>CM063517.1:36913309-41913309 GCA_032199755.1 Ambrosia artemisiifolia
ACGAGCTCGAGTGTATGGTTTCTATTCATAAAGTTCCATGTTCTTATTTTACAATGGATTATATTTGCCTAAGTTTCCTTTCATCTATTTGTCCAAAGTTCATATCTCGCGTGTCAAGTGTTTAAGTCCAAGTATCCATTCGAGTTATAGGCGTCTAGATCTCATATCTCTCCATTCCCAGTCTAGGGTGTCTAGATTCAATATATATGTACTAGTTGTTACAAGTTTTAGTAGATGTCTACCATGTATAAATATAAATGGTTCCCAAATGTCGCATCTTACCCTTATTGTCTAAAGGTTATGACTAATATCCGTTCTTATATATGTTGGCATCTATAGCTATGTCCGAGTTGTTATTCTCCAAGGTCCATAGTTAATATCTAGTCCAAACGTCCGAGTCCAATTGTCCGTAAATCTATGTTCCAAGTATTCGTCTGGTCTCACTATTTAACTTATCTCATATATTCATATGTTTTCCATATATGTATAAATTGGTTAACCATATTTTCATCCTAGTCTCAATTGTCCGATTGTCCAAATGTTACAACTAGTGTCCGTCTTAATCTACGAGTCGATATATAGTGTCGCTTAGCTTTTGTTTAATATATTTATACAACATTCTTCAATATACGTTCGCCTAACCAAGTCCGTATCCTAAATGTCCGAGTTTATGGTCTAAACGTCCAATTCCGAATGCTCAAGTTAAGGTTGATATAACAATCCATCCAACTCATGGTTTGGGCTTAGTCCGTATGAGCTCGTCAAGTTCCCACACATTATTCGTATATAATATTAATGTTTATAAATAAATAGGTTTATAGACTCGGTTATACCTTGCTCTCGACTCGTGGTTCGTGTTGACTGGGCTGACCCAGTTGACCTGGTTGACTTATATTGACCAAGAGTTTGACTCGTCGTTTGACCCGTCTCCTTGCCCTAACCCGACCCTCTCTGTATACTACTTCGATTCACCATGACAACCACCAACCTAACACTCTCCTGTGAACCATTATCATAGCTTGTTACCAACACCCAAGACCCATTTCGGTAACCCATCGGACCCCATCACTCGAGCCACCACCGCTGCTGCACAAAACCGCCATCTTCTCCCCATACAACCCTGACCAAACGCACGGATCATCATCATCAACATCCTGTCAAACCCTCACCATTGCACCACCGCCGTCTGTCACCACCAAGACCACCATCGAAACCACCACTACAACCTCATCCACAACAATAATCACCAAACCCTCAATCATCAATCTTTAGATCTGAAAACGAAGAGAAGAAGGTGGGATATTGTTTACCTTGGTTGGTTGACTGCAACCACCCGTCGCCGCCACTGCTTCTTCCTCCTTCCTCTCACCGCACCTCTCTCTCTCTCTGCTTCTCTCTCTCTCTCTCTTGAATACTAATCGGGTGGAGGATGGTGATTAGGGGGTGGTTGTGGGAGTAGCCTGCCGGAGGACCGCCGGAGGCGGTGGCAGGAGCCCCTCCGGCTCCTCTTCCTCTCTCTAAGTTTCTCTCTTTCTCACTAAAATATGTATGTGTGTGATGTATGTTATAGTCAAACACACAAATGTGTGTGTTGAGGTCTTTTATAAAAGAAGCCAAGAGAGGTGTCACCAAGAGGGGATGACAAGTGTCCTCTCCCTTGGTGACTCACCTTTTCCGAACGGGCACGGGTTCGGGTTCGTTTTCGTATATTAACTCGGTCTCGTAATATGCTTAATAATAATATTATATATATATATATATATTAAATGGTTCGGTTTTTAGTTTCGCACAAAACCGACTCGCTCGTTTTTTGTTTTGGTTAACTATTATTATATGATAATATCTTTAATATGCGGAAAATTTTGGGGGTCTGACCCGGGTTGTTACATTCTCCCCCCCTTAAAAGAATTTCGTCCGCGAAATTATGGTTGTGGTAATATCTCGAAGTCCATTCGTTTGCGGGCACTCGCTTGAATGGAAAAGCGGATAGCTATGACATGGAAATTATGGAAACAGGATCTGCAAATTCCTCGATCTTTGGTTGTTCGAGTGGTTTGAGAATCATCCTATTTCATTTCCTTATCAACCGGTGAAAACCGATATACCGAAAAGGAATGAAAGGCATCCGTTTTGACGAGTAAGGAAAAACTGTCTTTATCCGATCAAAATCCATATTTTGTTAAAGTCCACACGACTGGATACCCTTGATTTGAAAATTGGACCAGAGCTAGTTCTTGGTTAGACTTCCAATCTCATTTTGACGTACCATCGGTGTTTATATATAGGGCGTACCGCAGCCAGCCCACCACACCGGTGATACTTCAAGAATGCACTAGAAATCTTTCCCAAAAACCTTCATAGAATTTCATACCTCGTTAATGTATTTATAAATTCATGATCACGCAATCGCGAATTTACTTCACATTAAGGTGGTAGATATAACTTGTTAATGATTTGGAAATCGAATTAAAGTTTATTCTTGGTTAGATCTCCAATCTCATTTTTGATGTATCATTGGTGTTTATATATAGGGTGTACCGCAGCTAACCCACCACACCTTTGATACCTCAAAAACGTAATTAGAAATCCTAACCATAACCTTATTGGAATTGCATGCCACCATAACGTATTTGTAAATTCACGATCATACAATAGCCAACTCACTTTACATTAGATGCTAGGCACGATTTCGATACTTGGTTCAGAAAGAAACCTAACATTTTGGTTCGCAATCAAGATAGCTCAGTATAGAATCGAGACAGTTATCTAATTAACCAAGCTTTTCCTGACGTTCACATACGCTTTAGGAGTTTATATTGTCCGAACAAACTTAAATTTCTAGAGAACAAGAAACAACAACGGAAGTTTTTGTACTCAAGTGTTGCAAGAACGGTCTAGGTCGTAGTGTCTAAGAACTTTTGATGACAAAATCAGGAAATCATCGAGTTTCAGAACGGAATCGAGTAACTCTATCTACAAGATTCGCCGTATCAATGAAGAATTTCTCAAAAATATCTTAAGGAAACGAGTGAAATTGGTTTTTAGATTCAAAAATACCATTCATCGGACGAGAATTTCATGGTTAGAAAACCATAAAGCACCAAAGATAAGGCGAACTCTCACTTCGCCGGTCACACAACGATATGTTTCATACGATTTTTGTGTTCGAGGGTATTAATTTCGACTTTTGTGCCTATGACTTTTAATAAAATATCCCCGAAATGCCTCCGCGCCTGCGAATTCATGATTATGTTCACGACCATAATCACTTCCTCGCCTCACTTAAGCATCCAAGTATATTCTCATTAAAATCATAACACTTAACCTTATATTCTTATTGGTTCATTCGCAAGTCCATTCATGTTTTTCAAGTATAGTTCTTATTACCTAACGTTTTATTCCCATGTGTTCAGTACCCAAAAGACAACTCGTTCGGCATCTTCTGATTGCAACTCCGGTTTATCCGTCAGGTTTCTGTTCTCCAAACCGAAATGAATTCTGTGGTTTCAAAGTCAGGATCCTAAGGTTCGTGGTTAAATCCTAGTGGAATCATACACGCCGCGCTGTTTGCTCTGATAACAACTGTCACAACCCGGCCACAGGGGGCCTGGACGAAATAACTGTTTGGAACAACATTCACGCAAATGCAAGCAACAGCGAAAGCGGTACAATAATATCTAACTTTATTAATATAATTTAGTTACATAATACACTTTCATTAACTAAAACTAGTCCCTGATCGTACTTGCGCGGTTGGTTTCTATGGTTACTCGATCGTCTTCTGGTTCGTCCACTGGTTGTGACTCCGAGTTGCAATCATACATTCTTCGTATCTCCAATGCCGGTACCTGAACACATGCTTAAAATGGTTTTGGGTCAACAATAATGTTGGTGAGTTCGTGTGTTTAGTTACATAGGCGCCCAAAATAGTTTATCAAAACAGTTTCAATTATTCAAACAAGTTTTAACAGTTTTCAACACGTTTTCCTGGTTATGGTGTTACAGTCCTACAAGCTGGCCACTCAACCCTTGGCACCTAGCCCATGCCTAACCATGTCTAGATGTATCAACATAAACTATGCCCGTTACTGTCATAGCTCTCAACCTATGCCCTGCCCCATAGGTTTCCCAATGGCAAAATATATGCCGCAACGACCCGTCGGTCTCAGTGGGGGTTTCCGGGTCTAGGCCGGACCACTGTGCGTGGGGGATTCCCCAAGTAGTACTACCCATATATTAAGTCGGCTCTATCCTAGAGTTAATGAGTGCCTGGTTCAGTATGCATAACAAGCAAGAAGGTAATCACGCTCTGTAAAACTAACACCCATAACAATGTACAAAACAGTTTAGAAGCATGCGTCACCCCAAAGCATTTATAAAAGTAAAAAGAGGGGAGTTCACGAAACTCACCTGTTTGCATAGCTCAATTATAAAAACCGGATGCTCAGTACCGGATACTGACACTCTCCTGGTTGGGCCCTATGTCGACACACATGTTATTATTAGTCTTTGGTTTCATTCGTAACGGTTACGCGTGGGGACGAGCTCGAGTGTATGGTTTCTATTCATAAAGTTCCATGTTCTTATTTTACAATGGTTTATATTTTCCTAAGTTTCCTTTCATCTATTTGTCCAAAGTTCATATCTCGCGTGTCAAGTGTTTAAGTCCAAGTATCCATTCGAGTTATAGGCGTCTAGATCTCATATCTCTCCATTCCCAGTCTAGGGTGTCTAGATTCAATATATATGTACTAGTTGTTACAAGTTTTAGTAGATGTCTACCATGTATAAATATAAATGGTTCCCAAATGTCGCATCTTACCCTTATTGTCTAAAGGTTATGACTAATATCCGTTCTTATATATGTTGGCATCTATAGCTATGTCCGAGTTGTTATTCTCCAAGGTCCATAGTTAATATCTAGTCCAAACGTCCGAGTCCAATTGTCCGTAAATCTATGTTCCAAGTATTCGTCAAGTCTCACTATTTAACTTATCTCATATATTCATATGTTATCCATATATGTATAAATTGGTTAACCATATTTTCATCCTAGTCTCAATTGTCCGATTGTCCAAATGTTACAAACACAACTAACCAGAATCAAACTCAACCACCAAATAACACAAACAGAACAGTTATACCCATCACTACACCAAATGAGCAGCCACAAAATAACAATCAAAATCAAGCTTTGGTGATACAGAATGATGAGAGATTCGACTGGACTGGTATGCAAATTGGTGTTGACGAGATAAGCACTGGTGGGAATGTGGCTTGTGTTGCACAACAGGTTGATCTCGAGGAGTCGGTGATAGTTGATCAAGTTGAAGAAACTGAGATTGAAGTTGAGGAATCGGTTGAAGAGATGAATGTGGAGACTGAGACTGTTGAAGTTCAGGCTGAAGAGAGAAGTTCAGGAGTGGTGATTAACTCGGTCACAGACGTTCATGAAGAAAATGAGTCAATATATTCAGATTCAGAAAGCGAATCAGACTCAGAGGCCAGTGTTACTTCTCTAGATGATGACATTGATCAGTTGCTGGCTGAAGCTGATTTTCTGAAGACAAGGAAGTCATGTATAGTAGATGACGCTTTTACCAGAATCGATTATTCGAAGTTCTTCGCTGGGAAGGAAGCTCATTTTGCTCTAATGGCCATGACAGATCCTCCAAAACAGATAAGTTCTGAATCTACCACTAACATAACTAGTGATAAGTACTGTGGCACATGTGACAGATTGACAGAAGAAAACAAGCAACTTCGCGTTCAACGTGATAGTGCTGTGATTAACTGTCAATCTGCTTGCAAAGAAGTGATTGCATTCAACAAAGTGCTTGATGGTTACAAAAAGGATATTTCTGATCTAAAGAAAACTCTTTCATTAAAACAATTAGCAATTAACAATTACATTAATGAACTTGAAAATACTAAGTTGGAAATGGCCACCATCAAGTGTTTTGCTGAAAAGATCAACAAGAAGTTAGAAAGTTACAAGCACATTGCTTATGTCGTTGACCACATCATTGATGAACCATCTCAAACCACAAGTTATAAATCTGTGCCATCTCCGGTGCCTTTTGAAAATCACAATTGTCATCAAGTGACACCGGAGAGCTCAGTAAAATCAGACTCTGCATCGGAAGATGAATCCAATACTTCTAGTGTTGGTGATCCTAATTCCGATGTGAGGCCGATTTTAGGTTTGGATGATGAGGGAGTTACAGCTGAAAATGATGATTCAGACTCTGAGAGTGACAAATCTGATAATGTGAGTGATATTCCAAAAGAAAATCACATTATTACGAATGAACCAGTGTCACCGTCTCTGCATGTTCATCCGATGGCTAACGCACATCGTGATAAAAAGTCTGAAAAGAAAGAGGTTAAAACGGAATCAAGTGACAAACCAGTCAAGGTATTTTATCGGATGGAAGGATCCGATAAGATTATCTCTGACGAGGAATATCCAATCAAGTTTGCTAACTATTCTAAAATCGAGAAAATTTGGCAAGAAAGCACAATATGGTTTCCAAAACATGAAAGATCAAATGATATTCCACCCGAAATTTTAAAGAAACAGTATTTGGATGTTCCAAAAGAACCAAAGGTTCATGTCACCCAATTCATCAAACCGAAACAAAAATCAAATGGTTTTCATGAGCCAGCTTACTCAATGGGCCCAGTTCCTGAGAGTTTAAGGCGTAGATGTATTGATGATCAATATCCCATCAAAACATACGCTAAGCCGAATGCTCAAAACGTGTTTGAAGAATACCGTGCATGCTTTAAGTGCGGGGAGAGAGAGCATTTACTTGCTCACTGCCCGTACGTGAGGCACAAAAGGCACGAAGTTGAAGTGAGGCAATCCATGAGGAAACCGGTTGACAATCAATACTATCCCCAAAGACGATTTGTTCCTCAACCAGCACCATTTTATAACCAAAACAAGTTTTATCAAAATAGGAATGAACGTTAATTTCAATATGATCGCCGCAATAGGATAGCCATGGAGAAACCGTTCAAGAGACCAATGGTGAACACGACAGTTGATAGACAAAAGGTTCCACAAAAACCTGCTGTCAAGTCAAATGTTGGACCTAAATCTGTTAAATCAGAGAAGGAAACCAAGAAGGTTTCATTTGTGAACGATGTTAAGAAATCGACTGAGACTCCAAAATCTCAGATTCGTATTTTGAAACGTTCGGAACAGTCTTGGACACCAAATGGTACTCCGGGAGCTTCAACTTCAAAATCGAATGAAAAAGTGGAAAAAGTTTTGAATGATCCTAAAAAGATCGATTTAAAACCAAATGTTGAAGTAAATGAATCTTTGAAGAGTGATAATCAAAGACCCAAGACCACACAGGCTTGGGTCCCCTGAAAGAACTGACATGTTTATTTGATGTGTGCAGGGAGCTTCAGCTGGCCCTATTAGCAGTCTTTGGATTGTTGATAGTGGAGCTTCAGGCCACATGACAGGGGATTTAGCATTGCTGTTTGATGTGAAGAACATAAATGGAGGTTACGTTGCATTTGCTGGAAACAAAGGAGGTTATATCACCATGGAAGGAAGCGTAAGTAATGGAATTGTGAGTTTCGAGAGGATATCGTATGTGAAGCAGATCGATTATAATCTGTTGAGTGTCAGTCAAATATGTGACAAACAATTTACTGTTTATTTTGATGACAAATCTTGCTATATTCTCAAACCGGGCTTCGAAATTCCAAAAGAGTGGGTTATGTTGAAGGCACCTCGCGTCAACAATCTCTATATTCTTGATATGTCTAAGGCGATGATGACCCAGGGGCAAGTGACATGTTTCCTATCGAAGGCTACTGAAAAAGAATCGATCATGTGGCATAGAAGGATGGGGCATATTCATTTGAGAAAGATGAATCATTTATTGAAAAATGGCCTTGTCGACGGCGTGAATGTTAAACATTTCCATTTAAACGACAAGTGTGTAAGCTGTAAGAAAGGAAAGCAATACAGACAGTCCCACAAAGTGAAGAAAGTAAACTCTGTTGAGATGCCGCTTGAGCGATTGCACATGGACCTATTTGGACCTGTTAAACGCAAAAGACATCTTGGAGAGCTTTATTGTTTAGTCGTTACTGACGATTATTCAAGATTTTCATGGGTGATGTGTTTGCATCAGAACAGTGACACCTTTAATAATCTGAAAGTTCTGTTCACTCGATTGGAAAATATCTATGGTCTAAAGATCAAGAGAATTCGGAGTGATAATGGGACGGAGTTCAAAAATGCCAAGATGGATGAACTTTGTGAAAGAAAAGGAATTCATCATGAATATTCGGCTTCGTATACCCCTCAACAGAACGGTGTTGCTGAACGGAAAAACAGGACTCTTATAGAAGCGGCTAGAACAATGCTAGCAGACTCGAATCTTCGAGTAATGTTCTGGAACGAGGCGATTTATGCGGCAAATTATACACTAAATCGGGTTTTAATGGTAAAGTAGTTTGGCAAAACTTCTTATGAGCTGTTACACCGAAGAAAGCCGAATTTGGAGTATCTAGAACCTTTTGGGGCTCCGTGCACGATGTTGAATCCAAGCGAAAAGTTTAGTCCGAAAGCTGAAGAAGGATACTTTGTTGGATATGCAACCCCGCTCAAACGGGTATTCAACAAAAGAACTCGACAGGTGGAGGATTGGGCAAACGTTGAAGTTCAACGGTATACTCAAAATGTGCAAGGAAATGGTCCTGATTGGATGTTTGATTACAAAGATTTCTTTGAATCATTTAATCTAGATAGCTTGGTTGAAGAGGCTGTTATTCGATTACTTTACGAGTGTGAAAACGCAGCGACTTCACCATTGGTGCGTCCGATCACCGTAACTCCTCCAACAGCTTCTAATGATACCAATGTTCCTGTACCGGAGGAAGAAGTGTTTCAAGAGGCTTCTACTACTTTAGATACTTCAGAATCGGAAGATGATGGAGATTTTGAAGTTGTTCTTGAACATGCAACAGAGGCACCGCCAGTGAACCCAAATCCAGATGTTGCTTCATCGTCTAACACGGGTCATGATCTGGATACAGTAGAGAACTTGACTACTCAGACGGGAGTGACTGTACCTGAACATCCGGAATCTCGGATTCATCGTATTCACCCGCTGGAGCAAGTTATCGGTGACCCTGGTAGAAGTGTGATGACGAGAGGACAACTAAGAAGTGTCAATTCACCAGAAAGTTTTGGTGCTTTAGCTTTATATGCAAAAATACAAAAGTCTGGTTGTCAGAATGATTGGTCGTTTGCATGTTATGTTTCGCAGGTCTAGGCGCGGACATATAAAGAAGCTCTTTTGGATGACGCCTGGGTTGAAGCGATGCACGAGGAGTTGTTGCAATTTCAGAAGTTGGGAGTCTGGACACTAACGGATTTACCTCCAGGACGGAAGAAGATTGGTACCAAGTGGGTCTTTAAGTGTAAGAAAGACGATAGAGGAGTAATTGTAAGGAACAAAGCCAGATTGGTAGTTCAAGGTTTTCATCAGATCGAGGGGATTGACTATAATGAAATATATGCATCTGTGGCGCGCATAGAAGCAATCCGAATGTTTCTGGCGTTTGCCTCCTACAAGAAATTTAAGGTGTATCAGATGGACGTCAAAAGTGCTTTTCTTTACGGTGTGGTCAAAGAAGAGGTCTACGTTGGTCAACCACCGGGCTTTGAAGATCCTATCCACCGGGATAAGGTTTATGTCTTGAAAAAAGCACTGTACGGGTTGCACCAGGCTCCACGCCAATGGTACGAGGAGCTGAGCACGTACCTCATGTCGAAAGGATTCAAACGCGGATTTGTCGACTGTACTCTGTTCACGAAGAAAACAAGAGATGATTTGCTTCTAGTCCCGATATATGTTGACGATATTATCTTTGGCTCAACTAACGAACTTTTGTGCAGGGAATTTGAACGTGTTATGCAGGAAAAGTTCGAAATGAGTGCGATGGGGGAGATGCAGTTTTTCCTCGGCTTGCAGGTGGATCAAAGACCAACGGGGATCTTTATTCACCAGACCAAATACGTATCCGAAGTCTTGAGACGATTCCAGATGGAGGATTCCAAGCCAATGGATACCCCGATTCAACCTAATCACGGGATTAGAGTTGACGCTAAGGGGGAGCTGACGGACCCGTTTACATACAGAGCAATCATCGGATCTCTGATGTATCTAACCGCATCTCGGCCAGACATAATGTTCGCCACATGTCTCTGCGCACGTTTCCAGTCGAAGCCGAAACAAAGTCATCTGACAGCGGTCAAGCGTATCCTTAGATATCTGAAGGGTTGTCCCTCGAGAGGACTTTGGTACCCTAATGACGATAATTTTGACTTTATTGCATTTAGTGATGCAGATTGGGGCGGCTGTGACAAGGATAGCAAATCCACGACAGCTGGATGCCAGTTTTTAGGGAGCAGGTTAGTCACCTGGCAGTGTAAGAAGCAGACTTCAGTCGCATTGTCTACCTGTGAAGCAGAGTACATTGCAGCCTCCAGTTGATGTTCTCAAGTTCTCTGGATTCAGCAGCAGATGGTGGATTACGGTTTGCAATTTCTTAAAACCCCTATACACTGTGATAATGAAGCCGCAATCGCATTAACTAAAGATACGGGCAATCACTCTAAAGCTAAACATATCCGGATTAAGTATCACTTTATCCGTGATTGTTATGCCAAAGAGCTGGTCGATATGGTCAAAATCCACACTGACTATCAACGAGCAGACTTGTTCACAAAAGCTTTTGACAGATCCAGATTCGAATATCTTTTAAAAGTAAGCAATATAAAAGAAAAACAAGACTGATCATCACCTCGATTTATCGCTTTTTAGTTTTAAATTTTCTTCAAAGTTTTTACAGTTTTTCAGAAAAATTCAAAAACCCAAAAATATGTTTTACATTTTAGGGGGAGTCTTTTATCAGAAAAACCAAAAACATTGAAAAATTCAAAAAGCCATAAAAATAGAAAAACCCAAAATGATTTCCAGGATAAAAAGAGGAAAGGATAGTACATCAGTGGGGATCTGACACAGGCTAAAGATATGTAATGTAGTATGAGGCGTGTGTTGATTACGTGTGATGTGTTGATAGGCTTCGTAGACTAAAAACTGCATGCATTAGTGATACAAACATAACGAACTACTCGTTCATGGCTGAACACCTCATGGGCATATGGTCTTAGTACCGTAATTTCGTTTGATAGAGTTGCCAAAATCTGAGGTTTCGGGTCGTTATGTTATTGTTATCCAGGATATTCTGATTAAACTTTTGTCGTATTAATTTACGGACATAGTTTAATCAGAATATTTGCTAAAAGAGCTTAAATGCCAAAACCGAAAGTTACCGAATTGAGGAACTTCATGTTATTACTGATCAAAGATCATAATTACATTGTATCAATTTACTGATGCAAATCAGTAGTTGATATCAGCCTCAACCTGGTATATAAGCACAAATTACTTTGTTGCATTCGTTTGCTGACCTGTACATCTCTGTGCTATATATCTTGTAACTAAACGGATAACTCTGGCATAATCACGCGTTACGAGGAAGCTTTGTGCAATTTCTTGATACGGGAGTATGTCGTGTGTGTGGGAACCACAACGTGTTAGTATAATACACCTAAGTCGTATCATTTTAAAGCACTGCATAACAGTCTACATGTGAGCTTATGTGGACAACAATATCAGCAGTTGCCGGATCACATACTGTTTCTAATGATAATATAAAAGTTTAGATCAACGCTGTGTTCAGGTTTCTCAAATAACTGATATGATCCTCTTACCGGATATCACAAAACAATTACTGCTTTATTTACTTTTGTGCATTTTAGTTTGTTTGTCAAAAAGATACAAAACTCAAAAAGATTTTAGGTGTGTTTTGATATAAATTTCAGAAAAAAAAAACAAAAGTTTTACATTTCTGTGTTATTTTTAGATAACCGACAGTGTTTGATGGTCGTTTTCTGAGATTTGATGAACCCATCTGAGCTTGGTATCATTTTAAACTGAAATAATGCATGTTTCAGACTTAATGTGTTGAAAAATGTTGAACGGGGTTCGATTTTGTGATTTGGTAAAAATTTCAAAATTTTCCAATTCACATTCGCCCCTTAAATGGGTCGAATGTGGTAAATTTTTCCACTTTCGTGCTTTCAAGTTTGGACGAAGGTGGATTTTCTTTACAAATTTCACTTTCATGTGTATTTTTCACCTTCGGGTCATTTAGTTGGGGCGAAGGTGGAAACCATCCTACATTCGTCCAACTGACATGGGGGAAAGTGGAGTCTATATAAACACTGATTCACATTCGAACCCTCATTCAGAAGTTTTTTAAAATTTTTCAAAGTGCCAAGATCTTATTGCCCTGTTTCCTTTCATTCCAAAATAACATTCCCTATACATTACTGATCAATTTGACTATAATTTTATAGGTAATGGATCAAAATCAACGTCAGAATTGGGGTTTCTATTAACGAACCCTAGAATGTGCAATCTGGAATTATTTGGACTGTTTTAGTGTGATTCTTTGATTAGGATTCATTGTTTATCTATTTTAGGGGGAGAATATATCAAAAACTAGGATTAGTTAACTGGTTTGATGTGTTAATTGAGTCAAAGTATCATTTGAACCCTAGTTTTTCTGAAAAATCAATAAGCACTGAATGATAATGTCAATTGATGGTTACATAGGCTTAGTCGGCTGTCTTAGCACTTGTTTGAATCAAAATTACAAGATAAAACATTTCAGAAAAGAAATTTGAAGTTTTGGGTAAAACTGGTTCATATTCGTCCCATATAAACGGGCGAATGTGGAATCAAGGGGACGAATGTGTGATAAAACGGACGAATGTACATTTTGCTTAATGAATTTTCACATTCGGGTCTTAATTTTCACATTCGAACCACAATATGTCACTTTCGTACCTATAAAACGAACGAAAGTGGAAATTGTTAAAACTCTAAAATTTTCTAAGTTTGTCGTTTTTGTTTGTTTTGACTTATTTTTCTTATTTTTGTATTTCAGATGGCTGAACAACCTGAGAATGTGGAGATTCCTGCGAATGAAGAGATTGTTCAAGATCCAGTGCCAGAAGCTTTAGAAGAAAATGTATCGAAAGCTTGGTCGTTTGAACCTCCGCACAACTGTTGTGCGTATGTTGGCGAAGTCTTGAAGAACACAGAGTTTTCATGGATCGTTGATTTTCTGAGAAGGAGTAGAATCATCCATGCCATAGCCACACCAGCAATCATATACAAAGACATTGTAGAAGATTTTTGGATGAATGCAAGATACGACTTCTGGGAGGGCAAAACTGCTATAGTCAGCAAGATACAAGGAATGGAGATGCTGATTACTGAAGAAGACATTCGGGATGCACTCAAGATTAAAGATGAAGAGTGTACTGATCCTAGAGAGTTGTCTTGGACTGAGCAGAGGGTTTGTTTCTTAAGAATGAAGTACAAAGGCCCAATCACAGATGGTGCTTTACACAAAGGAAAGCTGAGTGTGCAGTTTAAGTATTTTGCACATGTCATTATTCATGTCTTTGGGTGTTTTAGTGGTGGTTACGATGTGATGAGAAAGAGCTTAAGTTCGTTAATGGTTGCGTTGACCCTCAACAAATCATTTAACATTGCTGGGATGATATTAGACCACATGCTGGAGATGTTGAAGGGTCTAAAGTCTAAGAAGTTCATATTGTACCCCAGGTTTCTGATGATGATCTTTGACAACAAATATCCTAACTTGAGAAAGGATCCAACGATGGTGTTAGGTCAAGATCACATGAATATCAGAACACTAGTGAGGATGAAAGGTTATAAGGGTGTGCCTGATAATGAGAAGCCACCGAATAGATGTTTGTTTGGAGCTTTGGTGAATCCGGGTTACACTGACCCAGGATTGAACAAAGCGAGACACGAGAAGAGTGATTCTGATAACGATGATCCTTTAGTGCATGCTGATGCAAGTACTAAAAGGAAAAGACAAGTAAAGAACGTTGGAGCCAAAGGGAAGGGCAAAGCGAAGGCTGACGAAGGAGAATCAAAGAAACAGGGGGCTAGGAAAAAGAGTACTGCGAAGAAGGGTACTAGTTTGGTTGACGAAGACTTAGTGGATTCAGAGGAAACTGAAGTAGAAGAGCAGTGGGATTCTGAAGCTGAGTTGGTGAGGAAGTCTTCCAAACGCAAGGCCACTACGGTTGGGGAGTCTGAATCACTCAACAAATCTGTTGAAGAGATGCTACAGAAAGAGCCGATTGATGTTGAAGGTGACTTGGGGCTAGATACTGGAGACTTTGATGGATCGACAGTAGTTGTTAACTTGAAAAAGCCCAAGCACAAGTCAATGGCGAAGAAGGTTAGTACGAAGAAGTTGAGAGAGAAAGAAATAGAGATATTGCTGAAAGGAAAGAAAGTTCCTGAGGCTGGTACATCATCAAAGGTATCTTCACCTGCTGCGAAGAAACAGAATAAGGCGAAAGAACCTGAAGTAGTTCCTGATTTAGAATCTACTTTAGAGAAAGTTCTTAACATGTTCAAGCCTGAGAAGGAGAAGACTACAGTGATTGAACCTTCCAAATCATCAAAGGTTACTGTTTTCGACGATGTGATGAAACAGGTTAACAAGAAAATGGAAGAAATGATGAAGATGATTGTTGCTCAACAAGCTGAGATTGATAAGTTCAAAAAGAATGAGGAAAAGATGCTTCAGATAGTTGTTGCCTCCAAATCAAATCAGGATGAGATTGATAAGAAGCTGAAGCAACTTGAAGATGAGAAGAAAGAACTTGATGAAAAGTGTAACAAAAATAGGAGAATGATAAAGCTTGTAAAGATTGAGAACAAAGAATTGAAGAAAGAGAATAAAAGGATGAGCGATCTACTTGACAAACTATACGGTGAAGCTCCCAAGTTGAAAGATGGAGAGGAAGATTAAGAGAAAGATGAGGAGCAAGTAGATTACGAAGAATCTGATAAAGAAGAGGAAGAAGAGGATGAATCAGAGGAAGGTTCTGATGATGATAATGATGATGATAAGGATGATGATGCTGAGGGTGGATCGGGTAGTAAGAATGATGATGAAAGTGATAGTAGTGATGATGATGATGGTGATGACTCGAGCAAGTTTACCTTTGAACAACGACAGACCAAGAAGGGTGATGCAGGTCAGTCGAGCTCGAAAAAGAAATCGGGAAAGAATGTGAATTCTGATGAGAGTATCTTCTGGAATGAAAAAGTTAGATCTCTATCGGATGATGCTAAAGACGTTTATCGTGAGATGTTAGAGAAGAGAGAATGGACAATTGAATTCACTGGGAAGTTTGCTGAGATCTTTCAGACAGAGGATATGAGATACGAATTAGAGTACAATGATCCTGATCTGGAAGATGGTGAAGTGTCTGCTGCTGTGACGAAAGAGATTTTAGAAGGGATAGCACAGCGAGTGGGAAAGACACTGGAAGAAATAATGGCAAATCAAATGATTCCACATATTCCTGAAAAGGATATTGGAAATCATTCTGATGATAAACAAACCCCAGAGATGGAGGAGATTGAGATAGAGGACATTACTCATGAAGAATATCCTCAATACTTCAGAACAAATGATGAGAATGAAGTATTCCTAGATTTCACTAAAACACATCAAAGAGAAGCTAAGAAGAAAGCTGAGAAAAGAAGTCAAGAGTTTGTAGAGAAGGTGTTTGGTGGAGAAAAACAGAAACCATCTGAACAGGGTGATGACTTGAAGATTCTGTTACAGAAGCTGAAGGAAACGGATGATAAGAGACCAAAGCCGGAAGCGCAGGGCGGATTCTATAGATATCACAACCAAAAGTTTAAAGGCAGAGCTCTTGGTTGGAAGTATCTTAGAAGTCTAATATGCATCGTAGTCAAGTGGGAAACAGGAATTTTGTATTTTTACAGATTCTATGACTTACTAACTCTACCGTACTAGGCGGTTAGAGACATCTGCAGATTTCCAATGACTGGTGCATCTGTGAAAAACACGGCTGTGGGATGGTTTGCTGACAGATTAGTCTGGGAGAGTAGGACGAAGTGGAATATGTTTAAACCGCAATACCCAAGGAGGAAAGTTCATAGGGATGTTGATCCTAAGACGGGTAGGAAGCGAGTGACTTTGATATACAAAGCTCCTGAAGTGATGAGAAAGATTCCTTTGATGCCGATTCAACAACACTTCAGTGAAGACTTTATCTTCTGGTATTATGATTGGAGGAATGCAGAAGCTGTTATAGTGTTGAGAGATGGGAAGGATTCTTATAAGAAGATACATGTTTTTGACCCAATGTGGCTCATTAACTGTACATTCGAAGACATCATCATGCTTTACTACAACCCGATATACAGTGATCCCAATGATGCATCGCAAGCGAAGAAGTATCAACAGGTTGTCGGAGTGTGCTTTGCATATGATATCAACTCCGGTAGCAACCTGGAACTGAAGTTGGGCAAGCAGGTGAAGGTGACTGATGTACCGAAGCGATCGAAGAAGAGAAAACTTGAGCCTGAGATGACTAAAGAACAAAAGAAGCAGCTGAGGATCAAGTTAATGAACAAAGAGATGGACGAAGCCAGAAGGCAATCCGAGCAATAGTCGAGGGGGAGTTTGTAGATGCACTTTATGCGACTAATGCCTCGGATTGTAGTTTTAACATATGTTAGTGATAATATGAAGGCCGAAGGTGGGTTCTGAAGGGCGAAGGTAGATTGAAGATGGATGAAGGTAGAGTCTAGAGGGCGAATGTGGAATAGTCTTTGATGTTATTGTATGTTCGTACTTATGTGATGGGCGAATGTGGACAAAGGGGCGAACGTGCAGATCCTATAAATAGGTTTTGCTTGTTTTGTAAGTTAAAATAGTTGGTTATTGTGTGTGTGAAGGTCAGGTTATTGCTCTCTAGATTAAGGTTTTGTGAAAGTGTGTAGATCAACTTGTAACCACTTTATGTAATCATTTTAAGCAAGTTTATCTATAAAAATGATGTTTGAAAAGGTAATCCGTGTGTTATGATTCGTGTATTATCATTTTGTTCAGTTCTAGGGTTTCCGCACCTGGAATTGTGACTTGTATGATCAGATTTCTTGTCTATTGCTAAAAATTCTTCATCTATCACTATTCCTTGTCTGTTCGGTGAAGATACCCAAAGCCACGCATTGGCAGACCCATGTGCTAGCATAAACTTGATGCCATACTCATTGTATAAAAAGCTAGAACTAGGAGATCTGATCCCAACACGAATGACTATGTCATTTGCTGATCGATCAGTCAAAGTTCAATGAGGGATTGTGGAAAACTTGTTAGTTAAAGTTGATAAGTTTGTTTTCCCTGTGGATTTTTTTGTGTTAGATATGGATTGTAAGGCCCCAAAATCTTTTATTTATCATTAATGTCGTTTAAGTAAATCGTAGGGGATTACCAACCGAAAACACGACGAGGAAATATTAGTATTTCCATATTGGCCTAGTAACCAAGTTAAACCCGTACGTATAATGGCTTAGATATACACATAATGCTAGCTTGGCTAGTGTTATAATAATACAAACATTGGTAGTCAACTAGAAGGACTAAATCTGCCAAGTTCCCAAAGTTTAAATCATTAAACATAAAAAGAAAAGAGGATGGATGATCTCGACAATCTGGAGATCGATCCATACACCTCAAACACACACTAAACACACACACTTAAACTTGAGAACCAAGTTCAATTCTAGCCCAAATCAAAAGGGGTTTTGGTGGAATTGCTACAAAATGAGTCACCAAGGCATAACAATCATCTAGGTAAGCTTTATTTGACTTAATTTGTTAATCTTATTCGAATCATGTGATGGGTAAAAATTAGGGTAGTTATAAAACGTGAATTCACAGGCTTGTAGAGGTTTTTTATAGTATTAGATGACAACATGATAAATTGTGTATATTTAGCAAAATTCTTGTATGATGAATGATGTGTAAGAATCCATGGTGGAGGATATGTGTGGGTTTCTTAATGCTTGACAGAAATCACCTCAAGAATATGAAAACACTAATATTGATATGTCTATGACTAAAGTTTTGGTTGGAATGATCAATCGTATGCTAGTAGTGTTAAAATTGAGATGGAATTGGATCGAAGTGGTCTTTAAGCCATATAAATAACTTTGATAACATAACACCTACTAAGTGTTTGATGAAATGCCTCAATGAATTTGTTTGCAATTTGAGGTGATAGCATGATAGGCGATCATAGAAAATTTTTTGTACATATGTAACATGAAATACATGTTTTAAAACAAAGTAGACCACACCATGTGTGAAAATGTAGCCTAATGATGATTAGGAAATTGATAATGAATAAATGATGTCATGGATAGTGAAATTTCATATTATGTATTCTAACAAGAAAGTTTGTCTCATTCCCAAGTTAGGTACAACAACGAGGGGGGTAAACGGGTCAAATGGATGCAAGGTGGATTCTCATGGAAACAAGAACAGATGCAAGGTAAGTATCACTTACGCCATTAGACTATAAATATGATACAACTATTGTTGAGAACGCTCTTATTCTACAGTATTGGACAAAGGTAAGACCCTAAGGGGTGAAGCCTATTAAACGCGTAAATTATGGGAAACCTTGTCGAAACCTGATTTATGGTAATGGACGAAATGATGTGTTATGAGAAATGATTGAATTCATCCAATGGGTCAAACGGTAAAGTCATGTAGTAGGTGAAACTCTAAACCAAAAGAATTTATGAAATCTCTTGAATAAGGTAGTTTGGGTAAATGGGTCAAATGTTATTACCAATTGTCTCATAACAAAAAGCTTGATTATCATGGCATTATGAGCCATGAGTCTTAACAGGTCAAATGGTGAGGGAACGCCATTTGGCTCCCTAGAAATTAATGTTGTCAAAATAGAAAATACGTAGGTGACTACATCGATAAATGGGCGTTTTACGCCTAGGCTACGATAAAAGTTGCAAGGCGTGGATATGGGTCATCACTACCGGGTATAAGTCCGTAGTGTAAGGTAGGACCATGGGTGAGTAAATATGGATTAAAACCACCCACATGAAGTGTCGGTGCCAAATCGATAAGTCATTTTTAATAAATATGGTGAATTCATGAAATGGGTACAAAACTAACTCCGTGAGGGCTTAGAAGCTTTCAAACATGTTATTAAGTCGAAAACAATGGATTTGAATTAAGCAATGTCGCCACGGATGGCTAAATTGAAAGAATTGTCTCTAAAGGGCATTTTGGGAATCTTAATCGTTCATTGAAAGTTAAATCTAAGAGTCGGGTCTTAATGACACAAACCGGATGATGTCTTTAGTTAAACAAGTAACCAATGTGTTGGCAATATGATTATATATACTCTAGAAACATCAATCCCCTCCATTAACCCAATTCCCAAACCCCAAAGAATGAACCCACAAATCCCCCTTTCATTCTTCTTCTTATTATTATTCACTCTGTTCATAACTCCATCAACCTCCAACCCACTTTCACTTTCTCTTTCTACAACCTTTCTCTCCAAATCAAACAGCTCGGTTACTGTGTTTGGTTCGGTTTTTCAAGCTCGGTTTAATATTCCAAAGTCCATACATGCTTATGCCCCTTTATATTGGTTTAAGTTAAAAGAACACTGAATGAAAGAAGGCATGGATTGATGGATCTGACAGTTGGAGATTAAGAGGATGTGGATTTGGTGTTGGAACGGGTCCAGTTGGCGATGTGGCTGAGCTTGTCGGAACGGGAGAAAGGAGCGAAAGGGGTGTTGGTGGTGGAGTCGGTGGTGTCTGGTGGGCCCAGCCGTCTAGATTGAAGGGGACGTTGCTGATTTTGATGCCTACCATGGTTTGTTTGGTGTTTTTTTTTTAGGTAAAAGGAGGCGGCACTCCTGGTAAATTTAGGGTTTGGAGGTGGAGAATGAATAAAATCAGAAGGTTATAGTTATGAATGGACATATATTTAATTTTATATCATTAATGACATGTCATTGCCACATGACACACTTAAGGGGAGGATGCCCTCTTTGAGGGCCATGTGAGATTTATTGCTTTCAATTATTATAATAGATAATAATAATATAGATCTCCACCTCTTTTAAACTTCAACCATAAACACCACATTTGTGCACTTTCAAATAATCACTTTTATGGAAAAGATTTTCCATTCGTCTAGTGATTATATAAATAATTTACATGTTTGTATACTTTTGCCTTATAGAAGGACCACATGTATTAAGTAACACTTCTTATTGGGCTCTATTGTATTGTATCTTGTTTCTTACCAATATTTCCAGCAATAGGCATGTATATTTTCACATATATACACGGTTTTCTTTGGAATGGAAGTGAAGAAATACTGGATTAAACACATACGTTATGTATGTGATGAACGTAATGGTGACGAACTATACTCGCAAAATATACCAGTGCTTAGAGGATAATAACATTTCTTTAGAATACAAGTAATTATTTTAACGAGCATCCACCTCTGTGATAGTTAACTCATTGATTGAACCTGTTGGATTAGTACTTGAAGTGAAATTGGCAACAAGTAGCTCGCTTTCGATGAAATATGCTGGCTGCTTTGGTTGTGGCAATGAACGCTCGCCATCTAACATCATAACTACCGATGACATGTCTGGCCTGTCTCCTGCATTTTGTTGTACACATAACAACCCAACTTGGATTGATCTTAAAACTTGGGACGGATGGCTACATTCAGCCAAAGTTGCATCAATTAATTCCATTGATCTGCCTTCGTTATAGAGACTCCATGTCTGAATACAATGCATAATCTCATACTTAGATTACTAGTTGAGAATCAAGGTGTAGTTTTTTACTAGTGAACTTACATGTCCCATTAGATTATTGCCATTCTCTTGTTGGGTGAACCCTCTGTTTCTCTTCCCACTCACAATCTCTAGAACCAAGACTCCGAAGCTAAATACGTCTGACTTCATTGAGAAAATACCATCTATTGCATATTCAGGAGACATGTAACCGCTGCATAGATCGTATAATGCTTTTAAAGAATGCTTAATAACCAATTACAAAGAAAGAACAAATGCATAGTCGTTCAAATGTCTTACTACGTGCCAACAACTCGTTCTGTGTTTCCTTGGCTCTCGTTTCCTCCAAAACTTCGAGCTATGCCAAAATCTGATATCTTAGGGTTCAAATCTTGATCAAGTAAAATGTTGCTTGCTTTAAGATCTCTATGGATGATCCTTAATCGAGAATCTTGATGCAGGTAAACAAGTCCTCGAGCTATCCCTTTGATAATATGTAAGCGCTTTGTCCAATCAAGTAACAAGCTTTGTGCTTTATCTACCAAATATATTGGTTGGTTATTCATAGTTTCTTTCAAAACTTGAGAGTGGAACTTATGTAGTTTGTGTATAACTTTCTTACCAAAAATAAATGAGTCTAAGCTTTTGTTTGGCATGTACTCATAGATCAACAACCTCTCATCTCCCTGTATGCAACAACCAAGAAGCTTCACAAGATTGCGGTGTTGAAGTTTTGAAACGCATATGACTTCGTTCTTGAACTCATCAAGTCCTTGACTGGAATTCCTGGAGAGACGCTTAACTGCAACCTGTTGCCTTTCTTCTAGTACACCCTGAATATATACGATTCGCGAAGTGAGAAACTATACAAATTGACCCTGAAGATTTTTACCAAAAAGCTTCACAAAATTGGTACAAGTCACATGCATACAACTCCAGTTGTTACCTTATAAACTGGTCCAAATCCACCCTCTCCAAGTTTATTGTCAGGTGAAAAATTGGCAGTGGCATCAGCAATTGTAGAGAAGCTAAATAGTGGAAGCTCCAAGCCTTCTTCCTGGCTTTTAGAGTCAATAATAATCCCTATACATCAGGAAAAACAGGCTTCACACTTGGAGTATCTGTTAAAAAAATATTAATTCACAGTACATATTTGTCTAATTTTTTTATTTAGACCAGATTCATTCCATCAGTTTGTTGGTAATGATGTTCATGTTTTTACCTTCCTCTACTGGTTCAACATGATTCTTTTTTCTTCGTGCATGCCAAAACCATGAAGAGACGCAGACTATAAGAACTCCAGTAAAGATTACAGGTAAGATGATTCTAGTTACCTTAGCTCCTCCTTTCTTTGTAGAATTTAATTCAGAAACTGTATGTATTAGTATAGCAAAAAGTTACTTTGTAAGCATGGAATAGCAACACAAAAAATAAAATGCTTTTACACGGTTTGATGAACTTGTAGTTGTAGGAGCCAGATGGTTTATCATTTCTGTATAACTGAATTTATTTGTGACCAAAGAAGAAATCTAAATAAACCTTGATACAGGGGAGGTGATGTACAGGCTCGTTCTAAGACTATTCTGTTGTTTTGCAAATGGGGTCTAAAAGGAATCTAAATAAACTGCAGAGGTTCTATGGACGAAGCCCGTAGGCCAAATGGGTTTTTAAAGGGGCATCGGCACATCATCGCCTTGTCTGGGTCCAGATATTAGTAGTAAGTTGCTATTGATCAGCCATCAGTGGTAACTACGGTGAGCTGCAATTGGTCGATCAGTGGTAAGTGAGTTTAGTAAGAAGTTCCTCCTACTGATCAATGTCACTTTGGTCGTTTGTTTAAATCGGTTGTTAGTGGCAAATGTGATCCACTGTAAATTCTCATTAGAGGTAATTTTGTATGAGTAGTAATTGAGTTACCGTCTTTGGCGGATCTTGAACTTAGTTTTTGGGGCCCACTATCAACTAGAATGTTGTGATGATCCGTTCCCCATATAAGAAAGGTCTTTGATTAGTTTATGTTAAACGCTGTTTTCCTAAGAAATTTTGCATATATATTCGTTCTTGTATTATCTGTGAGCTATACGATTGAACTTTCAAAAGTATTCATGAAATATTTTAATCTAAAAGTGATCTTTACACGATTCGCAAAAGATATTTGAGGCCTTACGAATTACAAAGCCTATATCGATTATAAATTTTTTTAAAGGATAGATAAATGGGAATCATTACCTAACTCAGAAGAAGCCATTCTTACAAAAATATCCCTACCGCCATTGCCTTCAGGATACACTCGGATGTCTATAAGTTCACCAAACCAAAGCAAGCAGCCCCTTCCTCCAAGACTTGTATCTGGATTTGCATAAGCCATGCAAGTACAGTTCTTTAAGCATTGAGCTTGACATTCTTGCATATTCATGCTCTTATTAAACCAGCTATGATGTGTGTCTGGCAGTTTTACGTTTGAATACTTGAAAAATGTTTCTGATCCATTTTTACATTCCAACGGGGTTCGTCTAACACAACCATCTGACCAATTGCCCATCTCCCAAGCCTTTTTATTTCTTGGCACAAATCTCGTCTTATCAAAGCAAGCACAAGACTGATCTATCATGTTAATGATGCAGCTTCCATAAGCACTACAAATGTTGTATGTATCACACAGATCTTTTGGGAAGGATACACCAAGCTGCCAGTCCTTGTCACCCTTGACCCATCCCCAACTTTCTAGTTTCCCAGAAGAACTCAAGGTAATCCTATCCAACGTCGAACTCTTTTCATAACTATAAGCAAACGACACCTCGTTGTCATTAATAATAACATTGTATGTAAAGTTTAAGTTCCTGCTGAATGATGAAACCCCTTTAAACCGTTGATTTCTCCATGGTCCACCACGAAATTTGACAACAGAACCTTGTTTTAGTTTGGGATCAGGATACCTGTTTTTTTCGACACCCCAGGTAAACTCACCTACAACTGGCAGTTGAGTATTATCCCATGACGATAGGTGCCATTCGATACCCCTCGAGTAATCATTCCCTATCTTCATTCCAGGCAGCCAGTGTTCAGTTGGGTAATCAAAACTCTGCCAGAGAACCTTCTCATGTTGGTCCAGTAAGACCAGATTTCCTGAATTGCGAAGCTTTGCAGTCGCATTCCTTGATTCTATTGTCGTGTTTGATGACCAAATCATGCTCATATTGCTGTACAGTGCCAGTATTCCTGGGTCAGTGAGCTTTAACACATTCGCTGATGCGCTGGCAAGCGGCTGCTCTCGGTTGGCAACCCAAACCAATGTTGTCACAGGGATATTTTTGTACCTAACACCAAGATATCTATTCTCAGAGCTACCCGACTGGAAAAATCCCAGTTCGAAAACTCCATTGTCCGAAACCAAAGTGTCGTCGTCTGTCAAGAACCGAGAATATGAAATGGTGTCGAGTTAGCAGCATAGCTTTTGTGAAAGAAAAGTAAACAAAAAAGAAGAACAAATTTGGTTGCAACCTCCATTGAGGAAATGATGCTCCAGTAAGAATGTGAAGCACATTAATTAAATCTAAAGTTAGAATAATTGTTCCTTAATTGTATGAATACTACGTCTCCAATTATTTAGACCACTCATCGCGTGGACTGGCATATTATGGTTGACCATTGGGGTCTAGGCTGGTGGTTACATTTCAAGTTCATACAATTTTATGTTTGACGGGTATTGTGGAATGAGTAATTGGGCCATCATAACGTTGGTGGTACGCAAAGAATTTGTTGTCCAGCAGCTTCCTCCATAGAATTTAGAACTTAAATTTTCATGAAAATTCCAAGAATCGTATCCAACTCACTTTTTAATTCATAGAGGGGACGGAGCACTGACTGGCTAGGGGGTTTTGGCTACTGAAGCCGAACGGCTACACTGCCGCCACCTCCTCGACTATGGTCCAAAACTACAAGGCTCGGCAAGGTGTAACCATTTACAAATAATGGAAATTCATGTTTTTTTACCGTTGACAACGGTCAAAAAATGTGGAACGGTCATATCTTTTATTTGTTTTCATTTTTAAAACCTATATGGCTATATATTCAATCATCTATACACAATTTCATATACATTTTCAAACATTTCATCTCCACCATTTCATCCAAACATTTCAATCATATCTATACAGTGGCTTTTTCAATTTTTCCGATGATGATCTTGGGATTTTTTTACCGGGGGATAATTCCGAAGACGACATTTTTACAAACGATAGTAGCATATATTTTAAAAAAAAAAAACTCATCGAACATGCCAAAGAGGAAGACACCACTACGTCATCGTGCGTTTCTAAGAAGATCGTCAAACGTGATCGCTAAAAGGTAACGAAACTCCTATGATCGATTATTTTGTTGAATATCCAAAGAACAATGAGGACCATTTTTCTTACCGTTTTCGTATGTCGAAGAGGTTGTTTTTAAAAATTGTTGGTGATGTGGAGGCACAATATCCTTAGTCTCAAAAGGGGTATGACGGTAGGTATAAAAAAATTTTACAACGATACAAAACGTTGCATCAGATGCGAAACAACTCGCGTCTAGTAGTACCCCTGATGAGAACGATGAGTATCTACAAATGTCTAAAAGGACTTCTCGAGAATATCTACAATTTTCCAAACAACGTCGTAAATTAATTGTACGGTCATTATATGATCGGTTTTTGACAAAGAAACGTTTTAATCACATGAGTAACGATGAATTAGGTGCGAAAACCCTAATTATCAGGCAAAATGATATAAACCGTAATCAGAACACGATAGATTTCATTTTCAACATGTTTTCATTAATCTTAATCATTCAGTAACGGTTACAGACTCAAATTAATGAAAACAAAACTTTCTAGAACACTCTCTGAAAACACACACAGAACCTAGACTCAAATAACCAACCATTACAATCATAACTGACCAAACATATATATATAGAGATATTTGTTCGACCCTTCGTGGATTTGAATAAATACATTCGGCCATTCCTAAGCACGAATCAAAACGTGTAATTACATTCGACCTTAAACAAACTGGTTCGACCCAACGATCACCCGAACCAAAATCATATTATACCAAAAACTTAAAATCTTCGATATTATCTTTGTCAATCCGAATGCAACAGACACATATATAGAATACGCATCTACAATCATGAGTTCTTGCGTAGGCCGACAAGCCACGGTGTGGCGATTTTGTACCAAAAACAGCAGGAAAAACATCACATTCCCAGGAGGTTAGGTGGTATCGATTGTAAAAAGTAAATATCTATAATATATATTTAAGAAACATTTAAAAATACCTAAAAGTTAAGATTTTTTTTTAGAATTTAATTGATTAAGGTACGATCTTAAAGTCTTGCAAATTAGTTTTTCAAACACTAATTACAAGTTAATACATTATATTTTAATTTCCTGAACTTTTAATTTAAATAATGGTTACAGTTTGTCCACTTATTTTAAACCAATATCTTCCATAATTTCTAAATATCCATAATTTTCATACTTAATATTATACGAGTCCTTTTGGTGATCGGTTGTGCGGTGGGAATGTTACGGTGAGGTGAGGGAGAGACCAAAAGAATGAGTTGACTATTTTTTTTCTCTCTGTATAATAATAATAATAATAATAATAATAATAATAATAATAGGAGGAGGAGGGAATACATATAACTAACCACGGGTATTTTAGTTATCTCATAAGAAGTAACTGAAAAATCTAAAAAAAGTTAGTAATTTAGACTACAAATTAAAAAATGAGGTACTTATGTAGTTGATGAACATTTTAGTTTTGGATTTAAGTGGTTAAACTACCGTAACAAGGAGACTTAAATAGTAATTAAATCTTATATTAATAGTTTGGTTTCTGTTGAGGCTAATATGTATGAGTGTTGCTAAATGTATAGGGCAACAGTTAGACGTGCTATGTTATATGGGACTAAGTGTTGGGCCATTAAGAAGACCCATGCGCGCAAGATGAAGGTAGCAGAGATAAGGATGTTAAGGTGGATGTGTTGACACATAAGGTTAGATCGGATAAGGAATAAGGCTTTTAGGGTAAGGTTAGCAGTGACTAGTATATCTGATAAGATTAAGGAGGGTAAACATGTACAAAAATGAATAGACTAAATTGTAAATCCCCAAAAATTTAAAATAATACTAGTAAAGGGTAGAGGGTAAACATGTACAAAAATGAATAGACTAAATTGTTATTGATGAATAAATAAAGTGGTAAGTAGCTAGTAACTCAAGTTATAACATAAAATGACTAGTAACCAAAGGGGAGGGGCTGAATTGAAACAATATTATATCTATGGGTTGGAATGGGGTAGAATGAAACAAAAACAAAACTCCTGGAAGGAGTATACGATTTGGAGCAAGGAGAAAAACCACCCCAACCCCAAAGCTCCCTAATCAGCCCCAAACCCAAGCAAAAATCGACCAATTTACTTGCATGTGAAGGAATTCCAAGTCCTTAGGTCATAATAAACACAAGGTGAGTTGTAGGATGCTTATAGTTGTTGTTTTATGATGATGAGATTCTTGGATAATGGTAGTAAGGTATGATTCTTGATAATCTAGCTTAGAAATTGGAAGTAGCATGTTTAATTGAGAAATTGTACTAAGTTGCATGTATGATTTTTGTTAATTGAAGGTAAATTGTATGAAAATGTAAGTATGTGAAAATGGGTTTTAAGAAGGATGACCATGTTTGACTTTCTGCAAGTCAAACAAGGCTTTAGCTTAATAAAGATGAAATTTTATGTTGTGATTTTGCTAGTTATAATGATAGTAGAAACGTATAATGTTGATAGGAGGGTTGTGTGTCCATAATTTGGTATATGAATGTTAATTAAAATTTATGCACACCAAGTGTATGTTGAAATGCCTAGATGAATGAATAGAAAAGCATCATGTTCAATATTATGCGGATTAATTGAAAATGGTTAGAAAATGTGAAGCCATTAATAAGTTATTGCTAGATTTGTATTGAAGAAAAGATGAGTTCATGAGTTCTAAACTATGAGTTCATCAAGTGTAGGTATTAAGACGGAAGGATCAAACAAACAAGGAGGACACGACACGCAAGACAAAGGTAAGTTGGTCTTGACATGGTTAGATGACTTAAAATAGTTTGGTTATGTAGTATTGTAAAGTGGCCTTAATGGGCCAAATGGTTGGAAGGACCTTAATGGGTCAAAATGGTTGGAAAGACCTTAATGGGTCATAAATGAAAACCAAGTAGAATGAATAAAATGGCCAATATAGGTCAAATGGTTGGAAAGACCATAATGGGTCATAGATGGAAATTAAGTAGAATGATTAAAATGACCATAATGGGTCAAATGGTTGGAAAGACCTTAATGGGTCATAAATGGAAACTAAGTAGAATGATTAAAATGACCATAATGGGTCAAATGGTTGGAAAGACCTTAATGGGTCAAGGATGGAAATTATGTATGATGATTAATGGTGAATGACAATAATGGAATAATCCTTGGTAGAATACATAAATAACTCACTTTTGGTTGTGTTGTGTACTAGGTAAGGCGCATGCTTGAAGATCAAGTCGCGGATCGGACTTGGGAATGCACACGCGTTTTGTGGGTCTAGGTGTCATGGTTAAAGTCTTGGGATTTATTTTGTTAACAATGTTTTGATAACCTAAAATGTCCTTGGTTAGTGTTTTGATACATGTTGGGATAAATCCCCCATGACAACTTATCCAAACTATGTTTTGAAAACTTGAACTGGTTGTAAATGATAATGGTTGGTACTTAAGTATTGGTTGTGTATGTATTTTAAAAAAAATCGGTCTTTACAGAAAGAGAAGTAGAGGCAGGCCTAAAGTGTGTTGGGATGAGCTGCTTAGACGAGATTTGCTTGAGTTGCACCTCTCTGAGGACATGATCCATGATAGGAGTTTGTGGAGAAATAGGATTAAAGTTAAAGTTTTTTAGTTGTGGGTGGTCTATAGTTTTTGTTTTAGTGCGTATTCTCCTCCACTTTATATAGAATTGACAGGTGATTGCATATTTGTACGTAGGCCTGTTGTTCTTTTATGATGTCAAAGTGCTTAGATATATTATTTACTTTCCCTCAACTTCTATAGTTTTTTGTTGTTCCGTCTGTTATTTGATTTGGAGTTGGGGGTCTCTTTGGAAGCAGCCTCTCTATCCCTATGTATAGAGGTAAGGTTTGCCTTCATCCCACCTTTCCCAGACCCTAACAGTAGCTTGCTATCTATGGGATTTACTGGGTATGGTTGTTGTAGTAGCTAAATGTAACCCCTATTATGTTATATTTATTGATTATACTCCTCTTTGAACTTTTAAATAAATACAATTAAATCTTTTGTTTTTTTAATTTGCATTTACTTTTAACTTTCTAAAAATTTTAAATAAATTTAGTGATGACGTTCTCTAACTAATAAAGGGGTTTTAATTTACTTTTAACACTCTGTGGTTATTGATATGTTGTTTAGTTGGGGGGTTTTAATTGTAATATTCTATAATAGAGGGGTCAATTGTGTCAAGATAGGAATATGGTAGTTAAGTGGTAGTTGACTGAGTCTGTTAAATACAGTTGTTGATGGTTAATAATAATCAGTCTATTGTGAGCTTATTCTCTGTGTGTTTCTATCTAACTAACCTTTCTTCTTCTCCAATTGACTCACCACCTTATCACCATCGTTCCACCACCATACAGCCACCATATATAACAGAACACCACGTATCAATGGTATCAGAGCCATCTGATCCCCATCGTCTTCTCAGGTCAATTCGTCCTTACTCTGTTTTTTGTTGATTCACCGGATTGATCAATCTTGGTCAATTTATTGCATTCCATCATAATTTTTCAACTTCCTGATCAAATTCACCATTAATTATGTTAGTATTCTTGTTCTTTCATCATCAAACCTGCAATTCTTGTTCGTTGTAGTTGATTCATTCCTATAATAATAATAATAATAATAATAACAATAAAAACTCTTGAAGATCATGCAACTTCATTATTGAAGTTTGAGGCATTTGTAGAAAAGGTTGAAAAGAACCTTGAAAGGGCCGAGAAGAATTTAAATGATATTCACCAATTGTTAGTTAAAATTGCTAACAATCAATCCAGCAATGGAAATTCAAATGGGCAATTATCCAATCAGTTTGGAATCAATCAAGAATTGAGTACCAATAATCATAATTCAAGAACTGAATGATTATACAAATTGGGTAAAATTGACTTCCCTAAATTTGATGGTACCTAGAAATTTCAAAGTCCGATTTGCGGTGATCAACTTAGAGGGTAAAGCTCTCATACAGCATGAATCGTTCTTGAAGACTATAAGGAAAGTGAAAAAGAAGTTTATAGTGATGAATTTTGTGATGAGGTTCAAGATTTGAATGAAAGCACTCTATTAGGAACCAAAAAAGAAGTCTATGACATGATTCGGTCAGACGAAACTGTTGAGATTTATGTTGTGTTGGGACAAAGAGGATTGAAGAAACCACCTTTTGATAACCTTAATCCAAATCATATTCTGCTTAAGTATGAAAAGAACTGCTGAAGAAGAAACAAGAAGTACTGAAGAACAAATTCATAAAGTACTGAAGAGTAACTCATCAGAAGTTCTGAAGTCTAACCAGACACTACACTGAAGAAATACTGAAGACAAACTACTCATCAGCAGTTTGTCACTCATCAGCACTTTGTCATCAGAAGCTTCTAACCGACTGAAGACCTCAGCAGTTTATTATTATATTGTTTTGTTAAAGTCTTGATTTCAAGTTTCGATGTATAGACTGTTGTAACCTTATCTTAGCATAATATCTTTGTTAAATATCTTAGATAACTTCTGACAACAGTTTAGTATGCTGGTCTATAAATAGATGAGTTTGTTCATCTATTTTAGACATGTGATATTTTTGTAATTTCCTTTGAAATCAATTGAAATCCTTCGGGCTTTTTAACTTATAATCCATTTCACATCTGAGAAACATAAACTGCATTTACTGCTTTATACTTGAACTGTTTTATTGTTTCTCATTAACTGCTCAGTCAAGGGGGAGTAATAACTCCTCGTAAAAGTGATCTTTTAATCTTTAAACACTTATTATTCTGCTGCTCATTAACTCTTACATAAATCTGTAACACATAAGTGTTAATAGAAGAGGCCACTGATCCAACAATTGGTATCAGAGCGCTGGTTAATCTGATCAAATATCAATCTAACAAATTGAGATTCAGACACAGGCTATTATTGATATCCAATAAAGGATTAAAAGGCTCACTTTTTCATCCATCACTTTAAAGAAGTATTGACAAATCCAAACTTCTTAAAAATGGACCCTTACAATACTGGATCTGCCAACAAGCCTCCTATGTTAGTCAGAAATGAATATAAAATATGGTCTAAAAGGGTGGCACATACTATTTCTCAAACAAATACTGGTTGCTGGAGGTATGTAGTTTTTGGACCTCATAGACCAGTTATTACTGATCCAGAGGGAAAAACTGAGAGACCAAAAGATCCAAAAGACTACACTGAGGAAGATTTCCAAAAGTTTGAGCTAGATGCAAAAGCTTTCTCTATGCTGGCTATGGCTCTCCCAAACGAAATATATGCTGGGCTTTTACACTGTGAAAGTGCTAAAGAGCTGTGGGATTGCCTAAAAGAGCAGTTTGCAGGAACTGCTGAGGTGATAGCCAACATAAAGGAAATCCTGGCTCAACAATATGAAACTTTTACTCACATAGAGGGTGAAAATTTAACACAACAATTTGAAGGATTTTCTTCACTCATCTCTGAGTTAAAAATTAATAATCAGACCTATTCAAATGAGTCTATGTTACATAGATTTTTAAGGTCTTTACCTTCAAAATGGGAAACTTACTCTATAGTCCTCAGAACAAGTTCAGATTTTAACACCCTGAACCTAACAAGGTTACATGGTAAATTACTAACTTTTGAAAGAGAAATCAATCAAAAGAAAAAGTTACAAGAATCTGGTAAAACTGCTGATGACTATACTCCAGGTAGCACAGCCTTATTAGGACATGACTCACCATCTAGTTCTAATAATTTTGGTTCTTTTGACCACATTGACATAACAGCTGGGATCTCATCAGATGGATCTTTCCCAGCTTATGACAATGATGAACTAAGTCAAACTGCTGATAACATGTGTTTCATCATGGATGATTTAAAATATTTTAGCAGTGATGACTTGGAAGAAATGGAGATATTACACCAACTGGCCTTGTTAAGCTTAAAAACTAACAAATTTTACAAAAGGTCAGGAAGGAAATTTCCAGGACTTAACAATTCAACAAAAGTTGGTTTTGACAAATCTAAACTTAGATGTCACAAGTGTCAAAAGTTGGGACACTTTGCTAGAGAGTGTAGAAGCTCTAGCTACAACCAACCCATGTCTGGAAATCAATTCAACCCCTCTTATAATAGGAATAATGGAACTCAAGGGAGTGCTCATTTTGTACAGGCACAAGCTCCACAAGTTCAATATGTGCCACAAGTACAATATGTTCAGATGCCTGCTCAGCAACAACAGCAGCTGATGCCTCCTTTTCCAACTGCTCAACAACCTGCACAAATTCAACAACCCCCTCAGCAACAAAGCCTATTTACATCAGGGTATGTTGACTGGAGCAGTCTTTCTTATGACACATCAGAATGCAGTCAGGATGCAGACAATAAGGTCTATGATGTCAACTGGGGAGAACCTGATAATGGCAGAAAGAACTTTGCCTTAATGGCTTTTGAAGGATATTCTTCAAATTCTGCACTCACACAGGTATCACAACAATCTCTTTTAAAGCTTTGCTCTAAATCTTGAAAAGAATCTTTTGCTTTAATAAGAGAAACTAATGTGCATTTACAAGGCAAGTCCAATGATATGGAGAGAAAATATACTCAAATGAAGTGTGATTTAGAAAGAAAAATTACTTTGAAAAATAAAGAAATTTCTAAATTGACTGATAAATCCGTAGAAACCCAAGCACAGATTAAAACAATGATAGACAACCTAGGAAAAGTCAGACAAGAGCTTGCTGACACCAAGGTTGATTGTGAAAAATGGGTTGAGTCTTGTAAAGGGTACCAAATGCTGCTTAACAAACAAACTGCAGCAAATGTTAAGTTTGGCATTGGGTATACCCACACTGAATCACCAACAGATTTCACCCACAAAACTGATAATGATAGGATGAAATTGATTCAAACTTCTGAAATGGAGGAATGCACATCCTACCATCAGAACTTTCTCAAAAAGGAAAGTACTGCAGAAGTTAAAACTACTGACAATAAGCCATCAGCAGTTTCAACTACATCAGGAGTTGAGATCCTGAAAACTGCTGATGACTTATTTCAAAATGCTGATATTGTCAGTAAATTGCCTTCCAGCTCTCTTGATTTATCTAAAAAGAAAGAGAAGGCAAAAGCATGTGAAATATGTGGTCTGTTTAACCACATAACTGAACTTTGCAGATATAGAAAGGTAAATCAGTTAAACAAACAAAGACAACAACTGATTGTGGGAAAACAGATAAAACAAAATTTTGAAAATACTTTCTTTCCCAACAAACAACAATCAAACAAAAACCTTTCTAAGAAGAGGCTTTTATCTCAACAAAAGTCATCTTCTCAAAGTTCATCTTCAGAAGTTACACCTAACTCATCAGTAGTTTCACAAACTACTGAAGTTAAAGATTTGATAAACCTGGTTAAACTTCTGATGACCAAAGTTGATGGTGGACACCAAAAAGAACCCACCATTGTTCTTAATGACAAATCCATTGCCAAAAAGACATGGATTTCTAAAATTGGTCCACAACAAGCTGCACCTGTTCTCAAGAGCAAACCCAAAGCCAAACTGGCTTGGGTTGCCAAAACTAACTAATTTGCTATCTTGTGCAGAGGGTCTCCAGAGGTTTGAATAGCATATGGTATGTTGATAGTGGAGGCTCAATGCGCATGACTGGATGCAGATACCTGATAAACAATTTTATCAGTCAAAGAGAAGGATCTGTGTCCTTTGGGAACAATGCCAAGGGATATGTGCTAGGATATGGCAATGTATCCTCAGGCAAAATGCAGTTTGACAAGGTCAATCTGGTTGAAAACCTTGAGTACAACTTGCTGAGTGTCTCACAAATGTGTGACAAAGGATATTCTTCCTTTTTCACCAAGACAGCATTCAAGATCATATCACCAGAAGGCCAGAAGTTGATAGAGAAGATTATTGAAGATCATACTTTGCTGATTGCAAAAAGGTGTGGCAATGTCTATGCAGTGGACATTGAAAAAGACAAAGTATTGAACAAGACTGCCTGTTTCTTCTCAATGGCATCAACTTCAGAAAATGATCTCTGGCACAGGAGACTTGGCCATGTGAACTTTAAAACCATCAATAAAGTCACAAAAATGGGCTTGGTCAGGGGTCTATCTTTGAAGGAATATCAGTGCAAAGAACACTGTGTTTCCTGTCTTAAAGGTAAACAGCATAAGTCCTCCTATAAGTCTATTGAAGAATCTAAAACAACTGCATGTCTTCAACTACTCCATATGGACTTATTTGGACCAGTCAAGATTATGAGCCTTGGTAAGAAGAAGTACTGCTTGGTCATCATTGATGACCACTCAAGATTCACATGGGTCTTCTTCTTATATTCCAAGGATGAGGCAGCTGAAATCATCAAGTTCTTCATTCTACAAGTTGAGAAGCAATATTCTCTATCTGTCAAAGTCATCAGGAGTGACAATGGGACAGAGTTCAGGAACAATACTCTGGATGAATTCTGTCTGTCTAAAGGGATTGTTAGACAGTTCAGCATTCCCAGAACTCCTGAACAAAATGGTGTGGTAGAAAGGAAGAACAGAACCTTAATAGAAGCAGCTAGAACAATGTTAGCTGATTCAGGCCTACCTTTGTATTTTTGGGCTGAAGCAGTCAACACAGCTTGTTATGTTCAGAATAGAGTTCTTATCAACAAGAGACATACCAAGACTGCCTATGAAATTCTTCATGGCATAAAGCCCCTTATCTCCTTCTTCAGGGCTTTTGGGTGTCAATGTTTTATCCTCAACATCAAAGACTCTATCTCAAAATTTGCTGCAAAAGTTGATACAGGTTATTTTCTTGGTTATTCTCCTTTGAGAAAAGCTTATAAAGTTTTTAATTCAAGAACCAAGATAGTGGAAGAAACACTGAATGTCAAGTTCAATGAATCAAAACACACTCTTATTCCAGCAAATCCTGTTGAACTATTTGATCTTGATAACTTTCATTTCGGACCTGAAAAGACTATTGAATCATCCATACCTCCTCAAAATGGTTTTAAAGGATTTGAAGATGATAGTCCTGCACCATGGACTCCAAACACAGTCAGAAGATCAACTATAAACCTTCAGAAGTTTCAATAGCTTCAACTTCAGGAACTAATGATGTACATTTTGAAAGTACTGATTCAGCTGAACCTAAAACTCCTGAACCTCAAACAACAGCTGAACCAGATATTATCAATCTCAGTGGTTTATTTGAAGAACCAGTAGAGCCATCCTCAAGTACAGGTCTACAACAACTGATTGAACACAAGGATCATCCATTGGATCAAATCATGGGTGATATTGCCTCAGGGGTACTCACTAGAAACCAGCTTTCCAACTTTTGCTTCTTCTCAGCATTCATTTCTCAGTTGGAACCAAAGAAATATCAAGAAGCCCTCAAAGACAACAATTGGGTGCAAGCAATGCAAGAAGAGTTGCTTCAATTCAAGAAACAACAGGTTTGGGAAATCTGTCCCTTACCTCAAGACAAGCAACCAATTGGAACAAGATGGGTCTTCATAAACAAATCAGATGAGGCTGGTATGGTCATCAAGAACAAAGCAAGATTGGTGGTACAAGGCTATTATCAAGAGGAAGGAATTGATTATGATGAAACCTTTGCACCAGTTGCAAGACTTGAAGCTATCAGGTTATTTTTAGCTTATGCAATTTCCAACAACATTAAAGTTTATCAAATGGATGTCAAAAGTGCATTTTTGTATGGAAAAATAAAAGAAGAAGTGTATGTCTGTCAACCTCCAGAGTTTGAGGATCCTTCTCATCCTGACTGGGTTTACAGACTTGACAAAGCTCTTTATGGGCTAAAACAGGCTCCAAGAGCCTGGTATGAAACACTTTCAAACTTTTTACTTAAAAATCACTTCTCAAGGGGATCCATTGATAAAACTCTTTTTATAAAGCATATTGGAAATCATGTCTTACTTGTTCAAATTTATGTTGATGATATCATATTTGGTTCAACAAACTCAAAACTGTGTGAAGATTTTAAGAAACTCATGCAATCAAAATTTGAAATGAGTACAATGGGAGAATTGCAGTACTTTTTGGGACTGCAAATCAAGCAACAATCAAATGGAACATTTATACATAAACTAAAATATGTTAAAGAATTATTGAACAAATTTTCTTTACAAGACTGTAAAACTTGTTCCACTCCCATGACACCAATCACACAAGTTGAACCAGATGATCAAGGGAAGCATATTGATCAAACCATGTATAGATGTATGATAGGTTCTCTTTTGTATTTAACTGCTTCTAGACCAGATATTATGTTCTCAACTTGTGTCTGTGCTAGATACCAATCTGCACCAAGAGAATCACACCTAATTGCAGTCAAAAGAATCTTCAGATATCTGAAAGGAACTCCTACTTTAGGAATTTGGTATCCTGCTTCAAGCAATACCAAGTTAACAGCTTTTTCAGATAGTGACTATGCAGGGTGCAAGATGTCAAGAAAATCAACATCTGGTGGTTGTCAATTTTTAGGAAACTGTCTGATGTCCTGGCAATCAAAGAAACAAACATCTGTGGCAACTTCAACAGCTGAAGCTGAATACATTGCTGTTGCAAGCTGTACTTCACAGATACAATGGCTCCAATATCAACTGCTTGATTATGGAATCAAAGAGACCAAGACTCCACTTTTAGTAGACAGCAAGTCTGCCATTAGCATTATTCAAAATCCTGTTCAGTTTTCAAAAACTAAACATATTGAAATCAGGTATCATTTCATAAGAGATTGCTATGAAAAAGGCAAGATTGAGGTGAAGCATGTCACAACAGCTAATCAAATAGCTGACATTTTCACCAAACCCCTTGATTCAACAACTTTTCAGAGGTTAGTATCCATGCTTGGGATGTTAAACTTGAAAGAAAGTCTGTAAGTGTTTCACTTTTTAGTTCTGCACATACTTTATTTTTCACTTACTTACTTATCTGTCTCAAAACCTCTGAAGAACAATTTGTGAGAGAAACTACTAATGAACATAAAAAATGGGAAATTTTCAAAGTAGAAATAACTACTGATAAGAATCAGAAGTTCTTTAAGTGTTTTAAAAGTCATTCTCATCAGCAGTTGAAACTGCTGAAGAGATGACCAAAACCACTGATGAAGAAACCTTCTTCATCAGCAGTTTCATTAAAAAGGGTAAAACAGACTTTTCACTCATCGGAAGTTTGACCTAGTCGGTTAAAAACTTCTGATAAATACCTTTTTCAAACACTTATCCATTCAAAAAGCAAAATTCCCTCTCTCACTCTCAAATCAAAACCAAAACCCCCTCTCTAACCTAAAAATACTGTTCGATCAAACAACCATGGCTCTCGTTCTAAAACAGGGACATAATCAGCGAAGCTACTTTGAGAAAGATGAAGCCTGGTCCCAATATGATGAAATCATTGATCTCATCATGAAATCCCAATATTATGAAGCTTTCACCATCGATCCACCCATTCATGAAGAAACTCTTAATGAGCTCTGGGCTAACACAGAGACGGTGACAGTAAATAATGAAGTGATCTCCCTCAAATCTTCAATAAAAGGGAAACTGATGGCCATATCACCAGAAACATTAAGCATAAGGCTTGGTTTGAAGGATTCTAATGCTCCTGAGCATATCTCAAATTCTGACATCCATCTGACCAAGACAGAATGTGGTTATCAAGGTACTTTGGCACAAGCTACAGTTTATAAGAAATATTTTGACCCAAAATATAAACTGTTATTTCATTACATAATTATGTGCTTAAGTCCAAAAACTGGGTCTATTGACCAGATGCCTTCTACTTTTCAACCAATTTTTCATTCTATAATAAATGAAACACCTTTTAAGGCATCTAAACTGTTTTTCAATGAGTTGGTTCTACACCATTTAAATGATAAAAAGAAGTTTTTACTGTACCCAAGATTTGTTATGCAATGCATAATCAAAGAACTTGGAGAGGGAATACTTGTTGGTGAGTCAACAACTTTAAACCCACTGACTTCACAAGTATTCTCTAGGCACAATAAACCAGCACTTGTTCTAGAAGATGACCAAGGGGAAGAACAACCAATCCCTAAGGAACCCACATCTTCCAAACCCAAAAAGAAGTCCAAAAAGCCAAAACAACAAAAACAAAAACCAACCAAACCTTTGAAAAAGACAGTTCAGGAAGTGGAGATCCCTGAAACTGCTGATGTGCAATCTGCACTTGATAAAGATGTGGCTGAAACATCCTCTCAGCACACACCTTCTCCACCTCCTAAAAGAAAACCTGTTACAGTTATTTTCAAAAGAAAAAGATTTAAGAAAGCTGTAACAACTGACCCAACCTTTGAAACTGCTGAAACTGAACCTGAACCCATACAAACTACTGAACACATACCCATTACAACTACTGAACCTGAACCTTCCCACACAACCATAGAAATTTCCCAACTTCTCTCAAGACTAAAAGGATCCCATCCATCACATGTCACTCCCCCAGCAACACATCAAATTGGGGAGATGCCTTCACCGCTTGACATGGATGTGGACCTTATTAGCCCAAACCAGGGAGATAAGGATGGACCAGAGTTTATAAGCCCAAACTTAGAAACTCTTGGTACTTTTGAGGCTGCTACTACTCATTTATCACCCAGTGGTGAACCTGACAATAGTAGTAACATAATTGAGACCTCAAATTTGGTAACTACTGATGAAGGACTAGTGCCTGAAGTAGGAAAACCTCAGTTCCAAGACAAAGAGGTTCATGAGAAAACTAGTTTGGTGCTAGCTCATGATACAACTGATCCTGCCCTCTCTGAGGACACTATCAGGGATTCAGATGATTCCATTAGTTTGGATGATGAATCAAACATTCCACAAACTGAATTGACGGTTGAAGTTGAAGATCCTGTATCTAAGGTCTCCAAGCTCAAGAAGCTGGTCACCAAGGATCAGGTTAAAGACCACTTAGCCCAAAAATCCCCACAAGTGGCATCTTCAGATAAGTCTGAAGATCACCCAAAAACACACCCTTCACAAAAACAACCTACCCAATTCTCTGGACTTTCAAGCATAGACTTGTTCCAGACAATGAAACAAATCTTAACTGATCAACTCAAAACATTCACAACTGCTTGGGAGTTGAAGGCCAACAACCAATTTGGGTTGATAAATTCCAGACTTGCTGAACTGAACAAAAAGGTGGATCAAACACAAGATCAGTTAGCAAGGTTGTCTGCTGCAACTTCTCACTCTCTAAGGCTTCCAGAAGTGGATGAAGCCAAAAAGGGGGAGAAGACTAAGGAACCAGAACCTGAAGTTCTTATTAGAGAAAATCCTGAAGCTGAAAAGCCAATCCAAAGACCAGGAAAAGAAATTTTTCAGGAGTTTTCATCATCTAAGGCACAAGAAGGAACTGCTGATCAGACTTGTCAAACTGCTGAAGACAATCCTTCAGTAGTTGTGAAGACAGACAAACCATCAGCAGTTTCTCCTTCCAAACCAACATCAGAAGTTTCTAAGGCACCTGAAAGAGAACCTGCTTCCATTCCCATGCCAACTACAACTTCCACAACTGTTTTAAACCCTACTCCCATTGCCATGTCAAAAGAATTGTTGGAGAAGAGTTTGAAAGAGGCTGCAAAGAAAGGCTAAGGAAGACAAAGTATGGAACAGCCTGGAAACTAGAGATGATCTGAACTTTCAAGAGAAACTAATCAAGAATCAAGAAAAGCTTGATGAGCTTGAGGCTGAAGAAAGAGCACTTGAAGCTGTTGCAGAAGAAGACAAAAGGGCACAGCTAATCACATTCATTACCAAGAACTCCAAATCAAAACAAGTGGCTCTAAAAAGACTCTCTACTGAAGAACTAACAAGAAGAGCTCAAATGCTATCTGATATGTTAGCAACAGAGAAAGAGAGGAAAGCCAAAAGAGCAGAGATTGTAGAAGAACTGGTGGCAAATGGCTATGGTTCAAAGGCCTCAGTCTCAAAGTGGAAAGAACAAACATTATATGAGTCTTACAAGAAGTACAAGGCCAACAAAGCTGCAGAGCCAGAAAGGTTTGAAATTCCTGAAGTCCAACCAACTTCAATCATAAGGAGATCTTCTGGTGCACTAAGAAAGCCTGCCCCAAAAACAAAAGCAGAGGGAGAACCCATTGTGAAGACTGATTTCAAGATGGTACTCTTGGAAGGAAATCAGTTAGTGCATGGAGACTTTGATGTAGAAGAAAAACCCCTGCTTACACAATTCAGAGACAAAGCTACCTATGCTTATCAGCTACAACAATCCATTCAAGAAAAGTCACATACAAGAGTTGTAACAGAACATCACTTGCCCAACAAGCCTATTCAAAGTGGTGTTGACCTTCAAGGTAGTCAAGAATCTCACCTGAGAGTCACTGAAGTCGAAGATATTCCCCAATCATCCTCAGGTTTACCCCAGGAAACAGGCTTGGTTTCCTATGCCTCTGACTTTGACAGGTCAAAGGTAAACATTATCAAATGGTCATTTACTGATTCCAACTCAGTACTAGTGACCAGGAGAGATCGTTCAAGTAAGGTCTACAAGAACTCAAAGGAGTTGAGTGTTCTATCTTCCAAAGACCTTCTCACAATTCAACATCTTACACCTGAATTGGGATCTCTCACTGAGCAACAAAGATGTACTCTTACTACCCGGATGACAGCAGAAATCTGGAGGATACTAGAAGAGAGAAAGAATCAACAATAAAGATTGGATAAGGTTTTGGCTTCATCAATCCAGGGGGAGATTGTTGGGACAAAGAGGATTGAAGAAACCACCTTTTGATAACCTTAGTCCAAATCATATTCTGCTTAAGTATGAAAAGAACTGCTGAAGAAGAAACAAGAAGTACTGAAGAACAAATTCACAAAGTACTGAAGAGTAACTCATCAGAAGTTCTGAACTCTAACCAGACACTACACTGAAGAACTACTGAAGACAAACTACTCATCAGCACTTTGTCATCAGAAGCTTCTAACCGACTGAAGACCTCAGCAGTTTATTATTATATTGTTTTGTTAAAGTCTTGATTTCAAGTTTCGATGTACAGACTGTTGTAACCTTATCTTAGCATAATATCTTTGTTAAATATCTTAGATAACTTCAGACAACAGTTTAGTATGTTGGTCTATAAATAGATGAGTTTGTTCATCTATTTTAGATATGTGATATTTTTGTAATTTCCTTTGAAATCAATTGAAATCCTTCGGGCTTTTTAACTTATAATCCATTTCACATCTGAGAAACATAAACTGCATTTACTGCTTTATACTTGAACTGTTTTATTGTTTCTCATTAACTGCTCAGTCAAGGGGGAGTAATAACTCCTCTTAAAGGTGATCTTTTAATCTTTAAACACTTATTATTCCGCTGCTCATTAACTCTTACATAAATCTGTAACACATAAGTGTTAATAGAAGAGGCCACTGATCCAACATGTTGTTAAGGGCATTTCAGAAAAGAACGACTTGAAACCACCAAAGACATTCATCTTATACAGTTGGAAGAAAATGTTAGACAACAAAAGAATCAAACGATTACAGTTGCTTCTTTGGTTAGATCATCTTATTAAATTGAATGAATATGTTAGAATCTTATGTTTAACAAAAAAATTAGGTTCATGGAAGTGGAGGAAAAGATTTTATTGGACAGATAATGGTTGGGAATGGATGGTGAATTCGGGTATTAATGATGATGGTTTCCAGATTATGAATAAAAAGAACATAGTGGTTAAGAATATTACTTCTCATCATTCTAGTATCTCTGGTTCTAGAAATTTTGGTCAAGAGTGGGGTATGGCTGGCAATGTTTGTAGTCTAAGGAGTGGTTATATGCAGCCTAATAATAGGGGAACAAGTGTGTTTAACGCTGGACCTAATTCTGCTCAAATTCCTGCCCCTCAAATCCATCTAGGAGCCTTACCCGTTCTAATTCCGGCCTGCATGGTGGTGCTCTTGTAGCTTCTTCTAGTGTTATTATTTAAGATTGTTGTACAACTAAACGACGAAAACAATGTATGGGAAGTTGGTTTATTCACTATTGAAGCAACATCACAATTATCTCTAGAGGAAAATAATGGGGTTGATTTGTACCAAAATATGCTAGAGATTTGGAATGGTTTTAAGCCATTAAAACATGAGGGATTGTTGGTTGGGTTGATGCCATATATGTTTACAAGGAAGCCGGGGAACTCATCTATTTGTTGTTAATTCCAGAGCTGGAGCTAATAGTGGCTGTGTGGAAATGCTATGGGTCATAGGTCAATTGAGTTTATTACAAGTTTATCATGTCATTTTTTTTCGTTTTTTTAGTTAGCAACTTGAATTTCCTGATTCTTGAGGACAAGAATCTTTTTAGGGGGAGTATTGATATGTGTTGTTTAGTTGGAGGGTCTTAATTGTAATATTCTATAATAGAGGGTTCAATAGTGTCAAGATAGGAATATGCTAGTTAAGTGGTAGTTGACTGAGTCTATTAAATACAGTTGTTGATGGTTAATAATAATCAGTCTATTGTGAACTTATTCTCTATGTGTTTCTCTCTAACTAGCCTTTCTTCTTCTCCAATTAACTCACCACCTTATTCGCACCTTATCACCATCGTTCCACCACCATACAACCACCATAACAGAACACCACGTATCAGTTATGATCGGGTTTCTTTCTAATCTATACTGTTTGGTTTATTAATCGAATGAATGAAAGAATGTCCATTGTGTTTCATCGGAAAAACCTAAAGCTAAAGCCTAACAACATTACCTGGTATGATAAGAATTTTTGAATAGATAATACAAAAACAGTTGAATCACCGAATCATAATTGTTTTGGTTTTTATTGAAATAAAAAAAATCAGTGAACATAACGATTACCTCATAACTCATAAGATTTATGGTACGGCTGTAAACAAACCAAACGCTTAGCAAATAGTTCGTGAAATTTTTGGCGTGAAGTTCGTTTGTGTTCGTTTGTTTAACAAATGAACGAAACAATGTTCGTGGTGAAATTTTTGGAATTTAATATATGTTAGTTTGTGCTCCCTTTTATTTATTAATGTCTGTTTGTGTTTGTTTACGTTCATTTGTGTTTGTTTGTGATCATTTTTGTCCGACACCAAAATTTAACAAGGCTCCGGTTATTCCCACCCCCTCCTATTTTCACCCCCCCCTCAAACCGCCTCACTTTGGCCAAAGCGAGGCACTTGGCTCCCTTTTCAAGGGGGTCAGTACGAGGGTCAGGAAAAGCTGAAATTTTAAAAGCGAGGCCCTTCGTATCAAAGTTTTATTTTGGGGATTTTTGGTGTTTTGAATTGTATTTTTTTTTGTATAAAAAAAATTAAAAAATTTAAAAAAAAAAACTAAAAACAAAGTAATAACCCAAATCAAACTATCATAAACCCAAATGAAAATTTTACTTTTTAGGCGTGACAGCTTAAGATACGAAATATTTGTAGAAGATGGCAGCTAGAGATGAGATACTTAATCATAACGTCTATATAGGCGTTTTTGATTTCCAAATGAATCAACGACTTAAACTTGACATCATCAACCATGAAGGACGAAGGCAGCTCACAGCCACGTATAGCCAAAGATTTTAACACAAAACAAAGTAATAATCCTAATTATACTATCATTAATAACTATAAAAGTGTTTATTATTTTTTTTATTCATTACTTCCGGGGAAAAATACAACATTAATCTTCGTTATCCTTTATCATCTCTTGTCATGCTTGGTAATAGAGAGGAATACTTTCCTTTTTTGTTGTACAATCTTTGTTAGTTATTGTTTACCTTCCAATAGATTTCAAGTATATTGTACTAGTTGTGGAAAGAAATCAACAGTCGGATCGACGCTAACAAACGGATGAAATTTAAACGATTTTGTTTACCTTCCCATCGATTTCAAGTATGTGACCTGTCCTTTCTCTATTCCCAAAGTACTAATGAAGACCTTGATCTTCAATATTTGAAAATTATCATTTCTTGACATGCTTGGTAACAGAGAGGAATACTTTCTTCTTTTGTTGTAAAATCTTTGTTAGTTATTGTTTACCTTCCAATTGAATTCAAGTATGTTGTAATGGTTGTGGAAATAAATCAACAGTCGGATCGGTGTGACCTAGTTTTACATCACCAAAATGTGAAGACCTTGATTTTCGAATGCGGTATGCGCGTTAAATTTCATTAAATAAGTGAAAAAGGCAAAATAGTCAAACTTTTTAGAGGCTTATGTTCTGCGGGAGGTGAGTTGGCAATCAAGGTGTCTGCTTGGAGTCTAAAGCTTCGCGTTTCATCTTGGTTGAACTCATATTGCAACATTCCCATCGATTTAGAGACTTCATCCTTGTGCTTTGCAAGGGATTTAAAGCAAGTCCATCGATTTCAAGACTTCATCATCGTCTGATCCACAAAACAAAACCATAATCTTGAAGTGTTTTACTATAGCCATTTTTCCCTGGTTTATGAGGAATAGGTTGAAGGTGTATGTTGCAAATATAATAAACAAAAGATAATAGGAAGAAGATCAGAGCTCCAAAAGCAAGTGTGAAGATCAAGAGAAAGAAATTAGAAGAAGAAGATGAACAGTGCTCCAATATAACTTGCATCGGCTTGAGATATGAGTTTGATTAGCTTAAATCTGTCTGATCCATGGTATCCACTTTCACCTGAAGCTTTACTTTCCTACCTCTGTTTTGAATTAGCATACGAAGAGCAAACCGATGAACATCATTCAAAATTTCATATTCCCGCTAATCTCTACGCCATCATCGACTACAGCAAACCGACGATCTTCCTCCACGACACTCCTAATAGGCCTTTCCTTATATCACGGTACGATTTTAAAGTTCCAATATTTGTTATGTTTTGCTTTTTAATAATAAGTTTTGTGTTTAACAAACCCAACAACGATGTTTTAAGGGCTGAACACGAGTATAATCAAACAAGGGTTCCTCTGAAAACCACCAACGATCAAATAAACATTCCGAAACGCGCCAAACAGAGTCTGGAAGTCGAGCATATCGATTAGACATGCAAAAATTACATTCTGAAAAAATATAGGTATCGAATGTATAGTCCGAGAACCAAGTACAATGATTTATCAAAGTTGTACAAAGCTGGATGTTTCTAGCGAAAAACACAAACGAGCAATAAACGAACCAAAACGCCTCAAACGAATTTTCTTGGCTTGGAAACAACATAAAAGAACTAAAAATGAATTAAAAATACTTTTTAGTCAATAACAAATATTTATAAAGAACTAAAACAAGTTTATTTTTTTAAAAGCCTAAAGCGCCTGGCTATGGCCTAAGCGAGGCGCTTGAAAGGCTTGATTAGACCATAGGCGCCTCGCTTTGGCCAAAGCCAGGCGCTTTAGGCTTTTTTTTTAAATAAACTTGTTTTAATTCTTTATAAATATTTGTTATTGACTAAAAAATATTTTTAATTCATTTTTAGTTCTTTTAAGTTGTTTCCAAGCCAATAAAATTCTTTTGAGGCGTTTCGGTTCGTTTATTGCTCGTTTGTGTTTTTCGGTAGAAACATCCAGCTTTGTACAACTTTGATGAATCATTGTACGCGGTGCTCGGACTATACCTAACACACAAAAATTTGTTTTAATTCATTTTAAAGTGTTTTTAATTACTTTTCAATCAATCAAGGTGTCACCAAGCATGTCAAGAAATGATAATTTTCAAATATTGCATGTCTAAATCATTGTACGATGTCTAAATCTCTAACGATCGCTTTACAAAGCCAAAAACGAGTATCATGAATCTGGTTTACGAGGAATGGGTTGAAGGTTTGTGTTGAAACAAGGTATGGATACAGAGAACATGGAATGAGATGATTTCGATTTTCGTACAAAGATTCCATAACTGAACAGTTATTTGGAATGTTCCTGATCATTACAGTTATGGATTTTTTGATCAGAAAATATATTCCCAAAAAATAAAAAACAGTTGTTCATGCAAGCATGTAAAATTTAGTTGTTGACATTGAGATGGAGAATTCCTATCGAAATTGCTAAAATAGTTTAACAAAAGCTAAAATTGAACAGTTATTTGGAATATTCCTGATCATTACCGTTATGGATTTTTTGATCAGAAAATATATTCCTAAACAATTAAAAACAATTGTTCATGCAAGCAAGTAAAATTCAGTTGTTGGACATTGAGATGGAGAATTCCTATGGAAGTTGCTAAAATAGTTAAACAAAAGGTTAAATTGAATAGTTATTTAGAATGTTCCTGATCATTACAGTTATGGATTTTTTGATCAAAAAATATATTCCTAAACAATTGAAAACAATTGTTCATACAAGCAAGTAAAATTCAGTTGTTGGACATTGATATGGAGAATTCCTATGGAAGTTGCTAAAATAGGTAAACAAAAGCTGAAATTGAACAGTTATTTGGAATGTTCCTGATCATTACAGTTATGGATTTTTTTATCAGAAAATATATTCCAACAACTAAAAACAAATATTCATGCAAACAAGTAAAATTCAGTTGTTGCACATTGAGATGGAGAATTCATATGGAAGTTGCTAAAATAGTTAAACAAAAGCTGAAATTGAATAATTATTTTGAAAGTTCCTGATCATTACAGTCATGGATTTTTTATCAGAAAATATATTCCCAAACAATTAAAAACAAATGTTCATGCAAGCAAGTAAAATTCATTTGTTGGGCATTGAGATGGAGAATTCCTATGGAAGTTGCTAAAATAGTTAAACAAAAGCTAAAATTGAACAGTTACTTGGAATGTTCCTGATCATTATAGTTATGGATTTTTTTGATCAGAAAATATATTCCCAAACAACTACAAACAACTGTTCATGCAAGCAAGTAAAATTCAGTTGTTGGACATTGAATTTAGGTAAGAACATTGTGGATGATGATGATAACTTCTCTTTAGGAGAAAGGTATGGATTATCGGAAGATTGATTTTAGGAATTGTTTGAGACTATATTTTCTGATAAAGGATCCATAATTGTTCATGCAAGCAATAGCACAAAGGAACTTCAGGTCAGCCAGACGTTTTGTCAAAAGAACATACTTGAAATCGATGGAAAGGTAAACAAAATCTTGTAAAAACAACGTTTCATGCAACCAAGTAAAATTCAATGGGAGGGTAAACAAAATCATCGATCCGACTATTTCTTTCCAAAACCAGTACAACGAACTCTGTATGGGGTGCTTGTTAGCGCCGATCCGACTGTTGACTTCTTTCTGCAACCAGTACAATGAAATCTGAATGGGTTGCTTGTCATCGATGATCCGACTGTTGATTTCTTTCCGCAACCAGTACAATGAACTCTATATGGGTTGCTTGTTAGCGTCGATCCGATTGTTTGATTTAAAGGCTGAACACGAGTACACGAAAGTTGTTTTCGGAGAGATATATGTCAACGATGAAGGCAACCTGAAACATGAGTATAAACAATTGTTCAGGCAAGCAAGTAAAAATTCAGTTCTTCTCGGAGAGATATCTGTCAACGATGAAGGCAACATACTTGAAATCAATGGGAAGGTAAACAATTCCTGCTCATCATGAGGAATATATAGCTCATCCTGGATCTTGTATTTTACGTTGCCAAAGGTTTTGATGAATATCTTCATCAATCTCCTTCATCTACGCATAAGTGTGAGAGTCGATTTCCATTTGGGGGTGACTAACAAAGAGATGGTCTTTTTGATGAATGTATTAATCACAAATATTTTCATCTTTCCCTTTGGAGGTGACTAACAAGGAGATGGTTGTCACACCCCCAAAATCCACTTGCGGAGTTTTACCGCGAGGCGCATGACAAACCAGGATCCAAGTCAACGATCACAATAAACAAGTCTAAATGAACATATGCAATTTCAAAAACATAGTTTAAAATCCCCAAATACAGCGGAAGCTTATTCTCAAAACATAACCAAAAGTAATCCAAAATATTCAAAGTTTGAAAACCATGCAACCCTAACTAGACGCCGTGCAGACGCGTGCGCCCTAGTTCCGTAGTGCTACCTTAGCGACCTGAGAAAACATGTAAGAGTTACGTCAGCACAAAAATGCTGGTGAGTTCACAGGTTTGTAAAGTAAGTACCAAGTTCAACCTGTCCATACTATATCAAATTGTAAACCAAAGTACGCTAGCTAGGCGTATGTTTTGTTACTACTACGATTGGAAAACCATTACTAACTCGCAAACCAGATGTTGTGCCCGAATAGTAAACCTATTCCTGTTTGAGACAATATGCACTCGCCCGGCCCTCCAAGCCGACGAGCGGGGTTGGTCACTCCCAATAGATCTATTCACATTTCCCCGTTGTGCTAACCCGCACATTCATGGTTTCCCCCTGGACTTCCAAAGATCGTATAGTAAACCATAGAAACCCATAGTATGACAGTTGTTACCAAAACATAAGTTTAACACATGTTTTCTCCCCCAAAAAGTGAAACCAGTTAAAAGTGGGGCCGTGAACTCACCTTAGGTTGCGTTACTTCGTAATATGAATAAAATCAGCACGCTATGCTAGCCCCATAAAGCGGCGACCTAACATATGACAGTTACAAGTACTTAGACTAATAACCCGTAGGTTAGTTAGTCCCTAGATGTCAGACCATAACCAAGTTCGTTTGAAAACACTGTGACTGTTAAACTAACCCAAAGTACAAGACTCGACATCCCATTGGTGACCCGAGACTCCCCGTGTTATACTTGCACCCTCAAACACACAATCATGCAATCACACTTAACATACGTTAAAGTCCAACAAGTTCTAGTACATAGTTCAATTATCACATAAATAAGTCCGAGCACATGCTACTAAGTTATTAGGTATGATACGGGGTTCCTAGCATGTTCCTAGGTGTTAAATCGGGTCCCGGAATGCTAAAATACACTTACAGCAGCAGTTCAGGCGATTAGGAAAAGTCAACTAGCAATTACGTAGGTCAACAGGCAATTATGAAGGCTAATCGCCTATACTATAGGCGATTAGCGTCATGTTGTATGCAAATCAGGACTTTATAGGCGATTAGGGTCATAAGACATGCAATTCAGGACTTAACTAGCAATTAGGATCACAATTGCATGCAACGAAGGCAATTAGCCCCCAATCACCTATGCTATAGGCGATTAGGGTGTCCTAGCAGGCGAATAGCCTCCTAATCGCCTATAGCATAGGCGATTAGGGTTCATAATCGCCTTCAGCCCAGCTGTTCCGGTTTTTCGCGCGTTTAACACTCCAAATCAAATCCAGAACATGTGTAAACATCAAATATCAATCAAACAACCATATCAAACATATTTCAATCAAAATCCTTCGTTTAACCTCGTTCTACCAGCCCTGAATGCAACCATGTTTCCCAAAAACAATACACATAGCATGAAACATCACATTAACATGCATAACCGTAACCCTAATGAACAATTACTCAGATTTCATCAACATGCTATCATCATCAATCTGTAACTACCTTAATATCATGTTAACAATCCTTCTTGAATCACAAAAATCCTATCTTTTAATTATAAACACACATATAACATGCATAATAGCTAGAATCCAATTAACAACGATTATTAACGAATTTCAGAAGACACATATGTTTATAAACAGGTCTGGACCATTAAGGATTCAATAAAAACATTATTAAAGATTGCATGAATGAAAACCACACCTTAGGTTTATGATAGATTGATGTAATAGGCTTGAAATCGTGTAGTTTGATCCAAAATCGTGTTCCAGAGGTTGTGTGTGTGTTGGGACGAGTTGTGGGACGACTAGGGTTGTTTTAATGAAGTTTAGGAGGTCAAGTATTGTATTTATAGTCATTTTTAGTCGCCAGGTACGTTGCAGGCGATTATGCAGCTTTTGCAGGAGATTAGGGCTGCTAATCGCCTTCCCTATAGGCGATTAGCCCACAATCGCCTAAGGAAACTCCTCAGTCGCCTAACATGTATAGATAATCGCCTCCCTATAGGCGATTAGCCCTCCCTAATCGCCTATAGGGGTTGGTTCCATGTATTTTGCGCGTTAAACCCCGTTTTAACATATGTTAACACATTTTCACATACCGACAAGTCACATAATGATTGTAAACACATAATACTTGCAAACAAACACATTCACACTCGTTCACCAATTCCCGGGACTCAAGACTTGTATGTTCCCTATGCTTTGACGATTCTACGAATCGTCATCCCTTGTACACTTGGTTAAGGACTGACATCTAATGATTCTCTAGACTGACATCTAACGATCCTCTAGACTAAATTAACAGTTCCCGAACCATAACACGACTCAACTAACCCAGTTAAGTATGATATACGCGTGACTCGCTAAGGTAGACTTTAATCTAGACAACGTTGTTAACCTGAATTTGCCGGGTGTCACAATGGTCTTTTTGATGAATTTAATATATTTTTTTACAATAATTATATTAAAAAAAATAAAATAAAAAACCAACTCAAAACACCAAAAAATACACTAAAATAAAACTTTGATTCGAAGCGCCTCGTTTTGGCCAAAGCGAGGTGCTTCGGGTCAAAAATCAAATTTTTCTGACCTCGAACCGAGGTAGTTAAAAAGTAACCAAAGCGCCTCGCTTTGGCCAAAGCGAGGCACTTTGAGGGGTGGAAATAGAATTGGGGGGTTTTAATATAACCACCCTTTAACAAATAAAGACAGATTAACACGAACTTGTTTATTTCCTTAACAAACAAGCACAAACAAAAACATCGTTCAGTAGGTGTTCGTGAACACGTTATTCCTTAACAAACAAACACGAACAAAAAATATTGTTCGCTAAGTGTTCATGAACAGTTCACGAACACGTTTACAAGGCCTTGTTCGTGTTCGTATGGTTCATTTGCAACTCTAATTTATGGAGATAGAAAGATATATCGACATCATTATTGGTGGTGAAATTCTCTAGATAATATTTACATGCATTTTTAATGTACATATTCAGGATATCAAAGATGATACTAAGTTCGAGATATAACTACGTATGTCTTATGTGTACATCCTGAGGATGGGCTAACTGATTACTTTATTTTTATTAAAATGCAGGTATCAATTGGATATAGTGGCTGACTAAGTCTTGCATAATCTTCGGGGACTTAGTTGATAAACGTTTGGAGGTCGTGTGAACGTGGGAAGACTTGCAAACGGCTAGTGGACTTAGTTGATGATTCAGGATAGTAGTTGTTATCTTTTTACAATAAATACAGATGTGTGGAACGATCATTGGACACATATAACACCCCAAAATTTGATAATTAGCGTTTATGCTAATAAGGGTAATAACCAACTTAAAATCCCAATTTATAATACTAAATAAGCTTGGATTAACAATATTTGGGAACTAACCTCGTTACTCACGTTAGATGAATAACAATATAAAAGGCTTTATAAAACAAACCAAGTTAAAAGAAGTTAACCAAAATCCACACCTGGAGGGACTGAACCTACCAAGTGATGAAACTTGGCTTTATAACTTGGAGAAAATGCAATGAATGCATTTCCCCTGCTCAAAACTCACGACCAAGCACCCTTTATCAAACCAAACCCTAAAAACTCATAAATAAGCTTGAATCAAGCTCAATTCAAGGGGCTTTTGCTTAGGATAGCAAGAAATCAGAGCTACAAACCTCATGTAATAAGTAGGTAACTTTTGTTTCATCATATTTGATGTATTATAGCTTGCATGACATGTTGATAATCTTGGGTTTTTACAAAAAGTCGAATTGGGTATTGGGGAAGGTGTCTTAGTCCAAGGGAACCTTAATCCCGACAGATTTTGTTGAATTCATGCTAGTTTATCAAATTGGGTGAAATCCCTAAAGTAACTTGGTGAGTATTGATGGGTATGAGCAACATGTGTGCTCATAAGCTAAAAATCAGTGTTTTGGAACTAAGAATGTGAACTTGGGTTGTCAAATTGTCATCTTATGATGAATCAAGGTTGAATACTTGATTGATAGGCAATTGGCTCATAAAACACCCAAAAATTTTAGACTTGATGATTCATGCCCACCGAGTGTTTGTTAAAATGTCCAAATGAATGAATTTGGACTAAAACTCGTTAAATATGTTGAACATGGTAAATATTAGCAAAAGGTTGATTGATCATGTGTAACCATGTTGTTAATTATGATCCTAACAACCTAAGTGGATAACAATCTACTAGGTAGTAAAAAGATAGGCTTCGGGAGGCTTAGAATCGAAAGAAATGCACGGGTAGAAGCACACACAAAGGTAAGTCACTCGATGGCTTAAATCTAAATATATTCCTAGTACATTCATATCTTTAGTTATAACTTTGTATATGCATTTGGGATCTAGACATTGGAGTGTCATAAAGGAGCTTAAACGAGATTCATAATTCATAGAAAACAGCCTTAGATGATGGTTTTCACTATCCCAAATTAGGCTAACGGGTAAATTGGGTAAAACACTAGTTAGTCAAGGACCTAAGCTAAGGGTTAACAATATGGCGATATCGATTTTGTTAATTGCTTGAGTATATTCGTGGACTCTATGTTATCAATCTCTAGCTAGTCTATAAGCGAAAAGGGGCGTAAGCTCAGGTAAGTCATAACCACTTAGTCATGTTGAGGCTTGATTAGTTGTGTGTAACTCACGAGTATAAACTTAGGAATCATAAAAATGCATGTTTTCAACTTATACAAACCTTAACAGGTCAAGTAGAAGAGGAATCGAATCACTATGGTAATAGTGTTAGAAACCGAATAAGGTATTGTACTCGAGATTTAATCACTTAGAAACTATGCATTGTGACACATAAATGAGTTCTAAGAAGTCCCTAAAATGGTTTTGAAGTTGCATGAAAAAGTGCAGCTTGGTGCAAGGAAAATGGGCAAAAATGCTAAGTATAAACGTGAGGCAATTTCAGAGCAGAATAGGGATACGCCCAGGAGAGTAGGGCTACGGCCACTCTGTTGTCTAGTTTTATGAAATCATGAAATTCTGCTGTCATACGCCAAAAATTCAGTTTTCAGTGAGAGTAGGGCTACGCCCATGGGTGTTTATCATGCTTATCATTGACTTGTTTCAACTAACTTTTGAGTTGTTTTAACCATGTTTAACCCCCAGGAAATCAGGTATGCAATACGGATGATGATCAAGACTCAAGCAAGAACCGAACGTATCATACTCGACCGCTTCCACAACGTTTAAACTTAATCTTTTAAAACTTTGTTTTTGGGAGACGTTTTGTTGTCGTGTTCGACACTAACTAGACTACACGTATGTTTTGAAATGTGATGTGTATGTGCTAAAAACTTGTGAAACACGTTTAATATGTATTGCTTCATCCCTCAGAATCTGTTGAAGGAACTTGATTAAGAAATCTATTCCTTCATGGATAAGGATATTCAAATCCTTAAAAACTCATGGACCTTCCCTAGATCTGTTGTCATTCGGCCTTATGATAAGAATGCAAAATCTGACTTTGCATCCTCAATCTGGGTTTGCTTCTTGTACTTGCATTTCCACTTGGGCTTGAAATATCCATTCCCTGACTTTATTAGAGAATTCTTTGAAGTCACAGGAATGGCATATGCTCAAGCCATACCTGAAGTGTGGAAAATCTTGATGATCTGTAACAAGATTTTCGAGAACCATGGCATCCGATTACAGATTGGAGACCTGTCTTATGTCTATAAGTTGAAAACTCATGGGTCAAACCGTTATGTTGTTCAACTTATAAACAAAAATTCTCCTTTCTTGCATAATGTCATAAAGTCAGAAAGGTCATGGAAGTCAAATATTTTATTTGATAAATATTTGAAAAGTGATAAATATTTTTTAGGATAAAAAAGGTTTTATAGTTATATCCTGGGGATATCACTAACATTATGAAAAACTTTTTATGTTACAGGTGCTTCTTTGACCAAGCTTGCTCCTCCTCTGACCGATTCTTTTATTAGAGTTAAAGAAGTGACTGACTTACCTCAGGCAGCAAGAACATTTGAAGTAGAGGAAAGCTATACCACCAGTCAAGCCACCGAGATGTCTGGTAAGTAGTACCTTTTACATCCTTAGGATGTTTTTTCATATAATGCTGTCTAAACATGTCTTTTAATATTTTTAGCAAAGAAATCTGCTTTCTTTGACTTGGATGAGATGGACAGCCAAGATGTCAGCAAGGCTGCTAAGATCACTTCTCCATCCAGCTCCGGGATGGCTAGTCCTCCTCTTCCTCCTAAGCCCAAGGTCCAGACATCCTCCAAGAAGAGAAAGACTGCTACTATTTCAGGGCAAGAGGCCTTTCCCTTTGAGGGCCTTAGTCCTAATGATGTCTTGGCTAAGATTTCCCACTTCACTCTCCAGATATAGTGCTATCCTGAGGATGACAACAATATTTTTACATAAATTTTAAGGATGACACACTTACCTGTTTTCGTTTTTTTTTGTAAGGACATGAATATCTGCTGAAGTCCCTGGATGTTGTCACCAAAGAGCTCAATGACACCAAGGTAACTCTTGAAGATGTGAAAAGAATTTCCCACTCTAAGGGGAAACATCCTGAGAGCAAGTTATCTAAGGTAGAGGCTGAGCTGAAGGTGATGAAGTCTAAGAAAGCCAAGATCATTCAGGAGCATGAGACGGAGTTGGAGGAATATAGGCAGGGTCTTGTGAAGTCTGCCACTATTTTTGTCTTACAAGCTAGGGTGAAGATTGCCCTCCAAGCTAAAGATCCCAACTTTAATCAGGATGAATGGGATATGAAGTCTTGGCAGGAGAAGATTAAGAGCCTGGATGGGAAAGAGGTGGTGCTTTAGCCTGTTCCTCCTCCAATTCCTAAGGATGCACCAGAGGAGCCCAAGGATGCTGGGAAGGAGGCTGAGGTGGTCGTGGCTAAGGAGTATGATGTGGAGGCAATAGTGGGCGATGATGGATGTGATGACTAGGCCGGAGCCCACTTTTTTAGGATTTTGTGGTTGTTTTTTTGTTGGTAGTTTGGTCTATAAACAATCTGAACAATTTACGTTTTTTGCATGTATGAACAATTAAAGGTTTGGGGTGGAGGAATCTTAGTTTCAAGAAGAAGCCCTAAATCTTTATCCGACCTGGACCATGGATGCTGACCCCTGGTGGATGGGTCTTGGTTTTGGACGAAGCCATGGGTTGACATCAATTTTGACTAAGATAAATAAATAATATGGTAACTCTTTTGACGCTACATCGCTGTGTTCTTTTCTTCATTCTTTTGATATCCTGCAATATAGTTAAGTAGCCATTATAAAATAATGCAATAAGTTATAAGTTTATACCTTTATTCCAATAATAACCCTTCAAGTCATCATCTTTAGTAGTAATGACATCCTGAGGATGTCCCCAGTGACTCTTTCATCCTTAGGATCTTTCCCAAGTTTTTCTTTCTCTGTTATTCTTAGGATATCTTCCTATAATTTCTTCTTTGTCATCCTTAGGATGGTCTTTATCATCTTCAGGATGTCCCAGTGTTTTATTTTTTGTATCTTCAAGATACACATTAAGATTTCTTCCTTTTCAAAAAGGATTATTAATAACTTTTGAGGATATCCTATGGAAAGATAAATAAAATTATCATACTGGCGAAAAGGCCTTAGATAAGCTGGGGTCAAGCCCATATTATTGTATAATCTTAAGGATATCTGGTGACAAGACCAAATGTATCATCTTGAGGATAACTGGCGACAAGGCCTAGGATAAACTAATGACATAGCCTAAGAATTACTGGCGACAAGGCCACCGAGAAAGAGACATTGAAAAATGTCTAAACCTTATGGATTCAATGTATATTCCAAAAATGATGAGATTGTCAGCCACTTTTACATGAACTGGTCCCACCATCCTGAAAATATACATGAATAACGTGCGCTCCAGGCGGAGTTGCTAACCCAATGTGAAAGGTGAAAACCTTTAAACCTTAGGAATGTGTCAGACACCTTAATGTAGAAGAGGGTGACCAACCCTCTAGTCTTCAAAGTTCCATCTTCAGGATGGTACTGCAAAATTCTCATGATGGACTATACACTAGACCATAATATTGTTAGAGAAATAATGTGTAAATTTAGAAAGATTGTTCTCGTAACTCATATGTGATAATAATTTAGATGATATGCATTCCAAGACCTTGGTAGAATTTTACCTTCCAAAGTTGAGAGCCAATATGCTCCTTTGCCAGCCTCAAAATCGATCAAGTAAGGTCCTTCCCATTTAAGAGCTAACTTACCATCACTAGGTTTGGTAGTATTTTGGAAGGCTTTTCTTAGAACCAAATCTCCTACTTGGAACCTTCTTATCCTTATATTTTTGTTGTAGGCTTTGGCAATCCCTTGTTGATAGGCTGCCATCCTGAATTTAGCAGCATCCTTAACTCATCCACTATTTCAAGATCTTGTAGTAATGCTTCTGAGTTGGTAGTTGCATCCTGAAGATGTGTTATGGCTGTAGGCATTACCATTATCTCGGTTGGGAGCATTGCTTCTGTTCCAAAGACCAAAGAGAATGGTGTTTGGCCAGTTGCATTCTTGGAGGTGGTTCTATCTGCCCAACGTACAAATGGAAGCTCTTCTGCCCATTTTCCTTTCTTCTCACCAAGTTTCTTCTTCAAATTGTTGACGATGATCTTGTTGGAAGATTCTGCTTGTCCATTGGCTTGAGGATGGACAGGTGTTGAGGTTATCATCTTGATTCCCCAACTTTCACAAAAATTAGTTGTCCTTTTGCTGATGATCTGAGATCCATTGTTACAAATAATCTCAGCTGGTACACCAAATCTTGTTACGATGTTCCTCTTGATGAAGGATATTACTTATTTGTCTCTGACTTGCACAAATTCTTCAGCTTCAATCCATTTTGAAAAATAATCAGTCATGACCAACATGAACACCTTTTCCACGAGGAGCTTTAGGTAGTTTTCCTACTATATCCATCCCCTATTTCATGAAAGGCCATGGTGAGATAATAGGATGTAAAGGTTCAGCAGGCTGGTGGAGGATGTTACTATGTCTTTGACATGGATCACATTTATGAGAATACAACATGGCATCCTTCTTCATGGTTGGCCAGCAGTATCCTGTCCTTAGAGTCTTCGAATATAGAGTTCTTCCTCCTATGTGGTTTCCACAATCTCCTTCGTGGACATCTTTGAGAACTTCATTTGCTTCTTCCTTGTTGAGACATCTCAAGTATGGACCTGCAAGAGATTTTCTATACAAAATATTGTCTATAATAATAAATTTTGATACCTTCATCCTAAAAGTCCTCGCATTTTCTCCATCAGGGATAACACCTTCCTCAAGATATCTTATTATAGAAATCATCCAGGATGAATCATCTTGAATATGAGTAGCTAGGACAGTGGTATCCTCAGGATACACCGTATTATCCTCAAAATGTACGGTATTATCCTCAGGATGCCACTCTTCGATTGATGGCTTCAGGATATGAACGATGGGAATTTTGGATCCTTCTGGTAGATTTAAGGAGGACCCTAAACTAGCCAAGGCATCAGCTTCAGCATTTTCTTCCCTTGGTACATGTGTTAGTGTAAATTCTACAAGGAAGATACTAATTTTTTAACTATTTCAAGATAAATAGCTAACTTTTGACCTTTTACTGCATAAGATCCATTAAAATGGTTAGTAATTAACAAGGAATCAACAAATACTTCTAGATTTATAACATGTATATCTCTAGCAAGTTGTAAACTAGCAATGAGAGCTTCATATTCTACCTCATTATTGGTTGTTTTAAATGCACATCTAATTGCATGGGTATTATGTCCCCTTGTGGCGATTTTAGTAGTATTCCTAATCCTGTACCTCTTACATTTGAAGCACCATCAGTGTATAGAGTCCATTTTCTAAGTTTTTATTTAATTGTTGTACTTCAAATTCTACTTCACTTAGGATGTCACTACTGAAATCAGCCACAAAATTAGCTAAAGCCTGTGATTTGATTGCATTTCTAGGTTCAAATACCAAGTCAAAGGCACTCAATTTAACTGACCTTTTTTCCATTCTTCCTGACATTTCTGGTTTTCTAAGCACATTTTTAATAGAATAATTAGTTTGAACATGTATCCTATGTGTTTCAAAATAATGCCTTGACTTGGTAGATGCCATTATTAAAGCTAAAATAAGTTTCTCAAGATGTGAATACTTGGTTTTAGCATCCAATGAAGTTTTACTTACATAGTGGATAGGATGTTGTTGTCCTTCAAATTCCTTCACTAAAACTGCACTGATTGCATTACTTGACACAACAAGGTATAAGGATAGAGGTTCACCATCCTCAGGCTTCATCAGAAGTGGAGCTGCTGCAAGATATTGCTTTAACTTTTGCAATGTTTCTTCATGCTTCTATCCCGAGTCAAATTTCTTGTTCTTCTTCAGGATGTCATAGAATTCTTTACATTTCTCTAATGATTTGAGATGAACCTGTTTAAGGCTGGTATCCTGCTAGTCAGCCTTTGCACATCCTTAAGATTTGCTGGAGATTTCAAATCCAGGATGGCTTTAATTTGCTTGGGACTTGCTTCTATGCCTCTCTTGGTTACTAGATACCCAAGAAATTTACCAGCACCGACTCCAAAGTGGTATTTGGCTGGATTTAGCTTCATTTAATTTGCTTGGGACTTGCTTCTATGCCTCTCTGCTTTTTTGGATTTGACCACTATGTCATCGACGTAGACTTCCATTGTTTCCCCAATCTTTTCTTTGAACATCCTGTTTACTAGCCTTTGATATGTTGCGCCTGCATTTTTTAGTCCAAAAGGTATAACAATATAATAATAAATACCTGATGGGGTCATGAATGAAGTATCCTCTTGGTCGTCTGGTTCCATCTAGATTTGATGAAATCCAGAGGATGCGTCCATGAAAGTCAACATTTCATGGCCAGCTGGGGCATCCACCATTGAATCGATGTGTGGAAGTGGAAATGGATCTTTAAGGCAAGCCTTATTGCAATCTGAGTAATCTACACATATTCTCCATTTTCCATTCTTCTTTTGAACTACGACTACATTGGCAAGCCATCTTGGGAATTTGACTTCCCTAATCATCTTGGATTTCAACAATCTATCCACCTCTTCTTGTATGATGGCATTTCTCTCAGGTGCAAATTTTCTTCGTTTTTGTTGGATGGGATTGAAGCTCTTGTCGATTCCAAGCTTATGAGTAATGACATCCTTGGAGATGCCATTCACATCCTCATGTGTCCATGCAAATGTCGACATCCTGCATTTTAAAAACGTTATTAAAGATTGTTCAATATCATTAGGGATGTTCTTACCAATCTGCACAGTGATATCCTTGTTGTTTTCATCGAGGCAGACTACCTTTACATCCTAGTCAGGATGCTTTGGCATCCTGAGGATAACATTGTGCATCCTGCTGTAATTGCTATGCTTGTCTTGATGAAGCCTTCATCGATGTTGTGTAGCAATCCATGGCTTCTTGCTGGTCACTGTTTACTTTGACGACTCCCCATGGAGTTGGCAGCTTTACACATTGGTGATATGTTGATGGTACTGCTTTCATGTCGTGTATCCAAGGTCTCCCAAGGATAACGTTGTAATAGGATAAAAGAGTCTATCACACAAAATCTTTGGATAGAATTTACCCCCTCGATATATACAGGCAGTTTGATATCACCAACTGTGCTCTTGGTCTCTCCACTGAAGCCAACCAAGACTCTTGAGAGCTTCTAGTTGAATGATGTTGACTGAGCTTCCACCATCTACTAATATCCTGCGAACAAAACGGTTAGCAATATATTAAGTTATTACCAAACCATCATGGTGAGGGTCAAGGATATTCTCTTGATCATCTTTTTCACAGCTGATCACTTTCGAAGTTATCAGGATGGTGGTCTTTGTGGGTCTTTCTCCTTTGTCTGATTTTGTTTCCCTTGCATGTCTTTTAGCTGCTGAGTATGATGTACCACAAATATCTGATCCACCTGAAATGAAATTAATAATGCTAGCATATTTGGGTGAAGATGCTTCTCTTTCTGGGATGCTATAGCTATCCTAAATCTTTGGCTTCTTCTTGCCTAGGAGATCCTTAAGATGGCCCTTACTTAGAAGATATGCTATTTCCTTTCTTAAGGCAATGCAATCCTCAGTAATGTGGCCGAAGTCTTCATGAATAGCACACCACTTGGACTTGTCGTTCCATCCTGACTTGCCATCCTTCCTTGGCCATCTAGCTTTATCTCCAAGATCCTTCATGGCATACATCAATCCTGTTACATCCACAGAAAAACAATAATCTGAAAGTTTAGGACAATCCTCTTCATCATCATCCTCAACCATATTGACCTTTTTGTTATCAGGTCTAGCATATGGTTTATGCTTATAAGGTTCATATGTGGGAGTGGATTTTCAATTAAGTCACAAGCCTTAGCTGATTTTTGGCTGACTTTAGTAGTGATATCCAAAATGAAGTAGATTTAGAAGTTCAACAACTAACTGAAAGTTTCTAAAAATGGATTTTATACACTGATGGTCCTTCAAATATAAGGGGCATAGGATTAGTGTAACCTCACCTATTAATTTTTTTTATGAAATTCTATTTAATTCTCATTATTCAAATTTATCAAATCGTATATACATACCTAATTGAATTATACTATTTTTTTAGTTTATTACTATAACTAGTTGATTATCCCGGGAAGGTCCCGAAATTGAAAATTTTAATATGACTTAATAAAAATGATAAAACAAGAAAACTCAAATCACGAATTGTCAGTTACCATACCCCTAACCGCCTAAGATGCTACCATCTCAATTATTTTGGTCCCTTATGGACTTGATTCCTATATTAGCCACTAATAATTACAATAGAATACCACTACATAAACTAAAGTAAGGACATAAACTTAAATCTAAAACAAAACTCAAATAACAAATTGTCATCACAACTATAACATCAATTATCTACAATCTGAACAAAGAAATATAAACCATTTCGACTGTTACCATAATGCCTAACTGCCTAATACACTACCAATCACCCTTCTATATCTCTTTTATAAAAAAAAACAAAGCAACATCTTATTAATTCTTCTTCTCATAATTTCAATATATTTTCATCCCAATCTGTTCTTATACTTTACTTTTTTCTAATTCAATTACAACAGCAACAACAAAAAAATGCATCACAGAACAGAAAAAGAAGAAGCAGAATTCAAACATGTACCAGAACCCCAAATAACTCTCTGCATCAACAACTGCGGCGTCATTGGAACTCCGGCCATCAATTATATGTATCAAAGCTGCTTCACCGCCAAAACGATGTCACATCGTAATCATACCAGGTCCACCTCGCTGACATCACCGTCTCATCGTGACATTTTGATGTTAGATCGGACGGTTGTGGTTTTAGATGAAAAGTTGAAGGAGGTGAAGAGGAAGGAGGTAAGTCGGTGCTCTGGATGCAAGAAATGGGTCGGGTTGATCGGGTTTCGGTGCCGGTGTGGGGATTTGTTTTGCTCGGAGCATAAGTATAGTGATAGGTATCAGTGTAGTTATGATTATAAAAGCGTTGGTCGTGAGGCGATTGCTAAGGAGAATCTCCGGCCAAGCAGCAGTCAACGTCTAAGGTTTTCGATTATACCCTTGTTTAGCGTCTTGTTTTGTTTTGTGACAGCTACTATAGTGGTGGTGTAGGTGTGGTGACGATAGAGAGAGGAGGAGGAGGCGGCAGCGGAGGGTGATGGTGGAGGTGGCGGCGACTAGAGAGGAAGAGGGGGGGGGGGGAGAGAGAGAAGTGAGGTGAAAGTTTTGTTTTAGGGTTTGTGATGTGGATGGAAAAGAAAAGACATAATATATAATAACTTTGTTTTTTTTATTTTTTAAAAATTCCCACAAGAAGCCACGTGGCACAATGGGGGGGGGGGGGTTGACGTTGAGGCTACAATTGAATGTCACGTCAGCAAACATCAATTCTTTTCTATATATTTATAGATTATAGATGTATAGACATAACAAATTCATAGTAGTGTTTATAAAATTAAAGCAAGGTGAATACATTAATCTAATTCTTAAGAATTAAATAACAACTATATTTTTTTGTGAGTATTTAGAAATACTAATACTCATCATCCCCTAGTTATATTCACGTTTAAAATTATTGATGAATAATGTATACATTTAGATTTTTACAATCAATAAATCAATAAATCTATAATCTATAATCTATAAATATATATAAAAGAGTTGAACTTTGCTGATGCGACATTTAATGCTGGCCTCAACCCCTAATGATTGTGCCACGTGGAATGATCAGGTTCAAAAATGTGTTTTTTTTTAATTTTTTTCGTTTCTTTTTAATCAAATAACCCATTGTACACATTCAATCTGTTGTACCTTCTTTTTTAAAAACCCTAAAGGTGATCAAAGGAGACTCACCGACCGTCCCCTCGAATCTCCTATTAGATGAGGATGAATACATAGAGATGTGCTCATCTTAATAGACGACTCATCCTAGGAGCGATTGCAAGACTCTTATGGACTTTCTCTCTTGGTCACGGAGTATCTCCGCTCTACCGCTGAAGGTGGCCTTCTCTAAGCTTTTGGATTTACATACTATTGTTTGACTTACAGGCATGTTTGTTGGAATTTGTAATCTAATTTACATGCACAATTGTCAAACTTGGTCATATTAATTGCACTCACTTTGTGTATATTTCTTAACTAATTTTGGAATGAAAATTATTGTTTTTAATGATTCAATTTTAATCTAGGGTTTTTTTAATCCATCTATTTTGTTTCAAGGTAAGAATCATGTTTGTCAGTTCTTAGTGTGTTATTTCGAAATAATTATGTTAATCGTTTAGCGATATAGGGTTTTTTCGTTCCACTATCTGTATTTGATTTCTCTCCGCAATCGCTTTGTTCATAGATTAGGTTTGCACCTCCTTTTCTTCGAACCGAAAATCAGTCGTTGCTTCCTTTATCCATAAAAATTTACTCTCAGTAGGTATGTATCGTGTTTTTTAAAGATGTTTTGTTTTTTGTTTAATATTATTAATCCCCTCTATGAGTCATGTATGCATTTTCGTTGGTTGTTTATTTCTTGCTACCTTCAATAAAATTAGATTTTGATTATGGTTATGCTTCATTGATTATTGATTCTATGTGTATATTTATTGATTATTAATATGTTGTGTGTTGTTATTGTTTGAGATTGTGTTTGTAGGCCAAAAGAGGGGATCAATAAGTGGCTTATTGATGATGGAGAAATACGTTATCACACCTCTAATGGCTTTGAATCTTGATAGACATTTGGTGTTTCCGTTGTAGATTGCGCTTTTGAACAATACGAGCATGTTTGATTACACCATGGATATCCACAAGTCTCTTTACCATACTCGAGATGTTCCTTAAGGTAGTAACTTCTCTATTTTCATATAATTTTCGTGGTTATTTACTCTTGAGTCCCTCAGTGATAATTATTTAGCTCTAATGGTCAATCAGTCGTGTTTGGTTTTTATGTACAACCATTATGTTGAAGTAGTGTAGCTTTTTCAACAATTTAGTTTGATTGTTATGATGTTGTGGGACCATCATGTTTGAAATTGTATTGTGTGTTTTTGTTTATTCATTTTACTTTTTATCTAAAATTGTACAACCTTAAAGAGTTTATTTGTGTGTACAAAGCCTTTAATTTTATATGAGGAGCAGGTTGCTCTTACTCAAAGACCAAAGACCTTTGATCAACATAATCAATCAGTTTTTGAAAGGTAACATTTAACCCTTCTAGTGATGGTTAAGTGATATGAATATTCAGTTTTCTACAGTATTCGATGTTATGCTTACATACGGGTTGCTTTGGGCTATATGGATGACCACTATCATGTTGGAAGTGCATCTTTTTTTATTACACCACCTTCTAATTTAATGGAACATCCACCCCATGTTTTTGTTAAACGTAAGTTGTAAATAATTTTTTTTTATCTTATGATTCTGCTTTGGAATTTTTTTAATGTTACACTTCACAAGTCATAGGTCCAATAATGAGTCGGCAGTGTGTTTGGATTAAATCAAATTGGTCCAGACATGTTTGAATCTAATTTGTTTTGTTTTTACTCAGGTCTAACTGCTGCTTAATGTTAGAAAGTCCTAATAGAGATGATACGATATGGATAGACCAATCTTTTATATAAACGTTATGAAATAATGTAAATATAGTACAATTAGTTACTTATTATGTAACTACAAGTTGTCATGTTAATTAAACTTTTGTTTCCATTCGTCTCTAAACAGATTAGCTAAATATCTTTAAGAGCTATAGGCTGCAAATGAACTGTAACTCTGTAAGTTATCACATTTATAAGTCAAATGAACAGGTTGGGTGGATGTGATAAGAGGGTCAAGTCGTGAATTTTCGTATGGTTCGTTTGATAATAAAGTGTTCGGTTAGTTTACTATTATTGCCTTTCTCATAAGGTTATTGATTTTGGAAAGTAAACATGTGCTCATGTTCACAGTGAATATCATTTTTGAAAGGGTTATATTTAAGTACCGGGCATTTAACACTTAAATTCAGATTATTGACTTTTGGTGTGGGTGGGTGGAAGGGGGTGGGGTGTGTTTTGATCACTTAGATGCATATCTGGACCTTTGCATTGTGGAGGCTGAAAATGATAAAGTTTATGATGAAGTTGAGTCGCTTACGAAGGGCTACTTAAAAGGTGAGTGAAGTTATGTTTGTGGCTAAAAAGTACATTGTATGTTAGCTTGGGTTTATAATGAACATCGTACCTTGCTGCCTGCACAATGCATTTGGATTGTAGATTCTATAAATTGTAGAGTAATATTTGATGCTAAGTTTGTCTCAAGAGTTCATTCAATCAAATTTTAGTTGATTTCCGTTCTTTTTTTTTCTCTTATTTAAAAAAAGGCAAGGAAATGGTATAACTCTATAGTTTATCTCTGACATGGACTTGATTTAACAAATATTAGTTTATAGGCTCTATCTGTATGTCAACCTTACAAATTTTGTTGTTGAAACTTTGTTCAAAGGAGCTGAAACAAAAAAATAAAGAGCAGAACATCAACCATAATTAAAATGCGCAAATGATGATTGCATGTTTAAGGTTTGTTAACATAAATGGAATACAAATGTAGTCGTGAAAGAGATGTTGACACTTATGCTTTTTAACTATTGATTAGCTTATTTAATAATTTCTTTTTCAATGATTTTAGAGCTTGGTAGCCAGATTGAGAAGAAAAAAAAAGTAATATTAAAGTCATTTAAAGATGTTGACTACACTACTAAAAGGTATATATAGGTTACTTAAGTTGCAAGTGGTTTTACTTTCCTTTAATTACCACTTTTTATACTGGAATACACAGATTTGAAGGTTGTTTAAAGATCAAGGATACATTGATTGAACTTCAAGTCAATGGATATGAACAAAACTGAATTAGGTTGTTTTTAAAACCATGTATTGCTGAACTAGAATTGCCTAAGCAGAATCATGAGTTGGCTTTGGAAAATTTGAATTTAGAACTAAAGAATGCAAAACCATGTGTTCTTTTCATAAAAAAAAAAAAGATGAACATATGTGTGTAGCTACATAAAAATGTAACAAAAAATTATCTTAAAATTGAGTTTTGACTTTTAAAAGCCTGACTTTGAATGTTTGAACTTTGGAAATGAGCTCTTTTTATAGGTGCTTTATGCTTGCACAAAGGAAGTATATGAATAGAACAAGTTTTTAAAGTACGAATAAATAAATAAATAAATTTGGATTTTTATCATCTTGTCTTGGGGTCATTTATTTGTTGAATTTGTTTCTGGTTGTTTGTTTGTTTGGTTACTTAATTGTTGAAGGATGGGAAGGAAGTTCTTCTTCTGGATACATAATCGACAAGTGTCATTGTTACTAAAGAATCTAGAAGTATGCAAGATTATGTAACTCCAACAATTAACATTTGTTACACTTTTGTTTATTTAGTTATTTTTGTTGTTCAACCCGTGTAATACACGGGTCATTTTTGGTATATTTTTGTTGTTTATGTATTCAAATATTATATAAAATAATAAAAAAAATCTCTCAACCCAAAACACTCCCTGATAATAAGCTAGTAATATATAAATGAACTTTTATTAATTTAAGAAGAAACAAAGAAACAAAGAAACGTCGATTTTGAAAATTGGGAAACAACAAATCATGGAGCAATTAATGCTCCTTTTTTTAAGCCAACTAAAACTTTTGCCTGACTACTTAGGGGATCAGACAAACCCCCATGTAGTATCCGAAATCGGGGAAAACTCAACCCCCCACCCGAAGGCACGACAATGAAGAATTGGTAAAACCCAGCCCACCAGCAGGATTTTGCTGCCGGTAGGACTAGAACTTTCCACCTCCCATAAGGAAAGCAATGAGAGTGTCACTCCACCATAAAGATATTGGCTTAATGCTCCTTTTACTTGCTCATATATTACTGCATGTTTTTCCCCAAAACTTTCGTTGGCTAATATTCAAACCATTAAAGCGATATAGTCACCTTGATTAAAACCTATCATAAAGCTAATTGATTTCATCGAATCAAATTTTGTTCATAACCTCAACCACATCCCTGGATAACTAAGGCTGTTCACGAGTCGAGCCGAACCGAGCGGACCTTTGCTCGTGCTTGGCTCACATACAAAACGAATCGAGGTTGTCATCCTGGCCTCTAGGTCGTCCACTCTCGCCTCTAACTCGGCAAAGCTGCAACGACGGCTATCATCCTGGCATCTAGGTCGTCCACTCTCGCCTCTAACTCGGCAACACGCTCCTCGGCTGCAGCACGTCCCTGATCCGCCTCGTGAACACAGATACCCAACTCTTCCAGTCGATAGAGGATAGGATCCCGGGTATGACCTGTTAGATGTAGATCATCCTCAATCTCCCGAACTCTCCCCCGCAGCACCCAAATATCGTTGTCGTGACGCCCAACTACATCCCGAACGGAGTAGAAGGTATGGTGCACAGGAGCTGGCTCAGAGCCGGTGGGTAACGGAGTGTTAGAGGGAGGCTGGGATGGACCACCAGTCTCAAAGGTAGAGGGTGCCTAGTCGTCGGTATCCTCGTTAGAGTAGGCCAAGAATCCATCCATGGTCGGCAGATAGGTCCTCTTACGAGCCTGAGATCTTAGAAGAAGTTTCCTTCTGGATAGCTCTGCGTCCTCTGGAGCTGGAGGCTGGGGATCGGCTGGTGCTGGAGCGATAGGATCTGGTGGAGGGAGCACTCGCTTCCGATGGGTGTACATCATACGAGTCCCACCCGGACAAGGGCGATATGGTCGAAAGGACGGCACCCGGGGCTCACCAGTAGGCACGGCCTCCTCATTGTCGGATACGGCATGATCAACATATGTGATCTTCCTCGGTGTCAGAGTCACTCGAATCTGGCTCATAACCCTGCTGAAGGTCGTCGCCTGGAGGGCTGTCTGGTACAATTGTCTCCTTAGAATCCGAGAGAATGATAGGGTCATCGTGGTGGGCCATGATCCTGGAAATCAGTGAACACACGTGTGTGTCAGTAATCATGTGGTGTATTTAGTATAGATGCTAACGTGCGAAGTACATAACTGACATGGAACTTGCGTAGTGCATAGGGATAAGTGTTGTGTTTCTTTCGTTGGAAAACATTTTGAAATCCATTTTTGTTTAGATTATAGTTTGACTCAAAAGAATCTCAGTTCGCTACAACCTCGTGCTCTGATACCAATTTGTCACACCCCGCCAAGGCGAAAACGTGAGGTGCGACTTCGAAAGATTTCCAAGCACAAATGTCACACAAGCATTGATTTAAAATTAAGTTGGAACATTCATTAAATAACCAAATTTATCCAACATAACGTTAATTGTTTAAAACTAAAACCATTGTATGTAAATGTCTAGAATTATTATGACAACACAACGGTCCAAAAGAAGGTATCCCACAAATGCTTGCACGCGACCCCTGCAAGTTCCATTATCCATGCTAATTTCCTGAAAAACATGCATGTAAAATATATGGGTCAACACAAAGTTGGTGAGTTCACAGGTTTTCTATATGGTGGACATGTAATCCAAAACCGACTAAATCATTGCCTAGCTAGGGCAATAATCAATATGTGATCTGACATGAGCCCATAACCAAACCTTGACATGTTGTGCCTCGCCCATTGTACACTAAAGACAATGAATAATGTGAAATACAAGCACTCTTTTGATATCTGTCATCCGGTCAGAGCGACTGACCAATAGTGGGGTGTCAACCCAATAGATCTATCCCGGTGTTTCATGGCTAAGTCCATAGCTAATGGTTATGTTATGATGTATGATACGAGGGCTTAATGGATCCTGAACCTTAATGTCTCATGTTCACATAATAGTCATGGTTGTAATTGAAAACTGTACGCATGTTTTTCCCTTAGAAAATGTAAAAACTGTAAAAAGGGGCCTGAATACTCACTTGGTATCTGGATGCTAGTACTGAACTGAACCTGATGTGGTGTGTCTGGTCTTGGATGCCCTAAATTCATTTAAAGGAAACCTTAAGTCTATGTTTTGTTCTAACTACCATGCAACTGTTCACCAAACTGTAACAACTATGGACTAGGGGCTTCTGTACCACTATCCACGTGTGTGACACACTGTGTGACACCCGGCAAATCCCGGTAACTAACTTTTGAAAACTTAGTAAGTCTACCTTAGCGAGTCGCGCATACATTACACATAACAAGGTCGGTCGAGTCGAGTCCCACATCATTGGGGTTTTAACACACGCAAGTCTCGAGTCCCGGGAATCGGTGAACGAGTGTGAACGTGTTTATTTTCATGTATTATGTGTTTATAATCAATATGTGACTTGTCGGTATGCGAAAACATGTTAACATATGTTAAAACGGAGTTTAACGCGCAAAATACCTTGCACCGGACCCTGAGGGCGATTAGGGGACCCTAATCGCCTTCATGAGGGCGATTAGCACAAGGTTATAGGCAATTAGGCTTTGCTATAGGCGATTGGGGGGCTAATCGCCTATAGTGAAGGCGATTAGCAACCCTAATCGCCTGATAAAGCTGCATAATCGCCTATAAGGTACCTGACGACTAGAAACGCCTAAAAATACCACCCTTGACCTCCAAAACACCATTTATGCAACCCTAGCCGTCCCATAACCCTTACCAACACACAAACACTCTCTGGAACTCGTTTTTACATCAAAACAACCATTTCCAAGCTTATTCCATCAATTTCTCTTGAATCCAAGGTGTGTTCTTCAAACCCAAACCTTTAAATGATTATATTTTACTCCCTAAACGTCCAGACCTGACTTATAAATGTTTTTGTCTTTGAAATTCCATTTAAAACCGTTTTTAAACAAACCCTCACCTTTATGTGTGTTATATGTGTTATTTGTGATTAAAGGAAGGATTTTTAGGATTGAATCATGATTGCTTTTGTATTGTTATGATGTTTATGGCTGTTACAAGTTAGTATGATGATGATCTAGGAGTTTGGATGGTTTTGGTTGTGTATTGTTGATACTTGATGTTTTGACCCATTTGAAGGATTTTGAATGATTAAGGATGATGTGAGGTGTGTTGTTGATTGTTTGATGTTAGGGTTTTCTCTAGGATGATGCTAGAATAGTAGGATGCTATCGGACAACGTGGTTATGTGATTAAATCTGGATATTTGCTATTTAGGGCAAGTTCTTGCATGTTGATGTGATGTTTTCATGTTAAGTTGCTATTTTGGGAAAACGCTCGCATTCGGGACTGTTAGAATGATGAAAACTTAGGGGTTTTGCTTGAAATATGTTTGTTAATGTGTTAGGATTGTTATTGGGTGGTTCACACGTTTCGGATCTGATTTGGAGTGTTAAACGCGCGAAAAACCGTATCAGCTGTGCTATAGGCGATTGGGGATCCTAATCGCCTATGCTATAGGCGATTAGGAGCCTAATCGCCTGAATAGAGGCCTAATCGTGTATGCTATAGGCAATTGGGATCATAATTGCCTTCATTTCATGCAATTGTGATCCTAATTGTCTTCATTTCATGCAATTGTGATCCTAATCACTAGTTAAGCCCTGAATTGCATACCTTATGACCATAATCGCCTGAAATGCATGTGGATAGCCCTAATCGCATATAATAGGGGGCGATTAGCCTCTGTAATTACCTGTTGACCATCCCTAATCACATGTTGACTTTCCTAATTGCATGCTAAGTTCCTAATCGCGTGTAATGCTGTTATAAGTGTATTTTGACATTCCGAAACCCGATTTGACACCTAGGAACATGATAGGAACCCCGTGACATACCTAGTAACATAGTAACACGTGTTTGGACTCGTTTGTACGTTATTTGACCTATGTGTTAGAATCGTTGAACTTTAACGCATGTTAAGTACTAAGTTGCATGATTTGTGTATGTGTGGATATGAGATGAACATGGGGAGTCTCGGGTCACCAATGGGATGTCGAGTCTTGTACACTTGGTCGGTTTAACACTCAACGTGCTTTCAAACGAACCTGGTTATGGTTTGGACACTTGGGGACTATTTGGCCTGCGGGTCAATGGTTCGGGTACTCATATGCATTCGATAATAGGTTGCCGATACTAGGACTATCATTTGCATTGTCTGTGGTTTATTAGAAGAACGCAATCTAAGGTGAGTTCACGGCCCCACTCTTTAACTGGTTTTGCTTTCGGGGGAGAAAACATGCTGGGTACTTGTATTCAGAAAACGTGTGTCAACTTACGTTTCGTATACATAAAAGGTGTGTCAACTTATGTTCTTGTATTCATAAAAGGTGTGTCAACTTACGTTTCGTATACATAAAGGTGTGTCAACTTACGTTCGCGTATTCATTAAAGGTGTGTCAACTTACGTTTGTGTATTCATAAAAGGTGTGTCAACTTACGTTTTCGTATTCATAAAACCTATGATTTACTAAGTACTCGGGTTGGTAAAGCTTACAAGGTAGTCGTTGGTTACTATATGGTATTACGTATTGGTATTCTTGAATTCTTTATGCTTGCTATACGATCTTTTAAAGTCCCGGGGAAAACCATGAATGTGCGGTGGTTGCACAACAGGGGAAATATGGATAGATCTATTTGGGCGTGACCGGCCCCACTCGTCGGCTTGGAGGGTCGGACGGGTGCATGTTGTCTCTTAGAGTATTCTTGTATTCTTGTATTCTTGTATTCGGGCAGGTAGTATTCTTGTATGCATGTATGCGTGTCTAGTAATGGTTTTCCAATCGTAGTAGCGACAGGTATTCATTTTGGATGGTATTCTTGGAGTAGTATTCTTTTGGTCGATTTACGTATGGTTTGGTCTACTTTGGAATATTCATTGGAACTAACTAAGTTGCTTTTCACAAAAACCTGTGAACTCACCAGCATTATATGTTGACGTTTTTTGCATGTTTTTCTCAGGTCGTTAAGGTAGCGGCATTGGACTTAGGCACACGGAGTCTCACTTGCCGTCTAGGAGTTTAGTTTCATGTTTTTAGTACTTTCAGGCATCAGTCACGTTGTTTAAAATTGTAATCAAGAATTTAAAAAGCTTCCGCTGTTGGTTTATGTTATGAAATTAAATGTTTTTATTTTGCGTATTTTATCATATAGTGTTGTTTATTGTCACCGTTGACTTGGATCCTGGTGTGTCACACGCCTCGCGGTAGAACTCCGCAGGTGGAAATTTGAGGGTGTGACACACTGTATGTGTCAGAAAATGTTCATGTTGTTAAAGTGACTATGTTTAGTCCATTTTTGGTAAAACAAGTGCTTTGCTTACTAAATGTTACCGAGTGTTACTTATGTCTCAGTTATGTAAGTCTAGGGTTGCATATGGACACATCTTTTGGTAGTTTTGCATAACAACAACACATTTAGGTGTTTTGCCTTTGTACTTACTCGCATATCATATGTTTCCAAGAAAACTCTTGTGTTAAGCTTGTTAACACATGTTTTTATTGTTCTTAACACATGTTTATAAATCTAACTTTGATGTATGTTGTGAAATTAAGTAAAATTCACTATACTTGAGCCGAGTCTTGGCCTCATACACGCACACATACATCTATATGTATGTGTGTGTGCTCGTATATGCCCATTTACATATGCTCTAAGTTGTATGTATCAATGTACGTTTGTGTGTATTCATAAACTAAAACATTGAACTCTTAACACAAAACTTAAGTGTTTAAGTCATTTTTATTCGACACATTATGTTCATGAGGTCGTGTTCGAGTGTGTATGGGTTCAGGTGGACACTACATGTAGCCGAAGTGATACTTAAAGAAGAAAAGGGTTCGGATGTTATACCTTGCGTGTATATGGCCGAAAATATTAAAGAAAACAAGCTAACTCCTCACAAAGCAACTCCTAGATACTTGCTAGAGACTTGGAACTCCTAAACTTTGATGGTGGTCGATCGAAACTGCTCCTTGTGTGGCTTGATCTTCGGTTGAGGGGTAACAAGAGGGAAAGAGGTGGTTTTCATGTGTTAGTGAGATTTGTGGTGTTGTGGTGTGATCCCAAGTGCTCTAGGACTCTCTATTTATAGCCGAAGGTGGGAAGGGAGGCCATGGATTCATTGGTTCACAATAATGGTAAGTCAAACCTCTCATTTCATGTGGTGCATAACGGTAACTTCCTTGTTAGTATAACGAGTTGACTTTGTTCTTGTTTGGATATGTAGATGGGGGCGGCCGATATATTACATGGGGAAGGGGCATGCTCATTTTGGTAAGGTGACAAGGTGTGGATTATCATGGGAATTATGTTGTTACTAGGTTAGTATATATGCCTAGGGACTTGGAATATGGAGTTGTATGTGGATGTATATATGCATGTATGTGTATGTTGGTGTAGGGTGGGTGGTGTAAGCTAGTTGTAGGTTCTTGGATACACATGTTCTTGCCTTGGACACACATGGGCCGATTTTTGTGATCATTTGTGAACAAATTAGGAATTCAAAGTTGTCTAGATCCATGGTGTGGGATAACAAAGTCTCTAGTTGGTGAAACACTTAGGTTTTTGAGGTTGTTGGGTTGGGTGGTGTTTGGTTGTGTAGGGTGGATCCTATCCGATTCATGGGGAATGAAAACATAGTTTTTGTGTCTAGTAAACATGGGTTGGAGGTTGTGGATTTCTTTTACATGCCATTCTTGTGTAAGATCTCATGTGAGGATAAGAATGATGACTTGTAAGTGAGTGTGCATGTGTATATGTATTCGTGTGTGTATATAGGTAGTTGTGTGTGTATACATGTATATGTGATCGTGTACATGTATACATATGTGAATAATTTGGATCTTGCTAAGTATTAACTTATCTATGGATGTACATATCTATATGTATATGCATTGCAACTAATGTTCTCGTACACAAGTTTAATCACCTTTGTTGGTCAATGCATGTGGATAGTTCATGTAGTAAACATTGTTTGTTTTTGTTCTTGTCGGGGTAACAAGTTGGAATTCTTGTTCAATTTCATGGTTTCCCTAGAATTTATCATGAGTTATTCAACTAGATATGACTAGTGTATCTACTGTTAGACTATATGCCTTGATATTGACTCGTTGGAACCCTGTATAGTCCAACTATGATGCACATGATGACATGTATTGCTATGCACACTGTGTACATGTAGCTAAGTATAAGGATATGACCTTTGATTTCGACGAGTGTCACATTCTCCTCCTGTTAGAGGAATTTCGTCCGCGAAATTTTTGGTGTGGGTCATCTGAACTGGTGATCTTCTGGAGAAGATGTGGGTACTTGCGTTTCATCTGATCTTCATGCTCCCACGTGAATTCGGGTCTACGCTTGGAATTCCAATGTACCTTGACCAACTTGACCTGACTGCGACGGAGTTTCCAAACCTTCCAATTTGTTATCTCGAGTGGCTCTTCTATGAAATGGAGCTATTTGTCGATGTGGATTTCCTCTGGAGGGATAACCAATGACTCATCGGCAAGACACTTCTTGAGGTTTGAAACATGAAACGTGTCGTGAACACCATTGAGTTCTTGGGGTAGCTTGAGTTTGTATGCAACCGGTCCATTTCGTGCAAGAATCTCAAATGGACCTATGTATCTGGGATTGAGCTTCCCACGTTTACCAAACCTGGGAACTCCTTTCCCTGGAGATACTTTGAGCAATACTCTGTCACCCACTTGAAACTCTAGGGGTTTACGCCTCTGGTCCGCATAACTCTTCTGCCTATCTCTGGTAGCTTTCAATCTGTCCCTGATCTGGAAGATCTCGTCAGTTGTCTCCTGGATGAGTTCAGGACCTGTCAAATGTTTGTCCCTTACCTCAGCCCAACACACTGGCGATCGACACTTGCGTCCATACAACGCTTAGAAAGGGGCAGCTTTTATGCTAGTATGGTAACTGTTATTGTAGGAAAATTCAATCAACGTCAAATGTGTATCCCAATTCTCCGCAAAATCAATCACACACGCTCGGAGCATGTCTTCCAGTATCTGGATGGTCCTCTCGCTTTTGTCCATCTGTCTGAGTATGGTAAGCAGTGCTCAAGTCTAACCGGGAACCAAGAGCTTCGTGAAACGACTGCCAAAATCTCGAAGTGAAGCGACTATCTCGATCAGAGATTATGGTAGTAGGCACACCATGCCTTGATACAATCTCATTGATATATAATCTGGATAATTTCTCCGTTTTGTTTGTTTCCTTGATCAGTAGGAAATGTGCAAACTTTGTTAAATGATCGACAATTACCCAAATCGCATCATGACCACGAGATGTCCTTGGCAATTTGGTGATGAAGTCCATATAGATTTGCTCCCATTTCCAAACAAGAATCTCTGGTTGGTGAAGCATACCAGATGGCTTCTGATACTCTACCTTGACCTTGGAACACGTTAAGCAACGTCTGACATAGTCGCAATAAAACCCTTGATGTTAGGCCACCAATAGAACTGCTTGAGGTCCTTATACATCTTATCTGCACCAGGGTGTATCGAGTACTTGGACTTGGACTTGTGTGCTTCATCTAGGACTAAATCACGCAATCCTCCATACAATGGAACCCATATTCTATTCGAGAAATATTTTGTGCCGTCAGGCTTTGTCTCTAGCTGACTAACCTGACTGTATAGAGCTTCTTGCCCAATATTACTATCCTTAAGAGCTTCTTGTTGAGCATGGCAAATACGAGCAGTGAGATCGGTATGAATGGTCATTCCTAACGCACTACATGAAAGTAAACAGAGAAGCCCGTGTGATCCGCTGTGTAGTTAAGTTCCTTCAAGTCTTCAGGTGACCGTTTGTAATAGTTTCAACTTAGTTATACGTTGCACCAGCTGTTTCCTGGTTCTTAGCCGATATTTAATGTATATCGGTTACAACTTTGACTCCTTCCTCGATCTTAGACCTTGGCTTGCAATAGTTATTCTTATATCTTTGACTTCTTTGACTGAGTATCATAATATAGACGTTGGAGAGTACTTATGTGTCCATATTATAACTTAGTTGGACCTGCAATCGTATATAAAAGGTAATTCGTTAGTCTATCCTCAGGATGTGCATAGGTTGAAATATAGCTACATCCTGAAGTCAGTTAAGCCTTTCAGCATCCTGAGGATGCTACACTAGGGATATGAGGTAAAATGATCCTGAGGATTTTCACCACCAACACCTTCCATGAAGATTCTGGTCACATTACTGAAGATTGCATTGCCTTAAAAAAGGAAATAGCATATCTTCTGAGCAAGGGTCATCTTAAGGATCTCCTAGGCAAAAAGAGGCCGAAGATTCAGGATGGCACTAGCATCTCAGAAAGAGCTGCATCACCACCTAAGGATGCTGGCATAATTAACTTCATGTCAGGTGGTTCAGACATTTGTGGAACATCTTACTCAGCTGCTAAAAGGCATTCAAGAGAGACGAAATCAGAAAACGGAGAAAGACCTACAAAGACTACCATCCTAACAACTTCAAAAGTGATCAGCTTTAAAGAATGAGATCGAGAAAATATCCTTGACCCTCACCATGATGGTTTAGTTATAACTTTATATATTGCTAGTCATTTTGTTCGCAAGATACTTGTAGATGGTGGGAGTTCAGTCAACATTATCCAGCTAGAAGCTCTCAAGAGGATGAACATACCGGAGACTGAAATAGTTTCTAGATCATCAGTCTTGGTTGGCTTCAGTGGAGAGACCAAGAGCACAGTAGGTGACATCAAACTGCCTGTGTATGTAGAGGGGGTAAACTTTATCCAAAGATTCTGTGTGATAGACTCTATATCCTGCTACAATGTCATCCTGAGAAGACCTTGGATACATGACATGAAGGCAGTCCCTTCAACATATCACCAATATGTGAAGCTACCAACACCATGGGGAGTCGTCAAAGTAAACAGTGACCAACAAGAAGCCAAGGATTGCTATACAACATCGATGAAGGCTTCGTCAAGACAAGCATAGCAATTTGTAACATCCTGAAAATGTACTAGACAATTATTCATATCTATCAACTAACCAGTTTTTATCAAATGTATACGATGATATGTTTGACCGGGTAGTAGTCAATTTAAGTTGATCGTAAGCGATTTGGTGCGTATATCTTAGATTAAAAGTATTACGGGGACCCGATTTCCGTTATATATAAATGATGTTATTACTTTGGGGCCAAGATGCAGACATGGGAATGTCTAGGGATCTAAGTGCAAATTATCAAACTCTAAACAAGCTTAAATAATAACCCTCGGTCCATGCGACCTAGGGTATTTCTTCGGTCGCTAACAGAGATATCGAGAGACGGAAATGAAACCTGTAGAGGAAGAGTCGAGACGGTGGATCTTGGTAGTTCGTGGAATCCGACGGTGATAGGCGCATTTCATATCATGAATCAGGTGATGATCTTCATTCGTTTTCTTACGTTTTGTTTTCTAGTTACTATGACGAATGTAGAATTCGGGTTTAAGATGGACTAGCGATGATGAGGGTGTATATTGTGGCTGGATCAAAACAAGAGGGAGAAGGCAGCAAACGACTTAGCGACGATGGTCATTCACGGTTGTCTTCGATTCTGCAACTTCCGTTTCAGTCCTAAGTATCTTTTCACACAATTTACACAGAGTTGTCCATTAGTTTCATATCACGTAGTATGTCTGGTCTTTGGTGATAGATCAGAGATGAAGACGATGTGATTATATGCGATTATGATACTGTTGGGCTCGTGGATACGGTGGTGGAAACCGACGGTGTGGTGGTGACAGAAGAGCTAGTTGATGGTTCGGGTGGAGGCGACGGTAGACGAAAGTGGTGATGACCGATGGTAGTGAGGTCGGTGTCGGTTTTGGTTGTTCGTTGGTGGCTGCCATGGTGTGCGTGCTTATGATGATGGTGAAGCTTAAAGATGCAGAATGGAGTATGTGTTGCTTGTAGGTAAAGATGTGTGTGGGTTTTCTTTACAAGAAAAAGGAAGATGAAGTTATTATATTTTCATGGTAGTGGTTGTTAGCTACATTACATATGTATGTGTAGGTGATTTCAAAGTATGCGATGGTTATGGCTATGGAGGCTACTTCTATGTTTTTATGCATGGGATTATATATTAAATTTCCTTCATTGGGTTGTGTTGTTATAGGGTATTGGAAGATAATTCCATGCTGTGCACATTCCCACGCATTCATTAATTTCTCTACAGAACCTTGGGGAGTAGCCATAATTTAGAAACATTTGTATTAAACCATGCTTTAGTGTACACTTGAGATGTTGGTTAAGGCATGCGCATGTTTATGTTGGTGAAGGTAGTTGCATGAGAACCTATTTAAAGTTCTTAATGGAAGGGTTCACTTGGATTTGGTTTGGATCCGGTTTGGGTTCGGAAGTCCGTGAGTTTAAGGTTTCTTATCAATAGTCTTGGATGTGTGATCGGGTGCGTGTTCAAGTGGAATTTAACCGCGAAATATTTGGTTACATGATTTAATCGAGGACGCTGTACGAGATGTTTAGTTTGCAGACTTGGATGCTTTGCAACCGGTGAGTTCTTGTGCCCACTCTTTTAGTTATATGTTTTTCTAAATATTTTTGGGCTGACGTGCATGCTAAATTAGCAAGATTATTTTTATGAAGTCACAAAATATTTATAACCAAAATAATTTTTTTGATGTTATAAATATTTTGTGTACGAATGAAATCCATACTAACTCATACATATTATTTTGGTATGAAACGTGAGTAGGCGGAATGCGCCTAATGTTTTATCATATGGTTTGAGTTATATGTGTTATTAGAAGTGGGATAGGCCTGCTCTGGTTTTTGGAATGGTTTTTGTCATGGTTGCCACATAATTTGTCTCATGTGTTATTAGAAGTGGGGTAGGCCTGCTCTGATTTATGGTATAGTTTTTGCTATGGTTGTCACATAGTCTATGCCTAATATGTTATTATACGGTTTGAGTTATACATGTTATTATATACATATGAATAGACTATTGTCTAGATTAAAGTGTGGCTTGAGTTTTAGTTAATAAGCGGAATGCGCTTAATATCTTGGCCACGTATTCGAAACCTTACTTGTTTGATCGGGTATTGTCTGATTTGCTACCTGTTTAGGTTATATGGATTATATATTTTTATATTTTCGTAAACTGTATTTGGCGACTACATGACATTATAAACTGGACTATGATGGAAGTGGGATATGCTTGCTTTGATCTATCGTATTGGTTTTGTTTCATGGTTGTTGCTTAGTTTATGTTATACCTGTTATTAAATATAATAGACTGTGTTTGATGGCTACCTGATATGTCGAACTGAGCTATGACGGAAGTGGGGCATGCCTGCTTTGATCTCTGGTCTTGGTTTTGAGTCACGGTTGTTACATAGTTTATATTATATGTTTTTTTTATAAACTGAGCTATGACAGAGGTCGGAAATGCCTACTTTAATCTCTAGCTCTAGTTTGCTTAAATAGACTGGATTGTTCTTTGTGTTGAAAAGCGAGATGCGCTTATTATATATTTGGTAAGTGAAGTCTTGAGGTAAGTAGGCAGAGTATGCCTATCCTAGACTTTGATTTTTGTTTTGCTTGGGGAAAAAAAACAAATTAGCGGATTGCGCTTATTGTTAACTCTGATGTTGAGGTATTTTGTTAATTCTTATTTTGACAAAATACTTGTTTATATAAATTTACAAAACTTGAACTCACTCAGCGTAGCTGACTTTTGCATACACGCTAGATTGATTTCAGGTTAATAGAGGGATGGATGGATGACTGCTTGGCGATGCGAGAAGCTACCTGGCAATTGAAGGCATTTCTAGTGGAAGACAACTTTTATTTACACATGATAAATTTTAAATTTGATTTACAATTGGATAAGTATTTGTCATGTACTTTGTAGAATTTTATTCTAAATGATTTTCCGCTGCGTATACATACTCTTTTAAAAGAAAAATTTACTCATGTTTTTGCATATTTAAGAATTTTAACCCAACTGTTTGACACCGGTTTTGCGGGTTTTACACAATTACAGAAAGATGCACAGTGCCATCCTCAGGATGTCAAAGCACATCCTGACCAGGATGTAAAGGCTGTTTGCCTCGAGGAAAACAACAAGGATATCACTGTGCAGATAGGTAAGAACATCCCTAATAATATTGAACAATCTCTATTTTCATTTTTAAAATGCAGGATGACGACATTTTCATGGAACCATGAAGATATGACTGGCATCTCCAAAGATGTCATTACTCATAAGCTTGGAATTGACAAAAGCTTCAACCCTATCTGGCAGAAACGAAAGAGGTTTGCACCAGAAAGGAATGCCATCATACAAGAAGAGGTGGACAGATTACTAAAGTCCAAGACGATAAGGGATGTCAAATTCCAAAGATGGCTGGCAAATGTAGTGGTGGTACAGAAGAAAAATGGTAAATGGAGAGTGTGTGTAGACTACACAGACCTCAACAAGGCTTGTCCTAAAGACCCATTTCCACTACCACATATAGACTCGATGGTGGATGCCACAGCAGGCCATGAGATGTTAACATTCATGGATGCATCCTTAGGATTTCAACAAATCCAAATGGAACTAGACGACCAAGAGGATACTGCATTCATGACCCCATCAGGTATTTATTGTTATATAGCTATGCCATTTGGACTAAAAAGGCTAGAGAATATGTTGTTCAAAGAAAAGATTGGGGACACAATGGAGGTTTACTGTCACACCCTCAAATAACCACCTGCGGAGTTCTACCGCGAGGCGTGTGACACACCAGGATCCAAGTCAACGGTCACAATAAACGACGTCTAAATGTAAAAACATACGTAATAAAAACCATGCATAAGATTTAAAATTCAACATTTAGTAGTGCGGAAGCATTAAAAGTTTACAAAAGTCATGCCGAAAATAAAACATAAGTTCCAAAGTTTAACATTTTCCAAAACATGCCATGAGACCCTAGACGCGAGACGACTCCCGCGCGACTCCGTGCGCCTATCAGACAGCTGCTACCTTAGCGACCTGAGAAAACATGCTAAAAGAGTCAACATATAATGCTGGTGAGTTCACAGGTTTTATTTAAACGTTTAGAGCAATCCTTCAAAAACCGTTACCATCACAATTACTACTATGCTTGTAAGAACGCTAGCTAGGCGCAGAATAAGATACTCATACGGGTGAAACCATTGCTGACTAAGCCGTGTAATGACCCTTAGTTTCCTATGGGCTACCGTCATCACCGATAGACCTTGTTTTATTAGAGACAATATGCACCCGCCCGGTCCTACCGTCGAGTGGGGTTTGTCAGTTCCCAATAGCGCTATCCATATTTCCCCGCCATATACCCATGTTAGTGGTTTCTAAGGGACTTTTTGATGAACCGTATAGTACGATAAGTAAGCCATAGTATAACGTGAAAAAGAGTCATGAGCAATAAGAGTAAGATGAGTCATAAGTCATAAAAGCGTTTTAAGCATGTTTCTCCCCTGAAAACATAAACCTTAAAATGTGGGGCCGTGAACTCACCTTAGGTTGCGTATACCGTTTATGAGTAACCCGTATGTGTGATATGAGTAAACCGTCTGTAAGATATGATAGCCCCAACTAGTGGCGACCTATCATAAGATATGTGTTAAGTTAGACTAATAACCCGCAGGGTTCATTAGTCCCTAAGTCCAGTCCATGACCATGATGTGTTTGAAAAACGTGTTTGACCAACAACCAGACTACGTAAGACAAGACTCGACATCCCATTGGTGACCCGACATTCCACGTGTTCATCTCATACACAAACATACACAAAACATGCAACTCAGCACTTAACATGCGTTAAAGTCCAACGATTCTAACACATAGGTCAATTAACGTACGAACAAGTCCGAACACGTGTTACTATGTTACCAAGCATGTCACGGGGTTCCTATCATGTTCCTAGGTGTCAAATCGGGTTTCGGGATGTTAAAATACACTTACAACAGCATTTCATGCGATTAGGGACTTAGCATGAAATTAGGAAAGTCAAAACGTGATTAGGGATGGTCAACAGGCAATTAGCAGGGCTAATCGCCACTTATGTTAGGTGTTTAGGGCTAATCACATGCATATTAGGCGATTATGGTCATGTGGTCTGCAATTCAGGGCTTAACTAGTGATTAGGGTCACAATTGCATGACATGAAGGCAATTAGGATCACAATTGCATGGACTGCTAGCAATTATGATGCTAATCGCCACCCCTAGCACACGAGTAGCCTTTTTCTTAGGCGATTATGCCCCTAATCGCCTACAGTGCAGCAATTGTGGTTTTTCGCGCGTTTAACCCTCCAAATCAGTTCCGAAACGTGCGCAAACACCCAATAATCATTCTAACATATTAACAAACATATTTCAAGCAAAACCCCTAAGTTTTCATCGTTCTAACAGTCCCGAATGCGAGCGTTTTCCCAAAATAGCAATTTAACATGAAAACATCACATCAACATGCAATAACTTGCCCTAAATAGCAATATTCAGATCTAATCACATAATCACGTTGTCCGAAAGCATCCTACTGTTCTAACATCATCCTAGAGCAAACCCTAACATCAAGCAATCAACAACACACCTCATATCATCCTAAATCATCCAAAATCATTCAAACGGGTCAAAACATCAAGTATCCATAATACATGACCAAAACCATCCAAACTCCTAGGACATCATCATACTAACTTGTAACAGCTATAAACATCATAATAACACAAAAACAATCATGATTAGATCCCAAAAACTCTATCTTTAATCACATATAACACATATAACACATGTAAAGGTGTGGGTTTGTTTAGAAACGGTTTTAAATGGATTTTCAAAGACAAAAACCTTTAAAAGTCAGGTCTGGACATTTAGGGAGTAAAACATAATCATTTAAAGGTTTGGGTTTGAAGAACACACCTTGTATTTAAGAGTAGATGATGGAATAAGCTTGGAAATGGTTGTTTGTGTGTAAAAATGGGTTCCAGAGGGTGTTTGTGGGTTGAGATATGTTATGGGACGGCTAGGGTTGTGTAAATAATGTTTTGGAGGTCAAGGGTGGTATTTATAGGTGTTTTTAGTCGTCAAGTACGTTGCAGGCGATTATGCAGCAGTTGCAGGCGATTAGGGCTGCTAATCGCCACCCCTTTAGGCGATTAGCCTGCTAATCGCCACCACTTTAGGCGATTAGCCTGCTAATCGCCACCCCTTTAGGCGATTAGCCTGCTAATCACCACCCCTTTAGGCGATTAGCCTGCTAATCACCACCCCTTTAGGCAATTAGCCTTGCTAATCGCCTACAGGGTCTGGTGTGGTGTATTTGGCGCGTTAAACTCCGTTTTAACATATGTTAACACATTTTCACATACCGACAAGTCACATAATGATTATAAACACATAATGCATGAAAGTAAACACGTTCACACTCGTTCACCAATTCTCGGGACTCGAGACTTGTGTACGTTAAAACCCTAATGATGTGCGACTCAACTCGACCGACCTTGTTTTGTGTAACGTATGCGCGACTCGCTAAGGTAGACTTTACTAAGTTTTCAAAAGTTAGTTACCGGAAGTTTCCGGGTGTCACATCATCCCCCTGTTAAAAGAATTTTCGTCCCGAAAATTTCCCGAAGTCGAAAAGAGAAGACAAAATAAGGAGAAAAATTTCCGGGTCGTCACATCATCCCCCTGTTAAAAGGAATTTCGCCCCGAGATTCTTTTGGCCCCAACAGTGATGAGCGTCGACCTCTGTGTGTGTCCAAGTAACGTTCCCAAAAGACAGCGAGTGAATATGAGACAAGAGACCCCCGATCGAAGGCCTACTGGGGACTACTGTGATCGGTATACTAACCCACTGGTACCGTCCAAGTAACATCCCCAAAGGACCCTCATCGACCCCAAAGAATGAGAAGTAAAGACCAAACCCCAAGGAAACACCCAAAGACATGAACACACAACAATGCGAAAGAGTAAAACCAAGGCGTAACAAAAGATGAGAAAGAATACGTACGGGTAACAGTGTCTGGGTCCACCTGGTTCTCCCTAGCACCAATCACATAAGCATGAGCACGAGTAACCCAACCACCACCTTCATTGTCTCCATCCTTCCCTGCGTTCCCTGTGCCCCTTTGATTCAACTTTGGACAGCTGCGCTTGAAGTGCCCCGCCTCACCACAATGAAAGCAACCCTGGTTCCCCTGTGGAGCAGGGGTAGTAGTAGCAGCAGTCTGAGTCGTCCTGGAAAGGTTGACCCTACAATCCTTGGCAAGATGCCCCGTCCTCTGACAACGCTCACAGCGAAAACTCTCACAAGTACCATAGTGATGAAACCCACAACGCCCACACTTAGGGCTCTTCCCAGCATAGCCCCCTTGTTTCTGATCCGACGCTGACCCTGAAGCTTCAGCCTTCTTCGCCGCCGGTTGTCGCTGAACCCCCGCTGAACTCTTATCCACACTATCCCACTTCCTCTTGTTCTCTGCCGGCGCCTTCACAGACGAGCCCCTAGGAGGCAAGACACCCTCAGTAATCTTCAAGTTGGTCATCTTAGTAGCTGACCGCACAGCCTCTGACATAGTAGCGGGATCCCTAGCAGACACCAATCCAGCAATCTCTGGCACCAAACCAGCAAGATACTGCTCTATCCTCCTGTACTCTGGCGTAGACAAACCTGGGCACATCACTGCTAGCTCGTTGTGCCTGATAGTGTACTCCTCAACCTCAGAACCTACCATCTTAAGATTCCCATATTCCTGTTCCAACCTCTTAATCTCCTCACGCGGGCAGTACTCGTCCTTCAACCTACGCACAAAATCCGCCCAAGGCATGGCGTTGGCCTCCCCAAGACCAAGTGTCTGTGTGACGCTGTTCCACCACGTCAAGGCGGGTCCTACAAAAGTCCCCGAAGCAAACATCACCCGATCCACCACTGGAGTCTCACATAAAGCAAACACCGATTCAGTCTTCTCTAACCACCGAAGTAACTCCACAGCCCCCTCCGTACCCTGGAAGCTGAGAGGCTGACAATCCTTAAACCGCTTGTAGGCAACACTTGCCTGAACCGGAGGAGCAGTAGCACCCATGAAAGTCTGCTGGGCAGCCTGAAAAGCAGCTAGCGCAACGCTCAACTGTTGCTGCATCATCTCATTGAGCTCGTCATACGTCAAGGTGATGTTACCACCACCTCTACCCCCACCAGTGCGGCCTGCACGTCGTCCCCCAGTACGTCCACCAGTGCGTCCTGACATCTTCTGAGAAGAACAAGAAACAAACACTCAGACCCAACACCAAAGTTAAACCAAGAGAATACGAAAAGTCTAAGATCGGGTCCAAATGTGACCATAAATCCCAACACGAAAAGTCTTCCATGCATTTCAACTTATGATTTCGTGTGCACCCGAAATGATAAGTTGCTCTACATGGTCCTCAAGGCGTGCCCCGAGCTCGAACCTCAAGTCACTCGATACCCACATCTTAAGAAGACATAACCAACTCAAAAGGCCAGCAAACAAGTTCCTTCGAGCGCAACCCGAAGAAGAAGATAGAGTGGAGCTAGGAATAACCAAGGATAAGATAGGTAATGTGACACTGTGTGGTAAGGATACCGACACCCCGACAAAGTTAGTATGTTTACCAAAAGACACGACTCAAATGTATGTGACCGTCTAGTGTGTGAGACTCGGCTATAGTCTAGACTCTACATGCAGTCCTAGTTCACTATAACCATTGGCTCTGATACCAATCTGTCACACCCTCAAATAACCACCTGCGGAGTTCTACCGCGAGGCGTGTGACACACCAGGATCCAAGTCAACGGTCACAATAAACGACGTCTAAATGTAAAAACATACGTAATAAAAACCATGCATAAGATTTAAAATTCAACATTTAGTAGTGCGGAAGCATTAAAAGTTTACAAAAGTCATGCCGAAAATAAAACATAAGTTCCAAAGTTTAACATTTTCCAAAACATGCCATGAGACCCTAGACGCGAGACGACTCCCGCGCGACTCCGTGCGCCTATCAGACAGCTGCTACCTTAGCGACCTGAGAAAACATGCTAAAAGAGTCAACATATAATGCTGGTGAGTTCACAGGTTTTATTTAAACGTTTAGAGCAATCCTTCAAAAACCGTTACCATCACAATTACTACTATGCTTGTAAGAACGCTAGCTAGGCGCAGAATAAGATACTCATACGGGTGAAACCATTGCTGACTAAGCCGTGTAATGACCCTTAGTTTCCTATGGGCTACCGTCATCACCGATAGACCTTGTTTTATTAGAGACAATATGCACCCGCCCGGTCCTACCGTCGAGTGGGGTTTGTCAGTTCCCAATAGCGCTATCCATATTTCCCCGCCATATACCCATGTTAGTGGTTTCTAAGGGACTTTTTGATGAACCGTATAGTACGATAAGTAAGCCATAGTATAACGTGATAAAGAGTCATGAGCAATAAGAGTAAGATGAGTCATAAGTCATAAAAGCGTTTTAAGCATGTTTCTCCCCCGAAAACATAAACCTTAAAATGTGGGGCCGTGAACTCACCTTAGGTTGCGTATACCGTTTATGAGTAACCCGTATGTGTGATATGAGTAAACCGTCTGTAAGATATGATAGCCCCAACTAGTGGCGACCTATCATAAGATATGTGTTAAGTTAGACTAATAACCCGTAGGGTTCATTAGTCCCTAAGTCCAGTCCATGACCATGATGTGTTTGAAAAACGTGTTTGACCAACAACCAGACTACGTAGGACAAGACTCGACATCCCATTGGTGACCCGACATTCCACGTGTTCATCTCATACACAAACATACACAAAACATGCAACTCAGCACTTAACATGCGTTAAAGTCCAACGATTCTAACACATAGGTCAATTAACGTACGAACAAGTCCGAACACGTGTTACTATGTTACCAAGCATGTCACGGGGTTCCTATCATGTTCCTAGGTGTCAAATCGGGTTTCGGGATGTTAAAATACACTTACAACAGCATTTCATGCGATTAGGGACTTAGCATGCAATTAGGAAAGTCAACACGTGATTAGGGATGGTCAACAGGCAATTAGCAGGGCTAATCGCCACTTATGTTAGGTGTTTAGGGCTAATCACATGCATATTAGGCGATTATGGTCATGTGGTATGCAATTCAGGGCTTAACTAGTGATTAGGGTCACAATTGCATGACATGAAGGCAATTAGGATCACAATTGCATGGACTGCTAGCAATTATGATGCTAATCGCCACCCCTAGCACACGAGTAGCCTTTTTCTTAGGCGATTATGCCCCTAATCGCCTACAACATAGGCAATTAGGATTGCTAATCGCCTACAGTGCAGCAATTGTGGTTTTTCGCGCGTTTAACCCTCCAAATCAGTTCCGAAACGTGCGCAAACACCCAATAATCATTCTAACATATTAACAAACATATTTCAAGCAAAACCCCTAAGTTTTCATCGTTCTAACAGTCCCGAATGCGAGCGTTTTCCCAAAATAGCAATTTAACATGAAAACATCACATCAACATGCAATAACTTGCCCTAAATAGCAATATTCAGATCTAATCACATAATCACGTTGTCCGAAAGCATCCTACTGTTCTAACATCATCCTAGAGCAAACCCTAACATCAAGCAATCAACAACACACCTCATATCATCCTAAATCATCCAAAATCATTCAAACGGGTCAAAACATCAAGTATCCATAATACACGACCAAAACCATCCAAACTCCTAGGACATCATCATACTAACTTGTAACAGCTATAAACATCATAATAACACAAAAACAATCATGATTAGATCCCAAAAACTCTATCTTTAATCACATATAACACATATAACACATGTAAAGGTGTGGGTTTGTTTAGAAACGGTTTTAAATGGATTTTCAAAGACAAAAACCTTTAAAAGTCAGGTCTGGACATTTAGGGAGTAAAACATAATCATTTAAAGGTTTGGGTTTGAAGAACACACCTTGTATTTATGAGTAGATGATGGAATAAGCTTGGAAATGGTTGTTTGTGTGTAAAAATGGGTTCCAGAGGGTGTTTGTGGGTTGAGATATGTTATGGGACGGCTAGGGTTGTGTAAATAATGTTTTAGAGGTCAAGGGTGGTATTTATAGGTGTTTTTAGTCGTCAAGTACGTTGCAGGCGATTATGCAGCAGTTGCAGGCGATTAGGGCTGCTAATCGCCACCCCTTTAGGCGATTAGCCTGCTAATCGCCACCACTTTAGGCGATTAGCCTGCTAATCGCCACCCCTTTAGGCGATTAGCCTGCTAATCACCACCCCTTTAGGCAATTAGCCTTGCTAATCGCCTACAGGGTCTGGTGTGGTGTATTTGGCGCGTTAAACTCCGTTTTAACATATGTTAACACATTTTCACATACCGACAAGTCACATAATGATTATAAACACATAATGCATGAAAGTAAACACGTTCACACTCGTTCACCAATTCCCGGGACTCGAGACTTGTGTACGTTAAAACCCTAATGATGTGCGACTCAACTCGACCGACCTTGTTTTGTGTAACGTATGCGCGACTCGCTAAGGTAGACTTTACTAAGTTTTCAAAAGTTAGTTACCGGAAGTTGCCGGGTGTCACATTTACATCAATGATATGGTGGTTAAATCCAAGAAGGCAGAGAACCATCTTAAGGATCTCAAAGAAGCATTTGACATCCCGGATGCTTACAATATGAAGTTAAACCCAGCCAAATGTCATTTTGGAGTTGGTGCTGGGAAGTTTCTTCGATATCTAGTAACTAAAAGAGGGATAAAAGCCAGTCCTGAATAGATAAAAGCCATCATTGACCTCAAATCCCCAACAAATGTCAAGGATGTACAAAGATTAACTGTTAGGATAGCAGATCTGAACAGATACATCTCAAAGGCCTTAGAAAAATGCAAGGAGTTCTATGACATCCTAAAGAAGAAAAACAAATTTGAATGGGGACAAAAACATGAGGATGCATTGAAAAAGCTAAACGAATATCTTGCTGCAGTTCCACTCCTGATGAAACCTGAAGATGGTGAACATCTCAAGTTATACCTTGTAGTTTTTGGAAATGCAATAAGTGCAGTCTTGGTGAAAGACTTTGAAGGGCAACAACATCTTGTCTACTATGTAAGTAAAACTCTACTAGATGTTGAAACCAGATACGCACATCTTGAAAAACTTATTTTATCTTTGATAATGGCATCTACCAAGTTAAGGCATTATTTTGAAACACATAGGATACATGTTCAAACTAATTACCCTATTATAAATGTACTTAGAAAACCAGAAATGTCAGGAAGAATGGCAAAATGGTCAGTAAAATTGAGTGCTTTTGACTTGGTATATGAACCTAGAAATGCAATCAAATCATAGGCTCTAGCAGATTTTGTGGCTGATTTCAATAGTGACATCCTAAGTGAAGTAGAGTCTGAAATACAGCAATTAAATGAAAATTTAGAAAAATACACTCTATACACTGATGGTGCTTCAAATACAAGAGGTATAGGGTTAGGAATACTACTACAATCGTCACAAGGGGACATAATACCCCCATGCAATTAGATGTGGATTTCAAACAACCAATAATGAGGCAGAGTATGAAGCTCTCATTGTTGGTTTACAACTTGCTAGAGACATGCATATTATAAATTTAGAAGTATTTGTTGATTCCTTATTGATTACTAATCATTTTAATGGATCTTATGCAGTAAAAGGTCAAAAGTTAGCTATTTATCTTGAAATAGTCAAAAAATTATCAACTTCTTTTGTAGAATTTACACTAACACAGGTACCTAGGGAAGAAAATGCTGAAGCTAATGCCTTAGCAAATCTGGGATCTTCCTTGAATTTACCGGAAGGATCCAAAATTCCCATTATCCACATCCTAAAGCCATCAATTGAAGAGCGGCATCCTGAGGATATCAATACACATCCTAAGGATAACGCTGTACAGCCAGAGGATAAAACTATGCATCCTAAGGATAACACTGTTTTAACCACTCATGTTCAAGATAATTCATCCTAGATGACTCCTATAATAAAATATTTACAAGAAGACGTTATCTCTGATGGAGAAAATGCAAAAGCTTTCAGGATGAAGGTATCAAAATTTACTATTATAGACAATATTCTGTATAGAAAATCTCTTGCAGGTCCATATTTGAGGTGTCTCAACAAGGAAAAAGCAAATGAAGTTCTCAAGGATATCCACGAAGGAGATTGTGGAAACCATACAGGAGGAACATCTCTTTATTCAAAGACTCTAAGGACAGGATACTACTGGCCAACCATGAAGAAGGATGCCATGTTGTATTCTCAAAAATGTGATCCATGTCAAAGACATAGTAACATCCTTCACTAGCCTGCTGAACCTTTGCAACCTATTATTTCACCATGGCCCATCATGAAATGGGGAATGGACATACTTAATAGATTCCGAAGCTGGCAAAGGAGCATATTGGCTATCAACGATGGAAAGAGAGATTCTACCAAGGTCTTGGAATGCAATTCATTTGAAATAATACCATATGTAAAGACTCATATGACTGATCTCTCTGGAAGAGAAACCATGGTTCGGATTACTGGTGAGATGAAGGTGAAGGCTGACAGAGATGAATCATCTCCATATACAGCTATCTACCCTCAAATTATTTCAATCATATTTATCAATATTTTAACTAAACATGGTCTAGAAATAGTCCATCCTGAGAATTTTGCAGTACTATCATGAAGATGGAAAACTCTGCAGACTAGAGGGTTGGCCACCCTCTCCTACGTTAAGGTCTCTGACACCTTCCTAAGGTTTAAAGGTTTTCACCTTTTGTATTGGGTTAGCAACCCCGCCTGGAGCGCACGTTATTCGTGTATATCTTCAGGATGGTGGGACCAGTCCATGTAAAAGTGGCTGACAATCTCATCATTTTTGGAGTATACATTGAATCCCTAAGGTTTAGACATTTTTCAATGTCTCTTTCTCGTATTTGGCCTAGTCTCCAGTGGCCTTGTCGCCAGTTATTTCTAAGATGTTACATTAGGCCTTGTCGTCGGTTATACTCAAGATGCTACATTTGGTCTTGTCACAAAGTTATCCTTAAGATTGCATATGGGCTTGACCCCAGTTTATATAAGGCCTAGTCGCCAGTATAATAACTATATTTGCCTTTTTAAAGGTTATTATCAAAGTTTGTTAATCCTTCCTCGAAAAAGGATAAGGACTTAAAGTCCATATTAAAAATAGAACACTGGGGACATCCTCAGAATGATGAAGACCATCCTCAGGATGACAAAAGAAGAAGAACTGGGGACATCCTTAAGATGTCGATAATACTAAGAATGATTTCATCACACTTTGAAGACTAATTGGTGAAAGGAGATAAAGGTATCACTTGTCTTATTCTTTTATACTTGACATTTGGTAATGTTTGTAGGATATCAAAAGATTCAAAAGGGAACACAAGAATGTAGCGTCAAAAGCAGTTACCATATTATTTATATATCATAGTCAAAATTGATGTCAACCCCTGGCTTCATCCAAAACCAGGACCCATCCACCAGGGGTCAACATCTATGGTCCAGGTTGGAAGAAGATTTGGGGCTTCGTCTTGAAACCAAGATCCCTCCACCCAAACCTTACATTGTCTTAAACTATTACATGCCAAAATAGAATTGTTCGAAATTGTTCAACCACAGACTACTACCATAATCACTACCACAAAAGATGTAAAAAAGTGGGTTCCGGCCTAGTCATTATATCCTTCATCGCCTACTTGAAGATCCTTCACCACCTCGGCCACCTTAGCATTTGCCTCCTTCACCCCAGCATCTTCAGGATCCTTTGGCGCATCCTCAGGATGTGTAACAGGGACAGTCTCATAAACCACATATTTTCCACCAAGGCTCTTGATTTTTTCCTTCCAAGCTTCAACATCCCAATCATCCTGCTTAAAACTAGGATCCTTAGCTTGGAGAGCCATTTTCACTCTAGCTTGTAGGACAGAAAAAGTGGTAGATTTCATAAGCCCATCCCTGTATTCCTCTACTTCCTTATCCTGATTCAGCACCGCCTAGGTATGCTCAGACTTCACTTGCTTCAGTTTAGCCTCCAACTGGTCCAACTTCTTCTCAAGATATTTGCTCTTGTCACAAGCAATCGTTTGAACGTCCTCAAGTTTGGACTGGGCATCATGAAGTTCTTTGGCAACCCCATCCAAAGATTTCAGCAAATACTCATGTCCCTTCCAAAGAAAGGAAACATGTAAGTATTTTACCTTAAAACTTTTTAACTAATATGAATATTTCAATGCCATCCTAAGATAGCATTATACCTGGAGTGTGAACTGGGAAATCTTGTTCAAGACATCCTCAAAGTTGAGACCTTCGAAAGGGGTAACTTCCTAAGCTATAGCAGAAGAAGTAGCGGTCTTCCTCTTCTTGGAGGAAGCAACAGCCATGGACTTAGGAAGACTGGAAGGAGGACTGGCCATCTTGGAACTTGATGGTTAGGTGATCTTGGTTGCCTTCACATCCAGACTGTCAATGTCATCTAGGTCAAAAATGGTAGGCTTCTATGCTATAACACGGCAAACACAGGGTTAGTCAATGGTTAACATAGAAGACATCCTCAGGATGTGATAAAAAATATTTACCAGACACTTTGTTAGCTTGACTAGCGGTATGACTTTCTTCCACTTCAAAGATTCTTGCAGAAATAGGTAAGTCAAATACTGCTTTACACCTCAAATAAGCGTCGTTCAGAGCAGAAGTAAGCTTTGCAAATGAAACACCTATTAACCAAAAATTTTCATAAACATCTTGAAAAAACTTTATCACTCTTTAACCAAGAAAGAGGAATCTCATCCCCAAAAGGAATGGAACTCCTCTTTACAAAAAAAAAAAATTTTTGATTTCCAAGATTTTTCAGACTTGATAACATTAAACAGAAAAGGAGGCTCTTTGTTTATAAGTTGAAGAACATAGTGATTTGAACCATGTGTTTTCAACTTATATATATGAGACAGGTCTCCTATCTGAAGATGGATGCCGCGGTTTTCAATGATCCTGTTACAAACCATCAGGATTCTCCAAATTTCACGGATAGCCTGAGCATAAGCCATCCCTGTTACATCAAAGAAATCTTTTATGAACGAAGGGAAGGGATACCTCAAACCCAGAGAAAAAGGTAGGTACAGGAAGCAAACCCATGTGGAAGAAGCAAAATCATATTTTGCATCAGGGTCGTAGGGACAAAACTTGGCAGAACTTGGGAAAGCCCCTGAGTCCTTTAGAGCCTGAATGTCCCTGTCATCGAAGGAACAAACTTCCTGACCAGGATGGCTCAACAGATTTTGGGGTGTGAAGTCTTTTGGGACTCCTATACTCCCAGAAGCTCTGGTTGCTCTTTTGCCCATCTTCACAAATTTTTGAATTTTTTTACAGGATTGAAAGAAGATAAGAGAGAGAAGAGAAACCGGTTACCTTCTTTAAAAGATCAAATGTGATTATAAAGGAAGGAAGAGGCTCTAGATATAGAGGGCAAAAGATAAGATTTGTAACGGTTATCACTTGATTATAGCCGAGAAAATAGTCGTTGCTACCCTGACAGACGTCCCATCAGATCAGCAGATAAGATTTGCGAATAAAAAATATTTTAGCTTTATAAGATATTAACGATAACATATTTTTGGGGACAATTGATGGTGGTGAAAATCCTCAGGTTGATTTTACCTCGTATTCTTAAAGTAACATCCTCAGGATGCTGAAGGACCAAACAGGGTTCAGGATGTAACTATATTTTAGCATGTGTACATCCTAAGGATGGACTAACAGATTATCTTTCTATGACTTTATTCCAGGTACAATTAAACAATAATATGGACTTGTAACTCTTCTCCAAAGTCTATATTGTCACATTCAGTCAAAGAATACAAGGATGATGGACTTATACTTGCAAGCCAAAGTCTAAGCTCGAAGAAGAAATCAAACTTGTAACCAACGTGCAATAAATATAGGCGAAGAACCAGGAAACCGCTGCAACAACGACTAGCTGAGATGAAACAGCTACAACGGTCACCTGAAGTTTTCAAAGGGCTTAACTAAACAGCAGATTACACGGGATCTCTCATTTACTTTCATGTAACTATAAAAAGGGAATGATTGACGAGTATAGGACACATTAGACTACCTAGATCAACACCTGATACTCTGATACTCTCACACACAGTACACATTCATTATAATCATAGAACACTCGTCCATCATTCATCCAAAGTTGTACTATTTTTTACTTTATTAATATTAACAAACAAGGCATAGGCCTAGACTCCTCCCTAGGTTTTGTGCCGGTAATCAACAACTGATCAAGGGCTTTCCTCATATATCGAGTGTTGTTCTTTGTGTATTCGTAGTTATTTCACTTGTTCTTATAATCTGCCTTACAGTTACATCCTCGGGATATAACTGCCTATCCTCAAATTTACCATTGCCATCCTGAGCATAGTTGTCACATATTTACTTCTTTTATATCTTGACACACCATTTTCAGAATAAAACTAGACTCTAAACATATTTGACACTTATAGCATTCTACCTCACATTTTCTGATTTGGAAAATAAGATTATTTTTATTAAGTAATTTTTGACCAAAATAAAGGCAGCGTGTGGCCTCACGGTCGCGTGTGAGCAACTCCGGGGTGGCACACAGAGCCGACAAGGGGCAGCGGAGGTGGTCTGCCAGTGTGGTGGGGCCGACAGTGGGTGTTGTGGCGGCGATGGATGTGATGTTTTATTGTGGTGTTTGGATTAAAAGCCTTTTAATCCCTTTTGGTGACTAAGTTTATGATTAAAAGCATTAGGGTTTAGAGTTTGTGATTATTATATCATAATCAATTTACACTCTAATCCTCTTAAGTTATGGCTTACTACCTAAGGACTATACGTCACATAATTAACTATTAATTATTTTCCACCTTTTATATAATTAACTCTCTCTATATATATAAACTATGTGTTTTATTGATCAATAATATAACACAATACCATTTAACCCTTTAAAAAATAAATACCATTAATAAAATTCACGTCCATAATTATCGTCCGACGATATTTATCCAATTATCGCATGACGAGCATTTGACCTTCAACGGCATTATTGTCCAATAATAACCTACTTGAGTCAAATAGTGGAGCATACAGTGAAGCGAACAGTGGTGTGAATAGTATTGCGAACAGTTATTTGAACAGTGGTGCTAACAGTATTGCGAACAGTTAGTCGAACAGTGTTGCAAACAGTAGTGTGAATTACTAACATCGTTTTTGAAACTTTCTAGTATAATGAGTATTAAATGTGAATCCGGTTTTATTTAACTATTTTAACACATCTCTTGTGGACTCACCAGCATTATATGTCGACCGGTTTTAGCATGTTTTCTCAGGTCGCTAAGGTAGCAATCAAGGATTAGGAGGCACGGAGTCGCATTACATTTTACTGTTCATTTTTCATTGCATGAACTTTGTCTTTGGTCATTTCTAAACAATGATAGGTGTTGGTTTTGAATTGTTACTTTTCAAACTTGTTTTTGGTTGTAAACTTTTTATGCTTCCGCTAACCTTTTAAATTTTGTGGTTGTTTCAATGTAATCTTTTTCTCATATAGTTTGTCATTTATTGTCACTGTTGACTTGGATCCTGATGTGTCACGCGCCTCGCTGTAAAACCCCACACGTGGAACTTGAGGGTGTGAGTATCTGGGTGTGGCTTTACTCGGACCTGGTCCCGAGTTCGAGTCCCCTAGGGGGCCGGTTTTGTTCAGTGTTTTTTAGCCTTTCTTTTAATTCTAAATAAACAATAAAAGATTAATTACTTTTTAAAAATAGTAAATCTGGTCCAAAATTTTTATAAAAAAATTAACCTAGCTTATTCAGACCCTAAAGTTTATGTCTATAATATTATTTTTCTGAAAAATATTTATTTATTATTTATAATGTATTTATTTTCTTTAAACTATATAATTAATTCATAGAAAATTCATTTTTAATTATTTTAATACCAAAATTTTTGTGGAGTTATCTTTAACCATATAAAACTTTGTAGTAATTTTATTTTCTGTAAAAATGATATTTTTACCTATTTTTATGATTTAATCTTATTTAATTAATTATATGCATTTAAATTCTGTTTAAAATGAAAATAATATGAAAAAATATTTTTTTAATTATTTTTCACTTATGTCGCATATTAACTATGATTATAATATGAAGATATTATTTTTTTCATTTTATTTATATTTAAATCCTAATTATTGCATTTTAATGCTAATAAATCAATTTAAAATATAAAGATATAAAAATTATAAGTCTGAAAAATTCTGAAATTAATTCTTGTATCTCTGCATAAAATGGACTTATGATTTTCATATTTAACTGATTTATTTACTTCTTCCATTGATTTATACTTTTATTTCATATTTAATTGCATAAAATCAAATATTTATATTTAAGACGTTTCATTATTTACGTTGTTAATTATTTATTATATATCTTCATAATTTGAAATAACTATTGGAGTTCTTAAAAAAAATGTTCTTTAAATATTAAAATTATTTAAAACCTATAATATTTCAATTCAAAAACCCTAGAATCCCCAAATTATAGTCTAGAAACCCTAAGCGCCTAATACTAGACTTTAAGTTCGTTCCCTTACAAATTTTTTATTCCTTTAGGTTAATCGTTTGGGATAATTCTAAAATCAAACCTTGAAGTTTGACAGATTTTAAGTCATTACGCAAACAGTGAGTATACTTAGCCCCCTTTTATCTTTTTACACGTTTTGGGGTAATTCATGTATACAATTATTCAAATACACATAAACATTACAATTACACAATTTTACATATACAATTCATTACAATGTGCAAGTGTTACATTTCATGCATTATGCTTAGACAATACAATACAATACAATACAATACACATGATACCTTAGCAAAATCATTAACTTAGCTACCAAACTTAACAGTGGATAACGCTATTTGGGATTGCCACCCGCCTAGGTTGATTCTCCCCCTTTTTCATAAGAGAATCTGTGGTCACTTGTTACATGCTCGATTATGCCATATACACAAGGATTGGTTTTGCCATGTGAATTCATTACATGTTTTACATAGTTGCATAGATAACATAGCACATGAATTGTATACTTTTTTTACACTATACTATACGTACTCAAACCTAGGTATGCTCACCAACATTTCTTCAAAAATACCATACAAACGTCTCATAACCTTTGTCATTATACTCTATGCTACAATTTCCCTCCCATGATCATTCATGGTTGTTTAGTGATTTTGTCACTGTACTTAGTCAAACCAATTGTGAACCCAAAACTCGCGATTCCCTATGATTGCTTTTTGTGATGTTTTCCCATGACGACATAAAAGTATACTCATTTGGCTCAGTGAATGTGCTAATACCTCACAAGTTTATAGTCGTTTGTGCTTTTCTTGTACTCTCAAATTCTTTTCATTAACTTTTTCGTGGGAGACTAGTTCGTATCATGAAGGAGTTAACCCATCACCATTACTACCATAAATCGATTTCTACCAACATCCTTAACCTAGTGCCTGACACATAAAGTTTTGGGGTGTCCTGATCAACCATTGCAAGCGAAAACTCGTCTATCTAACCAAAACATATATACATTTACTTACCATACTCACTTTATTGCACCACTACAACAACCCTTTATACAAACAACCCTCCATTTCCCATTATTACATTCCAAGGACAAGAAGGATTTTCTCGTTCATCCAATACACATTTTATGCAACCATGTTGCACTATACATTACCTATTACCTTCTGTAGGGACAAAGTTTGATCTTAAAAAGGATGCCTTGAAATTTCCGTTATCAAATACTTAATCAACTCATGGTTTCTTCAAACTACCCACCATTCATGATTGGTGGTAATAAATATTTTGATATTCCTCACGTGAGTTTGGAATTGGCTAAACATTTCACATTTAAAGCAAATAAATAATAATTTTCAATAAAAGAAACGGGGATTGCAAAACTAACAAAAAATTTAGATATACAAGAATTTTCTATAAAAAATTTATCAACGCACCTAGGATCATCCTTAGTATTATCCAAACAACCACCTTTCAGCACGTGCCAAGTAAAAGTCTAAAAGCGAACCAAAAGACATGAGCCTTGTTGGTCAATTAGGTAGAAGCTTCATCACCTTGATATCAACACGGAGTGACTTCATTTAACAAATTCGTTTTACCAAAAAAAAAATCTTTTGTATGGATTTTAATTCTATATTTGAGGTGTTTGAGTTTCAACTTAAATTTCAATAATACGTGTTAATCATGTGTTTTCTTATAATTGATGGAAGTTGTAGCCCCGTGACATGTAATGCATAAGTCTCTTAAAACATAATTTTTTTTAACGCCCTTTGAAATCTGGAATTCGAATTCAAAAAAATTAACATGGTCATTTATGATGTTTGAAATCAAGGAATTTTCTTAAAACCTACAAGTTTGATTTATTTTGCGATTTAAACATTCTCATGGAGACTTGGAAATTGGAACTTCACTTTAATTCGATCTTTGGTCATAACATTTTTCAAACTCAAATATTTTCTTAAACTCGAAATCATTAGACAAGATCAATTTGTACTTTATGTTCATATATGGAAATTCTTAACATACTGTCATTTCATCAGGATGTTACATAAGTGTTGACCTAGATTGCAAGTTGTTTGTTATCTTTGCACGGATTCTGTATGCCTTAGTCTTCATGTCATAGCTAGAACTTACGTGAATCTTGATTACACATAAACAACCTATATGTCTATTTGTGTTACACTCCTCATACGCATATAAATGAATGTTATAATTGGTTTGATACAATATTGTGCTACGTGATTACATATGCCTTGATACCTTATTTCCAAAATACGTGATATGTGAACATTAATTATATGATTTACTTATGAGCAATAATAATACCTGCGTATTCTTGGATTCATATTTTGTTAGCCAAATAGGTTATTCATATCCCTAAACTAAACATGTGTAAGTTTCTTTTTACGCAAACATTTGGGTTGTGGATACTTGATACACCAAATGAGATTGAGAATCGACGAACTAAACTAGTGTTCATGTTAAAGTCGAGGTGTGAGTATTTTCTTTCACTCGTGACTTAATGAACCAAGTTAGTGTTTCGTGCTCGTGTTGACGTGTTAAGTATTCTTTTAACATGGAAGCTTACAAGGAAAACTAGTTCTCAGGTTGGAATATGTTTTCGACTTGAAGGAAACTAAGCATATGGTAACTCTGTCACAGTGTGTGTCTAGTGTCGTGTAGTGTAACACGGTTAATGGGATAGCTTGGGAGGTGAACCTAGTGAAGGGAAGGACCTCATCATACCCTAGTTGTGCGTAACACATGACACCCCTCTTTTTGCATAGTCTTCAAACTTTCAGTCGTTTTAATGTGTTGAGTTAGTGTCGTAGAAGGACATAACACCCTAATGTAAGGTATTGGTGATTGCGGTCCGGAACGTAATCATGAATTTACAGGTACGTTAAGGCGGTGTGAAATTCTATTAGGGTTATTCGTAGACGTCCAATACGTTTTCGGGGTATCAAAGGTGTGGTAGGTTAGCTGCGGTACACCCTATATATAAACACTAATGATGCATCGAAAATGAGACTGGAAGTCAGACCAGGAACTAACCCTAGTCCTCTTGGTAGTTCAAAAGGCTGTTTCATAGTAAATCATTCAAAGTATTCCATCCCTGAAACTTAAGAATTGGCGTTCTTTCCAACCTTTATCCCTCATAATTATTCCAAACAAACCTAATTCAACCCTCTTTATCACCACACCTCGGTTTATTCAAATCCATACGAGGACAACTTACCCTATTACTCAAAGCATTTTTTTCATCCTCTAAATATAACCACACTCACCATAACATCTACTCAAGTACCCACAACCTTGTTTATTCATCTACTTCAAGCAATTGCGGGATGAAATTCTCAAAAGTAGGGGATGCTGTGACATCCGTCACCTTTCACTATTATCAATGTACAACTTTGGTCCCTATTATTTCTTGTATTTACATTAATGGCCCTTATATTTCAAAGTTACTATTCAATAATAAAAGTTTGCAAATTTATTTCTTACGACTATCCATTATTTGCTCGAACCGCTATCGTATCTGAAAAAAAAATATTTCTTTTATAATAATAACAATAATAATATAAAATTAAAAATAAAAATAAAATTAGATTAGTTTTGTTTATAAAAAACTTAAATTTCAATAACCTCTTTATGCAAAACCCAAATCCATAACCATCATTAACACACCACCCATAAACCCAAGAACAAGCCCAACCCATCAAAAAGTTGGCCCAAGACCCTCCCTTCTTCTTCACGTCAGGACCAACCAAGGACCCGACCCACGACCCACCGACAAAAAACGCGTAAACTAGCTTAAATTTGGCATGTTCAACCGAATTTAATGGGACAGGCTTGACTGACATTCACCTACACGTCAGATCCAATGCATAATTATGCATTTACAGCTTCAATTGGCCCTATCGTGGTGCGTTTTGACCGAATCTTGGTCAATCTCCTCAAACCTTCCAATTTCGAGACCTGTGTATAAATTGGACTTCGCTACACAATCATATAGTGCCGATTTACACTGATATACCTTCAATCTATCCATTTTCACTCTAAATATCATGAATTCAAGCCAAGTTGTCCCCGGTTTGGTGGTACGATTTGCACACCCTTCTCATTCAGTATGTTACAGTTATTCATGCATCTAGTGTCTGTTATTCAAGTAGAATAAAAGCCCCTTGAATCCACTCTTGATCTGTAACGAATTGTTAATCTATTGATTATGTTAGGGTTAGTGTTGGATCAGTGGTCTCTATTGTAGTTTATATTCAAGAACACTTAAGTGTTTATAAGTTTATCAAAGTAGTTTGCACAGTGGAATAATAAGTGTTCTAAGTTAAAATGTCACTTTTAACACGAGTTAAGACTCCCCCTCAATCAATGAACTAGGAAGTTAAAGATGAGAATCAATAGTAGTAAATAAAGCAGTTAAAGCCAGATGATTCTCAGATGTATATGAAATGGATAAACAATAAAATAAATTGAAGGAAATAGTTCAAGTGATTCTTAATAGATATATTCGTGTGTCTAAAATAGTGGGAGTAACCCCTCTAATTATAGATGAAAGATTACATACATATTAAGTAACAAAAGCTTATAATATTGTTTAGATAATGCTACAACAGGCTGTAGCATCGAAAATTGAACAAAGACTTTAAGTTGATTAAGATACTACTAAACTGCTGAGATTAAGGGCGGTTAGAATCTTCTAATGAAAGTGCTGATGTAAAGTGCTGATGAGTCTTTCAGCAGTTCTTCAGATATTCTGTTTGGTTTATCTTCAGAACTTCTGATGCATTTTACTCTTCAGAACTTTATATGATTTCTTCTTTCTTCAGCAGTTTGAACAAAATGACAAGAGGATATAAGACAAAGGTTTATTCTGGCTTGTCAATCCTCTTTGACCTTACAATCTCCCCCTGGATTGATGAAGCCAAAACCTTTATCTATCTTTATTTAAGATCCTCTCTTCCTTGAGTCAAGAACTCTTTCAATTTCTTCAAGTGCTTGATGTTTGAATTCTCTAACTTCTTCTTCTAGAAGTAGTCCATGGTCTGGCATTATTTCCTGAAGGGTTAGTACATCTTTGTCAGATAACTTTTCCAAATCAGTTATGCTTTGAAGGACTTTCCATGAACATTCTTGTCTTTCTAGAATGATGGAAGTGGAATTTTGGGTGAAGTACCATCTCTTGATTGGAGATGTAGAGATAAAGAATCTTTCTCGGTATGGTACTATCTGCAAGTTTGAATTTTGATCTGATGTTGGAGGTGTTTCTTTTACAGCATTGATCAGATTGGATTTCCTTGCCTTTTCAACTAGTACAGTACCAGGTTTATCACCTTTTCCTATGATCTTGTGATGTTCTGTGACTACCTTGCTCTGTTCTTTATCTTTGATGGTCTGTGTCAGTTGATAAACAAAGGTTGCAGGATCCCTATATTGAGTTATCAGAGGCTTCTCATCAATAGAAAAGTCATTTTGAACAATGACATTCGTTTCAACTAAGAGCATTTTGAAATCTGTCTTTGTGGTTTCCCCTGATATTTGATTGGTAGTAGGCTGTGTGGATTGGTATTTTTTTGGATGTCCAATTTTGTCAGCCTTGAGCTTTTTGTAGGTAAAGGGTATACTAACTTTCTTTAGTCTCTATCCTTCTACTAGCCGACTAGGAGTTAGAAAAGCCTGACTTCACGCTTACAGGGTACTAAGATTCACTGCTTTTCCTCTAGCCACAGACATACTTGACTACCACAGACCTCCTTTACTACTTGAACTATCAAGCCAATTAGTAACACAGGCTCCTTGTCCGGCTGGGAAGGATCTATACACCAATATCTCGAGAGGAAGTACTGCACTGCCTGGACAGCTAAAGGATGAACTCTAAAGTTTCCCATTGGATAAGATAGAGCTAATTCTGTATTACCCTCAAATAAAGGGGATTTTTCTACATCAAGAGAAGGTGGTTTAAAGAATAATGCCAGCTGATATCTTTTTTCCATTTACATATCTTTTGCTTTGAACCATACCCATTATCTACCAATTCTTGAATAATTTGGGCTCTCTTCTCCTTTCTTTGTTTTTCTGTGGCAAGCCTTTCAGTTACAAGTGTTGCCTGTTTTGTAAGTTCTTCAGTTGAGAGTTCCTTAAGAGTGTATTTCCTTGTCTTTGAATGTTTGCTGATAAAGTTCATCAGTTGTTGCCTTTTGTCTTCTTCTGCTACAAGGAGAAGTTGCTCAGCCATTCTTTCTTGTTCTTCTAACTCTCTTAACTTCTTTTGATATTCTATCAGTTTTTCATCATAGCTTAAGTCTTCCCTTTCATCTATGTTTTGCAATATTTTATTTTCCTTTGCCTCGCTTTCTGCTTTTCTTTTCTCTTCTTCTGTTCGTTCCTTTACTTCTTCTTGATCTTCAATTATTATAGAAGAGGAGTTTAAGGGAACAGGCTTTGGAAATATAGCAGGGTATGTTTCTATTGCATTAGATGATTGATCTGGTTCAGTGCAGGAAATGTCAACTACTGGAGTGTTGATCTGAGCAGTATCAACTACTGAAGGATTGTCTTCAGTACTTTTGGTATTGACTTCAGCAGCAGCTTTAATAAGGCCTTGGGCAGACTTTTCAGCTATCTCTCTAAGGCTTGTCTCTTCTTTTTCATAGCAGTCAGCTCTTTCTTTCAGAGCTATTTCTTGTCTGGTCATGGCAGTTAATTTTTGAGAATCCTTGAGATGTTGTGCTTCTCTAGCAGCTCTTTTTGCAGCTTCAAGAGACACAACTTCTGGTTCCTTTGACATCTCCCCCTTTTTGGCTTCATCCACTTTAGGAAACCATGGAGGTGGAGGTGTTAGACCAGAAAGATGGGCTAATTGTCTTCTGTTGTCTTCCATCTTTCTTGACAATTCACCAAGCTTGTGATCAATTGCATAGTTTAACATCTCCAGTTGAGTTTTGTTCTTTAACTCCATAGCAGTTATGAATGTTTGAAGATGAGAAAAAAATAAGCTGGTGTACCATCTGGTATAAAGGACCATCTGGGTTGCATAGTTGGTTCAGTTCTATGCTGCTTGTTGACCCAGAGAATTGGGTAGGCTTTTGTGATTGTGGAGGGTGAGTTTTGGGGTGATCCTTAGTGTGAACTGGGGATGCCACTTTTGGGGAATTAGGGTTTAAGTGGACTTCAACCTGTTCTTCTGTGACTGTCTCCTTGAGAACAGATACATTAGAATCAGGACCTTCACAGTCAGCCGTCAATTCATTTTGTTTTGTTTATGATCCATCATCCAAATTAATGGAATCATCTGAATCACTGACATAGTCCTCAACGAGAACAATACAGTTGTCTGATGAGCCAGGACCAACCTAGTTGTCTCATGAACCTCTTTTTCTTGGAACTGAGGATTTCCTACCTCAGGCACATGGCCTTCATCAGTAGTTGCCACATTTGAGGTCTTAGCTATGGTACTACTGTCCTCCAATCCATCACTGGATGGTAAAAGAGTAGTAGCAGCCTCAAATATACCAAAGGTTTCTAAGTTTGGGCTTAGAGACCTTGGTCCCTCCTCATCTCTTGGGTTAGGACTGACAACATTCTCATCAATGTCCATTTCTATGGTTTCATCCCTTGTATTATGTGGTGATTGGGGATTGACATTTTCTGATGAGTTGTTTTGTTTCAGTCCAGAGAGAATATTAGCAACCTCAACCACTGGAAAGGTTTCTTTTTCAGAAGTTAAAGGAGCAGTAGTTGAGTTTTGTTCAGTAGGTTCAGTTTGTTTGAAAGAAGTTTCATAGTTTTGTGAATTTTTAAATCTCTTTCTTGAAAACGTAATGGATACGGGTGCTCTATCAGGTATTGGAGATGAATGAGACTGAGAGGAAGTTTCAGTCACATCCTTTAGAAGTGCAGATTGCACATTAGCAACTTTAGGTATCTCAACTTCCTGAATTGCTTTTCTTTTTGGGTTGGTGGGTTTAGATTTTTGTTGTTTGGGTTGTTTTGGCTTTTTGGATTTGGGTTTGGAGGATGTTGGTTCCTTAGGTACTGTGACATGTTCCCCTTGGTCATCCTCTGGCAGAAGTGCCGGTTTGTTACGCCTAGAGTATGCTTGTGAGGATAAAGGGTTTAAAACAGTTGTTTTACCCACACGTACCTCTTGTCCAAGTTTCTTAATAATATGTTGCATGATGAACCTTGGATACAACAAAAATTTCTTTTTATCATTTTGGTGATGCAGCACCAACTCATTGAAAAAGAAAGCAGATGCCCGAAACTTTGATTCATTTATAATTGAGTGAAAAATTGGTTGCATGGTTGAGGACATCTGATCAGAAGATCCAGTCTTTGGACTTAAACACATGACAATATAATGAAACAAAAGTTTGTATTTTGCATCAAAGTACTTCTTATAAATACTAGCATGTGATAGTGTACCTTGATAACCACATTCAATTATGGTTGATTGAATTGTTCCACTGGGAATATGATCAGGTGCTTCAGCATCATCAAGACCTAAAGTGTCTCCCAGAGTTGCCGGTGTGATTATCAATTCTTTCCCTTTGATCTTCGTCTTCAAGGAAAGGACCTTACCATCTTCGGTAATAGTCTCCGTGTTTGCCCAAAACTCATTAAGAGTGTCAGTGTGGATTGGTGGGTCTATAGTGAATGCTGTGTAAAATTGTGACTTTACGATCAAATCAATGATTTCATCGTATTGGGACCAGGCTTTATCTTTCACGAAGTAGCCTCTTTGATTGTGTCCCTGTTTAAGAACTAAAGCCATTGTTTGATGATGGAACAGTTAAACGATTCAGAGAGGTTTTTGTTCTTGAGAGAGAGAGAGGGAAGTTTTTGTTTTTGAAACAATAATAATGAAAAGAGGGGTTTTAGAAGTTTAATAGACCTTTTAGGTTAAACTTCTGAGAAAGATAGGAAAAGACGGTTTTACCCTTGGTGTCTTAAACCTTTGATGCATGCTTGTTCATCAGGAGTTTCCTATTTTATTCTTCAGTAGTTTCGACCTTCTAAGAAGTTTTAACAGAAGAATACCCCTAAAATCAATACTTGATAATTTTATCAGTATATTTTCTTTTCATAAATTTTTCCCTTACAAATGTTTTATACATCATTAGTTTCCCTCTCCTTTTATTTTTCAACAGAGGTTTGAATATAAGGTTAGTAAACAGATAAGTGAAAGTAAAATATGTATAGAAAAATGAAAACACTAGTTTAGCATTCCAAGCATGGAAACTAACCTCTGAAATGTTGATGTGTCAAGGGGTTTAGTGAAGACATCAGCTATTTGATTAGCTGTTGTTACATGTTTCACCTCAATCTTGCCTTTTTCATAGCAATCCCTGGTGAAATGATATCTGATTTCTATATGTTTTGTCTTTGAAAACTGAACAGGGATTTGAATGATGCTAATGGCAGATTTACTGTCTACTAAAAGTGGAGTCTTGGTCTCTTTGATTCCATAATCAAGAAGTTGATATTGGAGCCATTGGATCTATGATGTGCAACTTGCAGCAGCAATATATTCAGCTTCAGCTATTGAAGTTGCCACAGATGTTTGTTTCTTTGATTGCTAGGACACCAGACAGTTTCCCAAGAATTGACAACCACCAGATGTTGATTTTCTTGACATTTTGCACCCTGCATAGTCACTATCTGAAAAAGCAGTTAATTTGGTATTGCTTGAAGCAGGATACCAAATTCCTAAAGTAGGAGTTCCTTTCAGATATCTGAAGATTCTTTTGACAGCAATTAGGTGTGATTCTCTTGGTGCAGACTGATATCTAGCACAGACCCAAGTTGAGAACATAATATCTGGTCTAAAAGCAGTTAAATATAATAGAGAACCTATCATACATCTATACATGGTTTGATCAATCTGTTTTCCTTGATCATCTGGTTCAACTTGTGTAGTTGGTGTCATAGGAGTGGAACATGATTTACTGTCTTGTAAAGAAAATTTGGTTAATAATTCTTTAACATATTTAGATTGATGTATAAAAGTTCCATTTGTCTGGTGTTTGATTTGCAGTCCCAAAAAGTACTACAATTCTCCCATTACACTCATTTCAAATTTTGATTGCATGAGTTTCTTAAAATCATCACACAACTTAGTGTTTGTTGAACCAAAAGTGATGTCATCAACATAAATTTGAACAAGTAAGACATGATTTCCAACATGTTTTATAAACAGAGTTTTATCAATGGAGCCTCTTGTAAAGTGATTTTTAAGTAAGAAGTTGGACAGAGTTTCATACCAGGCTCTTGGAGCCTGTTTTAGCCCATATAGAGCTTTGTCCAGTTTGTAAACCCAATCAGGATGAGCAGGGTCTTAAAACCCAGGAGGTTGACAAACATATACTTCCTCTTTTATTTTTCCATATAAAAATGCACTTTTGACATCCATTTAATAGACTTTAATTTTGTTGGAAATTGCATCAGCCAAAAATAACCTAATGGCTTCAAGCCTTGCAACTGGAGCAAAGGTTTCATCATAATCAATTCCTTCTTCTTGTGAATAACCTTGTACTACCAGTCTTGACTTGTTCTTAATAATCATACCAGCTTCATCTTGTTTTTTTCTCAAAACCCATCTTGTGCCAATTGGTAGCTTGTTTGGAGGTAAGGGACAGATTTCCCAGACCTGTTGCTTTTTGAATTGAAGCAATTCTTCTTGCATAGCTTGAACCCAATTGTTATCTTTGAGGGCTTCTTGATATTTCTTAGGTTCCAACTGAGAAATAAATGCTGAGAAAAAGCAAAAGTTGGAAATGTAGTCCCAAATTACTAGATCTTTCAAGTGCACAACATTGTTATCACTTAGAAACACCTATTTATTAGGTGTTTTAAGTGATTAATCTTTACAAACAAAGAAACTAGATGAAAACTAATAGAAACCGACACACAAGATACTCAAATAACATGATTCCATTAATGATAGATCGTCAAAACACCATGGATACATACATACAAGTTCGCAGATTTGCTTGTGTTCTTTTAAGATGACCAAAAAACCCTAACCCTAGCTGCACACATAGCTTTGTATTTATAGGCTGAGCATATGGGCCTGCGCACTTAAGCCTAAGTGCGCAGGGCCTGCTGCTAAGTGCTAAAAATAGCTAGGGTTACTAAAAGTATCCAACAATTACATAAAAGGCCCTCTAACTTCTAAACAACATAATAAACTATCAAAACACTTGATTCTGGTAACTGTGGTCTCAAAATAACCCAACAGGAAAGTTGGTTTCTTGTGAGTACCCCTGAGGTAATATCACCCATGATTTGGTCCAATGGATGATCCTTGCGTTCAATCAGTTGTTGTAGCCCTGTACTAGGTGATGGCTCTAGAACTTCTTCAAACAAACCACTGAGGTTGATGATATCTGCTTCAGCTGTATGTTGTGGTTCAGGTGTCTGTGGAGCTGAATCAGTAGAATGAATTTGATCATCAGTAGTTGTTGAAGAAGAAGTTTGTTGAACTTCTAATGGTTTGAAAGTTGATTTGATGACTGTGTTTGGAGTCCATGGTGGAGGACAATCATCATAGAACCCTTGATCACCATAATAAGTGGGTTTAGATGATGTAACAGTCTTTTTCAGGTCCGAAATGAAAGCTGTCAAGATCAAAAAGTTCAGCAGGTTGTGCTGGAATGAGAAAATGTTTGGTCTCATTGAACTTGACATTCAGTGTTTCTTCTCCTTTTTTGGTTCTTGAATTGAAGACTTTGTAAGCTTTCCTTATTGGAGAATAACCAAGAAAATAACCTGAATCAACTTTAGCAGCAAACTTCGAGATAGAGCCTTTGATGTTGAGGATAAAACATTGACATCCAAAAGCCCTAAAGAAGGAGATGAGTGGCTTCATCCCATGAAAAATTTCATAAGCAGTTTTGGTATGTCTCTTGTTGATAAGAACTCTATTCTGAACATAACAAGCTGTGTTGACTGCTTCAACCCAAAAATACAAAGGTAGGCCAGAATTAGCTAACATGGTTCTTGTTGCTTCAATCAATGTCATGTTCTTCCTTTCTACCACACTATTTTGTTCAGGAGTTATGGGAATGCTGAATTGTCTAACAATCCCTTTAGACAAACAGAATTCATCCAGAGTTTTGTTCCTGAATTCTGTCCCATTGTCACTCTTGGTGACTTTGAAAGAGAGAGAATATTGTTTCTCTACTTGTAGAATGAAGAACTTGATTATTTCAGCTGCCTCATCCTTGGAATATAAGAAAAAAACCCATGTGAATCTTGAGTAGTCATCAATGATGACCAAGCAGTATTTCTTCTTACCAAGGCTCATGATTTTGACTGGTCCAAATAAGTCCATATGGAGTAGTAGAAGACATGTAGTTGTTTTTTATTCTTCAATAGACTTATAGGAGGACTTATGTTGTTTACCTTTAAGACAGGAAACACAGTGTTCTTTACACCGGTATTCCTTCAAAGGTAGACCTCTGACCAAGCCCATTTTTGTGACTTTATTGATGGTTTTAAAGTTCACATGGCCAAGTCTCCTCTGCCAGAGATCAGTTTCAGAAGTTGATGCTTTTGAGAAGAAGCAAGCAATGTTGTTCAATACTTTGTCTTTTTCAATGTCCACTGCATAGACATTGCCACATCTTTTGGCTATCAACAAAGTATGATCTTCAATTATCTTCTCTATCGACTTTGTCCTTCTGGTGATATGATCTTGCATGTTGTCTTTGTGAAAAAGGAAGAATATCCTTTGTCACACATTTGTGAGACACTAAGCAAGTTGTACTCAAGGTTTTCAACCAGATTGACCTTGTCAAACTGCATTTTGCTTGACGATACATTGCCATATCCTAGCACATATCCCTTGGCATTGTTCCCAAAGGGAGCAGATCCTTCTCTTTGGCTGATAAAATTGTTTATCAGGTATCTGCATCCAGTCATGTGCATTGAGCCTCCACTATCAACATACCAAATGCTATTCAAACATCTAGAGACCCTCTACACAAAATAGCAAATTAGTTAGTTTTAGGAACCTAAGCCAGTGTGGCTTTGGGTTTGCTCTTGAGAACAGTAACAGTTTGTTTTGGACCATTTTTAGGAATCCATGTCTTTTTGGCAATGGATTTTTCATTAAGAACAATGGCGGAGTCCTTTTGAGGATCACCATCAACTTTGGTCATCAATAGTTTTACCATATCCATGAGATTGTTAATCTCAGCAGTTTGTGAGACTGCTGATGATTTAGGTCCAACTATTGAAGAAGAATTTTGAGAAAAAGGCCTTTGTTGAGATTTAGTCTTTTTCTGAGAAAAGGTGTTACATGGTTGTTGTTTGTTGGGATAGAAAGTTTCTTCAAAATCTTGTTTGATTCGTTTTCCCACAACCAGTTGTAAAATTTTCTTGTTATACTGGTTTCCTTTTCTATATCTACAAAATTCTGTTTTGTGGTTAAATAGACTACAAGTTTCACATTCTCTTGCCTTTTCCTTCCTTTTAAATTTATCATGAGATGTGGAAGGCAAGTTACTGACAGTTTTAAAGATTTGAGTTGGGTTATCAGTGGTTTTCAGGTTCTCAACTCCTGATGTTGATGAAACCACTGATGACTTAATGTCAATATTTTTAACTTCTGCAGGACTTTCAATTTTTAGAAAGTTCTGGTGAAAGGATGTGCATTCTTTCACATTGGAAGTTTGATTTAGAACTATTCTACTCCCATCATCAGCAGTTTTGGGAGTAAAATCAGTTGGAGTTTCAGTATGGTTGTACCCTATGCCAAACTTAACATTTGATGCAGTTTGTTTGTTAAGTAGCATTTGGTAACCTCTACATGACTCAACCCAATTTTCACAATCAACCTTGGTGTCAGCAAGCTCTTTTCTGACGTTTCCTAGGTCTTTTATCATGATTTTAATCTGTGCTTGGGTTTCAATAGCATTATTTGTTAATTTAGAAATTTCTTTTGATTTTGCAGCAAGTTTTCTTTCTAAATCATATTTTATTTGAGTGTATTTTCTCTCAGAGTCATTTGCTTTGCCATGTAGATGCACATTGGGTTCTCTTATAAGATCAAAAGATTCTTTGCAAGAATTTGAACATAATTTTAACAGAGATTCTTTTGATACCTGAGATATTGCAGATTTAGAGGTTGTCCCTTCAAAAGCCATTAAGGCAAAATTCTTTCTGCCATTATCAGGTTCTCCCCAGTTGATGTCATAGACTTTGTTGTCTGCATCTTGACTGCATTCAGATGTGTCAAAGGGAAGACTACTCCAATCAACATACCCTGATGTAAAAAGACTTTGTTGAGAGGGCTGTTGAGCTTGTGGAGGAAGTTGAGCAGTTGGAACAAGAGGTATTTGATGTTGAACCTGTTGTTGAGCAGGCATTTGAACATATTGTATTTGAGGCACATATTGGATTTGTGGAGCTTGTGCCTATACAAAATGAGCACTCCCTTGAGTTCCATTATTCCTATTATAACTGGAGTTGAACTGATTTCCAGACTGTGTTTGGTTAAAGCTAGAGCTTCTACATTCTCTAGCAAAGTGCCCCAACTTTTGACACTTATGACATCTAAGTTTAGATTTGTCAAAACCAACTTTTGGTTCTGTTGTTCAGTCCTGGAAATTTCCTTCCTGACTTTTTATAAAATTTATTAGTTTTTATGCTTAGTAAGGCCAGTTGGTGTAAGATATCCATTTCCTCCAAGTCATCACTACTAAAATATTTTAAGTCATCCATGATAAAAACACATGTTATTTGCAGTTTGACTTAGGTCTTCATTGTCATAAGCTGGGAATGATCCATCTGATGAGATCCCAGCTGTTATGTCAATGTGGTCAAAAGATCCAAAATTATTAGAACAAGATGGTGAGGGAGTTAAGTCATTAGCAGTTTTACTAGATTCTTGTAACTTTTTCTTTTTATTTATTTCTCTTTCAAAAGTTAACAATCTCCCATGTAATTTTGTAAGAGTGAGGGAGTTAAAATCTGATCCAGATCTAAGGACTGTAGAATAAGTTTCCCATTTTTCTGATAAAGACCCTAAAAATCTATGAAGCATAGATACAGTTGTATAGGTCTGACCATTTAACTTTAACTAATATATTAATGAAGAAAATCTTTCAAATTGTTGTGTCAAAGTTTCTCCATTTATGTGAGTAAATGTTTCGTATTGTTGAGCAAGAATTTCTCTGGTGTTGGCAACCACTTCTTCAGTTCCTCCAAACTGTTTGTTTAGACAATCCCAAAGCTCTTTGGCATTTTCACAATGTAAAAGTCCAGAGTAGATATCATTTGGGAGAGCCATTTCCAACATAGAGAATGCCTTAGCATCAAGCTCAAGTTTTAGGAAATCTTCATCAGTGTAGTCTTTTGGTTCTTTCGGAATTTTTTCCTTAGTTTTAAGATTTACATTTACTATTTTTTGTGTTCCATACATAACAGATCTCCAACAGCCAGTGTTGGTCTGTGACAAAGTATGTGCCAATCTTTTTTCCCAGATATTATACTCATTTCTAACCAACATAGCAGGTTTAGTGGCAGATCCAGTATTATGAGGATCCATTTTTGAGAAATTTGATTTGTCAAGCTTTTCTCAAAGTGATGGACAAAAAGTGAGAATTTATCCTTTATTGAATATCAATATGAGCCTGTGTCTGATTCTCAATTTGTTAGATTGATATTTGATCAGATAAAACAGATGCTCTGATACCAATTGATCAGTGGTCTCTATTGCAGTTTATATTCAAGAACACTTAAGTGTTTATAAGTTTATCAAAGTAGTTTGCACAGCAGAATAATAAGTGTTCTAAGTTAAAATGTCACTTTTAACACGAGTTAAGACTCCCCCTCAATCAATGAACTAGGAAGTTAAAGATGAGAATCAATAGTAGTAAATAAAGCAGTTAAAGCAAGATGATTCTCAGATGTATATGAAATGGATAGACAATAAAATAAATTGAAGGAAATAGTTCAAGTGATTCTTAATAGATATATTCGTGTGTCTAAAATAGTGGGAGTAACCCCTCTATTTATAGATGAAAGATTACATGCATATTAAGTAACAAAAGCTTATAATATTGTTTAGATAATGCTACAACAGGTTGTAGCATCGAAAATTGAACAAAGACTTTAAGTTAATTAATATACTACTAAACTGTTGAGATTAAGGGCGGTTAGAATCTTCTAATGAAAGTGCTGATGTAAAGTGATGATGAGTCTTTCAGCAGTTCTTCAGATATTTTTTCTGGTTTATCTTCAGAACTTCTGAGGCATTTTACTCTTCAGAACTTTATATGATTTCTTCTTTCTTCAGCAGTTTGAACAAAATGCAAGAGGATATAAGACAAAGGTTTATTCTGGCTTGTCAATCCTCTTTGACCTTACAGTTAGGGTTTATAAGGATTATAATTGGGGATTTTTGTTGTTTTTAGGTATTGTATAAATAGAATTTGAATCCATTATATTCAACAAACATATCCCCAGACCAGTTGGTCTAGGCATGGCTTTACTCAGACCTGGTCCCGAGTTCGAGTCCCCTAGGGGGCCGGTTTTGTTCAGTGTTTTTTTAGCCTTTATTTTAATTCTAAATAAACAATATAAATTCAATTAATTTGGTTATTACATTAAAACGTTTCCTTTCTCATATTATAGTACATTAATTTCTATGCTACATTCTAACACATATTTTGTCACTTCATTTAAGATTTGTCTATCTCGGGAAACGTCCGGGATATAGCATAGTATCAACATATTAAAAAAACAACTATAGAAACTCACCTAAAAAATTTATACAGCCCAACTAGCTCGACCTAAAACGACTCAACATACCAATTATTATATATAATAATATAACAATTTCTGAAGCTCTTTATGAACAGTATTAAATTTGGACAGATTTTTTATGGTATTTACAGTTATGCCACCATTCAGATATTATCCCTTTCTCTATTGTCTTCTCAGACGACATAACATGAGATACATGCTTTGAAATATATGTTTTCTTATCCGACGACGTATGGTTGGCGACTGATTAATCCTAAAAGCTTAGCTACATGAATATTCTCCTACTAGCCCACATGTCTTGATCTCATTAGTCACCTTTTTTACTTTAAGAAACAGGAACGAAGACAGATACAGATCTACTAGCTCAAGACCCAGAACATCAATTGAAATTTAACATTGAAATCTTAAAACAAGTCCAAATACAAACAATCCATGATAGTTTTGTAAAAAAAATGATCAAATTTATTGTCGCGTTTCCAAGGAAGGTTTTGTGTTGTCATGCAATGGCGTCTTCGGCAGCGAGAGCCATAGCTAACTCGGTCTAGACCTGGACAACGATGGCGGTGGTTGAATATGTGTACTCAGAAAGCGTTGGTAGCCTCTATGTAGCGACCGTAGATGACGATAGTCAATATTGATACTCAGACTCAGATCTGACGAACTGATATACAAATTGAAACTATGGGCTAAAACTTGAATACACTAACAAGTTCAATGGTCTTCTGGTGGGAAAGGTGGTGGTTGTCGGGGCTAGTAGGTTTGGATTTTTAATAAGGGAAAGAAAAGGTGGCAGTGGTGGTTTTGATGCCCTAATGGTGTTGTGGTGGTGATTGTAGGAGAGAGAACGTGTGTGAAGCAAGATTGGCACTCATATTTTTACTTTCATAATTTTTCGGTCGGTATTCTTTGATTTTTTTTAACCTCAGTTAGTATTATTTGGGGCATCTTTGGATAAACTTATTTGAGTCCAAAAGGACTTTTGGTTAAAAGGACTTATTAACTTATGACTTTTTAAAAAGGATCTTTTAGCAAAGTGTTTGGATTAGCTTATGTGGTGGGGAAAACAATAAGTCAATAAGTTATTTTGTAAAAAGCATTGGTTTAACTTATTCAGGTAGAATGACTAAAATAATATAAGGAGGTAGGTATAAGGATATAAGGAGGACATGTAGGTAAATATCCATCAATAAACTATAAGTAGTTTTGATAAGTCACAAATCCTTACTTTTCCAAAAACCAAAAACAATTTATCAAAGACCAAATGAAAACTTAAAACAAAAAGGACTTTTGGTTTGTCAAATACTTTTGTTGGATTAGTTTCTTTTAACAGTTACTTATCAAGAACACTTGTATAATATTTATCAAAGTAAATTGCCCATCGGAATAAGTATAAGTGTTCTAAGTTAAAGTTTCACTTTTAACAGGAGTTACTACTCCCCCTCAATCAATGAACTAAAGCAGTTAATGTGAGAATCAAACAGTTAATGAATATAACAGTAATAAGTGCTTTCAAATTATTCTCAAAGTATATAAAATGGTTAACTGCTAGATCTCATAAATAAAAGGGATGAACCCATCTATTTATAGACAAAACAATACGTACAAGTGAAGTAAACAAAAGATTATAATAATACTACAACAGGCTGTAGTATTGGAACTTGTACATAAAGTAGCAAAAACTAATATAATACTAAACTACTGAAGTTAAGGGCGGTGGGAAGCTTCTATAAGAACTGCTGATGAGTGACAAACTTCTGATGAGTATTTCTTCAGAAGTTTGTTCTTCAGATGTTTGTCTGGTTCATCTTCAGAACTTCTGATCATTACTCTTCAGCACTTGTATCAACTTCTCCAGTACTTTATCTTCTTCTTCAATAGATTCTATACTTAATAAAATATGCAGAATATGATTCAGACTAAGGTTTATAATGGCTTGTCAATCCTCTTTGACCCAACAATCTCCTCCAAGATTGGTGAAGCCAAAACCTTATCTGATCTTTATTTTTCTTGTCTTCTTCTGCAGTCAAGAATTCTCGAAATTTCTCTGATCATGGAGATTTCAAGTTGGTCGGTTTATTGATGGGTAAGAACTAGTCCTTGTTCTGGTTTTAGATATTGAACTGCTATAAGATCTTCTGTTGAAAGGTTTGCCAATTCATCTTTGGTTTTGAAGACCTTAAAAGAACCATCTTCTCTTGTCAACACCACTGAATTTGATTTATGATCAAAAGTCCACTTCATTATTTTGGACTTCGATTTGTCAAAGTTTGCTTTGAAGGGAACTAAGCCCTTTTCTTGGTTTGTACCTGATCCTTGAGGTTCTTCTATATTAGTGATGATCAGGTTGGATCACCTTCTTTGTTCAACTTGTACAACACCAGGTGTATTACTAGGAATGGGAATGTGATGTTCAGTAATCACCTTGGTTTGTGTTTTGTCTTGAATGGTTTGGGTCAGTTGATAGGCATAAGTTGCAGGATCCCTATGTTGTATAAGCAGAGGTTTTTCTTCCCAATCAATGTCTTGATTAACAATTTGATTTCCTTCTAGTGAAATCGTCTTGAAGTCAGTCTTGATATGTTCCTCTGGCTTCTTCTTGGCAACAGGCCTTATTGGTGGTTTCTTTGAATGAACATCAGAATTTTCACAAGTTTTAAACTTTTCTGGATTTGTTTGTTGTAAGTGTAAACGAAAGATTTTATATGAAACAGGATTAATTGATCATACAAGTCACAAAACCAGGTGCGGAAACCCTAGTTCTGAACAAACTGATAAAACTCTAATCAAAACACAATCAACATCATTTTCAAAGCTTTTTCATAGATTAACCTTTATAAAAACTTGTTACAATATGCTTCCTAGTTAATCTATTCAGTACACACACTTTCTCAATTACACCTAGAACCTGACACAAACACACACTTCAACTAAAACTCTCTATAACTCACAAATACACAAATTCTATTTATAGCCACTGCACGTTCGCCCAGTTGATATGGTCGAATGTGGAATTCTTCCACATTCGCCCATACCAAGGTTCGAATGTGTTCTTCTGATCAGGTTCCATTCTACCTTCGCCCACTAGAACTCTTCCTTCGCCCATAATCTTCTACATTCGCCCATAATTCCCACTTTCAATCAATCAGCAAAACTTTTAACACATGTTAACTTTGTAGATCCAATCACTAGTCGCATTTCGTGCATCTACAAACTCCCCCTCGACTATTGATTGGATCGTTTTCTGTCTTCGTCCATTGCCTTGTTCAACAAGTAAATTCTGAGCTGCTTCTTTTGCTCTTTTGTCATTTCTGGCTCCAACTTTCTTTTCATTAGTTGGGCAATCTCTTTTTCCCTTAACTGTTTAGTGCTTGACTTCTTTGCCATTGTTTTGTGCTTTGGTTTTGGCAAGTTCACTACAACAGTCTCACCTGTTTCCAATTCATCCAGGTTAATGCTTAAACCTCCTTCTTCAACATCAACAGACTTCTTCTTCTGTTGAACTTCTTCAATAGTCAGATTAAGAGATTCAGACTCACCAACCATAGTGGCCTTACGTTTGGTAGCCCTAACTCTTTCTTCATCAGAATCCCATTGTTCGTCCACCTCTGTTTCTTCCGAATCAACAGAATCCTCATCTATCAAACTCGTTCCCTTCTTAGCAGTAGTTTTCTTTCTCACCACTTGTTGCTTAGAACTTCCCTGGTCTGTCTTTCCCTTGCCCTTCCCTTTGGCTCCAGGATTAACAACCTGTCTTTTCCTCTTAGTGTTTGCATCTGCATACACTAAAGGATCGTCATTATCTGAATCACTGTCAGTATGTCTAGCCTTATTCTTTCCAGGATCAGTGTAATCCTGTTTGGCTAGAGCTCCAAACAATCTTCTGTATGGTGGCTTTTCCTCATCAGGCACACCCTTATAACCTTTCATCCTTACCAAAGTATGAATGTTCATGTGATCTTGACCAATTATCTGTGTTGGATCCTTCTTCAATTCAGGATATTTGTGATCAAAAATCATCATCAGAAATCTCGGGTATAGCATGAATTGTTTCTTCTTCAAACCCTTAAGCATTTCCAGCATATGATCTAATATCATCCCAGACACATTGAATGGTTTGTTGAGAGTCAACGCAACCATCAATGAGCTTAGACTTCTCCTCATTACATCATAACCACCGCTCACACATCCAAACACGTGAATAATGACATGTGCAAAGTATTTGAACTGCACACTCAGCTTCCCTTTGTGCATAGAACCATCAGTAATCGGTCCTTTGTATTTCATCCTCAAGAAACAAGCTTTCTGTTCAGTCCACGATAACTCTCTGGGATCTTCACTAACTTCAAACTTGATCTGAAGTGCTTCTCTAATATCAGACTCCGTCAAGAACATCTCCATACCCTGTATCTTGCTCCTGATTATAGTCTGATTCTCCCAGAAATCATACTTCGCATTCTTGTAAAAGTCTTCAACAATATCTTTGTAAATAATGGTCGGTGTAGCTAAAGCATGCACAACCCTGCTTCTCTTCAAGAACTCAATAATCCCAGTGAACTCTGTGTTCTTCTCCATGTCACCAAGATAAGCACAGCAGTTATGAGATCATTCGAATGGCCAACTGTTAGTCACTGATGCTTCAGCCTCCTGAACAGTCTCCTGAACCGGATCTGGAATAACATTCTCTGCTTGAGTCTCAATATTCTCAGGTTGCTCAGCCATCTGCACATCAAAAACAGAAAAATACGTCAAAATACGAAAACGACAAAAATTTAAAAATTTTAAGATTTTTCAAATTCCACATTCGCCCATTTTAATAGGTCGAATGTAGGATTTTATGGTACGAATGTAAACATAATGGTACGAATGTGGAAATGTATTTGTTAAAAGACACATTCGCCCAATTATTGTTACTTTCGACCATTCACTTCCACCTTCGCCCGTTTCATCAGCCGAAAGTGAAATTGATAAACCCTAAAATTTTAAAATTTTTCTAAGTTTGTTTTTATCACTTAAATCTGATTGAAACATGTTCTAATAGGGCCGAATAACACTCGTATATGATCAATTGTCCTTAATTTTCAGTTTACGTCAGTTTTATTAAAGAATTAGGTTACAACATCTTCAATCAAACAATTAACCAACCAAAACTTGTTATAAACCTAATTCATTGTTTATTCTCCCCCTAAAACTGAAGGAAAATGAAAAGCAATCAAAAACAAGGATTATCAAACATCCTAGAACCGTAAAATCTAAACCCTAAGTCCGTCGAACAAAAACGACGATTCCGGTTTCGTTTTGGCTCCATTACCTGTGAAATAGGTCTTAAAAAGATCAGTAATTATCAGGGATTAAAAGCCACAAGCAAAAGAAATCAAAGCAACAAGTCCTTGGATCGAAGGAAAAATTTTGAAAAACTATGAATGAGAGTCGAACCTGTCAAAGGCTTATGTATAGAGTCCACTTTCGCCCGTTTTGTTGGGTCAAATTGGTAGTCTAATGTTATCAACGAGTTAAAGTCAACAAGACAAAGTCACCGAGATGATGTCAACGTATAAACCAACAAGTGAAGATCGGGAGAAGAATTAATGAGAAGTTCAAGTTGTTGTTGACAAATATGTTTCGGTTAAATAAATATATTTTGTAGCCAAAATATATTTATTAGTTTTAGTTACTATAGATTTTATCATTAACTTGATCTCTAGGGATTTAAAGTGTAATTAGCCTAACTATGTTTTGGCTATAAATAGATAGAGATTAGGGTTTTATTGTGAACACACATTCTAGAGAGATTTGGGGGCTTTATTGTTTTTATCTCATACAAATCATCTAGTGGAATTCCATTGTCATATTTTGTGTGTGTTCATCGTTCTTCATCAAAATCAGATTTTAGCTCAAAATTGATCCTACAATTTGGTATCAGAGCTTGGTACTCGAATTTGGGATTTAACCATCACAAATTCATCATTAAAATCTGATTTTGTGAGTGATTTTTAAGAGTTTTTGGGTTTTTTCACTTTTATCTACTTTTTATTAAAAATTTATACCTGAGCTGTTTTTAAAAAGTTGTGGTTTGTATAGGATTGAAAATGGTATGACTAGAGAGATTTAGAGTGGTTTTTAAAATCATTTGGGGTTGTTTTGGATCAGATAAGAAGATTTTTAGAGTGTTTTCGGAGTTTATAAACTGATCTGGGCGTATTTGTTCTTGAGTGTGTACTTGTTGCGTACTTAACTTTTCCGGCAACTTTTTCCGGCGACGTTATTTTTTTCTCCGGCGCATTTACCAAAGGCGACTTTGGGGTCAGTGACTTTGTCTTCTGCGACTTTGTCACGGTGTTTATAACGTTTTTCAGCGTCTTTATCGTCCGGCCACTTTCAAGCCAGCGTACTTAATTAAAACAAAAAAAAAGAGAGAAAGAAAAGTAGAAGGATTATATTTTAGGGTTTCTGTTGTTGTCTGCTTTCTCCGGCGCCGCCTTTCCGGTCAACGTCACCGTCTAAACCTGCGACCCGTAACCACACCAACCACCGATCTCCACCACTCTGTCCAAGCTCAGCCAAAACCTCATACAACCACCACCTTTTTCTCCCACCGAACACCCACATCACTGGTAACCGTCCGCCATCTCCCACCGTTCAACCCATCACTACTAACAATCACCACCTCTTTCACCATAACAACCACCTACACCCTCCACTGTCACAACCAGCCCGACCTCTTTCACAATCTTTTTTTTTCTTGAGTATTGTGCTGTTGTTAATTAAACAAAAGTTTGTGGGGTTTTTTTTTTGTGATTATCGTTGGAGAGAGAGAGAGAGAGAGAGAGAGAGAGAGAGAGAGAGAGAGAGTTGTTTGATAATGACCCATATGAAAACACAGTATAGTCTGTATAGTCTACTGTCTTGGTAAACTATAAAACAAAAAGAAAATAGTCTCAACAAAATTCAATTGAATTGAGAGTTTGAAATCCGGTAAGTAGCCTAAATTAGAGTCAAAATTTTATTTTAAAAACCTTATCTTTTTTTGGTTTCATAACATATTTTATTAATAATATTAAAATTCTACCTCAAACTTCACATTCTGATTTTTATCAAAAATATGGTTCGTAATTTATATTATAAAAGAAGGAAATGTCTAAATTAGTACAAGTTGAAATTAATTTCGAAAATTTTGAAATTCTTTGAAGTTTGAATATTTAGGTTTCATCATTTTGTCTTGGGTTTAATTACTTTGGACCAAATTGAATATCGTTTCAGTGGACTTCGACAAACATTGTTGTGCTACTCATGTTTAAACAAGTTGGTAAAAAAAAGGGGGGGGTTTGTTTGAAGTTAGTGTAGGCCGGGTATCAAAAATATTTAAAAAAAAATGGGTGTCGTGAAAATTTGTTTAGATTAAGAAAATTTATTACAAGTTTAAATTGGGTTGGGTGTTTAATGTTTTATTTTGGGCAGATTTAAACAAGGGGAATTAAAATCCATAAAAAAAAGAGTCTCTTAGCAACATGACACTAATAACCCAAGCGGAACTTGAAACCAGAACCACAACCATACCTCCACCAAAATTGAAGGGTGCTCAAGACATTGGGACTTGGAAAAACAGGATGAAAGCATTTTATTTTGTCAATGATCACACTCAATGGACTTCTGTTCAACTTGGGCCCCATATCCCAATGAGAACCACTGATGCTGGTGAGGTGTACAACAATGATCCATCAACGTTCACAGAACTTGACAAGCAATTGATTCAACGTGATCATAAAGCATACGATGCTCTTACCATGGCTCTGTCAAATGATGTTTTTAACATGTTCGAAGAGTATACTACTGCTCAGTCTCTGTGGTATGCCTTGTGTGACTACTATGAAGGAAATGTTGAAATGATTCAAAACAAGCAAGATATGATTCAGAAAGAGTATGACATGTTCGGTAGCGTTCGTGGTGAAAGTTTAACAAGTCACATCGATCGTTTCATGAATATGCTCACAAAGATGAAGAAACTCGGGATTCCTGTTAACAACCGCAATTCAATCAAGAAGTTGTTCAATTCACTCCCAAAGGAATGGAGCTTGAAATTCATGACGGTCAGAAAGGACTTTATGATTTATCCAATGACTTTGTTAGATGTGATAAATACCTTAAAGTCGTTTGAAATGGATGTCACAAAGAGAGAGATGAATCAGACAGTGTCAAAAGTTACTCAAAGCAGCTCTCTAAAGAATCTGGCTTTAATGACTCCAATTGGACAGAAGGCACTGGTGGTTGAAGACTTTGGCTGGGGAAGGAAGCTGTTGCAGCTAAAGCAGATGTTAACAAAGCATTGATGGCAACGATATGCACCAAATCCGCAAATGGTGTAAACGCTGTGGAAGGATCTTCAGTGGGAGTGCCAAAAGGAGGAATGCAAGAGAGTGCGGGTTTGAAGGGAGCGTTGATTGCTAATGAAGGAAAAGAAAAGGCAGTTGAGGAAGCACTAATAGCTGAAAAGAATCAAGTCACCAAAGCAGATGAAAAGCAGCAAGAGGCCCCCAAGAAAGCTGATGAGAGGGATCTGGTAAGTATTCCTATTGAAATAAAAACAAAGTTGTGCTCACCAAGGTGTGTTACAGCTGTTTCTTACTGTTTGTCTCACAATAGAAAAATTTTAAGAGAAATGGATGACATTCGAAAAATTAACAATGAAATGAAAGAAAACGAGCTAGCATATCAGCGAAAGTTAAATGCAACTCTAGCTGAAATGCAAACTCTAAAAGAATTTGTTCTCAAAAAGGATTTTCTAATAAATGATTTAACCTCAAAGTTAGAAAATTCTAGAAATGAAACAAATCATCTTCAGATCATTGTGGACAAATGGAATGTAAGCAAACAGGCTCAAGCTGATCTAGTGGATTGCTCAAGGCAATCTTTTGTTAAAGATGGAATTGGATATAAAGATAAAAATGGGATCGAAAGATCTTTATTTTTACCTCTGAGCAAAAGTGAATATATACCAATTCCAAAACTTCATCCTAAAAATGATCTGTGTGAAAAGGAATGTATCGAATCTGAGTCCAATATTAATATGATTAAAAGCAATGCAGATGTGACACAAAAGGCGGATGTGAAAGATGATAACAGTTGTGGTGGAAAGACTTTGGGGTTGGGTCACCCAGGAGCCAATTACTCTACAGTTAATTGGTTTATTTGGAACAACGATAAAACAAACACTGTTTTAAATTCTGCTGACTGTACTAGACCTAATCTTGATTTGAATGGTGTGGTAAATGTTTTTGATAGGCAGAAACCTATCTTACGTTCTGATGTTTGTCATGATGATATTGTGCATGAATGTGCTGATTTAAAATCTACATTTTATGATGATAAAACTATTTGTGCTCCACCTGTTTTTGTGCCCGCTTTTGAAAACAACAGGTTTGGAAAGTTCTTAACTAAAGAAATTCCAGAGTTTACTCCGTCAACATCATGCAACGATGATTCACAGAGTGATTCGGAGTTTTGTTCATCTAGAGAATGGGAAAGCTCAAATGACTTAGAAACTTCAATGTCAGAACTTGATGATATAGTTGAAATGAAGGAATCATCTGATGATCAAACACCAGCAACATCAATTGATACTACAAATCAAGTCCATCAAGATTCACCAGAAGAAGATCAGTTCATAAAAGATTGCTCAACTTCAGATGATGAATCAGTGATGAATGAAAATCACAAGGGGTTAAAGATCACAGAGTCAAAAGGTGATGTAAAACCCAATGCTTCTCAACAATCTAAATCAAGCTCAAAACAATCCACATCCCCAGTTGCATCACACGGGACAATAAAGCATCAAAAGCCATTCAAAGCTTGCTTTAGGTGTGGTAAAGAAGCTCATGTGCTCAAGCAATGTCCAGAACGACACAATCCAGACGGTAAAGGCAATGCGGATTGCTTCTCCGGATCAAAGGATAAAATGCACACATCTTTGAATGTTAGGATGACACATATTCCATCAAGATCTCCACATATGAAGCCGGTTTCATATGATTCAAAGATGAAAAGGACCAAAGCATCAAAACCACAATCTATTCCTCCAGGTCTTAAACAGAAAATTGTTTCAAAAATTAAATCTTTTACAAACAATTTTTTAAAACCAACACAGGTTTGGCGAATCAAACCAAAAGTTGAAAAAGAAACTAATGAGGGAAAAGGTATGGTGTTTCAAGAAGTTAGTTATACTGATGAAAAAGGACAAACCAGGACCACGATGGCCTGGGTTCCACTCTCTAATTAATTTACTTATGAGTGCAGGAACTACCATGGAGGACTGTTAGTAACACGGTTAGTAACAGTGGTTGTTCCAAGAATAGGTTTGGAGCGGAAATCTCACAGGTTTGGTTATGGTATCTAACCTGATTGCACAATTGACACCATTGTCACACACTCATTTTCTTGCTGATATATGTTTATGTGTGTCTGATGTGGAAGACTTTATTTTTCGTAAATATTTTTTAAGAAAATACAAAAAAAAAACAATTAAAAAAAAAGGGATTGTACAAAAATAAAAGTTTAGGGGGAGTATGAAAACATAGTCTCGGCCATGAGATGTGTTTAATGCAAATAATTCTGATCCTATATGGGAAATGATAGGAACTAACTTGTTTATGTCTGCACATGAATAGGATCTGAAGGACGTTACAACTACAAGTTAATGATGTGTAGGTAAGTTCAGCCTTCAAGTTGAGTAAACTGCTATAAGGTGAATAATAATAAATCTACACGAAAAGCTGGATTCCCACAGTGTTTTAGGTCTGCACAAGCCGAGTCCAATCATACACAGGTTGAGAGATCAAAAGACACAGAAAATTTTGTGCATATATAATCAAAAGACACCAAAGAGTGCAAGCTACCAATGCGGGGCTATTCAATCAAATGAGCAACAAAAGACACGCAATGTTAGTGACGTGCAAACAAATATAGATAGCTCAACAAGCGATCAGATGATCATCTTCTCTGTTATGGGAACATAGACCTGAAGCTCTTATCATCTGATTGATATAATGATCATCTTCTCTGTTATGTGTAAACATAGACCTGAAGCTCTCATCATTATATCTCAATAAACCTTGAGGATTGGTAGGCTTATACCTAGCACAAGTGGGGTCCACAAAATTTTCGACAATATTACCAAAAACATGATAATCTCATCACCAAACGTATGTTGAAAGACGAGAGGCATGGACTTAAGAGGACAAACATACCGACAATCGTTCTTGGGTTGTAGCTATCCTCAAGAAAGTTGAAGTGCGGCTAAGCTTTTCAAGTTAGTGTGATCCCATATCTGATCCCTTCTGTATCTCGAAGGTTGATGGCTGTTTAAAAAAAAATTAATTAAAATTAAAAAAAAAACTTTATTTGTGTACAGTTATTTTTAAGTCTTCCATGTTACATTATTTGTGTCTCAAGTCGTTTGAGATACTTACTTGATTGCACACCACAGATGAATACGGTTTTGTCTGTAAATTGAATTTGTCTAAAGAAAATTTGGAGTTGTGTTTGTGATTGTGGTTAGGTTTCTTCGACTACTTGCTGCAATGATGGCCGATCATCAGTTGAGCAAGATACCAAACTAAGCACCTGTTGCCTCAAGCTTGCAGAAGATCAGTGTTAGGAATCCTCCTCCTACATCTTCAAAACCACTCAGGCTACCGAGAGTTGAAAAAGTTTGTTCTTGATTGTCAAAGATGATGCATGCAAAAAGGGGGAGATTGTGAGATAAGAATTCTCAAAGAACAAAGTGATAAGAATGACCTTCAACAAAGAAAATATGGAAAGCATCAGTCTAGGGGGAGTATTGTTGGGTACTGGAATTTGAGACTGTAGCTTTCCAAAATTAGATGATCACAATATGTAGAGATTGACGGTTCTGAAAATGATACAAGAGTTTGATAACATTAGACTAAGGGGGAGATTGTTGGGTCTAAATTGGTAGTCTAATGTTATCAACAAAGTCAAAGTCAACAAGTCAACGTTCAGTCAACGAAAGTCAAAGTCGAACGAGTCGCAGTCAACACGTAAGGCGAGTCGAGAAATCCGGATAATAGATCAACAAGTGAAGCTCAAGTTATGATCAAGAAAGGGGTTATGGATAATAAATGGTTTTCTTGTTTAGTAAGTATTTTAGTATTTTGTTAACTCTAGGGACCTAAATGTAATTAGCCTAAGCATGTTTGGGCTATAAATAGATAGAGATTAGGGTTTTATGACTAACACACATACTAGAGATTTGGGGGCTATCATTGTAATATCATTTACCAATCCTCTAGTGGGTTTTCATTGTCATATTATTAGTGTGTGTTCATCTTTTTTCTTACCGAAAATCAGATTTTGGCTCAATTTGATCCTACAATTTGGTATCAGAGCCACGGTTGGCTCGTTTGAGGCTTGTTTTGATTGGATCTTCAACCGAAACCCGCCGGAGACGTAAAACAGTTGCTGAATATGGTGTTTAAATGAATTTTTAGTTCATGTGTGGATGAATTCTGCGCACTTATGCTTGAACCCGAGGTGGCGGTGGTGATGTTAGGATCTGAGTTCTGATTGTTTTCAGTTCATGTGTGGATGAATTCTGCGCACTTACACCCGAAAGTGAAATGTGGGTTAAATTCCCACATTCGCCCATTCAAAAACGCCCGAAAGTGAAGATTTTTCCACATTCGACCCAATTAAGGGGCGAATGTGAAATGGAAAAATCTGAAAATTTTGCCAAATCACGAATTCGAATCCCGTTCAACATTTTTCAATCTGTTAAACTTTAAAAACTCATATTTTCACTTTTTGAATGATACAAAGCCCGGATGGTGTTATCAAATCTCAGAAATTGACCATCAAGCAACCGTCGAATATCAAAAATAAAGCAGAAATGCAAAAATTTTGATTTTTCTGAAATTTTATCAAAACACACCTAAAATCTTTTTGGATTTTGTATCTTTTTGACAACAAAAGTAAAATGCAATAAAGTAAATGAAAGCAGTAAACATTTTGTGATATCCGGTAAGAGGATCATATCAGTTTTCTGAAAAATCTAATCACAGCGTTGATCTATTTGTTTAATATTATCATTAGAAACAGTATGTGACACGGCAATTGCTGATATTGCAGTCCACGTAAGCTCACATGCAGACTATTACGCAATGCTTTAAAATGATACGAGTTAGGTGTATTAGACTAACACGTTGTGGTGCCCACACACACGACATACTCCCGTATCAAGTAATTGCACAAAGCTTCATCGTAACGCGTGATTATGCCAGAGTTATCCGTAAAAGTTACAAAGTATATAGCACAGAGGTATACAGGTCAGCAAACAAATGCAGCAGAGTAACATGTGCGTATACACTAGGTTGAGGCTGATATCAACCACTGATTTGCATCAGTAAGTCAATACGATGTAATAATGATCTTTGATCAATTAAAACATAAAGTTCCTCAATTCGGTAACTTCCGGTTTTGGCATTTAAGCTCTTTTATCAAATATTCTGATAAAACTAGGTCCGTAAATCAATACGACAAAAGTTTAATCAGAATATCTCGGATAACTATAACATAACGACCCGAAACCTCAGATTTTGGCAATCCTATCAAACGAAATTACGGTACTAAGACCATATGCCCATGAGGTGTTCAGCCACGAACGCGTAGTTCGTTATGTTTGTATCACTAATGCACGCAATTTTTTTAGTCTACGAAGCCTATCAGCATATCACACGTAGTCAACACACGCCTCATATACTATACAATTCTTTAGCCTGTGTCAGATCCCCACTGATGTACTATCATTTCCTCTTTTTATCCAGGAAATCATTTTTGGTTTTTCTAATTTTTAGGTCTTTTTGAATTTTTCAATGTTTTTGGTTTTTCTGATAAAATGGCTCCCCCTAAAATAAAGAACATATTTTTGGGTTTTTAGTTTTTCTGAAAAACAATAAAACGAAAATGTGAAACAATCCACTCGAAAGCATCAACTTCTTTGAGGATTACGATAGTAAAGAGAAATTCCCAATTAGCAAAAATAAGAAAAATAATAAAACTAAAAAGCGATAAACCGAGGTGCCGATTAGTCCTGTTTTTCCTTTATGTTGTTTACTTTTAAAAGATAGTCAAAGCGGGATCTGTCAAAAGCTTTTGTAAACAAATCTGCACGTTGGTAGTCAGTATGAATTTTGATCATATCTATCAATTCCTTAGCGTAACAATCACGGATAAAATGATATTTGATCCGGATATGTTTTGCTTTAGAATGATTTTCAGTATTTTTAGTTAATGCGATAGCGACTTCGTTGTCACAGTATATAGGGGTTTTAAGAAACTGCAAACCGTAATCCACCATCTGCTGTTGAATCCAGAGCACTTGCGAACAGCAACTCGAGGCTGCAATGTACTCGGCTTCACAGGTAGACAGCGCCACGGAAGTCTGCTTCTTGCATTGCCAGGTGACTAACCTGCTCCCTAAAAACTGGCAACCAGCTGTAGTAGATTTGCTATCCTTGTCACAGCCGCCCCAATCTGCATCACTAAATGCAATAAAATCAAAATTATCATCATTAGGGTACCAAAGTCCTTTTGAGGGACAACCCTTCAGATATCTAAGGATACGCTTGACCGCCGTCAGATGACTTTGTTCCGGCTTCGATTGATAGCGGGCACAGAGACACGTTGCATACATAATATCTGATCGGTCAGTATGGAATCCTTCTAGTAGGAGTCTTATCAGGCTAGTTGGATTGTGCGTGATGTACTTGGTCAAGATGACATTCCTGGGTACTGATGCTACGAGACTGCAGTGCATTACATTGTCGACTTCACATTGGCGTAACTCGGTGATCTGGTTGTAATTCAGCGACCTGCTGAATTCGCAAATGATATACGTGGTCTAGCTGACTTCCTGCGTATTGATGCTGAGGGTCCGTAGTGCATTACTTGGTCGGTTCACGAAGGATATTGTATTTCTAACTCAATGCAAAAGTACCAAAGTCCTTTTGAGGGACAACCCTTCAGATATCTAAGGATACGCTTGACCGCCGTCAGATGACTTTGTTTCGGCTTCGATTGATAGCGGGCACAGAGACACGTTGCATACATAATATCTGGTCGAGACGCCGTCAAATACATCAGAGATCCGATGATTGCTCTGTATGTAAATGGGTCAATCAGCTCCCCCTTAGCGTCCACTCCAATCCCGTGATTGGGTTGAATCGGGGTATCCATCGGCTTGGAATCCTCCATCTGGAACCGGCTCAAGACTTCGGATACGTATTTCGTCTGGTGAATGAAGATCCCCATGGGTCTTTGGTCCACCTGCAAGCCTAGGAAAAACTGCATCTCCCCCATTGCGCTCATCTCGAACTTTTCCTGCATGACAGTTTCGAACTCCCTGCATAAAAGCTCGTTAGTTGAACCAAATATTATATCATCAACGTAAATCTGCACCAGAAGCAAATCATCCCCTGACTTCTTCGTGAATAGGGTGCAGTCGACGAGTCCGCGCTTAAATCCTTTTGTGATTAGGTATGTACTTAGCTCCTCGTACCACTGCCTTGGAGCCTGGTGCAAGCCATATAAAGCTTTGTTCAGCACGTAGACCTTATCCCAGTGGATTGGGTCCTCAAAGCCTGGTGGCTGCCCGACATAAACCTCTTCCTTGACTTTCCCGTACAGAAATGCGCTCTTGACGTCCATTTGATATACTTTGAACTTCTTATAGGAAGCAAACGCAAGAAACATCCGAATAGCTTCAATGCGTGCTACAGGTGCATAGATTTCGTTATAATCAATCCCTTCGATTTGATGGAATCCCTGCACGACCAATCTGGCTTTGTTACGAACAATAACCCCACGATCATCCTTCTTGCACTTAAACACCCATTTAGTGCCAATCTTCTTTCTTCCAGGTGGCAAATCCGTGAGCATCCAAACTCCCAATTTCTGGAATTGTAATAACTCCTCCTGCATAGCCTCTACCCAGGCGTCCTCCCGCAAAGCGTCCTTGTATGTCCTTGGCTCTACCTGCGACACATAACACGCAAACGACCAATCATTTTGACTACCAGATTGTTGAATTTTGGCATATAGTGCTAAAGCACCAAAACTCTCTGGCGAGTTAACACTTCGCAGCTGCCCTCTGGTCATCACACTGCTTCCAGGATCACCGATAACTTGCTCCAGCGGGTGAATACGATGAATCCGAGATTCCGGATGTACAGGTACAATAACTCCCGTCTGAGTAGTCAAGTTCTCTATAGTATCCAGATCATGACCCGTGTTAGACGATGAAGCAACATCTGGAGTTGGAGTTGGGTTCACTGGCGGTGCCTCTGGTTCTTCTGCATGCTCAAGAATGACTTCTTCAAATTGTAGACATTTTCCAATCGAGTGAACAGAACTTTCAGGTTGTTAAAGGTGTCACTTTTATTCTGCAAACACATCACCCATGAAAATCTTGAATAGTCGTCAGTGACAACTAAACAACAAAGCTCCCCAAGATGACTTTTACGCTTGACCGGTCCAAATAGATCCATGTGCAATCGCTCAAGTGGCATCTCAACAGAGTTAACTTTCTTCACTTTGTGGGACTGTTTGTGTTGCTTCCCCTTCTTACAACTTACACACTTGTCATTCAGATGGAAATGTTTCACGTTTACTCTATCGACAAGCCCATTCTTCACAAGATGATTCATTTTTCTCAGATGAATGTGCCCCATTCTTCGGCGCCACATTATCGATTCTTTCTCGGTCGCCTTGGATAGAAAACATGTTATTTGCCCCTGTGATGTCATCGCCTTGGACATATCAAGAATATAAAGGTTGTTGACGCGAGGAGCCTTCAACATTACCCACTCTTTTGGAATTTGAAAGCCCGGTTTGAGAATATAGCAGGATTTGTCATCAAAATGCACAGAAAATTGTTTATCACAAATTTGACTGACGCTCAACAGATTATAATCGATCTGCTTCACATATGATATCCTCTCAAAGCTCACTATTCCATTACTCACGCTCCCCTCCATAGTGATATATCCGCCTTTATTTCCGGCGAATGCAACATATCCACCATTAATGTTTTTCACGTCGAATCCATAATGCAAGATCCCCTGTCATGTGGCCTGAAGCTCCACTATCAACAATCCAAAGACTGCTAATAGGGCCAGCTGAAGCTCCCTGCACACAAAAAGTAAATCATTTAGTTCTTTCGGGGGACCCAAGCCTGAGTCTTGGGTCTTTGAACATCAGCTTTCAAAGAAACATTCTCATTAACAATGTGTTTTAAATCAATCTTGTTAGGATTATTCAAAACAGTTTCCTTTTTCTCTTTTGACTTTGAAGTAGAGGCACCTGGAGAACCATTGGGTGACCAAGATTGTTCAGTTCTTTTTAAGATGCGAATCTGAGATTTTGGATTCTCAGTTGGTTTCTGAACATTGTTTGCAAAGGAAACTTTCTTGGTTACCTTATCTGATTTAACAGACTTAGGTCCAACATTGACTTGACAATCGGTTTTGGTGGAACCTTTTGCCTATCATTTTTTGTGTTCACCACTGGCTTTCTCCATGATTGTTCCATAGCAATCCGATTTCTTCGATCATATTGAAATGGACGATTGTTCCTCATTTGATAAAAATTGTTTTGATTATAAAACTGTTGTTGTTGAGGAACAACACGTCTGTGTGGTGGAACATAATGATCAATCGGTTTCCTCATGGAATTCCTCACTTCAACTTCGTGCCTTTTATGCCTTACATACGGACATTGAGCAAGTAAATGCCCTCTCTCCCCGCATTTAAAGCATGCACGGTATTCTTCAAAAACATTTGGAGCATTCGGTTGAGCAAATGATCTAACAGGATATTGATCATTATACTGTTGATTCCTCAAACTCTCAGGGAGTGGCCCTTTTGAGTAAGCAGGCTCATGAAAACCGTTAGCTCTGTTTTTGGGTCTAATGAACTCTGTGACATGAACCTTTGGTTCTTGAGGAACATCCAAAAACAATTTCTTTAAAATCGCAGGTGGGATTTCATTTGTCCTTTCATGTTTTGGGAACCAAATGGTGCTTTCTTGCCAGATTTTATCTATTTTAGCATAGTTAGCATTTTTGATTGGAAATTCCTCGTCAGAGATGATCTTATCGGATCCTTCCATCCGATAAAACACCTTGACTGGTTTGTCACATGGTTCATTCTTAACATCCTTTTTCTCAAATTCTTTCTTAACCACATTCTTTTCAGACATTTCCTCACGATGAGCATTTGCCATCGGATGCACAAGCTGAGATGGTGAGACTGGTTCAGTAGTAATGATATGATTTTCTTTTGGAATTTCACATGCATTAACAGTTTGGTGACAACCAGTATCATCACTCTCAGAGTCTGAATCAACGCTTTCAGCAGTAACACCCTCATCATTGAAACCTAAAATCGGCCTCACATCGGAATGTGGATCACCAATACTCGAGGTATTAGATTCATTTTCCGATGATGAGTCTGATTTTACTGAGCTCTCCGGTGTCACTTGATGACAGTTATGATTTTCAAAAAGCACCGGAGATGGCACAGACTTGTAATTAGTGGTTTGATCATCAATGATGTGGTCTACCACGTAAGCAATGTGCTTATAACTTTCCAACTTTTTGTTTACTTTTTCAGCAAAGCACTTGATGGCGGCCATTTGCAATTTAGTGTTCTCAATTTCATTTATGTAATTATTAATTGCAAGTTGTTTTAATGAAAGAGTATTTTTGAGATCAGAAATGTCCTTTTTATAGCCATCTAGTACTTTGTTGAAAGCATTCAACTCTTTGCGAGTAGATTGACTGTTCATGATAGCACTATCACGTTGAACACGGAGTTGTTTGTTCTCCTCAGTCAATCTATCACAAGTACCACAATATTTATTACTTGTAATATCAGTGCTACACTCAGAACTTACAGGTTTTGGCGGATCAGTCATGGCCATCAAAGCAAAATGAGCTTCCTTTCCAGCGAAAAACTTGGAGTAATCAATCCTGGTAAAAGCATCACCAGCAATGCACGACTTCCTCGTCTTCAGAAAATCAGCTTCTGCTAGCAACTGATCAATATCATCATCCAGAGATGTAACACTTGTTTCTGTATCTGATTCACTGTCTGAATCAGAATAAACCGATTCACACTCCTCAGGAACGTCAGAAACAGTGTCAATCACCATTCCAGAATTAGCATCCTCAGCCTTAACCTCAACAGGTTCATTCTCCACTTCCACTTCAGCTTCAGACATATCAACTGCAACCTCAGTTTCTTTCTTCTCATCAACTATCACCGACTCTTCAATATCAACCTGTCGAGCAACACAAGCCACATTGCCACCAGTTGTGATCTCCTCAACCCCTATTTGCATACCCGACCAATCAAACCGCTCATCCTGTTGAATCATCAATGCTTGATTCTGATTGGTGTTTTGTTGTGTCTCATTTGGTGTGGTAATCGGTATGACTGTTCGGTTAGTGTTGTTAGGTGATTGGGTCTGGTTTGCTGTGTTAGGTTGTCTGTTTTGGTTGTTGTTAGAGTTGTTTTGTCGGTTTTGGTAGTTGTTATTATTTTGGTATGAAACTTGGTTTTGGTTTTGTTGTTGACGGTTCTGGTATCTTGCATTGAATGGGTTTCTATTACCTTGTTTTGGTGGCTGGGTACATTCCCTTTTGAAGTGACCTTTCCCTCCACAGTTAAAACAAGTAACTTTCTCCTTGTTGAACCCGTAGGTTGTGTTAGGAGAAGTTCCCAAATGAGTCCTACCCGTTTTCTCAATAAACTCTGTTGCCCTTCTCATAATGCTTGCAAAAGCCCACTGGATATCAATCAATTCCATATCTTCTTTATCAATCTGTGCATAGTCTTCATTGGTTAAGTTGTTGTTCCCAATTTGACTAGCAACCAACCCGTTGTAAGATGAAACCATTGCAGAGACTAGTGCAATGTGTTGCTGAGCAACCTCAACCGTCACATTTCCCAAGTTAGAAGTCTCCAAAACCACTGGTTGTTGATTAGGTTGAGTAATTTGGTTGATTGAGTGAGGTGGTTGTTGAGATTGGCTAGCAGTATAGAAAGCTGCTTGTTGCATTGGTGAGAATGGTGAAATGTAGGAATTGTTGTATTGTTGTTGTGGTGGTGGTTGTGGGTTTGATGGTTGCGAGTAGGATGAGGTTTGTGCCATGTAGTTGATGGTAGGTTTTGGTGATTCCATAACATTAGAAATGCAAGCAACATGTGGTGCCACTACTCCTCCTGAACTTGAGTTACTAACTGGTACTGAAGTGCCTCCAAAATATAAGCTAGGATTCTGAGGAATCTGTGATCTTCTAGCTTTTCTCTTCTCTTCCAGCTCTTTGTTTTCCAGCTTTTGCACAAACTCATGAATAGTCCAGTATTGGTATGAATCCTTCTCCTTGAGAACTTCTACATGCTGATCCCAGTATGGTGGTAGAGCATCTGCAAACTTATCTACCAAAGCTGTCATAGGAATCTGTATACCATAACTTGACAATTCAGTTAGCAAATGACAATATCTAGGAGTTAATTCTTTTAAAGTTTCATTGCCAATATAAGTAAAATTCTCAAACTCCTTTCGTAATTCATCCATCCTTAAACTTCTAGTCTTCTCATTCCCATCATGCCTCTTTTTAAGCATATCCCATAGTTGCTTAGATGTAGTGCATGTCCCAAACTGATGCAACAGATCGTTTGTGATTGCCTGAGTCAACTGGGAATAGGCTTTCTTCTCCACAGCAAACTTCTTTTTCTCCTCCTCAGACATACTCTCCAATGGAACTGGTTCACCTGTATTCTCCAAAACTGGTGCTGTGTAACCTCTAGCAATCATGCTCCGTGCCTCTGCACCCTCCACTCCCATGCCTTCCAAGTGGATCTTGAACTTGTTCTGCCACTGATTATATTCTTGTATCTCCATGAGCTTAGGTGGCCGATTCCCACTACCTGAAGATAAGTCATTTATTAGTGTGGAAATAGCATTTGTGGTTTGAGTGTTTACCACCGCTGCTGCTAGTCCCCAGTAGTCAGGTTGTGGTGCTGGAGGTGCCACACTTTGAGGCATCGAGCTAGTCATCGCCATATAGTTAATCGGTTGCGAAGACTGTGTGCTCGTCTTTTGTGCTGCCACTGACCATGGGTCCATCACTTGCTGTTGTGGTTGTGTCGTTGCTGGTCTCGGGTTAGTCGGAAAATTCCACATGATGTTCACGAACTTCGAAAAATTCAACACTTAGAAAATTTTCCAAAACTGAAGTCTAGGTTCGCCCGAATCCTTCTACTTTCGTCCCTTCTGGTTCACGTTCGACCAAAAAGATAACACCCGAATGTAGAAATTCACCAGAATGTAAAACACCCTAACACAAGTTCCACGTTCGTCCACTAATGTCTACGTTCGACCACTCTGATTCCACGTTCGCCCGCCCGACGAATCGAAAGTGGAAAAATAAGCCCGAATGTGGAAACTTCAAACAATAAATTCCAGGTTCGCCCAGAAATGTCTCAGGTTCACCAGAAAACTCACACATTCGCCCACTACGTGTCAGGTTCGCCCACTATGATGCACATTCGACCATTTTAGATCTGAAAAACGGTTACACTTTGAAAAACGGTTATTTTGATCTCTGATTTTCAAAAGTTTATGGATTTGAATGATCTTTATCAGGTTTTGATTCGGAATTGATTTGGAACAACTTTAATTCTTGGAATTTTAGATTTTATCCACAAATTCAACTCTAAATCAATCAAAAACACTCAAAAACCATTTTCATTCAAAAACAGATGTATTTTGATCAAAATCTGGTCCAAATCAGCTCTGAGTTTATCAAATTTGTTTGTATGATCCGTATGGCTCTGATACCACTTTGTAAACGAAAGATTTTATATGAAACAGGATAATTGATCATACAAGTCACAAAACCAGGTGCGGAAACCCTAGTTCTGAACAAACTGATAAAACTCTAATCAAAACACAATCAACATCATTTTCAAAGCTTTTTCATAGATTAACCTTTATAAAAACTTGTTACAATATGCTTCCTAGTTAATCTATTCAGTACACACACTTTCTCAATTACACCTAGAACCTGACACAAACACACACTTCAACTAAAACTCTCTATAACTCACAAATACACAAATTCTATTTATAGCCACTGCACGTTCGCCCAGTTGATATGGTCAAATGTGGAATTCTTCCACATTCGCCCATACCAAGGTTCGAATGTGTTCTTCTGATCAGGTTCCATTCTACCTTCGCCCACTAGAACTCTTCCTTCGCCCATAATCTTCTACATTCGCCCATAATTCCCACTTTCAATAAATCAGCAAAACTTTTAACACATGTTAACTTTGTAGATCCAATCACTAGTCGCATTCATGCATCTACAGTAAGGCCTTGAATTTTTTGTAAGTGTTCAGAAGGTCAGCCTCTTTCCACTTTGATAGTTGTGCCTTTGAACCATAATCATTGGCTGCCAACTCCTGTATGATCTGGGCTCTCTTTATCGTTTGATCTTTTTCAGTTGCTAGCTTATTTGAGATATGTCTAGCCCTGTGTTCCAGTTCTTCTGTTAAGAGTCCCCTGAGAGTATGTTTTCTTGTTTTGTTGTGTTTGCTGATAGAGGTCATCAGCTGATTTCTCTTATCTTCTTCAGCAATAAGGATTTGTTCCTCAGCAATGCTTTCTTCTTCATTTAACTCTCTTAATTTGTCTTCATAGGCTTGTAATTTTTCTGTAAGGCTCATATCTTCCCATGCTTCTATGTTGTTCCAGAGTTCATCTTCCTTTGCCTTTCTTTTGGCTGCTAATAAACTCTTCTCCATTTCTTCTGATGAGAATGATATTGGAGAGGGGTTTAGAACAGTTTTTGTTGAAGGAATGGGCATAGGAAATTGAATTGGAGTTGGTTCAGTTGCAGTAGAAGTTGTCTTTGTTGAAGTTTGAGAAGTTACAACTGTTGAAGTGTTGGTCTGAGTACCAACTACTGAAGGGTTGTCTTCGGTACTTTTGGTTATATCTTCAACACTTTTGGATTTGGCTTCAGCAGTTTTTGCTATGCCTTGGGAAGCTTTTAGAGATTTCTCTCTAAGGATCATTTCCTGTTTTACTTGCCAATCATGTCTTTCTTTGAGGGCAGTCTCTTGTCTAGTCTTGAAACTTTCTTTTTGGGCATCCTTGAGTTGCTAAGCTTCTCTAGCCTTTTTGGAGGCTTCAAGAGAAACTACTTGAGGTTCCTTTGACATCTCCCCCTTTTTGGCTTCATCCACTTCTGGAAACCAAGGAGCAGGAGGTGCCATGCCAGATAAGTGTTCCAGTTGTCTTCTATTGTCTTCAATTCTTCTGGATAACTCCCCCAGCCTATGATCAATGGCATTGTTTATCATCTCTAGTTGAGTTCTGTTCTTCAACTCCATAGCAGTTGTAAAGGTTTGGAGATGTGAGGAAATGAGCTGGTGGATCATCTGGTATAAGGAACCTTCTAGGGTGCATAGTTGGTTCAGTTCTATGCTTGATGACCCAGAGAATTGGGTAGGCTTTTGTGAGTGTGGAGGGTGTGTTTTTGGGTGATCCTTAGTATAAACTAGGGATGTCGCTTTTGGGGAATTAGGTGTTAAGTAGTCTTTAACGTTATCCTTTGTGACTGACTCTTTGAGTACAAATACAGTAGATTCAGGACCTTCACAATCAGCCATCAATTCATTTTGTGGAATGTTTGAAACATCATCCAAATTAATGGAATCATCTGAATCCCTGACAATATCATCAATACTGAAGTCATCAGTTATACCATGAGTTAGGCCCAACCTAGTTGTCTCACGAACCTCTTTTTCTTGGTACTGAGGTATTCCTGCCTCAAGCACAAGGCCTTCATCAGCAGTTGCCATATTTGAGGTCTTAGCTATGGTACTACCATCCTCAAATCCACCACTGGATGGTATAAGAGTAGTAGCAGCCTCAAATGCACCTAAAGTATCTAAGTTTGGGCTTAGACACCTTGGTCTTTCCTCATCTCTTGGGATAGGGCTGATAACATCCACATCCATTTCTATTTCTGAAGTTTTATCCCCTGTTTTATGTGGTTGTTGGGGATTGACATTTTCATATGGGATGTTTTCTTTCAGCCCAGAGAGAAATTAAGATATTTCTACTGTTTGGTGTGAACTTTCAGGTTCAGTAGTTTTAGGTATAGGTTCAGTAGTTTCAGGAAGAGGGCCGAAAGTTTTGGTCTTTTGGAGTTTCTTCCTAGAAAACAGAATTGAAATAGGTTTAGCTCTTTTAGGGGATTGAGATGGATGTAACTGAGAGGAAATTTCAGTCGCATCTTTTTGAAGTACAAATTGTACATCAGCAGTTTCAGGCATCTCAACTTCCTGAACTGCTTTTCTTTTTGGGTTGGTGGGTTTGGATTTTTGTTGCTTAGGATTTTTGGCCTATTTAGGAGTGGGTGAGGAAGATGTGGGTTCCATGGGGATTGTTTCTTGTTCCCCATGGTCATTTTCTCGCAATGTAGCCGGTTTGTTATGCCTAGAGAATACTTGTGAGGTCAAAGGATTTAACTTTGTTGCCTCACCCACAAGTATTCCCTCACCAAGTTCTTTAATAATACATTGCATTATGAACCTTGGGTACAAAAAAAACTTCTTTTTATCATTTTGGTGATGCAACACCAACTCATTAAAGAAATATGATGATGCCTTGTAAGTAGTTTCATTCACTATGGAATGGAAAATAGGTTGTAAAGTTAAGGGCATCTAATCATATGATCCGGTTTTAGGACTCAAACACATGATAATATAATGAAACAAAAGTTTGTATTTTGCATCAAAGAATTTCTTATAAATGGTAGCATATGACAGAGTACCTTGGTAACCACACGCAGTCATGGTTAATTGAATGGTTCCACTAGGAATTTGTTCTGGGGCTTCAACATCATTTAGACCAAGTCTGATTCCCAGGGATTCTGGTGTGATTGCCATCAATTTCCCTTGGATGGTTTATTTGAAGGAAATTACCTTATCATTCACTGTAACAGCCTTTGTGTTTGCCCAAATGTGTATTGGTGGGTCTATTGTGAATGCTGTGTAAAATTGGGATTTGACGACTAAATCAATGATTTCGTCGTATTGGGGTCGGGCTGAATCTTTAATGAAGTAGCCTCTTTGATTGTGTCTCTGTTTAAGAACGAGAGACATGGTGTATTTGATCGAACAGTATTTTAGGTTACAGGGGTTTTTTTGAGAGAGAGGGGGGGGGATTTTGCTTTTTGAAAGGATAACTGTGAGAAAATGTGTTTATCAGAAGTTTATAACCGCCCTAAACTTCTGAAATGGGAAAAGTCTGATATACCCTTATTGACTAAACTGCTGATTAACCAGAATTGTTCATCAGTAGTTCCCAGTTTCTCTTCAGTAGTTTGTAAACAACTTATGAGAATAAGTTTAAAAACATAATTATAACTTCTGATGATTGTTATCATCAGTAGTTATTCATTTTCTAAAAATATTTCCATTCTGAAGTTTTGTACATCAGAAGTTTCTCTCTTTATGGTTATCAGAGGTTATTGACATACTAGTAACAAAGTAAGTGAAAGTAAAATATGTACAGAAAAATGAAAACACTTACAAAATTTACTCAAAATTTAGCATCCCAAGCATGGATACTAACCTCTGAGATGTTGATGAGTCAAGAGGTTTGGTGAACACATCAGCTATTTGATTAGATATTGTCACATGTTTTACCTCAATCTTGCGTTTTTCATAGCAATCTCTGATGAACTGATACCTGATTTCTATGTGTTTTATCTTTGAAAATTGAACAGGATTTTGAATGATGCTAATGGCAGATTTGTTGTCTTTTAGTAGTGGGGTCTTAGTCTCTTTGATTCCATAATCAAGTAGTTGATATTGAAGCCATTGAATCTGTGAAGTAAAGCTTGCAGCTGCAATATATTCTGCTTCAGCAGTTAGTGTTGCCACAGATGTATGCTTCTTTGATTGCCAGGACACCAGACAGTTTCCTAAGAATTGACAACCACCAGATGTTGATTTTCTTGACAATGTACACCCTGCATAGTCACTATCTGAAAACGTTGTTAGTTTGGTACTGCTAGAAGTAGGACACCAAATTCCTAGTGTAGGAGTTCCTTTCAGATATCTGAAAATTCTTTTGACAGCAGTTAGGTGTGATTCCCTTGGAGCTGATTGATATCTAGCACAAACACATGTTGAAAACATAATATCTGGTCTAGAAGCAGTTAAATAAAGAAGGGAACCTATCATACATCTATACATGGTTTGATCAACCTGTTTTCCTTGATCATCAGGTTCAACTTGTGTGGTTGAACTCATGAGAGTGGAACATGATTTACAGTCTTTTAGATTGATGTATAAAAAACATCCATTTGCTTGTTGTTTGATCTGCAGTCCCAAAAAGTACTGCAGTTCTCCCATGGTACTCATCTCAAATTTTGATTACATGAGTTTCTTGAATTCATCACACAATTTTGTATTAGTTGAACCAAAAATGATATCATCAACATAAATTTGAACAAGTATGATGTGATTTCCAACATGTGTTAATGAAAAGTGTTTTATCAGTGGAGCCTCTTGTGAAGTGATTTAGAGTAAAAAGGTAGAAAGTGTGTCATACCAAGCTCTGGGAGCTTGTTTTAGCCCATAAAGAGCCTTGTCAAGTTTGTACACCCAATCAGGATGACCAGGATCCTCAAACCCAGGTTGCTGACAACCACACACTTGCTCTTTTATTTATTTATTTATTTTTTTTTATATGATGTACTTTCATTAAATAAAAAAAAAACATTACAAATTACATCAAGATAGCGGGAAGGCAGGCAACAAGCTGCGCCGCCACCCCTTTCTGAATGGCAAACCCTAACCGACTAAAAACGTAACCGTGCCCACCCGGAGCCGAGACACTACTATGAATAACTCGCTGGACCCTGGTAAGGAAACGGGTAGCCTCCAGTGCCAATGAGCCAAATGTATCAAAAGCTAGGGGTACGAAAACATGTTGGTTCTCCCCGCAGGCTTTAGCATGCTTTTCTACCTTTTTCTCCTTTGCTTTCCGCACTGCTTGCCCTGCTACAAATCCACTATCCCTCAACCCAACTAGAGGAGATACACCTGCCAGGTTAAAACATGCATGCTTCCCTCTAGCCCACCCAAAAACAAGTAGATCTGCTGGACGCAGGGTGGATCTCCCTTCTGCGGGATCCGAGAGGAAGTTCACAGGGGCCTCCTTCTTGGTTGAGATCCCAACACATCTTAAAATGTCCCACAGAACGTCTCGAACCCAATCATGCCTATATTTGAACCTGGGTAACTCCTTTCAGTGAACTGCATGTTCCCCGTATTCATCCAGGCAGGCCTTACGGCAAATCGGACAGATTTCATCCTCCTGGTACATGGGGATCATCAAGCAATATTTAAGAATGGACCTGTATTCAATAATGGACATGCTCTGGCCCAGACCTTAGATCGGGATAATAGTTAGGAAATCTTGGGCGTGGGAGCCTTGGAAGCATTCAATAACTGCCCTCTAACGGGGGGATAGACCAAGAACTTCACCCAGGCTCTAAGCGATTTTGCCAAACAGGGCATTCGCCAAAGTTTTCTGAGGCTTTGGGGGGCGGTGTCCTTGTTAGAAAAACCGCCAATATCAAAACCTGGGAGATAGTCATTTAGCTTTTCAAGGGCCTGCTTGTAGTCCAAGTCCACGCCAACAACCCCGCCATTTCGTAAGATGTGGTCTTGAAGGTTCCAAGACTGGGCTCGCGACGCCACAAACGCATACATCCCGACATCCTTCGCGAAGAGGAGCCCTAATCCTCCCAAACGCATCGGCAAAGATGCCATCCGCCAATGTAGGTCACGAAAGAATGGCCCCCCACATACCACTATGTCTTCAATGGCTTCCCTTAGGCCCTTATCAAAACATGACACAGCTTCATCCATCATAGAGGGTTGGCAGGTCCGTAACCCAAAAAGCAACTTAGCAACCCACATACAAGACCTGAGCAAAAGGAGTTCACTCTGGGGATCCCTAAGGTATGGCAAAAGTTTCATAAGTTCAACCGTGCGCGATGCTCTGCGTGTTGCCAATTCGCGGATAAAGTAAGAGTCACGGCTAACGGCCCCTCCAAGGAGCTTCACCCCTTTTTTTGGCCTACCAATCCCACTGGGAAAAAGCCCGTTCTTAAGTTTCACCCCATTACAAGACGGCCAAAAAACCTAAGTTTTCTTAATATTAAGTTGAAGCCCCAAGGATGGCCCCTCCAACCGGATAGTGTCTAAGGCTTTAGCAACTTTGGTGGCATCACCAATAATCGTCCCATCGTCCAGGTACCATGCATGGAATGGGAGTTTGCAACCATATAAAAATGCACTTTTTACATCCATTTGAAAAACTTTGATTTTGTTGGAAATAGCATAAGCCAAAAATAACCTGATGGCTTCAAGCCTTGCTACTGGTGCAAAGGTTTCATCATAGTCAATTCCTTCTTCTTGAGAAAAACCTTGGACCACTAGTCTTGCCTTGTTCTTGATGATTAAACCAGTCTCATCTTGTTTGTTCCTGAAAACCCACCTTGTGCCAATTGGTAGCTTGTTAGGAAGTAAGGGACAGATTTCCCAGACCTGTTGCTTTTTGAATTGCAGCAACTCATCTTGCATAGCTTCAACCCAACTGTTGTCTTTGAGGGCTTCCTGGTATTTCTTTGGTTCCAACTGAAAAATAAATGCTGAGAAAAAGCAAAAGTTGGAAAGTTGGTTTCTTGTAAGTACCCCTGAAGCAACATCACCCATAATTTGATCCAATGATGATCTTTATGTTCAATCAGTTGTTGTAAACCACTGATGGGAGTAGGCTCTTGAACTTCTTCAAACAAACCACTGAGGTCAATAATGTCTGAATCAGCGGTTTGAATAGCTTCAACAGTTTTGGGAGCTGAATCAACAGTTTTAGGTGATTCATCAGTAGTTGTTGAATCAGAAGTTTAAGAAACTTCTGAAGGTTTAGGAGTTAATTTTATGACTGTATTAGGAGTCCATGATGGAGAACCATCATCATAAAACCCTTGATCACCATAATAAGTGGGTTTAGATGAAGTAACAGTCTTTTTAAGTCCGAAATTAAAACTGTCAAGATCAAAGGGTTCAGCAGGATGTGCTGGAATTAGTGTATGTCTTGACTCATTGAACTTGACATTCAGTGTTTCTTCAACAATCTTGGTCCTAGAATTGAATACCTTGTAGGCTTTTCTTGAGGGAGAATAACCAAGAAAGTAACCTGAATCAACTTTAGCAGCAAACTTTAAAATAAAGTCTTTGATATTCTGGATAAAGCATTGACATCCAAAAGCCCTGAAAAAGGAGATAAGAGACTTAATGCCATGAGGAACCTCATAAGCAGTTTTGGAATGTCTTTTAGTGACAAGGACTCTATTTTGAACATAACAAGCTATGTTGACTGCTTCAGCCCAGAAATAAAGAGGTAGGCCTAAATCAGCTAACATTGTTCTTCCTGCTTCAATCAATGTTGTATTCTTTCTTTCTACCACACCATTTTGTTCAGGAGTTCTGGGAATAATGAACTGTCTAACAATCCCTTTAGACAGACAAAATTCATCCAGATTTTTGTTCCTGAACTCTGTCCCATCATCACTTCTTATGACTTTAACAGATGTAAGCGAAAGATTTTGACTTAAACAGGATTAATTTGATCATACAAGTCACAAAACCAGGTGCGGAAACCCTAGCTTTGAACAAACAGATAAACCTCTAATCAAAACACAATCAACATCATTTTCAAAGCTTTTCATAGATTAACTTGTTCAAATATTTGATTACAATTACACTTTAGTTAATCTAGAACATTCACACACTTTCTCAAAATAACCTGGACCCTAACCTGAACACACACACAACTGGAAACTCTCTGTACATCACAAATACACAAAATCTATATATAGCCACTGCACGTTCGCCCAGTTGCTGTGGTCGAATGTGGAATTCTTCCACATTCGCCCACTTGAAGGTACGAACGTGTATCTTCAGTTCAGGTCCATTCTACATTCGCCCATTTATCTTCACCTTCGCCCACAAATACCTACATTCGCCCAGTCAGTTTTCACATTTAACCCATCAGCATCACTTTTAACATATGTTAACATGTAGATCCAATCACTAGTCGCAATACGTGCATCTACAAACTCCCCCTCGACTATTGATTGGATCGTCTTCTGTCTTCGTCCATTGCTTTGTTCAACAAGTAGATTCTGAGCTGTTTCTTTTGCTCTTTGGTCATTTCAGGCTCCAACTTTCTCTTCACTGGTTTCGACACATTCGCCATCTTCACCATTTTGCCAAGTTTATTATCCAAGTTACTCCCCGAGTTTATGTCGTACGCAAAACAAACTCCAACAACCTTAGTATATTTCTTTGCTTGATCAGCATCGTTCGACTCATGATGAATTGGATTATAGAAAAGCATGATGATGTCTTCGAAGGTACAGTTAATCAACCACATCGGATCAAATACATGAACATGCTTGTATTTGTCCTTCCCATCTCTCAAAACTATCACCGCTTCAGCCTTCCTCCAATCATAATACCAGAATACAAAGTCAGCACTGAAATGTTGTGGCATAGGCATCAAAGGTATCTTTCTCATCACTTCAGGTGCTTTGTAAATCAAAGTAACCCTCTTCAACTTGGTTTTAGGATCAATATCCCTGTGCACTTTCCTTCTGGGATATTGAGGCTTGAATCTATTCCAATTCGTTCTACTTTCCCAAACCAATTTATCTGCACACCAACCGACATGAGTATTATTTACTGAAGCTCCAGACATAGGGAATCTGCACAGATCTCTGACCGCCCAGTACGGTAGAGTTAGCAAATCAATGAATCTGTAGAAATACAGAATTCCTGATTCCCATTTAGCAGCTAAACACTTCAGTCTGCCCAAATATGTCCACCCGAGAGCTCTGCCTTTAAACTTAGCATTATGGAATCTATAGAAACTTCCTTGAGCTTCAGGCTTCGGTCGGTTTTCACCCATTTCTCTCAACTTCTTCAAGTAAGTCTTTAACTCATCAGATTGGCTTGAAGACTCTTGCATATCAGCTCCAAACACCTTCTCAACAAACTCTGCACTCCTTTTCTGTGCCTTCTTCTTTGCTGAAGTATTTGGAATCTCAGTAAAATCAGGAAATATCACATCTTCATCAGTCTGTCTGAAGTATTGTGGATATTCCTCATGTGTTATGTCTTTAATCTCTACTTCATCAAATTCTGGAGTATTTTTATCATCTGAGTGATTTCCAATATCCTTTTCAGGAATATTTGGAATCGATTCATCCACTACAAACTCCTCAAATGTTTTCCCTACTCTCTGTGCAAGGCCATCAAGAATTTCCTTCGCCACAGAAGCAGGTACTTCACCTTCTTCAAGATCAGGATCGTTATATTCCAATTCGTATCTCATATCATCAGTTTGGAATATTTCAACAAAACGTCCTGTGAACTCTACAGTCCATTCTCTTTTCTCTAACATGTCTCTGTAGATTTTCTTCGCGTCATCATCAAGAGATCTCACCTTCTCATTCCAAAAGATACTCTCATCAGAGTCTACGTTCTCACCTTTCTTCTTCTTGGAACTTGATTCTCCAGCATCTTTCTTTTGTGGTCTCTTCTCAAAAGTAAACTTAGACATGTCATCTCCTCCATCATCATTATCACTATCATCACTACTATCATCATCTTTCTGATTCCCAGACCCTTCTGCATCATCATCATCATCTTTCTTATCATCCTCATCATCACTCTTCTCTGACTCCTCATCTTCCTCATCATCATCATTTTCTTTATCCGAATCAGAAGGCTCAAAGTCAACTTGCTCTTCTTCTTTCTCCTTATCTTCTTCACCATCTTTTAACTTGGGTGCTACATTATACAAATCGTCTATCAATTCACTAAGACGTTTGTTCTCAGCCTTAAGCTCTTTGTTATCCTCCTTGATTGCTTTTATCCTGTTCTTGTTCCTTGAACATTTAGCTTCAAGCTTCTTATTCTTCGCTTCAAGCTTCTTAACTTTCTCATCAATCTCATCTTGATTCGACTTTGAAGCAACCACAATCTGAAGCATTTTCTCCTCGTTTTGCTTAAACTTGGCAATCTCAGCTTGTTGAGCAACTATCATCTTCATCATCTCATCCATTTTCTTATTCACTTGCTTCATCACGTCATCAGCAACAGTGACTTTCTTGGATTTGGATGGCTCAACTTCCTTAGCTTTCTCTTTCTGAGGCTTCTTAAACATGTCTAAAACATTGTCAAGTGCAGCATTGAATTCATCAACTGGTAATGCTTCAGCCTCTTTAGACTTTTTCTGCTTCTTAGAAATTGGTGAAGACAACTTTGATGATGTACCAGCATCGGGTACTCTTTTCCCTTTCATAAGTTGGGCAATCTCCTTTTCTCTTAACTGTTTAGAACTTGTCTTCTTTGCCATTGTTTTGTGCTTTGGTTTTGGCAAGTTTACTACAACAGTTTCACCTGTTTCCAATTCATCCAGGTTTATGCTCAATCCTCCTTCTTCAGTATCAACAGACTTCTTCTTCTGTTGAACTTCCTCAATAGTAAGATTTAAAGATTCAGACTCACCAACCATAGTGGCTTTACGTTTGGTGGTCCTCACATTTTCTGCATCCGAATCCCACTGTTCATCTATCTCAGTTTCCTTCGAATCAACAGAATCTTCATCCACCAAACCTGCACCCTTCTTTGCAGTTGTTTTCTTTCTCACCACCTGTTGCTTAGAACTTCCTTGGTCTGCCTTTCCCTTACCCTTCCCTTTGGCTCCGGGATTGACAACCTGTCTCTTCCTCTTAGTATTAGCATCTGCATATACTAATGGATCGTCATTATCAGAATCCCTCTCAGTATGCCTAGCCTTGTTCTTTCCAGGATCAGTGTAATCCTGTTTCGCTAGAGCTCCAAACAATCTTCTGTATGGTGGTCTTTCATTATCTGGCACACCCTTATATCCTTTCATCCTCACTAAAGTTCGAATATTCATATGATCTTGACCTAAAACTTGGGTTGGATCCTTCCTCAAATCAAGATACTTGTGGTCAAATATCATCATCAGGAATCTTGGGTATAACATGAAATATTTCTTCTTCAAACCTTTTAACATCTCCAGCATATGATCCAGTATCATCCCAGACACATTGAATGGTTTGTTGAGAGTTAACGCAACCATCAATGAGCTTAAACTTCTCCTCATTACGTCATATCCACCGCTTAAACAACCAAACACATGAATAATGACGTGTGCAAAGTATTTAAACTGTATGCTCAGTTTCCCCTTATGCATAGAACCATCAGTAATCGGTCCTTTATACTTCATTATCAGGAAACATGCCTTCTGTTCAGTCCATGATAACTCCCTGGGATCTTCACTGACTTCAAACTTGATCTGAAGTGCTTCTCTAATATCAGACTCAGTCAGAAACATCTCCATTTCCTGTATCTTGCTTCTGATGATTGTCTGATTCTCCCAGAAGTCATACTTTGCATTCTTATAAAAATCTTCAATAATGTCTTTGTAAATGATAGTCGGAGTGGCCAAAGCATGCACAACTTTGCTTCATTTCAAGAACTCTATGATTCCAGTAAATTCAGTGTTCTTTTCCACGTCACCCAGATAAGCACAGCAATTATGTGATCTTTCGAACGGCCAGCTTATTGGAGTTGATGTTTCAGCCTCCTGAACATTCTCTGGAACTGGATCAGTAATAATATTCTCCACTGGAGTCTCAATATTTTCCTGTTGATCAGCCATCTGTACATCAAAATCAGAAACATTCGTCAAAACACAAAAACGACAAAAATTCAAAATTTTAAGATTTTAAAGTTCCACATTCGCCCATTTTAAACAGGTCGAATGTGAGTTTTTATGGTACGAATGTGAGATTTTCTGGTCGAATGTGAAAAAGTTTTGATTGAAAATCACATTTGTCCAGTTTGAGATACATTCGCCCGTTTTAGCTTCACCTTCGCCCGTTTTTGACCCGAAGGTAAAACTGTTTATCCCCAAAAATTCAAAATTTTGTCAACTTGAATTTGAACATCTAATTTTGATTGAAACTTGTTCTACTATGGCCGATTAAGACTCGTTCATCACCAATTATTACCAATTTTCAATATATATCAGTTTTTAAAGGAAAATTAGGGTTTTATTCACCAAGCAATCGATTAACCAATTAACCTATGTTATAACCCTAATTTGTTAATCATTCTCCCCCTAAAACTGATATAGATTGAAATGTAATCAAAATTAAACATCAACAAACACCCTAAGATTCTTAATTCTAAAACCCTAGGTACGGTTCTAAAAATGACGATTTTGTGTTCATTATGGCTCCAATACCTGTGAAATTTGTATATAAATGATCAGTAATCACTCGTGAATCAAATGCACAGGAAAACGAAATCAAAGCAACAAGTTCTTGGATCGAAGGAAAAATTTTGAAAAATTGTTAATGATGTTCGAACGTGGAATCAGCTTATATATAAGGGCCACCTTCGCCCGTTGTGATGGTCGAATGTGGGACTTATCCACATTCGCCCAAAATGAATTGGCCGAATGTACATAGTGTTTACCCGAATGTGAAGTTTGTTTAAACAAACCCACATTCGCCCATTCTGAACAACCGAAGGTGAAGATTTTTCCACATTCGACCCAATTAAGGGGCGAATGTGAAATGGAAAAATCTGAAAATTTTGCCAAATCACGAATTCGAATCCCGTTCAACATTTTTCAATCTGTTAACCTTCCAAAACTCATATTTTCACCTTTTGAAATAATACAAAGCCCAGATGGTGTTATCAAATCTCAGAAATTGACCATCAAGCATCCCCGGTTATCAAAAATAAAGCAGAAATGCAAAAATTTTGGATTTTCTGAAATTTTAGCAAAACACACCTAAAATCTTTTTGGATTTTGTATCTTTTTGACAATAAAAGTAAAATTACATCAAAGTAAATGAAAGCAGTAAACATTTTGTGATGTCCGGTAAGAGGATCATATCAGTTTTCTGAGAAATCTGATCACAGCGTTGATCTATGTGTTTAATATTATCATTAGAAACAGTATGTGACACAGCAATTGCTGATATTGTGGTCCACGTAAGCTCACATGCAGACAATTACGCAATGCTTTAAAATGATACGAGTTAGGTGTATTAGACTAACACATTGTGGTGCCCACACACACGACATACTCCCGTATCAAGTAATTGCACAAAGCTTCGTCGTAACGCGTGATTATGCCAGAGTTATCCGTAAAAGTTACAAAGTATATAGCACAGAGGTGTACAGGTCAGCAAACGAATGCAGCAAAGTAACATGTGCATATACACTAGGTTGAGGCTGATATTAACCACTGATTTGCATCAGTTGATCAATACGATGTAATAATGATCTTTGATCAATTAAAACATAAAGTTCCTCAATTCGGTAACTTTCGGTTTTGGCAATTAAGCTCTTTTTGCAAATATTCTGATAAAACTAGGTCCGTAAATCAATACGACAAAAGTTTAATCAGAATACCCCGGATAACCATAACATAACGACCCGAAACCTCAGATTTTGGCAATCCTATCAAACGAAATTACGGTACTAAGACCATATGCACATGAGGTGTTCAGCCACGAACGCGTAGTTCGTTATGTTTGTATCACTAATGCACGCAATATTTAGTCTACGAAGCCTATCAGCATATCACACGTAGTCAACACATGCCTCATTATACTATATAATTCTTTAGCCTGTGTCAGATCCCCACTGATGTACTATCATTTCCTCTTTTTATCCAGGAAATCATTTTGGATTTTCTAATTTTTTTAGGTCTTTTTGAATTTTTTTTTAATGTTTTTGGATTTTCTGATAAAATTACTCCCCCTAAAATAAAGAACATATTTTTGGATTTTTAATTTTTCTGAAAAACAATAAAAAGAAAATTTGAAAGAAACAATCCACTCGAAAGCATCAACTTCTTTGAGGATTAGACAATCCCCTCGAAAGCATCAACTTCTTTGAGGATTACGATAGTAAAGAGAAATTCCCAATTAGCAAAGAGAAATTCCCAATTAGCAAAATATTAAAAACTAAAACTAAAAAGCGATAAACCGAGGTGCCGATTAGTCCTGTTTTTCCTTTATGTTGTTTACTTGTAAAAGATAGTCAAAGCGGGATCTGTCAAAAGCTTTTGTAAACAAATCTGCACGTTGGTAGTCAGTATGAATTTTGATCATATCTATCAATTCTTTAGCGTAACAATCACGTATAAAATGATATTTAATCCGGATATGTTTTGCTTTAGAATGATTTTCAGTATTTTTAGGTAATGCGATAGCGGCTTCGTTGTCACAGTATATAGGGGTTTTAAGAAACTGCAAACCATAATCCACCATCTGCTGTTGGATCCAGAGCACTTGCGAACAGCAACTCGAGGCTGCAATGTACTCGGCTTCACAGGTAGATAGCGCCACGGAAGTCTGCTTCTTGAATTGCCAGGTGACTAACCTGCTCCCTAAAAACTGGCAACCAGCTGTAGTAGATTTGCTATCTTTGTCACAGCCTCCCCAATCTGCATCACTAAAAGAAATGAAATCAAAATTATCATCATTAGGGTACCAAAGTCCTTTTGAGGGACAACCCTTCAGATATCTAAGGATACGCTTGACCGCCGTCAGATGACTTTGTTTCGGCTTCGATTGATAGCGGGCACAGAGACACGTTGCGTACATAATATCTGGTCGAGACGCCGTCAAATACATCAGAGATCCGATGATTGCTCTGTATGTAAAAGGGTCCGTCAGCTCCCCCTTAGCGTCCACTCCAATCCCGTGATTGGGTTGAATCGGGGTATCCATCGGCTTTGAATCCTCCATCTGGAACCGGCTCAAGATATCGGAAATGTATTTCGTCTGGTGAATGAAGATCCCGTCGGGTCTTTGGTCCACCTGTAAGCCTAGGAAAAACTGCATCTCCCCCATTGCGCTCATTTCGAACTTTTCCTGCATGACAGTTTCGAACTCCCTGCATAAAAGCTCGTTAGTTGAACCAAATATTATATCATCAACATAAATCTGCACCAGAAGCAAATCATCCCCTAATTTCCTCGTGAATAGGGTGCAGTCGACGAGTCCGCGCTTAAATCCTTTGGTGATGAGGTATGTACTTAGCTCCTCGTACCACTGTCTCGGAGCCTGGTGCAAACCATATAGAGCTTTGTTCAGCACGTAGACCTTATCCCGGTGGATTGGGTCCTCAAAGCCTGGTGGCTGCCCGACATAAACCTCTTCCTTGACTTTCCCGTACAGAAATGCGCTCTTGACATCCATTTGATAGACTTTGAACTTCTTATAGGAAGCAAACGCAAGGAACATCCGAATAGCTTCAATGCGTGCTACCGGTGCATAGATTTCGTTATAATCAATCCCTTCAATTTGATGGAAACCCTGCACGACCAATCTGGCTTTGTTACGAACAATAACCCCACGATCATCCTTCTTGCACTTAAACACCCATTTAGTGCCAATCTTCTTTCTTTCTGGCGGCAAATCCGTGAGCGTCCAAACTCCCAATTTCTGGAATTGTAATAACTCCTCCTGCATAGCTTCAACCCAGGCGTCCTCCTTCAAAGCGTCCTTGTATGTCCTTGGCTCTACCTGCGACACATAACATGCAAACGACCAATCATTTTGACTACCAGATTGTTGAATTTTAGCATATAACGCTAAAGCACCAAAACCTTCTGGCGAGTTGACACTTCGCAGCTGCCCTCTGGTCATAACACTGCTTCCAGGATCACCGATAACTTGCTCCAGTGGGTGAATACGATGAATCCGAGATTCCGGATATTCAGGTACAGTAACTCCCGTCTGAGTAGTCAAGTTCTCTACAGCATCCAGATCATGACCCGTGTTAGACGATGAAGCAACATCTGGAGTTGGAGTTGGGTTCACTGGCGGTGCCTCTGGTTCTTCTGCATGTTCAAGAATAACTTCTTCAAATTGTTCATCTTCAGATTCTGAAGAGTCTAATGAAGTTGAAGCCTCTTGAAACACTTCTTCCTCTTGTATAGGAGCATTGGTATCATTAGAAGCTGGTAGAGGGTTCACAGTGATCGGACGCACCAACGGTGAAGTCGCCGCGTTTTCACACTCGTAAAGTAATCTGATAACAGCTTCTTCAACCAAGCTATCTAGATTGAATGATTCAAAGAAATCTTTGTAATCAAACATCCAATCAGGACCCGTGCCTTGCAAATTTTGAGTATATCGTTGAACTTCCACATTAGCCCAATCCTCCACCTGACGAGTTCGTTTGTTGTATACCCGTTTAAGCGGGGTTGCATATCCAACAAAGTATCCCTCCTCAGCTTTAGGACTAAACTTCTCGCTTGGATTCAACATCGTGCATGGTGCCCCAAAAGGTTCTAGATACTCTAAGTTCGGCTTTCTTCGGTGTAACAGTTCATAAGATGTTTTACCAAACTTCTTCACTGTTAGAACCCGATTGAGTGTATAATTTGCTGCATAAATCGCCTCGTTCCAGAACATTACCGGAAGATTTGAGTCAGCGAGCATTGTTCTAGCCGCTTCAATTAGAGTCCTATTCTTTCGTTCAGCAACACCGTTCTGTTGTGGGGTGTACGGAGCCGAATATTCATGATGTATCCCTTTGCTTTCACAAAGTTCATCCATCTTGGCGTTTTTGAACTCCGTCCCATTATCACTCCGAATTCTCTTTATCTTCACATTGTAGAGATTCTCCAATCGAGTGAATAGAACTTTCAGGTTGTTAAAGGTGTCACTTTTATTCTGCAAACACATCACCCATGAAAATCTTGAGTAGTCGTCAGTGACAACTAAACAATAAAGCTCCCCAAGATGACTTTTGCGCTTGACTGGTCCAAATAAATCCATGTGCAATCGCTCAAGTGGCATCTCAACAGAGTTAACTTTCTTCACTTTGTGGGACTGTTTGTGTTGCTTCCCCTTCTTACAACTTACACACTTGTCATTCAGATGGAAATGTTTCACGTTTACTCCATCAACAAGCCCATTTCTCACAAGTTGGTTCATTTTCCTCAGATGAATATGCCCCATTCTTCGGTGCCACATTATCGATTCTTTCTCGGTCGCCTTGGATAGAAAACATGTTATTTTCCCCTGTGATGTCATCGCCTTGGACATATCAAGAATATAGAGATTGTTGACGCGAGGTGCCTTCAACATTATCCACTCCTTAGGAATTTTGAAGCCCGGTTTGAGAATATAGCAGGATTTGTCATCAAAATGCACAGTGAATTGTTTATCACAAATTTGACAGACGCTCAACAGATTATAATCAATCTGCTTCACATAAGATATTCTTTCAAAGCTCACTATTCCATTACTCACGCTCCCCTCCATAGTAATATATCCTCCTTTATTTCCCTCGAACGCGACATATCCACCATTAATGTTCTTCACATCGAACAATAATGCGACATCCCCTGTCATGTGGCCTGAAGCTCCACTATCAACAATCCAAAGACTGCTAATAGGGCCAGCTGAAGTTCCCTGCACACAAAAAATAAATCATTTAGTTCTTTCGGGGGGACCCAAGCCTAAGTCTTAGGTCTTTGAACATCGGCTTTCACAGAAACATTCTCAGAGACATTTTCAACAACTTTTTGTTTTGGATCAATCTTTTTAGGATTATTCAAAACAGTTTCCTTTTTCTCATTGACTTTTGAAGTACAGGCTCCTGGAGAACCATTGGGTGTCCAAGATTGTTCAGATCTTTTCAGGATGCGAATCTGAGACTTTGGGTTCTCAGTCGGTTTCTGAACATTGTTTGCAAAAGAAACTTTCTTGGTTACCTTATCTGTTTTAACAGACTTAGGTCCAACATTTGACTTGACAATCGGTTTAAGTGCAACCTTTTGCCTATCATTTGTTGTGTTCACCACTGGCTTTCTCCATGATTGTTCCATAGCAATCCGATTCCTTTGATCATACTGAATTGGACGATTGTTCCTCTTTTGATAAAAATTGTTTTGATTGTAAAACTGTTGTTGTTGAGGAACAACTCGTCTGTGTGGTGGAACATAATGATCAATCAGTTTTCTCATGGAATTCCTTACTTCAACTTCGTGCCTTTTATGTCTTACATATGGACACTGAGCAAGTAAATGCCCTCGTTCTCCACATTTAAAACATGCACGGTATTCTTTAAAAACATTTGGAGCATTTGGTTGAGCAAATGATCTAACAGGATATTGATCATTATACTGTTGATTCCTCAAACTCTCAGGGAGTGGCCCTTTTGAGTAAGCAGGCTCAAGAAAACCATTAGCTCTGTTTTTGGGTCTAATGAACTCTGTGACATGTACCTTTGGTTCTTGAGGAACATCCAAAAATAATTTCTTTAAAATAGCAGGCGGGATGTCATTTGTCCTTTCATGTTTTGGGAACCAAATGGTGCTTTCTTGCCAGATTTTATCTATTTTAGCATAGTTAGCATTTTTGATTGGAAATTCCTCATCAGAGATGATCTTATCGGATCCTTCCATCCAATAAAACACCTTGACAGGTTTGTCACACGGTTCATTTTTAACATCCCTTTTCTCAAATTCTTTCTTAATCACATTCTTTTCAGACTTTTTCTCACGATGAGCATTTGCCATCGGAATCACAATCTGAGATGGTGAAACTGGCTCATTAGTAATGATGTGATTTTCTTTTGGAATTTCACATGCATTAACATTTTGAACATTACCAGAGTCATCACTCTCAGTGTCTGAATCAACACTTTCAGCAGTAACACCCTCATCATTGAAACCTAAAATCGGCCTCACATCGGAATGTGGATCACCAATACTCGAAGTATTAGATTCATTTTCCGACGATGAGTCTGATTTTACTGAGCTCTCCGGTGTCACTTGATGACAATTATGGTTTTCAAAAAGTACCGGAGATGGCACATCCTTTTAATTAGTAGTTTGATCATCAATGATGTGGTCTACCACATAAGCAATGTGCTTATAACTTTCCAACTTTTTGTTTACTTTCTCAGCAAAGCATTTGATGGCGGCCATTTCCAACTTGGTATTTTCAATTTCATTTATGTAGTTATTAATTGCCAATTGTTTTAATGATAAAGTGTTTTTCAAGTCGGAAATGTCCTTTTTATAGCCATCTAGTACCTTGTTGAAAGCATTTAACTCTTTGCGAGTAGATTGACTGTTCATGATAGCACTATCACGTTGAACACGGAGTTGTTTGTTCTCCTCAGTCAATCTATCACAGGTACCACAATACTTATCACTAGTAACATCAGTGCTACACTCAGAACTTACAGATTTTGGCGGATCAGTCATGGCCATCAATGCGAAATGAGCTTCCTTTCCAGCGAAAAACTTGGAATAGTCAATCCTTGTGAAAGCATCATCAGCAATGCACGACTTCCTCGTCTTCAGAAAATCAGCTTCTGCTAGCAACTGATCAATATCATCATCTAGTGATGTAACACTTGCTTCTGTATCTGATTCACTGTCTGAATCTGAATAAACCGATTCACACTCCTCAGGAACATCAGAAACAGTGTCAATCACTATTCCAGAATTAGCATCCTCAGCATTAACCTCAACATATTCATTCTCCACTTCCATTTCAGCCTCAGACACATCAACTTCAACCTCAGTTTCATTCCTCTGATCAACTGTCACTGACTTTACAATATCAACCTGACAAGCAACGCAAGCCACATTTCCACCAGTAGTAATTTCCTCAACACCTATTTGCATACCCGACCAATCAAACCGTTCATCTTATTGAGTAACCAATGCTTGATTCTGATTAGTGTTCTGGTGTGTCTCATTAGGTGTAGTAATTGGTATGACTGTTCGGTTAGCATTGTTAGGTGATTGGTTTTGAGTCTGGTTTGGTGTGTTTGGTTGTCTGTTTTGGTTGTTATTAAAGTTGTTCTGACGGTTTTGGTAGTTGTTGTTATTTTGGTAAGAAACTTGGTTTTGGTTTTGTTGTTGACGATTCTGGTAGCTTGCATTGAATGGGTTTCTATTTCCTTGTTTTGGTGGCTGGGTACATTCCCTTTTAAAGTGACCTTTCCCTCCACAGTTAAAACAAGTAACTTTCTCTTTGTTAAACCCATAGGTTGTGTTAGGAGAAGTTCCCAAATCCGTTCTACCCGTCTTCTCAATAAATTCTGTTGCTCTTCTCATTATGCTTGCAAAAGCCCACTGAATATCAATCAGTTCCATCTCTTCTTTATCAATCTGTGCATAGTCTTCATTGGTTAAATTGTTGTTGCCAATTTGACTAGCAACCAACCCATTGTAAGATGAAACCATTGCAGAGACTAGTGCAATGTGTTGCTGAGCAACTTCAACCGTCACATTTCCCAAGTTAGAAGTCTCCAAAACCACTGGTTGTTGATTAGGTTGAGTACTTTGGTTCATTGAGTGATGTGGTTGTTGAGATTGGCTATCAGTATAGAAGGCTGCTTGTTGCATTGGTGAGAATGGTGAAATGTAGGAATTGTTATATTGTTGTTGTGGATGTGGGTTTGATGGTTGCGAAAAGGATGATGTTTGTTGATGGTAGTTGATGGTAGGTTTTGGTGATTCCATAACATTGGAAATGCACGCAACATGTGGTGCCACTAATCCTCCTGAACTTGAGTTACTAGCTGGAACTGAAGTGCCTCCAAAATATAAGCTAGGATTCTGAGGAATCTGTGATCTTCTAGCTTTCCTCTTTTCTTCCATCTCTTTGTTTTCCAGCTTCTCTATAAACTCTTGAATAGTCCAGAATTGGTATGCATCCTTCTCCCTAAGAACTTCCACATGCTGATCCCAGTGTGGTGGTAGAGCATCTGCAAACTTATCCACCTGCTTCGTCATAGGAATCTGTATACCATAACTTGACAATTCAGTTAGCAAATGACTATATCTAGGAGTTAATTCTTTTAAAGTTTCATTGCCAATATAAGAAAAATTCTCAAACTCCTTTCGTAATTCTTCCATCCTTAAACTTCTAGTCTTCTCATTCCCATCATGCCTCCTTTTAAGCATATCCCATAGTTGCTTAGATGTAGTGCATGTCCCAAACTGATGCAACAGATCGTTTGTGATTGCCTGAGTCAATTGGGAAAAGGCTTTCTTTTCCACAGCAAACTTCTTTTTCTCCTCCTCAGACATACTCTCCAATGGAACTGGTTCACCTGTATTCTCCAAAACTGGTACTGTGTAACCTCTAGCAATCATGTTCCATGCCTCTGCACCCTCCACTCCCATGCCTTCCAAGTGGATCTTGAACTTGGTCTGCCACTGATTATATTCTTGTATCTCCATGAGCTTCGGTGGCCGATTCCCGCTACCTGAAGATAAGTCATTTATTAGTGTGGAAATAGCATTTGTGGTTTGAGTGTTTACCACCGCTGCTGCTACTCCCCAGTAGTCAGGTTGTGGTGCTGGAGGTGTCACACTTTGAAGCATCGAGTTAGTCATCGCCATGTAGTTAATCGGTTGCGAAGACTCCGTCTTTTGTGCTGCCACCGTCCATGGGTCCATTACTTGCTGTTGTGGTTGTGTCGTTGCTGGTCTCTGGGTAGTTGGAAAATTCCACATGATCACGAACTTTAAAAAAATCCAACACTTAGAAAATTTTCCAAACACAAGTTCTAGGTTCGCCCAAAATTATCTACTTTCGACCCTTTCTGATTCAGTTTCGCCCAAACAGTAATCAATCGAAGGTAAAACTTCACCAGAATGTAAAACACACTAACACACTTCCACTTTCGCCCAGAAAATCCTAGATTCGACCAGTAATTTTCCACGTTCGCCCGCCCGATCAATCGAATGTGGAAAAATTGACCCGAAAGTGAAAAATTCAACCAAGAAATTCCAGGTTCGCCCAAAAATCACTCAGATTCAACCAAAAACGACTCAGGTTCGCCCAAAACTACCCAGGTTCGCCCACTAAGTTCCAGGTTCGCCCATTTCAGGTTTGAAAAATGGTTACACTTTGAAAAACGGTTATTTTGATCTCTGATTTTCAAAATTTTGTGGATTTGAATGATCTTAATCAGGTTTTGATTCGGAATTGATTTGGAACAACTTTAATTCTTGGAATTTTAGATTTTAACCACAAAATCAACTTCAAATCAATCAAAAACACTCAAAAACCATTTTCATTCAAAAACAGATGTATTTTGATCAAAATTAGGTCCAAATCAGCTCTGAGTTTATCAAATTTGTTGTTGTATGATCCGTATGGCTCTGATACCACTTTGTAAGCGAAAGATTTTGACTAAAACAGGATTAATTTGATCATACAAGTCACAAAACCAGGTGCGGAAACCCTAGCTTTGAACAAACAGATAAACCTCTAATCAAAACACAATCAACATCATTTTCAAAGCTTTTCATAGATTAACTTGTTCAAATATTTGATTACAATTACACTTTAGTTAATCTAGAACATTCACACACTTTCTCAAAATAACCTGGACCCTAACCTGAACACACACACAACTGGAAACTCTCTGTACATCACAAATACACAAAATCTATATATAGCCACTGCATGTTCGCCCAGTTGCTGTGGTCGAATGTGGAATTCTTCCACATTCGCCCACTTGAAGGTACGAACGTGTATCTTCAGTTCAGGTCCATTCTACATTCGCCCATTTATCTTCACCTTCGCCCACAAATACCTACATTCGCCCAGTCAGTTTTCACATTCAACCCATCAGCATCACTTTTAACATATGTTAACATGTAGATCCAATCACTAGTCGCAATACGTGTATCTACAACAGAGAGTGAATACTGTTTCTCTACTTGTAGAATGAAGAATTTGATGATATCAGTTGCCTCATCCTTGGAAAATAAAAAGAAGACCCATGTGAATCTTGAGTAGTCATCAATGATGACTAAGCAGTACTTCTTACCAAGGCTCATGATTTTGTCTGGCCCAATAAGTCCATATGGAGTAGTTGAAGACATTCAGTTGTTTTTTATTCTTCAACAGACTTATAAGAGGACTTATGTTGTTTTCCCATAGGATAGGAAACACAGTATTCTTTACACTAGTATTCCTTCAAGGGTAGACCTCTGACCAAGCCCATTTTTGTGACTTTAGTTATGGTTTTAAAGTTCACATGGCCAAGTCTCCTATGCCAAAGGTCTGTTTCAGAAGTTGATGCTTTTGAGAAGAAGCAGGCAATGTTGTTCAATACTTTGTCCTTTTCAAGGTCCACTGCATAGACATTGCCACATCTTTTGGAAATCAACAAGTATGATCTTCTGTTATCTTCTCTATCAACTTTTGGCCTTCTGGTGATATAATCTTGCAAGCAGTTTTGGTGAAAAAGGAAGAATATCCTTTATCACACATTTGAGAGACACTCAGCAAGTTGTACTCCAAGTTTTCAACCAGATTGACCTTATCAAACTTCACTTTACCAGAGGATACATTGCCATATCCTAGCACATATCCTTTGGCATTGTTCCCAAAGGACACAGTTCCTTCTCTTTGACTTATGAAATTGTTGATTAGGTACCTGCATCCTGTCAGGTGCATTAAGCCTCCACTATCAACGTATCAAATGTTGTTTAGACCTCTGGAGACCCTCTGCACAAAGAGTAGATTAGTTAGTTTTAGGAACCCAGGCCATTTTGGCTTTGGGTTTACTCTTGAGAACAGGAAGAGTAGCAGTTTGTTTTGGACCATTTTTAGAAATCCAAGTCTTTTTGGCTATGGATTTGCTTTTGAGAGTAATGGTAGAACCCTGTTGAGGTCTACCATCAACTTTGGTCATCAGAAGTTTGACCATAATTATCAAATCTTTAACCTCAGCAGTTTGTGAAACTGCTGAAGGTTTGGGTCTAACTTCTAAAAGAAAATTTTGAGAAAAAGGATCTATTTGAGATTTAATCTTTTTCTGAGAAAAGGTGTTACTTGGTTTTTGTTTGTTGGGATAAAAAGTGTTTTCAAAATCTTGTTTGATTTGTTTTCCCACAACCAGTTCTAAAATTTTCTTGTTGTACTGATTTCCTTTTCTATATCTACAAAATTCTATTTTGTGGTTAAACAGACCACAAACTTCACATCCTTTTTCCTTTCCTTTCCTTTCCTTTTAAATTCATCATGAGTTGAGGAAGGCAAATTACTAACAGTCTTAGTATTTTGAATTAGGTCATCAGTAGTTTTCATGTTCTCAACTCCTGATGTAGATGAAACTACTGATGACTTAATGTCAGCAGTTTTAACTTCTATAGGACTTTCATTTTCAATTTTGAGAAAGTTTTGATGAAAAGATGTGCAGTCTTTCATATCAGAAGTTTGTTTTTGAACTATTTTACTCCCATCATCAGCAGTTTTGGGAGTATAATCAGTTGGTGATTATGTATGGTTATACCCAATGCCAAACTTAACATTTGATGCAGTTTGTTTGTTAAGCAGCATTTGGTAACCTCTACATGACTCAACCCAATTTTCACAGTCAACCTTGGTGTCAGCAAGCTCTTTTCTGACATTTCCTAGGTTTTCCATCATGCTTTTTATCTGTGCTTAGGTTTCAATAGCATTATTTGTTAATTTAGAAATTTCTTTAGATTTTGATGCAAGTTTTCTTTCTAAATCACATTTCATTTGAGTGTACTTTCTTTCTGATTCATTGGCTTTGCCTTGTAGATGCAAATTGATTTCTCTTATTAAAGCAAAAGATTCTTTGCATGATTTTGAGCAAAGCTTTAAAAGAGAATCTTGTGATACCTGTGATAAGGCAGAGTTAGAGGAGCATCCCTCAAAAGCCATTAAGGAAAAGCTCTTTCTGCCATTATCAGGTTCTCCAAAGTTGATGTCAAAGACTTTGTTGTCTGCATCTGGATTGCATTCAGATGTGTCAAAAGGAAGACTGCTCCAATTAACGTACTCAGAAGTGAATAGACTTTGTTAATTGGGTTGTTGAGCTTGTGTAGGTTGTGGAGTAGCAGGAATTGAAGGAATCTGTTGTTGTCCCTGTTGTTGAGCAGGCATCTGTACATATTGTATTTGAGGCACGTATTGGATTTGTGGAGCTTGTGCCTGTACAAAATGTGCACTTCCTTGTGTTCCTATATTACTATTGTAACTGGAGTTTGATTGATTTCCATACTGTGGTTGGTTAAAGCTAGAGCTTCTACACTCTCTAGCAAAATGTCCAAACTTTTGACACTTGTGACATCTTAGTTTTGATTTGTCAAAACCAACTTTTGTAGAATTGTTCAGTCCTGGAAATTTTCTACCTGACCTTTTATAAAATTTATATGTCTTTATACTTAACATGGCCAGTTGGTGTAGTATGTCCATTTCTTCTAAGTCATCACTACTGAAATTTTTTAAATCATCTAGAAAAAAACACATGTTATCAGCAGTTTGACTATTTTGATCATTGTCATAAGCTGTATATGATCTTTCTGATGAGATCCCAACAGTTATGTCAATGTGATCAAAAGTTCCAAAATCATTAGAACAAGGTGGTGAGTCTTGTCCCAATAGTGTTGTACTACCTGGAATATAGTCATCAGCAGTTTTTCCAGTATTTTGTAACTTTTTCTTTTGATTGATTTCTCTCTCAAAAGTGAGTAATCTCCCATGTAATTTTGTAAGTGAAAGGGAGTCAAAATTTAGTTCTGATCTGAGGACTATTGAATAAGTTTTCCATTTTTCAGGTAAAGACCTTAAAAATCTATGTAACATAGATACATTTGTATAAGTCTGACCATTTAGTTTTAACTCAGATATTAATGAAGAAAATCGTTCAAATTGTTGTGTCAAAGTTTCTCCATTAACATGAGTAAATGTTTCATATTGTTGAGCCAGAATTTCTCTTGTGTTGGTAATCACCTCATCAGTTCCTCCAAACAGTTCTTTGAGGCAATCCCACAGCTCTTTGGCACTCTCACAATTCAATTGTCCAGCATAAATTTCATTTGGGAGAGCCTTACCAACATTGAAAAAGCCTTAGCATCTACCTCAAGTTTTAGGAAATCTTCATCAGTGTTGTCTTTTGGATCTTTTGGTCTTTCAACTTTAGTTTCTGGATCTACTATTACTGGTTTATGTGGTCCATACATGACAGACCTCCAACAGCTAGTGTTTGTCTGTGACAAAGTGTGTGCCAACCTCTTTGCTAGATATTATATTCATTTCAAACCAGCATAGGAGGTTTATTGGCAGATCCAGTATTATGAGGATCCATTTTTAAGAAAATTGATTTGTCAATAATTTCTTAAAGTGAAGGATGTTTCGAAAAAGTGAACTAATATCCTTTATTGAATGTCAATAAGAGATTATATCTGATTCTCAATTTGTTATATTTGATCAGAAGAACCAGAGCCCTGATACGAATTGTTGGATCAGTTTCTTTTAACAGTTTCCTATCAAGAAAACTTGTATAATATTTATCAAAATAAATTGCACAGCAGAATAAGTATAAGTGTTCTAAGTTAGAGTTTCACTTTAAACAAGACTTATTACCCCCCCCCCCCCCGCGCCTCAATCAATGAACTAAAGCAGTTAATGTGAGAATCAAACAATTAATGAATATAACAGTAATAAGTGCTTTCAAATGACTCTCAAATTATATAAAATGGTTAACTGCTAGATCTCATAAATAGAAGGGATGAACCCAGCTATTTATTGACAGAACAATACGTACAAGTGAAGTAAACAAAAGATTATAATAATACTATAACAGGCTGTAGTATTGAACTTGTACATAAAGTAGCAAAAATTAATATAATACTTAACTACTGAAGTTAAGGGCGGTGGAAAGCTTCTATAAGAACTGCTGATGAGTGACAAACTTCTGATGAGTATTTCTTCAGAAGTTTGATCTTCAGTAGTTGTTCTTCAGATGTTTGTCTGGTTCATCTTCAAAACTTTTGATCTGTACTCTTCAGCACTTGTATCAGTTTCTTTAGTACTTTATCTTCTTCTTCTTCAGTAGATTCTATACTTAACAAAATATGCAGAATATGATTCAGACTAAGGTTTATAATGACTTGTCAATCCTTTTTGACCCAACAACTTTCTTTCAACTTATTAACTTATTGGAGAAGTCATAAGTCAAATGGAGGTGAAAAAATGGAGAGCCAAACATGCTCTTGATAGTTTGGTATACAAATTAAACAATTACGTCGGTTAATAATTAGTATTTATGAATTGCACTTCAGGAAACATTTTCAAGTCCGCTTGCATAATTTGCAAATCTGAAGTAAATAAAGTTAAAAGAATATTAGTTTTGCCTCAAACAAAATTATTTATTTTATCGACTTTTAAAGTTAATGACTAGAGTTACATATCATATACATTTTTATTTGTAAGTTAACATTTGGTAACTTTTATTAAAGCTAGGGTTACCTTTGCATGCTTAAAATTCAATCTTTTTGGTGTGGGTGTATGATATTTTTGAGAGACGCTTATCGAAGTGGATGGCCTCGTGTTTATCTACCCGAGGTAGGATCACCTTGATTAGGTCGGTTCTTGAAAGTCTACCAAATTATTATTTCTCCTTGTATAAAGCCCCAAAGTAGGTAATCAACGATCTCAAATCGTATATTAAACGGTTCATATGGGGTCTGTCAAGTGATAGCAGGAGGATGCACTGGGTCGCGTGGGATCGGGTTGCTATACCGAAAGCACTTGGGGGCCTAGGTCTGAATAAACTTATCAATATTAACATTGTGCTTCTCTCAAAGTGGGGTTAGAGATTTAAAGCTAAAAACGACAATTTGTGGAAGAGAATCATCGAGGCTATCCATAGGGGAAGATGCTCATTATGACAACCGTCACCTTCATTTTTCATCAAATTGCCATTTACAGTCCTTATACACTCTATCATTTTTTCAATTTTAATAAAACTTGAGTTTCATCGATCATTATATATATTTTTTTTTACTTGGAAATGCCTACATTTTAACGAAACACGTATATAGAAACAATATTTAAACGCAATACATTTTGGCAATTGTAAACTTTGTTCTATTTAAATGATTATATTATCCTTGTTTAAAGAATTAAAGTTTATAAGTTTGGGTAAGTTTTATTAAGGAAAATAATAAGTTTTATACATAATATAGCAAACTAAAACCACATGGGTCATTCATGCCATTTCTGAAACTTTTAAGAGAAGCCTCCCTCCCCTATTCTCCGATCGAATTCCGGCGACCGGAATATTTTCCGGCGAGATATGAACAATCACTTATGAGAAGTTTTTAACTAGTTCTAATCATTGGGTTTACGTTTCTCCACATTAATCTCACGAATCCTTCTCATAATTGGGTCAATAACGCGATAATTAATAGCATTTAATCAGGGTTTTCAACCGAAACCGCCGGAACTCTTTAAGTTTATTAAATCACGACTTTTGCACGTCCATTATAAAAGCCGAGGATTGCAAAACGTTTCTGCACCTATACTCGACATAAACCCACAATAAAATTGTTCAGAAACGCGTCCAGAAGCTTGGTTTTCTTCGATCTCTAGGCCCGACTTGGTTTTTTTTTCCGATCCTTAAAAGGCTAGTAACTCTAAATTCTTACTTCTAACATGATATTCGGTTCCCTTAGAGTAAAAGCCCCATAAAATCGATGCTTAAATGCCTCTGAATCGGGTTATTGAAATCAACTAGGGTTAGGGTTCTTGCTAGACTATTTGGGGAAGAAGATGGATTGGTATTGTTGTTTAATATAATTTCTTTTTAATAGAACTAAGAAAAGTTGTTATGGTCTAGTGGTTAACACATGAGGGATACACATGAGGGACTCGGGTTCGAGCCTCTTCCCAGGCGCCCTCACCATATTTATTTTGTTATTTCTTATTTTGTTTTTATTATTATCTTATTATTTAAATTACATATAAACATAAAATATTCATAATAAATTCATTTTTGCTCCAAAAATTATAAAAATTTAGGAGTAACATCTTGACACCATAAATAAAATTATCACATAAAATTTTCTGGAAAATAAATTATTTCATATTTTTATTAATTTAAATAGTTTTAATCATAAATAATTGATTAAAAATTCATTTTTAATGATTTAAATTCCAAGTTTTCTGAAAAATTATTTTTAAGGATCATGAACCTAAATAAAAATTATTGGTTCAGAAAAAAATTATTTTTATTAATTTTCCTATTTTTAATCATTTACCTATTTTTAATCATTTAAACATGATTTAAACTCATTAAAATTATTTTAAATACAAATAAATTGAGAAAAATTATGGAAAAATTATTTTCGCTGTTATACTTCAGAAAATGATGATTTTCCATAAAAATATCATTTTTCGATCATATCTTGTATTTTTTTAGTTTATTTATATTTAATTAAATATAACAAACTATTTAGTTAGATATAAATTATTAAAATCTATTCTAGGGATATTTTTCTACAAAATAGAAAATGTTCCTACTTGTAGAAGTGTTGCATTAAATTTCCTTAGTCACATATTCGATCGTGAATCATGTTTCAGGTTTTGGATTATATGTGTTGACAAAATTATTTTGTACATGTTTCAGGTTATTTTGAGACGCTTCCTTTAAGCTTTTGGATTTATATTTTGACTTCATTGTATTTTAGTTAGATTTGTCGCTTTAAGATCCTTGTAACTTGAATTTCTTTTCGATGTAATAAACTATTAATTCAATGTATGCAAATTTACACTTTAGTATGAGCTATTGAGCAATCGTCACTACGTGACACCTCGATGTTTCCGCCATCGGTTGGGATGTTACACTCATGGGATTCCATTCCAATGAGCAAATCGTCAAGTAGAGTTTGGTGCTCAATTGTCAAAAGCTTTTCTAAGACAGCCATTCAAGGCATCCCGATTAGGAGTCTTTTCAGAGGCTCGGTGGGAATGGGGAAGATATCTCCTTCTGGTTAGACCCTTAGGTGCAGGATCTTCCTCTCAAAGAATAGGCTCCTCGACTGTTTGCATTAGAAAACAATAAAAGGTGGAAAATCAAGGAGTAGATTCGATAGGGTGGAAACTCGCCCACTTACTGTTGGGAATGGACTCAGCCTCCGTGACAATTCGAGGAGTTACATCAGTTAAACCAGCTCTGCAGTCTGTTGGATCAGATCAGGTTGACCGAGGGCAGGGACGGGTGGAGATGGCTTGGAGACACATCGGGGGAATTTTCAGTTGGAGCAGTCAAGCGGTTTCTAAATGCAGGAATGGATTAGAGCAGATATTATGTGATGGTTTGGTGCAAATGGACTCCTCTCAAGAGTAACGTGTTCGTGTGGAGTGTGATGCAGCAGAGTATCCCCACGACTGTTGAGCTTAGGCAGAGAAGTATTCCGGTTGCTGATGTGGTTTGTCCGCTTTGTGAGCACGATGATGAAACTATGATCATCTTTTCACTTCGTGTATGATAGCTGCGGTTATGTGGTAGCAGAAAAGTACCTGGTGCAGGCTCCCAAATATCTATGCCTTATCGTTTACTGACCTAGTTTTGGGGTGCTCGGTTGTTTCTCATGAAGTTAACTTTTCAAAATAAAAAAATAACGTTTAAAACCCAATGTAACACATGAGATTAGTTTACTAGTTTATGTTTATTTATAGAGTAAATTACAAAAACCGTCCCTGTGGTTTGGCCCAATATGCCAGTCCAACCCAATCTTTTAAAAAGTGCATGAACACTCCTTGATCTTTCAAAAAATACGCCTAAACAGTCCAACGACTTCACCCAGTTAACTTTCCTTCATTAAGTCAGGGGCATTTTCGTCCAATCATGTAAAATTTTATAACCAGTCTTCCCTCGCTCTCCCTTCTCCTTTATAACCTGTTTCTTTCCATTTTTTCCCTCCACCTCCACACTGCTTCTCTAATTTCCCTCCAAACACACACAAATGGAAATTCAGCAACGTAAGAAGAGGAAGATAACACAATGGGTTGTACGAACTGGGGAAGACAAAGTCAATCTCGAAGAACACTATGGTAAGTCAATCGATCCACATCTTACATTTAAACCCATTGTTTATTACACAAGCTGAAAATTAGACGAGCAAGCTGAAAATTTGGCTATGCAAGCTGAAAATTTGGTTATGCAAGCTGAAAATTTGGTAATCTGTTTGATTTGGGTTTTAGTAATCTGTTTGATTTGGTAATCCAAACTTAGTGTAATCTGTTTCACTAGGTAAGCTCCAAAGAACAGAACTAGTGTGTAAACTTAGTACATTGACCTTATGAAAATTCTAATGAAAGTCCTGTTATTTGTGATCTTTTTATGGAAGTTGATTTGGGTTTTATTAAAGCTTGGTTGAATGATTAAACTATCTTTTCTTGTGTTGCAAAGGTTGCTACTATTCTTATGTTTGATACTGCACCTGATGCTATGCTACTGGCTTTGTTATAAGAATTGTTATTGATCATAATAGCAAGATGAAAATATTGATCCAGATGCGTTGAAGCAGGCATTTGATTATCGCAACATAGAGGAAGATGATGATTGGTACCATGATCCATATCAAAGGGAGTATGATCCATTATATTCACCTTACTGTTCAGATGATGACTGTCATTGGAAGTAGGTAGGTGTGTTAGTAGGTTAAGATCATAGTAGTTTAGTCTTTTGGTATGATAAACAATGGTAAGTTGATGTGGTATGTAAACTGATGGCTTGAACTTCATGCTTTTTGTCTGTAAAATGTGGTTTGGTTATATATATGTGTAAAAAGTGGTTTGGCTATATTAGTGCATATCAGTAGTTGACCCATTTACATGATCATATATAACTGCATATAGGTGTGCATATATGTGCAGTTGACCCATTTACTTTAGTGCATATATATATGTCATTCCTGATGACCCATGGCCCATTTGAAGTTTCTAATGACCCATGACCCATGACAAATGTGTAGTTGACTTGATCCACCCAATGGGTCATACAGAGGCTGCATATACACACAGAATATGCAAAAGTGTGCTTCCAAATGGGTCAAACAGAGCCTGCATATTTGTCTGCACATGGCAGTTCACTTCCCAATGGGCTGCATATATTGGCTGCAAATAGGCATCAGTTGACCTGCATATATGTGTGCAAATATGGGTTGGACCTCCAGTTAACACAACATACAAAAGTGCATACACACACAGCATAAAGCAGTTAACACAACATACAAAACTGCAGTTGACTTCCAAATGGGCTGGACCTGCAGTTGACTTCCAAATGGGTCTGGGTCAGCAATTGACTATTGGGTTCAGTTGAGACCACAGTTACCAGAACAAAGACTTTTGATAGTTTATGATGTGTTTTGTAAGCCAATGGGCTGATATTGTAATTATCTATAAGTTTCTAGGGTTTTGTAGTGGGCTGCGCACTTAATGTAAGGCCCTGCGATAAGTGCGTAATATAAAACAGACTCAACTAAACTAGACCACACGACAGGCAAGTGTACCTATCAATGCAGTACAGACTAAGTAAGTCCTAGTATCGAACCCACATGACACAACTAGAAAAAAAAACTAGACTCGACTAAGACTTAAAATAAATGGTTTAAAAGTGATTTTTTGGTTTTTTAAATAATTAATTAAAATAAAATAAAATAGATAAGATAAATAGATAGCAAGGATAATTGAGGAAAATATAAGGATAGGAAGGCAACTACCTAGGTCAAGAATCCTACGTGCAAACTTACAACTCTCGGTAACGGAAAACTGAATGGATACCAGATTCTAAAGATAACTTAAGAAACTCCAAGACGTGCTAGATCTCCTCCCGGTCTCACCAACACACCCCAAAGAATCCTAAAGAATAAAACACTGGCTATCTAGCTCGCATCACCTCCCGGTCTCACCTCACTTAGAATGTAAAGGTACTCTAATGACTCGATCACCTCCCGGTCTCTCTAATCACAATACAGCCGAGGATGTAAAAGAGTAATTTAGTTGGGTTAACTATGACTTGGAGTTGCAAGAAACCAAAGACAACTAGGATAGGATCACCCCCCGGTCTCACCCGAAACCTAACACCTAAAGCTCTAGACAACCCAACATTCCATCACCTCCCGGTCTCAAGAATGGAAGAATATCTAAGTCCTCTAAATTCTCTAATCTAGTTCCTATGACATTCGGATCCAAAACCATAAACTAAGCTACAAGCACCAAGCAGGTAACCCTAATAAACATCCAAACATGAAAGACATTCACTAAGACGTTTATGGAACTATCAAAGATAATAAATTAGACTTAAGTACGCGCACACATCATAATAAACATCAACTAAACCGTTACCAAAACATTAACCATTCAAAAATAAATCCAAAACCAAAATTATAAACTTAACATGCAGTCAGCATAGAACCTAGGTAGTGGGTCAAGATTTAGCTACTCATAATAATGAAAAACAATAAAAACAAAGGTTCAACATAAAAATTAATCATCGTCTCAATATTCATGAACACGAAGTAAATAAATATAAAAACTAAAACTTTTAGTAATCAAATCCGTAGCTTCACTCTTGAACCCGAGCCTTCCTGGCCTTCACCTCTCCTCTATTTTTCTCTAAAGCTGCTGTTGTGCTCGATTCCCTTGGCGGCCGTGAGATTCTTCGATGATAGTCTCTCCGCCTCTAATTAGCGGTTGTTCCTCCTTTATAATATGGATATCAACCTCCAATTAATTAGGAGTCATTCCACAATCATCTCAACTTGGGCCACGAGCCCAAGTTTACAATTCTTTTTTTCTCTATTATATTATTGTTATTATTATTATTATTATTATTATTATTAGTAGTAGTAGTATACTCCAAGCTCGCATCTCGGGTGTTCTTGCCTCGACCAAAATTACTCGTTTACGCTCCAACGTCCAAGAACGCCTGATCTCAAGTGTTGGTCTCTAGATTAAAATTCTTTCGTTTTGAGCTCATTTTTCACGAACACCTATAAAATAATAAAATAAATAAATACATAATAAAAATGACTCAAAACGAGTACAAACATAATAAAATATTATACAAAATACACGGGAAAAGAGATGTGTTTTGCAACACATCAGTGCGCAGGCCCATCAGGCGTCCCTATATATAGAATAGCATATGCAGCTCACTAGGTGAGGGTTTTTGGTGATCTTTAATAGCACAAGTGTCATAGGTGCATACTTGTATCATTTCCATGGTGTTTCAATGTTCATTATCAAAAATGGAAGCTCGATTATGATCATCTTGTGTGTCGGTTCTTCACATATCATCTAGTATCTTTGTGTCTAAAGATTTACCACTCAAACACCTAATCAATAGGTGTTTATAAGTGTTATCAATCACTAGCACTTAACAAGATCTAGTATTTGGGACTTACAATTTGGTATCAGAGCCTTTGTGCTCTTGATTGTATCTATTTAATATACCAAAACCCTCATCTTGTTAGTTTTTCTTAAAAGTATTATAAACTTTTGTGTTTTTATCAAAAGTTTCTTGAAATCTATAAACTTTCTCTGTTTTCTTATCAAGTTGCTTCCAAAATCGTTTGGTGTTGTGTTTCTAAGGTGTTAAAAGTTGTTTGTTTTGAGTAGAAACATCATCCAAGCATTTCAGATTAAATGAAACAGTCTTGGATCAGATCAGCTGAGTTTGTGCATATTTGAAGACGGCTGTGCGCACTTAACTCATAAGTTGCGCACTTAACTCATAAGTTGCGTACTTGTTTCTTGTTCTGTGTACTTAACTCAAGTCTTGTTGTGTGCACTTAACTCATAAGCTGCATACTTATTTCTTGCTGTATGCACTTAACTCATAAGCTGCACACTTATTTCTTGTTCTGTGTACTTAACTCAAGTCTTGCTGTGTGCACTTAACTCATAAGCTGCATACTTATTTCTTGCTGTGTGCACTTAACTCATAAGCTGCATACTTATTTCTTGTTCTGTGAAGTTAACTCAAGTCTTGTTGTGCGCACTTAACTCATAAGCTGCGTACTTATTTCTTGTTCTGTGTACTTAACTCAAGTCTTCGTAATCTTAAAATTTCTTTGTCTCCGCGCACTTAACTAGGGTTTCTGCACACTAAATTAGAAAATCCTTAGTTTTCTTCGTACTTACTGAAAACTGTGTAGTCTTTGTGTACTTATCTAGGGTTTCTGCGTACTTACCAAGAAAACCCTGTTTATCTATGTACTTGTCAAAGACTGCGCACTTATCAGGAGACAAGGGATTGACCGTGTAATTGCTATTGTTTCAAGTTGTTGCATACTGATTTGTGTGAGTTACTGCGCACTTACCAAAGGAAACTTTGGGAGATAGTGATTTAGCCTTCTGTGGCTTTATCACAGTGTACTTATTCGTGTGTTCTAGTCGTTATTCTGCCCGAAGTTCTTGTGCCATCAGATCATCAAACCTTTAAGTTTGCGTACTTAGCTTCTGGACTGCATACTTAAGGACTGTGGACTTATAATTGGACTGTAAACCTTAAAATCTAACTTAAAATCAACTTTAATCAATGGCTGGTAACAATAACAACTTAACCATGAATCCTATAACCCAAGCTGAAACCATAACCCGAATCCCTAAGTTAATAGGTGCACAAGATTATGGAACCTGGAAGAACCGAATGAAAGCTTTCTACTATGTTAATGACTTTACCCAGTGGACCTCAGTTCAACTCGGGCCTCACATTCCCACATGAACCACTGATGTGGGAGAAGTGTTCAACACTGATCCCTCCACCTACACCGACCTTGATAAGCAACTGCTGCAACGTGATCACAAGGCCTACGGTGCTCTCACCATGGCATTGTCCAAAGATGTGTGCAACATGTTCGAAGAGTACACTTTTGCACATGATTTGTGGTTTGCTCTAAGTGAGTATTTTGAAGGAAATGCAGAAATGAGACAGAACAAACAAGATATGGTTTAAAAAGAATATGATATGTTTGGAAGTATTCGAGGTGAAAATCTGTCATCTCACATCGACAGGTTTATGAGTATGCTGACTAAAATGAAGAAGGCTGGTATCCCGGTCAACAATAGAAACTCAATCAAGAAGTGAATGGAGTTTGCAGTGTATGTTGATAAGGAAAGAGCTTCTGAATCCACAATCCACTCTAGCTGATCTCATCAACACACTGAAGTCGTTTGAAATGGACATAACCAAGAGAGAGATGAATCAGACAGTGTCAAAAGTTACGCCAAGCAGCTCTCTAAAGAATCTGGCTTTAATAACTCCAATTGGTGCAGATGGCTCAAGTTTGTCACCTGTTTTTGTGAACTCAATTGGTGGTGGAAGTTCTGGTTCTGGAAAGGCAGTATCTTACCCTGAAAAGACAGCAAAGATGCCAAATCTACAGACTACAAAAATAGCAACTGAACATGTTGAACTCTTTCACATGTTCATGAGCAGCTTTGAAACTTTAAAGACTTGTGAGCTAAAGAATGAGATTCTGTCTCCTAAAGATATGTATCAGGTTGACTCAGATGACATGGAGGAGATGGATCTGAGGTGGCAGATGGCAATGATTACTCTAAGGGTGAAGAGGTTTCAAAACAGGACTGGGAAGAGAATTGGAATGGGAAAGGCAGGGTTTGACAAATCAAAACTTCGTTGTTATAACTGCAAAACCCTCGGACAATTCAAGTATGAATGTCCAAATCTTGGTCAAGCTGAAATTACGCCCGCAGGGAGAGTAGTAGCAATTACTGATGGTGCTGACACTACTAAGAAGGAAGGACAGAATACATTGGTGGTTGAAGACTTTGACTGGGGGAAGGAAGCTGCTACAGCTAAAGCAGATGTTAACAAGGCATTGATGGCAACGATATGCACCAAATCCGCAAATGGTGTAAACTCTGTGGAAGGATCTTCAGTGGGAGTGCGAAAAGGAGGAATGCAAGAGAGTGCGGGTTTGAAGGGAGTGTTGATTGCTAATGAAGGAAAAGAAAAGGTAGTTGAGGAAGCACTGATAGCTAAAAAGAATCAAGTCACCAAAGCAGATGAAAAGCAGCAAGAGGCCCCCAAGAAAGCTGATGAGAGGGATCTGGTAAGTATTCCTCTTGAAATAAAAACAAAGCTGTGCTCACCAAGGTGTGTTACAGCTGTTGCTTACTGTTTGTCTCACAAAAGAAAAATTTTAAGAGAAATGGATGACATTCGAAAAATTAACAATAAAATGAAAGAAAATGAGCTAGCATATCAGCGAAAGTTAAATGCAACTCTAGCTGAAATGAAAACTCTAAAAGAATTTGTTCTCAAAAAGGATTTTCTAATAAATGATTTAACCTCAAAGTTAGAAAAATCTAGAAATGAAACAAATCATCTTCAGATCATTGTAGACAAATGGAATGTAAGCAAACAGGCTCAAGCTGATCTAGTGGATTGCTCAAGGCAATCTTTTGTTAAAGATGGAATTGGATATAAAGATAAAAAATGGGATCGAAAGATCTTTATTTTTACCTCTGAGCAAAAGTGAATCTATACCAATTCCAAAACCTCATCCAAAAAATGATCTTTGTGAAAAGGAAAGTGTAAAATCTGAGTCTGAGTCTAATACTAATATAAGTAAAAGCAATGCAGATGTGACCCAAAAGTCAGAAGAGGAAGATGATGAAAGTTGTGGTGGAAAGACATTAGGGTTAGGTCACCCGGGTGCCAATTACTCTACAGTGAATTGGTTCATCTGGGATAATCAAAAGACTAAAACTGTTTTTAATCCGGATGACTGTAATAGTTCATCTAGGATGGATGACTGTACTAAACTTAATTCTAGACTTGATCTAAAGGGTGTAGTAGACCCTAATGACAGGAAGAAACCTGTTCAACGTTCTAATGTTTGTGTTGACAATATTGTGCCTACCTGTGTTGATTTAAAATCTGCATTTTCTAATGATAAAACGGCATATAAGCCATTTGTGTTTGTACCAGAACTAAAGCAAAACAGGTTCAGAAAATTTCTCACAGAAAAGATTCCAAAATTTGTTCCATCATCTACAGATATCTCATGTTCTGAAGACTCACAAAGTGATACAGGTCATTTAAGTTGTGAAGACTCACAGAGTGACACAGAAAGCAACATCAGCACTCAAGAATGCAGCACATATGAAGAATCAAGTGGCAATAAAAGCGAATCAAACTCAAGTTCAAGCTCAAGCAAGAACAAGCAAAGAACATCACAACCATCATCATCCAAATCTTCACCAAAGACCAAGCCTAAACACTCCAAATGCTTTAGATGTGGCAAAGAAGGACATGTGGTCAAAAAGTGTCATTTAAAACAAAAACCACAAAATTATTTCAAAACTCAAAACTCTTTTTCTGATCAGATCAAAAACCTTCAAGAAACAGTAAAAAGTTTTGTTAAAAACACACAGTTTTGGAAGAGAAAAGAGTCAATGATGGGTGAAAATCACGATAGATCAAAACTAAAACAAACATGGATTCCCAAAGTTAACTAAATACATGTTTTGAACATCTTTGTATATTATTTTTTTGTAATTTTTTTTTGAATAAGCTGCATAAATGGTTGATAGCTCTTATGAGATATATGTGGCATGTTGATAGCGGCGCGTTAAGAACCATCCGTGAATCCCCATACATATCGATCCATGACTGGATCATTAATGTATCTCACCGCCAGCAGACCAGAAATCATGTGGGCAGTTGGATGCTGTGCACGTTTTCAATCAAATCACAAGCAATCTCATGAAACTGCAGTCAAAACAATTTTCCGCTACCTCAAAGGAACACCAAAACTTGGTTTATGGTATCCTAAGTGTGATAATTTTGATTTAATCGCTTACTCTGATAGTGATCATGCAGGTTGTAGAATTGATAAAAAATTTGTCTCTGGTGGTTGCAAATTTTTGGGGAATCGGCTTGTATCTTGGCAAAGTAAAAAAGCAGATAACAGTGTCTATCTCCACTGCTCAAGCCGAGTACACTGTTGCGTCCATTTGTTGCTGTTAAGCTTTGTGGATCCAAAATCAGTTGCTGGATTACGGTTTGAATGTCATGAAAACCCCAATCTTCATTGATAATGATGCTTGTCGTGACATCGTGAAGAATCCTATCACCATTCTAAAACACTACATATTGAGATCAGGATTCACTCTATTCGCGATGCTCACGATAAAGGATACATTCAAGTGTTACGCATTGATACTGCTGATCGAAAGGCAAATATCCTCACAAAGGCTTTTGACAAAACTCGTTTCCTCCAATTGGTCACTTGGATGGAAATGATAAATTTTGAGTGAGCACACATTTTTGGGGGATAAAGTATATCTCTATATAATAATAATAATAATAATAATAATAATAATAATAAATTCCTATTTTCATACAAAACAAGATCTTGGGGGGAGAAAGTACATCTCTATTGCAAACTAACAAGAAATGATAGGAACTAATCATATTTTGTCAGCATGTGGATAGGACCCGGAGGATGCTGCAGCTTCAAGCAACGATATGTCGGTAGGTTTAGCTTTAAATTGAGTAAACTACTACTGGGTGATTAACTGTAAAATCCACACGGAAATCTGGATTCCCACTGTGTTTTAGGTCTGCACAAGCTGAGTCCGGTCATACGTAGGTTAAGAGATCAAAAGACACAGAAAATTTTTTGCGTATATAATCAAAAGACACCTAAGAGTACAAGCTACCAATGCGAGGCTAATCAACCAAATGAGCAGCAAAAGACACGCAATGTTAGTGACGTGCAAATATATATATATATATATATATATATATATATATATATATATATATATATATATATATATATATATAGCTCAACAAGCAATCAGATGATCAACTTCTCTGCTTATGGAAACATAGACCTGAAGCTCTCATCATCCGATTGACATAATGATAATCTTCTTTGCTTATGGAAACATAGACCTGAAGCTCTCATCATTATATCTCAATAAACCTTGAGGATTGGTAGGCTTATACCTAGCACAAGTGGGGTCCATAAAATTTTCGTCAATATTACCAAAACATGATAAATCTCATCACCCAACATATGTTGAAAGACAAGAGGCATGGATTTAAGTGGACAAGTATACCGACAATTTTTCGTGGGCTGCAGCTATCCAACGGAAAGTTGAAATGGTGAGAAACAGTTAACCCCTCTCGTTGTTTTTGTTTTTATTAAAAAAACGTACAAAATATAAAATGTTTAGGGTCAGTATTAAAATATGTTCTCGAATGTGAGATGTGATTATTGCATATAATACTGATCATCATCCAGTCTGTGATCAAGAACAGTGCAGGGGACGAGATTGTGAGATTCTTCGATCCTGTAGATGTATTCATGTTTTATCTGTCAGAGTTAATGCAGCTGTTTGGGAACACAATCAGAGTTGGAGCTGGTCAGACACTGCTGGAAGAAGGAATGCTATTTCAAAGAACAGTAGATCGTGCTAAAGAGAGGAAGCTGGAGATGTTAGAAATTTTGGAAATGATCGAGGCTGCAGACAAAGAGAAGGAGCTTGGAGACAAAGAAAAGAAAATTGCTAACAAAGACAAAGCTGACAATTAAAGAAAAGCAGCTAGAAACTACTGAAGCTCCAGAAGTGATAGTTCCAAAACATCCAGTGCAGGAAATACAGGAAGAAGGTGAATCAAGTGATATCTCGGTTAGAAGCTGACGGATGAAAATCTGGTAGCTGTGGTCTAGGGGGAGTATTGCTGGGTTTAGTTGAGACCACAGTTACCAGAACAAAGACTTTTGATAGTTTATGATGTGTTTTGTAAGCCAAGGGGCTGATATTGTAATTACCTATAAGTTTCTAGGGTTTTGTAGTGGGCTGCGCACTTAATGTAAGGCCCTGTGCACTTAAGATAAGTGCGTAGGCCCATCAGGCTTCCCTATATATAGAATAGCATATGCAGCTCACTAGGTGAGGGTTTTTGGTGATCTTTAATAGCACAAGTGTCATAGGTGCATACTTGTATCATTTCCATGGTGTTTCAATGTTCATTATCAGAAATAGAAGCTCGATTATGACTATTTGTGTGTCGGTTCTTCACATATCATCTAGTATCTTTGTGTCTAAAGATTTACCACTCAAACACCTAATCAATAGGTGTTTATGAGTGTTATCAATCACTAGCACTTAACAAGATCTAGTATTTGGGACTTACATTGACTTGTAAATATTCTACTGCCAACATAAAGCAGTTAACACAACATACAAAACTGCATAGATACTCAACATATCCATAACATTTAAAAGTCAACATATCCTAATACAAAAGATTCTAACAATGTCAACATATCCGAATACAAAAGATTCTAACAAAAATAGTACATAAAGGTCACATTGTCATTCCATAAGTACATAAACTACAACAAACCATTAACATAACCTATTAACTAGAAGGGCCACTGTCTTTCTTCCTCTTCCTGTTGCAAGTTCTCTTACTCTCATTCCACTGACCATAACATAACCTAACATCCCTCATTAGTTGACATTTATGGTCCATGTTTAAGGATTTCATAATCCATACACCTTTAGATTTGTCCCTTTCAATGTTCAAAACCCAGTCACATCTAGTCATTTGGAGACTAATACCCTTAAACACCACATGAAAGGTGACATTGTCATTCCAGTCAATCACTACTTGCCTCCTGTTAAACACGGCATGGTTTTTAACACGTATCTTGAAATAATCTTTATATTTAAAGGCTTGACCAAGATAAAAAGGTGGATCTGTAGTTTGATCATCATCAGTCAAACTCTCAGAGTCATCAACATCAGAACTGGAACTGGAAGATTTGTCAGTCATCATAACAACGGGATGTTTGCACCTGCAACAATATGGCATACAATGCAGTCAATAATCAACAATGCAGCTGTAGATAATGTATAATGCAGCTCTAAATAATCAACAATGGCAGTTGTAAATTAGTATTTTCATCACCATATCATCTTTACATTTAAAAGGTTGACCAAGATAAACAATGCAGCTTTAATAATGAACAATGGATCATCATCAGTCAACAATCAACAATGCAGCTTTAATAATGAACAATGGATCATCATCAGTCAACAATCAACAATGCAGCTTTAATAATGAACAATGGATCATCATTAGTCAACAATCAACAATGCAGCTGTAAATTAGTACATTCATTCCTAAACCCTAAATCAGTACAGACATGCATAGCTAAACCCTAAATCAGCGATGACATACCTAAACCCTAAATCAATGATGACATACATACCTAAACCCTAAATCAGTGATGACATTAATTGAAGCAATACATACATACATACATATATACATACCTACACAGTAAATCAGAAGAAGAAGAATAAGATGACCTACATAAGTCGACCTGCTGTGGAGGGCTTATAGTGTTGGGTCTTCAATTGGGTGTTGAATTGGAAGGAGTTGATTTCGTATTTAGGGTTTATAGTGAATTGGGGGAGAAAATGGATTCAATCAGGTTTATAAAGCAAAAAGGGAAGACTGGTTATAAAATTTTACACGATTGGACGAAAATGCCCCTGACTTAACAAAGAAAAGTTAACTGGGTTAAGTCGTTGGATTGTTTAGGCATATTTTTTGAAAGATCAAGGAGTGTTCATGCATTTTTTAAAAGATTGGGCTGGACTGACATATTGGGCCACATAGACGGTTTTGGTAATTTACTCTTATTTATAATTATAATACTAACTAGGTTTTTTATCTGGCCGCGCGTTGCGGCGGCGTAAATCTTATTTGGAAAATAAATAGCAGCCATAAATGTGTTTTCCATTAGTGTTTAACTGTGTCCACTTCAATACGCCATTAAACGCATTTTATCATTGCTAATTAATTAGCGGCTCTGCCATTTGCTAACAATGTATGGTTTAACCGGTTGGTTCACGGTTCATTTGGGTAGCGGGTCAAAATAGAATCACATAAATATCTAATAAGCGGGCTGAAAGAATATATTGTAAATTTGGGTAACGGGTCAAAATGATCACTTGGGAAAAAGCATTCAAAGAAATTTGAGAGCATATATCAATGATTCACTCCACACCTTGTATAGAAATCAAGAACACCAGAAATGATTATGCGACTGCTAGAATATGAAACAAATAATCAAATATCCAATCTGTGTAATTTGCAAAAGAAATAATTCAAATCAAAAGTTGTGTTAATAACTTTGCAACTGTTGGTTTCAAACTTTGCAACTGTTGAAAGAAAATGTATATAGGAATCTTTGTGAGATTCTGTTCAAGTACATGTGCATTATGCTTGTGGAAAAACTCATGCCCATTCCCGGCTCTTTGCAAGATCTCTGTTGCAGCATATTTATGAAAATTAACTGCTTCAGCTATGTGGCAAAAATAAAATAAAAACATACCTGATAGACTAAAAAGCATGATAAAATAACTATGAATACCTTTGAGGTGGGATAAAGGGAGGGATCATGAGCCCTTTTGATGCACCAAATGGATCATCCGGAGTCGTATAGATGCCTCTAACTGGAACATCCACAGGGCCGAGCTCATAACCACCCATAAAGCTCATAACCACCCATAAATGTCATGTCACCAGGTCGAACGCCCGCCACCATACGGGTCCATAAATCGATCCATTCCGGGCTGCACATTCCAATAAGAATTAGGATGCAAAACGATTATAATACTTATTTACTTTTAGATGTTGGTATAAACTATATAATCCGCTTTAAATTATAACTAAAGAAATATATTTATTTGATCATTCAAAAATATAAACATGTTAAACGACCAGAATATCCATCACAACAAAAGCAAATATGAAACTTTTTAGTGGTATTTTAGTTCATTACTGTTGCATACAAATAAGCTTTGAACAACTAACTGTTTTACAACAGTTTCATGGAACTAAGTGAGTTTCACAGAACTGATTTTTACACGCAAACCTGTATATTCTCCCTGTTGAAGTTTTGGCAATTGGAGAGAGCGGAGATCGAATCAGGTAAACGTATCGCATTATTCTCTGCTCCTCGAAAGACATAGACATGGCGGCGCCAATGTAGAGCGAGACGATGATTTTGATTGAGTAGCCGACGTACAACGTGACAAAACAGAAGATCACTTGCGTTAAAGAACGGTTGTGTCAATAATTGATAACAGTTAAAGACATTGTATTTTCAAACAAATATTTAAACAACTAAAGTAATTCCAAAATATACTTTTATGAAATCTGAACTTTACATAACTATGTAAATACACAAACCAAAAGGATCAGAAGAGTATTGTACTGCTTGAAAATCCTTGCTGGATTTCATTCAACAAAAGCATTAAATAGACAAAAAGAACGATGCATTCGTGAGATACATCCCGCGTTTCTTTGACCCACTACAAACTTGATATCCTAAAAACTTGGACCCTATACTCCACTGCTATTATTCATTCAATGCTAAACTTACTGCTAAAAATCAAAATACAAAATAAACATGCCAAGATAAGATTAAACTGCTGACTTGACATGCTGACCAGTATCCGACTCCATGACACGCTAAAAATTAAAAAGTCATAAAAATAGATTGTAACCTGCCGAAGATGGACTGGAATACTGCATATTCGAAACATATATGCCTCGATTGGTTCAACAGAGCGTCGCTTAAACTGCCACCATCGACACCATCCACCACTACAACCGAACAATAGCAAAAAGTGGTGGCTACGGAACCCTAATAGCAAGCCTAAATCGGTGACAAAACCAGCAGAAATCCGGCGAGGATACATAAAAAGACTTGTTGGCTGTAAAAAACATAAACTCCAAAACCACAAAACACATAAATTGAGGCGGTGTCGAGGTAGTTAACGGCCCTTGTTTAGTGTGTCGAGCGTAATAGCAGGATTGCTAAATAACTTCATTTGCTAAGCTACATAGGCCCACCTCACTAAAAACCATAACTAAATTCGCTCTCACTATATGTAGTGAACTAATCCTTTGAAGGGGTAATAGTGTAATACGTACCATGGATTACAAATAACTGCATTTAATAATGGCAAAGAGTAAAGCACTTTACAGATAAGGTAACATGTATGTTTTTCAATTCCTTCAACTCCTAATTTAATCGGTCTCACATGATAAAATTCGTTTTAACAACAAACACTAAACCAATTTAGGTCCCTGTCACTCAACACCATTTGCTAAATTGTTTAAATGTATACTAGGAAACCATACCTTATTTTCACATCTAACTCTCAAAACTTGAAGCAAGCATGACAACTGATTTCTCTCTTGTTTCTTCCCAATATTATGATGCTTGTTATGACTCATTAGATATGATAAGCAACAATAACAGGCCTGTAAAAGTTGAAGAAACTTGATTAGGGGCTACAAAGCTTCATAGGCAAACCAAGCATATAAAAGAAACAGGTACACACAACAAGTTTATCACCTGTTGGGTCTGCTGACCTGGAGAAGAACAGATGACTGAAAAGCCAAAATATTCTATCTTTTGATCCCTTGAATAAAACAGTTGTTATAAAGAAGCTTTCCCCAAAAGACTGTTGACCCTAACAACTGCTGCACCAAACAACTGATAAAGACAACTGCTGCTGCTGAAAGGTCTGCTGAACAAACGTCTGATGAAGAAACAACTGCTGATCAAGTACTGAAGAACAAAGGTCTGTTGAACCAACAGCATTGGTTCAACAGATGATAGAGACCATCAGAGCTTTACTTAACAGTGTTTTGTATTATCAGAGTTTTCAATGTAATAGTAGTTGTAGTTAGCAGATGTTAGAAGTTGTTAGTTAGTTAGAGGTCGCTGTCTTAGGTGACGTCAGCAGTGATCATCAGAGGTTTAGTTTAGTCTATAAATAGAACAGTGAATGTATTGTTCTATTCATCACTCGTCATTCTCTTAAGACAAACATTCTCTGAGTGATCAGGCTGAGGGGGAGTTTATTTGTACGATTGTAATCTTTCAACTTAATGAAAGCATTCGATTAAAAACAATTATTCTCCATGTTTTGATTTATAGTTTATTCCGCTGCACTTTCCATTTATATTTCACTTCACTTGTTCCATTCTTATCTAAACAATCAGAACTCAGATCCTAACAATTGGTATCAGAGCTTGGTCAATTAAATTCGATCTAACCAATCAATTTAATATAAACAGATCAGCTCACAATTATTGATATCGTTTGTTTGTCGGATTAAAACAGAGTAATAGTTTATTTTCGTTTCAACAGTTAGTAAACAGACTTTGTTTTTGAAAAATCAAGAGAATGACTTCACTCAATCAAGATCCACACAACACTGGCACTAGCAACAAGCCTCCGATGCTTGTCAGGTCAGAATACAACATCTGGCAGCGTCGGGTGGCTCATGTGTTAGCACAACAGAACACAGGGTGCTGGAAATCGGTAGTATTTGGACCACATGTTCCAATGGTACCGAGTGCCGAGGATCCAAAGATCCAAGTACCAAAGAGTGTTGAGAACTACTCAGAGCAAGATTTTCAAAAAATCGAGCTAGATGCCAAGGCTTTCAGCATAGTAGCCATGGCACTGCCGAATGATATCTATGCCGGACTCTTGCACTGCAATAGTGCTAAAGAACTGTGGGATGCTCTCAAAGAGCAGTTCGGGTGAACTGAAGATGTGATTGAAAACAACCGTGAAATACTTAACCAACAATATGAAACGTTTAGTCACATAAAAGGGGAGTCGTTAACACAACAGTTTGAAAGGTTTAATTGTCTGATTAGTGAACTAAAACTGGTTGGTCTAACTTTTCCTAATTCAACCCTGAATCATAGGTTTCTTAGATCACTTCAAGACAAATGGGACACTATAGCTATAGTCATGAGAAACTCTATCGGATTCAAAGACCTGACCCTGACCCAGCTTCATGGTAAGCTCTTGACTTATGAAAGGGAGTTTAACCAGAAAAAGAAGCTCCAGGACTCTGGAAGAGTGTCAGATGACTATGTATTTGGGAATACTGCACTTTTGGGCCAAGAGGAGGGTTCTGGAAGTAGTAAGGATCAGAGTTATGATCATAACATTGACATAACCACTGGTTTTAACAATGATTCTTACTCATCACCCAACTATGCTTTTGCAGCTAGTGGTGATATCCAGGCTTCTGATAATTCATCTTTTGTGTACAATGACCTTCAATATATTGACCCTTTGGACTTAGAAGAAATGGACATCTTGCATCAGGTTGCCCTGCTCAGTATTAGAACCAATAACTTCTATAAGAAAACTGGCAGGAGGTACCCAGGTCTACATGGTGGGTCAAAGGTGGGGTTGGATAAATCAAAGATCAAGTGTTACAAGTGTCATAGAATGGGTCACTTTGCTAGGGAATGTAGGAGTCAAAATGGTACCCCTATGATCACCTATCCAAACCAAAGGCCTCAGACCAACACTTATCAAACCATCCGTGTACCAAATGTGCAAAACACTGCTCACTTTGCACAGACCCAAACCACTGTTCATGTGCACTATGTTCAAACCACTGTTCCTCAGTATCACTATGTCCAAACACCTGTTACTCAGGCACCTGTGCCAATGACTGCTGCTCCACCCTCTGCTCCTGCAGAGACCAGTCAACAAGGTCAACAGAGTTTCTTCACTCAAGGCTTTGTTGATTGGAGTAGTCTACCAGATGAGATAACAGATGATAACATTGCTTTAGTTGCCAATTCTGAAAATAATTTTTGCTTTATGGCACTAGAAACAATTGTTGAAGAGACTGATTCTGAGGGAGTGGTGTCTATGTCTGAAAATGTGACTAATGGTGTTGTTGATGAAGTTGTTTCAGCTGAAGAATCTGAAGTGGAGGTTGTGATTCTCTCAAACCCCTGGGGTAGTGATGATTGTGATTGCCAGTGTAACTGTGCCTTGATGGCTGCTGCTAAGGTATCTCCTCAAATCTTAAATGACTTGTGCTCAGACAATTGTATTGTGGCATTTGCTAAGATAAAAGAGGTGAATGAAAACTTTAGAAAGAAAATTTTGGAAGATGAAATTCAGTTTGAAAAACTCACTAAAGAGTTAAAATAAAAAATAACTGAAAAAGAATCTGAAATCAGCAGTTTAAAACATGAAGCAAGCATAACTAAAGACCAGCTTCAGACTATGATAACCAAATATCATAGTTGTAAAAAGGAGCTTGAGTCCACCCAAGTTGAATGTCAGAAATGGGTGGAATCATCAAAAGGTTTTGAGATGATTGTCAACTAACAATCTAAAAGTCATGTGAAATTTGGCTTTGGTTTTCAAGAAACCACTGCTCAGAGTTCACAAACCACTGACAAAAAGGAACCACAGTTGGTTGAAGTCATCCCCACCAATTCAAAAGGTCAAGAAATCAAGGTTACTGAACCCAATGGCAAGAAAATCATTCTTGAAAAGTTGGAAGGTACACCCTCATTTGATGAAATTAAGAAATATCAATTCAAACCAACCTGGTCAGATGAGTGTGAAGTCCTTGAAAATTTTAAACCAATGACCTTAAAAACCCCTGATGGTACAATGGCACCACAGGCCAAAGTCATCCCTTTGAGAGATCTTCCAACAGATGATCAAACATCTGTTGAAAAGAAGAGAGGAAAAGGGAAAGCCAAAGACAACTTGTTTTGTGATTTTCGTGAAAAGAAGAACCATGTCACCAAAAACTGTTTTCTTCTAAAAGCATATGACATCAACAAAGCAACAAGTTTAAATGATTCTAAAACCAATGAATGTTCAATCTGTAAGAAAAAGAATCACAAAACAAAAGAGTGCGTGTATCTCAAAAATTTTGATGAAAAGATAAAAGAGTACAAGGCTAAAACTCTTGAAAGTCAAGTGGTGAGTACTCCAAAAGGAAAACCCAAACAGACTTTTGAACCAGTCCAAACAGCTGTTACCAAAGGTCTGAACAAAAACTCTGCTCCCAGAGATGTTCAGGTAACAGATGTTCCACCAGCTACCAGACTACCAAGAGGATATGGACAACCCACTTGTCATCGTCTGCCACATGTTTATGAAGAGCCCAAAAGGCTTTCAAAACCAAAAGTGAACAGACATCGTCATGGTTTTCAACATCTGACAGGAAATGATCAAACATCTGTTGGACCAAGTGTTGATATACAAGCATTGGCAAATGGTCAATTACAGCTGTTGAACCTAGTCCAAAAGCTAGTTCAAACCACTGATCATTCTCCTCAACTTAAGGCTGAGACATCTAAGAACCCATCCAAAGCCAATTTGGCTTTGGACACTCACCAAAACTAAAATCTTTACTGATGTGCAGGGAGCTTCTGCTTGCTTAGATAGTTTATGGTATGTAGATAGTGGAGGCTCCAGGCACATGACAGGATGTAGAGCCCTTCTTCTGGACTTTCTTGCACATGGAGGGGGTGATATATCCTTTGGAAATGATTCTAAAGGTAAAGTGTTGGGTTCTGGAACTGTCAAAGCAGGGAGGCTTAAGTTTGAAAATGTTAATCTGATAGACAATCTAAAATTTAATCTACTTAGTGTATCACAAATGAGTGACAAAGGATATGGGTCATTCTTCACTAAGCAAACATGTAAGATTGTTGGCCCAGAGGCTGTTGAAAAGATTAACACCATCATAGCTAAGAGCAAAGCACAACTTGTTGCTCACAGAAGTGGCAATGTGTATGTAGTTGATATGTTGAAGGATAACCCTATGGAAAATGTCTGTTTGTTCTCTGCTGCCTCTACCAAAGAGACATAATTGTGGCATAGGAGACTTGGTCACACCAACCTTCAAACTATCAACTCTCTCTCCAAACAAAACCTTGTCAGAGGTTTGCCATAAAAAGAATTCAAATGTGATGAGCATTATGTTTCCTGTATAAAAGGAAAACAACATAAAAGCTCTTACAAATCAATTGATGAGTCCAAAACTAGTCAGTGTTTACAATTGTTGCACATGGACTTGTTTGGCCCAGTAAAAATCATGAGTCTAAGAAGAAAGAGATTTTGTCTTGTCATAGTTGATGATTTTTCTAGGTTTACATGGACTTACTTTTTACATTCTAAGGATGAGACTGCAGGTATTTTGAAGGACTTTGTCACCAAAGTTGAAAAACAATATGACTTGCCAGTAAAAGTCTTTAGAAGTGACAATGGAACAGAGTTTAAAAATAAGGAGTTGGATGATTTCTGTGTATCAAAAGGGATTGTAAGGCAGTACAGTATCCCAAGAACACTAGAGCAAAATGGGGTGGTTGAGAGGAAGAACAGAACTCTCATTGAAGCTGCAAGAACAATGCTAGCAGATTCTGGTTTGCCACTGTCCTTCTGGGCAGAAGCTGTAAACACTGCTTGCTATGTTCAAAACAGAGTTTTAATCAACCCAAGACATCAAAAGACTGCCTATGAAATTTTGTTCAAAATCAAACCACTAATCTCATTTTTCAAAGTCTTTGGCTGCCCATGTTTCATTTTAAATCTTAAAGATTCCATTTCAAAATTTGCAGCCAAAGTAGATTGTGGATATTTTCTGGGGTATTCTTCTACTGCCAAGGCCTATAAAGTGTTTAACACAAGGACCAAGACAATAGAAGAAACTCTGAATGTGAAGTTCAATGAACTTTCATCTTTAAAAATCCCAGCAAACCCTGCTGAGTTATTTGATTTGGATAAATTCAAATTTGAAGATATTGCTGTCAAAACTAACAGTGCAGGTACTCCACAATCTCCACAACAAGACTACAGAATGGATGTTGTGATTCCAGATCACTACAAAGTCTATCCTGTATCAGAGGAAGCAGTTGTTCAAAACAACTGTCAAAACTCTGTCATAGCTGAGTCAGCCACTGTTGGCCAGTCATATCCCCAAACCACTGATTCACCCATTTTATCCACTGCTCAATCATCTGTTGACAAAAGTCAATCATCTGTTGACCATAGTCAAACATCTGTTGACAAAAGTCAGTCCAATTTTACACCACTTGGACCCATTCCTCCACCTCCATTCCAAACATCTGTTGACATTACAAAAGTGCAAACAGATGTTGTGTCAACAGAGTCACCAAACCTCTGTCCTTCACCTCAAAATGCCATCATACCATACCAGGGAGATCTAATCTACCTAAGAGCTCATCCACCAGACCAAATCATTGGCAACATCAGAGAAGGTGCGCTCACAAGGAGCCAATCCTCCAATATCTGTCTTTTTGCAGGCTTTCTTTCTCTCACACAACCTGTCAAGTACCAAGAGGCACTGAAAGACAACAGTTGGGTGGAAGCCATGCAAGAAGAGCTCCTTCAGTTCAAAAGACAACAAGTATGGGAACTTGTACCACTGCCTAAGGATGTGTGTCCAATTGGCACAAAGTGGGTCTTCAAAAACAAAACTGATGAAAGGGGTATAGTTGTCAAGAACAAGGCCAGGTTAGTGGTTCAAGGCTTCAGACAAGAAGAAGGAATAGACTATGATGAAACCTTTGCCCCTATAGCAAGGTTAGAAGCTATCAGACTGTTCCTAGCCTTTGCTGTCAACCACAACATCAAGGTGTTTCAGATGGACATCAAATGTGCCTTCCTATATGGCAAAATTCAGGAGGAGGTCTATGTATGTCAACCACCTGGTTTTGAAGACACATTCCATCCTGATCATGTCTACAAGCTTAATAAAGCCTTGTATGGAACTGAAACAAGCACCAAGAGCCTGGTATGAAACTCTCTCCACTTTTCTCTTATCCATTGGTTTCACAAGAGGTAAAATTGATAAAACCTTATTTTTAAAATGGAAAGGAAAAGATTTAATGATTGTTCAAATATATGTGGATGATATCATTTTTGGATCCGCATGTAACAAAATGTGTGAGGAGTTTAGGGAACTCATGACAGCAGAGTTTGAAATGAGTGCTATGGGTGAACTTCAGTGCTTCCTTGGTCTTCAAGTGAAGCAGCTGCAAAATGGCACATTCATTCATCAAAACAAATATGTGAAAAACTTATTAACAAAATTTGAGATGAATGATTGTAAGCCATGTAGTACACCCATGAGCACAGTCAAGCCAATCACTGATGATGATAAGGATGAACTGGTTGATCAAACACACTACAGATGCATGATTGAGTCTTTATTGTACTTAACAGCATCCAGGCCAGACATTATGTTTGCAACCTGTGTTTGTGCAAGATCCCAGGCTTCACCTAGAAAGTCAAACCTTATTGCTGTGAAAAGGATATTCAGATACCTAAAAGGTGCTCCCACACTTGGTATCTGGTATCCTGCTAATGGAAACATTGAGCTTTCAGGTTATTCAGATAGTGATTTTGCTGGCTGTCACACCACAAGGAAGTCCACATCTGGAGGGTGCCAGTTCCTAGGGAATGCCTTAGTCTTTTGGCAAAGCAAAAAGCAAGCAGCTGTTTCAACTTCAACAGCTGAGGCTGAGTACATTGCTGCTGCAAGCTGCACAGCCCAACTCATGTGGCTTCAAAATCAACTACTGGATTTTTGGATAACTGCACTGAGGACTCCACTCATGTTGGATAGTCAAGCTGCTGAAAATATCATCAAGAATCCAGTCTTTCATTCAACCACCAAGCACATAGACATCAGACATCATTTTGTCAGAGATAGCTATGAAAAAGGTTTGATTACTCTGCACCATGTTCCAACAGAGGATCAGTTGGCAGATGTGTTGACAAAAGCTTTAGACACATCTACCTTCACAAACCTGATTTCTCGAATTGGTATGTTAAACATGGATTAAAACAACAAAAATGTTTTCAATAAAAACATTAAAATGTTTTCAGAAAATCAAATTTGCTTAAAATGACACTCTTGGTTGAAAAATCTATTTTAAACCACTGATCAGATAAAAAAACCACTGTTTCATTCAAACCACTGTTGGTTGAAAAATCTGTTTCAAACATCTGATCAGATAAAACAACTGTTATTCCATCAGTCTTTTGGTTAAACAACAGAGGTTGGCAACAGATGTTTACCAAAACAGCTGTATGCTACCAGATGTTTAAACCATCAGATGTTTGCCACGTCTGCTCTCAAAAGCAGAGTTTTGCCACATCAGCAGTTTCACCAGAGGCTATAAAACCCTGTTTTTCCCCCAACAGCAGTTTTACTGTCTCATTGTATTCAAAATACTAAAACCGCCTTCGTCTTCCTCAAAACCCTCAATCAAAGTTCAGTACTTTCACACTCGAAATCCATTACAATGGATCTTCAAACAAAAGCCACCCACAATTTCCTTCCATATCTGATTAAAACAAAAGATAACGTACCATTCCATTCCACCATTGACATCATTACTAATTCCAAATACAAAAACATCCTAACTGCTGATGCTCCCGTCCATCTCGAAACACTCCAAGAATTTTGGGCTAATGCTGAAGTCTTATTTCAAGACAAAAAGCATACTTCCATTATTTCAAAAATTGGAGCCACCAGCATCGCCATTACACCTGAACTCATATCCACAACCTTCTCCCTAAACGACTTGTCAGGTAAAGAAACTTTTCCTAAAATAGAGCTTCACATAGAGTTTCAGGAAAGAGGGTATGATGCTCAGATGACTGGATCAACATTATTCAAAAAGTTTTTTCCTCCAGTCATGAAATTTTTCTTCCATACTCTCCTTCTCTGTGCCTCGACTAAGACCACATCCTTTAATGAAATCCCATTTAGGATTCAATACTTGGGGTATGCTATGTTGTCAGACTCTGACTTCAATCTTTCCCAGGGATTGTTTGTGGACTTAGTTTCAAATGTGAAAGCCATTAAATCTGGCTCAAACAATGCTTTTCTACTTTACCCAAAAATCTTAAGTGTAATTCTTCAAAAGATTTTACCAGAAAATGATTTCCAAAAGGGAGAGTCTTTTAAAATGAAAAGTTTAACTGATGAAACTTTCACAAGAATGCTGCGTTCTTCAACCCAAGAAAAGGTGTCAAAAGTGTCAAAGGTTTCAAAAACACAAACAAAGAGGTCAAAGACAACAACTGTTGTTCAAACCTCTGTTGTTGAGCCTACTGCTCCTGGTGATCATGGCACTTCATCCAGTGCTGTCAAACCCACACCAGCCACCAAAAGAAAACCTCCATCTTCAAAAACCACCTCCACACCCAAAAAGGGACTTCTGGAAGATGAGATACCAGAAGCTAACCCTGTTGCATCACCAAAGCAACCTGAAACCACTGTTGTTACTTCCTCACAGCAGTTGGAGATATCTCAACCCAAACAAACTCCTCAAGAATCCTCACAAAAGGATCTTGTTGTAAGCCAAAGGGAACCACATACTGAGGCATATGAGTCACTTGACCATATGTTTACAAGTCCATCTCCCAGGGCTAACTCTCTTCTTACTCCACCTACATCACCACCACATGTTCCACAAACCATGCAACCTCTGTTTGAGGCAATTGACAAAACTCAGGATAATCCCAGTTCCTCTCCTTCACCTGTCACAGAGAGTATACCTCCACAAGTGACTGGGCCTGAGAAAAGTCAATCTGTCAACCCACAAACAGGTGAGGAGGTTACACTCCCAGAGTTAAATGTAACTCTTGGTGAGTTTTCAAAAGAAGCAGCCACTACTGATGTAGAGACCACTGTCTCACAACAGGACAGTGGTTACATAGCTAAGACTTCCTTGAAGGCAACAACTGATGAGGCCACAATTGTGTCCCCAAATCAGTTGGAAGTCCCCAGAACCAAGACCAAGGGGCAGCTGGTTCTCATTCCATGGACTCACCTCCTAGGACTGAACCAGTTAAAACTACCACTAGTGGGAATTCAGATGATCCTATTAACTTAGGTGATGGATTAAAACTACAAGAATTGACGGATAGAGTTCAAACCATTGAAACCTCTGTTGCTGACATCAAAACTGATGTCAAGTCAATATTGGAAACCTTGGCAAACTTTACAAAGAGTCAACCATCAACTGCTGATGTTGCTAATGAGCTATGGAAATCTGTTTCCCCCATCATCATAGCTCACAGAAAATTAGCAGATCAGACACAAGAGACCTACATGACCTTGATCAGAAATATGGTGGATGTCAGATTTAATGACACCAAGGCTGATATCAAGGTGATCAAAGACCATTTGCTGAAGACTACTGGCTCTGCCCCTACCACAATCCTCAAAGATGAAGATGATGATGAATTCACAGCTGATGATGCCAAAAAGGGGGAGAGTGGCAGAGATAGGCTACCAAAACTGAATCCATTTGGTGCACCACCCTCTCAAAAGGGTAAGCCAACTGCTGACAAACCAGAGTCTACCAAATCAGCACCACAAAAACAACAACAACAACCAAGTGCTCAAACCCCTGCTACTAAACCAGTCAAAACCAGCAAGGCAAAGGAAATTGATACCTCTGCCAATGAAAAGGCTGCTGAAGACTAGCTTAAAAGGGCTGACACTTTGGAAGTTAAGGCAGAGAGGTTGATTCAGCTCAAGAAGGAACAACAGCAAGAAGTAGAAGATGTGAGTTCCTCAAAAAGAAAGAAAATCTCAGCAAAACATACAAGGAAACCACCATCTCAACTATCTTCTGAAACCACTGATGCTGAAACCCCTGTTACCACAACCACTGCCACCAAAACCACTGCCAGCACAACCACTGCTACCAAAACCACTGAAATCAAAACCACTGCCACCAAAACACCTGTTCCAACCAAACCAATCACCACACCATCAACAACCAAACCTACCACTACACAATCAACAACCAAACCTACCACAACACAACCAAAAACCCAAACATCTGCTGGTTCTACAAAAGGACCAACAGAGGTTAACCCAACCACTGCTTCATCTTCACCTTCACCAAAGATCTTGTACAGCAGAAAGAGGAAAACCACCTTTGTTGTACAAGATAAAAACATTCACACCACACCACCTAACACCCCAATCACACAATCCACACATGTCCCAGCCATTCCACTCTCATCATGCTCACCTCACACTTCACAATTCAGATCACACAGACCACCACTATCCATCACACTATTGGCTGAGAAGTATCCCCTTGAACTTGATTTACTCAAGGGGGAACTTAAATCCTTCTATAATACTGATCAGCCATCAGAAAGATCCTTCCCTTCTCTTAAAAATTTTCCTGTTCCTCCTAACATTGATACATATCTGAAGTACAAGAGTGAACAGGCAGATGCCATCATTAAAGGGAAGTGCAAAGGGAAGGATGACAGGAGTGCTCAGGGCATCCATTCAGCAGAGCTTAGCAAATTGAGAAGGATTGAGGATTTTGCTAAGACCCTGAGCAACTCCATGTCTTCCATGCCTCTCAACAAAGATATAGAAAAGGAGGTTAGGGATTCTCTTCTAGAACAAATCTTGGCCACCATGCCTTACAAAGCAAACAAGAAACAATTTACAGGCTGGACCACACATGCTCTTAGAGAAGAATTAATCAGGATTGAGAGCATGGCCAAGAATCCTCCATCAAAGGTCTCTGCCCCTGATTTCAGCAAAGGGAGAGATCAAACTAGAGCTCTCAAGTTTAGAAGGATGAGTCAAGAGATTGTAGCTGCTAAATATGGAGAGATGAGATCTGTGGCTAGATGGTCTGAAGTTAGATTGATTGAAACTTACAAGAAACTAGAAGAGAATAGAAAGACAGACCCTACCCTACCAAGAAAACCTATCTATGATGATGAGCCAAAGAGACCTCTACAGGCCTTTACACTTGACAGCCTACTGGAAACTTCTGATCTCTCTATTGCTGCTAGAAGATAGTTCAAGAAGCAGAAGGAGATGACAGAAGAAGAACAAAAACAGTTTGCTGACACATTTGTAAAAGAGGGTCTCATGAACCAAATTTGATACTTCTCTGATCCAACCACAGAGAGACTCAGAGAACTTATTGGAAGACCTCCATCTCCCAACTCATCTGTTCTAGGGGGAGATTGTTGGGTCTGCTGACCTGGAGAAGAACAGATGATTGAAAAGCCAAAATATTCTATCTTTTGATCCCTTGAATAAAACAGTTGTTATAAAGAAGCTTTTCCTAAAAGACCATTGACCCTAACAACTGCTGCACCAAACAACTGATAAAGACAACTGCTGCTGCTGAAAGGTCTGCTGAACAAACGTCTGATGAACAAAGGTCTGATGAACAAAGGTCTGATGAAGAAACAACTGCTGATCAAGTACCGAAGAACAAAGGTCTGTTGAACCAACAACACTTTGGTTCAACAGATGATAGAGACCATCAGAGCTTTACTTAACAGTGTTTTGTATTATCAGAGTTTTCAATGTAACAGTAGTTATAGTTAGCAGATGTTAGAAGTTGTTAGTCAGTTAGAGGTCGCTGTCTTAGGTGACGTCAGCAGTGATCATCAGAGGTTTAGTTTAGTCTATAAATAGAACAGTGAATGTACTGTTCTATTCATCACTCGTCATTCTCTTAAGACAAACATTCTCTAAGTGATCAGGCTGAGGGGGAGTTTATTTATACGATTGTAATCTTTCAACTTAATGAAAGCATTCGATTAAAAACAATTATTCTCCATGTTTTGATTTATAGTTTATTCCGCTGCACTTTCCATTTATATGTCACTTCACCTGTTCCATTCTTATCTAAACAATCAAAACAATCAGAACTCAGATCCTAACATCACCACCGCCACCTCGGGTTCAAATAGCTTTTTCTCAAGTCTTTATACTCCCTGATTCCATCACTTATATTATCGCTTAAATTCCTGCAAACTTTTCAAGAAAATCAAACCCGTTTTCCCATATTTCGTCTTGCAAAAGAGTCGATAACGCCTCAAGAACAGCTTCATCAGCTTCCCTTTGATCACCTTCCAAGATTCTAATCAATGGGGAAACTTCACCTTATTAAAAAACATGTTATGATTGCAGGTCCATTATAAGACTGACTAGAACCCTGTTTGGCCAGTCAAATATCAAAGTGAAACAATATTGGTGAGAGATACTTGTGTAGGAAAAAATATAGACATCAAATATAGTTGTACAAATCAACCAAAATAACCAAAAGCAAACCAATTAAGCATTCAACAATCTAACTCTTTTATCATTGAAAGGATATGTCAAACAAATACTACATAATTTTCAGACTTCTTTGTAAAGTTTAGTACAGTGGCAGTTGAATACTCACACGTTTTAGGATACTTGATGCGTATTCGCTTTCACATGTGGAGTCCTTGGTTCGTGAAAGCCTTAGACAAGTTTGTATTCCTTTGAAGGCGTCATTCTCAGATCCCTGGAATTGATTCGCATCATAACAGTTGCATTTGCAGGTTAAAGGTCGGTACTATTTAATTTCTTTTCATACTCTTCAGAAAATCAAACCCATTCATTTTTATTCATACCTGGGGTAATTGGCATTAATAATGGACATCTCATAAAATTAATACCGTGTAAACATCAGAAGTTCTAATTTAGAACATTGTTTTCACAATATTTAAATATATAAACAAAGCTGCGTATAGTTGAACATTTTTTGGGTATTCACCAGCATACCTGACCAGTTTTGCAACAATACATGGCCTGCAATTCAACCGTTATAGGAGATATGATTTTAACCAAAAATTTGTTGAAGCAACTCTATAATTGTAGCTCTGTTTCATTCAGCTTGCTTGTGCAATGTCAAAGGGCTTACTATGATCACTTGTATTGAACCTGCTATCTTTTCTTTCTTCAAGGCTAGGACTCCTAAGATGGGGAAAAAAATAAAGTCTTGATTAGACGTTGGTAAACTGAAACTAAAAATAAATGCCAATCAAGTACCCAACTTTTTCCATAATTAAACGGCTGAACAGGCACTTATCCGAACGCTTTTCTAATTGGATCTTCCTCATAATCCATTTCCTCAGCACATACATTGATGCATGAATTGTGGGCTTTGAGTACCATCAGATTTATGTTGGTACCCCTGGTATACACAGTATGTGCAGAACATTAAATTATTGTACTGATCTTATACAATACCTCAATGAAACTCTGCATATAAAAAAGGATATCTAGCCTTAGTGGGCTTTGGAAACCCAAAATAAATGAAAATAATACATACCATGAGATAAGCAACATCATAATGCCAACGACTCTCCTCGAGTGTGCAGCGAAAACCGGTTTCAATAGCCGAATGTAACTCCTCACCCAACAAAGCTCTGTAACAAAAGGCAAATCAGCATGAGATCATGATATTGAACATTTTAATGTAGGAAGTGAAAGTGCTTAAAGGAAAAAAAACTGAAAGTGTACTCCAATTAAGTATACCTGTAAATCTTTGAATAGAACGGAGTTAAGTCGCCGATTCCTATAACAAATCAGAAAAATACTGAATGTTTAAATAATAAAATTTTTACCTGCATATATATTTTTATCTGATAAAAATAGTGTTTTTAAATGTCCATTATTAATTTTTTATCTTGAACAGTAACTATAACAGCCATATTGTGGTATGCAACAATACGTGTTGTATGAAATTCATATTTATACTTCTGATACATAACATTATATAATTTAAACATATACTTACTGCTATTGACAGAAGGTATTGTGTGCTACATACAACACTAAGTCACACCTGCACAACACTAAGTCAACGAAAGAACAACATAATGAAAACAATTATGTGAACAAAACCCAAACAAAATAAGGATTCACAATTAATAATCAAAATCAGGGTTAGATGCCAAAAATATTAGCAATACTTTAACCTGCTAACAATGAACCTCCGCCGCCTACATGGGTTGTGAACGATTGGAGTCTGAAACTTGGTGATCTTCGTCGTCGCTGTAAGCCGAGACCACCAAACGACGCGACGAAAACCCTAGCCACGGTGGATTTAGAGTTGTTGGGTGGATGATGTGAGTCAGAGGTGTGATGGCAGTCGCCGTCGGCTGCTTCCTTTTGTCTCAGCGTTTAGAGAGAGAGAGAGATGAGATACAGAAATAGGGGGTCTGAACACATAGGTGGGAGACATGCATGATAAACGGTGGGGATTCTTAAAAGAAACACGTGTCTCAGCAGGTGTTCTAGCAGATGACACGCATCAATGCCAATTACCGAAAATAACCCGCTTCACATACTAAAATTACCAGATTGCCCCTCAATAATACGTATAATTTTGGGAAAAAAATATGGCCTTGATAGGATTCGAACCTAAGCAAGACATCAGTCACAATACAACCCAAACCAGCTACACCATACACTTGTTTGTTAAATAATCAAACACATTATGTATTTAATATAATAAAAAAATAATAATTAAATTACTCTTCAAATCCATTGTACTATTAATATAGTCTAATTAATAATCAAACACATTAGGTTTTCAGGCTTAGCCTGTTTTCTAACCTGGAGTGCCCGGTTCGAATCCCACGTCGGCCGGACTATGCTCATGTATTGCTCTGAGCGAGATGCCGTTAAAAAAAAATATAGTCTAATTTTAAGAAAAATAAAAGGGGAAATGGAATTTAATAATCCCAACTTTGGAGGTTTGGAAGACAACAGTCCCAACTTGAAAATTGTAATACAGCAGTCCCAACTTGTCAACATTTTTATTTTAATGGTCTCAGACTAACCTCAGTTAGTTTTTCCAGTTAAGTGCCACGTAGGCATCCCACGTGGCAGTCCTACGTGGCAAAATCTGTCTAGTTGGAATAAATATGTGGGTCCCACAATGTACATGTGTATTTTTTAATCTTTATACCAAAATATTTATATATATATACACACACACATATACAATATATATACACACATATACAATATATATACACATATACAGAGAGAGAAAGAGCTGAGAGAGAGAGAACGTAGAGAGAGAGAACGCAGAGAGAGAGGTTGCAGATGCGGTCGTCTTCTCCACCACCACCCGGTCGTCTTCTCCACCACCACCCGGTCGTCTTCTCCACCACCCACTACCAGATCTGAACTAAAAACGACCATCTCCGACCACCGTTCAAGATTGGAGGAAGAAGAAATTGATGGGGTTGTCGGTTCAATCAGATGAAGAACAATAGTATCTAATCAGGTTAGGTTTCTTCCCCCAAAAATAATTAGGGCTTCTCCCCCTCTTCTTCCCCTTGTAAAATTAGAGCTCCAACCAAATAAAATGGTTGACGGTGGCGGTGGTTGATGGTGACGAACTAAGAACCCTAAAATTTGGGGGAAAGCCCTAATTTTACAGGTGGTTGGTGGGGGTGAATGGTAGAGTGGTGATTATGGGGTGGAGGTTGAGGGGAATTATGGTGGGTGGGCTTTGGTTGGTGGTGGCGGGTTGGTGTAGGTTGTGGGTGTCATCGGAGGGAAAACAGAGGAGGAGGAGGAGGAGGAGGAGGAGGGAGGGTGGGGTGGTGGTCGTCGGAGATGGTGGTGGACGGTGGTGACAGAGGGTTGTGGGGTGGTGGTCGTCGGAGATGGTGGTGGACGGTGGTGACAGGACGATGAAGAAGGGGGTGGGTTGTACTCTCTCTCTCTCTCTCTGTATATATGTGTATAATATATACACAGATGATAAAGATAGATATAATAATACATGCATAGGTTTTTTTTAATTGAAAAAACAAGTGGGACCCACATTTTTTGCCAACTGGACATACTATGCCACATGGACTGCCACGTGGATTGCCACGTTGGCACTTAACAGAAAAACTTAACTAAGGTTAGTTTGGGACTATTAAAATAAAAATGTTGACAAGTTGGGACTACTGTGTTACAATTTTCAAGTTGGGACTGTTGCCTTCCAACCCTCCAAAGTTGAGATTATTAAATTCCATTTCCCCAAAATAAAAAGAAAGTGAAAAGTAACAACAAAATGAAAAAATCTAATCTATAAACACGTTTGTCCAAAGAAAAGGAAAGAAAAAACTAACCCTTCCTCAAAAATTCCCCCAAATCCCTCCCTCTTTCACACTCGCACAAAACAAAACCTCTCTCTCTTTCTCCCTCTCATCGGAACATAATAACATTATCAAATCAAACAGGTGAAAATCCAGTCGCCTCCTTCCCTAATCCCTTTTCAAATAATCCTACACCCCCCTGCGCACTTTAGTCCCATCCTTCAATTCCTCTACACACAAAACACTTCTCCTTATTCCCCTTCCCAATTTCACCTTTTCCCCTGCACCCTCCCGATTGCTAACTTGCGCCTGTGTTTTTTCTTCTCCCAATTTCTTGTTTCCACACCGACGTACGTTATACGTATATCTATACATATGTGACATATGTTTGTAAATGCTTTCTAACGGTGAGACTCTTCTCTCCGTGAATTGTTATAATATTTGTTCAGGAGTCTTCAGTCTTACTCGTTTTTTCAGATTATGTTTTCCGATTGAGAATTTTGACCTACTTCACTTTTGATTTATTATTGTTTTCTCGTTTTTAGGTTTTGTCATGCTTTTTCATGTTTTATTCACCGATCCATTATTTGCTCTGTCAAATCTATTCGATTGATTTGTGTTATCGATTTCGGATGGTTTCGATTGCTATTGATGTCTTTTTTAGCTTTTTTTGATGATTTGGATGAGTTTAATTATATTTTTTTGGATAATTTGAGTGTCACTTGAGTTTCACTCTGTTAATATATCTTTCTAAGTATAACTGATACTGTATTAGGTATGAAGCGGAGTAACTGAAGTGTTAACTGACGTGGAGAATGGCTTATTTTAGAAACTACACGAATGGAACGGTTTCAGAGAGTGTATTAAATGACAATAGCCGGCAATACGATGGAACAGGTGGTGGTGATGGTGATAGAGAGGAAAATATTGTTGGAAACGATGATTTGGATGGGAAGATGGAAGACGGACGGTACGGGAGTGATGCTGAACGGTATGCGGTGAGTAGGCCGCAATATGATGCAACAGGCGGTGAAGGTGATTTGTCGAATCTACAAGGTTCTACTAGTACAAGAAAGGTTAGTGGGAGATGGGGGTCGGCGTTTTGGAAGGATTGTCAACCGATGCAGGAAGGAGCGGAGTTGGACACTATGCAGGAGTCGAAAAGCAGTTCTGGGTATAAAAATGAAGAAGGCTCTGACAATGATTTATCAGAAGTGGATAAGGCACGTAAAGGTCAAAATGTGGATGAGATGCTTTCGGATGATTACTATGAACAGGAGGAGGATCAAGGCGATACCTTGCGTCACAAATTGTTTAATAATACCGATGGCTATGGTTCAAAGTTACAGTTGAATGTTACTGCAGCTGGTTCCAACAATTTTGCGCGTGGGAAGAAGTCAAAATCTTCATATGTCGGTGAATATGAAGATGATTTTGAGGATGAGGACGATGATGTCGATGGTAACTTATGTGCTTTAAAAATTTCTCAAATTGATATGAAGTTTTGAACTTGGTTAGGTAGTGGATTTTACCTATCTTTTGTATGTTTACTCTCGCTGAAAAAGAACTTGCTTTTCTTGATTTTTATTGCAGAAGACGACCCTGATGATGTGGATTTTGAACCAGACTTTGGTACCACAAGTGTTGGAAGAGAGAACAAGGTTATTAATTTTACATTATTTCAGTTGTGTGGCTTTTAGACCTCAATACTTTGACTGCTGATACTACTTACTCATTAGATCTTTGTTGGTTATATTATCAGCTTATATACATTCATGTTAGATCTGGTTGATGTTTTTTTTTATTACTGCTTATCAAGAATTTGATATGGCCTGACAATTGACTGCTTCCTGCCCATTACTAAAACTTTACTGGAGCTACATGATTAAATATCTACTTGCTTAGGTTTCAGTTCTAGGCTCATAGAAGGATCTTGATCAAGTTCACTTTAGGGTTTGGTAATGATGAGCATTGTTTTAATAATGTTCTCTACAAAGCATCGACTGGGACTAGGTAGTCATGTGGAACATATGGCGCTTTTTTCCCTTAATCATATAAGCTGGGATTAAGGGATGTTTAAGCAGACCCATACGTGAGTTATTTGACTATGTAAAATATAATTCTTGTTAAGTCATGTACACGCTTCTGAATAAGAGTTCAGTAGTATTATTTCTACAATTAATTTTCAAATGATTTATTTCTTTGTTCCAATGATACAATTGCTCATGTAGGATTGGAAATATCATATGGGGCTAAGAGAAGATGATTTTTTAGCTCTAGTTAAGCAAGTTTATTTCTTTGTTGCATATGGGTTCGCATATTGATGGATATGTTGGCATCATTAAGGCAATTTGTTTTTTATTTATTATATATGGATTGACTTGGCTACAGTTCAAGTGATGAACTTGCATTTTGATTTTTCTATAAAAACAGGATGAAGACTGGGAAGGTGGAGACTTAGATGAAGTTGACAACTCTGATGATGACGAATTAGACATCTCAGTTGATGATGATGATGATGATGACTTTTATAAGAAACCAAGGCGGAAGGGTGTGCGTGGCAATGTAAAGTCTGGTAGAGAACCTAAATTATCTACTATTTCCAATAGGAGGAAAAGAGGTAGAACATATTTTGAAGAAGAATACTCATCTGGACATGATTCAGAAGATGATTTCGAAGAGCACTTTAGAAGTACAGGAGGGAGAAGCAGACATGGTTACAAAAAAGCTAGTGGTCGATCCATTTCTACAAAAGCTTCTGGAAGAAATAATGAAGTTCGAACTTCAACTCGATCCGTGCAGAAAGTATCATATGCTGAAAGTGAAGAAAGTGAAGAACATGATGAAGATATAAAGAGAAAGAGGCAAAAGGTTTGGAAATATTGATGTGTGCACATTAATAATTATATTCTTCATATCCCTATTTCAGCAATCATATGTATGCATTAAATAGTTCTAAATGCCTCGGTCGAAATATGCGTGTAACAAAATTTCATCTATTCCTTGAGGTCTATTGAGCAAGCTTTTGTTTTTGGGTCAGAGTTTGCTTTGAATTCATACGCTGAAAAATTCTGTGCATAGATGCAGGTTGAAGACTGTTTAAGAATAGTTTTATCCATAAAAAAATGATATGACCTGGACACTTTTAAACAAACAAAACAACACAATCATCAACAGTTTTATCTTTTTTGCTTCTTTAGCATCCAAAAGTATGATAGTTATGTTGTTCTCTAATCATACATTCTCTCGGCAAAGATTTTTTTGTTATAATCTAATAGGATAATTTGGATAGGATAGGTACTTATTTGATAATATATAACGCTACTGCGTCTAACAGAAACTTGTGGCCTTCCTTCATGTTGGGCCAGTGGATGGAGTTTATATAATGAAAATACTAGTATCTTGATGTAATATTGATAATTGGTGGTGGTTTGCTACTTTCAAGGTGTAAAAGCTCATGTCATGGTAATATCTGTACCTCAATGTAATACTATACTATGTATGATATGCTTGTTGCCTGGTGGTGATGTGCTCAAACATATGTGTTTAGACATGTTGATCTGGGCCAGTAAATGCTTTACACCGAGACTTAAGCTTCTCATAGTTACACATGGAAAGTTTGAATAAATGGAGTTTGAAAAATTATTCCTTCTAATCACTTTCTGATTTCTTCATTTAAGTAGGTTTGTTTTGTGGTTATATGGTTTGTAGCTATCAATCTTTCCTTTTTTTGGTATGCTTTCTTGATGTAGTATTTTCTTTTTCATTTTATATACTGTTCATAATGTGTTTATTGTTTATGAGGTAAGGAGGAAAATGAGGAGGAAGATCGCGACACTATTGAGAAAGTGCTATGGCATCAGCCAAAAGGAATGGCCGAAGAAGCTGAACGAAACAACAAATCAACAGAGCCTTTATTTTTAAGCCATTTATTTGACTCGGAACCAGATTGGAATGAGATTGAATTTTTTATCAAATGGAAAGGCCAATCACATTTGCATTGCCAATGGAAATCATATTCAGATTTGCAAACAGTAAGTTTTTAGTCTGTGTATTCTTTTATTTGTTTTCTTAATATAATATGGTGCTTGATATTCTTTATGTAAACTTTTACCTTTTTGGTGACTATCAGTTGAGTGGCTTTAAGAAAGTTCTGAATTACACTAAAAGAGTAATGGAGGATATCAAGCACAGAAGAGCAGTGTCTCGTGAGGAGGTAATGTTAAATATCATTCTTTTGTTCTCAGTTTTTCCTTCCCTCTTTGTTCTGTTTATCCTAAGTATTGTTTGATTAATAAGCAATGAAGAGGCCCTTAAAGTTGTGTAAGACGCCAAACTTTAACCTCTGGTTACCTATGTATATAATCATTACATCCCTCTATATATGTGTGTATGTATATAACTCTATATATGTGTGTATGTATATAACTATATATTGACAGCTGCCTTCTTATGTGCTAACTCTGGATATAGAAGAGGCACCAAATTAATTATTATAATGTAAAATTGAGACCTTTTGTTGTATTGTTCTTGTTGTAATTATCTAATTTTGAGCAGTGTCTTATTTGTCTGGTTTTGTTTTCACTACTTAGATTGAGGTAATTGATGTGAGCAAGGAGATGGATTTGGATCTTATCAAGCAGAATTGTCAGGTTTGGCATTTTATGTGATCTCGGTGATCTATTGCATTATTCTTTTCTACTTTTTTTGCCTCAAAGTTCTACTTCCCCAATTAGGTTGAGAGGATAATTGCTGATAGAATTAGCAAAGATGGGTCTGGAACACCAGAATATTTGGTCAAGTGGCAAGGTCTCTCCTATGCTGAAGCAACATGGTATGTAGATTTTTATTTATTTATTGTGTAACATGAAATTTAGCAAATGTGATGATTTTCACTGTTCTATTACCACCATACTCGTATGTTGTTTCCGATCACATTTTATGGTGATCATAATTTGGTGTCTATTCTTTAAACTGAGAATAGACTTGTTTTCCATCTGTCATCAATAGATACGCGTGAAGGCATAATGTAGATCCATCGATAGAGGCGAGCTAAACCATCCAATCAAACACCTAACTATAAAGTGACTGAGTTAGTAGTAGCACACACTGAAAGTCAAGAATCTGTCTTGACAAACTCACGGTCATGTCCTCATGTTTGACTCAAAATCATTCTTCTCTTGTTCTATGTTATCTTTCAAGCTTAATGGGGTATTTGCACCTTCACACAAGAAAGTCACATAAGTTCTATAGGTTGTGATTAGATCATTTTTTTTTTTGTATTGCAGTTGACTTAGATTGATTTTATTGTGGAGAAAAAACTGTAGCTACTGTTTTGAGTTGTTAGTGTGGCACAATCTCGGTGATATGTCGGTTATCGGTCCTAAAGGCATATATCGGACAGAAATATCGGTTAATATATCAGTCCCGATAATATCAGCGTTATATCGGCCGATATTCACCTCATAAATATAGGCCAATATACCAAAATAGCGTTTTGTTTGTTTTTTTGGGCCCATTTGATATAACCAGATGTAATGAAGGTTTCGGGATGATTATTTGGGTCGTGGATGAAGAAGAAAGATGAATATTAGGGTTTACACTTTACCATAGATGTGGATGAGGAAGGTATGCACGTTTAATGAGACTTACCTTGCAGTACGATGGAGTCCTTGGCAGCCAGGAAAGAGTTTTGAGGATTGGAGAAGATGATGGAGGCGCAGGAAAGAGTTTTAGGGTTTTTGAAAGGAAAGTTGACTCTTTATTTTTTAAATAGAAACTTACATTAGGACCCTCAAACTTTAAATATAAATATATAGGGGAGGGATAAAATGAAAAGCCTCTTGAGTTAAGAAAACCTTTGAAAACCAATGTAAAAAACCATTATTTTTTTTTTGAAAAAAATAACCAATGTAAAATACATGTTTTTAAGCATTTAGGGCAAAAAAAATAACAAAAGCGCCGATGGGATTTTTTTTAAAAAAATAAACAAAGTTGCTAAAAAACATATGTTTTCAGCTATTTGCCTATGTTTTTAGCAACTTTGTTTATTTTTTTAAAAAAAAAATCTCATCGACGCTTTTTTTATTTTTTTGGCCCAAAACGCTTACAAACATGTATTTTACATTTGTTATTTTTTTTCAAAGAAAAAAATGTTTTTTTACATGGGTTTTCGAAGGTTATGTTTTCATTTTTGGCTGGAAGATATATCAAATATTGGTCCTTGACCGATAACTGATATTTTACCGCATTAACTGCTTAGCGGCTGATTAGAGAGGAGAAAAACGGCAGCCTCCCCAACTCTAATCAAATTTTTGGCAGGAAGAAGTATTTGGCAACTTGCCAAATATCACTATATCAGCCAGCTTATTTTTGGAGTGTTTCTTCGGCCCCTAGTTTAGTGTTAGGGAAACTTTAATTGGTTAGCCTGTATATACAGTATACACCCCCTATGTAATTGTAATTCTCTTCATCTCCAAAGTAATAAGATTGTCTCGCTAATTGCAGTCATGGAGGGAGGTTTATTTTAGACCGAACCGAACCCCATAAATCTCTCATGTCCCTTTTTTTTTTCTGTGTTCGCATGTAGTTTTCAGTTCTATTTTTTGCGGTGCCATTAACCCTGCTGCCACCACCAGCCTTTCATTGCCGCTGGTTAAACAAAATGTCAATAGCAGCAGATTTGCTGCCGCAATCTCGTCTCGTTTTCTGTTTGTTGGAAAGTTGTGATATTCACTCCTAATATAAATTTGAGAAATACCGTAGGAATCGCCTTGATCGTTTGCTACACTTCTAATACCTTCCAAATTCAAATTCAATTTCAAATTGGTTCAGGCATTTTAGTGATTATTGCAATTTCTAGAGACAGTATTTGATTTGAACAAATGAGAATCCCTCTTTTAAGTTCATTTACCAATTTGTATCTACGCTAACATGAATTTTCTAGCTCTTTTCGGCTAAGCAGTTATTCTCGGCGATATCTCGGTTATCGGCCTTAGGGGTTTATATCGGTATAAAATATCTGTCATTATCTCGTTTCCGATAATCTCGGTGATTTAACCGATTATATCGTTTTGTTTCGTTTTTTGGCCCATTTACGCTCAAGAATGGAGATGATGAAGAAGAAATACGAGCTTACCTAGCATGATGAAGATGAACTATGGAGATGGACTAGAGAGATGATAAAGAAGAAGATGACGGCTGCTGTTATATTTTAACCTATTTGACCTAGTACCCTTTTATTAGTTACACCCTCAATCTTTTTGTTTTTTTCAATTTTAACCTAAAACTTTACTTATTTTCTTTCAATTTTAACCTAAAACTTTGTTTATTTGTTTTTTTTTTCCTTTTTTCATTAAAAGTTAAGCTTGTTTAATATCTTCATATAGTTTTCTTTAGTGTTTTACATATATATGCAACTACCGATATCCCACCGATATCTCAAATATCGGTCCTTGACCAATAACCGATATTTTATCGCATTAACTGCTTAGCTTTTTGGTTCATATGATTTACTTCAATTTTAATGCAAGGTTAAGCACAAGTATGTGCTTAAGATATCTGATTAGTAAGCAATTATTAGCCTGCCATTTGTCACCTCTGATAACAGTTCTGTGTATTTATGTACCTTTTTTCAACACATAAAATATACATACTCACTTGGACATATGGGACTGGGAGTGATATATCCTAATTCTGCTATCTGTCGACTGTTCATTGATTATATACTGTAAAAAGGAATGATGTGTAATGTTTTACCCAAGTGGGTAGGTCTCTTCTCTCATAACCTTTTGGCTTTGCATTTGAAGTCACGAGTCTTTAGTAGATATAATTTGGGGATCAGCGCCAGAGTGCTTATATTTGGTGTTGTATGACATCTTCAGGGAGAAGTTTGTTGATATTGCTTTTGCCCAGGCAGCCATTGATGAATATAAGGTACCATTTTATGTTTGAATGTACTCAGTATGCCACAGTTGATGATTTATGTTGTTTTTCATGAAGTGTTTTTTTTTGCTTTCCAGTCGGACACTGAAGTTTCCATTATTTAAAGTTTTATAGCTTTTAAGGTTCTCAAATTTTCAAGTTTGGATGCAGGCTCGTGAAGCTGCCCTGACAGCTGTACAGGGGAAGATGGTGGATTTTCAGCGACGACATAGTAAAGGTATGCTGTATATTGTGAAGTAAACTCAAATGTGCGTTTTGACTCTGATTTTGTTTAACTAGATCAACCTTGAGATTTTTCATTATTAGTACTTCCATTTCTTTCACTCTAGTGTATCCAATTAAATGCGTGTCCTCAAGGTTTTGTATATTGTGTACTAAAATTACAACTCAAGATATTTCCATTATGAAACTTGTGCCATTTTGTACACTCTTAGATATATGGAAATTGCATGTCAATTAGATATAAAGACCTGGCCTGTTAATTTATTTACATCAGTTGGTGTTCGTATTGCAATCATATTGACTTTTATTTATATTTCCTCTACTTGAAAGTAATAGAAAAACACTAGAAATGGAAAGCAAAGAGATGTTAGTGGAACATTGTTTCTTTTTTATGGGACACAGGTAACTATATACTCAAAAGGCAAGAGGGTTAGTGTTACAATAAGTGAGTAATAAATAACAAAGGTATGCGATATGTAGTTGGTCACAAGAAATTATTATACAAGTTATAACACATGTGAATTGGAGACTTACCAAAGATCATGACTTCTTATAACACATCTGGCTGTAACCTTGACACATTATATATGGTCATGAGCTGTTCCTTAATTGAGTAGATGATCTGTGAGTCTGTGACACTGTGAGAATTATGTTTGTATGGAAGTGTAGTATATGTTGTATATTTATCACTAGTAACAGAGGCGGTTTTGGATTTATGGTTATCAAGTTTTTTTAGCCGGACAGAGATATTTCTTTTAATTGCTGCTCTATGATCTAGAAATTGATAGGACATAATTTTTGATGCAGTAATTCTACATATATTTCCTTGTGCTGACTACAGCGATTGGAAATCTCTCTGCTGAAGGTTGTTCTTGTCATTTGATGGATAACATCACTCCTACTCCGCCCCTTATGATGACTCTGTCTAGTGGTGCTACTATAATTTTATCGTGAAACCCTTGATTGTTAATAAGTTAATGATGTGTGTAAAAATGGTTTCTAGAAAACTTGGTATTACAAATTAAATGAAAATAATTGGGAAAAAAACATATTTGATGAAAGACATTTGGAGAACACCTCAATATTTTATGAAGATAAGCAACACAATTGTTTGGTAAGGGTGCAAAACGTGTTTGTTCCGGACACGTTAACCGGCCACACGAAACTGCTCCAGGCCCAACACGTGAGAGGTAAATTGGACTCACTCGGTGGCAACGTGATGGATGGTGTCAACCCCAAGGATTGAACACTAGACCTTCTGTTTACCAACACAATTGTTGGTAAACATCTCAAGGGTTATCAGTCACAAAGGCGTAGAAAAAGAAACAATTCTCGACGTGTGAACTAAAAAAATTGAGAGTTGAATTCTTAAATTTTCAATGAAAATAATATATAAAGACAGCATATGATAATTAAAAACATAATACTTACCACTGGGAAAGTAAGTATAATAAGGAAGCCCGAAAACAAATCTAGTACTTGTACTGAAGTAAATACGTGTCAGAAAAGTAAATCTAATTCAAGATAAGGAAACTAATAATAAGCCTATTATTCAGCCTTGCCTTATAAGTCAGCTCTAAAGTTATGCCTTTAACTACATAATGTTAATTCTAAACTCACAAAGTTTGACATGCCATTCTTTCAATGTGTTTTTCAAGTTGCATCTGTCTAGGATAAGTATCCAATATTTTGTTGCCCGGAAGTCTCAACCATGAACCTGTTGCCAAATTCTCAAGGTGTGGAATGTATTTTAGAAGTAGAATTTTATTAGTATGGAACCTTTTAATTCTATAATCTCCTGTCAATTTTGAGGCAACGACAACAAATCTAATAGCTCATCTTGCTGAATAAATTGCCTGCCTTTAAGGAATCATGTAATTGTTGAATGAAGCAAGCATTATTTAGGATTTGTTTGTGCGTTCTCATGGCTTCCGCTCTTGCATTCATCAAGCTTTTGCATTCTCGGTGTTTGGGTAATGGTTATTGAGTTGAGTCTATTAGTAGCAATACGGCTTGTGTTTCAACATTTTTTACAAATGCTGTGATGTTGAAAAATTTTTCTTCCTTTTTTTTAACAAAAAAAGCAACAAGCTGCCCCATTTCCGTTCTTCCATTTTTTTTATTGGGAGTTGATGGATTAGTGTACACTATAATTTGTTTTCGGAGAAGGAAGTATTTAGGGATAAGGTGCTGTTGTTTTGTGGCCTGAGAAAAGGGTGTTAGGGGTGGGGGGGGGGGATACAATGTGGTAGTCTGGAGTAAAACAAGCAAGTTGTTATAATGGTATTATACAATATAGGCCGACAGTACATGACACGTTTTGTGACTTCTGTATAGCTTTTCTGACTTATCAAATATACTTTCTGGTTGAGTTATTTATTTATTCACTTGTAGCAAGTTTGAGAAAGCTCGAGGAACAACCTGAGTGGTTAAAAGGTGGTAAACTTAGAGATTATCAGCTTGATGGCTTGAATTTTCTTGTTAATAGGTATGTTTTCTGTCAAAATAAAGTTAGGTAGCACATTAAGATTGTTTCCTCTGGAGTTGGTTACTTATGCTTATAATTCTATTTTACGGTGCAGTTGGAGAAATGATACTAATGTCATATTAGCTGATGAAATGGGTCTTGGGAAGACTGTTCAGTCAGTTTCTATGCTTGGTTTTCTGCAGGTTGCTATATATTAATGCTGTGGATTCCTCTCTGTTAATACGTTAAATGGAACTACTGGTCATATTTGTTATTTTCTTACTGTTCTCACTTCTCACAGAATGCTCAAAAAGTTCGTGGCCCATTTCTTGTTGTTGTACCTCTATCGACTTTGTCAAATTGGGCCAAGGAATTCAGAAAGTGGCTTCCTGATATGAACGTAATCATATATGTTGGGACTCGTGCAAGCCGAGAGGTATGTATTTTTCTTTTTACTTTTAAGTTTCATTTATTGATACTAGATTAGAATGGTGCATGATCATGATTTTTCATTTGAAGTTGTTTTCAATGATTTTCATAATGTGACCTGAAATCAGTTTATTAACTTTATTTATTTCACGCATATAAATTGATTTTTCTTTATGATTGTTACTTAGTTACTTGATACTCATGCTGTTGAAGGTACCGTGCTTTTTGCATACTAAATAGGCCATACGTACAAAGAACAATATACACAATTGCCGCTTTATGATGTTGTCGTGTGCATAGTTGTCAATAGCGTCGATCGCGGACGCTATCGCGAATAGCGTAACGTGGCAGTCATATGCCGCTATAGGGTGCCTAACGGCCAGAAAGCGACGAAATAGCGCCGGATTCGTGACTTCCGGCGATGAATTCCGGCACCGGAGCTGCAAAACTGCCTGAAACCAGCGGGAGGAAGACAGAAAGGAGGAGGAGAAAGTGATGGCTGCGTAAAGGGACTTTTAGGGTTTAAAAAGTTTTAGGAATTTCAATATTTAACCCCTATCTTTCACTATTTTACATTATTTTCTAAAACTTGTAAAATTTTACATAAAAGTTTAAAATAAGTTTGTATATTTACACATTTAACCCCCTCTATCCTTACTAGTTTACATTTGGATCTTAAACTCATAAATCCATACATAAAAAAATATAAATTAACATTATATAATATACATTATAAATTATAAATAGCTATTTTTTATTTAAAATTTTCTACTACCTTATCGCTATTTGCAAAATAGCGGGCGCTATTTCATCGCTATCGCTACGTAGCATATCGGTAGCCCGTCGCTATTTACCGCTATTCGTTATCGATAACTATGGTCGTGTGATATTTTCTTGAGGGAGTGGCAATTACCGAATACTATACCTTGATTTCCCTGTCGACATATTCCAACAGAGACTCTAATGCATGTGACATTTGAATCCCATGATCAAGAGATTTGGCATTCCTTATATGGTTTGAGAGAAATTCATGATATTGTTTAGGAACGATGATTTGATTTTTTGCTATCTCAAATGTGACTGTATATATTACTGAAATACTGTTATAGTATCTATTGAGTATAGTAAATGTCAATAAGTATAGTATATGCCTATTTTTAGGGCTTTATCAGCATAATTGTTTTTTCATTCATTATGGGGTGGGGGTTGATTGAATTGTATGTAATTGATGTAAATAGCAAGAAATTTCAGAGTAATATACCATGTTGCATTGATTAACATGTAAACCATCTTTGTTGTACATTTGGGTTTTCTTGCCTTTGAAGAAGATGTGGTTCTGTATTTTTGCTGTTGTTTTTTTTACTTGCTTTGTGAGGGATCTTGACAATATTTGTCGTCTTGTTTTACCTTATCTGTAGCCTATTAGTCTTTAATTTGACAAAAACAATCATAATATATTTTTCTTCATTATTAGTATTATATGCTGCAGCTTGACTTTTCCAGGACTAGCTTATTTATACTTTCATGATGGTATTAATTCTTGTTTTAAATGTGTTATGTTCGGTTAAAGGTTTGTCAGCAGTATGAATTTTTCTCTGAAAAGACTGGCAAGGGTACAAAGTTTGATGCTCTGTTGACTACATATGAAGTTTTGTTGAAGGATAAGACTGTGCTCTCAAAAATAAATTGGAATTATCTTATGGTTGATGAAGCACATAGATTAAAAAACAGTGAAGCTTCATTGTATACAACACTTAAGGTACTCTCGTGTTTTCTTTTTTTTAATAGCAACATGACAGTTATTGTTTCTTATCTGTTTACATCTTATTTCACAGGAATTCAGCACCAAGAACAAGCTTCTTATTACTGGTACTCCCCTGCAGAACAGTGTGGAAGAACTATGGTAAATCTTTTGACTACAAGTATTATTCAGTACAATTGTGCTTCATATGTTAATTGTAGTGGTCCATTCTAGCTGTGCATCATCTACAGACCCCTCGATTATTGACACAATGCCATCTAGGATATGGAGTTCAATAAGAATATAATGTATCTTAATGCATATATGGGCTTGTAAGTCAAGCTATTAGTTATGAGCATTCAGAAATTGCTTGTTATTCAACCTTATAGCCTGACGTATGCACATGATGTTGTAGGATTGTTAAATGCTCATGGAATCCTCTTCTTGATGTTGATCATGATTTGTAAAACTCTTATGCTTTTTTATACTCTCTTCCACGGTTCCTCCCGATTTCCATGTTACAGAAAGCCAACTCAGTATATTGTCAAGAATAATGAATTAGTTTAAATAAAAACCATGGCATGTCAAGGAGAACCTGGTATCTGATTCATTTGGAGATAAAGGCCATGCTTTATGTTTCTTTGTGCCTCATATTGCTTTACTTCTTGTTTGATACTTCATATGCAAAATAAAAATAGTCTGTTTATATTCAGGTGCATCTCCATTGATTGAATTTGAATCAAATCTTAAGAATGATAACAAGTATCACATTTCTAAACTTCTAGTTGAAATATCTATGTTTACTTTTCTGAAATAGGGTCTGGGAGCCTATAGTACTGGGGCAATTGAAAATAACTGAATTTTATTTGAGTATAGTCTTTAATTATATAAAACTATTTCAGATTTTAGGGGATCATTTTTTTGGCAGGGCCTTACTTCACTTTCTGGACTCGGATAAATTCCACAGCAAGGATGAATTTGTTCAGAATTACAAGAACCTTGGTGCATTTAACGAAATTGAGGTAGCAATCAACTTTATACGTGGCTTGCTAATCTTAATATGCTAGAGTTATGTATGTGACATAACCACGATGACTGAAAGTGAGTTTTTGTTTCAAAATAGCTTGCTAATCTTCATATGGAACTAAGACCCCACATTCTGCGAAGAGTTATTAAGGATGTTGAGAAGTCCTTGCCCCCAAAGATTGAGCGAGTTCTCAGGGTTGAGATGTCTCCGCTACAGAAACAGTAATATTCTCTTTCATTTCGCTAAGTGTGTTCTTAATGATTTGTATCAATCAGTTACCAGCCTCACAATGATGTCCTTCGTTTATTGCAGGTATTACAAGTGGATTTTGGAACGCAACTTTCATGACTTGAACAAAGGTGTACGTGGAAATCAGGTAGGTTTTAGGTTTTTTTGCTCTGCAGTGCGTATTTTATTTTTAACTTTATGTTGATTCATATGCCCAAAATGATTGTGACTTCTTTCCTGATTCACTTCAAGTTCAATTTTCCCAACAGCTGACTTGAGTGAAGCATTTTTGCTTTTTTTCTCTAGAAATTGTGAGAAAAATAGCGGGAAATAGTATGGAGGATTCAGAAAGTGAGATCATTGTTGCTAGAGGGCATTGTATATGTCATCTTTGCTCATGTTTCCACAAGTGATATTGAAATTTATTTTTGACCATGGAAAAGATGCTACTTTGATTTTTATAAGTTTGTTACACTATAAATTTATATATCGTAGGCCTTATTAGAACTTGCAGTGTTCATGATTGTAACTTGTTTAACTTAGGTTTGGCATCTTCATTTGGATGGTCATGGAACTTGAAATTATTAATTTATAACCCTGCAGGTTTCTCTTTTGAACATTGTGGTAGAATTGAAGAAATGTTGTAATCATCCTTTCCTCTTTGAGAGCGCGGATCATGGTTATGGTGGAGACTCTAGTATTACAGGCAGCAGTAAACTGGAAAGAATAATTCTTAGCAGTGGAAAGCTTGTTATTCTTGACAAGCTTCTTGACCGATTGCACGAGACAAATCACCGGGTTTTAATATTTTCGCAGGTATAGGGTGGCTTGTGTAATTATATTATCCTAATATCTGTACTCTGTTACTATATATAGTGGTGATATGCAAAGCTTATACCCTCAAGAAGGGATTCCATTTTTATTAACAGTTAGTAAACAATAGAAAGTGTTTGATTTGAGGATATGGGTTTTCAAATTAGAAATAAAGCCCTTGATTGTGATTTCTTTCTAATCCACTAAAGGGATTGGGTATTGAGAACTTGTTCCAGTTGGATCCTATATCTTCTCTTTTCTTCTGAAAAGTTATTGCTTCCTCTTTCTAATCTGTTTTTGTGTAGTTTAACATTCGTTGGTTCGAAGAATCATAATCTACACCCATTCTTATTCTACCCTACTGCCAAACCCATACATAGGCGATCCATCACTGCAACCCGATTTTTATCTAGTTATCTGCACCTGTTACCCCTTGACATGACCCTGCTACAACATATTTTGCATGGCAACTTTAGAAATTGGTTGTTAAATTGAATTTAGAAATTGGTTGAGGCGATGATGCTATATTTAAACTCATGAGTGATCTTCTATACATGTAAATAGCAGCTGTAACATAAATAAGTCTTTACCTTTTGCTTAGTGCATCACTTTAAATTGCTTGTACTAGGTTATCTTGAATTTTCCCTTAAACATGTTAACATTCAGAGCGTTCCTATCATGATTCTTAGTGTCTTAGATTATTAATGTGTCACATAAGCATAGTGAACGTGTTTTTGGCATATCTGAATATGAAGCAGGATGCTGCGTATTCTTGGAGATGTCAAGACACCTCATTCAACTAGGTGATTTTTATCTCATAAGCAGCATCTTCTTAACATGATTCACAAAAGCAATATTGGATATTGAAATCCTTTTGTGGCGACATGTGTTAGATGCAACAATTGATCTTGTATTTTTCCAAAACATATCATATTAAGTTTGTTTGTTTGTTGTTTTTTTTGTGCCTTCTAGTTATTGGCTAATATGTTTCTTTATTTAATTCAGATGGTCAGGATGTTGGACATCCTTGCTGAATATTTGTCATTCAAAGGGTTCAAGTATCAGAGGCTTGATGGGAGTACAAAGGCTGAGATGCGCCACCAGGCTATGGATCATTTTAATGCTCCTGGTAGTGATGATTTTTGTTTTCTTCTTTCCACTCGGGCTGGTGGTTTAGGTATCAATCTTGCCACAGCAGATACTGTAATCATATTTGATTCAGACTGGAATCCCCAAAATGATCTGCAGGTTTGGGACTGTATGATTTTTATCTCTATTTTTAGGTTGCATATCTGATGAATGGTCTTTTCATTCTGTTTTCTTTACTTTTGTTAGGCAATGAGCAGAGCTCATAGGATTGGACAACAAGAAGTTGTTAATATTTATAGGTTCGTCACTAGCAAAAGTGTTGAGGAAGACATCTTGGAACGTGCTAAAAAGAAGATGGTATGTAAACTATCGGTTGTTTTGTACTCATTTAACTGTCCACTCCTCCACAGTATCATAAATTGATGTGTGCTTCTTGGTGTAATTTGGTCATGGTTGATATTATATTAGGGTACATCATAGTTATTAAAGGCGCTAGGTGCACGGCGCATAGGCCTTGCCTGGGGCCTAGGCGCGAGACTCAAAAAAGGCGAGGGCCTGAGATAAAAAAAAGCGAATAAAGAAAATAAAGTATAAATATATTAAAATAATACTACTTTTCATCTATTTTTTTTTTTTTTTTTTTTTTTTGATCGGCTAGCGCAGTAGTCTCTTTTTTTGTTTTTTGAGGAGCCACTGACAACTGACGCGGACCCGGTTCGAAGCGGCGCCATGGCGTCAAACTGGTTTTCTTTAGTTAGTATCAAAAGTTTTAAAACATGATGTATTAGCATATAGAAGTAGTTTTCCTTAGATAAAAGTATAAATCAGGCTGGAATCTAGCCATAATTTAATGAATTTGGGTGGAAACACTCCGGAATTTGGGAATCTATATGAAATCTGCACCTAAACCATCACCTGGAGAATTAAAGCGCAATTTCCTCGACTCAAAGCGCAAATGCATCGTCTTTCCTAAAAAATGGGCCTAGACGCAAGAGGCGATGGCTTTTAACAACTCTGGGATACAAGCAATACTTTATGATGGAATAGAATGAACACTTTTACATGCAGAATTACTTCTCAGCTCTGTTCTCTTATAAATTATGGATGAATGTGTCTTTATAGGTACTCGATCATTTGGTCATTCAGAAGCTGAATGCAGAGGGAAGACTGGAGAAAAAAGAAGCAAAAAAAGCTAGTGCCTTTGACAAGGTATTGATCAGCAGTATTTTTTTGTGTGTTCCCTCAGTCCAATTTTATTGTCCATATTATTGTTTTTGTTTTCTCAAAATATTCTCCGTTTTTGAAAAAAAAGTTATAAATTGCTGATTTTCCTCTTTTAGCTTAATTTATTTTGTCATTGCTAATATAGTTACAAAAAGGTTGAATTAGTTGCATACATTTTAAATTGAACTTCTTATTGTTTGACGGCGATGAAATTGTGACGGGAGAAGTATATGAACTTGATAATATCATGTATTTGGTCATTTGTTGCTGGTGTATGGTTTCCTAAATGTATTAAAAAAAACCTTTTGTATTAAAGTTTAAAGGGGTTGATATTTATAAAATCTCCTGAAATTCTGTTTTCATTGCAACAGAATGAGCTATCAGCTATTTTGAGGTTTGGGGCAGAGGAGCTGTTTAAAGAAGAGAAAAATGATGAAGAAAACAAAAAGAGGCTTTTGAGTATGGACATTGATGAAATTCTTGAAAGAGCAGAGAAGGTCGAACTAAAGGGAGCTGAGGACGAAAAAGGGCATGAATTACTTAGTGCATTTAAGGCAAGCATATTTTTAGTTATTACTAGTGCATTGGCTGTCGTGACAGTTCACGATTTTTTTAACTGTGTATCTTCTAGGCTCTTTATTAAATGACATTATTTACAGTGTAGTACACATCTATCTGTATAGATTTACCTTTACATGTTTCATTTTCTACCATGTTTACAGGTTGCTAATTTTGCATCTACTGAAGATGATGGGAGTTTTTGGAGTCGATGGATAAAACCTGACGCTGTTTCACAGGCTGAGGTGTGTGCAATTATTTATGAATGGATTGATTTGGGCTATTTTACGTACCAAACTGGTAAAAAAAAGTTAGCTTAGAAGGAAACGTGTCTCTCCGAATGATGAGATTGTTTTACTTCTTTTGGCTAATTAGTTGTATAATATAAAGATGTATCCAAGACTATTTTGATTGATTTTTTATTTCTAATATAGGAGGCGCTAGCCCCTCGAGCTGCAAGAAACAGCAAGAGTTATGCTGAGATTATCCCACCAGAAAGGGTGAACAAAAGGAAAAAGAAGGGTGTTGAATCTCATGAGAGGGCCACAAAAAGGAGAAATGCTGATCATTCTAGTTATATGCCCCCGCCACTTGAGGGAGCTTCTGCTCAAGTAAGAGGGTGGTCATATGGGAGCTTACCAAAGAGAGACGCGACTCGTTTTTTCCGTGCGGTGAGACCTCCTCTTACATGCCTTATATATATATATTATATATATTATGAATGAATGCTTTGATTGACCTACAATTGCAACAAGCTTTACACATCTCACATTTTCTATTTTTTAATGATTAGCAACATCTTTTCATACCCCTTCACTAGGCTGACTCGGTTAAATAAAATCAGCATTCCTGCATGTGATACCTTTGATTAAATTTTCTGACATGGATGTAAATTGTGATTGGTTGGTTTATATATTGTTGGTTATATATGTATGCGTTAAGCACTTTGAAACAACGAAACGTTAATTTGCTTTACAGATTATTATAATTGTTTGTTTGATGCTGAAACTAGGTCAAGAAGTATGGTGGCGATAGCCAAATTAGCTTAATTGCAGCAGAAGTGGGTGGGTCTGTTGAAGCTGCTCCCGTAGAATCTCAGATTGAACTTTTTGATTCACTGATAGAGGGATGCAGAGAAGCAGTTAATGTAGGGAGTCTGGACCCAAAGGTTGTCATTATAGACTAGTTTTCAGATTGTTTATTGGTTGATTTTATTTTATATCTTTTTTTATGTAACATCGGGCGTTTCACATGTAGGGACCTCTGTTGGACTTTTTTGGTGTTCCAGTGAAGGCAGATGATTTATTAAGTCGTGTTGAGGAGCTTCAACTTCTGTCCAAGCGGATTAACCGCTACAATGATCCAATCTCACAATTTCAGGCTTTGATGTACCTCAAACCCGCTACTTGGTCTAAAGGTTGTGGGTGGAACCAAAGTAAGTTAGATGATGTCTTCATCCTTGCTTAGTAAATAGTACTCCTTAGTCCTTAATTATTTTACTCATTTACTTATGAGTGGGTCGATATCGGTTGTGTTTATCTTAATTTGGTGACAGTTGTCCAATATCCATTTTTATAGCATGAAGCATCTTAAATTGTTTTGTATTCGAAGTTTTTAATTCTTATTGCTGCATTAATGTTTTTGTTATCGTATTAATGAATTCTTTTTTAATAAAACATTCTGAAAAGTGTGGATAAAATATATTTATGGATCAACCCAACCCAAGCTAGCTCTTTTTTGACACGTTCTAGTACTTGTAATTGAAGCTGATGGATGAATTCTAATATTATCCCTTGATGTCTTCAGAGGATGATGCTAGATTGCTTCTGGGGATTCACTATCATGGATTTGGGAACTGGGAAAAGATAAGGTTAGATGAAAAGCTTGGCCTTTTGAAGAAGATCGCCCCCATGGAACTTCAGCATCACGAGACGTTCCTACCACGAGCTCCCCAGTTAAAAGAAAGGGCTTCTCAACTTCTAGAAATGGTAGGTATTTGTGATCCCTTTACAAACATGCAAGTCGCCTTTAATATTACAAAATTTGGGGCAAGAACAATGTTGAATTTGTTATATATATGCTATTTTCTTAAACAAGTATAGTTTGCAAAAAGGTTTAGTCGTGTTTTGCTCAACTTGAATTTAAGTATGCTTTTTACCATTGTGAGCATGGGTTGATTTGGTTTGGTTGTGCGCTAAAACTGACCTATAACCTATGTTTCAGTTCTTAGATTTTCATTACGGAAGTTTAGGTTTCTAGATTTTCATAACCAACCAGTTCTGTTACAAACAGTTTGGTTGGTTCGATTAACCATTGTTTTTTGATGTCAAATTTATTGCCCAGCCCATCTGAGTTGATAAATCCAATCAGGTTTTGAGCCAAATATAAAAGCAATAACCATGTTAATCCATTAAGGTGGGGGCAAGTAGTATATTATGTATACATAGTTATAACAAAACTTTGTATACATAAAAATTTATACATGAAGGTTGGCTGGGATAAATATAACTGAACCACTAGTTTTCAAGTGGTTGGGTTATTCTGGTTACACCCCTAACTGGCTACATGCAAATTTTGCGTGCTTTCCTCATGGTAAAAAGTTCCTGTTATGAACAGCTCTTTTCAGATAAAGGAATATATTTAAATGTAGTAATATGTGCTTGGCTTTCTACTAATTGACATGGATTTCCTTGCTATGAAGGAACTTGTTGCTGTTGGTGCGAAAACATCGGGGGTGAAGGGTGGGCGAAAGAGTTCTAAAAAGCAAAAAGATCATCTTCCCAACATGCCAGTTTCCCGTAGCAAAGGGAGACAAGCAAAAGCAGTAGGGTCGCTGGAGCCGATGAATAAGTTAAGGCTGACACGTGCACAGAAGGAGGCTACTTTGGCTAAAGAGGAAGGTGAGATGTCGGACGATGAAGAAGTGTATGAGCAGTTCAAGGAAGTTAAATGGATGGAATGGTGTGAGGATGTCTTGATTGATGAAAAAAAGACACTTGAGCGTCTTCACAGGTTGCAAACCACAAGTGCTGATCTTCCTAAAGAGAAGGTTCACAATATTATCTTTTTTCTTTGAACACATTCTTATCATATAGCAAAATGGCCCGGTCAGGTAATTGGTTAAAACGGGGTTGAGTCATAGCGGGCTGTCTTAGAAAAATATGAATTTGGGCAGTGGCAGTGACAGTGGCAACTAGTAGGTTGCGGGTGGTGCTCGCCCGTTTTAAGTCGGCAAGTTTTGTAATAGTGACACACTTTGACCCATTATAAAATTTGAGTAGGCCAATCTGTAGACCCAAATGAACCAATAAGCAAACTTTGTTTTTACTCAAATCAACCGATTTCTTTAAAATGTTTCTTAATTGCTGTCTAACTTTTTGATTGCCTCCAGGTGCTTTCAAGAATTAGAAACTATCTCCAGCTTCTTGGGCGAAGGATTGATCAAATTGTTATCGACCACGAGGCTGATCCATCTAAACAAGAAAGTAATATACTTACTAATACATAGCATTGTGATTCTTTGGCTATCATACCCTGCATGATGGCTGCATGTTCTTAAGCCACCTAGGCATACCATTTTTTTTTTCTAATCTACTGACTAGAGCAGTACACAGTGGGTTGGGTTGAACCACAAGCACTGTTTTGTCTACTTTTGTATATACTTTTTTTTTTTTATAATTTAGTATGCATTTTTTAAATAGATAAATCTAAGAAGTTGCACACAATACTAAAAATGCACTTTAGGAGGAATTTCAACCCGTTTCGGTTTTTGGATTACTATCCATTTGGCATGTTAAAACACAACCCAAATTAAACCCATTCATAAGCATAACATGTTTAAATATCCACGCCTAGCAACAACTTATATATCAGATGGTCATAACTCATAAACTTGTATATGGTATGAATTGTTTGACAGAGATGACGACACGACTATGGAACTTCGTCTCAACCTTCTCAAATTTATCGGGGCCTAAACTTCATCAAATATATTCCAAACTCAAACAAGAAAGGGAGGCTGCGGGATCATCATCTCACATAAATGGGAAGAGTCAATCATCTGCCCTACTTAACAAAGGATTAGTGGATACAGAAAAGTTTGAAGCATGGAAAAGGAGGCGGCGAGCTGAATCAGATACAAATTTCCATCCTTCCAATAATGGTATGCCTCCTGATCCAAGTTCAGGTATTCTTGGTCCACCACCATCTCATAACCGCCCTCAAAGGATCCGCCACACAGGTTTTGGTCCAAAACAGGTCATTCCGCCTTGATTCAAATGGGCAAATAGTTTGTTTTTTGTTTTCACAAACTTTGACTGAAGCTGCAAAGCATCTTCAGAAATGGCAGATGCGGGAAAATTGACAATCTTTTATATCTGCTTGAGTTAGAGATGAAAAAAGGACAAAAGTGCATGAAAAGATCATGCAATCTTTAACACTTGCTTTCTTCTCTCTAATTTTTTTATAATAGAAACTTTTGGTTTATTTTGTACATAATGGAAACTTGAAGAATTCCACAGTCCATATTGAGATATATAGCTTCTTTATAATTTGTATTGGTGTCTTCAAATAATCAAATGTCTGTATTTGGTTTCGAATTTGAAGCCCAGTGTTTTGTTATGCTCTTCTAACTGTTGGGTGGATTATTGAATTGTTAAAAGAACCGAGTGTGGACGATTATGGAACAACCTACAACAGCTACTCTTTCAGACTAAGAGGGTGTTTAGGATTGCGTTTTGTATATGATTTTTAGATTATTGCGTTTTGAAAAAGCAAATAATCAGTTTTTAGTGTTTGGATTGCGTTTTGAAAACACAGATAATCAGTTTTTTAGGCTATCAAAACGCAATAATCTATAAGCAGCTCTACCACTGCTTTTCCAAATTGCATAATCTGTTTTGAATAATCAATCCCAAACGCCCCCTAACAAAATTCGGTATTTGTATTAGACTCTATTCTTGAAGCTTGTATAGGTTTTTTTTTTATATTTTAGTCAATGAAAGTGTCAAAGTGTTTTATCAAATATAACAATTTATATCTACTAAAAGGATCCATTTGTAAGATGTACAAGAAAGAAAGCATAATCAAATTTAGGGTAATAAACTCACATGTTTACTTTAGTCGATGATATGGTGACTGTTTATTACATAAAAAGCTTCCTCTTTTATAGATATTTCAGTCATTTCACTTACATTTTACTGAAAATTAACGTATGTTGGCCATGGTACAACAAAGTATTACAAAATGGAAACAACGAAACCTTATCTTAAAACAATTCTATAAACAAAAGGACATAATTTAGATGGAAGATCAAATACCAACACAAATGGTACATGTCAAGTTTAAGTTAGAATTATTATTACGTTTCTACACACGTATTACATTATGAGTATGTTTGGCAAAACTGGCTGGTAGCTGGTAACTCTAGTTTTTCAAATATATTTAGATGTTTGACAGATTAGCTGGAGCTTTTAATAAATTGTATAAAATGACCAAAATGGACATAATTACAATATAATAAAAAAATAAAATATTATGTTATTTAAGTATTTTTAAATATTTCTTGTATCTTTTTTTTAAATGCAAGGTAGGAGCGTTTAAATATTGGGTTTTTTTCTCCTAACCTAAAAGCTTCAAGCCATTTCCAACTAAACTAGGATTTTTATTAAGTATGATTTTTTTAATAGCTTCGAGCTATAAGCTCCCAAAAGCTTCATACCAAACATACCCTATATATTAAACACTAGATTTATATCCCGAGAGCGTCCCGGGGTTGAGAAATCTAATATGACATATCAATTTTACATACGAAATAAACTAATGCGCTTTACAATTACATACAGAAAAAGCTTCAGGTAATATCTAACCTAAAACAATTAACAATGTATTTCCAATGTTAACGTCTAACCTTAAACAATGTATAACTCTAATATTAAAACCTAACCTAGAACCAATGTTGCAAAAGGCCCTAGGCGCTCCCTAGTCGTAGTCGGGAGTACTCGGCCTAGTCGGAGAGTACTCGGGGAGTACTCGGCCTAGGCCTAGAGTACTCGGTCCTCGGCAACCTACCCTGCAACGATTACTCGGGGAGTACTCGGCCTCCGAGACCTTGTTTTACAACAGAGCCTAGAACAATGTACAACTCCAATGCTAGCACCTGTTGTAAATAGAATTCATATTTACTGGTTTGAACAAAATTAATGACTTGCCTATACATGATTAATGAATAACTGAACACTTTGTATTTTTTTTTCCTGTATGAACAAAACCCCACAAAAAATAGTCGTTTTTTCCTCCGTTTTTTTATATAGAACTATGGTACTCGTTGAAAAAATAATAAAACGCTCGTTAATTTGGTCGTTTTTTCTCTGTTTTTATATAGCACTATAGTACTCGTTGGAAAGATAATAAGACGCTCGTTAATTTGGTGTAATTTTTTTCTTTAAAAAATCTCGTATATAAAAAATATTAACGTTTAAAAATTATGGAACAAACCATGATAGAAATAAATTTAATTTTGTTTTTAAATTCTTTTTTTTCCTAAAATATCTCAATGCCACATGGCATCTTACATGGCACTCTCAAGGGGAGAATGACTATATGAGTGTCATGTATGATTTAGCCCTTTGAAATATATATATATATATACTAGTTTTATATCCAGGAAGCGTTCCGGGGTTGAGAAATCTCTAATATGACATATCAACTTTACATACGGAATAGACTGAGGCGCTTTACAGTTACATAAACGAAAGCTTCGGGTAGCACCTAACCTAAAACAATTAACAATGTATCTCCAATGTTAACGCCTAACCTTAAACAATATATAACTCTAATATTAAAACCTAACCTAAAACAATGTACATATTTACTGGTTTGAACATAATTAATGACATGTCAATACATGATTAATGAATAACCTGAACAATTTGTGTTTTTTTCCCTGTATGAACGAAACCCCACAAAAAATAGTCATTTTTTTCTCCGTTTTTATATAGCACTATAGTACTTGTTGGAAAGATAATAAAATGCTCGTTAATTTGGTGTAATTTTTCCTTTAAAAAATCTTGTATATAAAAGATATTAACGTTTAAAAATTATTGGAGGAAACATGTGAGAGAAAAATCTAAATTTGTTTTTAAATTCTTTTTTTTTTTCCTAAAATAACTCAATCTCTTTTGTGTTTTAATTGGTGCCACATGGGATCATACATGGCACTCTCAAAAGAAAGAATGCATGTATGAATGCCATGTAGGACAACCCCTTTTCAAATATATATACATATATATATATATATATATATATATATATATATATATATATATATATATATATATATATATATATATAGTGGAAGTATCCATGGAAAACCCTGTTTAATCGGAAAACTCCCGGAAAACCCTACTTCCCGAGCTTTTTTTTTTTTGAAAAAATTAGGGCATGTAAAATACATGTTTTTAAGTGTTTTGAACCAAAAAAATCAAAAAAGCGCCGAACGGTTTTTTTTAAAAAAAAATAAAATAAGTTGTGCATCATAACATATGTTAGCCTTTTTTTGCACTGGTAACATATGTTATGATGAAAAATTATTTTTTTTTTTTAAAAAAAACTGCTCGGCGCTTTTTTGATTTTTTTGGCTCAAAACTCTTAAAAACACGTATATTACATGCCCTAATTTTTTCAAAAAAAAAAAAAACCTTTGGAAGTAGGTTTTTCTAAGGGTTTACTAGAGTTTTCCGAAATAATTAGGGTTTTCCATTGATCCTTGCCCTATATATATATATATAGGCTTAGTATCCATTAGAAACCTCCCCCACTTGTAGAAACCATAGAAACCCATTCCTTGGATCACCTTCAGCCACGTCGTCTTCTAACATTATGCCATCAAGGGTGTTTTCGTAACTTTCCTCCTGCCTACTTTATGGAGAGAAGAACTTTGGATGGTACATTCCTGACACAATCCTTCCCCATATCTTTCCTTTTATCCCCCATGTGTACTATGTTGGATTTTGTAGCTTAAACATTCATCGGTCAACCCTTTTTCCCTCCCAAACCAATTCACTCTTCCATGTCTCCTTCCCAACCTTAAATTCTCTTCTTTTTTGCTTTCTAGTCATTAATGGCTTCTTCAACCAACCTTAACACCGATATCATCACACCCACCGAAATAAATGAAGACGACCCTGTTTTTTGTTCTCCCACCCACCTCGTGCCACATAACCTTGGATCTGCTATTGAAATTAATGAGGAGCCCATTTCTGTTGTCTTTCATCTGCCAGGTATTATTTTTCTTAATAAACTCTATTTCCTTTGTTTTTATACACATTAATGTTTGTTAAGACCTCTTTTTTTTGTTTTTTAACTGATTTTTGTACATTTATTTCATTATTTCAGATCACAATAACTCTTTGGCATCTGGATCTGTGTCATCTGACTCCAGTGGTTTTAATGGTGAAGAAGGTCTAGTTTACTTTATATTTTTTTTATTTTTTCGGTATTTTAGATATATGTATTAAGCAAATGAGTATTAATCAGCCTATGTAACTACTTTTTACTTTAAATTTGTGTTCAGACCGTATCTCTCAATAATCGTATCTCTCAAAAACATTTTCATATTTTTTTTGGTTTATTTTTCATAACCTTTTATATTTTTTTAATAATTTTTTTTTTAGATTTATATTTGTATATATTTTACACTTTTCAATGCTTGTAAAGAAATGTTGTATTTTGTTTATGCTATATAAGTCTCCTCCATTATTGTGTTTCCGCCTTGTTTTTCATTAAAACATTTTTAATAGATATGAACGTTATTTAATAACAGATCTTATTTTTAATAGATATGAACATTATTCTATTGGGAACATTTTACAAGTTATTTAACCATTCATGTTGTTTCACTGGTTAATTAATACTTTGGAATGTTTAGATTTTTTTGTATAGGTTTGTATATTTGGACTGTTTAGATTTTTTCTTGACTTTAAACATGTTACTTTAGATGTTTATACATGCCATTGTAATAAAGCTCTGATCATTGTATATTTGGACTGTTTAGATTTTTTCTTGAGTTTAAACATTTTACTTTACATGTTTATACATGCCATTATGTTTTAAATGTTTTATACCATTGTTTTACTATAAAGAACATAACCATTTAGGCTTAATATTTTGTTATTCTTTATACATGCCATTATGTTTTATACCATTGTTTTACTATAAAGAACATAACCATTTAGGTTTAATATTTTGTTATTCTTTAGATTTTATTCTAAATAATTTTTTTTTTCAAAATTACACATCCAATAAAACTGTAACAGTCTACAAAATTTCCCCGTATCAATTTCGTTTTGCTATGGTTTAGATTATTGTGGTAATTTGTTAACTGCTACTTACCTCTCTATTTATAGAAATACCACAAGAGGCCTTTTATGTTTTTCAAACTCCGAATGGAACAAGGATGTGGTCTCCGAACGTTGCTGTGAAGTTTATGCCAACTGTTGGTCGTTCGGTTGACAATTGGGACGATGCGTATAAAATGTATTCACTTTACGCTGAGCAAGCCGGTTTTTCAGTTAGGAAAAACCAGTCCAAAGTATGGAATGGTGTGGTGACTCATAAGTATTTTCGATGTAACAAAGCTGGGAAACCTCAAAAAAAGCGTACGTTTGACACGTTGTGCGACGAGTCTCTAAAGTTTCGTCAAACCACCTTTAGCCAAAGTGATTGCAATGCCCATATTTGTGTTATGCTTTGCAAGAAATCTGGCCGATGTGTTGTTCAGAAGTTCGTAGACGCCCACAACCATTCTCTAGTTGATATTCATAATCGTGATCTTACTAGATCTGGTAGGAAGCTTACCTTTTCCGCTAAGCAGTTTATTCACCAGATGAGTCTCAACAAAATTGGTCCAGTGAAAGCTCACAGCTGTTATGTCACTATGAAGGGCGGTCATCATAATGTCCATGGTACCACAGTCGACTTTAAGAATTTCAGCCAAAAACTCAGAATTTTCATTGGTGAAAGGGATTCTCAGTTAGTCTTGGATCGTTTGCGTGATCGCTTTGATAGTTTACCTGATTTCTTTTATGATTTTGTTGTTCAAGACGGTCAACTTATATCTGTGTTTTGGGCTGATGAGATATCAAAGTTGAACTACAAAGTGTTCGGTGATGTTGTTGCTTTCGATGCTACCTACCAAACCAATAAGTGAGTATTCCCTTTTTTTTGTAATTTTCATAACATTTCAGTTTTTGCATGTTTAAGTCTATCAAAGTTAACCTTTTTTGCTGCATTTTGCTGTATTATTTCAGGTACAACATGATCTTTGTCCCCTTCACTGGTGTGGATTATAACAAACAGTGTGTAACTTTCGGTGCTGGTTTGCTCTTTAATGAAACCATTGATTCTTACAAATGGTTGCTTCAATCATTTCTCAAAGCTCACGATTATAAGCAACCTTTGTTAGTTTTATCTGATCAAGATCCGGCAATGAGGCAAGCGATCCTCCAAGTTTTTACTCAGTCTCGTCACCGTCTTTGCATGTGGCATATTATGAAGAAGTTACCTGTCAAGGTAACTGATGTTTTTTAGATTTGTTTCAATAGCAGCATGTCCGTTTTTCATATTTGTATTATAATTTTGTTTACATAATTGTTTTTTCTTTCCAGATTTCTGGTGATCTGTTACAGAACACCAACTTTCGACAATGCATCCATCGCTTAGTATGGAATGTTTATATCAAGCCTTCTACTTTTGAGAGCCGTTGGCAAGAACTTCTGGAGAATTTTTCTTTGGAAGATCACTCATGGTTGCGGGAGATGTACGAGATTAGGGATCGATGGGTACCTGCTTACTTTCGGGAGATCCCCATGTGTTGCTTGATGAAAACAACCTCCCGTTGTGAAAGCTCCAATGCGTCTTTCAAAGTGAACTCCACTAGTGCTAACACGCTGGTCCAGTTCATGTTGTGTTATGAAACCAGAATTGATGCACAACGATACCGCCAAAGGATGGCTGATTATAAGACTGCTTCTGCACAGTTTCCAAACACTACCGGGTTAGCTATTGAGAAACATGCCTTTGAGTTGTATACTCATACTCTTTTTCTTGAAGTGCTCAAGGAAATTGCTAAGGGGAAGGAATGTTGTTATGTCTCCAACACGAAGAATGTTGATGATATTTTGGTTTTTTCAGTAACTCATCTTGATAAAATGAATGGATATGTTAATGTTTTTGAGGTATATTTCCTTGTCTTAATTCATACACATTCAACTATATTTTATTGTCTGAGTTTATTTTTATTTTTTTGTCTTAGCAGCCTACAAATCTGTTAACACTAACTTGATTAAATATTATAATTATTATCTCAGGTGAAGCTGAATCCCTTGGATTCGTCTGCTCAATGTTCCTGTAGGGGATTCATTCGTATTGGTTACCTGTGTCGACATGTCTTTTGTGTTTACCGGGTTAAAAATATTCAGAAGATCCCTGCCATGTATGTTTCTGCCCGCTGGACACATGATGCCTTGCCAAAGAGGATTTTTTCCATTGAAAATCGTTATGGTGTTGTTAACACCCCTCAAGCTGTTATGCGTAATGAAATTTTGGAGTTGGTCACTGAATGCGTCGATGTTGTTCGTAGTGACACAGATCTTCTCTCGAACTTGGTTGATCGTTTAAAGGCGATAAAGATTAACCTTGTTGATCACAGATCTATTGAAGCCCCTATCGTTGAATCGAATGAGGCTGTTGTTGAAGAGTTGGTTGGGCAACCATTGGAAGTAGACATATCATGTACCAATCCAGAAGTTGTTCGAACCAAAGGATGTGGAAGGAATCGTCGTTTGAAGTCTGTTATTGCTGAAAAGAAGGCCGCTAAGCCCCCCAAAGCTCCTAGGCTCTGTCGCACTTGCAACAAATACGTCACAAATCATGACTCTCGCAATTGCAGGAAGAAGTCTGATGCTGCTGCTAAGGATGCTGGTGCTACTTCAGAAAGCCAGTCTCCGACTCCAGATGCTTAGCTGTATGTTCATCTATACTATCACTGAGCCAGTTATCTTTACGTACTTGTTTCCTGGGTTGTTTACTATGTCCACCATTTTATGAACTATGTTTTCAGTCTGTTACTCTTGTAACATTTTGCTACTCAGTCTGTTACGTCTGTAACATTTAGAACTGCTTGGTGGATTGTGCTATCTTTTTGGGCTCAGTATAGTCCAGGTTTTATATATTTCTAAATGGTGCTTTTTCTATGTGGGTTGCCATTAGTTGTTTTTATTTCTGTTTTTATATCAGCTTTTATACAACACAAACTAGATCAATACCAAATATAGACATAGATATTTTTATTTCAACCCTATTTGAACATTAGTTTAGCTATGCTAAATTACGATTAGGATAAACATTATTTTTTTCCCTTTTTGTTTTATGTTACAGTCATAGCACAATAAAGTCTCTGATTTAGATATAAATATAATATTTTTAGGAACATTTATTTTTTTGCCTTTTATAATACAAGGCCCTAAAACACATAGTCTCACATAGTAGTAGTACTTTACCATACAAACATAACATGAGAAACAAACATACAAAATACTAGATATCAAGGCGCTCATTTAACCGAGATACGATGGAATGATCTTTGTCAGTATGAACGCGATAACCATACACCATATTATGTTATTCTTCCTTCGCATTTCATCTTTGAGGTTTCTAACTTCTCCTTCCAGCCGATTCTTTGTTCTTAGCAGTCCCGGTATTATCATTTTTGAACGGTCGCACATCGGTGGATCGAGCCACTTGAAGTATTGGCAGGTGTTGTTCTGTGTGTTTTGAAATAGGCTTAATTAGTATGACAGTTCATTATATTGTATTAGGTGTATTATTAGTTACTTCTAGTGGAGTATAAAAACGATTTTTCCAACACATTTTTATTACCTCGGATCGACAAGTGTAGAACCGTCTTCCTGGGTTATCATTTGTCCATGAAGTCTTCACAATGGCCTCCATTCCACAATGACAAAACTCCATGACTTTTATTTTTATTATCTCACTTTTTGATAGTGGGTGAACAAGAGAAGAGTAAGAAACTTGCTAGTAGGTGAACTTGTTTTTATACTCCAACAACCCCATTAATGACTATATATTTTTTTTTATTTTTGTTAGCTAGTGTCTGTGTTTTTTGGTCATGTAAGCACGTGACTTACACTTTTGGCTTTTCCCAAGATTTTTTCTTTTTGCTATACATGATTGACATGCTTATCTTGTGTAAGTCACCTTCATTGAGTGTTCAAATCACATGTCACATCATCTACATTATAATGTTTAATTACTCAACCTCTTACCCACCATTTAAGTTCCTTTAAAATAAAACCACTTTTTTGTCTCCCATTTTAAATTAACACATAAAACACAAGCAATAATATTTTTAATCTTAAAAATTACGGCCCTTTAATGGTTATTTTTTTCTTTTAAAATTTTTAAACTCTTAGTAATTGTTGCATACGTTTCAAGAAATTTACATCCGTTTTTTTAAAAGCAACATTATATTTAAAAAATTTACATACGTTACAAGCATTTTTTACGTAAATAAATGGAAAATTAAAATCTATTTACGTAAGTATAAACGTTTTTTTATATATATCATGACACGTTTCATGAGTATCCAATATAAACTTTTAATTTCGTAAAATTAAAAGCTGAATCACCTTTCCAATGTAATATAATTTCTATAGGCTTCAATAAATGGAAAATTAAAATCACATCACAAAATACATCGCCCCATATGCTTTACGTAACACTTTGTATTTTAATATAATGTCCTACAATTCCAGACATGTAATTTATATCCAAGTAATTTTAAAATACCACCCCAGATATGTAAAAATGGTATTATAGACAAACGTAAATCAAGATAACCCAACTTAACATTACTGAAATTTTTAAAATAAGGTTACAATTACAAATACCAAAGAGGTTCCATACAAAAGAAGTCATCATACCAACTACTTTTTATAGTTAAGGCTCGTAGGCCCACGTGTTGCCGATACGAATATTGGGAAATAGGAATCCCAATCTACATCATTAAGTCCCTCGTGCCACATTGGATCATCGGGAGAAATTGGTTCGATTATGTTGTTTCTTTGATTTTTGTTGTTTGTTTCTGGTTGCGGATAAACTTTTGGAACATGGTATTTAGTCGGACCACGTGTGCATGATATGAATATTGGAAAATATGAATCCCAGTCAATAGTCTTAAACCATTCATCGTCGCTTTCACTTTCTTTCTCGCTTTTCACATCATTTACTCCTTCATCTTTCCTCTCAACCTTCAAAACAAATGTAAATTTTTTTACATACCAATGCATATTATTTTGTTATTTTAATCAATGGCACAACATACTCACCTTGATATCTTCATCACCCACCACATTACTGGAACTTGGAAAATACGAATCCCAGTCAATGTCATTAAACCATTTATCATCGTCATCCCACTCGTTCTCTCTTTTAGGATTAACTAAACCTTCACTCTCTTTTTTGACCACCTTTCAAACAAATCACATTTTTTTTCAAGAATCAATGTTATGTTGTTAATGTTACTAATAAGACGACATACTCACCTTGATGTCTTCATCTTTCACCACATTACGAGTTTGTAAAACATTTTGTTGTATTCCGCATGCCCTTATATGATCATTAACGTCATTTTCTTCCTTTTTTACGACCTATTAAAAAAAATTATAGGATCATAATATTATAGTTATAGCCTTTTTGTTAACTAGCAACTCATACTAACCTTAATGTTTTTTGCGAGACTATAAGCATTATTATCCTCATTAGACATTCTCTTTGATGATCCATATGTTGATGTAGACGTTGATGCCAACTTTCTTAGTCTTTTCCCAACCATCGTGTATTTTTCACGTATGGGTGGTTCTTCCCGATCCTCTTCTTTTACCTTTTGCTTTCCCATCCTTTGCCAACTTGTCATTTTCTTGTTACATAATTTATATATATTAAGTGTAAGCCATAGATTTTTTTATAACCTTTTGTTTTTTGTTTTTAGAGCAATGCATACTATGGATGTGGCTACTCAGTTACATTATATAAGAAAGGTGTAAACAAATTAAATATCTCTTTTTGGTAGGTTAGTGAACTAAATGCTTTTGTGTGTAGTTGTTGTATGATGGTATCATATTTATCTTTACTATATTGTTTTTTTAATATTTCTTTTTATGTATCGTATTTTTAATATTGTCAAAATATTTTTATGCCTTGAGGTGACATTGTTATTGAACCATCCCTTGAACCATATTTTTTTCTTCATAGTCCATCGTTTTCCCACTTTCTTGGTCCTATTTAGCATTTTTTAAATTTTTTAAAGTCATCTTCTTTTTATAATATTTTGTCTTACAATTCCCACCATTTTCTAACTATCTATATTTGCCTATATTTTTGGCTATAGACTTTGGACCCATAGCCTTTGACTTTATTATTAAAAACTCCTTCATATGTTCCTCTTTTCCACCACCTAATCTTCTTGAGTGCCCTATTCAACAACATCACATCTAACATAAAGTAGATGTACTTTTATTTTGTTAATTTAAATCTTTTTTATTTTTTTTCCCACATGTTTGGGTCACACTCATTTTAACTCCAACCCAAGAATGTTACCTTTTACACCACTTCACATCCTTATTTTGTATTTAATATTTATATAATATACATTCCATTTTATTGTAGCTAACTACAATTTGATAACACAAGTTCACTGTGCCCAATAAAACATACAAATTTTTAATGTAACACAATTACACTACATGGTTACATTCCATAAAATCCTTGCACACCAAACATAAACATTCAATTTTTTTAACCATTTTGGGACATAATTAAACTTAGGATGACATAACTAAAACCTAGTAGCTGAAAATTGAATCAAACGAGCAATCAGAGTCCGTTGAGCGTTCATCCTCCCATGGGTCATGCATCATCCATTCATACTCCATTTGTCGTCTAGCCTCCTCGTCAGACCCATCTACATACTCTGCCCCCGGATCCGTTTCGTAACCTTTTGCCCATTCAGGTGTATTCATACTCTCACGCCATGTTGCTGGTTGTGTATTTTCATTCTCCCACTGTTCGTAGTAGTGTTCTGGTACAACCTCCTCCTCCTTATGATGCTTTTCTTCTGGGAAAATGGTCTCAAAGGCCAAATTCCAAAAATAATCATCATCAAAGTCATCAACAACATTAGATGCACCCCCCTGTTCGTATGAATTCTTCCTTGGTTTTTTGTTAGGATTATTAACTTCTGGGTATAGCAGGTCATAAGCCTCATTCCAATCATTTCCTTCTTTTTCATTATCTGCATTGTCTGATGCCTGCACCTCCTTTTCTTCTTCTACCACAACCTGGTGCTGGTCGTTATTTTCAGTCCCCTTTACTTCAGCTGCTTCTCCAATTTCATGTTGATCCCCAACGGGTTTAGGGCCAATGTTAACATGTTCTATAGGGTTTGGATTATTTGCAGGACCTTGAATCGGAGCGTTGTTTGGAGGTCGAAGGTAATAATTTACCGCCAGATTGAAGGTGTTTTGACTAACATCTTCAGGTGGTGTGTTTGGTGTTGAATCCATGTTTTTTTTGAAGAACAATCCTATATGGTATAAGCCTATGGTATAAATATTAAGACATTTTTAAAGGTGGCTACTATAAAGTTAAAAAAGTGGGGACAGCTGTTGCATTAAAAACGTAAACCAACCTGCTTTAAATAGTCTTAAAGACAAGACAAAAGCATACTCACTTTTCAACATTTTCAGAAAGTACAACTTTTAGAGTTAAAAATCCCTCTTACATAATAATATTTAATTTGTATAATATTTTTGCTACTTGTTATTATCAACACAAAGAACGTCCCACTAATAACTTTTGTAAAATAATTTTTTACAACTTACTCTAGTGTAGTCACCCTATACAAGTATTAAACACAAGCAGGTTCTGGATGCTTACAAATTTATCATCAGCCTAATTTAGTCATGCAATTCTAATATTACTAAATTTACATAAACATAACATAAAAAGCTCCCATTGGTGCTTTTCAAAATAAGTTGTTTGCTTTGTAACACAGTTACATAAGCAACATCAGTAGCATTAGGTTGTTCATTACACACACATTACAGAAAGATTATAAGTTTACACACTGCTAATATAAAAGTTTTCAAAAACTGGTACCCAAACCATTCGTCACACCATACCATCAAACTACTTCCCGAGTGCGTCGGCCATGATCTTGTCCCTTAACAGATTTGCATCAGAAAGCAGGATTCGTGCAGCGTATTTTATTCTCAGTTTCCGCAATTCTGCCAACTTTTTCAGGCCATGTGTACTAAATCCGCATTCAAACGTTTTCCCTATGCCCATGTATTTTTCCATGTGGCGCATGAGGAAAACTCCGCAATCATGCAAGTTGGATTTTGTACACCACCTGATGTCTTCTTTGGTTATGGTCGCCGCCTTCAACTCCTCACTTATCGGATGGTTAACTTCACACAAGTAATTGACAAACAAATGTTTCTGCAAAAATTTCAGTTACTTAGTTAACTCACCTACTTATTGACAGTGTGTTATTCTGACACACCTAAAGATTTTACTTACCACTTTAAACGCCGAATCTTTTGAGAAGTAGTCTTTGTTGTCAGTCAATCGAACCAAAGGGTACATGTCACCCCAATTATCAATGACTCTAATACCTGCCTTTTTCAAATCAAACACAATCAAGTAGTAATGTTCATATTCCACGATTGGGAAGAAAACCAATTCAAATGCCTTTAGGTCCAGCAGTTTGTCTTCCCCGTACACAGCCGCCTTCATGTTTTTGCTGAATTTTTCCATTCTCTGACCCTCAGTTGTATTTTCATCATTTAGCATCCAGTCAATCTGTGGGTAACGAATAAGTTACTAATGCGTTAAATTATAATCTAGTATGTTCTTAACATTAACGTAACACTTTTTTCGTATTACTTACAATTGCCTTAGTTCCCACAAACAGCCTTTTTACTGACCCAGGTGCTCGGTATTTTTCTTCTAAGTTCAAAACCTCCACCCAACAATTTATCACTTCGTCTATAACGCGTGTTTTTGGGGCCAAGCTTTTAAACATAGGCCTATTGGCTTCGACATCATATGTGCTTCTAAACAGTACCTCACTACAAATGTGGTAAAACGTTTCCATCAAATATGTTAATGAATATGCATAACCTTTTTTACATATTATATACTTACTACTAAAGTTAGTAATAAATTTTTTAAATTTTTCTAATAAATCTGCTTAATGTTTTAGAACAACACTTACAGCTCTGGATTTTTTTCAGTACCCTCTTCTCCGTCGGAAATTATGCTTGACCTGCATTGTTGTTCAAAATTTTTGTTATTACCATATATATTTAATAATAAAATATTTTTTACTATTATATTTATGAGTATGTTTTAGACTAGAATGTTGTGTCATAGTTTGCTGGAATAAACCAATTAAAAGAATCTTACATTTTTCTTTTGAGGCTTGATTTCAAGTTCCTTCCACTTGCGTCCTGCATATCCTTGTTGTCGCATATAAAGTCCCAAACTTTATTTTCTTCCTTCGTAAATTTCGATGCTATGTCTACATCTTTTATGGAAATAGAAGTTTCTACCCTGCCTTCTTTTCCGAATGGATTCCTTCTGGTTTTTTCCAAGTTTGCTATACAAATTTCTCGTTGTCTTTGAATGCAGTTAATGGATTTCGGATCTTCCAAGTCCTCATTTTCTAACCCCATCGTTTCATCTGCCAAAAATACGAAGTTTAGAACACATATTTCTATACCATTTTTTTGTTAACATTTTTATTTAACTTACCTTTTACTCTTTGTTCAAACGTCATTTTGGCATTTGGCGTCACCCCCACAATAATTTCAGGCTCATTCATACCTGACAATGGCTCTACCAGCTTTGTTACATCAACTCTTGGTCCATCTTTTATGTTGTTTGCTGATAGAAAAAACAATAACATTCATCAAAATCCGTATACATTTGTACCACAATTCTACAAAAATACATATGTTTTCTTACCTTTCTCCATTCTACTTCCATCTTCCATATTTTTTTTGGTTTTCACAGATGTGTTTTCCTTGTACCTTTCTTGAAACATATATGCTGGTATAAATTTCGAATGATATATTTGATTTTCATTTTCATGGTTACTACCTGCATTCCATTGTTAACGTTTGTTATAATTATGTTACCTCAAATTTTATTTTATTTTTACATATGTAACATTAAATCACAATATCTATTAGTAACATTTTTCTCACCTTCTGTAAGTTTTTGTTTTTTGTGTCCCCTCTCACTTAAACCATCACTAAGTTTTGGAGTCTTTGTATCAGCAGTTCTTGCACCTTGCATACATGTTACAGACGTATACAAAGTCAGTACCAACATTTAATTTCTTTTAATCTTGATTTCAATTAAATCACATTTTATCATCTGTTAAAAACATGACAAACCTATACATAAACTATAAATTTATCAACATCTGTTAAAAACCTGACAAACCTGAGTCCTCAACTTGGCTTAACCCAAGACTGAAGGTTGGTCTATCAACAACAGGACTCTCTTCCTTTTCTATATATATCAAGATAAGGCAAAGTAAGTAAGTATTATATCATGTTTTTGTTTCATAGAAAACCATACACTCGCTTATTTTACGAAAGCAATATACGTACCTTCTCCTTTTCCTGTCTTTTCCGTCACAACTTTGTTTTTGACATTAGTGATAGTGACTGTAGTATCTCCTTGCACATTTACATTAACGTCAACCTCGTTGTCCACCTTACGCCTTTTTTCTCTTGCGGTTGATCCTCCCAGCATATAGTTTCCACCTTTTTCAGTTATGCATTCAGTTGCTTAATTATTTTCATTTGTTTTGTATATATGCACATCAACAATGAATAGTTATAAGTATTTACGTATAGAGCCTTTACGTAGAGTTTCACATATAAAAATATACATTTTAGAATCCTTAGATGTAGCTGCACTAACCTGTTTCCCCATCTTTGTTTTTAACACCTATTTGACTTAGACCAAGGCTAAAGCTTGGAATATCGTCCATAGTAGTATTTATCTTTTCCATAGTTCTTTCTCCCCCTACTAATTATTAAACCTTTCAGTTATGTGAACAAACTACATGTAACTTTTTACATAACTTTAAAGTAATACATAAATACCTTCTTTGATTTCTTTATTATTTCCTTCAACATCAGCAGCCAATCCTTTGGTAACATCTCCCTGCTGTCCACCCTGACCATAGTTTTCTCTACCAATTGCTCCATCAAACATCATGTTTCCCTCATTTTCAAAGTAGTGATCATTTGCGTCGTTATGGTCTGTTTTGTCATAAACATCGACAGCCAACAAATGCATATTAAACCTTGTTTTTTGTTTTTTTTTGTATTACTATTTAAAGTGTAATTAGTAGTACTAACCTTGATCATCTACTATGTTTTTAACCCCAATTTGGCTTAAACCAAGGCTAAAGCTTGGGCTTTCGTCAACAATCGACGCTTTCTTTTCCATTTCTGTAAAACAATATACTAATCACAAGATATGGACTAACTTTAATTTTTTACTTAACTGCAAACAAAAGATAAATACCTTCTTTTTTTTTTGGAAGCACTTCTTGCAACCTCTGCTTTCAGTAGTTCATCCACATGCATCCCAGCTTCAAGTTTTTTACCCACCTCTTTGGAAACCATTGATCCTCCAACATCTTTGTTTGCTCCCTTTTCAGTCACTCTGTCAGTCCCTTTAGTATATCCTGTTTTTTAATTAGGATACATCAATACATTAATATTTTTATAAATACTTATCAAGTAGGCACCCTATCTACGTTGGTTATGTTTATGCCTACCTTTTTCGACATCCTCTACCACATCAGATTTGTCCCCAATAATTGTCGCCTCCATATTGTCCATCCCCTCATTTCCACCCAAACAAACATCTACATTGTTTTTGCCATTTTCACAATTTATCATGAACATGTCAATGTAAATACACATAACTTACTTTGTATTACGAATTTTTTCCAGGCATTTGTTTCTTTACCTTGTTCCTCGTTTTCGCTTAGATTCATCTTATCATTCATGACATTCCCGTCCTCTTCAGTTGCTATACCCTTGAGTACCTCAGTTATTTGTGCATCTGCATTTTCCCTTTGTTTCTTCTTGAAACCACCTTCAACTACCGAATTGTACCTTGCTAGTATTGTCAATACCTCTTCGTTTTCTGGTGCTCTATGGTAAACATCAGCAATCCTTTTTTCAATCTTTATCTTGTTTTTTACAAATCCATCAATCATGATTCCGATTTCCCCTAGTTTCTCCTGTTATTATGTTTTGTGTAAATGTTTCATTAGTTTTTAAAAAATTTATTTTAGTACTTTTTGTATATTAAAAATGTAACTTACCGATAGCACAAACTTGTCAACACTTTCCTCAGCCTCTTCATTTGTTGATTTTTTCCCGTTCAAAAATTTCTTAAACCTTCCTGTACCGAATCCAGACCCTTTGATTTCCAGCATTTCTCTTTTTTTCAAATTATTCCGCGTCCAGTATTCTATTGGTGTTAACGAATTATCACGTTCCATTCCCTTGCATTGAATACTTTCCACGTAAAGTAACTGCAATTTGTCATATATAACGAGTAAGCGTAATAACACATCTGTTAAGACAATTTCAACCATCCTAATTTATCTAGTTCATTATGTAACCCCATTCAGTTTATCTTATAAAATATGTAACCTTCGAAATACACATCTCCTAAACGCATAGACTGTACATTTTTTACGTGGTGTATTTTAATATATAAAACTATTAGAAAATACATACCGTTAAAATAGTCAGTGGTCCTGCAAATGTTTTTGAGCTGTCACACCTTCTCCACTTTCGTTTACATTTTTTCAATCCTTCCACTATGTAATCACACCAATCTATGCTTTTGAAATCAGTTGCAACTTTCAATTTGTTCAAGATCTTCAGCTTACACCTACCTTGCTGGTGGCATTCTACCATAACTGCAAGGAACAACATTAAAAAATCCATCCTGAATATGAAACTGTCCTCGTCTTCAGCACTTTTTATTTTTTTAACAATTTCTGTTGGTGCAACAAAACGTCCCGGGTATCGATCTTTCCACTTTACCACCTCCGTTTCCCAATTCTCCAATTCATCCACATCATGTAACTTTATTCCTGACTTTGGTATCCCTAGCAACTTATAAATCGATTCTTTATTAACCTTTATTTTCCCACTTGGCACTCTGATTTGCATTTTTTTTGGTTTAAACCTATCGACTACGTAATGCGCCAGTTTAGCAGGTATACCATCCACTTTGAATTTAAGTAATTTCCCAAAACCCATCTCTCTTACTGCATCCCTTTGTTCTTCCTTCAACGCTTTGATCCCTTTAAAAAACTGCATTGGTGATGATCTTGTCCTTATACCAAACCACTTGCTTTTTTTTCTCCCACCCTGCACTTCTTCCGTTAATATTTCTTTGCTATCTTTTCCCCTTTCCTTGTCACTTTTCTTCCTTTTCTTTTTCACCTTTTCTTCCACTACATTTTTTTAACCTCATCTTTTTTAACATTATCTTCATTACCCGCCTTTTTCTTCTTCTTCTCATCTCGAGTGTTCATCCTTTCTGAGCTTCCTAGTTGAAATTTTACCACACTTCGACGCTTTCCTGTGTTTAAGAAGTGTTTCACCATAATCATTATCAGTTTTAAAAGGAATAGGTAAACAACTGTTTTTTAAATTAATGCCATTATATTTAATTAAACTGTTTTGTCGAACCTTTTTTGGCCTTTAATGAAGATATTATCTTACAGTCGGTTGATCTTGTTTTATAACCTGTTTCCAAATGAAAATTTCAGTTAACCAATTTACTTTTTTACTTTATGGATACATGGGATGGATACATTATGCAACACAATGATACTTCATTCATGTGTCTTACCTTTTTTGCCCTTCCATTTAGATACTATCTTGCAATCTGATGACCTCCCTTCCGAAACTGTTTTAAAGATTAAAAACATTATTATTTTTTATCACAATTCAATATCAAATTTTACATTTATATTATTAACAAATGTATCAAAGACTATTTTTACCTTTTTCCGAATGTTTACTTCTGGACACTATCTTACAGTCTGTTGTCTTTTCTTCGTAATCTGAGTTATCTTCATCATAACCTGCCAATTATTTTTTATAATTTTTAGCTGCTGTATTACATGTAATGTGGAACAGATTGAAACCATATATTGTTTTTTTTTTAAAAAAAATAGTTAACTTACCTATTAACTTCCTTCTTCTGTGTGAGGTGCTCTTGTTTTCTCTCATTCTTTCCTCCTCTTTCTCTACATCTATGGCATTTTCTATTGGGACATTTAGTTTTTTTAAATTGATCCTAGCTATACGCGGGCTTTTCCTAACTGAAACAGTACAAACAAATCTAGTAAATATGATTTGTAAATAGTTAGTTATAATTTTTCTTTTGACATCTAAATGTAATTACAGAATTTTTTTAATACAACTGATAGATTATCCATACCTCTTGTGATTTTTAAAAAGTCATCCAGATTCCTGCAACAAGATACAAATAATTTTACAATTATATTATTTATGTAACACAAATTTTATAAATCTAAAAAATAGAGCTGTGATCACCTTTTAAATTTAGAAAATAATAATAAGAGTAATTTTGTTTATAATTTCTTTACCCCCCTTGTCCAACCAAACTAATTTTACCCCAAAATAAAAACATTCTAAATTTTCTATCGTTTTTTTTGATGTTACAATTTACACACCCCTAAATATTTAAACATGGTATACATTATACCCTAAGGGGCTTAGTCTACGGTTTCTAACAATCCATATACTTATACCCAATTTTCTCTAATTAGGGTTTTTTCATGTCTATTAATAATAACTAGCCTTTCACACCTTCAATTCCTTCCTAATTAAATATTTTTTTTTCGATAATTTTCATTTACAATAACTTAAATCCACTTTTTCATACAAACTGGATATTTATCAAACACCATGAACAGTTTTAAAGTTTAAAATCATAGTACCAGTATATCAAGAAATACCTCTTATGATGTGTACTCCGTTCAACAGCATCTTTTCTTGATTTTAAAAATTTAAAAGCTTTCGTCATTTGAAACCTTAACAGAGTTCTGCAAACACATGAAGAATGATTAGTACAGGTTAAAATTTTAAAAAAAACCCTTTTAATCACTAACCTTCAGATGATTTAACAACGATCGCTTGTGGTTTGAATGAGATTCAGGAATTTTTTGGTCTTTTTTGTAAATGAGAGAGATGATGTTATGGTTATTCGAGATTCTTTAGTTTAGAGAGAGAGATGTTCTGTGTGTAAGTTTGTGAGTAAGGTTTAAATTTTGTATTCAGATTAATGAGAGAGAGAGCCATGAGAGAGAACCTGACGGTTGTCATTTCAACTGAAAAGCCATACTGAAAGTCTGCATGAATCTCTTTTATTGAAACACTTCTCTTGATTGATAAAAGACTATTCTGCCCCTTCCACAACTTTTCCATCTAAATGATATCTATTATATTATTAAAATAATCTGTATGAAATCTAGTCCATTGATTGACATAGATCGATGGTCCTTGTAGAGTTTCAATGGTTTCTACAAGTGGAGTGGGTTTCCAATTTAACCCAACCCTATATATATATATATATATATATATATATATATATATATATATATATATATATATATATATATATATATAAAACTAGATTATATCCCGGAAGCGTCCCGGGTTGAGAAATCTAATTTAACATATCAATTTTACATATGAAATAGACTTATGTGTTTTACAGTTACATGCAGGAAAGCTTCGGGTAGCACTTAACTTAAACAATTAACAATGTATCTCTAATGTTAGTGCATAACCTTAAACAATGTATATTAAACCAAACCTAAAACAATGTACAACTCCAATGTTAACACATGTTGTAAATAAAATTCATATTTACTGGTTTGAACATAATTAATGACTTGCTTATACACGATTAATGAATAATCTGAATACTTTGTGTTTTTTTCATGTATGTACAAAACCACACAAAAAAATAGTCTTTTTTTCTCCGTTTTTTATATAGCACTATGGTACTCGTTGGAAAGATAATAAAACACTCATTAATTTGGTGTAATTTTTTCTTTAAAAAATCTCGTATATAAAAGATATTAACGTTTAAAAGTTATGGGAGGAAACATTAGAGAGAAAAATCTAATTTTGTTTTTAAATTATTATTTTCCTAAAATAATGCCCTTGCTACGTGGGATGACACATGGCACACTCAAGGGGGAGAATGCCCTCTTTGAGTGTCATGCCATTAAAATGGCTTTGGTTTATTATATACTAGCTGATTACCCCAGGAGTGTCCCGGGGTTGAAAAATCTAATATGACTTAATAAAAATGATAAAAGTAGAAAACGTACTAATCGTGAACTTAGTCATACGGATTATTAATTCCCATTTGCGTTCATTGGCCTGAACCTTGAAGCAAATGTGGCGATTCATAGCTCACTTAAGCAGTAGCTTCGGTTTTCTCTTCATACTCCTGTAGTGGTTGAAGATTACAGATGAGGTTTTGACATTTTTGAAGTTTTCATCGTTTTGGTCTCACTTTAAAGTACTTGGTTATGTGATTTTATAAACATCTATTGAATTACAAACGTTACATATTTAATTAAAATAAAAATCCCAACTAATAAATCGATTAGTGTAAACACAATTATCTGTTATTAAGGGTATATATGGCAATTGTTAAAGTAATTAGTGCTTTGTTTAAATCTATCAGTGACATCGTATGTTTTATTTGTCAAAGCAAAGGTTATAATATTTGTGTATTAGATTATTGGTATAAACCTTACCTCCTGATCAAAGGTAGAAGCTAACAGAATGTTTCTCTCTATTTATAATATTCATTTAATAAATGCTTGTTATATAAATTGGAATATAAATCTCTTTATTTAAATTTGAAGATATCCATATCTTCTTTTATTTATTTTTAAAAACAATAATTTAAAAAAAATCTAAACATATATATATTAATATAATATGGAAGGTAAATATGTTTTTTTTATTTTGAAGATAGCCATATCTTAATAAAATATTTGAATTTATAATAATAGTATATTTAAAATATAAGTAGATTTGGTTTCAATTTTAATGTTTACTTAAAAATTAAAAAAATTAATAAAAAGAAAGCACCTCATCGTGCCACGTGACACATTCAAGGGGGGATTGAGTGTCACACCCTCAAATTTCCACTGCGGGGTTTTACCGCGAGGCGCATGACATACCAAGATCCCATAGCCATAAGTCATATGAACGAACTCTAAATGCCCAAACCATTTAGTTCGTTTTCAAAAACCAAGTTTAGTTAAGCTGCGGAAGCGTAAACCAAATTTAAACCTTTTAGAAACCATGCGCAAAACAACGCCCAAATTAAAACCATATAGAAATAAACGTAAAAGCACGATATGTAATTTAGGTGTATGCCCAAGACCCCAAATGCAGTGAACGTGCAGTGCTTCCTAATCGTGACACCGGAAGCTAAGTACCTGCAAAAGCATGTACATAGTGGGTCAACAAACAATGTTGGTGAGTTCACAAAGTAAAGAAAGTGAGTAAGTAAATGTTCCGGTTTCCAAAAACCACGTAACCAAGTAAAAGCGTAGGTCCTCCAGACCCAAAAGTTCAAGTGTTTTCAGTTTAAGCTTGTCAGGGGTAGCTAGCCCACTCATTGTAACTAAACAGTTGATTATTGGGAACATACAGAAGTTGCTATAAGTTTTGCCTCAGCACCAGTGTCTATCAACACTAGCAGTTCAGCTCCTTTAGAGCGTGGTCAAAAGTTCATGCCCGTGACACAAGCACCTCAAGCATGAGGTTGCTGCACAACCTAATAGCGCTATCAACTAATACCCCGTTCGCCTACAATGATTAACCCAATAATATGTAAGGACTTTAAATGATAGAGTGTGTTTAGTTCACAAAGGACAGTAAAGTTTTAAACTGATAAAAGCGTGAACCACACAAGGAATCGTAAAGCCCGACCCACACAAGGAGTTCAAAATCCGACCCACACAAGGAGTCAAAACCTGAGTTATAAGAGTAGTCCCAAACCGGACTAGAAAACGTTTATCAAAGTTGTCTCAAACCCGAGACGCATGCTTTCGAGAAAAGTAGTGAAACTCACCTTTGGTTGCAAGAAAAATCATCCAAACTCTAAAACAATAGGGTGCTACCGACTCCCTATTACATGTTTCACTAAGTGAGTATATGTGCATAACCAATACACCATATAACCAGTTTGTCCAAGACGTTTAAATGTTCAAAACCGTGTAGTGACACCTAATTACTCTACATGCACAAGTAAGTCCTACGTAATCCGTTGGTGATCATAGTGATTATTATCAGTTTAGTACTTCAAATACATCTCATACAAGTGTCCATACAAATTCATGTCAAATACATACCATATAAGACTCCAAACAGTCACATAAAGATCCCGTACACAATCTGCGTTTTTAGGACAGATTGTGCGCTGTGTAAAACGAATTATTTAAAATACTTAACGAATGAATTAAAGTCCTAAATTTTTACTGAGTATTCATTGGGATTCAGTTGCTAACCCATATTTTTGTTTTGTCTTAAACCCAAATACAAAAATTATTAAAATTCGTACAACACAGCTATGTCCAGAAAATTTCCACAACAGGTCAGTTTAGTAGAAAAATTCCCAAAAAATTTTTATTCATCTAAACGGGATGAATCTACTTCGAAAAGCCTATTTTTTCCAATTTCAACCTACTGTCAAAATTTCAAAGCTTAACTCTTTGTAAATCTCAAGTTATGACCATTTAAAGTTGACCCAATTTACAACTCCGAAAATCTGATATGACCTCTAATCAAATAAAATTCCAAAAATGACTCAAACGATGTCCAAATCTGATGGTTTTGCCCATTATGAAAAGCTAAGATCATGTACATTACAATCATGCAAAGAAATCATCAAGGCAATCAATTTAACAACACAATACAGACCCTACAAAACGTCATAACGATCTGCCAGAAACTGAAACTTGCATCCCAAGTTATTCACAAACCCTAATCATGTATAAAAATCTCTAATACATGCATAACTCATATTATTATGATTAAACACATATATTATCATACAAAAACCCTAATTATGATTACTAACAACAATCATCATCATCAAATCACAATGAACATTCAAGAACTCTCACTTTAACACATGCATGCGATTAATATATGTGTATGTTCTATGATTTCTACAACTAGTCAAGCACTAATAATTATCATAAAACACATAAGGATTATACCTTTCAAAGCAAGAATCCTCAAAGCCTAGAGATTACACCACAACTAGCTTGAAGAGATGATTAAGGTTGATGTTTATTGAAAATTGAGAGAGTGTGTGTGTATGGGTATTCACGGCGCAATATGGTTTGGGGTTAGGGTTTTTATTTTATTTTTTGATATACAATTATAATAGAGTTTGGCTTGTTGCCTAAGTAATTGGGTATTAGGGCCCTTTTAGTCCACTAATTGGACCCGTTAACCATGTTTTAGCCCAATACCGGACCCAATAATATTGACCACCCTATCTTGCATAAAAAAAACATTGTTTTTATCATTCCATAACATATTAATCATAAGGTGCACGTATTTTGCATGATTTACATATTAACTATCACTCAAGCGGTAATTCACGTAAACATGTAATCCACATAAGCATGTAACTTCACATCCTTCATAATTCAATTGTACACATTATTTTGTATGTATATTACTACTGATAATATACATTATTTAAATACAAAATATATAAGAAATAAGACGTCATTTTCAACACTAAGTTCAAAAGTGGTAATTATTATTTGCAGTGACGACAACTAAGAGTCTATAAGACCTACTATAGAAATGAAGAATCTAGATTATTTTATTTAGAAAATCACACTAATTTATTGTATATAATACTTATTTTAATATTAAACAACTAAAATAATAATAACTTTGACCCATCCTATAGTACTCATAGTTATAGATATCTTCAACTTGTTGTATACTCTGTTTTATAACGACTGTTGACTTGTCAACAGATGTTTTTATACAAAGTGTATGAGACTTTAGAGTGTTTAATTTATTCTAAATACTGCTTACCACATGTGTTTACTTTTTATTGCAATAAAATAACTTCATTAAAATATTGACTTAAAAACTAAATAGAGAATAGAAATCTTTTAAAACAACAAATCTAAATACCTGTAAAACACTACAATCATATAAAGTAACAAATTAAAAATATTCGAATACAGTTGTTCACATAAACGAAGTTTTCTAACAAAACACAAAACAAACAAAGTAGGGAATTCAACAACTAACACACTTGCATTAAATATAATCACAACAATCGTTGACAACCACTAATTGCCATTCCTTATATAGATCGAAACATATGGTTTTGCTATATACATGTGTTGTCTATCTATAATCAAGACATGGACGTGCCAACATTGGTTGTAAAAATCTTCCGAAAACACCAATTCCAACATCTTTACAACAAAATTGTTGGTAAATGATTTTTCTTTGATTGTAAGAATCTTTAAGAAGACTTCTTGAAACGAATTTGAACAACATATCATTATGCATCTGAGATAGAAAGTTGGAAAGTGATAATGTTTGAAGGAATATAAAGTTGAAAAAAGACTGTTCAAATTCCCTCGTTTTAAATAGAGTAAAAAACAACTGTTAATATTTCCTCATTTTATATAGATTGAAACAAAATATAAACAGAAAAATAAGAAAATAAGTTTTTTTATAATTGCCAATTTTTGTAACCATTATCTTAATCATTAAATTGCATACTCGGTTTTACAACTTATGTTGACTTATCAATAGATGTTCTCACATAAAGCCTGTAACGGGGAACTAATTATAATTTATATACTGTTTTACAACATCTGTTAACTCGTAAACAACTGTTCTCACGAAACTGCCATCCATTAAAAAATTTCCAATAATACTTGACCATATGAAACAAACCTTTAAAAAACTGTTGACTTATGAACTTATGTTCACAGATAAGTTTTGGACACGTCAGCATAACTTTTGATACGTCACCACAATTTTTAATACACAAAACCCCTCTTATTCGATATTTCCACTAACTTATTCTATTCAAACACCAGAAAAGCGCTTCACTATCAATTACGACCTAAATCCATTCGACTACAAAATTTTAAATTTCCTGTCTTATTAGATTCCTAATTTGAATTCAATTGGTTTGTTTCAACCATTAGTATGGATCTTCAATTGAAAACCCCTCATAACTATCTACCGTATCGGGTTAAAACACAACATAACCAACAATTTCACTCTATAATCGATGTGCTCTGCAAATCGAAATACCTACGAATCCTCACCGCTGATGCTCCAATATATGTGGATACTCTGAAAGAATTCTGGAATAAAGCCGAGTGCCGGGAGAAAGACAAAAAGCCTTACGCAATTGTCTCCAAGAATGGAAATACAGATATCGAGATAACACCGGAATTCATCTGCAACACATTCTCCCTAAACGATTTGCAAGGTAATATTTGTTTTCAGAAAAATGAAGTTCAGACAGAGTTAATTGAGAGAGGGTATGAAGCTCAATTGACTGCATCCACAATGTTTAAACCAAATTTTCCCCCACCAATGAAGTTTTTTTTATACCTTTCTTATATGTCTGTCTGCAAAAACAACATCATTTAATGAGATATCATTGAAAACACAGTATCTTGGATATGCAATTTTAACAGACAGTGATTTCAACTTGTCTCATACAGTATTTACTGATTTAGTATCTAATGTAAAGGCTATAAAATCTGGATCTCGTAATGCTTTTTTACTATATCCAAGATTGTTGAGTTTCTGCTTACAAAACCTGTTGCCTGAAAATGATTTTAAAAAAGGGGTAGCTATTACAATTAATAGCGTATCGAATGAAACTTTTACAAGAATGCTGGACGTTAAAAGTACAGAAAATGTCATTAAAGGTAAAGTTTCAAAAAACAAACAAACAGTGATACTTCAACATCTGTTGTTGTAACATCTGTTGCCGAGACAACTGCTCCTGCTGAAAATGAAACCACAAACACTTCTATGAAAATCATGTCAGTGATTTCAACAAAGAAACCACCAATAAAAAAGAACATAAACACTGTATCTCTGGATCTTCAGAAGACAAAGGAAACTACTACAACCACATAAGAGCACCAAACAACAACTGTTGACGCTTCCACTGAAGCAATGGAAATAAGACCAATGACAGATATTGTCAGTGTATCCTCTCAACCTGGTCATCCTGTAAATGAAGAAAACATACACCATGACCTAGACGATTAAGTTGTACAATTGTTTAAAAGTCCTTCTCCTGGAGCTGGATCTCTTTTAACTCCACCACTGTCCCCCTCACATGCACCAACAAATATTCCACCTACCTTTAATCCATTGTTTGAGGCAATTGATAAATCTCAAACTGAAAACAACCCCTCTCAATCACCGATCACTGAGAATACACAGCCAGAAGAGAGTGTTGATGAAAGAAATCAATCATCTAGCCTATAGGCAGAGAAGACCACACTCTCTGACTTGCAAGTCAATCCTGTTGGTACTTCAAATGAAGTTGACACTAAAAAAGCTGAGACAACTGTTTCTGAGATGGAAACTGATAAGACAAATCAGACATCCTTGCTGCAAAAAAAAAAAGTTGAACTTACAATTGAAATTGATAACAACTCACAAAAAGTTCCAGTTGCTGAAAACATTGAAACAAATACAACCACTGTTGGGAATGCACATCATCCTGTTAGTTTAAAGAATGCTTCAAAATATCAGAATTTGGCAGAAAGGGTAACTAAACTTGAAGCCTTATTTACAAAATTTAATGAAATGAAAGAAAAGTTCATAGAGAAAATCACTGAGGCTACCAATGAACTCTGGAAATCTGCTGACTCAATAATCCAGGGCCAACAAAAATTGGCAGAGATCAAACACAATTCTAAGATGGAGTCGTTAAACATGAAAGTGGATGCTTTATACAAGGTTACTAAAACTGATATGAAAGCATATAAAGATCATCTGTTAAGGACAAGTGGGTCTGCTCCAAGATTTGTTTTTGAAACAGAGGTTGATGTTGATGAAACCAAAAAGGGGAACAATGATCAAACAACTGATATGCAAACATCTGATAAACCAGTTTCTACTACAGTTTCAACCACTGTTGATGCGGATGCAAAACAATTCGCTCCTATTTCTTCTGCCAAAACCACAGAAACCACAAAATCTGTTGGGACAGAAAATATCCAAACAAATGTTACAAGTACAACTGTCTTTAGAGACTTCCCAACAACTTGCCAACAGGAGGTAACGGCAACGAAAACAGCAAGTATCAATGACACGGCTGTCAGAAAACAAACTGCAGAAGTTTGTAAACTACCCATTGAATATTCATCAACATCAGTCATCACCTGTACAAATCCTTTTACACAAACCACAAGATTGCCACATTAATCACCAATCCAAATAACATATGCTGCTTCTTTCAACCCGGAATTGAATGGTCCGAAAACAACGACCCTTGTAATCTACCAAGGACAAACAAATGTTACATCAACACAGCCATCACAACCACAGTATTTAGAACCATTGCCTGCTAAATATCCTCTTGAAATATTAATAATCAAACATGAGATAGAATCTTTCTACTTAACAGATGATCCTTCATCATTAACTTTGACATCTATTGAAGGTTTCGAGAAACCTATGAATATTCATGAGTATATGGAGATAAAAAGGCAACAGACTGAAATGACTATCAAAAAACTATGCAAAGGCAAAGATAACATGACTGCTCATGGAATCCAGCAAACACAGCTTGAAAAGCTTAGTAAAATACAAGACTTTGCATTGGAACTGAGCCAACAAATGCATGAAAGAAATACAACTTCTGAAGTGGACAGAAGTGTAAGAAAAGAATTCATAGATCATATTTTAAATCTCAAATTTTACAACGTAACTGAAAGACAATTTGCTGGTTGGACTTCTGAAGAACTCAGGGCTCAGATATACAAAATTGAAAACTTGCTTAAAGATCATAACAATAAGAAAAAAACTCCAGCTAACTCGAAGAAGGACCAAGAAAGTGAAGCTAAAAGAGCTTTAAAATTGAAGAGAATGAGACAAGAGTTAGTTGCAGAAAAATATAGTGAAATGAGATATGTTGCCAGATGGTCTGAATTAGTTTTGGTTGAAACCTACAAACTACTTAAGATAAACAAAGAAAATAATCCAACTCTGCCCAGAAAGCCAATTTATCCTGATGAACAGGAAGCTCGTGAGCAGAAGACTCAAAAGAAACGTAGTTCCTCAGCAACCAATCTTACCAGACAAACAAATCAAAAAAGTGAAGACTGAAGATTAATTTACAATTGAGATTTGAGAATAAATGCCTGTCAATGATTAAAGAACTGATTTCATAAAATCATTGTTTGTTTGTAGTAGAATGTTTTTTAAAAGAACAGATGTTATATTTGTGATAATATATCAAAGTTAAAAACTTTGATTAAAACGTTCTCATATTGAATGAAACAGCAGACCTTTGAATAACAAATTACTATGATAAAAACATTTACTTTCAACCTTTTGAATAAACACATATTTTGCTAAGAGTTGTATCTCAAGAGTACTTTCGGAGTTTGAAACATATGTATGTACTTGATAAAAGTATCAATGTTAAAAACATCTCAAAACTAATTAAAGGCCCAATATTTACTTCAATTAACTATTTAAATACAATACACTAAAGTTTTAGACGAAAACTAATAATAATATTCATAGTAATAAACTTCAAGTCCAAAAGTGATGACTTAAAATTAATTGCCATCTTACAAAATATTAATATTTTCTGCTAAAACCGCATACACATGGTTCAAGTTTAAACATTCCCAAAACTTAAACTTTCTATTAAATTTTCATACAACCTATTACTCCATAACTACATAATTTTTCATCTTAGATAATCTCCTTCGGGTTCTTTTGGCAGTAGACGATAGGTCATCAACATTTAAAATATCAACGTCTTCAATATTCCTTTTTCCATTGGGGCTTGTACCAGAATCCTTTAAAGCTTCATCGATAGAAGACTCGGTAGTAATAGAAAAAACATCCTAGAAAAAAACAAAAAAAACTACTTAACTATTAAAATGGAGAAAACAAACTCTTTGTATAGCTTAAAGAACTTGAAAAATTGTATACTCACTTTTGACCACATTTGGAAAGCATCATCAGAAAATTCATCAAGGTTAGCACAACTGTATTCATCATCTTCCCGACTAACCTAAGAAGTGATAAAAAAAGTAACAGTCAACTTCAAAATCTTTTTTTTTACCAAATTTAACAAAACAACCCAAAAGTAATTAAATACCTTTCCAGAATTATCATTTTCATAATTACTCCCCATAACCAACTCAGCAATTAATGCAGGATCGTCACATATCTTCTGAACAGTGTACACAGGGTAGTCATTTTTAAGATTGTATTCTGAAACTTCAATCTTGAAAGCCGAAACCTTATCTAGCAGCCGAAATAATTCTTGCGGAAAGCCTTCACTATCATCAAGCTTCATCTGTCTTTCCATTATATCAGTTGCAGATGAACCAACAATACTAGACACATCTCTATCAAACAACATAAACGACACGCTACCACTCTGATTCTGAACCCTGACTTAAACCTTAAACTTGAGATAAATAACTTACAATAAGTTAACTGTAATCTTATAAAACTTGAAAAAATTGTAAATAAACATTTTATCTTTACTTTGTTGAGATGGATTTACATTCACACTCGCATTTAAGACAAACCAAAGCTGTAACAGGCAACTCGAGAATTTTTTTAGAAACTTTTGCAGCAGTTTGTAAGTACTCTGATTTAGGTTGCACCTTTCTGAAACATTTCCTGCAAGCAACATAAAACCAACCAGACCCTTGTTGCACAAGTTTTATACTTGCAATCACAACACAACATATTGCCTGCAATACAACAATATATTGATCATTATTTTCAATCAGATATAAAAAACAAATTAAATGTAACAAACAAATAAACAAATATGAAATCTAGTAAAAAAAAATATTGAAACCGTTTCTATGTCGCTAAGCTCGTCAATATCTTTCTTTGGAGTTGAAACAGCGAATTCTTGATGCAATGAGTCAACAGAGTCAGAGGAACGTAGTGTTTGATAAGTAGAACCAGATTATTGAGCTTGCTTCTTAAGAAGATTGAAAAATGGTAAAAAGAATTAACATAAAAAATGATCTAGGAGACTCAAATGAATGACAAAAAAAGTTAAAAACATAGCCCTTTTCTGTATAAAATTGTTCTAAATATTGTACCTCCTCCTTAATTGGTTAACTTCATCAATTTCTACATTCAAAAACAGTCGAGTTCCACACTTGTCGCTTTGTACGGTAATTTGTTCTATATATAACAATATACATATACTTAGTGACTTTGTTTCATGTTAACAATTATTTAAAAATACGCAAAACTAACACAAAGTTTCCTTTCCACTCCTTAACTTTACCATGCTGTATAACAATCATCACATGCTCATTAGCAGGGTTATTAGAAATGAGCTTCTTAAATAGTATTGCATAATCATTCCACATTATACATCTTAAAATAGTACCTCTACATGCAAACAATAATTTTAAGATTGTAAATACATATAAAAAAAAGGAAACTCAACATTTCATATACAACATTTATTACATCACTAAATAACATACAAGTCCTTTAATTTAAGAGAATATTCTTCATTACATTTATACACCACTTCATTAATTCTTACCATTTATTACACAAATGATTATATCTGTTAAGTTTTGAAAACATTACAACAAACAAAATTTATAAAAAATACTAGTCAAAGCTTACTCCAAATCTTGAAGATTAATGGTCATCCGTTGGGTTAATTTTGAACATTTTCCAAACACATCCAATTCATCATACCAAATAAGACTACCAGCAACATCTGTAGCAAAAATACAAAATAAAACTATATAAAAAATCTATACAAATTAAATCATCAAAAACATCAGTAACATAAAATATCAGAATAGACTAACCAACAGTCAATAGTTTATTTGCTTCTCCACTCAGAATATCTTTAAATGGAATGAACCTGAACCCATACTCAACACCTCCCCATCCGACATTATTCTTCATAGTAGTACAACGATAAAAAAATGATTTTAAAAACATACGCAACAACATTGTATGGGTCCTTGTTTTCACCAACACCAAATTTGGAGAGAACAACAACATCATCTTCATGAACTTTAGTGTCAAATTGTTGGACCAAATGACCTTTAATAGAAGCCTGAATCTTATCACCCTGGAATAATCATAAACAAAAGATAAACATCAAACACAACAACTTTTTCAAATTATAGATATAAATATATAACATGAACGTAAGATAACAACATTAACCTAAAACAAAATATAAAAAAACATAAACAATCATATCCATAAACAATCGATCAATATGAGCTCCATCTTAAAATTTTGTTTCCATTTTCGTATAACACGTCCCTTCATACTCCACATATTTTTCCCGAGGTTCATATCACAAATAAAACTGAGACTATTGTTGACAGCTTCCATTGATATGGTTTCAATATATTTATTTACTTATACGAAGATGAGACAAGGGTTAGAAGACACTTTGTAGAAATTTAGAAGGGTTGTATTGTTATGTGCTTATAGGATATATTTATAAAGGAAACTTATTGCTATGTTTACCATTGCAACATAACTAAGTACCACACCCCCTTATGTTAATTTAAAAATTCCCTCTTAAAAGTTCAAAACTTAGGAACTTAACGCATACTTTTAAAATTCTATTATTTTATTATTATTATTATTATTATTATTATATATTATTTATGTGGACAAAATGACACTACCGATAAATTCTATAGTTATAAATCACAAAATTAAAAAAAAAAAACTATTAACCACAAAATCTGTTTTACAACATCTGTTGGCTTGTGAAACAGATGTGAAACAACTGTAATCCTGTGTGCTAACCTTTCAAACTTGTAATCATTAAATTTGGACTTTTGGGCCTCTATTTTACCAAATACAGTATTTGATGGTACAGACAAACTCTGAAGAAATTCAAAAACTGATTTTATAGTGGGTTGTATTATTATTTATTTATTTATTAATATTAATCGGAAGATCTATTATACAAATTAATCGGGAGATCTATTTAACCAACACAACAAAATTGATCGAACAGACAAACTTTTATATATTTTACAAGTGATTTTATAATTTATTAATCGAAAGGTCTGTTTTAAAAGAACTGTTGATTCCCAACAGATCTTTTCCAAACAATAGTCATCTAATACAACTTCAGATATAATGAAAAAATTGTCATCTAATACAATTTTCACATAGAATTTACAATGTGGCAAGTAAAAAAGTCAATTAATTAATAATAAAATAATAATAATAATAATAATAATAATATTTCACGCAAACTCTACTATTTGCACTCAAGCTTGTTAATGTTCAAAATCGTAAACACGCTTCCCTATGATAATTTAAAACTTTCCCTCTTAAAAATTCAAAACTTAGCGCTTATTTATTAAAGATGGTTTCAAAATATTTATTAATTTTATTTATTTATCAAAATGAATTGATGCTACATAATTTTATTTATTTATCAACTTGAATATTATTGATCAATGGAACCAAGTACATAAAATGATACAATGTTATATCTTTTATAAAATCAATTAATAATTAATAATAATAACAATAACAATATTTGCTCTCAAAATTGTTATTATTTGCAACTCAACCCGGTTAATCTTCAAATTCGTAAACCCGCTTCCCTATGATAATTTAAAACTTTCCCTCTAAAAAAATTAAACTTAGGGTTTATTTGTATTATTAATCGGAAGATCTGTTTTTGCAACATCTGATGACATGTCAACAGATGTTCTCAATACAGCTGTCATCCAATACAACTTCAGATGTAAAGGTGTAATGAAGAAACTGTGATCCAAAAAGGAATTTCACTTAGAATTTGCAATATGCACGTAAATGAATTAATTAATTAACAATGATAGCAATAATGTTATAAATATATATTATTGTGGTTATCAATACCTTATATAAATTAGCTTCTTCTCCAAGATTTCATCTCATATATATAGTCATTGCATTCTATTTTAAAAGACACACCTATCAATGATATAAACATCTTTCTCCCTACTACATCTCTTTCTTGTATTGTTTAGCTATTAGGCTTGTTTTACAACACGTTATCAGCACGACTTGCTTTCGAGTGTTGAATCATATTATTGTATGTTGTGACACCCCGCATTTTTAGGTTAATACTTTTACTGAACTCTAGTTAACTTACATGATATACTCTAGTTAACTTACGTGTCATACATGGTTAGATACTTAACTAGGGCTAGTTAAGTAGACCTAACATATGTTAGATGATAATAACATATGCGTTAAATAGGAAAATCGTTGTTGAACACACACACGAGTCCTGTATCCCGAACGTTGGTGAATTATATGGCATGTATAATAATAATATGTGCAATTAAATCATGATGGACGTGAAGTGCCTGCTTATGTTAATTATGTGAATTATGTGAATTATCACTTGACTGAAGGTTAATACGTAAACCATGCAAATTACGTACACTTGATGACTAATATCTCATGTAATAATAAAAACAATAGTTTTTATGCAATTTAGAGTGATTAATATTATCGGGCCCGGTATTGGACTAGAACATGATTAACGGGTCAAGTTAAGGGATTAGAAGGGCCCTAATACCCAATTACTTGGGCAACAAGCCAACCCACCTTATAATTATAGATCAAAAAAAAAAAAAAACCCTAACCCTTTCCCCTTCCTTGCGCCGTGAATACTCCCTTCCCCTATCCCTCTCAATTTTTCAAACAATCAATCAATCTTTCACTTAATCAAGCTAGTTCGGGTTTAATCTCAAGGCTCTAGGGAGTTTTTGCATTGCAAGGTATGCGTTTATATGCTCTTGGATGAATTATGATACTTGAAAAACTTTAAAAACTCTAAAAACAACATATATAGAATCGCATGTATGTATGTATAGGAGTTCTTGAATGTTCTTGATGATTTGATGATGATGATTGTGATTAGTGGCCATGATTAGGGTTTTTGCATGATAATATATGTGTTTGATCATGAGAATATGAATTATGCATGTGTTAGAGATTCTTGAGCATGATTAGGGCTTGTGAATAACTTGGGATGCAAGTTTTAATTTCTGGCAGATTCGTTTGGACGTTTTGTAGGGGCTGTAATGGGTTGGTAAATTGATGGTTTTGATGATTTCTTTGCATTATTGTGATGTACATAGTCTTAGCTTTTCATAATGGGCAAAACCATCAGATTTGGATATAGTTTGAGTCGTTTTTGGAATTTTAATTGATTAGGGGTCATATCAGATTTTCGGAATTGAAAATTGTGTCAACTTTAAATGGTCATAACTGGAGATTTACAAAGAATTAAGTTATGAAATTTTTACAGTAGGTCAACATTGGAAAAACTCGGCTTTTCCAAGTGGATTCATCCCATTTGGATGAATACACAATTTTTGGGAATTTTTCTACTAAACTGACCTGTTGTGGAAATGTTCTGGACATAGCTGTGTTGTACGAATTTTTATAATTTTTGTGTTTGGTTTTAAGACAAAATAAAAATAGTGGTTTGCAACTGAATCCCCATGAATACTCAGTAAAAATTTGGGATTTTAATTCATTCGTTAAGTGGGTTAAATGATTCGTTTTTCACAGCGCACAATCTGTCTTAAAAACGCAGATTGTGTACGAGGTCTTTATGTGACTATTTGGAGTTGTATGTGGTATGTAATTGACATGTACTTGTGTGAAAACTTGTATGAGATGTATTTGATGTATTAAACTTATAATAATCACTATGATCACCAACAGGATACGTAGGACTTACTTGTGCATGTAGAGTCATTAGATGTCACTACACGGTTTTGAACTTTTAAAAGTCTCGGATAAACGAGTTATATGGTGTGTTGGTTATGCACATGTACTCAGATAGTGACACATATAATAGGGATTCGGTAGCGAGTCTCTATTACTTATTTGGATTTAGCACTCAACGCAACCTAAGGTGAGTTTCACTACTTTTTCTCAAAAGCATGTGTCTCGGGTTGAGACAACTTACTTAACGTTTCTAGTCCGGTTTGGGACTACTCTTACACATCCCGGGTTTTGGGGTGCATGGTTCACGGGGTGAATCTACTTTTACTAATTCATGCTATATGTCCTTGATGAACTAAACCAACCCTATCATTTAAGTCCTTCAAAATACCGAATCAATTGCCGGTTGGGCAAGCGGGTTACTAGTTGATAGCGCTATTAGGTTTAACAAACCTCACATCGTGCTGGGAGCATGGGTGTGAACTAATAACTTAAAACATATGTCATTGTTGATGGGCAATGACGCAAGGCACTATACTCCCTGTTGTGGGAACTCGTTCATTAGTAGTTCGGTATTCGCCGGTATTAGTTATCATGAGTAGGCTAGCTACCCCTGGCATGTGAATTAGCTGTTTACTTGTGGCCAGGGAGGCCGACGTTCTTACCTGTTTTTTTATGTGGTCTGGGAGACCGACGCTTTTATTTGGTTACGTGATTTGGGAAACCTACGCTTTTACTTACTCACCTACTTTACTTAGTGAACTCACCGACATTGTTTGTTGACCCACCATTTACATGCTTTTGCAGGTAGTTAGCTTCCGGTGTCACGATTAGGAAGCACTGCACGTTTCATTGCATTGGGTCTTGGGCATACACCTAATTTACATATCATGCTTTTACCTTTATTTTTATATGGCATTAATTTTGGGCGCGTTGTTTTGCGCATGGTTTCTAAAATGTTTAATTTGGTTTACACTTTCGCAGCTTAACTAAACTTGGTTTTTGAAAACGAACTAAATGGTTTGGGCATTTAGAGTTCGTTCATATGACTTATGGCTATGGGATCCTGGTATGTCATGCGCCTCGCGGTAAAACCCCGCAGTATGATACGTACGTGGGTGATCAGTGGTAGAGTGCCTGAGAAGGTGCCACCCGTTTTGGACTCGTGGGAGAGGTCCATTGCAGGAATTGGGAGGCATTTTCTTACCCAGTTCGATACTGTGAACTCGTATATTCAACGTTTCAAATGGTGGCAAAAGACATCTGACTATCGCTTTCAGCATATAGAAAGGAGGATCAGTCAGGTAATGGCCGACTTGGCCGTAGCTAGGCAGGAAGTGGCCGACACAAAGCAAGAGCTGATTACTACTAGGCAAGAGCTAATCATCGTTCGTAATAAACTCATGGAAGTTATAGCCCAGCGGGAGGAAGAGGAGAGAGAGCGATGTGTGAGAGAACTTGAGGCGGCGCTTGAGACAGCATTTGTAGAAAATGTTGAGACAGACGAAGAAGCCAACCCGGATGACCCAATCACGTTCAGGGTTGAGATCGAGAGCAAAGATGAGGAGTCCGATATGTCTATGGATCAAGAGGACGATTGATTCTATTTTTATTTATTTATTTTGTTCCTAGTGTATTATGACTTTTATTCTACCTCGTGAGACTTGATGATCTTTTGGTTTGTGTTAGAACGTTGGTATTTTATTACTACTATCGATTGAGCTTTTATTTTATTATTCATACGTGTATGACATACTAGTACACTGGAGTGTGCGAACGATTGCATTCTCATGGGTATGGTATAAGTGTAGAACTACTATGGCAGGAAGAGGCCATGGACGAGGAAACATCAACCTAACGCAAGCTGAGCTAACTGCACTTGTCAATAACAGAGTGGTTGAGGCCCTCACATCTTTTTCAAGCTAGTAAAGATTTAAGTTGCTAAATCATTCTTTTCCCTTGACTTTCGCATTTGAACCTTCTTATACCTTGGACGCACATGCCACAACAACAACAACCTGCCATCGTATTTTCAAGGCTTTTATTGGTTGTAAACCTCGATAACTCCAACGGAACTGAAGGAGACCGTCTGATTGCTTCTATAGTATAAGTCTTTGCTCTGTGCATTTGCCCCCAGGCAGGATGGGGTAATGTATGCCACATGCACACTCGATGAGTTACAGATACTTGGGTGGAGAATGTAACCCCCGTGACGAAATTTAGAAATTTGTTATCTAAAGACGGCTGGGTCTGAGATTGACGCCTACACTACCAAGCCACAAGAGTTAGCTACTATATGCTCAAACAGATTTAGCCTACCTTATAAACGAATCGAGCTTCATACCAAAGGGATGTATCTCTCAGATTCGTGGCATGGCTACTACAGCTCACCTACCCAGAATCTTACAAATCTTTCACCTGGCTCGCAAACTAACCGACGAGGCTGCTGAGCCTGGTGCTTTTCCGAAGCAGGGTGCTTCATCTTCCACTTTTGGTGATAGCAAGAGAACGTGGGATAGTATGAGGTATAAGTCCTTCAACAACAACAAATACAACGGTAACAACAATGGGGCTCGTGGAAGAGCATTTATGATGGGTTCTGGGGAAGCTAGGACCGATAACAATGTCGTGAACGACACTCTTGTTTCTATTTTATATGATACTGGTGCAGATTATAGCTTTGTGTCATCAAAACTTAGCAAACAACTAGGGATAGTTCCTACACTTCTTGATACCCCGTACTCTATAGAGTTAGCTGATGGGAAGCCTGTTGAGGTAACCCACATCCATCGTGACTGTAAGCTCAAACTAGATGGACAATTGTTTGCCATCGACCTCTTACCTATCACCCTAGGAAGCTTTGATCTCGTGGTTGGCATGGACTGGTTGTCCAAGCAACACGCTGAAATTCTCTGTCAGGAGAAGATTGTTCGTATCCCTCTCCCTAGTGGAGAACTCTTATCTGTCCAGGGTGATCGTGGTGGTGCCATGGTGGGCATCATCTCTTTCTTGAAAGCCCAGAAGTGTATTCGGAAGGCCTACTCAGCCATATTGGCTAAGATTTCTGATACTCGAGCTGAAGTTGAAACAAAAATTGAGGACATCCCTGTAGTTCAGGATTTTCCAGATGTCTTCCCAGAGGAACTACCCGGACTTCCACCTGTTCGAAAAGTGGAATTTCAAATTGACCTTACACCAGGAGCGGCCCCAGTTGCGCGTGCACCGTACCGCCTAGCACCGGGCGAACTTCAAGAACTATCTACCCAACTCCAAGAGCTATTGGATAGGGGTCTCATTAGGCCTAGTTCTTCACCATGGGGAGCCCCAGTATTGTTTGATAAGAAGAAGGATGGGAGTTTCCGCATGTGTATTGATTATCGAGAGATGAATAAGGTGACAATTAAGAACCGCTACCCTTTGCCTCGTATTGACGACCTATTCGACCAGCTTCAAGGGTCAAGTTTCTATTCCAAGATTGACTTGAGGTCAGGGTATCACCAACTGAGAGTCCGAGAGGAGGAATGTAACACCCCAACCGATGGCGGAAACATCGAGGTGTCACGTAGTGACGATTGCTCAATAGCTCATGGTACTAAAATGTAAATTAGAATACATTGAATATATAGTTTATTACATTGAAAAGAAATTCAAGTTACAAAGATTCTAAAGCGACAAGTCTAACTAAAGTACAATAAAGTCAAAACGTAAATATAAATCCAAAGCTTAAAAGATGCGTCTCAAAATAACCTGAAATATGTACGAAAATAATTTGGTCAATACAAAATGTATTGGTGAGCATACCCTGTTTTGAAAAACATAAAGTAAAGAAAAGTGTTTAGCAATTCATGTGCGGTACCATTTGCAATTATGTAATAAGTAATATCCGTTCAAAATCAACCCTAGAAATGAAAGGAAATAAATATAGTATGCGCTAGTAGTAATGAAATACATAGCAATGACAAGGACTCTCAACAGAGTCACAAGGGTATATACCATAGTACTATTCATTGAAATGCCAGGCCCTCAAAGGTTAATGATTTTGACAAGTCATAGACACACAAATTAACATAACGCAAACACACATGAGAATTGCATTTAGTGAAAGAGTAACATTTAGTCATAGTGTACATGAATAGCCCCAAAAGAGTAAAAACATGAAAAAAGGGAAAGATATACTCACATCTTTGCTAAGCGATAAAATCCAACAAAGTTCGTCGCAAAAGGCTTAAGAATTCCGAAGAACTCAACCTATAATGTGTAATAATACTAATAAGGAAATGTCTAAAAAGTCTAAGGTATCTAGGGTCTAAGGCATTAGGGTTTGCTAAGTCGATTTGGGGAATTAGAGTTTTTTTTTATGATAAGTCGAATTAATATAAAAGTTGTATATTGAAAAATAATATACCAAAGTTTGTAAATATGGTTTAGGTAATATAATTATTACCAATTGAATATTTAGATAAAAATATGTTTGAATAATTAAGACAAAGTAATTTAATTAATTACTTTAACTAAATTAAATAAATATAATAATCATAAATGTATAGATAAATAATTATGAGTTATACCATAAACCAACAAATAGTAACTAAGACTTCAACACAAAACTATCTCTATTTTATAAGAAAAGTATTTATAAAATAGATGTTAAATAATATAAATAAATAAATGGTTAATTATGTCTAATTAAACATAAATAAGACTAAAAATATAAATTATGATCCAAAAATATTATTTTTATAGGAAATGAATTCATTCTGATGTAAATTAATTAAAATAATTTTTTCATAATTTTTCTAAACTTATTGTATTTAAAACTGATTTAATGAGATTAAATCATGTTTAAATGATTTAAAATAGGAAAATTAATAAAAAATGAGTGTTTTCTGTACCAATAATTTTTATGTCAGTTCATGATGGTGAGAAATAATTCCCCAAAAAAATTGAGATTAAAATCATTAAAAACGGATTTTTAATCAATTAATTATGATTAAATAGATTTAAATCAAGAAAAATAGGAAAATAATATATTTTTCAGGAAATGAAAATATGATAATTTTCTTTAGGGTGTCAAGATGTTTCCCCTAAATTTTCATAATTTTTGGATCAAAAATGAATTTATTACGAATATTACAAGTTTATATAATATAATAGTATTCTTAAATGTATAAACAATTAAAATAAAAAAAAACGAAAAGGAGATGGGGCTGCCTGGGTTCGAACCCGGGTCTGCCCTCTCCAACCCAACAACATCAACCACTAAACCAAGCCACTAAGTTGTTTATTGTTTTGAAACAAATATTCTTTTAATCAATATAATACATGTCATCTTCTTCCCCAAATTTCTAGCCAAGAACCCTAACCCTAGGTTGAAATTCAATAACCCGATCATAACCAGAATGATACCTGAATTTATAGGGCTTTTAAAGAGGGATCCATGACGATCAAAACGGCATATAAAAGAAGGACTCACATGATGTTTTGGGGTTCGAAACAGAGGGATGCAGGTCCGAAGCTATGAAGCCATATTCCGAGCAATCTGGGCGTGTTTTGGAACGTGTTGGTGTGGGTTTATGATGAGTAATATCGCAGAAACGAAATGGGAAGATTAATTTATATGAGCATTCAACTAAAAAAAAACGTTTCAATCGGTATTAAGTTTTCCGATCGGTTACATAAAACTTCATTCAATACACGGTTAAAAGCACGAGTAAGACGCGGGATTAAATAGGAACAGGTGGAGAAACGTTTTAGAACCCATAAAAACGAATTACGGGCATTAAATCGACCAAACAAGACCTCGCCGGAGCAAAGTCCGGTGGCCGGAAAAGAACTCACCGGTGACCGGAGTGTCACCGGAAATTCGTGATGTACAAACAGGAGGGAGAATTCAATTGTTTTAGAAGTTTTGAAGTTTGGCAAAAATGGTCCCTCCATGTTTAACTTAGTTTTATTCAAGTTTAGTTAGTTTTTCTTTTATAAACCTTAACCAAGTTAACTAGATTTAACTTAAAACTTTTATTAAACTTGAAAGTTTTATAGAATCCACTCCGAAAAACGTTCCAACCTATTCATTTGATTAAAACTTATACCCGATCCGTAATAAACATAAATGATAAAATTTTAGTTTACCCTAAAATAAATTTAAAAACGACGAAGCTTATAAGGACTATATTGAAAATATTTGAAGGACTATTATTGTCAATTAGATGAAAGACGAGGGTGACGGTTGTCACAGTCTCCCCTACTTTAGAAAATTTCGTCTCGAAATTTCTTTCATGTGGAGGTTTCTATGAAACAAAACGCGTTGTAAAAGTCAAGTAGGGTTTTTTTTTTAAAAAAAAAAAAATTGTATTGTCATGTTTTGACAAAATTTAAAGTAGTTATCTAGCACCCAAAAGTAAAAGTTTCAATTCTTTTCACCGTTAACCCAAAGTTAGAAAGTTGAGAGTTTAAATGAGAAGGGTTTTGGAAATGTGTAACTGTTTAGAAGCAGAGGTACTAATAAAGCAGTCTCCCCTACTTTAGAAAGGTTTCTGACAGAACTTAATTAAGGACATGCAAAAAGGATTTCGAATAACAGATTGTGTAAGAGTACACCAGGTTTCTGTTTTCTGCGTGGGTGATCAATAGAAAGACTCTTGGAAGACGAATTGAAGCTCGTGTAAGAATGTTCTTATTGAAAATTCTAGCTATTAATCACCAATCTAAGGAAGAGGTAATTATAAAGTAATGGGTAGGTTCTTGGTCAGACTCCTAGTCCGCTCCTGCAGTATCGTTTATGCTTATATATAGGGTGTACCGCAGCTGACCCACCACACTACCGATACTTTGGACTCGTACTGATTGTCTACCAACAACCTAAATAGAATTACACACCACCCTTATGTACCTGTAAACCCATGATTGCGTTCCGGACCGTAATCATCGATTTACCTTACACTAGGGTGTTATGCTTTTCCATAACCCTAACAAAAAATAAATGCGTGCAACCAATATGCTAAGTAATTGATACTGCAATGAAACAATGACATGGTTAGAGGTTCTTCCCTTTCGGGTTTACCTTTTAACCGTAATGAGAGTAACATGTAAGTAATAGACATGGTTAGAGGTTTTCCCCCTTTCGGGTTCACCCTTAACCGGTAACTTCTGTTCACATCGTTGGCTCTAAACACTCATATTGATAGACTCTGAGGTTTACACCGTTCCCCTCGGATTGAAGAAATACTCTAATCCGGGTCGTACGTGGGCACTGGCTTAGATCTCATACGAGTTATCAACTAGTATGTTTGTTGGCCATGATGATGAACAAAATAATGTAAAGTATAATAGGGTTTTGCTCACAACAGAGAAAAAAAAATATATGCATACCAAATATGCGTTCATGTAAGTATATAAGTATAGCATAAAATTTCGATTGAAAAAAATAGTATAACGTAAATAGAGTAAATCGCACAATTTGCACAAAATGAAAGTAAACGAATTAAATTAATGCTCACAACCAGTGTTGTAAGAATAACTACTAATAACTAGTGCGAGAATAGTTGCAAATAACGCGTGAAAATAACCACCAATAGAAGAACAAAATGAGAGTAAGATAGATAAGATAATGTGCGAACGTAACTATAGAATGGTGTAAGAATAATAATGATATTTACTGTAAATGAAAGTGCACGAAACAAGTGTATAGCCTACTGGCATGCGAGTTTAAAATTTAGTAATTTTACATATATGCGTTATACTATAAAAGACATTTAGCAACATTCTGATAAGAGGATATGTCCATTGTTTAAACCAAAAGTTTTGCGACTGAAAGAGTACAAGTGTAAAAAGATAACTTTTTAGAAACTGAAGAATGTTTTAGATTAAAACAGGTTCGCTTGAAAAGTTTTTTTTTTGTGAGTACACACTTTCATGTGTTTACGAGAAGTCGAGTTGAAAATTCTTATAAGGTTTATTATTAGTTGCAAGTTTCTCCCGAAAATATATATGTTGGATACAACATATGGAAAAGGTTTACATTTGACTTGTAAAATTTGCAATATATGTTTATAAAATGCTAGATGAAACCAGTTCATGAAGTATGTGCAAATCTAATGTTTTCAAAAGACCAAGATTTAAAATGGCGTGAAAGTTGTGAATGATCCCAGATGCCTTGACGAATTTTGGGAAAACAAAATTTTCTATATTTAAACATTTCTTTAACTTGAGGGTTGAAAAGTCGAAATATTTTTTTTTTAATTGTTATGAAATGTTGAGAAGATCTAAGTGTTACCCATTAGAGTTGGGTAAACTTGGAACCTTTTAATTTGTCAAACTTTTACAAAAATTTATACATTGAAAGATCGTTTATTTGTAAGGATCGTTAAGGCATCTCTTTGAGCTCATAGCGGGCTACTTGGTTTTTGTGCTTTTATGAGATGACAACATAGGGTAAGTTGATAAGGTAATTGCTTTAGAGAGTATTGTTCTGGTGTGTGTTGGATAGATAGGCATTTATGATGTTGTGTATATTGACATATTGTAGAGACGCAAGGGAAAAGTTTATAGATATACTGTGACATCAATCGAGTAAATTTGTAAACATGATAATAATAACAAGATGATTAATAAGTTTGAAACTACATTCGTGTTTTAACTGTGCAACGTTCAAGAATCAAGATGTGATCAAAGTTAAACAGTAAGCTTAAAAAGTTGAGTCATAGGAAAATGTTTTCGAACAAGAGAAATGATGCTTTATGAAAATCACGAAACATAAATGAAATAGTGTAAGTTTTAATGCGATAAAATAGTGCATAGAAGTTTTTGTAGTGATGATGAAAAGCGAACGATCAATGAGTATATAAAACAACAGATGATGGAACTTAAAATCCAAATGTTAAACAAAACATAAGAATTAATAACAGGAAACGGAAAAACGCACTAATAGCGATAGCTATTAGTAGGGAAAAACTCAAAAGAGATAATAACCTTCATTATAGAAAATAAAAGTTTGAAACAGCAAATAGAAAGTATATCAATAGTGGAATGTGATACTGAAAATATTTCTAACAAAATTGGTGACTAACCAAAGAAATTGAAATATTATTAGTGACGTGTGGGGAGTGTACTTAAACCTATGAGTAAATGGTCATCCTTCCCGATTGCACGTACCCCGTCACTGGTAAATTTCAAAACCTTTAGCGAGACTTTAAAACGAGATGTAGAAATAGATCATTGAGATGTGGATTTCACTCCTAACTCAAAGATGTATTTCAAAATTGAAAACAATTGAGGAATGAAACCAATCACTAAGTTAAGGATATCACTCCCAGCTTAGTGGGTAAGTTTCTTTTGAAGGAATAATCCTTTGAGGTGTGGGTGTCACTCCTATCTCAAAGATATATTCCTAAGATAAATAACATATAGAGGAGTGAAACTAATCACCAAGGTATGGATGTCACTCCTAACTTGGAGATATCGTTTCGTTTGTGAAATACAAGTGTCTTCTTTTCCAAGCAAAATATCAAAAGAATAACGAGAAAGAATCATAGCGAAAATATCTTGAAAGAAAATATAAGATATAAGAGAAATATACACGAGAGGACTCGTGAATGTAAGCTTAGTTATAGACTAGGCTAAAAGGCATTCTAATAACCTAATTCCCTATAACCATGGCTCTGATACCTATCTGTAACACCCCAACCGATGGCGGAAACATCGAGGTGTCACGTAGTGACGATTGCTCAATAGCTCATGGTACTAAAATGTAAATTAGAATACATTGAATATATAGTTTATTACATTGAAAAGAAATTCAAGTTACAAAGATTCTAAAGCGACAAGTCTAACTAAAGTACAATAAAGTCAAAACGTAAATATAAATCCAAAGCTTAAAAGATGCGTCTCAAAATAACCTGAAACATGTACGAAAATAATTTGGTCAATACAAAATGTATTGGTGAGCATACCCTGTTTTGAAAAACATAAAGTAAAGAAAAGTGTTTAGCAATTCATGTGCGGTACCATTTGCAATTATGTAATAAGTAATATCCGTTCAAAATCAACCCTAGAAATGAAAGGAAATATATATAGTATGCGCTAGTAGTAATGAAATACATAGCAATGACAAGGACTCTCAACAGAGTCACAAGGGTATATACCATAGTACTATTCATTGAAATGCCAGGCCCTCAAAGGTTAATGATTTTGACAAGTCATAGACACACAAATTAACATAACGCAAACACACATGAGAATTGCATTTAGTGAAAGAGTAACATTTAGTCATAGTGTACATGAATAGCCCCAAAAGAGTAAAAACATGAAAAAGGGGAAAGATATACTCACAGCTTTGCTAAGCGATAAAATCCAACAAAGTTCGTCGCAAAAGGCTTAAGAATTCCGAAGAACTCAACCTATAATGTGTAATAATACTAATAAGGAAATGTCTAAAAAGTCTAAGGTATCTAGGGTCAAGGCATTAGGGTTTGCTAAGTCGATTTGGGGAATTAGAGTTTTTTTTTATGATAAGTCGAATTAATATAAAAGTTGTATATTGAAAAATAATATACCAAAGTTTGTAAATATGGTTTAGGTAATATAATTATTACCAATTGAATATTTAGATAAAAAAATGTTTGAATAATTAAGACAAAGTAATTTAATTAATTACTTTAACTAAATTAAATAAATATAATAATCATAAATGTATAGATAAATAATTATGAGTTATACCATAAACCAACAAATAGTAACTAAGACTTCAACACAAAACTATCTCTATTTTATAAGAAAAGTATTTATAAAATAGATGTTAAATAATATAAATAAATAAATGGTTAAATATGTCTAATTAAACATAAATAAGACTAAAAATATAAATTATGATCCAAAAATATTATTTTTATAGGAAATGAATTCATTCTGATGTAAATTAATTAAAATAATTTTTCCATAATTTTTCTAAACTTATTGTATTTAAAACTGATTTAATGAGATTAAATCATGTTTAAATGATTTAAAATAGGAAAATTAATAAAAAATGAGTGTTTTCTGTACCAATAATTTTTATGTCAGTTCATGATGGTGAGAAATAATTCCCCAAAAAAATTTGAGATTAAAATCATTAAAAACAGATTTTTAATCAATTAATTATGATTAAATAGATTTAAATCAAGAAAAATAGGAAAATAATATATTTTTCAGGAAATGAAAATATGATAATTTTCTTTAGGGTGTCAAGATGTTTCCCCTAAATTTTCATAATTTTTGGATCAAAAATGAATTTATTACGAATATTACAAGTTTATATAATATAATAGTATTCTTAAATGTATAAACAATTAAAATAAAATAAAAACAAAAAGGAGATGGGGCTGCCTGGGTTCGAACCCGGGTCTGCCCTCTCCAACCCAACAACATCAACCACTAAACCAAGCCACTAAGTTGTTTATTTTTTTGAAACAAATATTCTTTTAATCAATATAATACATGTCATCTTCTTCCCCAAATTTCTAGCCAAGAACCCTAACCCTAGGTTGAAATTCAATAACCCGATCATAACCAGAATGATACCTGAATTTATAGGGCTTTTAAAGAGGGATCCATGACGATCAAAACGGCATATAAAAGAAGGACTCACATGATGTTTTGGGGTTCGAAACAGAGGGATGCAGGTCCGAAGCTATGAAGCCATATTCCGAGCAATCTGGGCGTGTTTTGGAACGTGTTGGTGTGGGTTTATGATGAGTAATATCGCAGAAACGAAATGGGAAGATTAATTTATATGAGCATTCAACTAAAAAAAAACGTTTTAATCGGTATTTAGTTTTCGATCGGTTACATAAAACTTCATTCAATACATGGTTAAAAGCACGAGTAAGACGCGAGATTAAATAGGAACAGGTGGAGAAACGTTTTAGAACCCATAAAAACGAATTACGGGCATTAAATCGACCAAACAAGACCTCGCCGGAGCAAAGTCCGGTGGCCGGAAAAGAACTCACCGGTGACCGGAGTGTCACCGGAAATTCGTGATGTACAAACAGGAGGGAGAATTCAATTGTTTTAGAAGTTTTGAAGTTTGGCAAAAATGGTCCCTCCATGTTTAACTTAGTTTTATTCAAGTTTAGTTAGTTTTTCTTTTATAAACCTTAACCAAGTTAACTAGATTTAACTTAAAACTTTTATTAAACTTGAAAGTTTTATAGAATCCACTCCGAAAAACGTTCCAACCTATTCATTTGATTAAAACTTATACGCGATCCGTAATAAACATAAATGTTAAAATTTTAGTTTACCCTAAAATAAATTTAAAAACGACGAAGCTTATAAGGACTATATTGAAAATATTTGAAGGACTATTATTGTCAATTAGATGAAAGACGAGGGTGACGGTTGTCACAAGGAAGTAGCAAAGACAGCCTTTCGAACTCGTTATGGGCACTATGAATTTTTTTTGGTAATGCCAATTGGGCTGACCAATGCACCAGCTGTGTTCATGGACCTTATGAACCGTGTGTGCAAACCCTATTTGGACAAATTTGTCATAGTGTTCATAGACGACATTCTAATCTATTCCAAGAGTAGGGAAGAGCACGAGCAACACCTGCGACTGATCTTAGAACTTCTGAAAAATGAGCAGTTATATGCAAAGTTCTCTAAGTGCGACTCTGGATTCGTGAGGTCCAATTTTTGGGTCATGTGGTGAACGAGGCAGGAATACAGGTCGATCCCGCTAAGATTGACGCGACAAAAAGATGGGAGGCTCCTAAGACTCCTACGGAGGTGCGGCAATTCCTTGGCCTTGCAGGTTATCATCGCAGATTCATTCAGGGATTCTCAAAAATCGCTCAACCCCTCACTGCTTTGACACAGAAGGGGATTACCTACAAGTGGGGAGATGCCCAAGAATCTGCTTTTCAGTTACTAAAGACTAAACTTTGTAGTGCTCCAATATTATCACTACGTGAGGGTACGTAGGACTTTGTGGTGTACTGTGATGCATCTATCCAAGATCTAGGGTGTGTTTTGATGCAACGCGAAAAGGTGATAGCATATGCTTCACGACAACTAAAAGTTCATGAGAAGAATTACCCCACCCACGACTTAGAACTGGGAGCGGTGGACTTCGCTCTAAAAATTTGGAGGCACTACCTCTACGGGACAAAGTGCACGATTTTCACAGATCATAAGAGTCTTCAGCACATATTTGATCAGAAGGTGCTAAACATACGACAACGTCGATGGGTCGAACTCTTGAATGATTATGACTGTGCCATCAAGTACCATCCAGGGAAAGCTAACGTGGTAGCAGATGCCCTGAGCCGTAAGGAAACAAAACCCAAACGTGTGCGAGCCTTACAACTTACCATACACTCTAACCTGCCTGACAAAATACGTGAAGCCCAGGGCGAGGCCTTGAAAAAGGAAAAACATCGGGCTGGAAACACTACACGGTGCTGACAAACACTTAGAACTGAAGTCGGATGGGCTTCAGTACTTCATGGATCGAGTCTAGATCCCACGTTCTGGGGATCTTAGACAACTAGTGCTCGATGAGGCTCACACATCTCGTTATTCGGTACACCCCGGTTCGGATAAAATGTACCAGGACCTCAAAACTCTTTACTGGTGGCCAAACATGAAAGCAGAGATAGCTACTTATGATAGTAAGTGCTTGACCTGTGCTAAGGTTAAGATTGAATATCAAAAACCTTCGGGCTTACTCAAGCAACCAGAAATCCCTATGTGGAAATGGGATGGAATTTCTATGGACTTTATCACCAAACTTCCTAAAACGCCCAGCGGGCACGATATGATTTGGGTGAGTATTGACCGTTTGACCAAATCAGCGCATTTCTTGGCAATTAGAGAGACGGACAAGTTGGAACGTCTAGCCGCTTTTGAGTTATGAAAATTGTCTCTAGGCATGGGGTGCCTACTTCTATCATATCGGATCGCGACGCGCGATTTACTTCCCATTTTTGGGAAACTCTCCAAGATGCTTTGGGGACTCGTTTAGACATGAGCACAGCTTATCACCCTTAGACGGATGGACAGAGTGAACGTACCATCCAAACACTAGAAGATCTACTGCGAGCGTGCGTGGTGGACTTTGGAAACAGTTGGGACAAGCACTTGCCTTTAATTGAATTCTCTTATAACAATAGTTATCACACTTCGATTCAGTGTGCGCCTTTTGAGGCACTTTATGAACGGGAGTGCAAATCTCCCATATGTTGGACTGAAGTTGGGGATAGCCAACTGACAGGTTCCGAACTTGTGCACCAAACTTCTGAGAAGATAGTGCAATAGAAAACGGATGGCTGCTACTCATGGTCGACAGAAAAGCTACGCTGATAAGCGTAGGAAACCTTTAGAGCTCCGGATTGGGAGCAAGGTACTATTAAAGGTGTCACCTTGAAAGGGTGTGACACGCTTTGGAAAACGGGGGAAGATGAACCCGTAAAACGTTGGACCATTCGAGATTGTTGATGGGATTGGTCTGGTAGCTTACAGGTTAAACCTGCTTAACAAACTTGGTAGGGTACACGATGTATCCCACATATCGTACCGAATCTATAGAAATTCCTGTTGGATACAACACTGATGGTGCCACTGGAGGAGATCCAGGTGGACGATCGGCTACGGTTCATGGAAGAACCAGTGGAGATTCTTGAGCGGGGCGTCAAGAAACTCAAACAAAACACTATACCTATTATTAAAGTGCAACGGAATTCCCGTCTAGGACCGGAATACACGTGGGGACGCATGGATCAAATGCGGCTTAAATACCCACACCTCTTTTCTGAACCTGAACCTGAACATAGATCGAACGCTAAACAAAAAGCAGCTCTTCCAAAGTGAATTTCGGGGCGAAATTCCTTTCAACTTGGGGATGATGTGACATCCGGGAACCAAGCACACATTTTTATAGCTGACTTTATTGTTTACTTGCTGAATTTCAGGACGAAATTCTTTTCAACTTGGGGATGATGTGACACCCCGCATTTTTAGGTTAATACTTTTACTGAACTCTAGTTAACTTACATGATATACTCTAGTTAACTTACGTGTCGTACATGGTTAGATACTTAACTAGGGCTAGTTAAGTAGACCTAACATATGTTAGATGATAATAACATATGCGTTAAATAGGAAAATCGTTGTTGAACACACACACGAGTCCTGTATCCCGAACGTTGGTGAATTATATGGCATGTATAATAATAAAATGTGCAATTAAATCATGATGGACGTGAAGTGCCTGCTTATGTTAATTATGTGAATTATGTGAATTATCACTTGACTGAAGGTTAATACGTAAACCATGCAAATTACGTACACTTGATGACTAATATCTCATGTAATAATAAAAACAATAGTTTTTATGCAATTTAGAGTGATTAATATTATCGGGCCCGGTATTGGACTAGAACATGATTAACGGGTCAAGTTAGGGGACTAGAAGGGCCCTAATACCCAATTACTTGGGCAACAAGCCAACCCACCTTATAATTATAGATCAAAAAATAAAATAAAATAAAACCCTAACCCTTTCCCCTTCCTTGCGCCGTGAATACTCCCTTCCCCTATCCCTCTCAATTTTTCAAACAATCAATCAATCTTTCACTTAATCAAGCTAGTTTGGGTTTAATCTCAAGGCTCTAGGGAGTTTTAGCATTGCAAGGTATGCGTTTATATGCTCTTGGATGAATTATGATACTTGAAAAACTTTAAAAACTCTAAAAACAACATATATAGAATCGCATGTATGTATGTATGTATAGGAGTTCTTGAATGTTCTTGATGATTTGATGATGATGATTGTGATTAGTGGCCATGATTAGGGTTTTTGCATGATAATATATGTGTTTGATCATGATAATATGAATTATGCATGTGTTAGAGATTTTTGAGCATGATTAGGGTTTGTGAATAACTTGGGATGCAAGTTTCAATTTCTGGCAGATTCGTTTGGACGTTTTGTAGGGGCTGTAATGGGTTGGTAAATTGATGGTTTTGATGATTTCTTTGCATGATTGTGATGTACATAGTCTTAGCTTTTCATAATGGGCAAAACCATCAGATTTGGATATAGTTTGAGTCGTTTTTGGAATTTTAATTGATTAGGGGTAATATCAGATTTTCGGAATTGAAAATTGTGTCAACTTTAAATGGTCATAACTGGAGATTTACAAAGAATTAAGTTATGAAATTTTTACCGTAGGTCAAAATTGGAAAAACTCGGCTTTTCCAAGTGGATTCATCCCGTTTGGATGAATACACAATTTTTGAGAATTTTTCTACTAAACTGACCTGTTGTGGAAATTTTCTGGACATAGCTGTGTTGTACGAATTTTATAATTTTTGTGTTTGGTTTTAAGACAAAATAAAAATAGGGGTTTGCAACTGAATCTCCATGAATACTCAGTAAAAATTTGTGATTTTAATTCATTCGTTAAGTGGGTTAAATGATTCGTTTTTCACAGCGCACAATCTGTCTTAAAAACGCAGATTGTGTACGAGGTCTTTATGTGACTATTTGGAGTTGTATGTGGTATGTAATTGACATGTACTTGTGTGAAAACTTGTATGAGATGTATTTGATGTATTAAACTTATAACAATCACTATGATCACCAACGGGATACGTAGGACTTACTTGTGCATGTAGAGTCATTAGATGTCACTACACGGTTTTGAACTTTTAAAAGTCTCCGATAAACGAGTTATATGGTGTGTTGGTTATGCACATGTACTCACATAGTGACACATATAATAGGGAGTCGGTAGCGAGTCTCTATTACTTATTTGGATTTAGCACTCAACGCAACCTAAGGTGAGTTTCACTACCTTTTCTCAAAAGCATGTGTCTCGGGTTGAGACAACTTACTTAACGTTTCTAGTCCGGTTGGGACTACTCTTACACATCCCGGGTTTTGGGGTGCATGGTTGACGGGGTGAATCTACTTTTACTAATTCATGCGATATGTCCTTGTTGAACTGAACCAACCCTATCATTTAAGTCCTTCAAAATACCGAATCAATTGCCGGTTGGGCAAGCGGGTTACTAGTTGATAGCGCTATTAGGTTTAACAAACCTCACATCGTGCTGGGAGCATGGGTGTGAACTAATAACTTAAAACATATGTCATTGTTGATGGGCAATGACGCAAGGCACTATACTCCCTGTTGTGGGAACTCGTTCATTAGTATTTCGGTATTCGCCGGTATTAGTTATCATGAGTGGGCTAGCTACCCCTGGCATGTGAATTAGCTGTTTACTTGTGGCCAGGGAGGCCGACGTTCTTACCTGTTTTTTTTTATGTGGTCTGGGAGACCGACGCTTTTATTTGGTTACGTGATTTGGGAAATCTACGCTTTTACATACTCACCTACTTTACTTAGTGAACTCACCGACATTGTTTGTTGACCCACCATTTACATGCTTTTGCAGGTAGTTAGCTTCCGGTGTCACGATTAGGAAGCACTGCACGTTTCATTGCATTGGGTCTTGGGCATACACCTAATTTACATATCATGCTTTTACCTTTATTTTTATATGGCATTAATTTTGGGCGCTTTGTTTTGCGCATGGTTTCTAAAAGGTTTAATTTGGTTTACGCTTCCGCAGCTTAACTAAACTTGGTTTTTGAAAACGAACTAAATGGTTTGGGCATTTAGAGTTCGTTCATATGACTTATGGCTATGGGATCCTGGTATGTCATGCGCTTCGCGGTAAAACCCCGCAGTGGAAATTTGAGGGTGTGACATATGTGTTGTTGCTTCACGAGGAAAGACGAGTGCTCTCACCAACCTCTTATATGGTACATTCTTTCACATTTTTTCACGTTAATAAATCGTTGTATACATATATTTATCTTCACATCATAAATCAAATTCATGTGATTACCTAAAAATAAAAGGTTAGATGATTAATTTCATCACTATTATAATTTTAATATTAATTGGTCTGCATTCTTAATTGACAAAGAGATATGAATTACTCGATTTACATTAATATCTTAAATATTTCAAGCTGCGTTATGTTTTTATTAATTTTCTCCAAATCCAAATTTATGTTAGTTTAGAGATACCATCTAATTGTTTCTTTCTTTTAATTGGGATTTTTAGATTCTCTAAAACATGTAAATTCATATTTAGTTATCTGATGCATCATATTGGTATTTGTTATTTTAGTCCTTATATTGGTTTTGTAATAACATCATCATATGTAGATTCTTGACACGTAATCTATGATAGTTTTGACACAATTTTGAGCTCGTTTCATTTTTAGATTCACGTCATATTTGATATTTTGTTTTTGGGATTTCGTAAATCTTTCATCCTTGGCCGATTGCTTTGGTATTTTGTTTTTTAAATACGAATTGAAGTATTTAAATAATTTAGATGTTTTTTTGTATACATAGAATAAAGAGGTCAAGTGATCAATCAATTGCTTTGTTTTCAAGCCTCGAAAAATAATTGATTACTAGATGACTATTTTGATTTCCGTAATTGCAAAGTTATATGTGGCGTGACATTCGATTTTAAACATTCTTCAAATTGACAACAAGATGTTGATAATTGAACATCATATCATATTATCATATATTATTTGGTTTTAGTGATAGGTTTCTATACTATATCATATTTGTCCTCAATAAATATATATGAATTATATAAGATTCAAATATTTTGAATGTTTGCGTTGTAAAGCATGGATATATTTGCTTGTGTTTCATTATAGAGTGACATATATTTATGTGTAAGACATGCATATGATTGGTTATTGGTTATGTCATGATAGGTTAATATTATATATTTGCTCGTAAGAGATGAAAATGTTATTTCATAAAAGTATTATTCGAACTCATTGTATATAGTGACATGTTATAACATCAAGTTGTATAATTTAACTTCATGTGTACTATGCATTCTATAAGTTATTGTCTGTTATATAGATATTGTTAAACAAAATAATTAAACCAAAGTTATGGTTTATTATCAATCTTATAAAAGAGCATAACCATGTTTAGACTTGACATTAAAAAATGTCGTACTTTCGGCATCTCATTATCAAGTTATGAGAGGTCATAAGATTTTAGACCGGTAATATTATATGACCCAGACATTGAATTACTTCTTATTAATATTATGCGAAGAGAAGTTTATTTATAAGGGAGGTTAGATAAAACAAGTTTTGTTTGTCAAACCTCAAATATGCTCTCAAAGTAGCAATATCAGAATAACAGTATGAAAGGTCTAAGGTGATTTTATTCCCATATGTCCGAGAAAATAATGATGGACCTTGAAACTTATTTTGTTTACTCCATTCTCTGAAGTGAATGTGATTATATAACGATCATTTAAATTTTCATGATCTTGGACATAATTGAGAAAATTGCAGTGATGGTTAATTTCATAATGAGATCGACCATCAGAGGTTATAATGATGGTCATGATGTGATCAACCATCAATGACTATAATGATAGCCAAGTTAATAATGAGATTGATCATAAAAAATGAAATAATGATCATGTTACTAATGAGATTGACCACCACATGTGGCAAATAAAAGGAGTGATTATATAAAATGATGGTTTGAACATTGAAGTTACAATACATTCTTTCATATCGTATGTTTTGCATTACATACGTGCAAGTAATACATATTCGATCATAAACTAGAAGTTTAGTTTATGGATCATAATTATTTAATTAGTTGGCATGACCGGTAAGACCACACCGAGTCGATGATGATGTGAACATAATGAAGAACTTAAAGATTCTTCAATCTGGTACATAGCATGTAATGTTTGGTCTTAAGCGAAATTATATATTTGCCATATAAAGTAGGGTGAGCATCACTATATATTTTGGCATTGATTAAAGGATACGCATATTCTAACATGATACCATTTAGTATTTAAAATCGATGCATCGTCTAAATGGTTATCAAGTTTGCAACCTGAAGTTTGCTTGATTTATGGCGTAGCTAATAAGATAGCTAGCATATTATTCTAGATTGGCATATTTAATCAATTCCCAAGATAATAATGATCATCGGAATAAGTGTTGAACTTCATATAGCTTATGTTCATACACATATTGCTTTCATTGAGATGATCACTAAAACGTCTACTACTTATTGCAACGTCAATGATCATGAGAGCAAAAGTTCATGTTTATATTTGATTTTACATGCAGTAATATATATTCACATCAAGCCAATAGGTTGTAATAGTTTCTCTCCATTATAGTTGGTTTTTGGTCAGGAACCAAATATTGCCCATATAAGATTTTTGTTGTGCGACATATATTGAAATTGATCCACCATGACGCACAAAAATGGGACCTCAAAAGGTGGTTGGGAATATATGATAATGAATAGAGCCTTCAGTGAGGTATTTATTTATGGCTCAGTTAATTGTTATCCATCTCAATGGATTAACATTCCCAACATCAGGGGGAAATAAACGGCAGTTGGTAACAAAAGGAGTTGGTATGAGTTACAATTGATCCTCAAAAATGAAGTTCGATCATAATTTCAAAGCATAATTCATTTACAACGATTAATAAATCATTTACCAGACACATTAGCTGACCTAAATATGTGGACTAGCTAAATTACGTTACATATACCAAACTGCTAATGCTCCAAATAATCTTACAATTCTACTGCATGCTTGAAGCGTGATAGACTATTCGATTCCAAAGAATAAAAATCCTTGAGAAATTGGAGCAAGTAAGAAAGATGGTCAAGTCGAGGTTATAGTAAAAGGGTCTCCTGAAGAGACATTAGATATGGTGGTTCCAGAAGAACCTCAGGTACCTGAAAATAAAGATATCTCGTTATATAGTATCATGTCTACGAAATGTATGGAATCAAAATAAAATCGATGTCGTTATAAATTTTATGTGATGTAGCTCTTGAAATAAGGATCAAGATTTAAGATCTGCCTATGAATGAATACAAAGAAATGATTGGCCAAAATGGAAAGACGCAAATACGGCAGAGTTGAATTCTCTATTGAAAAGGAATGTTTTGGACCATTAGTCCATACAACAAAAGTAGTAAAACATATAGATATGAAAAGGTCTTTTGTGCGAATCAACATTTGAAAAGAAAATGATGTAAAGTAAATTTGGTGGCACAAGAATTTTGCAAAAGACCCATAATTGATTATGAGGAGACGCATTCTCCAGTGGTGGATACAATGATTTTTCATTATGTTATTAGTCTGGTAATGCAAAGAGAGAATTGGAACGCGTCTAATAAATATCATGATTCACTTAACACTGAAAGTTTACATGAAAATACGTGATGAAGGATTTAATGTGTCAAAATCTTGTAACCTAAGTTCTCGAGAACATTATGATTGTTATAAACAGATTCAGTTTTGAATATGTTATGCTTGGTTATATGATTGAATTGAACATAAGTGGAACTCCTCATAAGTATCCTAAATCAACTGAGTGCTTAAAAGGTAATATGAAACATCATAAGATGTAATTATTGTGCACCAATACACCACAGGTGAAAAATTGAACCTGGTGATTATGACAATTTAATGTATAAGAATGGTACAATATATATTGGAGAAATAGATGTTATTCTTCTTCCAATTGAAGAGTTAATGCACTTGCGTAATTGGTCAAGATGGAAAAGTCCATGAAGGATTGATAATGCCTGCAACATTGATATCAATACTTTAAGAAGTATTATGTAAAGGTGATAAAATATGTATGGACTAAAATAATGGGGTTGAGTATTGTAAAACTCATGAAATATCCCAATAAAGAGCAACATAAGTTTGATAGTATTATCCAGTTTTTATCAAAAGTTCTCTTAAAAGTTCATTCGTAGTTTACAGTGATGATGTCTAAGCATTATCGGGAGTCTCTGTAGAACTTTTAAGGGGAGATTTTTTTGAAAGTCCTTGACATAGTGCACTTGTTGCTTGACCTAAAATTCGAGTATATGTGTAACGATATGTTTATCAATCTATCAAAGTATATCTTGAAAAGATGGTGGGACATTTTACAGTGAACATAGCTCATATTTAAAGTGCATTAAAGGTTGTCCAATTACTTGATATGGAAAGTTATTCATTTCATCTCCTATCAAAGTAGAGATTTTCATTCTAGAAGTACCATAGTTAAATGCACATGGGCATTAGTGTCTTACTAGGTATCATAATATCTTCCACATAAACTTATTATCATGATTTAGCATACGTCAAGCAATGAAGCATTGGAATGGGTTAAAACAACTATTTTGATACATCAAATGTGTGTAAGCTATGAAATTATATTTTACTAACCCATGAAAACAAGTTTGGTTAGTCTTGTAGATGCAGGGAATATAACACATCACATTGTTTATCTTGTGACTTTTATTTACGAGAAGATGGGACATTAGTTTTACAAACACAGTTCAACTTAAAGAATTGCACTTACGAGAGCAGGGACTAAAAGTTTGGAATGAATATCATACATCAATGTTCGAATTAAAGATTTTCACGTCAAGTGATCAAGACGCAAATCATTGACTACACAAGATTTGAGCAAATTCTATGAAGATCTACACCAGTCACTTAGAGAATAGATGTTCGTGTGAGGGGGAGCATTATACAAGTTGCACTCTTTTTCCCTTCACTAAATTTTATCCCATTGGGTTTTCTTAGTAAGGTTTTTAACAAGACATCATCATTAGGGGAGACAATACGTGGTGCACTCTTTTTCCCTTAGCTATGGTTTTGTCCCACTGGGTTTTCCTGGCAAGGTTTTTAACGAGGCAACATCTCAAAGCGTATTAAGTTGATAACCAACGGGGAGTGTTATAAATATATATTATTGTGGTTATCAATACCTTATATAGATTAGCTTCTTCTCCAAGATTTCATCTCCTATATATAGTCATTGTATTCTATTGTAAAAGACACACTTATCAATGATATAAACATCTTTCTCCCTACTACGTCTCTTTCTTGTATTGTTTAGCGATTAGGCTTGTTTTACAACAAATAACAATATTTGTTCTCAATACTCTTATTATTTATAACTAAACCCGGTTAATGTTCAAATTGGTAAACACGCTTCCCTATTATTTCCAACTCTTATTATTTATAGCTCAACTAGGTTATTCATTTATCAAAATGAACCGGGTTTTTATAAGATGGTTTTCAAACATTTATTAATATTATTTCTTTATCAAAATGAAATTATGCTACATACAAAATCTTTAGAAAATAATAAACTGATTTTGAATACGGTTCTTATAAAATAGGTTCTCATTTTGAATATTATTGATCAATACAACCAACAATATATAATGATACAATGTTATATCCTATATAAATGAATTAATTAATAATAATAAGAATAACAATATTTGCTCTCAAAACTCTTATTAATTGCAACTCAACACTGTTAATGTTCAAAATCGTAAACACGCTTCCCTATGATAAATTAAAACTGTCCCTCTAAAAAATTCAAAACTTAGGACTTATATATTAAAAATGGTTTTTAAATAATTATTATCATTATTTATTTATAGCTCAACCCGGTTAATGTTTAAATTCGTAGACACGCTTCCTATGATAATTTAAAACTTCCCCTCTTAAAAATTCAAAACTTAGGGCTTATTTATTAAAGATGGTTTTCAAGCATTTATTAATATTATTTCTTTAGAAAATAATAAACTGATTTTGAACAGGGTTCTTATAAAATTGGTTCTCATTTTGAATATTATTGATCCATGGAACCAAGTATATATACTGATACAATGTTATATCTTATATAACATTGCATCTTTAGAAATGATGATACATACAAAATCTTTAGAAAATAATAAACTGATTTTGAACAGGTTCTTATAAAATTGGTTCTCATTTTGAATATTATTGATCAATTGAACCAACTATATATAATGATACAATGTTATATCTTTTATAAATCAATTAAATATTAATAATAATAACAATAACAATATTTGCTCTCAAAACTGTTATTATTTGCAACTCAACCCGGTTAATCTTCAAATTCGTAAATCCGTTTCCCTATGATAATTTAAAATTTTCCCTCTAAAAATTCAAAACTTAGGGCTTATTTGTATTATTTATCGGAAGATCTATTTTACAAGATCTGATGACATGTCAACAGATGTTCTCCATACAGCTGTAATCGAATAAAACTTCAAATGTAATGAAAAAACTGTTATCCAAAAAAGAATTTCACTTAGAATTTGCAATATAACACGTAAATGAATTACTTGATTAACAATAATAACAATAAAAATATTTGGTCTCAAAACTCATATTATATGCAACTCAACCATGTTAATGTTCAAAATCGTAAACACACTTTCCTATGATAATTTAAAACGTTCCCTTTTAAAAATTCAAAACTTAGGGCTTATTTATTAAAGCGTGGTTTTAAAATAATAATTATTATTATTTATTTATAAAAAATCAAATGATGCTACATAAAAATCTTTAGAAAATAACCAACTTATTTTAAACAGGTTTCTTTTAAAATAACCTGTCAACTTGAATATTATTGATCAATGCAACCAAGTATATATAATGATACAATGTTATATCTTATATAAATAAATTAATAATTAATAATGACACTAATAACAATATTTGCTCAGAAAACGCTTATTATTTGCCACTCAACCCTATTAATGTTCAAAATCGTAAACACGCTTCCCTGTGATAATTTATAACTTTCCATCTTAAAAATTCAAAACTTCAGATGCAATGAAAAAACTGTCATTCAAAAAAGAATTTCACTTACAATTTGGAATATGCCACATAAATGAAATACTTGATTAACAATAACAACAATAACAATATTTGCTCTCAAAACACTTGTATTCGAATACAAACTTCAGATGTAATGAAAAACTGTCAATAAATATGCACATGTTTTTTACAACACCTGTTTACTTTTCAACAGATCTTAAAAAAACATCTTCCATCCAACACAATTTCATGTAATACAATCTTCAGAAAAGTTGGACAGATCTTCACAAAAAACCTGTAATACAATCTTCAAATACAACTTCAAATTATACTACAGAATATTTACAAACATGTTTTGAACGTAGACAGACGTTACAAAAAAGTACTAACATAATGAAAATAATTCTTTTACTAATCTTCAGAAAACTTGAAACTGACGTAGCTAATACATTCAAATCAACTTTGAATATAACATGTCTTAATACACCCATCAATCTTCAACACATATTTGTTTTTTACTGGAAAGAATCTGCAAAAGATTAACCTTGAATATTCAACATACTCAAGGTGCTTCCTCACATACTCTGCTTGCTAACAGAACAGAAAAACAACATTCACGGTTATACTTCAACTACAAGCCTTGAAAACCAAACTAAAGAAATAAGAATTGCAACAAACATACCTGTTGACAAGCACAACAGTGGGAACCACAAAAGCGGAAGTAGATGCAGACGACTTTCTCAAAAGATAAGCATAGTGGCGTAAAATCATAATTGCAATCAATGTCTTGCCTAATGCCATCTGGAAAGACACTTGATTGCTTAAACTAACGCCTCTATCTGTTAACAGTCAAATATTTACAAAAATACTAAATCATGCATTACTCAAATTAATCAAACACAAATGTTGAACAGAAAAAAATTAACACGCATTAAACACTCACATAGATGGCTTTAAAAAGTAAAGACATACCTGAAGAAACAACGAGTATAAAGGGGTAATAGGAGTAGGGTATAATGACTCGTGTTCGCTGCAGGGTATAATCCTTTGCTCATGACGATGGTTAATCTATGGTTATATGCATAAACAATAAGCAGAGTAATATAAGAGACAACGATATAAGTGGTTCGGTCTCGTGAGACCTACGTCCACTAATAAGAGATGATCTTTTATAAATGTGGAGTACAAGTAATGATACAAGTGTATTGCTTCTAATTGGTTAATTGACTCCCTTAAGAAAGGAGGTGAAGTCCTCCTTTTATAGGAGGTGCGTGGGCCTGAGGTCATCAGGCCCACTTTGATTGTTGATGAGCTTGGGCCCGGGAGCCGGGCCGGTTGCTTAGGAGCCCATTTAGTCGGATCCCAACCCTTAGTTAGGTAAAGTGATCCAAGTTGAGGAGGGCTTCTTTTGATTGGGCCACGTGGCGCTACGTGGTTGGATGGCTGGGCGATGCCCTGCCATTAGTACACGTGGCGCATTGTGGCTGGTTCTGCAGAAGGGACTCCTTTTCTTCTGCCGTCAGATAGTGTCAGGCAGCTGACCAGTTGTCAGCTGACACCTGATGGGAAGTGGCAAGTTGAGCTCTAAGGGGAATGTACCCGGCGCTGTCAACTGGTGCTTCTGCGCGGAGTGAGCAGTGCGCTTCGGCGCTGCTGCGTTATCTCCTTAAGTGTGTTGCCTGGGCTGCTTTAGGCGGAGTTTCTGGACACTGGGTAAGGTGTGCTTGAAAGCGCTAGGAAATAGTACCCTACCCCTTCAAGTCCCCCAAGTCCAGGGTGTCTCCTGCGCTTGCTTAGAGTGCTGGTGGGGCGCTGGACTAAATGTGTAGTGGGGTATTCCTCCGTTGTGTTGTTTACAGCTGTGGTAGGATATGTGTGCAGTGCAACATGTTTGTGAAGAAGAGTGCTCGTTGCATCTCTGGAATAATAAATTAACGTAGGGAAAGTGTGCGCGTTGCCACTCTGGTGGTATGTGGAAAGATAAAAGCGTCCCTTTATCTTTGTACATGGCACCTTTTTATAAAAAACCGGCGCCAAGTAGAGACTTGGCGCGGGTGGTGATTTTTCCATTTAGTTTTGAATTTTACGGCAACCCAGCGCCAAGTGATGACGTGGCAGGCTAGGTGTGAGATAGTAAAATTTGGCGGGGAACGTCTTTTAGATTTTACGTCATCCCAGCGCCAAGTGATGACGTGGCAGGCTGGGTGTGAGATAGTAAAATTTGGCGGGGAACGTCTTTTAGATTTTACGTCATCCCAGCGCCAAGTGATGACGTGGCAGGCTGGGTGTGAGATAGTAAAATTTGGCGGGGAACGTCTTTTAGATTTTACGTCATCCCAGCGCCAAGTGATGACGTGGCAGTCTGGGTGTGAGATAGTAAAATCTGGCGGAGAACGTCTTTTAGATTTTACGTCAACCCAGCGCCAAGTGATGACGTGGCAGTCTGGGTGTGAAATAGTAAAATCTGGCGGAGAACGTCTTTTAGATTTTACGTCAACCCAGCGCCAAGTGATGTCGTGGCAGTCTGGGTGTGAAATAGTAAAATCTGGCGGAGAACGTCTTTTAGATTTTACGTCAACCCAGCGCCAAGTGATGATGTGGTAGTCTGGGTGTGAAATAGTAAAATCTGGCGGAGAACATCTTTTAGATTTTACGTCAACCCAGCGCCAAGTGATGACGTGGCAGTCTCAGGTATTTAATGTGGAATTAGAAATGAAAAGGTTTCCTTGAAATTAAGAAACGTGCTTGAGAAGCTGAGGCGGTTGGTGAACGTGTCAGGGTGCAGAGGGGATGTCTGCACAGTTGTCAGTCACGTCAGCACGTGGGTGGGTGGTTTATTCTTCGTGTGTCAGGCGAGTAGCCGTACACGCGCGCGAGTGGGGGCAGTGTCAGAGTAACTGCTGACATTTGGCAGGTGAAAGGTTGTCCTTCTAACAGACGCGTGGAGTCACTTGCTGCCAGATGACTGCTGCCTTCCAGCTGTTTGCCACGTGTAGCGTCCAGATGCCTCCTCGTCTGGCAAGGTGAAGGGTCTTCTGCCAGCTGTTCCCATCGCATTAAATGCGATGGGTATATATATTCGAGGAGGCTCCTGGGATTTCTCTTTATCTCACCGTTTCACAAAAAATCCTTCAACTTCTCTCAAGAATCCTTGTCTTCTCCGGTGAACCTTCAAGTTTTCCGGCGAGTTTGTGTCTGAAAAAATTTATTTTTCTTTACTTCTTTCAATATGTCTGAGGGATCTACTGTTGGGGGAAACCCAGAGAAAACTGTTGAGAAATCTAAGAAGTTGATCCATAACACACCCTCCAAATGGAGTGAGAAGACCTTTTCCAGATTTGTGAAGACTATGGAGTTTGATCCTTCATGGGAGGTGGAGCTTCCTACTGGGAAGAATACTGCTCTAGCCCCTCCCCCAGGGAAGATGAGCCTGTATTGGGCCCACTTTGTTCTCTGTGGGTTCCGTCTTCCTGCTACCAAGTTCCAGGTGGATACTTTGGTCAAGCATGGTGTTCATATAACCCAGGTTAGTGGGTTTGGGATGCTTCGTCTTGTTCATTTCGAAGCCTGTTGTCGTGCTTTGGACATTGAGCCGTCTTTTGAACGGTTCAATGTCTTCTATTTGATGACCATGGAGCAATCTTGGTTCAGCTTTGTCCCTCGTCCTCATATACCACCGGTTGGAACCATTCCTCCTAAGTCTCTACATGACTGGAAGGAGAAGTTTTTCTATGTCAAGAGGGGGGTCATACCTGTGGATATGGCATGGAAGGTTGTTGCTGAACGTCAAAAAGTGCCTGATCATCCTGTTATGGAGGGTTTCCGGGAGCAAGCATGGTTTAAGGATCTGGTGGCTCATGCTTCCCCGTTTGACACGGGTATGTGTTCGGAGGCCATGTTGGCTCTGTTGGGTATGAGCCGTGTTCAGCTTGTGGAGGGGAAGGAGCCTGTGGTTGCTGCACCTGTTAAGTTCTTTGTCCTCATGCTGCTTTGTCAGTTGTGTTTATTTTTGTTGACTGAGTTTTGTCTTGCTTGACTCAGGGATGTCAAAGTATGCTGCGTTTTTGTTGCGTGATAAAGCGCCGTTGGAGTGGAGGGATCCTGCGGAGGGTAGGGTGTCTGTGATTGACCAGATGGTTGATCGATTCTATTTCCCATATCTGGAGTTCAAGCCCTCTGGTATGATTATTTCACGTGAGCATCCTATAAATCCTGATCTTTTATGTTCTGTTCCACATGTAACGACCCCTTATTTTGTTGTTTCCTCTGATGAGGAATCAACTGGGTCTTCTGTGGAACTGGTTCATCCACCGCCTTCGCGTGGTCGTAAGAAGAGTGCGCCGCGTATGCATAAGCATAAGGTGTTATCCGAAGTTAAATCTGCGCCTTTAAGTGCAGGTGGTGAAGGGCCTTATTTTGGGCAGCGCGATAAGACTGTGGAATCGTCGTCCTCCGCCCTTGAAGATGTGGATGTACCGGAGAGTCCGCTGAAGAAGAAGCGAAAACTGGGGAAAGCCCAGAGTAAGAAGTCTGGGTCTTCCAGGTCTAAAGGTGCTGGTGGAGCTGGGACGGTGCCGTTTTCGCTGGAGATCAGTCCGCCGCCGGAGCGCCGTCCTCTGTTTCAGAAGACTGTGAAGAAAGTGACTAGTAATTGATTTTCAGCTTATCTTTCTTGTCTTCTTATAGTAATGTTTCTGAGTTACACTTTGTTTTGTAGTTGTTTCTCCGCTAGCTCATGGCTCCTCAGGTCCCACTCCTTCTGAGGTAGAGATTGCCAAGAAAAGGCAGGAAGAGGAGAAGGCGCGAGCGGAGGCTGAGAAAGCGCGGGCGGAAAAAGAGGCAGCTGAGGCCAAGAAGCAGGCCAAGGAAGCTGCCGCCAAAAAGCTGGAGGAGGAGAGGGTTGCAGCTGAAAAGCTGCGTTTGGAGGAGATGGCCAAGAAGGCTGAGGAGGAAGCGGCAGCTGAAAAGCTGCGTCTAAAGAAGGAGAAAGCCGAGGCGGAGGCCAAGGCTAAGGCTGTTGAGGAGGCCACAAAAGTTGCCCCCAAGCAGGTGATGCCTGAAAGTTCTCCTGTTGGTGGTGGTGATACCGGGGTGGTGGGTGATATGCCTTCTGGTGGAAGGGCAAGTGTTGAACGGAGTGGCTCGAGTTACTCCGCGGGCGATGTAATCTGGCGCCCGCACTGGAGTATTCGGGAGAACTCCCGTTTTGCAAATCCTCTTACCGCTGAGGAATTTGTGTCCCAAGTGGTTCCTCCGAAGGAGAGGCTCTATCAGGATAGCTTGCCTCGCTCACAGCTGATCACTGACATCTGTGTAGGGCAAGCACTTCAGATTGCTGCTGTAGAGTCGCTGAAGCGACGCGATGAAACGTTTGCCCGTGATATTGCTGAGTTTAACTCTAGGAAGTCAGTGCAGGCGCAGAGGGAGGAGAAGCTGAAGTCTGATGTTGAGAGGTACTGGGAAAGGGCGTACAAGTCTGAGGACAAGGTGAAAGCGCTTGAGCGTGATCATGCGCTAGCTCAGAAGAGGTGGACGGAAGCCTGCCAAGTCACTAACCAGAAGATGATGAGGCTTGAAGAGCAGATCCAAGCGCTGAGGAATGAAAATTCCAAGCTGCGAGAGACTGCTGAAGGTCATCAGAAGGTTTTAGCTGATAAGGATTCGGTGGTGGCAGGCTTGCGCTCTGATTTAAATGCCAAAGATCAGGAGCTTGTGAACGCGTCTACCCAGTTGTCTGAGCTGGTGAGTGAGAAAGAGGCTTGGGTGAAGGAAAAGGCGGCGCTGACGGAGGAGAGGGCTTCCTTAGAGGAGTCCCTAACTTTGTCGCAGACTGAGGCGGAGAATGCTAAGAGTCTGCTGGACGAGGCCAACGTTGCGCAGGAGAAAGCCCAGGAGTCTGTTCGCTGGGTGATGACCCAGGGTATCGCCGGGGTAAGTATTCTCCTACCTCTCTGTGTTATTTTTTTATAGGCTCTCTTTTGACTGTTTTATCCCTTGTTTGCAGATTTTTAAGCGGTTCTGAAATGAACCAAATCTCGGCGATCAGGTTGCTGCTATTGCTGCTGCTGCACGCGCTGTTGGGGAGGCTGAGGGTTTCGACACTGGGTTTTACCATGCGCTGAATGAAGGGCGTATAACTGAAGGTGCGCACCATGGTAAACCCAGGGAGAAGGAGTATGAAGCTGAACTCCTTAAGTTTGAGCAAGTCGAATTCACTATACTGAAGACGGTGGAGGACTGTAATCAGAATGCTGACCCTGCGGGCGCCCTCCGTTACTTTATTGAAGAATCTGACCGTTTGGGTGCGGAGGCGCAGAAGAAGGCAAAGCAAGCATCTGGTGAAGGGACGTCCGGGGCAACTCCAGAGGGTATGGAGGAGCAGTTGGTGGATTTTGAGGAGTCTGGGGGGGATTAGAGGTTTGTAGGATGGTTTTTGTTTAGTTTCTGTTTTGTAAAGCTTTGGGCAGCTTGAACGCCCCTTTTTGGTTCTATGAAATTTCCAAGTTTATTTTATATATATCGTTAAATCTTGTTGTGTGATGTGTTTGGATTTGATTATCGAGTCCGGCGATAGTTATGTTTAATATCTATGCCTTGAAGACCCAAGGATCCAATAGTGCACACAATAAGGTAGGCGTTTGAAAACTTCATAGAATCCTTTAGAAAAGGACTTAGGCATGTGTAGCCTAAGTGTTTACAAAAGTTATTACATGTAACAGAAACGTAACTGAGCCGCGTTCCACGAGCGCAGGACGGGCGTACCATCAATCTTCTCTAGCGCATAGGCGCCCTTGCCTAAGATCTCCTGAACTCTGTAAGGCCCCTCCCAGGTTGGAGCAAGTTTGCCCTGTTTTTCTGTGTTGGAAGCACTGTTGTTTCGGAGAACATAATCTCCGATGTCAAACTCGTGTAGTTTGACCTTCTTGTTGTAGTAGCGCTCCAACTGATTTTTGTATCTGGCCTCTTTGATGGCGGCGAGTTCTCGCCGCTCTTCAAGCAGGTCCAGATTTAGTCGTAGTTCTTTGTTGTTTTGCCCTTTATCCGCCATGAGTACTCTCGCGGAGGGGCATCCGATTTCTGCGGGTATAACGGCTTCGGATCCGTAGATTAGGCTGAATGGGGTTTCGCCATTGCTGGTTTTCGCGAGAATGCGATTTGCCCATAGAACATGTGGAACCTCATCCACCCATCCGGTTCTTTTGGTTCCGAGTTGTTTTTTGATACCTTCGATTATGCTTCGATTTGCTCTTTCGACTTGGCCGTTTCCTTGGGGATGAGCGACTGATGTGAAGACCTGTTGGACCCCCATTTGCGCCAGCCATTCATGTAGATGTTGGTCTGTAAATTGGGTTCCATTGTCGCTTATGATCTGATACGGTAAGCCGAATCTGCATATGATGAATTCCCATATGAACTTCTTGGTGTGGGGTCCGTCTATCTTTGCTAGTGGCTTTGCTTCGATCCATTTAGTGAAGTAGTCGATTGCCACTATTAAGAATTTGACGTTTCCTGGGGCTGTGGGAAATGGTCCGTTTTGTCTTCATCTTCCTTTGCCATTTGGATCTGGTGGTAGCCTTTGTAGGCGTCAAGGAAGCATTTGAAGCGGTATGGTGCGAGGGAGTCCACCTTTAAGTCGATTTCTGGTAGAGGGTAACAATCTTTTGGACAGGCTTTGTTTAAATCTTTGTAGTCGACGCACATGCGCCATCCGCCCGTTGTTTTTCCTACCATGACGGGGTTGGCTACCCAGGTTTGGTAGCGTATCGGGTGGATGATGCCTGCGTGGAGAAGCTCGTTGACCTGCTCATTCATCGCCTTTGTTTTCTCCGGCCCCATTTTGCGCATCTTCTGGGCGACTGGCTCCACAGATCTGTAAGTGTTGAGTTTGTGTTCCGCGATTTCCCTTGGAACACCGATCATGTCAGATGGTTGCCAGGCGAATATGTCTATGTTTTTGACCATGAGTTGCTTGAGGTGCGCTGTTATGGTGTTGGAGATTTCATGGCCGATGATGACCGTTTGGTCCGGGAATTTTGGGTTCAGGACCCAGTTTTCCGGTTCCGAACGGGTTTGCGTTTTTTGTGGTTTTGCCACCTCGATTGCGTGGCATTGTTTGTTTCCTCGAATTACTGCGACGCCGGTGCGGGTAGAGAAGCCTACCATCTGGTGGGGAGTGGAGGCGTTGGCGTTGAACTTTGCCAGGCCTTCTCGCCCTAACAGGACGTCGTGGTGCGATGTTACCGGTAAAACCATGAAGTCACACATTTCTGTGCGTTCGTGGGTACCGTCTGTCAAAGTGACCGGGAAGGTGATTATGCCGCGTGGCATGATGACTTCATCGATAAAGCCTGAGATTGGTGCATTAACTGGAACGAGGCGGGCTCTGTCATCCTCGTCCAGTTGTTGAAAACACTGATCATAGATTATGTCAGTGCTGCTTCCGCCGTCTAGGAACATGGATTGCGTTCGGTAATGTCCTAGGACGGCGGTGACGATTAGTGGCGCTGTTGCGGAGGGTCCGCCTCGCACTCGGGGGAGGAGGACATCCACCTCTTTCCAGGAGTCATCTGTTTCTCTTGGGCGCTTACCCGTATTCTGGCGTGTTCCCGCGGCGGAGATCATGTTGCAATGATGGCACGGGGCATATTGTACGTAACTCGTTTGTAGATTCCGGATTTGTTTCTTTCTGGGTTCTTCGCGTTTGTCGTCTTGAGTGGTGTTGCGCCCGCCTTTGTTGACGTTTTTGATAAGATGACCGAGCTGGCCTGTCTTTAGTGCCGCCTCAATCTCTAGTTTCAGACTGTAGCAGTTATCCGTCAAGTGGCCATAATTGTTATGGAATTCACAAAACTTGGTGTGGTCAACGTTTTTCCTTTTGCCCAGCACTTTGGGCTCCTTGAAAGTGACCTGCTCTGTCTTTAGTACTTGTGACGGAGTTTTTGTGAGTTGCGTCCAGTCGGTATTCTTTTTGGGTTGGCCTCTCTGGTCCCTTTGTTGTTTGTTACTGATTGTTTGTCGAGCATCGTTGGCAGGTGAGTATTTTCCTTCATCCGTTGGTCCTGAAATGCGTGACCAAACGGATTGCTTGCCTTTGTTTCTGTTAGAGTTGTTTGTTTGGCTGTAGCCGCGCTGCTGCTTGATGGAGCGCTCTGAGGATGCATATATTTTGGAGGCTTTGATGACTTCTTCCCAAGAATCTGGGACGCCCGTTTTTCCGGACAGTGTTTTCATCAAATCCTCGCTGCGTACTCCATTAATGAAGTCTGCGCGCATGAGCTCTTCTCTGCAGCCGATTTGTAGTGCCTCCTTGTTGTAGCGCACAATGAAGTCTTCTATTGATTCGTTGTCTGAGCGTTGACATAGGAGGATGTGGGCTTTGTCTCGTTTGTGGCGCATGAGATGGGAGAAGTGATCCTTGAACTTCTGGATGAGGTCATCGAAGTCTAGGATGCCTCTTACCGGAAGGTTGTCAAACCAAACTCTGGCTGCGCCGCTGAGGGTCTGTGCGAACAGGTGGCACCAGACTTGTACAGGCCAGAGGACTGTGGTTCCTGCGCATTCGAAGTCGTGTAAGTGATCAGTGGGGTCTCGCAGGCCATCGTACCTGCCGATGCTGCTTGGGAGTTTTGCCTGTTTTTCGATAGGCGCGGTGGCCATCCGCTGACAAAATTTGGAGCTGAGAGCAAACGACTTAGGCCTGTACGGCTTGTTTAAGTCGTCGTCTTCCTTCCTGTGTGATGACGCCGATTGGTTTCTTGTCACCCTTCGCCTTTTGGGTTTTGAGGTTTTTGTGGTATCTGAGTCGCTGGTTGGCTGGTAGCTATCAGATTCTGATGTGGTGCCTGCGGGGTCCTGATCGCGTGTGTGCTTACTGCGATCTCCACCCCGAGACTTGGGACGTGTGGCTTGCTTTTCTTTCCCCTTTCGGCTGTGTTTGGCCGATGGGGAAGCCTTGGATTTATCGGTTTGGAGTTTCGCCAACATGTTTTGATAGATCTTTGTATTTTTGAGCTGTTTGCAAAAAAGCCACTCGTCGGGGTCCACCGGTGCAGTGGGTATGTCAGATTCGGATGAGTCTGAGCAAGAAACCGCCCAGGGCGGTGTTTCTTCCCTTGTGGCTGCTTGTGCTATGCCTTTGTCCGGAGTTTGGAGCATGCCCGTTCTGGTAGTCTGAATGACTGCAGAAGGGGTTGCTCCTGCGGCTCCGGTAGGGGTTAGATCAGCCATTTGGTGAGCTTAAAGGATGCAGTTTTGAAAGTTTTTTGAATCTTTCAACCGACACGGATGGCGCCAATGAAGAAACAACGAGTATAAAGGGGTAATAGGAGTAGGGTATAATGACTCGTGTTCGCTGCAGGGTATAATCCTTTGCTCACGACGATGGTTAATCTATGGTTATATGCATAAACAATAAGCAGAGTAATATAAGAGACAACGATATAAGTGGTTCGGTCTCGTGAGACCTACGTCCACTAATAAGAGATGATCTTTTATAAATGTGGAGTACAAGTCATGATACAAGTGTATTGCTTCTAATTGGTTAATTGACTCCCTTAAGAAAGGAGGTGAAGTCCTCCTTTTATAGGAGGTGCGTGGGCCTGAGGTCATCAGGCCCACTTTGATTGTTGATGGGCTTGGGCCCGGGAGCCGGGCCGGTTGCTTAGGAGCCCATTTAGTCGGATCCCAACCCTTAGTTAGGTAAAATGATCCAAGTTGAGGAGGGCTTCTTTTGATTGGGCCACGTGGCGCTACGTGGTTGGATGGCTGGGCGGTGCCCTGCCATTAGTACACGTGGCGCATTGTGGCTGGTTCTGCAGAAGGGACTCCTTTTCTTCTGCCGTCAGATAGTGTCAGGCGGCTGACCAGTTGTCAGCTGACACCTGATGGGAAGTGGCAAGTTGAGCTCTAAGGGGGATGTACCCGGCGCTGTCAACTGGTGCTTCTGCGCGGAGTGAGCAGTGCGCTTCGGCGCTGCTGCGTTATCTCCTTAAGTGTGTTGCTTGGGCTGCTTTAGGCGGAGTTTCTGGACGCTGGGTAGGGTGCGCTTGAAAGCGCTAGGAAATAGTACCCTACCCCTTCAATACCCATCTTGAGTTTAACGCTACCAATCTACAACCGTTGGCAATGGTATAACTAATATTTTCCTTTGATTATAAGAATCTTCCAAACTGGAAACCTTTTTCAACGTAAATACTCTGGTTGCTGATTAAGGAGACAAAAGATTGAGGGTTGCTGAAAACCAAAACGGATAAATTTTATTCTTATTAATATGATCGGTTAGAATTAGGTTACCTGATACTCGAATCCTTCAATGTGAACGTGAATGTGAGAGAAGCATCTGTTACGGTTTCAAAATTATTGGACAGATTTAAAAATTATTTGAGAGAAAGAGAGAGACATGATGTCTTTATATAGTTGTGTAATGGGGTGTCGAATTTGAAATTTGAATTTGGAGCTCAAATTTAAAACCGACAGTCCTAGAAAACTCTGTTGAAGCAAGTGACAATATTTAATTAATTTATTAACAACATATGTTCAAGCAAGTGGGATTATTACCACTGTTCAGGCAAATGGCATTATTTAATTATTTAATTTTTGATTTACAGCTGGTTAGTGACGCCACTTTTTGCATTACGCTGGCATTGGTGGCCTGTCTCTCTCCGCTTGACACAAGCTTTTTAACGTCACTCACGACTCTCCTATCATAGAAAGTATAGATAGATAATACTAATCTATATATATAATAAAAGAAAGCAATTTTAATGACATGGCACTTAAAGAGGCATTCTCTTCTTTGAGTGTGCCATGTGTCATCCCATGTGGCATTGAGATATTTTAGGAAAAAATATTTTAAAAATCAAATTGGATTTTTCTCACTTATGTTTCCTCCCATAATTTTTAAAAGTTAATATCTTTTATATATGAGATTTTTAAAGAAAAAAATTACACCAAATTAACGAGCGTTTTATTATCTTTCCAACGAGTACCATAGTGCTATATAAAAAAACGAGAAAAAAAACAACTATTTTTTGTGGGGTTTTGTTCATACAGGAAAAAAAACACAAAGTGTTAAGGTTATTCATTAATCATATATAGGCAAGTAACTAATTATGTTCAAATTAGTAAATATGAATTCTATTTTCAACATGTATTAACATTGGAATTATACATTGTTTAAGGTTAGGCGTTAACATTAGAGATACAACCAAAGCCATTTTAATGACATGACATTCAAAGAGTCATTCTCTTCCTTGAATGTGTCATGTGTCATCCCATGTGGCATTGAGATATTTAAGGAAAAAAAAATTAAAAATTAAATTAAATTTTTCTCTTTTATGTTTCCTCCCATAAATTTTTAAACATTAATATGTTTTATATACGAGATTTTTTAAAGAAAAACGACTATTTTTTGTGGGGTTTTGTTCATACAGGAAAAAAAACACAAAGTGTTAAGGTAAATCATTAATCATACATAGGCAAGTCACTAATTATGTTCAAATTAGTAAATATGAATTCTATTTTCAACATGCGTTAACATTGGAGTTATACATTGTTTTAATTTAGATATTAATATTAGAGTTATACATTGTTTACGTTAACATTAGAGATACCTTTTTAATTGTTTTAGGTTAGGTGCTACCCGAAGCTTTATTGCATATAACTGTAAAGCGAATCATTTTATTTCATATGTAAAATTAATATGTCATATTAGATTTCTCACCCCCCCGGGACGTTCCCGGGGTATAATCTAGTATAGATATATAGATACCCTATATATTTCTAAATTATGTAGTAATCCTATCCCAAAATCACAAACATACATATGCGTATTTCTGTTGATAAGAATATCACTTTTAGAAATAACTATTGTTTATAATTTAATAAGATATTCTCACTTATTACTCTATATACTACGGAGTAAATAACAACTGACGGCGCAATAGTAGCTTCCCCACTTTCACACTTTGACCACACAATCTTTTGCAAACTGAATTCTGACCACTCATCTTCTTTAACAACGAACGGCCCAGACCACCGACTTCCTCCACCTTTTGATTGATTACAACCCCCTACCAGCCACTTTTTTTTATCTCCCACTGCAGCATCGATCTTCACATCCTCTCAACACGTACATACGACAACCACCTACGAAGCCCGGCGATGCCACGACTGTGCTCCGACGACACCCTTCAGCCGGCGTCTCTCGGTCATACTAGCTAGCCTTTCGAAGTCTGCAACCATGGTGAAGATGACGATAATGGGTTGCTGGTGGAAATCGGAAGGCGGGTGAAGAAAATGAGTAAAATGTAAGTTCTTCTGATTATTGTGTATTATTTGGAGGTTTGAGTATGCTAATCTGATCTGTTAAAAGGAAACAGGAGAAGCTAAGAAAACTGGTAAACATATGGAATATGTTTGAAGAAGTTGTGGTTACATGCTATCTTGATTGTTTAGAACTTGACTTTCGCTTTCAGTAATTATGGAAACCGTTTGAAGAGGTTTGGATGTTATTGAGATTTGTTTATGATTTTAGATATTATTAATTAGGTTAAATCGATGACTAAATTCTTTGGATTATTGTATATTATTTGGAGGTCTGTGTAATGCTTAAATGAGCCACTTCAAATAGATTCATTACTCCGATCCAGAATACGATTAATCCGGCATGAGCTACATTAGCCTCTAATAGTTTACCGGATAAATTGATAAGGCGTGCATTCCTAGCCCACCAAGCGAAACCGGTGGTTTCTTGGTCACGGCCAGCTAAAGCTAAAGTTCCATTACAGAGCGATTCCACAGGTAGAACCTCCTCAGGGAATATAAGGATGGGGTCAACGGACTCTAACCTTGTGGTGACCAAGAGGACGGTCACGGTTGACGGCGATCGTTTAGCAGCGCAAGATCGAAGGTGGCTTTTGCTGCCGGCGCGAAGCGCCGGGGATTCCACTAGTTATTTTTCTAAATATCATCATCATTTGGGATTTTAAAAATATATTTTGAACTAAATAATATATTATACTTAATTTTGATCAAGTTGGTTACATAATTCTGCTCAGTGTGTGGTCTATAGGATCATATATTATTAGCAGCGCTATCATATGTCATGTAGGGTTGTCCAAGTCGCTTGTCTCTTGCTTTACGCTCACTTAGAAATTGATCAAGAAATGTTCGTTCTCTCTCCAGCTTGGTTGTAAACGAGCCAATCATGAGCAAAAGTCCATTCGGCTCAGTTCAGATCAAATTATTTTAATGTATATATAATATATTAAGTGTATATATATATATATATATATATATATATATATATAAAGGTTCGGGTACAAAGGAGTGTTTTTGTAAAAGAGTGAAAAATAAATGTGTCCATTAGATCACATAGATAGATAGATAGATGAGATTAAATGAGTGGCAAACTTGTAAATTATGTTAAAATCTTATGAAATTAATATATGATATGGGGGTATATAGGTAAAAACATTTGATTCATATTAAAAACTCATTAATTAAATCCCCCCATTTTAGGACCCCTCTCTCACCAAATCTCTCTCTCTCCCCCACAATTCTCTCTTTCCCTGTCATTGAGAACTTCTTCTCCATTTTGTGCGAGTCACCATTCTTCCAAATTCCCAAAATGAATAGGAGTTTCAAAGATTATAAAAAAAATACCAATTTTGTCTTTTAATATGTCCACCTGTCAACATTCCATCACTTGGTCAAATATTTCATGCCTCACAATATGCAAGTTTATGGTTGATAATTTGCCGTGTATATTTACTTTTTAGTTTGTCACGATTTTAACAAACTTTAAGATGAACGTCAACGATTTGGATGATACTTTCCTTTATATTTTATAAAATTACAAAAACAATCAATGTTAGAGAGTTTTTTTTTTAATTTATGAGTAAATAAAGTTTTGCTCATGTTTTTGTTATAGATTCATGTTTATAGTATTGTTTTTTTATGTGGTTTGTGTGTTTAATGACTGTTTATTTATGTGTTTTGGTGTATAAGGATTATTTATAGTATTGTGTTTTACGTGTATCACATCTGGTTAACATGAGTTTAACTTGAGTTTAAAACACAATGAGTTCAGATGATTAGTTAACACGAGTTTAAAAAACAATAGGTTTAAATGGGTGTTATAAACAGATGGTTTTGATAGAACACAATAAGTTTATCTGGTAGTTTAACATGACTTTAAAACACACAACGTTTTTTTTTTATAAAACACAATATGTTCTTATGAATTTAAAACACACAACGTTTTTTATAAAACACAATAAGTTCTTATGAGTTTAAAACACATGACGGTTTTTTTTACAAAACACACTATGTTTTTGAGATTATAAAATCCCAAAAATATCTCAAATTGATTATAGATTGAAATTTCCATAATCTTGAATAGGTCCCTTTAGATTTAAATAAAACATTACCACATGTCACCCTCACAAGCCTTCTCACCCTTCTTACAAAACACACACTTTGTACCCTAACCCTACCATATATATATATATATATATATATATATATATATATATATATATATATAGGGAGGATAAATTGAAAACCTCCCCCAGTTAAAGAAACTTTGAAACTACATCTTAGCCATTCATTTGCTAAGATCAATGTCCCATGTTTTTTCTTTCATTTTTCGTTTATAATTTAAAACAAAAAGGAGGACCAAAAGGATGATAAGGGCAAAAGAGTCCAACACAATTTACAACTGCCAAAAAGAAAAAGAGCAACTGACACTGAACAGTTTCTTTCTTTGCTTTTGTGCACCTTTTCCAATGATCATCATATACACTAGACTCTCCATAATAAACATCTGATAGACTTTTCAACACTTCATCTAACACTATCAAACCCACCGCCACTTTTCAAAAACACTTCATCTAACACCACTTCATCTAAACCACCCATCGTTGTTTTATATCTAAACCACCGTCACCGTCCTTAAAAACCACCGTCCTCCAAAACCACAGTCACGGTTTACAAAAACCACCGCCCTCCAAAACTACCGCCACGGTTTACAAGGCGTATAAACCAGATCTTCAAAATCACCGTCATCTAGAAACGAACGTCGTCGTTAAAAGGTAATCGGTCACACAATGTTTAACAAACTTGTTAGTCCCAGAAACACTTTAGATTCTACATTAAAGTCCCACAAATATGTTTCAGTTTTTGTTTTTGGTTTTGTTAGTTCCAGAAAACCTTTATATTCTACAACTTCTATTTCCGGTTACAAAATCTTGAAATTTAGGTTACAAGACATCGATTATAGCTTTTCCCCAAAATGTTGAATTTTATAAGGTTTTAAATTAAACTTTGCTTTTGCTTGTTAGATGTTATGAAGAAGTTAATGAGTGTGAAAAAAGTGGATCGTTTTTTTTTTTTTGGGATGCAGTTTTTTCTAAAAAGAAGTTACTGGGATATTGTTTGTTACATGTCTTACGGCTTTTAAAAATCATAATCTTCGGATATTGTTTGTTACTTATCTTAGGGCTTTTTATAAAATGTGATTTTGAAGTTACATATCTTAGGACTTTTTATAAAATATGATTTTCATGTTACATATAGTGATAGTTGTGGTTACAAATACTTTGTATTTATATTTTGTAAAGTTTATAATCATAATCCTAGGGCTTTTTAAAGTTACATTTAGTGATGTTAACCGGTTTTTTGGGGTGATCCTTTGCTTTAGATGGTTGTGCTTACAAAGACTTTATATTTATATTTTGTAACGGTATTTTGTTGTTGTTAGCAAAAAATGTCTACCAAGTGTACAAGGAAAAGCCCACGTTTGTTACTAACGGAGCCTGTTATAGATATGGTTTCTCCAGATCAACAGAACAATACCAACCATAAAAAGGTTAAAAAGCAACTAGGTATGCTATCAAATTGTTTTGCCATCAATTTTTGAATCTACGAACTTATAAAAAAAGTAACCGTAAATTTACTAATGCAGATTTTGATGAAAATTAACTAGATACAACTATGGGCTACTCAGAAAAACGAACAACGGGTATGTCAATCAACCATTTCGCTTAAATATATTTGTGTGTTACATGTTTTAAAATTATTTGAAAATATGTATATCAGGGATTTCACAGAAAAAATGGAAGAAAAATAGTTAATTTCGACGACGAGCAACCCGCCCAAAGCTCAAAAAAACATACGACAACGGGTACGATAAAAAACAAACTGCTTGGCTGTTTTATATACATCTTTAAAGTTTTTTTTTTTGGGAATGTTTATTATATGATCATGTATTTTTTCTTTGAAGATAATGTTATGTTTATTAGGATGTTGGAGGATGTTTATTATATAGATTTTAAAGTTTTTTTTGGGGAATGAAATGCCCATTCAACTAAATGTACATATCAATGTTTTCATTACCTAACTACTATTATGAGACAAGTCATTTAATCGGCTTATTGACTGACTGGAATGGTTTAAAAACCAAATGAGATTATAACAACTTAAAATATATATGTGTGTTAATCAACCGTTTCGCTTAAATATGTATGTGTGTTACAACTATGGGCTCTTCATAAAAATGGACAATGTGTATGTTAATCAACCGTTTTGCTTAAATATATATGTGTGTTACATGTTACATGTATAGCAGGAATTTCATAGAAAAAACGGAAGAAAATAGTTACTTTCGATGACGAGCAACTAGCCCAACGTGCAAAAAAACGTACGACAACAGGTACAATAAAAACATATTGCTGGGCTGTTTTATATATGTTTGTTACATGGTTTGGTTTTTTAAAATCATGTATAACAGGAGCATTAGGAAAAAAAGGTGAAAAGATTTCCACAAAGTTCCAAAACAAGTGGGGAAGAGCAATGGTTCTCGTTGACAATACGTTCATCGTCATTACAAATGTATAAATGCATTAAAGATTTAAGGGAAAAACAAAAGGAGGCCGTGAAAAAAATGGGCTTTGGCAAACTTTTGGAATTTAACGTTAATGGAATCCCAGGGAAGTTGGCTCACTATGTCGTGGATAACATTGATCCAGATAAAATGGAAATAAAGCTGGAAAATGGAAGCATAAAAGTTGACGAAATAGCTATCAATGTGTCGTTAGGAATACCATGTGAAGGGTTACAAATTCAAAAAAGGGAACCCTTTGACTTTATGGAAGAAGAGGTGAAACAATGGAGGGCTCAGTATCCGGAGCGTTTTGTGGCAGTAACCAACATAGTGGAAAACATAGAAGAAGCTAAGGATGAAGACACATTCATCTTCCGTTTAGACTTCTTGATGATGTTCCTCACGGTTATGGTGGAGTGCCATAGTCAAGGAAGATGTAGAGACTTCTTATTTAAGAAGATAACAAAGGACACCGATTTCTCACATATCGACTGGTGTGCGTATATTATTCAAGGAATGAAGCCATGTAAGCGGAACTGGCGTAGATGTGACCTAGGGTCTCAGTTTGCAGGTCCACTAACTATATTGACCGTAATATATTAAAATCTTGTGCAGTTAGCATTTGTTTCAATTATGTTACTTCACTCCATTGTGATGAGCAATACTAACTTGTAACCTTGCTTTTTTTAGCTTTTGTATGTGGAAAACGTTGAATGCAAAGGAATAAAAATGGATAATACAAAGCTGGAAATAGCATTCTGGGACATGATCAATCGGTAAGATGTGAAAAAAAAGGACAGTTATGTTATGCTAAAAGACATAATTCAACAAATTTACTTTTTTTTGTAACAGGAGAAATTAAGTGAGATAAGTGGACTAATCGACACACTGATTAGAATAAAGGAAAATGTTGAATCAAAATTATGAGAGATCAAAGAAAAAAATACCAGAGAATCAAGATGTGAAATGTTAAGTAAAAAGTATTATTTATTGTTTAATGCGACAAGCAAACGACACAAAGGTTGCTCACCTGAAAAAAAGATTAACACTGTCTTGGATGATATCAGTCTACATTTTGATGAAGAAGATATTGATTCAGATAGTTCAGATGAAGACAATGATCACAATTCAGGTTTGTATGTGTTACATTATTTATGTATAGTCGCTAAAACAGATAACTTGTAACTGATATGTATATTTGAATAAAAAACAGTAATGGATGATGTAACAACCCGGCACAAACCCCCAAAAAATTTTCGCGAATTAATATTGTTTGCCTATAATAAAAATTAACCAAAACAAATAGTAAGTGAGTCGGTTATGTTCGAAACTGAAAACCAAACCATTATAGATAAAATATTATTATGTAACACGTTGCGAGACCAAGTTAAAACACGATAACGAACCCAACCCACACCCGAACGGACCGGGTGAGTCACCAAGGGAGAGGACACTTGTCCTCCCCTCTTGGTGACACCCACCCTCTTTTAACTTTATAAAACACACCCACATGTACATCTGTATACCTTATCTTCACACTACACCCAAACATAGAGAGAGAAAGAGAGTGAGCAAGAGAGAGAGAAGGAGGAGCCAGGGGCTCTCGCCGCCGCTTTAGACAGAGCTTCGGCCACCCCAACGACAAACAACAACCAACACCCGATTATTATTATTCTTAGAGAGAGAGGGACGAGCAGAGGAAAGAGGAGACGACGGACAGAGAAACAGAAGAGAGAGAGAGCTTGGTAGAAGAAGAAGAAGAAGAAGAAGAAGAAGAAGGGAGGAAGACGACGGTGACAGTGGTGGTGGTTCGGCTGAGGTTCCGATCGGGTCAGATCTGGTCTCAAGGTAAAAACCCATCTTTTTTTAATATTATGGTTATTGAAATGGTGTTCACGTTGCTGGTTGGGCTAGGCCAAAGGATGTTCCGGTGATACAGTTGGGGGTGGATTCTGCAGTTGTCTGGCGGCGATGTAATGATGGACTAGGGTTGTTGTGGTGGTGTTAGGTGGTCCGGGGTTTGGGACAGGTTTGTATGGTGGCAGTGATGGTGGTCGGACGAGTGGTGGAGGTGGTGACCGATTGTTGAGATGGTTTGGGAGTTTTGGCCCAAAGGTTGATAATGATGGTTGATGGTGATTAACAGATGGTATGGTGGAACTCGGGTCGACCGACTTGGGTTAAGGATCGGGTCACGAGGCCAGTCAACAACCACCCGGAGGTCAACCGGGTCACGTGAACAGTAACTCGAGCGATAGGTATAGCCAAACCCGATAGTTAAACTATTATATTTAGATATTTATTTATATGTACGTAACGCGTGTGGAACTTAACGAGTCGATAAATGGACTATTCACAAATACATACTAAGATAAATATATATTGGATGGGATACAAGGACCTTCGGACTAGTGATATGGGTTAGATAACTTGTAGAACTAGTTATACGAACACTAGGTAACTCGACACTTTGGATGTTTAGACACTAGGGACTTGACACATGAACATAGACAATAAATGCATACTCGACAACTATAGCATGGACGTTAGATATCTTGCGGACTAGTCGTATGAATATTATATAACATGGACATTAGGAATGGATAACTTGGACACTGACATGATAACAATAGGATAATATAGTACGGACTCGAATGTTTGGACTAGTCGCCTAAACCTTAGTTAACATGAAACTTTGGAACCTTTGGACACTTGACGTGTAGAGCCTTGTAAACATTATGTCTAATACCTCGGACGTTTGGACTAGTTATGAACTATTGACCATGGAGAATAACAACTCGGACATAACTATAGATGACAACATATATTAGGATATGTTACCTATCGACTTAAATATTAATACGGATATTAGTCATAACCTTTGAACAATAAGAGTAGGGTGCGACATTTGGGAACCAACTATATTTATACATAGTCGACATTTAATAATACCTATAATAACTAGTATATATATTGGATCTAGACACCTTAGACTTGGAATGGAGATATGAGATTTAGACGCCTATAACTCGAATGGATACTTGGACTTAAACACTTGACACGTGAGATATGAACTTCGGACAAATAGATGAAAGGAAACTTAGACAAATATAAACCATTGTAAAATAGGAACATGGAACGTTATAGATAGAAACCATACACTCAAGCTCATTCCCACGCGTAACCGTTACGAATGAAACTAAAGACTAATGATATTAACAATGTGTGTCGACATAGGGCCCAACCAGGAGAATGTCAGTATCCGATACTGAGCATCCCGTTTTATAATTGAGCTATGCAAACACGTGAGTTTCGTGAACTCCCCTCTTTTTAATTCTAAACTGTTTTATACATTAATATGGTGTTAGTTTTACAGAGCGTGATTACCTGCTTGCTGGTTATGCATACTGAACCAGGCACTCATTAACTCTAGGATAGAGCCGACTTAATATATGGGTAGTACTACTTGGGGAAACCCCTACGCACAGTGGTCCGGCCTAGACCCGGAAACCCCCACTGAGACCGACGGGTCGTTGCGGCATATATTTTGCCATTGGGGAACCTATGAGGCCGGACATAGGTTGAGAACTATGACAATAACGGGGATAGTTTATGTTGTTACATCTAGACATGGTTAGGCATGGGCTAGATGCCAAGGGTTGAGTGGCCAGCTTGTAGGACTATAACACCATAACCAGGAAAATGTGTTTGGAAAACTATTAAACTGTTTGAATAAATGAAACTGTTTTGATAAACTAATTTTGGGCGCCTATGTAACTAAACACACGAACTCACCAACATTAGAGTTGACAAAACCATTTTAAGCATGTGTTCAGGTACAGGCATTGGAGATGTGAAGAGCGTGTGATTGCAACTCGGAGTCACAACCGGTGGACGAACCAGAAGACAATCGAGTAACCATAGATATTACCGCGAAATACGATCAAGGACTAGATGTAGTTAATGAAATTGTATAAATTATATTAACAAAGTTAGTTATTTCTATACCGCTTCCGCTGTTGCTTGAATTTGCGTGAATGTTGTACCAAACTGTGATTTCGTCCAGGCCCCTGTGGCCGGGTTGTGACCGTTGGTATCAGAGCAAACAGCGCGGCGAGTATGACTCCATTAGGCTTTAACCACGAACCATAGGATCCTGACTTAGAAACCACAGAGTATATTTCGGTTTGGAGAACCGAAACCTGACGGATGAACCGGAGTTGCAATCAGAGGATAGCGGACGAGTTAATCTTGGGTACTGAACACATATGGATAAAACGTTAGGTGATAAAAACTACATTTGAATACATGAACGAACTTGCGAAAGAATCAATGAGAACATAAGATTAAGTGTTGGTGATCTTTAATAGAAATAGACTTTGATGCTTAAGTGAGGCGAGGAAGTGATTATGGTCGCGAACATAATCATGAATTCGCAGGCGCAAAGGCATTTCAGGGATATTTTATTAAAAATCATAGTCACGAAAGTTCAAATTAATACCCTCGAACAAAAAAACTCGTATGAACTGTATCGGTATGTGATCGGCGAAATGAGAGTTCGCCTTACCTTTGGTGCTTTTGGTTTTCTAACCATGGTATTCTCATTCGATGGATGGAAGTTTCGAACCTAACAAGCGATTGTACTCGTTTTCTTGGGATATTCTTGGGAAATTCTTTCTTGATACAATGAATCTTGTAGATTGAGCTACTCGATTCCGTTCAGAAATTTGATAATTTTCATGTTTTGTCGTCAAAAGCTCTTAGACACTAAGATCTAGACCGTTTTTGTGACACTTGAGTACAAAAACTCCCGTGGGTGTTTCTTGTTCTTTAGATATTTAAGCCTCTTTCGGATGGTACAGACTTCTAGAGCATATGTGAACGCCAGAAAAATCTTAGTTAAATAGATAACTGTTCCGATTTTATACTAAGCTACTTTGATTACGAACCAAAAATGTTAGATTTCTTTCCAAACCAAGTATCAAAACTGTGCTTATCACCTAATGTAAAGTGAGTTGGGGATTGTGTGATCATGAATTTACAAATACGTTATGGTGCTATAAATTTCCATAAGAGTTTATGGTAAGGATTTCTAATTACGTTTTTGAGGTATCAAATGTGTGGTGGGTTAGCTACGGTACACCCTATATATAAACACCAATGATACGTCAGAAATGAGATTGGAGATCTAACCAAGGATAAACTTTAGTTCGATTTCCAAACGATTGACAAAGTTGTATGTACCGCCTTAATGTAAAGTAAATTCGCGATTGCGTAATCATGAATTTTTAAATACATTATTGGGGTATGAAATTCCATGAATATTTTTGGGAAGGATTTCTAATACATTCTTGAAGTAACAAAGGTGTGGTGGGCTCGCTGCGGTACGCCCTATATATAAACACCAATAGTACGTCAAAACGATATTGGAAGTCTAACCAAGAACAAACCCTATTCCGTTCGACCCAAAGATCGAGGATTTTGCAGATCCTGCTTCCATAATTTTCATGTCATAGTCGTCTACCTTTTCAAACAATTACCAATCACCGAATAAATTTTGAGGTATTACCACAACCACAATTTCGCGGATGAAATTCTTTTAAGGGGGGAGAATGTAACAACCCGGCACAAACCCCCAAAAAATTTTCGCGAATTAATATTGTTTGCGTATAATAAAAATTAACCAAAACAAATAGTAAGTGAGTCGGTTGTGTTCGAAACTGAAAACCAAACCATTATAGATAAAATATTATTATGTAACACGTTGCGAGACCAAGTTAAAACGCGATAACGAACCCAACCCACACCCGAACGGACCGGGAGAGTCACCAAGGGAGAGGACACTTTTCCTCCCCTCTTGGTGACACCCACCCTCTTTTAACTTTATAAAACACACCCACATGTATATCTGTATACCTTATCTTCACACTACACCCAAACATAGAGAGAGAAAGAGAGTGAGCAAGAGAGAGAGAAGGAGGAGCCAGGGGCTCTCGTCGCCGCTTCACCGGCCACCCCCACGACAAACAACAACCAACACCCGATTATTATTATTATTCTTAGAGAGAGAGACGAGCAGAGGAAAGAGGAGACGCCGGAGAGAGAAACAGAAGAGAGAGAGAGAGAAAGAGAGCTCAGTAGAAGAAGAAGAAGAAGAAGGGAGGAAGACGATGGTGACTATGGTGGTGGTTCGGGTGAGGTTCCGATCGGATCAGATCTGAAAGGTAAAAACCCATCTTTTCTGAATATTATGGTCATTGAAATGGTGTTAACGGTGATGGTTGGGCTAGGCCAAAGGATGTTTCGGTGATACAGTTGGGGGTGGATTCTGCAGTTGTCTAGCGGTGGCGATGTAATGATGGACTAGGGTTGTTGTGGTGATGTTAGGTGGTCATGGGTTTGGGACAGGTTTGTATGATGGCAGTGATGGTGGTCAGACAAGTGGTGGGGGTGGTGACCGATTGTTGAGATGGTTTGGGAGTTTTGGTCCAAAGGTTGATAATGATGGTTGATGCTGATTAACAGATGGTATGGTGGAACTCGGGTAGACCGAGTTGGGTTAAGGATCGGGTCACGAGATCAGTCAACAACCACCCGGAGGTCAACCGGGTCACGTGAACAGTAACTCAAGCGATAGGTATAGCCAAACCCGATAGTTAAACTATTATATTTAGATATTTATTTATATATACGTAACGCGTGTGGGACTTGACGAGTCGATAAATGGACTATTCACAAATAGATACTAAGATAAATATATATTGGATGGGATACAAGGAACTTCGGACTAGTGATATGGGTTAGATAACTTGTAGAACTAGTTATACGAACACTAGGTAACTCGACACTTTGGATGTTTGGACACTAGGGACTTGACACATGAACATAGACAATAAATGCAGACTCGACAACTATAGCATGGGCGTTAGATATCTTGCGGACTAGTCGTATGAATATTATATAACATGGACATTAGGAATGGATAACTTGGACACGGACATGATAACAATAGGATAATATAGTACGGACTCGGATATTTGGACTAGTCGCCTAAACCTTAGTTAACATGGAACTTCGGAACCTTTGGACACTCTACGTGTAGAGCCTTGTAAACATTATGTCTAATACCTCGGACGTTTGGACTAGTTATAAACAATGGACCTTGGAGAATAACAACTCGGACATAACTATAGAAGCCAACATATATTAGGATATGTTACCTATCGACTTAAATATTAAAACGGATATTAGTCATAACCTTTGAACAATAAGAGTAAGGTGCGACATTTGGGAACAAACTATATTTATACATAGTCGACATTTAATAATACCTATAACAACTAGTATATATATTGGATCTAGACACCTTAGACTTGGAATGGAGATATGAGATTTAGACGCCTATAACTCGAATGGATACTTGGACTTAAACACTTGACACATGAGATATGAACTTCGGACAAATAGATGAACGGAAACTTAGACAAATATAAACCATTGTAAAATAGAAACATGGAACGTTATAAATAGAAACCATACACTCAAGCTCGTCCCCACGCGTAACCGTTCCGAATGAAACTAAAGACTAATGATATTAACAATGTGTGTCGACATAGGGCCCAACCAGGAGAATGTCAGTATCCGATACTGAACATCCCGTTTTATAATTGAGCTATGCAAACAGGTGAGTTTCGTGAACTCCCCTCTTTTTACTTTTAAACTGTTTTTGGGTGACGCATGCTTCTAAACTGTTTTGTACATTATTATTGTGTTAGTTTTACAGTGCGTGATTACCTGCTTGCTTGTTATGCATACTGAACCAGGCACTCATTAACTCTAGGATAGAGCCGACTTAATGTATGGGTAGTACTACTTGGGGAAACCCCTACGCACAGTGGTCCGGCCTAGACCCGGAAACCCCCACTGAGACCGATGGGTCGTTGCTGCATATATTTTGCCATTGGGGAACCTATGAGGCAGGACATAGGTTGAAAACTATGACAATAACGGGTATAGTTTATGTTGTTACATCTAGATATGGTTAGGCATGGGCTAGGTGCCAAGGGTTGAGTGGCCAGCTTGTAGGACTGTAACACCATAACCAGGAAAATGTGTTTGGAAAACTATTAAACTGTTTGAATAAATGAAATTGTTTTGATAAACTAATTTTGGGCGCCTATGTAACTAAACACATGAACTCACCAACATTAGTGTTGACAAAACATTTTAAGAATGTGTTTAGGTACCGGCATTGGAGATGTGAAGAGCGTGTGATTGCAACTCGGAGTCACAACCAGTGGACGAACCAGAAGACGATCGAGTAACCATAGATATTACCGCGAAATATGATCAGGGACTAGATGTAGTTAATGAAATTGTATTAAATTGTATAAATTATATTAATAAAGTTAGTTATTTCTATACCGCTTCCGCTGTTGCTTGCATTTGCGTGAATGTTATACCAAACTGTGATTTCGTCCAGGCCCCTGTGGCCGGGTTGTGACAGATGATCAGCACATTGATGTCTAAGATGAGATGTCGATGACAACGAAGATGATTTTGAATCAGACTCTTTAGCTGATAAAAAGGATAAAAGTTCAGGTTTAAATTCTTAGTCGAGATTATTGCATATATTTTAGGGAGTTATGTTTATCTGTCTAGAAGCCATTGATCTCTGCCCAGCCATATTAACCCAAAAACTGCAACAGTTACCACACTGTATGACGATTGTCCGATCCTTCTGACCACCTTGTGACGATTGTTTGACCCAAAAACTGCACTTTTCTGGTGATTGTCTAACCCTTCTGACCTGTTTTTGACCCACTTTCTGACCCTCCTTCTGACCTGCATATCTCATACGAAAACAGAAATGCGTGTTGAGGACGTGAGTGACAAGACTGACACCTCGGATGCTAAAGACAAAGTGGGGACAGGTATGTTACCATAACAATGAATGATATTCTTAATTACCCTTTGACTATGTTATGTTACATTTTAAACGTAAGGCTGACTTTCTTATGTAATGTTATAGGCAGAATTGCATGTTGATGGAGTGAATGATAGGGCTGATATGGTGACAGGTATGTTAACTTAATAAAAACATCCTATTCCTAATTACATTTAACTAATTTATGTTACCTTTTAATGTAGAACCTGTGAAACCTATAATGACATAGTGAATGGTCGCGTGACAACAGCGGACAATACAGATTTACATGATATGGGGACAGGTATGCATAATGCATGCCATTCTTAATTAGACTTAAAATTTTTATGTTACACTTAGATAACACTATGGGGTATTGACAAAAATGTAGAACTTGTGAAAGGGGCAAAATTGGGTGTGGAGGTAGTGAATGGCAAGGATGATATGGGGACACGCATGTTACCTTAATAACGCCGTAGTTGAAATGGTTTAGCGGATCAATTTTTTGTTATTATTTTTTTAGAATTTAGGCTATGAGAGAACTTTGGTTTAACCTCAACTATTGCTATTATTAGAGATTAGAAGGTTGAAATGTTGATTCTGTGTTTTGTATTAAGTGATTGGTCATCATGTCCTTTGGGGAGTAGTATTGATTTAATACCTTCAATAGCAGTCAGATCTTGAGAGAAGTTATGAAAGTAGACAGTATTCGCTTTTCAATCTTTCTAAACTAGGGCTATGGTCTTATTGACCAAGTCAAATAGAACTCTTTTACTCCTTTCCTCAAAATAATCTATGTAGCCAGAGCAGTCTTCACTGAATAGGTTCGGTAACAAACCATAGATTCATTCCAGTGTCACTAAGCTTTTAGCAGCACTTTTGGGATTGAAAACAGTCTTCACTGGATAGGTTCGGAATCAATCTATAAATATTTAGTTATGTTACATTATAGATAACACTACGGGTATTGTACTCATAGGTGGTGAAAACGACTATCAATTGATGATGCGGTTAAAAGATTGAAAAGCACAAGTGTAACACTCGATAACACATATATAGATATGGAACCTTAGTGTTGCACTCCTTGAAACTCGAAATTTCTTGATGGAACGCTTAGAACTTAGTATGAAACACTTCGGATAAGATGAAACCTGGAAGAAACATCTTGATGTACATGATTGAACCCGTTTGTCGTAGTTCTTTCGACCATTTCTCACCAAGTTTTTGGAATTTCCTTCAACATTTTGGCAAATTCCCTTAATCGAATCATTTAACTTCGTTTGGAAACCCAGTTCATACCCCATTTTATCACTAAGAACTCTTGGACACCATGCTCCAAACCTTTCAGATAACACTTGAGTACAATTGGTTTTGCACTTTATCCTTGCTTCCGAAATATTTAAGCTCTCTCAGATTGAACAACTTCCTAGAACCATATGCAAACGCCAAGAAAGCCTTAGATTATTCAATAATCCTCCTTAGTAAGCTCACTTCGTTTATGATAAAACCATTAATTCATTCAAAACAAAATGTTTGTTCGTTCCCTACACCATCAAAAGATTTACTAATCTTTGCATTTCGATCATTCCTGTTATTTGAGTTAGTATCCTCAAAAGACATAACACTCTAATGTATGGTAAATTGGCGATTATGATCCAGAACATAATCGTGAATCTACAGGTACGTTATGGTGGTGTGGAATTCCCCGCGGATTTTCGAGAAAGATTCCAGTCCGTTTTTGAAGTATCAAAGGTGTGGTGGGTTGGCTGCGGTACACCCTATATATAAACACCAATGGCACGTCAGAACTAAGACTGGAAGTCTGATCTAAAATAAACCCTAGTCTGTTTTCGGATGTTGCGTTAAACCAAAGATTGAAGAAATTACGGGTCCTATTTCTATGAGTCCATGTCCTAGCTGATTATTACCTGTTTTAACAACTGTCAAGCCACCGAATTGGTAAATCATCCTGTATGTGGACACTATATCTGATAAGTTAACCTCTGTACCCCCCCCCCCAGCCTGTAAGTAGAGTTGTCAGGGTTTAAAGGCTCCCCGTTGTTCGTATGAACAGCACAACTGCTTTAGGAAACATAGTATGACATGCACCGGGCCCCCGTATGTACAGATTCTTGTAATCTCGTAGTACATCTAGAATTCATTACCTTATTTTGCTATAGTACGACCTATTTACCTAGTTATATAATTATAAGTTCACATCCATAAGTGACGCTTGAGGGTCGGATGACCCTAACCAGTATAAGAATAATAACCGAACTACGAAATATAACCCCAACCTTATATTTGCGGACGAAACTCTTGTAAGCAGGGAAGAATGTAACAACCCAGAACGGACCCCAAATTTTTTTTTCGCGTTTTAATATTATTACCATAAAATAAAATGAACCAAAGAACTACTAAATGAGTCGGTTATGTGTGAAACTGAAAACCGAATAACTAACCCCCTCTCATCCCTATCAGAACTGAGAAAGAGATAGAGAGTAATCAAAGGAGTCGAAGAGAGAGAGATCTGGAGGAGGAAGGATGACGGTGACAGAGGGTAGCTCCGGCGGCGGCGCTGTTTTTAAGTCAAGGTAATGGGTCTCGATAGTCAAGTGGTGGTTGTGTTCTGATCGATTCGGCCATGATCTCAAGTAAGCCTCTCTATAACTTGTCTCTTGGAATGGGTTATGGTGATTAGTGATGATTATGATGGTGGTTCGTATGGTGGAGGTTAGCGGTAGTTACCAGAGGTGATGTGGATGGTTGATTGTTGCCATTAGCCGATGATTGTGATGGTCAGTTATGGGTATGGATACGATTGAGGACGGGTCTTGACCAAGGAGGAGTTAAAGGACTTAAGGGCTGGGGACAGGCGACGGTGATGGTGTCGAGTGTTATTGGTGGTTCCGAGCAGTAGACGAAGCAAAGGAACCAAAGTTTTGAGTTGTGAACTCGGTCAACGAAAGTCAACCTGGTCAACATCGGTCAACTGTAGTCAACTGGGTCAGCCCCGGTCAACCTGAATTAAGGATCGAAAGTAAGGTATAACCGAACACACTAACTCGATAATTATAGTAATTACAACCTATGTATTTTAGATGCGAACCACGTGGGAACTTGACGAGCTTATACGAATAAGGCGAAACATTAAAATACATGGTAACTTGAACTTTGGGACTATTCATATGAACTTAAACCATTGGACGATAAGACATCAAAACCCGACACTTGAATATGAACTTGGACGTTTTGGACTTGACACTTTGAGTTGGACACTACGACATGAAACTCGGACATTTAGACTAGTCACATACACATTAGATAATTTGGAACTTTGACATTGAACACTCGACACTTGAGCATTGGAGACTAAGACTTGAAATGGATTGAAGCGACATATATCTTAAGTATGAATTGGAACTAGTTAATGATACCGATGCATGGATATGAACTTGAAACATTAAGATCAACATAAACCTTTAGCGACTAGTGTATGTCATAGCATTAAGTAAGCGAACATAGATATAAAGCATAAGCATGAAGTTAGATTTGACACCTTGGACGTCGAAGACTAAGACGCAACTTAAATACATAACTCATAAATACATATACATAGACCTTATGCGCCTAATGACTTGGATCCATTAAACAATATCACTCTAGATAGAAACTCTAGACATTGGGACTTAACAATAGACATGAGACGTGATATAAAAATAATAGAATATGATAGTTGAACTATAAGTGCAAACATAGTTATAGCTATCACTTGTCAAGTACAAAGGGATAGGTTGAGGATTATTGGAACCCGAACGTAGACGTCGAACCATAATAAATAAAAACCATACGCTCGAGCTCGTCCCCACGCATGACCTTTGTAATTAAAACCAAACACTAATAATATTTGTCGACCTAGGATTCAACCAGAAGAATACCAGTACGAGATGTCAGACAATTCGATTATTATAAAGTACTCGTGTGCATTGCTTCTAGGTGAGTCTCGTGAACCATCCCCTCTTTTTCTGTTTCAAACTGTTTTTGGTTGAATGCATGCTTCCAGCGGAGAACTAGTAGAATGTGATGAACCAGTGATGTGACAAGAAGTGCTCCCGATTACCGAACTGTCACACTCATTAACCCAATGGGAGATTGGGCCGCCTAATATGTGGGTAGTACTACTTGGGGAATCCCCCGCACGCAGTGGACCCGGAAGCCCAGGAAACCCTCCACTGAGGTATGTGTCATGTATTTTGCCATGGGAGTCCATAATGGGAGCAGATGGATCCAGTGTTAGAATTGAGGTGTGGCTTGTACATCACTACGTGTTAACCTGTTTTAACTTATTAAACTTGCTTTTGAATAATAACTTGTTTTGAAAGGATAAACCTTATTTTGTAAACTAGTTAAACGCACGTACGGACTCACCAACATTATTGTTGACCCAAACCTATTTTAAGCATGTGTTCAGGTACCTGTTCTGGAGTTTCAAGGATTAGGCAGTTGCGACTTGGAGTATCCCCAACGAACGAATTAGAAGGCAAGCGAGAACCTTAGTCATTACCTAGAGTATTTGTGTTAGAAGATGTTCCTTGTATAGAATTGTATATTATTAATTATAAAAGAATAGTTATTTACATTGCTTCCGCTGTTTGCTTGCGTTACATGATGTTTGGTAACAATCTGAAATTCTGTCTAGGCCCACCTAAGTCGGGGTGTGACAACAAGGGTAAAACCGGTGACAGATCGAAGTGCGAGTGCTGGTGGTGTGTGTACTAACATCAAAATTGGTGTGAACCTTGAGGAACCAATTACAGATGAAGAAAGGAAAGTTTGGGAATTCCTTACTAAACATGTTGTTATTAAGAGGAGGTATGTAACCATTCTTTCTGTATCCTTTTGGGTTTTTTTAAGTTAGTTAAAAATTTCAAAACATAATATAGTTGTTAAAAGAGTAAAGTTTTTTAAACTCTGCTCCTTAGCTTTTTGAAATTACACGTATGGGATCTGTGGTTTGTATTTTGTTTCATCGATGGTCCCTGACTTGGATGGAGGTTAAGTTTTTTAGTTAAGTCAATGTGAAATTACTAAATTACCCCTCTTTAAAAAATAAAAATAAAACATATTACAAACCCTCTCCCTCAACCACCACCACCACCACCACCACCTAGCTCCACCCCGATCGTTCATCTACCACCTTCTCTGTCACCTACAACAACACAACCACCATCACTGGCCACGACCACCACAAACCCAACTCCATCTCGATCGTCCACCCTTCACCACCCACCCCCAAAACGACCACCCCAACTGCCACCACCATCTTCCCCTGTTTATTGCCTACCTGCAAAACACTAACAGTAACACAACCAACAAAATACAAAACCCTACAAATTCTTAAATCTCTGACCGTCACAAAAACCCTCGTCTCAAGATTGTTTTTGGAGTCCAGATTTCATCTGGGTAAGGTAATTATCTTCCATTCTCCTATTTCATTATTACTTATTTTAGTAATTAGTTAATTTCTTCGATCCACCTTTAGGGTATATGAATTTATTATTATTATTATTACAAGTTTATAACTCTTGTTCCAGAAGCATAGTCTGAGACTTGATTCAGACTCGTTTGTTACAGGAGGAGGGGTGGTGGTGGGGGTGGTTGGAGGAGGAGGGGGTGATGTTGGTTGTTTGAGGAGGTGGTGGTGGTGGTCCAAGAAAATACATATAAAAGATTAAATTGCTCGGATGGTCCCCATGGGTAGTTTGGTCATTTTACATGACTTAACTGATAAAACTTAACAATGTTAGCTGGTAGGGACCAAAATGTTATAAAATGTTAACGTTGAGGACCATTCAAAATAGATGGGGGCATATGTGCAATTCGTGCAAACTACAGGGATCATCCGTGCACTTTACTCGTTGTTAAAAATTAGAGTAAGATGTCAGTTAAATCAAGAGAGAATGCTAGTCCCGAAAAAACAAAGAAACAGGCGTTTTCATCAACCATGTAAGTGTATCTTGTTAATTTCATAAAATGTAAAATTAAGCATTAGGTGATTAGAACACTGATTATATTGACTTTGGATTTGGATATGTAGAGACTTTCTTTTCAAGGGAAAAAACGTCATGGTGGATGTAAGACCCTAACCCGTAATCACGCAATCAACGCCTAATCATACGGGTTTTAACCTTACTTAAACCACTAAGATCAAACACACATTTGATTCCCAAAAATTTTTACACTTTTATAGCTAAAACATAGACTTCTATTTTGAGTTTTAACGGGAGTTCTTTGAATTCTATTGCGGAAGCTTGATGAGTGATCGGGTGTGTTCGGCTCTTTTCGCGACTTGATCCTTGCTACAGAACTTCCATCCCTTGTTTACCTAGCACCATTACACAAAGAATGGTTAGTGAGTTATCAATGATTCATTTAAACTAGTATGATAGTCGTTACACGTCGAAACGGAACGAACCAGGCCAAACGACCCTTTATCAGGAGAACAAACTGCTGCAACTTTTGCGCAGCAGCTGTTCGGATAGATTTTACCCTTTTTAAAACCCAAAATCTGAATTCGACTTTCAAATAAGAGTTGTTCTACGCTCCGAGAGCTTTCCAGGCATATAAAGAACACCTCCTAACGATTTTTCTACGATTTTATATTGAATTTTAAAGATCGCGTTGTCTGGCTGTTCTCTGCGCGCGGCCGGTCGCTTTTATCGCGCGGCCGCGCGAAGCTTCTGATCATTTTTATCAATTCGCTGGGCGCTGTGAGCGGCCGCGCGGTCCCTGTGAGCGGCCGCGCGAAGCCTCTGATGTTTGTTTGGTGACTTTTAAGCATGGGAATCATGTCGCAACCGCATTTGATGATTCCCGAAGCCTAAGCATTGACTTGCCGACTATATAACCCTCTGTTAGACTGATATAATGGCCGGTTCATGATTTTATGACCCGGTTCATAGTCTTAGGTATTTATGTCGATTTTTACCCAAATCGACCCGTTAAGGCCTTGCATCAAACAAGGCTCTATTTGACCATACCAAATGCCTACCGTCTAAATTGTCAAGTCATTAGACACTTGATTAACCAAAGCGTTTGTCCGATTTTTTTCGTTATGATTTAGTTTCTTAAATTCATCATTTAGAAACCTTTTAAATTCCCAAAATGTCCTTCATGGTCAAATCTATCAATTTAGCCAATCGTGGCGAAACTTCTTATTCTAATTCCAATGTTTTTGACTCATTGACTTGTTTAAAAACCTCTAAGTCCTTCCGGACTTAGATTTTCATCCTTTCTCAAGTTTTCACTTGTTTAGTAGATTCTAAGCGCGTTAGCGCGCATTAGACATAGTTATGGAAATAACTTACTTGATTTGCACCCACACTTCATGTGGGTAATTCTAGTACCCTTATTGCTTCGCCCGAAGGCGTTTATCTAACTACCACTTACCGGGTGGCGTTGCTCCATACTTGCACCCTCATTGTTTACATGGGCCTCATGTGCCCAATTTCCAAGTGTTTTCCTGCACCCTTTCTAGATTAACCACATTAGTCCCTCAAGACTCAATTGTGATGCATTTCCCATTGACCCGTTATCCCTAAGGTTCTTAAGACTTAGATTATTGGCTTTGATTGTCGGGTACGAATGGTGAGAAAATCACCATTTGACCCATTAAGTCTCATGGTTCATAACCTTTTTACATTCCAACTTTTAATTAGGGGGAAGTGGCAATCTCACTTGACCCATATACCCAAATTGCATAGCTTTCTTATTCAAGTGATTTATTATCAAAACTTGAGTTTAGACTTACCACATAGCTTTATTTATTGACCTAATTGATGATTTCCATCTTATGATCAACACTCTTGATTCGTTTATTACCATAAATCTTGTTTTGACATGGATTCGCATAAACCGTCCGTTTAATAGGTTTCACCCCCTCGGGTCCTAACTTTATCCCTTATCAAGGTTTAGATCATTACATCAATACAAAAGTTACGTTTGTGATCTAGTGAATGTAAGTATTACTTACCTCGCATCCATTCTTGTTTCCATGAGTATTCGCCTTGCATCCGTTTGACCCGTTTGCTCCCTCTTTGTTGTACCTAACTTGGGGATAAGTCAAACTTGTCTATTAGAATACATAATGTGGAATTTTGTTCACTATCCATAACATCATGTATTCATTATCATTACTAGCTAAGTCCATAGCCATTTTCTTACATGTCTAGTTGAGATTAACTCACCTAGGCATTTCATCAAACAATTGGTGTGCATCCACCAATATACTTAGTTTTCAACCTTCTAAGTTTAACCAAAGTATAGCCATGTATCTAATTATTATCATAACAAGATATTTAGGCATTTCAACTAAATTTGATCATTATAACAACTCCTAAGAGTCACCAAAACTACTAACCATGTGTGGTTTCAACCTAAAGGTTAAAACCCCAATTTCATAAGTTAACATATTCATATGGACATAATCAAACACACATATTAAATGTGATTTGTAACCAAATTATACATGTTTAAGGCTCCCCAAGACTAGGGCAACCTATATTAACCATTAATTTCACATTTTATAAAACCCTAGAGCCATCATCTTCAATATACCATGGATTTGGATGATTTAAAAAGGATCTAGAGTTACCTTATGATGTTTAGAACACTAGATGATCATGAATTCCATCATGCATTAAGAAAAGCCATCGATTTTGGCATGAATTGGGGCTGAATTGGTGGAGGTTCATGTGTGTGTGTTTTTGATGGTGTGAAGAACGATTTTTAGTGTGTGTTATCACACATTTTCATTCTTAACCCCCATTTTATTCCAACTTTTCCTAGTTGTCAAGTTCGGCCCCTCCGGTTTAGTACAAGTATGTAATCTTTACTAATTAAGTTAGTTCTCACAATATTCCCACGTGTGTTTGCAATTTACGGGACTTGTCAAGGTCTCGTTTTATTATCCGCAAAATATTCCTTTTTGATAATGGGCTCAATATTGTGTATATATTGATCCCACCTATTAGCGTAATTAAACGAAACGGGTTTTCGGGGTGTTACATAAACATAATATTATTAACTAGGTTATTTCAATATTAGAATGTAACTCATCTTCTAATCTCTAAGTCTCGTGTTAATATTTTGCTAATCACGCCTAATGACGTAGTTAGGCGAACGAATGGTTTTGGGGTGTTACAGTGGAGAAGTACTTAATGAAGTCCCTGGAACCTGGTAACCTAGTTACAAATGCTGTTGTTGATGCTTGGCTAGATGTCCTAAATTTTGAAGACAAATTTAAAAAACCAGGGTCAACCCGGAGACTGTTTTGTGGGACAAACACCATTGTAACTTAAATTATCATATCTTGTATGGCCCCATATGTGGTATAAATTAAGAATGAAACTCTATAAATAATCTATTAGTGGGTATTCACTTGCTTATAAACTTTTCGCAGGTTGAATGGATGTTCAGGCTGAAAACTGCTGATGATGAAAAAAGACTATCTGCTTTTGAAAAGAAAATGTTTGGTGCAGTTTATAGGAATTCAGATCTTATGAATTTGAGAAGTTTTGATTTAGTATTCTTTCCTATCCTGGAGTGTGCCCACTTCTATGTAATTGTATTTGAGTTAAAATGTCCAGCGATATCAATCATCGACAATCGGGTGAGAGCTAAAAATCTGGCACATATCAACGACCATGATAATTTCTTTCTGAATGACACTCCTTATAAAGTGGTAAAAGGGGTTATCAATAAAAATTGCAATTCATGACATGTTTTTTAATAACAAAAAATTCGGGCCCTTATATCAAATAAAATTTTTGACTCCATATTGCAGAAAGATATTTTTATACGATACTTGGAGCTGAAAGGTCACCCAAAAGCTGTCGACATGGCCAAGTTGTAGGTTGAAAGGGTCAAAATGGCGTGGGCTACAACAGCAAATGCTACGGATTGTGGAATTTTTACAATGAGACATATAGAGAGGTATATGGGAGTTGGTGAAGAATTCGATTGTCAGTTCACAACTGAAGGTGGACGAAAGAAGTTACAACTTGAAGCATTCAGAAAGAAAATCACAGCCCATATTTTGCTCTCTGAAGCAAATGAACTACACAATGACATTAGGAATGTTGCACTTGGGGAATAGACTTTTGTGAAATTTGCTTAGGATAACTGCTTTTGTTGGTAATGTAATATTAACTAATGGTTAGCTACTTTGGATTATTAAGTGTGGGGGCCATTAAGTATGACATGGATGTTTTAAATTATGTTAGAATGTGGCAGTTTTAGGATATGTGTTATGGCCACCTATTGTAACAAGTAGTTTTTAAACTATGTAATATTTAGGGGCTATGGATGGATATTTTTAGCCGGACTTATGTTAAGGGACCTCATTATGATATTTTGAAAGGTTTTGTCATGTTTTAATTGATGTTTGTTTTAGGGGGAATAAAGGATTCAAAAAAAAATTACCTGTAAAGTAAGTCATTATTTTATTTAAAAAAAACCAAAGTCATATTTAAATAGTGTGTCTAAAAAGGATCCTACTAGTCTGAAACTATGTTAAAATATTGTAAAATATAGTACAAACGATCAGTAAAAGCATTGACCAAATACTCATAGTCTTTCCCTAGAACTGTCACATTAAAAGGAAAGATAGTCACATTAAAAGGGCTTATAAAAATGTGCACGAAAAGTAAAATGATACAATACTTTACCTTCTGAAGCACATTATTAATAGTATAATAGGGTATGGACTTTTATTTATAAAGTGAAACATATAATAAAAACATAATAAAAATGGAAGAAAATTGTAACAAAAGTGGATAAGAAAATGGTATGGACTTTTATTTATAAAGTGAAACATATAATAAAAACATAATAAAAATGGAAGAAAATTGTAACAAAAGTGGATAAGAAAATGATAAAAATACGTAACATTAGGCTAAAGTAGGTTAACATAAAAACTTATCTTCTAGATAAAACATGATACATAGGAAGTTAAGGGGAACATAGAAATTATACTACCATAAACCATACAAAAAAACTTCTACTAAAATGGCACCTCTAATACGTAATAAAGACATAGAAATTAGTAAGATGCCTCCACCTACCCCATTTCCTAATTATCTCACTTATAGGTAACAATATACAACATACTCAATGCCAGTGCAATACTCAAATATCGAATAGTAGCTTTCTTCTTGCGTACATCGTCCTCCAAGGCCCTAACCTGATTTTCAAGCCTATTCTTTGAGTTCAAAAGCCCTCTAATTATCGTCCCGAGTCGTGGGCAAGTAGGATCATCAACCCATTGAAAAAATGGGCAACTGCTGGTCTACAAAAAAAACACTAACAAAATTATTGGAGGTGAGCGTACTATTTCAAGTTTACACATACATAAAAATCTTTTACCTTGTCGGGACATGAATAAAACGTCTACCAAGGTTATCATTCATCCAGGAGGTCCTTGTGACCGCTACCTTACTACATGAACAAATCACCATACTATAGCTAAAAAGATAACACAAACTTGGAAAGAGGAAACTTGTATTGGAAAATATTGGGGAAGGAGTTGGGGTTATATAATGCTTAGAATATATTGGATTCCCCTTACTCAAATGTGAAATAAATGACAAGAAGTAGGTGGAGGAAAACACTAAATATTAGGGGGTAAAATGTGAAAAATCAGTGGTGTCTATTTTTTGGTACTTGACTTTGTAAATATCTAAAATATGAGTAGGGGTGAACATATCAAACATAAGTTAGATACTTATGTTACATACAAACAAGTTTTTTTCCAACATAAGTTAGATACTTATAATATATTTGTTAAATGAGTATTGTAAGGTTGTAAGTGGTACAAAAGATTAAAAGACTTTGGGCAGCTGATTAAAACAATAGGCATGTGTAGTCATGTCAAAAATAGTTTTAAAACAAACGTACCATATCATGACAAGTCAACCATATCACTTTATTGTATACTAAGAAAAAAATTTTAAATCTTTTTAGTGTATTGTCATTTCATGACAAGTCAACCATCTTTCTACCACTAGTATCTATAAATGAGAAAAAAGAACATTTATACAATGTAGGAAAGATCAGAAAATGTAAATAGGTTTTAGCAATTCTTTGTTACAATATATGTAGACAAAATTTAAAAAGTGTTATAGCAACTAGTCTTTTCAAAAGTAAATATGACATTGTATAGTCATGTCAAAATATTACTTTACAACAGATACCACAAAATTTTACTTTACAGTAACCTAACCTATACATGAACCATAAAGTATTACTTTATAGATGTACCACAAAATATTACTTTATAGATGTACCATAAAAAATAAAGAATGGTCGATTTTGACGAACACGTTTTGGTTAGAACCAGTTATAAGTTATAACCCGAATCAAACTATACCTTTTGTTAATCAGAGACCCAAATCTTATATGAACCATCCATTTTGTTAGCTTAGCAAGGATGAAGGCATCAAGAATAAGGAAAAGTATACAGAATTATGTATATATCATAGAAATGGAAAATAACCATCTTAATTATACACCTAATCATTCAAGTCCAGATTTTTATACACAATGTTTTGATTTTACATATTTGATGATGCCCAACCAATAAAATTCTTTTCCTTCAAGCTTTCCACAGTTTCCTTGAGGCTTTGTTCAAGGGGAATATAGTCTATCCCCAAGCTCTTTACCTTTTCCTTTGACACTTGGTATATTGGAACAAAAGGTTTGTCATCTGCACACCTGTATCTCACCACAACCATTCAATTTCCACAATTTCTTAACATATTTACTGCATTAATTATTTGTAAACTACAAAAAAGTCAAATAATTTTTTTAACAAGTCAACCCCATCCAATTTTTTTACCATATAAAAGTCACCTGCTTCGACCCAAGTGTTCCAAACAGTTGAAATAAAAACCTAAGTCGCAACATTTGAGCAAATGCACAAAAAAAGTGTGATGTATCGACTGTTAATTCGGAGGGTGCAAAATTATTAGGTACCGGTTGAGACAGACTCAATGGGTCATGCTTGTTGTCTGGAAATGCTTATCGTCCAATTCTACTTTTTGTACATGACTAATGTGTTAAATAGGATTACGAATATTGTGATATAACAATAACAACCTAATATATAGAATAAAATGATTTAGGAGGTTGTATGCATTAGCATTACACTTTTAACTGGTTTACTTTCATTTCACCAACTTGAACCATTTCGTTTTTAGCTGTTTTCTTTGCTTTACCCATTTTGACTGCTAAACGAAACACAATTCAACTTATTTTTAGATAACCCTGACGAAACTCCCCTGATGTTATGTATGCAGTTGTGGATTGAAATGAAGACACTAAATATTTCAGAATCATCAGTGAATATACTATTAAGATTATTACGATTTTACAAATAATATATATACTTGTGAATACATGTGTGTGTGTGTGTCTGTGCATATATATATGTTTGGTGTGTGTGTGTGTATGGAGAGAGAGAGAGAGACGTGCGACACATATATGTGACGAACTATTCCAGAAACAGGTAAAAAGCTACTACAATCTTTAAAATGGGGAAAAGCTTACTTATGTGGAAGATGGGATGAAGGATAAAGCTTGCGTAATATATCAACTACTTCTGAATAATGCGCAACTCTTTCCACCAAGCAATATCGTCCATTGGATGAAGGAACTTCAAAAGCTTGGATGTGGGCATTTGCAACATCCTTAACATTAACCCACCCAAAACTGAAATTTTGGTATGTTTGTGACCCTGCATAATCATTTTTAAGTAAAGAACATAGAATAAAGCACACTGGTACTTACTAAGAAAATTATAACAACACAGTACAATGATCTTATTAGAACTTGCAAAACAAAGACCGGATTAGAGCATGGCAAACCACTCTTTTCTATTTTTAATCGTTCAAAATAAATTTCCACGTACAAAGTATTGATTAAGCTTCCCGTTCCGCTCTTAATCACAAAAATGCATTAACTGCAATTTCCTAAAACTTGTTTTATATCATGGGACCAAGAAACACCAACGTAACAATAAGTGCAAGAACAATAAGAACACAATATATAACATGGTATACTAGGCCGAGTTCGTCAGCTACATCCACAACCGAAACAAAAGAGGTTATATTGATTTACATATCAAGATCAAAAGCGTAGAAATTACAATTAGTGAGATTGTAGTAGATTTTTAACTAAGTAACCATGTTAAAGATTTACAATATCCACCATTTAGTCGCTAACCATCATATAGCGACATACTGCCACATCGCCACACTATTCTCTATCGCGGCCGCTATGATAGCTATAAACAACTATGGATTAGCATTAATAACTTGAACCCAAATCCTGACAATTGTGTAACTGACTCATGAATCAGACCTGTGATCATAAGGGTCAACCAATAAATCATAACCTTCGCTAGGACTTGATCGCGGTGTTTGTTCATTAGCGTATGGAAAATCAGCTCAAATGTGTCATGCCCAACTGATCAAAGCTGAAACTGCCTTACTAGTGTAGTTGTCCAACACTAACTAGCGGTGCCCATGCTATGCCCATATTAGGCTCCATAACGATCTCATATTTGGAGGTTGATCAACAAGCCAACTGTTATCAAAGAGTTGTAGTTTCAAGTAAACCTAAAATCCTCATCTCACCGTTTGACATTTTCTCATGAGTTCATGAGGACAAATGAAGCTATGTAAAGCTTCAACTTCCCTATAGTCACCAACTAAGTAACCATGTCTGTGGAATTCTTTCTACCAATGGTTTTCCTCAAGGTTCACTAATGAAGAGATATATCATCTAAATGTGTTTTGTTATGCTATGGAACACAAATTCTTTGCAAGCTACTCTCATTATCAGAGAAAAAGAACCCTGTCCTTGATTTTGATGGGAAAATTTTCAACTATATCACTTCCTTGTTTACCTAAGATGTTGAAAGCATTATACCAAATCTACATAATATTGAGCAGCAGCTACTTCTTCTTTGCGCCTTGCACCTTAAGTGCATCTTTGACTACCTAGATATAATGCATTAATAGCACCTTATTAAAGATATATGCCTTTTGTTTAGTGGACACTTATTTCGCAATAGAGGGAGTATCCTATGATTCCTTTCAGTCTATTGTATGTTAAAACAAATAAAAGGAACAAAGGCAAATACTTGTAACTATATTCAATAGCAATCACCGACACAAATATTCACAAAAGGCACACATGATAAGGATTACCAGTTACAAGATGTCATCCAAAAGTTGTAGTTGTCACTTGTCGGCTATAAAAGTTAATGTTGATATAATGGGTAGGTTGTGTAACAAGACAAATGGGTAAGGTCAAAAAGAGTAATCTTTTAGAGTTTTTGTATGTTTTGGCTTTATCCGACCTGAAAGCACTTACCATTCCTTGTTTTAATATTATCAATACAATTTCCAATGTAATAACAACATTATATTATAACTACAGTAACATAAAGTATTTTTAAGGAAGCGATTTGAAGTTTTATCCATCTTACTACATCGCGGATAACTTTAAATCTATTTGACCAATTTCCTTTTTAGTTAAATATTGTTGCTCAACACATATAACCCATTAGAAGTACAGCATAACCTAAATCAGCCCACTTGTAGATTCAATCCAGTTATATAAAGAGTTAAAGACAAGTCAAAATGGTCACGTCTACAAAATGTATAATAGCCTATAAACAAATTCGGAAGTTTTTTTTATACATACCATTCAATAGTTTTGCAATTGCTGCAGCACTAGTGTTAAGTGTTGGCTGCAAAAGAGGACCGATCACCATTGCTGGGTTTATGGTAACCATGTCTATGCCTTTTTCTTTTGTGAATTTCCATGCAGCCTCCTCAGCCAATGTTTTTGACAACACATACCACATCTTGTACCAACATGAGAAAACCTTATTACATTAAGGGTAAAGGCTAAACACAGAACCATACCCAAAATCAGTGGAAGAAAAGATCACTAACGCTCTAGACAACAATCATTGAGAAAGAAAGAAGTGCATGAGTTACACTCATGTAGACAACTATTGGCTACTAACTTTTTATATAATCATGTGTGCATATATGTTATGCAAAAAAAAAAAAAAGAAGAAACTCTACTATATGTTATATGCTTTCTGGATCCTATGGTGCACAACAAGCCTACTAGAGGTGCCAAAACAGGCGGTCAGATGGGTGGGTTAACTATAGTTCAATCATAACAATGTGTTGTGTATGGGTTGATCTGAAACAGCTTTTATCCAAGAATTATAAAAACCAGTATAACCTTATAGTGAGTCAAATATGATCACAAACACTTGTCTTAATCCTTTTTGGATTATACATTAGAGATGCCACATTACCCTAATTAACCCACTAAGAAGTGAATGACTGGAAATTGTTACCACCAAAACTTACAACCCAGCCTACTCAAACCCACTTATTAAATCACTTATATGCTTTACGAATCAAATTGGAGGGAAAGTAGATAGCACACACCTTTGTTTCGTTGCACAGATCTGGATCCGAAAACCATGTCTCGTCAACTACAACATCAGGAGTCCTAGGCCTGCCATTGTAAGCCACTGCAGCAATAGAGGATGTCAGAACCACTCTTTTAACTGATGATGCTTTTGAACATGAACCAAGCACATTCAATGTTCCTTTCACTGCTGGATCAATCAACTCTGCCTGAAACCAATTAAAAAAAATACCTCTAGTCAAAAAATTACTCCCAACATTTGAGATAGATACCTTTGAAACTTTTATTCGTATTCACCTTAAGACACGAAATACAAACCACTGACATTCAATTGACAGCAAATAAAAGTAGTAAAATGTGAAGACACATATAACATATAGAGGGCTAGAGAGCGAAGACAAAGAAACAGACCATCAATAAAAGGATGAACCCTGAAAGAGGCATATAAGCTGAGGTAAAGCAAAGGCCATACTGTTCTATAGTAGCAAACTAAAAGATGCATAATAGGCTCATATTTCCTGGAGCGAAGCTTTTAAGGGGCAAGTTTCACTTCGCCTACACCGAGCTAAAAAAAATTTTCTCTGAACGTCACATGTCGTCGTGATTAGTGACATGCACCTCACAGTCCTAACTATGTTTAATAAGCATGCACCGCACTTTATTATTAAAGCCAACTCTCCATTTTACACTCAGATATTTTCAGAACTCTCGTCTCAGGTTTATGGCTTTATGCTGTAGAATTCTCACATAATCACTCATAACATTAAATTTTGAGAATTCAAGTTCCGTTCCATTAAACATCGGGGTATTTTCGTCTCGTCTCAGGTATATAAACAAACCTGTGGATCAGTGACATTATGGTAAAATGGGGATGCCGTATGGAAAACACCATCACAGCCTTCAACTGCAGCATCAAAAGAGCCCTCTTCAAGCAAGTTAGCTTTGAACAAGTGAAGCCTTTCCTTAGCTCCATCAAGTTTTAGCAAGTGTTGTGTTTTTTTAGGGTCATCTGCAAAATCCAATAAAATCACTAAGATGTTTAAACATACATACACATACACAGACACACAAACCAGCGTTGGTTTGATCAGATAAGAGCCATAAGGCAACAAGTTAACTCTGAAGCTGCAAGACAAGCTAAATATATGCTTCTATACTCAGCAGCAGCATATTACACACCCATATAGAAACTCAATATATTAAGAAGTCATCTGGCCGGCCATGAGCGGTTTGTATACATATAGTTTAGATTGATTCTTCGGTCACATCAGTTGACATGTAGGGAGCTGATGGATTCTTAAAACAAGTGACGTATCTTGAACTTTTGACTAGGTTCACATGAACTAATTCTAATGGTAGTGTGGGATATGCAATGGATTATGTATGTATGTATGTATGTTGTAGCTTCTAAATTAGCTTCATAGTTGAAACTCCAACTAATAAACTAGAAATAAAAAAAACAAACATTGATTTAGGTAATAAAACAAAGAGACACTAATTGGGCTGGGCATCTGTAAATATAATTTATAATTTAGTGAGTGTATAACCCCAGAAAAAAACAATAAAATGAAACTGTATAAAAAGAGAGGAAAGTTACTTGGATCACGAACAGATGCCTTGACGGTGTAACCGCGAGCAAGTAGGAACTTAACGACCCATGAAGCTATGTAACCTGATGCTCCCGTCACACACACTGTCTCACCGCTACCGCTCATCTTCTCCTTAACACAAGGCTTTAAGTGTGGTTGGTTTGGAATGTCTGTTATGATTTTATCTCGTTTTATAGGCCACCATCATGTTTGTTAATTGGTGGTCCCAACTACACCCCCAAAATTATTTTCAACCTCCCAAACGGCTTGCTTTATGGCTTCTTTTCACACAACCTCAAACTTTACGCTATATCCGTCAATCCTCGTACGTCAAAGCACCTCGCTATGACCATAAGAGTTGCATAGTTGTCGTTTGGTTTATGGACATGCCAACCTTTCATGGTTAAGGAGGCATTATACCGGTTTGATAAAGAGCTCTGGGAAGCAATTGAAGATATTGTTGTATGCGGGGGGCGTTTTTTCGTGACTTCCAATGATGGATGGCGTCCCTACCAATACGTCTTAGAAGGCTAGCCCTTCTCTCGGTCCGGTACGTTGAAGTTTTAGGACTGTGTTCTTCGTCGAAGAAGAACTTAAACCACGGGTTTTGATACAAATCAAAGGCAGAAACATTAAGTTGGACTTTGATAGTTAGGAAATATGATTATAGACGAATAAGAAACAATAAACTCAATCAAATCTCCATTTGATTAATCTCACGCAGAGAATCTAGAAAACCGTAGAAAACACACACTTGGACTTGACACAATGACTAAGGCTTGGAATGAGGAGAGGAAACTAAGGCAGGCTTGGTATGACGAGAGGAGCCTGAGGCTTTTATACCCTTGCTTAGTCTTCCTTGTGGAGACTGGAGGCCTCAGTCTCCTCAGGCCATTAATCATAGTTTTTTTGCCACTTGTCACACTAAATACAAAATAAACATTATCTAACTTACCCAAAGATCTAAACTGTGACACCCGGCAAATTCAGGTTAACAACGTTGTCTAGATCGAAGTCTACCTTAGCGAGTCACGCGTATATTATACTTAACTGGGTTAGTTGAGTCGTTTTATGGATCGGGAACTGTTATTTTAGTCTAGAGGATCATTAGATGTCCGTCTAGAGGATCATTAGATGTCAGTCCTTAACCAAGTGTACAAGGGGTGACGATTCGTAGAATCGTCAAAGCATAGGGAACGTACAAGTCTCGAGTCCCGGGAATTGGTGAACGAGTGTGAATGTGTTTGTTTGCAAGTATTATGTGTTTACAATCATTATGTGACTTGTCGGTATGTGAAAATGTGTTAACGTATGTTAAAACGGGGTTTAACGCGCAAAATACAGGGAACCAACCCCTATAGGCGATTAGGGGGGGGGCTAATCGCCTATAGGGTGGCGAGTAACACTTTCTTTTAGGCGTGTAGCCTTGCCCTTAGGCGATTAGGGGGCTAATCGCCTATAGGGATGGCGATTAGCAGCCCTAATCGCCTGCAAAAGCTGCATAATCGCCTGCAACGTACCTGGCGACTAAAAACGACTATAAATACAATACTTGACCTCCTAAACTTCATTATAACAACCCTAGTCGTCCCACAACTCGCCCCAACACACACACAACCTCTGGAACACGATTTTGGATCAAAACACACGATTTCAAGCCTATTACATCAATCTATCATAAACTTAAGGTGTGGTTTTCATTCATGCAACCTTTAATAATGTTTTTCTTCAATCCCTAATGGTCCAGACCTGTTTATAAACGTATGTGTCTTCTGAAATTCGTTAATAATCGTTGTTAATTGGATTCTAGCTGTTATGCATGTTGTATGTGTGTTTATAATTAAAAGATAGGGTTTTTGTGATTCAAGAAGGATTGTTAACATGATATTAATGTAGTTACAGATTGATGATGATAGCATGTTGATGAGATCTGAGTAATTGTTCATTAGGGTTTCGGTTATGCATGTTAATGTGATGTTTCATGCTATGTGTATTGTTTTTGGGATACATGGTTGCATTCAGGGCTGATAGAACGAGGTTAAACGAAGGATTTTGATTGAAATATGTTTGATATGGTTGTTTGATTGATATTTGATGTTTACACACGTTCTGGGTTTGATTTGGAGTGTTAAACGCGCGAAAAACCGGAACAGCTGGGTTAATGGCGATTAGCAACCCTAATCGCCTAAGCTATAGGCGATTAGGAGGCTAATCGCCTGCTATGACACCCTAATCGCCTATAGCATAGGTGATTGGGGGCTAATTGCCTTCGTTGCATGCAATTGTGATCCTAATTGCTAGCTAAGTCCTGAAATGCATGTCTTATGACCCTAATCGCCTATAAATGCATGTCTTATGACCCTAATCGCCTATAAATGCATGTCTTATGACCCTAATCGCCTATAAACTCCTGATTTGCATACCACATGACCCTAATTGCCTATAGTATAGGCGATTAGCATTCCTAATTGCCTGTTGACCAACGTAATTGGTAGTTGACTTTTCCTAATCGCCTGTACTGCTGCTGTAAGTGTATTTTAGCATTCCGGGACCCGATTTGACACCTAGGAACATGCTAGGAACCCCGTAACATACCTAATAACGTAGTAACATGTGCTCGGACTTATTTATGTGATACGTGAACTACGTGCTAGAACTTGTTGGACTTTAACGTATGTTAAGTGTGACTGCATGATTGTATGTTTGAGAGTGCAAGTACAACACGGGAAGTCTCGGGTCACCAATGGGATGTCGGGTCTTGTACATTGGGTTAGTTTAACAGTCACAGTGTTTTCAAACGAACTTGGTTATGGTCTGGACATCTAGGGACTAACTAACCTACGGGTTATTAGTCTAAGTACTTGTAACTGTCATATGTTAGGTCGCCGCTTTACGGGGCTAGCATAGCTTGCTGATCTTATTCGTATTACGAAGTAACGCAACCTAAGGTGAGTTCACGGCCCCACTTTTAACTGGTTTCACTTTTGGGGGAGAAAACATGTGTTAAACTAATGTTTTGGTAACAACTGTCATACTATGGGTTTTCTATGGTTTACTATACGATCTTTGGAAGTCCCGGGGGGAACCATGAATGTGCGGGTTTGCACAACGGGGAAATGTGAATAGCGCTATTGGGAGTGACCAACCCCACTCGTCGGCTTGGAGGGCCAGGCGGGTGCATATTGTCTCAAACAGGAACAGGTTCACTATTCGGGCACAACATCTGGTTTGCGAGTTAGTAATGGTTTTCCAATCGTAGTAGTAACAAAACATACGCCTAGCTAGCGTACTTTGGTTTACAATTGTTTATAGTATGGACAGGTTGAACTTGGTATTTTGATTACAAACCTGTGAACTCACTAGCATTTTTGTGCTGACGTAACTCTTACATGTTTTCTCAGGTCGCTAAGGTAGCACAATGGAACTAGAGCGCACGCGTCTGCACGGCGTCTAGTTAGGGTTGCATGGTTTTCGAACATTGAATAAATTGGTTTACTTTTGGATTATGTTTTGAGAATAAGCTTCCGCTGTATTTGGGGATTTTAAACTATGTTTTTGAAATTGCATATGTTCATTTAGATTTGTTTATTGTGATCGTTGACTTGGATCCTGGTTTGTCATGCGCCTCGCGGTAAAACTCCGCAAGTGGATTTTGAGGGTGTGACAGATTGGTATCAGAGCCAATGGTTATAGTGAACTAGGACTGCATGTAGAGTCTAGTCTATAGCCGAGTCGCACACACTAGACGATCACATAGTACTAAACGTTATGGTGGGTTACGAATGGGCTTATCGGGGTGTCTCTAAATCATCTGACCTTCCTGTGTTACATCATCCGTTCTCTCTTATGTCGGGTTACTTGCTTTCTAGGCAGTGTGGTATATTGGGGTAAATCGTGTACTCTTGAGATTTGTCCAAGGCTCGGACATCTCCCTTTCATACTCCAATAGAAACAATTGCCATAAACTACCGTAGCATTACGGTGTATAGCTAAGAGTCTATGTCCGGTGATTTGAACTTTGAACTAGGAGAACACTTGGAGGACCATGTAGAGCGGTTTATCATTTTGGGTGCACACAAAATCATAAACCGAAATGCATGAAAGCCCTAGTGAGCTCTGGGTTTGAATGGATAGTCCTGGGTTGGATCTAGCTTTGATCTTGTGAACGCTAGTGGTTATCATTAGCTGTGAAACTAAATTTTCTCGTCCTTTTTGTCAGAATCATGTCTGGAGTACGAGGAGGACGTGGAGGTGGCCGCGCTGGTGGGCGTGGTGGTGGTGGTCGTGGAGGTGTAAACCTAACACAAGAAGATCTGAACAACTTGCTGCAAGCTGCCTTTCAGTTAGGGCACAATGGTGGTGGTAAGTTGACTCATCAACTTTTGCCTCATTGGTGAACTTTGTTTACATCCTTCGTGGTTTCTCATGTGTTTCATTTCAGGTGGTCCTATTAACCCACCCCCACCTATGTGTACCTACAAGATGTTTCGGGACTGTAAGCCCCAGGAATTCTCTGGCACTGAGGGTGCGGTGAGCTTGCTTAGGTGGTTGGAAAAGGTGGAGTCAGTGTTTCTGATGTGCAACTGCCTCCCAGAGGATCGAGTCAAGTATTCTGCTGAGTTATTCCAGGATGTTGCGTTGACCTGGTGGAACAATATCACCCAGAATATGGGTATAGGGGAGGCTTATGCTATGCCTTGGGAAAATTTTGTTCAACTACTGAAGCGAGAGTACTGTCCAAGAGAGGAGATACAGAAACTAGAGCATGAGGTGTGGAACCTCAAGATGACTGGGTCAGAGATTGAGAAGTATACAGTAAGGCGTAATGAGTTGGCAGTGCTGTGCCCTGATCTGCATGTGCCAGAATACAGGAGGATTGAACACTATATCTCGGGGCTAGTACCAGAGATCGCAGGGTTGGTGGCTGCGGGGAATCTTCCTACATACTCAGAGGTGGTCCGATCGGCTCACAGGATGACAAACTTGAAGGTGAATGAGGGTATCTTGCCTGCTAAGGGTTCGATTGTCCAGGCCCCGGAGAGTAACAAGCGTAAATGGGATAATGAGGGGAAAGGATCTGTGCCAGCACCAACTAAGCAGGGTAAAAGGTTTGACAGTGGGGGTTCATCTTCGTCGGGTTCTAAACCGGGTGGTGGTTATGCGGGGAAGTTACCTAAGTGCAACAAGTGTGGGCGCCATCATCAAGGGGACTGTGACCGTAATCGTTGCCATCGCTGCCAGAGATTGGGACATTTTGCTAAAGACTGTCGGGCGACACTTCCATCGACCCAGGCCCCAACTACTACTCCGACTCCTGCCGTTCAAGGGACTTCGGGAAAGCAGGGTTGCTATCACTGTGGGGAGACTGGGCATTACAAGAAGGGGTGTCCGAAGCTGAAACAGGGCGGAAATGGGAATGGTAATGGAAATGGTAATGGGAACAACGGGGGCGGTGGCAGGAATGCACGCGCCTTCGTCATTGGAACCGCAGAAGCAAGACAGGATCCTGACACAGTTACCGGTACGTTCCTTCTCAATAATCGCTCTGTTAGTGTTTTGTTTGATTCTGGTGCCGATAAGAGTTTCATATCTCTGGAAGTTAGTCGTTTGCTAGATGTAGTGCCCGTACCTCTAGAGGCTAAGTATATTATTGAGTTGGCTGACGGTAAAAAGATTGAAGCTACTTGTATCCTTCGGGAGTGTCAACTAGAGTTGTCGGGTTTGTCTTTCCCCATCGACCTTATGTCGGTACCTTTGGGTAGTTTTGACGTTGTTGTAGGCATGGATTGGTTGTCTTTGTATCGCGCTGAGATCGTTTGTTACGACAAGATTATTCGGATTCCTCTCCCTGATGGAGAGTTCCTTTCTGTGTACGGTATCAAGGGCGGTGCTCCGCTAAATCTCATCTCCAGCATGAAGGCCCTTAAGTATCTTCGAAAGGGTTATTCGGCCGTTTTGGCACTTTTGTCTGTTTCCTCTACCGATGAGAAGAAGATCGACGATATTCCTGTTGTACGCGAGTTTCCTGATGTATTTCCTGATGATTTATCTGGTCTTCCTCCCCCATCGTCAGGTTAAGTTCAGTATTGATCTTGTACCGGGGGCTGCTCCTATTGCTCGGGCCCCCTACCGTCTTGCACCTCCCCAGATGCAGGAATTGTCCAGTCAGTTACAGGAACTCTTGGACAAGGGTTTCATCAGACCAAGTTCTTCCCCTTGGGGAGCCCCGATTCTGTTCGTTAAGAAGAAGGATGGAAGTTTTCGATTGTGCGTGGATTACAGAGAGTTGAACAAAGTGACCATCAAGAACCGTTATCCTCTTCCACGTATTGATGACCTATTCGACCAACTCCAGGGTTCTAGCTACTACTCTAAGATTGATTTGAGGTCCGGTTATCACCAGTTGCGCGTAAGGGAAGCTGACGTTGCAAAGACTGCCTTTCGTACACGCTATGGCCATTTTGAGTTCTTGGTCATGCCTTTCGGTCTCACAAACGCACCGGCGGTTTTCATGGATTTGATGAACCGCGTTTGCAAACCATATCTTGACAAGTTCGTCATCGTGTTTATTGATGATATCCTGATTTACTCCAAGAACAAGACCGAACACGAGGAACACCTGCGTTTGGTTTTGGAACTTTTGCGACGGGAACAACTTTATGCTAAGTTCTCAAAGTGTGACTTTTGGTTACGCGAAGTTCAGTTCCTAGGACATGTGGTTAATGAACTAGGAATTCATGTCGATCCAGCTAAGATCGAAGCGATCAAGGACTGGGAAGCACCAAAGACGCCAACTGAGGTGCGGCAATTCCTAGGCCTTGCGGGCTATTATCGTCGTTTCATTAAGGGGTTCTCGAAGATCGCTCAACCCCTCACCAATCTTACTCAGAAGGATAGAAAATTCGACTGGGGTGAACCACAAGAGTCGGCATTCCAAAAACTGAAGACTAAACTTTGTTCGGCTCCTATTTTGTCCTTGCCTGAAGGCACTAATGATTTCGTTGTTTACTGTGATGCTTCTATTCATGGTCTCGGTTGCGTGTTGATGCAACGCGAGAAAGTAATTGCGTATGCTTCTCGTCAACTCAAGGTGCACGAGAGGAACTACACCACCCATGACTTGGAGTTGGGTGCAGTGGTTTTCGCGTTGAAAATTTGGAGACATTACTTGTACGGTACCAAATGCACCATCTACACCGATCACAAGAGTCTCCAACATATTTTCGACCAACAACATCTGAACATACGACAGCGTCGTTGGGTTGAACTCCTGAACGACTATGATTGCGCCATTAAGTACCATCCTGGCAAGGCGAATGTTGTAGCAGACGCCTTGAGCAGGAAGGAATCAATTAATCCTCGTCGCGTTCGGGCGTTGCAGCTCACCATTCATTCCTCTCTACCTGACCAACTCCGTTCTGCTCAGTTAGAAGCTTTGAAGGAGGAAAACCTTAAAGCTGAGACTATGCACGGTGCCGACAAACACCTCGAACGAAGGCCTGATGGCCTGCACTACTTCGCAGAACGCATATGGGTTCCTTTATTCGGGGGACTTCGGGAGCTTGTCTTAGATGAGGCTCACAAGTCCTGTTATTCTATTCATCCTGGTTCGGATAAGATGTACCAGGACCTAAAGGTGCTCTACTGGTGGCCAAACATGAGGTCGGATATAGCCTCATACGTGAGCAAATGCTTGACCTGTGCTAAGGTCAAGGTGGAATACCAGAAACCGTCAGGTCTCTTGCAACAACCTGAAATTCCGGAGTGGAAATGGGAACGGATTACAATGGATTTTGTCACGCAACTACCTAAGTCACCGAGCGGGAATGATAAGATATGGGTGATTGTTGATCGATTGACGAAATCAGCCCATTTTCTCGCTATTAAGGAGACCGACACCATGGACCGTTTGGCTCGTCTTTATCTGAAGGAAGTTGTTTCTAAGCACGGGGTGCCGGTTTCTATTATCTCAGATCGTGACTCCCACTTCACTTCTCACTTCTGGAAGTCTTTACACAAGGCTTTGGGTACACAGCTAGACATGAGTACGGCTTATCACCCACAGACTGACGGTCAGAGTGAACGCACGATTCAAACCTTAGAAGACATGCTTCGGGCATGTGTGATCGATTTTGGCAAGGGTTGGGAAGCTCATCTACCGTTAGTAGAATTCTCTTACAACAACAGTTACCACACGAGCATCAAGGCAGCTCCGTTCGAGGCACTGTACGGGCGGAAATGCCGGTCTCCTCTTTGTTGGGCTGAGGTGGGTGAGAGTCAACTCACTGGGCCTGAGCTAGTGTACGAAACTTCGGAAAAGATCGTACAGATTCGTAACCGGTTGGCAGCAGCACGGGATCGGCAAAAGAGTTATGCCGATCATCGTCGCAAGCCATTGGAATTCCAAGTTAATGACAAAGTACTTCTGAAAGTTTCACCGTGGAAGGGCGTCATACGCTTTGGGAAGCGTGGCAAACTCAACCCTCGGTATGTCGGACCATTTACGATCCTGGAACGGATTGGACCGGTGGCATATCGTCTTGATTTACCGACGGAGCTCGGCAACGTACATAACGTCTTCCATGTGTCCAACTTAAAGAAGTGTCTGGCTGACGAGTCTCTTATTGTTCCACTGGAATAGATCAAGGTTGATGATCGCCTTCGGATTGTGGAGGAACCCGTTGAGATTCTTGATTACAAGATTCGTAGCCTACGTCATAGCAAGATTCGCATTGTTAAGGTTCGCTGGAACTCGAACCGGGGACCAGAGTACACTTGGGAACGGGAGGATCAGATGAAGTCTAAGTATCCTCATCTCTTTCCTAAGGAAGCGTTCGAATCGAGATATGTTTCCACTGCAGCTGAATGAATCTCGGGGCGAGATTCCTTTTTAACGTGGGGATGATGTGACAACTCGGGTAAATCTCTCTCTTGGTTTCTATCTTTTGTCTGTTCTTTTGTTATTCCTTTTGGTACTTGTGCAAATTTTCGGGACGAAAATTCTCTTAACGTGGGGATGATGTGACACCCGGCAAATTCAGGTTAACAACGTTGTCTAGATCGAAGTCTACCTTAGCGAGTCACGCGTATATTATACTTAACTGGGTTAGTTGAGTCGTGTTATGGATCGGGAACTGTTATTTTAGTCTAGAGGATCATTAGATGTCCGTCTAGAGGATCATTAGATGTCAGTCCTTAACCAAGTGTACAAGGGGTGACGATTCGTAGAATCGTCAAAGCATAGGGAACGTACAAGTCTCGAGTCCCGGGAATTGGTGAACGAGTGTGAATGTGTTTGTTTGCAAGTATTATGTGTTTACAATCATTATGTGACTTGTCGGTATGTGAAAATGTGTTAACGTATGTTAAAACGGGGTTTAACGCGCAAAATACAGGGAACCAACCCCTATAGGCGATTAGGGGGGGGCTAATCACCTATAGGGTGGCGAGTAACACTTTCTTTTAGGCGTGTAGCCTTGCCCTTAGGCGATTAGGGGGCTAATCGCCTATAGGGATGGCGATTAGCAGCCCTAATCGCCTGCAAAAGCTGCATAATCGCCTGCAACGTACCTGGCGACTAAAAATGACTATAAATACAATACTTGACCTCCTAAACTTCATTATAACAACCCTAGTCGTCCCACAACTCGCCCCAACACACACACAACCTCTGGAACACGATTTTGGATCAAAACACACGATTTCAAGCCTATTACATCAATCTATCATAAACTTAAGGTGTGGTTTTCATTCATGCAACCTTTAATAATGTTTTTCTTCAATCCCTAATGGTCCAGACCTGTTTATAAACGTATGTGTCTTCTGAAATTCGTTAATAATCGTTGTTAATTGGATTCTAGCTGTTATGCATGTTGTATGTGTGTTTATAATTAAAAGATAGGGTTTTTGTGATTCAAGAAGGATTGTTAACATGATATTAATGTAGTTACAGATTGATGATGATAGCATGTTGATGAGATCTGAGTAATTGTTCATTAGGGTTTCGGTTATGCATGTTAATGTGATGTTTCATGCTATGTGTATTGTTTTTGGGATACATGGTTGCATTCAGGGCTGATAGAACGAGGTTAAACGAAGGATTTTGATTGAAATATGTTTGATATGGTTGTTTGATTGATATTTGATGTTTGCACACGTTCTGGGTTTGATTTGGAGTGTTAAACGCGCGAAAAACCGGAACAGCTGGGTTAATGGCGATTAGCAACCCTAATCGCCTAAGCTATAGGCGATTAGGAGGCTAATCGCCTGCTATGACACCCTAATCGCCTATAGCATAGGTGATTGGGGGCTAATTGCCTTCGTTGCATGCAATTGTGATCCTAATTGCTAGCTAGGTCCTGAAATGCATGTCTTATGACCCTAATCGCCTATAAATGCATGTCTTATGACCCTAATCGCCTATAAATGCATGTCTTATGACCCTAATCGCCTATAAACTCCTGATTTGCATACCACATGACCCTAATTGCCTATAGTATAGGCGATTAGCATTCCTAATGGCCTGTTGACCAACGTAATTGGTAGTTGACTTTTCCTAATCGCCTGTACTGCTGCTGTAAGTGTATTTTAGCATTCCGGGACCCGATTTGACACCTAGGAACATGCTAGGAACCCCGTAACATACCTAATAACGTAGTAACATGTGCTCGGACTTATTTATATGATACGTGAACTACGTGCTAGAACTTGTTGGACTTTAACGTATGTTAAGTGTGACTGCATGATTGTATGTTTGAGAGTGCAAGTACAACACGGGAAGTCTCGGGTCACCAATGGGATGTCGGGTCTTGTAAATTGGGTTAGTTTAACAGTCACAGTGTTTTCAAACGAACTTGGTTATGGTCTGGACATCTAGGGACTAACTAACCTACGGGTTATTAGTCTAAGTACTTGTAACTGTCATATGTTAGGTCGCCGCTTTACGGGGCTAGCATAGCTTGCTGATCTTATTCGTATTACGAAGTAACGCAACCTAAGGTGAGTTCACGGCCCCACTTTTAACTGGTTTCACTTTTGGGGGAGAAAACATGTGTTAAACTAATGTTTTGGTAACAACTGTCATACTATGGGTTTTCTATGGTTTACTATACGATCTTTGGAAGTCCCGGGGGGAACCATGAATGTGCGGGTTTGCACAACGGGGAAATGTGAATAGCGCTATTGGGAGTGACCAACCCCACTCGTCGGCTTGGAGGGCCGGGCGGGTGCATATTGTCTCAAACAGGAACAGGTTCACTATTCGGGCACAACATCTGGTTTGCGAGTTAGTAATGGTTTTCCAATCGTAGTAGTAACAAAACATACGCCTAGCTAGCGTACTTTGGTTTACAATTGTTTATAGTATGGACAGGTTGAACTTGGTATTTTGATTACAAACCTGTGAACTCACCAGCATTTTTGTGCTGACGTAACTCTTACATGTTTTCTCAGGTCGCTAAGGTAGCACAATGGAACTAGAGCGCACGCGTCTGCACGGCGTCTAGTTAGGGTTGCATGGTTTTCGAACATTGAATAAATTGGTTTACTTTTGGATTATGTTTTGAGAATAAGCTTCCGCTGTATTTGGGGATTTTAAACTATGTTTTTGAAATTGCATATGTTCATTTAGATTTGTTTATTGTGATCGTTGACTTGGATCCTGGTTTGTCATGCACCTCGCGGTAAAACTCCGCAAGTGGATTTTGAGGGTGTGACATAAACTGACTAATCACTAGCTGGGGGCACGTATATAATGCTCTAACAGTCTCCCCTTTAAACCTAATTAACTAGTGATTTACAAACACATCCTATCATCTACATGGGGACATATACGAAGTGTACAAACAGCAGCTTATGCCTTCATGACATCGAAGCCCAGTTTTGGAAGTTGCAGGACCACAAAATGCGAAATAGTGGGGTTGTTAGCCTTGACCCAGATTATGCACGCGCTTTGGGATGCCTGTGCGGCTCCCTCCCCGACTTTGATCTTGATGGTTTAACTAACAAGGACACCACCCCTCCAAAAGGCTCTGTAAACTTTGTGAATGCCCTTTTTAATAAAATGGCGCAGAGCATGGGAGAAGCATTTGGTCTGTCCCCCAGAAAAAAGCAGTAGTAGAATGCTTGCAAAGACCTTACACCCAGGATTTCCTAACTTTCATTCCTATAGAAGGGTTAGGGAAATGTATGTTAACAGTTGAGTACAGGGGGGTCGTAAATACGGCTTGATAATTCCCATGTTCCCAGATGACGAACATTGCTCGGTTTGTCATAAGGCCTGCTTGGATAAATATGGGGAGCATGCGGTTCATAGCAAAGAGTTGTTGGGGTTCACGGTAAGGTTTGGGATGCCTTATGGGATATACTCAGGCGAGCATGGATATCGTTAAAGAATGAGGCCACGATTAATTTTTTGACGGGCCCGACGGAGGGAATGCTACTTTATGCCCATCAGATGTACTTGTGTTTCGCTTGGCAAAGTCCAATGGGCCGTTCACAACAATATTTCATTCCCTAGGGCCAAGGCGTTGTTTTTACTTTTTAGTAGGTTAAGTTTCGCTATTCAGTAAACTTTTGAGTAAAAGTAGAACTTGAGTTCAAATGGTTAATACCCAATTTGTAGGTTGAGTCATTAATTCTCAATTTAGGTCCCCCAAGTCCCGGTCGTTTAAGAAATTGAGTAATCGAGTTTCTGTCCGTAACGGGAAGTTAGTTCACCGTTACTCTAAGTGTAAAATGACCATTTTACCCTGGTTTTATAAATATAATTAAATAGAGTTAAGTTTCCGATGGCCAACCACCATAGCCAAACATCTCACTCTTTTCTTCTATTAGTGTTAAGAGAGTGTTTGGGATTGCTTATTTAACTTCAAAAGTGCTTTTGGTTACAAGTGCTTATTGGCTTATGACTTTTTGAAAAGACTTTAAAAAAAAAATGTTTGGATTAGCTTTTGTGACGAGAAACGTCAAAAAGTCAATAAATCGTGTTTCTTAATGTTTCACTTAACTTATTATGAAGATTGTTTGTATGGGTGGTAGATTTGTAATTTTTCTCAAAGCCAAAAGCTAGGATTTCTGACTTCTTGAAAACAGCTTTTCCACCCTTATTGAAAAGCCAAAACCTAAAGTGGTTTTGGTTTACACAAACAACTTATTGATTTATTGAAGAAGTCAATAAGTCAATAAGGAGTTTTGAAACTCAATCCCAAACACCCTCTAAGTAACCCCATAGCCAAACACTACCACGTTGCAACCCCTACATTGAACAAAAACACCACATTCAACCACCTTTTACAATCGACGCACCACCGGATATCTACCTATCGGCTATCACCTTCCATACCTAAACCATCACCATAGAAACTCACACTCTTTATTACAAAATCGGTTTATGTTTAAAAAAAAAATCGATTCACCCGGTTAAATGTGTAATGTCCATGATGGTAGCCATAATACTCGCATTGAACCTATCAATGGCGGTTTACGGTGGTGGTGAGTAGGTAGCAGAATAGAACAGAGGTTAGTAGGTAGGGTTTATGGTGGAGGTTAGACCTATCGGTGTGGTTGAGCACCGACATCAACGTCGGGCCTCCACTTCAACCGCCACGTCAACCTCACAACCTTCTTCTCCGACGATGTCGGGCCTGGGGTGTGGAACGATGGGCCTCCGTCTTCTCCGACACGTCAGCGGCGACCACCATCTTCTCCGGCGACGTCACCACCTTCTTCTCCGGCTTGACGTCGTTCCAGGTTTTTTTAATAAATCTCAGGCTCGTCATCCCCGGCGTGTAGATGCCACTTGTGCCGTTGCCGGCATAGGGGGCGGTGTACGCCGGTCCGGCTTGTCTCCATACCGATAGGTCTTAGGGTTTGGAATATGGGGGTTTGTGAGACCACACCGGTCAAAGTGTAAATTTTGAAAGACAAAATGAGATTTTTCAAGGTAAAAATGTCGTAAGATAAAGAGTCAACTCTCCAAGTTTTGAGTTACTAAGAGCTCGTGTTCCAAGTATTAAGTCATAGAGATTTGTTAATCAATTTGATCGACAATCTCAAACAAGTTTGAATTATTTTGCATCTCATTAAGTGGTGGAGTGGTGGAGCGGTTTTTGTTTCACCTATGTGATCAAAGGTTCAATCCCCACTTCCAACATTTATGGTTTGGTATCCGGGTGAAGATTAAATACGGGTGGCACCGGTTCGAATCTGACGGGCGGCGAGGTCTTACCGAGTTCTATAACACTGTCGTGCCTTCAGGCGGGTGGGGCTCGGGTTTCCGCGCATCAGGAGAAGGCGGGGGCTGCTGGAGGTCGAGTAGTCGATTCTTGGGCACGGCGCCCCGCAAGGGTGGTTGCCACACAGTTGTTTGCCGATAAAAAAAAATAGCAATTAACAAAACACTTTCCACGCCACCGTACACGAGATTGGGTCGGAAGCCTTTATTGGCAGGCATGTTTATGTGGTAAATATTTTTATTTTATTTGTGTGTTCATCTGAAAACACAAATATTTTGTAGCAAATATGGTGTGGTTCATGCTTTAATCAGAACAAGTTTTAACATGAACCAAACTGGACTAGTTTTAAATCAGCCTGTTCTGACCCAAACCTCAGTATGACTCGCACTGTCGTGTTAGCTTAGTATGGATAAAGGCGTCAAGAATAAGTGAAACAACACAGTATGTACTTATTTATTATGATAGAGATGGATAAAAACCATCTTCAGTTACACTCCTAATCATTTTTGTCCATCCAGACTGTTGTATATTATTCAGTCTCCAACACCATGTTCTGATTTCACATATTTGATTATGCCCCACTAATAAAGTTCTTTTCCTTCAAGCTTTCCACAGTTTCCTTGAGGCTTTGTTCAAGGGGAATATAGTCTATCCCCAAGCTCTTTACCTTTTCCTTTGACACTTGGTATATTGGAACAAAAGGCTTGTCATCCGCACACCTGCATCTCACCACAACCATTCAATTTTCACTAATACATCAAATATTTGTGATGGACATAAAAGTTGTCAAGTCAACCCATCCGACATATTTCCACCATATAAAATTACTGGTTTTCACCCGAGCCAGTTTAAACCGTTGGAACAAAACCCGAATTGCAACATTTTGACCCAACACTTGTCAAACCCACAAAATTATTCACTGTACGAAGGTGGAAAATTGTCCAATTTTTACGTTTTGTAGAGAACTAGCGTGTATGCAAAAAACTAATGTATAGAATAAACTGACTTAAGGGCTTGTATGCAAAAAACTACACATTGGCTTAACTTGAACCAGTTCTTCTTTAGCAAACTTTTTTTTTACTCATTTGACAGCCATTTTACATAAAAACAAAACACAAATCGACTAATTCTTAGGTAAATGTACTGAAAACTCCCTTATGTTAAAAAAAATAAACAAAGTTGCTAAAAAACATATGTTTTCAGCTATTTGTTGTTATAAAAGCTGTTGTAAACATGTGTTTTCGCAGCTTTGTTTATTTTTTTTAAAAAAATCCCTTCGGCGCTTTTTTTTATTTTTTTAGCCAAAAACACTTAAAAACATGTATTTTACATTGGTTATTTTTTTCAAAAGAAAAAAATGATTTTTTACATGGGTTTCCAAGGTTTTCTCAACTCAAGTGGGTTTTCATTTTATACTTGACCTATATATAACCCTCTTGAGTTGAGAAAACCTTGGAAACCCACGTAAAAAATCATTATTTTTTTTTGAAAAAAATAACCAATGTAAAAAACATGTTTTTATTTCTTGGGCCAAAAAAAATATAAAAAGCGCCGAAGGGATTTTTTTAAAAAAAATAAACAAAGTTGCTAAAAAACATATGTTTTCAGCTATTTGTTGTTATAAAAGCTGTTGTAAACATGTGTTTTCGCAGCTTTGTTTATTTTTTTTAAAAAAATCCCTTCGGCGCTTTTTTTATTTTTTTGGCCAAAAACACTTAAAAACATGTATTTTACATTGGTTATTTTTTTCAAAAGAAAAAAATGATTTTTTACATGGGTTTCCAAGGTTTTCTCAACTCAAGTGGGTTTTCATTTTATACTTGACCTAAGTTTTTTTTTCATTCAAGCATTTGATCGAACACTTGGTATGCGAACAAAAACTATCCCCAAAACTATTATTATTCTAACAAAACCCAAAACCTAATAAAATACCACTATAAGAATTAGTTATATTCCAAAAAAATTTAACATTAGTGGGCTACAAATATAAAGAAAACTAGTTTAATCAAAATAAAATATAACATGACATTTTGGAAATCTCATCGTAATGATTATTATTAAAACTTAAATAACATAACAGTCCAAAGAAAAAAAATCTTACTAATATATCATTAGTGGGTTACAAATCAATCCAAAGAAAAAAAAAGGAAAATAAATAGCACAAAAGGAATTTATCTCCACGAACAACCATTTTTTCTGTTAATAATATTATTATGCTTCTTTCACATTCTCCTTTTCTCCACCACAAATTTCCTTACAGATCTATCTCAAGACCGAAAACAGAGGATAAAAAAGTGATGGAAATGAGACATAAAGTCTCCAACAAAGCAGGAGATAAAAAAGTGAATATAAGTTTCATACCTGCAACTTTAAGTCTACCCCACATGTTGACCATTTTAGGCATGAACCCGAGCTGTACACGATTCATCTTGCAGACGCAATTAAAACAACGATAAACGATCTGACAACAACCTGACGTCGGGACGTGGTGGCCGGAGGTGGTGCCGGCCTGACGACAACATGACGACAGGACGGTGGTTGTGGCTGTTCTGTGGTGGTTTTTTGTTCTTGTTTGGCAGTAACAGAGGTTGCTCTGTTTCGTTTGAACTCTGTTTTGTTTGAACAGAAGTTAAAGAAGTTGTTGTGGTGGCTATGGTGGCGGTTGTGGTGGTGGTATTTCTAGAAAGAGAGAGAGAGAGAGGATAGAGAGAGGAGGGTATGATCATATTTGAATTTGAATGAAAATGAAGAGAGAGAGGGGGGGAAAACAATATATATAGGTAGAGAGAGAAGGGGGATAGTGGAATTGTCTATATTGCCCTTTCAATATTATAGTATGATGGGTGATGTGGCTTAATATGGACCAAGCATTGGGTTTTTGGAGTTTTTCATCTAAAGAGGGTTTCTTACATATACTTCCCCTATATATATATATATAGTCACGGATTACAATAACCACCATAATCTTAGAAACCATTAGTAAATGCATTATACATGTATGCTCACTAGTGATACACACCAATCTTTCAACCTAAAAAATATATTCACTTGTAACTACAATTCTTAATGATTCAACAAACTCTAGTAAACAAATAAAATGTTTTCTATATATTTACTGGTTATCATTTTAAACCACCTATAACACACACACACACACACATATAAGGTATAGAGAATGAGAAACACACACACATATTTAACCATTTTATGAACACATAAAATGCTACTACAAACTTTAAAATGCGGAAAAGCTTACTTTTGCGGAAGGTTGGATGAAGGATAAAGCTTGCGTAATATATCAACTATTTCTGAATAGTGAGCAACTCTTTCCACCAAACAATATCTTCCATTTGCTGAAGGAACTTCAAAAGCTTGGATGTGGGCATTTGCAACATCCTTAACATTAACCCATCCAAAACTAGCATTTGAATATGTTTGTGATCCTGCATAACAATTTTCAAGTGAAAATTAATCAGATAAAGGCATAAAGCACACTGATACTTATACAAAGCAGAGTACAATGATCTGTTTGAAAACTCGTAAAACAAAAACCAAATTAGAGGATGGCAAACCGTATCATCTTCACTTATAAAATTTGTGCAACGGAACCCATCATCAAAACCAAGTTACAAACAGAAAGACACATAACAATGAACTACTAACGAGTTTGTAAACATAATAAAATATAATATGGACGTGTTATCTGGACTAGATGTAGCAAGATGGGCTAGTTCAGTTTGGGGTTAAAACGATACACTTTAAATCCTTTTGACCAACAAAACCCATTTGACCAGTTTCCTTTTTTGGTAAAATCTTGTTGCTTAACACATAACCCCTTAGAGATAAAGAATGTCCTGAATCAGTCTACTTGAAGATTCAATCCACTTATATATAAACAAATCAAAATTGCAACATCTAAAAATTTATAATTGGATAAAAAAACAAATTTGAAATTTCGTATACGTACCATTCAATAGGTTTGCAATTGCTTCAGCACTAGTATTGAGTGTTGGCTGCAAAAGAGGACCAATCACCATTGCTGGGTTTATGGTAACCATGTCTATGCCTTTTTCTTTTGTGAATTTCCATGCAGCCTCCTCGGCCAATGTTTTCGACAGCACATACCACGCCTTGTCATAACATGATAAAAGCATATTATATTACGGGTTAAGGCAAAGATATAACCATACCCTATGTCAAGGGCACAAAAGATCACTAACCGAAAGAAAGAGGTGCCTAAGTTACACTCAACCAGACAACTATTGGGTAGTATTTTTAATTTTTTAATATGAAACAGCTTTTATATGAGAACTTTAAAATCCGTAATAACCTTTAGTGTGTCAAATATGATCACAAAAATAATAATAAATATACAGAGTCAAACAATTTAGGAGGTAATCTGCATTAAAAGTACACTTAAGGCGGCTTCTGGCCAGTTCCCACTCAAAAGTAAATGGGTGGAAACTGTCACTTTCGAGGCTTACAGCCCGGCATAATCAAACCCAATTATTAAATCCCTAAGTACGTAATCATGCAAATTGGGGGGAAAGTAGATAGCACACACCTTTGATTCCTTGCAAAGGTCTGGATCCGAAAACCATGTCTCATCAACTACAACATCAGGAGTCCTAGGCCTGGCATTGTAAGCAACTGCAGCCATAGAGGAGGTCACAACCACTCTTTTAACTGACGAGGCTTTTGAACATGAACCAAGCACATTCAGTGTCCCTTTCAGGGCGGGATCAATCAATTCTGCCTGAAACCAATTAAATAATATACCTCTAGTCAGAGAGAGAGAGAGAGAGAGAGAGAGAAGCAGACAATCAGTAACATGATTAATGGGGCATATCAGGTTTATGCTATAGTATTCGAGATTCTCACATAATCCATTGACATTAGGGATAACATTTTGAGAATTCAAGCTCCATTCCATTGACATTAGGGCATTTCGGCTCATTACAGGTTTATGCTTTAGAGATGCAGTACATAGGACTACTAGTAATGGACAAACCTGTGGATCGGTAACGTTATGGTAAAAGGGGGATGCGGTATGGAAAACACCGTCACAGCCTTCAACTGCAGCATCAAAGGAGCCATCTTCAAGCAGGTTAGCTTTGAACAAGTGAAGCCTTTCCTTAGCTCCATCAAGTTTAAGCAAGTGGTCTGTTTTTTTAGGGTCATCTGCGACATCCGATAAAAGTCATTAATATTTCATTAAGATGTTTAAACGTTAACACAAACACACACGAAAGGAGATGCTGTAGCCATTAGAGTAGAGTCAGTTATAAACGGACTGATTTCGTTACACAAGTCAACCAACCAGCCTTGGGTTGATCAGATAAGGGTAGCAAGGGACAGGACAATAACTGAAATGTTATACACACTTGTTGCTTGAAAATGAAACACCATTCATAAACAAGAAAACCACATGAAGTAGAATAACGGAAGAATAATTCACCCATAAATAACCACATAATAATAATAATAATATATCATCAAATCGGCGAAAGTATAAACCTAGATGTTAAATGCTAACATCATCTGATACCGCATGAAACTGTAAAAGATAAATAAATAAATAAATAAAATCACTAATAATAATAAAGTATGGTGTAAAAAGAGAGAGAGAGAGAGAGAGAAAAGTTACTTGGATCGCGAACGGATGCCTTGACGGCGTAACCTCGAGCAAGTAAGAACTTAACGAGCCATGAAGCTATGTAGCCTGATGCTCCCGTCACACACACTGTCTTTCCGCCACCGCTCATTTTCTTTTCTTTTTTCCGGTACACAAACAAAGTGGTAGAGAGTAGAGACGTAGCCAAGTTTGTGTGACCCAACCCAAGTGTCTTTTTAATCACATCGCCTAATGGCTGGTGGTCCCCACCAATAACATCATTCCCCACCTACTCCATTTAATTACCATTCTATTCTTTTCTTTTCTTGGAATTAGGGGCATATAACCCGCACGTTGCCGCGGAAATACAACACAAGTTCGATCGGTATCGGTTTGTTACAGTACCAGTATATCCATGCGTTGCCGTGGGAATGCAAAACAAATAAAGTCACGATATATTGGTTCCCCACGCTTCGCTGCGGGAGCTCCTATTATGTTGAGGGTTTGGTGGTTGTTAAATATCGTGCCTCGCTGCGGGAGCTCCTGTTGCGTTGAGAGTTTCGTGGACATTAAACATAACATTAAGTAACAGTTGTGGGCAAACAAACAAATACTCGCGGCCCATTATTTTGCAGACCAGCCTTAGCATTACAACACTTGGGTAAAAAAAAATACTCGCGGACCATTACCTTGCAGACCAGCCTTAACATTACAACAGTTGGGTTGCCTATTGTTGACGTCACCTCGAGCCCAAAGTATTCCAATAACCGCGACCCATTACTTGTTCAGCAAATATAAGGCCCACAATTGTCCATTAATTGTTCACCAAATATGAGCCCACATTTTTCAATTATCGGCAGTGAGTTACAAATGGGTGACAATTGCCATTTTAAAGTCAAACAAATGTTAGTATGCAAAAGTCAAAAATGGTAGGCATGCAATTATTTAACTATAATAAAAAGCCTTAGGATTTGAACAGTAAATTAGGACATATATGTAATTAAATGGTGTTTCAAGGGCATTTGTTTGGAGTACATTTGTTCATTATTAGTTAGATTACACGTGTGTCTTCTACACATTCATTTGCATCACACCTGTCCCATATCTCTCTCTTCTACACATTCATCTGCATGCCTCTCTCTCCTCTCTATCGCCTCCCACCAAAAACCCAGATTCCCTTATTCCCTTTTCCTTCTTCTTTTCCAATCCACACACACCTCAGCGAAATCAGTCTCTCCATCCTCTCCACCCACACACACCTCAGCAAAATCAGACTTCACAAACATTTTAGTGGCGGCGGCGGTGGAATCCGGTAGGCGGAGCAGGCCGGCGCCTCCTCTTTTCGATCGGAGCTACGTTCAATCGACTTCCACACCCATATTTTCTAAGAGAGGGAAAGAGAAACTAGAGAGAGATCGTTGAGAAAGAGACCGGTTCTGTAAGCATTCAGGCTAATGAGGGAAAAGGGAGACGGCCGATTACCCGCCGCCGAAGCTGGTTGTGGTGTTCAACAATGGAGGTTTCTGAAAACCATCAACTTACATTAATTTTGAGCCCTAAATCTGGAACAAGATATTAACCAGTAAGTGGTTCTGATTGATCTTATGTTTTCCTGTAATAACTCAAAATTATTGTGTGGGTTTATGATGTTATAGCTTAATCATCATCTTCTATGTTCTAAATTACCGATTGCTCACTTGGAATTTATTTTTTGCTCATATTTTGTATTTGGCTGTTATGGATATCATAAATCGGTTGATTTATAAACTGTTTATTCTTGCACTATCTTAGTTTAATATGCTTTCATATTATTAAAATGTTTTCCAGGTGCATGTGAAATATAAAAACTTACATTTATAATGTTTGTTTACAGTGATTGATTGTATGCGAGATCCATATTTTAGAGTTTGATATATGATGTTGGTATATCTCTTATATTATAGACTTTTGTTCAAAAGAGAAATGAAAGTTAAGCTGCTGGATGAATTAGGAGGGTCATACTGATAAATGTTTTAACCTATTTTTTTTTTTGGTTTTTGCAATGGCATCAGCTGCAGCAACAGATAACGTCATCATCGTTAGGGGTAATGAATGATGTGAATGGAGAGTTGAAGGTGGTGTTGACGGATCCTGATGTGTTGGATTGTCCGATTGTTTAGATCCCTTAACCACACCTGTTTTTCAGGTATTTATTATTATTATTTTATTATTACTATTATTTTTGATGTTTGTGTGTGTTTTGGAAATTGGTAGGTGAATTGTTACTGCATATGAGTAAGTAAGGGTTAATTGATGATTGCTAATATGTGTTATGAGTTTGTTGTTGAAAGTATTATCCTTACTGACTATGGTGGAATTGATGTTGTATCAACTGCTAGGCGTAGCTGTCAAAGGCGTAACAAAGAGCCCGAGATAAGCCAGGCGCATGGCATAAATATGTCATTTGTTTGAGGTATGTGTTGTGGTTGTTGTTTGTTAGCTTATTTTATTAATTATAGTTTATCAAAGTAAAAAGCAAGATGCTATAGTTTCTGCAGTAACCTAATTTGCTTTCAAATTTGATATGTGATCTTGGGTCATCTTTTCAGAGCTAATGTACTACTTTGGTGATATTTCATCTCTTTGCATTTTAATTTAATGTTTGGTTAGTTACTATTCTCAAATACGTTTTCTCATGAAGTTGTATCAGGACTTCAATTATAATCCGAGTTGCTTCTTTCTTGAATCTAATTGCTTTCTTAAATGAAATCGTGCTAAGGTGGTTCCTGGCGGCACCACAACAAAATCATTACACACCGGCGCATGGATCACCTCTTTAATTATATGAGGAACAGGGAATCAATCGTGGTGTTGTTTTGGTCAAAAAAAGAGCATTGGTTATGGTTTTTGGGGCTGACAGGCGGCGCGAGGTGAATATTACCGACAAGGATTAGGGTTTAGGTGATTAAAGATGGAGGCTGCGTCTGCCATTATTCGAGTCAGATTAGGGTCCAGGCAAATATCCTGATAAGTTGTATTTCACTTACATGTCTCATTTTGGGTTGATCGGTGTTCCACGAGCCTTGAATTACTGTTGTTTATTATCATGTCTTGAAGGAGGCCTCTTGTGACCTTACCGGTCGAAATGGGTTCACATAGAGAGGAAGCAGTGTTGTTTAGGGGTTCCGGCATGCTTCTAGCTAGCGGCATCTCTGGACTTTCGTTGTTGTATACGGTTCGGCTTCTTCGTTTTCAAAGGGGGTGAAAAGAGGCGTGGGACAGTTGTTATTGTAGGTTGATTTGTATGTTGGCCATATTAAGAGGAACTACAACAAACACCATCAGGTGTATTTGCTAACTTATGCATGGTTTATTAAATTTACAAATATGGTTTTTACTTAGGTGATGGTTGGATACTATGATTCAGGTAAAAAACGGTTGCAGTGTTAAACTCCAAGGCTTCGCCGCAAATGATGCTCAAGGCCCAGATTGGTGACTCCGCCAATCTCTGTTTCGTCCATGTCGTATTGTTTTTTTCTTTATGTTAGAAATATATATCTGTCAACCTGTTTCTGGTCCGTTTTGCCCGGACCTCTGAACGAGCCGGATAATAGCTGTGGGCGTGGTGGTTCAGACTTCATTGTGGAGCGATTGTGGTGGTGAAGGTCAATGTCGCAGGTTGCAGCGATGGAGATCGGAGTTGCGGTAAGTCTATCAAGTGGTGGTTGTAGCTGGTGTCGTATGGTGGTGGCTAGATGGGTTAGCTTGGCATAAGTAAGTGATGTGTAGGTGGTGGTTTAATGTTCAAGGTGACTTTTTTTTAACTAATATAATAATTCTTTCCTGTTTGCAGGAAGTTTCACTATTTCCAACTTTCAATTCAGACCTAGATCCAACACTTGAAGAGGTAACTAAACAAAGTAAATGTTTGTGACTTTATTTGATTAATAATTAAAGATTGGGTTTTTATTATTATATTTCATTTCCTTTAGGATTTGTTTATGAAGAAGATGAATATGGAGGAATATAGAAATGGGTGTGAAAGTTTGCATCCTTTTGAGAAGAAAAAGATCACTAGCGGTTAGTCGGCAGAGGGGCCAGGTATGGTTCATATCCTTTGAGAGAAAAAAAGGCAGTCCAATCTCCAATCACCTAGGAAACTTTTCAAAGCTTACCCATTTGACCGGTTGCGGTAATGCTTTTCTCAAAGGACAAATCTATTTCTCTCTAATTTAGGAGTAAATTTATCTCTCGCCGCCGTTGTTCTAGACTTTGAATCGGTCGCGTCATTCATGGTTTCATGTCTTCACGGGTAAGCATTGAATCAATTTCCTGAACTTCATAAACCATAAATCGACAATAGGTCACCTTTTATGTCTTTAAGACCGTCGATTGTGGTCGCGCGAGCAGCACAACACGAATGAGGTTTCAGTGGTTGTACTCACCCAGCCACCAGAGCCCCCGCACGAGCACAAGCGATGGTCGTCGCGTGGGTTAACGGGATAAAGTGACCTTTGGTCGCTCCGGTGCTCACCCAAGCCACAAAACAAGTAACCGGATTACTTGATAGTCAACGTCCACAACGGACGGCCTAATAAGTGACCCATATCTTGAAATTGGCATACATTAAATTGATGGATCGTAACACTTTGATCCTTACTCTTGCAGATTCTCTTTATGAAAAATACTAAAAATTTTAAATCTTTTTTTTATAATAGGCAAGAATGGTGGGTGTCTACAAGAGTAACAACAAAAATACCATACACATTTTATCAAGTGAGTTTTCTATGCGTTATATTTTCCTTTTTTAGTAGTACCGTCCCCTAAGTTTCCTTTCTGGTTTACGAGTTGTTTTCAGGAATGAAAATTCAAAATTCTACCAACAAAGATGCTTTTTACTCAGGTTTGATGCAATTCTTAACTAGGCTCTATGTTATTGTTTATGATGTTTGATAGTTTTTAATTAGCATCTCTCATTTGGACCAACCATTGGTCTCCCACTTTGCTTTTTGGCCTATTAATGATTTGTAAGATTTTATCTTAGTATGTTGCTGCTGTCAGTTAGAAGTAATAAAAATTAGCCTTCATGCTTTTGATTAGAAAGTGATGCTTCCAAAAGCGGCCTCACCTAACATTCAAAGTTTAGTTCTTGAATTTTTCTTTAACAAATTTGGTTTCCTATCTAAAAAGAGAAGCAAAATGGTGATAACAAGATTGTTGGGGTACCTAATGTGGTACAAAGATCAAGATGAGTATAGATCTGCCTGTTTAGTCACATTGTTTTTACTTTCCTATTTGTTAGCTCGGTTTCCCCTTTAGGGTATAAACACACATCTTTTTTTTTTTGTAAATTTTATTAATGATTACCGCATTATAAATGATTACTTACTAAGGTACTAATCCACTTCTATAAATTTTGCCAGAACAAAAAAGGTTGGTTCAACAATCTGTTGTTGGGTCATCGTCTTTGGCAACTGCTTAGGCTGTAACAAGAATTGTGCTTCCAACCTCGGCATCTCAGCTTGAAGCTTCTTAGTGGGGAATTCTTTTTTCCCAATGTTAATGAGATAACCATGAAGCGCAAGGTCAATATGTGACACGTTAGTCGTAAAAACTTATTAACTCTTATTAGATCAATAATTTGTTGATTTCTTGAAATGTGACTGCCAACACATAGTATTAACGCGCAACGCGCGTCATTATATCAACCTAGTTATATATATTGTGTAGGTTAGTAAGTGACACTATTAAAGTGTCTTTAATTTAATATATAGGATAATATATCTTTTATTATTAAAACTAGGGATGGCAATCAAACCCGAATCTGATAGGTAAACTCGAAACCCGACCTATTTGGGACGGGTTTGGGGTTGGGCAATCGGGTATGGGATTGGTTTTTATTTTTTTGGGGGTTTGGGACGGGTTTGGGATTTGATGATATACCCGTTTACCCGCCCCGATTACCCGATAAAGTATATCCGTTTACCCGATTAGATACCCAATATAATTTCTAATATATATTTTTAAATATGTATGCATAATATATCTAAATGTCCATCTGCATTGTCATCTTGTGCTAAAATTACCAAAAATTAGTGTATACTATTTGTTATCTATGTCTTTGATTGTTTTTATATGATTTAAGCATTTTATATTTATACATTGTAATCATTTACATATATATTTAATAATGCTAAATGTAATAGGTTAATTAATAGTTACCTAACAGATGCCCGTCGGATTTTTGGACGGATATACTCAATGAGTAAGTTTTAAAAATTAACGGGTTTACCCGAAACCCGCGGGTATACCCGATAACTGATGGGTAATTACCCAACACAAACACGACGGGTTTTGGGCCGGGTTTGGGATAAACATACCTAATCGGGTATGGGGTTCGGATTACCTAAACCCGTCCCAAACCCGACTCATTGCCATCCCTAATTAAAACTTCATACTCCCTCCGTCCCAATTAGATGTAATGAGTCCACAAACACACATATTAAGAAATCTTTGTTTGTATGTTGTAAAATGACAATAATATCCCCAAGTGAAGAAACAACGAGTATTAATGTTGTATAAGTGAGATGTGGTGACTCGTGTTCGCTACAAGGTATAATCTTTTGCTCACGACGATCGTGGATTTGGGTTTTACTAACAAACAATAATAGAAGTAACGACACGCATAAATAAAGTGGTTCGGTCTCAAATGACCTACGTCCACTGAAAAGATATTGTCTTTATTGATATGAGTTACAAGCAATGAAACATGTGCATACAAGTGTGTATTCTGTGATTGGTCAATTCACTGATCCTAAAAAAGGAGGTTTAGCCCTCCTTTTATAGGAGATGTGTGGGCCTGAAGCCACTCAGCCCATCTTGGGCGGTGCTGGGCTTGGGCCTGAGTTATGGGCTCGTTATCCAGAAGCCCATCTGGTTTGATCCCAATCTTCAGTTAGATAAAGTGATCCAAGTTGAAGAGAGCGCCTCCTGATTGGTCCACGTGGCGCGATGTAATTGGCTGCCTGGAGCGGCGCCCTGTTATTGGTACACGTGGCGCGATGTGGCAGTCTGCAGAAAGAACTCCTTTTCTTCTGGTGTCAGGAGGTGTCAGGCGGCTGACCTGTTGACGTCTGACACCTGAGGGAAAGCGGCAAGTGGGGCTCCAGGGGAGATGTATCCAAGCGCAGTGAGCTGGTATTTCCGCGCTAGGATGCTGGCGCGCCCTCGTGGTATTTTCCTACTCCTTGTTTATATAGGCGGAGATCCATGTTGTGGGTAGGGTGCGCCGGAGCGGTTGAAATTAGTACCCTACCCCTTCAAGTCCCCCAAGTCCAATGCTCTCCTGATTTTGCGTAGAGATCTGGTGGGGCGCTGGACTAATGTGTGTTTTGTTTGTGGAGGAAGGCTCCTTCACAGTGCTTGTTGCAGTTTTTGAACATACATGTGTGTGAAGAAGAGTGCTCATTGCAACTCTTTAACATATATGTATGTGAAGAAGAGTGCTCGTTGCAACTCTTAAGAAAATGTTTAAGGAGAGAGTGTGCGTTGCAGCTCTGTACACATGTGGAAAGATAAAAGCGTCCCCTTATCTTTGTACTTGTCTCCTATTGTTGTCATTTCATGACGTGGCATTCCAAGTTTTGTAATTGTAAAATCTTGCGGAGAACATCCTTTGATTTTACGTCAAACCAGCGCCAGGTGATAATGTGGCAGGCCTGGTTTGAAAATGTAAAATTTGGCGGAGAACGTCCTCTGATTTTACGTCAAACCAGCGCCAGGTGATGACGTGGCAAGACTGGTTTAAAGATGTAAAATTTGGCCAGGTGATGACGTGGCAGGGCTGGTTTGAAGATGTAAAATTTTGCGGAGAACGTCCTTTGATTTTACGTCAAACCAGCGCCAGGTGATGACGTGGCAGGGCTGGTTTGAAGATGTAAAATTTGGCGGAGAACGTCCTTTGATTTTACGTCAAACCAGCGCCAGGTGATGACGTGGTAGGGCTGGTTTGAAGATTTAAAACTTGGTCAGGTGAACGTCCTTTCATTTTTCGTCAAACCAGCGCCAGGTGGTGACGTGGCAGGGCTGGTTTGAAGATGTAAAATTTGACGGAGAACGTCCTTTGATTTTACGTGAAACAAGCGCCAGGTGATGACGTGGCAGGCCTGGTTTGAAGAGTTAATGCGCATTCAATAGTTGTAATAAATATTTGGGATGATTGGGAGTTAAAGTGCCTGGAATTTGAAGAGATTCCTTCGGATGCCTTTTTTTTGAAGGAAACCTAGGAAACGTGCTGAGGAAGCTGAGACGGTTGGTGAACGTGTCAGGGGACAGAGAGGATGTCTGCACAGTTGGCAGTCACGTCAGCACGTGGGTGGTGTCCTTTTTCTTCGTGTGTCAGGCGAGTAGCTGTACACGCGTGCGAGTGGAGTATGCAGCAGACTGTGGACTGACACTTGGCAGGTGGAAAGCCGTCTGTGTCAGTCGCGTGGAGTGACGCGCTGCCAGACAGCTGCTTCCAGCCAGCTGTTAATCCACGTGTAGCGTCCAGATGTGTTCTCGTCTGGAAAAGTGGAGAGTAGTCTGCCATCTGTACCCATTGCATTTAATGCGATGGGTATATATATGTGGAATGCTCCCTCTCTCATCTCTTATCTCTCACTCTTTTCTTCAAGAACTCTTCTAATTCCTCCCCATCATCTTCATGTTTTTCGGTGAACCTTCAAGTTCTCCGGCCAAGTTCCTTCTTCATTTTTATTACTCATCATGTCTGAGGGTTCGATTGTTGGGGGTAACCCTGAGAAGGCAGTTGAAGGGGGTAACCCGGAGAAGGCAGTTGAGAAATCCAAGAAGTTGATGCATAACACGACGTGTAAGTGGAGCGAAAAGAGTTTTGCTAAGTTCGTGAAAGCCATGGAGTTTGATCCTTCCTGGGAGGTGGAACTTCCGACAGGTAAAGCTACTGCCCTAGCCCCTCCTCCGGGGAAGATGAGTCTGTATGGAGCCCACTTTGCTTTGTGTGGGTTCCGTCTTCCAGCCACCAAGTTCCAGGTGGATACCCTGGTGAAATATGGTGTTCATATAACCCAGGTTAGTGGGTTTGGAATGCTTCGTCTTGTTCATTTTGAAGCCTGTTGTCGTGCCATGGATATTGAACCAACCTTTGAACGATTCAATGTCTTCTATGTCATGACCATGGAGCAATCCTTGTTTAGTTTTGTTCCTCGTCCCCAGGTTCCGTCTGTTGGAACAATTCCTCCTAAGTCACTTCATGACTGGAAAAAGAAGTTTTTCTTCGTGAAACGAGGTGTCATTCATGTAGATATGCCTTGGAAGGTGGTGGCAGAGCGTCAAAGGGTGGCTGACCATCGTGTTATGGAGGGCTTCAAAGATGAAGCATGGTTCAAAGAGTTGGTGTCCCATGCTTCTCCATATGACACAGGTATGTGTTCGGAAGTTATGTTGGCTCTTTTGGGTATGAGCCGTGTTCAGCTTGTTGAGGGAAAAGAGCCTGTGATTGTTGAGGCTGGTAAGTTCTCTTCCACTATGTATTTGATTGGTTGTTATTATTATTATTGTATGCTGAGTGCCTGTCCTTATATTTTTCAGGAGTGTCAAAGTTTGATGCTTTTTTGGCACGTGACAAAGCTCCGCTTGAGTGGAGAGCACCTGCGGAGGGTAGGGTGTCTGTGATTGATCAGATGGTTGACAGATTTTATTTTCCATATCTGGACTTCAAGCCTTCTGGTATGCTTGTTTCACGTGAGCACCCTATAAATCCTGACCCTTTATGTTCTGTTCCACATGTATCGACTCCTTCTTTTGTTGTGTTATCCGATGAGGAATCAACTGGGTCTTCTGTGGAGCTGGTTCATCCAGCGCGTACTTCTAGAGTAGGTGGTATGCGTGGGTGCAAGAAGACGGCGCCACACGTGCATAAGTATAAAGTGGTGACCAAAGCTAAATCTGCGCCTTTGAGTGCAGGTGGTGAAGGTCCTTACTTTGGTCAGAAAGACAGGCGCTTGGAATCTTCCTCTTTAGCGCCTGAAGATGTAGATCTACGAGAGACCCCTTTGAAGAAGAAGCGCAAACTTGGGAAAGCCAAGAGTGGGAAGTCTGTGTCTTCAAAGTCTGAGGGTTCCGGGGGAAACATGCAGGCGCCGTTCGCGTTGGAGATTAGTCCGCCGCCTGAGCGTCGTCCTCTTATTCAGAAGAGCGTGAAGAAAGTAACTAGTAAGTCTGTTATACCTTGAGGTCTTCCTTTGTACTTTGTTATCTGCTTCTAAGTGTTTTACTCTGTTTTTTGTAGTTGTATCTCCGCGAGTTCCTGCCTCTTCTTCTGGTCCATCTCCTTCTGAGGCGGAAATCGCCAAAAAGAAACAGGAAGAGGAGAAGGCTCTGGCGGAGAAGGAGGCAGAGAGAGTTTGAGCGGAGGAGGAGGCAGCTGAGGCCGTGATGCGGGCCAATGAAGCTGTTGCCAAGAAAGCTGAGGAAGAGAAGGCTGCGGCTGAAAAGCTGCGTTTGGAAAGGGAGAGAGCTGAGGCGGAGGCCAAAGCTAAGTTTGATGAAGAGGCCACAAGGGCTGCTTCAAGGCAGGTGTTGTCTGAGGGTTCCCCCGCTGGTGGCGGGGATACCGGGTTAGATGGTTAGAGTGGCGAAATGCCATCTGGAGGTTCGGAGCGGGTGGTTTCTCAGACGGGTAAGCATGTTGTGAAGGAAGTTTCCCGGACCGGGGCCATTGGGAGGTCAAGTGTTGAACGGAGTGACCGGAGTTACTCCGCGAGCGATATAATCTGGCGCCCGCACTGGAGTATTCGGGAGAACTCCCGTTTAGCTAATCCTCTTATTGCTGAGGAGTTTGTGAACGAGACTATGCCTCCTAAGGAGAGGCAATATCAGGATAGTCTGGAGCGTTCTCAACTTATGTCCGATATCTGTGTTGGCCAAGCACTTCAATTTGCCTCCATACAGTCGTTGAAACAGCGCGATGAAGAGTTTCCTCGTGACATTGCAGAGTTTAACTCTAGGAGGGCCGCGCAGGCGCAGAGGGAGGAGAAGTTGAGGTCGGATGTTGAAAGGTACAGGGAAAGAGCGTACAAATCCGAGGATAAGGTGAAAGCGCTTGAGAAGGATCACATGGTAGCTCATAAGAGGTGGACCGAAGCTTGCCAGGTCACCAACCAAGAAACGATGAAGCTTAGAGAACAAATCTAAGTCTTAAATCATGAGAAATCAAAGCTTCAAGAGGCTGCGGAGAATCACCAAAAAGCGTTGGCGGATAAGGATTTCGAAGTGGCAGGGGTGCGCTCTGAGCTTGCTGCCACGGATCAAGAGGTTGTGAATGCTTCTACCCAACTGTCTGAGTTGGTGTCTGAAAAAGAAGCTTGGTTGAAGGAGAGAGCCGCGCTGCTGGAGGAGAGGGCCTCGTTGGAGGAGTCGCTGACTGTGGCGCAGACGGAGGCGGAGAATGCAAAGACCCTGCTAGAGCAATCTAACACTGCCCAGGAATCCATTCGCTGGGTTATGACTGAGGGGATTGCTGGGGTAAGTACTTCCGCCGTTTTTTTTTTGTGGATTTTTATGAAATTGTCTAACTCTTTGTTATTTTGTAGATCTTTAAGCGGTTTTGGAATGAACCCAATCTTGGAGATCAGGTTGCCGCTATTGCCGCTGCTGCGCGCGCTGCTGGGGAGGCTGAGGGATTCGACACTGGGTTTTACCATGCGCTGAATCGGGGGCGCATCACTAACGCGCCACATTATGAGAAACCCAGGGAGAAGGAGTATGAAGCCGAACTTCTGAAGTTTGAGCAAGTTGAATTCCCCATACTGAAGACGGTGAAAGACTGTAATCAGTATGCTGATCCTGCTGGCGCCCTCCGTTACTTTATAGAAGAATCTGACCGTTTGGGTGCGGAGGCGCGTAAGAAGGCGGAGAAAGCGGCTGTTGGTGAGGGTACATCTGGGACCGCTCAGGACGATGTTGAGGTTGAGCTTGTAGACTTTGAAGAATCTGGAGGGGAATAGGGGTGGTTGTAGTTTGTAGTTATTTTTGTTTTTCTTTGCTTGTAACCGATGGGGTGTTGGAATGCCCCTTTTTTGATGAATGGAAACTTTCTGTCTTTATTTTGTGCGCACTTTTAATTCCTTTTTGCATAGTGGAATGTTTAATCTTTTAGGCTCGTTTCTGAAATCCAGCGTTGGGTATGTCGGATGCCCATGCCTTGAAGATTTAGAAACTAAGTAGTGAACACAGTAAATAGATGGTGAAACTTTGCATATCTCAAAAAAGATTAGGCGTGTATAACCTTGGCTGTTACAAAGATTGTTTAAACATAACAAAAGCGTAATTGTGCCGCATTCCAGGATCGCGGGACAGGTGTGCCATCTAATTTTTCGAGCGCGTAAGCGTCCTTCCCCAGAATCTCTTGAACTTTGTAAGGTCCTTCTCAAGTTGGAGCCAGTTTTCCGTGCTTTTCAGTGTTAGAAGCGTCGTTATTTCGAAAGACAAAGTCTCCTATTTTAAAGTTGCACAGCTTTACCTTTTGGTTGTAATAGTGCTCCAACTGGTTTTTGTATCTAGCCTCTTTGATGGCGGTGAGTTCCCGCCGTTCTTCTAATAGGTCTAGGTTTAAGCGGAGCTCTTTGTTGTTTTGTCCTTTGTCCGCCATGAGTACTCTGGCGGAAGGGCATCCAATTTCGGCGGGTATGACGGCTTCGGAACCGTATATTAGATTAAATGGGGTTTCGCCATTGCTAGTTTTCGTGAGGGTGCGATTTGCCCATAAGACATGCGGGACTTCATCCACCCATCCGGTTCTCTTGGTTCCGAGTCATGTTTTGATGCCTTCGATTATGCTTCTGTTTGCTCTTTCGACCTGTCCGTTCCCTTGTGGGTGCGCGACGGATGTGAAAATCTGTTGAACCCCCATTTGTGTAAGCCACTCTTGTAGGTGTTGGTCTGTGAATTGGGTTCCGTTGCCGCTGATAATTTGGTATGGTAAGCCGAATCTGCAAATGATGAACTCCCAAATGAACTTTTTGATGTGGGGTCCGTCTATCTTTGCTAGTGGTTTCGCTTCAATCCATTTTGTGAAATAATCGATTGCCACTATTAAGAATTTTACATTTCCTGATTTCGTGGGGAATGGGCCGACAAGATCGATTGCCCATTTCTGGAATGGCCATGTCGCTGTGACGGGTACCAAGTCATTCTTGGGACGCAGGGTATTTGGCGCATGGCGTTTGAAAGAATCGCATTTGCTACCGCATCTGGGTGCATACCTGGCCAATAGTAACCCGCGTTCATTAACTTGGCGACCACCATTCTAGGCCCTGCATGTAGTCCGCAGATGCCCTCATGAATATCTCTGATGAGAAATGAGGCATCCGCCGCATCGACGCAACGCAGCAAGGGTCCTAGGTAGGATCGGCGATTGAGGATTCCGTCATTTAGCTCATAGTGCAGAGCTTTGTGTTGGATCTTTCTAGCTTCCACCTTGTTGTCGGGCAATATTCTAGACGCCAAGTAAGCTTTTATTGGCGTCATCCAGGATGTGGTGCCTGTTTGAATGATGTTTACCTGTCTTGGCGGGATGGACGGCCTTTCTTGTAATTCGATGCGGACGTCCTTGCCCATATGGTCAAAGAATGTTGAGGCCATTTTACTCAGTGCGTTTGCAGGCTTGTTCTCACTTCTGTTGACATGAATTACCGTGCAAGAGGCGAATTTGCGCATGAGTGATTTGGCCTGTTGTAGGTATAATGCCATGGTGGCATCACGTGCATCATACGTGCCGTTGATATATCCGGCTACAAGCATTGAATCTACGTATGCTTCGAGATGGGAGGCTCCCATTTTTTGCGCAATGCGTAGTCCTGCCAGTAGTGCTTCATATTCTGCTTCGTTATTCGTTGCTGTGAAATCTAAGCGAATGGCGTATGTTTATTCTTTCTTGTTTGGACTGATCAGGCGTAGACCAGCGCCAACGCCGTCACTGTTTGAGGCGCCATCTGTGTAAAGCGTCCATTTTTCCTTTGTGGTTATTGCTGGCGCGGGCTCTTGTTCAGCTAAGCAGTCGGTGATTTTGTCTGTTGGTATTTCAGTGGCGAAGTCAGCGAGCACTTGTCCTTTGACGGCGGGCCTAGGTTTGTAATTGATGGTATGTTCTCCAAGCTCAATTGCCCATTTTTCCAGGCGACCTGACATTTCCGGTTTCCGTAGTACATCGCTGATTCTATAATTAGTTAGCACGTTGATCGGGTGGCCGTGGAAATACCTGCGCAACCTGCGTGATGCATGAATGAGAGCTAAAACTAGCTTTTCCATTGTAGAATACCTAGTTTCTGCATCTAGCAAGGTTCTGCTGATGTAGTAGATAGGTGTTTGAATTCCTTTGCGATCCACAAGGAGTACCGCGCCAATTGCCCTCTCCGTGACGGAGAGGTATAAGGTTAATGTCTCCTTGGGTAATGGTGCGATGAGAGTAGGTAAATTCATAAGACAATTTTTCATTTCTTGAAAAGCATTTTCCGCCTCAAGGGTCCAGCGGAAATTACTTTTTTTGAGACAGTTCTTTCGGGTGTCTACAAATGGAAAAGACTTGGAAGCGTAATTAGAAAGGAAGCGACTGAGGGCGACGAGGCGGCCCATTAACGTTTGAACTTCCTTTATGGATGCTGGAGAAGGCATTCTTTCAATCGCCAAGACTTTGTCGGGATTGGCGCGAAAGCCGTCCCGTGTGACGATGACCCCCAAAAATTTCCCTTCTTCCATGCCGAAGGAGCATTTGCTGGGGTTGAGCTTCATGCGCACCTTGCGCAACTGATTAAAGGTTTTTTGAATGTCCTCCAACATGTGGTCTTCTTCCTTGCTTTTGATAACGAGATCGTCGACTTATACTTCCAAACTTACGCCTATCTCATTGATGAAAGCGCTGTCCATAAGTCATTGGTATATGGCTCCCGCATTATTTAGACCGAAAGGCATTTTTTTGTAGCAAAAGGTGCCCATGTCCGTGAGGAAAGCTGTTTTGTCTCCATCCTCCTTAGCCATTTGAATTTGGTGGTAGCCCTTGTAGGCGTCCAGGAAACATTTAAAGCGGTACGGTGCAAGGGAGTCCACTTTTAAGTCGATTTCTGGCAGAGGGTAGCAGTCTTTTGGACAGGCTTTGTTCAAGTCTTTGTAGTCGACGTACATGCGCCATCCGCCTGTTGCTTTTCCTACCATGACTGGGTTGGCCACCCACGTCTGGTAGCGTATTTGGCGGATGATGCCTGCGTTGAGGAGTTCATTGACTTGTTCATTCATCGCCTTTGTTTTCTCTGGCCCCATTTTGCGCATCTTTTGGACGACTGGCTCCGCCGATCTATAGGTGTTGAGTTTGTGTTCCGCGATTTGTCTTGGAACTCTGACCTTATCGGATGGCTGCCAGGCGAACACATCAATGTTTTTGACAAGCAGTTGCTTTAGATGCGCTCTTATGGTGTTAGAGATTTCATGGCCAATGATGACCGTTTGGTCCGGGAATTTAGGGTTAAGAACCCAGTTTTCCGGCTCCAAACGGGTTTGTGTCTTCAGGATTTTTTGGGGCTTTGCCATGTCAAATGCATGGCAATGTTTGTTGCCCCGGATTATTGCAACGCCGGTGCGAGTGGGAAACCCACCATTTGATGGGGCGTGGAGGCGTTGGCGTTGAATTTTGCCAAGCCCTCCCTACCTAGCAGGATGTCATGGTGTGATGTCGCTGGTTGGTTGATAACCATCCGACTCAGACTCAGAGTCTTCTGGGTCCTGTTCGCATGTATTTCTACCCCGATCTCCACCTCGATACTTGGAATGTGTTACCTGCTTTTCCTTCCCCTTTCGGCTTTGTCTAGCCGAGGGGGAAGCCTTGCTTTTTGGTTTGTCGGCCTGGAGTTTGGCCAGCATGTTCTGATAGACTTTGGTGTTTTTGAGCTGTTTGCGAAACAGCCGCTCGTCCGGGTCAACAGGTGTAGAGGGTGCGTCAGATTCTGCGGACTCTGAGCATGTAACTGCCATGGGTGGTGTCTCTTCTCTTGGGTTAGTTTGTGTAGTACCTTTATCGGGAGTTTGGAGTGTACCCATTCCTGTGGTTTGAATGACCACATAAGGGGTTGCGCCTGGGGTTCCGATAAGGGTTAGATCTGCCATTTTAGTGAGCTAAAGGATGGGGTTGTGAAAGATAAGTTTTCAGCCGAGACGGATGGCGCCAATGAAGAAACAACGAGTATTAATGTTGTATAAGTGAGGTATGGTGACTCGTGTTCGCTACAAGGTATAATCTTTTGCTCACGACGATGGTGGATCTGGGTTTTACTAACAAACAATAATAGAAGTAACGACACGCAGAAATAAAGTGGTTCGGTCTCAAATGACCTACGTCCACTGAAAAGATATTGTCTTTATGGATATGAGTTACAAGCAATGAAACAAGTGCATACAAGTGTGTATTCTGTGATTGGTCAATTCACTGATCCTAAAAAAGGAGGTTTAGCCCTCCTTTTATAGGAGATGTGTGGGCCTGAAGCCACTCGGCCCATCTTGGGCGGTGCTGGGCTTGGGCCTGAGTTGTGGGCTCGTTATCCAGAAGCCCATCTGGTTGGATCCCAATCTTCAGTTAGATAAAGTGATCCAAGTTGAAGAGAGCGCCTCCTGATTGGTCCGCGTGGCGCGATGTAATTGGCTGGCTGGGGCGGCGCCCTGTTATTGGTACACGTGGCGCGATGTGGCAGTCTGCAGGAAGAACTCCTTTTCTTCTGGTGTCAGGAGGTGTCAGGCGGCTGACCTGTTGACGTCTGACACCTGAGGGAAAGCAGCAAGTGGGGCTCCAGGGGAGACGTATCCAAGCTCAGTGAGCTAGTATTCCCGCGCTAGGATGTTGGCGCGCCCTCGTGGTATTTTCCTACTTGTTTATGTAGGCGGAGATCCATGTTGTGGGTAGGGTGCGCCGGAGCGGTAGAAATTAGTACCTTACCCCTTCACCAAGTTATTATTTCAAATCTTTAATTATGTTTTGTCTTTTATGGGCAAAATTGAAAATTGCTTAGAAATGGACATTTAATTTGGGACAACAAAAAGTACAAAAATGAACATTTAAAATGGGATGGAAGGAGTAGTATTTTACTATTTATAGGTGTTACGTGTTTTGGGTAAAAATTTTTAATGGTACGGGAAATCATCATGATAGACTCACTCCCTCGAGTTTGAATTTAAGCACTTACATGTATTGTAATCTTGGCCTGAAAGCCTTACTCGCATATTTTGCAAGTTGCCAGGAACCTTACATAAGTGGGTAAAGCTTCCCACCTCACTGTTAGATCACTGGACCAATAGACCATTGGCACGTGCTTTAAGTTATTACCTAGGTTGAACGTTCTAAATGTAATAATTATAATAGTAACCAAGATTAATTAAAGTATATGTCTACGCGTATAAATACCCATGAATGGACACATGAACACCCACACATACACGCGAGTGTATGCGTGTGTGTCTAGACAAGATTAAAGATGGAAATAATCTTTTTTAGAACACTAAATCAATACATATACAAAGGGTGATTTTTATAAACATATGTTAGGAGGTCATAAACATGTGTTAACTAACCTTAACAGTAGCTTTTGTATTAAGACATGTGTTAAATGTCAAAGTGTATGTGTGAACAAGAACAAAATACATAAAAATGACATTTTTATACACCCTAGCCGAAACTTGTATCAATAGTTCCACTTTCGGGTACAAATCACTAACAAATGTGCAATACAATAACACAAAGATAAACTAAGGCATTAGCTTACCATAAAGGGGTAATAATAGCTACCTATAGTGACAAATGAACATTTCCCGACACTTACAGTGTGTGATACACATGGATTATGGCACAGAAACACACAGTCCATAAGAGTTCAAGTCAGGTGAACAAATGCATGGTAGATAGTACAACCATAGACTTAAGTTGCCTTTAATGAATTTAGGGCATCCCAGTCCAGACATTACCAAGTCAGACACAGTCCAGTTTAGCATTCAGACATCAGGTGAGTTTTACACGGCCCCTTTTTTACATTTTTTACATTTTTGGGGGAAAAACATGCGTACAATTTTCAATTTCAAATATGACTATTATGTGAACATGAGACATTAAGTTTCAGGATCCATTAAGCCCTCATGTCATACATCACACCGTAACCATTAGCTATGGACTTAGTAATGAAACACCGGGATAAATCTATTAGGTTGACACCCCCACTCTTGGTTAGTCACTCGGACCAGATGACAGCTATTGTAACAACCCGACCCGGTGGGGGCTGGTCGGAACGACAGTTTGGTAACCGACTTGCACAACGGACGCAACAATAACTAATATTTATTGTTTTATACAACTTCTAATCCAAAAATGAAATACATAACTTAAATAAATAATCTAATAGCTATGCAGGGACGAATCGCGGCGGTCGTCGAAGCAGTTGAGGAGTGTAATCCACTAGTCGTTCACGCTTCTACCAACGCTTATCTCTAATACTCTATTCCACAACTCTTAAAGCCGAATCTTCTATCAAAGTCATCTAGCGATCATCACCTCTAATCCGTATCATATGAACATAATCCGTATGCTCCATAATCATCCGAATGCAGTACCTGAACACATGCTTAAAAAAAGAGTTGGGTCAGCAATTATGCTGGTGAGTCCGTGTAAGTAGTTAAGTAAATCCAAAACAGTTTAACAGTTCGAAAACAAGTTTACACAGTTCAAAATATAGTGATGTACAAGTATCACACCTCAATCCTAACACTGAATCCATCTACTCCCAATATGGATTCCCCACGGCATAATATATGCCGCAACGGTCCGCAGACCTTAGTGGAGGGTTTCCCGGGCTTCCGGATCCACTGTGCGTGGGGGATTCCCCAAGTAGTACTACCCATACATTAAGTGGCCCAACTCCCTTGGGTTAGTGAGTGTGCATCTGGTTTCGGGAGCCCTTGTCACATCAAGTAAGTTTTCACACAAAACAGTTTACACATACAAGCATATGTTCACCCCAAAACATTTAAAACAGAAAAAGGGGAAGTACGCGAACTCACCTGATAGCGATGCATATGAATAATTTATAATAAACGAGCGTCTGATATGTCGTACTGGTACTCTTCTGGTCAAATCCTAAATCGACAATATTATTAGTGTTCGATCTGATACATAATGGTCACACGTGTGGGACGAGCTCATGCGTATGGTTCTTATTAATGTAATTCTATGTTCTTTTGTAGTTTCAGACCTTGGTATGTATGTATTAGTACATTTTATCCAATTAGTTTTCATGAGTTTACTTTCGTTTGGGCGACTCTCTAATCCTTTAACTAGGTAATATTTTATATTATCCAAGTGTGTCGTCTAGTAATCGCATATGTTGTGTCTTGGGTTCTTAGTCGTCCGAGGTGTCCTCATGTCCGCTCGTCTAATCTAATCTTCCATATCTTGTCTTAGTCCTCTATGTTTTATTTGAATATTTGTTTATACTCTCAAGTCACCTTATAATGTATTAAGTACGAAGTTTAAGAATTATTGTCCGAAGTGTCCAAGTTCCCATTTTAAATATCCATGTTCAATGAGCACAAATGTTTATATCTTAGTATAAGTGGGTTATAACATGTGAGTCTCATGTCTAATGTTCAAAAGTTCATCATAACATCCGTTCCAATATCTATCCGTTTGTGCTTGGGATGTCGTCCTTACCAATCCGTTTTAACTTATGCCCCAAGTCCAAATGTTCGTAACTAGTGTTCAAATCAATAATCTTAATCATCCTAATTTGATACTTAGTTGTATGTCATGAATATGTACTTCTATAAATGTTCCACTTATCCATTCGTCAAGTCCCACACGTGTCGTATCGTATATGTAAAATATAACACTTATAAATAGTATAATTATCGAGTTATCGGGTCCGATTATACCTCAAATTCCAGCATTAGTTTGGGTTGACCATAGCTGACCCGAATGGTCACGTTGACTGCAATTGACCACCTCGACTTTATTGACTTTGGTTGACCCGTCTACAATACCATAACCAGACTCTCACCCTCACCCTCACTTTGGTAACCCATAACCACATCCAACCAACTTACAAACCATTACCATCATCTTATTCTTTACTAGTAATCACCATCAACCATGAATCCTATATTGCAACCATAATCCGATAGTCACCCCACAACATTTGTCCCTAACAACCATCATCGTAACCATCATTGATAACCACCACCAATTATTAACAACTTCCAGAACCATCACCTATATCCATTATTACATAACTAAATATTATTGTTTACAAAACATCTAATGGTAGCCAACAACCTAACCTGTACAGTGACCCCCACGATCGTCACCCTATACGAGCACACCATCGCCCTGCTTCTGATCTTTCGTGCAGACCGGCCGGCCGCCGTCATCTCTCCCTCTATCTCTGTTTCCTCTGTCTTCTTCTCTTGAACCCGTCACGCCGACCGGTCAAAGACCAAGACCGGTCTTCTGATCTTTTCTTTCTCTCTCTAGATTCCTAATAAGATGAAGTGGGTGTGGGTTGCATCGATTGGAAGCAGAAGTTCCACCGTGAGCCACCGTGCTCCTCCCTACTCCGCCTTCTTTCTCTCTCTCTCTCTAGGTTTCTCTTTCTATATTGGTTTGAATATTTGGTACAGTGTGCGTGTGTGTGATTATATGAGAGATGAGATAGAGATTGTAAGTGTGTGTGTTATGTGATCGATGTGTGTGTGTGGTTGATCTGATGAAAGAGGGAAAGAGGGTGTGGGGTTGGGATTCTTTTATAATAGTCAAGGTTCATGGTTTTTAACAAAACCACAAAACCTAGTATGGTTTTGTTAGGGTGTTGGCAAGGCATGGGGAGGACAATTGTCCAACCCTTGGTGACTAATCACAATAGAAAATTAGGTGGGTTTGCTATCAGGTGTTGGTTCGGTATCCCAGTATACGCTCGTGTATAATAATAATTCGTAAAATATATGTAACGCTCCCAATATCGGTTCCATGTTTGTATATGTTTCTAATTATTATTTCTTGGATATTCGTGATACTAATTTTAAATGCGAAAAATTTTGGGCCCTAGGTCCGGGTTGTTACATTCTCCCCCCGTTAATTGAATTCCGTCCTCGGAATTATTTTCGAGCTATCTATTAAAACATCTAGTATATTCTATACTTGGATTCAGCGTTCGGGTCTACAAGCTCGTGTATACATAATTATTTTCTTAAACCCATTTGTAATTTAGACGGTTCCACACTAAGCCTCATGCTATGTTTTAGGTTTAAAATAAATAGTTAATACATTCCCCAAGTTATGGTTTGTTCTTGGTTCGATTTTTAATCTCATTTTCAATGCATCATTGGTGTTTATATATAGGGTGTACCGCAGCTAACCCACCACACCTTTGATGCCTCGAAAACGTATTGAATTTTTTTCCAAAATCCTGATATAATACATATTCGAAAGCGTAGTTTGTCGAAAAATTCTACATGTTCCAAAAATTACTAGCCCTTAATAACCTTGCTTAGTGTAGGCTAAACACCAATATGTAGTCTTATGCTCTTTAAAACAAGTCATTCTCGCTAGCTTTTATGCTTACGTGGGGAGTATTTTCTAAACTTCCTTGTCCATGTACTTTGGTGTATCCTTGCATAAGGGGTGTTTTCTTACAATATTTTGGTGTTACGACATTCCTTAAGTTTTACGTTGCAAAAACAAAATGTAAACTATAGTGGTCTAGTCAAGTCTTAGAAGTATCTACCTAAGCATGATGCGTCTTATATATAATTGTTGTTGTATTTGGGTTCATTCCCCCCGTTGGTTCCTACATATCCAATTCTAACAGGTTTCGTAAGGATTACTCGTCACTATATTAGAATGTTATGGATCTAATCCCAAGGTTTTGAAAATAATCTAAAGACACCCTGAAATATTAAAAGGATGGAACATATATACTAATTCTAACGTTTACCTCATGTAGCTTTAATCCTAGTTCCTTTGGTTTAGCGAAAGTTGTATAGTCGTGATGATTGACAGATTTTTGAACTTAAGTTGTCGCCCTTCTGGATGACGTTCTGAAATCTTTTAAAACCTGCCATATGATTAAGAATCCCGGACTCTATGCTTGCTTAAAATTCATTGTATCCAATTCTAATTTAAATCCGAATAAAGGAACTTAGTAATCATTGGTTCAGTTTCTTGCCTAACTGATAACGTAAAAGTTCAACCTGTACATACGCATGGAGCATATATTGATAAACCCTACCATTGACAATATCTATTTTTATTAGGAAACTAAGCTTATCGGATCATCTCTAAAACACGGTATCATGTCGTAGATCCGAGACACTATATTTGGCTTAAATCGGTCAAGTTTGGATAGGAGAATCTAAGAATCAAAGGTTAAACTTGCAACTTTTATCCTTAGTCGACATATGATTCTATGGTTATGAATACCTGAACATAAATTATGTAATAATATAATAGACACAACTACTTTGTTAAAAAAATAATACTTATCGGGTCATACGTTTGCTAGGTTGGTTGAAATTCGCCTTGGTATTTTTGGGTTCTTTCGATTTGTAGCGCCAGGTTTTGGAGAGGTACCTGATTTTCATGGTTAACTCACATCTTGATTATGGAAAGTTAGTCAATCATAATATTATTCACTAATAGTTATGCGTATATAATGTTTTGAAAAAAAATTACTACTATAGTCATGGAGACATGTACATATGTATACTACTGTTAACACACGCCAAGTCGCAAAATATGTCGGTTCTAGTTACATAAGTATATCACGTATTTGGTTACGACTATATCGCAGTCCGTTTTGTAGCATGGGTTCCCAGTCAGGCGTATTGCATTCTGTGAAAAATCTCCCACCTTTGGCGAACCCGTACACATCACTGTTGTTTGTTGGCAGATTCTCGTGCTGTGCATTGATCATCATTTGCACGAATCTTGGATACATGGCCCACTTCTTGTTCTTGGACAGTGAGTTCTTTATCATCAAGTCTAGAATCATCCCGGATACATTCACCGGCTCACTTTTACAGATCTTTATCATTGCGCTTGACCATTCTGGGCTGAGAGCATTGTACCCCCCTTTTCTGTGGGACATGGACATGACGAAGACGTGGCAGATTACTCTCCAGTCACGTGACAGTTCGCTCTTCTTTACATCACTGCGCGTGTCAAAATCTCCTTTGTATCCGATTTTCTTGAATTCTCTGAGTAGGTCAGCTTTAGCTAGTTGTTTGAAGCTTCCGGGTTGATCTCCTAGTCTCAGTGCCCTTCGGACTGTATCTTCAGTAATGATCACCGGTTTGTTTCGAACTGTAGCATTGAGTCTCTTGTCACCATCTACTGTCTCAACTCTTGCTGATCTCCAGAAGTCTTCGATGTGATCAACATACACTGTAAGCTCGTGTTCTACCGCGTACCCGATCCTGCTATGCCTAATCCATGAAACGACATCTCTGAACTTGTGGTCGTCAGTCTCAAGATTTATTGCCTGATTGTGCATTCCTCGGATATCCCATATAAGTGCCATCTGTTTCGAGTCATACGCACGAAAAGCAAGTTAGATTTCTGTTTTCAGGCAACATTACCGACTACTGAAATCTTAGACTTAGACGGACAACGACTTTAGACAAGTTTGATTTTGATTAGACAATTGTTTTGTTTGATCAGGTTGATTTATAGGCATATATGATTTTTGTTTGCAAGTTTTCAGTTGTTGTCCAAGGTTAAGTTTACAGGTGACAAGTCCAAGTACGCAGTCCAGTCAAAGGTCATAGATTATCAAGTCCGGTCACATGTGGTTCAGTGATTTAAGTACGCGTCCAAGTTCACAGTTCATCAAGCTCATCAGATTGAGCACTTAGCCAAGTGCTCAAACATGAGCACTTATCCAAGTTCGCAAACCTGAGCACTTAGCCTTAGTGCTCAAACCTGAGCACTTAGCCAAGATCTCAAACCTGAGCACTTAGCTAAGTTCGCAAATCTTGAGCACTTAGTTAAGTGCTCAAATCTTGAGCACTTAGCCAAGTGCTCAAATCTGAGCACTAATCTAAGTACACAAATCAGTCAACAATTGGGCATGGTAACCCTAGTGTTTTAACAGACCGGTTTGCGCACTTAACAAGTGCTCAAACACTTAAACTCACGTTTAAGATTTTAGGTTCGCAAAATAAAGTTCGCAATCAGTTAGGGTTTGTCTTCCTTGTATCATATGATGCAAGTGCGCAAAATATGATACAAGTTCGCAAACTTTCAAGAAACAAGTTCGCAAAATTTGAAGATCCCCTAAATATTCAACTGAAACTTCAGATCTCTTTAGATCTTGTTGTTTAAACACCTGTTAACACGAACAACAATCTATTAGCAAGTAATCTACCTTAAACAAGAACACAAACGATCAGAAATCAAATAAAACAAGGAGTAGATGATGTATAAACAGGTGGTTTCGGGTTGATTATAGGTGGTTAATGGTGGTTTTTGATGAAGACGATGATGATTGAGGGGTTAGGGATTCTTTGTTTTTAACGGCAGACGAAGAACATGAAGATTGGGGTTTTTTACGGCTGTAAAAAGAATTAGGTTAAAGAAGATAAGAGAGTATTTATAGGAGACCTGGGTTGCGCACTTAACTAAGTGCGCAGTTCCCTTAGTTCAAATTAAGTGCGCAAAATTTAAAAACAAGTTAAAACATAGATCAGGGACCAGAGATCAACCGTTTCTCACCTTCTGCATCAAGATCATAACTAACCATGCCTGCCAGATCATATTTCAACTTTCCGTTGGATAGCTGCAGCCCAAGAAAAACTGTCGGTATGTTTGTCCACTTAAATCCATGCCTCTCGTCTTTCAACAAACGTTTGGTGATGAGATTTATCATGTTTTGGTAATATTGACGAAAAGTTAGTGGACCCCACTTGTGCTAGGTGTAAGCCTACCAATCCTCAAGGTTTATTGAGATATAATGATGAGAGCTTCAGGTCTATGTTTCCATAAGCAGAGAAGATGATCATTATGTCAATCAGATGATGAGAGCTTCAGGTCTATGTTCCCATAAGCAGAGAAGATGATCATCTGATTTCTTTTTGAGCTATCTATATGTTTGCACGTCACTAACATTGCGTGTCTTTTGTTGCTCATTTGATTTAATAGCCCCGCTTTGGTAGCTTGCACTCTTAGGTGTCTTTTGATTGCTTATGCACAAAATTTTCTGTGTCTTTTGATCTCTCAACCTGTGTATGACCGGACTCAGCTTGTGCAGACCTAAAACACAGTGGGAATCCAGCTTTTCGTGTTGATCTTTTCAGTTTATCACCTTTAGTAGTTTACTCGATTCCAGGCTGAATCTACCGACATGTCGTTGCTTGAAGCCGCAACGTCCTCTGGGTCCTATTCACATGCTGACAAAATATGATTAGTCCCTATCATTTCTTGATTTTTTTGAAAAAGTTTAAATTTTGCAGTTAAATTTTGCAGTTAGGGATCTACCGGTTTATTTCTCCCCCAAAAATCTTTATTTTACTTAAAAATAAGATTTTTCTATAATTTATACATTTTTTTTTAATCATTCAAAATTAATCATTTCTAACCATGTTACCAACTGACGAAAACGGGTTTTGTCGAAAGCTTTTGTAAAGATATCTGCTTTTTGATCAGCAGTATCTATTGGCAACACCTGTATATACCCTTTGTCGTGTGCATCGCGAATTGAATGAATCCGAATTTCTATATGTTTAGTTTTAGAATGATCAATTGGATTCTTCACGATGTCACGACAAGCATCATTGTCAATATAGATGGGGGTTCTCATGATATTCAAACCGTAATCCAACAGCTGATTTCGAATCCACAACACTTGACAGCAACAACTGGATGCGGCTGTGTACTCAGCCTGAGCGGTGGAGATAGACACTGTTGTCTGCTTCTTGCTCTGCCAAGATACCAGCCTGTTTCCCAGAAATTGACAGCCACCAGAGACAGATTTTCTGTCAATCCTGCAACCTGCATGATCACTACCAGAGTACGCAATTAGGTCAAAATTATCACTCTTAGGATACCATAAACCGAGTTTTGGTGTTCCTTTGAGGTAGCGGAAGATTCTTTTTACTGCAGTTTCATGAGATTGCTTGGGATTTGACTGAAAGCGAGCACAGCATCCAACTGCCCACATGATGTCTGGTCTGCTGGCTGTGAGATACATCAAGGATCCAATCATAGAACGATAAGTGTGAGGGTTCACAGAAGGGCCTTGAAGATCTGGTACAAGCGTTGTTTGAGCAGCAAAAGGAGTGTTGGACGGTTTGCAGTCAGACAGGTTGTACTTTGCCAGATGTCTCTTGTATACTTTGCTTGGTGAATGAGAATGCCGTCTTCTTTCTGTTGGACTTCGAGACCTAAGAAAAATGACAGTTCTCCCATCATGCTCATTTCAAATTGAGACTTCATAATGCTTTCAAATTCCCTGCACAGATTTTCGTCAGTTGAACCAAAGATAATATCATCAACATATATTTGAACAAGGATAGAATGTTTGTTGACTTCTTTGGTGAACATGGTCATGTCAATCTTCCCTCTTGTGTATCCATTCTGTAGCAGATATGAGGACAAGGTCTCATACCAAGCTCTGGGAGCTTGATGGAGACCGTAGAGAGCCTTGTCCAACTTGTAGTATGGGAACTCTTGTGACGACCTGGGGTGGGTCAATCACATAGGTGATCATTCCCTGTCCGGTTGCTGGATAGATTCTCTTTTTGGAGATTCTTCTTCTTGGCTTCTGAGGTTTCCATTTCTGGAAATCAGTCTCACACTCCCTTTCAATAAAGATAAAGATCATGTCAGCTTGGGCGTCCTTGGAGTGGTTGATGAATGGTGCTCTGCACATTTCTCTGATATCCCAGCGAGGAAGAGTTTTCAGACTTGGTCTTCCTTTGAAATACTGTATCACTCCCCCTATTCTCTTTACAACAAACAATCTTTTGAACCCATCATATCCCCATGAGATGATTCTTTCTTGGTGAGCTTCTCGTGTGTGATGGATGTTTTGGTGCAGAGCTGGAATGGTAATAGGTCTTCTGGGAAACCAAGTAGATCTCTCAGGGTCCAACTTGTATCCGTCTGACATCTCATACACAGTATCTTCTCCCGCACCCATCCCCACAAACTTTTCGGGCATCTCATCCTCACTTATCTCATCCACGTCGCTCTCTTCAGCTATTCTTTCTTTTTCCTTTTCTTCTTCCAAAAACTTCCCAAAGTCAAACATTTCATCAAATGACGTACCGGAAGCACCTGTCTCTTGTTTCTTCAGTTCCTGAATCATATCGAACATCTTTATCTACACCTGAGTCTGAAACTTAATAAGGTATCGTGGATCTTTAACAATCTTCTCCAGGTTCTTATTCTTATGCTTCAGCTTCTTTATCTTTTTCTTCAGTTCTTGGTTGTTGTGGATCTGATTCTTCAGGGTGCATATTTCTTTTGCTGCAGTCTTTCCCACTTCTTTTGATAGCTTCTCATAAAGTTCTTGATGCACAGGTTTAGGACGTTGTGGAGCAGGAATAGACGTGGATGGTGCAGTTGGTTTCTTCACAGGAGGTTTAGGAACAGAGGCCCTGGCAGTGGAAGGCCCTGGTTGATCCTCACCCCCGAACATAGACTCCCAAATCTCTTCAGCCTCAAGATCTTCTTCAGTCATAACTCGTGGCCTCTCAGATTCTGGCAACTGTTCTCTTCTTTTCTTTCTTTCTGCCCTTGCTAATTCAACACTTTGTCTTGCAGCTTCAGCCATATCAAGTTCTTCTTGTGTCAGTGATTCTCTCCCTTCCTGTAACAAACCAGTTGGCCTATTTCTTTTGGTTGGCCTTGGTGGAACTGGTTCAGATGCTACTCTTTTGCCCTTTCTCTAGCAGTCTCTTCGGCAGTTGGCTGGGCTGTGGTGGGAGCAGGCTCAGATGATTCAGGGACATCAGTGGATTCCTGACGAACTTCAGTACCTGCCTGCCTCCTTTTCTTGATTTTGTTGTAGAGTTCCATCACCACAGGGTAACGCTGTGCTGCATACATGTGTTGTAGCATGGGTTCCCAGTCAGGCGTATTACATTCTGTGAAAAATCTCCCACCTTTGGCGAACCCGTACACATCACTGTTGTTTGTTGGCAAGTTCTCGTGCTGTGCATTGATCATCATCTGCACGAATCTTGGATACATGGCCCACTTCTTGTTCGACAGAGAGTTCTTTATCATCAAATCTAGAATCATCCCAGACTCATTCACGGGCTCATTCTTACAGATCTTTATCATTGCACTTGACCATTCTGGGCTGAGAGCATTGTAACCACCTTTTCTGTGGGACATGGACATGACGAAGACGTGGCATATTACTCTCCAGTCACGTGACAGTTCGCTCTTCTTTACATCACTGCGCGTGTCGAAATCTCCTTTGTATCCGATTTTCTTGAACTCTCTGAGCAGGTCAGCTTTAGCAAGTTGTTTAAAGCTTCCAGGTTGATCTCCTAGTCTCAGTGCCCTTCGGACTGTATCTTAAGTAATGATCACCGGTTTGTTGCGAACTGTAGCATTGAGTCTCTTGTCACCATCAACTGTCTCAACTTTTGCTGATCTCCAGAAGTCTTCGATGTGATCAACATACACTGTAAGCTCATGTTCCACCGCGTACCGGATCCTGCTATGCCTGATCCATGAAACGACATCTCTGAACTTGTGGTCGTCAGTCTCAAGATTTATTGCCTGATTGTGCATTCCTCGGATATCCCATACGAGTGCCATCTGTTTCGAGTCATACACACGAAAAGCAAGTTAGATTTCTGTTTTCAGACAACATTACCGACTACTGAATTCTTAGACTTAGACGAACAACGACTTTGGACAAGTTTGATTCGGATTAGACACTTGTTTTGTTTGATCAGGTTGATTCATAGGCATATATGATTTAAGTTAGCAAGTTCTTAGTTGTTGTCCAAGGTTAGTATGCAAGTTCTTAGATGTTGTCCAAGGTTAAGTTACTGGTTACAAGTCCAAGTACGCAGTCCAGTCAAAAGTCATAGATTATCAAGTCCGGTCACAAGTGGCTTAGTGATTTATGTACGCGTCCAAGTTCGCAGTTCATCATGCTCATCAGATTGAGCACTTAGTCAATTTGAGCACTTAGCAGATTGAGCACTTAGCCAAGTGCGCAAACCTGGATCTTAGCCAAGAGCTCAAACCTGAGCATTTATCCAAGTTCGCAAACCTGATTACTTAGCCAATTGCCCAAACCTGAGCACTTAGCTAAGTTCGCAAATCTTGAGCACTTAGTTAAGTGCTCAAATCTTGAGCACTTAGCCAAGTGCTCAAATCTGAGCACTAAACCAAGTACGCAAAATAGTCAACAATTGTGCATGGTAACCCTAGTGTTTTAACCGACCAGTTTGCGCACTTAACAAGTGCTCAAACACTTAAACTCACGTTTAAGATTTAAGTTCGCAAATCAGGTTCGCAATTTTTTAGGGTTTGAATCCCTTGTATCATCTGATGCAGGTACGCAAAACATGAAACAAGTTCGCAAATCTATGAAATAAGTTCGCAATCATTAAAAACCCCAAATCATTCAACTGAAACATCAGATCTTTTCAGATCTGTTGTTTGAACACCTGTCAAGAACAACATCAAGCCATCAGGACGAGATCTACCTTGAATAATATTAGAAATCAAGTAAAATAAGAAAGGATGATGTATAAACAGGTGATAATAGAGTTGATTATAGGTGGTTAATGGTGGGTTTTTGACGAAGATGATGATGATTGAGGAGTTAGGGATTCTTTGATTTTAACGGCTGATGAAGATTATGAAGATTAGGGTTTCTAGGTGATGACGGCTGTAAAAAAAAGTTAAAAGAGATGAAAACTGATGGTATTTATAGGGGTATGTGTATTGCGCACTTAGTTTAAGTGCGCATTCCCAAGACTCAAAATTAAGTGTGCAAAATTAAAACATGCTAAAAACATAGATCAGGGACCAGAGATCAACCGTTTCTCACCTTCTGCATCAAGATCATAACTAACCATACCTGCCAGACCACATTTCAACTTTCCGTTGGATAGCTGCAGCCCAAGAAAAACTGTCGGTATGTTTGTCCACTTAAATCCATGCCTCTCGTCTTTCAACAAACGTTTGGTGATGAGATTTATCATGTTTTCGTAATATTGACGAAAAGTTAGTGGACCCCACTCGTGCTAGGTGTAAGCCTACCAATCCTCAAGGTTTATTGAGATATAATGATGAGAGCTTCAGTTCTATGTTTCCATAAGCAGAGAAGATGATCATTATGTCAATGAGATGATGAGAGCTTCAGGTCTATGTTCCCATAAGCAGAGAAGATGATCATCTGATTGCTTTTTGAGCTATCTATATGTTTGCACGTCACTAACATTGCGTGTCTTTTGTTGCTCATTTAATTTAATAGCCCCGCTTTGGTAGCTTGCACTCTTAGGTGTCTTTTGATTGCTTATGCACAAAATTTTCTGTGTCTTTTGATCTCTCAACCTGTGTATGACCGGACTCAGCTTGTGCAGACCTAAAATACGGTGGGAATCCAGCTTTTCGTGTAAATCTTTTCAGTTTATCACCTTTAGTAGTTTACTTGATTCCAGGCTGAACCTACCGACATGTCGTTGCTTGAAGCCGCAACGTCCACTGGGTCCTATTCACATGCTGACAAAATATGATTAGTTCCTATCATTTCTTGATTTTAGAAAAAGTTTAAATTTTGCAGTTAGGGATCTACCGGTTTATTTCTCCCCCAAAAATCTTTATTTTACTTAAACATAAGATTTTTCTATAATTTATACACAAGGTTTTTTTTTTTTAAGAAAATTTAATCATTCAAAATTGATCATTTCTAACCATGTTACCAACTGACGAAAACAGGTTTTGTCGAAAGCTTTTGTAAAGATATCTGCCTTTTGATCAGCAGTATCTATAGGCAACACCTGTATATACCCTTTGTCGTGTGCATCGCGAATTGAATGAATCCGAATTTCTATATGTTTAGTTTTAGAATGATCAATTGGATTCTTCACGATGTCACGACAAGCATCATTGTCAATATAGATGGGTGTTCTCATGATATTCAAACCGTAATCCAACATCTGATTTTGAATCCACAACACTTGACAGCAACAACTGGATGCGGCTGTGTACTCAGCCTGAGCGGTGGAGATAGACACTGTTGTCTGCTTCTTGCTCTGCCAAGACACCAGCGTGTTTCCCAGAAATTGACAGCCACCAGAGACAGATTTTCTGTCAATCCTGCAACCTGCATGATCACTACCAGAGTACGCAATTAGGTCAAAATTGTCACTCTTAGGATACCATAAACCGAGTTTTGGTGTTCCTTTGAGGTAGCGGAAGATTCTTTTTACTGCAGTTTCATGAGATTGCTTGGGATTTGACTGAAAGCGAGCACAGCATCCAACTGCCCACATGATGTCTGGTCTGCTGGCTGTGAGATACATCAAGGAGCCAATCATAGAACGATAAGTGTGAGGTTTCACAGAAGGGCCTTGAAGATCTGGTACAAGCGTTGTTTGAGCAGCAAAAGGAGTGTTGGACGGTTTGCAGTCAGACAGGTTGTACTTTGCCAGAATGTCTTTTGTATACTTTGCTTGGTGAATGAGAATGCCGTCTTCTTTCTGTTGGACTTCGAGACCTAAGAAAAATGACAGTTCTCCCATCATGCTCATTTCAAATTGAGACTTCATAATGCTTTCAAATTCCCTACACAGATTTTCGTCAGTTGAACCAAAGATAATATCATCAACATATATTTGAACAAGGATAGAATGTTTGTAGACTTCTTTGGTGAACAGGGTCATGTCAATCTTCCCTCTTGTGTATCCATTCTGTAGCAGATATGAGGACAAGGTCTCATACCAAGCTCTGGGAGCTTGATGGAGACCGTAGAGAGCCTTGTCCAACTTGTAGTATCTGTTTGGATGATGAGGGTCTTCAAACCCTGGCGGTTGACACACATAGACTTCTTCCTTGATCTTCCCGTATAAGAAAGCACTCTTCACATCCATCTGAAAAACTTTAAAATTTCGATATGAAGCATATGCCAAGAACATGCGAATGGCTTCAAGTCGAGCGACCGGTGCGAAGACTTCCTCATAATCAATCCCCTCCTGCTGACGAAAACCTTGAACAACCAGACGAGCTTTGTTCTTGATTACCACGCCACGTTCATCCATTTTGTTGCGAAAAACCCATCTCGTCCCAATAGGATATTTTCCTTCAGGCAGATCCACAAGCTCCCATACTTTGAGTTTTCTGAACTGAAATAGCTCTTCCTACATGGCCTCTACCCAGCTTGCATCTCTAACTGCATCTTCAATGCTGAAAGGTACTGTTTGAGATAAGAATGCTGAGAGAGCGGTGTTGAGCTTGTCTGTCTGATTTCTTATAAGAACACCCTCACTGATTGGTCCAATGACATTTTCAATTGGATGATTCTTTGAAGATTTGTATCCCATATTCTCTTCTTCTTGCACTTGAGGAGGTAGGTTTGAAAGATGATCTCCAGGTGCCGATGAGCTGGATGGTTCATCTACAGACTGCTGATTTGAAGGTGTTCCTTCAGCATTTGAAGTGCTTTCAGGAATGTGAGAGGTTTCAGCAGCTGTATCACCATTATAGAGTTGAGGAGGAACGATTGGATCAGCAACAAGAGGAGAAAAGCGAGTGGTGAATGGGGCAACTTCGTCGTCAGAAGAGTAAAGAATATTCTTAAAGGGAGATGAACTTGTTGCAAGATTTTCGGGAGTTAGATCTGCAGGAACTTGATGTTCAGATATGACAAAGTGGTTAAACACAACATCCACGTCAAAGAACCAGTCAGGACCGGTTCCAACATTAGTGGAGTTGGATTCTTGCCAGCCAACATAAAAAGATTCGAGAACCATCTTGGTACGTTTGTTGTATACTCGATAAGCCTTTTGACTAGAAGAGTATCCAACGAAGAAACATTCGTCTCCAACAGCATCAAACTTCATGATATTCTCAAAGTTGTTCAGAAGAGTGCAGGAACATCCAAACGGCCTGAAATAATCAATGAGAGGTTTTCTTTTAAAAAGCAATTCATAAGCCGTTTTCCCACGTGGCTTGACAATCAAGACTCTGTTAAGAACATAACAGGCGGTATTCACAGCTTCTGCCCAGAAGATAATCGGCAATTTAGAGTCGATGAGCATGGTTCTGGCAGCTTCAATGAGTGTACGATTCTTCCTTTCAGCCACTCCATTTTGCTGAGGAGTCCTTGTAGGACTATATTGAAGTTGAATTCCTTTCCCGCTGCAGAATGTCATAAAGCTTTGGTTCTTGAATTCTGTTCCATGATCACTTCTGATTGACTTTACTTTCAATTTGATTATGTTCTCGATCAAGGGAACAAACAACATCAAAGTCTCAGCAGCTTCACTCTTGAACTCCAAGAAGTACACCCATGTGAAGCGAGAGAAATCATCTGTAATCACCAAACAGTAAGACTTTTTACCCAAGCTTTTTACACTAATTGGACCAAAGAGATCCATATGTAATAATTGAAGTGGAGAGTCAATTGAGTTCACTGTTTTGGACTTGTGCGATTTCTTGTGTTGTTTACCTTTTGCACATGCTAAACATTTTTCAGAAAAAGGAAATTAATTGGAAGGAAGACCTCTGACTAGATTTAGTTTAGAAAGTTTGTTCATATTTTTAAAATTCACATGACCTAATCGCCTATGCCATAACAGTGACTCTGACTCAGATGCCTTTGATAGTAAGCAAGTCATTGGGTGTTCAGACTTGGCATCTCTCATGTTTATCACATATGTGTTATTCTGCCTAGGGGCTTTCAACATGATCATGTTGGTGGGTGGTTTAAATCCTGGCTTAAGGAAGATGCACTCCATGTCGTTGAACAACACCGAGATTCCTTTGTCGCAGACTTGCGACACACTCAACAGATTGTAGCACAGTTCTGGAACATAGTTGACATCTTCTAGTGTTAGTGCGTCAGAGACCACATCTCCTATGCCAACGATCTTTCCACCCTTTTCATTTCCAGCGAACGCTACAAACTCTCCATCGATGAACCGATAGTTCTTGAGGAGTTCTTTCAGTCCAGTCATGTGTCTTGAAGCGCCGCTGTCGACATGCCATAGATATCTCATAAGAGCTATCAACCATTTCTGTAATTTATTCTGCAAAACAAAACAAAAGAAAAGCAAAGATAAACTAAAGAAAATCTATGTACAGTCACGAATCTGCCATTTAATTAAGTGACTTTGGGAATCCAAGTCTGTTTAAGCTTTGTTCTGTCATGATTTTCACCCAAATTGACTCTTGTCTTTTCCAGATTTGTGTATTTTTAACAAAACTTTTTACGGTTTCTTGAAGATTTTTTATCTGATCAGAAAAAGAGTTTTGTGATTTGACATCTTTCTGAGGTTTAGGTTTCAAGTGACAGTTTTTGACCACGTGACCCTCATTTCCACATCTGAAACATTTTGAATGCTTAGGCTTGATCTTAGGTGAAGATCTGGATGATGATGGTTGTGATGTTCTTTTCTTGAGCTTGTCTGAGCGGGAGCTTTCACTTGAACTTGATTTATCCTTGTTGCTGCTTGATTCTTCATTAGTGTTGAGGTCAGGTAGGCTGGTGTTGCTTTCTGTATCACTCAGTGATTCTTCAGAACTTGAGTTACCTGTTTCACTTTGTGATTCTTCACAACCTGATACATCTGTGGATGAAGGCACAAACTCTGGGATTTCCTCAGTGAGAAATTTCCCAAACCTGTTAAGCTTTAGTTCTGGCACAAACACAGGTGGTTTGCGCGTATGATTATCATCAGAGAATGCAGCATTAAGATCAACACAAACAGGCATAACATTTTCAACACAAACATTAGAACGTTTGATACGATGCTTCCTATCATCAGGGGCCACAGCACCCTTTAAATCAAGTTTAGAAATACAGTCATCCGGCCTAGATAAACTATTACAGTTATCCATCCTAGATAAACTATTACAGTCATCCAAATTAGTTAGTGTATTACAGTCATCCAAAATCAAATTGTTTTTAGACTTTTCATTGTTCCAGATAAACCAATTCACTGTGGAGCAATTGGCACCTGGATGTCCTAACCCCACTGTCTGCCCACCACAACTTTCATCATCTTCCACACGAGCCTGTTGGGTCACATCTGCATCGCTTTTACTTATGTTAGCATTTGACTCAGATTCATTACATTTGTTTTCAAAAATATCATTTTTTGGATGAGGGGTTGGAATGGGTATGTATTCACTTCGGCTCAGGGGTAAGAATAGTGATCTTTCGATTCCATTCTTATCTTTATACCCAATTCCATCCTTTACGAATGATTGCCTTGAGCAATCAATGATGTCAGCATGAGCCTGTTTGCTTACATTCCATTTGTCGACAATGATTTGCAGACGAGTTGTTTCATTTCTAGATTTTTCTAATTTTGAAGTCAAGTCATTAATTAGAAAATCCTTTTTAAGTACAAATTCTTTTAGAGTCTGCATTTCAGCTAGAGTTGCATTTAACTTTCGCTGATATGCCCACTCGTTTTCTTTCATTTCAGAATTAATTTTTCGAATATCATCCATTTCTCTTAAAACTCGTCTGTTATGTGACAAACAGTAAGCAACAGCTGTAACACACCTAGGTGAGCACAGCTTAGATTTTATTTCGTGAGGGATGTTTACCATGTCTTTCTCCTCAGCTTTCTTGGAAGTACTCTTCACCTCTTCAGCAGCTTTTTCTGGGGAAGTCTTCTCAGCTATCAGCGCCTCCTCCCTAGTCTGATCTTTCACTTTCTCATCAACCAGCACACTCTTCAGTCCAGCATTCTTCAGCATTTCACCCTTCAGCACCTCAGTAGATGACCCTTCTAGAGAATTCACACCGTTAGAGGATTTGGTGCAAATTGTGGCCATCAGAGCTTTGTTGACTTCCACTTCTGCTGCAGCTGCCTCTTCTCCCCAATCAAAATCTTCAACAACCAATGCCTTTTGTGGTTCCTTCTTTTTTCCTTCATTTCCATCAGTGATGGCCACCAACCTCTTAGCAGGCTTGATTTCAGCTTGGTTCAAAGTGGGACATTCGTATTTGAAATGCCCAAGAACTTTGCAGTTATAACATCTGATTTTTGACTTGTCGAACCCAGCTTTTCCCATTCCCACTCTCCTACCAGTTCTGTCTTGAAACCTTTTAACTCTCAGAGTGATCATTGCCATCTGCCATTTGAGGTCCATTTCCTCCATGTCATCTGGATCCACTTGATACATATCCTCCGGGGACATCATCTCACTCTTGATCTCACCAGTCTTTAGCGCTTCAAAACTGCTCATGAAGGTGTTGAAGAGTTCCACATGTTCGGTAGCCAGCTTGGCGACCTGTGGAGTCAGTGTCTTCGCTGCCTTTTCTGAGTACATTGGTGCTTTACCTGAACTTGTACTTCCACCACCCAATGAGTCAACATATGGATGTAGAGAACTCGAACCCATTTCACCAATCGGAGTCATCAGTGCCAGATTCTTCATTGCACTGCCAGCAGTCACTTTTGGAACGGTCTGATTCATCTCTCTTTTTGTGATATCCATCTCAAATGACTTCAATGTGTTTATAAGATCAGCCAGAGTGGATTGAGCATCCAATTAGTCCTTCTTAATCAACATGCACTGAACACTCCATTCTTTTGGAAAAGAGTCAAGTAATTTCTTGATGGAATTACGGTTGTTGACAGGAATCCCGGCTTTCTTCATTTTCGTTAGCAGACTCATGAACCTGTCAATGTGTGATGTCAGGCTTTCACCACGAACACTTCCAAACATATCATACTCCTTCTGAATCATGTCTTGCTTGTTCTGTCTCATCTCAGCATTTCCTTCGTAGTATTCACTCAAGGCGAACCACAGATCATGCGCCGATCCGTACTCTTCAAACATATTATACACATCGTTTGACAAAGCCATGGTGAGAGCACCGTAGGCTTTGTGATCTTGTTGCATCAATTGTTTGTCGAGGTCTGTGTAGGTAGTAGGATCAGTGTTAAACACTTCTCCTGCTTCAGTGATCCTCACAGGAATGTGAGGTCCAAGTTGCACAGAGTCCCATTGAGTGTGATCATTGACAAAATAGAAGGCTTTCATCCTGTTCTTCCAAGTACCATAGTCCTCAACACCCATTAACTTGGGAATTCGGGTTATTGTTCCAGTTTCCAGTTCTGCTTGGGTTATGGGATTAACTTGGAATGTGTTGTTGTTACCAGCCATTGATTTAAAGTTAATTTGATTAATTTTAAAAGTCTGATTAATTGATTTTAGTGATTAAAGTCCAGAAAACGTCCAAAGTCCTTGATTTTAATGATCAGTCCACAAGTACGCAATTAAGTGCGCAAATCTTGTTAAGTTCGCAGTAACCAGTCAGCAGCAACCTGAAACAATGAAGCAAACAGTAATGTCAAGATCTTGATCTCCTGATAAGTGCGCAATCTTGAAGTACACACAACGCTAAGTGCGCAAATCTGTCAAGGCTGAGCAGGACAAGTGCTCAGTCTTTGACTGATCAGTTTGCGAACTTATTTAAGTTCGCAAACACTTAAACTCTCGTTTAAGATTTTAAGTGCGCAGAAACCCTAGCCAAGTACTCAAAAATTGCACCCTTTCAGCAAGTGCGCAAACCAACTAGTGATTTCTGATAAGTGCGCAGAAACCCTAGTTGTGTTTTTGGAGATAAAACTAATTGTTAGCCTAAGTGCTCAAAAATTTAAAATAAGTACGCAAAAATGAGACAAGTACTCAAAATTTGAAACAAGTACTCAAAATATGAAACAAGTGCTCAAAATTTGAAATAAGTACTCAAAATTTGATACAAGTGCTCAAAATTTGAAATAAGTACTCAAAATTTGAAACAAGTGCTCAAAATTTGAAATAAGTGCTCAAAATTTGAAACAAGTGCTCAAACTTTGAAATAAGTGCTCAAAATTTGAAACAAGTGCTCAAACTTTGAAATAAGTACTCAAAAGTTGAAATAAGTACTCAAAATTTTGAAATAAGTGCGCAAATCAAGAAATAAGTGCGCAAATAAGTGCGCAAAACAGTCTGAAAATGCACAAAACACAGCAGAATCTTATCCAAGCCTTTTTCAATTGATCTGAAATGCTCGGATGATGTTTCTACCCAAGATAAACAACTTTTAACACCTGAGAAACACAACTATAAGGAAAATTTGAAGCAAATGGAGATGAAAAACTCTTCTTTTTTTTGATAAAAACTCACGAAAATTTATAAAAACATACAAAGAAACTAACAAAATGAGGGTTTTGGTATCTTAATCAGATACAATCTAGAGCACAAAGGCTCTGATACCAAATTGTAGTCCCAAATTACTAGATCTTTCAAGTGCACAAGATTGTTATCACTTAGAAACACCTATTTGTTAGGTGTTTTAAGTGATTAATCTTTACAAACAAAGAAACTAGATAAAACTAATAGAAACCGACACACAAGATACTCAAATAACACAATTCCATTAATGATAGATCGTCAAAACACCATGGAATACATACTCTTAAGTTCGCAAATCTTGCTTGTGTTCTAAGATGACCAAAAACCCTAAACCCTAGCTGCACACATCACATTCTTTATATAGGCAGAGCATATGGGCCTGCGCACTTAAGCTAAGTGCGCAGGGCCCGTGCTTAAGTGCGCAAACCTGCTAGGGTTTCACAAAACTATCAAATAATTACATGACAAGCCCTCTAACTTCTAAACAACATAATAAACTATCAAAACACTTGATTCTGGTAAATGTGGTCTCAATATAACCCAACATGAACACATGCTTAAAAAAAGAGTTGGGTCAGCAATTATGCTGGTGAGTCCGTGTAAGTAGTTAAGTAAATCCAAAACAGTTTAACAGTTCGAAAACAAGTTTACACAGTTCAAAATATAGTGATGTACAAGTATCACACCTCAATCCTAACACTGAATCCATCTACTCCCAATATGGATCCCCCACGGCCAAATATATGCCGCAACGGTCCGCAGACCTCAGTGGAGGGTTTCCCGGGCTTCCGGATCCACTGTGCGTGGGGGATTCCCCAAGTAGTACTACCCATACATTAAGTGGCCCAACTCCCTTGGGTTAATGAGTGTGCATCTGGTTTCGGGAGCCCTTGTCACATCAAGTAAGTTTTCACACAAAACAGTTTACACATACAAGCATATGTTCACCCCAAAACATTTAAAACAGAAAAAGGGGAAGTACACGAACTCACCTGATAGCGATGCATATGAATAATTTATAATAAACGAGCGTCTGATATGTCGTAATGGTACTCTTCTGGTCAAATCCTAAATCGACAATATTATTAGTGTTCGATCTGATACATAATGGTCACACGTGTGGGACGAGCTCATGCGTATGGTTCTTATTAATGTAATTCTATGTTCTTTTGTAGTTTCAGACCTTGGTATGTATGTATTAGTACATTTTATCCAATTAGTTTTCATGAGTTTACTTTCGTTTGGGCGACTCTCTAATCCTTTAACTAGGTAATATTTTATATTATCCAAGTGTGTCGTCTAGTAATCGCATATGTTGTGTCTTGGGTTCTTAGTCGTCCGAGGTGTCCTCATGTCCGCTCGTCTAATCTAATCTTCCATATCTTGTCTTAGTCCTCTATGTTCTATTTGAATATGTGTTTATACTCTCAAGTCACCTTATAATGTATTAAGTACGAAGTTTAAGAATTATTGTCCGAAGTGTCCAAGTTCCCATTTTAAATATCCATGTTCAATGAGCACAAATGTTTATATCTTAGTATAAGTGGGTTATAACATGTGAGTCTCATGTCTAATGTTCAAAAGTTCATCATAACATCCGTTCCAATATCTATCCGTTTGTGCTTGGGATGTCGTCCTTACCAATCCGTTTTAACTTCTGCCCCAAGTCCAAATGTTCATAACTAGTGTTCAAATCAATAATCTTAATCATCCTAATTTGATACTTAGTTGTATGTCATGAATATGTACTTCTATAAATGTTCCGCTTATCCATTCGTCAAGTCCCATACGTGTCGTATCGTATATGTAAAATATAACACTTATAAATAGTATAATTATCGAGTTATCGGGTCCGATTATACCTCAAATTCCAGCATTAGTTTGGGTTGACCATAGCTGACCCGAATGGTCACGTTGACTGCAATTGACCACCTCGACTTTATTGACTTTGGTTGACCCGTCTACAATACCATAACCAGACTCTCACCCTCACCCTCACTTTGGTAACCCATAACCACATCCAACCAACTTACAGACCATTACCATCATCTTATTCTTTACTAGTAATCACCATCAACCATGAATCCTATATTGCAACCATAATCCGATAGTCACCCCACAACATTTGTCCCTAACAACCATCATCGTAACCATCATTGATAACCACCACCAATTATTAACAACTTCCAGAACCATCACCTATATCCATTATTACATAACTAAATATTATTGTTTACAAAACATCTAATGGTAGCCAACAACCTAACCTGTACAGTGACCCCCACGATCGTCACCCTATACGAGCACACCATCGCCCTGCTTCTGATCTTTCGTGCAGACCGGCCGGCCGCCGTCATCTCTCCCTCTATCTCTGTTTCCTCTGTCTTCTTCTCTTGAACCCGTCACGCCGACCGGTCAAAGACCAAGACCGGTCTTCTGATCTTTTCTTTCTCTCTCTAGATTCCTAATAAGATGAAGTGGGTGTGGGTTGCATCGATTGGAAGCAGAAGTTCCACCGTGAGCCACCGTGCTCCTCCCTACTCCGCCTTCTTTCTCTCTCTCTCTCTCTCTAGGTTTCTCTTTCTATATTGGTTTGAATATTTGGTATAGTGTGCGTGTGTGTGATTATATGAGAGATGAGATAGAGATTTTAAGAGGGTGTTTGGGATTGAGTTTGGAAATGTAAAAGTGCTTTTGGTCAAAAGTGCTTATTGGCTTATGACTTTTTGAAAAGGAGTTTTAAAAAAAGTGTTTGGATTAGCTTTTGGAATGGGAAACGTCAAAAAGTCAATAAATTGTTATTTTTTTAAGTGTTTCGCTTAACTTATTGTGAATATTGGTTGTATGGGTGATAAATTTGTAATTTTTTTCCAAAAGTCAAAAGCCAAAAGCCAAAAGCTAGGATTTCTAACTTTTCAAAACAGCTTTTCCACCCTTAAAAAGCTAAAAGCCAAAAGTCAAAACAGAAAGTGCTTTTGGGTTACACAAACAGCTTATTGACTTATTAGCTTTTTCAAAAAGCTAATAAGTCAATAAGTTGGTATGAAACTCAATCCCAAACACCCTCTAAGTGTGTGTGTTATGTGATCGATGTGTGTGTGTGGTTGATCTGATGAAAGAGGGAAAGAGGGTGTGGGGTTGGGATTCTTTTATAATAGTCAAGGTTCATGGTTTTTAACAAAACCACAAAACCATGTATGGTTTTGTTAGGGTGTTGGCAAGGCATGGGGAGGACAAGTGTCCTCCCCTTGGTGACTAATCACAATAGAAAATTAGGTGGGTTTGTTATCAGGTATTGGTTCGCTATCCCAGTATACGCTCGTGTATAATAATAATTCGTAAAATATATGTAACGCTCCCAATATCAGTTCCATGTTTGTATATGTTTCTAATTATTATTTCTTGGATATTCGTGATACTAATTTTAAATGCGAAAAATTTTGGGCCCTAGGTCGGGGTTGTTACAGATATCAAAAGAGTGCTTGTATTTCACATTATTTCATTGTCTTTAGTGTACAATGGGCGAGGCACAACATGTCAAGGTTTGGTTATGGGCTCATGTCAGATCACATATTAATTATTGCCCTAGCTAGGCGATAATTTAGTCGGTTTTTGGATTACATGTCCATCATATACAAACCCGTGGACTCACCAACTTTATGTTGACCTATATTTTTACATGCATGTTTTTCAGGAAATTAGCATGGAGTACGGAACTTGTGAAGGTTGCGTGCGAGCATTTATGGTGTAACATCCCACATTGGTTGAGAAGGAGAACAAACACTTCCTTATAAGGGGTGGGGGAACCTTCTCTACCAGACGCGTTTTGGCCAGTCCTTCGGGGGTGAGACCAATGCAAAACCATGAGCTGCTGCGAAGCGGACAATATCGTGGTACGGGTTAGCTTGGGTTGTTACAGTTGGTATCAGAGCCGGGGCCCGGTTCGGTGTGCCAGTCGTGCCCGTGAGGACGCTGGGCTCCCTAAGGGGGGTGGATTGTAACATCCCACATTGGTTGAGAAGGAGAACAAACACTTCCTTATAAGGAGTGGGGGAACCTTCTCTACCAGACGCGTTTTGGCCAGTCCTTCGGGGGTGAGACCAATGCAAAACCGTGAGCTGCTGCGAAGCGGACAATATCGTGGTACGGGTTAGCTTGGGCTGTTACATATGGGATACCACCTTTTGAACCATTGTTGTGTCATTTTAACCTAAACATTTTCATGCAATAGTTTTTAATTTGAACAATTAACGTTATGTTTGTAAAACTTGGTTGTTTAAAGGAAGTTCTCGCTTTATTTTAATTAATACTCGTGTGACCGTTGTGCTTGGAAATCATTCGAAGTCGCACCTCGCGTTTCCGCCTTGGCGGGGTGTGACAGTTTTACATTTTGATTATATGTTGTTAATCACAATCAAGGATTGTGGATGTATTGTATAAACAAAAAGATGTAGAGGATGGAAGTTTGATTATCAGTAATATGATAATGAAGAAGAAGAAGATACATAATGTGCGTTTATAGTAAAGATAAAACGCATGCATGAGGTTCAATTATATGCATCAAACGCACGTATAGTGGTTCAAACGCACTCATCCAAAAAATCAAACGCACACATGCATTCTATAAAAACAATATAGAATAGCCCAAACAAATGATGACTGCATTTAAATATGCATTTGAAGAATTAATATGTGCGTTTGAATAAATATCTAGGGTTATGATTAACGTTGAGTGTGTTTGAAGAATTAATGTGTGCATTTGAATTGTCTTTGAACAAATTTAAGTGTGCGTTTTAGTTTATTTCACACAACCAATGAATGTGTTTATATATTTACTTATAACAAATTATGCACCTTATCCAAAACGAATGTTTATCTGCACCTTATCACAAGCATGGTTGTGCTTGGGTGTGGCATGATCGTGCTTATTCACAAGCATGGTTGTGCTTAGGAATGAGCATGGTTAGGTTTTATGATTTCTAAAGTGCGTTTCAAAATGCTGAACGTGCGTTTGTTTGTCAAAGCCAAATAATTTTAAACGCACGTTACATATAGAACACATATGTACGTGCGTTTAACACACTCTGTTATCACCATCCTTTTCCTTTTCTTCTGCAACTTCTGTTAACCTAATTGTTTTAGGTTTAATTCTTCTTCTTGAAATACAATCGAAAGTATTTCACAACTATAACGAGCTTTTATTCATTATGTTGTTTTCTTTATCGTTTTCAGTATCATACTCTGTTTTTCTGATTTTTAGAATGAATCACTGCTCTTACGTTTTCATTCAGTGTAATCGACTTTTATTTGTGTATTTTCATTGTGTTTAATCTTATGAAATGTTTTAATTGATTTGAAATTGTTTGAATTGAAGTGTAACAGTACTGATTTCTGAGAAGATTAACATGGACCATTGTATGACACCCTAGGCAAATCCCACATCGGCCGTGGCCAGGAGAGATCCTTGGTTCATAAGTAATCCAAAGCCTCTTAAATCACCAACGCGTTTTGGGCTTAATGCTAGTGGATGAGAGGAGAACTCCACAGTTAAGCGTGCTCAGGTGGGAGTAGTACCAGGATGGGTGACCTCCTGGGAAGTATCCACCAGGGCAACCAAAAACAAAGCCGTGAGTTCCTGGATGGGCAACCCATCGGGGGCAAAGCGGACAATATTGGTGGTGAGAGGGGCCGGATGTTACATGAAGTTTCGATTTGAAATCGTTTTGATTGAAGTTTCGATTTGAAATCGTTCAAAAAAACTTTTGGACGTTTTTTCCTAATTTACCCCTGGTTTGTTTAAGCCGACCATAATTAAGGTTGTTAATTACCATCATGCCACCGCCTAAATCTAGTGGCTAGGATTCCTTCTTATGCTTCTCATGTTAAGGAAGCTTTGTACGTTATCTCTCATATATATATATATATATACACACACACACACATACACACACCGGTCTCCACACTGGACCGGGGTAGTGTGTGTGACTTGGAGGAGTTTCACACCACCCTTCCACTCCCCCACATCATGCAGCCTAATATCCGCTGTAGAGTGCGAGAGGAATCCCACTAATTTACATTAATAATTTAACGGCACAATACTAACCTTGTAGAGATATCAAAATTTAGGCCAAATCACGTTGGACCATCCGTGTAATGCACTATTTGTTGCTATCTTAATTGATTATCATCATGTTCATGCACCATGATAATAAATAGTGCTTCATGTATATGAACTAAAATTATTTTTTTTGAACGGTTACTTTTTTACACCCTTTATACTCTATCACACATTTTTTACACGCCCTTGGAGTTGAACTTCCAACCTCACTCAAAAACGGATTTCCTCTCTACAACTAAGCTATAACCCTTGGAGTTACACTAAAATTAATTAGTTTACTAAACTTTATTTTTCTACTAATTATTATTATTTTTCAAATTTTAAAATTTGGAAAGTGTAAATATTTTGAGAATTGTTGAAATTAAGATTTATTTATTTTTAAGTTGTGTAAATATGAAAGTTATTCCATTTGGACCCTCCAATTGGGTAGGTCGAGAAAACCATAATATTTTATAACTCCAATACATTATTATTATTATGATTACAATATGAAGTTAACGTACAACATTGCAGTGTTTAGTCTTTGATGTGACATAAAAAATTGATTTTGTTGGAAGGTGATGGATGTTAATTAGTGGTTGGATCTTTTTGCCGTCCAATTCCTATTATTATTATAGTAAAAGAATTATGTAATGAGTAATTTAATTGTGACACATTTTGTCAAGTTTGTTAGTATATATTTGATTTGATTCTCATATATATAAATTGTTAATGTGTGAGATGGGTAAAATTGAGTTTGAGTTTGAGTTTGAGTGAAGTGATAATGAAGAGGGAGAGAAAGAGAGACATATGGGATTTCGAGCACGAAATACCGGCCACTGGTGGTGGTGGTGAAAAATTAATACTGGGGTTGGACGGTGGGACTAGTAACACGATATGCGTATGCATGCCTGTTATCCCTTTTACTTCAAACCATTCTCCGCCTGTCTATGCCCGTGCTGTAGCTGGGTGCTCCAATCACAATAGCGTTGGTGGTATTAATCAAACACCCCCATTATTAATACTGTTTTTACTACTACAATTACTATTAATATTTCTATTTTGTCATTTCTGCGTCTGTCCGGGACACACATATGATAAGAAACACACTTTCTGACAGACAAGATTTGATATGCTAATAGTCCAATTCATGATCAAAGATATTGGACGGGTTCTTTTTGCTCCATCGTTAATTCTTAAATAAACGTTCGTGTATTTATTTATATCAAACGGGCTTTAGTTAGTTAATGGGTGAAAAAAAATATATATATGTTTTGTTAGACTAGTAAGTAATTAATGTTTGGTACACAGAAAGTGCTGCAAGGGAGACACTAGAACAAGTTATGGCAGAAGCTCTTTTAAAATCAGGGTGTACCCGGTCTGCTGTTCGTGCAGTTTGCTTAGCTGTCTCCGGAGTCAACCATCCAACCGACCAGCAACGCATTTTGGATTGGCTCAGGTCACTCAACTTACTTGCTTCATCCTCGAAATTTCACCATAATATGCGCACCAATATTTAAAAATGAGTCGAAATTCCCACCTTTAGGTGGTTCTGGCAATAGATGCTTTTTTTTTGTGTGTGTGTTAATATTCTTTTTGCCACTTTTCTGTCTTATGTTCTAGCATTGTGTTTGTTTCTGGTTTCCATGATCAGTGATATATTCACGAGCGATGTTGAATTTTTTGTTGAGAATGATGCGGTGGCAGCATTGGCTAGTGGAACCATGGGAAAACTTCATGGGTGTGTCTTAATTGCTGGTACGGGGACCATTGCTTATGGATATACTGAAGATGGGAGAGAAGCCCGGGCCTCTGGTGCAGGCCCGGTCTTAGGTGACTGGGGAAGGTATGACGCGCACAATTTAACTTCTTACTTTGTGCTGCAAAATTAACACTTATTAGTCATCAATGGATAATTTTTGGTATGGGTCGGATGTGACCTGAAACACTTTTTGTCTATTTTTGGAAAAACTTACATAATAATTTTTTTTTAATAGTTATTAATTCAATAAATAATTTATGTCATGAATAAAATGATATGCAATAAAATATACTTTTGGCGACTTTCGTTCATTTTGAACAATGTCCAAATCAATACATTCAAAAGTAAGTTAAAATTGCAACCTCTGCCTGCAATAGTCTGTGATCCACCTGCTTCATACTAAAGTTTAAAAAGAAAACTACAAGTGACAAAAAAAAAATGATGTACACAAGTTGGCCCTTGAACCTTTTTATAAAATCTGGATTGTTTAATAACATTAGATAAACTGATAATAATTTGCTCTTGCCCTGAAGATGCTTGTTGGCTTTTTGTTTGGATGTGGCAATATGGGTGGGTTGGGTAACGGGTCAACTTTAATACTGTCTGAATGGGTCAGTTTATGTTTACTAAAACAATATGAATCTGTAAGTGAATGGGTTGAAATTGTGATGGTTACCTATAGTGGCTATGGTATAGCTGCAAAAGCTTTGACATCAGTAATAAGGTCTTATGACGGTCGCGGTCCAGAAACAATGCTTACTTGCAGTGTCCTTCATCAACTACAACTTTCCTCTCCAGATGAACTAATTGGGTATTAATTGTTCAAATTACAATAATTCTCTTTGCTTATGAATTGGTGATTCGGGTTACGGTTTATCTTTAATGGGTCAAATGTTGCGCAACATGTATTTGTAATGAACAAAACCTTTTACAGAATCATCTTATTATTGAAACAATATGATTTTTGTAATAATATTTAGCAACTGTTTTTCTATAAACGAAAACTGATGTATTGGACAGAAAGCGTAAACTGATTTTATCTAAACTCATTTTGACCCGTTTCCCAAGCCACCCTTTTTGTCAATATCTAGTGCTCACTGTTTCCTTTCAGGTGGACATATGCGGATCCATCGTGGGCCCGGATTGCAAATTTAGTCCCTGTAGTGGTATCTTGTGCGGAAGCAGGTGATCAAGTTGCGAATGACATATTGCTTCATGCTGTTCAAGAATTGGCTTCAAGTGTTAAAGCTGTTGTTCACAGACTTGGATTGTGTGGTAAAGGTAAATATCTCAACCAAGTGTTAATTAAAACTGTAGTTCATAGAGCTTGAAAAACTAGAAGGGTCAAGCAGCCGGGTTACACGCAATTTTTGAACATTTTGAAACGGGTATGTTCACCCAAAAAATTTTGTCTAATTTTTTTTCACCCAACAAAACATGTATTATGTCAATTATTATGAAACCTGTTGAATAAAATGATGGTTGACCCGGTTCTTATTTAGCCAAATTTACTACTTTGACCCAATGGAGAATACATGTATCCAAACACATTGATAACTAAATGGGCTGAAACTGTGACTTGTACGGTGACATACGGATGTAGTTTAATCGGTCTTTCTGTATAGTTTACATTAGCCTTTTACTGGTTTGGCAGATGGAAAGGCTAGTTTTCCTCTTGTTATGGTTGGTAATGTTCTTGAAGCCAATAGGAGATGGGATATTGGAAAAGAAGTAATTGATTGTATTGCCAAGGATTTTCCTGGGATGCGCCCAGTTCGGCCAAGGGTACGATTTTTAAATTTATAAAATCTCTAAATTTATTGCAATAATAATGAACGCTTACGCCTTCATTGTTTAAAATAACTGATTAAAAGATGTGTTTTGCTTCCTTTAGGTGGAGCCTGCTGTTGGAGCAGCATTGCTTGCTTGGAACTATGTAATAGAACAATACCAGCAGGAGCATCCTGTCGTAGACTACGATTAGGTTTGATACCAAGCCGCCATAGAAGTTGAGCATGATTGATGGATGACTAGTAGTTATCCAACTGTATAGTAGCAGGGGAAGATACAAAAAACTGTAGGCATGATCTTAAAATGACTATTCTATTGTCTGATTGTTGTGATTTTATCTTTAGTCTTTGTTCTTACAAATTTATATATATTGATAGAGATATTCATTGTGTGTTTCTTTTTATATGTATATATAATTTTTCTCTTCTATTCCTTAACCCCCCCCCCCCCCCCCCCCGGGACAGGTGGCACTACAGACTCCTACAGGCCCAGAGCATACTATAGCCCCCATTTTCGTCCTCCAAGCGGCGTAGTTAGTGGCTTAATGTTGGTAAATCGGAGATGAAAACACCAAAACATACACAAGGATATGGGACAATTTTCTCTCTCACTGCTTCTTAATTCTCAATATCATATATATAGAAGAAGATTAATACAGACGCGTGATTCTTCAACTACTAAATAGAATGCAACTTACTAATAAAAAACTTGAATGCAGTCATCCAAACATTAACGAAACTATCATCATGCAACCCATTATTACCTCTTTATTCCACCTTTAATCACCATTAACTGTAACTGATTTTTGCCCACATCAGAATTAACAGCTAACAGCCAGCTGATGCACTATTACATGAACGAAGAATCACAGAAATAGTAGGTTTAATCTGTAGTTCATAGGACCATTATACTAAAATATTATAGATACATATAGCTAGGCTCGTAAAGTGATCCGGGTGGTTAATCTGTACGTCTATTGCAGTGGGGAATTAAGACCCTCCTGAGAAGATAAAGAAGAGATGGGTTGGGACGATGTTTTCCTGAAAGAAGGCCTCTGCTTGAGATGTTTGAGTGTTCTCTTCGCGTATAGTTTGTGAAATATAGGTGTAGCTCTTTCTTTAAACTTTAGTATGCCGAAGAATAGCAATCTGTAGGCAATGAGAATGACTACAACAACTGCTAAATCCCACCACTTAGAGTGTTCAACTGAAATCCCAAGCGTGCCGGTTAGGATGTCTTCACCAGATACTTTTGCATCCCCTTCAAATGGACCATCAAATTCCATTCCAATCATGTCATTCTTTAACGCTCCCTGTCAGATTTACCCCAAATGTATTTGAGATTCATTTTCAACAACTTTATGTTATTGTTTAAAGACAAAGTGTATGCATTTTTAGGGTTACCTACCTGTAGTGCCCATGACATAGAATTGATGTAGGAAACCGGATACGTCCAAAATAGCTTGGGAAGATCAGGCGGTAGACGGAAGAATCCTGCAGTCATCATCATAATACCCTGAACGAAAAAGGTGTAGGAAAAATTTATATCTTTAGTTGAACAATCGATATTAGTTAGTTAAGAGTTTATATATTCTTACAATGAAACCAGAACCAGTAATGATTCCCATCATGAAGTTGGGAACAAGTGAAGCAATAACCATCATGCAGCTTTCTACCACAGCAATGGAGAGCAGAAGATCAAGGCAGGCGTACGAGATATGGGAGAATCCCGATTGAAATTTCACCATGTTATATGTTACAATTGAAGTAACAAACGCCATCATTGTCAAGAATGGGATAGAAGATATGAAGTTTGAAAGCACAAACACGCCTACTCCATAATGTCCGTTAAGCCTCTCTCTATGGAAGATCTGTTTATCAAGTTCCAAGAATAATTTAGAAACTGCTACTTAGCTTCATATTTTGATTAGATAAGTTTGAGATAAAACACAAGTCATTAGTAAGAAATGGGATGGAAATGGCACAAGTTGTAAGACATACTTTCATTTCTTCGATGAAGGAGGGGAAGCCTCCAATGGACATGAAAATCATAAAACCAGAGATGAATCCTGCACAAGCACCACGTGCCACTGTTGCATGGTAGCTCGTGCCCACGTTGAAAAATACAGTACCTACACAGAGTGAAACAGCAAAGTAGACGACTATCCTCAACCAGTAGTATCCAATATCTCTAGACATGTTGATGAAAGATCTGTTTGTTAATGTTGTAAGTTGCTTCCACCAACTTGCTTGGCTCCCACTTTGCGCTTCAATTGTAAGCCCCTCCTACAAATTTAAACCACTTACTGATTCATTATATCATCTTTCACATAAAATATTTATTTAACTTTCATCAGTGTTCCAAACAAGTGAAATTTCTTTATAAATGTTTACATTTTTATTAATTAAGTATGACCTAAATGGAACATATATGAATCCTAGTTCCTTTTTTTTTTAATTATTTAATTTGAAGTATGAGGTAATAATGAAAAAAAACTATTACTGATTAATAACCAATCTTCATAATTGTTCAACCTAAGTTACAGTTCAAAAAAAATCACTAAGTAGTAACCAATGGAGATACGTATATATTCCATTCACACCATATATATTGATACGAACAGCGGTTAAGTTAAGATGCAACAATAACAAAACATGTACTTACACAGGTATAAAAAGCCAATTAATGTTTCTGAAAAGAAGTTTCTACTTACTATGGATGAGATTTCTTGAATTCTTGTTTTTGCATACTCTGAGCACTTGTATTTATTAACAAGCATTGCTTTGATCTCTGCCGTCAATGCATGAGTCGTGGAGATGGCTTTTCTGTCCTGCAATGTAACACAACAACTTTAGTTAGTGTTATGGGATTTTTATGGCAAGCAGCAAAAGTTGGTTGGTACCCGAAGCCTTTGAGAACCCTGCAAAGTTGCATTCACCCTATCAAAGTCTGAATTTATACAACGAAGAAAGTGATCCGAAGGATTTCTTCTACTCGGACATGGTATTCCCGCATCAGAAAAGAACTAAAATCATCATGATAACATAAGGCAAGATAGATTAATTATTGATCACTAAATTTTTTCTTTTTATATGTTTTTGACCTATAGACTGTTAAGTAAATAAATGCATCCAGACAATGATATACAAATAAATTATTCATGTTGATAGCACTGACCTGATTTTGTACACAACATAGTCACGGCTAGAAAACAGACTTTCACCGACGGAAATTTACTAACGGAAAAATGCATTGTGGTTACAGAAATACATAATCCGTCAAATTAGTTGTAATTTGTCAAGCATAGCATTATGTGGTCAAACATGGTCAATGGTTGATCCGGATATAGTCCACAAAAGAATAATGGATTTTTGTTAATTAATTTACAAAAATGGTTGATTTGGGATAGTCTAGTCCAACCATATATATTGTTTGTACTAAAAAATGTTCACTAACTTACATAATTAAGCAAGCGTGTTCAAGTTATTAACACTATGTAAAAAATATATCTACTTAATTATATATAGTCAGTACGTATACCTTCAATGCCATTTTAGCTTGACCAAAGAAGACTGTTTCACCAGCGGATAACAAAAACAAGTCATCAAAAAGCGCAAAGACTTCACTACTGGGTTGATGGATGGATGAGACGATGGTGAGGTTAGCCTCTCTGGCCATGTTTCTAAGTGTCTGAATAACAAAGAAAGCGGCGGCACTATCAAGGCCGCTAGTGGGCTCATCAAGAAACAAGAGGGTAGGCCTGGTCAGGATTTCTAGTGCAATGCTGAGTCTCTTCTTTTCACCACCACTTATACCTCTAGAATGCCAGTTGCCAATGCGGTTATGAGCACATTCTTCAAGACCCATCTCCATAATTGTTCGATCGATGATTTCATTTACTTGCTGTTTCTCTAGGCTTCCTGGTAGCCGTAGTTTCGCAGAGTACATCAGTGTTTCTTTAACAGTCAGAGTTCCGAGTAGTATGTCCTTTTGGGTCACATAAGCCTTGCATGGTTGTTCGTAATACATATGTTAACATAGGTAGAATAATATGCATACCATTAGTGATTTTTTGCATATATTTGTTATTTGTTAACATGGTTGTTCATTAGAACCTTCATCATTAGTGATAGAAACATTTTGCATATATTTGTTTAACTAAAATAGGTATTTTTTGAAAATATAATGTAAACATAAACATCCATCCATTAATTCTAATTAGACCGAACGTAGTGGGCCGTGAAATTCACGCCCCTCCCCACTTTTGATTGGCTCATCTCACAAAAAGGCAATTTCACGTCATGCTCAAGCGCTAAATTTTTCATCCCTGGTGCCGAATTAATCCCCCTTTCACGCCCTTGGGGGCGGTGTGGCAAAAAAAAAAAATCGGGCGCCAATTTTCCCATTTGCGCTCTATTAAATACTCCACTACGGCCAGTCTAAGGATCAAAACAGTGACTTATGAGTAAATATAGTTGAGATCATATTTTGTATATTATTATTATTATTATTATTATTATTATTATTATTATTATTGTTAACTATACGAGTACTCACAACAGCACCATAGTCAAGCCTCTTTTTCCTTCCATTGAGAAGAACATTCCCAGTCATGATAACGTTTCTGGCTAGTCTTCCTGCATGCGGGTATTTGCCACAAAATAAGATTAAAAAAGACAGCAAAAAGAACGTGACACTTTAAAATGTAAGTTGTGGTCTAATTAAGGCTACAGATGCATGTTCACATAAAATAATTAATTATATTTTGTATAAGTCTTAAAACTAGCCTCTAGGACCACCTAAAATTTGAAGGTCACCTATTCAAGTCTTACCATTAATACACAATTAGTAAGATTAAAGATATTTATTGTTCTAAAAGAAAGTTAAAAATTTATCACAATTACAGTGTCATTCAAATTTAAAAGATAAAATTTATACAGTAATGCTATATGGTCTTGATCTTATCCTATGATCATACATATTTCACATTAATTAGTATGTATAGTACTTGCATTAAAGTCAACATTATTCATTGCTAATTACCAGAGGTGTTCATGAGCCGAGCCAGGGTAAGCTCGGCTCGGTTATAAACTGAGCCAGCTCAACTCGAATTTAAAACCGAGCTGAAAATCTAAGCTCGAGCTTGGCTTGGTTTTTAACCGAGTCGGCTTGGCCATATCGAGCGAGCTTCGAGCCACGAGCTTTTTGAACAACCCAACTAATTGCATATATGTATTGGCAATGTTGCAAAAGTCGCTAGGCGGCCACTAGTCGGCGCTGACTGGGGAGTTGGGTGTACTCGGAGTACTCGGGGAGTACTCGGATATGGTAAATATAAAGAAAATTAATTATTGGATATAATATATGTATCAAAGTAAGCATAATTCATGTCAAATACGCATGTTTTTTTAAAGATACATGCTTAAAATTCAATTTTTTCGAGTACAAGGCCGAGTAGGCCAAGTACAGGGCTGAGTAGGACGAAGATGACTGATTTTGACCACTGAGTACAGGGCCGAGTTGGCCGAGTACAGGGCCGAGTTGGCCGCCGCCGACTAGTTTGGCCGAGTAGGAGAAAGTCGCCTCGGAGGGGTTCCGAGGTCCGAGTAGTCGCCGAGTACAAGGCCGAGTAGGCCGACTTTTACAACACTGTGTATTGGTGAATAGACTATATATATATATACATACATATGTATTCACTAGCGTTGACACCTTGTGAGGAGCAGGGCGTCCCTATGGATTTAGGCGCACCATTCGAGCCATTAAAAAAATATGCTCCTTAGGTTTTAACGAATTAAATAATTTAAATTAAATTTATATACGATCAATGCTCTAGCAATAAACATGACAATTAACAAAATAATAGTATTAAAATGAGTGAAATTACATACGGTATTAGGTATTGGGCTTATATAGATATATGATTTTTTTTAAATATGCGCCGAGATTTATAGACCGTAGACAGTTGGCCTCCCTGGCCCACTCCAAAGCTTCTCATGATGAGCAGATAAGAAGGGCGGGTGGTTGAGACAATACAGAAGAAAGAGAAGTTTTTCGATTTAGTTTTGTGTGCGTATGTGTTTTTACCGCACACATTAAACAATGAAAAATTACAAAAATTACAAAAGAAGACAACTGAAAGCAAATCATTAAAATATTCATCGAGTTCTAAATCCAAACTAAGCCGACATGTTCGGGAGCATAAGATGCCGGCTAAGCCAAAAAAAAAAAAGCAAACCCACCAAAAACGTCGGCTAAGTCATAGCCGATAGTCAATGTCTATTTTTTTTTTTTTTGTCCAATCATTTCAATAAAATAGGTAAATTACATAAGGATAGCAGGTAGACGGGTAAGAAAGTTGCGATGCCACCTCCTTCTGGATAGAAAAAGAGGAAGTCAAAATTGTACATGTAATTTTCAATTCAGTGAATAGCTAAAATCATCCTTGAGGTTTGACCAATTTTGCTAGATCCATCCAAAATAGTTTATTTTCTCAAGTGAACCACTGAGGTTTACATTTTTTTGCTAGATCCATCCATTTAACTAAAGGTTAAAAAGTAACGTTAACTGAATGGTATTTTTGACATTTTACATATTTGTTTTGATTTCTAATTTTTTTTTTCTTATTAATTAACAACTTACGAAGAATTCATCTCTTTCTCTTATCTCTTCTTGACTCATCGATTTTTTTTGGCGACTGTAAAGAAGGATAAATGTCGTCCGTCTTCGTAGTTTACCGATAAGCCACCAACCACCCGTACAGTTCCTGATCGGTGGCCACACTATCTCTCTATTCACAAAATGAAGGTATTTGTCTACTTTTTTCTATTCATAACCCTGACCACATCGATTGAACTTAAATATTGGATTGGTCTAACTTTAAAGAAGGTTAAATGTTTGAAGATATGAAACAAGATTGAGGAAATTGAGGAATTAGGAGTTAACCTATAATAAGGTTTAGTAATTATATAAAAAAAAAAGAATCTTGAAAAAGAATATGATGGTGTATCACAGATCATTATACTCTGCATCTCCAATCCAATTAATGGGTAATTTCCATTTTTATGTTAGCTTAAAGTCAAGTGAAATCACTTCATACAACAATAAAACGAAATGTTATAAACAAAATGAGAATCAATAAAAAAGATTCAAGTAACGTTTCGTTGTTAATTAATAAGAAAAAAATTATAAATCAAAACAAATATATAAAATGTCAAAAATACCCCTCAGTTTAACATTACTTTCTAACCTAGTTAGTTAAATGGATGGATCTAGCAACAAAATGTAAATCTCGGTGGTTCACTTGAGAAAAAAAACTATTTTGGATGGATCTAGTAAAATTGGTCAAATTTCAAGGACTATTTTAGCTATTCACTCTTTTCAATTAAACCAACAATTCAAATAATAACTCAAAAGACATGAACATTAAGTTACAACCATCCTTAAAAGGTGCAATACATTCCGTCGATGCTTATACAATGTTAAGCATCACGTCCGAAGCATGCAACACATATTGACTTAGACTCCTACACTTACCCAACAAACAGCGAGTGATATAAAACATATTTAATAATAAGATAGCTAATTAAAATATAATAAAATTTGTGCATTGTAAATTTACTACTAAATAACTCTTTAATAGTTATTAAACAAAAAAAGAATATGATAAACTTTGGTTTTCAAAAAAGGAAAAGAAAAAGAGAAAGAAAAATATATAGTTAAGTTAAATGAAAAAATAGTTAAATTTTGCTTTACGACAAACAAATAGAATGAATATAAACAGAGATGAAGAATGCAAATTTACACATGGCGTCTTGAAAGCAAAGGAAATGAAATGAAATGAAATGAACATTCAATATCTCGACCTACTTTCACAGTATTTTGAGGGCTCAACTAGCCATCTCACACCAAAACAATGCAAATTAATTCAATATCAAATACATAATAATCGGGTACTATTTTTTTATTTTCTTAAATTATTGTAAATTTATAGTAATTTTTTTTTCTTCATGCAAGAATTCTAATAATAATCTGATTTTTATTCACTTAATTCCCACTTGATTATATAAAGAAATGATAACGTATAAGGATTTGGATCATATAAGTATATGATATATATATTTATAAATTTCTGAAGGACAAAAGATGAGTGAACTTTATATTTTCGTGCATAACTACACCAATTAACATGTTAACAATGCCAGAAGAATGGTAGGTTTATGTTTGTCTCACTGAAATAAAATTAGATGATTATATTATAAATCACATGTGTATGATATTTGATTTATATATGAGATTGAATAATGACATATATTAAATTGAAACAAACACACATTTCCTGTCTCTTTGGATGATCAACAAAACAGAAACTAATGTAGTAAGGAATGACTTATTAGTTACCATTATTGTTTGGTTACTAATTTCATGCAAATATTGTGTATGTCTATTGTTGCTTACCTGCTAAAGAATCAAGAAGGGTGGATTTTCCAGAACCAGAAGGACCCAAAATTGCCAAGATCCTTGAGGGCTGAGCAAAACCAGTGACTTCATTTAGTATCCGCCGCGTGTGTTTCTTTGAATCGCGGTTTGGAAGTACGACTGTCAAATCTTCCCACATCAAGTAAACATCAGCGATGCATCCATCTTCGTTGCAAACATCATTTTCCATTGATTTCACCTCCCGTTTATCTTCTTCTATGTTATCAACCATTGTCACCTCATCTATCTCCATCCCTCTCACTATGTATCTGTCTTTCATTTGTAACAAGTATATTGGTGGGCAAATGCTTCTTACAATGATACACACACATCTATATCTATATATGTAATTGGTTAAGGAGGCTAAATTGGTCAAAAGGCTTAATTTCACTTCAGACGAAAGTTTTTACTATATTTTATAATATAAATTATAAGATAATACTAAGAAAATGGTGAAAAAAAAAATATAAACCGATTAACTTAGTGACTTGGGTCTTTCTTTGGAAATTATTTGTGACCCCGACGACGACGCCAAAAACTTGGTGTGCCGGTTTTAGTAGATCAAAAGATATCATTTTTCCGGTGCCAAAAACTTGGTGTTTAAAACATCAAAACATTGGTTTTGGAAAAAAGATGATTGTTACTAAACCATTAACAAGTTTAAAAATTATAAGTAAACGATAATTACTTACTTACAACTAAAACTAACACACAGGCAGAGAACCTGACATGCATTGCATAGATTTTTAGGGCGAATACCGAGTATTATATTCCAGAGAACACACTTTTCCCTACTCAACCTTCCATCACTTTTGTTAACTAGGTTTTGAAAAGAAAATAAAACAGAGGGGTTTGAAAAGGTTTCGGTTTTATAAACAAGAGAAAATAGTAGGTATAGAAAATGTGCTAGTCGTGGGAAACCTCCGAATAAGCAGATTAATTATATTGATAGTAGTAATAGTTTTAACTAGGGTGTATCCCCTGCGTTGCGGGGACGGAGTTTTCAAAAACGTGCATCACAAATCTGTCTATGTAAATCAAATATCCATTTTCTCAACAATCAAAACCCAATGAAGGAAACACCAAAAACCAATGAAGTGTGGAATGTAGTTAAAAAATTCTTATACTCACAACAAACATAACAGAGTTTGTATGCTTATGGCCAAAGAATGGTAAGCGTTTAAGAAAGTCAAACGTATTAGAAAATTGTGTGAACTACATAAATAAAAATCTAAATAAGAAGACAGGTATTAGTATAATGACATTCAACACAAAACGCAACGATTAATAGCCAACAACATTACATTACAAAATTGATATTATGCAGTATACAACTGTGTTTACATTAAAGAATAGGGCGAGCTTAGTCTACGACACGTGCTTTTGGGGGCTGAAGTTGTTACTCCGCTTTATCCAGATTTATTTTTATAGAGTAGGAAGAGGTACTTCACTTGACTCTGCATTATGGTTTACTGATGATAGCGTGTGTTTGTTCTACTCTGCATTGTGGGTCAATGTTGTTATCACATATTTCTTGACGCGTACATCTTTAGAAGCTACTTTAGATGTTGCAGATCACAATCCGAATACATAAGAGCATAGTTTAACTTCCTTAGTAGGCACTTTTTTTCCAAGTGAAATACATACGGCCAATAGTAAACATCTTATGCAGAAGCGACAATTCATAAAAAATTGCCTAATGAACCTACATCATCAAAAAAAAATGATTACCTTGCTCATCGTGTTTCATGAGTTGTCACTGCTTGGAGAAGAATCCATAATCGTCATGTATTTTAATTCGAGGAATTGATTTCTTTCCAAACAGCGAATGAAGCTCCTCGTTATGTGCATGTTTGTTGCGCGAGTTTAGCATACAATATATAACTTTAGGTCTTGAGATTAGAACCCCACCTTGTAAACTTTCCTAAACAACAAAAACTTTAGAAAATTTTATTAATACTACGTATGTAAAATATGTTTTAAAAATAATTAAACTGACCTTCATCATATTTCAAGAGTTGTTACTACTTGGAGATGAATCAAGAACTGCGGCATACTCTATATTCCAAGACTTGTTAGTACTTGGAGATGAACCAAGAAATGTGTTACATGTAGGGTCAGCCATAATTCTATGGCTTGGTACACATGGCAATCGCATTAGCAGCCGAGTGGATACCTCTATCCTTCTATCCAACGTATAAAGGAAACCAAACAGTCGCCCGTCGCGCGAGCTTAGCCTACGATACGTGGTCTCAGGAGTTGAGAATCTCACCTGACTCTGCAAAATTTCGTAAATGATATTATGCATAATACAAAGCCAAAAGAATAATTGGTACATCACCATCGCCATCACCACTATTGAGGGTAAAACAGAAGAGGCTGCAGATATCGTAGGCTCGGATCTGCGTTATATTGATTACCTCTCCAAATTTAGATGGGACGCCAGTGGTAAAAGATGGATGCGTAGGCTGCCAAAGCAGACACCTCCAGTTGGTAGGCTGCAAGAAAAATTCCCGGCGCTAGCATCGTAGCAGCATGTATAGCATACTCCCTTTGCACCCAACAAGCTCAGCAACATCAGCACTAGACGCTGACTTGCAGCTTACACTTTCTGTTTAGAGCATGACGATGACGGTCCAATATCAACATCAACATTCGTGCACGCAGTCTACGAAACATCAGCAGCAACATCGGGAAGAAGGGGTCAGTTTTGGCACATTAGGCGCGATCATTTTGTCGAACCATGACAGAGTCTTGCAGCCGCGAATTTGCAGAGATGTGAGCATTATTTCTGCATAGGCATTGTACTAAGGTCGCGGACAAATGGTTGTGGAGCTTGGGAAATAATGGTGCGCCTACTGTGAAAGAGGTTCGGAATCTGCTGCTAGAAAGCGTGCAAACGCAGCAGGTTTTTGTTATGAAATGGACCAAATTGGTTCCTTTGAAGTGTAATATTGCGGCGTGGAAACCGGAGATGGAACGCCCTCCGGTTAAAGCCGAGTTAATCAAACTGTGAACTAACTGATCGGATGTCGCGGTCCGGTCAAAAATAGTATTTATAAGTCCTAATTACTTCAACTTATATAGATAGTGGTAAGAAGGGTGTCGAACCACGAAGAGTCTGTGGTTGGTGATTAATGTTGTAGTTAATTTAGAAAATGTCACTTATGAAGAATTAGTTTAATTATGAAGTTTAGTGCTTTTGTTCATTTAAGATTTTTGGTTTGAAATTTGTGAATCACAAAGTGATTCAAGATTATAATTTGCAAAAGTGAAAAATAAAGCTTGATTAATAACAAAGACTTTGAATGAAAATACTTGATTGTAAACAATGATAATAAAATGGAGATCACACCGGTTCAATAAGTAACCTAGAGTTCTATAACAACTTGGGATTAAACAAGAGATTGCAATTAGGATTAATGGGTTAATTATTACAATAGGCTTAGGTGTCAAGTTTCATCAACATCAAAGATGGACTAAACTACACTTCATTACTCTAGAACATACAAACCCTAATGACATGTTAAAGCATAATTAACCGAATTCATTTCCCTAGTAATTGGCGCAAGAAACAATTATCAAAGAGAACTCAAAACAAGATTAACGCAATTAACAAGTTTGCTCAAATCCCAAATACAAAATAATTAAGAAAATACCCAAATGTTCAAGAAGATGGAAAAGATAGGAGAAATAGCCATGAGGAATATTAGGGATGTAGGGTTTATGAATGGTGAATGAAGGTTTGGTGAATGGTGATGAAGATGGGTTGAATGATGATGATCTTGATTAATGGAATATGATGATGGATGGATTGGATTTGAGATCTTGATGACTGGAGACGCCAAGAATGGTCCAATGTGAGCCCTAGGAGGTTAGAATTCAAGGTATCCAGTAAAAAATTCGAATTCCCCATTAAAAACTCATCAAAGATGTCAGTTTCACGTTTTTTGTGCTGCAGGCTGCACCTAGGACGCCCAACTGATGTGCCCTGGATGCCCAAGGTCTTCTGGAGACGCTCAGCTGGACGCTGACCAGCGTCCAGGACGCCCAGAGGTGAGTCTAGGACGCCCAAGCCTATTTTGCTTGATTTCCTTTGTCTTGCTCAGTTTCTCGCTCCCGTTCTTGCTAAATCCATTCCAAATCCCCCTTAAGCTTCCAAAATGCACCTTAGACCTTTTGAGGCCTACAAAATACAAATCTCATCAAAGTAGCGTGTTCGAAACTATAAAATCACATAAAAATGCAATGTTAAACACTAAAAACCTTGATATTTCAACCACGTATCACATCCCCACACTTATCTTTTTGCTTGTCCTCAATCAAACTTAATACACTTTCACAATTCCAAACACAAAATGCATTCCCCATTCTCAAACATAAATGAGTTAAGGTCTAATGTCATACCCGGTTCCTACGCTTTCTACAATCATGAACTACCCAACTTTCAATGAATCATTCTTTTAAAACTCAAGTGGTTACCCAAGATTAGCCTACCTTCTAAAGCAAACAAACTACACACATATCCCTCACAATGTTCTCCCCACTCGGTTTAATTTACTAGCATTGATGTACTAGTATATATATATATATATGTGGTACACTCAAAACCGATTATAATCTGAAGGATTATTTTACAGAATAAGAAGGTGAGATCATACCTTGAAGAAGATAAAGGATCGGCGATGGAGAGGAGGTTGGTTTGATTGTTTTAGGGTTTAGAATATTGTGAATGAATGAGAATGATTGAGTTTAGGAAAGTTATTAATGGTTGACCGATTTTGACTTACAAATTGAATGAGAATGATTGAGTTTAGGAAAGTTATTAATGGTTGACCGATTTTGACTTTCAAATTAATATATGATTTTCGATTTTTTTTAAAATAAATTTTTTTATAAATTCCATGGTTATGCCATGTGGCACAATATGGGAAGAGAGAGGAATTGAGGTGCAATATGGGAGTGCCAAGTGTCCTCATGGACTTTGTTTTATTAGATGTATAGATTATTATATTATTTTTATTATTATTGATGTTGCGATTGTTTTTCATTATTCATTATATAAAAATAAGTAAAAAATTCCAAAAGTAACTTACAACTTTAGATTTACTTCAAATCCAACTGATAAAGTTGAAAACCAACTTTACAAATACTTAATATATTCACTCTATAAATATGGAGGAATTCCCAATATTCATTTTCCATCTTTATATTTTTGTTTAACTATTCTCACAATACATCTCTCTATCGCATATGCATAATGCTATTACATTCAAATGTCTTTCCACAAATTTCGAAAGATTCTTACAATCAAAGGAAAATACTTTACCAACAATTCGTTGATAAGAAAGATGGAATTGTTGTTTTTCCATGATTCATACAATCAAACTGAAACAGCAATCCATTATTATATATGTACGTAGTAGCAAGTCCCTAATCCAATATTTAGGGCTTTTAGAGTTGGATGACATTTAAATACGAGCTGTTTTCGTGTACTGCTTTTCTTTGTTTTGTTTGTCATTATGTTTCGATGATGCTGACAAGAAAGATCATTCTCTAAGATATTGTATCTTTTTCCTGTATTTTCTATGTATTTTGTTGTCTATTTGAGGAAATGTGTTTGTGTGTATTACTTCACTTTTCTAATAATATTGGAATTTTTTTTATTAGAAGACTTATATCTTTTATGTTTGTAAACAGTTTTGTTTTGTGGTGTTTTGCACATATAGGTGTTGTCATGTACTTCTTTTCAATCTTTTTTGTTTCCGATTTTGTTTCGATGATGCTGCCGTGAATTCCAAAGTTAATGATTAGAATTTAATGATTGTAACAGTTTTGTGTATTTTGCAATTAAATGTAAGAGTAATAATTTAAAATCGTAACAACATAAGTTAAATTAAGGTTAAAATTAATTTAAATATAATTTAGCAGATCGTTATCAAATTTTGATTGACGGTTATTAGGTAAGCATTTTAGATAACCGTTGTTAGTGACAACGTCGTTTTAACAAACGAAGTTAAACAACCTTTTCATTTTGAATTTACATAAAACAGAACTAAGGCAGAACTTAAACAGTTATTTATACTATGAATGAATAACGTAGAACATGACATGTTCATATATCTACAAATATTGCTAAATAGTATTTGTGTTTGTATGGAAATTTGTATTTAAAAAAATAAAGAATTTGAAGAATTGTTTAAGTGGGAAAATTATCTAAACAGTTGAATTTACATCTGTTTTAATCAACAGTGTTTAAAACACAGTGTTTTAAAAATATGTGTTATCTCAATAGAGCATAACAGTTGGCCTAATTACGTTTTTTTCATAGCAGACGATTGGTTTCGTCTGTTCGTTTTCTAAAGAATTTGTCTATTTAATGTTTCCCAAGTTGTATATACTCTTCAGATACAATAAACGTTTTGAAATTAAATAATCCTTATAACATAACTTTTCGTTTAACACGTTAACTCAAGTATAATAACTATAGTACGCTATGACGTTTCATTTCACGCGTTTTAAATGTATAAATTATTAAAGAAATCACGAATTTCATAATAAACAAGCTTAACATTTACATTTCAGTCTTCATCAATAGTCACAATGGCAGCCCTAACTAATAACCAATGGAATTGAAGCTTAAGTTTATTAATTCCTTTAACTAGCTATGTTTCTTGATTTTTAATGTTGATTCTATTTATTTTTCCTTCCACGGATTACCCAATCTGTTGGCAAAAATACAGAGAAACTTAGTTTGGACAACAACTGTTTTTACTGACAACAAATGTTATAAGAAGAACCAAAAATAATGATTATGATTTTGAACTTACTTTATTATCATTATTATTTTATTATTATTGTTGTGTTGCAATTGGCTTTCATTATATAAAAAAAAATAAAAAGTGCCAAAAGTAACTTCGAATGTTAGATATATTTGAAATTCAACTGATAAAGTTGAAAACCAACTTTACGAATATTTAGTATATATATGCTATTAAAGGGGAGGATTTCCCAATATTCATTTTCCATCTTTATATATTCGTTTAACTATTCTCACATTCATCTCATCTCTCCATTCTATATGCATAATGATATTACTTTCAAATGTGTTTGCACAAACTTTTGAAAGATTCTTACAATCAAAGGAAAATATATTACCAACATTCCGTAGATAAGAAAGTTGGAATTGATGTTTTTCGATGATTCATACAATCAAAGGAAAACATCAATCCATTATTATTATCTATATATGCTGCACAGAATCGCTATTTTCAATCTTTAGGCATTTTAGATTTTATCATCATTGATCTTGGGTTTTTTATTGCCAAAGGTCTTGATGAATATTTGCATGAATCTCCTTGATTTACGCATAAGTGTGAGGATCATCTGTGCCTTTAGGGTTGAATAACAAAGATATTGTCGTTGTCGTGTACTGATTTTCATGCAAATATTCATCGAGACCTTTGGCAATGGAATTAAAGGACGTAGATTTTTTGGCAAAATTGAAAGATCTAGATGCACAACTTAAAGCGTCAATGGAATTGAAGCTTAAGTTATTTAATTCCTTTAACTAGCTTTGTATCTTAATGTTTAACGTTGATTCTATTTATTTTTGTTTTTAGTTTTGTATTGTATTTCAATATTATATATGGTTTTTTATGTTTTGTGATGGTAAATTGAATCGTATTAACTTTTGTGTTTTATTCAACAGACCTTTTATCCGTCTGTAGATTTATATGTGTTATCTCAACAGAGGTTTAATCCGTCTGTAGATTTCTGTTTGGGTTGTTGTAACAGTTGTATTTATTTATGCTTTTAGTTTTGTATGTCTTTGAAGATTATATATGGTTTTTTTATGTTTTGTGATGCTAAATTGAATCGTATTAACTTTTGTGTTTTATTCAACAGACCTTTAATCCGTCTGTAGATTTATATGTGTGATCTCAACAGAGGTTTAATCCGTCTGTAGATTTCTGTTTGGGTTGTTGTAATAGTTGTAGTTATTAAACATCTGATCAGTATTATTAACTGGTATCATGAAAGGAACAGACCTTACGAAATACAGTTTTTCTTTTCAACAATAGATCAGTGAGTAATTTGGGTTTTACTAAACAGACCATAACAGTTGGTATTTATACATTTTTTTTAAATTTGAGTGTTTATAATAATATCTGTTTATAAAGAAATAAACAGACGGTACTAAACTGGTGTTTTTCGGAGCAGACGAATGGGTTCTTAATGTTGTCTTTTACTAAACAGGCCTTAAGTTAGGACTCGGTCACCCGTGTGTTTCACACGAGATTTCACCTAGTATATATTAATATGCCAAAGGCTTATATCCTACATGGCACTCAAAGAGGCCACTCTCTTCCTTGAGAGTGCCATGTAGGATCCCATGTGTCACCTATGTGGACCAATTAAAAAACAAAAGTCATTGAGTTATTTTAGGAAAAGAAAAGAATTTAAAAACAAATTAAATTTTCTCTCTCATGTCTCCTCCCATAACTTTTAAACGTTAATATCTTTTATATACGAGATTTTTTAAAGAAAAAAATTACACCAAATTAACGAGCGTTTTATTATCTTTCCAACGAGTACCATAGTGCTATATAAAAAACGGAGAAAAAAACGACTATTTGTTGTGGGGTTTTGTTTTCAAATATATTTTACACTACTAATAAATCACTACTTAGGGTTTTTTATATTTGAATAAGAAACGATAAACATAACTTCATAGACAGATATTCATTTTTTTTATATTTGAATATGATAACTTATGGCAGAGATTTGTTTAAAATAAATGATGATGATGATGATGATAATAATAATAATAATAATATTCATTAATCATGTATTGGCAAGTCATTAATTATGTTGTCATATTAGATATTTCAACCCTGATACGCTTCCGGAATAAAAGCTAGTAAACTTATATTTATAAATTAAATTTTACAGTCTTTATTCTCCAAAAGCTAATATGATTTTAAAAGTCTAAAGTATTATTTATATATTTAAAAAAAAGAATGTAATAAATAATATAATTGGGAAATGATTGGTTTAAATAAGAATTTCAAATTCTTTATGTATATGTATAAATACACTTGGATAGTGCTTTAAGAAAATTAATCAAAACTTTCTATTCAGTTTCTATCACGTTATCAGGCACGTTTTGCTCTCAAATCACAGCAAGATCAGACTCTATTTTGCTTTTCTTTCAGAAAATCTTGCGTTCATCACTCCGGGCGTTATTAATTCTTCATGAAAACTTACCGGAAATCTTCATACCCTGTTCATCACAATCCGGTACACATCATCAAAATCTCCATACTCCATATTATGTTGAATATGTTCCATATTATAAATAGGGAAAATGACCGATATAGCCCGTTGACCGGGCCTTTTGCAAAAATAAACCTTGCACCCCCCTTAGGAGAGACGGGACACGGCTCCCAATGAGCCTGAACCGTCTCCCAAGGGGGCTTACCGTTTCAGCCAACAGACGACCGCCACGTGGCGTTGTTGATCCCGAGGCTGTCCCTGCCGTCTGAAGCCGTCTTGGGAACCGTCTGAACCGGCTGAACCGTCTGAAAATTGTATATAAATACCGGATTTCATTTAACAAAATTTGCACCGTCCAAACCTTTCATCTTCCAAAATGTTTTTTGGTTTGCCAACCGAAGCCTACCGGCTTACGAAAATAATGCCCGATTACTTGGATTGTTGTTTCATCTGCGTACGACTACTTGGATTGTTGTTGCATCTGCGCGTGGGTTAACCCGTGTAATTTGCATTGACAATGTGGTAGTCTATTTTATTTGCAAGAAGAGTTCTTTGTCTATGTAGCGCACATACACCATTCAAACAAAGTTCTTAGTTCTTAGCAAGTAAATTTAGGAAGTTTGTTGTAATAGTATAGTTTGGGAAGTTTGTTGTAATAGTATAGTTTGTTTATTGTTTTTGTAATAATATTGTTATTGTAATATTAACGAAATATTTACTTTTATATAAAAAAACACTAAAAAAAACATAAATAAACATTAATAAAAAAAACATAAATAAACATAAATAAACACTAAAAAAACATAAATAAACATTAATAAACATTAAATAAAATTCGATTACAAAATAAACTAATTAAGATAATCCCTCATCATTTGCCAGGCGGACAAATGTTTAAATTCTTTGCCCTGCCCGTTTTTATATTGTCTTTTGGAGTGTCGAATTGACGTGTCTTCGGGAAAGCCACGGGGTACATCCTGAAGTGTCGCGTTGTGGTACGAGTTGAAGATTTGACATTTCGTTGTCAAATCATTCAATTTCCGGCTAAGTGAGTCCGTTGTCCGGTCAGACCCTCCAACCAGCCGGTTATACTCGTGTTGGATACGAAACCATTTGTTCGTTTGGTGGGTGCTCTCTTCAACGTGGCGCCAAGCAGATACAAGTGCAATCTCTTGTTCTTCTGTCCATCTTTGGGGTGCCATTTCTGTCAGACGGTGGTGGTGGACGGTGTGGTTGTGTGGTGGTGCTGTTACTGTTAGACGGTGGTGGTGGTGGTTTGGATAGTGCTGCTACTGTTAGACGGTGGTGGTGGTTTGGATGTTCTGACGGGAGACGGGAGACGCTATTTATAGGTGGTGACCTGGACACCGAAGCGTCGGTCGAACCATCGGGACTCACCGGAGACGACGTCTCGGGAGACGGCGAGTCACCATTGTAAAATGTGACCCGGCTGAAAAAGCCGGTTCCCGAAAGACCCGAAAGCCGGTTCCCGAAACACTTTGAGCCGGTTCAGACGGTTCCCAAGACGGCTTCAGACGGCAGGGACAGCCTCGGGATCAACAACGCCACGTGGCGGTCGTCTGTTGGCTGAAACGGTAAGCCCCCTTGGGAGACGGTTCAGGCTCATTGGGAGCCGTGTCCCGTCTCTCCTAAGGGGGGTGCAAGGGTTATTTGTGCAAATGGCCCGGTCAACGGGCTATATCGGTCATTTTCCCTTATAAATATATCCAATCCAAAGGATGGATAACAAATTTCTATTTTCAAAAGTGGTGTTTTCTTTTGGAACAAAAGTGCTATGACATTTCCATCATACAGTGACAATTTTTTTATTACGAAAGGATACATACATTCTTTAAATGATTTTCAAACTGGATATTAAATTTGATCTTTTGGGAACAAAAGAAATAGGATTTTCGATATGGATTTTAGAACAAACAAATAATAAGCGGTGTAATTTTTTTTTCCACAGAAAGGAAGTTAACAACTTTTAAATATTTTCAAATTATAGATTTTATCCTTTGGAATAACATAAATATGCTTTGGGTAATTGGGTTTGGATTTTAGATTACTAGGAATATGATTTTTTTTGAACTTTAGATTACAAATAGGGTTCTAAGATCTTACCATATAAAAACAAAAACGATGGATTAATGTTTCATCTAAGAACACCGGCGGTCACTGCCGCCACAACATATTAATCCGGCGACTATATTCAACCATCGATCCGCCCTTCTGTATTACCGACGGCGACAAATCCACCGCCAATTGCCGCCGTCAAGATCTCGATTCCGTCCTCTACTCCGACGCGAGAAGGCCCTCGTATCTACGAAACTAAGTTTTATTCGGAATCCTAATAACATTATTGTTACTCGTATTATTATTATTTTTTTTAAAAAAGAAGATACTTCGAAAAATGAAAGAGTATTTATTTTTCTTCAAGATCTGGAAATTTTGAGAAAGTTTGAACAAGAATACAGGGACACTATGATACAAGGGAAAATCACCAAAATAGCCCGTTGACCGAGTGATTTCCCAAAATAGCCATCTCCCCTTTCTTTGGAGAGACGGGTCACGGCTCCTAACGAGCCTGAACCGTCTCCGGAGAGCCTTTGGTTTTACAACCAATGGCCAACCAACACGTGGCGTCTCTAGTCCCGAGGCCTGTCAACCGCCCGAAACGGGTCAGAACCGCCGAGTCGTCTCAAGCCGTTTTCGACTAGCGTCTGAACCGTCTCATGAATACATATAAATACCCCAATTCACTTCACAAAATTTGTACCCCCCCCCCCCCAACCTTTCATCTTTCCAATCAATGACGTTTTTTACTTTCCCGAAGCCTACCGGTTTTCGAAAATATTGTCCGATTACTTGGATTGTTGTTACATCTGCGTACAGCTACTTGGATTGTTGTTGCATCTGCGCGTGGGTTAACCCGTGTAGAATGCCTCGATGATGTGGTGGTCTATTTTATTTGCAAGAAGAGTTTTTTGTTTATGTAACGCACATACACTATTCAAACAAAGTTCTTAGCAAGTAAATTTGGGAAGTAATATCCAATCAACCCTACGTCCGTCGTTGTAATAGTATAGTTTGTTTATTGTTATAATAGTATAGTTTTTGTAATATTTGTCGTGTTTTGATAATCAAGATTGTTGTAATATTACAAAAACATAAATAAGCATAAGATTCATTCCATTAATAAAATTAATTGGATTACAAAGGTTCTATAAGCTACGCGTTAAGACGGTCCCTCATCATTTGCCAAGCAGACACATGTTTAAATTCTTTGTGCTCCTTGGATTGATACTGCCTTTTTGTATATCTGATTGCCGCGTCTTCGGGCATGTCTGAGGGTACCACTTCAAGTGTCCGATTGTGGTACCCGTTGAAGATCTGACACTTCGTGTTCAAGTCGGTCAACTTACGGCTAAGAGACTCGATGGTTCGGTCTGAGCCTCCAACCAACCGATTGTATTCATGCAAGATACGGTACCACTTGTTTGTTTGGTGTGGGCTTTCTTCGACATGTTTCCACGCTGAAATTAGCACAATTTCCTGTTCCTCAGTCCATCGTTGGGGTGCCATTTGAATGAATGAGACGGTGGTGGTAGTGATAGTGTTAGTGGTAGTGGAGAGTCGTACGGGAATGGGATGGAGTTTGGGACGGAGAATGGTATATATAGGGTTGAGGTGGACAACTGAACCGTCGGACTAGTCATCGGGACTCACCGGAGACGAAGAGACCCGATACGTCTCGGGAGACGGCGAGCCCTCATGGGGAAATGTGACCCGTCTGGAGAGACGGTTGAACCGAAGGCGAGCCTGCATGAAGAAATGTGACCCGTCTGGAGAGAGATGTATGACAGGCCTCAGGATAAGAGACGCCACGTCTTTTATTGGATGCCAGCCGTATCCAACCAACAGTTAATATTATTTAATTAATATATTTTACTCTTTTATAACAAATGCTTTTATAGTTAATTATTTACAACAAATAACATTCGTTTTTTTTAACATTGCATACGTCCGTTTCCAAAGTAAATCACTAATATATTTGTTATTAAAAACATAGCTAATTACACTTGTAATCTTTATGATGCCAAAGTATATTATAATACTAGATCTTTGCCCGCGTTAACACGCGGTTCACCAACGTACAATTATTTTGAGCGGTAAAACGTATAAAAAATATAGTAGAAATATTTTATTAAAATTTAAAATAAACCAATACACATTTTATTCAAATATCACTAAATATTTCTTTATACACCACATTTTTTGTTTTAGTCTTGACCTTCCCATCAGCATCAAGTATAAGTAACTTCACACCTGACCTGCTTTTAACTCTTGACAATGCGACATAAAGTTGGCAATGTGAAAATACGGGGTCTCTTAAATGCAATCCAACCTTCGATAGAGATTGTCCTTGGCTTTTATTGATGGTCATTGCGAAACATACGGTTATTGGAAATTGACTTAAATGTATAATTAATTATAAATGTTACCATAATTATCTTAAATTCAAAATTTTAAACTTTTTTAATATTAACTAAAATTTAAAAATATAAACTATAGGTATTAAAATTTGATATTAAATACTTAAATAGAAAAATTTAATATCCGAATATTTGTAAAGTTTAACTTGTAACTTATTTGATAAATTTTTAACCAAAATTATGAATTTTTACAATTTAAGTATATTAGGAAAGTAGATGTAATATTTACCATATTTAACTTAAATTAAAATTTTATTTTTTTAAAAAATTTAGATCATTCAAGATTTTGTATTAAAAGTTTTAGTTAAGTCTTCTTTTATGATTATTTTCGCTTTGCGTTACGACAACCAAGAATTGCGCCTGTTATTACTATCATATAACGTGTGCAAGAATAAGTGATATTATAGAAGGAAAAAATTCAGTAAAATAAAAAGAACATGATAAGGGAAACAAATACATAAGTAATGGTGTGCAAATATCCTCTGAACATCTAACTCTGTGTGTATACACACAATATATTCATATATAACATGTTAAAGAGGTAACAGATAAAAAATACATATGAATTTTTTTTCAATGAATTTAGAAGAGTGATTAGGTAGTTAGTTATGCCTTGCTAGTGATTGGGTTGCGAATCTTCGCTGAATGACCGCCCAGATCGTAGCACTCCTTAGAATGCTCATCGTGACTGAATTTTACCACAATTAAAATAAAAAAAGTTGAATGGGTTAAAAGTAACGAAAAGTAAAGTAAACGATTAAAGCAAATCACCTTCCATCTCGCGTTACTCTGCATAGGCTTTTGTAATCATATGTTACACGAACGCTTTAAAAGGAAAAACTAAAGCTAAATCAAAAAGCCTTTGAGTCAACCTGCCATGTTTGAACGCATTACCTAACTTGCAGACCCACCCCTTTTTACCTCATATCAATTTCTAATTTGATTCGCTCGAAATATTAGGCTTTTGTAATAACCCAGGCCTTCATAATCACATTTAACAACTCATTAAAAAATGAAAACGGACAAAAAGGTGTTGAGCCAATCCACCCTGTTTTGATAACTGGTTGGCGCACCCCTTTTACCTCTAGTAATAGAGAGTCAAATGGAGGGATGAGTTGAAGTCTAACCACATCACATGTATGCCATTATTTTTCCTTTCATCATACCAGCCTCTTAACGCCTATATAGGATCATAAACAATTTTTTACCTCTAGTAATCGCGCCTATATGGGATCCTAACTTGAACTCGTAAGTCGTAAACTAACCTGGAGACCTTAAAGAGACAGGAGTGAGACCACCAGGTTGGGAAATGTTTGATGTGCCATTGAAGCCGATACAAACAATGGGGTTGAAGTCGTTAGCCACAAAAAAAACCCATCTCAATACTTAAGTTCTTTTCAGACTATAGTCCAACCTAAAGGAACTCCCGTAAATCCAGCATAGTTGGAGAAAGATGTAGTTTTGATTGCTTCCAATCAACTCATAACAACCTAGTGGTTTCCACCCGCGCTTCGCTGCTAGGCAGACCAGTTTTTAATAAAACTAAAACAAAATAGTACACGCAACTATTAACCATTTAGGGATTTTACTAACCCACTTATTACCCATAGAAATCATTTTCAGTTTGGTACATAATATTTGTATAGGAACGGTTGGCGTGTTGTGCGCATGACAGATATCTACATTACAGTTACATACATACACACACATTAGTTTAGTCTGTACCTGTTTTTCTTCTTTCCATATTTGAGTTCAGTTCTTCATTTTGGAGAAACATTTTCTTTATCAACTACTTTTGTTTCGTTGGTATCTTTAGATTTTTTTTGTCTCTCTTCTTCGATGACTGCACCTGAGTGTAGGATCTTATTTCCACATCAACGTCAAGTTGGTGATCAACCTGAGATTGTTTAAGCTGGCCTTTAAGAAGCATATTCATTGAAAGAATATGGTTGCCCTGTTTCAGAAAACACATATACTATTAATGTTGGTGGATTTGTTAAGTGATCAAAACATGGATTTCATGAAAGGCCTTTGTCTATTCAAAGTGCATCTAAAACTTTATTATGATAATACTAAACTAAATTTTGACCCCTAAATCTTTTCGAAGCGTTCCCTTTTTTCTTTACATATTGGATGTCACCTATTTGGCGTATTTATTATACAACATAACCCAAACCAACCAATACATATATGAGCTAAAATTGTCACCTAAGAGAGGCGTATTTTTTTATAAAACATACCAAAAAATGGAGTGTTAATTTAATATGAGATTTGACTAAATTTTATAGATAAAGACAACACTGTTATTTTGGGACTGAACTAATTAAGTCGGAACATGTTGTGCAGACTTTAATACTCATTGTGATGCCTAAAAAAAACTCAATCTTAATACTTCTACATTCATGATTAACTAATATACATGCATTTCAAAGTTTAGTCATATAAGTGAACCTTATGTGATGACTTGTGTTTGGATGATTTAGATTCACGTTTCTGCATCTTCCATTTTTTCAGAAAAAGCGCCAAAACTAATTGGTCCACCTGGTCCAAATGCTGGCAAACTGATTGTCGCAATATTTGCAGCTAAAGGGCTAAACGTTGGTTCGGATTCACGTTTTGTCTGTTCATATCTCGTCCTTACCATGGAAAAGCTTGAAAGCCATATCAAATTCAGAGCCATCTTCAAATATTGAAGACCTCTAGTTCCATTTTCCTGTTATGTATGAAAGAAAATTAATGAAGTATTATTAATCCACAAAAGTAAAGACCTACAAACAACATATTGATTGTTTAGAAGGTAATATGAGGATTTATGTGACTTGTATCGCTTTGAAGTTCTTTTTTATTCGACCCACAACCATAAACTGTTTTTAACACCGTGTGTAATATGCTGCAAATTGAGAAGAATATCCCAACTCACTGAATTCAAGCAAATCAGCATATATTCAAGCTAAAACAATTTATTCTCATTGTAGGTAATTGAGGTGTTAACTCTGAACACATCTGGACATTAAAGTGTGGCAAACATTGCAATTAATCCTGAAAATATCATATAAGTTTGAAAGACGAAGAACTTTAAACATCAACATCATATAAAATTTGGAGAAATATATTGCTCAAGAAACTTGCCACTCTATCGACCCGTAACATGACTAATCCAACTCCGTTCTCAACACTTTCCACCTCCACATATGCTACATTTAATGCCCTCTAAGCTTCCCTAATGGCAGTATTCTTTTTTTTTTTTTTTTGAATGGCAAATGGCATTATTCAATACAAAACATTTGTCCATCAGCTAAAACGATTATTAATTATTAACCGCCTAGATAATGCAAGAAATGGATGATAATGTCTGTATTGAAAGTTGAAACACGAATAATTCATGGTTGCTCCAAACCTTTTTAAGTTTATACAAATCACATCGAAGTTGTATACGCAAAATGGTTGGTCATATTCAAATTAAGCTTACTTATGCTGAAGACGAAGCTTGCTGGTGAGTTGAAATTTGAAGCCAGCAATGTTGTCCACTAAAAGGTTGTCAAAGAATCCCATTAGCCCTGTAAATACACCTATAAGAAGTGCTAGTGTCAATTTATTCTTCTTTGTTTAAAGTTATGCAACCTTTAGCTTCCTCCTAGCTTTTTTTATCAATCATACCATCAAAAGTTAAAATAGACAAATGCAAAGTACAAAATCAGTCTATATTGAATCATACCTCCAACTCAGCTGCTGAGTTAAAGTCATCAAAATTCAGTGGCTTCAGAAAGTCAACACAATCACTCTTTGTAGACTCTTTTTCTTTATCAATTAACACACAAAAAATGGTTACAAACTAATAAACGGAATACAATAAACCTGAAAAGAAATAAAACAAATTAAGGTTTTGAAGATAGGGACCGTATTCGGTAGCAGTTAAATGCTTCTTGATGTCATCAAGGGTCTACCACTCGCAAAGATTGTTGTAATCAGCAGCCTTTAATAAACCAGATCTGTGTCCCCTAGCGATGGCTTCCAAGTATCCTCCACAAATGTTGAAGGTCATTGCTTCGGATCCGTACATTTTGCCGGATTCAAATAATTTAATTTATTTCAATTGAATTAGAGTTGTGGTTGAAGAAGAATCCCTAACATTAAACCCTCAATGATAGGTTCTATAACAATTTCCAGGTCGCTGGTTCAGAAAAAATAAACTTCATTACCAATCCACACAAACAGTGCCTCGTGTGTGGTTCATATCCAGGTAAATTCCTTTGAGATGTGATATAAGGCATTATCTTATCCTCCCCCTGACCCACAACAGTGGAGTCCGAAAGAATCACCTAAAAAATGATCATCATCAGTAACAACAACAATGGATCCAATAAAAATTCAGGTATTTATTTTGTAGATGGTTGCTTACGTGTCCTGTTCATACACTGGTGGGTTTTGTGACCCAGATCTAGATAACAATTGGGTACTAAACAGATTGATGACTAAATACAACCGGAGTGTGGAAAAGTAACAAATACAACGATTCACGAATAAGATCTACAAATAATAACAAAAATAACCTAAAAAATATTATTGGCGAGATGAACATACCTTCAGAAGAGATGACAGGTCTTGGACCAGAGAAGAAGATAGCTTACAAACACATTAGAATCTTAGGAAAAAAACCTAAAATAAAATTGTTCATACACTTTCAATTACAACCGATTAACAAATACTGCAATAATCAACACATTATAATCTTATAAAAAAACCCTTAAAATTCAATTATAAACGACTAATAAAAAAATTACTCTGATTTGAAACCTAGGGTCCTTTTGTGAGAAGGAGAATTGTTCGTCGCTGAAAACGGATTCATCATAAAACAATCGCAAATCAGGTCTGAAAATGGATTCATCATAAAACAGAAACAAAGAAAAAACATAAAAATGAAGAACGATTGATTAATATAGAATGGGAGAGATTAAACCTTGGAGAAGAGATCAAAACAATGCTTGATTGGGTTCAATCGCCGCCAAATCGCCTGCTAGGGTTAGAGGGTTCGATAGGAGGAAGATGGAGATTTAGGGTTATGTTATGAACCGTGTCTTTTTTTCCCTTATATATTTTTATGATTTTTGAATTAAAAAAAAGAAAATTTTATAAATTCTCTCAATGTGCCATGTGGCATCACCAATGGAGGAGAGATAATTGCTAGGGGGGTAAATGAATGACATGTGTCAAAATTTGCTTCAAAATATTATATGTATAGAATCCAAAATTACAAGCGTACATACAACTTAGAAAAGCCATCTATAAATTGTGAACATTTCATATACATTATGGAATTCAAATTACATAAGTTTTTAAATCCGTTCAATATTATATATATATAAAGCAAGGATCCATAGAAAACCCTAAATAAACAAAAAACTCCGGGAAAACCCTACTTCCCAAGCTTTTTTTTTTCGAAAAAATTAGGGCATATAATATACATGTTCTTAAGAGTTTTGAGCCAAAAAAATCAAAAAAGCGCCGAGCAGTTTTTTTTTTTAAAAAAATAATTTTTCATCATAACATATGTTACCAGTGCTAACATATGATGCACAACTTATTTTATTTTTTTTTTAAAAAAACCGTTCGGCGCTTTTTTGATTTTTTTTGGTTCAAAACACTTAAAAACATGTATTTTACATGCCCTAATTTTTTCAAAAAAAAAAGCTCGGGAAGTATGGTTTTCCGGGAGTTTTTCGGTTAAACAGGGTTTTCTATGGATACTTCCACTATATATATATAAACAGCCTTATCATAGAACCTGTAGTTCTAACTAAAGAGGACCTGAAGTTCTCACACAATATATATTATACATACACATGATCGTTTTCTAAATAAACGATTCTTTCCTTTGTAGATAAAATGTCAAATTTATCAAAGCTTGAATTCGCCGCCCTTGATATCTCGGGTAACAACTACCTCCCATGGACACTTGATGCTAAAATTCACTTAACAACAAATAATTTGGGGGAGACAATTGTTGATGGTAATCAGACTTCACCTCAAAACAAAGCAAAAGCTATGATATTTCTTCGTCACCATCTTCACGAAGATCTAAAGAGGGAATATTTGACTGTTGAGTACCCTCTTGAATTATGGAAAAGCATTCAAGAACGCTTTGACCACCAGAAGTTGGTCTTACTCCCAAAATCCCGTTATGAATGGCTTCATCTAAGACTACAAGATTTTAAAACTGTCAGTGAATACAACTCTGCCTTGTTCCGCATTACTTCTGAACTTAAACTATGCGGTGAAAATATAACTGATGAAGACATGCTGGAAAAGACTTTCTCAACGTTCCATGCCTGAAACATGCTCCTGTCGCAGCAATACAGGGAACGTAAATTTACTAAATATTCTGAACTAATCTCATGTCTTTTGGTCGCGGAGCAAAACAACAAGCTCCTACTACAAAATCATCAATCGCGACCTACAGGTGCAAGCCCATTCCCTGAAGCGAATGTGGCAAATTATCATAGCAGGCGTGAGAGAGGCAGAGGTCGCCGCCCCAGCAGAGGCCGTGGCCGTGGACGTGGACGGGGATATACATGGGATCGGGAGTCTAACAACTCTAAAAATAGTGGTGGCGAATCAAGTCGACAAAATACGGGGCGACCCCCGAAGGGAAAAACTAGCGGGAACCAAAACAACATTTGCTATAAATGTGGTATGTCAAATCACTGGTCTCGCACATGTCGCACCCCCAAACACCTCGTTGAAGCATATCAACGCATGATGAAAGAACAAGGAAAGAAAGTTGAAACTAATCTGGTTGAGGATACATCTAATTTAGCATCTAATATGTGAGACATTCACTTGGATGCATGTGATTTCATCGAAAATGTTCGTGATGTTTAAACATTATGTTGTGTATTTTTTTATGGTTTTTACTTTCAAACTATGACTTTTTACTTAATTTATTATAAACTATTGTAATGTTTTATTTAAATTCATGTAATGTTTTAAATTCTTACTCTGTATTAATCTTTATTACTTTTATTTCCTGAAGAAATATGTATGCTAGCTCCAGCAGAGCTATTATTGGTGATGAATGTCTGGCAGATAGCGGTAGTACTAACACTGTTCTCAAGCATAAGAAATTTTTCTCTAAGTTGTCTCCAGCAGAGACGCCTATTGGTACTATCTCTGGTGTTTGTAACCTTATTGAAGGCTCTGGCAGAGCACACATAATACTACCTTCGGGTACCCAACTAACTATCGAAAATGCATTATATTCTAGTAAATCCAGAAGAAATTTACTAAGTTTTAAAGATATTCGGAAAAATGGTTACCATTTAAAAACTAAAGATGAAAATAATATTGAATATCTTCAAATTTATTTCAACAAAAATGGACAAGAAACCATTGTTGAACAACTACAAGGTTTATCCTCTGGATTATACTGTACTACTATAAATCCTATCGAATCATATATGGTGACTAACCAGAAATTATTAGATAAAGATGTGTTCAATATATGGCATGACCGTTTAGGTCACCCTGGTAGCATAATGATGAGAAGAATCATCAAAAGTGCAATTGGACATCCTCTTAAAACGTTGAAAGTTTTGCTACCAGAAGATTTATCATGTGCAGCATGCTCTTTGGGCAAATTTATTACTCGGCCCTCACAAACTAAATTGATACATGAAAGCCCCTCATTTTTAGAACGAATCCAAGGGGATATTTGTGGGCCCATACACCCTCCATGTGGACCATTCCGATATTTCATGGTCTTAATTGACGCATCCTCAAGGTGGTCACATGTGAGTCTTCTAGCTACTCGAAATGTAGCATTTGCCCGGCTTTTAGCCCAAATCATACAATTAAAAGCTAATTTCCCGGACAATCAAATTAAAAATATCCGAATGGATAATGCAGGAGAATTCACATCCTAAGCTTTTAATGACTATTGTATGTCAATTGGGATAAATGTTGAACATCCAGTGCCTCATGTTCACACACAAAACGGTTTAGCTGAATCTTTAATTAAACGATTACAAATAATCGCTAGACCGCTCCTCATGAGATGTAAACTACCATCTTCTGCATGGGGCCATGCTATTTTGCATGCCGCTGCACTGATCAGATTAAGACCAACTGCTGATCACGAATACTCCCCATTACAACTGGTCTCCGGACGAGAACCAAGTTTGTCCCACCTTAAAATTTTTGGTTGTGCGGTATATGTACCAATATCGCCACCACAACGTACCACAATGGGACCCCAAAGAAGATTGGGCATTTACATTGGTTTTAACTCACCGTCTATTATCAAATACTTAGAACCATTGACGGGGGACATGTTTACAGCACGGTATGCTGACTATCATTTTAATGAAACAATGTTCCCAGTCTTAGGGGGAGATAAGAATAAAGAAAGACTGGTAACACAAGAAATAACATGGAATGCATCATCACTATCAAATCTCGACCCCCGAAGTGGTCAATGTGAATATGAAGTCCAAAAGATTATACACTTGCAAAGAATAGCAAATGAACTACCAGATGCATTCACAGATACAAATCGAGTGACAAAGTCGCATATACCAGCATCAAATACACTTGCTCGAATTGAAGTAATCCCTGAAGAGATTACAATACAAAGAAAACGTGGGAGACCAATCGGTTCCAAAGACAAAAACCCACGAAAACGAAAAGAGCAAAATAACGCAGTTGGTGAAAACGCACAAAATAATATAAATAAAACCCCGGTAGAGGTAAATGTCCCAGAAGAGACAAATATAATTCTAGAGGAAAATGAAATTGTTGAAGAAACAACGGTACCGAATGAAAATGAGATCTCTACCAGTTATGTACAAAATAGTACAATGTGGAACCGAAATAAAACACGTGTTGACGATATATTCGCATATGCTATAGCAACGGATGTAATAAATGAAAACGATTACGTACCTAAAACTCTAGAAGAGTGCATGCACAGAAATGATTGGCCAAGATGGCAAGAAGCCATAAATGCCGAAGTAAATTCGCTCGAAAAGCGACATGTTTTCGGACCTGTAGTCCGAACACCCATAGACGTCAAACCAGTAGGTTATAGATGGGTGTTTGCAATAAAGAGAAATGAAAAGAATGAGATTGTACGATATAAAGCACGACTTGTAGCACAAGGGTTTTCCCAAATCCCAGGAGTTGATTATGAGGAAACGTATTCCCCTGTAGTGGATGCGATAACCCTTAGGTTTCTAGTCGGTCTTACAATCTCTGAAGGACTTCATATGAGACTTATGGATGTCGTCACCGCATACTTATACGGGACACTTGAAAATGACATCTACATGAAAATCCCTAAGGGATTAAAATTGCCTGAAGCATTTAAATCAACGCCTCGAGATATGTGTGCTATAAAACTCCAGAGATCTTTATTGTAACGCCCCAAAAATGTAAAGTAATGGTAGTATGGTAAATATATATATACGTTAGTATGAGTATGTATGTATGCGCGAATATATATGTATGTATATGTTTGTACCCCTAGTTGTAAGTAGTGCATTGGTAGTTGTACATTTAACAAACATAAATATTTACCCATAAGTTAATTACTTGGGTAAAAATAGTGGAAGTTACTTGATAAAGGGAGGGATCAAACATGAGCTAGCACTTATCTTGAGGGGTTAGTATGGGATGGATAGTAGTAGCAAGTAGTTAAGGGACTAAACAAGGGAAATGGGGATTCTAGAAAGCAAAAGAAAAATACAGAAGAGAGGAGGGTGGGTGGCGACTCAAAGGAGGTCTTCACCTCATCCATTCTTTGCTAAAATTTGAAGTAAGAATCACCTCTAATCCCTTGCATGTCCTTGAATTAGTAACCCTCTTGTGGTATTAATCTCATTGGTAAGTTGTAGAACTAGTTTTAGTAAGGTTTGAAAGTAGTATGGTGGATTTCATGATTATGTTGTGATAAATTACTTCTTGTGGTTAGGAAAGCATGATTGCTATGTGTAGTAGTGTGAAATTGAAGAGATTGTATGTTAATTGTTGTATTAGGGCTGAATTGAAAATGTGTTAAGTGGGTATTGATCTTGGTGTAATCCAAGACCATTCTTAGTTGATTATTGAATGTATTAAAAAGAAAGTGATGATTTGCTATGTTGATAGCTATTAAATGAATGGTATGTAATGTAGGGAAGAAATATGATGATTTATATTATGAGCTATGAAGGTGTGCATGAAATGCTTGTACATTGTGTTTTAAATGTTGTATGCACACCAAGTGTTTGATGAAATGCCTAGATTAGTCTAACTTGTGAAATTGTAGGCAAGGTTGGACAAGTATGAAAGTAGTATGGTAATAAATATAATTGAAAGTGGGTTAGCATGAGAATTGTGTTCTAGGGAGCATTCATGTAGGGATTTAGTGTTATGAGGTATTCTTGGGCTATGTTGCTAGTTGGAGATTATGAAGGCCCTAGTATGTGTGTGAGGAAATGTATGAACTTATATGAAAACCGTTGTGATCATATGGTTGTGTGTGTTCCGGGATATATGAGAATATTGTTATGGTAGAGTTCATATGGTCTAGTACACTAATATGGATATATGTTTCTAACTAGAAAGTTTGAATGGTTGAAAGTTGACTTTCCGCCAAGTCAATAATGTAGAATAACATGGTTAGGCTCCCAAACATGATTGTGTGATTAGAAACACTATGTGACGCATAACATGTTAAAGCTATGAGACATATATGATAATAAGTGGTATTACATGATGTGAGAATAAATGTGGTTGTGAATGTATGTTTTGGATATGATAGAAGTTGACTAATGAAAGTCAATGTGATATTTGGTTGAGAATGGTTGTTAGTGTGATATGATCATGTAAGCTAACAATGATGTGAACATGATGATATGAAAGGATAGGAAGGATGGACTCAACCATGAGAAGCTAATGGGTCAAGAGGAGGCAAACAAACAAGCATGAACTTGGGGACTTGAGGTAAGTGATCCTTATTCCATTTAGGATAATGAATGTTAATATGTACATGTGTTTGTAAGTATGATGAGAATCATGGAATGATGGAATGTTAATAATGATGCTAAGGCATGTTTTGGATCTTATAAAGGGGTAAAACGTGACTTCGGGTGGACCGGTGTGGAATGGTTCAAGAAAGGATGGAAATGAGAAACAAATGGTGGATTTTCCGAGTCCACCGTAAGTTACGGTGGTACCGTAACTTACGGTGGCCTCTGCACCTTCTTTCCCACTGTTGATCAGTGGGTTTCCACCGTTGGAGTTTTGGTGTCCACCGTAACTTACGATGGCCACCGTAAGTTACGGTGGGGCCTGGAACTTTATATTTTTTTTTTAGTTTATTCTATCGTATGTTGATGTTTCGCTTATGTGCGCGACCCGTATTTGCGTTCAACGCACCAAATAACATTGTTGGACCTTGTGTAAGGCTATGTAAGGGTGTAGCATGTAATAGTAATGTCGGTTTTGCAAATAAGATCCTAGTACGGAATGATACAAGTGCGTGTAGTTTAATTGATACGATGTTGATGCTATCAAATATTGGCAAGTAGATTGTCATGCTTGTGTAGATTGAAAATGTGATGTATACATGAGTGCTCACACTCGGGTTTGAGCGAGAGTATCATGTACGTAAGGGTTAGTAACTATGCGTAGATTGAGTATAGGGGTGGAACGTCATAATGTCATAGAGTATTCATAAGGAAAGAATGACATGACGGGTCACGGTAGGTTGTGTGTGGGAATTGTATGTTTGTATGTATTGTAAGGTTATTAACCGTTATTATTGAGAATGGCAATGAAGTTGCAGGTATGAAAGTATGAATGCAGGGGATTTGGAGGTTCGGATTGGGCTATCCCACCCGAACTTGAAGGAAAGCGTTGGAACAGGATCGTGGAGTATCGTTGGGTGTTATTTCCGAATTATGTGTAATTTACATAAAGTCACACATTAAACTAACGTTATGGTTATGTATTGATTGTAGGTTGTCTTGCCCACCTACGGAAGTAAGAAAAGGTTGGAGATCGAGCAAGGGAGCGGATTGTACGTGGTCACGGTCACATAATCAAATAGAGATGAGTCACGTTGAATGTATTAAGAAATAAATTAAGATGTAACACCAAGATTACTTAGTAGATTCGGTTTCTAAACATGCAAGGTTGTTTTTAAGAAATAAATTTTTCGGTTGGCTTTTCCGCTGCGAGTTTTCTGTAAAATAGTTTTAGGGTGTTACATTTATACGGTCTCAAACAATCTCGTCGAATGTGGTACAATCGACTAAGTAAATATCTCGAAAATGAAGGATACAAGTCTGATGTAATCAGCCCATGTGTCTTTATAAAAAGATCAAACTCAAAATTTACTATAATAGCAGTTTATGTTGATGATATTAACATCATCGGGTCTCCTGAAGAGATAGAGAAAACTGCTTAATTATTAAAGAATGAATTTGAAATGAAAGACCTTGGAATAACAAAACTATGTCTTGGCTTACAATTCGAGCATCTGTGCAGTGGCACATTTGTCCATCAGTCAAACTACATCCAGAAGATGTTAGTACGTTTTAATATGGACAAAGCTCATCCGTTTAGCGTACCTATGGTTATCCGACCGCTAGATCCACATAAGGATCCTTATCGACCTCAAGAAGAAGGCGAAGAAGTACTTGGTCCAGAAGTACCGTACTTAAGTGCAATCGGTGCTCTTATGTATCTCGCAAATAACACTAGACCTGATATCGCATTCGCGGTACATGTACTAGCGAGATATAGCTCGAATCCAACACGCAAACATTGGAACGGAATAAAACATATATTTCGGTATCTTTGCGGGACAAAAGACTTGGGTCTTTTCTATCAAAAAGATAACAAGTCCCCGCTTGTTGGGTATGCTGACGTCGGATATCTATCAGATCCTCATAAACAAAATCTCAGACAGGTTACGTATTCACATATGGTGGCACAGCAATTTCTTGAACTAAGCAAACACTTACAGCAACATCATCAAATCATGCCGAATTAATAGCATTATATGATGCTGCTAGAGAATGCGTGTGGTTGAGATCAATGATCAATCATATACAAGAAGCATGTGGATTAGAACAAATCAAAAAGGACCCAACGATTATTTATGAAGACAATGCTGCTTGAATATCACAAATCAAGGAAGCAGTTTTGAGCAGTTATCACTGAAGATCGGGCTCCGAAGATTGAAAGATGTTAGTTAAATTGAGGGGGAGCATTACACACGCTGTACTCTTTTCCTTGACTAAGTTTTGTCCCATTGGGTTTTCTTCGTAAGGTTTTTAACGAGGCAGCATAACTGATCCGGCAATATCAGTTTATATTATAGGTCCTGAAGTACTGATTTAACATCATCCTGAAGCATGTTGTTATATTGTGTATAATGAACAATAATGTATATATGAGGGGGAGTGTTATAAAATCATATATACATTCTCTTCCCATAACTGTATTTTGACAGTTATTTATGTATATGTATAAATACAATTGGATAGTGCTTTGAGAAAATTAATCAAAACTTTCTATTCAGCTTCTATCAATTAGATTATTTTAAAATAGAAAAAAGTATTTATAAAAAATTCATAAATAAGAATTAGGATAGGATTACTTAACATGATGGAATTCTTACAAACGACACGATAAGTGGAAAAACAAAAATAACAATTACAAGGATAAAATTAAATAAATTGATAATTGCATAAAATGTAAATAATGGAAAAATACACGAGGTTATAGTCCAAACCTTAATGGGCTTGCTCGTTTGGGCTTGGCACAATATAATTAATGATTTTTGGCTACTTAAGCTATTGGGCTTGGCCCAATGCACACCCCACGTCATCATGTAGTATGAGTAGTAAAAGTAAATTACACTATCTATCCATTGAATTTCTAATTGATTATATCACCATATAATCAATTAGAAATTCAATGGATAGATAGCGTAATACAACAAAGAAAAATTCAGTACTAGAAAATTATGTTGATTTCTCAAAGATGTACCAAGAAACTTGAATTTTCAATATTTAGCAGTGATTTAACCATGACCAGTCCTGAGGATGCAAGTGCTATGTGTGAGCCGGAAAAAACGGACCTTAGGTCCAAACGAATTATGTAAACTATTTTTTTAATGATGATTAATGTTGTAGCAATAAACATGACAAAATCATAGTATTAGAAAGGTGAGTGAAATGTGTGGTGTAGTTAAGCGAGAGAGAAGATGTTGCCAGCGGCTGTGGAGAAAGGAGCCGGCAAGGAGGTGGAAGAGGATGATGTGGCAAGGCTAATAAAGACGAGGAATACATATGATTAGGTATGTCATTTCTAAGACGTGTTAAGAGTTTGATTGTAGAAGACAAAGGTTGGAGGATGAGACTATATTCAACATTACACGGACATGTCATTTCTAGGACATGTTAAAACATTTTCATTAGGAGATCGGATCTTTTCAGATTGCCTATGTGTCAGGCCCTAGCTAGGAGAAACATTCAGCTTGTGAGGTGGCTTCGGCGGTTTGTCCCCAGGTTAGTACGTGGATTTGAAGTCTCTAGCTTATTTATGGTGTAAAAGTAGGACTAAACATAAAAACCTTCGTTGCCCGGATTTGTGTAAATATCTTATGTATATGGTGTAATTTGGTTTGTTTGGGATTGGACAATATGCGTTTTGAGGATGTTCTAGTTGGTTGAACAGAAGTTAAAAGTTAAAAAAAAAAAAATAGTATTTTATGTAATTTCGATTTTTTTTGGTAAGCTCTTAAAACATAAAGTTTAAAAGGCCATAAAACATTTTACAAGCAGACGTTAAGAGCTACATATTTTTTTTAAAATTAATTCAATTTCAACTGGGTTGACAGGTTTATTTAAATATGTTAACCCAAATATTTACTAAACTGGTTAGACATGACAATTATATTCATTCATGCCATAGTTTATACAAATCATGCACAAAATGTAAATAAACATAACTAAAAGAAATTAAACAATAACATTAGGGTTAAGTAAAAAGCTGTACAACTTCCCCACTCGAACAACCCATTACACTAGAGTTCCCTATCTGTGTGCACTTGACATCCCAGATCTGGTTCTTCGGAGTTTTAAGGCGCTGAACCACACCAAGCTTGTATATGTCATGCAGCACCAAGTCAGAGGTTACCTCATTTGCAGTAACAAACATGGGACTATGGTTTGGTTTGTTTATAATGCTGCATTTTGGGAGTCGTATGCTATCGACTTCTGCCACCAACGACGCCGTTTTCTGATAACTGTGGGCCCCGCTCCTCTTGTAAACTACATGACAACCTTCAACTCCACAAGACATGGAAGGAGATTGAGAGATGGCAATTTGAGTCGACGTTTCAATCTTTGGACGGAATGAAGCAACAACATCATCTCTGCCAGAGTGTGCAAGAGATATACAAACTTGCCCTTCATTCGTCGATTCAGGAATTAAATATGGCCTTCAATGAGCATAAAAAAAGTCGTTGAGAAACTTATCCCATATGCATAAGTCATTGCTAGAGGTAGCAAATAGGGGTGCGAATTCCCGACACAGCAAGGGTCATGTTGACTGTTTATTTTTTATTTTTTTTGAACTCTTTTTAAAAAAAATGTATGTCATAACTTTCAAGTATTATATGCCAAAAGTCCAAATGTAAAAAAGAGGAATGAGCATTAGGTTTTACACATATATTATTAATATACAAAAAAACAATTAGGTTAACCGATTGTGTTCGTGTCAAACCATGAATAAGCATGTGTTCGTGTCGGGTTACCACCACACACTACCCATTAATAAGGATGAGCAATCGGTACCAGGTAGCAAAAAGTTACCGGTCTAGAACTGAGACTAGTACCGAACCGTACCGTACCAATACTGGTACCCATTTTTTGGGATCGGTAGTTTTAAGAAGCAAGCCTACGTGCGAGGCGCAACGAGGCGCACTACCTCCGCTTAGGGATCTGTGCCAGGGCAATTTCCAGGAAGCGCAAAAAAAAACGCATTTTTTATTTATTTATTTTTTAATTTTTTGGCCCTGAGGCGCGCGCCTCTTGTACCCCATGAGTTTTTATGCAGAAACATGTTGTACGTTAGGTTTTTTGGCTTGTACATATAGGTAAAACCATATAAAAACCTTATTTATAGCTAATTTATGGGTAAAGGAAGCTAAAAACCTATGGGATATATATGGGATATAAAAAAATTATATAATTAGTGCGCGGTACCAAGGTACTGCTACGATACCAAGCCCGTCCCTACTCATTAACACCCCAGCAAGATGGGTGGGAATGTGGGATGGGTAACAAAAAACGCAAACAATATTGTAATTACCTTTCTTCGCTACTACCAAAGTTCCACTCACAGATACCAATTTGAGAGGCAGTGAGAAGGGTTCTTGTACCAGATGGATCAGGTGCAACTGAGATTAAAGTGTGAACCGGATTGCAGGACAACCCATTCCTGATTTCCACGGGTGTGCTTGTTTGACGCATGTCAAAACACAAAACCATGCCATTCTGCAATGCAGACAACATATAAACTCTAATCCAACTAGAGAAGCGACAAATAATTCCGACCCAATTCCACTTTTTATCTCTAACGGGTAAAACATGAAAAACTAAAAGATAATGGATAACCAGGAAATATGTCAAAAGTAGCCCAATCTGTTATTCTTTGCATAAACCTTCCTAACTTGATATATTACGAGAAAAAAAAAACAATATCACTAAAATGATAAATGTTTGTAATCAAATTTGACCCACTATATAATTAGGACAGATTAAAATAAAGATCGAACAAAAGTCAACCAACCCGGCCAACACAGAAACTACTCACTACCCAACCCAATGGGCGGGGCCACTTTTACAATCTAAACTAAACTACAATAAAAAGAAAAAGTTTCCTTGCACCAAACTTAAAAGAGATACCTGTAATCCTGTATAAACATAATATGAACTGTTGATATCCCATGAACATGACCAAGCAGGGGCCTAAGGAAATGACAACAACCATGTATCATATGCTAGTCGACAGAAGAATACAAATAAAACAATAGCTGATGTAATAATGCAGCTGAAAGCTATAATAACCCGTTTCCAGCACACTTAATGGCTTTTATATGATGTTAATAAAAGATGTTTGATTTAAGCTTTAAAAACCATAAATGAACCTTCCATAGAGTATTTCCAGTAAATCAAGGGATTTAGACGTATGTACAAGCCATAACGCATTAAGTAACATAGCTAAAACAATATCTTTAGTGAACATAATTACCTATCATACACAGCTCCTAACTTCCTGTAAATGATTGGCAGCTAGTTCACATATATATTTTTTTTCTAAAAGAAACTTACCGGCAAATCATATGTATGAACAGTGGTGTTGCTTTCTGTACTGAGGCCAGCATAAACAAAGAAACAAGATATACGTTCAGAAAGAGAAAACAATGGTATTTAGATTAGGACAAAGAAAAAATATAAAATCACCTGACAATTACTAACTTCTTCCCTAAGGAAGCAACCAGTGCATGCCTTGTATAAGGTTTAACACAAAGGGCCCTGACAGCCTTTGTATTTGAGGGAAGATGAATATCTTCTCTTTCATTTGGAGCTACCAAACTTACCTGCATGTAAAAGGTAAGTTTGTGGTAAAGTAAATAACTACAAATGCAGTCTGGGCACAGGACTTAAAACTTACTTTCGACAGTACAGTCGTTCCTCCCATTCCGTTCAGTCTTCTAGCTACTATCATAAGTTGACCAGAAGCATCCATGTCAAAATACCGACCTCCATCTACCTGGAACTCTCTCTAGGATAAAGAGTTTATAATAACTAGTTTAGAAGGCTGGTGGGCAATCATTTTTTTCTCATCATAATATCTTTATATATTAATGATCTGAACATGGACTTGTATCTAAAGCTTAAGCTCTGATACAATAACTTAGGGAAGAAAAAACATTCAACCGATATATTGATGATCTGAACTTGTAGGGAATATGTGTATATAGACACACACACACAATGCAACCATTAATAAATAAATAAAAAACTGTTAAAAGACGTAGATTTCACTTGCATTATTATTTGAAAGTAAAAGCCCACAGTGATTACATACTTGTAGCATGAATGCTCCTGACCCGTTGCCTATGTCTGTGTCCAGTCATGTAGAAACAAATAGCATTCCGTAAGATCATAAATGGGTAATCCACAAGTCCCATCAACAGAAATAAATATAGGTATACATTAAAATGGTACCGTCTATAACTCTTCTTTGATAGCCCAGATTACTGGCAAATGGCTCTCTTTGTCTATCTTTTAACATCCTCTCCAAATCTTTTATTTTCTGCAAAAGTTTGCATTTAAACAAGCATGAGAAACCTACAAAGCAGCTTAAGAGAATATCATCCTTGTATTTCTGTACTCTATTGAAATGAAAATGCTTTAACAGACGACTATTTCTCATGTAACTAACAAGAAACAAATAAAAAAAAACATGCCTCTGTTAGTTGTGTCACTTTATGATTCAAAACAGCTTCTCTTGCCTGGGCTTTAGTTTCTTTCTTAAAGCAGTCATCATTCTGCAAGGAAATGAATACAAAAAATGATAACGTCTCTCAGAATACATATAATAAACATGGTTAGGAAAGCTATCCTGAGAAGATGATATTTTATCAGTCACCCTATCCTTGAATAATAGATAAAGATATGAGATACAACCTATACAAGTAAACAAAATTATAACAGCCATTAGAACACTGCCCAAAGATGAAAGAGTTTTCAAGATTGATATAATAAATGATCGATTATTCAGCAAGATCGAGTAATGCAAAATACATACTATCAGATGAGCATGAATTCAGATTTGCTTTTATTGTGTACATATATATTATCTATACTGAGTCTGAAATGGTTAGTAAAAAAATTACCTAGGACTTAACAAAAATGTCTAAGAAACGAAAAATGAAAGATGATGTAGAGAGAGATTCTGAAACAGTAGAAAAATAGGACAAGTCACAAAAATGTGTTTCTAATGGCCCTATATTGGTTTACACCAAAACTACACATAACGAAATCCACATGGAAATATTATTATATCACTCAAGACATTACAATAAAGCATGCATAAATGTTCCTAATCACATAATGTGGAAAAAGATAAAAATAACTTTTCAATCACATATTAAGCTAACACAGAAAAGACAACAATACGTAAGCATGCTTCGGATAAGTTATAGCGCTGTACCACCTTTTGCTTAAGAAAAGCACATTTAGCTTCGAGTGACTGCACTTGCTGCAAGCAAAAAAAGGTGTTAGTGATAAGAAGATGCAATAATAATCATGTTATACCCTACTATTTACACACCAAAAAGTTACCTTTAGTAATTCTGCATCAACAACACAAAGCTGCTCTGCATAAAGTACTCGGACATCTTTCAATGTGCATTTTTTGTTGCATTGAGGACACTGGTGACAATTTTAGAATTAAAGACTTTTAAATGAGACAGTTGATAGAGAATAATAGTAGTGATAGCAAAATAGGCAAAGCAGGTCATGAATCAAAACCAGGTGGACTTTTTCTAATATGATTCATGAGGTTTAACGCTTTAAAACACTTTAGCTAACTTTTTTAATTTGAGCTTTTAACCTAAATCTACCTATAAAGAAAATGTATATAACTGATGACAGACAAACCTTCCCAGATCTTCCATGTTGTTGAATCCACTTCTTTATACATGACAATCCATATATGTGCCCACAAGGAAGACAACTGCAGAAGAGTTAATAGAAGACTTTAGCTCGCCCAAATCACAAACACTTGACAAGTATGCCTATAAATCAACTTATCATGCGGTCTCCATATGTTTAACTATTTTATGAACGGGTTCCAATGGATCTTATAAGCATACTGTAATCTTGTCCGAGTCGTCATTGTAATGACAGATCACCATTTTGTGGCATAACTAATCATAGCACATGATTCTACAACTTAGATCACAGATTTTTCATGTTACTTGTTTTCTTGTAATCTTGTGTATACATATGATAGGTATTTTGAAAGTTTGTTGTTGGTATTGTGCTAAAGTTTACAAAAGCTGATTGAGGAAACAAGATATGATTCTTATGACTAGCAAAAGTACATTATTGTTGGTGTAAAAGTGTACAACCATCATCTTTACTTATTTGGTTTTTGAATGAAAAACTACAGTATTAATAGACAAAGTGAACTTTATAAAATCCAAATTATGACCCATATGCTGATAATAATCCACATTGAACCAGTGACACTCGCTTTCACTTCCGTTGCCAGAGCAATCTCACCTACATAATCATCGTGGATTAAACTTGACTTCGCTCACTAGCAAGGTAAGGTGCCCCATTTTGCTCATATAATCATTCATGGGAGCAAAATCGAGTAGAAATCAAGTGTAAATCCATGATTGTTATATAAATGGGTCATAGCGACAAGCTACGTATATGCTATGTAGCAATAGTTCATGTTTAGTGATAAGGTAGTAGAAAATTAAGAAATTTTTTACATGTATATTTTATTATATTTTACTAAAATTGCTTCTTTTTTCAATCGTGAAAAAAAAACCCTGATTGGCATAGTAATTTGGATTATCAAGAAAAAATACAGAAATTGTCGCTAAACAACCTATAGCGCCATATTGGCGTATCGCTACGCTATTTACATTCGCCCTGTACAGCTAAAACCTTTATTGTCAAGGCTTACTCACCCAAGAGCGCGCCTAGGCACACTTTTCAGGCCTAGCACAGACTTCTCGCTTCGCTTCAACAGCCGCACTTTCAAGCCCTCAGGCGCATTTCCAGGCCAAGTTCCGACGAAATCCCATCCAAAAAAACATCTGGTCTAAAACACTTATAGCAATCCTAAACAATCATGGAATCAACCTAAAGGCTAAAACAACAAAAACTAGCCCTAAAGAAGGACTTAAACATGTCTAAAACCCAACAAAAAAAAACGTATTTTTATACTATATGCCTCGCCTAAAACAGTCATCGCTTTTTAAGCACCTTGCACCGAGGCCCGAGGCTAACCCTTTGCCCCTTGACAACAAAGGCTTAAAAAAGAATAAGAGAATTTCACTAAAGAAAATAAAAAAAAATGCATGAATGTAAATAGACAGAAATAAAAAAAATGCAAAGAAAGAAAATCGATGGATACCAAATATGATGTTCTCCGGCGGTTGTCCAGGGTTCAGTGCAAATCGGACAATTCAAGCCTTCAATCTCAAGATTCCACACATCATCATCATCCTCTTGGGAATCCAGTTTCCCTTTAGACAAGTTTTTATCATTCGATTCAGCCTGTGAATTGCCGGTCCCTGGTACCCTAGGTGACGTGGCAACAGGATGAATTAACTCCGCATCATCATCAACATTATAATCATCATCTTCGGTATCGGTTTCTTCTTCTTCTTCTTCTTCCTCTTCCTGTGGGTCTTGATATTCTTCATCGTCCTGGTCTTCAACCGCAATTACTTCAATGTAATCCATCCTCCTTCTACTATAAACACACACACACACACACTTACTTTTTCTTCTTCTTCTTCTGAAGAAGAAGAGGATTCTGTCGCCAAACAAGTAAAGAAGATAGGAGAAGGAATATATATATATGTGTGGTGTGTTCCCTTTTGGGGGAAAATCTGTAACCCTAGCCCAATTATTTGGCGGGAACGGTTTTCTATAACTTTTATATCTCTATAACTTTTTTTAATGCACTTATTTATCAACTTTTTTTTTTTTGAACGGACAACAAATTGGAATCACTCACGGAACTCTGGAGTATCATCGTGTCACCAGTGTTGCCACGCGATCATATTCCACCACCAAGTCACCAATTCAGGAGGAAACTCATAATTATGAGAAAACCCCCTTTGTGAGATTCGAACCCAAGACCTTATGGCCCAAGATACCACTAGGCTATAATGCCTTGGGTTATTTATCAACCTAAATCATGTGTGAAAATACGGAAAAGAACATCTTTTTTTAAGACAAATTACTCCCCAAAATATAAAAACATAAATGGACTATCTGTTTAGTAAACACAAATTAAGAAGTCAATCATTTGTTGCCAGAAAAATTGTGTTTGTTAACGTCTGTTTAAGGACAGTGAGTTTGTTAAGGAGATCTTTCTAAAACAGCTATTACTATAAACACTATAAACAGTTGATTCAAACAGATATTCCTTCAACAATTTCCTTCAAACAAATATTGTTTTAAACAGTTGTTACTCAGCTCTGTTTCATAATCATCTAAGTTAATGGATACTCTTTACATATTCGTCCAATTTGACAGGTATATTATAACAAAAGTGTAAACTATAACCATTACTTATATGGTAGTTGTTAGGAAGATAATAAAACGCTCGTTTTTTTCGTTTTATGTATAGCACTATAGTACTCGTTGGAAAGATAATAAAACGATCATTAATTTGGTGTAATTTTTTTTCCAAAAAAAATGTCGTTTAAAAAAGTTATTATGTTTAAAAATCATGAGGGAAAGTGCATGTGCCATGAAAGAGAAAACATAATTTAATAGTAGATGGTGTATCTATGACCTATTTAATTGACCCGGTAAAATAAGCGGGAAAAATTTAAAGAATCCCATATAAGGTGTCATGTGTCTCTCATTAGCTTTCATTTATATATTATAAAAGATAAAAATTAATGCCGTTACATTTATCATGGTGAATTTATTATTATTTTTTCAATGAAACTAGGCTAGACAAATAATATTAATTTGAAAGTTCAAATTTATTAATCTATATCTATAACAACTAATAAATAAAACTCATTTGGTACACATATCACTCCATCATTTAACCTTCAATGCTCCCCCTATACACATGACAATCTCTTGGTATGTTGTGAGTCATCATCTCATTGTTTGTTGGCTCCAAACTTTCTGGGTCAAAGTTATTTGTATTTTATATTGCTTCTTTTATTATTATCTGCAAGTTTTGTATAAATATTGATCATTTATATCATGATTTATTTACATCATATTATTCTGGGTATTTAGATTTTTTGCTGATATGGTCTAAAATTGTTATAATTTTTTGGATTTTATATATCTTTTATATTAATTAACCATTTTCTATCATTCGTTAATCTGTTATTCATGATGTTCTTTGATTATAGATTTGTTCTTCGTGTTTTTCATGTTGAAGGTATGTTTTTTAACTTCAAGTGTATTTTTAAATTATTTTTTATTATAATTAATGAATTTACTGCATATTTTAATGTATATTTCAAATATATATATAAACTCTATTACTAATTAACCTTATTATAAATATATTAATATCCATTCTTATTGAACAGCATTTGCATTTATGAGGTTTGGCCCACCTAGGTTAGAAGGTTATTTATATAGATGATTTGGAATATTAAACAAATAATGCTGCAGATCAGTTGGTGTGGGTGTTGTTTGTGTTTCGGTCACACCCGGGTTCGAGTTAGGTGGACTCCGTTTTTTCCCTTTTTTTTCTTTTTTCTTTTAAAACTTTCCAGCTGTCCGGACACGTGGCATCTGTATCTGATTTCTCATACATATAACGTTATGTATGCATATAACAGATCATATACACATACACACGATCGTACACACACACACACTCCATCTCCTTCCTGTCTCTCTCTCTCCTGATACGACCGCCGTCCGCCGCCACACCGCCACCGTTCGTTGCCATCTCAACCGTCATCGTCTGCCTCCGTGACTACCACCGTTTGTTGCTATCTAAACTCTTACCGTCCACCATACGGCGTCATTGCTAGCATCGTTCGTTGCCATTTCAAACATCGCCGTCCGCCGTCTACACGCTTATTTCTTACGCGGATTTCTATGGTCTAACGTTTTCTCTTCCGAATGGTATGTTTTCTGATTATTATTATTGTTGTTGTTGTTAGTATTATTATTATTATTATTGTTATTGTTATTGTTATTGTTATTGTTATTGTTATTGTTATTGTTATTGTTATTGTTATTGTTATTGTTATTGTTATTGTTATTGTTATTGTTATTGTTTGTTGAAACCGTTTGTATGCATTGCGATTGTGTGGATGAATCTAATTGTTTATTGTTTTCTTTACGCAGGTAGATCCGGGGTCAGGCTGTTGTGTTACGGACATGATGTTTTTTGAAGGATCTGATGTAAGACTACTGTTTTCTGGTCATTGCTTTTCGTTGTTTGTTAGCTTTAGATCGATGCGGGTTTTCATATGCTTGATATTAATTTGTGGTTCTTTGTTTACGTTTGATAAGTTTTAGGAAGGTTATATAGGGGATGCGGATGTCATTGTTATTGATCAAGGTCTGTGTGGTGATGTAGGCTGTATATAGTGTAGGCGTTCAATTGATAATTGAGGTTTGTGTGGTTATAGAGAGTAGTATAGTAGTTGGGTTTGTTTTTTTATAGAGGTTTATGTGTAGGGTATATATTAGATTGTTAATAGAGGTTTATGTGGTCAGGGGTTAGGATGAAGCCGTCCTTGATAAACATTTATTTGGCGATAAAGAGTACATATAGCATGTTAGGTATGTTTATGATGGGGTTTTGCATGGTGTTGTGGAGTGTTTATAGTATAAGATTTATGAGAATATTTGTGAGAATCCGGTTAAAAAACCGAATTCATGGATCGATTAAGCGAAAGCAACTCGGTTTCAGACGGAAGATTCGAGACGGGACAGAAATAAATGAAAACAATGTCATCACAGATTCGTATTGCATCAGAAACGGTTACAGACACTGTCATCAGTAGGATAAACATCTATCTCGGGGCCGGGGGAGGTCGGGCATGACCTCCCCCTTGAGAGAATTCAAAGCACAAACTCAAAATCTTAAAATGAAAAACACACATGAGATTGCTATATATAGGCCAGCTCCTTCGACCTCCCATAAGGGTCGAATGAGCAGGTTCGACCTGTTGTAATGGACGAACCAACACATAATGTTGGTTCGACCCTTCTATTTCTGGTTCGACCTCACGATGGTTCGAACCAACCAGGTCTACCTTTAACAAATACGTCCCATAAAATGCCCTTATGGATCACCATAATCTCATGTAATACAATACACGACTCAACCCTAGTCTATTCGACAGCGACGGCCACACATATAGTGCATCAACAATTTGGTATACTTTTGTGGTTTTAGTTATATGGTTGTTTAAGGGTAAAGCCGTTGTAATTGGTTATATAGAGTAGTATAGCAGTTGGGTTTGTTTTTTTATAGAGGTTTATGTGTAGGGTATATATTAGATTGTTAATAGAGGTTTATGTGGTCAGGGTTTAGGATGAAGCCGTCCTTGATAAACATTTATTTGGCGATAAAGAGTACATATAGCATGTTAAGTACATTTATGATGGGGGTTTGCATGGTGTTGTGGAGTGTTTATCGTATAAGATTGATGAGAATATTTGGTATACTTTTGTGGTTTCAGTCATATGGTTGTTTAAGGATAAAGCCGTTGTAATTGGGACAATATCATAAGGCTTGGATGAATTAATAGTGTGTGGTATTATCAACATATACAAGTTTATCGTTCTTGGTAGAGGTTTGTGTCGTGATGTCTAATAAGTGCATTATAGGTGTTATTGTTGGATAAGTATTAGTTGTTGCTTGGCAGCTAATGATGTTTGCGCACAGCGTCTTTAAAGTTAGGTTTGTTTAGCAGCATATTTGACAGTTATATTGTCACACCCCGCCTAAGGCGGAAACGCGAGGTGAGACGAACATGGTGATCACAAACATTGTTTATACGAGAAATACTAAATGTCATTTATTTCATCAAACACATAAGTCACATAGTCGAATACAGATTACAAATCTTAGCTACACCAAAATAACAAAACAAGAGACTTATGCAGGCATTCCTAAGTTCGCCTTCTTACTATCCTTACTTGGTTCCTGAAAAACATGCTTAAATGTGTCAACTAAAATGTTGGTGAGTTCGTAGGTTTTGTTGACTCGATAAAACAGTTTTGTTGCTCAGAAAGTTTTGTTGTCTGTGTCCATGCAAAATATAGTTACCATGAGCACCATAACCAAACCACGACGTTCGTGTTCACCCCGCCCCAATGCCTTATCACGAGACATTGTAAAGTATGGATAATATGCATTCATATGTGTTAGCGCGACTAACAGTGAAAGGGGGTGTCAACCCAAATAGTACTATTCATATGATCCACGGCTTATTGCTAAGCTAATGGTTATAGTTGTTCGAAGAATTTTTGTTGATCTGCGATAATTGTGGGCCTAACTCATGTAGCACATATTGTTGTCATGTACATATGTTGGTCTGTAGCATGTTTCTCCCCCGAAGTTGTAAAACAGTAAAAGGGGCCACAAAACTCACCTGATGTCTGGATATGTGGTCTAGCAAAGCAGAAAAAGGAACTACTGTTCCGACAAAAAGTACCCTATGATTATTAAGGACATAGTAAGTTGTGTGTTCTCGTTTATCATACAAGTCGGGCACCCATTTTTTTGAACCGTGTCATTCGATGTGGATCATATTTTATGTACGTGAGGTTTGATCCGAAAAATGTTTCATGATTCCATATGTAATGTGTGACTAATTGTTTACCACTAGATAACATGATTGAACATATAAGTGAAACAAAGTGCACATATCATATGTGATTTAGAAGCTCGATTACTAAATACATATTAACCGATTTATTAACGCTAGTTGAGGGCCGATTATAATGATCAAAAGGCTTGGGTTTGGGTTCACAATAGGGTCGATGGAACTAACGGATACGGATGATTAGAACTTACCTCGGGTCTTGAGGATTGCAAGCGAACCTTGGGACCTTTGTAAGCTTCCTATGGCTAGCCTTTGAAGGAGGAGAGGGGCCGGTAGTGGTTTTGGTTTAGAGAGTGAAAAGGGCCGAGAGTTATAGTGAGGGAGAAAGAAGTGTGTTTGGTGCAAGGTGTTTGGATGAACATAAGGTTCCTTATATAGGCTAATAGTGAGGCAACTTGTCATTGTCTAGGATGAATCTAGTTAGTGTTAGGTTTCCAAGATCATGCATGCTTCTTAGTTGTCAATTTGTGTATGATAGTGACTCTAAGATGACTCCTCATCTTTGGCCTATTGTTTGCAAGCATGATGTGATAAATATGGTAAGACAACTCATGTTAGATAAAGAGGGAAAAGCATTAGGCTCCTAATTGATGCAAGCTTTGGTGTCATGTGTAGATAATGACATCTCATGGATCAAAGATCTCCTGTTGTCCCATCCTTGGTGAAATCATGGAGGTGGTGAGGTGTACATAAGCCGATTGTTTTGTAGTGGCTATAAGAGGAAGGGTTGACTTCATGGATGATGGTTATACTTCGGTGTAGTGTATTATTTAGTGAAAGTAAGGTTGCATAGGTTGGAAAGAAACATGTGGGTTTGTTTTGGTGGATTGCGGCCGAGAGTAAACAAAAGAAAAGAGGATGGATAGTGACCTTTCATGCATACAATTCTCGTCATCATTTGGTCCCTTGAGATGTCACTTTCGGCCGCTAGATAGGTAATAGATAGGAATGTTTGTTTCATTCTAAATGTGGAAGTGTACTAGCCTAGAACCTTGAAGTAGTGTGGTGTCCATCCAAACTAGTGTAAGATTTGGTGTGCTTAGTGTGATAGTGACTTATCATAAGCTAATGATGGTTCTATGTTTCAAGTGTAAGAGTTCCATGTGGGATAGGGACTTCTCATGGGATAGTGATTAATCATAGCTCTTGCAAGTTGTCCATTCAATACATACATACATACTACATACATATACACGTGCATACATATATAATTATACATGTGCATTGTTTAGTCCTTATCCTACATATAAGCACATGGCTATTTAGAGGTATAGGTTACTAGACTTATCATGAAAGTTGTCTTGAAAGGGACATGTCAAAGAAAATGAATTGTGCACATGTGCTATAAAGTGTCATGTATGTGTGTGTGTGATTTGGGTTTTGTCACTAGTCCATGTTATGTCACTTTCATTGATTATATATATATGTGTGTGTGTGTGTGTTGTGTGTGTGTATAATATTATTTTTAAGTTTTGGTTATACACAAATGTTTTTGCATACTAAAAAAAATAATATAGTTTTAGTCTGATAAATATTTCATGAAAATCCACACGCTTATGTTGATCCTTATGATGGTCATGGTGTTTGGGTAGAGTTCACTTCTACATATTCATTCAAATATTGAGGCGCACCAACACACTTATTCTAAGCACATAGTGAAACAAACCAGTTAATTGTACGGTCTCGACTACTGAATTTTGGCGGGTGTCACATATATGTTTATATTAGAAGGTTTATTAGTGTGTTTAATTACAAATGATGATACTACAAAACAAATAATGTGGCCAGTATTTGTATTAGGGAGAGCAAAAGATAGGGCTTAATGGTTATGTAGTATGTGGATGAGAATTAGGGAGAGCAGAAGACAGGTGTGCTGCAAAACAAATAACGTGGTCAGTATTTGTTTGCTAAAGGCATTAAAAATTGTTGTGTGGTATGTAGACAGGAATTAGGTAAATGATGATACTACAAAACAAATAATGTGGTCAGTATTTGTATTAGGGAGAGCAAAAGATAGGTCTCGATGGTTGGGTAGTTTGTAGACAAGAATTATGGAGAGCAGAAGATAGGTGTACTACAAAACAAATAACGTGGTTAGTATTTGTTTGCTAAAGGCATTAAAAATTGTTGTGTGGTATGTAGACAAGACTTGGGGAGAGCAAAAGATAGGTGGTTAGTTCACATAAAAAAGCGAGTCAGATGATTGTGTGGTATGTAGACAAGAATTAGGGAGACCAAAAGATAGGTGATCAGGTGATAGTGGCGTCTGGTGCTGTTGTATTACCGTATGGTAGACGGAGTGGTAAAGGGATTGTACACAACTGTGTGGCTTCTGGTTACACTACTGATGGATCGTCATATATATCGGACTTTGTATACAAATCGAACTCACCTGTGACAGCTGATGATGCTAGTGTTGGTTCGTCATCTGGTGCATCTAGAAAGCGACGGTGAATTGGCAGTGCTAATGGTATTAGATGCGGATGCTATGTTTGGCATGACAACGCCATATACTGTTCAAACATTCGCATAAGATTGACACCCTCTTTGATAAGTCAGCAGCAGCCTTAGATAAAACAACTCGCCAGTTGTTGGGTGCACATACGACAGCCTACCAACTGGAGGTGTCTGCTTTGGCAGCCTACGCATCCACGTTTAACCATTGGTGTCCCATCTAAATTTGGAAAGGTAATCAATATAACGCAGATCCAAGCCTACGATATCTGTAGCCTCTTCTGTTTTACCCTCAATAGTGGTGATGGCGATGTTGATGTAGCAATTGTTCTTTTGGCTTTGTATTATACATAATATTATTTACGAAATTTTGCAGAGTGAGGTGAGATTCTCAACTCCTGAGACCACATATCATAGGCTAAGCTCGCGCGGCGGACGACTGTTTGGTTTTCTTTATACGTTGGATAGAAGGTTAGAGGTATCCACTCGGCTGCTAATGCGACTGCCATGTGTACCAAGTCATAGAATAATGGCAGACCCTACCTGTAAGACATTTCTTGGTTCATCTCCAAGCACTAACAAGTCTTGGAATATAGAGTATGCGGCAGTTCTTGATTCATCTCCAAGTAGTAACGACTCTTGGAATATGATGAAGGTCAGTTTAATTATTTTTAAAACATATTTTACATACAAAATATTAATAAAATTTTCTAACATTTTTGTTGTTTAGGAAATTTTGCAAGGTGGGGTTCAAATCTCAAGACCTAAAGTTATATATTGTATGCTAAACTCGCGCAACAAACATGCACATAACGAGGAGCTTCATTCGCTGTTTGGAAAGAAATCAGTTCCTCAAATTAAAATACATGACGATTCTGGATTCTTCTCCAAGTAGTAACAACTCATGAAACATGATGAGCAAGGTAATTACTTTTTTTAGATGATGTAGGTTCATTATAATCATAGTAACGCCATTTAGACAATTTTTAATGGATTCTCGCTTCTGCATAAAATGTTTGCCATTTCATTAGGAAAAAAAGGCCTATTAAGGAAGTTAAACTATGCTCTTATATATTCGGATTGTAATCTGTAGCATCTAAAGTAGCTTCTGAAGATGTACGAGTGAAGGAAGATGTGATAGCAACATTGACCCACAATGCATAGTAGAACAAACACGCACTATCATCAATAAACCATAATGCAGAGTCAAGTGAAGTACCTCCTATTACCGTACTAAAAACAAATATGGATAAAGTGGAGTGACAACTTCAGCCCCCAAAAGCACATGTCGTAGACTAAGCTAGCCCTATTCTTTAATGTAAAACCAGCTGTATACTGTATAATATGAATTTTGTAATGTAATGTTGCTGGCTATTAATCGTTGGGTTTTATATTGAATGTCATTATACTAATGGTTGTCTTCTTATTTAGATTTTTATTGATGTTGTTCACACAGTTTTCTAATATGTTTGACTTTCTTAGTAAGCATGCAAACCCTGTTATAATTGTTGTGAGTATAGGAATTTTTTAGCTATATTCCGCACTTCATTGGTTTTTTGTGTTTCCTACATTGGGTTTTGATTAAAAACTACGTCCCCGCAATGTGGGGGATACACCCTAGTTCTGTTATTTATTTATTTTGTTCTTCATGATGTTCGGAGATTATAGATTTTGTCTTCATGTTCTTCACATTGAAAGTATATTTTTTATCTCCTAATGTATTAGGTTATATTATTCTTATTATAATTAATTATTCTCTAGCATATTTTGATGTTCATTTTTCATATATATATACACATTTTTAGTTAACATATTATTTAGTCTCAATTATCCATTTATATAATTATATTAAAATTTCATACTAGTGTGGATACTACTGTATTTCTTAGTATTATTACTATTAAATCATCCATAATTGTTCTAATCTTGATTTTTGAAAAACTCAAAAACAAAAATATTTTCTAACCATATTTAACCTGTTTCAAATTGTTCCTATAATTATGCGATTAATATTAATGGTTTACCATATTTATAATTTTAATTTTAAGTGGACCTTCTTTAAAACCAAAATTATATCTTTAAAAAGAATCACATTAATGAATTTTTTTTATTTCTTTTGATTATTTATATACATATATTCCTACTAACTATCTGTATCACATAATTAACTAAAATACACCAAAATTTCGTACTTAATACATAAATTTTCATTATATGATTGTCAATTATATTTTGTTTTATTAATTTACATGTATTTCCAAACTTATATAATCAACACTTATATAACTTTTTAAAACTACTTACTATAACAATAGTCAAAGTAATGTATATTTTCTCTTTATAATGTACAACTTTTAGTTCAAAGTTTAAATACTACGATTTTTAATTATAGATTTTGGTTAAAATTTAAAAATATTTGAATACTATATGTTTTATATAAGTATTTAATTTTAAATTTTAATATCTATAATTTTAATTTTTAGTTTTTATTTTTCAATTAGTATTAGAAAATTTTGAAAATTTTAATTTAAGATAATAATGGTGACAATTATAATTAATTAATGCATTTATTACATTTGATTTGAAATTTTGAATGACCTGAATCCTTTAAAAAATTCAAAATTTTGAATTTAAGTTAATAATGGTAACAATTACACCCATTTATTACCTTTAAATTAAATATTTTCTAATATATTTAAAATTGAACAATTAATAATTTTGGTTACAAATTTCTCAAATTAGTTACAAGTTAATAATCGAATTTTAAATACTATATTTGAAATTATAGATTTCAATTATACCTTATAAATATTCAAATACAAAATTTTCTATTAAACTATTTAATTTTAAATTTTGGTTAATATTATAAAATTTTAAAAATTTAAGTCGAAGATAATAATGGTAAAAAAATAGAATTAAGTAAAACATTTAATACAAAATTTTGATTGATCTAAATCTTTTAAAATATATATATATATATATATATATATATATATATAAACTTTATTACTAATTAAATTTATTCTGTTACTTATTTAATTTGTTCTTCATGATGTTCGTTGATTATAGATTTTGTCTTCATGTTCTTCGTGTTAAATGTATATTTTTTATATCCTAATGTATTAGGTTATATTATTTTTATTATAATTAATTATTTTCTAGCATATTTTGATGTTCATTTTTCAAATATATATATATACACACACACTTTTAGTTAACATATTATTTAATCTCAATTATCCATTTATATAATTATATTAAAATTTCATACTAATGTAGATACTACTATATTTCTTATTATTATTACTATTAAATCATCCATAATTGTCCTAATCTTGATTTTTGAAAAACTCAAAAACAAAAATATTCTAACCATATTTAACCCGTTTCAAATTGTTCCTATAATTATGCGATTAATATTAATTGTTTAACACATTTATAATTTTAATTTCAAGTGGACCTTCTTTAAAACAAAAATTATATCTTTAAAAAAATCACATTAATGAATTTTTTTGTTTCTTTTGACTATTTATATACATGTATTCCTACTAACTATCTGTATCACATAATTAACTAAAATACACCAAAATTTCGTACTTAATACATAAATTTTATTTATATGATTGCCAATTATATTTTGTTTTCTTAATTCACAAATATTTCCAAACTTATATAATCAACACTTATATAACTTTTTAAAACTACTTACTATAAGAATAGTCAAAGTAATATATATTTTCTCTTTATAATGTACAACTTTTAGTTAAGAGTTTAAATACTACAATTTATAATTATAGATTTCGGTTAAAATTTAAAAATATTTGAATACTATATGTTTTATATAAGTATTTAATTTTAAATTTTAATATCTACAATTTTAATTTTTGGTTTTTATTTTTCGGTTAGTATTAGAAATTTTTGAAAATTTTAATTTAAGATAATAATGGTGACAATTATAATTAATTAATGCATTTATTACATTTGATTTGAAATTTTGAATGACCTGAATCTTTTAAAAAAAATCAAATTTTGAATTTAAGTTAATAATGGTTACAGTTACACCCATTTATTCTAAATAGTATTAAAAAGCAAGATTTTTTGTGTGAGCGATTTACTGTTTCTGTCAATACAAGTGGTCAATGCGTATGTACAATCCACTGATGCATGCTTCGTTTTTGTCGCTTGCTTCATTACTCTCTACATCTTCATCCTCTCTCATATCTTCAACAATTTTGTCTCACTCTTCTCTCTGTACGTCCTCTTCTTCGGTGGTTTCCGGTAGCCTGTCATGGATCTAGCAGACGTGGCGAAAGTGATTAGCCAGAGTTATACTGGAACTTGCTCTGTTTCTTCATTTTCCCTCTTTAGGTTATCATCCGGGTAAGATCGCTGAGACTGGAACTAGGGTTTTGACTTCATGGTGTTAGATCAGTCAGGATGTGTGTTTTGCGAGAGAGGGAGAGGCGGTGGCGGGTGCGGTGGTGGTGGTTGCAGCTTGCCGGTTTTCTTCTCCTATTACATGTGTCTTCACCACCACCGTCGTCATCAACGCTGTCGTCCGACTTTCTTTGGTGCGTACAACTGTCGTAGCTATGTGGTCGTCGTTGTGGCAATTAGATGAAGAATAAACGCCAACTCCATCATTCAATTATTTAAGTATGGATCAAACAACAGTTAAATTAATAGCAATTAACATAGTTAAGACTCCTAGGAAAGTCTTCGATTTCACATGCTTAAGTATATGGTAAACTTTCCCAAATGCCACATATTCTAACAAGTTAATGTTTTTTATAGAAAAAATTAACATGTTAAAGATTTTGAGTAACATCTTTTGTTTTCAAGACTAAAGCTGATACAAAACAATTTAACATGTTAAATCGAATTTTGTTTCATAAAATCCCAAATAACAACAATGTTACTATAAAAGTTCTTACAAATTAAAACCTAATTGCTTATTCAATAATACAATAGGTCAATTTAATACGAATCTGAGAAATTCAACTAAATTAGATATCACAGAAATATTGTATTAATTATATTATGGAAAATCATAAATCAAAGAACAAACAGCAAAAATCAAATGATTTTGTCGAACAGAACCAAATCTGGAACAAACGAGGAACAGATCTGGAACAAAAACAGATCTGGAATTAATAATAACTGAATTTCATCAAAGAAGTTAGATAATTGAAAACGTTAAAAAGATTCTACAACAAGTATGTGTTTACTCATTGAAGCTACAAACCCTAGAATTAGATCGGGAACTCATCTGGAACAGATTACAATGGTACAGTTTGATGTTGTCTATAGGAATAAACCCTAGAATCAGATCTAGAACAAGTCTTGAGCAGATCTCTAACAGAACAAAATATAACAGATCGCAGTGAAAACCACCGGAGAAGACCGCCGGAGAAGACTGCCATAGAAGACCACCAGATAAGAATGGCAGAGAAGATTGTAGTGAGGGAAGGTGTTTAGAGAGAGAAAGTGTTTGGGAAGAGAAAGTGGAAGAAGGTGGAATTTATTTGTGTAGGTTATTTAAGATTTTTAACGTTTGGACAAAAATATCTCTAGTTCCTTAGTTCCCGATTTTTTTGTGGTTCCCCATTGAACCCACCCATATATATATATATATATATATATATATATATATATATAGGGAATGGATATTGAGGAAACTCTTCTTATTTAGTAAACTCCTAGCCATCCATCACATAACATCTATGGCTAGGATTGAATCAATGTACCTGACCATAGATATATTAGTATTTTAATACATAAAGACACATGGAGGGGCATTTTGGGGACACAACAATTGTTTTTTCCAATGCCATCACCTCTCTCCTCTCTCATCTTTCTTATCATATTTCAAATCCCAACACAATCTTTCTCCTCCCTCCTTCTTCTTCTTCATCATCTTCAAAGAAATCATCAACCACCTTCTACACTAATGAAAAACAACAAGCATACACCTTCAAAAATATCATCAACCACCACCGTCGTTCCATCTCTCTCTCAGCAACCCTCTCTTGTTTTCGTCTTTATCTCTCTCTCTCTCTCTCTCGTACATCTTCCCTCCCCCATCTTCATATTCTTGGTGTTCTTCATCTTGTTGTTGAATGTTAGCAATAGTGGTGGTAACCGGATCTATTTGGTTTATCTTCATCTTCTTGGTGTTCTTCATCAACCACCACCACCACCACCGTTCCATCTTCCATCTCCTCTCTCCTCTTTCATTCCCTCCCTCCCACGACCTTAAATGTTTCGACATTGGTGATGATCTTCAATTTTAACAGGTATGTATGTGTTCTTGATTTGGGTTTTTGTTGGGTGATAACCCAGTTTTTTATTTGAGTTTTTTTTCATTTATTCAGTTTTATTATTTTTATATAAGAAAATTGAAGTGGTTTTTGCTTTGATTGTGAAGATATTCATCCGCGGTGTTAGAAGGTGACCGGAGACGGTCAGAGAGGATGTCCAATGTGTACAGAGAAGAAGGGGTTGGAGGTGTTCTTTGTGGTTGTGTCCTTAATGTGGTTGTGTCCTTAAACAAGTTCTTTGTAGTTGTGTCCTTAATATGTAAGTTATTTGTCAGAATATGTAACATGTGTTATGCTTTATAGATGTTCTTTGTAGTTGTGTCCTTAATGTTTGGTCTGAACCTGTGGGAATCAGCACAAAAAACACTGTTACAATTTCTGTTAACACGTGTTATTGTTATGGTTGTAAGCTAACATGTGTTAAGTTAAACAAAAGAGTAAAATACTATGTCAGTTTGAGATGTGTGATCACATGTGTTATCCTTGTGTATGCAAATATGGTAACATGTGTTAACCTGGTAAAAACCTTTAAACCACGTTTGTGGTGATTAGAGTGAGACGTGTATTAACAGTTGGTAGTGCTTGATATATGTATTAACACGTGTTAACCTTGTTGACTATGTTGGCACGTGGATTAGAGTTAGACATGTATTAACAGTTGTTTATGGTGGAATAGACTAACACGTGTTAACCACGTTGACTACGTTGACAAGTGGATTGCACGAGCATTGTCATTTTTTCGAATTGATTAACAACTGTTAACTTATGAATAACATGTGTTATATATAAAACCCTGGTTGAGGCATAAGTTGACAAAGTTGGTAGTCGAGGAATAAGTTCTTGTCAGTTTTGGCAATGACTAACAACTGTTAGCAAGATAATACAAAGCAACAATTTACGCAACCACATACAACCTAGATTCCAAAAGGGACACCATGGGCGTCACATAAATTAACTTATACATAACAAAGGTTTTAAAAAGATCATATGCACTAAGTAACCGCTAGACGCAAAAAACATGGCGACATAGATACCCAAATCATATGAAAGCCATACAAGAACAAACAGCTGTGTTATCACTTCCATTAAACTTAACCTGTGGGAATCAGCACAAAAAACACCGTTATAATTTTTGTTAACACGTGTTATTGTTGTGGTTGTAAGCTAACATGTGTTAAGTTAAACAAAAGAGTAAAATACTATGTCTGTTTGAGATGTGTAATAACATGTGTTATCCTTGTGTATGCAAATATGGTAACATGTGTTAACCTGGTAAAAACCTTTAAACCCCTACCAACAAAAAAGAGTAATACTAGGTGTGTTTATAAGGTGTGATAACAAGTGTTACCCTTGTTGTATTAAAAAACTATTAACACACGTTATTACAAAGTATCATTACAAACTATTGAACCACACAAAAAACCTACCCATGACATTCAAATGAACTGCATGGAAGGTTAACATATGTTAACTAACTCATGATTGTGCACGTCGTTGAATGTGTGAACCACAAATTTTTCGGTTTTAGTACAGAATGGCTCTAACATATGAGCTTTACAATCACACTGAATGAAAGTTGTATTCTTGTGAAGCATTGCTTGCACAGATAGTGTGTCAATTATCCTACCTTTCTGCGGTGTCCCAGCTTTGTTACACCGAAAGTATTTGTGTGTGGCGATACCCTTCCATACCTTAGTCTGGCCCTTTTTCACTGTGAAACCGCCCCGGTCGGCATAATCTTTGTACATCACCAAAGCTGCGTCAAACGTATCAAATGATTGACCAACGGTAGGTATGTATTTCTGCACAACGTTTGGGATCAAAAACCTGGTTCCGTTGGGGGTTTCAATCAAGAAGTGCGGAAGGGGGGGGGGGGTCTTCAGTAACTCCTACGGATAAATATAAATTTCGTTAACACGTGTTAACAGTATTAACACTTGTTAACACGTGTTAATAGTAATAACAAAAAAAAGACATAACTGTTAACATGTGTTACCAGCCACTCACAAAATAACAAGCTTTGTTAACACTTGTTAGTCCAAAAAACTACCATGTATCAAATCTTACCAAAGAATCATATATCTCTTATACTAAAAACATAACCATGCACAGGAAAAAAGGTAAAAAGACATTTGTAATACTAAGATAATAAAAAATAGATTAAAAGCGTAAAAAATCACCACCCCATGTGCAAAAAAGGTCATTAGACGCATCTTAATTACAGAATGTAGTAGCATAAAACTCTTACAAAAAAGAATAACTTGACGTATAAAACTTTGTTAACACTTGTTAATAAAAAAAAATATAACTGTTAACATGTAATGTGGCCCGATGTGGCTCGTGTTTTTATAATACAAACTACTGACTTTTATGCTAAAAATATAACATAAAACACAAAAAGAAAAAAGCATATACCATAAAACAGACACTTAAGTTTTGTCTCTTCGTGCAAAGAAACATAGTTATGCTTTAAGTTTGGAAAGAAACATAATACAAGCTACTGACTTTTTATGGGAAACGTATACCATAAAACACAAAAAGAAGAGACATATAGCATAAAAACACACACTTAAGTTTTGTCTCTTCTTGGAAAGATACATTATATTTCGTATTTTAAACATTACAAAAACTAAAAAAAATTACCTTCAACTTCATCACTTTCAGAACTGTTTCTTTCCAACGACAAAGGTTGTCCTGTACCGAACGCTAGATATGCCGACATACATTAACAAAACAGTAACAACAAAGATGTGTCAGAAAAAAAAAAGAAAAATTCCGAAAAATAAAAGGTGCGAGGGTGTTGTTGAGAATCACACCACGTGGAGGAGATGAAAAGAAAAAATGTGGGGAAAGGTGAAGAAGATCTTGTTTTATAAAGTTGTTTGGTAAGAAAATCATGGGGAAAGGTGAGGTTGGTAAGAAAAGTAGATAGTACAAAATTGGGGAAAGGTGAAAAAGCAAGTTCTGTGTACTTTATGGAAGATTGGAAAAGATACCATATGCTAAATGACATTATTACCCCTCCTCTCAATAATATATTGATATTGAAACTTGATGATGTGGCTTCATACTAGCCATATGTTGGGTTTTCATAGTTTACTAAATAAGGAGAGTTTCTTGTAGATACTCATACTATATATATATATATATATAGGTAGAGGATCCTGTAGGAAAATTGGTTTGTGTGAGAAGTGTAGGAAGGATTAAGAATTGACATGTAGCCATCATGTTTTTGATTTTGGAATGATGTTTTGGGTTGTTTTGGCTTGAAAAACACTTAACACAACAATATACAAAAATTTAAAACACAATCCAAGGTATTATAGTCATTAAATTTAAATTACAGATAAAACACGATGAGGATAAAATGAAAACCCTCCCCAGTTAAAGAAACTCTGAAAACCAAATCTTGACCATCCATTGATGATGATGAATGGTTGTGATTGTTTTTGCTTTTTATATGTTTGATATTAACTCCATAAAGAAGCAAAAGGGTAGAGACGTCAATTAACATTTAACACTTTTTCCTCTTCAAAGTAAGTACCATGCATGCATAGATACATCAAATCAGTTACTTATTACCAAAGCTTTCAACAAGAGATAGAAGAGATATTACATAACCACCATCAGTGGCGAAGGATATATAGGGGCCAGGGCCCCCTATTTTTTGGCGCAGCAATGAAAATTTGCGGTTTTCGTAGGTAAATTGAGTCCGGGTTAAGTCCGGCCCCCGCCAATTTGCCACTACCGATCAAAAAAATTGAGTCCGTCCCCCTCCGATTCGAGAACCAAACTTTGCCATTGACCACCATCTCCATGTCTTCTTCTCCATTTCAAAAGAGTAGACCATCTGGAACAAATTTTTAAACCATCAATCGATCAGTGAGATTTTCAGCTTTTAATCGGTACGTTTGTTCTTTTACACCATATGGGTTAACGTTGTTTATCAGTTTTTCAATTATGATTTTGGTGCGTTTAGTGATTTTTTTCATATAGCATAAGAGCTGTGCGTGGTTAGTGTGAATTTTGTGATGGAAAAACTTTGTTTATGCTTCTATATATTCTGTTTAACGGCACTGGGAGAATCGTTAGGAAAGAGTAAAACAATTAACAATGATCCACATTTTTTTAGCTATTCTTAAATGTGTAATCTAGATAAAATATATCTTATGTTTACAAGCTTTTCGACAATGTTGAATTTTGGTTTAGAGAATCGTTAGAATAGAACAATAAAAATTAACACTGATCCACATTTTTGTTCAATTTTCTTAAAATGTGTAATTTAGATAATAGATCTTATGTTACAACCTTTTCGACAATGTTAAATTTCGGCTTAGAGAATCATAAGGCAATACTAAAAATATTAATAGTGATCCACATTTTTGTTAACTTATCTTAAAGGTGTAATTTAGATAATATATTTTATGTTACAACCTTTTCGACAATATTGAATTTCGGTTTACGATTCTTATTAGGGGAGGAGGCGTGAAAGGTTGCTTATTTTTATATGTTAAACGTAGATAATAATGTTCATTTTCCTTTAACTTAAGGCACTAATATATGTGATGTATGAAACACAATAAAATCATTGGGGGTTTGTAATCTAAGATACATGTAAGAGATCTTACGTAAAAAAGTTTGTAGTTATATTGTTGAATAGTTAACTAATGGTCTCTAACATAAAAATACAATTTTGTTATGTAACAATCTATATGTTTACACTTATCTATTTTTTTTGTATATTTTTTACATTTTTTTGTTCTGAATAATGTAGGAATGCGGAACGCTGGACTGTTGACAACAAAAAATGACATATGAAGGAAAAGTCTACATATCTCGTTGAATGCACTTATTATCTCAAATAACACAAGGAATAATATTATATATCTTCTAACATTATTTGGGAAATTTAAACAAATTTACATATAAAACTAAATTTGTGATATTTTGTTTGTTAAATAACGTTTATGTATTTTGAATTAGAGATCTGAAGTTGGTGATGCGGTTGTTACATAAAGGAATAATGTTGAAGACAAACAAACAAATGAATTTAAAGTAAATAGAAATAAATGAGGATGCCATATATATATTTTTAAATTGATGGCATTTAAGTCAATAAATTCATGTCTAAGAGCTTTGTGTGTTATCCGAATAAAAATTCTCTATCTTGGAAAATATGAGAGGGACTCGAAGGGTCGAAGATTTCTGGCGACATAACTTTAGAGGTGATCGGCAACAAAAATTCAGGGGTGTTCAGGATACTAGACATGTAACAACCTTCTTCATCAGCAATCTCCCAGATGGAGTTTCAGATTCATTACTATGGAAGTCATTCAAACCGTATGGGATCATCAAAGATGCATATGTCGCCAGAAATCGGGATGCTCGGGGGTACTGGTTTGGCTTTATAAGGTACGTAGGGGTTTCTAATGTGAACGAGGTGTTAAGAGGCATGAACTCGGTGAAGATTTTTGACGCAAAGGTCACGGTTAGCATTGCTAAGTTTTCAAAGGGCGATAAAAGAATGAATCCTCCGGTGGGGTAACCGGTCCACCATCAAGATACGAGAAATCAGCAACAGCAGGATACGAGACAGGGGGAAGACCGACGTGGGAGGTACCGAGGAATAGGGCAAATGAAGGGGCGATACCGGAAGATGGTTTAGGGGAGACCGGACCATCCTCGAAAAATATGAAGACCTTAGTGATTAAGGACAGAGCTGTTATGTATCCTTATCATTGCATCATGAGAGTCGTGGTAGGAAAGTCAAAGACGTGGGGGTTTTTAAAGGTCTAAGAGAGACGATGAGGAGAGGTGGTTACAAAGAAAGCCCGGTAAGCTACATTGGGGGGGGGGGGGGTATGAAGGTGCTTCTAGTTTTCAGAGAAAAACGTATTGTCGTTGGGTTCATTAACAAGAAGGAGGAGTTGTGGGGGAGTATCTTTCTTCGGCTGTACCGTGGGGTGGGGAGAACTTTCCGGTCGAGCGGGTAACTTGTTTGAGGATATCCGGAATGCCGTTACAGCTCAGGATGGATCGGTGTTTGACAGGGTCGGGGAATTCTTTGAAAAGGTAGTAAAGCAGAGTAGTTTCTCTTGGTTATCATTGGATAATGCCGAAGGAGGGGTGTGGGTCCTTGTCGGTAATCCTGGTCGTATACAGGAAGAAACGAGAATTGAATGGGAAGAGGAGACTTATCAGGTATGGGTGACTGAGGAAGATGATAGGTTCATGTGTTCAATTATTTTGGACCTGATGTCTACCCAAACTCCGGAACTAGTTTTAGAAGGGGAATCGGTTACAAGGGGTGGAGAAGAAGAACTCGAGGAGAGCGAAGTAAGGATAGAGCATGGCTGACCGGAAGTAATGGCGTCGGCTGGGGAGGTGCCGGAATAGGAAGTCGAAAGGCCTAATGCTTTGCATGGGGGAAATCCCTTGCATGGGAAAGGTCAAAAGCATGCGGGTATGAATTGTCCAATTAATGAAAAAGAAGGTCCTATTGGTGGGGTCATGTCCAATCAGCAGGGGTCTATGGATTTAAACAAAAGCTGGGATAATTTTAATGTGGTATCTAGGCCTATTGAAGGTGATGGTTTGGGCCAGAAGTCTAGGAAAAGACCAAGACACTTGAGGAGCCCATTCCTCAAATGATGAAGGTTATATAAGACACAAGTATATATATCGCAGGTCTTTTATTTTTCTTCACCACAACTTGTAACTAGTACGATAAATTTTGGGGATGGTAATGGGGGACAACACAATGAAGACCAGGAGATCAATATGGGTGTCGATGATCCCAAAACCAGGAGGTAGGGTCCGATCCGGGTCACCCACATGATAATCTGGTTGGAGGAATTGGGTTGAGGTGGGACACAAGTGACCATGGAGGCCTAGACATGAATAATTCAACAGAAGTGGATCTAACGATTGTAGCTGGAATATTAATAGGGGTGGAGCTTGGGACTTTCAAGGACCAGGTACATGAATTAGTCGATGGTGAGGGTGTGGATAGGGTGGTATAACAAATTTTCTTTCTATCAATTTAAGGGGGGTACGAGATGATCGTAAGGCATCCTGGGTCAGGGGGTTAAAAACAAGCCATGGCATACACTTTATTGGTATTCAAGAATAAAAAATGGGCCCGGAGGCGAACGTGTTCTTACCAAGGTTTTGGGGCAAGTCTAAGTTTCAGGCAGATGTGGTATTTGTGGAAGGCAGAGCTGGGGGTTTAGTGTGGGAACCTACAGTTTTTCAGGCTATTAATGTGGTTAAGAACAGACACTTTCTTCCTGTTTCGGGGAATCTGGTGGCGTCGGGGGAGATGGTGAATATTTGCAATGTTTATGCACCGAATGATGCGGTTTTGAGAAGAAATGTTTGGTTTGATTTGATACTGTGACACCCCAGGAAAATCCCACATCGGCCGTGGCCAGGAGAGATCCTTGGTTCATATGTAATCCAGTGCCTCTTAAATCACCAACGCGTTTTCAGGCTTAATGTTAGTGGATGAGAGGAGAACTCCACAGTTAAGCATCCAAAGGTGGGAGCAGTACCAGGATGGGTGACCTCCTGGGACGTCTTCACCAGGACAACCAAAAACAAATCCGTGAGCTCTAGAGGGCAACCCATCGGGGCAAAGCAGACAATATTGGGGGTGAGAGAGACCGGATGTTACAGATACGACTGAAGAGCAATTTGCATGGTCTTTGGATTATCTTTGGTGATTTCAACGAGGTTAGGTACCAATCAGAGAGATTAAATACTGAATTTGTGTCGTTGAATGTGGCGTATTTTAACGATTTTATTGAAAGGGCGGAATTGAAGGAATATAATATGGGGGGCATCGCTTCACGTATGTTGCTGATAATGGTTTGAAGATGAGCAAATTAGATTGTTTTCTAGTCTGTGACGATTTTGTTAATAAATGGCCTGCAGCGGCGGTTACGGCACTTTCTAGATATGTTTCAGATCATTGTCCGGTGGTATTATCAGTGGTGGAGACGGATTTTGGCCTGATACCTTTCCATTTTTTTAACACTTGGCTCGAAATGCCGGGTTTTAAAGAATTTCTTATGGGGGCATGTTCCAGTTTTAGGTTCCATGGCAGAGCTGACTTGTTGATCTGGTTTGGGAATCATGGACTCCACCTTGGTTTTGAAACCAGTCACCGTCATCTCTTCTCTTTTGTAACTATTCTTTAGTTTTTTTATGTTGTTTTATTTTCAAATGCAAAATTACATGTAAAAAAAATAAATCTAGATCAAGAACCCTTACCAAAAATTTGGATCTAGGACAAGATCTAAAAGTGATCGGTGATGCTTCTCTTTCTCTTACGTTGCACCGTACTGCTGATTAGATAAACTTAAATTTAAATCGACCAAAATAAATTTAAATCGTTGCACCGTACCGCTGATTAGATCAACATCAGTGCTTCTTGTTGGAAAATAGATTGTTGGAATTGTGTAAGGCTTTGACGAAATGAAGAAAGTGAGATATAGAAATAGAGTGCAGATCTGAATACTGAAGAGAAAGAAAAAGCATCACCGATCGGTTGTTGAAATTGGTTTTATTTTATAGATTTTGAGTTGAAAATACCCATTTGAAGTATGAAGCATCACATAGTTCTGGATGTGAAGTATAAAGAGAGACTAAAACATCAATTGAGTTAGGAATTTCAAAAGAAAGAGAGAGAGAGAGTGGTTGAATTCAAATATGAAGAGAGAGAAGTGTAGCTTTTATTATGATGAATCTAACAACCCACCTGGCACATGGAAGACAAATGTTAGACAATGACATATGGAAAATGTAAAATGCCTAAACTACCATTGCTGGGTTATACAAAAATGAAGTCGTGGCAACATCTCATCCACATGATGGGTTTCTTAACTTTTTTTTAACTGGAGAGGGTTTTCTAATTATACTTCCCCTATATATATATATATATATATAGGGGAAAGTTAATTTGAGAACACCTATATTTCGTGCGAACCGTGAGAACGGCATCTAAAACCATTCAAATTAAAAATTTCTTTTTACATTTATCTTTATTATTAAAATACAATCCCAAAAACACAATTTACGCGTAAAAATTCAAACGTATACGAAAAAAAATTGTTTTTACACATGTGTAAATTTACTGTTTATACATGTGTAAACTGTTTCATTTACACATGTGTAAAAAGTTAATTTGAAAGTGTTTTTGCAAGAAAAGATGAATTATTTGTAAAGAACATTCATTTATTAATGTTGTATTTTGATTATAATGAGGTTTGTATTAAAAAAATTTGATTTTGATTGATTTTTTTACTTGTTCTCACGGTTCTCACAATATTTAGCGTTCTCAAGATAACCCTCCCCTATATATATATATATATATATAGGGTAAGGTTCTATAGAAAACCTCAAAATTTTGAGGAAACCCACTAAACCCCATCACAACCATTAATCAAGCATGATCAATGGTTGTGATTCATGGTCCCACCTTTTGGTCCACCTTGTCATTAAAATAATACCCATAAAGTACAAAAAGGGTAAAAGGGTAAAATGGATTCACCTTCTCTCTCCATCTTGTCACCTTTTCTCTCCATCTTTTCATCTTCTCTCTCCACCTTTTCTCTCTCCTACTTTTTTCTCTACCACTTATTTCACATATTAATTTAAAGATCCAGATATATTAATAACGTATGTCACACGAGTCCTTTAACACATGTTAGTGGTTCTCTTCAAACAAATTCTTTTCTCACACGTCACTAACACGTGTAATTGGTTCAAATAATTATCACGTTAATTTTGGACTAGTATATCAACATAAAAGAACACATGTATATAAAATTTATTGCAATCAACATTGAGTGTAACAAATTAATTTCATATAAATCTTAACAATTAAAAAGATGATACAAAACTATCATAAACTAACATAAAAAAACACGTTATGTTTCATTCTTTAATAGTCGTCTTCAGCGTTAAGCTTCATTCCTTATTAGGCATCTTCGGCTTCATGTTTCAATCCTTAGCACTCCATCTCTAGTTGATCCTTCTGCGGAGTAGCCGGCTTAAAGTCCAGTGGTTGTTCATAGAACTTCCTACTTAATTATTTTTAATAATTAAACATTTGTAACTAGCAAATGTTAACTAGGTCAATTTGGGTGTTAGTTGGACATATACTAACATGTGTTAACATCACTAACACATGTTAAATTGAACCCTAGCACGTGTTAGTTGGGCATATACTAACATGTTATAGCATCACTAATACATATTAATTGAACCCTAACACATGTAAATTGGAATAGATTCATCAGTAGGCACCATATACAAGCCTGTGTTAGTATCACTAACACATGTTAATTGAACCCTAACACATGTCAATTGGGATATATTCATCAGTAGGCACCAATACAAACATGTGCTAGAATCACTAATATGTGCTAATTGAACCCTGACACATCAGTAAGCACCAATACAAATATTCAAAACCTTCACCAAAATCAATCCTTTACTTTAATATATACAAATACATACATTTTTATGAAACTACTCTAAATATATACATATTTACATATAAACAGTCAAGTTATATTTTGAAAAAAAAATTATTTTTTTTAATTTTTCTAATTAAAACATTTTTTTTCTATGATTAAATAAATATTTACATGCTTTTAAATTGGAATACATTCATCAGTAGGCACCATATACAAACCTGTGTTAGCATCACTAACACATTTTAATTGAACCCTAACACAAGTCAATTGGGATAGATTCATCAGTAAGCACCAATACAAACATGTGTTTGCATCACTAACAGGTGTTAATTGAACCCTAACACATCAATAAGCACCAATACAAAAAAAAAAAATCAAACCCTTCACACAGAATAAACATATATATAAGAAATAAAAAGTAAAATTATTAGAGAAAAATCAAAAGATATACCAAGAAAATAAAAAAACACATTTGCAAAATTGACGTAAAACCCTAGGTAGCGCTCGATTTATCAACTGTTCTCTTGACTTTCAGGTCAAACTAAAGTAGTAAACTCGATACAGTCATACAGATACTATGTTATGTGTAATCGCTGAATTCATCCAATTTTTATGTAAAACATACTAAAGTCTTGAAATTGCAGGTGCTTTTGTGGGAATAAAGCATGGCGTTGAAATTAGTCACAGCTACTAATTTGGTGTTAACCGTTACCCAAATGCTAAGAAAGCATGGCGTTGTTCATCAAATTTGTTAAGTTCTTTGGTAATGTTTTTCATCCATTCGTCAAATCTTTTCAAGTTGACCTTTTCGTTAATAGCTATTCATAGCACGGTATTAATTGACATGCAAGTGAGGGCATGAGTGGCCTGTCATTGGCTAATAAATCAGCTATTGTAAATAGGGGCAACCATGTGCTTCATTTATGTAAATCATGCTACACTGCAGTACCTTAAGTCCATACGACAAAGTTTTGATACTGTAAGCTTTTTTCTTTGTGTATAAAAATATTTCAACTTTTAGTTAGAACATATCAAATTAGAAATAAATGTCAGTTAAACTTGGATCTATCATTGAAGTAAATGTCAGTTCATATAATCTTTCATATTTTCAACTTTTGGAATTTTGAAGGCTTTGACCATGATCATTCCGGAGGAGTCAAATGTTAAAAGACTTTGATATATTATCAAGCTAATTTTAATTTAATTAGTTTATTCCTTGATATTCTCTGTTATTTAATTAGGAATACATTTAGTACGTTAGAATAACCATCTTTTTCTATCATATTTTCCCGTTGGTTGTTTTTTTCATATCAATAAGCACTTTTTTTTTGTTAAACCTTTGTTAAAACTTGCTGCTTTGCCTTCTGCTGACTGTGCAAAAGGTAGTCGTGGGGCTTACACAAATAGTGTGGAACTTACCGGTTCGTGCAGCTCTATGTAGTTAACACTATTATTGAACTGTTGTTTATGAATGCCTATTTGCTTGTGTAATGTGTAGAGGTGACAAATTATGCTGGTTGGATTAATGGGTCAAATTAAAAATTATGAGAGCAGGTTAGAGCCACATTCACTTTTTGTCAATTTCATAAAAAAAACTATAAATTATTAGTACTTTGAATATTATTACCAAAACTAAATTACTACAGCAAGAAACTACTAATCGAAATATATGAATAAGACGATTTGAGAGATTGTATGCATTAAAAATACAATTTGGGTGAATTTTGGCCCGTTCTACCCATATGAGATGTTTCGTTTTTTAGCTAGCTTGTTTTGTTTTACCCTTGGCCCATTAGAGATAAATCATAATCGTCTATATTCTCAGCAGGCTTTGAGGACGGTGTTATTCCAACATCCTCCTTCTGTACATATCACACACCCCTTAACAAGCAGGTAGCAAAAGTTATATATTAAAAATAAACCGAGTATTTATATCATCTTATTAAATGATTAGAAATTATTTTTTATGTAGGCTGATTTTGTGGACTCAATGAGGGTTGCACGAGAATTTAGCTCACGGGTCTCCAATTCCTTAAAGGTAGTAGTACATTATGCAATGCCTCACTTTCAAATTGTTTGTACACTTTTTTAGACAGTGGCGATTTTGACCCATTTACTTACAAATTGGTGTTTGGGTTGCTTTTATCTCAATGGACTTATGAGCCAGATCAGAAATACTTAGCTAAAGGGAAACGGGTTGCCCATCACCAATGTCTATGTTTAACGTATACAGCCTCCTAAATCATTTTTGTTCAAAGAATTAGGCAATTATTATAACAGCTTTGTTTTTCTAATCTAAGTAACACATTAATTATTTATAAAAATTTGGTTGCGTTTTTTGACCGTATTAATAAATAGTCCATTTCAACCTGACCATCCCATCTTGCCACCTGAGTTCTTATACAGTGTTTTCTGTTCTAACCATTACCTCTTTTTGCAGATTGAGGTTTTTCCTTATTCAGTATTTTACATGTTCTTTGAGCAATATCTTGACATATGGAAGACATCATTGATTAGTCTTGCGATAGCTACTGGTTAGTGATTTTCCATCTTACATAAGCTAAATAGTTTGGCTTACTCTCCAAACCCATAACTTACTAACCCATGATTTTGCAGGTGCCGTATTTGTTGTCTGCCTGGTTATTACATGTAGGTAAGTCTTAGAACTTATTTTCTGATTATTTTTAATTGAAGTTGCAATAAGAAGTTTTTTTTGGTGTAAACATATTATACCTCTGACTATGTGATCATTTAGCAAACTGCTGATGACTCAATCAGCGGCTAACCTCTTCATCAGAAGTTAGCCACTGATTGAGTCAGCAGCAGTTTGCTTCATCAGAGGTTTGACCCATCAGAGGTTATCACTTCTTCAGTGGGTATAGCCTCATTAGAGGTTTTATCAGCAGTTGTTATATGAGTGGTTAACTTCTGATTCATCAGTACTTTTGTCAATGGCTAACCTCTTCATCAGAAGTTAACCATTGATTGATTTTTGATTGTTGTTCATCAGATGTTATCACTTCTTCAGTAGTTGTTCTTTAGTACTTGGTCATCAGTTGTTAGTCTCCAGTACTTGTCTTCGGTATTTATTTTTAGGACTTGTGATCATCTGTACTTGTCTTCATCAGTTGTTTGTCTTAAATCAGTATTTGCAGCTTTTGTTCTTCAGTAGTTTTATTTGTACTTCAATACTTATTTTCAAATGAGGATAATTAGCTAAGGTTTTAATGCTCATTCAATTTTTATAATTAAAGCATGTACCTGTATGTTTTCTTTTTTTCTTTTTTGTGCCATGTATGTTATATTATTAATGGAAAATGTGGTTTGTATGTGCAGCAGCAGCTGATTCATCTGTACTTGCATTGTTTATATAGAGGAATTTTTCAGCAAGTGCTAAACTTTAGTAGATCAAGAGCTTAAACGAGGCCAAACCGATCTCATCCTCTTTGAGGTAATTTATTATGCACATGTTTAGAATTTAGATCATGATTTTAAGATTGTGAGTCGTGAGTTATTTTTGTTAGAATTGTGATGATATTCTACAAGATCATTGACTTGTGTTGTTATATGTTTAAATGAAACTGAGCAAATCAAGTCAAAACATTTAGGCTGACTGCTCGGGTTCGTAAACTAAGGAGTGCAATGAAAAGGCTGACTTTATTTTGCTTCATTCGGTTCTGAGTCAATCCATTAAATATTTCGTTTTCATTAATGGATGTACTTTAAAAGGACAAATTGACTTTCATGCATTCCTCTCCCAACATAAATTCTGGGCTGCGGAGAATCATATAATTCAGAAAAAAGGTTATGCTCTATATAACTGGAAAAGAATATTGTCCCTCCCTCTCACTTTTTAAATATGGTGTAAGCTCTCTCTTTATCTCTTCACACATAAATACAGACGTGTGTGTGTGTGTGCCAGTGCTGCTTTCCCTTAGGGTCACAAAAATAATATTTAAGGATTGAAATCACAAGGCAGCATTTTGAAGAGTGTAAATTTAAAAAACACTAGATTAGGTAAAAATGTAAAGTGCACCGGAGGCAATAAGAATACAACAACATTTTTAAGAGTATAAATCATTATGTCTGTTTTACCAATCTACACATGTGTATGCACAATCACAATAAATTCCTAGGAAAACGACATAAACGTCTTACTCAAAATCCAGTTTTTTCAAAGAACAAACTGACATCGAATGTTCTTATGATAGGATAGCATGCCGGCCAGACTTTCACCTTAATATTATTACATATTCACAATGGCATTAAAAGATATGCTATAGAAATAGAAAAAAGGCTCCTTGAACCATACAATATATTAGAATATCCAGAATCACTACAGATCAGAGTGAACACCAAATAACATGTTGAGACACTGGAAAGCTAATTTACAGCTTCTTGAGTTTTTGTAATATGTGCATATTAAATATGTTTCTGAGATCATGAGCTAATTATCTATGATTATCAACTATCAGGTGGTTGAAATTACTTTTATTAACTGGTTGAACAAAGAAATGAAGCTTTCATCATTATTAAAAAAAGGATGGAGTGATGGACCAAATATCTTTTGCAGCTACTTAGGTAAACACATACCTTGATGAGAGCATAGCAAATATATGCACATGATATATGGAAAAAAGTAGTTTGAAAAATTCTAAACAAGCATGTAAGTTCACTACACATCATGAAATGAGGAAAATAAAAGTTGTGTGGAAAGGTACAAAAATATTATATTTCCGAAAAAAGGACTGCCACTTTAATATCTCAGAATACATGAGCAGGACTAACTATCTATTAAATAAAACAAAAGAAACTTGCCTTTCTAGCATTTTTAATAATAGAAATGTATTTAACAGTACTGACAATTGGAAAGCTAGAAGTTCAAGACATGGAAATGTTTGATAGTAATTGAAGATAATATACAACTCACTATACCAGTAATCCATACAATTGGAGGACTTAAAGTGAGTTAAAGTCAAGATAATTTGTGTTGTTTCGTATTATCGAAACATCGTTAAGTATTGACTTGATTTTATCCAGGACACTGTGAAGACTTTAATCCATTTACTAGGGAAGGAAACTGTGCAGGTAATGGGTTTGTTCACTTTTTAGGATTATTATAAGGGTGTTAAGTATAATTACGTATTGCTTTTTATTTAAACAGAATTATTCTATTTTTAAGCATTTGAGAGAACTTTTGATTCGTACACCCTTTCAACCAATTGACCCGCTTCCTTGAACTTTTTTTTTGTTTTGTCAGTTTTACATATGACCTTTGTTGACTAATTGTCACCAGGAAGTTAATACTGCCATCTCTTTTATAACTATCAATATTAATTTTATATATTAGAAAACTACCCATTTGACAAGTTAATTTTGAGAGTGGACTCCAATTAGGAATTATTGTGTTGGAATGGGACACACTCGTAGTGATTGTCACTTTATTTTGAAAATGGAATTGTTATAGGATTTAAAAATGTCAAAACATATACATCAGATGATTATATATATATTTTTTTGAACGGTCAACGGTACACCACCCATAACGAAGCCCCGCACCCTTCAGGTCCGGTCCCCAGTCCCCCCTAAGGTCCAGCCCCTCATTTCAGAATAACCCTACTCTGAGTGGGATTCGAACCTGTGACCTCCCAGTGCAGGAATCCCACAAAGTGGGTAAACCTTCCTACCTCCATTGCAACCACTATGCTACAACGTCATTGGCATGGGATGATTATAGGTTTGTTTTCTTTTCATTAATTATAGTAATAGTAATGTATTTTATATTTATATTACTTGTATAACCTGTTAAAGAAAAAAAATTAATTTATTAGAGGTATTTCTACCCCAACTTTTGCTTTACCCAATTCAATATGATCCATTTTAGGCTTTTAATCTTTGTTTTTGTTTTACTGATTTCTCTTTCACATGGATCCAGATGCCTCTGCAAACTGCATGACAACAGGTTTTGCTGAAAATGGGTAATAAAAACAGTCAAACAAGAGAAAAAGGGTCTGCTCAGGACAGGCTTTGCTAAAATGGGTGATAAAAAAGTCACATTGTCCCTTCTCTCTCACTTACCATGCTAAATCGAGCTAAAGCTTTGCTAAGGTACATGTCTTCTTTTATTTTAACCTAATGTTTTATATGTGGATTATACAAGCCAAATTGAAGTGTAATGTTCATGTGGGTCAACAAGGTGTTTCAGTCTCCCAGGATAATTAAACCAAAATGCTGGGTTTATTGTATATATGAATAAAAATGACTTTGTTCTGGGTGTTTTTTGATTATTTATAATGTGTTCATTAGCAGATTTGATACATGTTTTGGGTTAGTTTTGAAATTTATAAACTGGACTTTAAGTTTTTGCAAACCTGAATTTGAGGTTTAAATTAGACTTAGGTTTATGTGAACTAGGATTTAGAGTTAACTCCACACACAATTGTAGATCATGTTGTTAGTGGAAACTGAAAAGTATAAACTTGGAAGGAAAATTGGAGTGAATGTCTGATGAACTCTGAACATTCGTAACTTTGAGTTGAAATATCTGTTTAAACTTTTTAATAGGTAACTAACTCTATTTGTTTGATGATCTACAGTTAGTATCCAAAGTGATGAAGAAGTTGTTATTAAGCTGGTGTGGCCTTCTTTTCTTTTTGATGATTTTGTCTTTTTATTCTATGAATAACTCAACATTTGCAGGATAAACTCCAAGTGAAGATAAGTCATTGGGTAGCCAGGGATGCTGCTATTCTTCCATTAAATATTGAATTAGTGAGTTTAGATTTTAGAACATTAATTGGTCTTTTGACAAGCATAAGGGGTGATAAGAGTGTGTAAGGGTCTTAAGACCTTTATAATTGTGTGTCAACGATATACTATTTGATCAAATGACTTTAAGGTGTGAGTATTATATGTTCAAGTCTCGTGACCTTAAAAGTTGTGTGCAAAGAAGATTTTGGTTCTTATTCCAGGTTAAAATAACAAGCCAACTCTAAAGTATATTGTTGTTTGATTCTTGCAGTAAATAACAAGCCAACTCTAAAGTATATTGTTGTAGATACAGTCTCAGTTTCATATACTACCCGTTAGTTTATGAAAATAATACACGTTTACATTTCATTTTCATATCATTCTGATTTTATACAGTTTTATACTTTTCACAACTACAATATCATCAACAAAATATTTTAAATATCCAAAATATGTATGTTTTTTATGATTAAATATTAAGAGATAAATTCATACTTCACAACATCCAATATGTGACACCCGGCAAACTCTGGTTAATAACTTTTGTAAATCTAGTAAGTCTACCTTAGCGAGTCATGCATACCTCACGCTTAACGGGGTCATTTGGGTCGTTCTGATGGTTCGGGGAATCATCGGGAGTCGTTACAATGATCCACGGGATCATTGGGAGTCGGTCCATAACCATGTGTACAAGGATTGGTGATTTGTAGAATCGTCGGGTTTAACGCACACACGCAAGTCTCGAGTCCCGAGAATTGGTGAACGAATGTAAACGTGTTAGTTATCGTGCATTATATGTTTATAATCACTATATGACTTGTCGGTATGTGAATACGTGTTTATATGTGTTAAAATAGTGTTTAAGGCGCCGAAAACCCAAACAGCCCTGTAGGGGGCGAGTAGCAGAGGTGAGTAGCCTAATTGCATGTAATCAGGGGTGAGTAGCCTAATTGCATGTGATTATATGGGTGAGTAGTCTAATTGCATGTAATCAAGGGTGAGTAGTCTAATTGCATGTAATTATAGGGGTGAGTAGTCTAATTGCATGTAATCAGGGGTGAGTAGCCTAATTGTATGTAATAATAGGGGTGAGTAGCCTAATTGCATGTAATTATAGGTGATTACGTGTAATCGCATGTAATTATGGGCGAGTAGCCCTACTTAGGGGTGATCAAAGGTCCAAACCCGACCCGACCCGAGGAAACCCGACACGACCCGACCCGAGACCCACATAAAAACAGAACCGACATCAGACCCTAAAACCTGGTTCGATCCTCGGTCTATTTCCAGTCGGGTCCATCGGTTCTTCTTCCCAAAACCGACCCTACCCGAAACCCTACCAAAAAACTTCCAATTTGTGACAAAAATCTTGTTTTAGAGGTTGATTACTTGATTCAGTTTACAACCGACCCTGTTTACAGGTTAGATTTTTTTTTCCTAAACCTTGTATGTTGATTTATAGTTTAGATTTGTTTACATGAATGTTTGTTGATTATACCATTAGTTCATCTATAAAATCAGGTTATTGATGTTTGTGTTATGTGAATTTCTGGGCAAATCATTATGTTTATTACAATTTAGCGAGAATCAGATTAGTTGATGATTAGTTTGTTTGATTGTGTTTGATTGGTATGTACAATATGTTCGCACACCAAGTGCTCGATAAAATTCCTAAGTGAAAAAACTAAAACATTTGTAAGAAATAAATTAGAAAACCAAAAGATCGTTCATAGTTGTTCTAGTTCATACGTAGAATCAAAGTAAGAAATAAAAAAGAAAGTACGAAACAAAGTAAGAAACCAACAATCGAAATAAATAAACAAAACGACAAAAAAACTTGGTTGACTTCAACTTTTCAACATTCATCCGCAAGCACCACTTAATCAAGCTCCACATTCAGTATCCGGATCAACCTTATCAGATATTTCTACATAAAAAATAAAAAATACAACAATAGATAAAACACACATAACACGACTTAAAGATGTGTATGTAAAAATACCTTTTCCAATGTCATCAAATTATGTTGGGTCTTCATTATAGTTTATCTTCTTAGCAGAGGCACAGATCCAATCCTCTGAACATATTAGCGACTCTACAATCAGGGGTGACAAAGAAGTTCGATAAGTTTCGACAACTCTTCCGCCTGTGCTAAAAGCTTCCTCTGAAGCAACACTGGAGACCGGGATAGCCAAAATATCTACGATAATAATAATGGATAACAAGTTAATTGGCTAAAAGGTATAATACTTATAAGTAATATACGTAAACTATTAAACATACCTTTCGTCATTTGTGCTAAAATTGGATATTTTGAAGATGCAGCTTTCCACCAATTTAGAATATTGAATCCCTGATAACTGTTCTCCTCAGCGTCCTCAAGGTACCTATCTAGTTCTGATTTAGTGGTATATGAGGAAGAACCACCATCCGCTTTATATTCCGTTAAAAAGTCATCGTCTTGTGCATCTTGTTCAAAGTTCCTTTGACTTTGTGAAACTTTATCTGAACTTTGGGTTTCACTTTTTGATTTATAGTCTTTAAACACCAACTTCAGTTCACCCATTATACTGTCAACGATAATTTTAACCTTTTTCTGAATATCATTTTCTGTCTCCTCTTCTTTCTGTTCAGCTTTTAATATTCTTGTAAAACCAAATTTAATCACACGCATCTTCAATCTAGGATCTAAAATAGCTGCAAAATACAGAATGTAATTAAAACTTTTGCCATTCGGCAAATTCCTCCAGTACCTGTCAAACTTCGCAAGCATCATATTACCCATAACTCTACTACTCGTGTCACCCGCAGCTTTCAATTTCCTTAGATGCTTGTCTATCCCCATAATATCATTAAAGAATAAGTTAACAGTCACAGATTTTGAAGCAGAGGCGTTGGTGGTTTTACGGTGAAACAATTCTAACACACCTGCTAATTGTCTCGCGTAATCAAAATCTAAAATTTTTGGATAATTTTCACCCAAATCATTTCTATAACTCTTGTCCATCAAATCATACTTGTAAAATGCCTTCTCTAACTTTTCAGCCTTGTCCAACATCTCCCATGTGGAGTTCCATCTAGTAGGCATATCTACACTAAGTAATGCCTTGCTCTCGAGCTTTTCTGCCTTGACACACTTTTTAAACGTGTCCAACCTCTGAGGAGATAATCTAATATAGCGAATCACGTCCCTGATACGATCTATACTACTGGACCCTTCTTTTAATCCGTCTCTCACAATTAAATTGACAATGTGGGCCATACATCGGATGTGTAAGTATCTCCCGTCTAACAAGAGGCCGTTTAACCTACTTCTCACAAACTCTAAAGCAACATCATTAGCCGAAGCATTATCTGCTGTAATGGTCAACACATTTTCAATATCCCATTCTTTTAGACACTTAAGCAGGGCCCTACCTATCTCATCTCCTTTGTGGCTGAATATTTGCTTAAAGTTAATGATTCTTTTATGTAAAACCCAATTGCCATCAATAAAATGACACGTTACACACATATAGTTAATGCGCTGGTTTGAGGTCCAGGTATCTGTGGTTAGACACACTCATTTGCTACTCTTTGCAAAGAAAGATTTAAGCTTAGCTTTTTCCTCTAAAAATATTTCACCAACATCCCTAGCAATAGTAAACCTACTAGGCATCTTAAAGTTAGGACTAAAGCTTTGTATAACCCTTCTAAATCCCTCACGTTCAATATTGAGGTTTATGATTCGAATACGTATTATTTAGGTCATAGGTGATAGGTGGGTTTATATTAGTATGGCGCCTAAAATAGTGGCATGTTGGTTAATTTAGGAATTGATTCGGTCCAGCAGGTTTTGACTCAGTTTCAGCAGGTCCTGACCCGACCCGAGAACCGGCTGGAGATATTTAACAGGACCGATACCAGAACCTACTAATCATACCCGGTTCGGTTTCTTTTTATTTTCGGGTCGGGACTCGGGTTTTTTCGGTCCGGACCGATTCTTCTCACCCCTAGCCCTACTCGCCTATAATTATAGGCAATTACGTGTAATCACGTGTCCTAATCGCCTGTAGCAGCCCGTACTCGCCTGTTATGTGCCTGACGACTAGAAACGCCTATAAATACCACCCTTGTGTTGCAAAACATCATTTTTGAAACCCTAACACACCCCAATGCTATTCCACTCCTTATCCAACCTCTGTAACACGTTTTTGACCTAGAAATCACCTTTACAAGATCATACACCATTCTTTAGCAAAATCCAAGGTGTGTTCTTTATCCCAAACCTTTGTAATGTTATAGTTTTACTCCCTAAAGGTCCAGACCTGATTTCTAAATGTTTGTGTCTTTGAAAACCTTTTAAAATCAGTTTCTAAACAAACCAAAACCTTCATACTTGTTCTATGTGATGTAATCATGAAAAGATATGATTTTTATTGATAAAACATGATGATTCTTATGTTTTTGATATGTTTCTTATCTAGATGAGTTGTTAGGATGTTTACCTATGAATTTGAGGGTTTATGATTGTGTTTTGATGATAAAATGCGTTTTGACCCGTTTGAATAATTTAGGAATATTTAAGGAGTTTTGATGTGTTTGGATGATTGTATAAGGATAGGGTTTGCTCTAGGATGATTCTAGAACAGTAGGATAATGTTGGACAACGTTGTTATGTGATGAAATCTGGATATTTGCCGTTTAGGGTAAGTCTTGTATGAGTTGATGTGATGTTTTCATAATAATACGCCTTTTTGGGAAATGTTCATGGTTAGGGCTATTAGAACGATGATAAATTGGGGGTTTTTGCTTGGAATAGGTTGATAAATGATTTGGGTTTGATATTGGGTGTTTCCACATGTTTCGGATCTGTTTTGGAGGGTTAAACGCGCGAAATACGACATAATGCTGCAGGGGGCGAGTAGGATTCTACTCGCATGTAACTACAGGAAAGTAGGCTCTACTCGCATGTAACTATAGGCGAGTAGCCCCCTACTCGCGTGTAATACACGTGATTACAATCCTAATTGCATGTTTGACTTTCCTACTCACTAGTTGACTTTTCCTAATTGCATGTTTGATTCCTAATCGTGTGTTTTGCTGTTGTAAGTGTATTTTGACATCCCGGAACATGGTTTGACACCTAGGAACATGTTAGAAACCTCGTGGCATGTCTAATGACCTGGTAACATGCGTTCGGACTCGTTTATGCGTTATTTGAGCTGCATGCTAGACTTGGTGAACTTTTACGCATATTAAGTGTTTAATTGCATATGATTACATGATATCTTGTATTTGGCTAACACGTGGGATGTCGGGTCACCAATGGGATGTCGGGTCTTGTCTTGTGTGGTTAGGTTATCAATCAAACATGTTTTCAAACGTATAATGGTTATGGTCTGGACACTTAGGGACTAGTTGACCTGCAGCTCAATAGTTCAGGTACTCATATGCATTCAATGATAGGTTGCCGATACTAGGACTGTCATTTGCATTGTCTGTGGTTTATTAAGAAGAACGCAACCCAAGGTGAGTTCACGGCCCTACTTCTTACTGGTTTTGCTTTCGGGGGAGAAAACTACATTTTGCATTGTCATTTGCATTGTCTGTGGTTTATTAACGTGTGTCAACTTATGTTTTCATAAAAGATGTGTCAAACTACATTTTGGTATTCATAAAACCTATGATTTGCTAAGTACTCGTATTGATAAAGCTTACAAGGTAGTCGTTGGTTACTATATGGTATTACGTAATGGTATTCTTGAATTCTTTATGTATTGGGGTATTCTTTTGGGTTGTTATACGATTTGTTAAAGTCCCAGGGAAAACCATGAATGTGCGATGGTTGCACAACGCGGGAAATATGGATAGATCTATTTGGGCGTGACCGGCCCCACTCGTCGACTGGAGGTCGGACGGGTGCATGTTGTCTCTTGCGGTATTCTTGTATTCTTGCATTCGTGTATCCGGGCAGGTGTATTCATGTATTCTTGCATTCGTGTCCAGTAATGGTTTTCCAATCGTAGTAGTGACAGGTATTCATTTGGTTAGCACACATATGGCCGGGTTTAGCTGGGAGTATTCTTGAAACTTGTGGAGTCGTTTTACTTAAAAACTTGTGAACTCACCGGCATTATTTGATGACGTTTTTAACATATTTTTCTCAGGTCGCTAAGGTAGCAGCAGTCGATAGGCGCACGGAGTCTCATGGTGTCTTGGTTTTCATTTGCATGATTTTGAACACTATTAGACGGTTAACTTTTACTTTTTGGGTTGTAATAACACTTTATGCTTCCGCTGTTATGGATTTGTTTTGAAAACTTATGAAGTGATTTACGTTGTTTTCATATCATATAGTTGTCATTTATTGTGACCGTTGACTTGGATCCTGGTGTGTCACGCGCCTCACGGTAAAACCCCGCATGTGGAATTTGAGGGTGTGACACAATATATAAATAATCTCATTACATAATATCATAATAGAAAAATTCGTTTTTACGGCTAATAAAACTGCTTAAATATAACCTTACTAAAACATTTATTTTAACAAATTCAAAATCGTATTAAAGTTGTTACAATAATCATTATTCATTCAAATGGCATGTAATGATAATATCATATCAGCCGTGGCTACTTAATTTGATCCATTTGATGATTGATACATAATATGAAAAAAATAAGAAAACTAATAGACGTATACGAATAACAAAACTGATAGACGTACTATACTATATATTGTAAACAATTGTAATTTGATTTTTTTTGTATATTTTTTAATGCATTAGGATTTATATTATAAGTTTTGAACCCTGTGTGTTACACGGGCCGTTAGACTAGTCCTTAACTGTTACAAAATTGAACATATTATTAATATTTTAACTTCATGGGACATCAATAATTTATATAATCATCACATACAAGAGCCCATACTTAAAAAAAATCACAACTTTTAGCACTTTTACAGTGTTTGGATTGTTTTTAAAATATACAAACAACAAACCTCTGTTCTTAGAAGCTTATTTTGTGATCTTATCAGATAAATCCAACACCAAACGATGACAAAGCTTCTAAAACCACACAACTAATTATTAAAAAAAATAATTAAAAAATCACAATCATTGTCAAAATTGGTGCAAATTGTTTTGTTTCAACAAACCCAGAAAAATTTTTTTAACTTGATGACAGTTTCAATGGTTGCAAAGCATTGACAATCATAAAGCAGAATTGGGGGTTCGATCCATATATCATTGTTTCTTTATTGAAAGCATAAAATAAAATCCATAAAATGGAAATAAAAGAAAAGGAGAGAGTAAAACGAACCTGGATCAAATAGAAGAAGATAACCTAACGATGATGGTGGTGGTTAGTGTGGTCGATGGTTGTGAGGCGGTGGTGGTGGATTCTCATGGTGGTGAGAGGATAGAATGAGAGAGATGTGTGGTGAGAGAATGAGAAATGATGAGAGAATGTGTTTTATATAGGGAGGGGGGAATTATTAAAAATTGAAAAGGGGGGAATAATAAAATGACTTAAATAACCTTGATAATATAATAAATGTGTATCAAGATTACTAAGAGTATAAACATGCTACCATCACTAAGATTGTGTTGGGTTTGTATTGTTTCCAACTTCTCATCTATGTCAAGTTTCTATGACAGATTAAACTTAAAAGTATCAAGTATACAAATTTAATTACTACAAAATCATTAAAAATATATATAAAAAAAAGAGAGAAGTAGATAAGAAAAAATATGAAATCTAGATCTATCATACGTTATCTTTAATATTTCTAATGTTAAAAGCATTCGTATGAAAAAGTATTGCTTAATACTTCCCCAATAGTCAACAAAGACCAATTACTAACAAGATCATTTTTAGAACTACTACATATAAGTATATAACTAAAGTAATGATAATGCAGATTATCTGTTAGCACACAAACAAGTATCTATAACAAAAAGAAATCTTTCTAGAGCAATTTTACCAGGATTTTAGCTTCCGACAACCGAACGATGAAGAAACATTTAATCCTTCACTGTCTTGAAAAGAAACAAACAAGTTAACAATTTTAGAGAAATAAGTTCTAAGATCACAAAAAAAAACGTCATTTGCCTTCACTAACATGTGTCATCTTTTGGTGCCTCCGTAGTCCGTATCCTTTGTAGGTTATATAAAAAAACAAATGCACGTCCACACACTCACTGTAACTTCAACTTTTACTCAGGAATCCATATGGTAAGGTTAACTTTTAAAATCAAAATGTGTATTCCTCACAAGTGTTATATTAGTATAAAATAACATGTTAACACAATCAAATTGATAGTACCAAGATCTGATAGTTAGGAAACCATTATACATGATCTTAAGTCTTAACAATCCCAAAACCATATTCTATATAATAAATCATGTATATCCACCTTCATTTGTTTGATTTTAAGAACGATTAAAATAACCTAAAAAGTAAACAACTTTCCCAATATTGAAAAAAAAAAAACAAATTTCTAACCAGAGATACGGTATGAGGAAGAGTGAGGGATTGGTGTCCATGCTCTGAAAGTCTTTGTTCTAAAACAATGGATATTTAAAAGAAAACCCAGATTGACGCCGGTTAACTTCCTTGTTCCTGTCACAGCCATCACAACCCCTGGTTCAATTCCCTTAACCGTTGTCAGGATCGATGTCAACTTGAGCTGGATTTTGCAATTATCGATTTATACAGAAGGGGGGGAGGGGAGGAAAAGATATATTCTTAGATTGGTTTCTGGAGAAGGGAACGAATTAGGGTTAGAGAAGATTAGTTAATTTGGTGTGTTTTTGGAATCAAAATATTTGAAGGGAGCGGGAACCAAGTTTTTAGAGCCACTTTTGGTTCTTGAATGTAAATTTTAATTTTCTCAAAACATTCAAAATTTGAAATTCTGGTTATTAGATATTTTAATTTCAAATAAAGTTACTTACAAGATGTTTGGGCCTAACTTTCAGTCTCTGATACTTTTCTTAAAGTTATAGATTATGCAAAGTAGCTGGATACTAAAAATCAGTTCTTGATCCCTAACTTGTTAGTTGTTTTGGAATATTAAGAACTCCTTTTTTATTCACTAATATGTTCCTTCCATATTAGTGACTGAAGATCAGTCGCCGATACCTTTGCATAATTTCTCATTACATGGGGAACGCATTTGGGACTGAAATTCAGTCATGAAAAAGGTTCTCCCAAAAGCCTTGTATTACTCAAACATATTTGTAACTGAAATTCACTCTTAAATAAGGTGGAAAAATATTAGTGACTGATTATCAGTGACTAACATAATTCCTATAAAAATCAGTCCTCAATATTAACAGTAACTGATAAATCAGTCCTAGATACTAGGTATCCAAGGCTGAAATACCAGTCCCTAATACTTTAGTCTCTAATGGACATGTTTTTTGTAGTGTATTAGGTTTGCTAAAGTTTCCTCAAAAAACAAGGTTTTCTCTAAATACTTCCCCTATATATATATATATATATATATATATATATATATAGGGTGAGGTTCCTGTACAAAGGCAATATTTCGTGAGAAGTGTGAGAAGGATTAAAAATTGATATGTAGGCATCATTTTTTGAACTTATCATGTTGTTTTGGATTGTTTTGCATAGAAAAATACCAAACATAACAATTAAAAAACCGAAAACAATGTATTTTAGGCTTAAAAGCTAAAACACCATGCTAAGAACATAAATAGTGTGTTTTAAGTGTTAAGTAGTGTGTTTTAGCTGTTTTATAAATTTGATGACTATAATACATTGGATTGTGTTTTAGATTGTTGTGTTTGGTGTTTTTCAAGTTAAAACAACCTAAAACATCATTCCTAAATCCAAAACATGATGCCTAAATGCTAATTCTTAATCCTTTTCACACTTCTCACGAAATATGTCTTTTGTACAGGAACCTAAACCTATATATATATATATATATATATATATATATATATATGTTAAGTTTTATAAGAAAGTAGGTATGTAAACGAACCGAACAAACACGAACAATGGATGTTTGTGTTTGTTCATTTAACTTTAACCGAATGCAAAAACATAATCGAACACATTTTTGTGTTCGTGTTTGTTCATTAAGAAATTTGTCATGTTTGTTTTCATTTATATTCGTTCGTTTAAAACCTAAACGAATAGTTTTTAAACATAATAAATGTAAACGATTTTGTGTTACTAAAAAAACCCAATTACTTATTGGTTATATTATACAAGTAGCCAGACCGCAATTTATGTTTATATTTATATAAATACAACTACTTATAAAATTAATAAAATTCAAATAAACATAAACGGACATAAATAAACGGATATAAATGAACGAACATAAACGGACTTTCACGGAAATAAATGAACAAACACAACGTTGGTTCATGTTTGTTCATTTAACTAAACAAACAATTTTTTTTGTTCGTGTGTGTTCATTTATTAAATAAACGAACATAAACGAGCTTCTCGCCGAACATATTCACGAACATTTGATGAATGTTTGGTTCGTTTACGAGACTATAAGACTATCCGTTGTGGCTAGAGGTGACCACAAGCTTTATCCTCTCATATTGCGTCATGTCAGCGCCCAGTTGACATGGTGATAAAGCTTCTGCTCACTCACCTGATGTTGTTGTGGCTAGAGGTGAGAAGCAGCTTTATCCAGTTTTTTTTTGTTTTTTGTTTTTTGATACTTTCTAAATTTGTCAAAATTATATTAAACAAAAAATAAAGTTAACTAAAAATTAGATTAATGTTTACAATAAACTATAAAAAACAAAAAACTAATCTAACACAACATCATCGGGACGTCTAGCCCACAAATGCTCGACTAATTCATGGCGGAGGTTTCCGTGTATCTCACGGTTCTTGAGATTCCTTATGTTGTTTTGTCTTTGGTTATTATCGATTGTTGATTCGGCACGTGGGATATCACCTAGGTAATTTTGACATATCGCGAAGCCTCGGTCCTCCAATATCATGTTATGTAGAATAATACAAGTATAGACGACGTCCATGATCCTCTCTCGTGTCCAAAACCTTATTGGGTTGGCAATCAACGCAAATCTTTTTTTAAGAATGTCAAACGTTCTTTCAATATCTTTTCTTGCCGACTCTTGTTTCTTTGTAAAGTACTTGCGTTTGTCTTCAAGTTGTGACGAGAAATCTTGAACAAGTGTCGCCCATTCGTTGTAAATACCATCAACCAAGTAGTAGCCGTACTTGAAATTTACATTATTAGCGTAAAACGATTGGGGCGGCTCAACCCTGTCGATAATGTTATCGAATATAGGTGATTGGTCGATAACATTTAGGTCGTTATTTGACCCGACAACTCCAAAAAAAAAGCATGCCAAAACCAAAGATCATGCAAGGCCACCACTTCAAGTATGACACTCGGTCCAGAATGATCACCCCGATGAAACTGACCTCGCCAGGCCGTAGAAAACATAGCCCAACCAACATGCGTACAATCGAGACTACCAAGCATGCCGGGAAACCCATGTTTTTCATCATGAACCTCGTATATGCGTTGGATATCATACATGCTTGGTTTACGCAAATACCGTCGTGAGTAAATAGATATGATCCCTACGCATATATATATAGGGACAGGTTCAAATACAAAGTAATGAAAACGTGCGAAGTGTGCGAAGGCTCACTTGCACATGATAATTACGTAATGCCTTCATGAACATACAAAAACATTACGTAATTATCATGTACAAAGTGCATGATAATTACGTAATGATGATTACGTAATGCTTTCATGAACATACAAAGACATTACGTAATTATCATGTACAAAGTGACACTTCGCACGTTTTCATTACTTTGTACAATAACCGTCCCATATATATATATATATATATATATATATAGGGACAGGTTCAAATACAAAGTAATGAAAACGTGCGAAGTGTGCGAAGGCTCACTTGCACATGATAATTACGTAATGCCTTCATGAACATACAAAAACATTACGTAATTATCATTACGTAATTATCATGTACAAAGTGCATGATAATTACGTAATGTTTTTGTATGTTCATGAAGGCATTACGTAATTATCATTACGTAATTATCATGTACAAAGTGCATGATAATTACGTAATGATAATTACGTAATGCTTTCATGAACATACAAAGACATTACGTAATTATCATTACGTAATTATCATGTACAAAGTGAGCCTTCGCACACTTCGCACGTTTTCATTACTTTGTACAATAACCGTCCCCTATATATATATATATATATATATATAGGTTCCTGTACAAAGGACATATTTCGTGAGAAGTGTGAGAAGGATTAAGAATTGACATGTAGGCATCATGTTTTGGATTTAGGAATGATGTTTTAGGTTGTTTTAACTTGAAAAACACCAAACACAACAATCTAAAACACAATGCAATGTATTATAGTTATTAAATTTAAAAAACAACTAAAACACAATACTTAACACTTAAAACACACTGTTTAATGTTCTTAGCATGGTGTTTTAAGTTTTAAGCCTAAACTACATTGTTTTTGGTTTTCAATTGTTATGTTTGGTTTTTTTCTAGACAAAACAATCCAAAACATCATGAATAAGTTCAAAAATTGATGCCTAAGTATCAATTTTTAATCCTTCTCACACTTCTCACGAAATATAGCCTTTGTACAGGAACCTCACCCTATATATATATATATATATATATATATATATATATATATATATGTTTAGGTTCCTGTACAAAAGACATATTTCGTGAGAAGTGTGAGAAGAATTAAGAATTAGCATGTAGGCATCATGTTTTGGATTTAGGAATGATGTTTTAGGTTGTTTTAACTTGAAAACCTCCAAACACAACAATCTAGAACACAATCCAATGTATTATAGTTATTAAATTTAAAAAACAACTAAAACACACTACTTAACACTTAAAACACACTATTTAATGTTCTTAGCATGGTGTTTTAAGTTTTAAGCCTAAAATACATTGTTTTTTGTTTTTAATTGTTATGTTTGGTGTCTTTCTATGCAAAACAATCCAAAATATCATGAATAAGTTCAAAAATTGATGCCTAAGTATCAATTTTTAATCTTTCTCACAATTCTCACGAAATATAGCCTTTGTACAAGAACCTCACCCTATATATATATATATATATATATAGGTTTAGGTTCCTGTACAAAGGACATATTTCGTGAGAAGTGTGAGAAGGATTAAGAATTGACATGTAGGCATCATGTTTTGGATTTAGGAATGATGTTTTAGGTTGTTTTAACATGAAAAACACCAAACACAACAATCTAAAACACAATGCAATGTATTATAGTTATTAAATTTAAAAAACAACTAAAATACACTACTTAACACTTAAAACACACTGTTTAATGTTCTTAGCATGGTGTTTTAAGTTTTAAGCTTAAAATACATTGTTTTTTGTTTTTAATTGTTATGTTTGGTGTTTTTCTAGGCAAAACAATCCAAAACATCATGAAGAGGTTCAAAAACTGATGCCTAAGTATCAATTTTTAATCCTTCTCACACTTCTCACGAAATATAGCCTTTGTACAGGAACCTCACCCTATATATATATATATATATATATATATGTACATATTTTAAAACGACATTTGATAATAAAAGTGTAAAAAAAAATGTGACTAAACTAGTAAATAGATATATACCTTGACAAAAATAATGATGAGAGTCGCGCGCAACTTTTTCGAACATCGCAATATACTCGTCCATTGCGTCCGATGCAATCCCGTAGGCTAGCTGCCGAATAGCGGCTATACATTTTTGTTTGGAGGTGAACCCGAGTCGGCCCCTTGCCTCTACTCTTTGTTGAAAAAAAGGATAACGCTCCGACAAATCATTTGATAGGCGCATGAATAATTGTCTACTCATTCGAAAGCGTCGCCTAAAATGATCTTCAGTATACACGGGATCCAGGCTGAAGTAGTGTCGGTACAAAGTATCGTTTGCTCCCTCTCTATCACGGTCAAGCGCCGGCTTTCGGGTTAGCACCGGAGTCCTTCGTCTTCGAGATTGTGCTATGAGGTAGTCAATCGTTATCCTACCCACTTCCATAAACAACTCGTCTTCTTCGAACGAGTCAGACGAAGACAAATCGTTCCATTGCAAAGTCATTTTGTAGTGAGTGAAAGAATTTTTTTTTTTTTATGGTTTGTGTGGTGTGAGAATTGAACATTAAGTTGCTAAAAATAGCCAGCCGGCTGCCAACGGTCGGCAGCCAACGGCTAGCTCGCGAGACAGTTAGCTTGAGGATGTTATGGTTCAAGCTATCCACATGTACCAATTTATGGCTCGCAGCTGCTCGCTTGCGGGCCACAACAGATATTCTAAGAGAGAAAAGGAAAATAATAAGAATAAGAATTTATTTAAAAAGTAGAGATACCCAAATAACCTAACCTGAAAATAAATAAGTGGAATACCAGAGTACCGAAGTAAGACGATTTGCGAATCTACGATGGTAAATATATAATAATAATAATATTCTGTTGTGTTGATTAATTGATTGATGTTTTTGTTGAATGAAACCCTAAATGATGAGCATGAATTGAATTGAATAGGTGTGCATAGCTTGTTTGTTGCCGCTGTTCCTTGTCCCCATCGTAAACCTATTGCCTCTCCTGTTCGACATCATCATGGTATGTATGTATGTATGATTTGCATAATATTTTAGTCTAGATGCATATGTTTGATGTTATTGGATTTAAATTTAAATTAATTGCTTTCAGGGAAGAGTATACAGGCTTTTAGGATGGGACTACCGGAAACCGGAACGTACCCCGGCAGCCTGTCCTTATAAACCTCCTCCTCCTGCTGCTGCTGCTGCTGCTAACAAAACCAATGCAAATGTAAGATGCCATATTATATCAAGTATTAATTTACTTGTTTTGTGTTGTATATTGGTTGCAAGATCATAAGTTTTAGGGTTAGGTTATGTTATATAAGGTTGAATTCTATGCAACATGTAGATTAGTAATTATTATTATTATTATTATTCAAAGTTGCATCACTATATCAAGTATTGGATTCCTTTGGTTAAGTTTTACGTTTGGTGATTCATGGAGTCAATTGTTACAATAAATTTGTGATGTGACCATGTAACACTAGTTTGGTGGAGGATAAGCTTTGGATCTAAATTACCTTTGATGATGAAGCAAACCAATAATAGAGCACTAGCTGTAAGTCTATGCTATGGTAGATGATTTATTTATTTATTTGGATAAGAATTATTATCAAACAGTTGGTTGCTTCTAAGATTTGATCCTACATATGACTAGATACTATCCCTTTTCTTTTCAACAACTAAAGTAAGCATTTGTAATCAATGTATCTTCCACATACAAAACCAATAAAATGCATCTCCAAGTTGTCATGTTAACAATGCTAACCAATTGCATTGCATGCACATTTTTGTAGACAAAATTTAGTTGCCGCAACATTGAATCTCCCAAAACCCTTATATAAGGATTTTCATTATTCGTGTGGTTGCTCCATGTAAATCACCATGGAAAATGTGTTTCTATACATTAAGTTGATGAAGTGTCTTAACTGTAAGTAGCAATCCAAGGTCGTTAGAGGTGAATGTGCACTTAAGACGAGCAACTCCGCATAGCCATTTATCTTTCATTCTGGTGTATTTTTTGTTCACCGTGGGGTTATTTGTAGTTAGGCTAGTTATCTTCCACCCACGGTCATTTTGATCATCTGCACAAAATCTATAATTGCCATATAAGCTTGAACATTCTGACGCTATCTGAAAGCGCATGTGCCCAAAAAGTTATTATTGCAATATTAATCCAAATCTTGTATAAAACGGTGCGTGTATGTTAAAACATACTCTAAGAGACATACATCCTAGTTAATCCTTTCCTCTTTTAGCGTAAGGGTTTTTTTTTTTTTTAAAATTATTGAACTCAAATCACAACCCAAATCGACCCATTTATGTGTAGCGGGTCCAAAAAATTCTTATGATAATTTGTCCTAAGGTGATTCATCAAGCATTTACATTATAATCATTGATTTTACGGGTTCTAAATGGATACTATTCATTGTAGGTTGCAGGAGAGCACAATGCTATTGATTCTGATCTCACTAATAAGGCATTACCAGCCGATGATGCCAAACTCGATTGAAGATAAATTGTGTTTGTTCCATTGGTATATCTTTCTATGTAAAATGTTTTGTGTGGATGCGGATGATGACAAATTGTGTTTGATTGTATGCTGATGGAATTCCAAAACTTTTTAACTTCCTGAACAAGTTAAAGTAAAGATGGAATAATTTTTTTTTCTTGAACGACCACCCCTCTAAAATCTACTCCTAAAACTCATCTATTGACCACTTTGGACTGCTGCATCACTTTGGTAACACTAGGCCAAGAGGCCATTGGCGAATTGATTTGTTAATGAACCATTTTTTTTGTTTGCCGCTGAACCCCCGACAAAATATTAAGGGTACATCTAGGTGCTTCTAACTTTTAACTGAAAGTTTTGGTTGTTGAAATGCAAAACTGAGCAATTCGGTTATTTATGTTTTGGTTATCGCTAGTTGGCATATGTTTTTAGGCTAGGTTTAAATAGGATTTAAATGCATGTAAAAGATTTCAGTAGATCTAAGGGGGGATGGGGCGTCACCATAAATGGTTACGGGTACTCCACTATCAGCACGGTAACACCGCCGCCACCAGTGCTGGTAGGGGTCCCATGAACCGTTTCCTGGTTCTTTCTAACGGGTGGGTAAACTGTTTCTTTTTTTTTTTAATTTAAAATAATAATTTTAACCGTTTGTCCAGACAGGCAGCTTCATGTTTGGCAAATTTTTTGGATTTTGCTTTCAAGACTGCTTGTCCTGCTGGCCTTGGGGTGGACCACCCTTTAAGTGGGTCCGTCAAAAAGTTAACTGAGACTTCTTTCCTAGTCGAAAAAATCCCTACCGTGTGCAAGACATCCCATAAAAATCACTGACCAGATAATGTTTGTATTTAAAGCCCGACAGCTCCTTACAGTGAAGTGCATGTTCCCCAAATTTATCTAAACATGAATTTTTTAAAACCGGACACGGCTCATCAACTGAAAACATGAGAATCATGAATCTGTATTTAAGGATAGCCCGGTATTCAACGGCTCACATGTGTTGCCCAAGCCCACCTATAGGAAGGATAAGCAAGAAATCTTGGACATGCACTACTTTGAGGCATTCAAACACCGCTTTCTGACGCGGAGAAATGGCAAACTTCTCTCCCATAGTCTGATGGGTTTTACAGTTAAATGCACTCGCCAAATTTTTTTGAGGTTTGTTGGGGGTGGTGTCCTTATCCATAAAACCGCCCAAATCTAAATCGGGAAGAGTCGTGAACGTTGTCCAAGGCAAGCTTATAATCCAAGTCCATCCACACTATCCCGTTATTCCTTAAAATGTGGTATTACAATTTCAAGGACTGCACTCTAAAGGCCATAAAAGCATAGGCAGACACGTCATTCGCTGAACAAAGGTCAAACCCTCCCAACTGTATCGGTAGAGATGTCAATCGCCATTGAAAATCCCCAAAGAACACCCCCCCCCACAAACCACAATATCTTCTACTGTTTCACGAAGTCCTTTGTCGAAAATGGACACAGCCTCATCAACAAAGGCTGGTTGACATGTCCGAAGGCCAAACAATAGTTTAGCAAACCCCACACATGAACGGAGCAACAAAAGTTCACTTTGCGGGTCGCCCAATTTTTACAGAGAAACCATCAGATCCACTGCCCGCTGAGCCCTTTTAACACCCGAAGAGCTAAGAAATCCCCCATCCCGATTAACAACCCCTCCTAGGATCTTCACACCTCCCTCTGGTCTCCCGATCTCGTTAGAAAATGAACCAGGCTTCACTTTCGCTCCATTGCACGATGGCCAAAAAATTTCACATTTCTTAATATTATGCGTAAGACCCAAACTAGGCCATTTAGCTCGGATAACATCAAAAGCCTTACCAACTTCCCCGGCCTCTTCCATAATAGTGCCATCATCGAGGTACCAAGCATGAAATGGGAGAGAACAACACTTCTCTAGTCGACGAACCAACGGGTGCAGAACAAGAGCGAAAAGAAGCGGTCCTAATGGTCCACATTGCTTGTTTCCTTTTTTTTCTAGGCTGGGTTTAGGATTTTGGTATCAAGTTAAAATTTGAGGCATCGAATAATCTTTGGTGGGTGGGCATTGTGTTTAACTAGTGTCGGACCCGCGCTTCGCGGCGGGGTTACAAGAGGATGTTGGCGCTAATGTGTTTATTATATGATATATCAATGAGTTATTATAGACCATTAGCGGACCCAGGAAATATTTTCTAGGCGTGTAACTAACTTTTAAGGTGTGCAATCGGATTTTAGCCTACAAATTACGCTAATCTAAACGACGATAAAAATAAGCAATCAATACGGTTAAGTAAGCATATTTAGAGTTAAAAGTTAGCGTTAATAATAATAAGGTAAATAAAAAAAATTAAAATTTTTACTCGGATTATTGAAGAAATAATACAGACCATACATGTGTTAATATAGACGATGGGGGCAAATAAGCAAGTAATACGATTTGATACACATATCTAAAGTTTACGAGTAAGTTTATGAGTAAGGGTGAATATCTTTAGAGGCTGGTATACAATAAAGAGGATTTTCAAAAAAGAAAAAGAAAAAAAAGAACGTAACATCAGACATCTTCCTTTGAGGAGTACATGGGTTTTGACTTTTTGCTAAGTGGGAATTAATTGTGTGTTGTTTTCTCTGGTCTGTCACCCCTACTTTCTCCACATATATCATATAAGTCCACTGCCACAAAGCATTCACTCTACAACAACCCAACACCACCACCAACCGCCACTACCATAATCACCATCCAAACACCACCACCACCAAGACGCTACTAACAACCATCCAACACCACAAAACATCTGCGTTACAGATCTCGACCATAACCATCACCACTTACCACCACCACATCCCGTCTACATCTATCTCCTACTCTCTCTGAAAGAACAAATCTGATGGATTTGTGACGGTGCGACGATGATGAAGGATGCGTTACAACGGTCACTTTTTCAGTCTCTTATCTTTCTCTCTCTGATTGGTGATGATGGCGGTGTGTGAAGGTGATCATGGGGTGGAGCTTTGACGGTGGTGATGGTGACTATGGCAGTGGTAACCGGTGATGGTGGGAAGTGTGGGAGGATATGTCATGTGTGTGAGAGAAGCAGCAACACATGCTTTGTTGTTGGAGAAAACCAGGAAAACAAAGAAAAGGAAAAATAAACGTGGACCAATAAAAGTTGAAGAGGTGGCCCAATTATGATTTAGTACTGTTTACGTTATGTTTTGTTAGTTTATAGAATACTAGCTGATTACCCCGGGAGGGTCCCGGGGTTGAAAAATCTTATATGACGTGATAACATATTGCAAATGGCTTAAGTTAACTAACTACAAAATCTCTCAATCACTACATGTCCATAGTATTCTAATCAGTAATAACTCATATTCTCTAACCGAAAACCTAATCAGTAATCATTTAAACAATCACTTATGTAAGCTGCAACTATTTAAAAACTCATCAATCTCTAATGGCTCCTATAATTCCTAACCTAATCAACTAAACAATCATTTAAGTTGGAAGTTGTAACTATTAAAAAACTTATTACATCTATGTACCAAGTCTCACAATACTAATATTGATACATAACCTAAAAGAATGTATAACTTTAATATTAACGCCTATCATAAATGCTAAAAAATGCATAATTCTAATATCAATATTCAATACATAACCTAAAACAATGTATAACTCTAATAATAATACATGTCATAAAGGCCAAAAAATACATAACTTTAATATCAATATTCAATAACTAACCTAAAACAATCTATAAATCCAATGCTAACACCATAAATCTTAATATTGTTTTACTTAACAGTAACCATAAAACAATCTATAAAAAATACTTACGATATTTAATGGTGACGGAGGCTGAAGACGGCAGTGTGACGGCGGCGAGATTGTAAGGGAGGCTGCTGCAGGTTTGTGAATAAGGTGAGGGTTTTGATTTTATGTTAAAGGAAGTTAGGGTTTTATATAAACACCCTTTATCTAACATTATTGAATAATATTAGTAGGCTGTGGAGAAATAGAATGTCAGTTGTAGAAAATATTATTGAATAATATTCAATGTCGGCTGGGTCAAGAAGGAAGCAAGAGTTTATGGACTAATATTATGTGGAGAATAAAGAAGATTGAGAAACAGAGGGTGAGTTGACAAATAAATGTCCAAAGAAGTAGGAGGACGGTGGGACGGTGTAGAGGGAGAATTCGACACGAAAACAGGATTATATGATCATACAAGGTGCTAAACCAGGTGCGGAAACCCTAGTTCAGAACAAACTGAAGTAAACTCAATCAAAACACAATCAAGATCATTTTAAAAGCTTTTCATAGATTAACTTGTTCAATTAAACCTTTACAGACTGATAATAGTTAATCTAGACCTCAAACAGACAATCTCTAACCTCTCAGGAACACACACACAAAACACACACTCTCTATGACTCGTTCTACATTACAAAAACTTGAAATCTATTTATAATAGCTGCACGTTCGCCCAGATGAACTGGTCGAAGGTAACAGATTTCCACATTCGCCCAGTAGACTGGTCGAATGTGTTCTTCTATGCATTCCTGATCTTCATTCGTCCAATACAAGTCTTCCTTCGCCCATTCTAAACCTCCTTCGCCCCTTCTGATATTCCCTCACCCATTAACACATGTTAGTATCTAATCATTAGTCGCAAAACGGCATCTACAAACTCCCCCTCGACTATTGATTAGATCTTTTTCTATCTTCATCCATGGCTTTGTTCAACAGCTTGATTCTCAGAATACTCTTCTGTTCTTTCGTCATTTCCGGCTCTAACTTTCTCTTAACCGGCTTTGACACATTCGCCATCTTCACCTTCTTGCCAAGCTTCCCTTCTAGATTGCTTCCAGCATTGATGTCATAAGCAAAGCAAACACCCACAACTTGTGTGTATTTCCTTGCTTGATCTGCATCGTTAGGTTCATGATGAATCGGATTATAGAATAACATGATGATGTCTTCGAAGGTGCAATTGATTAGCCACATAGGATCAAATACATGCACATGCTTGTATTTATCCTTTCCATCTCTCAACACAATTACTGCTTCTGCCTTCCTCCAATCATAATACCAAAATATGAAGTCAGCACTGAAGTGTTGAGGCATAGGCATCAAAGGAATCTTCCTCATAACTTCAGGTGCCTTATAAATCAAGGTAACCCTCTTCAACTTGGTTCGAGGATCAGTATCCCTGTGAACTTTCCTCCGGGGATACTGAGGCTTGAATCTATTCCATCTCGTCCTACTTTCCCAAACCAATTTGTCTGCACACCAACCGACGTGAGTATTATTCACTGAAGCGCCAGACATAGGGAATCTGCATAGATCTCTAACCGCCCAGTACGGTAGAGTTAGCAAATCAATGAATCTGTAGAAGTACAAGATTCCTGATTCCCACTTAGCAGCTAAGCACTTCAGCCTGCTCAAGTATGTCCACCCAAGAGCTCTGCCTCTGAACTTTGCATTATGAAACCTGTAGAAGTTTCCTTGAGCTTCGGGCTTTGGTCGGTTTTCATCCATCAATCTTAGTTTCTTCAAGTACTCTTTCAACTCATCAGACTTACTTGAAGATTCTGGCACATCAGCTCCAAGTACTTTTTCAACAAATTCAGCACTTCTTTTTCTTGCCTTTTTCCTTGCAGACGTATTATGCCTTTCTGTAAAATCAGGAAACACCACGTCTTCATCATTTTGTCTGAAGTACTGTGGATATTCCTCGTGTGTAATATCCTCAATCTCAACTTCCTCAAACTCAGGGGTTTCTTTATCATCAGAGTGAGTTCCAACATCCTTTTCAGGAATAGGTGGAATCGACTCATCAACAATGAACTCTTCAAAAGTTTTCCCTACTCTCTGTGCAAGTCCATCCAGTATCTCCTTTGCCACAGAAGCAGGTACTTCCCCCTCTTCAAGATCTGGATCGTTATATTCCAATTCATAACGCATATCATCTGTTTGAAATATTTCTGCAAAACGACCTGTGAACTCAATGGTCCACTCTCTCTTCTCTAACATATCTTTATAAACTTGTTTTGCATCATCAGATAACGACCTCACCTTCTCGTTCCAAAACACAGTCTCATCATCTACATTCTCTCCCTTCTTCTTTGAACTAGACTCACCTGTGTCTTTCTTCTTCTTCGAAGGTGGTCTCTTCTCAAAAGTAAACTTAGCAGTATCATCTCCTCCATCATTGTCATCACTGCTACTACTATCATCATCTTTTTGGCTCCCCGAACCTTCAACATCATCATCATCATCATCATTATTATCACCGTCATCATCACTCTTATCCGATTCTTCTTCCTCATCATCCTCATCCTCCTCTTTATCAGATTCAGATGGTTCAAAATCTACTTTCTCAACTTCTCTCTCTGCATCTTCTTCACCCTCCTTCAGCTTGGGTGCAATGTTGTACAAATCATTAATCAGATCACTAAGGCGTTTGTTTTCAGCCTTCAGCTCTTTGTTATCTTCCTTAATTGCCTTGTATCTGTTCTTATTTCTCAGAACTTTACCTTCAAGCTTCTGATTCTTTGCTTCAAGCTTCTTTACTTTCTCATCTATTTCATCTTGATTAGATTTAGAAGCAACAACAATTTGAAGCATTTTCTCCTCATTTATCTTAAACTTGGCAATCTCAGACTGTTGAGCCACAAGCATCTTCATCATATCATCCATTCTTTTGTTCATCTGCTTCATCACTTCATCATCCACAGTGACCTTTTTAGACTTGGACTTAGAGTTAGATGGCTCAACTTCAGCTTCTTTTCCCTTCTGAGGCTTAGTAAACATATTCAGAACATTATCCAGTGCAATATTGAACTGCTCCACTGGTAATGTTGTAGCCTCCTTAGTCTTTTGTTTCTTTGCAGCTGGTGAAGATTGTTTAGATGATGTTCCAGCATCCGGTAATCTTTTTCCCTTCAACAATAAGTTCAACTCCTTCTCTCTGAGTTGCTTAGTGCTTGTCTTCTTAGCCATAGATTTGTGTTTGGGCTTGGGCAAATTCACAACAACTGTTTCTCCCTCATTCAACTCATCCAGATTAACAGTCAAAACTTCATCTACAGCATCAATAGATTGCTTACCCTTATTAGCTTCTTCTATTGTTCTATTCAAAGATTCAGACTCACCAACCAAAGTGGCCTTTTGTTTGGTAGTCTGTACATCTTCAGCATCCGAATCCCATTGTTCCTCAGTTTCAGTCTCCTCTGAATCAACAGATTCCTCATCTACCAAACCTGTCCCTTTCTTGGCAGTAGTCTTCCTCCTCACTGCTTTTTGTTTTGAAGTTCCCTGCTCTGTCTTTCCCTTGCCCTTCCCTTTGGCTCCGGGATTGACAACTTGCCTCTTCCGTTTTGTGCTTGCATCAGCATAAACTAACGGATCATCGTTATCACTATCACTGTTAGGATGCCTTGCTAGATTCTTTCCAGGATCCTCATAATCCTCTCTAGCCAAAGCTCCGAATAACCTTCTGAAAGGTGGTCTCTCATTCTCTGGCACACCTTTATAAGCCTTCATTCTAGCCAAGGTTCTCACATTCATATGATCCATATTGAGTATCTGTGTTGGATCCTTCTTCAAGTGTGGATATTTGTGATCAAAAATCATCATAAGAAATCTAGGATAAAGCATAAACTTCTTAAGCTTCAACCCTTTCAACATCTCTAGCATATGATCCAAAATCATTCCTGCAACATTAAATGGTTTGTTGAGAGTCAACGCAACCATTAATGAGCTCAAACTTTTCCTCATCACATCGTAACCTCCACTCACACATCCAAACACCAGTATAATAATATGAGCAAAATATTTAAACTGAACTCCCAGCTTTCCTTTATACATAGAACCATCAGTAATCGGTCCTTTGTATTTCATTCTTAGAAAACATGCCTTCTGCTCAGTCCAGGAAAGTTCTCTTGGATCCTCACTTGTCTCAAACTGAATCTGGAGAGCTTCTCTAATGTCAGCTTCAGTAATGAACATCTCCATACCCTGAATCTTACTCTTGATAATAGTTTGATTATCAAAGTAATCATACTTGGCATTATTATAAAAATCCTCAACTATATCCTTGTAGATAATAGTTGGTGTTGCCAATGCATAAACAACTCTACATCTCTTCAGAAACTTAATGATCTCTGTGAATTCTACATTCTTTTCCACATCACCAAGGTATGCACAACAGTTATGTGTCTTCTCAAACGGCCATTTGCTACCGCTTGATGATCCTTCTTCTTGTACTGTCTCTGGGATAGGATCAGTAACTGCAGTCTCCACAGGAATATCAGCAGTTGATTGTTCTTCAGCCATCTGAAATTAGAAATCAAAATAAAACGTCAAAACACAAAATCGTCAAAAATTCAAAATTTTAGGTTTTGAAAATTTCCACATTCGCCCATATTGCATTGGTCGAATGTATAGTTTTGTGGCCGAAGGTGAACTTTTCTGGTCGAATGTAAAGATATTGAATAAGATATACATTCGTCCGTTTATTATTTCCTTCGTCCACATTGTTCTACCTTCGTCCAAACGATGGACCGAAGGAGAAAAACTGATTCAATCCCAAAATTTGAAAATTTATCAATCTTGTTTTTAACCCCTGATTTTGATTAAACTCTACCCTAAAATGACCGATTAAACATCACCAATCATCAATTTCAATTAATATTCATTCTACAACAGTTTTAAAGAGAAATTAGGGTTTAACTCGTTTTATAGACCAATCGATGATTAAAAACTTGTTTAAATCCTAATTCTATACACATTCTCCCCCTAAAACTGATGTGGGATGAATGTATAGCAAAAAGAAACATCAAAAACCAGTCAATCAACACAAAAACTAAAACCCTAGGACCGGTGTATAATCAAACGATTCCGGCTTGAAACTGGATCCATTACCTGTAATTTTTATATGAAAACGATCAGTAATATGCAGGGATTAAAACGCACAAGCAGAGGGAACAAAATCAACAAGGTCTTGTGATCGAATGAAATTTTGAAAAACTGAGAACTGTTTGGCCGAACCTGTGTTGGTGTATATATAGAAGTGCACGTTCGTCCGTTTCCTTTGGACGAAGGAACAAGTATCCCACCTTCGCCCCTAATTAAAGAGCCGAAGGTGAAATGCTTCTACCCGAATGTGAAATAGGGATAAAAACCACATTCGCCCAATCTTGAACGGTCGAAGGTGAAACAAAAATCCCACATTCGTCCACAATTAAGGGCGAATGTAAAATGGGAATTTTGAAAAAATTTGCCAAATTACAAATTCGAATCCCGTTCAACATTTTTCAATCCGTTAAGCATCCAAAACACAAATTTTCATTTAGAATGATACAAAGCCCAGATGGTGGTGTCAAATCTCAGAAATTGACTATCAAGCATCCCCGGTTATCAAAAATAAAGCAGAAATGCAAAAAGTTTTGGATTTTCTGAAATTTTATCAAAACACACCTAAAATCTTTTTGGATTTTGTATCTTTTTGACATTAAAAGTAAATTGCAACAAATAAAATGCAACAAAGTAAATGAAAGCAATAAACATTTTGTGAAATCCGGTCAGAGGATCATATCAGTTTTCTGAGAAATCTGATCACAGCGTTGATCTTTTTGTTTAATATTATCATTAGAAACAGTATGTGATACGGCAATTGCTGATATTGTGGTCCACGTAAGCTCACATGCAGACAATTACGCAATGCTTTAAAATGATACGAGTTAAGTGTATTAGACTAACACGATGTGGTGCCCACACACACGACATACTCCCGTATCAAGTAATTGCACAAAGCTTCGTCGTAACGCGTGATTATGCCAGAGTTATCCGTAAAAGTTACAAAGTATATAGCACAGAGGTATACAGGTCAGCAAATGAATGCAGCAGAGTAACATGTGCGTATACACTAGGTTGAGGCTGATATTAATCACTGATTTGCATCAGATGACCAATACGATGTAATAATGATCTTTGATCAATTAAAACATAAAGTTCCTCAATTCGGTAACTTCCGGTTTTGGCAATTAAGCTCTTTTAGCAAATATTCTGATAAAACTAGGTCCGTAAATCAATACGACAAAAGTTTATCAGAATATCCCGGATAACCATAACATAACGACCCGAAACCTCAGATTTTGGCAATCCTATCAAACGAAATTACGGTACTAAGACCATATGCCCATGAGGTGTTCAGCCACGAACGCGTAGTTCGTTATGTTTGTATCACTAATGCACGCAATATTTAGTCTACGAAGCCTATCAGCATATCACACGTAATCAACACACGCCTCATAAACTATACAATTCTTTAGCCTGTGTCAGATTCCCACTGATGTACTATCATTTCCTCTGTTTTACCAGGAAATCATTTTTGATTTTCTAATTTTTAGGTCTTTTTGAATTTTATAATGTTTTTGGCTTTTCTGATAAAATGGCTCCCCCTAAAATAAAGAACATATTTTTGGATTTTCATTTTTCTGAAAAACAAAAACAAAAACAAAAGTTAAAAGAAACAATCCACTCGAAAGCATCAACTTCTTTGAGGATTTTACAATCCCCTCGAAAGCATCAACTTCTTTGAGGATTACGAAAGTAAAGAGAAATTCCCAATTAGCAAAGAGAAATTCCCAATTAGCAAAATATAAAAAAAACTAAAAACTAAAAAGCGATAAACCGAGGTGCCGATTAGTCCTGTTTTTCCTTTATATTGTTTACTTTTAAAAGATATTCAAAGCGTGAACGGTCAAAGGCTTTAGTAAACAGATCTGCACGTTGGTAGTCAGTGTGTATTTTGATCATATCGATCAATTCCTTAGCGTAACAATCACGGATAAAATGATATTTGATCCGGATGTGTTTCGCTTTAGAATGATTTTCCGAATTTTTAGTTAATGCAATTGCGGCTTCGTTGTCGCAGTAAATAGGAGTTTTAAGAAACTGCAAACCGTAATCCACCATTTGTTGTTGAATCCAGAGTACTTGAGAACAGCAACTCGAGGCTGCAATATACTCGGCTTCACAGGTAGATTGTGCTACGGAAGTCTGTTTCTTGCATTGCCAGGTGATTAACCTGCTCCCGAAAAACTGGCAACCAGCTGTAGTAGATTTGCTATCCTTGTCACAGCCGCCCCAATCTGCATCACTAAAAGATATGAAATCAAAATTATCATCATTAGGGTACCAAAGTCCTTTTGAGGGACAACCCTTCAGATATCTAAGGATACGCTTGACCGCCGTCAGATGACTTTGTTTCGGCTTCGATTGATACCGGGCACAGAGACACGTTGCGTACATAATATCTGGTCGAGACGCCGTCAAATACATCAGAGATCCGATGATTGCTCTGTATGTAAAAGGATCCGTCAGCTCCCCCTTAGCGTCCACTCCAATCCCGTGATTGGGTTGAATCGGGGTATCCATAGGCTTTGAGTCCTCCATCTGGAACCGGCTCAAGATGTCGGAGACATATTTCGTCTGGTGAATGAAGATCCCGTCGGGTCTTTGGTCCACCTGCAAGCCTAGGAAAAACTGCATCTCCCCCATGGCGCTCATTTCGAACTTTTCCTGCATGACAGATTCAAAATCCCTGCATAAAAGCTCGTTAGTTGAACCAAATATTATATCATCAACATATATCTGCACTAGAAGCAAGTCATCGCCCGTCTTTTTCGTAAAGAGGGTACAATCGACGAGGCCGCGCTTAAATCCTTTGTTGATGAGGTATGTACTTAGCTCCTCGTACCACTGCCTCGGAGCCTGGTGCAAGCCATAAAGAGCTTTGTTCAACACGTAGACCTTATCCCGGTGGATTGGGTCCTCAAAGCCTGGTGGCTGCCCGACATACACCTCTTCCTTGACTTTACCGTACAGAAATGCGCTTTTCACGTCCATCTGGTAAACTTTGAATTTCTTATAAGAAGCAAACGCGAGGAACATCCGAATAGCTTCGATTCGTGCTACCGGTGCATAGATTTCATTATAATCAATCCCTTCGATTTGATGGAAACCCTGCACGACCAATCTGGCTTTGTTCCTAACAATTACCCCACGATCATCCTTCTTACACTTGAACACCCATTTGGTGCCAATCTTCTTTCTATCCGGCGGCAAATCCGTGAGCGTCCACACTCCTAATTTCTGGAATTGTAATAACTCCTCCTGCATAGCTTCAACCCAGGCATCATCCTTCAAAGCGTCCTTGTACGTCCTTGGCTCTACCTGCGACACATAACACGCAAACGACCAATCATTTTGACTACCAGATTGTTGAATTTTGGCATATAAAGCTAAAGCACCAAAACTCTCTGGCGAATTAACACTTTTAAGCTGCCCTCTGGTCATAACACTACTTCCAGGATCACCGATAACTTGTTCCAGCGGGTGAATACGATGAATCCGAGATTCCGGATAATCAGGTACTTGCACTCCCGTCTGAACAGTCAAGTTCTCTACAGCATCCAGATCATGACCCGTATTTGATGATGAAGCCACATCAGAAGTTGGAGTTGGGTTCACTGGCGGTGCCTCCTGTTCTTCAGCTTGATCAAGAATAGCTTCTTCAAATTGTTCATCTTCAGATTCTGAAGTGTCTAATGAAGTTGAAGCCTCTTGAAAAATCTCTTCTTCTTGTATAGGAGCGTTGGTATCATTAGAAGCTGGTAGGGGGTTCACGGTGATTGGACGCACCAACGGTGAAGTTGTTGCATTTTCACACTCGTAAAGTAATCGAATAACAGCTTCTTCAACCAAGCTATCTAGATTGAATGATTCAAAGAAGTCTTTGTAATCAAACATCCAATCAGGACCCGTGCCTTGAAGATTTTGAGTATATCGTTGAACTTCCACGTTAGCCCAGTCTTCCACACGACGAGTTCGCTTGTTGTATACCCGTTTGAGTGGGGTTGCATATCCAACAAAGTAACCCTCCTCGGCTTTAGGACTAAACTTTTCGCTTGGATTCAACATAGTGCAAGGCGCCCCAAAAGGTTCTAGATACTCTAAATTCGGCTTTCTTCGGTGTAACAGCTCATAAGACGTTTTACCAAACTTCTTCACTGTTAGAACCCGATTTAATGTGTAATTTGCTGCATAAATCGCCTCGTTCCAGAACATTACCGGAAGATTTGAATCAGCGAGCATTGTTCTAGCCGCTTCAATTAGAGTCCTATTCTTTCGTTCAGCAACACCGTTCTGTTGAGGGGTGTACGGAGCCGAATATTCATGATGTATCCCTTTGTTTTCACAAAGTTCATCCATCTTGGCATTTTTGAACTCCGTCCCATTGTCACTCCGAATTCTCTTTATCTTCACATTGTAGAGATTCTCTAATCGAGTGAACAGAACTTTTAGATTCATAAAAGTGTCGCTTTTATTCTGCAAACACATCACCCATGAAAATCTTGAGTAATCGTCAGTGACGACTAAACAATAAAGCTCTCCAAGATGACTATGGCGCTTGACCGGTCCGAAAAGATCCATGTGCAATCGCTCTAGTGGCATCTCTACAGAGTTAACCTTTTTCACTTTGTGGGACTGTTTGTGCTGCTTCCCCTTTTTACAACTCACACACTTGTCATTCAAATGGAAATGTTTCACATTTACTCCCTCGACAAGTCCATTTCTCACAAGTTGATTCATTTTCTTCAGATGAATGTGCCCCATTCTTCGGTGCCACATTATCGATTCTTTCTCAGTCGCTTTGGACAAAAAGCATGTTATTTGCCCCTGTGATGTCATCGCCTTGGACATATCAAGAATGTATAGATTGTTGACGCGAGGTGCCTTCAACATTATCCACTCTTTAGGAATTGTAAAGCCCGGTTTCAAGATATAGCAGGATTTGTCATCAAAATGCACAGTAAATTTCTTGTCACAAATTTGACTGACACTCAACAGATTGTAGTCTATCTGCTTCACATACGATATCCGCTCAAAACTCACTATCCCATTGCTCACACTCCCTTCCATAGTGATATATCCACCTTTGTTTCCCGCAAACGCAACATACCCTCCATTGATGTTCTTCACATCGAACAGCAACGCAAGATCCCCTGTCATGTGGCCTGAAGCTCCACTATCAACAATCCAAAGACTGCTAATAGGGCCAGCTGAAGCTCCCTGCACACAAAAAGTAAATCATTTAGTGCTTTCGGGGGACCCAAGCCTGAGTCTTGGGTCTTTCAACATCAGGTTTCACAATGACATTTTCACAAACATTTTTAACAACATTTTGATCAATCTTTTTCTGATTAATCAAAACTGTTTCCTTCTTCTCATTAGCCTTTGAAGATGAAGCTCCTGGAGTGCCATTGGGTGTCCAAGATTGTTCAGTCCTTTTCAGGATGCGAATCTGAGACTTTGGGTTCTCAGTCGGTTTCTGAACATTGTTAGCAAATGTAACCTTCTTGGTAACCTTATCTGATTTAACAGACTTAGGTCCAACATTCGATTTGACAATCGGTTTTGGTGTAACCTTTTGTCTATCAAAAGTTGAGTTCACCACAGGCTTCCTCCACGAGTTTTCCATCGCAATCCGATTCCTTCTATCATAGTGCATTGGACGAATGTTCCTCATTTGAAAATGGTTTTGATTATAAAACGGTTGTGGTTGTTGAGGAACAACTCTCCTATGAGGTGGCACATAATGATCAATCGGCTTACGCATAGAATTCCTCATTTCAACTTCGTGCCTCTTGTGCCTTACATATGGGCACTGAGCAAGTAAATGCCCGCGTTCCCCACACTTAAAACACGCACGGTACTCTTCAAAAACATTAGGAGCATTTGGTTGAGCAAATGATCTAACAGGATATTGATCATTATACTGTTGCTTCCTTAAACTCTCAGGAAGTGGCCCTTTTGAGTAAGTAGGCTCATTGAAACCATTAGCTCTGTTTTTGGGTTTAACAAACTCTGTGACATGGACCTTTGGTTCTTGAGGAACATCCAAGTACAACTTTTTCAACAAAGCTGGTGGAATTTCATTTGTTCTCTCATGTTTAGGGAACCAAATAGTACTTTCTTGCCAAATCTTTTCAATTTTAGCATAATTGGCATTTTTAATTGGAAAGTCCTCGTCAGAGATGATCTTATCGGATCCTTCCATCCGATAAAACACCTTGACAGGTTTGTCACATTGTTCGTTTTTCTCATTTCTCTCAAGATCTTTCTTAATCACATTAAGATCTTTCTTCACAACATTCTTCTCAGATTTTTCCACATGATAAACATTTCTCATTGGAACAATTTGAGATGATGAAACTGGTTCATTCGTAATGATGTGATTTTCTTTTGGAATATCACATACATTAACAGTCTGGGTACAACCAGTATCATCACTCTCTGAATCTGAGTCAACACTTTCAGCAGTAACACCCTCATCATTGATTCCCAAAATCGGTCTAACATCGGAATTTGGATCACCAACACTTGAAGTGTTAGATTCATTTTCCGATGCTGAGTCAGATTTTACCGAACTCTCCGGTGTCACTGAGTGACAATTATGGTTTTCAAAAAGAACCGGAGATGGTACAGCCCGATAGTTGGTTGTTTTGTCATCAATGATGTGGTCTACCACATAAGCCACATTCTTGTAACTTTCTAACTTTTTGTTTACTTTTTCAGCAAAGCATTTGATGGCGGCCATTTCTAACTTGGTATTTTCAATTTCATTGATATAGTTGTTTATTGCCAATTGTTTTAATGACAAAGTGTTTTTCAAGTCAGAAATGTCCTTTTTGTAGCCATCTAACACTTTGTTAAAAGCATTCAACTCTTTGCGAGTAGATTGACTGTTCATGATAGCACTATCACGTTGAATACGGAGTTGTTTAACCTCCTCAGTCAATCTATCACAAGCACCACAATATTTATCACTAGTATTATCAGTACTACAAGCAGAACTTACAGGTTTTGGTGAGTCAGTCATGGCCATCAAAGCGAAATGAGCTTCCTTTCCTGCAAAGAATCTGGAATAATCAATCTTTGTGAAAGCATCATCTGCAATGCACGACTTCCTAGTCATCAGAAAATCTGCTTCTGCAAGTAACTGATCAATATCTTCATCAAGAGAATTAACACTAGCTTCCGTATCTGAGTCACTGTCTGAATCAGAATAAACCGATTCACACTCCTCAGGAATGTCAGAAACAGTATCAATCACCACTCCTGAATTAGTCTCTTCATTTTCAACCTTAACATTCACTTCAGAATCAACCTTAACAGGTTCACAATCCTCATCCATCTCAGCTTCAGAATCATCACTATCAACCTTAGTTTCAACCTTCTCCTCCACCGTCACAGAGTCTTCAAGATCAACCTGATAGGCAACACACGCCACATTTCCTCCAGTGGTTATTTCCTCAACACCTATCTGAATGCTCGACCAGTCAAACCTCTCGTCTTGTTGAGTAACCAATGCTTGATTGGTATTCTGTTGTTCAGCTGGTGTAGTGATTGGTATGACTGTTCGGTTAGCATTGTTTGGTGTTTGGGTTTGTGTCTGGTTTGGTGTGTTTGGTTGTCTATTTTGGTTGTTGTGAAAGTTGTTTTGATGGTTTTGGGAAGAAACTTGGTTTTGGTTTTGTTGACGGTTCTGATAGGTAGCATTAAATGGATTCCTGTTGCCTTGTTTTGGTGGTTGTGTGCATTCACGTTTAAAGTGACCTTTACCTCCACAATTAAAACAAGTCACTTTCTCCTTATTGAACCCATAGGTTGTGTTAGGAGAAGTACCCAAGTCGGTTCTACCTGTTTTCTCAATAAACTCCGTTGCTCTTCGCATTATGCTCGCAAATGCCCATTGAATATCAATGAGTTCCATTTCCTCCTTATCAATCTGTGCGTAGTCTTCATTGGTCAAGTTGTTATTACCAATTTGACTAGCAACTAATCCATTATAGGAAGAAACCATTGCCGAGACTAATGCAATGTGTTGCTGAGCAACTTCAACTGTCACATTTCCAAGATTGGAAGTCTCCAAGACCACAGTTGGTTGATTAGGTTGGTTCATTGGTTGTGGTTGAGTTTGACCAGCAGTGTAAAAAGCTGCTTGTTGTTTTGGTGAGAATGGTGGAATATATGAATATTGATATGGAACTTGTGGTTGTGGTTGTGATAAAGATGAAGTTTGTTGATGGTAGTTAATGATGGGTGATTCTACAGCATTGGATATACAAGCAACATGTGGTGTTACTAGCCCTCCAGAACTTGTACTTGTTGGAACTAAAGATCCTCCAAAGTATAAGTTTGGATTCTGAGGAATCTGTGCTCTCCTAGCCTTCCTCTTCTCTTCCAGTTCCTTGTTTTCCAGCTTCTCAACGAACTCTTGAAGCGACCAGTACTGAAAAGCATCCTTTTCCTTCAGAACATCCACATGCTGATCCCAGTTAGGTGGTAATGCTTCAGCAAACTTGTCCACCTGTTTAGCCATAGGGATCTGTACACCATAGCTAGACAATTCAGATATCAAATGATTATATCTAGGAGTTAGTTCTTTCAAAGTCTCATTTCCAACATAAGAAAAATTTTCAAACTCCTTAACAAGCTCTTCCATCCTCAAATTCCTAGTCTTTTCATTTCCATCATGCTTCCTTTTAAGCATATCCCACAAAGCCTTAGAAGTTGTGCACGTTCCAAACTGATGCAACAGATCATTAGTAATGGCTTGTGTCAGTTGTGAGAACGCCTTCTTTTCCACAGCAAACTTCTTTTTCTCATCCTCCGCCATGCTCTCCAATGGCACTGGTTCACCCGTGTTCTCCAGAACTGGTGGTGTGTATCCTTTAGCAATCATGTTCCATGCTTCAGCACCTTCTACTCCCATGCCTTCCAAGTGTATCTTGAACTTTTTCTGCCACTGATTGTATTCCTGAATCTCCATGAGCTTCGGTGGCCGAGTCCCGCTACCTGAAGACAAATCATTAATCAGTGTGGAAATAGCATTAGTAGTTTGAGTGTTTACCACCGCTGCTGCTACTCCCCAGTAGTCAGACTGTGGTACTGTAGGTGCATTCTGAGTCATGTAGTTAACCGGCTGCGAAGACTGTGTGCTCGTCTTCTGTGCTGCCACGGTCCATGGGTCCATAACCTGCTGTTGTGGTTGTGTAGTTGCTGGTGTAGGAGTAGTTTGATAACGCCACATAGTCACGCACTTCGAGAAGTTCAACACTTAGAAAAATTTTCCAAAAAGTATCCTAGGTTCGCCCAGAATGTGTTTAGATTCGTCCCTTTTTAGTACAGGTTCGTCCAAAACACTTTCACCCGAATGTAGAATTTCACTAGAAGGTAAAAACTCACAAACACTATCTACGTTCGTCCAAAACAAACTAGGTTCGTCCGTTTGAGAATCACCTTCGTCCGCCCGACATCCCGAAAGTAGAAAATTAGACCCGAATGTAAACCTTTTATGTGAAAAACTCTTCGTTCGACCAAAAACCTCTACGTTCGCCCGAAAATCCTATCACCTTCGACCTAAAACACTTACGTTCGCCCACAACCTGCAGATTCGCCCATATCTGTTCTTTAAAAAACGGTTACACTTTTGAAAAACGGTTATTTTGATCTCTGATTTTCAAAAGTTTGTGGATTTGATAGATCTTAATCAGGTTATGCTTCGGAGATGATTTGGAACAACTTTAATACTTGGAATTTTGAATTTTAACCACAAAATCACCTCTAATTTTATCAAACACACTCAAAAACCATTTTTAGTTGAAAACAGATGTGAATTGATGAAAATTATGTCCAAATCAGCTCTGAGTTTATCAATTTGTTGTTGTATGATCCTCTACGCTCTGATACCACTTTGTAGAGGGAGAATTCGACACGAAAACAGGATTATATGATCATACAAGGTGCTAAACCAGGTGCGGAAACCCTAGTTCAGAACAAACTGAAGTAAACTCAATCAAAACACAATCAAGATCATTTTAAAAGCTTTTCATAGATTAACTTGTTCAATTAAACCTTTACAGACTGATAATAGTTAATCTAGACCTCAAACAGACAATCTCTAACCTCTCAGGAACACACACACAAAACACACACTCTCTATGACTCGTTCTACATTACAAAAACTTGAAATCTATTTATAATAGCTGCACGTTCGCCCAGATGAACTGGTCGAAGGTAACAGATTTCCACATTCGCCCAGTAGACTGGTCGAATGTGTTCTTCTATGCATTCCTGATCTTCATTCGTCCAATACAAGTCTTCCTTCGCCCATTCTAAACCTCCTTCGCCCCTTCTGATATTCCCTCACCCATTAACACATGTTAGTATCTAATCATTAGTCGCAAAACGGCATCTACAGACGGAACAGAGGAGGAGGTGGTGGGAGGTCGGTGATGGTGGGAGGTCGGTGGTGGTGGGAGGTCGGTGATGGTGAGGGTTGAAGAAACGAAAATATAAAAAGATATTGAGAGCAGGGAAGGAGAAGAGTGAGGAAGAATTAGGGATATTAGGGTTTGAGGGAGGGTCGTCAACCCTCAACAACCAACAAACTATAAAAACTTCTAATTCAAACCATTATGAACCAAAACTTAACTTACCAGTTACCAATAGTGATTTACTTATAGTTATTTATCAATACAGCTGAATTCAAACTTATTGTCAGCAAAGGTCTACTCAAAGTCTCAAAGTACATAAACATAGTCACATCTTTCCAATCCCTCACACTCAATCACTGTATGTCCATAGTATTATAATCAGTAATAACTCATTGTCATCACAACTCTAAATCAATTATCTACAATCAGAACAAAGAAATATAAACTATTTCGACTGTTACCGTATCCCCTAACTACCTAATACACTACCATCTCAATTACATTATTCCTGTATGGATTTGATTCCTATATTAGCCACTAAAAATTACTAACAAAGTACCACTAAATTTGTTCAACTCCAAGACCAAATTTTGATAGCAAACTTTGGACGTCTGTGTATTTTAAAAATGCTTGATCCCTCTACTATTTCTTTAGATGTTTTCCTAGAGATCGAGTTAAAAATTAATATTCGAACATCAAATCTTATATTTGATTGAGTTTAGCTTTACTTCACAAAACTGAAAAGCCCTAATATCGAGACCTGTAATCTACTTTTGTACATATGTACCACATTCCTAGGCAAACTATTTCATCCAAAAAAACTACTCTTTACTACTCTGTTTGCAGAAGATACCAACAACGGAGCTCTAAATTAACTACAAAATCCCTTCTCTCTTTCTACTAAAAATCCAAACGCTTAAATTAAAACATTCCACTAATAGGACACTGTCATCTTAAATGCTTATTCTACTCTTTTCTCTTAGGTTGAGTTGGTCGTTCGAAGGTGGTACGATGAGGAAGTTGTGGTGGTTTGACGAAGTACTGTTGAGAGGAGTGGTGGCAAGGAGCGTCGGCGGTGTACGGTGTTGTAGGTGGGTCGTTTGCAGCGTTTGGTGACAACGGAGATGATAATCTCTAGTTATTGTTGGTGATGTTGTGTGGTGTGGTAGGATGATGGTGTTACGGTGTTGGGTGGACTGTTCAAGAAGGTGGGTTTACGGTGGTGAGTAGCGTAAACGATGAGAATCGAACCGGATATTGCAAAAATCTCGGGGACAAGGACACTGGACCGGTTTTGACTAAGATGATGACGGTGTCGTCGCCGGTGTGCCGCCATGAAGGACGGTATTATCAATTAAAGTCGATATTATTAGAAGCATAAGTGATGGAAATTAGGGAATAGAACAGGAAGCTTGTACGTATAGATGTGTGTACCTTTATTTCGAGATCTTATGTGAGAGATAAAGAAGAAAGATGTGTGATGTTTGAAGTGTGACGGCGAGGGGAACCACAAACCATGCTTCTACGTCTACGTCGAATGAAGGAAGAGAAGAGAGAGAACAATGAGATGGGAGGGGTTATGTGATAGGGTTATGAGAATTGGGGTTTTATGTTTTTCTTTTTTTTTTTTAAATAAAAAAACGAAAAAATTCAAAAACACCAAAATCTTTCAATTATGATGCCACGTGGCAGTTTCATGGAGAGGTTGAGGCCACCATTGAACGCCACGTCAGCAAAAGGGCTTTGTTTTATATATATATATAGATTTTGCTTTCTGCTTGATTACTTATTTATTTATTTTTTTGGTAGGTAGATATTTATTCTGTTTTTAAAGCTTTTTATGAGTAATAGATAGAAATGTATTTCAATCGATAACTGGAAAGTCAATCTTATGTTTGATGTGTTAGTGACGGCCCTCGGGGAGCTGGAGATAAGATCCTACATGAAATCGTAAACCCGCTGGATAGTGAGAACTATGTTTGTGTTGACCACATAAGCCAACTGCAGTGTTCTTTATAAAAGTAAAAAAAATTATTTTTATCAAGAAGTAATCATGATTGAATCTTGCACACAAAACACAGCTTTATGGTTATATATACACACTGACCCAACTAAACATACCATTTTCATATAAACTTTTACCCTTCTATCTTCAATAACCAATGCAATGCAATTTATATCTCCAAACTCATCGGCTAATATTATGATATGACCCTTTCTTGTATTGTATTGTATGGGTGATTAGGATACATTGTCTTCTTGTCTTTACAAGGATTCTTTATTTTTTCTCCCTCACTTATAAATTATGAATTGATATTTTAATAGTTTCAAGAATAAAGCTAAAACTGTCATGCCATATTATGAATCACTGTAATAATAAAATAAATCAAAATGGGCAATGTGATACTCAAATTATCAGAAAGGTGTATATAATATGTCAAAGTTCATTTAACATGATATTCAAAAAGTTTTGAAAGGTATATATGCAATTCTTCTACCTTATTTTAAATAAATCATGCTTAATCAAATACCAAATCCAATTAATAAATGCAACAGAAAACACCCTCTGAGCTGCTTTCCGTTCCAAAGAGAAGGGAAAAATAAACACACCTATCATTATTGCAATCATCCCTTCAAGATGAAATGCTAAAGAATCATATCGGTTGGAGTGACTGATGATGATAAGAAAACAGATTTCGGTACCATCTCCTGACATCTTCGCCTTTACAAATGTGAGTTCCGAGTCGGCCTACAAAAGGGTCAAATAAGGAAAAAAGAAATCGAATGAGTTTTAAACATCTGCAAATATCTTCTCTCATCACACTCAAACCTCATGTCTTGAATCTTTCCTAGCAAGGTGACGATTTGTTTCGTTAACCATGAGAAACCATTAGAGAAAATACACGGTACCCATGAATACCTAGTGTAGCAAGCATGTGGCCTTCAGGGGTCAAGGCAGAAGCTATAGTTAAAGTTGGATTCAAATCTAAGACCTCTACTAGAAATAACAGTTTTGACCCATCTACTTGCAATTTGGTTGATGATAAGGGTTGTCTTGTAACAAGTTAAGGAAAGGAATATGTCAAACAGGTTAAAACTTAAAAGTCACCCAGCATCCGTTTTTAACACGTGCAACCTCCTATATATTATTGTTCATGTATGCAATTTCGAAAAGAAAATTCGTGGCTATATTAACGTGTAAACCTACTTGGCCTAAGGTAAAGCATCACAACGCTTTATGTCAATCGGGTCTTAATAAGTAATGAATTATATCATATGATGATTAAACCTAAAACAAAAAATAAACATTGGGCAAGAGGATGTGAGGAAAGACGGTTGGGATGAAGGGAATTTGATCACCACATTAGTTATAGACAGCATATAAAATAGATAAGGATAGTGCAATTGCTATTTTCTCAGAGAATACAAGTATGCAACTAAAAAAGGGAAAAATATTTTTGAAAATTTAGTCAAATGTGTTTAATTTATAAATATGAATAATATAAGGATTTGCTGAGATATACATTTGAGATCATCTCCGGTGAAGTGAATTATATAAGGGCTAAACATTTTCACCTAAACCCTCAACTGGTCTAAATTCAGCTTGTAATTATTGCCTGGTAATGTAAATTTTATATCATTATTATTAGCATCTCATTTTAATATGAAGATAATGTTCTGTAAGGTAGATGAAATGACCTTAAAATTACATAATAGTGATCTTCACATTGAAGTTGATGCGAAGGTGAGAATGCCACAGAAAGGATATTGCCAAAATCATATCTCACTATAAAAATGCCCGTAATAAGATGCAAAGGATAAATTCATTCAACACGCTGTCAAGAAAAGATTACAGTCTTACCAAGCATGATTCGGTTTAATTAATTCTAGGGAAGTCATATGCTGATATCCTCAGGGTAGCTGCCTAGCACACTCAAGAAAGTAGCGAACTCCTGTGCAACATATTAACATCAGTAATTCATAGTGTCAAATGTTAAACATGTGAAGACAAGATCAAGTTCGATTTAAACCTACCTTAAGATGCGAAAGAGCATTTTGGGCCCTTTGGTCTGCCATAGATGCTTGGAAGTCAACATAGAAAAGGTAAGGGAAAGACCTGGACATGATTAACCGGAATTAAATCAAAGAATGACACACATTTAATAGCAAAACTAGATGTAGCCTTTTCGACCCATTTACTTATCAAAAGGGCGATTTGGATTATATGTCACCTCAAAAAAGTTAAACAGGTAAAAATTAACTATTAGTTTAAAAGAAAACTGTCGGAAGTCGCCAAACGACCAACGTGCATTTATAATGCATAAACAAGTTATATCATTTTATTCACAATATTGGATTAGTATTAAAATAATGCATTTTACTAACATTTGATACACTTAACTATTAATATAACATTACTATAAATTTGGACCAAAAATGTATTGGGACAACCTTACCCAGCCATACCCATAATATAACAAGTTTTGACCTCTTAGATGGCATCATTTTGCCACCTCAAAGAAAAATTAGGAAAAAAAAGTTCCTTTACATACCCAGGGCTCCCATTGGTACTTTCATTATGTGCAGGTAAAGCCTGCCTTTGCAGAGGACGGCTTTCAATCTGCATTTAGGTAAATTAAACTGAAAAATCAGCAACATGTTACTTGAAACAAAAGCAAATTGTGAGTGATGAAGAAAAAAAGAAAAAGGAACCTACCTTAGTTAGATTTATTTGTCTCATAGCAAACACTGCAAGTGCCTTGAAAAGCATCCCAGGACCCTCATCGAGTGAGAAAACGATACTTGTCTGACATAAATCATATATCATGCGTTGCTAAGGTAAATAAATAAGCTGCATAATTTATTTTTATTTTTTTTTAACTTTTCAGAGTAAGCAAACCTTGAATGGTCTATCTGTACGTGGAATTATAGGTTCCCTTGCCAGCATTAAGAATCTAGTCACATTATCTGAATAATCCTGAAAAAGAACTCATACACTCTCAAACTAGATGTGGCAATTTCGACCCATATACTTGTATATAAGTTTTTAAGAATTGGAGTTGAATACTTGAATGTGTCAAACAGGTCAAAAGTTGGAAGAGTGAAAAAAGTAGATTATTAATTAAATAATATAACGTGAAGTAATTAATTATATTTAATACAGTAAATATCTGTTAAAAAGGTAGAATAGAACAGAAAAAAAAAACATGTGTTTATGCCAACCGAGCCCAAGTGGGCCTGTTTGCCATGAACCAAATCACCCATTTTGACAGGTTACCCAACCCACCTATTATGACAGTTTTACCTAAAACCAAAGAACAATTATCCAACAACTTTGAGAGGTACCTGGATGTCCTCTTGAAGCAAATTTAATCCATAAATCTTAGCAGCAGCAGCACTAGCAACTGCTCCAGTATCATCAAGTTTATGGAGAGCAACATGCTGCCAGGATGGATGACAATATAAAACATTAGCGAATAATAAACTATAATCGATCATAGAGATTCTAATAGTCGATAGAGTTAACTACGGAACATATTGAAACATTTTAAACAAGTTTTAACACTTATAAAATGTACTCATGTCACTAGGTAGAAACTCTTGATAATCAATTACAAACCAGATCAACTGATGTGTTGATTAAACCTTAATTCACATCTTCTCCAATCCAATCCATTTACATGATCCAACAAATAAAAAATGATGCATTGATCCATTAAGATCTCTCTCAAGATCACACAAAGATGAGAGGGTAAAGGGGTAATTCTGTAACTGATACGAACCCAGTAATGGGTCAAGCCGGGTTGGAGCCGGCCAATAATCTGCTGAGCGATTTACTTGACTCATTAGCTCCAAAAGCAAAATCAAATTAAGAGGGAAAATTAGGAAGGAAAACATAGTGGGTAGTGGGCTGAAAACTAGGAAGTAACTAGGCCTGTAAACGAACCGAACGTTTATGAACTGTTCGTGAACTGTTAGGCGGGAAGTTCGTTTATGTTCGTTTAATTAAACGAACGAACATGAACACACGTTTGTTCGTTAATTTATGTTCATCAACGTTCGTTTATGTTCGTTCATTTATTTTTGTTCGTTTATGTTTGTTTAATTAAACTTTACTTTATTTTTTATTATTTATTTCCTTTTTGTTAAGTAACCTTTATACATATTATATTATATACAATTCATATAAATATTATATACAATATATTTGATATGTTCTAAAAACATAACCCTAACCCTAACATTCTTAACATATCTGCCGCTCTCCACATTTCACAGCCCAAGCTCCCTTCTTTTTGTAGATACATGATGGATATTTTGAATGAATCATGTACATTCAAACTACTAATTTAGATTTGGTTTTGGTTACATTGTGATGTATTAGACTTGGTTGAATTGTGATGAATCATTATTAACTTGTTTTTGTTTGTGTTCATTAATGTTCGTTTATGTTCATTTGTGTTCGTTTATATTGATCATTTGTGTTCATTTATGTTCATGAACTGTTCGTTTAGGTTTTAAATGAACGAACATAAACGAACACGAACATGCATTTGTGTTCGTTTATGTTCATGAACTGTTTGTTTAGGTTTTAAATGATCGAACACAAACACGACAAATTTCTTAATGAACGAACACGAACACAAAAATGTGTTCGATTATGTGTTCGTGTTCGGTTAAACTTAAATGAACAAACACGAACACGCCTTGTTCGTGTTCGTTCGGTTCGTTTACAGGCCTAGAAGTAACTGCTGCATATTTTCTTTTTTATAGATTTTGATGTTTCAGTTTTTAGGTTGTCTTTGGTTTTTATCTAAAATTCTAAATTAATTATGTAATTCAGAATTGTGGAGGCTAGCCCCTCTCGAATGGGGCTAACTATCCTGTATTTTGTTTTCTTTTAATCAATCGAAATTCCATTTCCTATTGTTGGTTCCATTGCCAGGAATTCGACATGGTTAAGATCCAAAACAATTCAGATTCTGTGTCTGTTCAATTGGCAATAATCGCTGCTAGACTTGACACCAGTGTCAAAATTGAGGGCTGATGTTGCAGAACTCAAAACTGTGATGTGTGGAACACCTTTCCGAATCGACAGTCAGAAAAGAAGTGATGAATTTTCTCTTAATTCTGTTGATTTCAGAAGCAACCAGGGACCCGCGAGTGGAATTCAAAGCCCACTGACAGACCCGGTAGCGACTTCAGCCATTTTTCCTTCAACCATGCTCCATCCTAGCCAAATAAGCTGGGACGACAGCTTTAAACCTCAACCAACGCTCGATCATCAGGCTCCTTCATATCACCAAGTCCTGACTCCACCGAAACTGATCCCCCTTCGCATCTCAGAAGCTTCAAAACAGGTATCCTATTCTTACAAAGGAGCAGCTTTTTGGTCACCTTCAGATGCTCATGACGACGAGAAGATATGGTTGCACAAACAGTTAACTGATCAGCCTATGGCTGTCCATTCTTCTTATGGTGGTGAATACAAGGTTTGGGCTAACGATAATGAAAAGGATGCAATTCGTAGGTGGGAGCAGAAAAAGAAACAACCGTTGGTGGCCCTTAGGGAATTTATCATTGCCTGCAGTCCCAGTTTCACATCCTTTCGACTTGAGGACAAGTCGTTTCTCCGGGCTGGTAGTATTGATACGAACCCAGTAATGGGTCAGGCCGGGTTGGAGCAGGCCAATAATCTGTTGAGCGATTTACTTGACTCATTGGCTCCAAAAGCAAAATCAAATTAAGAGGGAAAATTAGGAGGGAAAACATAGTGGAGTAGTGGGCTGAAAACTAGGAAGTAACTGCTGCATATTTTCTTTTTTATAGACTTTGATGTTTTAGTTTTTAGGTTGTCTTTGGTTTTTATCTACAATTCTAAATTAATTCTGTAATTCAGAATTGTGGAGGCTAGCCCCTCTCGAATCGGGCCAACTATCAGTAACACAAACTTTTACCATACAGAAAATCCTAATCAAAATTTTTTTGCTAAAAACTGGAAAAGGATCACTACTGTAATTCTCGCTGATAATCCGGGACTGATGTGACGCTATCCCAATAAATCAAGGAAATACATTGGCAGCCTCATTATCAATTCAAATCCTGTTAGCTAAAGATTTTCTCTGATTTATACAATATCCAAAAGATTAATCTATTTAGGCAAATCAATACTTGAATAGATCCATTATCCATCCATTTAGCGCTGATATTAAGATCTAAGTATATTACAGCCAGTCCCACCCCAAACAGTGAGATAATACAGTTTCCTTACTGACTATCCAATTTCTCTAAATAATTACGAGCATTATCAACGTTATAGCAATATATATATTGGCATTGAATCTTAACATGATATCAGCTTTTTGTATACTTCGTCCTTTTCTTCATAGACAGCAGCAATCAGACTCTCGATACAGGACTTCAGGATTTAATTGCACAATTAATAGTTATCCATGCTTTAAATGAAAATGCTGACAATTAGTGAAGGTGAAGAAGGTTGATGCTAAAGGGACTCTATTATTTATAGTTCTCGTTTGTTCTTTTTCAAACCATATGTATTTAAGTTGGTGTATCATCTCTTAGTAACGTAAAGGAGCATGTCACTACCTTTGCAGCACCAGCAGTATCATCAACGGCTTCTCTCACTATTCCAAGTTTTGTTAAAGTGTTCTCACATTGAGCAAGAGCCTGTAAAAGCATACAAGTAGACATTATGTTTAGACAATTAGGAGTGGTTCAAATTTGATTTTGAATAAGAATCAGATAAATGGCGGTAAGACAAAGGGTTGTTGGACATAACCAACTGCGAGTTCAACAAGCTCTTATTATACACACACACAAAATCACCAACAACGGTTATAACTCCAGTGAAAATAGGAGATAGGCTAGGTTAGATTAAAAGTACGGAATCATGTCATGAGGCGTTTTCCCTTTGCCTCACGAGGCGCAAGCCCGAGGCAGAATAAAAAAAAGAAATATAAATATTATATATCTTTTAAAATGAAATACCAAATAATTTCATCATCAGATTCATCAAAAACACACATTAAAAATACATGGAATGCTTGAAATTGACACAAAAAGTAACACATCAAAAACCTCGAGGCGCAGTTTTTGTTACGGCCTCAGCCCTATGAGGGAACATGTAGAAAATAACACCCTGAGGGCTGAGGCGCCGCCTCAGACTCGCTTTCTTACCAAATCGCCTTGAGGCACATCTTGAGGCATGACTTAGAAGTAACCTTAGTTTATGCTTTGATAGTAAATTATATTAGCCCAAACATCGACAAAAACAATATGTAGTTGCGAACTTGTGATAATACGAAAATACGAAGTAAACCTGTGGATGGCTTAGAACCCTTTTCAAGTGTTCAATTTTTACGCCATGGTTAGCTAGCAAGCAATGGCGAATAGCAAGTTTGACTTCCCCAACAATGTGCAACCTGTGTCGAAGTAACAAATCGTAATTCCTATGAATGCTTCCTCCCAAAGAATTCTCAATAGGTAAAACTGCTCGATCCACTAGCCACCGCTCAACAGCCTGCAGTGACATATGCATGTTTAATTACCCATGGCGTTGTAACCACTACGAGAGTACACGATTTGTTTATACTGGATGTGCAAGTGCATTTAGAACAATTGCCTAATAGTCAACAATGTGCATCACGCCATCACTGATCACTATGCATTTAAACTCAAACATTGCTATCATTGTATGCAGGAAAACAAAAACAACATGGCTATCATACTATGAACACAATATTGAGGCATAAGTATCATTCCTAACTTTTACAATTAGCAAACTTCATGAGCCACATGCATGTTGGAGACTGGAGACTGTACATTAGTAGCAAAAGTACTGATGTAGTGTATTCAATTACCAATACAAACTCTACCATGCTAAAATGTCATAAATTACCATTATCTATCTCCAAATGTTGACAGCAAACAACTTAAGTAATTAACAAACGAAAGAAAACAGAAATAAACATGACTCTGAAACTTGATCCAGAAACCATATGAGTTTAGGTGTGTTTAAATTTTTCAAACTGAGCAACACAATAGCTTATGAAAATGGAAACATGTACGTTAATCTGCTTCATGTAATTCATACTAATTGGTGTTTTAACATAAATATGACAAAATGATTGACCCAGTTAACAAAGCTTCAAATGCCAATAAATTACTTAAGCAAGTCTCCCTGGCAGCTTTGGGTAAATTAGAGTGTCCTTCAAGGCCAAAAGAAACCACATGAGTATTGTCTCCGCAGACGAAGAAAGAGCAACAGTCACAAATTCAGTTTAAACCTAAAATATTGTTATGCAATATGATTAGCACAAGCTCTTATCCCAAAGTAAAACTAGGTGGAATCAAGGTCAAATTCTATATCATTTGTTGCTGCTAATATTGCCAAAAAAAGGATAAAAAGAAAGGCCTATTAGGGTACGTATTGTGATCTGCCCATAGGGTTCGTATTGTTATCTGCCCATAGCACCATCTAATTTACTATATATTACAGCTACTTTCATCAGAAATAAAATTTCTGTTTTGTGGCAGGTGTAGTTAATTTTTCAGTTTCTTCAGAGTTCATCAGACCTGCTGGTTGTCAACTATGATTTCAACTTTTCTAGTCAACTTGTGGCCTTACAGTCTAAAGTTGACAGCTTTCTAGAAGTTACACAGACATAATTTTGATCAAAGTGTAACATTCATCAGTATTTTCACAAACCTTATGGTTGTCATCTAATATAACATTTCTAGTCTTTTACAATCTAAAAGTAAACAACTATTTACGGAAGTCACACGATTCTAATCAAAATGTAGTAATAAAGCTAAAGTTGCATCAATTAAATGGTAAACACACCTCAAATGCAGTTTCAAATTGTTCACAAGGTACGGCTTCACACTTAGGGTAGGCCTTGTCTGCAGCAGATTCACTATAGGCCCCTGGAACACCCTGCCATCAACAATCAAACAGCAACTAAGTAACCACTCTTATTATTATTATTATTATTAACAAGGTGTTGTGGAGGATTTTGGTGTATAAAAGGAAGACATGAAATCAAATGAAATGAAAACCTGATAAGCAACACGAATGCGAGAGCCCTCAGAAGGCAAGCCAGTCAAATCAGTAGAGGTTAAAGGCCCTAAATATATATATTCAACAATCAGAAAATCAATCTATGTTTAAATAAATAAAAAAAGAGAAGAAAAGAAATGAAATGATTAGTTAGGGTTAGGGTTGGTTATAGATAGTAAGTAAGTAAGTACTTGGAAGAGAAGTGGTTTTGGCTCCTTGAATTGAAGAAGATGAGGAAGAAGAAGAAGAAGAAGAGGCTGATAAACTTAATCTGGTGCGTTTGTGGAATGGGAATTTAGCTTTTGAGGGGATGATGGAGGAGGTGTTAATAATATCAAGGGAGGTAGGCTTTATTGGGGTTCCACACACACTGCCCGCCATTCTTCACTTATGGCTTCCTTGGTTGGTTATTCACAGCAGCTCAAGCAGCAGCAGCTTGCTCTTTCTTTCACAAAATCAAACAATTACCCTATTTCGCCCTCTCCCTCCCTAGCTGTAGGTATGGTGTTCAATAGTCACTTCCTATAGAATTTGGTAATGGTATTTTTGGTATTCCTATCGATAGCATGTAGAATGAGCATTTTGTAATACTAATACCGTATTCCTATCCATTTTCCCTTATATTTGGTATCGGTACTCTAACGTTCTCAGTTTTAGCGGGCAAACCCATAAAAAGTGATACTTATTATGCAACCTCGTCTCGGCTCTGCCTAAACATAAGGGCAATCACAATCTAGCGCAGGAGTATGAATTTCTAACACGAAATTCACAAGTTTGGGATTAGTATAAACAGTTTTCTGGTTGAGCTCCTGAACCCGTTTAGTTAAACAGATAAAGTTCGGGTCAACCAGACATGTTCGCAAATCAACCCGTTTAACCCATTTTTATCTTGATTTTTGTTTTATTGCTCTGTAGGATATCTTATGCCAAAAAGTTAGAGATAATTAATATTTTTATATTTATACATTTATTTATATTTATTTTGTTGTAAAAAAGTAAATTTTGAGTTTAATATGAATAAATTAAAAAAAAAACTCCGGGTTAATGAGTTAATATGTCTAACACGATAATTGGGTTCGGGTTGTGTTTAGGTTCATGTCAAAATTTTGGGTTCGTGTCGGTTGGATAAACCAACATGCTAACATGACTCGTATAGCACCCCTAGTCCAGGAATGGCAACCCGAGCTCGATGAAAATACTTGAAACCTGAAACATTTGAGACGGGTATAGGGTTAGGTAATAAAGTATGGAATTACTTTTGGAATTAATGATAAGTTTTAAATTATTCATGGTTTAGTAATAATTTTGATTAGTTTGATTCTTAAACATGTACATTCATACTAAGTCCATTGGAATATTGGATAATCTAACATCTTGATCTTCTTAATATTCTCTGTTGTAAATAATTTGTCTCAAATTACTTTTGTCTCTTATCGATACCAGTATGTATTATGATATTTTGAGTTCATTAGTTGTCACTTTTTCAGCCAGGCTGACCACTGTGTTAACAAATCATGACCTTTCGCTGCAGGGTAGGGAAGATGAAGTGGGTGGTGAGAGTGGAGATGGGTGGTGGTGGTGGTGGTGGTTTGTAGAGGTGATGGGTGATGAAGATGAAGTTGGCGAGTCCAACATAATTTTTAATTATATTTTATAATAATAAGAGTAGTTTAGTCTTAACTGAATTATTTAACCTCCACCCACTTCAGAGACTATTCGAGTTAAATGACACCAAAAATAAAAAAAATACAATTGTAATTTTGAAAAGCTAGGAACTAAAGTTGAAATTTAAGGAAACCACGTGGACCTATTTGAGAAAAACAATTTTTTTCTCGATGATACATATTCCAATAGGCTATATATATTAACGGAAAATTCGATGAACCCGGATGATTATCATCCATAGGCATAGGAGGAAAAGGTGGGTAATTAAAGTCAAGTCGTCCATTGTTGACCACGAGTTTTCAAAGAATCTCTTTCTTAACGCGCTTACATTACATTACATTACAGCTGCCTGCCTGCTACACACCCACCCTTATTGTTATTCCTCCACTCCTCTCATCTCCTTTGTAAATCATCTGTCCCCACGCTTTGCAGGCCACGTCATCCACCCAACAAATTCTCTGCTACCTACACAAACAAACAAACAAACACAATGGTTTTGATGAAAGAATTGTATCCTCTGCCTGCTCTCTCTCTGTTTTTTTTTTTTTTTTAAAACCCAATTTCATATGGGTTTTGGTTGCAAGTAGCAGTTTTTATAATAGATGCACCGAAATTTGTAGAATCTGGCAGGATGATGCCTGCAGGATCCAAGGCGAGGGCTTTGTAGCAAGTTTTCATTGTCTATAAATATCATGCTTTTAAGTTTTAACCAAGTCATTTTGATTTGATGAAATCAACATATATGACATGTGTATTTATTTACTGGCCGGTGTCAAACCTATATTATATACAACAACACACCTAAACTCATGCTTTAATCTGAATGAATCAATATGCCTCCTCGTATAACCTTTTTATCTAAAAAGTCACTCAAACGACCTGTTTGTTTGACAGTCCAAATATCGATGATCAGCGCTAGCTCAAAATTTAGATGTCATAATATAATGGCTTCTGTTCCTTGTTTGTTTTGAGTCTTTCTTTCTTTCTTTCACTGTTGCTTACTATTCTAGTTCTAGTTATACATCCTCATCCTATATATTTATTCCATTTGGGATTTTCTTAACTCCCCACTCCACTGGTTTTTGTCTACCAAAGCCGGATTGTCATGCCCTTGTCTTTAGAAGAGGTAAACCAAACCAAACCAAACCAAAGCTTAGATTTTATTCAACCTCTTCTTCTTTTTGATGTTTGAACAGGTAATTAACCAACCAGTTTTGTTATATGAATTTTCAGTATCAGGTAGCTCAGATGTATATGGTCATGAAAATGCAGCAGCAGACCAGTAGCAGCACTGAAGGGGTCGACGTTTTAGTGAACCGAAATTTTGAAGATACTTTATTTGGAAAGGGCCGCTACACATCCAAAGTCTATCGTCTCCAAAGGTATTTTAGACCCCATTCATGTTATTTTCCTCTCACTCCAACGTCTCTATCTTACTTACATGACTTTACTGGTTACTTATTTGAATAGAATACCTACCATGATAGTTAAGTTTTTGTTCTGGTGAAGTTACTTAAAACACAGTGCAGCTTGTAACATTTTTTTGTTTTGTGGGTCATGTTTAAACTGTGTTGTATAAAGCATGGTTTTGCTTGGTCCCATCTTGTCATTTATAGTATAGACTTAACAAATTTAAATCAACAATGTTGTTATAGTTTTGCTATCATTGAGTTTAGTAGACATGTGGTTCATAGTTGACTGGTTGCATCCTGTAAGGTTTAGGTAATGACTAAATCCATTGTGAACTTATGCACTTGTGCTTTCGATTACTTGTGCAGCAAGGCACCTACTTGGCTTAGTACTTTTGCGCCTACGCATGCTCTCACAATGCATGAGGAAGCTTGGAATGCATACCCCAAGTGCAAAACAGGTTCGATTGCTTGATTTTATTTTTCTCTACTTGTGGAAGAAAGTCTTATTGAAATATTTTTTTTTGTCTAACTACATGGGATGTCTGCAGTAATTAAGGTAATCAATAGTTGCTTCTTGAATTATTAGCCTGATTTCTTGGTTGGTTTTATTTTCAATATTAACTATTTCGAGTTTGTGCAGTGTCCATATTTCACAAGTTTTACATTAACCATCGAAACTATTCATAGAGCTGACAATGGACACTCTGAAAATGTAAGTTGCGTAATGTGCTACCTAGTATTATGCTTAATCTTTTTTTTATCTTTTCTTTCTTTTTTGTGTGTATTTTATGCGTTATCAAAGGTACTTCTATAAGTAGTATGGAATATCAGTAAGGGTGTGACTTTCTAACACGACACCAACCTAACACGAAATTTGTGGGTTTGGGTTTAGTCTAAACGGGTTTAGGTAGAACCTGCAAACACATTTAGCTCAAAGGGTCTGGTTTGTGTCAATCCGATGGGTTGTGGGTTGAAGCCTATTTAATAACTTTTTTTTTTATTTCTTTAAAATGTGTTTATGTGAAAATTTAATGTTTAAAAATAAATTGTCGTATTTTAAACATCATTGCTTCAAAAAAATTTAAATAATAAGTAAATTTAGAATTTAAAAGTATTAATATGTAAAAAAAAAAAGTTATATTGGGTCAAACAGGTAATGCCCGTGTCCACTTTGAATGCACGTGTGTGTTTTAAATTTAGAATTTAAAAGTATTAATATGCAAAAAAAAAAAAAAAACCTTTTATGTTGGGTCAAACGGGTAATGTTCCTGTCCACTTGTGAATGCACGTGTTGTGTTAGGGTTCATGTGTGACACGATTTTCTGGTTCATGTCGGGTTTGATCACTTTTTGGTGACTTTTTTATGGTCAAAGATTTAGACCTAGAGAATTAAGTAAAGAGTTTCTGTTTATTGACATAAATAAGTGTTTATTACATTTATGTTCTATATATCATTTTTGCAATTTTACGGCCCAAGGTTTTGATTGTTGCTTTAAAGCGGGAATTATCACGAGTAAATAAAAGTAACCGGTAGTTTTTTGCTGCAAGTTAGGCTAGCTTGACCCAAAACACTTTTCGTCTAACATTTTAATTTTATAGACATGTGGTGTGTAAAGAAATATATTATATCTTGTTTGGATGAGTGTTCTTTGTATATGTGACGTTTCTTTTACAAGTGTTTGACCCGTAAGAGATTAATCATAACCTGAATTGACCTGACCCATTGGAAAGTGAATTAGTTGACCTCTAAGTGTTTGACCTTTTGATCTCTTACGGGCAATTGGTTAGTGTAGGTTCACGGCTTAAACAAACAACAATTAGCCGCCAGGGAAGTTGAAATCATTGATATCGCTTCAACGTCAGACGGGTATTGGAGTTATGTAATTGGTAGCAACACTGTTGACTTTTCCAAATTCCAGTCGGCAACAACTGGTCGTGGTCCTCTTCTACAAGGATGGCAGGTTAGTTCCATGTTTAATCTTGTCAATTTTCATAAAAGATTAACGAACACTAGATGTTGCAAAATGGTCAGGTTGGACAGCCTGAGTACGGAATTTACAACCTGATACTTTTTTGGGTCTTCAAATTTTATATTTTCTTCAATAATTAGATTGTGTAAAATATAATTTCATTTATTATTTTATAAAAGGTAAATTATTATTATTATTATTATTATTATTATTGTTGTTGTTGAAAATGCACTTTTGGCGAATTTCTACCCAAGTCAGATAACATAATGTGATTTGGTTTTCAGGATCGGTGTAAACCAGTTATGACCGCATACAAATTGGTGACTGTAGACGCTCCATATTGGGGTTTTGGTAGTCGCCTTGAACAAGCTTTGATTGCGGTATTTCTTTGCCCTTAATAATCGTATCAAAATTATCCATAACTTACTTTCTTTAGTAGTATAGGTTTTAATCATATTCTAATTATCTATAAGTAATAATAAGTTGTTGACAGCTCGACCCAATTCTAACCGGCTTGTTGACCTGATAACCTGTTGTTACCTGACCCATTACCAATCTAGCCATCTTATCACCTCTAATGTATATAGTTTTTTGTACTATTCAGTTGGGTCATTATATAAGCATAGGGACAACTATTTCTGACACGACCCAAAATAAACACGTTTTGGGTCGTCTAACGCGACCTGTTTAATAAATGGATTTAACCCGAGTGACCCATTAAATAAGTGGGTCTACCTGTTAACCCGTTTTAAAGTTTTTTAGAAAAGTGCACACTTAGATTTTGTAGATAAAAAGTGTTAAAATTTTTAGTAAGATAACTCTCTTAATTTCCATCACTTTTATTTCATTAGTTCTGTCTGCCAATTCTGCCATCATTTTCATTGTGCTCCTTAAAATCTCAAACTAAATATATATAAACATGTTTATTTCATCGGAGTGAAAGATAAGAAAATAGGAAACAACATTAGTTAAAGAGACATATGTTACAAAAATGTTTGAGCTTGAGTTATTGGTTGATTAAATTGTACCAAATCGCTAAGTTTTACTCGTTTTCACAAATGAAGATTAAATGGGTTGACCCCAAAACACAACACGAACACTACTCGATTTAGGTTATATGGGTCGGGTTAAGGTTCACCTACTCAACCTTGTCAATTAGAATGTGAAGTTAATTTTATAATTTTTGGTTTTACAGGGTGAAAGGGCGTTATTTGTTGAAAGCCACCGTAACTGTTTTGCTTGGATAGATGAATGGTATGGTATGACAGTGAAGATGATGCGTGATATTGAAAAACAATGCATACCATTGTCTCAAGAGGTAAATATCATATATAGAATTTCATCACTGATAAAAAAAATTAAAATATAATAAATTTTTACGTTCCACACTTCCACCTTATAGAATATTAATATATATATATATATATATATATATATATATATATATATATATATATATATATATCTGTTCATATATGGGATTGCATTTGATAGTGAAAGTGAAAGTGAATGAGTGTCATTGGTTACATTGTCGGTATGGATTACTATCGGTTTAACCCATAGTTTGAACTATTTATGTCACATGTTGTGTTTGGGGGAATACACCATGGGTCGAAACCTGGAAGGTGTAAAAATTTGGGTGAAATAGGAGATGTGGAAATTTGCCGTACAAAAAAAAAAAAAAATTATGTCTAATTTACTCATAGAGAATAATAAATGAACTTAAATGTTTGTAATTTATAATAAGCTGATATTGGAAAAAAGGCCACACTTAACACCTAAAATATGTGTGCACGTTTACAAGTGGACATTTCGATTCTTCAAGCAATTTGCTGCACATCTATATCTATATATATATAAAAGAAAAGGCTTTTGCTGACGTGGCGTGCAATGGAGGCTTCAACCTTGTGTCACGTGGCATCATAATGGAGAGTTTTTGGTGTTTTTAAATTGTTTCCTTTCTTAATTAAATTGAGTTATTTTAGGAAAAAAGAATTTAAAAATAAATTTAAAATTTTATCTCTCATATTTCCTCCTATAACTTTTAAACGTTTATATCTTTTATATACGGTATTTTTTAAAGAAAAAAATTACATCAAATTAACGAGCGTTTTATTATCTTTCCAACGAGTACCATAGTGCTATATAAAAAACGGAGAAAAAATTGACTATTTTTTGTGGGGTTTCGTTCATACAGGAAAAAAACACACAAAGTGTTCATGTTATCACGTAAAATTAGATTTTGTGGGGAATATGAGTTATTACCGATTAGAATACTGTGAACATACAATGATTGGAAGATTTTGTGGTTAGTTAACTTGTGCCGTTTGTAATAGGTTATCACATAAAATTAGATTTATCAACCCCGGGACCCTCCCGGGGTAATCAGCTAGTATATATATAAAAGAAAAGACCTTTGCTGACGTGGCGTGCAATGAGGCCTCAACCTTATGCCACGTGGCATCATAATGGAGAGTTTTTGGTGTTTTTAAATTGTTTCCTTTTTTAATTAAATTGAGTTATTTTAGGAAAAAAGAATTTAAAAATAAATTTAAAATTTTCTCTCTCATATTTCCTCCCATAACTTTTAAACGTTTATATCTTTTATATACGGGATTTTTTAAAGAAAAAAATTACACCAAATTAACGAGCGTTTTATTATCTTTCCAACGAGTACCATAGTGCTATATAAAAAACGGAGAAAAAATCGATACTTTTTGTGGGGTTTCGTTCATACAGGAAAAAAACACACAAAGTGTTCATGTTATCACGTAAAATTAGATTTTGTGGGGAATATGAGTTATTACTGATTAGAATACTATAAACATGCAATGATTGGAAGATTTTGTGGTTAGTTAACTTGAGCCATTTGTAATAGGTTATCACGTAAAATTAGATTTATCAACCCCGGGACCTCCCGGGGTAATCAGCTAGTTTTCAATATTTTCATTAACTCATCTCTCAAATTGAACACCCTACTAGTGAATGATTTGTTGTACTCAGTCATTATAAATATTTGTTATTGTAGGAGCCTCTATCGAGCCCATTCTAGTTTCTTTTTTTTATGACGCAAGATAAACAAATCGATTATGATCAACTAATGGCGAAGGCAGTTAGTTTACAAGTCCGGGTTCGTTGGTTCAAGACATGTTATGATAGATATTCAATTTGATTTGATTTGTTTTGATACTGTATATTCATAGAAAATTTCATATATAAGGGGTTAACTTGCACATTGTATTATATGATTTGAAATGCAAGGGTCGTCATTACATTATTATAAACTAGATTTATATCCCGGGAGCGTCCCGGGGTTGAAAAATCTAATATGACATATCAATTTTACATACGAAATAAACTGATGCGCTTTATAGTTACACTAGCTCATTACCCCGGGAGGTCCCGGGGTTGAAAAATCTAATATGACGTGATAACCTATTGCAAATGGCTCTGCATGTCTATAATATTATAATCACTAATAACTCATATCGTCTAACCTAAAACCTAATAAGTAATAAGCTAAACAATCACTTATGTAAGCTGTAACTCTTCAAAAACTCATCACATCTCTCTAATCTCTCACATTCTAATGACTCTTATAATTTCTAACCTAATCAATTAAACAATCACTTAAGTTGCAAGTTGTAACCATTAAAAAACTTATCACATCTATCTACCAAGTCTCACAATACTAATATTGATACCTAACCTAAAAGAATGTATAACTCTAATATTGACACCTATCATAAATGCTAAAAAATGCATAACTCTAATATCAATATTCAATACATAACCTAAAACAATGTGTAACTCTAATATTAAATTATTAATACATGTCATAAAGGCTAAATAATACATAACTCTAACATCAATATTCAATACCTAACCTAAAACAATCTATAAATCAAATGCTTACACCTAATACTTTAACATGAAGAATAACTAAAATCCTTGTCAAATCGGTAAAAGATACATAACATATTATACAAAGAAGCTCAAAGTCTCTTAAAGGTCCTAACTTTTCTTGTAATAGCTATACCACCTGCACTCCTAAGACTTAAACTTCACGTTATTTGGTATACATTCATCTCAATCAATGCTTTCAAAATTTTGTCAATCTTATTAGAATGTTTGTTATGCAGGATACTCAAGCACAGAAAAAGAGTCATATGCTCTCTCACTTTGTACATTACCATGACACACATACATAATACAAAAGTGGCCCCACCACCCTCTGTTTCTCCCCGTCAAGCCATCAACTTGAGAATCTATTATAAATGATAAGGCAAAAGAAAGATAACTAAAGTGAAAGCAATTTTATAAACAAATCGATATAGTAGAAAACAAATTTCATTGAAAGAAGATAACTATAAAAAAATAAAAAAGCTTTGTATTTATAATGTTATTAGAAAATTTTTTGAAACAGATATTATCTATAAATTTATAGATATATGTCAATTTAAATTGGAAAATATGTTTATTTTTTTCCAAACTTTTAGAAACTAAATCACGTATTCAATGATTTCTAAATATAAATATATCTTAAATAATATTTATATTATAAATCGTATATGTTAAATTATATTTAAAATATAAATAGTATATATATATATATATATAGATTAAATTTAATAGTTTATATTATTCATACATATTTTTTTTTGACTATTTCAAATTTTAACAGATTATTACAATAATGAAACACTAGCTGATTACCTCGGAAAGGTCCCGGGGTTGAAAAATTTAATATGATTTAATAAAAAATGATAAAAAAAAGAAAACTCAAATCACGAAAAGAGTAAATAACTTAAACATAATCAATCTTAGTTAAAAAAACATTTATTTAAAAAGTTAAAAAAATAAAAAGCATAAACCATATTAAACATAATAAAGTATTAAAAGGATAACCTTCAACATATAATCATCTTCACGTAAATTAAAATATGTTACAATTTGACTTATACTTATATATATAGATGTAGAATTCATGATGGGGGTTGAAAAATATAACCATTCTAATAATACTAATACTAATACTAATAATTATTACTCTTGTAATTAAATAAATAAAAAAATAATCTTGCTATAAGGTGACACCATGTGTTGCAGTGTTGGGCGAATCTTTCTCCTAGCTTCTCTTGATGAAGTATACCTATCGATCTTTAGAAGAGTAAAATTCCAATGATAACATGGCGATTGGGCTGAATTTCAACATCGTAGATAAGAACCTGGTTTAAAAGAAAAAACATGATTAATGAATAACCTGAACACTTTGTGTTTTTTTCTGTATGAATATAACCCCACAAAAAATAGTCGTTTTTTTTTTTTCGTTTTTATATAGCACTATGGTACTCGTTGGAAAGATAATAAAACGCTCGTTAATTTGGTGTAATTTTTTTATTTAAAAAATCTCGAATATAAAAGATATTTATGTTTAAAAATTATGGGAGGAGGATAAGAGAGAAAAATTTAAATTTGTTTTTAAATTATTTTTTCCTAAAATAACTCAATTTAATTTTAGTAATTGAGAATTGAGAGATAGAGAGATAAATTTAGAAAAATACCCAAAAACACCAAAAACACTCAATTATTAAGCCACGTGGCACTCTCAAGGGGCATATATGCTTTCTTTTATATATATATATAGATATAGATATATCCTTTGACCATACGAAATCTTAACAGATAGGGTTTTATGTTTTCTTTTTTTTAATAAAAAAACGAAAATAATCAAAAACACAAAATTTTTTCAATTATTAAGCCACATGGCACTTTTATGGAGAGGTTGAAGCCACCATTGCACGACAAGTTAGCAACTATCAATTCTTTTATATATATTAATAGATAATAGATGCATGAAAGTTTCGGGTATCACCTAACCTAAAACAATTAACAATGTATCTCCAATGTTAATGTCTAACCTTAAACAATGTATAACTCTAATTAATGACTTGCTTATACATGATTAATGAATAACCTGAACACTTTATGTTTTTTTTTCCTGTATGAACAAAACCCTACAAAAAATAGTCGTTTTTTTCTTCGTTTTTTATATAGCACTATGATACTCGTTGGAAAGATAATAAAACACCTGTTAATTTGGTGTAATTTTTTTTTCTTTAAAAAATCTTGTCTATAAAAGATATTAACGTTTAAAAATTATGGGATGAAACATGAGAGAAAAATCCAAATTTGTTTTTAATTGGTAAAGTAAATCTTTTATTTTAAATTCTAAGATATGCATATATTTATAGGGTTTTAATTAATTTTATTATTAGATTTTAATAATAAATACAAAATAAAAAATAAATTAAACAGACTAACCTCAACGTGCTACGTGGCACTTTCAAGGAGGGGTTGAGGCCTCAATTGCATGCCACATCATCATAAGTCAATTCTTTTATTTATTAAATAGTTATAGATTATAGATACTATTGGGTAACCCGGGCATTGCGGCGGAGTCGACAATACGCGGTAGGAACATGATATGCATCAGACACAAGTATTTTTCATGTATTTTAACTGAGTCTCTTTTCGCCTTTCTAGGAGTTAACATGTCCTTCACTCTCAATATTGCTAATGCAAAAAAAAGATCACCAAAGTGTACTTTAAATGCATTGCTAAAGGAGTTAGATTATATGATTGTAAACTAACACATAATAGTACCATGAATAATATTTCTTTTTGGAGTATTAAAATATACATTTGGGTAAAAATATGTATATGTTATGAGGAATTTGAGCAAGCTATTTCCATTTTGGTAAAACTGTTAAATACTATTTTTAAATTTAACCTCTAAATATAACAGTGTCAATAAATCAAATTAAAAAATATATAACATTCAATACTCAAAACTCAAAGCATGTAGGTAGGTTTCATTATTTTAGCCCTACACTGTCATTAGGATAAAAAAAAATGTTGTTTTCTGTTTAACTACCTAAAAATTGAGGGACCTTATAGATGATGAGAGAATCAAAAGCATCAACATCGCTAACATTTTGTTTGCCATAATTTGGAGTCATGTTTCAAGTGAAACAACTCATACTAACATATTTAAATCACAGTGTTAGGAGTAAAGCAAGTTTATTGTAGTGAAAGAAGATGTGAACTAAACCAGACTTCTGTATAGTAACTTACAAATTCCGTGTGCTTCTCATTAATTTACATATAATTGATCCTAAGACATGTACATACAATAATTATTAACTACGCATTTTTCAAAATTTAATGAAATAAAGATACCCCATAGAAAAATGTAATAATTCAATGTAGATACAAAAATAATGAAGGATAAGTTGATTGTGAATTTTTGATAATTTAATAAAATAAAATTATCCCATGGGCAAAAGGGAAGAAAAGTGGTAAAATTTAGGATATTGTAAGGAAACCTTTGGTATGCCATCTTAACTTTGGCCAATTTGGACATATTTGCCCATGCCTCCTCCTTTATAATGTAGTATAGATAAAATTTAACGTATTTATTTATTTTCTCACAAATAAATGTTATATTTATTATTCTGCTTCTGATATGTGATCCACTTTATAAGATCTTTGTATACTAGCAGGAACCCGCGCGTTGCAGCGAGGCTGCATTGTGTTTGGCTGTTGCTTTTGGTCAATCAGGTTGCTGGTGTTGTACATTATACAAACATACTGATAATGTATAATATATGATCGGAGGGCGTACAATTTTAGTAGAAAGTAGGTGTAGATGTTGTAGTAGAATAACACGTTAAGTTTGTAATAAATATCATACGGTGTAAAATTAACCCATAGTTTGAAACAATAGATGACAGCATAGAGTTTTCTAAATACAAAAAACACAAGTGAAAAATAATGATTAAAAACAATACTCATGGACACAATATATGTAAGAGAAGTCCTTTGATATTGAAAGCACGTATGAAAATATAAAGCGATGCAGGAGAATACTGAAAACTTGAAGAAGAAGAAGAAGACAAGATTTCAGTCTCTGGTAAAAAAAGTAGCTAAATACTATAATGAAGCAATACAAAATAAATAATGGCGTGTGGGATGAGTTTGTCATCCCGTGGTACTAACTGGTCGATTTTATGGTATATTCTCCCTAATATAGTCCGAACGTATGTACGTACGTCATTTCTCATGTTGGCGATTGTTTCGTCTAATGAGACACCCATAGATGTGAAGGAGAAATTTGTGTTGTATGAGCGCATCAAAGAAACCACCACATTTGATAAAAGAAACCATAATATTGCTCTTGATTAATACAATAACCATTATGTTGCTTTTGATTAACACACATTTGTCTTATTGTAATTTTTAAACCGTAAACTTTTATTACATATATAATAATTTTAAACTAAAAGTCATCATGTATTCTTGTGTGACAATTATTTTGGTGGAAGTCCTTTGATATTGAAAGCACGAATAAAAAATAAAAATTGATGCGGAAGAATACTGAAAAGTTGAATCAAAGGACAAGATTTCAGTCTCTGAGAAAAAAGTAGCTAAATGCTCTAAATGTAGCTATAAAAAAATAAAGAATGGCGTGTGGGATTATTTTGCCATCCCGTGGTACTAACTGGTCGATTTTGTGGTATATTCTATAATATGCTTCGAACGTATATATGTCACTTCTCATGTTGGCGATTGTTTCGTCTATTGATATGTGACACTCGCCTATTTTCCTAGTCAACCCGTACACTTATTAGACGAGTCTTTGTTTTTCCAACAACAATCTAAGAACATGTCTAGTCTTTTCCTATGGATTATTTAATTAACACTAATGCATATGCTTAATATTAGTCAACTAATGTCTAGAATCTTACCAACATAATCATGATTTCTTACTAGAATGGTATGATTCCTTTTGTTAACAAAACCCATGGAAGATTTCCTTCCCAAATTGCACAAATCCTTTCCCTTTCCTGTCTTGTAGCCGTCTGATGTGCTCAAAGTGGTTTAATAAAAACTAACTAAATTAACCTAAACCAGACACTCTAAGTTTTAAATTTATAACCTAAGACTCTCTAAACTAAACCACACAACCGGCAAGTGTACCGGTCAGTGCAGTACAGCTAAAGTAAGTACGAGTATCGAACCCACGAGACTCTACTGGAAAACGTAAACTAGACTCGATTACTTATCCTAAATACTGACTTAATAATGTTTTGTTGCTTAAAGGGGGGTTTTCTAACAAACTAATTGCAAATAAATAAATAAAACTAAAATAACTAAAGACACAAACTAGAAATTGCAACTGGGATCAGATGATGGGAAGGCACTACCTAGGCTAGAATCCTACACATGAATGATAAGCTTCTAATGGCTATGGAACTGGTGTGGAACCGGGATCTTAAAATACTAAACATCAAGAATAAACTAGACACCCTCGACCCTTCTCAAGGGGAAACCCTAGAATATTGTTGTGCTGTTAAACCACCGGTTGAGAGGTTACCCTCACAGGCTTACCTACTCGAATCTTAAAGTACCCGCTAGACAGTCTACCTCACAGCGCGAAAGTCACAATACACCCGAAAGTGCAAGGGGTAACTACAATATTTCTGATAAAGACTTGGCCTACAAGGAATGCTAGGGAAACTAGGAAGATCTTCTTACAAAGCCTCTAGATCTAGCAATTTAACACCCTAGACCGACCAACAATCTCGCACCTTACAGCTATTGAGAATTGGTAGAACACTTAGAATTACCTAATTAACAATTACAACTCCTATGGATAACCTGCACAAATTAACCATAAACTAGTTGCTAACACCCAGTCCGCAACCTAACCCGCATTCATACATGAAAGACATTCACAAAAACGCATGTGGAGTAAATAATTATTAATTGAACAAAACTAGGTACGCATGTACACCAGATCAAAAATAATCGAAGTCTTTACTAAATCATCAATCCATAGTCAAAGTTCCAAAAAACCATAAAAACGTTCATTCAATCAAGAGTATTCATCATAACCTAAGTAGTAATAAAAGTCTAGCCAATAAACATGTTCAAAACAGGAATAAAATCAATTCTAAGTTCATGAAACATAGTTTGCAATTCAAAAGAACAAAGGAATGAAGAAACCGAATGATTAAAACCCGAATCTCTCGATCCTGGTGCTCAAAATCTTGACCCTTGGCCTTTCTCTCACCTCCTAGTGCTCCAGAGCAGCTTTAGTTCGTCCCAGGTGATGATAAAATCGATTAATGGCCGTTCTAGGGTTTTTAAAATCGAAATTGGGCCAAAAACTAAATTTTTCACGATTTTACTCCCGTCACGTAGCGTGACGGGCTTCAGATGATGTGGTCACGTAGCTCGACCAGATTCAGGGGGGTCCGTCACGTCGCGTGACCAGATGTGCTCTTTCCCGTCACGTAGCGCGACGAGACATAATTTTTCATTTTTTTCTTTTTTCGACTTCCCGATCAACCGCGACTCGTCCGGAGGCTCGTTTTTTCTCGTTTAAGCTCCATTTTACTTCCTTTCTTGCCCGGACTCCTGTGCAACACAAAATAATAAATAGAATACGAAAATACCACAGAAACGACACAAACTGACTCGAAAATAATATAAACTATAGACCGAAAACAGATGTATTTTGCAATACATCACCGTCACCCCCTAAACACCCTACACCAAATCTTTTTTTTTTAATTATTAAACCATATTGACTAATCACCTTGAAAGACCCTTGAATTGTCACATCATGGAAACTAGATGTTGGGTCTGCTGACCTGGAGAAGAATAGATGATTGGAAAGCCAAAATATACTACACTTCTGATTACCAATAAAACAGTGTTTTGATACAAAGATCCTCCCAAAGACTGATGACACTAACTGCTGTTACCAAACAACTGCTGGACAAAACTGCTGCTGTTGAAGAAACCACTGATGGACAAAGTGCTGATAAGGATACAAGGCAAAGTGCTGATAGAGATACAAGGTTTGTGAAGCCAACAACACTTAGGCTCCAACAGATGATTCAAGCCAACAGAGTTTCACTCATCAGCTGTTTAGTCATCAGAGGTTTAAGCAATGTAACAGTGTTTATATTAGTAGATGTTTTATGTTGTTATTATTGTTAGCTGTCATTGTCTAGGTGACGTCAATCTTAGGTCATCAGAGCTTTCGTTTGTCTATAAATAGAACAGTGCTTGTACTGTTCTATTCGTCACTCTCACATTCTCTTACACAAACAAAGTTTTGAGTAATCAGGCTGAGGGGGAGAATTGTAATCTGATACTTGTAATCTGTGATGACTTATGCAAAGTATTTGATAAAAACGATTGTTCCATTTGTTATGATTTATAGTTTATAATTCCGCTGCACTTTCCATTATTATTCATTCATTTACTGTTCCATTACTTAAACATTCATAACAAATCAAACTCAGATCCTAACAATTGGTATCAGAGCTTGGTCAATTAAATTCGATCTAATCAATAAATTTAATATAAATAGATCAACTCAAATTTATTGATATCACTTTGTTTGTTGATTGGAATCAGAGTAAAAGTTTATTTACGTTCAAAGTTTTTTAAACACACTTTGTTTTACAAACAATCAGAGAATGGCTTCAATCAATCATGATCCACACAACACTAGCACGAGCAACAAGCCACCGATGCTTGTCAGATCTGAATACAATATCTGGCAACGTCGGATGAGTCATATTCTAGCTCAACAAAACACTGGGTGTTGGAAGTCGGTTGTCTTCGGACCACATGTTCCGATGGTGCCGAGTACCGAAGATCCCAAGGTTCAAGTACCTAAGAGTGTTGAAAATTACCCCGAGCAAGATTTTTAGAAAATTGAGTTAGATGCCAAGGCTTTCAGTATTGTGGCCATGGCTCTACCAAATGATATCTATGATGGGCTGTTACACTGTAACAGTGCAAAGGAGTTGTGGGATGATTTAAAAAAACAATTCGGTGGGACTGAGGATGTTATTGAAAACAACTGGGAAATATTGAATCAACAATATGAAACATTCTGTCATGTGAAGGGCGAGTCATTAACTCAACAATTTGAGACGTTTAATTGTTTAATTAGTGAAATAAAACTGGTGGGTCTAACTTATCCAAAATCAACATTGAATCATAGGTTTCTTAGATCACTACCAGACAAATGGGACACTATAGCAATTGTTATGAGAAACTCAATTGGATTTAAGGACTTATCTCTGACCCAGCTTCATGGTAAGCTCTTGACCTATGAGAGAGAGCTTAACCAGAAAAAGAAGCTCCAGGATTCTGGAAAAGTGTCTGATGATTATATGTTTGGGAATACAACACTTTTGGGTCAGGATAAGGTGCCTGGTAGTAGTAAGGATCAGGGTTATGATAATTATATTGACATAACTACTGGTTTTAATACTGATTCTTATTCACCCAACTATGCCTTTGCAGCAAGTGGTGATATCCAGGCATCTGACAACACATCCTTTAAGTATAATGACCTTTAGTATTTTGACCCTGTGGACTTAGAAGAAATGGACATTTTGCATCAACTGGAACTGCTCAGTATTAGAACTAACAATTTATATAACAAAACTGGCAGAAGATATCTAGGTTTACACGGTGGGTCAAGAGTGGGGTTGGATAAATCAAAGATTAAGTATTCCAAATGTCATAGAATGGGTCATTTTGCTAGGGAATGTAGGAGTCAAAATGGAACACCTATGATTACCTATCCAAACCAAAGGCCTCAGACAAACACTTATCAGTTTTCCCAAAATACCCCTGGACCAAATGTGCAAAACACTGCCCACTTTGCACAATCCTCATCCACTGTTCCTGTGCATTATGTCTAAACCACTGTTCCCCAGATTCATTATGTCCAAACCCCTGTTGCTCAGGTTCAAATGCCAATAGCTGCTACTCCACCCTCTGCCCCTGCAGAGACCAGTCAACAAAGTCAACTGAGCTTTTTCACACAAGGCTTTGTTGATTGGAGCAGCTTACCAGATGAGTTAACAGATGAAAATATTGCTCTAGTTGCCAAATCTGAAAATGAACCAGGAAATTTCTGCTTCATGGCATTAGAGACAATTGTTGAGGAAGTGTTTTTTAAGTATGAAAATGTGACTAAAGATGTTGTTAATATAGTTGTTTCAGTTAAAGAGTCTAGTAAAAAGGCACCACAGGTTAAAATCATTCCCTTAAAAGATCTTCCAACAGATGTTCAAACAACTGTTGAAAAGAAGAAGGAAAAAAGGGAAGTTGAAAGAAAACTTGTTTTGTGAAAAGAAGAACCATGTTACTAAAAACTGTTTTATTCTAAAAGCATATGATATCAATAAAGGAACAAGTGTGTGTGATTCTAAACCAATCTGTTCAGTTTGTGGTAAAAAGAATCATAAAACCAAAGAGTGTCTTTATCTAAAAAATTTTGATGTCAAAATACAAGAGTATAAAGTTAAAACTCAAGTGAGTCAAGTGGTTAGTACTTCAAAAGGAAAACCCAAACATACCTTTACACCAGTCCAACCATCTGTTGTCAAAAACATGAATGAAAACTCTGCTCCCAGAGATGTTCAAGTAATAGATGCTCCACCCTCAAACAAGTTTCCAAGAGGACATGGACAACCACCTTGTCATCGTCTGCCACATGTTTATGAAGAGCCAAAAAGGCCTTCAAAACCAAGAGTGAACAGACATCCTCATGGTTACCAACATCTGACAGGAAATGGTCAAACATCTGGTGCACCAGGTGTTGATATACAAACATTGGAAAATGGTTAACAACAGTTGTTGAACCTGGTTCAAAAAGTAGTTCAAACCACTGATCATTATCCTAAACTTGAGGCTGAAAAGTCTGAGAACCCATCCAAAGCCAACTTGGCTTTGGACACTCACCAAAACTAATTCTTTACTGATGTGCAGGGAGCTTCTGCTTGCTTAGATAGTTTATGGTATGTAGATAGTGGAGGCTCCAGGCACATGACAGGATGTAGAGCCCTTCTTCTGGACTTTCTTGCTCATGGAGGGGGTGATATATCTTTTGGTAATGATTCTAAAGGTAAGGTGTTGGGTTCAGGGACTGTTTAGGCTGGGAGACTTAAGTTTGAAAATGTTAATCTGATTGATAATCTTAAATTTAATGTTCTTAGTGTTTCACAAATAAGTGACAAAGGTTATGGGTCATTCTTCACTAAGAAAACTTGTAAGATTATCGGACCAGAAGTGGTTGAAAAGATTAACACCATCATTGCTGAGAGCAAAGCACAACTTGTTGCTCATAGGAGTGGCAATGTGTATGTAGTTGATATGTTGAAGGATAACCCTATGACAAATGTCTGTCTATTTTATGTTGCCTCAACCAAAGAGACAGAATTGTGGCATAGGAGATTGGGTCACACCAACCTTCAAACTATCAACTCACTCTCCAAACAAAGCCTTGTAAGAGGTCTTCCACCAAAAGAATTTAAATGTGATGACCATTGTGTTTCCTGTTTAAAAGGCAAACAACATAAAAGCTCTTACAAATTCATTGATGAGTCCAAAACCAGTCAATGTCTTCAATTGTTGCACATGGACTTGTTTGGCCCAGTTAAAATCATGAGTCTAAGGAAAAAGAGATTTTGTCTTGTTATAGTTGATGATTTTTCTAGGTTTACATGGACTTACTTTTTACACTCTAAGGATGAGACTGCAGGTATCTTGAAGGACTTTGTCACCAAAGTTTAAAAGCAACATGACTTGCCAGTAAAAGTCTTTAGAAGTGACAATGGAACAGAGTTTAAAAATAAAGAGTTGGATGACTTCTGTGTGTCAAAAGGAATTGTGAGGCAGTACAGTATTCCAAGAACACCAGAACAAAATGGGGTGGTTGAAAAGAAAAATAGAACCCTCATTGAGGCTTCAAGAACTATGCTAGCAGATTCTGGTTTACCTCTGTTCTTTTGGGCAGAAGCTGTAAACACTGCTTGTTATGTTCAAAACAGAGTTTTAATCAACCCTAGACACCAAAAGACTGCTTATGAAATCTTGTTCAAAATCAAACCACTGATCTCATTTTTCAAAATCTTTGGCTGCCCATGTTTCATTTTAAATCTCAAAGATTCCATTTCAAAGTTTGCAGCCAAAGTAGATTGTGGTTATTTTCTGGGATATTCTTCTACTTCCAAGGCCTACAAAGTATTTAGCACAAGGACTAGGACAATAGAAGAAACTTTGAATGTAAAGTTCAATGAACTTTCATCATTAAAAATCCCAGCAAATCCTGCTGAATTGTTTGACTTAGATAAATTCAAATTTGAAGATATCACTTCTAAGACTAACAGTGCAGGTACACCACAATCTCCACAACAAGACTACAGATTTGACATTGTGATTCCACAGTCTCACAGCAAAGTCTACTCTGCATCAGGGCAAACAGATGTTCAAAACTCTGTTACAGCTAAGTCAACCACTATTGATCAGTCTTACCCTCAAACCACTGCCTCATCCAGCTCAACCACTGTTCAATCATTTGTTGACAAAAGTCCACCCTCAGTTGGCAAAGGTCAGTCCACCTTTACACCACTTGGGCCTATTTCCCCACTTCCATTTCAAACATCTGTTGGCACTACAGAAGTGCAAACAGATATTACAACAACAGATGCTACAAACCTCTTTCCCTCACCTCAAAACGCCATAGTACCATACAAGGGAGATTTAATCTACCTTAGAGCCCATCCACCAGACCAAATCATTGGCAACATCAATGAAGGGGTTCTCACAAGAAGTCAATCCTCAAACATCTGTCTTTTTGCAGGCTTTCTATCCCTCACACAACCTGTTAAGTACCAAGAGGCACTGAAAGACAACAGTTGGGTAGAAGCCATGCAAGAAGAGCTCATTCAGTTCAAAAGACAACAAGTATGGGAACTTGTACCATTGCTAAAGGATGTATGTCCAATTGGCACAAACTGGGTCTTTAAGTACAAAACAGATGAAAGGGGTATTGTTGTCAAGAATAAGGCCAGGCTTGTGGTTCAAGGCTTCAGACAAGAAGAAGGAATAGATAATGATGAAACCTTTGCTCCTGTAGTTAGGTTAGAAGCCATCAAACTTTTCTTAGCCTTTGCTGTCAACCACAACATCAAGGTGTTTCAGATGGACATCAAATGTGCATTTCTATATGGCAAAATTCAGGAGGAAGTCTATGTATGTCAACCACCTGGTTTTGAAGACACATTCCATCCTGATCATGTCTACAAGCTTAACAAAGCCTTGTATGGCTTGAAACAAGCACCAAGGGCCTGGTATGAAACTCTTTCAACCTTTCTTTTATCCATTGGTTTCACAAGAGGTAAAATTGATAAAACCTTATTTTTAAAATGGAAAGGGAAAGATTTAGTGATTGTTCAAATATATGTGGATGACATCATTTTTGGGTCCATATGTAACAAAATGTGTGAAGAGTTTAGAAAACTCATGACATCAGAGTTTGAAATGAATGCCATGGGTGAACTCCAATGCTTTCTTGGTCTCCAAGTCAAGCAATTGCAAAATGGAACTTTTATTCACCAAAATAAGTATGTTAAAAACCTACTTTCAAAATTTTAAACGAATGATTGTAAACCATGTAGTACACCCATGAGTACCACCAAGTTACTCACTATTGATGGTAAAGATGAACTGGTTGACCAGACACATTATAGATGTATGATTGGGTCTTTATTGTACTTAACTGCATCTAGGCCAAACATTATGTTTGCCACTTGTGTCTGTGCAAGATCCCAGGCATCACCTAGAAAGTCAAATCTTATAGCTGTGAAAGGATATTCAGATACCTAAAAGATGCTCCCACACTTGGTATCTGGTATCCTGCTAATGGGAATATTGAGCTTTCAGGTTATTCAGATAGTGATTTTGCTGGTTGTCAAACCACAAGGAAGTCAACATCAGGTGGGTGCCAATTCCTAGGCAATGCCTTGGTCTCTTGGTGAAGCAAAAAGCAAGCAGCTATCTCAACATCCACTACGGAGGCTGAATACATTACTGCTGCAAGCTGTACAACCGAACTAATGTGGCTTCAAAACCAACTACTGGATTTTGGTATAATTGCCCTGAGGACTCCACTCATGTTGGACAGTCAAGCAGCTGAAAATATCATCAAAAATCCAGTTTCCCATTCAACCACAAAGCACATTGACATCAGACACCATTTTGTGCGAGACAGCTATGAAAAAGGTTTGATTTCTCTACACCATGTTCCAACAGAGGATCAGTTGGCAGATGTGTTGACAAAAGCTTTAGACACATCTACCTTTGCAAATCTGATCTCTCGGATTGGTATGCTAAACATGGATTAAAAACAAAAAATGTTTTCATGAATAAAAGCATTAAAATGTTGTCAGAAAATCAAAATCTACCCTTAAAAATAGTTTTGGTTGAAATATCTGTTTCAAAACTCTGATCAGATAAAACAACCACTGCTGGTTGAAAAATCTGTTTCAAACATCTAATAAGATAAAACAACTGTTTTTACAAACATCTGTTGACTAGTCAATAGATGTTATAAACAACTGTCATCCACCAAAACAGACCTTCCATCAGATGTTTGCCACGTATACTCTCAAAAGCAGTATTTTGGTCACATCAGCGGTTTCCCCTGAGACTATAAAAACCCTATTTATTCCCAACAGTTGTTTCACTGTCTTATCAAATTCAAAATTCTGAAAACCGCTTTCCATCAACATTAAACCCTCATCACAAATTCATCGACTTTCTTACTGAACTCCAAAACATGGACATTCAATTGAAAGCTCCCCACAATTATTTACCATATTTGTCCAAAACAGAGGAAAACCGTCACTTTCATTCCATAATTGATATATTAACTGAATCCAAATACTTGCATGTCCTCACTTACACTTCATTGATCTATCTTGACACTCTCCAGGAGTTCTGATTGAATGCTGAAACCTTGTTAACAGATAAAAAGCCAACATCCATTATCTCAAAAATTGGAGTTACACATGTCACCATAACCCCCCAAACTATATCCACAACCTTCTCACTGAATGACCTGGCAGGTAAAGATTCTTTTGATAAAGCTAAACTTCACACAGAGTTCATAGAGAAAGGCTATGAAAGTCAAATGACTGGGGCAACAATTTTCAAAAAGTCCCCCCCCCCCAGCCATGAAATTTTTCTTTCATACTTTACTCACATGTCTCTCTGCTAAAACTACTTCTTTTAATGAAATCCCATTGAAAGTTCAGTACTTGGGATATGCAATTTTGTCAAATTCTGATTACAACTTATCCTAGGGACTGTTTCTAGATTTGGTAGCAAATGTGAAGGGTGTTAAGTCTGGGTCAAACAATGCTTTTCTTTTAAACCCAAGACTTCTAAGTGTTTTCCTTCAAAAGGTTTTGCCTGAAAAGGACTTTAAAAAGGGTGAAGGCCTTCAAATGAACAACCTTTCCCAAGAAACTTTTACAAGAATGATGGGTCCTAACACCCAAGAAAAATCAAGAAAAGCAAAAGTTTCAAAAACACAAGCAAAGAGTGTTAAGACAACAACTGTTGTGCAAACCTCTGTTGCTGAGCCCATTGCTCCTGGTGTTCATGGCACTACATCCAGTGCTGTGAAACCCACACCAGCCATTTCCAAAAGAAAACTTCCATCCACAAAGCCCATCAAAAAGAAAACCACAAAGGTGACTCTGGAAGATGAGATACCAGAGAAAAATCATGTTGTAACACAAATGCAACAAACAACCATTGTTGATACTTCCTCTCAACATGCGAAAATATCTCAACCCATACAAACTCCTCATGTATCCTCTCAAAAGGATCATGTTGTAAGCCAAGGGGACACACATCATGAAACAGATGGTTCACTTAAACATCTGTTTACAAGTCCTTCTCCCAGGGCTAACTCTCTTCTCACTCCACAACCCTCACCATCACAAAATCCTCCTATTCCACCTACCATGCAACCACTATTCAAAGCTATTGATAAAACTCAGGACTCTACCAGTTCCTCTCAACAACCTATCACTGAGAGTATACTTCAATAAGTGACTAGTCCTGAGAAAAGTCAAGTAGCTAGCCCACGAACTGAGGAGGCCACACCCTTTGAGTTACATGTAACTCAAGGTGGTATTTCAAGTGAAGCAGCCACTACTGTTGTGGAGACCATTGTCTCACTACAAGACAGTGGTTACATTGCTCAGACTTCCTTGAAGGCAACAACTGATGAGGCCACAAGAGTGACCCATACACCAGTTGGAAATCCCCAGTAACAAGACAAAGGGGCATTGGTTTCTTTCCCATGGACTCACCTCCTAGGACTGAACCAGTTACAACTACCACTGGTAGGAATTCAGATGATCCTATTAAGTTAGGTGATGGATTAAGATACCAAGAATTGACGGAGAGAGTGAATACCATTGAGTCATCTGTGACTGAAATCAAATCAGATATCAAAACCATGATGCAAACCTTGGTTACCCTCACACAAAGTCAACCATCCACCCAAGAGATTGCTAGTGAGCTATGGAAGTCTGTAAATCCCATCATCATAGCTCATCAAAAACTAGCAGATCAGACACAAGAAATATACATGACAATGATCAGAAATATGGTAGATGCTAGGTTCAATGATACCCAAGCAGACATTAAAGCCATAAAAGAACATCTGTTGAAGACCACTGGCTCTGCCCCTACAACCATTCTTAGAGATGAAGATGATGATGAGTTCACAGCAGATGATGCCAAAAATGGGGAGAGTGGCAGAGATAGGCTACCAAAGCTGGATCTTTTTGGGGTTCCGCCTTCTCAAAAGGGTCAAGCACAAAAGTCTGCTCAACAAAAGCCTGCAAATACACCAGGGTCTGCTTTTCCTTCTAAAACTAAAACCGCTGCTGAAACTGCCAAAGCTGACAAGGCAAAGAAGATTGATGAATCTGCCAATGTCTTAGCTGAAAAGGCTGCTGAAGCAAAACAAATCAGGGTTGAAACATTGGTGTTTTATGTTGTTATGCTTATGTTTATGATGACTTATGATGTTTTATGATGATGATACATGATGTTCAAAACTAATTGCGGTTCAACCGCCCATTTTGTACTAAAACTTAACTACTTTTTGGGGTTATGTATGGGATTTATGACGTGTGATTGTATTAATCTAATTTGACTTATATGTATGATTGTGTTGGTTGATATATGATTATATGTGATTATGCATCTCTTATGTTTGTTGTGTTCTCTTCTTAGTTATGCCTACCCGACAGTCAGCACGGACAACCGCAGGCGAACCCCTACCGACCACACCCGCTGAGTTAGCTAGAGTAAATGCTGTAGCAATTGCTCAACACAATGCAGCTCGGGCTGACTCTAGTGGAGGTTCAGGAGGTATCGGTCGCCGTCGAGGAAGTGAAACAGATCACGAAGTTGAAAACTCTATTCATGGCTGTTCATACAAAACCTTCATGGCATGCAAACCATGGACCTTCCATGGTAATAAGGGTGCTGTAGGAATTGTCCGATGGATAGAGAAGACCGAATCACTCCTCGACATCAACGGTTGCTCCGAGGATCAAAAGGTGAAGTACTCCACTTGTACTTATCAGGATGAAGCCCTTACCTGGTGGAATCTGCAAGTGCAAACCCTGGGCAGAGAAGTGGCATACAACCTTGCTTGTGCCGATCTCAAAGCACTGCTCATGGAAAAGTACTGCCCTAGGAGTGAACTCCAGAAGTTGGAAGCCAAGTTCTGGAACCTTACCATGGTGGATGCCAACGTAACTGCATATACCACTCGTTTTCATGAACTCTCTAGACTGGTCCCACACATGGTCACACCCGAATACAAGAGAGTTGAGCGGTATATCTGGGGTCTGTCACCAAAGGTTCGCAGTATGGTTACCGCATCGGCACCATCCACTATCCAGGCTGCGGTTACCCTAGCTCAGAGTTTGACCGACGACGCTGTTCGCATGGGTTCATTGAACCCGAAAGTTACAGTTGCCAGTGAGAATTCCGAGAACATGCGCAAACGTTCCGACAACCGGAAAGGCAGGAATTTCTCTCATAAGCCAGAAGATGCCATGAAAGTCTTTGCTGCTACAGTTGCTGAGGAGCCCAAACGCAAATACATCGGGCCCCATCCTCATTGCAGCAAATGCAACTACATCACGTAGGCACCTGTGAAAGTATCTTGTGCAAGAACTGTAACCGTCGTGGTCACTCAACCGCCAACTGTAAAGCCAAAGCCACAAACACTCCTCCTGCCAGAAACGAGTGTTTCGAATGTGGTGCAACTGGGCATTTTCGAAAGGACTGTCCCAAGGTCAAGGATCAAGCCCGCGGCAGAGTGTTCGTGTTCGGAGCCAACGAAGCACGTGATAATCCTAACGTAGTTACGTGTACGTTTCTCCTTAACAACCATTTCGCTTCGGTACTTTTTGACTCAGGCGGAGACTTTAGCTTTGTGTCCACTGACTTTAAGAAATCCCTTGGATTAGAATCTAGTAAGTTGGATACACGATATACCATAGAGTTAGCTAATGGTAAGTTAATTTCGTCTGAGGAAATCGTTAAGGGTTGTGTTTTGATGCTTGACGGCCATGATTTCCATATCGATTTACTGCCTATCCGACTGGGTAGTTTCGATGTTGTCATCGGCATGGATTGGTTATCCAAACATCGTGCAGAGATCGTATGTCACGAAAAGTTGGTTCGAATCCCCTTGTCAAATGGTGAAACCCTATCGGTTCGAGGAAGCCAGAGTGTACCCACTCTTCGAGTGATATCCTGCATTAAGGCACAAAAGTGTTTAAGAAAAGGTTGTGTCGCGTTTTTGGTGCACGTCGTTGAACAAAAGGCCAAGGAATGGAAGCTTGTGGACATCCCAGCGGTGCGAGACTATCTTGAAGACTTTCCAGAGGACTTGCCAGGACTTCTACCGCCACGACAGATCGAGTTTCGCATTGATCTTGTCCCGGGAGTTGCCCTAGTAGCCCGCACTCCGTATCGGCTAGCACCATCTGAAATGCAGGAACTGTCTAATCAACTCCATGAGTTGTTGGCTTCATTCGTCCGAGCTTTTCCCCGTGGGGACCGCCTATTCTGTTCGTTAAAAAGAAGGACGGGAGTTTCCGCATGTGCATCGACTACCGGGAGCTGAACAAGTTGACGATCAAGAACAAGTATCCGTTGCCAAGAATCGATGATCTGTTCGATCAGCTGCAGGGATCCAGCTACTACTCGAAGATCGATCTATGGTCAGGATATCACCAGTTACGGATTCAGGAAGACGATATCCCAAAGACGACATTCCGAACTCGTTACGGACATTACGAATTCTTAGTCATGCCATTTGGGTTAACAAATGCTGCTGCCGTTTTCATGGACCTCATGAACCGCGTCTGCAAACCCTATTTAGAAAAGTTCGTTATTGTCTTCATAGATGACATCTTGATCTACTCGCGAACTCAAGAAGAGCACGAACAATATCTCAGGTTGATTCTAGAGTTGCTCAAGAACGAGAAACTATTCGCCAAATTCTCGAAATGCGAGTTCTGGATTCGAGAAGTCCATTTCTTCGGTCACGTTGTGAACGAGAAGGGTATACAGGTTGATCCCGCAAAAATTGAAGCAATCAAGGATTGGGCTGTGCCCATGACACCCACCGAGGTGCGACAATTTTTGGGATTAGCTGGTTACTATCGTCGATTCATCGAGAATTTCTCCAAGATTGCCCAGCTACTGACTATCTTGACACAAAAAGACAAGAAGTTTAATTGGGGAGTCAAGCAGGATAATGCGTTCCAAGTATTGATGGACTGTCTGTGCAGTGCTGCAATCCTTTCCCTTCCGGAAGGCACCGATGATTTCGTAGTCTATTGTGATGCTTCTCATCAAGGTCTTAGATGTGTACTCATGCAAATGAATAAGGTCATTGCCTATGCATCTCGAGAACTCAAGATTCATGAGAAGACTTACACCACTCATGACCTAGAGTTAGGTGTGGTAATCTTTGCTCTTAAGATTTGGAGGCACTACCTTTACGGCACCAAGTGCACCATCTTCACCGATCACAAGAGCTTGCAACACATCTTTAATCAGAAGGAGCTGAACATGCAGCAACGCAGATGGGTTGAATTGTTGAACGATTACGATTGTGAGATTAAATACCATCCGGGAAAAGCCAACGTGGAGTAGGATCGGTCTAACAAGAAATTAGCATCGCGCGCGTATCGAATTGAGGGCGGAAATCAACGATTCGGTTAGTTGTTATAGGTGGGTGTTTATGGATAAGATAATAATAATAATAATATGAGAGAGAGCACACACACAAAGGTTGCACTTGTATGAAATGAGCAAAAGTCTTACAAAAGATCTAAGGCAAGGGGTATATATAGTGGGCCTTCATACGCGTCCCTCATACACGTTCCTCATACTTGTATGAAGAGAGTGGGACGCATATGAAGCTTCACATCTTACCAAAATACCCCTATGCCTATATAAACACTATAATGCAATCCTATAATATCTTAAACGCTATACAATCATGCCTACGACTATTATGGACCGATCACTAGCTGGGGACACACACGAAGTGCACTAACAATCTCCCCCTTGGACCTAGCTAGTGATCTGCAGACTTAACTAGTCACTGAGCTGAGGATGTTTGGAATGATGTTCACAGACTCCCCCTAAGGTCTAGCTAATGATCTTCGGTCTTCAAGTCTTCAAGTCTTCAAGTGTGCACTAACAATCTCCCCCTTGAAGACCTGAATACTTGCTAATTTGAGCTTTGGTCGTGGCCTCATGAGATCTCGTCTTGGTCTTCGATCAGCTTCGATGACTTGGGAGGAATCAAGAAATCTCCGCTGTTTTGATTGACAATATTGTGACGAAGACATAGATCAATATCATCTGCACTTTCATTTCTTGATTCTCATCTTCTTCAGCTGCGGTTGCTGGAGCTCTACCACGATCTGGTGTCTCTAGAGATGGGATATTGGGTTCTTGCTGTTTAGGATGATCTTGTTATTCAGGTTAGGGTCTTGTTCAACTTCAGGCTTTGTCGTTTGATGCATGATGAGAACACTAGTTGTATTTGATCCTGCAGAAAAAATTAATAAAAACTGCACACAAACTACAACTTTTATTAGATTCGACAAATAATCCGGACTAAATCAAGTTCTTGAAGTTTATCATTCAATAAACTTTCACGATTTGTCCATTTTGACCACCATTTGGAGAAACAAAACATTCTCCCCTTGAACAATTGAATCTATTCAATATTCACCCTGAACTTTCAAACTTGTCAATTTAAACCCTTTAATTTATGAAAGTTGCATTTTGACCCTTGAATTTGAAAAACTTTATTTTATTGTGTTTCGGCTTCGGATCTGAGATTCCAATTGAAGAATTTAGTATTCCAACATCGGTTAATCGAAAATAAATCGAAAATAAAATCTTTTTGTATTTTTCATAAATGTTGAAAATTAAAACAAGATGCAGTAAGTAAATATATACAAGCATTCATATTTTTGTGATTTTCCGGTAAGAGTATCATATCAGTTTTTGAGAAATCTATTCACACCGTTGTTCTTTCAATTTAAAACTTTATAGACTGTGAGACTTGGCAATTGCTGATATTTTGTCCACACAAGCTCACATGCAAACCATTGTGCAATGCTTTAAAATGATACTAATTAGGTGTATTAATTACTAACTTGCATATGGTTCCCACACACACGACGTACTCCCGTATCAATGAATTTTCACAAAGCTTCATCATGACGCGTGATTATGCTGTAGTTATCCATATACTAAAAGGTATGAGGTACAGAGGTGGCAGGTCAGCAAATCAATGCTACAAAGCAACATGTGCACTCAACCAGGGTGAGGCTTATACCAATCATGATTTTCATCATAGATTTGATACGATGCATTAGATAATCTTTGATCATCATCATACAGTATAAGTTCCTCATTCGGTAACTTGGGATTTGGCATTGTGAGCTCTTTTAAGATACCCTAACTGAATCTAGGTCCGTAAATCAATACGACAGAAGATCAGTCAGGCTATCCCAGATAACTATCAACATAACGACCCGAAACCTCTGATTTTGGCAACCCTATCAAACGAAATTACGGTACCAAGACCATATGTCCATGAGGTGTTAATCCACATAGCAAGTAGTTCGTTATGTTTGTATCCGTAAGGCACACATTACTAGGTTTACGAAGCCTATCAACACATCACTCAAAGTCAACACATGCCATTTTTATCATTACAATTCTTTAGCATGTGATAGATCCCTACTGATGTACTATCATCTCCTCTTTTTCTCCAGGAAAAATCATTTTGGGTTTTTCTGATTTTTTTTATGTTTTTGTGTTTTTCCGGAAATTTCTCCCCCTAAAATTCAAAAAGTTCAAAGAAATTAAAATCTTTTTGGATTTTCTAATAGAAAAAACGGTGAAACAAAAACAGATCTTCCGATGTGGTTTACTCAGATTTTCCCAAGATGCCTTTTACCTTTAAAAAATAGTCAAATTTAGATTTGTCAAATGATTTGGTAAACTTGTTGGCAATTTGGTAGTCAGTGTGGACTTTAGTAATCACTAAATTCTTAGTGATTTCTATGGAAGTTAGATTATCAATAAAATGGAGGTGATAAGAAAACGCAAACCGTAGTCACGCATGTGTGTTGATTGATCCAATGAAGAACCTGGAAACAATAGCTCGATGCAGCTACCTGATTCGGCTTTGAAGGTTGCGGAAAACACATGTGACGACCTCCCATGAACTGATATCCACCCGTTGTGGATCCAGCTTCAACATTGTAACCACCATTGACAAAATCACCAAAGTCAACGAGATCTAGCTTATCGCCATTAGGGTACCATAGACCTTCGGTCGGTAACCCTTTAGATAATGAAGGAACCGTTCTTCAGCAATCACCCAATCCACTTTTATTCATTACTGACACCCTTTGATAAGTTGAAACACTGGATCATGAATTTAATATCATCAGACATTTTCTCTTCTTTCTTCTTCTTTGATAAAAAATCTCCTCCTTTGATTGGCTAAGGTACATATCCTCCAAGGATGTTCTAATTAAGTTATCAGAATGATATGTTACCTATTTTTGTGCTAAGATGCCCCACTGTCAACAATCAAATTATTGCTGATAGTTCCTCCTAGAACACTCTGCACACTCGTTCAAAGATTAGTTCTGGAGGGGGACCCAGGCCTTGATTGTCGTTGGTCGGCCTAGGTCATCAATCATCGGTAGATCCATCCACCTGCCGTGAGGAGTTGGAGTAGGATCACCTGATGATGAACCCTCTGAAGAATTTACTGATTTAGGTCTCCAAACCTGCTTGATTTTATCTTTTACAAATTTTGGTTTTGCAGGTTTGGGTTTAGCCTTAGGTTGAGCCTTTGGATTGCCTTTTGGACTAGCCTTAGGGTTTTTCTTGGGCTTCGAGACCTTAGGTTTTACAGCCTTCTCAGTTTTTGGCTTTGGAGTTTCAACAACAATTCTTTGTTTTCTTTTAAATGGGTTTGGTCTCTCATTTTGATAAAAAATTATCATAAAAATTTTGTTTTGGAGAGCCAAACTGATGTTTGTTGTTGTTTCTAGAGGGTTCATGAGTTCTAGACTTCATCTCTCTTAGTTAGGGACAATGAGGTCTAATGTGTCCTACCTCGTAGCATTCAAAGCACGACCTCCACTCTTCATAGTATTGAGGTTCATACTGAGAATACCCCGAGCTATACTGAGAAGATCTCGGGCTAGAACTTCCAAATCTAGTGGTACTTGAGGATGCTTCATGGTCATGAGATCTAGGTGCACCATATCTTTGATCCTTTTGTTTAAAGTACTCAAAATTTGATTGGTTTTCATAATGTTGCACCTGATCCGTACCGCTAGATTTGACAAACTTAACTTCTTTAGTCTTGGGAACAAATTTGTTTTTCCCAGACTTTTTCTTTGGAACCCAGTTGATTTTCTTTAACTGGTTATGTTTGTTCTTTTGATTTTGATGAGTTTTCTGAGTAATAGCTTGTGGTTTCACCTGTTGAGGCTTACCATTTTGCTTTTTGACTTCGGGTTCAGGATCACAAATGTGATTTTCAAGTGGAATAAATGGGTTTAATCCCAAACTCGGTCTCTCAGATTCCTCATCAGAATCTTCATAATCAGTTTCGACCAACACATAATTCTCATCTTTAACAATCTCAGTTTCCTTGATCTCAGATGGGTCAACAACAAGTGGTGTTGTGACAACAAATTTTGTGAGATCTGTCTCCTCTGGTGACTTGGAATAATTTTCACGCAAAGGAGGAGGAACTGCATTGTAACCTATACCACTCGTGCTCTTTTCAGTTATTTGATTTTCAATTATGTGATCAAGCACATACCTGGAATTCGAATAACTGTCAAGCTTTTTCTTGATGGCCTCATAATCACAATGTGCCACTGCTAATGCCTTTTTTGGTTTGTTGTAAATCTGAGATGTAGTTGTTAATAACATCTTGCTTGTTTAAAACAGTACGTTTTAGTTCACTAACATCGTTCTTTAACAACATTACCATTTCTTTAAATTCTTTTTCATTTGCTTTTAAGGCAGTGTTTGCATCAGTGCACGATTGAAGATCACATACCAAACTGGTATTGTGTTCTTTGATCGATTCAATTCGGGCTTCTAATTCACACACCAGACTCATGTTGTGTTCTTTGATTAACTCTAACCTAGATTCATATTCTAAACATTTAGCACAAACAAGTTTAGACGGGTTAGAACTTACCTGAGTATGTTGCTCAGTCTTATTTTCAGTTGACTGAATTGGAGTGTTAGCATCTCTCTCCTCTTTCTTTTCTTCCTTTGAATCATTCCTTCAGATGTTGAACACTCTGTGCTGCTGGCTGAATCACAACTTCTTTCATCAGCAGATGATTCACTTTCTTTACCCGATCCTTCTTCATAAGTCATTGAGCTTGAACCGGAGCTCTGACATTCCTCACTTGAACTTTCATCTGCTCCGCTGCTTTGTTCCTCTGAACTCCGAGCAGTGTCTGAGAATTCTTCATCATCCCGAACTCTTGTAATCTCTTCACACCCTTTATCTGCATGTTCAACCGATGCTTTGACTAACACGATATTTGCCGAATCCGTGTTACAGCTTTGTATTTCCTTCTCGTTCACATGATTCCATTGGATGCTTTGCAACTGATTTTCTGATGTAGCGAGTGCCCAAGGATCTATCATGTTGATTATTTGTTGGGGTGGAAGTTTGAAATCAAGATAATGGCATTGACTTCTTTTAGCTTTACTTGACTCCTCTATTTCTCTATTTTCCAGCATCACCAGATATCCACTGATGGAAAGCGTCTTATACTGACCCATTACCTTCACGAAATCCACATAGTTCGTCCATTTTTGCGGAAGTGCATATGCAAACCGTTCAATTAGCTCACGGTGGGTATAATTAAGTTGAAACTTATGAATTTCACTTATGAGATGATTATATCAAGATTGCATGTCTTTGAGTGTCTCGTGTCCAATATGGGTAAAAGCTTCAAATTCCTTCCTTAACTGATCTTGTCTAACCATAGCCCAGGAGTCAGACGACACAGACATTTTCTTTTGAGGGTTCATTGCATTGGCAACATACGGATGTTGCACTTGCGAGGCTGGTTGAGGTTGAGGTTGTACCGGTAGTGACAGATAATTCCAACTCATGACTTCTTAGATGAAAAACTGATAATCGAACTGAGATCGGGAATAAGAAATGATAAAGCCAAACTTTAAAGTCAAACTCGGTCAAAGAAAGTCAACTCGGTCAACGCAAGTCAAATTTGGTCAACAAAAGTCAAAATCGGTGAACGAAAGTCAAACTTGGTGAGTGAAAGTCAATCTCGATCAAAGAAAGTCAACTTGGTTAACACAAGTCAAACTTGGTCAACAAATATCAACTTTGGTGAAGGACAGTCAACTTTGGTCAAAGATAGTCAACTTTGGTCAGAGAAAGTTAACTAGGTGTATGATGTTGACAGGTATGAGGGACAAGTATGAGGAACACGTATGAGGGACAAATATGAGGGATAAATATGAGGGACGGGTATGAGGAGCGTGTATGAACCAACGCGTATGAGACAAACCCGTCTGACGCTATCAGAAACTTAACCCGTATGAACAAGACAGACCGTGACCCGTATGAAGATCAAAATAGCACCCGTATGAAGATCAAAACAGCACCCATATGAAGCTAGCAGGACCCGTATGTAGATCAGATACTTAACCCGTATGAAAATAATACACCCGTATGAGGATCAGAAGTTTAACCCGTATGAAACAGAAACTTAACCCGTATGTGCAGCAGAGTGCAAACCAAAAACACAACCAAACAGGGCTGAATTTGCGATTTCCAAGTGTTTGAGCAATTTTTATGATCTGGACATGGGGTTTTGTGTAGGGGATGATTCCTAACAAGTTTGCAACACAAAAATCAATCCAAAAACACTAATTATAATAAAAAATCCTCAAGAACATGAAGAACACTAAACTTATTAATTTTCATCAAAAATCCAGATCTGATCCAAAATAATGTTGTTTAACACCTAATTTTGATTCAATCAATATCCAAAACACTTTTCTAAACTGAAACAACAATCAGATCAACAAAAACAATCCATGTTCATGATTTTCACCCAAAAACTCATAAAAACCCAGAAGACTCATGAACATGAAATTTTTCAATAAAATTCTCAGATCTGATCCATTTTTCCTCAAATTTGATTAGGTTATTTGTAAAATCAGATTCTAAACCTAAAACCACAATCAAATCTATGATCCAATCATCAAACACACCTCAAAATCATAGAAAACCATGTTTTAGTGAAAAAAAAACAAGTCAAAATCGGTTTTCGAAGGACAATTGCTTAAAAACTTTCAGATCTGATGCAAACCACTATAACAACATGCGTGATACGAGCCAAAGCTCTGATACCACTTGTAGGATCAGTCTAATAAGAAATTAGCATAGCGCGCGTATCGAATCGAGGGCGGAAATCAACGATTCGGTTAGTTGTTATAGGTGGGTGTTTATGGATAGGATAATAATACTAATATGAGAGAGAGCACACACACAAAAACACACACAAAGGTTGCACTTATTTGAAGTGAGCAAAAGTCTTACAAAAGATCTAAGGCAAGGGGTATATATAGTGGGCCTTCATACGCGTCCCTCATACACGTTCCTCATACTTGTATGAAGAGAGTGGGACGCGTATGAAGCTTTGCATCTTACCAAAATACCCCTATGCCTATATAAACACTATAATGCAATCCTATAATATCTTAAATGCTATACAATCATGCCTACGACTATTATGGACTGATCACTAGCTGGGGACACACACGAAGTGCACTAACAGGTTGTGGCTGATGCATTAAGCCGGAAGGAACGAGTTAAGACTTTGCGTGTGCGCGCACTAGGCTTGACCATCCATACAAATCTCACTACCCGTATTCGTGACGCTCAGCAGGAAGCTCTGAAAAGTGAGAACCTGAAGGATGAGTCATTATTCAAGATGGTAGATCTGTTGGAGCCAAGGTCTGATGGCGCAGTTTACTTTGCCAACCGGATCTAGGTGCCACGTTTTGGTGGATTACACGATCTAATCCTAGAAGAAGCCCATAAGTCTAGATACTCAGTTCATCCTGGTGCTGACAAGATGTACAAAGATGTGAAGGAACTTTACTGGTGGCTGTTAGGATATGAGCGTTTGATTTGTTAAGATTTGTTTAAGTATGAAATAGATGAATGAATACTGAAGATGGAAAGTGCAGCAGAAATATAAACTATGTAATCTTAACAAGTAGAAAAATTGCTTTCAAACAAGTACTTTTCATTCGTCATCATAGATTGTGAAAATACTAGTACAAGTTATACAATTCTCCCCCTCAGCCTGATCACTCAATACTTTGTCTGTGCAGAGGATGTGTGAAGTGATGAATAGAACAGTACAGACACTGTTCTATTTATAGACAGACCAAAGCACTGATGACCTAAGACTGACGTCACACTAGACAGTGACATCTAACTACCTTAACAACATTAAACATCTGCTAGGCTAAACTGTTGTTACATTGAATAAACCACTGATAACTAAACAACTGATAGGTAAACTCTGATAGTCTTCAACATCTGCTGGAGCCTAAGTGCTGTTGGCTCCAACAGACCTTTGGTCTTTGTCAGCACTTTGTCTTGTTCCTTGTCAGCACTTTGTTCATCAGTTGTTATCTTCAATCAGCAGCACTTTGGTTCAGCAGCACTTTAGTTGTCAGCAGTTGGTGTCATCTGTCGTTTGGGAGGATTCTTGTATAAAGCACTGTTTTATTGATGATCAGCAGTTAGAATATTTTGGCTTTCAATCATCTGTTCTTTTCCAGGTCAGCAGACCCAACAATCTCCCCCTAGAACAGATGATGCCAAAACTGGTCTTTATTCTTGATCTTTATTCCTCATCAGACTCTCTCTAGTCTGACCCTTCAGCTGGAGTTCAAAGTCAAAAGAATAGAGATCATCAGCTTCCCTTTCAAGTTCCAAACTCATCAGATCCATGAGGTCATGTGCACTCAGACTGTATTCATCATCCATGGAGAGTTTCTGGATCTTTCCATTAGACCTGAGCAAAGTCAATTCATGGGTGGCTTTGTCTACCTTCCATTTTAGAATTTTTGAGTCTGATGGATTTTTGGGTTGCATGTTAATTGATGATGAGTTTGGTGATGGAGGTCTCCCAATGACTCTTCTTAATTCTTCACTGATGGGATCAGAGAAGTACTTGACTTGGTTGAAGATCCCCTCTTTCACATAAGTTTCAACAAATTTTCTCTAATCTTCTTCAGACATTTCTTTTTGCCTTTTGACTTGTCTTCTGGTAGCATTTGTAATGTCTGATGAGGGGACCAAAGTTTCAAAGGAAAGGGTCTAATGGGATCTTCTACCTTGTTCATCATCAGAGTAAGTTGGCTTTGATGGAAGAGTTGGATCAATCTTTCTTTTCTCTTCAAGCTTCTTGTAAGTTTCCACCAACCTTAATTCAGACCATCTGGCTATGTTCTTCATTTCACCATATCCAGCATCAACCAGTTCAACCCTCATTCTTCTGAGCTTTAAAAGTCTGACAGGGTCTTTGCCCTTCCTGAAATCTGGTACATCAGCCTTTTGGTTTTGTTTCTTCAACTCTTCAATTCTTTGTAATTCTTCTTTAAGGGCTTGAATGGTCCAGCCTGTGAAATGTTTCCTTTGGGCTTTGTAAGGCTTGGTGGCCATTATCTGATCAAGAAGAGACTCTCTAACAATCTTCACCATCTCACCACTGATGGGCTTTGCAGACATGGACTTACTCAGGTCCTTGGCAAAGTCTTCAATCCTTCTTAATTTGCTAAGTTCTGCTGAATGGATGCCCTGAGCAGTCCTTTCATCCTTCCCTTTGCATTTCTCTTTAATAATCAAGTCGGTTTGTTGAACCTTCTGTTTCAAGTATTCATCAAGGTTTCTTGGTTTAGGTAGGTTCAGGCTTGAGAGAGATGGGAAGGATAGTTGTGAAGCATCCTCAGTATTGTAGAAGGATTGAAATTCCCCTTTGATCATGTCAAGCTCAAGGGGGTACTGAGCTGCTAATGGAAGTTCAGATGTTGGGAATTTGGTGGTGAATTTGGAAGTGTGTGGTGAAAAGGATTGGAGTGGAATAGCAGGGATAGGTTGAGTTGGTGGTGGTGTGGTGGCTATGTTTTCATCTTATACAGCAAAGGTGGATTTTCTTTTCCTTTTTTACAAGATGGTAGGAGATGGTGGTGATTGTGGAATGTTAACATCTGTTGGCACTTGTGTAGCACCAGAAGATGTTTGAGGTGGTGATGGAATGGGTGGCAAGGTCAGGGCTAAAGCTGTTATGGTGGTAGTGGATGTTGTGGTAAATGATTTGGCAGTTGTTTTGGTGCAAGCAGCAACAGAAGTTTTTGTTTTTGAAGGAGGCTGCCTGACATGAGAAGCAGGCCTCTTCTTCCTCTTGGAAGTTCCAACATTTTCATTTTCTTGCTGTTGTTCCTCTTTCTTCTTGGAAAGATTCTCTGCTTTTGTTTACAGTGTTTCAGCCCTGATCTTCTTAGCCTCAGCAGCCTGTTCAGCCCTTTCATTGGCTGATTCATCAATTTCTTTAGTCTTGGCTGCTTCAATAGTGGTTTGGTCAGCAGACTCTGGTGCAGGCTCTGGAGTAGACTTTTCTTGTTGAGAAGGTGGAGCCCCAAAAGGTTTCAACTTCTTCAGTCTGTCTCTACCACTCTCCCCCTTTTTGGCATCAGCTGCCGTGAATTCATCATCATCTTCATCTCTGAGTATAGTTGTGGGGGCAGAGCCAGAAGTCTTCAGCAAATGATCTTTAATGGCTTTGATGTCTGCTTTTGTGTCATTGAATCTAGCATCCACCATGTTCCTGATCATAGTCATGTATGTTTCCTGTGTCTGATCAGCTAGTTTTCGATGAGCTATGATAATGGGGCTGACAGATTTCCATAGCTCACTAGCAATGTCTTCTTTTGATGGTTGACTTTGTGTGAGAGTCACCAAGGTGTTCATGATGGTCTTGATATCACCTTTGATTTCAGAGATAGATGATTCAATTGCATCCACTCTCTCCGTTAATTCTTGGTATTTTAACCCATCACCCAACTTAATGGGATCATCTGAATTCCTACCAGAGGTGGTAGTTGTAACTGGTTCAGTCCTAGGAGGAGTATCCATAGGAAAGAAACCAGATGCCCTTGTTCTTGGTTCTGGGGACTTCCAACTGGGATTGAGGTCAATCTTATTGCCTCAACAGTTGTTTCCTTCAAGGAAGTCTGATTGATGTAACCACTATCCTGAAGTGAGACAATGGTCTCTACAACAGTAGTGGCTGCTTCACTTGAACTACCACTTTGAGTTACATGTAACTCAAAGGGTGTGGCCTCCTCTGTTTGTGGGATGACCAATTGACTTTTCTCTGGACCAGTCACTTGTTGAGGTGCACTGTCAGTGATAAGTGGCTGAGAGGAACTGGTTGTGTCCAGAGTTTTGTCAATGGCCTCAAACAATGGTTGCATAGTTGGAGGAATTGATGGTGAGGGTTGTAGAGTGACAAGAATATTAGCCTTGGGAGAAGCACTTGTGAACAGATGTTCAAGTGAATCATCTGCTCCATGATGTGTTTCCCCTTGGCTTACAACATGATCCTTTTGAGAGGAGTCATGAGGAGTTTGGCTAGGTTGAGACTTTACCACCTGTTGAGAGGAAGTATCAACAGTGGTTGTTTGTTGCTTTTGTGTTGCAACAGGAATGTTATCGGGTATCTCATCCTCCAGAGTCACCTTTTTAGATTGTTTCTTGGGGGGGGGGGGTTTGTGGATGGAGTGTTCTTTTTAGTGGTGGCTGGTGTGGGTTTAACAACACTAAATGTAGTGCCATGATCACCAGGAGCAGTGGGCTCAGCAACAGAGGTTTGTACAAAAGTTGTTGTCTTAACTCTCATTGCTTGTGTTTTGGAAACTTTTGTTTTAACAGGTTTTTCTTGATTAGGACCTAACATCCTTGTAAAAGTTTCTTGGGACAGGCTATTCATTTGAAGGCCTTGCCCTTGTTTGTAATCCTTTTCAGGTAAAACCTTTTGTAGGATAACACTTAGAAGTCTTGGATACATCAAGAAAGCATTAATTGACCCAGCCTGAACCCCCTTCACATTATTCACCAAATCTAAAAACAGTGCTTGGGATAAGTTGTAATCAGTGTATGTTAAAATGTCAAATCCCAAGTACTGGACTTTTAAAGGAATTTCATTAAAAGATGTAGTTTTGGGAGAAATGCATACAAGCAGAGTATGAAAGAAAAATTTCATGTTTGGGGGAAAAAACTTTTTGTAAATGGTTGCCCCAGTTAATTGTCCCTCATAGCCTCTCTCTATGAACTCTGGGTGGAGTTCAGCTTTGTCAAAAACTTCTTTACCTGCCTGATCATTCAGTGAGAAGGTAGTGGATATGGTTTCAGGGGTGATGGCAACTTTAGTGTCCCCAATTTGAGAAACAATGGACGTTGGCTTTTTGTCAACAAACAGAACTTCAGCTTTAAACCAGAAAGCTTGAAGTGTGTCCTCATATATGACTGAACTGGAAGTCAGGGCAGTTTTATATTTTGATGTATTCAAGGTATCGATAATGGTATGGAAATGTTGATTTTCATCTGTTTTGGCCAGATATGGAAGATAATTGTGGGGCGCTTTCAGTTGAAGATCCATTTTATGGATTACACAGAGAAAGTCAAAGGCTTTTTAATGGAGGTTTTAGGTTGAAGAAGGCGGTTTTGGAATTTTGAATTCGATGAGACGGTGAAACAACTGCTGTGGATAAACAGGGGTTTTATAGTCTCAGGTGGAAACCGTTGATGTGGCCAAAACGCTGCTTTTGAGAGCATACGTGGCAAACATCTGATGGAAGGACTGTTATGGTGGATGACAGTTGTTTATAACAGCTGTTTGACTTTGGTCAACAGATGTTTATGAAAACAGTTGTTTTACCTGATCAGATGTTTGGAAGAGATTTTTCAATCAACAGAGGTTACACCTAATGAAACAGTGGTTGTTTTATCTGATCAGATGTTTGAACAGGCTTTTCAACCAAAACTATTTTTAAGGATGAATTTTTGATTTTCTGACAACATTTTAATGCTTTTTTTCATGAAAACAGTTTATTTTATTCCATGTTTAGCATACCAATCCGAGAGATCGGATCTGCAAAGGTAGATGTGTCTAAAGCTTTTGTCAACACATCTGCCAACTGATCCTCTGTTGGAACATGATGTAGAGACATCAACCCTTTTTCATAGCTGTCTCTGACAAAATGATGTCTGATGTCAATGTGTTTTGTTGTGGAATGGGAGACTGGATTTTTGATGATATTTTCAGCTGCTTGACTATCCAGCATGAGTGGAGTCCTCAGAGCAGTTATACCAAAATCCAGTAGCTGGTTTTGAAGCCACATAAGTTGGGCTGTACAGCTTGCAGCAGTAATGTATTCAGCCTCCGTAGTAGATGTTGAAACAGCTGCTTGCTTTTTGCTTTGTGCTTTGCCAAGAGACCAAGGCATTGCCTAGAAATTGGCAACCTCCTAATGTAGACTTCCTTGTGGTTTGACAACCAGCAAAATCACTATCTGAATAACCTGAAAGCTCAATGTTCCCATTAGCAAGATACCAGATACCAAGTGTGGGAGCACCTTTTAGGTATCTGAATATCCTTTTCACAACAATCAGATTTGACTTTCTAGGTGATGCCTGATATCTTGCACAGACACAAGTGGCAAACATAATGTCTGGCCTAGATGCAGTTAAGTACAATAAAGACCCAATCATGCATCTATAATGTGTTTGGTCAACCAGTTCAGCTTTGTCATCAACAGTGACTAACTTTGTGGTACTCATGGGTGTACTACATGGTTTACAATCATTCATGTCAAATTTTGTAAGTAAGTTTTTAACATACTTATTTTGGTGAATAAAAGTTTCATTTTGCAGTTGCTTCACTTGGAGACTAAGGAAGCACTGTAGTTCACCCATGGCACTCATTTCAAACTCTGCTGTCATGAGTTCTCTAAACTCTTCACACATTTTGTTACATGTAGACCCAAAAATGATATCTTCCACATATATTTGAACAATCATTAAATCTTTTCCTTTCCATTTCAGAAATAAGGTTTTATCAATTTTACCTCTTGTAAAGCCAATGGATAAGAGAAAAGTGGAAAGAGTTTCATACCAGGCCCTTGGTGCCTGTTTCAAGCCATACAAAGCTTTGTTAAGCTTGTAGACATGATCAGGATGGAATGTGTCTTCAAAACCAGGTGGCTGACATACACAGACTTCCTCCTGAATTTTGCCATAAAGGAAAGCACATTTGATGTCCATCTGATTCACCTTGATGTTGTGGTTGACAGCAAAGGCTAGGAAAAGTCTGATGGCTTCCAACCTAGCTACAGGAGCAAAGGTTTCATTATAATCTATTCCTTTTTCTTGTCTGAAGCCTTGAACCACAAGTCTGGCTTTATTTTTGACAACAATACCCCTTTCATCTTTCTTGTTCTTGAAGACCCATTTTGTGCCAATTGGACATACATCCTTTGGCAATGGTACAAGTTCCCATACTTGTTGTCTTTAAGGAGCTTTTCTTGCATAGCTTCTACCCAACTGTTGTCTTTCAGTGCCTCTTGGTACTTGACAGGTTGTGTGAGAGATAGGAAACTAGCAAAAAGACAAATGTTTGAGGATTGACTTCTTGTGAGCACCCCTTCACTGATGTTGCCAATAATTTGATCTGGTGGATGAGCTCTTAGGAAGATTAGATCTCCCCTATATGGAACTATGGCATTTTGAGGTGAAGGACAGAGGTTTGAGGTATCAGCTGTTGAAACATCTTTTTGCACTTCTGTAGTGCCAACAGAGGTTTGGAATGGAAGTGGGGGAATAGGCCCAACTGGTGTAGAGGTGGATGGACTTTTGTTAACTGAGAGTGGACTTTTGTCAGGAAATAGTGGATCAGTGGTTGATCTTGATGAGGCAGTGGTTTAAGGGCAAGACTGGCCAACAGTGGTTGACTCAGCTGTGATAGAGTTTTGAACATCTGCTTGCCCTGAATCAGGATAGATTTTGTAGAAAGACTGTGGCATCACAATGTCATATCTGTAATCCTGTTATGGAGACTGTAGAGTACCTGCATTGTCAGTTTTCACAGTGATATCTTCAAATTTGAATTTATCTAAGTCAAACAGTTCAGCAGGATTTGCTGGGATTTTCAAGGATGAAAGTTCATTGAACTTCACATTCAGAGTTTCTTCTATTGTCCTGGTCCTTGTGTTAAACACTTTATAGGCCTTGGCAGTAGAAGAATATCCCAGAAAATAACCACAATCTACTTTGGCTGCAAATTTTGAAATGGAATCTTTTAGATTTAAAATGAAAATGGGCAGCCAAAGATTTTGAAAAATGATATTAATGGTTTGATTTTGAACAGAACTTCATAAGCAGTCTTTTGATGTCTAGGGTTGATTAAAACTCTGTTTTGAACATAGCAAGTAGTGTTTATAGCTTCAGCCGAAAAGGACAGAGGTAAACCAGAATCTGCCAGCATTGTTCTTGCAGCCTCAATGAGTGTTCTATTTTTCCTTTCAACCACCCCATTTTGTTCTGGTGTTCTTGGAATGCTGTACTGCCTTACAATTCCTTTTGACACACAAAAGTCATCCAACTCCTTATTCTTGAACTCTGTTCCATTGTCACTTCTAAAGACTTTTACTGGCAAGTCATATTATTTCTCAACTTTGGTAACAAAGTCCTTCAAAATACCTGTAGTCTCATCCTTAGAGTGTAAGAAGTAAGTCCATGTAAACCTAGAAAAATCATCAACTATAACAAGACAAAATCTCTTTTTCCTAAGGCTCATGATTTTTACAGGGTCAAACACGTCCCTGTGCAACATTTGAAGACATTGACTTGTTTTGGACTCATCAATGGATTTGTAAGAGCTTTTATGTTGTTTGCCTTTTAAACAGGAAACACAATGGTCATCACATTTAAATTCTTTTGGTGGAAGACCTCTCACAAGGCTTTGTTTGGAGAGTGAGTTGATAGTTTGAAGGTTGGTATGACCCAATCTCCTATGCCACAATTCCGTCTCTTTGGTTGAGGCAGCAGAGAATAGACAGACATTTGCCATAGGATTATCCTTCAACATATCAACTACATACACATTGCCACTCCCATGAGCAACAAGTTGTGCTTTGCTCTCAGCAATGATGGTGTTAATCTTTTCAACCACTTCTGGTCCAACAATCTTACATGTTTTCTTAGTGAAGAATGACCCATAACCCTTGTCACTCATTTGTGAAACACTAAGAAGATTAAATTTAAGATTATCTATCAGATTAACATTTTCAAACTTGAGTCTCCCAGCTTGAACAGTCCCTGAACGCAACACTTTACCTTTTGAATCATTACCAAAGGATATATCACCCCCTCCATGAGCAAGAAAGTCTAGAAGAGGGGCTCTACATCCAGTCATGTGCCTAGAGCCTCCACTATCTACATACCATAAACTATCTAAGCAAGCAGAAACTCCCTGCACATCAGTAAAGAATTAGTTTTGGTGAGTGTCCAAAGCCAAATTGGCTTTGGATGGGTTCTCAGACTTTTCAGCCTCAAGCTTAGAAGAATGATCAGTGGTTTGAACTAGTTTTTGGACTAAGTTCAACAGCTGTTGTTGACCATTTTCCAGTGCTTGTATGTCAACAGTTGGTGCAACAGATGTTTGACCATTTCCTGTCAGATGTTAGTAACCATGAGGATGTCTGTTCACTTTTGGTTTTGAAGGCCTTTTGGGCTCTTCATAAACATGTGGCAGACGATGACAAGGTGGTTGTCCATGTCCTCTAGGAAACCTGCTAGAGGGTGGAGCATCTGTTACCTGAACATCTCTGGGAGCAGAGTTTTCATTCAGATTCTTGGTAACAGATGTTTGGACTGGTGAAAAAGTTTGTTTGGGGTTTCCTTTTGAAGTACTAACCATTTGACTTATTTGAGTATTAGCCTTGTACTCTTGTATTTTGACATCAAAATTTTTGAGATACAAACACTCTTTGGTTTTATGATTCTTTTTACCACATATTGAACACATTGATTTAGAATCACACACACTTGTTCCTTTGTTGATATCATATGCTTTTAGAAGAAAACAATTTTTAGTAGCATGATTCTTCTTTTCACAAAAATCACAAAACAAGTTATCTTTGGATTTCCCTCTTTCTTTCTTCTTTTCAACAGATGTTTGAACATCTGTTGGAAGATCTTTCAAGGGAATGATTTTGGCCTGTGGTGCCTTTTTACCATCAGAGGTTTTGAAGGTCATTGGTTGAAAATTTTCAAGGACATCACACTCATCTGACCAAGTTGGTTTAAATTGATATTTTTCAATTTCATCAAATGAGAGTGAACCTTCAAGTTTTTCAAGAATAATTTTCTTACCATTAGGTTCAGTGACCTTGATTTCCTGACCTTTTGAATTGGTTGGGATGATTTCAACCAACTGTGGTTCCCTTTTGTCAGTGGTTTGTGTAACTTGAGCAGTGGTTTCATTGAAACCAAAACCAAATTTCACATGACTTTTAGACTGTTGGTTAACAATCATCTCAAAACCTTTTGATGATTCCACCCATTTTTGACATTCAACTTGGGTGGACTCAAGCTCCTATTTACAACTTTGATATTTGGTTATCATAGTTTGGAGTTGGTCTTTGTTTATACTTGCTTCATGTTTCAAACTGCTGATTTCAGATTCCTTTTCAATTAATTTTGATTTTAACTCTTTAGTGAGTTTTTCAAACTGAATTTCATTTTCCAAAATTTTCTTTCTAAAGTTTTCATTTACCTCTTTTATCTTAGCAAATGCTTTGACACACTTGTCTGAACATAAATCATTTAAGAATTGAGGTGATACCTTAGCAGCAGCCATCAAGGCACAATTGCACTTGCACTCACAGTCATCAGTACCCCATGGGTCTGAGAGTTTCACAACCTCAACTTCAGATTCTTCAGCTGAAACAACTTTATCAACAACATCATTAGTCACATTTTCAGACTTATACACCATTTCCTCAGATTCAATCTCCTCAACAATTGTTTCTAGTGCCATGAAGCAGAAATTTCCTGGTTCATTTTCAGATTTGGCAACTAGAGCAATGTTTTCATCTGTTAGCTCATCTGGTAAGCTGCTCCAATCAACAAAACCTTGTGTGAAAAAGCTTTGTTGGCTTTGTTGACTGGTCTCTGCAGGAGCAGAGAATGAAGTAGCAGCTATTGGCATTTGTGCCTGAGCAACAGGGGTTTGGACATAATGAATCTGGGGAACAGTGGTTTGGACATAGTGCACATGAACAGTGGACGAGGACTGTGCAAAGTGAGCAGTGTTTTGCACATTTTAGCCAGGGGTATTTTGGGATAACTGATAAGTGTTGGTCTGAGGCCTTTGGTTTGGATAGGTAATCATAGGTGTACCATTTTGACTCCTACATTCCCTAGCAAAGTGACTCATTATATGACATTTATAACACTTAATCTTTGATTTATCCAACCCCACTTTTGACCCACCATGTAAACCTGGATATCTTCTGCCAGTTTTCTTATAGAAGTTATTAGTTCTAATACTGAGCAGGGCCAATTGATGCAAAATGTCCATTTCCTCTAAGTCCACAGGGTCAATGTATTGAAGGTCATTATACACAAAGGATGTGTTATCAGATGCCTGGATATCACCACTTGCTGCAAAAGCATAGTTGGGTTATGAGTAAGAATCAGTGTTAAAACCAATGGTTATATCAATGTAATGATCATAACCCTGATCCTTACTACTACCAGGCACCTCATCCTGACCCAAAAGTGCTGTATTACCAAACACGTAATCATCAGACACTTTTCCAGAATCCTAAAGCTTCTTTTTCTGGTTAAGCTCTCTCTCATAGGTCAAGAGCTTACCATGAAGCTGTGTCAGAGTTAAGTCCTTAAAACCAATTGAGTTTCTCATAACAATTGCAATAGTGTCCCATTTATCTTGTAGTGATATAAGAAACCTATGATTCAAAGTTGAATTTGGGTAAGTTAGACCCACCAGTTTTAGTTCACTTATTAAATAATTGAACATCTCAAATTTTTGTGTTAATGACTCTCCCTTCACATGACTGAATGTTTCATGTTGTTGATTAAGAATTTCACGGTTGTTTTCAATAACATCCTCAGTCCCACCAAATTGTTCTTTCAAAGCATCCCACAACTCCTTTGCACTTTTACAGTGTAACAGCCCAGCATAGATATCATTTGGTAGAGCCATGGCTACAATACTGAAAGCCTTAGCATCTAACTCAATTTTTTGAAAATCCTGCTCGGAGTAGTTTTTGACACTTTTAGGTACTTGGACCTTGGGATCTTCGGTACTCGGCACCATCGGAACATGTGGTCCGAAGACAACCGATTTCCAACACCCAGTGCCCTGTTGAGCTAGAACATGGCTCATCCGACATTGCCAGATATTGTATTCAGATCTGACAAGCATCGGTGGCTTGTTGCTCGTGCCAGTGTTATGTGGATCTTGATTCATAGAAGCCATTCTCTGATTGTTTCTAAAACAAAGTGTGTTTAAAAACTTTGAACGTAAATTAAACTTTTACTCTGTTTTCAATCAACAAACAAAGTGATATCAATAATATTGAGCTGATCTATATATATTAAATTGATTGATTAGATCGAATTTAATGACCAAGCCTTGATACCAATTGTTAGGATCTGAGAGTTTGATTTGTTAAGATTTGCTTAAGTATGAAAAAGATGAATGAATACTAAAGATGGAAAGTGTAGCGGAAATATAAACTATGTAATGTTAACAAGTAGAACAATTGCTTTCAAACAAGTACTTTTCATTCGTCATCACAGATTGTGAAAATACTAGTACAAGTTATACAATTCTCCCCCTCAGCCTGATCACTCAATACTTTGTCTATGCAGAGAATGTGTGAAGTGATGAATAGAACAGTACAGGCACTGTTCTATTTATAGACAGACCAAAGCACTGATGACCTAAGACTGACGTCACCTAGACAGTGACATCTAGCTACCTTAACAACATTAAACATCTGCTAGGCTAAACTGCTGTTACATTGAATAAACCACTGATAACTAAACAACTAATAGGTAAACTCTGATAGTCTTCAACATCTGCTGGAGCCTAAGTGCTGTTGGCTCTAACAGACCTTTGGTCTTTGTCAGCACTTTGTCTTGTTCCTTGTCAGCACTTTGTTCATCAGTTGTTATCTTCAATCAACAGCACTTGGGTTCAGCAGCACTTTAGTTGTCAGCAGTTAGTGTCATCAGTCGTTTGGGAGGATCCTTGTATAAAGCACTGTTTTATTGATGATCAGCAGTTAGAATATTTTGGCTTTCAATCACCTGTTCTTTTCCAGGTCAGCAGACCCAACAGTGGCCCAACCTGAAAGGTGAAATCGCTACGTACGTCAGCCAATGTCTTACCTGTTCGAAGGTCAAGGCTGAGTATCAGAAACCATCTGGTCTTCTCTAGCAACCAGACATTCCTGTTTGGAAATGGGAACAGATTTCTATGGACTTCATCACCAAGCTACCCAAGACGTCCAATGCTCACGACACAATTTGGGTAATTGTTGACAGGTTGACTAAATCCGCGCATTTCTTGCTGATCAAGGAAACCGACAAATTAGAGAAACTCGCCAAGTTGTACATCAAGGAAATTGTAACAAGGCATGGAGTGCCTGTTTCAATCATTTCCGACCGAGATAGTCGATTTACTTCCTGATTCTGGCAAACATTGACGGACGCATTAGGCTCTCGCTTAGACATGAGCACAGCCTATCATCCTCAAATAGATGGCCAGAGTGAGGACACAATTCAGACATTGGAGGACATGCTTCGAGCTTGTGTAATCGATTTCGGTGGAAACTGGGATTCTCACCTACCGTTGGTTGAGTTCTCCTACAATAACAGTTACCATACCAGTATCAAGGCTGCTTCGTTCGAAGCCTTGTATGGTCGTAAGTGTAGATCTCCTTTGTGTTGGGCAGAAGTTGGAGACAAATACTTGACTGGCCCCGAGCTTATTCAAGAGACCACCGACAAGATCTTTCAGATCCGTGATCGCTTGAAAGCCGCTCGAGATCGTCAAAAGAGCTACGCTGATCGCCGCCGCAAACCACTCGAGTTTCAGGTTAACGATAAGGTACTCTTGAAAGTCTCACCCTGGAAGGGTGTACCACGATTTGGCAAGCGTGGAAAACTTAATCCTCGATACATTGGTCCGTTCGAGATACTTTCTAGGGTTGGTCCCGTGGCATACAAGCTCAAGCTGCCAGAAGAGCTAAGTGGTGTTCACGACACTTTCCATGTATCTAGCATGAAGAAGTGTCTGTCCGACGAGTCTTTGATCATTCCTCCTGACGAAATTTACATCGATGATCAGTTCCATTTTGTCGAGGGGCCAATCGAGGTGACTGATTGAAAAGTCCAGAAGTTGAGAAGGAGCCGCACCAAACTTGTGAAAGTCAGATGGAATGCAAAGCGTGGTCCCAAATTTACATTGTAACGTGAAGACCAGATGAAACGCACATACCCAGCTCTCTTCCCTAAGACTACAGAAACTAGTAGGGAAACTCGATTTCGAGGACGAAATTCCCAAAACAAGGGGAGAATGTGACAACAGTCAACGAACCAGGTCAACATTCGTACATGTTTCCTTTGTTACTTGTTTATAGGTGCATAATTACACATTTTATATACATTATACCCCCCCCCCCCAGTCTAGTGAAGCAAGAGTTAATCAGAAAACTCAACATGGGACACTTGTTTAGTCATACAACACCCGAACAATCACTAAAGCAAACCTAAAAGAGGTTGCTATACCCTAACATATGGTAATCTCACTTTAACACATGAACATGGTAACAAATAACTACGTTAAGACATACAAAATACATGTTAATGTCGTCATCAAGAGGGATAGCACTTAACCAACTTTTACCATTTCTAGACCTGATGATATTCCTATAACAAAGGGTACTAGAGGCTACATGATGGACACAATGTGCAATCACAACACTATTAACATATATAGGTCGACTAATTCATATAAAATGTTAAGTCTTGGAACAAAATAAAGCTATTTATCATAGGACTTCACAAACCATGCTCACATGTACACACATACACACGACACCTCACACATATCACCATGTACACATATCTACTCAACTACCAATACAAACATACACACGACAAGTCCCTACACACAATCAAGTTACTTATCATCTCACTTCAACTACCTAGGACCCCTACCCTTCCTTATTAAGATTAAGACAAACATTCTCCCACTTTACACTCATGTTCGGCCGATAGAGACTTGACAAAGAGACTCACAAAGACAAGGTCAAGCTAGGATACATCAACATCTCATAGATTTTCACACTTGCCCTATATCTAGCCAACCAAAACATCTTGGATGTCAACTTTCACTAAACAAGGTAACAAGACAATCAAGTTCACTTCCCTAGATAAGTCAACTACCCTCTTATGTATGCACATGTTTGGCCGAAGGTTTATAGGCATGACACCAAAGCTATAATCTCACTAGGACCTAACCATTCTTACACCAAGTGAAGAAACAAACAACTAACTATTACTTCTCTTACAAACAACTACCCTTCCTCTTTGAGAGCATATAATCGGCTAACACCTCATCATAGCATGATCATCACCTACACTCACAAGTCACTATCTAGAACAAACTCCAAAGCATAATCCAACATCTTACAAATCTTGATCTTTTGTCCTCACCCTAGCCGAAACATAAATAAAGAAAGGAAACCAAGACTTGTCACTTTCTCACAAAGGTTTCAAGAACACCACCTTGGGAGTGAAGCACCAATCAAATGACTAGGAAGAATGTGGCATGAACCATCACTATCACACCCCTCTTTCTTATTCTAGGGTTGGCTGAAGAGTACAAAGAGCACAAGCTCATGCTTGGTTGTCAACATTCACCAAAAAGAACACCAAAACAAGATAAGAAATCCTACTAGATCAAGTCAACCTTTCCCTTAATTGTCTAGTCCAATCGATCGGCTCATGCAAGAGCTAAACATGCCAACTTTTGTTTGTTTATGGCCTACACAAACCTTGCACACAATAGGGATTAAAGCCTTAAACATTGCATCATTCTAGGATGACTCATTTGCCATTTTGAGCTTCCCTTGCCCATATCTATCGCCTATATAAAGACCTCCACCCTCACCCTCATTCCTTGCACCAACACTCATCACAAACACCTACTCTCTTTTACAATACTCGGCCAACCACTAGGGAGTACCCAAACCAAAGCCATTGAGGAAGGAAGGGAGCAAACACAAGACTCTCTAGTTCGGATCATACTAGGTAAGGTACATTGCACCTTTAAGCTTCTTTCTTTCGATATACCCCCTTGTTAAACCCAACACTCGGCCTTAGAACACCACATTTAGGCACACGACACTTTGTAAGAGAATGGGTTACAAAACAATACTTTTTGGATATAAATCTTAGGCACATTGTCTTAATACTAGTATTTGTTCTTATGATCTTGCCTTAACATCACTATAATCGGCTTTGTTATAATCATGAGGAGTCAAATTGTATTTTTGAAACCATACACGACTTAGATCACCATGTAATAGATTGGATTGCACGAGTACAAGCTCACTTGACTTAAGTTTAAAGCTAAGGCTAACAACATGGTGATCAAGGCTTAAAATTGTTACAAACTCATAAATATGTCATGTGGTAACTCTACAAGGCTTGGTTAAGCTTAAAACAATCAAGTTTGATTCACAATATAATCGGCTTTAACCTTATACTGTAAGAACAAATCGGCTACCATGAACAAACATGTGTTAAGCCAAGCTAAAGCATGTGTTAGCTTAGAATTAAGTAGTATAGTGGTCTAAACATACATTAAGGTGCACTATTTATCACAAATCGATCATACACAATGAATCGGGAACTACTTGGACCAATAACACCTCACCAAGAGTCCATTTTATACGAGATCATTATCAACATTCCACAAACACATCACTAGCACACTCATGGATAACATACGTACAAAAGTCACACAATAACCAAGTCCACAAACGTTGGGGGAATAATTTGTATGATAAACAAGGCTAGACGACTTACCATGTCCATAATGATCATAGGGTATCATTTGTCAGGACGGTGATCATCTACAGTTTTCCCCAGACCACCTACACTACTATCAGGTGAGTTTTCATGGCCCCATTTTACTATTTTTCATTTTGGGGGAAATACGTGCATCAATACTTGTGTCATTTTCAAGTGTGTGTACATTCTATCGTGACTGCCATGTGAAACATGAGACATATTGGTTCATGAGCTCACTAGTCCTTGTACAACGTTTATTGTAACCATTAGCTAAACATATAACCATGGAACACTTTAATAGATCTATTGGGTTGACACCCCACTCTTGGTTAGTCGCTCTAACCGGTTACATACAAAAGAGTGTTAGTATTCTACAACACATACATTGTCTTTAGTGTACAATGCGCGAGGCACAACAGTCAAGAGGTTTGGTTACGGGACTCATGGTTTGCATAATGATCATTTGCTTAGCTAGCTCATGATTGGTCATACACGAATTACACGTCGGTTTTACATATTACAAACAAACCCATGAACTCACCAACATTATTGTTGACAAAACTCGTTATGCATGTGTTTCAGGTAACTAGATGGAGGGCCACAGGGATTTGAGGGAAGGGTTCGAGCAAGCACTGCGTGGTACCACTATGATGGGTTTTCTTTGTCAATCGTATGTTATTTGATTTCGAGAGTAATAGACAATATTCTCTTTTGTTAACATTATGGTGATATTTAAATAATTAATGACAATATTCTCTTTTGTTAACATTTACGGTGGTACTATTTAAATAAAACGTGTATTGCTTGAACCTTGTGCTTGAAAACTTTTCGGTCGTCGCATCCCCGTGTTTCCGCCTTGGCGGGGTGTGACATTTAGCCCTAACCATCACACCCATACCATCTTCACCACCTCAAACATCTGCTGGTACTAAACAAGTGCCAACAGATGTTAACACACCACAATGACCACCACCATCACCCACCATCTTGTACAAAAGAAAAAGAAAATCCACTTTTGTAGTACAAGATGAAAACATTGAAACCACACGTACACCACCATCATCTAAACCCATTCCAGCCATTCCATTATCATCCTTTTCACCACACACTTCAAAATTTTCACCAAATCCCTCCACCACTAAAAGACCTCCACCATCCATGATCCCATTGGCTACTCAGTATCCTCTTGAGCTTGACATAATCAAGGGGGAAATTCAATCCTTCTACAATACTGAGGATCCATCACAACTATCTTTCCCATCTCTTGCTAGTCTAAATCATCCTAAGCCTAAAAATGTTGATGAGTACTTGAAACAGAAAGCACAGCAGGCAGATTTGATCATTAAAGAGAAGTGTAAAGGGAAAGATGACAGGACTGCTCAGGGCATCCATTCAGCAGAACTTAGCAAATTGAGAAGGATTGAAGACTTTGCTAAGGACCTAAGCAATTCCATGTCCAACAAACCCATCAGTGGTGAAATGGTAAGGTTGATCAGAGATTCTCTACTATATCAGATTATGGCAGCCAAACCTTACAAAGCAAATAGAAAACACTTTGCTAGCTGGACTATTCAGGCTTTGAAAGAAGAATTAAATAGAATTGAAGAACTGAACAAGCAACCAAACCAGAAAGCATATGTTCCTGATTTCAGAAAGGGCAAAGACCCTATCAGAACTTTGAAGTTCAAAAGAATGAGGGCAGAACTAGTAGAAGTTGGCAATGGAGAAATGAAGTGTGTTTCCAAATGGTTTGAGCTAAGGTTGGTTGAGACATACAAAAAGCTAGAAGAACAAAGAAAGACTGATCCAACTCTTCCAAGAAAACCAGTTTACCCTGATGAAGCAGAGGTTAGAAGATCTCAACAGATCCTCTCACTTGAAAGCTTACTTCCAACCTCTGATATCTCCATTGCTGCCAAAAGACAACACAAAAGACAGAAGGAGATGTCTGAGGAAGACCAAAAGAAGTTTGTAGACACATTTGTGAAAGCAGGGATCTTCAACCAAGTTCACTATTTTTCTGATCCCATCAGTGAAGAGCTGAGAAAAATTATTGGGAGACCTCCATAACCTAACTCATCAAAAATAAAGTTGCAGAACAAAAACTCCCCTGATTTAAAAATTCTAAAATGGAAAATCAACAAAGATAACCATGAATTGACTCTGCTCAGATCAGATGGAGAGGTTGAAAAGCTCAGCATGAATGATGCATATGGTCTGAATGCAAATGATCTCCAATACCTGATGAACTTAGAACTAGAAAGGGATGTTGATGACTTATTCTCTTTTGACTTTGAATTACAACTAAAAGGTCAAATTAGAGAAAGTTTGATGAGGAATAAAGATCAACAATAAAGTTGAGTTTTGGCATTATTTGTTCTAGGGGGAGATTGTTGGGTCTGCTAACCTGGAGAAGAGATTTCAATATGAAGTTTATTACTATGTAACTGAAACTAATGATAATATTCATATTAATAATTTAAAACATAATACATTGTGAATAAAAAATATTATTACACATTGTGAATAAAAAATGTTAATACATGTTTATCAATTGTGGTTGATAAACTTTATGAAACAGATCGGGAGCATAACTTGACTGAGTGGAAAGTAAATATTCAAATTACTTTCTTTAAAATATTAGTTGCAATGATGAAATTTGACGTTTTTTGTTAAAAAAAGTTATTCAACGAAATATTATTTAGTTAAAGTATAATAAGTGTTTATTAAAAATTATAATTTCACGTTTTATAGATGCTGATATTTTGGTAGAATTTTTATTGCTACAAAATATATGTTCATTTTTTAAAGTTACACTTAAAATAAAAGACTTCAAATCATTTGTAAGAACAATAGTTTTAATTGTTTAATTAATATAAAAATAATAATGTGTAAATTTATGTTATCTTTCCATCTAGATCCTTCATCTCTACAGTGGCCATCAAAGACTTTTAGGGCTGTGCGGACTGTTTGTAATTATTATGAATTTGAAAACAGTGATTTAATTTAAATTTATAGTTATTTCGTTAGATATTGATTACTAGTTAAGTTTTACAGAGTCTGTTTTAAAATTCTGGTTACATCATCCTTCAGTTCAAAATTGTAATGTATCACAGTTGTTTGAAAACATCTGTTTCCAAGTCGTCAAATTGGACATACCTTTGAACTTAGAATAGGTTTCAATATGAAGTTTATTACTATGTAATTGAAACTAATGATAATATTCATATTAATAATTTAAAACATAATACATTGTGAATAAAAAATATTAATACATGTTGAGAAAGTATACGATATAAAGTGTTTTAACGTGAGAAGCAATAAGAAGCCACCAGGGGATGACTAGTGTCCTATTAACCAAACCCCAGTTAACCTAACCAAACTATAATTAATCTTAATATCAGTTTAACCCAAGGGCATTCCAGACTTTTTCACACGTAACTGATTACGTGAATCACGTTCGTTATTACCATGCTCTGTTTTTTATGGTATATTCAATTCATGATTCAATCGAACAATTATTTTATACGATTATAACCATGCTCTCTTTTTTTCGTTGATCAAATTTTTTTTTCTAATAATTTATTACGAGTTAAGATTATATGTTTGATTGTAGTTTTACATCTTGATTATATGTTGTTAATCAAAATCAATAATCGTGGATGTATTTTTACAGATAGAAATAGGTAGATGATGGATTAGTAATGGTATGTTGAAGAAGAAGAGGCATAGCGTGCGTTTATAGTGATTCTTGTGTTTTTTCAACGTGCGTTTATGTAAATCAGTATCTGGTTTCATAGTTGTTTTGTAAGTGCGTTTAATAATCATACACGTGCGTCTACCAAAATTTTATCTGCAAATCAGTATCTGGTTTCATAGTTGTTTTGTAAGTGCATTTAATAATCATACACGTGCGTCTATCAAAATTTTATATGTAAATCAGTATCTGGTTTCATAGTTATTTCAGTTAGTAAAACAGAGCATGGTTATTTGTAAAGAAGATGGATTGATATTTGATACCTCTGTTTTTGAAGAAAACAGAGCATGCTTTCATAAATGGTGAACCAAAAGAAGAAATTTATTTCACACAACCTATAATATATAATATATAAGAGAACCTAATTACAAGTGCGTTTAATTCATACAAGATGTGTTTATATAATATATAAAAAAAGAAATTAAGGTGCGTTTAATTATACAAGGTGCGTTTAATTCATTTTTATTATTTATGTTTATTTATCAATTGCAGGTTGTTTGTCTCGATAAATGGAGACAAAATAAAAAGAATCTATGGTATGTTCATCTTGGAAAATAGAGTGCAAAAGGAAAGTCAAACTGAATTAATTTCAATTTAGAACCAATTAATTCCACATCTGATGCCTATGAATAAAACGAACAACCTAAAATTAGTCTTACCCCATTCTTCTTCATATTCGCCATCAACACCATCAACGGGAAGCAATTGGGTATTGACAATTAGTCTCCGGCTCCTCCCGACCTCCCCTCTCTATATTCTCTTTGTTTCTTCTTATGTGTTACAATAGAGAGAAGGGTGGGTTTGGGTGGTTTGGGCTTTTGATATGTGCGTTTATAAGAACATAAACGTGCGTTTAAAGATTTATTATGGTTGTTTGTTCTACCATTGAACTTTAATGACTTTTTTAGACGCACTTATAATACAATGAGTGCGTCTGTTTTTGTTGTTTGTTTGTTCTACCAGGAAACTTTAATGACTTTTTTAGACGCACTTATAATACAATGAGTGCGTCTGTTTACATCTTCAAGTGTTCTTAATCTGAATCTTTTTTAAATCAATTTTTTTCTTTAATTGTAATTATATTTATTAAAATCGTATGTTTTTGTTAATATTATATGCGTTGATTGTGTTTTTTGAATAGGATTAATGTGATTTTAACCATTCGGATGCAATGCTCTGTTTTTTGTTTTTTCTGCAAATCACGAACTTCTTATGATTCAATAAAATGTTTTTGATTGTTTGATGATTCTGAACATTTAATCGGTTTCAATTATTTGTTTAATCGTTGAAATAATTTTGTTTTGATGTTACGTTTCGATGAATTGTTGAATGTCTGTTTAGACGATTTTCTGCAAATTTAAACGCGTTTTCCCTAAATTACCCCTGGTTAGCTTGACTGAAGTATGATTAGGGTTGTTAATTACCATCTTGCCACCGCCTAAATCCAATGGCTCAGGATGCTTCTTACGCTTCGTACGTTTAGACGCTCGTTATCTCTTCCCATACATGTTGATCAATTGTTGTTGATAAACATTATGAAACAGATCGTTATAATAACTTGACTGAGTGGAAAGTAAATATTCAATTTACTTTCTTTAAAATATTAGTTACAATGATGAAATTTGACGTTTTTTGTTAAAAAAGTTATTCAACGAAATATTATTTAGTCAAAGTATAATAAGTCTTCATTAAAAATTATAATTACAAGTTTTATAGATGTTGATATTTTTGTAGAATTTTTATTGCTACAAAATATATGTTCATTTTTTTTAGTTATACTTGTAATAAAAGAGTTCAAATCATTTGTAAGAACAATAGTTTTAATTGTTTAATTAATATAAAAATAATAATGTGTAAATTTATGTTATCTTTCCATCTAGATCCTTCATCTATACAGTGGCCATCAAAGACTTTTAGGGCTGTGCAGACTGTTTGTAATTATTATGAATTTGAAAACAGTGATTTAATTTAAATTTGTAGTTATTTCGTTAGATATTGATTACAAGTTAACTTTTACATAGTGTGTTTTAAAATTCTGGTTACATTATCATTCAGTTCAAAATTGTAATGGATCACAGTTATTTTAAAACATCTGTTTCCTTGTTGTCAAATTAGACATCCTTTGAACTTAGAATAGGTTTCAATATGAAGTTTATTACTATGTAATTGAAACTAATGATAATATTCATATTAATAATTTAAAACATAATACATTGTGAATAAAATTTTTTTTACACATTTTAACAATACTGATTTTTTTAAGATTTTGTATTTCTATAAAATATGTTTTCATTTTAAAAAATGGTAACGTTTTTTTGTTGTTTAATAATAGTAAAAATAAGTAAATTTAGCATTAATTGCAGCTGTATTTTCTGTCAGGTTTCATGTAGATAGTTCAGGTGTACATTGTCCACCAAAGACTTTTAGGGCTGTAGCGACTGTTACTAATTATGAATTTGAAAAGACTGTTTTTTATTATATAATTTACTACTTCATTTCAACAAAAGGGGCAAATTAAAGGCTGATGTAATTTAAACTCATAGTTATTTTGTTTGATATTCATTACAAAGTCTGTTTTAAAAATCTGGTTGTATTATCCTTCAGTGGATAATTAAAGTATAATGTGTAAGAAAGTGTTATTTTTAAGAAAGATCATATTTATCGTAAACTAATTAGTCATCAGATATTTAAACTAGTGTGGTATGATTTGACAACAGGTACAGTTTGTAAAATCTGTTTTGTAGAACAGATAGTTAGAAAACAAAAAAAAAGAAATTTAGATAAAACAGAAATTAAACACTTATGATAATACAAAAAACGTAAAACATCAAATTTTTATCTTTGTACAAATAGTATTTATGTTTATTAGAAAATTAGATTATTAAATAAAAATAAAATAGAATTTTAAGAGTTGTTTCAGTAGGAAAGTAGCCAAATTTATCATTTATTACACATATTTAGATTTTGTTTATGAATTTGAAAATGCTTCTGTATTTTAAATTTATGCTGATACTTTAATAACAAGTTTAATCGTTAACAAAATATTTTGTTACAATGAGTCTTTTGACGGTTTTTTTTCCTTCTATAGAATACAGATTTTACAAAATCTGTTTGTAAATACTAAGTGACTTTTCTTTGAGAACGGCTGTTGATAATTCAACAGATGTTTAAAAAGTCCTAAAAATGATTACGATTATGAAGCTAGTTTATTAAAAATATTATTTTATTATTTTTATTATTGTTGTTCAATTGTTTTTCATTGTACAAAAAATAAATTAAAATTTCCAAAAGTAACTTACAACTTTATATTTACTTGAAATCCAACTAATAAACTTGAAAACCCAACTTTTCGAATACTTACTATATTTCAGCCTATAAAAGGGGATGAATTTCCAATATTCATTTTTAGTATTCTCACTTTACATCTCTCTATCTCTCCATCCAATATGCATTATGATATTACTCTCAAAGCTTTTTCCACAAATTTTTCGAAAGATTCTTTCAATCAAAGGAAAATAGTTTACAACCAGTTGGTTGATAAACAACTTCGAATTGATGTTTGGCCCTAATGCTAGACTGTAAGCATCATAATTGACTTGTTGAGACCCTGTATGACTCAATTGAAATGAAATATGCAAAAATGTAATGTCATGCACAGTGTATGTGTGTGGCTAATGTACGGATATGACCTGTGATTTCGACGGGTGTCACAGTTGTATTAGTAAAATGGCTATTTTTGCAACAGATAATTGACTTCAGAATTTCGTGTTTAGTAAGCAGACGTAAACGCTGATTATCTTCTTTATATCCTACATTTGTTTGAATGAAAATGTTAAAATAACACATGTTTATAGAAACAATTGTTCGTTGTAACAGCTTTTTTAGTAATAATTAAAACTCACAATGACAACATATTTTAAATTCAAACTTAATTTGAATTCAACTTTTTTTTAATTCATATATTGCAATTAAACTCAAGAGTAACAATTTAATATTTTGCAATTAGAACTAACTGTAATAATTCATATACACAAACAATATACTTTTATTTATTCTATTTACTAACTTATATAAACACAAAACAACACAACCCTTTCATGTCCACTTTTAGATAAAACAGGAATTACAGAATTATATTATAAAAAATGTCAAAACATCACATGTTTATATTTGCACAACTATTGGGAAATACTATATTTACTTTTGTCCCTAAATAACCTGATTTAAAAAAAAAAACTGAATATGAAGCGTTACTTCAGTGGGAAAGTAGTTAACTCGATATGTATTCAACACAAATAATAAATGCTTGTAGTTAATAGATGCATTATACTTAATGCATTGTAGTTAATAAATTCATTATAGTTAATGCATTTTTTTTACTATAAAATACCATTTTAATTTCTTCCTATAGCACACCATTTAATCTTTACAATCTACATCTACATAACCTTAGCAATATTATTAAGATGGATTCCAGCAACAACAAATGGTCAGAAATGACAGAGGTTCAGAAAGTCCTTTTGGAATGTTTTAAAGACAACGAAGAACAGGAGTTTCTGGATGTAATTGAAGGTGCTACACAATTACTTGAACACCACATTTGGAAGACGGACCTGAAAATCAATCAGGCGATTCCTACCAAGGTATCAAGTGAGCGTTGGACGGTGTCTTCATTTCTTCTGGAAAACAAAAGGACAAATGAAAAGTTCAGTGAAGATATACAAAAAATTTATCGGTCTTACAGAAAGTATTTTCAAGAGAAGAACAAAAGATTGAAAGAATTGTTGAATACTACAAATTAATTATTTAAATGTATTTTATATAACTACCCGTCTAAAGATATTGAATTTTTGATTTTACATTTTTTGTCATAATTGTATAATGCTTTATCTTTTTTGGATGAAAAATACTAATTTGATTAACAAGTCAACAGTTGTTGTAAAATATGATATAGAATAACATGAGAATACTTTAAACCCCTGAGAGTTTGTCTGTAAACATCTGTCGACAAGTCAACATATGTTATAAATCACAGTACATAAATACATAAAACAAATTAGTACGGAGTATATGTTTCAATACTGTAGATTGGGCTCAAAAAATTGTTATTTTATCTGAGCAGAGGCTCGAATTCCAAATGTAATGATTACGATTTTGAACTTAGTTTATTAAACTAATAATAATAATTTCAAATAATTAAGAGTATTATTTTGTTAGTTTTGAGTTGCAATTGTCTTTCACTCTATAAAAGGTCCAAAAGTAACTTTCAAGTTTATATTTACTTTAAATGCAACTTATACTTGAAAATTAACATTACAGATGGAGATATTTAGAAATATTTGGATTTGTTATTTTATTAATTTTCTATTTTGTATGCAATTTTCTTAACTCAGATATTTCATTTAAATTATATAATTGTAATAATAAGTTTCAATCTTATAACAGCTGTTTGTCAAATTTGTTGCCATGTCAACAGATATTCGTAAACAGACTAAGGAATTGTTAGTTGAAGATTAACATTATCTATTTCTTTTTAATATTTGTAATCACAGCAGAGCTTTTCATGCGTCTGTTTATTTATCTTAAGCTGTTTCGTTCATGTCCATCAATGGTTTCCAATCAGCTATTTCATTCAAATCAGTGGTTACGAAAGGCAGAATCAAAACAATCAATGAATTTATTTCCAACTTTAGTTGGACGTAGTCTTCTTGTGCTTTCACAGTTGAAGATTAAAATTGTCTGTTTCTTTTTAATATCTGTTAACTCAACAGAGCTTTCCATGCGTCTGTTGATTTATTTCTCCGTGTTTATAACATCCAACATCTCATCAGTATCTATCAACTGGTATCGTGAAAGAAACAGATCTTGCTAAACAGATTTTTCTTACAACAGATGATTGGCTTCTTTATTTGTTAATAACTATAAATGGTGTAACTAATGGGCAGCTGTATTACGTCCTACTTTATTAAGTTGATACAATTTTAAGATTGGTTGATGATTCTTTAATAATGGGTCTGCTCTGTTCAATGGGTCTGCTCCGAAAGAAACTTCTGATGAAAACTTCTGTTGCGTGCAAACGACTGCTGCAACGAGAAGTTTCTTTCATCATCTGTTACTTCCTTCATCAGTAGATAAGCATTTGATGTTCATTTTCACATCAGTGGTTACGAAACGAAAAAGCACACGCATCAATAAATGGATTTTCAGCTTTAGTTGGATGTATTCTTCCCGTGTTTTCACACGGGATTTCACTTGGTTTATTATAATAATTGAAAGCAATAAATCCCACATGGCATTCAAAGGAGACATCATTCCCCTTGAGTGTATCATGTGGCATCCCATGTGGCATTAATTTATTTTAGGAAAAAAAAATTTAAAATAAAATTGGACTTTTCCTCTCATGTTTCCTCCCATAACTTTTAAATGTTAATGTCTTTTATATATGAGATTTTTTAAAGAAAAAAATTACACCAAATTAACGAGCATTTTATTATCTTTACAATGAGTACCATAGTGCTAAATAAAAAACGGGGAAAAAACGACTATTTTTTGTGGGGTTTTGTTCATACAGGAAAAAAACCCTAAGTGTTCAGGTAATTCAATAATCATGTATAGGCAAGTCACTAATTATGTTCAAATCAGTAAATATGAATTCTATTTTCAACATGTGTTAGCATTAGAGTTGTACATTGTTTTAGGTTAAGTATTAATATTAGAGTTATACATTGTTTACGGTTAGGCGTTAATATTGGAGATACATTGTTAATTATTTTTTGTTAGGTGCTACCCGAAGCTTTCCTGTATATAACTCTAAAACGCATCATTCTATTTCATATGTAACATTGATATGTCATATTAGATTTCTCAACCCCGAGACGTTCCCGAGATGTAATCTACTAACATAATATAAACTAAATGTAAAAAGCAACCCCCCCCCCTCTTTTTTTTTTCTAAAGATTTTTTCTTTACCATCAATTTTTGACATCTAGCCGTATTCATTAACGTAACATTCCGTTTTTGACTAAACCTTTCTAATAAATGATCCCATTAAGCATATGATATTAAATTCATTGTTCAAAAAAAAATTATAATAATTCTTATCTAAAACAATGATCAATGTGTTTATTTTGACTTTCATAAAACCAAGTTTGCTATAAATTGATAATATGAAGTAACTTAAATCCTCACATTTCTTGAATCGAACAATTTGACTAACATGGCCCAAAATGCTCCAGGAGTTATCACATGCAAAGGTAAGTAACCTACACTACATGTGTAATATTTTATATAGATGTTTGTAGCTAATGGAATCCGGCGATGGTGAACAGCCGCGGTGATAAGGCAGGTAGGTGGGCAGGTGACGGTGGAGGAAATAAAGGTCGACCCACCACAAACGGGAGAAGTTAGGATCAAGATGTTGTGTGCCAGCATTTGTCATACTGATGTCTTAGCTTGCAAGGGATTCCCAATTGTACGTTATATATATATATATATATATGTGTGTGTGTGTGTGTGTGTGTGTGTGTTACAAGCGTTTTATGAACTAAACAATGTGTTATTATATACTTATGTTTCTTGCTTGATCTAACACTTGGTTTTATAAAATCTATAGCCGTTGTTTCCTCGTGTTCCTGGACATGAAGGCGTTGGGTAAGTGATGCAACATATAGCATTTCCTTAATTTATGGATTACATGTACATAGCTACGTTCATTTCATAACTAATAATGCGTTGACAATCGTAAAAAAACGCTTTTGATTAATGTGACACATAAGACGAGTGTGTAACTGCTAGTACAACTCTCTCCCACTATAAATTATCTTTTATGCGTTACGCGGTGCATACAATCCTCAACATATTATTGGCTTTGAAACAAACGTTTAATGTGCATGTGTGTAATGTTAGCTGACTTGGCATTTGAGTGTAGGATGATCGAAAGCGTAGGGAAAGATGTGGGTGGAAGGTTGAAAACAGGAGACATAGTGATGCCGTTGTACCTAGGTGAATGTGGAGAGTGCTTGAATTGTAAAACCGGAAAGACAAACTTGTGTCATACATACCCTCCACCATTTAGTGGGCTCATGAATGATGGCACTTCTAGGATGTCTATTGCTAAAACCGGTGAACGTTTATATCACTTTACAAGTTGTTCGACGTGGTCAGAGTACGCAGTCCTCGACTTCAACTATGCGCTCAAGTTGGACCCCAAGCTGCCTTTCCCTCATGCTAGTTTCCTCTCGTGTGGCTTCACCACCGGCTTTGGTGCCCCATCGAGAGAAGCCCAAGTGCATAAGGGTTCAAGTGTTGCGGTTTTTGGCCTTGGCACCGTTGGTCTCGGGGTGCGTTAACAATTCCCTACCATTTTCTATGTTAATAATCTTGGCACACGAATTCTATCCAATCTACCATCTTTTACATTTTAAAATAATAATGATTGTCTCTTAGATTTATTTTTCATAACTACTTTTTTTAGAGTAAATTACTATTTGAGTCCTTGTGTTATGGTGGTTTTAACTAGTTGAATCCAAAACGAAAATGTTTAACTATCTGAGCACCTGATTTTTCAATCTGTAACCATGTGAGTCCAATTTACTAACTTTGTTAGATTTTCTCAGTTAGTTTTCATGAAATGACTAAAATACCCTTAATTATATTTTATTGTTATTATTATAATATAACACATATGCACACACAGAAGAACAACACTCAAACATTTTCTTTTGGTCTCTCCCTCACCTCAACCAACCACCACCGCACCACCCGCCCTCCCCACCAGAACTTCCACCATAAACAACAACTAACCCTTCGGAACATCCACCACCAAAAACGACCCTAACCCATCGGAACCTCCATTACAAGAATCACCCAATCCACCGGAACCTCCACCACCAAAAAGGAACCTAACCCACCGGAACCTGTTCAATTTGTAACCTACAAGAAACACCCATATTAACTAGTTGAACAATCTAAGGTCCGATTTGGACCTGTTCGAGACCCTAGCCGACTACTGCTGTTTTCGTTTGTAGCTACCTGAACCCTAAGGAAAACTTGTCGCTGGCATTGAACATCTTTAATGGCTTAGATATGCAAATCAAACCCAGATCTACAAATCCTCATCATTGGTGTTGGGGAACGATGGTAGGGGCAGCTAGGTTGTGTGGTTGTGGTGTGGTGGGTTCGATCGTGGTCCGCCAAAAGTATATTGTTGAAGGGTTTGAGCAACAACATCAGATATTTGAACCGATAAGGGGTTGTGGTTTGCGGCTGGAGATGGTGATAGTTGTGGTTGTAGCTGTCAGATTTTCCGGCCAGAGCTAGTGGTGTACGGTAGTGCAGTGGGGTGGTATCGTCGTGTTGCTTTGGATGGATGTGCAGTAGCCGTGGTGAGATGTGCAGTGGTGGTCGTACGATGTGAGAGAGAGGGAGCAGGTTTGTGAGGTTTTTATGTCTTCTATTATATATATTAATTCAATATAATATTAATATAAAAATAATAATAATAAAGTTAATAATAATAAAATGTGTAAAATTGTTTTGAAAGTACATTGTGCAATAAAGGCTTGTACATTAGATGTAAATGACTAAAATACCCTTCTAGTTAACAGACTAAAAACCTGGTGCTCAGATAGTTAAACATTTTCGTTTTGGATTCAACGAGTTAAAACCGCAATAATACAGGGACTCAAATAGTAATTTACTCTTTTTTGTAATAAACAATGGTTATAAATAATATTCTATAAAAATTAAGAGAATTCAAAATAGTGTAAATAATATATATTATTACAATGGGGGTGAGAAAGGGTACAAAAAGATTTTAAAAGTAGCATAATAATAACAATTACTCTAGTTCATTTTGTTACCCCACCAAAGCTTGTGCGTGAACATGATCATCGACCTTTTCATTCACCATTGTCTATGGGTTTGTTATTCTTCAGGTATTATGTGGCATTGGGTATGCTCTAATTGCTATTACATACTGATCACTAATGATGCCTATTATATTCGATTCACAGGTGATAAATGGATCAAAATTGCAAGGAGCGTCGAGGATAATAGGAGTTGATATAAACGAAAAAAAGGAGGCAAAAGGAAAAGTGTTTGGGATGACTGATTTCATAAATCCCAAGGAACATCCTAATAAATCAAACTCAGATTTGGTGAAAGATATCACTCATGGGTTAGGTGTCGACTACTGTTTTGAGTGCACCGGTGTGCCATCCTTGTTAAACGAAGCCCTCGATGCCTCCAAATTTGTAACCAACTTATAATCCCTCCAAATATATATATACACATCCTATTTTAAATCTATATATATATTGATATATCAAACATTAACAGGGAATAGGTACAGTGGTACCCATAGGAGCTGGCGGAGGGCCTAGTGTGGCCATCAATAGCCTAACACTCTTTAGTGGCCGGACTTTAAAGTTCACAACTTTTGGGGGCGTTAGAACCCGATCGGATCTTCCCATCATAGTTCAAAAATGCTTGAATAAGGTAAAATATTATCGTTTCTAAAAACACCTTAGAGTTGATCTTGTACGTCCGAAAGTGATCCTTTAGTGAAAGTTGTGGTAATCCGTTGGTAAATTATTTACTCACTCCATGTTGTCCATGACTATCACCAACGGATTACAAAGGGCTCCCACTTTCACCAAGGGCCCTCTAACGAATGTGGTTGTCATTGAAATCCCTCTATATTGTACTACTTCATTATAAGTTACAGTGATACTTTTATGACATAATTATAACTAAATAAATATAGAATAATAATAATAATAATCATAATAATCATAATAATAATATAGTACTGATGAAAACTATTTGCAAATGCAGGAGATAGAGCTTGATGAGCTTTTGACTCATGAGATACGCTTGGACAATATACAAGAAGCATTTGAAATATTAAAGAAGCCTGATTGCCTTAAGATTCTCATCAACTTTTGAGTAGACTGATTTCAAGAATAATTCCAGATGGAAAATATGAAATTTATGTTCAAGTAAAATAAAATCTATTTCGATGGTTGTCCCTAAGTATCTCATCTTAAAGGTTAAAAAAGCATCATGTTTTCATTTGTTATCGAGCGTATGTTTGTGGACGCAATTATATGTTCTAAAATGATTATTTTCATAGGCCAAACAAATTATGTTCATGGATATGTCACACTGCCACTCAAATTGCACGTTGTCACTAAGAACCAGCATTAGCTACTCACGAACCTCACGTAATCGTGTTTTGTTATAATAACCACTTGCTTGCTTTATGTATAAGGGTGGTGTAATACTCAAATAAAGAGAGAGATCATAAGTTTTCAATTAATTGTCATTCTCATTTACTCAAGACTAGGAATAACAAAACTATTTGTAGCATAATCGCAAATATATAATTTAGAAAGAAAACACACTGAAGAGATATAATCATGGACCCCTTGCAGGCCTAGGGAAAGTACACTTCACCACCAACACTATGTAATAGTTGGCAAGGTAAAGGTTTTACGAGGCCTACATGCCACGTTAGACCTACCAGATAATAGGAGACAATAGGACAACCTGAAAAGGACACTTAGCCAATGAGGCGAGGGAAAGTTCTGCTCCATGATCTCCTCCTAAAAAGGTTGTAACAAATGGGACATAAAGGCGAATACCAATGGTGTCCAGCCAATGACGTTGCACCAACACATGTCCTCCTCTCAAATCCACAACAATCAACAATGTAGTCACTACAAAGGATATCGGGAAAGCGACGTCTTGGCTAATCATCTCCCACCATCCCGACTATAAATGCTACATCCTCCAAAGTTAAAAGGGTCGATTCTCCACTCTCTCAACTTATACATTGTACTCTCAAAAGAACCTTACTTATTCTCACGCTGGAGGGTGATTAAGAGGAGAACCCCCATCTCCCCTCCTTTGGATGAGACTCACGTCGGTTTTAGTTTTACAGGATTTCTTGTGAAGAGGAAGTCACTCCTGGTTGAACATTATCCTACCACCTGGTAGGATTGTTGTTTCTTCGTTGACGCTATCTGTTTTTCAGTTAGAACAACACTTTTCTTCTTTTCCAATTCTTCATGAGTTCACTCCTACCATCCTTCATTGGGTCAGCGTTAACGGCACCCGCCACTAGTTGGGTGATGACAACACAAATTCAAATTTTATTAGAGTTCAAAGTACATTGATCACTCACTCCCCTCACTAGTTGCTCTCTCCCTCTCTCTCTCTCTCTCTCTCTCTCTCTCTCTCTCATAGTTCAGACTTTCTCCTGTTGGATTCAATGATCTCAATTTAGTAAACTGACTCTGTGTCTTCACAAGTACTGAATAAACTGTTCTATTTATAAATAGATCAGAAACAACTGGTAACGTCATCATGCAAGTGACCCCTAACAACATCTAAACAATTTAACAGCCAGAAGTTGTGAAACTAATAGACTATTAATACAAAACAACTAAGATACAAGAAAACTACTAGAACATGCGGTGTTGACAAAGTAGCAGTTTGACATAGCAACATTACAAAACTAGCTATTTGATTATTGTTGACCAACATATAACATTCCAGCCCTTTTGGTCTTCATGTTCAGCTGTTTGACTAATCCATCAGTTGACTAGTCAAACCAGCTCTTCATTCAAACTTTTGGTATTGAATCCAGTAGTTGTGAGAAAACCAGTAGTTTGCACTTTGTTGTTGTTGAAGGTTTCAAGAAGGGAATGGAACGACGATCAGCTAGCCTTTGAAATTTTATTTGTCAAGTACTTGGACAGATGGGCACATCGGTTTTGGCTTTCATCATCAACAGTTCTTACATAACTCAACAATAATTTTTTCCAAAGATTGTGTTGTTTAACGCATCGTAACACGCGCCATGTATAAAACTAGTTAATTTTTAATACTAAAAAAATAGTTTAAGTTAGGAGTGCTGTTGATTGTAAGTTGGATTGTTATAGATACAACTTAAATTACAAAGCCTTATAGAACCCTAACCCACACACCCAAATCGTAGACCCCTCATTTTCCCTCTTCGCAATCATACACATAAATCGAGGCTGCCAACAGTGTCACCAGTTGACCCCACACGCCTTCGTCCCACGCTGTGCGCTACCTCCACCACTGTGGCTTGCTCCCCATTAGCCAGTTCCATCAACTGTCGATCTATGTGTTATGAGTTTCGGTGCTTATCATGATTGTGTTAACTAGCGTGACCTTTGTTGCGTCCATCATGCGGGTCTTCGGTTTTCGTAAAAGTATAAAATCCTAACCCACCATGGTTGATTTAACAATTTATTATGATGTATCTAGACTATTGGTGGGATTATTACTAGGATATTTCGAACATGCTTCCTCTTGATATTAATAAGAACTATTAACAATCAAATAAAACAAATTTACTTAAAAACGGTACAACGAGTCCTACCATTTAGGACTGAAAATCGCTTTTATCCTAGTTGGCGTATGTCATTTCCATTGTCATTCTAAGGCTACTTAGGTAAAACAAACTTTTTAAGGGACCCCTCATAATTAGTTAATAATATCTAACTAGGATTTCTACCCGCACGCGTTGCGGCGCACCGGGTGATTCCTGCTTCATCTTGAACTGTTTCTTTACTCGGTTAAGCTGCGCAGAACTGATTAATAGTTGTATCATGTACATCCGACGTTTATAATTGAAAATTTTACCAACAAAAGGTAATATGTTTTATCAAGATTTTCGATATAATGGTTTATGTCTCATGAGTCGCAATACATGTATGCAATATGTTTTATCAAATTTATAATTTTTAGGTTAATCTTGAAATGATATTCTTGGCAGGAAAAAAAATAGTTGGAAAAACAATTGCACAAACCAAGTCTGGAACTTGTGACCTCCCCTATGGTAAATGTACCTAAAACAACAACACCACCAACCCAATTTGTCTTTTATTCCCAACCCAAATATATATAATATGAAATACAGCTGTGTAGATGGAAAAAAAACCCCTACAACTGGTCTCGAACTGGTGACCTCATGTAAGGGGAGTGTAGACATAAAACCACTCCACCACAAAGACAAGTTTGGCTTTGAAATGAAACCAATTATATATATTATAAAGTAAAGATGTGAAAAACAAAAAAAAACATGTTCCAAATGGTTTCAAACTCGTGAACTCATGTAGGAGTGTCACACGTCAAACCTCACACCACTCCACCACCCAAGGATGTTTGGTTTGTTGTGAAACTTATTTCCTATGTATGAAAGCAAAGATGAGAAAAAACAAAAAAAAACTATTTTCAAGGGGGTTTAGAACCCGTGACCTCATCTAAGGGGAGTACACATCACAATTCAAACCATTCCACCATCTAACCATCTAAGGAAGTTTAGTTTTCTAATGAAACTTATTGTATTTATTGTAAAAGAACATTGGGAATATAAAAAAATAATAATAATAAGGAACCGCCATTCTCAACCAATGAGAGAACTGTTTATGCATTTTCAAATTAATACATAATAAATTAATTGTCTCTTAAGCTGGGTGTGGGCTAGCACCTCCTCCAGATTGGATTGTTAATGGCGATAACACCGTCTGGGAGGCGCCAAAGAGGGGTTTTATAATGTCCTCTCCCCAACACACTGTGCTTGTTCTCACCGACCACGATGGTTCACCGAAAAAGAGGATTGTTCGTCCCCGGACACCACAACTCACTAGAAAAGATGGGCGTTTGTCACCACCATCTTCCTACTTGCTTGCTCTCTCTCTCTCTCTCTCTCTGTCTCAGATTTGTAAAGGGATGTTCCGATTGATTCTTTGACCTTTTTAGGAGAACAAGTGGTAGGAGGTGGTGAAGAACAAGTGGTAGGAGGTGGAGGTTGTATAAAAATTGGGTATTAGGTTTGTGGTGCTTTTGAGGTTTCCGTTCAAAAAAGGTTTGTGGTGCTTTCATAAATTTTTTTTCCAAAGTCACACTAGTGCCAACCACTCCGGTTAGTTATTGATCTAACGATCTTGAAACTTTAGTTAGTTTAGCTATTATCGAAGCATATGAAGACGTATTTAAGTAACCAGATGGGTGATGATCATATGAACGATTCATTCATTTCATATATTTAAAAATAGTTCTTTTTAAAAATTGCAATTGAAGATGTAACAGATCATTTCAAAAATAAAATGCCCCTAGGGAACGACTAAAAAATGTGTGTGTGTATATATATATATATATATATATATATAATCTTTTTCAAATAACATTGTAATTTTTATTGTGTGTTTTATTCTTATTTTCATGAATTTTATCGTGGTCTTACATTATATTATGTGACGTGACTTGAGTCGTAAATACTAACGTTAGATTGTTAGAAATCCTAGCACCGAATAAATATTGACCCCATAAGGCAAAATCATGACTCCGCATTATTCTACACGGAAGACTCAATTTATAAACGTTTTAGCGACATCAAACTATAAAAAGCAACAACAATAACATAAATATAATGTATCCTAAAACAAGAATTTAAGCATCAAACAATTTAAGATAAGAGGAAAATGGTCAAAGCTCATCATTTACTTTTGTTAGTTGTACATGTGGTTGTATTTTTGAGATACATGATGAAGATGAAGTCAAACTTTGAAACCAAGCCTCATCAGCAACAACTGCGGTCGTGTCATTGTTACGATGCCATGACCAATGAGCATGTGTGTTGTTCAATATCCTTAGTCGACCATGTCCAAAGCTTGCTTCTCGATATATTGAAAAAGAAGGCTTAGGCTCCTTGTATCTTCAAATATCCAAAAGAAAAAGTCTCAATGATTGAAGTAGGAGTGTCAAATACAAATATATATGTAAATAACAAAAACCAAGAATAGTACAAACGAATTCTAATACGACACCCTAGTTTGGTTGAAGCTTCAAGAGCTTTTAGGAGCTTCAAGCTTCAAGCTTTTAAGAAAAAACTCATACTCAATAAAAAGCCTTGTTTGGTTGAAGGAGCTGGAAGCTTTTAGGTTGGAGAAAAAGCTCTATAGTGAAAAACTACTAGTACTAGCTTTTAAGAAAAAGCTATACTAGCTACAAGTTTTTAATTAGTAAATGACACAAATACCCATTCTATTTAAAAAATAAAATAAAAACCTTCTTTACAAACTTTTAATTATGCCCATTTTGGTCATTTTATACATTTTATTAAAAGCTTCAGCTACTCTGCCAAACACCAAAATATATTTAAAAAGTTTCCAGCTAACAGCTTGCAGCTACCAGCTTCCAGCCACCAGCTAGTTTTGTCAAACATGAGTAGATCTTGAGAAGTCAGTATTACAAATTGACATATTATGTCATTGCTACATATATTATATATTATCTGTAACTCCCTAAATTATAACTTTAATATTATTACTCGTAATTCTAACTTTAATATTCTAACTTTAATATATATTATCGACCCTTCGAAACTGGTTTTCGACCCCCGAAACCAGTGACTTCCGACCCACCAAACTTTCGGGTCAAGCTTTACCACTAGGTGGGAGGATGTTGTGACGACCCGGAAAATTTTTTCTTCTTATTTGTCTTCTCTCTTCGACTTCGGGAAATTTTCGGGACGAAAATTCTTTCAACAGGGGGATGATGTGACACCCGGAAACTTTCGGTAACTAACTTTTGAAAACTTAGTAAGTCTACCTTAGCGAGTCGCGCATACGTTACACAAAACAAGGTCGGTCGAGTCGAGTCGCACATCATTAGGGTTTTAACATACGCAAGTCTCGAGTCCCGGGAATTGGTGAACGAGTGTGAACGTGTTTACTTTCATGTATTATGTGTTTATAATCATTACATGACTTGTCGGTATGTGAAAATGTGTTGACATAGGTTAAAACGGAGTTTAACGCGCCAAATACACCACAACAGACCTTGCAGGCGATTAGAAAGACCTTATAGGCGATTAGCAGGACTCCTTAGGCGATTAGCCACTCTCTTTAGGCGATTAGCCTTGCCCTATAGGCGATTATGGGGCTAATCGCCTATAGTGAAGGCGATTAGCAGCCCTAATCGCCTAATAAAGCTGCATAATCGCCTGTAACGTGCCTGACGACTAGAAACGCCTATAAATACCACCCTTGACCTCCAAAACATCATTTACACAACCCTAGCCGTCCCATAACATATCTCAACCCACAAACACCCTCTGGAACCCATTTTTACACCCAAACAACCATTTCCAAGCTTATTCCATCATCTACTCTTAAATACAAGGTGTGTTCTTCAAACCCAAACCTTTAAATGATTATGTTTTACTCCCTAAATGTCCAGACCTGACTTATAAATGTTTTTATCTTTGAAAATCCATTTAAAACCGTTTCTAAACAAACCCACACCTTTACATGTGTTATATGTGTTATATGTGATTAAAGATAGAGTTTTTAGGATTGAATCATGGTTGTTTTTGTGTTATTATGATGTTTATGGCTGTTACAAGTTAGTATGATGATGTCCTAGGAGTTTGAAGGGTTTTGGTTGTGTATTGTTGATACTTGATGTTTTGACCCATTTGAAGGATTTTGGATGATTTAGGATGATATGAGGTGTGTTATTGATTGTTTGATGTTAGGGTTTGCTCTAGGATGATGCTAGAACAGTGGGATGCTTTCGGACAACGTGGTTATGTGATTAAATCTGGATATTTGCTATTTAGGGCAAGTTCTTGCATGTTGATGTGATGTTTTCATGTTAAGTTGCTATTTTGGGAAAACGCTCGCATTCGGGACTGTTAGAATGATGAAAACTTAGGGGTTTTGCTTGAAATATGTTTGTTAATATGTTAGGATGATTATTGGGTGTTTTTACACGTCTCGGATCTGATTTGGTAGGTTAAACGCGCGAAAAACCATATCTGCTGCACTATAGGCGATTAGGAATCCTAATCGCCTATGTTATAGGCGATTAGGGGCATAATCGCCTGACTTGAAGCCCTAATCGTGTAACTTATAGGCGATTATGATCATAATTGCCTTCATTCCATGCAATTGTGATCCTAATTGCCTTCATGACATGCAATTGTGACCCTAATCACTAGTTAAGCCCTGAATTGCATACCTTATGACCATAATCGCCTATAATGCATGTGATTAGCCCTAATCACCTATCATAAGGGGCGATTAGCCCTTGTAATTGCCTGTTGACCATCCCTAATCACGTGTTGACTTTCCTAATTGCATGCTAAGTGCCTAATCGCGTGTAATGCTGTTATAAGTATATTTTAACATCCCGAAACCCGAGTTGACACCTAGGAACATGATAGGAACCCCGTGACATGCCTAGTAACATAGTAACACGTGTTCGGACTTGTTCGTACGTTATTTGACCTATGTGTTAGAATCGTTGAACTTTAACGCATGTTAAGTGCTGAGTTGCATGTTTTGTGTATGTTTGTGTATGAGATGAACACGTGGAATGTCGGGTCACCAATGGGATGTCGAGTCTTGTCTTACGTAGTCTGGTTGTCGGTCAAACACGTTTTTCAAACACATCATGGTCATGGACTGGACTTAGGGACTAATGAACCCTGCGGGTTATTAGTCTAACTTAACACATATCTTATGATAGGTCGCCACTAGTTGGGGCTATCATATCTTACAGACGGTTTACTCATATCACACATACGGTTTACTCTTAAACGGAATACGCAACCTAAGGTGAGTTCACGGCCCCACATTTTACGGTTTATGTTTTCGGGGGAAAAACATGCTTAAAACGCTTTTATGACTTATGGTTTATTAAACTCTTATTGCTCATGACTCTTTATCACGTTATACTATGGCTTACTTATCGTACTATACGGTTCATCAAAAAGTCCCTTAGAAACCACTAACATGGGTATATGGCGGGGAAATATGGATAGCGCTATTGGGAACTGACAAACCCCACTCAACGGTAAGACCGGGCGGGTGCATATTGTCTCTAACAAAACAAGGTCTACCGGTGATGACGGTAGCCCATAGGAAACTAAGGGTCATTACACGGCTTAGTCAGCAATGGTTTCACCCGTATGAGTATCTTATTCTGCGCCTAGCTAGCGTTCTTACAAGCATAGTAGTAATTGTGATGGTAACGGTTTTCGAAGGATTACTCTAAACGTTTAAATAAAACCTGTGAACTCACCAGCATTATATGTTGACTCTTTTAGCATGTTTTCTCAGGTCGCTAAGGTAGCAGCTGTCGGATAGGCGCACGGAGTCGCACTGGGGTCGTCTTGCGTCTAGGGTCTCATGGCATGTTTTGGAAATGTTAAACTTTGGAACTTATGTTTTTATTTTCTGCATGACTTTTGTAAACTTTTAATGCTTCCGCCCTGTTAAATGTTGAATTTTAAATCTTATGCATGGTTTTTATTACGTATGTTTTACATTTAGACGTCGTTTATTGTGACCGTTGACTTGGATCCTGGTATGTCACACGCCTCGCGGTAGAACTCCGCAGGTGGATATTTGAGGGTGTGACAGATGTGTTCTGAGGCGTCAAATATTTAAAGCTCCAACCCACTTTGTGAATTTAAGGCCCCCTGTTGTAACGGTGTTGGGGCCTTAAATTTCAATTGGCACCCAATTTAGTGTCCCACTACACCCACACTTATGGTCCTGTTTAAGGCTACAGTGAGCTCACATGTTTTCTTATCATTCACAATAAGATAAAAGGTAGTATCAAAGTATCTTACGATTAACCACCTACAAGTCTAGGGTGGTCCTATGTATGGCTTTTCAAATTGTTGTAAGCTTGATTTTTAGTATGGTTCTCAATGGTCCCTGGTTTAACATTCGTTAACTTGTTAGCATTAGTTATGACGCGTGTTTTATATTTATCTAAGTTGAAACGGCTTCTAGACCGGAAGTTGAATGTTTTACCTGTGAATCCATACATAGTCTTGAAGCATATAAATTGGGGACATGGGTTTTGCATGTCATAGGTACTTAAGATGTATAACTGAATTTAAGTAGATATCATGATGAAGTTTCTAAACTTCATAACATTTTTTAATTCAACAGTCTAGTTATTAAATTTCAATTGTTAAAAATTGAGTATCTAATTTTCAGTTGAAGTATTCCTAAGATGCAAGAAGTAATAATTATGTAACAAATTCTAATCTTAATTAAGAAACTTACAACATGGCAAGGCCTTCTCTATTCCCTCCATCTCCAATTGTTATGTATATTGGACCACACGGATCGGCATTGTTGTCGTAAATCCTCGTCTGTAAACATTAAAAAAAATGTTTTAAATCCTTGCTTCGCTACTAAAAGATCAACGTATTATGACTAAAAATGTTGTCGTAAATACTCAACCTTCTAGTAGTGTTTTTTTAACCGAATGTAAAAAAAATCCATGTTTCAAATGGTTTTAAACCTCACGCGTTTAACCAAACTAAACCGTGCTTAATAATTATAAGTGTTCCATGAACAAGTGATGAATAAATCTTGAATAACCATAAAAACGTAACAAAACAAAAAGGCGGATGGCTTACAAAGCGTTCGTATGCATGAACATGGCCAGCAAAAACTATGTCAACACGAGAAATATACAACATTTCTTCCATTGCCACCCTCATGCTTTCACCTTCTCCTTGATGAGCCAAATTTGAATTGTACCACGGGGCGTGGATTATCACAAAAACCCATGGAGTTCTCGATCGATCAATTTTAGCAACATCATTAGCCAACCACTTATATTGATCAGATCCTGGAGTAAAATCCGCATAAGACCCCAGCATAATTATGTGAGTTCCCACAACATCGAATGAGTAATAGAGGTTTGATTTTGATCCACTTTGTTCATATGGCATGGGCCAACGGGTGTTGTAGGCTTTGAACCCATTTGGGTCGATGATTGGAAAAGTTTCTAGTTCGTGGTTCCCTTGGGTCACCATCCATGGCCTACGGCTCGCATGTGGCTCGACCAAACGTCCAAACGAGTCCCAAAGTGGTTGTTGTGTATCCGCGTAGGATAGATCACCAGGGAGGAGTAGAACATCGTAGTCTTTGGAATTGATATGCTTCAAGGTTGTGGTCGTCCATCCGGTTTGTCCAAGGTCACCTGTGTCCGTGGGAGTTTTACTTTATATACTTGCATATATTACATAAGTAACCTAATTATTTGGGATAAGATATAACAAATTTGTATGTTAATTAAACTTAAATAAAAACATATTGATCTTAACATACTAAACATGAGAAGTGAACCTAATTTTTTTTATTTCTTTTTTGTTTTGTTTTTTCCATCTGTTCAGGCTAGGAGTGTTCATGATCCGGTTTTCATGGTTTTTTGGTCAAATCGTGAACCAAAACGCTAGTAACGGTTTTTGAATTTTGTTCAAATACATCAAAATAAAGGTTGAATCTCAAATTTAAAAAACTTACATAAAGAATTAACTTACACTAATGAAATATATGTTAATGTGAAAATGGGTTAGCCCACTTTTGTTTTACATTAATTTAGTTATAGGCAAAAATAAATTTTATTTTATTTATGTCTATATATAATATGAACATATTTATAAAAAATACTTTAATTCTTACGGTCCGGCCTGTCCGGTATTATACGGTTGGTTTTCGATATAAACTGTAAATCAAACCGTTCGCAACGGTTTGGAAATATTGAAACCGACCGACTGAAAGTTAAGTAAAAAAACCGACCATGAAACCAAACCAATGATTGGTTTGGATGGTTTCACGGTTTGAAACCAAACCATGAACACCCCCAGTTCAGGCATGTGTTATAAATGAAAAAATATATTTATATTTTTTATTATTTTAATTACTCTACTAGAGTAATTACACAATTGTTTTCAGTTATTATGATTATAAAAATACTTAACAAGATGGAAAGAATTCATATAAAATAAACTTACTCGTTTTGTGGATTAAACCAATTTGTTCAATAAACTTACCCGTTTTGTACATCTTCCTTCTTCAGTTCAAAATTTTAGTTGTACTTTTCGTACACTAGGTTTACATGTCCTCAATCTTCATTAATATTAGTATGTTTGGTTATTGTTTTGTTATGGAACAAATTGGTAATCAAGAACAAGATCGATTAAAGAGAGAAGAAGAACACAAGAGGAAGAAGTTTTACTCAAATCAATCGATACCATTTCTATTCCACCATAGAGATTAAGTATCAGATTAACCAATTAACTATTACAAGGACTCACCCTATTCTATTCAACAGTTACATCTTTAGTCCCTATGCTATTATGACCGTAACAATACTCCCTCCATATATGATTCTTGACCTCAAAAATCAAGAATATAAATGAGAGATCACCAAAGCCACTAATCATACTGTGACATACTGACTAAAACATAATTCTTCAAGAAAAACTAACTTTATTGAACTTAGACCATACTCTTCAAGTGCTGCAACTTAGATTGTTCTTATCCAATACCAACCATCACATCTACTGCCTTCCAATCAATATGTAAGGTGTAAAATTGCTTCTCTTTCCCATTTGAAGTTTCATTTCCAGATTCATATTTTTCAGTAACATGCATACAGGATACAATCACATATTCAATCCACCTGTCCTTTTTTCCATCATAATAAAGCTCAAAGGTCTTTGCATTCTTGTCAGCCTGGTATGTTTTTGCACCTGATGTATTGCCAACATCTTCTTTTAGGATATCAGCCTCAGACATAGTTATCAGCGCAATTCCTGCATTTTTTGATTGTTGACCCACGAGGCTATTCAGCGTAAAACTGATACACCTCATCCATGACGCTGATGGTTCACCACTGGTATTTGAACCACACTCGGTGCAGATAAAGTTTGTAGAAGCCATGTTATGGCCCTTGATGATTGAGGGCTTGTCCATGCATGGATTCTGAAGCCATTTCCTAACATCTTTTTCGCCCAAAATCTGGACCCATCCCTCTTTAGTCATAGCACACACAGTTATTTCATTTATAACTGATGTACCAGCAAAAAACCAACGTTCAGCAGGAAAATGACTATGACACCAGTTAACTTGAATTAATTTGCAAAGGCTGAAAACACCTGAACCAAGAACCAAGTCAGCAGCTCTAATGTTAGCATTGGTCACTTTTCGCCAGGCTTTATAAAAATCCCCATCATTCTTTCGTACATTCTTCCATTTCCACTTAACTAACCATCCTCTCACAATTTTTTTCTTGTACTTAAACATCAAACTGTATAACCAATGAATAGGACTCTTCGCCACTTGAATGATAAGGTCTTTGGGCTTTGTTTGACAACTAACCATCAGAACTGAACCCTTTTTAATTTTCGTTTGATCATGTTCATTTTCCTTGTCTGTTTCCCATGGCCATGAGTGTTCTATCACATTTCCTAAACCTTCCGATTCCTTATTATATGAATATACTTCCTGCATTGCGATTTGTATAACAACCTCCTTTACACTACCATTTTTATTACTCACTACAATTTCACTCATAACATTCCCAGGCATTTCACTTACATTTTCTTTTATTCCCTTCTCTAATTCACTAACATTATCATCCTTTTCATTTTTTAAAATTTCATTCAGCAAAATAATTCCCAACCCCTTAGTTTGATCAGACCCAACAATGATTTCATCTAGGGGTTCTACAATCACATTCCCAACCCCTTTGGACATTTCACCATACAACTTATCTTCACTACACTCATCTTGAATGGATTTATCTTCAATTGTGTTATGCACATAAGAATCAATTTCATTTCCAAACCTACTAGGTATTTCATCAAACACCTTCAATGCAGCCTTATTATCATATCTCTTTTCTTCCAAAACATCATTAACAATTACTTCATCTACAATTGTTTCATGAACAATATTATCACAAATTTCTTGAATCATCCCAATCCGAAACAACTCATTATCTTTCATCAATTCGTTAAGAGGGATGTTAATATCAAACTCCAAATCTTTGTTGTAAAAAGAAGAATTAGGATCAAATGGAGAAAAAGAATCTTGCAAGCCATTAGAATCAATTTTTAAAGCCAAAGAAATCACATCTTCTACCTTAATACAACTATATTGATGCCATGTTATAAAAACATCTCTAATTTTCGGTTTTAGACCATTCATGAAGAGATATATTGCATAATATTCACTCATTTCGTCAGAATTTTTGACTTGATTAAACAGGAATTGGAATTCATCACTGTACTCTTTAACCGTACCTTTTTGCCATATCGACATAATCTTTCCCATTGCTATTTGTTCTTGATTTGTTGCTACTGCTGAATACATCACAAATCCTTAATTGTTGTTGTTGAATTGAATCTTGATTGGTTTTGTTGCCCTAATTCTTGAATCTTATACTGAATTCAAGGAAACTGAATGGAATTGAATCGGACTTGTTTTGAAAAGAAGGGAAGAATTACACGAATTGGTCAAGAACACAAAAACAAATTAAAATTGAAATGAATTGAACAAATTGGAACGAACAAAAGAAAGATGAACTGGAAAACAAAAGAATGAATACTGAACAGAACGAACAAAAGAAAGAGTTAGAATGGAACGAAGATGAACTGGATTGAAAAAAAAATGGAGAAGATGATTGGAAATGGTAACCGGTTATAGTTGTAGGAACTGATTACTAAATTCTTGAAGAACGCTAGATGGTTGTCTTTGATTGTTGCTGTAATACCTTGCCCTAATTTTGTTTGTTGCTGTAGAACTCGTTGTTGATCACTCTTAACCCACAGTCAAGAGGAATGATGGCTCTGATACCATTGTTATGGAACAAATTGGTAATCAAGAACAAGATCGATTAAAGAGAGAAGAAGAACACAAGAGGAAGAAGTTTTACTCAAATCAATCGATACCATTTCTATTCCACCATAGAGATTAAGTATCAGATTAACCAACTAACTATTACAAGGACTCACCCTATTCTATTCAACAGTTACATCTTTAGTCCCTATGCTATTATGACCGTAACATGTTTATCTATAATTCGTCATAATTTTTATCGAAACCAATTGGATTGAAAAAAAGTATTTTTGTCCAGAGATATATAAACAAAGAACCTTTGTTACGCATTTGTTTTTTTTTAATGCTTATATCGATTTAAACATAAGAAATGCATTTATATTTTATTATATTTTTTAAAATAAAATCTTCGTTATCTTTATATTTATTCCACAAACAAGACACATTACATAAGGATGATAGGTAAACGGGTAACAAGCTGTGTCGTAACTCTCTTGGAATTAGAAACCTTATTCAGCTAAAGACTAATCTTTTTAAAAAGTAATTAATAGATATAATGCTAACTAATATTTTACATTCAAGTTCGCTATATCAGCTAAGGAACTCACTTTTTTTTTCAACTTTGGAGTTGTTTTAATGAATACACAACAACTCATTTTGAAAAAACCTCACAGAAGTTATTTATGGGAATACATAAAGGCGCACGCAAGTAAAAGCATACGAGTTTAAACTCTTAAACGCTAAAAAGGTTCTCACCAGCAACTGCAAACTCAAGGGGAAACGTAGCAGGTGGTGTACGGAAGTTAAACTCTGGCCCCGAGCCCCCGCACCGATAGTAGTATGTGGTGCCTGGTGAAAGTGGTCCAATTGTCACATGGTGGATTTTGCCCGAACTATAAAAGAAATAGCGGTACGACGTGTGTTCTCCAGTGGCCGAATACTCATATTTCCCGGGAGTTGTTCCATAGTCAACCATAGAGGGCACACGATGTTCATCAGTCACCCATGAAACCTTCATATAGTTATTTCCGACCGACACATGTACCTATAAATGCCAACGTACATTAAAACCGAAATTCCTTTTTCGTTTTTTAACGGCATATTTTGTTACACCTTAATTCCACCTCACCTTGCACTCGTAAGGATTTGAACCCACAATTTAAATTTGTACAGTAAGATATCATGCCACTAGATCAAGAGGCCACGGGTAAGCCGTGATTTCACACTTGGGTATATGAGTTGAGCCTAGCCTAACAATTGGGCAAGCCCATTAGGATTGCTAGTCATCGAGATTGGTGGGCCGTACATGCTACCCATTCGTTTAGGGCCCACCCATTTAGTTGATTTTGAGAGTTTTGCTTTAATTTGTTCCAATTTCCAAATATATTTCTTTGTAAAGTTATAAAATTTCCTGGGTGTCCTTCCCATTTACCAACAAAATAAAATAAAATGAAGAGTCAGCTAGGCATAAAGCTCAAGGACTCGTTTAAGTTAAAATAAATATTTAATCTTTTATTTTGATGATTTAAATGAAAAATAATATTACACTAAATAATAGGTTGGTGTCAGTTGGGGATTAATGTACAAATCTTTACAAATGTAATTGAAGGAATAATGTGATTTTGTATGGATTGATGAGCTTAATGGGAAGCATAAAAAAGTAATGGATTGAGGAACCATTAGTTTTACATGTAAATTAAAATAAAATAAAAACATTTTAAAATAGAAAATTAATTTTACATTTTTTTTGGAACTTTTACATATAAACAAACAGATGTAAAATCTATTTTAATACAATTTTGTTTTAAATAAAAAGCCTAAAAAACGTAAAAATATCTACAAAGGTTATTTTTTTAATTAGATGGCTTCTACATGTGATTATATGCAATTCAAAAACACATGTAAAAGTATTTTTTTATTTAAAAAATTAATAAATATTTTACATTTAAAATTAGCGGTTCCCCGGTTTCACACTTTTTTGAAATTGCCCAGCGAACTCACAATAGAACGATATATATGAAATTGCCTCGTTATTAAATACACTTTGTACAAGAACCTATAACATAACTTACGGTGGGGTTTCTATACAAAGTGTATTTTTCGTACAAAGTGTGAGAAGTCTATGTAGTTATTGTGTTTTAAATTTGGTTACGATGTTTTTGATTCCTTTTGTATTGTATTATATTGAAAAACACCAAATGCAACAATTTAAAGCACAATCAAATGTATTGTAGACATGAAATTTAAAACACCCTGATTGTTTTCTTCGCATGGTGCTTTATTGCATGTCGAGAAATACATTAATTTGTGTTTTAAATTGTTATGTTTTGTGTTTTTCTATATATAGTATGCCAAAAGAATATAAAACATCATGCGTAATATTTAAAACACAATGCCTATATAGATTTATCACACTTTTACCAAAAATGCACTTTGTGCAGAAACCCCACCTATTGAGTTATAACTATAAACATTAAAATTGGTGTTTAACGTAAACAAGTCAAATAACCGAGCCAACAAATTAACTAACAATCGAGCCAACGAGCAAGCTTACATGTTTCTAGCTAGGTCAGCTTGTTTAGAAACAGGACTAGCTCCACTTGGCTCATTTAAAAGCGAGATACGGGCAATTTTTTCACGGCTAGTTTTTTAGCTAGCCACACAAGATACCATGAACAACTCATGAACTATAAAAATAGGCGTGTATATACCTGTTGAGGATGTGACTCTGGACGATTATGAGGGGTGAAAACGATGGGCCGTGGTGGTTGACGTACAAAATCTACAGACGCATAGTGCGGTCTTACAAGAAACAAGATCGAGATGAGGAAGATATGGTAGTCGAATAGTAATTGTAATTTCTGCATGGTTAAGTGTGGAGGTGGCTAACATTAGAAGGGTGTTTTTTAAAGCAATGTGTTGAAAGGTTGCGTATCATATGATTGCAGTGGCTTCAAGCAAACTACATATTTTAGACGATATTTTCTTTCTATGGATATGCTTTCAGCAATCAAATGCCACTCATATTCTGTTTTATTTTATTGTTGCACAGAAAATGACATGTAATTGGGAAAACAGATAGAACACTTTCAAAATGTTTATTAAAATTGGAGTGTAGATTTTTTTGTACTTGAAAACTGTAATTGTACATTTGTAAGCAAGTTTAATAACCAACCAGAATATAGGATTAGGGTGTGTGTAGTGGTGGGGGGTTATGTGGGGGTTATGGTATTAAAATATTAAAAAGTAATAGAAGGGGGGTTATGTGGGGGTTATGGAACACGAGAGTGTAGTGGGAAGGGGGATTATGAGGGTGTTATAAATGATTGGTAATGATTGATTAATTATTGTTTTTTATTTAAATAAGAATATTAAATACTTAATAATATTTCATTAAATATAAAAATAATAATAAAAATAAAAATTTAAACTGAAAGTTTATTAAATTAATAAAATAATAAAAAAATATTTAATATTAAAAACTAATATTTAATAAAAAAAATTTTGAATTTCAAACGGTTACTGTTCAAAACCGTTTGAATTTCAAACGGTTTCCCTCCTATTTCAAAGTTTGAATTTCAAACTTTCCCCCCAAACGTTTAAATTTCAAAGTTTGAATTTCAACTTCCCCCCCCCCCCACCAAATCTCAGTCACACCTATAAATACCCCCCTCCTCCCAAATCTCAGTCACACCTCTTCCCTCTTCCTCATCCTTTCCTCATCCTGAACACAATGAATAATATGGGCGGTTTTAAACCAGGAGCTGCCGGACCTTCTAATGTCCGGTAGTACGCTCGCCGGGTCCAGGGACGGGGCCGGTCCCAGAGACTACCATTCACCTCCTCTCCTCCTCCTCCACAACCTCCTCTTCTTCCTCCTCCTCCTCCTCCTCCACAACATTGGTTATATCCCCCTCCTCCTCCTCCTGCTGCGGCACCACCAACTTTCACCCCTCCTCCTCCTGCTACGGCACCACCAACCTTTCCTCATCCTGAAGTCGATGATGACTTCACGGATGAAGAATGGGCATGGGCCATGGATTATACCATGGCTATTAATGAAATGGACCGACTGATGTTGTCGGCCCCCACCCCCCGAACTGCTACTGCTATCCCCACCCCCCAGAATACCCCCACCCACCACCACCAGACCACCCCACCCAGTGAATATGGGGACCCAACTCCTGAGGACTTGGAAGCCCTCAGGGAAGTTGAGGAGCAGGAGCGCCTTTGGAGCATGCCTACCCCTCCTCGTGAGAACTACTATTTCCCCTCGGATGCAAGATTCGATGGACGGGACAGCTCACGTTCCCTATCCCCCGAGTACTACACACTCGAGGACTGGGACAACTACTCTCCGTAGTGGTAGGTTTAGGTTTTAATAAGTAATTTAGGATTATATTATGTGTTTATGTAATGTGTTTATGTAACGTTTTAATAAGTAGTTTAGGATTAGGAACTCTGTTTGTAATAAGTAATTTAGGATTGTAATTTTATGTGTTTATGTATTATGTGTTAATGTAATGGTTTAAATTTAAAATATTATGTAATCTTTTAAAATAAACTAACATTAAACACAAAACCAAATAAAACTTTAAAAACTAAAACCTTAAACATTACAAATACAACACTAAACATAAAACATAAAATTAAACATTACACATTATTAAAACATTAAAACATTAAAACCTTAAAACACTAAACAAAAGAAAAACGCATCATAGTCCAGGACAGAAGATTGGTGACGGTGAAGTCGGTGCCGTAGCGTTCACGATAAGCGTCGTGTGTCAGTTGAATTGCCATCTGTTGGCTAACGTCAGGGTGCGCCTGCACCGTCGCTTCATAGACCGTTTGCCAACGCCTACAGTTATTTTGTATGGCATACCACTTAGCGTTGATCTGATCGACCGTACGGTGGTCCATATCGGTAATTCGGTTGTACTCCTCCAATACATTGCGCCAAAAATGCTGCCTATTGTTCGGAGGATTCTCCTTGGTGTTGACCCACGCCCTCACCAACTCGAGTTGATCTTGGTTAGTCCACGCTGCCATTGGTTTGGTTTTGGGTTTGTATTTGGTTTTGTTTGGTTGGAAAAGTGTATATATTTGTGTTGTGGTGTGAGTTGTTTGTGTTGTATGTGTATATATATAGAGAGATTTTGTTTAAAAAAAAAAATTAAATGTTTTGACCGTTTGACAACGGTCATCAACAACAACAACCTCCCAAATCCAAAACATAGCGCCGTTATCCCCACAACCAAACCACCCCTAAAACGCCCCATAGCGCCGGAGAGGGCGGTGTTCCCGGCGCTATGGAGGCTTAAAACGCCTGATAACGAAGCCACTACACACACCCTTATATAAAGAATATATATTTTTAACAGTATAAAGAATATATACTTTTAAGTTCTTCAATGAAAAGAATATATTCTTATCAAACATTTTTTTCTTCTATTTTTATCCAGTTTAATTTATTTTATTCCATAAACTAATAACAGTAATTATATAAAAGCTAAATAGCATAAAACAAAGTTAATTATTGAGGTAACAGTACCAATTAAATTATAAAATCGTTAATTAATTTAATATGGAACAAAACCATATACTAACGATTAATTATGAATGTAAACACTACTAATTTTCGATTGCACTCTTATATATACTTAACTGTTATACACATTCAACATTTTTCATTTTTTTTAAGGCGAAAAACTATATATATATATATATATATATATATATATATATATATATATATAGGGTAGGGTTCAAATATGAACCATACCTTTTGTAGGAACTATAGAAACCAATCTTAACTATTGATCTCTAATGGCATGATTGTAAATAAGTTAAACATTAATTAAATCTTTAATTAAATCAAGGGGTATTATTGTCTTTTGCTATATGATTATTAATAGGTTATTAGGTCTGGATTGTAACTGATTAAAGTTTCTCCTCAACAAATAAGTACTTGGTCCAAAAAAATCCTGCCTAATGGCGAGATTGACGCTGCTATTGAAATAGCCCTTCTGGCTATATTTTCTGTTACTCCACCCATTTCATAAAGGATTCGACCTGGTTTAACAACAGCTACCCAATATTCGGGAGAGCCTTTACCTGAACCCATACGTGTCTCTGCGGGCCTTACTGTAACTGGTTTATCTGGAAATATACGGACCCATATTTTTCCACCGCGACGTGCATTTCGTGTCATTGCTCGTCGACCTGCATAATCTCACAACTTACGTTATTGCATACATCAAAAACCTTGGAAGAACATTTCAGAAAAATTATGAAGATCAAGAATTCGTATACAGGTATGTATGAATATCCAATCTTTCATTCTTATTCTTAATTTTTAGTAATTTATATTGAGTAATTGGTTTTTTTTTTCGTTTCTTAGAAATACCAACGTGATTTTCAAAAATAAGATCCCAATACGTGATTGTATTGTCTAAAATAGTATACGTTGGTGTTTATTTATAAAGAAACGTAATTGATAAATTGATGAAACCCTAATTAAGATTGTCAGGTTGTAAATGAAGGAGAGTCGATGCTGATATAGTTTTAGTATACACTAATGTATACTATACTATGTTGTACATTCAATATAGTTTATATTATACGTTGGTGTAAACTATGTTGTTTGAAAACATTCAATCTTAAACTGTAGTAGAGTCGATGTGGGTATAATTTGAGTATACACTAGTGTAAACTATACTCTGGTGTATATAATAGACTGTATGATCAATACTGATAAGCAAAATGTAGTCTTTATTACGTTGGTGTATATCACATTTACAAAACATTTATACATGTGTGACACAAGTGTATTTAATGGCAAAATCTTATATAGCTAATTGTTTTAATTATGTTTTTTTTAAATGGTGTATAGGTTTCGGATACACGGTCATCTTGACGTCAAGTGAATACACTAATGCTTGTGGTTTCAAATTTGGAGTTAGATATTTAGTTTTTGGACATGGAGATTACATGAATAGGAAGCCACGTTATTGTACCAAATGTGGTCGTTTGGGATATCATGGAGATTATAGTAGTTACACTGATGTATAAGTATTGGTTATTATAATAAATAGTAGGGTATATATCAATATACAATGATGTACATCTAAAATGAGAAATGTTTATAGTGTAGTTGAAAGAATTTAGCTAAAACAGGATGTAATGATCATACAAGTCACAAATCCAGGTGCGGAAACCCTAGATATGAACAAAATGATAATACTCAAATCAAAACACGTAAAACATCATTTTAATCACCTTTTCATAGATTAACTTCAATAAAACTTGTTTACAATCACTTGACACGTTAATCTAAGCCTCACACACACAAACACAATCTAGACCTGAACCTGACCTCTCAACACACACTTTCTAAAACTCTATCTAACTTACAAATGACCAAAATCTATTTATAGGAACTGCAGATTCGCCCAGTTCTATGGTGCCAATGTGGACATAGTCCACATTCGCCCACTTACACAGTACGAATCTGGAAACTGGTCTTCTGTCTTCTTCCTTCGTCCATACTTAACTCACCTTCGCCCAGTCTTCATCACCTTCGCCCATATCCATCTACATTCGACCCTTCAGAATTCTTCACTAACACATGTTAAAAGCTAATCCAATCACTAGTCGCAATACGTGCATCTACATATAGTATTAAAAAATTGTGAAATGTAAATTCGTGTATATATTACTAGTCAGGTATACATTCATGTATAAAAATGACTATATTTTTTGTTAATGTTAGTACATTATACGCTGATGTACATGAATTTTTTTCAAAACGTTCATGGAACATTAGACATGTTAGTGCATTATACGCTGATGTACATGATTTGTTTTTAGACTAACATGGAACACTTATATTAGACAGTTTGAGATCAGTATATACAAGTCAATAAATATACATCAGTGTATATGGAACACTTATATTAGACACTACGAGAGCAGTATATACAAGTCAATACGTATACATCAGTGTATGTGTGGTAAAAGGTCAATAGACACTAAAATATAAGTATTGGTTATTATAATAAACAGTAGGGTATATATCAATATACAATGATGTACATCTAAAATGAGAAAATGTTTATAGTATTAAAAAATTGTAAAATGTAAATTCGTGTATACATTATTAGTCAGGTATACATTCATGTATAAAAATGTCTATATTTTTGGTCAATGTTAGTACATTATACGCTGATGGTACATGAATTGTTTTCAGAATGTTCATGGAACATTAGACATGTTAGTACATTATACGCTGATGTACATGATTTGTTTTTAGACTAACATGGAACACTTATATTAGACAGTTTGAGATCAGTACATACAAGTCAATAAATATACATCAATGTATATGGAACACTTATATTAGACATTACGAGAGCAGTATATACAAGTCAATACGTATACATCAACCCTTTTTTTTCTTTGTTATGAATTTGAGATAATTAAGGAAACCTCTCTCAAAATGGCAAAAAAATCGCTGGTATCAAATTATAACTGCCATACATAAAGCTTTTAATTAAATAAAAATATAATATCTAATTGTCTAATTACACAAATAACCCTTTGATCAAGATCAAAAATGGATGGCTTAGATTGGTTCCTAAGGTTCCTAACTAGGGTCTTGGTTCCTATTTGATCTCATACCTATATATATATATATATATATATATATATAAACTAGTAGGTTGTCTGCGCGATGCAGCAGAAAACACAGACACTTCTAAAGAGTGTATAGTTCGGTTTGGTTCGGTTCAATTCGATTATTAATCACAACCGAAACTAAAACCAAAGTTATCAGTTAATCAATCTTATTAAAAATCGATTATTTGATTCGATTTATATGGTTAGGTTATCGGTATTTAGTCTGGTTTACGTTAATTTTGGTTAACAAAAAACAAACTTTGGTTATTTTTTTCCCTATATATGTATTTTTTTATACATTCACTAGGTTAGAGCCCCGCGTGTACACGCGGTACATGTCCATGTTAAATGAAAAAAAATTCTATAAAGATGGTAGTATGCAAATTTTATTTATTGAAAGTTATGTAATACAATTCGTATGAATTTTGGTTGATTGTAAATTATCATAAAAAAGTTTAATGTTACTCAATAACAGATATATGAATCAACAAATGTTTGATTAGACGTGATTTAAAAACAAATAATGAAATGAATAAACATATATTTATTATAACGACATGCAAATGAAGATTAAATTTAAAGTAAATAAATGTAGCTTAACAAATCATACAACCAAAAAATTATAAATAAAAACAATTTATGTAAAATATGATCGCATACTTACTCACAAACTTCAAAATATTTTTTATAGACAACATTTGTTATTTATTATTAACGTTGTCATCTTTATCCAATATTAGTATGTTCAGGCCATCTCTACTTTTGTCACTTGGCAACGACATACAACTGCCCATGTGTGAAAACATGATCTTTCAAATACAGACCTATCCTAAATAGGGTTTGTCCTTGACTCTTATTTATCGTCATTGCGAAACATAAATTAAGAGGGAATTGTCTTCTGTTAAATCTGAAAGGAATCTTCTTATCAGATGGGGACAGCCTAATTCTTTGGATAAATGTTCGCATTCCAATGTTACTCCCTAGAATTATTTTAGCGTCTATAACATGGTTTGATATGGCAAGACGATTAGGAACTTGTGGCTTTGAAAAGAATTTATGTCTACTTATAGGATCCTTGAACCCTTAGAATAACAAAACAGTATAATTTGTCAAAAAAAAAAAAAAACTATGGTGAGAAAAAAGAAAGACATTTGACATTGTAACTGTATTATCATCAAGAATTTAAGGTAAATATATCCAGAAGACCCTGAACTTTTTGATGGTTTGACTCATAACCAATGACCTAAAAATCAAGCTAAAACCACGGTAAAAAATCAATACTAAAGCTACATGAGAAACTCGTTAGGAGTAAAGATAGTAACGTGGATGGGTTGAATAATATGTCAAAATGGGAGGTTTTTTATAGGGCAACCTTTTATCCATTTGACCTGTTTCAATGCTTCCACAATTGGAATATTGTGTCTCGAACAATTCTGATCGAATAAGTCGGATTTATTGCTATAGTTGAATTATAAAAATGGAAGGATTGATAATTTACGTGATTTGGTCAACGACACTTAAAATTAGCACAGTTATTGCAATCATGATGATGGTTAGCGTTTCATGAAAATTGATTAAAGGAAAATTCTGTATAAACATAATATGATAACGTTAATCTGTCAAAGATATTTAAATGAAAGACGTAATATTCTTATTCTTAGTATCACTGAAACGCTATTTAGTTAATGTAGTCAATGATGGAGGATTTCATGACAAATGAGGTTTTTAATGTTATGAATCGCCTTTTAGTTAATGTTGTTACTGATAACGCAAGATGACATTTCATTACTAAGTTCGTTACTAATTACTAATAAGTGTATTGTAAGACGTAAAAATAAATAAAGTCAAAGAATTGACCCCCATCAAAGTAACAAAAACGTAAAAGGTTTTTACGTTTATCGGTCAACAATATTAAAATGAAAGTCGTTATTTGTAATATCATTGAAATTTATTTTGAATATATTATATATTTTAGGAAATTGTTAAATAGATTTAAATTATATTTATTATTAAAAGAATAGATTTAAATTGTATTTATTAAATACATTTTGTTTACCAAAATTATTGCTTGAATCTTCCTGTTATCATTAATTGAGTTTTTTTAGTAATATATTCGTAATTTAATTTAATTCGGTCTATAATAAATAAATGACACTAAAAACGTAATAAATAACATTAAATTCGTTCAATTATTATTAACGCCATTAAAAACATCGGCGTTTTAAATTGACTTACCAATTATTGACATCTTAAAATTTGCATATTACTATTGAAATTATTTTTACGAATAGTAAAACTAAAATCATAAAATTAGTATTAGTATTAGTATAAGTAATATATTCGGTCAACAATACTATTTTTACGATTAGTAAAACTAAAATCGTAATATTTATATTAGTTAGTATTAGTAATTTATTCGTAATATAAAAATTTAATTCGGTCAATAAGAAATAAAGGAGATTAAAATTAGAAATCGTAATATTAGTTTTAGTATTAGTAATTTAATTCGGTCAATAATAAATAAATGAGATTAAAAATTATAATATTAGTTTTAGTATTAGTAATATGTTAGTAATTTAATTCAGTCAATTCGGTCAATAATAAATAAATGACAATAAAAACGTAATAAATAACACTAAATTCGTTCAATTATTATTAATGTCATTAAAACTCATAATAAATAACATTTCGAAAAAATACTAATAAAAGTAATATTAAACATAATTTCGTAAATATAGATTAAAAATAATTTCGTAAATAGTAATATAAATAAATGAGATTCAAAAATCAAAATAAATGACATTAACAGGGGTCAATTATTATTAAAATGATTTTGATGATTATCATTTAATAAGAATTGATTAAAGGAAAGTCATAATATAAAAAATTAAATTTGGTAAATAATATTAAACATAAATTTGAAAAAAACAGTAATATAAATAAAAGAGCTTAAAATTTTCAATAAATAATATTAAATATAATTTCATAAAAATAGATAAACATAATTTCGTTTTAATAGTAATATAAATAAATGAGGTTAAAAAATCGTAATAAATAACATTAAATTCGGTCAATTATTATTATTGTCCATAAATAAAATTAATTCTAACATAATAAAAATATATTAAAATTAATTAAAGAAAAGTCATAATATAAAGGAAATGATTTTGATGATTATCATTTAATGAGAATTTAGTAAAGGAAAGTCATAATATAAAAAATTAAATTCAGTCAATAATATTAAACATAAAGTCAAAAAAAAAATAATATAAGTAAATGAGATTAAAATTTTTAATGAATAACATTAAATTCGGTCAATTATTATTAATGTCAATAAATAATATTAAAAATAATTTCATAAAAATAGATAAAGCATAATTTCGTATTAATAGTAATATAAATAAATGAGGTTAAAAAATCGTAATAAATAACATTAAATTCGGTCAATTATTATTAATGTCTATAAATAACATTAAATCTAACATAATAAAAATATATTAAGAATAATTAAAGGAAAGTCATAATATAAAGGAAATGATTTTGATGATCATTAATTAATGAGAATTGATTAAAAGAAAGTCATAATATAAAAAATTAAATTCGGTCAATAATATTAAAAATAAATTCAAAAAAAAAGTAATATAAATAAATGAGATTAAAAATTTTAATAAATAAATTAATTGCGGTCAATTATTATTAATGTCAATAAATAATATTAAACATCTTAATAAATAACATTTAAACTTAATAAATCTTATTAATTGCAATCAAGACTAATTATAATTCGTAAACACAGTAAGATTATAAATCTTAATAAATAACCTCAAAAATCGTAATCAATAATTCAAATAAATTACATTAAAAACATAAAAGATCGTAATTTAAATTTTAAAATCAATGTCTTCTTGTGGTGCAACCTTAGTAGCAAATAGCCTGTGCTGGATTGAACACCATTTAAAGACGCAATATTCGCCAATGGAAATATCTTCTGATTGAAGCAAATCAGGCCATCCAATCACAGTAAACTTTTACAAAAGCATTATGTATAGTAAATTTAGAATCTCTATCTAATTATAAAATAAGAATACTGTAAACATAATGTTTAATAATTGAATAACAAACCTAGCGAGTTGAGCAGAAATTTCTACACGCACCGACACAGACCACGCGTACCCATGCGTAAATTTAATCTTGATTTTCATTGATTCATTTAAGTTTGCCAATTCAGCAATCGTGTTAGGAATTATCTGCATAGTAATAAGAATTTAATAAGGAAAAAAAGAAAAATAAATGAGAGATATTATGCTAAACCATAAATTTGATAAATTATACGAAATCATTTTAATCAATTATTATTTAATCAATATTATCATTCATATAATTTAATCAATTATACAAAATCAGAGATTAAAAAATCTCGTATTAATTTAATCAATTTGTATAATTTAATCAATTTCGTATTAATAGTAATATAAATTAATAAGATTAAAAAATCGTAATAAATAACATTAATTTGGTCAATTATGGTAATCCTAAAATCAGGAATGATTTTAAATCAATCATTCATACAAAAAAATTAATACGTTTTAATATGGTAAACCATAAATGAAATGATATTAATGACAGTTAATTATATTACGAAAATCATAATATAATAATTAAATTAGCAAACTAATCATATTACGGAAATCAATGAATAATGCTTAAAAATAGCAAACAAATTGCAATCATTTAAATTATAAAAATGGAAAATTGAAATGAGTTAAATGACAATTAAGTATATTACAAAAGTAATACTATAATAATTAAATTAGCAAACTGATTATAGTACGGAAATGAATTAACAATGCTTAAAATTCGCAAACTAATTGGAATCATTTGAATTATAAAAATGGAAAATTGAAATGATTTTAATGACAATTAATTATATTACGAAAGTCATAATATAATAATTAAATTAGCAAACTAATTATATTACGGAAATCAATGCATAATGCTTAAAATTAGCAAACTAATTGCATTCATTTAAATTATAAAAATAGAAAATTGAAATGATTTTAATGACAATTAATTATATTACGAAAGTCATAACATAATATTTAAATTAGCAAACCAATTATATTACGGAAATCAATGAATAATGCTTAAAATTAGCAAACTAATTGCAATCATTTGAATTATAAAAAATGGAAAATCGAAATGAGTTTAATGACAATTATTTATATTACCAAAGTCAAAATATAATAATTTAATTAGGAAACTTATTATATTATGGAAATCAATGAATAATGCTTAAAAATAGCAAAATAATTGAAACCATTTTTATTATAAAAATGGAAAATTGAAATGATTTTAATGACAATTTATTATATTACGAAAGTCATAATATAATAATTAAATTAGCAACCTAATTATATTACGGTTAATTAATGAATAATGCTTAAAATTCGCAAACTAATTGGAATCATTTTATTTATAAAAATGGAAAATTCGAATGCATTCTATATTTACAGCGTTTGAATAAAATTAATATTTTTGGAAAACTTAAATCAAAAAGTTTTAAGGAATTGATATATCATTAAACATATGTATTTGTGTAACTCCTAAATAAATTCCATATTTAGGAGTAATCAACATTTATTGATCATTGTGTCTAAAATTATACTACACAAGCAACATTGTAAGTACATTGATCTAGTTCAGTAAACTTCTAGTGATAACTGTGACAACTCGGGTAATTCTCTCTCTTGGTTTCTATCTTTTGTCTGTTTCTTTTGTTATACTCTTGGTACTTGCATAATTTTCGGGACGAAAATTCTTTTAACGTGGGGATGATGTGACACCCGGCAAATTCAGGTTAACAACGTCGTCTAGATTAAAGTCTACCTTAGCGAGTCACGCGTATTCTGTACTTAACTGGGTTAGTTGAGTCGAGTTATGGTTCGGGAACTGTTATGTGAGTCTAGGGAATCGTTAGATGTTGGCCTAGAGGATCGTTAGATGTCAGTCATTAACCAAGTGTACAAGGGGTGACGATTCGGAGAATCGTCAAAGCATAGGGAACATGCAAGTCTCGAGTCCCGGGGATTGGTGAACGAGTGTGAATGTGTTTATTTGCAAGTGTTATGTGTTTACAATCATTATGTGACTTGTCGGTATGTGAAAATGTGTTAACATATGTTAAAACGGGGTTTAACGCGCAAAATACTTGGAACCATACCCTATAGGCGATTAGGGTGAGCTAATCGCCTATAGGGAGGCATCTAGGAGGCGATTAGCCTCCTCCAGGTGGCGAGTAGCCTTCCCAGGTGGCGATTAGGGGGCTAATTGCCTAAGGGGGTGGCGATTAGCAACCCTAATCGCCTGCAACTGAACCATAATCGCCTGCAACGTGGGTTACGACTAAAAACGACTATAAATACAATATTTGACCTCCTAAACTTCATAACATCAACCCTAGTCGCCCCACAACTCGTCCCAACACCCACACAACCTCTGGAACACGATTTTGGATCAAACAACTTGATTTCAAGCCTATTTCATCAATCAATCATAATCTAAGGTGTGGTTTTCATCCATGCAATCTTTTCTAACGTTTTTATTGAATCCCTAATGGTCCAGACCTGTTCATAAACACTTGTGCCTTCTGTAAATCGTTAATAATCATTATTGTGTGGATTCTAGATGCTATGCATGTTGTATGTGTAGGTTTTAATTAAAAGATAGGATTTTTATGATTCAAGAAGGATTATTAACATGATGTTAGGGTAGTTACTGATCTATACTGATGGTTTGGTATGGTAATCTGATTGATTGTTCATTAGGTTATGTTTATGCATGTTAATGTGATGATTACATGATATTTGTGTTATGATTTAGAAACATGATTGCATCCAGGACTGCTAGAACAAGGTTAAACGATGTATTTTGATCTAAACATGTTTGGGATACTTGTTTGATTGATATTGGAGGTTTACACACGTTCTAGGGTTGATTTGGAGTGTTAAACGCGCGAAAAACCGAAACTGGTGTGCAGGTGGCGATTAGCAGGCCTAATCGCCTAAGGGATAGGCGATTAGCAGGCTAATCGCCTACCAGGGTGGGCTAATCGCCTACCCCTTAGGCAATTAGGGGCTAATCGCCTACTATGATGTATTTTTGCATGCTGCATGACCCTAATCGCCTGATAAGTTCTGAAATGCATGTCACATGACCCTAATTGCCTACAAACTCAAAAATTAGCATACCACATGACCCTAATCGCCTACTGTATAGGCGATTAGCATTCATAATTGCCTGTTGACCAACGTAATTGCTAGTTGACTTTTCCTAATCGCCTGTACTGTTGCTGTAAGTACATTTTAGCATTCCGAGACCCGTTTTGACACCTAGGAACATGCTAGGAACCCCGTAACATACCTAATAACTCGGTAACATGTGTTCGGGTCAATAATGTGTTAATTGAACTACGTGCTAGAACTTGTTGGACTTTAACGTATGTTAAGTGTGACTACATGATTATGTGTTTGTGAATACTAGTGTAACACGGGGAGCCTCGGGTCACCAATGGGATGTCGAGTCTTGTACGTTGGGTCATGTTAACAGTAAACGTGTTGTCAAACAAACTTGGTTAAGGTCTGGACATCTAGGGACTAACTAACCTACGGGTTATTAGTCTAAGAACTTGTAACTGTCATATGTTAGGTCGCCGCTTTACGGGGCTAGCATAGCTTGTTGACTTATTCTGTTATCTGAAGTAACGCAACCTAAGGTGAGTTTACGGCCCCACTTTACTTGGTTTTCACTTTTTGGGGGAGAAAACATGTGTTAAACAACTATTTGGTAACAACTGTCATACTATGGGTTTTCAAACGGTTTACTATACGATCTTTGGAAGTCCCGGGGGGAACCATGAATGTGCTGGTTTGCACAACGGGGAAATGTGAATAGCGCTATTGGGAGTGACCAACCCCACCCGTCGGCATGGAGCGCCGGGCGGGTGCATATTGTCTCAAACAGGAACAGGTTTACTATTCGGGCACAACATCTGGTTTGCGAGTTAGTAATGGTTTTCCAATCGTAGTAGTAATGGTACATGCGCCTAGCTAGCGTACTTGGTTTACAATTGTTATAGTATGGGCAGGTTAAACTTGGAACTTTGATTACAAACCTGTAAACTCACCAGCATTTTTGTGCTGACGTAAACTCTTACATGTTTTCTCAGGTCGCTAAGGTAGCAAAATGGAACTAGGGCGCACGCGTCTGCACGGCGTCTAGTTAGAGTTGCATGGTTTTTGAACATTGAACATTTGGTTTTATTTTGTTATGTAACGATATTTTAGCTTCCGCTGATGTTTAAGATTTTTGAACTATGTTTTTGAAATTCATTTAGTATTGTTTATTGTGATCATTGACTTGGATCCTGGTTTGTCATGCGCCTCGCGGTAAAACTCCGCAAGTGGATTTGAGGGTGTGACAATAACTAATAGTGATTTTGACTAACTATTCTTCTGCACGAATAAAAATAATTAATACATAATTTAATATACTTCAATTTGTCAAAAATAATTTTAGAAATAGCATATTAGTCGTGCTTGTGTATAAATGTATTTATTATATTTTATTGACTACGTATTAATTACATTGATTGGAAAACATCCGTATATAAATTTATTGAATTATATGAAAAAATATAAGGAAATGATAATAATGAAAATGAAGATATTGGTGTTAATATTTTATAGAAGTATTTGGAAGTTCAAATTCAAAATATTGTTAATCTAATTTCAGAACTAATAACACCATAGAAACAGGGTAAAAAATGTAAACATGTAACCTCTGTTCTTATTTAAAATTGTAACGTAAACAACACCACAGAGTCTCATAAAACGTAAAAATAATATAATGGTAAAATGAAAAGTTCACCTCTCGCAGCAGTTAAATCAGTTAAAATTAAGATTTATTACCTCTTGCAGTGGTAATTTGTCAACAAACAGCTTACAATGATTTGTAGACCACTTGAACATGTAACAATCAGCGATAGTAATATCATCAGCTTCGACTAAATCATGCCATCCATCGACAATGTAGCTTTTTTATTTGCAAATATAGTAAATTATCATATGTCCGTAGAATTTGAAAATTGAGCAATTTAAATTTACAAACTTGGGAACACGAGCAGCAACATTGTGGTATGACACATCGTATTTTTGAGTAACCTACACAAAATTGTATATATGAGATAAACTTTAAAGAAAAATAAGGAAACCACATCATTATAGAAATAGATATGTGACATCGTAAAAAAAGGGCAAGAAAAAACCCCTAAAAATCTATGTTGAAGACAATCGATTATTTATAACACACAAGAAAACAAAGAATCCCATCTAATGAATTATAAACCACCAATCTAAACAAGAAAAAACATATATCGATATGTAATTTGATTTAGGGTCTTGAGTACCTAAAGATGATAGAGTAAAAAATCACATTCAAGATACGGGTTATTTTTAATATAAAAAACTTACGTGATTGATTATGTAGGAGATTATTAAGATGGTTTGAATAATGAGTTGAAGAACGAATTGGAAAGAATACAATCGAAAGAATATAATCGGTCAAACATTAAAACAGAGCTGGAACATCATGATTAATGGGATAGAAAAATACTTAAAAATATTAAGATACAAAAGATATATGCATAACACTGGTAAATAATAAATAAAATCGATAAAAACAATAATAAATCCTAAACTTAAACAGGAAAACATATATCGATTTGGATGTTGTGATTTAGGGTATTGAATACATAAAAATGAAAGATTAGAAAAGAAGAATCATGATACAATATTAAAACAAACATATTATAGCAAAACTTCAAAACTGATTTAGATTAAAAGCATATTAATCGAAGCTTATGAATCCACCTCATAAAAGCATATTAAAAGATCAGAAAAGAAGAATCATGATACAATATTAAAAAGAATTCTTTCAATAAAAAAACTTCTTCACTAATATCGAATCCACCTATTCAAATAAGAATATATACTAAGATTTATAAATTGAAATGGTTCCAGTTTATAAATAACTTTTATAAACCACGATTTATAAACTGAATATTGAATCGAATTTGTCATATGGATGTATTTTATTGATTAGCGATAACATCAAAGTTTCACTCAAATTGGAACATATGATATTGCTATTTTAAAAGTTTATGAATCGGAACATATTATAATGGATGCAGTTCCGTCGATCTCAGTGAAGAAGATACATACCTAGAAGCAAGAATTCATAAAAAGAAGAGTGATGAATGTTGGTTGGAAGATTTAATAGTGAGGAATTGAGAGTGTGATGGAAGATTGTGCACAATTAAAATATAGAAAAGAGTATTTATAAGGACTAACTTGGAGCTCCATATTCAATATGGATACCTCTAACCCTCTCTAAGGCCTTGATTCAACCCAAGTGACCTCAATTATTATATAGATAGATTACATGTATTTATATCTCCATTTCATGTACTTCTAAGAAAATTTTTTAATCAAAGTTCGGTTTTGGTTATTAGCCAAAATTAACTAAAATGAACTAAAACTACAATCTGACCAAATTGACTAAACCAATAAATCGGTTGGTTAATAAGATCGATAAACCGATAATGTTTAAACAACCCGACCCGGAGGGGCCTGGTCGAAATGACAGATTGGTAACAGACTTGCACAACGGAAGCAACGATAACTAATATTTATAGTTTTATACAATTTCTAATCCAAAAATAAAATTACATAACTCAAATAAATAGTCTAATAGCTATGCAGGGACGAATCGTGGCGGTCGTCGAAGCAGTTGAGGAGTGTAATCCACTAGTCGTTCATGCTTCTACCAACGCTTATCTCTAATGCTCTAATCCGCAACTCTTATAGCCGTATCTTCTCTCAAAGTCATCTAGCGATCATCATCTCTAATCCGTATCATATGAACATAATTCGTATGCTCCATAATCATCCGAATACAGTACCTGAACACATGCTTAAAAAGAGTTGGGTCAGCAATTATGCTGGTGAGTCCGTGTAAGTGAATCCAAAACAGTTTGATAGTTCAAAAACAAGTTTACCCAGTTCTAAACATGGTGATGTACAAGTATCACACCTCAATCCTAACGCTGAATCCATCTACTCCCATTATGGATTACCCACGGCAAAATATATGCCGCAACGGTCCGCAGACCTCAGTGGAGGGTTTTCCGGGCTTCCGGATCCACTGTGCGTGGGGGATTCCCCAAGTAGTACTGCCCATATATTAACTGGCCCAACTCCCTTAGGTTAATGAGTGTGCATTTGGTTTTGGGAGCCCTTGTCACATCAAGTAAGTTTACACACAAAACAGTTTACACGTACAAGCATATGTTCACCCCAAAACATTTAAAACAGAAAAATGGGAAGCACACGAACTCACCTAGAAGTATTGCTCATGAATAGTCTATAATAAACGATCGCCTGCTATCTCATATTGGTATCCTCTTGGTCGGATCCTAAGTTAACGAACATTGTTAGTGTTTGGTTTTAATTACAAAGGTCATACGTGGGGACGAGCTTGAGCATATGAGTTCTGGTCTATCCATTCATGTCTACTAGGTGGTGATTATAATCTTGTCCAAACCTTACGGGTCATTGTCAAATCGCATCTTAATTGTCATAAACTAGTTTCTGTTCCAATCTATAAATCGATATTTAATCTATCTTTGTATATGTCTATACGTTAGTATAATCAAATTTGCGTCTTAGTCCTTAATGTCCATAGTGTCGAGTCCAAGCTCTCCATTGTTCCGTAGTTCTATGTATCTTAAATCGTTACCACTTCTATTCGTTTGTTAATTATTGAGGATGCACATTTATGTTCTTTCCATTCCAAGCCTCAAGTCATCTTATAACGTACTAAACCCAAAGTTTATGTCCTGTGTCCAAAGTGTCCAAGTTCTAAGTCTTATTACCCAATGTATCCTTGAAACAATTAATATCTCATGTTCAAATGGTCCAAGTCTACGTAATAACAATATGATTCATTTCTATATTTACGTTTATGTAATATACATCAATACAAGTTTATAATAGTATTCTAATCAATAGTCGGATACTATTCGCTTTTCAATCTATCCAATATGAACACATATATCCATTCCAAATATCAAGCTCAAGGTATATAACTAATGTTCGATTCTATAGTCTAATGTCCAAGTCTTGCTTTTATAATGTCCACTCCATATGTCCAGTTTAATGTATACACTAATGTCCGGTCTACTCATGATTCGGTCTTGGTTGGTACAAGCTCGTCATGTCCCACATGCAAAGGAATTAATATATAAACATTTATAGCTAAATAATTATAATTGCAAGTCATTGGGTTTTGGTTATACCTCACATCCGGACCGTGGTTTATATAAATTAGTGCCGCCTCGGTTGACTGGGTTGACTCGTGTTGATTGTACAGTTGACTTTCATTGACCGAGCCAAAAACGACTTCCCGACCCTTTCCAAACCAATCAGTCATGTCTATACTCCCTTGCAACTCAACTTGCCTACAACCATCATTATCCACAGTCTCCTGCCCCCATAAACATACATCTAGACCACCCATTACCACCGTCACTACCACCCAGTAACCACCACCATTCCCTATTACAATCCTTGGTGACCACTTTCCTAACTTCACCATTAATCATCATCCATAACAACATCTAACACCCTCTATATTATTAAGATTAAATCTCAAAGTTATTACCTTAATCCCTGCTTGAAACCCTTACCAGAACCCCCACCGGTCTCGTTATTGGTGTTTGAGGAACTCTCGTGCTCGAAGGAAGAGATGCGCCGCCTTATGCGGCGGCGCTCCGCCGTGGTCCACCGGAGACCCACTGGTCTCCTCTTGTTCTCCCGGCTCTTTCTCTCTCTCTCTCTCTCTCTCCTGCTCTACCTTTCTCTCTCTAAATAGTCGGGTGTGTGTGTGTGTTGGTCTGTGCGTGTTTTCAGAAAATGAAAGGGTTAGATGGGGTCACCGCCGTATGTGGCGGCTCTCCTCCGCGAGTAGCCGGAGACCCACTGGTCTCCCTTCTCTCTCTTCATCTATCTCCGGCTCTCTCTCTCTCTCTCTAGGTATATGGTTTGTGGGTTGTTTGTCTTGAGCAGCAGGGTTTGGTTTGGGTTTTATAATATTATGTGTTTGATGGTTTTTAAGAAAACCCACCAAACTTCCCATGGTTTGGTGGTTGTGTTGTAACACTAAGGGGAAGACATGTGTCCCCCTTAGTGACTCACCCTATTGGGTTCGAATCCGGATTTGGGTTCGTAACGTTTATTGGTTCAGTCTCGTATCGTACACTCGTATAATAATATTCCTTTTAAAAAAATACTTTCGGTTTCAATTTCGTGTTTGTATACTTATTATTATTTTTACCTAGTTTCTCGTCGTTTTACTTTTAGTCGTGAAAAATTCTGGCCCCTATGACCGAGTTGTTACATTCTCCCCCCGTTAATGGAATTCCGTCCTCAGAATTATTTTCGAGCCATCCAGTGAACATATCAAATATACTCCATACTTGGATTCAATGTTCGGGTCTACATACTCGCGTGTTTATAACTATTTTCTCAATCCCATTCGTAATTTAAGCGGCTCCATGCTAAGCTTCACGCTATGTTAAGGTTTTATAGCAAATGGTTCAAACTATCGACAGACTAGTGTTGGTTCTTGGTTTGATTTTCAGTTTTAATTTTGATGCATCATTGGTCTTTATATATAAGGTGTACCGCAGCTAACCCACCACACCAATGATACCTCGCAAATGCACTGAAAATCTATCCAAAACTTGATAGAAACGTATTTGTACACGTAACTGGTAGAAAAATCCTATGTGTGTCTCAAAAGTTACTAGTCCTTAAAATCTATGTTCCAATGTAGGTTTACTTACCAACATAATGGTCTTACATTAGACTATGTTCTTAGGATCCTATATTATTCTTACCCGCTTTTATGCTTAATCATGTGATTAATGTTGTGTATACCCTTAGTAAAATTTGTCAAATTCTTAAGTTTTTCAAAAATTCCATGATTCGTGGGGTATGGTAGGGTAATGAATTGTTAAGGAACCTAAGAAATTTAGACATCCAACCATGATATGTTGATTTTTATCCGTATCAAGGGCACATAATCTCCTCTTTGGTGTCGTAGCTCTTGTCTGCTCATAAGATAGGATTGCTATATAAAAGTTCTTACTGCTAATTTTAGACTAAGTTCTCTTATTCTTGTCAAATATTTTTTATAGCCTTTTTCACAAACGCTTATGCTCCCCCCGTTAGAGCCTACCTTATATAATTCTAATGTGTTTCTTATGGATATATCATCACTATGGTAAAGGTTATAGGGTTAATCTGGAGATTCCGTCACTAATCTAAAGACCGTATAGGGTATTAAAGTAAAGGAACTTATATCAAACCTTAAGCATACCCCAAGCGGATTTTAATCCTAGTTCCTTTGGCGAATATTGTATAGTCATAGTGGTTGAAAAACTCCTGAACTTACGTTACCGCCCTTCCGATCGATATCTTGAAATCCTTAAACTTAAAACCTGTTATGTGGTTACAAATCCAATACACTATACTTAACTAAGGTGTATTAAATCCAATATAAATTTAAATCCGAATGAAGAAACCTAGTGATCATTGGCTTAGTTTCTTATCTTTAGTATACATGGTATCGCAAAAGTTTAACTTATACATATGTGCGAACCATATAATAATTGTACCATAATAACTATTTGGTTGAATGTCAAAACTTATCGGACTATCTATTAGCTAAGATTGATCGAAGTTCACCTTAGTATTTTGGATTCATTCAAATTTGCGGCATCAAGTTTTGGCGAGATACCTGGTCCTCATGGTTAGTTCACATTTTAGTCACAGAAAGTTAGTCAAACATAATACTCCTTACTACTAACCATATTACGTATATATATATAAATTAAAGTTTTAAGCATTACAACAGTCGGGGTATATATGTATATATATGTATATATTATCATATGTCGCCAAGTGGTACCTAGTTCATGTTGATGCATATTGTGCGACTAATGCTTTGGATTGTAAATACAAAGTTTTGTTTTGGTAGACGTAAGGGCGAAGGTGGATTTCAGAAGGGTTGAAGGTAGAGTTTGTGGGGCGAATGTGGAAATGTACTGAAGATAGTTCCAGGTTCGAGCTGATCAGAAGGTCGAAAGTGGAAAACTTCCACATTCGTACTCCCACTAGGGGCGAACCTGCAGAGTATAAATATGTGAAGTTTGTTTTGATTGTTAACTTTGATCATTGTGTGTCTTGTTAGTCTGAGTAGAGCTCTCTAGCGTGTGTTATTGAAGTGTTGGTCAGATTAACTTGTAAACGTTATTATCATCATATTTTGACAAGTTATCTATGAAAATGAGATTTGAAAAGCTTAATTCGTGTGTTTGATTCATTGATTATCATTTTGTATCTGTTCTAGGGTTTCCGCACCTGGAATAGAGACTTGTATGATCATATTGACTGTTTTTGGGTAAAACGATCCTTTACAAAGTGGTATCAGAGCCAGTAGAGATCATACAACAACAAATTGATAGTTTTTGAACTGATTTGGACCCAAATTTGATCAAATTTTCTCTGTTTTCATAGAACAATGGTTTTTGATGCAATTTTAAGGATTTGGATTAGATTTCATGGATAAAATCAACAATTCGAAGTATTAAAGTTGTTCCAAATCATTTCCGAATCAAAACCTGATTAAGATCATCAAAATTCGTTAACTTTTGAAAATTTCAGATCAAAATAACCGTTTTTCAAAGAATAACCGTTTTTCAAAATGAATGGGTCGAACCTAGAGAGATCAGGGTCGAACGTGGGATTTTAAGTCGAACCAAGACTTTTCAGTGGTCGAAAGTAGCTTTTGTTGGTCGAACCTAGGAGTGTGTTGTGTTGTTTTTCCACTTTCGGGTCAAAGTTCCACTTTCGGGTCGTCGCGAGGTTGAAAGTGAAAAGGTAAGGGACGAAAGTGAAGAGATTCAGGACGAAAGTGCATTTGGTCATTACATTTCTACATTCGGGTCAAGTTTAGAGGACGAAAGTGAAGGTTTTTCCACATTCGTACTCACGATCTCTTTGACAAGGGCGAACGTAGAATCTGTTTGGTGAAATTTTCAAGTGTGTCGTATTTCCAACTTCGAGAACAACATGTGGGGATTTCCGACTACACCGAGGCCGGGTACAACACAACAACAGCAAGTTACCATGGACCCGTGGACAGTAGCTGCTCAGAAATCGAATACTCAGTCCTCGCAACCAATCAATTACTTAGCAATGACGAGTTCGATTCCTCAGAGTGTTGCTTCATCTTCACAACAACCAGCAGCAGATTACTGGGCTGTAGTAGCCGCAACGGTACACACTCAAACTACTAATGCTATTTCTACTCTAATCAATGATTTATCTTCAGGTAGCGGGAACAGACCACCCAAGCTGATGGAGATGCAAGAGTACAACCAATGGCAGAAGAAATTCAAGATTCATCTAGAAGGAATGGGACTGGAAGGAACTGAGGCGTGGCAGATGATTGCAAAAGGATATGTGGCACCAGTGTTAGAGAATACCGGTGAACAGATTCCACTTGAGAGTTTGACTGATGACGAGAAGAAGAAATTTGCTGTGGAAAAGAAGGCGTATTCTCAGCTAACCCAAGCGATCACCAATGATTTGCTACATCAGTTTGGATCGTGTACAACTTCCAAACAACTATGGGATATGTTGAAGAATCGTCATGATGGTAATGAGAAGACGAGAAGGCTAAGAATGGAAGAGCTGAGGAAAGAATTTGAGAACTTCAGCTATGTTGGGAATGAAACACTGAAAGAGTTGACTCCCAGATACTGTCACTTATTAACTGAATTGTCAAGTTATGACATTCAGATTCCTATGTCAGATTTGGTGGATAAATTTTCTGATTCTTTACCACCATATTGGGATCAACACATTGAGGTACTTAAGGAGAAAGATGCTTACAAGTACTGGACCATCAATGAGTTTATCCAAAAGTTGGAAAACAAAGAGCTTGAGGAGAAGAGGAAAGCAAAAAGGTCACAAATTCCTCACAACCCAGGGTTGTACCATGCTAGTACATCATCTACTGTGGGTAACTCAAGTCTTGGTGGAACAGTTGCTCCTCATATAGCATGTGTCTCAAGTGTTATGGAACCACCCAAACAACCGATCAACTATCTAGCTCAAACCTCATCTTATTCACCACCATCATATACACCACCACCACAATCATACCCAAACTCTTTCGTTTCACCATTCTCTCCAATGCAACAAGCAGCATGTTATTCTGCAAACCAACCACAACAACAACCTCAACAACAACAATACATATCTCAGATGAATCAGGCTAATCAGAGACCAGTAGTGTTGGAGACATCCAACATGAATAACGTCACTGTGGAAGTTGCTCAACAACACATTGCTTTGGTTTCAGCAATGGTTGCCTCGTACAACGGTTTAGTAGCAAGTCAAATTGGTAACAACAATCTAACAAATGAGGACTACGCTCAAATCGATAAAGAATAAATGGAGCTTATTGATATACAGTGGGCTTTCGCAAGCATCATGAGGCGAGCAACTGAGTTCATTGAAAAGACCGGGAGAACTGATTTGGCCACTACACCAAATACAACATATGGCTTCAACAAAGAAAAAGTCACTTGTTTCAACTGTGGTGGTAAAGGTCACTTCAAGCGAGAGTGTACACAACCAGCTAAACAAGGTAACAGAAACCCATTCAGCTCAAGTTATCAAAACCGTCAATCTCAAAATCAAGGTTCTTATCAAAACAACAACAACTATCAAAACCAAAACAATTACCAAAACCGACAAAACACCTCTCAGAATAACTCAAATAGACAACCAAATACACCCAACCAAAATCAAACTCAAGTACCAAATAACCCGAACAGAACGGTCATTCCGATCACAACACCAAATGAGCAACCACAGAATAACAATCAAAATCAAGCTTTGGTGATTCAAAATGATGAAGGATTTGACTGGACTGATTTTCAAATTGGTGTTGAAGAGATAAGACCTGGTGGGAATGTAGCTTGTGTTGCTCAGCAGGTTGATATTGAGGAGTCGGTGATAGTTGAGAAAGTTGAAGAAACTGAGAGTGAGATTGAAGAGTCAATTGAGGAGATGAATGTTGTGATGACTGATTTAGTTGAAAGTCACAATGAAGAGAATAGTTCGGGAATTGTTATTGATTCAGTCACAGATGTTCCTGAAGATAGTGAATCAGTGTATTCAGATTCGGAGAGTGAATCAGACTCAGAAGCTAGTGTGAATTCTTTAGATGATGACATTGATCAATTGCTGGCTGAAGCTGATTTTCTGAAGACAAGAAAGTCGTGTATAGTGGATGATGCCTTTACCAGAATTGACTATTCCATGTTCTTTGCTGGGAAGGAATCTCATTTCGCTCTCATGGCTATGACTGATCCTCCGAAGCAGGTAAGTTCTGAATCTACAACTGACATTCACAGTGATAAGTATTGTGGTACTTGTGACAAATTGACAGATGAGAATAAGCAACTCAGGGTACAACTTGAGAGTGCTATAATTAACTGTCAATCTTCTCACAAGGAAGTTATTGCATTCAACAAAGTGCTTGATGGTTACAAAAAGGACATTTTTGACTTAAAGAAAACACTTTCTTTAAAACAATTGGCAATTAACAGTTATACTAATGACCTTGAAAACACTAAGTTAGAAATGGCCACCATCAAGTGCTTTGCAGAAAAGGTCAACAAAAAGCTTGAAAGCTACAAGCATATTGCATATGTAGTTGACCACATCATTGATGAACCATCACAAACCACAAATTATAAGTCTGTGCCATCTCCAGTGTTGTTTGAAAACCACAACTGTCATCAAGTGACACCAGAGAGCTTAGTAAAATCTGACTCTGCATCGGAAGATGAATCCGACACTTCTAGTGTTGGAGATCCAAATTCCGATGTACGACCGATTTTAGGTTTGTATGATGAAGGAGTTACTGCTGTAACTGATGATTCGGACACTGAAAGTGAGAAAACTGAGAACGTGAGTGATATTCTAAAGGAAAATCACATTATCACGAATGAACCAGTGTCACCTTCTCAGCTTTCTCATCCGATGGCTAATGCACATCGTGTCAAACAATCAGAAAAGAAAGAGGTTAAGAAGGATTCAGGTGAAAAACCCGTTAAGGTATTTTATCGGATGGAAGGATCCGATAAGATTATCTCTGACGAGGAATATCCAATCAAATTTGCAAACTATTCTAAAATTGAGAAAATCTGGCAAGAGAGTACCATATGGTTTCCTAAACATGAAAGGTCCAATGAAGTACCACCAGAAATTTTAAAGAAATTGTACTTGGATACTCCAAAAGAACCAAAAGTTCATGTCACTGAATTCATCAAACCGAAACAAAAAGCAAACGGTTTTCTTGAGCCAGCTTACTCTAGAGACCCAGCTCCTGAGAGTTTAAGGCGTAGATGTGTTGATGATCAATATCCCATCAATACGTTTGCTAAGCCGTATGCTCAGAACGTGTTTGAAGAATACCGTGCATGTTTCAAGTGCGGGGAGAGAGGGCATTTACTTGCTCACTGCCCGTATGTGAGACACAAAAGGCACGAAGTTGAGATGAGGCAATCCATTAGAAAACCGATTGACAATCATTATTATCCTCAAAGACGATTTGTTCCTCAACCAGCACCGTTTTACAACCAAAACAATTTTTACCAAAAGAGGGATAATCGTCAATACAATTATGATTGTCGAAATCAGATCGCAATGGAAAAACCTTTGAAGAGACCTATGGTGAACACAATGGTTGATAGACAAAAGGTTCCACCAAAACCGGCTGTTAAATCAACTGTTGGACCTGTTTCTGTTAAGTCAGAAAAGGTAACTAAGCATGTTACTTTTAAGAATGACGTTAAGAAATCGACTGAGACTCCAAAATCTCAGATTCGAATTCTGAAACGTTCAGAACAGTCTTGGTCACCTACCGGTTCTTCAGGTGCTTCTACCTTAAAATCAAGTGGTAATTCTCAGGATGAGAAAGTTTTGAATGAACAAAAACCGATCAATTCAAAACCAAATGTTAATGTCAATGAATCTTTGAAGGGTGATATTCAAAGACCCAAGACCACACAGGCTTGGGTCCCCCGAAAGAACTAATTGGTTTACTTGATGTGTGCAGGGAGCTTCAGCTGGCCCTATTAGCAGTCTTTGGATTGTTGACAGTGGAGCTTCAGGCCACATGACAGGTGATTTAGCACTATTGTTCGATGTGAAGAATATTAATGGAGGATATGTTGCATTTGCTGGAAACAAAGGAGGTTACATCACAATGGAAGGAAGTGTGAGTAACGGGATAGTGAGTTTCGAGAGGATTTCCTATGTGAAGCAGATCGACTACAATCTGTTAAGTGTCAGTCAGATATGTGACAAGCAATTTTCTGTGTATTTTGACGACAAATCTTGCTATATCCTCAAACCAGGCTTTAAGATTCCAAAAGAGTGAGTAATGTTGAAGGCACCTCGAGTTAACAATCTCTACATTCTTGATATGTCTAAGGCGATGACGACTCAGGGCCAAGTGACGTGTTTTCTATCAAAGGCTACAGAGAAAGAATCAATTATGTGTCATAGAAGAATGGGACATATTCACCTCAAGAAAATGAACCATTTGGTGAAGAATGGGCTTGTCGAAGGTGTCAAAGTCAAACATTTCCATTTGAACGACAAGTGTGTGAGCTGTAAGAAAGGCAAGCAACACAAACAATCCCATAAACTGAAGATAGTAAATTCTGTTGAGATGCCACTTGAGCGGTTGCACATGGACCTATTCGGACCTGTCAAACGTAAAAGTCATCTTGGAGAGCTTTACTGTTTAGTGGTTACTGACGATTTCTCACGATTCGCATTGGTGATGTGTTTGCACCATAAAGTGACACGTTTAACAATCTGAAAGTTCTGTTCACTCGACTGGAGAATGTTTATGGTCTTAAGATCAAGAGAATTCGGACTGACAATGGGACGGAGTTCAAAAATGCACAGATAGATGCTCTTTGTGAAGACAAAGGAATTCATCATGAATATTCTGCTCCGTATACCCCTCAACAGAACGGTGTCGCTGAACGGAAAAACAGGACTCTCATTGAAACGGCAAGGACAATGCTCGCTGACTCAAATCTTCCAGTAATGTTCTGGAACGAAGAGATCTATGCAGCGAATTATACACTAAATCGGGTCTTAACAGTGAAGAAGTTTGGCAAAACCTCTTATGAGCTGTTGAACCGAAGAAAGCCGAATTTGGAGTATCTAGAACCATTTGGGGCTCCGTGTACGATGTTGAATCCAGGAGAAAAGTTTAGTCCGAAAGCTGAAGAGGGATATTTTGTTGGATATGCAATCCCGCTCAAACGGGTATTCAACAAAAGAACTAGACAGGTGGAGGATTGGGCAAATGTTGAGGTTCAACGGTATACTCAAAACGTGCAAGGAAATGGTCCTGATTGGATGTTTGATTACAATGATTTCTTTGAATCATTCAATCTAGATAGCTTGGTTGAAGAAGTTGTTATCAGATTACTTTACGAGTGTGAAATCGCAGCGACTTCACCATTGGTGCGTCCGATCACCGTAACTCCTCCAACAGCTTCTAATGATACTAATGCTCCTGTACCAGAAGAAGAGATTTTTCAAGAAGCTTCAGCTACACTTGATACTTCAGAATCGGAAGATGATGGAGATTTTGATGAAGCTATTCTTGATCATGCAACAGAGGCACCGCCAGTGAACCCAAATCCAGATGTTGCTTCATCGTCTAACACGGGTAATGATCTGGATGCAGTGGAGAACTTGACTATTCAGACGGGAGTGACTGTACCTGAACATCCGGAATCTCAGATTCAACGTATTCACCCGCTAGAGCAAGTTATCGGTGACCCTGGTAGAAGTGTTATGACTAGAGGACAGCTACGTAGTGTCAACTCACTAGAAAGTTTTGGTGCTTTAGCTTTATATGCAGAAATACAAAAATCTGGTTGTCAGAATGATTGGTCGTTTGCATGTTATGTTTCGCAGGTTGAGCCGCGGACATACAAAGAAGCTCTTTTGGATGATGCTTGGGTCGAGGCAATGCAAGAGGAGTTGTTGCAATTTCAGAAGTTGGGCGTCTGGACACTTACAGATTTACCTCCAAATAGGAAGAAGATTGGTACCAAGTGGGTATTCAAATGTAAGAAAGATGACAGAGGCGTGATCGTGAGAAACAAAGCCAGATTGGTAGTGCAAGGTTTTCATCAAGTTGAAGGAATTGACTACAACGAGATATATGCACCTGTGGCACGTATAGAAGCTATCTGAATGTTTCTAGCGTTTGCCTCGTACAAGAAATTCAAGGTGTATCAAATGGATGTCAAAAGCGCGTTTCTCTACGGTGTGGTCAAGGAAGAGGTCTACGTCGGTCAACCTCCGGGCTTTGAAGATCCTATCCACCGGGATAAGGTTTACGTTCTAAACAAAGCGTTGTATGGGTTGCACCAGGCTCCACGCCAATGTTACGAGGATCTAAGCACGTACCTCATGTCCAAAGGATTCAAACGCGGATTGGTCGACTGCACACTGTTTACGAAGAAAACAGGGGATGATTTGCTTCTCGTCCAGATTTATGTAGATAATATTATTTTTGGCTCAACTAACGAACTTCTTTGCAGAGAATTTGAACATGTAATGCAGGAAAAGTTCGAGATGAGTGCGATGGGAGAAATGCGGTTTTTCCTCGGCTTGCAGGTGGATCAAAGACCAACGGGGATCTTTATTCATCAAACCAAATACGTATCTGAAGTCTTGAGCCGGTTCCAGATGGAAGATTCCAAGCCGATGGACACCCCGATACAACCTAATCACGGGATTGAAGTTGACGCTAAGGGGGAGCTGACAGACCCATTTACATACAGAGCAATCGTCGGGTCTCTGATGTATCTCTACATGCCTCTGCGCACGTTTCCAATCGAAGCCGAAACAAAGTCATCTGACAGCGGTCAAGCGTATCCTTAGATATCTGAAGGGTTGTCCGTCGAGAGGACTATGGTACCCTAATGACGATAATTTTGACTTTATCGCTTTTAGTGATGCAGATTGGGGCGACTGTGACAAAGACAGCAAATCCACAACAGTTGGATGTCAGTTTTTAGGGAGCCGGCTCGTGACCTGGCAGTGTAAGAAGCAGACTTCGGTCGCATTATCTACTTGCGAAGCAGAGTACGTAGCAGCCTTGAGTTGTTGCTCACAGGTTCTCTGGATTCAGCAGCAGATGGTGGATTACGGTTTGCAATTTCTTAAAACCCCTATTCACTGTGATAATGAAGCCGCAATTGCATTAACTAAAGACACGGTCAATCACTCGAAAGCTAAGCATATCCGGATTAAGTATCACTTTATCCGTGATTGCTATGCAAAAGAGTTGATCGATATGGTCAAAATCCACACTGATTATCAGAGAGCGGATCTTTTCACAAAAGCTTTTGATAAATCCTGATTCAATTATCTCTTAAAAGTAAACGGTATAAAAGAGAAACAAGACTGATCATCACCTAGGTTTATCGCTTTTAGTTTTCAAATTTTCTTTAAGTTTTTACAGTTTTTCAGAAAAATTAAAAAACCCAAAAATATGTTTTACATTTTAGGGGGAGTCTTTATTCAGAAAAACTAAAAACATTGAAAAATTCAAAAAGCCATAAAAATAGAAAAACCAAAATGATTTTCAGGATAAAAAGAGGAAATGATAGTACATCAGTGGGGATCTGAAACAGGCTAAAGATATGTAATACAATATGAGGCGTGTGTTGATTTCGTGTGATGTGCTGATAGGCTTCGTAGACGAATTACTGCGTGCATTAGTGATACAAACATAACGAACTACTCGTTCGTGGCTGAACACCTCATGGGCATATGGTCTTAGTACCGTAATTTCGTTTGATAGAGTTGCCAAAATCCGAGGTTTCGGGTCGTTATGTTATTGTTATCCGGGATACTCTGATTGAACTTTTGTCGTATTAATTTACGGACCTAGTTTCAATCAGAATATTTGCTAAAAGAGCTTTAATGCCAAAACCTAAAAGTTACGGAATTGAGGAACTGCATGTTTATTATTGATCAAAGATCATTAATTACATCGTGTCAATTTACCGATGAAAATCGGTAATTGATATCAGCCTCAACCTGGTATATATGCACATGTTACTTTGCTGCATTCATTTGCTGACCTTTACACCTCTGTGCTATATATCTTGTAACTAAACGTATAACATTGGCATAATCACGCGTTACGAGGAAGCTTTGTGCAATTTCTTGATACGGGAGTATGTCGTGTGTGTGGGAACTACAACCTGTTAGTATAAAACACCTAATAACGTATCATTTTAAAGCACTGCATAAACAGTCTGCATGAGAGCTTATGTGGACAACAATATCAGCAATTGCCGGATCACACATTGTTTCTAATGATAATATAAAAATCAGATCAACGATGTGATCAGATTTCTCAAAAACTGATATGATCCTCCTACCGGAAATCACAAAACATTTACTGTTTTTGTTTACAGTTGTGCATTTCATTTTGTTTTACAAAAAGTTACAAAACTCAAAAATATTTTTGGTGTGTTTTAATATAAATTTCAGAAAAACCAAAAGTTTTACATTTCTGCGTTATTTTTAGATAACCGATGGTGTTTGATGGTCATTTTCTGAGATTTGATGAATCAATCTGAGCTTTGTATCATTTAAAACTGAAAATAATGCATGTTTGAGGCTTAATAAGTTGAAAAATGTTTGAACGGGATTCGATTTTGTGATTTGGTAAAATTTCAAACTTTTCCATTTTACTTTCGCCCCTTAGTTGGGTCGAAGGTGGAAAATTTGTCTACATTCGTACCTTATATTTGGACGAAGGTGAATGTTTTAATGAAAATTTTTACATTCGAACCTCTGTTCTACATTCGCCTCTTTAATTAGGGACGAATGTGGAATATATCTCACATTCGCCCACATGAAACGGTCAAATGTAGAATGGTATATATGTACCCTTTCAGGTTCGAACCCTCATTCGTACAAATTTTCAAAAATTTTCAAAATAGCAAAACCTTGTTGCCTTGATTCTGTTTGATTGTGATTCTTGTTCCTGACCATATACTCATCCTTTTCATCCTAATTACACAGGTAATGGATCAGTAATGAAGACGGAATTAGGGTTTTTCTAACCGAACCCTAGTTTTGATAATCTGGACTTTTATGGACTGTTTTTGATAGATTTGTTGATTAGGATTTAGTGTTTATTGGTTTTAGGGGGAGAAGGATACAAAATCTAGGGTTATAACATCAATCTTATGTGTTAATTGATCGATTGTTTTGGTTAAACCCTAGAACTCTTTGAAAACCAATAAAAACTAAAAGTTAAACACAATTGATTGCTGAAAAGACTTATTCGGTCCTATTAGAGGGCATTTGAATCAAAAACAAGTTTAAAAACACCACAGAAAAACAATTTTGAATTTTGGGTAAAAACAGCCACATTCGACCGGATCGAATTGGACGAACATGAGTTTTTCTGGTCGAAGGTGACGTTTTATGGGTCGAATGTGAATCATAGTGGACGAATGTGGATGTTATTCATTGAATCTTCACATGCGAACCATATTTTACAAGTTCGTACCTCAAGAATCCCACATTCGTACTCACGTAAGGGCGAATGTGGATTCTGAAAAATCAAAGTTTTCAAAGTTTGTCGTTTTTGATTGTTTTTGACGTATTTTCATTGTTTTTGTGATGCAGATTATTATAATGGCAGAACAACCAGCAGAATATGTGGAGATTCCTGTTCAAGAAGCTTCTGTTCAAGAAGCTCCAGTGGAGAACGTTGTTCAAGCATCGCCATTTGAACCTCCTCACAACTGTTGTGCATTTGTAGGAGATGTTAAGAAGAACACTGAGTTTACCGGTATCATTGACTTTCTCAGAAGAAGCAGGATAATTCATGCCATTGCAACACCTGCTATCATCTACAAAGACATAGTTGAAGAGTTCTGGAGTAAAGCTCGTTATGACTCCTGGGAAGGAAAGACTGCTATAGTAAGCGAGATTCAAGGAAAGTTTGCTTTAGTGACTGAGGAAGATATCAGAGAAGCACTGAAGATAAAGAATGATGACTGTACAGATCCAAGATGCTTATCATGGACTGAACAGAGAGTTTGCTTTCTACGGATGAAGTATAATGGTCCGATTACTGATGGAGCGTTACATAAGGGAAAGTTAAGTGTGCAATTCAAGTACTTCGCTCACGTTATTATTCATGTATTCGGGACGGTGAGTGGAGGTTATGACGTGATGAGGAAGAGTCTGAGTTCGTTAATGGTTGCACTGATGTTGAACAAACCATTTAACATAGTTGGGATGATACTAGATCACATGTTGGAGATGTTGAAGGGATTGAAGTCGAAGAAATTCATGTTGTATCCAAGATTTCTGATGATGATATTTGATCACAAGTATCCAAAGTTGTTGAAGGATCCTACAATGGTGTTGGGACAGGATCACATGAACATCAGAACATTGGTTAGGATGAAGGGGTATAAGGGTATTCCTAATGATGAGAAGCCACCATATAAGAATCTGTTTGGTCATTTAATCAATCCGGGTTATACTGACCCAGGGGAGAATAATGCTAGACATGATAATAGTGAATCTGATAATGATGATCCACTAGTACATGCAGATGCTACCACAAAAAGAAAATGTCAAATCAAGAATGCCGGAGCCAAAGGGAAGGGCAAGGCAAAGGCTGATGTAGCTAAACCTGCTAAGAAGCAGAAGACAAGAAAGAAGAGTACTGCAAAGAAGGGTACTTGGTTGATGAAGAATCTTCTGTTGATTCTGAAGAAACAGAAGTAGATGAACAATGGGATTCTGATGCTGAGTTGTTGAGGAAGAACTCCAAACGCAAGGCCACTGCTGTTGGAGAGTCTGAATCATTGAACAAAGCAGTTGAAGATCAATTAGAAAAAGAGCCGATTGATCTTGAAGGTGATTTAGGGCTTGATACTGAAGATTTTGATGGATCTACAGTAGTTGTGAATTTGAAGAAGCCTAAACACAAGTCGATGGCTAAGAGAGATACGAAAGAGAGCACAAAGAAGTTGCGAGAGAAAGAGATAGAGATGTTACTGAAAGGGAAGAAAGTCCCTGATGCTGGCACATCTTCACAGGTTTCCTCACCAGCTGCCAAGAAACAAAAGAAGTCTTCTAAAGAACCTGAAGTAGTTCCGAATCTGGAATCTACTTTAGAGAATGTTTTAAACATGTTCAAGAAGCATGAAAAAGAGAAAACTCCTTTCCAAGTCTAAAGTCACAGTTTCTGATGATGTGATGAAGAAAGTGAATAAACAACTGGAAGATATGATGAAGATGATAACAGCACAGCAAGCTCAGATAGAGAAATTTAAGAAGAATGAAGAAAAGATGTTGCAGATAGTTGTTGCTTCTAAAACAAATCAAGACGAACTTGAGAAGAAGCTGAAACAACTTGAAGAGGATAAGAATGAGCTTGATGTGAAATGAAACGGGAATAGGAGAATGATTAAGAGTGTAAGGAAAGAAAATAAAGAGTTGAAGAAAGAAAACAAAAGAATGAGTGAGCTACTTGACAAGTTATACGGTGAAGCTCCTAAACTAAAAGAAGGAGAGGAGGACAAAGAAAAAGAAGAAGAAATTGATTTTGAAGAGTCTTCTGATGATGAAGAAGGTGATGATAAATCAGATGATGGATCTGATGATGATGATGCTGAGGGGAAATCAGGTAATAAGAAGAATGATAATGATGAGGAGAGTAGTGATGATGATGATGATAATGATGATACTAGCAAGTTTACTTTTGAGGAGAGACAGACCAAGAAGGGAAGTTCTGGTCAGTCTAGTACAAAGAAAGCAGGAGAGAATGTTGATGCTGATGATAACATATTCTGGACAGAAAAGATCAGAGCCTTATCAGATGATGCAAAGAATGTGTATAGAGAGATGTTGAGTAAAAGAGAGTGGACCATTGAGTTTACTGGAAAGTTTGTTGATATATTCCAATCTGAAGATATGAGATATGAGTTGGAATATAATGATCCTGATTTAGAGGATGGTGAAGTGTCAGCTGCTGTTTCAAAAGAAATTCATGAAGGAATTGTACAGCGAGTTGGTAAGACACTGGAAGAGATTATGACTGATCAAATGATTCCAGACATTCCTGAAAAGGATGTTGGAAATCATTCTGATGATAAGCAAACACCAGAAGCTGAGGAGATTGAGATTGAGGATATAACACATGAAGAATATCCCCAATAATTCAGAGAAACTGATGAAAATGAAGTTTTCCCAGACTTTACTGAAACACATATGAGAGAAGCTAAAAGGAAAGCTGAGCAGAAGAGTAAGGAATTTGTTAAGAATGTGTTTGGTGATGATAAGCAGAAACAATCGTCTGAACAAAGTGACGAACCGAAGACTTTGTTGCAGAAGCTGAAAGAGTAGGATGATAAAAGACCGAAACCAGAAGCACAGGGAGGATTCTATAGATATCACAACCAAAAGTTCAAAGGCAGAGCACTTGGTTGGAAGTATCTAAGAAGTCTTAAATGTACTGCTGTGAAGTAGGAAACTGGAATTCTGTACTTCTACAGATTCTATGATTTGCTAACTCTACCGTATTGGGCGGTGAGAGATATCTGTAGGTTCAGGATGACTGGTGCTTCGGTGAATAATACTGCAGTCGGATGGTTTGCTGATAAGCTTGTCTGGGAGAGTAGAACTAAGTGGGATATGTGTCACACCCTCAAATTTCCACTGCGGGGTTTTACCGCGAGGCGCATGACCTACCAGGATCCCATAGCCATAAGTCATATGAACGAACTCTAAATGCCCAAACCATTTAGTTCGTTTTCAAAAAACAAGTTTAGTTAAGCTGCGGAAGCGTGAACCAAATTAAACCTTTTAAAAACCATGCGCAAAACAACGCGCCAAAATCAAAACCATATGAAAGAAAACGTATAAGCATGATATATAATTTAGGTGTATGCCCAAGACCCAAATGCAGTGAACGTGCAGTGCTTCCTAATCGTGACACCGAAAGCTAATTACCTGCAAAAGCATGTAAATGGTGGGTCAACAAACAATGTTGGTGAGTTCACTAAGTAAAGTAGGTGAGTAAGTAAAAGCGTAGGTTTTCCGAACCACGTAACAAAGTAAAAGCGTCGGTCTCCCAGACCACATAACAACAAGTAAGAACGTCGGCCTCCCCGGCCACAAGTAAACAGCTAATTCACATGCCAGGGGTAGCTAACCCACTCATGATAACTAACACCGACGAATACCGAACTGCTAATAACGATTCCCCACAACTGTGAGTATGATGCCTTAAATCATTGCCCATCAACAATGATAATATGTTTTAAGCTAATAGTTCACACCCATACTCCCAGCACGATGTGAGGTTTGTTAAACCTAATAGCGCTATCAACTAGTAACCCGCTTGCCCATCCGGCAATTGATTCGGTATTTTGAAGGACTTAAAAGATATGATTGGTTTAGTTCACCAAGGACATAAACATGAATTAGTAAAAGTCGATTCACCCCGTGAACCATGCACCCCAAAACCCGGGATGTGTAAGAGTAGTCCCAAAACAGACTAGAAAACGTTTACCAATGTAGTCTCAACCCGAGACGCATGCTTTGAGAAAAAGTAGTGAAACTCACCTTAGGTTGCAAGTGAATAATCCAAATTCCACAAATAGTAAAGTGCTACCGACTCCCTATTACAAATGTCACTAGGTGAGTATATGTGCATAACCAACACACCATATAACTCGTTTATCCGAGACTTTTAAAAGTTCAAAACCGTGTAGTGACACCTAATGACTCTACATGCACAAGTATGTCCAACGTATCCCGTTGGTGATCATAGTGATTATTATCAGTTTAATACATCACATACATCTCATACAAGTTTCCATACAAGTTCATGTCAAATACATACCATATAAGACTCCAAATAGTCACATAAAGATCCCGTACACAATCTGCGTTTTAGGGCAGATTGTGCGCTGTGAAAAAACGAATTATTTAAAATACTTAACGAATGAATTAAAGTCCTAAATTTTTACTGAGTATTAATGGGGATTCGTTTGCAAATCCAAATTTTTTTTTTGTCTTAAAACCAAACACAAAAATTATTAAAATTCGTACAACACAGCTATGTCCAGAAAATTTCCACAACAGATCAGTTTAGTAGAAAAATTCCCAAAAATTGTGTATTCATCCAAACACGATGAATCCACTTGGAAAAGCCGCGTTTTTCCAATGTCAACCTACTGTCCAAATTTCAAAGCTTAACTCTTTGTAAATCTCAAGGTATGACCATTTAAAGTTGACCCAATTTACAAATCTGAAAATCTGATATGACCTCTAATCAAATAAAATTCTAAAAACGACTCAAACGATGTCCAAATCTGATGGTTTTTCCCATTATGAAAAGCTAAGATCATGTACATTACAATCATGCAAAGAAATCATCAAAACAATCAATTTAACATCACAATACAGATCCTACAAAACACCCTAATGAATCTGCCAGAAACTGAAACTTGCATCCCAAGTTATTCACAAACCCTAATCATGCATAAAAATCTCTAATACATGCATAAACCATATTATCATGATCAAACACATATATTATCATACAAAAACCCTAATTATGATTACTAACAACAATCATCATCATCAAATCATCATGAACATTCAAGAACTCCTACTAACACATATTATGCGATTATGTATATATGCATGCTCCATGATTTTTAAACTTTTCAAGCATTATTAATCATCATTAAACATGCAAAGATTATACCTTTCAATGCAAGAGTGCTCAAAGCCTAGAGATTACACCCAAACTAGCTTGAAGGGATGAATAAGATTGATGTTTGTTTAAAAGTGAGAGAGAGGGGGGTGGGGGTATGTTCACGGCGCAAAAGAGGTAGGATTAGGGTTTCTTATTATTTTTTTATCACTATTTATAATAGGAATTGCTTAGGGCCCAAGTAATTGAGTTTTAGGGCTTTTTAGTTTGCTAACTGGACCCGCTAGTCATGTTTTAGCCCAATACTGGACCCGATAATTTTAATAACCCTAAATTGCATAAAAACCATTGTTCATATTATCTCATAACATGTTAATCATAAGGTGCACGTATTTTGCATGATTTACATATTAACTATCCATCAAACGGTAATTCACGTAAACATGTAATCCACATAAGCATGTAACTTCACGTTCATCATACTACAACTGTACACATTATTATGTATGCCAGATAAATCACCAACGTTCTGGATACAGGACTCGTGTGTGCATTGTGATGATAACTTTACATATAATAATGTAACATATGTTATTATCACATAACATATGTTATTACCCTATAACATATAGGAAGACCTTCCTAACCAACCCTAGTCGAGTGTTTAGTCACGTATGCACATGCAAGTTAACTAGAGTTCAGTTAAAGTAGGAAACTGAAAATGCGGGATGTCACAATATGTTCAAGCCTCAGTACCCGAAAAGGAAGGTTCATAGAGACATTGATCCAAAGACGGGTAGAAAGAAGGTGACTTTGAAATATAAAGCTCCTGTGGTGATGAAGAAAATACCACTAATGCCAATACAACAGAATTTCAGTGAAGATTTTATTGTATGGTATTATGACTGGAGGAATGCTGAAGCGGTGATTGTGTTGAGAGATGGGAAGGATGCGTACAAGAAGATACATGTTTTTGACCCAAAGTGGCTCATAAACTGTACTTTTGAAGATATCATCATGTTATACTACAATCCGATTTACAGTGACCCCAATGATGCATCACAGGCAAAGAAATATCAACAGGTTGTTGGAGTGTGCTTTGCTTATGATATCAATTCTGGTAGCAACCTTGAGAAGAATCTTGTTGAGAAGGTGAAGGTTAATGAAGTGCCAAAGCGTTCGACGAAGAGAAAGCTGGAACCAGAAATGACTAAAGATCAGCGTAAACAACTTCGTCTGAAGATTATGAACAAGTGTATGGAAGAAGATCGAAGGCAATCCGAGCAATAGTCGAGGGGGAGTTTGTTGTTGCATATTGTGCGACTAATGCTTCGGATTGTAAATACAAAGTTTTGTTTTGGTAGACGTAAGGGCGAAGGTGGATTTCAGACGGGTCGAAGGTAGAGTTTGTGGGGCGAATGTGGAAATGTACTGAAGATAGTTCCAGGTTCGAGCTGATCAGAAGGTCGCAAGTGGAAAACTTCCACATTCGTACTCCCACTAGGGGCGAACCTGCAGAGTATAAATATGTGAAGTTTGTTTTAATTGTTAACTTTGATCATTGTGTGTCTTGTTAGTCTGAGTAGAGCTCTCTAGCGTGTGTGTTATTGAAGTGTTGGTTAGATTAACTTGTAAACGTTATTATCATCATATTTTGACAAGTTATCTATGAAAATGAGATTTGAAAAGCTTAATTTGTGTGTTTGATTCATTGATTATCATTTTGTATCTGTTCCAGGGTTTCCGCACCTGGAATAGAGACTTGTATGATCATATTGACTGTTTTTGGGTAAAACGATCCTTTACAGTTCAAATCCTCTACTATGATTACATAAACGTATCGTACATTCGTTTATTACTTTAACATAATCCGTTTCCTTCTCCTAAGTTCATGGTTAACGCTCACAACTTCGGCGACTCTTCAGATTTCTTAGAACTTTTTCGGGCCTGTAAATTCACGATTACATGACGTCTAATGTAATCGTTAATTTACCTCACGAAATTATTCTAATAATCTCCGTCGTAGTCATCATTCACAAAACTCGTATACTAGTCACACTAGTTCTAGGTCCCGATAAGCATTCTAGTGTGTTCAGGTACTCAAGTTTCGACTTATTTTGTTTCTTACACTAGTCAGTCTTATATAACTTCAAGGCATTTCCTAGCTAGGTAATCTTAAAGCCTTAAACGCTAAGTTCTCTAAGTTGTCCTGGAGGGGCCTGGTCGAAATGACAGATTGGTAACCGTTCTCTAAGTTCTCTATATGGAGATATCCTATTCCGCCACAACCGTTGCTCTGATACCAACTGTAACAACCCGATCCGGAGGGGCCTGGTCGAAATGACAGATTGGTAACAGACTTGCACAACGGAAGCAACGATAACTAATATTTATAGTTTTATACAATTTCTAATCCAAAAATAAAATTACATAACTTAAATAAATAGTCTAATAGCTATGCAGGGACGAATCGCGGCGGTCATCGAAGCAGTTGAGGAGTGTAATCCACTAGTCGTTCATGCTTCTACCAATGCTTATCTCTAATGCTCTAATCCGCAACTCTTAAAGCCGTATCTTCTATCAAAGTCATCTAGCAATCATCATCTCTAATCCGTATCATATGAACATAATCCGTATGCTCCATAATCATCCGAATGCAGTACCTGAACACATGTTTAAAAAGAGTTGGGTCAGCAATTATGCTGGTGAGTCCATGTAAGTGAATCCAAAACAGTTTGATAGTTCAAAAACAAGTTTACACAGTTCTAAACATGGTGATGTACAAGTATCACACCTCAATCCTAACATTGAATCCATCTACTCCCATTATGGATTCCCCACGACAAAATATATGCTGCAACGGTCCGCAGACCTCAGTGGAATGTTTTCCGGGCTTCCGGATCCACTGTGCGTGGGGGATTCCCCAATTAGTACTACCCATATATTAAGTGGCCCAACTCCCTTGGGTTAATGAGTGTGCATTTGGTTTCGGGAGCCCTTGTCACATCAAGTAAGTTTACACACAAAACAGTTTACACGTATAAGCATATGTTCACCCCAAAACATTTAAAACAGAAAAAGGGGAAGTACACGAACTCACCTAGAAGTATTGCTCATGAATAGTCTATAATAAATGATCGCCTGCTATCTCATATTGGTATCCTCTTGGTCGGATCCTAAGTTGACGAACATTGTTAGTGTTTGGTTTTAATTACAAAGGTCATACGTGGGGACGAGCTTGAGCATATGAGTTCTGGTCTATCCATTCATGTCTACTAGGTGGTGATTATAATCTTGTCCAAACCTTACGGGTCATTGTCAAATCGCATCTTAATTGTCATAAACTAGTTTCCGTTCCAATCTATAAGTTGATATTTAATCTATCTTTGTATATGTCTATACGTTAGTATAATCAAATTTACGTCTTAGACCTTAATGTCCATAGTGTTGAGTCCAAGCTCTCCAATGTTCCGTAGTTCTATGTGTCTTAAATCGTTACCACTTCTATTCGTTTGTTAATTATTGAGGATGCACATTTATGTTCTTTCCAAAGTCAGCTTATAACGTACTAAACCCGAAGTTTAAGTCCTGCGTCCAAAGTGTCCAAGTTCTAAGTCTTATTACCTAATATATCCTTGCAACAATTAATATCTCATGTTCAAATGGTCCAAGTCTACGTAATAACAATATGATTCATTTCTATATTTACGTTTATGCCTTATACATTAATACAAGTTTATAATAGTAATCAATAGTCGGATACTATTCGCTTTTCAATCTATCCAATATGAACACATATATCCATTCCAAATATCAAGCTCATGGTATATAACTAATGTTCGATTCTATAGTCTAATGTCCAAGTCTTGCTTTTATAATGTCCACTCCATATGTCCAGTTTAATGTATACACTAATGTCCGGTCTACTCATGATTCGGTCTTGGTTGGTACAAGCTCGTCATGTCCCACACGCAAAGCAATTAATATATAATCATTTATAGCTAAATAATTATAGGGTCATGATATTTGGACACCCCAAAAAGTTATTTGGACACCCTAAGTATGCCTCGTATAGAGCTATATGGGGCATATTGGTGTGCAATTTTTGTCTTTTAGCTATCTGATGTTGACTAACACTGAAAACAATAAAGTTAGTACTCCTCATATAGACAGACCTATATGAGGCATATTGAAGTACAATTTTTGTCTTCTAGCTAATTAATGTTGACCAACACAGAAAACAATAAAGTAATATGCCTCATATAGATCAATATGAGGCATATTATGGTCTATTTTTATTTTTTGTATATTTTCATTTTTATTGTTTTTAAATAACTAAAAATACTAAATTAACTTATAAAAAATCCAAAAATTGACGAAAAGTTAGTTATATTCATTCCAATATTATTTTAACAAAATTACAACTTTTTGTTACCAGTACTATTTTATAAAAAATATTTCTTTTGTTTGGTTTTATTTTGGTTGGTATTGAAGATGTTTGTTCTGTTTTGGTGAGTTTGAAGAAATTATATAAACAATACAAAGTTTGAAGAAGTTATAAGATTTGTTTGAGAAAGTGTTTTTTTTTTAAGTCGATTGATCGTAGTATTTAATACATTTGAAACAAAAGAAAACAAACATCTTCAAAACCAACAAAAACAAACCAATCAATTAAAAAAAACGAATATGTCTCATCTTTGTAACAAAAACATCTAATTTTTTTAAAATAGAGTTCAAATCAATAAAACTTTATTTTTTTTTATTTTTCGGGATTTTTAAAAGTAATTTTAGTATTTTTAAACAATAATATTGTATTAAAAAAAATAAAAAACAGCCTTGATATGCCTAGTATTGGGCAATACTTGGCATATCAAGCCTAGTATTGGTACCAATACTGGGCTTGGAAAGTGATATGGGGGTGCCCAGATATGTGTCATATTGGGCAATACGACCCATATAAGGGTCTTTTTTAATTTTTTTTATATATTTTCATTTTTATTGTTTTTAAATAACTAAAAATACTAAATTAACTTTACAAAATCCAAATATTAACAAAAAAAAATTAGTTATATTCAGTCCAAAAATTCAAACACGTTTTTTTTTCCGAACACGTTTTTTTTCGAACACGTTTTTTTCGAACACGTTTTTTTTCGAACACGTTTTTTCTCCGAACACGTTTTTTCTCCAAACACGTTTTTTTCGAACACGTTTTTTTCGAACACGTTTTTTTTTAACACGTTTATTTTTCAAACACGTTTTTTTCGAACACGTTTTTTTCGAACACGTTTTTTTTCGAACACGTTTTTTTTCGAACACGTTTTTTTTTCGAACACGTTTTTTTTCAAACACGTTTTTTCTACGAACACGTTTTTTCGAACACGTTTTTTTCGAACACGTTTTTTTCGAACACGTTTTTTTTCGAACACGTTTTTTTTTCAAACACATTTTTTTCGAACACGTTTTTTTTCAAACACGTTTTTTCTCCTAACACGTTTTTTCGAACACGTTTTTTTCGAACACGTTTTTTCTCCGAACACGTTTTTTTTTCGAACACTTTTTTTTTTCAAACACGTTTTTTTCTCCGAACACGTTTTTTCTCCGAACACGTTTTTTCTCCGAACACGTTTTTTCGAACACGTTTTTTTCGAACACGTTTTTTTTCGAAAAAAACGTGTTCGAAAAAAACGTGTTAAAAAACCGTTTTCGAAAAACGTGTTCGAAAAAAAACGTGTTCGGAGAAAAAACGTGTTTGAAAAAAAAAGTGTTCGAAAAAAAACGTGTTCGGAGAAAAAACGTGTTCGAAAAAAAACGTGTTCGAAAAAAAACGTGTTCGAAAAAAAAACGTGTTTGAAAAAAAAACGTGTTCGAAAAAACGTGTTTGAAAAAAAAACGTGTTCGAAAAAAACGTGTTCGAAAAAAAAACGTGTTCGAAAAAAAGCGTGTTCGAAAAAAAACGTGTTCGAAAAAAAAACGTGTTTGAAAAAAAAACGTGTTCGAAAAAACGTGTTTGAAAAAAAAACGTGTTCGAAAAAACGTGTTTGAAAAAAAAACGTGTTCGAAAAAAAAACGTGTTCGAAAAAAAACATGTTCGGAAAAAAAACGTGTTCGGAAAAAAAAACGTGTTCGGAAAAAAAACGTGTTCGAAAAAAAAACGTGTTTGAAAAAAAACGTGTTCGAAAAAACGTGTTTGAAAAAAAAACGTGTTCGAAAAAAAAACGTGTTCGAAAAAAACGTGTTCGGAGAAAAAACGTGTTCGGAGAAAAAACGTGTTTGAAAAAAAACGTGTTCGAGAAAAAACGTGTTCGAAAAAAAACGTGTTCGAAAAAAAAAACGTGTTTGAAAAAAAAACGTGTTCGAAAAAAAAAACGTGTTCGAAAAAAACGTGTTCAAAAAAACGTGTTCGGAGAAAAACGTGTTCGAAAAAAAAACGTGTTCGAAAAAAAATTTGTTCAAAAAAGCGTGTTTGAATTTTTGGACTGAATATAACTATTTTTTTTTGTTAATTTTTGATTTTTTAAAGTTAATTTAGTATTTTTAGTTATTTAAAAACAATAAAAATGAAAATATATAAAAAAATAAAAATAAAAAAAGACCCTTACATGAGTCGTATTGCTCAATATGACCCATATCTGGGCACCCCCATATCAGTTTCCAAGCCTAGTATTGGTATTAATACTAGGCTTGATATGCCCAATATTGATCTATATGGGTCGTATAAGGTACCAAGTTGCAGCCCATCATTGCCTTGAAGTCAGTGTTCATCTTTTTGTCCTTTATATTCCTCATATAGCCCTATACGAGGCATATACAGGGTGTCCAAATAGATTTCAAGGGTGTCCAAATAGATTTCAAGGGTGTCCAAATAGACAGAGCCTAATTATAATCGCAAGTCATCGGGTTTTGGTTATACCTCACATCCGAACCGTGGTTTATATAAATTAGTGCCGCCTCGGTTGACCGGGTTGACTCGTGTTGATTGTACAGTTGACTTTCGTTGACCGAGCCTAAAACGACTTCCCGACCCTTTCCAAACCAATCAGTCATGTCTATACTCCCTTTCAACTCAACTTGCCTACAACCATCATTATCCACAGTCTCCTGCCCCCATAAACATACATCTAGACCACCCATTACCACCGTCACTACCACCCAGTAACCACCACCATTCCCTATTACAATCCTTGGTGACCACCTTCCTAACTTCACCATTAATCATCATCCATAACAACATCTAACACCCTCTATATTATTAAGATTAAATCTCAAAGTTATTACCTTAATCCCTGCTTGAAACCCTTACCAGAACCCCCACCGGTCTCGTTATTGGTGTTTGAGGAACTCTCGTGCTCGAAGGAAGAGATGTGCCGCCTTATGCGGCGGCGCTCCGCCGTGGTCCACCGGAGACCCACTGGTCTCCTCTTGTTCTCCCGGCTCTTTCTCTCTCTCTCTCTCTCCCTCCTTCTCTCTCTCTCTCTCTCATGCTCTACCTTTCTCTCTCTAAATAGTCGGGTGTGTGTGTGTGTTGGTCTGTGTGTGTTTTCAGAAAATGAAAGGGTTAGATGGGGTCACCGCCGTACGTGGCGGCTCTCCTCCGCGAGTAGCCGGAGACCCACTGGTCTCCCTTCTCTCTCTTCATCTATCTCCGGCTCTCTCTCTCTCTCTCTAGGTATATGGTTTGTGGGTTGTTTGTCTCGAGCTGCAGGAATGGGCAAGGGGGTTTGGTTTGGGTTTTATAATATTATGTGTTTGATGGTTTTTAAGAAAACCCACCAAACTTCCCATGGTTTGGTGGTTGTGTTGTAACACTAAGGGGAAGACATGTGTCCCCTTAGTGACTCACTCTATTGAGTTCGAATCCAGATTTGGGTTCATAACGTTTATCGGTTCAGTCTCGTATCGTACACTCGTATAATAATATTCCTTTTAAAAAAATACTTTCGGTTTCGGATTCGTGTTTGTATACTTATTATTATTTTTACCTAGTTTCTCGTCGTTTTACTTTTAGTCATGAAAAATTTTGGCCCCTATGACCAGGTTGTTACAAATGTTGATTTTTGTTTCGGTTAAGGCTAATAACCGAACTGAACCGAACACAACCATGCACCTATTAGAAGTGATTGTGCTCCCAAATACATCGCGCTGGCATGCTGTTATGGATATATGAATGGTTCCGTTTCAGTTTGACATCGGTTAACTAAGGGTACAAAAAGAAAACGATAACCAATTTTAAGTTAAATCGGATATTGGTTAATTCAGCTTTCAATTGATTTTGGTTTAGTTTTGTCTCTTTTTTTTGTTTGGCTTCAATGACTGGTTTATTTATTGCTCACTCCCAGATATTGTTAATCACATAGCACCAAAAAAATTTAAATAAAAAAAATATCAATACTATATCCAAATTAAAGATAATAAAATGCCCATTATTATGATGTAATTTTTTTTTTGCAAAAGTATAAATGTATGAAAAAAATATGGCTATTTAAATATCAAGGGAGATGGTTTGCTTAAAACAAGGAAAATAAGTTTAACTATAATTTAAACTAGGATTTCTACCGCGTGCGTTGCGGCGCGCCGCGGTGATTTCTGCTTCATCTTGAACTTTTTCTTTACTCGGTTACTGTATGCGTAAAACTGATTAAGAACATCAAATAAGGCTGTTGAAATAAAAAAAATTAGCCATGATCGCCTGGTCTCGAACCCAAGACCTATTGAGAAAATGCATTTCATACCACTACACCACCAAACCCATTTTTAATATGAAATAGATTATACTTAACATTAAATATGACTGTTGAAATGAAAACAAATGCAACTTGCTAGGATCAAACATGCAACCTTCTATTTAACAAAATGGACCTCAAACCACTATAGCACTAACACAATTGATGTTTAAATATGAAACAATTGTGTTTATTATTAAGTAAGGTTGTTAAAATGAAAAAATAAATAAACTACGTCTCCCAGGAATCAAACCTGTGACCTTGAGGAGTAGAAGTTCACCACAAACCACTCCATCACCTTGGCGAACCCCTCTCCTATACCGAAATTCATTCGTCGGCGAACCGTTCAAGTTCACCACAAAAGAGGAATTGCAGCCCTCGCTAATCTTACTGGATGAGTAAAAGTCCGATAACGCCTCCATCACGAACGGTTTGAGCACTCCTGAGTACTTTTTATAGAATTTAATATTATACCCGTCAGGACCCGGCGCCTTGCCTCCTTCCATGTCTTTAATAGCAGCCCACACCTCTTCACTTCCGAAAGGAATAACCAGCTGCGAAGCCTGATCATCCAATAAACTAGAGAGGCCATAATTATTGAAAGAGGGTCTTCTCCGTATGGGCTCGGCAAAGAATTTTCTGAACGCCTCATGTACTTTGGTTTTTTAAAGTGTTTGGATCCGAAATCCAAACCCCTTGGATCTCCAGTCCATTAATCCGGTTACCTGCCTTATTAATGTTTATCGAGTTGTGAAAAAATCTCGTGTTTTCATCACCGTACTTAAGCCATTTAATACGAGACTTTTGGTGGAGGTCCTTCGCTTTATTAATCTCCCAACTTCTCAATTGAATTCTCGTAGTGACCCTTAAAGTTTTTTCCTCGTCCGATAAGTTGATAGTTTCAACTTTTTTATCAAGTTTTTCAACCACCTCAGTGAGAGCATTCACCACTACTTGGTCTGTAGCACTAACCGTCTTCCTCCACAATTTTATCTTCTTTCTAATTTCTCTTAGCAAATTCAGAAATTTGATGTCACCATAGTGCCCTCCCAATGAAATAGTGGCAACAGAGTCCATAATCTTGTCTAACTCCGCGGCCCCAATCCAAGAGTTGTAAATTTAAATGGACTGGGACCAAAATCAACCGTAACACAAGATAGGCAAACAGGGCAATGATCTGACATACCTTTATTCAACACTGACAATACTGCCGTAGGCCATTTATTCATGAACTCTTCGCAAACCAAAACCCAGTCCAACTTGTTCATTTTGACTTCAAGTTTATCCGAAATATATGTGAATTTGCCTCCCAACATCGTGTAATCCAAAAAAACCGGCTCTATCAATGAACTCATTAAAAAGGCAGCAACGTTATTGTCAAAAACCGAGTTAATTCTTTCGTCTGGGTACCGCACATCATTAAAGTCCCCTAGAGAGACCCACATACCGGGAGTTTGCATCTTAAGATTAACCACGTTATCCCATAACTCTCTTCTTTTGGCTGGATCCTTAGGAGCATAGATGTTTAAGATGTTCACCCTGCCATCCGTCCCCATAATCGACCCCAAGGTTTGCAGGAAGGACTGGTTCTTTATCACCGTATCCAGTGTAAAAGTATTGGGATCCCAAACAGAAGCTAACCCGCTAGATCTGCCCACCGCGTCAACGGTAACCACCTCGAACACAAATCTTCCCCAAAACTGGCCATAAAAGAACTCCGGAGTATTCGTCTGATGAGTTTCATGAAGGGCTAGAAAGGAAAATCTGGACTCTGTCTTCACCCTCCGAACCCAACCTGGTTTGTCGATACCCGACATCCCCATAATGTTTAAAGAGACTAAATTCAATTGAGGCCAGTGCTCTCCAGTTCCCCATGGATTAGCTTTCTTATCTGGTTACCGAAACCATCCATTTGAATGCCCAAACAATCACCGAAAGTCGTGGTCTCATTAACATCGTTCTCTAGGTCAACCGAATCCTCATCCACAAGGTCTTCAAACCCATCTTCTGAGTCATCGGCCGAACCAAGATCCCCGACAGCTGCATCCTCCTTACGTTACTATTCCAGTCCCCAATTTCCTCACGGTTACATTGAGCATCCTTTTGGATTAAGTCCATTAGATCAAAAGGATCCGAAATAACTTCGTTGTTTAGATCCGGGATAGGGATGGGATGTTCGGCCTTGTCTTTAAACAGTCTGGATTTATTTTTGGGTCTCATAGTGACATAAGACAGCCCAAAAGAAGGAGTAGCCTGATTAATCAGATTTGGGTTATTGGGCTTCTCATTGTTGCCAATTTATCACCATTCATAAAAAGTTGTGGGCCCCCCTTGAAATTGATACTTACATTTTCATGCACGTGGGAAACTTTGATGACAGGAACATAATCATTATCCACCCGGTTCTCTATGTAAGACCCTTCATATTTCGACTACTGCTCTTCTCTCGTCTGTTCGTCTTCTTCACCGTCGTTGACCACCATAGAATTTAATTTTTGACCTACTGGGCGAGTCCCCTCCGGTTTGCTAGCGCCCACAAAAGCCATCACCCAATCGTTATCAACTTCATGAACACGAACATCAAACGTCGATCCCTGCCATTTCATCTTGAGAAACTTGTCAATCGGGTTAACTGAATTCACCAAGATAGCCAATTTATTTGACGCCAAATATTCATCGTCGATAGACGTGTTGGACTTGGCTAACAACCTACCGCATCTTCTTTTAGGTGGGCTTATTTATAAATTATTTCAAGGTAGAAAACTACAAATAACTTGACAAAACCTTGTGACTACCATTTATTTTTTTATTTCTTTTTCAACAGAAATAAAGATAGAGATTTAGTTGGTTATATAATAACTTTAGATAAAATTTGGACTTCATGGTTGATTAATTCTTTTGTAGTTTACAACACTACTAGAAAGATACGCTTTCTTGACATTCTTTTTATGACATACACCTATTTAATGACATGCAAAAGTGTATGTCATAAAAAATGTCATCTTGGATAAAAAATGATAATTTCTTGACGTTTTTTTGTGTGTGTCAATTACTTCCCGTCACAAAATAAAAAAGCGTGACGGGTTTGAAGTCAGCGTGTCATGCTTTTGTGTCACCTAAATCCCAATTCCCTCTCTCCCCATAAACCCTCCCCCTCTCTCTCATAACAAATTAAACACATAATAATAAAACCCTCCTTCTCAAATTGATGATCTGCTCAAATCAAACATCGCCTCCCCATTTTCCCTAACCCTAATCGATGATATGCTCATAAGAAAAAACCTCCTTCTCAAATCAAACCCTCCTTCTCCGTCATTACATTTATCTTCGTTTCAAAATCAGACATTGCTCAAATCAGACTACTCCTACCAATGTTTGAAGTTTGAAGTTCAAATCAGACATTGCTTAAGTAAGATGTCTGTGTTTGGATCATTTTTTTATGTATGATGTTAAGATAATCCCACACACCATCTTCCCAAACGAAGGTACAAAGGATCATCCCCTAAAGTTGCTGCTTCCCTCACTCAAGTTTTGTGATTTTTGTACGTCCAGAATCCTCTCCGGGGTATCAAACACACCCAATCGAGTGCGGAACCAAGATTGAGTGTAAGAACAAAAGAATAACAAAAGATAAAACACGATGAAATCTCTTGTATTGCTTCTTCACCTTGCACACAATCTCTAGGATTGTCTGGTACAAGGTGGTAGCCAGAGAATTACAAAGAAGGGTCTTGTTACAAATGAAGTTCTACAACCTAAAATGATCTAGAACAAGACATTATATAGGGTCCACTAACCCCTTGGCCACATGGCCTAACCCAAGCCCATTAGCTAAACTAAGCCCAAATGATAATAAACTAGCTTGATAAAGACAAGCGTAAACCTATACACTTCATGTGCCTTACAATATCCCCCTAGGTGTATGTTGTCTTTATCATGGCTTAGTAGGAAGAATCTTCAGATCTTGGGTTCTTTCTTCTTTTCTTGGAGGTATACTTTCATTTTGATCATCATCAGCTTTTGCTTGAATATCTTGCCAAAAGAGAATGTGAGAGGAGGATTCTCAGTAACTCTTTTCTTTGTCAGTCTTCTCTTTCAAGCAACTTCTCAGGTACTTCTTCAGTTGTACTTTCACTGTCAAAAGATGGCTCTCTTCAGATTCTTCTGACTCTGGTACATCTTGTCATTTAGGTGATTCATGTTAGTCATTAACTGGAACACTTATCAACCCTTGTTTCTTGATTTAAATCAAATTCTGCAAATTCTCAGAATTTTTTGAGCAAACAATTTTATGCAATGGGGGCTCCAGTTTACACATGAACACCGAGTACATCAGTGTACTTCCATTTTAATTTCTCAAAACTTGAATTTTGTTCGAGAATCGGTCAAGTCCTCAAGAATGGTCTTTTATAAAAGAAAACAAAATAAAGTGAAACTCAAACTATTTACGATGCATCTTTTTGTGAGAATCATGTGCAAGAAGATCATATCATCTTTGTAAAACTGTAACACACCGTTAGTATATTTGTTTTGATAAACTTATTAAAGTGCCAGAAAGCAGTACAAGACAATTACCAGCATCGTTTATCCACTTAAACAAACACACACACACGTCTTCTAGTCCTTTACCTTTATAATTTTTTTAACGTGTATTAGACTGAAATAACTGTGTGTCCCATATCATGACATACCCCCACGATCAAGGTATGCACAAAACTTCTTCATAACAGGTGAATAAATTGCTGACATCTGTATGTTTTACAAGGTCAAGATCATCGGTGATCAGGTCTGCATATATCTGGATGCAACAGAGAGACCGACTGATTCTCGACCATGGTTAGGATAAATACCAAATTTTCGGTATGATCATTGCTTTAGGCTTTTGATTTGTGCCTTTAGCTTGAATTCTCTTTGAGAATTTGGGTTTTGGAATTTCCTTATGCTCTTTTAAGACATCCTGACTGTACCTATGTCAGCATGTATCTGGATGCAAGAGAAGGGCAGCCAGGACATCCCCAGATGTACCAACAATTTAAAGACCTAGAATCTGAGACTTTGGCAATCTATCAACGCAAGATTTAAGACCATAAGATCATACGCCAATGATATGTTACCCACAAGCTACACAATCCTTTATCATTAGCGTGTTTTGGACTGAGTTCGTTGTGCAGTTTGCCTGCTAGTACATCATATAATGGAGCTGCAATCATACTTGATTTAATTTTCTTTTCGATTTTAAGGTGTGACAACTCAACAGTTGATGTACTATCATTTCTTCTTTTTCGCACCATGAAATCTCATTTTCTGAATTTTCTAATGTTTTTGTATCATTCTAAAGGTATATCCCCCTAAATTTGAGCTTAAAATTGAAAATTTAAAGAACAAATTTACAGCCAAAAACTAAGAAAATTCATTTTGTGTTTTTCTAAAACCATTCTCAAATCAAAGACCAATTACATTCAGAATGTAATGCATCAAGTTTTGAACGTACCTTACTTGCTGATTTTACCTCCATCATCTCCTTCAAAGGAAACATACTCACTGTTTAAGAATTGAAAAATAAATATATATAACAGAGAGATGTCACCTGTCATGTGCGTGGAACAACCTTTATCAACATACCAATGGTCGTCGACAATCCTCCTTGGATGTCCCTGCACTAAGAAAGGAGATCAGTTAAACATTGGTACCCAAGCCATAGCGGTCCTGGGCACTCATGAAGCGTCTACGTAGGATACTTCCCTCAAACACATGTCCTTTTTCTCATTTGGACTAGGTGCTGCTGCCGCCTTTGCTTTCCAAACTTGCTTAGGCTTAAGAACCGGTTTTGCTACTTTCGGAGTAGCAGCTTTCGGTTTCTCAGGTTGTTTTGATTTAGATGGTTTAACAACCTTCCGTTTGCTCTTAGCAGCATTCCAGTCTCCATCAGATGGTTTAACTTTGGGATTCATATTCTTCCTTGCCTTAGGTTTCTCAACCTTCATTGGCTTGGAGTAAGAGTTATCCCTAGTTGCAGCCCTCTGATTCTGTCGATAATAGGGCACATAAGGACGATTTGTGCAGTTCCTAGCAATGTGACCGGGTCTTCCACAGTTGTAGCACGTCTGCTTCTTTGCATAAGGAGCAGATCCCGGTCTGTTCGATTCCACTGATGAATGTGAGTGATGGGATCCGTTGGATGATTTGTTTGCAGGCTTCTTAAAGTTTCTCCTCTGATTAGAACATCTTGAACACCCGTGTGAACAAGATTGTCCTTGTGATGTTGACTGTTTTTGAGCTTTCTGTCTAACTTCAGGAACCTGTTCAGAAGAGTTAGCACAAGCCGTTTTTCTATGTGGTGGCATATATTTATTAGTCGTGCCATTAACAAATAGCTCAGAAACAGTTTCTTTAACAATTGGTACAACATTAGCAGATAATCTTGATGTTTTCGAACAAACATCTGCATTGTTAGTGCAAACAATATCATCCCCCTCAACCTTAACTTCTACCTTAACTTTATCTGCACATGAAGTAGCAGCATCAGTAATATTCTCACATTTAAATTCAGGGACTATTGGCTTTACCACACCTGTGCCAACAGTCTTGGATGAGGGACCATCACATTCGTGTTTAGTCTCGACTGGCCTTGAGCACACAGATTCTTCAGATTCTGGCTCAGTCGAGGGTGTGACATTTGATTCAGTCAGGCCACTTGATTCAGAAACTTGTTGTGGCTCTACTGAATCGCCCGTTGACTCAGCTGCTCTAAAAGACTCACAACTAGATTCACTAGATTCAACTGATACTGATTTCTTAGATTCAGTTGCTACAGGTGTTTCACATGTTGAGTCACTTTCAGAAGTTGGTGGGGCAGCTGATTCAACGGTCTGTTGTGCCCTGTACTTTTCACCGAGACTTTTGAGTGTTTTCATGAAATCAAACTTAAAGGGCATATTTGAGTCTGATTGGCAGGTCGGTTCAATGTCTAAAATAGTTTCCCTCAACATTTTTTTTGATTCAACTGTGTCATTGGGAATTGGGACTTCATCTCTTTTTACTTCAAAAACTCTGTCAATTTCTTTATTTTTCTCAAAGTTTAATGTCTCAGTCTACTTTGAAACATCTTGAGACTTGACAAAAGTTTTTGATGGGGCATGCTCTTGCTTAAGTTGTTTGTTCTTGGGTTTAGAGATTCGGATGGGGGCCGATTCAGGTTTGGAGATCTTAATTTGAAATCTCGACGGTCGAATATTTGGCTCTTCTACTGGAGGACTATATCCTTTAATAGGTAGAGCTAGTAACTCCTCATCAGACATAGGAATTGAGGAATAATTTTCATTAAAAGGAGGTGGAATTTCCACAAAACCCAACCCCTTATTCTTCTCTTCCTTAGGTCTGAACTTCAACTGGGCATTGATCATTTTTTCTTCTTTTTCACTAGAGCAATCAAATTTCTTAAAGTGAAAATCAGCATTTTCAAATGTTGCTTTTAAGTCAATCAATTCCGCAGTTAAAGTATCAGACAGTCGTTTGAAGTGTAAGTATCAACACTTGTGTTCGCTCAACTCCTGATTCAAGCGGTTGATATTGAGTTTTTGTTGTTCGACCATTTCTTTATAGGACATAAATTTCTTTTTCATATCCCAAGCAGGGGCGATGGTTAGTTGGGGCGGGAGGGGGCGGCCGACCCCCCCCCCCCCCCCGAATTTTCGCGGAGAAGTTCCGATTATATAGTATTCGTATAGAAAATTTTGGAAATATAGGGTTTCGACCCCCCGAAACTGGTTTTCGACCCCCCGAAACTGGTTTTCGACCCCTCGAAACAAGTGACTTCCGACCCCCCGAACCTTCGGGTCAAGCTTCGCCACTGATCCCAAGTAGCCATTTTCTCGTATTCAAGCTGCTTGAATGCGGAGAGAGTTCTTCTTTAAACCCCTTGACTTTTGACTTACACTGCTCAATACAACAAAAAGCAGCTAACAAATCAGAATATACCTCTGTTGTAGGAGCAACAAGAGCGGGTGAGTAGTCAGAGTTTGAATTCGAAGATGAAGTAGTTGTAACACCCCAACCGATGGCGGAAACATCGGGATGTCACGTATTGATGATTGTTCAGTAGCTCATGGTAAATAATAAATTTTAAATACTTTATTCATAGCATAATATTCAAAAGAAACATTGTCTAAGAAAATGAAATGCTAGTACATAACATGAAATAAATCAAACAACTTCAAACAACTTCTTCAAGCACACCCTAAGCTTCAGCTTCATTGTTACCTAAAACATGTTAATTTTGAAAATATTTTGGGTCAACAAAAATGTTGGTGAGAATTACATAGGTTTGAAAAAAAAAAATGTTGTACAATTCGAGTGTCATGGCTAGTCTAGTCCATATGTGAAAACAAAACTACCAGGTAAATCGAGTGCATAATCAACCCTTGTGACTAGAATACTGTGGTCCATCCATACGCATATGGTTCACTCGATTATGTTATGTGTTCGATAACAATCACCCACGCTACCTATGTAGGAGGTACACGTATCCGGGTGGGATTGTCAGTCCAATAGATCTATCATTGTATATCGTCGGCTGATCAATGTTTGAAACAAACACTTGTTTATAAAATGAAATTGTAACATAGAATAATGTGCTTACCCTAGTAATGTTTAAGACATAATGCAACATTGAATAACACATAGACACTTATGATTGAATTGTAAATTGAATGTTGTAACATGTTTCACCCCAAAATAGTGAAATGGAAAAGGGGCTATGTAAACTCACCTTGATGAGGAACTTACAAGAAATCAACAAGTATCAATGAATTATGATTGCACCTAAGTAAATTAAAATGATGATTAGAGTATACTAATATTATTTTATAAACAAGTGTTTGTTTCAAATATTGGGATTTCATTATGCCGCTTAACTCTTCTACTACCAACAATAGGGTTTTGAAGATTATTACACAAATTTTTTTAACAAGTTCAGCTACAAGTATAAACCATATTTTACTCATATTTGTATAACAGTAAAAAAAAACTTTTGTTTAATTAGTTTTGATGACAAGGTTTTATCATGCTAAATCTAAAACATAAGTATCTTGATTTCGTAAAACTCCGAACTTAATTTATAAAAAAAAAAAAAAAAAAAAACTTATTTCATTAATACTTGCATCTTATACAATAAAAGCGATCATTTGTAAAAAAAAAAAATTAAATGAGGTTTGGATTCAAATGAAGTATGAAAACAAGCACACACATTAGTATGAAAATATGAAGTTTATTTTTCTTCTTATGATTATTGTTTTGTATGTCCAGTTTAAACGATATATATAAAGTTTAATAATGAACTAGGAATATAAAATAAATTAATGAACATGGTGGCCATAATGATACAAGAATAAAAAGGTAGGAGCCGATTTTGAAAGAAATACTGAAACGCCGGTAACCTTCCGTGATTATTCGGTTACCCAAAAAAAAATAAATAAATAAACAAAGATGAGTTTTTTTTTTTTTGTTCGGCTTGATGGTCTTAGTTGGCATATCCATGAAATACAAATCATACAAGAAACATAAATATTACCTCATATGTCTAGACTTGTAGAAAAGAAAACGAATCGAAACGGTTTATCAGAACTAAACAATGAGTTGTGGTGGTCAGGAAGATACAAGAAAAGGGTTTCGTTTGCGATCTTGCCGAATTATTGATTTGAATAATTTGATTAAACTGACCGGTTAAGAAATTTATGGTTTTGCCAATTTCATCTTGTCGGTTTTGTAGGAATAATATATGGGGTATTCAATGTTAATTGCGGTTTTCTAGTGTCAACCATAAACTCTCAAGCGAAATTTTTTGAACAATTTTTTTTTTTTGAAGGCTAATTTCATTCAAACAACAAACAAGGCCGGGGATCTCCAAGACGGAGAACCCAAAACCCAACCGAAACGTTATGTTACATCAAAATCAAAAGACTGCCAATCCTTCCAACCCATTACACCCTTTTTACTTCTACTAGTGAACCAAACGTAACCTATAGCTTTTATATCCGCGACCAAGTTCACCACCGAGCGCTTGTTATCTTGAAAGATCTTTTCATTTCGAGCCTTCCAGATCCTCCAACACGTGACGATCATCATCCCATAAATCACCCTTTTTCTCTGCACCGGCCAAGACGAATCAGGAAGGATATCTTTCCTCGAGAAAAAGAAGAAAGGAGGCAAATTCATCCATCTCGCAATCACAAACCACACATTACTCGCCACAGCACACCCCGAGAAAAAGAACAAATTTTTGGAACAATTCAATATGGTTAGCAAATTTAGAAAAGGATAATTGAGGAATGATTTGTTAGAAAACTTACATTGATGATCGCCTCAACGCCTCTTGTACATGAGGCTCGCGTGTTTCCCAGTCCCTGCACTTGCTCAGAAAACGAAATCATAGACATAAACCGGGCTTGTGTTTGACACAATTCCCTTAAACAGATTCTTCGTCTGTTCCCAGGGTACACCGGTTCGAAACAGTGACGGTGCACTGCCGGACTATCCCACTTGCCTGAAAAGAAATCGAACTTGGTTGCCTCTATGGTTCTGTATGTGTGTCTGAGTAATGGGTGCAGAACCGCCTTTGCGAATTCTGTTGTATATATTCTGCACAAGACTATGCTACATTTTATAGTCTTAACACACCAAGATGAAACCGTTGGCTGCACATTAATCGCCATTAAAGCTGCACATGAAACATCCGCAGCAATAATAACACTAATAAAAACACTAGATTAATGACAATTAATCGAGATTAATTGCAGTTGAATTGGAACATCAACACCAGACTCGTAACAGTCTTCTGGTCATAGTCACAAAACTAAAACGGTTAGCAAAAAGCCGTGTCGCGGGGACCCGGGTTTTTCGATCTGCATTCGTGTCCGCAGATGCGGGCGTCGCGTTGGTTCAAGAATTTTTCCCGAACCAGAACCCATTTTTGCACCCCCCCTGCGCGCGCGGGTAGGTGACCAAGTATAAAGTGACTAAACATTTTATTCCTTCCAATTTGGTTTCCTCTTATAAACCAATCTAGTTTTCATTCCCCAACCAATGTGGGACAAGACCAACTCACATTCACACATAAATTCCAACAATCCCCCACATGAATGGGAGTTGCTTACAGAAAAACAACCTCATTCCGATTAAATTTCAACAATTGAGTTTTGCATACGATAGGTAGGTGTGACCCTTTGAACCTTCGCTTATGAAACGCACTTAGCCCACTGGCTCTGAGTAGAACGCGATGTCTTTGAACTCGTCTGCCGTTTGTGTGGACGACAATACGCTTCACACAAGACTCTCCCTGACAACGTCAAGTCCTCATAGTTGTGTCCGTTATGGTCATGGACACGTGCCTGGTTCTGCGAGAGCTCTTAAGTATTGTGCCCTAACAATACCCTTCGAAGCGACCCCACTTCTCTCTCACATAGGTGATCTACTGGGACTGGTTACCTTAGTCAAATCATTAAAAGCCATAGGCTTAACCTCAACTTTGTCACTTTTTAGGAATGGACTAGGAAGCTTATTTAATTTATAGTAAGCTCCCTTTTTCAAAATGTGGGATTTCCAACAACTCTTCCCCACAGTGACCTTCGCCAGTTCATACAATTAGGTTGTCCTATTGAACTCAGATCTTGGGATCTCCAGTCAACTGAGTTAGGTTTCCTTCACATAAACCTAGCCTTTCATGGGCTTTAGCCCCATTCCTATTGACGACTTCTGAACTAACTCTCTGCTTAAGCCTTTTGTTAGCGGATCCGCGATGTTATCCTTTGACTTCACATAGTCAATAGTGATAACTCTTATAGAGATTAGTTGTCGTACCAATCATGCCTACGTCTTATATACCTATTCTTAATGATACACATTGTGATATGAGCTCTGCCAATTACCGATTGACTATCACATCGTATGCATTGGGCCAATTCTGGCTTCGGCCACCTAGGTATGTCCTTAACAAATTGACGTAGCCATTCTGTCTATTCATCCTCTTTATCCAAAGCGATGAATTTTGATTCCATCATGGATCTAGCAATAACCATTTGTTATCGCGGCACCTCCAAGTGTGAACAAGTACCCACTCGTTGCCTTGGAATCATTCGTGTAAGATATCCAATTCGCATCATAATAACCTTCAACAACTGTTGGATATCTTTTATATTGCAGCCCATAGTTTCGTATGTATCCTAATTACCAAACCACCTGTGTCACGTAATTCCAATGAATTGAACTTAGGTTGCTCGTGTATCTACTTAGCTTGCTTGCTAAGTCTGGTCTGATACAACTCATAAGATACATCAGGCTGCCAATAATTCTTGAGTACTCTAATTGGTTAACAGGCTCACCTCGATTCTTAGCTAGACATTGACTCGTGTCAATGAAATTTCTAGCCACATTAGAGTTATTTCTATTGAACTTCTCAAGAATTTTGTCCACATAATAGGACTGACTTATAACAAATCTGTTCTAGGTTTGTGTGATTTGTACATCCCAAAATCACATCCGTTCATATCAAACCTTCTATTTTCAAATGCAAGTCACCTCCACACTTGTTATTGGATAACTATCAAATGGGGTGATAAAAGTTTCTTCCTTTCACATGTCGCTTAAAACTTCTCAAGTACCATTTTTACATCCCTACGGATTGTTTCTTAAATGGCTCTTCCCCCCACATTGCTTGCACTTTGATTAAGTTTGAGTAATATCACTCATGATGACATAAGACACCCGTGATAAGATAGTGACTATCTATATCTTTGTGTTATTGGGGTCATCCATTATATTACTCAACCCATATTACTCACACGAACCGTTTTCTGTGCTATATGAGTTCTCATATTCAGCTAAATAGTATCATAACCAATGAACTATTTATTCGGTCCTTTCGAGTCATCCTTTTAAATGAATTATATATTTGCTTTTACAAAATTCATTCTTATGTCGTCACATATGTTTGAATGTTCAAAGTTAATTTATTCTCCGTGGAGCATTTAAATTAACAAGTATTAGTCTAGCATGCTTTAGACTACGAATACTTAGCATGTGAACAGAAGATGCCTCTTTCTGATTCTTCACAGCCTTAAGAGATAACTCACTATCTCTTCCTAACATTCACGTCTTAGTTTAGACACAAAATGAGATTTTGTTTACCATTCCAAAACCTTGGTTTAAAGAATGCTTCAAAACCATAATTAATTCCATCAATTAGGATAAAGACTCGTTTGCCTTTAATCTCCAAGGCTTCACCATTAACTCTTTAGGACTTATACATAAGTCTTAACATAAATCACTTTGATGAACATATTCATCATCAACAAGTCAATTAGATTGACACCCGACGACATGACATTTACATGTCCCTAAGTGATAAGTATATATTTGTTGAACTTATTTATTGGGCGACTCTCCCAAAATATATCACGAATCCTGCATATAGTTCAACCAACATTGATGGTTTGTAGAGACTCTACACGTCCATCAATATTCTAAGTCTTTTATAATAAATCTCACAACATTTCTCAAAGACTTATGAATAATAACATACATTTCTATTATATGTTATAGTCATCAAAACTGCATTTGTGCATTTCTACGTAAATGCTCTCAACATTTGATGACATATCTCGTTTTCGTGTATTTAACTTCAATACACTTGCCACGTTGACCATGATTATCTCAATGGGGATGGATGAAGAGTTTTTTCTTCTTAGTCACTTAATTAGAGACTTAAGACTCTAATTATGACTCTAATAAAACCTCATCAAATGGCATTAAGAACTCTACTCAAGAGTTTCACCATATGAAATAAAACCTCATCAAATGGCATTAAGAACTTTACTCAAGAGTTTCAATCATACACTTAATTTAGTCTTAAAACTATAATCAAGTGTCATAAATAAATTAACTCTACTAGAGAGTTTTTCTTCAATTCACCATATGAAGAGTTTTACTAATTAATAATTATAATTTACCAAATTATAATTTCATTATAATCCAAAATATATATAACATATTATATATATTTTTAACCGGATTCATATCAAATCTCAAAGTGTCATTCTCTTCAACACTTTATCGTTCGACGAAATGATAACAGTTATATCGTCTCATGGCGTGTTTCGAGGTACTCCCTCAATACACTGCTCAAAGCAACAAAGTTGTTTAGACTTTAACTACTTTCAAGTAGTAGAACAAGTAAATATGTCCAAAACAACATCAAGTTGATTTACACTAAATAGTCTATCTAGACTATTATATGGTTAAAGTCATCATACTTTTCATACAAGTATCAAACCATATATAATTTGCAAAAGACATGTTTTATTCATACAAACATTTCTACTTTTACAAGTATTTTCCATAAATCAAAACCATGAACTCTAATATAGTTTTATTATTCAAAACCATTTCTAACTCACTTGTTAGAATACAAACGATTACACGTTTCATCATATAGAGTTTTGGTTAAATAAACCTTTTCTAACACACCCGTTAGAAATAAACGATTACCCAAAATCGTTTTAAACATCATTGGTTTATATTCTCAACCTTTTCTAACATGTTTGTTAGAAATATATGATTATGACAATCATTTTAGAACTTATTGGTTTATATAGAATAAACCATTTCTAACATGCTCGTTAGAAAATTAAACCATCTACATAAATGGTATTGACTTTGGATTTTCCAAAATATACCCGTTTCAAACTCGCTTGTTCGAAACCGTCAAATTTTAACCAAACCGGTTTAATGTTGATTATTTTTCCAAAATAATCATTTCCAACACGTTTGTGTATTTTGTACAACAATCTTTTCTAACACACTTGTTAGAAATATAAACACCTTATTTAGTCTTTACAAAATCATCAATTTCTAACACGCCCGTTAGAGAAATCAATATATAAGTTTACAAATTAAACTTACTATTTTGTAAATAATAATTTCTAATACGCTTATTAGAAATGTTTCATGACACGTTATTCTTTCAACGTCGTCGATTCTAACACGCTTGTTAGAAATACATGTTTCAAAACCTTAAAATTATCTTTCTAATACGCTAATTAGAAAGAAAACGTTAGCAAACGTTTTTACATGGGTTTACAAAAATTAAGTCTTTTCTAATACTCTAATTAGAAAATTAAACCGTGTATATACATGTTAAAAAATTAATATTTCGGTTTATCCAAACACAACACAAAACCCATGAACCCGAAAAACCATGAATATTCGGATTAAAGATTTCACTCCAATCACAAATTTAATCCGATTCGATGTACCAAAATAAAACACGTACAAACTTTCGCGAACCCAAATTCCTTAGGAAGAACACGAAAGTTTGTTTACTAATCTGTTTAAGTTTGTTAGAAAACTTACATTGATGATCGCCTCAACGCCTCTTGTACATGAGGCTCGCGTGTTTCCCAGTCCCTGCACTTGCTCAGAAAACGAAATCATAGACATAAACCGGGCTTGTGTTTGACACAATTCCCTTAAACAGATTCTTCGCCTGTTCCCAGGGTACACCGGTTCGAAACAGTGACGGTGCACTGCCGGACTATCCCACTTGCCTGAAAAGAAATCGAACTTGGTTGCCTCTATGGTTCTGTATGTGTGTCTGAGTAATGGGTGCAGAACCGCCTTTACGAATTCTGTTGTATATATTCTGCACAAGACTATGCTACATTTTATAGTCTTAACACACCAAGATGAAACCGTTGGCTGCACATTAATCGCCATTAAAGCTGCACATGAAACATCCGCAGCAATAATAACACTAATAAAAACACTAGATTAATGACAATTAATCGAGATTAATTGCAGTTGAATTGGAACATCAACACCAGACTCGTAACAGTCTTCTGGTCATAGTCACAAAACTAAAACGGTTAGCAAAAAGCCGTGTCGCGCGGACCCGGGTTTTTCGATCTGCATTCGTGTCCGCAGATGCGGGCGTCGCGTTGGTTCAAGAATTTTTCCCGAACCAGAACCCATTTTTGCACCCCCCCTGCGCGCGCGGGTAGGTGACCAAGTATAAAGTGACTAAACATTTTATTCCTTCCAATTTGGTTTCCTCTTATAAACCAATCTAGTTTTCATTCCCCAACCAATGTGGGACAAGACCAACTCACATTCACACATAAATTCCAACATGATTCAAATCTCAACGGAGTTGTAGAAAGAGACTAGGAAACCATTTTAAACCATTTTTTTTTAAAAACTTGATATATCAAATGGATTTATCTCTTTTAAAACTTTGTAAACGAATTCAATTTAATCGAACATAACAATGATTTATACCACCGCATTTATTTGTTTATTCAACTCAAATTCCAAATTCAAAATTTTCAAATTAACAAATATGTGTAGTTACGATATCATTATTTTTAATAATGTATTGGGTAAACTTTTTTTTTTCTAATAAATATGTTTTAAAATTTTGGGTATTACAATTCTAAGCCAAATGTTATGTTAAATTATGGTTTTTAAGATATTTTTTTATTAATAAAAAAAATTGGAAAAAAAATATGCGATGTTACAGTAGTATAAGCGAATGAGCACGATGTAGCAGAGGTGTTACTTTGAGTCTTCATTGTGTAACGCTTTTTGATAAGTGAGATCAACTCATCCGGTGTCATTTTGGACCAACTTGTTTCTGTGTAGATCTTCATGACGTTCATAAACCAGCTGCATGTCGGTTGATCTGGTATTCTTTTTAAAGCGTCCTGAAGACTCTTGTTGACCCAATGATATGACAATACGATTTCAGCATTCTTCATTTCTGACAGCAGTTCGGTAAATCTGCCAATCAGTGCATACACGGTTTCACCAGCACTGTAACTGAAACCTTCAAGCCTCTTCTCAAACACCTCACTTTGAGAAGACATTTTCAATTTTGAATCGTGATCCCCCAAAAATTTAGACGTTAAACAAAAATTTTAAAAAAGGAGCACCGGGCGTTCAACCGTAGTCAATAAGTCAAACCATTTTCAATAAAGTCAATCCTTCCAAATTGAGCTTGTGCACTCCAAATGATACCACTACCATTATTATTATTATTATTATTATTATTATTATTATTATTATTATTATTATTATTATTATTATTATTATTATTATTATTATTATTCTTATTATTATTCTTATTATTATTATTATTATTATTATTATTATTATTATTATTATTATTATTAGACCATGTGTAGTGGGGGGCTTTATTTATAAAGCCCCTGTTTCTGATTGGTCCACGTGGCAGCTGAGTCAGCATGTAGAAATAAAGTGAAAAAAGGGGTGTAGGGGTAGGGGCTTTATTTATAAAGCCCCTATTAATATTTTATTTTCTCTTTTAAATTAAAAAATAATAAAATAATAATAAAGGGAGAGAGAGAGTATGAGGTGGCAAAGCAAGATTGGAGGGCGGGGGGGGGGGGGGGGGGGGGGGGCAACAAAGCGGCGTTATATCTATGGGTGGTTATATTAAAACCCCCCCACTTCTATTTCCACCCCCTGAAAGCGCCTCGCTTAGGCCTAAGCGATGCGCTTCGAATCAAAAAAATTTTTTTTGTTATTTTTTGGTCTTTTGAGTTAGTTTTTTTTAGCTAGAAGTTTATCAAAAGAACATTTTTGAAATCAATGGGAGGGTAAACAAAATCGTCGATCTGACTGTTGATTTCTTTCTGCAACAAGGAACAAAATGTCAGCTTTTTCCTGCCACCTCGTAGATTTGGCTAACTTGTCCAGTTATCAATCTCACTGTCAAACAACTGAATTTTACTTGCTTGCATGAAAAGTTGATTTTAATTGTTCTTTTAACAAACGTCTGGCTAACCTAAAGTTCCTTTGGATCAAAATGTCAGCTTTTTCATGCCACCTGGTATGATTTGGCTAGGGTCTGTCTATTCCCATCCCCCAACTTCTATTTCAACCCCCCTTTTAAAGCGCCTCTCTTAGGCCTAAGCTAGGCGCTTCGGGTCAAATCATACGAGGTGGCAGAAAAAGCTGTATAACCTGTCCAGATATCAATCTCACTATCCAACAAACTTAATTTTACTTGTTTGCATGAAAAATTGATTTTAATTGTTTGGGAAGATATTTTCTGATCAAAAAAAGGCATAACTGTAATGATCAGGAACATTCCAAATAACTATTCAATTTCAGCTTTTGTTTAACTATTTTAGCAACTTCCATAGAGAAGTTATCAATCTCACTGTCCAGTTATATTACTCACTGTCCATGTTTACCTTCAACGATCCACCGGTAATGAGTAACCTACTAACCTCTATAATAGACTTCATTTATTATTCTTCATCTTTTTCTACTTGAAGTGCAGAGTAGTAACCCTTCATCTTCTCTTATCGGAGAGCTATCTGTCAACGATGAAGGAGGTATATGTACAATGATGTGGTTTGTTTTAGATAAAGAGGTATATGTTCAATGATGTTTTTACGCTAAATAAAACTTACACACAACATTTTGCTCTAGTGGTGTGGTCTACCTTTATGCAAAAAGACATTTAGTCTTCAAGACTTCTATGGTTTCGGGTTCCCTTTCATCGTTGACAGATATCTCTCTGAGATGATAAAGGTAGATCATGAAAAGTTCAACTCAAGAAACAAAGATGAAACCGATTAATGTTCTTTATATATGAATAGTGACCCTCTGGCAATCGTCGTTGGTATTAATGGCAAGATATGTGGCTTTAGTCCTTTACGCAAGAACATTAATCGGTTTCATCTTTGTTTCTTGAGTTGAACTTTTGTGACAACCGTCACCCTCATCTTTATCAACTTATCAATTATAGTCCTTCGTATATTCAAATGTTTATAGTTATAATCCTTGTAGGTTTTTTCGTTTACCAATTAATAAAATATTAATTAAGTTTTAAACTTTAAAATTTATAAAGTTTACAAACCTTTTAGTTAACTTGGTTTGAGTAAGTTGGAGTTTTTTTTTTTTTTTTTACAAAGGAAATTTAACCAAGATATAATAAAACAAACCTAGTTAAAACTTGAGGGGTGATTTTTGCCAAAGTATGAAAGTTTAAAAGAAAAGAAAACTCTTTTCCCTCTCCCTGCTCGTTCCGACCAGACAAGGTCGCCGCCGGCGACTTTCCGGCCACATTTCCGACCACCTTAAACCCATAAATTGTTGATAATAACTCGTTTTTAATGCGGGTTTACGTTTCTTCACTCTTTACCTTCAAAATTCCATCATAAATTAGTCATAAAAACGTAGTTTTAATGAGCTTTAAATCGGGGTTTTAAGGGTAACCGATCGGAAAGTTTAAAACTCAATTATTGTACGTTTCAAGTTAAGATTTTATGTAAACTTTGAACCATTCGACGTCTGCACCTTGTAACAACTTAAACCCACTTTAAAAACCTTCGAAAACCATGTTCAGAAGCCTTGAATCGAGGTTCAAAGGTTCGACTTTTTTTTTCTTTCGTTCGATCATATATTGATCTTGTAAGCTTCGATTCTTTATGCCATTTTATGTTATAATCATCCTTAAACAAAAGCCCCATAACATCATCGACGATTGTTGTTGATATCGGGTTTATTGATTTTGGGATAGGGTTAGGGTTCTTAGGCTAGATATTTGGGGAAGAAGATGAATATGGTTTATTAATTAAATATAAATTTATTTCAAATGAATCAACAAATAATGGTTTGGCCTAGTGGTTGGTGTGGGTGTTGTGCTGATTGTTGACTCGGGTTTGAGCCTCACATACCACGGGTTTGGGTTTTTTTTTGTTAAGCACATTATCATTCTTTATTATTATTATATTTCCTTATATATAATACATGAAAACTTGAAATATTTATAACTAATTCATTTTTACTCCAAAAATCATGAAATTTTTGGAGTAGCTTCTTGACAACTTATAGAAAATTATCATATTTTTTGTTGCTGAAAAATATTTATTTTTCATAATTTTATTAATTTAAATAGTTTTAATAATAAATAATTGATTAAAAATCCAATTTTTATGATTTTAATCTCAAAATTTATGGAAAATTATTTCTAAAGATTATGAACAGAAATAAAAAAATACTAGTTCAGAAAACATTAAATTTTATTAATTTTCCTATTTTTTTAATCATTTAAACATGATTTAAACTCGTTAAATTTATTGTAAATACAAATAAATTGAGAAAAATTATGGAAAAATTATTTTCGCTATTATACATCAGAAAATAATTATTTTTCATAAAAATATCATTTTTGATCATATCTTGTATTTTTAGTTTATTTACACTTAGTTAGATAAAATTAATTATTTAGTTAAATGTAAATTATTAAAATATGTTTTATGGATATTTTTCTATAAAATGTTCCTATTGTGGAAACATAGTATTATATTTTCTTAGCCACATATTTGATCGTGAAACATGATATATTTTATTTAAAAATTATTATTACATTCGAGTTATAATAAAGCTTCATCTTCCCTACATAAGTCTAGCAAACCCTAATGCCTTAGACCCTAGATACTTTAGACTCTTAGACTTTTCCTCATTAGTATTCATATACATTATAGGTTGAATTCCTCGGAATTCCCATTACTTAACTCACGACCGCTTAAGTTGGATTTTGATCGCTATCGCAAACTGTGAGTATATCTTTCCCCTTTTTCATGTTTTTACTAATTTGGGGTGATTCATGTACCACTATTACTATTAAACTATGTAGACTTTGAAACGTAATGTGCCTTATGTGATGCTTATGTGATTTGTGTGAATTGAAACGTTATCAAAATCATTAACCGAAGGGCCGAGCATAACAATGAGTAGTACTACAATTTACATCCCTTGTGTGATTATGGTTTCATTTGAGCCTTGGTCATTGTTATGTGAAACTTGAAACTTGAATCTTTGGGGTGATACTTGATACTTGAAACTTTTAGGGTTGGTTTTGATGCTTTTATTCTACTAATTACATATTAGCAAACAGCATGGCACAAATATTACAAACGATTCTTAAACTAAAACAGGGTATGCTCACCAATACATTATATGTGTTGACAAAATTATTTTGTACATGTTTCAGGTTGATTTTGAGACGCTTCTTTTAAGCTTTTGGATTTAATATAAGTTTTGATTTTATTGTATTTTAGATAGACTTGACACTTTAGAATTATTGTATTTCTCCTTTCAATGTAATAAACTATTTAATTCAATGTATTCAAATTTACACTTTAGTACCATGAGCTATTGAACAATCGTCACTACGTGACACCTCGATGTTTCCGCCATCGGTTGGGGTGTTACAGATTGGTATCAGAGCCATGGTTATAGGGAATTAGGTTATTAGAATGCCTTTTAGCCTAGTCTATAACTAAGCTTACTTTCACGAGTCCTCTCGTGTATATTTCTCTTATTTCGTATATTTTCTTTCAAGATATTTTTGCTATGATTCTTTCTCGTTATTCCTTCGGTATCTTGCTTTGAAAAGAAGACACTCGTATTTCACAAACGAATCGATATCACCAAGTTAGGAGTGACATCCATACCTTGGTGATTAGTTTCACTCCTCTATAAGTTATTTATCTTAAGAATATATCTTTGAGATAGGAGTGGCATCCACACCTCAAAGAGTATTTCCTTCAAAAAAAGAAACTTAACCACTAAGCTGGGAGTGATATCCTTAACTTGGTGATTGGTTTCATTCCTCAATTGTTTTCAATTTTGAAATACATCTTTGAGTTAGGAGTGAAATCCACATCTCAAGGATCTAGTTCTACATCTCGTTTTAAAGTCTCGCTAAAAGTTTTGAAATTTACCAGTGACGGGGTATGTGCAATCGGGAAGGATGACCATTTACTCATAGGTTTAAGTACACTCCCCACACGTCACTAATAATATTTCAATTTCTTTGGCTAGTCACCAATTTCGTTAGAAATATTTTCAGTAACACATTCCATTATTGGTATACTTTTCATTTGCTGTTTGAACTTTTATCATAATTTTCTATAAGAAAGTTATTATGTCTTTTGAGTTTTTCCCTATTAATAGCTATCGCTATTAGTGCATTTTTTTTCTGTTTTTCGTTATTGATTCTTAAGTTTTGTTTAACATTTGGATTTTTAGTTCCATCTCTTGATGTTTATATACTTATTGATCATTCGCTTTTCATCATCATTACTAAAACTTCTATGCGTTATTTTACCGCATTAAAACTTACACTATTCCATTTATGTTTCGTGATTTTTATAACGCAACATTTCTCTTGTTCAAAAACATTTTCCTATGAATCAAATTTTTAAGCTTATTGTTTAACTTTGATCACACTTTTGATTATTGAAAATTGCACAGTTAAACACGAATGTGGTTTCAAACATATTTACTCATCTTGTTATTATCATCATGTTTACAAATTTACTCGATCGATGTCACGGTATATCTCTAAAATATTCCCTTATGTCCCTACAATATACACAACATCATAAATGCCTATCTATTCAACACACACCAGTATACTACTCTCTAAAGTGATTACCTTAGTAACTTACCCCATGTTTTCATCTCATAAAAGCACAAAACCCAAGTACCTAGCTTTAGAGGAACTTATTCACCTTGTGCCTTGAAACATTTAGCGTGCTATGAGCCCAAGAGATGCCTTAAAAACTTTTACAAGCAAACTATTTTCCAACGTACAAATTTCACAACATTGTGATAATTCAAGGTTTCAAGTTTAATCAAAACAGGTAACACTTGGATTTTTCCCAAACATTTCATAAATATGGAAAATTTTCAAACTTGAAAGAGATTTAACTTGTAAGTTAAAGGAATGTTTTAATACAGAAAAGTTCCACTTCTCAAAAAAAAAAAAAAAATCGTCAAGGCTTTCGGGACCATATGCAATCTCCTCCCTGTCCTACCCACATTTTTCAAACACTATCAAGGAGAACCAATCCAAACCAAATCAGATTCTCCATTGTCTTTAAACAACCCATAAACTTATACCAAAATTATCAAATACCGAGCTGATTCACTTAGTCAACGTAGCACGAGAAATTGTGCGTAGTGGACTTTCAACGTTGAACTGGGTTTTTGAAGCTAGGTTAACAGCTGACACTTAAGACTTGGAACTTACACGCTACTCACAAACCCTACTATATCAATTACTGTGACACGATCATTCTGTTAAAGCTTAAAATGGTATATTTTTAGAGATGTATGTTGCAATCTTTTCACATTCATGTTATTTCGAAACTTTAAACTTTTTACATTTGGAGTCTATTCATGTCATATACATTGACTTTTAACATTTATGCTATCTAAATATTGGTCTTTTGAAACACATTTGATTTATATGGTTTCCTCTTGCATTTTATAAACTTGTTATGCATATTCACAAGTCAAATACAAACCTTCTTGTTTTCATACAACGGTTGAATATATGTTTTCGGGAAAAGAAACTTGCGACTGACAATACACCTTATAACACTTTTCAACTCGACTCCTCGTAAACACATGGATATGTGTACCTACGAAGTCTTTTCTTGTGTACCTGTTTTGAATCTAAAACATTCATCGATTTCTAAAAAGTTTATTCTCATATTTTACTACTATTCTTTCAACTATACCACAAAAATTCGAGTAAACTACGTTTTTATAAACGGAAATTTATCTTTTAACACTTGCACTCTCGCAGACGCAAAACTTTTAGTCTAATAAAATATTGGATATATCGTCCTCAGAATGTTGCTAAATGTCTTTTTATCGTGTAGTGCATATATGCAAAACTACTAAATTTAAACCCTCATGCCAGTAGACTATATGACTGTACTGTGCATTTTCATTTGCAGTAAATTTCATTATTTTATGCTTACATTATTTTATTATGTTCGCGCATTATCCTCGCATTATTCCTTTATTGGTTGTTATTCTTACGCGTTATTTGTGGTTATTCTCACACCATTTATTAGCAGTTACTCTTATATCACTGATTTTGAGCATTGTTCAACTCGTTTACTCTCATTTTGCGCAATTGTGCGATTTACTCGATTTATATACAAAACGAAATTTTATGCTATATTTATTTACTTATAGGAACGTGTATTTTGTACGCATACTTTTCCTATGTGAGCAAGACCCTGTTAGACTTTTTCATAAATTGAACCGGTTATTTGTGCGAGTGAACCCGAAAGGGGAAGGACCGCTAACCGTGCGTGATACTTACACTTTATTACGGTTTTTCGGGTGAACCCGAAAGGGGAAGGACCTTAAACCGCATTTTTATACTTGAGCAGTATCTACTACTTAACACATTTTTTTGTTGCATACATTTGTTTCTAGTATTACTTAGGATAGGGTTATGGAAAAGCATAAAACCCTGGTGTAAGGTGAATCGATGATTACGGCCCGGAACGCAATCATGGGTTTACAGGTACATAAGGGTGGTGTGTAATCCTATTTAGGTTGTTGGTAGACAATCAGTACGAGTCCAAGGTATCGGGAGTGTGGTGGGTCAGCTGCGGTACACCCTATAAATAAGCATAAAGGATACTGCGGGAACGGACTAGGAGTCTAACCAAGAACCTACCCATTACTTTATAACTACCTCTTCATTAGATCGTTGACTAACAACTAGCATTTTCGATAAGAACGTTCTTACACGAGTTTCAACTCGTCTTCCTAGGGTTTTTATCTTGGCCACCCCCACAGAAAACTAAAACCTTATATACTCTCACGCTCGGATATTTGGATTCTTGTTGCATACTCTAACAATGTACAGTCTGAAACTTTTCTAAAGTAGGGGAGACTACCTTCGTTAGTACCTCTGGCTCTCACCCGTTACACATTCCCAAAACTTTTTCTTATTTAAACTCTCAACTTCCTAATCTCAAGTCAACTGTCAAACATTTTGAAACTTTTACCTTGGATATTAAACAACTATTTTAAATTTTGTCAAAACGTGATTGATGCATTTCTTTAAAGCCTACTTATCTGGTTACCACGTCTTTTGTTTCATAGAAACCCCCAATTTAAAAGAATTTCGAGACGAAAATTTCTAAAGTAGGGGAGACTGTGACAACCGTCACCCTCATCTTTATCAACTTATCAATTATAGTCCTTCGTATATTCAAATGTTTATAGTTATAATCCTTGTAGGTTTTTTCGTTTACCAATTAATAAAATATTAATTAAGTTTTAAAGTTTAAAATTTATAAAGTTTACAAACCTTTTAGTTAACTTGGTTTGAGTAAGTTGGAGTTTTTTTTTTTTTACAAAGGAAATTTAACCAAGATATAATAAAACAAACCTAGTTAAAACTTGAGGGGTGATTTTTGCCAAAGTATGAAAGTTTAAAAGAAAAGAAAACTCTTTTCCCTCTCCCTGCTCGTTCCGACCAGACAAGGTCGCCGCCGGCGACTTTCCGGCCACATTTCCGACCACCTTAAACCCATAAATTGTTGATAGTAACTCGTTTTTAATGCGGGTTTACGTTTCTTCACTCTTTACCTTCAAAATTCCATCATAAATTAGTCATAAAAACGTAGTTTTAATGAGCTTTAAATCGGGGTTTTAAGGGTAACCGATCGGAAAGTTTAAAACTCAATTATTGTACGTTTCAAGTTAAGATTTTATGTAAACTTTGAACCATTCGACGTCTGCACCTTGTAACAACTTAAACCCACTTTAAAAACCTTCGAAAACCATGTTCAGAAGCCTTGAATCGAGGTTCAAAGGTTCGACTTTTTTTTTCTTTCGTTCGATCATATATTGATCTTCTAAGCTTCGATTCTTTATGCCGTTTTATGTTATAATCATCCTTAAACAAAAGCCCCATAACATCATCGACGATTGTTGTTGATATCAGGTTTATTGATTTTGGGATAGGGTTAGGGTTCTTAGGCTAGATATTTGGGGAAGAAGATGAATATGGTTTATTAATTAAATATAAATTTATTTCAAATGAATCAACAAATAATGGTTTGGCCTAGTGGTTGGTGTGGGTGTTGTGCTGATTGTTGACCCGGGTTTGAGCCTCACATACCACGGGTTTGGGTTTTTTTTTGTTAAGCACATTATCATTCTTTATTATTATTATTATATTTCCTTATATATAATACATGAAAACTTGAAATATTTATAACTAATTCATTTTTACTCCAAAAATCATGAAATTTTTGGAGTAGCTTCTTGACAACTTATAGAAAATTATCATATTTTTTGTTGCTGAAAAATATTTATTTTTCATAATTTTATTAATTTAAATAGTTTTAATCATAAATAATTGATTAAAAATCAAATTTTTATGATTTTAATATCAAAATTTATGGAAAATTATTTCTAAAGATTATGAACAGAAATAAAAAAAATACTAGTTCAAAAAACATTAAATTTTATTAATTTTCCTATTTTTTTAATCATTTAAACATGATTTAAACTCGTTAAATTTATTGTAAATACAAATAAATTGAGAAAAATTATGGAAAAATTATTTTCGCTATTATACATCAGAAAATAATTATTTTTCATAAAAATATCATTTTTGATCTTATCTTGTATTTTTAGTTTATTTACACCTAGTTAGATATAATTAATTATTTAGTTAAATGTAAATTATTAATATATGTTTTATGGATATTTTTCTATAAAATGTTCCTATTGTGGAAACATAGTATTATATTTTCTTAGCCACATATTTGATCGTAAAACATGATATATTTTAATTAAAAATTATTATTACATTCGAGTTATAATAAAGCTTCATCTTCCCTACATAAGTCTAGCAAACCCTAATGCCTTAGACCCTAGATACTTTAGACTCTTAGACTTTTCCTCATTAGTATTCATATACATTATATGTTGAATTCCTCGGAATTCCCATTACTTAACTCACGACCGCTTAAGTTGGATTTTGATCGCTATCGCAAACTGTGAGTATATCTTTCCCCTTTTTCATGTTTTTATTATTTTGGGGTGATTCATGTACCACTATTACTATTAAACTATGTAGACTTTGAAATGTAATGTGCCTTATGTGATGCTTATGTGATTTGTGTGAATTGAAACGTTATCAAAATCATTAATCGAAGGGCCGAGCATAACAATGAGTAGTACTACGATTTACATCCCTTGTGTGATTATGGTTTCATTTGAGCCTTGGTCATTGTTATGTGAAACTTGAAACTTGAAACTTTGGGGTGATACTTGATACTTGAAACTTTTAGGGTTGGTTTTGATGCTTTTATTCTACTAATTACATATTAGCAAACAGCATGGCACAAATATTACAAACGATTCTTAATCTAAAACAGGGTATGCTCACCAATACATTATATGTGTTGACAAAATTATTTTGTACATGTTTCAGGTTGATTTTGAGACGCTTCTTTTAAGCTTTTGGATTTAATATAAGTTTTGATTTTATTGTATTTTAGATAGACTTGACACTTTAGAATTATTGTATTTCTCCTTTCAATGTAATAAACTATTTAATTCAATGTATTCAAATTTACACTTTAATACCATGAGCTATTGAACAATCGTCACTACGTGACACCTCGATGTTTCCGCCATCGGTTGGGGTGTTACAACTTTCCATGATCTACCTTTACATTATTATTATTATTTACATTATTATCGTATTTGCAACTTAGTTCCTTTCTATCAAAAAACAAAAACGAAGGTTTGCGCGTTAGCGCCAATCCAATTGATCCAACTGAATTTTAGCGCGTTAGCGCCGATCCGATTTTTAAAACTGTCAAGACTATGAAATTAGTAAAACAACTTTTCAGGCAAGCAAGTAAAATTCAGTTGTTATCGGAGAGATAGCTGTCAACGATGAAGGCAACCTGATAAAGGCTGAACACGAGTATAATCAAACAAGGGTTCCTCTGAAAAAGACATCGTACAATGATTTAGACTTGCAATATTTGAAAATTATCATTTCTTGACATGCTTGGTAACATTTAGACTTGCAATATTTGAAAATTATCATTTCTTGACATGCTTGGTTACACCTTGATCTGCAATATTTGAGAATTATCATTTCTTGACATGCTTGGTAACACCCTGATCTGCAATATTTGAAAATTATCATTTCTCGACATGTGGTTGTTCTAAATCCCATTTAATCTAAAATGTTACTAAAATGTGAGGACCTTCATTGATTGAAAAGTAATTAAAAACACTTAAAAATGAATTAAAACAAACTGTTGTGTGTTAAGTTTAGTCGGAGGACCACGTACAATGATTCATCAAAGTTGTACAAAGCTGGATGTTTCTACTGAAAAACCCAAACGAGCAATAAACGAAGCGAAATGCCTCAAACAAATTTTCTTGGCTTAGAAACAACTTAAAAGAATTAAATGAATTAAAATTATTTTTTGGGCAATAACAGATAATTTTAAAGAACTAAAAGAAATTCATTTTTTTTAAAAAGGCCAAAGCGCCTCGCTTTGGTCAAAGCGAGGCGCCTGTGGTCTAATCAAACCACTCAAGCGCCTAGCTTTGGCCAAAGCTAGGCGCTTTGGCCTTTTAAAAAAAATGAATTTATTTTAATTCTTTAAAATTATCTGTTATTAACCAAAAAGTAATTTTAATTCATTTTTAGTTCTTTTAAGTTGTTTCCAAGCCAAGAAAATTTGTTTGAGGCGTTTCGCTTCGTTTATTGCTCTTTTGGGTTTTTCAGTAGAAACATCCAGCTTTGTACAACTTTGATAAATCATTGTACGTGGTCCTCCGACTATACATTCGATACCCATATTTTTTCAGAACATAATTTTTGCATGTTTAATTGATATGCTTGACTTCCAGACTATATTATAATTGATCCTTGGTGGTTTTCATAGCACCTTGTTTGATTACACTCATGTTCAGCCGTGTTCAGCCTTTATCAGGTTGCCTTCATCGTTGACAGCTATCTCTCCGATAACAACTGAAAAGTTGTTTTACTAATTTCATAGTCTTGATACGTTTAACAATCGGATCGGCGCTAACGCGCAAACCTTCAGAGTTCGTTGTACCGGTTGCAAAAAGAAATCAACAGTCGGACCGACTCTCACACTTATGCGTAGATCAAGGAGATTGATGAAGATATTCATCAAGATGAGCAGGAATTGTTTACCTTCCCATTGATTTCAAGTATGTTGCCTTGATCGTTGACAGCTATCTCTCCGATAACAACTGACTTTTACTTATGGAATCTTTGTACGAAAATCGAAATCATCTCATTCCATGTTCTCCATATCCATACCTTGTTTCAACACACACCATCTTTGTCATCACAGTTTCCAACCACTAATACCAGATTGATGATACTCAATTTCGGTTGATATAGAGTATATCAGAGAAAGATTCAGTTGAAAGTGGATACCATGGATCAAAGAGATTTAAGCTAATAAAACTCATATCTCAAGCCCGTGCAAGTTCTTTAAATGCTTACTGACTCAAAAACTTATACATTACATCAATTTTGAAGATTTAAGCTAATCAAACTCATATCTCAAGTTGGTGCAATCAAGACAACCTGAAAGTGGATACCATGGATCCGAGAGATTTAAGCTAATCAAACTCATATCTCAAGCCGGTGCAAGTTATGTTGGAGCACTTTTTATCTATCTCATCACCTTCTTCTAACTTTTTAGTTGTTATCGGAGAGATAGCTGTCAACGATCAAGACAACATGAAAGTGGATACCATGGATCAGAGAGATTTAAGCTAATCAAACTCATATCTCAAACTGGTGCAACTTATGTTGTAGCATCCTTGATCATCTTCTTGTAATTACTTTCAAGTTTCTTATAATCATTGAAGACAACTTTTCAGTTGTTATCGGAGAGATAGCTTTCAACGATCAAGACAACTTGAAAGTGGATACCATGGATCAGAGAGATTTAAGCTAATCAAACTCATATCTCAAGCCGGTGCAACTTATGTTGTAGCATCCTTGATCATCTTCTTGTAATTACTTTCAAGTTTCTTATAATCATTGAAGACAACTTTTCAGTTGTTATCGGAGAGATAGCTGTCAACGATCAAGGCAACCTGAAAGTGGATACCATGGATCAGAGAGATTTAAGCTAATCAAACTCATATCTCAAGCCGGTGCAAGTTTTGTTGGAGCATCCTTGATCATCTTCTTGTATTATCTTTGTTTATTATATTTGCAACACACACCTTCAACCCATTCCTGGTAAACCAAGGAAAAATGGCTATATTTAAAAACTTCAAGATTATTATTTTGTGGATCAGACGAGGACTTGCCTGTGTCTTGGAAACACAAGGATGGAAAAACCCACTAAAAAGCCCTAAAATTTCGGACCCTAACACACACAAAACGAATGTTGAAACATGAGTTCGACCAAGATGACACACGAACCTTTAGACTCCAACCGGATCCCTTAATTGCCGCATTTAATGAAATTTAACGTGCATACCGCATTCGGATTCTGATTGCACCGAATCCAGTCTTCAAGGTACCTCTTCTTTCAAGTTTCTTAGAATCATTGAAGACAACTCTTCTGATATCGGAGAGATATCTGTCAACGATCAAGTAGGTTGGTGGACTTAAGCACCTAAACGGGAAGTTGAAATTTTGAATGATGTTCGTCGATTGCACCGAATCTAGTCTTCAAGGTACCATGGATCAGAGATATTTAAGCTAATTAAAAAAAAGCACAAGGATGGAAAAACCCACTAAAAAACCCTTAAATTTTGGACCCTAACACACAAGACGAATGTTGCAACATGAGTTTGACCAAGATGACACACGAAGCTTTAGACTCCAACTGGATCCATAGATTGCCGCATTTAATGAAATTTAATGAAATTTAACGCGCATACCGCATTCATTGACTATACATGGTTGATGATGTCAAGTTTAAGTCATTGATTCATTTAGAAATCGAAAACGCCTATATAGACATTTGATTAGGGTTATTACTTTGTTTTGTGTTAAAATCTTTGACTATACGTGGTTGATGATGTCAAGTTTAAGTCGTCAATTCATTTGGAAATCGAAAACGCCTATATAGACGTTTAATTAGGGTTATTACTTTGTTTTTAAATTTTTTTAACTGTTTATAATTATTAAATTAAAAAAAATAAAAAAACAAATTCAAAACATCAAAAACAACTTCAAAATAAATCTTTGATTCGAAGCGCCTCGCTTAGGCCTAAGCGAGACGCTTCGCTTTAAAAATTCAGCTTTTTCTGCCCCTCGTACTGACCTCCTCAAAATGGGAGCAAAGCGCCTCGCTTAGGCCTAAGCGAGGCGCTTTGAGAGGGTGAAAATAGAAGGTAGGGGGTTGAAATAGACCAGGTAATATTTATAGACCCCAAACAAGATTTTCAAAAATAAAGCCCCCCGTAACGGTGTGGGGCAATGGTGCCCCACTACGGTAGTGCTTAGTCACAAGTATCAATCCTAGTTTTTCGAGACACTCTCTGTCTCTATATACTTTACTTTCACAGATTATCTCCACCACACTTCTCGCACAACTTTCACAAGAAATCAAATCCTTCATAGTTAACCAATGGATGACGACAGTAATCGAAGTCCCAGTGAAGATTTGTTGTGGTTTCAGGTCTGATGAGTGCCCGACTAAGAAAGGTGTCCGGGGTGGTAAGGTTGGGTTCGAGTCAGGTTTCCGAGTTCAAGTGTTCCGTGGTGGGTGTCTGACCAGAGGATGGGTTGTTTTTCAGGTGGAAGATAAAAGTTTCAACTGAGAATTCCGGGTTTGCTTAGAGTTTCGGGTGGGTTTTGGAGGTTGTGAAGTTTCCGATTGCGGGGTTGGTTTTTCGGGTGGTGATGATGACGGGTTGAGCTTCCTTTTCGAGGTGGGTGTCCGACCAGTGGTGTCCAAGTTATGTTTCTGAGTTAATTTCCGATCGGTGTTCTCGAGTCCCTGATGTGTTGTCATGTTTCCAGATATGGGTTTCCGAGTACCTTGAAGCTGTTCTCGAGTGTAGGTGGGTTCCCAGATTAGATGAGTTCTCGAGTGTTGGACGAGTTTCCAAGTGAAGGACGAGTTATCGAGTGGTCAGTTTGTTCTCAGATAAGCCTGGAGTTCTCGAGTTCCGATGAGATCTCGGGTGTAGAACCTGTTTTTGAATATGAAGATGTTCTCGAGAGTTGCTGTTTGAGGATGAGTTTGTTTTCGGATTCACAGCCCAGTTTCCAAGGTCGTAATATGTTGTTGTGATGATTTCCAATGTAATAGCTGTATTTACTTAATTTTGGAATATATTCGACTTTTATTCACCAACAATTCAAGCTTTCCTATTTTAAAATGATTTTGTGAAATCTTCAAAAACAAAATCCACGAAAATATTGGAAACAACCTTTTGAACCACAAAATAGATCAAACTAACTGTCCTCCTACTTTTCTTCAAGTTCTTCAATGTTTTTGAATAAAACTAGATCTGAAAAAAATTCTAAAACACTAAAACGATTAAAATAAATAAAATTAAAAATAGATGGGAGTTAAACCTGTTGAACCGACAAAACACAGCAGCAAAACGTCTTCTTTTGATCTTCGTGTTGATACCGAACCGAGCCTTCCAAAGACTACTTAGGCTCTGATACCAATTGAAAGTCTAGAATCCTCTTCGGGGTATCAAACACACCCAATCAAGTGCGGAATCAAGATTGAGTGTAAGAACAAAAGAATAACAAAAGATAAAACACCACGAAATCTCTTGTATTGCTGCTTCACCTTGCACACAATCTCTAGGATTGTCTGGTACAAGGTGGTAGCCAGAGAATTACAAAGAAGGGTCTTGTTACAAATGAAGTTCTACAACCTAAAATGAACTAGAACAAGACATTGTATAGGGTCCACTAACCCCTTGGCCCACATGGCCTAACCTAAGCCCATTAGCTAAACTAAGCCCAAATGATAATAAACTAACTTGATAAAGACAAGCGTAAACCTACACACTTCATGGGCCTTACAATTTTCTTGATTTTCGCTGCTTAGGAGAGGAATAAAAGTTGAATTCTTGGTCAACAGTGTTTACTTTGACGATTGTTAACCATGCAATGTTGCTTTCGCAAAAGGGGCAAATGGGTTGGGGTAGAATTGAGGTAATCGGGTTGGGCTTGTTGTGGAAGCACAAAGCTAGTGTGCATTGAGCACAGTAGGTCATGTTTGTAAAGCCAGAATTGGAAGCGTTTGATGTTTATTGAGAATTCACTTTTTACAAAATTAAAATTGAGATTTAATTCGTTTGATTCTCATTGTATTGAGGACTTATACTTTATTTCTTTCTGTTAAAGATTTACCATTTTCTTTTTAGATTGTAACTTTATTGTGCTAGTGTTGGTAGATTATCAAATTAAACATGACCTAGTGGTATGGTCTGAATTTGGAAGATGAAACACTGACGCTTTTTTTGACGTTTGTTTGGATCATTTTTCTGTGTTTATAGGTCTGAATCTGCTGGTTTTTGTTGGTTTATTGGAGTTTCTAGGAGATGGTTCTCGAAGCATTTCCGTTGTATTTCAACGTCTCCTTCTATGCATTTTGTTCGGTGAGATTCTATTTGATAATATTTCAGATGTGTTATGTAATGTTAGGTTTATATATAATATCTAGCTAGCTGCCTCTTCCTAAGTTTATAATTCTTTATGTCACACCCTCAAATTCCACATGCAGGGTTTATCGCGAGGCGCGTGACACACCAGGATCCAAGTCAACGGTCACAATAAACGACAACTAAATGTAAAATACGTTAACCAAACCATTAAGTTTTTAATAACATAAAATCAGTAGCGGAAGCTTAATCATGTTTACAACCCAAGATAAGATAAACGTATTCCAAAATAGTTATTCAAAAACATGCAACTAGAAGACCCTAGACGCCATGCAAGACCCGTGCGCCTAATCCATGTGCTGCTACCTTAGCGACCTGAGAAAACATGCAAAAAAGATGTCAACATATAATGCTAGTGAGTTCACAGGTTTTTATAAAAAGCGTTTCCATAAGTTCTGAAGGTTCCATCCCGTTACTACTATGTTATGCGAATGTTAGCTAGACATTAAGTGTTTGTTACTACTACGATTGAAAACCATTACTGACAAGTGTTTCTTGTGTTGCTGCGCGAGTTGGGTTACCGTCATCATCGGTAACCTGTGTGTTGCTAGAGACAATATGCACCTGTCTGATCGCCAATCGACCCAGGTGGGGTTTGTCAGGCCCAATAGATCTATCCACATTTCCCTATTATGTTTACCCACATATTCATGGTTCCCCTTGGGACTTAGATGATGATTTAGTCGTATAGTAAACAAAAGATCAACATAGTATAACAAATCTTGCGTTGCTAAAATGTGTGGCATGTTTCTCCCCCGTGAGAAAAGTGTGTTGAAGCGAGGCCGTGAACTCACCTTAGGTTGCGTTTCTTGAAATAGTTAGACCAATGCTATGATAGTCCCTAATACCAGCGACCTATCATAAGATGTATATGAGTAGCTGGACTAATGAACCGTATGTCAACTAGTCCCTAAATGTCCAGACCATAACTAAGTCCGTTTGAAAACATGTTTAAATGTAATCTGACCACACAAGACAAGATCCGACAACCCATTGGTGACCTGACATCCCACGTCTTAGCCAAATACAAGTAATCAGGCAATCATATGCAATTATGCACTTAATAGGCACAATAGTTCACCAAGTCCAGCATATAGTTCACATATTGCATATATGAGCCCAAACACGTGTTATCAGGTTTCTAGACATGTCACGGGGTTCCCAATGTGTTCCTAGGTGTTAAACCATGTTTCAGGATCCTAAAATACACTTACAGCAGCAAAACACACGACTAGGCATCAAAACACACGACTAGGTATCAAACAGGCCACTAGCAATGCTAGTGGCTACCATGAGGGGCAAGTAGGGCCTGTTACAGGTGACTAGCAATGCTAGTCGCTCCTTTGACTGGTGACTAGCTTTACTACTCACCCCCTGCAGCTGAGGGGCGTCTTTTCGCGCGTTTAACCCTCCTAATCAGATTCGAAACATGTAAAAACACCCAACATTAATCCATAATCATCAAGCAACTTATCTTAAACGAAAACCCCTAATTTATCATCAGTCTAACACCTTATTTGTAAGCATTTCCTAAAATGAAATGATATTATGGGATTATCACATCAATACATGCATAACTTACCCTAAATGGTAAATAATCAGATTTCATCACATAATCACGTTACAAATCATCATCCTACTGTTACTACATCATCCTAGCATAAACCCTAACATCATACAATCATCAAATCACCCCATAACATCCTAAATCCTCCTAATGCACTTAAACGGGTCAAAATGCATATTATCATCAAAACACATCAAACAACCTTCAAAATCCTAGATAATCATCCTAACAACTTACTCATATTAGCAAAACATCAAACACATAAGAATCCCCATGTTTTAATCATCAAAATCCGTCCTTTGCATGAATCCTTCACGTAGAACTTATACAAAGGATTAAACTTGTTTAAAACGGTTTTTCAAAGGTTTTCAAAGGCACAAACTTTATAAAACCAGGTCTGGACCTTTAGGGATCAAAGTAATGATATTACAAAAGCTTAGGATGAATAACACACATTAGATTTTGCTAGAAATGATGTTCTAAGGCTTGGAAATGGTAGATTTAGGGCTAAAACGGGTTCCAGAGGTTAAGTATAGTGTGAGAGAGGTTTGGAGCGAGTTAGGGTATCACAATTGATGTTTCACAAGTCTAGTATGGTATTTATAGCTGTTGCTAGTCGTTTCTGATGTTACACGCGACTACGGGCCTAGTCGCCCCTGCAGGTAGCCACTAGCACCCTAGTCGCCCCCTGCAGGTTGTTGTGAGTTTTCGGCGCGTTAAACACTATTTTAACACATTTAAGCACATATTCACATACCGACAAGTTATATAATGATTATAAACACATAATACTTGATAACTAACACGTTCACATCCGTTCACTGATCCCCGAGGCTCGAGACTTGCGTGTGTGCATTGAATCCGGCGATTCTACAAATCTCCAATCCTTGTACACATGGTTATGGATCGACTCCCAATGATCCCTTGAATCATTGTAACGACTCCTGATGATTCCCTGAACCATCATAACGACTCAACTAACCCAGTAAGTATAATCTATGCATGACTAGCTAAGGTAGACTTACTAGTTTGACAAAGTTACCAACCTGAGTTTCCTGGGTGTCACAATTTACTTGCACCAAACGTAGCTTATGGATTTAGATGGATAATTGTTCGTGAATATTCTCTTCTGCTTAAACTTTAAACATTACTTGCATGCTTTGCCGATCAAGCTACAACTACCAATGATTGAATACTTTTTAACTTTTTTTAAGGTCAAGATTCATTAATTTGACTTTTTCCCCAAAGTTTTGAACCCATATGACATAGTAGTATACATATTGCAAAACTATATAGTGAAATCCAGATTGCGTTTCAATACATGTGAACCGTAGAGTGAAGGCAACCTTAGGCGCAAGGTCTATCGCTTTTAGTTACCTAAGGCTCACATTGTACGGAAAGCGCTCGCGCTTTGCGTTTTGATTTTGAACCTTGTCGCTTTTGTGAGCTTTGCTCTTTTGTGAGCTTTGCGCTTTTATAAAGTTAATGTTTCTTATTAGGTTGTTAAACCTCAGGAGTTTGGTGTTACTATAGTTGCTTTTGGTGCTAATGGGTTGAGGTTTGACTGGAGTTATGATTATAACACTTGAAAAAAGAGGTACTATCTATATATTTAATTTTTCTCCAATCTCCTTTAGATAATTCATCTACAAACAACAAAAAGAGAAATATCTATACTTGAAAAAGTAGTGGAATCAGTTTGCTATTTTTGTTATCATTTGCAGCAGTTATTTAGAGGTCGAGAAGAATCTGCTTCTTGAAATGGTATGGAATCAGTTTACTAATGCTGTTTTGCTAGGTCAACGTACATTTAGATCCTTCCTAATATATTATGCTTAGTCATTTAAAAGTGTATGATATTTTTGTTCTTTGTGCAAGTTTCCAAGTCACTCGGGCACACGGTTCTTGGATGGATACTGTCCTGATTGATAATTCTGGTTTGGGTAAATCCAGTCTTCAAACCGAACCCTTATAGAACAAGTGTTTCTCACACCCATTGCTAGAACCTTTTTGGTTATGTAAATACTTAAGCCAACTCCAAACCAAAATAATTGTTTATTAATAAAATTCATAGCTGAAACATTGTTTTTAAATTGGTTCTATTAATATGGTTCGGTTTCTTGGGTATATAACGCGTTGATTATTCAGTTGCTCTACTAATCCCAAAGTTACACATTCATCCAAGTTTAAAATGCTCATGATCGTGGGCTTACTAAAGAACGTGATGATGGACAGTCTATGTTTTTTGATTATTTGTCATGGTTTCGGGTATGCTACAAGCTAAAACTCCCACAAATAATCCTTATTGTTGGTACTTTGAGTTGCTTTTTATCTATAACATGTCACATACTCTCTTTTTTTTGCAATAAGAGGAGCAGGTTAAGCGGGTTGAAAGTTGCACATAATATATTTTCAGGACATACATTTCATACATTATATTCGAAGATCAAGATTGTTATTGTAATAATATTTTTTTTTCTGTAGTCAACTAATCAAAATCAACATACTCGTTATTCATCAAAAAAATGGACAAAATGTGTTTGTGCATCAAACCAAACCAACCTTTATGAAAATCACCCATTTAAAACTGAATGTCTTTTGAAATGTTACCCAACATGCCCCATCTTGCCACCTCTACTTGTTACAATTTTTATTGCATTATTCAGACCAAAGTTAGTAGTTGAATATATAAACATATTGGCCTTATGTAAGACCCTACCCGTAATCCGGGTAGTTAAGCGAAAATCTACTTGGTTTGGAATTTAAAGTTTAAAACATTTCATAATTTACATAGTGTATCAACATCTAGATACTACCCTTGTCAAGTGCAAAACATAAGTTGGGTTGAGTATGAACATAAACATCTTCCCAGAATAACCAAGTATAAAAGTTATTTGAAACATTGCAGAAGCGGACAAGTTAAGCACATTCGGTTCTTCAAGAAGCCTTGATCACCATCCACGTCATGTAGCAGAGTACCTAAGGGTTTAACACAGTTAGACAACCCATAAATATGTTATTATGATCGAATTTGAATTCAAAATACAAAAAAAAAATGAATTTTGGTTGATTTGGCGTATCCTACACCACTTTTGGCGTATCCTACGCCATTGGCTTAGGAAGAGGGCAACTAGTGGCGTAGGGCAGAAGAAATTAGCTAAGGTATCCTGATGTTGGCATAGGCTAGGCCAAAATTGGCGTATCCTACCCCATTGGCGTAGGCTACACCGAAATTGGCGTAGGCTACCCCAAATCCTGACATGGTTCAAAATGTTTCAGCACCAAGCTGCCCTTTTCGGGTCATTCTAAAACTACTCCCCGGGCTTCCAAGGACACGTTTAAAGGTTCTCGTGCGTAATACAAACATGATTAGATGAATATTTGAATTCCTTGTTCGGTTTCTAACCCAAGAACCCTGAATTATATGTCCATCAATATGTTGACCCGTTAACTTTTGCATACATCCAAATTTTTAAGATTTTATGATTTCCAAGGCCTAGTGATGGTTTTTCTATGCTTGTCAAGCCTCAACTCGACTAGGTGACCTCCGCCCAAGTCATTTATACCGTGTTTGCGATGCCTCGTGTCCATGGCCACATGTGCCATTTCTCTCGGTCTTGTTCGCTCGGTCTGTATGACTTGCAACGTGATCTAAACACGATGGACATATATTTCATCCAAAAGATATACCCACGATTTATACACCAACATGAGCATATATGTATATATCCTACAAAATCATAGATATGGCTTACCTTGGCTCTCGCCTCTTTTGCTTCAAGACTAGCTTGAGATTATTAACATAAGGTCTACAAATATACTCAAGCAAATAACAACGATCGATATCGGCATATTGTTGACCCGTAGATTAGGACCTTGTCTAACTAGTGTTTTACCCAATTGACCCATTAGCCTAATTTGGGATGCTGACAACCTCCATCTAAGGCCGTTTTCTATGAAATTATGAATTCCTTTTTAGGCTTCATTTGAGACACTCAAAATATCTAGTTCCTACGATATAACTAAGCATGTAAACACATTAGGAATATATTGAGATTTAAGTCATCGAGTGACTTACCTTATGCGTGCTTCCTCTTTACCTCAATCCGAGACTCCTTTGCTATCCAAATTCTCTTGTACTCGCACCTATGAGGTAAATGATAACTTAAGTTGTTAGAACCTAGTCTTTACTTGTCTATACGCATTTTTGGTCGTCTTTTACCAATATACAAGTTTTCAACAAATTATATATTCCCAAGTGAAATCGAGTTTCATTGAGGCATTTTATCAAACACTTGGTAGGCGTGATTTTCCTAATTTTAATTTTAGGACTTAAGGACCTCATAGATCCATCCTTGACCAAGATTATCATTAGTAGCATTCTTATAAACATCTTAATCATAGTTTATCATTTATAATCATTAATAAAAGCTTGTATTTCATGGTTTAAAGGTAGTTCCTACCAATCCACCAAGATACCCAATTCATCTTATAACATGAATTTACAAGGAGATAATCCTCTCATAAGCATTTTGCTTAACACACACAATTTATCATGTATTATGGTCTCCTCATACTAGAGTAACCTTAACAAGCTATTAATTCACGTTTTGGAGAAACCCTATTTTTCACCCATCTCAAGTATGCATAAAATCACCACATTAAACCAAATAAATGTTACCTTGGTGTGTATCATGCTTGGATGATTCATTTTAGGGCTAATGCAAGCAAAACCCCTTTAATTTAGCCTTGATTCAAGCTTGTTCTTGAGTTTGAGCTTACGTGTGTGTTTTGGTGGGTGTATGGATCTTTCTCCAAGAGTTTTGTGTGTGTGTTTCTTTTCCTCTTTTTTTTATATAAGTATTCACCAAACTCAAGTTTGGTTATTTGGCAAGTATAGCCCCTCCCATCTTTTGTCAAGTATTTTCTAATTAAAAGCCCCGAGTGCTTATATTATCATAAAATACGGTTTAGAAAATTTTGGGGTGTTACAATTCCACCCCCTTAAAGAGGGTTTCATCCTCGAAACCGGATATGTATATGAATTTCCATGGGTCATGCCTTATTGTTAACTTTGAGTTTTATCCCTTATCGACGAGGGTTATTTTAATGGAATTTGATTACGCCTCTAGACTTATGTATACATGTTCATTTACCCTTATCGGGAATTATTCTAGTTTAGGCACCCGTGGTTGTTACGGACTTACGGTTTGACCAAAAGTCATTGACTTGGCTTCTTTGCATGTTTGGAACCCTTAAGTCCCCGAGGGCTCAGGGTATATACATATTTGATTATTTACTTTGCTTAGAATTATTTCTATAAACTGAGGCACATATTGGGTTTGGTTATCATAACGGGTTCTCGAAGACCGTCACCCACACTCAACGTGGTTTTAGTTTTCGTTTGATTTCGGCCCAAAGGCCTCTTATAACGCCATGGTTTTACTGGAAAGCATTGAGTCCTTTCCGCACCTCACGTTTTCCGTGTCCTAGACATCGCGTGTCCTTTTTGATAGTGTTTTTGCCTGCCACTAGGGTTAGTTATATTTATGCACTCATCTGGGTTCAAGTGGTGACAACTTCACTTGACCCGTTTAAACCTTCTAGTGATTGCATAACTATCACTAGACTATTAATGGTTCATCATTCGTTTTGTTACTATCCGATTGCTAATTTTGTGAATAGTTAATTCATCAGATTTTTCGGTTACAGGTAGCCTTAAATTTCATAAGTCACATGCTTTATTCAGTCGTCCAATCCAATGTCTATGACTTCTGATGTGTTTCTACACACCGTCCGCCAAACTTCTGTGTTAAGTTTGTTGGACCTTATAAAAGTCCAGCTTTGGTTTACCATGAGTATATGTCCTGGTTTAGAGGCCCTCACCTGGGCTAGTAATTCGTATTACTTATTTCGAGTTAGAATATTTCATGAAATCCTTCATATACTACCTTAGATAGCATTTAGCTTATCTCCTATATATTTTAACATGCATTAGTATCATTTTATCTGACTTTTGGCATGTGAGTTTCAACTCTTAGTCGAAAGTAATTCCAAGCGATTGATCACCTATTATCTTTTTTTTTCTCCCAATTCTCCGGACGTTTAGGATTTTATCCTATCGATAGAATTAGCATAGGGTCCATGACCCTTTCTTATCTAGTCTTTCGAATTTACATTTCAAGCTCTCGCAAGCATCTTATTTGAGATTTAACCCGAGTCTTCCGACTCTTTTATATGTCTAGGTGTTATTTCGTATATAACACCCTGCCTTCACATCCCCTTCCGGATTATGTTTTTATTTAATTCCTCGGAACGCTTTGGTTCCAAGGCAAGTTTTAAAATACCAAAAGAGATATAAATTCTATAAAATTTATTTTATGTTATTCAAATGGCTAAGTTTAGCATACAATTTTTCGTTTTTCAAAAATCATTTATTTAATACATGTTATAAATATTACAAATTTATTCAATTATAATATTAAAATTCTATAAAAATATCGAAACAGATTTATAAAATTTCACAAAAATTATTCTAGACTTATAAACTGATGAACTTTATGTAGTCCCAAAATACTAGATCTTAAGTGTGCACAAGATTGTTATCACCTAGAAACACCTATTTGTTAGGTGTTTTAGGTGATTAATCAAGACAAGCAAAGAAACTAGATGAATATTGTAAGAACCGACACACAAGAAACATAAAAAGATAATTCCATTAAAGATTCAGCAGTGAACAACCATGGATATTACAGTAAGTTCGCACCTTAACTTGTGCTCTCAAAAGATAATAACAAAAACCCTAACCCTAGCTGCAGACATGAGTTCTATATATAGGCAAGCCTGATGGGCCTGCGCACTTAGCATAAGTGCGCAGAGCCCGTCCATTAAGTATGCAGTCTAGGGTTTTGCTACTACAACTATGCTATAATTACATAACAGACCCTCCAACTATAACACACAACTAAACATGCTCAAACCTGGTAACTGTGGTCTCATTCTAACCCAACAATACTCCCCCTAGACCACAGCTACCAGCTCTACAAACTCAGTCTATCTCCACATCACTTAACTCCCCCTTTTCTCTTGCTTGGTGTGCCGGGAGTGCTTGAACTATGCTCTCTTCAACAGTTGGTTCTTCAATACGTGGTTCTTCAGCATGTGGTTCCTGGATGAATAATTCAGCGAGATCAACAGTTGCTTGATCTGGCTGAGTTTCTGGGGCTGAACTTGGAGAGACTGGTGGGGCTTGAGTAGGCTCAATCTCAGGATCAGCTGTTGCTGTAGAAGCTTATGTTTGTACCTCTGGAATGACTTCAGCTTCTGATATCTTTGCAGCAGCAGCAGCTTTTTCTCTGTCATCTTTAGCTTTATCAGCTGCATTGATCCTAGCCACTAAATCAATCAATTCTTGCTTTCTTTTCAAAGCTCGTTCCACCGCCCTTCTGAACAGAATAGCCTCTTCAAACAGCACGTTACCAGCACCCACATTGATCTGGTTTCAAAAAAGAGTAGTCAAATCAGAGGGATTTAGAGCAAACACATCTACAGGGTCAAGTATTCTCAACGCCTCTGAATCGTCTTTTAGTTTGATGACAGCTTCACCAGTTAAGCTATCATAAAACCACTTCTTGAACTCTGTTAGAATCACAAGAAGCTCTGGACGGATGGGAACCCTAGTGACGACCTGGGGAGGGTCTATCACGTAGGTTATCATTCCCCGTCCGGTGGCTAGATCTATTCTTTTCTTGGACATTCTTCTTCTCGGCTTCTGTGGTTTCCAGTTCTTGAAGTCAGACACACACTCGTCTTCTATAAAGACAGAAACCGTGTCAGCTGTGGTATCCTGAGAGTGGTTGAGGAATGGTGTTCTGCACATCTCCCTAATATCCCATCTTGGAAGAGTCTTCAGATTCGGTCTACCCTTGAAGTACTGAATTACACCTCCTCTTCGTTTCACAAAGAACAATCTTTTAAACCCATCATAACCCCAACAAATGATTCTTTCCTGGTGAGATTCTCGAGTGTGGTGGATGTTCTGGTGTAAAGCAGGAATGGTGATTGGTCTTCTTGGAAACCAGCTTGATCTCTCAGGGTCCAATCTGTACCCATCATCCATCTCATAAACTGTGTTTTCTCCCGCACCCATCTCCACAAACGTTTCCGGCATCTCATCCTCACTGATCTCGTCAACATCACTTTCTTCAGCCTTTCTTTCCTTCTCTTTCTCTTCTTCCATGAACTTTCCAAAATCGAACGCTTCATCAAAGGTCATTCTTGGAGCATCTGTACCCTGATTCTTTAATTCTTGAAGCATATCAAACATTTTCATTTGTACCTCTGTCTGAAATTTGATCAGATAACGCTGATCCTTAACTACCTTTTCAAGACTTCTATTCTTGTGCTTCAACTTCTTCAGCTTCATCCTCAATTCCTGATTGTTGTAGATTTGATTCTTCAATGTGCAAATTTCCTTTGCTGCATTCTTTCCCACTTCCTTAGACAGTGTCTCATATAATTCTTGATGCACGGGTTTTCGACGCTGTGCACCAGGAACAGATGAGGATGGTACAGACTGCTTCTTTACTGGGGGTTTGGGAATAGGAGATCTTTAAGTGGAAGGCCCAGGCCTGGCAGTGGAGGGCCCTGGCCTGTCAGTGGAAGGCCCTGGTTGACCCTCCGCTCCAAACATGGATTCTAATATCTGTTCATTCTCCAGATCCTCTTCTGTCATAACACGTGGCCTCTCAGACTGAGGCAACTGTTCTCTCCTTCTCTTTCTTTCTGCCTTTGCTAGTTCAGCGTTTTGTCTGGCAGCTTCAGCCATCTCAAGTTCCTCAGGAGTCAGTGATTCTCTCCCTTGCTGCAATAAACCAGTAGGCCTGTTTCTTTTAGTTGGCCTTTGAGGAACAGGTTCAGATGCTACCCTCTTTCCAATAGTTCTTTCTCTGGCAACTTCTTCTGCAGTTGGCTGAGGTACTGTAGTAGCAGGTTCAGAAGGAGCAGGTTCAGATGATTCGGGTCCGGTTGTAGTTGGTTGTCGAGCTTTAGCAGCAGCTTGTTTTCTTCTCTTGATCTCATTGTACAGCTTCATTATAACGGGATAACGTTGAGCAGCATACATACTTTCAAGCAGGGGTTCCCAGTCAGCTGTGTTGCACTCAGTGAAGAATCGTGCACCTTTGGCGAAATTGTATTTATCACCAAGGGGCAGATCCTCATGTTGTGAGTTGATCATCATCTGAACGAATCTGGGATACATCGCCCACTTATCCTTTCCAGCTTCAGCATTCTTCACCATATAGTCAAACACCATTCCAGACAGATTGAATGGTTCATTCTTGCAGACTTTAATCATAGCAGTTGCCCAGTCAGGACTGAGTGCATTGTAGCCACCTTTCCTGTGACACAGAGACATAAGAAATACGTGACTAATAAGCTTCCAATCTCTTGTCAGCTGGCTCTTCTTGATATCACCCCTTTTGTCAAAATCTCCTTTGTATCCAAAATTCTTGAACTCTTGATGAATTTCAGCTTTTGGTAGAGATCTAACAGTTGCTTGCCGATCTTGGAATCTCAGAACACTTCGAACCGTATCTTCTGTAATGACCACTGCCTTGTTCCTCACTGTAGCTTTAATCCTCTTGACGCGTGCCACGACCTCTACTTTAGCGGATCTCCAGAAATCTTCAATGTGCGAGCTGTAGACTTGAACGTTCTGCTCAACAGCATATCCGATTCTGCTTCTTCTGATCCAAGTGACAACGTCTCTAAACTTTGTATCATCAGTCTCAAGATTCATCGGTTGGTTGTGCATTCCTCTTGGATCCCAGTCAAGAGCCATCTGTGTGGGATACATGCACGAAAAGTAAGTTAGAACTTTGGATTTTGAATTGACTAATGACAGACGTCTTCATTTACTTTGACGGACGACGTACGTAGACTAGGTTTAATTTTACGTTGGTTTCATGTGTGTGATTCATTTTATGGATTAGATTTATTAGTGTATACTGTATGTCTCGTCTTTCATTTTAATGGTCATTTGGGTCCAGTTATGTTTTACGGATGAATGAGTTAGGGTACGTAGTCCGGTCAAATATCATGAACAGTCAAGTCAATGGTCATAGTTTTTGGTCCAATCATTAAGTCCACACATTCCTCAAGTGCGCAGCCCGAGTCTGATTTACAGCTAAGTGCTCAGTCAGGTGTGCACCTAAGTGCTCAGCCTTGACTGAGTACTTGTTGCTGGTACGCAGTCAGTAGGTCTTATTTGAACACGAGAATATCAAGTGCGCAGTAAATTGACTCGGGCATGGTAACGGCTTGGGATGAATCATCAAGTCTGCGTACTAGTCTAGTACGCAGACACTTAAACCTTCGTTTAAGATTTTAAGTCCACAGTCATGGTACGCAGTCATTTAGGGTTTCTGATTCTTGAATCATATGATGCAAGTATGCATTCACATGATACAAGTGCGCATTTCTTTAAGAATTTAAGTGCGCAGTTCTTGAAAACCCCAAATCTTCAACATGATTTCACAGTTTCCAACCATAAATCCTGTAGACACAACGAAGATCTTGTTAGAATCCACAGACTACCTTATAACTTCACACAATTATATGGAAGGGAGTAGAAGAAACAGATCAGCGGTGGTGGTACAACGGTGGTTTGGTGGTGGTTGGAAGAACTTGTTGGATGAAAATGATGGTTCGATGGTGGCGGTTAAAAATTTAGGGTTTAGAATAAAAAGTGAAAAAGAAAAACTACTGTGATATTTATAGTAAAAACCTATTGGGCTGCGCACTTGATCTTTGGTACGCCAGGCCCAACAAAGCTTGTCAACTTGTTAAGTTCGCAGGCCCAATAAGACCTTAACAGTCTGATAAGTGCGCAGGCCCAACAACAAGAAAATAGCCTTTAAACCAAAGATCTGGGTTTAGAGATCAACCGTTTCTCACCTATTGCATCAAGATCATATCAGTCATACCTTCCAGACCACATTTCAACTTTCCGTTGGATAGCTGCAGCCCAAGAAAAACTGTCGGTATATTTGTCCACTTAAATCCATGCCTCTCGTCTTTCAACATACTTTATGTGATGATCTTTATCATGTTTTGGTAATATTGACGACATGTTAATGGACCCCACTTGTGCCAGGTGTAAGCCTACCAATCCTCAAGGTTTATTGAGATATAATGATGAGAGCTTCAGGTCTATGTTTCCATAAGCAGAGAAGATGATCATTATGTGTAGAGGATGTGATTTGACACGAAAACAGGATTATATGATCATACAAGTTACTAAACCAGGTGCGGAAACCCTAGCTTAGAACAAACTGATGTAAACTCAAATCAAAACACAATCAAAGTCATTTTCAAAGCTTTTCATAGATTAACTCTTTCAAATACTTGATTACAATTCAATTACAGTTAATCTAGCACACACATAAACTCTCTCAAACCTCTCTGGAACACACCTCAAAAACACACACACTAAATGACTCCCTTAAACTTACAAAATCACAAAAACTATATATAGGACCTGCACGTTCGCCCCTTTCATCTGGTCGAACGTGGGTCTTTTCCACATTCGCCCACTGCAAGTGGTCGAATGTGTCTTCACAGTGTAGTTCCTTCCAGATTCGTCCACATATCTTCTACCTTCGCCCACTACAATTTCACCTTCGCCCATATTATCTTCCTTCGCCCATCAGTCCACTTCTAACACATGTTAACCATCTAATCATTAGTCGCAAAACGCATCTACAAACTCCCCCTCGACTATTGATTAGATCGTTTTCTGTCTTCGTCCATGGCTTTGTTCAGCAACTTGATTCTGAGCTGTTTCTTCTGCTCTGTTGTCATCTCAGGCTCTAATTTTCTTTTCACCGGCTTTGACACATTTGCCATCTTCACCATCTTGCCAAGCTTTCCTTCCAAATTACTACCAGCATTAATATCATAAGCAAAGCAAACACCAACAACTTGTGTGTATTTCTTTGCTTGATCTGCATCGTTCGGCTCATGATGAATCGGATTATAAAAGAGCATGATGATGTCTTCGAAGGTGCAATTGATCAACCACATAGGATCAAATGCATGAACATGTTTGTATTTGTCCTTTCCATCTCTCAACACGATCACAGCTTCTGCCTTCCTCCAATCATAATACCAGAAAATGAAATCAGCACTGAAGTGTTGAGGCATAGGCATCAAAGGTATCTTTCTCATCACTTCAGGTGCCTTATAAATCAAGGTAACCCGTTTCAACTTGGTTCTGGGATCAATATCCCTGTGAACTTTCCTCCGGGGATATTGTGGTTTGAATCTGTTCCATTTAGTTCTACTTTCCCAAACCAGCTTGTCTGCACACCAACCGACATGTGAATTATTCACTGAAGCACCCGACATTTGGAATCTGCACAAATCTCTAACCGCCCAGTACGGTAGAGTTAGCAAGTCAATGAATCTGTAAAAGTACAAGATTCCAGATTCCCACTTAGCAGCTAGACACTTCAGCCTGCCTAAGTATGTCCACCCTAGAGCTCTGCCTCTGAACTTCGCATTGTGAAACCTATAAAAGTTTCCTTGAGCTTCAGGCTTCGGTCGGTTTTCATCCATCAATCTTAATTTCTTCAAATAATCCTTCAATTCATCAGATTTATTTGAAGATTCAGGCATATCAGTTCCAAATACCTTCTCTACAAACTCTGCACTTCTCTTCTTTGCTTTTCTTTTTGCAGACGTATTAGGAATCTCAGTAAAGTCAGGAAACACCAAGTCTTCATCAGTTTGTCTGAAGTACTGTGGGTATTCCTCATGTGTGATATCCTCTATTTCAACTTCTTCAAATTCAGGGGTGTCTTTGTCATCAGAGTGACTTCCAATATCCTTTTCAGGAATATGTGGAATCGACTCATCAACAATAAATTCTTCAAATGTTTTCCCTACCCTCTGTGCAAGTCCATCCAAGATCTCCTTTGCCACAGATGCAGGTATTTCCCCTTCTTCCAAATCAGGATCGTTATATTCCAATTCGTATCGCATGTCATCAGTTTGGAATATTTCAGCAAAACGACCTGTGAACTCAATGGTCCATTCTCTTCTTTCTAAGATGTCCTTGTAGACTTGTTTAGCATCGTCAGATAAAGACCTCACCTTCTCATTCCAAAACACACTTTCATCAGAATCAACATTCTCACTCTTCTTCTTTGAACTTGACTCACCTGTGTCTTTCTTCTTCTTTGAAGATGGTCTCTTCTCAAATGTAAACTTCGAAGTATCATCAACTCCATCATTATCATCACTACTACTACTCTCATCCTCCTTTTGACTTCCTGAACCTTCAGCATCATCATCATCATCATTATCATCATCTCCATCATTACTCTTTTCCGATTCTTCATCCTCATCATCCTCATCTTCCTCTTTATCAGATTCAGATGGTTCAAAGTCAACCTGTTCAACTTCCTTTTCTTTATCTTCCTCACCCTCTTTCAACTTAGGTGCAACATTATACAGGTTATCTATCATCTCACTAAGGCGTTTGTTCTCAGCCTTCAACTCTTTATTATCCTCTTTTATAGCCTTGTACCTGTTCTTGTTTCTCAAGCACTTTCCTTCAAGCTTCTTATTCTTTGCTTCTAGCTTCTTCACTTTCTCGTCTATCTCATCTTGATTAGACTTAGAAGCTACTACAATCTGAAGCATCTTTTCATCATTCTGCTTAAACTTGGCTATTTCTGCTTGCTGAGCCACTAACATCTTCATCATGTCGTCCATTTTCTTATTCACTTGCTTCATCACTTCGTCATCCACAGTGACTTTCTTTGACTTGGACTTTGACTTTGATGGCTCAACTTCAACTTCTTTTTCTTTCTGAGGCTTTGTAAACATGTTAAGAACATTATCCAGTGCTATATTGAATTGATCCACTGGTAATTTTGTTGCCTCCACAGTCTTTTGTTTCTTAGTGGCTGGTGAAGATTGTTTTGATGATGTACCAGCTTCAGGTAATCTCTTCCCTCTCAAAAGTAGGTTTAATTCTTTCTCTCTCAGTTGCTTTGTACTTGTTTTCTTGGCCATGGTTTTGTGTTTGGGCTTGGGCAAGTTAACTACTACGGTTTCACCTTCATTCAACTCGTCCAAATTCACAGTTAACCCTTCATCTTCAGCACCAACAGACTGCTTGCTCTTCTTAGCTTCTTCAATCGATCTGTTTAGTGATTCAGACTCACCAACCAAAGTGGCCTTTTGTTTGGTAGTCCGGACATTTTCAGCATCCGAATCCCACTGTTCTTCAGTCTCAGTCTCTTCTGAATCAACAGACTCTTCATCTACCAAACTAGTACCCTTCTTTGCAGTTGATTTCTTCCTCACAGCTTGTTGTTTTGAACTCCCCTGCTCAGTCTTTCCTTTGCCCTTCCCTTTGGCTCCAGGATTGACTACTTGCCTTTTCCTCTTTGTACTTGCATCAGCATAAACCAACGGATCATCATTGTCACTATCACTATCAGGATGCCTCGCTGTGTTCTTTCCAGGATCCATGTAATCCTCTCTAGCCAAGGCTCCAAACAATCTCCTGTAAGGTGGTCTTTCATTATCAGGCACACCTTTGTAACCTTTCATTCTAGCCAAGGTTCTAATATTCATATGATCCATAGCAAGTATCTGTGTTGGATCTTTCTTCAGGTTTGGATATTTGTGATCAAAGATCATCATCAGAAATCTAGGATAAAGCATGAAGTATTTCTTCTTCAAACCCTTCAGCATCTCCAGCATGTGATCCAAAATCATCCCAGCAACGTTAAATGGTTTGTTGAGAGTCAACGCAACCATTAACGAGCTCAAACTCTTCCTCATCACGTCGTATCCTCCACTAACACATCCAAACACAAGTATGATGACGTGAGCAAAATACTTGAACTGCACTCTCAGTTTCCCTTTGTACATAGAACCATCAGTGATCGGTCCTTTGTATTTCATCCTAAGGAAACAGGCTTTCTGCTCAGTCCATGATAGTTCTCTTGGATCTTCACTGGTTTCAAACTTGATTTGGAGAGCTTCTCTGATATCTGCTTCAGTAATAAACATCTCTATTCCTTGAATCTTGCTTCTGATAACAGTCTGATTATCAAAGTAATCATACTTGGCGTTGTTGTAGAAATCCTCAACTATATCCTTGTAGATAATAGTTGGTGTAGCCAAAGCATAAACTACTCTGCATCTCTTCAGAAACTTGATAATCTCAGTAAACTCCACGTTCTTCTCCACATCTCCCAGATACGCGCAACAGTTGTGAGTCTTCTCAAACGGCCATTTATTACCGCTTGATGATTCACCCTCTTGTACAGTTTCTGGAACAGGATCAGTAACTGCAGTCTCAACAGGCATCTCAATATTCTCTTGTTCTTCAGCCATCTGAAACATAAAATCAAAAACAAGCGTCAAAACACAAAATCATCAAAAACTTAAAAATTTTAGGATTTGAAAAACCACATTCGCCCAAAATTCTGGTCGAATGTAAACTTTTGTGGTCGAATGTACTTCAATTAGGCCGAGTGTGGAATAATTCTAAGTAGAAAAACACATTCGTCCGTTTTTGAGTTCCTTCGTCCATTCTGTTTCACCTTCGTCCAAACGACAGACCGAAGGTAGAACTTGTTCTTGCCTAAAATTTAAAAAATTTTCAAACATGTTTTTAACCTTTAATTTTGATCAGAATCACACCTAACATGGCCGACTAAGATTCGTGTAACATCAATTTCCCTTAAAATTCATTCAACATCAGTTTTCAAAAGGAATTAGGGTTTTTATTGTATCATTCGATCAATCAGTGATTAAACATTGTTTTTATACTAATTCCTGATACATTCTCCCCCTAAAACTGATGTGGAGTGAATGTGTAACAAAATTAAACATTAACAATCACTTGAACACCATTAACCCTAAAACCCTAAGCCCGGTTATTAAAACGAATGATTCCGGCTTCAATCCTTGGTCATTACCTGTAAATGTTATATGGAAATGATCAGTATGATCTAGGGAATAAAACGCACAAGCAAGAGATTCAAAATCAACAAGGTCTGGTTATGGATGAAATTTTGAAAAATTTGAAGTGAATGGTCGAATCTGCAAAAGAGTTATATATAGAATCCACCTTCGCCCGTTTCGTCTGGACGAATGTACAAAATATTCACCTTCGCCCCAACCAAATGGCACGAAGATAAAATTGGTTTACCCGAAGGTGGAATTGAAATAGAAAGCCTCATTCGCCCAGTTTTAAACTGCCCGAAGGTGGAAAAGTTTCCACATTCGTCCCATTGAAGGGCGAATGTAAAATGGAAAACTTGAAAAATTTTGCCAAATCACAAATTCGAATCCCGTTCAACATTTTTCAATCCGTTAAGCTTCCAAAACACAAATTTTCACTTTTAGAATGATACAAAGCCCAGATGGTGTTGTCAAATCTCAGAAATTGACTATCAAGCATCCCCGGTTATCAAAAATAAAGCAGATATGCAAAAATTTTGAATTTTTCTGAAATTTTATCAAAAACACACCTAAAATCTTTTTGGATTTTGTATCTTTTTGACAATAAAAGTAAATTGCAACAAAATAAAATGCATCAAAGTAAATGAAAGCAGTAAACATTTTGTGAAATCCGGTCAGAGGATCATATCAGTTTTCTGAGAAATCTAATCACAGCGTTGATCTTTTTGTTTAATATTATCATTAGAAACAGTATGTGACACGGCAATTGCTGATATTGTGGTCCACGTAAGCTCACATGCAGACAATTACGCAATGCTTTAAAATGATACGAGTTAGGTGTATTAGACTAACACGATGTGGTTCCCACACACACGACATACTCCCGTATCAAGTAATTGCACAATGCTTCGTCGTAACGCGTGATTATGCCAGAGTTATCCGTAAAAGTTACAAAGTATATAGCACAGAGGTGTACAGGTCAGCAATTGAATGCAGCAGAGTAACATGTGCGTATACACTAGGTCGAGGCTGATATTAATCACTGATTTGCATCAGATGATCAATATGATGTAATAATGCTCTATGATCAATTAAAACATAAAGTTCCTCAATTCGGTAACTTCCGGTTTTGGCAAATAAGCTCTTTTAGCAAATATTCTGATAAAACTAGGTCCGTAAATCAATACGACAAAAGTTTATCAGAATATTCCGGATAACCATAACATAACGACCCGAAACCTCAGATTTTGGCAATCCTATCAAACGAAATTACGGTACTAAGACCATATGCCCATGAGGTGTTCAGCCACGAACGCGTAGTTCGTTATGTTTGTATCACTAATGCACGCAATATTTAGTCTACGAAGCCTATCAGCATATCACACGTAATCAACATACGCCTCATAAACTATACAATTCTTTAGCCTGTGTCAGATCTCCACTGATGTACTATCATTTCCTCTGTTTTACCAGGAAATCATTTTTGATTTTCTAATTTTTAGGTCTTTTTGAATTTTATAATGTTTTTGGTTTTTCTGATAAAATGGCTCCCCCTAAAATAAAGAACATATTTTTGAGATTTTTGATTTTTCTGAAAAACAAAAACAAAAATTTGAAAGAAACAATCCACTCGAAAGCATCAACTTCTTTGAGGATTAAACAATCCCCTCGAAAGCATCAACTTCTTTGAGGATTACGATAGTAAAGAGAAATTCCCAATTAGCAAAGAGAAATTCCCAATTAGCAAAATATAAAAACTAAAAACTAAAAAGCGATAAACCGAGGTGCCGATTAGTCCTGTTTTTCCTTAATATTGTTTACTTTTAAAAGATATTCAAAGCGTGAACGGTCAAAAGCTTTAGTAAACAGATCTGCACGTTGGTAGTCAGTATGTATTTTGATCATATCGATCAATTCCTTAGCGTAACAATCACGGATAAAATGATATTTGATCCGGATGTGTTTCGCTTTAGAATGATTATCCGAATTTTTAGTTAATGCAATTGCGGCTTCGTTGTCACAGTAAATAGGAGTTTTAAGAAACTGCAAACCGTAATCCACCATCTGTTGTTGAATCCAGAGTACTTGCGAACAGCAACTCGAGGCTGCAATGTACTCGGCTTCACAGGTAGATTGTGCTACGGAAGTCTGTTTCTTGCATTGCCAGGTGATTAACCTGCTCCCGAAAAACTGGCAACCAGCTGTAGTAGATTTGCTATCTTTGTCACAGCCGCCCCAATCTGCATCACTAAAAGATATGAAATCAAAATTATCATCATTAGGGTACCAAAGTCCTTTTGAGGGACAACCCTTCAGATATCGAAGGATACGCTTGACCGCAGTCAGATGACTTTGTTTCGGTTTCGATTGATAACGGGCACAGAGACACGTTGCATACATAATATCTGGTCGAGACGCCGTCAAATACATCAGAGATCCGATGATTGCTCTGTATGTAAAAGGATCCGTCAGCTCCCCCTTAGCGTCCACTCCAATCCCGTGATTGGGTTGAATCGGGGTATCCATCGGCTTTGAGTCCTCCATCTGGAACCGGCTCAAGATGTCGGAGACATATTTTGTCTGGTGAATGAAGATCCCATCGGGTCTTTGGTCCACCTGTAAGCCTAGGAAAAACTGCATCTCCCCCATTGCGCTCATTTCGAACTTTTCCTGCATGACAGTTTCGAACTCCCTGCATAAAAGCTCGTTAGTTGAACCAAATATTATATCATCTACATATATCTGCACTAGAAGCAAGTCATCTCCCGTCTTCTTCGTAAAGAGGGTGCAATCGACGAGGCCGCGCTTAAATCCTTTGGTGATGAGGTATGTACTTAGCTCCTCGTACCACTGCCTCGGAGCCTGGTGCAAGCCATATAGAGCTTTGTTCAACACGTAGACCTTATCCCGGTGGATTGGGTCCTCAAAGCCTGGTGGCTGCCCTACATACACCTCTTCCTTGACTTTCCCGTACAGAAATGCGCTTTTCACGTCCATTTGATAAACTTTGAATTTCTTATAAGAAGCAAACGTGAGGAACATCCGAATAGCTTCGATTCGTGCTACCGGTGCATAGATTTCGTTATAATCAATTCCTTCGATTTGATGGAAACCCTGCACGACCAATCTGGCTTTGTTACGAACGATAACCCCACGATCATCCTTCTTACACTTAAACACCCATTTCTGGAATTGTAATAACTCCTCCTGCATAGCTTCCACCCAGGCATCATCCTTTAAAGCGTCCTTGTATGTCCTTGGCTCTACCTGCGACACATAACACGCAAACGACCAATCATTTTGACTACCAGATTGTTGAATTTTGGCATATAAAGCTAAAGCACCAAAACTCTCTGGCGAATTAACGCTTTTAAGCTGCCCTCTGGTCATAACACTGCTTCCAGGATCACCGATTACTTGCTCCAGCGGGTGAATACGATGAATCCGAGATTCCGGATAATCAGGTACTTGCACTCCCGTCTGAACAGTCAAGTTCTCTACAGCATCCAGATCATGACCCGTATTTGATGATGAAGCCACATCTGAAGTTGGAGTTGGGTTCACTGGCGGTGCCTCTGGTTCTTCAGCTTGATCAAGAATAGCTTCTTCAAATTGTTCATCTTCAGATTCTGAAGTGTCTAATGAAGTTGAAGCCTCTTGATATACTTCTTCCTCTTGTATAGGAGCATTGGTATCATTAGAAGCTGGTAGGGGGTTCACGGTGATCGGACGCACCAACGGTGAAGTTGTTGCATTTTCACACTCGTAAAGTAATCGAATAACAGCTTCTTCAACCAAGCTATCTAGATTGAATGATTCAAAGAAATCTTTGTAATCAAACATCCAGTCAGGACCCGTGCCTTGAATATTTTGAGTATATCGTTGAACTTCCACGTTAGCCCAGTCTTCCACACGACGAGTTCGCTTGTTGTATACCCGTTTGAGCGGGGTTGCATATCCAACAAAATAACCTTCCTCGGCTTTAGGACTAAACTTATCGCTTGGATTCAACATAGTACATGGCGCCCCAAAAGGTTCTAGATACTCTAAGTTCGGCTTTCTTCGATGTAACAGCTCATAAGATGTTTTACCAAACTTCTTCACTGTCAGAACCCGATTTAGTGTGTAATTTGCTGCATAAATCGCCTCATTCCAGAACATTACTGGAAGATTTGAATCAGCAAGCATGGTTCTAGCCGCTTCAATTAGAGTCCTATTCTTTCGTTCAGCAACACCGTTCTGTTGAGGGGTGTACGGAGCTGAATATTCATGATGTATCCCTTTGTTTTCACAAAGTTCATCCATCTTGGCGTTTTTGAACTCCGTCCCATTGTCACTCCGAATTCTCTTTATCTTCACATTGTAGAGATTCTGCAATCGAGTGAACAGAACTTTTAGATTGATAAAAGTGTCGCTTTTATTCTGCAAACACATCACCCATGAAAATCTTGAATAATCGTCAGTGACGACTAAACAATAAAGCTCTCCAAGATGACTTTTGCGCTTGACCGGTCCGAAAAGATCCATGTGCAGTAGCTCAAGTGGCATCTCAACAGAGTTAACCTTTTTCACTTTGTGGGACTGTTTGTGTTGCTTCCCCTTTTTACAACTAACACACTTGTCATTCAGATGGAAATGTTTCACGTTTACTCCATCGACAAGTCCATTTCTCACAAGTTGATTCATTTTCTTCAGATGAATGTGCCCCATTCTTCGGTGCCACATTATCGATTCTTTCTCTGTCGCCTTGGACAAAAAGCATGTTATCTGCCCCTGTGATGTCATCGCCTTGGACATATCAAGAATGTATAGATTGTTGACGCGAGGTGCCTTCAACATTATCCACTCTTTAGGAATTGTAAAGCCCGGTTTCAGAATATAGCAGGATTTGTCATCAAAATGCACAGTAAATTGCTTGTCACATATTTGACTGACACTCAACAGATTATAGTCTATCTGCTTCACATACGAAATCCGCTCGAAACTCACTATCCCATTGCTCACACTTCCTTCCATTGTGATATATCCTCCTTTATTTCCCGCGAAAGCTACATACCCTCCATTGATGTTCTTCACGTCGAACAGCAACGCAAGATCCCCTGTCATGTGGCCTGAAGCTCCACTATCAACAATCCAAAGACTGCTAATAGGGCCAGCTGAAGCTCCCTGCACACAAAAAGTAAATCAGTTAGTTCTTTCGGGGGACCCAAGCCTGAGTCTTGGGTCTTTGAACATCAGGTTTCAAAGTAACATTCTCACAATCATTTTGAACAACTTTTTGATCAATCTTTTTCTGATTGTTCAAAACAGTTTCCTTTCTCTCATTATCTTTTGAAGTTGAGGCTCCTGGAGTGCCATTAGGTGTCCAAGATTGTTCAGACCTTTTCAATATACGAATCTGAGACTTTGGGTTCTCAGTTGGTTTCTGAACATTGTTAGCAAATGTAACTTTCTTGGTAACCTTATCTGATTTAACAAACTTAGGTCCAACATTTGATTTGACAATCGGTTTTGGTGGAACCTTTTGCCTATCAACTGTTGTGTTCACCACAGGCTTCCTCCATGAGTGTTCCATAGCAATCCGATTCCTTCGATCATATTGCATTGGACGAGTGTTCCTCATTTGGTGAAAATTGTTATGATTATAAAACGGTTGTGGTTGTTGAGGAACAACTCTCCTATGTGGTGGCACATAATGATCAATCGGTTTTCGCATAGAATTCCTCACTTCCACCTCGTGCCTTTTGTGCCTTACATATGGGCACTGAGCAAGTAAATGCCCTCGTTCCCCACATTTAAAGCACGCACGGTACTCTTCAAAAACATTCGGAGCATTTGGTTGAGCAAATGATCTAATAGGATATTGATCATTGTACTGTTGCTTCCTTAAACTCTCAGGGAGTGGCCCTTTTGAGTAAGTAGGCTCATTAAAACCATTAGCTCTGTTTTTGGGTCTAACAAACTCTGTGACATGGACCTTTGGTTCTTGAGGAACATCCAAATACAATTTTTTTAATAAAGCTGGTGGAATCTCATTTGTTCTCTCATGTTTTGGGAACCAAATAGTACTTTCTTGCCAAATCTTGTCAATTTTAGCATAGTTAACATCTTTTATTGGAAAGTCCTCGTCAGAGATGATCTTATCGGATCCTTCCATCCGATAAAACACCTTTACAGGTTTGTCACATTGTTCGTTTTTAGCATTCTTTTCAAGATCTTTCTTAACCACATTAAGATCTTTCTTCACAACATTCTTTTCAGACTTCTTTTCACAATGAATCTTTTTCATTGGAATCACAACTTGAGATGATGAAACTGGTTCATTTGTAATGATGTGATTTTCTTTTGGAATTTCACATGCATTAACAGTTTGGTTACAACCAGTATCATCACTATCTGAGTCTGAATCTACACTCTCAGCAGTAACACCCTCATCATTGATTCCCAAAATCGGTCTAACATCGGAATTTGGATCACCAATACTTGAAGTATTAGATTCATTTTCCGATGCTGAATCAGATTTTACCGAACTCTCCGGTGTCACTTGGTGACAATTATGATTTTCAAAAAGAACCGGAGATGGTACAGCCCGATAATTGGTGGTTTTATCATCAATGATGTGGTCTACCACATAAGCAATATGCTTATAGCTTTCCAGCTTTTTGTTTACTTTCTCAGCAAAGCATTTGATGGCTGCCATTTCCAACTTGGTGTTTTCAATTTCATTGATATAGTTGTTAATTGCCAATTGTTTTAAAGACAAGGTGTTTTTCAAGTCGGAAATGTCCTTTTTGTAGCCATCTAATACTTTGTTAAAAGCATTCAACTCTTTGCGAGTAGATTGACTGTTCATGATAGCACTATCACGTTGAACACGGAGTTGTTTAATCTCCTCAGTCAATCTATCACATGTACCACAATATTTTTCACTTGTATTATCAGTACTACATGCAGAACTTACAGGTTTTGGCGGATCAGTCATGGCCATTAATGCAAAATGAGCTTCCTTTCCTGCAAAGAATCTGGAATAATCAATCTTTGTGAAAGCATCATCTGCAATGCACGACTTCCTTGTCATCAGAAAATCCGCTTCTGCAAGCAATTGATCGATATCTTCATCTAGAGAATTAACACTTGCTTCCGTATCCGATTCACTGTCTGAATCAGAGTAAACCGATTCACACTCCTCAGGAATATCAGAAATAGTATCAATCACAACTCCAGAATTTGTCTCTTCAGTTTGAACTTCAACATCAACCTCAGCATTAACGTTAACAGGTTCAGTTTCCACATCCATCTCAGCCTCAGACTCATCACTTTCAACCTCAATTCCTTCCTTCTCCACCATCGTCATTGAATCTTCAATGTCAACCTGATATGCAACACAAGCCACATTGCCACCAGTAGTAATTTCTTCAACACCTATCTGCATACTCGACCAGTCAAACCTCTCATCTTGTTGAGTTACCAATGCTTGATTGGTATTCTGTTGTTGTTCATTTGGTGTAGTGATTGGTATGACTGTTCGGTTAGAATTGTTTGATGTTTGGTTTTGTGTCTGGTTTGGTGTGTTTGGTTGTCTATTTTGGTTGTTATTAAAGTTGTTTTGACGGTTTTGGTAGTTGTTGTTGTTTTAGTAGGAAACTTGGTTTTGGTTTTGTTGTTGACGGTTCTGATAACTGGCATTGAATGGATTTCTATTGCCTTGTTTTGGTGGCTGGGTGCATTCTCGTTTAAAGTGACCTTTCCCTCCACAGTTAAAACAAGTCACTTTCTCCTTATTGAACCCGTAGGTTGTGTTAGGAGAAGTTCCCAAGTCTGTTCTACCTGTCTTCTCAATAAACTCCGTTGCTCTTCGCATTATGCTTGCAAAAGCCCATTGAATATCAATGAGTTCCATCTCCTCCTTGTCAATTTGTGCATAGTCTTCATTGGTCAAGTTGTTATTCCCAATTTGACTAGCAACTAGTCCATTGTAGGATGAGATCATTGCAGAGACTAATGCAATGTGTTGCTGAGCAACTTCAACTGTCACATTTCCAAGGTTAGATGTCTCCAAAACCACTGTTTGTTGATTAGGTTGGTTCATTGGTTGTTGTTGAGATTGACTAGCAGTGTAGAAAGCTGCTTGTTGCTTTAGAGAAAATGGTGGAATGTATGAATAGTTGTATGGTACTTGTGGTGATGGTTGTGTTAAAGATGAAGTTTGTTGATGGTAGTTAATGGTAGGTGATTCCACAACATTGGATATACATGCAACATGTGGTGTAACTAGCCCTCCTGAGCTTGTACTTGCTGGAACTGAAGATCCTCCAAAGTATAAGTTTGGATTCTGAGGAATCTGTGCTCTCCTAGCCTTCCTCTTCTCTTCCAATTCTTTGTTTTCCAGCTTCTCAATGAACTCCTGAATAGACCAGTATTGATAAGCATCCTTCTCCTTCAGAACTTCCACATGCTGATCCGAGTTTGGTGGTAATGCATCTGCAAACTTGTCCACCTGCTTTGCCATAGGAATCTGTATACCATAGCTAGACAATTCAGATAACAAATGATTATATCTAGGAGTTAGTTCTTTCAAGGTTTCATTTCCAACATAAGAAAAATTCTCAAACTCCTTTATAAGTTCTTCCGTCCTCAAACTTCTAGTCTTCTCATTTCCATCATGCTTCCTTTTAAGCATATCCCATAGTGCCTTAGAAGTTGTGCAAGTCCCAAACTGATGCAAAAGATCATTTGTGATTGCCTGTGTTAATTGGGAAAACGCCTTCTTTTCCACAGCAAACTTCTTTTTCTCATCCTCAGCCATGCTCTCCAATGGCACTGGTTCACCTGTGTTCTCCAAAACTGGTGGTGTGTAACCTTTAGCAATCATGTTCCATGCTTCAGCACCTTCCACTCCCATGCCTTCCAAATGTATCTTGAACTTTTTCTGCCACTGATTGTATTCTTGAATCTCCATAAGCTTCGGTGGCCGAGTCCCGCTACCTGAAGACAAATCATTAATTAGTGTGGAAATAGCATTTGTAGTTTGAGTGTTTACCACCGCTGCTGCTACTCCCCAGTAGTCAGACTGTGGTGCTGGAGGTGCACTTTGAGTCATGTAGTTAACCGGCTGTGAAGACTGTGTGCTCGTCTTATGTGCTGCCACTGTCCATGGGTCCATCACCTGCTGTTGTGGTTGTGTAGTTGCTGGTGTCGGAGTCTGAAAATGCCACATGATCACGAACTTTGAGAAATTCAACACTTAGAAAATTTTCCAAAAACTAGCTCTAGGTTCGCCCAAAATGACTTCAGGTTCGTCCCTTTCTGTCTTAGATTCGCCCAGAAATACTTCCCCGAATGTAAAATCTCACCAGAAAGTAAAAACACACTAACACTTTCCACGTTCGCCCAAAAAGTTCCAGGTTCGCCCGTTTGGTTTCCAGGTTCGCCCGCACGATCTCCCGAATGTGAAAAGTTAGACCCGAATGTGAAAAATTCAACAGAAAAATTCTACGTTCGCCCGAAAATCCCTAGGTTCGACCACAATTTCACTCAGGTTCGCCCAAAAACTCACACTTTCGTCCAAAACACTCCAGGTTCGCCCATATTGACTTTTGAAAAACGGTTACACTTTGAAAAACGGTTATATTGATCTCTGATTTTCAAAAGTTTGTGAATTTGAATGATCTTGATTAGGTTTTGCTTCGGAGATGATTTGGAACAACTTTAATACTTGGAATTTTGAATTTTAACCACAAAATCAACTCTAATTCTTTCAAAAACACTTAAAAACCATTTTTATGCAAAAACAGATGTGAATTGATCAAAATAATATCCAAATCAGCTCTGAGTTTATCAATTTGTTGTTGTATGATCATCTATGCTCTGATACCACTTTGTAGAGGATGTGATTTGACACGAAAACAGGATTATATGATCATACAAGTTACTAAACCAGGTGCGGAAACCCTAGCTTAGAACAAACTGATGTAAACTCAAATCAAAACACAATCAAAGTCATTTTCAAAGCTTTTCATAGATTAACTCTTTCAAATACTTGATTACAATTCAATTACAGTTAATCTAGCACACACATAAACTCTCTCAAACCTCTCTGGAACACACCTCAAAAACACACACACTAAATGACTCCCTTAAACTTACAAAATCACAAAAACTATATATAGGACCTGCACGTTCGCCCCTTTCATCTGGTCGAACGTGGGTCTTTTCCACATTCGCCCACTGCAAGTGGTCGAATGTGTCTTCACAGTGTAGTTCCTTCCAGATTCGTCCACATATCTTCTACCTTCGCCCACTACAATTTCACCTTCGCCCATATTATCTTCCTTCGCCCATCAGTCCACTTCTAACACATGTTAACCATCTAATCATTAGTCGCAAAACGCATCTACATTATGTCAATCAGATGATGAGAGCTTCAGGTCTATGTTCCCATAAGCAGAGAAGATGATCATCTGATTGCTTTTTGAGCTATCTATATGTTTGCACGTCACTAACATTGCGTGTCTTTTGTTGCTCATTTTGATTTAATAGCCCCGCTTTGGTAGCTTGCACTCTTAGGTGTCTTTTGGTTGCTTATGCACAAAATTTTCTGTGTCTTTTGATCTCTCAACCTGTGTATGACCGGACTCAGCTTGTGCAAACCTAAAACACAGTGGGAATCCAGCATCTCGTGTAGATCTTTTTAGTTTGTCATCCACAGCAGTTTACTCGATTCCAAGCTGAATCTACCGACATGTCGTTGCTTGAAGCCACAACGTCCTCTGGGTCCTATTCACATGCTGACAAATATGATTAGTTCCTATCATTTCTTGATTGTTTTGAAAAAGTTTTTAATTTTAAAACTTGCAATTTTAGGGATCTACCGGTTTATTTCTCCCCCAAAAATCTTTATTTTATTTTAAACATAAGATTTTTCTATAGTTTATTTACAAGGTTTTTTTTTTTTTTAATCATTCAAAGTTGATCATCTCTAACCAAGTTACCAACTGACGAAAACGGGTTTTGTCGAAAGCTTTTGTAAAGATATCTGCCTTTTGATCAGCAGTATCTATAGGCAACACCTGTATGTACCCTTTGTCGTGCGCATCGCGAATTGAATGAATCCGATTTTCAATATGTTTAGTTTTCGAATGATCAATTGGATTCTTCACGATGTCACGACAAGCATCATTATCAATGTAGATAGGGGTTCTCATGATATTCAAACCGTAATCCAACAGCTGATTTTGAATCCACAACACTTGACAGCAACAACTGGATGCGGCTGTGTACTCAGCTTGAGCGGTAGATATAGACACAGTGGTCTGCTTCTTGCTCTGCCATGACACGAGCCTGTTTCCCAGAAATTGATAGCCACCAGAGACGGACTTTCGGTCAATCCTGCAACCAGCATGATCACTATCAGAGTATGCAATTAAGTCAAAATTGTCACTCTTAGGATACCATAAACCAAGTTTTGGTGTTCCTTTGAGGTAGCGGAAGATTCTTTTTACTGCAGTTTCATGAGATTGCTTTGGATTTGACTGAAAGCGAGCACAGCATCCAACTGCCCACATGATGTCCGGTCTGCTGGCTGTGAGATACATCAAGGATCCAATCATAGAACGGTAAGTGTGCGGGTTCACAAAAGGGCCTTGAAGATCTGGTACAAGCGTTGTTTGAGCTGCAAAAGGGGTGTTGGACGGTTTGCAATCCGACAGGTTGTACTTTGCCAGAATGTTTCTTGTGTATTTTGCTTGATGGATGAGAATACCGTCTTCTTTCTGTTGGACTTCGAGACCTAAGAAAAATGATAGTTCTCCCATCATGCTCATTTCAAATTGAGACTTCATAATGCTTTCAAATTCCCTGCACAAATTTTCGTCAGTTGAACCAAAGATAATATCATCAACATATATTTGAACAAGGATAGAATGTTTGTGGACTTCTTTGGTGAACACGGTCATGTCGATCTTCCCTCTTGTATGCCCATTTTGTAGCAGATATGAAGACAAGGTCTCATACCAAGCTCTAGGAGCTTGATGGAGACCGTAGAGAGCCTTGTCCAACTTGTAGTATCTGTTTGGATGATGAGGGTCTTCGAATCCTGGCGGTTGGCACACATAGACTTCTTCTTTGATCTTCTCATATAAGAAAGCACTCTTCACGTCCATCTGAAAAACCTTAAAATTTCGATATGAAGCATATGCCAAGAAGATGCGAATGGCTTCAAGTCGAGCGACTGGAGCGAAGACTTCCTCATAATCAATCCCCTCCTGCTGACGAAATCCTTGAACAACCAGACGAGCTTTGTTCTTGATTACCACGCCACGTTCATCCATTTTGTTGCGAAAAACCCATCTTGTTCCAATAGGATATTTTCCTTCAGGCAGATCCACAAGCTCCCACACTTTGAGTTTTCTGAACTGAAATAATTCTTCCTGCATGGCCTCTACCCAGCTTGCATCTCTAACTGCATCTTCAATGCTGAAAGGTACCGTTTGAGATAAGAATGCTGAGAGAGCGGTGTTGAGCTTGTCTGTCTGATTTCTTGTAAGAACACCCTCACTGATTGGTCCAATGACATTTTCAATTGGATGATTCTTAGAAGACTTGAATCCCATATTCTCTTCTTCTTGCACTTGTGGAGGAAGGTTTGAAAGATGATCTCCAGGTGCAGAAGAGCTGGATGGTTCATTTACAGACTGCTGATTTGATTGTGTTCCTTCAGCATTTGACGTGCTTTCAGGAATGTTAGAGGTTTCAGCAGCCGTATCACCATTATTGAGTTGAGGAACAATTGGATCAGCAACAAGAGGAGAAAAGCGGGTGGTAAATGGTGCAACTTCGTCATCAGAAGAGTAGAGAATATTCCCAAAGGGAGATGAACCTGTAGCTTGATTTTCAGGAGCTTGATATGCAGGAACTTGCTGTTCAGGAATGACAAAGTGATTGAACACAACATCCACATCAATGAACCAGTCAGGACCGGTTCCAACATTAGTAGAGTTGGATTCTTGCCAGTCAACATAAAAGGATTCCAGAACCATCTTGGTACGTTTGTTGTATACTCGATAAGCCTTTTGACTAGAAGAGTATCCAACGAAGAAACATTCGTCTCCAACAGCATCAAACTTCATGATATTCTCAAAGTTGTTCAGAAGAGTGCAGGAACATCCAAACGGCCTGAAATAATCAATGAGAGGTTTTCTTTTGAAAAGCAATTCATAAGCTGTTTTCCCACGAGGCTTGACAATCAAGACCCTGTTAAGAACATAACAGGCGGTGTTCACAGCTTCTGCCCAGAAGATGATCGGTAACTTAGAGTCAATGAGCATGGTTCTGGCAGCTTCAATAAGTGTACGATTCTTCCTTTCAGCTACTCCATTTTGCTGAGGAGTCCTTGTAGCACTGTATTGGAGATGAATTCCTTTCCTGCTGCAGAACGTCACAAAACTTTGGTTCTTGAATTCTGTTCCATGATCACTTCTGATTGATTTTACTTTTAATTTGATTATATTCTCGATCAAAGGAACGAACAGCATCAAGGTCTCAGCAGCCTCACTCTTTGTTGATGCACTTTATGTGGACGTCACTGTCGAATAGACTAGGGTTGAGTCTAGGTATAGTGTTACATGAGATTGTGGTGATCCATAAGGGCATTTTATGGATCTGACGCATTTGTAAAATATAGGACAAAACACATGTTTACATTCGACCAAAACAATGTGGGCGAATGTGGAAGTTTTCCACATTCGACCAACACAAATGGGCGAATGTGGAAAGACACCACATTCGACCATCATAAAGGGGCGAACCTGGAACTTGAGTTTTGTACTATAAATAGCAATCTCATGTGTTATTGTTCTTTTGGTGATTTGAGTTTGTACTTTGAATGCTCTCAAGGGGGAGGTCATGCCCGACCTCCCCCGCCACGAGATAGATGTTTATCCTACTGATGACAGTGTTTGTAACCGTTTCTGTATTAATACGAATCTGTGATGACGTTGTTATCGTATATTTCTGTCTCGTCTCGAATTCCCCGTCTGAAACCGAGTTGTTTACGCTTATTCGATCAACGAGTTCGGTCCATAACCGGATTCTCAATTGGTATCAGAGCCGTGGTACCGATTTGAACGATCTAACAGTCGTTTGAATCAATCACAGCTCGTTTTTACTGTTTTCAGACGTTAAAATCAGATTATAATTGAAAGGTTGAAACCCTAGAAACCCTAGATTCTTAATTGAACCCGAAATCATGTGATTTCTTCATGTTTTTGTGAATTCGAGGGTTAGGTTTTCATTTCCGCACCTTTCTGAACAAGTTTCATCATCAAATTCAAAGGATTAGAGTGATTGTGGACTGATTTGAAGAAAATATTGATCAAGAACACGATCAGTCTGCACATTCGCCCATTTCAGAATGTCAGGCGGGCGAACGTGGAATTCCACTGGGCGAATGTGGAATTCTACTGGGCGAATGTAGCATGTTTTGGGCGAACCTGGAATTTTGTGATAATATTTTCCACATTCGGGTGACTATTTTCACATTCGATTGATCGCGCGGGCGAAGGTGGAAGTCGAGTGGGCGAAAGTAGCTGATATTGGGCGAACGTGGAAAGGGTCAAGTATTATTTTACATTCTGGTTACTGTTCTACCTTCGGGTCAACAAAAGTGGGCGAATGTAGAAGTACCAGGGGCGAATGTAGAATTTAAGGCCTAAAAAATTTCGAAATGGCATTTTTGATGATTTTCGGAAGAATGGTGATGAGGTTTCCCCAAATTTGTTGAAGAATTGATGATGATGAAACAGTTTTAATGTGGGGTAGTCATGAGAATCAACAGTATGATAATCAGAACAGTCAACCCAGTTCCTGTATGTTTGAAGGAACTTGTTCTGAAGAGTTGTTAAGAAGAAGGAAATCAAGTTTGAGATTTCAATGTTCTGAAAGTAATGAGGTATCCTAGTAGGAGTCATGTGGCACGTAGGTTCAACGAAAGTTTCAAGTGCTGAAAACTTTTGATGGCTTGATTCACTCGTCTACGGCTTGTATTCTGTCGAACAGATGAAGTTACTCAAGAACATGATTGATTGATTATACGGGATCTCAGAGAAACTTGGTGAAGCATCAGTCAAGGGGGAGATTGTTGATGTAAGTGTCTGATACTTCAATAATAACTGACTGAAGATGCTAAGAATGTGAAGAGTAGAATGTTTTAATGCAATCACAGTCAGCACAGATAAAGAAATTTATGCAAATACTAATGTTCGAGTGGATTGTTTTGCACATAGTCACATTTGAGATGTTTAATTGGGTACTGACAGTTAGACTTCTCCAGTTGGTGTGAAGGGTGATGCAAAGGTTAAGTGCAGATATGAGACGTAAATTAGTGGTGGTACCTACGTGTTACGTTGAATATCTGATTGGTCAGTATGGAATCCTTCTAGTAGGGGTCTTATCAGGCTAGTTGGATTGCGCGTGATGTACTTGGTCAAGATGACATCCCTGGGTACTGATGCTACGAGACTGCAGTGCATTACATTGTCGACTTCACATTGGCGTAACTAGGTGATCTGGTTGTAATTCAGCGACCTGCTGAATTCGCAAATGATATACGTGGTCTAGTTGACTTCCTGCGTATTGATGCTGAAGGTCCGTAGTGCATTACTTGGTCGGTTCACGAAGGATGTTGTATTTCTAACTCAATGCAATGGTGCATGTATTGAGGGGAAGACCTGTGTTTCTGACTGTTGATGTGCAAGAGATTTGTGGATTCGCCAGCAGCGTCCAAGGGGGAGATTGTTGATGCACTTTATGTGGACGTCACTGTCGAATAGACTAGGGTTGAGTCTAGGTATAGTGTTACATGAGATTGTGGTGATCCATAAGGGCATTTTATGGATCTGACGCATTTGTAAAATATAGGACAATACACAAGCCAAGTTCGACCTATACATATGGGGCGAATGTGGAAGCTTTCCACATTCGACCATTACAAATGGGCGAATGTGGAAATGCTCCACATTCGACCATTCAAAAGGGGCGAACCTGAAACTTGGGTCTTGTACTATAAATAGCAATCTCATGTGTTATTGTTCATTTGGTGATTTGAGTTTGTACTTTGAATGCTCTCAAGGGGGAGGTCATGCCCGACCTCCCCCGGCCACGAGATAGACGTTTATCCTACTGATGACAGTGTCTGTAACCGTTTCTGTATTAATACGAATCTGTGATGACGTTGTTATCGTATATTTCTGTCTCGTCTCGAATTCCCCGTCTGAAAACGAGTTGTTTATGCGTATACGATCCACGAGTTCGGTCCGTAACCGGATTCTCACTCTTGAATTCCAAGAAGTACACCCATGTGAAGCGAGAGAAGTCATCTGTAATCACCAAACAATAAGACTTTTTACCCAGGCTTTTTACACTGATAGGACCAAAGAGATCCATATGTAATAATTGAAGTGGAGAGTCAATTGAGTTCACTGTTTTGGACTTATGCGATTTCTTATGTTGTTTACCTTTAGCACATGCTAAACATTTTTCAGAAAAAGGAAATTCCTTAGAAGGAAGACCTCTGACTAGATTTAGTTTAGAAAGTTTGTTTATATTTTTAAAATTAACATGACCTAATCGCCTGTGCCATAACAGTGACTCTGACTCGGATGCCTTTGACAGTAGACAAGTCATTGGTTGTTCAGACTTGGCATCTCTCATGTTTATCACATATGTGTTATTTTATCTGGGGGCTTTCAACATGATCATGTCAGTGGGTGGTTTAAATCCTGGCTTCAGGAAGATGCATTCCATGTCGTTGAACAACACTGAGATTCCTTTGTCACAGACTTGTGATACACTCAACAGATTGTAGCACAGCTCTGGAACATAGTTGACGTCCTCAAGTGTCAGTGCGTCAGAGACTACATCTCCTATGCCAACGATCTTTCCACCCTTTTCATTCCCAGCGAACGCTACAAACTCTCCATCGATGAACCGATAGTTCTTGAGGAGTTCTTTCAGTCCCGTCATGTGTCTTGAAGCGCCGCTGTCGACATGCCATAGATATCTCATAAGAGCTATCAACCATTTTTGTAATTTATTCTGCACAGTCAAAAACAAAAGAGAAACAAAGCTAAACTAAAGAAAATCTATGTACATTGATGACTCTGCCTGATAATTAAGTGACTTTGGGAATCCAAGTTTGTTTAATCTTTGATCTGTCATGATTTTCTCCCAAAATTGACTCTTGTTTCTTCCAGATTTGTGTATTTTTAACAAAACTTTTTACGGTTTCTTGTAGATTTTTTATTTGATCCGAAAAAGAGTTTTGTGTTTTGACATCTTTTTGTGGTTTAGGTTTTATGTGACAGTTTTTGACCACGTGACCCTCTTTTCCACATCTGAAGCATTTTGAATGCTTAGGCTTGATCTTAGGAGAAGATCTGGATGATGATGGTTGTGATGTTCTTTTCTTGAGCTTGTCTGATCTGGAGCTTTCGCTTGAGCTTGATTCTTCCCTGTTGCTACTTGATTCTTCATCAGTGTCCAGATTATTTAAGCTGGAGCTGCTATCTGTATCACTTAGTGATTCTTCAGAACTCGAGGTACCTGTTTCACTTTGTGATTCTTCAGAACCTGATACATCTGTGGATGAGGGGACAAATTCTGGGATTTCCTCAGTGAGAAATATCCCAAACCTGTTACGCTTAAGTTCTGGCACAAACACAGATGGTTTGAGCACATGATTTTCATTAGAGAATGCAGCATTAAGATCAACACACACAGGCATAACATTTTCTACACAGACATTAGATCGTTTGATAGGAGACTTCCTATCATTGGGAGCCACAGCTCCTTTTAAATCAAGTTCAGAAATACAGTCATCCATCCTAGTTAAACTATTACAATCATCCACCCTAGGCAAACTATTACAGTCATCCAATTTAGTTAAAGTTTTACAGTCATCCAAAATAGAATTGTTTTTTGACTTTTTATTGTTCCAGATGAACCAATTCACTGTTGAGTAATTGGCACCTGGATGTCCTAAACCCACTGTCTGGCCACCACAACTTTCATCATCCTCCACCTGAGCCTGTTGGGTCACATCTGCATCGCTTTTACTTATGTTAGCATTTGACTCAGACTCATCACATTTATTTTCAAAAAGGTCATTTTTTGGATGAGGTGATGGAATGGGTATGTATTCACTTTGGCTCAAGGGCAAGAATAGAGATCTTTCGATTCCATTCTTATCCTTATACCCAATTCCATCCTTTACGAATGATTGTCTTCCACAATCGATTATATCAGCATGAGCCTGTTTGCTCACATTCCATTTATCCACAACAATTTGAAGACGAGTTGTCTCATTTCTAGATTTCTCTAGTTTTGAGGTTAAATCATTTATCAGAAAATCTTTCTTAAGCACAAATTCTTTTAAAGTTTGCATTTCAGCTAGAGTTGCATTTAACTTTCGCTGATATGCCCACTCATTTTCTTTCATTTCAGAATTGATTTTACGAATATCATCCATTTCTCTTAAAACTCGTCTGTTGTGTGATAAACAGTATGCGACAGCTGTAGCACACCTAGGTGAGCACAGTTTAGATTTAATTTCTAGAGGAATATTTACCATGTCTCTCTCCTCAGCTTTCTTGGAAGAACTTTTCACCTCTTCAGCGACTTTCTCTGATGAAGTCTTCTCAGCTATCAGTGCCTCTTCCCTTGTCTGATCATTCACCTTCTCATCAATTAACACACTCTTCAGTCCGACATTCTTCTGCATTTCTCCCTTCAGAACCTCAGCAGATGACCCTTCAACAGAATTCACACCGTTAGAAGATTTGGTGCAAATTGTGGCCATCAGGGCTTTGTTAACTTCAACTTCTGCAGCAGCTGCCTCTTCTCCCCAATCGAAATCTTCAACAACCAAAGCCTTCTGTGGTTCCTTATTGTTTCCTTCATTTCCATCGGTTATGGCCACCAACATCTTCGCAGGCTTGATTTCAGCTTGGTTCAATGTGGGGCATTCATACTTGAAATGCCCGAGGACCTTGCAGTTGTAACATCTGATCTTTGACTTGTCAAAACCAGCCTTTCCCATTCCCACTCTTCTACCAGTTCTGTCTTGAAAACGCTTAACTCGTAGAGTGATCATTGCCATCTGCCACTTGAGATCCATTTCTTCCATGTCATCTGGGTCAACCTGGTACATATCCTCTGGGGACATCATCTCATTCTTAATCTCTCCTGTCTTCAAAGCTTCAAAACTGCTCATAAAGGTGTTGAAGAGTTCCACATGTTCAGCAGCCAGCTTGGCAGCCTGTGGAGTTAGTGTCTTTGCCGCCTTTTCAAAGTACATTGGAGCTTTGCCAGAACTTGAACTACCAATCCCCGTAGAATCCACATAAGGATGCAACGAACTTGAACGCATATCACCAATTGGGGTCATTAAAGCCAGATTCTTCATAGCACTGCTGGGAGTCACCTTCGAGACAGTCTGATTCATTTCTCTCTTTGTGATATCCATTTCAAACGATTTCAGAGTGTTTATAAGATCAGCCAAAGTAGAATGAGCATCCAAGTAATCCTTTTTGATCAGCATACATTGGACACTCCACTCCTTTGGGAGAGAATCGAGTAGTTTCTTGATGGAATTGCGGTTGTTTACAGGAATACCAGCTTTCTTCATCTTAGTCAACAGATTCATGAACCTGTCAATGTGTGAAGACAGACTCTAACCACGGATACTTCCAAACATGTCGTATTCCTTTTGAATCATGTCCTGTTTGTTTTGTCTCATCTCTGCATTTCCTTCATAATACTCACTCAAGGCAAACCACAGATCATGCGCTGATCCGTACTCTTCAAACAAATTGTATACATCGTTTGACAGAGCCATGGTGAGAGCACCATAGGCTTTGTGATCTCACTGCATCAGTTGTTTGTCGAGATCAGTGTATGTAGTGGGATCAGTGTTGAACACTTCTCCTGCATCAGTGGTTCTTGTGGGAATGTGAGGTCCGAGCTGCACTGAGTTCCATTGAGTGTGATCGTTAACGAAATAGAAAGCTTTCATTCTGTTTTTCCATGTACCATAGTCTTCAGCACCCATCAACTTGGGAATACGGGTTATTGTGCCGGTTTCTAGTTCAGCTTGGGTTATGGGGTTAACTTGGAATGAGTTGTTACCAGACATGATTTAATATTGATTTTAGATTGATTTTAGAATTTTTGATTAATTAGTTCAGCAAGTTACAGTCCAAAGTTCTTGAAAAATATAAAACAGTCCACAAGTTCGCAGCAGTCAAGTACGCAGCAGCAAGTGCGCAGTTCCTTAGACACCTGAAACAGTAATAAACAAAGATGATAAGTTCTTGATCTCCTGTAAGTGCACAGTCCCTGTAGCACACACTTCTGGCTTAAGTTCGCAGGTCAGCCAAGTCTGAGCAGCACAAGTGCTCAGTCTTTGACTGATCAGCCTGCGTACTAGTATAAGTACACAGACACTTAAACTCTCGTTTAAGATTTTAGTCCGCAGAAACCCTAGCCAAGTGCTCAGAAACTGCACCTTTTTCAGCAAGTGCGCACCCTAACTAGAAGTTTCTGATAAGTATGCAGAAACCCTAGTTGTGGTACCAGGAGAAAGAGAGCTGTAAAGCCTTGTGAAAATTTTAAGTGCTCACACAGACACAAGTGCGCACACTTTTAGACAAGTGCGCAGAGGTTCCTGTGACAAGTGCACACCTTGAAATGTCAAGTATGCAACTTATGAGCTAAGTACTCAACTCTTGAAACAAGTACTCACACGTAAGAAACAAGTACTCAGTTTTATGAGCTAAGTTCGCAGATTTAGTACGCAAACACGGCTGTAAAAATTTAAATCATATCAGAAACATGTCCAGAAGATTTTCAATTGATCTGAAGTTCTTGAATGATGTTTCTACTGAAAATAACACCTTTTAAACACCATAGAAACACTTGTTCACGAGATTTTAAGGCAAAACTAGTGAAAATACTCAAAGTGTGATAAACACTAAATTTTTTTGAAAATCTTGATAGTTGTAGAGGATGGAATTGACAACAATTACAGGATTATATGATCATACAAGTTCCTAAACCAGGTGCGGAAACCCTAGCTTAGAACAAACTGATATAAACTCAATCAAAACACAATCAAGGTCATTTTAAATGCTTTTCATAGATTAACTTTTCAATAAACTTGGTTACAGACTGATAACAGTTAATCTAGAACCCAAACTCTTACTCTCAAACCTCTCAGGAACACACACACAAAACACACACTCTCTATGACTCGTTATGCATTACAAAAACTTGAAATCTATTTATACTAGCTGTACGTTCGCCCAGTCTTACTGGTCGAAGGTAAGCTGTTTCCACATTCGCCCAGGTGAACTGGTCGAATGTGTTCTTCTGTGCATTCCTGATCTTCATTCGTCCATGACAAAGCTTCCTTCGCCCCTTTCGATTCTCCTTCGCCCATTAACACATGTTAGTATCTAATCCTTAGTCGCAAAACGGCATCTACAAACTCCCCCTCGACTATTGATTAGATCGTTTTCTATCTTCATCCATGGCTTTGTTCAACAGCTTGATTCTCAGAATACTCTTCTGTTCTTTCGTCATTTCCGGCTCTAACTTTCTCTTTACCGGTTTTGACACATTCGCCATCTTAACCTTCTCGCCAAGTTTTCCTTCCAGATTACTTCCAGCATTGATATCATAAGCAAAGCAAACACCCACAACTTGTGTGTATTTCCTTGCTTGATCTGCATCGTTTGGCTCATGATGAATCGGATTATAGAATAACATGATGATGTCTTCGAAGGTGCAATTAATCAGCCACATAGGATCAAATACATGCACATACTTGTATTTATCCTTTCCATCTCTCAACACAATCACCGCTTCTGCCTTCCTCCAATCATAATACCAAAATATGAAATCAGCACTGAAGTGTTGAGGCATAGGCATCAAAGGAATCTTCCTCATAACTTCAGGTGCCTTATATATCAAGGTAACCCTTTTCAACTTGGTTCGAGGATCAGTATCCCTGTGAACTTTCCTCCGGGGATACTGTGGCTTGAATCTATTCCATCTCGTCCTACTCTCCCAAACCAACTTGTCTGCACACCAACCTACATGAGTATTATTCACTGAAGCACCAGACATAGGGAATCTGCATAGATCTCTAACCGCCCAGTACGGTAGAGTTAGCAAGTCAATGAATCTGTAGAAATACAAGATTCCTGATTCCCACTTAGCAGCTAAGCACTTCAGCCTGCTCAAGTATGTCCACCCAAGAGCTCTTCCTCTGAACTTTGCATTATGAAACCTGTAGAAGTTTCCTTGAGCTTCGGGCTTTGGTCGGTTTTCATCCATCAATCTTAGTTTCTTCAAATACTCTTTCAACTCATCAGACTTACTTGAAGATTCTGGCAAATCAGCTCCAAGTACTTTTTCAACAAACTCAGCACTTCTTTTTCTTGCCTTTCTTTTTGCAGACGTATTATGCCTTTCAGTAAAATCAGGAAACACCACATCTTCATCATTTTGTCTGAAGTACTGTGGATATTCCTCATGTGTAATATCCTCTATTTCAACTTCCTCAAACTCAGGGGTTTCTTTATCATCAGAGTGAGTTCCAACATCCTTTTCAGGAATAGGTGGAATCGACTCATCAACAATGAACTCTTCAAAAGTTTTCCCTACTCTCTGTGCAAGTCCATCCAGTATCTCCTTTGCTACAAAAGCAGGTACTTCCCCCTCTTCAAGATCAGGATCGTTATATTCCAACTCATATCTCATATCATCTGTTTGGAATATTTCTGCAAAACGACCTGTGAACTCAATGGTCCACTCTCTCTTCTCTAACATGTCTTTGTAAACTTGTTTTGCATCATCAGATAAAGACCTCACCTTTTCATTCCAAAACACAGTTTCATCATCTACATTCTCTCCCTTCTTCTTCGAACTAGACTCACCTGTGTCTTTCTTCTTCTTAGAAGGTGGTCTCTTCTCAAATGTGAACTTAGCAGTATCATCTCCTCCATCATCATCACTGCTATTACTATCATCATCTTTTTGGCTTCCTGAACCTTCAGCATCATCATCATCATCATTGTTATCATCTTCATCATCACTTTTATCCGATTCTTCATTCTCATCATCCTCATCCTCCTCTTTATCAGATTCAGATGGTTCAAAATCTACTTGTTCAACCTCTTTCTCTGTATCTTCCTCACCCTCCTTCAGCTTGGGTGCAATATTGTACAAATCATCAATCAGATCACTAAGGCGTTTGTTTTCAGCCTTCAGCTCTTTGTTATCTTCTTTTATTGCCTTGTATCTGTTCTTATTTCTCAGAACTTTACCTTCAAGCTTCTGATTCTTTGCTTCAAGCTTCTTTACCTTCTCATCTATTTCATCTTGATTGGATTTAGAAGCAACAACTATCTGAAGCATTTTCTCTTCATTCATCTTAAACTTGGCAATCTCAGATTGTTGAGCCACAAGCATCTTCATCATATCATCCATTCTTTTGTTCATCTGCTTCATCACTTCATCATCCACAGTGATCTTCTTAGACTTGGACTTAGACTTAGATGGCTCAATTTCAACTTCTTTTCCCTTCTGAGGCTTAGTAAACATGTTCAGAACATTATCCAGTGCAATATTGAACTGCTCCACTGGTAATGTTGTAGCCTCCTTAGTCTTTTGTTTCTTTGCAGCTGGTGAAGATTGTTTAGATGATGTTCCAGCATCCGGTAATCTCTTTCCCTTCAACAATAAGTTCAACTCCTTCTCTCTGAGTTGCTTAGTGCTTGTCTTCTTAGCCATAGACTTGTGTTTGGGCTTGGGCAAATTCACAACAACTGTTTCACCTTCATTCAATTCATCAAGATTAATAGTCAACCCTTCATCCTCAGCACCAACAGATTGCTTGCCCTTATTAGCTTCTTCTATCGATCTGTTCAAAGATTCAGACTCACCAACCAAAGTGGCCTTTTGTTTGGTAGTCCTGACATTCTCAGCATCCGAATCCCATTGTTCTTCAGTTTCAGTCTCCTCAGAATCAACAGACTCCTCATCTACCAAACCTGTGCCCTTCTTTGCAGTAGTCTTCTTCCTTACTGCTTGTTGTTTTGAACTACCCTGATCTGTCTTTCCCTTGCCCTTCCCTTTGGCTCCGGGATTGACAACCTGCCTTTTCCGTTTTGTGCTTGCATCAGCATACACAAGTGGATCATCATTATCACTATCACTGTCTGGATGCCTTGCTAGATTCTTTCCAGGATCCTCGTAATTCTCTCTAGCCAAAGCTCCAAATAACCTTCTGAAAGGTGGTCTCTCTTTTTCCGGCACACCTTTATAAGCCTTCATTCTTGCTAAGGTTCTAACATTCATATGATCCATATTGAGTATCTGTGTTGGATCCTTCTTCAAGTGTGGATATTTGTGATCGAAGATCATCATCAGAAATCTAGGATAAAGCATGAAGTATTTCTTCTTCAAACCCTTCAACATCTCCAACATATGGTCTAAGATCATCCCAGCAACGTTAAATGGTTTATTGAGAGTCAATGCAACCATTAACGAGCTTAAACTCTTTCTCATCACATCATAACCACCACTAACACATCCAAACACTAAAATGATAACGTGAGCAAAATACTTGAACTGCACGCTCAGTTTTCCTTTATACATTGAACCATCAGTAATCGGTCCTTTGTATTTCATTCTTAGGAAACATGCCTTCTGCTCAGTCCAGGAAAGTTCTCTTGGATCCTCACTTGTTTCAAATTGGATCTGAAGAGCTTCTCTGATATCTGCTTCAGTGATGAACATCTCCATTCCCTGAATCTTGCTCTTGATGATAGTCTGATTATCAAAGTAATCATACTTGGCATTATTATAAAAATCCTCAACTATATCCTTGTAGATAATAGTTGGTGTTGCCAATGCATAAACCACTCTACATCTCTTCAAGAACTTTATAATCTCTGTGAATTCCACATTCTTTTCCACATCTCCAAGATACGCACAGCAATTATGGGTCTTCTCAAACGGCCATTTGCTACCGCTTGATGATCCTTCTTCTTGCACATTCTCTGGAACTGGATCAGTCACTGTAGTCTCCACAGGAATATCAACGCTTGCTTGTTCTTCAGCCATCTGAAATGTAAAATCAAAATAAACGTCAAAACATGAAATCGACAAAACTTGAAAATTTTTGAATTTTGAAATTCCACATTCGCCCATATCCAACTGGTCGAATGTAGATTCTTTTGGTCGAAGGTGTAATAATTTGGTCGAATGTAAATTGTTTTTGAATAAAAATGTTCATTCGTCCGTTTTAGTGTTTCCTTCGTCCACTAGTTTCACCTTCGTCCGGTCGATAACCCGAAGGTGGAAACTGTTCTTGACCCAAAATTTAAAATTTTATCAAACATGTTTTTAAACCTTAATTTTGATTCACATCTGATCTAAAGTGGCCGATTAAGCAACATCTATCATCAATTGCCCTAAATCATCATTTTATATCAGTTTTCAAAACGGATTAGGGTTTTTCTTTATCTAAACAATCAATCACTACTGAAATGTTGTTAAAATCCTAATTCCTTCCATACTCTCCCCCTAAAACTGATATGGAATGAGTATCAATCAATATTAATCCCTAACAAACACTGGAATATCAAACATTCTTAAACCCTAAGTCCGGTTCTAAAACAAACGATTCCATGTTCAATCCGTCACCATTACCTGTAAAAGTTATATAAAAATGATGAGAATTAACCAAGGAACAAAATACACAAGCAGGAAATTCAAAATCAACAAGGATCTGGTGATGAAGAAATTTTTGAAAAAATAGAATGAACTGGTCGAATCTGGTTTGGTGTATTTATAGGCTCCACCTTCGCCCGTTATGTTTGGTCGAATGTAAAAATATTTCACCTTCGCCCCTAGTTAAAGGCACGAAAGTAAAAGTAGGGCACCCGGAGGTGGAAATTGGCTAGAAGCCACATTCGCCCAAATAAAACAGCCCGAAGGTGAACAAAAAGCCCACATTCGTCCCAAATTAAGGGCGAATGTAAAATGGAACTTTTGAAAAATTTTGCCAAATTACAAATTCGAATCCCGTTCAACATTTTTCAATCCGTTAAGCTTCCGAAACACAAATTTTCACTTTGAGAATGATACAAAGCCCAATTGGTGGTGTCAAATCTCAGAAATTGACTATCAAGCATCCCCGGTTATCAAAAATAAAGCAGAAATGCAAAAAATTTTGGATTTTCTGAAATTTTATCAAAAACACACCTAAAATCTTTTTGGATTTTGTATCTTTTTGACATTAAAAGTAAATTGCAAGAAATAAAATGCAGCAAAGTAAATGAAAACAGTAAACATTTTGTGAAATCCGGTCAGAGGATCATATCAGTTTTCTGAGAAATCTGATCACAGCGTTGATCTTTTTGGTTAATATTATCATTAGAAACAGTATGTGATACGGCAATTGCTGATATTGTGGTCCACGTAAGCTCACATGCAGACAATTACGCAATGCTTTAAAATGATACGAGTTAGATGTATTAGACTAACACGATGTGGTGCCCACACACACGACATACTCCCGTATCAAGTAATTGCACAAAGCTTCGTCGTAACGCGTGATTATGCCAGAGTTATCCGTAAAAGTTACAAAGTATATAGCACAGAGGTGTACAGGTCAGCAAATGAATGCAGCAGAGTAACATGTGCGTATACACTAGGTTGAGGCTGATATTAATCACTGATTTGCATCAGATGATCAATACGATGTTATAATGATCTATGATCAATTAAAACATAAAGTTCCTCAATTCGGTAACTTCCGGTTTTGGCAATTAAGCTCTTTTAGTAAATATTCTGATAAAACTAGGTCCGTAAATCAATACGACAAAAGTTTATCAGAATATCCCGGATAACCATAACATAACGACCCGAAACCTCAGATTTTGGCAATCCTATCAAACGAAATTACGGTACTAAGACCATATGCCCATGAGGTGTTCAGCCACGAACGCGTAGTTCGTTATGTTTGTATCACTAATGCACGCAATATTTAGTCTACGAAGCCTATCAGCATATCACACGTAATCAACACACGCCTCATAAACTATACAAATCTTTAGCCTGTGTCAGATTCCCACTGATGTACTATCATTTCCTCTGTTTTACCAGGAAATCATTTTTGATTTTCTAATTTTTATGTCTTTTTGAATTTTTTAATGTTTTTGGCTTTTCTGATAAAATGGCTCCCCCTAAAATAAAGAACATATTTTTGGATTTTCATTTTTCTGAAAAACAAAAACAAAAACAAAATTTAAAAGAAACAATCCACTCGAAAGCATCAACTTCTTTGAGGATTAGACAATCCCCTCGAAAGCATCAACCTCTTTGAAGATTATAAAAGTAAAGAAAAATTCCCAATTAGCAACGAGAAATTCCCAATTAGCAAAATATAAAAACTAAAAACTAAAAAGCGATAAACCGAGGTGCCGATTAGTCTTGTTTTTCCTTTATATTGTTTACTTTTAAAAGATATTCAAAGCGTGAACGATCAAAAGCTTTAGTAAACAAATCTGCACGTTGGTAGTCAGTATGTATTTTGATCATATCAATCAATTCCTTAGCGTAACAATCACGGATAAAATGATATTTGATCCGGATGTGTTTCGCTTTAGAATGATTTTCCGAATTTTTAGTTAATGCAATTGCGGCTTCGTTGTCACAGTAAATAGGAGTTTTAAGAAACTGCAAACCGTAATCCACCATTTGTTGTTGAATCCAAAGTACTTGTGAACAGCAACTCGAGGCTGCAATGTACTCGGCTTCACAGGTAGATTGTGCTACGGAAGTCTGTTTCTTGCATTGCCAGGTGATTAACCTGCTCCCGAAAAACTGGCAACCAGCTGTAGTAGATTTGCTATCCTTGTCACAGCCGCCCCAATCTGCATCACTAAAAGATATGAAATCAAAATTATCATCATTAGGGTACCAAAGTCCTTTTGAAGGACAACCCTTCAGATATCTAAGGATACGCTTGACCGCCGTCAGATGACTTTGTTTCGGCTTCGATTGATATCGGGCACAGAGACACGTTGCGTACATAATATCTGGTCGAGACGCCGTCAAATACATCAGAGATCCGATGATTGCTCTGTATGTAAAAGGATCCGTCAGCTCCCCCTTAGCGTCCACTCCAATCCCGTGATTGGGTTGAATCGGGGTATCCATTGGCTTTGAGTCCTCCATCTGGAATCGGCTCAAGATGTCGGAGACATATTTCGTCTGGTGAATGAAGATCCCGTCGGGTCTTTGGTCCACCTGCAAGCCTAGGAAAAACTGCATCTCCCCCATTGCGCTCATCTCGAACTTTTCCTGCATGACAGTTTCGAACTCCCTGCATAAAAGCTCGTTAGTAGAACCAAATATTATATCATCAACATATATCTGCACTAGAAGCAAGTCATCTCCCGTCTTTTTCGTAAAGAGGGTGCAATCGACAAGGCCGCGCTTAAATCCTTTGTTGATGAGGTATGTACTTAGCTCCTCGTACCACTGCCTCGGAGCCTGGTGCAAGCCATAAAGAGCTTTGTTTAGCACGTAGACCTTATCCCGGTGGATTGGGTCCTCAAAGCCTGGTGGCTGCCCGACATACACCTCTTCCTTGACTTTCCCGTACAGAAATGCGCTTTTCACGTCCATCTGGTAAACTTTGAATTTCTTATAAGAAGCAAACGCGAGGAACATCCGAATAGCTTCGATTCTTGCTACCGGTGCATAGATTTCGTTATAATCAATCCCTTCGATTTGATGGAAACCCTGCACGACCAATCTGGCTTTGTTCCGAACAATTACCCCACGATCATCCTTCTTACACTTAAACACCCATTTGGTGCCAATCTTCTTCCTATCCGGCGGCAAATCCGTGAGCGTCCAAACTCCTAATTTCTGGAACTGTAATAACTCCTCCTGCATAGCTTCCACCCAGGCATCATCCTTCAAAGCGTCCTTGTATGTCCTTGGCTCTACCTGCGACACATAACACGCAAACGACCAATCATTTTGACTACCAGATTGTTGAATTTTGGCATATAAAGCTAAAGCACCAAAACTCTCTGGCGTATTAACGCTTTTAAGCTGCCCTCTGGTCATAACACTGCTTCCAGGATCACCGATAACTTGCTCCAGCGGGTGAATACGATGTATCCGAGATTCCGGATAATCAGGTACTTTCACTCCCGTCTGAACAGTCAAGTTCTCTACAGCATCCAGATCATGACCCGTATTTGATGATGAAGCCACATCATTAGTTGGAGTTGGATTCACTGGCGGTGCCTCCTGTTCTTTAGCTTGATCAAGAATGGCTTCTTCAAATTGTTCATCTTCAGATTCTGAAGTGTCTAATGAAGTTGAAGCCTCTTGAAAAATCTCTTCTTCTTGTATAGGAGCGTTGGTATCATTAGAAGCTGGTAGGGGGTTCACGGTGATCGGACGCACCAACGGTGAAGTTGTTGCATTTTCACACTCGTAAAGTAATCGAATAACAGCTTCTTCAACCAAGCTATCTAGATTGAATGATTCAAAGAAATCTTTGTAATCAAACATCCAATCAGGACCCGTGCCTTGAAGATTTTGAGTATATCGTTGAACTTCCACGTTAGCCCAGTCTTCCACACGACGAGTTCGCTTGTTGTATACCCGTTTGAGTGGGGTTGCATATCCAACAAAGTAACCCTCCTCGGCTTTAGGACTAAACTTTTCGCTTGGATTCAACATGGTGCAAGGCGCCCCAAAAGGTTCTAGATACTCTAAGTTCGGCTTTCTTCGGTGTAACAGCTCATAAGATGTTTTACCAAACTTCTTCACTGTTAAAACCCGATTTAATGTGTAATTTGCTGCATAAATCGCCTCATTCCAGAACATTACTGGAAGATTTGAATCAGCAAGCATTGTTCTAGCCGCTTCAATTAGAGTCCTATTCTTTCGTTCAGCAACACCGTTCTGTTGAGGGGTATACGGAGCCGAATATTCATGATGTATCCCTTTGTCTTCACAAAGTTCATCCATCTTGGCGTTTTTGAACTCCGTCCCATTATCACTCCGAATTCTCTTTATCTTCACATTATAGAGATTCTCCAATCGAGTGAACAGAACTTTTAGATTGATAAAAGTGTCGCTTTTATTCTGCAAACACATCACCCATGAAAATCTTGAGTAATCGTCAGTGACGACTAAACAATAAAGCTCTCCAAGATGACTATGACGCTTGACCGGTCCGAAAAGATCCATGTGCAAACGCTCTAGTGGCATCTCAACAGAGTTAACCTTTTTCACTTTGTGGGACTGTTTGTGCTGCTTCCCCTTTTTACAACTCACACACTTGTCATTCAAATGGAAATGTTTCACATTTACTCCCTCGACAAGTCCATTCCTCACAAGTTGATTCATTTTCTTCAGATGAATGTGCCCCATTCTTCGGTGCCACATTATCGATTCTTTCTCAGTCGCCTTGGACAAAAAGCATGTTATTTGCCCCTGTGATGTCATCGCCTTGGACATATCAAGAATGTATAGATTGTTGACGCGAGGTGCCTTCAACATTATCCACTCTTTAGGAATTGTAAAGCCCGGTTTCAAGATATAGCAGGATTTGTCATCAAAATGCACAGTAAATTTCTTGTCACAAATTTGACTGACACTCAACAGATTGTAGTCTATCTGCTTCACATACGAAATCCGCTCGAAACTCACTATCCCATTGCTCACACTTCCTTCCATCGTGATATATCCACCTTTGTTTCCTGCAAACGCTACATACCCTCCATTGATGTTCTTCACGTCGAACAGCAACGCAAGATCCCCTGTCATGTGGCCTGAAGCTCCACTATCAACAATCCAAAGACTGCTAATAGGGCCAGCTGAAGCTCCCTGCACACAAAAAGTAAATCATTTAGTGCTTTCGGGGGACCCAAGCCTGAGTCTTGGGTCTTTCAACATCAGGTTTCTCAATAACATTTTCACAAACATTTTTAATAACTTTTTGATCAATCTTTTTCTGATTGCTCAAAATTGTTTCCTTTTTCTCATTAACCTTTGAAGATGAGGCTCCTGGAGTACCATTTGGTGTCCAAGATTGTTCAGTCCTTTTCAGGATACGAATCTGAGACTTTGGATTCTCAGTCGGTTTCTGAACATTGTTAGCAAAGGTAACTTTCTTGGTAACCTTATCTGATTTAACAAACTTAGGTCCAACATTTGATTTGACAATCGGTTTTGGTGAAACCTTTTGCCTATCAACTGTTGAGTTCACCACAGGCTTTCTCCACGAGTTTTCCATGGCAATCCGATTCCTTCTATCATAGTGCATTGGACGAGTGTTCCTCATTTGAAAATGGTTTTGATTATAAAACGGTTGTGGTTGTTGAGGAACAACTCTCCTATGAGGTGGCACATAATGATCAATCGGCTTTCTCATAGAATTCCTCACTTCAACTTCGTGCCTCTTGTGCCTTACATATGGGCACTGAGCAAGTAAATGCCCGCGTTCCCCACACTTAAAGCACGCACGGTACTCTTCAAAAACATTTGGAGCATTTGGTTGAGCAAATGATCTAACAGGATATTGATCATTGTACTGTTGCTTCCTTAAACTCTCAGGGAGTGGCCCTTTTGAGTAAGTAGGCTCATTGAAACCATTAGCTCTGTTTTTGGGTTTAACAAACTCTGTGACATGGACCTTTGGTTCTTGAGGAACATCCAAGTACAACTTCTTTAACAAAGCTGGTGGAATTTCATTTGTTCTCTCATGTTTTGGAAACCAAATAGTACTTTCTTGCCAAATCTTTTCAATTTTAGCATAGTTGGCATTTTTAATTGGAAAGTCCTCGTCAGAGATGATCTTATCGGATCCTTCCATCCGATAAAACACCTTGACAGGTTTGTCACATTGTTCATTTTTCTCATTCTTTTCAAAATCTTTCTTAACCACATTAAGATCTTTCTTCACAACATTCTTCTCAGATTTTTCCACATGATGAACATTTCTCATTGGAACAATTTGAGATGATGAAACTGATTCGTTTGTAATGATGTGATTTTCTTTTGGAATCTCACATGCATTAACAGTTTGATTACAACCAGTATCATCACTCTCTGAATCTGAGTCAACACTTTCAGCAGTAACACCCTCATCATTGATTCCCAAAATCGGTCTAACATCGGAATTTGGATCACCAACACTTGAAGTGTTAGATTCATTTTCCGATGCTGAGTCAGATTTTACCGAACTCTCCGGTGTCACTTGATGACAATTATGGTTTTCAAAGAGAACCGGAGATGGTACAGCCCGATAATTGGTTGTTTTGTCATCAATGATGTGGTCTACCACATAAGCAACATTTTTGTAACTCTCCAACTTTTTGTTTACTTTCTCAGCAAAGCATTTGATGGCGGCCATTTCTAACTTGGTGTTTTCAATTTCATTGATGTAGTTGTTTATTGCCAATTGTTTTAAAGACAAAGTGTTTTTCAAGTCAGAAATGTCCTTTTTGTAGCCATCTAATACTTTGTTAAAAGCATTCAACTCTTTGCGAGTAGATTGACTGTTCATGATAGCACTATCACGTTGAATACGGAGTTGTTTAACCTCCTCAGTCAATCTATCACAAGCACCACAATATTTTTCACTAGTATTGTCAGTACTACAAGCAGAACTTACAGGTTTTGGCGGGTCAGTTATGGCCATCAATGCGAAATGAGCTTCCTTTCCTGCAAAGAATCTGGAATAATCAATCTTTGTGAAAGCATCATCTGCAATGCACGACTTCCTAGTCATCAGAAAATCTGCTTCTGCAAGTAACTGATCAATATCTTCATCAAGAGAATTAACACTAGCTTCCGTATCCGAGTCACTGTCTGAATCAGAATAAACCGATTCACACTCCTCAGGAATGTCAGAAACAGTATCAATCACAACTCCCGAATTAGTCTCTTCATTTTCAACCTCAACATTCACTTCAGAATCAACCTTAACAGGTTCAAAATCACCATCCATCTCAGCCTCAGACTCATCACTATCAACTTCAGTTTCAACCTTCTCCTCCATCGTCACAGATTCTTCAAGATCAACCTGATATGCAACACACGCCACATTTCCCCCAGTGGTTATTTCCTCAACACCTATCTGAATACTTGACCAGTCAAACCTCTCATCTTGTTGAGTAACCAATGCTTGATTGGTATTCTGTTGTTCAGCTGGTGTAGTGATTGGTATGACTGTTCGGTTAGTATTGTTTGGTGTTTGGTTTTGTGTCTGGTTTGGTGTGGTTGGTTGTCTATTTTGGTTGTTATTAAAGTTGTTTTGACGGTTTTGGTAGTTGTTGTTGTTTTGGGAAGAAACTTGGTTTTGGTTTTGTTGTTGACGATTCTGATAGGTAGCATTAAATGGATTCCTGTTGCCTTGTTTTGGTGGTTGAGTGCATTCACGTTTGAAATGACCTTTACCTCCACAGTTAAAACAAGTCACTTTCTCCTTATTGAACCCGTAGGTTGTGTTAGGAGAAGTTCCCAAGTCGGTTCTACCTGTTTTCTCAATAAACTCTGTAGCTCTTCGCATAATGCTCGCAAAGGCCCATTGAATATCAATGAGTTCCATTTCCTCCTTATCAATCTGTGCGTAGTCTTCATTGGTCAAGTTGTTATTACCAATTTGACTAGCAACTAATCCATTATAAGAAGAAACCATTGCAGAGACTAATGCAATGTGTTGCTGAGCAACTTCAACTGTTACATTTCCAAGGTTGGAAGTTTCCAAAACCACAGTTGGTTGATTGGGTTGGTTCATTGGTTGTGGTTGAGTTTGACCAGCAGTGTAAAAAGCAGCTTGTTGTTTTGGTGAGAATGGTGGAATGTATGAATATTGATATGGAATTTGTGGTTGTGGTTGTGATAAAGATGAAGTTTGTTGATGGTAGTTAATGATGGGTGATTCTACAGCATTGGATATACAAGCAACATGTGGTGTTACTAGCCCTCCAGAACTTGTGCTTGCTGGAACTAAAGATCCTCCAAAGTATAAGTTTGGATTCTGAGGAATCTGTGCTCTCCTAGCCTTCCTCTTCTCTTCCAATTCCTTGTTTTCCAGCTTCTCAACGAACTCTTGAAGAGACCAGTATTGAAAAGCATCCTTTTCCTTCAGAACATCCACATGCTGATCCCAGTTTGGTGGTAAAGCTTCAGCAAACTTGTCCACCTGTTTAGCCATAGGGATCTGTACACCATAGCTAGACAATTCAGATATTAAATGATTATATCTAGGAGTTAGTTCTTTCAAAGTTTCATTTCCAACATAAGAAAAATTCTCAAACTCCTTAACAAGTTCTTCCATCCTCAAATTCCGAGTCTTCTCATTCCCATCATGCTTCCTTTTAAGCATGTCCCACAAAGCCTTAGAAGTTGTGCACGTCCCAAACTGATGCAAAAGATCATTGGTAATAGCTTGCGTCAGTTGAGAGAACGCCTTCTTTTCCACAGCAAATTTCTTTTTCTCATCCTCCGCCATGCTCTCCAATGGCACTGGTTCACCCGTGTTCTCCAGAACTGGTGGTGTGTATCCTTTAGCAATCATGTTCCATGCTTCAGCACCTTCTACTCCCATGCCTTCCAGGTGTATCTTGAACTTTTTCTGCCACTGATTGTATTCCTGAATCTCCATGAGCTTCGGTGGCCGAGTCCCGCTACCTGAAGACAAATCATTAATCAGTGTGGAAATAGCATTAGTAGTTTGAGTGTTTACCACCGCTGCTGCTACTCCCCAGTAGTCAGACTGTGGTACTGTAGGTGCACTCTGAGTCATGTAGTTAACCGGCTGTGAAGACTGTGTGCTAGTCTTCTGTGCTGCCACTGTCCATGGGTCCATCACCTGCTGTTGTGGTTGTGTAGTTGCTGGTGTAGGAGTAGTCTGATAACGCCACATAGTCACGCACTTCGAGAAAATCAACACTTAGAGAAAATTTTCCAAAAACTTATCCTAGGTTCGTCCACAAAGTTTTAGGTTCGTCCCTTTTAAATCAGGTTCGCCCAAAAAATCTTTCACCCGAATGTAAAATATTAGCAGAATGTAAAAATCACACAAACTCTTCTACCTTCGCCCAAATAAACCTAGGTTCGTCCGTTCCTGAACTACCTTCGTCCGCCCGACTTCCCGAAGGTGAAAAACTGGACCCGAATGTAAAAACTTCAAGTGAAAACCTCTACGTTCGCCCTAAAACTCTTAGGTTCGTCCAGAAATACCCTCTCCTTCGACCAAAAACTCACACATTCGCCCACTAAACTCAGGTTCGCCCATTTCAAACTTTTTGAAAAACGGTTACACTTTGAAAAACGGTTATTTTGATCTCTGATTTTCAAAAGTTTGTGGATTTGATTGATCTTGATCAGGTTATGCTTCGGAGATGATTTGGAACAACTTTAAAACTTGGAATTTTGAATTTTAACCACAAAATCACCTCTAATTCTTTCAAAAACACACAAAAACCATTTTTAGTTGAAAACAGATGTGAATTGATGAAAATTATGTCCAAATCAGCTCTGAGTTTATCAATTTGTTGTTGTATGATCCTCTACGCTCTGATACCACTTTGTAGAGGATAGGATTTGACAAAAACAATTACAGGATTATATGATCATACAAGTTCCTAAACCAGGTGCGGAAACCCTAGCTTAGAACAAACTGATATAAACTCAATCAAAACACAATCAAGGTCATTTTAAATGCTTTTCATAGATTAACTTGTTCAAATAAACCTTTACAGACTGATAACAGTTAATCTAGACCTCAAACAGACAATCTCAAACCTCTCAGGAACACACACACAAAACACACACTCTCTATGACTCGTTATGCATTACAAAAACTTGAAATCTATTTATACTAGCTGTACGTTCGCCCAGTCTTACTGGTCGAAGGTAAGCTGTTTCCACATTCGCCCAGGTGAACTGGTCGAATGTGTTCTTCTGTGCATTCCTGATCTTCATTCGTCCATGACAAAGCTTCCTTCGCCCCTTTCGATTCTCCTTCGCCCATTAACACATGTTAGTATCTAATCCTTAGTCGCAAAACGGCATCTACAATAGTAAAAACTAACAAGGAGGGTTTTGATATCTTTAGATAGATACAATCTCGAGCACTTAGGCTCTGATACCAAATTGTAGTCCCAAAATACTAGATCTTAAGTGTGCACAAGATTGTTATCACCTAGAAACACCTATTTGTTAGGTGTTTTAGGTGATTAATCAAGACAAGCAAAGAAACTAGATGAATATTGTAAGAACCGACACACAAGAAACATAAAAAGATAATTCCATTAAAGATTCAGCAGTGAACAACCATGGATATTACAGTAAGTTCGCACCTTAACTTGTGCTCTCAAAAGATAATAACAAAAACCCTAACCCTAGCTGCAGACATGATGTTCTATATATAGGCAAGCCTGATGGGCCTGCGCACTTAGCATAAGTGCGCAGAGCCCGTCCATTAAGTACGCAGTCTAGGGTTTTGCTACTACAACTATGCTATAATTACATAACAGACCCTCCAACTATAACACACAACTAAACATGCTCAAACCTGGTAACTGTGGTCTCATTCTAACCCAACACTTTATAAAACTAAATTTTATTTTCGAAAAATATTAATTTATTTATTTTTAATCAATTTAATCTATTTTAATCATATTAAATTCATAATAAATTCATTTTTCACTATTTTTATAGCAAAATTTTACATAAATTATTTCTTCTCATTTAGAACAGAGATATAAATTTTAATTTGAAACTTTAATAATTTTAACATTTTTAGATATTAATATTATGTTTTGACAAATAAAATATTAATATATTATATATTCATTAATTAAGAAAATAATTTTATAAAAATTATTTTCACATTTACTATATTTTAATACAACTACCTTTAATCATGTTCTTACAAAAATTCTTCCTAATTAATTATTTTCTAAATTTCTTTATTTATTAATTAACTATTATTCTAAATTAATTATTAAACAATTGTCAATCCCCAAATTAGGAACCCTAGAATACATCTAGACCAGAAACTTAGACTTTCCCAAACACTTATTTTATTGCGTTGAACTTAGGGTAATACTTGACAACGTTTGGACCACATTTATTCTATTACAAGGAATTGATGCTTTGCTAAGGTGAGTTTACATAGCCCCTTTTTCTGTTTTACATTTTGGGGTGAAACATGTTTAAACATTTTATACACTATCATTTACTCATTCTTATATTATTGAAACTTGTGATTCAATTACACTATAATTTACTCATTCTATCATTTGACTGTAACAAAAAGACACAGTACAATCATTAACATTGATCAAGCCGCCTGTTTAGATTATAGCGCTATAGTTCTGACAAACCCACCCCCCCGCATAAATTCAGGGATGATCGATAACAGTTGCACTTTTACTAACTTGCGAGTTAGGTCTCAGTCGACACAAGGTTTGATCATACAAAAGACGCATTGTTACATGTCGGACTCATACTCTATCGTTATACAACTGTCATTGTTGTACAAACTATTGTTATCTATTATATTCAAAAACCTATGTATTCTCACCAACTATTTATAGTTGACCCCCCATCTTTCCAACTTAACATTTTTCAGGTTTTGGTTGCTATTGGAAGTTGTACAAGTCTTGGAACACGTAGAAGCTTTGGACCTAGTTTATATTAATTAACTTTTGTAATCATTATTTGTAAGACAAATTGTAAAATTGTTTAATATTATTCAACTTCCATTCAGTACCATGAGCTATTGAACAATCATTACTACGTGACACCTCGATGTTTCCGCCATCGGTTGGGGTGTTACAGATTGGTATCAGAGCCATGGTTATAGGGAATTAGGTTATTATAAAAATAATCTAGTCTGTAACCTTATGATTTTAACCAGTACTTGCTCCTCTTACCTGCAACTCTACTTGTTTCTATTCTCTATCTTCATCCTACTTCTTATCCCTACTTTAGTCCCTACAAGAAGATTGCTCTCCATCACTGGATCTACCCTTAGACTAATAGGACAAGATTCTCAAGTCTTAACCTGAACTGCCTTGAAGATCTCGTCGAAGTTCTAGATTTTAATAACGAACACGTGCAATCTGGAAGGGTGAACGCCTGTATTCTGAGTTTTTTTGTCTAGGACTGGCATTGCGCATAAATCCCAATCAGACGAGGGACCCGGATGCCTACCTGGGAATTCTCGGGATGAGTGTTCACTTATAGGCTAAAGCATGTCTTCACTGTGTTATTAGAATCTAGAAGCTTTGATAAGTCAACGTTTTCGTTTATTCATTTTATTTAATGAATAAATGATTACACTCACTTCCCTTAAAACTAAGCTCTAAAATCTCAAAATTTTACAGCTTAAATCAAATCATAAATGGATTTCACAGTCATACTTCACCTTACCATCTTAGCCACTTGTTTAAATACTTTCAACACCCTACCCAAATCATACTATTTCGTTTCTCAACATATTATATATTTTTAAACTGTAACCTCATAACCAGAGTATACCCTAGCACAACACTAAAAAGATTCCTTAATATTGTCACATTTTCATAAACTATGGAAAATACATATTTTTGTCAAAAGATGTCCTCAAACTTAATTTCTAATGTCAAATGTTTATTCATTAGCGTAACAAAGGATTTTCAGTATAATGTCACCGTGATCTATAAAACCTAATGTCGCGTTTAAAATCTCCAAATAACTTGAATATTTTAATCAAAGCTCACTTAGTTTGTACTATTTAACGACTTTTGCTTTGTGTACAAAACCAAATTTGAAAAAAAAAAATCTTCTCATCCATGGGAACAATATTTAGTCTCCAAATACCCATTAACAACTACTTATTTTCAACTTGTTCAAATTTTTACAATATTTGGCAACCATGTTTTCTCATACAGTTGATTCTAACCTTTGATCCAAACCCCACAATTTACACTACTACATAATCTCCTTACTATAAAATAAACTCTTTATCAACTATCCTCACATTCACTATCTCTCACAACCTTGATTCTGCTTCAAGATTTTTCATCATTTTCTCAAGAACTAAATTCATATTCTTTACCTTCTTGAACATGAACTAGATACCCATGATAACCAAACTATTGAAACTTGATTGTGTGTTGCATCAAAACTTAATCCTTAGTTATACATGAGGATTCGATTATCTACTATATTTGAACATTTGATACTTGGAACATGAACTATTTGCTATAGACACACCTAGAGTCATTAACCTTGTCTAGGGCAACTCTATTACAACTCACTTACTATACTTGATACTTGATGCATTTACAAACTTGCTTACATGTACATATTATCAATTTGCTATTTATGTGTATAATAATTGGTACACTTAATCAAACAATTGATAGAGGGTGAAGTACTTGCTCAACAGTTAGTAGAGTACCAAATAACCTACTCAACGATTGGTAGAGGGCATCATGCCTGCTCAACAGTCGGTAGAGGCCCTACAACCTGCTCAACAACTGGTAGAGGCTATCACACCTGCTCAACAATCGGTAGAGGTTCTTACTCACTGACTGGTAGAGGTTTTTTTTTCCTGCTCAACAGTTTAACTTATTTTTGGATACATTGTATACGATTCAACCACAAGGTTAATTGTATATTACATGTGTGTTAAGAGTCATAGAAGGACACAAAACCCTAATGTAAGGTAAATTGGTGATTGCGGTCCGGAACGTAATCATGAATTTACAGGTACGTTAAGGTAGTGTGAAATTCTATCAAGGTTTTTCGGTAGATAACAAATTATAAACTCTAGTTACCTGGTAGTTCATTTAGTCTTTCTATAGTCAATCAACTCATTCATTCCCTTTAGGAATTCTAAAACTTAAGTTTAGTGTTTTGCTAGATTCTTATTCTCCTTGCTAGTACAGACCAACCTAATCCAACCCTTAAAACTCACATATATCAATCCTCGTATCCAAATTATTTGAAACAGTTTATTCTAGTACATACAAATTCACGTCGTGCATTAACCCAAATTTTCCTAAATCACAGTTGCCTTAATTTCTACCCAATCATCCTCAACCCTGTGTTTTTAATAACTTCGGGACGAAGTTCCCAAAAGTAGGGGAGACTGTAACATTACACGTTTTTCTCAAAATTTTAGGATTTATAAAATCCCCACTTTTACCCATGTTATATTTTTATAAATATAGTTGTTGGGTCTGCTGACCTGGAGAAGAACAGATGATTAAAAGCCAAAATATACTAAGTGTTTGATCATGAATAAAGAACAGTTGTTACAATAAAGCTTCCTCCAAAGATCTGTTGATTCCTAAACTGCTGCTGCTTAACAACTGTTAGGAGACAACTGCTGCTGATGAAAAGTCTGATGGATAAAGTCTGAAGGTTAAAAGTCTGATGAAGAACAACTGCTGATCAAAGATCTGAAGAGCAAAGGTCTGTTGAACCAACAGCACTTTGGTTCAACAGATGATAAGAAGACATCAGAGCTTTAGATTAACAGAGTTTTATTATCAGTTGTTTCAATGTAACAGTAGTTTATAGCTTAACAGTTGTTAGAGTTTGTTAGTCAGTTAGGGGTCGCTTTCTAGGTGACGTCAGCAACTGATCATCAGAGGTTTGAGCTTGTCTATAAATAGAACAGTACTTGTACTGTTCTATTGATCACTCGTCATTCTCTTTTAGACAAACATTCTCTGAGTGATCAGGCTGAGGGGGAGTTAATTGTACAATTGTAATCTTTCCTTTAATGAAAGCATTCGGTTAAAAACAATTATACTCTATGTTTTGATTTATTGTTATTCCGCTGCACTTTCCATTTATAATTCATTCATCTTTCATACTTAATTAAAACAATCCAATACTCAGATCCTAACAATTGGTATCAGAGCTTGGTCAATTAAATCTGATCTAATCAATCAATTTAATACACAGATCAGCTCATAATCATTGATATCGTTTGTTTGTCGGGTTAAAACAGAGTAATAGTTTATTTTCGTTTCAACAGTTAGTAAACAGACTTTGTTTTTAAAAAACCAAGAGAATGACTTCACTCAATCAAGATCCACACAACACTGGCACACACAACAAGCCTCCGATGCTTGTCAGGTCAGAATACAACATCTGGCAGCGTCGGGTGGCTCATGTGTTAGCACAACAGAACACAGGGTGCTGGAAATCGGTAGTATTTGGACCACATGTTCCAATGGTACCGAGTGCCGAGGATCCAAAGATCCAAGTACCAAAGAGTGTTGAGAACTACTCAGAGCAAGATTTTCAAAAAATCGAGCTAGATGCCAAGGCTTTCAGCATAGTAGCCATGGCACTACCGAATGATATCTATGCTGGTCTCTTGCACTGCAATAGTGCTAAAGAACTGTGGGATGCTCTCAAAGAGCAATTCGGGGGAACTGATGATGTGATTGAAAACAACCGTGAAATACTTAACCAACAATATGAAACGTTTAGTCACATAAAAGGGGAGTCATTAACACAGCAGTTTGAAAGGTTTAACTGTCTAATTAGTGAACTTAAACTGGTTGGTCTAACTTTTCCTAATTCAACACTGAATCATAGGTTTCTTAGATCACTTCAGGACAAATGGGACACTATAGCCATAGTTATGAGAAACTCTATCGGATTCAAAGACCTAACCCTGACCCAGCTTCATGGTATGCTCCTGACTTATGAAAGGGAGCTTAACCAGAAAAAGAAGCTCCAGGACTCTGGCAAAGTGTCAGATGACTATGTATTTGGAAATACTGCACTGTTGGGTCAGGATGATGGTTCTGGAAGTAGTAAGGATCAGAGTTATGATCATTACATTGACATAACAACTGGTTTCAATAATGATTCTTACTCATCACCAAACAACTGTGCTTTCACAGCCAGTGGTGATATCCAGGCTTCTGATAATTCATCTTTTGTGTACAATGACTTGCAATATATTGACCCTTTGGACCTAGAAGAAATGGACATCTTACATCAGGTTGCCCTGCTTAGTATTAGAACCAATAACTTCTATAAGAAAACTGGCAGGAGGTACCCAGGTTTACATGGTGGGTCAAAGGTTGGGTTGGATAAATCAAAGATAAAGTGTTACAAGTGTCATAGAATGAATCACTTTGCTAGGGAGTGTAGGAGTCAGAATGGAGTTCCTATGATTACCTATCCAAACCAAAGACCACAGACCAACACTTATCAAACCATCCCTAATGTACCTAATGTGCAAAACACTGCTCACTTTGCACAGACCCAAACCATTGTTCCTGTGCATTATGTCCAAACCACTGTTCCTCAGTATCACTATGTCCAAACACCTGTTACTCAGGCACCAGTGCCAATGACTGTTACTCCACCCTCTGCTCCTGCAGAGACCAGTCAGCCAGGTCAACAGAGTTTCTTTACTCAGGGCTTTGTTGATTGGAGCAGCCTACCAGATGAGATAACAGATGACAACATTGCTCTAGTTGCCAACTCTGAAAAGGATTTTTGTTTTATGGCACTAGAAACAATTGTTGAAGAGACTGATTCTGAGGATGTGGTATCTTTGTCTGAAAATGTGACTGATAGTGTTGTTGGTGAAGTTGTTTCAGCTGAAGAATCTGAAGTGGAGGTTGTGAATCTCTCAGACCCCTGGGATAGTGATGACTGTGACTGCCAGTGTAACTGTGCCTTGATGGCTGCTGCTAAGGTATCTCCTCAAATCTTAAATGACTTGTGCTCAGACAAATGTATTGTGGCATTTGCTAAGATAAAAGAGGTGAATGAAAACTTTAGAAAGAAAATTTTGGATTCTGAAATTCAGTTTGAAAAACTTACAAAAGAGTTAAAATCAAAAATATCTGAAAAAGAGTCTGAAATCAGCAGTTTAAAACATGAAGCAAGCATAACCAAAGACCAGCTTCAGACTATGATAACAAAATATCATAGTTGTAAAAAGGAGCTTGAGTCCACCCAAGTTGAATGTAAGAAATGGGTGGAATCATCAAAGGGTTTTGAGATGATTGTCAACCAACAATCTAAAAGTCATGTGAAATTTGGGTTTGGTTTTAAAACCACTGACCAAGGTTCACAAACCACTGACAAAAAGGAACCCCAGTTGGTTGAAGTCATCCCTACAAACTCAAAAGGTCAAGAAATCAAGGTTACTGAACCCAATGGCAAGAAAATCATTCTTGAAAAGTTGGAAGGTACACCCTCATTTGATGAAATTGAGAAATATCAATTCAAACCAACATGGTCAGATGAGTGTGAAGTCCTTGAAAATTTCAAACCAATGACCTTCAAAACCCCTGATGGTAAAATGGCACCACAGGCCAAAGTAATCCCTCTAGTAAATCTTCCAACAGATGATGAAACATCTGTTGAAAAGAAGAAAGAAAAAGGGAAAGCCAAGAACAACTTGTTTTGTGATTTTTGTGAAAAGAAGAACCATGTCACCAAAAACTGTTTTCTTCTAAAAGCATATGACATCAACAAAACAACAAGTTTAAATGATTCTAAAACTAAAGAATGTTCAATCTGCAAGAAAAAGAATCACAAAACAAAAGAGTGCTTATATCTCAAAAATTTTGATGAAAAGATAAAAGAGTATAAGGCTAAAACTCTGGAAAGTCAAGTGGTAAGTACTTCAAAAGGAAAACCCAAACAGACTTTTGAATCAGTTCAAACATCTGTTACCAAAAGTCTGAACAAAAACTCTGCTCCCAGAGATGTTCAGGTAACAGATGCTCCACCTGTTAACAGATTACCAAGAGGATATGGACAACCCACTTGTCACCGTCTGCCACATGTTTATGAAGAGCCCAAGAGGCCTTCAAAACCAAAAGTGAACAGACACCCTCATGGTTTTCAACAACTGATAGGAAATGATCAAACATCTGCTGGACCAAGTGTTGACATACAAGCACTGGCAAATGGTCAACTGCAGCTGTTGAACCTAGTTCAAAAGCTAGTCCAAACCACTGATCATTCTCCTCAACTTAAGGTTGAGACAGCTAAGGACCCATCCAAAGCCAATTTGGCTTTGGACACTCACCAAAACTAAAATCCTTACTGATGTGCAGGGAGCTTCTGCTTGTTTAGACAGTTTATGGTATGTAGATAGTGGAGGCTCCAGGCACATGACTGGATGTAGAGCCCTTCTTCTGGACTTTCTTGCTCATGGAGGGGGTGATATATCCTTTGGTAATGATTCTAAAGGTAAAGTGTTGGGTTCTGGTACTGTCAAAGCAGGGAGGCTTAAGTTTGAAAATGTTAATCTGATAGACAATCTAAAATTTAATTTACTTAGTGTGTCTCAAATGAGTGACAAAGGCTTTGGGTCATTCTTCACTAAGCAAACATGTAAGATTGTTGGCCCAGAGGCTGTAGAAAAGATTAACACCATCATTGCTGAGAGCAAAGCACAACTTGTTGCTCACAGAAGTGGCAATGTGTATGTAGTTGATATGTTGAAGGATAACCCTATGGCAAATGTCTGTCTGTTCTCAGCTGCCTCTACCAAAGAGACAGAATTGTGGCATAGGAGACTTGGTCACACCAACCTTCAAACTATCAACTCACTCTCCAAACAAAACCTTGTCAGAGGTTTGCCATCAAAAGAATTCAAATGTGATGAGCATTGTGTTTCCTGTTTAAAAGGTAAACAACATAAAAGCTCTTACAAATCCATTGATGAGTCCAAAACCAGTCAGTGTTTACAAATGTTGCACATGGACTTGTTTGGCCCTGTAAAAATCATGAGTCTAAGAAGAAAAAGATTTTGTCTTGTCATAGTTGATGATTTTTCTAGGTTTACATGGACTTACTTTTTACACTCTAAGGATGAGACTGCAGGTATTTTGAAGGACTTTGTCACCAAAGTTGAAAAACAATATGACTTGCCAGTAAAAGTCTTTAGAAGTGACAATGGAACAGAGTTTAAAAATAAGGAGTTGGATGATTTCTGTGTGTCAAATGGGATTGTAAGGCAGTACAGCATCCCAAGAACACCAGAGCAAAATGGGGTGGTAGAAAGGAAGAACAGGACTCTCATTGAGGCTGCAAGAACAATGCTAGCAGATTCTGGTTTACCTCTGTCCTTTTGGGCAGAAGCTGTAAACACTGCTTGCTATGTTCAAAACAGAGTTTTAATCAACCCTAGACATCAAAAGACTGCTTATGAAATTCTGTTTAAAATCAAACCACTGATATCATTTTTCAAAGTCTTTGGCTGCCCATGTTTCATTTTAAATCTTAAAGATTCCATTTCAATATTTGCAGCCAAAGTGGATTGTGGATATTTTCTGGGGTATTCTTCTACTGCCAAGGCCTATAAAGTGTTTAACACAAGGACTAAAACAATAGAAGAAACTCTGAATGTGAAGTTCAATGAACTTTCTTCTTTGAAAATCCCAGCAAACCCTGCTGAGTTGTTTGATTTAGATAAATTCAAATTCGAAGATATTACTGTTAAAACTAACCCTGCAGGTACTCCACAATCTACACAGCAAGACTACAGAATAGATGTTGTGGTTCCAGACCACTACAAAGTCTATCCTGCATCAGAGGAAGCAGTGGTTCAAAACAACTGTCAAAACTCTGTCATAGCTGAGTCAGCCACTGTTGGCCAGTCCTATCTTCAAACCACTGATTCACCCATCCAATCCACTGCTCAATCATCTGTTGACAAGAGTCAATCATCTGTTGACAAAAGTCAGTCCAACTTTACACCACTTGGACCCATTCCTCCACCTCCATTTCAAACATCTGTTGACTCTTCAAAACTGCCAACAGATGTTATGTCAACAGAGTCTCCAAACCTCTGTCCTTCACCACAAAATGCCATCATACCATATCAGGGAGATCTAATCTACCTAAGAGCTCATCCACCAGACCAAATCATTGGCAACATCAGAGAAGGTGTGCTCACAAGGAGCCAATCTTCAAACATCTGTCTTTTTGCAGGCTTTCTATCCCTTACACAACCTGTCAAGTACCAAGAGGCACTGAAAGACAACAGTTGGGTAGAAGCCATGCAAGAAGAACTCCTTCAGTTCAAAAGACAACAAGTATGGGAACTTGTACCACTACCTAAGGATGTTTGTCCAATTGGCACAAAGTGGGTCTTCAAAAACAAAACTGATGAAAGGGGTATAGTTGTCAAGAACAAAGCCAGGTTAGTGGTTCAAGGCTTCAGACAAGAAGAAGGAATTGACTATGATGAAACCTTTGTCCCTGTAGCAAGGTTAGAAGCTATCAGACTTTTCCTAGCCTTTGTTGTCAACCACAACATCAAGGTGTATCAGATGGACATCAAGTGTGCCTTCCTATATGGCAAAATTCAGGAGGAGGTCTATGTATGTCAACCACCTGGTTTTGAAGACACATTCCATCCTGATCATGTCTACAAGCTTAACAAAGCATTGTATGGACTGAAACAAGCACCAAGAGCCTGGTATGAAACTCTCTCTACTTTTCTCTTATCCATTGGTTTCACAAGAGGTAAAATTGATAAAACCTTGTTTTTAAAATGGAAAGGAAAAGATTTAATGATTGTTCAAATATATGTGGATGACATCATTTTTGGATCCACATGTAACAAAATGTGTGAGGAGTTTAGGGAACTCATGACAGCAGAGTTTGAAATGAGTGCTATGGGTGAACTTCAGTGCTTTCTTGGTCTTCAAGTAAAGCAACTGCAAAATGGCACTTTCATTCATCAAAACAAGTATGTGAAAAACTTGTTAACAAAATTTGGGATGAATGATTGTAAGCCATGTAGTACACCCATGAGCACAGTCAAGCCACTCACTGTTGATGAAAAGGATGAACTGGTTGATCAGACACACTATAGATGCATGATTGGGTCTTTATTGTACTTAACAGCATCCAGGCCAGACATTATGTTTGCAACCTGTGTGTGTGCTAGATCTCAGGCTTCTCCTAGAAAGTCTAACCTTATTGCTGTGAAGAGGATATTCAGATACCTAAAAGGTGCTCCCACACTTGGTATCTGGTATCCTGCTAATGGAAACATTGAGCTTTCAGGTTATTCAGATAGTGACTTTGCTGGCTGCCATACCACAAGGAAGTCCACCTCAGGAGGGTGCCAGTTTCTAGGGAATGCCTTAGTCTCTTGGAAAAGCAAAAAGCAAGCAGCTGTTTCAACATCCACTGCTGAAGCTGAATACATTGCTGCTGCAAGCTGTACAGCCCAACTCATGTGGCTTCAAAATCAACTACTGGATTTTGGGATAACTGCACTAAGGACTCCACTCATGTTGGATAGCCAAGCTGCTAAAAATATCATCAAGAATCCAGTCTCTCATTCAACCACCAAGCACATAGATATCCGACATCATTTTGTCAGAGATAGCTATGAGAAAGGTTTGATTTCTCTGCACCATGTTCCAACAGAGGATCAGTTGGCAGATGTGCTGACAAAAGCTTTAGACACATCTACCTTCACAAATCTGATCTCTCGAATTGGAATGTTAAACATGGATTAAAACAACAAAAATGTTTTCAATAAAAACATTAAAATGTTTTCAGAAAATCAAATTTGCTAAAATGTCACTTTGGTTGAAAAATCTGTTTTAAACCACTGATCAGATAAAACAACCACTGTTTCATTCAAAACACTGATAGTTGAAAAATCTGTTTCAAACATCTGATCAGATAAAACAACCACTGTTGGTTGAAAAATCTGTTTCAAACATCTGATCAGATAAAACAACTGTTTTCATCAGTCTTTTGGTTAAACAACAGAGGTTGGCAACAGATGTTTAACAAAACAGCTGTATGCCACCAGATGTTTCAACCATCAGATGTTTGCCACGTCTGCTCTCAAAAGCAGAGTTTTGCCACATCAGCGGTTTCACCAGAGCCTATAAAACCCTGTTCTTTCCCCCAACAGCAGTTTTACTGTCTCATTGTATTCAAAATATTGAAAACCGCTCTCGTCTTCCTCATAACCCTCAATCAAAAGTTCATCACTTTCACAATCAAAATCCATTAAAATGGATCTCCAAACAAAAGCCACTCATAATTTCCTTCCCTGTTTGGTAAAAACCGAAGATAACACTCCATTCCATTCCACCATCGACATCATCACTAACTCAAAATATAAAAATGCTCTTATTGCTGATGCTCCCATATACCTGGAAACACTCCAAGAATTCTGGGCGAATGCTGAGGTCTTGTATCAAGACAAAAAGCCAACTTCCATAATTTCCAAAATTGGAGACACCAGTATCGCCATAACCCCTGAAATCATATCCACTACCTTCTCACTAAACGACTTGTCAGGTATGGAAACTTTTCCAAAAACAGAGCTTCACACTGAGTTTCAAGAGAGAGGGTATGATGCACAAATGACTGGTTCCACATTATATAAAAAGTTTTTCCCACCAGTCATGAAATTTTTCTTTCATACCCTACTCCTCTGTGCCTCAGCCAAGACTACTTCCTTCAATGAAATCCCATTGAGGATACAATACTTGGGATATGCAATGTTGTCAGATTCTGACTTCAATCTGTCTCAGGGATTGTTCTTAGACTTGGTATCAAATGTGAAAGCCATAAAATCTGGCTCAAACAATGCTTTTCTGCTCTACCCTAGAATTCTAAGTGTAATTCTACAAAAGATTTTACCTGAAAAGGATTTTCAAAAGGGAGAGTCTTTCAAAATGAAAAGTTTAACTGATGAAACTTTTACTAGAATGCTGGGTTCTTCAACCCAAGAAAAAGTATCAAAAGTACAAAAGGTTTCGAAAACACAACCAAAGAGGACAAAGACAACAACTGTTGTTGAAACCTCTGTTGGTGAGCCCACTGCTCCTGGTGATCATGGCACTTCATCCAGTGCTGTGAAACCCACACCAGCCACCAAAAGAAAACGTCCATCCTCAAAAACCACCTCTAAACCCAAAAAGGGACTTCTGGAAGATGAGATACCAGAAGCTAACCCTGTTGCATCACCAAAGCAACATGAAACCACTGTTGTTACTTCCTCACAACAGTTGGAGATATCTCAACCCAAGCAAACTCCTCAAGAATCCTCACAAAAGGATCTTGTTGTAAGCCAAAGGGAACCTCATACTGAGGCATATGAGTCACTTGACCATATGTTTACAAGTCCATCTCCCAGGGCTAATCAGCTTCTTACTCCACCTACATCACCACCACATGTCCAACAAACAATGCAACCCCTGTTTGAAGCTATTGACAAAACTCAGGACAACCCCAGTTCCTCTCCTTCACTTGTCACTGAGAGTACACCACCACCAGTGACTGGGGCTGAGGAAAGTCAATTAGCTATCCCACAAACAGAAGAGGAGGTTATACTCCCAGAAGTCAATGTTACTTCTGATGAGGTTTCAAGAGAAGCAGCTACTACTGCTGTAGAGACCATTGTCTCACAGCAGGACAGTGGTTCCATTGATAAGACTTCCTTGAAGGCAACAACTGATGAGGCCACAATTGTGTCCCCTAAAACAGTTGGAAGTCCCCAGTACCAAGAAAAAGGGGCAGCAGGTTCTCATTCTATGGATTCACCTCCTAGAACTGAACCAGCTAAAACTACCCCTGGTAGGGATTCAGATGATCCTATTAACTTAGGTGATGAGTCTAAACTTCAAGAATTGACGGTTAAAGTTCAAAACCTTGAATCCATAGTTGCTGACATCAAATCTGATGTCAAGTCAATATTGGAAACACTGAAAAACTTTACCAAAAGTCAACCCTCAACCTCTGATATTGCCAGTGAGATATGGAAATCAGTTTCACCCATCATCATAGCTCACAGAAAACTGGCAGATCAGACCCAAGAAACCTACATGTCCTTGATCAGAAACATGGTGGATGCAAGATTCAATGACACTAAGGCTGACATCAAGGTGATCAAGGAACACCTGCTGAAGACTACTGGCTCTGCCCCTACCACCATTCTCAGAGATGAAACTTACAATGAGTTTACGGCTGATGATGCCAAAAAGGGGGAGAGTGGCAGAGATAGGCTGCCAAAGCTAGATCCATTTGGTGCACCACCCTCACAAAAAGGGAAGCCAGCTGCTGACAAACCAGAGTCACCAAAATCAGCTCCACAATCACAGCAACCAAATGTTCAGATCCCTGTCACTGAACCAGCTCAAGCATCAAAGGCAAAAGAAGTTGACACTTCAGCTAATGAAAAAGCTGAGAAAGCTGCTCAGGATAAAAGGAAAAGGGCTGATACCTTGGAAGTAAAGGCAGAGATGTTGGTGCAGCTGAAAAAGGAACAACAGCAAGAAGTGGAAGATGTGAATACTTCAAAGAGAAAGAAAATGCCAGCCAAACACACTAGAAAACCACCTTCCAAACTATCTGCTGAAACCTCTGCTGTTCAAACACCTGTTATCACAACCACTGCTCCTAAAACCACTGCCACCACAACATCTGCTACCCAAACCACTGAACCTAAAACAACTGCCACTAAAACATCTGCTCAACCCAAACCAGTAACCAAACCAATCACCACATCATCAACAACCAAACCAGCCACAACTCAAACAACTCCCAAACCTACCACAACACAACCAAAAACCCAAACAACTGCTTCATCTTCACCTTCACCCAAAATCTTGTATAGCAGGAAAAGGAAATCCACCTTTGTTATACAAGATGAAAACATCCACAACACACCACCTAACACCCCAATTTCACAATCCACACCAGTCAATGCCATTCCACTCTCATCTTTCTCACCACACACCTCTCAATTCAGATCACATAGACCACCACTCACCATCACCCCATTGGCTGAGAAGTATCCCCTTGAGTTGGATCTAATCAAGGGGGAACTTCAATCCTTCTACAATACTGATCAGCCATCAGAAAGATCCTTCCCATCTCTCAAAGGCTTCCCTGTTCCACTCAACATTGACACCTATCTTAAATACAAGAGTGAACAGGCTGATGCCATCATCAAAGAGAAATGCAAAGGGAAGGATGACAGGACTGCTCAGGGCATCCATTCAGCAGAGCTTAGCAAACTCCGAAGGATTGAAGACTATGCTAAGACCCTGAGCAATTCCATGTCTACCATGCCTCTCAGCATACACTTGGAAATGGAAGTAAGGGATTCACTGCTAGAACAGATCTTGGCAACCAAGCCTTACAAAGCAACAAAGAACCAATTCACAGGCTGGACCACACATGCTCTCAGGGAAGAACTGATTAGAATTGAGAGCATGGCCAAGAATCCTCCAGCTAAGGCCTCTGCCCCTGATTTCAGTAAAGGGAGAGATCAAGCTAGAGCCTTGAAGTTCAAAAGAATGAGACAAGAGCTTGTAGCAGCTAAGTATGGAGAGATGAGATCTATTGCTAGATGGTCTGAGGTCAGGTTAATTGAAACATACAAGAAGCTTGAACAAGAAAGAAAGACCAATCCCAAACTACCAAGAAAACCGGTGTATGATGATGCTCCCAAGAAACCCTCACAGGCCTTTACACTAGACAGTTTACTTGAAACCTCTGATCTTTCTATTGCTGCTCAAAGACAATACAAGAAGCAGAAGGAAATGTCTGAAGAGGATACAAGAAAGTTCACTGAAACCTATGTAAAAGAGGGTCTCTTAAATCAAATCAGATACTTCTCTGACCCTGTCACAGAGAAGTTCAGAGAACTCATTGGCAGGCCTCCATCTCCTAACTCATCTAAAATAAAGATGCATCCCAGTCACTCCTCTGACTCTAAAATTCTAAAATGGAAGTCTGACAAAGAGACCCATGAATTGACACTGATCAGGTCAGATGGTAGTATTCAGAAGTTAAGTATGGATGATGCACCTGGCCTAAGTGCTGAAGATCTCCAGACACTTCTGAATTTGACACTGGATAGAGATGCTGAAGACCTCTTCTCTCTAAGCTTTGAATTACAACTAAAAGGGCAAATAAGAGAAAGTCTGATGAGAAATAAAGATCAAGAATAAAGCAGAGTTTTGGCATCATCTGTTCTAGGGGGAGATTGTTGGGTCTGCTGACCTGGAGAAGAACAGATGATTAAAATCCAAAATATACTAAGTGTTTGATCATGAATAAAGAACAGTTGTTACAATAAAGCTTCCTCCAAAGATCTGTTGATTCCTAAACTGCTGCTGCTTAACAACTGTTAGGAGACAACTGCTGCTGATGAAAAGTCTGATGGATAAAGTCTGAAGGTTAAAAGTCTGATGAAGAACAACTGCTGATCAAAGATCTGAAGAGCAAAGGTCTGTTGAACCAACAGCACTTTGGTTCAACAGATGATAAGAAGACATCAGAGCTTTAGATTAACAGAGTTTTATTATCAGTTGTTTCAATGTAACAGTAGTTTATAGCTTAACAGTTGTTAGAGTTTGTTAGTCAGTTAGGGGTCGCTTTCTAGGTGACGTCAGCAACTGATCATCAGAGGTTTGAGCTTGTCTATAAATAGAACAGTACTTGTACTGTTCTATTGATCACTCGTCATTCTCTTTTAGACAAACATTCTCTGAGTGATCAGGCTGAGGGGGAGTTAATTGTACAATTGTAATCTTTCCTTTAATGAAAGCATTCGGTTAAAAACAATTATACTCTATGTGTTGATTTATTGTTATTCCGCTGCACTTTCCATTTATAATTCATTCATCTTTCATACTTAATCAAAACAATCCAATACTCAGATCCTAACAATAGTCATGCCTAAATTTTTTTAGCATTATTTCAAAACAATCTCTCATACTTTGAATACTTTAAAAGTTGGTATAATACATTTTTTTATGCTAATAATAATAATAATAATCAGATTTTTTAAAGTGTATTGTCCAAACCAAACCCAACCTGTCCACCCATTTCTTTGCCCATATGATAAAGCCTAACCCATCAGCCCTCTACCCAGCCCACCTAAGTAAAATTCAAAATAATAATAATAATAATAAAAACCGCTCAAGCCAGGACTCGAACCTGTGCCTGAGCCGAGTCAACAACTTACACACACACACTTCCCAAACCAACTGGGCTACAGCCCGTGTTGTTGTTTTAGACAAACCCACTCGTATAAAACACCTCATAAACTAACTCTGTTGACTAAGCAAGAGTCAACACCCGATCGCATTAGCCAAGAACAAGATCAATCACGCGTTTTTTGAATCATAATTATATTTGGTATGATGATAATCAACCATCAGCGTGTCCTTCACGCCAATTAACTCGTTAAAAACATTCCATTTGTATGCAAATACGCGTATGTATACTTGGTATGTATCAAACATTCCAATTCTTTCAATTCGTGTGTTTGTGTATAAATGGAATCCTTTCCTACAAGCTAAACATGCCGATAAACCTATCTTCACTCTCAATTTTCCCTAAAACATACCGTAATCTGTGAAATCGTTCGAAGTTGACTTTTCCTGTTGACCGGCTCAATCGTGTTCCTATACCCTCTATAAGTTGCAATTATTTTTGTGTTTCTAAACCTTATGTACAGACGATCAATAACCCTATACAAACAAGGGTTATTGATTTGTGTTTTGGTCAATTAAGAAAGCTAGTGTTCGAGTCTTATTTGGGGAAGATGATACTCGTTTGTTATCGTTTAAACTTATTGCAGATCTGATTTAATCACCAACTCATCCACAGATCAGTTGGTGATACCTTCCTTGTTTAAAACGTATAACCGGCTTGAGCCTGGGGTTCGAATCCAGTCACAGACATTTTAATTTTTCTAATTATTATGAATGGAATCAAGAAGCCGTTATAATTAATAGAAACGAAATTCAAACGTTCTCAGGGTCTAGACTTGTGATTTTAAGACACTGAACCGGCCAAGGACCTGGGTTCGATCCTTGGCAGCAACAACCATTTTTTTTAACCTTTATCAATATATTTAAAACCTAATAATTTTTTAAAATAGTTTTAAAATACCAAAAGAGATTTATAAATTCTATAAAATTTATTTTATGTTATTCAAATGGCTAAGTTTAGCATACAATTTTTCGTTTTTTAAAAATCATTTATTTAATACATGTTATGAGTATTACATATTTATTCAATTATAATTTTAAAATTCTATAAAAATATCCAAACAGATTTATAAAATTTCACAAAAATTATTCTAGACTTATAAACTGATGAACTTTATAAAACTAAATTTTATTTTCGAAAAATATTAATTTATTTATTTTTAATCAATTTAATCTATTTTAATCATATTAAATTCATAATAAATTCATTTTTCACTATTTTTATACGAAAATTTTACATAAATTATTTCTATTCATTTAGAACAGAAATATACATTTTAATTTGAAACTTTAATAATTTTAACATTTTTAGATATTAATATTATGTTTTGACAAATAAAATATTAATATATTATATATTCATTAATTAAGAAAATAATTTTATAAAAATTATTTTCACATTTACTATATTTTAATACAACTACCTTTAATCAAGTTCTTATAAAAATTCTTCCTAATTAATTATTTTCTAAATTTCTTTATTTATTAATTAACTATTATTCTAAATTAATTATTAAACAATTGTTACATGTCGGACTCATACTCTATCATTATACAACTGTCATTGTTGTACAAACTATTGTTATCTATTATATTAAAAAACCTATGTATTCTCACCAACTATTTATAGTTGACTCCCCCATCTTTCCAACTTAACATGTTTCAGGTTTTGGTTGCTATTGGAAGTTGTACCAGTCTTGGAACACGTAGAAGCTTTGGACCTAGTTTATATTATTTTTTTTTTTTTTGATCGGCAAACAACTTTTCATTCATATCACCCAAATGTACAAAGCCTAGCAAGATGCTAGACAGAACATACAACTACACATCAAAACAGTTTGCCCTAGTTTATATTAATTAACTTTTGTAATCAATGATCACAACAAACATTCAACCAACATGCATTCATATATAAATATATAAACCAAAATATCATGCTTTGAGCCGTAAACCAGCAGCGGAAGCATTTCTTGTTTACAACCAAAAGACATTTTAAAGTTTACAAAACATTGTTTATACGTTTCAAAATATTAGACGCTGTGCATGACTCCGTGAGCCTATTCCTTTGACTGCTACCTTAGCGACCTGAGAAAACATGCCAAAAAGATGTCAACATATAATGCTGGTGAGTTCACAGGTTTTCTTTTATAAACATGTTTTAAAAGTTCCAAAGATCATATCCGTTACTACTTGAGTTCACAGCCTATTCCTAATCGCCTGCTGCTGCTGTGTGACGGATTTTCGCGCGTTTAACCCTCCAAATCAGATCCGAAACATGCAAAAACACCCAATATTAAACCTACATCATTTACCAACCCATTCCAAGCAAAAACCCCCAACATATCACTGATCTAACATGTCCCAAGCAATTATTTCCTAAAATGGCAAAGTACTAAGTTTCACCAACCAACCTTATCTTTCCTTAAATTGAAATAATCAGATTTTTAATCTCTACAAGCTTGCAAATCATCAAACCTCTGATTCAACATCTTCCTAGTATGATTTCTAACAACATAGCATCAACAATCATACCATAATCATCCTAAATCTTCAAGAACATCCAAACGGGTCAAAATACACATTTTCATCAAAACACAACAACAATGGCTCAAACTCTAAGATAACCATCCTAATAATCTCTACATAACAGAAGTACAATCATATCATGGAAACAATCATGTTATAATCACCAAGAAGACCAACATATGCATGTAAACTTCACATATAACAAGCATTAAGGTGTAGACTTGGTTTAGAACTCTTTTGAAAGGTTTTTAAAGACACAAACTTAGTAAAACAAGGTCTGGACCTTTGGGGAACCAAAATAACAACTTTACAAAGGTTAGGGATGAAGAACACACCTTGGATTTTGTTAAAGAAAGGTGTGTAGGCTTGGAGATGGTGATTTTTGTAGCAAAATGTGTTCCAGAGGTGTTTCAAGGTGTGTGGGTGGCTTGGGATCAGCTAGGGTTGTTCTAAGGGTGTTTGGGGAGTTAAGGGTTCTATTTATAGGCGTTTTGACCCGGACTCTGCAGTATAGGCGATTAGCAGCCCATAGCATGCGATTGGGGGCCTAATCGCATGATGCATCAGGCGATTAGGTCCCAATCGCCTGCTAGCATTCTCTCAATCGCCTATATATAGGCGATTAGGCCCCTTCCCTTGATCCTAATCGCCTGAAACCCTCCAAGCTGGGTTTTCGGCGCGTTAAACGCTATTTTAACACATATAAACACGTATTAACATACCAACAAGTCACGTAATGATTACAAACACGTAATGCATGATAACTAACACATTTACATTCGTTCACCAATTCCCGGGACTCGAGACTTGCGTTTGTGTGCTAAACCCGGTGATTCCACGAATCACCAATTCTAGTATCTATGGTTATGGACCGACTCCCGATAATCCCGCGGATCATCGTAACGAATCCCGATGACTCCCTAGAATCATCATAACGACCCGACTGATTTAGTTAATTATGAAATAAGTATGACTCGCTAAGGTAGACTTACTAGTTTTAGTCAACGTTACTAACCTGAGTTTGCCGGGTGTCACATCATCCCCCTGTTGAAAGAATTTTCGTCCCGAAAATTGCTCAAGGCCAAAAGGAAGAGACGAAAGAGAAGAAAAATTTTCCGGTTGCCACAGCATCCCCATGTTGAAAGGAATCTCGACCCGAGATTCATGCAGTTCCAGTAGAGACATGTCTAGATTCGAAAGCGCGCTTAGGAAATAAATGAGGATACTTAGCCTTCATCTGATCCTCCCGTTCCCATGTGAACTCAGGTCCACGATTAGAGTTCCAGCGAACTTTCACGATGCAGATCTTACTGCGACGAAGGCTACGGATTATATAGTCCAGAATCTCAACCGGTTCTTCCACAATACGCAGACGATCATCCACCTTGATCTCTTCGAGTGGAACAACTAAAGATTCATCCGTATGCTACCGGTCCAATCCGTTCCAGAATTGCGAACGGTCCCACATAACGAGGATTCAATTTGCCACGTTTCCCAAAACGTATAACGCCCTTCCACGGAGATACCTTCAATAGAACCCTGTCGCCAACCTCAAACTCCAAAGGTTTGCGACAACGATCGGCATAGCTCTTTTGCCGATCCCGAGCTGCTGCCATATGGTTGCGAATCTGTACGATCTTTTCGGAAGTCTCGTACACAAGTTCCGGGCCGGTGAGTTGGCTCTCGCCCACCTCAGCCCAGCAAAGAGGAGATCAGCATTTCCGTCCGTAAAGAGCCTCGAACGGAGCTGCCTTGATGCTAGAGTGGTAGCTATTGTTGTAGGAGAATTCTACTAGTGGTAAATGATTCTCCCATCCCTTGCCAAAGTCCATCACACATGCCCGAAGCATGTCCTCTAGCGTTTGAATCGTCCGTTCGCTCTGACCGTCAGTTTGCGGATGGTAAGCCGTGCTCATATCAAGTTGCGTACCCAGAGCCTTTTGCAATTTTCTCCAGAAATTGGAGGCGAACCGAGTGTCACGGTCAGAAATAATAGAGACGGGCACCCCGTGCCGAGAAACCACCTCCTTAAGGTATAAGCGAGCCAAACGCTCAAGGCTGTCAGTATCCTTGATTGCAAGGAAGTGCGCAGACTTTGTCAACCTGTCTACGATCACCCAGATCATGTTACAACCACTGGGCGACTTCGGGAGTTTGGTTACAAAGTCCATTGTAATCCGTTCCCACTTCCACTCGGGAATCTCAGGCTGTTGCAGAAGGCCAGACGGCTTCTGATATTCGACCTTGACCTTAGCACAGGTCAAGCACTTGCTTACGTAGGAGGCCACGTCCGCCTTCATGTTCGGCCACCAATAGAGTATCTTTAAGTCTTGATACATCTTGTCGGAGCCAGGGTGAATAGAGTACCGAGACTTGTGAGCCTCGTCAAGAACGAGTTCCCGCAAGCCCCCGAATAGCGGAACCCAAACACGTTCCGCGAAGTAGTGCAGGCCATCGGCCCTGAGCTCAAGGTGCCTATCCGCACCATGCATGGTTTCAGCCTTAAGGTTTTCCTCCTTCAAGGCTTCCTGCTGCGCCAAACGAATTTGGTTAGGTAAGCCAGAGTGGATAGTTAGCTGAAGAGCTAGAACATGACGAGGTTTAGCGGATTCCTTCCTGCTCAAGGCGTCTGCGACAACATTCGCCTTGCCAGGTTGGTACATAATGGCGCACTCGTAGTCGTTAAGAAGCTCAACCCAGCGACGCTACCGGGTGTTCAATACCTTCTGGTCAAAGATATGCTGGAGGCTCTTGTGATCGGTGTAAATGGTGCACTGGGTACCGTACAAGTAGTGCCTCCAGATCTTCAAAGCAAAGACCACTGCACCCAGCTCTAAGTCATGGGTGGGGTAGTTCTTCTCATGTACCTTAAGCTGACGAGAAGCATAGGCAATGACTTTCTTGTGCTGCATCAACACGCACCCAAGGCCCTGGACGGAGGCATCACAGTAAACCTCAAAATCGTCCGTGCCTTCAGGAAAGGACAAGATAGGAGCAGAACAGAGTTTAGTCTTTAGCAGCTGGAAGGCTGACTCTTGCGAGTCACCCCAGTTGAACTTCTTGTCCTTCTGGGTGAGCGAAGTGAGGGGTTGCGCGATCTTCGAAAATACCCTGATGAAACGACGATAGTAACCTGCGAGACCTAGGAATTGCCGCACCTTCGTTGGCGTCTTCGGTGCTTCCCAGTCTTTGAAAGCTTCTATCTTAGCCGGATCAACATGTATCCCCTCAGCATTAACCACATGGCCAAGAAATTGAACTTCACGCAACCAAAAACTGCACTTAGAGAACTTGGCATACAATTGTTCTTGCCTTAGGAGTTCCAAGACAAGACGCAAGTGTTCCCGGTGGTCCACTTCGTTCTTGGAATAGACTAGAATATCATCGATGAAGACAATCACGAAATTGTCAAGATACGGCTTGCAAACACGGTTCATCAAATCCATAAAGATGGCGGGCGCGTTGGTGAGACCAAAAGGCATGACCAAGAATTCAAAGTGGCCATAACGAGTTCGAAAAGCAGTCTTCGGAATATCGGCTTTTTGGACTCTCAACTGATGGTATCCCGATCTCAAGTCAATCTTCGAGTAGAAACTACAACCCTGAAGTTGGTCAAATAAATCATCGATGCGAGGGAGAGGGTAACGGTTCTTGATGGTAACCTTGTTCAGCTCACGGTAGTCGATACACATACGTAGGCTTCCGTCCTTCTTCTTGACAAACAAAACAGGGGCTCCCCACGGGGATGAACTAGGTCGGATAAAACCTTTCTCCAACAATTCCTGCAACTGGTTAGACAATTCCTGCATCTCTGGGGGTGCAAGACGGTACGGGGCTCGGGCAACTGGGGCTGCACCAGGAGTAAGTTCAATACTGAATTCGACTTGGCGATAAGGCGGGAGGCCTGGCAGTTCTTCAGGAAATACGTCGGGAAAATCGCAAACAACAGGGATATCTTCAATCTTCTTCTCTTCCTCGGACGAAACCGAAACAAGCGCTAGAATGGCAGAATACCCCTTACGAAGATACTTATACGCCTTCATGCATGAAATGATACTCAAAGGGATCCCACTCTTCTCCCCGTGTACCAACAGAAATTCTCCATCTGGAAGGGGAAGTCGAACAACTTTATCGAAACAGACGATCTCAGCATGGTGCAAGGACAACCAATCCATACCCACAACGACATCGAAGCTACCCAAAGATACCGGCATAAGATCAATAGGGAAAGAATAACCCGACAACTCAAGGTGACACCCCCTAAGGACATGTGTCGCTTCGACTTTTTTACCATCAGCCAATTCTATCAGGTACTTAGCCTCTAAAGGTGTAGTTACCCTATCAAGCAACTGACTAAATCCAAGGGATATAAAACTCTTATCGGCACCAGAGTCGAATAAAACTGTAGCATAGCGATTATCAAGAAGGAACGTACCGGTAACAGTGTCAGGATCCTGTCGAGCCCCGCTCGAACCAATCACAAAGGCACGAGCATTCCTGCCCCCACCCCCATTGTTTCCATTACCAGCCCCATTCTTCCCTCCCTCGCCCTGCTTCATCTTGGGGCAATCCCGCTTGTAGTGACCAAGCTCACCACAGTTATAGCACCCTTGCTTTCCATGGTTTCCCTGGGGAGCAGCAGCCTGAGGAGTTGGGGTAGGTGCAGTAGGTGCATTACGATTACCCTGAAGGTTAACCTTACAATCTTTCGCCTGATGCCCAGGCTTGTGGAATCGGTGGCAACGGTCCCTATCCTTGCAGCGACCATTGTGGTGGAAACCACACCGGTCGCACTTTGGCAGCTTCCCAGTATAAACCCCCGGCTTTCTCTCAGAAGACGATCCCCCTACATCAAACCTCTTCCCCTGCTGAGGCGGAGCAGAGCTCGAGCCCTTACTCGCACCTTCCCACTTCCGTTTGTTGTTCTCAGGAGCCCTCACAGCAGCGCCTCGGGGAGGCAAGACTCCTTCAGTCACCTTCATGTTGGTCAGCCTGTGAGCTGACCGAACCACTTCAGAAAACACAGTAAGGCTGCCCGCAGCCACCAACCCTGCAACTTCCGGCACTAACCCAACAATATAGTGCTCAATCCTCCGGTATTCCGGTGTGTGCAAATCTGGGCACAACACCGCCAGCTCATTGTGCCTAGCTGTATAGGCTTCAATCTCCGACCCCACCATCTTATGAGTCCAGACCTCATGCTCAAGCTTCTGGATCTCATCCCTTGGGCAGTACTCGTTTTTCAAGAGTTGCACGAATTCTGTCCAAGGCATCGCATGGGCTTCCCCGATGCCCCTAGTCTGTTTGGTGGAGTTCCACCAAGACAAAGCTTGGTCTTCAAAGGTTGCAGCAGCATACTTTACCCGGTCGCCTGCCGAGCAATTGCACATTGAGAACACCGACTCAACTTTCTCCAGCCATCGGAGCAGTCCCACTGCCCCTTCAGTCCCAGCGAAGTTGTGAGGTTTGCAATCCATGAACTTCTTGTAGGAGCACTGAGTTGGAGGGGGATTGACGGCACCCCCAGCACCCCCACCTAGAACAAACACACAGGTAAGGCAAGGAAGACACGGCACCCAAAACAAGATGAGATAGGCGGAGATCAACTTACCACCCATAGCAGCAAGTGCAGCCTGGAATGCAGCCAGAGCTACATTCGTTTGGTGCTGCATCAGATTGTTCAACTCTTCCTAGGTCATGTTAACGTTCCCTCGGCCACCGCCGCCACCACGGCCGCCAGCACGGCCGCCTCGGCGTCCCCCACGAGCTCCCGACATCTTCTGTCACAACAAGAAACAAAAGACTTAGGTTTGCCCGTGGTATAACCCATTAAGAATTTAATAACCAGACCGGGTCCGGCTCGGGTCCATCCGTCCAAACACAAAGTCCACCAGACTTCCATGCATTCCAGTTTATGATCTCATGTGCACCCGACATGATAAACTGTTCCGCATGGTCCTCCAGGTGTACTTTCTGTTCGAAGTTCAAGTCACCTAGCGCTAACACGCAATCATGATATTATTACAAGTATGAGACAATAGACGTAAGGGCGAGCGCGTCCATTGGGGCATAGAAGGGAGATGTCCGAATCCTTGGACAGATCTCAAGAGTATAACGAAGTCACCCCAATGTCCGTCGCCGCCAAGAAAGTACAAGGGTAGATCGTCCACTGACGAATCAGATAAGATGGAACAAGGAGTAGGATGAAGAAAGTCAAACAGATGATGTGGCATAGCGGATGATGACACCGACACCCAGAAAAGTTATAATGTTACCTATATGTTAAGACTCGACTATTTGTGACCGTCTAGTGTGTGCGACTCAGTTATAGACTAGACTCTACATGTAGTCTCAGTTCACTATAACTGTTGGCTCTGATACCAATTTGGTACACCCTCAAATTTCACGTGCGGGGTTTTACCGCGAGGCGCGTGACACACCAGGATCTCAGTCAACGATCACAACAAACATTCAACCAACATGCATTCATATATAAATATATAAACCAAAATATCATGCTTTGAGCCGTAAACCAGCAGCGGAAGCATTTCTTGTTTACAACCAAAAGACATTTTAAAGTTTACAAAACATTTTTTATACGTATCAAAATATTAGACGTGTGCATGACTCCGTGCGCCTATTCCTTTGACTGCTACCTTAGCGACCTGAGAAAACATGCCAAAAAGATGTCAACATATAATGCTGGTGAGTTCACAGGTTTTCTTTTATAAACAGGTTTTAAAAGTTCCAAAGATCATATCCGTTACTACTTGGTTATAAGAACGTTAGCTAGACGTTAAGTTGTTTTTACTACTACGGTTGGGAACCCATTACTAAACATGTACCAAACGATGAACAGCCCAGACGACTGGGCTACCGATGCCTCGGTAACCCGATAGTTAGAGACAATATGCACCCGCCCGGCATCCCCGCCGTCGGGTGGGGTTTGTGAGGCCCAATAGATCTATCCACATTTCCCTCGTTGTGCTTCCCGCACATTCATGGTTTCCCCCTGGGACTTTCCGAAAAGGCCGTATAGTAATGTAAAGTAACCACAGTATAACATGATCTTTAATAAATAAGTTCGCAGCATGTTTCTCCCCCCGAAAGCAAAACTGTAAAAGTGGGGCTGTGACACTCACCTTAGGTTGCGTTACTTGAAAACAGTTAAGTAATTAAGTTATGATAGCCCCAAATAGCGGCGACCTATCATAAGATATGTATAAGTATCCGGACTAATAACCCGCAGGTTAACTAGTCCCCGAATGTCCAGACCATAACCATAGACGCTTGAAAACACCTTTGACTGATAAACCGACCGTGCTAGACAAGACTCGACATCCCATTGGTGACCCGACATTCCATGTGTTAACTAAATGCAAAGTATCATGCAACATATGAAGTTAAACACTTAGTACGCGCATAAGTTCACCTAGTCTAGCATAACGTATGTTTAGCGTACAGTTGAGTCCGAACACGTGTTACCAAGTCATATGGCATGTCCCGGGGTTCCTATCATGTTCCTAAGGGTCAAATCATGCTTCGGGATGCCAAAATACGCTTAAAACAGCAGTACACGCGATTAGGAAAGTCAACACGTGAGTAGCTTCAGTCTATTGGCGATTAGGGGCCCAATCGCCTGATATATCAGGCGATTAGGGTCCTAATCGCCTTCATGTATGCATAATCGCCTTCAACATCAGGCGATTTGGATTCCTAATCGAATCCTAATCGCCTGCTGCTGCTGTGTGACGGATTTTCGCGCGTTTAACCCTCCAAATCAGATCCGAAACATGCAAAAACACCCAATATCAAACCTACATCATTTACCAACCCATTCCAAGCAAAAACCCCCAACATATCACTGATCTAACATGTCCCAAGCAATTATTTCCTAAAATGGCAAAGTACTAAGTTTCACCAACCAACCTTATCTTTCCTTAAATGGAAATAATCAGATTTTTAATCTCTACAAGCTTGCAAATCATCAAACCTCTGATTCAACATCTTCCTAGTATGATTTCTAACAACATAGCATCAACAATCATACCATAATCATCCTAAATCTTCAAGAACATCCAAACGGGTCAAAATACACATTTTCATCAAAACACAACAACAATGGCTCAAACTCTAAGATAACCATCCTAATAATCTCTACATAACAAAAGTACAATCATATCATGGAAACAATCATGTTATAATCACCAAGAAGACCAACATATGCATGTAAACTTCACATATAACAAGCATTAAGGTGTAGACTTGGTTTAGAACTCTTTTGAAAGGTTTTTAAAGACACAAACTTAGTAAAACAAGGTCTGGACCTTTGGGGAACCAAAATAACAACTTTACAAAGGTTAGGGATGAAGAACACACCTTGGATTTTGTTAAAGAAAGGTGTGTAGGCTTGGAGATGGTGATTTTTGTAGCAAAATGAGTTCCAGAGGTGTTTCAAGGTGTGTGGGTGGCTTGGGATCAGCTAGGGTTGTTCTAAGGGTGTTTGGGGAGTTAAGGGTTCTATTTATAGGTGTTTTGACCCGGACTCTGCAGTATAGGCGATTAGCAGCCCATAGCATGCGATTGGGGGCCTAATCGCATGATGCATCAGGCGATTAGGTCCCAATCGCCTGCTAGCATTCTCTCAATCGCCTATATATAGGCGATTAGGCCCCTTCCCCTGATCCTAATCGCCTGAAACCCTCCAAGCTGGGTTTTCGGCGCGTTAAACGCTATTTTAACACATATAAACACGTATTAACATACCAACAAGTCACGTAATGATTACAAACACGTAATGCATGATAACTAACACATTTACATTCGTTCACCAATTCCCGGGACTCGAGACTTGCGTGTGTGTGCTAAACCCGGTGATTCCACGAATCACCAATTCTAGTATCTATGGTTATGGACCGACTCACGATGATCCCCCGGATCATCGTAACGACTCCCGATGACTCCCTAGAATCATCATAACGACCCGACTGATTTAGTTAATTATTAAATAAGTATGACTCGCTAAGGTAGACTTACTAGTTTTAGTCAACGTTACTAACCTGAGTTTGCCGGGTGTCACAATGCCAAACTTCACATTTAATGCAGCTTGTTTGTTAAGCAGCATTTGATAACATTTACAAGACTCAACCCAATTTTCACAATCAACCTTGGAACAATCTCTTTTCTAACATTTCCTAGGTTTTCTATCATGCTTTTTATTTGTGTTCGGGTTTCAATAGCATTATTAGTCAATTTATAAATTTCTTTTGATTTTGCAGCAAGTTTTCTTTCTAAATCACATTTCATTTGGCTAAATTTTCTTTCAGAATCATTAGCCTTGCCTTGTAGATGCACATTTGTTTCTCTTATTAAAGCAAAAGCTTCTTTACATGAATGTGAACAAAGCTTTAATAGAGATTCTTTTGATACCTGAGATAATGCAGAGTTAGAAGAAGATCCCTCAAAAGCAATTAAGGCAAAATTCTTTCTGCCATTATCAAGTTCTCCTCAATTGATGTCAAAGATCTTGTTGTCAGCATCTGGACTGCATTCAGATGTGTCATATGGAAGACTGCTCTAGTCAACATACCCTGATGTGAACAAACTTTGTTGGTTGGGTTGTTGAGGCTGTGGAGGTTGAGCAGCCATGGAAGGCATCTGTTGTTGAACCTGTTGTTGTTGAACAGGCATCCGGACATATTGTACTTGTGGACATATTGGATTTGTGGAGCTTGTGTTTGTACAAAGTGTGCACTTCCCTGTGATCCTTGATTTCTATTGTAACTTGGACTTTGTTGATTTCTAGATTGTTGTTATTGGTTAAAGCTAGAGTTTCTACACTCTCTAGCAAAGTGTCCCAACTTCTGACACTTATGACATCTAAGTTTAGATTTGTCAAAAGCAACTTGATTGTTTAAACCTGGAAATTTTCTTCCTGACCTTTTATAAATTTTTGTTTGTTTTTATACTTAACATGGCCAGTTGGTGCAGAATATCCATTTCTTCTAGATCATCACTACTGAAATTTTTTAAATCATCAAGAATAAAACACATATTATCAGTAGTTTGACTATCAACATTTTCAAAGGCTGGATATGATCTTTCTGATGAGATCCCAGCTGAAATGTCAGTATGATCATAAGAACCAAAGTTATTTGAACAAGATGGTGAGTCTTGTCCTAAAAGAGTTGTGCTACAAGGAACATAGTCATCAGCAGTTTTGCCAGAATTTTGCAATTTTTTCTTTTGATTTATTTCTCTTTCAAAAGTTAGCAATTTCCCATGTAATTTAGTGAGTGATAGGGAATCAAAATCTGCATTTGATCTGAGGACTATGGAATAAGTTTCCTATTTTTTTGGTAAGGACCATAAAAATCTATGTAACATAGATGGATTTGTGTAGATCTGACCATTTAATTTTAGCTCAGATATTAATGAAGAAAATCTTTCAAATTGTTGTGTTAAAGTTTCTCCACTAACATCAGAAAAAGTCTCATATTGTTGAGCTAAGATCTCTCTAGTGTTGGCAATCACCTCATCAGTTCCTCCAAACTGTTCTTTTAGGTAGTCCCAAAGTTCTTTTGCACTCTCACAATGTAAGAGTCCAACATAGATTTCATTTAGGAGAGCCATTGCCAACATTGAAAAAGCCTTGGCATCTAGCACAAGTTTTAGGAAATCTTCATCTGTGTAGTCTTTTGGTTCGTTTTCTTTTGACACTTTTGATTATGGATCGGTAGTCATTGGTTTATGGGGTCCATACATGACAGACTTCCAACAACTAGTGTTCTGCTATGATAAAGTCTGTGCCATCCTTCGTTTCCAGATATTGAATTCATTTCTCACTAGCATGGGAGGCTTATTAGTAGATCCAGTATTATGAGGATCCATTTTTTAAGAAGATTGATAAATTAACAATTTCTTAAAATAATGGATTTGATAAAGTGAACTTTTATCCGTTTATTGAATATCAATAAGAGCCTGTGTCTGATTCTCAATTTGTTAGATTGATATTTGATCAGATAAACCAAAGCTCTGATACCAATTGTAGGATCAGAAAGGTTCTTTTGTGTTTAACAAGACTCTTTAGAACAAGTATTTATCAAAGTTAATGTGCAACGGAAATATTAAATGTTCTAAGTGAATAGTTCACTTTTAGTATGAATAAATGCTCCCCCTCAAATGATTAATCAAAGTGCAATAAATATATATGAGAATCTAAGCAGTTAATGATCAAAACAGTTTAAATATATTCAAGTTATAATTCTCATATAATAGACAATGAAATTTTGATAACAAAGTTTGTATATTATCCAAGTGTAATAAATTGAAGGTGTGAGCCCTTCTATTTATAGAGTACAAAACTTACAAACAAAGATAACTATAATAGTATAATACTACAACAGGCTGTAGTATTGGAACTTGTATAAAATATCTATTAAAATACAATTAAACTATAAACTGCTGAAGTTTAGGGCGGTGGAAAGCTTCTATCAGAACTACTGATTAATAAACCTTCATAGTTTGTTCTTCAGATGTTCTGTCTGGTTCATCTTCAGAACTTACATTTCAGTACTTTGTCCTGTATCAGCTTCTTCTTCAGTACTTGAAATACTACTAACAAAATTTGCAGAGAGGATACTAGACTAAGGTTGAAATGCTTATCAATCCTCTTTGACCCAACAGTTACCCTAAAGGACATAGGGTGTAACAAATTTAGAAAATAAAGGACATAAGGAGTGAAAAATTAACAAAAAGGACATAAGATGCAATTTCACTAATAACTAAAGGACAATTTGTATAATTCTCTCGCTAATTTCATATATGGATTTTTTATGTCATATATAAACATTTGTCATTGTTATTTAATAAATAAAGAAGTTGACTTAATTAAAACATTTGTTAAACCGTCTCTCTCTATATAAAAATGAATTTCATGCCCCCCTCTCTCTAGAAATTAGTCGTTGTTACAACCACAACAGCCAATGCTTTGGCTAAAAGAAGTTCAAAAAGAAGAGAGAGAGAGAGAGAGAGAGAGAGAGAGAGAGAGAGAGAGAGAGAGAGAGAGAGAGAGAGAGAGAGAGAGAGAGAGAGAGAGAGAGAGAGAGAGAGAGAGTATAGGAGTCAGAGAAAGAGAAATAGAGAGAAAAGGGATTTTGACGTCTTTAACTGTTTGTATATTATTGTTATTCTTTTATTTTGTAGAGAGGTGGGGTGTTTAAATCAATGTTTAGATTCAATGCTCAAAATCGAATTGAGGTATTTATTGTTTATTGAATATATGTAATACTAAATTAATATGTTCAATATGATATTATTATTAGTTTTATTATTATTTTTATTGTTATTATTAATAAGTGTATTTGTGCTTTGTTTTATTTTAGACTTATTGCAAAATAGATGGATTGCCTGTTGATGTTCTTACTACTGAATTCATTCCCAAAACAGAGCTGTAAGGGTTTTTCTCGATGATATTTGTTGATAACAATGGATACCAAAGGGGAAATGCTCTACCGGTACCCTTGTGACTTTGTCTAGGGAAAGACCAATGCATATAATAGTTATGTTTGATAGTATGTATGTATGTCATGTATGATCTAATCAAAATCGGTTTTTTAAATCTATTTTCAGTTAACTTTAAAGTCTGAACAGATAAGAGCCTTTAAAGGCATACGAAAAAATGTATTGTATTCATGAAGTTTTTGTTACGTCGCTTGCAAGATTACAAGTTCATTTGAAACTAGTAAGAGGATATGTGATTGAAGGACTGTACGATACCTCCGTTATCTTCTTCGATGGCACCATCGCTCAGATAAAAAACTATTGATATCTCTCTATATGTTCTTGTTTTTCGCTTTAATTTAATGCTTAATAGGAATGCATTGTTGTTAGATCTTTAAATTGTGTTACTGGAATCATTCAAGATGGTTCTTGTGAGTGATTACAGAGATATGATATGTTTTTCAATGGTTGCAACTTCCAACTTAAGTAATTGTTTAGTTGATTAAGTTAGGAATTATAGGAGTCATTGGAATATGAGAGATTAGATAGATGTAATGAGTTTTTGAATAGTTGTAGCTTACTTAGTTGATTCTTTACTTAATTAGTAATTAGATTTTAGGTTAGGGAATATGAGTTATTACTGATTAGAATACTATGGACATGAAGTGATTGAGTATGAGGGATTGGAGAGATGTTATTATGTTTATGTACTTTGAGTAGATCTTTGCTAGCAATAAGTTTGAATTCAGTTGTATTGATGTTAAATAACTATAAGTAAATGACTATTGGTAAACTCAGTTTTGGTACATAATGGTTTAAATTATAAGTTTTTTTATAGTTTGTTGGTTGTTGAGGGTTGACAGTAGGTGTAGAAAAGTAATGACATCTAAGGAAGATTGTGAGTTTTGAAGTTTTTGGTAGATTTATTGAGATGGAAATAAAAATACATACATTGAACATGCTAAATCCTAATATTTGAATTAGAATCTGTCTATCCCGGGACGCTCCATCGGTTTAAGCTAGTAATAAATATAAAGATAAAGATTATAAATTAATAAACACTTATACATCTTAGCTTTCTAAAAACTTTGTAAAATGTCATTTTGACCCCCCTCAAATTTTACGTGCTTATTTTTATGTATATGGGTTAAATATAATATTTTTTTCGTGCTTATTGTTATGTACGTTTTTTGGTTTGCCTATGTTTTGACTTAAATTTTGTTTGAAAATGAGTTATTTCAAATATAATATGTTTTCACTACATAGTATATATTTGATCTACTTTACGTTTCAACACCGTTGCAACACGTGATACCATTTCTTACGTGTGCTTATTTTAAATATGTTTTGACATGAAGCTAGGTTGTTTTACGTTTCTATGTTAATTCTCCACACCGATGAGCTAAATCAAATATAATGTGTTTTATTGCTTATTTTTAGGGGTGTTTTCAGTTAGACTACATTTTCAAGTAAAGGTTGATCGAAAATGGTCTATGCTTTGTTTGGATTACTTTACGTTTTGACGCTGGCGTAACACACAGGTTCATTATACTAGTTAAGTTTTAACTAAGGGTTTATTTATGTACTGGAGATAACAATCTAATCTAACTAGTGGTATTAACCGGCGCGTTACGCTGGGCACTATACTGCAGGAATTTGGTCGATGTCGTCTTAGTTGGTAACTATACGGCGGGAATTTGGTCGATGTCGTCTTAGTTGGTCACTATACGGCGGGAATTTGGTCGATGTCGTCTTAGTTCGTTAACCAGCACGTTGTCATCAGGAAGCAAGTGAATTTGTCGGTTTTGATTCGTTTAGTTACTGTACAGGTCCGCGTTGCGGCAGTGTTCTTGGACGTAGACGCCAAATCCTTCCAAGAAATCAAAGTCTTTGCTAAATCCTTACACAAACCAAAGTCATTGAATGGAGGGTAAATGAAAACGTCGCATGCATTGTTATAATTTGGTAACTGAACCCAAAAATAAGTAACGTGAATTTTCATGTTTTTTAAACTTCGAATTTTTAGAATAAGACTTCTTCTACTTTCGAATTCCCAATATCACAAAAACATCAAAACAAACAGAAGCTAAAAATTAGGTGTGCTATTGTAGAACCCACCCTTTATTTTTATCAATCTCTTTTCCATACCCCAACCAACCTAGAGCAATGTACAGTTGCACATACGATTTGTCAAGTATATCACTTTATAAAAAGTAATGATATTTTGATGAAGATTAAAATCTCATGTTCTCCATACTAAAAACACATACAGAAAACGATGCACACATACACACATGTGTGAGGGAAGATATGTTGAAAAGATCTAGAGGCAGAACGTGATTTCCTGCAGGTATCCCTACCATGACCACAATCGCCATTATCCGTTCTAAAAGCCGATGTGTGAAGCTCAGAACTGAAATGCATTCAGATCATCACCGTCACTGTCAGGTCGAGCCCGCTGTGGCACCACCGCCACAAAACCGCCCTGCCGTCTCACACCGTGGTTATTACTGTCGGCTTCTTCTCCCACCTCCAACCACTACAACGGACTGAATACAACCACTGGAGAACCCTGGAACAGCTAAGAAATTTGAGGATGGGAGATCCACCAGAATGGTAGCCAATGGCTAGTGGAGTCCAGCGACAGCTACCACCGTCTTTGATAAACACGTTTATTTGATAAATGCAACCAGAGAAGGCTAAATGGGGATTTCTTCTGACAAAGATAGATGAGATAATAGACACGTATTTAGCAACAAGAGACGTGTATTATTAGTATAAACAATTAGAAAGTGTGGTCCAATAAGATATACAAATCATTTGCATGTTTGGATGGTTTAGTATTTTTCAAATTATAATTGGTTGGTTAAGTGGGTAAATTGTGAAAATGGTGATGACTCTCATTGAAACAAAGGGATCACCTTATGTTTGTATCCCAATCATTGGCAACCTGAAAATGTGAAGTTTTGTCCCCTAGATGTCGCTAAATCAAACAAATGGATTGGTGATGCCTTAGATTGAAACAAAGGGATCCAAGAATGATGCCTTAGATTGAAACGAAGGGATCAAAGAATGATGTTTTTGGTACTGTTATTAGTAATGAATTAACGAAACCGTTTGTTGAAGCTGAGGTTACGGATGAAGAGTGCATTATCCGTTCGCGTTTAATAATTTTTTATCTGATCGGTTCCACATTGTTCCCTGATCATTCCAACAACAGATTAAATGTTTTTTATTTAAAAATTTTACGAGACCTAAACTTAACAGGATCTTATAGTTGGGGGAGTGCGGTTCTAGCTTGTCTTTATAGGCGGCTTTGTGATGCCACCCATCCCGATAGAAGAATTGTGACCGGGCCCATGCTGCTCCTTCAAATATGTGCCCGGGAGAGGATTCGGTGTCTCGCACCACGAGCACCTGACAACCGGTTTGATTATACTTGCCCGTTAGCGGCTCGGTATATCACAAAGCCTAAACAAATATAATGTGTAAGTATGGTATCCCTTTGTATTTTTTTACTGAACATGTTTTTTAAAATGTTAATTTTGTAGGTAGCGAGACCGCAAATTGAACTTTAAGAGGTATCCACACACTGCCTGAGGACATATCGTTCTCAGCTACAATCGTTAAACGAAAACCTGGTATGTTTATTAATCCCATGTTAGTAATTAATTTAAATTTTTTTTTATTAAGCATCATTCTTTGATCCCTTTGTTTCAATCTAAGGCATCATTCTTCGATCCCTTTGTTTCAATCTAAGGCATCACCAATCCCTTTGTTTAATTTAGCGACATCTAGGAGACAAAACTTCACATTTTCAGGTTGCCAATGATTGGGATACAAGCATAGGGTGATCCCTTTGTTTCAATGAGAGGCATCACCATTTTTACAATTTACCCACTTAACCAACCAATTATAATTTAAAAAACACTAAACCATCCAAACATGCAAATGATTCTAAGATATACACACCAACATTAACACGTGGTGGAGTCGATGGTGATAGTGATGCATGGCCAGACAAATGCTGTAACATGGAAAAAAATTTTTGGGGCGACTAAAGGTGAATTCGAACCAGGCTCTCTTGTATGATAAATAAACCATCAAACCACCACACTACTAATATCACATGTGAAGATAATTTGTTAGTAATATTACTTATCCACATACAACGTTAAAAACATAAAATAAAAACGTCATTCACTGTTCAAATCCACTTGAATATTACACTATAATAATAGAGAAACCTTTTGAACAGTAATTATGGCATATATGTAATTAATCTGTTATTTCTGGCCATTTATCAACTAACCTATCTAAACATTCATGACCCTTTCTCATTTCTCATTTGATCCTCTGTTATCTTTCTGTGGCATCCTTACCACCGCCATAACCACCGCCATGCCCATTCCTCTGTTTGTTTGCAGAGATAAATGGATTTGGGGAGGCATCGTAAATGGATTTAGGGAGGCATCGCGTCCGGTCACCGCTACCGGCATGTTTCCGCCGCCATTCACACCACCATCGGATAAACATTCCGATGAAGATGCATGTCCCTTTTTCGGGTAGATCGATAAACCCCAAGGTCAGATTTCATGATTTTGGGCATCTGATGATGGTGGTGACTACTGGGTCTTGCAGATGACGTGGCTTCTGGGTTCAATCTATACTCATCATTCAGAAAAACCTTCATTACTGTTGATCATTCTGTAAGTGTTTTTGAATCTTACTATGTTTAATACGAGATCTGAATTTGTGTTATTTTATGGTTTTTGATTGTGATGTGGTGTGAATGTGTGATGATCCAGGTTTTAATGAGTCCAGATCCACCGCCGCTACCGGCGCCACCTCTCTCTTGCGAGTCCAGATTCACCGCCGCTGCGGCCTCCCTCCACCCTGTCGCCTACCCCATATGTTTTTACCTATGGATGGTGGTGCTGATGACACTCTTTGGGGGTTCTGGACAGATGCTCCCGACAGCCTTGGTGGTGATTTCGATTTCAGTATCGGCTATAGATACTTGCAATTTGTTGCTTGGTTATGATGAGTTGAAAGTGTTTTCCGACTATTAGTGACGATGGCATGGCAAGGTTGGTGGATGGCAGGTTTTACCCAGCAACCCGCCTTGCAGCCAAGTTTTCGGTAAACTCTGAACCACAAAAACCTCACTTTGTTTTTGATTGTTGGATTTTGTATGTTGGTTTCAGTTTAGGTGTTTATTTTGGATTGTTTGATTTGTTAGATGAACAACAGATGTGATCACAATTTATTATACTTTCTTTTTCGGACCCTTTATGTTTTTCACGGACTTTTGGTTCATGGTGATGGTTGTGGTTTCGGTTTCACAGGTTACTTTTTACCTTTATAGCAACCTTTTGCTTGGTTATGATGAGTTACATATGATTTCCGATTACTGATGACGATGGCGTGGCAGGGTTGGTGGATGGTAGGTCCTGACTTGCAACCCGCCTTGCAGCCATGGTTCTGAAAACTCTGAACCAAGATCGTTAAATGTTGCTATTATTATCTTCTTTGTTTAGTCGATTTTTTGTGGCTTCTAATATTATATGGTTAGTTGATTCTGTTTAGGGCACTGGTTTGTTTCGCTGTTAAGGTTTTGATTGATCATTGAATTGCGTTATACGTTTTAAGGTGATGTTTATGTTATAGGGAAGTTTGAAGATGTTACATATTGTGTATTTTTTTTTTTTGGGAACATGTTTGCCTCTGATGTTGTATGATTTTACCGCCGTTAGGGTTTGTAGTGCTGCTGGTTGTATGACTTATTCCTTGATAATAAGTTTTGTCGGGTGGAAATAACGGAAGGCTGGAAAACACACATAACCAACAGTGTTTATAGTGGAGTGGTTAGCAACATTGTCAGCATGACTAACAGTGTTATATTATTTGTTCACATATAGTAACTTGAAACTTAATGACATTTTAGTCGGTTTGGGGAACTATGGTTTGCGTCATGGCTATGATGAGTTGGTATCTCTGAGTGTAAAGTTGAAGTGCTTTCCGTTTTGGCGTGGCGGGTCTCAAGGATGGCACTTCATTTCGTGCAACCTGCCCTGCAGCCAAAGTGGATTCGTTTTCCCGACTCTGAGCCTGCTTTGCATTCTTATTGTTTATTGCGTTTTTTAATTTTTCCCATTTCATGCTGCATAATCTGTACAACCTAAACAGTTGGGTTTGGTGTATTATCGCATTGAGACCTTTGAAAGGAGTAGTAAGGTTGCAAGCTTTAGTTCGAGGGCGGAAGGTTAGGAAACAACATGCTGTGGCTTTGCGCTACATGTAGGCGCTGGTTCGGGTCCAGGCTAAGGTCAGGGCTCTACGGGTTCGGTTGTCTATTGAATGTCATTTTCACTGGTTTGGGGAACTATGGTTTCCGTAAAGGCTATGATGAGTTGCTATCTCTGAGTGTAAAGTTGAAGTGCTTGCCGTTTTGACCTGGCGGGGTTCAAGGATGGCACTTCATTTCGTGCAACCTGCCCTGCAGCCAAAGTGGTGTTGTTTTCCCCGACTCTGAGCCTGCTTTGGATTCTTATTTGTTTATTACGCTTTTTAATTTTTTTCAATTCATGCTGCATAATTTGAACAACCTAAGCAGTTGGGTTTGGCGTCTTATCGCGTTGAGAGCTTTGAAAGGAGTAGTGAGGTTGCAAGCTTTGGTTCGAGGTCGGCAGGTTAGGAAACAAGCTACTGTGACTCTGCGCTACATGCAGGCGTTGGTTCGGCTCCAGGCTAGGGTTAGTGCTCGATGGGTTCAGATGTCTATTGAAGGTCAGGCGGTTCAAAATATGCTTAATGAATGCCGCACGCAAGCTGAGCTTTTAAAGGAGGCTCAGGTAAGGCTTTATTTTTAAGATCTGGTTAAATTTGGTTCTGTTAATAGTTTCGGTTTCGACATTATTTTAATTTGTTATTTTACTAAATGATCATTGGGATATTAATTAGGGAGAGTGTCGGATACTCCGAAGAGGGTACCTATGCCGGTGATAAGGGGCGATTGCTAAGAAATAAATAGTTTGCTGTGATTACCGCTTTAGGAACACATTAGAAATAGCTTTTTCTTATGTAATTATAAAGTGGTTCATGTTAATCACTTTTGTTGCAATTATTTGTTGTGTCGTTTTTTCAAAGCATAAGACCCGCATAGAGCGATGATGACAGTGCATTCATGCGCTTGTGTTGCTTGCGTTCACCGACTGTGATGGCATCACTATGATCAACCAATGGCTATCCTTAGGGATGTGGTTATTTGCTATGATGGAACTGTTAGGAACGTTTGCAGCAACTCTATTATTCAATTTGAGTATGGGGCCCTGGCAAAAAATCTGTTTGCTGTTGGTGAACTGTGATGACGTCACTAAGATGCAACCAGGTGGCGTGTTGTGCAGTACCAAATTCCACTAACGCCGGTTGGTTCCATCATAGTGATGACATCACACTTCACCAACAGCAAACAGATTTTTTGTCAGGGCCCCATACTCAAATTGAATAATAGAGTTGCTGCAAACATTCCTAACAGTTCCATCATAGCAAATAACCACATCCCTGAGGATAGCCATTGGTTGCATCATAGTGGATAGCCATTGGTTCCATCATAGTGATGTTATCACAGTCGGCCCAAGGATAATCAAAAAATTTCCCTATTGTCCTGTCCCCACTTCTACTTCCCCTCTACACCTTTCCCAACCGAGCGAGGCTCCTTTCGTACAGTACACTATATATTGTCTGAGCTCTATGGTGTTACGATATCATACGCTGATCGCAACGAAATAGGCCATGCTTAAAAACCAAAGCTACTGTTAGAAAGAGGATAGCGTTGATAGTGGGCACAATTAGGTATTTGGTTGTCCCATGGGCTGCCTTAAATGGCTATGATGAGATAAAATTACTTCCTGATTGTTGGTGGGGATGGCATGGCAAGGATCGCGGATGGTTGGTTTTTACCTTCAACCCTTCTTGCAGCCATCAATTTTAAAAACTCTGAGCCATTGATACGCTTTAACATTCATGTATGTGTTATATATACTATGTGTGCTTGGAAACATAAGATGAATAGCACCGTGGCAGTTTCGTATTTTATGTACAGGAAAAGAAGATACTCACACAGGATAAAAAGGATGAACAGGAAAACGTAGGCGCAGCATTGATGCAATCTATTCAGACAGTACCCGATTTGAAGAGCTATTTGGGTGTACAATTTTCCCTGAACGTAGGAATGAAACCCCACGAGCCCGCCTTTTAAGGGCAACTTTTAAATCAATTTTGTTTTTTTGGCTTATGTTTATGCCAACTCTAGATTTTGAGGATGCATTGTGATGGTTTTTGATGGTGATCAACAATGTAATCCATTTCACTTTGTTATTTATCAGGTTGTGACCGAGTGCTATACAGTTTTTGTGCACGTGTTAATTGACAGTTTCTGATATGTCCTATTTGTCTTTTATCCGTGCTCCTATTCTGTTTCTGGTTGTTTTTAGATCCGTAACAAAGATAACAAATATTCATTCCTTTTCTAATTGCTTCGTGCGGTAACCAAATCGCCGCCGCAACGCGGCGGATTATGCCGCTAGTTAATATAGTTTAATTAGCTTATTACCTGGGAGTGTCCCGGGGTTGAAAAATCTAATATGACATGATAAATCTATTGCAAATGGCTCAAGTTAACTAACCACAGAATCTCTCAATCACTGCATGTCCATAGTACTCTAATCAGTAATAACTCATATTCCCTAACCTAAAACCTAACAGTAATAAGCTAAACAATCACTTAAGTAAGCTGCAACTATTTAAAAACTCATCGCATCTCTCTAATCTCTCACATTCTAATGACTCATATAATTTCTAACCTAATCAACTAAACAATCACTTAAGTTGGAAGTTGTAACCATTCAAAAACTTATCACATCTATGTACCAAGTCTCACAACCACTGGTAAGGAAACTGCATATACGACACAGACAATAGAACCTGAAAATGACTAATAGCTTATTGGCCTAGCCCACTTCAAATATGCCAAGAAAGAGACTAAAAGAGCAGAAAATGTTTCAATTTCAGATGCAATAAACTCACTCTCAAACCTAAAAGTAATTACCAACAAACATACAGTTGATTACTTAATAATTTTAGGGTTCTGGGTTTTATACACCTTGTGACATCATATTCTGGGGTATGTGGCAGCCTCTTAGTGGTATGTGATGTGGGACACAATGTATGATTCCTAATTATGAAGCGTATGATTTCTCATACCTAATTTTATCTACCATTACATATATAATACAAACAATTCCTACATCTAAGACAAAAAGTCATGCTTTGGCTATATCTCATAGACACATACCTTATTTTAATGTTCAGAACCGTGAGTCATGTCTATCAATCTTAGCTTTGCTTATAAATATGATCAATCTTAACAACCATAAAATCCATAACCAACATTGATTAACAACAAATGAGCAGTTTCGATAAAAATACATTCCATAACAACACCAATCTTGCTTAATAAATAAACAAATAAACAAAAACAAAATAGGTATCCATACGATCCACAACATGAAAACGATTATCGAAAAGTTTGAAAACCATACGACCCGCGAGATGAAAATACCTGAAGCACTGAAGATGGATGTTGGATTACGGAAAACAGGGAAGGATGATGGATTGTTCCTGGTACGTAAACGTATCTAAGAGAGTATGAGGGGTTTTCAGAGTGTTCGGTTGAGGTGTGTTGTTTTTTTTATAGAATAATGATTAGGGTTTGAGAGAAGATAGAGATGGGGGCTAGGGTTTTGAGGAAGAAGGGAATGAGGAGGAGAAGAGATGAGTTATTAGTGTTATATATTTATTAATTTGATTAAAAAAACGAAAATTGAAAAAGAACTTGCACCACATTATGCCACGTGGCATATTCATTCAATGAGGGGATGAGACCACCAATAAATGCCACGTAAGCAAAGATCAATTCTTATATATGTATTTATATATTATTATTATTATTATTATTATTATTATTATTATTATTATTATTATTATTATTATTATTATTATTATTATAGATAGATTGTTATAGTACAACAATTCTAATTAGACCACAAATTAAGTAAAAAAAAAGGAACGAAAGAAAGAAATAAGTGCGCGTAGTAGAATACCTCCGAAAATGCCACAAACCAAAACCAAACCACACCTAAAAAAAGGACGAACAATTCCATATACATTTAATTTGTGTTTCATCAGTTAAACGATTAATATATTTAACCAATGGGGTGGTGGTTCATTGGCAAAGGCAAAGCCTTTAAAACACCTAGGTTGTGGGAGTTCTTAGGTTCAAATCCCAAAAACCACATGATTAAAAAAAAATAGCCTTTAAAAAAAACTATTAATATATTCATTGGTTAATGACATTTTTTGAAGTCTTATTTCAATTTGTACAACTATTTTCTTATATCGCACACGTGTTTTGGCATATGTGCGAAATTCGTGGATCGAAAGGAATATGCTTCGAAGAATATGTATCTATATATGTATCTATCTATTAGATTATATCCCGAGGTGAAAAATTTAATATGACACATCAATTTTACATATTAAATAGACTGAGGTATAACTTTAATATTAATATCTAACCTAAAATAATGTACAACTTCAATGCTAACATATAACCTAAAACAATGTAGAGCTTCAGTATAACTTTAATATTAACACATATCCTAAATATTAAACAAATATACAACTTAACTTACTAATATTGATACTTAACCTAAAACAATGTATAACTCTATTAACCTATTCGGCTCTAGTTGAAAATAGAATTCATATTTACTGGTTTGAACATAATTAGTGATTTTCAATTACATTATTAATGAATTACCTGAACACATGTTTTTTTCTTGTATGAACAATACCCCACAAAAAAATAGTCGGTTTTTTCTCCGTTTTTTATATAACACTATGGTACTCGTTGGAAAGATAATAAAACGCTCGTTAATTTGGTGTAATTTTTTTCTTTAAAAAATCTCGTAGATAAAAGATATTAACGTTTAAAAATTATAGGAGGAAATATGAGAGAAAAATTTAATTTTGTTTTTAAACTCTTTTTTTTCCTAAAATTAGTTAATGCCACATGACATCCTACATGGCACTCTCAAGGGAGGGAATGACTATATGAGTGTCATGTAGGATAAATGGCTTTGATTTATTATATATACTAGGTGAAATCCCTTGTGATACATACGGGAGACCGACCCCAAAAGTTAAAGCGCTGTTAAGTAAAAGACAACATTAACAACTCATTCGTCTGCTCCGAGGAACATCTGTTTAGTACTGTCTGTTTTATTTCTTTATTGTTAAAAAAAGAAACTGAGGCTTGTAACCTCTGTCCCTTTCACAATACCAGTTAATAATACTGATCAGATTTTCAATAACTGCAACTGTTACAAAAAAGAAAATAAAAACCTACAGACGTCTTAAAGCTGTGTTGAGATAACACATATAAATCTACAGACGGATTAAACCTCTATTGTATAAAACATAAAAGTTAATACGAGTCGATTTAAAATCATAAAACATAAATAATCATATATATAATTTTGACACACACAAAACTAAAAACAAAAACAAAATATAAACAACCTTCAACATCAACATACATAGCTACTTAAAGGAATTAATAAACTTAAGTTTCAATTTCATTGAAGCTTCAAGTTGTACATGTAGATCTATAAATTTATTCAAAAACTCTACCTCCTTACTCCCAGTCTCTGAATTGCACAATAACGACAAATCAGCAATAGGAGTCGAAGGTATTGACTTCAAATCTCTTGTAGTCTTCAAATCTTGATAGTATTGTGCTGTAATTTGATTAACAACAAATTCCTTCATTTCATCTTCTTGCCTATTAGTTGCCGCTGCCATTGATCCTATTGATGAAGAGTGAAATGTAAATGTTAAAATGGTTTATAATGAAATTAGTGATTTATTTACTAATTTATATATTTAAAACGCGTGAAATGAAAGGTCATACCCTAGTATACTTATTATAAAGCACAAAATTTAATACGATTAAATTTAGCATCACAAAACATAAAAAATCCTATATAATTTTCAAAGACATACAAAACTAAAAACATAAATAAACACAACTATTGAGATAACACATATAAATGTGCAGACGTATTAAAGGTCTGTTAAAAAAACGCAAAAGTTAATACGATTGAAATTACAAAACATATAAAACCATATATTATATTGAAATACAAATACAAAAATAAACCCAAAAATAAATAGAATCAACGTTAAACATGATGATACAAAGCTACTTAAAGAAATTAATTAAATAACTTAAGCTTCAATTCCATTGACGCTTCAAATTGTGCGTCTAGATCTTTCAATTTTGCCAAATCATCTATATCCTTCAATTCCATTGTCAAAGGTCTCGATGAATATTTGCATGAAAATCAGTAAACGAAAAACACAAAAAATTTTGTTATTCAACTTTAAAGTCACATATGATCCCCACACCTGTGTATAAATGAAGGAGATTCATGCAAATATTTATCAAGACTTTTGGCAATGAAAAACCCAAGATGAAGGATAATAAAATGCAAAATGCCTAAACATTGAAAATAGCGATTCTGTGCAACATATATAGAAAATAATAATCGATTGATGTTTTCCTTTGATTGTATGAATCATCGAAAAACATCAATTCCAATTTTCTTATCTGCGGAATTTTGGTGATATAATTTCCTTCAAAAATTAGTGCAAACACATTTCAAAGTAATATCATTATGAATATAGAATGGAGAGATGAGATGTATGTGAGAATAGTTAATAGTTAACCGAATATATAAAGATGGAAGATGAATATTGGGAAATCCGCCCTTTTAATAGCGTGAATATATTAAATATTCGCAAAGTCGGTTTTCAAGTTTATCTGTTGGATTTCAAATATATCTAACATTCGAAGTTACTTTTGGCACCTTTTATTTTATTTATTTTTTATACAATGAAATACAATTGCAAAACGACAATAATAATAAATAAAATAAAATAATAATAATGATAATAAAGTAACTTCAAAATCATAATCATTATTTTTGGGGCTTTCTATAACATCTGTTGTCAGTATAAACAATTGTTGTCCAAACTAACTTTCCCTATATTTTTGCCAACAGATTGTGTAAACTGTGGAAGGATAAATAAATAAAATGAACGTTAAAACGCTTGAAATTATTTAGAAAATGAACAGACAAAACTAATCGTCTGCTATGAAAAAAACGTAATTAGGCTAACTGTAATGCTCTATTGATATAACATGTTTTTAAAAGACTGTTTTAAACACTCTTCATAAAAACAAATGTAAATTCAACTGTTTAGATAATATTCGCACTTAAGAAATTCTTTAAATTATTTATTTTTTTAAATACAAATTTCCATACAAACCCAAAGGTTTATAATATTCCCAGTTAAACATGTTGTTGCTTAATAATTGCGTCTGCAATTGATTCTATTGATGAATACTGACTATATAAATGTTAAAAAAGGTTAAATCGTTTTCAACAAAAAAAAAATCTGTTAAAAAGGTTTATATTGAAAATCGTCATTTATTTACTAATTTATTATACATTTAAATCCTGTGAAATGAAAGATCATACCGTAGTATAGTTATTATACTTGAGTTAACGTATTAATCGAAAAGTTTTGTTATAATGATTACTTAATTTCTATACGTTTATAGTATTTAAAGAGTTTATAGAACTTCTGAAACATAAATAAACGAATTCTTTAGAAAACGAATTGACGAAATAATAAAGTATAAGTTGTACCGAATATCGCGTGAAATTAATTATATTAATTATATTTCAAAATTATTTCTATAAGTATGTTGATATCAAACTTGAAATCTATCTATAAATTCCACACATATATATATTAAATTCATCTACAAAAATGGCAAACAGATCATACTATCATTTTGTTGAAAAAAGAAACAAAGTGTTTGTCCCACCCTCAAATTCCACGTGCGGGGTTTTACCGCGAGGCGCGTGACACACCAGGATCTCAGTCAACGATCACAACAAACAGTCAACAAACATGCATTCATATATATATATTAAAACCAAAATATCATGCTTTGAGCCGTAAACCAGCAGCGGAATCATTTCTTGTTTACAACCAAAAGACATATTATAGTTTACAGAACATTGTTTAATATGTTTCAAAATCCTAGACGCTGTGCGAGACTCCGTACGCCTAGTCCATTAACTGCTACCTTAGCGACCTGAGAAAACATGCAAAAAATGTCAACATATAATGCTGGTGAGTTGACAGGTTTTCTTTCATAAAAGAGTTGTTATAAGTTTGTAAAGATCATATCCGTTACTACTAGGTTATAAGAACGTTAGCTAGACGTTAAGAGTTTTTACTACTACGGTTGGGAACCCAATACTAAACATGTACAAGAAGTTGAATCCAGCCCAGACTGACTGGGTTACCGATGCCTCGATAACCCGATAGTTAGAGACAATATGCACCCGCCCGACATCCCTGCCGTCGGGTGGGGTTTGTGAGGCCCAATAGATCTATCCACATTTCCCTCGTTGTGCATCCCCGCACATTCATGGTTTCCCCCTGGTACTTTTCGAAAAAGCCGTATAGTAACATAAAGTAACCATAGTATAACATGACCTTTAATAAATAAGTAAGTAGCATGTTTCTCCCCCTGAAGGCAAAACAGTAAAAGTGGGGTTGTGACACTCACCTTAGATTGCGTTACTTGAAAATAGTTAAGTAATTATGCTATGATAGCCCCAAATAGCGGCGACCTATCATAAGATGTGTATAAGTATCCGGACTAATAACCCGCAGGTTAACTGTAACACCACAACCGATGGCGGAAACATCGAGGTGCCACGTAGTGACGATTGCTCAACAGCTCATGGCAACTAAATAAAATTTCAATAGATTATTTAAAATATTTACATACAAATCAAATAAGTTCAATCAACAATAACAAGTTTAATTTAATTGAATCTAAGGCTTCAGCTCCTATGTGATCCACAAGTAACGTTAACTTCCAAGCAATACTGAATACCTGAAACATGTTAAGTTTGGAAAATGGAGGGGGTCAACTATAAATAGTTGGTGAGAATACATAAGTTTTTAAATAAAATAGTGATTAAAAATAAAGTTCATGTAGCAATTACTGTGACAAAGAATTAAACAAAGATAGTATGTGAACATGATCTACTGGTAGCTTAAGTCATTGTTTTGTACAATCAACCCTTGTGTCGACTGAGACCTAACTCGCAAGTTAGTTAAATGTTGTTACTGTTTCGATCATCCCTGAATTTATGCGGGGGATGGGCTTGTCAGACCTATAGCGCTATAATCTACACAGGCGGCTTGATCAAAGTTAATGAATGTACTGAGTTGGACTATATATACCACAACCAGTTCACAAGTATATGAGTTTATTGTATGATGCGGAAATGTAATTGCACAAGATTAAAACATGTTTCACCCCAAAAACATTGAAAAATAGTAAAAAGTGGGGATATGTAAACTCACCTTAGCAAGCAAATAAGTATCCACAATGCAACGAACAACTAGCAATATGATTCAAGAGGAATCAACCTAAATGATACAAACAAAGTCTAAGGATACGAATACCTTAAAAGTCTAAGAGTTCTAGGTCGATCGGTTAGGGTTTCCTAGATATGGTTTATTTAATAATATTTAAAATGTTATTATTTTTATATAGACTAAAAGATATAACTCTTGAAAGTATGGAAAACATTTTCTATAAATTATTTTCTATTTATTTTGTATTTAAAATAATTTATTTATACAAAGGATTTAAATAAAATAATAGGATAAAAGATAAAAGTATATATATTTTTTTCTCAAAAAGTTTATATCTTTGAACCATTAGATCATAAATAATTTTAGAAAAAAATTGGCTTTTGAATTGTTAAAAACGGAATTTTCATGAATTAGTTATGAATAAAACAAGGTTTATATAATTATTTAATAACAAATAATATATATATAAAAAAATAATTCAGTTTCAAAAACATTATGGTTAAACCAGTCCAACCAGGACTCGAACCTGAGACCTTCTAGTTGACAAGCAACACAGCAACCATCTGGTCTACCAGATCAGTTGATGTTCATTCCTGTTAAAATATTTATAAACTAACTATCTGTAGATTCAGTTTCTTTTTAAAACAAAAAAATCTAAAAACCTGCGTTTGATATGAATCGAACCTGAGTACATGCATTGTTAAACGAACACGAAACCAGCTGGTCTAAACGACCAGATGTTTGATATTCAGATCAGATCATTTATAAACAAACTCTCTGCAAGTCATCTTCCCCAAATTTAAAACATCTATAAACCCTAACCCACAAACTCATTCAATAATCGATTAAACCCAGAAAACAACAACGATCGATCTATTTGATTTAGGGGTTTCGTTATGTAATCTAATTCGACCATGTATGAATAATTAATCGAAAATAAACTTACAAGTTAGGCCGATTAAGAGCTAGATAACCCGAACAACGAACAGGTTTGATTCAGAACAACAAAGGCAATGGGAACAGCAATAAACCAGGGGGTTTAGAAGTCGATAGTGGTATGAGTATAACTTGGGTTTCGAATTTTATAAAAATAAACGAATTGAAAGAGTTTATATATTAGTATATGGTTCGGTTTTGAAAGATATTGGATAATCACAAATTAACCGACTTAAACCTGTTATTATCTTATAATTCGCAGCAGATAAGGTCGGTTTATGGTGTTGATTAAGATTAGGGAGGCGATTTACATTATCCATTCCATATTATTGGTTAATTGAATCAATTTCAATAGTTTTAAATGGTTTTTTTTATTATTATTAAATCTTGACTTTTAATAAGCCTTTATAAGTTTAAGAGTATACAAAAAAAATCTAAGGGTGAAATACGAACGAAAAGAAGTCAACTAAAAAAAACGCGATGTTACATTAACTAGTCCCCGAATCTCCAGACCATAACCATAAACTTTTGAAAACACCTTTGACTGGTAAACCGACCGTGCCAGACAAGACTCGGCATCCCATTGGTGACCCGACATTCCATGTGTTAGCTAAATGCAAGATATCATGCAACATATGCAGTTAAACACTTAGCACGCGCAAGAGTTCACCTAGTCTAGCATAACGCCCAATTAAAGTACAATTTAGTCCGAACACGTGTTACCAAGTCATACGGCATGTCACGGGATTCCTATTATGTTCCTAGATGTCAAATCAGGCTTCGGAATGTCAAAATACGCTTATAACAGCAGTACACGCGATTAGGAATTTAGCATGCAATTAGGAAAAGTCAACTGGTGATTGGGGGTGGTCAACAGGCGATTAGGAGGGGTAATCGCCTGATGTTGCATGCGATTAGGGGCCTAATCGCCCTCAATTCCCTAATCGCCCCCTGCATCAGGCGATTAGGATTCCTAATCGCCTGCTGCAGCTGCGCAACACATTTTCGCGTGTTTAACCCTCCAAATCAGATCCGAAACATGCAAAAACACCCAATATCAAACCTAAACCATTTACCAACCCATTTCAAGCAAAACCCCCCCAATTTATCTCTGCTCTAGCGACCTCGGTGCGATTATTTCCAAAAAGGGCAAAGTACTAGGTTTCATTAACTATGAAATCTTTCCTTAAATGGTAAAAACCAGATTAAACCTCCTACAACTTGCAAATCATAATTTCTTTGTTATAACATCATCCTAGTGTGATTCTTAACAACAAACAAGCATTGAATCACATCATAACATCCTAATTCTTCAAGAATCATCCAAATGGGTCTAAATGCATACTTTTATCAAAACACTATAACAATAGCTCAAATCTTTAGAAAACCATCCTAATAACTCCTACATATCAGATTACATCAATTTCATAGAAACATTCATGTTATAATCACCAAAAAGATCATCATATGCATAAAACTTCACATATAGCAAGTATTATGGAGTAGACTTGTTTTAGAACTCTTTTCAAAGGTTTTTAAAGACACATACTTAGCAAAACAAGATCTGGACTTTTGGGGAACCAAAACAATAACATTACAAAGGTTGGAGGTGAAGAACACACCTTGGATTTTATCAAAGAAAGGTGTGTTAGCTTGAAAATAGTGATTTTTGAAGCAAAACAATTTCCAGAAGTGTTTTGAGGTGTGTGGGTGGCTTAGGATTTGTTAGGATTGCACTAAGGGTGTTAGGGGAGTCAAGGGTTGTATTTATAGGTGTTTTGACTCGTGCACAACAGACCAGGCGATTAGGAGCAGGTATCAGGCGATTAGGAATCCTAATCGCCTGTCTATAGGCGAGTAGGGGCTCCAATCGCCCTCAAGCCTTCCCCAATCGCCTATAGTCAAGCGATTAGGCAATCCTCTGGTTCCTAATCGCCTGTAGCATCCCAAGTTGGGTTTTCGGTGCGTTAAACACTATTTTAACACATATAAACACATATTAACATACCGACAAGTCACATAATGATTATAAACACATAATGCATGATAACTAACACGTTTACATCCGTTCACCAATTCCCGGGACTCGAGACTTGCGTGTGTGCGTTAAACCCAGTGATTCCACGAATCACCAATCCTTTTACACATGGTTATGGACCGACTCCCGATGATCCCGCGGATCATCGTAACGACTCCCGATGATTCCCTAGAATCATCGTAACGACTCGACTGATCCAGTTAAGTATGTGATATGTATGACTCGCTAAGGTAGACTTACTAGTTTAGTCAATGTTACTAACCTGAGTTTGCCGGGTGTCACATCATCCCTCTGTTGAAAGAATTTTCGTCCCGAAAATTGCCCAAGGCCAAAAGGAAGAGACGAAAGAGAAGAAAAATTTTCCGGTTGCCACATCATCCCCCTGTTGAAAGGAATCTCGACCCGAGATTCATTCAACTTCAGCAGAGATATGTCTTGATTCGAAAGCGCGCTTAGGAAATAAATGAGGATACTTAGCTTTCATGTGATCCTCCCGTTCCCACGTGAACTCCGGTCCACGGTTTGAGTTCCAACGGACTTTAACAATGCGGATTTTACTCCGACGAAGGCTACGGATCTTATAATCGAGAATCTCAACCGGTTCTTCCACAATACGCAGACGATCATCCACCTTGATCTCTTCGAGAGGATCAACCAAAGATTCATCCGCCAGACACTTCTTGAGGTTAGAGACATGGAAGACGTCATGAACGTTACTGAGTTCGGCTGGCAGATCAAGCCTGTAAGCTACCGGTCTAATCCGTTCCAGAATTGCGAACGGTCCCACATACCGAGGGTTCAGTTTGCCACGCTTCCCAAAACGTATAACGCCCTTCCACGGAGATACCTTTAATAAAACCCTGTCGCCAACCTCAAACTCTAAAGGATTGCGACGACGATATGCATAGCTCTTTTGATGATCCCGAGCTGCTGCCATGCGGTTACGAATATGTACGATCTTCTCAGAAGTCTCGTACACCAGTTCCGGGCCGGTGAGTTGGCTCTCACCCACCTCAGCCCAACAAAGAGGAGACCGGCATTTCCGCCCGTAAAGAGCCTCGAACGGAGCCGCCTTGATACTAGAATGGTAGCTATTGTTGTAGGAGAATTCCACCAGTGGTAGGTGGCTCTCCCACCCCTTGCCAAACTCGATCACACATGCCCGAAGCATGTCTTCCAGCGTTTGAATCGTCAACTCACTTTGACCGTCTGTTTGCGGATGATAAGCTGTGCTCATATCTAGCTGAGTACCCAGAGCCTTATGCAAGGTTCTCCAGAAATTGGAGGCCAACCGAGTGTCACGGTCAGAAATAATAGAGACAGGCACCCCGTGCCGAGAAACCACTTCCTTAAGGTATAAACGAGCCAAACGCTCGAGGCCGTCAGTTTTCTTGATAGCGAGGAAGTGCGCAGACTTTGTCAACCTATCGACAATCACCCAGATCATGTCACAACCACTGGGCGACTTCGGGAGTTTGGTCACAAAGTCCATTGTAATCCGCTCCCACTTCCACTCGGGAATCTCAGGCTGTTGCAGAAGGCAGGACGGCTTCTGATATTCAACCTTGACCTTAGCACAGGTCAAGCACTTGCTTACATACAAAGCTACATCCGCCTTCATATTCGGCCACCAATAAATTATCTTTAAGTCTTGATACATCTTATCAGAGCCAGGGTGAATAGAGTACCGGGACTTGTGAGCCTCGTGAAGAACGAGCTCCCGCAAGCCCCCGAATAACGGGACCCAAATACGTTCAGCAAAATAACGTAGGCCATCGGACCTGAGCTCAAGGTGTCTATCAGCACCATGCATGGTTTCAGCCTTAAGGTTTTCCTCCTTCAAAGCTTCTTGCTGCGCCGAACGGATTTGGTCAGGTAAACCAGAATTGATAGTGAGCTGAAGAGCTCGAACACGATGAGGTTTAGCGGATTCCTTCCTGCTCAAGGCGTCTGCGACAACATTCGCCTTGCCAGGATGGTATTTTATGGCACACTCGTAATCATTAAGAATCTCGACCCAGCGACGCTGCCGTATGTTCAATATCTTCTGATGAAAGATATGCTGGAGGCTCTTGTGATCGGTATAAATGGTGCACTTGGTACCGTACAAGTAGTGCCTCCAGATTTTCAAGGCAAAGACCACTGCACCCAATTCTAAATCATGGGTGGGGTAGTTTTTCTCATGGACCTTAAGCTGACGAGAAGCATAGGCAATGACCTTCCCGCGCTGCATCAACACGCAACCAAGGCCCTGGATGGAAGCGTCACAATAAACCTCAAAATCGTCCGTGCCTTCAGGCAAGGACAAGATAGGAGCAGAACAGAGTTTGGCCTTTAGCATCTGAAAAGCTGACTCTTGCGAATCACCCTAGTTGAACTTCTTGTCCTTCTGGGTAAGTGAGGTGAGGGGTTAGGCGATCTTCGAAAATCCCCCGATAAAACGACGATAATAACCTGCAAGACCCAGGAATTGCCGCACCTCAGTTGGCATCTTCGGTGCTTCCCAGTTTTTGATAGCTTCTATCTTAGCTGGATCAACATGAATCCCTTTTTCATTAACCACATTGCCGAGGAATTGGACTTCACGCAACCAGAAGCTACACTTAGAGAACTTAGCATAAAACTGTTCCTGCCTCAAGAGTTCCAAGACAAGACGCAGGTGTTCCCGGTGGTCCACTTCGCTCTTGGAATAGACTAGAATATCGTCAATGAAAACAATCACGAATTTGTCAAGATAGGGCTTACAAACACGGTTCATCAAATCCAGATGATTCCCTAGAATCATCGTAACGACTCGACTGATCCAGTTAAGTATGTAATATGTATGACTCGCTAAGGTAGACTTACTAGTTTAGTCAATGTTACTAACCTGAGTTTGCCGGGTGTCACAGTGTTTTTGACATTTTAATTTATTAGTTTATATAATAGATATAGTTTTTATCATGTATGTTTTAAATGTAAACAATTGTTTATCACTATATCTCTATTCCTTAAAGACAATTACTTTAAGTTCTGTTTACTAAATTCGACGTAAGGAAGCCAATTCTGTGCTGCAATTAAAAACTGTTTAGTAACGTCTTCCTCGTAACATCTGATTCATAAAAAAACAACAGTTAATAACTGAAACTATAAGAACGAGCTGAACATAAATTTACAAACAAATCAAACCTCTGTTCAGATGTAAATTAAACTGTCAGCTATACAACAGAATTACAATATGTCTTATCAAACTACATTGAAATACAAGGAAACATCAAAAAATCTTGTAGCAACAAAAACCTACAGAATGATATTTCTTGTGAGCATCATTCGAACAAAGAGGAAACAAAAAAACAATGAAAAGAAATATACGACAACACATACATATGGGTAAAACACCACAAAACAAAACATTTTACAAATACAAAAGATAGAAGTCTTCTAAGAAAAAAAAATAGAAAATACAGGAAAAAGATACAAAATAACAATCTTAAAAGGAAAAAAAAAAACAAAACCTAAAAAATAATATGCCTCCTAACCTTTGAAGGGTGGAAAACACATTATTTCACATACACCCATGTCTATTTATTAAGACCATAGAGGTGCACATGGATAAAAATAACAACAAACTCCAACTTCAAAGCCAACCATTTATTGGTAATATAATTTTCTTTTATTGTAAGAATTTTCGAGATGATTGGTGGTAGAAAATTTAAAGGAAATAAGATTATCATGCCGATAAGGGAGATAGATTTGTTTTTCTAATGCTTCAATGAATATAAAGTTGCAAACAGAAATGACCACTTACAGACCTATATATAGACGGAAGAATTTACTATAATAAAATAATAAAAATAATAAAATAATATTGTTAACGTAATCATTAATTTTGCCCCTTTTTAAAATCAGTTGTTTATTCAAACAGTTTTTAACTCAACGTTTTTTTTCAAACACTTGTATTAAATAGCTGCTACTAAAAACAATAACAAATTTACATTTTAAATATTTCTTTACGAAACACCAATCATCTGTTGGTTTGAACAGTAGACTTTTTAATCAGTTTTATTATACTTCAATTTTAATTTAGACCCATAATAATATTAGCATAAATCACTAATTTCAGTTAAATATTAAATTTAACAAAAATAAACACAAAATGTAAGTTTTACAAACGAATAAATTACAATATGTGAATGTAACAAAAATTACATAAAAAAACCCTTCTAGCAACCAAATCCTAGACATTGATAGTTCTTCGCAGAATCATCAGAACAAAAGCAAAAACATAAACATTAAACGAAGTACACGATAACATCTACTATTTAAATGTCAAGCCTAAATATTAAAAAGACCATCTCTTATTTTCATTTTCGTCAGCAAGAACCATCTTCAAAGTTAATATCTCTTTGTTCCAATGGAAATATTGGAACCACATATTTACTATAAGAAGACAATTTCTTTGTTAGCCACTCAGGGAAGTGCAGAAGATTGTCTGAATGACGAAAAACATGAATTCCAACTTTCATACCAACGGATTGTTGGAAATCTATTTTCCTTTGATTGTAAGAATCTTGAGAAAATTTGTGTAAATACATTGGACAATAACATTATTATGGATATTGGATGAAGAGATGTATGAAGATGAAAGATGAAATATTGGATGTTCCTCGCATTTTATAGAATAGAAAGAGTAGAATAGAATAGACTAAAATAGAATAAATAAATATAAATATACTAAGTAATGGTAAAGTTGCTTTTCAACTTTATGAGTTAGATTTCGAGTAAACATAAATTTTAAAAATCCTTATATTTAAGTTAATTTATTATTATTTTTTAATCTATAGAAATATGTACATATTCATTTTTGATAAATAAATATATAACTAAAAAATATAAATTCATTTCAAAATTCGAGTTTCAAGGTAATGATCACTATACAGGTCATCATCCTAGATGGAAATTGCAGAATACGGCGGTAATTAATGGTAGATGTAAACTATTTTTTTATTATTACAAACCAACTAATGAGGGGTTAGAATGTAGAACGAAACTAAATTTCAAAACATAAATCCTTAATTTTATATTTTTCAAATAGATGTAAACATTGGGAGTTCCTCCCCTTTTATAGAATATATATAAATAAATATATTCGTAAAGTTGGTTTTCAACTTTATCAGTTACATTTCATAATCGTAATCATTAATTTTTTTTTCTTTTTATAACATTTGTTGAAAATAAAAACAGGATTTGTCAATATAAAGTTACATTTTACAAACCTTTTCAATGTAGATGCACGAAGTGCGACTAGTGATTGGATTAGCTTGTTAACATGTGTTAGTATGAATCCTGATGAAAGACTGCTTGATAAAGAACACATTCGTACTGTTGATGTGGGCGAATGTGGAAAAGTTCCACATTCGCACCATACAACTGGGCGAATGTGCAGTATCTATAAATAGTTTTTGTGTATTTTCAAGTTAGAGAGAGTTTTAGTTTGTGTGTGTATTGAGGTCAGGTTCAGGTTAAGTGTGTGATAGTGTGTGAGTTGATTAGATTGACTAGGTGATCAATTGTAACACGTTTTTATCAAAGTTAATCTATGAAAAAGCCTTTGAAATGATGTTTTCTGTGTTTTGATCCGAGTATTATCATTTTGTTCATATCTAGGGTTTCCGCACCTAGATTTGAGACTTGTATGATCATATCTTCCTGTTTTAGCTAAATTCTTTCAACTACAAAGTGGTATCAGAGCCATACGGATCATACAACAACAAATTTGATAATCTCAGAACTGATTTGGACATAATTTTGGTCAAAATACTTCTGTTTTTGATTGAAAATGGTTTTTGAGTGTTTTTGATTGATTTAGAGTTGAATTTGTGGATAAAATCAAGTTTTCCAAGAATTAAAGTTGTTCCAAATCAATTCCGAATCAAAACCTGATAAAGATCATTCAAATCCATAAACTTTTGAAAATCAGAGATCAAAATAACCGTTTTTCAAAGTGTAACCGTTTTTCAAAAGCAAAATGGTCGAATGTGCAGTAGAGTGGGCGAACCTGACCTAGAGTGGGCGAGAGTGAGTGATTTCTGGTCGAATCTAGACTCATTTTGGTCGAATCTGGATTTCTGTGTTTGAACTTTCCACCTTCGGGCAGATATTTCCACATTCGATTGATCGGGCGGGCGAATGTGGAATTAGATTGGTCGAACGTAGCTTTTTGTGGACGAAAGTGGAAATTGGTTTTTGATATTCTACATTCTGGTGATATTCTACCTTCGATCAGTACTGTTTGGACGAAAGTGAACCAATTGGGACGAAAGTAGGATATTCTGGGCGAACGTAGATCTGAGATTGGAAAATTTTCTAAGTGTTGAGATTTTCGAAGTTCGTGAACATCATGTGGAATTTTCCGACTACCCCGAGACCAGCAACAACACAACCACAACAGCAAGTGATGGACCCATGGACAGTGGCAGCCCAAAAGACGAGCACACAGTTTTCGCAACCGATCAACTACATAGCGATGACTAGCTCGATGCCTCAAAGTGTTGCACCTCCAGCACCACAACCTGACTATTGGGGAGTAGCAGCAGCGGTGGTAAATACTCAAACTACCAATGCTATTTCCACACTGATAAATGATTTATCTTCAGGTAGTGGGAATCGGCCACCTAAGCTCATGGAGATGCAAGAATATAATCAGTGGCAGAAAAAGTTCAAGATCCATCTGGAAGGCATGGGAGTGGAGGGTGCAGAGGCATGGAGGATGATTGCTAGAGGTTACACTACACCGGTTTTGGAGAACACTGGTGAACCAGTTCCATTGGAGAGTATGTCAGAGGAGGAGAAAAAGAAGTTTGCTGTGGAGAAGAAAGCCTATTCCCAGTTGACTCAGGCGATCACAAACGACTTACTACATCAGTTTGGGACATGCACTACGTCTAAGCAACTATGGGATGTGCTCAAGAATAGGCATGATGGGAATGAGAAGACGAGAAGGTTGAGGATGGAGGAGTTACGAAAGGAGTTTGAGAATTTTACTTATGTTGGAAATGAAACTTTAAAAGAATTAACTCCTAGATATTGTCATTTACTAACGGAGTTGTCTAGTTATGGTATACAGATTCCTATGACAGATTTGGTGGACAAGTTTGCAGATGCGTTACCACCTTACTGGGATCAGCATGTGGAAGTTCTCAAAGAGAAGGATGCTTACAAATTCTGGACTATCAATGAGTTTGTGCAGAAACTGGAGAACAAAGAGCTTGAGGAAAAGAGGAAAGCTAAAAGATCACAGATTCCTCAAAATCCAAGTTTATATTTTGGAGGTACTTCAGCACCAGTTGGAAACTCGAGTTCAGGGGGAGTAGTGGCACCACATGTTGCTTGTATCTCTAATGTCATGGAACCCCCAAAACCAACCATCAACTACATTGCACAAACCTCATCCTACTCACAACCATCATACACACCACCACCACCACCACCACAACAACAATACAACAATTCCTACATTTCACCGTTCTCTCCAATGCAACAAGCAGCATTCTATACTGCAAGCCAATCACAACAACCACCTCAACAAACACAATACATGAATCCAATGACTCAACCCAGTCAACAACCGGTGGTTTTGGAGACTTCTAATATGGGAAATGTGACTGTTGAAGTTGCTCAGCAGCATATTGCACTAGTCTCTGCAATGATTTCATCTTATAATGGATTAGTTGCAAGTCAAATTGGGAACAATAACTTGACCAATGAAGACTATGCACAGATTGATAAGGAAGAGATGGAACTTATTGATATCCAGTGGGCTTTTGCGAGTATAATGAGAAGGGCAACGGAGTTTATTGAGAAGACGGGTAGGACTGATTTGGGAACTTCTCCAAACACAACCTATGGGTTCAACAAGGAGAAGGTTACTTGTTTTAATTGTGGAGGGAAAGGTCACTTCAAACGAGAATGCACCCAGCCACCAAAACAAGGTAACAGAAACCCTTTCAATGCAAGCTATCAGAACCGTCAACAACAAAACCAAAACCAAGTTTCTTACCAAAGTAACAACAACTATCAAAGCCAAAACAACTACCAAAACCGACAAAACACCTTCAACAACAACCAGAGCAGACAACCAAACACACCAAACCAGACTCAAAACCAATCACCAAACAACACTAACCGAACAGTCATACCGATTACTACACCAAATGAAACCCAACAGAACACCAATCAGAATCAAGCATTGGTGATCCAACAGGATGAACGGTTTGACTGATCCGGGTTGCAAATTGGTGTTGAGGAGATTAAAACTGGTGGAAATGTGGCTTGTGTTGCCAGACAGGTTGAAACTGAGGAGTCGGTGATAGTTGATAAGAAGGAAGAAACTAAGGTTGAAGTTGATGATTCTGAGGTAGAATTGGAAGTGGAAACTGAATCTGTGGAGGTTAAAACTGAGGAGGCAAGTCCTGGAGTGGTGATTAACACAATTTCTGATGATCCTGAGGAGTGTGAATCGGTTTATTCAGATTCAGACTGTGAATCAGACACAGAAGTGAGTGTTACATCTTTAGATGATGATATTGACCAGCTGCTAGCAGAAGCTGATTTTATGAAGACGAGGAAGTCGTGCATTGCTGATGATGCTTTCACCAGGACTGATTATTCCAAGTTCTTTGCTGGAAAGGAAGCTCATTTTGCTTTGATGGCCATGACAGATCCTCCTAAACCTGTAAGTTCTGAGTGTAGCACTGATATTACTAGTGATAAATACTGTGGAACTTGTGATAGATTGACAGAGGAGAACAAAGAACTTCGCGTTCAACGTGATAGTGCTATCATCAACTGTCAATCTACTCGCAAAGAGTTGAATGCTTTCAACAAAGTACTAGATGGCTATAAAAAGGGCATTTCCGATCTTAAAAATACTCTTTCATTAAAACAACTTGCAATTAATAACTATATTAATGAAATTGAGAACACTAAATTGGAAATGGCCGCCATTAAGTGCTTTGCTGAAAAAGTCAATAAAAAGTTGGAAAGTTATAAGCACATTGCTTACGTGGTAGACCACATCATTGATGATCAAACCACTAATTACAAGTCTGTGCCTTCTCCGGTGCTCTTTGAAAATCATAACTGTCATCAAGTGACACCGGAGAGCTCAGTAAAATCAGACTCATCATCGGAAAATGAATCTAATACCTCGAGTATTGGTGATCCACATTCCGATGTGAGGCCGATTTTAGGTTTGAATGATGAGGGTGTTACTGTTGAGAGCGTTGATTCAGACTCTGAGAGTGATGATTCTGATTGTTACCAAAATGTTAATGCATGTGAAATTCCAAAAGAAAATCACATCATTACTAATGAACCAGTATCACCATCTCAGCATGTGCATCCGATGGCAAATGCACATCGTGAGAAAAAGTCTGAAAAGAATGTGACTAAGAAAGAAATTGAGAAAAATGTTAAGAATGAACCTTGTGACAAACCAGTCAAGGTGTTTTATCGGATGGAAGGATCCGATAAGATCATCTCTGACAAGGAATTTCCAATTAAAAATGCCAATTATGCTAAAATTGATAAAATTTGGCAAGAAAGCACTATTTGGTTCCCAAAACATGAGAGAACAAATGAAATTCCACCTGCCATTTTAAAGAAATTGTTTTTGGATGTTCCTCAAGAACCAAAGGTTCATGTCACAGAGTTCATTAAACCCAAAAATAAAGCAAATGGTTTTCATGAGCCTACTTACTCAAAAGGGCCACTCCCTGAGAGTTTGAGGAATCAACAGTATAATGATCAATATCCTGTTAGATCATTTTCTCAACCGAATGCTCCAAATGTTTTTGAGGAATATCGTGCATGCTTTAAATGCGGGGAGAGAGGGCATTTACTTGCTCAATGCCCGTATGTAAGGCATAAGAGGCACGAAGTTGAAGTGAGGAATTCCATGAGGAAACCGATTGATCATTACATTCCACCTCATAGACGAGTTGTTCCTCAACAACAACAGTTTTATAATCAAAACAATTTTTATCAAACGAGGAACAATCGTCCAATTCAGTATGATCGCAGAAATCGGATTGCTATGGAACATTCATGGAGAAAACCAGTGGTGAACACAACAAATGATAGACAAAGGGTTCCACCAAAACCTATTGTCAAGTCAAATGTTGGACCTAAGTCTGTTAACTCAGATAAGGTAACCAAGAAAGTTTCCTTTGCAAACAATGTTCAGAAACCGACTGAGAACCCAAAATCTCAGATTCGTATCTTTAAAAGAACTGAACAATCTTGGACACCAAATGGTTCTCCAGGTGCCTCAACTTCAAAATCCAATGAGAAAAAGGAAAATGTTTTGAATAATCCTAAAAAGATTGATCCAAAACAAAGTGTTGATGAGAATGTTACTTTGAACAATGATATTCCAAGACCCAAGACTCAGGCTTGGGTCCCCCGAAAGAACTAACTGTTTTACTTGATGTGTGCAGGGAGCTTCAGCTGGCCCTATTAGCAGTCTTTGGATTGTTGATAGTGGAGCTTCAGGCCACATGACCGGGGATCTTGCGTTGCTGTTCGACGTGAAGAATATTAATGGTGGATATGTTGCATTGCTGGGAATAAAGGCGGATATATCACTATGGAAGGGAGCGTGAGTAATGGTATTGTGATCTTTGAGAGGATTTCATATGTGAAACAGATAGACTATAATCTGTTGAGTGTCAGTCAAATCTGTGATAAACTATTCACTGTTCATTTTGATGACAAATCCTGCTATATTCTCAAACCGGGCTTCAAAATTCCAAGGGAGTGGGTAATGTTGAAGGCACCTCGCGTCAACAACCTCTATATTCTTGATATGTCTAAGGCGATGACATCCCAGGGGCAAATAACATGTTTTCTATCCAAGGCGACCGAGAAGGAATCGATAATGTGGCACCGAAGAATGGGGCACATTCATCTGAGAAAAATGAATCATCTTGTGAAGAATGGACTTGTCGATGGAGTAAACGTGAAACATTTCCATCTGAATGACAAGTGTGTAAGTTGTAAGAAGGGGAAGCAACACAGACAGTCCCACAAAGTGAAGAAAGTTAACTCTGTTGAGATGCCACTTGAGCGATTGCACATGGATCTATTCGGACCGGTCAAGCGCAAAAGTCATCTTGGGGAGCTTTACTGTTTAGTTGTCACTAATGACTATTCACGTTTTTCATGGGTGATGTGTTTGCAGAATAAAAGTGACACCTTTACCAACTTGAAAGTTCTGTTCACTCGATTGGAGAATCTCTACAACTTGAAGATAAAGAGAATTCGGAGTGATAATGGGACGGAGTTCAAAAACGCCAAGATGGATGAACTTTGTGAAAGCAAAGGAATTTATCATGAATATTCGGCTCCGTACACTCCACAACAGAACGGTGTTGCTGAACGCAAAAACAGGACTCTAATTGAAGCGGCTAGAACAATGCTTGCAGACTCAAATCTTCCAGTAATGTTCTGGAACGAGGCGATTTATGCAGCAAATTATACACTCAATCAGGTTTTAACAGTGAAGAAGTTTGGTAAAACTTCTTATGAACTGTTACACCGACGAAAGCCGAACTTAGAGTATCTAGAACCTTTTGGGGCACCATGCACGATGTTGAATCCAAGCGAGAAGTTTAGTCCTAAAGCTGAAGAGGGATACTTTGTTGGATATGCAACCCCGCTCAAACGGGTATACAACAAGCGAACTCGTCAGGTGGAGGATTGGGCTAACGTGGAAGTTCAACGATATACACAAAATGTGCAAGGGATGGGTCCTGATTGGATGTTTGATTACAAAGATTTCTTTGAATCATTCAATCTAGATAGCTTGGTTGAAGAAGCTGTTATCAGATTACTTTACGAGTGTGAAAACGCGGCGACCTCACCGTTGGTGCGTCCGATCACCGTGAACCCCCTACCAGCTTCTAATGATACCAATGTTCCTGTACCAGAGGAAGAAGTGTTTCAAGAGGCTTCTACTACTTTAGACTCTTCAGAATCTGAAGATGAACAATTTGAAGAAGTTATTCTTGAACATGCAGAAGAACCAGAGGCACCGCCAGTGAACCCAACTCCAACTCCAGATGTTGCTTCATCATCTAACACGGGTCATGATCTGGATGCTGTAGAGAACTTGACTATTCAGACGGGAGTTACTGTACCTGAACATCCGGAATCTCGGATTCATCGTATTCACCCGCTGGAGCAAGTTATCGGTGATCCTGGTAGCAGTGTGATGACCAGAGGGCAGCTGCGAAGTGTTAATTCGCCAGAGAGTTTTGGTGCTTTAGCTTTATATGCCAAAATACAAAAATCTGGTAGTCAAAATGATTGGTCGTTTGCGTGTTATGTGTCGCAGGTAGAGCCAAGGACATACAAGGACGCTTTGCTGGAGGATGCCTGGGTTGAAGCAATGCAGGAGGAGTTATTACAATTTCAGACATTGGGGGTTTGGACGCTCACTGATTTACCGCCTGGAAGAAAGAAGATTGGCACTAAATGGGTGTTTAAGTGCAAGAAGGATGATCGTGGTGTTATAGTTCGTAACAAAGCCAGATTGGTCGTGCAGGGATTCCATCAAATCGAAGGGATTGATTATAACGAAATCTATGCTCCTGTAGCACGCATTGAAGCTATTCGGATGTTTCTTGCGTTTGCTTCCTATAAGAAGTTCAAAGTTTATCAAATGGACGTCAAGAGCGCATTTCTGTACGGGAAAGTCAAAGAAGAGGTTTATGTCGGGCAGCCACCAGGCTTTGAGGACCCAATCCATCGGGATAAGGTCTATGTGCTTAACAAAGCTTTATATGGCTTGCACCAGGCTCCGAGACAGTGGTACGAGGAGCTAAGTACATACCTCATGGCAAAAGGATTTAAGCGCGGACTCGTCGACTGCACCCTATTCACGAAGAAATCAGGGGATGATTTGCTTCTGGTGCAGATTTACGTTGATGATATAATATTTGGTTCAACTAACGAGCTTTTATGCAGGGAGTTTGAAACTGTCATGCAGGAAAAGTTCGAGATGAGCGCAATGGGGGAGATGCAGTTTTTCCTAGGCTTGCAGGTGGACCAAAGACCCACGGGGATCTTCATTCACCAGACGAAATACGTATCCGAAGTCTTGAGCCGGTTCCAGATGGAGGATTCCAAGCCGATGGATAACCCGATTCAACCCAATCACGGGATTGGAGTGGACGCTAAGGGGGAGCTGACGGACCCATTTACATACAGAGCAATCATCGGATCTCTGATGTATTTGACGGCACCTCGACCAGATATTATGTTTGCAACGTGTCTCTGTGCCCGCTATCAATCGAAGCCGAAACAAAGTCATCTGACGGCGGTCAAGCGTATCCTTAGATATCTGAAGGGTTGTCCCTCGAGAGGACTTTGGTACCCTAATGATGATGATTTTGATTTCATTACTTTTAGTGATGCAGATTGGGGCGGCTGTGACAAAGATAGCAAATCTACTACAGCTGGTTGCCAGTTTTTAGGGAGCAGGTTAGTCACCTGGCAGTGCAAGAAGCAGACTTCCGTGGCGCTGTCTACCTGTGAAGCCGAGTACATTGCAGCCTCGAGTTGCTGTTCGCAAGTGCTCTGGATCCAACAGCAGATGGTGGATTACGGTTTGCAGTTTCTTAAAACCCCTATACACTGTGACAATGAAGCCGCTATCGCATTAACTAAAGATACCGGCAATCATTCTAAAGCGAAACATATCCGGATCAAATACCATTTTATCCGTGATTGTTACGCTAAAGAATTGATAGATATGGTCAAAATCCATACTGACTACCAACGTGCAGATTTGTTTACAAAAGCTTTTGACAGATCCCGCTTTGAATATCTTTTAAAAGTCAATAACATAAAGAAAAAAAACAGGACTAATCGGCACCTCGGTTTATCGCTTTTTAGTTTAAAATTTTCTTTAAACGTTTTTATTGTTTTTCAGAAAAATTAAAAAAAAAAATATGTTCTTTATTTTAGGGGGGGTCATTTTATCAGAAAAACCAAAAACATTGAAAAATTCAAAAATACCTAAAAATTAGAAAAACCAAAAATGATTTCCAGGATAAAAAGAGGAAATGATAGTACATCAGTGGGGATCTGACACAGGCTAAAGAATTGTATAGTAATATGAGGCGTGTGTTGACCACGTGTGATATGCTGATAGGCTTCGTAGACTAAAAATTTCGTGCATTAGTGATACAAACATAACGAACTACGCGTTCGTGGCTGAACACCTCATGGGCATATGGTCTTAGTACCGTAATTTCGTTTGATAGGATTGCCAAAATCTGAGGTTTCGGGTCGTTATGTTATGGTTATCCGGGATATTATGATTAAACTTTTGTCGTATTGATTTACGGACCTAGTTTCATCAAAATATTTGCTAAAAGAGCTTAAATGCCAAAACCGAAAGTTACCGAATTGAGGAACTTTATGTTTTATTGATCAAAGATCATTATTACATCGTATTGACTTACTGATGCAAATCAGTAGTTGATATCAGCCTCAACCTAGTATATATGCACATGTTACTCTGCTGCATTCGTTTGCTGACCTGTACACCTCTGTGCTATATACTTTGTAACTTTAACGGATAACTCTGGCATAATCACGCATTACGACGAAGCTTTGTGCAATTACTTGATACGGGAGTATGTCGTGTGTGTGGGCACCACAATGTGTTAGTCTAATACACCTAACTCGTATCATTTTAAAGCATTGCTTAATAGTCTGCATGAGAGCTTAAGAGGACCACAATATCAGCAATTGCCGTGTCACATACTGTTTCTAATGATAATATTAAACAAAAAGATCAACGCTGTGATCAGATTTCTCAGAAAACTGATATGATCCTCTTACCGGTTATCACAAAATGTTTACTGCTTTCATTTACTTTGATGCATTTTACTTTTATTGTCAAAAAGATACAAAATCCAAAAAGATTTTAGGTGTGTTTTGATAAAATTTCAGAAAAACCAAAACATTTTTGCATTTCTGCTTTATTTTAGATAACCGACGGTGCTTGATGGTCAATTTCTGAGATTTGATGAAACCATCTGGGCTTTGTATCATTCAAAGAGTGAAATTATGAGTTTTTGAAGTTTAACGGATTGAAAAAATGTTGAACGGGATTCGAATTCGTGATTTGGCAAAATTTTCAGATTTTTCCATTTCACATTCGCCCCTTAATTGGGTCGAATGTGGAAAAATCTTTACATTCGGGTGTTTCAAATTGGGCGAATGTGGGTCTTTCAAATACCTTTTCCACCTCCGGGTGTAAATTCCACATTCGAGCCATTCACTTGGGGCGAATGTGGAATCACCCCGCCTTCGACCAAAGAAACGGGCGAATGTACACTGCTTATATAAGCCATTTCATGTTCGACCAGTTCATTATATTTTTTCAAAATTTTTCTAAGATTACCAGACCTTGTTGCTGTGTTTTTCCTTGATCTTGTCTATTGTTCCTCGTCGTTTACTGATCCTTTAGCACTAATTTTTACAGGTAATGGAGCAAAGAACAGATCACTATTCAAGTTTTTGTTTTCGAACCTAGGGTTCCTAATCTGTGCATATTGGATGGATTTTATTGATTGATTTTGTTACACATTCAATCCACATCAGTTTTAGGGGGAGATAGTATCACGAATTAGGATAATAACTTGATTTGATCATTGATTGATCGATTGAAACTATTAAACCCTAATTCTCTTTAAAAATTGATGTAAATTGAAAAATAAGAACAATTGATGGTATACGAGTACTAATCGGCCATTGTAGAACATGTTCCAATCAGAATTAGATGTTAAAAACAAAGTTGGCAAAATTTTGAATTTTTGGGGATTTTCAGTCCACATTCGTCCATATCATTTAGGGCGAATGTGAATCTGAATGGGCGAATGTACTTAATACTGGACGAATGTGATTTTCAATAAACTTATTTTCACATTCGGGCTAAGTTGTATACATTCGTACCAAAATTCCACTTTCGGCCAAACCAAAACGGGCGAATGTGGAATCTGAAAAACTTGAAATTGTTAATTTTTGTCGTTTTCATATTTTGACGTATTTTTCTGATTTTGATGTGCAGATGGCTGAACAACCCGAACACATTGAGTCACCAGTGGAAAATATTGTACCAGATCCTATTCAGGAAGCTGAAGCAGCTGGTCCACGTGGTTGGCCGTTCGAACCGTCACATAATTGCTGTGCTTTTCTTGGAGATGTTGAGAAGAATACCGAATTTGCTGGAATTGTGGAGTTTTTAAGGCGAAGCAGAATTGTTCATGCCTTAGCTACACCAACAATCATTTACAGAGACATAGTTGAAGATTTTTACAAGAATGCTAAGTATGATTTTTGGGAAAATCAAACTATTATCAAGAGCAAGATTCAGGGAATGGAGATGTTCTTGACAGAATTAGACATCAGAGAAGCATTGCAGATAAAGTTTGAAGTGAGTGAAGATCCCAGAGAGCTATCTTGGACTGAGCAAAAAGCTTGCTTTTTGAGGATGAAGTACAAGGGTCCGATTACTGATGGATCAATGCATAAAGGGAAATTGAGTGTGCAGTTCAAGTATCTTGCACATGTTATTATTCATGTCTTTGGATGTGTGAGCGGTGGATACGACGTGATGAGGAGAAGTTTGAGTTCATTGATGGTTGTGTTAACTCTTAACAAACCATTCAATGTATCCGGGATGATTTTAGATCACATGCTCGAGATGTTGAAGGGTTTGAAGAAGAAGCAATTCATGTTATACCCGAGGTTTCTCATGATGATCTTTGACCATAAGTATCCTGAGTTGCATAAGGATCCAACTATGATCCTAGGTCAAGATCACATGAACATTCGTACACTTGTGAGGATGAAAGGGTATAAAGGTGTGCCAGATGAGGAAAAGCCACCTCACAGGAGACTATTTGGAGCTTTGGCAAGTCAAGATTACACTGATCCTGGCAAGAACAAAGCAAGACATGACAACAGTGATTCTGATAATGATGATCCCTTGGTGTATGCTGATGCAAACACTAAGAGGAAGAGGCAGGTAGTCAATGCTGGAGCCAAAGGGAAGGGCAAAGCAAAGACTGATCAAGGGAGTTCTAAGCAACAGGTTGCTAGGAAGAAAACTACTGCAAAGAAGGGAACTAGTCTAGTTGATGAAGACTCAGTTGACTCAGAGGAGACAAAGGTAGATGAGCAGTGGGATTCTGATGAAGAAAGAATAAAGACCACCAAACGTAAGGCCACTATGGTTGGTGAGTCTGAATCTTTAAACAAGACGATAGAAGAAGTGTCACAGAAGAAGAAGTCTGTTGATGTTGATGAAGGAGGTTTGAGTATTAACCTGGATGAGTTGGAAACAGGTGAAACTGTTGTAGTGAATTTGCCTAAACCAAAGCATAAGTCTATGGCAAAGAAATCTAGCACTAAGCAGTTGAGAGAGAAGGAAATAGCTCAGTTGCTGAAAGGGAAAAAGATACCTGATGCAGGTACGTCATCGAAGCTATCTTCACCGGTTGCTAAGAAGCAAAAGAAGAATAAAGAAGCTGAAGCATTACCAGTTGATGAGTTTAATGTTGCACTGGATAATGTTTTAGACATGTTTAAGAATCCTCAGAAACAGAAGGCCAAAGAAGCTGAGCCATCCAAGTCGAAGAAGGTTACTGTTTCAGACGATGTTATGAAACAAGTTAACAAACGGATGTATGATATGATGAAGATGATAGTAGCTCAGCAGGCAGAGATTGCCAAGTTTAAGCAGAATGAAGAAAAGATGTTACAGATTGTGGTTGCTTCAAAGAATAACCAAGATGAGATCGAGCAGAAAGTGAAGAAACTTGAAGCTGATAATAAGGATCTTGAGGTTAAGTGTTCCAGGAATCGGAGTATGATTAAAGTGATTAAGGCTGACAACAAAGAACTAAAGGCTGAAAACAAACGCCTTAGTGATTTGTTGGATAGTTTATACAATGAAGCACCGAATTTAAAAGAAGGTGAGGAAGATAAAGAAAAAGAGGAGGAACAAGTTGATTTTGAGCCCTCTGATGATGAAGAAGAAAAGGATGATGAGGAGGATGATGATTCTGAGAAGAGTGATGATGAAGAAAGCAAGAAAAGTGATAAAGATGATGATGATGATGGTGAGGGATCAGGCAGTGATGATGATGATGATGGTAGTGATGGAAGTGATGATGATGATGGGGGAGATGATTCGAGTAAGTTCACATTTGAGAAGAGAACACCTAAGAAGGATGCTGGAGAGTCTAGCTCAAAGAAGAAGAAAGGTGGGAATGTAGACTCAGATGAAAGCATATTCTGGAATGAAAAGGTGAGGTCTCTGAATGATGATGCAAAGAAGGTGTATAGAGATATGTTAGAAAAGAGAGAATGGACCATTGAGTTCACGGGAAAATTTGCTGAAATATTTCAAACTGATGATATGAGGTATGAGCTCGAGTACAATGATCCAGATTTAGAAGATGGTGAAGTACCTGCTGCTGTTGCCAAAGAAATTCTGGATGGTCTTGCACAGCGAGTAGGGAAATCTTTGGAGGAGTTTATGATGGACGAGTCGATTCCAGATATTCCTGAAAAGGATATTGGAAATCACTCTGATAATAAGAATACTCCTGAGATGGATGAAGTGGAGATTGAGGATATTACTCATGAAGAATATCCACAATATTTCAGACAGAATAATGAAGATGTGGTTTTCCCAAACTTCACAGAGTTACCAAACACATCAGCTAGAAAGAAAGCTAAGAAGAGAAGTGAGGAGTTTGTTGAGACTGTGTTTGGAACTGATAAGCAACAATCTTCAAGTCAAAATGATGAATTGAAGACATATTTACAGAAGTTGAAGGAAATGGATGATAACCGACCAAAGCCTGAAGCTCAAGGTAGTTTTTATAGATTTCACAACGAGAAGTTCAAAGGCAGAGCTCTCGGTTGGACATATTTGGGAAGATTGAAGTGCTTGGCTGTCAAATGGGAATCAGGAATTCTGTACTTTTACAGATTCATTGATTTGCTAACTCTACCGTACTGGGCGGTCAGAGACATTTGCAGATTCCCAATGTCTGGAGCTTCAGTAAACAGTACAGCTGTTGGTTGGTTTGCAGACAAATTGGTTTGGGAGAGCAGGACGAAATGGAATAGGTTTAAGCCTCAGTATCCCAGAAGAAAAGTTCACAGGGATATAGATCCTAAAACTGGTTTGAAGAGGGTGACCTTGATTTACAAAGCACCTGAAGTGATGAAGAAGATACCTTTGATGCCTTTGCCACAACACTTCAGCGCTGATTTCATTTTCTGGTATTACGATTGGAGGAAGGCAGAAGCTGTGATTGTACTGAGAGATGGAAAGGATAAATACAAGCATGTTCATGTATTTGATCCTATGTGGTTGATAAACTGTACGTTTGAAGACATCATCATGCTTTTCTAGAATCCGATTCATCATGATCCCTATGATGCAGAACAGGCTAAGAAGTATACTCAAGTTGTCGGAGTTTGCTTTGCTTATGATATAAATTCCGGTAGCAACTTGGATGCTAAACTTGGTAAGATGGTGAAGATGGCCGATGTGCCTAAACCGGTGAAACGTAAGTTGGAGCCTGAGATGACGAAAGAACAGAAGAAGCAGCTGAGAATCTATTTGATGAACAAGGCTTTGGACGAAGATCGAAGACAATCCAATCAATAGTCGAGGGGGAGTTTGTAGATGCACGAAGTGCGACTAGTGATTGGATTAGCTTGTTAACATGTGTTAGTATGAATCCTGATGGGCCGAATGTAAAGAAAAGGGGCGAAGGAAGAGATAAAAGGGGCGAAGGCGAAAGACTGCTTGATAAAGAACACATTCGTACTGTTGATGTGGGCGAATGTGGAAAAGTTCCACATTCGCACCATACAACTGGGCGAATGTGCAGTATCTATAAATAGTTTTTGTGTATTTTCAAGTTAGAGAGAGTTTTAGTTTGTGTGTGTATTGAGGTCAGGTTCAGGTTAAGTTTGTGATAGTGTGTGAGTTGATTAGATTGACTAGGTGATCAATTGTAACACGTTTTTATCAAAGTTAATCTATGAAAAAGCCTTTGAAATGATGTTTTCTGTGTTTTGATCCGAGTATTATCATTTTGTTCATATCTAGGGTTTTCGCACCTAGATTTGAGACTTGTATGATCATATCTTCGTTTTAGCTAAATTCTTTCAACTACATTCAACTACAATATTAAAATCTTAATATATTTGTAATTATTACTTAAAATTTTACATATAAGAAAACTTAACATTACAATAACATTCATATTTTCATATTCTTTATATGACGAATAAACTAACAACTCCTAAATTTGTTTTTAAACTTTAAGAATTCAATTTTAAGTAAATATAAAGTAAATTCAAATTCGTAATCATTACTTTTGGAAATTTTCATAACATCTGTTGCAAAGCAAATTTGCTTTTAGTAAAGTTCAAAATCGTAATTATTACTTTTGGGCTTTGTTATAACAACTGTATTGCAAACTTCTGTTTGACATTTTATACCACTTAATAATACTGATCAGATGTTTAATAACTGAGAATATTAAAAGGACGGAAAGATAAGTCTAAAGAAAAATTAAATACAAAACGCAAGACTTATAAAAGAAGAAATACAAACATCTATAAAAAACTACTTTAATAACAACGGAATTACAATATGTGACTTTACAAAGTACATAAAAATACAAGGAAACATAAAATAACACAACTAAACAACCAAATTCTAGACAATGATCATTCTTGCCATCACCCAAAAATAGGTCTTATGCAAACATAATCGACCAACCTCATCGTTGTCGGGTGGTTTTCACATACAAACTGAAACCAATAGCTCATGGGTTGAAGCCTGTTGGTGTACAATCTTAAAAAAAAAAATTTAAATATCATCCAGTTCCAAAATATCTAACGATAGAAAATAGGAACTGGATCTATATATATAATAATGAAATGATACTTTCCTTTGATTGGAAGAATCATTGGAAAACATCAATTTCAGAGTGTTTATTAACCAACTATTTGTAAACTATTTTCCTTTGATTGAAAGAAATCTTTCGAAAAACTTGTGCATAAAACTTTGAGGGTAATATCATAATGCATTTTGAATGGACAGATTGAGAGATGTATATTGAGAATACTGAAAATGAATATTGGAAATTCATCCACTTTTATAGGCTGAAGTATATGAATGTTATTGTAATGTTAAGTTTTTTTATAACATTTGCTGAAAATAAAAAGAGGATTTGTCACTAGAAAGTTACATTTTACAAACCTTTTCAACTACATAATTAAAATCTTAATATATTTGTAATTATTACTTAAAATTTTACATATAAAAAAACTTTACATTACAATAACATTCATATTTTCATATTCTTTATATGACGAATAAACTAACAACTCCTAAATTTATTTTTTATCATTAAGAATTCAATTTTAAGTAAATATAAAGTAAACTTCAAATTCATAATCATTACTTTTGGAAATTTTTATAACATCTGTTGCAAAGCAAATTTGCTTTTAGTAAAGTTCAAAATCGTAATTATTACTTTTGGACTTTGTTATAACAACTGTATTGCAAACTTCTGTATGACATTTTATACCACTTAATAATACTGATCAGATGTTTAATAACTGAGAATATTAAAACGACGGAAAGATAAGTCTAAAGAAAAATTAAATACAAAACGCAAGACTTATAAAAGAAGAAATACAAACATCGATAAAAAACTACTTTAATAACAACGGAATTACAATATGTGACTTTACAAAGTACATAAAAATACAAGGAAACATAAAATAACACAACTAAACAACCAAATTCTAGACAATGATCATTCTTGCCATCACCCGAAAATAGGTCTTATGCAAACATATTCGACCAACTTCATCGTTGTCTGGTGGTTTTCACGTACAAACTGAAACCAATAGCTCACGGGTTGGAGCCTATTGGTGTACAATCTTCAAAAAAAAACAAAAATTTAAATATCATCCAGTTCCAAAATACCTAACGATAGAAAATAGGAACTCGATCTATATATATAATAATGAAATGATACTTTCCTTTGATTGGAAGAATCATTGGAAAACATCAATTTCAGAGTGTTTATTAACCAACTATTTGTAAACTATTTTCCTTTGATTGAAAGAATCTTTCGAAAAACTTGTGCATAAAACTTTGAGGGTAATATCATAATGCATTTTGAATGGACAGATAGAGAGATGTATATTGAGAATACTGATAATGAATATTGGAAATTCATCCCCTTTTATAGGCTGAAGTATATGAATGTTATTGTAATGTTAAGTTTTTTTTTCTTTTTATAACATTTGTTGAAAATAAAAACAGGATTTGTCACTATAAAGTTACATTTTACAAACCTTTTCAACTACATAATTAAAATCTTAATATATTTGTAATTATTACTTTAAATTTTACATATAAAAAAACTTAACATTACAGTAACATTCATATTTTCATATTCTTTATATGACGAATAAACTAACAACTCCTAAATTTGTTTTTAAACTTTAAGAATTCAATTTTAAGTAAATATAAAGTAAACTTCAAAATCGTAATCATTACTTTTGGCCATTTTTATAACATCTGTTGCAAAGCAAATTTGCTTTTTGTAAAGTTCAAAATCGTAATTATTACTTTCGGGCTTTGTTATAACAACTGTATTGCAAACTTCTGTTTGACATTTTATACCAGTTAATAATACTGATCAGATGTTTAATAACTGAGAATATTAAAACGACGGAAAGATAAGTCTACAGAAAAATTAAATACAAAACGTAGGACTTATAAAAGAAGAAATACAAATATCTGTAAAAAACTACTTTAATAACAACGGAATTACAATATGTGACTTTACAAAGTACATAAAAATACAAGGAAACATAAAATAACACAACTAAACAACCAAAAATAGGTCTTATGTAAACATATTCGACCAACCACATCGTTTTCTGGTGGTTTTCACGTACAAACTAAAACCAATAGCTCATGGGTTAGAGCCTGTTGGTGTACAATCTTCAAAAAAAAAACAAAAATTTAAATATCATCCAGTTCCAAAATACCTAACGATAGAAAATAGGAACTGGATCTATATATATAATAATGAAATGATACTTTCCTTTGATTGGAAGAATCATTGGAAAACATCAATTCTGGAGTGTTTATCAACCAACTATATGTAAACTATTTTCCTTTGATTGAAAGAATCTTTCGAAAAACTTGTGCATAAAACTTTGAGGGTAATATCATAATGCATTTTGAATGGACAGATAGAGAGATGTATATTGAGAATACTGAAAATGAATATTGGAAATTCATCCCCTTTTATAGGTTGAAGTATAGTAAGTATTTGAAAAGTTGGGTTTTCAAGTTTATTAGTTGCATTATCAACAACTATTTAATTTCTATAAAATATATACAATTTATAATTTCCATAAGACATATTTTATAGTAATAAAAATTGTACTAAAAATTATCATTGTTAAAAATAGTAATAATTGTTTTTATAAACAACTTATTACCTTTTAGATTATTAGTATTACCATTATAGTTAGTAATTACTTAAAATGTCCTAATAATAAAGTTTCATATACAAACAAATTCCAAGTTAAAATGAATAAAATATTTGATAACTTGTGAACAGATGTTGACAAACAACTGTGAATCATTATAATAATCCGCTGAACAATAATATAACCACATTTTTAAAAGAGACTTTGTAATGAATATCTAAATAAATAACTATAAATTTTAATTAAAAATAATTATATTTTGTTATTATAACTTAAAAAAAAATATATTTTATAGAAATTAAAATTCTTCAAAAACATCAACATTTATAAAATATGTAATTATAGTTTTCAATAGATAATATTTCCATGAAAAACTTTTTTAAGAAAGTATATGTAATATTTACATATAATTCACTTAAATTATTATAAACATCTGTTTGATAATATTTATCAACAACTATTGAATTGTAAACATATATTAAAATTCAACATAAGTTAATAATTCTGAAATATTTATAAATTTAAATTAAATTAAATCAATGTTTTCAAATTCATAATAATTACAAAGAGTCCTGACAGCCCTAAAAGTCTTTAACGGTCACTGTAAAGATGAAAGATCTTTATTGGAAACATAACATAAATTTACAAATTATTATTTTTATATTAATTTACAATTAAAACTATTGTTGTCACAAAATCATTTCCAATCTTTTATTGTAAGTATAACTTTAAATAACGAACATATATTTTGTACCAATAAACTGTCACACCCTCAAATTTCCACGTGCGGAGTTCTACCACGAGGCGTGTGACACACCAGGATCCAAGTCAACGGTCACAATAAACGACGTCTAAATGTAAAAACATACGTAAATAAAAACCATGCATAAGATTAAAACATCGTTCGACAGTGCGGAAGCATTCAAAGTTTACAAAAGTCATGCATAATTAAAACATAAGTTCAAAAGTTAACATTCCCAAAACATGCAAATGCGACCCTAGACGCGAGACGACTCCAGTGGACTCTGTGCGCCTATCTGACAGCTACTACCTTAGCGACCTGAGAAAACATGCTAAAAAGTCAACATATAATGCTGGTGAGTTCACAGGTTTTATTTAAACGTTTAGAGTAATCCTTCGAAAAACCGTTACCATCACAATTACTACTATGCTTGTAAGAACGCTAGCTAGGCGCAGAATAAGATACTCATACGGGTAAAACCATTGCTGACTAAGCCGTGTAATGACCCTTAGTTTCCTATGGGCTACCGTCATCACCGGTAGACCTTGTTTTGTTAGAGACAATATGCACCCGCCCGGTCCTACCGTCGAGTGGGGTTTGTCAGTTCCCAATAGCGCTATCCATATTTCCCCGCCATACGCCCATGTTAGTGGTTTCTAAGGGACTTTTTGATGAACCGTATAGTACAATAAGTAAGCCATAGTATAATGTGAAAAAGAGTTATAAGTCATAAAAGAGTTTAAGATGAAACCGAGCTATAAGTCATAAAAGAGTTTTAAGCATGTTTCTCCCCCGAAAGCAAAAACCGTAAAAAGTGGGGCCGTGAACTCACCTTAGGTTGCGTCTTCCGTTAATAAGTAAACCGTTTATGTGATATGAGTAAACCGTTTGTATGACATGATAGCCCCAACTAGTGGCGACCTATCATAAGATATGTGTCAAGTTAGACTAATAACCCGAAGGCTAACTAGTCCCCGATTGTCCAGACCATGACTAAGTATGTTTTGAAAACACGTTTGACTGCTACTTTGACCACACATACAAGACCCGACATCCCATTGGTGACCCGACGACTCACGCGTTAGCTAAGAGTGAGAAGTCATGCAATCACAAGCAAACATGCACTTAATACGCATAACAGTTCACTGAAGTCAACATATAATTCATATATCGCATATACGAGCCCACACGTGTATTGCCGGGTTATCGGACATCCCACGGGGTTCCTAGCATGTTCTTAGGTGTCATTTCATGTTCGGGATGTCAAACTATGCTTAAATCAGCTAATCATGCCATTAGGAAAGTCAACTAGCCATTAGGAGGCTAACCGTCTGACACAGCAGACGGTTAGGAGGCTATCCGTCTGACACAGCAGACGGTTAGGAGGCTATCCGTCTGACACAGCAGACGGTTAGGAGGCTATCCGTCTGACACAGCAGACGGTTAGGGCCTACTCGCCCCCTGCAGGGCTGTGCCACTTTTTCGCGCGTTTAACCCTCCGGATCAGATCCGAAACATGTGTAAACACCCAATATCAATTCTAACACATTAACAAACATATTTCAAGCAAAACCCCTAAGTTATCATCATTCTAACAGTCTCTAATGCGAGCGTTTTCCCAAAATAGTAAACTTAACATGTAAACATCACATCAACATGCAAGAACTTGCCCTAAATAGCAAATACTCAGATTTCATCACATAACAACGTTGTCCAATCCTTTCCTATTAATCTAGCATCATCCTCGAGCAAACCCTAATCCTCTAGAATCATCAAAACATATTAAATCATACTAAGTCTCCCAAAATCACCCAAACGGGTCAAAATATCCAATATCATCAAAACACAACTATATGCTCCCAAATTCATAGACAATCATCCTAATGATTCATTTAAGTCAGAAACATATCAAACACATGGAAACAAACACGTTTTAATATCAAAAATCTCATCTTTGCATGATAACATAACATAGAACAAGCATGAAGGTGTGGGTTTGTTTATAATCTGTTTTTAACAAGTTTTCAAAGACACAAATACTTAGAAACCAGGTCTGGACCTCTAGGGAGTAAAACTTTATCATTAACAAGGTTTAAGAAGATGAACAAACCTTAGATTTTAGCAAAGATTGGTGTAAGATCTTGAAAAGGTGGTTTCTTGATCAAAAACGTGTTACAGAGGTTGGGTATAGTGTGTAATGGCTTTGGGGTGTGCTAGGGTTTCTAAAATGATGTTTTGCAACACAAGGGTGGTATTTATAGGCGTTTCTAGTCGTCAGGGCTGCAACAGGCGGATAGGGATTAGCAGCACACGGTTAGGCCACACGGATAGGCCTAATCGCCCCCTTTTACACACGGATAGGCCTACTCGCCCCCTGATACACACGGATAGGCCTACTCGCCCCCTGATACACACGGATAGGCCTAATCGCCCCCTGATACACACGGATAGGCCTACTCGCCCCCCTGATACACACGGATAGGCCTACTCGCCCCCTGATACACACGGATAGGCCCCTACTCGCCCCCTGCAGCTTACTTCCTATTTTTGGCGTGTTAAACACTATTTTAACATACGTTAACACGTTTTCACATACCGACAAGTCACATAATGATTATAAACACATAATACATGAAAGTAAACACGTTCACACTCGTTCACCAATTCCCGGGACTCGAGACTTGCGTATGTTAAAACCCTAATGATGTGCGACTCGACTCGACCGACCTTGTTTTGTGTAACGTATGCGCGACTCGCTAAGGTAGACTTACTAAGTTTTCAAAAAATTTAGTTACCGGAGTTTGCCGGGTGTCACATAAACATCCTACAAAAATACAAAAATATAATCTTCTATAAAACTTGTAATTATAATTTCATAATGTTTATCAACAATAATTCATAAACATATATTAATACTTTTTATATACAACGTGGATTTATATATTAAATTATTAATGAGAATATTCTAATTAATTTCAATTACATGTAGTAATAAACTTCATATTGAAACCTATTCTAAGTTCAAAGGTATGTCTAATTTGACGACTTCAAACAGATGTCTTCAAACAACTGTCATCCATTACCGCTGTTGAGCTGAACGATGATGTAACCAGAATTTTAAAACAGACTCTATAAAACTTAACTTGTATTCAATATCTAACAAAATAACTATAATAATAATTACAAACAGTCCGCACAGGCCAAAACTATTTAATGGCCACTGTAGCTATGAAGGATCTAGATGGAAACATAACATGAATTACACGTTATTATTTTTATATTATATTAATTAAACAATTAAAACTATGGTTCTTACCAATGATTTGAAGTCTTATATTTTAAATGTAACACTTAAAATGAACATATTTTTAAATTAAACCAGACTTTTCAAATTTAAATTAAACCAGACTTTGTAATGAATATCTAAGGAAATAACTATAAATTTAAATTAAACCAGTCTTTTCAAATTCATAATTACTAACACTCGGTGCAACACTAAAAGTCTTTGATACCCAATGCCCTAAAAGTTTTTGTTCCTATAACTTTAAAAAAAGAAAATATATTTTATAGAAATTAAAATTCTTCAAACACATCAACATTTATAAAATATGTAATTATAGTTTTGAATAGATAATATTTCAATGACAAACTTTTTTAAGAAATTATATGAAATATTTACATATAATTCACTTAAATTAGTACAACCATATGTTTGATAATGTTTATCAACAACTATTGAATTGTAAATATATATTAAAATTCAACAAAACTTAATAATTCCTAAATAACAATAAATTTAAATTAAATTAAATTACGGTTTTCAGATTCATAATAATTAGAAAGAGTCCGAACAACCCTAAAAGTCTTTAATGGCAATACATCAGATTTTACAGACTATACCTATTGTCAAATCATACCACAGCAGTTTAAATATCTGATAATTAATTACTTTACGATAAATATGATCTTTCTTAAAAATAACATTTTCTTACACATTATACTTCAAGTATGTTTGCATTAATTTCTGTTTAATTTATCTATTATACAAATAACATTAACAAAAATAAATTTTTTATTTAAATATTAAGCTATTACATCAACTTCTACTACATTACCAAAAACATACAAAACAATAAGATAAAAGACATAACATTCAAAATGAATTTAAAAACTTGAATTTCAAGTCCATAGAAGCCTTAAGTGACTTTAGAATATAAGAAATTTTTTCTAACTACTCAAGATCACTTTTCATCGCATGGATATAAAACACTATACCACTGTCACGAATTGTAGATGGTGGCAAACACTTCAATTTCTCGACTACTTTAGCTGTTTTTTTTTTATCAAAAGAGTTTGAAATACAGTTGAAAGTCTGTTTCAAAACATCCTTATATAATGTATCTTGATCATATTGCATAAGAACTTGTCTTATTAAATCGACCTTGAAATCCACTGCGAGTACTACTGCTGAAGATGATGACGCCATACCTTGAAAAATTTGCACAAAAATATTCTCGATATACAATATGACTATATAGTACAATTTTCAGTAAAAGATCTACATATTTTTAAGCCCATTGTTCAAATAATAAACAAAAGTTATCATTTCATATTAATTACGAAATTTAATGCTATGAACGCGGTAGATGAAAAACTATACTTACATGTGCCAACTGTAAAACGTATACACTTGCAATTTAAACGTCACTCCGTAAAGTGTATAATACGTGTACCATACCGTGTTAAAAGTTATTTTCTATTCACACCATATATATATATATATATATATATATATATATATATATATATAGGGGAAGGTTCAATTGAGAACTCATAGTTAGGGAGAGAACTCGAGAACTCTATATTACACATATGTAATATATCCTATGTTGTATATTACACTTGTGTAATATATTACTATTGCATATGTTGCACATGTGCAATATATCATATGTTACACATGTGTAATATATATTACACATATGTAATACACTCAATATATCATATATTGCACATATGTAATATATCATATGTTACACATGTGTAATATATATTACACATGTGCAATATATGATATATTGCACATGTGTAATATATATTACACATGTGCAATATATCATATATTACACATGTGTAGTATATATTACACATGTGTAATATATGATGTATTGCACATGTGTAATATATATTACACATGTGCAATATATCATATATTGCACATGTGTAATATATATTACACATATATATATTGCACATGTGTAAAAAATAAATATAAAAATTATATGTCATATAAAAAAGCAAAATAATTGACAAAGAAAGTTTAAAACATAAAAAACATACATAAAAAATAAAATAATTGACATAGAAAGTCAAAAAAATCAAAATCACATATAAAAAACACACACAACCCCATGAGGTGCACTCGAGGCGCAAGGTTTCTTAGCGCCTCGGCCATTCAAGGCGCACGTACAAAATAACCTCATGAGGCGTTGCCTCAGAGACGTTTTCTCAGCGCCTCGCCTCAAGGCGCACGCCTCACCCGTTTTTTTAAACCATGCTCATTAGACAAAAAAAAAAACTTTAATTTTTAAAATAAAACCAATAATATGTACCTGCATATATTAGCGAGAGAACATGTTGAACAACAATATCCGCTTCCATTTCGTTGTAAAACGAGCTTGTCTGAGCCAGGTCTAACTTCTCCTTACAACCAGGTGATAAACTACCATATTGTTTTCTTGTATAAGCTAGGCCATGTCATCCCTTGCATAAAAAACTGTAATTGGTTACAAAAGAACATGTAGCGCATGAGGAAAAAGTACGCAAGTTGTTACTTCTAATTTGAATTCTATTACCCATCCCCTTCTATAATTTCTACTTACACCACTTTCTTACGGTTTCATTAAGAATTCCAACTTCCTCACCTATTTGTGCAATTAGATCATTCCAATATATCATTTATATTCCAACCTCATCACACTCCAAAAACATATATCCATCTCGTAGATATTTCAATATTGTAAATGAAAAAACCTTTATTTACTTTTGAGATACTATAAATTCATATCAACAACTTTTAAACCGTTGATGCTTTTTAGTTTGATGTTATTAGTAATAAAACAAAAAAAAATCATAAAACCAAGATAAAATCAGACAATTGCAAAAAGTAACTTATTTTTCAGTATTTTATCTCCATAGTCCCATTCCCTTTATGTAATATATATTTAGGATTAACACTAAAATCAATAATCTATACCAGAAGTTTTGGGGAGAGACAATAAAAGGATTAACCGTCTCATGTAAACAACAAAAATATGAAAACAAACCTTGTAAAGCCAATGTAGACTTTCTGCACAAAATATCGTAGCAAAAGCAAACACTGTAGATGGTTTATTAGAATAGTTTATAACTAAAAGCAAATACGCTAGCTGAGCACATACATTCATATGATTAATTGATATTCAACTTCTAATATATAAAACGCATAGATTCACATAAACCTTTCGATAATGAAGCATCCTCTTTGGTCTTGCAAAAACTATCCATAGGCTCCATGTTTGACTCTTCAAATTCTACCAAAACACATAAAACCAACAGATCTAAACAAAATTTCCCCAAATCACATATCTCAACAGTAATATGCATTAACTCAACCAAAAATATAAACAATAACAACAAATTAGGGATCGAAAAACTCACAAACGTGATAAGTTCTGAGGTAGGTAAGAAAGAAACCTTGAAAAAGTTGAACCCTAGCACCTAGACCTAGATCTGCAACACGAGTAACCTTGCTTCTGTTGACGGTTTCTTCATCGAATTCAGTTGACACCATCTTCTTTATCTTTGAGTTCAAAGAGAAATATTAATATCAGAAAGAGAAAGAGATATGGTTAGGGAAAAACGATACCGAGAGGTCAAAACCGGTGGATCTGGTGTTGGATTGAGAGAGATTCATCCATCTGGTATAATTAAGAATGCCTAGATCTTGAATCTGACTTGGATAAAATCCTAGATCTTGAATCGCTGGACTGGAGAGAGAGCATGGAGGCGGATAATGAAGAATCTTATTAAGAAACCCTAATGTGTACGTGTATCCCATGTTTTTTTCTTTTGCATTAGGCTTGTACATAAGGCATTATAGCTTGTAACCCTTAAGTAATAGTGCATCAACCCATTGTACAATATGCTTTAAAGAGTTGTAAAGTGGCAAATGACCATTTCTACCCTTCCTATATGCTTATTAATATAGTATAGATATATATATATATATATACAAAAACTATGTATTTCGTCTTAAGCAACACTAACTGTAATTTGTCAAAACTACCATACTGAAAAAAATTATACCAATAAAACATATCGTTCAAATTGCATAATTTTACTTACAATATAAGAATAAACAAAACATACAAAATACAGCCGAAACACAAGAAACTGCAAAATGCTTACAAAGATACAAAATACAAGTGCTCTAACAAAAATCTCCGATATCACAGTAAAAAATAACTAATACAAACTAACATACCTCATCTATAAGACAAAAAGAAAAATACAAAATACAGCTGAAACACCACAAAACAAAACCAAAAGAAGCCGGGCTCCAAAAAAAAAAAAGAAAACATATACAATAATATGCCTCTAAGTAGCGGAAAAATTAGAGACATATTATTTATATAAAGACCCATCACATTTTAGACAGGATTCCTTATTATAACAAAACTACTAATACTTTCCTTTGAATGTAAGAATCTTCCAGCAACACCAATTCCGACTTCATTAGCAACGGGTTATTGCCAATACATTTTTTTTTCAAACCCACAATTTTAGAGAAGACTAAGGGTACATAATCTAAATTGTGACACCCGGCAAACACCAGTTAGTAACTTTTGAAAATCCGGTAAGTCTACCTTAGCTAGTCGCGCATACATCACACATAACAGAGTCAGTTGAGTCGAGTCGCGTTAAGTAATTGTCCAGGGATCAATGATTCAGAGGATCATTGGGGTTAGTACACACACACGAGTTACGAGTCCGGTTGTTGGTGATTTGTAAAATCACCGAGTCTAATGCACACACACAAGTCTCGAGTCCCGGGAATTGGTGAACGAATGTGAACATGTTAGTTTTCATGAATTATGTGTTTATAATCATTATGTGACTTGTCGGTATGCGAATACGTGCTTATATGTGTTAAAATAGTGTTTAACGCGCCGAAAACCCAAAACCTGATGCTATAGGCGATTAGGCCCTAATCACATGTTGCTGAGGGCAATTACACCCTAATTGCCTGTTGCTGAGGGCAATTACACCCTAATTTGTGACACCCCGCATTTTCAGGTTAATACTTTTACTGAGCTCCAGTTAACTTACATGATATACTCTAGTTAACTTACATGTCGTACATGGTTAGATACTTAACTAGGGTTAGTTAAGTAGGCCTAACATATGTTAGATGATATTAACATATGCGTTAAATAGGAAAATCATTGTTGAACACACACACGAGTCCTGTATCCTGAACGTTGGTGAATTATATGGCATACATAACAATAATATGTACAATTGAATCATGATGAACGTGAAGTACCTGCTTATGTGAATTATGAGAATTATGTGTTTATGTGAATTATCACTTGACTGAAGGTAAATACGTAAACCATGCAAATTACGTGCACTTGATGATTAATATCTCATGAAATAATAAAAACAATAGTTTTTATGCAATTTAGAGTGATTAATATCATCGGGCCCGGTATTGGGCTAGAACATGATTAACGGGTCAGGTTAATGGACTAAAAGGGCCCTAATACCCAATTACTTGGGCAACAAGCCAACCTACCTTATAATTATAGATCAAAAAAAAAAAAAACCCTAACCCTAATTCCCTCTTGCGCCGTGGACTTCCATACACACACACACTCTCACTTTTCAACAAACATCAATTTTAATCACCACTCCAAGCTAGTTTGGGTGTAATCTCAAGGCTTTAGGGAGTTTTAGCATTGCAAGGTATGTGTTTATATGCTCTTTGATGATTTATGATACTTGAAAAACTTCAAAAACTCTAGAAACAATATATATATAATCGCATGTATGAATGAGTAGGAGTTTTTGAATGTTCATGATGATTTGATGATGATGATTGTTGTTAGTAGCCATGATTAGGGTTTTTGTATGATAATATATGTGTTTGATCATGATAATACGGATTATGCATGTGTTAGAGATTTTGTGCATGATTAGGGTTTGTGAATAACTTGGGGTGCAAGTTTCAATTTCTGGCAGATTCGTTTGGTCGTTTTGTAGGGGCTGTAATGAGTTGCTAAATTGATTGTTTTGATGATTTCATTGCATGATTGTGATGTACATAGTCTTAGCTTTTCATAATGGGCAAAACCATCAGATTTGGACATCGTTTGAGTCGTTTTCGGAATTTTATTTGATTGGAGGTCATATCAGAATTTCGGATTTGTAAATTGGGTCAACTTTAAATGGTCATAACTTGAGATTTACAAATAATTGAGTTACGAAATTTTTACAGTAGGTCAACATTGGAAAACCTCGACTTTTCCAAGTGGATTCATCCCGTTTGGATGAATACACAATTTTTGAGAATTTTTCTACTAAACTGACCTGTTGTGGAAATTTTCTGGACATAGCTGTGTTGTACGAATTTTTATAATTTTTGTGTTTGGTTTTAAGGCAAAATAAAAATAGGGGTTTGCAACTGAATCCCATGAATACTCAGTAAAAATTTGGGATTTTAATTCGTTCGTTAAGTCGGTTAAATGATTCGTTCTTCACAGCGCACAATCTGTCCTAAAAACGCAGATTGTGTACGAGGTCTTTATGTGACTATTTGGAGTTGTATGTGATATGTAATTGACATGTACCTGTGTGGAAACTTGTATGAGATGTATTTTATGTATTAAACTCATAAAAATCACTATGATCACCAACAGGATACGTAGGACATACTTGTGCATGTAGAGTCACTAGGTGTCACTACACGGTTTTGAACTTTTAAAAGTCTTGAATAAACGAATTATATGGTGTATTGGTTATGCACGTGTACTCACATAGTGACACATATAATAGGGAGTCGGTAGCGAGTCTCTATTAATTTGGAGTTGGATATTTTTTCTTGCAACCTAAGGTGAGTTTCACTACTTTTTCTCAAAAGCATGTGTCTCGGGTTGAGACAACTTACTTAACGTTTCTAGTCCGGTTTGGGACTACTTTTACACATCCCGGGTTTTGGGGTGCATGGTTCACGGGGTGAATCTACTGTTACTAATTCATGCTATATGTCCTTGATGAACTAAACTAACCCTATCATTTAAGTCCTTCAAAATACCGAATCAATTGCCGGATGGGCAAGCGGGTTACTAGTTGATAGCGGTATTAGGTTTAACAAACCTCACATCGCGCTGGGAGCATGAGTGTGAACTAATAACTTTAAACATATGTCATTGTTGATGGGCAATGACGCAAGGCACTATACTCCCTGTTGTGGGAACTCGTTCATTAGTAGTTCGGCATTCGCCGGTATTAGTTATCATGAGTGGGTTAGCTACCCCTGGCATGTGAATTAGCTGGTTACTTGTGGTCGGGGAGGCCAACGTTCTTACCTGTTGTTATGTTGTCTGGGAGACCGACGCTTTTACTTTGTTACGTGGTTCGGAAAACCTACGCTTTTACGTACTCACCTACTTTACTTAGTGAACTCACCAACATTGTTTGTTGACCCACCATTTACATGCTTTTGCAGGTAGTTAGCTTCCGGTGTCACGATTAGAAAGCACTGCACGTTCACTGCATTTGGGTCTTGGGCATACACCTAAATTATATATCATGCTTATGCGTTTTCTTTCATATGGTTTTGAATTGGGCGCGTTGTTTTGCGCATGGTTATAAAAGGTTTAATTTGGTTTACGCTTCCGCGGCTTAACTAAACTTGGTTTTTGAAAACGAACTAAATGGTTTGGGCATTTAGAGTTCGTTCATATGACTTATGGCTATGGGATCCTGGTATGTCATGCACCTCGCGGTAAAACCCCGCAGTGGAAATTTGAGGGTGTGACAGATTGGTATCAGAGCCATTGGTTATAGTGAACTAGAGATTGCATTGCATTCTAGTCTATAATCATCATAGCATAAATAATACGTTAATACACTTACCACATTAGTGCACATTTAAGATTCCTTATGGGTATGTATTACAAGAAATGTCGTTTTCTGTCAACCAAAATTCTAAACGCATTAACGAGACTGAACGTGTAACAAGTCGTCCACCTTTGGGCTCGGAAAATGGTTCATGGACATGGTATCCCAGTATGTTACGTATGTGGGTGATCAGTAGTAGAGTGCCTGAGAAGGTACCACCCGTTTTGGACTCATGGGAGACGTCCATTGCAGGAATTGTGAGGCATTTTCTTACCCAGTTCGAAACCGTGAACTCGTATATTCAACGTTTCAAATGGTGGCAAAAGACATCTGACTATCGCTTCCAGCATATAGAAAGGAGGCTTGGTCAGTTAATGGCCGACTTGGCCGTAGCTTGGCAGGAAGTGGCCGATACAAAGCAAGAGCTGATCACTACTAAGCAAGAGCTAATCATCGTTTGTGATAAACTCATGGAAGTTATAGCCCAGCGGGAGGAAGAGGAGAAAGAGCGATGTGTGAAAGAACTTGAGGCGGCGCTTGAGGCAGCAGTTATAAAAAATGTTGAGACAGATGAAGAAGCCAACCCGGATGACCCAATCACGTTCAGGGTTGAGATCGAGAGCAAAGATGAGGAGTCCGATATGTCTACGGATCAAGAGGACGATTGATTCTATTTTATTTATTTATTTTGTTCCTAGTATATTATGACTTTTGTTTTACCTCGCGAGACTTGATGATCTTTTGGTTTGCGTTAGAACGTTGGTATTTTATTACTACTATCGATTGAACTTTTTATTCATACGTGTATGACATACTAGTACACTGTGTTGTGCCTACGCTACCAAGCCACAAGAGTTAGCTACTATATGCTCAAACATATTTAGCCTACCTTATCAACGAATCGAGCTTCATACCAAAGGGATGTATCTCTCAGATTCGTGGCATGGCCACTACAGCTCACCTACCCAGAATCTTACAAATCTTTCACCTGGCTCGCAAACTCACTGACGAGGCTGCTGAGCCTGGTGCTTTTCCGAAGCAGGGTGCTTCATCTTCCACTTTTGGTGATAGCAAGAGAACGTGGGATAGTATGAGGTATAAGTCCTTCAACAACAACAAATACAACGGTAACAACAATGGGGCTCGTGGAAGAGCATTTGTGATGGGCTCTGGGGAAGCTAGGACCGATAACAATGTCGTGAACGACACTCTTGTTTCTATTTTATATGATACTGGTGCGGATTATAGCTTTGTGTCATCAAAACTTAGCAAACAACTAGGGATAGTTCCTACACTTCTTGATACCCCGTACTCTATAGAGTTAGCTGATGGGAAGCCTGTTGAGGTAACCCACATCCATCGTGACTGTAAGCTCGAACTAGATGGACAATTGTTTGCCATCGACCTCTTACCTATCACCCTAGGAAGCTTTGATCTCGTGGTTGGCATGGACTGGTTGTCCAAGCAACACGCTGAAATTCTCTGTCAGGAGAAGATTGTTCGTATCCCTCTCCCTAGTGGAGAACTCTTATCTATCCAGGGTGATCGTGGTGGTGCCATGGTGGGCATCATCTCTTTCTTGAAAGCCCAGAAGTGTATTCGGAAGGGCTACCCAGCCATATTGGCTAACATTTCTGATACTCGAGCTGAAGTTGAAACAAAAATTTAGGACTTCCCTGTGGTTCGGGATTTTCCAGATGTTTTCCCAGAGGAACTACCTGGACTTCCACCTGTTCGTCAAGTGGAATTTCAAATTGATCTTGCACCAGGAGCCGCCCCAGTTGCGCGTGCACCGTATCGCCTAGCACCAGGCGAACTTCAAGAACTATCGACCCAGCTCCAAGAGCGATTGGATAGGGGTTTCATTAGGCCTTGTTCTTCACCTTGGGGAGCCCCAGTCTTATTTGTTAAGAAGAAGGATGGGAGCTTCCGCATGTGTATTGATTACCGAGAATTGAATAAGGTGACAGTTAAGAACCGCTACCCTTTGCCTCGTATTGACGACTTATTCGACCAGCTTCAAGGGTCAAGTTACTATTCCAAGATTGACTTAAGGTCAGGGCATCACCAACTGAGAGTCCGGGAGGAGGATGTAGCAAAGACAACCTTTCAAACTCGTTATGGGCACTATGAATTTTTGGTAATGCCATTCGGGCTGACCAGTGTACCAGTTGTGTTCATGGACCTTATGAACCGTGTGTGCAAGCCTTATTTGGACAAATTTGCCATAGTGTTCATAGATGACATTTTGATCTATTCCAAGAGCAGGGAAGGGCATGAGTAACACCTGCGACTAATCTTGGAACTCCTGAGGAATGAACAGTTATATGCAAAATTCTCTAAGTGTGACTTCTGGATTCGTGAGGTCCAATTCTTGGGTCATGTGGTGAACGAGGCAGGAATACATGTCGATCCCGCCAAGATTGACGCGATTAGAAAGTGGGAGGCTCCTAAGACTCCTACGGAGGTGCGATAGTTCCTTGGTCTTGCAGGATATTATCGCAGATTCATTGAGGGATTGTCAAAGATCGCTCAACCCCTCACTGCTCTGACACAGAAGGGGATTACTTACAAGTGGGGAGATGCCCAAGGATCTGCTTTCCAGTTATTAAAGACTAAACTTTGCAGTGCACCAATATTATCACTACCTGAGGGTACGGAGGACTTTGTGGAGTACTTTGATGCATCTATCCAATGTCTAGGGTGTGTTTTGATGCAACGGGAAAAGGTGATCGCATATGCTTCACGACAACTAAAAGTTCATGAGAAGAATTACCCCACTCATGACTTGGAACTGGGAGCGGTGGTCTTCGCTCTCAAATTTGGAGGCACTACCTCTATGGGACAAAGTGCACGATTTTCACTGATCATAAGAGCCTCCAGCATATATTTGATCAGAAGGTGCTAAAGATACGACAACGTCGATGGGTCGACCTCCTGAATGGTTATGACTATGCCATCAAGTAGCATCCAGGGAAGGCTAATGTAGTAGCAGATGCCCTGAGTCGTAAGGAAACAAAACCCAAACGAGTGCGAGACTTGCAACTTACCCTACAATCTAATCTTCCTGTTAAGATACGTAAAGCCCAGGGCGTAGCTTTGAAAGGGAAAACATCGGGCTTGAAACCTTGCACGGTGCTGATAAGCACCTGGAACGGAGGACATAGGGTCTTCAGCACTTCATGAATCAGGCCTGGATTCCACGTGTTGGAGATCTCAAACAACTAGTGCTCGATGAGGCACACACCTCTCGTTATTCGGTACATCCTGGTTCGGATAAAATGTACCAAGATCTCAAAACTCTTTACTGGTGACAAAACATGAAAGCTGAGTTAGTCACTTATGTTAGTAAGTGCTTAACGTGTGTTAAGGTTAGGATTGAATATCAGAAACCTTCGGGCCTACTTCAGCAACCGAAAAATCCCATGTGGAGATGGGATGGTATTTCCATGGACTTTATCACCAAACTTCCTAAAACGCCCAGCGGGCACGATATGATTTGGGTCATTATTGACCATTTGACCAAATCAGCGCATGTCTTGGCAATTAGAGAGACGGACAAGTTGGAACGTCTAGCCGCCTTTGTATTACGAAAAATGTCTCTAGGCATGGGGTGCCTACTTCTATCATATCGGATCGCGACGCGCGATCTACTTCCCATTTTTGGGAAACTCTCCAAATTGCTTTGGGGACTTGTTTGGACATGAGCACAGCCTATCACCCCCAGACGGATGGACAGATTGAACGTACCATCCAAACATTGGAAGATCTGCTACGAGCGTGCGTGGTGGATTTTGGCAACAGTTGCGATAAGCACTTGCCTTTGATTGAATTCTCGTATAACAACAGCTACCACACTTCGATACAGTGTGCGCCTTTTGAGGCACTTATGGACGCAAGTGTAGGTCTCCCATCTGCTGGACTGAAGTTGGGGATAGCCAGCTAACAGGTCCCGAACTCATGCACGAAACTTCTGAGAAGATAGTGCAAATCAGAAATCGGATGGCTGCTGCTCGTGATCGACAGGAAAGTTACGTTGATAAGCGTAGGAAACCTTTGGAGTTCCAAGTTGGGGACAAGGTTCTGTTGAAGGTGTCACCTTGGAAGGGGGTGATACGCTTTGTAAAACGGGGAAAGCTGACCCACGATACATTGGACCATTCGAGATTGTCGAAAGGATTGGTCCGGTAACTTACAAGATAAACTCGCCTAATAAACTCGGTGGGGCACACAATGTAACCCACGTATCGCATCGAATCTAAAGAAATGCCTGTTTGATACAACACTGATGGTGCCACTGGAGGAGATCCAGGTGGACGATCGGCTAGGGTTCATGAACGAACCAGTGGAGATTCTTGAGCGGGGCGTCAAGAAACTCACACAAAACACTATACCTATTATAACGTACAATGGAATTCCCGTCTAGGACCGGAATACACGTGGGAACGCAGGGATCAGATGCGACTCAAATACCCACATCTCTTTGCTGAACCTGAAATCGTACATAGATCAAACGCGGAACATAAAGCAGCTTTTTCAAAGTGAATTTCGGGGCGAAATTCCTTTCAATTTGGGGATGATGTGACATCCGGGAACCAAGCACACATTTTTATAGCTGGCTTTATTGTTTACTTGCTGAATTTCGGGACTAAATTCTTTTCAACTTGGGGATGATGTGACACCCCGCATTTTCAGTTAATACTTTTACTAAGCTCTAGTTAACTTACATGATATACTCTAGTTAACTTACATGTCGTACATGGTTAGATACTTAACTAGGGTTAGTTAAGTAGGCCTAACATACGTTAAATGATATTAACATATGCGTTAAATAGGAAAATCATTGCTGAACACACACACGAGTCCTGTATCCTGAACGTTAGTGAATTATATGGCATACATAACAATAATATGTACAATTGAATCATGATGAACGTGAAGTACCTGCTTATGTGAATTATGAGAATTATGTGTTTATGTGAATTATCACTTGACTGAAGGTAAATACGTAAACCATGCAAATTACGTGCACTTGATGATTAATATCTCATGAAATAATAAAAACAATAGTTTTTATGCAATTTAGAGTGATTAATATCATCGGGCCCGGTATTGGACTAGAACATGATTAACGGGTTAGGTTAATTGACTAGAAGGGCCCTAATACCCAATTACTTGGGCAACAAGCCAACCTACCTTATAATTATAGATCAAAAAAAATAAAAACCCTAACCCTAATTCCCTCTTGCGCCGTGGACTTCCATACACACACACACTCTCACTTTTCAACAAACATCAATTTTAATCACCCCTCCAAGCTAGTTTGGGTGTAATCTCAAGGCTTTATGGAGTTTTAGCATTGCAAGGTATGTGTTTATATGCTCTTTGATGATTTATGATACTTGAAAAACTTTAAAAACTCTAGAAACAATATATATATAATCGCATGTATGAATGAGTAGGAGTTTTTGAATGTTCATGATGATTTTATGATGATGATAGTTGTTAGTAGCCATGATTAGGGTTTTTGTATGATAATATATGTGTTTGATCATGATAATATGGATTATGCATGTGTTAGAGATTTTGTGCATGATTAGGGTTTGTGAATAACTTGGGGTGCAAGTTTCAATTTCTGGCAGATTCGTTTGGACGTTTTGTAGGGGCTGTAATGGGTTGCTAAATTGATTGTTTTGATGATTTCATTGCATGATTGTGATGTACATAGTCTTAGATTTTCATAATGGGCAAAACCATCAGATTTGGACATCGTTTGAGTTGTTTTCGGAATTTTATTTGATTGGAGGTCATATCAGAATTTCGGATTTGAAAATTGGGTCAACTTTAAATGGTCATAACTTGAGATTTACAAGGAATTGAATTACGAAATGTTTACAGTAGGTCAACATTGGAAAAACTCAACTTTTCCAAGTGGATTCATCCCGTTTGGATGAATACACAATTTTTGAGAATTTTTCTACTAAACTGACCTGTTGTGGAAATTTTCTGGACATAGCTGTGTTGTACGAATTTTTATAATATATGTGTTTGGTTTTAAGGCAAAATAAAAATAGTGGTTTGCAACTGAATCCCATGAATACTCAGTAAAAATTTGGGATTTTAATTCGTTCTTTAAGTAAGTTAAATGATTCGTTCTTCACAGAGCACAATCTGTCCTAAAAACGCAGATTATGTACGAGGTCTTTATGTGACTATTTGGAGTTGTATGTGATATGTAATTGACATGTACTTGTGTGGAAACTTGTATGAGATGTATTTGATGAATTAAACTCATAAAAATCACTATGATCACCAACAGGATACGTAGGACATACTTGTGCATGTAGAGTCACTAGGTGTCACTACACGGTTTTGAACTTTTAAAAGTCTCGAATAAACGAATTATATGGTGTATTGGTTATGCACGTGTACTCACATAGTGACCCATATAATAGGGAGTCGGTAGCGAGTCTCTATTACTTTGGAGTTGGATATTTTTGCTTGCAACCTAAGGTGAGTTTCACTACTTTTTCTCAAAAGCATGTGTCTCGGGTTGAGACAACTTACTTAACGTTTCTTGTCCGGTTTGGGACTACTTTTACACATCCCGGGTTTTGGGGTGCATGGTTCACGGGGTGAATCTACTGTTACTAATTCATGCTATATGTCCTTGATGAACTAAACCAACCCTATCATTTAAGTCCTTCAAAATACCGAATCAATTGCCGGATGGGCAAGCGGGTTACTAGTTGATAGCGCTATTAGGTTTAACAAACCTCACATCGTGCTGGGAGCATGGGTGTGAACTAATAACTTTAAACATATGTCATTGTTGATGGGCAATGACGCAAGGCACTATACTCCCTGTTGTGGGAACTCGTTCATTAGTAGTTCGGTATTCGCCGGTATTAGTTATCATGAGTGGGTTAGCTACCCCTGGCATGTCAATTAGCTGGTTACTTGTGGCCGGGGAGGCTGACGTTCTTACTTGTTGTTATGTGGTCTGGGAGACCGACGCTTTTACTTTGTTACGTGGTTCGGAAAACCTGCGCTTTTATGTACTCACCTACTTTACTTAGTGAACTCACCAACATTGTTTGTTAACCCACCATTTACATGCTTTTGCAGGTAGTTAGCTTCCGGTGTCACGATTAGGAAGCATTGCACGTTCACTGCATTTGGGTCTTAGGCATACACCTAAATTATATATCATGCTTATGCGTTTTCTTTCATATGGTTTTGAATTGGGTGCGTTGTTTTGCGCATGATTTTAAAAGATTTAATTTGGTTTACGCTTCCGCAGCTTAACTAAACTTGGTTTTTGAAAACGAACTAAATGGTTTGGGCATTTAGAGTTCGTTCATATAACTTATGGCTATGGGATCCTGGTATGTCATGCGCCTCGCGGTAAAACCCCGCAGTGGAAATTTGAGGGTGTGACATAATTGCCTGTTGCTGAGGGCAATTACACCCTAATTGCATGTTGCTGAGGGCAATTACACCCTAATCGCCTGTTGTTGAGGGCGATTACACCCTAATCGCATGCAAAACAGGCGATTGGTACTCCTAATCGACTGTTGCTGCACCGTAATCGCCTATAACGTGTCTGACGACTAGAAACGCCTATAAATACCACCCTTGACTTCTAAAAAATCATTTGTGCAACCCTAGACGTCCCATAACCTCTCTCAACCCATAAACACCCTCTGGAACACGTTTTTGCATAAAAACCTACATTTCCAAGCTTTACATCTCATTATCTTGCAAAACCAAGGTGTGTTCTTCATCTCAAACCTTTGTAATGATTTTTTTTCACTCCCTAAAGGTCCAGACCTGGTTTTTAAATGTTTATGTCTTTGAAAACCCATTAAAATCAGTTTCTAAACAAACCTAAACCTTTATGCTTGTTCTACGTGATGTATTCATGCAAAGATAGGATTTTTATTGATAAAACATGATTTTTCTTGTGTCTTTGATATGTTTCTGACTTAAATGAGTTATTATGATGTTAATCTATAAGTTTGGAGGTTCATAGTTGTGTATTGTTGATAACAGGTGTTTTGACTCGTTTGAATGATTTTGAAGGATTAAGGATGATATGATGTGTTTTGTTGATTGCATGAGATTAGGGTTTGCTTTAGGATGATGGTAGAACGATAGGATAGTGTTGAACAACGTTGTTATGTGATGAAATCTGGATATTTGCTATTTAGAGTAAGTTTTGCATGTTGGTGTGATGTTTACATGATAAGTATGCCATTTTGGGAAAACGCTTGCATTCGGGACTGTTAGAATGATGATAATTTAGGGGTTTTTGCTTGAAATAGGTTTATTAATGTTTTGGGTTTGATGTTGGGTGTTTCCACATGTTTCGGATCTGATTTGGAGGGTTAAACGCGCGAAAAACCGGAACAGAGCTGCAGGGGGCGAGTAGGAATCCTACTCGCCACTAGCAGCACACAATTAGGGCTAATCACATGCACATACATGCGAGTAGGGGCCTACTCGTGTGTATGTACTTGCAATTAGGACCCAATCACCTGTTTGACTCTCCTAATTTCTAGTTGACTTTTCCTAATTGCATGCTTGATCTCCTAATCGCATGTACTGTTGCTGTAAGTGTATTTTAACATCCCGAGACATGATTTGACACCTAGGAACATGCTAGGAACCCCGGGACATGTCTAATAACTTGGTAACACGTGTTCGGACTTGTTTATGCGTTATTTGAACTATATGCTAGACTTGGTGAACTTTTACGCATGTTAAGTGTTTACTTGCATATGTTGCATGATACCTTGTATAAGATTAACACGTGGGATGTCGGGTCACAAATGGGATGTGGAATCTTGTCTCGCGTATTCTGGTTATCAGTCAAACGTATTTTCAAACGCATAATGGTCATGGACTGGACATTTAAGGACTAATGAACCCAACGGGTTATTAGTCTAACATTACACACACATCTTATGATAGGTCGCCACTAGTTGGGGCTATCATACACATATCAGTTTACTTGTTAACTGAAGACGCAACCTAAGGTGAGTTCACAGCCCCACCTTTTACTGGTTTTGCTTTTGGGGGAGAAAACATGCTGTATTCTTTAAACATGTGTCAAGTTACGTTTTCATAAAAGATGTGTCAAATTACGTTTTGGTATTCATAAAACCTATTATTTGCTAAGTATTCATATTGGTAAAGCTTACAAAGTAGTCGTTGGTTACTATATGGTATTACGTATTGGTATTCTTGAATTTCTTATGTATTAGGGTATTCTTTTGGGTTGCTATACGATTTGTTAAAGTCCCGGGGAAAACCATGAATGTGCGGTGGTCGCACAACGGGGGAAATATGGATAGGTCTATTTGGGCGTGACCGGCCCCACCTGTCAAATGGAGGTCGGACGGGTGCATGTTGTCTCTTCAAGTATTCTTGCATTCGTATATTCGGGCAGGTGTATTCATGAATTCTTGCATTCGTGTCAAGTAACGGGTTTCCAATCGTAGTAGTGACAGGTATTCTTTTGGTTAACACATATGTGGCCGGGTTTGGCCTAGAGTATTCTGGAAACTTGTGGAGTCGTTTTATTTAAAAACCAGTGAACTCACCAGCATTATTTGCTGACGTTTTTAGCATGTTTTTCTCAGGTCGCTAAGGAAGCAGCAGTCGATAGGCGCACGGAGTCTTGCATGGCGTCTAGGGTTCTAGTGCATGTTTAAATAATGTTTTTAGACTACGTTATGTCTTTTGGTTGTAAACAAATGTATGCTTCCGCTGTTAGTTAATGGTTCAAAACTTAATGTTTTGGTTTTCACATATTACATTTAGTGTTTGTTTATTGTGACCGTTGACTTGGATCCTGGTATGTCACATGCCTCACGGTAGAACTCCGCAAGTGGAAATTTGAGGGTGTGACATAAATGAAATAACATTATATACTGAATGTATAGATGGTTGGTTTGCTTTTCAATAGTTCAAGTATTACAAGCTTGCAAACTGAAATGAAGAGTTCCTCGCCTTTTATAGACTGGAAAAATAGATATATACGTACTACAATTAATCAATAACTACATTTATTATTACAAGACAGACTTTTTTAACCAATCACATAAACTTTAATCATTAAAAAAATAATAAAACATTTGATAACTTGTCAACAGATGATCATAAACAACAGTAATCCAATAAAATTATCCACTGAAGGATAATACAACCAGATTTAAAAAAACAGACTTTGTAATGAATATCTAACAAAATAACTATGAATTTAAATTACAATAGTCTTTTCAAATTCATAATTAGTAACAGTCGCTACAGTAATAAAAGTCTTTAGTGGACAATGTACACCTGAACTATCTAGATGAAACTTGACAGAATATACAGCTGCAGTTAATGCTAAATGTACTTATTTTTACTATTATTAAAAAAGAAAAAAATTACCATTTTTATTAACAATTTCTAATAATATTTTTTATTATTCACAATCTATTATGTTTTAAATTATTAATATGAATATTATCATTACTTTCCAACAATTGTGATCAATTACATTTTTCAACTGACTTTTAGGATAATGTAACCATATTTTGAAAACAGGGTTTGTAAAACCTAACTTGTAATTAATATGTAACGAAATCAGTCTTTTCAACTTCATAATTACAAACAGTGGAAACAGCCCTAAAAGTCTTTGATCACTGCTGTGGAGATGAAGAATCTAGATGAAAATATTGTACTTACAAATGATTTGAAGACTTTTATTGTTCCTATAACTTTAAAAAAAGAAAATATATTTTATAGAAATTAAAATTCTTCAAAAATATCAACATTTATCAACAACTATTGAATTGTAAACAGATATTAAAATTCAACAAAAGTTAATAATTCCCAAATAACTTAAATTTAAATTAAATTAAATCAACAATTTCAAATTCATAATAATTACAAACAATCCGCACAGCCCTAAAAGTCTTTAATGGTCACTGTAGAGATGAAGGATCTTTATTGGAAACATAACATAAATTTCATAATGTTTATCAACAATAATTGATAAACATATATTAATATTTTTTATTTACAACGTGTAATAATATTTTTTATTATTCAAAAGGTGTAACACTTAAAATGAACATATTTTTTTATTATGAAGGATCTAGATGGAAAGATAACATAAATTTTCACATTATTATTTTTATATTAATTAAACAATTAAAACTATTGTTTTTACCAATGATTTGAAGTCTATTATTTTAAATGTAACACTTAAAATTTACATATATTTTGTAGCAATAAAAATTCTACAAAACTATCAGCATCTATAAAACGTGGATTTATAATTTTTAATGAAGACTTATTATACTTTAAGTATAAATATTTCTTTGAATACGTTTTTTTAACAAAAAACGTAAAATTTCATCATTGTAAGTAATATTTTAAAGAAAGTAAATTGAATATTTGCTTTCCGCTTAGTGAAGTTATTATAACCATTTTTTTTCATAATGTTTATCAACAATAATTGATAAACATATATTAATATTTTTTATTTACAACGAGTAATAATATTTTTTATTCAAAATGTGTTACGTATTAAATTATTAATAAGAATATTCTCATTAGTTTCGATTACATATTGTAATAAACTTCATATTGAAACCTATTCTAAGTTCAAAGGTTATGTCTTATTGGACAACTTCAAACACATGATTTCTAAAAACTGTGATCCATTACCAGCGTCAAACTGAATGATGTAACCAAAATTTTTAAATAGACTCTATAAAACTTAACTTGTAATCAATATCTAACGAAAAAACTATAATAATTACAAACAGTCCGCACAGCCCTAAAACTATTTAATGGCCACTGTAGACAGATATTAGACAAAAGTACTAACAAAATGAAAATAATTCTTTTACTCCACTAATCTTCAGAAAACTTGAAACTGACGGAGCTAATAGATTCAAATCAACTTTGAATATAACATGTCTTTATACACCCATCAGTCTTGAACACATATTTGTTTCTTTAACTGTAAAGAATCTCCAAAAGACTAACCCTGAATATTTAACATATTCAAGGTGCTTCCTGACATACTCTGCTTGGCAACAGACAAAAAAACATTCACTGTTATACTTCAACTACAAACCTTGAAAAAAAAAGTTAAAAATTTCAACAAACATACCTACTGAGCACAACAGCGGGAACCACAAAAGCGAGAGTATATGCAGTCGACTTCCTCAAAAGATACTGACATAGTAGCGTAAAAGCTTAATTGCAATCTGGAAAGAGTCCCGAGTGCTTAAAGCTAACGCCTCTACCTGTTAACGGTCAAATATTCACAAAAATAATAAATCAAGCATCACTCAAATTAAACAAACACACATGTTAAACACATAAATATTAACACGAATTAAACGCTAGGATAAATGGCTATAAAAAGGTAAAGACATACCCATCTTGAGTTTGACGCTGCCGATCTACATCCGCTGGTAATCGTATAACGAATATTTTCCTTTGATTGTAAGAATCTACCAAAGTGGAACCTTTTTCAACGTAAATAATCTGGTTGGTGATTAAAGAGACAAAAGATTGAGGCTCACTGAAAAAATAAAACGGATAAATTTTATTGTTATTCATATGATCGCTTAGAATTAGTTTACCTGATAGTCGAATGCTTCAACATGACCTTGAATGTGAGAGAAGCAGCTGTTACGGTTTAAAAATTATGGGAGAGATTTAATAATTGTATGAGAGAAAAGGAGGGACATGATGCCTTTATATAGTTGTGTAACGGGGTGTCGAGTTTGAAATTTGAATTTCATTTTGGAGCTCTAATTTAAAACCAACACTCGGTCAAAACTCTGTTGAGGCAAGTGGGATTGTTACCGCTGTTCAGGCAAGTGGGTACAAAACAGCTTTTTGTGAACTCAGCAGCGGTGCTTCAACGTGGCCCACGTATTATTTGTGAATATTTTAAGGGGGTTTGTGACGTCAGGTTTTGCATCACGCAGGCATTGGTGGCCTGCCTGAGCTGTTGACACGTCAGCTTTCTGACGTCACTCACGACTCTCCTATTATTGAAAGTATAGATATATATAGGGGTGGGTTCAATGGGGAACCTAAAAAAAGTGGGGAAATGGGGAATTATGCATTTAACATGTTAATTATATCATAAAAAATCAATTTAACATGTAAAAAATCATGTTTATCAAAAAGTTTAATTGGAGATTTTGTATATAAATGTATGTAGAAGCTTTTTTGACCAAAAAAATCAAAAAATAAAATAATTAAAAAAATGCTTAAAATTAGTTAAAAAAAGGTGAGTTTTTTTTTACAAAAATTAATTTTTTATTGGAATAGCTTCTACACATCTTTATATGCAATAGCTCTGAAGAAATTTTTAAAAAAATATTTTTTTTCATGTTAAATTGAATTTTTAAAATATATTTAACATGTTAAATGCATGGTTCCTCAGTTCCCCACTTTTTTAAGGTTCCCCATTGAACCTTCCACTAATATATATATATATATATATATATATATATATATATATATATATATATATATATATATTTCGTGAGAAGTGTGAGAAGGATAAAAACTTGACATGTATGCATCATGTTTTGGATTTATGTATGATGTTTTGGGTTGTTATTGCTAGAAAAACACCTAACACAACAATTTAAAACACAATGCAATGTATTATAGCCATAAAATTTACAACATAGCTAAAACACACAGTTAAAATATAACACTTTAGAACACATGTTCTTGGCATGGTGTTTTAAGATTTTAAGCGTAAAATAAATTGTTTTGTGTTTTTAATTGTTATGTTTGGTGTTATTTTAGCCTAAACAATCCAAAACATTATCAATAAGTCAAAAAATGATACCTGCATATCAATTCTTAATCCTTCTCACACTTCTCACGAAATATGGTTTTTGTACCGTAACCCCACCCTATATATATATATATATATATATATATATATATATATATAGGATCCGGATATTTTGAGAACCAAGGTGAGTTGTGAGAACCATAGGAACTCACTTTATAACCACATACTTTTTTTAATCAAAAATGAATATGTGGTCCATAATTAATCAACAATAAAATAATGAATAAAATATTAATATAGTTACACGAGGATAAAAATCCCTTACACCGGTGTATTTTGGCGTAAATTAATGTATTTTTTTTTAAAAAAAAATTTTACAGCGGGGTTTACGTGTTTTACACGAGTGTAAAAAAAAGAATTTTTTTTTTCGCATTTTACGTCGAGTTCCTACGAGTTCTCAAAGTATCCTAACCCTATATATATATATATATATATATTCTTGAGAAGGCTAAATATTGTGAGAACCGTGAGAACAAGCAAAAAAATAAATCAAAATCAATTCTTTTCAAATAATTCATCTTTTCTTGCAAAAACAATTTCAAATTAACTTTTTACACATGTGTAAATGAAACTGTTTACATATGTATAAACAGTAAATTTTCACATGTGTAAAAACAATTTATTTCCGTATCCGTTTGAATTTTACGTGTAAATTGTGTTTTTGAAATTGTATTTTAGTAATAAAGATAAGCATAATTTTTTTTTTGAATTTGAATAGTTTTAGATGACGTTCTCGCGATTCGCATGAAATATATGTGTTCTTAAATTAACTTTCCTCTATATATATATAGGGTATGAATCCTAAGACAACCAACCCCTATTTGAGAACTGAGAGAACCTTTCTGGACCACACATTTCATATAAAGGCAAAACTTTTTATTTTTTTTTTGCTTTAATCGCACATTTTGTTGCAAGATATTTTTTTTATTTTTTTTTTTCATTTATACATATGTGTATATTACATTATACATATATGTATAATGCAAATATACACATGTGTATATTGAAAAAAATACAAAAAAATACAAAAAAACAACCTGCATATAAAGCAGCAATTAAAGCAAAAAAAATTTTTGCCTAGAGAAATTTGTAGTCTAGAATGGTTCTCATAGCTCTCAATTTGGGAAAAGGTTCTCATTTGAACCAAATCCTATATATATATATATATATATATATATATATATATATATTAATAAACCAAAGCACTAAATCCTACATGACACTTAAAGAGACTATTTTTCTCCTTTGGGTGTGTCACGTGGCATCCTCCTCATTATGTTCAATTAAAAGTCTTTTTCTCTATCATGTTTCCCTTACAATTTTAAAACGTTAATAACTTTTATATATGATATTTTAAAAAAAATTACACCAAATTAACAAAGGTTTTATTATCTTTCCAATGAGTACCATAGTGTTATACAAAAAAAACGAAGTTTTTGTTCATATAGGAAAACGAAACATAATGTGTTTAGGTAATTCATTAATCATGTTCAAACTAGGAGTTCTATTTTCATCAAGAGCAGAATAGGTTAAAACCACTCCTTTTAAAAAACAGGTCACACCTTCAAGACGGTCGTCTCAATCACGCCCTGCAATGTTGTTTCTAGCTCTACTCCTCATCCAAACATACATCTTTTTAATATACAATTTCATTCTTATTCACATGATTAAAATTGTTGTTTTTTCATATTATAGTTCATTAAATTCTATGTTACATCATAACACGTATTTTATCACTTCATATTAAATTCATCTATCCCGGAAAGCTTCTAGGATATAATCTAGTTTGTATAGTATACTACAAGAAAATAGGGCAATAGAGGCGACACGTGTTGTTGATATTGCCCAAAAATGTCGTCTCTAATAACAATAGCGACGACATGCCGTTGCTATTGAGCTGCCGCTAATAATTTAAGAATATTAGCGGCAATATCCATGTCGCCGCTATTGGTCTCTCGTATAATCATACGTTGGATTAACTAAATCATCAACGGTCCAAAGTTAGTATTGGGTTGACACCCCCATTCGTGGTTAGACGCTATAACCGGTTACATACAAAAGAGTGTTAGTATTCTACTATACATATGTTGTCTTTATTGCACAATGTGCAAGGCACAACAGTCAAGAGTTTTGGTTGTGGGACTCATGGTTTGCACAGTAATCATTCGCTTAGCTAGCCTATGATTAGTCATACACGAATTTCACGAGCGCTTTATATAGTATATTAAAACCTGTGAACTTACCGACATTATGTTGATAAATCTTTTATGCATGTTTTTCAAGTAATTAATCATGCGGGGCGGAGACTTGAGAGTTTGTTTTGAGCTTACACTCGGTGGTACCATCGTTGGTAGGGTCATGTCAGTCATGTGCTATCTTGGTATTTGAGTCATGAAATTTAGACAATGTTACGTTTCCAAACAACGTTGTGTTATTTTTAATAATTTATGACATCATTTATCTTTCGATGGTACCTATTTAATTTAAATCTTGTGTGTTGCTCAAACCTTGTGCTTGTAAACCTTTCAAATCACATCCCTGTCTTTCCACCTTGGCAGGGTGTGACAGATTAGTATCAGAGCATAAGGTTATAACGAACTAGGATTCTTTTGAGTCAACTATAACAAAAAACATTTTCTAAACATTTTCACAAAGTACCACATTACCTCGCCTTGCACCTCTCAAGTTTCAAGATGCTCCATGATGACACACGGGTATAGTAGTTCATTTATTTACATTTATGTTAATTCATATATGCATACATTTGATAGGATCATGGCTATTTCTATTGACCTCACTCTACTTTCTGACTCCGAGTACAATTAAAACATTGATGCTACACCGAAGGAAGATACCCAGCATGTCGCTCCTGCACCGCCTGCTCCTATCTCGTGCGAGGCACCTGACTTCCCACACCATGGTGGCGGCTTCATCTCTGAGGACTCTGACATGGACGTGGATCCCGCACCTGTGGATCGTCGTGTCTCCGATGATGACACCGAGGATGACGTCCCTCCCGCTCTTGCTAACCCTGACGTCCATCCTGCAGTGATTCCTCCTACGACCCAGCCTGCCTCGGACCCGACTCCCTCATTTTGCATCTTTTGCCACTCCTCTGGCAGTACTCTCCATAAGTGCACTCCCCGAAAGCAGATGCGACAGCCGATTGTCCTTGCCCTTTCTACTCTTGCTCCGGTTCTTGTGCCTCCCACCGACCCTGTCATTCCGGCGAGCCTGACTATTCTGCTGACCACATACCAGAGCAGCCTGCTGTGGAGGCTCATGTGCCCATGCCTAAGCCATCCCAATGACTGAGTAGGAGATCCCAGGCCCTTAAGCGGCCTTACCTCCCCACTCTCATGAGTGACTTGGCACATAGGGACGAGGAGGACAATGAGGAGGCGATGACCCTAGGCGGATCTTCTGGCAGGCCACTATACACGGAGCGTTGTGTTCTTTTATCTCACATCGCGCAGCTGGTGAATATGGGTGTTCGCATCCGGGAGTTGGAGGACCATCCATCAGAGGCCGAGCAGGGGAGGCTTGCAGCTGCCATAGGACGGGTGGAGGCAAAGAGATGTTTGGAGGCGATGGAGCAGAGGATGACCAAGCTGGACCAGCGTATGAGATCTACACTCGCTGCCCTTACTGCCGCTTTTCCATCCTCGTCTTCTTAGGAGGTCTCATGGATGTACTTTATGATGTTTTATTTTGTACCTATGGTTTGGACACAAAAGGCTAGGCCGTCTATCTTTTGTAACAGAACAAAATGATGTACTTGAACTAAGTATGGAATTGAATGTTTGTAATAGTATTTTAATTCATGTAGTGCCTTATTTATTCCTTTATCTTGTGGTTGTGATTAACTTACTATTCATGGATATATTTGGTTGTTATATTTGTATGCATGACAATATTTGTGAAATGTGTGTCTTAAACTTTTGATATGTGATGTATTAGAAGGAAAACATGCAAACCCATCAATCTGCAAGAACCAATGAGGACAAGTCACTTCCGGCTAGTCCTCCTTAGTTGGCTAGAGTGATTGCCAAGGCAATTGCTCGTCATGAGGCAGCTCGAGCCGATTCTAGAGGCGATTCTGGGGAAACCATATGGACAACGGTAGAAATATTTTGGGTCTAAATTCTCTACTTACTACTCCTACGCACATTTTTGAGTTGTTAATATTTACTATTGCATACACAGAAGTTGAAAACCCTATCCTGGGGTGCTCGTATAAAACTTTCATGGCTTGCAAACCATGGAATTTTCGTGGTACCAAAGGTGCTGTTGGGATTGTCCGTTGGATTGAGAAGACTGAGTCGGTTCTTGACATTAGCGATTATTCCACGGGTCAGAAAGTGAAGTACTCTAGTTGCACTTTCGAAAATGAAGCCCTTACCTGGTGGAATCTCCAAGTGCAAACCTTGGGTAGAGACGCAGCTTACAGCCTCACTAGGGTCGATCTGAAGACTTTACTCATGGGAATGTACTGTCCTAGGAGCCAGCTGCAAAAGCTTTAAGAAGAATCTGGAACACTTCTATGGTGGATTCTAAGGTGACTGCTTACATTACGCGTTTCCACGAGCTCTCTCAACTTGTACCCCACATGGTCACACCTGAGTACAAGAGAATCGAGTGGTACATTTGGGGTTTGTGTAGCAAGATTCGAAGCATGGTCACTACGTCTGCACCCACTACCATCCAGAGTATGGTCACACTAGCTTACAGTCTCACCGATGATGCTGTTTGCATGGGTTCTCTGAATCGTAATGTTGAAGTAGCTAGTGAGAGTTCTGGAGACAAGCGCAAGCAATCTAACTCCAAGAAGGGTAAGAACTCCTCCCACAAGTGCCAAGACTCAGTAAAGGTTTTTGCTGCCACTACTACTGCGGAGCCCAAACGAAAGTACAACGGGACCCATCCCTACTGCAACAAGTGCAATTACCATCATGTCGGCACTTGTGAAAGTATTCTATGTAAGAACTAAAACCGCCAAGGCCACCAAACTGCTAACTACAAAGCTAAAGCCACCAACACTCCTCCTACCAAAAACGAGTGTTATGAATGTGGCGCAACTGGTCATCTCTGCAAGGTTTTCCCATAGGCTAAGGATCAAGCTCACGGACGAGTATTCGTGCTAGGAGTCAATGAAGCATGCGAAGATTCAAACATGGTTACTGGTACGTTTCTCCTTAACAACCATTATGCATCGGTAGATTTTGATTTAGGCACTGATTATAGCTTTGTGTCCACCGACTTTAAGAAATCCCTTGGGTTAGACTCAAGTAAGTTGGATACACACTATACCATAGAGTTGGCCAATGGTATGTTAATTTCATCTGAAGAAGTTGTTAGGGATTGTGTTTTGGAACTTGGTGATCGTGTTTTCCGTATTGATCTACTGCCTATTCAGTTGAGTAGCTTCGATGTTGTCATTGTCATCGATTGGTTATCTAAGAATCGTGCAGAGATTATCTGTCACGAGAAGTTGGTTCGTGTCCCCTTGTCCAATGGTGAAACCCTCTCGATTCGAGGAGATCGTGGTGGATCTAATCTTTGAGTTATATTTTGCATCAAGGCAAAGAAATGTTTAAGGAAGGGTTGTTTCGCGTTCCTGGCACGCGTCATGGAATAGGAAGCTAAAGATTGGAAACTCGAGGACATACCGATAGTATGGGACTATCCCGAAGTTTTTCCAGAAGACTTGCCAGGGCTGCCACCGGCACGACAAGTCGAGTTTCGCATTGACCTAGTCCCAGGAGCTGCCCCAATAGCTCGCACTCCGTATTGTTTGGCACCATCCAAGATGCAAGAGTTGTCTAACCAACTTCAGGAATAGTTAGACAAAGGTTTCATTCGCCCGAGTTTTTTCTCCGTGGGGAGCACCTGTTTTGTTCGTGAAGAAGAAGGACGGAAGTTTTCATATGTGCATCGATTACCGGGAGTTGAACAAGCTGACCATCAAGAACAAGTACCCACTACCGAGAATTGACGATCTGTTTGACCAGTTTCAGGGTTCCAGCTACTATTCAAAGATCGACCTACGTTCGGGGTATCATCAGTTGCGAATTCAAGAGGACGACATACCAAAGACTGCTTTCTGGACTCGTTATGGGCATTATAAGTTTTTGGTTATGCATTCAGTTTGACGAATGCTCCTGCTGTTTTTATGGATCTTATGAATCATGTCTGCATGCCCTACTTGGACAAATTCGTGAATGTTTTCATTGATGACATCTTGATCTAGTCGCAAACCAAAGACGAGCATGAACATCATCTTAGACTGATCTTGGAGTTGCCCAAAAACGAGAAGATGTTTGCCAAGTTCTCTAAATGTGAGTTTTGGATTCAAGAAGTTCATTTTCTTGGTCATGTTGTGAACGAGAAGGGCATTCAAGTTGATGCTACCAAAATTGAAGCAATAAAAAATTGGGATGCGCCCAAAACCCTAACCGAAATGTGACAATTTTTGGGTTTAGCTGGTTATTTCCGTCGGTTTACCAAAAATTTCTCTAAGATTCCCCAGCCACTTACAGTCTTGACACAAAAAGACAAAAGTTCGAGTGGGGAGTGAAGCAAGAAGAAGCATTTCAAGCTTTGAAGAACCGATTGTGTAGTGCTCCGATTCTTTCTCTTCCCGAAGGTGCTGATGATTTTGTGGTTTATTGCGATGCTTCACATCAAGGTCTTGGATGTGTACTCATGCAGAGGAATAAGGTTATCACCTATGCATCACGTTAACTCAACGTTCATGTGAGGTGGTAAAATAAATTTTACCACCTCTTGAGCCAGGCAAACAAAAACCGGTTTAACATTTTTAGGGTAATCAAAACCATTTTTCAAAACCTTTGAGTCCACCCCAAAGACCTGAACAGGATATTTTTGGAGGTGTTGGCGAAGCCGAAAGAACTAACTAAAGTGTTTCTACTTCATAGTTGAGTGCCTACCCATGTCCATGTGAGCATCTTGAGCCTTATCGAGCACACCCACTTTTGATATAGATGTAACATTTGCTCGTTTGTTTGATCATAAGAGATATTCACCCTTGGCATGTCACAGTTAGAATTTGTGTGTCTTATGCATTTCAAGACCGCACACAAGGTGAGAAGTTGTGAAGATGATCAAGGCACCTAGGATATACTCATTTCGTTTACACTGGCCTTCCATAAAAATACCCCTCACCTATTCACCCATCTTGAGCCTTAGCCTTTTTCATTTCTACCATCATATTTAGTCCCTATCATGGTTTAGGCAAAGAAGGCGTTTGCATGCAATTGGGACGCTCTCGGGCAGTCTTGAAGGAAAAAGAACAGACCAGACGTCATGGTTTTCACCAAGAAAAGTTTGGCAACAGAAGAAAGATAGCGATGCAGATATACCATACCAAGAATAAGCTATATCGCAAGAAGCATTTAAAAAAAAATTAAATAAAGTTTGAGAAATAAGTCAAAAATATGACAATAAACTGGCCAAAAGAAAATGATTCTATTTGAAGATTTATTTCTGGGACATTCCTAGCGGGGATTATTAGGTGTGAAGACCGAACAGTTCGCATAGTAGGGATGTTAGAGCAATAAGTCTTCGGGGGAGGAGTTTCATAAAGCCCATTATCAAGAGTTTGACATTTGCTCATTATGCCTCAGCCGCTGCCTGAGCCAGACATGACAGTAGACACCCATCCTACCCATTCATGACTTCACCATTTTTACCCAATAAAAGACCTTGTGATTCGCAGTTTTTCACCCATATATAGCGGTGGAGATTTGATTCGCATACAAGCCTATGATATGTGCGTGCCTTGGGTCGAATCTGAGCGATCACCACCAAATAACACCCAAGTGAATCAATGGAAATAGTGAGGAAAACATGAAGTAGACACTTAAGGGACATTTGATTAGGCGCGCTTAGGCTATATGGAACATCTACCAATGATGTGTTGAGTAGGTAAGACTCTTAGGAGGAGAGTCGTTGTGACTTGTCACTCTACACCCGCCTACTTTAACTGTACTTTCTTTGCTAAGGTTTAGTTTGCTTGGGGACAAGCAAACGTCTAAGTGTGAGGTGATGTGATGTGTCTCAAAAGTAGCAGGTTGCACACACGTGTTTTCACCGAATTATCACCCAAAAGCGTGCTTTTATCTTGGTATTATCACGGTTTGTCTTCCTTTATTGATAATTGCAGGTCTTGAAGGTGAAAAGTGGAAAGAAGTGAAATCCGGCACATAAGACAAGGAATCGAAGACTTTTGAAGCTGATTCAGTTGCAGCACGGCCGTGCTTACGGCAGTGCATCGCCGTGCACCTATCCCGGGTCAACAAGTCAACATTTTCATGTCAACAGAAGGCAGAAGTCAACTTTACAGAGATGCACGGGTGTGCCACATCCCTTGGCATTGTCATGCCTTTTAAAGCGTGTCCCCCAAAGCTTCGAACCGACCAAACTGACAAGACGGTTACAAGCAGCTTCTACACAAAAGACTACGTAACAGTACCTAGTGTCGAGCATGGCCGTGCAAGGATATGAGCATGGGCCTGCTTAGGCTGATTTGCCTATAAATAGAGTCCTCCACTCCACATTTTGGGCATCCCATTCCACCTGAGTTTCTCTCACACTTCTACCATTTTTAGGGTCTTGTAAGTGACCTTTGGAGCCTGGGATCACTCCATAAACACTACTTGAGTGAGAGCTTGAGAGAAATCATTACAAATCATCCCAAAAACCCTCTTTGATTCTCCTAAACAACCACTACTATGTGTTCATTGAACACCAACTTAGAGTGCATGATGTAATGCCAATCATTGGCTAGGATTCTTGAGTGTTGCTAGGGTGAAGACTTCTTTGGTAATGGATTATATAGTTTTTATTTCTTGAGTGGTGTTTTATGTTCTTGTTCAATTCTTTCTACCTTAAACTTTGTTTGATGAATTTATTAAAACTAACACTTAGTATTTGGTCTTGTGGGTGTTTTGATAGAAAGTGGATGGACTTCTGAGTGTACACATGGTGTGTAAACAACCCATGCACTTGTAAGCTAACCTTAACTCCACGTGTAGAGATTGGCCTATTTGTGTTTGGAAACAATTACACTTTGTGTCTTGATCCTCGACTATCAAAATCTCACTTAGGTTCGGTATGGTCTTTATACTCGGTCCTAGTGATAAGCCAAGACTCGGTTATGCGTCTTAGCCTCATTGTCTATGTGTTGGCTTTGGTGCAGACCAAGGATTGGTGAACCCGTGTTGGAAGCGGACAATCTTTATCTTCTTCCATTATTATACTTCCGCAAAGTTAATAATAAGCCAATCACTATTTAAAAGATTAATTAATTCAAGTAGGGGATGCTCGTGCTCTGGTTAGTCACGACTCCTTTATGATATCATGTGATAACCTGTTTGGTCATGCTCCGGCCGCCGATAAGTTATTCATAAAAGTTTAAAGTAGTTAGATGTCTTTATTGCAACATTGGGAGGTGGATTCTTTGGGGTTGGGTATACATAGTCTTGAGTAGTCCGTCCTTCATTTTTGAGAGGTGAGTTTACCATGTCAGGAGAACCTCAATTAAAATAAGAACATAAACTAGTTATGCGATAACAGTCACCTCTATAGAATGCAATTGCGCAACTCAAAGTTAAGCACAAGTGCGCAAGTCGAATGCACAACTCAAATAAGTAATTACTATTAATCCATACCAAACATAGTCAGATCCCCAAGTAGCACTTCTTTTGGACATTGATTTCTGCATCGGTTATTCTCGCTCCTTCTCTTATCAATCTTTACTTTTATTAAAAAGTAACTTAAGGCTGAGTATGGGAAGTCGTGTCTTAGGATTCGATACTCGGTACTTGCTTGAAGTCTATACTACACTCCATAGGTACACTTGCCTATTGTGTGGGTTTAGAACGATTAGCAATTATCATTTTATTTTTATAAATTTAAAACTTGACCAAGTGTTTTAACTAAAAGTCTCATCTTAGTTAGCTTTTTCACTAAGTACTGACGTTTCCACCAGGAAATTGTCAGTTTAAGAAAAAGAAGTTTAATGTGACTTAATCCACACGATATCAAATACCATCCGGGAAAGGCCAAGGTTGTGGCTGACGCCTTGAGCCGGAAGGAATGTATCAAGACTATGCGTGTGCATGCGCTAGGTTTGACCATCCACAAAAACCTCACTTCCCGTATTCGTGAAGCTCAATAGGAAGCTCTGAAAGGTGAGAATCTGAAGAATGAGTCGTTATTCAAGATGGTTGATGTTTTGGAACCAAGAGCTGATGACACGGTTTATTCTTGAGTAGGGCCACAAGTGTAAGTACTCTGTTCATCTGGAGCCGACAAAATGTACAAAGACATGAAGGAATTCTACTGGTGGCCCAACCTTAAGGGTGAAATTGCACCATACGTTAGCTGATGCCTTACTTGTTCAAAGGTCAAAGCCGACTATCAGAAGCCGTTCGGCCTGCTGCAGTAACCCGAGATTCTCGTCTGGAAATGGGAACGAATCTCTATGGATTTCATCACCAAGCTACCTAAGACGTCTAATGGTCACGACACGATTTGGGTACTTGTTGACAGGTTGACAAAGTTTGCACATTTCCTGCTGATCAAGGAAACTGACAAGTTAGAGAAACTCGCCAAGCTATATATCAAGGAGATTGTGACTAGGCACGGTGTTCCTGTCTCAATCATTTCCAACCGAGACAGTCGATTCACTTCCCGATTCTGGCAAACACTTATGGATGCACTAGGCTCTCGTTTGGACATGAGCACAGCCTATCACCCACAAACCGATGGCCAGAGCGAGCGGACTGTCCAAACCCTAGAGGATATGCTCTGTGCTTGCGTAATCGTTCTCGGAGGGAATTGGGACTCTCATTTACCTTTGCTTGAATTCTATTACAAGAACAGTTACCACACCAACATCAAGGCTGTCTCATTCGAAGCCTTACATGGACGTAAGTGTAGATCTCCTTTGTGTTGGGCAGAAGTTTGAGACAAATATTTGACTGGCCCCGAGCTAATTCAAGAAACAACCGATAATATCTTTCAGATCCGTGATCGTTTGAAAGCCACTCGAGATCGTCAAAAGAGTTAGCTGATCACCGTCGCAAACCACTCGAATTTCAGGTTAGCGATAAGGTACTCTTAAAAGTCTCACCCTGGAAGGGTGCACTAAGGTTTAGCAAACGTGGTAAGCTTAACCCCCGATACATAGGTCCTTTCAAAATATTTGCTAGGATTGGTCCCGTGGCATACAAGCTCAAGCTACCCGAAGAGCTTAGTTGTGTTCATGACACGTTCCACATATCCAATCTAAGGAAGTGTTTATCCGACGAATCTTTAATCATTCCTCTTGAAGAAATTCATATCGATGATCAACTCAAACGGAGGCCGGCGCATGTGCGTTGACTATAAAGATCTTAATAAGGATTGTCCAAAAGATTGTTATCCCTTGTCAAAAATTGATCTGAAAGTTGATTCGCTAGCGCCTTATCGTTTCAAGTGTTTCTTGGATGCGTATAAGGGCTACCATCAAATACAAACGGCAAGGGAAGACGAAGAAAAGACAGCTTTCCACACAAATATAGGCACCCTTTGTTAGACAAAAATGCCTTTCGCTTTAAAGAACGCGAGAGCGACTTACCAACGCCTGATGGACACGACCTTCATTAATGAGATTGACGTAAGATTGGAAGTCTACATCGACGATTTGATTATCAAGAACAAGGAAGAAGAACACTTGCTGGGGGACATCCAGAAAATAATTGACCAGTTGCGCAAGGTGCACATGAAGCTCAATCCCAGCAAATGTTCTTTCGGAATGGATGAAGGTAAATTCCTTAGAGTTATCGTCAAGCGGGATGGTTTACGTGCCAATCCCGAGAAACTTCAGGTGATCAAGCGGATGCCCTCCCCCACCTCCATCAAGGAAGTCCAAACGTTGATAGGCCGATTCATCGCCCTATACCGGTTCCTATCAAACTATGCTTGAAGGTCCTTTCCGTTCATGGATACCATGAAGAATTGTTTAAAAAAGAGCAATTTTTCGTTGGATGCTGGCACAGAGACTTCCTACCAAGAGATGATGCGGTGCTTGATGAACCACCCCACTCTCATTGCTCCTCTACCGAAGGAGCCTCTGACGATGTACCTCTCCACTACGGAACGAGCAGTTGGCGCGGTACTCCTAATAGATCGCTAGGAAGTTCAAACGCCGATTTACTACATCAGCCGCACCCTCCAAGATGCGGAAAAAAGATACTCCATCATGGAAAAACTACTCCTCGCATTCGTACACTCTTAAAGAAGGTTGCGACGGTATTTCCAAGGATATCCCATCAATGTCCTCAATGTCCTCATGTACTAGGCAAGCCGGAATTATTGAGCCACCTTGCGAAATGGGCAATTGAACTGGGAGAACATACCATCAATTACAAGCCCAGTTTCATGATCAAAGGCATGGTACTCACTGATTTCACGACGGAAATACCCGCCGATGAAATTCAAGATTGTTTGCAAGAACAAGATCCCGCGTGGCCCCAAGAGGAAACCCAAAAGTGGTCCTTACACACTAATGGGGCCTCCAATGATGACGGGTCTAGCACAAGACTTTGCGTATCATCCTAGATAACAAGGAATTCACATACGCTATCCGCCTGGACTTCAAAATCACCAACAATGAAGGGGAGTATGAAGTGCTCTTAACAGGGTTTCGCATCGCTGGAAAAATAGGAGCACATCATTTGAAACACACGTGGATTCAATGCTCATTGCTGGACAGATCAATGGAACTTACAATACGAAAGATCCAACCATAACCTTTTACCTAGAGCATGCTAAGATACTCATGCGCAGGTTTGGTTCGTGTACGGTCATCCACATCAAAAGGAGCCAGAACAAACCAGCTGATGCGCTAACCAAAATGGCCTCTACGGTTTTCAAACACAAGGGTGTTGAGGATCGGTTTTGACAAAAACGACTATATGATCATACAAGTAGAACAATCTAGGTGCAGAAACCCTACATCGTATGCAATATGATATAGATCAAATCAAACACAATCAAATACCTTTTCAATAATCATTTCATTAATAAACATTGTTGATTTATCTTTACAATTGAGTTTACAATGAAATAAACAGGTTCAGAACCTTCCAGAAACCAGAGAGAAACACACACACACAAACTCTAGATCAAATGACCAAAAACTTAATCACAAAATAAAACTTTAGCCTTATATACTACTGCACATTCGACCCTTTGTCTAGGTCGAATGTGTTCTTCGACCTCTTCCATAGCTCGAACCAAACAAACTGATCTTCATATCTTCCTTCGACCACTTCATTCTTCATTCGACCTATGAAAAGCCACCTTCGACCCCATGATCACTCGTAGGTGCAATAACATCTAACCAAAACTTCCAAAATCGCTATAAAGTCAATCCAAAAGCAATTAGTCACACTTCGTGCACTTACAAACACCCCCTTGACTATTGCTTGGATTGTAGACGTTCTAGATCCATAATATTGTTCAAGAGTTTTATTCGGAGAATCTTTTTCTGTTGTTTGCTCATCTCCGGTTCTAATTTACGCTTCATTGAACTTTTCTTTACTTTATTCAGTTTCACATATCTATCCAATTTCTTTTCAAAATCACAACCTACGTTGACATCTCAAGTAAAACAGAAACACACAACTCGATGATACTTCATCGCTTGCTCTCTATCTTTCTCTTCACAATAAATTGGATTGTAATACAGCATGATGATGTCTTCGTTTGAGTAGTTGATAAGCCACATAGGATCAAAAATGTGGATCTTCTTGAACTCTCCTCTTTTGTCCTTCAACAAGATGATAGCTTCAGCCGTTCTCCAATCATAGTACCATATCACAAATTCTTTACTAAAATGCTGCTGAATAGGCATCAATGGAATCCGTTTCATCACAACTGGAGGTATGTACTTCAAAGTAACCTTCTTCCGTCCAGTAACAGGATCAACCTCTTTATGAACCTTTCTCTTTGGATACTGAGGCATAAACATATTCCACTTCGTTCTACTCTCCCAAGACATCTTGTCTGCAAACCAACCAACAACATCATTATGTTCAGAAGTACCGCTCATTGTGAATCTACAGATATCTCTCACAGCCCAGTACGGCAGAGTCTTTATATCATGGAATCTATAGAAGTACAGAATTCCTTTTTCCCATTTCACTCCATTACACTTCAACTGCCTAAGATATCTCCATCCCAAGGCTCTTCCTTTAAACAGTTGATTGTGATATCTATAGAAACCTCCTTGCACTTCTGTCTTTGGTCTGTTTTCCTCTTTTTCTCTCAAACTCATAATCAAATCCTTCAAGCCATCTTATTGCTGAATATTTCGTTTCTGATTGGAATCTTTTTCAAACACTTTTTCCACAAACTTGTTACTCTTCTTTTCAGCAAGTTTTTCAGTTTCATTAAGTGTTTTTACATTAAATTCAGTTATCACCACATTCTCTTTGTCTTTAAAGTACTCAGGATATTCTTCATGAGTAATATCCTCTATCTCAATCTCCTCAAACTCAGGAGTTTGTTTGTCATTAGAATGTGTACCTGCGTCCCTTTCTGGAATATTCAGAATCTCTTTCTCATTCAATATATTTTTCAGAGACTTCCCTATCTGCTTAGCCAACCCTTCTAATATCTCTTTTGATACTGCAGTAGATACTTCACTATCCTCTAAATCAGGATCATTATATTCCAGCTCGTACTTCATATCATCATACTCAAATATCTCTGAAAACTTTCCATTCAGTTCAATAGTCGAAACATTTTTCTTCAACATCTGACGATACAAGTTCTTATCTTCATCTGACTAAGATCTAATCTTTTCCGTCTAGAAAATGCTATCATCATCAACAGTTTCACCAGGTGTTTTCTTTGAACTTGATTCACCTGCATCACCTTTATCTATTTCTCTTATCTCATAGCTATACTTTCCAGCATCTTGATCATCATCATCTTCATCAGAACTCTCATCATCATCACCTTTGTCATCTTTCTTACCACCACTTTTATCACCAGCATCATCATCATCTGAAGAATAATCAAACTCATCATCATCTCCTTCTTCTTCATCAGACATTTCATAATTAACTTTCTGTTCGTCATCCTCCTTATTCTCTTCTTCCTCTGTTCCCTTCAATTGTGGAGCTTTTGAATACAACTCATGAAGTAACTTCTTCATCTCTTTATTATCAGCTTTGATCTTTGTGTTTTCATGTTGTAAGTACTTGATTCTTCTTGTGTTTCTTTTACCACGAGCTAACAACATTTTGTTTTCTTTTTGAAGTTCCTTCAACTTCTCTTCCAGCTCATCTTGATTTGTCTTAGAGGATAGAACAATTTTCAACATCGTCTGTTCATCTTTCTTCATCTTGTTTATCTCATTTTGTTGCTTATTGAAAGCTTTCATGATATCTGCAATCTACTTGTTCACTGCTTCCATCACTTCACTAGAAACAGCAACCTGTGGTGTAGATGATTCAACAATAGGTGTTGTAACAGGCTTCTTCTTTTGGAATTGTTGTAATAGGTTTTTCAAAGTACTAGAAAAATTTTCAGGATTAGGATTCACTGCTGCTTCCTGAGTCACTTTCTTTTTCTTCTTAGCCACCGGGGATGTCACAGGTGCTGTAGCACTCGAACTTCCAATAACTAGGAATTTCTTTCCAGTTACTAACAGTTCAACTTCCTTGTTTCTCTTCTTCTTAGGATTCTCTCTCTTTGCCATTGTTTTAAACTTTGGTTTCTTTATCTTCTCACCAGCAACAGGAGATCCACCAAAATCCAGATTATCAATAGTAAGATCCAACTCTTCTTCATTCACAGCTGGTGGACTTTGTTCCTGTGCTTCAATTGCCTTATTCAAACTATCAATCTCACCAACCGCAGTGGCCTTGGGTTTAGTGGTCTTGACAGTTTTAGTTCCAGAATCCTATTCTTCTTCATCTTGAGTCTCTTCTGAATCAATAGACTCTTCATCAACTAGCATCGTCTTTGCTTTGCCTTTCTTTTTCACAACTTTCTGCTTTTTAGGTTCAACTTCAACAACCTTTGTCTTTCCCTTACCAGACTTGGCACCTTTATTGATCAGTTGACACTTCCTTTTAGCATCTGGGTCAACAGGAAATAAAGGGTCATCATTATCAGAATTACTATCATCATTCCTTACTTTGTCTTGACCCGGATCCTTGTAATTACAGTTTTGTTTTGTGTAGTAATCCATCAGTGATTGGAGCATTGTATTTCATTCTTAGAAAGCACTTCCTCTGCTAAATCCAAGTTAGTTCTCTGGGATCTGTTGGAGAATCTCTCAACTGCAAGCTTCCCAAATGTCATCTTCAGTCACTAACACAATCCCAGCAAATTCAACATGCTGTTTAACATATCCAATAAATGCACAGCAGTTGTGTGCAGCTTCAAATATCAACTCCTTGGGTTCTGCTGATTTCTCTTGAACTTGTATCTCCTTTTCTGGATTTTGATGCTCAGCCATTTTAATCTACAACACAATAAACATGAAAATTTATCAAAATCGGACAAACTATGAAATTTGGTCAAAATTCCTTCATTCGGCCCAAACGGGGGTTCGAATGAGAAAACTTAGTGGTTCGAATGTGAAAAACATGTTCGAATGTGGAAAATAGATAAACACATAATTCATTCGACCATAAAATGTACATTCGACCTCAAATAGTCTCCTTCGACCTCTTAAAGTATCATTCGACCCTGATGAAATGGTCGAACATAACTGTTTGGTTTTTGAAATGTCCAATTCATAATCTAGCCTGGATAAACATCACATTTTGGTTCGTTTGTATCCTAACATGGCCGACTAACACTTATCATCAATCAATTGTTCTTATTAACCTATAATCAATGGTTTTATCCTAAAATCTAGGGTTTATAGGTTTCAAATCATCAATTCGATTTAATAACATGTTTTAACCCTGGATTTTGGTTCCTTCTCCCCCTAAAACCATCAATAATGGTTACTTGTTAATCAATTTATGTCCATTCAACTTCTAAAGTCCCTGATTAGTCAAGCTAGGGTTTGAAGATTCAATCCATGATTCTGCCCTGAAATGTTGGTGTTTACCTGTGAAAATTGGATCAAAATGATCAGTAAGTAACAAGGAACAATAATCTCATGTCAAAAACAAACAAGCAACAAGGTCTCGTAATGAGAGAATTTTTTGAAAATATTATAACGATCGAATGAGGGTACTGTGATATATATAGGTTCCACATTTGACCCTGTTATGGGTTCGAATGAGAAAATCGATTGTACATTCGACCCTAGTTAAAGGCTCGATGGAACATCAGATGGTTCGAATGAACAATTCACTCAAACACTCTCATTCGACTTCAATAATAGGTTCGAATGAAGACTGAAATTCACCTTCGACCCACCGAAGGGGTGAATGAGAACATGGAGTTCTGAAAATTTTACCAAATCTCAAAATCGAATCCCGTTTTATCAAATTCAAACAATTAAACCTTCAAACATTCATTTATTTATCATTTTATGATACAAAACTCAAATTGGTCTGTCAAACTTCAGAAAATGACCATCAATCACCATCGGTTATAAAACATAATACAGATATGTAAAAATTTTGGATTTTCTGAAATTTATTCTAAAACACACCAAAAATCTTTTTTTTTTTTTTGAGTTTTTGTATATTTTGCAGAAACTGAAAAATTTAAAATGCAGAAATGTAAACATAAAGCAGTAAACATTTTGTGATTTCCAGTAAGAGCATCATATCAGTTTTTGAGAAATCTGATCACACCGTTGATCTTTATTATTTATTATCCTTAAAGACAATGTGTGATCCGGCAATTGCTGATATTGTTATCCACATAAGCTCACATGCAGACTGTTATGCAGTGCTTTAAGATGATACTCAATTAGATGTATTAATAACTAACAGGCTTATGGTTCCCACGCACACACCATACTCCCGTATCAAGGAATTTTCACAAAACTTCGTCGTAACACGTGACTATGCCAAATGTTATCCGTTATATTACAAGATACAAAGCACAGAGGTGTACAGGTCAGCAAATCAATGCTACAGAGTAACATGTGCATACGTACCAGGTTGAGGCTGATATCAATCAATGATTTTCATCATAGAATTGATACGATGCATTAAATGATCTTTGATCATTATGATACATTAAGTTCCTCAATTCGGTAACTTTCATGATTTGGCATAAAAGCTCTTTTAAGCAAATATCTTGATTGAATCTAGGTCCGTAATCTAACACGACAAAAGATCAATCAAGAAACCCCGGATAACAATTAACATAACAACCAGAAATTACGGTACTAAGACCATATGTCCATGAGGTGTTCAGCCACTAGCGAGTAGTTCGTTATGTTTGTATTACTAAGGCATGCAGTAATAAGTCTACGAAGCCTACCAACACATCACACAAAATCAACACACGCCTTATATAGCACTTTAATTCTTTAGCATGTGTCAGATCCCCACTGATGTACTATCATTTCCTCTTTTAATCCGGCAAAATCATTTTGGGTAACTCCCCCTGAAATGAAAAACATATTTTTGGATTTTTGATTTTATGAAAAACAATAAAAACTAAAACTTAAGAAAATGTGATAAACCGGGGTGACGATTAGTCTTGTTTTTATTTAATACCATTAGCTCTTAGCTAAAATTCGAATCTTGATTTGTCAAAAGCTTTGGTAAAAAGATCAGCTCTCTGATAGTCAGTGTGGATTTTGACCATATCAATCAATCCTTTAGCATAGCAATCACGAATAAAGTGATACTTAATCCGTATAAGCTTAGCCTTAGAGTGATTGACTGTGTCTTTAGTGAGTGCCATGGCAGCTTCATTGTCACAATGAATTAGGGATTTAAGATATTGCAAACCGTAGTCGCGCATCTGCTGTTGAATCCACAAAACTTGTGAACAGAAACATGAGGCTGCCACGTATTCGGCTTCACAAGTAGATAGTGCAACTACTGTCTGCTTTTTGCATTGCCAGGTCATGAGCCTGCTCCCAAAGAATTGACATCCAGCCATTGTGGATTTGCTATCTTTATCGCAACCGCCAAAATCTGCATCACTAATGGCAAGAAAGTCAAAATTATCATCATTAGGGTACCATAGTCCACGCGACCGACAACCCTTCAGATATCTCAGGATTCGTTTGATAGCTGTAAGGTGACTCTGTTTCGGCTTTGATTGGAATCTAGCACAGAGACATGATGCAAACATTATATCTGGACGAGATGCAGTTAGATACATCAAAGATCCGACGATGGCTCTATACGTGAAGGGATCTGTAAGCTCCCCCTTAGTGTCATCTCCAATCCCGTGATTAGGTTGAATTGTGGTGTCCATTCGCTTTGAATCTTCCATCTGGAATTGGCTCAAGACTTCAGATACATAATTCGTCTAGTGAATGAAGATACCAGTTTGCAATTGATCCACCTGCAAGCCTAGGAAAAACTGCATTTCCCCCATTGCGCTCATCTCGAACTTTTCCTGCATGACTCGTTTGAATTCTTTGCATAGAAGCTCATTAGTAAAACCAAAAATAATGTCATCAACATATATCTGAACAAGAAGCAAGTCACCCTCTGTTTTTTTCATGAACAGGGTACAGTCTACCAAACCTCGTTTGAATCCCTTTGAAAGAAGGTACGTGCTCAGCTCCTCATAGCATTGTCTTGGAGCTTGGTGCAACCCATAAAGTGCTTTGTTGAGTATATAGACCTTACCCCGGTGGTTTGGATCTTCAAAGCCGGTTGGTTGACCAACGTATACCTCTTCCTTGACCACACCGTACAGAAATGCGCTCTTCACATCCATCTGATACACCTTGAACTTCTTGTAGGAAGCATACGCTAGAAACATACGAATTGCTTTTATACGCGCAATCGGTGCATAGACCTCATTATAATCTATTACTTCAGTTTGACTAAATCCCTGAACGACCAATCAAGCTTTGTTTCTAACAATGATGCCTCATCATCTTTTATACATTTAAAAACCCACTTCGTGCCAATCTTCTTTCGGCCTGGTGGTAAATCTGTTAGCGTCCAAACTCCTAGTTTCTGAAACTCTAAAAATTCCTCTTGCATCGCTTCAACCCACGCATCGTCTTGTAAAGCATCCTTGTATGTCCGCGGCTCAACCTGCGAAACATAACAATCAAAGGAGCAGTCATTTTGACAACCAGATTTTTTTATTTTAGCATACAGGGCTAGGGCTCCAATATTGTCATGTAAAGTTGCACGTCGGAGTTGTCCTCTAGTCATGAAACTGCTGCCAGGATCACCAATAACTTGCTCAAGCGGATGAATCTGATGAATCCGAGATTCCAGATGATTTGGAACTTGAACTTCCGTTTGAGTAGTCATGTTTTTTGCCATATCCAGGTCATTACCCGTATTAGACGAAGAAGCAACATCTGGATTTGGGTTCACTGGTGGTTCCTCCATAGCATTATCTAAGATAGCTTCACTGAAAATTTCATCGTCGTCATCCGATTCTGATGAATCAAGATTAGTAGAAGCTTCTTGGAAAACTTCTTCTTCATTAGCAGGAACATTGGTATCATTAGAAGCTGCTGGAGGAGTTACGGTGATCGGACGCACCAACGGTGAAGTCACTGTGTTCTCACACTTGTAATATAAACGTAGTAAAGCCTCTTCAACCAAGCTATCTTGATTGAATGACTCAAAGAAATCTTTGTAGTCAAACATCCAATTAGGGCCACTTCCTTGAACATTTTGAGTATAGCGTTGGACTTCCACGTTTGCCTACTCTTTAACTTGTCAGTTCTTTTGTTGAATACATGTTTAAGTGGTGTCGTGTACCCAACAAAATAACCTTCTTCTGCTTTCGATTCAAATTTCTCTATCGGAGTTAACATAGTACAAGGTGCCCAAAAAGGTTCTAGATACTCTAAGTTCGGTTTTCGTCTATTAAGCAAGTCATAAGAAGTCTTTCCAAACTTCTTCACCGTTAATACATGATTTAATGTATAACAAGATGCGTAAACAGCTTCATTCCAAAACATCACTGGAAGATTCGAGTCCGCAAGCATTGTCCTTGTCGTTTCTAATAATCTCCTGTTTTTCCGTTTTGCTATGGAGTGTACGGTGCACTATACTCGTGATGAATTCCTTTGTCATTACAGAGTGCATCCATCTGAAAATTCTTGAACTCCGTCTCGTTGTCACTATGAATTCTGTGACGCCCACACCCAGATAAGGATGCACCATACACAATTGATACCAACTTACAAGTGAAACGCTTAATTTATTAATATGAAACCATAAGATACAAATGTTGGAATCTTAAAAGTACAAAACGTTATCAAATATTCTTAGCCGGAGATATAAAACTTTTTCATCAAACCACACAAACTAGAATATCTATTCCACTTGTAATACAGGTCCGGTATAAGCATCAGGCGGGAGAACTAGCCATCACTACCAGTGACACATGCTTAAAATGACGTCAGACATTGCTGGTGAGTTCATGAATATACACAAGTTATAAACCACATTATTTTCAATTATTCATGACCTGTACCCGCCCATGTCATCATAACCACGTGTCAATCTGGCACCCTCACCGGGTCCATGACACCTGATGTCAATCTGGTACCCTCACTGGGTCCGTGACACCTTAACTCAATCTGGCACCCTCACCAGGTCCATGACTTATATTATCATACAATTAATGCCTACTACACCGCAGCATGGTATCGGCAAATCCCACCGCAGCGGCACGTATAAGGGTCCCCATATATCATGTGTATGTTTGTTCGGATTATATGCATGCGTACAAGTATCATGAATAAAATTATAACAATTACCAGTTAGGACAAGCATGCTCACATAGTAAAACATTCATAGAACTCACCTTTGCTTTATAGATGTTTAGTCTACTCAATCCAAAGTTGGTTCCCTAATAAAAACCATTATAGTCTTAGGTACTACTTAAATAAGGAGTGGGTACTAAGTATTCATTACCATGGTCGGTTTTGAATAACCCTACCCAGTTTAAGCATAGGTGATAAGTTTATGCTTAAATTAGAGTTTGGTTACCCAAGACCCACCCTAACAATGACCCTAAACTTGCTACTAATAATTTTACTTAGGGCTTAAGATCATACCTGAATGTGTACGGTTTCCTATCTTGTTCTCCAATATAGCTAATACTACCTTAACAGTTTAGTGAAGGTTGAACATTGTATGTAGAGTGCTCCTGTTGGTTGTGGCATTAATCCAAATAAACTGACCGATTCCTCTCTTTATATATGGGGTTTTCTTAGTTGGTTCAATACTTCTAAATGAAGTTTTCTTCGTGACTAATTATTTTAATTTTATTAAAATATAATAAAATTATAACTACAGAAGTCTTCGACATGAAGATTTTACTCCTTCCTTATACGTTAAGATACGAAGATTTAAAACTTGTATATGGCCTCCACCTGTTCATACGTGTCTGGCCAAGGTGTTTCCATAATTATTCTATTTGAGGTTCTTCATGTATAAGCCATAATCTAAAGGTGTGTACGTTTACATTACATTTTTTTTTTGGAAGGCGAATTTTCTATGTTGCGGCAGAGATCATCGCAACCCCCCATAAGGGGAGTCCCCTAGCCACTCTACAATGGTCAGACTATGTTGTCTTAATCGGGTCCACGCTGACGCGAGAGTGGCCGACCCACAAGCGAGTCGAGGCTGCGCATAAGGGGCACTAAGGCTTCCACCCGGAAAATTTCCCGCCACCTGCCACTTGACAGATGTTGCACCCTCCACAAGAGGCAAGCCTCTCTGGAGTAAATGCACGGTAGTAGAAAACCGGGGGGCCATCAGAATCAAACCTGACACCTGCAAGCAGGCTAGTTTCGACCATCACTTGGCAATACCCCCAAATGGAGCTTATGGGAATCGAACTCAAAATCTCCCAAAGGAGATTTGAGCTGACAACCATTGAGCCACAAGTGGGGAATGTACGTTTACATTACATACACTACAAACGTATCATTTGACATTGTTTTATAGTTTTTAGTAATTTGGCTCAAATGTCATTTTTGTCTTATAACTTTTAAAATATAGCGTTTTACAAAATTACGAATATCCTCTTAAGACGAGCTTATTTTTCTTTACATTTTGACCTAAGTTTTATTCCAAACGGAGCAGCATTCAAATATAATATACTTTGTTATTATCTCTAAACGGTCTCCCATAATACTAACTGCTCGACTAGATCTTATGTGTCAAATAATCATGCTAGCCAATACTCACCGATACAAATTTCATAAATATTTTATTTGTCCACAAACTGGGGTGTTACAACTCTCCCCACCTTATAAGAAATTCGTCCTAGAAATTCAGCTAAAGAGGTTTGGGTATTTCTGCCCTATCTCATCTTGTTTTCCCCATGTTTCTTCGGGTCCCTTTCTAGCATCCCTTTTAACTCGCACTAGGGGAAACTCACAGTTTCTTAATTTCTTCACTCGTCGTTCAATGATCTCAATGGGGCGTTTCGTGAAGTTCAACTTGTTAATCTAGACCTCATGCCAGGGCATCCTAAGTGAGTCGTCTACCAGACATTTTCTTAGGTTGGATACGTGAAACGTGTCATGTATTCCTTGTAATCCCTCTGGCAGTTCATGTAATTCCTCTAACAGTTCTAACTTTTATGCTACTGGGCCAGTACTTTCAATTATCTCAAATGGTCCGATATACCGTGAACTTCATTTTTCCTTTCTTCTGAAACTGAATGATGTCTTTCCAAGGCGAGACCCTAAATAGTATCGTATCACGTACATGGAATTCTAATACTATCTTCTTTTGTCACCATAAAACCTTTTTTTTCTATTTAAAGGGGGGACACTGATTCTGACCAACAAACGGATTATCGAAATCATCTATCATATAATACCACAATATGGCCGGCATGGATACTTAAACGATAACGGTTGTTATAAGCATATTATCAAGGGCAAATGTCATTCCAACTGTCACTGAAGTCCATAACACATAGCTTAAGCATCTCCTCTAGTGCTGGTATGATCCTTTTACTCTAGCTATATGTTTGTGGGTGATGAACCATGCTTAAATTTTCCTTGGTTCCTAACGACTACATCAAACTTTTTTTTCAGAATCCAGATATAACTAACCATCACACTCTGAAATGATAGGGATGGGTACCCCATGATGACTAATGATTTCTTTAAGATAAATGTTGCTAAATTATCCATCTTAAAATGTTTTCATAATGTCTAGAAATACGCAGGCTTAGTTAATCCAGATACAATTACCCAATTAGTTCATGCCAATTCTTAGTTCATGGGAGTTTTAGGCAGGTAAGACATTTATCCTTATGTTTTGCTATAGATCTTTTCATTATCGACCGTCAATAATCATTTCTTAAATTCTTATACATTATATTACTATTATGGTGTAATATGTACTTAGTATTTTGGCTTCGTCTAGTATCCTATCTTATAATCTGTAATAACTAGAAATCCACATTCGATTGTTGAATCTTAATTTCTCATCATTCCAAGGCCTTAATAGTATTTTGTCTGCCTACCATCCTTTCCTTCGTAAGGTTGTTCGCTATCAAGGCTTCTCATTCTGCATTCCACAATAGGTTTAAGAGGTGTCTCTTAATACCAATTCTTACTGTGCGGATTCTTATTCGTTGGGTTCTTTATTTTCTATGAGTGCATCCGCAACCAAATGTTCTTTTCAAAACCCAGCTCATGAGATCCATGAATGATATAGGTGTCTTGGCTTATTCAAATGGCTGTACTAAGAACTCTTAGTGGTGATACCTTATTCTCAAAGTTGTTTCAAGTACGTCTTTTGATGCCACTCTTACATAGTGATAATCAGATAGTAAGTCCATCTTAGTAACATAACTCGACCCCTGGTAGCTAATCAAAGAGCTCATTCATCCTTGGTGACAAGTACTTATTCCTTAAAGTGACTATCTTTAAGTCTCTATAATCGATACATATGCGTAATATCATGCCCTTATCATTAACAAACTGAATAGCTGCATAACAAGGTTAAATGTTAGGATATATTAATCTCCCTACATTGAGAAAAAGTGAGCAGTCTTCCTATTTCACCTTCAACTGATTAAGTCTATCTTCGACTTAGAGAAGTAACTTGCACCTTGTGACTGGTCAAACATATCATCCATCCTTGGGGGTGGGTATCGATTCTTTGTTGTGATCTTGTTTAGATTTCTATAATCAATCCACATTCTCATTGAACACTCCTTTCTTTTATCAAAGAAAATAGGCGCCCCCCCTGGCGACATGCTAGGACGTATAAACCATTTGTCCGATAATTCCTATAATTGGTTCATAAACTCTTTCATCTCAGTCGGGGCGAAGCGATATGGGGCTTTAGCGATAGGGTTGCTCCAGAAATCAATTCACTTCTAAATTCAATTTTCCAAGCAGATGGGAGTCCAGGAAAATCTTTAGGGGATGCTTTAGGAAATTCGGATACTACAAGTATCTTTTGGAGTTTCATTTCTTCCTTAGTTTCCAAGGCATACACTTGATAGGCCAGATGGCCCTTCTAAATACACTCAAATGCTTTTAGACTAGTGACAAAACTTATGGATTTACTATAATTTTCCCCATGAATTAGAAAAGATATCCCCTGAGGGTCTTCAATTAGCATATGCTTCTTATCACGCAATATCTAAGCTTGAAACTTAGCTAACCAATCCATTCCTATTACTACATCGAATTCTCCAAGTTTCATCGTTAACAAGTCTCTGCGTACCGAGGTTTTACTAACCAGCATAATGCCATCCTTAATAACATTTTTCTTCTTCCATTCCCTCTGCTAGCTATACTATAATGGGTTTATCTAACTTACAGAGAATCTGGTTAATCAAAACTCTAAATTGCTCAGATACAAAACTACTATCTGCACTAGTATTAGCATATAAGATTTTAGGAGGAATGTACCCATTATCATGCTGGGGTTCCTACGACCTCTTTAGTTGATATGGAAAAAGCTTCCCCTCTTACTCTATTAAGTCATTCCTTCTATTGTTTCTTAGGGTAGTCATCCTTAAAAATCATGTCTCTCTTCACATTCAAAACACTTGCGGGCCTTTCTATAGTTACGATGGGAGTGTCCAGGGTCTTATAATTTCTACTTACTAACTCAGGACATGGATCGAAATGGATCGAAATGTTCTTTTCTACCTATCAGACACTGACGTGGGGGCCAACATTGCCTCTTAAAATCTCTATAAGTAGTTCTCCTATTCTTCTGATGATTGTCCCAACTTTAAATCCATGAATAACACCTGTCCAATTCGAGGCAATTTACTTATTTCCAAAATAGTTTCCACTTTACTTAACTATACATGGGATTTGATGGCACCTTTCTTCCTATCAAAAGTATGAGGGTTACAAGATGAAGGTCTTGTGATTACAATCGGAAGATTTTTCATTTCCTAGATTTAATTGGATTAGAATCCTCTACATTCTCTTCTTCTTAAGACTCTTCATGTGATGTCATGTAGATAAGGTGTTTCCATCGGATAAAGCTGGTCATCCTGTACTCTAATGTTTTTATCTTTGTATGTTAGGGGGGAATTTCGCGACTCGGATGGCTATTTGATAGATCGAGTTATCGCCCAATTTTACTAGTTTGGCATGACAAGCGGGGTCAACATGTGGGCAAGGTTACCAATTAATATTAATGGATGGTTTAATCGACATTTTCTAGATTTCCAAGAAAATGCTACTTCAATATGCCATTCATATAGGAACAACTATAATAGCTAATTCTCATAATAAACAAAGTACAACACAGATTTTCAAATATAGCACGTAGACACACGAGTCTATTGCCCTCACTTGGCTTTTGCCTCAGCTGGTTCTTGTTAAAGTCACGTATCCTGAACCTTTACATTTTCTAATTCTATGGTACTCAACGTCCCACTTAACTATTCAGAATTCTATACCTTAATTGAGGTATTGCTAAATTTTGTCCATAACATATGCATCATAACCAACACTAGTAAAGCTATGAAATCACGTCTTTCTTATTCTAGGCATCCTTATCCATAAACGTTAATATGAGTATAAACTTAAATTAGGCAGTCCTAATCTCGAAGGTTGAAGCCTAGGTATCCCTATCCAATACCTAATTCGCTAAAACCTTTGGCTCTGATACTAACTTTGACGTCCACACCCAGATAAGGACGCACCATACACAATTGATACCAACTTACAAGGGAAACGCTTAATTTATTAACATGAAACTATAAAATACAAACGTTGGAATCTTAAAAGTACAAAACGTTATCAAATATTCTTAGCCGGAGATATAGAACTTTTTCATCAAACCACACGAACTAGCATATCTATTCCACTTGTCATACGGGTCCGGTATAAACATCAGGCAAGATAACTAGCCATCACTACCTGTGACACATGCTTAAAATGACGTCAGACATTGCTGGTGAGTTCATGAATATACACAAGTTACAAACCACATTATTTTCAATTATTCATGACTTGTACCCGCCCATGTCATCATAACCCCGTGTCAATCTGGCACCCTCACCGGGTCCCTGACACCTGAAGTCAATCTGGTATCCTCACCGGGTCCATGACACCTTAAGTCAATCTGGCACCCTCACCAGGTCCATGACTTATGTGACACCCCGCATTTTCGCTTTAATACTTTTACTGAACTCTAGTTAACTTACATGATACACTCTAGTCAACTTACATGTCGTACATGGTTAGATACTTAACTAGGGTTAGTTAATTAGGCCTAACATATGTTAGATGATATTAACATATGCGTTAAATAGGAAAATCATTGTTGAGCACACACACGAGTCCTGTATCCTGAACGTTGGTGAATTATATGCATTCATAATAATAATATGTGCAATTGAATCATGATGAACGTGAAGTGCCTGCTTATGTAAATTATGTGAATTATGTGAATTATCACTTGACTGAAGGTTAATACGTAAACCATGCAAATTACGTACACTTGATGAGTAATATCTCATGAAATAATAAAAACAATAGTTTTTATGCAATTTAGAGTGATTAATATCATCGGGCCCGGTATTGGACTAGAACATGATTAATGGGTCAGGTTAATGGACTAGAAGGGCTCTAATACCCAATTACTTGGGCAACAAGCCAACCTACCTTATAATTATAGATCAAAAAAAAAATAAAACCCTAACCCCCAACCCTTCCTTGCGCCGTGAACCTCCCCTCCCCCTTTCTCTCTCAATTTTCAAACAATCATTCAATCTTTCACTTAATCAAGCAAGTTTGGGTGTAACCTCAAGGCTTTAGGGAGTTTTAGCATTGCAAGGTATGTGTTTATATGCTCTTTGATGATTTATGATACTTGAAAAACTTTAAAAACTCTAAAAACAATATATATAAAAATAGCAAATATGGATAAGTGGGTGTTCTTGAATGTTGATTATGTCTTGATGATGATGATTGTTGTTAGTAGCCATGTTAGGGTTTTCATATGATAATATATGTGTTTTACTATGTTAATATATGTGTTGATCATGATAATATGTGTTATACATGTAATAGAGGCTTTCATACAAAATTAGGGTTTGTGAATTACTTGGAGTGCAAGTTTCAATTTCTGGCAGATTCGTTTGGACGTTTTGTAGGGGCTGTAATGGGTTGGTAAATTGATTGTTTTGATGATTTATTTGCATGATTGTGACGTACATAGTCTTAGCTTTTCATAATGGGCAAAACCATCAGATTTGGACATCGTTTGAGTCGTTTTTGGAATTTTAATTGATTAGGGGTCATATCAGATTTTAGGATTTGAAAATTTGGTCAACTTTAAATGGTCATAACTGGAGATTTACAAATAATTAACTTACGAAATTTTTTCAGTAGGTCAACATTGGAAAAACTCGGCTTTTACAAGTGGATTCATCCCGTTTGGATTAATACACAAGTTTTGGAAATTTTTCTACTAAACTGACCTGTTGTGGAAATTTTCTTGACGTAGCTGTGTTGTACGAATTTTTATAATTTTTGTGTTTGGTTTTAAGGCAAAATAAAAATAGGGGTTTGCAACTGAAACCCCATGAATACTCAGTAAAAATTTGGGATTTTAATTCGTTTGTTAAGTAGGTTAAATGATTCGTTTTTCACAGCGCACAATCTGTCCTAAAAACGCAGATTGTGTACGAGGTCTTTATGTGACTATTTGGAGTTGTATGTGGTATGTAATTGACATGTACTTGTGTGAAAACTTGTATGAGATGTATTCGATGTATTAAACTTATAATAATCACTAAGATCACCAACGGGATACGTAGGACATACTTGTGCATGTAGAGTCACTAGGCGTCACTACACGGTTTTGAACTTTTGAAAGTTTCGAATAAACGAATTATATGGTGTATTGGTTATGCACATGTACTCACATAGTGACACATATAATAGGGAGTCGGTAGCGAGTCTCTATTACTTTGGAGTTTGGATATTTTTGCTTGCAACCTAAGGTGAGTTTCACTACTCTTTTCTCAAAAGCATGTGTCTCGGGTTGAGACAACTTACTTAACATTTCTAGTCCGGTTTGGGACTACTCTTACACATCCCGGGTTTTGGGGTGCATGGTTCACGGGGTGAATCTACTTTTACTAATTCATGCTATATGTCCATGATGAACTAAACCAACCCTATCATTTAAGTCCTTCAAAATACCTAATCAATTACTGGATGGGCAAGCGGGTTACTAGTTGATAGCGCTATTAGGTTTAACAAACCTCACATCGTGCTGGGAGCATGGGTGTGAACTAATAACTTAAAACATATGTCATTGTTGATGGGCAATGACGCAAGGCACTATACTCCCTGTTGTGGGAACTCGTTCATTTGTAGTTCGGTATTCGCCGGTGTTAGTTATCATGAGTGGGTTAGCTACCCCTGGCATGTGAATTAGCTGTTTACTTGTGGCCGGAGAGACTGACGTTCTTACTTGTTTTTATGTGGTCTGGGAGACCGACGCTTTTACTTGGTTACGTGGTTTGGGAAACCTACGCTTTTACTTACTCGCCTATTTTACTTAGTGAACTCACCAACATTGTTTGTTGACCCACCATTTACATGCTTTTGCAGGTAGTTAGCTTCCAGTGTCACGATTAGGAAGCACTGCACGTTTCATTGCATTGGGTCTTGGGCATACACCTAATTTACATATCATGCTTTTACCTTTATTTTTATATGGCATTAATTTTGGGCGCGTTGTTTTGCGCAATGTTTCTAAAAGGTTTAATTTGGTTTACGCTTCCGCAGCTTAACTAAACTTGGTTTTTGAAAACGAACTAAATGGTTTGGGCATTTAGAGTTCGTTCATATGACTTATGGCTATGGGATCCTGGTATGTCATGCGCCTCGCGGTAAAACCCCACAGTGGAAATTTGAGGGTGTGACAGATTGGTATCAGAGCCATTGGTTATAGTGAACTAGGAATTGCATTGCATTCTATTCTATAATCATCATAGCATAAGTAATACGTTAATACAATTACCACATTAGTGCACATTTAAGACTTCCTTATGGATATGTATTACAGGAAATGTCGTTTTCTGTCAACCAAAATTCTGAACGCATTAACAAGACTGAACCTGTAACAAGTCATCCACCTTTGGGCACGGAAAATGGTCCATGGACATGGTATCCTGGTATGATACGTATGTGGGTGATCAGTAGTAGAGTGCCTGAGATGGTACCACCCGTTTTGGACTTATGGGAGAAGTCCATTGCAGGAATTGTGAGGCATTTTCTTACCCAGTTCGATACCGTGAACTCGTATATTCAACGTTTCAAATGGTGGCAAAAGACATCTGACTATCGCTTTCAGCATATAGAAAGGAGGCTTGGTCAGGTAATGGCCGACTTGGCCGTAGCTAGGCAGGAAGTGGCCGATACAAAGCAAGAGCTGATCACTACTAAGCAAGAGCTAATCATCGTTCGTGATAAACTCATGGAAGTTATAGCCCAGCGGGAGGAAGAGGAGAAAGAGCGATGTGTGAAAGAACTTGAGGCGGGGCTTGAGGCAGCGTTTGTAGAAAATGTTGAGACAGACGAAGAAGCCAACCCGGATGACCCAATCACGTTCAGGGTTGAGATCGAGAGCAAAGATGAGGAGTCCGATATGTCTACGGATCAAGAGGACGATTGATTCTATTTTTATTTATTTATTTATTTTGTTCCTAGTGTATTATGACTTTTATTCTACCTCGTGAGACATGATGATCTTTTGGTTTGTGTTAGAACGTTGGTATTTTATTACTACTATTGATTGAACTTTTTATTTTATTATTCATACGTGTATGACGTACTAGTACACTGGAGTGTGCGAACGATTGCATTCTCATGGGTATGGTATATGTGAAGAACTACCATGGCGGGAAGAGGCCACGGACGAGGAAACATCAACCTAACGCAAGCTGAGCTGACTGCACTTGTCAATAATAGGGTGGTTGAGGCCCTCACATCTTTTTCAAGCTAATAAAGATTTAAGTTGCTAAATCATTCTTTTCCCTTGACTTTCGCATTTGAACTTCCTTATTCCTTGAATGCGCATGCCGCAACAACAACCCGCCATCGTATTTTCAAGGCTTTTATTGGTTGTAAACCCCGAGAACTCCAACGGAACTGAAGAAGACCGTCTGATTGCTTTGATAGTATAAGTCCTTGCTCTGTGCATTTGCCCCTAGGCAGGATGGGGTAATGTATGCCACATGCACACTCGATGAGTTACAGATACTTGGGTGGAGAATGTAAGCCCCGTGACGAAATTTAGAAACTTGTAATCTAAAGACGGCTGGGTCTGAGATTGACGCCTACACTACCAAGCCACAAGAGTTAGCTACTATATGCTCAAACATATTTAGCCTACCTTATAAACGAATCGAGCTTCATACCAAAGCGATGTATCTTTCAGATTCGTGGCATAGCCACTACACTTCACCTACCCAGAATCTTGCAAATCTTTCACCTGGCTCGCAAACTCACCGACGAGGCTGCTGAGCCTGGTGCTTTTCGGAAGAAGGGTGCTTCATCTTCCAGTTTTGGTGATAGCAAGAGAACGTGAGATAGTATGAGGTATAAGTCCTTCAACAACAACAAATACAACGGTAACAACAATGGGGCTCGTGGAAGAGCATTTGTGATGGGCTCTAGGGAAGCTAGGACCGATAACAATGTCGTGAACGACACTCTTGTTTCTATTTTATATGATACTGGTGCGGATTATAGCTTTGTGTCATCAAAACTTAGCAAACAACTAGGGATAGTTCCTACACTTCTTGATACCCCGTACTCTATAGAGTTAGCTGATGGGAAGCCTGTTGAGGTAACCCACATCCATCGTGACAGTAAGCTCAAACTAGATGGACAATTGTTTGCCATCGACCTCTTACCTATCACCCTAGGAAGCTTTGATCTCGTGGTTGGCATGGACTGGTTGTCCAAGCAACACGCTGAAATTCTCTGTCAGGAGAATATTGTTCGTATCCCTCTCCCTAGTGGAGAACTCTTCTCTGTCCAGGGTGATCGTGGTAGTGCCATGGTGGGCATCATCTCTTTCTTGAAAGCCCAGAAGTGTATTCGGAAGGGCTACCCAGCGATATTGGCTAACATTTCTGATCCTCGAGCTGAAGTTGAAACAAAAATTGAGGACATCCCTGTAGTTCAGGATTTTCCAGATGTCTTCCCAGAGGAACTACCCAGACTTCCACCTGTTCGACAAGTGGAATTTCAAATTGACCTTACACCAGGAGCGGCCCCAGTTGCGCGTGCACCGTACCGCCTAGCACCAGGCGAACTTCAAGAACTATCAACCCGACTCCAAGAGCTATTGGATAGGGGTCTCATTAGGCCTAGTTCTTCACCATGGGGAGCCCCAGTATTGTTTGATAAGAAGAAGGATGGGAGTTTCCGCATGTGTATTGATTATCGAGAGATGAATAAGGTGACAATTAAGAACTGCTACCATTTGCCTCGTATTGACGACCTATTCGACCAGCTTCAAAGGTCAAGTTTCTATTCCAAGATTGACATAAGGTCAGGGTATCACCAGCTGAGAGTTCGAGAGGAGGATGTGGCGAAGACAGCCTTTCGAACTCGTTATGGGCACTATGAATTTTTGGTAATGCCATTTGGTCTAACCAACGCACCAGCTGTGTTCATGGACCTTATGAACCGTGTGTGCAAGCCTTATTTGGACAAATTTGCCATAGTGTTCATAGATGACATTTTGATCTATTCCTGAGGAATGAGCAGTTATATGCAAAATTCTCTAAGTGTGACTTCTGGATTCGTGAGGTTCAATTCTTGGGTCATGTGGTGAACGAGGCAGGAATACATGTCGATCCCGCCAAGATTGACGCGATTAGAAACTGGGAGGCTCCTAAGACTCCTACAGAGGTGCGACAGTTCCTTGGTCTTGCGGGATTATATCGCAGATTCATTGAGGGATTCTCAAAAGTCGCTCAACCCCTCACTGCTCTGACACAGAAGGGGATTACTTACAAGTGGGGAGATGCCCAAGGAGAGGGTGGGTGCACCAAATGGATTTAACTTTGGCAGCCTATCTCTGCCACTCTCCCTCTTTTTGGCATCATCAGCAGTGAATTCATCATCATCTTCATCTCTGAGAATGGTGGTAGGGGCAGAGCCAGTAGTCTTCAGCAGATGGTCCTTGATCACCTTGATGTCAGCCTTTGTGTCATTAAATCTGGCATCCACCATGTTTCTGATCAATGTCATATAGGTCTCTTGTGTCTGATCTGCTAATTTTCTGTGAGCTATGATGATGGGGGAAACTGACTTCCATAGCTCATTAGCAATATCAGTGGTGGATGGTTGACTCTTTGTAAAGTTGCCCAATGTTTCCAATATTGACTTGACATCAGTTTTGATGTCAGCAACAGAGGTTTCAAGGTTTTGAACTTTAGCCGTCAATTCGTGTAGTTTTGATTCATCACCTAAGTTAATAGGATCATCTGAATCCCTACCAGTGGTAGTTTTAACTGGTTCAGTCCTAGGAGGTGAGTCCATGGAATGAGAACCAGCTGCCCCTTGGGTCTTGGTTCTGGGGACTTCCAACTGATTTTGGGGACACAGTGGTGGCCTCATCAGTTGTTGCCTTCAAGGAAGTCTTATCTATGGAACCACTGTCCTGTTGTGAGACAATGGTCTCTACAGCAGTAGTGGCTGCTTCTCTTGAAACCTCACCAGGAGTTACATTGAACTCTGGGAGTGTAGCCTCCTCTTCTGTTTGTGGGATAGCAGATTGACTTTTCTCAGACCCAGTCACTTGTGGAGGTATACTCTCTGTGACAGGTGAAGGAGAGGAACTGGGGTTATCCTGAGTTTTGTCAATTGCTTCAAACAGTGGTTGCATGGTTTATGGAACATGTGGTGGTGATGTGGGTGGAGTAAGAAGCTGATTAGCCATGGGAGATGGACTTGTAAACATATGGTCAAGTGACTCATATGCCTCAGTATGAGGTTCCCTTTGGCTTACAACAAGATCCTTTTGTGAGGATTCTTGAGGAGTTTGCTTGGGTTGAGATATCTCCAACTGTTGTGAGGAAGTTACAACAGTGGTTTCATGTTGCTTTGGTGATGCAACATGGTTAGCTTCTGGTATCTCATCTTCCAGAAGTCCCTTTTTTGGTTGAGAGGTGGTTTTAGAGGATGGACGTTTTCTTTTGGTGGCTGGTGTGGGTTTCATAGCACTGGATGAAGTGCCATAATCACCAGGAGCAGAGGGCTCACCAACAGAGGTTTCAACAACAGTTGTTGTTTTTGTCCTCTTTGGTTGTGTTTTGGAAACTTTTGTCACTTTTGACACTTTTTCTTGGGTTGAAGAACCCAACATTCTTGTGAAAGTTTCATCAGTTAAACTTTTCATTTTAAAGGACTCTCCCTTTTGAAAATCATTTTCTGGTAAAATCTTTTGTAGAATTACACTCAAGATTCTAGGGTAGAGTAGAAAAGCATTATTTGAGCCATATTTTATGGCTTTCACATTTGAGACAAAGTCCAAAAACAATCCCTGAGACAGATTGAAGTCAGAATATGACAACATTGCATATCCCAAGTATTGAATCCTCAATGTGATTTAATTGAAGGATGTGGTCTTGGCCGAGGCACAGAGAAGGAGGGTATGGAAGAAAAATTTCATGACTGGAGGAAAAAACTTTTTGTATAAGGTTGATCCAGTCATTTGTGCATCATACCCTCTTTCCTGGAACTCTGTGTGAAGCTCTGTTTTAGGAAAGGATTCCATACCTGACAAGTCATTCAGTGAGAAGGTAGTGGAGATGAGTTCTGGGGTTATGGCGATACTAGTGGCTCCAATTTTTGAAATTCTGGAAGTGGGCTTTTTGTCTTGATACAAGACTTCAGCACTTGCCCAAAATTCTTGGAGTGTTTCTAGGTAAATGGGAGCATCAGCAATGAGGATGTTTTTGTATTTTGAGTTGGTTATTATGTCGATTGTGGAATGGAATGGGGTGTTATCTTCGGTTTTAACCAAATATGGAAGGAAATTGGGTGGGTTTTGTTTGAAGATCCATTGTAATGGATTTCGAGTATGAAAGTACTGAACTTGGATGAAGGGTTTTGAGGAAGACGAAGGCGGTTTTAGTATTTTGAATACAATGAGACAGTAAAACTGCTGTTGGGGGAAAAACAGGGTTTTATAGCCTCTGGTGAAACCGCTGATGTGGCAAAACTCTGCTTTTGAGAGCAGACGTGGCAAACATCTTATGGTTTAAACATCTGGTGGCATACAGCTGTTTTGTTAAACATCTGTTGCCAACCTCTGTTGTTTAACCAAAAGACTGATGGAATAACAGTTGTTTTATCTGATCAGATGTTTGAAACAGATTTTTCAACCAACAGTGGTTGTTTTATCTGATCAGATGTTTGAAACAGATTTTTCAACTATCAATGGTTTGAATGAAACAGTGGTTGTTTTATCTGATCAGTGGTTTAAAACAGATTTTTCAACCAAAGTGTTATTTTAAGCAAAATTTGATTTTCTGAAAACATTTTAATGTATTTATTGAAAACATTTTTGTTGTTTTAATCCATGTTTAACATTCCAATTCGAGAGATCAGATTTGTGAAGGTAGATGTGTCTAAAGCTTTTGTCAACACATCTGCCAACTGATCCTCTGTTGGAACATGGTGCAGAGAAATCAAACCTTTTTCATAGCTATCTCTGACAAAATGACGTCTGATATCTATGTGCTTGGTGGTTGAATGAGAGACTGGATTCTTGATGATATTTTCAGCAGCTTGGCTATCCAACATGAGTGGAGTCCTTAGTGCAGTTATCCCAAAATCCAGTAGTTGATTTTGAAGCCACATGAGTTGGGCTGTACAGCTTGCAGCAGCAATGTATTCAGCCTCAGCTGTGGAAGTTGAAACAACTGCTTGCTTTTTGCTTTGCCAGGAGACTAAGGCATTCCCTAGAAACTGGCACCCTCCAGATGTGGACTTCCTTGTGGTGTGACAGCCAGCAAAATCACTATCTGAATCACCTGAAAGCTCAATGTTTCCATTAGCAGGATACTAGATACCAAGTGTGGGAGCACCTTTTATGTATCTGAATATCCTTTTCACAGCAATAAGGTTTGACTTTCTAGGTGAAGCCTGGGATCTTGCACATACACAGGTTGCAAACATAATGTCTGGCCTGGATGCTGTTAAGTACAATAAAGACCCAATCATGCATCTGTAGTGTGTTTGATCAACCAGTTCATCTTTGTCATCAATAGTGAGTGGCTTGACTGTGCTCATGGGTGTACTACATGGCTTACAATCATTCATCTCAAATTTTGTTAATAAGTTTTTCACATATTTGTTTTGATGAATGAATGTGCCATTTTGCAGTTGCATTACTTGGAGACCAAGGAAGCACTAAAGTTCACCCATAGCACTCATTTCAAACTCTGCTGTCATGAGTTCCCTAAACTCCTCACACATTTTGTTACATGTGGATCCAAAAATGATGTCATCCACATATATTTGAACAATCATTAAGTCTTTTCCTTTCCATTTTAAAAACAAGGTTTTATCAATTTTACCTGTTGTGAAACCAATGGATAAGAGAAAAGTGGAGAGAGTTTCATACCAGGCTCTTGGTGCTTGTTTCAGTCCATACAATGCTTTGTTAAGCTTGTAGACATGATCAGGGTGGAATGTGTCTTCAAAACCAGGTGGTAGACATACATAGACCTCCTCCTGAATTTTGCCATATAGGAAGCACACTTGATGTCCATCTGATACACCTTGATGTTGTGGTTGACAGCAAAGGCTAGGAATAGTCTGATAGCTTCTAACCTTGCTACAGGGGCAAAGGTTTCATCATAGTCAATTCCTTCTTCTTGTCTGAAGCCTTGAACCACTAACCTGGCCTTGTTCTTGACAACTATACCCCTTTCATCAGTTTTGTTTTTGAAGACCCACTTTGTGCCAATTGGACAAACATCCTTAGGCAGTGGTACAAGTTCCCATACTTGTTGTCTTTTGAACTGAAGGAGTTCTTCTTGCATGGCTTCCACCCAACTGTTGTCTTTCAGTGCCTCTTGGTACTTGACAGGTTGTGTAAGGGATAGAAAGCCTGCAAAAAGACAGATATTTGAAGATTGACTCCTTGTGAGCAGACCTTCTCTGATGTTGCCAATGATTTGATCTGGTGGATGAGCTCTTAGGTAGATTAGATCTCCTTGATATGGTATGATGGCATTTTGTGGTGAAGGACAGAGGTTTGGAGACTCTGTTGACATAACATCTGTTGGCACTTTTGTAGAGTCAACAGATGTTTGAAATGGAGGTGGAGGAATGGGTCCAAGTGGTGTAAAGTTGGACTGACTTTTGTCAACAGTTGTTTGACTATGGTCAACAGATGATTGACTTTTGTCAACAGATGATTAAGCAGTGGATTGGATGGGTGAATCAGTGGTTTGGGGATAGGACTGGCCAATAGTGGCTGACTCAGCTGTGACAGAGTTTTGACAGTTGTTTTGAACTATTGCTTCCTCTGATGCAGGATAGACTTTGTAGTGATCTGGAATCACAACATCTATTCTGTAGTCTTGTTGTGAAGATTGTGGAGTACCTGCAGGGTTAGTTTTGACAGCAATATCTTCAAATTTGAATTTATCCAAATCAAACAACTCAGCAGGGTTTGCTGGGATTTTTAAAGATGAAAGTTCATTGAACTTCACATTCAGAGTTTCTTCTATTGTCTTGGTCCTTGTGTTAAACACTTTATAGGCCTTGGCAGTAGAAGAATACCCCAGAAAATATCCACAATCTACTTTGGCTGCAAATTTTGAAATGGAATCTTTAAGATTTAAAATGAAACATGGGCAGCCAAAGACTTTGAAAAATGATATCAGTGGTTTGATTTTAAACAGAATTTCATAAGCAGTCTTTTGATGTCTAGGGTTGATTAAAACTCTGTTTTGAACATAGCAAGCAGTGTTTACAGCTTCTGCCCAAAAGTACAGAGGCAAACCAGAATCTGCTAGCATTGTTCTTGCAGCCTCAATAAGAGTCCTGTTCTTTCCTTCAACCACCCCATTCTGCTCTGGTGTTCTTGGGATACTGTACTGCCTTACAATCCCTTTTGACACACAGAAATCATCCAACTCCTTATTCTTAAACTCTGTTCCATTGTCACTTCTAAAGACTTTTACTGGCAAGTCATATTGTTTTTCAACTTTGGTGACAAAGTCCTTCAAAATACCTGCAGTCTCATCCTTAGAGTGTAAAAAGTAAGTCCATGTAAACCTAGAAAAATCATCAACTATGACAAGGCAAAATCTTTTTCTTCTTAGACTCATGATTTTTACAGGGCCAAACAAGTCCATGTGCAACAATTGTAAACACTGACTAGTTTTGGACTCATCAATTGATTTATAAGAGCTTTTATGTTGTTTTCCTTTTAGACAGGAAACACAATGCTCATCACATTTAAATTCTTTTGATGGTAAACCTCTGACAAGGTTTTGTTTGGAGAGTGAGTTGATAGTTTGAAGGTTGGTGTGACCAAGTCTCCTATGCCACAATTCTGTCTCTTTGGTAGAGGCAGCAGAGAACAGACAGACATTTGCCATAGGGTTATCCTTCAACATATCAACAACATACACATTGCCACTTCAACATATCACCCCCTCCATGTGCAAGAAAGTCTAGAAGAAGGGCTCTACATCCAGTCATGTGCCTGGAGCCTCCACTATCTACATACCATAAACTGTCTAAACAAGCAGAAGCTCCCTCCACATCAGTAAAGATTTTAGTTTTGGTGAGTGTCCAAAGCCAAATTGGCTTTGGATGGGTCCTTAGATGTCTCAGCCTCAAGTTGAGGAGAATGATCAGTGGTTTTAACCAGCTTTTGAACTAGGTTCAACAGCTGCAATTGACCATTTGCCAGTGCTTGTATGTCAACACTTGGTCCAACAGATGTTTGATCATTTCCTATCAGATGCTGAAAACCATGAGGATGTCTGTTCACTTTTGGTTTTGAAGGCCTTTTGGGCTCTTCATAAACATGTGGCAGACGATGACAAGTGGGTTGTCCATATCCTCTTGGTAATCTGTTAGCTGGTGGAACATCTGTTACCTGAACATCTCTGGGAGCAGAGTTTTTATTCAGACTTTTGGTAACAGCTGTTTGGACTGGTTCAAAAGTCTATTTGGGTTTTCCTTTTGGAGTACTCACCACTTGACTCTCAAGAGTTTTAGCCTTGTACTCTTTTATCTTTCCATCAAAATTTTTAAGATACAGGCACTCTTTTGTTTTGTGATTCTTTTTCTTACAAATTGAACATTCATTTGTTTTAGAATCATTTAAGCTTGTTGTTTTGTTGATGTCATATGCTTTTAAAAGAAAACAGTTTTTGGTGACATGGTTCTTCTTTTCACAAAAATCACAAAACAAGTTGTTTTTGGCTTTCCCTTTTTCTTTCTTCTTTTCAACAGATGTTTGATCATCTGTTGGAAGATCTCTCAAAGGGATGACTTTGGCCTGTGGTGCCATTTTACCATCAGGGGTTTTAAAGGTCATTGGTTTGAAATTTTCAAGGACTTCACACTCATCTGACCATGATGGTTTGAATTGATATTTTTCAATTTCATCAAATGAGGGTGTACCTTCCAACTTTTCAAGAATGATTTTCCTGCCATTGGGTTCAGTAACCTTGATTTCTTGACTTTTTGAATTGGTAGGGATGACTTCAACCAACTGTGGTTCCTTTTTGTCAGTGGTTTGTGAACTTTGGGCAGTGGTTTGAAAGCCAAACCCAAATTTCACATGACTTTTAGATTGTTGGTTGACAATCATCTCAAAACCTTTTGATGATTCCACCCATTTCTGACATTCAACTTGGATGGACTCAAGCTCCTTTTTACAACTATGATATTTTGTTATCATAGTCTGAAGCTGGTCTTTGGTAATGCTTGCTTCATGTTTTAAACTGCTGATTTCAGATTCTTTTTCAGTTATTTTTGATTTTAACTCTTTAGTGAGTTTTTCAAACTGAATTTCATAATCCAAAATTTTCTTTCTAAAGTTTTCATTCACCTCTTTTATCTTAGAAAATGCCACAATACATTTGTCTGAGCATAAGTCATTTAAGATTTGAAGAGACACCTTAGCAGCAGCCATCAAGGCACAGTTACACTGGCAATCACAATCATCACTACCCCAGGGGTCTGAGAGATTCACAACCTCCACTTCAGATTCTTCAGCTGAAACAACTTCACCAACAACACCATCAGTCACATTTTCAGACAAAGACACCACATCCTCAGAATCAGTCTCTTCAACAATTGTTTCTAGTGCCATAAAACAAAAATCATTTTCAGAGTTGGCAACTAAAGCAATGTTGTCATCTGTTATCTCATCTGGTAGACTGCTCCAATCAACAAAGCCCTGAGTAAAGAAACTCTGCTGACTTGGTTGACTGGTCTCTGCAGGAGCAGAGGGTGGAGCAGCAGTCATTGGCACTGGTGCCTGAGTAACAGGTGTTTGGACATAATGATATTGAGGAACAGTGGTTTGAACATAATGCACAGGAACAGTGGTTTGGGGATGTGCAAAATGAGCAGTGTTTTGCACATTTGGTACAGGGATGGTTTGATAAGTGTTGGTCTGAGGCCTTTGGTTTGGATAGGTGATCATAGGTGTAGCATTTTGACTCCTACATTCCCTAGCAAAGTGACCCATTCTATGACACTTGTAACACTTTATCTTTGATTTATCCAACCCCACCTTTGACCCACCATGTAAACCTGGGTATCTCCTGCCAGTTTTCTTGTAGAAGTTATTTGTTCTAATACTGAGCAGGGCTACCTGATGCAATATGTCCATTTCTTCTAAGTCCAAAGGGTCAATATATTGAAGGTCATTGTACACAAAAGATGAATTATCAGAAGCCTGGATATCACCACTAGCTGTAAAAGCATAGTTTTGCGCATGGTTTTTATATGGAATTAATTTTGGGCGCGTTGTTTTGCGCATGGTTTCTAAAAGGTTTAATTTGGTTTACGCTTCCGCAGCTTAACTAAACTTGGTTTTTGAAAACGAACTAAATGGTTTGGGCATTTAGAGTTCGTTCATATGACTTATGGCTATGGGATCCTAGTATGTCATGCGCCTCGCGGTAAAACCCCGCAGTGGAAATTTGAGGGTGTGACAACTTATATTATCATACAGTTAATGCCTGCTACACCGCAGCGTAGTACAAGCAAATCCCACCGCAGCGGCACGTATAAGGGTCCCCATATACCATGTGTATGTTTGTTCGGATTATATGCATGCGTACAACAATCATGAATACAATTATAACAATTACCGGTTAGGATAAGCATGCTTACATAGTAAAACATTCATAGAACTCACCTTTGCTTGATAGATGTTTAGTCTACTCAATCCAAAGTTGGTTCCCTGATAAAAACCAATATAGTCTTAGGTACTAGTTAAATAAGGAGTGGGTACTAAGTAGTCATTACCGTGATTGGTTTTGAATAACCCTACCTACTTTAAGCATAGGTGATCAGTTTATGCTTAAATTTGAGTTTGGTTACCCAAGACCCACCCTAGCAATGACCCTAAACTTGCTACTAATAAATTTACTTAGGGCTGAAGATCATACCTGAATGCATACGGTTTCCTATCTTGTTCTCCAATATAGCTAATACAACCTTAACAGTTTAGTGAACGTTGAACATTCTATGTAGAGTGCTCCTGTTGGTTGTGGTATTAATCCAAAAAAACTGACCGATTCCTCTATTTATATATGGGGTTTTCTTAGTTGGTTCAATACTTCTAAATGAAATTTTCTTCGTGACTAAGTATTTTAATTTTATTAAAATATAATAAAATTATAACTACAGAAGTCTTCGACATGAAGATTTCACCCCTTCCTTATACGTTAAGATACGAAGATTTACAACTTGTATATGGCCTCCACCTGTTCATACGTGTCTAGCCAAGGTGTTTCCATAATTATTCTATTTGAGGTTCTTCATGTATAAGCCATAATCTAGAGGTGTGTACATTTACATTACATATACTACAAACTTATCATTTGTCATTATTTTATAGTTATTAGTAATTTGGCTCAAATGTCATTTTTGTCTTATAACTTTTAAAATATAGTGTTTTACAAAATTACGAATATACTCTTAAGACGAGCTTATTTTTCTTTACATTTTGACCTAAGTTTTATTCCAAACGGAGCAGCGTTCAAATATAATATATTTTGTTATTATATCTAAAAGGTCTCCCATAATACTAACTGCTCGACTAGATCTTATGTGTCAAATAATCATGCTAGCCAATACTCAACAATACGAATTTCATAAATATTTTATTTGTCCACAAACTGGGGTGTTACAAATTCGTTTGATCTTTAAATTGTAGATGTTTTCCATCAAACTGAAGCTCCCTGCACGAATCACGACAAAGTTAGTTTTTAACAGGGACACAAGCCTATTTGGTCTCGGGTCTTTGAATGTTAGACTTCAAAGAATCACTCTCATAAATACTTGGTTTCGAATCAACCTTTTTCTGGTCATTCAAACCTTTCACATTTTCAGTTTTCACATTAGAAGTTGATGTATAAGCACCTGGAGAACCCGTTGGTGTCCAAGATTGTTCAGAACGTTTAAGAATCCTAATTTGAGATTTTTGTGTTTCAGTAGGTTTCTTTGTATCATTCGTAAAAGAAAATTTCTTGATTACCTTATCTAATTTAACAGACACATGTCCAACCGATGATTTCACAGTCAGTTTTGGAAAGACCTTTTGTTTAACATTAGTTGTGCTTACCATAGGTTTCTTCAGTTTCTTCTCCATGGCAATTCGGTTTCTGTTATCATAGGCAATTCGTCTATTTTTCCTTTTCTTATAAAACTGATTTTTATTATAAAATTGCTGTGTTTGTGGGAAAAACTGTTGTTGTCTTTGAGATCTAAATTGTTGCCTTTGAGGTACAAATTTTTGCCTCTAAGGAACATATTGTCTTTGTGAACCATTTTGTCCATGATCATTAACCGAATTCCTAAAATTCTACCTCTGTTCAACTTCGTGCCTTTTATGTCTCACATACGGGTAGTGAGCAAGTAAATGCCCTCTCTCCCGGAACTTCAAACATGCACGGTATTCTTCAAACACATTTTTAGCATTAGGTTTAGCAACTGAATTGACCGGGTATTGATCATGAACACACATTCTCCTTAAACTCATTGGAGCGGGCTCCGTAGAGTAAGCCGGTTCAATAAATCCGTTAACCTTTTCTTTTGGTTTAATGAATTCAGTGACATGAACCTTTGGTTCTTTAGAATTATGACAATACAGTTTCTTTAAAAGTGCAGGAGGAATATCATTGGTCCTTTCATGCTTAGGAAACCAAATGGTACTCTCCTGCCAGATTTTCTCAATCTTTGAATAATTAGCAAACTGTATTGGATATTCCTCGTTAGAGATTATCTTAACGGATCCTTCCATCCGATAGAAAACTTTGACTGGTTTGTCAACTGATTCGTTTTTATCATTCTTCTTTACTGATTGATTCATTGGATGTGGATTTTTCTGAGGATGTGGAACCTGAGAAGGTGATCTTGGTTCAGTTGTAATAATGTGATTTTCCAAAGGAATATCACCACCTTTCTTAGGTTCCTTATCTTCAGTATCTCTATCATCAATTACTAAACCACTCCTTCATCATTCAATCCAAGTATCGGTCTCACATCGGAATTAGGATCTCCAACACTAGAAGTGTTAGATTCATCATCCGATGAGGAATCTGATTTTACTGAACTCTCCGGTGTTACTGAATTCAAGTTGTGATTTTCAAACAACACTGGAGAAGGAACAGATTTGTAGTTTGCTTTATTGGATTGTAATGGTTCCTCAATTATGTGATCAACAACATAAGCTACATGTTTATAGCTTTCTAACTTTTTATTGACCTTTTCAGCAAAACACTTGATAGTAGCCATTTCAAATTTTGTTTCTTCAAGCTCATTAATGTAATTGTTAATGGCAGTTTGTTTTAAAGAAAGGTTTTTCTGTAATTCTGAAATGTCCTTTTCATACCCTTCAAGTGTTTTGTTAAACTCATGTGCATCCTTACGATAAGATTGAGTGTTGATTCTAGCACTCTCAAGTTGAACCTTGAGTTGCTTGTTCTCCTCAGTCAATCTATCACAAGTACCACAATATTTATCACTACGCATGTCAGTAGTAGAGTCAGAACTTACCGATTTAGGCGGATCTGTCATGGCCATCAGTGCAAAGTGATCCTCCTTCCCAGCAAAGAACTTAGAATAATCAATCTTCGAGAAGGCATCATCCACTATGCACGATTTCTTCGTCATCAGGAAGTCTACTTTGGCAAGCAATTGATCAATCTCATCATCTAAAGAATTAACACTAGCCTTCGAATCAGCTTCACTTTCTGAGTCAGAATAGACAGATTCAGGTTCATCAGAAACATCAGCAACAGAGTCAATGATAGTCCCTGAAACCTTCTCAGCACTTGTGTCTTCAACCTGTTCAGCAACAGAAACCGGAACTTCTTCAACGATCTCTTCAATCACAACCTCAGACACTTTCTCAGAATCCAAAACATCTTCATCTATCAGCGACTCCTCTAAATCCATCCCCTTAGCAAGACATGCTACATTCCCACTAGTAATCTCCTCAACTCCAAATTGCATAGTAGTCCAATCATAACCCTCATTCTTCTAAATCACCAAAGCCTGATTCTGGTTTTCATTTTGAGGTTGGCTATTTGGTGTAGAAATAGGAATAATAGTTCTGGTTGGGTTACATGGAGTTTGAGTTTCATTGGGTGTAGATGTTTGTCTAGATAAGGTATTTTGAGAGGTGTTTTGTCGGTTTTGGTAATTATTTTGTTGTGGATAGTTGTTGTTTTGGCTTTGGTAGGTAACATGTTTTTGTGATTGACGATTCTGATAGTTTGAGTTGAATGGATTTCTATTACCTTGCTGCATCGGTTGAGTACACTCTCTCTTGAAATGACCTCGAGTACCACAGTTGAAACACGCTTCTCCTCCTTCCAAACCCATTCCCTCTAGATGAATCTTAAACTTCTTTTGCCATTGGTAATACTCCGACATATCCAACAACTTAGGAGGATGATTTCCACTTCCTGATGATAGATCATTGATTAATGTGGTAATCGCATTAGTTGTCTGAGAATGCACCGCTGCTGCTGCAACTCCCCAATAGTCATTCACTTGTTGTTGTGGAGGTTGAGTAACAGATGGTAGAGTTGAACTAGTCATGGCAATGTAGTTAATTGGTTGAGATGACTGTGTGTTCGTCTTCTGGGAAGCCACTGCCCACGGATTCATCGAAACGTGCTGTTGTTGTGTTGTTGTAGGTCTAGGTGTCATAGGAAATCCCCAAATGTTGTCCACGATGCTCAAAATGTAAACAATTAGAAAATTTTCCAAAAATAAAGCTAGGTTCGACCTCTGAAAAGAAAACGTGGGTTCGAATTTAGAAAAGACCTTGGTTCGTCCCCTATATCAGACTCGAATGTAGAAAGGTAACACACTAGATTCCTTCGACCTTGACAAAACCCACTTTCGACCTCCCGTATGGTCGAATGTAACTAAGATGGTCGAATGAACAACCAACACACTTGAAAAATCTTGGTTCGACCTAAAATCCTCCTGGTTCGACCCAAAAACCTTGATTCGACCTCAAAAACTCACACGTTCGACCCAACTCTCTCTGGTTCGACCCGACCCATTTGAAAAACGGTTATTCTTCAAAAATCAGTTATTTTGACCCAAATTTTTCTAAAGTTTATGGATTTTGATGATCTTAATCAGGTTTTGCTTCGGATTTGATGGAGATCAACTTTAATGAATAAAAATTTTGATTTTATCCGTGAAATCTAGTTCAAATCAATCAATCTCCATTAAAACTCAAAGTTCATGCAAAACAGAAAAATTTTAGGTGTTTTTGGATAAAAATCTATTCGAAATCTATCAAAATGCAGTTGTATGATCGAGATAACTCTGATACCACTTTGTTGATGATCGGTTTTGACAAAAACGACTATATGATCATACAAGTAGAAATCTAGGTGCGGAAACCCTAGATCGTATGCAATATGATATAGATCAAATCAGACATAATCAAATACGTTTTCAACAATCATTTCATTAATAAACATTGTTGATTTATCTTTAAAATTGAGTTTAGAAACCAGAGAGAAACACACACACAAACTCTAGACCAAATGACCAAAAACTTAATCACAAAATAAAACTTTAGCCTTATATACTACTACACATTCGACCCTTTGTCTAGGTCGAATGTGTTCTTCGACTTCCTCCATAGCTCGAACCAAACAAACCGATCATAATATCTTCCTTCGACCACTTCATTCTTCATTTGACCTATGAAAAGCCCACCTTCGACCCCACGACCACTCGAAGGTGCAATAACATCTAACCAAAACTTCCAAAATCGCTATAAAGTCAATCCAAAAGCATCACACTTCGTGCACTTACAATGGGCAAGGAGGTCCACATTGAGGTGTTGGACAAACCCTTTGTCCCGTAACGATGAGTCAACATCATCTAAACTAGCAACGCGTCCTGGATGACGTCAATCAAAGCTTATCTGGCTTCCGGTAACCTGCCTGACAACAAATCAGAGGCCCGAAAGATCCAATACAAGGCTTTACACTATCAGTTGACCGACGGTATTCTTATTTGGGATATTCACGAAGGCATCTGTGGCCTGCACGCGGGGCTTGAATGGTAGTCGCAAAGCTAATGAACGCATGGTATTATTGGTCGGGCATGCACCTAGACCCAGTGGTGGAACTTCGCAAGTGCAACTCCTGGTAGCATCACGCATCGAATACCCTGCACCCCAAAGTGATCTAGTGCCCGTAAACGCGGCATGGCCTTTCCAGAAATAGGCAATTGACATTGTTGGGCCATTCCGCATAGCACCAGGGAATGTAAAGTTCCTAATCGTCGCCATGGACTACTTCACCAAATGGGTTAACGCCAAGCCCCTAGCAAAGATCGATGGGGTGCACTTCAAGAAATTTATCTGGGAGTTTATTATTTGAAGATTTGGCGTCCTTTTGAAACTTATAAGCAATAATGGAACACAGTTCGCGGGTCAGCATCTGCAAGAATGGCTGGCGTAACTGGGCCTTTAGCAAATCTTCAAATGCCTCGCGCACCCACAAGGCAACGGCCAGGTTGAAAGATAAAATAAAAGCATTGTTGAAAGCATTAAAGTCGGCTCAGAACCAAACGAATAGGTTGGGTCGATGAGCTCCCCCATGTCCTTTGGGCTCATAGCACCCTTACAAAAAAAGCAATGGTGAAACTCCATTCAGCCTCACGTATGGTTCCGAGGCAGTCATCCCTGCAGAAATTGGATGTCCTTCCACAAGAGTCCTTATGGCGGACAACGGAACTAACTACATCGAGCTCCGGTTAAACCTTGACTTGCTAGAAGAACGGAGTCAACTCGCCGCAATCAAAGAGGAAAAGTACAAGCAACAATTTGAGCTCTACTACAACCTGCACGTAAAGGTGTGGAAATTCAATGTTGGAGATTACTTTTTTTCACAATAACGAAGCATCCAACTGATAAGGAAAATTGGCTCCTAACTGGGAAAGGCCATACAAGATTCAAGAAATCTTAGGGAAGGGCGCCTACGTGCTAGAAAGATTAAACGGCACACCTATCCCAAGATCCTACAACACAGCACAAATACACGAATTTCTTATTTAGTCTACTTGTAATTTTGGCTAAACATGCCTATGTATTTCATGTTCATTAAAGAGTTATCTTTCCGACATCAATTGTTGTATTTACCATTCACGCTACAGTCTTCAAGGCGCCGAGTATTTTAATAGTCAGCGGCACACTGCGTATACACATCATAATCCGCAAATTCTAGTTAACGCTCGGGAGACTACCCTACGCAAAAAAGCAAAACTACAACAGCATAATGAAATAATATACCTCGATGATTGTTTTGGAGAGATGAAGGAACCTCTTTCTTTTGATCCTATTAATAGATTTGGAGGCGTCAAAGGAAAACAAAGCAATCGTAACAATGTTGTTTGAAAAGAAAAAATTACTCGTGTTAAAGAATACATTTGTAAGTGGGCATATGAATGTGTGATTCGATTTCATGCCTTTGAGAAGGATAGCTTCAAAATATTAGCGGAGACTATTGGTCAATTTAGTACTCATGTGATGACTCCTACTAGATATGATATGGGAAATACTTTTTTGAAAAAAGAGGTGGAAAATACTAAAAAATCTTTGAAAAAATACAAAGAAGAATGGAAATTTATAGGGTGCTCTATTATGACCGATGCATGGTCCGATAGAACAAGAAGAAGCATCATGAATTTGTGTGTCAATTCAAGGCTAGGTACTATTTTCTTATCTGCTAAAGAATGTTCGGATGAAGCGCACACAAGTGAATACATATTTGAGTATGTAGACAAATGTATTGAAGAAGTTGGTTCTGAAAATTTCGTTCAAATTGTGACCGATAATGCATCTATTAATATGGGTGCGTCAAAATTGTTGAAGGAGAAAAGACCAACAATCTTTTGGACATCATGTGCAACACATACCATAAATCTCATGCTTGAAGGTAATAAGTTTAACATTGTTTTTTTTTTTCATTTTTAGTTTTATTATATCCTGTTAGTTTGTTGGTTGTATAGATTATCACTATGTAACTTTATTTATTTTGAAGCTACTGCTGGTTACCAAGATATAAAAAAAATATTGGTCAAGCAAAGAAGATAACAGTGCTCATTTATTCTCACCACAAAACATTGAATGAGGAAATATACAAAGAAAAGGAATATTGTGAGACCGGGACTTACAAGATTGCTTCTGCCTTCCTTACTTTACAAAGTTTGTCGGAAAAAAGATGTCAACTTAGGCATATGTTTTCAAGTGGAGAATGGGAATCATGTAAGTTATCTAAAACTGTTAAAAGGGGTGCTGCTTATGCAACGGCTTTATCCCCATCATTTTGGGCTGGTGTGACAAGGTGTTTGAAAGTATTTGCACCATTAGTCAAGGTTCTATGAATGGTCGATGCTGATTGGAAGCCTTCAATAGGTTTTATATATGGTGAGCTTCAAAAGGCAAAATAAGATATTATTAAAGTTGTGAATGATAATAAAACTGCATACAAGCCTATTATGGATATTATCTCAAAAAAAAATCATCTGGAAGGCTTGATACGTGCCTACATTTTAAACCCGTATTATTTTTATAATGATCCGGGGGTCCAAGATGATTTAGATGCCAATGATGCAGAAATTGAGTTTTTTGGTGTTCTATTTCCCAAAGACTTTGAGATGCAAAGCCGAATCTTGGATGTCGAGTTACCAATCTACCAACTTAAGCAAGAATAGTTTGATCGTCCAATTGCACTTAAAGCATGTAAAGTCAATGACGATAAGTTTGATCCAGGTTAGTTAATAATTATCAAAATTTGTATTTTCTAATTTCAGATTAGTCATTTAATATGTTATGTTTATATCATTAACATTACAGCAAACTGGTGGGAAACCTATGGTCACTCCACTCCAAATATGAAAGGATTGCTATGAGGATCCTTTCATTGACTACTAGTTCATCAGGATGTGAAAGAAATTGGAACATGTTTGAAGGGGTTAGGGGATATATATATATATATATATATAAACAATTTTCTAAATAGCGTATTGTTGAATACCTGAATTTAATGTTTATTTTGAACCTTTTAGGTACATACAAAAAAAAAGAAATAGACTAGAGGAGAGTAAAATCAACGATCTTATTTTCATTCAATTTATTGCAAATTTGATGGAGAAAAAAAAAAAAGAGTTGAGAAATCTTGAAGTACATAAAGCGGAAGATGGTGGTGGGTCTAAAGAACAGATTTTGGATGAGGAGGTGGGAGTTGAGCCGGGCCTAACCAATAAGACAAGTGTATCGAGAGAACTTCATGATGAAGAATTTGAGTAAGAGATTGAGGAGGAAGTAGATGAAGAAATTGAATGCGAGTCAGATGGGGGTGAAATTAATGAACACTGTGTAGAAGACATAGATGAAACTAGTATTTTACCCGCCGCCGCGACACGCGGCGGCACACGACGTACACGCCTCGTTATGCACGGTAACATACAACCGATCGAATTTTCCACGCGCGACCTTTGTTTCAGGTAATACCATTGTTGCCAGGTCTACGCGCACTTCGCTGCGCAAACACAATTCAAAACAAACATAGTGGCGCGCCGCGTACGAAAGTACACACTTGTACAGAATCAATTCGCTTTGTTAAAGTTCTGATGAATGGAAAGACTGTTTTAAGAGACTTAACACTTCAAGTCTACATAACACTTAGATTACATGACACCCACACAACAAAAGCATCACTGTAAAGAAATCCTATAACTACAATCACACAATAGTCACAGTATTTGTAAAGGCATGACCATCCATCTTACCTTGCTGTCATCAAGAATCAAAACACACCCTTTTTCCTCTTCACACAAACAATAGCAACAAATTAATTTCCTGACCTTACTCAATAGTCCACATAGGCGGATGTTGACCAGACTTTTTTCTCTTGCCTCTTTACTTCTCTTTCTTGTTACGTTGCGTGGTGGTGGCGCCGCCAGCTACGGTGGAGTAGATGCAGAGAATTAGCCTGAGGATTCAAAATTAAACAGGCATAGCTACGACACGCAATAAGATGACGAAAACAGAAGAGACGACGAAACCACAAAGAAGGTATTACTCAACATCGCGGGAGGACCTTACCGGTTGTTGTCAACAGATAGAAGAGAGAGACATGCATTCCAGATCCAGATCTGAAACTACACCCACTTCTGCCGTTGGTTTGATGTGAGTAATTAAGTCGGAAGCTTCGAAGCCAGATGATAGAAACAAAAGAACCGATGGTATGAATAGAGAGAAAGGAGGGTTATGTAGACAGAAGGAAGAGAAGAAGAGATTGTATAGAGAGAAGGCAGAGAAGAGAGAAAAGTGAAAGCTAAGATGGGCAACCGGCTTGACAGGTAAAAGAGTACGCATAGAAGGATTGTAAAGGCAGGATGATGAGTTGCACAAACAGATACAGTTTCGGTAGTCTCACAAAGCTGTTTTACTTTTTAATATATAATAATATGAACTGCTTAATCTAGAAAGTATTTGAACCAATATGTTAATGTTTAAACTTTTGAGTACTCTTTTTGGGACAGATTGAGTACGTGAATTGTGTTATGTTTAAGTTTGTTTTGTATTTTGAACTACTTTTAACTTTTAAAAACTATATTATTATGGATGTGTGTGTGTATATATATATAAATTTGAAAATATACATATAAAATTTCCAATCCCGATTAATCTCGACTAATCATGATTAATCGCTAGTCCCCACCCTGCCGAACTACTAGCGCCTAACGAGCTCTACAACACTGGGTATAAGTATGAATTTTAGCCACCATTTTCTTGCGCCCACAAGAACCAGGAATTCTAGAGGGCCGCGTTGGATGAAGCAGCACCTTAGAAGACCCAGTAGACTCCTCATCGAATATAATACCACATGGGATCTCTCTCGGTGCAGCAATAGAAAAAGGGTCAGGGTTTAAAGGAAGCTAACCCGTGGCGCTGAAATGCACTGGCGCATCTACAAGGTTGGGTAGGTAAAACCTACCCAACATCTCCTTAACCCGTGACGGCCTCTGTGCCGGCAGAACCTGCCACTTTAAACAAGCTTTACCATATGCCACAAATGCGTCAAACTACGTCAAACCTAAAAAACAGTAAACAGTTAGCCAACAAGCAAAATACCACTTACTATCGACACAGCGCAGGGGTGAACACTTACCCTCATCGCAGATATAGGGCTCCTGACCAGGCCCCAAGCGCAGGCGACTCATCCCTATGTACACCAAGAAAGCTTCCTTGCACACTGCTCCTCTTGATATCCGGCCATCACAGGATGGTCCGGAAACTATTGGCACTCAGCAAGCACCTTCCATGGCATCGCCACAAGGAAGGCGCCCCTCGTCACAAAAATGAATTTGTCTTTCTAGTAATGCAAAGACTAGGCACATTCAACCCCATCGGCTGCACTTTTGGGATGGCGTAAAATTGAACCGCGAAGATATAATTTCCAAAACATAAAAAACATTGAACTGCTCGAAATTCATTTTAATGTCCAGGTCTCCGCAAATAGGCCTCGAAGTGAACGAGCCTGAGTGAAGAATCAACGAGTATGACTCGGGTACAATGAGGGGTGGCTACTCGTGTTCACTACAGGATATAATCCTTTGCTCACAACGAGGATAGATCCGTGGCCCGTTAGCTAATGAAAGAATAAAGAAGTGACACACAAATACACGAGATATAAGTGGTTCGGTCTCGTTGACCTACGTCCACTGAAAAAGGTAGTCGTTATTGCTTTGAATGATTACAAATATAAAGACGAGATACAAGTGTATTACAAGTGTGTGTTTAATTGGTGAATTGATTGACCTATAAAAAGGAGGAGAAGCCTTTCTTTTATAGGGGATCTATGAGCCAGGTGCTTGCGGCCCATTTCAAGAGTAGTGGGCTTGGGCCTATCTTCCAGAAGCCCAGACAGTTGGATTTGGACAAACTGGTTGCATAAAGTAAACCAGCTAAGAATAGCGCCCTGTGATTGGTCCATGTGGCACGCTGTGATTGGTTGTCACGGGCGGCGCCCTGCTACTGGTACACGTGGCGTGTTGTGGTGGACTGCAGGGGCTTCATTTTCTTCCTGCTGGCAGAGGGTGTCAGGCGGCTAGCTTCCTCTAGAAATTTGGCTGAGGTAACGTCCGACACCTAGGAGGTGGTGCAGCAAGTGGGGCTCAAGGCGAGCTGCAACTTGGCGCAAGCAGCTTCTTATACTCCGCGGGTGACCATCGCCAGATTTGGCGAGGTGCTAGCGCTGATAGATTGTTCTAACAAGATGTTGTTGGATCCTTTCCTCCGTCGAGTATTGTTGTTCCGCGGAGGTGTGTTATGGAGACAACATTGTGGGTAGGGTGCGCCTGGGCGCTGGAACTGGTACCTTACCCCTTCACTGAGCATCCCAAATCCACCCAACTACGTCACATGAATCCCATATGCCACAAGAGTGTCAATCTGGAATTTTGTGGCTAGTAAATGGAAGACATACTTCAAAAAGTGGGCTTCATATAGGGCAATTTGCCAAGAGGAGGGGTCAGCGTTCTAGCTCCAATCGCTGGCAACTCCGGCTCCCATGCCTAATCAAACTCCATTAATTTACAGAAGTCTTCAAAGCCCTTCTTGCTCCACTTCACAGTCGTGGTTTCCATCACCTTCGTTGTAGCCTTTGTCTTCTCAGACATTTATCAGGGTTTCTCTCAGTGTTTTGTGAACTGGTACGTGAACCTTCTAACATTAAAAATAAGAAATGGGGAAGAAAAAGTGGAAAGTTTTCCCTAAAACTCAAATGTTGCTCGGAAAACTTGAAGAACAACCGGAGACTTCGGGGAGATTTTTGGATAAAAAGATGGAAGACATTGAAGATGTGAGGAGAGAGATGGAGGAAGGACTATTTATACCAATCGCATTAATTAAGATGGGTTACAGCTGGAAGAAACGGCTGACGTATCAAGATTTGGATAAACCTCAGTGCGACGCATGGCCTACGTTTTCCAAAATGGCATTTACACTCGCGCGCGTGGCTTTCTCAACATGCCTCCTCGAAACTCTTGAATAGTTAATGCAACTTTTTCAAAATTCTGGCGCCATTACTTTCAAGCATTTCCCCTGATTAATGACGACGGTTGCGCATTAACTATTTTAAAAAGTAGAGATACGTCACCCACGGGTCTCCACCTTAGCACCATGCTTGCCACATCAACACTAGGCGATTTGTTGACGTAAAACCCAAAAAGTCGTTCTCCGCCTAATTCCATTTCAGGAGCGTGTGTGCCACGTCATCACCCTACGATGGGTACACGTAAAACGAAAAGACATTCTCCGCATGTTTTGTCCTTAAAAACATGATTGCCATGTCACCATCCTGCGTTGGGTTGACGTAAAATGAAAAGACATTCTTCGCCTAATTCATTTTCATGAGCGCACATGCCACGTCATCACATTCCAATGGGTTGACGTAAGACAAAAAGACGTTCTCCACATGTTTTATCCTCAGAAACATACTTGCCATGTCACCATCTTGCGATGTGTTGACATAAAATGAAAAGACATTCTCTGCCTAATTCCTTTTCTGGAGAGCACGTGCCAGGTCATCACCCTGCGATGGGTTGAGTTAAAACGAAAAGACGTTCTCCGCATGTTTTCTCCCCAGAAACATGCTTGCCACGTCACCATCCTGAGATGGGTTGACATAAAATGAAAAGACGTTCTCCGCCTAATTCCTTTTCAGGAGCACGTGTGCCACATCATCACCCTACGATGGGTTGACGTAAAATGAAAAGACGTTCTCTGCATGTTTTCTCCCCATAAACATGCTTGTCACGTCACCATCCTATGATGGGTTTGACGTAAAATGAAAACACGTTCCTCGCATGCTTTCTCCTCAGAAACATGCATGCGATGTCATTACCCTGCGATGGGTTGACGTAAAACCAAAAGACGTTCTCCGCATGTTTGTTCCTCAGAAACATGCTCGCCATGTCAGCGTCTCTTGATATAGGTTAAAGAGCTGTAATATGTACTTCTTAGCATACATTTGGCAATGACTAAGACCAGAACGGGTCGCTTTTATTGATATGGTGTCGCTGGTTATGGCACTATATCCATTCAATGACGATGATGATATTTAAATGGTTGAGCTTTCACCCACATCTTACCAATTTTAGTCTAGCACCCCACCCACTCTTTTCGTAATACCGGGAGACACGTTGGACTAGGGGGAGTTGAAGGGTAGGGTTCCAAATCCCAGTGCGGATACAAACCCTACCCCACAAACTTAGCCCAAAGTTATAAACACCTCCGCTAAGTCTTCCACAGTGCTGGTCATGAAGCGCTAAACAAGACAAGGATACTAAATCACTGCGGGGGTTCCATTAGCGCTAAGCATAAAGCCAAGAAGATGATGGTTGCAAACCTCTATGGAATTTCCATCGCGCAACCTAAAGCATCCACGCAAGCCTCCTCGTGTAACACTGTAAGAGCCTAGCGCGAAATAATCAGAAGACGACGCGTGTCAGAGCTGGCCCACAACTCTGACCACCACGAGTGAAGGTGCAGCCTCCTTTTTCCTACCATGTTGCACTATTCACCTTTTGTGTCACACGTCACATCAGCCGCCTTCTAGAAGGAGCAGGCGGCGCTGTCAGAGAAAGATCCCATTGCAACCACTCCTGCTGCCCCACATGTACCTAGAGCAGGGCGGTACACCTTTTCTATCTCTCCAGCATTAATTGTGCCCAGTTCAATTCCAATTGCGCGGTCCAATACTAACTGATTGGGCCAAAAGGAGGCAAGCCCATAACCCGGGCCCAAGTCCATCGTCATGGTTATGGGTTAGTGATGTTTGGCCCGCGAATATCCTATATGAAGGAGGTCACCCTTTCTTTATACAGGATCGATCACACATTATTACAACGAACCGGACCAACACCATTTCATAGCCTGCTATTACGAGTCACTGTGACTTTTCTTCGTTTGCCTCCTTTCGTACGTCCCATTAGTTCTTGTCACTCCTCAACCGATGGTGGAATACATCAAGGCGCGACTTGTGATAGATTGTTCAAAGATTTCATGACACTAGTATTGTGACAAATAATTTAAAGATAGATTTCATTCATAACATTGAAAGGTCTAAAATAGAAATACAAACTGTCTAAAAACAAAGTAGTACAATATCAAGAATAACAAAATTAAACTATTGTGTGTTTCTAGTCCAATCCTATCAAGTTTCTTGATTTCCTCGCATCAAACATTTCCTGCAACATGTATAAAATATCTGTCAACACATAAAGTATTGGTGAACATACTAGTTTTGACCTATGTATATAGCATCAGAAAGTTTTACTCAAATCATCATGTCATAGTCATGCGCATACAGAACCATACAAAAGGCAACTACACTCGAATACACAAATGGAAACTTAACATGACCCGTAAAGGGGGCGGTGTGTCACTCCTATAGCGCTATACATGTAAGTTGGGATGTATGCTAATAGACAGTTGTATGTAAGAATTAGATTCTAGCATGGCATAGCATATAAGACTGTTAATTAGATTGAGCATAAGAGTATGAAAAAAAAAGTTTAAGGTTTTTGCATAGATACATGTTGAGCTCCAAAGAGTTAAAGAAAAAAAAGGGGACAAGTATGAACTCACCTTAGGGTGCGTTCGTTAAGTTCCCGTTAGAGTCTTTGGAGAACTTTAGTTCCGGTTAGACTAGAGTTGAAAAAGAATGGAATTCGGAGGAAGATTCAAGAGTACAAGGAAGTCATGCATTGCCTTTAACGTGAACCAAAACACAAACCACCATAAAGGTGATTCGGATGGTCATGAGAGTCAAGTAGTGCCTTTAAGGCTAACCAAAACACAAACCACCATTAAGGTGATTCGGATGGCCAAGAGAGTCAAGTATTGGTAAGGTAGGGATGTATCCACAAGTCCATCCAACATTAAGTTGTTGGTGAACTTGGTTAGTATTACTACAACTAACCTTCTAGTGCATAAAAACAATAGAAGATGAAACACCTTTGAGGCCTTATTTTTGTGTCCTACTCATATTCATTTGCCATAGCAAACAAGAGTTAGGTACTAAAAGTTTCTCCAAGGGGTTAGGAGAAGAAAAGGAGTGGATGAAAAGTGAGGTTGAAGGTCAAGAAACTTACTGATTTGTATTAGAAAGTTTGCTTGAAGTTCTTGAAGATTTGAGAGGTTTTGAGAGGTTTAAAGAGTGATTTAGGATTGAGCAAGTGTTAGCATGGGTACGGAGTGGTGTATTTATAGTTGGTGTGAAGGGGTTGGGTATTAAATGGAGTAATGAGGTGGTTAGGAGTGAATTAGGTGGAAGTTAAGTTTATGTGATGATCATAATTGTTGACATCTCAAAAGAAAAAAAATAATAATAAAAATAAAAAAATCAACGAACAACATGTTATATGTTGTTGTTGTTATTAGCTAAAGTCCACCGTCAATTTAATTTGTGATTTTTTTAACTAAACGTATTATTATAATAAGTATATATATGTTTAAAAATAAATAGATAAATATATATTAAGATCTTAACTAAATGAGTTTCTTGTTATAACGTTTAAATTGTTTAGGATAAATTAAAATGACGACCCATCATGAATTGGTAGGAGTAACATAAAAGAAATGAATAAAGGCGAACTTGGAATTTGTTATGTATAGAATCTAAAATACATGAAAAGTAAAAATCACGTGATGTTACAGTCTCCCCTACTTTAGAAAATTTCGTCTCAAAATTTAATGTTTAAGTCAAATGCTGTATCTAGTCACTTTGCGATAATTATGCTCGTAAAAGAAGTACTTTTAAAACTTTAACCCAAGGTCGTACGTAAAAAAAAAATTGCAAGTTTAACCAACTAAAGCATTTTTGTGAATAGTGAATGAAAGTAGGTATGTGTATGGAGTTTATGCAGCATGTTTTGGGAAAGATAAGTAAATACATGGTATAACATATATGAAATAGTAAAAATTTTGTGAAGATAGGTAAAATACTGTATAACATATATGAAATAGTAAAGTTTTGGGAAAATAAGTAATTATGCTGTATAACATATATGAAGTAGTAGAAATTTTGGCTTGTAGCGAAAACAAATTCCTTGGGATGGTAAATATGTGAGCATAATGAGTGCCTAGGTGCAGGGTTTATTAATAGGTATTTGGTTTGCACAAGGTCGGAAATTTTACCCTAAAATGTTGAGAAGACGACCAAAATATACGAGAAGTTGGACTAGTTGAAACAGGTTATTGGTGAAATAAATAGCAGTCATTTAGTTTTTGAAATCCAATATATAAGTAGTCAAGAAATATATGAAAGCGATGAACAAATCTTGTTTTAAATGCATGAATGCTTTAAGGGGTTAAAGACAGAGTTACGCGACTTAGAACGAGATTTTTGATAATGATAGGATTGCTGATTAAGAAAGGAAAGGCAAAAGGAAAGAAACGAAGTTGATGGAGATTACAAGTATAGATTATTCATAGCAAGGATAATGTTGCATAGTAGAGAGTGTGGTTCAAAACAAGGTTATAATATGCATAAAAGATAAATAATGCAAGCGTGATTAAACTAGTAAACTATAACATAAACGGTATCGCAAAAGATAAATAACGTAAGTGTTGGTCAAAATTTAAACTCGACACCCAAAACTTTTGATGGCACGAATAACTCTACTTTTGGTAGTATGACAGGACATTTATGTATAGGATGTACCGACGACGTATCCACCATGCTGTTATCATACCTCATCCGTGTTGTTATCAAGTCATGATAGGTTACACACACTGGGACTTGTTATGTTTTCCATTGCATATGTGGTTACGTTCAGATGTATAAAATCAAATATAAGAATGGACAATTGGATTCCTAATGAAAACGCACAAAATGTTTTGACTGTGGGCAATATAAAATTCGAGTTTATTACAAATTGAGTTTTATCACTACGCGGGCAATTTTAGGTATTCAAGACTAAAGGCCAAGTTTCATGGTAGAAGAATTTAGTCCGTTGAATGTTAAAGAAAAACATATTTAATTGAAGTGGGGAAAATTTAGTGTAAAAGTCTTACCGAAGATGGACTTTGATTTATGAAAAATCCATTTTATTAAGCGAGGAAAATAGTTTATTGAGAATTTTAGTTTGGCGTTGGTGAATATTTTAACTCGTGATACGATTTCAAGAGAAAAGGTTTTGGGATTATAAAGAGGTAGGTTGTCTGATTTTGCATGTCTTTTGCTCACAAGTCCTGTTTTGCAAAAAAAAAATTCTTTTGTTATGGATGACATTGGGCGTCCTGAAAGCAAAATTTATTTTAAGCACTTTTACCTTTTAGAATCTCGTTCTTCATATCGACTTGACACACATTTGTTAGTGGTTTGAAGGTTGAAATTGAGGATTTTGTAGAAGAATATGCATCCCCTTAGGAATAGTAGGAAGAATTTTGTTCAAAAATTTTGAAAAAGGTTGTGTGCGAGGAGAAAAGGGTCTTGCGATGTTTGAATTCTGCCGGTAAATTATGATTGTAAACTAAGATAACGATGGTATTTCATAATTCAAAAAAAGAAAATTTCACATCTGAATAATTTCTTGAAAACGTTACATAAGGAAATTCTCATTTTTTTCTAAAAAAAAGAAAAGAAAAATCAATCTTCTTTAGTGTGGTGAGTGGGTCTTCCAGCATCGTAGATCACCATGGCAAGTCTTGGGCATTGGTTGCGCCCATGGGTTGGGTCATTGCACTCGGAGCATATCCATCCATTGGCTTTAGTGAATAAGGTAGTGCTAGTAGGTTTTTCGGGTCGTGGTTTAGTGGTGTGGCGACATGTTTTTGCTAAATGACCATATGCACCACAGTTGGCGCATATGCGGCATGGTGTGTGAGTGGGATGGTGGAATTTACAACTCTTGCATAACGGATGGGTTCCAGGGTAATGCTTTTTGTTGGGGATCGGAGTCCCAGGGGTTGTCGAAGTGTGGTTTCTTTTGAGGTTTTTGCGTTTTCGATTATCCTTTTTCGTTTGCTTGGTAGGGGTATGGGTGGATGGTTTAGTACCTATATGGTTTGTACTTTCGTGGATGATATCGTCGGGGTTTGGAATTGAGTTTGTTGGTGTCTCTAGTCCAGGGAGGATCTTGATCACTTCTTGGGCAATAAGACTCGCCAGTTGATTGAGATCGATGTTATTGAGACGCGAAGACATCTACGCGAATCATACATAAGAAAATTTGCATAACCGTTTTTAAGAAAGGTGACTTTTGAATTTAGGCAAGGAGTTATTAGAATGTTGATTAACAATGAAAGTTTGTGAGTAAAATTTCACTAGATCGGTAAAGCTAGTGCAAATTCGAATATATAAAAAAATATACATAAGCTCAAGTTGTTCTCATAGACTTAGTATGTAAGTTCAAGTTACACGTATGGTATGCAAGTTTCACGTTGTTCAAATAATGCAACATATATATATATAAGTAAAGTGCACATAAACAACATAGAGGAGTTTTGAATACTTGTTGGTTTGCGAATATTATTATTTTTTGGAGATTGCAAGAGTAGCTTGAAGCGCGAGTCTTGAGATCGAGTACGAGAGGATAAGGTACAATTTCTAGTAAAGAAAACATAGCACGAAAACATAATTGAAAGTAGCATTAGCATAAAAAGAAAGGCTCGATAAAAAATAAATGGAGTGTTCCGGAATGGAACTAAGACTAACCAAAGTGATTCGAATTTTACCATTGAGTTTGGAAACATGCTTTGGCCTAATAGGTGGAAATACTCTCGTTGAAATTTTCGGTTAACGGTACTCACCCTTCCAGTTACTACATGTCCCTTGTCATTGGAAAATTTGAGACTTTGGAGAGATTGAAAAAAAAATCAAAGATTGAAACTAGTCGCCAAGTTACGGATTTCACTCATATCTTAGCGATGTCGTTTCTTGAGTGTGGTTTTTGCACTTGTCCAATGACGTAGGAAAATCAATTCCAACAATCAATTGGTAAGTTTCCACTAGAACGAGATGTTGTGAGATTTCCACCAAGGTAAGGAAATTACGCCTATCTTGGTGTAGTTTCAAAAACATTAAAGAATAACACGGATTGAAAGTTGTCACCAAAGTGAGGGTTTCACGCCTATTTTAGTGACTTCCTTTCGTTGTGGTATAAGAGTGTCTTCGAGTGTAGAATAATCCATCATAAGGAAGGTAAATTTTTATAGTCCAAAAGATTTAGAGTAGAAGCAATTTAGGAAGAACAAGTATATTTAGCATGATAAGAGAATGGTCAATAAGGTTCCTAACTATAGTCTAGGTCAATCATGGCAATTTTCCCTAGTTCCCTATAGTCATGGCTCTGATACCAATCTATCACACCCCAACCGATGGCGGAATACATCGAGGCACGACTTGTGTTAGATTGTTCAAAGACTTCATGACACTAGTATTGTGACAAATAATTTAAAGATAGATTTCATTCATAACATTGAAAGGTCCAAAATAGAAATACAAATTGTCTTAAAACAAAGAAAGTACAATATCAAGAATAACAATATTAAATTAGTGTGTGCTTCTAGTCCAATCCTATCAAATTTCTTGATTTCCTCGCATCAAACATTTCCTGCAACATGTATAAAATATCCGTCAACACATAAAGTATTGGTGAGCGTACTAGCTTTGATCTACGTATATAGCATAAGAAAGTTTTAATCAAATCATCATGTCATAGTCATGAGCATACGGAACCATACAAAGGCACCAACACTCGAATACACAAGTGGAAACTTAACATGAACCATAAAGGGGGCGGTGTGTCACTCCTATAGCGCTATACATGTAAGTTGGGTTTTATGCTAATAGACAGTTGTATGTAAGAATTAGATTCTAGCATGGCATAACATATAATCATGTTTATTAGATTCAGCATAAGAGTATGTAACAAAAGTTTAAGGTTTTTGCATAGATACATGTTGAGCCCCAAATAGTTAAAGAATAAAAAGGGACAAGTATGAACCCACCTTAGGGTGCGTTCGTTACGTTCCCGTTAGAGTCTTGAGAGAACTTTAGTTCCGATTAGACTAGAGTTGAAAAAGAATGGAGTTAGATTCGGAGGAAGATTCAAGAGTACAAGGAACTCATGCATTGCCTTTATGGCGAACAAAAACACAAACCACCATAAAGGTGATTCGGATGGTTATGAGAGTCAAGTAGTGCCTTTAAGGCTAACCAAAACACAAACCACCATAAAGGTGATTCGGATGGTCAAGAGAGTCAAGTATTGGTAAGGTAGGGATGTATCCACAAACCTTCCAAGTTAATAGATTAATAGAGTTTTGAAAGTATATATGTTAGTATTTACATAAAATAACTAGGAGATTAAAGAATTGTATGGTGACTTAGTTTGGAAGAGCCTTGACTTTCCTTGGTCAACCACTAACCATAACACAAGTCCATCCAACATTAAGTTGTTGGTGAACTTGGTTGGTATCACTACAACTAACCTTCTAGTGCATAAAAACAATAGAAGATGAACCACCTTTGAGACCTCATTTTGGTGTCCTACTCATATTCATTTGTCATAGCAAACAAGAGTTAGGTCCTAGAGGTTTCTCCAAGGGGTTAGGAGAAGAAAAGGAGTGGAATAAAAGTGAGGTTAAAGGTCAAGAAACTTACTGATTTGAATCAGAAAATTTGCTTGAAGTTCTTGAAGATTTGAGAGGTTTTGAGAGGTTTAGAGATTGATTTAGGATTGAGCAAGTGTTAGAATGGGTAGGGAGTGGTGTATTTATAATTGGGGTGAAGGGGTTGGGTGTTATAAGGAGTAATGAGGTGGTTAGGAGTGAATTAGGCGGATTTAAGTTTATGTGATGGTCATAATTGTTGACATCTCAAAAGAAAAAAATAATAATAAAAGTAAAAAAAATCAACGAACAACATGTTATATGTGGTTGTTGTTGTTAGCTAAAGTCCACCGTCAATTTAATTTGTGCTTTTTTTTAACTAAAAGTATTATTATAGTAAGTATATATATGTTTAAAAATAAATAGATAAATATATATATATTAAGATCTTAACTAAATGAGTTTCTTGTTATAGCGTTTAAATTGTTTACGATAAATTATAATGACGACTCGTCATGAATTGGTAGGAGTAACATAAAAGAAGCGAATAAAGGCGAACTTGGAATTTGTTATGTATAGAATCTAAAATACATGAAAAGTAAAAATCATGCGATGTTACAGTTCTATTCTTTCAGGTTTCGGTACGAGTCACGAGTGGTGAGTAAAGGATTATAACCTGCAGCAACCATGAGAGCAACACAATACTAATCTTCGTTGAGATAAGTATCACTCGTTGTTTCTTCACCTACCAATTCCCAAATGCATATACTCATACCATGACTTTGGGCAACTAATATTCATTTAACAAGCAACATAATCAATTGTAAACATGGGATTTGTAGGGTTTACCTCTTAACAAATTTGCCAATTGTCTAGATTTTTCCTTTGTTTAGGTTAGTTTTTTCAGTTTCTAAGACTCTACCGACCCATATTTCACTCCTTATAACACATTTCACACCCTATGAATTCAAAATCAAAAAACCCACATGCAAATTAAAATCATCATCAAATCTGGAATTGTTAAATACCTTACAATCGGATTTCTATGAGGATTCATTTTCATTAACATACAAGGATTTGGGTTACAAATTCTCTTTCAATAAGGAGATTTTTGGCAGGTTTGAGTTAGTAGGTGTGAGTGTGTGTGGAAGGTGTGTTTGTCGAACAACACCCTGCACACCATTTCTCCCTCTTTTGTTCCCTAGTCCACCCAATCTTTCTATCAATTGGCAGGAATAACCCTCCTTGTTTAGGTGAATTGCTATTTAGTTAATATAGATGATTAACCATGTTAGGGTATTAGGCCTTTTACTATCACATGTTGTAACAAAGTTAAAAAGTTAATTAGATTTAGGTGTTACAAAAATTGTGCTTTAGACGACGCCAAAAAAAATCCTTATAATTATAAACGTTTTGGTACATTTGCAGACGCATTACTCACGTTTTCCATAAATTTGTTGATTTATAGACATTTCCATACATGTGCACGACCCTGGAGCCAAAAACAAGAAAAAGTATCATTTCTCACAAGATTTTCATTTTAGTGAAATTGTGTAAACAGGCCACTTTGAGCTACAATATCTCATTCGTACGACCTTAGGTACATTTATGGTTTGTTTCCTAGCAAAGATCTCACATGATACATGGCCTAAACATAATTTTTTCGGTTGTTAGAGCGTGTTTCAAAGTCAGAAACACGTTCAAAAAAATATGAAAAAGTCATTTTCTACAACATTTTAGGAGCCCTCGAGTCTGGTATCTAGTTGCTACACATGTTGGCCTATAGAAGATGTTTTAATCCTGCTGGCATCCAAACATTGACAGGTTGCGTCTAAACATTAGACACGATCCATCTAAGCCATGTAGAGCAGCCGTTAGGATAGATGCACCTAGCAATAAGCCAAAAGGGTACCAGCAACATGTTAGGGATTTGTTGTGGTTTAGATGTAGTTTGAACATTAGATGATTTAGTGGAAGCAGCTGGGATCAAGAAACCGACTAGTGGAAGCGGTTACTATCCTTTTTTGCTTGATGTGTCATTAATTAATTGGTTGAATGTAATAATGAAAGAGTTAACACGTTAGCCTCTTTGTTCATGTGTCATCATCTACAAACCCTTGTTTTGTGTTAAGTTCCTGACAACTACACGTTAGGGATGTTTATTCTTGCTTTAGTGGATGATCAATGTCAATTTATTTTCATGGTTTTCCCTTATATAATTTGAGTCAAAAAAACTCAACTTTCAAAGTTCCGAGTCTCCAACTTTTCTGAGAATCATCGACTTGAATTTCGGATTATGTGATGAACGCTTCAACCAAATACACCTTTTTTAGAACCCAGTCCAATCTTTAGACTAACCTTTGCTTCTGTTTGTTTAACGTCTGTTTTCTTCTCCAGCAACAATGTTTTTATATGCTCGCAACTATTTTTCTTCCTTTATTCGGTTCGCCATGTCCCAATAAATCAACTTCACTCTGAACCATCAAGGAGTTTATTTATTTGACTCACCTGCGACTCTTAGAGTTCATCTGCCTTTAACCCAAATGTGTAGCGATTCTAACCAACAAGTTTGGAAATGCAAGCTAGAGAGATTATTTGTATTAATACACGGAGAAGTATCACAATTAAGATTTACAAAAGCCTTGTGACAACCTTGACATTTGTGGGTATTGCACATATGTAAGGGGCTAATCTTGATCATTCTATTCTAGAGAGATCTACACGATATAAGATGTAGTAAAATGTATCCAGCACGATCTAGATAGTTTCAGGAAACCGTCATATATATGTGCCATGTATAGACACTTCCACGGAGTGTCTAGATTAGCACGTGATTCCACCAGATGCCCAGACACTTGGTTGGGTTGATTTAAAGTGTTTCGGATCAGCCCAAAATTTTCTAGAGCTCGAGAACAACGATTTAAAATTTATCAGGATGTGACAATATGTTTCTGGTTGGGCACATGTTAAAAGGATCCATGATCTGATCACATGTGAAAAATTGTTCTACGTTCCCTTCCTCCTTTGGATATGCTTGATCGATTTGGATGAAATACCGAACTAGTTACCATCAAACAAAACAAAGTGGTTCATGTGAAAAATGTGAGAAGACAAAGAAACGGTTGAGTGAGACTCAAACAGCATATCCATCTTAAAGTGATTCCCACCAACAAACTCTTAAAAAACCTAGCTCATACTTAAATTGAAATTGAAATCTTATCATTCGAATTGCTAACGAAATATTCCTAGCAAAATGATTCCCACCCACTAAAGAAATATTCCTGCCATCTTGAATATCACAATATTCCATCAATGAAAGCCTTTTTTTTTTTATGGTTTAGGCCTTAATTGTGCCAGCAAAGCGACGTCAGTGATTACCAATATATAGATATTTAAAGTATTTAGTTTTATCTTTTTCTTTTAGTTTGTTGGATCCATCATGGTTCATAGGTAAGTATTGACCCGTTGACGTACTATAGCAGTCGGCGATAGCTTCCTAGTTGTACCTGAGCCAGTTAGAGGTGCGATTATATGATATCCGGCATTTGAACATTGGTGGTAACTGATATGTGTTATATGTACGTACGTTGTCCCTTAAAATTGGACCTCATAACGAATTAATTACCAAAGGTACATTCCGAGGATATACCAATTCCAAATTAACAGCCAACTAAAAACGCGCTGGCACTCTCTCTTCCCTAAACTACATTGGAAAATTCCATATTCAATTAAACTATCAATTATTATAGACTTAATATATTTGTGGTCAACTTACGACCTTCTTGGAGTGTTGTTTTAGTCTACCTTAAATATTTGCATAAATATACATGTAATGAAGATGCTTAGTATATTTCATTCAATAACTTGCTTCACGGCTTTGCATTCATATTCATATTCATATCCACATAGAGTGTCTATATAAAACTCCCAACACATTCTTTTGTACTCATTACACTAACTTTATATTTTTTGTCATCTCCATCGCTAATCATGTCAAGATCATCACTCTTCTCCCTTCTCCTCGCCTTCCTCTTCCTCCGAACACATCATGCGTCTGTGGATTTCACCCGTCAATCACCACGGCCCCTTGTCTACACCGTTCACGGCGGTCCAGAATCTCACCCTCAACAGGTTTATCACATCCCCTTCATATATATAATTAGATTAAGTTTGATTTGTCCAAAATTTACGTCTACATAGACTTAATGTTTGTTACTGAATCTATGTATAAATCACGGTTTTATATTGAAAAGTTCCATGTTACATGTACGTCATAAAATATCGATCGATATAAGTCTACTATATATGGGCATGGGAAATTAAGTATACGACGTGTTTTCGATCGACCCGGGAGATTTTCTGACACACAGTCTTGAGATTTCTTATACACCTATAAATGTTGCATTCAAGAAAAAATGTGGAAAAAAAATTTGGATCTAATCCAAGTTAGTTCAGTTATTTCTTTCTAAAAAATGTCAGTTATATATTCTTTTCAAACATATTGAAAAGTAGGTTATTTTTTTCTTTTTTGGTCATGATTAATGAGGAACACTAACGTAAAAAGGAGTTTAGCGTAAAAAATATATGAATGATTATTAGCCATAAGTTAAACTAGATAATTAGGGGTACGATGGCAAAATGACCGCGTCATTAAAGTTTCACTACCATTTTTAAAACGGCCGTAACTTTTTCATATCGATATTATTTTTTTTTAAAATACTATACCATAAAAACACACTTTTTATTCTCTTTCATCTGCATACGCTATTGCTATACTTTTAAAAAAATTTGTTGGGTTGATAACTTGCGTTTTGTTGAGAGTATACTTGCGTTTTAGAATGCAAGTTACATCTTATAAGACGACCTAATAAAACGCAAGTTATATATTCTAAAACGCAAATTTTACATGATAAAACGTAATTTATACATGATAAAATGCAAGTTATACATGCTAAAATGCAAGTTATATATTTTAAAACGCAAGTTACACATGTTAAAACGCAAGTTATATATTCTAAAACACAAGTTATACATGGTAAAACGCAAGTTATACATGATAAAACGTAAGTTATACATGATAAAAAGATGCAAGTTATACATGATAAAAAAGATGCAAGTTATATCTGATAAAAAACGAAAGTTATACTTAAAAAAACACAAGTTATCAACCCGACATTTTTTTAAAGTATAGCAATATGGTACGCAAATGAAAGAGGATAAAAAACATGTTTTTATAATGTATTTTTTTTTAAAAAAAATAATGTCATATGAAAAAGTTATGGACGTTTAAAAATCGGGGTGGAACTCAACAATGATAAGTTATACCTCTTCATTCCCCTTCTCTTTTGAAAAACCCAAAGACCAAAATATATATTCACCATTTTAATCCTATCCATTGATTCATTTACAACAACAACCCAAAATCCTTCTTATTCATTTTAAGTTAAGGTTATTTTTACTGTAAACTTTCTCCATGATTAATTACCTCAACATCGCTATTATCATTATCTATATGAATATGACCCGGCCCGAACCAAAACCCAGAAAAAAAAATCAATTCTTGTGAAAAAAAAAGCGTTCATTGGATATGGGGTTTTCATATTTTTAAGTGTGATAATTTCATGTTACATAATCAGAATTTATGGATCTATGTTTTGTATTAAAAAAAAGAAAAAAGAAAAAAAGAAAAGTATTTAACATTGTTTAATTAATGGTACATAGGTGCATGTGTCATTGGTTGGAAAGAAGTACATGAAGGTATCATGGGTGACTGAGGAACGCAATGTACCATCAATAGTCAACTACGGAAAAATTCCCGGACAGTACGACTCATCGGCCACCGGAAATTCAACATCTTACCGATATTTCTTATATACTTCTGGTGACATCCACCATGTCACAATCGGTCCCTTGGATCCGGCCACAACTTATTACTATCGTTGCGGTGGCTCTGGCCCTGAGTTTAACTTTCGAACACCGCCGGTTAACTTTCCAATCGAGTTTGTAGTTGTTGGTAAGTACCTTCATTTGTATCTAATTACTGCATACCCATTGTCATGACATAGCTTATTTGTGCTGCAAATACTATTATGGTATAGTACTATTAGCTTATTATCCCGGAAAGGTTCCGGGGTTGAAAAATAAAAATGATAAAAGAAGAAAACATACCAAACGTATTGAAAAAATTAATAATTCATTATGTTTTGCAAAAGCTTCAATACAATTATATTATAATTCGGGAGCGTCCCGGGTTGACAAATAGAAGTAGAACAAAGATAGAGTGAATAATGTATACTTTCAGCCGCTTTAAGCCAATGAGCCATTACAATGGATCAAGTATCAAAACAAAAGAGCTCCGCCACTCTCTTCCTCTTCGCCGCTAACAATATTAACTGGCATGAGACATAGGTTATTCCAAATCGCCTAGAACTCGAGGCCTGCTTGATGGATCTCTTCAACTCAACAACCATAGATCATAACTAAAGCTAACTTATTCAAACTCATAATAAATTAATTATCAAGTAGATGAAAAAAAAACTTAACAGTTTCTTACTTAGCACCTTTGATGGCAAGAATCTGATTAAAGCCCGATCCACTAGCAGCCGGCGCCTTCGATTTAACCTCTAAGCAATCAAAATCCATTCAAACCCGAATAAAAAAAAAAAGATCAATCCTAAAATATACACACTTCATTCAATTGTTCAGCTCCTCAAGAGCGTTGCTTGGACAACCAGTCCATACCAACCACGAGATCAAAACTTCCTAGGGTGATAGGCAGAAGATCGATGGCAAATAATTGTCCATCTAGCTCGAGCTTACAGTCACAATGGATGTAGGTTACCTCAACAGGTTTCCCATCAGCTAATTCTATAGAGTGTGGGGTATCAAGAAGGGTGGAACCATCCCTAGATGTTTGCTAAGTTTTAAAAGAAAACACAAAGCTGATAGTCGCACCAAAATTGAAAGTAACAGCAGCAAGATTGTCGTTCACAGACAGTAGACTTGTCGACACATTGATGTCGCTCTTGGCTTCTCCCGAGCCATTACTGCTATTGTGCTTGAGATAGGACAGTTCCTCTTGAAGTGGGTTTCACTCCCCAACAAGGAATATCCCCTCCCAGCACCTCGTTGTTGTTGCTATTCTAGTTGTTGGTTTTGAAGAACTTATATCTCACACCATCCAATGTTCTCTCGCTATCACCAACAGCAGAAGATGAAACACTATGCTTTGAAAAAGTACCATGCTCGACAGCCTCGTCAGTGAGGTTGCGAGCCAGGTGAAAGATTTGTTAGATTCTGGATAAGTGAGCTATAGTAGCCCTGCCACGAATCTGTGGGACCAACCCTTTTGTTATGAAGCTTAATCCGCTTGAAAGGTAGGTTAGATAAATTTGAGCATATAGTAGCTAACTCCTGTAGCTTGGTAGTGTAGGCGTCGATCTCAGACAGAACCGTCTTTAGATAACAAATTTCTAAATTTCGTCACTGGGTGTTACATTCTCCACCCAAGTATCTGTAACTAATCGAGTGTGCATGTAGCATACATTACCCGTCCTGCCTGGGGCAAATGCACATGGCAAAGACCTATACTATCGAAGTAACCAAACAGTCTCCTTCAGTCCCGTTGGAGTTTACAGCTCATAAAAGCTTTGGAAATACGCTAGCGACTTGTTGTTGCAACATGTGCGCTCAAGGAATAAGCAAGTTCAATTGCGAAAGTCAAGGGAAAAGAATTATTTAGCAGAATGGATCTTTACTAGCTTGGAAAGGTGCGAGGCCCTCAACCACCCAAGTGTTGATCATAGAAATCCACTCTTATCTAAGTTCACAAAAGAAAAGTAAAGGAAATACTAGAATGGAAAGGTAGGAACAAATGGTCGCCACGCTCTGTCGAGATAGTAGAGCCTTCATCCTCACTTTCCTTGTGTTTGTCCAGCTCAGGTTTTCCTTCCATCCCTTCTTCCTTCTTCGCGGGTGTTAGTGTTATTTGGATCTCATCACGTATAGTCTCCTACTCTGGTCCTGTGTAAGTCAGTTCAGTGGTCAGCTGCACCACTCGTTCCTCCAATCATGGCTATAAGTCTTTGGTAGGTCTCGTCTTCCCTTGAGATGTTGCACTGCGTCATAGGCTTTACATAACTCCCCAAGGGTGTGTGTAACAAGCCCCGATCTGATGTGTTCCCATGAATCTACTATATACTCACGAGGAACTGGGACACGCATGTCGTATAATCGCTCGCTCGTACTGGGCGTAAATGTACTAGAGTAAGAATAAAATTCTATATGAGTAACCTAGTCTCGTCTGAGTTTCGAATGAAAGTAAGGAAGATTAAGTAACAAGGAACAAGAACTAATTGTCTCCCTGCTCAGTGAGAAGAAGGATAAGTCTCAGTACTTGATTCCTTCGAGTTCGATTCGGTTTAGTGGTACCGCGTCATATGCGTCGTGCAGCTTTCCGTGTACGTGCGCCACAACGCTCACAAGGGCTCTCTCCCCTGTACTAGTTTCGTTTCCTAATCCATGAGGTATGTTAGGATAATAATCCCAGTAATGCGCCAGCTGGTGTAACCCTAGGTCCCCACCAGTGACGTGTTTAGAATCAGGTTTAGAACTAGAAGATAACATATCTCCTGAAATCATGTGTTGTAGATATATGTAGCCAAAAGCTAGTTGTGCACTTAAGCTGTGAGTGTAAGTAATGTAGTACTAATGCTATGATGATTATAAACTAGAATGCAAATCCTAGTTCACTATAACCAATGGCTCTGATACCAATCTGTCACACCCTCAAATTTTCACTACAAGGTTTATACCGCGAGGCGCATGACATACCAGGATCCCATGTGATTGAAAGAATTTAGCTAAAACAGGATTAATTGATCATACAAGTAACAAAACCAGGTGCGGAAACCCTAGTTATGAACAAACTGATAAAACTCGGATCAAAACACAGTAAACATCATTTTCAAAGCTTTTTCATAGATTCACATTCATAAAAACTTGTTACAATAAGCTTCCTAGTTAATCTAATCAGTACACACACTTTCTCAAAATCACCTAGAACCTGACACAAACACACACTTCAACTAAAACTCTCTATAACTCAAAAACACACAAATTCTATTTATAATGTCTGCACATTCGCCCAGTAGAGATGGTCGAATGTGGACTTCTTCCACATTCGCCCACTACTTGGTACGAATGTGTTCTTCTGATCAGCTCCAATCTACCTTCGCCCAGTATAACTTCACCTTCGCCCATAATTCTCTACATTCGCCCACTTCTGTTCCACTTTCAATCCATCAGCACATTCTAACATATGTTAACTTTGTAGATCCAATCACTAGTCGCACTTCGTGCATCTACAAACTCCCCCTCGACTATTGATTGGATCGTTTTCTGTCTTCGTCCATTGCTTTGTTCAACAAATAAATTCTGAGCTGTTTCTTTTGCTCTTTAGTCATTTCAGGCTCCAACTTCCTTTTCACTGGTTTTGACACATTAGCCATCTTCACCATTTTACCAAGCTTAGCATCCAAGTTACTCCCTGAGTTTATGTCATACGCAAAACAAACTCCTACAACTTGAGCATACTTCTTTGCTTGTTCAGCATCGTTAGGCTCATGATGAATCGGATTGTAGAAAAGCATGATGATGTCTTCGAAGGTACAGTTAATCAACCACATAGGATCAAATACATGAACATGCTTGTATTTGTCCTTCCCATCTCTCAAAACAATCACAGCTTCAGCCTTCCTCCAATCGTAGTACCAAAATATAAAGTCAGCACTGAAATGTTGCGGCATAGGCATCAAAGGTATCTTTCTCATCACTTCAGGTGCTTTGTAGATCAAAGTTACCCTCTTCAGACCAGTTCTAGTATCAATATCCCTGTGAACTTTTCTTCTTGGATATTGAGGCTTGAATCTGTTCCACTTCGTTCTACTCTCCCACACTAACTTATCTGCACACCAACCGACATGTGTATTATTCACTGAAGCTTCAGACATTGGGAATCTGCAAAGATCTCTGACCGCCCAATACGGTAGAGTTAGCAAATCAATGAATCTGTAGAAGTACAGAATTCCTGATTCCCATTTGGCAGCTAAACACTTCAGTCTACTCAAATAAGTCCACCCGAGAGCTCTACCTTTGAACTTAGCATTGTGAAATCTATAAAAACTTCCTTGAGCTTCAGGCTTCGGTCGGTTTTCATCCATTTCCCTCAACTTCTGCAAGTATGTCTTCAATTCATCAGATTGACTTGAAGATTGTTGCTTATCAGCTCCAAACACCTTCTCAACAAACTCTTCACTTCTTTTCTTAGCTTTCTTCTTCGCTGAAGTGTTTGGAATCTCTGTGAAGTCAGGAAATACCACATTTTCATCATTCTGTCTGAAGTATTGTGGATATTCCTCATGTGTAATATCTTCAATCTCCACTTCATCCATTTCTGGAGTATTCTTATCATCTGAGTGATTTCCAATATCCTTTTCAGGAATATTTGGAATCGACTCATCCATCACAAACTCCTCAAAAGATTTCCCTACTCTCTGTGCAAGACCATCAAGAATTTCTTTAGCCACAGTAGCAGGTACTTCACCTTCTTCTAGATCAGGATCGTTATACTCCAGTTCATATCTCATGTCATCAGTCTGAAATATCTCAGCAAAACGACCTGTGAACTCTATAGTCCGTTCTCTTTTCTCTAACATATCTCTGTACACTTTCTTTGCATCATCATTAAGAGATCTCACCTTCTCATTCCAAAAGATACTTTCATCTGAATCTGTATTCCCACCTTTCTTCTTTTTGGAACTAGATTCTCCAGTATCCTTTTTCTTTGGTGTTCTCTTCTCGAAAGTAAACTTGCTTGTGTCATCTCCTCCTTCATCATCATCACTATCACTACTATCATCATCATTCTTACTCCCAGACCCTTCAGCATCATCATCATCATCTTTATCGCTTTTCTTACTATCCTCATCATCAGTTTTCTCAGACTCATCATCTTCCTCATCATCATCTTTTTCTTTCTTAGAATCAGAAGGTTCAAAGTCTACTTGTTCTTCCTCTTTTTCCTTATCTTCTTCACCTTATTTCAACTTGGGTGCTTCATTATACAAACTGTCTAACAAATCACTAAGGCGTTTGTTTTCAGCCTTTAGTTCTTTGTTATCCTCTTTGATCACCTTAATCATACTCTTGTTCCTTGAACATTTACCCTCAAGCTTCTTATTTTTAGCTTCCAGTTTCTTTACCTTCTGCTCAATCTCATCTTGATTAGTCTTTGAAGCAACCACTATCTGAAGCATTTTCTCCTCATTCTGCTTGAACTTAGCAATCTCTGCTTGTTGAGCTACAATCATTTTCATCATCTCATCCATCTTCTTATTCAGCTGCTTCATCACATCATCAGCAACAGTGACTTTCTTAGACTTGGATGGCTCAACTTCTTTTGCTTTTTCCTTCTGAGGCTTCCTGAACATATCTAACACATTATCCAGTGCAACATTAAACTGATCAACTGGTAATGTTTCAGCCTCTTTAGTCTTTTTCTGCTTCTTAGTAACTGGTGAAGACAGCTTTGATGATGTACCAGCATCGGGTATCCTTTTTCCTTTCATCAACTGGGCTATCTCTTTCTCCCTTAACTGTTTAGTGCTTGACTTCTTTGCCATTGATTTGTGTTTTTGTTTTGGCAAATTCACTACAACAGTCTCTCCAGCATCCAGTTTATCCATATCAACACCTAAATCTCCTTCTTCAACATCAACAGACTTCTTCTTCTGTTGTGCTTCTTCAATAGACTTATTAAGAGATTCAGACTCACCAACCATAGTGGCCTTACGTTTGGTGGTCCTAACTCCTTCTTCATCAGAATCCCATTGTTCATCTACCTCTGTTTCTTCCGAATCAACAGAATCCTCATCAATCAAACTTGTTCCCTTCTTAGCAGTAATTTTCTTTCTCACCACTTGTTGCTTGGAACTTCCCTGGTCTATCTTTCCCTTGCCCTTCCCTTTGGCTCCGGGATTGACAACCTGCCTCTTCCTCTTAGTGTTTGCATCTGCATACACTAAAGGATCGTCATTATCCGAATCACTTTCAGTATGTCTAGCTTTGTTCTTTCCAGGATCAGTGTAATCCTGTTTAGCTAGAGCTCCAAACAATCTCCTGTATGGTGGCTTATCTTCATCTGGCACACCCTTATAACCTTTCATCCTCACCAAATTACGGATGTTCATGTGATCTTGACCGATTATCTGTGTCGGATCCTTCTTCAATTCAGGATATTTGTGGTCAAAAATCATCATCAGAAATCTTGGGTATAGCATGAATTGTTTCTTCTTCAAACCCTTAAGCATTTCCAGCATATGGTCCAATATCATCCCAGACACATTGAATGGTTTGTTGAGAGTCAACGCAACCATCAATGAGCTTAAACTTCTCCTCATGACGTCATATCCACCGCTCACACATCCAAATACGTGAATAATGACATGTGCAAAGTACTTGAACTGCACACTCAGCTTCCCTTTATGCACAGATCCATCAGTGATCGGACCTTTGTACTTCATCCTCAGGAAGCAGGCTTTCTGTTCAGTCCACGACAATTCTCTGGGATCTTCACTAACTTCAAACTTGATCTAAAGTGCTTCTCTAATATCAGACTCCATCAAGAACATCTCCATTCCCTGTATCTTGCTCTTGATAATTGTCTGATTCTCCCAGAAATCATACTTCACATTCTTGTAAAAGTCTTCAACAATGTCTTTGTATATAATAGTCGGTGTGGCTAAGGCATGCACAATCCTGCTCCTCTTCAAGAACTCTATAATCCCAGTGAACTCTGTATTCTTTTCCACATCACCAAGATATGCACAGCAGTTGTGAGATCGTTCGAATGGCCAACTGCTTGCAACTGATGCTTCAGCCTCTTGAACTGCCTCCTGAACTGGATCTGGAACGACATTCTCTACTTGAGTCTCAATATTTTCTGGTTGCTCAGCCATCTGCACATCAAAATCAGAAAAATACGTCAGAACACGAAAACGACAAAAATTTAAAAATTTTAAGATTTCCAGATTCCACATTCGCCCCTTTTTGTCAGGTAGAATGTAGATAATTTGGTACGAATGTGAGAAATTTAGGTCGAATGTGAAAATATGTTGATTCAAAATCACATTCGTCCATAAAAGGATACTTTCGTCCAATATTTTCCACTTTCGCCCGTTCTAATGAACCGAAAGTGAAAAACTGATAAACCCTAAATTTTAAAATTTTTCTAAGTTTGTTTTTAACATCTAATTCTGATTAGAATGTGTTCTAATGTGGCCGATTAGCATTCGTACATGACCAATTGTTCCTGTTATTCAGTTTACATCAGTTTTAAAAGAAATTAGGTTTTAATAAGTTCAATCGATCAATTAACCACCTAAACAGATGTTATAACCTAATTTGTTGAATATTCTCCCCCTAAAACTGATGTGAACTAAAATGCAATCAACAAAAAGCATTAACAAACACTCTATGACCCTAAATTCTAAACCCTAAGTCCGTCGAACAAAAACACTGAATCTGGTCTTGTTTGAGCTTCAATACCTGTGTAATAGGACTTAAAAGGATCAGTGATTACTCGGTAATAAAAGGCACAAGACAAAAGAAATCCAGCAACAAGGTTTGGTTCGGGTGAAAAATTTTGAAAAAGTTATGAATGAAGGTTCGAACCTGAGAATGGCTTTTATAGAAGTTCCACATTCGCCCGTTTTTCTGGTCGAAAGTAGGAGATGTCCACATTCGCCCCAACTGAATAGGCCGAAAGTGAACACTGTTCACCCGAATGTGGAATGTGTGTAAACAAACCCACATTCGCCCAGAATAAACGCCCGAATGTGAAGATTTTTCCACATTCGACCCAATTAAGGGGCGAATGTGAAATGGAAAAATCTGAAAATTTTGCCAAATCACGAATTCGAAACCCGTTCAACATTTTTCAATCTGTTAAACTTCAAAAACTCATATTTTCACCTTTTGAATGATACAAAGCCCAGATGGTGTTATCAAATCTCAGAAATTGACCATCAAGCATCGTCGGTTATCAAAAATAAAGCAGAAATGCAAAAATTTTGGTTTTTCTGAAATTTTATCAAAACACACCTAAAATCTTTTTGGATTTTGTATCTTTTTGACAGTAAAAGTAAGATGCATCAAAGTAAATAAAAGCAGTAAACATTTTGTGATATCCGGTAAGAGGATCATATCAGTTTTCTGAGAAATCTGATCACAGCGTTGATCTGTTTGTTTAATATTATCAATAGAAACAGTATGTGACACGGCAATTGCTGATATTGTGGTCCACGTAAGCTCACATGCAGACTATTACGCAATGCTTTAAAATGATACGAGTTAGGTGTATTAGACTAACACGTTGTGGTGCCCACACACACGACATACTCCCGTATCAAGTAATTGCACAAAGCTTCGTCGTAACGCGTGATTATGCCAGATTTATCCGTAAAAGTTACAAAGTATATAGCACAGAGGTGTACAGGTCAGCAAACGAATGCAGCAGAGTAACATGTGCATATACACTAGGTTGAGGCTGATATTAACCACTGATTTGCATCAGTAAGTCAATACGATGTAATAATGATCTTTGATCAATAAAACATAAAGTTCCTCAATTCGGTAACTTTTGGTTTTGGCATTTAAGCTCTTTTAGCAAATATTCTGATGAATCTAGGTCCGTAAATCAATACGACAAAAGTTTAATCAGAATATCCCGGATAACCGTAACATAACGACCCGAAACCTCAGATTTTGGCAATCCTATCAAACGAAATTACGGTACTAAGACCATATGCCCATGAGGTGTTCAGCCACGAACGCGTAGTTCGTTATGTTTGTATCACTAATGCACGCAATATTTAGTCTACGAAGCCTATCAGCATATCACACATAGTCAACACACGCCTCATTATACTATACAATTCTTTAGCGTGTGTCAGATCCCCACTGATGTACTATCATTTCCTCTTTTTATCCAGGAAATCATTTTTGGTTTTCTAATTTTTAGGTCTTTTTGAATTTTTCAATGTTTTTGGTTTTTCTGATAAAATTGCTCCCCCTAAAATAAAGAACATATTTTTGGGTTTTTAATTTTTCTGAAAAACAATAAAACGAAAATTTGAAAAACAATCCACTCGATAGCATCAACTTCTTTGAGGATTAAACAATCCACTCGAAAGCATCAACTTCTTTGAGGATTACGATAGTAAAGAGAAATTCCCAATTAGTAAAGAGAAATTCCCAATTAGCAAAAATCAGAAAAATAATAAAACTAAAAAGCGATAAACCGAGGTGCCGATTAGTCCTGTTTTTCCTTTATGTTGTTTACTTTTAAAAGATATTCAAAGCGGGATCTGTCAAAAGCTTTTGTAAACAAATCTGCACGTTGGTAGTCAGTATGGATTTTGACCATATCTATCAATTCTTTAGTGTAACAATCACGGATAAAATGATATTTGATCCGGATATGTTTCGCTTTAGAATGATTTTCAGTATTTTTAGTTAATGCGATAGCAGCTTCGTTGTCACAGTGTATAGGGGTTTTAAGAAACTACAAACCGTAATCCACCATCTACTGTTGGATCGAGAGCACTTGCGAACAGCAACTCGAGGCTGCAATGTACTCGGCTTCACAGGTAGACAGCGCCACGGAAGTCTGCTTCTTACATTGCCAGGTGACTAACCTGCTCCCTAAAAACTGGCAACCAGCTGTAGTAGATTTGCTATCCTTATCACAGCCGCCCCAATCTGCATCACTAAAAGCAATAAAATCAAAATCATCATCATTAGGGTACCAAAGTCCTTTTGAGGGACAACCCTTCAGATATCTAAGGATACGCTTGACCGCCGTCAGATGACTTTGTTTCGGCTTCGATTGATAGCGGGCACAGAGACACGTTGCATACATAATATCTGGTCGAGACGCCGTCAAGTACATCAGAGATCCGATGATTGCTCTGTATGTAAATGGGTCCGTCAGCTCCCCCTTAGGATCCACTCCAAACCCGTGATTGGGTTGAATCGGGGTATCCATCGGCTTGGAATCCTCCATCTGGAACCGGCTCAAGACTTCGGATACGTATTTCGTCTGGTGAATGAAGATCCCCGTGGGTCTTTGGTCCACCTGCAAGCCTAGGAAAAACTGCATCTCCCCCATTGCGCTCATCTCGAACTTTTCCTGCATGACAGTTTCGAACTCCCTGCATAAAAGCTCGTTAGTTGAACCAAATATTATATCATCAACGTAAATCTGCACCAGAAGCAAATCATCCCCTGATTTCTTCGTGAATAGGGTGCAGTCGACGAGTCCGCGCTTAAATCCTTTTGTGATGAGGTATGTACTTAGCTCCTCGTACCACTGTCTCGGAGCCTGGTGCAAGCCATATAAAGCTTTGTTCAGCACGTAGACCTTATCCCGGTGGATTGGGTCCTCAAAGCCTGGTGGCTGCCCGACATAAACCTCTTCCTTGACTTTCCCGTACAGAAATGCGCTCTTGACGTCCATTTGATAAACTTTGAACTTCTTATAGGAAGCAAACGCAAGAAACATCCGAATAGCTTCAATGCGTGCTACAGGTGCATAGATTTCGTTATAATCAATCCCTTCGATTTGATGGAATCCCTGCACGACCAATCTGGCTTTGTTACGAACAATAACCCCACGATCATCCTTCTTGCACTTAAACACCCATTTAGTGCCAATCTTCTTTCTTCCAGGTGGAAAATCCGTGAGCGTCCAAACTCCCAATTTCTGAAATTGTAATAACTCCTCCTGCATAGCCTCAACCCAGGCGTCCTCCCGCAAAGCGTCCTTATATGTCCTTGGCTCTACCTGCGACACATAACACGCAAACGACCAATCATTTTGACTACCAGATTGTTGAATTTTGGCATATAACGCTAAAGCACCAAAACTCTCTGGCGAGTTAACACTTCGCAGCTGCCCTCTGGTCATCACACTGCTACCAGGATCACCGATAACTTGCTCCAGCGGGTGAATATGATGAATCCGAGATTCCGGATATTTAGGTACAGTAACTCCCGTCTGAGTAGTCAAGTTCTCTACAGCATCCAGATCATGACCCGTGTTAGACGATGAAGCAACATCTGGAGTTGGAGTTGGGTTCACTGGCGGTGCCTCTGGTTCTTCTGCATGCTCAAGAATGACTTCTTCAAATTGTTCATCTTCAGATTCTGAAGAGTCTAATGAAGTAGAAGCCTCCTGAAACACTTCTTCCTCTTGTACAGGCGCGTTGGTATCATTAGAAGCTGGTAGGGTGTTCACAGTGATCGGACGCACCAACGGTGAAGTCGCCGCGTTTTCACACTCATAAAGTAATCTGATAATAGCTTCTTCAACCAAGCTATCTAGATTGAATGATTCAAAGAAATCTTTGTAATCAAACATCCAATCAGGACCCGTGCCTTGCACATTTTGTGTATATCGTTGAACTTCCACGTTAGCCTAATCCTCCACCCGACGAGTTCGCTTGTTGTATAGCCATTAGAGCGGGGTTGTATATCCAACAAAGTATCCCTCTTCAGCTTTATGACTAAACTTCTCGCTTGGATTCAACATCGTGCATGGTGCCCCAAAAGGTTCTAGATACTCTAAGTTCGGCTTTCGTCGGTGTAACAGTTCATAAGATGTTTTACCAAACTTCTTCACTGTTAGAACCCGATTGAGTGTATAATTTGCTGCAAAAATCGCCTCGTTCCAGAACATTACCGGAAGATTTGAGTCTGCGAGCATTGTTCTAGCCGCTTCAATTAGAGTCCTATTCTTTCGTTCAGCAACACCGTTCTGTTGTGGGGTGTACGGAGCCGAGTATTCATGATGTATCCCTTTGCTTTCACAAAGTTCATCCATCTTGGCGTTTTTGAACTCCGTCCCATTATCACTCCGAATTCTCTTTATCTTCAAGTTGTAGAGATTCTCCAATCGAGTGAACAGAACTTTTAAGTTGTTAAAGGTGTCACTTTTATTCTGCAAACACATCACCCATGAAAATCTTGAGTAGTCGTCAGTGACAACTAAACAGTAAAGCTCCCCAAGATGACTTTTGCGCTTGACCGGTCCGAATAGATCCATGTGCAATCGCTCAAGTGGCATCTCAACAGAGTTGACTTTCTTCACTTTGTGGGACTGTCTGTGTTGCTTCCCCTTCTTACAACTCACACACTTCTCATTCAGATGGAAATGTTTCACGTTTACTCCATCGACAAGTCCATTCCTCACAAGTTGATTCATTTTTCTCAGATGAATGTGCCCCATTCTTCGGTGCCACATTATCGATTCTTTCTCGGTCGCCTTGGATAGAAAACATGTTATTTGCCCCTGTGATGTCATCGCCTTGGACATATCAAGAATATAAAGGTTGTTGACGCGAGGTGCCTTCAACATTATCCACTCCTTTGGAATTTTGAAACCCGGTTTGAGAATATAGCAGGATTTGTCATCAAAATGCACAGTGAATTGTTTATCACAAATTTGACTGACGCTCAACAGATTATAATCAATCTGCTTCACATATGATATTCTCTCAAAGCTCACTATCCCATTACTCACGCTCCCCTCCATAGTAATATATCCACCTTTATTTCCAGCGAATGCGACATATCCACCATTGATATTCTTCACGTCGAACAACAACGCAAGATCCCCTGTCATGTGGCCTGAAGCTCCACTATCAACAATCCAAAGACTGCTAATAGGGCCAGCTGAAGCTCCCTGCACACAAAAAGTAAATCATTTAGTTCTTTCGGGGGACCCAAGCCTGAGTCTTGGGTCTTGGAATATCAGCTTTCAAAGAAACATTTTCATCAACAATTTGTTTTGGATCAATCTTTTTAGAATTATTCAAAACAGTTTCCTTTTTCTCATTTGATTTTGAAGTTGAGGCACCTGGAGAACCATTTGGTGTTCAAGATTGTTCAGATCTTTTCAAAATACGAATCTGAGACTTTGGGTTCTCAGTCGGTTTCTGAACATTGTTTGCAAAAGAAACTTTCTTGGTTACCTTATCTGATTTAACAGACTTAGGTCCAACATTTTACTTGACAATAGGTTTTGGTGGAACCTTTTGCCTATCATTTGTTGTGTTCACCACTGGTTTTCTCCATGATTGTTCCATAGCAATCCGATTTCTGCGATCATATTGAACTGGACGATTGTTCCTTGTTTGATAAAAATTGTTTTGATTATAAAACTGTTGTTGTTGAGGAACAACCCGTCTGTGTGGTGGAACATAATGATCAATCGGTTTCCTCATGGAATTCCTCACTTCAACTTCGTGCCTCTTATGCCTTACATACGGGCATTGAGCAAGTAAATGCCCTCTCTCCCCGCATTTAAAGCATGCACGGTATTCTTCAAAAACATTTGGAGCATTCGGTTGAGCAAAGGATCGAACAGGATATTGATCCTTATACTGTTGATTCCTCAAACTCTCAGGGAGTGGCCCTTTTGAGTAAGCAGGCTCATGAAAACCGTTAGCTCTGTTTTTGGGTCTAATGAACTCTGTGACATGAACCTTTGGTTCTTGAGGAACATCCAAAAATAATTTCTTTAAAATGGCAGGTGGAATTTCATTTGTTCTCTCATGTTTTGGGAACCAAATGGTACTTTCTTGCCAGATTTTATCAATTTTAGCATAGTTAGCATTTTTGATTGGAAATTCCTCGTCAGAGATGATCTTATCGGATCCTTCCATCTGATAAAACACCTTGACTGGTTTGTCACAAGGTTCATTCTTAACACTCTTTTCAATTTCATGCTTAACCACATTCTTTTCAGACTTTGTCTCACGATGAGCATTTGCCATCGGATACATATGTTGAGATGGTGACACTGGTTCATTGGTAATGATGTGATTTTCTTTTGGAATTTCACATGCATTAGCATTTTGAACATTACCAGAGTCATCACTCTCAGAGTCTGAATCAACGCTCTCAGCAGTAACACCCTAATCATTTAAACCTAAAATCGGTCTTACATCGGAATGTGGATCACCAATACTCGAGGTATTAGATTCATTTTCCGATGATGAGTCTGATTTTACCGAGCTCTCCGGTGTCACTTGATGACAATTATGATTTTCAAAAAGCACCGGAGATGCCAAGTGGACATAGCAACCAGCTTGTTAAATAGGGCCTAATAAAACATGAAGCCCAATAATGATTTTCATGACTTAGCCCAATGTATCAAACAATATTATAGCCTAATAACCATTAGTAATTGAATTATAATCATATCATATTATTTTGAACATCCCTCCTTCATATTGTGCAGCATAAAGACCTTTAGTAAATATATCTGCAACTTGATTTTGAGAATCCACTTTAATAGTTTGAACAAAACCATTACTAATTTTTTCCTTAATGAAGTGCAAATCAATTTCGAAATGTTTTGTCCAATCATGAAAGACTGGATTGGCTGCTATTGATATAGTAGATTTATTATCACAAAAATGTTTTAAAGGCAACTTACTTGAAACCCTTAACTCCTTTAAGAAATTTGACAACCAAATGAGCTCACAAGTTGTGGCACACATTGCACGATACTCGGCTGCGGCTGTTGACCGAGACACAGTACTTTGCTTTTTACTCATCCAAGATATAAGACACTCAACCAAGAAAACACAATAACCTGTTATTGATTTTCTTGTTACTAGGCACTTGGCCCACGCAGCATCAAAGAATGCTGATAGGTCAAACTCTTCACTTTTCTTAAACAAAATCCCCTTTCCAGGAGAACTTTTAAGATATCTTAAAAGTCTTAAAGCCATTTGTTGCACAGCCACTGTTGGTTTGTGCATATACCGACTTAAAAATTGGATAGTTTAACTAATATCAGGCCTGGTTAAAGATAGATAAATCAGTTTGCCTATCTACTTTTGAAACTTAGTTATATTTTCAAGAACTTTATTAGATTTACTATTTTTAACAGACACAATGTAATTTTGTTCAATTGGTATACTAACCAGCTTACAACCAAGATACCCAAACTCACTTAAGAGTTCCATACAATATTTTCTTTGGTACTAACATATCCCCTCATCAGAATACAAGACCTCTATACCAAGAAAGTATTTTAACTTCTCCAAATCTTTAATTTTAAAACAATCACTTAAGAAACTTTTGACATTATTTATTTCCACATCATTAGTTCCTGTAATGACTATGTCATCTACATAAACAAGCAGAATTATAAAAATACCATTATTAGACTTAACAAATAATGAGTAGTCACAAGTACTTTGAGTAAAGCCTATTTTTAACAATACTTCAACTAGATTCTCATTCCGTTTTCTTGGTGTCTGCTTTAGGCCATAAAGTGATTTTACTAACTTACATACTTTTGACTCTTCTTTAGAATAGTAACCTTCTGGTAAGGTCATATATACATCTTCTGAAATAGACCCATATAAGAAGGCATTATTTATATCAAGTTGGAAAAGTGACCACTTATTTTGAACATCTAAACTCAATACATCATCATAAGTAGGTCTAACATTAGTACCATCAATAAAACCATATTTGTTTTTAGTTTCAAGAGCTAATTTCATTGCATTAGATCAGACTTATAATTTTCATTCCCTTTTAACTTTAAACTAATTATGGTTAAAGTACTAGTGTCACTAGGATGAATGTACAAAGGATCTCCTATATCAAGTTTACTTATAAGAGTTCCAACCACATTAACAACAGGACCTCCCCTAGGGGCACCACCTCCTCCCCCAGGTTGAGGATTCACTTCATCATCACCTATTTAGAACAACAATTAATAACAACAAACCACAAACAATAAACCAACAATAGAAGAATCACAAATCACTAAGAATAGTTAGCAGTAACTAACTCAGAATACAGAACACAAAGATAATAATCCTAGAAACACGAAACTGTGTCAGTGTTCAGATAGTGGGTTCATCACTCAAAGGTGCCAACCCAGAACTTAACACAGGAGTGTTTTTATTAACTATTATATAATATGTATATAATAAAAGACAAACAATCAACAAAGAACCACAACAGACTCAGACCAGAACCACAAAATAGACAACACAAGAACCACAGACAATCAATCAATCCCGGTCCACCCTAACCCGGTCAATGACTTCTAGACAACACAGACTAACAATTAAAAAACAAGATAAGGACCAATCTCACTGAGGGGGTGACCCATGTTAGGGTTCTCCAAACCTACAACCTGTACCTTTACTTAGGGTACAGAGTTGCAGGTGCAATTGAAGCTAATAATATCACCTCCAATATCCAGCAATTACTCCAGAGCTGATCAGCAACAAATATCTTCTCCCAAGATCAATCAAGAACACAGAATACAACAAGACTTAAACAATCAAAAAACTCAACAGACCAAATCTATTAACTAGATAAGATCTATTGATAACAACAGACTTGGATTAACACCTATTTATTAGATGAAATCCGAAGAAGACAAGAACAAATACAAACAGACTACTCAGATGTGTTAAGAGATTTAACAGATCTGTTCATACACAAACAAGATCTTCAACAGATCAAATTCAACAACAACCACAGCAGAAGAACGAGGCACTCACAATATTAGGAGCTTAAAGCTATGATACCATGTAGAAAATAATGGTTTGAACAGATCTAAACTAATCAAGAATCAATCAACATAAATCTAGACAAGAAATAACAACAAAACGGTAACCAAAATCTATTATTAACCCAAACCAAAACGTACCCAACCAAACCCCAAAGATCTCACCAAATCACTGAGATCAGAAATAAACCAATACAAAGTCAATTTGCTGATTATTAAGATCAGCAGATTAGATGATAAGAACAATACAAAGATAAAACTACTTACAATACAGAGATGAAGACTATACAGAAACCCTAGACGAAATACAAAGACAAAGAGAAAAATATGACTGATCAGAGAGAGAAGAAGAGAGAGACTGAGTTTAAAACTCAGCTCTCGAAACTTCTCAAGAGATGCCAAATCAACGTTCCAGATTGCACAAGATCATCACAAATCCAACGGCCAATATTAGCTCTTGAACAACATGCCCAAGTGGGCTCAACAACCTACCAAGTGGGCTCAGCAACCAGCTTATTAAATAGGGCCTAATAAAACATGAAACCCAATAATGATTTTCATGACTTAGCCTAATGTATCAAACAATACTACAGCCCAATAACCATTAGTAATTGAATTATAATCATATCATATTATTTTAACACCATCTTCTATCACACATGTTATAAGTTTATGCATTAAATTTATTTAAAATGTATTGTGTTTTGTTTTATATATGCTAACTAACATGATATAAACAAATTACATAATAAAAAAAACTTTTAAAATAAACGAGCTCGCTTATATAAAGCTTCGAACTCCAACCCAACTTGGATCATTTACAGCTCTATTTGCCTCTGAAAATGTATATTCGTAAGTACACCATTTTCTAGTTGTGCATTCTAAGAAAAATTATATGCGGATTCAGGTGACCTTGGACAGACTGAATGGACTAGCTCAACCTTGGACCATATTAATGCAAGCAATTACGATGTTTTGCTCCTCCCTGGGGACCTCTCTTATGCAGACACACACCAACCACTATGGGATTCATTCGGACGATTGGTTGAGCCATATGCGAGCCGTAGACCGTGGATGGTTACGGAAGGGAACCATGAACAAGAAACGTTCCCAATCATCTACCCAGAAGGATTTAAGGCCTACAATGCCCGTTGGCCCATGCCACATGGAGAAAGTGACTCCAAATCAAACCTTTATTACTCATTTGATGTAGTTGGGACTCACATTATCATGTTAGGGTCATACACGGATTTTAGCGTTGATTCGGATCAATACATGTGGTTAACGAACGACTTAGCAAAAGTGGACCGATCAGTAACACCATGGCTAATCGTGCTCCTTCATGCCCCGTGGTATAACTCGAACATGGCTCATCAAGGGGAAGGTGAGAGCATGAGATTAGCAATGGAAGAACTGTTGTATAATTCCGGTGTTGACATGGTTTTTACTGGCCACGTCCATGCGTATGAAAGATTTGTAAGTTTTCCTATTCCTTTTAATTTGGTACAACTTATCAAAAATACATTTATTTTGTAGGAAAGCATTTTTATTAACATTCATAATGCATTTGGTTGCAAAAATAACATATTTCTATTATGTTAACGTGATGTAAGACTTGATTTGTTAGACACTTGTCATCGTGTGGATGGACTTTTTTTTAAACTTGTACTGTTAAAATGATTATTTCTATTATTTTTCCTAAATAACACACCGTTGTTATTCAGACTAGAGTTTACGACAACAGTGCTACTCCTTGTGGACCAATACACATAACCATTGGAGATGGAGGTAATAGAGAGGGTCTTGCCATGACGTAAGTTTCTAAGAACAATGGAGATTTTGTTAGTAATTAAGTTGAATTCATAACGATCTAACATACATGCTAAAGGGTATCGCTGATGCTTGTTTTGCATAAACTCCAGATACAAAGAACCTAGCCCTTCGATATCGCTATATAGGGAGGCAAGCTTTGGGCATGGTCGATTGAGGATAGTGAATGAGACCCATGCTCATTGGTCATGGCACCGCAACGATGACTCCGCCTCAGTTGTGGCTGATGGTGTTTGGTTTGAAAGTTTAAGCTCCTTACCTTCATGTAGCCAAAATATTGTAGGAAAAGCACCTCAACACGATGAGCTTTGATAGCCAAAATAGTGTGGATATACATTTAGTATTTGTTCTTTAATTAAAAAGATCTGATGCACCAACGATTATTAGTTTCTTACGTACACTCTTGGTTAGTGAACAATATTTGTTGTACAACTTATAAATGGTATTTAATTACTCAATAAATTATGTGCAAAATCAGTACGTGGCATGTGGCACGTACGTGTGTGTAAGGGCAAGCCCATGTACTTGAGTTTGATAACGAGTTTCACCAAATCTTGTAAATATGGCAATAATTAATACCGGAAAAAGCAAGACTCCTCCGATCATGTTTTGGTTATTTGTCAAAATTTAGTTCCAATGGGCTTATAGCAATGTTGATAAACAATTTCGAATACTTCAACAGGTCCCTGGCCTTTTCCTTTTGTTGTGTCTTCTGGTTTAGTGTCTTTTGTTATGGGTAGTATTGGATTTGTTTGTTTGCTTTGATTGTATTGAGTCTTTTGTTTTGAAGCCCATGTTGATCAGTTTTGATTGTAAATAATGGAAAACATAATAATAATAATACCTGAGAGAGCAGAGGTTGGCATGATTGTCAGGATGATTGAGTTCCCTTTAGGATATGCAGTTATGATGGATTTAGGATTCTTGATGAAGAATCGATTTAGAGAGAGGAGAGGGCCAAAAACTTTAGGAGGTGTTATGTTAATAATTTTGTCTAACCCTTATTCCCTAGTAAGCTTTCACTTTTATGCATACCCATGGGATACCATAAGGCCCATCTAATGTCAAGTCCGCCCATCAAAGACTCATCTTGTTATTGGGCTTAGGATAATTAATAATTGATCAACATTATACAAATGATTCTAAAGACTATCGATAAATATACAAACGTCACGTATATTTATTCCAACATTCTCCCACTTAACCGAGTAATCATTTGTTATGAGCATTACGTTAGTATCGAGAAATTAATACTCATTTTAGTTCTAAACCCAAACTGTAGCAGAGAAATACGGTCGTTAAGTCTATGTTCGACTTAGGACCCCATTAATCATACTACAATCCAAATTTACAACTTAACATTAGGGTCAATTTACGTTATGCCCTTAGTTGTTGATTTGTTACATTATTGTCTTTATGTCATTATGCCGAATTAACATACTAATAGACAAACAAATCATAATGAGGAAATTTCATAAAACATAAGTCATTATTCATAAAACATAAGTCATAAGTGGTCAATAAATACATATGCTACTAAACAAGGTCATTAGTAAGTCCCATCTTCGAAACGTGATCTTCGAATACTTTAGGTTGATGACCTTTAGTCAACGGATCTGTAAGCATATCCTTAGTACTTATATGTTCGATGCAAAGATTGTTTTCCTCAACTCGTTCACGTACGAACAAATACTTTGTATCTAACAAATGACCAGCGCCAGTCGAACTGTTACTGTTCGAGAAACTAATGCCGACTGAGTTATCACAGTAAAGCTTCAATGGTCTAGAGATGGAATTGACAATTTTGAGTCTAGTAATGAGATTCCTAATCAACATTCCATGCCATGTTGTGTTATATACAGCGATGTATTCTGCCTTCATTGTGGATGTTGTTGTAAGTCTCTGTTTATGACTCTTCCATGAAATGGGTCCGCCTGCTAACATAAAGATATACCCCGAGGTGGATTTGTTATCATCCTTGCATTTAGCAAAGTCAGAGTCAGAGTATCCTACCACTTCTAAATGATCACTTCTTCTGTAAGTCAGTTTATAGTCTTTAGTCCCTTGTAGATATCTTAACACTTTCTTAGCTGCTTTCCAATGATCATGTCCAGGATTATTCAAGTAACGGCCTAGCATTCCAGTGACATAAGCGATATCTGGACGTGTACAGACTTGAGCATAAGCAAAAATACCGACTGAGGCATAAGGTATCATTCTCATCTGTTCCTTTTCCACTTCTGTTTTCGGACATTGGAATAAACCGAATACATCTCCCTTAGCTACTGGAGCTGGAGTAGGCTTACAATGCTGCATGTTATAACGTGTGAGAACACGATCAATGTAGGCCCTTTGGGACAAACCTAAAATCCCATTGCAATTGTCTCGGTGTATTTCGATGCCAATAACATAAGAGGCTTCTCCGAGATCCTTCATGTCGAAATTAGACGAAAGTAATCGCTTTGACTCATGCAACATATCTAAGCTATTGCTTGCCAATAAGATATCATCAACACGAAGGACAAGAATAGTAAAATTACTCCCACTCATCTAAAGTAGGTGCATTGATCGACTTGATTCTTCATGAAACCATTACTCTTAACGACTTCATCAAACTTTAAGTACCATTGACGTGAGGCTTTTTTTCAAACCGTATATGGATTTCTTCAACTTGCAAACTAAATGTTCTTGACCTTCATGTTTGAAACCTTCAAGTTGCTTCATGAACACTTCTTCTTCCAAGTCACCATTAAGGAAAACAGTCTTAACGTCCATCTGATGTAACTCTAAATCAAAATGAGTTACGAGGGCCATAACGAACCTTAAGGAATCTTTTCTAGAGATAGGTGAAAACGTCTCCTGATAATCAATTCCCTCTTTCTAAGTGTAGCCTTTCGCAACTAATCACGCTTTAGAGCGTTCAACGTTCCCATTCGGATCTAGTTTTGTTTTGAAAACCCATTTACATCCTACGGCTTTTGCACCGCTGGGTAATTCAACCAAATCCCAAACGTCATTTTTCTTCATGGATTCAAGCTCGTCAGTCATGGCTTTTGTCCATTCAGAAGATTGATCACTGCTAGTGGCTTCGTTATAAGAGTTAGGATCAGTAAGCTTTCCGATATCAATTTCAGCTTCAGTTAGGAAGGTTACATACTCATCAAAATTAGTAGGCCTTCTGGACCTTGATGACCTGCCAAGCTGGTTTTCAGGTTCAGCATTTTCATGGTGTTGAGTGTTTAATGGGCCTTCATTAGCTGGTTCTCGAAGATCTGGCTATGAAGGTGTTGGTGCAGTGACGTTAGGAATAGAATTAGCATTGGGTACAAGAGGAATCATCGGAGTTGTAATAAGCGACAAATCTGTGTCCCCCGCATCTTGTATTTCTTGCAATTCTTCATAAGGATTTACATTACTCCCACTGACCTTGAAATCCTCTAGGAATGCAGCATGCTTGGTTTCCAAACTACGAGTGACATCGGAAGGACAATAGAATCTATAACCCTTAGAGTGATCGGGATATCCGATGAAGAAACAACTGACGGTTTTCATGTCAAGTTTTCGTAAGAAAAGGTTATAACTGAGCTTCGGCAAGACAACGACATACTTTCATATATCTAAGACTCGGTTTCCTACCTGTCCAAAGTTCGTAACGAGTTTTGGTGACAGAATTCCTAGGAACTCCATTGAGTATATGAACAGCTGCTTTTAAGGTCTCAGTCCAGAGGAACAAAGGTGAACCTGAGTTGGCTAACATAATGCGCACCATGTCCATTAGGGTTCTCTTTCTTCGCTCAGCTACACCGTCCTGCTGAGGAGTACCAAGCATGGTGTATTGGTTCACAATCCCCTGGCTCTTACAAAACTCATAAAATGGGCCAGGGGCTTGAACCACATCAGTATGTCTACCATAATATTCACCTCCTCTATCTGATCTAACCTCTTTTATCTGACGATCTAATTGTTTTTCAACTTTAGCTTTATAATCTTTAAAAGTTGTTAGTGATTCAGACTTTTCCTTAATGAGATACAAGTACATGTAACGAGAGTAATCATCAATGAAATAAATGACGTATGTCCAGTTATTCCAGCAATGTTATAAGGGCCACTAATGTCAGTATGAATGAGTTCTAATAAATTAGATCTCCTAGTGGCACCTTTCTTATTTGCTGATGTCATTTTGCCCATAAGGCATTTGACACATGTTCCAAAATCATCGAAATCAAGAAAGGGTAATACCTCATCCTTCACGAGTCTGGTTAACCTTTCTCGTGAAATGTGGCCTAAACGTTGATGCCACAACATGGATGAAGTTTCTAAGTCTCTCTTGCGTTTCTTCTTTGTTAGTAATTCATTAATAGTATATGATAACAAAGACTTGGAAAAATCATCATCTAGTTCTAACTTATAAAGACCACCATCCAGAAAACCATAACCATACACATGGGAATCATAAGTAATTGTAAGTTTGCCATGACCGTGAGAACCGTCAAAACCATCCATGTCTAACTTAGGCTCAAATACAAGATTCCGAGTAATCTCAGGAATATATAGAATATCATAAAGAACAATACATAAACCAGTGTTGAATTTTCATTCTAATGTTCCCACGGCTTCAACAATAAGAGACTTTCCATTCCCAACATTAAGTATTCTTTGGTTTCTTGCGAGCTTTTGGATTGAACGGAATCCCTGAAGAGAATTGGTCACATGGACCATAGAACCAGAGTCTAACCACCAAGAATTAGATGAAAAATTTAAGTTAAAGGACTCAAGTATCATAAATAGATCATTACCTTTCTTAGTTAGCCACTCCTTAAATTCATGGCAGTCCTTCTGCTTATGTCCTTCTTTCTCACAGAATTTGCAAAGGAACTTGCCTTTGGAGTTCTTATGGCTAGATGAGGTACTTGCATCATTCCTCTGAGTTTTAGCGTTATGATTATTGTTAGATTGCCTCTTCCTCTTCTTTGGATTAGCGGTCGTCAGGTAAGCAACTTCAGGTTTCTCTGGCTTCATCCGTTCCTCCTCTTGCACGCACATAGCGATTAACTCCTGCATTGTCCACTTGTCTTTCTGTGTGTTGTAGTTGATCTTGAAAGCATCATAAGCAGAGGGAAGCGAAGTCATGATGAAATGCACCAGGAAACCGTCACTAATCTCCATTTCTAAACCCTTGAGCTTATGGGCCATATCGTTCATGGACATGATGTGCTCACGAATACCGCTTCTCCCATCATATTTAGTTGTCACAAGTTTCAGAATCAGAGTGGAAGCATGCGCCTTTAAGGTTCCTTTGAACTGGTCCTCCACAGACGCCAGATAGACTTTAGCGATCGTAGAATCTGGACTAGATCCTCTAATAGGCATGCTAATGGAGTTCTTAATGAACATGAGAGACATACGATTGCATCTTTCCCATTTCTCATGCACCATTTTATCAGAAGTGGTGCTTTTGTCAGTGAGTTAGGGAGGAGCATCCTCTCTCAGTGCATAATCGAAATCCAGCAACGCCAATGTCAACATAAGTGAATCTTTCCAGGCAGCAAAGTTATCACCAGTTAAGGTAGTGAGGCCGCAGTTGGGAGCCAATAGTGGAAAAAGATGAGAATAGTAAGATACTAAGTTAGAGAAGAACTTATAGTGATCTAAGGGGCAAGTAATAATCTAAGGCAGGCAGAACAAAGACCATTATATTAATGAAGTTGTGATAACTTATTATAACACCAAGTCATAAGCTACTTAAATAAGATGCTCTAGCTTTGGCTATACGCTATTTATTTAAGTATTAAGTTGCAAACAGTGAATGTAACACATCACCTTTGGGCAAAAGTGAGACATTCAAAGTTTTAATGCAATACCCTCGGTTCACCAACATAATCTGTTACACATCACCTTTGGGCAGAAGTGAAACCTTTTGGAAATTATGTGAACCGAGCTACAATGCTTAACGAGATCTTATATAACGAACTAATGTGACACATCACCTTTGGGCAGAAGTGACACGTAAAATGTTATTTCAAGTTAAGCAAGGTTTCATAATGTTTTGAATAAACTTGATACATTAGGTTTTTATAAAAACTGTAATTTTTATTAGGGATCCCGAAAATAATGGGTTCTTAGTAATTGATTTCTCAAAAAAAAATTAGACGAGTTCTCGAATAGCATAAGGAGTTCTCGGAAAATAATGAGTTCCGGAAAACTTATGAGATCTTGAATAACATAAGGGGTTCTCGAAATTATGAGTTCTCGAAGACTTAATGAGTTCTCGAAAGTGATGAGTTGCTAGAGAACTTATGAGATCTCGAATAACATAAGGGGTTCTCGAAATTATGAGTTCTCGAAGACTTGATGTGTTCTCTAAAATGATGAGTTCCCGAAAATCAGTATTAGTTTTCGATATGCTGATGAGTTCTCGAATATATTATGAGTACTCGAATAACTTATGTTTTCGGATAACTTTAATAGATCTCGGATTCTTTAATAGTTCTCGAATAAATATTGGTTCTCGAATACATAATATTTCTCGATAAATAAGATGGGCTCTCGGAAAATTATGGAATCTCGAAAACATCATGGGTTTTCAAAGTACAAAAGACCTTGACTGAGAACTCCTGTCCGTGAACCTGATCAAAATCTTTATAACCGAGAACTAAAAGCCGAGAACCTGAATTCGTGAACTGAGGGATCCTTCGAGAACTTAATTATTAATCTTTAAAACCAAAAACTAGTTATTATTACCGAGAACTAAAAGTGATAAAGTTAGGTGGTTCAAAATATTAGAGATTTAATTAAATCTTGTTTTCACTTTTAGATAGGAATTAATTATCTCCAAAATTTCATAACATTTTGAAATTTGACTTTATCAACAAGATTTTAAAAAAATTATGGAGATTGAGTTTCCTAAAATACCAGAAACAAGATTTGATTCAATCTTGAACCAAAACATAAGGGAATTTTCGAAAAAATTATGATGTTCTTGAAGAACATCAAGAACATCAACCGAAAAATTCCAAAACCTTAAGAAACATAAATAATCTATAATCTAAATCTGAGAACCTTAATGTTTATTAACAGATTTCGAAATTAATAAATCATAAAAAAAATCATCGGCTATATAAAAAATTAAAAATAACTGATGACAAAACAAAATTGAATAGATCTTATCACAAATACATAGATCTTATCACAAAACAAATGTGAATAGATAAAAAAATGTGATTTTGCGTCATAACGTCAGATACTTTTTTTTTCTATTCATTTGGCCGAAAGGAAAAAAAATTAGAACCCTAAAACATTATCAGGTTTCACACGTAATTGTTTTCCGATTTTAATTCCAGATCTTAATGGAAAACAATCAAAATTGATAGAGCAACATTGCTCTAATACCATATGTTGATCAGTTTTGATTGTAAATAATGGAAAACATAATAATAATACCTGAGAGATTCGTGAGACCCGTCATTTATCTTGAGAGAGCAGAGGTTGACATGATTGTCAGGATGATTGGGTTCCCTTTAGGGTATGCAGTTATGATGAATTTAGGATTCTTGATGAAGAATCGATTTAGAGAGAGGAGAAGGCCAAAAACTTTAGGAGGTGTTATTTAATAATTTTGTCTAACCCTTATTCCCTAGTAAGCTCTCACTTTTATGCATACCCAGGGGACACCCTACAAGGCCCATCTAATGACAAGTCCGCCCATCAACGACTCATCTTGTTATTGGGCATAGGATAATTAATAATTGGTCAACATTATACAAATGATTCTAAAGGCTATCGATAAATAAACAAACGTCACGTATATTTTTTCAATAGTCCATTAATAGAAAAGAGTGGTGATAAACAGATAATTGTTTTATCACAAATCATCCGTGTTTGTTTCTTTCTTTGATCCAATTTGAATCCTTCAATCATAGATTTTAAACTCACAATTTCCTAAACATTATATTATAATATTCACTGCCAGAAAAGTAGCTCTTTTACTAACAAAATTTTCTTATGCAAAAAAAATTGTCACAAATTTTGACAAATTTGCTACTAGTTTGTGACGAAAAAATACACTCTTATTTTTGTGACAAATTTGATACACAATAGCGACCAATACTTTGAAAATTGCATAAGAAATGCGTAGGAATTGCGTCACAAAAATAAGGGTTTTTTTTTCGTCACAAATTAGTAGCAAATTTGTTAAAATTTGTGACACATTTTTTTCCGTAAAAAAATTTTGTAGTAAAAGAGCTCTTTTTTTGTAGTGATTAGGGTGCAATTGCAGCGCATGAGATGACTTATAATCTAGAACCTTTCAATAGATTAGCGGGCTTCTGCAAATCCTTTCAATCGACCAGTGGCCTTCTTACAACATGGCAGGAATTAACAGAAATTAGAAACATTCCATTCTAGGCCGCTGATCGAGATGGTGAACGACATAGATTCACTTTGTTTTCTATTGCATACCTAAGTTTTTACTTTGTTTTTGGCCAAACCACCCAATTGTGCAAAAAAATTCGAGAATTATTATTGTAACTGAGAAGGTTGTTGAATGAATTGGTGAGAAACTCAAGGTTGAAGAAGAGGCTATAACGGAAATCCCAAGAAAATACAAAAGCTGTCTAGAAAGGTATCTATCTATAGTTATAAAGAATCATGTTGATGTCGAGAAATCAAAAAACAAAGAAGAAAAAAATTATGAGTTAGAGATTTGGTAGAATGATATAGAAGTGCTAGCTATTGAAAATTTTAGGGACGAAGGTAAACAAAATGATAAATTGCAAAAGGAGATGCATTTGGTTTGCTGGAATTTAGTGAAATTCAATTGAATTAGAAACCAAATTTAGTTGGCATCAAATATGTAATGAACGGGAACTAAGGGAAGGTATGGGACTTGGCCCACATCGATTATATGGGAAAGAAATGTGGGGTTAATAATCCAAATGGGATTTCTCTCTACTATCAGACTAATCTTTTGGAATGTACTCTCTTATTTGGGCTGTAACATTGGAATCAGATTCACACTCGCAGTGGTGGCATGGTGGGAGCCAGCCATGAGCAACTTGGTTGTGACTAGCGAGGCGCGTAGTGGTTGCCCATGGAGTGGTGGCATGGTGGAGCCAACTATGACCAACGTGCTCGTGACCAACAAGGACATTAGCCCTTGTCCCACATCGGTTGTATGAGCAACAAATGTGGGGTTTATACGGAAATGTGCTCCCCCCCTCTCTCATCATCATCATCATCATACTAGTATTTTGGGATGAGTTCTCTTGTTTGAATTGTAACATTGGTGTTAGAGAAATTTCGATTCTTTATTGGAATTCTATTACGCTACCATGACGAAGAATCAAGAGGTTGACAAGACACTCAAAGATCATGAGAAGGCAATATCCGATTTGCAGGCAACCCTATGAGTGATTATGAGCCAACAAGAGCAAATCCTAAAAGTCATCAGCGCAAAGGGCGAGTTCGATGAGGTTGAACCTGTTAGGATCGTGAACACACACACGCACACGAACAAGAGATTTTATGTGGTTCGGTCTAAGATGACGTACGTCCACGGGGCAACTGTGGTTTTCTAATTATTGAGTGATGCTAAAATACAAGTACAAGGGATTAATATATAGGAAATAATTAGGGTTTTAACCCTCTGCTAAAAATCTCCCACTTGGTGTCTTCGGACCATGAACTGCACCATCTCTTATGTACTTTTGTAAATAAGATCCCCCACCCCCACTTGATCTTCAATGCGCCTCCAGTTACCCTGATCTCCTCAACCTATTCCTGGAGACCAGCTGAAGCTCCGCACAGCTTCAGCTTATCCAACGTTACACATTTAGTAAACATGTCCGCTGGATTCTTAGCACCTAAGATATTCTTCAAGTTGATTGTACTATCACCAACCAATCCTCTCACGAAGTGATACCTTATCCCGATGTGCTTAGTGTTCATGTGTGTCACACCCTCAAATTTCCACTGTGGGGTTCTACCGCGAGGCGCATGACATACTAGGATCCCATAGCCATAAGTCATATGAACGAACTCTAAATGCCCAAACCATTTAGTTCGTTTTCCAAAATATAGTTTTAACGATTAACCAAAATGTTTAGATAAGTTGCGGAAGCTTAAATCAAACATAACCGTTTAAGTTCATGCGCAAAACAACGCGCCCAAAATAAAACCATTGAATGTAAAGCAAAGCATAAGTTAAATAATGTTCATAACCCATGACACAATGATGCATGTCCTATCGTGCTCCAAACCTAGAGACCTGCAAAAGCATGCTATCGTGTGTCAACATAAAGTTGGTGAGTTCACAAAGTAAGTAGGCGAGTAAATAAAAGTGTAGGTTTCCCAAACCATGATCAACAGTTAGGTTTCCCAAACCAAGATTAACAGTAGGTTTCCCAAACCCGTAAGTAGTATACAATAACAAAACCATGTAACCAAGATACCACTAGTTTAGCGTATGCCAAGGGTAGCTAACCCATTCATGATAACTAAACCATGTTATACCGAATTGCTATTCAAACAATGCACTCGCCCCGCAAGTTGGTTTTTGCCTTCCATCATTGCCTATCAACAATGATACAGTCTAAGGTCGTAGTTGACGCCCGGCTCCCAGCACGGTGTGAGGTTTGTCAAACCTAATAGCGCTATCAACTTGTAACCCGCTTGCGATAACCCGACATCTCATTTGGTAAATAGTGAAGGACTTCCGTGATAGTATGCAGTTTAGATCATCAAGGACACAGAGTGTGAAACTAGCAAAACGCGATCCACACAAGGAATCGAAAACGCAACCCACACAAGGAGTCAAAATACGACCCACACATGGAGTCCAAACCTGAGTTGTAAATGTAGTCCCAACCCGGACCAGAAAATAGTAGTCCCAAACCGGACCAAAGAAATAGTTGGTTGTCTCAAACCCGAGACGCATGCTTTCGAGAAAAAGTAGTGAAACTCACCTTAGGTTGCAAGCAAATAAATCCAAACTCCAAAGTTGGGTGTGCTACCGACTCCCTAATACATGTGTCACTAAGTGAGTATATGTGCATAACCAATACACCATATAACCCATTTGTCCAAGACGTTTAAATGTTCAAAATCGTGTGAGTGACACCTAGTGTTTCTAAATGCACAAGTAGACCCTACGAACCCGTTGGTGAACGTCATGATTAACGTCAGTCATATACTTCATATACATCCCATACAAGTATCCATACAAGTTCATGTAAAATACATATCATATAAGACTCCAATTAGTCACATAAAGATCCCGTACACAATCTGCGTTTTTAAGGCAGATTGTGCGCTGTGAAAAGCGAATTATTTAAAATACTTAACGAATGATTTAAAGTCCCAAATTTTTACTGACTATTCAATGGGATTAAGTTGTTAACCCATATTTTTGGTTTCTCTTAACACCAAACACAAAAATTATTAAAATTCATACAATACAGCCCTGTTCAGAAAAGTTCTACAACAGGTCAGTTTAGTAGAAAAATTCCAAAAACTTTTATATTCACCCAAACGGGGTGAATCCACTTGGAAAAGCCGAGTTTTTCGATTGTCGACCTACTATCCAAATTTCAAATCTTAACTCCATGTAAAACTCAAGTTATGACCGTTTAAAGTTGACTCAATTTACAACTCCGAAAATCTGATATGACCTCTTGTCAAATAAAATTCCAAAACCTACTCAAACGAAGTCTAAATCGGACGATCATGCCCATTACGAAAAGCTAAGACCATGTACGTTACAACCATGCAAAGAATAGATCAAAAAATAGCTTTCAACCCACGTAACAGACCCTACAAATTGACATAAGCGTTCTGTCCAGATTTTAATCATGCAATAATATCAACTATATCGAACCCTAGTTGCATATTATCAATCAACAACACCAACTAAACATCATTCAACATTTATAAGACATAACCTGATCATAAACTAGCAAGATACATGTTTATATCATCATACATAAGCCCTAAGAGTCTAAAACATCAAGAACATGCACAACCATGCATAACACATAATATTCATCAATTATCATCATGATTAATCCTTTTAACCTTTATGAAAACCAAGTTTTAACTTTTATATATATGTTTCAGACCTGGACAAACAAGGTTTGATGTTTTAAAAACACATTAGAAGTAATTAAAACATATAAGGATTAGTAATATACCGAAAGCACTTCAAAATCACCAACCGAAAGCTCTCCAAGCCTCCCGAATGGTGTTCTTAAGCCTAAGCAGGTGTTAGGGTTTGTAATTTTTCGTAAATAAGGTGTTGGGGACGATTAGGGTTGTGATAATGAGAAGTGGCGTCAAATGAGTGTCAGGTGAGAGAAATTTCTGAAAAATTTTCTGGGTGTCACATAATCCCCAAGTTGAAAAGAATTTTCGTCCCGAAATTCAGTTCGAGTTTTCGATTTCGTGCTTTGAGTTCTCCTAAAAGAGAGGTGCCCATACTGGCGTTGTTCTAATGTTGCTGGCAAGATAAGATCTCCCCCACAGAACGAGGGACTCCAATCACTATCTCGTGCCAAGGATTTATGTTCGTGGCTGGACAACCCGTCCACGCCCATGACGATGTCAGAACTACGAGGGATAGTTGGGATGATGAGATTGATACCTAATGGTTAGTTAAACCGTACAGGTTTCTACTTGTAATAGAGCTAGGTAGCTTCGATAAGCTTACCATCAGCTAGTGTGTTTGAATTCAAAGAGAGTTGGGTCTAACCCTAAAGTTGCACTAATGTCCAAAGGCGCATGCTCAATCAGCATCAAAATCATGTAGAACATTAGTAAGTTACGTACCCGTCATGCGTTGTTGTCATCATTGTTCCCATTGTTGTTGTTACCGTTGAGCTGGGGACAGTCCCTTTTGAAATGGGTTTCACTCACACACTGGAAACACCCTTTTCCAGTATTACGACGGCTCTGCTGCCCCTGTTGTTGCTGCTGACTCTTTGGGAATTGAGCACGACAGTCCTTAGCTGCATGACCAGCTTTTCCGCATCGTTCACACTTTCCATCCCCACATGGACCAGAATGATGATAGTTGCATAGTTCACACTTTGGGTGCCTCCCCTTATAAGTGCCCTGGTCATTGTCAGAAGGGGTCTTGTTGTTGTTGTCGTTTGCACCTGACCTCTTTCGCTGCTGTTGACCGCCGCCACTCGAGACCTTGTCCGAGCCATCTTCCCGTTTCCGTTTGTTGTCAGTAGTACCAGAAGATGAGGCACCTCGAGGGGGTAACAGTCCCTCTTCCACCTTCTGATTAGTCAGCTGGTGTGCCATACGAATAACATGTTGATGGTTTTTGAAGTTTGCAGAAGTGACCATACCCTTGATTTGTGGCACCAAACCCTTGATGTACAGTTCAATCCGCTTGTTGAGCGGTGTAGAGTAGTTAGGGCACGTAGTCGCCAACTCATGTGACCTAGTAGTACATGCTTCAATCTCCGACCCTACCATCTTCAGGTTCAGGTACTTAGTTTCTAGCTTCTGAATCTCATCCCGAGGACAGTACTCCTCCCTCATTATCTCCTTGAAAGCATCCCAAGGCGTATCATTTGCCACATCCACACCGAGTATCTGTTTCTGAGAGTTCCACCAGGATAGTGCCGCGTTCTCAAGAGTACCAGCGGCATATTTGACCCTGTCAGCTGGCTGGCAGTTACACATAACGAAGCATGACTCCAACTTCTCGAACCACCTAAGTAGCCCGATTGCTCCTTCTGATCCTCCAAAGTTCTGAGGCTTGCAGTCCATGAACGTCTTGTAGGTACAGACTGGAGGGTGATGTGGAGGTTGGCCTATGTACGAAAGTGAAAGTCACGAATGAGTAAAGGAGTTTAACGCTGGAGTTTGTGGAAAGAGAATAAAGCAATTTGGTGTTACCAGCTTGGATAGTTGCGAGGGCTGCAACCACCCTGTCGTTGACAAATGCAGTAAGCTCAGCTTGTGTTAGGTTGATGTTTCCTCGTCCATGTCCACGTCCAGCCATCGTGATCCTACATTTACCATAAGTTCATGAGACAGAGAAATATGCGGCCTTACTATCGTTCACACGTGATGTAGGCGAACTGGAATAAAGGACAAACTTCAAAAGAACAACTCAGTCTCGACTGAGGCTAGAATAAAAGAAAGAAGGATCAAGCAAATGAAGATAGGAATCAATCGTCTCCGTGCTTAGTTAAGACAATAGAGTCTCCATATTCAATGATGGGTTCGGGTTCCTTCTCTAATTCCTCTTCTTCCTCCTCAATGGTTGGTTCTTGCACTGGTACTCGATTGCTAACTCCCCATCCGTGAAGCTGGTTGGAATTTCACCCCCAATTGATGCGCCACATGGCCAATCTTTCATCCTCCACCAAGGATGTGCTCGATATCGGAGTTAGTGTTAAAGGATTATGTATCTACTATAACTTGTTAAGCGAGTGTACGTAGCCCGAAAGCTAGTTGTGCACTTAAGCTGTGAGTGTACTAATGCAATGCTTATGCTATGACAGTTATAGACTAGACTCATCATGCAGTCCTAGTTCACTATAACCAGTGGCTCTGATACCAATCTGTCACACCCTCAAATTTCCACTGCGGGGTTCTACCGCGAGGCGCATGACATACAAGGATCCCATAGCCATAAGTCATATGAACGAACTCTAAATGCCCAAATCTTTTAGTTCGTTTTCAAAAATATAGTTTTAACGATTAACCAAAATCTTTAGATAAGTTGCGGAAGCATAAATCAAACATAACCGTTTAAGTTCATGGGCAAAACAACGTGCCCAAAATAAAACCATTGAATGAAAGCAAAGCATAAGTTAAATAATGTTCATAACCCATGACACAATGATGCATGTCCTATCGTGCTCCAAACCTAGAGACCTGCAAAAGCATGCTATCGTGTGTCAACATAAAGTTGGTGAGTTCACAAAGTAAGTAGGCGAGTAAATAAAAGTGTAGGTTTCCCAAACCATGATCAACAGTTAGGTTTCCCAAACCAAGATCAACAGTAGGTGTCCCAAACCCGTAAGTAGTATACAATAACAAAACCAAGTAACCAAGTAACCAAGATACCAATAGTTCAGCATATGCCAAGGGTAGCTAACCCATTCATGATAACTAAACCATGTTATACCAAATTGCTTTTCAAACGATACACTCGCCCCGCGAGTTGGTTTTTGCCTTCCATCATTGCCTATCAACAATGATACAGTCTAAGGTCGTAGTTCACGCCCGGCTCCCAGCACGGTGTGAGGTTTGTCAAACCTAATAGCGCTATCAACTAGTAACCCGCTTGCCATGACCCGGCAACTCATTCGGTAAATAGTGAAGGACTTCCGTGATAGTATGCAGTTTAGTTCATCAAGGACACAGAGTGTGAAACTAGCAAAACGCGATCCACACAAGAATCGAAAACGCGACCCACACAAGGAGTCAAAATGCGACCCACACAAGGAGTCCAAACCTGAGTTGTAAAAGTAGTCCCAACCCGAACCAGAAAATAGTAGCCCCAAACCGAACCACGGAAATAGTAGGTTGTCTCAAACCCGAGACGCATGCTTTCGAGAAAAAGTAGTGAAACTCACCTTAGGTTGCAAGCAAATAAATCCAAACTCCAAAGTAGGGTGTGCTACCGACTCCCTAATACATGTGTCACTAAGTGAGCATATGTGCATAACCAATACACCATATAACCCGTTTGTCCAAGACGTTTAAATGTTCAAAATCGTGTGAGTGACACCTACTGTTTCTAAATGCACAAGTAGACCCTACGAACCTGTTGGTGAACGTCATGATTAACATCATTCATATACTTCATATACATCCCATACAAGTATCCATACAATTTCATGTCAAATACATATAATATAAGACTCCAATTAGTCACATAAAGATCCCGTACACAATCTGCTTTTTTAAGGCAGATTGTGCGCTGTGAAAAGCGAATTATTTAAAATACTTAACGAATAATTTAAAGTCCCAAATTTTTACTGAGTATTCAATGGGACAAATTTGTTAACCCATATTTTTGGTTTGTCTTAACACCAAACCCAAAAATTATTAAAATTCATACAATACAGCCCTGTTCAGAAAAGTTCTACAACAGGTCAGTTTAGTAGACAAATTCCCAAAAATTGTGTATTCACCCAAACGGGGTGAATCCACTTGGAAAAGCCGAGTTTTTTCAATGTCGACCTACTATCCAAATTTCAAATCTTAACTCCATGTAAAACTCAAGTTATAACCATTTAAAGTTGACTCAATTTACAACTCCGAAAATCTGATATAACCTCTTGTCAAATAAAATTCCAAAACCTACTCAAACGAAGTCCAAATCGGACGATCTTGCCCATTACGAAAAGCTAAGACCATGTACGTTACAACCATGTAAAGAATAGATTAAAACAATAGCTTTTAACACACGTAACAGACCCTACAAATTGACATAAGCGTTCTGTCCAGATTTTAATCATGCAATAATATCAACTATATCGAACCCTAGTTGCATATTATCAATCAACAACATCAAATAAACATCATACAACATTTATAAGACATAACCTGATCATAAACTAGCAAGATACATGTTTATATCATCATACATAAGCCCTAAGAGTCTAAAACATCAAGAACATGCACAACCATGCATAACACATAATATTCATCAATTATCATCATGATTAATCCTTCTAACCTTTATGAAAACCAAGTTTTAACTTTTATAAATATGTTTCAGACCTGGACAAACAAGGTTTGATGTTTTAAAAACACATTAGAAGTAATTAAAACATATAAGGATTAGTAATATACCGAAAGCACTTCAAAATCACCAACCGAAAGCTCTCCAAGCCTCCCGAATGGTGTTCTTAAGCCTTAGCAGGTGTTAGGGTTTGTAATTTTTCGTAAATAAGGTGTTGGGAACGATTAGGGTTGTGATAATGAGAAGTGGGGTGTTTAAAATCGTTTTAAAGACCCTTAAACTTGGTTTCCACGTTTAGCAGTCTGTCGCGGACCGCGGGCGTATTGCCTTTCCGATCGCGGTTCGCTCGAAGGCCATAAATTCCCAGACTTAATTCACCCCCTCGCGGACCGCGGGGGATTTCTCTTTCCCTCCGCGCTCCGCGGGGAAGACCAGAATTCACGTTTTTTGTTTTTATTTATTCTATAACCCTAACCACTTTACAATATTAATATTCTAAACATTAATATTCGAAAAGGAACATAAACGTTCGTCATACATATCCGGATCCCGGTCCGTCCCGTCCCGGTTATCGATCTGTTAACGTCTAAGCACGTAAGTTCACATAATCACATATTAGCACGTAATATCAACATGTAAGTTTATGATAATCACATTTCACCAAGTCACCAACGTTCTGGGTTCCCTACTTGTGAACGTAGTCTGGTAATTCCCCGAATTACCATCTCATGCAGTTATTAACCTATAACTGTGCAATGTATATTCGTCCTCACTAACCCTAGTCATGTGTTTAGTCACGTATGCACATGCAAGTTAACTAGAGTTCAGTGATAGTAATAGTCTGAAATTACGTGGTATCACATCATCCCCAAGTTGAAAAGAATTTTGTCCCGAAATTCAGCAAGTAACCAGTAAGGTTGGCGTCAAATGAGTGTCAAGTGAGAGAAAATTCTGAAAAATTTTCTGGGTGTCACATCATCCCCATGTTGAAAAGAATTTTAGTCCTGAAATTCAGTTCGAGTTTTCGATTTCATGCTGTGAGTTCTCCTAAAAGAGAGGTGCCCATACTGACGTTGTTCTAATGTTGCTGGCAAGATAAGATCTCCCCCACAGAACGAGGGACTCCAATCACTATCTCGTGCCAAGGATTTAAGTTCGTGGCTAGACAACCCGTCCACGCCAATGACGATGTCAGAACCACGAGGGACAGTTGGGATGATGAGATTGATACCTAAGGGTTAGTTAAACCGTACAGGTTTCTACTTGTAATAGAGCTAGGTAACTTCGATAAGCTTACCATCAGCTAGTGTGTCTGAATTCAAAGAGAATTGGGTCTAACCCTAAAGTTGCACTAATGTCCAAAGGCGCATGCTCAATCAGCATCAAAATCAAGTAGAACATTAGTAAGTTACGTACCCGTCATGCGTTGTTGTCATCATTGTTCCCATTGTTGTTGTTACCGTTGAGCTGGGGACAGTCCCTTTTGAAATGGGTTTCACTCCCAAACTGGAAACACCCATTTCCAGTATTCTTACTGCTCTGCTGCCCCTGTTGTTGCTGCTGACTCTTTGGGAATTGAGCACAATAGTCCTTAGCTGCATGACAAGCTTTTCCGCATCGTTCACACTTTCCATCCTCACATGGACCAGAATGATGATAGTTGCACAGTTCACACTTTGAGTGCCTCCCCTTGTAAGTGCCCTGGTCATTGTCAGAAGGGGTTTGGTTGTTGTTGTCGTTTGCACCTGACCTCTTTCGCTGCTGTTGACCGCCGCCACTCGAGACCTTGTTCGAGCCACAGTGAAAACAACATCTCTGGTGCTTTTAAATGTCTCTTTGCAGCCACCCAGGTCAGCATCTGTATAACCTTTGAGAACTGAATCTTTCTTTTTGAAATATAACCCCATCTTTGATGTTCCCTTCAAATAGCAAAGCACCCATTTAACTACTTCCCAATGTTTTCTTCCTGGATTCGACATAAACCGACTGACAACTTGATGACTCACAAAATTAACATATAAAATAGACATAAACAGTCTCATAATAGGGTAGAGTTAGGCTTATATTATTGATATTAGGTGTTTAATTCGTTCCTATTCGTATTTCTCAGGAAACTGGAGCTCCAAGACGGAAACAAAAGATTTATGGGCAAAAACAAGCAAAAACTGGAGATTCCTTAAGATACGAGACTTAGAGCTTGTTCCCTGTATGTTTGAAGACAATCCAGGGACTTAAACAGTGATAAAAACAGTCCGGGAATGACCCATCACGCCCACGCACACTTGCATGGAAGCCCTGCACGCTAGAAGACCACGCAGCAAGCTTGGAGAACAATAAAACATACCGAGGACACGTGCACACCCGTGCCACATCACTTGGCACGCCCATGCACTTTGAAACATCTTCCCCAAGGCTTAAACCAACAGAATCTGACACTTCCTGATGAGCACGCCCGTGCACAGACAAAAAGTACAGACAACTCAGAACAGCACCAATAGAACGTACGTGTAATAGCAAGCACGCCCCTGCCAACCTCTGGCACGGCCGTGTAGCCCCTAGAGGTCTATAAATAGCATGCTAACCCTCACCATTTGTTCATCCCTTCTTGTGCTCTCTTGGGGCCAAACTCCAAGCTTCTTTCAGAGATCTTGGGGTCTTGTGGGAGGCCTTCTGGCCCTCCTAACATCCCTCAATGGTTAGGCCTCATCCTACCTTGATCGGCTTGGCCAAGAAGAGGATCGTAGAGTAGTTATGCAATAAATATCAAGGGTCGTGAGGATCAAGAGAGTTACATATCACTTGGAGGTGGATAGCTTGTCTATGAGCAGTCATGTTCTTGTGTTGATCATATCCTATGTTTGTATCTTTCTATCATCATGAACCCATTTCGATTTCTAGACTTCAATTATTATTACTAGTAGTTTATATTAGTTATCTGTGTTGTTATCTTCCTCTAATACTTATTTGTTTATCTTTTTGACAGGTTTGAATGATGACTAACTTAATAACTTAACAAACTTTAACTTAATTAAAATAAACTAGAGGTATAATCAGCTTCTGGTAACCTCGAGCTAGATCCAAGGCGAGGAAACCGGTAGTGAGGAAGATCCTTCGGGCTTCTGATATCCGAATAGGGTTCTAAGCAACGGCTTCTGAAGTGGGCCAGATCTGAGTGACACATCTCTGGATCATACCAGATGACTGAGTAATCTTCTTGATAAAGGGAGGATTCCCTACAGGTGCACCATTGATCTTCGGATTACACACCTTTAGGATTATGTTCCACCTTTATCAAGAATTTTATTCAATAGATGAATGATTTTCTTGGCACTGGGAGGATTCCCTTCGGGCGCACCAATGATCACTTGTATCATACGCCTTTAGGATTATGTTCCACCTTTGTCAAGGACATCATTCAGCTTGGGTGGTTAAGGGTTGGGTTATTTAACCGTCATCTATTTAGATAACTTTATATTTAACTAATTTGTAAATATTAAAGTGCCACTTAAAAGATAAACAAATAACGGATTCTTTATCTAGTTCTTGTTAGTACGACGCCGTTAACCAATGGGGATACAGTCTCCCGAGTCAACTGTAAGAGAAATCCTTCGGTCTTAGTATCGTCAACCTTCTTAGGGGATTCATTGTTGGTCCACTCGGGAATGACCCTAAGGCGATATCCTTCGGTACGAAACGCGAGAGCTATGGGGAGGTGTAAGTTGTTCCAGGTCGGAAGTGAAGCCTCCATTTTAAGAAGAAGATGAGTTCAAAGACCAGATACTTGACCGCGTTTTGAGGAGCCCGTTACACGCGAGGCCCTGGCGGAGACCCCAGGTGGACGCACGCTGGAGAGGTTTAGCATTCTACGCAGTAGTAGCCTCCGCTTCTCTATCAGAGAGTCAACACTTCAAGATCCCTCTCGTCTTCCTCACAATTGATTAACGTAAATTATTAATTCTAATAATAAACTTAACTATTAAATCGAAAGGACCCCGATATAGACATAATACACTACTCTACTATTTTTATCTTTTTATTTTACAAAACCAATACCTTTTTCAAAAACTATTTTTGTCAAAGAACCCCTCCGTTTTATTTTTCTTTTCAAAACCCGATCAGTTGATGGATGAAAGGTTGAGTAGGGGAAAGTGTGATCCTTGGGATACGATACTCAATACTTACCCTAGAAACTATACTATGCAAGTTAGGTTCTCTGCCTATGTGTTGGTTTTGGTTTTTAAAGTAAATAATGTTTACTTTATAAATTTAAAACTTTGTAAAAACCGGTTTAGCAAAAATCAGTCATTTGACCCAAACCAAAGTTCTGAATTTAAAACATCAAAGTTTTTGGTAACGGGAAAATGGTATCTTTTTATTTTGCTAAAACCACGCACATTATGTTTTTGGCGCCGTTGACGGGGAACACGTTGGTTTCCAAAGAAAGACCCAAGTCACTTGATTGATTAGTTTATTTTTCTTTTTCATTTTTATTTGTCACTTTATTTTTCTTTTTGTTTTCGGTCTTCTTTATTTTTCCTTTTCATTTTATTTCTACTTTATTTTCGACGATTGCGGTTGTTTAAGTTTTTCTTTAAAGGTTTCCGTCGAGATTAGCTACCTTGGAGAATTCCCGTGGAGGAAACCAGAACCACCAATTTCATCAAATTTCATTTTGGAGGGTTTTTATTTCTGCTTTCTTATCGTTTAGAAGAGGTTTGTCTTACCGCGAAGATTGGCAGGTAAGTTTAGTTAAATGCGGAAAAAGAGCTGCGTGAGATTTTTTGAAAATTGTTAAACTTAAAATGTTTTCGGAGCTTAAAGTTGGATTTTAAAATTTAAGAAGATTTTTCAAGAATTTTAAAACCAAATTTTGGAAAACCGTTTAAAAGTTTTTAAAATCCGATCCCCGCCCTCCATTTTCCGACATTTTTCTATTTTGAGCTCTCGTCTTCACTTTTAGGTATGTATATAACTTTTCTAAACAACTTTCTTTTTCTTTTCTTTTTGGTCACCTTTCATGCACGCGAGTGCATGTCTGGAAGGTGTTTAATCTATGATTAGACATGTTCCACCTCGATAGTGTTTCGGCACTAGTATTCAATCCCTAGTATTAGTATTTTATCTATTTAGTCTACTTTTATTTTAGTTTTTAGGACAGGTTTGGGAGAGCTTGATATTTTGGAGCCGCCTTTTTCGACGTCTGTGTTTTGAGGATGTAGGTTTCGCTCATACGCGAGTGGTTTTGTCGTTTATCAGGGGAGTGTTAGTTTCTCTTGCCTTTTTTCTCCAGTTCTGGACTTAAAATTTATACAAAAATTTTAAGTGTGGGGTGGACCCTTATTGCTGTTTATTTTATTTTATCTTGCGGGTCATTTTGTCATTGAGTGCTTTATCTTACGGGTCATTTTGTCATTGAGTGTGCGTTATCCGGTACCCTCTCAGAAGCTTGATACATGTAGCGTCATTCACAGTCATTTTTGGCAGGTTTGTATAATCTATAAGGCTCATCTGCGTGGGCACTGTTGGGCAGTTATGCCGAAGGTTCGCATCAAAAGACAGTCAAAATTAGATGATGATAATAAAACCCGATAGATCCATTTAAATAAAATAAAATTAAGTAGAAAAATAGGTTGCATGGCAAGTGAAGAATACCCCTAAAATTATGCTTAAAACCAATACCTTATCCTACCCGTTTTTCCATTTGAGAGTTTTGAGCCTATTCACGAGCACCACGCTTGCAGAGATATATCACATACTGCTCGTTTTGTTTGACCATGAGAGACGTTCACCCATGGCGTGTTACAGCTAAAACTTGTGCAACTTATGCTTTTCGAGACCGCTCTTGAGGTGAGAGATTGTAAAAGTGATAAAGGCACCTAGGACAAACCCCTTCCATCTTTCATGCCCTTCCATAAATTTATCCCTCACCTAGTTACCCATCTTGAGCCTTAGCCTTTTTCATTTCATTCATCACACTTAGCCCCTGTAGTGATCTTAGCAAAGAAGGCGTGCTGTAGGCTAGTGGGACACTCTTGGGCAGTTTCGAGATGAAGAAGAATAGGCCAAACGTCACAGTGTCTACCGAGAAAAGTTTTGGCAACTGAAGAAAAACAGCCAGCCAGAGTTAACATACCAAAGAATAAGCTTCACCGGAAGCAATACTTGTATTATCTTGTAAAAAAAAGAAGTTTGAAGAATAAGTCAAAAGGCTCGAAAAAGAGCGGGCTAAAGAGAAACAATTCTATTTGAAGATTTATTTCTAGGACATTTCTAGCGGAGGTGATTAGGTGTGAAGACAGAAAAAATTCGCTGAGTAGGGACGTCAGAACAGTATGTCTTTGGGGGAGAATTTTCATGAAGCCCATCATTAAGAGTTTGACATTTACCCATTATGTCACAGCCGTTGCCCGAGCTAGACACGACAGTAGACTCCCTTTCTACCCATTTACCACTATATCATCTTCACCCCTCAAAAGACCTTGTGATTTGCAATTTCTTACCATTTTATAGCGGTGGAGATTTGATTTGTGTACAAGCCTATGGTCTGTGCTTGCCTTGGGTAGAACTTGAGTGTTCACGCCCAAAACTCAGTTGAATGATAAACCCGGGTGATGAGTGAACATTGTGAGCAGGTATAGGGTTGGGCATAATCATACGGGTTAAGTAGGCATGTCTTGCACTCTTTATTTTTCTCATAAAATAAATAAATGGGTTGAGGGTTTGTTAATTACAGTCTGCCTTAGTTGTATTTGTGTCAGAATGCTTGAGGACAAGCAATAGTCTAAGTGTGGGGTATTGTGATGACTCATAAAATTAACATATAAAACAGGCATAAACAGTCTCATAATAAGGTAGAATTAGGCTTATATTATTGATATTGGGTGCTTAATTCGTTCCTATTTGTATTTCTCATGAAACTTGAGCTCCAAGACGGAAACAAAGGATTTCCAGGCAAAAACAAGCAAAAACTGGAGATTCATGAAGATACGAGACTTAGAGCATGTTCCCTGTATGTTTGAAGACAATCCCAGGACTTAAACGGTGATAAAACCAGTCCGGGAGTGACCCAGGACGCCCACGTACACTTGCACAGAGGCCCTACACGCTAGAAGACAACGCAGCAAGCTTGGAGAACAAGAAAACGTACTGAGGACACATGCACGCCCGTGCCACATCACTTGGAATGCCCATGGTCTTTGAAACGTGTTCCCCAAGGCTTAAACCAACAGAATTTGACACTTCCTGATGATCACGCCCGTGCTCATGCACTTGGCATGCCCGTGCACAGACAAAAAGTACAGACAACTCAGAACTGCAGCAACATAACGTACGAGTAACAGCAAGCACGCCCCTGCCAACCTTTGGCACGGCCGTGCAGCCCCTGGAGGTGTATAAATAGCAAGCTAACCCTCACCATTTGTTCATCCCTTCTTTGCTCTCTTGGGGCCGAACTCCAAGCTTCTTCCAGCTTATCTATGAGCAGCCATGTTCTTGTGTTGATCATGTCTTATGGTTGTATCTTTCTATCATTATGAACCCATTTCGATTTGTAGACTTTTATTATTATTACTAGTAGTTTATTTTTAGTTATTTGTGTTGTTATCTTCCTCTAGTTCTTATTTGTTTATCTTTGTGGTAGGTTTTAATGATGACTAACTTAATAACTTAACAAACTTTAACTTAATTAAAATAAACTAGAGGTATAATCAGCTTCTGGTAACCCCCAGCTAGATCCAAGGCGAGGAAACCAGTAGTGAGACAGATCCTTCGGGCTTGTGATATCCGAACCGGGTTCTAAGCAACGGCTTCTGAAGTGGGCCAAATCTGAGTGACACATTTCTGGTTCATACCAGATGACTGGGTAATCTTCTTGATAAAGGGAGGATTCCCTACGGGTGCACAAGTGATCTTCGGATTACACACCTTTAGGATTATGTTCCACTTTTATCAAGGATTTTATTCAGTGGTTGAATGATTTTCTTGGCACTGGGAGGATTCCCTACGGGCGCACCAGTGATCACTTGTATCATACGCCTTTTAGATTATGTTCCACCTTTGTCAAGGACTTCATTCAGCTCGGGGGGATAAGGGTTGGGTTATTTAACCTTCATTTATTTAAACAAATATATATTTAACTAATCAATAAATATTAAAGTGCCACTTAAAAGTTAAACAAATAACAGATTCTTTCTCTAGTTCTCGTTATTACAACGCCGTTAACCAAAGGGGATACGGTCTCCTGAGTCAACTTTAAGAGAGATCCTTCGGTCTTAGTATCGTTAAGCTTCTTAGGGGATTAATTGTTGGTCCACTCGGGAATGACCCTAAGGCGAGATCCTTCGGTACGAAGACCAGATACTTGACCGCGGTTTGAGGAGCCCGCTATACGCGAGGCCCTGGTAGAGACCCCAGGTAGATGCACGCTGGAGAGGTTTAGCATTCTACGCAGTAGTAGCCTCCGCTTCTCTATCAAAGAGTCAACACTTCAAGATCCCTCTCGTCTTCCTTACAATTAATTAACTTAAATAATTAATTCTAATAATAAACTTTACTATTGAATCAAAAGGACCCCGATATAGGCATAATACACTACTCTACTATTTTTATCTTTTTATTTTACAAAGCCAAAAGCTTTTTCAAAAACTATTTTTATCAAAAAACCTCTCCGTTTTATTTTTCTTTTCAAAACCCGATCAGTTGATGGATGAAAGGTTGAGTAGGGGAAAGTGTGATCCTTGGGATGAAAGGTTGGTAATGGGAAAATGATATCTTTTTATTTTGCTAAACCACGCACATCACAACTCCGACTGCTTGTGCTATGTCAGTTCTTTTGCACACCATAGCGTACATCAGACTACCTATTGCAGATGCATATGAAACTCTAGCCATATTAGCTTTTTCTTCTTCTGTTCTAGGACATTGATCTTTGGTAAGCTTGAGGTGACTCTCTAAGGGCGTGTTTCATGGCTTGGTCTTCTCACTGTTAATACCGAATTTCTCTAAGACATTCCCAATGTACTTCTCCTGGGATAGTGTCAAAGTCCATCTTTCTTGCTCCTTGTGATACTCATCCCGAGTACATGTTTAGCTGCACCCAAATCCTCCATCTCGAATTCTTTGGACATTTACTTCTTCAACTTACTGATCTAATTCATGTCTGATCTTGCAATCAACATATCATCTACATAAAAAAGTAGAATGATATACGAACTCTTGAACTTCTTCAGATAACAACAATGATCGGCTACAGATTCTCGTGTAACCAGTTCTCAGCATGAAATCATCAAACTTGAGGTACCACTGCCTTGGCACTTATTTCAGACCCTATAGACTCTTCTCAGCTTGCACACCCAATTTTCTTTTCCAATAACCTGAAACCCTTCAGGTTGTGCCATGTAAATATCTTCGTCAAGATCACCATGTAGAAATGTTGTTTTCATATCTAGCTGCTCTAGATGCAAATTCTCTGCTGTTACAACACTCAGAATTAACCTGATGGTGGTCATCTTCATCACTGGAGAGAAGATCTCATCATAATCAACTCGCTTCTTCTGCTAAAATCCCATGACCACTAAACAGGCTTTGTACCATTTAAACCCATCACGCTCATCTGGACCCTGAAAACCCATTTATTCTGAAGAGCTTTCTTGTCTGGCGGAAGCTTTACAAGAATCCAAGTCTTGTTCTTGTCTAGTGAACTCATTTCTTCTGTCATTGCTCGCTCCCACTAGAACGAGTCCTTGACAGCTTTAGAGTAGTTCTCTAGTTCACCATTTTCTTTCAAGAGAATATAATTAACTGAAGGGTCGGTACGACTAGGACTGTACCTATCCGACACTTTAGAAACTCTAGTGGATCTCCTGACCGAAGTATCAGACTGGTCAGGCTGTTGTGGAGACTGTTCGTCTTCAGACTCTAAAGTCCCACTGTCAGAAACTCCCACTGACTCTTCATTCTTACCATCTTCAGTCTCTAGTTCTGTGCCATCTTCAGATTTTGTTACGGGCTCTACAACAGACTTGTTCCACTAATTCTCAAAACTAAACTCAATCGTTTCCTTCTAAACCTTTGACTTTTCCAGGTTTTTGTCTTTGTACAACTCTTTTTCATTGTACTCAGCATGCTTGCTTCTAACTAACTTCCTACTTTCAAACCCTAAAGCCTGTAGCCCATTTTATTAGTCCCATATCCAATGAAGATATACTTCTTTGCTTGAGCATCCAACTTGTCACCTCCAGGGTTGATATCATAAGCACTGCACTCGAAGATTCTCGAGTGATCATACTCAACTGCTTTGCCTTTCCATTCTTCTTGAGGAAGCTTGAATCCCAACTGTGCGGAAGGTCCACGGTTAATAAGATACTATTTTTGTGTTAACTGCATCAGCCCAGAACATCTTTGGGAGCCCTGCATTCCATCGCACACTCTTATCTGTTTCACATAATGCTCTGTTCATCCTCTCTACAACTCCAATCTGTTGCAGAGTTCCTGGAAATGTATTTATCATCCTGATCCCTCTATCCGCATAATAATCAATAAACTCCTTGCTGATGTATTCAGCACCGTTGTCTGACATCAAGCATTTCACCTTCAAATCAGTTTCAAGTTCAACAGTAGATTTCCATTTCTAAAAAGTATCGAAAACATCAGATTTATGTTTGAGAAAATAAACCCATACCTTGCATGTTGAATCATCTATGAAGGTCACAAAGTAGCGAGCATCTCCAAGTGAAGAAGTTGATGTCTGTCCATATACGTCTAAGTGAATAAGCTCCAACTTCTGAGCTGTTGGTGCTCTCATAGTGTTCACAAAAGTCACCTTCTTTTTTTTCCTAGGATGCACGGTTCCCAAAATTCTAACTAGACCTTCTTCAACTCTTGAAGTTTTCCCCTGGTAACAAGCATCTCCGTCCCCTTTTCATTGATGTGCCCACATCTTTAATGCCATAACTTTCTCTGACTCCGGTCACTCGATACTTCATTCACCCCATCAGTTGATGCTCCAACCACGTTTAAACTACCTCTCTTCTTACCTATAGAAACTACCATACTGCCCTTAAAAACTCTCCATTGTCCTCTACCAAAGTATACATCATATCCCTAATCATCAAGCTGATCGATGGATATAAGCATCCTCTTCAAACCAGGAATGACACGAACATTCTTCAAGGTCCAAATGGTTCCCAATGGTGTTTTAAGATCTATGTCTCCAATTCCTGTAATATCAAGACTCTGATTGTTAGCCAAACGAACTTTACCAAAGTTATCTGTTTGCAGATTCGTCATCTTCTTCGTTCCAAATGTAACATGAAATGATGCTCTTGAATCCATAATCCAGTCTTCAATAGAACTCTCGACATAACAAATAAGAGCATCCTCTGAATCTGAGGCCGTAGTAGCATTGACCTCTTTTTTCTCTCTCGCGGGTTCAGGACACTGACTTCTTAAATGCCCAAACTCTTTACAGTCCCAACACTGTATATCTTTCCTAGGCTTTCCATGTCTTGACTTTCTCTTGCGTTTTGACTTTGACTACCCCTGTTGCCTCCTCTGTTATTAGTTCTCCCGCTTCCTTTAGTACTGAGCAACGAGCTTGATTCTCCATTGTTCTTTCTTCTGGAATCCTCATTCAGTAACAAATCACGAACTCTTCCAAAACTGAGAGTCTCAATTGACCCAGTGACTGCTATGATTGTGCCTAGCCAGCTGTTAGGCAACGAGGATAACAATAGACAAGCTTGCAATTCATAATCTATCTTAAAGTTCACAGAATACAAACGTGTCAAATGTGATTTAAACAAATTAATATGCTTAGTAACAGAACTTCCCTCTTTCATTCTGATGTTGAGTAACCCCCGTATTAGAAACACCTTATTTGCATGAGACAGCTTCTCATACATGTTGGACAAAGCTTCCATAATCCCACGTGCTTTGGTTTGCTCCAAAATGTTGTAAGCTACATTCATGGAAAGAGTAAGCCTAATTGTTAACCGTGCTTTCTTGTCAAGATTCGTCCATTCTTTCGTTATGGTCTGAGGGGGAGGGTCTAGCGCAGCATCTAACTCCTTCTGTATAAGCAAATCCTTGATTTATATCTTCTACCAACCAAAGTTCTTCCCATCAAACTTTTCTACCTTGACTTTTCCTTCTTCAGACATCATACTGTTTTCTTGCGTTGACAAAAAATAAAGTTCACAAAAGATATTAAATGTCTTTTAATAAATTAAAAAGCAAAGCAAACAACTTTCTTTTGTTTTGTTTTCTTATGTGCATAGATCCACGCAAAAGAAAAAACAATTCATTTATTTTCTGTCCAATTTATTAGCACTAGAAACCACAAAGGTAGGTAGACTATATCTTGTTCAACGAACAAACAGAGCACAACCCTTTTTCTTGTATATTCAATCGAATAAACGATGGCAGAAGGGTTACGGGGGGAGGTTGGCTATCCGATTGAGGAGAGATAGTGACGGCGTGATAGACGTGGGTTGGTAGGAGAAGATCGACGGCAGCGAGGCGGAACCCTAAATGGATTACGACAGCACAGGGGAGGAAAGGTGGCATTTGGTTGAGGTGGGGGACGACAATTGCGGGTGGTTACAGGTATGTTCTTCTCTGATCAAGTGCCTGAGCTCTGATACCAGTTGTTAGGATTGAGAACACACACACGCACATGAACACGAGATTTTAGGTGGTTTGGTCTAAGCTGACCTACGTCCACGGGGTAACCGGGGTTTTCGTTTATTGAGTGATGCAAAACATACAAGTACAAGAGATATATTTATATATAGGCATGTTTTAGCTCGGTGCTAATCTTGCTCAACAAGTTAATCATACTGGGGTTAAAACATTTGGGCCTATAGGTGGGTTGAAGGCAACATCTCTAACAGAACCTCGCCATGACCCTCGGTAGATGAAAGTGGGGAAGGTTGAGTTTCCTCACTTCAGTGGCGAGAATGTAGATGGGTGGATCTACTATTAGGAAAATTTCTTCAACATCGACGAGACCCCCGACAATATGAAACTCAAGCACACATTCATATATCTCAAAGGGGATGCAACCGAGTGGCAGCAGGCGTTTAGGAGAATGGGAAGGGATACGGTTGGAGAGTTACCCTGGGAAGACTATGTTCAGGCCATTAGTGCTTGTTTCTTTTATGCCATGTTTGAAGATATACTGGATGAAATCGTATCATTTACCCAAACAAATTCATTAAATGAGTAACAATAATTCCTTTGATGGCTTACTTAATAAGGTGACTATTACCTAAGTTTATGTTGTTAGCTTGTATCTAAAAGGGCTAAACCTGAAATCAAAGGGCCAGTAAGGATGTTCAAGCTATGAACATTGCCTGAGGCGTGTGGGTTAGCAAGAGTTCAAGATATCAACAATACAAACATGATGAATCAACTCACGTGTTTGTAGGATGGGTCACGACTTGACAAGTGTGGGCATGAATCAACAAATACAACACCTCCCGTCAATTCTCGTATACTTTTGTTGATGCAAGATCCAACAAGAGTCACCAAGCCATCGGTTTATAAATCGACAGCTATTAAAGGCGAAGTGCTTGACTAGTGAGGAACTCAAGTTAAAAAGGTCAAAAGGAGAATGTTTTTGGTTCACTGAAAAGTTCATTATGGTGCATAAGGGCAAAAAGAAAGAATATATTGGATTTGAGTGAGTATTTTTGTGTTTGTTTTGTGATTGACTAATTGAATATGATTAAACAATTTGAACTAAAATAGTAGAATAACATCAATTATCATCAACATACATTAAAACTAGATAGACCAAGTTGGTTTTAAGCTGAACTTATCTTAGAATTTAATGTGATTTGAACTCCCCCTTGCCTCTTGCTCTCTCTCTCTCTCCCACTCTCTCTCTCTTTATATATCTATACTATATTAATAAGCATATAGGAAGGGCAGAAATGGTCATTTGCCACTTTACAACCCTTGAAAGCTTGTTGTACAATGATCCACTGCATAAAAACTCTTAAGTGCAAGCTTAGATGCATCATGTACAAGCCTAAGCTAAGGAAAAAAACACGGATACACATTAGGGTTTTCATTCATCAGACTCATTATCTGCCCCTCTCTCTCTCCATCTATCTCTCTCTATATTCAAGAACATCTAAGCAATTTTACTAGGATTTCACCAGATCGATGGCCATTTCACTAGATCGAAGATGATTACGGTCTTCTCCAAGCATAAGTGACAATTTATTTTGATTATGAACACTCTTTGGCCATTCAAAACCCTAACGAAGACTAACAAGTCGATAGTGATGTAGATACATAGTTACTGACGTTGTTCTGCTGCAATGGGGAGCCGATATGGTACAAATTTGGTTCGGTAACATCTGTACTCAGCCACTGAGGTACAAATCTGGCTTATCGTTTTGTTTTTGTGTCATTTTAGGGTTTTTGGTTAGAATAAGAGGACTTGTTTAAAAGAAAATAAGTGGATTTATTTGTATTTATATTTGACAAATACAAGTTAATTTTTTCATGTTAAATACGAATCTGGAGTTTTTTCATGTTTAATTATTACAATATTTTTTTTAAAGCTAGATATGGAGGTTTTAGTAGTGAAATTAAGTTGAGTGAAGGTATGGTATTATATTTTCTGATGTCAGGTAGATCTAAATGATTGAAGGAAGCAGATCTGAAAGCTAAGAGAGTGTTCTTCCTTAAAGCTAAATATTGATTAGTTTACAACTCATATTCGGTATTTGAACTTTTATTTAAAAGTTTGTTTGATTGTAGCTCTTATTTGAGGATAATGGTTCATTGTTACTTGAGTTTTATGTTATTAAGTAGTGAGCTTACTATTTAATTATCGTGGAGCTATTTTGTTCTAGGTGAAAAGGCCTTAAAGAACAACTTTTTTCTTTTTAAAATCATTCTTTTGTGCAAATTGTAGTATTGTTTTGAATAACATGATCACCTGCCTTTACAACATTAGATTTACTCTTTGGATGTACTTTGACCCATTTGGCCTTTTCAACTTTTGGTTTCATTTTTTATTTTGACCCATTAGTGAAGAAACAATCTAAGAGGTTGTATGCATTAGACTTTGGGTGACTTTCATCCAATGTAATACCATATATTTAGCTAAACTTTTTATTGACATTCATGTCGCGACCAATTCATAAGTAAATTTGTTGGAAGTTACCATCTTTATTTTAGTGCTAACATTCCTTGTTCTTTTTTTGTGCTAATGTTCTTGGTTCATTGTTTGTGCTAATATTCCTCATTTTTTTGAATAATAGAATCACTGACAAAATCGAGTCCCCATCTTACCCGATGATTGGATTTTGGGACCAAATTCATATGAAAGAAAATCATGGCAGGATGCCTTTCATCTCTAATTGTAAGTTTCATTTAAGTTGTTATTTCCCATTAAGTACATTTGTAGACGCCAGCTTCTTTTGTTTAAATTCTTGAAATAGGATGAATAAACCGAAGAAGAATTCAAGAATGGCGAACTTTTCTGTCTCAAGCTTTACAACCGAAACCATTGGGCGATTGATCAAATAAGTGATCACTGTGCAATTTTGGAGTACGTTAACACACTTGAGTATATTATGGATGCTTTCAGTGTTGTGTGGACCATTTTCTATTTCAGCTGAAACCATTGGGTTGTTAATCAGATACACATTCTTTTTAGCTGAGCATTTTAATGTTACTTGTATCAACTGTTATGTATGAAATAAAGTATAAAATACTGAACTATATATTTTTTTGTCTGCTAGGTTGATGGTGAGCTTAGATCTGTATGCAGGTGGCTCCTTATGAGAGACCTGCATTCCGCAAAGGTTTTCTACTTCTCGAAGGTATGAGTTATCATCTTGAAATCCTATGTTACAAGTTATTATCATAAACATATTTGGTTTTCCTGAATAATTTCTATGTATATCATATATGATGAAACATCGAATATGAATGCTTTTTATATGTGGGATGATTTGTAGGGATGATAAATGGATTGCAATGACATGAACACGAAATGACTAGAAGATTGTGTCAGACATGTTATAAATAATATTTTTGGTTATTTTTTATCATCAGGTACCTAAATAATCTGAATTTGCCAAATACTCTGAAAGAGAATCAGCCCTGAATTTTCACTATGATAAGATTATGTCTGTACTATGACAATGAGTTATTAGTTAATTTACAGGAATTGTTTTATGACTTCATTATAGGCATTGAAACTTGAAGAGATTGGTATAAATGGGTACAATGCTGAAATTGTCTTTTAATATAATTAATTTAGTGGCTCATTTGCTTATTTAATAATTGAAATTTGAAGTGAATTACATGTTAGCTATTAGTTTCATTGTACACTGTTAACACTTTATTTTTGTTGATTTAGTGATTAGCGTAGTTGAGAAAAGGCTTGTAACCGTCTGTGAAACCCGAAGTAGGAGGGCAACAAGTAAGTTTTCACCATCCTTACTTTTAAATTTTGGATTTTGATTTACTTATGGATAAAGGCATATCAAGAATGTTGATTTTCCATCGGATTACATGCGAATTAAGGTTGCACATGAGTGGTTCATGGGAAAATGGACGATAATGATAATTTGATATTTATTGAAGAGGCTTGAATGATAAACTCATCATATAGAGGTTTGATTTGGTTTTTTTCTTTTTTTTGGATTAATTGTTTACATATTTTTTGTTCCCTCAAATTTGGTAAAAAATATTTTGGAAACCCAAAACCATCTTTTATTTATTTGTTGGTGGTGTCAAATTGGTGGGCGGAGAGGTTTGAGTGACTGGTTGATTTTGAGTTATTATTTAGATTAAAGAATTATGGTGTATCTACATATTGTTGTTTGGATTCACAACCCTTGAACTCGCTCATGGGCATGCATCGTTTGTTTGATGTTAAACAGGTTTGTCTAATGTTACCAGGAAGATCAAAGTACAGAGGCGTTACCCTGCATAAACATGGTTGACAAGGTGAATTCTACATTTTGGTGAGTTTTGGCCTTCAATATTTTATTTTTACGACCAACTTAGTTTTCCGACAGCCTAGCGTGATACAAATTTAATTTTTCTCAGATCATGGACATCCTCAAACCGAGTCTTTGGGGTAAGATTTATTAACATTTCTAGCATGTTAAAACATAATTTATATGTACAACCTTTTTAGTTATCACTAGCTGTCTAACATGCTAAGTTTTTCTTTATAAAATCCTTTGAATGAAATGAACTGAGTTATTTTAAATTAAAAATAAACTTTATTCGACTTTTGAATTATTCAACATATTTAACTCTTTTTTTTAGCCATTACCACCACCCATTGATTTTTACTTAAGTGATTGAAATAGGTCGGGTCATGTTAACTATTGTCTATTGGTTGATTTATGTTTTGACCAAGTGGTTGAAATGGGTCGAACCAACTCTGCTCGACCTACAACAAAAAACGTTACTGACCCAACACCCCTCAACCACTAAGGTTACCCATATCTCTCTTTTATCCAATTTGTTTGTTTAATTGGAATGTAAAATACAAGAACAACTTAGAATTCGTGAAGTAGACTACCAACGTAGAGAAAGCAATGGTAAAACAAGCACGTGTCATATTCAACTCTTTTAACTTCAGCTTTTGCATTTTGTATTTCTCTTTAATTAAAACATAATCCTTATGAGCATTCTGCATCGATTTGTTTATATTTGAAAAAAAATAATATTTTTAACTATTTAACATTAAACATCTTTATTAATTTTTCACAGGTAATTGCTGACTTGGATGCTACATGGGCCTCAAAATCACAAGTATATGATGCTAAACAAACCGAGCTACGTAATAATAAGATCAATGTTAGTTTGGTTTATTGATTGTTTATTAATTTTGAACATATATATGTAGCTCTTTTTAAGTTACACTTCCCCAATTACATCCATTTTGGTGAAATCTGCCAAATTGCATCCTGGACCATTTTGCTTTTATTATAGACTGCAAAAATATGCCCATTTTGTTAAGTCAAATCACTGTATTGGTGTGTCGAGTTTCTGAATCATACCTACTTTCTCATATATGAAAGAATCTTTGTGAAGCTTTATTAAAAATAGTAAAATATGTACATTGAAATTTAGATTTAATGTTTACGGATATGGAATTTTGCAGGTGTTGACTTTTTGGTTGATAATTCATACATGATTCCAATTCTTTTATCAAGGAAAATGATTATTGGTTTTGCCACTAAGAAAGGTACAATTATGTATGCAAAACGATGCGGTGGCGGATTGTTTTTCCAACAATGGGGGTGGGATAATATGGGGGTTGGGATTGGAAAGTGCCTGCTCTTTCGGACCAACAAGCGACCTGTTTGGCTGACCTTATGGGAATGCTCAACAAGTCATCTTTTCGGCCAGGTTCGGATGAGTGGAAATGGATCAACAACGGGGGGTTGGGTGTCTCGGATAATTGGGTTAACAATGGGGGGTTGGGCTTCTCGGCTAAATGGGTCAGAGGAGAAATTGACGCAGCGACTGGGGTGTTTTCGGATGCCCCTGGTTTTCGCAGAAACACTTGGGTTCCTTATAAATGTAGCATTCTTCTGTGGAGGATCCAGCTGGGCAAAATCGCTGTCAAGGAGCAACTTCGGGCAAGGGGTATCTCGGTCCAGAACACGCTTTGCGAACGGTGCAGCCTTGGTACGGAAGATGTCGATCACGTGTTTGTTACGTGCCTCATGTCTAGATGCGTTTGGTGGCAGATTTGCGTATGGATGAGAATCAACTACCCGACTAATATCACATCGCTCAACGATTTGGTGCAGTTTTTTGAGTGCAGACCTGGTTCGAAAAGATGGAAACATGTCGTCCGAACCGTCGTCTGTGCTACAGTATGGCGAATCTGGAACGCAAGGAACGCAAAGATCTTCGACAACAACTTCATTAATCCTAGAAGAACGGCTGATTTGATCAAAGAGGACGTGTATATTTGGATTTCTCAAAGGTCCAAGATTCCAACGCCAAGCTGGGAAAACTGGGTAGACTTCGACATTAGCATTTGTTTGTGATGTCTGTTTATTGATGCCTTCTGTTTGTGGTGTCTTCATTTGGGGTTCTTTTGGTGTGTTTTCTTTTGTTTGGACCGCTTGTGTTTCATAAAGTGAATGCCGTTCCGAAAAAAAAAACAATTATGTATGCAAAAAGTCCATATGTTGTTGAAAAGAAATTAAACTTGTTTTCATCATTAGGTTTTTTTTCTTTTCTTTTTTCCTCTTTTTGTGTGTGTGTGAGATATCAAATCAAGAGATTGTAGATGATTGTACATAAAAGATTTAAAAAACCAATTCATTAAAAACTTATTTGAATGCGCCAGTTTGAATAAATTGAGTTGAATTAATAAAAAAAATTGTTGAATTTTTCTTAACATAAAATAAAATATATACATATTATGCACATTTTATTATGAGATACTAGACGCTTATTAAAAAAAAAACATTTTGATAAAATACAAAATAGCAATATTTGTTAAGAGAGTGTCCCGTTTTTTTTAAATTGAAAGGATATTAGTTAATTATAAACTAAATCGTTCTGTTTGGTTTGAAATGTTGTAAACCATTGCTTTGAAAATCGTAGTAACAGTGTAACACCCATGAAACCAAGTTAACTAATTTTCATTGATATGAATTGGATGTTTATACATTCACATTCGATTGGATATGGATCCCCATTTGAAATTTGAATTTGGCTTGGTTCTGATTTTTTCAAAATCACTACAGGACGGTAATGTAACTGGTTTGTTTCTCTTCCACTAAGCTGTACTAAATACGATAAATATATCAGACATTTATGTAACCGGTATGGGTGTTATTTTTTTAACATATTACTGGTTTTGAATCAAACGTTACCGTATAATTGGCTAGACTAATACACTAGTACACTATATATATATATGCATTTTAGCCTTTCTCTTATTGGATTCTAGTGTAGATGCATTATGTGCGACTAATGCTTCGGATTGTGGTCATTAACATATGTTAGAGTTTTCAGTATGGACGAATGTGAAGAACAAAAGGTCGAAGGTGAATATTGAAGGGCTAACGTGGAAACGGTAATGAAGATAATCTATGTTCGAGCTTTGGAAGTGGTCGAATGTGGAAAAGTTCCACATTCGTACCATCAGCAGGGGAGAATGTGCAGTTGGTATAAATAGGTTTAGTTTGTTTTGTTGGTTAGAACTTGGTTATTGTGTGTGTGTTAAGGTCAGAGGTTTGCTCTCTAGGTTGAGTCTGTGAAAGTGTCATTAGATTAACTTGTACATGCGTATGTAATCAAATATTGATCAAGTAATCTATGAAAATGAGTTTGAAAAGCGTAATTCATGTGTTGTGATTTGTTGATTATCATTTTGTTCTGTTCTAGGGTTTCCGCACCTGGAATAATGCCTTGTATGATCAGATTTCCTGTTTAAAGCTAAAATTCTTCATTTACATCTAGTGATCTCAATCAAGTGCTTCGAATGCTTACAAAATGCTGATTGTGCTATTCTATTTATAAAGATTCCAAAAATTACTAGTAACGTCACCAAGAAAGTGACCGAGCAGTTTGTGAAACTGCTGGACAGTTGGTTTACAAAAATGATGAAATACATAATCTACTAAACTACTAGTTTTGACAAATAACTGGTGTGAACTAGCAGTTTGTCAAAACAACATTACAAAAGTAGTTGTTGAGTTTTGTTGACTAGCAGTCTTCATTCCAGCTCTTTGGGTTTTCTTGGCCAGGTGTTTGACTAAACCAGCAGTTGAATAATGAAACCAACTTTTGTCCATCTTTGAGTCTTGAATCCAACCATTATGTATTTGTTGTTTGTTGAAGCTTTCAAGGGATCACTTAGAAAACTTTATTCTTCAGGCAAAGGATGAATGGAATACTTGGGTTTTGGCTTTCATCACCTGTAGTTCTTATATAACCCAACAATATCCCCATAGAACAACTGATGCCAAAATCTCACTTATTACCTATCTTTTATTTTTGTTAATGTTGAGTAGCCTTTTTCTGATCTTCCCTTTAATGTCAAGTTCAAAGATTGTAGATTGAGCATCATCCTCATCTCTTTCTAGGGCTAGATCCATGATGTCTTTCACATTATCAAGGCTCAAACGCACAACATCTTGGCCATTCATTGTAGCATCAGAAACACTATCTCTGAACAAACTTATATTCACATCTTTTAGTCTATAATTGCGTGTTTTCTTAAGATCTTTGGGTTTTGTGATCGGATGTCGAAGTCTCGTAAAAGATAGAATTTATAAGTGTTCCTTAGTACCTCTAACTATGTAGATATTGATAAGAAGGGTGTCGAAACACGAAGAGTTTATGGTTGATGTTTAAGCTTAGTTGATTAAATGGGTCACTTATGAAGGTGTTATGTTTTTATGAAGTTTGTTATTTAATTACTTAAGAAGTTGTTTAGTTGGATGAACCAAAAAGTGATTCAAGAGTGTAAAAAATATGGTGAATATAATTATCTTGAGAGTGATTAATGAACAATGAAATGAGTAAAAAGATTTGGTTGTAATAATATTATAAAACGTAATCACACCCGGATTCAAAATCGTAAGCAATGCAGTTCAAATACAAAACTAGGTTTGGAATTTAAAGATAAATAATATATATGAAATGGGTTGAATTCAAGAACTTAGGCATCAACAATCATCAACATATTAAAGTTGACAAATGTATGTTTCATCATTATAACAAGAATAAACCCTACAATTGAATTAAGGCTAAACGAGAGAATTCATCTCAAGAAATCAATAGTGAAAGAACTTTAACATTCAAGAATTCAAGACATTATCATAACAATTAAAACAATAGTAAGGAAATATTTGTATCATTCCCTGTACCTACTTGAGACATGCAAAGGGACTAATTCTCTAATTTCTAATGACATGTGATCACTCAAAGGAAACGGTTCCCTGTGTTATTTAGTCCCAAGACAGACTTACAAAGTTCAATTTTATACTGGATACTTAATCCTAATTTGTTTTTAAGACAATTTATAGTCAGGCCTGAAGGATGACCCATCCTTCCATGCCACAAGTTATTTATACTACTACCATTACAACACACCTTATTAAACATGAAAGAGTTGCCACAGTAGTATGAAATACCAACTTAGCTAGGGGTGAGCAGAAAACCGAATTAACCGAACCGAAATAATCGAAAAACCCGAACCAAAATGATAACCGATGGTTCGGTTTTTGTTTTTTTTAAAAACCGAAAATTTCGGGTCTGTTATGGTTACATGTTCTGAAAACCCGAAAAAAACCTAACCCGAATCGATATGCTACTTTTTATAAATATATGTTTCTTGTATACGGCTAGTTATCAAATGTCGCTGCTCCATAGCTTACATGTAAGATCATAACCTGTATTTATAGAGTCAGTGCATTAGATTGAGGTGTGTTTATTTGTCTATTTCTTTGTAACATATTTTTGCGTGACTGCTATGCTTATATACATTGGTACTCATGGTCACAAAATGGTGAGTTTAGACTTGCACTTTGTATCATTCATGATGTTATAGATAGTTTTGTTGGAAGGTTCAATCTCTGTTCCTTATTTATCATAACTCTTCAATTGCATTTCATAGTTGCTCAAATGGTTATTTTTATAAGCGACAGTAGTTTTGAACCCTTGTTGTATTATGAGTCTTTAGAAAATTATCGATATGTAAGATTTGAATAATTAATAAAATTTCCAGAAAAAAACCCCGACTATTTAACCGAACCGAATCCGAAATATAAACCGAAATAACCGAAACCGGTCGGTTTTGAAAACGCATTAACCTAACATCTCGGTTTTGGTTACGGTTATGGTCAAAACCCGAACCGAACCGACCCGTGCACACCCCTAAACTTAGCTACCCGTCACCAAGACTTTCTTGGTTAACAAGTCATGTACATAATAGCTATATTCATCAAATACTACATTTGCTTTGTTATTTTTGGCAAGTTTATGCATAGATATTAGGTTGATAGAAAAATCAGGAACAACAAATGCATCTAATAACACAACATTATTTCCCAATTTAACATTTCCTATTTTGGTAACTATTGCATCAGTACCACTAGTGTGTTTTACTCTAATGTTAAACTCAATTACATCAATATAAATAGTTAAGTTATCTTCAATTTTGACCATGTGTTAATTTGCTTATGAATCAAATATCCAACCTTATATCCTCTCATTACTAATACCACTAGCAAAGCAAAAGACAACTTTACAACATACACTACCACAAAAGACTAAACCCACCTGACACATTGCAACTTTTAAGAACATCAACTTATCACTTAATAAATTTAGCAACCTGTTAAACTGGTCACTAGTCAATGCATCAATAGACACATCGGAACTATAAAATGTAGTTGTACTATTATTTACATTTGCCCTTTTTACGTGTGTCCCTCTTGGTTTATCCAAGAGGGATAATTAATTATTTCAAAACATTTTTTTTACATTGTGACCTACTTTATTGCAATGAGAACACTTTAAGTTTTTATTCGAAACCTTATTTATTCTTTTAAAATCTACTAACTGATTTGATTTTGAAAACAGTACGTTTGTCCCTTCCTATTGCCATTGCTAGCATGGCTATGGGATTCTTCCATAAAAATGATGGCAAATGCCTTTTTTTACAATAGGAAGGACTTCTTTTATTAGTATACTAGTTCTCATAGCTTGATATACACTATCCAGTCCCATTAAAAATTGCATTTATTTTATTATGTTACTGAAATTATTGAAATCCTTAGCAGCATTACAAGTATAAAAAGGCAACTGTAATATTTGATCTAACTGCCTCCACATTATATTCAATTTTGTGAGAATTTCTAACACATGCATACCATTTTGACTAAAATAATTTATTTTCTAATATAGGTCAAACACTACAAAACCATCAACTTTGTCATATGTTTCTTTTAACTAAGCCCACACATTAGTAGCTAACTTAGAAAACACATGACCCATGTACAAGTCTTCACTAACAAAGTTTAGAATCCATGTCAAAACAATTGAGTTACATACATTCCATTGCCTAACCAAAACATCATTGTCTACTGTCTAATCCGTGATTTATCAATAAAGCGCCATATGTTCTTAACCTGTAAAGCAAGTTGCATAGAATTTGACACATAGTATAATTTTCTAACGCTTTTCATTTGATAGATAATATAGTCAAATTACTAGAATCAGATGCATGTAAAGTGTAGTAGATCACTAGCATCTAACTTGCCAACTAAAGTCTCACTAGGTCTAGCATTAGGAACTGTAGGTCCTGTGACAACACCATCAACCATTTTAAATCAAGAAAGAACACTAAATACGAACAGGCAAAAACGCAGAACCACATAAGAGAAAATCAATCAAGTATAACAACAATACCACTTTTATTGGAAACAAATCACTTTAGCACAAACAAAAAATCAAGACACACATGACGAAGCCAAAACAGAGGCCAGATCGTTGGTTCATCACTCAAAATGTGCCAACGCAAGCATATTGTGGGGCCTCCTAACTTTTAGACAGACAAACAACTCATAAAGCATATATCAAAAACCAGACAGACTTGATCAACCACTGGTAGTCCTAACCCAGCTACATCAACTCTAAACGGTAATAATAAACTAAAAGAATAAAGCAAGAATATAAAGGAACAATCTCACTGGGTACAAGCTTCAAAAGCACAGATTCCCAATCCGTAACCTTCTTTTAGGGTTACAGATGCTTAGAACCAAGAAGACTCCAAGACTCTCCTGAAAACTGAGCTCCTTAAACAAAACCCTAATATTAGGGTTTTTTCCTCACCAAATATGTCTTTTTCTAGGGAATACATACCACCATTTGTTGATGCCCTTTCTGTGGACGTCACTGTCGAATAGACTAGGGTTGAGTCTTGTATTGCATTGCATGAGATTGTGGTGATCAATAAGGGCATTTTATGGATCTGATGCATTTGTAAATATAAAAAAATACTCAAAGGTCAGGTTCGACCCAAGGTAAAGGGCAAATGTGGAAACATTCCACATTCGACCTATACAATGGGGCGAAGGTGGAATTTGGTGTTGGACTATAAATAGCAATCTCATGTGTTGGTTTTCATTTGTAGATTTGAGTTTGTGCTTTGAATGCTCTCAAGGGGGAGGTCATGCCCGACCTCCCCCCCAGCCCCGAGATAGATGTTTATCCTACTGATGACAGTGTCTATAACCGTTTCTGTAGTAATACGAATCTGTGATGACTTTATTATCGTTAATTTCTGTCTCGTCTCGAATCTCCCGTCTGAAACCGAGCTGAATCGCTTAATCGATCCGTGAATTCGGTTCTTAACCGGATTCTCACCATTTCAACAGTTAAACCTCCACAAGGATGGAACAAGAAGTAATCAAGAATACCAACTATGGATCTACAAGATCGACAAGAATACACTGCGGAAGAGACCTAACAAAACCCTAGATGAACAAACTTCACCTAGAGCTAATAAGAGCTCTGATACCATGTCAAATTCATGGTATAAAACTCAAAATAGTCCTATTAATATCATGGACAAACCCAAAGTTTTACAGCTAAAGATACAGATCAAATATACAAAGGAAATAACAGAAGCCATGATGGTGTGTGTTGATTTTCAATAAAAACTTAACTTCTTTTCAAAAAGAGCAAAATCCCGAAAGAAATGTTAATAATTGTGATGAAAAGGTGGGTATGTTGGAAAACAGTTAGACACTTAGAAGTTTTAAATTTATAATTTAAAACGATAGTTGCTCAACGTTCTAGACCCAGCATAATAGGCAAGCGCACCTATCGTGTATAGTATAGAAATGTGTAAGTACCGAGTATCGAATCCGTGGACACGATTTTTCCTACTCAGCTTCCTAAAATTAATTAAAAGAATTTTTGATAACGTGGAGAAAAAGTAAAGTAAAAAGAGAGATGTAAACTTTTAAGAGAAATCAATGACAAAACAATGGTGCTACTTCGGGATCAGATGGAACCTGGTATGAAAAATAGTTATCTTTATTTTAAGTGGTGTGTTCGAGCTGCGCACTTATGCTTAACTTAGAATTGCTACAACATTTTCTAGAGGTGACTGTTATCGCAAAATCTATGCAAACAACTGTGTACTTAAGGTTATTATGAGGGTCTTCTGACCTGGTAAGCTCACCTCTCAACACTGAAAAGAAAATGACCCGAGACTGTGTCAACTCATCCCCGAATTACCTGCCTCCCAATGTTAAGATATAGACATCTAACTATTTAAACTTTTATGAATAATTTACCGGTGGCTGGAGCATGACCGAATAAGTTACCACTTAATATCATAGAAGGGTCGTGACCAACCGGCACACGTGCGCCTCCTACTTGATTTAATTAACTTATCTAAAAGTGAGTGATCTATTATTAACTGTGTGGCAATATACTAATGAAATAAAATAAAGACCGTTTTCTCTCTACACGGGTTCATCAAACCTTAAATTGCGCCAAGGCTATCACATAGACAATGAAGCCAAGTCGCAAGAATAAGTTTTGACTTATCATTAGGACCATGTATAAAGACCGTACCGACCCTAAATGAGATCTTGAGAGTAGAGGATTAAGCCACAAAGTGTGTGTATTTCTACTCACAAATGGGCTAATTGTAGATGCATTATGTGCGACTAATGCTTCGGATTGTGATCATTAACATATGTTAGAGTTTTCAGTATGGTCGAATGTGAAGAACAGAAGGTTGAAGGTGAATATTGAAGGGCGAATGTGGAAACAGTAATGAAGATAATCTATGTTCGAGCTTTGGAAGTGGTCAAATGTGGAAAAGTTCCACATTCATACCATCATCAGGGTCCAATGTGCAGTTGGTATAAATAGGTTTAGTTTGTTTTGTTGGTTAGAACTTGGTTATTGTGTGTGTGTTAAGGTCAGAGGTTTGCTCTCTAGGTTGAGTATGTGAAAGTGTCATTAGATTAACTTGTACATGCGTATGTAATCAAATATTGATCAAGTAAACTATGATTATGAGTTTGAAAAGCGTAATTCGTGTGTTGTGATATGTTGATTATCATTTTGTTTTGTTCTAGGGTTTCCGCACCTGGAATAGTGCCTTGTATGATCAGATTTCCTGTTTAAAGCTAAAATTCTTCATTTACAAAGTGGTATCAGAGCCATAGAGACCATACAACAACAAATTGATAATCTCTGAACTGATTTGGACCCTAATTTGGTCAAATTTTATCTGTTTTCATTGAACAATGGTTTTTGATACAATTTGAAGGTTTTGGATAACTTTTCGTTGTTAAAATCAACAATTCCAAGAATTAAAGTTGTTCCAAATCAATTCCGAATCATAACCTGATAAAGATCATCAAAATTCATTAACTTTTAAAAAATTCTGAATCGTAACCGTTTTTTTAATATGGGAGGGTCGAACCTAGAGAGCAGTGGGTCGAAAGTGGGTTTTTAGGTCGAACCACGGTCTTTTTCTGGTCGAAAGTAGCTTTTTCTTGGTCGAACCTAGGTTTGTCGTATTGGATTTTTACTTTCGGGTCAAAATTTCCACATTCGGGTGATCGGGGGTACGAAAGTGGAAATTGTAGGGACGAAAGTGAAGATTATCTGGTCGAACGTGGATATTATCATATAGTTTCTACATTCGGGTCACTATTTTGGGCGAATGTGAAGTTAACAGGGCGAAAGTAGAAGATGATTTGTGAAATTTTCAAGTGTGTTGCATTTCTAACTTTGTGAACAACATGTGGGGATTTCCAACTACACCGGGACCGGGGACAACACAGCAACAGCAAGTGACTATGGACCTATGGACAGTAGCAGCTCAGAAATCGAACACTCAGTCTTCGCAACTAATTAACTACTTAGCTATGACGAGCTCGATGCCTCAGAGTGTTGCATCATCATTACAACAACCTGCAGCAGATTATTGGGGAGTAGCAGCCGCAGTGGTAAACACTCAAACTACTAATCCTATTTCTACACTAATCAATGATTTATCTTCAGGTAGCGGGAACAGACCACCCAAGTTAATGGAGATGCAGGAGTACAACCAGTGGCAGAAGAAGTTCAAGATTCATCTTGAAGGAATGGGATTGGAAGGAACTGATGCGTGGCAGATGATAGCAAAAGGATATGTGGCACCAGTGTTAGAGAATAACGGTGAGCAGATTCCTCATGAGAGTTTGACTGATGACGAGAAGAAGAAATTCGCAGTGGAGAAGAAGGCGTATTCTCAGCTAACCCAAGCTATCACAAATGATTTGCTACATCAGTTTGGTTCGTGTAGAACTTCCAAACAGCTATGGGACATGCTAAAGAATCGTCATGATGGTAATGAGAGGACGAGGAGGCTAAGGATGGAAGAGCTGAGGAAAGAATTTGAGAACTTTAGCTATGTTGGGAATGAGACGCTGAAAGAGTTGACTCCCAGATAATGTCACTTGTTAACTGAATTGTCAAGTTATGACATTAAGATTCCCATGACAGATTTGGTGGATAAATTTGCCAATGCTTTACCACCTTACTGGGATCAACATATTGAAGTACTTAAGGAAAAAGATGCTTATAAGTACTGGACGATCAACGAGTTTATCCAGAAGCTGGAAAACAAAGAACTTGAGGAAAAGAAGAAAGCTAAAAGATCACAAATTCCTCAAAACCCAGAGTTGTATCATGCTAGTACATCTTCGACTGTGGGTAACTCAAGTCTTGGAGGAACAGTTGCTCCTCATATAGCATGTGTTTCAAGTGTTATGGAACCACCCAAACAACCGATCAACTACCTAGCTCAAACCTCATCTTACACACCACCATCATACACACCACCACAACAACAATACACAAATTCTTTCGTCTCAACATTTTCTCCGATGCAACAAGCTGCATGTTATTCTGCAAACCAACCACAACAACAACCTCAACATCAACAGTACATGACTCAGATGAATCAAACCAATCAGAAACCAGTAGTGTTGGAGACATCCAACCTGAACAATGTCACGGTGGAAGTTGCTCAACAGCACATTGCATTGGTTTCAGCAATGGTTGCTTCGTATAACGGTCTAGTAGCTAGTCAAATTGGAAATAACAATCTAACCAATGAGGACTCTGCTCAAATCGATAAGGAAGAGATGGAGCTTATCAACATTCAGTGGGCTTTCGCAAGCATCATGAGGCGAGCAATTGAATTTATTGAGAAGACCGGGAGAACTGATTTGGGTACTTCTCCAAACACCACATATGGCTTCGACAAAGAAAAAGTCACATGTTTCAATTGTGGTGGAAAAGGCCACTTCAAGAGAGAGTCTACACAGGCTGCAAAACAAGGTAACAGAAACCCATTCAATTCAAACTACCAAAATCGCCAATCTCAAAACCAAGTTTCTTATCAAAACAACAACTATCAAAACCAAAACAAATACCAAAACTGACAAAACACCTCTCAAAACAACCCAAATAGACAACCAAACACAACCAACCAGAATCAAACCCAACCACCAAATAATCCAAACAGAACTGTCATTCCTATCACTACACCAAAGGAGCAACCACAGAATAACAATCAAAATCAAGCTTTGGTGATTCAGAATGAGGAGTGATTTGACTGGACTGATATCCAAATTGGTGTTGAGGAGATTAGACCTGGTGGGAATGTAGCTTGTGTTGCCCAACAGGTTGATATTGAGGAGTCGGTGATAGTTGATAATGTTGAAGGAACTGAGAGTGAGGATGTGGAATCTGTTGAAGAGATGAACGTTGAGACTGACACAGTTGAAGATCAGTTTGAAGAGAAAAGTTCGGGAGTTGTGATTGACTCAGTCACAGACGTTCCTGAAGAGAGTGAGTCAGTATATTCAGATTCGGAGACTGAATCAGATTCAGAAGCCAATGTGAATTCTCTAGATGACGACATTGATCAATTGCTTGCTGAAGCTGATTTTCTGAAGACTAGGAAGTCATGCATAGTGGATGATGCCTTTACCAGAATTGATTATTCCAAATTCTTTGCTGGGAAGGAATCTCATTTCGCTCTCATGGCTATGACAGATCCTCCGAAACAGGTAAGTTCTGAATCTACCACTGATATTCATAGTGATAAATATTGTGGCACTTGTGATAGATTGACAGAAGAAAACAAGCAACTTCGCGTACAACGTGATAGTGCTGTGATTAACTGTCAATCTGCTTGCAAGGAAGTTATAGCATTCAACAAAGTGCTTGATGGTTACAAAAAGGACATTTTTGACCTAAAGAAAACTCTTTCATTAAAACAATTAGCAATTAACAGTTACATTGATGAACTTGAAAACACTAAGTTAGAAATGGCCACCATTAAGTGTTTTGCTGAAAAGGTCAACAAAAAGCTTGAAAGCTACAAGCACATTGCATATGTCGTTGACCACATCATTGATGAACCATCTCAAACCACAAATTATAAGCCTGTGCCATCTCCGGTGCTGTTTGAAAATCACAATTGTCATCAAGTGACACCGGAGAGCTCAGTAAAATCTGACTCTGCCTCGGAAGATGAATCCAATACTTCTAGTATCGGAGATCCAAATTCCGATGTACAACCGATTTTAGGTTTGAATGATGGAGTTATAGCTGAAAATGATGATTCGGACACTAAGAGTGAGAAATCTGAGAACGTGAGTGATATTCCAAAGGAAAATTGCATCATCACGAATGAACCAGTGTCACCTTCTTAGCATTCTCATCCGATGGCTAATGCACATCGTGTTAAACAGTCCGAAAAGAAAGAAGCGAAAAAGGATTCAGGTGACAAACCAGTCAAGGTATTTTATTGGATGGAAGGATCCGATAAGATTATCTCTGACGAGGAATATCCAATCAAATTTGCTAACTATTCTAAAATTGAGAAAATTTGGCAAGAAAGCACAATATGGTTTCCTAAACATGAAAGATCAAATGATATTCCACCAGAAATTTTAAAGAAACTATATTTGGATGTTCCTAAAGAACCAAAAGTTCATGTCACCGAATTCATAAAACCAAAACAAAAAGCAAATGGTTTTGTTGAGCCAGCTTACTCTAAGGGCCCAGCTCCTGAGAGTTTAAGGCGTCGATGTGTTGATGATCAATATCCCATCAATACATTCGCAAAGCCGCATGCTCAGAATGTGTTTGAAGAGTACCGTGCATGCTTTAAGTTCGGGGAGAGAGGGCATTTACTTGCTCACTGCCCGTACGTGAGGCACAAAAGGCACAAGCTTGAAGTAAGGCAATCCATGAGAAAACCGGTTGACAATCATTATTATCCACAACGACGATTTATTCCTCAACCAGTACCATTTTATAACCAAAACAATTTTTATCAAAAGAGGAATGATCGTCAATTTCATTATGATCGTCGTAACCGGATAGCCATGGAAAAACCTTTGACGAGACCAATGGTGAACACAATGGCTGATCGACAAAAGGTTCCACAAAAACCGGCTGTCAAATCAACTGTTGGACCTAACTCAGTTAAATCAGAGAAGGTAGCCAAGAAACTTTCACTTGTGAACGATGTTAAGAAATCGACTGAGACTCCAAAATCTCAGATTCGTATTCTAAAACGTTCGGAACAGTCTTGGACACCAAACGGTACTCCGGGAGCCTCTACTTCAAAATCAAATGAAAAGGTTGAAAAAGTTTTGAATGATCCAAAAAAGATTGTTTCAAAACCAAATGTTGACGTTAATGAATCTTTGAAGGATGATATTAAAAGACCCAAGACCACACAGGCTTGGGTCCCCCGAAAGAACTGACATGTTTACTTGATGTGTGCAGGGAGCTTCAGCTGGCCCTGTTAGCAGTCTTTGGATTGTTGACAGTGGAGCTTCAGGCCACATGACAGGGGATTTAGCATTGCTGTTCGACGTAAAGAATATTAATGGAGGGTATGTTGCATTTGCTGAAAACAAAGGAGGTTACATCACGATGGAGGGAAGCGTGAGTAATGGGATTGTGAGTTTCGAGAGGATTTCATATGTGAAGCAGATCGATTATAATCTGTTAAGTGTCAGTCAGATATGCAACAAACAATTTTCTGTGTATTTCGACGACAAATCTTGTTATATCCTCAAACCGGGCTTCAAAATTCCAAAAGAGTGGGTTATGTTGAAGGCACCTCGAGTCAACAATCTCTATATTCTTGATATGTCTAAGGCGATGACGACCCAGGGGCAAGTGACATGTTTCCTATCAAAAGCTACTGAGAAAGAATCAATCATGTGGCATAGAAGAATGGGACATATTCACCTGAGGAAAATGAATCACTTGGTGAAAAATGGGCTTGTCGAAGGCGTAAATGTCAAACATTTCCATTTGAACGACATGTGTGTAAGCTGTAAGAAAGGAAAGCAACACAAACAATCCCATAAGGTGAAGAAAGTAAACTCTGTTGAGATGCCACTTGAGCGGTTGCACATGGACCTATTTGGACATGTCAAACGTAAAAGTCATCTTGGGGAGCTTTTTTGTTTAGTTGTTACTGACGACTATTCAAGATTCTCATGGGTGATGTGTTTGCATCATAAAAGTGACACTTTTAACAATCTAAAAGTTCTGTTCACTCGATTGGAGAATGTCTATGGTCTAAAGATCAAGAGAATTCGGAGTGACAATGGGACGGAGTTCAAAAATGCACAGATGGGTGATCTTTGTGAAAACAAAGGAATTCATCATGAATATTCTGCTCCATATACCCCTCAACAGAACGGTGTTGCTGAACGTAAAAACAGGACTCTCATAGAAACGGCAAAAACAATGCTAGCAGACTCGAATCTTCCAGTAATGTTCTGGAACGAGGCGATTTATGCGGCAAACTATACACTAAATCGGGTCTTAACAGTGAAGAAGTTTGGCAAAACTTCTTATGAGCTGTTGAACCTAAGAAAGCCGAACTTGGAGTATCTAGAACCTTTTGGGGCTCCGTGTACTATGTTGAATCCAGGCGAAAAGTTTAGTCCGAAAGCCGAAGACGGATACTTTGTTGGATATACAACCCCGCTCAAATGGGTATTCAACAAAAGAACTCCACAGGTGGAGGATTGGGCAAATGTTGAAGTTCAATGGTATACTGAAAATGTGCAAGGAAATGGTCCTGATTGGATGTTTGATTACAAAGACTTCTTTGAATCATTCAATCTAGATAACATGGTTGAAGAGGCTGTTATCCGATTACTTTACGAGTGTGAAAACGCAGCGACTTCACCTTTGGTGCGTCGATCACCGTAACTCCTCCAACAGCTTCTAATGATACCAATGCTCCTGTACCAGAGGAAAAAGTGTTTCAAGAGGCTTCAACTACTTTAGATACTTCAGAATCAGAAGATGATGGAGATTTCGAAGAAGTTATTCTTGAACATGCCACAGAGGCACCGCCAGTGAACCCAATTCCAGATGTTGCTTCATCGTCTAACACAGGTCATGATCTGGATGCAGTAGAGAACTTGACTACTCAGACGGGAGTTATTGTACCTGAATATCCGGAATTTCGGATTCATCGTATTCACCCGCTAGAGCAAGTTATCGGTGACCCTGGTAGAAGTGTTATGACGAGAGGACAGCTACGAAGTGTCAATTCACTAGAAAGTTTTGGTGCTTTAGCTTTATATGCAAAAATACAAAAATCTGGTTGTCAGAATGATTGGTCGTTTGCATGTTATGTTTCTCAGGTCGAGCCGCGGACATATAAAGAAGCTCTTTTGGATGATGCTTGGGTCGAGGCGATGCAAGAGGAGTTGTTACAATTTCAGAAGTTGGGCATCTGGACACTTACTGATTTACCTCCAGGAAGGAAGATGATTGGTACCAAGTGGGTATTTAAGTGTAAGAAAGATGATAGAGGAGTGATCGTAAGGAACAAAGCCAGATTGGTAGTTCAAGGTTTTCATCAAGTTGAAGGCATCGATTACAATGAGATATATGCACCTGTGGCGCGCATAGAAGCTATCAGAATGTTTCTAGCGTTTGCCTCCTACAAGAAATTTAAGGTGTATCAAATGGATGTCAAAAGTGGTTTTCTTTATGGTGTGGTCAAAGAAGAGGTCTACGTCGGTCAACCACCGGGCTTTGAAGATCCTATCCACCGGGATAAGGTTTACGTTTTAAACAAAGCACTGTACGAGTTGCACCAGGCTCCACGCCAATGGTACGAGGAGCTGAACACGTACCTCATGTCGAAAGGATTCAAACGCGGATTGGTCGACTGTACTCTATTTACGAAGATAACAGGAGATGATTTGCTTCTCGTCCAGATTTATGTAGACGATATTATTTTTGGCTCAACTAACAAACTTCTTTGCAGAGAATTTGAACGTGTTATGTAGGAAAAGTTCGAAATGAGTGCGATGGGAGAGATGCAGTTTTTGTAGATGAAAGAATTTAGCTAAAACAGGATGTAATGATCATACAAGTCTCAATTCTAGGTGCGGAAACCCTAGAACTGAACAAAATGATAATACGCAAATCAAAACACGTAATACACCTTTTCAATCTCCATTTTATAGATTAACTTTTTCAAAACTTGATTACAATCAACTCACACGTAAATCTAACCTTCACATAAACATTCACAATCTAGACCTGAACATGACCTCTCAACACACACTTTCCAAAACTCTAACTTACATGAAAATGACCAAAACATATATATATAGACTGTAGGTTCGCCCAGTTCTATGGTGCGAATATGGACATAGTCCACATTCGCCCACTGCTAAGGTACGAACATAGTCTTCTGGTCTTTTGTCTTCCACATTCGTCCAGCTTACTTCTACCTTCGCCCAGTCTCACACACCTTCGCCCATATACTTATACATTCGCCCACTCAGAAACTTCACTAACACATGTTAAACAACCTAATCCAATCACTAGTCGCAAAACGTGCATCTACAACCTAATCCATGATCTTGTTCAGTATCTTGATTCTCAGTTGCTTTTTCTGGTCTTTTGTCGTTTCAGGCTCAAGCTTACGTTTCACCGGTTTAGGCACATCAGCCATCTTCACCATCTTACCCAGCTTAGTATCCAAGTTGCTTCCGGAGTTTATATCATAAGCAAAGCAAACTCCAACAACTTGCTGATACTTCTTCGCCTGATCTGCATCATTGGGATCACAATGTATTGGATTGTAGAATAACATGATAATGTCTTCAAACGTGCAATTGATCAACCACATAGGATCAAACACATAAACATGCTTGTACTTATCCTTTCCATCTCTTAGCACAATCACAGCCTCTGCCTTCCTCCAATCATAATACCAAAAGATGAAGTCTGCACTGAAGTGTTGAGGTAATGGCATCAATGGAATTTTCTTAATCACTTCAGGCGCTTTATAAATCAAAGTAACCCTTTTCTTTCCTGTTCTCGGATCAACATCTCGATGAACCTTCCTTCTAGGGTACTGAGGCTTGAACATATTCTATTTGGTTCAGCTTTCCCAAACCAACCGATCAGCAAACCAACCAACAGCCGTATTGTTCACAGAAGCTCCAGTCATAGGAAATTGGCAAATGTCTCTAACCGCCCAGTACGGTAGAGTTAAAAGATCATGAAATCTGTAAAAGTACAAGATTTCCAATTCCCATTTGACTGCTAAGCATTTCAATCTTCCCAAATACTTCCAACCAAGAGCCCTGCCTTTGAACTTCTGGTTGTGATATCTGTAAAAACCACCTTGAGCTTCAGGCTTCGTTCGTTTGTCATCAGTTTCTTTCAACTTCTGTAGTAATGCCTTCAAATCATCATTCTGATTTGAAGGTTTCTGCTGATCAGTACCAAACACCTTTTCTACAAACTCCTCACTTCTCTTTTGTGCTTTCTTCTTAGCCAGTCTATTTGGTATCTCAGTAAAGTTTGGGAAAACCACATTCTCATCATTCTGCCTGAAATATTGTGGATATTCCTCGTGAGTAATATCCTCAATCTCTATCTCTTCCATTTTAGGTATCTGCTTATCATCAGAATGATTTCCAATCTCCTTTTCAGGAAGATCTGGAATCATCTAATCCATCATAATCTCTTCCAACGACTTCCCTACTCGCTGTGCAATCCCCTCCAAAATCTCCTTGGCAACAGCAGCAGGTACTTCTCCTTCCTCCAAGTCAGGATCGTTGTATTCAAGTTCATACCTCATGTCTTCCGTTTGGAAGATTTCAGCAAACTTTCCTGTGAACTCAATGGTCCATTCTCTTCTCTCAAGCATATCTCTATACACTTTCTTTGCATCATCATTCAAGGATCTAACCTTTTCGTTCCAGAAAATGCTTTCATCTGAGTCTACATTCCCACTACCTTTCTTTTTCTTGGAACTCGACTCTCCAGCATCTTTCTTTGGCGTTCTCTTTTCAAATGAAAACTTACTCGTATCATCTCCTCCATCATCATCATCACTCCCATCACTATTATCATCATCTTTACTACCTAATCCCTCCGCATCATCATCATCTTTGTCACCTTTCTCACCATCATCATCAGAACTTTCTTCTGATTCATCATCCTCCTCATCATCCTCTTTCTCTTCATCAGAAGGCTCGAAATCAACTTGCTCTTCTTCTCTTTCTTTATCTTCTTCACCTTCCTTCAGCTTAGGAGCTTCACCATATAGCTTGTCCAACAAATCACTTAGACGTTTGTTTTCAGTCTTAAGCTCTTTGTTATCAGCCTTAACAATCTTAATCATTCTACGATTCCTGTTTCACTTAATCTCAAGATCCTTATTTTCCTCTTCAAGTTGCTTAACTTTCTTTTCGATCTCATCTTGGTTAGTTTTGGATGCAACAACAATCTGTAGCATCTTCTCCTCATTCTTCTTGAACTTACTTATCTCAGCTTGTTGTGCTACGATCATCTTCATCATTTCATCGATCCTTTTGTTAACTTGTTTCATCACGTCATCCGAAACAGTAACATTGGAAGACTTGGATGTTTCTACTTCTTTAGCCTTCTCCTTTTGAGGATTCTTAAACATTTCCAACACATTATCCAAAGCAGTATTAAAATCATCAAGTGTTACAGCTTCAGTCTCTTTGCTTTTCTTCTGTTTCTTTGCTACTGGTGAAGATAGCTTTGATGATGTACCTGCCTCAGGTATCTTTTTGCCTTTAAGCAACTGCGCAATCTCTTTTTCTCTCAACTGTTTAGTACTCGACTTCTTGGCCATCGACTTGTGTTTTGGTTTTGGTAAATTAACAACCACAGTCGAACCTACTTCAAGATCATCAATGTTCACACTTAAACCTTCATCAACATTAACTGTCTTCTTCTATAAAACTTCCTCAACAGTCTTGTTCAAAGATTCAGACTCACCAACCATAGTGGCCTTACGCTTGGTGGTCTTTACTCTTTCTTCTTCCGAATCCCACTGCTCATCAACTTCTGTCTCCTCCGAATCAACAGAATCTTCATCAACCAGACTCGTGCCTTTCTTCGCAGTCGTCTTCTTACGAGTCACTTGTTGCTTAGAACTTCCTTGATCAACTTTTGCCTTTCCTTTCCCTTTAGCCCCAGCATTAACCACTTGCCTTTTCCTCTTAGTATTCGCGTCAGCATAAACTTGTAGTTGAAAGAATTTAGCTAAAACAGGATGTAATGATCATACAAGTCACAAATCCAGGTGCGGAAACCCTAGATATGAACAAAATGATAATAGTCAAATCAAAACACGTAAAACATCATTTTAATCACCTTTTTCATAGATTAACTTTCATAAAACTTGTTACAATTGATCAACACGTTAATCTAATCAATACACACACTTTCACAATCTTGACACGAACCTGACCTCTCAACACACACTTACTAAAACTCTCTTTAACTTACAAATGACCAAAAACTATTTATAAGCACTTCAGGTTCGCCCAAAGTGAAGGTGCGAATGTGGACATAGTCCACATTCGCCCAAATCCATGGTACGAATGTATCTTCTACTCTTCAACCTCTTACCTTCGACCATACCATATCAACCTTCGCCCAATCTCTTTTACCTTCGCCCACTTCTAAACACCTTCGACCCATCAGAAACAAACTAACATATGTTAATAAAGCTAATCCAATCACTAGTCGCAATTCGTGCATCTACAAACTCCCCCTCGACTATTGATTGGATTGTCTTCGTTCCTCATCCATAATCTTGTTCAAAATCTTGATTCTCAGTTGCTTCTTCTGATCTTTTGTCATTTCAGGCTCCAGCTTACGCTTAACCGGCTTAGGCACATCGGCCGTCTTCACCATCTTGCCAAGTTTAGCATCCAAGTTGCTTCCGGAGTTTATATCATAAGCAAAGCAAACTCTGAGAACTTGTTGATACTTCTTTGCCTGATCAGCATCATTGGGATCACAATGAATCGGATTGTAGAATAGCATGATGATGTCTTCGAAAGTGCAATTTATCAACCACATAGGATCAAATACATATACATGCTTGTGTTTGTCCTTTCCATCTCTCAGCACAATCACCGCCTCTGCTTTTCTCCAATCATAATACCAGAAAATGAAATCAGCACTGAAGTGTTGAGGTAAAGGCATTAATGGAATCTTTTTCATCACTTCAGGTGCTTTATATATCAAAGTCACCCTTTTCCTTCCAGTTCTCGGATCAACATCCCTATGAACTTTCCTTCTAGGATATCGTGGCTTGAAAATATTCCACTTCGTTCTACTTTCCCAAACCAAACGATATGCAAACCAACCAACAGCTGTATTATTCACTGAAGCTCCAGTCATAGGGAATCTGCAAATGTCTCTGACCGCCCAGTACGGTAGAGTTAAAATATCATGATATCTGTAGAAGTACAAGATTTCTGATTCCCATTTGACTGCCAAACATTTCAATCTCCCCAGATACGTCCAACCAAGAGCTCTGCCTTTGAACTTCTAGTTATGGTATCTGTAGAATCCACCTTGAGCTTCAGGCTTTGGTCGTTTGTCGTCAGTCTCTTTCAACTTCTGTAGAAAAGTCTTCAAATCATCATTCTGACTTGAAGGTTTCTGCTGATCAGTACCAAACACAGTTTCTACAAACTCCTCACTTCTCTTTTGAGCTTTCTTCTTAGCTAATCTGTTTGGTATCTCAGTAAAGTTTGGGAAAACCACATTCTCATCACTCTGCCTGAAATATTGTGGATATTCCTCATGAGTAATATCCTCAATCTCTACCTCTTCCATCTCAGGCGTTTGTTTATCATCAGAGTGATCTCCAATATCCTTTTCAGGAATATATGGAATCGACTGATCCATCATAATCTCCTCTAATGATTTCCCCACTCGCTGTGCAATTCCATCCAAAATTTCTTTGGCAACAGCAGCAGGTACCTCACCTTCCTCCAAGTCTGGATCATTATACTCAAGTTCATACCTCATATCTTCCATTTGGAAGATTTCAGCAAACTTGCCTGTGAATTCAATGGTCCATTCTCTCTTCTCAAGCATATCTCTATACACCTTCTTCGCATCATCATTCAAAGATCTCACCTTTTCGTTCTAGAAAATGCTTTCATCTGAGTCTACATTCTCACCTTTCTTTTTCTTCGAACTAGACTCTCCAGCATCTTTCTGTGGTGTCCTCTTCTCAAATGTAAACTTACTAGCACCATCTCCCCCATTATCATCAGCACTTTCATCACTACCATCATCATCCTTACTTCCTGATCCCTCCGCATCATCATCATCTTTATCACTTTTCTTGCTTTCTTCATCAGAACTCTTATCCGATTCATCATCCTCCTCATCATCCTTTTCCTCTTCATCAGAAGGCTCATAATCAACCTGTTCCTCCTCTTTTTCCTTATCTTCTTCACCCTCCTTCAGCTTAGGGGCTTCACGATATAGCTTGTCCAACAAATGACTTAGACATTTGTTTTCAGTCTTAAGCTCTTTGTTGTCAGCCTTAACAATCTTTATCATCCTCCGATTCCTGCTGCACTTAACCTCAAGATCTTTATTTTCTGCTTCAAGTTTCTTCACTTTCTGTTCAATCTCATCTTGGTTAGTTTTAGATGCAACAACAATCTGTAGCATTTTCTCCTCATTCTGTTTAAACTTGCTTATTTCAGCCTGTTGTGCTACAATCATCTTCATCATGTCATCCATCCTTTTGTTAACCTGCTTCATCACATCATCCGAAACAGTAACTTTCTTTGACTTGGATGGTTCAGCTTCTTTTGCCTTCTGCTTTTGAGGATTCTTGAACATATCCAATACATTATCCAGAGCAGCATTAAAATCATCAACTGGTAATGTTTCAGCTTCTTTGCTTTTCTTCTGCTTTTTAGCAACTGGTGAAGATAGCTTAGATGATGTACCTGCATCAGGTATCTTTTTGCCTTTCAGCAACTGAGCAATCTCTTTCTCCCTCAACTGCTTAGTACTTGACTTCTTTGCCATTGACTTATGCTTTGGCTTCTTTAAATTCACAACTACAGTCTCACCTTCTTCAAGCTCATCAAGATTCACACTCAGACCTTCTTCAACATCAACAGTCTTCTTCTGTGAAACCTCTTCAATAGTCTTGTTCAAAGATTCAGACTCACCAACCATAGTGGCCTTACGTTTGGTGGTCTTTACTCTTTCCTCTTCAGAATCCCATTGCTCATCAACTTCAGTTTCCTCCGAATCCACCGATTCTTCATCAACCAAACTAGTTCCTTTCTTTGCTGTTGTCTTCTTTCTAGTAACCTGTTGCTTTGAACTTCCTTGATCTACCTTTGCCTTACCCTTCCCTTTGGCTCCGGCATTCACTACCTGTCTCTTCCTCTTAGTGTTTGCATCAGCATACACTAATGGATCATCATTATCTGAGTCACTATTGTCATGTCTTGCTTTGTTCTTACCAGGATCAGTGTAACCCTGTTTAGCCAAAGCACCAAATAATCTCCTGTGAGGTGGCTTTTCATTGTCCGGCACACCTTTATACCCTTTCATTCTAACAAGTGTTCGAATATTCATGTGATCTTGACCTAGGATCATAGTTGGATCCTTCTTCAAATCAGGATACTTATGGTCAAAGATCATCATAAGCAATCTTGGATACAACATAAACTGCTTCTTCTTCAATCCTTTCAACATCTCGAGCATGTGGTCCAAAATCATACCAGATACATTGAATGGTTTGTTAAGTGTTAACGCAACCATCAATGAACTTAGACTCTTCCTCATAACATCGTATCCACCGCTCCCACACCCAAACACATGAATAATTACGTGTGCAAGATACTTGAACTGCACACTTAATTTTCCTTTGTGCATCGAACCATCAGTAATAGGACCCTTATACTTCATCCTCAAAAAGCACGCCCTCTGCTCGGTCCATGAAAGCTCTCTAGGATCATCACTCACTTCAAACTTGATCTGCAAAGCTTCCCGGATGTCTGATTCAGTCAAAAACATCTCCATACCCTGAATCTTGCGTTTGATGATAGTCTGATCTTCCCAGAAATCATATTTAGCATTTCTGTAAAAGTCCTCCACTATGTCTTTGTAGATTATCGTTGGTGTGGCTAAGGCATGAATAATCCGGCTTCGTCTTAAAAACTCCACAACGCCAGAAAATTCAGTATTCTTCTCGACATCTCCAACATATGCACAGCAGTTGTGTGTTGGTTCAAACGGCCATCCACGTGGAACATTTTCAACTTATTGGACAGGATCTGGTACAATGTTCTCCACTGGTGCTTCAACATGTTCAGGTTGCTCAGCCATCTGCACATCAAAAATCAGAAAATACGTCAAAATACAAAAACGACAAAAATTACAAATTTTAAGTTTTTACAAATTCCACATTCGCCCAGTTTTGTTTGGCCGAAGGTGAAATAAAGGTACGAATGTAATCAATTTGGCACGAATGTGAAAAAGTTTTGATTAAAAATTACATTCGCCCGAAATTTTCTATATTCGCCCTCAAAGTTCTACATTCGCCCAGTCTGATTGGGACGAATGTGAACCTGAAAACCTCAAAATTTCAAAATTTTGCCAAAGTTGTTATTTGACTCTGATTTTGATTTAAACTTGTTCTATTATGGTCGAATAACCCTCGTACAATATCAATTGTTATTATTATTCAATTTTCATCTGTTTTAAAGAGGAATTAGGGTTTTATAGAGTTCAAACAATCAATTCATCATCTATTCATGTTATTATCCTAATTCCTGATATACTCTCCCCCTAAAACTGATGAGAATTGAAATTCTAACAAAAACATCCATTAAAATCAGTCCAATAATTCCAGATTAAGAACCCTAGGTTCGTAACACATGAACTCAAATTCTGATCTGTTTCGAAAGCCATTACCTGTAAAAATTGGTGTAAAACAGTCAGGAATCAACAGGGAACAATAATCAAAGTCAAGAGAAATCACAGCAACAATGTTTGGTTACTTAGAAAAAATTTGAAAAATTTTAGAATGAAGGGTCGAACCTGTTGTTGGCTTATATATAGATGTCACATTCGCCCGTTCCCAATGGTCGAATGTGGTGTGATTCCACATTCGCCCCAAGTTAATGGCCCGAATGTGGAATATGCACCCGAAGGTGGAAAATTTGTTTGATAAAGCCACTTTCGCCCAACCAGAAACATACGAATGTAATGATTTTTCCACATTCGACCCAATTAAGGGGCGAATGTGAAATGGAAAAATCTGAAAATTTAGCCAAATCACGAATTCGAATCCCGTTCAACATTTTTTCAATCCGTTAAGTCTCAAAAACTCAGTATTTCACTTTTAGAATGATACAAAGCCCAGATGGTTTCATCAAATCTCAGAAATTGACCATCAAACACCGTCGGTTATCTAAAATAAAGCAGAAATGCAAAAACTTTTGGTTATTCTGAAATTTTATCAAAACACACCTAAAATCTTTTTGGATTTTGTATCTTTTTAACAGTAAAAGTAAAATGCATCAATGTAAACAAAGCAGTAAACATTTTGTGATGTTCGGTAAGAGGATCATATCAGTTATCTGAGAAACCTGATCACAGCGTTGATCTCTTAGTTTAATATTATCATTAGAAACAGTATGTGACACGGCAATTGCTGATATTGTGGTCCACGTAAGCTCACATGCAGACTATTACGCAATGCTTTAAAATGATACGAGTTAGGTGTATTAGACTAACACGTTGTGGTGCCCACACACACGACATACTCCCGTATCAAGTAATTGCACAAAGCTTCGTCGTAACGCGTGATTATGCCAGAGTTATCCGTTAAAGTTTCAAAGTATATAGCACAGAGGTGTACAGGTCAGCAAACGAATGCAGCAGAGTAACATGTGCATATATACTAGGTTGAGGCTGATATCAACTACTGATTTGCAACAGTAAGTCAATACGATGTAATTATGATCTTTGATCAATAAAAACATAAAGTTCCTCAATTCGGTAACTTCTGGTTTTGGCATTTAAGCTCTTTTTAGCAAATATTCTGATAAAACTAGGCCCGTAAATCAATACGACAAAAGTTTAATCATAATATTCTGGATAACCATAACATAATGACCCGAAACCTCAGATTTTGGCAATCCTATCAAACGAAATTACGGTACTAAGACCATATGCCCATGAGGTGTTCAGCCACGAACGCGTAGTTCGTTATGTTTGTATCACTAATGCACGCAATTTTTTAGTCTACGAAGCCTATCAGTACATCACACGTAATCAACACACGCCTCATATTACTATACAAATCTTTAGCGTGTGTCAGATCCCCACTGATGTACTATCATTTCCTCTTTTTATCCTGGACATCATTTTTGGTTTTTCTAGTTTTTAGGTCGTTTTGATTTTTCAATGTTTTTGGATTTTCTGATAAAATGACTCCCCCTAAAATATAAAACGTATTTTTGGGTTTTTAATTTTTCTGAAAAACAATAAAAACTTGAAAGAAAATTTTAAAACTAAAAAGCGATAAACCGAGGTGCTGATTAGTCCTGTTTTTCCTTTATGTTGTTAACTTTTAAAAGATATTCAAAGCAGGATCTGTCAAAAGCTTTAGTAAACAAATCAGCACGTTGATAGTCAGTATGGAGTTTGATCCGGATATGTTTCGCTTTTGAATGATTGTCCGTATCTTTAGTTAATGCGATCGCGGCTTCATTGTCACAGTGAATAGGGGTTTTAAGAAACTGCAAACCGTAATCCACCATCTGCTGTTGGATCCAGAGCACTTGCGAACAGCAACTCGAGGCTGCAATGTACTCGGCTTCACAGGTAGATAGCGCGACCGAAGTCTGCTTCTTACATTGCCAGGTGACTAACCTGCTCCCTAAAAACTGGCATCCAGCTGTAGTGGATTTGCTATCCTTGTCACAGTCGCCCCAATCTGCATCACTAAAAGCGATAAAATCAAAATCATCATCATTAGGGTACCAAAGTCCTCTCGAGGGACAACCCTTCAGATATCTAAGGATACGCTTGACGGCCGTCAGATGACTTTGTTTCGGCTTCGATTGATAGTGAGCACAGAGACATGTTGCAAACATAATATCTGGCCGAGATGCTGTAAGATACATCAGAGATCCGATGATTGCTCTGTATGTAAATTGGTCCGTCAGCTCCCCCTTAGCGTCCACTCCAATCCCGTGATTGGGTTGAATCGGGGTATCCATCGGCTTGGAATCCTCCATCTGGAACCGGCTCAAGACTTCGGATACGTATTTCGTCTGGTGAATGAAGATCCCCGTGGGTCTTTGGTCCACCTACAAGCCTAGGAAAAACTGCATCTCCCCCATTGCGCTCATCTCAAACTTTTCCTGCATGACAGTTTCAAACTCCCTGCATAAAAGTTCGTTAGTTGAACCAAATATTATATCATCAACGTAAATCTGCACCAAAAGCAAATCATCCCCTGATTTCTTCGTGAATAGGGTGCAGTCGACGAGTCCGCGCTTAAATCCTTTTGCCATGAGGTATGTACTTAACTCCTCGTACCACTGTCTCGGAGCCTGGTGCAAACCATATAATGCTTTGTTCAGCACATAAACCTTATCCTGGTGGATAGGGTCCTCAAAGCCTGGTGGCTGCCCGACATAAACCTCTTCTTTGACTTTCCCGTACAGAAATGCGCTCTTGACGTCCATCTGATAAACTTTGAACTTCTTATAGGAAGCAAACGCAAGAAACATCCGAATTGCCTCAATGCGTGCTACAGGCGCATAGATTTCGTTATAATCAATCCCTTCGATTTGATGGAATCCCTGTACGACCAATCTGGCTTTGTTTCGAACTATAACACCACGATCATCCTTCTTGCACTTAAACACCCATTTAGTGCCAATCTTCTTTCTTCCAGGCGGTAAATCAGTGAGCGTCCAAACCCCCAATTTCTGAAATTCTAATAACTCCTCCTGCATTGCTTCAACCCAGGCGTCCTACAGCAAAGCGTCCTTGTATGTCCTTGGCTCTACCTGCGACACATAACATGCAAACGACCAATCATTTTGACTACCAGATTTTTGTATTTTGGCATATAAAGCTAAAGCACCAAAACTCTCTGGCGAATTAACACTTCGCAGCTGCCCTCTTGTCATTACACTGCTACCAGGATCACCGATAACTTGCTCCAGCGGGTGAATACGATGAATCCGAGATTCCGGATGTTCAGGTACAGAAACTCCCGTTTGAATAGTCAAGTTCTCTACAGCATCCAGATCATGACCCGTGTTAGACGATGAAGCAACATCTGGAGTTGGAGTTGGGTTCACTGGCGGTGCCTCTGGTTCTTCTGCATATTCAAGAATAACTTCTTCAAATTGTTCATCTTCAGACTCTGAAGAATCTAAAGTAGTAGAAGCTTCTTGAAACACTTCTTCCTCTGGTACAGGAACATTGGTATCATTAGAACCTGGTGGGGGATTTACAGTGATTGGACGCACCAACGGTGAAGTTGCCGCGTTTTCACACTCGTAAAGTAATCGGATAACAGCTTCTTCAACCAAGCTATCTAGATGGAATGATTCAAAGAAATCTTAGTAATCAAACATCCAATCAGGACCAATTCCTTGCACATTCTGAGTATATCGTTGAACTTCTACATTAGCCCAATCCTCCACCTGACGAGTTCGCTTGTTGTATACCCGTTCGAGTGGGGTTGCATATCCAACAAAGTATCCCTCTTCAGCTTTAGGACTAAACTTCTCGCTTGGATTCAACATCGTGCATGGTGCCCCAAAAGGTTCTAGATATTCTAAGTTCGGCTTTCATCGGTGTAACAGTTCATAAGAAGTTTTACCAAACTTCTTCACCGTTAGAACCCGATTAAGTGTATAATTTGCTGCATAAATAGCCTCATTCCAGAACATTACTGGAAGATTTGAGTCTGCGAGCATTGTTCTAGCCGCTTCAATTAGAGTCCTATTTTTGCGTTCAGCAACACCGTTCTGTTGTGGGGTGTACGGAGCCGAATATTCATGATGAATTCCTTTGCTTTCACAAAGTTCATCCATCTTGGCATTTTTGAACTCCGTCCCATTATCACTCCGAATTCTCTTTATCTTCAAATTGTAGAGATTCTCCAATCGAGTGAACAGAACTTTCAAATTGTTAAAGGTGTCACTTTTATGCTACAAACACATCACCCATGAAAATCTTGAGTAGTCGTCAGTGACAACTAAATAGTAAAGCTCCCCAAGATGACTTTTGCGTTTGACAGGTCCGAATAGGTCCATGTGCAATCGCTCAAGTGGCATCTCAACAGAGTTAACTTTCATCACTTTGTGGGACTGTCTGTGTTGCTTCCCCTTCTTACAACTCACACACTTGTGATTCAAATGGAAATGTTTCACATTCACTCCATCGACAAGTCCATTCTTCACAAAATGATTCATTTTTCTCAGATGAATGTGCCCCATTCATCGGTGCCACATTATCGATTCCTTCTCGGTCGCCTTGGATAGAAAACATGTTATTTGCCCCTGGGATGTCATTGCCTTGGACATATCAAGAATATAAAGGTTGTTGACGCGAGGTGCCTTCAACATTACCCACTCTTTTGGAATTTTGAAGCCCGGTTTGAGAATATAGCAGGATTTGTCATCAAAATAAACAGTGAATTGTTTGTCACAGATCTGACTGACGCTCAACAGATTATAGTCAATCTGCTTCACATATGAAATCCTCTCAAAGCTTACTATCCCATTACTCACACTTCCTTCCATAGTGATATATCCGCCTTTATTCCCAGCAAATGCAACATATCCACCATTAATATTCTTCACATCAAACAGTAACGCAAGATCCCCGGTCATGTGGCCTGAAGCTCCACTATCAACAATCCAAAGACTGCTAATAGGGCCAGCTGAAGCTCCCTACACACATCAAGTAAAACAATTAGTTCTTTCGGGGGACCCAAGCCTGAGTCTTGGGTCTTTGAATATCATCTTTCAAAGAAACATTCACTTCAGCAGTTTGTTTTGGATCGATCTTTTTGGGATCATTCAAAACATTTTCCTTTTTCTCATTTGATTTTGAAGTTGAGGCACCTGGAGAACCATTTGATGTCCAAGATTGTTCAGATCTTTTCAAGATACGAATCTGAGATTTTGGGTTCTCAGTCGGTTTCTGAACATTGTTTGCAAAAGAGACTTTCTTGGTTACCTTATCTGACTTAACAGATTTAGGTCCAACATTTGACTTGACAATAGGTTTTGGTGGAACCCTTTGCCTATCATTTGTTGTGTTCACCACTGGTTTTCTCCATGAATTTTCCATAGCAATCTGGTTTCTACGATCATACTGAAATGGACGATTGTTCCTTGTTTGATAAAAATTGTTTTGATTATAAAATTGTTGTTGTTGAGGAACAACACGTCTATGTGGTGGAACATAATGATCAACCGGTTTCCTCATGGAATTCCTCACTTCAACTTCGTGCCTCTTATGCCTTACATACGGGCAGTGAGCAAGTAAATGCCCTCTCTCCCCACATTTAAAGCATGCACGGTATTCCTCAAAAACATTAGGAGCATTCGGTTGAGCAAATGATCGAACAGGATATTGATCATTATACTGTTTGTTCCTCAAACTCTCAGGGAGTGGCCCTTTTGAGTAAGCAGGCTCATGAAAACCGTTTGCTTTGTTTTTGGGTTTAATGAACTCTGTGACATGAACCTTTGGTTCTTGAGGAACATCCAAAAACAATTTCTTCAAAATTGCCGGTGGAATCTCATTTGTTCTCTCATGTTTTGGAAACCAAATAGTGCTTTCTTGCCAAATTTTATCAATTTTAGCATAGTTAGCATTCTTGATTGGAAATTCCTCGTCAGAGATGATCTTATCGGATCCTTCCATCCGATAAAACACCTTGACTGGTTTGTCACAAGGTTCATTCTTAACTTCTTTCTTAATTTCTTTCTTTTCAGACTTTTTCTCACGATGTGCATTAGCCATCGGATGCACATGTTGAGATGATGACACTGGTTCAGTAGTAATGATGTGATTTTTTTTTGGAATTTCACATGCATTAGCACTTTGGTAACTTCCAGAGTCATCATCCTCTGAGTCTGAATCAACATTCTCAACTGTAACACCTTCATCATTCAAACCTAAAATCGGCCTCACATCGGAATGAGGATCACCAATACTCGAGGTATTAGATTCATTTTCCGATGATGAGTCTGATTTTACCGAGCTCTCCGGTGTCACATGATGACAGTTGTGATTTTCAAAAAGCACCGGAGATGGCACAAACTTATAGTTAGTGGTTTGATCATCAATGATGTGGTCTACAACATAAGCAATGTGCTTATAACTCTCCAACTTCTTGTTGACCTTTTCAGCAAAACACTTAATGGTGGCCATTTCCAATTTTGTGTTCTCAATTTCATTAATATAGTTATTAATGGCTAGTTGTTTTAATGAAGGAGTGTTTTTAAGATCGGAAATGTCCTTTTTATATCCATCAAGTACTTTGTTGAAAGCCATCAATTCTTTGCGAGTAGATTGACAGTTGATAATAGCACTATCACGTTGAACGCGAAGTTCTTTATTTTCATCAGTCAATCTATCACAAGTTCCACAATATTTATCACTAGTAACATCAGTACTACATTCAGAATTTACCTGTTTTGGAGGATCTGTCATGGCCATCAAAGCAAAATGAGCTTCCTTTCCAGCGAAAAATTTAGAATAATCAATTCTGGTGAAAGCATCATCAGCAATGCACGACTTCCTCGTCTTTAGAAAATCTGCTTCTGCTAGCAGCTGATCAATATCATCATCCAAGGATGTATCACTCGCCTCTGTGTCTGATTCACTGTCTGAATCTGAATAAACAGACTCACACTCCTCAGGAAAATCAGAAACTGTGTCAATCACTACTCCAGAACTTACTTCCTCAGCTTTAACCTCAATAGATTCAGTCTCCACTTTCACTTCTTCCACATATTCATCAACTTCAACCTTAGTTTCTTCATTTTTATCAATTATCAACGACTCCTCAGTATCAACTTGTCAGGCAACACAAGCCACATTCCCACCAGTTGTAATCTCCTCAACACCAATTTGCATCCCAGACCAGTCAAACCTTTCATCCTGCTGGATCACCAAAGCTTGATTCTGATCCGTATTCTGTTGCTTTTCATTTGGTGTAGTAATCGGTATAACTGTTCTGTTAGTGTTGTTTGGTGATTGATTTTGAGTCTGGTTTGTTGTGTTTGGTTGTCTGTTCTGGTTGTTGTTAGAGGTGTTGTGTCGGTTTTGGTAGTTGTTTTGGTTTTGATAGTTGTTGTTATTCTGGTAAGAAACTTGGTTTTGGTTTTGTTGTTGACGATTCTGGTAGTTTGAGTTGAAAGGGTTTCTGTTACCTTGTTTCGGTGGCTGAGTGCTTTCCCGTTTGAAGTGACCTTTCCCTCCACAATTAAAACATGTCACCTTCTCCTTGTTGAACCCATAGGTTGTATTTGGAGAAGTTCCCAAATCAGTTCTACCAGTCTTCTCAATAAACTCAGTTGCTCTCCTCATTATACTTGCAAAGGCCCACTGGATATCAATTAGTTCCATCTCTTCCTTGTCAATCTGTGCATAGTCTTCATTGGTCAAGTTATTTTTCCCAATTTGACTTGCAACCAACCCGTTATATGATGAAACCATTGTAGAGACTAATGCAATATGTTGTTGAGCAACTTCAACAGTCACATTTCCCAAATTGGAAGTCTCTAAAACCATTGGTTGTTGATTGGGTTGAGTCACTTGATTCATGTATTGTGGTTGTTGAGGTGGTTGTTGTGATTGGTGTTGGATCAGTGGCTTAGTTTATGAACACTTATGTGTATCAGATTTATGTATGAGTTATTAAGCAGCGGAAATGACAAGTGTTCAAAGGTCTAAAAGATCACTTTGAAGAGGAGTTATTACTCCCCCTTGACTGAACAATAAATGAGAAACAATAAATACAGTTAAGTGTAAAGCAGTAAAGCAATTTATGTTTCTCAGATGTGAAATGGAGTTATAAGTTTAAAGCCCGAAGGATTTCAATTTAGATCAAAGATATTACACAATATCATATGTCTAAAATAGATGAACAAACTCATCTATTTATAGACTAACATACTAAACTGTTGTCTGAAGTAATCTAAGATATTTAACAAAGATATTATACTAAGATAAGCTTATAACAGTCTGTACATTGGAACTTGAAATCTAGACTTTAACAAAACAATATAATAAGGAAACTGCTGATCTTCAGTCGGTTAGAAGCTTCTGATGCAAAGTGCTGATGAGTGACAAACTGCTGATGAGCAGTTTGTCTTCACTAGTTATTCAGTGAAATGTCCGGTTAGACTTCAGAACTTCTGATGAGTTACTCTTCAGTACTTTGGTGTTTGTTCTTCAGCACTTCTTCAATTGTTCTTCAGCAGTTCCATACTTAAGCAAATATGATTTGGACTAAGGTTATCAAAAGGTGGTTTCTTCAATCCTCTTTGTCCCAACAATCTCCCCCTGGATTGATGAAGCCAAAACCTTATCCAATCTTTATTGTTGACCTTTTCTCTCTTCTAGTATCCTCCAGATCTCTGCTGTCATCCGGGTAGTAAGAGTACATCTTTGTTGCTCAGTGAGAGGTCCAAGTTCAGGTGTTAGATGTTGAATGGTGAGAAGGTCTTTTGAAGATAAAACACTCAACTCCTTTGAGTTTTTGTAGACCTTACTTGAACGATCTCTACTGGTCACAAGTACTGAGTTGGAATCAGTAAAGGACCACTTAATGATATTTACCTTTGACCTGTCAAAGTCAGAGGCATAGGAAACCAAGCCTGTTTCCTTAGGTTGACCTGAGGATGATTGAGGAATGTCTTCTATTTCAGTGACTCTCAGGTGACATTCTTTACTACCTTGAAGTTCAGTACCACCTTGAATAGGCATGTTGGGTAGGTGATGCTCTGTTACAACCCTTGTATGTGTCTTCTGTTGAATGGATTGTTGTAACTGATAAGCATAAGTAGCCTTGTCTCTGAATTGTGTTAAGAGGGGTTTCTCTTCAACATCAAAATCACCATGTACTAACTGATCTCCTTCCAAGGGTATCATCTTGAAATCAGTCTTGACAATGGGTTCACCCTCTGCTTTTCTCTTGGTAGCTGGCTTCCTTAGTGCACCAGATGATCTCCTTACAATAGAAGTTGTTTGGACTTCTGGAGTTTCAAATCTCTCTGGCTCTGCAGCTTTCTTGGTCTTGAATTTCTTGTAAGCCTCATAAAGTGTTTGTTCTTTCCATTTGGAGACTGAGGCCTTTGAACCATAGCCATTTGCCACTAACTCTTCTATTATCTCAGCTCTTTTGGCTTTCCTCTCATTCTCTGTTGCTATTCTGTCTGATAGCATTTGAGCTCTTCTGGTCAGTTCTTGTGTTGAGAGTCTTTTGAGAGCCACTTGTTTAGATTTGGAGTTCTTTGTGATGAAGGTGATAAGCTGTGCTCTTTTATCTTCTTCTGCAGCAGCTTCAAGTGCTCTCTCTTCAGCCTCAAGCTCATCAAGTTTTTCTTGATACTTGATTAATTTTTCTTGGAAATTCAAATCATCTCAAGTCTCTAGGCTGTTCCATACTTTGTCTTCTTTTGCCTTCTTTGCAGACTCTTTCAAACTCTTCTCCAATAAATCTTTGGACATGGAAATGGGAGTAGGGTTTAAAACAGTTGTTGAAGTTGTTGTAGGCAAAGGAATGGAAGCAGGTTCTCTTTCAGGTGCCTTAGAAACTTCTGATGTTGTTTTTGGAGATGAAACTGCTGATGGTTTGTCTGTCTTCACAACTTCTGAAGGATTGTCTTCAGTAGTTTGATAAGTCTCTTCAGCAGTTTTCTCTTGTGCCTTAGACAATTTGAACTCTTTTGCTACTTCTTTTCCTGGTCTTTGTTTTGGCATTTCAGCTTCAGGATCAGGAGTTTGTCTTTGTGTAGCAACTTCAGTAGTTGGTTCCTTAGTCTTCTCCCCCTTTTTGGCTTCATCCACTTCTGAAAGCCTCATGGAGTGAGAAGTTGCAGCAGACAACCTTGCTAGTTGATCTTGTGTTTGATCCATTTTCTTGTTCAACTCAGCAAGTCTTGAGTTTATCAACCCAAACTGATTGTTAGCTTTTAACTCCCAAGCAGTTGTGAAGGGTTTGAGTTGATCAGTGATTATCTGTTTTATTGCCTGGAGCAGGGGACCATCTGGGTTGCATAGTTGGTTCAAGTCTATGCTTGTGAGCCCAGGGAATTGGGTAGGTTGTTTTGGTGAAGGGGTGCTTTTTGGGTGATCCTCAGATTTCTCTGAAGATGCCACTTGTGGGGATTTTTGGGTTAAGTGGTCTTTAACCTGATCTTTGGTGACCAGCTTCTTGATCTTGGATACCTTAGATGCAGGACCTTCAATTTCAACCGTCAATTCTTTTTGTGGAGTGTTTGATTCATCATCTAAGCTAATGGAATCATCTGAATCCCTGATAGTGTCCTCAGAGAGGGCAGGATCAGTTATATCATGAGCTAGACCCAAACTAGTAGTCTCATGAACCTCTTTGTCTTGGTACTGAGGTTTTCCTACTTCTGGCCTTAGGCCTTCATCAGTAGTTGCCAAATTTGAGGTCTTAGCAATTTTACTACTATCCTCAGGTTCACCACTGGGTGATAAGTGAGTAGTAGCAGCCTCAAAAGTATCAAGAGTTTCTAAGTTTGGGCTTATAAACTCTTGTTCATCCTCATCTCTCTGGGTTGGGCTAATAGGGTCCACATCCATGTCAAGTTCTGAAGGCATCTCCCCAATTTGATGTGTTGTTGGGGGAGTGACATGTGTTGGATGGGTTCCTTTTAGTCCTGAGAGAAGTTGGGCTATTTCTATTGTTGTGTGGGAAGGTTCAGGTTCAGTAGTTGTGAGGGGTTGGTGTTCAGGAGTTTGGATGGGTTCAGGGTCAGTTTTAGTAGTTTCAAAGGTTCGGTCAACAGTTATAGGTTTCTTAAATCTTTTTCTTTGAAAAATAACTGTGACATGTTTCTTTTGGGAGGTGGAGAAGGAGTGTGCTGAGAGGATGTTTCAGCAACTTCCTTATCAAGTGCAGATTGCACATCAGTAGTTTCAGGTTTCTCAACTTCCTGAACTGTCTTTTTCAAGGTTTTGGTTTGTTTTTGTTTTTGTTGTTTAGGCTTTTTGGTTTTCTTTTTGGGTTTGGAAGATGTGGGTTCCTTGGGGATGGGTTGTTCTTCCCCTTGGTCATCTTCTAGCACAAGTGCTGGTTTGTTGTGCCTAGAGAATACTTGAGAGGTTAATGGGTTTAAAGTTGTTGCTTCACCCTCAAGTACTCCCTCTCCAAGCTCTTTTATTATGCATTGCATAATAAATCTTGGGTATAACAAAAACTTCTTTTTATCATTTTCATGGTGTAAAACCAATTCATTGAAAAACAGTTTTGATGCCTTAAAAGGTGTTTCATTTATGATGGAATGAAAAATTGGTTGAAAAGTAGAAGGCATCTGATCTATTGACCCAGTTTTTGGACTTAGACACATAATAATATAATGAAATAACAGTTTATATTGTGGGTCAAAATATTTCTTATAAATTGTTGCTTGTGCCAAAGTACCTTGATAACCACATTCTGTCATGGTTAGATGGATGTCTGAGTTTGGAATATGTTCAGGAGCCTCAGAATCCATCAAACCAAGCCTGATGCTTAGTGTTTCCGGTGATATGGCAATCAGTTTCCCTTTTATTGAAGATTTGAGGGAGATCACTTCATTATTAACCGTCACCGTCTCTGTGTTTGCCCAGAACTCATTAAGAGTTTCTTCATGAATGGGTGGATCGATGGTGAAAGCTTCATAATATTGGGATTTCATGATGAGATCAATCATCTCATCATATTGGGACCAGGCCTCATCTTTAACAAAGTAGCCTCTTTGATTGTGTCCCTGTTTTAACACGAGAGCCATGGTTGTTTTGATCGAACAGTATTTTTAGGTTAGAGAAGGGGTTTTGCTTTTGATTTGAGAGAGAGAGAGGGAATTTTGCTTTTTGAATGGATAAGTGTTTAAAAAAAAGGTATTTATCAGAAGTTTTTAACCGACTAGGTCAAACTTCTGACGAGTGAAAAGTCTGTTTTACCCTTTTTAGTCAAACTGCTGATGAAGAAGGTTTCTTCATCAGTGGTTTTAGTCATCTCTTCAGCAGTTTCAACTGCTGATGCGAATGACTTTTAAAACACTTTAGATGTTCATCAGTAGTTTTCAAAAATTGTTCATCAGTACTTTCTCTTTCTAAAATTTTGGTCTTCAGAGGTTTGTGACAGATAAGTATGTAAGTGAAAATAAAATATGTGAAAATAAAAAGTGAAACACTTACAGACTTTCTTCTAAGTTTAACATCCCAAGCATGGATACTAACCTCTGAAAAGTTGTTGAATCAAGGGGTTTGGTGAAAATGTCAGCTATTTGATTATCTGTTGTGACATGCTTCACCTCAATCTTGCCTTTCTCATAGCAATCTCTTATGAAATGATACCTGATTTCAATGTGTTTAGTCTTTGAAAAACTGAACAGGATTTTGAATGATGCTAATGGCAGATTTGCTGTCTACTAAAAGTGGGGTCTTGGTCTCTTTAATTCCATAATCAAGCAGTTGATATTGGAGCCATTGTATCTGTGAAGTACAGCTTGCAGCAGCAATGTATTCAGCTTCAGCTGTTGAAGTTGCCACAGATGTTTGTTTCTTTGATTGCCAGGACACCAGACAGTTTCCTAAGAATTGACAACCACCAGATGTTGATTTTCTTGACATCTTGCACCCTGCATAGTCACTATCTGAAAAAGCAGTTAACTTGGTATTGCTTGAAGCAGGATACCAAATTCCTAAAGTAGGAGTTCCTTTCAGATATCTGAATATTCTTTTGACTGCAATTAGGTGTGATTCTCTTGGTGCAGATTGGTATCTAGCACAGACACAAGTTGAAAACATGATATCTGGTCTAGAAGCAGTTAAGTACAAAAGAGAACCTATCATACATCTATACATGGTTTGATCAATATGTTTCCCTTGATCATCTGGTTCAACTTGTGTGATTGGTGTCATGGGAGTGGAACATGTTTTACAGTCTTGTAAAGAAAATTTCTTCAATAATTCTTTAACATATTTTGATTGATGTATAAATGTTCCATTTGACTGTTGCTTGATTTGCAGTCCCAAAAAGTACTGCAATTCTCCCATTGTACTCATTTCAAATTTTGATTGCATGAGTTTCTTAAATTCTTCACACAGTTTTGAGTTTGTTGAACCAAATATGATATCATCAACATAAATTTGAACAAGTAAGACATGATTTCCAACATGTTTTATGAAAAGAGTTTTATCAATGGATCCCCTTGAGAAGTGATTCTTAAGTAAAAAGTTTGAAAGTGTTTCATACCAGGCTCTTGGAGCCTGTTTTAGCCCATAAAGAGCTTTGTCAAGTCTGTAAACCCAATCAGGATGAGAAGGATCCTCAAACCCTGGAGGTTGACAGATATACACTTCCTCTTTTATTTTTCCATATAAAAATGCACTCTTGACATCCATTTGATAAACTTTAATGTTGTTGGAAATTGCATAAGCTAAAAATAACCTGATAACTTCAAGTCTTGCAACTGGTGCAAAGGTTTCATCATAATCAATTCCTTCCTCTTGGGAATAACCTTGTACCACTAGTCTTGCTTTGTTCTTGATGATCATACCAGCCTCATCTGATTTGTTTCTGAAGACCCATCTTGTTCCAATTGGTTGCTTGTCTTCAGGTAAGGGACAAATTTCCCAAACCTGTTGTTTCTTGAATTGAAGCAACTCTTCTTGCATTGCTCTGATACCAATTGTTGGATCAGTGGCTTAGTTTATGAACACTTATGTGTATCAGATTTATGTATGAGTTATTAAGCAGCGGAAATGACAAGTGTTCAAAGGTCTAAAAGATCACTTTGAAGAGGAGTTATTACTCCCCCTTGACTGAACAATAAATGAGAAACAATAAATACAGTTAAGTGTAAAGCAGTAAAGCAATTTATGTTTATCAGATGTGAAATGGAGTTATAAGTTTAAAGCCCGAAGGATTTCAATTTAGATCAAAGATATTACACAAAATCACATGTCTAAAATAGATGAACAAACTCATCTATTTATAGACTAACATACTAAACTGTTGTCTGAAGTAATCTAAGATATTTAACAAAGATATTATACTAAGATAAGCTTATAACAGTCTGTACATTGGAACTTGAAATCTAGACTTTAACAAAACAGTATAATAAGGAAACTGCTGATCTTCAGTCGGTTAGAAGCTTCTGATGCAAAGTGCTGATGAGTGACAAACTGCTGATGAGCAGTTTGTCTTCAGTAGTTCTTCAGTGAAATGTCTGGTTAGACTTCAGAACTTCTGATGAGTTACTCTTCAGTACTTTGGTGTTTGTTCTTCAGCACTTCTTCAATTGTTCATCAGCAGTTCCATACTTAAGCAGATATGATTTGGACTAAGGTTATCAAAAGGTGGTTTCTTCAATCCTCTTTGTCCCAACAATTGGCTTGCAGTGTAGAATGCTGCTTGCTGCATTGGAGAGAATGGTGAAATGTAGGAATAAGTGTATTGTTGTGGTGGTGGTGGTGGTGTGTATGATGGTTGTGAGTAGGATGAGGTTTGTGCAATGTAATTGATGGTTGGTTTTGGTGGTTCCATGACATTAGTAATACAAGCAATGTGAGGTGCCACTGTTCCACTAGCACTTGAGTTTTCAACTGTTGCTGAAGTACCACCATAGTATAACTTTGGATTCTGAGGAATCTGAGATCTTTTAGCTTTCCTCTTCTCCTCGAGCTCTTTGCTCTCCAGCTTCTGCAAAAACTCATTGATAGTCCAGAATCTGTAAGCATCCTTCTCTTTAAGAACTTCCACATGCTGATCCCAGTATGGTGGTAAAGCATCTGCAAACTTGTCCACTAGATCTGTCATTGGAATCTGTATACCATAACTAGACAACTCAGTTAGTAAATGACAATATCTAGGAGTTAATTCTTTTAGTGTCTCATTTCCAACATAAGTAAAATTCTCAAACTCTTTTCTCAACTCCTGCATCCTCAACCTTCTCGTCTTTTCATTCCCATCATGCCTATTCTTGAGCACATCCCATAGTTGCTTAGACGTAGTGCATGTTCCAAACTGATGTAGTAAGTCGTTTGTGATCGCCTGAGTCAACTGGGAATATGCTTTCTTCTCCACAGCAAACTTCTTTTTCTCCTCGTCTGACATGCTCTCCAAAGGAACTGGTTCACCGGTGTTCTCCAAAACTGGTGCAGTATAACCTTTAGCTATCATTTGCCATGCCTCTGCACCCTCCATTCCCATGCCTTCCAGATGGATCTTGAATTTCTTCTGCCACTGGTTGTACTCTTGCATCTCCATAAGCTTGGGTGGGCGATTCCCGCTACCTGAAGATAAGTCATTTATTAGAGTAGAAATGGCATTAGTATTCTGAGTATTTACCACCGCAGCTGCTACACCCCAGTAGTCTGTCACAGGTGATGGTGGAGGTGCAACACTCTGAGGCATCGAGCTAGTCAATGCTATGTAATTGATCGGTTGCGAAGAATGTGTGCTTGTCTTCTGGGTTGCCACTGTCCATGGGTCCATCGTCACTTGCTGTTGTTGTTGTGTCGTTGCTGGTCTCGGTGTAGTCGGAAAATTCCACATACTGTTCACGAACTTCGAAAAACACAAAACTTAGAAAATTTTCCAAACTCAGTTCTACGTTCGCCCAAAAATTCTACTTTCGTCCCCTTTGATTACACGTTCGTCCAAACAGTGTCAACCGAAGGTAGAATATTCACCAGAAAGTAAAATAACCAAAACCCTTTTCCACGTTCGTCCACTCTGTTTCAGGTTCGTCCAATCCTTTTCCACTTTCGCCCGCGCGATCAGTCGAAGGTGGAAAATCTTACCCGAAAGTGAAAAATTCAAACACAACCACTCTATATTCGTCCAAAATAAAGCTACGTTCGACCAAAAATCACTCAGATTCGCCCTAACTAGGTCATGTTCGGCCACAACAGTATAGATTCGCCCATATACATTTTGAAAAACGGTTACACTTTGAAAAACGGTTATTTTGATCTCTGATTTTCAAAAGTTTATGGATTTGGATGATCTTTAGCAGATTTTGATTCGGAATTGATTTGGAACAACTTTAATTCTTGGAAAACTTGATTTTATCCACAAATTCAACTCTAAATCATTCAAAAACACTCAAAAACCATTTTCAATCAAAAACAGTTGAATTTTGATCAAAAATTAAGTCCAAATCAGCTCTGATATTATCAATTTTGTTGTTGTATGATCCGTATGGCTCTGATACCACTTTGTAGTTGAATGAATTTCGCTAAAACAGGATGTAATGATCATACAAGTCACAAATCCAGGTGCGGTAACCCTAGATATGAACAAAATGATAATAGTCAAATCAAAACACGTAAAACATCATTTTAATCACCTTTTTCATAGATTAACTTTCATAAAACTTGTTACAATTGATCAACGCGTTAATCTAATCAATAACTATTTATAAGCACACTTTCACAAACTTGACACGAACCTGACCTCTCAACACACACTTACTAAAACTCTCTCTAACTTACAAATGACCAAAAACTATTTATAAGCACTGCAGGTTCGCCCAAAGTGAAGGTGCGAATGTGGACATAGTCCACATTCGCCCAAATCCATGGTACGAATGTATCTTCTACTCTTCAACCTCTTACCTTCGACCATACCATATCTACCTTCGCCCAATCTCTTTTACCTTCGCCCACTTCTAAACACCTTCGCCCACTTCTAAACACCTTCGACCCATCAGAAACAAACTAACATATGTTAATAAAGCTAATCCAATCACTAGTCGCAATTCGTGCATCTACAAAACTAAGGGATCATCATTATCCGAGTCACTGTTGTCGTGCCTAGCTTTGTTCAATCCAGGATCAGTGTAACCCTGATTAACCAAAGCTCCAAACAATCGTCTGTGAGGTGGCTTCTCGTTATCTGGCACACCTTTATAACCTTTCATTCTAACAAGTGTTCTAATGTTCATATGATCTTGAGCTAGAATCATAGTCGGATCCTTCCTCAAGTTAGGATACTTGTGATCAAAGATCATCATTAGAAATCTCGGATATAGCATGAACTGCTTCTTCTTCAAAACTTTCAGCATTTCGAGCATGTGATCCTAAATCATACCAGATACATTAAATGGTTTGTTAAGTGTTAACGCAACCATCAATGAACTAAGGCTCTTCCTCATCACATCATATCCACCGCTCACACACCCAAACACATGTATAATTACATGTGCGAAATACTTGAATTGCACACTTAACTTTCCCTTATGCATCGAACCATCTGTGATAGGACCCTTATACTTCATCCTTAGAAAACAAGCTCTCTGCTCAGTCCAGGAAAGTTCTCTAGGATCAGTACTCGTCTCAAACTTGATCTGTAAAGCTTCTCTGATGTCTTCTTCAGTCAAAAACATCTCCATACCCTTAAACTTGCTTCTGATAATAGTTTCATCTTCCCAATAATCATATCTAGCATTCTGATAAAAGTCCTCCACTATGTCTTTGTAGATTATGGCTGGTGTAGCTAAGGCATGAATGATTCTGCTTCGCCTTAAGAACTCCACAATACCAGAAAACTCTGTATTCTTCACTACGTCTCCAACAAACGCACAACAGTTATGCGTTGGTTCGAACGGCCATCCTTGTGGAATATTTTTAGCCTCTGGTATTGGATCTGGTACGACGTTCTCCACTGGAACTTCAAGATTCTCTGGTTGTTCAGCCATCTGTACGTCAAAAATCAGAAAATACTTCAAAACACAAAAACGACAAAAATTAACAATTTTAGGTTTTCACAGATTCCACCTTCGCCCATTTTTATTTGGCCGAATGTGAAATTATAGGTACGAAAGTATAAATTTTGGTTCGAATGTGAAAAAGAATTGGTTAAAAGTCACATTCGTCCAAAATATTTTACATTCGTCCAAAACATGTTTACATTCGCCCGTTTTATTTGGTCGAATGTGAAACAGGATAATCCCCAAAATTTGAAAATTTGTCAAACTTGTTTTTAGACTCTGATTTTGATTGAAACATGTACTAACATGGCCGACTAACACTCGTCCATAACCAATTTGTATGTTCATTCAAATATTATCAGTTTTAAAAGGAATTAGGGTTTGACACATTAAAACAATCGATTAATCATCCTAAACAAGTAATTAATCTAATTCCTTGTATATTCTCCCCCTAAAACTGATAATACTTGAATCCTCACCAAAAATTTCCATTAAAAACAGTCCAAAATGTCCAGGTTAATAACCCTAGGTTTCGTAAACTAAAAACCCAATTTCTGATCTGATTATGCGTCCATTACCTGTGAAAATCAGGTTAAAATGATCAGGAAATAGCAAGGATTAATAATCGAAGGCAAAAGGAAACAGGGCAACAAGTCCTCTTTAGTTTGAAATTTTTTTGAAAAACAACAGTATGAGGTTCGAATGTGAAACAGGCAATATATAAGTGGCTACCTTCGCCCAATTAGGATGGACGAAAGTGGGATAATCCTACATTCGTCCAAACTTAATGGCCGAATGTACAATTGTAACACCCGAATGTGAAAGATTGGTATTAAAGGCCACATTCGTCCAACCCACAAAGCACGAAGGTGAAAAACTTCCACATTCGACCTAATTAAAGGGCTAATGTGAAATGGAAATTTTTGAAAATTTTGCCGAATCACGAAATCGAATCCCGTGCAGTATTTTTCAACCCGTTAAATCTCAAAAACTCATTATTTCACTTTTAGAATGATACAAAGTCCAGATGGTTTCATCAAATCTCAGAAATTGACTGTCAAACACCGTCGGTTATCTAAAAATAAAGCAGAAATGCAAAACTTTTGATTTTTCAGAAATTTATATCAAAACACACCTAAAATCTTTTTGGGTTTTGTAATTGCACAAAGCTTCGTCGTAACGCGTGATTATGCCATAGTTATCCGTTAAAGTTACAAGGTATATAGCACAGAGGTGTACAGGTCAGCAAACGAATGCAGCAGAGTAACATGTGCATATATACCAGGTTGAGGCTGATATCAACTACTGATTTGCATCAGTAAGTCAATACGATGTAATTATGATCTTTGATCAATAAAAACATAAAGTTCCTCAATTCGGTAACTTTCGGTTTTGGCATTTAAGCTCTTTTGGCAAACATTCTGATGAAACTAGGTCCGTAAATCAATACGACAAAAGTTTAATCAGAATATCCCGGATAACCATAACATAACGACCCGAAACCTCAGATTTTGGCAATCCTATCAAATAAAATTACGGTACTAAGACCATATGCCCATGAGGTGTTCAGCCACGAACGCGTAGTTCGTTATGTTTGTATCACTAATGCACGCAATTTTTAGTCTAAGAAGCCTATCAGCACACCACACGTAATCAACACACGCCTCATATTACTATACATATCTTTAGCCTGTGTCAGATCCCCACTGATGTACTATCATTTCCTCTTTTTATCCTGGAAATCATTTTTGGTTTTTCTAATTTTTATGTCTTTTTGATTTTTCAATGTTTTTGGAGTTTCTGATAAAATGACTCCCCCTAAAATGTAGAGTGTGCATATGAGTGAACTTTATATAGTGAGCACCTGATGGACTGCGAACTTAAGCTTAAGTTCGCAGTGCCCATCTCCTAAGTTCACACTCTAGGGTTTACACATAAACTAACAAAGAATTACATAACTAGTCCTCTAACTATCAAACTACAAAATAAGCTACAAAAAGTCTTTGTTCTGGTAACTGTGGTCTCAACTGAACCCAACAGTAAAACATATTTTTGGGTTTTGAATTTTTTTTCTGAAAAACAATAAAAACTTTAAAGAAAATTTGAAAATTAAAGAGCGATAAACCGAGGTGCTGATTAGTCCTGTTTTTCTTTTATGTTGTTAACTTTTAAAAGATACTCAAATCGGGATCTGTCAAAAGCTTTAGTGAACAAATCTGCACGTTGATAGTCAGTATGGATTTTGACCATATCTATCAATTCTTTAGCGTAACAATCACGGATAAAATGGTATTTGATCCGGATATGTTTCACTTTAGAATGATTGCCCGTATCTTTAGTTAATGCGATTGCGGCTTCATTATCACAGTTTATAGGGGTTTTAAGAAACTGCAAACCGTAATCCACCATCTGCTGTTGGATCCAGAGCACTTGCGAACAGCAACTCGAGGCTGCAATGTACTCGGCTTCACAGGTAGACAGCGCGACCGAAGTCTGCTTCTTACATTGCCAGGTGACTAACCTGCTCCCTAAAAACTGGCATCCAGCTGTAGTGGATTTGTTATCCTTGTCACAGCCGCCCCAATCTGCATCACTAAAAGCGATAAAATCAAAATCATCATCATTAGGGTACCAAAGTCCTCTCGAGGGACAACCCTTCAGATATCTAAGGATACGCTTGACCGCCGTCAGATGACTTTGTTTCGGCTTCGACTGATAGCGAGCACAGAGACATGTTGCGAACATAATATCTGGCCGAGATGCGGTAAGATACATCAGAGATCCGATGATTGCTCTGTATGTAAACGGGTCCGTCAGCTCCCCCTTAGCGTCCACTCCAATCCCGTGATTGGGTTGAATCGGGGTATCCATCGGCTTGAAATCCTCCATCTGGAACCGGCTCAAGACTTCAGATACATATTTCGTCTGGTGAATGAAGATCCCCGTGGGTCTTTGGTCCACCTGCAAGCCTAGGAAAAACTGCATCTCTCCCATTGTACTCATCTCAAACTTTTCCTGCATGACAGTTTCAAACTCCCTGCATAAAAGTTCGTTAGTTGAACCAAAAATTATATCATCAACATATATCTGCACAAGAAGCAAATCATCCCCTGATTTCTTGGTGAATAGGGTGCTGTCGACGAGTCCGCGCTTGAATCCCTTTAACATAAGATATGTACTCAGCTCCTCGTACCACTGTCTCGGAGCCTGGTGCAGCCCATACAAAGCTTTGTTCAGCACATACACCTTATCCCGGTGGATAGGGTCCTCAAAGCCTGGTGGCTGCCTAACATAAACCTCTTCTTTGACTTTCCCGTACAGAATTGCGCTCTTGATGTCCATTTGATATACCTTGAACTTCTTGTATGAAGCAAACGCAAGAAACATCCGAATTGCCTCAATGCGTGCTACAGGCGCATAGAGTTCGTTATAATCATCCCTTCGATTTGATGGAAACCCTGTACGACCAATCTGGCTTTGTTGCGAACAATTACTCCACGATCATCCTTCTTACACTTAAACACCCATTTAGTGCCGATCTTCTTTCTTCCAGGAGATAAATCAGTGAGTGTCCAAACCCCCAATTTCTGAAGTTGTAATAACTCCTCCTACATTGCTTCAACCCAGGCGTCCTCCAGCAAAGCGTCCTTGTATGTCCTTGGCTCAACCTGAGACACATAACATGCAAACGACCAATCATTTTGACTACCAGATTTTTGTATTTTGGCATATAAAGCTAAAGCACCAAAACTCTCTGCCGAATTAACGCTTCGCAGCTGCCCTCTTGTCATCACACTGCTTCTAGGATCACCGATAACTTGCTCCAGCGGGTGAATACGATGAATCCGAGATTCCAGATGTTCAGGTACAGTAACTCCCGTCTGAATAGTCAAGTTCTCTACAGCATCCAGATCATGACCCGTGTTAGACGATGAAGCAACATCTGGATTTGGGTTCACTGGTGGTGCCTCTGGTTCTGTTGCGTTTTCAAGAACAACTTCTTCAAATTCTCCATGATCTTCCGATTCTGAAGTATCTAAAGTTGTAGAAGCCGCGTTTTCACACTCGTAAAGTAATCTGATAACAGCTTCTTCAACCAAGCTATCTAGATTGAATGATTCAAAGAAATCTTTGTAATCAAACATCCAATCAGGACCTATCCCTTGCACATTCTGTGTATACCGTTGAACTTCTACATTAGCCCAATCCTCCACCTGACGAGTTCGCTTGTTGTATACCCGTTTAAGCGGGGTTGCATATCCAACGAAGTATCCCTCTTCAGCTTTCGGACTAAACTTTTCGCTTGGATTCAACATCGTGCATGGTGCCCCAAAAGGTTCTAGATACTCTAAGTTCGACTTTCGTTGGTGTAACAGCTCATAAGAAGTTTTACCAAACTTCTTCACCGTTAAAACCCGATTGAGTGTATAATTTGCTGCATAAATCGCCTCATTTCAGAACATTACTGGAAGATTCGAGTCTGCGAGCATTGTTCTAGCCGCTTTAATTAGAGTCCTGTTTTTGCGTTCAGCAACACCGTTCTGTTGTGGGGTGTACGGAGCCGAATATTCATGATGAATTCCTTTGTTTTCACAAAGTTCATCCATCTTTGCATTTTTGAACTCCGTCCTATTATCACTCCGAATTCTCTTGATCTTGAGATTGTAGAGATTTTCCAATCGAGTGAACAGAACTTTCAAGTTGTTAAAGGTGTCACTTTTATGCTGCAAACACATCACCCATGAAAATCTTGAGTAGTCGTCAGTAACAACTAAACAATAGAGCTCTCCAAGATGACTTTTGCGCTTGACAGGTCCGAATAGGTCCATGTGCAATCGCTCAACTGGCATCTCAACAGAGTTAACTTTCTTCACTTTGTGGGACTGTCTGTGTTGCTTCCCCTTCTTACAGCTCACACACTTGTCATTCAAATGGAAATGTTTCACATTCACGCCATCGACAAGTCCATTCTTCACAAGATGATTCATTTTCCTCAAATGAATGTGCCCCATTCTTCGGTGCCACATTATCGATTCTTTCTCGGTCGCCTTTGATAGAAAACATGTTATTTGCCCCTGGGATGTCATTGCCTTGGACATATCAAGAATATAAAGGTTGTTGACGCGAGGTGCCTTCAACATTACCCACTCTTTTGGAATTTTGAAACCTGGTTTGAGAATGTAGCAGGATTTGTCATCAAAATGAACAGTGAATTGTTTATCACAGATTTGACTGACGCTCAACAGATTATAGTCTATCTGCTTCACATACGATATCCTCTCAAAGCTGACAATCACTTTACTCACACTCCCTTCCATAGTGATATATCCGCCTTTGTTCCCGGCAAATGCAACATATCCACCATTAATGTTCTTCACATCAAACAGTAACGCAAGATCCCCGGTCATGTGGCCTGAAGCTCCACTATTAACAATCCAAAGACTGCTAATAGTGCCAGCTGAAGCTCCCTGCACACATCAAGTAAAAGAGTTAGTTCTCTCGGGGGATCCAAGCCTGAGTGGTCTTGGGTCTTTGAATATCATCGTTCAAAGAAACATCCACTTCAGAATTTTGTTTTGGATCAAACTTTATAGGATCATTCAAAACATTTTCCTTTTTCTCATTTGATTTTGAAGTTGAGGCACCTGGAGAACCATTTGGTGTCCAAGATTGTTCAGATCGTTTCAAGATACGAATCTGAGATTTTGGGGTCTCGGTCGTTTTCTGAACATTGTTTGCAAAAGAAACTTTCTTGGTTACCTTCTCTGACTTAACAGATTTAGGTCCAACATTTGACTTGACAATAGGTTTTGGTGAAACCTTTTGCCTATCATTTGTTGTGTTCACCACTGGTTTTCTCCATGAATTCTCCATAGCAATCCGATTACGACGATCATACTGAAATGGACGATTGTTCCTCGTTTGATAAAAATTGTTTTGATTATAAAATTGTTGTTGTTGAGGAACAAAACGTCTATGTGGTGGAACATAATGATTATCGACTGGTTTCCTCATGGATTGCCTAACTTCCACTTCGTGCCTCTTATGCCTTACATACGGGCAGTGAGCAAGTAAATGCCCTCTCTCCCCGCATTTAAATCATGCACGGTATTCCTCAAAAACATTTGGAGCATTCGGTTGAGCAAATGATCTGACATGATATTGATCATTATACTGTCGGTTCCTCAAACTCTCAGGGAGTGGCCCTTTTGAGTATGCAAGCTCATGAAAACCGTTTGCTTTGTTTTTGGGCTTAATAAACTCTGTGACATGAACCTTTGGTTCTTGAGGAACATCCAAATACAATTTCTTTAAAATTGCCGGTGGAATCTCATTCGTTCTCTCATGTTTTGGAAACCAAATAGTGCTTTCTTGCCAAATTTTATCAATTTTAGCATAGTTGGCAAACTTAATTGGATATTCCTCGTCAGAGATGATCTTATCGGATCCTTCCATCCGATAAAACACCTTGACTGGTTTGTCACCCATTGGTTTGTCACTCGGTTCATGCTTAACTTCTTTCTTAATTTCTTTCTTTTCAGACTTTTTCTCACGATGTGCGTTAGCCATCGGATGCACTTGATGAGACGATGACACTGGTTCAGTAGTAATGATGTGATTTTCTTTTGGAATATCACACGCATTAGCACTTTGATAACTTCCAGAGTCATCACTCTCAGAGTCTGAATCAACATTTTCAACTGTAACACCTTCATCATTCAAACCTAAAATCGGCCTCACATCGGAATGAGGATCACCAATACTCGAGGTATTAGATTCATTTTCCGATGATGAGTCTGATTTTACCGAGCTCTCCGGTGTCACTTGATGACAATTATGGTTTTCAAAAAGCACCGGAGATGGCACTTACTTATAGTTAGTGGTTTGATCATCAATTATGTGGTCTACAACATAAGCAATGTGCTTATAACTCTCCAATTTCTTATTGACTTGTTCAGCAAAACACTTAATGGTGGCCATTTCCAACTTTGTATTCTCAATTTCATTAATATAGTTATTAATGGCTAATTGTTTTAAGGAAAGAGTGTTCTTAAAGTTGGAAATGTCCTTTTTATATCCATCAACTACTTTGTTGAAAGCAATCAATTCTTTGCGAGTAGATTGACAGTTGATTATAGCACTATCACGTTGAACGCGAGGTTCTTTATTTTCATCAGTCAATCTATCACAAGTACCACAGTATTTATTACTAGTAACATCAGTGCTAGATTCAGAACTTACCTGTTTAGGAGGATCTGTCATGGCCATCAAAGCAAAATGAGCTTCCTTTCCAGCGAAAAACTTCGAATAATCGATTCTTGTGAACGCATCATCTACAATGCACGACTTCCTCGTCTTCAGAAAATCTGCTTCTGCCAGCAACTGATCAATCGCATCATCCAAAGATGTAACACTCGCCTCTGTGTCAGATTCACTATCTGAATCTGAATAAACAGACTCACACTCCTCAGTAACATCAGAAACTGTGTCAATCACTACTCCAGAACTTGCTTCCTCAGCTTGAACCTCAACAGGTTCAGTCTCCACATCCACCACTTCCACAGATTCATCAACTTTATTCTCAGTTTCTTTATCCTGATCAACTATCACCGACTCCTCAGTATCAACATGTCGGGCAACACAAGCCACATTCCCACAAGCCTCAAACCTTTCATCCTGCTGGATCACCAGAGCTTGATTCTGATTCGTATTCTGTGGCTGCTCATTTGGTGTAGTGATCGGTATAACTGTTCTGTTAGTGATATTTGGTGATTGGTTTTGATTCTGGTTAGTTGTGTTTGGTTGTCTATTTTGGTTGTTGTTGAGGTGTTTTGTCGGTTTTGGTAGTTGTTTTGGTTTTGATAGTTGTTGTTTCTTTGGAAAGAAACTTGGTTTTGGTTTTGTTGTTGTTGACGGTTCTGGTAGTTTGAGTTAAAAGGGTTTCTGTTACCTTGTTTCGGTGGCTGAGTGCATTCTCGTTTGAAGTGACCCTTACCTCCACAGTTAAAACATGTCACTTTCTCCTTGTTGAACCCATAGGTTGTGTTAGGAGAAGTTCCCAAATCAGTCCTACCAGTCTTTTCAATAAACTCAGTTGACCTTCTCATTATACTTGCAAACGCCCACTGGATATCAATCAGTTCCATCTCCTCTTTGTCGATCTGTGCATAGTCTTCATTGGTCAAGTTGTTATTTCCAATTTGACTTGCAACCAAACCGTTATATGATGAAACTATTAAAGAGACTAATGCAATATGTTGCTGAGCAACTTCAACAGTCACATTGCCCAGATTTGAAGTCTCCAAAACCACTGGTTGCTGATTGGGTTGATTCACTTGATTCATGTATTGTGGTTGTTGAGGTGGTTGTTGTGATTGGCTAGCAGTGTAGAATGCTGCTTGCTGTATTGGAGAAAATGGTGAAATGTAGGAATTAGTGTATTGTTGTGGTGGTGATGTGTATGATGGTTGTGAGTAGGATGAGGTTTGTGCGATGTAGTTGATGGTTGGTTTTGGTGGTTCCATGACACCAGAAATACAAGCAATGTGAGGTGCCACTGTTCCACTAACACTCGAGTTTCCAACTGTTGCTGAAGTACTACCATAGTATAACTCTGGATTCTGAGGAATCTGAGATCTTTTGGCTTTCCTCTTCTCCTCGAGCTCTTTATTCTCCAGCTTCTGTACAAACTCGTTGATAGTCCAAAATCTGTAAGCATCCTTCTCTTTGAGAACTTCAACATGCTGATCCCAGTACGGTGGTAAAGCATCTGCAAACTTGTCCACCAGATCTGTCATCGGAATCTGTATACCATAACTAGACAATTCAGTTAGTAAATGACAATATCTAGGAGTCAACTCTTTTAATGTCTCATTTCCAACATAAGTAAAATTCTCAAACTCTTTTCTCAACTCCTCCATCCTCAACCTTCTCGTCTTTTCATTCCCATCATGACGATTCGTGAGCACATCCCATAACTGCTTCGACGTAGTGCACGTTCCAAACTGATGTAGTAAATCGTTAGTGATCGCCTGAGTCAATTGAGAGTATGCTTTCTTCTCCACAGCAAATTTCTTTTTCTCCTCTTCTGACATACTCTCCAAAGGAACTGGTTCACCGGTGTTCTCCAGAACCGGTGCAACATAACCTTTAGCTATCATCCTCCATGCCTCTGCGCCTTCCACCCCCATACCTTCCAGATGGATCTTGAATTTCTTCTGCCACTGGTTATACTCCTGCATCTCCATTAGCTTGGGTGGACGATTCCCGCTACCTGAAGATAAGTCATTTATTAGTGTAGAAATAGCATTGGTAGTTTGAGTATTTACCACCGCGGCTGCTACTCCCCAATAGTCTGTCACAGGTTGTGGTGGTGGAGGTGCAACACTTTGAGGCATCGAGCTAGTCATCGCTATGTAATTGATCGGTTGCGAAGACTGAGTGCTCGTTTTCTGAGCTGTCACTGTCCATGGGTCCATCGTCACTTGCTGTTGTTGTTGTGTCGTTGCTGGTCTCGGTGTAGTAGGAAAATTCCACATGATGTTCACGAACTTCGAAAAACACTAAACTTAGAAAATTTTCCAAACCCAATTCTACGTTCGCCCTAAACTGTTCTACGTTCGTCCAAAAGTATCACTTTCGTCCAAACAGTGTCACCCGAATGTAGAATAGTCACCAGAATGTAAAATAACCTACACCCCTTTCCACGTTCGCCCGGAAATTTCTATGTTCGTCCACAATAATTCCACGTTCGCCCGCGCGATGAATCGAAAGTGGAAATGATCACCCGAATGTGGAAAATTCAAACATAACACTCTAAGTTCGACCTGAATAAAGACACTTTCGTCCAAAACTCCCTCAGGTTCGCCCTAGCAAGGTCAGGTTCGCCCATAACACTCTAGATTCGCCCATTTCTTGTTTGAAAAACAGTTACACTTTGAAAAACGGTTATCTTGATCTGAGATTTTCAAAAGTTTATAGATATTGATGATCTTTATCAGGTTTTAATTCGGAATTGATTTGGAACAACTTTAATTCTTGGAAAACTTGATTTTATCCACAAATTCAATTCGAAATCCTTGAAAATCACTCAAAAACCATTTTCAATCAAAAACAGATGAATATTGATCAAAATTAAGTCCAAATCAGCTCTGATATTATCAATTTTGTTGTTGTATGATCCGTATGGCTCTGATACCACTTTGTAGATGAAAGAATTTAGCTAAAACAGGATGTAATGATCATACAAGTCACAATTCTAGGTGCGGAAACCCTAGAACTGAACAAAATGATAATACGCAAATCAAAACACGTAATACACCTTTTCAATCTCCATTTTATAGATTAACTTTTTCAAAACTTGATTACAATCAACTCACACGTAAATCTAACCTTCACATAAACATTCACAATCTAGACCTGAACCTGACCTCTCAACACACACTTTCCAAAACTCTAACTTACATGAAAATGACCAAAACATATATATAGACTGCAGGTTCGCCCAGTTCTATGGTGCGAATGTGGACATAGTCCACATTCGCCCACTGCTAAGGTACGAACATAGTCTTCTGGTCTTCTGTCTTCCACATTCGTCCAGCTTACTTCTACCTTCGCCCAGTCTCACACACCTTCGCCCATATACTTATACATTCGCCCACTCAGAAACTTCACTAACACATGTTAAACAACCTAATCCAATCACTAGTCGCAAAACGTGCATCAAAGACCAACGGGGATCTTTATTCATCAAACCAAATATGTATCCGAAGTCTTGAGCCAGTTCCAGCTGGAGGATTCCAAGCTGATTGACACCCCGATACATCCTAATCACGGGATTGGTGTTGACGCTAAGGGGGAACTGACTGACCCATTTACATACAGAGCAATCGTCAAATCTCTGATGTATCTCACCGCATCTCGGCCAGACATAATGTTCGCTACATGCCTCTGCGTACGTTTCTAGTCGAAGCCGAAACAAAGTCATCTGACAGCGGTCAAGCGTATCCTTAGATATCTGAAGGGTTGTCCGTCGAGAGGACTATGGTACCCTAATGACGATAATTTTGACTTTATCGCTTTTAGTGATGCAGATTGGGGTGGATGTGACAACGACAGCAAATCCACGACAGCTGGATGCCAGTTTTTAGGGAGCAGGCTAGTCACCTGGCAGTGTAAGAAGCAGACTTCGGTCGCATTGTCTACTTGTGAAGCAGAGTACGTAGCAGCCACGAGTTGTTGCTCACAGGTTCTCTGGATTCAGCAGCAGATGGTGGATTATGGTTGGCAATTTCTTAAAACCACTATTCACTGTGATAATGAAGCCGCAATTGCATTAACTAAAGACGCGGTCAATCACTCGAAAGCTAAACATATCCGGATTAAATATCATTTTATCCGTGATTGTTATGCCAAAGAGTTGATCGATATGGTCAAAATCCACACTGACTATCAAAGAGCAGACTTGTTCACAAAAGCTTTTGATAAATCCAGATTCGATTATCTCTTAAAAGTAAACGGTATAAAAGAAAAACAAAACTGATCATCACCTCGGTTTATCGTTGTTTTTAGTTTTCAAATTTTCTTTAAGTTTTTACAGTTTTTCAGAAAAATTCAAAAACCCAAAAATATGTTTTACATTTTAGGGGGAGTCTTTTATCAGAAAAACCAAAAACATTGAAAAATTCAAAAGCCATAAAAATAGAAAAACCCAAAATGATTTCCAAGATAAAAAGAGGAAATGATAGTACATCAGTGGGGATCTGACACAGGCTAAAGATATGTAATGCAATATGAGGCGTGTGTTGATTTTGTGTGATTTGCTGATAGGCTTCGTAGACTAATAACTGCGTGCATTAGTGATACAAACATAACGAACTACTCGTTCGTGGCTGAACACCTCATGGGCATATGGTCTTAATACCGTAATTTCGTTTGATAGAGTTGCCAAAATCTGAGGTTTCGGGTCGTTATGTTATTGTTATCCGGGATATTCTGATTGAACTTCTGTCGTATTAATTTACGGACCTAGTTTCAATCAGAATGTTTGCTAAAAGAGCTTAAATGCCAAAACCAAAAGTTACCAAATTGAGGAACTTTATGTTTATTAATTGATCAAAGATCATTATTTACATCGTGTCAATCTACTGATGCAAATCAGTAATTGATATCAGCCTCAACCTGGTATATATGCACATGTTACTTTGCTGCATTTGTTTGCTGACATGTACACCTATGTGCTATATATCTTGTAACTAAACGGATAACTCTGGCATAATCATGCGTTACGAGGAAGCTTTGTGCAATTTCTTGATACGGGAGTATGTCGTGTGTGTGGGAACCACAACGTGTTAGTATAATACACTTAAATCGTATCATTTTAAAGCACTGCATAACAGTCTGCATGTGAGTTTATGTGGACAACAATATCAGCAGTTGCCGGGTCACACATTGTTTCTAATGATAATATATAAATTAGATCAACGCTGTGATCAGATTTCTCAAAAACTGATATGATCCTCTTACCGGATATCACAAAACCTTTACTGCTTTATTTTACATTTGTTCATTTTATTTTGTTTTTACAAAAAGATACAAAACTCAAAAAGATTTTAGGTGTGTTTTAATGTAAATTTCAGAAAAACCAAAAAGTTTTACATTTCTGCGTTATTTTTTTTGATAACCGATGGTGTTTGATGGTCATTTTCTGGGATTTGATGAAACAATATGATTTTTGTATCATTTAAAACTGTAATAATGCATGTTTGAGACTAAATGTGTTGAAAAATGTTTGAACGGGATTCAATTTCGTGATTTGGTAAAATTTTCAAAATTTTCCATTCACATTCGCCCCTTAATTGGGTCGAATGTGGAAAATTGTTTCACTTTTGAACTTTGAAATTGGACGAAGGCGGGTTTTCCATTTAAGGTTTTCACTTTCGTGTTAAGTTTTCACATTCGGGTCATTGATTTGGGTCAAATGTGGAAAACTCCTCACATTCATCCAAAGGCATGGGTCGAATGTGGAGGTCTATATAATCCCCAGACCACATTCGAACCCTCATTCGAACATTTTTTCAAAATTTTTCAAAACAGCAAACCCTTGTTGTCCTGATTTTTCTAATCATTGATTCTTGTTCCCTATCATATTCTCATCCTTTTGATATCTTTTACACAGGTAATGGCCATGAACAGAGGATTAATTTGGGGTTTTCTTCGCCGAACCCTAGACCAACTCTGTTGGATCATTTTTAGTTTGTTTTTGTTATAATTCTTGATGAGGATTTAGTGGTTAATGATTTTAGGGGGAGAATATAACATATTCTAGGGATATAACATTGTAATTGATAGTTTTTAATCCTTAAAACCGAATAAACCCTAGAATAGTTTTAAAATCATTAACAACTAAACGTTTAAAACAATTGATTGTTGAGAATGATTAGTAGGTCATTTTAGGCAGTGATTGAATCAAAAACAGAGTTTAAAACACATCAGAAAACGATTTTGAATTTTTGGGTGATAAACAGATACATTCGACCTATATGGTTAGGGCGAATGTGGAATCCAACGGTCGAAGGATCTTTACAATGGATGAAAGTGGAATTATTGGGACGAATGTGGAATTTATCTCACATTCGAACTGATGTTTTTACATTCGAACCAAATTATACACTTTCGAACCCATAATATCCCACATTCGTACCTCAATTAGGGCGAATGTAGAAATTAGTAAATCTAAAAAATTTCAAAGTTTGTCGTTTTTGATTATTCTGACGTATTTTTCTTGTTTGTGTGTTACAGATGGCAGAACAACAGGCAGAGAATGTAGAGATTCCAGTAGAGGAAGTGCCTGTTCAAGAAGATCCAGTGCAAGAAGCTCAAGAAGAGAATGTACCAAAAGCGTGGTCGTTCGAAGCTCCTCACAATTGCTGTGCATATGTGGGAGAGGTGATGAAGAACACTGAGTTTTCTGGTATTGTTGACTTTCTCAGAAGGAGCAGAATTATACATGCCATTGCTACACCAGCTATCATTTATAAAGACATTGTTTAAGATTTCTGGAAGAATGCTCGTTACGACTTCTGGGAGGGAAAGACTGCCATTGTAAGCAAGATTCAGGGGATGGAAATGTTGGTGACTAAAGAAGATATTAGAGAGGCACTAAGGATCAAGGATGAGGAGTGTACAGATCCTAGAGTATTATCATGGACTGAACAGAGAGTATGCTTTCTGAGGATGAAATATAACGGTCCAATCACTGATGGAGCGTTCCATAAGGGAAAGCTTAGTGTCCAATACAAATACTTGCTCATGTGATTATCCATGTATTCGGGACAGTGAGTGGTGGATATGATGTAATGAGGAAGAGTTTAAGCTCGTTAATGGTTGCTTTGACACTGAATAAACAATTTAACATAGCTGGAATGATTTTAGATCATATGCTGGAGATGCGGAAAGGTTTGAAGTCAAAGAAGTTCTTGATGTATCACAGATTTCTGACGATGATATTTGATAATTAATATCCTAACTTGAGGAAGGATCCTACTATGGTATTGGGACAGGATCATATGAACATCAAAACGTTGGTGAGAATGAAGGGATATAAGGGTGTGCCTGATGATGAAAAGCCACCACACAAACGTTTGTTTGGTCATTTGGTTAATCCGGGTTACACTGACCCAGGGTTGAACAAGGCTAGACACGATAAGAGTGATTCGGATAATGATGATCCTTTGGTACATGCTGATGCAAATACCAAGAGGAAAAGACAAGTTAAGAATGCTGGAGCCAAAGGGAAGGGCAAGGCAAAGGCTGATGAAGGTGAATCTGCAAAGAAGCAGAAGGTTAGGAAGAAAAGTACTGCGAAGAAGGGTACTTGTTTGGTGGATGAAGACTCTGTAGATTCTGAAGAAACAGAGGAGGATGAACAGTGGGATTCTGATGCTGAGTTACTGAGGAAGAACTCCAAATGCAAGGCCACTGCAGTTGGAGAATCTGAATCATTGAACAAAGCAGTAGAAGAGCAGTTACAGAAAGAGCCAATTGATGTAGAAGGTGATTTAGGGTTGGATGCTGGAGATTTTGATGGATCTATAGTAGTAGTGAATCTGAAAAAGCCTAAACACAAGTCGATGGCTAAGAAAGTGAGTACAAAGAAGTTAAGAGAGAAGGAGATTGAAAAGTTGTTAAAGGAAAGAAAGTTCCTGAAGCTGGTACTTCATCAAAGGTTTCCTCACCTGCAGCTAAGAAACAAAAGAAGACTACTAAAGAACCTGAAGTAGTTCCTAATCTAGAATCTACTTTAGAAAATGTTCTTAATATGTTCAGGAAGCCAGAGAAAGAAAAGACTCCTGTTGTTGAATCTTCCAAATCAAAAGTCACTGTTTCTGATGATGTGATGAAACAAGTGAATAAAAAGATGGATGAGATGATGGAAATGCTGATTGCTCAACAAGCTGAGATTGAGAAGTTTAAGAAAAAAATGAAGAAACGATGTTACAGATAGTTGTTGCTTCAAAGACGAATCAGGATGAGCTTGAAAAGAATCTGAAACAACTTGAGGAGGAGAAAAATGAGCTTGATGAGAAATGTAGTGGAAATAGAAGAATGATTAAGAGTGTTAGAAAAGAAAATAAGGAGTTGAAGAAGGAGAATAAGAGAATGAGTGATCTTCTTGACAAACTTTATGGTGAAGCTCCTAAGTTGAAAGAAGGAGAAGAAGATAAAGAGAAAGAAGAAGAACAAGTAGATTATGAAGAATCTGATGAAGAAGAAGAAGGAGATGAATCAGATGATGAATCTAATGATGACGATGAAGATGCTGAGGGTGAATCGGGTAATAAGAATGATGGTGATTGTGAGAGTAGCAGTGATGATGATGATAATAACGATTCGAGCAAATTCACTTTTGAACAAAGACAGACCAAGAAGGGGAGTGCAGGTCAGTCTAGCTCAAAGAAGGCAGGAGAGAATGTAGATGCTGATGATAACATCTTCTGGAATGAGAAAATCAGAGCATTATCAGATGAAGCTAAAGATGTTTATCGGGAAATGTTAAGCAAGAGAGAATGGACGATAGAGTTTACTGGGAAGTTTGCTGAAATATTCCAAACTGAAGACATGAGATATGAGTTGGAGTATAATGATCCTGATCTTGAGGATGGTGATGTGTCTGCTGCTGTGACAAAAGAGATTCTTGAAGGAATTGCGCAGCGAGTAGGAAAGACACTAGAAGAGATCATGTCAGATCGAATGATTCCAGACATTCCTGAAAAGGATGTTGGAAATCATTCTGATGACAAGCAAACACTATAGACTGAGGAAATTGAAATTGAAGATATAACTCATGAAGAGTATCCTCAATACTCCAGAGAGACTGATGAGACTGAAGTATTCCCAGATTTCACTGAAACACATATCAGAGAGTCAAAGAAGAAAGCTAAAGAAAAGAGGAAAGAGTTTGTGAAAAATGTGTTTGGGGATGAGAAACAGAAACCATCTGAGCAAAGCGATGAGTTGAAAACTTTGTTGAAGAAGTTGAAAGAAACTGATGATAAGAGACCGAAACCAGAAGCACAGGGAGGATTCTACAGATATCACAACCAAAAGTTTAAAGGCAGAGCTCTTGGTTGGAAATATCTTAGAAGTCTAAAGTGAATTGCAGTCAAATGGGAAACTGGAATTCTGTACTTCTACAGATTCTATGATTTATTAACTCTACCGTACTGGGCGGTGAGAGATATATGCAGATTCAGAATGACTGGTGCATCTGTGAACAATACAGCGGTTGGATGGTTTGCTGACAAGTTGGTTTGGGAAAGTAGGACAAGATGGGATATGTTCAAGCCACAATACCCTAGAAGGAAGGTTCATAGGGATATTGATCCAAAAACGGGTAGAAAGAGAGTGACGTTGATCAACAAAGCTCCTGAAGTTATGAGAAAGATTCCTCTAATGCCAATTAAACAGCATTTCAGTAATGATTTCATTTTCTGGTATTATGACTGGAGAAATGCTAAAGCAGTGATTGCACTGAGAGATGTCAAGGAGTCGTATAAGAAAATACATGTTTTTGATCCGATGTGGCTCATTAACTGTACATTTGAGGATATCATCATGCTGTACTACAACCCGATTTATAGTGATCCCAATGATGCATCACAAGCAAAGAAGTATCAACAGGTTGTTGGAGTATGCTTTGCTTATGATATCAACTCTGGTAGCAACCTTGAGCAGAAGTTGGGTAAGCAGGTGAAGGTAGCTGAAGTACCAAAGCAGTCAACAAAGAGGAAACTTGAACCGGAAATGACAAAAGATCAAAAGAAACAACTTAGAATCAAGCTGATAAACTTACAGATGGATGAAGCGAGAAGGCAATCCGAGCAATAGTCGAGGGGGAGTTTGAAGGGCGAATGTGGAAACGGTAATGAAGATAATCTATGTTCGAGCTTTGGAAGTGGTCGAATGTGGAAAAGTTCCACATTCGTACCATCATCAGGGGCGAATGTGTAGTTGGTATAAATAGGTTTAGTTTGTTTTGTTGGTTATATTAACTTGTACATGCGTATGTAATCAAATATTGATCAAGTAATCTATGAAAATGAGTTTGAAAAGCGTAATTCGTGTGTTGTGATTTGTTGATTATCATTTTGTTCTGTTCTAGGGTTTCCGCACCTGGAATAGTGCCTTGTATGATCAGATTTCCTGTTTAAAGCTAAAATTCTTCATTTACACTGATATTCTTATTTCTACTCCTATTGTTGAGGTCCAAGTAGACGAGATGAGGTACGATCTAGCTGACGACGAGGGGTCGGAAGCCCATAGTGATCTTATCATGGCGGATGATGACATTCCGCTTAATGATAGTGGTCGTCCTGGAGGGGATGGACTGGCACCGAGTATTGTCCGACCGGCTATTTCGGCGGACCATTTTGAAATTAAATCAAGTATCGTTAACATGATATAGAATTCGGTGCAATTCGGTGGACTGGAGCACGAGGATCCAGGCCGACATATTGCTGCTTTCTTAGAGGTATTAGCCACCTTTAAGATGACGGGTATCTCAGATGATGCTTTCTGTTTGAGACTCTTCCCATTCTCATTGCGGGACAAAGCCCAGACTTGGCTTTTGTCACAACTCGCAGGGTCGATCACGACATGGGCAGAGTTATCGCAACAGTTCATGCAGCAGTACTTTCCTCCAGAAAAGACTCAAAAGTTGAGGAACCGCATCATGACATTTCGTCAAGATGACGGGGAATCGCTGTACACGGCTTGGGAGAGATTCAAAGTTCTACTCTTGAGTGTCCTGCACCATGATCTTTCCAAAAGACATTTGGTGCAAACGTTTTATCAGGGGCTTGGGTATGAGTCGCAGGAATGCCTTGATGTATATGCTGGGGGATATATTGGAACAAAGTCCGCTAATGAAGCATGGAGTATTATTGAGAAGGCGTGTCTGAAATCTAAGTCCCGTCAGAGTGACAGATCCAGATCTTCATCTGCCAGATCTGGTGTACATGCCATGGATAATTACACGGCGATTTCGACACAGATTGAGACTCTGGCTACGAGATTCGATAAATCTCAGCAACATGTAGCGCAGGCCCAATGTCTATGTGAGCAGTGTGGGGTATCTCACGAGCCTGGCTCGTGTGCTCGGGGAGTTATGTATACAGGCCACGAGGAAGTGGACTACATGGGTAACCAAACGAGACCCAAAAATAACCCTTATAGCAATACTTACAATCCGGGTTGGAGAAATCACCCGAACTTCAGGTGGAAATCTGGTTCATCTAACCAGAACCCGCTCGGATATCAGCAGAGAGACCCCGCACCACAACAGTCCCACCAGTCCTAACACCATCCTTACTAGTCTCATGGTCAATCTTACTAGCAGAGACCGAACCAGTAGCATAATCAGGGCACTGGGAGCAGCTCCCAACAGCACGCCCAGCAAGGTACATCCAGGCTGGAAGATATGATGTCCCTGCTCCTTACCAACACCAATCAAATTGCCAAACAGCGCTACCAACAGCACGAGGAGCACTTTACCAATTATGAGGGTGACATAAGGAGCCATAAGGCGTCTATGCAGGCCATAGAGAATCAGGTTGGACAGATGGCCAAGATGTTGTCTGAGAGGCCCCAAGGTGGTCTACCAGGTAACACTGAGCCAAATCCGACGGTGCATGTGAATGCCATCATGACGAGGAGTGGTAAAACCACGGGACCTGACACATCGGCATCACCGCCTATCACTGAGATGGTCCAGACTGAGCCTTCTGATGAGGTGCACGCCAGGCGAGTCCCAGCAAGTACAGCATAGGTCGTGAAGCTAGTCACTTATTACATTCCTCCTGTTCCATACCCCAGCAGACTTAGGAAGCAAAAGGACGAGGCCCAATATGGGAAATTTCTTGAGCTGTTCAAACAGCTACATATAAACATACCGTTTGTGGAAGCCTTGGCCCAGATGCCTAAGTATGCTAAATTTTTGAAGGACATCCTCACAAACAAGCAAAAACTTGAAGACTTGTCCTGTGTGTTGTTAAATGGGAACTGCTCTGCAATTCTGCAGAATAGACTGCCCATGAAGATGGGAGATCCTAGTAGTTTTACCATCCCTTGTCTGATAGGAAACATGACTCTCAGCAATGCACTTGCAGACTTGGGTGCCAGCATAAACCTTATGCCTTATAAGGTCTTTGAAAAGTTTGATCTGGGTGAACATTCACCCACCAGGATGAGTATTCGCTTGCCCGATCGCTCGATCAAGTATCCGCGGGGATTTATGGAGAATATGCTTGTCAAGATTGACAAATTTGTTTTCCCCGTGGATTTTGTCATCCTTGATATGGATGAGGACTCTAAAGTTCCTCTGATTCTCGGACGTCCTTTCCTTAACACGGCTAGGACGATTGTTGACGTGGTTGCGGGCCAGATCACACTCCGAGTCACTGATGAGCATGTGACTTTTCACATTCAGAGGTCGATGCGCCATCCTGAGAGCCAGGATGATACACTATACTATCTTGATATAGTAAACCAGTGTGTCGGCTTTTATGTTCGGGGTACTTTGGAGACGGATGTTTCGGACACACATCTGTTGTGTGGGAACCTAGATGGAATTGTGAAGGAGGGCCATAGAGTTAAGCAGCCGGTCTATCAGATCGGTGATGATGGTTCTAGAGTCCGGAGCGTTTTGTTGAAATTGAGCGAGAGGAAAAGGAGATGTCGAAGCCATCTGTTGAGGATCCACCGTCTCTGGAGCTGAAAGAGCTCCCACCGCATCTTGAGTATGCATTTCTTGACGAGGAGGGTCGTCTTCCGGTGATCATTTCATCTTCATTGTCTGTGGAGGAAAAGAGCCAGTTGCACAAAGTGTTGAAACTTCATAAGCGAGCAATTTCCTGGAAGATTATGGACATCAAGGGGATTAATACCTCTTTCTGCACTCACAAAATCTTGATGGAGGATGTCCATAGGCTTTGTGCGCAGCACCAAAGGCGTCTGAACCCCAACATGCAGGAGGTTGTTAAGTCTGAGGTCATCAAATTGTTGGAGGCTGGATTGATATATCCGATCTCGGATTCTGTTTGGCTGAGTCCTGTACACGTTGTGCCCAAGAAGGGTGGCATGACGGTGGTTACAAATGATAGGAATGAACTGATTCCTACGAGAACCGTCACGGTGTGGAGAGTTTGATCCTGCCAAAGTAGATATCATTTCTAGGCTCCCACCGCCCACCTCTGTCAGAGCGATCCACAGCTTCTTGGGTCATGCGGACTTTTACAGGCGATTCATCAAAGACTTTTCTAAAATCTCTCGTCCCATGACCCGTTTGTAGGAGAAGGATGCACCGTTTGTACTTGGTGCAGATTGTTTGAAGGCCTTCGGGCTTTTAAAGTGTTTGCTTGTGGAGGCCCTTATTTTGGTGGCGCCTGACTGGGCGCTGCCATTCGAGATCATGTGCAACGCTAGTGACTTCGCAATAGGGGCAGTCTTGGGACGGGAGAAGGACAAGCACTTCCACCCGATCTACTACGCCAGCAAGACTCTTAATGATGCTCAGGAGCATTATACAACCACGGAGAAAGAGCTTTTGGCTGTAGTGTTTGCCTTTGATAAATTTGGATCATACTTGGTGCTGTCCATGACGATTGTGTACATGGACCATGCAGCTATTAGATACCTGTTCAGCAAGCAGGACAAGAAACCGCGCCTGATCAGGTGGATCTTACTACTGCAAGAGTTCGACATCTAGATTTAGGACAAGAAAGGTGCCCTAAATGTTGCTGCTAATCATCTGTCTAGACTCGAGCATAATGATACCGAGCACTCCGCATGAGAGACCATAAATGACAATTTTCCCCACGAGTTCTTGATGAGTGTTGAGTCTGTTGAAGATGTATCGCCTTGGTTTGCGGATTTCGCAAACTACCTCGCGTGTGGGATCTTTATCAAAGGATTGTCGCACCAACAAAAGAGGAAGTTCTTCACAGATCTGAAGCACTACTTCTAGGATGACCCATTTTTGTTCCGGGTCAGGGCGGATCAGTTGATTCGCCGGTGTGTATTTGGGGTTGAGGCGGCTCAGATCCTAAAGGATTGTCACGAGGGGCCTACCGGAGGTCACCATGGAGCGAATTACACTGCTAAGAAAGTGTTAGACTCCAGGTTTTATTGGCCCTCACTCTTTCCTGACGCCCAGATCTTGGTCGGTGCATGTGATTCGTGACAGAGGGCGACGAACATATCGGCGCGCGACTAGATGCCGCAAAACCCGATTCAAGTCTGTGAAGTCTTTGACATTTGGGGCATTGACTTCATGGGACCGTTCCCCTGCTCACAGGGTAACCGATATATACTCGTGGCTGTTGATTACGTATCTCAGTGGGCGGAGGCGCCAGCCTTGGCCACAAATGATGCCCGAGTAGTTGTGAGGTTTGTTCGCAGCTTGTTCTCCTTGTTTGGTGCCCCAAAGGCACTAATTAGTGATCGTGGTATGCATTTTTGCAATGCGCAGCTTGATCGTGCGTTGGCACGTTATGGTGTGAACCACAGGTTTTCCACCCCATATCATCCGCAGACAAGCTGGGTGACGCGTTGTGGGCCTTCAGGACTGCATACAAGACGCCTATTGGGACGATTCCCTTTAGGCTTGCCTATGGCAAGGCGTGAGATCTCCCAGTCGAGCTTGAGCATAGGGCGTTCTGGGCTCTGAAGACAGCAAATCTGGATCTGAAGACCGGCGTTGAAACCCATTTCTTGTAGATTCATGAGCTGGAGGAGTTGAGGCAACAGGCCTGTGAGAGCTCGATTTTGAATAAAGAGCGCACAAAGAGGTTGCACGACAGTCGCCTGAAACACCGAAAATATTTTCAGGTAGGAGACTTGGTTCTGCTTTACAACTCTCGCCTGAGTCTCTTTTCAGGAAAGTTAAAGTCCCGTTGGACAGGTCCTTACACCGTTAAGGAAGTATATCCTTACGGGTCTGTCTCAATTTAGAATTTTGAGGGTTTAACTTTCAAAGTCAACGGTCATAGGTTGAAAGTCTACATTGACGGACCGGTTAACCAATTTGTAGAGGTACTTGATCTCTACGTCCCACATGCTTAATAAGTGTGGGGAAGTGAGTCTAGCTAGCGACTCGTTAATAAATATAGCACGGCGTGTATGGGCGCGCCACATTGTACAAATGTTCATAACTTAGTTTAATTTTTAATTAGGTTGTTTAGTTTTAATTTGTTTTTGTAGTTTGTGTTTAGTTTTTGCAGGATTGATTCGCGCCTTAAGAAGATGTGGAAAGTCGCTTCAAAATTGTCTTATTTTACCCAGAAGCGTCGCAAAACAGGTAAGTTGGTTGTTTGTGTCGAAATAGAGCAAGCGCAGGCGATTTTGGATGCAAACTGCAGCTAAAAAACACATCAGCTGCAGTGAGCGGCCGCGCCAAAAAGGGGACCGATCGCGCGAAACGCCCAGCAAAAAAAAAATCAGACCGGCCGCGCGTAAGGAGCGACCGGCCAGCCGCTCAAGGCTTCTGGTCAAAAAACAATAGGGGCTGATTTGGTATTTTACCTTAAAAACTGAATTTTTTTAACCCTAAAACTACATTGAGCGGCCGCTTAGTTAATAACACACCCACAATTCTTGCTTTTGCTCTCAAGAACACCCACACAAAAACCTTTCAATTCCACCCTCAAATCTTCAAAAACAAGGTATGAATCTCTACTTTTCTTACTATTTTTCTTGTTCTAGTGTAGTGTAGTGTAGATTTTTGCAATCTTTTCATGATTTTAAGGTCCTTTCATAATGTTTAACAAACCCTAGTGTTCTTGAATGGATTGTATGCTTTGATAGTTTAGATTACAGGTTATTGTTGTCCAAATCTTTGAGTTTTTGAGGTTTTCTTCATAATGTATAAACTAAATCTGAAAATTTTTAAAGATTTGTGTGATTTTGTAACCTTGTGTTTAGTGTAATTTAGTATAATTGTAGATTAATTTCATGTTAAGGTTGAATTATAGTGATAATCTTAGTGTAAATTAGGTTTGTTCTTGAATTTTGGGGATTCTTCATAATTGTTCAAAAGTCCCCAAATTCCTTATGTGATTGTGTTTATTTTGTTGTTAATGGTCTTGATTTCCTGGGGTCTCCTTCATAATGGTTTAACAAAACCCCTAAAATTTAAGATTGTTAGTGTTTTGATTGTAGTTTAGACTAGATTTGTTCTTGAAACTTTGGGGCTTTCTTCATAATCGAACAAACGAGCCCCTAGTTTCTTTGATACTTTAAACGTACTTGGTTTTTAAACACCTTTCGCTAGGTAACTTGAGATTGAAATGATTTTGCAAATCATAGCGCGTAGGTGTTTAAAATACCAAATTCGTTAAAAACTTCATAATTGTGCAAGCTTGGCCATTCGATCCGAAAACCAAGTGCTTGAATGGCCACTTTTTAAGTGCATTTGGCTAAAATACTGAAAACCGGGCAAAAGCCAGTGCACGGGATCGAAACAAGGGGCTGTAGGAAATAGTTTTTGGCGCGCAGGGGCAGTGAGCGGCCGCTCACTAGCCCCGCGCGGCCGCGCAACAGGTCTGCTCATTTTTGGGCGATTCTTTTTTGTGCTTTCTGGGTCCGGGTCCGATACCTTTGATGTTGTCTAACATATTTAACCTTATTTTAATGCAGATGGTGCACAAATTTTTAAAGTTCGACTTGGAGAACCCGAAAGAGCGCAAGTACATTGAAATCGTTAATCAATTGTCTGAAAGGAGGCATGCGATAGCGACACCGCGCAGGTTATGTTGGGACACTCTAGCTGAACTTAATCATGACGAAAGGTTTAGAGAAGGGTTGGATGACCCATGGGAAAAGCTGCTAGCCATTAATGAGCCCGTTTATGAAGAATTGACGATCGAATTCTTGGCAACTTTCAAATAACAGAAGCCGAGAAAGTATGAAGAACCTGATTTCAAGAAGAATGGAAAGTGGGGACTTCAGTTTCGGTTGGGGGGCAAGTGGCACGACATTTCAATTGCGAATTTGGGTATACACTTGGGGATTTATACAGATGAGGAACCATATGATGATAGCTTCAGTGAAGCTATGTTATATAAGTTCCCAAGCAACGAAATCAGAGACGCATTCTGGGCTGATCTGACAAGGCTTGCACCTGATGACCCACAGAGCGCGAAGGCTTCAAGGATTCGGGACCCATTGATCAGGGTCTTTCAAAAGGTTCTTTCTAGGACAGTGGCGGCTAAGAAAGACGACTCCACAGGCTGCCCACAGCCTGATTTGCTTTTCATCTTCTCCCTGGTACGGAATGATTATTAAGTAAACCTAGCTGCATTAATAGCATATTTTTTTAGCAGTGCAATGGGGGGGGGTACATCACGAAGCTGGCAAAGAGTTTGGGCGTCTTTCGGCACGGAAGGGGTATATTGAATAAGGTTGGAGATGGTTCTTATGTTAACATGGACGTGCTCAAACACATGAAGATCACCCATGAGTACGACAATGGGACATACCGGCTAAAAGGGCATAATAACGAGATCTGGAACCCATTTCCTCCACAGCAGCCACATCAGCAGCCACCACAGCAGCAGCCGCAGCAGCAGCCACATCAGCAGCAGCACCAGCAACAATACGTGCCACCACAGGACTTCTTTTCAGAGTTCACCGCCTTTAGGGATGAAACACGGGCGTTTAGGGATGAAACGCGGGAGAACTTTGGAATGATGTTTGAAAGTATGCACTACCTCTTCAGAGACCTACACGCAGTGCACCCGAGCCACTTTGGCAACCAGCCACATGACTTTAGGTCGGGTGAAAAGCGTAGGAGAGGTGGCGATGGTGCGGTGTCGTCCGGGACCCATCATGATGATGATGAGTGAGGAGTGCGTGGTGTGCTGGTAGTACTTTTATTTTTTATGTTTTGTTTGGTTCTGTTATCCGGGTGCGAGCACCCAAGACATCTTTTATTGCTTTCTGTATTCATACTATTTTATTTCCAGTACTTTATTCCAGTAATGTTTGGTTTGTTTGAATAAATGTGATGAATGGATGTGTTTGATGTCTTTTGGTTTTGTCACCGTGCAGGAAAAGGCGAGCACCGGTATGGATGCTCAATGCAGTCACCGTACTTTTCGGGTTATCACTACCAGGGGAGTATTATTCTCCTTTTTCACACAATAGTTAGCTAATTCATAAACGCTTTCTATTTTTCACATTGGGGACAATGTGACGTTTAAGTGTGGGGATTATATCGTGTTCTAGTTTGTCCTCTTGTGTTTATACTTATATTTATATATATATACCCAAAAAAACAAAACCTTTATAAGTACATTATGTATATATTTATAATAAACATCAAGCTTAACCAATTTTTGATAAAAATAACTTAAGGCGCGACAAACGGACGTGATACTAGCTTGCTAAATCTGTACATCTGCACCCATTTCCTTCCGGTTACGTGAGCATTTGAGCCGATTAGTATAGATTTCATTTCTTTGACATGCTTATCGAGTGAGCCGGATGTTTTGTGCCATTTAGAACTTGTCATTAGGATGCTTATTTAGACCAGATTCGTGGGAGATTGTATGAAAATGATTGAGGCGTTTAGGATACCCTTTTGATTTAGCCTTTTCTTTTCGTTCTATCTGTTTCCCGCACCCAAACATTATCCCCTAGTTAACCATGTTGAACCTAATCCGTGTTTTTTCTTATTTACCACCACATTTCACCAGTTAACCAAATTTAGCCTTTTTTCTTTTAAACCTTTGGTGTTAAAGCTCGGTTTAGGTTAATGTTTGACTCGTTTTTGCGTTGTAAATAGTTCGTGTTCGGGTTTGTATATTTAGAGCCCGTATGTTGATTGTATTCGTGTTTTAGTTATCAGTTATATCATATATATATATATATATATATATAAATATATATATAAAATCCAGAAAACTCCAGAAAAATAGAACACCCTAAAATAGGGTGAATTAGCAGTGTTCGAGCAGTTTTTAGGGGCTATAAAGTTAGAAGTTATATGTTTTGCTCGATTAAAATAAAATTCGGTAATATTCGTATGTGTTTTGTATAGTTGTGCGTGTTTGTGTTTAGTTAGACTTAACCGCCGAGTTTTAGCCGATTCATCACTGTATATATATACATTCCACACCCTTACCTGTGCCTGACATTACAACCCTTATAAGACCTCTTGATTTATACATTTTCACACGTTAGTTGGTGAAGATTAGATCTTTTGACAAGCTTATAATATTGCACGATTCATTGTCTTGGCAATGGAGCGATTTACACATACACATTACACGTATGTTTCATAAATAAAACCGAGTGTGTGTGAACATTGTGAGTCGTGTACGGGTTTGTATGCTATGTTGATCGAAAGTGAATCGTCGCCTTGTAGGTGCTTTGTCACCTGTTTATACATGTTGGCTTGAATCTTATTTGTATAGGTTATTTTTCTTGTGTTGCCATTTGGCTTGTTTTGCGTTTATTTCTTGTTTAATGTTTGCCTAAGGACAAGCAAAGTTCAACTGTGGGGAGGTTTGATATACGTTAATTTACACATATAAAAGTCCCCGTTTAACTCCCATTTTAATACGTTTTTGACCTTATACACAGGAATTGGTACTTATTTGGGTATCTTTACAGTTTCAAGTCATAAACGATGTCCCGGAAGTATAAAAGAAGGAAAAACACAGATTTCGGCGCGCAAACAGGACCTCAGGTCCTGTGAGCGGCCGCTCGCTCGTCCTGATATTTGTGGAAACCTTCTAGAAGCCCCACGTCAGAGCCCAGGTAAATTGCTACACTTTTTGAAAAGTGAGCGGCCGCTCACAGGCACCGCGCGGCCGCTCACAGGCTCTGTACAGCTATAAATCTTTCATTCAGCTCACTAATCAAGTGTTGCGTCTTTGGGAGGCGATCTGAGGCGATTTTCTGGGCTAACGAAGTGCTGAACAGGCGTGGAACGAGCTCGAGAAGGCATCCGATCCATCTATCATCATCCAATCCATCACATTTGCATTTTTATGGTTTGATCGTATTATCTATTTAAGATCCGAATCTGATTTTGTATGTTACTTGTGATGTTTATTTAGTAGATTGTACGCCTACGGGCAAAAACAGTAGTATGTAGAAACAATCATTCGTGTAGTTAATCATGTCTTGTATGAATTTGGCGTTTTTCATGACTTAATCTTGTTGATCATAATGCAACCTTGTTTCATTGTCATTGGATTTGTGATTGTGTTAGGATGACTTTGATGATTGTCGAATGTGTTAGGCGGATACATGTTGAAAACCCGTCCGTTTAATCATCCGGTAGTAGACTAGTTAACTCGTTAATAAGTTTACACCATGAAACTGTAACTGGGTATTGGTTTGGTTAAAGTCAGCCGAATAATGATTATAAATGTTTACCGGCACGTAAAAGAGTTTAAAAAGCTTAATGGTGTTGTTACTGATCTTTGACACGGTTAATGATCATTGCTAGTTATTTTGGTTAAAATGGCGATATTAGTAGATTTGTGTTGAAAGTTAGTAAAATGGAATAGGTTGTGAAATGCTCTACTTTATGCTAGTCTAGGTGGCTGTATTGTGTATTCGGTATCGCTATCCTGAATTAGTGAGGTTAGAAAACTCTTAGCAGATTAACTTATCTTAAGAAGATTTGCATGAGATCATATCAGCTGCTCGCTAATAAACAATTTGAGGTTGTTAACGTGTGTTTATCGTGTTAGCTTTCCGTATAGTTGTCATCTTAGGATTCCCGAAAGGGATACTAATTGTCTGAAAATAGGAATGTTGATCACACGCCTTTGTTTCATATGATATATAGATGACATGCTAGGATTAATAGTATTGTGTATTTATAGTTATATTTTGTATTTGGAGTCTAACATATGTTAAGTATATGCTTTTAGAATTAATTTAGTTTAAACAAACTTCAAACTACCTTTTCTTACTGGTAAATCGAAGATAGAGTTTTAGTACCATTGCTCCGCGCGCGTCCATAGATCGATATATGGTTCTTATCTGTACATTGCTACATATATGACAGGGTACACTTGCCCTATTGTGTGTGTTTTAATATTAAGGTCTAAACCATTTTTATAAATACTAAAGCAGAAACGTGTGTTAAAATTCAGTAAAAAATATGTATAGTATCGCACATGTCAATGACGATCCATGAGAATGTTGTGGTAGCCAAGAGCATTTGCTGCAAGATTGTTAAGTGATCCACGAAAGAGTTCAAGAATACAAGGAACGTGAGGGCTACCTGCAACCACTTATTAATCGGCCAAAAATACCAACATGCAAAACCAAAACAATCTATCGAGAAGGTAACAACCGACGACCACCCATTCGACCAACTCTCATTAGCCAAAGCTGTGCCAACACTCCACCACATCCACAAAAACAAAACCGACAATACCCACAACAACATGGCCATTATCACAACCCACCTCAAAACTACAATAACAACCAATATCCCAACCAACGACCCGTACAATACACATTATGCCATCCACACTCTAAACTGCCTCCACCACCAGAAGATCATTCTTTTTTTTGTTGTGGGAAAATTCACTTAAGTGAAGATTGCCCAATATTTTGGAGTAATCCAGAGTATTGGAAAGCAAAATTGATGTCTGGTTATAGGGCAAAGCCACGTCAAGGAAACTACCAACCAAAAGCCAACCACAATTATAATTCAAATTGGGGCTATGGAGGTTATGAATATGAAGATGAGCCATTTTCAAGTTACCAAGAAGTATATAATATGCACCACAATGAATATCCTCAGCTGTCGTATGAAGAACATAAAGATTTGGTAAACACTAACCTTGTTGCAATCATGAACATGATGGTAGAAATGAAAAAGAAAGACAAGCTAAGAGATAAACAAAGTGAGGTCTTGGTTAGGCAGGTTCATCAGCTAACTGAGGAATGAGCCCAAATTAAACGTGAGAGAAATGAGTTGGCTAAGGATTTCATAGTTGTTGTTGAAGTAAATGACGAGGTTACAAGTCTTCCAGGGCATGAGTGTTTAAGTTCAAGTGAAGATGTAACATTTGTCATAGAAATAGTTACTGAGGGAATCACAGTGTATACTGACTATTCTAGGAAATCTATTATTTCAATTGACAAAGTTCAGGAAAAGAATGTGAGTTTGAATGTAAGGAAGGTGTCATGCCAAGATCTTGGGCAAACTAGCATGAAGTGGCTTCGCAACAAGAATCACCTACATTTCCTTCCAATCATTGGGAAGAAATAGTGGATGGGGCATATAAGCTATCGAGTGCATGTTGGAAACTCGGTAGGAAAAAGTGGGTTTAGACTCTCATGTATGGATTCGATGGACAATCTGAAAGAGAATGAACAAATTGGGGCATGGAAGGTAAACTACCGAGCTTATCTTGGTAACTCGGTAGGAAAATGTTCACTTCGACCACCGTGAGTAAGAGGTAATGGTTAGTTTTTGTATATTTTTGCATTTTTATTTGTTTCATGAGCCTTAAACCTTTTTTAATTTGATTACCTATTTTAACCCGTTTGACCCGTTTAGCCCTTTTTAATTTTAAACCCGAGTGATGAAAATTCGATTCTAGGATATTGCTTTGTATTGTAAACAGTTTGCAATGTTTATGATTGAATTAAAAAAATCTGGAAAGGCCTCAAAAAAGAGTGGAATCTGTTACAAAAACAATTCTTTAGTTACTCGCTGAATAAAAGGCGCATCATTGCCTTGTAGTTAAGTTAGTTGGTTATTTGGTTTGATCAGTTGTTTGATGTAATAAGAGTCGAATTTTCATCACCTTACTCACTTTTAAAATATCCCATTCCAAACCCTTCGCCCAGCCACGTTATAACCCTATAAAGATCTTTTGACTTGTGTTCACTTTTGTGTAATTTGGTGAAGTGCGATTAAGTTGCAAGCATATACTCATGTGCATTATAATCGGTTTTGAATGTACCACATATATATGCTAGTACACCAATGCTAGTCAATTGAACCGAGTGGAGAGAATATTGTGAGGATATGTGTGTGTGTTTGGTGAGTTTTAAAAAGAAATATTAATTGAAAGTTGGGTAGTCTTGATTGTAGAAATCATAGGAACTAGGTATGACACTAGACCTTAACTCATTTATATTTGAGGATTGGGAGTATGATTTGTGTTTGGTTTTGTGAAAGTGTATAATAAATATGCTTGAGGACAAGCAAAAAGCTAAGTGTGGGGATGTGTAGCGGGAATATTCAGTTAAGTGAAGATTGCCTAGTATTTTGGAGTAATCCAGAGTATTGGAAAGCAAAATTGATGTCAGGTTATTGGGCAAAGCCACGTCAAGAAAAGTACCAACCAAAGGCCAACCACATTTATAATTCACATTGGGTCTATGAAGGTTATGAATCTGAAGAGGAGCCATTTTCAAGTTACCAAGAAGAATATAATATGCACCACAATGAATATCCTCAGCCGTCGTATGAAGAACATCATGATTTGGTAAACTCTAAGCTTGTTGAAATCATGAACATGATGGTAGAAAGGAAAAATAAAGACAAGCTAAGAGATATAAAAAAGTGAGGTCTTGGTTAGGCAAGTTCATCAGCTAACTGAGGTCTGGTCCCAAATTAAACGTGAGAGAAATGAGTTGGCTAAGGATGTCGTGGTTAATGTTGAAGTAAACGAAGAGGTTACGAGTCTTCCAGGGCAGGAGTGTTTAAGTTCAAGGGATGATGTAATATTTGTCAAAGAAATAGTTACTGAGGGAATCACAGTGTATACTGACTATTCTTGGAAATCTATTATTTCAATTGACAAAGTTGAAGAAAAGAATGTGAGTTTGAATGTAAGGAAGGTGTCATGCCAAGATCTTGGGAAAACTAGCATGAAGTGGCTTCGCAACAAGAATCACCTACATTTCCTTCCAATCATTGGGAAGAAATAGTGGATGTGGCATATAAGCTATCGAGTGCATGTTGGAAACTCGGTAGGAAAATGTGGGTTTAGACTCTCATGTATGGATTCGATGGACAATTTGAAAGAGAATGAACAAATTGGGGCATGGAAGGTAAACTACCGAGCTTATCTTGGTAACTCGGTAGGAAATTGTTCACTTCGACCACCGTGAGTAAGAGGTACTTGTTAATTTTTGTATATTTTTGTATTTTTATTTGTTTCTTTTTGTTTGTGTGTGTGTTTTTTTTAAATTTATTTTGTGTGGCAGGTAAATAAAAGTTGTGGGTGTGTTTCCTATATAACCCTCACGAGACCTCACTCATCCTCATAACCGGGCTACCGAGAGGTTTAAAGGATCTATCTTAGTTAGTGTATATTTTGTCTACTGATCAAAATTAAGTAAAAGATTACCTAGTAATGTTTTTCAACAAAAAGTAAAACCGAGAACTCTTAATGTTTTTGTGAGAAGCTTGCTTCTACACACTTGCGAGTTGCAGGTTTATTTATGATGGAAGTGGAACTATTTTGTTGAAGAACACAGGGAATTGAAAAATGAAGAAAAACCAGGTGCATCTATTTCCATCTCTTTAACTTAAATCGTTTACTTAGATTTAATAAATGGATCGTGAACTGTATATTGTTGATTGGGGTGAATTCTTTGGTTTGGTTTTATCACATTCCCTTGCACACTTTGAAAACTTTCCCTACACATTCAGGACAATGTGGCCGCTAAGTATGGGGAGGGGAGAAAAATTTAAGCATTTAGAAATCCACCATTCAAACACTACACATTGAGGACAATGTTGGACTCTAAGTGTGTGGATGAGGGAGAAAATTTGAAAATATTTTCAAAAATGTCCTTGTTTAAGCATTCTAAAAACGCAAGTAACTAAGTCAACATGGGATGTACGAACCATTTTGGTCTTTTGTCATGGTCAGGTTCTGAAAAATTTGCATGATAACTCTCAACTAGTTTTGGTAAAAAAATTACGGGTGGTTATTTGGGAGTAGTTTGCTTGAAAGGTTGATTTACTACACACATGTCATATACCTTCCTATCTTTCCATGTGAGATTTTGAGCCACCGCAACATGTTACACTTTATAAAATTCTATATATTTTGCATGTTGTGTTCCTTTGAATTGAGTGTGTCATTATATTGGCATATTGTAGAACTAGCACCTTTAATAATTTTACCGCCCTAGACCAATTTTGAACATAATAATGATTAAGGCATTAGGTTAAACCTTTTTATTTTTAAACCATTTTAATCATCCCTGACCCGTTCCAATATCCCTTAGTTAACCAATCTTGAGCCTTAAACCTTTTTTCATTTGATTACCTATTTTAACCCGTTTGACCCGTTTAGCCCTTTTTAATTTTAAACCCGAGTGATGAAAATTCGATTCTAGGATATTGCTTTCTATTGTAAATAGTTTGCAATGTTTATGATTGAATTCAAAAAAAAATCTTGAAAGGCCTCGAAAAAGAGTGGAATCTGTTAAAAAAATGCTTTAGTTACTAGCTGAATAAAAGGAGCATCATTGCCTTGTAGTTAAGTTAGTTGTTTATTTGGTTTGATCAGTTGTTTGATGTAATAAGAGTCGAATTTTCATCACCTTAGTCACTTTTAAAATATCCCATTCCAAACCCTGTGCCCAGCCACGTTACAACACTTTAAAGACCTTTTGACTTGTGTTCACTTTTGTGTAATTTGGCGAAGTGCGATTAAGTTGCAAGCATATACTCATGTGCATTATAATCGGTTTTGAGTGTACCTGTTGGGACAAAGAGGATTGACGAAACCACCTTTTGATAACCTTAGTCTATTCCATATCTGCCTAAGTATAGAACTGCTGAAGAACAAAGAGAAGAAGTACTGAAGAACAAACACAAAGTACTGAAGAGTAAACTCATCAGAAGTTCTGAAGTCTAACCAGACATTTCACTGAAGAACTGCTGAAGACAAACTGCTCATCAGCAGTTTGTCACTCATTAGCACTTTCACTCAGAAGCTTCTAACCGACTGAAGATCAGCAGTTTTGATTATAATATAGTTTTGTTAAAGTCTTGATTTCAAGTTTCAATGTACAGACTGTAGTAACCTTATCTTAGCATAATATCTTTGTTAAATATCTTAGATTACTTCAGACTACAGTTTAGTACATTAGTCTATAAATAGATGAGTTTGTTCATCTATTTTTGATATGTGATTTTGTGTAATATCTTTGAACTTATATTGAAATCCTTCGGGCTTTAAACTTATAATTTCCACTTCACATCTGAGAAACATAAACTGCTATTACTGCTTTATACTTAGAACATTTATTGTTTCTCATTTATTATTCAGTCAAGGGGGAGTAATAACTCCTCATCAAAGTGATCTTTTAGACCTTTGAACACTTGTATTTCCGCTGCTTAATAACTCATATATAAATCTGATAAACACATAAGTGTTCATAAAAACAGCCACTGATCCAACAATTGGTATCAGAGCGTCTGGTTAATCTGATCAAAATCAATCTAACAAATTGAGATTCAGACACAGGCTCAATATTGATATTCAATAAGAAGGATAAAAGGCTCACTTTTTAAATCCATCACTTTAAGAAAGTATTGACAAATCCAAACTTCTTAAAAATGGATCCCTACAATACTGGATCTGCCAACAAACCTGCCATGTTAGTCAGAAATGAATATAACATATGGTCTAAAAGGTTGGCACACACTATTTCACAAACAAACACTGGATGTTGGAGGTCTGTAGTTTTTGGACCTCACAAACCAGTTGTTACTGATCCAGAGGGTAAGACTGAAAGACCAAAGGATCCAAAAGAATACACGGAGGAAGATTTCCAAAAGTTTGAGCTTGATGCAAAAGCTTTCTCCATGTTGGCTATGGCTCTCCCAAACGAAATTTATGCTGGCCTTTTACACTGTGAAAGTGCCAAAGAGCTGTGGGACTGCCTAAAAGAGCAGTTTGCAGGAACTGCTGAGGTGATAGCCAACATCAGAGAAATATTGGCTCAACAATATGAAACTTTTACTCACATAGAGGGTGAAACTTTAACTCAACAGTTTGAAAGATTTTCTTCACTCATCTCTGAGTTAAAAATAAACAATCAGACCTATACAACTGAGTCTATGTTACATAGATTTTTAAGGTCTTTACCTTCAAAATGGGAAACTTACTCTATAGTCCTCAGAACCAGTTCAGATTTTAACACCTTGAACCTAACTAGGTTACATGGTAAATTATTAACTTTTGAAAGAGAAATCAATCAAAAGAAAAAGTTGCAAGAATCTGGTAAAACTGCTGATGACTATACTCCGGGTAGCACAGCCTTATTAGGACATGACTCACCATCCTGTTCTAATAATTTTGGTTCTTTTGACCACATTGACATAACAGCTGGGATCTCATCAGATGGATCTTTCCCAGCTTATGACAATGAAGAACTAAGTCAAACTGCTGACAACATGTGTTTCATCATGGATGATTTAAAATATTTTAGCAGTGATGACTTAGAAGAAATGGAAATATTGCACCAACTGGCCTTGTTAAGCTTAAAAACTAACAAATTTTACAAAAGGTCAGGAAGGAAATTTCCAGGACTAAACAATTCAACAAAAGTTGGTTTTGACAAATCTAAATTGAGATGTCATAAGTGTCAGAAGTTGGGACACTTTGCTAGAGAATGTAGAAGCTCTAGCTATAACCAACCAATGTCCTCTGGAAATCAATATAACCCCTCATATAATAGGAATAATGGAACTAATGGGAGTGCTCATTTTGTACAGGCACAAGCTCCAAATGTCCAATATGTGCCACAAGTACAATATGTACAAATGCCTGCTCAACAACAACAGCAGCTCATGCCTCCATTTCCAACTGCTCAACTTCCTGCACAAACTCAACAACCCCCTCAGCAACAAAGCTTATTTACCTCAGGGTATGTTGACTGGAGCAGTCTTCCTTATGACACATCAGAATGCAGTCAGGATGCAGACAATAAGGTCTATGATGTCAACTGGGGAGAACCTGATAATGGCAGAAAGAACTTTGCCTTAATGGCCTTTGAAGGATACTCTTCAAATTCTGCTCTCACACAGGTATCACAACAATCTCTGTTAAAGCTTTGCACTAAATCTTGCAAAGAATCATTTGCTTTAATTAGAGAAACCAATGTGCATTTACAAGGCAAATCCAATGACATGGAAAGAAAATACACACAAATGAAGTGTGATTTGGAAAGAAAAATTATGTTGAAAAACAAAGAAATTTCCAAACTGAATGATAAATCCATTGAAACAGAAGCACAAATTAAAACTATGATAGACAGCCTAGGAAAAGTCAGACAAGAGCTTGCTGACACCAAGGTTGATTGTGAAAAATGGGTTGAGTCTTGTAAAGGGTATCAAATGTTACTTAACAAACAAACTGCAGCCAATGTTAAGTTTGGCATTGGATATACCCACACTGAATCACCAACAGATTTCACCCACAAAACTGATAATGATGGGAAGAAATTGATTCAAACTTCTGATATGGAGGAATGCACATCCTACCATCAGAACTTCCTCAAAAAGAGAAGTACTGCAGAAGTTAAAACTACTGACAATAAGCCATCAGCAGTTTCAACTACATCAGGAGTTGAGACCCTGAAAACTGCTGATGACCTATTTCAAAAATCAGATTTTTTCAGTAAATTGCCTTCCAACTCTCTTGTTCTATCTAAAAGGAAAGAGAAGGCAAAAGCATGTGAAATATGTGGTCTGTTTAACCACATAACTGAACTTTGCAAATTTAGAAAGGTAAATCAGTTAAATAAACAAAGACAACAACTGATTGTGGGAAAACAGATAAAACAAGATTTTCAAAATACCTTTTTTCCCAACAAACAACAATCAAACAAAACCCTTTCTAAGAAGAAGCCTTTATCTCAACAAAGGTCATCTTCTCAAAGTTCAATTTCAGAAGTTTCACCTAACTCATCAGCAGTTTCACAAACTGCTGAAGTTAAAGATTTGATAAACCTGGTTAAACTTCTGATGACCAAAGTTGATGGTGGAAACCAAAAAGAACCCACCATTGTTCTTAATGACAAATCCATTGCCAAAAAGACATGGATTACTAAAAATGGTCCACAACAAGCTGCACCTGTTCTCAAGAGCAAACCCAAAGCCAAACTGGCTTGGGTTGCCAAAACTAACTAATTTGCTATCTTGTGCAGAGAGTCTCCAGAGGTTTGAACAGCATATGGTATGTGGATAGTGGAGGCTCAATGCACATGACTGGATGCAGATACCTGATAAACAATTTTATCAGTCAAAGAGAAGGATCTGTGTCCTTTGGGAACAATGCCAAGGGATATGTGCTAGGATATGGCAATGTATCCTCAGGCAAAATGCAGTTTGACAAGGTCAATCTGGTTGAAAACCTTGAGTACAACTTGCTGAGTGTCTCTCAAATGTGTGACAAAGGATATTCTTCCTTTTTCACAAAGACAGCATGCAAGATCATATCACCAGAAGGCCAGAAGTTGATAGAGAAGATCATTGAAGATCATACTTTGCTGATTGCCAAAAGATGTGGCAATGTCTATGCAGTGGACATTGAAAAAGACAAAGTATTGAACAAGACTGCCTGTTTCTTCTCAAAGGCATCAACTTCAGAAAATGATCTCTGGCATAGGAGACTTGGCCATGTGAACTTTAAAACCATCAATAAAGTCACAAAAATGGGCTTGGTCAGAGGTCTACCTTTGAAGGAATATCAGTGCAAAGAACACTGTGTTTCTTGTCTTAAAGGTAAACAGCATAAGTCCTCCTATAAGTCTATTGAAGAATAAAAAACAACTGCATGTCTTCAACTACTCCATATGGACTTATTTGGACCAGTCAAGATTATGAGCCTTGGTAAGAAGAAGTACTGCTTGGTCATCATTGATGACTACTCAAGATTCACATGGGTCTTCTTCTTATATTCCAAGGATGAGGCAGCTGAGATCATCAAGTTCTTCATTCTACAAGTAGAGAAGCAATACTCTTTATCTGTCAAAGTCATCAGGAGTGACAATGGGACAGAGTTCAGGAACAAAACTCTGGATGAATTCTGTCTGTCTAAAGGGATTGTTAGACAGTTCAGCATTCCCAGAACTCCTGAACAAAATGGTGTGGTAGAAAGAAAGAACAGAACATTAATTGAAGTAGCCAGAACAATGTTAGCTGATTCAGGCCTACCTTTGTATTTTTGGGCTGAAGCAGTCAACACTGCATGTTATGTTCAGAATAGAGTTCTTATCAACAAGAGACATACCAAGACTGCCTATGAAATTCTTCATGGCATTAAGCCCCTTATCTCCTTCTTCAGGGCTTTTGGATGTCAATGTTTTATCCTCAACATCAAAGACTCTATTTCTAAGTTTGCTGCAAAAGTTGACACAGGTTATTTTCTTGGTTATTCTCCTTTGAGAAAAGCTTACAAAGTTTTCAATTCAAGAACCAAGATAGTAGAAGAAACACGGAATGTCAAGTTCAATGAATCAAAACACACTCTTATTCCAGCAAATCCTGCTGAATTATTTGATCTTGACAATTTTCATTTCGGACCTGAAAAGACTGTTGAATCATCCAAACCTCCTCAAAATGGTTTTCAAGGATTTGAAGATGATAGTCCTGCACCATGGACTCCAAACACAGTCAGAAGATCAACTATCAAACCTTCAGAAGTTTCAATAGCTTCAACATCAGGAACTACTGATGAACATTTTGAAACTACTGATTCAGCTGAACCTAAAACTCCTGAAGTTCAAATAACAGCTGAACCAGATATTATCAATCTCAGTGGTTTATTTGAAGAACCTGTAGAGCCATCATCCAGTACAGGTTTACAACAACTGATTGAACACAAGGATCATCCATTGGATCAAATCATGGGTGATATTGCATCAGGGGTACTTACAGGAAACCAGCTTTCCAACTTTTGCTTATTCTCAGCATTCATCTCTCAGTTGGAACCAAAGAAGTATCAAGAAGCCCTCAAAGACAACAATTGGGTGCAAGCAATGCAAGAAGAGTTGCTTCAATTCAAGAAACAACAGGTTTGGGAAATCTGTCCCTTACCTGAAAACAAGCAACCAATTGGAACAAGATGGGTCTTCAGAAACAAATCAGATGAGGCTGGTATGATCATCAAGAACAAAGCAAGACTAGTGGTACAAGGTTATTCCCAAGAGGAAGGAATTGATTATGATGAAACCTTTGCACCAGTTGCAAGACTTGAAGCTATCAGGTTATTTTTTAGCTTATGCAATTTCCAACAACATTAAAGTTTATCAAATGGATGTCAAAAGTGCATTTTTGTATGGAAAAATAAAAGAGGAAGTGTATGTCTGTCAACCTCCAGGGTTTGAGGATCCTTCTCATCCTGATTGGGTTTACAGACTTGACAAAGCTCTTTATGGGCTAAAACAGGCACCAAGAGCCTGGTATGAAACACTTTCCAACTTTTTACTAAAGAATCACTTCTCAAGGGGATCCATTGATAAAACTCTTTTCATAAAACATGTTGGAAATCATGTCTTACTTGTTCAAATATATGTTGATGATATCATTTTTGGTTCAACAAATTCAAAACTGTGTGAAGAATTTAAGAAACTCATGCAATCAAAATTTGAAATGAGTACAATGGGAGAATTGCAGTACTTTTTGGGACTGCAAATCAAACAACAGTCAAATGGAACATTTATACATCAATCAAAATATGTTAAAGAATTATTGAACAAATTTTCTTTACAAGACTGTAAAACATGTTCCACTCCCATGACACCAATCACACAAGTTGAACCAGATGATCAAGGGAAACACATTGATCAAACCATGTATAGATGTATGATAGGTTCTCTTTTATATCTAACTGCTTCTAGACCAGATATCATGTTTTCAACTTGTGTCTGTGCTAGATACCAATCTGCACCAAGAGAATCTCATCTAATTGCAGTCAAAAGAATCTTCAGATATCTGAAAGGAACTCCTACTTTAGGGATTTGGTATCCTGCTTCAAGCAATACCAAGTTAACTGCTTTTTCAGATAGTGACTATGCAGGCTGCAAAATGTCAAGAAAATCAACATCTGGTGGTTGTCAATTTTTAGGAAACTGTCTGGTGTCCTGGCAATCAAAGAAACAAACATCTGTGGCAACTTCAACAGCTGAAGCTGAATACATTGCTGCTGCAAGCTGTACTTCACAGATACAATGGCTCCAATATCAACTGCTTGATTATGGAATCAAAGAGACCAAGACCCCACTTTTAGTAGACAGCAAATCTGCCATTAGCATCATTCAAAATCCTGTTCAGTTTTCAAAGACTAAACACATTGAAATCAGGTATCATTTCATAAGAGATTGCTATGAAAAAGGCAAGATTGAGGTGAAGCATGTCACAACAGCTAATCAAATAGCTGACATTTTCACCAAACCCCTTGATTCAACAACTTTTCAGAGGTTAGTATCCATGCTTGGGATGTTAAACTTAGAAGAAAGTCTGTAAGTGTTTCACTTTTTAATTCTGCACATATTTTATTTTTCACTTACATACTTATCTGTCACAAACCTCTGAAGACCAAAAATTTGAGAAAAGAGAAAGTTCTGATGAACAAATTTTGAAAACTACTGATAAACATCAAAATGGGATATTTTCAAAATGGATATAACTACTGATGAAAATCAGAAGTTAGAAAAGTGTTTTAAAAGTCATCTGCATCAGCAGTTGAAACTGCTGATGAGATAACTAAAACCACTGATGAAGAAACCTTTCTTCTTCAGCAGTTTGACTAAAAGGGTAAAACAGACTTTTCACTCGTCAGAAGTTTGACCTAGTCGGTTAAAAACTTCTGCTAAATACCCTGTTCCAACACTTATCCATTCAAAAAGCAAAATTCCCTCTTTCTCTCTCAAATTCAAAGCAAAACCCCTTCTCTAACCTAAAAATCACTGTTCGATCAAAAACATCCATGGCTCTCGTGTTAAAACAGGGACACAACCAAAGAGGCTACTTTGTTAAAGATGAAGCCTGGTCCCAGTATGATGAGATACTTGATCTCATCATGAAATCCCAATACTATGATGCTTTCACCATCGATCCACCCATTCATGAAGAAACTCTTAATGAGTTCTGGGCAAATTCAGAGACAGTGAAAGTGAACAATGAAGTGATTTCCCTCAAATCTTCCATAAAAGGGAAACTGATGGCCATCTCACCAGAAACACTAAGCATCAGGCTTGGTTTGAAGGATTCTGAGGCACCTGAGCATATTCCAACCTCAGATATTCATCTGACCATGACAGAGTGTGGCTACCAAGGTACTTTGGCACAAGAAACAGTTTACAAAAAATATTTTGACCCACAATATAAACTGTTATTTCATTATATTATTATGTGTCTTAGTCCAAAAACTGGGTCAATAGATCAGATGCCTTCAACCTTTCAACCTATTTTTCATTCCATCATAAATGAAACTTCTTTCAAGGCATCAAAACTGTTTTTCAATGAACTGGCTTTACATCATGAAAATGATAAAAAGAAATTTTTGTTGTATCCAAGGTTTGTTATGCAGTGCATAATAAAAGAACTTGGAGAGGGAGTACTTGAGGGAGAAGCAACAACTTTAAACCCTTTAACTTCTCAAGTATTCTCTAGGCACAATAAACCAGCACTTTTGCTAGAAGATGACCAAGGGGAAGAACAACCCATCCCCAAGGAACCCACATCTTCCAAACCTAAAAAGAAAACTAAAAAGCCTAAACAACAAAAACCAAAAACAACCAAGTCACTGAAAAAGAAAGTTCAGGAAGTGGAGAAACCTGAAACTACTGATGTGCAATCTGCACTTGAAAAGGAAGTGGCTGAAACATCCTCTCAGCACACTCCTTCTCCACCACACAAAAGAAAACCTGTCACAGTTATATTTCAAAGAAAAAGATTTAAGAAACAAATAACTGTTGACCCTGCTTTTGAAACTGCTGAAACAATTCCTGAACCCACCCAAACTCCTGAACACCAACCATCACAACTACTGAACCTGAACCCTCACATACAACCATAGAAATTGCCCAACTTCTCTCAGGACTTAAAGGAACCCATTCACCACATGTCACTCCCCTTACAACACATCAAATTGGGGAGATGCCTTCAGAAGTTGACATGAATGTGGATCCCTTTAGCCCAACACAGAGAGATGAGGATGAACAAGAGTTTGTAAGCCCAAACTTGCAAACTTTTGATACTTTTGAGGCTGCTACTACTCACTTATCACCCAGTGGTGAACCTGAGGACAGTAGTAACATAGCTAAGACCTCAAACTTGGCAACTACTGATGAAGGCCTAAGGCCAGAGGTAGGAAAACCTCAGAACCAAGACAAAGAGGTTCATGAGACTACTGGTTTGGGTCCAGCTCATGATATAACTGATCCTGCCCTATCTGAGGACACTATCAGGGATTCAGATGATTCCATTAAGTTGGTTGATGAATCAAACATTCCACAAACTGAATTGACGGTTGACATTGAAGGTCCTGCATCTAAGGTCTCCAAGCTCAAGAAGCTGGTCACCAAGGATCAGGTTAAAGACCAGTTAGCCCAAAAATCCCCAAAACTGGCTTCTTCAGAGCAATCTGAAGATCACCCAAAAAGCACCCCTTCACCAAAACAACCTACCCAATTCACTGGGCTCACAAGCATAGATCTGAACCAACTATGCAGCCCAGATGGTCCCCTGTATCAGGCACTCAAACAAATCATAACTGATCAACTCAAACCCTTCACAAATGCTTGGGAGTTAAAAGCTAACAATCAGTTTGGGTTGATCAACTCGAGACTTGCTGAGTTGAACAAGAAGATGGATGAAACACAAGATCAACTGGCAAGGTTGTCTGCTGCAACATCTCATTCCATTAGGCTTCCAGAAGTGGATGAAGCCAAAAAGGGGGAGATGATTAAGGAACCAACAGATGCTACACAAAGACAAACTCCTGATCAAGAAGCTGATAGACCAACACAAAGACCAGGAAAAGAAGTAGCACCAGAGTTCAAGTTATCTAAGGCATCAGAGGGAACTGCTGATTACATTTCTCAAACTACTGAAGACAATCCTTCAGCAGTTGTGACTCCACTTACCACATCAGCAGTTCTACCTCCTAAACCATCATCAGAAGTTCCTAAGGCAACTGAAAAAGAACCTGCTCCCACTCCTTTGCCTACAACAACTTCCACAGTTGTCTTAAACCCTACTCCCATCAGCATGTCAAAAGACCTTTTGGAGAAGAGTTTAAAAGAAGCTGCTAAGAAGGCAAAAGAAGACAGAGTATGAAACAGCCTAGAAACTAGAGAAGACTTGAGCTTTGAAGAAAAACTGATCAAGTACCAAGAGAAACTTGATGAGCTTGAGGCTGAAGAGAGAGCACTTGAAGCTGCTGCTGAAGAAGACAAAAGAGCACAGCTTATAGCATTTATTACAAAGAACTCCAAATCAAAGCAAGTGGCCCTCAAAAGACTCTCAACACAAGAGCTGACCAGAAGAGCACAGATGCTATCTGATAGAATAGCAACTGAAAATGAGAGGAAAGCCAAAAGAGCTGAAGTGATTGAAGAATTAGTGGCTAATGGCTATGGTTCAAAAGCTTCAATCAGCAAATGGAAAGAACAAACTTTGTATGAGGCTTACAAGAAATTCAAAGCAAAGAAAGTTGCTGAACCAGAAAGATTTGAAAGCCAAGAAGTCCAAACAACTTCTATTGTCAAGAGGCCATCTGGTACATTAAGAAGGCCAGCCACCAAAAGAAAAGCAGATGGAGATCCCATTGTCAAGACTGACTTCAAAATGATTCTGCTAGAAGGAGATCAGCTTGTACATGGTGATTTTGATGTTGAAGAGAAACCCATCTTAACCCAATTCAGAGACAAGGCTACCTATGCTTATCAGTTACAACAATCCATCCAAGAAGAAACACATACAAGGGTTGTTACAGAGCATCACCTGCCCAACATACCAATCCAAGGTGCTGCTGAATTACAAGGAAGTCAAGAATCTCACCTGAGAGTCACTGAAATAGAAGACATTCCTCAATCAGGTCAACCTAAGGAAACTGGCTTAATTTCCTATGCCTCTGACTTTGACAGGTCAAAGGTAAACATTGTGAAATGGTCATTTACTGAAACCAACTCAGTACTTGTGACCAGGAGAGACCGTTCAAGTAAGGTCTATAGAAACTCAAAGGAGTTGAGTGTTTTATCGTCCAAAGACCTTCTCACCATACAACATTTGACACCTGAACTTGGTCCTCTCACTGAGCAACAAAGATGTACTCTTACCACCCGGATGACAGCAGAGATCTGGAGGATGCTAGAAGAGAGAAAAGGACAACAATAAAGGATAGATAAGGTTTTGGCTTCATCAATCCAGGGGGAGATTGTTGGGACAAAGAGGATTGACGAAACCACCTTTTGATAACCTTAGTCTATTCCATATCTGCCTAAGTATAGAACTGCTGAAGAACAAAGAGAAAAAGTACTGAAGAACAAACACAAAGTACTGAAGAGTAAACTCATCAGAAGTTCTGAAGTCTAACCAGACATTTCACTGAAGAACTGCTGAAGACAAACTGCTCATCAGCAGTTTGTCACTCATCAGCACTTTCACTCAGAAGCTTCTAACCGACTGAAGATCAGCAGTTTTGATTATAATATAGTTTTGTTAAAGTCTTGATTTCAAGTTTCAATGTACAGACTGTAGTAACCTTATCTTAGCATAATATCTTTGTTAAATATCTTAGATTACTTCAGACTACAGTTTAGTACATTAGTCTATAAATAGATGAGTTTGTTCATCTATTTTTGATATGTGATTTTGTGTAATATCTTTGAACTTATATTGAAATCCTTCGGGCTTTAAACTTATAATTTCCACTTCACATCTGAGAAACATAAACTGCTATAACTGCTTTATACTTAGAACATTTATTGTTTCTCATTTATTATTCAGTCAAGGGGGAGTAATAACTCCTCATCAAAGTGATCTTTTAGACCTTTGAACACTTGTATTTCCGCTGCTTAATAACTCATATATAAATCTGATAAACACATAAGTGTTCATAAAAACAGCCACTGATCCAACAGTACCACATATATATATATATATATATATATTAGTAAATCAATGCTAGTTAATTGAACCGAGTGGAGAGAATATTGTGAGGGATATGTGTGTGGTTTGTTTGCTTTAGAAGGTAGGCTAATCTTGGGTAACCACTTGAGTTTTGAAAAGAAATATTCATTGAAAGTTGGGTTGTAGAAATCATAGGAACTAGGTATGACATTAGACCTTAACTGGTTTATATTTGAGGATAGAGAGTATGCTTTGTGTTTGGTTTTGTGAAAATGTATAATAAATTTGCTTGAGGACAAGCAAAAAAGCTAAGTGTGGGGATGTGATGCATGGTTGAAAAGCCTTAAGTTTTGATGCTTAAGTTTGAGTTTTTAATGTGCATTTGAGTTCCGAATGATATACTTTGATATGATTTATATTTTACATGACTTAACAGATTCAGAGTGCATTTTTGGAGTTAAATGAGGCATTGGATTGAAGCTAGGAGAAATCAGGTGCAAGAAACGAGTAACCGGGTGCAAAGAACAAAGATTTGACTTGTTTTTGAAAATTTATATGGAATTTAAATAAAGATATTTTTGTAGTAAATGAAATATGATTGAAAAACGAAGACGTGGCCGCAAACACGGAGTAAAACGGAGTTGAAACGAAGAAGTTATGAAGAAAACAAGAAAACCGAAATCGCATCGTCAGGTCTGGCGTCGGGGATGCCAAAACTGCCGTCAGCGACGCCACTCGCGTAGGAACCTTCAAAATTAGCGTCTTCGAGCAAAAAATTGGGGAGGGGAGCTGCAGGTGGCGTCGGCTATGCCAAAACTGGCGTTGCCGACGCCAGATACTGGGTCAAACTCAATTTTGACGAATTTTAATGCTTTTTATGAGCTTTTTTACCCTTGACTCGGTATGGAATGAATAAAAACGGATGTTCGGGGACCTAAAACATCATCTTTGACCCTCCTAACATCTACATATCATATCAATCCATCCAAATCATCCATTCATAAAAGATTCATGCTCCTACAACCATGCTTGGCTAATTCCTTTGAACCACCCGGTGGAGACGTATGATCTAGGGTTCTTGAGCATTTGGGAATTTTTCTTATTTCTTTGTAATTGTGATTTGAACAAACTTGTTAATTGCGTTAATCTTGTTTTAAATTCTCTTTGATAATTGTTTGTTGCGCCAATTACTAAGGAAATGAATTCGGTTAATTATGCTTTAACTTGTTATTAGGGTTCATATGTTCTAGAGTAATGAAGTGTAGTTTAGTCCATCTTTGATGTTGATAAAACTTGACACCTAAACCTATTGAAACAATTAACCCGTTAATCTTCATTGTAGTTGTTTGATTAATCCCAACTTGTGACAGAACTCCAGGTTGTTTTGTTGAATCCGATGTGATCTCCATTTTTATTCTTATTGTTACAATCAATCGTTTTCAATCAAATCTTTTCATTAATTAAATATTGTTTTTCACATTCTTAGTCATAATCTTGAATCATTCGTTGATTCACAAACTTTCAAATCAAATTTCTTAAGTAAACAATTTGCAATCTTCATAATTAACTTAACACCTTCATAAGCAATATTTTCTAATCAAACTAGACAACATTCACCAACCACAAACTCTGCGTGGTTGAGCACCCTTATTGCCACTACTACATAACTAGATGTAATATAGGATTTATAAATACTATTTTTGACCGGACCGCGACATCCGATCAATTGGACGCTCCCGGGATATAATCTAGTTTGAAATAAAAGCAAGGTTATAACAACTAGGAGATCTTGAACATTAACATAGCTATTATAATTACTAGCAGGAAACCCGCGCGATGCGGCGGCGGCGACAATTTACAACGCGGTAGTTTGTTTATCAATCTTGTCATGGTTTATTGAATGGTACTTTTGTTAGCTTTCTTATTATTAGAACCGGTCATGGTTTATCTATATTATGACCTTACATATCTCAAATGTAGACACGTGATATTATTTTAACTGGAATGATACATGTCAATGTGCAAATCCATTACTTGATAAAGATAAATAAATAATGAAAGGATTAATAGTGCAAATCCATTATTTGATAAAGATAAATAAATAATGAATGGCTTAATAGTGTGCTCATATTTCCTTCGGTTCTGTCAAGTCAACATAGACTAGAAGGAATTTCTCCATCCATCACTTAACATAGTGTTTATATAGTACTCTTTTTTGTTAGTTTATCAATCCTCCTGTGATATTTTCTATATTATGTCTTTTATTTTAACTCATAGGATACAAGAGATTTATCTATGCTATTAGCATTACATAAGTCAATTAAGAAAATAGTCATATCCTTGAATAAGAAAATATGAGTCATAAACATCGCTACAATGTAAAAAATTAACTAACATGCAAATAAGAAACATAAGTGAATATAACCATTTAAAAATAAACATTTGCGTGTCAACCGAATAAGAAATGAAGTTTAGGGAAAGGTTAGGAGTGTCTAATATTTCAGATAAGATGCAAGAGGGGAGATTGAGATGGTTTGGACATGTGAAGAGGAGGCATACCTCAGCGCCAGTTAGAGCAGTAGAAACATTCTGCGTAGAGGGAAGGAGAAGTAGAGGCAGACCTAAATTGACTTGGGATGACCGAATTAGGCAAGATTTGCTAGAGTTGCACCTCTCTGAGGACGTGGTCCATGATAGGAGTTCGTGGAGACGTAAGATTAAGGTAAAAGACTTTTACGGGAGGGTACAATTTGTACCTTAGCTAGGTTTTCGGGGTTTTTATTTTCCAGACTACGTAGTTGTGCCTTACCATGCGATCACCATGTTTTTATGTTTGTGTGTTGCCTCTTGAGGTGTTAGCCATTTCTGTTTCTTTATTGCACTCTCTCACCCTTTGTAGCTATTATATTTAAGTATTACAATTATTATCATTATTGTTGTTATTACTATTGTTGGTGTTGTTGTTGATGTTGTTGCCTTTATTGTGTGGTGGATGTCCATTTAAATCTTTAATAACCTTGGAGTCGTGGGTCTCTCTGGAAGCAGTCTCTCTATCCCTAGGGATAGGGGTAAGGCTCGCCTACATCTCCCCCTCCCCAAACCTTGCTAATAGCTTTGCTATTTGTGAGATTTTACAGGGTATGGTTGTTGTTGTTGTTGTTGTTGTTGTTGTTGTTGTTGTTGTTGCGTGTCAACTACTTGCAGTGAGATAATGTTTAGTCATATGCCTTACACATCTCAATTATCTCATCAGTATTGTTTGACCATCATTCTTCATCCCAATTGGTACCAAGAGCTTCTTGTTTAGGCACTAAAAAACAATATTAAGTGTCTCATATATGTTATCAAAACCAATAATATTATATGTTTAGAAAGATGTTAAATTGATACCTGACATTTGTTCTAAATTCTCCTTTGTTTCGTCTATAACATATTTTTAATTTATAATGAATATGTTGTTATGTTGTAAATGATAGATTTGACTTAGCTTTTATTTTTTTAATTTCTATTAACAATCAATAAATAGTAATAATCATAAACTGAAAATGTATTCATGATATGTTTTGAAATATAAAAACCTGAAGCACAAAATCTATTAACATACCTATGTTTTTATATACATGTAGTTCATTCATCATGTAATACTTCCTAATAGACAACGTTTGAGGTGTATACCCCATCTCGTTTAAAATATTTGACGAGATGTACTGATATCTTTGTATTTTCCTGCGATATCCCTCTTAACAATGCCACGTAAAGTTGCACATGTGAAAATATAAAATCCAATAGATAAACACCAACATGCGAAATTATTTGACCTTGAGCTTTGTTGATGGTTATGGAAAAGCTAGATCAAATGGGAAATTGTTTTCTTTGTTAATGGTCCTAGTTCATTAGACTAATAACATTTAAGCGGTCATATTACAAGAAAGTTTGGATTATACATCATATCAATGTTCAAAATGTGAATTTCTAGTACGAATCTTGAAATGGTATACACACATGTAACTAAATAATTATACTAATGTGTTATATAATTAGATTGTTTTTGTAAACGAAGTAAACTAAAGTATTATTACCTGTAAGATGTTATATAATGAGTGTCTTTACATAATCTTCTTTCGATAATCTCTAATTCATATGTAGATAGTTCAAATAACATTGATAAAATGAGTCGAGAAGTATTAAGGTTCATTTTCTTTTTCAAATTTTTAATGTTTTTTTCTTAAACTAAAATGAGAAAATTGCTCAAACAAACATAATTAAAATTCAAACACTACAAACTAAAAAATACAACCCAAAAACTACGGAAAAAGGCTAAACGGTCGTACACTTGTTTAGATAGACCATTAGTAGCCGTACATAGAAAAAAGAGCAAATGCAATAAGAAACAAATATAGTTTGTTAACACAGGCTCTGACCCATTTAAACACCCTTTCTCTTTTATCCAAGAAACTGAGGTCAAAAGAAGAAAAAAAGAAAGCAGCTAGAATACAAACCTAAAACAAAATATAAGAATTAGTGTGAGTATTAAATAAGCTTGGATTATAAAAATCGATGATGCTAAAAAAATGGGCTTGGAGCAGTCTAAAAGAAGTTACCTTAAAGTGGGAGCTGATTGAACTGAGAGAGATTTAGAGGTGTTCTGAGGCTGAAATTAGGGAATAGTCTATCTTTAAAATAGATGGTCCAACCTGTCAAGGTGGAGGGTCCAAGAAAGTTATGTAAGATCAAGTCAAAGCTCAAATTTGTAAAGGTGTACAACGACTGTTTTGGTAAATCACAGATCTACTTTTTAAGTAGGTTTTTGTTTTGAATATGTTTTGGTGTATGGTTTTATCATAATATCTTTATCTTTTCAAAAAAAAAACAAGAATCATAAAGTTGTTTGCATAACAAAATAAGTGCCTCTGTATGTACAGGACTGCAAGGCTGTAGGACTTATACAATATAAGATAGGTGCTTAGGTAATACATCACTAACTGCATATATAAACATATAAACCTCAGTATGAAATAGATAGCAACCATTTCATTATATTTTTATTTAACCTTTTATGACCTATTAATTTACTAACCTATGTTCGTACTCGGTAAATAAAAAGGGTATCCCAATTTAAGAGAATACACCAATAAGCAAGGCCCTTAAAAATTAAGAGAAAAGCCATGAAAAAAAAGTGCAATTAACATCGGACATTCTCATTACCTATCTCATAATGATAGCAAGTTATAATTAACTTGACTAAATTTGAAAACACATGCTTATTTACAGATATAGAACACATAATATTTGTTATAAGAAGTTCCCTAATTAGTAAGGAAGAAACTTATAAACTATTTTCTCCATAGGATATTTGATCACATAATTTTACACGCAAATCATATTAAAAATTAAGGATTACAAAGTCAAACCTTCTACCAACCGGGGTTTGGTGAGTGAGGGGATCTGTGCGTGATTCAGTGACTAGAGCAAGTGCACCGAGGCGGTTCTTTTCATGTCGGATAGTTTGATTCACAGATCTGGTCTGATAGCATGAAATGTTGTACACCTGCTTCCAATATCTAGGGAGACTCACATGTTAACCTGAGAGAAAGGGTAAAATAACATTATATGACACTTGTAATCAAATCAACTGTCATAAAAATTCACAGGTTGGATCGGTTTCATAAGCCGACATCGTAATTATTTTTTGGACAAATAAAAAAGTAAACACTTTTTGGACAAAAGCGCCACAGGCGCTGAAGTGCAGCCTAGGGCTGGTTTTGCGTTGCGCCCTAAGGCGCGTTTTCAAAATGATGTTGCCTTTTCATATTAACATTAATGTAATCAAATATGAGAAAGTGAATTATACTATAATACCCCATCGAAGAATGACTTCATCTTAGATGAAGTGTCTTTCTTCAGTTGACTTTTCTCTTTGCTTGAAGTTATTCTGCAAATTAGTCAAGTGCATCTGTTAGTATCTACAAGTCATATCATCTCTGAGTACAATTCGTTGAGCTAACTATAAAATTCCAATAATACTTAGAAATTTAAAGCCAACCTTAGTCGAATAGGTTGCGTCATGTGTGGGAGGGAATTCAGCTTGTGCTATACTTGTAGCTGCCTAAAGCATTGAAACAATAATGCAGATAACCGGTCAAAGGGATAAAGATCATAAAATAAAAATAGTATCACTAAAAGTGAAATGAGTTGCTTCTACCAAAATGTAAATGCACACAATCGCCTAAGTTCTTTTATCCAAGAATTGAATATATTTGTAGAGGGCCTTCCTTAATTTAAACGTTGTTGTCGGCCCATCATATCTGGTAGCTGAATATATACGCTTGTCAAAGTGCAGGCGGATAGTCTACAAAAATCATTTGAGAATAATTTCATACATGATAAAAATTAGTGAAAATTACCAGATTAACCAACTACCAAAACAACCATCCGGCACCAACCGTCCAATTCCTGCGCCAAACCTAACGCTCTGGCAACATTTAAATTTCAAGCACCTACGCCATATGGCGCATCATATCTATGTTTTGCGCAGCCCTAGCATATCCTACGCCGTATATGTTGGCTATGTGGGTCTCTTGTGCCATTCTATATCTATAAAAAATCATATTAAAGTTCATGTAGGATAGTTAACCAACTTAATCATACAATGAAAAGAAAAGTGAACGAATCAATGGCCAACAATAAAATCGACATTACCAACATCATCAAAACTATACTTTGTAACACAATGGTCATAGTAACAGAAAATTTCCTTGCCAGTTGACTATTTGAAAAATGTATTATAATTGGTTACTCAGAAAACACTATAAGCCCAGCCCATTTGCTTCATACTCGTAAAGCACCAGAAAACATGAAGTGACAAATTGAAAACAGTCCAAGCACAACTAAAGACGTTATGCTTTAACTTCAAAGTTAAAAAGAAAACTGCATATTTTTTCTCTAACCATTTATAAGTGCATGTAATAATACAAATAGTACCATATTCAAAATCTTGGATCCTAGATCGTAATAAAAGTCAATATAATAATACAATCACAGATTTAACCAACCAATAACAAAACATTAATTTAACACCACACATAACACTAAATAATACACAAAAAAACCCCCTCAATTTCATTAAAAATTATTAAGCATACCTGATTGTCAACAACACCTATTTTGATGGTGCCGTCGTCAAAGATCCACTACAGGTCCGACACCGAATCCGTGACTACAAGGATGTTTTCCTCCTCGTTCTCTACTGATTTATGTGATTCACTCGCCCGCACTCCACGGCTTTCTAGCTCATAGCTCTATAATCATCGCCATGGTCGATCCATAAATTCAACAGGAACATAAATCCTGCAACCAAAGAAGAACAAATTAGACATATTTAATCCAAAACATACATTCCTAAACAACAGATTATCTCACGAAAAAAATACAGAACAAGAGATCGTACAAACAAATAAGAATGGTTCAGGTATAATTAATCCAAAACATACATTCTAAAGGCTAAACAACCCACAAGTTGAGTCCATCATCTTCATACTTCATCCAAAAAAAATACAAACAAAAAGGACCTAATACAGATAAATTAAACACAATCTACCAGATTGCTAGCAAAACCCCACAAATACCAAACTACCAATGAACCAAAATGGACCATGAACACATAAATTGATTCAAAACAAGGATAATATATAAGCCCCTAGTACAAATAACCATATTTAAACCTAAAAATCTGAATTAACAGGAAGAATAAAGCGCAAACAATTGTTTCCATGGGTCAAAATATACATATCTGCTTGACATTACACGCTATGTCGTTGTTAGTACGTGTATTGTCTGATCTTCTCAATCACCTACATCACAAAAGTCAAAACCAAGACCAAAGGATCTAGATCTGGACTGCGTTGAACCTTGGGCTAAAGTTGTGTCTTCACTCGACACAAACAGAAGCTCATTAAGCTACTACCACATTGTTATCAACAGAAATAAATAACAACACATCATTAACATTATTTAGGGAGGAAGCTACTACGAGTTGTGTCTTCAAACCATCCCTTTATCAACGAATCAGGGTTATCACAAGAGATGTAAAGCATAAAAGGACATATGGAAAACTGAAAGATAGACCATTACCATACCTAGAGATGAAGAAGAAGGTTGTGCTTGGTTCCCTCGTACACCATCTTCCATTGTCATTTTTGGGTTCAGAATCACCAATTTCACCTCCTGTAGTGGCTGGCAACGACGTCGTTGCAAACCCTAGATCGCCAATCGCTTAGAGAGAGAGAGAGAGTGTGTGTGACAATGGGGGCGGATGAGAAATGAGGGATTTGAAACCCTACGATGTGTATCCGGTGTTTTTTTTCTTAGGCTTAGGGAGCTTGTACATGATGCATCTAAGCTTGCATTAAGAGTTTTTATGCATTGGATCATTGTACAACATGCTTTCAAGGCTTGTAAAGTGGCAAATGACCATTTCTGTTCTTCCTATATGCTTATTAATATAGTATGGATAATTATAATTATAAATATATTAAAGGTTGTGTGTTTTGAACAGTAACTCATAAATGCAGCTGGCCCCACCATGATGGCAATTTTGTAATTAGTAGGTTTTACATGGGTGTATGTGTCATTTGCATATCAGATTATTTGTTGGCATCTCTTGCTCAAAACATGTGTTCTCCACCCCCTTTCAATTATACCACACTCCCTTTTTTAATCTGCAGAACAAAACTTTAAAAGAGAGAGAGAGAGGAAGAGAGGAGGAGGAGGGCCTCGGGCCGCCGCCAACCGACGACACCACCATGTTTGTCACCATCTAACCCCACATGTTATACCCACACTTAGATTGAAAGACGAGAAAGAGTTATAGCTTCTGTTGAAACGAGCAATGGTGAGGTTGTTGATGATCGTTCACTGTCAGCAGCGCCGTCAACGCCGTCTAATCGGTATCATCGAATCGTGATTCTTCTTCCTTTAATATTAACAGTTAAGACTTATTATTATTATTATTATTATTATTATTATTATTGTTATTATTATTATTATTATTATTATTATTATTATTATTATTGTATGGGATTCCGGCAACCAGACGCGGCGGCGCTGCAGCGGAGGACCCGGTTTTGACGAGGACAAAAGAAGACAATGGCGGTGGTGATTTGGACTCTGCATGGGATAGATCTGATCTCAGGAGAATAAAGGTAAACCTCTCTTCTTATAAATCTGATTTAGATATGGGGGTACTGGGTGGTCGTGTTTGTTGAACAGACGTACCATTCAGTCATGGCATCTTGATGATTCAGATTTTTGGACTGTTGGGTAAGCTTCTTCTTTTAATTTTTTTGTTCTTTTATTTACCTAAAACTTGACTGAAAAGAATTCATAATAATTGTCAAATTACAGATATGGTTCTGGTGTGTGGAACTCTACACTCAGGAAGAGATTCTACAATCTGAATGATGCTACTACAAGACACACTGTGCAGGTAATATAACCATTTTGTGTCATTTTAAAGTTTTGATTTTTTTTATATAAAAATAGAATCTTGAACAACTTATATGTAATCTCTTGATAGGTATATCCAAAATCATGGAGTGCAATATTAGTTTCTTTGGATAACAAAGGCATGTGGAATCTGAGGTCTACAAACTGGCCGAGACGATACCTGGGACAAGAGCTGTATGTTCTTTATGGAATGACGAAAAGATTTTCCACACTGAATATGACATCCCAGAAAATGCATTAAGATGTGGCATGCTGGTTTTGTTTCTACCTACATAATTTGGCATATGCTTATTTGAATGTTGGTCCCATTTCATGTTAGCTAAAATAAATTGATAAGTTTTTACAATAAGATTTATGTTGTAGGTTTACACATGGGTTGGTTGTTTGGGATATGGAATTCTTATGTATAAGTTAAATATCCAATTAAGAGTTTAAGCTATGAAACATTCAAGTGTAACTATGGTCACTGTATTGTTGTTAAAAGTATCCAACCACCCTAGGCTTATTTCCTATTATTTTGTACAAAACGTTGTTAACATGTAAGTAATGAAATAATCCAAAAATATGGTTCATGATTGTCATTTAAAACGCACTTTATAATTCGCTACTGATAACTTACAGATGTGAACTTCAATTGTTTTGGTGTTTATAATATGACTAATGTGTGTTTTCCTGTTAGTGGTCTTCTTTGTATTTGACAGTAAACACACATCTAGAAGCAATCACCAATGGATTCAAAAAGAATAACACAGCTCAAACTAGGAGATGCATCAGGACCCCTTGAAGTCAAAGTTCTAAAAAAATGGACACGAGTGAATGTTGCAACGGCTAATAGTTATGAATAAATAGATTAACTTTACAAGTAATATGTTTAGTAGATTTAAAAGAAATATGGACGTTATATTGTTGACCGATGCGTTTAAGCATAGTTCGAGTAGTTATGGTGTTTAGGTGTTTGGCCCGTCGCACTGTCATGTTTTGCAATTAAAAAAAATAACGTTGCAGGTTGATGATGAAATGGAAAAACATGCGGAACTTCTTAAGCAGATAAAAGATAATCCTATGGACATAAACGCTATTGTTATAAGACGGCGTAAGGACTTTACAGGGGAGTTTTTTTGTTACTTGACTGTTGTTCAAGAGACGCATGATAGCTTGGAGGGCCGTGATGGTAATGTCTTTAAATTGTTGTAATTTAGATTAGTTATAGGTGTGTTCTCTGGTTTTTTGTTTCTCATATGGGTTGTTTAGGAAGCGGTTGCTAGGTTTGGAACAAGATGCTTATCTGCAGTGAGTGCTTTTGACAACACATTAGAAACTGTGGAAACATTGGATGCTGCACAGACCAAATTTGAGGTTATTTTGGACTTGCCTTCGATAGAAGCAGCGTGTAGCAAGATTAAAAGTGTTGCAAAAGGCCAAATAAGTTGATTCATCAGCGCTTGGACTTCTTCAAAAGAATTTCCTACCATGAAAGATGAGGTAAAGATGACAATTATGTTATCTACGTTTTTCAAGAAATAATAGCGACTTGATTTAAGCATAAATTTGTAGGTGAAAGCGATCATGTACGAGTTATACAAAGCTACAAAGAGAAGTTTAAAGAGCATAGCAGCAAAATGTGTACGTAGATGAACTGACCAGGATGTGTACAGTCATTGTAGATTCTTTAATTTTTAGCTTTTGTTAATCAAAATAATTAAGTGATGAATCAGAACATGACCCTGGAACTGGAAGGCATATCTCACAGCAATTGCATATTAATGGTTTTAAATGTCCGGGTATGTATTTATTGTTATTGTTGTGTTGAAAAGGGACTTCATATTGGTAAGTTCTTAAAGCTAATGTGGTAAAAATGATAATTCATTAATGTGAATGATAACTCATATTTGTGTTTGGCACATTTACAGGTTGGATGGAAATGAAATTATTGGCCTGAGATTGTATAAGGAGGTAATGACTTCGAAAAAAAATGAAACACCACCAACTATGGGTTCTCAATGGGAAACGCAACCAATCTAGAGGAGTTCCAGAAAGTTGTGGTAAGTGGGTATTTAAATCATTTGTAGAGGTGGGAATTTTATCCATTTACTTAATAAGGGCTGGATTTAAGTTATATATTTTCTCAATGGTGGAGGTTGAATCCTATTTACGCTTTCAGCCTGAAGGATTTGCTGGACATCGAGATATTCGTAGGCGGGTCGTCTAAAAGAAAGAAAGCGATTCATGCCATCTGTCTTTCAGCATTGTGGTCTATTTGGCGAACTCAGAATAATGTTGTTTTCAATCAACTTCAATGCTCAGTGGCTGCAACGCTTGGAGAGATCAAATCGTGCAGCTTTTTGGGGGTAAAAAATCGGTCCAAATGCACAGATCTGGAATGGGAGGTGTGGAGGGGTTTTCGCTTGCAGAAACTTTGTTGTTAGTGTTCTTTTTGTTTAGTTTGCTTGCTGTATTATCTCTTGGTGTATATGTAAACTTGGCCTTTGGCTAGCGTCTCGCTAGCCGTTTGGTGAATAAATATATTTTGTTTGGTAAATTAATATATTTTGTTGGCCGATAATTTGTAACGTTTTGGCCCTCCATACTACTTAACCACCAGAATGTCTACTGGGAGACGACTAATTTGTATGTTTGATATCAGTGTTTTATCCATGGTTTTACAAACATCTCCCCCCAATGCGAGTCATACACCCTAGTTATAATAATAATATAAATATATTAAAGCACCAACAAAATGAATAGTAACCATATTAATGGTTTTTGCCTTTTTCTGTTTTTTTTTACAAAACTTATTATATATTAATACATATGGTTCAATAAAATTAACAAAATGGGGTAGTGGTAGAGTGGTTTGTGGTGCATATGTGTTCTTTGAGGTCTTGGGTTTGAAACTCGTTTGAGTCTTTTTTTTTCAATTTTTTTACAACACTTATTATATATAAATACATATGTTTCAATAAAAATTAACAAAATGGGCTAGTAGTGGAGTGGTTTGTGGTGCATATGTGTTCTCTGAGGTCTTGGGTTCGAAACCCGTTTGAGGTTTTTTTTTTTTTTTACAACACTTATTTATATATAAGTACACATGATTCAATAAGAATTAACAAAATAGAGTAGTGGTGGAGTGGTTTGTGGTGCACGTGTGTTCTTATGTTCGAAACCCGTTTCAAACATGACATTTTTTTTTCCAACACTTATTTATTTATAAATACATATGATTCTATAATAATTAACAAAATGGCTTGGTGGTAGATTGGTTTGTGGTGCATTTGTGTGGTTGAGGTCTTAGGTTTGAAACCGGTTTGAAACATTGTTTTTTTTACAAACACTATTTATTAATAAATATATATGATTTCATAATAAGTTACAACATGACTTAGTGGTAGAGTGGCTTAAGGCGCACCTCTTAAAACACACTAGTTATATTTAGTTGTTGCCATCATTATGATTCATATAATTATTGATGGATTACTACAATATCTCTAAGTTTATGACTAGTTTCACTTGATTGACAGAATTACTCTCATTAACATTATTAGGGTGTCTTGTGGACATATATATCAAAAACTAATAAAGAGATTAGTGTTGGTTGGCACAACATAACACCACCCACGAAATCGTCCCTCAGTCCCTCTCATCTCTCTCAACCGTATTCATAACTCAAGAACACCTAAAACCATAAGAACGATACACCTTAAAGGGAGTCTGACCTTACTGAAAAATTGTTTTTTTCCACCTTGTTGCGGTTACTGGACTCACAGGTAATCAGGTACCAATTTATTATTATACACGTTTTTTATTATATGCTTATAGAACTGATCAAACTAATAGTAAAAAAACCAACACAAATCAATACGTGCCTATCATCATTTGTGACGGGAAACTAATAGTCGACGATGAAATTACAGAACTATAACACTCAGATCATGGAATTACTACGCTATGTCATCCATCGTGAAAGTCATTTTTATATCGATTCGTTCGCCTACAGTTGATGGATCGCTGACATTTATATAAAAAAGAAAAAGCTAGTTGTATAGAACATGAAGCTTGGGTGTTATTTACAACTACATGCTGATACATAACAAGTATAGCCTGAATGAGACCGATTGATGACAAAAGGCGAGTACAATTTGTGTTAAAACTCGACATTCGTTCTTAAAGAAAGATCGTCCTTGATCAACGATTTTATAATTAATTTAGAATTGAATTTGAACACAATAATAATAATAAGCTTTAACCACAATGGCTTAAAAAACACTAGCTAGCCGGGTCCATCAACTACAAATGGGTTAAAAGCCAACTGCCAAATGACTCGAAAACAAAGCTTCCAAATAGTTTCTATTCTGTGTTGGTCGGTCACCCTTGAGAAAACACGTTCAGATGACGACGGAAGGATGACCATTCTAATTGATATCTATTACTTTAAATATTATATTAGGTGTGTACACAGTCACAATGTCTTGGATCACAATGGTCACTATTTTCTTTAATGCATCCGCAGCTGACGGCAATTGAAGTGGTTCTTTAGTCGTGTGAGCTCCTTTCTCCTCTTCCGGGCCTCCGAGGCTGCACCTGATCTTTTACCTGAGCACACAACTGGAACTTGGTGAATTTTGTTGAGTCCTCCTACACCATGTTCATCTGTAGGAGTAGGAGCCTTAAGGAAAGTATAAGTGTCATGTTGTATAAGTGGTTCTTCACAACTCACAGAGTCTGTTGGCTGTTGTCGAGTGCATCCATCCGGAGGGCTAGCAGCTGTTCCTTCGCTCTTTTCGGGGAAGAGTTGTTGGCACTCAGAAGACTCTCCTTTTGGTTTGTCGTTTAAATTAAAAGAATGAGGACGGTTTTCTTCGTTATTTTCATTTTGAGGTAGAGTAACAAGCCAAGGGTAGGGGACTAAATATAGCGGAGGGGTCGTGGAACTTCTGTCACATGAGGAAGAATCGACCGGGATATGAGATGGGAAAACGATCCCGGCTGCTGAACCACACTGTAATTGGACTGGACTCGGCCATACAAATGGCAAGAAAGATGGCTGGTTGTAAACAATGAATGGGGAGTTTGTAGATGATGTGGAAATGGTAGGTTCGTTTGTGGTGATGGACTCTTCTCGGGCTTCCTCGGCTTCATGACTTTTTATCTTAGTCATGTGTGCTTTCAAGCACTTGTTCTTGGTCTTCAGAGAATCGTACTGCTTTGAAGCGTTCTCCTTTTCCTAATCAAAGAAAAGACGTTATATTTCATCTCGATCAACAGTTGATTTTAGTTGAATATTATTTCATGTAAAATTTAGAAAAAAAATTACTAAAAGGAACTGCCCATAATGTTGACCATACACATTTTGATACGAACATTTTTTACTCGTACCATATCCGCCTCTAATAGATGGTGTACATTCAAGGACAAAAAATATTGGATCTTTAATTAGAAAATAATAAACCAGGGAATAGGGCAAACCTTTTTTAAGTTGTCATTCTCCCAAGCTAGATCTACAGCCTTTCTTGATAGCTCCTCAAAAACGGCCTGGCAAATACATATTAGCACGAAAAAAAAGAACTCAGCGACAATGACTTTAGACGGAACACCATGATACACTTTCAGTAGTACTTGCCATGTTTCAATTTATATCATTGTACCCGGCATTTCATTTATAAGAAAACACATGCACTTAACAACATGCGAATTGGTTATATGGCCAAGGGCGGATTTAAGAAGGCGGGTACGGGTTCAGGCGAACCCATTTGGTTTTCGATTTTTAGTTTAAATACATATGAAAAATGAGCCATGAACCCATAAAAAAAATTGGCATGAACCCATAAACATATCACATGATTGTCTTAGTGGTTAAGTCACATACCCTTAAAGTATAAGTTCCCGGTTCGAAACCTGCAAATCTCCGTTTTTTTTAAACAGACCCAACTCTAAAATAGGGTTTAGTTATATATAGTCGTTTAATATTCTAAAAGCTACCTAAACAATACACAACGCCTACTTTTCTTTTATTCCTCCCCAAGCACTTCACCGGACACCACTTGTGCTTGCCTGCTCTGTTGCCTCCACACTAAAAAGGTTCGATTTTGGATTTTACTAACTTAGAATATTAGATAAGTATGAGGAATTGAGGATTGAGGAATATCCATTTTTTACTTTGATTATAATCATATGTTCATATATAGCAAGCAGACTATATAAGTGTTCTAGATAATAAAGTTAGGTTGTTGTGGTCTGCATTCTTTATTAGAGAAAGCGTGTCCAAGGTGAATTATGGTTGTGCTTATGAATTATGTGCTGGGATGTTGCTGCTATTATGAACTTGGGTCCTCTTCCCTTGCTTACTAGTGACTATAACTTAGTAACTTACAACCTTTGTTTGTCTGTCTGTTTCCATTGAGTCCTTTTGAAAGATTATATTTGGTTTGTGCAAATCATTTTTCGTATTTAAGAAAGCTATGAATTTATAGTTATGTGATAAGTTTACATTTTGGAGGGCCCCAAATTTAGAGTACCCTTTAAGTCTCAAAAAATGTTTAAAACCACTATTTAAGCATAATAAACCAACCCGAACCGTTAAAGCGACCTGAAAATTTTTATATCTAGTCCTATAAAATTGGAGCATCTAAAAACACTGAACCCAATGAAAAAAAATCCTGGATCCGCCACTGTATATGGCGTTATGTTTAAATTGATAGTCTTTGCTTTCCCATTTATTTTCATGCATTGTTGGGAAATACAACTTTGTAAAGCAGCATTCGATAACAATTCGCATTGCAACCAAAGTTTATGACTGGCATCTCAAAAGACTTGCAAGCTAGCAATTAAATTGTTTATAATTATAATGCAAGAAATAAATCGTACCTGTCTCCTACGGATTGTCTGTCTAGCTGACTCTCGGTTTGCAAGCACCCTGCGTATTTTTCGTGCTTCTATTTCAGCCTGGCTCACGAAAGCTTCTTCACAGTTAGCAAAAACACAAAAGCAAATACCAAAGCAAGAGATGTATCTTCCATACCTCCGTCAAGTTTTGTCTAGATCTCCTCCCACTTGATGCACAATTTGTGGGATTAGAAGGGTTTAGTCTAAGTTTAGTGTTTTGTTCATTATTCACCGAGTTTGTAGTCAAGATGCCCGGCCTCTTCCCAGTAGAATTAGTTGCCACCTGCTCATAATTAATTAATAAGAAAACAATCAAAGATGATCAACAGACAGAAACTAGAATTAAATATATGGCAAGCTCAAATCCTTCTCGTAATCCAATATTGCAGCACGTACTAGATCCAAATGGTTGGGTTGGGCTGAGTTGGTTATTGAGATCCAACAACTAAGAACAAACTTAAACGGGGTGTTTCTCTTTCTATTGTGACGTACTACTGCTATTTATGAATCACATTAATCCAATGATCCTCCAATCGATCTAATGTGACGTACTACTTCTATTGTGACGTACTACAGCAAACTTTTTAGACTTGCCTTGTAATTGTACATCAATTTAAGCAATTAGATTGTTGCTGCCTTCTTAAGAAACCAATAATGTGATGGCAAACGTCGGTCGAGTTAACTGTGTACGTTATTCTACATCTACATATATGTAACAATTAGATTGTTGGGAATTCCTAGTTTATAGTCTAAATATAATACTATCAATTAGCTAGCTATATATACCATGTTACTTGGTAGGGATTATTAAGAAGTCATCAATAAAATAAAACTTGTTGGGTGTTGGGCCATAATTTTACGCGTATCCATTTATGAGATTTGATCATAGATTGTTGCTGTCTTCAATGATCCCGCTTAAGAAATCCTATCCCATTGTCCTAAATGTGTCCTATTCTTGTCAAACCCATGAAAAGTATTATTATTATTATTATTTCAACAAATTAACGTGATCATGCAAAATCTCAAACGGATGGGCTTTAACATAAATTACCACTCAGGTGAGGTAGTTATCCCTTGAAGGTCCCATGAGAAATATAGGATGTTTATTGTCGTTAATTAGATCGGTCGGGGAAAAGGAGACAAAGTGTATCCACATAATTCTATTAACACTATACTATGAAAACGACATATCGATTGCCCACAATTGGGCAAAAGTAACACCATATTGTTGTACAAAAAGTAAATACACATCAAATATTAAAACACACATATAGCCTGCTTTTAATTACTTTAATCTCATTAATGTTATAAGATCTAACTAACTACTATATCTAATTTTGTTGATAAAAAGATTAAGTAAAACCTTAAATTTTAAAGACATAATTAGTTAGGATATAAAGATGCAAACCTCGTAAGAAGTAGTATTATTATTGTTAAAAGACGAGTTACTACAGTCATTGGACTCATCCTTAACTCCTTCAACAACCGACTCACTACCACCATTGGATACAGATTTAGTAGTAGTCGGAACATGAGCTAATCCAGCCAAAGCCTCAGCAGCTTCCAACTCAATCTTCACCATCCGTCGTTGATGCTCCATAATAATAATAATAAAATAATAATAATAAGTTTGTAGAAAGAGAGAGATAGAGAAGGGAATTAGAAGAAGAAGAAGTAGAGAGAGAGGTAGTCATGGAAGTCGGCATAAGTAGGGGGGCAGGAGGTGACACATGTCCTGCCATGCTAACTCATGACGGTGAAGGTATGAGGAGATGCCACGTAGTAATGTGATAGAGGCCACGTTAGGAGAGGTGGTAGGCGATTGGGCAATGACGGCAACATGGTCACGTGGGCCAAGTGGCCAACAGAAACCACCTCCAATCCCCGGTTTTTTTTAACAAAAAGCTTATACTTATCTATCATATCTTCTGCCATTCCCTTCCCCAACGCCACCTTTTTATGTTTTTTTTATTTATTATATGCTCTACGGATCATTAAAGTCTGTTGGGATTTCTTTCCTCTATATATCTATTTTAACTATTTTTAATTTTTATCTAAAGATGTTGATAAACGTATTAACGTTAACTAGTGTTTTCGAAGTACGGCGCGTTGCGCCGTTAGCCATGATCTACGCAATGGGAGATCGAACGTAGGCGAAAGAACTATACGAACGTAGACGACAGGACTATATGAACGCACACGAACGTATGCAAAAGTACTATACGAATGCAGACGAACGTTGGCATAAGTACTATACGGACGTAGACGAAAGAACTATACGAACGTGAACGTAGACGGCAGAATTATACGAACGTACACGAACGTAGATGAAAGTATTATACGAACGTAAACGAAAGTTGGTGGCCAAAATGGTAAGAAAAAACCTAACCAAAAAGTCGGTGTCCAAATTGGGAAAGAAAATTAAAACAACTTACGTTGACGAACGTACTATACGAACGTAGAGTAATGCCGCATAAAAAAATTGCTATACGAACGTAGACGAAAATATTATACGAACGTAGAGCAACTTGGGTTAAAGATCGGGTGTTACAGAGCAACGGAGACGAAAGTATTATACGAACGTAGGCGGACACTACGTAAAAAAGAAATAAATAAAATCTGACAAAAGTATGGGAAATAAAACCTAACCAAAAAGGGTGTTACAGACGAAGGAAGACGAAGGAAGACGAAAGTACTATACGAACGTAGACGGACACAACGTAAAAAAGAAAGAAATAAAATGCAGCAAAAAAGGGGTAAAAAAACCTAACAAAAAAGTTGGTTGCCAAAACGGTGGGAAAATAAAAATTATGAGAGAAAAACCTAACCAAAAAGTTGGTGGGAAAAAATGAGGGAAAAAAAGACATACCTAAAGAAAGGAATAGAAAATGTGGCTAAAATAGGAATAGAAAAACTTAATTAAAAAGTTGGTGGTCAAAACGCAAAAAAAAAAACTTAATAGAGAAAGCAAAAAAAAAAAGAGGCCCAAACGAAAAAGTAAAGAATGAACTATTTGCAACACCTCTCGCTTTAATATATATAGAATTTAAAGGTAAAAAAAAGAGTGTAGCAAGACATATGAGAATAATACATATTCAAGAAATAAAAAAAGTGGGAGGAGTAAGTTTGTATAAAAGGAGAAAAAAAGACATTAAATCACATACTATTTACCCTCGTTTTTAAACATCCGTAACTTCTTTATTCGTCATCTGCTTTTTTTGAAAAGTTATACCATAAAATCAAGCGTATAAGTAAATTTTATATGAACACTCTATTGTTATACTTTTTTTGAACTTTTTTCAAAAACTCAGTTGCATAAGACACAAAAGAGATAATGTAAAACATAACGAAGATCAAACTAAAAATGCAATATACAATAGGGTATAAAACCTAATGAACAACAAATCAAAAAATCAAAGACGGCATATACAAAATTAGACTAAAACACAATGAACAACACACTAAAACACAATGTACAAAATTAAATCATGTGTAAACTAAAAAACACAATGAACGTATTTGTAACACACATGTGTACACTGATTACGCAATGGACGAGTAGAATACATAATGAAGTAAAAAACACACTTAATACGTGTTTTTTAATTGTTATATGGAAATATGATACTCATATTAAAAATAAACAAACGCTTGTTAATATGGTGATTTTTTAAAAAAAAATTATCATATGAAAAAGTTACGTTTTATAATGATTGAGAAATTGACATGTGACTTTCATGTGGATAGAGAAAATCAATAAACGTGGCTTTTTCTTTTATAACCTTCGCCTAATTTAATATTTATTTTTTTCCAAAAATTAATCTCAACATTTAAAATATACGATCTATGGGACTATAATGATTCTCACTCTTCCTAAGAAAGTATAATTTGTATTTGTATTTGATTCTAACCCATGTAAAACAAATGAAATCTGACAAAGAATGTTTTAAATAGTAAAACAAATGAAATCTGATAAAGAGTGTTTTAAATATGGGGAGAGATAACGTATAAAGCCCCCTTAACGTAAGAAGCGTAAGAAGCAATCTCAGCCATTAGATTAAGGATGCAGATTAAAAACCCTAACCATACCTGGGTTAAAACAGACGCACTCATTAAATTTCAGACGCACTCATTAAAATTCAGACGCACTCATTAATTTTCAGACGCACTCATTAAAATTCAGACGCACTCATTAAAAATTCAGACGCACTCATCAAAATTTCAGACGCACTCATTGAAAGTTTGAAAGCACTCATTGAAAATTTAAAAGCACTCAATAAAAAGTTTGGAAGCACTCACTGAACATTTAGAAACACTCATTAAAAAGTTTGGAAGCACTCATAGAAAATTTAGAAGCACTCATTAAAAGTTTAGAAGCACTCATTAATAAGTTTGAAAGCACTCATTGAAACTTTGGACGCACTCATTAAAAAGTTTTTGGACGCACTCATCAAAACCCAACAAATTTCAAACGCACCTTTAAGAACATCAAACGCACCTTAACATTTGTTGGCTAGTTTGCACATTCCCTTTCATCTATTTCTCTCTCTACATCCAAACAAGAGAGTGGGAGACTAAAGCTGGATATTATCATCCTTTCTCAATTCCCAATGTGTGGATATTAATTACCTCTCATAAAACCATTATTATCCTTTTGCAGAAGGAGGTTTAAAAATTATGGTGGGTCTTTTGCAGTTCTGAATGAATTTTGCTGCTGAGCAATGACGATACTCCCCTCGGGGTTTTGAATTTAAGGCTCTGCTCATCGTTTATCTTTTTTCGGTAAAAGTGGTTTACTGTCGGCCTCAACCAAGCTCTGTTATAAATTTCCCAAAATTGACAAATATCGATGGTGGTTGATGATGATGATGATGATGGTGGTGGTGGTTGTGGTGGTGGTCGTCGTGGTGGTGGTGATGGTGGTCAGATCTCGATCGTTTTGTTTCAAAGGAGGATGGGTTTGTGAAAGTGGGTAGGTGTAGTGATAATTGTGAAAGTGGGAGGGTGTGTGATACTTTAATCATGGTTAGGTTAGATTGACATGTGTCAATCTCTGGTAGCTTCTTATGCTTCTTATTTTAAGAGTTTTTATACCATATACTTTCTCTTTAAATATTACTTAGATACGAATATTCTTAAGTTTATGCAAAATATTTTTTTATTTTGTTTTATCCCTAGCTTAAAACTCTTCACTAAAGCATTTTCTTTTAAAACCTAAAAACATTTTTGAAAATGACCCAACTTTGACAACATAATTTTGAACAAAACATGTTTTGACCCACGTCAAAAATGTTACAACATTTTGTAAGTACAATAAGTAGACATGTTATACATGTCTTATTTAAGTTACGTGTTTTGTTAGGATTAATATATTTAATAGGAAGCTAGATGATTGTGTTTTGTCAAAAACTTCGTTCCAAAGTATAGAGAGTCTAATATTTTAATAGATTGTATTAAAACAAGAAATATTACTTCTATATTTAGCGTGTCTAATATTTTAATAGGTTGTATTAAAATAAGAATTGTGACCAAATCCGATATCCGATGTATTCTATATAAAAAAGAAAAAGAAATGAAGTCATGCCAGCCTAGGTCACTAACTCAATTTGTTAACCATAATCGGCTAACTCGAAGCAGTCATTTAATCGCTCTCTACTCCATACGTTGCAACATTATCTATCATGTTATTAAGGTGTTGGCAATCAACCGTCCTCACGTGACTAGGTGAGCATCGGCCAATTAAACGAAGTCAAAATTTGAATTTCTTGAAATCTATCGTTCTTCTTTAATGAAAAAGACTTAAATGTAAAGCTAGAATTACAATAAACATGTGAATGTCTAACAGTTGTGTACAAGTGATACTCCTAGATATTTTACCGAGTTGACCTAATATTAAAGAATATTACCAATCCTAGTTTTGTATACTGATTAGTTACACCACTTAATAGTTTCATCATTTTTAAACAATCATCATTGAGATACATTTATGTTTAGTTATATGATTGCAAATAGAAGGTATTGGTTGATCTTGGGAATTCGGTTAATTGTATACACCACTAATAAAGGTGTTATTTTATAATATAGTAATATTTAAGATCTTCACTAACCCTAATGATCCGCATAACATGATGGGTTAATTGTCAAAATCAACCCCGTGGTTTGTTACAATATACTGCTTAAGTATAAACACTTGGTTTTTTGTCATTAGCACACTATGGTTTACTTTTTTTGCGAGTCTCGTCCTTGACACTTACTTTATCCATTAGTGTTTTTACTTAAGTAGCACATTAACCACAGTGACAATTTTGACATTTAACCCTAACACGAACCTTTCTGTTGAAAGTATACACTATAATGTCCAATTTAATACTTATACAATTCTATGATTTTATCCTAATGTTGATTTATTTGTTATGTGTTACAAATAGATGTTTGGGCTAATGGAAATGGAGCTAATATGTTGATAGATGGATTGGGCTTGTAGCAGACTGGATAGACTGAATTGCGCCTATAGCTGAAAAGACTTGTAGCTTTGTGTCTATGTTGATGGACCATATAGCATTAGGCTATTGAATCTTTATAATTAATTGGGTTATGTGTAATATAAGCCTAACAAATAACACCTAGGGTTATCAGCCGCCACACAAATACTTGTTATCTATTATTCAGTCACATATCATTCTAGAGTTTTTTTATCTTCTCTCATGTTTCTCTCGTTCGAGTGTGCACTTAGGTCTTGATTTCTGACTAATCTCTAGTCAGATCTTATTGTATTTGTGTTCTCGAGAGTGTGGAGATTATCTTGTTGATAATCTTCTTTTTGAGAAGTCAGGTGATGTGCCGAGAAATTGACATGTTTTCACTTATGATTATCACCCATTTTATACCTTAAATCAGGCTTTTATCTTTGTTTTGTCAGGATTTATCTTTCTTTGTTGATAATTGCAGGTTCGGAGGTCCGGTGAACAAAAGAAGTGAAAAACCCGTACAAAACGGCACAAAACAGACGAAGATTTGAAGACTTTGAAGACCTGCCAAACATGGCACGGCCATGCGCAAGGTCATGCAACCCTCCCGGGTCAACAAGTCGACATTTCCAAGTTAAAAGAGGTCAATTTCAGTGTTTCAGGAAGAGCACGAGCGAGCTCTGGTGTATGGCACGACCGTGCTTTACTCCAGCGTGTTCTCCAAGGCAAAAACTGACCAAGACTGACAAAACGGTTGGATTTCTGAAGAAGCATGGGCGTGTCAGGAAGAGAGGCACGGGCGTGCCAGCCCTCGTACAGACAATTCTGCATGCAAGGACTCTTCAACAGTACCCGTTGTTTGGCATGGTCGTGCCAGGACGTTGTCAAGGGCGTGCCAAAGCAGAAATGCCTATAAATACAGGCCTCCACCCCAAATTTTGAAGCATCCCTTCTCACTCGAAACCCCACACTTCTCCAGAGTGTTTCTGCCTTCTTTGAGGATCTTTGGTGTCCTTTGGAGCCTGGGATCACTCCATTAACACCTTGAGAGAGAGAGAGAGAGAAATCACCAAAACCACTCAAATCCTTTAGAAATCTTCATATAACCTTCATGATGTCTTGTACACAAACTCAACCTTGTGAGCTTGTTGTATCAACCATGCTAGGCTAGATTTCCGTTGGTGTTTCTAGGGTGATGATGGAAACTTGGTATGAATTAATATAGTTTATCTTTTATTTTAAAGTGGTGTTTTGTGTTCTTAATAATTCTAACTATTCTAAACTTTGTTTAATGATCTAATTACAAAATCACTTAGTCTTTGGTCATGTGGGTGTCTTGATAGGAAGTGAGAGGACTCATGAGTGTACCCATGGTGTGTAACAACCCATGCACTTGTGAGCTAACCTAATCCCGCGAGTAGTGATTAGCCCATTTTTGGGTAAAAATATACACACTTTGTGGCTTAATCCTCTACTATCAAGATCTCATTTAGGTTCGGCACGGTCTTTGTACTTGGTCCTAATGATAAGTCAAAAGTTATCCTTGCGACTTGGCTTCATTTTCTATGTGATAGCCTTGGCGTAGTTTAAAGTTTAATGAACCCGTGTTGAGAGAAAACGATCTTTATTTTCTTTCATTATTATAATACCACACAGTTAATAATAGATCACTCACTTTTTGATAAGTTAATTAAATCAAGTAGGAGGTGCACGTGTGCCGGTTGGTCACGACCCTTCTATGATATTAAGGGGTAATTTATCCTGTCATGCTCCGGCCACCGGTAAATTATTCATAAAAGTTTAAATAGTTAGATATCTATATCGCAACATTGGGAGGCGAGTAATTCGGGGTTGAGTCGACACAGTCACGGGTCATTTTCTCTTCAATGTTGAGAGGTGAGCTTACCAGGTCGGGAGACCCTCATAATAACCTTAAGAACACAGTTGTTTGTACAACTTTTGCGATAACAGTCACCTCTAGAAAATGTTGTAGCAATTCTAAGTTAAGCATAAGTGCACAGCTCGAACACACCACTTAAAATAAAGATAACTATTTTTCATACCAGGTTCCATCTGATCCCGAAGCAACACCATTGTTTTGTCATTGATTTCATTAAAAGTTTGTATCTCTCCTTTTACTTTACTTTTTCTCCACGTTATTAAAAAGTCTTTTAAGTATTTTTAGGAAGCTGAGTAGGAAAAATCGTGTCAATGGAATCGATACTCGGTACTTGCACATTTCTATACTATACACGTTAGGTGCGCTTGCCTATTGTGCTGGGTCTAAAACGCTGAGCAACTATCGTTTTAAATTATAAATTTAAAACTTGTAAGTGTCTAACTGTTTCCAGCTTACCCACCTTTTTATCACCACTCTTAGCATTTCTTTCGGGATTTGCTCTTTTTGAAAAGAAGTTAAGTTTTTATTAAAAACCAGCACACACCAAGTTTTTGGCGTCGTTGCCGGGGACACGACTGTTTTAGAGAAATATTTTCTTAAAATTGCTTTTTCATTTTCTTAAGAGTTTTTACCAAAATCATATCTAAAAGGTTCTTTACTAGTGTATGAACTTGTGTCCTTCGCCAACTCTTACACCTCCTCTTGAAGAACCCGAAAGATATTTTAGAGCCAGAAGAAAAGAACAAAGATTAAAAATGGCACAAGTTGATAGAACCATCTCAGATTTTGCTAGACCATCTCAGATTTTGCTAGACCTTCCATCAATGCCTTGGGCCCTAGCATCGCTAGACCCAACGTTGATGCTGACCGTTTTGAAATTAAGTCCCATGTCATCCACATGACACAACAAAACTGCACTTTTCATGGTCTTTCCGATGAAGATCCCATGCTCACATCGCAAATTTTCTCGAAATTTGTGACACTTTTAAGTTGCATAACGTCACTCCCGACGCTATCGGACTTCGCATCTTTCCTTTCTCATTAAAGGATCGTGCCAAAGCATGGTTAAACTCACAACCCGCAGGTTCCATTACCACCTGGAATTATCTTGCCCAGAAGTTTCTATCAAAATATTTTCCCCCAGCCAAAATCGCAAAGTTAAGAAATGACAGCACCACCTTTTGTCAAGAAGAGGAAGAGTCACTCTATGAAGCCTGGGAGAGATTCAAAGATATGCTGAGAAAATGCCCACACCATGGTCTTGATGTTTGGTTACATGTTTCATCCTTCTACAATTGGCTGATGAACCAAGCAAGGCAGACGCTAGACGCAACTGCAGGAGGTATTTTTGGAAACAAGAGACCGCAGGAAGCTTATGATCTCATCGAAGAAATTGCAGTTAACAACTATCAGTGGTACAACCCTCAAAGCCGGCCATCCAAGACCGGCCTCTATCAGGTCGATTCTACCACTTCTTTGCAAGCTCAAATTGAGGTGCAATCAACTCGTCTCAACCAGTTGAGCAAAGCACAAGTCAATGCTATCACTTATACAGAGTTGCAGCCACAAGACGGGAGTCTTCCTCAAGCCACCGTGGAACAAGTTGACTTCATTGGTACAAGCCGCCCGCCAAACAATCCTTACAGCAACACGTACAATCCTAGCTGGTGCGATCATCCAAACTTCGGGTGGAAAAACAACAACGACACCATGCAACCGCCAGGATTCAGTCAACAGAACAACCATCAACGCCCTCCAAACAACGGTTACCCATCCGTAGATGGAAAGACTTGCAAAGCTTGAAGCCCGATCAGCAGCACGCATGGATGAGAAGTTCAACAACACCATCAAGAGACTTCAAGGACTCGAGTCCACCATCAGAAACCTGGAGGTCCAGCTGGGTGTAATGGCCAAGTCTCTCGCATAAAGACCCATCCAAAGCCTTCCAAGCAACACTGAAACCAACCCAAAAGCCAATGTTAGTGCCATAACTCTTCGAAGCAGGAGAGTTTATCCTGAACCAGCGGTACCTGCCAATGAAGGAGTTACACCACCCATCCCACAACCAGTTGAACCCACTCCAACCATAACAGTTCCCAATGTTACCGCACCAGAAAACTCGACCGCCAGTTCACCAATGCCAATCAATGAAGCCCACCCAGTCAACCAGAACCCTCCAGTTGCTCCACTACCATCAAAGAGAGTACTATATCGGCTTAACATACCTTACCCAGGGCGATTGATGAGGCAAAAGACGGACGATCAGTACCAGAAATTCACCGAGCTCCTAAGTCAGATCCATGTCAACTTGCCTTTCATAGAAGTCATTCAACAAATTCTCAAGTACTCCGAATTTCTGAAGAACTTCTTGAGCAACAAAAGGAATCTCGAGGCGGCAGTAAAGGGAAATGCACTAGAGTGCGCTGCACTACTCCAGCAACATCTTCCTCCAAAGTTAACTGATCCTGGGAAGTTTTCTTTACCATGCTCCATAGGCAAGTTGCCTACGAATTATGCCTTAGCAGATCTGGGTGCGAGTGTGAATGTTATGCCCACTTATATCTACAAGCAACTCAAACTGGGAGAACCGAGACCGTTGACAGCTACGATCGAGTTGGCAGATGGCTCCATAAAGAAGCCTGAGGGAGTCGTTGAAAATCTACTCATAAAGATAGGAAAATTTGTCTTTCCCGTGGATTTTTCATCCTCAACATGGGCGAGAGTCATGCTACCATTATTCCCGGTCGGCCATTCTTATCCACTGCCCGAGCTACCATAGATATGAGTGAGGGGATTCTAACGCTTCAGGTTGGGAGTAATAAATTGCACTATAAAACTGGTGGAAGAGAATACGCGCCTGAAGATCTATTTGATGTGAGCAACTTCATTGATAGACAACTCGACTATTAGCTAAAGAAAGCCAAAGGTGTGCCAGTGGTACCACCAGAAGAATCAGCGGTAGGGCTTGACAATACCAAGTGGATAGATGAGTACTGGGACAACCGTCAGAAGAGGAGGAACGGATGAAAGAAAAACACCGTCAGTGCCCCAGGGGCAGGGAAGGAAGTAGTCTGAGCATCACGCGTTTTATCTAGCCAAAGACGTGAAACGTGACGCTACCGTGGAGGCAGCCCGGATGCAGTAGATTAGGACGAATAAGTTGAGAGGTTGGTGCATATGGTAGACGAGTCAATCAAGAAGCATCAGGTATGGTCGTTCACTCTTGATACTTTCTATCACCTAGGTATGCCCTCTCGGCATTAGGACCAGTATCTTGTTTTTATTTTTATTTTTATTTTAGTACTAATAAGCTATTGAAGTTCATGCGAAGTGATTTCTCTCGAGGACGTATCCATGTAGAGGCAGTTGCAGGGATTGACCGCACGTGGACTGTTAGAAGACATAAAGGGGAGATACTTGTTCCTTTTGACTTGCCCACTTTTTCTTTTCACACACATATACTATTACCATAAAATTAAAACTCTGTAAAAGAATTAAGTGTGAGGTGTTTAAAATTTTTGTAAAATTTAAAACACCTAAAAGCAGTCAGTAAATCGTAACAAAAAGGCAATGTTTTTAAAAGAGTTTTTGGAAACGAAAACATTTTCAAACCCTTTGAGTCAGCTCAACGACTTTGCGGGAGATTAGGGAGGTTTTGGTAGAAAATAGGACAGCCTGAGGTGTTCCCAAATCCTTAAATAACCCCTACCCTTACATGTGAGTATTGATCCTTATCGAGCACACCATCACATATATACTATACATGCTCGTTCGTTTGACTTGAGAGATATTCCCCGATTGGAATGACCCGATTAGAACTTGTGTGACTTATGCGTGGCTAGACCACATCAGAGGGGAGTGTGTGAAAAGGATCTAGGCACCTAGGACTTACCCATTCCGTTATCATTAGCCTTCCAGATATTTCCGGCACACGTAGTCACTCAACTTTGAGCCTTAGCCTTTTCATTTCCTTACATCCATTTAGCCCCCGCCATGATGAAACTAAGGAAGTGTTGAGGTATTGAAGAAGCTCTTTGGAAATTTTGGGACTTTGAAGCATAGGCCGCACATCAAGAAATCAGAGTTGAGATCGTGAAGAGGCTACAAAAGAAAGCCATCAAAAAGAGCATACCAAGTACCAAGAAATCTTCCAGCCAGCATGTGAAATATGTGTTTAGTTTGTAAAATAAAATCTGTGAATAAAAATGTCAAATCAATAAAGGGATCGAGAAAACTTCAAAAGAAAAGATTTGCAAAGCTTTCCAGAAAGACCAAAGTAACCGACACAGCCTAGTGGAGGCTATTAGGCGGCCTTCGCGCCGAATGATTCACGAGAGAAGGCCACAGTTGAGCTACAAAGTCCAAAGGAAGATCATCAAAGCCAACTTAGAAGATCGCCAAAAGATTCCAACCAATACCTCAAGCACTAAACCCGAAGTTAGTCATGGTGGTAGACTCCATTCCTACCCTATTTTCCGCTATCCCACTAAAAATAACCCAAAAATCCTTTTGATGCACACGCTCTACCTCAATAAAAGTGGTGGAGTTGCGATTTGCACCCAAGCCTATAATTTGAGTCAGCTATCGGGTAGAATTTGAGAGTTCACCCCCAAATAAAACATGAGTGAATGAGAGGCGTGAGGAAAAAAGGAAAGAGGGGGCCTTAGGAATTGTTTCAATAAGTCTCACCCTAAACCATGCCCGAAATCCCGAAAGTTTATTAAGTTAGACTCTTAGGAGGTAAGTTGAGCTCCGCACATCGAGTTAGACTTACACTTTTTATCCCAAAGAAAATTGCCTAATGTTCGGTTTGCTTGAGAACAAGCAAAACCTCAAGTGTGAGGTGTTATGATGTGCTGAGAAATTGATATGTTTTCACTTATTATTATCACCCATTTTATACCTTAAATCAGGCTTTTATCTCTGTTTTGTCAGGATTTATCTTTCTTTGTTGATAATTGAAGGTTCGGAGGTCCGGTGATGAAAAGAAGTGAAAAACCGCACAAAACGGCATAAAATAGACGAAGATTTGAAGACCTGCCAGACATGGCATGGTCGTGCCCATGATCGTGCAACCCTATCGGGTCAACAAGTCTACATTTTCAAGTCAAAAAAGGTCAATTTTAGTGTTTTAGGAAGAGCACGGGCGTGCTCTTGTGTATGGCACGGCCGTGCTTTACTCCAGCGTGTTCTCCAAGGCAAAAACCGACCAAGACTGACAAAACGGTTGGATTTCTGAAGAAGCACGGGCGTTCCAGGTAGAGGGGCACGGGCGTGCCAGCCCTCGTACAGACAATTCTGCATGCAAGGACTCTACAACAATACCTGTTGTCTGGCATGGGCGTGCCAGGACGTTTTCAAGGGCGTGCCGGAGCTGAAATGCCTAGAAATAGAGGCCTCCACCCCACATTTTGAAGCATCCCTTCTCACTTGAAACTCCACACTTCTCCAGTGTGTTTCTACCTTCTTTGAGGATCTTTGGTGTCATTTGGAGCCTAGGATCACTCCGTAAACACCTTGAGAGAGAGAGAGAAATCACCAAAACCACTCTAATCCTTTAGAAATCTTCATATAACCTTCATGATGTCTTGTACACAAACCCACTTTGTGAGCTTGTTGTATCAACCATGCTAGGCAAGATTTCTGTTGATGTTGCTAGGGTGATGATGGAAACTTGGTATGAATTAATATAGTTTATCTTTTTATTTTAAAGTGGTGTTTTGTGCTCTTAATAATTCTAACTATTCTAAACTTTGTTTAATGATCTAATTACAAAATCACTTAGTCTTTGGTCATGTGGGTGTCTTGATAGGAAGTGGGAGGACTCATGAGTGTACCCATGGTCCATAACAACCCATGCACTTGTGAGCTAACCTAATCTCGCGAGTAGTGATTAGTGTAAATGATGAATTTTAGCTTTAAACGGGAAATCTGATCTTACAAGGCACTATTCCAGGTGCGGAAACCCTAGAACAGAACAAAATGATAATCAACAAATCACAACACACGAATTACGCTTTTCAAACTCATTTTCATAGATTACTTGATCAATATTTGATTACATACGCATGTACAAGTTAATCTAATGATACTTTCACAGACTCAACCTAGAGAGCAAACCTCTGACCTTAGCACACACACAATAACCAAGTTCTAACCAACAAAACAAACTAAACCTATTTATACCAACTGCACATTCGCCCCTGATGATGGTACGAATGTGGAAATTTTCCACATTCGACCACTTCCAAAGCTCGAACATAGATTATCTTCATTACCGTTTCCACATTCGCCCTTCAATATTCACCTTCGACCTTCTGTTCTTCACATTCGACCATACTGAAAACTCTAACATATGTTAATGATCATAATCCGAAGCATTAGTCGCACATAATGCATCTACAAACTCCCCCTCAACTATTACTCGGATTGCCTTCTCGCTTCATCCATCTGTAAGTTCATCTGCTTGACTCTAAGTTCTTTCTTTTGATCTTTTGTCATTTCCGGTTCAAGTTTCCTCTTTGTTGACTGCTTTGGTACTTTAGCTACCTTCACCTGCTTACCCAACTTCTGCTCAAGGTTGCTACCGGAGTTGATATCATAAGCAAAGCATACTCCAACAACCTGTTGATACTTCTTTGCTTGTGATGCATCATTGGGATCACTATAAATCGGGTTGTAGTACAGCATGAGGATATCCTCAAATGTACAGTTAATGAGCCACATCGGATCAAAAACATGTATTATCTTATACGACTCCTTCCCATCTCTCAGTACAATCACTGCTTCAGCATTTCTCCAGTCATAATACCAGAAAATGAAATCATTACTGAAATGCTGTTGAATTGGCATTAGAGGAATCTTTCTCATAACTTCAGGAGCTTTGTAGATCAATGTCACTCTCTTTCTACCCGTTTTTGGATCAATATCCCTATGAACCTTCCTTCTAGGGTATTGTGGCTTGAACATATCCCATCTTGTCCTACTTTCCCAAACCAACTTGTCAGCAAACCATCCAACCGCTGTATTGTTCACAGATGCACCAGTCATTCTGAATATGCATATATCTCTCACCGCCCAGTACGGTAGAGTTAATAAATCATAGAATCTGTAGAAGTACAGAATTCCAGTTTCCCATTTGACTGCAATGCACTTCAGACTTCTAAGATATTTCCAACCAAGAGCTCTGCCTTTAAACTTTTGGTTGTGATATCTGTAGAATCCTCCCTGTGCTTCTGGTTTCGGTCTCTTATCATCAGTTTCTTTCAACTTCTTCAACAAAGTTTTCAACTCATCGCTTTGCTCAGATGGTTTCTGTTTCTCATCCCCAAACACATTTTTCACAAACTCTTTGCTCTTTTCTTTAGCTTTCTTCTTTGCCTCTCTCATATGTGTTTCAGTGAAATCTGGAAATACTTCAGTCTCATCAGTCTACAAAGAGGAAACCTGAACCGGAAATTACAAAAGATCAAAAGAATCAACTTAGAATCAAGCTGATGAACTTACAAATGGATGAAGCGAGAAGGCAATCCGATCAATAGTCGAGGGGGAGTTTGTAGATGCATTATGTGCGACTAATGCTTCGGATTGTGATCATTAATATATGTTAGAGTTTTCAGTATGGTCGAATGTGAAGAACAGAAGGTCGAAGGTGAATATTGAAGGGCGAATGTGGAAACGGTAATGAAGATAATCTATGTTCGAGCTTTGGAAGTGGTCGAATGTGGAAAAGTTCCACATTCGTACCATCATCAGGGCGAATGTGCAGTTGGTATAAATATGTTTACTTTGTTTTGTTGGTTAGAACTTGGTTATTGTGTGTGTGTTAAGGTCAGAGGTTTGCTCTCTAGGTTGAGTCTGTGAAAGTGTCATTAGATTAACTTGTACATGCGTATGTAATCAAATATTGATCAAGTAATCTATGAAAATGAGTTTGAAAAGCGTAATTCGTGTGTTGTGATTTGTTGATTATCATTTTGTTCTCTTCTAGGGTTTCCGCACCTTGAAAGTGCCTTGTATGATCAGATTTCCTGTTTAAAATCATAGAATCTGTAGAAGTACAGAATTCCAGTTTCCCATTTGACTGCAATGCACTTCAGACTTCTAAGATATTTCCAACCAAGAGCTCTGCCTTTAAACTTTTGGTTGTGATATCTGTAGAATCCTCCCTGTGCTTCTGGTTTCGGTCTCTTATCATCAGTTTCTTTCAACTTCTTTAACAAAGTTGTCAACTCATCGCTTTGCTCAGATGGTTTATGTTTCTCATCCCCAAACACATTTTTCACAAACTCTTTGCTCTTTTCTTCAGCTTTCTTCTTTGCCTCTCTCATATGTGTTTCAGTGAAATCTGGGAATACTTCAGTCTCATCAGTCTCTCTGAAGTATTGAGGATACTCTTCATGAGTTATATCTTCAATTTCAATTTCCTCAGTTTCTAGTGTTTGCTTGTCATCAGAATGATTTCCAACATCCTTTTCAGGAATGTCTGGAATCATTTGATCTGACATGATCTCTTCTAGTGTCTTTCCTACTCGCTGCGCAATTCCTTCAAGAATCTCTTTTGTCACAGCAGCAGACACCTCACCATCCTCAAGATCAGGATCATTATACTCCAACTCATATCTCATGTCTTCAGTTTAGAATATTTCAGCAAACTTCCCAGTAAACTCTATCGTCCATTCTCTCTTGCTTAGCATTTCCTGATAAACATCTTTAGCTTCATCTGATAACGCTCTGATTTTCTCATTCCAGAAGATGTTATCATCAGCATCTACATTCTCTGCTGCCTTCTTTGAGCTAGACTGACCTGCACTCCCCTTCTTGGTCTGTCATTGTTCAAAAGTGAATTTGCTCGAATCGTTATTATCATCATCATCATCACTGCTACTCTCATCGTCACCATCATTCTTATTACCCGATTCACCCTTAGCATCATCATCGTCATCATTAGATTCATCATCTGATTCATCTCCTTCTTCTTCTTCATCAGATTCTTCATAATCTACTTGTTCTTCTTCTTTCTCTTTATCTTCTTCTCCTCCTTTCAACTTAGGAGCTTCACCATAAAGTTTGTCAAGAAGATCAATCATTCTCTTATTCTACTTCTTCAACTCCTTATTTTCTTTTCTAACACTCTTAATCATTCTCCTGTTTCCACTACATTTCTCATCAAGCTCATTTTTCTCCTCCTCAAGTTGTTTCAGCTTCTTTTCAAGCTCATCCTGATTCGTCTTTGAAGCAACAACTATCTGTAACATCTTTTCTTCATTTTTCTTAAACTTCTCAATCTCAGCTTGTTGAGCAATCAGCATTTTCATCATCTCATCCATCTTTTTATTCACTTGTTTCATCACATCATCAGAAACAGTGACTTTTGATTTGGAAGATTCAACAACAGGAGTCTTTTCTTTCTCTGGCTTCCTGAACATATTAAGAACATTTTCTAAAGTAGATTCTAGATTAGGAACTACTCCAGGTTCTTTAGAAGTGTTCTTTTGTTTCTTAGCTGCAGGTGAGGAAACCTTTGATGAAGTACCAGCTTCAGGAACTTTCTTTCCTTTCAACAACTTTTCAATCTCCTTCTCTCTTAACTTCTTTGTACTCACTTTCTTAGCCATCGACTTGTGTTTAGGCTTTTTCAGATTCACTACTACTGTAGATCCATCAAAATCTCCAGTATCCAGCCCTAAATCACCTTCTACATCAATTGGCTCTTTCTGTAACTGCTCTTCTACTGCTTTGTTCAATGATTCAGATTCTCCAACTGCAGTGGCCTTGCGTTTGGAGTTCTTCCTCAGTAACTCAGCATCAGAATCCCACTGTTCATTCTCCTCTGTTTCTTCAGAATCTACAGAGTCTTCATCCACCAAACAAGTACCCTTCTTCGCAGTACTTTTCTTCCTAACCTTCTGCTTCTTTGCAGATTCACCTTCATCAGCCTTTGCCTTGCCCTTCCCTTTGGATCCCGCATTCTTAACTTGTCTTTTCCTCTTGGTATTTGCATCAGCATGTACCAAAGGATCATCATTATCGAATCACTTTTATCGTGTCTAGCCTTGTTCAACCCTGGGTCAGTGTAACCCGGATTAACCAAATGACCAAACAAACGTTTGTGTGGTGGCTTTTCATCATCAGGCACACCCTTATATCCCTTCATTCTCACCAACGTTCTGATGTTCATATGATCCTGTCCCAACACCATAGTAGGATCCTTCCTCAAGTTAGGATATTTATTATCAAATATCATCATTAGAAATCTGGGATACATCAAGAACTTCTTTGACTTCAAACCTTAGCATATGATCTAAAATCATTCCAGCTATGTTAAATGGTTTATTCAGTGTCAAAGCAACCATTAACGAGCTTAAACTCTTCCTCAATACATCATATCCACCACTCACTGTCCCGAATACATGGATAATCACATGAGCAAAGTATTTGTATTGGACACTAAGCTTTCCCTTATGTAAAGCTCCATCAGTGATCGGACCGTTATATTTCATCCTCAGAAAGCATACTCTCTGTTCAGTCCATGATAACACTCTAGGATCTGTACACTCCTCATCCTTGATCCTTAGTGCCTCTATAGTATCTTCTTCAGTCACCAACATTTCCATCCCCTGAATCTTGCTTACAATGGCAGTCTTTCCCTCCCAGAAGTCGTAACGAGCATTCTTCCAGAAATCTTCAACAATGTCTTTATAAATGATAGCTGGTGTAGCAATGGCATGTATAATTCTGCTCCTTCTGAGAAAGTTAACAATACCAGAAAACTCAGTGTTCTTCATCACTTCTCCCACACACGCACAACAATTGTGAGGAGCTTCGAACGACCACGCTTTTGGTACATTCTCTTCTTGAGCATCTTGCACTGGATCTTCTTGAACAGGCACTTCCTCTACTGGAATCTCTATATTCTCTGCCTGTTGTTCTGCCATCTGTAACACACAAACAAGAAAAATACGTCAGAATAATAAAAAACGACAAACTTTGAAATTTTTTAGATTTACTAATTTCCACATTCGCCCTAATTGAGGTACGAATGTGGGATATGATGGGTTCGAAAGTGTATCATTTGGTTCGAATGTTAAAACATCAGTTCGAATGTGAAATAAATTCCACATTCGTCCCAATAATTCCACTTTCGTCCATTGTAAAGCTCCTTCGACCGTTGGATTCCACATTCGCCCTAACCATATAGGTCGAATGTATCTGTTTACCACCCAAAAATTCAAAATCGTTTTCTGATGTGTTTTAAACTCTGTTTTTGATTCAATCACTGCCTAAAATGACCGACTAATCATTCTCAACAATCAATTGTTTTAAACGTTAAGTTGTTAATGATTTTAAAACTATTCTAGGGTTTATTCGGTTTTAAGGATTAAAAACTATCAATTACAGTGTTATATCCCTAGAATATGTTATATTCTCCCCCTAAAATCATTAACCACTAAATCCTCATCAAGAATTATAACAAAAACAAACAAAAAATGATCCAACAGAGTTGGTCTAGGGTTCGGCGAAGAAAACCCCAAATTAATCCTCTGTTCATGGCCATTACCTGTGTAAAATATATCAAAAGGATGAGAATATGATAGGGAACAAGAATCAATGATCAGAAAAATCAGGACAACAAGGGTTTGCTGTTTTGAAAAATTTTGAAAAAATGTTCGAATGAGGGTTCGAATGTGGTCTGGGGATTATATAGACGTCCACATTCGACCCTTGCCTTTGGACGAATGTGAGGAGTTTTCCACATTCGACCCAAATCAATGACCCGAATGTGAAATCTTAACACGAAAGTGAAAACCTTAAATGGAAAACCCACCTTCGTCCAATTTCAAAGTTCAAAAGTGAAACAATTTTCCACATTCGACCCAATTAAGGGGCGAATGTGAATGGAAAATTTTGAAAATTTTACCAAATCACGAAATCGAATCCCGTTCAAACATTTTTCAACACATTTAGTCTCAAACATGCATTATTTCAGTTTTAAATGATACAAAGCTCAGATAGTTTCATCAAATCCCAGAAAATGACCATCAAACACCATCGGTTATCTAAAAAAAATAACGCAGAAATGTAAAACTTTTTGGTTTTTCTGAAATTTACATTAAAACACACCTAAAATCTTTTTGAATTTTGTATCTTTTTGTAAAAACAAAATAAAATGCACAAATGTAAAATAAAGCAGTAAAGGTTTTGTGATATCCGGTAAGAGGATCATATCAGTTTTTGAGAAATCTGATGGTTGACCATATCATTGAAGAGCCATCACAACCCGGTAATGCAAATTACAAGGCTGTTCCATCTCCAGTGTTATTTGAGAATCACAATTGTCACTCAGTAACACCGGAGAGTTCAGTCAAATCTGACTCTGCATCGGATGATGAATCTAACACTTCTAGTGTTGGAGATCCCAATTCCGATGTAAGACCGATTTTGGGGTTGAATGATGAGGGAGTAACAGCTGTGACTGATGATTCTGACACTGAAAATGAGGAATCTGAGAAAGTGAGTGATATTCCTAAGGAAAATCACATTATCACCAATGAACCGGTATCACCTTTTCAAATTTCACATCCGATGGCAATTGTACATCGTGTCAATCAATCAATAAAGAAAGAAATTAAAAATGAATCAGTTGGCAAACTCGTAAAAGTATTTTATCTGATGGAGGGTTCTGATAAAATGATCTCTGACGAGGAGTATCCGATAAAATTTGCAAATTATTCTAAAATTGAAAAGATATGGCAAGACAGTACAATCTGGTTTCCTAAACACGAAAGGACCAATGATGTACCACCGGAAATTTTAAACAAACTGTATCTGGATACTCCAAAAGAACCTAAGGTTCATGTCACTGAGTTCATTAAGCCTAAAGAGAAGGCAAATGGTTTTCTTGAGCCTGCTTACTCAAAGGACCCAGCTCCTGAGAGTTTAAGATGCCGATGTGTGGATGATCAACATCCGATCAATTAATTTGCTAAGCCACATGCTCAGAATGTTTTTGAGGAATACCGTGCGTGTTTCAAGTGCGGGGAGAGAGGGCATTTACTTGCTCACTGCCCGTACGTGAGACATAAGAGACACGAAGTTGAGATGAGGCAATCTTATAGAAAGCCAGTTGATAATCATAGTTATCCTCAAAGACGATTTGTCCCTCAACCAGCACCGTTTTATGATCAAAGCAATTATTATCAAAGGAGGGATAATTGTCAATTCAACTATGATCGTCGAAGCTAGATTGCTATGGAGAAACCTTTGAAGAAACCTATAGTTAACACAACTGTTGATAAACAAAAGGTACCCCCAAAACATGTTGTTAAGTCGACAGTTGGACCTATCTCTGTTAATCAGAGAAGGTAACTAAGAAAGTTTCATTCAAAAACGATACTAAGAAACCGGCTGACACTCCAAAAACTCAGATGAGGATTCTAAAACTTTCGGAACAATCTTGGTCACCTAAGGGTTCTCCAGGTGCTTCAACTTCAAAGACAAGTGAGAAATCTCAAAGTGAGAAAGGTTTAAACGATCAGAAAAAGGTCGATTCAAAACCTAATGTTTGTGTGAATGAATCTTTGACAACTAATGTTCAAAGATCCAAGACCAAGCAGGCTTAGGTCCCCCGAAAGAACTAATGTTTTTCCTTGATGTGTGCAGGGAGCTCCAGCTGGCCCTGTTAGCAGTCTCTGGATTGTTGATAGCGGAGCTTCAGGCCATATGACTGGTGCCTTGACACTGCTTTTCGATATAAAGAATATCAATGGAGGCTATGTAGCGTTTGCTGGAAATAAAGGAGGTTAGATCACTATGGAGGGAAGTGTGAGTAACGGGATAGTGAGTTTTGAGAGAATTTCTTTTGTGAAGCAAATTGATTACAATCTGTTAAGTGTGAGCCAAATCTGCGACAAACACTTTTCTATGCACTTTGACGACAAATCTTGATATATCCTCAAACCAGGCATTGTTATTCCAAAGGAGTGGATCATCCTGAAGGCACCGAGAGTGAATAATCTTTACATTCTTGATATGTCGAAAGCGATGACAACTCAGGGCCAAGTTACGTGTTTCCTATCAAAGGCTATAGAGAAAGAATCTATTATGTGGCACAGAAGGATGGGACACATTCACCTCAGAAAAATGAATCATTTGGTGAAGAATCGGCTTGTCGAAGGCGTTAATGTCAAACATTTTCATCTCATTGACAAGTGTGTGAGTTGCAAGAAGGGTAAGTAGCACAAACAATCCCACAAACCAAAGAAAGTGAACTTTGTTGAATTACCACTTCAACGTTTGCACATGGACCTATTCGGACCTGTCAAGCATAAGAGTCATATCGGAGAACATTACTGTCTTGTGGTTACCGACGATTTTTCAAGATTCTCGTGGGTGATGTGCTTACAACATAAAAGTGACACGTTTACCAATTTGAAAGTTCTGTTCACTCGATTGGAAAATATACACTGTTTAAAGATTAAGAGAATTCGGAGTGACAATGGGACGGAGTTCAAAAATGCACAGATGGATGCTCTTTGTGAAGATAAAGGAATTCATCATGAATATTCTGCTCCGTATACCCCACAACAGAACGGTGTCGCTGAGAGAAAAAACAAGACTCTGATAGAAACGGCAAGAACAATGCTCAGGATTCCAACCTTCCAGTAATGTTCTGGAATAAAGCTGTCTACGCAGCTTGTTATACATTGAATCGTGTGTTAACGGTGAAGAAGTTTGGAAAAACTTCTTATGAACTGTTGAACAGACGAAAGCCGAACTTGGAGTATCTAGAACCATTTGGGGCTCCGTGTACGATGTAGAATCCAGGTGAAAAGTTTAGTCCGAAAGCTGAAGAGGGATACGTTGTTGGATATGCAACCCCGCTCAAAAGGGTATTAAACAAAAGAACTCGACAGGTGGAGGAGTGGGAAAATGTTGAGGTTCAACGATATACTCAGAACGTATAGGGAAACGGTCCTGACTGGATGTTTGATTACAAAGACTTCTTTGAATCATTCAATCTAGATAGCTTGGTTGAAGAGGCTGTTCTAAGATTACTTTAAGAGTGTGAAAACGCGGCGACTTCACCGTTGGTGCGTCTGATCACCGTAAGTCCTCCAGCAGCTTCTAATTATACCAATGTTCCTGCAGCAGAAGAAGAAGTTTTCCAAGAAGCTTCAACTACACTTGATACTTCAGAATCGGAAGATGATGAAGACTTTAGTGAAGCTATTCTAGATCATGCGACAGAGGCACCACCAGTGAACCCTAATCCAGATGTTGCTTCATCTTCTAACACGGGTAATGATCTGGATTCAGTGGAAAATCTGACTACTCAGACGGGAGGTACAGTACCTGATCATCCGGAATCTCGGATTCATCGTATTCACCCGCTCGAGCAAGTTATTGGTGACCCTAGAAGCAGTGTCAAGACTAGAGGACAACTTCGTAGTGCAAACTCACCAGAAAATCTTGGTGCTTTAGCTTTATATGCAGAAATTCAAAAATCGGGTTGTCAAAATGACTGGTCCTTTGCTTGTTATGTTTCGCAGGTTGAGCCGCGGACTTACAAGGATGCTCTTTTGGATGATGCTTGGGTAGAAGCGATGCAGGAAGAGTTGTTGTAGTTCCAGAAACTGGGCGTTTGGACACTTACAGATTAACCTCCGGGAAGGAAAAAGATTGGAACCAAATGGGTTTTCAAATGCAAGAAAGATGACAGAGGCGTGATCGTGAGAAAGCTCGATTGGTAGTTCAAGGTTTTCATCAAGTGGAAGGAATTGACTATAATGAGATCTATGCACCTGTGGAACGTATAGAAGCTATCCGTATGTTTCTAGCGTTTGCCTCATACAAGAAATTCAAGGTGTACCAAATGGATGTCAAGAGCGCATTTCTATACGGTGTGGTCAAGGAAGAGGTCTATGTCGGTAAATCTCCAGGCTTTGAAGATCCTATCCACCGGGATAAGGTTTACGTTCTTAACAAAGCGCTATACGGGTTGTGCCAGGCTCCACACCAATGGTAAGAGGAGCTAAGCACGTACCTGCTATCTAAAGGATTCAAACAAGGCTTGGTAGATTGCACACTATTCACCAAAAGAACAGGGGATGACTTGCTTCTCGTCCAGATATATGTATATGATATTATTTTTGGTTCTACTAACGAAGTTTTATGCGGAGATTTTGAAAAAGTGATGTAGGAAAAGTTCGAGATGAGTGCGATGGAAGAAATGCAGTTTTTCCTCAGCTTGCAGGTGGATCAAAGACCAACGGGGATCTTTATTCATCAAACCAAATACGTATCTGAAGTCTTGAGCCGGTTCCAGATGGAAGATTCGAAGGCGATGGATACCCCAATACAACCTAATTACGGAATTAGAGTTGACCCTAAGGGGGAGCTGACAGACCCATTTACATATAGAGCAATCATCGGATCTCTGATGTATCTCACTGCATCAAGGCCAGATATAATGTTCGCTGTATGTCTCTGCGCACGTTTCCAATCGAAGCCGAAACAAATTCACCTAACAGCAGTCAAGCGTATCCTTAGATATCTGAAGGGTTGTCCGTCGAGAGGACTTTGGTACCCTAATGATGATAATTATGACTTCATTGCTTTTAGTGATGCTGATTGGGGCGGTTGTGACAAAGACAGCAAATCCATAATGGCTGGATGTCAATTCTTGGGGAGCAGGCTCGTGACCTGGCAGTGTAAGAAGCAGACTTCAGTTGCACTATCTACCTGCGAAGCAGAATATGTAACAGCATCAAGTTGTTGCTCACAGGTTCTGTGGATTCAGTAGCAGACGGTCGATTACTGTTTGCAATTTATAAAAACCCCTATTCACTGTGACAACGAAGCCACAATTGCATTAACTAAAGACACGGTCAATCACTCAAAAGCTAAGCACATCCGGATTATGTATCACTTTATCCGCGATTGCTATGCAAAAGAGTTGATTGACATGGTCAAAATCCACACTGATTATCAGAGGGCGGATCTTTTTACCAAAGCTTTTGATAAATCCCGATTTGATTATCTTTTAAAAGCTAACGGTATAAAAGAGAAACAAGACTGGTCATCACCTCGGGTTATCACTTTTTGTTTTCAAATTTTTAAGTTTTTATTGTTTTTCAGAAAACTTCAAAAACCCAAAAATATATTTTACATTTTAGGGGGAGTCTTTATTCAGAAAAACCACGAACATTGAAAAATCCAAAAAGTCATAAAAATAGAAAAACCTAAAATGATTTCCAGGAGTAAAAGAGGAAATGATAGTACGTTAGTGGGGATCTGACCCATGCTAAAGAAATGTAATGCAATATGAGGCGTGTGTTGATTGCGTGTGATGTGCTGATAGGCTTCGTAGACCTATTACTGCGTGTCTTTGTGATACAAACATAACAAACTACTCGTTAGTGGCTGAACAACTCATGGGCATATGGTCTTAGTACCGTAATTTCGTTTGTTAGGGTTGCCAAAATCTGAGGTTTCGGGTCGTTATGTTAATTGTTATCCGGGGTATTCTGATTGATCTTTTGTCGTATTAATTTAGGAACCTAGATTCAATCAGAATATTTGCTAAAAGAGCTTTAATGCCAAAACCTAAAAGTTACCGAATTGAGGAACTTCATGTTTATTATTGATCAAAGATCATTAATTGCATCATATCAATTCACTGATGAAAATCTATGATTGATATCAGCCTCAACCTGGTATATATGCACATGTTACTTTGCTACATTAATTTGCTGACCTGTTAACCTCTGTGTTGTATATCTTGTAATATTACGGATAACATTTGGCATAATCACGCGTTACGACGAAGCTTTGTTCAAATTCCTTGATACGGGAGTATGTCATGTGCGTGGGAACCATTAACGTGGTAGTATAATACACCTAATAGCGTATCATTTTAAAGCACTGCATAACGGTCTGCATGTGAGTTTATGTGGACAACAATATCAGCAGTTGCCGGATCACACATTCTCTTTAATGATAATATACAATATAGATCAACGGTGTGATCAGATTTCTCAAAAACTGATATGATCCTCTTACCGGAAATCACAAAACATTTACTGCTTTATGTTTACATTTCTGCATTTTACATTTGGTTTTGCAAAAGATACAAAAACTCAAAAAGATTTTAGGTGTGTTTTAACATAAATTTCAGAAAAACGAAAATTTTTACATTTCTGAGTTATTTTTGATAACCCATGGTGTTTGATGATCATTTTCTGAAACTTGATGAACCAATCTGAGTTTTGTATCATTTAAATGTGAAATAATGAATGTTTGAAGCTTAAAATGTTGAAAAATGATTGAACGGAATTCGATTTTGAGATTTGGTAAATTTTCAAAAATTCCAATTCTCATTCGCCCCTTCGCTGGGTCGAATGTGGACTTTTTGTACCTTCGAACCTTGGAATTGGACGAATGTGAGAGTTCAAGTGATTATTTATACATTCGAACCCTAGGTCTACATTCGAGCCTTTAAATAGGGTCGAATGTAGAACTAGTTTCACATTCGCCCAGTGTCTTTGGTCGAAGGTGGCCGTCTATAAAGCCATTTTTCTTCATTCGAACCTCACTTCTGATTTTTTCAAAAATTTTCAAAACAACCAGACCTTGTTGCCCTTGTTTTTCTGATCCTTGATTATTGTTTCCTAGTCTATTCTCATCATTTTGATACCATATTTGTAGGTACTCATTGATTAATGAAGTCAGTATTAGGGTTTATATGTTCAAAACCCTTGTCAATGATTGCTGGACAATTTTAACCAATGTTAATCGAATTTGTTGATTAGGATTTAGTTTCAGATAGATTTAGGGGGAGAAGAATACAAAAACTAGGTTTATAACTGTTTAATTGATTGACATTGATAGTTTGAAGTTGGTTTAACCTAGATTGTTATTAAAATCTATCTACACCTAAATAATCGTAACAATTGATTGATCAGTAAGCTTAGTCAGTCATATTAGTGGGAAAATGAATGAAAATTTGATGTTAAAACAAGTTGAATTGAAATTTTGATGTTTGGTCTTTGAACAGTCACATTCGACCAGAAGGAAAGGGTCGAATGTGACTATATTCGGTCGAATGTAGCCTGATCAAAGGGACGAATGTGAGAATTTGGACGAATGTGGAATTTTGATGATGTTTCTTCACATTCGAACCATTTTTCCACTTTTGAACTTCAAAAATCCTTCATTCGTACTCCCGTAAGGGCGAATGTGGAAATTTGAAAACCAAATTTCAAAGTTTGTCGATTTTGTCCAATTTTAACGAATTTTCAATATGTTGTTTTTGCAGATATACAAATGGCTGAACCACAAGCTGAGAATGTTGATGTTCTAGTGCAAGAAGAGTTGCCATTTGAGAGTGCCCATAATTGTTGTGCATATTTGGGTGAAGTGAAGAAACTTCAAGAGTTTTCTGGAATAGTTGATTTTCTCAGAAGAAGCAGAGTTGTAGATGCTTTAGCAACACCTGCTATCATCTATAAAGATCATCAAGAGGACTTCTGGAGAAATGCACGTTATGACTTTTGGGAAGATAAGACTGCAATAGTTAGTAGAATTCAGGGGGAGCTTGCGATCGTTACAGAAGATGATGTTCAACAAGCTTTGAAGCTAAGAGATGAACCAACCGATCCGAGAAGTCTTTCATGGATAGAACAGAGGTTATGTTTTCTACGAATGGAATACAACGGACCGATAACCGATGGTGCATTAAACAAAGGGAAATTATGTCCGCAATTCAAGTATCAAGCACACGTCATTATACATGTGTTTGGTTCAGTGAGTGGTGGTTATGACGTGATGAGGAAAAGCTTGAGTTCTTCGATGGTTGCATTAGTGTTGAACAAACCATTCAACGTTTTGGGGATGATACTTGATCATATGCTTGAACCACTGAAGGGATTGAAGACAAAGAAGTTCTTGATGTATCCCAGGTTTCTACAGATGATCTTTGACCACAGGTATCCAACATTGAAGAAAGATCCCACAAAGACTCTAGTTCAGGATCATATGAACTTGAAGACTTTGATGAGAATGAAGGGTTACAAAGGAGTTCCTGATAATGAGAGACCACCTCACAAGAATTTATTTGGTCACTTGACTAATCTTGGATATAAGGATCCGGGTGAGAACAAGGCAAGGAATGCTAACAGTGAGTCTGATACTGATGATCCATTAGTTCATGTAGATCCAACAATGAAGAGAAAACGACAAGTTCAGAATGCTGCAGCCGAAGGGAAGGGCAAAGCAAAGGTTGATGATGTTGAAAAACTAAAAAGCAAACAAAGAGAAAGAAAAGTGTTGCGAGGAAAGGTACTATGTTAGTTGATGAAGAATCTTCTGTTGATTCTGAAGAAACAGAAGAAGTTGAGAGATGGGATTCTGCTAATGAGACCGTAAAGATCTCTAAGCCCAAGGCCACTGTGGCTGGAGAGTCTGAAAGTCTAAACAGGATGATTGAAAAACAAGGTCCTATTGATTTAGAAGGTGGTGAAGGGGATCTTGGTCTGGGTGCTGAAGATTTTGGTGGTTCTCCTGTGGTTGCTGAAAAGCAGAAGAAACCAAAATACAAGACGATGTCAAAGAGAGATGTTAAAGAAAATCCTAAGAAAAGGAGAGAGAAGGAAGTTGAAATCTTTCTGAAAGGAAAGAAAGTTCCTGATGTTGGTACTTCATCGAAAGTTACTTCTCCAGTAGCAAAGAAGTCAAAGAAAACTACTACTGAAGCTGAAGTAGTTCCTGATTTGGATACTACTTTGCAGAATGTTCAGAACTTGTTCCAAAAGAAACAGAAAGCTCCTGAAGCTTCATCGTCTGTTCCAAAGGTTTCTGTTTCTGATGTTGTCATGGAGATTGTAAATAGGAGAATGGAAGATATGATGAAGATTATCACTGCACAACAAGCTGAAATTGAGAAGCTCAGAAAGAATGAAGAGACAATGTTGCAGATTGTTGTAGCATCAAAGACTAATCAAGATGAGTTAGAGAAAAAGTTAAAGAAGCTAGAGGAAGAAAAAGATGAAATTGATGCACGCAGTAAAAGAAATAGGAGATTACTTGTAGGAATGAGGGATGAAAACAGAAAGTTGATTGAAGATAACAAGAGGATGAACAAATTGTTAGACAAACTATATAATGAAGCTCCTCAACTCAAAGAAGGAGAGGAGGAAGAGGAAGAAGAGGAAGAGAAGTTAGATTATGAGGATTCACCGGATGAGGGAGATGATGATGAATCGGACGATGGTTCTGATGATGATGATGCAGATGGGAAATCTGGTGAGAAAAAGGATGATGATGATAAGGAGAGTAGTAGTGATGATGATAATGACTTTTTGAAGAGAGAGAGAGAGTAAGAAAGGAGATAAAGGTCAATCCAGTTCTAAAAAGAAGTCTGGTTGAAATGTAGATGATGATGATATTTTCTAGACCGAAAAGATTAAATCTTTATCTGATGATGATAAGAACTTGTACAGACAAATGCTGAACAAGAAAGTCTAGACAATTGAGCTTATAGGAAAGTTTCCTGAAATCTTTGAAGCAGATGATATGAGATTCGAGCTAGAATAGAATGATCCAGATCTTGAAGAGGGAGAAGTGTCTGCTGCTATGTCGTAAGAGATACTTGAAGGCATTGCGCAGCAAGTGGGTAAGACACTTGAAGAGATTATGGAAGAACAGGTGATACCTGATATTCCTAAAAAGGATGCAGGAAATCATTCTGATGAACAATCATTCGAGAAGGAAGAGATTGAGATACAAGATATCACACACGAAGAATATCCTGAGTATTTCAGAGATAAGAGTGATGAGGTTTTCCCAGACTTGACTGAAGTGAACATGAAAGAAGCTAAGTATAGAGCAAAGAATAAGAGTGATGTATTCATGAATAATGTGTTTACAGAAGGTAATCAGATGCCAACAACTGAGCAGAGTGATAGTTTGAAGACTTTGTTGAAGAATTTGAAAGAGATGGATGATAAAAGACCAAAACCTGAAGCACAAGGTAGATTATACAGGTTTCACAACCAACTGTTCAAAGTCAGAGCCCTAGGTTGGAAATATCTTAGACAATTGAGATGCATAGCGGTGAAATGGGAAAAAGGAATTCTGTACTTCTACAGATTCCATGACATTCAGACTCTACCGTACTGGGCGGTGAGAGACATATGCAAATTCACTATGTCTGGTGCTTCAGCGAATAATGATGTAGTTGGTTGGTTTGCAGATAAGCTGACTTGGAAAGCAGAACGAGGTGGAACATGTTTAAACCACAGTATCCCAAAGGAAAGTGCATAAAGAGATTGATCCAACAGGTTTGAAGAAAGTGACGTTAAAGTACAAACCTCCGATTGTAATGAAGAAGATTCCGTTAATGCCGATTCAGCAGCATTTTAGCTCTGAATTCGTTATGTTGTACTATGATTGGAGAACGGAAGAGGCGGTGATTGTATTGAATAAGAAGATACACTTTTTTGATCCGATGTGGATCATTAACTGTGCATTTGAAGACATCATCATGCACTATTACAATCCAATCTCTTGTGAACCGAAGGATGCAGATCAAGCTACAAAGTATCAGCAGGTTGTGGGAGTTTGTTTTGCTTACAATATCAATTCTGGTAGTAATCTGGAGAAGAAACTCGGTGAGAAAGTGAAAATGAATGAAGTGCCTAAACATTCGACAAAGCGAAAGCTTGAGCCCGAGATGACGAAAGATCAGAAGAAACAACTGAGATTGAAGCTGATGAACAAATAGATGGACGAAGCACGAAGGCAATCCAAGCAATAGTCGAGGGGGAGTTTGTTAGTGCATAATGTGCGACTAATGCTTTGGATTGCGAATTACAAAAGTTGTTTTGATAATCGTGGGGGCGAATGTGGTTTTGGATAGGGTCGAATGTGAAGATGTTGGGGCGAATGTAGAGTAGACTGGACGAATGAAGAAAAGACTGAAGACTTGTTCTTGGTTCGTATTGATGAAGAGGTCGAAAGTAGAGGAACATGCACGTTCGACCTAGCGATAGGGGCGAACGTGCAGCACTATATAAGCTTGATTTTTATTTTGCTTTGTAACTTTTGCCATTTTAGAGTCTTGTGTTCACTCTAGGTTTTCTCTCTAGGTTGTGATTAGTGTCTAAAGGTTTTATTAACTTGAAATATCAATTGTAAAGATCTTATCAAAGTTAATTAATGAAAATGGAAATTGAAAAGGTGAATTTGATTGTTTGATTCGTTAACTATCATTTTGTAACTGATCTAGGGTTTCCGCACCAAGATTAGTATACTTGTATGATCATCTAATCTGTTTTTGAGAAAACGATCCTCTACAGGGAAGAGTACAACTTACAAGAAGTTCAGAATCCAAAAGGTAATGAAACTGGGAGATTAAATGAAGATGATATTGATAATCTAGAAAATTACAGTGATGAAGACTACATGTTACCCGAGGTGTGCACACCATTGAGTAAAAAAAGTGTTGAATTTGAAGCAAACAATGGAAGTAATGAACAATATAACATGTATTGGGATGATGTCAATGAGCTAGAAAATTGGTATAACATGGATTTGGAGACACAAACACAAGAAATGCTTCAATACTTGTTGGGTTAATTTGAGACCACAGTTACCAGGTTTAACCATGTTTAGTTGTTTGTTAGAGTTGGAGGGTTAAATGTGTAATTACAGCATAGTTATAGCATGCAAACCCTAGTCTGCGCACCTATTTCACGGAGGCTGCGAACTTAACCTTAAGTTCGCAGTCCTCAGGTTTTCCCCTATAAATAGGAGCTCAGTTGTGCAGCTAGGGTTAGGGTTTTGAATGTATCTTTGAGAGCACAAGTAGTAAAGGTGCGAACTTATTCTGTGTAGTGCGAACTTGTATCATTCCATGGTTGTTTGAAGCTGAATCTTTAATGGAATCGTGTCTTTATGTTTCTTGTGTGTCGGTTCTTACAATATTCATCTAGTTCTTTTAGTTTTCATAGATTAATCAACTAAAACACCTAACAAATAGGTGTTTCTAGTTGATAACAATCTAGTGCACACTTAAGATCTAGCATTTTGGGACTACAATTTGGTATCAGAGCCTCTGTGCTCGAGATTGTATCTATCTAAAGATATCAAAACCCTCCTTGTTAGTTTTTACTTTCAAGTTTTTCAAAAGTTTAGTGTTTATCAAAGTTTGAATATCTTCATTGTTTTGCCTTTAAATCTCGTGAAAAGTGTTTCTAAGGTGTTTAAAAGTTATTATTTTCAGTAGAAACATCATTCAAGAGCTTCAAAACAATTGAAAATCTCTTGGATTAGTTTCTGGTAAGTTTAAAATATAAACAGCCGAATCTGCGTACTTGAGTGCGAACTTATCTCAAAATTTGCGAACTTATTTCTTGATTTTGAGTACTTATTTCTTGCCTGTGAGTACTTGTCTCAAAAACTGAGTACTTGTTTCAAGCATTGAGCACTTATTTCTGCGTACTTGTCTCATAAGTGTGAACTTGTTTCTTGCTTGTGAGTACTTGTTTCAAAAGTGAGTACTTAGCTCATAAGTTGCATACTTGATATTTCAAGGTGTGCACTTATTAACAGCCACAGCTGCGCACTTAATCCAAAAGTGTGTGCACTTGTGTCTGTGTGAGCACTTAAATTTACACAAGGCTTTATAGCTTTCTCTCTCCTGGCACCACAACTAGGGTTTCTGCATACTTATCTGAAATCTCTAGTTGGTGTGCGAACTTACTGAAAAGGTGCATTTTCTGAGCACTTGGCTAGGGTTACTGCGAACTTAAATCTTAAACGAGAGTTTAAGTGTCTGCGTACTTGTACAAGTGCGCAGGCTGATCAGTCAAGACTGAGTACTTGTGCTGCTCTGACTTGACTGAACTGCGAACTTAAGCCAAAGTGTGTGTGCTTCAGGAACTGCGTACTTATCAGGAGAATCAGGGACTTATCTTTGCTGTTTATCTGTTTCAGGTTTCCAAGAATTGCGAACTTAGACTGCGAACTTGTGCTAACTGTGAACTTAAGCTGAAGTGCGTACTTAACTGCGTACTAGAGGACTGTTTGAATTTTTCAAGGACTTTGGACTATAACTTGATAATCAATTCAATCACAACCCTAAAATCAATCTAAAATCAACCTAAAATCAATCATAAATCATGTCTGGTAACAACTCATTCCAAGTTAACCCCATAACTCAAGCTGAACTTGAAACTGGTACTATAACACGTATTCCCAAGTTGATGGGTGCAGAAGATTATGGCACTTGGAAGAACAGAATGAAAGCTTTCTACTTCGTCAACGATCACACCCAGTGGAACTCAGTCCAGCTCGGACCTCACATTCCCACCAGAACCACTGATGCTGGTGAAGTGTTCAACACTGATCCCACCACATACACTGATCTCGACAAACAACTGCTGCAGAGAGATCACAAGGCCTACGGTGCTCTCACCATGGCTTTGTCAAATGACGTTTATAACATGTTTGAAGAATACGGATCAGCGCACGATCTGTGGTTTGCTCTGAGTGAGTATTATGAAGGCAATGCTGAGATGAGGCAAAACAAACAAGATATGATTCAGAAGGAGTACGATATGTTTGGAAGTATCCGGGGTGAGAGCCTGTCTTCACACATTGACAGGTTCATGAATTTGCTGACCAAGATGAAGAAAGCGGGTATTCCTGTGAACAACCGCAACTCTATCAAGAAGCTGCTCGATTCTCTCCCAAAGGAGTGGAGTGTCCAGTGTATGTTGATCAAAAAGGACTACTTGGATGCTCAGTCTACTTTGGCAGATCTCATTAACACTCTGAAATCATTTGAGATGGACATCACTAAAAGAGAAATGAATCAGACTGTCCCGAAGGTGACTTCCAGTGGTGCTATGAAGAATCTGGCCTTGATGGCCCCAATCGGTGATATGAGTTCAAGTTCGTTGCATTCGTATGTTGATTCTGCAGGGATGGGTAGTTCAAGTTCTGGGAAAGCTCCAATGTATCCTGAAAGGGCTGCAAAGACTCTAACTCCACAGGCTGCTAAACTGGCTGCTGAACATGTGGAACTGTTCAACTCTTTCATGAGCAGTTTTGAAGCGTTGAAGACTGGAGAGATTAAAAATGACATGATGTCCCCAGAGGATATGTATCAGGTTGACCCGGATGACATGGAAGAGATGGATCTGAAATGGCAGATGGCTATGATCACTTTACGAGTGAAGCGTTTCCAAGATAGAACCGGGAGAAGAGTTGGTATGGGAAAGGCTGGGTTTGATAAGTCCAAGATCAGGTGCTACAACTGCAAGGTCCTCGGGCATTTCAAGTACGAATGCCCCACACTGAACCAAGCTGAAATTAAGCCTGCAAAGAGGTTGGTGGCCATAACCGATGGCAATGAAGGAAATGATAAGGAGCCACAAAAGGCCTTGGTTGTTGAAGACTTCGACTGGGGAGAAGAGGCTGCCGCTGCTGAGGTTGAAGTTAACAAAGCCCTGATGGCCACAATCTGCACCAAATCTTCAAGCGGTGCAAACTCTGTTGAAGGATCGTCTGCTGAGGTTCTAAAAGGGGAAATGCAGAAGTATGCTGGGTTGAAGAGTGTGTTGACTGATGAGAAGGTGAATGATGAGAAGAGAGAGGAGGCGCTGATTGCTGAGAAGACTTCATCTGAGAAGGTCGCTGAGGAGGTGAAGAGTTCCTCTAAGAAAGCTGAGGAAAGGGACATGGTAAATATTCCTTTAGAAATTAAATCTAAACTGTGCTCACCTAGGTGTGTTACAGCTGTCGCATACTGTTTATCACACAACAGACGAGTCTTAAGAGAAATGGATGACATTCGTAAAATAAATACTGAAATGAAAGAAAACGAGTGGGCATATCAGCGAAAGTTAAATGCAACTCTAGCTGAAATGCAAACTTTAAAAGAATTTGTGCTTAAGAAAGATTTTCTGATAAACGATTTAACCTCAAAACTAGAGAAATCTAGAAATGAGACAACTCGTCTTCAAATTGTTGTGGATAAATGGAATGTGAGCAAACGGGCTCAAGCTGATATAATCGAATGTGGAAGACAATCATTCGTAAAGGATGGAATTGGGTATAAGGATAAAAATGGAATCGAAAGATCTCTATTCTTACCCTTGAGCCAAAGTGAATACATACCCATTCCATCACCTCATCCAAAAAATGACCTTTTTGAAAATAAATGTGATGAATCTGAGTCAAATACTAACATAAGTAAAAGTACTGCAGATGTGACCCAACAAGCTCAGGTGGAGGATGATGTGTGTTGTGGTGGCCAGACAGTGGGTTTAGGACATCCGGGTGCCAATTACTCAACAGTGAATTGGTTTATCTGGAACAATGAAAATTCGAAAAACAATTTTATTTTGGATGAATGTAAAACTTTAACTAAATCTGATGACTGTAATAGTTTGCCTAGGATGGATGACTGTAATAGTTTAACTAGGCTGGATGACTGTAAACTTGATTTGAAAGGGGCTATGGCTCCCGATGATAGGAAGCCTCCTATCAAACGATCTAATGTTTGTGTTGACAATGTTATTCCTGTGTGTGTTGATCTTAATGCTGCATTCTCTGATGATAATCATGTGGTCAAACCATCTGTGTTTGTGCCAGAACTTAAGCGTAACAGGTTTGGGAAATTTCTCACTGAGGAAATCCCAGAATTTATCCCCTCATCCACAGATGTATCAGGTTCTGAAGAATCACAAAGTGAAACAGGTACCTCAAGTTCTGAAGAATCACTGAGTGATACAGAGAGCAGCTGCAGCTTAACTAATCTGGACATCAATGAAGAATCAACTAGCAACAGGGAAGAATCAAGCTCAACAGAAAGCTCAAGATCAAACAAGATCGAGAAAAGAGCATCACAACCATCATCATCCAGATCTTCTCCTAAGATCAAGCCTAAGCATTCTAAATGCTTCAGATGTGGAAAGGAGGGTCACGTGGTCAAGAACTGTCACATATAACCTAAACCACAAAAAGATGTCAAAACACAAAACTCTTTTTCGGATCAATTAAGAAATCTTCAAGAAACCGTAAAAAGTTTTGTTAAAAATACACAAATTTGGAAGAAACAAGAGTCAACTTTGGGAGAAAACCATGACAGATCAAAACTTAAACAAACTTGGATTCCCAAAGTTACTTAAGTTTCAGGCAGAATCTTCACTGTACATAGATTTTCTTTAGTTTAGCTTTGTTTCTCTTTTGTTTTTGTATGTGCAGAATAAATTACAAAAATGGCTAATAGCTCTCATGAGATATCTATGGCATGTCGACAGCGGCGCTTCAAGACACATGACAGGATTGAAAGAACTCCTCAAGAACTATCGGTTCATTGATGGAGAATTTGTAGCGTTTGCTGGAAATGAGAAGGGTGGAAAGATCGTTGGCATAGGAGATGTAGTCTCTGACGCACTAACACTTGAGGACGTCAACTATGTTCCAGAACTGTGCTACAATCTTTTGAGTGTATCACAAGTCTGTGACAAAGGAATCTCAGTGTTGTTTAACGACATGGAATGCATCTTCCTAAAGCCAGGATTTAAACCATCCACTGACATGATCATGCTAAAAGCCCCCAGACAAAACAATACTTATGTGATAAACATGAGGGATGCCAAGTCTGAACAACCAATGACTTGTCTACTGTCAAAGGCATCCGAGTCAGAGTCACTGTTATGGCACAGGCGATTAGGTCATGTTAACTTTAAAAACATAAACAAACTTTCTAAACTTAATCTAGTCAGAGGTCTTCCTTCTAAGGAATTCCCCTTTTCTGAAAAATGTTTAGCATGTGCCAAAGGTAAACAACATAAGAAATCGCACAAGTCCAAAACAGTGAACTCAATTGACTCACCTCTTCAATTATTACATATGGATCTTTTCGGTCCTATTAGTGTAAAGAGCTTGGGTAAAAAGTCTTACTGTTTGGTGATTACAGATGACTACTCTCGCTTCACATGGGTGTACTTTCTGGAATTCAAGAGTGAGGCTGCTGAGACCTTGATGCTGTTCGTTCCCTTGATCGAGAATATAATCAAGTTGAAAGTAAAGTCAATCAGAAGTGATCATGGAACAGAATTCAAGAACCAAACTTTCGTGTCGTTCTGCAGCGGGAAGGGAATTCATCTCCAATATAGTGCTACAAGGACTCCTCAGCAAAATGGAGTGGCTGAAAGGAAGAATCGTACGCTTATTGAAGCTGCCAGAACCATGCTCATTGACTCTAAGTTACCGATCATCTTCTGGGCAGAAGCTGTGAATACCGCCTGTTATGTTCTTAACAGGGTCTTGATTGTCAAGCCTCGCGGGAAAACAGCTTATGAATTGCTTTTCAAAAGGAAACCTCTCATTGATTATTTCAGGCCGTTTGGATGTTCTTGCACTCTTCTAAACAACTTTGAGAATATCATGAAGTTTGATGCCGTTGGAGACGAATGTTTCTTTGTCGGATACTCGTCTAGTCAAAAGGCTTATCGGGTATACAACAAACGCACAAAGATGGTTCTGGAATCCTTTTATGTTGACTGGCAAGAATCCAACTCCACCAACGTTGGAACCGGTCCTGACTGGTTCTTTGATGTGGATGTTGTGTTCAATCACTTTGTCATTCCTGAACAGCAAGCTCATGCAGAACCAGCTCCTGAAAATCAAGCCACAAGCTCTTCTCCGTTTGGAAATATTCTCTACTCTTCTGATGATGAAGTCGCACCGTTTACCACCCGTTTCTCTCCTCTGGTTGCTGATCCTATTGTTCCTCAACTTAATAATGGTGATACTACTGCTGAAACCTCTAACACTCCTGAAAGCACGTCAAATGCTGAAGGAACACATTCAACTCAGCAGTCTGGAAATGATCCATCCAGTTCTTCTACACCTGGAGATCATCTTTCGAACCTTCCTCTTCAAGTGCAAGAAGAAGAAAATATGGGATTCAAATCTTCTAAGAACCATCCAATTGAAAACGTCATTGGACCAATCAGTGAGGGTGTTCTTACCAGAAATCAGACAGACAAGCTCAACACCGCTCTCTCAGCTTTCCTATCTCAAACCGTTCCTTTCAGCATTGAAGATGCAGTTAGAGATGCAAGCTGGGTTGAGGCCATGCAGGAAGAACTATTTCAGTTCAGAAAGCTCAAAGTGTGGGAGCTCGTTGATCTGCCTGAAGGAAAATATCCTATTGGGACAAGATGGGTTTTTCGCAACAAGATGGATGAACGTGGAGTGGTAATCAAGAACAAAGCTCGTCTGGTTGTTCAAGGATTTCGACAACAGGAGGGGATTGATTATGAGGAAGTCTTCGCTCCAGTCGCTCGACTTGAAGCCATACGCATCTTCTTGGCATATGCTTCATATCGAAACTTTAAAGTCTTTCAGATGGACGTGAAGAGCGCTTTCTTATATGGGAAGATCAAAGAAGAAGTCTATGTGTGCCAACCGCCCGGATTCGAAGACCCTCATCATCCAAACAGATACTACAAGCTTGACAAGGCTCTCTATGGTCTCCATCAAGCTCCTAGAGCTTGGTATGAGACCTTGTCTTCATATCTGTTACAAAATGGATACACGAGAGGGAAGATCGACATGACCTTGTTCACCAAAGAAGTCAACAAACATTCTATCCTTGTTCAGATTTACGTTGATGATATTATCTTTGGTTCAACTGACGAAAATTTGTGCAGGGAATTTGAAAGCATCATGAAGTCTCAATTTGAAATGAGCATGATGGGAGAACTATCATTTTTCTTAGGTCTTGAAGTTCAACAAAAGGAAGACGGTATTCTCATTCATCAAGCTAAATACACAAGAGACATTCTGGCGAAGTACAACCTGTCAGATTGCAAACCGTCCAACACTCCTTTTGCAGCTCAAACAACACTTGTACCAGATCTTGAAGGACCTTCTGTGAACCCGCACACTTACCGTTCTATGATTGGCTCCTTGATGTATCTTACAGCTAGCAGACCGGACATCATGTGGGCAGTTGGATGCTGTGCCCGTTTTCAGTCAAATCCAAAGCAATCTCATGAGACTGCAGTCAAAAGAATCTTCCGCTACCTCAAAGGAACACCAAAACTTGGTTTATGGTATCCTAAGAGTGACAATTTTGACCTAATTGCGTACTCTGATAGTGATCATGCAGGTTGCAGGATTGACCGAAAGTCTGTATCTGGTGGCTGTCAATTTCTGGGGAACCGGCTCGTGTCATGGCAAAGCAAGAAGCAGACCACTGTGTCGATATCTACTGCTCAAGCTGAGTACACAGCCGCATCCAGTTGTTGCTGTCAGGTGTTGTGGATCCAAAATCAGCTGTTGGATTACGGTTTGAATATCATGAGAACCCCTATCTACATTGATAATGATGCCTGTCGTGACATCGTGAAGAATCCAATTGATCATTCAAAAACAAAACATATTGAAATTCGGATTCATTCAATTCGCGATGCGCACGACAAGGGGTACATACAGGTGTTGCCTATCGATACTGCTGATCAAAAGGCAGATATCTTTACCAAAGCTTTCGACAAAACCCGTTTTCGTCAGTTGGTGACTTGGTTAGAAATGATCAACTTTGAATAACTTATTTAAAAAAAAAAAAAAAAAAAAAAAAAAAAAAAAAAAAAAAACTTTACTTTATGAATAAATTATAGAAAAATCTTATGTTTTAAAATAAAATAAAGATTTTTGGGGGAGAAATAAACCGGTAGATCCCTGAATTTGCAAGTTTTAAAAACTTTTTCAAAAACAATCAAGAAATGATAGGATCTAATCATATTTGTCAGCATGTGAATAGGACCCAGAGGACGTTGTGGCTTCAAGCAACGACATGTCGGTAGATTCAGCCTGGAATTGAGTAGACTGCTAAAAGATGACAAACTAAAAGTCTACACGAGGTGCTGGATTCCCACTGTGCTTCAGGCTTGCACAAGCTGAGTCCGGTCATACACAGGTTGAGAGATCAAAAGACACAGAAAATTTTGTGCATAAGCAATCAAAAGACACCTAAGAGTGCAAGCTACCAAAGCGGGGCTATTAAAATCAAAATGAGCAACAAAAGACACGCAATGTTAGTGACGTGCAAACATATAGATAGCTCAAAAAGCAATCAGATGATCATCTTCTTTGTTATGGGAACATAGACCTGAAGCTCTCATCATCTGATTGACATAATGATCATCTTCTCTGCTTATGGAAACATAGACCTGAAGCTCTCATCATTATATCTCAATAAACCTTGAGGATTGGTAGGCTTACACCTGGCACAAGTGGGGTCCATTAACATGTCGTCAATATTACCAAAACATGATAAAGATCATCATATAAAGTATGTTGAAAGACGAGAGGCATGGATTTAAGTGGACAAATATACCGACAGTTTTTTCTTGGGCTACAGCTATCCAACGGAAAGTTGAAACGTGGTCTGGCAGGTATGACTAGTATGATCTTGATGCAAAAGGTGAGAAACGGTTGATCTCTAAACTCAAATCTTTGGTTAAAAAGGCTATTTTCTTGTTTATGGGCCTGCGTACTTAACTATCTATTAAAATCTTAGTGGGCTTGTGAACTTAACTCATTGAAAACCTTTGTTGGGCCTGCGCACTTGACAAGAATTTTGGGCCTGCGCACTTAAGGGCCAAGTACGCGGCCCAACCTAATTCCTATAAATACACAGTAACATTTTCCTTTTTTTTTACTTTTTATCCAAAATTTCTGAAACCCTAATTTCATCACCACCATCACTGCCGCCGTCTTCTTCATTCTAACCACCGTTGTCCACCACCAAACCACCGTGTGCCACCCCTCTTGATCCATTTCATCTATTATTTTTCTTGTTATTGTGTTTGATAAGGTAGTTCAATGATTCTAACCAAATCTCTTCGTGTATTGACAGGATCTGAGTTTGAAACATTGATAAAATCAGTTTGATTGTTAGGGTTTTGATGAACTGCGTACCTGGAAACTTGAATATTTGCGCACTTGTTTCATATGAGTGCGCACTTGCCTCATATGATTCAAGCATCAAAAACCTAATGTAACTGCGAACTTGGTGTGAACTTAAAATCCTAAACGAAGGTTTAGGTGGCTGCGTACTAGTCTAGTACGCAGACCAGATCACACCTCCCAAGCCGTTACCATGCCCGAGTACCAGACTGCGCACTTAGGTCACAAGCCAGACCTGGTGACTGCGTACCAAGCAGCTGGTGCTCAGTCCTGATTTGGGCTGCGAACTTAATGTGTGAACTTGATTTTGGACCAAAATTTGACCATTGACTTGACCTTTCAGGACATTTGACTGGACTACGTAACTTGACTGATTCATCTGTAAACCGTAACTGAACTTAAATGACTATTAATTTGGAAAACGAAACAAATCATATACACGTTAAAATCTAATCCATATAGTAAATAACACACGTAAAACCAACTTAAAATCAAACCTAGTCTAAGTACGTCGTCCGTCAAAGAAAATGAAATGTCTGTCATTAGTCAAAATTCAAAATCAAAATTCTAACTTAATTTTCGTGCACGTGTCCAAAACAGATGGCTCTTGAATGGGATCCTCGTGGAATGCACAACCAGGCAATCATTCTGGAAACTGACGATTCAAAGTTTCGGGACGTAGTTGCTTGGATCAGGAGAAGCAGGATCGGATATGCAGTTGAGCAGCAAGTTGAAGTCTACAGTTCTCATATCGAAGACTTCTGGAGATCTGCAAGAGTGGAAACAGTGGCTCGAGTCAAGAGAATCAAAGCCACAGTCAGAAACAAGGCAGTTATCATCACAGAGGACACAGTGAGACAGGTTCTAAGATTTCAGGATCGACCAGAAACTGTCAGTTCTTTACCGAAGACTGTGATCCATCAAGAGTTCTTAAACTTTGGATACAAAGGAGACTTCGATGCCAGAGGTGATATCAAGAAGAGTCAGTTAACCAGAGACTGGAAGCTTATATGTCATGTATTCCTGATGTCTTTATGTCACCGAAAAGGGGGTTATAATGCACTCAGTCCCGACTGGGCAACAGCCATGATTAAGATCTGCAAGAATGAGCCTTTTAATCTGTCGGGTTTGGTATTTGAGTGTATGGTGAGGAATGCCCAAGACACAAAGAAGAAATGGACGATGTATCCGCGGTTTGTCCAGATGATGATTAACTCGCAGCATGAGGATCTGCCTCCTGGTGATAAATATGGTTTTGCCAAGGGTGCACGGTTCTTTACTGAATGCAACACACCGGATTGGGAACCGATGCTGGAAAGCATGTACTCTGCTCAACGCTATCCAGTTGTCATGAAGCTTTTTAGTGAGATGAAGAGAAGACGACAATATACTGCTAGAACTCAACAACCATCTGCAACTGAACCTGAACCTACTGAACCAGCTTCTACTGAACATGCTCCTACTGTACCTGCTTCTACTGTTCCTCAGCACACTGCTGAAGAAGTTGCCCGTGAAAGATCTGTTGGTAAAAGGGCAGCATCTGATCCAGTTCCTCAGAGGCCGACCAAAAGAAACAGGCCTACTGGTTTACTACAAGAAGGGAGAGAATCGTTGACTCCCGAAGAACTCGAAATGGCTGAAGCTGCCAGACTGAATGCTGAACGTGCAAAGGCAGAGAGAAGAAGAAGAAGAGAACAGTTGCCCGAGTCTGAGAGGCCAAGGGTTATGACTGAAGAAGATGAGGAGAATGAAGCTATTCTGGAACAGATGTTTGGTGTGGAGGGTCAACCTGGGCCTTCCACTGCCAGGCCAGGGCCCTCTACTGCTAGGCCTGGCCCTTCCTCTGACAGACCACCCATTCACAAGCCACCAGCAAAGAAACAATCAGTACCATCATCTTCTGTTCCTGGTGCATCTCGTCAAAAACCGGTGCATCAGGAATTGTATGAGAAGTTATCCAAGGAGGTGGGAAAGAATGCAGCCAAGGAAATCTGTATGCTGAAGAATCAAATCTATAATAATCTGGAGTTGAGAAAGAAGCTGAAGAAGTTGAAGCATAAGAACCGAAGTCTTGAAAAGGTGGTCAAAGATCAGCGCTATTTGATTAAGTTTCAGACTGAGGTCCAGATGAAGATGTTTGATATGCTTCAGGAGTTAAAGACTCAGGGTTCCGATACTCCAAAGTTGACATTTGATGAGGTCTTTGATTTCGGAAAATTTATGGAAGAAGAAAAGGAGAAGGAGAGAAAGGAGGAAGAGAGCGATGTAGATGAGATAAGCGAAGACGAGATGCCAGAAACGTTTGTAGAAATTGATGCAGGGGAAAAGACTGTGTATGAAATGGATGATGGGTATGTATTGGATCCTGAGAAAGCTAGTTGGTTTCCAAGAAGGCCAATCACCATTCCTGCGTTGCACCAGACTATTCACCACACTCGTGCTTCTCATCAGGAAAGAGTTATCTGCTGGGGATATGATGGGTTCAAACGTCTCTTCTTTGTAAAGCGAAGGGGAGGCGTCATTCAGTATTTCAAGGGAAGACCAAATTTGAAGTCCCTTCCAAGATGGGACATACGGGAGATGTGCAGAACTCCTTTTCTGAACCACTCTGGGTGTTCCAATGCTAACATGGTGTCTGTGTATATTGAAGATGAATGTGCACGTGATTTCAAAGAATGGAAGCCACAAAAGCCAAGGCGAAGGATGTCGAAGAAAAGGATTGATCCTGCCACTGGACGGGGAATGATAACTTATGTGATAGACCCTCCAGATGTCGTCACTAGGGTTCCCATTCGTCCTGAGCTTCCTGTGCTTCTGGCAGACTTCAAGAAGTGGTTTTACGACAGCAGAACCGGTGAAGCGGTGATTAAACTGAGAGATGACACAGAAGCATTGAGAATAGTTGATCCAGTGGACGTGTTTGCTTTGAATCCATCTGATCTAACTACTCTCTTTGCTAATCAGATAAATGTTGGTGCTGGAAATGCGTTGTTTGAGGAAGCTGTTTTGTTTAGACGGGCTGTGGAAAGAGCACTGAAGAGAAAGCAAGAACTGATCGATCTGGTGGCAAAGATCAACGCAGCTGACAAAGCGAAAGATGACAGAGCGCTAGCTGCTGCTGTTGCTGCTGCTGCTGCAAAGAAATCAGAAGCTGAAGCCACTCCAGAGGTTCAAACAGAAGCTTCTCCAGCAACAGTTGATCTTGAACCCGAGCCTTCACAAGTACCACCAGTCTCTCCAAGCACAGCTCCAGAGACTCAGCAAGATCAAACAACTGTAGATCTAGCTGAGTTGTTCATTCAAGAGCCACCACCTGAAGAACCAATCATTGAAGAAAGCATAGTTCAGGCACTCCCGGCACGTCAAGCAAGAGAAGAGGGGGAGTTGAGTGATGTCGAGATAGATTGATTGTGTAGCACTGGTAGCTGTGGTCTAGGGGGAGTATTGTTGGGTTAATTTGAGACCACAGTTACCAGGTTTAACCATGTTTAGTTGTTTGTTAGAGTTGGAGGGTTAAATGTGTAATTACAGCATAGTTATAGCATGCAAACCCTAGTCTGCGCACCTATTTCACGGAGGCTGCGAACTTAACCTTAAGTTCGCAGTCCTCAGGTTTTCCCCTATAAATAGGAGCTCAGTTGTGCAGCTAGGGTTAGGGTTTTGAATGTATCTTTGAGAGCACAAGTAGTAAAGGTGCGAACTTATTCTGTGTAGTGCGAACTTGTATCATTCCATGGTTGTTTGAAGCTGAATCTTTAATGGAATCGTGTCTTTATGTTTCTTGTGTGTCGGTTCTTACAATATTCATCTAGTTCTTTTAGTTTTCATAGATTAATCAACTAAAACACCTAACAAATAGGTGTTTCTAGTTGATAACAATCTAGTGCACACTTAAGATCTAGCATTTTGGGACTACAATACTACATAACTCTATATCCGATGACCGGTGTTGAATACGACAAAGAAGGGTATGAAAGAATCCAGAAAGCAAAAAAGGTACTTTTTACATACTCGTGATGTTTTTTCTAGAATACGCAAGTTGTTTTTGTAAAACGCAGGTTGTTATTTATATAAAACGCAATTTAATTTTATTTAAATGTAAATGTGTTTTTTATTATTAATGTTGATTGTTAAACTAAAAACAAAAAAAAATATAAATGTTATTTATTAAATTCTATTAATTAGGTATGCATGGATGCAATGGATAACAAGATGAGAGAATACAAGGAAATTGAGGAAGAGATGGATGAAATGGTAGAACAAATAAAAAAAAGTACCTTTGGTGTACCTTTGGTGTGCAAAGTGGGATTCATTTCGAAGTAATAGAGTAGGTGGAAAAGAAACAAATAATGATGACGAGAATGAGGAGTATAATGATACAAAAGAGATTGTTGTTTGTTTAAACGAAGGCAGAGAAAATGAACAAGGTTTAAGAATTGAAGAGGTATATGAGGATGTGGTTACTACAAACAATATACCTGCCAATGCTAATGAAGCAATTGTAGAACCAATGACTGAACTGACTCAGCAATAGATCAACTACAGACTGTCGATCACTGTCTTTATGCTATGGAAGGCAATTGTTTAGGGGATACATTTAGAAAAATCAAGCAAGAAACTAATGACATGCCTCAAAGACAGGAACACAATTCTCCTACAATGTGAACACCATTTGTTTACAGAGTTGTCGCCATGATTGAAAAAGTTACGGACCATGAGCTCAAAATATACCAGTACATTATGGCTCCAATACCAGAGAAGTAGTAAGTAACTTTCCTTATATAATTACTTATGCAAATTTAAAAAAAACAACAAATGATGACATTGTTTATAAATGCATGCAGCAACGTTCAGAGTTGGGAACATGTACTCCGAAACTAGTGTTTGAAAGTATGTATCTTGGTATATGGTTAAACACACATGTCATTGACGCGTGGACTGAAGTCCTGAACATCAAAGAAAAAAAGAAAAAGCAACGTTCATTGTTGAGATTGTTTTGCCCAACAATCATGATGGTAAGCTGTATAAAAAAAATAAATTAAGCAAATCATTAATGTGTCTTACCTTTGTTCCATAAAATATTGCAGCCAGATGAATATTATACAAAGAAAGAGAGTTGGGAAAAAAGGCATCCAGTCTTCACAAGCAATATGCTAGAGCTAATGAGGAAATTAAAAGTGCAAAGCCTACAAGGATTTGATATAATCATGGTTCCAATTCTTATAGACCTGCATTACTACGTGGTAGTATTCGATATCCGGAATGGCATTGTAGAGCTACTGGACAACTCAAACGATGAAACAAATTTTGAAGAAAGATACAAAGGAGTGCCCCAAGTGCTGGTAACAAAAACAGTAAAAAAATAAATAAATTTGTTAAACAATCATATATTAATGTACAGAATAACTTTCTTATCTTGCACTTTGCTTGTAGCGCCATACGTAGTATCTTTGCTTGAAGATTATCTGCAATAGTAGCAACAACATCGAAAACCTCACCATTGTACCAATAAAACGGAGAGAAATGAGCTAGCGGACAACAGAAAACACAGCAGATTGTGTTTGCAATGTGACACATGGAGACATACAATGCACAACAAGATTGGACATGTGAGCTGGCGAACGAAGGGGAGTTTCAAAAAAAGCAGTTAACTATGTTACGACTAAGATACGTAGCAAAGATTATACTGACTGATTACAACTTGATACGAGATAAGGTAGTTACTGACGCGAACAATTTTCTGAAAGTGCAAAACTAAGGAACAATGATGGCTAACTTGTACAAGAAATTAAAAACAAGACAAGATGAGATATAGAAATTTTTATGTTTTGTTTTTATTACACGCAATAACATTAGTAAATAATACGCAAGTTCTTTTTTTGAAAGAGTTGGAATAAGAAAGCTATTAGCTTTGATTGTTGATAACACGCAAATGGTTTTATATGTATACGCAAGTATATCAAGTTAACTATTGAAAATAATAAATCAATAGTATTTGTTTAATACTAAAACGCAATTGCTTTTATATTAAAGCGCAATTATAAATTCTATTGTTAAAATTCTAATCTAAAGTAGTATTTACACATCACCAACACAACTGTTACATGTTTTACACATCACCAAACAAAATTATTCGTCTTGCACATCGTCCATCACCTGATCCTCATCGAACCCATCCGCATCATTAACTTGAACATCTTCTTCAGGTTCATCAACAAGCTCTAGTTCATCAACAAGCACTAGTTCTGACCAGTTTGCTCCTTCACATGCTTACGTCTGTCATGGCCTATTTCACCACAAATCTTGCATGCGCGTGGTTTTTTGCCAGTACGACTTATAGACTTCTCTTTCTTTGACATGATCCTCTTTTGTTTACCCCGAACTTTGTTCTTTATACCGTTGGGTAATCGGACAGTTGCCTCCAACGGTTTATTGTAGCCGAGCAAACTAGCATATCTATCATATTTACTCTACCCAGATTTACTAGCCCTAACCTGATCAACCTTATCCATCATCACCTTCATCTGATCCCTAACTTTTTGAAGCTCATCGACATCTGATATTAGATTGTTGGCAAGATACTCACCAGCAAAAACAATTTCTCACGCAAGTTGTTTAGCATACTTGATTTTATCATCCCCAAAATAAGCAGCATCAAACGCGTGGCTGATCTCATTAAGAACAACCTCCTGCATCCACCTTTCCTATACAACTTGAACACAAAGAAAATGTGTCGGCATAACAATCCATATTGTTCATATCTTTTGCATGTGCAGATGCCAATTGCCCCTTCAGGATCCTTCTCTTCCTTCTTGAACAAAACCTGTGTTTTTTGTTAGAACGCAAACAATAAATGTTAAGACGTAAACATTAAAATTTTGACGCAAAAAACAGAAAAAAACTTTACCTGTAGCAAACCCTCTCCATATGCCTTGGGATCCTCAACAAAATTCTTCAAGAAACCTTCATCAAGTTTCTTTGTTTGGACATTTATCAAATCATTCATGACATATATTTCATCTTTAATGTCAAAAAGATGGTACATGTAAAAATCTTGGCTGCTTGCGCCTCTAGTGGATTGTCGGTCCAAAGATCAGGCTTAGTGTGCCTAGAGTTCATGATTCATCTTTTGGTCGTTCATAATTAGAGGGTCATACAATACCTCAAACTGGTTGTGCACGTACTAGTCAGGTTATGCTAATTTCATAACCTCTACTATAATGGGTCTTCATCCTAAAGTTGTTATTAAACCATTGAACGGGTATATTTTCTATACCTATAGGTCACCCTGGAACTCAAAAATTACTACAACCAAATAATACTTAATTCATATCTATTATTAGTATTATGCAGAATATTAGAATCCTTAAGCTATTAAAAGAAATCACGTACCATAAAGTGTTCACAAAGATGATGAAAAATAGATTGTGAAATAAGTGGAGCTATTCATGTGATTTTATATGCATTGACCGAGTTATTTTTTTTCCGTTTTTCGTGCCAACGGTAAGAAAGCTTAATTGAGAAGTAAACTTCACTTTGAAACAATTACTCATCCATGCACACGTGCACTTATATGAGTGCATACTATTATTATTATTATTATTATTATTATTATTATTATTATTATTATTATTATTATTATTATTGTTGTTGTTGTTGTTGTTGTTATTATTAATTTCTGCTGCGTCACTCGTTTTTCTCGCATAACTTTTAAAATATAACCTTTTATAACAATACAAATATACTATTAAGACGAACTTATTTTTCTCTACGTTTTGACCTAAGTTTCATTAAAAACGGAACAGGGTCAAATATAATATAATATAATATATTATTACTAAACGGTCTCTTATAATACTAATTACTCACCTAGATCTCATATTTCAAATAATCATGTTGTTTGTCACTTTCTCGTCAACTAGCTTTAAATATACGAGTATCCATCTCACATGTTTTTTGTTTTTTTTACTGATCAATGACCCGCTTTATACACTAATAAATATGAACCAACACATGTTATTTATATAATAAAAACGGGATGTTACAAATATACCCCCCTTAAACTTGGTTTCGTCCTCAAAACCTGTCAACTTTGAACATGTGAGGTGAGGACCTCTTCATCTCGTCATCACTCCCTCTGTAATATTTTATCATTTCTATGTTTCAATATTCTAATATTTTTTTATCGTTTTATGACATAACTGCTTTATCAGTTGTTTCATATAAGATCCCATATCTAGATAGGTTGTCGCATACTTCAGTCCAGAAGATGGGTGTTCTACATTTCTTCCCATATAAGGATTCATATGGTGTTAGCATAATATTGGCGTGGTAGCTATTATTGTACGTGGGTTTGAGTAATGCCAGATGGTCGTTCTTACTAATAGTAAAGTTTATTATGTATGCACGTAGTATACCTTCTAAGGCTTGATTGGTGCATTCATTTTGCCCACTACTCGGATATATTTGAGTTCTCAGCTTTCCCTAGAACCTTGCCCAAATCTTGAGGAGAGCAAATCTCTCTCTTGAATATAGCTCATGTAAGCACATGTTATAAGACAATCTATTTAGTATAAGGCTTGACTTACATTCCATTTGTCCTCAAGGATAAGCAAAGTGTGTAGATTTGGTGAACCTATCAATTATTTCCTAATTTGTGCCCATGACACGATCCTAGAAGATTAGAAACAAAGTCCATTATTATCATCTTCCGTTTCTTTCATGGGATTTCATGTTCCTATAGATAGCCCAAACGGTTTTAGATGCTCTGCCTTGACTTTTTAGGTATGTAAGGTATTTCTCTACTTGTCTTATGATATAGCTTTTTTATTCCCAGCTAACCATAATTATTCCTTAAATCCTACATTTTATTGCTACTAGGGTATACGGTATATCTTGACTTATGAGCTTCCTCTGGTATCATATCCCCTATCCGCCAAACTAAGAATCTCATATTCGATTATCGAATTTAAGATACTATCATTCATAGATATCAATAATCTTGGCTACCAACCATCATTTCTTTCTTGATATGGTTTTTAATTAAGGCCTATCATTGCCTTCTTAATTTGGTATAAGAGTATTACCTTAACACCACTTCTAGATGCATAAAGTTTATTATCGGTGGGGCTCTTTCTCTTCTAGTGAATGTATTCACGACGCGTTTGTCTTACAATTAAATTAATGAGATCTACGAATACTACAGATATGCTGGTCTTATGGCATTACTTAAAACTCACAGTGATCGTATCGTATCCTAACCTCCTAGCTATGGGTATCAACCACTACATATCGTATCGTGTCCTAACAACGACCCGTGTCAACATGCTAGAATATATAAAACCTTCTCCAGTGTAAGACTCGTTTTTTTTAACATATATAGTAAATAACAAAACGCCCATTATATATACATTTCATAATATCTTGTCCAACAACCTACTAACAACAAGCCACATTAGTTTAATTACAAAATATGATGTCCAAGTTAGCTACCATGTAAAACTTTGACCCATTTTCAAAATCATGAACACAACACATTAACATCTTGTTATATGACTCAAAGTTTCTATCATTAACATGGTACCCAACCCAAAAGAGACTTGAGCGTGCATAATCCAACCTCGCTTGAGACTTGATCTTCATTCATGTGCTTTACCTATTCAAATCAAACAAGGCAACCATTAGTATGCAATAACACCATCATCACTTGTCCAAGGTAACCAAACATTCCATGGAGTCATGATAATGTCCATGCTTCTACCATTTAACCCATTAAGGGTATTTCCACCTTTTTGACCCATTAAGGGTACTTCCACTATATTGACCCGTTAAGGGTATTTCTACCATTTTGACCCGTTAGGGTACTTCTACATTTTTGACCCGTTAGGGTGCTTCTACCTTTTTGACCTGTTAGGGTACTTCTACCATGATAAATCATTCTACTAGTTTGCACTTGTGTGACCACAAAGGTGCTTCATACCACTTTCAATTCATCAATTTCATCCACAACAATATATACATTACCAATATGACAATTTTAATCATTAACTAATTAGTTGGTAGTAACCAACTTACCTTTGTTGTGTGCACCTTTCTCCTTGTGATCGCTTGTACCATCCACCTTCACACCTACATAGTGAAGGAATTCATACTTTAGCTTTTCATACTTTACCCATTACCATTCTTGGTTCAAGGTAAATAAACTAGCATAATCTCATAGCTACAACCTCTACCATCATATTTATCATGCATTTCTCACAATTTCACCTATTCTAAGATGCTAGGCATTTCATCATATAATTGGTGTGCATATCCATACATTCAAGTGGTTATACCATTCCATGATGCAACACCACCAATTCTATATTCAAATTTACAATCTACCTTTCCAATTAACAATAATACATAATCACATAGAGTTTTCTTGGTGTTGAGGTCCTGTTTGACTTTTAAAAGTCAACATAAAACCTTCATTCCAACACCCACTTAACCCTTTTACAATTCAGCCCTAATACAAGAAATTAACATAAATCTCTTTAAATTTTACACTACTACACATAGCAAGCATGCCTTCCTAACCACAAGAAGTAATCATCACAACATTATCATTAAATCCACCATTCTACTTTCAAACTTATTAATATTAATTCTACAACTTACCAAGATGATTTGCACTACAAGATGGTCATGGATTCATGAACATGCAGGGGATTAGAGGTGTTCTTCTCACTAATTTTTCAGCTATGGAGGATTGTTTTGGCTTTCCCCTTTTGTCGCCCTCTTCCTCCTCCTTCTATGCGTTTCTTTTTCTTTCCAATAACCCCAATTTCCCTTCTAACCCCTTAATTAAAACACTACTTCTATTTTCCCCTGAATCCACCCCTTAAAATGAGCATTGTCTCATATTTAACCCTTCCATTTATCAACTATAATATCACCATTTTGTCCCAAGTAACTAACTTGGTATATTTTTATGCTTATTAGATGTACAACTATCAATGCACTACTTACAACTAGGAGTACACACCTTCACACACACATATATATCTACGCATACACACATACTCATACTTACATATATATATATGTATATATATATATGTATATATATGTATATATATATATATGTATATATATGTATATATATATATATACACACGCATACGCGTATATGCATGTATACATATTCAATTTTTACCATACTATTGTTACTTAACATTTTTGGGGTGTTACAAGTCTACCCCCCTTAAAGAGGTTTCGACCCCGAAACCTAGATACGTACCGAATAGAGATGGATAGTGTCTCCGCATTTCCTCCTCGGATTCCCACGTGAGATCCAAACCTTTCCGATGTTCCCATTGAACCAAGACTTGGTTTATGGTCTTGTTTCGTAACCGCTTCGCCTTGAAATCTCGTATAGCTACCGGTTTCTCTACATAATTCAACTTTTCGTCTATCTCTATATCCTCAAGAGGCACATACGCGGTTTCATCCGCGAGACACTTCCGTAATTGGGACACATGGAAAGTGTCATGGATCCCATTCAAGGATGACGGTAGCTCCAATCGGTAAGCCATTTGCCCGACTCGTGCCAAAATTTTGAATGGCCCAATATAACGCGGGCCCAACTTCCCTCGTTTATGAAATCTAATGATGCCCTTCCAAGCGGAGACTTTTAATAACACAAAATCTCCCACTTGAAATTCGATCGGGCGTCTTCTATGATTTGCATAAGCCTTCTGTCGGTCTTGGGCGGCTTGAATTCTAGTCCGTATCTGGCTAATTTTCTCATTAGTGAGGGCCACTAGATCATTTGGAGCCAATTATCGCTGACCCACTTCCCCCCAACACACCGGGGTTCTACATTTTCTCCCATATAGCATCTCAAATGGTGCCATCTGGATGCTACTGTGATAACTGTTATTATAAGAGAATTCCACTAATGGTAAGTGTTTATCCCAACTCCCACCAAAGTCTAAGACACATGCCCTCAACATATCTATGAAGGTCTGGATGGTCCTTTCGGTTTGCCCGTCAGTTTGAGGGTGGTAGGCGGTACTAACTAAAAACTTTGTACCCAATTCTTCTTGAAACCTCCTCCAATACCGGGATGTGAATCGGGTATCCCGATCCGACACGATGGTCACAAGTACACCATGTCGGGATACAATCTCATTCATATAAACTTCCGTCATCCGTTCGGAGGTGTAGGCCTCCCTAATAGCCAAAAAGTGTGCGCTTTTTGTGAGCCGGTCCTACCACTACCCAGATTGCATCATAACCCTTCCTTGTCTTTGGCAATTTTGTCACAAGATCCATGGTTATCTCCTCCCACTTCCACACCGGTACCTCAGGTGATTGTAGCTTCCCATAAGGCTTTTGGTGTTCGGCTTTGACTTGTGAACAGGTCAAACATTTCTCCACATATTTGGCGATGTCACGATTCATCCCCGGCCATCAATAGTCTTTCTTTAGATCCCGATACATCTTGGTCGCCCCCGGGTGGATTGAGAACCGGGACTTGTGGGCTTTATCAAGTAGTGAAACCTTGACTTCGCTTGTCCAAGGAACCCATACCCGCCCATACCGAGTCTTCATCCCATCTGCATTTTCTTCCAACTTGTCTATCATCCCTTTCATTCTTATCTTCTTCGGGTCAATGGCTTGCAAAGCCTCGACTTGGGCCTTTCGTATCTCACCCGAAAGGGTAGGTGTAATTACTACACCCAAGGCCTTGACTTGAATCGGGGGGTGGATATTCTTTCCGACTTAGGGCATCGGCCACCACATTGGCCTTGCCCAGATGGTACACGATATCACAATCATAATCTTTGATCAACTCTAGCCATCTCCGTTGTCTTATGTTGAGATCTTTTTGTTCGAAGAAATACTTGAGGCTTTTGTGATCGGAATATATGGTACATTTTGTCCCATACAGATAATGCCTCCAGATTTTCAACGCGAACACTACGACCCCCAATTCCAAATTGTGGGTTGGGTAATTACATTCATGGGGTTTGAGTTGCCTTGATGCATAGGCGATGACTTTCCCCCGTTGCATCAAGACACACCCTAACCCTTGATGAGAAGCATCCGTATAAACCACAAAGTCATCCGACCCTTCTGGCAAGGTCAGAACTGGGGAACTAGACAGCTTCTCTTTCAGCACTCGGAAGGCTCTTTCTTGGTCTTCGCCCCAAACGAACTTTTCATTCTTCTTTGTCATCCGTGTCATCCGTGTCAGAGGTAGTGCTACCTTTGAAAAATCTTCGATGAATTTTCTATAATAACTGGCTAGGCCCAGAAAACTTCGAATTTCACTCGGGTTCTTGGGAGGAACCCATTCCATCACCGCCTTTACTTTCGATGGGTCAACAGAAATGCCCCTTTCGTTAACCACGTGTCCCAAAAACTGGACCTCCCTCAACCAAAAGGCACACTTAGAAAATTTAGCATAAAGCTTTTCCTTTCTAAGCGTCTCAAGGACTTCCCGTAGGTGATCCGCGTGATCCAATTCACTTCGGGAGTAAATCAAATGTCGTCTATAAACACTATCATAAAACGATCCAACATTGAACGACACTACTTCAAGACTCGTTTTTTTTAAAACATATATAGTAAATAACAAAATGCCCATTATATATACATTTCATAATATCTTGTCCGACAACCTACTAACAACAAGCCACATTAGTTTAATTACAAAATATGATGTCCAAGTTAGCTACCATGTAAAACTTTCACCCATTTTCAAAATCATGAACACAACACATTAACATCTTGTTATATGACTCAAAGTTTCTATCATTAACATGGTACCCAACCCAAAAGAGACTTGAGTGTGCATAATCCAACCTCGCTTGAGACTTGATCTTCATTCATGTGCTTTACCTATTCAAATCAAACAAGGCAACCATTAGTATGCAATAACACCATCATCTATTGTCCAAGGTAACCAAACATTCCATGGAGTCATGATAATGTCCATACTTCTACCATTTAACCCATTAAGGGTATTTCCACCTTTTTGACCCATTAAGGCTACTTTCACTATATTGACCCGTTAAGGGTATTTCTACCGTTTTGGCCCGTTAGGGTACTTCTACATTTTTGACCCGTTAGGGTGCTTCTACCTTTTTGACCCGTTAGGGTACTTCTACCATGATAAATCATTCTACTAGTTTGCACTTGTGTGACCACAAAGGTGCTTCATACCGCTTTCAATTCATCAATTTCATCCACAACAATATATACATAACCAATATGACAATTATAATCATTAACTAATTAGTTGGTAGTAACCAACTTACCTTTTTTGTGTGCAACTTTCTCCTTGTGATCGCTTGTACCTGCCACCTTCACACCTACATAGTGAAGGAATTCATACTTTAGCTTTTCATACTTTACCCATTACCATTCTTGGTTCAAGGTAAATAAACTAGCATAATCTCATAGCTACAACCTCTACCATCATATTTATCATGCATTTCTCACAATTTCACCTATTCTAAGGTGCTAGGCATTTCATCATACAATTGGTGTGCATATCCATACATTCAAGTGGTTATACCATTCCATGATGCAACACCTCCAATTCTATATTCAAATTTACAATCTACCTTTCCAATTAACAATAATACATAATCACATAGAGTTTTCTTGGTGTTGAGGTCCTGTTTGACTTTTAAAAGTCAACATAAAACCTTCATTCCAACACCCACTTAACCCTTTTACAATTCAGCCCTAATACAAGAAATTAACATAAATCTCTTTAAATTTTACACTACTACACATATCAAGCATGCCTTCCTAACCACAAGAAGTAATCAACATTATCATGAAATCCACCATTCTACTTTCAAACTTATTAATATTAATTCTACAACTTACCAAGATGATTAGCACTACAAGATGGTCATGGATTCATGAATATGCAGGGGATTAGAGGTGTTCTTCTCACTATTTTTTCAGCTATGGAGGATTGTTTTGGCTGCCCCCTTTTGTCTCCCTCTTCCTCCTCCTTCTATGCGTTTCTTTTTATTTCCAATAACCCCAATTTCCCTTATAACCCCTTAATTAAAACACTACTTCAATTTTTCCCCTGAATCCCCCCTTAAAATGAGCATTGTCTCATATTTAACCCTTCCATTTATCAACTATAATATCACCATTTTGCCCCAAGTAACTAACTTGGTATATTTTTATGTTTATTAGATGTACAACTATAAATGCACTACTTACAGCTAGGAGTACACACCTTCACACACACATATATATCTACGCATACACACATACTCATACTTAACATTTTTGGGGTGTTACATCCAGTAACTCCAACATTTGGTTTGTTAATTCCTCCATTGAAAGTCAAGGTGAGACAGTAAATGGTTCTAGTAAGACGGGTTGCCCCCCAAGATCAAGTCGATTCTAAATTCAATTTTTGTATCGGCTAATAGTCTAGAATGACCTTCAGGGAATGCCTCATAAAATTTGACTACTACTGACACATCCATTAAATTCTTACCTTCCTTAGTTTCTGGTGCATTTACTAGTTAATCTAGTTGACCTTTCGGATACACTTAATTGCCTTCATCATCATACTGAAACTTATGGGTTTACTAGGTTTTTCCCTTCGAGTTATCAAAGATTTCCCCTTCGGGTCCTTGATTCGAATTTGCTTTTTATCACCCAATATACGAGTTTGGCAAGCTAACCAATCCATACCTAGTACTATATCCACCAATCCAAGTTTCATTGATAGTAAGTCTGTTGGTATCGAGGTATTTACTAATTTAGATGGTACACCCTTGATATAGATCCCAATTTCTTATTTTCTTCCATATACTATCACTATAAATCGTTTATCTTGCTTACAGAGAATCTGTTCAAATGAAACTCTAAAATATTCGGATATCAAACTTCTATCAACACCAGCATCAATCCATATCTTATCATAGAAGTTTTTTACCAGTATCGTACTCACTATCTCATCAATATACGTACGACTTTTTCAGTCTCTATATCAAAAGCTCTACTTCTTGCTCTATTGGGCTCTGCATTCTTTTATTTCTTAGGCCATAAATCCTTAAGATCATAAAAACCCTAACGAGTCTCTTTACATTAATACCAGGTGTGCATGGGTTTCTTACGATATCTACAAAAACTTATGACATGGATAAGAATGTTTTTTTCCACATGTCATACATTGAAGTGCGGGTCCAGGTCTCCCTTTATAATCCCTAAAATTGGGTCACCCCTGATCCTGATTATTATCCCATTTACTCGTAATAATAACTTCTAGGATTTTTTTCTAATGTATCCCAAAGGTGATAGATGCTTTGGTTTCTAATGCCTCAGCTTGCAAGGCCTACTATCCTTGTACGTGCGCCTGGTTGATTGAATACCAACCATTGATGCATTAACCTTTTCTAGAGGTTTCTGCTTTACGTATACCTTGTTTCATTCAACTCACACAAATATGCATACTCCTACAAACTACACATAAACCGCTGACATACTTAAGCACATACGCTAGACAATATATATAAATTTCACTAGTTAACTTAGAAACATAAAATCAACTCTCGATCTACTTATTACATATTAATCACCTTTCACCCAAGAAAACATATGGGAATAAGGTAAGCACGATATGCTCCCACGGATACACCTATATATACAAGTTTTAGTAGTTGAATGTACTAGAGCTCAACCACATTCTTAAAACTCTACCTACTGTTTCCTGATATCAGTATAATATGATATTTGCGAGATCATAGCGGTATCATTCATTAACTTTCATACTGGCCAGGTATGAAAGCAATATATGATACACACCATGATACCCCCAACTACCATATGGTCCTTCCATCACAAAGTTCGGCATACCAATCATATACCTCCTCTATTATACTAGCCTCTACCTACCAATGTTGACACTTCAACTGGGCTTACAGTCCTAGTTTAAGTCTAGATACTTCAATGAGTACCTAAATCTCTTAAACTAATGCTCTGATACCAACTTGTCACACCCCGCCCAGGCCGGGGCACTTACAGTGACCAGTCGGCGCAAACTTAAAGCGGAAACGTAATCTCATTACATAATTTGAGTGTTTATTACAAGCCAGTGCGATCCAGGTACCACCATGCTAAACAAAGCTTAACTATAATAAGATGAAACCTCTAAATTATTCCAACTCTCAGCTAAGAACTCCCATTCCTTACACCATCAACCTATGATACATGCTCGAGTAATAAAAATACGTCAGCACACAGCTGGTGAGCCACATAAACTGGCTCATCAGTAAAACAACCACATAAACATTTTATTGATCAAGTATGAGCTCCTTGCATGTCACCATAATCATATATCCGGACTAAGCATTATATATTCACACATACAGCGTAAAACACATCCCATATAGATGTACGTGTAAGTTCACGCCCCGGGAAAATATAATGATCATTATAATATATATAACACCCTGGATGCTACACCTATGGTTCGATGCATATAAATGATCAATCACCATCAAAACAATTTTATGAGCAAGTCTCAGGTTTTGAAAATAGTTTAAGTAACTCACCTTGAGAGTCTTTCTTCCCTGCCTAGTTGGGCTTCTACAACTTCAACTACGATCTAAGATTTAATAAACCATATTACTACTCTCAGTCTATGAACTAATATTCTAACTCTAATAGACCCTTTGCATACCACTGCTACTACAGTGCACAAATTTTCCAATCCAAACAATATTATAACTTTAATAATCATGCCCAATATTTTACAATTCATGATTCATCTTTTTGTCGTTCATAATTAGAGGGTCATACAATACCTCAAACTGGTTGTGCACGTACTAGTCAGGTTATGCTAATTTCATAACCTCTACTATAATGGGTCTTCATCCTAAAGTTGTTATTAAACCATTGAACGGGTATATTTTCTATACCTATAGGTCACCTGGACCTCAAAAATTACTACAACCAAATAATACTTAATTCATATCTATTATTAGTATTATGCAGAATATTAGAATCCTTATGCTATTAAAAGAAATCACGTACCTTAAAGTGTTCGCAAAAATGATGAAAAATAGATTGTGAAATAAGTGCAGCTATTCATGTGATTTTATATGCATTAACGGACTTGTTTTTTGTCGTTTTTCGTGCCAACGGTAAGAAATCTTAATTGAGAAGTAAACTTCACTTTGAAACAATTACACATCCATGCACACGTGCATTTATATGAGTGTATCCTATTATTATTACTATTATTATTATTATTATTATTATTATTATTAATTTCTACTGCGTCACTCATTTTGCTCGTATAACTTTTAAAATATAACGTTTTATAACAATACAAATATACTATTAAGATGAACTTATTTTTCTCTACGTTTTGACCTAAGTTTCATTAAAAACGGAACAGGGTCAAATATAATACAATATACTATTACTAAACGGTCTCTTATAATACTAATTACTCGCCTAGATCTCGTATTTCAAATAATCATGTTGTTTGTCACTTTCTCGTCAACTAGCTTTAAATATACGAGTATCCATCTCATATGTCTTTGGTTTGTTTTACTGATCAATGACCCACTTTATACACTAATAAATATGAACCAACACATGTTATTATATAATAAAAATGGGATGTTACAATCATCATTCAATTCTTCTATTGCAGCTTGCTCCTATTCATAACAATCAATTGTACTCCCTGAGTTGCGTACATTTGCAATGCACAGACTTCTTTAGCATCATCATCATCAATCAAAAGCTGTGAAGGCATTGACATTGTAGCTCTAATAACATCATCTACGCCTTCATAGCTACACTGCTTGGTATGGATTTTGTTTTTCTCTTATTTTCATCACCACTACCCTTTATTCTACGATGATTCAAGGGAACATTGTTACGTAGGTACGATTGCATCTCGTCCAACGAGTTGTGTGTGATGTAAGAGATTGCTGGTATTCTGATCCCAAGTTCACTACGATGTCTTTTATTGTATTCGTGCATGTACAATATCTAATTGTTTCAAAATACAATTAAGATGTTTAAAACAACTTGCGTACAAATAACACTTATGTTAGTTTTAAAATAGTATGAAATATGTACTCACATTCAATAATGCAACTGGTCCATTATAATAGTCTTTATCACCAAGCCATCAAGCTTTAGTTCTCCTCAAACATTCAAGCATATACCCACACCAATTCATCATTGGAATTTCACATTCATCACCAATACGTAATAAAAATCTTTGATTCACTGTTGTTGTTTTTGTTATTTCACCGAATATTGTATTCCAGGTAACCAGGAAGTTCAATTTGAATAGTCTTCCACCATCTACATTATCTCCAATTAGTGTCAGAACTCTTCCAACACTTATTCGTGAATTATCAAACTGGTTTTTAAATTCATCAATAGTAGTATCAGCACCCTTTCTTGGCTTATTTTTCTCGAAAACATGTATCTTTCCATTTGGAAAGCCAAAAACCTCATGTACTGTTGATGATGTTATTTTGATACTATGATCGCCCAAATTTAGTATGCTTGTTTCATCATCATAGTTTATCAACAACCAGTATCCCAATGCTGTAGCAGTTGACTCGTATTCCATTGATAGTATGCTGCCAAATCCCATCCCTCTGACATCAGTCTTTTGTGCATCTATTAAGTAATTTACACTCGCCATAAAATCAGTTGGAGAACATCTCATCTTAAGTCTCTTGTGACTATGTTGCATGTAGATGCACTTTATGCGACTAATGCTTCGGATTGTAAATATTAACATGTGTTAGATATTCCTGAAGGTCGAAGGTGAAATAGAATGGTCGAAGGTAGACTGAAAGAGGACGAAGGTGAAAGACTGACTGAAGATATGCATGTTCGTACCTTTATATAGGTCGAATGTGGACAAAGTCCACATTCGTACCTCTATCCTGGTCGAATGTGCATCAACTATAAAAGGATTTAGCTTGTTTTGTAAGTTAGAGTTGTTGGTTATTGTGTGTGTTTGAGTCAGGTTGTTGCTCTCTTGATTGATGTTTTGTGAAAGTCATTAGATTAACTTGTAATCCTTTTAAGTAAACAATATTAAGCAAGTTATCTATGAAAATGTCTTTGAAAAGTATAATTTGTGTATTGTGATTCGAGTATTATCATTTTGTTCTGTTCTAGGGTTTCCGCACTTGGAATAGTGCCTTGTATGATCAGATTTCCTGTTTAAAGCTAAAATTCTTCATTTACAAAGTGGTATCAGAGCCATAGAAATCATACAACAACAAATTGATAATCTCAGAACTGATTTGGACCCTATTTTGATCAAATTTTCTCTGTTTTTCATTGAAAATGGTTTTTGATACAATTTGAAGGTTTTGGACAACAATTCGTGGTTAAAATCAACAATTTCAAGAATTAAAGTTGTTCCAAATCAATTCCGAATCATAACCTGATAAAGATCATCAAAATCCATTAACTTTTGAAAAATTCAGATCAAAATAACCGTTTTTCAAAGTGTAACCGTTTTTTGAACATGGGAGGGTCGAATCTAGAGAGCATGGGTCGAACGTGGGATTTTTAGGTCGAATCTGGAGTTTTTCTGGACGAAAGTAGCTATTTTTAGGTCGAACCGAGGATTGCTGTGTTGAAGTTTTCACTTTCGGGTCAGTTTTTCCACTTTCGGTTCGTTGGGGGTTCGAAGGTAGGATTTGGAAGGACGAAAGTGAAGTTTAGTGGTCGAACGTAGTGATTATCTTGAATATTCTACATTCGGGTGAGCTTTTTGGACGAAAGTAGAGTTTCCAGGGCGAAAGTAGAAGCTGTTTTTGGGAAATTTCAAGTGTGTTGCATTTCTAACTTTGTGAACAACATGTGGGGATTTCCAACTACACCAAGACCAGGAACCACACAACAACAGCAAGTGACCATGGACCCATGGACAGTAGCAGCTCAGAAATCGAACACTCAGTCGTCACAACCAATTAATTACTTAGCGATGACGAGTTCGATGCCTCAGAGCGTTGCATCATCTTCACAACAACCTGTAGCAGATTATTGGGGAGTAGCAGCCGTGGTGGTAAACCCTCAAACTACTAATGCTATTTCTACACTAATCAATGATTTATCTTCAGGTAGCGGGAACAGACCACCCAAGCTAATGGAGATGCAGGAGTACAACCAGTGGCAGAAGAAATTCAAGATTCATCTTGAAGGCATGGGGTTGGAAGGAACGGAGGCGTGGCAGATGATTGCGAAAGGATATGTGGCACCAGTGTTAGAGAATACCGGTGAGCAGATTCCTCTGGAGAGTTTGACTTATGACGAGAAGAAGAAATTTGCGGTGGAAAAGAAGGCGTATTCGCAGCTAACCCAAGCGATCACAAATGATTTGCTACATCAGTTTGGATCGTGCACTACTTCTAAACAGTTATGGGATGTGCTAAAGAATCGTCATGATGGTAACGAGAAGACGAGAAGGTTGAGAATGGAAGAGCTGAGGAAAGAATTTGAGAACTTCAGCTATGTTGGGAATGAGACATTGAAAGAGTTGACTCCCAGATATTGTCACTTGTTAACTGAATTGTCAAGCTATGACATTCAGATTTCTATGTCTGATCTGGTGGACAAATTTGCTGATGCTTTACCACCGTACTGGGATCAACACATGGAGGTACTTATAGAGAAAGATGCTTATAAGTACTGGACCATCAACGAGTTTATCCAGAAGCTGGAGAACAAAGAACTCGAGGAGAAGAGGAAAGCAAAAAGATCTCAGATTCCTCAAAACCCAAAGTTGTACCATGCTAGTACTTCATCAACAGTGGGTAATTGAAGTCATGGGGGAACAGTGGCTCCTCACATAGCATGTGTATCAAGTGTCATGGAACCACCTAAACAATCGATTAACTACCTAGCTCAAACCTCATCTTACACACAACCATCATACACATCACCACCACAACATTACACAAATTCTTTCGTGTCACCATTTTCTCCAATGCAACAAGCTGCATGTTATTCTGCAAATCAACCACAACAACAACCTCAACAACAACAGTACATGACTCAGATGAATCAAACCAATCAGAAACCAGTAGTGTTGGAAACATCCAACATGAATAACGTTACTGTGGAAGTTGCTCAACAGCACATTGCATTGGTTTTAGCAATGGTTGCCTCGTATAACGGTTTAGTGGCAAATCAAATTAGTAATAACAACTTGACCAATGAAGACTATGCACAAATCGATAAAGAAGAGATGGAGCTCATTGACATTCAGTGGGCTTTCGCAAGCATTATGAGGCGAGCAACAGAATTCATAGAAAATACTGGGAGAACTGATTTGGGTACCTCTTCAAACACCACCTATGGCTTTAACAAAGAAAAAGTCACATGTTTTAATTGTGGTGGAAAAGGTCACTTCAAAAGAGAGTGTACACAACCTCCTAAACAAGGTAACCGAAACCCATTCAACTCAAACTACCAAAACCGCCAATCTCAAAATCAAGTTTCTTTCCAAAACAACAACTATCAAAACAAAAACAATTACCAAAACCAACAAAACACCTCTCAAAACAACCAAACACAACCAATCAGAGTCATACTCAACCACCAAATAACCCAAACAGAACAGTCATTCCTATCACTACACCAAATGAGCAACCACAGAATAACAATCAAAATCAAGCTTTGGTGATACAGAATGATGAGAGATTTGACTGGACTGATATGCAAATTGGTGTTGAGGAGATAAGCACTGTTGGGAATGTGGCATGTGTTGCACAACAAGTTGATATTGAGGAGTAGGTGATAGTTGATCAAGTTGAAGAAACAGAAATTGAAGTTGAGGAATCAGTTGAAGAGATGAAAGTGAAGACTGAAACTCTTAAAGTTCAGGATGAAGAGAAAAGTTCGGGAGTTGTGATTGACTCAGTCACAGACGTTCCTAAGGAGAGTGAGTCGGTATATTCAGATTCAGACAGTGAATCAGATTCAGAGACCAATGTGACTTCTTTGGATGATGATATCGATCAATTGCTGGCTGAAGCTGATTTCCTAAAGACGAGGAAGTCGTGCATAGTGGATGATGCCTTTACCAGAATCGATTATTCAAAGTTCTTTGCTAGGAAGGAATCTCATTTCTCTCTAATGGCCATGACAGATCCTCCAAAATAGGTAAGTTCTGAATCTACCACTGACATTCATAGTGCTAAATATTAAGGCACTTGTGATAGATTAACAGAAGAAAACAAGCAACTTCGCGTTCAACGTGATAGTGCTGTGAATAACTATCAATCTGCTCGCAAGGAAGTGATTGCATTCAACAAAGTGCTTGATGAATTAGAAAACTCTTTCATTAAAACAATTAGAAATCAATAGTTACATTGATGAATTAGAAAACACTAAGTTAGAAATGGCCACCATCAAGTGTTTTGCTGAAAAGGTCAACAAGAAGCTTGAAAGTTACAAGCACATTGCATATGTCGTTGACCACATCATCGATGAACCATCTCAAACCACAAGTTATAAGTCTGTGCCATCTCCGGTGCTTTTTGAAAATCACAACTGTCATCAAGTGACACCGGAGAGCTCAGTAAAATCTGACTCTGCATCGGAAGATGAATCCAATACTTCTAGTATCGGAGATCCAAATTCCAATGTGAGACCGATTTTAGGTTTGAATGATGAAGGAGTTACAGCTGAAAATGATGATTCAGACTCTGAGAGTGACAAATCTGAGAACGTGAGTGATATTCCAAAAGAAAATCACATTATCACGAATGAACCAGTGTCACCGTCTCAGCATGTTCATCCGATGGCTAACGCACATCGTGATAAAAAGTCTGAAAAGAAAGAAGTTAAAAAGGATTCAGGTGACAAACCAGTCAAGGTATTTTATCAGATGGAAGGATCCGATAAGATTATCTCTGATGAGGAATATCCAATCAAGTTTGCTAACTATTCTAAAATCGAGAAAATTTGGCAAGAAAGCACAATATGGTTTCCAAAACATGAAAGATCAAATGATATTCCACCAGAAATTTTAAAGAAACTGTATTTGGATGTTCCTAAAGAACCAAAAGTTCATGTCACCGAATTCATCAAACCAAAACAAAAAGCAAACGGTTTTCATGAGCCAGCTTATTCTAGTGGCCCAACTCCTGAGAGTTTAAGGCTTCGATGTATTGATGATCAATATCCCATCAATACATACGCAATGTCGAATGCTCCAAACGTGTTTGAAGAGTACCGTGCATACTTTAAGTGCGGGGAGAGAGGGCATTTACTTGCTCACTGCCCGTACGTGAGGCACAAAAGGCACGAAGTTGAAGTAAGGCAATCCATGAGAAAGCCGGTTGACAATCATTATTATCCACAACGACGATTTGTTCCTCAACCAGCACCATTTTATAACCAAAACAATTTTTATCAAAAGAGGAATGATCGTCAATTTCATTATGATTGTCGTAACCGGATAGCCATGGAAAAACCGTGGAAGAGACCAATGGTAAACACAGCAATTGATAGACAAAGGGTTCCACAAAAACTTGCTGTCAAATCAAATGTTGGACCTAAATCGGTTAAACCCGAGAAGGTAGTCAAGAAGGTTTCATTTGTGAACGATCCGAAGAAATCGACTGAGACCCCAAAATCTCAGATTCGTATTCTAAAACGTTCGGAACAGTCTTGGACACCAAATGGTACTCCGGGACCCTCTACTTCAAAATCAAATGAAAAGGTTGAAAAAGTTTTGAATGATCCCAAACAGATTGTTTCAAAACCAAATGTTGATGTTAGTGAATCTTTGAAGAATGATATTCAAAGACCCAAGACCACACAGGCTTGGGTCCCCCGAAAGAACTAATGTGTTTACTTAATGTGTGCAGGGAGCTTCAGCTGGCCCTATTAGCAGTCTTTGTATTGTTGATAATGGAGCTTCATGCCACATGACAGGGGATTTAGCATTGTTGTTCGACGTGAAGAATATCAATGGAGGGTACGTTGCATTTGCTGGAAACAAAGGAGGATATATCACAATGGAAGGAAGTGTGAGTAACGGGATTGTGAGTTTTGAGAGGATATCGTATGTGAAGCAGATCGATTATAATCTGTTGAGTGTCAGTCAGATATGCGACAAACAATTTTCTGTATATTTTGATGACAAATCTTGCTATATTCTCAAACCGGGCTTCAAAATTCCAAAAGAGTGGGTTATGTTGAAGGCACCTCGAGTCAACAATCTCTATATTTTTGATATGTCTAAGGCAATGACGACCCAGGGGCAAGTGACATGTTTCCTATCGAAGGCTACTGAGAAAGAATCAATCATGTGGCATAGAAGGATGGGACATATTCATTTGAGAAGGATGAACCACTTAGTGAAAAATAGACTTGTCGAAGGCGTAAATGTTAAGCATTTCCATTTGAACGACAAGTGTGTAAACTGTAAGAAAGGAAAGCAACACAAACAATCCCATAAAGTGAAGATAGTAAACTCTGTTGAGATGCCACTTGAGCGATTGCACATGGACCTATTTAGACCTGTCAAACGTAAAAGTCATCTTGGGGAGCTTTATTGTTTAGTTGTCACTGACGACTATTCCAGATTCTCATGGGTAATGTGTTTGCATCAGAAAAGTGACACCTTTAATAATCTGAAAGTTCTGTTCACTCGATTGGAGAATGTCTATGGTCTCAAGATCAAGCGAATTCGGAGTGACAATGGGACGGAGTTCAAAAATGCGAAGTTGGATGATCTTTGTGAAAACAAAGGAATTCATCATGGATATTCTGCTCCGTATACCCCTCAACAAAACGGTGTTGCTGAACGGAAAAACAGGACTCTCATAGAAGCGGCAAGAAAAATGCTAGCAGACTCGAATCTTCCAGTAATGTTCTGGAACGAGGCGATTTATGTAGCAAACTATACACTAAATCGGGTTTTAACAGTGAAGAAGTTTGGCAAAACGTCTTATGAACTGTTACACCAAAGAAAGCTGAACTTGGAGTATCTAGAACCTTTTGGGGCTCCGTGCACAATGTTGAATCCAAGCGAAAAGTTTAGTCCAAAAGCTGAAGAGGGATACTTTGTTGGATATGCAACCCCGCTAAAACGAGTATTCAACAAACGAACTCGACAGGTGGAGGATTGGGCAAATGTTGACGTTCAACAGTATACTAAGAATGTGCAAGGAAATGGTCCCGATTGGATGTTTGATTACAAAGATTTCTTTGAATCATTCAATCTAGATAGCTTGGTTGAAGAGGTTGTTATCCGATTACTTTACGAGTGTGAAAACGCAGCAACTTCACCATTGGTGCGTCCGATCACCGTAACTCCTTCAACAGCTTCTAATGATACCAATGTTCCTGTACCGGAGGAAGAAGTGTTTCAAGAGGCTTCAACTACGTTAGATACTTCAGAATCGGAAGATGATGGAGAATTCGAAGAAGTTATTCTTGAACATGCAACAGAGGCACCGCCAGTGAACCCAATTCCAGATGTTGCTTCATCGTCTAACACGGGTCATGATCTGGATGCAGTAGAGAACTTGACTACTCAGACGGGAGTTATTGTACCTGAACATCCGGAATCTCGGATTCATCGTATTCACCCGCTAGAGCAAGTTATCGGTGACCCTGGTAGAAGTGTTATGATGAGAGGACAGCTAAGAAGTGTCAATTCACCAGAAAGTTTTGGTGCTTTAGCCTTATATGCAAAAATACAAAAGTCTGGTTGTCAGAATGATTGGTCGTTTGCATGTTATGTTTCGCAGGTCGAGCAGCGGACATACAAAGAAGCTCTTTTGGATGATGCCAGGGTTGAAGCGATGCAAGAGGAGTTGTTGCAATTTCAGAAGTCGGCAGTTTGGACACTCACGGATTTACCTCCAGGAAGAAAGAAGATTGGTACAAAGTGGGTGTTTAAGTGTAAGAAAGACGATAGAGGAGTGATCGTAAGGAACAAAGCCAGATTGGTAGTGCAAGGTTTTCATCAGATCGGGGGAATTGACTACAATGAAATATATGCACCTGTGGCGCGCATAGAAGCTATCCGAATGTTTCTAGCGTTTGCCTCCTACAAGAAATTTAAGGTGTATCAAATGGACGTCAAAAGTGCTTTTCTTTACGGTGTAATCAAAGAAGAGGTCTACGTCGGTCAACCACCGGGCTTTGAAGATCCTATCCACCGGGATAAGGTGTATGTTTTGAACAAAGCACTGTACGGGTTGCACCAGGCTCCACGCCATTGGTACGAGGAGCTGAGTACGTACCTCATATCAAAAGGATTCAAACGCGGATTGGTCGACTGTACTCTGTTCATGAAGAAAACAGGAGATGATTTGCTTCTCGTCCAGATTTATGTAGACGATATTATTTTTGGCTCAACTAACGAACTTCTTTGCAGGGAATTTGAACATGTTATGCAGGAAAAGTTCGAAATGAGTGCGATAGGGGAGATGCAGTTTTTCCTCGGCTTGTAGGTGGATCAAAGACCAACGGGGATCTTTATTCACCAAACCAAATACGTATCCGAAGTCTTGAGCCGGTTCCAGATGGAGGATTCCAAGCCGATGGACACCCCGATTCAACCTAATCACGTGATTGGTGTTGACGCTAAGGGGGAGCTGACGGACCCGTTTACATATAGAGCAATCATCGGATCTCTGATGTATCTTACCGCATCTCGGCCAGACATAATGTTCGCTACATGCCTCTGCGCACGTTTCCAGTCGAAGCCGAAACAAAGTCATCTGACAGCGTTCAAGCGTATCCTTAGATATCTGAAGGGTTGTCCGTCGAGAGGACTTTGGTACCCTAATGACGATAATTTTGACTTTATCGCATTTAGTGATGCAGATTGGGGCGGCTGTGACAAAGACTGCAAATCCACGACAGCTGGATGCCAGTTTTTAGGGAGCAGGTTAGTCACCTGGCAATGTAAGAAGCAGACTTCGGTCGCATTGTCTACTTGCGAAGCAGGGTACATAGCAGCCTCGAGTTGTTGCTCACAGGTTCTCTGGATTCAGCAGTAGATGGTGGATTACGGTTTGCAATTTCATAAAACCCCTATAAATTGTGATAATGAAGCCGCAATTGCATTAACTAAAGATACGGGCAATCACTCTAAAGCTAAACATATCCGGATTAAGTATCACTTTATCCGCGATTGTTATGCCAAAGAGTTGATCGATATGGTCAAAATCCACACTGACTATCAACGAGCAGACTTGTTCACAAAAGCTTTTGACAGATGCAGATTCGAATATCTTTTAAAAGTAAACAATATAAAAGAAAAACAAGACTGATCATCACCTCGGTTTATCGTTTTTTTTTTAGTTTTCAGTTTTCTTTAAAGTTTTTACAGTTTTTCAGAAAAATTCAAAAACCCAAAAATATGTTCTACATTTTAGGGGGAGTCTTTTATCCGAAAAACCAAAAACATTGAAAAAGTCAAAAAGCCATAAAAATAGAAAAACCCAAAATGATTTCCAGGATAAAAAGAGGAAATGATAGTACATCAGTGGGGATCTGACACAGGCTAAAAGATAAGTAATGCAATATGAGGCGTGTGTTGATTACGTGTGATGTGCTGATAACTTCGTAGACTAATAACTGTGTGCATTAGTGATACAAACATAACGAACTACTCGTTCGTGGCTGAACACCTCATGGGCATATGGTCTTAGTACCGTAATTTCGTTTGATAGAGTTGCCAAAATCTGAGGTTTCGGGTCGTTGTGTTATTGTTATCCGGGATATTCTGATTGAACTTTTGTCGTATTAATTTACGGACCTAGTTTAATCAGAATATTTGCTAAAAGAGCTTAAATGCCAAAACCAAAAGTTACCGAATTGAGGAACTTTATGTTATTATTGATCAAAGATCATAATTTCATCGTGTCAATTTACTGATGCAAATTAGTAGTTGATATCAGCCTCAACCTGGTATATATGCACATGTTACTTTGATGCATTCGTTTGCTGACCTGTACACCTCTGTGCTATATATCTTGTAACTAAACGGATAACTCTGGCATAATCACGCATTACGAGGAAACTTTGGGCAATTTCTTGATACGGGAGTATGTCGTGTGTGTGGGAACCACAACGTGTTAGTATAATACACCTAAATCGTATCATTTTAAAGCACTGCATAACAGTCTGCATGTGAGCTTATGTGGACAACAATATCAGTAGTTGCCGGGTCACACACTGTTTCTAATGATAATATAAAAGTTTAGATAAACGTTGTGGTCAGATTTCTCAAAACAACTGATATGATCCTCTTACCGGATATCACAAAACATTTAATGTCTTTCTTTACTTTTGTGCATTTTAGTTTGTTTTTTCAAAAAGATACAAAACTCAAAAAGATTTTAGGTGTGTTCTAATATAAATTTCAGAAAAACCAAAAGTTTTACATTTCTGCGTTATTTTTGATAACCGACGGTGTTTGGTAGTCATTTTCTGAGATTTGATGAAACCATCTGAGCTTTGTATCATTTTTTAACTAAAATAATGTATGTAAGAGACTTAATGTGTTGAAAAATGTTTGAACGGGATTCGATTTCGTGATTTGGTAAAATTTTCAAAATTTTCCATTCACATTCGCCCCTTAAATGGGTCGAAGGTGGAAAATTTGTCACATTCGAGCCTTGAAATATGGACGAAAGTGGGAACTGTAACACCCCAACCGATGGCGGAAACATCGGGATGTCACGTATGGATGATTGTTTAGTAGCACATGGTGTATATTGAAATTTTAAATACTTCATTCATAACATAAGATCCAAATGAAACATTGTTTTACAACTTCTAGTACATGACATGAAACAAAGCAAACAACTTCAAATAACTTCTTAATAATTCCTTGAGCATACTTTAAGTCTCGGCTTCATTGTTCCCTGAAACATGTTAATTTTGAAAATATTTTGGGGTCAACAAAATGTTGGTGAGAACTACATAGGTTTTGAATATTGAATAAAAACTTGTACAATTCGGTGTGTCACGTTAGTCTAGTCCATATATGAGAACACAACTACTTTCGGGTAAAGCGAGTGCATAATCAAACCTTGATTGACGAGATTACTGCGATCGAGGCCATACACCTATGGTCCACTCGATTATGTTATATGCGATAACAATCACCCACGCTACCTATGTAGGAGGTACACGTATCCGGGTGGGGTTGTCAGTCCAATAGATCTATCATTGTATATCGTTGGCTTGTACGGAGTTAATGATTATGCTAGAATGCGATGATTACCATAGAAATGCTCGAAACATAATGCAACATAGAATAACACATGGACACTTGAGATTGAATTGTAAATTGATGTTGTAACATGTTTCACTCCAAAAATTGTAAAATAGTGAAAAAGGGGCTATGTAAACTCACCTTTGTTAATCGCGTAAAATGCTAGCGTTGCGGGTGTAAGCGAGGCGAATCCCGAAGACTCAACCTAAGGTTTCAAGTATTCGAATTAAGTGTTTGAGCTTAAGTGAGTCTAGGGTTCCTAATCTAAGGCACCTAGGATGTTAAGTCTAGGTTTTGGGGTTTTTAAGTTTGATGATATAAAACTATAATTATTTATATTTATTTTATAAATAATTCTATTAATAATGAGATGATAAAATAACAAGTGTTCTTGAGTTTGGTAAATGTGATATTTTCTAAGTTTGTAAAATAGTGTAATTAACTTAGAAAATAGTTTGGAATTTATATAAAAGTATTAACTAAATTTTGTATTATCAAAATATCATAAATTGGGAATAAAATATAAAAGGGTTGTAAAAATAAAGTTTTCTGTGGAAACCTTATATACTGACCACAAGAGTCTCAAAATAATTTTTATAAAAGTTTTGGTGACTAAAATCTATTTATTATGAATTTTATACTTTTCAAAGCTAATTTATCAAACAAAATGCAATATTGTATAAAAATATTTTATAACAGGTTAAAACTGATGTGGGAATGTTTATAATACGTCAAAATATATTTCCACCAATTTTCACAATAAAATGAATTAAATACGAATTTTTATGAATTAAATATGATAAATAGCACATAAATTCGGAATAAATAATAAAGACTTTCTAAAAATACATTTTTCTGTAAAAACATAGTCTACTGACTTGAAATGTCTCACAATAAATTTTATAGAATTTTTCTGATAAAACTCTATTTAATATGAATATTATTTGTTTAAAACTATTTTAACAATTAAAAATGAGATATCATATGAAATCGCATCAACACAGAGGGAAAATGGTTTGGAAATTATTCTAACATGTTGGAATACATTCCTGGAAATTTTCATGGTCAAACTCCTTAAGTTCGATTTTATATAAATTAAACATGATTAAAGCACATTAAAAATGATTAAAAATACTAAACAGTTTCTAAAAATCCCGAAACTTTTTCTAAAACTCTTAGTCAGTTATATGAACAAGCCTCCAAAGTTTCATATATTTTAGAGCAGTATCAAGCGAGTTATTGAATTTTAAAGTTCTATAAACCTTTAAATGAAAAATACCCAAAAATGCCTAGAACACCCTAACCTTAGATTTTGCAATTGGAACCCTTAGAGGCTATGTTTGATACAACTAATAGAGGGTTTTTAGACTACTGATATAAATGAAAGATTATGCAAAAGGAATTAGAAAAACTCACGGTTTTGGTTTCTCTAATTGAAGAAAGAAAACCGGAATAATACCCAAAGAAGAAGCTTCCAATTCGCCAAGTTTGCGAGATGATAAACGGGTCTTCTTGTGCAGAAATGATAGACCAGAATATATGAACGTGTGTGTGTGTTTAATTGTGTTAACTTGTTCGTTTGAGGTGCGAATTGGAATGACCAACTTAGTGGGTATTTATAGTCGTTTTTGGATGAATTGGTCAATAATGGGAGTTAATGTGATCAATTGGACGTTTGTGAAGCTTGGGGGACAGTCAAGGGGTAGAGTTGCAGGTCTTAGACACGTTAAAACGCGTTGGGGGCGCAAAAATGGGGTTGAGCTCGAGATGCCATTAATGAAGGTTGAAGAATCTGCAGACAGGTGTGCCGCGGACCGCGGGAGGATAAGGAATTCCTCCGCGGTCCGCGGGCATTTAATAATATTTTCTGATCTTTATCTCCTGTCGCGGACCGCGTGGGATTTAGTATTCCTCCCGCGGTCCGCGGCGCTAAGGAAAAATCAGAATTTTCTTTTTAGCCCCCGGACTTGATTTCTTTGCTTTTCGGGTTCGTTTTCGGACCGTAACTCGCGATTTTAAGCGTCGGGAAAAATAATTGATGAGTTCAAATGTTATATTTATGTAACCATAATATTATATAAGTCCGAATGTGCGATTTTAATAACGAAGCAACCTTTTTATTGAATACGAAGGTTCAAACATGATAACATGATAAAAGTACAAGGACCGAATTTGTAAATAAATAAAAATGCGAGGGACACAGATGTTACAGGAACTCTTAGAAACATTTCACTTTCGGGTTACATTTTTACAGGGTCGAATGTAGACTTCTATAAAAGGCCATATCCAGGTTCGAACCCTCATTCGTAACTTTTTCAAAATTTTTCAAAAGTGCCAAACCTTGTTGCCCTGTTCCTTTTCAATCCAGAATATTGTTCCCTATTCATTTCTCATCAGTTTGATTCTAATTTCACAGGTAATGGCTTGGAAATAAAGTCAGAATTGGGAATTTTTTGTTCGAACCCTAGAATGTGCAATCTGGAACTATTTGGACTGTTTTATCCTGATTTCTTGATTAGGTTTCAATGTTTATTGATTTTAGGGGGAGAATGAATGAAAAACTAGGGTTAATTCACTGATTAGATGTGTTAATCGATTGGATGTACTTATCGAACCCTATTTTTCTTTTAAAATCAAGAAACAATGAATAAACAACAAAATTGATGGTTGAATAAGTTTAGTCGGTCACTTTAGACCATGTTTGAATCAAAAACACAGTCTAAAACACAACAGATAACATTTTTGAATTTTTGGAGAAAAGCAGAACACATTCGTTCCATATCAAACGGGCGAATGTGAAATAAAATGGACGAAAGTAACTAGGAAAGGACGAAAGTGGATTATTTGGGACGAATGTGGAATTCATTTTACATTCGAACTGATAAGTTTACATTTATACTTATTTTCTTACTTTCGAACCCAAAATTTCACACATTCGAACCTCAAAATGGGCGAATGTGGATATGTGAAAAACATAAAAATTTCAAAGTTTGTCGTTTTTCATTATTTTGACGTATTTTTATGTTTCTGTGTTTCAGATGGCAGAACAACCTGAGAATGTGGAGAGTCCTGTAGAGGAAGTGGCTGTTCAAGATCCTATGCAGGAAGCTCAAGAGGAAAATGTACCGAAAGTGTGGTCGTTTGAACCTGCACATAACTGCTGTGCGTATGTTGGAGATGTATTAAAGAATACGGAGTTTTCTGGTATTGTGGACTTTCTCAGAAGGAGCAAAATTATTCATGCTATTGCTACACCAGCAATCATATACAAAGATATTGTGGAAGATTTCTGGAAGAATGCACGATACGACTTCTGGGAGGGAAAAACTGCTATCAGAAGCAAGATTCAAGGAATGGAGATGCTGATCACTGAAGAAGATATTAGAGAGGCACTGAAGATTAAGTTTGAAGAATGTACTGATCCGAGAGTGTTGTCGTGGACTGAGCAGAGAGTATGTTTCCTAAGGATGAAATACAACGGCCCAATCACTGATGGAGCTTTACACAAGGGGAAGCTAAGTTTGCAATTCAAATACTTCGCACATGTGATTATCCATGTGTTCGGGACAGTTAGTGGTGGATACGACGTGATGAGAAAGAGTATTAGTTCGTTAATGGTTGCGTTAACACTTAACAAACCATTTAACATTGCTGGGATGATATTGGATCACATGCAAGAGATGTTGAAGGGATTAAAGTCTAAGAAGTTTTTGATGTATCCCAGATTCTTGATGATGATCTTTGATAATAAGTATCCGAACTTGAGGAAGGATCCGACGATGGTGTTGGGACAAGATCACATGAATATCAGGACATTGGTAAGAATGAAAGGGTATAAAGGAATTCCAGATGATGAGAAGCCACCATACAAGCGTTTGTTTGGATGTTTAGTGAATCCGGGTTACACTGACCCAGGTTTGAACAAGGCGAGACACGATAAAAGTGATTCGGACAATGATGATCCTTTGGTACACGCAGATGCAAATACCAAGAGGAAAAGACAAGTGAAAAACGCTGGAGCCAAAGGGAAGGGCAAGGCGAAAGCTGATGAATCTGAAAAGAAACAGAGGGCAAGGAAGAAAAGTAATGCAAAGAAGGGTACTAGTTTGGTAGATGAGGATTCAGTAGACTCTGAAGAAACTGAAGAAGATGAAAAGTGGGATTCTGAGACTGAGTTGGTGAGGAAGTCTTCCAAACGCAAGGCCACTGCAGTTGGAGAGTCTGATTCACTCAACAAATCTGTAGAAGAAGTGTTATAGAAAGAGCCAATTGATCTAGAAGGTGACTTAGGGCTGGATACTGGAGACTTTGATGGATCTATAGTTGAAGTAAACTTGAAAAAGCCCAAGCACAAGTCAATGGCGAAGAAGGTGAGTACGAAGAAGTTGAGAGGGAAAGAGATTGAAAAGTTGCTGAAAGGTAAGAAAGTGCCTGAAGCTGGTACTTCATCTAAAGTTTCCTCACCTGCTGCGAAGAAACAAAAGAAGGCTAAAGAACCTGAAGTAGTTCCTGATCTGGAATCTACTTTAGAAAAAGTTCTTAATATGTTCAAGCCTGAGAAAGAAAAGACTCCTGTGATTGAATCTTCCAAAGCAAAAGTCACTGTTTCAGACGATGTGATGAAACAGGTGAACAAGAAAATGGAAGAGATGATGAAGATGTTAGTTGCTCAACAAGCTGAGATTGAGAAGTTTAAAAAGAATGAAGAGAAGATCTTACAGATTGTTGTTGCTTCAAAGATGAATCAAGACGAACTTGAGAAGAAGGTAAAACAACTTGAAAGATGTAGTGGAAACAAGAGGATGATTAAAAGTATTAGAAAAGAAAATAAAGAATTGAATAAGGAGAATCAAAGGATGAGTGATCTACTTGATAAACTCTACGGTGAAGCACCTAAGTTGAAAGATGGAGAAGAGGATAAAGAGAAAGAAGAGGAGCAAGTAGACTTTGAGCCCTCAGATGAAGAGGAAGAAGAGGATGAATCAGACGATGATACTTGTTGGGACAAAGAGGATTGAAGAAACCACCTTTTGATAACCTTAGTCCAAATCATATTCTGCTTAAGTATAGAAGAAACTGCTGAAGAAGAAATCAGAAGTACTGAAGAAGAAAAGAGCAAAGTGCTGAAGAGTTAAAGCATCAGAAGTTCTGAAGTCTAACCAGACATTTCGCTGAAGAACTACTGAAGACAAACTACTCATCAGTAGTTTGTCACTCATCAGTACTTTCATATCAGAAGCTTCTAACCGACTCAGACTTCAGTAGTTTAGTATTATATTGTTTTGTTAAAGTCTTGATTCAAGTTTCGATGTAAAGCCTATTGTAAACATTATCCTTAGTATAATATCTTAGCTAAATATCTTAGATTACTTCATACAACAGTCTTGTATGTTTGTCTATAAATAGATGAGCGTGTTCATCTATTTTAGACACGATATATGTGATTTACTTTGATTTAAATTGAAAAACCTTCGAGGCTTTTAAACTTATAATCCATTTCACATCTGAGAATCATAACCTGCATTTACTGCTTTATACTTGAACTGTTTATTGATTCTCATTAACTGCTCAGTCAAGGGAGAGTAATAACTCCTGTTAAAAGTGATATTTTAACCTTAGAACATTTACTATTCCGCTGTGCAATAACTCTTATATAAATCTGCAAACACATAAGTATTCTGTAAAGAGGCCACTGATACCAACAGAGCTCTGGTTAATCTGATCATATATCAATCTAACAAATTGAGAATCAGACACAGGCTCTTATTGATATCCAATAAAGGATTAAAAGGTTCACTTTTTCATCCATCACTTTAAAGAAGTATTGACAAATCCAAACTTCTTAAAAATGGACCCTTATAATACTGGATCTGCCAACAAACCTCCTATGTTAGTCAGAAATGAATATAATATCTGGCAAAGGAGGTTGGCACATACAATTTCTCAGACCAACACTGGTTGTTGGAGGTCTGTAATATTTGGACCTCACAAACCAGTTGTTACTGATGAAGAAGGAAAAACTGAGAGACCAAAAGACCCAAAAGACTACACTGAAGAAGATTTCCAAAAATTTGAGCTAGATGCAAAAGCTTTCTCTATGTTGGCTATGGCTCTCCCAAATGAAATATATGCTGGGCTTTTACATTGTGAAAGTGCCAAAGAGCTGTGGGATTGCCTAAAAGAACAGTTTGCAGGAACTAAAGAGGTGATAGCCAACACTAGAGAAATCCTGGCTCAACAATATGAAACTTTTGCTCACATAGATGGTGAAACTTTAACACAACAGTTTGAAAGATTTTCTTCACTCATCTCTGAGTTAAAAATTAATAATCAGACCTATACAAATGCATCTATGTTACATAGATTTTTAAGGTCTTTACCTTCAAAATGGGAAACTTATTCTATAGTCCTCAGATCAAGTTCAGATTTTAACACCCTGAACCTAACAAGGTTACATGGAAAATTACTAACTTTTGAAAGAGAAATCAATCAAAAGAAAAAGTTACAAGAATCTGGTAAAACTGCTGATTACTATACTCCAGGTAGCACAGCCTTATTAGGACATGACTCACCATCCTGTTCTAATAATTTTGGATCTTTTGACCACATTGACATAACTGTTGGGATCTCATTAGATGGATCTTTCCCATCTTATGACAATGAAGACCTAAGTCAAACTGCTGATAACATGTGTTTCATCATGGATGATTTAAAATATTTTAGCAGTGATGACTTAGAAGAAATGGATATTTTGCACCAACTGGCCTTGTTAAGCATTAAAACTAACAAATTTTACAAAAGGTCAGGAAGGAAATTTCCAGGACTAAACAACTCAACAAAAGTTGGTTTTGACAAATCTAAACTGAGATGTCATAAGTGTCAAAAGTTGGGACACTTTGCTAGAGAATGTAGAAGCTCTAGCTACAACCAACCCATGTCTGGAAATCAATTTAACCCCTCTTATAACAGGAATAATGGAACTCAAGGGAGTGCTCATTTTGTCAAAGGCATCAACTTTAAAACCAAAGGCATCAACTTCAGAAAATGATCTCTGGCACAGGAGACTTGGCCATGTGAACTTTAAAACCATCAATAAAGTCACTAAAATGGGCTTGGTCAGGGGTCTACCTTTGAAGGAATATCAGTGTAAAGAACACTGTGTTTCCTGTCTTAAAGGTAAACAGCATAAGTCCTCCTATAAGTCTATTGAAGAATCTAAAACAACTGCATGTCTTCAACTACTCCATATGGACTTATTTGGACCAGTCAAGATTATGAGCCTTGGTAAGAAGAAGTACTGCTTGGTCATCATTGATGACTACTCAAGATTCACATGGGTCTTCTTCTTATATTCCAAGGATGAGGCAGCTGAAATCATCAAGTTCTTCATTCTACAAGTTGAGAAGCAATATTCTCTTTCTGTCAAAGTCATCAGGAGTGACAATGGGACAGAGTTCAGGAACAAAACTCTGGATGAATTCTGTTTGTCTAAAGGGATTGTTAGACAATTCAGCATTCCCAGAACTCCTGAACAAAATGGTGTGGTAGAAAGGAAGAACAGAACTTTAATAGAAGCAGCTAGAACAATGTTAGCTGATTCAGGCCTACCTTTGTATTTTTGGACTGAAGAGTCAACACAGCTTGTTGTAGATGCCGTTTTGCGACTAATGATTAGATACTAACATGTGTTAATGGGCGAATGAGTTTAAGAAGGGGCGAAGGAAGCTAAAGAATGGGCGAAGGAAGTTTCTCATGGGCGAAGGAAGATCAGGAATGCATAGAAGAACACATTCGACCAGTTCACTGGGCGAATGTGGAAATCTGCCACCTTCGACCAGTGTAACTGGGCGAATGTGCAGAGGTTATAAATAGGAATTGAGTTTTTGTAATGTATAACGAGTCTTAGAGAGTGTGTGTTTTGTGTGTGTGTTCCTGAGAGGTTAGAGAGTATCTGTTTGAGGTCTAGATTAACTATATCAGTCTGTAATCAAGTTTATTGCAAAGTCAATTTCTGAGATTTGACACTACCAATTGGGCTTTGTATCATTCTCAAAGTGAAAATTTGTGTTATGGATGCTTAACGGATTGACAAATGTTGAACGGGATTCGAATTTGTAATTTGGTAAATTTTTTCAAAATTCCCATTTTACATTCGCCCTTAATTGTGGACGAATGTGGGATTTTTGTTCACGTTCGACCCTTTCAATTTGGACGAATGTGGTTTCTACTCAAATTTTTACATTCGGGTAAAACTCATATTACCTTCGTGCCATTGGTTTGGGGCGAAGGTGGGATACTTGTTCCTTCGTCCAAAGGAAACGGACGAATGTGATGCCCTATATATATACCATAACAGGTTCGACCAAACAGTTGCATTTTTTTTTTAAAATTTGTTCATCATACCAGACCTTGTTGATTTTGTTCCCTCTGCTTGTGCATTGTGTTTGTTGCTTCTTTCTGATCATTTTCCTATAATTTTTACAGGTAAAGGTTAAGGAATGAATCCAGAAACCTTCGGTTTTTCAAACGGACTTAGGGTTTAGGATTTTGGATGGTGTAGTGTTTCTGAATGCCTAATGTTGATTGATACTCATCCCATATCAGTTTTAGGGGGAGAGTTTGATAGGAATTAGGTTTTTAACAACATTTAAGTAGTGATTGATTGTTTAAACACTGAAAAACCCTAATTCGCTTTGAAAACTGATATAGAATGAACAATAAGGGCAATTGATGATACACGAAGGTTAATCGGTCATGTTAGTGTAAAATCTAATCAAAATCAAGGCCTATAAACACAGTTTGAAAATTTTTAAATTTTGGGGTTTATCCAGTTTACATCCGGTTCATCGTTGTGGACGAATGTGCAACTGAACGGACGAAGGAATATCAAAACGGACGAATGTAGTTTTTCAACTAAAACCATTTTACATTCGACCATAATTTTATACCTTCGGCCACAATTGAATACATTCGACCAGTTAAATATGGGCGAATGTGGAATTTTCAAAACCTAAAATTTTGATTTTTGACGATTTTGTGTTTTGACGTTTTATTTTGATTTTCCATTACAGATGGCTGAAGAACAATCAACTGCTGAGATTCCAGTGGAAACTACAGTGACTGATCCAGTTCCAGAAAATGTGCAAGAGGAAGGATCATCAAGCGGTAGCAAATGGCCGTTTGAGAAGACTCACAACGTTTGTGCATATCTTGGTGATGTTGAAAAGAATGTAGAATTCACAGAGATCATAAAGTTCTTGAAGAGATGTAGAGTGGTTTATGCACTGGCAACACCAACTATTATCTACAAGGATATAGTTGAGGATTTTTATAACAATGCCAGATATGATTACTTTGATAATCAGACTATCATCCGGAGTAAGATTCAGGGAATGGAGATGTTTATTACTGAAGCTGACATTAGAGAAGCACTCCAGATCCAGTTTGAGACAAGTGAGGATCCAAGAGAACTTTCCTGGACTGAACAGAAGGCATGTTTTCTAAGAATGAAATACAAAGGACCGATTACTGATGGTTCTATGTATAAAAGCAAGCTGAGCGTGCAGTTCAAGTATTTTGCTCACGTCATTTTAATTGTATTTGGATGTGTTAGTGGGGGTTATGACGTGATGAGAAAGAGTTTAAGCTCGTTAATGGTTGCATTGACTCTCAATAAGCCATTCAACGTTGCTGGGATGATACTAGATCACATGTTGGAGATGTTAAAGGGATTGAAGAAGAAGTACTTTATGCTTTATCCAAGATTTCTGATGATGATCTTCGATCACAAATATCCACACTTGAAGAAGGATCCAACACAGATACTGAACATGGATCATATGAATGTTAGAACCTTAGCAAGAATGAAGGGTTACAAAGGTATACCTGAAGATGAAAGACCACCTTACAGAAGGTTATTCGGAGCTTTGGCTAGAGAGGATTATGAAGATCCTGGAAAGAATCTAGCAAGGCATCCTAACAGTGATAGTGATAACGATGATCCACTTGTGTATGCTGATGCAAACACAAAGAGGAAAAGGCAGGTTGTCAATCCCGGAGCCAAAGGGAAGGGCAAGGGAAAGACAGAGCAGGGAACTTCAAAACAAAAAGCAGTGAGGAAGAAGACTACGGCCAAGAAGGGGACAGGTTTGGTAGATGAGGAATCTGTTGATTCTGAGGAGACTGAAACTGAGGAACAATGGGATTCGGATGCTGAGAATGTCAGGACTACCAAACAAAAGGCCACTTTGGTTGGTGAGTCTGAATCTTTGAACAGATCAATAGAAGAAGCTAATAAGGGAAAGCAATCTATTGATGCTGTAGATGAAGTTTTGACTGTTAATCTGGATGAGTTGAATGAAGGAGAAACAGTTGTTGTGAATTTGCCCAAGCCCAAACACAAGTCTATGGCTAAGAAGACAAGCACAAAGCAACTCAGAGAGAAGGAGTTGAACTTATTGTTGAAGGGAAAGAGATTACCGGATGCTGGAACATCATCTAAACAATCTTCACCAGCTGCAAAGAAACAAAAGACTAAGGAGGCTACAACATTACCAGTGGAGCAGTTCAATATTGCACTGGATAATGTTCTGAACATGTTTACTAAGCCTCAGAAGGGAAAAGAAGTTGAGGATGAGCCATCTAAGTCTAAATCCAAGTCTAAGAAGGTCACTGTGGATAATGAAGTGATGAAACAGATGAACAAAAGAATGGATGATATGATGAAGATGCTTGTGGCTCAACAAGCTGAGATTGCCAAGTTTAAACAAAATGAGGAGAAGATGCTTCAGATAGTTGTTGCTTCTAAAACCAATCAAGATGAAATAGATGAGAAGGTCAAGAAGCTTGAAGCAAAGAATCAGAAGCTTGAAGGTAAAGTTCTGAGAAATAAGAACAGATATAAGGCAATCAAAGAAGACAATAAGGAGTTGAAGGCTGAAAACAAACGCCTTAGTGATCTGATTAATGATTTGTACAACACTGCACCCAAGCTGAAGGAGGGTGAAGAAGATGAAGAGAGAGAAGTTGAGAAAGTAGATTTTGAACCATCTGAATCTGATAAAGAGGAGGATGAGGATGATGATGAGAATGAAGAATCGGATGAGAATGATGATGAAGATGATAACAATGATGATGATGATGATGCTGAAGGTTCAGGGAGTCAAAAAGATGATGATAGTAGTAGCAGTGATGATGATGAAGGAGGAGATGATACTGCTAAGTTTACTTTTGAGAAGAGACCACCTTCTAAGAAGAAGAAAGACACGGGTGAGTCTAGTTCTAAGCAGAAGGGAGAGAATGTAGATGATGAGACTGTGTTCTGGAACGAGAAGGTGAGGTCGTTATCTGATGATGCAAAACAAGTTTACAAAGATATGTTAGAGAAGAGAGAGTGGACCATTGAGTTCACAGGTCGTTTTGCAGAAATATTCCAAACAGATGATATGCGTTATGAGTTGGAATATAACGATCCAGATCTTGAAGAGGGGGAAGTACCTGCTTCTGTAGCAAAGGAGATATTGGATGGACTTGCACAGAGAGTAGGGAAAACTTTTGAAGAGTTTATTGTTGATGAGTCGATTCCACCTATTCCTGAAAAGGATGTTGGAACTCACTCTGATGATAAAGAAACCCCTGAGTTTGAGGAAGTTGAGATTGAGGATATTACACACGAGGAATATCCACAGTACTTCAGACAAAATGATGAAGACGTGGTGTTTCCTGATTTTACAGAAAGGCATAATACGTCTGCAAGGAAAAAGGCAAGAAAAAGAAGTGCTGAATTTGTTGAAAAGGTACTTGGATCTGATTTGCCAGAATCTTCAAGCAAGACTGATGAGTTGAAAGAGTACTTGAAGAAACTAAGATTGATGGATGAAAACCGACCAAAGCCCGAAGCTCAAGGAAACTTCTACAGGTTTCATAATGTAAAGTTCAGAGGCAGAGCTCTTGGGTGGACATACTTGAGCAGGCTGAAGTGCTTAGCTGCCAAGTGGGAATCAGGAATCTTGTATTTTTACAGATTCATTGATTTGCTAACTCTACCGTACTGGGCGGTTAGAGATCTATGCAGATTCCCTATGTCGGGTGCTTCAGTGAATAATACTCACGTCGGTTGGTGTGCAGATAAATTGGTTTGGGAGAGTAGGACGAAGTGGAATAGATTCAAGCCACAGTATCCCCGGAGGAAAGTTCACAGGGATACTGATCCTCGAACTAAGTTGAAGAGGGTTACCTTGATATACAAGGCACCTGAAGTTATGAGGAAGATTCCTTTGATGCCTATGCCTCAACACTTCAGTGCTGACTTCATATTTTGGTATTATGATTGGAGGAAAGCAGAAGCTGTGATAGTGCTGAGAGATGGAAAGGATAAATACAAGCATGTGCATGTATTTGATCCTATGTGGCTAATCAATTGCACCTTCGAAGACATCATCATGTTATTCTATAATCCGATTCATCATGAGCCTAATGACGCAGATCAAGCAAGGAAATACACACAAGTTGTGGGTGTTTGCTTTGCTTATGATATCAATGCTGGAAGCAATTTGGAAGGGAAGCTTGGCAAGAAAGTTAAGATGGCAAATGTGTCGAAGCCGGGAAAGAGAAAGTTAGAGCCGGAAATGACAAAAGAGCAGAAAAGTTTTCTGAGAATCAAGCTGTTGAACAAGGCCATGGATGAAGACAGGAAAAGATCTAATCAATAGTCGAGGGGGAGTTTGTAGATGCCGTTTTGCGACTAATGATTAGATACTAACATGTGTTAATGGGCGAATGAGTTTAAGAAGGGGCGAAGGAAGCTAAAGAATGGGCGAAGGAAGTTTCTCATGGGCGAAGGAAGATCAGGAATGCATAGAAGAACACATTCGACCAGTTCACTGGGCGAATGTGGAAATCTGCCACCTTCGACCAGTGTAACTGGGCGAATGTGCAGAGGTTATAAATAGGAATTGAGTTTTTGTAATGTATAACGAGTCTTAGAGAGTGTGTGTTTTGTGTGTGTGTTCCTGAGAGGTTAGAGAGTATCTGTTTGAGGTCTAGATTAACTATATCAGTCTGTAATCAAGTTTATTGCAAAGTTAATCTATGAAAAGCATTTAAAAATGATCTTGATTGTGTTTTGATTGAGTTTACTTCAGTTTGTTCTAAGCTAGGGTTTCCGCACCTGGTTTAGCAACTTGTATGATCATATAATCCTGTTTTAGTGTCAAATTCTCTCCTCTACACTTGTTATGTTCAGAATAGAGTTCTTATCAACAAGAGACATACCAAGACTGCCTATGAAATTCTTCATGGCATAAAGCCCCTTATCTCCTTCTTCAGGGCTTTTGGATGTCAATGTTTTATCCTCAACATCAAAGACTCTATCTCAAAATTTGCTGCAAAAGTTGATACAGGTTATTTTCTTGGTTATTCTCCTTTGAGAAAAGCTTACAGATTATTTAATTCAAGAACCAAGATAGTTGACGAAACACTGAATGTCAAGTTCAATGAATCAAAACACACTCTTATTCCAACAAATCCTGCTGAATTATTTGATCTTGACAACTTTCATTTCGGACCTGAAAAGACTGTTAAATCATCCAAACCCCCTCAAAATGGTTTTCAAGGATTTGAAGATGATAGTCCAACACCATGGACTCCAAACACAATCAGAAGATCAACTTTTAAACCTTCAGAAGTTTCAAAAGCTTCAACTTCAGGAACTGCTGATGAACAACTTGAAAGTACTGATTCAGCTGAACCTAAAACTCCTGAACCTCAAACAACAGCTGAACCAGATATTATGAATCTCAGTGGTTTATTTGAAGAAACAGTAGAGCCATCCTCTAGTACAAGTCTACAACAACTGATTGAACACAAGGATCATCCATTGGATCAAATTATGGGTGATATTGCTTCAGGGGTACTTACAAGAAACCAGCTTTCCAACTTTTGCTTTTTCTCAGCATTCATTTCTCAGTTGGAACCAAAGAAATATCAAGAAGCCCTCAAAGACAACAATTAGGTGCAAGCTATGCAAGAAGAACTGCTTCAATTCAAGAAGCAACGGGTTTGGGAAATCTGTCCCTTACCTCCAAACAAGCAACCAATTGGTACAAGATGGGTCTTCAGAAACAAATCAGATGAAGCTGGTATGATCATCAAGAACAAAACAAGATTGGTGGTACAAGGTTATTCTCAAGAGGAAGGGATTGACTATGATGAAACCTTTGCACCAGTTGCAAGACTTGAAGCTATCAGGTTATTTTTAGCTTATGCAATTTCCAACAACATAAAAGTTTATCAAATGGATGTCAAGAGTGCATTTTTGTATGGAAAAATAAAAGAAGAAGTGTATGTCTGTCAACCTCCAGGGTTTGAGGATCCTTCTCATCGTGACTGGGTGTACAGACTTGACAAAGCTCTTTATGGGCTAAAACAGGCTCCAAGAGCCTGGTATGAAACACTTTCAAACTTTTTACTTAAGAATCACTTCTCAAGGGGATCCATTGATAAAACTCTTTTCATAAAACATGTTGGTAATCATGTCTTACTTGTTCAAATTTATGTTGATGATATCATATTTGGTTCAACAAATTCAAAACTGTGTGAAGATTTTAAGAAACTCATGCAATCAAAATTTGAAATGAGTACAATGGGAGAATTGCAGTACTTTTTGGGACTGCAAATCAAGCAACAAACAAATGGAACATTTATACATCAATCAAAATATGTTAAAGAATTATTAAACAAATTTTCTTTACAAGACTGTAAATCATGTTCCACTCCCATGACACCAATCACACAAGTTGAACCAGATGATCAAGGGAAACAAATTGATCAAACCATGTATGGATGTATGATAGGTTCTCTTTTGTATTTAACCGCTTCTAGACCAGATATTATGTTTTCAACTTGTGTCTGTGCTAGATACCAATCTGCACCAAGAGAATCACACCTAATTGCAGTCAAAAGAATCTTCGGATATCTGAAAGGAACTCCTACTTTAGGAATTTGGTATCCTGCTTCAAGCAATACTAAGTTAACAGCTTTTTCAGATAGTGACTATGCAGGGTGCAAAATGTCAAGAAAATCAACATCTGGTGGTTGTCAATTCTTGGGAAACTGTCTGGTGTCCTGGCAATCAAAGAAACAAACATCTGTGGCAACTTCAACAGCTGAAACTCAATACATTGCTGCTGCAAGCTGCACTTCACAGATACAATGGCTCCAATATCAACTACTTGATTATGGAATCAAAGAGACCAAGAGTCCACTCTTAGTAGACAGCAAATCTGCCATTAGCATCATTCAAAATCCTGTTCAGTTCTCAAAGACTAAACATATTGAAATCAGGTATCATTTCATAAGAGATTGCTATGAAAAAGGCAAGATTGAGGTGAAACATGTCACAACTGCTAATCAAATAGCTGATATTTTCACCAAACCCCTTGATTCAACAACATTTCAGAGGTTAGTATTCATGCTTGGGATGTTAAATTTGGAAGAAAGTCTGTAAGTGTTTTCACTTTTTAGTTCTGCACATATTTTATTTCACTTACATACTTATCTGTCACAAACCTCTGATGAACAATTTTGAGAAAGAGAAACTACTGAAAATTTGAAAAACATCAAAATGGGAAAAAAAATTTAAATAGAAGTAATTACTGATGATAATAAGAAGTTATTCAAGTGTTTTGAAAGTCATTCTCATCAGATGTTTCAAACAACTGAAGAGATGACCAAAACCACTGATGAAGAAACCTTCTTCATCAGTAGTTTCATTAAAAAGGGTAAATCTGACATTTCACTCATCAGAAGTTTGACCTAGTCGGTTAAAAACTTCTGATAAATACCTTTTTCAAACACTTATCCATTCAAAAAGCAAAATTCCCTTTCTCTCTCTCAAAGCAAAACCAAAACCCCCTCTCTAACCTAAAAATTACTTTTCGATCAAACATCCATGGCTCTCGTTTTAAAACAGGGACACAATCAAAGAGGCTACTTCGAGAAAGATGATGCCTGGTCCCAATACGATGAGATCATTGATCTTGTTGTTAAATCCCAATATTATGAAGCTTTCACCATTGATCCTCCAATACATGAAGAAACTGTCAATGAGTTCTGGGCTAATACAGAGGTGGTGACAGTTAATAATGAAGTGATTTCCCTCAAATCATCCATTCAAGGGAAATTGATGGCCATATCACCAGAAAGTTTAAGCATAAGGCTTGGTTTGAAGGATTCTGATGCTCCTGAGCATATCTCAAATTCTGATATTCATCTTACCATGACAGAATGTGGCTATCAAGGTACTTTGGCAGAGGCTACAGTTTATAAGAAATATTTTGATCCAAAATATAAACTATTATTTCATTATATTATTATGTGCTTGAGTCCTAAAACTGGATCTTATGATCAAATGCCTTCAACTTTTCAACCTATTTTTCATTCAATAATAAATGAAACACCTTTCAAGGCATCAAAACTGTTCTTTAATGAGTTGGTCTTACATCATGAAAACCAAAAGAAAAAGTTTTTGTTATACCCAAGGTTTGTTATGCAGTGCATAATAAAAGAACTTGGAGAGGGAATACTTGTTGGTGAGTCAAAAATTTTAAAACCATTAACTTCCCAAGTATTCTCAAGGCACAACAAATCGGCCATAGTGCCAGAAGATGACCAAGGGGAAGAACAACCCATCCCTGAGGAACCCACATCTTCAAAACCTAAAAAGAAATCCAAAAGGCCTAAATCTCTCAAACAAAAACCTACCAACCCAAAGAAACAAATAGTTCAGGAAGTGGAGAACCCTGAAACTACTGATGTTCAATCTGCACTTGATAAGGATGTGGCTGAAACATCCTCTCAGCACACACCTTCTCCACCACCAAAAAGAAAACCAGTTACAGTCATTTTTCAAAGAAAAAGACTCAAAAAGACTGTAACTACTGACCAATCCTTCCAAACTACTGACCCAGAACCTATACAAACTACTGAACACCAACCCATTACAACTACTGAACCTGAACCCTCACATACAACCATAGAGATAGCACAACTTCTCCCAGGACTAAAAGGATCCCATCCAACACATGTCACTCCCCTAGCAACACATCAAACAGGGGAGATGCCTTCAGAACTTGACATGGATGTGGACCTTATTGGCCCTAACCAGGGAGATGAGGATGGACCAGAGTTTGTAAGCCCAAACTTAGAAACTCTTGGTACTTTTGAGGCTGCTACTACTCATTTATCACCCAGTGGTGAACCTGAGGACAGTAGTAACATTGCTAAGACCTCAAATTTGGCAACTACTGATGAAGGCTTATTGCCTGAAGTAGGAAAACCTCAGTTCCAAGACAAAGAGGTTCATGAGAAGACTAGTTTGGAGCTAGCTCATGATATAACTGATCCTGCCCTCATTGAGGACACTATCAGGGATTCAGATGATTCCATTAGCTTGGATGATGAGTCACATATTCCACAAAATGAATTGCCGGCTGATGTTGAAGATCCTGAATCTAAGGTCTCTAAGTTCAAAGAACTGGTCACCAAAGATCAGGTTAAAGACCACTTAAGCCCTATTTCCCCAAAAGTGGCATCTTTAGAAAAATCTGAAGATCACCCAAAAACACCCCCTTCACAAAAACAGCCTACCCAATTCCCTGGGCTCTCTAGCATAGATTTGAACCAACTATACAGCCCAGATGGTCCCCTGTTCCAGACAATGAAGGAAATCCTAACTGCTCAACTCAAAACTTTCACAACTGCTTGGGAGTTGAAAGCTAATAACCAGTTTGGATTGATAAACTCAAGACTTGCAGAGCTGAATAAGAAGATGGATGATACACAGAAACAACTTGCAACATTGTCTGCTGCAACTTCTCACTCTCTAAGGCTTCCAGAAGTGGATGAAGCCAAAAAGGGGGAGAAGACTAAGGAACCAACAACTGAAGTATCTACTGAAAATCCTGATGCTGCTGAAAAGACCATTAAAAGACCAGGAAAAGAGATCTTTCAGGAGTTCAGTTCATCTAAGGCTGCTGAAGAAACTACTGATCCAATTTCTCAAACTGCTGAAGACAATCCTTCAGTAGTTGTGAAGACCATTAACCCTTCAGAAGTTCTTTCTTCCAAACCCATTCAAGGACAGTCTTCAAAGGCAACTGAAAGAGAACCAGCTTCTATTCCTAAGCCAACAACAACTACAACAACTGTTTTGAACCCTACTCCTATTTCAATGTCAAAAGAACTGTTGGAGAAGAGTTTGAAAGAGGCTCAAAAGAAGGCTAAGGAAGACAAAGTTTGGAACAGCCTAGAAGCTCGAGATGATCTGAGCTATGAAGAAAAATTAATCAAGTATCAAGAGAAGCTTGATGAGCTTGAAGCTGAAGAGAGAGCACTTGAGGCTGCTGCTGAAGAAGACAAAAGAGCACAGCTGATCAAAATGATTACAAAGAACTCCAAGGCAAAACAAGTCTCTCTGAAAAGACTCTCAACAGAAGAACTCACAAGAAGAGCTCAACTTATATCTGATAGGTTGGCAAAAGAAAAAAAGAGAAAAGCTAGAAGAGCTGAGATAGTAGAAGAACTTGTAGCAAATGGTTATGGTTCAAAGGCCTCAGTTTCAAAGTGGAAAGAAGAAACATTATATGAAACTTACAAGAAGTTCAAGGCCAGCAAAGCTGCAAATCCAGATAGATTTGAAACTCCTGAAGCCCAACAAACTTCAATCATAAAGAGATCATCTGGTGCACTAAGAAAACCAGCTACAAAGAGAAAGGCAGAGGAAACAACTGTGAAAACTGATTTCAAGATGGTACTCTTGGAAGGAAATCAGTTAGTTCATGGAGATTTTGATGTAGAAGAGAAGCACCTGCTGACACAATTCAGAGATCGTGCTACTTATGCTTATCAACTGCAACAATCCATTAAAGAGAAAACCCATACCAGAGTTATAACAGAACATCACCTACCCAACATTCCTATCCAAGGTGGTGTTGACTTTCAAGGTAGCAAGGATTCTCACCTGAGAGTCACGAAAATTGAAGAAATTCCCCAATCATCCTCAGGACAACCTCAGGAAACAGGCTTGGTTTCCTATGCCTCTGACTTTGACAGGTCAAAGGTACTATCATCAAAAGACCTTCTCACCATTCAACATCTCACACCTTAACAAGGATCTCTCACAGAGCAAAAAAAAATGTACTCTTACTACCAAGATGACAGCAGAAATCTGGAGGATACTAGAAGAGAGAAACAATCAAGAACAATAAAGATTGGATAAGGTTTTTGCTTCATCAATCCAGGGGGAGATTGTTGGGACAAAGAGGATTGAAGAAACCACCTTTTGATAACCTTAGTCCAAATCATATTCTGCTTAAGTATAGAAGAAACTGCTGAAGAAGAAATCAGAAGTACTGAAGAAGAAAAGAGCAAAGTGCTGAAGAGTTAAAGCATCAGAAGTTCTAAAGTCTAACCAGACATTTCACTGAAGAACTACTGAAGAAAAACTACTCATCAGTAGTTTGTCACTCATCAGTACTTTCTTATCAGAAGCTTCTAACCGACTCAGACTTCAGTAGTTTAGTATTATATTGTTTTGTTAAAGTCTTGATTCAAGTTTCGATGTAAAGCATGTTGTAAACATTATCCTTAGTATAATATCTTAGCTAAATATCTTAGATTACTTCATACAACAGTCTTGTATGTTTGTCTATAAATAGATGAGCTTGTTCATCTATTTTAGACACGATATATGTGATTTACCTTGATTTAAATTGAAAAACCTTCGAGGCTTTTAAACTTATCATCCATTTCACATCTGAGAATCATAACCTGCATTTACTGCTTTATACTTGAACTGTTTATTGATTCTCATTAACTGCTCAGTCAAGGGGGAGTAATAACTCCTGTTAAAAGTGATATTTTAACCTTAGAACATTTACTATTCCGCTGTGCAATAACTCTTATATAAATCTGCAAACACATAAGTGTTCTGTAAAGAGGCCACTGATCCAACAATACTGATGATGATGATAAGGATGATGATGCTGAGGGTGGATCGGGTAGTAAAAATGATGATGATAGTAGTAGTAGTGATGATGATGATGATGGTGATGATGACTCGAGCAAGTTTACATTTGAATAGAGACAGACCAAAAAGGGAAGTGCGGGTCAGTCTGGATCCAAGAAATCAGGAGAGAATGTAGATTCTGATGAAAGCATTTTCTGGAATGAGAAGGTTAGAGCTTTATCAGATGAAGCGAAAGATGTATATCGGGAGATGTTGGAAAAGAGAGAATGGACTATAGAGTTCACTGGAAAGTTTGTTGAGATATTCCAAACAGAGGATATGAGATACGAGTTAGAGTATAATGATCCTGATTTGGAAGATGGTGAGGTGTCTGCTGCTATGAACAAAGAGATTTTAGAAGGTATTGCACAGCGAGTAGGAAAGACACTGGAGGAGATAATGTCAGATCAAATGATTCCAGACATTCCTGAAAAGGATGTTGGAAATCATTCTGATGACAAGCGAACACCAGAAATGGAGGAGATTGAGATAGAAGATATTACTCATGAAGAGTATCCTCAATACTTCAGAACGAATGATGAAAATATAGTATTCCCAGATTTCACTGAAACACATCAGAGGGATGCAAAGAAGAAAGCTGAAAAGAAAAGCGAAGAGTTTGTGAAGAAAGTGTTTGGTGATGAGAAACAGAAACCATCTGAACAAAGTGACGACATGAAGACTTTGTTGCAGAAGTTGAAGGAAAAGGATGATAAGAGACCTAAACCGGAAGCACAGGGTGGTTTCTACAGATATCACAACCAAAAGTTTAAAGGCAGAGCTCTTGGTTGGAAATATCTTAGAAATTTAAAATGCATTGCAGTCAAGTGGGAAATAGGAATTCTGTACTTCTACAGATTCTATGACTTACTAAATCTACCGTACTGGGCGGTTAGAGATATCTGTAGATTCAAGATGACTGGTGCATCTGTGAACAATACGGCAGTTGGATGGTTTGCTGATAGATTGATTTGGGAGAGTAGGACGAAGTGGAGTATGTTTAAACCACAATACCCAAGGAGGAAGGTTCATAGGGATGTTGATCCAAGGACGGGTAAGAAGAGAGTGACGTTGATATACAAAGCTCCTGAAGTTATGAGAAAGATTCCTTTAATGCCAATTCAACAACACTTCAGTGAAGATTTCATTTTTTGGTATTACGATTGGAGGAATGCTGAAGCTGTTATTGTGCTGAGAGATGGGAAGGATTCGTATAAGAAGATACATGTTTTTGACCCGATGTGGCTCATTAACTGTACATTCGAAGACATCATCATGCTGTACTACAACCCGATTTACAGTGATCCCAATGATGCATCACAAGCTAAGAAGTATCAACAGGTTGTCGGAGTATGCTTTGCGTATGATATCAACTCCGGTAGCAACCTTGAACGAAAGTTGGGCAAGCAGGTGAAGGTAGCTGAAGTACCGAAGCAATCGACAAAGAGAAAACTTGAACCAGAGATGACAAAAGACCAAAAGAAACAGGTGAGGATCAAGTTAATGAACAAAGAGATGGATGAAGCGAGAAGGCATTCCGAGCAATAGTCGAGGGGGAGTTTGTAGATGCACTTTATGCGACTAATGCTTCGGATTGTAAATATTAACATGTGTTAGAGATTCCTGAAGGTCGAAGGTGAAATAGAATGGTCGAAGGTAGACTGAAAGAGGACGAAGGTGAAAGACTGACCGAAGATATGCATGTTCGTACCTTTATATAGGTCGAATGTGGACAAAGTCCACATTCGTACCTCTATCCTGGTCGAATGTGCAGCAACTATAAAAGGATTTAGCTTGTTTTGTAAGTTAGAGTTGTTGGTTATTGTGTGTGTTTGAGTCAGGTTGTTGCTCTCTATATTAAGGTTTCCGCACCTGGAATAGTGCCTTGTATGATCAGATTTCCTGTTTAAAGCTAAAATTCTTCATTTACAAAGAATTGAGAATCCGGTTAGGAACCGAATTCACGGATCGATTAAGCGAATTCAGCTCGGTTTCAGACGGGAGATTCGAGACGAGACAGAAATTAACGATAACAAAGTCATCACAGATTCGTATTACTACAGAAACGGTTACAGACACTGTCATCAGTAGGATAAACATCTATCTCGGGGCCGGAGGAGGTCGGGCATGACCTCCCCCTTGAGAGCATTCAAAGCACAAACTCAAATCTACAAATGAAAACCAACACATGAGATTGCTATATATAGTCCAAAGCCAAAAGCCACAACTTGCATCAACAATCTCCCCCTTGGACGTTGCTGGCGAATCCTAAACACAACTTGCATCTTCAGTCAGTTATTGTTGAAGTATCAGACACATTGTTACATCAACAATCTCCCCCTTGACTGATGCTTCACCAAGTTTCTTTGAGATCCCGTATGATCAATCAATCATGTTCTTCAGTAACTTCATCTGTTCGACAGAATACAAGCCATAGACGAGTGGATCAAGCAATCAGAAGTTTTCAGCGAGAACTACCAATATATCGAGGACTTGAAATGCTTCAGAAACTGAAGTTTTCGACAGGGTCAACAATATCTATCAATAGCTCTTGAAATTCTTCAGGACTGTGATCTTGAAACATTCACTGAATCTACGTGCCACATGACTCCTACTAGGATACCTCATTACTTTCAGAACATTGAAATCTCAAACTTGATTTCCTTCTTCTTAACAACTCTTTTTGAACAAGTTCCTTCAAACACACTGGAACTGGGTTGACTGTTCACATCTTGCGGAATAAAAATATATCTGATTTTTTTTGGTTTCTGGCCCATAATAGTCATTTGAATCTGATTATCACACTGTTGATTCTCATGACTACCCCACAATAAACCGTTTCATCATCATCATTTCTTCAAGAATTTGGATAAACATCATCACCATTCTTCGAAATTTTTTACCCCTTAAAATACCAATTTTTCATCACATATATCGAGGGTACGAATGTGGAAAGGAAGTTACATTCGACCCTTGTGTAAGGTCGAATGTACCAAGGTTGCCACTGAGATTCCACATTCGCCCAGTAATAAAGTACGAATGTAGAAAATTTTCACTTTCGCCCTAAAAGTTCTACATTCGTCCATTTACACTTCACGTTCGTCCCTCAAATCCTACGTTCGCCTTCCGTTTTTTTTTTGCAAGGGTCGAATGTGCAGAAAAACGTGTTCTTCTTCAAAATTTTCTTCAAATTAGTCCATAATCACTGCAATTCTTTGAATTTGATGATGAAACTTGTTCAGAAAGGTGCGGAAATGAAAACCTAACCCTCGAATTAACAAAAACATGGAGAAATCACATGATTTCGGGTTCAATTAAGAATCTAGGGTTTCTAGGGTTTCGACCTTTCATTCAAAATCTGATTTTAACGTCTGAAAACGTAAATTCGAGCTGTGATTGATTCAAACGACTGTTAGATCGTTCAAATCGGTACCACGGCTCTGATACCAATTGAGAATTTGTTTCGGATCGTAATCAAGAAACGTGATCTCACGAATACCAATCATAAGGTGCGGAATCCCCAACGATCGTGCAAAATGATTCAGATATAATCGATAAAGATTGTGATGAAAACAGATAACGAATCACCGAGCAATTTCCATAACTTTAATCTTTGTATTAGATCAAATTAAAGATATTACAATTGAACTCTTAGACCTAATACAGAGAAAAACACACATACACACTCTAGGGAAAAGCTCAAATGATAACTAACTCTTTCCAAAATAACTAACTTTCCCTATATATAGCCTTTCCACATTCGCCCTAAGCATGAGGTCGAATGTGGAACTTTTCCACATTCGCCCCTTTCATGTGGACGAATATAGCCTTTCCTATCAACTAATTCACATTCGACCCAAGACAAAGCGACATTCGACCCTAGTTAAACTACCTTTGACCTCCCGACTGGTCGAATGTATCTTCATGTTTAAGTCTTGGTCGTTTTCTGATTATCTGAACCTTCGACATTCAGTACCGAATCACTAGCTGGGGACATACAAGAATAATGCACTTATAGTTGGCTCCACTAGAAAGTAAACATTATACACCTTGGTTAGATTAGAACAAACATGTCAATATGGAGGACATTAATATACTACACTGTATTGGAATGATGCGAGCTTGACCCTGTTTACAAATGCCTCGTATATTATTCTTTTTTAAAACATTGTTTTCCTTGTTTTGAGTTGAAAAAATGAACGATTTTTAAAGGTAGAATTTAACACATCATGTTTGTCGTGAGGATGAGCATCGAACATTACTGCGTTGTTGTTAAAAGGTCAGTTTCTTGCTCTTGGCTCAGATGTCTTCATCTTTTATGTACATACATTGTACTTAAATATGATAATATACAAATCAGGCAACTTGTCTTTAGTAAAATTTGATGGTTCAAAAGCATATGTGATTCTTGGATAAACAATGAAAAACAATATATATTTTTTACTCAGAAACATCTACTATTATTCAGAAGCATCTCGTGCTTTCCAAAACTTTTGTTTCTATAAAAAATCACATTGCTTTATCAAATTCAAGTATACATGAAGTGAATTATAAATAGAAGATTATGTACAGATCGTAAGAGCATTTCTTGCTATTTATTGTATAGCACAATCCACACTGTATACATCTCACTATGGCAATACTAATTAAGTAACATCATTTATACTTGGTAGAACTTAATTCAAAAATTAAATCACTTAACATTAAAAATTTTGAATCACTCCTAAAAATAAGAATAACATTAACAACATTTGATTAAACAACGGGTTTAGGTTTATTTATGTACTTAATATTTTTTTCTTTTTAGCCATTTTTATATTTAAATTAACATAATTTTACCTGTTAGTGGAGTTCTATGTCAATTAGACTTTTCCAATATAGTCACCTCTAATAAAGCTATTTGTCATTTAGATTCTCCTATTTGTATTGGGTTAGTAATAAGTCATGTTGAAGGTTGCGTTGTTGTGCCGCTTGGATTTTTAGTCAGCTTGCAGGTGACATTTCATGGGTCGGACCGCACCACACTAACATCATATAATAGGTTTTTTATATTGCATATGGTAGCGTTAGATTTGGGGTTATATACCCGCTGTATCGCGTGGGTCTATCCACATGTTATATGTAATAAACCAATGTACTCATCTATATCTATAGTAAGACTATATGTAATCGAAACCGATTTTGGGCGTTATTGGGCAAATCCACGCCCCACCCTAATCTTACACCGCCCCCAAGTTTTTAGGATCGTTTTTTGCCCTTCATCAAAATTTCCACGATGTTTTTTTATTAGATGGGCCAATGATATGCAAGATTTTTTGATAGACCAATGATATGCAAACCCCAATGACTGGAAGGGCTTGAAATTTTTTACCTTACCACTATACCCACATCCTGATTTGAATCCCTTAAATGACCCCACATGCCACATGTCAATTAATGTCCCATAGGATTTGAAATTTTCACCTTACCATTACACATGGTCTAACTAATAAACAAAATTAGTGTTAGCCACTTGTTATTTAAGTAAATCACTTTGTCACTTGGCATGTTTTAGGATATTAAAACATTTTAATAGGGATGATTGTTTGACTTTAGTATATTTATTCAAAATCTTTTAATGATTTTAATTATGGGTGAGGCTAACGTAAAAAAATTGTTAGCGTAAGAAATGTAAGAAGTAATATAGATCGTTAGATTAGACGGCTAATGAAGGGTACGATCGTAAAAAACCACGCGTCATTAAATTCCACAAAAATTTTGCCAAGGGCAAATTAGTAATTGTGACGTAAAACTGCATTAAAAAAATAATAATTAAAAAAAGGCGGGCAATTGAATTACAATTACGTAAAAATCGTTACAAAAGAAAAAACACTGAAATTAGGGTTATGAAAAATGAAACCAGAACAATGCAGACGAAGAAGATGAAGAAAGGTAACGTGATTATTTACAATTATAATACATCTGACTCAGACAATGATTTTGAAACGCCAAACAAGAAGTTAAAGAATGATAGAAAAGTGAATTCAACAGAGTTCGTGCAATGTTGATGCACTATTATGTGGACGTCACTTTCGAATAGACTAGGGTTGAGTCTTGTGTTGAGTTACATGAGATTGTGGTGATCCATAAGGGCATTTTATGGATCTGATGCATTTGTAAATATAGACCAAAATCTAAAGTCCAGGTTCGAACCATTTGAAGGGTCGAATGTGGAAAACTTCCACATTCGACCTCATCAAAAGGGCGAAAGTGCCTTTTGGCTTTGGACTATATATAGAAATCTCATGTGTTGGTTTTCATTTGTAGATTTGAGTTTGTGCTTTGAATGCTCTAAAGGGGGAGGTCATGCCCGACCTCCCCCGGCCCCGAGATAGATGTTTATCCTACTGATGACAATGTCTGTAACCGTTTCTGTAGTAATATGAATCTGTGATGACTTTGTTATCGTTAATTTCTGTCTCGTCTTGAATCTCCCATCTGAAACCGAGCTGAATTCGCTTAATCGATCCGTGAATTCGGAATTCGTTTTGTTTTTCTTCAAAAAGTTTAAAAATCCAAAAATATGCTTATTTTTAGATTTTTAGGGGAGAAAATTTCAGAAAAATCAAAATAAAAAAATAGAAAATCAAAAATGAGTTTTCCTGGATAAAGAGAGGAGATGATAGTACATCAATGGACTGTCAGACTACTCTAAAAACAAAAATGAATTGATAAACATTGAGTAGCCACTACAATTATGTATTGGTAGGCTTGAAATCAAAGTTTAACGTTCAGCATGGTTATATAAACTTAAAATCAATAACTGATAATCATGTGGATCAACGTATCGTTGGCATATGGTCTTAGTACCGAAATTTCGTTTGATAGATTGCCAAAATCAGAGGTTTCGGGTCGTTATATTGAAAGTTATCTGGGGATGGCCTAACTGATCTTTTGTTGTATTGATTTACAGACCTAGATTCAGTCAGGGTATCTTATTAAAAGAGCTAATAAAGCCAAAACCATAAGTTACCGAATGAGGAACTTAACATGTGTGATGATAATCAAAGATTATCTAATGCATCGTATCAATACAATGATGAAAGTCATGTATGATATTAGTCCTCACCCTGGTAGAGTGCACAATTCGCTTTGAAGCATTAATTTGCTGACCTGTCACCTCTGTGCCTCATACCTTGTAACTAACGGATAACTTCAATATAATCACGCGTTACGATGAAGTTTTGTGCAATTCTTGATACGGGAATGTGTCGCGAGCGCGGGGACCATAGATTACTCAGTATCTAATATTACCATAATGTATCTAAAGTGCTAAGCAATGATTGATGATTTTGAGTTTAAGTGGACAAACATACTGGTGATGGTTGTAGGATGCTCAATGATAAAAACAGAAAATTGATCAAAAAGAGTTATGACTGACTGTTTCAATACTGATATGATCCTCTTACCGGAAAATTCACAAAACATTTACTGTTTTTGTTTACATTTATGCAAAATCTATTTGAAAATTCAAAAAGATTTTTGGTGTGTTTTAGCATAAACTTTGAAAAATCAAAAATTTTTGTTTCAATTTTATTTTCGATAACCGATGTTGGGATGCTTAATGTGAAGGATCAAATACTTAAAAGTTGAAAAAGACTGCAAATTTTCAAGTTTCTGGTACATATTGAAAATGTTTTATAGTTCAAGGGGAGAATTATTGAGGGTCAAAAGGAATGTGAAGAGTACTTCCGAGATATTTGTCATGTCTAATGCTAGTTGTAGTTTGTGCAGTTTTTAGCAAATTTATCTGCAGAATCAAACACAACAGGTGCACTATTCAAGACTCATCGACAAAGAGTGTAACTGAACAAGACCTAAACCTGAACATCAAGATCACCAGAACAACAGAAGCTAGTAAGAGGTTATAAAAGAAATGATTGGAGATTGAAGAATTCAAGATTATTGTCTATCTTCATGTCTGGACCAACAAATGACAAAGCCAAGATTTCTTGAGTCTGTCAGAGATTTCCAAGCTTACTAGAGAGATAGACAGGAACCTCGACAAAAACGTGCATGAAGACGGAAAGTTTTCAAGTCGTTCAAGATGATGAGATCAAGACTTGAAGGATTGATAACTTTCTGATTTGGTACATCACTAGCTAGGTCCAAGGGGGAGATTGTAAGTGCATTATTCATGTATGTCCCCAGCTAGTGATTCGGTACTGAATGTCGAATGTTCAGATAATCAGAAAACGACCAAGACTTAAACATGAAGATACATTCGACCAAACGGGAGGTCGAAGGTAGTTTAACTAGGGTCGAATGTAGCTTTGTCTTGGGTCGAATGTGAATTAGTTTATAGGAAAGGCTATATTCGTCCACATGAAAAGGGGCGAATGTGGAAAAGTTCCACATTCGACCTCATGCTTAGGGCGAATGCGGAAAGGCTATATATAGGGAAAGTTAGTTATTTTGGAAAGAGTTAGTTATCATTTGAGCTTTTCCCTAGAGTGTGTATGTGTGTTTTTCTCTGTATTAGGTCTAAGAGTTCAATTGTAATATCTTTGATTTGATCTAATACAAAGATTAAAGTTATGGAAATTGCTCGGTGATTCGTTATCTATTTTCATCACGATCTTTATGGATTATATCTGAATCATTTTGCACGATCGTTGGGGATTCCGCACCCGACGATTGGTATTCGTGAGATCACGTTTCTTGATTACGATCCGAAACAAATTCTCACCAACTTATCTGGGACATTCATGAGCGTGTCAATTTCATAAAACATTTTGACAGCTAGAATGTGTGATCTCGCGGCTGCAGAAGAAGAGACCCACATGGTACAACAACACCAGGATAGGTTCAACCTAATTAAAGTTGATGGGGGTGATTGACATGAAGATGCATAGTCGACATTATCAAGTTAAATAGGAAGGACATCGACCTCTTGGAGGAGAAACGATTCAACTTGCATAAATTGATGATCGCATTCTATGCTATTGAATCTCCATGAGGAAAGAAACAAAGAAGCGACGATTTAACAGATTTTGTGTAGATCTTGAAACCCTTTAATTGTCATCTTAAACTTGATGTCAAATTACCACTTTAACTATCTAGTTTAATGTTATCTAATGGCACCATAAAGGACTTAATTAAGAGCATGGTTTTATTGAAATTGAATTGGTGTTATGAAAGGAGGTTACATGTTGAGTGTGATATAAAGTGTGGATTACACACATATACAATGAGCATTATATCTTGTACACAAAGGGCATAAAGGGAATGAAGAAACACCAATCTAACAAACAAGATATAAGAGCACAAATAGAGATATGATTCTTATTAATGACAGTTAGGACAGTACAAGACTCAAATATAAGATCGTTAAAGCGTTTCCACTATAATTTATCCTTCTCAACTAAAAGACGAGCTCTCTGAGAATTTCTCCTGTCAAAGGTTGAATACCCCTTCTCCTAGAATGAAGAAGGGTATTTATAGGCCTCTAAGGTGGCCTCTGATTGGCCGAAGAAGGAATGACAGCTGGATGTACGATCGCAGACCGTTGTTGTGATACCCCGCAATTTCAGGTTCTCACTTTAACTAAAATCTACTTAAAGGGTTAGCTAGATAGGACACACGTTGCACAGTTATTGGTTAATAACTGCATGAAGTGGTAATTCGGGGAATTACCAGACTGTATACATGAATAGTGAACCTCGGACGTTGGTGAACAATGAAATTAAATGATTGTGAATTAATTGATTGAGATTGATTGCAATTATGTGCTTCTATGAATTTCTGTGAAACTATGTGCAAACTGTATGTGAGTACGTGAACTTAAACCGAAAACGTTAATAAAAATCATAATGGGTGGAACATTAGGATGATTGGGGGCTTAACACATGGGGTTACACTTGTTATTGTCCAAAATAGCGAAAACATCAAAGAAAACACACTCAACAACAAAGCAGGCCACCCGGAGCGGGTCGGGTCCATCCGACCGGCCGCGCGATCCATCCGACTGGCCGCGCGTCGGGTTCTGACGAACCCTAACCGACTTAATCCACTATTTAAACACTCTTAAGCCCCATGCAACCTCTAAACTCAACCCTAATCGCCCCCTACTGCCTCCTTACGAATTATTAACCCCTAAACACCTGCAAAAGCTCAAGAACATCGATCGGGAAGCTTGGAGAGCATTCGGTTGATTGTTTTGAAGTGCTTGTGGTATAATCTTCATTTTCTTGTGTTTTAATCTTCTTTAAATTGTTTTAGAACGTCAAAACCTTGTTTGTCCAGGTCTGAAAGTATTTTATAAAAGTTAAAACATGATGTTCATAAACATTAAAGAGGTTAAGCATGTTATTATGTAATGGATGTTATGTGTTTGCATGATCATGTATGTTCTTGATGTTTTAGATATCTAGGGTTTGATGAATGATAATATAAACATATATCTTGCTAGGTTTTGATCAGATTATTTCTTATTAATGTTATAGGATGTTTGTTTGGTGTTGTTAATCGATATTATGCAACTAGGGTTCGATATAGTTGATGTTATTGCATGATTAAAATCTGGACAGAATCTGAATGTCAACTTGTAGGGTATATTACATGGGTTAAAAACCATTGTTTTGATCTATTCTTTGCATGGGTGTAATGTAAATGGTCTTAGCTTTTCATAATGGGCAAGATCGTCTGATTTGGACTTCGTTTGAGTGGTTTTTGGAATTTTATTTGATTAGAGGTCATATCAGATTTTCGGAGTTGTAAATTGGGTCAACTTTAAATGGTTATAACTTGAGTTTTACAAAGAGTTAAACTTTGAAATTTGGACAGTAGGTCGACATTGGAAAAACTCGGCTTTTCCAATTGGATTCACCCCGTTTGGGTGAATACACTAGTTTTTGAAATTTTTCTTCTAAACTGACCTGTTGTGGAAGTTTTCTGGACATAGCTGTGTTGTACGAATTTTAGTAATTTTTGTGTTTGGTTTTAATACAAACAAAACATATGCGTTAGCAACTGAATTCCAATGATAACTCAGTAAAATTTGGGACTTTAATTCATTCGTTAAGTAATTTACATAATTCGTTTTTCACAGCGCACGATTTGTCGTAAAAACGCAGATTGTGTACGGGATCCTTATGTGACTATTTGGAGTCTTATATGGTATATATTTGACATGAGCTTGTATGGATACTTGTATGAGATGTATATGAAGTGTACGACTGATGTTAATCATAACATTCACCAACGGGTTCGTAGGGTTTACTTGTGCATATAGAAACACTAGGTGTCACTTGCACGGTTTTGAACATTTAAACGTCTTGGACAAACGGGGTATATGGTGTATTGATTATACACATAAACTCACTTAATGACACATGTACTAGGGAGTCGGTAGCACACCGTAGTTTGGAGTTTGGATTTATTTGCTTGCCACCTAAGGTGAGTTTCACTACTTTTTCTCGAAAGCATGCGTCTCGGGTTTGAGACAACTTACTTAACTTTTTGGTGCAGTATGGGACTACTATTTTTGTGTCCGGTTTGGGACTACTATTTTCTGGTCCGGGTTTGGGACAACTCTTACAACTCAGGTTTTGACTCCTTGTGTGGGTCGGATTTTGGACTCCTTGTGTGGGTCGGATTTTGCTAGTTTCACACTCGGTGTCCTAGATGAACTAAACTGCATACTATCACGGAAGTCCTTCACTATTTACCGAATGAGTTGCCGGGTTATGGCAAGCGGGTTACTAGTTGATAGTGCTATTAGGTTTGACAAACCTCACACTGTGCTGGGAGCCGGGCGTGAACTACGACCTTAGACTGTATCATTGTTGATAGGCAATGATGGAAGGCAAAAACCAACTCGCGGGGAGAGTGCATCGTTTGAATAGCAATTCGGTAAAACATGGTTTAGTTATCATGAATGGGTTAGCTACCCTTGGCATACGCTGAACTAGTGGTTTCTTGGTTTTGTTACTGATTACTACTTTCGGGTTTGGGAAACCTAAATGTTGATCTTGGTTTGGGAAACCTACACTTTTACTTACCTTACTTTGGGAACTCACCAACTTTATGTTGACACACGATATACATGCTTTTGCAGGTAGTTAGCTTCCGGTGTCACGATTAGGAAGTACAGCACGTTTCACTGCATTTGGGGTTTTGGGCATACACCTAAATTACATATCATGCTTTTACGTTTTCAGTCATGTGGTTTTAATTTGGGTGTGTTGTTTTGCGCATGGTTTTAAAAGGTTTAAATTTGGTTTACGCTTCCGCAGCTTAACTAAACGTGATTTTTGAAAACGAACTAAATGGTTTGGGCATTTAGAGTTCGTTCATATGACTTATGGCTATGGGATCCTGGTATGTCATGCGCCTCGCGGTATAAACCCCGTAGTGGAAATTTGAGGGTGTGACAGATTGGTATCAGAGCTATTGGTTATAGTGAACTAGGACTGCATGTAGAGTCTAGTCTATAATCATCATAGCATAAGTATTAGTTTTTTTTTTTTTTTTGAACGGCAAATCGCTTTATATATATATATAAAGAGCCAGCAAGGGGCTGAAGGAAAAACAAACAAACGCCAAACACACAGCTGCAAAGCAGCAGACCCCAAACACAAACAAACGCCCCAAACAACTAGCTTTTGGGCTACGTATACTTAAGTGCACAACTAGTACACTCACAGCTTAAGTGCACAACTAGCTTTTGGGCTACGTATACTTGCTTAACATGTTATAGGAGATACATATTTCTTTAACACTAAACCCTATACTGGGCACATCTTTGGTCAAGGACGAGAGCTAGGCCATGTGGCGCATCAATTAAGACTAAAATTCCAACCAGCTTCACGGATGGGGAAGTCGGCAAAAGAGTACCAGTGAGGGTACCAACTGTTAGATACATGGGAGAGAACACTTGAAGGAACCCGAACCAATCAAACCTGAAGAGAGCGCACATGGAGAACTCTTATCCATTCAGGGTGATCGTGGTGGTGCCATGGTGGGTATCATCTCATTCTTGAAAGCCTAGAGGTGCATTAGAAAAGGGCTATCCAGCCATTCTAGCTAACACCTCTAACACTCGAGCTGAAGTTGAAATGAGGATTGGGGACATCCCTGTAGTTCGTGATTTCCCAGTAGTCTTTCCAGAGGAAGTACCTGGACTTCCACCTGTTCATCAAGTGGAGTTCCAAATCGATCTTGCACCTGGAGCGACCCCAGTTGCACGCGCACCATATCGCCTAGCACTAGGCGAACTTCAAGAACTGCCTACCCAACTCCAAGAGCTATTGGATAGGGGTTTTGTTAGACCTAGTTCTTCACCCTGGGGAGCCTCAGTCCTGTTTGTTAAGAAGAAGGATGGGAGCTTCCGCATGTGTATTGACTAATGAGAACTGAACAAGGTGACTGTTAAGAACCATTACCTAATACCACGTATTGATGACTTGTTTGACCAGCTCCAAGGATCGAGCTTCTGTTCCAAAATTGACTTGAGGTCAGGATACCATCAACTGAGAGTCCGAGAGGAGGAAGTAGCGAAGACAGCTTTCCGAACTCGCTATGGACATTATGAGTTTTGGGTAATTCCATTTGGGCTAACCAATGCACCGTCAGTGTTCATGGATCTTATGAACCGCGTGTGTAAGCCCTATTTGGACAAATTCGTCATAGTGTTCATTGATGACATACTAATCCATTCCAAGAGCAGGGAAGAGCATGAGCAACACCTGCAACTGATCTTGGAACTGTTGCAGGTGTGAGCAGTGATTTTTTTTTCTCTAAAGATTTGGAGGCATTATCTTTATGGAACGAAGTGTACGATCTTTACAGATCATAAGAACCTCCAACACATATTCGATCAGAAGGAGCTGAACATGCGACAGCGTCGATGGGTCGATTTTCTGAATGATTTTGACTGTGCCATCAGATATCATCCAGGGAAAGCTAACGTAGTAGCGGATGCCCTCAGTCGTAAGGAGACGAAACCCAAGTGGGTGCTAGCCTTACAACTCACTACCCATTCTAATCTCCCTGATAAGATTCGAGAAGCCCATGTTGAGGCTTTGAAAGAAGAAACCGTCGAGCTTGAAACCTTGCACGGTGCTGATAAGCACCTGGAACTGAAGTCGAATGGTCTTCAGTACTTCATGAATCGAGTCTGGATTCCACGTTTTCGAAATCTTAGACCACTCGTGCTTGACGTAGCTCACACCTCTCATTATTCGGTACATCTTGGTTTAGATAAGATGTACCAAGACCTTAAAACTCGCTACTGGTAGCCAAACATGAAAGCTTAGATAGCCACTTATGTCAGTATGTGCTTGACTTGTGCAAAGGTTAAGATTAAATATCAGAAACCTTCAGGCTTACTCCAGCAAACGGGAATTCCCATGTGGAAATGGGATGGTATTTCCATGGACTTAATCACCAAACTTCCTAAAACACCTAGCGGGCACGATATGATTTGGGGTCATAGTTGACCGTTTTACCAAATCAGTGCATTTCTTGGCAATTAAGGAGGCGGACAAGGTGGAACGTCTAGCTGCCCTATATATTAAGGAAGTTGTCTCTAGGCATGGGGTGCCTACTTCTATCATATCGGATCGCGACTCGGAATTTATTTCTCATTTTTGGACTACACTCCAAGATGCATTGGGGACTCGCTTAGACTTGAGCACAGCCTATCACCCTCAGACGAATGGGCAAAGTGAAAATACCATCCAAACACTAGAAGATCTACCATGAGCATGTGTGGTGGACTTTGGCAACAGTTGGGACAAACACTTTCCTTTGATTGAATTCTCTTATAACAATAATTATCACACTACAATTCAGTGTGCGCCTTTTGAGGCACTTTATGGACGCAAGTGTAGATCTCCCATCTGCTGGACTGAAGTTGGGGATAGCCAGCTGACGGGTCCCAAACTTATGCACAAAACTTTGAGAAGATAGTGCAAATCAGAAACTGGATGGCTGCTGCTCGTGATAGACAAAAAAGCTAGGCTGATAAGCGTAGGAAATCTTTGGAGTTCCAGATTGGAGACAAAGAATCACCTTGGGATGGTGTCATACGCTTCGGGAAACGGGAAAGTTGAACCCGCGATATGTCTGACCATCCGAGATTGTCGAAAGGATTGGTCCAGTAACTTACAGGTTAAACCTGCTTAATATACCCAGTGGGGTACACGATGTATCCCACGTATCGAATCTAAAGAAATGTCTGTCGGATACAACACTGGTGGTGCCACTGGAGGAGATCCAGGTGGACGATCAGCTATGGTTCATGGAAGAACCAGTGGAGATTCTTGAGCGGGGCGTCAAGAAACTTAAACAGAACACTATACCCATTGTTATGGTATGATGGAATTCCCGTCTAGGACCAGAATACGCGTGGGAACGCAGGGATCAAATGCGGCTTAAATACCCACATCTCTTTACTGAACCTAGAACTATGCATAAACCAAACACTAAACGTAAAGCAGCTCTCTCAAAGGGAATTTCGGGGCGAAATTCCTTTCAACTTGGGGATGATGTGACATCCGGGAACCAAGCGCACATTTTTACGCTGGCTTTACTGTTTACTTACTGAATTTCGGGACGAAATTCTTTTCAACTTGGGGATGATGTGATACCCCGCAATTTCAGGTTCTCACTTTAACTAAACTCTAGTTACATTCCTTGCATTCTACTTAACTAGGGTTAGCTAGATAGGACACACGTTGCACAGTTATAGGTTAATAACTGCATGAAGTGGTAATTCGGGGAATTACTAGACTGTATAAGTATACATGAATAGTGAACGTCGGACGCTGGTGAACAATGAAATTAAATGATTGTGAATTAATTAATTGAGATTGATTGCAATTATGTGCTTCTATGAATTTCTGTGAAACTATGTGCAAACTGTATGTGAGTACGTGAACTTAAACCGAAAACGTTAATAAAAATCATAATGGGTGGACCATTAGGATGATTGGGGGCTTAACACATGGGGTTACACTTTTTATTGTCCAAAATAGCGAAAACATCAAAGAAAACACACTCAACAACAAAGCAAGCCACCCGGAGCGGGTCGGGTCCATCAGACCGGCCGCGCGTCGGGTTCTGACGAACCCTAACCGACTTAATCCACTATTTAAACACTCTTAAGCCCCATGCAACCTTTAAACTCAACCCTAATCGCCCCCTACTGCCTCCTTACGAATTATTAACCCCTAAACACCTGCAAAAGCTCAAGAACATCTATCGGGAAGCTTGGAGAGCATTCGGTTGATTGTTTTGAAGTGCTTGTGGTATAATCTTCATTCTCTTGTGTTTTAATCTTCTATAAATTGTTTTAAAACATCAAAACCTTGTTTTTCCAGGTCTGAAAGTATTTTATAAAAGTTAAAACATGATGTTCATAAAGATTAAAGAGGTTAAGCATGTTATTATGTAATGAATGTTATGTGTTTGCATGATCATGTTTGTTCTTGATGTTTTAGATATCTTGGGTTTGATGAATGATAATATAAACATATATCTTGCTAGGTTTTGATCAGATTATGTCTTATTAATGTTATAGGATGTTTGTTTAGTGTTGTTAATCGATAATATGCAACTAGGGTTCGATATAGTTGATGTTATTGCATGATTAAAATCTGGACAGAATCTGAATGTCAACTTGTAGGGTCTGTTACGTGGGTTGAAACCCATTGTTTTGATCTATTCTTTGCGTGGGTGTAATGTAAATGGTCTTAGCTTTTCATAATGGGCAAGATCGTCTGATTTGGACTTCGTTTGAGTGGTTTTTGGAATTTTATTTGATTAGAGGTCATATCAAATTTTCGGAGTTCTAAATTGGGTCAACTTTAAATGGTCATAACTTGAGTTTCACAAAGAGTTAAGCTTTGAAATTTGGTCGACATTGGAAAAACTCGGCTTTTCCAAGTGGATTCACCCCGTTTGGGTGAATACACAATTTTTGGGAATTTTTATTCTAAACTGACCTGTTGTGGAAGTTTTCTGGACATAGCTGTGTTGTACGAATTTTAGTAATTTTTGTGTTTGGTTTTAAGACAAACCAAAAATATGCGTTAGCAACTGAATTCCAATGATAACTCAGTAAAATTTGGGAATTTAATTCATTCGTTAAGTAATTTACATAATTCGTTTTTCACAGCGCACAATCTGTCCTAAAAACGCAGATTTTGTACGGGATCTTTATGTGACTATTTGGAGTCTTATATGGTATGTATTTGACATGAGCTTGTATGGATACTTGTATGAGATGTATATAAAGTGTACAACTGATGTTAATCATAACGTTCACCAACGGGTTCGTAGGGTTACTTGTGCATATAGAAACACTAGGTGTCACTTGCACGGTTTTGAACATTTAAACGTCTTGGACAAACGGGGTATATGGTGTATTGTTTATACACATAAACTCACTTGGTGACACATGTACTAGGGAGTCGGTAGCACACCCTACTTTGGAGTTTGGATTTATTTGCTTGCCACCTAAGGTGAGTTTCACTACTTTTTCTCGAAAGCATGCGTCTCGGGTTTGAGACAACTTACTTAACTTTTTGGTCCAGTATGGGACTACTATTTTTGGGTCCGGTTTGGGACTACTATTTTCTGGTCCGGGTTTGGGACTACTCTTACAACTCAGCTTTTGACTCCTTGTGTGGGTCGGATTTTGGACTCCTTGTGTTGGTTGGATTTTGCTAGTTTCACACTCGGTGTCCTTGATGAACTAAAGTGCATACTATCACAGAAGTCCTTCACTATTTACCGAATGAGTTACCGGGTTATGGCAAGCGGGTTATTAGTTGATAGCGCTATTAGGTTTGACAAAACTCACACCGTGCTGGGAGCCGGGCGTGAACTACGACCTTAGACTGTATCATTGTTGATAGGCAATGATGGAAGGCAAAAACCTACTCGCGGGGCGAGTGCATCGTTTGAATAGCAATTCGGTATAACATGGTATAGTTATCATGAATGGGTTAGCTACCCTTGGCATACGCTGAACTAGTGGTTTCTTGGTTTTGTTATTGATTACTACTTTCGGGTTTGGGAAACCTAACTGTTGATCTTGGTTTGGGAAACCTACACTTTTACATACCTTACTTTGTGAACTCACCAACTTTATGTTGACACACGATATACATGCTTTTGCAGGTAGTTAGCTTCCGATGTCACGATTACGAAGTACAGCACGTTTCACTGCATTCGGGGTTTTAGGCATACACCTAAATTACATATCATGCTTTTACGTTTTCAGTCATATGGTTTTAATTTGGGTACGTTGTTTTGCGCATGGTTTTAAAAGGTTTAAATTTGGTTTACGCTTCCGCAGCTTAACTAAACGTGATTTTTGAAAACAAACTAAATGGTTTGGGCATTAAGAGTTTGTTCATATGACTTACGGCTATGGGGTCCTGGTATGTCATGCGCCTTGTGGTATAAACCCCGTAGTGGAAATTTGAGGGTGTGACAGTTGTCACCATTGCCGTTGTCGCCCTGTGATTAGTCCACGTGTCCTGTGATTGTCCTTTCTGTCCTTTTTCTGTACCTTGTACCTGCAGGTGATCATGGAGCAGGGAATAATCGCCTCTGATTGGCTGTGTGTCCCTTTCGTTGTCAGATGGCAACTGTCATGTACGAGGTTACATGCGCAGGCTTCTAGAAGTCCACGTCAGCGTAGTGTGTTGACATGTATGGAGATGTGGGGCCGTGCGCATGTGCGGGTACATATCTCTTTAAGTCCCCCTAGTCTAGTGTTTTGTAAGCGCAGCGTGCAGGACGCTGGACTTAGAAAGAAATAATTTCAATTGCGGGGGTTATTTGTGCTCTTTGTCTGGTTTGTGCGCCAGTCGCGCGGAGCTTTGCAAGTGGGAGTATGACGCACGTCAGCAATTAATGCTCCCATCAAAAGTGTCAGGGCGCGTGGTTGAAAAGACAGGTTGGTAGCCGAAAAGTCTCTGATGGTTGTACTGTGTCAGAAGCGTATTGGGGCCCAGCTGTCGTTTCGTGCAACGTTTTCTCTCTCTCTCTCTCTCTCTCTTTCTCTGACGTGTCACATTTTTACTTGGTGGTCGTGCCACATGACTGTAACCGTCAGAGAGACGTGGTTTTCTCCTATTTAAGTTCCTTTTTCACCTTCCTTTCTTCATACATTTTACTAAAATTTCAAAAATCTCCCTTCTAACTTTTCCTCAAAGATTCGTCATCCTTGCCTTCAATTTTTCTTCCAATACTTAGAAGATTTATAGGTTTTATTAAATGGAGAAGAATGCGGAGATGCAAAAAGATTATGATGACCTGTCCAAGAAGAATGCGGAGATGCAAAAGTCGTTGAAGGAGCGCAATGACGCCTTGATCTCGGCTCGTGACAGATTAAGGCAAAAAGATGACGAGTTGGCCAAATTGAAGGCGCGTATTGTAGAGTTGGAATCGGCCAACTTAACTCTTCAACAGGAGAACGCCGTTTTGGATGGCGAGTTGTTGGACACTAGGGCCGAGGCTCGTCTTGCGCAGGAGGATAAAGAGTGGCTTTTTACAAGTTGCATTCCTGAGCTTTGTGTTAAATTTGTCCTCTTGGTTTTGCGTTTTACCCTTGTCGCCACTTGTTTATCCTTGTTTATTTGTTTTCAGGTTGCCCACTACGCAAGACCTTGTGATAAAGTTCGCAATGTTGTTGCCAGTGTAAATGTTACGGCAAAGCTTGTTGGTCAAAAGCTGGTTTTATTGAAAGTTATCAGCATGCGAAGGATGGAAAGGCGCTTGAGGAGTTCGCGTTGTTTGACAAAGACCTTGATGTTGTGCTTGCGAGGAAAGCTGCTGAGTATGCTGGGCTGGAGTTGGGTCTTGTGGACTTTTTTGTAAGTCACAAAGATCGCCCTACTGTTTATGAGCTGAGGCAGTCTTTCGAGAAACTAGGACTTATTCATACAATGCGCAAAGAAAAGGATTTGAAAGCCCAGAAAGATGTGGAGGCAGTGCTTGACAAGGTTGAGGGCAGTGAGAAGGTGGAGCTGTCTGCCTCCGACGAAGATGATTTCAGCGACGCTTCGTCAGATTTCAAAGCCGAGTAGTCCCTTTTACTGTGTTTTCTTTGTGTCTGTAACTTGTTTCGAACAACGTTGGCTGTTTGAACTGATGTCATGTTTCAGATTTGGTTTGTAAGACAATTGATGTTAAATGTTTTGTCATTTAACTGTTATTATTCGTATGCACTTTTGCTTTTCTGATATTTATGTGCAAAGCGTATGATACTTGTCTGAACAGGAGTTGCATTTGAACTATGCAACGGTTGGTTGGTTTACGCATTGTATCTTAACCATACAATGCGTAGTTTAGGGAATTGCAAATCAACAGTGCAATTTTTAGTTTAGACATTGTATCTTAACTGTACAATGTTTAGTTTGTGTGTTGTATGTTAGCCATACAAAACGTGGTTTAGGATGTTGCATTTTAACTATGCAACATTTAGTGTGCGCGGTGCATTTTAGCTATGCACTGCGCGTTTTAGGAATTGCATCTTAACCATGCAATTTTAGTTTAAGTGTTGCATTTTAACTATGCAGTTTTGGATATTGTATCTTAACCATACAATGTTTAGTATAGGACGTTGCATTTTAGCTATGCAACGTTTAGTTGTGCGCAGTGCAATTTAGCTATGCACTGCACATTTTATGGATTGCATCCTAACCATGCAATTTTAGACATTGTATTTTAACCATACAATGTTTGGTTTAGGACGTTGCATTTTAACTATGCAACGTTTAGTTGTGCGCAGTGCATTTTGACTATGCACTGCGCGTTTTAGGGATTGCATCTTAACCATGCAATTTTAGTTTAGGACGTTGCATTTTAACTATGCAACGTTTAGTTGTGCGCAGTGCATTTTGACTATGCGCTGCGCGTTTTGGGATTGCATCTTAACCATGCAATTTTGGACATTGTATCTTAACCATACAATGTTTAGTTTAGGTGTTGTTTATGTTCGGTGTTGTTGATTTGGTATGTATGAAGTGAATGAATGACGGTAAAATAAATGTTTGAAACGGAAAGTTGGATGTATTCATTCGAGAATATGGCTACGCAGCCCTCATTACAATCATAAAATCAACTACATGTAACACTTTCGTAGCTGCGCTGCATTCCATGTGCGCGGAACATGTTTGTCTTCCAGCGTTGCCAGTTTATAAACTCCTTTGCCAAGGACTTCCGCAATGTGGTATGGTCCTTCCCAAGTGGGTGATAATTTCCCATGGGGTACCGCGCCGCTGACCTCATTGTTTCTGAATACAAACTCCCCTGTCTTGAAGGCGTTGAGTTTGACTTTGGCGTTGTAATATTTTTCTAGCTGTTTTTTGTAGTTTGCCTCTCTTACAGCTGCCAAGTCTCAGCGCTCTTCTAGCAGGTCCAGGTTGAGGCGCAGCTTAGCTTCATTGTTGGTGCGGCTTGCTGAGAGAACTCTGGCGGCTAGGCATCCAATCTCTGCTTGTACATCACTAGCTAGGTCCAAGGGGGAGATTGTAAGTGCATTATTCATGTATGTCCCCAGCTAGTGATTCGGTACTGAATGTCGAATGTTCAGATAATCAGAAAACGACCAAGACTTAAACATGAAGATACATTCGACCAAACGGGAGGTCGAAGGTAGTTTAACTAGGGTCGAATGTAGCTTTGTCTTGGGTCGAATGTGAATTAGTTTATAGGAAAGGCTATATTCGTCCACATGAAAAGGGGCGAATGTGGAAAAGTTCCACATTCGACCTCATGCTTAGGGCGAATGCGGAAAGGCTATATATAGGGAAAGTTAGTTATTTTGGAAAGAGTTAGTTATCATTTGAGCTTTTCCCTAGAGTGTGTATGTGTGTTTTTCTCTGTATTAGGTCTAAGAGTTCAATTGTAATATCTTTGATTTGATCTAATACAAAGATTAAAGTTATGGAAATTGCTCGGTGATTCGTTATCTATTTTCATCACGATCTTTATGGATTATATCTGAATCATTTTGCACGATCGTTGGGGATTCCGCACCCGAAGATTGGTATTCGTGAGATCACGTTTCTTGATTACGATCCGAAACAAATTCTCACCAACTTATCTGGGACATTCATGAGCGTGTCAATTTCATAAAACATTTTGACAGCTAGAATGTGTGATCTCGCGGCTGCAGAAGAAGAGACCCACATGGTACAACAACACCAGGATAGGTTCAACCTAATTAAAGTTGATGGGGGTGATTGACATGAAGATGCATAGTCGACATTATCAAGTTAAATAGGAAGGACATCGACCTCTTGGAGGAGAAACGATTCAACTTGCATAAATTGATGATCGCATTCTATGCTATTGAATCTCCATGAGGAAAGAAACAAAGAAGCGACGATTTAACAGATTTTGTGTAGATCTTGAAACCCTTTAATTGTCATCTTAAACTTGATGTCAAATTACCACTTTAACTATCTAGTTTAATGTTATCTAATGGCACCATAAAGGACTTAATTAAGAGCATGGTTTTATTGAAATTGAATTGGTGTTATGAAAGGAGGTTACATGTTGAGTGTGATATAAAGTGTGGATTACACACATATACAATGAGCATTATATCTTGTACACAAAGGGCATAAAGGGAATGAAGAAACACCAATCTAACAAACAAGATATAAGAGCACAAATAGAGATATGATTCTTATTAATGACAGTTAGGACAGTACAAGACTCAAATATAAGATCGTTAAAGCGTTTCCACTATAATTTATCCTTCTCAACTAAAAGACGAGCTCTCTGAGAATTTCTCCTGTCAAAGGTTGAATACCCCTTCTCCTAGAATGAAGAAGGGTATTTATAGGCCTCTGAGGTGGCCTCTGATTGGCCGAAGAAGGAATGACAGCTGGATGTACGATCGCAGACCGTTGTTGTGATACCCCGCAATTTCAGGTTCTCACTTTAACTAAAATCTACTTAACTAGGGTTAGCTAGATAGGACACACGTTGCACAGTTATTGGTTAATAACTGCATGAAGTGGTAATTCGGGGAATTACCAGACTGTATACATGAATAGTGAACCTCGGACGTTGGTGAACAATGAAATTAAATGATTGTGAATTAATTGATTGAGATTGATTGCAATTATGTGCTTCTATGAATTTCTGTGAAACTATGTGCAAACTGTATGTGAGTACGTGAACTTAAACCGAAAACGTTAATAAAAATCATAATGGGTGGAACATTAGGATGATTGGGGGCTTAACACATGGGGTTACACTTGTTATTGTCCAAAATAGCGAAAACATCAAAGAAAACACACTCAACAACAAAGCAGGCCACCCGGAGCGGGCCGGGTCCATCTGACCGGCCGCGCGATCCATCCGACTGGCCGCGCGTCGGGTTCTGACGAACCCTAACCGACTTAATCCACTATTTAAACACTCTTAAGCCCCATGCAACCTCTAAACTCAACCCTAATCGCCCCCTACTGCCTCCTTACGAATTATTAACCCCTAAACACCTGCAAAAGCTCAAGAACATCGATCGGGAAGCTTGGAGAGCATTCGGTTGATTGTTTTGAAGTGCTTGTGGTATAATCTTCATTTTCTTGTGTTTTAATCTTCTCTAAATTGTTTTAAAACATCAAAACCTTGTTTGTCCAGGTCTGAAAGTATTTTATAAAAGTTAAAACATGATGTTCATAAACATTAAAGAGGTTAAGCATGTTATTATGTAATGGATGTTATGTGTTTGCATGATCATGTATGTTCTTGATGTTTTAGATATCTAGGGTTTGATGAATGATAATATAAACATATATCTTGCTAGGTTTTGATCAGATTATTTCTTATTAATGTTATAGGATGTTTGTTTGGTGTTGTTAATCGATAATATGCAACTAGGGTTCGATATAGTTGATGTTATTGCATGATTAAAATCTGGACAGAATCTGAATGTCAACTTGTAGGGTATATTACATGGGTTAAAAACCATTGTTTTGATCTATTCTTTGCATGGGTGTAATGTAAATGGTCTTAGCTTTTCATAATGGGCAAGATCGTCTGATTTGGACTTCGTTTGAGTGGTTTTTGGAATTTTATTTGATTAGAGGTCATATCAGATTTTCGGAGTTGTAAATTGGGTCAACTTTAAATGGTCATAACTTGAGTTTTACAAAGAGTTAAACTTTGAAATTTGGACAGTAGGTCGACATTGGAAAAACTCGGCTTTTCCAATTGGATTCACCCCGTTTGGGTGAATACACTAGTTTTTGAAATTTTTCTTCTAAACTGACCTGTTGTGGAAGTTTTCTGGACATAGCTGTGTTGTACGAATTTTAGTAATTTTTGTGTTTGGTTTTAATACAAACAAAACATATGCGTTAGCAACTGAATTCCAATGATAACTCAGTAAAATTTGGGACTTTAATTCATTCGTTAAGTAATTTACATAATTCGTTTTTCACAGCGCACAATTTGTCCTAAAAACGCAGATTGTGTACGGGATCCTTATGTGACTATTTGGAGTCTTATATGGTATATATTTGACATGAGCTTGTAAGGATACTTGTATGAGATGTATATGAAGTGTACGACTGATGTTAATCATAACATTCACCAACGGGTTCGTAGGGTTTACTTGTGCATATAGAAACACTAGGTGTCACTTGCACGGTTTTGAACATTTAAACGTCTTGGACAAACGGGGTATATGGTGTATTGATTATACACATAAACTCACTTAATGACACATGTACTAGGGAGTCGGTAGCACACCGTAGTTTGGAGTTTGGATTTATTTGCTTGCCACCTAAGGTGAGTTTCGCTACTTTTTCTCAAAAGCATGCGTCTCGGGTTTGAGACAACTTACTTAACTTTTTGGTGCAGTATGGGACTACTATTTTTGTGTCCGGTTTGGGACTACTATTTTCTGGTCCGGGTTTGGGACTACTCTTACAACTCAGGTTTTGACTCCTTGTGTGAGTCGGATTTTGGACTCCTTGTGTGGGTCGGATTTTGCTAGTTTCACACTCGGTGTCCTAGATGAACTAAACTGCATACTATCACGGAAGTCCTTCACTATTTACCGAATGAGTTGCCGGGTTATGGCAAGCGGGTTACTAGTTGATAGTGCTATTAGGTTTGACAAACCTCACACCGTGCTGGGAGCCGGGCGTGAACTACGACCTTAGACTGTATCATTGTTGATAGGCAATGATGGAAGGCAAAAACCAACTCGCGGGGAGAGTGCACCGTTTGAATAGCAATTCGGTAAAACATGGTTTAGTTATCATGAATGGGTTAGCTACCCTTGGCATACGCTGAACTAGTGGTTTCTTGGTTTTGTTACTGATTACTACTTTCGGGTTTGGGAAACCTAACTGTTGATCTTGGTTCGGGAAACCTACACTTTTACTTACCTTACTTTGGGAACTCACCAACTTTATGTTGACACACGATATACATGCTTTTGCAGGTAGTTAGCTTCCGGTGTCACGATTAGGAAGTACAGCACGTTTCACTGCATTTGGGGTTTTGGGCATACACCTAAATTACATATCATGCTTTTACGTTTTCAGTCATGTGGTTTTAATTTGGGTGTGTTGTTTTGCGCATGGTTTTAAAAGGTTTAAATTTGGTTTACGCTTCCGCAGCTTAACTAAACGTGATTTTTGAAAACGAACTAAATGGTTTGGGCATTTAGAGTTGGTTCATATGACTTATGGCTATGGGATCCTGGTATGTCATACGCCTCGCGGTATAAACCCCGTAGTGGAAATTTGAGGGTGTGACAGATTGGTATCAGAGCTATTGGTTATAGTGAACTAGGACTGCATGTAGAGTCTAGTCTATAATCATCATAGCATAAGTATTAGTACACTCACAGCTTAAGTGCACAACTAGCTTTTGGGCTACGTATACTTGCTTAACATGTTATAGGAGATACATATTTCTTTAACACTAAACCCTATACTGGGCACATCTTTGGTCAAGGACGAGAGCTAGGCCATGTGGCGCATCAATTAAGACTAAAATTCCAACCAGCTTCACGGATGGGGAAGTCGGCAAAAGAGTACCAGTGAGGGTACCAACTGTTAGATACATGGGAGAGAACACTTGAAGGAACCCGAACCAATCAAACCTGAAGAGAGCGCACATGGAGAACTCTTATCCATTCAGGGTGATCGTGGTGGTGCCATGGTGGGTATCATCTCATTCTTGAAAGCCTAGAGGTGCATTAGAAAAGGGCTATCCAGCCATTCTAGCTAACACCTCTAACACTCGAGCTGAAGTTGAAATGAGGATTGGGGACATCCCTGTAGTTCGTGATTTCCCAGTAGTCTTTCCAGAGGAAGTACCTGGACTTCCACCTGTTCATCAAGTGGAGTTCCAAATCGATCTTGCACCTGGAGCGACCCCAGTTGCACGCGCACCATATCGCCTAGCACTAGGCGAACTTCAAGAACTGCCTACCCAACTCCAAGAGCTATTGGATAGGGGTTTTGTTAGACCTAGTTCTTCACCCTGGGGAGCCTCAGTCCTGTTTGTTAAGAAGAAGGATGGGAGCTTCCGCATGTGTATTGACTAATGAGAACTGAACAAGGTGACTGTTAAGAACCATTACCTAATACCACGTATTGATGACTTGTTTGACCAGCTCCAAGGATCGAGCTTCTGTTCCAAAATTGACTTGAGGTCAGGATACCATCAACTGAGAGTCCGAGAGGAGGAAGTAGCGAAGACAGCTTTCCGAACTCGCTATGGACATTATGAGTTTTGGGTAATTCCATTTGGGCTAACCAATGCACCGTCAGTGTTCATGGATCTTATGAACCGCGTGTGTAAGCCCTATTTGGACAAATTCGTCATAGTGTTCATTGATGACATACTAATCCATTCCAAGAGCAGGGAAGAGCATGAGCAACACCTGCAACTGATCTTGGAACTGTTGCAGGTGTGAGCAGTGATTTTTTTTTCTCTAAAGATTTGGAGGCATTATCTTTATGGAACGAAGTGTACGATCTTTACAGATCATAAGAACCTCCAACACATATTCGATCAGAAGGAGCTGAACATGCGACAGCGTCGATGGGTCGATTTTCTGAATGATTTTGACTGTGCCATCAGATATCATCCAGGGAAAGCTAACGTAGTAGCGGATGCCCTCAGTCGTAAGGAGACGAAACCCAAGTGGGTGCTAGCCTTACAACTCACTACCCATTCTAATCTCCCTGATAAGATTCGAGAAGCCCATGTTGAGGCTTTGAAAGAAGAAACCGTCGAGCTTGAAACCTTGCACGGTGCTGATAAGCACCTGGAACTGAAGTCGAATGGTCTTCAGTACTTCATGAATCGAGTCTGGATTCCACGTTTTCGAAATCTTAGACCACTCGTGCTTGACGTAGCTCACACCTCTCATTATTCGGTACATCTTGGTTTAGATAAGATGTACCAAGACCTCAAAACTCGCTACTGGTAGCCAAACATGAAAGCTTAGATAGCCACTTATGTCAGTATGTGCTTGACTTGTGCAAAGGTTAAGATTAAATATCAGAAACCTTCAGGCTTACTCCAGCAAACGGGAATTCCCATGTGGAAATGGGATGGTATTTCCATGGACTTAATCACCAAACTTCCTAAAACACCTAGCGGGCACGATATGATTTGGGGTCATAGTTGACCGTTTTACCAAATCAGTGCATTTCTTGGCAATTAAGGAGGCGGACAAGGTGGAACGTCTAGCTGCCCTATATATTAAGGAAGTTGTCTCTAGGCATGGGGTGCCTACTTCTATCATATCGGATCGCGACTCGGAATTTATTTCTAATTTTTGGACTACACTCCAAGATGCATTGGGGACTCGCATAGACTTGAGCACAGCCTATCACCCTCAGACGGATGGGCAAAGTGAAAATACCATCCAAACACTAGAAGATCTACCATGAGCATGTGTGGTGGACTTTGGCAACAGTTGGGACAAACACTTTCCTTTGATTGAATTCTCTTATAACAATAATTATCACACTACAATTCAGTGTGCGCCTTTTGAGGCACTTTATGGACGCAAGTGTAGATCTCCCATCTGCTGGACTGAAGTTGGGGATAGCCAGCTGACGGGTCCCAAACTTATGCACAAAACTTTGAGAAGATAGTGCAAATCAGAAACTGGATGGCTGCTGCTCGTGATAGACAAAAAAGCTAGGCTGATAAGCGTAGGAAATCTTTGGAGTTCCAGATTGGAGACAAAGAATCACCTTGGGATGGTGTCATACGCTTCGGGAAACGGGAAAGTTGAACCCGCGATATGTCTGACCATCCGAGATTGTCGAAAGGATTGGTCCAGTAACTTACAGGTTAAACCTGCTTAATATACCCAGTGGGGTACACGATGTATCCCACGTATCGAATCTAAAGAAATGTCTGTCGGATACAACACTGGTGGTGCCACTGGAGGAGATCCAGGTGGACGATCAGCTACGGTTCATGGAAGAACCAGTGGAGATTCTTGAGCGGGGCGTCAAGAAACTTAAACAGAACACTATACCCATTGTTATGGTATGATGGAATTCCCGTCTAGGACCAGAATACGCGTGGGAACGCAGGGATCAAATGCGGCTTAAATACCCACATCTCTTTACTGAACCTAGAACTATGCATAAACCAAACACTAAACGTAAAGCAGCTCTCTCAAAGGGAATTTCGGGGGGAAATTCCTTTCAACTTGGGGATGATGTGACATCCGGGAACCAAGCGCACATTTTTACGCTGGCTTTACCGTTTACTTACTGAATTTCGGGACGAAATTCTTTTCAACTTGGAGATGATGTGATACCCCGCAATTTCAGGTTCTCACTTTAACTAAACTCTAGTTACATTCCTTGCATTCTACTTAACTAGGGTTAGCTAGATAGGACACACGTTGCACAGTTATAGGTTAATAACTGCATGAAGTGGTAATTCGGGGAATTACCAGACTGTATACATGAATAGTGAACGTCGGACGCTGGTGAACAATGAAATTAAATGATTGTGAATTAATTAATTGAGATTGATTGCAATTATGTGCTTCTATGAATTTCTGTGAAACTATGTGCAAACTGTATGTGAGTACGTGAACTTAAACCGAAAACGTTAATAAAAATCATAATGGGTGGACCATTAGGATGATTGGGGGCTTAACACATGGGGTTACACTTTTTATTGTCCAAAATAGCGAAAACATCAAAGAAAACACACTCAACAACAAAGCAGGCCACCCGGAGCGGGTCGGGTCCATCAGACCGGCCGCGCGATCCATCTGACCGGCCGCGCGTCGGGTTCTGACGAACCCTAACCGACTTAATCCACTATTTAAACACTCTTAAGCCCCATGCAACCTTTAAACTCAGCCCTAATCGCCCCCTACTGCCTCCTTACGAATTATTAACCCCTAAACACCTGCAAAAGCTCAAGAACATCTATCGGGAAGCTTGGAGAGCATTCGGTTGATTGTTTTGAAGTGCTTGTGGTATAATCTTCATTCTCTTGTGTTTTAATCTTCTTTAAATTGTTTTAAAACATCAAAACCTTGTTTTTCCAGGTCTGAAAGTATTTTATAAAAGTTAAAACATGATGTTCATAAAGATTAAAGAGGTTAAGCATGTTATTATGTAATGAATGTTATGTGTTTGCATGATCATGTTTGTTCTTGATGTTTTAGATATCTTGGGTTTGATGAATGATAATATAAACATATATCTTGCTAGGTTTTGATCAGATTATGTCTTATTAATGTTATAGGATGTTTGTTTAGTGTTGTTAATCGATAATATGCAACTAGGGTTCGATATAGTTGATGTTATTGCATGATTAAAATCTGGACAGAATCTGAATGTCAATTTGTAGGGTCTGTTACATGGGTTGAAACCCATTGTTTTGATCTATTCTTTGCATGGATGTAATGTAAATGGTCTTAGCTTTTCATAATGGGCAAGATCGTCTGATTTGGACTTCGTTTGAGTGGTTTTTGGAATTTTATTTGATTAGAGGTCATATCAAATTTTCGGAGTTGTAAATTGGGTCAACTTTAAATGGTCATAACTTGAGTTTCACAAAGAGTTAAGCTTTGAAATTTGGTCGACATTGGAAAAACTCGGCTTTTCCAAGTGGATTCACCCCGTTTGGGTGAATACACAATTTTTGGGAATTTTTATTCTAAACTGACCTGTTGTGGAAGTTTTCTGGACATAGCTGTGTTGTACGAATTTTAGTAATTTTTGTGTTTGGTTTTAAGACAAACCAAAAATATGGGTTAGCAACTGAATTCCAATGATAACTCAGTAAAATTTGGGAATTTAATTCATTCGTTAAGTAATTTACATAATTCTTTTTCACAGCGCACAATCTGTCCTAAAAACGCAGATTGTGTACGGGATCTTTATGTGACTATTTGGAGTCTTATATGGTATGTATTTGACATGAGCTTGTATGGATACTTGTATGAGATGTATATGAAGTGTACAACTGATGTTAATCATAACGTTCACCAACGGGTTCGTAGGGTTACTTGTGCATATAGAAACACTAGGTGTCACTTGCACGGTTTTGAACATTTAAACGTCTTGGACAAACGGGGTATATGGTGTATTGTTTATACACATAAACTCACTTGGTGACACATGTACTAGGGAGTCGGTAGCACACCCTACTTTGGAGTTTGGATTTATTTGCTTGCCACCTAAGGTGAGTTTCACTACTTTTTCTCGAAAGCATGCGTCTCGGGTTTGAGACAACTTACTTAACTTTTTGGTCCAGTATGGGACTACTATTTTTGGGTCCGGTTTGGGACTACTATTTTCTGGTCCGGGTTTGGGACTACTCTTACAACTCAGCTTTTGACTCCTTGTGTGGGTCGGATTTTGGACTCCTTGTGTTGGTTGGATTTTGCTAGTTTCACACTCGGTGTCCTTGATGAACTAAAGTGCATACTATCACAGAAGTCCTTCACTATTTACCGAATGAGTTACCGGGTTATGGCAAGCGGGTTATTAGTTGATAGCGCTATTAGGTTTGACAAAACTCACACCGTGCTGGGAGCCGGGCGTGAACTACGACCTTAGACTGTATCATTGTTGATAGGCAATGATGGAAGGCAAAAACCTACTCGCGGGGCGAGTGCATCGTTTGAATAGCAATTCGGTATAACATGGTTTAGTTATCATGAATGGGTTAGCTACCCTTGGCATACGCTGAACTAGTGGTTTCTTGGTTTTGTTATTGATTACTACTTTCGGGTTTGGGAAACCTAACTGTTGATCTTGGTTTGGGAAACCTACACTTTTACATACCTTACTTTGTGAACTCACCAACTTTATGTTGACACACGATATACATGCTTTTGCAGGTAGTTAGCTTCCGGTGTAACGATTACGAAGTACAGCACGTTTCACTGCATTCGGGGTTTTTGGCATACACCTAAATTACATATCATGCTTTTACGTTTTCAGTCATATGGTTTTAATTTGGGTACGTTGTTTTGCGCATGGTTTTAAAAGGTTTAAATTTGGTTTACGCTTCCGCAGCTTAACTAAACGTGATTTTTGAAAACAAACTAAATGGTTTGGGCATTAAGAGTTTGTTCATATGACTTATGGCTATGGGGTCCTGGTATGTCATGCGCCTCGTGGTATAAACCCCGTAGTGGAAATTTGAGGGTGTGACAGTTGTCACCATTGCCGTTGTCGCCCTGTGATTAGTCCACGTGTCCTGTGATTGTCCTTTCTGTCCTTTTTCTGTACCTTGTACCTGCAGGTGATCATGGAGCAGGGAATAATCGCCTCTGATTGGCTGTGTGTCCCTTTCGTTGTCAGATGGCAACTGTCATGTACGAGGTTACATGCGCAGGCTTCTAGAAGTCCACGTCAGCGTAGTGTGTTGACGTGTATGGAGATGTGGGGCCGTGCGCATGTGCGGGTACATATCTCTTTAAGTCCCCCTAGTCTAGTGTTTTGTAAGCGCAGCGTGCAGGACGCTGGACTTAGAAAGAAATAATTTCAATTGCGGGGGTTATTTGTGCTCTTTGTCTGGTTTGTGCGCCAGTCGCGCGGAGCTTTGCAAGTGGGAGTATGACGCACGTCAGCAATTAATGCTCCCATCAAAAGTGTCAGGGCGCGTGGTTGAAAAGACAAGTTGGTAGCCGAAAAGTCTCTGATGGTTGTACTGTGTCAGAAGCATATTGGGGCCCAGCTGTCGTTTCGTGCAACGTTTTTTCTCTCTCTCTCTCTCTCTTTCTCTGACGTGTCACATTTTTACTTGGTGGTCGTGCCACATGACTGTAACCGTCAGAGAGACGTGGTTTTCTCCTATTTAAGTTCCTTTTTCACCTTCCTTTCTTCATACATTTTACTAAAATTTCAAAAATCTCCCTTCTAACTTTTCCTCAAAGATTCGTCATCCTTGCCTTCAATTTTTCTTCCAATACTTAGAAGATTTATAGGTTTTATTAAATGGAGAAGAATGCGGAGATGCAAAAAGATTATGATGACCTGTCCAAGAAGAATGCGGAGATGCAAAAGTCGTTGAAGGAGCGCAATGACGCCTTGATCTCGGCTCGTGACAGATTAAGGCAAAAAGATGACGAGTTGGCCAAATTGAAGGCGCGTATTGTAGAGTTGGAATCGGCCAACTTAACTCTTCAACAGGAGAACGCCGTTTTGGATGGCGAGTTGTTGGACACTAGGGCCGAGGCTCGTCTTGCGCAGGAGGATAAAGAGTGGCTTTTTACAAGTTGCATTCCTGAGCTTTGTGTTAAATTTGTCCTCTTGGTTTTGCGTTTTACCCTTGTCGCCACTTGTTTATCCTTGTTTATTTGTTTTCAGGTTGCCCACTACGCAAGACCTTGTGATAAAGTTCGCAATGTTGTTGCCAGTGTAAATGTTACGGCAAAGCTTGTTGGTCAAAAGCTGGTTTTATTGAAAGTTATCAGCATGCGAAGGATGGAAAGGCGCTTGAGGAGTTCGCGTTGTTTGACAAAGACCTTGATGTTGTGCTTGCGAGGAAAGCTGCTGAGTATGCTGGGCTGGAGTTGGGTCTTGTGGACTTTTTTGTAAGTCACAAAGATCGCCCTACTGTTTATGAGCTGAGGCAGTCTTTCGAGAAACTAGGACTTATTCATACAATGCGCAAAGAAAAGGATTTGAAAGCCCAGAAAGATGTGGAGGCAGTGCTTGACAAGGTTGAGGGCAGTGAGAAGGTGGAGCTGTCTGCCTCCGACGAAGATGATTTCAGCGACGCTTCGTCAGATTTCAAAGCCGAGTAGTCCCTTTTACTGTGTTTTCTTTGTGTCTGTAACTTGTTTCGAACAACGTTGGCTGTTTGAACTGATGTCATGTTTCAGATTTGGTTTGTAAGACAATTGATGTTAAATGTTTTGTCATTTAACTGTTATTATTCGTATGCACTTTTGCTCTTCTGATATTTATGTGCAAAGCGTATGATACTTGTCTGAACAGGAGTTGCATTTGAACTATGCAACGGTTGGTTGGTTTACGCATTGTATCTTAACCATACAATGCGTAATTTAGGGAATTGCAAATCAACAGTGCAATTTTTAGTTTAGACATTGTATCTTAACTGTACAATGTTTAGTTTGTGTGTTGTATGTTAGCCATACAAAACGTGGTTTAGGATGTTGCATTTTAACTATGCAACATTTAGTGTGCGCGGTGCATTTTAGCTATGCACTGCGCGTTTTAGGAATTGCATCTTAACCATGCAATTTTAGTTTAAGTGTTGCATTTTAACTATGCAGTTTTGGATATTGTATTTGTAGATGCCGTTTTGCGACTATAGATTAGATAACTAACATGTGTAAAGGGCGAAGGAGGTTCAGAAGGGGCGAAGGAAGCTAAAGAGTGGGCGAAGGAAGTTTCTCATGGGCGAAGGAAGATCAGGAATACACTGAAGATCACATTCGACCAGTTTTCTGGGCGAATGTGAAATTGGCTTACCTTCGACCAGTGAATATGGGCGAAGGAACAGTGGTTATAAATAGGAATTGGGTTTTTGTAATGTATAACGAGTCTTAGAGAGTGTGTGTTTTGTGTGTGTGTTCCTGAGAGGTTAGAGATTATCTGTTTGAGGTCTAGATTAACTATATTGAATCTGTAATCAAGTTTATTGCAAAGTTAATCTATGAAAAGCATTTAAAATGATCTTGATTGTGTTTTGATTGAGTTTACTTCAGTTTGTTCTGAACTAGGGTTTCCGCACCTGGTTTAGCAACTTGTATGATCGTATAATCCTGTTTTCGTGTCGAATTCTCTCCTCTACAAAGTGGTATCAGAGCATAGAGGATCATACAACAACAAATTGATAAACTCAGAGCTGATTTAGACATAATTTTCATCAATTCACATCTGTTTTCAACTAAAAATGGTTTTTGTGTGTTTTTGAAAGAATTAGAGGTGATTTTGTGGTTAAAATTCAAAATTCCAAGTTTTAAAGTTGTTCCAAATCATCTCCGAAGCATAACCTGATCAAGATCAATCAAATCCACAAACTTTTGAAAATCAGAGATCAAAATAACCGTTTTTCAAAGTGTAACCGTTTTTCAAAACTGAGATATGGGCGAACCTGAGAGGTTGTGGACGAATGTGTGTATTTTTGGACGAATGTGAGTGAGTTTCTGGACGAACGTAGTTAATTTCGGACGAACCTAGAGTTTTTCATTTGAATTTTCTTCATTCGGGTTTAATTTTGTTCCTTCGGTTCATCGGGGGTACGAAGGTGAAACCTAAACGGACGAACGTAGGAAGAGTTTGTGAATTTTTACATTCTAGTGAAATTTTACATTCGGGTGATAGACTTTTTGGGCGAACCTGACAAAAAAGGGACGAACCTGAGCTTCTGTTGGGCGAACCTAGGACAGTTTTTGTGAAATTTTTCTAAGTGTTGATTTTCTCGAAGTGCGTGACTATGTGGCGTTATCAGACTACTCCTACACCAGCAACCACACAACCACAACAGCAGGTGATGGACCCATGGACCGTGGCAGCACAGAAGACGAGCACACAGTCTTCGCAGCCGGTTAACTACATGACTCAGAGTGCACCTACAGTACCACAGTCTGACTACTGGGGAGTAGCAGCAGCGGTGGTAAACACTCAAACTACTAATGCTATTTCCACACTGATTAATGATTTGTCTTCAGGTAGCGGGACTCGGCCACCGAAGCTCATGGAGATTCAGGAATACAATCAGTGGCAGAAAAAGTTCAAGATTCACTTGGAAGGCATGGGAGTAGAAGGTGCTGAAGCATGGAACATGATTGCTAAAGGATACACACCACCAGTTCTGGAGAACACGGGTGAACCAGTGCCATTGGAGAGCATGGCGGAGGATGAGAAGAAAAAGTTTGCTGTGGAGAAGAAGGCATTCTCACAACTGACACAAGCCATTACTAATGATCTTTTGCATCAGTTTGGGACGTGCACAACTTCTAAGGCTTTGTGGGATATGCTTAAAAGGAAGCATGATGGAAATGAAAAGACTAGGAATTTGAGGATGGAAGAGCTTGTTAAGGAGTTTGAAAATTTTTCTTATGTTGGAAATGAAACTTTGAAAGAATTAACTCCTAGATATAATCATCTAATATCTGAATTGTCTAGCTATGGTGTACAGATTCCTATGGCTAAACAGGTGGACAAGTTTGCTGAAGCATTACCACCTAACTGGGATCAGCATGTGGATGTTTTGAAGGAAAAGGATGCTTTTCAGTACTGGTCGCTTCAAGAGTTCGTTGAGAAGCTGGAAAACAAGGAACTGGAAGAGAAGAGGAAGGCTAGGAGAGCACAAATTCCTCAGAATCCAAATCTATACTTTGGAGGATCTTTAGTTCCAACAAGTACAAGTTCTGGAGGACTAGTAACACCACATGTTGCTTGTATATCCAATGCTGTTGAATCACCTATCATGTTATCACAACCACAACCACAAGTTCCATATCAATATTCATACATTCCACCATTCTCACCAAAACAACAAGCAGCTTTTTACACTGCTGGTCAAACTCAACCACAACCAATGAACCAACCTAATCAACCAACTGTGGTTTTGGAGACTTCCAATCTTGGAAATGTGACAGTTGAAGTTGCTCAGCAACACATTGCATTAGTCTCAGCAATGGTTTCTTCTTATAATGGATTAGTTGCTAGTCAAATTGGTAATAACAACTTGACCAATGAAGACTACGCACAGATTGATAAAGAAGAAATGGAACTCATTGACATCCAATGGGCGTTTGCGAGCATTATGCGAAGAGCAACAGAGTTTATTGAGAAAACAGGTAGAACCGACTTGGGAACTTCTCCTAACACAACCTACGGGTTTAATAAGGAGAAAGTGACTTGTTTTAATTGTGGGGGCAAAGGTCATTTTAAACGTGAATGTACTCAACCACCGAAACAAGGCAACAGGAATCCATTTAATGCTACCTATCAGAACCGTCAACAACAAAACCAAAACCAAGTTTCTTCCCAAAACAACAATAACTACCAAAACCGTCAAAACAATTTTAACAACAACCAAAATAGACAACCAACCACACCAAACCAGACACAAAACCAAACACCAAACAATACTAACCGAACAGTCATACCAATCACTACACCAGCTGAAACACAAAATACCAATCAAGCATTGGTTACCCAACAAGATGAAAGGTTTGACTGGTCAAGCATTCAGATAGGTGTTGAGGAGATAACCACTGGGGGAAATGTGGCGTGTGTTGCCTATCAGGTTGATCTTGAAGAATCTGTAACGGTAGAGGAGAAGGTTGAAACTGAAGTTGTTAGTGATGAGTCTGAGGCTGAGACAGATGGAGATTTTGAACCTGTTGAGGTTGATTCTGAAGTGAATGTTGAGGTTGAAAATGAAGTGACTAATTCAGGAGTTGTGATTGATACTGTTTCTGACATTCCTGAGGAGTGTGAATCGGTTTATTCTGATTCAGACAGTGACTCAGATACGGAAGCTAGTGTTAATTCTCTTGATGAAGATATTGATCAGTTACTTGCAGAAGCAGATTTTCTGATGACTAGGAAGTCGTGCATTGCAGATGACGCTTTCACAAAGATTGATTATTCCAGATTCTTTGCAGGAAAGGAAGCTCACTTTGCATTGATGGCCATGACTGACCCACCAAAACCTGTAAGTTCTGCTTGTAATACTGATAATACTAGTGATAAGTATTGTGGTGGATGTGATAGATTGACTGAGGAGGTTAAACAACTCCGTATTCAACGTGATAGTGCTATCATGAACAGTCAATCTACTCGCAAAGAGTTGAATGCTTTTAACAAAGTATTAGATGGCTACAAAAAGGACATTTCTGATTTGAAAAACACATTGTCTTTAAAACAATTGGCAATTAACAACTACATTAATGAAATTGAAAACACCAAGTTAGAAATGGCCGCCATCAAATGCTTTGCTGAAAAGATAAACAAAAAGTTAGAAAGTTACAAGAATGTGGCTTATGTGGTAGACCACATCATTGATGACAAAACAACCAATTATCGGGCTGTACCATCTCCGGTTCTCTTTGAAAACCATAATTGTCACTCAGTGACACCGGAGAGTTCGGTAAAATCTGATTCAGCATCGGAAAATGAATCAAACACTTCAAGTGTTGGTGATCCAAATTCCGATGTTAGACCGATTTTGGGAATCAATGATGAGGGTGTTACTGCAGAAAGTGTTGACTCAGATTCAGAGAGTGATGAGATTGGTTGTAACCAAACTGTTAATGTATGTGATATTCCAAAAGAAAATCACATCATTACAAATGAACCAATTTCATCATCTCAAATTGTTCCAATGAGAAATGTTCATCATGTGGATAAATCTGAGAAAAATGTTGTGAGGAAAGATCTTAATGTGATTAAGAAAGATCTTGAGAAGAGTGAGAAAAACGAACAATGTGACAAACCTGTCAAAGTGTTCTATCGGATGGAAGGATCCGATAAGATCATCTCTGACGAGGACTTTCCAATAAAAGATGTTAACTATGCTAAAATTGACAAAATCTGGCAAGAGAGTACTATTTGGTTCCCAAAACATGAGAGAACTAATGAAATTCCACCAGCTTTGTTGAAAAAGTTGTACTTGGATGTTCCTCAAGAACCAAAGGTCCATGTCACAGAGTTTGTTAAACCCAAAAACAGAGCTAATGGTTTCAATGAGCCTACTTACTCAAAAGGGCCACTCCCTGAGAGTTTAAGAAAGCAACAGTATAATGATCAATACCCTGTTAGATCATTTGCTCAACCTAATGCTCCAAATGTTTTTGAAGAGTACCGTGCGTGCTTTAAGTGTGGGGAACGTGGGCATTTACTTGCTCAGTGCCCATATGTAAGGCACAAGAGGCACGAAGTTGAAGTGAGGAATTCTATGCGTAAACCGATTGATCATTATGTGCCACCTCATAGGAGAGTTGTTCCTCAACAACCACAACTGTTTTATAATCAAAACCATTTTCAAATGAGGAACACTCGTCCAATGCACTATGATAGAAGGAATCGGATTGCGATGGAAAACTCATGGAGAAAGCCTGTGGTGAACTCAACTTTTGATAGACAAAAGGTTACACCAAAACCGATTGTCAAATCGAACGTTGGACCTAAGTCTGTTAAATCAGATAAGATTACCAAGAAAGTTACTTTTGCTAACAATGTTCAAAAACCGACTGAGAATCCAAAATCTCAGATTCGTATCCTGAAAAGGACTGAACAATCTTGGTCACCCAATGGTACTCCAGGAGCTTCATCTTCAAAAGTGAATGAGAAAAAGGAAACTATTTTGAGCAATCAGAAAAAGATTGATCAAAATGTTGTTAAAAATGTTTGTGAAAATGTCATTGTGAAACCTGATGTTGAAAGACCCAAGACTCAGGCTTGGGTCCCCCGAAAGCACTAAATGATTTACTTTTTGTGTGCAGGGAGCTTCAGCTGGCCCTATTAGCAGTCTTTGGATTGTTGATAGTGGAGCTTCAGGCCACATGACAGGGGATCTTGCGTTGCTGTTCGATGTGAAGAACATCAATGGCGGGTATGTAGCGTTTGCGGGAAACAAAGGAGGATATATCACAATGGAAGGGAGTGTGAGCAATGGGATAGTGAGTTTTGAGCGGATATCGTATGTGAAGCAGATAGATTACAATCTGTTGAGTGTTAGTCAAATTTGTGACAAGAAATTTACTGTGCATTTTGATGACAAATCCTGCTATATCTTGAAACCGGGCTTTACAATTCCTAAAGAGTGGATAATGTTGAAGGCACCTCGCGTCAACAATCTATACATTCTTGATATGTCCAAGGCGATGACATCACAGGGGCAAATAACGTGCTTTTTGTCAAAGGCGACTGAGAAAGAATCGATAATGTGGCACCGAAGAATGGGGCACATTCATCTGAAGAAAATGAATCAACTTGTGAGGAATGGACTTGTCGAGGGAGTTAATGTGAAACATTTCCATTTGAATGACAAGTGTGTAAGTTGTAAAAAGGGGAAGCAACACAAACAGTCCCACAAAGTGAAAAAGGTTAACTCTGTTGAGATGCCACTAGAACGATTGCACATGGATCTTTTCGGACCGGTCAAGCGTCATAGTCATCTTGGAGAGCTTTATTGTTTAGTCGTCACTGACGATTACTCAAGATTTTCATGGGTGATGTGTTTGCAGAATAAAAGCGACACTTTTATCAATCTAAAAGTTCTGTTCACTCGATTGGAGAATCTCTACAATGTGAAGATAAAGAGAATTCGGAGTGACAATGGGACGGAGTTCAAAAATGCCAAGATGGATGAACTTTGTGAAAACAAAGGGATACATCATGAATATTCGGCTCCGTACACCCCTCAACAGAACGGTGTTGCTGAACGAAAGAATAGGACTCTAATTGAAGCGGCTAGAACAATGCTCGCTGATTCAAATCTTCCAGTAATGTTTTGGAACGAGGCGATTTATGCAGCAAATTATACATTAAATCGGGTTCTAACAGTGAAGAAGTTTGGTAAAACGTCTTATGAGCTGTTACACCGAAGGAAGCCGAACTTAGAGTATCTAGAACCTTTTGGGGCGCCTTGCACTATGTTGAATCCAAGCGAAAAGTTTAGTCCTAAAGCCGAGGAGGGTTACTTTGTTGGATATGCAACCCCACTCAAACGGGTATACAACAAGCGAACTCGTCGTGTGGAAGACTGGGCTAACGTGGAAGTTCAACGATATACTCAAAATCTTCAAGGCACGGGTCCTGATTGGATGTTTGATTACAAAGACTTCTTTGAATCATTCAATCTAGATAGCTTGGTTGAAGAAGCTGTTATTCGATTACTTTACGAGTGTGAAAATGCAACAACTTCACCGTTGGTGCGTCCGATCACCGTGAACCCCCTACCAGCTTCTAATGATACCAATGCTCCTATACAAGAAGAAGAGATATTTCAAGAGGCTTCAACTTCATTAGACACTTCAGAATCTGAAGATGAACAATTTGAAGAAGCTATTCTTGATCAAGCTGAAGAACAGGAGGCACCACCAGTGAACCCAACTCCAAATACTGATGTGGCTTCATCATCAAATATGGGTCATGATCTGGATGCTGTAGAGAACTTGACTGTTCAGACGGGAGTGCAAGTACCTGATTATCCGGAATCTCGGATTCACCGTATTCACCCGCTGGAGCAAGTTATCGGTGATCCTGGAAGTAGTGTTATGACCAGAGGGCAGCTTAAAAGCGTTAATACGCCAGAGAGTTTTGGTGCTTTAGCTTTATATGCCAAAATTCAACAATCTGGTAGTCAAAATGATTGGTCGTTTGCGTGTTATGTGTCGCAGGTAGAGCCAAGGACATACAAGGACGCTTTGAAGGATGACGCCTGGGTTGAAGCTATGCAGGAGGAGTTATTACAATTCCAGAAGTTAGGAGTGTGGACACTCACGGATTTGCCGCCAGATAGGAAGAAGATTGGCACCAAATGGGTGTTCAAGTGTAAGAAGGATGATCGTGGGGTAATTGTTCGGAACAAAGCCAGATTGGTCGTGCAGGGTTTCCATCAAATCGAAGGGATTGATTACAATGAGATCTATGCACCGGTAGCACGAATCGAAGCTATTCGGATGTTCCTCGCGTTTGCTTCTTATAAGAAATTCAAAGTTTACCAGATGGACGTGAAAAGCGCATTTCTGTACGGGAAAGTCAAGGAAGAGGTGTATGTCGGGCAGCCACCAGGCTTTGAGGACCCAATCCACCGGGATAAGGTCTACGTGTTGAACAAAGCTCTTTATGGCTTGCACCAGGCTCCGAGACAGTGGTACGAGGAGCTGAGTACATACCTCATCAACAAAGGATTTAAGCGCGGCCTCGTCGATTGCACCCTCTTTACGAAAAAGACGGGAGATGACTTGCTTCTAGTGCAGATATACGTTGATGATATAATATTTGGTTCAACTAACGAGCTTTTATGCAGGGATTTTGAATCTGTCATGCAGGAAAAGTTTGAAATGAGCGCAATGGGGGAGATGCAGTTTTTCCTAGGCTTGCAGGTGGACCAAAGACCCGACGGGATCTTCATTCACCAGACGAAATATGTCTCCGATATCTTGAGCCGGTTCCAGATGGAGGACTCAAAGCCAATGGATACCCCGATTCAACCCAATCACGGGATTGGAGTGGACGCTAAGGGGGAGCTGACGGATCCTTTTACATACAGAGCAATCATCGGATCTCTGATGTATTTGACGGCGTCTCGACCAGATATTATGTACGCAACGTGTCTCTGTGCCCGTTATCAATCGAAGCCGAAACAAAGTCATCTGACGGCGGTCAAGCGTATCCTTAGATATCTGAAGGGTTGTCCCTCAAAAGGACTTTGGTACCCTAATGATGATAATTTTGATTTCATATCTTTTAGTGATGCAGATTGGGGCGGCTGTGACAAGGATAGCAAATCTACTACAGCTGGTTGCCAGTTTTTCGGGAGCAGGTTAATCACCTGGCAATGCAAGAAACAGACTTCCGTAGCACAATCTACCTGTGAAGCCGAGTACATTGCAGCCTCGAGTTGCTGTTCTCAAGTACTTTGGATTCAACAACAAATGGTGGATTACGGTTTGCAGTTTCTAAAAACTCCTATTTACTGTGACAACGAAGCCGCAATTGCATTAACTAAAAATTCGGACAATCATTCTAAAGCGAAACACATCCGGATCAAATATCATTTTATCCGAGATTGTTACGCTAAAGAATTGATCGATATGATCAAAATACACACTGACTACCAACGTGCAGATCTGTTTACTAAAGCCTTTGACCGTTCACGCTTTGAATATCTTTTAAAAGTAAACAATATAAAGGAAAAACAGGACTAATCGGCACCTCGGTTTATCGCTTTTTAGTTTTTAGTTTTTATATTTTGCTAATTGGGAATTTCTCTTTACTTTCATAATCCTCAAAGAAGTTGATGCTTTCGAGGGGATTGTAAAATCCTCAAAGAAGTTGATGCTTTCGAGTGGATTGTTTCTTTCAAAATTTTTGTTTTTATTTTTCAGAAAAATCAAAAAGACCAAAAATATGTTCTTTATTTTAGGGGAAGTCAATTTTTCAGAAAAACCAAAAACATTATAAAATTCAAAAAAACCTAAAAATTAGAAAATCAAAAATGATTTCCTGGTAAAACAGAGGAAATGATAGTACATCAGTGGGAATCTGATACAGGCTAAAGAATTGTATAGTTTATGAGGCGTGTGTTGATTACGTGTGATATGCTGATAGGCTTCGTAGACTAAATATTGCGTGCATTAGTGATACAAACATAACGAACTACGCGTTCGTGGCTGAACACCTCATGGGCATATGGTCTTAGTACCGTAATTTCGTTTGATAGGATTGCCAAAATCTGAGGTTTCGGGTCGTTATGTTATGGTTATCCGGGATATTCTGATAAACTTTTGTCGTATTGATTTACGGACCTAGTTTTATCAGAATATTTGCTAAAAGAGCTTAATTGCCAAAACCGGAAGTTACCGAATTGAGGAACTTTATGTTTTAATTGATCATAGATCATTATTACATCGTATTGATCATCTGATGCAAATCAGTGATTAATATCAGCCTCAACCTAGTGTATACGCACATGTTACTCTGCTGCATTCAATTGCTGACCTGTACACCTCTGTGCTATATACTTTGTAACTTTTACGGATAATTCTAGCATAATCACGCGTTACGACGAAGCTTTGTGCAATTACTTGATACGGGAGTATGTCGTGTGTGTGGGCACCACATCGTGTTAGTCTAATACACCTAACTCGTATCATTTTAAAGCATTGCGTAATTGTCTGCATGTGAGCTTACGTGGACCACAATATCAGCAATTGCCGTATCACATACTGTTTCTAATGATAATATTAACCAAAAAGATCAACGCTGTAATCAGATTTCTCAGAAAACTGATATGATCCTCTGACCGGATTTCACAAAATGTTTACTGTTTTCATTTACTTTGATGCTTTTTATTTTGTTGCAATTTATTTTTAATGTCAAAAAGATACAAAATCCAAAAAGATTTTAGGTGTGTTTTGATAAATTTCAGAAAATCCAAAGTTTTTGCATTTCTGCTTTATTTTTGATAACCGGGGATGCTTGATAGTCAATTTCTGAGATTTGACAACACCATCTGGGCTTTGTATTATTCAAAAAGTGAAAATTTGTGTTTTGGATGTTTAACGGATTGAAAAATGTTGAACGGGTTTCGAATTTGAAAATTGGTAAAATTTTTCAAAATTTCTATTTTACATTCGCCCTTCATTGTGGACGAATGTGGAAATTTTTTACCTTCGGGTGTTTCTGTTCTGGGCGAATGTGGATTTTACACCACATCTCACTTTCGGGTAAAATTGTTCTACCTTCGTGCCATTGGCTTGGGGCGAAGGTGGAATACTTGTACATTCGGCCACACAGAACGGACGAAGGTGGCATTCTATAAATAAGCCAAGACAGGTTCGGCCAAACAGTTCTCATTTTTCAAAATTTTTTCATCATAACAAGACTTTGTTGCTTTTGAATTTCCTGCTTGTGCGTTTTAATCCCTGCTTATTGCTGATCGTTTTCCTATAAAAATTACAGGTAATGGACCCCGATTCAAGCCGGAATCGTTCGATGTTTAATCGTACCTAGGGTTTAAGGGTTTGAGATTTTTAGGGCTTCTTAGTGTCTGATTTTGATCAACATTCATTACACATCAGTTTTAGGGGGAGAATGTTTGAATAATTAGGATTATAACACTGATAAATTGTTTGATTGAGTGTTTGAAATAATAAAACCCTAATTATGCTTAAAAACTGATGTCAAATGAATGATTAAAGAAATTGATGATTGGCGAAGCTTAGTCGGCCAATTTAGAACAGATTTCAATCAAAAACAAGACCTATAAACACAGTTTGAAAATTTTTAAATTTTGGGTTTATTCAGTTTTACATTCGGCTCATCATTGTGGACGAATGAGAAACTGAACGGGCGAAGGAAGGTCAAAACGGACGAATGTAGTTTTCAACCAAAATCTTTTTACATTCGACCATGAATTTTCTCCTTTGACCACAAAATATTACATTCGGCCAGTATGTTATGGACGAATGTGAATTTTTGAAAAACTTAAAATTTTTAATTTTTGACGATTTTGTGTTTTGACGTTTTATTTTGATTTTCTATTTCAGATGGCTGAAGAACAACCAATTGCTGATATTCCTGTGGAAACTACAGTGACTGATCCTGTTCCAGAGACGGTGCAAGAGGAAGGATCATCAAGCGGATCTAAATGGCCGTTTGAAAAGACTCATAACTGTTGCGCTTATCTTGGAGATGTGGAGAAAAATGTTGAATTCACAGAGATTATTAAGTTCTTGAAGAGATGTCGAGTGGTTTATGCATTGGCAACACCAACTATTATCTACAAGGATATAGTTGAGGATTTTTATAATAATGCCAAGTATGATTACTTTGATAATCAAACTATTATCAAGAGTAAGATTCAGGGTATGGAGATGTTCATTACTGAAGCTGACATTAGAGAAGCTCTCCAGATCAAATTTGAGACAAGTGAAGATCCTAGAGAACTTTCATGGACTGAGCAAAAGGCATGCTTCCTAAGAATGAAGTACAAAGGACCGATTACTGATGGTTCTATGTATAAAGGAAAGCTGAGCGTGCAGTTCAAGTATTTTGCTCACGTTATCATTCTAGTGTTTGGATGTGTAAGTGGTGGTTATGATGTGATGAGGAAAAGTTTAAGCTCATTAATGGTTGCATTGACTCTAAATAAACCATTTAATGTTGCTGGGATGATTCTAGACCATATGTTAGAGATGTTGAAGGGTTTGAAGAAGAAGTACTTTATGCTTTATCCAAGATTTCTGATGATGATCTTCGATCACAAGTATCCACACTTGAAGAAGGATCCGACACAGATTCTCAATATGGATCATATGAATGTTAGAACTTTGGCAAGGATGAAAGCTTATAAGGGTATTCCAGAAAAAGATAGACCACCTTTCAGAAGGTTATTCGGAGCTTTGGCTCGAGAGGATTATGAAGATCCAGGAAAGAATCTAGCAAGGCATCCTAACAGTGACAGTGATAACGACGATCCACTTGTGTATGCTGATGCAAGCACTAAACGGAAAAGGCAAGTTGTCAATCCCGGAGCCAAAGGGAAGGGCAAGGGAAAGACAGAGCAGGGAACATCAAAACAACAAAAGACAGTGAGGAAGAAGACTACTGCCAAGAAGGGGACAGGTTTGGTAGATGAGGAATCGGTTGATTCTGAGGAGACAGAAACGGAGGAACAATGGGATTCGGATACTGAAGATGTCCAGACTACCAAACAAAAGGCCACTTTGGTTGGTGAGTCTGAATCTTTGAACAGATCAATAGAAGAAGCTAATAAGGGAAAGCAATCTATTGATGCTGTAGATGAAGTGTTGACTGTGAATTTGGATGAATTGAATGAGGGTGAAACAGTTGTTGTAAATTTGCCCAAGCCCAAACACAAGTCTATGGCTAAAAAGACTAGCACTAAGCAACTCAGAGAGAAGGAGTTGAACTTGTTGTTAAAAGGAAAAAGATTACCGGATGCTGGAACATCATCTAAACAATCTTCACCAGCTGCAAAGAAGCAAAAGACTGTGGAGGCAACAACATTACCAGTGGATAAGTTCAACATTGCACTGGATAATGTTCTTGATATGTTTACTAAGCCTCAGAAGGGAAAAGCTGTTGAGGATGAGCCATCTAAGTCTAAATCCAAGTCTAAGAAGATCACTGTGGATGATGAAGTGATGAAACAGATGAACAAAAGAATGGATGATATGATGAAGATGCTTGTGTCTCAACAAGCTGAGATTGCCAAGTTTAAGATGAATGAAGAGAAGATGCTTCAGATAGTTGTTGCTTCTAAAACCAATCAAGATGAAATAGATAAGAAGGTAAAGAAGCTTGAAGGCAAAGTTCTAAGAAACAAAAACAGATATAAGGCAATCAAAGAAGATAATAAGGAGTTGAAGGCTGAAAACAAACGCCTTAGTAATCTGATTCAAAATCTGTACAATGAAGCACCCAAGCTGAAGGAGGGTGAAGAAGATGAAGAGAGAGAAGTTGAGAAAGTAGATTTTGAACCATCCGAATCTGATAAAGAGGAGGATGAGGATGATGATGAGAATGAAGAATCGGATAAGAATGATGATGAAGATGATAACAATGATGATGATGATGATGCTGAAGGTTCAGGGAGTCAAAAAGATGATGATAGTAGTAGCAGTGATGATGATGAAGGAGGAGATGATACTGCTAAGTTTACTTTTGAGAAGAGACCACCTTCTAAGAAGAAGAAAAATACAGGTGAGTCTAGTTCGAAGAAGAAGGGAGAGAATGTAGATGATGAGACTGTGTTTTGGAATGAGAAGGTGAGATCGTTATCTGATGATGCAAAACAAGTTTATAAAGATATGTTAGAGAAGAGAGAATGGACCATTGAGTTCACAGGTCGTTTTGCAGAAATATTTCAAACAGATGATATGAGATATGAGTTGGAATATAATGATCCAGATCTTGAAGAAGGGGAAGTACCTGCTTCTGTGACAAAGGAGATATTGGATGGTCTTGCACAGAGAGTAGGGAAAACTTTTGAAGAGTTTATTGTTGATGAGTCAATTCCACCTATTCCTGAAAAGGATGTTGGAACTCACTCTGATGATAAAGAAACCCCTGAGTTTGAGGAAGTTGAGATTGAGGATATTACACACGAGGAATATCCACAGTACTTCAGACAAAATGATGAAGACGTGGTGTTTCCTGATTTTACAGAAAGGCATAATACATCTGCAAGGAAAAAGGCAAGAAAAAGAAGTGCTGAGTTTGTTGAAAAGGTACTTGGATCTGATTTGCCAGAATCTTCAAGCAAGACTGATGAGTTGAAAGAGTACTTGAAGAAACTTAGATTGATGGATGAGAACCGACCAAAACCCGAAGCTCAAGGAAACTTCTACAGGTTTCATAATGCAAAGTTCAGAGGCAGAGCTCTTGGGTGGACATACTTAGGCAGGCTGAAGTGCTTAGCTGCCAAGTGGGAATCAGGAATCTTGTACTTCTACAGATTCATTGATTTGCTAACTCTACCGTACTGGGCGGTTAGAGATCTATGCAGATTCCCTATGTCTGGTGCTTCGGTGAATAATTCACACGTCGGTTGGTGTGCAGATAAGTTGGTTTGGGAGAGTAGGACGAAGTGGAATAGATTCAAGCCACAGTATCCCCGGAGGAAAGTTCACAGGGATACTGATCCTCGAACCAAGTTGAAGAGGGTTACCTTGATATATAAGGCACCTGAAGTTATGAGAAAGATTCCTTTGATGCCTATGCCTCAACACTTCAGTGCTGATTTCATATTTTGGTATTATGATTGGAGGAAAGCAGAAGCTGTGATAGTGCTGAGAGATGGAAAGGATAAATACAAGCATGTGCATGTATTTGATCCTATGTGGCTAATCAATTGCACCTTCGAAGACATCATCATGTTATTCTACAATCCGATTCATCATGAGCCTAACGACGCAGATCAAGCAAGGAAATACACACAAGTTGTGGGTGTTTGCTTTGCTTATGATATTAATGCTGGAAGCAATTTGGAAGGGAAGCTTGGCAAGAAAGTTAAGATGGCGAATGTGTCGAAGCCGGTTAAGAGAAAGTTAGAGCCGGAAATGACGAAAGAACAGAAGAGTATTCTGAGAATCAAGCTGTTGAATAAAGCCATGGATGAAGATAGAAAAAGATCTAATCAATAGTCGAGGGGGAGTTTGTAGATGCCGTTTTGCGACTATAGATTAGATAACTAACATGTGTAAAGGGCGAAGGAGGTTCAGAAGGGGCGAAGGAAGCTAAAGAGTGGGCGAAGGAAGTTTCTCATGGGCGAAGGAAGATCAGGAATACACTGAAGATCACATTCGACCAGTTTTCTGGGCGAATGTGAAATTGGCTTACCTTCGACCAGTGAATATGGGCGAAGGAACAGTGGTTATAAATAGGAATTGGGTTTTTGTAATGTATAACGAGTCTTAGAGAGTGTGTGTTTTGTGTGTGTGTTCCTGAGAGGTTAGAGATTATCTGTTTGAGGTCTAGATTAACTATATTGAATCTGTAATCAAGTTTATTGCAAAGTTAATCTATGAAAAGCATTTAAAATGATCTTGATTGTGTTTTGATTGAGTTTACTTCAGTTTGTTCTGAACTAGGGTTTCCGCACCTGGTTTAGCAACTTGTATGATCGTATAATCCTGTTTTCGTGTCGAATTCTCTCCTCTACAGTATTTTAACCATACAATGTTTAGTATAGGACGTTGCATTTTAGCTATGCAACGTTTAGTTGTGCGCAGTGCAATTTAGCTATGCACTGCACATTTTATGGATTGCATCCTAACCATGCAATTTTAGACATTGTATTTTAACCATACAATGTTTGGTTTAGGACGTTGCATTTTAACTATGCAACGTTTAGTTGTGCGCAGTGCATTTTGACTATGCACTGCGCGTTTTAGGGATTGCATCTTAACCATGCAATTTTAGTTTAGGACGTTGCATTTTAACTATGCAACGTTTAGTTGTGCGCAGTGCATTTTGACTATGCGCTGCGCGTTTTAGGGATTGCATCTTAACCATGCAATTTTGGACATTGTATCTTAACCATACAATGTTTAGTTTAGGTGTTGTTTATGTTCGGTGTTGTTGATTTGGTATGTATGAAGTGAATGAATGACGGTAAAATAAATGTTTGAAACGGAAAGTTGGATGTATTCATTCGAGAATATGGCTACGCAGCCCTCATTACAATCATAAAATCAACTACATGTAACACTTTCGTAGCTGCGCTGCATTCCATGTGCGCGGAACAGGTTTGTCTTCCAGCGTTGCCAGTTTATAAACTCCTTTGCCAAGGACTTCCGCAATGTGGTATGGTCCTTCCCAAGTGGGTGATAATTTCCCATGGGGTACCGCGCCGCTGACCTCATTGTTTCTGAATACAAACTCCCCTGTCTTGAAGGCGTTGAGTTTGACTTTGGCGTTGTAATATTTTTCTAGCTGTTTTTTGTAGTTTGCCTCTCTTACAGCTGCCAAGTCTCAGCGCTCTTCTAGCAGGTCCAGGTTGAGGCGCAGCTCAGCTTCATTGTTGGTGCGGCTTGCTGAGAGAACTCTGGCGGCTAGGCATCCAATCTCTGCTGGTATCATGGCCTTTGAGCCATACGTCAAGATGAACGGGGTTTCACCTGTGCTTGTTTTTGCTAATGTGCGATTCGCCCATAGCACGTTGGGCACCTCCTCCGCCCAAGCCTTCCCCTTGGTCCCCAGTCTGGACTTGATGCCTTCCACCAGGCTACGATTTGCGCGCTCCACTTGGCCATTGCCTTGTGGATGCGCGACAGAGGTAAAGACTTGTTGGATGTGCAGGTCATCGTACCATTTGAGTAACCCTTTGTCTGCAAATTGGGTTCCGTTATCCGTGACGATTGTCATAGGTAGGCCAAAGTGGCAAATGATAAATTCCCAGATAAACTTCTTCACTTGCTTGGCTGTGATTTCTGCAAGCGGCTTAGCTTCTACCCATTTGGTGAAATAGTCAATGGCGACTATTAAATACTTTCTCTTGCCCGTTGTCATTGGAAACGGTCCCACTATGTCGATTGCCCACTTTTGAAATGGCCATGCAGAGGTAACAGCGGCTCAGGGTGTTGGGCGCATGGCACTAGCATGAATCACAGCGGCGGATGATATTTAACGCGTCCAGGTGCATGCCCGGCCAATAGTATCATGCGTTCATGACTTTCGCCACAACCATGTGAGGCCCCGCATGTATCCCACAGATTCCTTCATGTATTTCTCGAACCAAGTAGTCGGCATCGATGCATCTACACACTTCAGTAATGGCCCCATATAGGATTTTCGGTACAGCACGCCATCTTGCATTTGATATTGTAAAGCTTTGTGTTGTATTTTCTTAGCTTCTGTGCGCTGATCCGGGAGTGTGCTTGTGGTGAGGTAAGATACTATCGGGGTCATCCAGCTGTCAACACCTGTCTGAATAACATGAACTTCTTTTGGTGGAACAGACGGTTCATTCATGACTTCGACTCGGACCTCTTTTGCTAAATGGCTAAAACTTGTTGATGCCATTTTGCTTATAGCGTCCGCCAGCTTGTTTTGACTACGGCTGATGTGGTCGAGTGCGCAGCTTGCGAAGTTATTCATGAGTTCCTTGGATCGCTAAAGATACATGATCATGGACGGGTCTTTGGCTTCATATTTTCCCGTGATTTGGCCTGCAACCAACATTGAATCGACATGCACAAAGACGTGTTTGGCGCCCAGCTTCTGTGCGATGCGTAGTCCTGCAAGGAAAGCTTCATATTCGGCTTCATTGTTTGTAGTTTGGAACTCAAGCCGGATTGCATATGTAAATTCCGCGCCTTCAGGACTGACGATTCTAATGCCGGCGTCCGCGCCGTATTCGTTTGAAGCCCTATCGGCGTAGAGATCCCAGATGGCTTTTTCATCACATGATGGTTGTGATTCTTGTCTGCTTTGCACTCTTCTATTTTTTTGAGGTACCTCGGCTATGAAGTCTTCTAAGATTTGCCCTTTGATGGCTAGGCGAGTCTTGTAGAAGATGGTGTGTTCACCTAACTCGATGGCCCACTTTGCCAATCTGCCTGATAACTCTTGTTTCGACAGGACGTACAAGCGCCAAAACCAACTTCTCCATAGTCGTGTATCTCGTTTCTGCATCTGTCACGACTCTGCTAATGTAGTAGATGGGTGTTTGTACCAGCTTTCGGTCAACCATCAGCACCGCGCTTACTGCCTTTTCCGTTGCGCAGAGGTACATCGTCAACGGCTCCCTTGGGAGGGGCAGTGAGCGTGGGTAAGTCCATTAAAAATGCCTTCATATCCTGGAATGCCTTTTCTGCTTCGGTAGTCCACTTGAACTGGTTTTTCTTCAAACAACTTTTTAGCGTTTCGATGAAAAGGATAGATTTGCTTGCGTGATGTGATAGAAAACGGTTTATTGCCACCAGGTGCCCATTTAGCGTTTGCACTTCTTTCAAGGTTAACCGAGAAGGCAATTGCGCTATAGCTTGGATCTTTTCAGGGTTTGGTCGGAATCCGACCTTGGTGACAACCACTCCTAATGACAGTTCAGATAATACAAGACTCAAATATAAGATCCTTAGATCGTTTCAACTATAATCTATCCTTCTCAACTATAAGACGAGCTCTCTGAGAATTTCTCTTGTCAAAGGTTGAATACTCCTTCTCCTTGAATGAAGAAGGGTATTTATAGGCCTCTGAGGTGGCCTGTGATTGGCTGAAGAAGGAATGATAGCTGGCTGTACGATCGCAGACCGTTGTCACCATTGGCACTGTCGCCCTGTGATTAGTCAACGTGTCTTGTGATTGTCCTTTCTGTCCTTTTTCTATACCTCGTACCTGCAGGTGATCATGGAGCAGAGAATAATCGCCTCTGATTGGCTGTGTGTCCCTTTCGTTGTCAGATGGCAGCTGTCATGTACGAGGTTACATGCGCAGGCTTCTAGAAGTCCACATCAGCATAGTGTGTTAACGTGTATGGAGATGTGGGGCCGTGCGCATGCGCGGGTACATATCTCTTCACGGAAGAAAATAGCCAAAGATTAGACATTTGTAAACACACCCTTAAACTCCAAACTTAAAACTTTAATGAAATTACTTTATTAGACACATTTAGTCATTAATAAGGTAACAGAGATAGATAATAGATAATAAATATGGTAATATATGATACAATCTTATTACAATATTTCAAATTACTTTTTCTATAATTTATATTAAAATGATAAAATATGATACAATCTTATTACAGTATTTGAATTTTAAATATATGTTATTATTGTATAGCTTGTGATTAATTAATACATATTGCAAAATGTGCAATTTGTTTTCGTAGAATTAACAATGTATTATTGGAAACATGAGTTGAATAGTGTCAGCCCCTCTTATTGGTTGAGAGGGGCGGTGGCCTCTATTTTTTTTTTTTTTACAACTTTGGTAAACAATATATATTAATGGTTTCAATTCAAAACATAAGTGTGTTGGTGGTGGAGTGGTTTGTGGTGAGCTTCGGTTGTTCAAGGTCCCAAGGTCTAACCTTGGGGGAAGCCTTTATTTATGTATTTTTTTTTACCACTTTGTTAAACAATAAACACTTATGGTTTCATTTCAAAACATAAGTGTGTTGGTGGTGGAGTGGTTTGTGGTGACCTTTGGTTGTTTAAGGTCCTTGGGGAGGCCTTTATTTTTTATTTTTTTACAACTTTGTTAAACAATAAACACTTATGGTTTCATTTCAAAACAGAAAGTGTGTTGGCAGTGGAGTGGTTTGTGGTGAGGTTTAGTTGTCCAAGTTCAAGGTCCCAAGGTCAAACCTTGGGGGAGGCCTTTATTTATTTATTTTTTTTACAACTTTGTTAAACAATAAGCACTTATGGTTTCATTTCAAAACATAATTGTGTTGGCGGTGGTGTGTTTTGTGGCGAGCTTTAGTTGTTTAAGGTCCCAAGGTCAAACCTTGGAGGAGGCCTTTATTTAATTTTTTTACAACTTTGTTAAACAATAAACACTTATGGTTTCATTTCAAAACAGAAAGTGTGTTAGTGATGGAGTGGTTTGTGACGAGGTTTAGTTGTCCAAGGTCCCAAGGTTGAACCTTGGGGGAGTCACTTTATTTTTTATTTTATTTTTTTGTTTTCTCACAACTTTGTTAAATAATATATGTCATGGTTTCATTTCAAAACACAAGATGTGTTGGTGGTGGAATGGTTTATGGTGAGGTTTTCTTGGCCAAGGTCCTAGGTTCAAACTTCGGGGTGGTAGCCTTTATTTTTTTTTTATAACTTTGTTTCATTTCACCACAAACCACTATACTTATGGTTTCATTTCAAAGCAGAAAGTGTGTTGGTGGTGTAGTGGTTTGTGGTGAGGTTTAGTTGTCTAAGGTCCTAGTGTCGAACCTTGAGGGAGGCACTTTATATATTTTTTTTCGTTTTCTCACAACTTTATTAAATAATATATATCTATCGCTATTTGTTGTTGTTGTTGTTGCTGGTGCTGCTGCTGCTGCTACTGTTGTTGTTGTTTCATTTAAAACTATGGTTTCATTCAAAACACAAGATGTGTTGGTGGTGGAGTGCTTTGTGGTTAGGTTTTTTTGTCCAAGGTCCTAGGTTCAAACCTTGAGGGAGGTACTTTGTTTATTTTTTTTCATTTTAACAAGTGTTTTTTTTTTAATATTAAATCAAAGTTAGTGACAAAAAAAACATAATTATTTTTTAAAGAAGTATAGATAGGCCGGGGCTATAACGAAAGAGCAAAGAAAGTGGTGAAAATTGTGTTTTGCGATGCTATGTTGTACCTAAACAATACGGTGACCGTCAATGCCCGGAAATGCGCAGCGAAGCGTGCGCAGGGATCTATCTAGTTTATGATTAAAATTACAATGTTATACAATCTTATTTCATATCACGATTGTTTGGACCCAAAAATCTTTAATTTTACTAAATATATACTTTTTATCGAAAACACCTGTATAATCATATCATTTCTTTGTCCATCCGTGTGTATTATATATTCCAAAATTTATAGTTGTTACCATTTTGATCATAGCATAATGTAATTTTCATAAAAATCAACACGCACTCTTAGGTAGAGGAGGGTGAATATGCCTATTCGCGGATTGTATGGAACAATGTGCGTTCCATTAGTTTCGGATTCATAGAGCCTTACGTATCAGGCAGGATAGGAGATGGTCATGTACAAAATGAGAAGTCAATATGTTTCTGTAAACCTCATGAAAGTACCTAGAGATATATGACAAAAATCTTGGACACGGCACAATTTATTAGTCCCAACCTTCAGCCATGGTATGTCTATCACTACTGATAAGCATGTGCCAAACTCGATTAAGGAGACTAAGTTTGAGAAAATGAGCTCCATTCCAGTATTGCGCGCTTTTGATATAAATGTACAGCGGGTTCACGGAGTTGCCCTAGTCATTAGGGGCTCAAAGTTTCACACAAGCAACGTGTTGTGAGAAGTAAACCATTATAAGACCCACACGGAGAATTTAACGACCAAAAGGATTGACAAAGGAAAAAAAAACCGATTCTGTAGGGAACAGTACGATCATAGGATTTATGAATTAGCATGGTGGTTTATAAAATTTCCAAACACCCAAATACTATACAAGTGTTTTTGAGGCAGCAATCTACTCGACCCGCGAGTGAATGGCACAATAGCAGTATGACAGAAAACATTTAGCTACATAAAAGGTAGATTTATGTTTTAAAGCCTAAGCCTTGAGGAATTTATCAGTGTCACGGACAATAGTCTTTGAAGGCAGAACAATTGCAGCCACTGGATTCTGTTCGAGTCCCCCACCTTCGTCAATAATCAGCCTAAGACCGTCCACATGAAGCTTTCCATGGTGACCACTCACCACTATCGTTGGCGTTTTTCTCAGTTCCTGTTTATTTTTCAAAACTTCAAATCATTAAATTTGCCTCACATGCACATCATGTGAATTGTGATGCGTGCATCAACTGGGATCTCATCACCGCATCATGTGATGAAAGTGCATTAACAAGGGGGGTGTGTGTGTGTCTAAGTGATTTAAAGGTAAGGGCTATTATGAACTCACCTCAGGAATGTCCCAAACGCTCTTTCTCCCGCTAAGAGGCTCCACCTTAGGAATCCTTGTATCCTTGGCTTTCAAAGATTTAATCTGCGCTTCGACATCTTTCCCCCTCTCCAAACCACCATGAACCGCAATCAATTTACAATATTCTAGTCCTTTCTCTGTCTCTATGGCCACATTATCCTACACAAGATTTATAGCTAGGGGGTTATCGATAGGTTTTTCAGTTGAAAAACAAACCTTTTTTAATTAGATTTGGTTTGAAACGAACAAACCAAAAGAAGAGAAAAAAGGTCTTACTTATGTTTTAATACTTTTTTTAACTATTATTTGTTACTTGATTGGGTTGGAGTAGATAAGATTAGATTAAAATTATAATTAAATGAAGTAAATGGCAAAACTTAAATAACCATTCGGTTTATCATGTTTGAACCCATTTCAGATTCCTGGAACTGAAAACCCAACTCATTTCAGTTTTGCGGTTCAATTGGCATGAAACCGAGCATCTTAACAACAAAAAAGGATTACCTCTTCATGGATCCACACCAAATCAGCAAGAAACTTCTTGTGTTCATCAGGAACTGCTTTCATCAAATCTGCATAACCAACATACATATCTTCTGCAATGTGACTTTTGAAAGTGAGATTGTTAAACCTAATTTCATGTTGATTTTATCTAGTGGTGCTAAACAGTTGTTGTTCATGTATACTAAAAAGCACACCCTAATTCAGATCTCCAAAGAGAGACTCAATAACTAAAAAGTTATAAAAAAAGGGGAGGGGGTTTATAGAAAGAAAAAGAAAAGGAAAAAGGAAAAGATACCGACCAGGAGATCCATGAGGAAGCCCATAAGATTCAAAGGTAGTCCCAGCATCATAAATAGATCCTTTGTATTCAGTGCCTTTAGCAGCATTAAAGGCAACAGTAATATTCCCAGCCCATCTCCTGCCTTGCAAATGCATATTCTCATACCCATACCCTTTATACCACCCTTCCCTCTCTTCACTGGCAGAAAACTCTGCCCAAGTGGCCCTGAAGTGGGAGGCGTCGGGCGGTGGGGGAAGGGCGCCGAGAAAGGCGGCGAAGGCGAAGTCGTGGTTGCCAGCAAGGAAGACGTGGGATTGGTTAGGGTATTGGGAAGGGAGGGAGATGAGGAAGTCGAGGACCTTGCGGGTGTCGGGGCCGCGGTCACAGTAGTCGCCGAGGAAGATGATGCGGGCGTGGTTGAAGTCGGAGGGTGGGATTAAGGATTGGAGATTGGACCAGAGGCGTTGGAGCTTCCTTATGTACCCGTGGATGTCGCCTATGCATATTAACATTCTAGAGGGTTTCGTCGACATCCTGGATGTCGCCTAGACTCCGAAAATTTTCAACTTTATGTATATTTTGAAGAAGGCCCGCCGTTTGTACCGGTGAGAAAAGTGGTCGGATCGGAAAGATCAAATCTTGTTTCACCGTCGTTTAAATCTCTCAACTATTCGATTTTAGCTGCATCCACTATCTTCTTCTCAGATATTGCATTAGAAGGTTAACATTTGTGGATTCTGTTCTAATATCTGGAAGTTCTATATTTGTGAAGAAAAGAATGGGGATATGAATACTTGAAGAGGATACTGACGGCTGGAAAGTGGAAAAAACAACTTTCACTTTATATTACTAATAATAATAATAATATTAAAGAACAACTTGATTGCTACAGAACTACAGGATAGCCACAGAACTACAAGATATTTAAGAATATTTTTGTGTTTTGGCCACTGAAGGTTTCTTATTTTATAGATTTGGCACAAACACACCACAACACTCACATCTGTGTAACCTTCCCTCTAAGGCCACGTCATGCTGTTTTCACTTCATCTATTTGAACAATATTTTAGTTAATAATAAAGGTTGGTTCCGTAAAATGAATGTGATGACTTTGAAAATCTCAATACCCAAAATATCGGTTCCCTCATATTTTATAGAAAACATATCAAATTAGTTATTCACATTTCATAGGCTAATCAAATTCGTATTCAAAATTTATTTATATTACAAAAAGGGTATTCTTCTTTTAAAAGTTGGAGTAATTTTCACCCAATAATTTTATTTTATGTTTCTTAAAAACATTGTTCATTTACTTTTAATTAATATATCAACCTGTTAACTTATATTGTGTTAAATTAAACTGTAAAAAATTATACTAAAGCATTCAAAACTATAAATAAATACAAAAGAATTACATGCAGTAATATAAATGTAAAAATTATAATAATTTGCATACTTATTGTTATGAAAAACTTACGCCGTTAGTCCCTGTGGTTTCCTTCCAGTTGCAATGTCAGGTATTAAGGTTTTATTGTTTCACTTTAGGGTATTAACCTTTTAATTTGTTTCAATGTCAGGTATTAAGGACTAACCTAGTTAAAACTTAACTGAGTTTGAGGGGTATTATGGTCCATTCACCTATATATTCAGTTTTTAATGTATAAAAATTACAAAACCGTGGGTTCATAGACTCGAACCCAGGTTCATTTGCAAATAACAAACACTTACAACCACTAGAGAAAGACAATTGTTTGATGAATGTTTAGAAACAACAATATTTTCATATAATAACTCAATGTTTATCTTCTTCCCCAATTCACTTTCTAAACCCTAACCCTAACACCCGAATCAATAGCCAGATATACGAACGATTAAACATCTGTTTTAAGGGGCTTTCGAAGTCTACCATAAAAAGAATAAAATGGCATCAAAACAAGTTGATTTACGGGCTGAACTACGAAGAACAGGTTCGAGAGTTAGGAACAAAAATCTGAAAAAAATAGAATGGAACATTATTATATTGTGGAATTCATTATTATATTGTGTTGCTAATGCGGATGCTTTTTATTGGATGGATAGATAGTTTGATGACTACGTTTTTATTATTATTGATATATAGCTATTGCGATGAATACGTATTATAAGTTAGAGAGGAAATTTGTTACATTCAGATTTCAGATCTATTAAATTTAGGTTTATATTATTAATTTGTTATACATTTCTCGATTGGAGGATGATAACTGATATATTGATACATTGCGAACAGACTCCAAAATAATCTGCAGCCCAGGAGTTAGGGTTTGGTTTGGGTTGAATTGGGGAAGATGACCTCAGCGATTTCATTTATAAAGATTCTGATCAGAATAATAACCATCTGGTAGCTTAGATCAGCTGGTTTGCTTGGTGTTTTAATAAGCCAAGGTCCCGGGTTCGAGTCTTGTATGAGTGGGTTTTGGCTTTTATTTTGTTTTTCTTTATAAACAGGTGAATGGACCATAAAACCCCTCAAACTCAGTTAAGTTTTAACTAGGTTAGTCCTTAATACCTGACATTGAAACAAATTAAAAGGTTAATACCCTAAAGTGAAACAATAAAACCTTAATACCTGACATTGCAACTGGAAGGAAACCACAGGGACTAACGGCGTAATTTTTTCGATTGTTATTAAAGAATTGTACCTCTTATAAGTCCATATAAACATATAATTTGTCTATAAGTTACTACAAAAATAAAGTATTAAAAATTAAATTAGTTACATGATATACTATCGTTCATGTAATAAACCAAACCAAATTCAGTTTGTAATTTTGTTTAGTAGTATAAATAAAGTATTCCCGCCGCAACGCGCGGAAGTAACACTAGTTTTACTTATTATTAAAGGTTAAAATATATTCTTATTTATCCCTTAAAAAATATAACTATGGTATATTACACCCTCAAGTTAATAAAACATTTTTAAGCTTTCAGAAACATCCAAACAAAAACTATACTCCTACTACATTAGCATCAGATCATCAGTTATTTATAATCTCAACTGTTCGTTCTTAACCATCCGATTTTGCTTCATTATAGTAGTATAATAAAATAAAAACTACCGAGTCTCAATATTTTCCTATTTATTATTTATTTTTTGATAAACATGTTATATATTCATATTTATATATTTGTCATTTAGTTTATTATTTTTTCTTTATATAGTTTTATATATGTGGTTGATGAGTTTATATATACGGCGGACAGGGCCTAAATTTTATCTCGTCAAGGGTCTAAATTTTTTTTGGCATTCTCGAAGACGGGCCTGCTTGTGCTGATGATGATGAAGATGATGAGGAGGGTGGGAAATGGATGGTTGCATCAAGAGGGTTACCTCTTCACCTTTGTATTTTTCTTTCTTTTTTTTAAATATGTAAATCGAAATATTATGAAAGGGTCCGTCTATTAGCACCCCCTTCTCTTCTATTTCAACTCCCCTCTGAAGCGTCTCGTTTAGGTCAAAGTGAGACGCTTCAGTCAAATCAATGCCAAACTCCATACGAGGTTGTATGGGAGTTTGAAAAAATGGTGCCAAATGCCTCGCTTTGGCCAAAACGAGGAGCGTGGCAATAGGGGAGATGAATCTGGACAGTTTTGGTGTTGGGAGGGTTTTTGGTGGTTTTTTGTGTTTGTTTTGAAGTGTTTTTTTTTAAAAAACTTTTTTATTAACTTTAAATAACCTTTTAATTAGGTTAATTATTTTTTGATTTAAAAAACAAAGTGATAACCCTAATCAAACTATAATTAATCAAGTAATCCTAACTTTAACCTATTAATAAAGTGTTCGATTGTCAATGTGAGTGGATAAATTATTTACGGAGAAGACCTTGTCGAGAAAGATTGAACGAATTCGCGAAACTTGATACGAATATAGTGGTTGATGGTCAAGGTGACGTCATTTTGGTTCATAACATGCAAGTTTTATTTGGTTTGTGATTGAAAGGGTTGAGTGATTTTTTAACGTTTATAATCGGATATTTACTGTTTTGATCTCATTGGTTTTACTGGCTTGCAATTTATAATTTGGTGTTAGTTTATTTATTATTTATGGGTTTAATATTTATTAGACAATTAAACATTCAAAACACACAACATATATATAAACAGAAGATCAAGTGCATAATAATAATAATAAGTTTGTCCATACAAAAAAAAAATATACAACTAAAAAAAGTCTACTGTGGTGGTGGTGGTGGGGCCCCCGGTGCTGGTCCACGCCTCGGTGGTGCGCGTAACTCTACCTGCCAATGCTGTGCCATCGCTTGTATCGACTCGACCGTCCATTGCTGAACCTCCCGTATCTCACCGATGCGGCAATCGATGTCCTCAGCCACGTAACGCGGAGCAGGAGTGAGGTCATCATATATATGACGGGGGTACTGCTAGTGTGGTGGCGGCGGAGGTGGGGGGCCGTCATCGTCATCAGCGTCAGCATCGTTGTCGTGACCCGCCTGGTCCGCCAGCAGAGGTACTCCCGGACGCAACTCAAGGTAGGCCGGTATATCATCGGGAGTAGGAAGGGGGGCCGGCTCAAAAGCCTCCTGGTTCCGAGTATTCCCATGCTCCGGTCATTGGCCTCACCGAGCTCTACCGATGGGATCTTGGGCAACAGTTGGGGGGTCAGTATCTGGCGAGATGCGCAGACGACGCGCGATGACGGTGATGAACGCACCCGCCATGGAGATGTGCGCGAGCCTGGCGCTTGTGCGCACACTTAAAGTAGTCCACCAGAGACGCGGCTAGGTTGCACGGCTGCCGCATAATCAAACAGTATAAAAAGAAAAGGTCACTCTGGTTGACCTTCTCCCGGCTGCTCCCCCGTGTGGCGATAGAGGTGGCAATCGCATGCTGCAAATAATAGTACAAGGGGTCCCTAATCGACGTCGCCTTCACCATATTCGCACCAAAGTGGGAAGTGGCGATGTACCTCCTAAAACTGACCAGGGTCGTCCTATCCACCCTCTTGAGAGCGTCCCGATACAAACCAGTATCAGTCTCCGGGCCTGTGTACAACTCCGAAGCAACATCAAACTCCTGCAAAAAATAATTGTAAATATTAACAACTTTTGGGAACATAATAATAAAATGACAGATAATTGAAATAACATACCTCATAGGTCAGCTGCTGCCACTGCCTCACCAACCGAAATCGGATGGGGCGAAAAATCACAGATGGGTTCGAGTTCTGGGACGGATCTAGTACCTCGATAGACGACAGAAACTCTATCGTCAACGCCCGGTAAGAAGGCTCATGGGCTATGTCAAAGAGACGACGCCATGGAGTGTCAAACCCCACAAAGTCATTCGCCCTCTCTGTTTCGCCGACCTTCTCTAGAAGAGGCCAACTGATGTACATCTGAGGCTCGACAGGAATTTGACGCAGCTTCCTGCAGTTGCGCCGCGCATCCTTGAACCCCTCCTCAAACTCCATGTACGGGTGGCCTAGTAAAGGGTCCGGTGGTGGTGGTGGTGGTGGTGCATCCCGTCGACTCCTCTGCGGCGCAGGCCCCGATGCAGACGACCTAGCGTCATCTCCACCACCATAAGCCCCGTCAGAAAAACCTACCTCCATATCTATGTAAACAATAATTTTTAATTAATAATAATAATAACAGTAATAATAATAATAATAATAATAATAATAAATAATTTTGTTAAATATGCGAAAGACTGACCATCATACTAGCCCCGAATACTGAACCGATACCGATTCCGTACCTAACATAGGGTGTTCGGTATCGGTATGGGTACCCACATTTAGAGGTTTTCGGTTTCGGTATTCGGGGCTATATGCGGAAGACCGACCTCGACCTAGTATGATGGTCAGTCTTCCGCATATTCAGCAAAATAAGCACCTAGTTTACACGGTTCTTCCATTTAGTTTACCCATATTCTCTTCGTCCATCTTGGCAACCCTATGAAGTCTTTGGATTCACGTTGACTTTTGTATCAAGAACAATATCATCTTTTTGATGAGCATGCGCCTCATCCAAAGAGGCATGGTGGACCCAAAAGACGCCTTATGGCTGTAGAGGCGGGTGAAGAATAAATGGATAACTAATGGAAGAACGGTATAAACCAGGTGCGAATTTTGTTAAATATACGAAATACTGACCATCATACTAGGTCGTGGAATCTCAATGGCGGCTGTCAATTGTCCTACGAAAAACAAACTCCCCAAAATAATATGTTCGTGTTATGAATGCACCAATAATATGGTTACTCTCCACATACATAACCTACATCTATTCAGTATGTTTGTATTAATTGTATAGCCTATAAATAGTGGCTCATGTATATTGTATCATACACACTCAATGAATAAGACTTCTGTCTTCTATCCCTCTCTAAATCTTCCTCTAATCTTTGTTCATAGTTCTTGTATGTTGTATGCTAGTAGGCTGTTGTTTTACAACACGTTATCAGCACGAATTGCTTTTGGAGTGGATCATATTATGATAAGGTAACTCGAGTTTGTTTCAAACAAAATCCATATCGTAATTCATACAATATTGGGTTATGCTAGAGATTTTTTTTTCATTTGCCGAACATTAGTTCTATTGCAATTCCTATAAGTTTAGATAAAAAAAATTATGCGGATGTGTTGTTCACTTGTTTGACAAATCTTTACTATCAAAATAAGAATTCTAAAAAAAGAGATTTTCTAACACATTGAAAAGCATATTAATAAAAACTGAAAAATATTTATGCTCTTTTATGTAAAATTGATATATTATTAATTTGTATTATATATCATGGCATGTTATACATAATTAAGTCTCCACGTCTTTGTGACACGATAAAGAAAGAAACGAAAATGAGGTGATTAATGAAATGATAGCCTATTTTATAAATTTAATTTAGTCCCTTTTAGTATTATATTAAATTTGTATATTCAACTTTTCATTCATAAAATAAATTGTTTCACATGTATTAACTTATCTTTTATACAGAATGTCTAATTTGCCGTTTACATTCCATTAATGTATTAATGTGATGTCAAGCAATCATAAAGTATGCTTTATAGTCATTATATGCTATTAATATGTCATTATAATAAAATATTATTTATCTCTTAGTCATGAAACACCAATGTGGGATTAAAGAGACATTAGTTTCTAATAAAGTTGATTCAATTTCTTTGGTTTAGGCTAAAACATTAATAGTTTTTGGTGATACAAAACGTCAAGACTATTAATAACGACTTTAGTTGTCTTATTTCAAAATTATGACAATCACATAATAGACGGGTAGCATATAACTGTTTTATATTATGATATCTAAAATGTTGAAATTGTATATAGTTTCTATGGATATTTGTGAATGTTAAATTCATGCTTATATTTTGATATTTGAAATGTTTGTGATGAAAAGGTTATATATCGTGATAAACTAATACATAAATTATATGTTTTTCTTTTAAATGATGAAACACTTTATTTCACAAAGATTGTACCATAACTTGTTTTATTTGGTAACATGTTATAACATCATATGTTGGATTATGTATACAATTGACTATCTTGTATTTTATATGCTATCATTTACTTAGCATTGAACAAAACAAATAAAACAAAGTTATGGTTTATTATCACTCTCATGAAAGGTTTACATTTGACATCCAAAGTGTCATACACCTTGAATCTCATTATCATGTTATAAAAAGTCGTAAGATGTTGGGCTGATAATATTATATGACTTGGACAAATAACTACTTCTCCATGGATGTTATGTGAAGAAAAGTTTATATATGACAGAAATTGGATAAAACAAATTTTGTTTGTTTGTCAAACCTCAAATATGCTCTTGAAGTAACAATGTCATTAAAATTGGGTGAAAGGTTTGAAGTGACTTTATATCCATCCAAAAAGGAATGAATATCCATGAATGTTTTTGGATTTTATCTCATTCCCTGAAGTGAATGTGAAGAAAAATGATCGGTATAAAGGTTAAAGATCATGTAAATAACTAAGGAAGTTGTAATGATTCCACCATGAAAGTTTTGTAGTTATAATCCATTCTCTGAAGTGAATGTGATGATATAATGATCAGTGTAAAGTCCATGATCATGGTAATTGAGGAAATATAATTACTTCTCAAATTTATTTGGGAAAATTGGATAGAACAAATTGTATTTATCATACCTCAAATATGCTCCTGAAGTAGCAATACCATTAAAAGAGTATAAGAAGTTTGAAATGACGTTGTATTCTTATGTCCAAGAAAATAATAAAGCTTGGTTGGTTTTACTCCATTTCTTGAAGTGAATGAGATTATATAACAATAATTGAAATTGTCATGATCATGGAGATAATTAAGTAAGTTGCAATGATGGTCATAATGTGATCAACCATCAAAGATTATAATAATAGCTAAGTTAAATAATGAGATTGATCATCAAAAATGCAATAATGATCATGTTACTAATGAGATTGACCACCACATGTGGCAAATAAAAGGAGTGATTATATAACATGATGGTTCGAACATTGAAGTTACAATACATTCTTTCATATCATATGTTTTGTATTACATACGTGCAAGTAATACATATTCGATCATAAACTAGAAGTTTAGTTTATGGATCATAATTATTTAATTAGTTGGCATGACCGGTAAGACGACACAGAGTCGATGATGTGAACATAATGAAGAACTTAGAGATTCTTCAATCTGATACATAGCATGTAATGTTTGCTTTTAAGCGAAATTATATATTTGCCATATATAGTAAGGTGAGTATCACTATATATTTTGGAATTGATTAAAGGATACGCATATCCTAACATGATACCATTTAGTATTTAAAATCGATGCATCGTCTAAATGGTTATCAAGTTTGCAGCCCGAAGTTTGCTTGATTTATCGCTTAGCCAATAAGATAGCAAGCATATTATTCTAGATTGGCATATTTAATCGTTCCCGAGATACTAATGATCATTGGAATAAGTGTTGAACTTCATATAGCTTATGTTCGTACACATATTGCTTTCATTGAGATGATCACTAAAACGTCTACTATTGATTATAATGTCAATGATCATGAAAGCAAAAGTTCATGTTTACATTTGATTTTACATGCAGTAACATTTATTCACATCAAGCCAATACATGGTAATAGTTCCTCTCCATTATAGTTGGTTTTTTGTCAGGAACCAAATATTGCCCATCTAAGTTTTTGTTGTGCGACATATATTGAAATTGACCAACCACGACGCACGGAGATGGGACCTTAAAATGTGATTGGGAATATATGATGATTTATACAGCCTTCAATAAGAGATTTATTTACATCTCAGTTAATTGATATCCATATCAATGGATTAACATTCCCAACATCAGGGGAGATAAAAGGCAGGTGGAAATAGAAATGAGTTAGAATGAAATATCATTGATCCTCGTACTAAACAATGTGAACCAATAGTTCAAAGGATAATTCATTCACAGAGATTAGCGAATTAATTACCAAACGCATTAACTGACCTAAATATGATGAATAGCTAATCAAGTCACATATACCAACTGCTAATGCTCCATTTAAGATGAGTGTTCAAGAATGACAATCGTTTATTGGCAATATGCCTACTTCACGCCTAAAGCGGTAGACTAGTCGATTCCAAAGAATAAAAATCCTTGAGAAATTGGAGCAAGTCAGAAAGATGGTCAAGTCGAGATTATAGTAAAAAGGTCTACTGAAGAGACATTAGACATGATGGTTCCAGAAGAACCTCAGGTACCTGAAAGTAAAGAGATCTCGTTATATAGTATCATGTCTACGAAATGTATGGAATCGAAATAAAATCGACTTTGTTATAAATTTTATGTAATGTAGCGCTTAAAATGAGGATCAATATTTACGATCTGCCTATGAATGAATACAAAGAAATGAGTGGCCAAAATGGAAAGACACAAATACGACAGAGTTGAATTCTCTATTGAAAAGGAAAGTTTTGGACCAGTAGTCCATACAACAAAAGTTGTAAAACATATAGACACGAAAAGGTCTTTTGAGCGAATCAACATTTGAAAAATGATATAAGGTAAATTGTAGGGTCAAAGATGATTGACAAGCCAGTATAAACCTTAGTCTTATATCCTCTTAACATTTTGTGAAACTGCTGAAGTAGAAGATATGTAAAGTTCTGAAGAGTAAAAGGATCAGAAGTTCTGAAGATAAACCAGACAGAATATCTGAAGAACAAACTACGGAAGACAAACTCCTGAAGATCACTCAACAGAAGTTTGTCACTCATCAGAACTTTCATTAAGAAGCTTCTAACCGCCCTTAATCTCAGCAGTTTAGTATTATATTAGTTTACTTAAAGTCTTTGTTCAAGTTTCGATACTACAGCCTGTTGTAGTATTATCTTACATTATTTTAAGCTTTTGATAACTTAGTTTGTATGTAATCTTTCGTCTATAAATAGAGGGGTAATACCACTATTTTAGACAGTGATCTTAGACTTGATATTAACAAAATCCTTCAAAGGCTTTTATACTTTATAATCCATTTTCACATCTGAGAATCATTCAATACTTGCATTTACTGCTTTATACTTTGAATTGCTTTGATTCTCATTAACTGCTATTGTAAAGGGGGAGGAATAACTCCTATTAAAAGTGATACTTTAACTTAGAACACTTACTATTCCGTTGTGCAATTTACTTTGATAAACTTACAACACATAAGTGTTCTTGAATATAAACTGCTATAAAGAGACCACTGATCCAACAATTGGTATCAGAGCATCTGGTTTATCTGATCAAATATCAATCGAACAAATTGAGAATCAGACACAGGCTCTTATTGATATCCAATATAGGATAGAAGTTCACTTTATTAAATATCCATCACTTTAAGAAAGTATTGACAAATCAAACTTCTTAAAAATGGACCCTTATAATACTGGATCTGCCAATAAACCTCCTATGCTAGTCAGAAATGAATATAACATCTGGCAAAGAAGGTTGGCACCTCAGACCAATACTGGATGTTGGAGGTCTGTTATCTTTGGACCTCATAAACCAGTAATAACTGATCAAGAATCTGAATTGAAAGACCAAAAGATCCTAAAGACTATACTGAAGAAGATTTCAAAAAATTTGAGCTAGATGCAGAAGCTTTTTCTATGTTGGCTATGGCTCTCCCAAACGATATTTATGCTGGACTTTTACATTGTGAAAGTACCAAAGAGCTGTGGGACAGTCTTAAAGAACAGTTTGGAGGAATTGATGAGGTGATAGCTAACACCAGAGAAATCCTAGCCTAACAATATGAAACTTTTACTCATGTAGATGGTGAAACATTAACTCATCAATTTGAAAGATTTTCATCACTCATCTCTGAGTTAAAATTAAATGGTCAGACCTATTCAAATGCATCTATGCTACATAGATTTTTAAGGTCTTTACCTTCTAAAGGGGAAACATACTCTATAGTCCTCAGAACAAGTTCAGATTTTAATACCCTAACCTTAACAAGGTTACATGAAAAATTGTTAACTTTTGAAAGAGAAATAAACCAAAAGAAAAAGTTACAAGAATCTGGTAAAACTACTGATGATTATACTCCAGGTAGTACAACTTTAATGGGACAAGACTCACCATCTTGTTCTAATAATTTTGGATCTTTTGATCACATTGACATAACAGCTGGGATCTCATCAGAAAGATCATTCCCAGCTTATGACAATGAAGAAATAAGTCAAACTGCTGATAACTTGTGTTTTATCATGGATGATTTGAAAAATTTTAGCAGTGATGACTTAGAGGAAATAGATATTTTACACCAACTAGCCATGTTAAGTATAAAAACTAACAAGTTTTATAAAAAGCCAGGAAGGAAATTTCCAGGACTAAACAACTCAACAAAAGTTGGTTTTAACAAGTCAAAATTGAGATGTCATAAGTGTCAAAAATTGGGACGCTTTGCTAGAGAGTGTAGAAGCTCTAGCTTTAACCAACTCCAGTCTGGATATCAGTTTAACCCCAATTATAATAGGAATAATGGAACTCAAGGGAGTGCTCATTTTGTACAAGCACAAGCTCCACAAATCCAATATGTGCCTCAAATACAATATATTCAAATGCCTGCTCAACAACAAGGCCAACAACAAATGTTTCCCGTTCCAGCTGCTCAACAACCTCCACAAACTCAACAACCTTCACAACAAAGTCTATTTACTTCAGGGTATGTTGACTGGAGCAGTCTTCCTTTTGATACATCTGAATGCAGTCCAGATGCAGACAACAAAGTCTATGATATCAACTGGGGAGAACCTGACAATGGCAGAAAGAATTTTTCCTTAATAGCTTTTGAGGGATCCTCCTCTAATTCTACTCTATCTCAGGTATCACAACAATCTCTTGTAAAGCTTTGTTCAAATTCTTGCAAAGAAACTTTTGCTTTAATAAGATAAACGAATGTGCATCTACAAGGCAAGGGTAATGACATGGAAAGAAAATACACACAAATGAAGTGTGATTTAGAAAGAAAACTTGTTTCTAAAAATAAAGAAATTTCTAAATTAACCAATAATTCTATTAAAACCCAAGCACAAATTAAAACCATGATAGACAACCTAGGTAATGTCAGAAAAGAGCTTGCTGACACTAAGGTTGAGTGTGAAAAATGGGTTTAGTCTTGTAGAGGGTACCAAATGCTATATTGTGTAGAGGGTCTCCAAAGGTTTGAATAGCATTTGGTATGTTGATAGTGGAGGCTCAATGCACATGACTGGATGCAGATACCTGATAAACAATTTTATCAGTCAAAGAGAAGGATCTGTGTCATTTGGGAACAATGCCAAGGGATATGTGCAAGGATATGGCAATGTATCCTCAGGCCAAATGCAGTTTGACAAGGTCAATCTGGTTGAAAACCTTGAGTACAACTTGCTTAGTGTCTCACAAATGTGTGACAAAGGATATTCTTCCTTTTTCACCAAGGAAGCATGCAAGATCATATCATCAGAAGGCCAGAAGTTGATAGAGAAGATCATTGAAGATTATACTTTGCTAATAGCCAAAAGATGTGGCAATGTCTATGAAGTGGACATTGAGAAAGACAAAGTACTGAACAACACTGCCTGTTTCTTCTCAAAGGCTTTCAACTTCAAAAACTGATCTCTGGCACAGGAGACTTGGCCATGTAAACTTTAAAACCAAAAATAAAGTCACAAAAATGGGCTTGGTCAGAGGTCTACCTTTGAAGGAATACCAGTGTAAAGAACACTATGTTTCATGTCTTAAAGGTAAACAACATAAGTCCTCCTATAAGTCTATTGAAGAATAAAAAACAACTACATGTCTTCAACTACTCCATATGGACTTATTTGGACCTGTCAAGATTATGAGCCTTGGTAAGAAGAAGTACTGCTTGGTCATCATTGAGGACTACTCAAGATTCACATGGGTCTTCTTCTTATATTCCAAGGATGAGGCAGCTAAAATAATCAAGTTCTTTATTCTACAAATAGAGAAGCAATATTCTCTCTCTGTAAAAGTCATCAGAAGTGACAATGGGACAGAGTTCAGGAGTAAAACTCTGGATGAATTTTGTCTGTCTAAAGGGATTGTTAGACAGTTCAGCATTCCCAGAACTCCTTAACAAAATGGTGTAGTAGAAAGGAAGAGCAGAACATTGATTGAAGCAGTAAGAACCATGTTAGCTGATTCAGGTTTACCTTTGTATTTTTGGGTTGAAGCAGTCAACACGGCTTGTTATGTTCAGAATAGAGTTCTTATCAACAAGAGACATTCCAAGACGGCCTATGAAGTTCTTCATGGCATTAAGCCCCTCATCTCCTTTTTCAGGGCTTTTGGATGTCAATGTTTTATCGTCAACATCAAAGACTCTATCTCTAAATTTGCTGCTAAAGTTAATTCAGGTTATTTTCTTGGTTACTCTCCAATGAGGAAAGCTTAAAAAGTATTCAATTCAAGAACAAGATAGTAGAAGAAACACTGAATGTCAAGTTCAATAGGTCAAAATACACTCTCATTCCAGCACATCCTGCTGAACTTTTTGACCTTGACAGTTTTAATTTCGGACCTGAAAAGACTGTTGAATCATCTAAACCCACTTATTATGGTGATCAAGGGTTTTATGTTGATGGTCCCGTATCATGGACTCCAAACACAGTCATTAAATCAACTTTTAAACCTTCAGAAGTTTCACAATCTTCTACTTCAACAACTGCTGATTAACAACTTAAAACTACTGATTCAGCTTCAAAAACTCCTGAACCATTACAAACAGCTGAACCAGATATTATCAACCTCAGTGGTTTATTTGAAGAAGTTCAAGAGCCATCTTCAAGTACAGGGCTACAACAACTAATTGAATGAACACAAGGATCATCCATTGGATCAAATCATGGGTGATATTGCATCAGGGGTACTTACTAGAAACCAGCTGTCCAACTTCTACTTATTCTCAACATTCATTTCTCAGTTGGAACCAAAGAAATATCAAGAAGCCCTCAAAGATAACAATTGGGTTCAAGCTATGCAAGATGAGTTGCTCCAATTCAAGAAGCAACAGGTTTAGGAAATTTGTCCCTTACCTCCAAACAAGCTACCAATTGGTACAAGATGGGCATTCAGAAACAAACAAGATGAAGCTGGTATGATCATCAAGAACAAGGCAAGATTGGTGGTACAAGGTTATTCTCAAGAAGAAGGAATTGATTATGATGAAACCTTTGCACCAGTTGCAAGACATGAAGTTATCAAGTTATTTTTAGATTATTCAATCTCCAACAACATAAAAGTTTTTCAAATGGATGTCAAAAGTGCATTTTTGTATGGAAAAATAAAAGAGGAAGTGTATGTCTGTCAGCCACCTGGGTTTGAGGATCCTTCTCATCCTGAGTGGGTGTACAAACTTGACAAAGCTCTTTATGGGCTAAAACAGGTTCCAAGAGCCTGGTATGAAACACTGTCCAACTTTTTGCTTAAAAATCACTTCACAAGAGGCTCCATTGATAAAAAAAAACTTTTCATAAAGCATGTTGGGAATCATGTCTTACTTTTCAGATTTATGTTGATGACATCATTTTTGGTTTAACAAATACAAAATTGTGTGATGAATTTAAGAAACTCATGCAATCAAAATTTGAAATGAGTACAATGGGAGAACTGCAGTACTTATTGGGACTGCTAGAGTTTCTAGACCATATATTATGCTCTCAACTTGTGTCTGTGCTAGATATCAATCTGCACCAAGGGAATCACACCTAACTGTTGTCAAGAGAATTTTCAGATATCTGAAAGGAACTCCTACATTAGGAATTTGGTATCTTGCTTCAAGGAATACCTAGTTAACTGCTTTTTCAGATAGTGACTATGCAGGGTGTAAAATTTCAAGAAAATCAACATCTGGTGGTTGTCAATTCTTGGGAAACTGTCTGGTGTCCTAGCAATCAAGCAAACAAACATCTGTGGCAACTTCAATAGCTGAAGCTGAATACATTGCTACTGCAAGCTGCACATCACAAATCCAATGGCTCCAATATCAACTTCTTGATTATGGAATCAAAGAGACCAAGACTCCACTCTTAGTAGACAGTAAATCTGCCATTAGCATCATTCAAAATCCTGTTCAGTTTTCAAAAACTAAACATATTGAAATCAGGTATCATTTCATGAGAGATTTCTATGATAAAGGCAAGATTGAGGTTAAACATGTCACAACAGCTAACCAAATAGCTGATGTATTCACCAAACCCCTAATACATCAACATTTCGGCTGTTAGTTTCCATACTTTGAATGCTGAACTTAAAGTAAACTCTGTAAATGTTTTCATTTTTCTGTACATTTTTTTTACTTTCACTTACATATTTACTAACTCTGCTTCAAACCTCTGTTGATAAACAAAAAGAGAGAAAAACTACTGATGTACAAAAACATCTGTAAGGGAAAATTTCTGAAAAGAAAAATCTGCTGATGATAATAAAATCATCAAATATTGATTTTAAGGGAAATTTTAAGAAAATCTTCTCAGTAGTTCAAAACTACAGAAGAACAAAATAGGAAACTCCCGATGAACAAATATTCATCAGAAGTTTTAGACAAAAAGGACAAAACAGTCTTTTCCTATTTTTCTCAGATGTTTGACCTAAAAGGACTATTAAACTTCTCAAACCCCTCTTTTCATTATTATCATTTCAAAAATAAAACTTCCCTCTCTCAAAACCCTCTCTGAAACCTTCAACTGTTTTATCAAAAACAATGGCTCTAGTTTTCAAACAGGGACACAATCAAAGAGGCTACTTCGAAAAAGATGAAGCCTGGTCCCAATACGATGAAATCATTGATTTGATCGTGAAATCTCAATATTACACGACGTTTACCATTGACCCACCAATCAATACTGACACACTTAATGAGCTTTGGGCAAACGCTGAGACTGTTACCAAAGATGGTAATGTCCTTTCTTTGAAGACAAAGATCAAAGGGAAAGAAATGGAAATCACACCGGCAACCCTGGGAGACAGACTAGGTCTTGATGATGCTGAAGCACCTGATCATATTCCCAGTGGAACAATTCAATTAACCATAATTGAGTGTGGTTACCAAGGTACATTATCACATGCTACCATTTACAAGAAATATTTTGATGCAAATTATAAACTTTTGTTTCACTACATTATCATGTGTTTAAGTCCAAAGACTGGATCTTCTGATCAAATGTCCTCAACCATGCAACCAATTTTTCATTCAATTGTTAATGAAACTAAATATAGGGCATCTTCATACTTTTTCAATGAGTTGGTGTTGCATCACCAAAATGATAAAAAGAAATTTTTGTTGTATCAAAGGTTCGTAATGCAATGTATTATCAAAGAACTTGGACAAGAGGTGCTTGTGGGTGAAACAACTGTTTTAAACACTTTAACCTCACAAGCATACTCTAGGCATAACAAACCGGCACTTTTGCCAGAGGATGACCAAGGGGAACATGTCACAGTCCCTAAGGAACCAACATCCTCAAAACCCATTCCCAAAAAGCCAAAACAAACCAAACAACAAAAATCCAAACCCATCAACCCCAAAAGAAAAGCAATTCTGGAAGTTGAGATGCTTGAAGCTGCTAATGTGCAATCTGCACTTTCAAAAGATGTGACTAAAACTTCCTCTCAGTCTCATTCATCTTAAACACCCGAAAGAGCACCAATATCCATTCTGTTTTCAAGAAAGAAACTAAAAAAGACAAAAACTATTGACCCTTCATTCAAAACAACTGAACCACCTGAACAAACCCCAACTGCTGATCCCATAACTTCTGAACAACAAACATCACCAATAGTTGAGATTGCTAATATTCTCCCTGGGCTAAAACAACACACTCCATCAGAAAATGTCAATCCCCAATCACCACATAATACAGGGGATGAAAACACAGAAATGGACATTGATGTGAATGTCATTAGCCCTAACCAAAGAGATGAGGAGGAACCAAGGCCTCTAAGCCCAAACTTAGAATCCGTCGGTATGTTTAAGGCTGCTACTACTCTTATACCATCTAGTGATGGATTGGAGGACAGTAGTACCATAGCTAAGACCTCAAATGTGGCAACTACTGATGAAGGCCTTGTGCCTGAAGTAGGAAAACCTCAGTACCAAAAACAAGAGGTTCATGAGACCACTAGGTTGGGCCTAGGTCATGAAATAACTTATACTTTTCTCATTGAGGACTATGTCAGTGATTCAGATGATTCCATTAATTTGGATGCTGGATCAAAATCTCCACAAAATGAATTGACGGTTGACTGTAAAGGTCCTGATTCTAATGTATCTGTACTCAAGGAGATAGTCACAAAAGAACAGGTTAAAGACCACTTAAACCCCAATTCCCCAAAAGTGGCATCCCCAGTTCACGCTGAGGATCACCCCTAAACACACCCTCCATAATTACAAAAGCCTACCCAATTCTCTGGGTCATCAAGCATAGAATTGAACCAACTATGCAGCCCAGATGGTCCCGTATACCAGATGGTACACCAGCTTATTTCTGGTCATCTCCAAACCTTCATGTGTTCAAACCTTTATATTTTAGTTCATGTAAGTTTGTCATTTTCGAATTTAATGAAATGATCGAATTTACAACGTTGATCAATTGTATTTATTCTAGGTTGTATCTTCATTTTAATCAAATGCATGTGTTGAAACATTATTCGTCATAGATTTTAAATAAAAAAAAGTCCAGTTTTAAAGCTTTAGAAACTCTTTTGGTTAGAGTTAGCTAACTTGGTTAAGTTTTATAAAGAGAAAACTAACTAAATTTGAATAAAACTAACTTAGTTAACCTTTGAGAACACTCTTGCCAACTAGTGATAGTTTTAAAAAAAAGAATCCCTCCTTCTTTTCCTCCTGTTCCGATCGGGATTCCGGTCACCGGAATTAAGTTCCGGCGATTTCAAATCGATAGGTTTAAGGCTTTTAAGTCGATTTAATTGTTGCAATACGTTTCTCCAACCATTTACTTCGTTTTCCCATCATAATATTAATCATAAACGAGTTGTAAAGCTCCTTTACACCGAATTTAAGGTATGTAACCGTTGGAACCTTCAATCGACTTTAAAGTCGTCATTCTAATCGTTAACAATAAAAATTGATCGTCTTAAATAGTTCCTAGACCTTTAACCAAACTAAACCCACAAGAAAACACGTAGAAATCACACGATAAAAGCTCCAATCGCGATTTGAAGCTCGGTTCATCTTTTCTTTTTTTTTCGACCATCAAACGACATTGTAAGTCCAATCTTTTTGTGCCATTTTGTTATTCGGACATCCCTCTTCAATAGCCCCATGATATCGGGCTCTAATGTTGATGAATTGAAGGGATTAGAAAATCTAGGGTGAGGGTTTTAGAGTTAGGGAAGAAGATGAATAAGGTAATATTATATAAAAACATTTGTTTTGAGATTTATTCAACAAATCTGACATGTGGCCTAGTGGCTTGGAGTCTGTGTTGTCACCCAGAGAACCCGAGCTCGAGTCCCTTAGCAGACTGGTCATCTGCATATTTCTTTTATTTATTTTTGCTTTATCATTTATAATATTTATATAAATTCACTATTCTTATAATATTCATAGAAAATTCATTTTTACCCCAAAAATTAATAAATTTAGGAGTAACATCTTTACACCATAAATAAAATTATCACATAAAAATTTTCTGGAAAATAAATTATTTTCATATTTTTATTAATTAAACTAGTTTTAATCACAAACAATTGATTAAAAATTCATTTTAATGATTTAAATCCCAAATTTTCTGGAAACTTATTTTTAAGGATCATGAACCTAAATAAAAATTTTTGGTTCAGAAAACATTTATTTTTATTAATTTTCCTATTTTTAATCATTTAAACATGATTTAAACTCATTAAATTCATTTTAAATACAAATAAATTGAGAAAAATTATGGAAAAATTATTTTCACCTTTATACATCATAAAATAATTATTTTTCATAAAAATAACATTTTTGAATCATATCTTGTATTTTTAGGTTATTTACATTTAATTAGATATTATTAATTATTTCGTTAAATGTAAATTATTAAACTATGAGTTATGGATATATTTTTTATAAAATAGAAAATATTCCTATAAGTGGAAACATAGTATTATAATTTCTTCGTCACGTATTAAAACTTAAATCATGATATACTTTATTTAACATTTTTATTAAGTTCAAGATATAATAAAACTTCATCTTCCCTACATACGACTAGCAAACCCTAATGCCTTAGAACCCTAGATACTTTAGACTCTTAGATATTTCCTTATTAGTATTCTTACACATTATAGGTTGAATTCTTCGGAATTCCGAAGTTTATCTTGTGACGAGTTTTATTTGGATTTACCGCGCTTAGCAAAACTGTGAGTATATCTTTCCCCTTTTTCATGTTTTACTATTTTGGGGCTACTCATGTACATAATTATCAAAGGTTATTCTTATACTTAATGCAATTCTCATGTGTGTTTGCTTTATGTGAATTTGTATGTATGCTTAGTCATAATCATTGACCGTTCTGCGGCCTGGCATTTCAATGAATAGTACTATGGTATATACCCCTTGTGACTCTGTTGAGAGACCTTGGTCATTGTTGTGTGAATCATTATCAACTGTGGGTTAAACATTGAATCATTATCAACTATGGGTTAAACATTGAATCATTTATCATTAGGGTTGGTTTTGACTGATACTGCTTAATTACATAATTGCAAACGGTATACAACACATGAATTGCTAAACACTTTTTCTACTATATGTATTCAAACAGGGTATGCTCACCACTACATTTTTGTATTGATCAAATTATTTTCGTACATGTTTCAGGTTGTTTTGAGATGCATTCTTTAAGCTTCGGGTTCATATTTAGATTTTGATTCATTGTATTTCAGTTTAGTTAGCATTTAGAATCATTGTATTTCAATTCAATGTAATAAACTATTTAATTACTGTATCAATATTTACACTTTTAGTCCATGAGCTATTGAACAATCGTCACTACATGACACCTCGATGTTTCCGCCATCGATTTGGGTGTTACAGATTGGTATCAGAGCCATGGTTATAGGGAATTAGGTTATTAGAATGCCTTTTAGCCTAGTCTATAACTAAGCTTACTTTCACGAGTCCTCTCGTGTATATTTCTCTTATTTCCTATATTTTCTTTCAAGATATTTTCACTATGATTGTTTCTCGTTATTCTTTCGATATTTTGCTTGGAAAAGAAGACACTCGTATTTCACAAACGAAACGATATCATCAAGTTAGGAGTGACATCCATACCTTGGTGATTAGTTTCACTTCTCTATATGTTATTTATCTTATGAATATATCTTTGAGATAGGAGTGACATCCACACCTCAAAGAGTATTTCCTTAAAAAGAAACTTAACCACTAAGCTGGGAGTGATATCCTTAACTTAGTGATTGGTTTCATTCCTCAATTGTTTTCAATTTTGAAATACTACCTTGAGTTAGGAGTGAAATCCACATCTCAAGGATCTATTTCTACGTCTCGTTTTAAAGTCTCGCTAAAGGTTTTGAAATTTACTAGTGACGGGGTATGTGCAATCGGGAAGGATGACCATTTACTCATAGGATTAAGTACACTCCCCATAAGTCACTAATAATATTTCAATTTCTTTGGCTAGTCACCAGTTTCGTTAGAAATATTTTCAGTATCACATTCCACTATATGTATACTTTTCATTTGCTGTTTGAACTCTTATCATAATTTTCTATAAGGAAGTTATTATGTCTTTTGAGTTTTTCCCTATTAGTAGCTATCGCTATTAATGCATTTTTCTGTTTTCCATTATTGATTCTTAAGTTTTGTTTAACATTTGGATTTTTAGTTCCATCCCTTGATGTTTATATACTTATTGATCATTCGCTTTTCATCATCATTACTAAAACTTCTATGCACTATTTTATCTCATTAAAACTTACACTATTTCCTTTATGTTTTGTGATTTTCATAAAGCATCATTTCTATTGCTCAAAAACATTTTCCTATGAATCAAATTTTTAAGCTAATTGTTTAACTTGATCACACTTTTGATTCTTGAAAGTTGCAAAGCTAAACACGAACGTGGTTTCAAACTTATTAATCATCTTGTTATTATCAACTTGTTTACAAAATTACTCGATCGATGTCACAGTATATCTCTAAACTATTTCCTTGTGTCTCTATAACATACACAACATCATAAATGCCTATCTATTCAACACACACTAGTATACTACTCTTTAAAGCGATTACCTTAGTAACTTACCCTATGTTACCATCTCATAAAAGCACAAAACCCAAGCACCCAGCTTTGGAGAAACTTATCCATCAGATTAGCACATCTTATACACACCTGGTGTCTTGAAACATTTAGCGTGCTATGAGCCCAAAGAGATGCCTTACCAACTTTTACAAACAAATGATTTTTCAACGTAAAAATTCAAGGTTTCAAGTTTAATCAAAATGGGTAACACTCGGATTTTCCCAAACATTTAATAAATATGGAAGATTTTTCAACTTTAATGGGATTTTAACTTGTAAACAGAAGGAATGTTTTAATACAGAAAAGTCTTACTTCTCAAAATTCGTCAAGGCATTTGGGACCATATGCAATCCCCTACCTGTCTTACCCACATTTTTCCAACACTATCAAGGAGAATCAATCCAAACAAAATCAGATTCTCCATTGTCTTCAAACAACCCATAAACTTATAGCAAAATTATCAAATACCGAGTTGATTCACTCAATCAACGTAGCACGAGAAATTGTGCATAGTGGACTTTCAACGTTGAACTGGGTTTTTGAAGCTAGGTTACCAGCTGACGCTTAAGACTTGGAACTTACACGTTACTCACAAACCTTACTATATCAGTTGCTGTGACATGATCATTCTTTCAAAACTTAAAGTGGTATATTTTCAGAAATGATATGTTGCAATCTTTTCACATTCGTGTTATTTCGAAACTTCAAACTTTTTACATTTGGAGTCTATTCATGTTAAGTACATTGACTTTTAACATTGTTGCTATTTAAGTATTGGTCTTTTAAAACACATTTGATTTATATGATTTTCTTTTGCATCTTATAAACTTGTTTCACATACTTACAAGTCATTTGTGAATCTTCTTGTTTTCATATAACGGATCCAATATATGTTTCGGGAAAAGAAATTTTTAACTAATAACATGCCTTATAACACTTTTCAAACTCGACTTCTCGTAAACACATGCAAATGTGTACCTACAAAATCTTTTCAAGTGAACCTATTTTGAATCTAAAACATTCTTCGATTACTAAAAAAAATTATTCTCATTTTTTCAACTATATCACAAAGATCGAGTAAACTACGTTTTATAAACGAAAATTTATCTTTTAAATACTTGCACTCTCGCAAACGCAAAACTTTTGGTCTAATAAAATATTGGACATATCCTCATCGGACTGTTGCTAAATGTCTTTTATCGTGTAGTGCATACATGCAAAACTACTAAATTTAAACCCTCATGCCATTAGACTATATGTCTGTCCTGTGCACTTTCATTTGAAGTAAATATCATTATTTTATTTTTACATCATTTTATTATGTTCGTGCATTATTCTCGCATTATTCCTTTATTGGTTGTTATTCTTACGCATTATTTGTGGTTATTCTCACACTATTTATTAGCAGTTATTCTTACATCACTGATTTTGAGCATTAATCAACTCATTTACCCTCATTTTGCGCAATTGTGCGATTTACTCGATTTATATTCAAGTCGAAATTTTATGTTATACTTATATACTTTTTCATGCAACGCATAATTTTGTACGCATATTTTCCTGTTTTGAGCAAGACCCTGTTATACTTTACATTATTTTGTTCATCATCATGGCCAATGAACATACTAGTTCATTACTCGTATGAGATCTAAGCCGGTGCCCACGTACGACTCGGATGAGAGTATTACTCCAATCCGAGGGGAACGGTGAAATTCTCGGAGTTTATCAATATAGGTGTTTAGAGCCCAACGAGGTGAACAGAAATTTACCGGTTAAAGGTGAACCCGAAAGGTGAAGAACCTCTAACCATATCATGATTGAACATTATTTCATTGCAGTATCTATTACTTGATACATATTGGTTACACGCATTTGTTTCTAGTATTACTTAGGATAGGGTTATGGAAACGCATAACACCCTGGTGTAAGGTAAATCGATGATTGCGGTCCGGAACGCAATCATAGGTTTACAGGTACATAAGGGTGGTGTGCAATCCTATTTAGGTTGTTGGTAGACAATCAGTACGAGTCCAAAGTATCGGGAGTGTGGTGGGTCAGCTGCGGTACACCCTATATATAAGCATAAATGATACCGCGGGAACGGACTAGGAGTCTAACCAAGAACCAACCCATTACATTACAGTTATCTCTTCATTGGATCATTGACTAGTAACTAGCATTGTCGATAAGTACGTTTTTACACGAGCTTCAATTCGTCTTCCTAGAATCTTTCTCTTGACCGTCCACACAGAAAACTAAAACCTTAAATACGCTGACACTCTCGGTTATTTGGATTCTTGTGCATACTCTAACAAAGTTCAGTCAGAAACATTTCTAAAAGCAGGGGAGACTACCTTCATCAATGCCTCTGACCTCACCAGTTACACATTCCCAGACTTTTCACATTGTAAACTCTCAACTTCCTAATTTAGAGTCAATTATCAAAAATTTTGAAACTTTTTGCTTTTGATATTTGACAACTACTTCAAATTTTTTTGCCAAATCACAACTGATGAAAATTTTAAAACCTACTTGACTTTTACAACGCCTTTTGTTTTATGGAAACCTTCACTTAAAAGAAATTTCGAGACGAAATTTTCTAAAGTAGGGGAGAATGTGACAACCGTCACCCTTATCTTTTTGCAAATCGTCAATTATAGTCCTTCATGTGTTCAAACCTTTATATTTTAGTTCATGTAAGTTTGTCATTTTCGAATTTAATGAAATGATCGAATTTACAACGTTGATCATTTGTATTTATTCTAGGTTGTATCTTCATTTTAATCAAATGCATGTGTTGAAACATTATTCGTCATAGATTTTAAATAAATAAAAAAAGTCAAGTTTTAAAGCTTTAGAAACTCTTTTGGTTAGAGTTAGCTAACTTGGTTAAGTTTTATAAAGAGAAAACTAACTAAATTTGAATAAAACTAACTTAGTTAACCTTTGAGGGACCACTCTTGCCAACTAGTGATAGTTTTAAAAAAAAAAAATAATCCCTCCTTCTTTTCCTCCTGTTCCGATCGGGATTCCGGTCACCGGAATTAAGTTCCGGCGATTTCAAATCGATAGGTTTAAGGCTTTTAACTCGATTTAATTGTTGCAATACGTTTCTCCAAGCATTTACTTCGTTTTCCCATCATAATATTAATCATAAACGAGTTGTAAAGCTCCTTTACACCGAATTTAAGGTATGTAACCGTTGGAACCTTCAATCGACTTTAAAGTCGTCATTCTAATCGTTAACAATATAAATTGATCGTCTTAAATAGTTCCTAGACCTTTAACCAAACTAAACCCACAAGAAAACACGTAGAAATCACACGATAAAAGCTCCAATCGCAATTTGAAGCTCGGTTCATCTTTTCTTTTTTTTCGACCATCAAACGACATTGTAAGTCCAATCTTTTTGTGCCATTTTGTTATTCGGACATCCCTCTTCAATAGCCCCATGATATCGGGCTCTAATGTTGATGAATTGAATGGATTAGAAAATCTAGGGTTAGGGTTTTAGAGTTGCGGAAGAAGATGAATAAGGTAATATTATATAAAAACATTTGTTTTGAGATTTATTCAACAAATCTGACATGTGGCCTAGTGGCTTGGAGTCTGTGTTGTCACCCAGAGAACCCGAGCTCGAGTCCCTTAGCAGACTGGTCATCTGCATATTTTTTTTATTTATTTTTGCTTTATCATTTATAATATTTATATAAATTCACTATTCTTATAATATTCATAGAAAATTCATTTTTACCCCAAAAATTATAAAAATTTAGGAGTAAGATCTTGACACCATAAATAAAATTATCACATAAAAAGTTTTTGGAAAATAAATTATTTTCATATTTTTATTAATTTAACTAGTTTTAATCATAAACAATTGATTAAAAATTCATTTTTAATGATTTAAACCCCAAATTTTCGGGAAACTTATTTTTAAGGATCATGAACCTAAATAAAAATTAATAGTTCAGAAAACATTTATTTTTATTAATTTTCCTATTTTTAATCATTTAAACATGATTTAAACTCATTAAATTCATTTTAAATACAAATAAATTGAGAAAAATTATGGAAAAATTATTTTCACCTTTATACATCACAAAATAATTATTTTTCATAAAAATATCATTTTTGAATCATATCTTGTATTTTTAGGTTATTTACATTTAATTAGATATTATTAATTATTTCGGTAAATGTAAATTATTAAACTATGAGTTATGGATATATTTTTTATAAAATAGAAAATATTCCTATAAGTGGAAACATAGTATTATAATTTCTTCGTCACGTATTAAAACTTAAATCATGATATATTTTATTTAACATTTTTATTAAGTTCAAGATATAATAAAACTTCATCTTCCCTACATACGACTAGCAAACCCTAATGCCTTAGAACCCTAGATACTTTAGACTCTTAGATATTTCCTTATTAGTATTCTTACACATTATAGGTTTAATTCTTCGGAATTCCCAAGTTTATCTTGTGACGAGTTTTATTTGGATTTACCGCGCTTAGCAAAACTGTGAGTATATCTTTCCCCTTTTTCATGTTTTACTATTTTGGGGCTACTCATGTACATAATTATCAAAGGTTATTCTTATACTTAATGCAATTCTCATGTGTGTTTGCTTTATGTGAATTTGTGTGTATGCTTAGTCATAATCATTAACCGTTCTGCGGCCTGGCATTTCAATGAATAGTACTATGGTATATACCCCTTGTGACTCTGTTGAGAGACCTTGGTCATTGTTGTGTGAATCATTATCAACTGTGGGTTAAACATTGAATCATTATCATCTGTGGGTTAAACATTGAATCATTTATCATTAGGGTTGGTTTTGACTGATACTGCTTAATTACATAATTGCAAACGGTATACAACACATGAATTGCTAAACACTTTTTCTACTATATGTATTCAAACAGGGTATGCTCACCAATACATTTTTGTATTGGTCAAATTATTTTCGTACATGTTTCAAGTTGTTTTGAGATGCATTCTTTAAGCTTCGGGTTCATATTTAGATTTTGATTCATTGTATTTCAGTTTAGTTAGCATTTAGAATCATTGTATTTCAATTCAATGTAATAAACTATTTAATTACTCTATCAATATTTACACTTTTAGTCCATGAGCTATTGAACAATCGTCACTACATGACACCTCGATGTTTCCGCCATCGGTTGGGGTGTTACAGATTGCTATCACCAAACACATTCTTCAAAAAGTCTTTGCTTTTCATCTTAGCTTTGTATTCAGCATCTTTCAGATTCACTTTAGATAGATCTGGGAAAACTTCATCACTTGTATCTCTAAAGTATTCAGAATATTTTTCATGTGTTATATCCTCTATCTCAATATCTTCAGTTTCAGGAGTCTGCTTATCACCAGAATGATTACCAACATCCTTTTCAGGAATGTCTGGAATCATTTGATCAGCCATGATCTCCTCCAGTGTCTTTCCAACTTGCTGCGCAATACCTTCTAGTATTTCTTTAGAAACAGCAGCAGACACCTCTCTTTCTTCAAGATCTGGATCATTGTATTCCATTTCAAACCTCATATCATCAGTTTGAAATATCTCAGAAAACTTTCCAGTGAAATCAATCGTCCACTCTCTCTTATTCAACATCTCTATGTACACATTCTTAGCATCATCAGTCAAAGCTCTTATCTTCTCTGTCCAGAATATGTCATCATCAGCATCGACATTTTCTCCAGATTTCTTCGAACTAGACTGACCAGAACTACTCTTCTTAGTCTGTCTTTCTTCAAATGTATACTTACTCGCATCATCATTATCATCATCATCACTACTATCATCATCATCATCCTTTTTCCCACTATCTTTCCCCTCAGCACCATCATCATCCGATCTATCATCTGATTCATCATCTTTTTCTTCATCATCAGATGAATCTCCATAATCTAACTGCTCTTCTTCTTTATCCTCCTCTCCCACTTTCAACTTAGGAGCTACATTGTAAAGTTCATCCAGCAGTTTACTCATTCTCTTATTGTCTTTCTTCAATTTCTTATTCTCAATCTTTATTCCTTTAATCATCCTCCTGTTCCCATTACACTTTTCATCAATTTCATTCTTTTCTTCCTCAAGCTGTTTCAATTTCTTTTCCAAGTCATCTTGGTTATCTTTAGAAGCAACAACAATCTACAACATCTTTTCCTCATTCTTCTTGAATTTCTCAATCTGTGCTTGTTGTGCAGATATCATCTTCATCATCTCTTCCATTTGTTTGTTTACCATCTCCATGACATCATCAGAGACTGTTACTTTGGGTCTGGAAGATTCTACTTCAGGAGTTTTCTTTTTCTTCTGGAATAAGTTGAGAACATTCTCCAAAGTAGTATCTAAATTAGGCACTACTTCAGGTTCTTTTGAAGTCTTTTTCTGCTTCTTGGTGATTGGTGAGGAAACTTCTGAGGATGTGCCTGCATCTGGAACTTTCTTTCCTTTTAGCAACATCTCAATCTCTTTCTCTCTCAGCTTCTTCGTGCTCTCTTTCACACATCTTTTTGCCATTGATTTATGCTTGGGTTTCTTCAGATTAACAACTACTGTAGAACCCTCAAAATCATCAGCATCAAGTCCTAGATCACCTTCAAGATCTATTGTCTCCTTCTGTAAATGCTCTTCTACAGCTTTGTTTAAAGATTCAGACTCTCCAGCAACAGTGGCCTTGTGCTTGGAGTTCTTTCTCAACAATTCAGCATCCGAATCCCAATGTTCATCTTCTTCTGTTTCTTCCAAATCTACAGAAGATTCCTCATCGACTAACTGAGTACCTTTCTTTGCTATACTCTTCTTTCTAGTCTTCTACCTTTTTGCAGATTCAGCTTCACCCATCTTTGCCTTACCCTTCCCTTTGGCTCCAACATTTTTCACTTGACGCTTTCTTTTTGTTGTTGCATCAGCATGTACAAGTGGATCATCAATATCAGATTCACTGTTAGCATGTCTTTCTTTGTTCTCTCCTGGGTCAGTGTAACCCGGATTAATCAGATGCCCAAATAGATTCTTATATGGAGGCTTCTCATTGTCAGGAATCCCTTTATAACCCTCCATTCTCATCAACGTTCAAATATTCATATGATCCTGCCCTAAGACCATTGTAGGGTCTTTCTTCAAGTTAGGATACTTATGATCAAAAATCATCATCAAGAATCTGGGATATAATAAGAATTTCTTCGACTTCAACCCCTTTAACATTTCTAACATATGATCCAGAATCATCCCAGCTATGTTAAATGGTTTATTCAACGTTAAAGCAACCATCAAGGAGCTCAAACTCTTTCTCATGACATCGTAACCTCCACTCACTGTTCCAAACACGTGAATAATTACATGAGCAAAGTACTTGAATTGAACGCTCAGCTTCCCTTTGTGTAACGCTCCATCAGTAATTGGACCATTGTATTTCATTCTCAGAAAACACACTCTCTGCTCATTCCACGACAATCACCTTGGATAAGTACAATCATCATCTTTGATCTTCAACGCTTCTCTAATATCGTCTTCTGTTATCATAGCAAATGCACCTTGAATCTCACTAACAATAGCAGTTTTAGATTCCCAGTAGTCATAACGAGCATTTCTCCAGAACTCTTCCACAATGTCTTTGTAAATAATAGCAGGTGTTGCAAGAGCATGAATAATCCTGCTTCTCTTAAGAAAATCTATAATCCCGGAGAATTCTGTGTTCTCCAACAAATGCACAACAGTTATGAGCAGGTTCGAATGGCCACGCTGCTACTACATTCTGAACTGGAGCTTCTTGTTCAGGTATCTCCACGTTCTCAGCTTGTTGTTCAGCCATTTAAAGTCCTGCATCACAAAACAAAGAAAATACGTTAAAAGCAATCAAAAACGACAAAATTTAAAAAATTTGGTTTTTCAACATTCCACATTCGCCCCATCGTAGGTACGAATGTAGGATCTTTGGGGTACGAAAGTAATAATCAGGGTTCGAATGTGAAAATGTTAGTTCGAAAGTGTTAGGTCTGCTGACCTAGAGAAGAACAGATGATTAGAAAGCCAAAATATTCTATCTAATTGATCATTTGAATAATCAGTAGATTCACGATACCCTTCTCAAAAGACTGTTGACCCTAACAACTGCTACACCAAACAACTGATGAAGACAACTGCTGCTGCTAAAAGGTCTGCTGAACAAACAACTGATGAATAAAGATCTGAGGAAGAAACAACTGCTGATCAAGTACTGAAGACCAAGGTCTGTTGGAACCAACACCACTTTGGATCCAACAAATGATACAAGACCATCAGAGTTTTCATTTACAGTAGTTTAATGTTAGCAGTGTTTTGAATGTAACAGTAGTTGTAGTTAGCAGATGTTTTATATTGTTATTCAGTTAGAGGTCGCTGTCTTAGGTGACGTCAGCAGTGATCATCAGAGGTTTAGATTTGTCTATAAATAGAACAGTGATTGTACTGTTCTATTCATCACTCTAGTCATTCTCTTAGATAAACATTCTCTGAGTGATCAGGCTGAGGGGGAGTACTTGTATAATTGTAACCTTTCAATTAATGAAAGCTTTCGATTAAAAACATTTATTCTCTTGTTTTGATTTACAGTTTATCATTCCGCTGCACTTTCCATTTATACTTCACTTCATTTATTTCATTATTCATCTAAACTATCAAAACAATCAAACTCAGATCTTAACAATTGGTATCAGAGTTTGGTCAATTAAATTCGATCTAATCAATTGTTGGATCTCAGTTTTGACAGACTCTTGTAAACTAGTAATATGCAGCGGAATGTAATATAAGTTTGATAAGTAAAACTCCCCCTCAACTTGAACCTGAGATGTTTTGCAATACTTAATGAAAAGGTTTTAACAATATCAAAGTAATTCAAAAGCTTTTCATGCAAAATGTTTTTCAATTGAATAGCACTGAATGCTTCTTACAAAATAATGCAAAAACAGTGCAATTCATAGTGGTTGTAAGCCCACTATTTATAATTGAAATACAGATCAAAAGTACCTACATAAAATACTAAAATACTGTTCCACTAACAAATACTGAATAAAATACTGAACTACTGAAGGTCTTTGTCGGATCAGTAGTTTATAGTAAACTACTGATGTGTATGCATGAACTTCCGATGAGTAAGCAGGAACTACTGATGAGATAAAGCATCAGTACTTAGTCGTCGGAAGTTGTTCTTCTTCGGAAGTTGTCCTTCTGAATCAGAAGTTAACCTTCTTAATCAGAAGTTGTCTCTTCATCAGAAGTTATCCTTCAGCAGTTGTTATTCTTCAGAAGTATTCATCAGAAGTTGAACTTCAGTACTTCAGAACTATGTTCTTCAGTACTTTCGTCCATCTTGTTTGCTCTTCAGCACTTTGCTTCTTTACTCTTCATTACTTTGTTAGTCAGCAGTTTATTTTACAAAAACAAAATAAAAGAAGATATTAGAATAAGGTTTAAATGCTCATCAATCCTTTTTGACCCAACAATCTCCCCCTGGATTGATGAAGCCAAAACCTTATCTAATCTTTATTGAATCTTCTTTCTGTGGTCAAGAATTCTCCATATTACATTCATCATCTTGTGTTGGAGCTGTTTGATTTGTTTAAGAGAAAATGATCCTTGATCTGGTTGAAGGTGTTGAATTGTGTTGAGATCTTCTGTTGATAATCTCTCTAAGTCTTCCTTCTTTTTGAAAACATTGCTGGAACCATCTTCTCTTGTTATCACTACAGACTTTAGCTTCCTGTCAAAGGACCACCTTGTTATTCTGCTAAAGTCAGTGGTGCTCATGATCTGTCCTGGTTGTGATTGATCTTCAATTTCAGTAATCACCAGGTTTGATCCTCTGTGTTGTTCAACTTGTATCATACCAGGTGTATTGCTATATGTTGGAACATGACTTTCAGTGAATACCTTGGTATGTGTCTTGTCTTGAACAACATGGGTCAGTTGATAGGCATATGTTGCAGGATCTCTGAACTGTATGAGCAGAGGTTTTTCTTCAATCATGAACTCATCTTCAACAAGTACATTTCTTTCAAGTAGAGCCATTTTGAAGTGAGTTTGTACTTGAACCTCTGGCTTGGAAGTGTTTTTCTTTACTAGATCAGTAGTTTTAGAAACTACTGACAGTTTGTTCTTTTGTGAATCCTTGAACCTTTTGTATGTATCCATAAGGTCCATTTCCTTCCATTTTGAGAGTTGAGCTTTTGATCCATAATCATTTGCAGCCAGTTCATTTATTATTTGAATTCTTTTCTGCTTCTTTGCTGTCTCAGCTGCAAGTCTTTCTGATATAAGTCTTGCTCTTCTCTCTAATTCTTCAGTTGAGAGTCCTTTGAGAGAATGTTTCTTGGCTTTGCTATTTTTGACTATGTAGTTCATCAGTTGTTGTCTTTTATCTTCTTCAGCAGCCAAGATCTGTGCCTCTTCCATTCTCTCCAGTTCATTCAACCCTTGTTCCCAAAGTTTGAGCATATCCTCAAAAGGTAAATCTCCCTTTTCTTTAATCTTCTCCCACAATTCATCTTCCTTAGCCTTTCTTCTTGTTTTCATGAGTGCCTCTTGAAATCTTTCAGAGTTGTAGGCTATGGGCATAGGATTTAGAATTGTGCTTTCAGATTTTAACTGTGTAGCTTGAGTTGCAACTGCTGAAGGTTGTTGAGTTTGAGCAACTACTGAAGGATTGTCTTCAGAAGTTTGTAGTTGCTCATCAGCAGTTGTGTCTTGTGGTTTGGAAGATTTTTCTGCTCTTTGTCTAAGGAATCTTTCCACAGCTTCTTGATAGTCATGTCTGTCTTTCAAGGCTTTCTCATGTCTGATTCTTTGAGTGCTCTTGTGGTCTTCCTTACGTCTTTGGGCTACAAAGGCTTGCATTCTTTGTTCAAAGGTGAACACTTCTGGCTGTTTCAGTTTCTCCCCCTTTTTGGCTTCATCCACTTCAGGAAACCAAGGGGCAGGTGTTGTAACACCAGCCAGATGTGTAAGGTGTTTTTGGGTGTTGTCAATCTCCTGGGAAACTTCTTTCAGTTTATGATCTATATTTTGGGTTATCATCTCCAAGTCTGTTTGTGTTTTGAGCTCCATGGCTGCACTAAATGTTTGGAGATGATCTGAAAGGAGTTGGTTAACCATTTGAAACAATGGTCCTTCTGGGCTGCACAGTTGGTCTAGGACTATGCTTGTAGCACCAGAGGGTGAAGATGGCTTTTGTGATTGTGAAGGGTGTGTTTTTGGGTGATCCCTAGCCAAGATAGCCGGGGATGCCACTTTTGGGGAATTAGGGTTTAAGTGGACTTTAACCTGATCATCTGTGACTGACTCCTTGAGTACAGATACATTGGATGCAGGACCTTCATAATCAACCATCAATTCTTTGAACTTTGAAACATCATCCAAGTTAATGGAATCATCTGAATCCCTGATGAGAATGTCACCAGTTATAACATGATCTAGGCCCAACCTAGTATTATCATGCACCTCTTGATCTTGGTTCTGAGGATTTCCTGCCTCAGGCTTAGAGCCTTCATCAGCAGTTGCCATAGATAAGGTCTTAGGTATGTTACTGCTGACCTCATTCCCACCAATGGGTGGTGAAGGAGTAGTAGTAGCCTTATCTATACCTGAAGTTTCAGTAGTTGGGTTTTGAAACTTTGGTCCTTCCTCATCTCTTGTGATAGGATTAACACTATCATCATCAATGGCTTTGTCTGAGTTTTCTCCCCCTGTTTGAAGTGGTGAGTGAGGGGTGCCACTTGTTGATGAGATAGTTTTTGTCAATCCATAGAGAAGTTGGCTTTCAGTGGTTGTGGGTATAGGATCAGTATTTTCAAAGAAAGGTTCAGTAATTTGGGATTTTTTAAGTCTCTTTCTTGAGTATATGATGGAAATGGGTTTTTGGTGCTGAAAATGAGATGGTGAATACAACTGAGAGGAAGTTTCAGTTGTATGTAAATCAAGTGCAGAGTGCACATGAGCAACCTCAGGTATCTCAACCTCCTGAGGAGCTTTTCTTTTGGTTCTTTTTGGTTCTTGCTTTGGGGTCTGTTTATGCTTTTTGTGAGCAGATTTTGAGGATGTGGGTTCCAGAGGAAGGGTTGTTTGTTCCTCTTGGTCATCCTCTGGCTGAGCAGCCGGTTTGTTATGCCTAGAATATACTTGTGAGGTCAAAGGATTTAATTTTGAAATTCCTCCCACAAGTATTTGTACACCAAGTTCCTTAATAATACAGTGCATAAGGAACCTTGGATAAAGCAAGAATGTCTTTTTAGTGTTTAAGTGATGAAGAACCAGTTCATTGAAAAAGTATGCAGATGCCTTAAAAGGTGTTTTTGTCACAATGGAGTGAAAAATGCATTGTAAATTGTAAGACATCTGATTTGAAGACCCTGTTTTTGGACTGAGACACATGTTGATGTAATGAAAAAGCAGTTTATGAGGAGCATCAAAGTATTTCTTGAAAATTGTAGAATGAGAAATGTTACCTTGATACCCACAATCAATCATGGTCTGTTGGATCTCACTCGTTTGAATTTGTGTAGGATCATCAGCATCCTTTAGACCTAATCGTATGCTCAGTGAGTCCGGTGTTACTGCCATTATTTTCCCTTGAATTGTTGTTCTGAGAGCAATAATGTTTTCATTGACAGTTACAACTTCAGCATTGGCCCAAAATTCATTGAGAACGTTTTCATGGATGGGTGGATCAACAGTGAATGCTGTGTGGAACTGTGATTTGACGATCAAATTGATGATATCGTCGTACTGGGACCAAGCAGGGTCCTTTGTGAAGTATCCCTTTTGATTATGTCCCTGTTTAAGAATGAGAGCCATGAGTGTGATTAAACAGTTGAATATGAGTATGAAGGGTTTCAGAGGGAGGGAAAGTTAGGTTTTGAAGAATAATTGCTGAGAAAGAGGGACTATCAGAAGTTTTAGGTTAAACATCGTTTGATGATTTGACCGTTATGCCCTTGTAAAAACTTCTGATGATGAAAATGTTGATCAGTAGTTTTCTCATCAGTAGTTTGAGAACAACTGATGGGAAACTACTGATTAAGTTTTCATCAGTAGTTTCTCTTTCTTTTAACCTGTTCCCTTCAGATGTTGTGACTTATCAGTAGTTCTCCTCTGTGGATGATCAGAAGTTAGCTAAATAAATGAGAGAAAATAAGTAAGTGAAAAAAAAAAAATATTTACAAAAAGTTGAAACACTTACAAACTTTACTCAAAATTTAGCATCCCAAGCATGGATACTAATTTCTGAAATGTTGATGTATCAAGAGGTTTTGTGAACACATCAGCTATTTGGTTAGCTGTGGGAACATACTTTACCTCTATTTTGCCCTTTTCATAGCAATCTCGGATGAAATGATACCTGATTTCAATGTGTTTGGTCTTTGAGAATTGCACTGGATTTTGAATGATGCTTATGGCTGAAGTACTGTCTAGTAGCAGTGGTGTCTTGGTTTCCTTAATGCCATAGTCAAGCAGCTGGTTTTCAAACCATAGAATTTGAGAAGTACAGCTTGCTGCTGCAATGTACTCTGCCTCAGCTGTTGATGTGGCCACAGATGTTTGCTTCTTTGATTGCCAAGATACCAGACAGTTTCCAATGAATTGACATCCACCAGATGTGGATTTTCTGGTCATTTTGCAACCTGCAAGGTCACTATCTGAAAATGCTATTAGATTGGCCTTGTTAGAAACAGGGTACCAAATCCCTAGTCTTGGAGTGCCTTTCAGATATCTGAAAATCCTCTTGACTGCAGTTAGGTGTGATTCTCTGGGTGCTGCTTGATATCTAGCACAAACACATGTAGCAAACATAATATCTGGTCTAGAAGCAGTTAAGTATAATAAAGAACCAATCATACACCTGTACAGTGTTTGATCAACCAGTTTTCCATCCTCATCTGGATCAATCTGTGTGGTAGGAGTCATGGGAGTGGAACATGATTTACAATCTTGCAAAGAAAACTTTTTCAAAAGTTCTTTAACATATTTTGATTGATGAATAAATGTTCCATTTGATTGCTGTTTAACTTGCAGTCCTAAAAAGTACTGCAATTCTCCCATAGTGCTCATTTCAAATTTGGACTTCATGAGCTTCTTAAACTCATCACACATTTTGATGTCAGTTGATCCAAAAATGATATCATCAACATAAATCTGAACAAGTAACATATGATTTCCAACATGTCTTATAAAGAGAGTTTTGTCAATGCATCCTCTTAAAAAGTGATTTTTCAGTAAAAATGAGGAAGGTGTTTCATACCAAGCTCTAGGAGCTTGTTTAAGACCATAAAGAGCCTTATCCAGTCTGTATACCCAGTCAGGATGATAAGGATCCTCAAATCCTGGTGGTTGACAGACATACACTTCCTCTTTTATTTTTCCATATAAAAAGGCACTTTTAACATCCATTTGAAAAACTTTAAATTTGTTGGAAATAGCATATGCTAGAAATAACCTGATGGCTTCAAGTCTGGCTACTGGAGCAAATGTTTCATCATAGTCAATGCCTTCTTCTTGAGAGTAGCCCTGCACCACCAGTCTTGCTTTATTCCTTACAACTGTTCCAGATTCATCCAGCTTGTTTCTGAATACCCATTTTGTGCCAATTGGGTGTTTATTTGAAGGTAAGGGGCACAATTCCCATACTTGCTGCTTCTTGAATTGCAGCAGTTCATCTTGCATGGCCTCAACCCAATTGTTGTCTTTTAAGGCTTCTTGGTACTTCTTTGGTTCCAACATGGAAAGAAAAGCAGTGTAGAAGCAAAAGTTGGAGAGTTGTCGTCTGGTCATGACTCCAGCAGTAAGATCACCAATGATTCGATCAAGTGAGTGATCTTTTAGCTCAACCAACTGTTGTTGGGGTAACACATTTTCCTCTGCTGCTGCTTCATTAGAACCACTGATGTGAATAACTTCTGATTCAGGATGTTGAAGTGTATCAGAAGTTTGAATGAAGTCATCAGAACTTTGAGGTTCTTCATCAGTAGTTTGGGGATGGTCTTCAGAAGTTTGGAAGATGTCTTCAGAAGTTTGGAAGATATCTTCAGGAGTTTGAGCTTGAACTTCTGATTCAGTAGTTGCATGATCCAAGATTGAATTTCTGACTGTGCTAGAAGCTAGGATCGGGGCTTCATCATCAAACCCATAGTATATGTCTTGAGTGGGGTTTGAGAGATCATCTTTAGTCTTTTCAGATCCAAACTTGAAACTGTCAAGGTCAAAGAGTTCAGCAGGTTGTGCAGGAATAGGAGTTGTGTTTAACTCATTGAACTTGACATTGAGAGTTTCTTCTACAATCTTGGTTCTTGCATTAAATACTCTGTAAGCTTTTCTTTCAGATGAATAACCAAGAAAGTAGCCTGAATCAACCTTAGCAGCAAACTTTGATAGGGATTCTTTGACATTTAGAATGTAGCATGGACATCCAAACACCTTGAAGAAGGAGATAAGTGGTTTAATATTATGAAGAACTTCATAAGCTGTTTTGGAATGTCTCTTATTGATAAGAACCCTATTCTGAACATAGCATGCTGTGTTAACTGCTTCAGCCCAAAAGTAAAGAGGAAGACCTGAATCAGCTAACATAGTTCTTGCTGCTTCAATCAGTGTTCTGTTCTTCCTTTCTACTACTCCATTCTGTTCAGGAGTTCTGGGAATGCTATATTGTCTAGCAATCCCTTTGGATAGACAAAAATTGTCTAATGTATGATTCCTGAACTCTGTCCCATTATCACTTCTTATCATTTTGACAGAAAGAGAGAATTGCTTCTCTACAAGTAGAATGAAGTATCTGATTGTGTTTGCTGCCTCATCTTTGGAAGTCAAGAAGAATACCCATGTAAATCTTGAGTAGTCATCAATGATGACTAAGCAGTACTTCTTCTTTCCAAGGCTTGAAATCTTGACTGGTCCAAACAGATCCATATGAAGCAGTTGTAGACAAGCATTTGCTCTTGATTCATCAATGGATCTGTAAGAGGACTTATGCTGTTTACCTTTGAGACAAGATACACAGCTTTCTTTGCACAGGTATTCCTTCAAAGGAAGACCTCTGACCAGGCCCAATTTTGTAACTTCATTTATTGTTTTGAAGTTTACATGACCAAGTCTTCTGTGCCAGAGATCAGTCTCAGAGGTTGAAGCCTTTGAGAAGAAGCAGGCAGTGTTGTTTACTGCCTTGTCATTCTCCATATCTACAGCATAAACATTTCCAACCCTTTTGGCAACCAACAAGGTATGATCCTTAATTATCTTCTCAATCTTTCTTTGGCCTTCTGATGAGATAATCTTGCATTCAGATTTGGTGAAAAAGGAAGAGTATCCTTTGTCACACATTTGAGATACACTCAGCAAGTTATATTCAAGATTCTGCACTAGATTGACCTTTTCAAACTTCAGTTGGCCTGAGGATACTGTACCATGTCCAAGTACATATCCAAGACCATTGTTCCCAAAGGACACAGTTCCTTCTCTTTTACTTGTGAAGTTGGAGAGTAGGTGACTGCGTCCAGTCATGTGCATTGAGCCTCCACTATCAACATACCATATACTATTTAAGTTCCTGAAGACTCTCTGCACAAAAAGGAATCAGTTAGATTTTGGAACCCAAGCCCATATGGCTTTGGGTTTGTTCACATCAGTTTTAGGTACCCATACTAATTTGGTCATGGGTCTGCTCCTAGAGGTACTGTGATTAGTTTTTGTTCTTTGAGGAGCACTGTGGGCACCTCTGTTATTTCTAGGAGCAGAGTGATAGGTCCTTTTATGCTTACCATCTACCTTGATTGTCAGAAGTTTGACCATGTTGATTAGTCTGTTTATCTCAGCAGTTTGCAAAACTGCTGATGTGTTTGGTCTAACTTCTGAAAAGGAATTTTGTCTAGGCCTTTTAAAAGATGTTTGTTGAGCTGATGTGTTAGGTCTAGCTTCTGAAAAGGAATTTTGTTTAGGCCTTTTGTAAGATGTTTGTTGAGTCTTGGCCTTCCTTTTCTTGGGATAAGTTTTGTTTTTCTGTTGCTTATGAGGATAAAATGTTTTCTGAAAGTCCTTTTTGATTTGTTTCCCCATGGCTATTTGCAACTGTTTTTTATTGTATTCTTTTCCCTTTCTGTACCTACAAAATTCCGGTGTGTGGTTGAATAGACCACATACCTCACATGCTTTGGTTTTCCCTTTCCTTTTAACATTGTTGGACTCTTTAGAAGACAATATACTAATTTTATCAGTATTTTCAGGTATGTCTTCATTGATTTTTAAGGAAACACCTGATGGTACAATGTCAGATGGTTGAACTTCTGATGAGCTTTCAGTTTCAGTAAATAGACAATTTTGTTGGCTATCAGAGGTTTCACTGGATAGACAGTTTTGTTGACTATCAGAAGTTTCACTTTCACTTTCTATGATCTTATTCCCATCATTATCAGTTTTGGGAGTAAGATCATTTGGACATTTAGTGTGATTGTACCCAATTCCAAACCTGACATTTGAAGCTGTTTGTTTATTCAGAAGCATTTGGAACCCTTTACATGACTCTACCCATTTTTCACAATCCACTTTTGTATCAGATAGTTCTTTTCTGACATTTCCTAGATCTTCTAATAGAATTCTTATTTGTGCTTGGGTTTCAATGACTTGATCAGACAATTTAGAAGCTTCTTTTGTTTTAGCAGTTAGTTTCTTTTCTAAATCATATTTAGACTGACTATACTTTCTGTGTGCTTCATTTGTTTCTTCTTGTAAGTAAACATTTGTTTCTCTTATTAAAGCAAAAGCTTCTTTGCAAGAATCTGAACATAGTTTAGCAAGTGATTCTTGTGATACCTTAGATAATGCAGTAGAAACTGATGAAGAGGAGGAACCTTCAAAGGCCATTAGAGCAAAGTTTCTTTGTTCATTCATTTGTTCTCCCCAGTTGATATCGAAGATCTTGTTGTCAGCATCATTACTACAATCTGTAGTATCATATGGAAGACTGCTCCAGTCAACATATCCTGAGGTAAATAGGCTTTGTTGTTGTTGAGGCTGTGGAGGAACAGCAGCTGTGGCAGGCATGTTTTGAGGCACTTGTTGTTGTTGCATTGGTACCTGTACGTACTGTATTTGTGGTACATACTGGATTTGAGGAGCTTGTGCCTGAACAAAATGAGCATTACCATTAGATTCATGATAACTTGAATTTTGTTGAATACTAGCCTGAGGTTGATTGTAGTTGGAAGTTCTACATTCTCTGGCAAAATGTCCTAGCTTTTGACATTTATGACATCTAAGTTTTGATTTGTCAAAACCAACCTTGGTTTGTCCTGACAGACCAGGAAACTTTCTACCTGTTCTTTTGTAGAATTTATTGGTCTTTACACTTAACATAGCAAGTTGATTTAATATGTTCATTTCTTCTAGATCATCATTGCTAAAGTTTTGTAAGTCATCAAGTATGAAACACAAGTTATCCACTGTTTGATTATTGTCATAACTAGGGTGGCTTCTTTCAGCTGTAATCCCAGTTGTGATGTCAATATAGTCATGCGACCCATAATTATATGAGTAGGATGTTGAGTCCTGACTCATGAGTGCTGTACTATTTTGAACATAATCATCAGCAGATTTACCATAGTTTTGTAATCTTTTCTTTTGATTTAATTCTCTTTCAAACGTTAACAATTTCCCATGTAATCTGGTTAAGGTTAGGGACTCAAAGTCAGCGCTTGACCTTAGGACTATGGTATAGGTGTCCCATTTTTCTGGTAAAGACCTTAGGAATCTATGCATCATAGATACCATTGAGTAAGTCTGACCATTTACTTTTAACTCAGAAATAAGTGAAGAGAATCTTTCAAATTGTTGAGTCAAAGTTTCTCCACTTGTATGAGTGAAAGTTTCATATTGTTGAGCAAGAATCTCAATGGTATTTGCAATGACATCATTTGTTCCACCGAACTGTTCTTTGAGATTATCCCAAAGTTCTTTAGCGGTTTCACAGTGTAAAAGTCCGCTAAATATTTCATTTGGTAGTGCCATTGACAGAATACCAAAGGCCTTAGCATCAAGTTCAAGTTTTAAAAAATCTGCCTCAGTATATTCCTCGGGTTTTCTAATGGTTTCTTCTTTAGTTTCAGGATGTATACTTATTGGCTTATGTGGTCCATACATGACAGACCTCCAACAGCCAGTGTGTGCTTGACACAGGATACGAACCATCCTTTTTGCCCAGATGTTGTATTCACCTCTGACAAGCATAGGTGGTTTGCTAGTTGACCCTGTGTTTAGGGGATCCATTTTCTCAAGAAAATTGATGAATTAACAATTTCTTAAGTCAAAGGATTTATGATTCTAACTGCTGTCCTTAACTGAATATCAATGAGAGCCTGTATCTGATTTTCAACTTGTTAGATTGATCAGATTAACCAGTGCTCTGATACCAATTGATGGATCTCAGTTTTGACAGACTCTTGTAAACTAGTAATATGCAGCGGAATGTAATATAAGTTTGATAAGTAAAACTCCCCCTCAACTTGAACCTGAGATGTTTTGCAATACTTAATGAAAAGGTTTTAACAATATCAAAGTAATTCAAAAGCTTTTCATGCAAAATGTTTTTCAATTGAATAGCACTGAATGCTTCTTACAAAATAATGCAAAAACAGATGCAATTCATAGTGGTTGTAAGCCCACTATTTATAATTGAAATACAGATCAAAAGTACCTACATAAAATACTAAAATACTGTTCCACTAACAAATACTGAATAAAATACTGAACTACTGAAGGTCTTTGTCGGATCAGTAGTTTATAGTAAACTACTGATGTGTATGCATGAACTTCCGATGAGTAAGCAGGAACTACTGATGAGATAAAGCATCAGTACTTAGTCGTCGGAAGTTGTTCTTCTTCGGAAGTTGTCCTTCTGAATCAGAAGTTAACCTTCTTAATCAGAAGTTGTCTCTTCATCAGAAGTTATCCTTCAGCAGTTGTTATTCTTCAGAAGTATTCATCAGAAGTTGAACTTCAGTACTTCAGAACTATGTTCTTCAGTACTTTCGTCCATCTTGTTTGCTCTTCAGCACTTTGCTTCTTTACTCTTCAGTACTTTGTTAGTCAGCAGTTTATTTTACAAAAACAAAATAAAAGAAGATATTAGAATAAGGTTTAAATGCTCATCAATCCTTTTTGACCCAACATCAATCAATTTAATATAAACAGATCAGCTCACAAATTATTGATATCGTTTGTTTGTCGGATTGAAAACAGAGTAATAGTTTATTTTCGTTTCAACCGTTAGTAGACAGATTTTGTTTTCGTAAAAATCAGAGAATGACTTCAATTAATCAAGATCCACATAACACTGGAACTAGCAACTAGCCACCGATGCTTGTCAGATCTGAATACAATATCTGGCAATGTCGGATGAGTCATGTGCTAGCACAGCAAAACACTGGGTGTTGGAAGTCAGTTGTCTTTGGACCTCATGTTCCAATGGTGCCGAGTACCGAAGATCCCAAGGTCCAAGTACCTAAGAGTGTTGAAAACTACTCCTTGCAAGATTTTCAAAAAATTGAGTTAGATGCTAAGGCTTTCAGTATTGTAGCCATGGCTCTACCAAATGATATCTATGCTGGACTATTGCACTACAATAGTGCAAAGGAGTTGTGGGATGCTCTGAAAGAGCAGTTTGGTGGGACTGAGGATGTGATTGAAAACAATAGAGAAATACTTAATCAACAATATGAAACTTTTAGTCATGTGAAGGGAGAGTCGTTAACACAACAGTTTGAGAGATTTAATTGTCTGATTAGTGAACTAAAACTGGTGGGTCTAACTTACCCTAATTCAACTTTGAATCATAGGTTTCTTAGATCACTTCAGGACAAATGGGACACTATAGCAATTGTTATGAGAAACTCTATCGGATTTAAGGACCTGACTCTGACCCAGCTTCATGGTAAGCTCTTGACCTATGAGATAGAGCTTAACCAGAAAAAGAAGCACCAGGACTCTGGAAAAGTGTCTGATGACTATGTATTTGGTAATACAACACTTTTGGGTCAAGATGAGGTACCTGGAAGTAGTAAGGATCAGGGTTATGATCATTAAATTGATATAACCACTGGTTTTAACATTGATTCTTACTCATCACCCAGCTATGCTTTTGCAGCAAGTGGTGAATCCAGGCATCTGATAACACATCTTTTGTGTATAATGACCTTCAATACATTGACCATGTGGACTTAGAAGAAATGGACATCTTGAATCAATTGGCCCTGCTCAGTATTAGAACCAATAACTTCTATAAGAAAACTGGCAGAAGGTACCCAGGTTTACATGGTGGGTCAAAAGTGGGGTTGGATAAATCAAAGATCAAGTGTTATAAGTGTCATAGAATGGGTCACTTTGCTAGGGAATGTAGGAGTCAAAATGGTACCCCTATGATCACCTATCCAAACACAAAGACCTCAGACAACACTTATCAGTTTTCCCAAAACACCCCTGTCCCAAATGTGCAAAACACTGCTCACATTGCACAGACTCCAACCACTGTTCCTGTGCACTATGTCCAAACCACTGTTCCTCAGTATCATTATGTCCAAACACCTGTTACTCAGGCACAAATGCCAATGACTGCTGCTTCATCCTCTGCTCCTGCAGAGACTAGTCAGCAAAGTCAACAGAGTTTCTTCACACAAGGTTTTGTTGATTGGAGTAGTCTACCAGATGAGATAACAGATGAAAACATTGCTTTAGTTGCCAATTCTGAAAATAATTTTTTGCTTTGTGGCACTAGAAACAATTGTTGAAGAGACTGATTCTAAGGGAGTAGTGTCTATGTCTGAAAATGTGACTAATGTTGTTGTTGATGAAGTTGTTTCAGCTGAAGAATCTGAAGTAGAGGTTGTGAATCTCTCAGACCCATGGGGTACTGATGACTGTGATTGCCAGTGTAATTTTGCCTTGATGGCTGCTGCTAAGGTATCTCCTCAAATCTTAAGTTACTTGTGCTCAGATAAATGTATCGTAGCATTTGCTAAGATAAAAGAGGTGAATGAAAACTTTAGAAAGAAAATTTTGGAAGATGAAATTCAGTTTGAAAAACTCACTAAAGAGTTAAAATAAAAAATAACTGAAAGAGAATCTGAAATCAGCAGTTTAAAACATGAAGCAAGCATAACCAAAGACCAGCTTCAAACTATGATAACCAAATATCATTGTTGTAAAAAGGAGCTTGAGTCCACCCAAGTTGAATGTCAGAAATGGGTGGAATCATCAAAAGGTTTTGAGATGATTGTCAACCAACAATCTAAAAGTCATGTGAAATTTGGCTTTGGTTTTCAAGAAACCACTGCTCAAAGTTCACAAACCACTGACAAAAAGGAACCACAGTTGGTTGAAATCATCCCAACCAATTCAAAAGGTTAAGATATCAAGGTTACTGAACCCAATGGCAAGAAAATCATTCTTGAAAAGTTGGAAGGTACACCCTCATTTGATGAAATTGAAAAATATCAATTCAAACCAACCTGGTTAGATGAGTGTGATGTCCTTGAAAATTTTCAACCAATGACCTTCAAAACCCTTGATGGTAAAAAGGCACCACAGGCCAAAGTCATCCCTTTGAGAGATCTTCTAACAGATGATCAAATATCTGTTGAAAAGAAGAAAGGAAAAGGGAAATCCAAAGATAACTTGTTTTGTGATTTCTGTGAAAAGAAGAATCATGTCACCAAAAATTGTTATCTTCTAAAAGCATATGACATCAACAAAGGAACAAGTTTAAGTGATTCTAAAACCAATGAATGTTTACTTTGTAAGAAAAAGAATCACAAAACAAAAGAGTGTCTGTATCTCAAAAATTTTGATGAAAAGATAAAAGAGTACAAGGCTAAAACTCTTGAAAGTCAAGTGGTGAGTACTTCAAAAGGAAAATCCAAACAGACTTTTGAACCAGTCCAAACAGCTGTTACCAAAGGTCTGAGCAAAAACTCTGCTCCCAGAGATGTTCAGGTAACAGATGTTCCACCAGTTACCAGACTTCCAAGAGGATATGGACAACCAACTTGTCATCGTCTGCCACATGTTTATGAAGAGCCCAAAAGGCCTTCAAAACCTAAAGTGAACAGACATCCTCATGGTTATCAGCATCTGACAGGAAATGATCAAACATTTGTTAGACCAAGTGTTGACATACAAGCACTGGCAAATGGTCAACAACAGCTGTTGAACCTAGTTCAAAAGCTAGTTCAAACCACTGATCATTTTCCTCAACTTAAGGCTGAGACATCTGAGAACCCATCCAAAGCCAATTTGGCTTTGGACACTCACCAAAACTAAAATCTTTACTGATGTGCAGGGAGCTTCTACTTGCTTAGATAGTTTATGGTATGTAGATAGTGAAGGCTCCAGGCACATGGCAGGATGTAGAGCCCTTCTTCTGGACTTTCTTGCACATGGAGGGGGTGATATATCCTTTGGTAATGATTCTAAAGGTAAAGTGTTGGGTTCTGGAACTGTTCGAGCAGGGAGACTTAAGTTTGAAAATGTTAATCTAATAGACAATCTAAAATTTAATCTACTTAGTGTATCACAAATGAGTGACAAAGGATATGGGTCATTCTTCACTAAGAAAACATATAAGATTGTTGGACCAGAAGTGGTTGAAAAGATTAACACCATCATTGCTGAGAGTAAAGCACAACTTGTTGCTCATAGAAGTGGCAATGTGTATGTAGTTGATATGTTGAAGGATAATCCTATGACAAATGTCTGTCTGTTCTCTGCTGCCTCTACTAAAGAGACAGAATTGTGGCATAGGAGACTGGGTCACACCAACCTTCAAACTATCAACTCTCTCTCCAAACAAAATCTTGTCAGAGGTTTGCCACCAAAAGAATTTAAATGTGATGAGCATTGTGTTTCCTGCCGAAAAGGAAAACAACATAAAAGCTCTTACAAATCCATTGATGAGTCCAAAACCAGTCAATGTTTACAAATGTTACACATGGATTTGTTTGGCCCAGTTAAAATCATGAGTCTAAGAAGAAAGAGATTTTGTCTTGTCATAGTTGATGATTTTTCTAGGTTTACATGGACTTACTTTTTACACTCTAAGGATGAGACTGCAGGTATTTTGAAGGACTTTGTCACCAAAGTTGAAAAACAATATGACTTGCCAGTAAAAGTCTTCAGAAGTGACAATGGGACAGAATTCAAAAATAAGGAGTTGGATGATTTCTGTGTGTCAAAAGGGATTGTAAGGCAGTACAGTATCCCAAGAACACCAGAGCAAAATGGGGTGGTTGAGAGAAAGAACAGAACTCTCATTGAAGCTGCAAGAACAATGATAGCAGATTCTGGTTTGCCACGGTCCTTCTGGGCAGAAGCAGAGTTTAAGCAACCCTAGACATCAAAAGACTGCTTATGAAATTTTGTTCAAAATCAAACCATTAATCTCATTTTTCAAAATCTTTGGCTGTCCATGTTTCATTTTAAATCTTAAAGATTCCATTTCAAAATTTGCAGCCAAAGTTGATTGTGGATATTTTCTGGGATATTCTTCTACTGCCAAGGCCTATAAAGTGTTTAACACAAGGACCAAGACAATAGAAGAAACTTTAAATGTGAAGTTCAATGAACTTTCATCTTTAAAAATCCCAGCAAACCCTGCTGAGTTATTTGATTTGGATAAATTCAAATTTGAAGATATTACTGTCAAAACTAATAGTGCAGGTATTTCACAATCTCCACAACGAGACTACAGAACAGATGTTGTGATTCCAAATCACTGTCAAGTCTATTCTGCATCAGAGGAAGCAGTAGTTCAAAACAACTGTCAAAACTCTGTCACAGCTGAGTCAGCCATTGTTGGCCAGTCCTATCCTCAAACCACTGATTCACCTTTTACATCCACTTCTCAATCATCTGTTGACAAAAGTCAAACATCTGTTGATAAGAGTCAGTCCAACTTTACACCACTTGGACCCATTCCTCCACCACCATTTCAAACATCTATTGACACTACAAAAGTGCAAACAGATGTTATGTCAACAGAGTCACCAAACCTCTGTCCTTCACCTCAAAATGCCATCATACCATATCAGGGAGATCTAATCTACCTAAGAGCTCATCCACCAGATCAAATCATTGGCAACATCAGAGAAGGTGTGCTCACAAGAAGCCAATCCTCAAATATCTGTCTTTTTGCAGGCTTTCTATCCCTCATACAACCAGCCAAGTACCAAGAGGCACTAAAAGACAACAGTTGGGTGGAAGCCATGCAAGAAGAGCTCCTTCAGTTTAAAAGACAACAAGTATGGGAACTTGTACCACTGCCTAAGGATGTTTGTCCAATTGGCACAAAGTGGGTCTTCAAAAACAAAACTGATGAAAGGGGTATAGTTGTCAAGAATAAAGCTAGGCTAGTGGTTCAAGGCTTCAGACAAGAAGAAGGGATAGACTATGATGAAACCTTTGCTCCTGTAGCTAGGTTAGAAGCTATCAGACTCTTCCTAGCCTTTGCTGTCAACCACAACATCAAGGTGTATCAGATGGACATCAAATGTGCATTCCTATATGGCAAAATTCAGGAGGAGGTTTATGTATGTCAACCACTTGGTTTTGAAGACACATTCCATCCTGAGTATGTCTACAAGCTAAATATAGCCTTGTATGGACTCAAGCAAGCACCTAGAGCCTGGTATGAAACTCTTTCCACCTTTCTCTTATCCATTGGTTTCACAAGAGGTAAAATTGATAAAACCTTATTTTTAACATGGAGAGGGAAAGATCTAATGATTGTTCAAATATATGTGGATGACATCATTTTTGGATCCACATGTAACAAAATGTGTGAGGAGTTTAGGGAACTCATGACAGCAGAGTTTGAAATGAGTGCTATGGGTGAACTTCAGTGCTTCCTTGGACTCCAAGTGAAGCAGTTGCAAAATGGCACATTCATTCATCAAAATAAATATGTGAAAAACTTGTTATCCAAATTTGAGATGAATGATTGTAAGCCATGTAGTACACCCATGAGTACAGTCAAGCCACTCGCTGTTGATGACAAGGATGAACTTGTTGATCAGACACATCACAGATGCATGATTGGGTCTTTATTTTACTTAACAGCATCTAGGCCAGACATTATGTTTGCCACCTGTGTTTGTGCAAGATCCCAGGCTTCACCCAAAAAGTCAAACCTTATTGCTGTGAAAAGCATATTCAGGTACCTAAAAGGTGCTTCCACACTTGGTATCTGGTATCCTGCTAATGGAAACATTGAGCTTTCAGGTTACTCAGATAGTGATTTTGCTGGCTGCCACACCACAAGAAAGTCCACATCAGGAGGGTGCCAGTTTCTAGGGAATGCCTTAGTTTCTTGGCAAAGCAAAAAGCAAGCAGCTGTTTCAACTCAACAGCTGAGGCCGAATACATTGCTGCTGCAAGTTGTACAGCCCAACTCATGTGGCTTCAAAATCAACTGCTGGATTTTGGGATAACTGCACAAAGGACCCCACTTATGTTGGATAGTCAAGCTGCTGAAAATATCATCAAAAATCCAGTCTCTCATTCAACCACAAAGCACATAGACATCAGACATCATTTTGTCAGAGATAGCTATGAAAAAGGTTTGATTTCTCTGCACCATGTTCCAACAGAGGATCAGTTGGCAGATGTCTTGACAAAAGCTTTAGACACATCTACCTTCACAAACCTGATCTCTCAAATTGGAATGCTAAACATGGATTAGAATAACAAATATGTTTTCAATAAAACATTAAAATGTTTTCAGAAAAATCAATTTTCTCCTTAAAAATAGCTCTTTTGGTTGAAAAATCTGTTTCAAACATCTGATCAGATAAAACAACCACTGTTTCATTCTATCCACTGTTGGTTGAAAAATCTGTTTCAAACATCTGATCAGATAAAACAAATGTTACTTCATCAGTCTTTTGGTTAAACAACAGCTGTTGGCAACAGACTTTTACAGAACAGCTGTATACCACCAGAGGTTTAACCGTCAGATGTTTGCCACGTCTGCTCTCAAAAGCAGAGTTTGGCCACATCAGCGGTTTCACCAGAGGCTATAAAACCCTGTTTTTCCCCCAACAGCAGTTTTACTGTCTCATTGTATTCAAAATACTCAAACCGCCTTCTTCTTCCTCAAACCCTTAATCAAATTTTCACTCACTCTCACACTCGAAATCTATTACAATGGATCTTTAAACAAAAGCCACCCATAATTACCTACCATATTTGGTCAAAACAGACGACAACGTTCCATTCCATTCCACCATCGACATCATCTTAAATTCCAAATACAAAACCATCCTAACTGCTGATGCTCCCATCCATCTTGAAACCCTCCAAGAATTCTGGTCAAAAGCTGAAGTCTTGCTTCAAGACAAAAAGCCTACATCCATTATTTCAAAAATTGGAGCCACAAGCATCTCCATCACACCTGAATTAATATCCACAACCTTCTCCCTCAATGACTTGTCAGGTAAGGGCTCTTTTCCGAAAATAGAGCTTCACACAGAGTTCCAGGAAAGAGGGTATGATGCTCAAATGACTGGATCAACTCTTTTCAAAAAAAATTTCCCTCCAGTCATGAAATATTTCTTCCATACTATCCTTCTTTGTGCCTCGGCTAAGACCACATCCTTCAATGAAATCCCATTAAGGATTCAGTACTTGGTGTATGCTATGTTGTCAGACTCTGACTTCAATCTATCCCAGGGTCTGTTTATGGACTTAGTTTCAAATGTGAAATCCATAAAAGCTGGCTCAAACAATGCTTTTCTACTTTACCCAAGAATTCTTAGTGTAATCCTTCAAAAGGTTTTACCAGAAAATGATTTTCAAAAGGGTGAGTCTTTTCAAATGAAAAGTTTAACTGATGAAACTTTCACAAGAATGCTGGGTTCTTCTACCCAAGAAAAAGTGTCAAAAGTTTCCAAAACACAAACAAAGAGGTCCAAGACAACAACTGTTGTTCAAACCTCTGTTGTTGAGCCCACTGCTCCTGGTGATCATGGCACTTCATCCAGTGCTGTGAAACCCACACCAGCCACATCCAAAAGAAAACGTCCATCTACAAAAACCACCTCCACACCTAAAAAGGGACTTCTGGAAGATGAGATACCAGAAGAAAACCCTGTTGCAACACAAAAGCAACCTGGAACCACTGTTGTTACTTCCTCACAACAGTTGGAAATATCTCAACCCAAACAAACTCCTCATGCATCCTCACAAAAGGATCATGTTGTAAGCCAAATGGAACCTCATAATGAAGCATATGAGTCACTTGATCATATGTTTACAAGCCCTGCTCCCAGGGCTAATTCTCTTCTTACTCCTCCACCTTCACCACAACATGTCCCTCAATTTATGCAACCTCTGTTTGAGGCTATTGATAAAACTCAGGATAATCCCAGTTCCTCTCCTTCACCCATCACTGAGAGTATACCCCCACAAGTGGCTGGGCCTGAGACAAATCAATCAGCCAACCAACAAACAGAAGAGGAGGTTACACTCCCAGAGTTCAATGTAACTCTTGGTGAGTTTTCAAGAGAAGCAGCCACTACTGATGTAGAGACCATTGTCTCACAACAGGACAGTGGTTACATACCTAAGACTTCCTTGAAGGCAACAACTGATGAGGCCACAATTGTGTCCCCAAAATCAGTTGGAAGTCCCCAGAACCAAGACCAAAGGGCATCTGGTTCTCATTCCCTGGACTCACCTCCTAGGACTGAACCAGTTAAAACTACCACTGGTAGGAATTCAGATGATCCTATTAACTTAGGTGATGGATTAAAATACCAAGAATTGACGGATAGAGTTCAATCCATTGAAACCTCTGTTGCTGACATTAAATCTGATGTCAAGACAATATTGGAAACCTTGGCTACCCTCACCAAAAGTCAACCATCCACAGCTGATATTGCTAGTGAGCTATGGAAATCTGTTTCCCATCATCATAGCTCACAGGAAACTAGCAGATCAGACTCAAGAGACTTATATGCAAATGATCAGAAATATGGTGGATGCCAGGTTCAATGACACCAAGGCAGATATCAAAGTGATCAAGGACAACCTGCTGAAGACTACTGGCTCTGCCCCTACCACAATTCTCAGAGATGATGATGATGATGCATTTACAGCTGATGATGCCAAAAAGGGGGAGAGTGGCAGAGATAGGTTGCCAAAGTTAGATCCCTTTGGTTGTCCACCCTCTTAAAAGGGTAAATCAAAGTCTGCTGACAAACCAGAGTCTACCCAAGCAGCACCACAAAAACAACAACAACCAAGTGTTCAAACCTCTGCTGCTACTGAAACTTCCAAGACCAGCAAAGCAAAGGAAGTTGACACCTCTGCAAATGAAAAGGCTGATAAGGCTGCTGAAGACAAGCTTAAGAGGGCTGACACTCTGGAGGTTAAAGCAGAAAGGTTAATTCAGCTAAAAAGGGAACAGCAGCAAGAAGTTGAAGATGTGGGTTCCTCCAAAAGAAAGAAAATCTCTGCAAAACATACAAGGAAACCACCATCTAAACTAACTACAGAAACCACTGATGCTGAAACCACTGCCACCAAAACCACTGATACCACAACCACTGCCACCAAAACATCTGATATCCCAAAACCAACCACCAAACCTACTACTACATCCACTTCACAACAAAAACCCCAAACAACTGCTGGTTCTACAAAAGAACCAACAAAGGTTAACCCAACCACTGCTGCAACATCACCATCACCAAAAATCTTGTACAACATAAAAAGAAAGTCTACTTTTGTTGTGCAAGATGAAAACATTCACACCACACCACCCAATACTCCACTCACACAACCCTTAAATGCCATTCCACTCTCATCATTCTCACCACACACCTCACAATTCAAATCACATAGACCACCACCAACCATCACACCATTGGCTGAGAAGTATCCTCTTGAACTTGATCTACTCAAGGGGGAACTTCAATCCTTCTACAATACTGATCAGCCATCAGAAAGATCTTTCCCATCTCTTAAAGATTTTCCTATTCCCATAAACATTGAAGCCTACCTGAAATACAAGGGTGAACAGGCAGATGCCATAATAAAAGAGAAATGTAAAGGGAAAGATGACAGGAGTGCTCAGGGCATCCATTCACCAGAGCTTAGCAAACTGAGAAGGATTGAAGATTTTGCTAAGACCCTGAGCAACTCAATGTCTTCCATGCCTCTCAGTAGTGACTTGGAAAGGGAGGTCAGGGATTCTCTTCTTGAACAAATCTTGGCATCCATGCCTTACAAAGCAAACATGAAACAGTTTGCAGGCTGGACCACTCATGCACTCAGAGAAGAATTAATAAGAATTGAAGAAATGGCCAAGAATCCTCCATCAAAGGTCTCTGCTCCTGACTTCAGCAAAGGCAGAGATCCAGCCAGAGCTCTGAAGTTTAAAAGAATGAGACAAGAGATTGTGGCTGCTGATTATGGAGAAATGAAGTCTGTGGCAAGATGGTCTGAGCTAAGATTGGTTGAAACTTACAAAAAGTTAGAAGAAAACAGGAAGAAAGATCCTACCTTGCCAAGAAAACCTGTTTATGCTGATGAGCCTATGATTAAGAGACCTCAACAGGCTTTTACCTTAGACAGCTTACTGGACACTTCTGACTTATCCATTGCTGCAAGAAGACAATTCAAAAAGCAGAAGGAGATGTCAGAAGAAGAACAGAAAAACTTTGCTGATACTTTTGGGAAAGAGGGACTCCTCAACCAAATCCGCTACTTCTCTGATCCAACATCTGAAAGACTCAGAGAAATCATTGGAAGACGTCCTTCACCAAACTCATCCAAAATAAAGATGCATCCCAGCCATTCCACTGTTTCTAAAATTCTAAAATGGAAGTCCAACAAAGACACCCATGAATTGACTCTACTCAGATCAGATGGAAAGGTTCAGAAACTCAGCATGGATTATGCTCATGGCCTGCGTGCAGAAGATCTCCAAACACTGCTGAATCTAGAGCTGGAAAGAGATGCTGAAGACCTCTTCTCATTAAGCTTTGAATTACAACTCAAAGGTCAAATTAGAGAAAGTCTGATGAGAAATAAAGATCAAGAATAAAGCTTAGTTTTGGCATCATCTGTTCTAGGGGGAGATTGTTAGGCCTGCTGACCTGGAGAAGAACAGATGATTAGAAAGCCAAAATATTCTATCTAATTGATCCTTTGAATAATCAGTAGATTCACGATACTTTCCCCAAAAGATTGTTGACCCTAACAACTGCTACACCAAACAACTGATGAAGACAACTGCTGCTGCTAAAAGGTATGCTGAACAAACAACTGATGAATAAAGATCTGATGAAGAAACAACTGCTGATCAAGTACTGAAGACAAAGGTCTGTTGGAACCAACACCACTTTGGATCCAACAGATGATACAAGACCATCAGAGTTTTCATTTACAGTAGTTTAATGTTAGCAGTGTTTTGAATGTAACAGTAGTTGTAGTTAGCAGATGTTTTATATTGTTATTCAGTTAGAGGTCGCTGTCTTAGGTGACGTCAGCAGTGATCATCAGAGGTTTAGATTTGTCTATAAATAGAACAGTGATTGTACTGTTCTATTCATCACTCTAGTCATTCTCTTAGACAAACATTCTCTGAGTGATCAGGCTGAGGGGGAGTACTTGTATAATTGTAACCTTTCAATTAATGAAAGCTTTCGATTAAAAACATTTATTCTCTTGTTTTGATTTACAGTTTATCATTCCGCTGCATTTTCCATTTATACTTCACTTCATTTATTTCATTATTCATCTAAACTATCAAAACAATCAAACTCAGATCTTAACAGAAAGTAAACCAAACTCCACATTCCTCCACCTAATCCACTTTCGCCCATTTAGAAGTCACATTTGACCAGTAATTTACAGGTTCGACCCTTTCAAACTGGTCGAATGTGTCTGTTTTTGACCAAAATTTCAAAATTTTGATTCATGATTTTCTAAACTATGTTGTTGATTCAAACACCTTCTAATATGTCCGACTAAGCATTTTCATCAATTAATTGCAACAATAATTTAGTTTTTATTGATTTTCTGAACAATCTAGGGTTCAACGAGTTCAATCAATCAATTAACATCCAATTTCAATGAATTAACCCTAGATTGACTATCATTCTCCCCTTAAAATCAATAAGGACTAAATCCAAATCAAAGAAATTAACAGAAACAGCCTAAGATTGTCCAACGAATCTGTTCTAGGGTTCGGCGACAATGAACCCTAAAAAGCCTTCAAACCAGGACCATTACCTGTGTATATGGAATGAAAATGATCAGTAGAGGTCAGGGAACAATAATCAGGAGTGAAAAGAACAAAAGCACCAAGGGTTTGGTATTTGAAAAATTTTTGAAAAATTATGGAATGAGGGGTCGAATGAAGAAATGGTATATATATAGTGTCCACCTTCGACCGTTCCATATGGACGAATGTGAAATTATTTCCACATTCGACGTGTTCCTATGAAATTTGCACATTCGAACCTTGTCTCCACATTCGAACCTTTAGCTAGGGTCGAATGTGGAAATAATTTCACATTCGTCCATATGGAACGGTCGAAGGTGGACACTATATATATACCATTTCTTCATTCGACCCCTCATTCCAGAATTTTTCATAAAATTTTCAAATACCAAACTGTTGTTGCTTTTGGTCTTTTCACTCCTGATTATTGTTCCCTGACTTATACTGATCATTTTCATTCCATATACACAGGTAATGGTCCTGGTTTGAAGGCTTTTTAGGGTTCATTGTCGCCGAACCCTAGAACAGATTCGTTGGACAATCTTAGGCTGTTCATGTTAATTTCTTTGATTTGGATTTAGTCCTTATTGATTTTAGTGGGAGAATGATAGTCAATCTATGGTTAATTCATTGAAATTGGATGTTAATTGATTGATTGAACTCGTTGAACCCTAGATTGTTTAGAAAATCAATAAAAACTAAATCATTGTTGCAATTAATTGATGAAAATGCTTAGTCGGACATATTAGAAGGTGTTTGAATCAAGAACAGAGTTTAGAACATCATGAATCAAAATTTTGAAATTTTGGTCAAAAACAGACACATTCGACCAGTTGGAAAGGGTTGAACATGTAAATTACCAGTCGAATGTGACTTCTAAATGGGCGAAAGTGGATTAGGTGGACGAATGTGGAGTTTGGTTTACTTTCGAACTAACATTTTCACATTCGAACCCTGATTATTACTTTCGTACTCCAAAGATCCTACATTCGTACCTACGATGAGGCGAATGTGGAATCTTGAAAAACCAAAATTTTTAAATTTTGTCGTTTTTGATTGCTTTTAACGTATTTTCTTTGTTTTGTGATGCAGAACTTCAAATGGCTGAACAACAAGCTGAGAACGTGGAGATACCTGAACAAGAAGCTCCAGTTCAGAATGTAGTAGCAGCGTGGCCATTCGAACCTGCTCAAAACTGTTGTGCATTTGTTGGAGACGTTCAGAAAAACACAGAATTCTCCGGGATTATAGATTTTCTTAAGAGAAGCAGGATTATTCATGCTCTTGCAACACCTGCTATTATTTACAAAGACATTGTGGAAGAGTTCTGGAGAAATGCTCGTTATGACTACTGGGAATCTAAAACTGCTATTGTTAGTGAGATTCAAGGTGCATTTGCTATGATAACAGAAGACGATATCAGAGAAGCGTTGAAGATCAAAGATGATGATTGTACTGATCCAAGGTGTTTGTCATGGACTGTGCAGAGAATGTGTTTTCTGAGAATGAAATACAATGGTCCTATTACTAATGGAGCGTTACACAAACGGAAGCTGAGCGTTCAATTCAAGTACTTTGCTCATTATTATTCACGTGTTTAGAACATTGAGTGGAGGTTACGATGTTATGAGAAAGAGTTTGAGCTCGTTGATGGTTGCTTTAACGTTGAATAAACCATTCAACATAGCTGGGATGATTCTGGATCATATGTTAGAAATGTTAAAGGGGTTGAAGTCGAAGAAAGTCTTGTTATATCCCAGATTCTTGATGATGATTTTTGATCATAAGTATCCTAACTTGAAGAAAGACCCTACAATGGTCTTAGGGCAGGATCATATGAATATTAGAACGTTGGTGAGAATGAAGGGTTATAAAGGGATTAATGGTCACATTTGGACCCAATCCTAAACTTGGTGGATCTCGTGTTGAAATCATAAGTTGAAATGCATAGAAGACTTGGTGGATCTCGTGTTAGGATTAATGGTCACATTTGGACCCAATCCTAAACTTTTCGTACTCTCTTGGTTTAGCGTTGGTGATGGGTCCGGGTATATTGTTCTTGTTTCGGCAGAAGATGTCTGGAAGTCGTGGTGAACACAGTGGTGACGAGAGTCGTGATAGCATCAACATAACCCCAGAAGCGCTGAAGGACTTAATCCAGCAATAGGTGACTGCTGCTCTTGCTGCTTATCAGACCGCTCAGCAAGGCGATGGTGGAAATGTCGTTTATCCTCCACCGCCACCTCCTCTGGGCCAACAGGTGTGTACTTTTAAGGTGTTCATGGAGTGTGAGCCCCACGTCTTTGGAGGGACTGAGAACAACAAAAGGAAACGGGAGAATGCCGAGAAGGATGTAGCCACAGCCGAAGTGCATCAGCAGACAGGGAGGCTTGAAGCTTCGAAGTCTTCGTTTGGTCAGAAGCAAGGTGGGTATGCGGGAAACCTCCCAAGGTGTAGTCAGTGTGGGTTTCATCACACAGGTAGTTGGGGTAAGTCCCGCTGTCACCGGTGTCATCTGTTTGGTCACCATGTTAAGGACTGTAGACTCAATCTGCAACCAGGGCAGACTCAAGCAGTTACCCCCACTCCTGTTCCTTGGGGAAATCGAGAGTTTTTAATTGCGGCGAAGCAGGACATGTCAGGCGAAACTGCCCAAAGTTGAACCAAGGAGGCACAGGGACTGCAGGGAAGGATGGAGGCAACGAAGGTGGCGGTCGGGTTACGCGTGCTCGTGCTTATGTGACCGGTGCTAGGGAGGACCAGGACACTGTTACCCGTACGTACTCTCTCTTATCTCTCGTTACACTTTGGTTTTACTTTTATCCGCATCGTTGTGCGTCCGTGTCTTCGGGTGTTTTCTTTTAGTCTGGTCTCTATTTCTCATTCTTTGGGTCGATGAGGGTCCTTTGGGGATGCTACTTGGACGGTACCAGTGGGTTAGTAATACCGATCATAGTAGTCTCCAGTAGGCCTTCGATCGGGGGGGGGGGGGGTCTCTAGTCTTGTGTTCACATTTGGGGAAGTGGTTTCCCGGTTGTTACTGTCACGTTTTGGTTCACGACCTTCACTCGTTGTATTTTGGGGAAACGTTACTTGGGCACACAGAGGTCGACACTCATCACTGTTGAAGCCGAAAGAATCTCGGGACGAGATTCCTTTCAACAGGGGGATGATTTGACGACCCGGAAAATTTTTCTTCTTATTTGTTCTCTCTCTTCGACTTCGGGAAATTTTTGGGACGAAAATTCTTTCAACAGGGGGATGATGTGACACCCGGTAAACTTCGGTTACTAACTTTTGAAAAACTCAGTAAGTCTACCTTAGCGAGTCGTGCATACATTACAAATGACAAGGTCAGTCGAGTCGAGTCGTGCATCATTGGGGGTTCTAACACACACAAGTCTCGAGTCCCGGGAATTGGTGAACGAGTGTGAACGTGTTGTTTTCATGAATTATGTGTTTATAATCATTATGTGACTTGTCGGTATGTGAATACGTGCTTATATGTGTTAAAATAGTGTTTAACATGCCAAAAACCCATAACACCCAGCAGCAGGCGATTAGGAGGCCTAATTGCCTGTTGCAGGGGCGAGTAGGCTCATATTAGGGGCGATTTGAGGCCTAATCGCCTGCATAGGGGGCGATTAGGTGCCCTAATGGCGTGCTGCAGATTCCTACTCGTCTGTAACCTCTGGAACAACTAGAAACGCCTATAAATACCACCCTTGTGTTGCAAAACATCATTTTAGAAACCCTAGCACACCCCAAAGCCACCACACACTATACCCAACCTCTGTAACTCGTTTTTGATCAAGAAACCACCTTTACAAGATCTTACACCTTTCTTTGCTAAAATCTAAGGTGTGTTCATCTTCTTAAACCTTGGTAATGATAAAGTTTTACTCCCTAGAGGTCCAGACCTGGTTTCTAAGTATTTGTGTCTTTGAAAACTTGTTAAAAACAGATTATAAACAAACTTACACCTTCATGCTTGTTCTATGTTATGTTATCATGCAAAGATGAGATTTTTGATATTAAAACGTGTTTGTTTCCATGTGTTTGATATGTTTCTGACTTAAATGAATCATTAGGATGATTGTCTATGAATTTGGGAGCATATAGTTGTGTTTTGATGATATTTGATATTTTGACCCGTTTGGGTGATTTTGGGAGACTTAGTGTGATTTAATATGTTTTGATGATTCTAGAGGATTAGGGTTTGCTCTAGGATGATGCTAGAACAGTAGGAAAGGATTAGATGACGTTATTATGTGATGAAATCTGAGTATTTGCTATTTAGGGTAAGTTTTACATGATGATGTGATGTTTACATGATGAATATGCTATTTTGGGAAAACGCTTGCATTCGGGACTGTTAGAATGATGATAACTTAGGGGTTTTGCTTGAAATATGTTTGTTAATGTATTATGATTGATATTGGGTGTTTACACATGTTTCGGATCTTATTTGGAGGGTTAAACGCGCGAAAAAGTGGCACAGCCCTGCAGGGGGCGATTAGGAATCCTAATCGCCTGATCCAGGGGCGAGTAGGAAAGATTAGGGGCGAGTAGACCCCTAATTGCCTGATGTATCAGGCAATTAGCCTCCTAATTGCCTGTTTGACCATCCTAATTGCTAGTTGACTTTCCTAACTGCATGTTCAATGTCTAATCACATGATTAGCTGATTTAAGCATAGTTTGGCATCCCGAACATGAAATGACACCTAGGAACATGCTAGGAACCCTGTGGAATGTCCGATAACCCGGTAATACACGTGTGGACTCGTATACGCGATATATGAACTATATGTTGACTTTGGTGAACTGTTATGCGTATTAAGTGCATGTTTGCTTGTGATTGCATGATTTCTCATTCTTAGCTAACACGTGAGTTGTCGGGTCACCAATGGGATGTCGGGTCTTGTATGTGTGGTCAAAGTAGCAGTCAAACGTGTTTTCAAAACGTACTAAGTCATGGTCTGGACAATCGGGGACTAGTTAGCCTTCGGGTTATTAGTCTAACTTGACACATATCTTATGGTAGGTCGCCACTAGTTGGGGCTATCATATCATATAAACGGTTTACTCATTAACAGAAGATGCAACCTAAGGTGAGTTCACGGCCCCACTCTTTACTGTTTTCGTTTTCGGGGGAGAAACATGCTTAGTACTTTCGTTTGAAAAGATCATGTTATGCTGGGTTGGTTGTATGTTTCATTTATGTTCCATGTACATGTGGTTCACGTTGTGACAGTTCGATGTCCGTTATGGTGGCAGTTCGCTAATTGTGAATGCACAGTTCGTTGACCACGGAGTGACAGTTCGTTGACCACGGAGTGATAGTTCGTTGACCACGGAGTGACAGTTCGCTGACCACGGAGTGGTAGTTCGTTGGCCATGTTTGAGCAGTTCGTTAGTCGTTGTAAACGATAGTGCGTTGGTCGCGTTAAACGATAGTTCGATGATAGGTTCGTCTTAGAGTCTAAACGTCTAACAAGTATTTTCTTCAATCAATGGTAACATGATAGTTCTTTCAAAAGCTCGTGAAACATTTTCCTTAAAAACCTGTGAACTCACCAGTATTTTATACTGACGTTTTTAGCATGTTTTCTCAGGTCGCTAAGGTAGCAGCTGTCAGATAGGCGCACGGAGTCGCACTGGAGTCGTCTCGCGTCTAGGGTCATTCATGCACGTCTCCTTATGTTAAACTTTTGAACTTATGTTTTTATTTACGCATGACTTTTGTAAACTTTGAATGCTTCCGCACTGTCGAATGTTGGTATTAATCTTATGCATGGTTTTTATTTACGTATGTTTTTACATTTAGACGTCGTTTATTGTGACCGTTGACTTGGATCCTGGTGTGTCACACGCCTCGCGGTAGAACTCCGCATATGGGAATTTGAGGTGTGACAACTTGTACATGCTGATGCAACAACAAAAAGAAAGCGTCAAGTGAAAAATGCCGGAGCCAAAGGGAAGGGTAAGGCAAAGATGGGTGAAGCTGAATCTGCAAAAAGGCAGAAGACTAGAAAGAAGAGTATAGCAAAGAAAGGTACTCAGTTAGTCGATGAGGAATCTTCTGTAGATTCGGAAGAAACAGAAGAATATGAACTTTGGGATTCGGATGCTGAATTGTTGAGAAAGAACTCCAAGCACAAGGCCACTGCTGCTGGAGAGTCTGAATCTTTAAACAAAGCTGTAGAAGAACAATTACAGAAGGAGACAATAGATCTTGAAGGTGATCTAGGACTTGATGCTGAAGATTTTGAGGGTTCTACAGTAGTTGTTAATCTGAAGAAACCCAAGCATAAGTCAATGGCAAAAAGAGATGTGAAAGAGAGCACGAAGAAGATGAGAGAGAAAGAGATTGAGATGTTGCTAAAAGGAAAGAAAGTTCCAGATGCAGGCACATCCTCACAAGTATCCTCACCAATCACCAAGAAGCAGAAAAAACTTCAAAAGAACTTGAAGTAGTGCATGATTTAGATACTACTTTGGAGAATGTTCTCAACTTATTCCAGAAGAAAAAGAAAACTCTTGAAGCAGAATCTTCCAGACCCAAAGTAACAGTCTCTGATGATGTCATGGAGATGGTAAACAAACAAATGGAAGAGATGATGAAGATGATATCTGCACAACAAGCACAGATTGAGAAATTCAAGAAGAATGAGGAAAAGATGTTGCAGATTGTTGTTGCTTCTACAGCTAACCAATATGAATTGGAAAAGAAATTGAAACAGCTTAAGGAAGAAAAGAATGAAATTGATGAAAAGTGTAATGGGAACAGGAGGATGATTAAAGGAATAAAGATTGAGAATAAGAAATTGAAGAAAGACAATAAGAGAATGAGTAAACTGCTGGATGAACTTTACAATGTAGCTCCTAAGTTGAAAGAGGGAGAGGAGGATAAAGAAGAAGAAGAAGAAGAGCAGTTAGATTATGGAGATTCATCTGATGATGAATCAGATGATAGATTGGATGATGATGATGATGATGCTGAGGGGAAAGATAGTGGGAAAAAGGATGATGATAATGATATTAGTGATGACGATGATAATGATGATGCGAGTAAGTATACATTTGAAGAAAGACAGACTAAGAAGGGTAGTTCTGGTCAGTTTAGTTCGAAGAAATCTGGAGAAAATGTCGATGCTGATGATGACATATTCTGGACAGAGAAGATAAGAGCTTTGACTAATGATGCTAAGAATGTGTACAGAGAGATGTTGAATAAGAGAGAGTGGACGATTGATTTCATTGGAAAGTTTTCTGAGATATTTCAAACTGATGATATGAGGTTTGAATTGGAATACAACGATCCAGATCTTGAAGAAGGAGAGGTGCCTGCTGCTGTTTCTAAAGAAATACTAGAAGGTATTGCGTAACAAGTTGGAAAGACAATGGAAGAGGTCATGGCTGATCAGATGATTCCAGACATTCCTGAAAAGGATCTTGGTAATCATTCTGGTGATAAGCAGACTCCTGAGACTGAAGATATTGAGATAGAGGATATAACACATGAAGAATATCCTGAATACTTTAGAGATACAAGTGATGAAGTTTTCCCATATCTATCTAAAGTGAATCTGAAAGATGCTAAATACAAAGCTAAGATGAAAAGCAAAGAATTTGTGAAGAATGTGTTTGGTGATAGCAATCAGAAACCATCTTTTGAACAAAGTGATGAATTGAAGACTTTGTTGCAGAAACTGAAGGAAACGGATGAGAAAAGACAAAAACCTGAAGCGCAGGGAGGATTCTACAGATACCATAACCAGTTGTTTAAAGGAAGAGCATTGGGTTGGAAGTATCTGAGAAGTCTGAAATGTATTGCAGTGAAATGGGAGACGGGAATTCTATACTTCTATAGATTCCATGATTTACAAACTCTACCGTACTGGGCGGTGAGAGATATTTGTAGGTTTCGAATGACCGGTGCTTCAGTGAATAATAGTGTGGTTGGATGGTTTGCTGATAAACTTGTCTGGGAGAGCAGGACGAGGTGGGATATGTTTAAACCTCAGTACCCGAGAAGGAAAGTTCATAAAGCTATTGATCTAAAGACGGGTAGAAAGAAGGTGACTCTGAAATATAAATCTCCAGTGGTTATGAAGAAGATACCGCTAATGCCAATAGAACAGCATTTCAGTGCAGACTTTATTGTTTGGTATTATGATTGGAGAAATGCTGAAGCGGTGATCGTGTTGAGAGACGGGAAGGATGCTTACAAGAAGATACATGTTTTTGACCCAATGTGGCTCATAAACTATACTTTTGAAGACATCATCATGCTATACTACAATCCTTTCTATAGTGACCCCAATGATGCAGAACAAGCAAAGAAATATCAACAGGTGGTTGGAGTTTGCTTTGCTTATGATATAAATTCTGGTAGCAATCTTGAGAAGAAACTTGGTGAGCGTGTGAAGGTGAATGAAGTGCCAAAGCGTTCGACGAAGAAGAAAATTGGAACCAGAAATGACAAAAGATCAACGTGAACAACTTCGTCTGAAGCTAATGAACAATGGTATGGATGAAGAGCGAAGACAATCCAAGCAATAGTCGAGGGGGAGTTTGTTAGTGCATAATGTGCGACTAGTGCTTTGGATTGCGAATTACAAAGTTTGTTTTGCATTACGTAAGGGCGAAGGTGGATAATATATGGGGCGAATGTAGAAGTATATGGTCGAAGGTAGAATTCATCAGAAGAAGTTTCCAGGTTCGAGTTTTGATAAAGGGCGAAAGTAGAAGAAAGCCACATTCGACCTCACGCTGAGGGCGAATGTGCAGACCTATATAAGCTTAAAGTTTATTTTTCATTGTAACTTTGATCATTCGAGTCATGTGTGTCAGGATAGAGCTCTCAAGTGTTTGTGTTTATTCAAAGTCGGTCTGTATTGCTTGTAAACCTAGTCGTTATCATATTTCTACAAGTAATTAATGAAAATGTTGATTGAAAAGCTTAATTTGTGTGTTTGATTCATAAAACTATCACTTTGTATCTGTTCTAGGGTTTCCGCACCTGGAATAGAGACTTGTATGATCAATTTCAACTGTTTTACATAAAACGATCCTTTATAAAGTGGTATCAGAGCTATGGTACAGATTTGAACGATCTAACAGTCGTTTGAATCAATCACAACTTGATTTCATGATTTCAGACGTTAAAATTCAGTTTTTGATTGAATGGTTGAAACCCTAGAAACCCTAGATTCTTAATTGAACCTAAAATCATGTGATTTTTCCATGTTTTGGTGAATTCGAGGGTTAGGTTTTCATTTCCGCACCTTTCTGAACAAGTTTCATCATCAAATTCGAAGTTTTAGAGTGTTTATGGACTGATTTGCAGAAAATATTGAAGAAGAACCCGTTTTGTCTGCAAGGGTCGAACGTGCAAAAGATTTGAACATACGTGAGGGCGAAAGTAGGAATTTTAGGTCGAACCTGGAAAGTTTTGTTGAAAATACAGGTCGAACCTGGAAAGTTTCCACATTCGAACCTTACTACAGGTCGAACCTGGAAATTTTCCACATTCGAACATCACAATTGGGCGAATGTGGAATCTCAGTGGCAACCTTGGTACATTCGACCTTACAAAAGGGTCGAACGTAGCTTTAATTCTACTTTCGAACCCTCGACATTGAAAATGGAAAATTGATATTTTTAGGGGTAAAAAAATGATGATGAAACATTTTATTGTGGGGTAGTCATGAGAATCAACAATATGATAATTAGATTTAAATGACTATTATGGGCCAGAAAATAGACAGATTTTATTCCACAAGATGAGAACAGTCAACCCAGTTCCAGTGTGATTGAAGGAACTTGTTCAAACAATGTTGTTATGTACAAGCATATCAAGACTGAGATCTCAATGTTCCGAAAGTAATGAGGGATCCTAGTAGGAGTCATGTGGCACGTAGATTCAACGAAAGTTTCAAGATTACAGTTCTGAAGAATTTCAAGAGCTATTGGTAGATATTGTTGGCCCCATCGAAAACTTCAGTTTCTGAAGCATTTCAAGTCCTCAATAGTATTGGTAGTTCCCGCTGAAAACTTCTGATTGCTTGATCCACTCGTCTACGGCTTGTATTCTGTCGAACAGATGAAGTTACTCAAGAACATGTTGATTTATCATACGGGATCTCAGAGAAATATTATGAAGCATCAGTCAAGGGAGAGATTGTTGATGTAACAATGTGTCTGATACTTCAACAATAACTGACTGAAGATGCAAGTTGTGTTTAGGATTTGCCAGCAACGTCCAAGGGGGAGATTGTTGATGCACTTTCTGTGGACGTCACTGTCGAATAGACTAGGGTTGAGTCTTGTATTGTATTACATGAGATTATGGTGATCCATAAGGGCATTTTATAGATCTGATGCATTTGTAAATATAGGCCAATACACAAAAGTCCGGTTTGAACCTAAGTAAGGGCGAATGTGGAAATACAACCATCACAATACCAAATAAACACATATGAAAAGGTCAACAAAACCTGGCTTTGATACCACTTTGTAAAGGATCGTTTTATGTAAAACAGTTGAAATCGATCATACAAGTCTCTATTCCAGGTGCGGAAACCCTAGAACAGATACAAAGTGATAGTATTATGAATCAAACACACAAATTAAGCTTTTCAATCAACATTTTCATTAATTACTTGTAGAAATATGATAACGATTAGGTTTACAAGCAATACAGACCAACTTTGAATAAACACAAACACTAGAGAGCTCTATCCTGACACACACGACTCGAATGATCAAAGTTACAATGAAAAATAAACTTTAAGCTTATATAGGTCTGCACATTCGCCCTCAGCGTGAGGTCGAATGTGGCTTTATTCTACTTTCGCCCTTTATCAAAACTCGAACCTGGAAACTTCTTCTGATAAATTCTACCTTCGACCATATACTTCTACATTCGCCCCATATATTATCCACCTTCGCCCTTACGTAATCCAAAACAAACTTTGTAATTCGCAATCCAAAGCACTAGTCGCACATTATACACTAACAAACTCCTCTTCTATAACTATGACAGAAGATCAAACAGAAGAAAAAGAACTAACAGAAGAAGAAAGAATAAAAGCAGAAAGAAAGGCAAAGGAAGATAAGATATGGAACAGCATAGATGAAAGGGATGACTTGAGCTTTATGGACAAGTTAAAAGAATATGAATAGAAGTTAAATGAGTTAGAAGCACAAGAAAGACTTGCTGAGCAAATTCTCCTTGCAGCAGAAGAAGATAAAAGGCAACAGCTGATGACTTATATCAGCAAAAACTCAAAAACAAGGAAGTACTCACTTAAGGGACTCTCAACTGAAGAACTTACAAAATAGGCACAGCTTGTATCCGAAAGGCTAGCCACAAAGAAAGACAGAAAGTTGAAAAGAGCCCAAATCATTCAAGAATTGGTAGAAAACAATTGTGGTTCAAAGCAACAATTGTGTAAGTAGAAAGAAGATGTACTCTATGACACTTACAAAAAGTTCAAGGCTGACAGACTTGCAAATCCGGAGAAATACAAGCCAACACAGCCTGCTACTAATAAAAAGTCAGGGGAAAACACTAAAACAGACTTCAAAATGGTTCTGATAGAGAAGAACACCATTGTTGAAAATGATTTTACTGTTAATGAGAAGCCTTTGATAACTCAATATAGAGATCCTGCAACATTTGCTTATCAACTGCAATAGACCATCAAAGAACAAAAACAGACCAAGGTAGTCACTAAACATCACATGCCTATTTCAAAAGGTGATACACCTGGTACTGTGCTAGTTGAAAAGAGAAGGAGATCCAATCTGATTAATGCTGAAAAAGAAAAACCACCAACATCAGACCTATATTCAAACCTACAGATTGTACCATACAAAGACAAATTCTTTAGTTCCAAATCACCAATCAAGAAATGGTACTTCACCCAAAAGTCCAGTTTCTTGGTTCTAGAGAGACAAGATAATAATGATCATTGGAATAAGTGTTGAACTTCATATAGCTTATGTTCATACACATATTGCTTTCATTGAGATGATCACTAAAACGTCTACTATTGAATATAATGTCAATTATCATGAAAGCAAAAGTTCATGTTTACATTTGATTTTACATGCAGTAACATTTATTCACATCAAGCCAATACATGGTAATAGTTTCTCTCCATTATAGTTGGTTTTTTGTCAGGAACCAAATATTGCCCATCTAAGATTTTTGTTGTGCAACATATATTGAAATTGACCCACCACGACGCACAAAGATGGGACCTTAAAATGTGATTGGGAATATATGATGATTTATAGAGCCTTCAATAAGAGATTTATTTACATCTCAGTTAATTGATATCCATCTCAATGGATTAACATTCCCATCAGGGGAGATAAAAGGCAGTTGGAAATAGAAATGAGTTAGAATGAAATATCATTGATCCTCGTACTAAACAATGTGAACCAAAAGTTCATAGGATAATTCATTCACAGAGTTTAGCGAATTAATTACCAGACGCATTAACTGACCTAAATATGATGAATAGCTAATCAAGTCACATATACCAACTGCTAATGCTCCATTTAAGATGAGTGTCCAGGAATGACAATTGTTTATTGGCAATATGCCTACTGCACGCCTAAAGCGTGGTAGACTAGTTGATTCCAAAGAATAAAAATCCTTGAGAAATTGGAGCAAGTAAGAAAGATGGTCAAGTCGAGGTTATAGTAAAAAGGTTTCCTGAAGAGACATTAGAGATGATGGTTCCAGAAGAACCTCAGGTACCTAAAAGTAAATAGATCTGGTTATATAGTATCATGTGTACAAAATATATGGAATTGAAATAAAATCGACGTCGTTATAAATTTTATGTAATGTAGCGCTTAAAATGAGGATCAAGATTTAAGATCTGCCTATGAATGAATACTAAGAAATGAGTGGCCAAAATGGAAAGACGCAAATACGCCAGAGTTGAATTCTCTATTTAAAAGGAAAGTTTTGGACCAGTAGTCCATATTTACACTTTTAGTCCATGAGCTATTGAACAATTGTCACTACATGACACCTCGATGTTTCCGCCATCGGTTGGGGTGTTACAGATTGCTATCACCAAACACATTCTTCACAAATTCTTTGCTTTTCATCTTAGCTTTGTATTCAACATCTTTCAGATTCACTTTAGATAGATCTGGGAAAACTTCATCACTTGTATCTCTAAAGTATTCAGGATATTCTTCATGTGTTATATCCTCTATCTCAATATCTTCAGTCTCAGGAGTCTGCTTATCACCAGAATGATTACCAACATCCTTTTCAGGAATGTCTGGAATCATCTGATCAGCCATGATCTCCTCCAGTGTCTTTCCAACTTGCTGCGCAATACCTTCTAGTATTTCTTTAGAAACAGCAGCAGACACCTCTCCTTCTTCAAGATCTGGATCGTTGTATTCCATTTCAAACCTCATATCATCAGTTTGAAATATCTCAGAAAACTTTCCAGTGAAATCAATCGTCTACTCTCTCTTATTCAACATCTCTCTGTACACATTCTTAGCATCATCAGTCAAAGCTCTTATCTTCTCTGTCCAGAATATGTCATCATCAGCATCGACATTTTCTCCAGATTTCTTCGAACTAGACTGACCAGAACTACCCTTCTTAGTCTGACTTTCTTCAAACGTATACTTACTCGCATCATCATTATCATCAACATCACTACTATCATCATCATCATCCTTTTTCCCACTATCTTTCCCCTCAGCACCATCATCATCCGATCTATCATCTGATTCATCATCTTTTTCTTCATCATCAGATGAATCTCCATAATCTAACTGCTCTTCTTCTTTATCCTCCACTCCCACTTTCAACTTAGGAGCTACATTGTAAAGTTCATCCAGCAGTTTACTCATTCTCTTATTGTCTTTCTTCAATTTCTTATTCTCAATCTTTATTCCTTTAATCATCCTCCTGTTCCCATTACACTTTTCATCAATTTCATTCTTTTCTTCCTCAAGCTGTTTCAATTTCTTTTCCAAGTCATCTTGGTTAGCTTTAGAAGCAACAACAATCTGCAACATCTTTTCCTCATTCTTCTTGAATTTCTCAATCTGTGCTTGTTGTGCAGATATCATCTTCATCATCTCTTCCATTTGTTTGTTTACCATCTCCATGACATCATCAGAGACTGTAACTTTGGGTCTGGAAGATTCTACTTCAGGAGTTTTCTTTTTATTCTGGAATAAGTTGAGAGCATTCTCCAAAGTAGTATCTAAATCAGGCACTACTTCAGGTTCTTTTGAAGTCTTTTTCTGCTTCTTGGTGATTGGTGAGGAAACTTCTGAGGATGTGCCTGCATCTGGAACTTTCTTTCCTTTTAGCAACATCTCAATCTCTTTCTCTCTCAGCTTCTTCGTGCTCTCTTTCACATATCTTTTTGCCATTGACTTATGCTTGGGTTTCTTCAGATTAACAACTACTGTAGAACCCTCAAAATCTTAAGCATCAAGTCCTAGATCACCTTCAAGATCTATTGTCTCCTTCTGTAAATGCTCTTCTACAGCTTTGTTTAAAGATTCAGACTCTCCAGCAACAGTGGCCTTGTGCTTGGAGTTCTTTCTCAACAATTCAGCATCCGAATCCCAATGTTCATCTTCTTCTGTTTCTTCCGAATCTACAGAAGATTCCTCATCGACTAACTGAGTACCTTTCTTTGCTATACTCTTCTTTCTAGTCTTCTGCCTTCTTGTAGATTCAGCTTCACCCATCTTTGCCTTACCCTTCCCTTTGGCTCCAACATTTTTCACTTGACGCTTTCTTTTTGTTGTTGCATCAGCATGTACAAGTGGATCATCAGTATCAGATTCACTATTAGCATGTCTTGCTTTGTTCTCTCCTGGGTCAGTGTAACCCGGATTAATCAGATGCCCAAATAGATTCTTATATGGAGGCTTCTCATTGTCAGGAATCCCTTTATAACCCTCCATTCTCATCAACGTTCAAATATTCATATGATCCTGCCCTAAGACCATTGTAGGGTCTTTCTTCATGTTAGGATAGTTATGATCAAAAATCATCATCAAGAATCTGGGATATAATAAGAATTTCTTCGACTTCAACCCCTTTAATATTTCTAACATATGATCCAGAATCATCCCAGCTATGTTGAATGGTTTATTCAACGTTAAAGCAACCATCAAGGAGCTCAAACTCTTTCTCATGACATCGTAACCTCCACTCATTGTTCCAAACACGTGAATAATTACATGAGCAAAGTACTTGAATTGAACGCTCAGCTTCCCTTTGTGTAACGCTCCATCAGTAATTGGACCATTGTATTTCATTCTCAGAAAACACACTCTCTGTTCATTCCATGACAATCACCTTGGATCAGTACAATCATCATCTTTGATCTTCAACGCTTCTCTAATATCGTCTTCTGTTATCATAGCAAATGCACCTTGAATCTCACTAACAATAGCAGTTTTAGATTCCCAGTAGTCATAACGAGCATTTCTCCAGAACTCTTCCACAATGTCTTTGTAAATAATAGCAGGTGTTGCAAGAGCATGAATAATCCTGCTTCTCTTAAGAAAATCTATAATCCCGGAGAATTCTGTGTTTTTCTGAACGTCTCCAACAAATGCACAACAGTTATGAGCAGGTTCGAATGGCCACGCTGCTACTACATTCTGAACTGGAGCTTCTTGTTCAGGTATCCCCATGTTCTCAGCTTGTTGTTCAGCCATTTGAAGTTCTGCATCACAAAACAAAGAAAATACGTTAAAAGCAATCAAAAACGACAAAATTTAAAAAATTTGGTTTTTCAAGATTCCACATTCGCCCCATCGTAGGTACGAATGTAGGATCTTTGGGGTACGAAAGTAATAATCAGGGTTCGAATGTGAAAATGTTAGTTCGAAACTTTCCCCAAAAGACTGTTGACCCTAACAACTGCTACACCAAACAACTGATGAAGACAACTGCTGCTGCTAAAAGGTCTGCTGAACAAACAACTGATGAATAAAGATCTGATGAAGAAACAACTGCTGATCAAGTACTAAAGACAAAGGTCTGTTGGAACCAACAGCACTTTGGATCCAACAGATGATACAAGACCATCAGAGTTTTCATTTACAGTAGTTTAATGTTAGCAGTGTTTTGAATGTAACAGTAGTTGTAGTTAGCAGATGTTTTATATTGTTATTCAGTTAGAGGTCGCTGTCTTAGGTGACGTCAGCAGTGATCATCAGGGGTTTAGATTTGTCTATAAATAGAACAGTGATTGTACTGTTCTATTCATCACTCTAGTCATTCTCTTAGACAAACATTCTCTGAGTGATCAGGCTGAGGGGGAGTACTTGTATAATTGTAACCTTTCAATTAATGAAAGCTTTCGATTAAAAACATTTATTCTCTTGTTTTGATTTACAGTTTATCATTCCGCTGCACTTTCCATATATACTTCACTTCATTTATTTCATTATTCATCTAAACTATCAAAACAATCAAACTCAGATCTTAACAATTGGTATCAGAGCTTGGTCCATTAAATTCGATCTAATCAATCAATTTAATATAAACAGATCAGCTCACAAATTATTGATATCGTTTGTTTGTCGGATTGAAAACAGAGTAATACTTTATTTTCGTTTCAACCGTTAGTAAACAGATTTTGTTTTCGTAAAAATCAGAGAATGACTTCAATTAATCAAGATCCACATAACACTGGCACTAGCAACAAGCCACCGATGCTTGTCAGATCTGAATACAATATCTGGCAACGTCGGATGAGTCATGTGCTAGCACAGCAAAACACTGGGTGTTGGAAGTTGGTTGTCTTTGGACCTCATGTTCCAATGGTGCCGAGTACCGAAGATCCCAAGGTCCAAGTACCTAAGAGTGTTGAAAACTACTCCTTGCAAGATTTTCAAAAAATTGAGTTAGATGCTAAGGCTTTTAGTATTGTAGCCATGGCTCTACCAAATGATATCTATGCTGGACTGTTGCACTGCAATAGTGCAAAGGAGTTGTGGGATGCTCTGAAAGAGCAGTTTGGTGGGACTGAGGATGTGATTGAAAACAATAGAGAAATACTTAATCAACAATATGAAACTTTTAGTCATGTGAAGGGAGAGTCGTTAACACAACAGTTTGAGAGATTTAATTGTCTGATTAGTGAACTAAAACTGGTGGGTCTAACTTACCCTAATTCAACTTTGAATCATAGGTTTCTTAGATCACTTCAGGACAAATGGGACACTATAGCAATTTTTATGAGAAACTCTATCGGATTTAAGGACCTGACTCTGACCCAGCTTCATGGTAAGCTCTTGACCTATGAGAGAGAGCTTAACCAGAAAAAGAAGCTCCAGGACTCTGGAAAAGTGTCTGATGACTATGTATTTGGTAATACAACACTTTTGGGTCAAGATGAGGTACCTGGAAGTAGTAAGGATCAGGGTTATGATCATTACATTGATATAACCACTGGTTTTAACACTGATTCTTACTCATCACCCAGCTATGCTTTTGCAGCAAGTGGTGATATCCAGGCATCTGATAACACATCTTTTGTGTATAATGACCTTCAATACATTGACCCTGTGGACTTAGAAGAAATGGACATCTTGAATCAATTGGCCCTGCTTAGTATTAGAACCAATAACTTCTATAAGAAAACTGGCAGAAGGTACCCAAGTTTACATGGTGGGTCAAAAGTGGGGTTGGATAAATCAAAGATCAAGTGTTATAAGTGTCATAGAATGGGTCACTTTGCTAGGGAATGTAGGAGTCAAAATGGTACCCCTATGATCACCTATCCAAAACAAAGACCTCAGACCAACACTTATCAGTTTTCCCAAAACACCCCTGTCCCAAATGTGCAAAACACTGCTCACTTTGCACAGACTCCAACCACTGTTCCTATGCACTATGTCCAAACCACTATTCCTTAGTATCATTATGTCCAAACACCTGTTACTCAGGCACAAGTGCCAATGACTGCTGCTTCATCCTCTGCTCCTGCAGAGACTAGTCAGCAAAGTCAACAGAGTTTCTTCACTCAAGGTTTTGTTGATTGGAGTAGTCTACCAGATGAGATAACAGATGAAAACATTGCTTTAGTTGCCAATTCTGAAAATAATTTTTGCTTTGTGGCACTAGAAACAATTGTTGAAGAGACTGATTCTGAGGGAGTGGTGTCTATGTCTGAAAATGTGACTAATGATGTTGCTGATGAAGTTGTTTCAGCTGAAGAATCTGAAGTAGAGGTTGTGAATCTCTCAGACCCATGGGGTACTGATGACTGTGATTGCCAGTGTAATTGGGCCTGATGGCTGCTGCTAAGGTATCTCCTCAAATCTTAAGTGACTTGTGCTCAGATAAATGTATCGTAGCATTTGCTAAGATAAAAGAGGTGAATGAAAACTTTAGAAAGAAAATTTTGGAAGATGAAATTCAGTTTGAAAAACTCACTAAAGAGTTAAAATCAAAAATAACTAAAAGAGAATCTGAAATCAGCAGTTTAAAACATGAAGCAAGCATAACCAAAGACCAGCTTCAAACTATGATAACCAAATATCATTGTTGTAAAAAGGAGCTTGAGTCCACCCAAGTTGAATGTCAGAAATGGGTGGAATCATTAAAAGGTTTTGAGATGATTGTCAACCAACAATCTAAAAGTCATGTGAAATTTGGCTTTGGTTTTCAAGAAACCACTGCTCAAAGTTCACAAACCACTGAGAAAAAGGAACCACAGTTGGTTGAAATCATCCCAACCAATTCAAAAGGTCAAGAAATCAAGGTTACTGAACCCAATGGCAAGAAAATCATTCTTGAAAAGTTGGAAGGTAAACCCTCATTTGATGAAATTGAAAAATATAAATTCAAACCAACCTGGTCAGATGAGTATGATGTCCTTGAAAATTTTCAGCCAATGACCTTCAAAACCCCTGATGGTAAAAAGGCACCACAGGCCAAAGTCATCCCTTTGAGAGATCTTCCAACAGATGATCAAACATCTGTTGAAAAGAAGAAAGGAAAAGGGAAATCCAAAGATAACTTGTTTTGTGATTTCTGTGAAAAGAAGAATCATGTCACCAAAAATTGTTATCTTCTAAAAGCATATGACATCAACAAAGGAACAAGTTTAAGTGATTCTAAAACCAATGAATGTTTAATTTGTAAGAAAAAGAATCACAAAACAAAAGAGTGTCTGTATCTCAAAAATTTTGATGAAAAGTTAAAAGAGTACAAGGCTAAAACTCTTGAAAGTCAAGTGGTGAGTACTTCAAAAGGAAAATCCAAACAGACTTTTGAACCAGTCCAAACAGCTGTTACCAAAGGTCTGAGCAAAAACTCTGCTCCCAGAGATGTTCAGGTAACAGATGTTCCACCAGTTACCAGACTTCCAAGAGTATATGGACAACCAACTTGTCATCGTCTGCCACATGTTTATGAAGAGCCCAAAAGGCCTTCAAAACCTAAAGTGAACAGACATCCTCATGGTTATCAGCATCTGACAGGAAATGATCAAACATTTGTTAGACCAAGTGTTGACATACAAGCACTGGCAAATGGTCAACAACAGCTGCTGAACCTAGTTCAAAAGCTAGTTCAAACCACTGATCATTTTCCTCAACTTAAGGCTGAGACATCTGAGAACCCATCCAAAGCCAATTTCGCTTTGGACACTCACCAAAACTAAAATCTTTACTGATGTGCAGGGAGCTTCTGCTTGCTTAGATAGTTTATGGTATGTAGATAGTGGAGGCTCCAGGCACATGACAGGATGTAGAGCCCTTCTTCTGGACTTTCTTTCACATGGAGGGGGTGATATATCCTTTGGTAATGATTCTAAAGGTAAAGTGTTGGGTTCTGGAACTGTTCAAGCAGGGAGACTTAAGTTTGAAAATGTTAATCTAATAGACAATCTAAAATTTAATCTACTTAGTGTATCACAAATGAGTGACAAAGGATATGGGTCATTCTTCACTAAGAAAACATGTAAGATTGTTGGACCAGAAGTGGTTGAAAAGATTAACACCATCATTACTGAGAGTAAAGCACAACTTGTTGCTCATAGAAGTGGCAATGTGTATGTAGTTGATATGTTGAAGGATAATCCTATGACAAATGTCTGTCTGTTCTCTGCTGCCTCTACTAAAGAGACAAAATTGTGGCATAGGAGACTGGGTCACACCAACCTTCAAACTATCAACTCTCTCTCCAAACAAAATCTTGTCAGAGGTTTGCCACCAAAAGAATTTAAATGTGATGAGCATTGTGTTTCCTGCCTAAAAGGAAAACAACATAAAAGCTCTTACAAATCCATTGATGAGTCCAAAACCAGTCAATGTTTACAAATGTTACACATGGACTTGTTTGGCCCAGTTAAAATTATGAGTCTAAGAAGAAAGAGATTTTGTCTTGTCATAGTTGATGATTTTTCTAGGTTTACATGGACTTACTTTTTACACTCTAAGGATGAGACTACAGGTATTTTGAAGGACTTTGTAACCAAAGTTGAAAAACAATATGACTTGCCAGTAAAATTCTTCAGAAGTGACAATGGGACAGAAATCAAAAATAAGGAGTTGGATGATTTCTGTGTGTCAAAAGGGATTGTAAGGCAGTACAGTATCCCAAGAACACCAGAGCAAAATGGGGTGGTTGAGAGAAAGAACAGAACTCTCATTGAAGCTGCAAGAACAATGCTAGCAGATTCTGGTTTGCCACTGTCCTTCTGGGCAGAAGCAGAGTTTAATCAACCCTAGACATCAAAAGACTGCTTATGAAATTTTGTTCAAAATCAAACCATTAATCTCAGTTTTCAAAATCTTTGGCTGTCCATGTTTCATTTTAAATCTTAAAGATTCCATTTCAAAATTTGCAGCCAAAGTTGATTGTGGATATTTTCTAGGATATTCTTCTACTGCCAAGGCCTATAAAGTGTTTAACACAAGGACCAAGACAATAGAAGAAACTTTAAATGTGATGTTCAATGAACTTTCATCTTTAAAAATCCCAGTAAACCCTGCTGAGTTATTTGATTTGGATAAATTCAAATTTGAAGATATTACTGTCAAAACTAACAGTGCAGGTATCTCACAATCTCCACAACGAGACTACAGAACAGATGTTGTAATTCCAAATCACTGTCAAGTCTATTATGCATCAGAGGAAGCAGTAGTTCAAAACAACTGTCAAAACTCTGTCACAGCTGAGTCAGCCATTGTTGGCCAGTCCTATCCTCAAACCACTGATTCACCTTTTACCCCCACTGCTCAATCATCTGTTGACAAAAGTCAAACATCTGTTGACAAGAGTCAGTCCAACTTTACACCACTTGGACCCATTCCTCCACCACCATTTCAAACATCTGTTGATACTACAAAAGTGCAAACAGATGTTATGTCAACAGAGTCACCAAACCTCTGTCCTTCACCTCAAAATGCCATCATACCATATCAGGGAGATCTAATCTACCTAAGAGCTCATCCACCAGATCAAATCATTGGCAACATCAGAGAAGGTGTGCTCACAAGAAGCCAATCCTCAAATATCTGTCTTTTTGCAGGCTTTCTATCCCTCATACAACCAGTCAAGTACCAAGAGGCACTAAAAGACAACAGTTGGGTGGAAGCCATGCAAGAAGAGCTCCTTCAGTTTAAAAGACAACAAGTATGGGAACTTGTACCACTGCCTAAGGATGTTTATCCAATTGGCACAAAGTGGGTCTTCAAAAAACAAAACTGATGAAAGGGGTATAGTTGTCAAGAATAAAGCTAGGCTAGTGGTTCAAGGCTTCAGACAAGAAGAAGGGATAGACTATGATGAAACCTTTGCTTCTGTAGCTAGGTTAGAAGCTATCAGACTCTTCCTAGCCTTTGCTGTCAACCACAACATCAAGGTGTATCAGATGGACATCAAATGTGCATTCCTATATGGCAAAATTCAGGAGGAGGTTTATGTATGTCAACCACCTGGTTTTGAAGACACATTCCATCCTGAGTATGTCTACAAGCTAAATAAAGCCTTGTATGGACTCAAGCAAGCACCTAGAGCCTGGTATGAAACTCTTTCCACCTTTCTCTTATCCATTGGTTTCACAAGAGGTAAAATTGATAAAACCTTATTTTTAAAATGGAGAGGGAAAGATCTAATGATTGTTCAAATATATGTGGATGACATCATTTTTGGATCCACATGTAACAAAATGTGTGAGGAGTTTAGGGAACTCATGACAGCAGAGTTTGAAATGAGTGCTATGGGTGAACTTCAGTGCTTCCTTGGACTCCAAGTGAAGCAGCTGCAAAATGGCACATTCATTCATCAAAATAAATATGTGAAAAACTTGTTATCCAAATTTGAGATGAATGATTGTAAGCCATGTAGTACACCCATGAGTACAGTCAAGCCACTCACTGTTGATGACAAGGATGAACTGGTTGATCAGACACATTAAAGATGCATGATTGGGTCTTTATTGTACTTAACAGCATCTAGGCCAGACATTATGTTTGCCACATGTGTTTGTGCAAGATCCCAGGCTTCACCCAAAAAGTCAAACCTTATTGTTGTGAAAAGGATATTCAGGTAGCTAAAAGGTGCTCCCACACTTGGTATCTGGTATCCTGCTAATGGAAACATTGAGCTTTCAGGTTACTCAGATAGTAATTTTGCTGGCTGCCACACCACAAGAAAGTCCACATCAGGAGGGTGCCAGTTTCTAGGGAATGCCTTAGTTTCTTGGCAAAGCAAAAAGCAAGCAGCTGTTTCAACTTCAACAGCTGAGGCCGAATACATTGCTGCTGCAAGCTGTACAGCCCAACTCATGTGGCTTCAAAATCAACTGCTGGATTTTGGGATAACTGCACTAAGGACCCCACTTATGTTGGATAGTCAAGCTGCTGAAAATATCATCAAAAATCCAGTCTCTCATTCAACCACAAAGCACATAGACATCAGACATCATTTTGTCAGAGATAGCTATGAAAAAGGTTTGATTTCTCTACACCATGTTCCAACAGAGGATCAGTTGGCAGATGTGTTGACAAAAGCTTTAGACACATCTACCTTCACAAACCTGATCTCTCAAATTGGAATAACAAATATGTTTTCAATAAAACATTAAAATGTTTTCAGAAAAATCAATTTTCTCCTTAAAAATAGCTCTTTTGGTTGAAAAATCTGTTTCAAACATCTGATCAGATAAAACAACCACTGTTCCATTCTATCCACTGTTGGTTGAAAAATCTGTTTCAAACATCTGATCAGATAAAACAACTGTTACTTCATCAGTCTTTTGGTTAAACAACAGCTGTTGGCAACAGACTTTTACAAAACAGCTGTATACCACCAGAGGTTTAACCATCAGATGTTTGCCACGTCTGCTCTCAAAAGCAGAGTTTGGCCACATCAGCGATTTCACCAGAGGCTATAAAACCCTGTTTTTCCCCCAACAGCAGTTTTACTGTCTCATTGTATTCAAAATACTCAAACTGCCTTCTTCTTCCTCAAACCCTTAATCAAATTTTCACTCACTCTCACACTCGAAATCCATTACAATGGATCTTCAAACAAAAGCCACCCATAATTACCTACCATATTTGGTCAAAACAGACGACAACGTTCCATTCCATTCCACCATCGACATCATCTTAAATTCCAAATACAAAACCATCCTAACTGCTGATGCTCCCATCCATCTTGAAACCCTCCAAGAATTCTGGTCAAAAGCTGAAGTCTTGCTTCAAGACAAAAAGCCTACATCCATTATTTCAAAAATTGGAGCCACAAGCATCTCCATCACACCTGAATTAATATCCACAACCTTCTCCCTCAATGACTTGTCAGGTAAGGACTCTTTTCCGAAAATAGAGCTTCACACAGAGTTCCAGGAAAGAGGGTATGATTCTCAAATGACTGGATCAACTCTTTTCAAAAAAAATTTACCTCCAGTCATGAAATATTTCTTCCATACTCTCCTTCTTTGTGCCTTGGCTAAGACCACATCCTTCAATGAAATCCCATTAAGGATTCAGTACTTGGTGTATGCTATGTTGTCAGACTCTGACTTCAATCTATCCCAGGGTCTGTTTATGGACTTAGTTTCAAATGTGAAAGCCATAAAATCTGGCTCAAACAATGCTTTTCTACTTTACCCAAGAATTCTTAGTGTAATCCTTCAAAAGGTTTTACCAGAAAATGATTTTCAAAAGGGTGAGTCTTTTCAAATGAAAAGTTTAACTCATGAAACTTTCACAAGAATGCTAGGTTCTTCTACCCAAGAAAAAGTGTCAAAAGTGTCAAAAGTTTCCAAAACACAAACAAAGAGGTCCAAGACAACAACTGTTGTTCAAACCTCTGTTGTTGAGCCCACTGCTCCTGGTGATCATGGCACTTCATCCAGTGCTGTGAAACCCACACCAGCCACATCCAAAAGAAAACGTCCATCTACAAAAACCACCTCCACACCTAAAAAGGGACTTCTGGAAGATGAGATACCAGAAGAAAACCCTGTTGCAACACAAAAGCAACCTGAAACCACTGTTGTTACTTCCTAACAACAGTTGGAAATATCTCAACCCAAACAAACTCCTCATGCATCCTCACAAAAGGATCATGTTGTAAGCCAAAGGGAACCTCATAATGAAGCATATGAGTCACTTGATCATATGTTTACAAGCCCTTCTCCCAGGGCTAATTCTCTTCTTACTCCTCCACCATCACCACAACATGTCCCTCAAACTATGCAACCTCTGTTTGAGGCTATTGATAAAACTCAGGATAATCCCAGTTCCTCTCCTTCACCCATCACTGAGAGTATTTCCCCATAAGTGACTTGGCCTGATGTAGAGGATATGATTTGACACGAAAACAGGATTATATGATCATACAAGTTACAAAACTAGGTGCGGAAACCCTAGCTTTGAACAAACTGAATTAAACTCAAATCAAAACACAATCAAAGTCATTTTCAATCATTTTCATAGATTAACTTGATGATAAACTTGATTACAATGTCAAAACAGTTAATCTAAATCAATCACAGACTCTCTCAAACTATCCTGGAACAACACCTTAAAACACACACACCTAATAACTCTCTTGACATTACAAAAACCCAAATTCTATATATAGGCACTGCACATTCGCCCACTTCTCATGGTCGAATGTGAGTTTGTTCCACATTCGCCCATTCTCATGGTCGAATGTGTAACTCTGTGTAGCTCCATTCCAGTTTCGTCCATTACCTTCTACCTTCGCCCACTAACTTTCTTCCTTCGCCCAGATCTTCTACATTCGCCCATAACAGCCTACTTAACACATGTTAACTATCCAATCACTAGTCGCAAAACGCATCTACAAACTCCCCCTCGACTATTGATTGGATCGTTTTCTGTCCTCGTCCATGGCTTTGTTCAGCAACTTAATTCTGAGCAATTTCTTCTGCTCTTTTGTCATCTCAGGCTCTAACCTTCTCTTCACCGGTTTTGACACGTTAGCCATCTTCACCATCTTGCCAAGTTTTCCATCCAAGTTACTACCCGCATTTATATCATATGCAAAGCAAACACCAACTACTTGAGTGTATTTCTTTGCCTGATCAGCATCGTTCGGTTCATGATGAATCGGATTATAAAAGAGCATGATGATGTCTTCGAAAGTGCAATTTATCAACCACATTGGATCAAATACATGCACATGCTTGTATTTATCCTTTCCATCTCTCAACACAATCACCGCTTCTGCCTTTCTCCAGTCATAGTACCAGAAGATAAAGTCAGCACTGAAATGTTGAGGCATGGGCATCAAAGGTATTTTCCTCATCACTTCAGGTGCCTTATATATCAAGGTAACCCTCTTCAGCTTGGTTCTGGGATCAATATCCCTGTGAACTTTCCTCCGGGGATATTGTGGTTTGAATCTATTCCATCTTGTTCTGCTCTCCCAAACCAGCTTGTCTGCGCACCAACCGACATGAGTGTTATTAACTGAAGCATCTGACATAGGGAATCTGCATAGATCTCTAACCGCCCAGTATGGTAGAGTAAGCAAGTCAATGAATCTGTAAAAGTACAAGATCCCTGATTCCCATTTGGCAGCTAGACACTTCAGCCTACCCAAATATGTCCACCCGAGAGCTCTGCCTCTGAACTTAGCATTATGAAATCTATAGAAGTTTCCTTGAGCTTCAGGCTTTGGTCGGTTCTCATCCATTTCTCTCAGTCTCTTCAAATAACTCTTCAATTCATCAGATTTATTTGAAGATTCTGGCTTATCAGCACCAAATACTTTCTCTACAAACTCTGCACTCCTCTGCTTAGCTTTCTTCTTCGCAAAAGTGTTTGGAATTTCAGTAAAATCAGGAAACACCACATCTTTATCAGTTTGTCTGAAGTATTGTGGGTATTCCTCATGAGTTATGTCCTCAATTTCCACTTCTTCAAATTCAGGATAGTCTTTATCATCAGAGTGACTTCCAATATCCTTTTCAGGAATATGTGGAATCGACTCATCTGCAATAAACTCTTCAAAAGTTTTCCCTACCCTCTGTGCAAGTCCATCTAAAATCTCCTTTGCCATAGATGCAGGTACTTCCCCTTCTTCAAGATCAGGATCGTTATATTCCAATTCATATCTCATATCATCAGTTTGGAATATTTCAGCAAAACGACCTGTGAACTCAATAGTCCATTCTCTTCTTTCTAACATGTCCTTATAAACTTGTTTAGCATCATCAGTCAAGGACCTCACCTTCTCATTCCAGAATACAGTTTCATCCGAATCAACATTCTCACCCTTCTTCTTTGAACTCGATTCTCCAGTATCTTTCTTCTTCTTTGAAGGTGGTCTTTTCTCAAAAGTAAACTTCGCTGTATCATCTCCTCCATCATTATCATCATCACTGCTACTCTCATCCTCCTTCTGACTTCCCGAACCCTCTGCATCATCATCATCATCATTATCATCACCCTCATCATCACTCTTTTCCGATTCTTCATCATCTTCATCATCATCTTTCTCTTTATCAGACTCAGATGGTTCATAATCAACTTGTTCAACTTCTTTTTCTTTTTCTTCTTCACCCTCCTTCAATTTGGGTGCAACATTGTACAAATTATCAATTAGCTCACTAAGGCGTTTATTCTCAGCCTTCAACTCTTTGTTGTCTTCTTTAATAGCCTTATACCTGTTTTTGTTCCTCAAACACTTTCCTTCAAGCTTTTTGTTCTTTGCTTCTAGCTTCTTTACTTTCTCATCAATCTCATCCTGATTCGACTTAGAAGCTACAACTATCTGAAGCATCTTTTCCCCATTCTGCTTGAACTTGGCTATTTCAGCTTGCTGAGCCACAATCATCTTCATCATATCATCCATCCTCTTATTAACCTGCTTCATAACATCATCATCCACGGTGACTTTCTTTGACTTGGATTTAGATTTGGATGGCTCAACTTCAGCTTCCTTCTCCTTCTGAGGCTTTCTAAACATGTCAAGTACATTATCCAGGGCTACATTGAACTCATCCACTGGTAATGTTGTTGCCTCTTTAGTCTTTTGTTTCTTTGTGACTGGTGAAGATTGTTTTGATGACGTTCCGACTTTAGGAACTCTTTTACCTCTTAAGAGTTGAGCTAACTCTTTTTCTCTAAGTTGCTTTGTACTTGTTTTCTTGGCCATGGTTTTGTGTTTAGGCTTGGGCAAGTTAACGACTACAGTTTCTCCTTCATTCAACTCATCCATATTTACACCCAACACTTCATCTTCAGCACTAACAGACTTCTTGCTCTTCTCAGCTTCTGCAATCGATCTGTTTAATGATTCAGACTCACCAACCATAGTGGCCTTACGTTTGGTGGCCCGGACATTTTCAACATCAGAATCCCACTGTTCATCCTCCTCAGTCTCTTCTGAATCCACTGACTCTTCATCCACCAAACTAGTACCTTTCTTAGCAGTTGATTTCTTTCTAGCAACCTGTTCAGTCTTTCCTTTGCCCTTCCCTTTGGCTCCAGGATTGACTACTTGCCTTTTCCTCTTAGTACTAGCATCAGCATATACTAAGGGATCATCATTGTCAGAATCACTATCAGGATGCCTTGCTGTATTCTTTCCTGGATCATTGTAATCCTCTCTAGCTAAGGCTCCAAACAACCTTCTATACGGTGGCCTTTCATTGTCTGGCACACCCTTGTATCCTTTCATTCTTACCAAAGTACGAATGTTCATGTGATCCTGAGCAAGTATCTGAGTTGGATCTTTCTTCAAATCAGGATACTTGTGATCAAAGATCATCATCAAGAATCTAGGATAAAGCATGAACTTCTTAACCTTCAACCCTTTCAGCATCTCCAACATATGATCCAATATCATTCCAGCAACATTAGATGGTTTGTTGAGAGTCAACGCAACCATTAACGAGCTCAAACTCTTTCTCATCACGTCATATCCTCCACTAACACATCCAAACACATGTATGATGACGTGAGCAAAATACTTGAACTGCACGCTTAGTTTCCCTTTATACATTGAACCATCAGTGATAGGTCCTTTGTATTTCATCCTAAGGAAACAAGCTTTCTGCTCAGTCCACGACAATTCTCTTGGATCTTCTCTAACTTCAAACTTGATCTGGAGAGCTTCTCTGATATCCGACTCAGTAATAAACATCTCCATTCCTTGAATCTTGCTCTTTATGACAGTCTGATTATCAAAGTAATCATACTTAGCATTGTTGTAGAAATCTTCAACTATATCTTTGTAGATAATAGTCGGTGTAGCCAAAGCATAAACTACTCTGCTTCTCTTCATGAACTTGATAATCTCAGCAAACTCCACGTTCTTCACTAAGCACCCAGATAAGCACAACAGTTATGATTCTTCTCGAACGGCCATTTGCTACCGCTTGATGATTCACCTTCTTGAACAGGTTCTGGGACTATATTACGAACAACATTTTCAACTGGAATCTCCACATTTTCTTGTTCCTCAGCCATCTGTATTACAAAATCAAAAACAAACGTCAAAACACAAAATCGACAAAAACTTAAAAAATTTTAGGATTTTGAAATCCACATTCGCCCAAAAATCATGGTCGAATGTAGATTAGTTTGGCCGAATGTAAAGCATGTTGGTCGAATGTGAAATGGTTTTGAGTAAAATAACACATTCGTCCACACAGTTTCACATTCGCCCGTTCGAAGACCCGAACGTGAAATCTGTTCTTCCCAAAAATTTAAAAAATTTTCTAAACATGTTTTAATCACTTGATTTTGATTCATTCATGGTCTAACATGGCCGATATACACTCATGAATAACCAATTGCCCCTAACATTCATTCTACATCAGTTTTCACAAAGAATTAGGGTTCTTATTATTTCATTCGATCAATCACTGATAAAACGATGTTTTTATCCTAATTCCTTGTACACTCTCCCCCTAAAACTGATGTGGAGTGAATGTATATCAAAATTAATCACTAACAAACACTTAAAATCCATTAACCCTAAAACCCTAGGTCCGGTTTAAAAACGAAAGATTCCAAGCTCAATCTGTAACCAATACCTGTAAAATTGATATGGAAATGATCAGTAGATTACAGGGAATAAAACGCACAATCAAGAAAAACGAAAGCAACAAGGTCTGGTACTTGGTAAAAATTTGTGAAATATTTTAATGAGGGACGAATCTGATTGAGGCTTTATATAGGCAGTTACATTCGCCCGGTTAGAGTGGACGAATGTGAGATGATTCCACATTCGCCCCAACTGAATGGCACGAATGTAAAACTCGATCACCCGAAAGTGGATTTTGATTAAGAATCCACATTCGCCCGTTTTCACCAACCCGAATGTAGAAAATTTTCCACCTTCGACCCATTTAAGGGGCGAATGTGAATTGGAAAATTCTGAAAATTTTGCCAAATCACGAATTCGAATCCCGTTCAACATTTTTCAATCCGTTAAGCTTCCAAAACTCATATTTTCACATTTAGAATGATACAAAGCCCAGATGGTGGTGTCAAATCTCAGAAATTGACTATCAAGCATCCCCGGTTATCAAAAATAAAGCAGAAATGCAAAAATTTTGGATTTTTCTGAAATTTTATCAAAACACACCTAAAATCTTTTTGGATTTTGTATCTTTTTGACAATAAAAGTAAATTGCAACAAAATAAAATGCAGCAAAGTAAATGAAAGAAGTAACCATTTTGTGAAATCCGGTAAGAGGATCATATCAGTTTTCTGAGAAATCTGATCACAGCGTTGATCTTTTTTGTTTAATATTATCATTAGAAACAGTATGTGACACGGCAATTGCTGATATTGTGGTCCACGTAAGCTCACATGCAGACAATTACGCAATGCTTTAAAATGATACGAGTTAGGTGTATTAGACTAACACGATGTGGTGCCCACACACACGACATACTCCCGTATCAAGTAATTGCACAAAGCTTCGTCGTAACGCGTGATTATGCCAGAGTTATCCGTAAAAGTTACAAAGTATATAGCACAGAGGTGTACAGGTCAGCAACCGAATGCAGCAGAGTAACATGTGCGTATACACTAGGTTGAGGCTGATATTAATCACTGATTTGCATCAGATGATCAATACGATGTAATAATGATCTTTGATCAATTAAAACATAAAGTTCCTCAATTCGGTAACTTCCGGTTTTGGCAATTAAGCTCTTTTAGCAAATATTCTGATAAAACTAGGTCCGTAAATCAATACGACAAAAGTTTAATCAGAATATCCCGGATAACCATAACATAACGACCCGAAACCTCAGATTTTGGCAATCCTATCAAACGAAATTACGGTACTAAGACCATATGCCCATGAGGTGTTCAGCCACGAACGCGTAGTTCGTTATGTTTGTATCACTAATGCACGCAATATTTAGTCTACGAAGCCTATCAGCATATCACACGTAGTTAACACACGCCTCATAAACTATACAATTCTTTAGCCTGTGTCAGATCCCCACTGATGTACTATCATTTCCTCTATTTACCAGGAAATCATTTTTGATTTTCTAATTTTTAGATCTTTTTGAATTTTATAATGTTTTTGGTTTTTCTGATAAAATGGCTCCCCCTAAAATAAAGAACATATTTTTGGGTTTTCTGAAAAACAATAAAAACAAAATTTGAAAGAAACAATCCACTCGAAAGCATCAACTTCTTTGAGGAGTTAACAATCCCCTCGAAAGCATCAACTTCTTTGAGGATTACGATAGTAAAGAGAAATTCCCAATTAGCAAAGAGAAATTCCCAATTAGCAAAATATAAAAACTAAAAAAGTAAAAAGTGATAAACCGAGGTGCCGATTAGTCTTGATTTTCCTTTATGTTGTTTACTTTTAAAAGATAGTCAAAGCGGGATTTGTCAAAAGCTTTAGTAAACAAATCTGCACGTTGGTAGTCAGTATGAATTTTGATCATATCGATCAATTCTTTAGCGTAACAATCACGGATAAAATGATATTTGATCCGGATATGTTTAGCTTTAGAATGATTTTCAGAATTTTTAGTTAATGCGATAGCGGCTTCGTTGTCACAGTATATAGGGGTTTTAAGAAACTGCAAACCGTAATCCACCATCTGCTGTTGGATCCAGAGCACTTGCGAACAGCAACTCGAGGCTGCAATGTACTCGGCTTCACAGGTAGATAGTGCCACGGAAGTCTGCTTCTTGCATTGCCAGGTGATTAATCTGCTCCCTAAAAACTGGCAACCAGCTGTAGTAGATTTGCTATCTTTGTCACAGCCGCCCCAATCTGCATCACTAAAAGATATGAAATCAAAATTATCATCATTAGGGTACCAAAGTCCTTTTGAGGGACAACCCTTCAGATATCTAAGGATACGCTTGACCGCCGTCAGATGACTTTGTTTCGGCTTCGATTGATAGCGAGCACAAAGACACGTTGCATACATAATATCTGGTCGAGACGCCGTCAGATACATCAGAGATCCGATGATTGCTCTGTATGTAAATGGGTCAATCAGCTCCCCCTTAGCGTCCACTCCAATCCTGTGATTGGGTTGAATCGGGGTATCCATCGGCTTAGAGTCCTCCATCTGGAACCGGCTCAAGATGTCGGAGACATATTTCGTCTGGTGAATGAAGATCCCGTCGGGTCTTTGGTCCACCTGCAAGCCTAGGAAAAACTGCATCTCCCCCATTGCGCTCATCTCGAACTTTTCCTGCATGACAGTTTCGAACTCCCTGCATAAAAGCTCGTTAGTTGAACCAAATATTATATCATCAACGTAAATCTGCACTAGAAGCAAGTCATCTCCCGTCTTCTTCGTAAAGAGGGTGCAATCGACGAGACCGCGCTTAAATCCTTTGGTGATGAGGTATGTACTTAGCTCCTCGTACCACTGCCTCGGAGCCTGGTGCAAGCCATATAGAGCTTTGTTCAGCACGTAGACCTTATCCCGGTGGATTGGGTCCTCAAAGCCTGGTGGCTGCCCGACATAAACCTCTTCCTTGACTTTCCCGTACAGAAATGCGCTCTTAACATCCATTTGATAAACTTTGAATTTCTTGTATGAAGCAAACGCAAGGAACATCCGAATAGCTTCGATTCGTGCTACCGGTGCATAGATTTCATTATAATCAATTCCTTCGATTTGATGGAAACCCTGCACGACCAATCTGGCTTTGTTACGAACAATAACCCCACGATCATCTTTCTTGCACTTAAACACCCATTTAGTGCCTATCTTTTTCCTCTCTGGCGGCAAATCTGTGAGCGTCCAAACTCCCAATTTCTGGAATTGTAATAACTCCTCCTGCATAGCTTCCACCCAGGCATCATCCTTCAAAGCGTCCTTGTATGTCCTTGGCTCTACCTGCGACACATAACACGCAAACGACCAATCATTTTGACTACCAGATTGTTGAATTTTGGCATATAAAGCTAAAGCACCAAAACTCTCTGGCGAGTTAACACTTTTAAGCTGCCCTCTGGTCATAATACTGCTTCCAGGATCACCAATAACTTGCTCCAGCGGGTGAATATGATGAATCTGAGATTCCGGATATTCAGGTATAGTAACTCCCGTCTGAGCAGTTAGATTCTCTGCAGCATCCAGATCATGACCCGTATTTGATGATGAAGCAACATCTGAAATTGGAGTTGAGTTCACTGGCGGTGCCTCCTGTTCTTCAGCTTGCTCAAGAATAGCTTCTTCAAATTGTTCATCTTCAGATTCTGAAGTGTCTAATGAAGTTGAAGCCTCTTGAAACACTTCTTCTTCTTCTTGTATAGGAGCATTGGCATCATTAGAAGCTGGTAGGGGGTTCACGGTGATCGGACGCACCAACGGTGAAGTCGTTGCATTTTCACACTCGTAAAGTAATCTGATAACAGCTTCTTCAACCAAGCTATCTAGATTGAATGATTCAAAGAAATCTTTGTAATCAAACATCCAATCAGGACCCGTGCCTTGAAGATTTTGAGTATATCGTTGAACTTCCACGTTAGCCCAATCCTCCACTCGACGAGTTCGCTTGTTGTATACCCGTTTAAGCGGGGTTGCATATCCAACAAAGTATCCCTCCTCGGCTTTAGGACTAAACTTCTTGCTTGGATTCAACATAGTGCATGGCGCCCCAAAAGGTTCTAGATACTCTAAGTTCGGCTTTCTTCGGTGTAACAGCTCATAAGATGTTTTACCAAACTTCTTCACTGTCAGAACCCGATTTAATGTGTAGTTTGCTGCATAAATCGCCTCGTTCCAGAACATTACCGGAAGATTTGAATCAGCGAGCATCGTTCTAGCCGCTTCAATTAGAGTCCTATTCTTTCTTTCAGCAACACCGTTCTGTTGTGGGGTGTACGGAGCCGAATATTCATGATGTATCCCTTTGCTTTCACAAAGTTCATCCATCTTGGCATTTTTGAACTCCGTCCCATTGTCACTTCGAATTCTCTTTATCTTCACATTGTAGAGATTCTCCAATCGAGTGAACAGAACTTTTAGGTTGTTAAAGGTGTCACTTTTGTTCTGCAAACACATCACCCATGAAAATCTTGAATAGTCGTCAGTGACAACTAAACAATATAACTCCCCAAGATGACTTTTGCGCTTGACCGGTCCGAATAGATCCATGTGCAATCGCTCAAGTGGCATCTCTATAGAATTAACCTTCTTCACTTTGTGTGACTGTTTGTGTTGCTTCCCCTTTTTACAACTCACGCACTTGTCATTCAGATGGAAATGTTTTACGTTTACTCCATCGACAAGCCCATTTCTCACAAGTTGATTCATTTTCCTTAGATGAATGTGCCCCATTCTTCGGTGCCACATTATCGATTCTTTCTCAGTCGCCTTGGATAGAAAGCATGTTATCTGCCCCTGTGATGTCATCGCCTTGGACATATCAAGAATGTATAGATTGTTGACGCGAGGTGCTTTCAACATTATCCACTCTTTCGGAATTGTAAAGCCCGGTTTCAGAATATAGCAGGATTTGTCATCAAAATGCACAGTAAATTGCTTGTCACATATTTGACTGACACTCAATAGATTATAATCAATCTGCTTCACATACGATATCCGCTCAAAACTCACTATCCCATTGCTCACGCTTCCTTCCATTGTTATATATCCACCTTTGTTTCCTGCAAAAGCGACATACCCTCCATTGATGTTCTTCACGTCGAACAGCAACGCTAGATCCCCTGTCATGTGGCCTGAAGCTCCACTATCAACAATCCAAAGACTGCTAATAGGGCCAGCTGAAGCTCCCTGCACACAAAATGTAAATCATTTAGTTCTTTCGGGGGACCCAAGCCTGAGTCTTGGGTCTTTGAACATCAGGTTTCAAAGTAACATTTTCACAAGCATTTTCAACAACTTTTTGATCAATCTTTTTCTGATTGTTCAAAACAGTTTCCTTTTTCTCATTAACCCTTGAAGTAGAAGCTCCTGGAGTACCATTGGGTGACCAAGATTGTTCAGACCTTTTCAAAATACGAATCTGAGATTTTGGATTCTCAGTCGGTTTCTGAACATTGTTAGCCAATGTAACTCTCTTGGTAACCTTATCTGATTTAACAGACTTAGGTCCAACATTTGATTTGACAATCGGTTTTGGTGGAACCTTTTGCCTATCAACTGTTGCGTTCACCACAGGCTTCCTCCATGATTGTTCCATAGCAATCCGATTCCTTCGATCATATTGGATTGGACGATTGTTCCTCATTTGTTGAAAATTGTTTTGATTATAAAACTGTTGTGGTTGCTGAGGAACAACTCTCCTATGTGGTGGCACATAATGATCAATCGGTTTCCTCATGGAATTCCTCACTTCAACCTCGTGCCTCTTATGCCTTACATATGGGCACTGAGCAAGTAAATGCCCACGTTCCCCACACTTAAAACATGCACGGTACTCTTCAAAAACATTCGGAGCATTTGGTTGAGCAAATGATCTAACAGGGTATTGATCATTGTACTGTTGCTTCCTTAAACTCTCAGGAAGTGGCCCTTTTGAGTAAGAAGGCTCATGAAAACCATTAGCTCTGTTTTTGGGTCGAACAAACTCTGTGACATGGACCTTTGGTTCTTGAGGAACATCCAAATACAATGTCTTTAATAAAGCTGGTGGAATCTCATTTGTTCTCTCATGTTTTGGGAACCAAATGGTGCTTTCTTGCCAAATCTTTTCTATTTTAGCATAATTGGCATTTTTTATTGGAAAGTCCTCGTCAGAGATGATCTTATCGGATCCTTCCATCCGATAAAACACCTTGACAGGTTTGTCACATTGTTCATTCTTAACACACTTTTCAAGATCTTTCTTAACCACATTTTTCTCAAGATCTTTCTTCACAACATTCTTTTCAGACTTATTCTCACGATGAACATTTTTCATCGGAATCACAATCTGAGATGATGAAACTGGTTCATTTGTAATGATGTGATTTTCTTTTGGAATTTCACATACATTCACAGTTTGAACACTACCAGTATCATCACTCTCTGAGTCTGAATCTACACTCTCAGCAGTAACACCCTCATCATTGATACCTAAAATCGGCCTCTCATCGGAATGTGGATCACCAATACTCGAGGTATTTGATTCATTTTCCGACGATGAGTCAGATTTTACCGATCTCTCCGGTGTCACTTGGTGACAATTATGGTTTTCAAAAAGAACCGGAGATGGTACAGACCGATAATTGGTAGTGTTATCATCAATGATGTGGTATACTACATAAGCAATATGCTTATAGCTTTCCAGCTTTTTGTTTACTTTTTCAGCAAAGCATTTGATGGCGGCCATTTCCAACTTGGTATTTTCAATTTCATTGATATAGTTGTTAATTGCAAGTTGTTTTAATGACAAAGTATTTTTCAAGTCAGAAATGTCCTTTTTGTAGCCATCTAATACTTTGTTAAAAGCATTCAACTCTTTGCGAGTAGATTGACTGTTCATGATAGCACTATCACGTTGTACTCAGAGTTGTTTAATCTCCTCAGTCAATCTATCACATGTACCACAATATTTATCACTTGTATTATCAGTACTACATTCAGAACTTACAGATTTTGGCGGTTCAGTCATGGCCATCAATGCGAAATGAGCTTCCTTTCCTGCAAAGAATCTGGAATAGTCAATCTTTGTGAAAGCATCATCTGCAATACACGACTTCCTTGTCATCAGAAAATCTGCTTCTGCTAACAACTGCTCAATGTCATCATCTAGAGAATCAACACTTGCTTCCGTATCCGATTCACTGTCTGAATCAGAATAAACCGATTCACACTCCTCAGGAATTTCAGAAACAGTATCAATCACCACTCCAGAATTTGTCTCTTCAGTCTTAACCTCAACATTAACCTCAGCATTAACCTTAAAAGGTTCAGTCTCAACATCCATCTCAGCCTCAGACTCATCACTTTCAACCTTAGTTTCTACCTTCTCATCCACCAACACTGACTCTTCAATATCAACCTGATACGCAACACAAGCCACGTTGCCACCAGTAGTAATTTCTTCAACACCTATCTGCATACTCGACCAGTCAAACCTCTCATCTTGTTGAGTCACCAATGCTTGATTCTGATTGGTGTTCTGATGTGTTTCATTTGGTGTAGTTATTGGTATGACTGTTCGGTTAGTATTGTTTGGTGTTTGGTTTTGTGTCTGGTTTGGTGTGTTTGGTTGTCTGTTTTGGTTGTTATTAAAGTTGTTTTGATGGTTTGTTGTTGTGACGGTTTTGGTAGTTATTGTTGTTTTGGTAAGAAACTTGGTTTTGGTTTTGTTGCTGACGGTTCTGATAGCTTGCATTGAATGGGTTTCTATTGCCTTGTTTTGGTGGTTGGGTACATTCTCTTTTAAAGTGACCCTTTCCTCCATAATTAAAACAAGTCACTTTCTCCTTATTGAACCCGTAGGTTGTGTTAGGAGAAGTTCCCAAATCAGTTCTACCGGTTTTCTCAATGAACTCTGTTGCTCTTCTCATTATGCTCGCAAAGGCCCATTGGATATCAATGAGTTCCATCTCCTCCTTATCAATCTGTGCGTAGTCTTCATTGGTTAGGTTGTTATTCCCAATTTGACTAGCAACTAATCCATTGTAAGATGAAACCATTGCAGAGACTAATGCAATGTGTTGCTGAGCAACTTCAACTGTCACATTGCCCAAGTTAGATGTCTCCAAAACTACCGGTTGTTGTTGATTAGGTTGGTTCGTTGGTTGTTGTTGAGATTGGCTAGCAGTATAGAAAGCTGCTTGTTGCATTGGGGAGAATGGTGGAATGTATGAATGATTGTATTGTTGTTGTGGTGGTTGGTTTGATGGTTGAGAAAAGGATGTCTGTTGATGGTAGTTGATGGTAGGTGATTCCATAACATTGGAAATACATGCCACATGTGGTGTCACTAGCCCTCCTGAGTTTGATGTACTAGCTGGAACTGGATTTCCTCCAAAATATAAATTGGGATTCTGAGGAATCTGTGCTCTTCTAGCTTTCCTCCTTTATTCCAATTCTTTGTTTTCCAGCTTCTCTATGAACTCTTGAATAGACCAGTATTGATAAGCATCCTTCTCCTTAAGAACTTCCACATGCTGATCCCAATTTGGTGGTAATGCATCTGCAAACTTATCCACCTGTTTTGCCATAGGAATCTGTATACCATAGCTAGACAATTCAGATAACAAATGATTATATCTAGGAGTTAGTTCTTTCAAAGTTTCATTTCCAATATAAGAAAAATTCTCAAACTCCTTTCTCAGTTCTTCCATCCTAAGACCTCTAGTCTTCTCATTGCCATCATGCCTTCTTTTAAGTGCTTCCCATAGTGCCTTAGATGTTGTGCAAGTCCCAAACTGATGCAAAAGATCGTTTGTGATTGCGTGTGTCAATTGGGAAAACGCCTTCTTCTCCACAGCAAACTTCTTTTTCTCATCCTCAGCCATGCTCTCCAATGGCACTGGTTCACCTGTGTTCTCCAAAATTGGTGGTGTGTAACCTTTAGCGATCATGTTCCATGCTTCAGCACCTTCCAGTCCCATGCCTTCCAAATGTATCTTGAACTTTTTCTGCCACTGATTGTATTCTTGAATCTCCATAAGCTTCGGTGGCCGATTCCCGCTAACTGAAGACAAATCATTAATCAGTGTGGAAATAGCATTTGTAGTTTGAGTGTTTACCACCGCTGCTGCTACTCCCTAGTAGTCAGATTGTGGTGCTGGAGGTGCACTTTGAGTCATGTAGTTAACCGGCTGCGAAGACTGTGTGTTCGTCTTCTGTGCTGCTACCGTCCATGGGTCCATCACCTGCTGTTGTGGTTGTGTATTTGCTGGTGTCGGAGTAGTCTGAAAATTCCACATGATCACGAACTTCGAGAAATTCAACACTTAGAAAATTTTCAAAAAACTAGCTCTAGGTTCGCCCAAACTCTTCCACTTTCGTCCCTTTCTGCTTCAGGTTCGTCCAAACAATAATACCCGAATGTAAAATCTCACCAGAAAGTAAAAACACACTAACACTTTTCACGTTCGTCCAAAACTAATCCAGATTCGCCCGTTTTAGTTCTAGGTTCGTACCCCCGATGACCCGAATGTGAAAAATGTGACCCGAAAGTGAAAAATTCAACAGAAAATTTCCAGGTTCGCCCAATTATACCTAGGTTCGCCCAAAACTACACACCTTCGACCACACAGTTCCAGGTTCGCCCATTTCTGATTTTGAAAAACGGTTACACTTTGAAAAACGGTTATTTTGATCTCTGATTTTCAAAAGTTTGTGAATTTGAATGATCTTGATCAGGTTTTGCTTCAGAGATGATTTGGAACAAGTTTAATTCTTGGAATTTTGAATTTTAACCACAAAATCACCTTTAAATCTTTCAAAAACACTCAAAAACCATTTTTATGCAAAAACAGATGTGAATTGATCAAAATAATGTCCAAATCAGCTCTGAGTTTATCAATTTGTTGTTGTATGATCCTCTATGCTCTGATACCACTTTGTAGAGGATATGATTTGACACGAAAACAGGATTATATGATCATACAAGTTACAAAACTAGGTGCGGAAACCCTAGCTTTGAACAAACTGAATTAAACTCAAATCAAAACACAATCAAAGTCATTTTCAATCATTTTCATAGATTAACTTGATGATAAACTTGATTACAATGTCAAAACAGTTAATCTAAATCAATCACAGACTCTCTCAAACTATCCTGGAACAACACCTTAAAACACACACACCTAATAACTCTCTTTACATTACAAAAACCCAAATTCTATATATAGGCACTGCACATTCGCCCACTTCTCATGGTCGAATGTGAGTTTGTTCCACATTCGCCCATTCTCATGGTCGAATGTGTAACTCTGTGTAGCTCCATTCCAGTTTCGTCCATTACCTTCTACCTTCGCCCACTAACTTTCTTCCTTCACCCAGATCTTCTACATTCGCCCATAACAGCCTACTTAACACATGTTAACTATCCAATCACTAGTCGCAAAAAGCATCTACACCTGAGACAAATCAATCAGCCAACTAACAAACAGAAGAGGAGGTTACACTCCCAGAGTTCAATGTAACTCTTGGTGAGTTTTCAAGAGAAGCAGCCACTACTGATGTAGAGACCATTGTCTCACAACAGGACAGTGGTTACATAGCTAAGACTTCCTTGAAGGCAACAACTGATGAGGCCACAATTGTGTCCCCAAAATCAGTTGGAAGTCCCCAGAACCAAGACCAAGGGGCATCTGGTTCTCATTCCCTGGACTCACCTCCTAGGACTGAACCAGTTAAAACTACCACTGGTAGGAATTCAGATGATCCTATTAACTTAGGTGATGGATTAAAATACCAATAATTGACGGATAGAGTTCAATCCATTAAAACCCCTGTTGCTGACATCAAATCTGATGTCAAGACAATATTGGAAACCTTGGCTACCCTCACCAAAAGTCAACCATCCACAGCTGATATTGCTAGTGAGCTATGGAAATCTGTTTCCCCTATCATCATAGCTCACAGGAAACTAGCAGATCAGACTCAAGAGACCTATATGCAAATGATCAGAAATATGGTGGATGCCAGGTTCAATGACACCAAGGCAGATATCAAAGTGATCAAGGACCACCTGCTGAAGACTACTGGCTCTGCCCCTACCACAATTCTCAGAGATGATGATGATGATGCATTTACAGCTGATGATGCCAAAAAGGGGGAGAGTGGCAGAGGTAGGTTGCCAAAGTTAGATCCCTTTGGTTGTCCACCCTCTCAAAAGGGTAAATCGAAGTCTGCTAACAAACCAGAGTCTACCCAAGCAGCACGACAAAAACAACAACAACCAAGTGTTCAAACCTCTGCTGCTACTGAAACTGCCAAGACCAGCAAAGCAAAGGAAGTTGACACCTCTGCATATGAAAAGGCTGATAAGGCTGCTGAAGACAAGCTTAAGAGGGCTGACACTCTGGAGGTTAAAGCAGAAAGGTTAATTCAGCTGAAAAAGGAACAGCAGCAAGAAGTTGAAGATGTGGGTTCCTCCAAAAGAAAGAAAATCTCTGCAAAACATACAAGGAAACCACCATCTAAACTAACTACTGAAACCACTGATGCTGAAACCACTGCCACCAAAACCACTGATACCACAACCACTGCCACCAAAACATCTGATATCCCAAAACCAACCACCAAACCTACTACTACATCCACTTCACAACAAAAACCCCAAACAACTGCTGGTTCTACAAAAGAACCAACAAAGGTTAACCCAACCACTGCTGCAACATCACCATCACCAAAAATCTTGTACAACAAAAAAAGAAAGTCTACTTTTGTTGTGCAAGATGAAAACATTCACACCACACCACCCAATACTCCACTCACACAACCCTTACATGCCATTCCACTCTCATCATTCTCACCACACACCACACACCTCACAATTCAAATCACATAGACCACCACCAACCATCACACCATTGGCTGAGAAGTATCCTCTTGAACTTGATCTACTCAAGGGGGAACTTCAATCCTTCTACAATACTGATCAGCCATCAGAAAGATCTTTCCCATCTCTTAAAGATTTTCCTATTCCCTTAAACATTGACACCTATCTGAAATACAAGGGTGAACAGGCAGATGCCATAATAAAAGAGAAATGTAAAGGGAAAGATGACAGGAGTGCTCAGGGCATCCATTCACCAGAGCTTAGCAAACTGAGAAGGATTGAAGATTTTGCTAAGACCCTGAGCAACTCAATGTCTTCCATGCCTCTCAGCAGTGACTTGGAAAGGGAGGTCATGGATTCTCTTCTTGAACAAATCTTGGCATCCATGCCTTACAAAGCAAACATGAAACAGTTTGCAGGCTGGACCACTCATGCACTCAGAGAAGAATTAATAAGAATTGAAGAAATGGCCAAGAATCCTCCATCAAAGGTCTCTGCTCCTGACTTCAGCAAAGGCAGAGATCCAGCCAGAGCTCTGTGAATGAGACAAGAGATTGTGGCTGCTGATTATGGAGAAATGAAGTCTGTGGCAAGATGGTCTGAGCTAAGATTGGTTGAAACTTACAAGAAGTTAGACGAAAACAGGAAGAAAGACCCTACCTTGCCAAGAAAACCTGTTTATGCTGATGAGCCTATGATTAAGAGACCTCAACAGGATTTTACCTTAGACAGCTTACTGGACACTTCTAACTTATCCATTGCTGCAAGAAGACAATTCAAAAAGCAGAAGGAGATGTCAGAAGAAGAACAGAAAAAGTTTGCTGATACTTTTGTGAAAGAGGGACACCTCAACCAAATCCGCTACTTCTCTGATCCAACATCTGAAAGACTCAGAGAAATCATTGGATGACCTCCTTCACCAAACTCATCCAAAATAAAGATGCATCCCAGCCATTCCACTGATTCTAAAATTCTAAAATGGAAGTCCAACAAAGACACCCATGAATTGACTCTGCTCAGATCAGATGGAAAGGTTCAGAAACTCAGCATGGATGATGCTCATGGCATGTGTGCAAAAGATCTCCAAACACTGCTGAATCTAAAGCTGGAAAGAGATGCTGAAGACCTCTTCTCATTAAGCTTTGAATTACAACTCGAAGGTCAAATTAGAGAAAGTCTGATGAGAAATAAAGATCAAGAATAAAGCTTAGTTTTGGCATCATCTGTTCTAGGGGGAGATTGTTAGGTCTGCTGACCTGGAGAAGAACAGATGATTAGAAAGCCAAAATATTCTATCTAATTGATCCTTTGAATAATCAGTAGATTCACGATACTTTCCCCAAAAGACTGTTGACCCTAACAACTGCTACACCAAACAACTGATGAAGACAACTGCTGCTGCTAAAAGGTCTGCTGAACAAACAACTGATGAATAAAGATCTGATGAAGAAACAACTGCTGATCAAGTACTCAAGACAAAGGTCTGTTGGAACCAACAGCACTTTGGATCCAACAGATGATACAAGACCATCAGAGTTTTCATTTACAGTAGTTTAATGTTAGCAGTGTTTTGAATGTAACAGTAGTTGTAGTTAGCAGATGTTTTATATTGTTATTCAGTTAGAGGTCGCTGTCTTAGGTGACGTCAGCAGTGATCATCAGAGGTTTAGATTTATCTATAAATAGAACAGTGATTGTACTGTTCTATTCATCACTCTAGTCATTCTCTTAGACAAACATTCTCTGAGTGATCCGGCTGAGGGGGAGTACTTGTATAATTGTAACCTTTCAATTAATGAAAGCTTTCGATTAAAAACATTTATTCTCTTGTTTTGATTTACAGTTTATCATTCTGCTGCACTTTCCATTTATACTTCACTTCATTTATTTCATTTTTCATCTAAACTATCAAAACAATCAAACTCAGATCTTAACAGAAAGTAAACCAAACTCCACATTCCTTCACCTAATCCACTTTCGCCCATTTAGAAGTCACATTTGACCAGTAATTTATAGGTTCGACCCTTTCAAACTGGTCGAATGTGTCTGTTTTTTACCAAAATTTCAAAATTTTGATTCATGATTTTCTAAACTATGTTCTTGATTCAAACACCTTCTAATATGTCCGACTAAGCATTTTCATCAATTAATTGCAACAATGATTTAGTTTTTATTGATTTTCTGAACAATCTAGGGTTCAACGAGTTCAATCAATCAATTAACATCCAATTTCAATGAATTAACCCTAGATTGACTATCATTCTCCCTTTAAAATCAATAAGGACTAAATCCAAATCAAAGAAATTAACAGAAACAGCCTAAGATTGTCTAACGAATCTGTTCTAGGGTTCGGCGACAATGAACCCTAAAAAGCCTTCAAACCAGGACCATTACCTGTGTATATGGAATGAAAATGATCAGTAGAAGTCAGGGAACAATAATCAGGAGTGAAAAGAACAAAAGCAACAAGGGTTTGGTATTTGAAAAATTTTTGAAAAATTCTGGAATGAGGGGTCGAATGAAGAAATGGTATATATATAGTGTCCACCTTCGACCGTTCTATATGGACGAATGTGAAATTATTTCCACATTCGACGTGTTCCTATGAAATTTGCACATTCGAACCTTTAGCTAGGGTCGAATGTGGAAATAATTTCACATTCGTCCATATGGAATGGTCGAAGGTGGACACTATATATACCATTTCTTCATTCTACCCCTCATTCCAGAATTTTTCAAAAAATTTTCAAATACCAAACCCTTGTTGCTTTTGTTCTTTTCACTCCTGATTATTGTTCCCTGACTTCTACTGATCATTTTCATTCCAGATACACAGGTAATGGTCCTGGTTTGAAGGCTTTTTAGGGTTCATTGTCGCCGAACCCTAGAACAGATTCGTTGGACAATCTTAGGCTGTTCATGTTAATTTCTTTGATTTGGATTTAGTCCTTATTGATTTTAGTGGGAGAATGATAGTCAATCTAGGGTTAATTCATTGAAATTGGATGTTAATTGATTGATTAAACTCGTTGAACCCTAGATTGTTTAGAAAATCAATAAAAACTAAATCATTGTTGCAATTAATTGATGAAAATGCTTAGTCGGACATATTAGAAGGTGTTTGAATCAAGAACAGAGTTTAGAACATCATGAATCAAAATTTTGAAATTTTGGTCAAAAACAGACACATTCGACCAGTTTGAAAGGGTCGAACCTGTAAATTACCAGTCGATTGTGACTTCTAAATGGCCGAAAGTGGATTAGGTGGACGAATGTGGAGTTTCGTTTACTTTCGAACTAACATTTTCACATTCGAACCCTGATTATTACTTTCGTACTCCAAATATCCTACATTCGTACCTACGATGGGGCGAATGTGGAATCTTGAAAAACCAAATTTTTTAAATTTTGTCGTTTTTGATTGCTTTTAACGTATTTTCTTTGTTTTGTGATGCAGAACTTCAAATGGCTGAACAACAAGCTGAGAACGTGGAGATACCTGAACAAGAAGCTCCAGTTCAGAATGTAGTAGCAGCGTGGCCATTCGATCCTGCTCATAACTTTTGTGCATTTGTTGGAGACGTTCAGAAAACACAGAATTCTCCGGGATTATAGATTTTCTTAAGAGAAGCAGGATTATTCATGCTCTTGCAACACCTGCTATTATTTACAAAGACATTGTGGAAGAGTTCTGGAGAAATGCTCGTTATGACTACTGGGAATTTAAAACTGCTATTGTTAGTGAGATTCAAGGTGCATTTACTATGATAACAGAAGACGATATCAGAGAAGCGTTGAAGATCAAAGATGATGATTGTACTGATCCAAGGTGTTTGTCATGGACTGAGCAGAGAACGTGTTTTCTGAGAATGAAATACAATGGTCCTATTACTGATGGAGGGTTACACAAAGGGAAGCTGAGCGTTCAATTCAAGTACTTTGCTCATGTAATTATTCATGTGTTTGGAACAGTGAGTGGAGGTTACGATGTTATGAGAAAGAGTTTGAGCTCGTTGATGGTTGCTTTAACGTTGAATAAACCATTCAACATAGCTGGGATGATTCTGGATCATATGTTAGAAATGTTAAAGGGGTTGAAGTCGAAGAAAGTCTTATTATATCCCAGATTCTTGATGATGATTTTTGATCATAAGTATCCTAACTTGAAGAAAGACCCTACAATGGTCTTAGGGCAGGATCATATGAATATTAGAACGTTGGTGAGAATGAAGGGTTATAAAGGGATTCCTGACAATGAGAAGCCTCCATATATGAATCTATTTGGGCATCTGATTAATCCGGGTTACACTGACCCAGGAGAGAACAAAGCAAGACATGCTAACAGTGAATCTGATACTGATGATCCACTTGTGTGACACCCGGCAAACTTTGGTTACTAACTTTTGAAAAACTCAGTAAGTCTACCTTAGCGAGTCGTGCATACATTACACATGACAAGGTCAGTCGAGTCGAGTCGTGCATCATTGGGGGTTCTAACACACACAAGTCCCGAGTCCCGGGAATTGGTGAACGAGTGTGAACGTGTTGTTTTCATGAATTATGTGTTTATAATCATTATGTGACTTGTCGGTATGTGAATACGTGCTTATATGTGTTAAAATAGTGTTTAACGTGCCAAAAACCCATAACACCCTGCAGCAGGCGATTAGGAGGCCTAATTGCCTGTTGCAGGGGCGAGTACGCTCATATTAGGGGCGATTAGAGGCCTAATCGCCTGCATAGGGGGCGATTAGGTGCCCTAATGGCGTGCTGCAGATTCCTAATCGTCTGTAACCTCTGGAACGACTAGAAACGCCTATAAATACCACCCTTGTGTTGCAAATCATCATTTTAGAAACCCTAGCACACCCCAAAGCCACCACACACTATACCCAACCTCTGTAACTCGTTTTTGATCAAGAAACCACCTTTACAAGATCTTACAACTTTCTTTGCTAAAATCTAAGGTGTGTTCATCTTCTTAAACCTTGTTAATGATAAAGTTTTACTCCCTAGAGGTCCAGACCTGGTTTCTAAGTATTTGTGTCTTTGAAAACTTGTTAAAAACAGATTATAAACAAACCCACACCTTCATGCTTGTTCTATGTTATGTTATCATGCAAAGATGAGATTTTTGATATTAAAACGTGTTTGTTTCCATGTGTTTGATATGTTTCTGACTTAAATGAATCATTAGGATGATTGTCTATGAATTTGGGAGCATATAGTTGTGTTTTGATGATATTTGATATTTTGACCCGTTTGGGTGATTTTGGGAGACTTAGTGTGATTTAATATGTTTTGATGATTCTAGATGATTAGGGTTTGCTCTAGGATGATGCTAGAACAGTAGGAAAGGATTAGATGACGTTATTATGTGATGAAATCTGAGTATTTGCTATTTAGGGTAAGTTTTACATGATGATGTGATGTTTACATGATGAATATGCTATTTTGGGAAAACGCTTGCATTCGGGACTGTTAGAATGATGATAACTTAGGGGTTTTGCTTGAAATATGTTTGTTAATGTGTTATAATTGATATTGGGTGTTTACACATGTTTCGGATCTGATTTGGAGGGTTAAACGATCGAAAAAGTGGCACAGCCCTGCAGGGGGCGATTAGGAATCCTAATCGCCTGATGCAGGGACGAGTAGGAAAGATTAGGGGCGAGTAGACCCCTAATTGCCTGATGTATCAGGCAATTAGCCTCCTAATTGCCTGTTGCCTGTTTGACCATCCTAATTGCTAGTTGACTTTCCTAATTGCATGTTCAATGTCTAATCACATGATTAGCTGATTTAAGCATAGTTTGGCATCCCGAACATGAAATGACACCTAGGAACATGCTAGGAACCCTGTGGAATGTCCGATAACCCGGTAATACACGTGTGGACTCGTATACGCGATATATGAACTATATATTGACTTTGGTGAACTGTTATGCGTATTAAGTGCATGTTTGCTTGTGATTGCATGATTTCTCATTCTTAGCTAACACGTGAGTTGTCGGGTCACCAATGGGATGTCGGGTCTTGTATGTGTGGTCAAAGTAGCAGTCAAACGTATTTTCAAAACGTACTTAGTCATGGTCTGGACAATCGGGGACTAGTTAGCCTTCGGGTTATTAGTCTAACTTGACACATATCTTATGGTAGGTCGCCACTAGTTGGGGCTATCATATCATATAAACGGTTTACTCATTAACAGAAGACGCAACCTAAGGTGAGTTCACGGCCCCACTCTTTTCTGTTTTCGTTTTCGGGGGAGAAACATGCTTAGTACTTTCGTTTGAAAAGATCATGTTATGCTAGGTTGGTTGTATGTTTCATTTATGTTCCATGTACATGTGGTTCACGTTGTGACAGTTCGATGTCCGTTATGGCGGCAGTTCGCTAATTGTGAATGCATAGTTCGTTGCCCACGGAGTGACAGTTCGTTGACCACAGAGTGACAGTTCGTTGACCACGGAGTGACAGTTCGTTGACCACGGAGTGGTAGTTCGTTGGCCATGTTTGAGCAGTTCGTTAGTCGTTGTAAACGATAGTGCGTTGGTCGCGTTAAACGATAGTTCGATGATAGGTTCGTCTTAGAGTCTAAACGTCTAACAAGTATTTTCTTCAGTCAGTGGTAACATGATAGTTCTTTCAAAAGCTCGTGAAACATTTTCCTTAAAAACCTGTGAACTCACCAATATTTTATACTGACGTTTTTAGCAGGTTTTCTCAGGTCGCTAAGGTAGCAGCTGTCAGATAGGCGCACGGAGTCGTACTGGAGTCGTCTCGCGTCTAGGGTCATTCATGCACGTCTCCTTATGTTAAACTTTTGAACTTATGTTTTTATTTACGCATGACTTTTGTAATCTTTGAATGCTTCCGCACTGTCGAATGTTCGTTTTAATCTTATGCATGGTTTTTATATACGTATGTTTTTACATTTAGACGTCGTTTATTGTGACCGTTGACTTGGATCCTGGTGTGTCACACGCCTCGCGGTAGAACTCCGCATGTGGGAATTTGAGGGTGTGACAGATTGGTATCAGAGCCAATGGTTATAGTGAACTAGGACTGCATGTAGAGTCTAGACTATAGCCGAGTCTCACACACTAGACGGTCACATACATTTGAGTCGTGTCTTTTGGTAAACGTACTAACCTTGTCGGGGTGTCGGTATCCTTACCACACAGTGTCATATTATCTATCTCATTCGTGGTTGTTCCTAGTTTCATTTTATCTTCTCCTTCGAGATTGCAGTCGAAGGAACTCGTTGTTGATCTTTTGAGTTGATTATCTCTTTCTAAGATGTGGGTACCGGGTGACTTGAGGTTCGAGCTCGGGGCACGCCTTGAGGACCATGTAGAGCAATTTATCATTTCGGGTGCACACGAAATCATAAGTTGAAATGCATGGAAGACTTGGTGGATCTCGTGTTGGGATTAATGGTCACATTTGGACCCAATCTTAAACTTTTCGTACTCTCTTGGTTTAGCGTTGGTGATGGGTCTGGGTATATTGTTCTTGTTTCGGCAGAAGATGTCTGGAAGTCGTGGTGAACACAGTGGTGACGAGAGTCGTGATAGCATCAACATAACCCCAGAAGCGCTGAAGGACTTAATCCAGTAACAGGTGACTGCTGCTCTTGCAGCTTATCAGACCGCTCAGCAAGGCGACGGTGGAAATGTCGTTTATCCTCCACCGCCACCTCCTCTGGTCCAACAGGTGTGTACTTTTAACGTGTTCATGGAGTGTGAGCCCCACCTCTTTGGAGGGACTGAGAACAACAAAAGAAAACAGGAGAATGCCGAGAAGGATGTAGCCACAGCCGAAGTGCATCAGCAGACAGGGAGGCTTGAAGCTTCGAAGTCATCGTTTGGTCAGAAGCAAGGTGGGTATGCGGGAAACCTCCCAAGGTGTAGTCAGTGTGGGTTTCATCACACAGGTAGTTGTGGTAAGTCCCGCTGTCACCGGTGTCATCTGTTTGGTCACCATGTTAAGGACTGTAGAGTCAATCTGCAACCAGGGCAGACTCAAGCGGTTACCCCCACTCCTGTTCCTCGGGGAAATCGATAGTGTTTTAATTGCGGCGAAGCAGGACATGTCAGGCGAAACTGCCCAAAGTTGAACCAAGGAGGCACAGGGACTGCAGGGAAGGATGGAAGCAACGAAGGTGACGGTCGGGTTACGCGTGCTCGTGCTTATGTGATCGGTGCTAGGGAGAACCAGGAGGACCCAGACACTGTTACCCGTACGTACTCTCTCTTATCTCTCGTTACACTTTGGTTTTACTTTTATCCGCATCGTTGTGCGTCCGTGTCTTCGGGTGTTTTCTTTTAGTCTGGTCTCTATTTCTCATTCTTTGGGTCGATGAGGGTCCTTTGGGGATGCTACTTGGACGGTACCAGTGGGTTAGTTATACCAATCATAGTAGTCTCCAGTAGGCCTTCGATCGGGGGGGATCTCTAGTCTTGTGTTCACATTTGGGGAAGTGGTTTCCCGGTTGTTACTGTCACGTTTTGGTTCACGACCTTCACTCGTTGTATTTTGGGGAAAGGTTACTTGGGCACACAGAGGTCGACACTCATCACTGTTGAAGCCGAAAGAATCTCGGGACGAGATTCCTTTCAACAGGGGGATGATGTGACGACCCGGAAAATTTTTCTTCTTATTTGTTCTCTCTCTTCGACTTCGGGAAATTTTCGGGACGAAAATTCTTTCAACAGGGGGATGATGTGACACCAGGCAAACTTCGGTTACTAACTTTTGAAAAACTCGGTAAGTCTACCTTAGCGAGTCGTGCATAAATTACACATGACAAGGTCAGTCGAGTCGAGTCGTGCATCATTGGGGGTTCTAACACACACAAGTCTCGAGTCCCGGGAATTGGTGAACAAGTGTGAACGTGTTGTTTTCATGAATTATGTGTTTATAATCATTATGTGACTTGTCGGTATGTGAATACGTGCTTATATGTGTTAAAATAGTGTTTAACGTGCCAAAAACCCATAACACCCTGCAGCAGGCGATTAGGAGGCTTAATTGCCTGTTGCAGGGGCGAGTAGGCTCATATTAGGGGCGATTAGAGGCCTAATCGCCTGCATAGGGGGCGATTAGGTGCCCTAATGGCGTGCTGCAGATTCCTAATCGTCTGTAACCTCTGGAACGACTAGAAACGCCTATAAATACCACCCTTGTGTTGCAAAACATCATTTTAGAAACCCTAGCACACCCCAAAGCCACCACACACTATACCCAACCTCTGTAACTCGTTTTTGATCAAGAAACCACCTTTACAAGATCTTACACCTTTCTTTGCTAAAATCTAAGGTGTGTTCATCTTCTTAAACCTTGTTAATGATAAAGTTTTACTCCCTAGAGGTCCAGACCTGGTTTCTAAGTATTTGTGTCTTTGAAAACTTGTTAAAAACAGATTATAAACAAACCCACACCTTCATGCTTGTTCTATGTTATGTTATCATGCAAAGATGAGATTTTTGATATTAAAACGTGTTTGTTTCCATGTGTTTGATATGTTTCGGACTTAAATGAATCATTAGGATGATTGTCTATGAATTTGGGAGCATATAGTTGTGTTTTGATGATATTTGATATTTTGACCCGTTTGGGTGATTTTGGGAGACTTAGTGTGATTTAATATGTTTTGATGATTCTAGAGGATTAGGGTTTGCTCTAGGATGATGCTAGAACAGTAGGAAAGGATTAGATGACGTTATTATGTGATGAAATCTGAGTATTTGCTATTTAGGGTAAGTTTTACATGATGATGTGATGTTTACATGATAAATATGCTATTTTGGGAAAACGCTTCCATTCGGGACTGTTAGAATGATGATAACTTAGGGGTTTTTCTTGAAATATGTTTGTTAATGTGTTATGATTGATATTGGGTGTTTACACATGTTTCGGATCTGATTTGGAGGGTTAAACGCGCGAAAAAGTGGCACAGCCCTGCAGGGGGCGATTAGGAATCCTAATCGCCTGATCCAGGGGCGAGTAGGAAAGATTAGGGGCGAGTAGACCCCTAATTGCCTGATGTATCAGGCAATTAGCCTCCTAATTGCCTGTTTGACCATCCTAATTGCTAGTTGACTTTCCTAATTGCATGTTCAATGTCTAATCACATGATTAGCTGATTTAAGCATAGTTTGGCATCCCGAACATGAAATGACACCTAGGAACATGCTAGGAACCCTGTGGAATGTCCGATAACCCGGTAATACACGTGTGGACTCGTATACGCGATATATGAACTATATGTTGACTTTGGTGAACTGTTATGCGTATTAAGTGCATGTTTGCTTGTGATTGCATGATTTCTCATTCTTAGCTAACACGTGAGTTGTCGGGTCACCAATGGGATGTCGGGTCTTGTATGTGTGGTCAAAGTAGCAGTCAAACGTGTTTTCAAAACGTACTTAGTCATGGTCTTGACAATCGGGGACTAGTTAGCCTTCGGGTTATTAGTCTAACTTGACACATATCTTATGGTAGGTCGCCACTAGTTGGGGCTATCATATCATATAAACGGTTTACTCATTAACAGAAGACGCAACCTAAGGTGAGTTCACGGCCCCACTCTTTACTGTTTTCGTTTTCGGGGGAGAAACATGCTTAGTACTTTCGTTTGAAAAGATCATGTTATGCTGGGTTGGTTGTATGTTTCATTTATGTTCCATGTACATGTGGTTCACGTTGTGACAGTTCGATGTCCGTTATGGCGGCAGTTCGCTAATTGTGAATGCACAGTTCGTTGACCACGGAGTGACAGTTCGTTAACCACAGAGTGACAGTTCGTTGACCACGGAGTGGTAGTTCGTTGGCCATGTTTGAGCAGTTCGTTAGTCGTTGTAAACGATAGTGCGTTGGTCGCGTTAAACGATAGTTCGATGATAGGTTCGTCTTAGAGTCTAAACGTCTAACAAGTATTTTCTTCAGTCAGTGGTAACATGATAGTTCTTTCAAAAGCTCGTGAAACATTTTCCTTAAAAACCTGTGAACTCACCAGTATTTTATACTAACGTTTTTAGCATGTTTTCTCAGGTCGCTAAGGTAGCAGCTGTCAGATAGGCGCACGGAGTCGCACTGGAGTCGTCTCGCGTCTAGGGTCATTCATGCACGTCTCCTTATGTTAAACTTTTGAATTTATGTTTTTATTTACGCATGACTTTTGTAAATTTTGAATGCTTCAGCACTGTCGAATGTTGGTTTTAATCTTATGCATGGTTTTTATTTACGTATGTTTTTACATTTAGACGTCGTTTATTGTGACCGTTGACTTGGATCCTGGTGAGTCACACGCCTCGCGGTAGAACTCCGCATGTGGGAATTTGAGGGTGTGACAACTTGTACATGTTGATGCAACAACAAAAAGAAAGCGTCAAGTGAAAAATGCCGGAGCCAAAGGGAAGGGTAAGGCAAAGATGGGTGAAGCTGAATCTGCAAAAAGGCAGAAGACTAGAAAGAAGAGTATAGCAAAGAAAGGTACTCAGTTAGTCGATGAGGAATCTTCTGTAGATTCGGAAGAAACAGAAGAAGATGAACTTTGGGATTCGGATGCTGAATTGTTGAGAAAGAACTCCAAGCACAAGGGCACTGCTGCTGGAGAGTCTAAATCTTTAAACAAAGCTATAGAAGAGCAATTACAAAAGGAGACAATAGATCTTGAAGGTGATCTAGGACTTGATGCTGAAGATTTTGAGGGTTCTACAGTAGTTGTTAATCTGAAGAAACCCAAGCATAAGTCAATGGCAAAAAGAGATGTGAAAGAGAGCACGAAGAAGATGAGAGAGAAAGAGATTGAGATGTTGCTAAAAGGAAAGAAAGTTCCAGATGCAGGCACATCCTCAGAAGTTTCCTCACCAATCACCAAGAAGCAGAAAAAGACTTCAAAAGAACTTGAAGTAGTGCCTGATTTAGATACTACTTTGGAGAATGTTCTCAACTTATTCCAGAAGAAAAAGAAAACTCTTGAAGCAGAATCTTCCAGACCCAAAGTAACAGTCTCTGATGATGTCATGGAGATGGTAAACAAACAAATGGAAGAGATGATGAAGATGATATCTGCACAACAAGCACAGATTGAGAAATTCAAGAAGAATGAGGAAAAGATGTTGCAGATTGTTATTGCTTCTAAAGCTAACCAATATGAATTGGAAAAGAAATTGAAACGGCTTGAGGAAGAAAAGAATGAAATTGATGAAAAGTGTAATGGGAACAGGAGGATGATTAAAGGAATAAAGATTGAGAATAAGAAATTGAAGAAAGACAATAAGAGAATGAGTAAACTGTTGGATGAACTTTACAATGTAGCTCCTAAGTTGAAAGAGGGAGAGGAGGATAAAGAAGAAGAAGAAGAAGAGCAGTTAGATTATGGAGATTCATCTGAGGGGAAAGATAGTGGGAAAAAGGATGATGATGATGATACAAGTGATGAAGTTTTCCCATATCTATCTAAAGTGAATCTGAAAGATGCTAAATACAAAGCTAAGATGAAAAGCAAAGAATTTGTGAAGAATGTGTTTGGTGATAGCAATCAGAAACCATCTTTTGAACAAAGTGATGAATTGAAGACTTTGTTTCAGAAACTGAAGGAAACGGATGAGAAAAGACCAAAACCTGAAGCACAGGGAGGATTCTACAGATACCATAACCAGTTGTTTAAAGGAAGAGCATTGGGTTGGAAGTATCTGAGAAGTCTGAAATGTATTGCAGTGAAATAGGAGACGGGAATTCTATACTTCTATAGATTCCATGATTTACAAACTCTACCGTACTGGGCGGTGAGAGATATTTGTAGGTTTCGAATGACCGGTGCTTCAGTGAATAATAGTGTGGTTGGATGGTTTGCTGATAAACTTGTCTGGGAGAGCAGGACGAGGTGGGATATGTCTAAACCTCAGTACCCGAGAAGGAAAGTTCATAAAGCTATTGATCCATAGACGGGTAGAAAGAAGGTGACTCTGAAATATAAATCTCCAGTGGTTATGAAGAAGATACCGCTAATGCCAATACAACAGCATTTCAGTGCAGACTTTATTGTTTGGTATTATGATTGGAGAAATGCTGAAGCGGTGATCGTGTTGAGAGACGGGAAGGATGCTTACAAGAAGATACATGTTTTTGACCCAATGTGGCTCATAAACTATACTTTTGAAGACATCAGCATGCTATACTACAATCCTATCTATAGTGACCCCAATGATGCAGAACAAGCAAAGAAATATCAACAGGTGGTTGGAGTTTGCTTTGCTTATGATATAAATTCTGGTAGCAATCGTGAGAAGAAACTTGGTGAGCGTGTGAAGGTGAATGAAGTGCCAAAGCGTTCGACGAAGAGGAAATTGGAACCAGAAATGACAAAAGATCAACGTGAACAACTTCGTCTGAAGCTAATGAACAAAGGTATGGATGAAGAGCGAAGACAATCCAAGCAATAGTCGAGGGGGAGTTTGTTAGTGCATAATGTGCGACTAGTGCTTTGGATTGCGAATTACAAAGTTTGTTTTGCATTACGTAAGGGTGAAGGTGGATAATATATGGGGCGAATGTAGAAGTATATGGTCGAAGGTAGAATTCATCAGAAGAAGTTTCCAGGTTCGAGTTTTGATAAAGGGCGAAAGTAGAAGAAAGCCACATTCGACCTCACGCTGAGGGCGAATGTGCAGACCTATATAAGCTTAAAGTTTATTTTTCATTGTAACTTTGATCATTCGAGTCATGTGTGTCAGGATAGAGCTCTCTAGTGTTTGTGTTTATTCAAAGTCGGTCTGTATTGCTTGTAAACCTAGTCGTTATCATATTTCTACAAGTAATTAATGAAAATGTTGATTGAAAAGCTTAATTTGTGTGTTTGATTCATAAAACTATCACTTTGTATCTGTTCTAGGGTTTCCGCACCTGGAATAGAGACTTGTATGATCGATTTCAACTGTTTTACATAAAACGATCCTTTATAAAGTGGTATCAGACCTACAAAAGAGAAAGAGATCCAATCTGATTAATGCTGAAAAAGAAAAACCACCAACATCAGACCTATATTCAAACCTACAAATTGTACCATACAAAGACAAATTCTTTAGTTTCAAATCACCAATCAAGAAATGGTACTTCACCCAAAAGTCCAGTTTCTTGGTTCTAGAGAGACAAGATAATAATGATCATTGGAATAAGTGTTGAACTTCATATAGCTTATGTTCATACATGTATTGCTTTCATTGAGATGATCACTTAAACGTCTACCATTGATTATAATGTCAATTATCATGAAAGCAAAAGTTCATGTTTACATTTGATTTTACATGCAGTAACATTTATTCACATCAAGCCAATACATGGTAATAGTTTCTCTCCATTATAGTTGGTTTTTTGTCAGGAACCAAATATTGCCCATCTAAGATTTTTGTTGTGCGACATATATTGAAATTGACCCACCACGACGCACGGAGATGGGACCTTAAAATGTGATTGGGAATATATGATGATTTATAGAGCCTTCAATAAGAGATTTATTTACATCTCAGTTAATTGATATCCATCTCAATGGATTAACATTCCCATCAGGGGAGATAAAAGGTAGTTGGAAATAGAAATGAGTTAGAATGAAATATCATTGATCCTCGTACTAAACAATGTGAACCAAAAGTTCATAGGATAATTCATTCACAGAGATTAGCGAATTAATTACCAGACGCATTAACTGACCTAAATATGATGAATAGCTAATCAAGTCACATATACCAACTGCTAATGCTCCATTTAAGATGGGTGTCCAGGAATGACAATTGTTTATTGGCAATATGCCTACTGCACGCCTAAAGCGTGGTAGACTAGTTGATTCCAAAGAATAAAAATCCTTGAGAAATTGGAGCAAGTAAGAAAGATGGTCAAGTCGAGGTTATAGTAAAAAGGTTTCCTGAAGAGACATTAGAGATGATGGTTCCAGAAGAACCTCAGGTACCTAAAAGTAAATAGATCTCGTTATATAGTATCATGTGTACAAAATATATGGAATTGAAATAAAATCGACGTCGTTATAAATTTTATGTAATGTAGCGCTTAAAATGAGGATCAAGATTTAAGATCTGCCTATGAATGAATACTAAGAAATGAGTGGCCAAAATGGAAAGACGCAAATACGACAGAGTTGAATTCTCTATTGAAAAGGAAAGTTTTGGACCAGTAGTCCATACAACAAAAGTTGTAAAACATATAGACACGAAAAGGTCTTCTGAGCGAATCAACATTTGAAAAATGATATAAGGTAAATTGTAGGGTCAAAGAGGAATGACAAGCCAGTATAAACCTTAGTCATATATCCTCTTAACATTTTGTGAAACTGCTGAAGTAGAATATATGTAAAGTTCTGAAGAGTAAAAGGATCAGAAGTTCTGAAGATAAACCAGACAAAATATCTGAAGAACAAACTGCTGAAGACAAACTCCTGAAGATCACTCAACAGAAGTTTGTCACTCATCAACACTTTCATTAAGAAGCTTCTAACCGCACTTAATCTCAGCAGTTTAGTATTATATTAGTTTACTTAAAGTCTTTGTTCAAGTTTCGATACTACAGCCTGTTGTAGTATTATCTTACATTATTTTAAGCTTTTGATAACTTAGTTTGTATGTAATCTTTCGTCTACAAATAGAGGGGTAATCCCACAATTTTAGACAGTGATCTTAGACTTGATATTAACAAAATCCTTCAAAGGCTTTTATACTATATAATCCATTTTCACATCTGAGAATCATTCAATACTTGCATTTACTGCTTTATACTTTGAATTGCTTTGATTCTCATTAACTGCTATTGTAAAGGGGGAGTAACAACTCCTGTTAAAAGTGATACTTTAACTTAGAACACTTACTATTCCGCTGTACAATTTACATTGATAAACTTATAACACATAAGTGTTATTGCTATAAAGAGACCACTGATCCAACATAAAATTGGTGGCACAAGAATTTCGCAAAGACCCATAATTGATTATGAGGAGACGCATTCTCCAGTGGTGGATACAATGATTTTTCATTATGTTATTAGTCTGGTAATGCAAAGAGAGAATTGAAATGCATCTAATAAATATCATGAATCGCTTGACACTGAAAGTTTACATGAAAATACATGTTGAAGGATTTAATGTGTCAAAATCTTATAACCTAAGTTCTCGAGAACATTATGATCGGAATAAACAAATTCAATTCTGAATACTTTATGTTTTATATGATTCAATTGAGTATAGGTAGAACTCCTCGTGAGTATCCTAAAGCAACCAAGTGTTGAAAAGGTAATATGAAACATCGTAGGATGTAATTATTGTGCACCAATACACCACAGGTAATAAACTGAACCTAGTGATTATGATACTTCAATGTATAACAATGGTACAATATATATTGGAGAAATAGATGTTATTGTTTTTCCAATTGAAGAGTGAATGCACTTGCATATTGGTCAAGATGGACAAGTCCTTGATGGATTGATGATGCCTGCAACATTAATATAAATACCTTAAGAAGTATTATGTAAAGGTAATAAAATATGTATGGACTAAAATACGGGGGTTGAGTGTTATAAAACTCACGAGATATCCCGATAAAGAGCAACATAAGCTTGATAGTATTATCCAGCTTGTATCAAAAGTTTTCTTTTAAAAGTTCACTCGCAGTTTACAGTGATAATGTCTGAGCATTATCGAGAGACTCTATAGAACTTTTAAAAGGGGGATTTTTGAAAGTCCTTGACATAGTGCACTTGTTGCTTGACCTACAATTTGAGTATATATGTAATGATATGTTTACCAATCCATCAAAGTATATCTTGAAAAGATGGCGGGACATTTTATAATGGACATAGCTCATATTTAAAGTGCATTAAAGGTTGTCCAATTACTTGATATGGAAAATTATTCATATTATCTACCAAAGTAGAGATTTTCACTCTAGAAGTACCATAGTTAAATATATGTGTACATTAGTATATGTCTTGCTAGTTATGCATGACCATTATATCTTCCACATGAACTTATTATCATAATATAGTCTATGTCAAGCGAGAAGACACCGGAATGAGTTAAAACAAATACTTCAGATATGAGCGATATTTGATTATATTTCACTAACCCATGCAAACAAGTTTGGTTAGTCTTGTAAATGCGGGGAATATAAGACATCACATTTGTTGATCTTGTGACCTTTATTTACGAGAAGAGGAAACATTAGTTCAACTTAAAGAATTGCACTTACGAGAGCAGCGGCTAAAATTCTGGAATGAAGATCATACATCAATTATTCAACTTAAATATTTTCACGTCAAGTGATCAAGAACGCAAATCATTAACTACAAAACTTTGAGCAACTTTCTTAGAAGATCAACACCATCATTCAAATGATACATATTAAAATGAGGGGGGGTATTCGACACGTTGCACTCTTTTTCCCTTCACTAAGTTTTGTCTCATCAGGTTTTCTTAGTAAGGTTTTTAACGAGGAAACACACCTGATCCAAAAGTATCGGTGGGAATTAATACGTGCTGCACTCTTTTTCCCTTAGCTATGGTTTTTCCCACTGGCTTTTCCTAGCAAGGTTTTTAACGAGGCAGCATCACCAAGCGTATTATAAGAATTGTGTATTGTTTTATTACATTATGTGGATAGTCAAGGGGAGTGTTATGAATGCACCAATAATATGGTGACTCTCCACATACATAACCTACATCTATTCATTATGTTTTTATTAATTGTATAGCCTATAAATAGTGGCTCATGTATATTGTATCATACACACTCAATGAATAAGACTTCTCTCTTCTATCCCTCTCTAAATATTCCTCTAATCTTTGTTCATAGTTCTTGTATGTTGTATGCTAGTAGGTCGTTGTTTTACAACAGTTTGACCACTTTATAATTATAGTGCCGACCTCACCCTTTTTTTTCAATCTTGTGACCTCTTTTTGGACTTGGGCCACGAGCCCAAGTCTTTCAATTCTTTTTTTTTTCTTTTTATTATTATTATTATTATTATTATTATTATTATTATTATTATTATTATCACAACTCGATATTCTTGACTCAGGTGTTTTTGGCTCGATCAAAGTTCCTCGTTTACGCTCCAACGTCCATGAACACCTGCTCTCAAGTGTTCGTGTGTCGAATAAAACTCTTCCATTTTGAGATCATTTTCCACGAACACCTATAAAATAATAAAATAAATAAATACATAATAAAAAGACACGAAACGAATAAAAACTAACCAAATAATATACAAAATACATAGGAAAAGAGATGTGTATTGCAACACATCACACCTCGGGTACACTCATAAGTCCATCCACTTCCTATCAAAACACCCACAAGACCAAATACTAAGTGATTAATTAGTTAATTCATTAAACAAAGTTTAGAGTAGAAAGAATTATTAAGAACACAAAACACCACTTTAAACAAAAGATAAACTATTTTTTTCATACCAAGTTCCATCATCACCCTAGAAACACCAATAGAAATCTAGCCTAGCATAGTTGATACAACAAGTTCACAAGATTGGTTTTGTGTACAAAACATGGTGATGGTTGTAAGAAGATTTCTAGTGGTTTTGAGTGATTTCGGGTTGTTTCTCTCTCAAATGCGGTGTTTATGGAGTGATCCCAAGCTTCAAAGGACACTCACAAGTCCCAAAGATGGCGGAAACTTCGTAAAGAAGTGTTGGTTTTTAATGTGGGAAGGGATGATCAAAGGGTGGAGTTGAGGCCTCTATATATAGGCAATCCAGCCCCTGCACGCCCATGCTTCTTATGGTGGCACGCTGATGCTCGACAACGGGTATTGTTGCAGAGTCCTTTTGAGCAGATTCTATTCGTCTTCAGAGCTGACAGGACCGTGCCCGTGTAGCCCAGTACGATTGCCAGTCTTGGTCGGTTGAAGCCTTTGGGAACACGTTCTGAATGGCACGGCCATGCACACGGTATTGGCACGCCCGTGCAACCCAGAAATCTGACTGTTTGCCTTCTGTTGACTTGGAAATGTTGACTTGTTGACTTGGGATAGGTGCACGGCCGTGCTGCATCTGGAACAGCTTCAAAGTCTTCAATTCCTTGCCTGTTAGTGCCTTTTGTGCCGCTTTTCACTTCTTTTCACATCTTGACCTCAAATCCTGCAATTATCATCAAAGAAAGATAAATCATGATAAAACTAAGATAAAAGCATGATTTCGGGTGTAACGTATGTGAGAATACGTGCAGAAAACATGTCAATTTCTCGGCACATTAGTGACCATCATGACCATCACGGGGTGACCATTACAGATCACCCCGTCCACCCTTACAAAGGGTATTGATTACTACTTTAGCTACCATAACTTTTGATTTTTTTTCGAACAATAGTTTTTACTCTCACATCTAAACTTGGTGATGTCTTAGGTCTAGTGATATAAGATGGCGGTGGGAGGGTTTACCCGCAGTAACGGAGTTCCTACCTAGGTGATTACGGTTTCGATCCTCAAGGTATACAAAATATGTGAAGTCTTCGGGCGACGGGTTGAAAAGCCTGTATACGTGGGGGGTCGAACCGAGGTGGGTGGGCTCGTTGGCAAACGAACTGCCTGGGTGTACTAGGTCGTTCAAAAATCTATACTACCTAATAAACAAAAGTCATTTGTGTCACATGTCATTATATTAATACAACTTCAATTTTATTCATTATCTAATTAGGACACATGGCACAATATAATAATTTTCTTTTTTTTTTCCTTTTTTTTAAATAAAAAACATTAAATGATATTGTATAAGGTAACAATTGGGTCCTAAATTTGGAAGTTATTATGTCAATCATCTTATTCCAAAAGAAAGCTACTCCATCTTCCCCAAATTTGTCAAAACCCTAAGATAACAACATGTCTTTATATTCTCCATCTTCCCTCGTCTATAACACTAATACGCTCATCTTCCCTCATCTATGCCCCATAAGTTATCCGACATGTTTTTTGAAATCATATCTTCAGTTTAAAAACAACATCAACGAAACATTACAGGTCTGTTGTTAATAAAGTTGAAATAGTCTGTTTTTTTTCTTAAAATCGAATATTATAGATGTTTTTTTTAAAATTCTGCTTTTTTAATCAAATTTTTTTAAATACTCTGTTTTTTTTTGTATAAATAGAAATATTAATCGTCTGTTATTTTTGTTCATAGTATAGAAGATTACAGATCTGAATGTTATAGATGTTTTCTTAAAATCGAAGATATGATTTAAAGTTGTGTTCGTGATTTTATATTGAATCATATTTTCGTTAAGAAAAATTATTTGCTATAATCGACATAAAAGTTAATAGCTTTCTTCTTCGTTGTATTTCAAAATCATGTCCTCCAGGTTGTAATAATCTCTTTTTTTTGTAATTTTAATTAGTATAATATAATACCACTATTGAGTCGGCTACCATATATTGTTAAGTAAATGATGATTTGCTGAAGAATTAAATTATTAGTTTGTTTTGCTGTTAGGTTTGAACTTTGTTCTTGGTCCGTTACGAAAAATGAAGTAATAATTGTATTAGACATTTATTAGTAAGTCAAGGTTTTGGTATAGAACATGGAATAGTTCCTATATGAAATAAAGTCAATTAAAGGAGCTTGTTTCTGATTTTGGTGTATATAACAGTTTTACGGATGTTTATAGATTTAATACATATTATGAAAGATGGTTTATGGTTTTGTTATCAAATCCTCAATAAAGAATCACGATTCATTGGTAAGAAATTACACCTACTTATTACTTTTAAATGAGACATTTCCTAAAAAATTAAATTACAAAAATTGCTAATTTTGGTTATTAATTTCTTAAATTATTTAAATGTATAATTACAAAATTAATGTATTTGATAATCGTAATGTCAAATGTTCTATTTAAGACATTAATTTCAAAATTTAATATCTATAAACAATTTATTTAATGTTCGGTTGGTATTATTAATATATCTAAATATTTTTATTTAAGATAAAAATAGTAACTATTAACCTTAGTTTAATACGTCATCATCATCATCATACTCAGTTAATCCCACCTATAGCAAAGCTAAGGTAGGGTCTGAGGAGGGTAAGATGTAGACTGTCACACCCCGACAGCGCACAGCGGAAAGCAAGTCGTGAGGTAACGGAAGTTGTTACCATAAGGTTTAGCGGATCACATAAAGTTACGTGTGGACATCTTGCTAACACCCTCTAGTGAAACGTTGTTTTAGTTTCGTAATAAATGAGCATTGTTAAAAACAAGAAAACAAGTTTTATCAAGATGAAGCGAAAATAAAGGTTAATATTGTATTACAAAACACAAATAAAAACATAGTTTTAGATAAAGTTATCATTATTATTAGGTCCCAACATCATGTCCACCGTAGTGCCCTGGCCAAACCACTCTCATATAACCTATGCATCAGTACCTGAAAAACATGCTTAAAAACATCAACAATATGTTGGCGAGCTCACAGGTTTATGAGTAATAGTAAACATTCAAGTTTAGTAAAAACATATGATCGATTAGTGCTATAATAGAATCAAGTAGAGTCGTGAAAGTCTACAAGTATGATGTATCCTAAGGCTCTTAACCAATCCATAACTTTGTTCCTGGGGTGCCCTTCTTATCCAAGAGGGACTTTTTGAAGATTACGTTCATTTTTCAAGCAGATTCCGATCCAGTCAAATCATGAAAACGGGGCGTCAACCCAATAGTAAAATAACATAAACAACGGCCTTGTCTGAAGGCTAATGATTAAGATGTGCGGGGAGAGTGAGTGGCAACCTGCCGGTTGACACTGGTGTTACGCTATAAAAACGTACCACCGGTACACAAACCAAAGGGCATCAAATATTCTGAATTTATAGTCTATCGTATCATATAAGAATGTTAATCCCCCTGCTTTGTAAATTGTATAAAACATTTAAAAGAAATGGGGCCGTGAACTCACCTTAGTGCAATAATCCTGTGAAATTTCCAATCCCGATCACAATCCTTCGCCTAAATCACCTCCCATATCGTTGGTTGATTTAATAACCATTCTAAGTCTAATTACGTTATTCACCAAATTATCCTGACTTAGTAAACCAATAAATCCCGGATTTTAGTTATCCCTTACTCTATTAACCCCATTGGTGACATGTGACGAGTGGCTATGTCTAACCATTGTATAGTTTATCTAACATTTCAAGCTTCACATATTGTTGTTAACAACCAATCCTCAACATGCAATTCAATCCTAAGCACTGATTTACATACTACAGCTTACTTACCCAAGTTTCGTATCACTTGTCTGCGCATATTCCATATATCCTCATGATTCTTATATAGCTTCTACTTATGTTATAAAACAAATATCCAATCCATGTATCAACCTTATATTTGCTATTCAAGTCTTGCTACATTATCTTAACATTTTATGCCTTATAACTATGTTTCGGGCCACTTTCAGGGCATAGTTTCGCACTGTAAGCGCCTCTTATCAACCTTGATTAGTGCTTAATATACTACATTTTCACCTATATAATCAGTTTACATCAGATCTACATGCATGCGTTTCTAGTGCACAAATTCATCGATATTATGCGTTTTTACGCGTCCTTAGTCATTATTCCTAAGTTTTAACCTTAAGTCTTTCATGTTAACCTTATAATACCTTATTTATCACTAAAATAAGCTATAAAAACCTGTTCTAAATCAGTTTTATAGAATCATCCTTTAAAGCTTAGTTTTTGGCATTTTAAGCCGAAAAATGGGTTCCAATCGTACATGCAAGGTTTCTCAATCATGTAGATCCTATCAAAGCTTATTTTGCACTAGTTTAGGTTTATCAAATCCATTAAAACTTTAATACAATCAGATCTGAGTTCATACTTAATATCATCCCAACTTATGTCTTATCAAAGTCCATTTCAAGTCCATGAGAGTCCATGAGTCATCTTTCATCTAAATCATCCATTAACTCATTTACCTAAGTTAGTAATTCCCTTAATGTTTAGTAATTATTCAGATTTCTTAACATCTTTAAACCCTCTTGCATGTGTCCAAACATGAAGGATCTTAGCATAATAACCATCAAAACATCAAAGTAATTACTCTATACACACAAACGCACACCAACACACACACGCACACACACACACCTACAAACCCACACATACATACATACACATAGTCTTTTCATTTCCCCATTATTTTTAGATTGAAAAATCTTTGTTTATTTGGTGAATACTTATGCAAATACTAAAATAATGAAATAGTTTTAGTTTTATACTCACCTTAGTATCAACTTGTGAGTTTTTCCTTCTAAACTTCTAGTTCTTGAACCTTTAAACCTTCTAATCACCCAAGAGGTTAAAACCTTCCAGTATTCTTGCACATTTTGATGATGATATGATCAAAATAGGAAGAATAGTAGGGATGGGGAGGGTTTTCGGTTATAAGGGAGAGAGGAAAGGGAGTTGGATGGTTTTTGGTGGAGTGTAAGAGAATGAGAGAGAGTGAGGGTGAGTGGAGTGGAAGAATCGGAAGGTCTTGGGATGACACATCCCTTAAATAGCCAATCGTTAGTATTGATAATAATAAAAATAAACTTAATATTATTATTATATGGTGATGGGGTGGGGTCGGCCGAGAGGTAGGGGGTTGGGTATATTGTTATTATTATTTTTTTAACTTATACATAATATACACAACATTACTTTTATAAAAACCTACAAACCTTAATTACCTAAGGTTTTCACCCCTTTACCCAATAATAATAATCACACCCATCCATAGAATATCTTGACACGTCGGACCCATAATATTTTAAACAATATTAATTTCCAATAACATTCCTTCAATTATTGCCACAGTGAATTTAACACATCATAAGCAATCATATTCACAGTCATTATATACGTACGGTTAGTACCTGGATTTCTACCGGTTGTCACATAGACAGCCTTACCTCTACCCCTAAGAATAGAGAGGCTGCTTCCAGTGAGACCCCCGGCTCGATGTGGTTTGTTATCAAGCCTTGGACATAAGGCACAAAACACTTAGCAATCGGGACAAACCCGATCAGTGCATGTACCCCTTTGTCTTTTGGCTATCAACGCCACCACAGGATGCATGATTAACCGTCTGTTGTTTTTAACGTTATTTTCACGAAACTAGTAAAATATCGTTAAAACTAGTGCAACTTTACTTAGTTTAATACATCGAATAGATAATTTGAATTTTGAATTTGAATCGGATTCACTTAAAAAAATTTAAATATACAAATTTAGTTTAAAAAGGGTATCAATTACCCTTAATTTTTCCTTTTAGATTAGAATTTCCTAATATATTTAAATTAGTAATGTCAAAGGTTATATTTAAGAAATTAATTTAAAATTTTAATATGTATAAACAAAGTTTTTAATTATCGGTTGCTATTATTAATATTTCTAAATTGTTGAATTTAATATAAAATGGTCACTATTAAATTTAATTTAATAATTTAGTAGATGATTCAAATTTTGAATTTGAATCTGATTCATTTAAAAAATTAATAATTAACAATTTAATTTAAAAATGGTATTTGTTACATCTGCTAATTTTTTCGTTTAAATTAGAGTTTCCTAACATGTTCAAAGTTTAACATTTATTATTTTCTGTTATAAATTACTGAAATTACTTACAAGTTTAATTAAATTTAAATTACTTTCCTAAACCTAATTTAGTCTAAACATGACACTAATGAAACCATAAGTCAAATAAATATTCATTTAAAGAAGTCATTAGTGTAGAATAATAAAAAAAAAGCTTGATTTAATGAAACTAGAGGGACTAAAGATGCCAAGTGACAAACTTCGTTTATAAACAATTCCATTCCTTGATTGTTCATCCACAACAAAAACACACACTGCACACACAAGCCTCAAGCTCTGTATTTGAGCAAATTCATCAAGCAAGTTGGGCATTGACTCTTCCATGAATGGAATTCTAGTCACCTAAGACCCAACAATAAGCTAGATAACCCTTGATTTCATCCAAATTAACATTCTATTGATCTATAAGATAATGGTGAAATTGTAGGGTGCATGCTTTTGATGAATTATTAGTTAGGGAAGGCACCTCTTGTATAAGAGAGCCTTATTATGATAAAATCCTGAGTAAATCATGTTAACATTAACCTAAATAGGAGACCCTTGAAGTTCATGGTATGAACTTGGTGGGTTTATGGATTGTGTGTATGAACCTATGAATCTTGATGATATTCTATGTGTTTTGAAACTTTGATTGTGTTTGATGCTAAAAATAATGTTGATTGTATGAAGTATAAACTTTGAAATGAAAATGGGTGGGATCTTTATAGACTAAAACGCCACAATGAGGCTCGACTTCATTAAAGCACTTATTGACATAATTAACATAGGCATAATGTTAACGAACGCGTGTGTATGGTTGTTTGTAATCGCGACTAACAACCAATGCTTAAATGTCTATATGAATACATCTAGTTGTCAAGAAAGAGACCTCGGGGAGTAGCTTGGGCAAGGAATTGAAGTTAAAGGGACACGAATAAGGTAAGTCGTATCGCGACCTCTAATACTTGCTTATTGGAATGTGATGACTAGTATAGATATGAGATGTGATAATAGGCTTGGGGTCACGTTTCATCATGTTGGACAATCGAGGGATTCTCAAACACTTTGAATTTATGCATTTGGACCGGGCGAATAAGACCAATAGAAGTGGCACACGTGGCTATGGACACGAGGCTTCGCCACAACGGTAGAATGACTATGCAAAACAACACACTTGTCAAGCCGAGTTGAGAATTGTAATCAAATTGTCCAATGTGAAGGAATGACGTCTTGAAAGCCTTGTTAGTCTTGTTGGTGTATGATATTGAGAGATAGACCTCCATTGGCCTTTAACTTATCAAGTCTAGTAGAAAGTGTGCATTGTGATGAGTAGGAAATGCAAGCCATTGGGTACAAGCCATGATAGTTCAGAATTGAAAATAATCATTCAAAGTAGTATTCAAGTTAACTCTTAGACTAACTTGAATCACACCATGAGAGCACCTTGCATTGGTTATATAGTATAACGACCTTGGAATGAATGTCAATATCTCGTGTTCTAGGACTCGAAAGCCTACTAACACATAAGGTTTAGCTTAAGGTTTAGCTTAAGTGCAAGAAGAATGGGGCTTAAAATTGGCCAAGCATGGGAGAACATGTGGGATACAACACCATTAGACCGTAGGCTACGGTCTATAACCGTAACCTACGGTCAAGAAGCCCAAAATGGGCCGAAGCTTTGAACGGCTACCCTGCATAACACGAACAGCAGCAACAGCATTAGACCGTAGCCTATGGCGGGTATGTTAGCTTGATTTTTGTTAATTGGTGCTTTTGATGTTTAATCCTTTAATTCCAACGACAATCCGTTTCCATTTAACTATAATTTTGTATACTAACAATATTCATGTGGGTTTGATGTGCAAAAACCTTAGGTACCTTGATGTAAGCCGAAGGATGATCGTGACCGACTCTCGAACCGAATGCAATAGTCAGTTGAAAGCTTCCGCTATCGCTAAACGTGGTGTCATGTTTTGATGTTATGACTTAGTTTTGTAAACTCCTAGTTACATTAGTCGTGTATTGTAATTATTGATCAAAAATGTTCATGCATAAAGTTGCTAATCATCTAGTTTAGTCTAAATCGGATATTGGGGTGTAACACTGGGAGCTAAAACATAGACAGTGACATCAAAAGATGAAGCTACTCGTCCTTACCGACCCTCGACGAGCATTTCCCACTCTTGTTCACGCAGAGGAGAGCCAACATCAACTTTAAGTTAAAAGATGTCAAACAATGTCAACTATGATGCATCTGAAGACCCTATAATATATATATATATATATATATATATATATATATATATATATATATATATATATATATATATAGGGGAAGGATAAATTGAAAACCCTCTTGAGTTGAGAAAACCTTGGAAACCCATGTAAAAAATCATTTTTTTTTTGAAAAAAATAACCAATGTAAAATACATGTTTTTAAGCATTTTGGGCCAAAAAAATATAAAAAGCGCCGAAGAGATTTTTTTTAAAAAAATAAACAAAGTTGCGCTTTTTACATATGTTTTCAGCTTTTTACATAAACAAAGCTGTTGTAAACATGTGTTTTTGCAGCTTTGTTTATTTTTTTTTTTAAAAATCCCTTTGGCGCATTTTTTATTTTTTTGGCCCAAAACACTTAAAAACATATATTTTATATTGGTTATTTTTTTCAAAATTTTTTTTTGATTTTTTACATGGGTTTCCAAGGTTTTCTCAACTGAAGAGGGTTTTCATTTTATACTTCACCTATATATATATATATATATATAGGGGAAGGATAAATTGAAAACCCTCTTGAGTTGAGAAAACCTTGGAAACCCATGTAACAAATCTATTTTTTTTTTTTTTGAAAAAAATAACCAATGTAAAATACATGTTTTTAAGCATTTTGGTCCAAAAAAATATAAAAAGCGACGAAGGGATTTTTTTTAAAAAAATAAACAAAGTTGCGCTTTTTACATATGTTTTCAGCTTTTTACATAAACAAAGCTGTTGTAAACATGTGTTTTTGCAGCTTTGTTTATTTTTTTTTAAACAATCCCTTCAACGCTTTTTTTATTTTTTTAAAACAAAACACTTAAAAACATGTATTTTACATTGGTTATTTTTTTCAAAAAAAATGATTTTTTACATGGGTTTCCAAGGTTTTCTCAACTCAAGAGGGTTTTCATTTTATACTTCACCTGTATGTATATATATATATATATATATATATATATATATATATATATATATATATATATATAGGGGAAAGTTCAATTGAGAACTCATAGTTAGGGAGAGAACTCGAGAACTCCTACTTAAATTAAGAAAAAAAAAATCATAACTCAAAATTTAAGTCAAAAAACAAAAATCTGGTTCGGAGCTTCTCTTTCCCATGTCATCCCCGTTCAGAAAAAAAAAAAAAAATAGGCGACTTCTAATGCACGTGTGTAGTAAATGTCCGGTTAGCTTTAGGGTTTAGTTTTTGGGTTTAGTTTAGCTTTTAGGGTTAGTTTTTTTTTTTAAGTTTAGCTTGTAAGGTTTAGGTTTTTGGGGGTGGGTTTAGGTTTTTGGGTAGGGGGTTAGGTTTTTTGGTGGGGGTTAGGTTTTTGGTTGTGGCGAGTGGGGCTTAGGTTTTTGGTAGGCGGTGGGTGGGGTGGGTTTAGGTTTTTGGGTGGGGGGTGGATAGGTGGTTTAAGTTTTTGGGTAAGCGATTTAAGTTTTTTGGTGAGAGTGGGGGTGCGTAGGGTGGAATTAGGTTTTTGGGTAGGGGTAAGTTGGGGGTGGGGGTTTAGGCTTTTGGGTTATACTACACATGTGCAGTAGCGTTTTTTTGGTGTGTTTTATTTTTTTTTCTGAACGGGTATGACGTGGGAAAGAGAAGCTCCGAACTAGTTTTATATTTTTTTACTTAAATTTTGAGTTATGATTTTTTATTATTTTTTTTGTATTTAGTTAGGAGTTCTCGAGTTCTCTCCCTAAAATGAGTTATCTATTGAACCATGCCCTATATATATGTATATAGGAATGAGATCAAATAAGAACCATAGGGGTAGTTAGGAACCATAAGAACTAATCTTAACCTTCCATCTTTGATTTTGATCTAGAGGGTATTAGTGTAAATTTACAATTAAATAATTATATTTTTATTATAATTAGAATTCATAATCAAATTCAGTTACTAAATCAGAGTTGATTGCTTTCCTTAAAATTCTCAACAACTACCCTAAAACTACGATCATGATCAAAATCAGAATTCATAATCAAATTCAGTTTCTAAATTAGATGAAAAGAAGAAGAGAAGCCATATAGAGTTTTTGAAAAAAGCAAAATCGTATACCTTCTATTTCGATTCATCAACTACCAATGGAAAATAATTCTTTAAACGAGAACATCGATTCACAATCTTCGAGGGATAATCACGAAACATCCTCTCAACCTTTATATCTAACTAGTATAGAAAGTCAAGGTTAGTATGTTTTAAATATATGTGGTATCATACATGTATGGTTTTTTTTTTTTGGTGATTGACATATTTGTGTATAATTTGTTGTTTCAAACTAAGAATGAGGGTGTGCATGATATGGAGTATTTACGTTTAGTTTTTATCGTTTCCCTTTATGTGCTGATACACAGGTGTATCTTACTTGTAAAATGGTTGTACAGTAGTTCAATGTAAAAATTGAGAGAATGAATATGCATATGTAATGAATATACACAGGTGTATTCTATGTGAGTTGTTTTTTTTTTATAACTGTAATGGGTTATATACTCGAACATGGTTTTGTTCTATACACAAGTGTATTATATAGATTTGAATGGTTGTACAGTAGTCTGTAGTTTAAATATATGGTAATGATATACACCGGTGTATCATTTTATACGTTTTGGTAGTTTTATATAATAGTTTTTTTTATATTGTAATTTTTTTTTCCTAATTACATATTTTACATTTTAGGGTCCGTTGCTAGCAACGTATATGAATCTTTTAGCGGGACGAGATATTGAACGCTAAGTGTACCAGAAGGAGTTAAACCCTGTGTGTATATATATACACACATATATATCACACTAGCCGATTACCCCGGGAAGGTCCCGGGGTTGAAAAATTTAATATGATTTAATAAAAAATGATTAAAAAAAAAAAGAAAACTCAAATCACGAAAAGAGTAAATAACTTAAACATAATCAATCTTAGTTAAAAAACATTTATTTAAAAAGTTAAAAAAATAAAAAGCATAAACCATATTAAACATAATAAAGTATTAAAAGGATAACCTTCAACATATAATCATCTTCACGTAAATTAAAATATGTTACAATTTGATTAATGAATAACCTGAACACTTTGTGTTTTTTTCTGTATGAATATAACCCCACAAAAAATAGTCGTTTTTTTTTTCGTTTTTATATAGCACTATGGTACTCGTTGGAAAGATAATAAAACGCTCGTTAATTTGGTGTAATTTTTTTATTTAAAAAATCTCGAATATAAAAGATATTTATGTTTAAAAATTATGGGAGGAAGATAAGAGAGAAAAATTTAAATTTGTTTTTAAATTCCTTTTTCCTAAAATAACTCAATTTAATTTTAGTAATTGAGAATTAAGAGATAGAGAGATAAATTTAGAAAAATACTCAAAAACACCAAAAACACTCAATTATTAAGCCACGTGGCACTCTCAATGGGCATATATGCTTTCTTTGTTTTTTTTTCGTTTTTATATAGCACTATGGTACTCGTTGGAAAGATAATAAAACGCTCGTTAATTTGGTGTAATTTTTTTATTTAAAAAATCTCGAATATAAAAGATATTTATGTTTAAAAATTATGGGAGGAAGATAAGAGAGAAAAATTTAAATTTGTTTTTAAATTCCTTTTTCCTAAAATAACTCAATTTAACTTTAGTAATTGAGAATTAAGAGATAGAGAGATAAATTTAGAAAAATACTCAAAAACACCAAAAACACTCAATTATTAAGCCACGTGGCACTCTCAATGGGCATATATGCTTTCTTTTATATATATATATATATATAGATAGGTATTATCAACTACTTTGTTCCAATCCCTATATATACATGTGTATATATCTTCTATTTAACCAATAAAACGTGTACACTCATTGTTGTTGGTATGTACATCTTTTATTCGTCTGGTATCTTTTCAAATTCTCCAACAGCCGCACACATATTTTCTTCTTGACGAATGTCTATAAAGTATTCTTTTCCATTTTCCGTTTAAATATGACCTCCAGCTCAGCTGGGGAGAGGTGGGAGGGTTTACTTCTTCGGAGGGTTCCCGTCCGGGCTTGGTCTTGAGTTCGAATCCTGTACACCACGAAAAAATTCCCTGTAACGGTTTGAGATAACTTCAAAGTGGACACCGGTGCGTGGGTAGTGATTCGAACTAGGGTTGAGGGGTTGTCTGTCGATTGGTTTCACCGCTGAAGTACACCTTCCCAAAAAAAAACTAGAAAAGTGAAATATATTCTTTTTTTTTTACCTTTAAATTTAATTTGTATTTACTTTACTTTAATATAGTTCCGGCTTGCAATTGTAGTTTCCAAGCTTCATTTATTACGCTCTTGTTCCTCATTATTCACTAACGGGTAACACTTAGGTTGGGTGATATGGATTGGAGCCCCTAGCGACTCCACTGCGTTACATCAGCGTCGCATAGGCAATTGGTTCCAAAAGCAACCCCCCCCCCCCCCCCCCCCCCCCGTGTTTTTAAATCGTTGGAGAAAATGGTAAACTGAGACCCACAACCGAGTCGTTACTCGTTAACGAGTTGGTCAATGTTGCCACCCAATGGCGCTCAAACAAGAGGGGGGGGGGGGGGGGGGGGGGGGGGCTATTGCTTGTTATTAAGCTGAACAGAGAGAGACGCAAACCCAAACCACCCATCCTTATGGTCTTTGAAATTGATAGACATTAATTTTATTGTTATTTTGTATGAAATAACCAAAATGCTCCTACGATCAAATCTATTATTAGGGATTAAAAACTAGAATGATCAGAACACTTGAAATTAATTTAAGAAAAAACAAAACCCCATTTCCTCTCTGTCAACCCACAGCCCTCACTACTTTTTATCCTTTTCTCCACTACTGATTTCAGTGCCCAGAAAAGCTATCACAACATCATTCACCCGGCCCAAGGTGAGCCCGCCAAGTTTGGTGCTAAATAATCACTTATTGACTTATTGGCTTTTCCAAGAAGCCAATAACTTTTGTGTACGAGAAATTCAAAGCATTCAACCAACAAATTGATCTGAGGCTATAAAAAAAATCATGTTTAGCAAATTTCATTACCATTTTGGGATACATACTTGATGTTCGATCATATCAAAATGAAGAAAAGTATGTATAAACCTCTAATCTTCTTTCTTGTCTGAATCATCATCGTCATCTTCTTCGTCCGCCACATGTTCTTCCTCGTCATCGCTGTATTCGCTTTCATCGTCATCGTACTCATCTTCTTCCACTTGTTCCTCTTCAACCCCATCCTCCGTCCCTGCACCCTCATCTACCTGAACACCCCTGGTCCCCGCTCTCGTCCGTTTCAAAACCTTTATCTTCAAACTCATTTTCGTATCACACCCTAGCCACGAGTCACTCAAACAATATAAAGTCAAATTATAAGTACCCTCCTCAGGAGCCAAAAACCGTCCTATAACCAATCTCGACCCATTTTTCACTTTTTCGACTGCTTCTTTAACAGCTGAGTTAAGTTCTTTTGGGCTAGCCCCAGCCCATTCCTTTGATTCCCGGATAACTTTTGGAGCAGCAATTAGTGCAGCAGATTCATCCATGAAGCTCACTTTTTGTGATATCCAGACGCTGTTGGAGTTGGAATCGGCAAGTAGTAACCAAAAGTTTTCTTCTTTGTGGAAAGGGTAATAGGGGCAGTGAGGAAGGGCTCGAACAATGCGGTTCTTACGGTTAAGTGTCACCCAACCACGCATTGTCACTATGTCCCCTTCTTGTATTGCTTCTTCGCCTTCAGTTTCACATTTGATGTCAAAGGTGATGGAAGGCATCATTTCTAGAACCGTTTCTACATCTTGGGATTGGGCTAGAGAGAACCCTGCAACCCTCGTTAGTAGGTCTGCACGCTCTTGTTGGTTCAACTCTTGGAAATCCTCAAAAGTGCGAACTTTCTGCAACCAACCAACATAAATAAATATATCACCACTTACGAATATGATGTGTTCTCTCCAAACATAAAAAGCCAAAAAAACAAGTTGTTGAAAGTCACTCAAAAGGCTACATTTTATACATATGAGTAATGACCAACTACAACAATATATTCAAAGGGAGCATTCAAACCCACTGTAGAACTGTTTTCAGCGTACCCATTTGACAAGTTACACAACCCGTCCATCTTGCCACCTCCATATATGAGCGTTTCTCCTCACTTTGGGATGTCTTTTATGTCAAAGATTTAATGGTAATACTCGATGAAAGTTAGCAGTATGGTAAATAATTAAAAGTCGCCCAAAGTGTACTTCTAATACATTAAAACCTCCCGGATCGTTTTGATTATTATTGACTTGTTATGATAATAATGTTTTGTAATCATACAACGCATTAGATATGTATAGAAGGGAAAAAAAAGGTCTGCAAGCCAAGCTAACCCGCCCCGGCCCGGATCACCCGGTACTATAAGTCATGTAACCTGTTACCCAACCCGTACGTCTAGCCACCTCAAGTATTAATAAAACTTGCTCCACTTTCCAAGATTATATAGACCGGATTACAAAGATTAAGCGAAGAGCTAGTTCATACCAGACCTGAACTAATCTTAGTTTACAGATCACTTGACAAAAATGACAGACTAGACTTTAGTCAGAAAAAGAAAGTTGAAGGAACAATACAGCGTCTGGAGAGGTACCTTTCTTGCAAGCTTTTTTAGAACAGACTCGCTGAAATGTGGCAGTTGCAGAAAAGGGGCAATTCCTTCAGTTGACCCTCCAGCAGGTTTTCGTGCACTGAGTGGAACTGCCTACATGTCACATTCTGAAACTTAGCTGAATTTTAAATGAAATAATAATATGGAAAAAGAGCAGTATGTGTCATGTTAAAAGAAAATATCTGGTAACTATCTAAATTAAATGGCCACCACGGCATGTGTAGTGAGCGCCAGTTTAGTAACTTTCAGAATGAAAAAATAATTTTACTAGCAAAAACAGATATGCAACAGAAGACAGTTTATTACGCACACAAAAAAAATATATAAGAAATAATCAAAATATGAACATAAGATATTATCAACATATAAGCATAAAAATATGCCAAGCTAAATGCTAATAAACAACTCATTCATGTCTTTGGGAACTTAACTATAGCTAACACCAAACACAGAAACAAAGACATGCATAGTTTACAGGAAAAGCCAATCTACGAAATGTGTGATACTAACTTTCACAACCTCGTAAAACATATAAAAGAATACATGCAACCCTACTCTTTGAGTAAGACAATATATATTATGAAAATCAAGATCAGCACGCACTCTGCTCCTAACAGTGGTGAACTTCAACAATATCCTTCCATATCATAATCATAGACACTTTTTTTTAATTCTAACTGCACCAATCATTTAGAGATGGAAAAAAATCACTTTACAATCTTTGATATCTATTCAACCCTTCAAAAGGTTTTACTTCACCAGTGTAATTTCTAGCATTTAGAAATTTGTCTATCGATCCCTGTTAAAGTTAACAGTAGCCCTAACCTGTCTCAGTTAAAACTTAAAACATTAGGCCCTCTCAGCAAATGCATGTACCATTTGGCTTCTGACCTAATTGATTAATGTTCTTTTCTTGATCATCGTGCCTTTATGGGAATGCAAATTACCGTAATCAAGCTTCAAGCATTTATAATTAACATTGTTCGTTACATGAGTCCTGATCATTAGATGACAGATGGCCAAGGTTGTAAAAATCGGCCTAGGAGCTAGGTGGAGGTGATTATCGGAATAAGGGGCGGCGGGCCTAGGCGGTGGTTTTTTTTTTAATTTTTTTTTTTAAATTTCTAAGTATTTCTTAGTATTATGTGTATATATCTTAACATATTTTCAAAAAACACCTAAATTTATGTGTATATATATAAAATACGTATAAAAATACCAAAACGCCTAATTCCGCCTAATTTTCGCCTAGTCCCGACTAGTCCCTAGGCTGGACCTCACCGCCCGCTTAGCACTTTCTGCAACATTGCAGATGGCTTATGTTGACTTAACATTACTGCCTTCAAAGTTTTAGTTCTTATGTCATATTTTAGAGTATGAACTCCGTATTGCACCCCAGATGAACTAGATTACCACCCACCTTAGGCAGTTAGGCCTATACCTTACCTTACCTTGACCCACTCACCTAGGTTTCAATAACTACCTACATACAGTCTTTTTACTTACGCCTTTCATATCTTTTGCATTTAACTGATATTTGATGTCATAAAATTACTCTTTTGTGTCTCTGTAGGAAGCACACCAGCTTCGCATAACTCAGCATTTAAAAATCTCATAAAAAGACAAATCTCTCAGCTGATATGCTCTTCATTGAGTTATATGGTTTTAGGTCTAATATGCCCTTATGACTGATGTGGCCTCCTTCCGTAAAGCCTTAGATTAACTATATTACACAAAAAGCTAACAAACTGATACTCCCTCCATCCCCACTAAAAAAGTGAAGAATTCATCACATAACGTATGGTTCGTCCAAAAAGAGACAGAACTTCCTTTAGGGGTAACCTTTTACCTACTTTTACCTTTTGCCATTTAGCAAAGATCACTTCAAATTAGTAACTTTAATGGTGTTAAAATTCTTTTACATTCTGTCTAGGGGAGCTTTTTGATATTCAGTAAATAATCTGCAACAACCGTCTTATAGTCAAATGTTACATCTTTTTTAAACAAAGTGAGTAATTCACAACCTTAGATGCATACCGAATCTATAAACACTGCCATTCCCAGTTATAATTTATAAAGACAGATAAGTAAGCGTGAAAGATACTAAAGACTATCCCAAACAGCTCACTACTACATTGCATGGAGTGGTCCAATGAAGCAGTGGTGTTAAAAATCACATTAAAGCCCACAGCTAGATAAAATATATTTTTTTTCCTTATTCGATGATTAAAAGATAAAGCAGAAGTAAACACCACCTGTATTATACTCTGTGAGAGCTCAACCACCCCAATTGCAGGTCTCAGCCACCCATGCCCATGTGGAGGACGCTGTAGAACTGCCATCTACAACAAGAAAGGCATGCCTTAGAATACGAACCGTAATGAATTGAGTAAGCATCATTGAATACGCGTAAAAAAACTAACAAAAGAACTACAAATAAATATTCCTACCTCTTGTAAAAAATTACAAGTAGAGTAGGTATAGGAACAGAGGGAAAAGTAAATTGACCAGAAGAAATGAGATTAAAACAAGTACTCATGTAGTCTGAAAATTTTCATTCATCCATGTTGATAACATAACAGTACAGAGAAACTCCACAAAAAAATATAAAAAGTTTTTAGAACACGAAAAATTCTAAGTGGCTTCACTACCAGAAGAAAGAACATAACAGAAGAAAGGACTCCAAATAACCTTTTTTTCCCTAATAATAAACAACATACACATACCTTCATTAACTCTTCAAGAAGGCGGGGAGCAACCTCAAGTATACGTCTGAAATCACGCTGCAAGGATGGAGATAGACATCCTGACTCACGATTTAGTTGGGCTTGAGCTAACAATTCAGTCTGTAGTCAAAAGATTCTAAGCATCATCAATAGCAATTATCAATACCAGAAAGTTAACCGTAGACATAATAAAGTTGATATAACCTTCACTAAAGCTGGATGCTGCTTCCAAAACTTAGCCTGTTCTTGTTTAATGTTCTTAAGGTCCAAATTCAGCTCACTTCTGACCAGGACAAACAGTCTCTGAAGGGGTTCTCCATCACTCCGCCGAACTGGAATTTCCATGTATTCAGCCGCTTTTATGAAAACATCCATCACCTTACTGTATAGTTAAACAACAATTAAAAATGTAGGCACAACAAGAAGAATAAGATGTTCTTTTGATCGGTTCTCAGATAGCAGTCTAATAACATTCATTAGAATACAAGTACAAACAGGTTCTCATAAAAATACCATAAAAGGTAGCTTGGCACAAGAATGCAAAATCGTTGGTTAGAAATGCACAAATAAGTCATCCAACTAGGTAAAAACATTCTACTAAAAAGGTATAAGTCAATAGTAAGCCATACCTTGGAGCCAAAGAAGGCTTCATAAGGTAGAAATATGCCGATAATGTATGCTTCAAAACATAGTTTCCAGTATATTTGGATGACATAGATAAGTACATCACAGCCATCACCAGGGGCAAAATAATGCAAATCCCAACAATCCCAAGCAAATTAATTGCGCCTGACGTCCCATCAATATTCAGTAGAAACTGAGGGAGGGCGATACCCATTTGAAGCCCCTGTAATAACAATATACTCAAACCAATTCAGCATTATACAGACAAGTGTAAAGAGTTGGATGACAATTACAAAATAAATCACCAAGTTATACCTGTCTGCCATCAGGATGGCCATATTTTTCAAAGTTCTCACGTGACACAGGATCCGTTAGAGCCTGATAAGCCTTCGATATGTATTCCACAAAATAATTATGAGCCTCTGGAAGCAAAAACAAACTTATGAATTTACAAGGCAAAGAGAACATATTTGGGGAAGGAAAAGAAACTAAAATTCTAAATGGTGGTCAAAGTAAACATCAACCTGGATCTGGATTCTTATCTGGATGGTACTGAATTGAAAGCCTTCTATATGCCTTCTTGATTTCTAAATCTGTAGCTCCATGTTCTAATCCTAGAATACTGAATGGTTCAAAAATTTCTACCTGCCAATTAAGATACACATCATGAATGGAACAAAACCCTTGTTTCAGGTGGGGTCCTTGAGTCCTTCCTCATTCCGCACATAATAGTAGTATATTGGCACCTACGCTATGCATACAAATGGACTGAGTAAAGCACGTATAAAAGATAAGTATGCATATTACCGCATGGCTGCTACTTTTTATGTGATATGCCAACATCACCATTATCACCCAAAGCATAAGAAGAGTCAAGTTATTATATGTCGAAAAGTTTGATATCTGTAAACATTATTTGAAAACTGAATTCAGAATAGATAACAAAAAGTAAATGAATGTAATATACAAGGGATAAGAAACTGACACGCCTAAAGATGGACTTCCGATACTTTCCAGACTGCAAGCAGACGGAACATTGGCACTTGGCAATCCTAGCCTTTTTGGTAGCTAAATGGTATAACTGGAATATTGTGTAAGGTACTAAAGGCAGAGCCAATAAAGAGAAAATAAAGATTGGGAAAAGCGTATTATTCTCTTCTGAAGCAGCCATGTTAATTTCTTTGTAAAAACAATAGATCTGTCAACCTGCACTGAAAATAATACTTTGAATCAAGAAAAAGATATGTAGCAGAAGGTAACAAAAAGAGGTGCACTGTAGCATATGAATGACTCTAGTAGATTAGAATACATGTTCATCAACAATTATAAAAACATAACTGACGTAATAATGCTTATGGTTTAAACACGCGCATCTGATTGCTTTTCCAATATTAATGATAGGTGAACGATCAAATCTGATGCTATACTAATTAAGGCAAGAATACAATAACGTCAATGAGTCAACACCAATATCCATCCGTGAAGACGATGCCATTTTATAGTGTAGTTCTTAGAAGAAAAAACAGTTTTCTAGTGTCAGCCATATGGATGCAGGAGACCAGGAGTGGATCAGACTGATATTTCACTTATGGCAACATGACGAATAAATCATTCGCAAACTCTCTTCTATTAGGCTATTTAAGAATTTCATCTCACAGGTCCAATTTATATGATAACACAAAAAATAAGGTAAGAAATACGGAGGAGATTACCGATCGCATTTACTTCCGTATGAGCCCTGGTTGGGTTGGATTGGGTTGTTTTGTGTGTGTGTGGGGGGGTGGGGGCAAAAGTAAAATTGCACCAACTTTAAAGTAATTTTACGAACGTTAACAACGACGGAAAGTTAATCATGCATCATGTGGTGGCGTTGGTAGCCAAAAGACAAGGGGTCTCACCGGAAGCAGCCTCTATACTCCTACAGGATAGAGGTAAGGTTGTCTACATCTTAGCCTCCTCAGACCCTACCTTAGCTTTGCTATTGGTGGGATTTACCGAGTACGGCGTTGATGATGATAATTTACTTCCGTATGGAAAAAATAAGGATGGGGACCACAAATCGCTCATGATGAGAAAAAGACTATGGTATAATCAAATCTCAAACCAACAAGATTATTGATTTTGTGACGTCACACTACCAAGTACCCAAAATTGTTTAAGGATTGATGTGACCAGCAATTAACCTTGTAATTCCTAATACTAGTACTAAATACTAATATTGTAATTGTTGGGTTTTACCTTTGCATAAAATGTAGATGTGATGCACCTTATGATTAAAATCATTACGAAGCGTATTCTATTAACTTGTGGTTGCACATACCTCATTAAGTTCCTACTAATCAATTCATGTTTTCGAGCATCTTATTAGGTAAGTTTCCAACACATGAATCATTTTTCAAAAAGTAAAAGGTCAATAAGGGTATAAAATTAGCTCTTAAAGGAAATTTTCTTTCTAATCACAACTCATAAAATCACTTCAACCAAAGTTTTACATCATTCGCGGCTACGCCATCAATCTTTTAACATGTAACTTATATAGTTGTCTCAACTAGAAACAGTTTGACATCTAAGATCGCAAATTAAGCAACATAATATCAATAACTCTAGTCATGCATATAATAAGTCTGATCTTGAAATCAAGCTTTACTCGAAATGAAATACTTATCGATAACATTAGTCAGCTTTTGATTGACTTCAATACAATAATAATTTCAAGTGTTTGAAGAATGTAGCAGAATTCAAGTGTAACCAAAACAAGAATAATTGATTCTTATAGAAATAAACATTTATCAAAACGCATAAACAGATAATCAAACCTACATGGATGATATTATTAATAATCTAAGGAGATTGAAAGGGTTGATTGACCTTAACCTTGTGGAGATTTGATTTGATTTGATTTGATTTGAGTTGGTTCGACGGTAAAAGGAGGCAGCCCTAGTTCTAGTTGTTCCAGTTGTTTGTTTGTTTCTTCAGATCTTACTTACGTATCAACACGCTACTTCTTTTCTTATTTATCACTCATCACCAAGGGAAACTAGCTTCTTCCGTTTTTTTTTTTCACATTTTTCTTTTCCTAAAACTTCTATAATAATAATAACTAGCTAATTTACCCTTAAAAACATAACTAAAATAAATAAAGAATATGATGGACCCACATATGACAAGGGTATTATTGTCATATGGCAAGCAAAAAAAGCAATAATTTAATATGCCTAAAACTTTGTGTTTTTCAAACTAAGACACTTCTAATGGGACGGAGGTGGCAAACTCAAACAGGATGAGTTCTCAGTGGCTGTAGTGAAAAGATTAATGATACAGGAGGCTGCAGTGGGTCACGAGCAGGTTCTAGAATGGAGCAGATGGGTTCCGATCAAAGGTAATGTTTTTATGTGGCGTTTGTTGCTGGACAGACTTCCTAAGCGGCAAGCTCTTAAAAGGAGAAATATAGATACAAAGGAAGTTAGTTGCAATTATTGTGGTGAATCAGAGGAAACAGCTTCTCATGTGTTTACAGAATGTGCTTTTGCATTGGGAGTTTGGCAAGCATTAGTGAATTGGCTAAACATTCCTCCTTTATATGCATTTGAAGTCAAGGATTTGATGCTTATACCTCAATAGATGACGGCTCCAAAGATTAAAAAAAATAGTATACATAGGTTAATTATTCTGGCGTGTTGGAGACTAGGAAAGGCTCAGAATGAACGCATCTTTTCCCAAAAGTGTTTAAATGTCTCAGAGGTAGTGGCGGAAGTAAAGTCAGTTGGTGTCGATTTGTATTGATGTAAGGGGTTTCGGGGCCTAGGTGTTTCTGTTTCTTCTCGTAACAAGAGTGCCCTAGGTGCTCGGTTTTTGTTTGTGTGAATGAAATTAATCTTTCAAAAAACAAAAAAAAAATCCCCATTCTAGTGGATACGAACTTTTAAAATTTCCGTATCATCTTCAAAAGTATCTTTAATGTGGTTTACTTTGGTTGCAAGTAGTGTATACATTATATGATTTCATGCATCCACTTTTAAGTTCACAAGGTATATAAGTTGTAGGCAGGTTACGACTGCATAAGAGAATCACTTATAATATGGCTAGCTTAAAGTTTATGTACGTTTTTTATGTATTTTTCCATAGGCTTTACGCAGGGTTCACAAAACAGGTTTTAACGTAATAAACATATCGTATGCAGTCGGATGTGTCCGCATATGCGTATGTGGCTTCTAGGGCGCAGTCCTGGAAGCTACAGGAACACATATTAAGGAACAGCGGGGTGGCCCCAATGTAGATGTGGGCGGCTTTGCGGATAAAGACACCGCCCCAAAAAAGCCTCAAAAAATCTTGGCGAGTGCGTTTAACTGTAAAGCCATGCAGACTATGGAGGAGGAATTTAACTTGTCTTCGCGCCAGAAAGCGGTGTTTGAATGTCTCAAAGAGGCCCATGCTCAAGATTTCCTCACTACACTTCCAATTTACGGACTAGGGCAACATATGTCGGCTATCGAATATCGGGCGGTCCTCAAATACCGACTGATGATTCCCATATTCCCCTTCGACGAACCGTGTCCGATCTGTAAAAAACACGCTTGGACAAGTTTGGAGAACACGCCCTACATTGTAAGGAGTTACCAGGCTTTAAATATAGACATGACTTGGTTAGAGATGTTCTATGGGATGTGTTACGAAGGGTAGGGATTTCAGCCAAAAAAGAGGCTCCCGAGAATTTCTTGACGGACTCACTTGACGGGCGGTCCACCTTGAGGCCAACGGACGTTCTTGTGTTCGGATGGGCGCAAGGCAAGCATGCGTGCGTTGACCTTACTGGGGTATTCCCATTGGTGGGACTCCGGGATTCGGGTTTTGTGGCTGGGCAGACAGTTTTGAAAGCTGAGAGCCAAAAAGTGGATAAACATGAAGCGGCTTGTCTAGAGAACCAGCATGTGTTTGTGCCCTTCGTTTTTGATACTTTTGGAGCGCTGGCCCCGCAAGCAATCAAGCTCCTCGATCGCGTGAAGAAAGTTGTGCAAAGTAATTCCCCAGCTGTTAAGGGCCAATGTTTTATTTTCAATAGGGTATGTTTTGCAATACAAAAAGGGAAAGCGGCGCAACTTGTGGCCCGTTTACCTATGTATCACTTGTAATTGGCTGTCTTGGATTTAGAATTGAATTTATAAATTTATTTGGTAAAAAAAAACATATCATACATGACACGGTGAGCAAAAATATCTAATATGATAAGACTCTTTTAAGTACTTTATATTTCATGTCTATAAATAAGGAGAAACTAGTAAAATTACGCCGCGCTACGCGCGGCAATTCGGTTGACATCGACGATACTTGTCAGCGTAAGCACTTCCACATCATCAGCACTTAACCAAGAACCACCCCGTCACAAAGATCCATATCGGTCCATGTTTCTTTACCCGTCTTCCGATTTCCACCGTCGTGCAACCCATTATCATCATCTTCATCATGGTTGCAGACAGCGAAACGCTGGGTAGTGCGACCGAAAGACGGCAGCTGAAGGGCGTCATCGCAGCACACTTGTGAAATGTTAACCATGACTGCTCCGAATCAGCTGCTGCCATGCCTCTGCCAACACGTGGTTCATTTGTTTTGCCAAAAAAACCTTGTTAGCACACGTTGAAGGCCTTATAATTCTGTCAGGTCATCGCGTCACACCACGCTAAACATGGCAAATAGCTGTGGCTGATTGAAGAGCAAACTTTGTTATCAATGGAGGATAATGATGATATATGTTGATGTTGAATATAATATAATAATGAAGAGAGATGTATGTGATATGGGTTTGGAAACACAACCACCACATGAGCAAACACCTTGTACTAAATATGTGATGGTCAAATTAAAAAAAGCAGAACTTCAGTGTGCAAAGTAAAGAGGTGAAGAAATGGCATATTGCACCGACAGTTAAGGATTAGTATATATGTTGGATCAGTGGCTTATGTTTATGAACACTTATGTGTATCAGATTTATGTATGAGTTAATAAGCAGCGGAATAACAAGTGTTCAAAGGTTTAAAAGATCACTTTTAAGAGGAGTTATTACTCCCCCTTGACTGAATAATAAATGAGAAACAATAAAACAGTTCAAGTATAAAGCAGTAAGAGCAGTTTATGTTTCTTAGATGTGAAATGGATATAAGTTTAAAACTCGAAGGATTTCAATTTAGATCAAAGGAATTACACAAAATCACATATCTAAAATAGATGAACAAACTCATCTATTTATAGACCAATGTACTAAACCATTGTCTGAAGTAATCTAAGATATTTTATCAAAGATATTATCCTAAGATAAGCTTACAACAGCCTGTACATTGAAACTTGAAATCACGACTTTAACAAAACAATATAATAATAAAACTGCTGATCTTCAGTCGGTTAGAAGCTTCTGAACACAAAGTGCTGATGAGTGACAAACTGCTGATGAGTAGTTTGTCTTCAGTAGTTCTTCAGTGAAATGTCTGGTTAGACTTCAGAACTTCTAATGAGTTACTCTTCAGTACTTTGCATATTTGTTCTTCAGTACTTCTTCATTCTTCTTCAGCAGTTGTTTCCATACTTAAACAGAATATGATTTGGACTAAGGTTATCAAAAGGTGGTTTCTTCAATCCTCTTTGTCCCAACAATCTCCCCCTGGATTGATGAAGCCAAAACCTTATCCAATCTTTATTGCTGATCTTTTCTCTCTTCTAGTATCCTCCAGATTTCTGCTGTCATCCAGGTAGTAAGAGTACATCTTTGTTGCTCAGTGAGAGGTCCAAGTTCAGGTGTAAGATGTTGAATTGTAAGAAGGTCTTTGGAAGATAAAATACTCAACTCCTTTGAGTTTTTGTAGACCTTACTTGAACGATCTCTCCTGGTCACAAGTACTGAGTTAGAATCAGTAAAGGACCACTTAATGATGTTTACCTTTGACCTGTCAAAGTCAGAGGCATAGGAAACCAAGCCTGTTTCCTTAGGTTGTCCTGAGGATGATTGAGGGATGTCTTCAATTTCAGTGACTCTCAGGTGAGATTCTTGACTACCTTGAAGTTCAGCATCACTTTGAATAGGCATGTTGGGCAAGTGATGCTCTGTAACAACTCTTGTGTGTGTCTTCTCTTGAATAGATTGTTGTAACTGATAGGCATAAGTAGCCTTGTCTCTGAATTGTGTCAAGAGGGGTTTCTCTTCTACATCAAAATCACCATGCACAAGCTGATTTCCTTCCAAGAGTACCATCTTCAAATCAGTCTTGACAATGGGTTCACCCTCTGCCTTTCTTTTTGTGGCAGGCTTCCTTAGTGCACCAGATGATCTCCTTATAATAGAAGTTGGTTGGACTTCTGGAGTTTCAAATCTCTCTGGCTCTGCAGCTTTCTTGGCCTTGTATTTCTTGTAAGCCTCATAAAGTGTTTGTTCTTTCCATTTGGAGACTGAGGCCTTTGAACCATAGCCATTTGCCACTAACTCTTCTATGATCTCAGCTCTTTTGGCTTTCCTCTCATTCTCTGTTGCTAGCCTATCTGATAGCATCTGAGCTCTTCTTGTTAGTTCTTGTGTTGAGAGTCTCTTGAGAGCCACTTGTTTGGATTTGGAGTTCTTGGTTATGAATGTTATAAGCTGTGCCCTTTTGTCTTCTTCTGCAACAGGTTCAAGTGCTCTCTCTTCAGCCTCAAGCTCATCAAGCTTTTCTTGATACTTGATCAGTTTTTCTTGGAAGTTCAGATCATCTCTAATTTCTAGGCTGTTCCATACTTTGTCTTCTTTTGCCTTCTTTGCAGCCTCTTTTAAACTTTTCTCCAGTAGATCTTTCGACATAGCAATGGGAGTAGGGTTTAAAACAGTTGTGGAAGTTGTTGTAGGCAAAGGAATGGAAGTAGGTTCTCTATCAGGTGCCTTAGAAACTTCTGATGTTGGTTTTGGAGGTAAAACTGCTGATGAAGTAACTTGGGTCACAACTACTGAAGGATTGTCTTCAGCAGTTTGAATAATGGGATCAGCAGTTTCCTCTGATGCCTTAGATGATAAGAATTCTTGTGCTACTTCTTTTCCTGGTCTTTGTGATGGTTTTTCAGCTTTAGGATCAGGAGTTTGTCTTGTTGTAGCAACTTCAGTTTCTGGTTCCTTAGTCTTCTCCCCCTTTTTGGCTTCATCCACTTCTGGAAGCCTCATTGAGTGAGAAGTTGCAGCAGACAACCTTGCTAATTGATCTTGAGTTTGATCCATCTTCTTGTTCAACTCAGCAAGTCTTGAATTTATCAACCCAAACTGATTGTTAGCCTTTAACTCCCAAGCAGTTGTGAATGGTTTGAGTTGATCAATGATAATTTGTTTCATTGCCTGGAACAGGGGACCATTTGGGCTGCATAGTTGGTTCAAGTCTATGCTAGTGTGACCAGGGAATTGGGTAGGTTGTTTTGGTGAAGGAGGGCTTTTTGGGTGATCCTCAGATTTCTCTGAAGATGCCACTTGTGGGGATTTTTGGGCTAAGTGGTCTTTAACCTGATCTTTGGTGACCAGCTTCTTGAGCTTGGATACCTTAGATGCAGGACCTTCAATTTCAACCGTCAATTCTGTTTGTGGAATGTTTGATTCATCATCCAAGCTAATGGAATCATCTGAATCCCTGATAGTGTCCTCAGAGAGGGCAGGATCAGTTATATCATGAGCTAGTCCCAAACTAGTAGTCTCATGAACCTCTTTGTCTTGGAACTGAGGTTTTCCTACTTCAGGCACTAGGCCTTCATCAGTAGTTGCCAAATTTGAGGTCTTAGCAATGTTACTACTGTCCTCAAGTTCACCACTGGGTGATAAGTGAGTAGTAGCAGCCTCAAAATTACCAAGAGTTTCTAAGTTTGGGCTTATAAACTCTGGTCCATCCTCATCTCCCTGGTTTAGGCTAATAAGGTCCACATCCATGTCAATAGGAGAAGGCATCTCCCCAATTTGATCTGTTGCTGGGGGAGTGACATGTATTGGATGGGTTCCTTTTAGTCCTGAGAGAAGTTGGGCTATTTCTATTGTTGTGTGGGAAGGTTCAGGTTCAGTAGTTGTAATGGGTAGGTGCTCAGTAGTTTGGATGGGTTCTGGTTCTGGTTCTGGTTCAGTTTGAAAGGATGGGTCAACAGTTACAGGTTTCTTAAATCTTTTTCTTTGAAAAATAACTGTAACTGGTTTTCTTTTAGGAGGTGGAGAAGGAGTGTGCTGAGAGGATGTTTCAGCTACATCCTTATCAAGTGCAGATTGCACATCAGCAGTTTCAGGGTTCTCCACTTCCTGAACTGTCTTTTTCAATGATTTGGTTTGTTTTTGTTTTTGTTGTTTTGGCTTTTTGGTTTTCTTTTTGGGTTTGGAAGATGTGGGTTCCTTGGGGATGGGTTGTTCTTCCCCTTGGTCATCTTTTAGCACAAGTGCTGGTTTGTTGTGCCTAGAGAATACTTGTGAGGTTAATGGGTTTAAAGTTGTTGCTTCACCCACAAGTACTCCCTCTCCAAGTTCTTTTATTATGCATTGCATAACAAATCTTGGGTACAACAAAAACTTCTTTTTATCATTTTCATGGTGTAAAACCAGTTCATTGAAAAACAGTTTTGATGCCTTAAAAGGTGTTTCATTTATGATTGAATGAAAGATTGGTTGAAAAGTAGAAGGCATCTGATCAATAGACCCAGTTTTTGGACTTAGACACATTATAATATAATGAAATAACAGTTTATATTGTGGGTCAAAATATTTCTTATAAACTGTTGCTTGTGCCAAAGTACCTTGATAACCACATTCTGTCATGGTTAGATGGATGTCTGAGTTTGGAATAAGCTCTGGAGCATCAGAATCCTTCAAACCAAGCCTGATGCTTAGTGTTTCCGGTGATATGGCCATCAGTTTCCCTTTTATAGAAGATTTGAGGGAGATCACTTCATTATTTACTGTCACCGTCTCTGTGTTTGCCCAGAACTCATTAAGAGTTTCTTCATGAATGGGTGGATCGATGGTGAAAGCTTCATAATATTGGGATTTCATGATGAGATCAATCATTTCATCATACTGGGACCAGGCTTCATCTTTCTGAAAGTAGCCTCGCTGATTATGTCCCTGTTTTAACACGAGAGCCATGGTTGTTTTGATCGAACAATATTTTTAGGTTAGAGAAGGGGTTTTGCTTTTGATTTGAGAGAGAGAGAGGGAATTTTGCTTTTTGAATGGATAAGTGTTTGAAAAAGGTATTTATCAGAGGTTTTTAACCGACTAGGTCAAACTTCTGATGAGTGAAATGTCTGTTTTACCCTTTTTAGTCAAACTGCTGATGAAGAAGGTTTCTTCATCAGTGGTTTTGGTCATCTCTTCAGCAGTTTCAACTGCTGATGCAAATGACTTTTAAAACACTTAACTAACTTCTGATTCTTATCAGTAGTTATATCCATTTTGAAAATATCCCATTTTTGATGTTCATCAGTAGTTTTCAAAAATTGTTCATCAGTACTTTCTCTTTCTCAAATTTTTGGTCTTCAGAGGTTTGTGACAGATAAGTATGTAAGTGAAAATAAAATATGTGCAGAACTAAAAAGTGAAACACTTACAGACTTTCTTCTAAGTTTAACATCCCAAGCATGGATACTAACCTCTGAAAAGTTGTTGAATCAAGGGGTTTGGTGAAAATGTCAGCTATTTGATTAGTTGTTGTGACATGCTTCACCTCAATCTTGCCTTTTTCATAGCAATCTCTTATGAAATGATACCTGATTTCAATGTGTTTAGTTTTTGAAAACTGAACAGGATTTTGAATGATGCTAATGGCAGATTTGCTGTCTACTAAAAGTGGAGTCTTGGTCTCTTTGATTCCATAATCAAGCAATTGATATTGGAGCCATTGTATCTGTGAAGTACAGCTTGCAGCAGCAATGTATTCAGCTTCAGCTGTTGAAGTTGCCACAGATGTTTGTTTCTTTGATTGCCAGGACACCAGACAGTTTCCTAAAAATTGACAACCACTAGATGTTGATTTTCTTGACATCTTACACCCTGCATAGTCACTATCTGAAAAAGCAGTTAACTTGGTATTGCTTGAAGCAGGATACCAAATTCCTAAAGTAGGAGTTCCTTTCAGATATCTGAAGATTCTTTTGACTGCAATTAGGTGTGATTCTCTTGGTGCAGATTGGTATCTAGCACAGACACAAGTTGAAAACATGATATCTGGTCTAGAAGCAGTTAAATACAAAAGAGAACCTATCATACATCTATACATGGTTTGATTAATATGTTTCCCTTGATCATCTGGTTCAACTTGTGTGATTGGTGTCATGGGAGTGGAACATGTTTTACAGTCTTGTAAAGAAAATTTGTTCAATAATTCTTTAACATATTTTGATTGATGTATAAATGTTCCATTTGATTGTTGTTTGATTTGCAGTCCCAAAAAGTACTGCAATTCTCCCATTGTACTCATTTCAAATTTTGATTGCATGAGTTTCTTAAAATCTTCACACAGTTTTGAATTTGTTGAACCAAATATGATATCATCAACATAGATTTGAACAAGTAAGACATGATTTCCAACATGTTTAATGAAAAGAGTTTTATCAATGGATCCCCTTGAGAAGTGATTCTTAAGTAAAAAGTTTGAAAGTGTTTCATACCAGGCTCTTGGAGCCTGTTTTAGCCCATAAAGAGCTTTGTCAAGTCTGTAAACCCAATCAGGATGAGAAGGATCCTCAAACCCTGAAGGTTGACAGACATACACTTCCTCTTTTATTTTTCCATACAAAAATGCACTCTTGACATCCATTTGATAAACTTTAATGTTGTTGGAAATTGCATAAGCTAAAAATAACCTGATAGCTTCAAGTCTTGCAACTGGTGCAAAGGTTTCATCATAATTAATTCCTTCCTCTTGGGAATAACCTTGTACCACCAATCTTGCTTTGTTCTTGATGATCATACCAGCCTCATCTGATTTGTTTCTGAAGACCCATCTTGTTCCAATTGGTTGCTTGTCTTGAGGTAAGGGACAGATTTACCAAACCTGTTGTTTCTTGAATTGAAGCAACTCTTCTTGCATTGCTTGCACCCAATTGTTGTCTTTGAGGGCTTCTTGATAGTTCTTTGGTTCCAACTGAGAGATGAATGCTGAGAATAAGCAAAAGTTGGAAAGCTGGTTTCTTGTGAGTACCCCTGATGCAATATCACCCATGATTTGATCCAATGGATGATCCTTGTGTTCAATCAGTTGTTGTAAACCTGTACTAGATGATGGCTCTACAGGTTCTTCAAATAAACCACTGAGATTGATAATATCTGGTTCAGCTGTTGTTTGAACTTCAGGAGTTTTAGGTTCAGCTGAATCAGTAGTTTCAAAATGTTCATCAGTAGTTCCTGAAGTTGAAGCTATTGAAACTTCTGAAGGTTTGATAGTTGATCTTCTGACTGTGTTTGGAGTCCATGGTGCAGGACTATCATCTTCAAATCCTTGAAAACCATTTTGAGGAGGTTTGGATGATTCAACAGTCTTTTCAGGTCCGAAATGAAAGTTGTCAAGATCAAATAATTCAGCAGGATTTGCTGGAATAAGAGTGTGTTTTGATTCATTGAACTTGACATTCAGTGTTTCTTCTACTATCTTGGTTCTTGAATTGAAAACTTTGTAAGCTTTTCTCAAAGGAGAATAACCAAGAAAATAACCTGTATCAACTTTTGCAGCAAACTTAGAGATAGAGTCTTTGATGTTGAGGATAAAACATTGACACCCAAAAGCCCTGAAGAAGGAGATAAGGGGCTTTATGCCATGAAGAATTTCATATGCAGTCTTGGTATGTCTCTTGTTGATAAGAACTCTATTCTGAACATAACATGCAGTGTTGACTGCTTCAGCCCAAAAATATAAAGGTAGGCCTGAATCAGCTAACATTGTTCTGGCTGCTTCAATTAATGTTCTGTTCTTCCTTTCTACCACACCATTTTGTTCAGGAGTTCTGGGAATGCTGAACTGTCTAACAATCCCTTTAGACAGACAGAATTCATCCAGAGTTTTGTTCCTGAACTCTGTCCCATTGTCACTCCTGATGACTTTGACAGATAGAGAATATTGCTTCTCTACTTGTAGAATGAAGAACTTGATGATTTCAGCTGCCTCATCCTTGGAATATAAGAAGAAGACCCATGTGAATCTTGAGTAGTCATCAATGATGACCAAGCAGTACTTCTTCTTACCAAGGCTCATAATCTTGACTGGTCCAAATAAGTCCATATGGAGTAGTTGAAGACATGCAGTTGTTTTAGATTCTTCAATAGACTTACAGGAGGACTTATGCTGTTTACCTTTAAGACAGGAAACACAGTGTTCTTTGCACTGATATTCCTTCAAAGGTAGACCTCTGACCAAGCCCATTTTTGTGACTTTATTGATGGTTTTAAAGTTCACATGGCCAAGTCTCCTGTGCCAGAGATCATTTTCTGAAGTTGATGCCTTTGAGAAGAAACAGGCAGTCTTGTTCAATACTTTGTCTTTTTCAATGTCCACTGCATAGACATTGCCACACCTTTTGGCAATCAGCAAAGTATGATCTTCAATAATCTTCTCTATCAACTTCTGGCCTTCTGGTGATATGATCTTGCATGCTGTCTTGGTGAAAAAGGAAGAATATCCTTTGTCACACATTTGTGAGACACTCAGCAAGTTGTACTCAAGGTTTTCAACCAGATTGACCTTGTCAAACTGCATTCTGCCTAAGGATACATTGCCATATCCTAGCACATATCCCTTGGCATTGTTCCCAAAGGACACAGATCCTTCTCTTTGACTGATAAAATTGTTTATCAGGTATCTGCATCCAGTCATGTGCATTGAGCCTCCACTATCCACATACCATATGCTATTCAAACCTCTGGAGACCCTCTGCACAAGATAGCAAATTAGTTAGTTTTGGCAACCCAAGCCAGTTTGGCTTTGGGTTTGCTCTTGAGAACAGGTGCAGCTTGTTGTGGACCAATTTTAGAAATCCATGTCTTTTTGGCAATGGATTTTTCATTAAAAACAATGGTGGGTTCTTTTTGGTTTCCACCATCAACTTTGGTCATCAGAAGTTTAACCAGGTTTATCAAATCTGTAACTTCAGCAGTTTGTGAAACTGCTGATGAGTTAGGTGAAACTTCTGAAGATGAACTTTGAGAAGATGACTTTTGTTGAGATAAAAGCCTCTTCTTAGAAAGGGTTTTGTTTGATTGTTGTTTGTTGGGAAAAAAGGTATTTTCAAAATTTTGTTTCATCTGTTTTCCCACAATCAGTTGTTGTCTTTGTTTATTTAACTGATTTACCTTTCTATATCTACAAAGTTCAGTTATGTGGTTAAACAGACCACATATTTCACATGCTTTTGCCTTCTCTTTCTTTTTAGATAAATCAAGAGAGCTGGAAGACAATTTACTGACAAAATCAGCATTTTGAAATAGGTCATCAGCAGTTTTCAGGGTCTCAACTCCTGATGTAGTTGAAACTGCTGATGGCTTATTGTCAGTAGTTTTAACTTCTGCAGTACTTTCCTTTTTGAGAAAGTTCTGATGGTAGGATGTGCATTCCTCCATTTCAGAAGTTTGAATCAATTTCTTCCCATCATTATCAGTTTTGTGGGTGAAATCTGTTGGTGATTCAGTGTGGGTATACCCAATGCCAAAGTTAACATTTGGTACCCTTTACAAGACTCAACCAATTTTTCACAATCAACCTTGGTGTCGGCAAGCTCTTGTCTGACTTTTCCTAGGTTGTCTATCATTGTTTGAATCTGTGCTTGGGTTTCAATGGATTTATCATTCAGTTTAGAAATTTCTTTGTTTTTCAAAACAATTTTTCTTTCTAAATCACACTTCATTTGTGTGTATTTTCTCTCCATATCATTGGATTTGCCTTGTAAATGCACATTTGTTTCTCTAATTAAAGCAAAAGATTCTTTGCAAGATTTAGTGCAAAGCTTTAACAAAGATTGTTGTGATACCCGTGTGAGAGCAGAATTTGAAGAGTATCCTTCAAAAGCCATTAAGGCAAAGTTCTTTCTGCCATTATCAGGTTCTCCCCAGTTGACTTCATAGACCTTATTGTCTGCATCCTGACTGCATTCTGATGTGTCATAAGGAAGACTGCTCCAGTCAACATACCCTGATGTAAATAAGCTTTGTTGCTGAGGGGGTTGTTGAGTTTGTGCAGGTTGTTGAGCAGTTGGAAAAGGAGGCATCAGCTGCTGTTGTTGTTGAGCAGGCATCTGAACATATTGTACTTGTGGCACATATTGAACTTGTGGAGCTTGTGCCTGTACAAAATGAGCACTCCCTTGAGTTCCATTATTCCTATTATATGAGGGGTTAAATTGATTTCCAGACATGGGTTGGTTGTAGCTAGAGCTTCTACACTCTCTAGCAAAGTGTCCCAACTTTTGACACTTGTGACATCTAAGTTTAGATTTGTCAAAACCAACTTTTGTTGAGTTGTTTAGTCCTGGAAATTTCCTTCCTGACCTTTTATAAAATTTGTTAGTTTTTAAGCTTAACAGGGCCAGTTGGTGCAATATTTCCATTTCTTCCAAGTCATCACTGCTAAAATATTTTAAATCATCCATGATGAAACACATGTTGTCAGCAGTTTGACTTAGTTCTTCATTGTCATAAGCTGGGAAGGATCCATCTGATGAGATCCCAGCTGTTATGTCAATGTGGTCAAAAGAACCAAAATTATTAGAACAGGATGGTGAGTCTTGTCCTAATAAGGCTGTGCTACCAGGAGTATAGTCATCAGCAGTTTTACCAGATTCTTGCAACTTTTTCTTTTGATTGATTTCTCTCTCAAAAGTTAGTAATTTACCATGTAACCTAGTTAGGTTCAAGGTGTGAAAATCTGAACTTGTTCTGAGGACTATAGAGTAAGTTTCCCATTTTGATGTTAGAGACCTTAAAAATCTATGCAACATAGACTCATTTGAATAGGTCTGATTATTAATTTTTAACTTAGAGATGAGTGAAGAAAATCTTTCAAACTGTTGTGTTAAAGTTTCACCCTCTATGTGAGTAAAAGTTTCATATTGTTGAGCCAATATTTCTCTGATGTTGGCTATCACCTCAGCAGTTCCTGCAAACTGCTCTTTTAGGCAATCCCATAGCTCTTTGGCACTTTCACAATGTAAAAGGCCAGCATATATTTCGTTTGGGAGAGCCATAGCCAACATGGAGAAAGCTTTTGCATCAAGCTCAAATTTTTGGAAATCTTCCTCCGTGTAGTCTTTTGGATCTTTTGGTCTTTCAGTCTTTCCCTCTGGATCAGTTATCATTGGTTTGTGAGGTCCAAAGACTACAGACCTCCAACATCCAGTATTTGTTTGGGAAATAGTATGTGCCAATCTTTTAGACCATATGTTATATTCATTTCTGACTAACATAGGAGGTTTGTTGGCACATCCAGTATTGTAGGGGTCCATTTTTAAGAAGTTTGAATTTGTCAATGCTTCTTTAAAGTGATGGATGAAAAAGTGAGCCTTTTATCCTTTATTGAATATCAATAAGAGCCTGTGTCTGAATCTTCAATTTGTTAGATTGATTTTGATCAGATTAACCAGATGCTCTGATACCAATTGTTGGATCAGTGGCTTATGTTTATGAACACTTATGTGTATCAGATTTATGTATGAGTTAATAAGCAGCGGAATAACAAGTGTTCAAAGGTTTAAAAGATCACTTTTAAGAGGAGTTATTACTCCCCCTTGACTGAATAATAAATGAGAAACAATAAAACAGTTCAAGTATAAAGCAGTAAGAGCAGTTTATGTTTCTCAGATGTGAAATGGATATAAGTTTAAAACTCGAAGGATTTCAATTTAGATCAAAGGAATTACACAAAATCACATATCTAAAATAGATGAACAAACTCATCTATTTATAGACCAATGTACTAAACCATTGTCTGAAGTAATCTAAGATATTTTATCAAAGATATTATCCTAAGATAAGCTTACAACAGCCTGTACATTGAAACTTGAAATCACGACTTTAACAAAACAATATAATAATAAAACTGCTGATCTTCAGTCGGTTAGAAGCTTCTGAACACAAAGTGCTGATGAGTGACAAACTGCTGATGAGTAGTTTGTCTTCAGTAGTTCTTCAGTGAAATGTCTGGTTAGACTTCAGAACTTCTGATGAGTTACTCTTCAGTACTTTGCATATTTGTTCTTCAGTACTTCTTCATTCTTCTTCAGCAGTTGTTTCCATACTTAAGCAGAATATGATTTGGACTAAGGTTATCAAAAGGTGGTTTCTTCAATCCTCTTTGTCCCAACAATATACTAGTATTTGGCCCTCCGCGCATTGCGGCGGCACGCGACGGGTCGAACAGTGCTGAATGCGCTACACACAATTCCTAAAACACAATCCGTTAAAGACATTTATAAAAATGTATAAAACACGATGCTATAACTAAGTGCAAAGTGTTTATAATGATATAGGAAAAACCCGAAGGTTAAAATTTCATTTAGGCAAAAACATCATGTGGTATGGTTACCTTTTTCAAAGTGAAGAATGTCACGAATGTTAGATTTACCTAGATTGCGAAAAGACTTATGAGTTATGGAACAAAAAGAAATAAAAAATAGGAAGTTAATTCGTCATGGATTCATCACACAATGAGTCGTTTAACTTTCTATTTTTGAAAAATAAGCGTAAAAATAGAAATATTGTTTCACCAATTAACTAAGGAATAAAAGTACATATAAATACTTCAAAAATGTTAAAAGAATATATACAACGTGTATTTACATTTACATAATAATTCCATTATATAAAAACAATTTTATTCATACATGGTTACAATAGTGTACCATAAAGCTTTTAAGATTTTTTATCAACTTTCAAATGGTTGTTGTCTTTCTATACTTGTCCATCTTTATAGTTTTCTCTCGCTAAACACAACCTATTTTCAAAGATTTAAACTAAACATATATTCCTTCCTCTAATTGAACTTTTTAGTCGGCACCTCGGCACCACCTACTGCAATATATGATGACTTCATCTCAACCCATTTAACCGGGTGTCTCTCCCTCAACTCATCGATTGTCGGAGCCACTGTTACGCCGCCACCGTCAACTAACGACACCACCCTTTTCTGTGTTCCTTCCTTGATACTAACCCTCTCTTTCCCTCACCTAAAAGAACCCCTTTGATTTAGGTGGGAAACTTTGAATCATTGGGAGATGATGGTCTCTTAATTTTCTCTCTACCTCAACATCATCCGCCACCACTGTATAGTACCCTTCAGTTGAAATCACCGCCACGGGTTTCAGACCACGTCTTTGGAGGGTAGTTTTCTTGCGCCGGTGAAGAAGACGTGATGTCGTTGGTGGTCGCGTCGGTGCTTAGATGTGAGCAGGAACAATAGCCGTCGTTTACACCATAGCACTAACACCGTCATTCATTTGAGCGAGCGAACCAACCTCGTCACCGTGGCATGGCCACCACGGGACCACCGAGAGCACTCCATATCTCTAAAGTCTTGATTCTCTCTCTGTTGGGTTAATGAGTTTGGACGTATATGAAAAGGATGAGGACCCAAGCAAAAATCAAGACAAGGTATAAGGGGTCAAACTGAAAATTTAAAGGGATCAAAAATGAAAAAAAGCACCGGCACAGCAAAATAGGATATAGATAATAATAATAATAATAATAATAATAATAACAATAATAATAATATCCTTTTCCTTTTCCCTTTCGTTGATATTTTAAGCAACTAGGCAATCGTAACTCGTAGGGGTGACCGATTTCCGTCAAAACAAACCCGAGCCTTTAGAATCGTGGGAAAGAACGGTATATGTATAAGTTACAAGGGTCAGTTATAGGTTCTTAAATTTCATAATTTCATAGTTTTAAGGTCGGTTATGAGTAAAACCTATTGTGACAATTTAGAAGGTCTAAGAATCGATAAGGTTTAAAAAAAATACAGCTATGCCTTTTAGGGCTTTGAAATTAACACACGTTGCCTTTCAATTTCCATTTATGTCTCGTCTTTTGCCTAGAAGAAAATAGTTGATCACCTCATCTTTGTACAAGCTTTGTTTTGTTCAACAACTAACAACCTTACCAAATCCTAAAAGGATTGACCGATTTGTGAGTGGTTGGTTGTCTTCTTTGTTCTTCATACTAATAAGTACTAGAAAAGGAAAATTAGGAGAGATAGCGATAGAGATTACAGGTGATATACAGATAACGAACAAGTATATTGAGATATGCAAAAGAAATCACACCTTTATTGATAATATCGAAAATGACACTCTAGAATATTTTATTAATATCAAATTTTTGATATAAATGATATCCAATCACCAATTTAAAATATGTTAGTTTCTTTAGTTATGTAACTTGTATATTATTAAGTGATTTACTTTTAGTTCCTTTTAAAGTTGAATATATAGAAAAAGAGAGGTTGAATCTTTTGTATTTGTTGCCACCTTTTCAACTACATAAAGTTTTAAGTGGACAAAAGACAAAGTAATTCAAATGTTAATAAACTAGTATATAACTCCCACGTTGTGACTAAAATAAAAAAAATAGTAAAACAAAAATGTAGATCTATACCGCCACATGAGGTAAAATATAGACAAAGAAAAGATAAAAATGACAATCGGTATCCTACTAAATGTTAGAAATGTTACATTGAATCGAAAAAGGAGAGTGAAAAACAAAACAAATAGAATTGGAATTAGTAGCGTGAACAGGGCTTGTGTTTGACATAATTCTCTTAAAGAGATTTGCGGTTTGTTCCCAGGGTACACCGGTTCTTAACAATGGTACTCAACCTTTTAAGTCTATAAGAACCTGGTACACCGGTTCTTAACAGTGGTACTCAACCTTTTAAGTCTATAAGAACCTGCACTATTCTGTGCCGAAGACACACCAAAATACTCTCACAACAAACATTCGCAACAAATTAACAAGGCAGCCAGGTTACGATTATCTTTCAGGCAAATGTGCAAGTTCGGCAGTGCACTACCACTGTTAAGAACCGGTGTACTGTCACACCCCGCGTAGGCGGAAGCACGAGAGGCGACACGAAAGGTTTTCAAGCACAAGATTTAAGCAAACATTCAAAATCACTTAATATTAAAAGTAACAAATTTGTTCAACAACGACAACCATCACAAAATATTGTTTAAAGCAAAACACATAATCATAAGGTTTGAAGACACAAAAGGTGATAGTTGTGAATGAATGCCCAACCATATCCCAACTTCATCCATCGCTTACTTAACTGAAAAACATGCATAAAACTTTGTCAACATAAAGTCGGTGAGTTCACAGGTTTTGAAATAGTTGAAAATGTAAAGTTTAATGAAATCCATGAATGACCCATCATTGTCTAGCTAAAACAATGATGATAATGAACGATCATGAGTCCATAACCAAACCTTGACGAGTTGTGCCTCGCACATCGCACAATAAAGGCAATGTATCATCATACAAGAAATACAAGCACTCTTTTGTCGTATGTATCCGGGTTAGAATGACTAACTAAGAATGGGGGTGTCAACCCAATAGATCTATTCAAGTGTTTCATGGCTAAGTCCATAGCTAACGGTTATGGTAAACTAATTACACGAGGGCTTAGTGAGTACTCTAAACATATTGTCTCATGTATACCAGTCTGCTAGGAATTCATTCTAAAACTAGTAAAAAATGCATGTCTTTCCCCAAAATGTAAAACAGTAAAAAGGGGCCGTGAAACTCACCGCAAGTCCGTGTGAAGGCTAGCAAGAATATATGTCCGATAAACTAGGAATCCCGACCTACACGGCCTATATTCATACATGGACACTTTAGGTCTAACGAAAGATTCCATTGTATTCGTGGTTCACCCAATCTATTATGGTAAGTTGATTTAATCTTATTGGTGACTCTTATGATTTATGAATAGGGTTCGAAAATAGTTGTCTTATCATGAAGAAAACTCTTTTCAAAACCATTGATATCTTAACTTAGTTTTTATTTCTAAAACACATGTTATTATTTAAGACAGAACGTGTTATGCTTTATTTATAAATCATACGTGACTCTATATAGGTGTTCATCAACACATGCCTCAACACCTATGTTTATACACACACTCGTGTATATGTATCCATCTATATATGTGTGTGTTTCGACTCACACTCACAAGCATTCATGTCCATGGTATCTACACCCATACATACATACCCATATATACATGTATTTCGGCACATACATACACATCAATGCTTATGTTTACAAAATCGTCACAAACACATATATATACCATATATATACACACGCGTATATACATAGACACATAACTACATATATACATTATACACTCATACATATTCCTATAAATCAAAACGTACATACACATCTCTATATAATACATACGCATATATATATATATATATGTAAAGTATGATACACGCATACATATATATATATATATATATATATATATATATATATTTCCATACGACACACATACATATGCATATTTGTCACACCCCAACCGATGGCGGAATACATCGAGGCACAACTTGTGATAGATTGTTCAAAGACTTCATAACACTAAATTGTGACAATAGATTAAAATAGATTTCATTCGTATCTAAGATTCAACAAGTATACAATTTGTTCATGAGAAAATACATCAACGTAAATAGGAAAAAAAATAAAGTTTGTTTCGTTGTTTCTAAGGCCGAATCCTAAGTGATGTTTCTTGTATCATTTCATCAAGCTTTTTCCTGCAACATGTATAAAATATCCGTCAACACATAAAACATTGGTGAGCATACTAGTTTTGGTTTACATACGTAGTAATTAGAATAATTTACTCAAATCTCATACTATAGCATTGTACATAGATACCATACAAAGAACATAACTCAAACCCGTGAGTTCCACTGCATATACCTAACATATTCATGCTAGGTCCGTTTGATTCTTAACAAGGACCCATAAAGGGGGCGGGGTGCTACTCCTATGGCGCTATACATGTTAAGTGGGCTAATAATAGCTAATGATGATTATGTTTAAGTATCAAGAATCGTAAGCATGGCAACTAGCATATAAGTATGTTTAATAGATTGAGCATGATAGATTAAGGAACATAATACCAAAGTTTATCTCAACAGTTTTGCACAATATCAAAGTATGAGTATAGCGAAACGTTATTTCAAACACAAAACAATATTGCTAAGCAAAACAGAGAAAAAAGTAACAGGGAAACAAACCCGTTTATCTTTCCTTTCAATTTAAAGCTTTTGAAGATGTGGGTCGTTTGGAATACAACCTAAACATCTGACCGTTTCCACCGTTGTTATTGACCCGCCGGAACCCTAACTTGAGACCGATAACCACTCCAGCACTTTTGATTGGACCTTCAGTCGGCAATAATAGCCATTAGAGACGTGCGACCACCTGAAAAACACTGAAACCTGGTCAAGACTTCGTCACATGTCAGTTATTAACAAATCCCACAATTGATCAGGTTTAAAAGACTACCACAGAAACTTCGCCGCCAGAGAAGCTCGCCTTGAAACCCTCTTCGCCGATCGGACTCAAAATATCCTTTGAAACTTTGTCCTCCTCTCCTTCCCATCTCTGTCTCCCTCTCTCTAAATCTCTTCTTTTTCTCAAGTTTTTTTTTCTCACTCTGTCTCTGCAGATGAAAAGGGATAGGGTGAATGGGGATGAGTACCGAAATTCAAAAATTGAATCTAAGAATTGGCCGCTCAAATTCAAGGTCTTTGTTTTTAAAGATGTTTTCTAACACAATAATGCTTTAATTGTTTATACTATGTGCTTAAAATGTTTTAATTGCACCGCTTGCTCCTTTACCTGTAACATTTCAAGAATCAACAAATGATGACGGAAATGTCTTTAAATAAATAAAAAAACAGATTTTAACTTATAACATGTTGACACCTTATCACACTATAAAGATAAAAAATAATTCAAGAAGACAAATAATATTTTTTTTCAGGTTCATACTTGCAATGACAATTGGAGTGATTTGTAGCTTCAAACAATGGCTTAAACACTTCCTGTTGATCTGAACTTCCCCATAACTTCCAATTTTACCTACAAATCAACCATATGGTAAATGATAAGAGCCAATTTGTCTGGCCTTTCCAAAATATATACATAAATTATGTCAATATCAGGGTGTTTTCATCTTCCAATGTAAACCATCAAAAATCAAATACACAATACAAAAGAAACTAATTTAAAGCACATCAAGAAAACATGTAAACAGGCATGACAGACATACCTTCTGTTAAAGATGGGGTACCTTCTTTTGCCACACGTAAGTACAAAGATTTGAGATTTGAGTCTTTCAACTGAAGAACCCCTGTGAAAATTAGATTTACATCAACGTAACCAACAACAATTCAATAAATTAGGAACTTACTTGGTGAACATATGCAATAAATAAGATCAATATAAAGAGATTCAAGATATTAAAGAGGACTCAAAATACATACTTGCATCGGTAACGAAACCACAATCCTTAGTTTCTGATATCGGTAAAGATTTGAGATTTCAGTCTTCGAACCTTAAGCTTAGCTTCCTGCTTAAAAGGTAAAAACAAACATTAGATAAACGCCATCCAAGCCCTAGATCTACAAGGTAAAGTGGTGTTAATACACAATTTATACAAATTAATGAACATGATTAGCTTACCAGTTAGCAAGTCCAAGCCCTAGATCTGCTAGGCGTTCTCACTGCTTCGAATCTCTGGCGGTAAGAGGAGCGATGATGAGGAATTAAACCCTAGATTTTGAATGAGAGAGAGGGAGAAAAAGAAAACGGCTGATGTTTGTTTTAGGGCTTTCACAAAATCACAAAGAAAGCAGCTGGTGTTTGTTGTTTGGTGCTTTAGGGTTTGGTGAGATAACATTTTAAGAGTTCATGTTTCAAATGATTGTATATATGGCTTTAAACAGTTGTACATGGTAAATGACCATTCTTGCCCTTCCTATATGCTTATTAATATAGTATAGATATATATATATATCAATATGCAAAATAAAATAAATAAGTAAACAAACAAAGAATGGTCAAAAGTTGGCTCCCATTTACTGGTCATCGAGGATGTCAACACATTTTCTTGTGTTTTGTGATTTTGTTCCTTTTTATTCAAAGACTTATTTATTATTATTATTGGTATTATTATTTTTAGTATTTTGGTTGGTTTAATAATTTCATAATATTAAATACTGATTTGGGAAAAGTAATGCTTGATCTAATGGATTCTAAAATGAAATAAATTCGTTTATCGATCTGCATAATTAGTTGGTAGTTATTATTATTTTCAAATATATATATATATATATATACATATATAATAGTAATAGTAGTTATTCTAAATTGTCAATGAGCAAGAACGTATTTCCTGCTCAAAGATATTATTGCTAATGAATTAAAAACGTTAAGCGGATACAATGTTTTAATAACTTTCGAGAAAATAGTTGGGCGTTACAGTCTCCCCTACTTTAGAAAATTTCGTCCCGAAATTTATTTACAACAGACTGTTAGGTAAGTTTTCGATCAACAGGAAGATGGGAGTGTAAAGGTTGTAGTTTGCTTTGTTCGTTTAGGTGAGTGACAAGCTTTTGTGTAATATGGAGAGTGTTTTAGATGTTTTAATGAATCCTTGGATGAATATGATTAGACTTAATGTAGGGCTTATCGTGATTTGGACAGGTTGACTAGAGTTGGTCCTTGGTCTGACCCTCAGTCGCGTCTTTGATGCACCAGTAGTATTTCGAATCCGTACTGAGCATCTACCACCGTCCTAAATAGAATTTCATCTCACCTTAACGTACCTGTAAATTCATGATTACGTTCCGGACCGCAATCGTCAATTTACCTTACATTAGGGTGTTACGTCCTTCTATGACACTAACTCGAAGTAAAACGATGGATATGACGTAATTGTATCCTAACTCTAAGAGCTAGTAATTATATTTGTGAAACGAACATGTTGATATGTGACGACTTGATAACGCAATGATGATGTATGTCGGTAGGCAAGCAAGTATTAGCAAAACAAAGCATGTATATGAAAATAAACACGTATGAATTTAGGTATGAGATACAACCAAAATTGGTTGTCTGAAAGGCTACATCCTAAGGAGATGTATTCCTAACATTGTTGTAAGTGTAAATCATGAAGTAATGTTTATGCATTTATTGAAATAGAGAGGGATTGTTTACTTTTCCAAGTTTAAAGGAGATTCAACATGAATACTAGGATGCTTTGAGTTTTAGGTATAAGCGAGTTCAAATTTGTGGATAGAATGTTTTTATAACAAATTTATAAGTATTCGGGGAGATTAAGTTCATAGAATACCATAGGTACTATAGAATATCAAATCTCAGTATCATAGGAAAATCTAGTGTACGAGTAATCAAGTCTTAGGTTTCGTGGATAAACAAGTTTCATGTATGATCAAATTTGCAGGTAGCATCGAACAACATCAAATTTCAAGTATCAGGTTTCATGGTTTAAGGAAAGATTTATGTGTATCAAAACATATCAAGTAATGTATTATAAGTATAATTGTATCTAAGAATGTGTATCTAGAAATGTATCCAACTATCAAGTGGCATAAAGATCTATACTAGTTGTCTGGTAGATAAAGTATCAAAAGTGAACATTTAGCAAAAGTGTTAAGATGCAAATGTAACGTACATGTGGAGGTAGTTGTGATTGTATCATCCAAAGATAAATGTTTATGGACAATCAGGATGGAAGGTAATGTTTGAGTTTATTGAAAAATGAAATAGTCATTCCCTTGGCAGGAGCAATTAATGAGTAATTATGTTTTATAGGAGATGGAGGTGTAGAATGTGTTGGAGAATATTAACAATATGTAAGTCAATGATTGTAGAAATGGAGGACACGTATAGTAAGTGGATGATGGATGATAAGGAATTTTAATATTGAAAAAAAATGAAGTTTTTGGTCGATAAGTATTCAAATTTCGTAGGGAAAGATGTATATGGAATACAGTTGAAATTTAAACCTTGGTTGTGGAAACTGAAAATGTTGGTAAATAATTTAGCTCATTAAGCTTGCAAATTTGTAGATATGTGGGTATAGACTAGTTGACATGAAATCAAGTTTATGAAAATGATTGGTTTTACAAAAATAGATAAATAAATAAACAAATAGATAAATTATAGATGTCTGCTTGCGAAAAGAACTTATGTTTCCTATTACCCATATATGAGAAGGTCAAGTTTCATATGTCGTTAAAAATTTTCAATTGTAAACCAGGTATGAACTAGGTAAATAAAAGGACTTCATGTTTCATGAAAGAAAATTTATATTCGCATTTTTTTTAGCATTACGAAATGACACATAATAGAAATATTGTGTACCTGTTTTGAACAAGATTGTTTTTAGGAAATACAAGGGAGGTTTAGAATAGTAAAAAGAAAATACAAAAGATAATGAAATCGTAAAGTATAGGTAAATATTTGTTAAAATTTTGAGTATGTTATGGAGAGATTCATATGGGTTGAATCAAATATTACATAAGTAGAATAATGTAAAATAATAAAAAGTCATATGTATTTCTTTAAATTAGACGTTATCAAATGTTAGACGGTATAGAATGATAAATGGATTATTAATTCATTTTAAAATTAATTTGGTATACAGTAAAGTAGATAAGAATAAAATTGTGAAATATGATAATATCAGTGGAAAATTACATAAAGTTAAGGTTTTGGATGTATAAATATTTTGGAATTTTTATAACGAAATAAATTTATAATGCTCGAAAGTATTTATTTGATGTTTTATTTGAACATGCTGTCATAAATGCGAAAAATTTCGGTTTGTCCAAAATGTAACGTTTTATAGAACCGATTGCCAATCGATGTATAAGGTTGGAGAAAACTTTGTAAAGTGCATAATCGAAAATACTTGATAATAAAACACTTTAATATGAAACCAGATTTATTATAAAACATTTGATTTGATATTTGAAGATATTAAAAATTGAATATTTTCAGAAATAATGATGTTTATCGATACTTTTGAGAAATTCAAAAACTAGGATCAAGCAGAAGTGGGAGAGGTTTAAGTAATGCGTCTAATAAAATGGACTTGAAGTTGGTTGCAGAATGTAAAAGTGGTTTACAAGGTTTGGATTGTTTCGGAACGGAACTATTACTAACCAAAGTGATTCGAATTTAACATTGAGTTTGGAAACATGCTTTGGCCTAATAGGTGGAAATACTCTCGCCGAAACTTTCGGTTAACGGTATTCACCCTTCCGGTTACTACATGTCCCTCATTAATCGAAAGTTTGAGACTTTGGAGAGATTGAAAAATTCGAGGAATGGACTAATCACCATGGTAAAGGGAATCACTCCTAGCTTGACGATAAAGTTGCTATGATAATGTATAAGAATGAAGCGCTACCAAGATAAAGGAATTCACTCTTAACTTGGTAGTAGAGCTTCTACAAAATGAGGGAGTATGAAACTAGTCGTCAAGATGTGGATATCACTCATAACTTGGTGATGTGGTCTTGGAATTGTGGATTGGTACTTATCCATAGAGTGAAGTAAGTTAATCCCAACTCTTTGGTGAGGTTCCACTAGAGTGAGATGAGTGAAATTGCCATCAAGGTAAGGAAATCACTCCTATCTCCATGGTGAAATTTCAAAGAAATTTAGAAAATAAGGGATTGAAAGTTGTCACCAAAGTGAGGGTTTCACGCCTATTTTAGTGAGTTTATATCGTTTTTGAAATACGAGTGTCTTTGTATTGGAGTACTTTTCCTTAAGAAGGACATGCATCTTTAAGGTTTAAGAAATTGATAAGAAGCAAGTAGGAATATCAAGTATTTCAAGAATGTAAAATGAGTAGTCAAATAAAGGTTCCTAACTATAGACTAGGTCAATCATGACAATTTTCCTAATTCCCTATAGTTATGGCTCTGATACAATTTGTCACACCCCAACCGATGGCGGAAAACATCGAGGCGCAACTTGTGATAGATTGTTCAAAGACTTCATAACACTGAATTGTGACAATAGATTAAAATAGATTTCATTCGTATCTAAGATTCAACAAGTATACAATTTGTTCATGAGAAAATACATCAACGTAAACAGGAAAAAAATAAAGTTTGTTTCTCTGTTTCTAAGGCCGAATCCAAAGTGATGTTTCTTGTATCATTTCATCAAGCTTTTTCCTGCAACATGTATAAAATATCCGTCAACACATAAAGCATTGGTGAGCATACTAGTTTTGGTTTACATACGTAGTAACTAGAATGATTTACTCAAATCTCATACTATAGCATTGCACATACATACCATACAAAGAACATAACTCAAACCGGCGAGTTCCACTGCATATAGCTAACATATTCATGCTAGGTCCGTTTGATTCTTAACAAGGACCCATAAAGGGGGCGGGGTGCTACTTCTATAGCGCTATACATGTTAAGTGGGGTAATAATAGTTAATGATGATTATGTTTAAGTATCAAGAATCGTAAGCATGACAACTAGCATATAAGTATGTTTAATAGATTGAGCATGATAGATTAAGAGTATGAAATCGTTTAAGTTTTGATAGTGATACATGTTGAGCCCCAAAGAATAAAGAATAAAAAGGGGGACAAGTATGAACTCACCGTTTGCGTAGAGAAATATTATCATAGTTGATACTTGTACGCGAGTCGAGAATTTCGAAGATTTGAACCTATATTATCATAATTGTTGGAATAAATATACAACACCATATCTGTTATTTGATTCTTGAATTACAAATTTTCCGGCGACTAAAACTTAACTGTTAATATTCCAAAATGATTGTTTTAAAGTTTCCTATCATATATTTTACGAGCATCAGCTTTAAGAAAAGAGAGTTTAACCTTCATATTTATAAACTAATTTAATAAAATATTATAACATTAGTTTTTATAACAAAATATAATATTCCTAAGGTTAAGTTGTTGTGGTGACGTTTTTCATAAAGCCACATTACAGAATGAATAAAATAATATATAAAAGAATTTGATGGTCATCCTCTTTGTGGTACACTATGTACGAATATCGGAAAAGATAACAAGGTTCACCATTTTTGGACAACTATATTCATGTTCTTGAAAAGGTTTCGAATGTCTATTTCCTGTTAGATGTTTAAGTCACCGGTATATAGAAACTATATTCTAACAGAGAAAGAAAATATTAACGTTGAACGTAAAAGACTAAGGATTTATGAAATCATTACCGTAACAGTCGAATAGTGTAACAAATGTGCGAATGAATAGTAGAGGTGATGCAACGAAGCTTGTCGCGACGGTCACGAAACTTATATACAACGGCAAATTCGGTGGTCGGTTGTGTTTTCGACTCGAGTAGCGTGTGCGGTGTCAAAGTTTTCACTGGTTCTAGTAGTTGTCAGAAGGTTCAATGGAAATTGAGTTGGAGGAGATGGTTCCGCTCTGAGCTTGGTGGTCAAAGGTGGTATTGGTGATTTTATCTCACCGGAAATTTGGTCGGAGAACACAACGAAACCATGAGGATGTTAGTGCGACGGTGTTGGTTCAAAAACGAGTAGGATGGGGGACCTTTTAAAGAGCCCAGGCGCATTGGTTTGATGGCCAAATCTTCCTGTGGTTGTCGGGTTTATTTGGAATCTTTTGGTGGTTGATTGGATTAAGCTGCTCGATGGGGAGTTTTTGGTATGGTAGCGATGTGAGTTGTGTCAATGGTTTATTTATGGCTTCGATTCATAAGCATGCTTAACGATTTCAAAGTGATAGCTTGGGTTTATTTTCTTGGAGCGTGTCTCGATAAAATCCAGCATGTTTAATGCTTAATCCGCGTGGGAACACCCATGGGGACAGGTACCTCGTGTATAGGGAGGGTTGTATGGCAATTGTTGTAAACAAGGAATTGGAAGGTGGAGGATAATAGTTATTATATATATATATATATATATATATATATATATATATATCAATATGCAAAATAAAATAAATAAGTAAACAAACAAAGAATGGTCAAAAATTGGTTCCCCTTTACTGGTCATCATCGAGGATGTAAACACATTTTCTTGTGTTTTGTGATTTTGTTCCTTTTTATTCAAAGACTTATTTATTATTATTATTATTGGTATTACTATTTGTAGTATTTTGGTTGGTTTAATAATTTCATAATATTAAATACTGATTTGGGAAAAGTAATGCTTGATCTAATGGATTCTAAAATGAAATAAATTCGTTTATGGATCTGCATAATTAGTTGGTAATTATTATTATTTTCATATATATATATATATATATGAGTGAATTGCCAAATCCGTCCCTGGGGTTTGGCCAATATTGCTAGATCCATCCATTTTGAGAATTTTCGACTTCTGAGCCACTGAACTTTACACTTCTGTGCCAAATCCGTCCAAATCACAAACCCAGTTAAATAATTCTGTTAAGTCGAGGGCATTTTAGTCATTTCACCTGTTAAAATTCCCACCCCTTTTAAAACTTGTTTTCTTATTCTAAAAAAAATGGTGGGTGTGGGAATCGAACCAGGGTGCAAACCCGGTTCAAACCTTAACAACCACAATTTCCACCACTGGGCTACGCCCTTGTTTGTATTTACAACAGAAAACATAATTTATAAACCCTTCATCCCTCTTACCATGATCTTCCTCAAACCCAACCCACCATCATCACCGAACCCACCCAGAAGACAGAGTGAACCTTTAGAGTGTGTACAGAGATGGTTACCAGAAGCTATTTACGAAAGTGTCCGAAACATGAAGACCGCCACTGTTGTAGGCCCCGCCAGATTCCCCAATCCAAGCAGATGCCCATGGACCATCCATGTTAATTGTTTGTTGAAGATTAGTAAATGTGACGGACGCCCGACTCAAGAAATGGAGCTGTTAGGGCATTCTGGTTCAGTGATGATGGTTGGGTGGGTTCGGTGATGATGGTGGGTTGGGTTTGAGGAAGATCATGGTAAGAGGGATGAAGGGTTTATAAATTATGTTTTCTGTTGTAAATACAAACAAGGGCGTAGCCCAGTGGTGGAAATTGTGGTTGTTAAGGTTTGAACCGGGTTTGCACCCTGGTTCGATTCCCACACCCACCATTTTTTTTTAGAATAAGAAAACAAGTTTTAAAAGGGGTGGGAATTTTAACAGGTGAAATGACTAAAATGCCCTCGACTTAACAGAATTATTTAACTGGGTTTGTGATTTGGACGGATTTGGCACAGAAGTGTAAAGTTCAGTGGCTCAGAAGTCGAAAATTCTCAAAATTGATGGATCTAGCAATATTGGCCAAACCCCAGGGACGGATTTGGCAATTCACTCTATATATATAGATATACATATATAATAGTAATAGTAGTTATTCTAAATTGTCAACGAACAAGAACGTATTTCCTGCTAAAAGATATTATTGCTAACGAATTAAAAACGTTAAGCGAATACAATGTTTTAATAACTTTCTAGAAAATAGTTGGGCGTTACAATATTATCTAGTTCCAAGTTGTTTAATAAATTTTAGACTTGTAAAAAGAATTATTCATGAACTTGGGTGAATAATCAAATGAAAACATGGAATAATAACAAAGTTAGGTTGAGTTACATACCACTTGAGCTTGCTAAAAGGCTTCGAACTAGGTGACCAAGTGTTGAGAGAATGTGTGTTTGCAAGTGACTTGGGGAGGTGGGATAAACAAACAAGTGATCAACCAAGGGTCCTATTTATAGAGGAAAAGTGAGAGAGAAAGAGAGAGAGGGGGGGATCAAGAGGGAGAGAGCCGAGAGAGAGAGAGAGAGAGAGAGGGAGAGGGAGGCGGTGAGAGAGAGAGAGAGGAAGGTAGAGAGAAAGAGATCATTTTCCCATTTTGGCAAGTCAACTTATCTTGATCTTGGAGTGTTTAAAGGATTAACCATTCTATTATAAGTTCAACCTATATTTGATGGACATGATGGTTGCTTTTGGGTGTTGATCTTTAGGCCAAAAAGACAAGGGAAAAGGAGGTTCAATTGTGACTAGTCAACAACTCATGGATTAGTGTGATAACTAAGGTTCATAAGCTTTCATTGTAATATCACATCATGGCCAAATGAAGGTGACTAGTCTTAGGTTTTTATGGATTCTTGGTCTTGATCTTGATCTTGACAAATCATGTGTCCAAGTGGTGTAGTGTTGGGGAATTAAGAGGAAGGGAGGCGACGGTTGGGTTTGGGATGAAAAAAGAGAGGATCAAGCCAAGAAGGGTATATGAGATCTTGCATGGTTCTAAGTGTTTTAAGGAATATTTCCTTTTTGGTAACTAGTGTTGGTAGTTATTCATCCATAATCCTATGGATTTGACTAAGTGTTGGTAGCCATTTTAGATTAGGAATGATTTGGTTGGGTCTTGATGGTTGTGAGCCGAAAAGAAAGAGGATAAAGAGGGAGGGGGCGACGACTTGAAGCTTCCAAGGAGGGTCAACTTAGTTATCTTGGGCAAGCAATCTTACATGGATCCATGGACTAGAAGAAATCTATCCATTTTAGTTACACATCACATCTAGTTTGAGGTATCTTATGAGTTGATTAGTGCATGACTAATCTGTTTAAAGTTGATGTGCATTGTTGATTTGATAATACACTTAAGGTAGTCTTTGTGCTGGGTGTAGGTGTAACAAAAAGGATGATGGGTGTGGATTGTGTGCTTTGGCCGAAAAAAGAAAGAAAGGAAGGAAGGGGAGGGGGCGGCGATTGGTGGTGGTGGTTATTTTGGGTTAATAAGCTATATGTAACCATGTGTTGATTAATTGTTCCACTTTTTATAGTTAAACACAAAAGCAAGATTAGATTTTTCATTAAGATGGGACAAAATGCATGTAAGAATTATATTAAATGTGTTCCTCTAATGTTATTATTTACCTTCATGCACACTCCTACACACACACACATATATGTATATATTATGAAACATTTATTTTTGAAAACACGGATAAAGTTTTCTATATATATATATATATGTATATAGGGTAAGGTTCATGTAGGAAAATGATTTTGTGTAGGAAGTGTTTCAACCATTGGATTTAAAGATGGATGGTTGAGATTAAAAGTTTGGATATGTTTAAAATTTATTTAATATAGAGTGAATAGCTAAAATCGTCCCTGAGTTTTGGCCAATTTTGCTAGATCCGTCCAAAAAGGTTTTTTTTCTCAAATGAACCACTAAGGTTTACATTTTGTTGCCAAATCCATCCAATTCAATAACTATGTTTAAAATTAACATTAAATTAATGGTAGTTTAGACATTTTACCTATTTATTTTGTTTTTAAGTATTTATTAACTTATATTTGCAAATATCACTAAATTAATTAAAAAATAGATATTAACATACGTTCAACCCAAGAGATATAGAAAGCAAATTAAGGCAAAGCAGCATACGAAATTAGTTCTTGCAAATAGTAACTTAGGCCAATTAAAAGAGGTAACATACTGGTAGCAATGACTAATTACTAAGTCGAAGAGCACCGGAAGAAGACAGAGTTGAAAATGGGTGCTCAAGTGTTCTCAACTTTTGTTCGTATAATTCCAAATCGTGTTTCCATTCTCCCCATTTTTTTCTACATTCGGCACAAGGTTAATCATAAAACTAATGGCCTCAAAGATCATTGGTTCGATTGTAGTAGAATTCTCCCCCACGTGATGACATCAACGATACTAGTCTAGATCATCAAAGTATATTTGCATTTTAATTTTAACTATTTAGTAACATTATGCTCACTTTCATGAGTTGCTTATGATGCACAGGAACTCACCATCCAAACATGAAGTCTATGGCTCTGATGGTTGCATCTATGTCATCATAGAGTAATTCAAAATAAAACCCATCAATAAAGAAAGTTGTACCAGAAAGGACCAAATCTCAAAAGAATTGTGTATGAATTTGCAAAATCAAGTAACAAAATTTGGCAGTTTGCTCAATTTTGTCTTAATATATCAAGTAGTTAATGAGAACATTGAATGAGTATTAAAATCACCAAGCATAACCATTGAAAGAGCTTAAAATATATAACAAATTCAAAATAGTCGTTCATGAAGGAACTATCACAGACAATGAATTTAACAATTAAAAGTCAATCAAACATACTTCTAAGACGATTAAAATATGCAAAATGTTAAAAATACCCTTGATTTAACATTAGTTTTTAACAGGTTAGTTAATTGGATGGATCTGGCAACAGAACGTAAACCTCAGTGGTCCAGTTGAGAAAAAAAATCTTTTTGGATGAATCTAGCAAACTTGACCAAACCTCAAGGACAGTTTTAGCTATTTACTCTTTAATATATTATAGAAATTAAGAGTAGGATCGCCATTAAGTGTTTTAAATGAGGGTATAAATGTCATTTTGTGTTAATTTTCTAGAAACCATTTAAATGCTTTCCATAAATCATGGTCCTCTCTCTCTCTTCTCATTAATAGTCCATCTTTCTTCCCATAATCATCGATGATTACAAGTTATAAAGTTGTAGTTGTTGTGGATTAAAAGATTTCAACAGTGTTTTGTTTGTTATAAAATTGTAACATCAGAAGTGTTTTATATAAGGCTTTTGTTAGTTCATTGTTCTATATGGATTAAACATAAGAAGTGTTTTATAAATGTTTATGTATATTAGGTGTAGTTATTGTTGTGGATTAAAACATTTCAACAGTGTTTTGTTTGTTGTAAGATTGTAACATCAGAAGTGTTTTATATAAAGGCTTTGTTCGTTCATTGTTCGATAAGGATTAAACATCAGAGGTGTTTTATAAATGCTTATGTATATTAGGTGTAGTTGTTCTTGTGGATTAAAATATTTAAACAGTGTTTTGTTTGTTATAAAACTCTAACATCATAAGTGTTTTATATAAGGCTTTGTTAGTTTAATGTTCGATATGGATTAAACGTCATAAGTGTTTTATTGAAGACCCGAAAAAAATATGATGATCTTCAGTTATTTTGGGAGAGTATGAAACTGAATAACTTGATATAACATTATGAATCATATGAAAACAATGAATATTTAGTTATTTGGGTTCTTCATAATTAGCCATAAACATTTGTTAAAAAAATGGGAGTAGGAGATTTAAAAAATGGTACATAAAGTCTATAATGCCCTTAATCTCAATATTTGATCCAAGGGCCATAACTCTTTCCTACACATCCTACACAAAACCATTTTCCTATAGGATCCTCTATCTGTGTGTGCGTGTGTATATATATATATATATATATATATATATATATATATATATATATATATATATATATATATAAGATTGAGATCAAATAGGAACCACTACCCTAGTTAGGAACCTTAGGAACCAATCTTAGCCATCCATCCTTGATTTTGATCTAAAGGGTATAAGGGTAATTAGACATCTAATTAATTATCTTTTATTTTTTTAATTATAAATGTATTACCAACCAAACCTCTTCTCATCATCATTTATTAAATTAGGGTTAATTTCATTATCCCTGTATCATGAGAGGCATCTTCGTCTTCCATTCCTCATATACCAACCAAACCTCTTCTCATCTTCTCCACTTATTTCATCATGTATTACCAACCAAACCTCGTCACGAACATCGCTGGGCGTCCGACATCGTCCCATACAACATGTTAAGTGGTGGTTATTCTCCGGCATACACTGATACGTCGTCGTTGAATTCAGGTTTTTTTTATATATATTTTATGATTAAAACTCAAGAATCCTCTTTTTGTTCTAAGGAAACCACTTGTATATGTTTTTTTTCGTATTTATCTTTAAGAAACCAAAAGATAACTTTTTACTCTCTAATTGTATTATCTTTTTGCATTAAATAATATTATCTAGGTTTTTGAACCGACATCGATGAGATTGAAGCCAAGATTGAATATGTATAACACATATGTCTCGTTGTTTTGGGATTTATCATACACATGTGTAAGATAATATTTAAAACACGTATAATATTCAAGAGTTTGACTAGGGTAGATTACAATGTGTAAGCAATATGCATCTGTGTATACTTTGTTTGTTTTATGGTTATTTAAGGGTTTGATTCACAGACTGTGTTAGATTACCATTTGTAAGCAATATGCATCTGTGTATACTTTTGTTTGTTTTATGGTTATTTAAGGAATTGATACACAGGTGTATCATTTAGTTCACTTATTAGTTTCACTGGTGATAATCATTATACATGTATGTACAATACAATAGTGTATATACAATATTAATTAACATATATGTGAGTTTTTTTATGTATAACGACTTGTATATATTGCTTTGGTTTTTTATTATTTAAATTTTTAATATTGTAGGTTCCCTTGCCAAAAATGTATATGAATCTCCTAGCGGGACGAGATATTGGATGCCAAGTGTACAAGATGGATTTAAAACCTATGTAGGCGCTAGGTTAGGGGACACGACACTAGAAACTGTCTCCTGAAGACTGGAAAAGAAGGAGAGGTGGAGACAACAACCGATGTGGACGAATTGGAAGAATCAACTGATGCCGAGAACGAAGAATAGGATTTCATTTTATTTACATATAATTTTTTTACATTGTGGTAAAGTAGTTTCACTAAACATTTGGTTTTGTTTTATAAACTTTTCCTATTTCGCTATGGACATACTATATGCACATATGTATAGGTAGAAACATACATTCATCTGTTACTTAAAAAAACGTATTATACATTAGGGTATATCCATTATATACACCAATGTATATCTATTAACTTACAATCTCATGTGTAAATTATCTTTGTTATCTGGTGTATTTCCCTATATACACATACGCATAGCATGTAACTTAAAGTCCATTTGATACATATTAGTTGTTTATCATATGCTACCTAAAAAAGACGTATTATGCATTAGTGTATATCCATTATATACACCAATGTATATCTGCTAACTTACAATCCCCTGTGTAAATTATCTTTGTTATCTGGTGTATTTCCCTATATACACATACGTATATCATGTAACTTTATCAATACATAACGGATTAAGTTTAATTATGTCCACAGCAAAATGATCATAGTATCACGTCTACTAATTATCTAACAAATACAAACCATAAATATCATTCAACATATCGAAACAAAAAGTTTTCACCAAGTATCAAAAGAAACCACTTAAATTGTTCATACGAAACCGACAAAACTTTCCCCTACACTTCTTCATCCATCAATGTAAACTTTTATTTATTTCATTTTATCCAGCTCATATGCCTCCTTCAAAACACGATCGCGTTCCTTATTCACATCGGATGAAAAAGATTTGGTTCCTTCGCACCCCTAGTACCTCATTCTGCAGATGATTTATTTTTTGTCTTGGATACATCTGTGTATACAAAACAAAACAAACAATTTTTAATAACATTTACCTAAATTTATAGGAATGAATACACCACCGTACACCCGTGTAAAATAACATATACACCAATGCTTACTGTTTTTTTCCACTGATGTCTAAAAAACATTTGGTTCCTTTTGCACCCATAGTACCTTGATCTGCAGCTGATTTATTTTTGAGTTGGATACGTCTGTGTATAATAACATGCACATGTTACAACACCTTATTGCATATTTGCTTTGGTAATTAGAATATTTATAATACACCACAGTACACCAGTGTATAATAACATATACATAACTTCATAGACTTAATACACCACAGTACACTAGTGTATACAAACATATACCTAAACTACTAGACTTAACACACTACAGTACATCAATGTATAGTAACATATACCTAGGTTCATAAACTTTGATTATACACAGAACACTAGTGTATACTAACACATACCTAAACTGCTGGACTTAACACACCAAAGTACACCGGTGTATACTGTCAATATACACGTAAATCTGTCTCTGGTGGTTGTCAATTTCTGGGAAATAGGCTCGTGTCTTGGCAGAGCAAGAAGCAGACAACAGTGTCTATCTCCACCGCTCAGGCTGAATACACGACTGTCTCCAGTTGTTGTTGTCAAGTGCTATGGATACAAAATCAACTGTTGGACTACGGTTTGAATGTCATGAGAACTCCTATTTATATTGATAATGATGCTTGTCGTGACATCGTGAAGAATCCAATTGACCATTCTAAAACTAAACATATAGAAATTCCCTACCTAAACCCACTTCTGAAACAGGCAATCCGACCCAATATTACATACCCACGTCCATTTTAGTTAATTAGGATGCATTTGTTTGTTAATTTATTTACCCACGTTCACAGTAGTCAAGTAGTTAGGTTGCATATTTGACCGTTTTATTCACTCCATGTTTCCATGTTTCATATGCATCTTGTATTTAATAGTTATCTTGTGTTTAATGAAAGAGAAGAAGAAAATATTTGAAGGAAAATATCTCTAATCTCATCTTGTGTTCTTGGGAGTTTGTAGGTTTTCTCCGTAAACCTATCAATTGGTGCTTTCATTGAGCCTTAGCCTCTATGGCTTTGGAAGAACTCAATGACTCCACTATTCTACCTCGCTTCACCGGTTCGAATCCGGCCCGGTGGCTTTGTGATTTGGAAAGATTCTTTTCCTTGTATTCCATTTTTGAGGAAGACCGGTTTGCCTATGTCGTTGAGTACTTCGATGATGAGCCATTCTCTTGGTTCAATTCATGGTATCGAGGACATGATCACCTCACATAGAAATCTTTCACTACCGCAATGCTATCGACCTTCCCTCCGGTACCAAACCCGCTACAACAACGCCCCCATCGGCATCCCGAAACATGCCATAACACCTTACCCAAAACCATGGCAGCTATGGTTGAAAACTTCTCCAAACAAATGCTTTCCATGCAAAAAACTACTATAAGAACACTATCCCAAAACTATCAAAAACCTCTTTCCCAAATCATAGAATCCAAATACTACCATAGCCACATCCCACCACAAACAACCCACGTCCACCAAATTCCGTCAAGACCCCTATGGCGATCTATGGATACCACCCGAAAGCCCGTGGTAAGATTCGAATGGAGACCACCCTGGTTGCCAAAAACGGTCACAATGCCAAAACCCCTACCGTCTCCACAATCGCTACTACTACTTCCATCACCATTCTTACATCAACCACCACCATCACAGAACCCATATCCTAATGGTTCTTCAAACATTCTTTCAAAAAGTGTAAAGGGCACTGAGAATTCGTTTCGGATCGTAATCAAGAAACGTGATCTCACGAATACCAACCGTAGGGTGCGGAATCCCCAACGATCGTGCAAAATGATTCAGAAATAAACGTAATCGAACGTGATGAAAACAGATAACAAATCACCGAGCAATTTCCATAACTTTAATCTTTGTATTAGATCAAATCAAGATGTTTACAATTGAACTCTTAGACCTAATACAGAGAAAAACACACACTCACACACTAGGGAAAAGCTCAAATGATAACTAACTTTTAAAACTCTACCTACAAAATAACTAACTTTCCCTATATATAAGCTTCCACCTTCGCCCCTTTCATATGGTCGAATGTGGAACCTTTTCCACATTCGCCCCTTTCTACTGGGCGAATGTAGCCTTTCCTATCAACATCTTCTACATTCGGCCCAAGACAACCTACATTCGACCTTTCTTCTGGTCGAATGTATCTTCCAGTTAAAGTCTTGGTCGTTTTCTGATTATCTGAACCTCCGACATTCAGTACCGGATCACTAGCTAGGGACATACATGAATAATGCACTAACAATCTCCCCCTTGGACCTAGCTAGTGATGTTCCAAATTAGAAAGTTATCAATTCTTCAAGTCTTGATCTCATCATCTTGAACGACTTGAAAACTTTCCATCTTCATGCACGTTTGTGTCGAAGTTCCGGTCTATCTCTCCAGTAAGCTTTGAAATCTCAGACAAACTTAAGAAATCTTGGCTTTGTCATTTGTTGGTCCAGAGATGAAGATAGACAATAATCTTGAATTCATCAAACTTCAGTCATTTCTTTAACCTCTTACTAGCTTCTGTTGTTCTGGTGATCTTGTTGTTCAGGTTTGGGTCTTGTTCAGTTACACTCTTTGTCGATGAGTCTTGAGCAGTGCACCTGTTGTATTTGATTCTGCAGAAAAATTTACTAAAAACTGCACAAACTACAACCAGCGTTAGACACAACAAAAATCTCGGAAGTACTCTTCACATTCCTTTTGACCCTCAATAATTCTCCCCCTGAATTATAAAACATTTTCAATATGTACCAGAAACTTGAAAATTTGCAATCTTTTTCAACTTTTAAGTATCTGAGCTTTCACATCCAGTATCCCAACATCGGTTATCGAAAATAAAATTGAAACAAAACTTTTTGATTTTTCAAAGTTTATGCTAAAACACACCAAAAATCTTTTTGAATTTTCAAATGTAATTGCATAAAAGTAAATTCAACATATTTTTGTGAATTTTCCGGTTAAGAGGATCATATCAGTATTGAAACAGTCAGTCATAACTCTTTTTGATCAATTTTCTGTTTTTGTCATTGAGCATCCTACAACCATTACCAGTATATTTGTCCACTTAAACTCAAAATCATCATTCATTGCTCAGCACTTTAGATACATTATGGTAATATTAGATACTGAATAATCTATGGTCCCCGCGCTCGCGACACATTCCCGTATCAAGAATTGCACAAAGCTTCATCGTAACGCGTGATTATATTGAAGTTATCTGTGTATTACAAGGTATGAGGCACAAAGGTGACTGGTCAGCAAATTAATGCTTCAGACTTGTGCACTCTACCAGGGTGAGGACTAATATCATACATGACTTTCATCATAGTATTGATACGATGCATTAGATAATCTTTGATTATCATCACACATGTTAAGTTCCTCATTCGGTAACTTATGGTTTTGGCTTTATTAGCTCTTTTAATAAGATACCCTGACTGAATCTAGGTCTGTAAATCAATACAACAAAAGATCATTTAGGCCATCCCTAATCTAACCCTCACATAAACATTCACAATCTAGAGAGGTTCCTGACCTTGACACACACACTTTCCAAAACTACTCTAAACATGAAAATGACCAAAACATATTTATAGTGACTGCAGGTTCGCCCCTTTTCATGGTGCGAATGTGGACATTGTCCACATTCACCCACTACAAGGTACGAACCTGGACTTCTTGTCTTCTGTCTTCTTCATTCGTCCATTCTTCTTTCACATTCGCCCACACCAATACACCTTCGCCCCTATCTATTCACCTTCGCCCACTTCAGAACACACACTAACACATGTTAAACTCTAATCCAATCACTAGTCGCAAAACGTGCATCTACAAACCCCCCCTTGACTATTGATTGGATTGTCTTCGTTCTTCGTCCATGATCTTGTTCAGTATCTTGATTCTCAGTTGCTTTTGCTGGTCTTTTGTCATCTCAGGCTCAAGCTTGCGTTTCACCGGCTTAGGCACATCAGCCATCTTCACCATCCTACCCAGCTTAGTATCCAAGTTGCTTCCAGAGTTTATATCATAGGCAAAGCAAACTCCAACAACTTGCTGATACTTCTTCGCCTGTTCTGCATCATTGGGATCACAGTGTATCGAATTGTAGAAAAGCATGATAATATCTTCAAACGTGCAATTGATAAGCCACATAGGATCAAATACATATAGATGCTTGTACTTATCCTTTCCGTCTCTTAACACGATCACAGCCTCTGCCTTCCTCCAATCATAATACCAAAATATGAAGTCTGCACTGAAATGTTGTGGTAAAGGCATCAATGGAATTTTCTTCATCACTTCAGGTGCTTTATAAATCAAAGTAACCCTTTTCTTTCCTGTTCTGGGATCAACATCTCGATGAACCTTCCTTCTAGGGTACTGAGGCGTAAACATACTCCATTTAGTCCTGCTTTCCCAAACTAACCGATCAGCAAACCAACCAATAGCCGTATTGTAAATAAAAGCTCCAGTCATAGGGAATCAGCAAATGTCTCTGACCGCCCAGTACGATAGAGTTAATAGATCATGAAATCTGTAGAAGTACAAGATTTCTGATTCCCATTTGACTGCTAAACATTTCAATCTTCCCAAATACTTCCAACCAAGAGCTCTGCCTTTGAACTTTTGATTGTGATATCTGTAAAATCCACCTTGAGCTTCCGGCTTTGGTCGTTTGTCATCAGTTTCTTTCAAATTCTGTAGTAATGTCTTCAAATCATCATTCTGATTTGAAGATTTCTGCTGATCATCACCAAAAACTTTCTTTACAAACTCTTCGCTTCTCTTTTCTGCTTTCTTTCTAGCTAATCTGTTTGGTATCTCAGTAAAGTTTGGGAAAACCTCATTTTCATCATTCTGCCTGAAATATTGTGGATATTCTTCGTGTGTAATATCCTCAATCTCAATTTCTTCCATCTCAGGTGTCTGCTTATCATCAGAATGATTTCCAATCTCCTTTTCAGGAAGATCTGGAATCATCTGATCCATCATAATCTCTTCTAACGACTTCCCTACTCGCTGTGCAATACCCTCCAAGATTTCTTTGGCAACAGCAGCAGGTACTTCACCTTCTTCTAAATCAGGATCTTTATATTCAAGTTCATACCTCATATCTTCCGTTTGGAAGATTTCGGCAAACTTTCCTGTGAACTCAATGGTCCATTCCCTTCTCTCAAGCATATCTCTATACACTTTCTTCGCATCATTAGTCAACGATCTAACTTTCTCGTTCCAGAAGATACTTTCATCTGAATCTACATTCTCACCTCCTTTCTTTTTCTTCGAACTAGATTCTCCAGCATCTTTCTTTGACTTTCTCTTTTCAAAAGAAAACTTACTTGTATCGTCTCCTCCATCATCATCATCACTCTCATCATTACTTTCATTATCATCCTTACTACCTGATCCCTCCGCATCATCATCATCTTTATCATCTTTCTTACCTTCATCATCAGAACTCTCCTCCGATTCGTCATCCTCCTCATCATCCTCTTTCTATTCATCTGAAGGCTCAAAATCAACTTGCTCTTCTTCCCTTTCTTTATCCTCTTCACCTTCCTTCAACTTAGGAGATTCACCGTATAGCTTGTCCAACAAATCACTCAGACGCTTGTTTTCTGTCTTAAGCTCTTTGTTGTCAGCCTTCACAACCTTAATCATTCTTCGATTCCTGTTGCACTTAACCTCAAGATCCTTATTTTCTTCTTCAAGTTGCTTAACTTTCTTTTCGATCTCATCTTGGTTAGTTTTGGATGCAACGACAATCTGTAGCATTTTCTCCTCATTCTTTTTAAACTTACTTATCTCAGCTTGCTGTGCTACGATCATCTTCATCATTTCATCCATCTTTTTGCTAGCCTGTTTCATTACATCATCCGAAACAGTAACTTTGGAAGACTTGGATGTTTCTACTTCTTTAGCCTTCTCCTTTTGAGGATTCTTAAACATATCAAGCACATTCTCCAAAGCAGTTTCAAAGTCAGCAACTGGTACTGCTTCAGCTTCTTTGCTTTTCTTTTGTTTCTTTGCTACTGGTGAAGATAGCTTTGATGATGTACCCGCTTCAGGTATCTTCTTGCCTTTAAGCAACTGTGCAATCTCTTTTTCTCTTAGCTTTTTAGTACTCGACTTCTTTGCCATCGACTTGTGTTTTGGTTTCTTCAAATTAACAACCACAGTCGATCCTTCACAATCATCAACATTAAAGCTTAATCCTTCATCAACATCAACAATCTTCTTCTGTAAAACTTCCTCAACAGTCTTGTTCAAAGATTCAGACTCACCAACCATAGTGGCCTAACGCTTGGTGGTCTTTACTCTTTCTTCCTCTGAATCCCACTACTCATCAACTTCTGTCTCCTCTGAGTCTACAGAATCTTCATCAACTAGACTCGTGCCTTTCTTTGCAGTCGTCTTCTTACGAGTAACTTGTTGCTTTGAACTACCTTGATCAACCTTCGCCTTTCCTTTCCCTTTAGCCCCAGCATTAACCACTTGCCTCTTCCTCTTAGTATTTGCATCAGCATAAACTAAGGGATCATCATTATCTGAGTCACTGTTATCATGCCTTGCTTTGTTCAATCCAGGGTCAGTGTAACCCGAATTAACCAAAGCTCCAAACAATCGTCTGTGAGGTGGCTTTTCATTGTCAGGCACACCTTTATATCCCTTCATCCTCACTAGCGTTCTAATGTTCATGTGATCTTGACCTAGAATCATAGTCGGATCCTTCCTCAAATCAGGATACTTGTGATCGAAGATCATCATTAGAAACCTCGGATATAACATAAACTGCTTCTTCTTTAAACCTTTCAGCATCTCGAGCATGTGATCCAAAATCATACCAGAAACATTAAATGTTTTGTTAAGTGTTAACGCAACCATTAATGAACTTAGGCTCTTCCTCATAACGTCATATCCACCGCTCACACACCCAAACACATGTATAATTACGTGTGCAAAGTACTTGAACTGCACACTGAGCTTTCCCTTGTGCATTGCTCCATTGGTGATAGGACCTTTACACTTCATTCTAAGAAAACACGCCTTCTGCTCAGTCCATGAAAGCTCTCTGGGATCAGTACTAGTCTCAAACTTGATCTGTAAAGCCTCTCTAATGTCCTCCTCAGTTAAGAACATCTCCATCCCCTGAATCTTGCTTCTGATAATGGTTTGATCTTCCCAGAAATCATATCTCGCATTCTTGTAAAAGTTCTCCACGATGTCTTTGTAAATAATGGCGGGTGTAGCTAAGGCATGAATAATTCGGCTTCGCCTTAAGAACTCCACTATTCCAGAAAATTCTGTATTCTTCACCACGTCGCCAACGTAAGCACAATAGTTATGCGACGGTTCAAAAGGCCATGCTTGTGGGATATTCTCTGCTTCTGGAATTGGATCTGGTACAACGTTCTCCACTGGAACTTCAATATTCTCTGGTTGTTCAGCCATCTGCACATCAAAAATCAGAAAATTACGTCAAAACACAAAAACGACAAAAATTAACAATTTTAGGTTTTCACAGATTCCACCTTCGCCCATTTTTATTTGGCCGAATGTGGAATTATAGATACGAAAGTATAAATTTTGGCACGAATGTGGAAATGTCTTGATTAAAAATCACATTCGCCCAATCAGTGTCACATTCGTCCTAAATTTTCTACATTCACCCGTTCTATAAGGGTCGAATGTAAATCTGTTCTTCCCCAAATTTTAAAATTTTTCATTGCTGTGATTTAGCTTCTGATTTTGATTGAAACGTGTTCTAATGAGGCCGACTAACATTCGTACACCATCAATTGACATTTTCATTCAATTATTATCTGTTTTAAAAAGGAATTAGGGTTTGAAGCATTCGAACAAACGATTAAACAACTTAAACATGTTTTTAATCTAATTCCTTGAATATTCTCCCCCTAAAACTGATAATGATTGAATTCCTATCAAAAACCCTCAATAAAACATTCCAGATGACATCAGTTGGTCAAAATTAGGGTTCGTAACCCAAAAACCCAATTCCAATCTCATTATGGATCCATTACCTGTAAAAAGTAGGGTAAAATGATCAAGAATCAACAGGGAATAAGATTCTAAGGCCAAAGAAATCAGGGCAACAAGTCCTCTTAAGTTTGAAATTTTTTTGAAAACAGCAGAATGAGGTTCGAAAGTGGATCAGGCAATATATAAGTAGCTACATTCGCCAGTATAGGATGGACGAAAGTGGGAAAATTCTACATTCGTCCAAACTTAATGGCCGAATGTAAAATTGTAACACCCGAATGTGAAAGATTTGTATTAAAAGCCACATTCGTCCAACCCACAAGGCACGAAGGTGAAAAATTTCCACATTCGACCTAATTAAAGGGCGAATGTGAAATGGAAATTTTTGAAAATTTTGCCAAAACACGAAATCGAATCCCGTTCAACATTTTTCAACCCGTTAAGTCTCAAAAACTCATAATTTCACTTTAGAATGATACAAAGCCCATATGGTTTCATCAAATCTCAGAAATTGACCATCAAACACCGTCGGTTATCTAAAAATAAAGCAGAAATGCAAAACTTTTGGTTTTTCCAAAATTTATATCAAAACACACCTAAATCTTTTTGGGTTTTGTATCCTTTTGACAATAAAAGTAAAATGCATCAATGTAAACAAAGCAGTAAACATTTTGTGATAACCGGTAAGAGGATCATATCAGTTGCTTGAGAAAGCTGATCACAGCGTTGATCTTTGTATTTAATATTATCATTAGAAACAGTATGTGACACGGCAATTACTGATATTGTGGTCCACATAAGCTCACATGCAGACTATTACGCAATGCTTTAAAATGATACGAGTTAGGTGTATTAGACTAACACGTTGTGGTTCCCACACACACGACATACTCCCGTATCAAGTAATTGCACAAAGCTTCGTCGTAACGCGTGATTATGCCAGAGTTATCCGTTAAAGTTACAAGTTATATAGCACAGAGGTGTACAGGTCAGCAAACGAATGCAGCAGAGTAACATGTGCATATATACCAGGTTGAGGCTGATATCAACTACTGATTTGCATCAGTAAGTCAATACGATGTAATTATGATCTTTGATCAATAAAAACATAAAGTTCCTCAATTCGGTAACTTTTGGTTTTGGCATTTAAGCTCTTTTGGCAAATATTCTGATGAAACTAGGTCCATAAATCAATACGACAAAAGGTTAATCAGAATATCCCGGATAACAATAACATAACGACCCGAAACCTCATATTTTGGCAATCCTATGAAACGAAATTACGGTACTAAGACCATATGCCCATGAGGTGTTCAGCCACGAACGCGTAGTTCGTTATGTTTGTATCACTAATGCACGTAATATTTAGTCTACGAAGCCTATCAGCACATCACACGTAATCAACACACGCCTCATATTCTTTTACATATCTTTAGCCTGTGTCAGATCCCCACTGATGTACTATCATTTCCTCTTTTTCTCCTGGAAATCATTTTTGGTTTTTCTAATTTTTAGGTCTTTTTGAATTTTTCAATGTTTTTGGTTTTTCTGATAAAATGACTCCCCCTAAAATGTAAAACATATTTTTGGGTTTTGAATTTTTCTGAAAAACAATAAAAACTTGAAAGAAAATTTTAAAACTAAAAAGCGATAAACCGAGGTGCTGATTAGTCCTGTTTTTCCTTTATGTTGTTAACTTTTAAAAGATACTCAAATCGGGATCTGTCAAAAGCTTTAGTGAACAAATCTGCACGTTGATAGTCCGTATGGATTTTGACCATATCTATCAATTCTTTAGCGTAACAATCACGGATAAAATGATATTTAATCCGGATATGTTTCGCTTTAGAATGATTTCTCGTATCTTTAGTTAATGCGATCGCGGCTTCATTATCACAGTGTATAGGGGTTTTAAGAAACTACAAACCGTAATCCACCATCTGCTGTTGGATCCAGAGCACTAGCGAACAACAACTCGAGGCTGCAATGTACTCGGCTTCACAGGTAGACAGCGCGACCGAAGTCTGCTTCTTACATTGCCAGGTGACTAACCTGCTCCCTAAAAACTGGCATCCAGCTGTAGTGGATTTGCTATCCTTGTCACAGCCGCCCCAATCTGCATCACTAAAGGCGATAAAATCAAAATCATCATCATTAGGGTACCAAAGTCCTCTCGAGGGACAACCCTTCAGATATCTAAGGATACGCTTGACCGCCGTCAGATGACTTTGTTTCGGCTTCGATTGATAGCGAGCACAGAGACACGTTGCAAACATAATATCTGGCCGGGATGCGGTAAGATACATCAGAGATCCAATGATTGCTCTGTATGTAAACGGGTCCGTCAGCTCCCCCTTAGCGTCCACTCCAATCCCGTGATTGGGTTGAATCGGGGTATCCATCGGCTTGGAATCCTCCATCTGGAACCGGCTCAAGACTTCGGATACGTATTTCGTCTGGTGAATGAAGATCCCCGTGGGTCTTTGGTCCACCTGCAAGCCTAGGAAAAACTGCATCTCCCCCATCGCACTCATCTCGAACTTTTCCTGCATGACAGTTTCAAACTCCTTGCATAAAAGTTCGTTAGTTGAGCCAAATATTATATCATCTACATATATCTGCACTAGAAGCAAATCATCCCCTGATTTCTTCGTGAATAGGGTGCAGTCGACAAGTCCGCGCTTAAATCCCTTTGCCATGAGGTATGTACTCAGCTCCTCGTACCACTGTCGTGGAGCCTGGTGCAGACCATACAAAGCTTTGTTTAGCACGTAAACCTTATCCCGGTGGATAGGGTCTTCAAAGCCTGGTGGTTGCCCGACATAAACCTCTTCTTTGACTTTCCCGTACAGAAATGCGCTCTTGACGTCCATTTGATATACCTTGAACTTCTTATAGGAAGCAAACGCAAGAAACATCCGAATTGCCTCAATGCGTGCTACAGGCGCATAGATTTCATTGTAATCAATCCCTTCGATTTGATGGAAACCTTGTACGACCAATCTGGCTTTGTTGCGAACTATTACACCATGATCATCCTTCTTACACTTAAACACCCATTTAGTGCCGATCTTCTTTCTATCAGGAGGTAAATCAGTGAGTGTCCAAACCCCCAACTTCTTAAATTGTAATAACTCCTCCTGCATTGCTTTAACCCAGGCGTCTTCCAGCAAAGCGTCCTTGTATGTCCTTGGCTCGACCTGAGACACATAACATGCAAACGACCAATCATTTTGACTACCAGATTTTTGTATTTTGGCATATAAAGCTAAAGCACCAAAACTCTCTGGTGAATTAACACTTCTCAGCTGCCCTCTCGTCATCACACTGCTTCCAGGGTCACCAATAACTTGCTCCAGCGGGTGAATACGGTGAATCCGAGATTCCGGATGTTCAGGTACAGTAACTCCCGTCTGAATAGTCAAGTTCTCTACAGCATCCAGATCATGACCCGTGTTAGACGATGAAGCAACATCTGGAGTTGGGTTCACTGGAGGTGCCTTTGGTTCTGTTGCGTGTTCAAGAATAACTTCTTCAAATTCGCCATCATCTTCCGATTCTGAAGTATCTAAAGTTGTAGAAGCCTCTTGAAACACTTCTTCCTCCGGTACAGGAACATTGGTATCATTAGAAGCTGTTGGAGGAGTTACGGTGATCGGACGCACCAACGGTGAAGTCGCCGCGTTTTCACACTTGTAAAGTAATCGAATAACAGCTTCTTCAACCAAGCTATCTAGATTGATTGATTCAAAGAAATCTTTGTAATCAAACATCCAATCAGGACCAATCCCTTGCACATTCTGAGTATACCGTTGAACTTCTACGTAAGCCCAATCCTCCACCTGACGAGTTCGCTTGTTGTATACCCGTTTGAGCGGGGTTGCATATCCAACAAAGTATCCCTCTTCAGCTTTCGGACTAAACTTCTCGCTTGGATTCAACATCGTGCATGGTGCCCCAAAAGGTTCTAGATACTCTAAGTTCGGCTTTCGTCGGTGTAACAGTTCATAAGAAGTTTTACCAAACTTCTTCACCGTTAAAACCCGATTGAGTGTATAATTTGCTGCATAAATCGCCTCGTTCCAGAACATTACTGGAAGATTCGAGTGTGCAAGCATTGTTCTAGCCGCTTCAATTAGAGTCCTGTTTTAGCGTTCAGCAACACCGTTCTGTTGTGGGGTATACGGAGCCGAATATTCATGATGAATTCCTTTGTTTTTACAAAGTTCTTCCATCTTTGCATTTTTGAACTCCGTCCCATTATCACTCCTAATTCTCTTGATCTTAAGATTGTAGAGATTTTCCAATCGAGTGAACAGAACTTTCAAGTTGTTAAAGGTGTCACTTTTATGCTGCAAACACATCACCCATGAAAATCTTGAATAGTCGTCAGTGACAACTAAACAATAGAGCTCCCCAAGATGACTTTTGCGTTTGACAGGTCCGAATAGGTCCATGTGCAATTGCTCAAGTGGCATCTCAACAGAGTTAACTTTCTTCACTTTGTGGGACTGTCTGTGTTGCTTCCCCTTCTTACAGCTTACGCACTTGTCATTCAAATGGAAATGCTTCACATTCACGCCTTCGACAAGTCCATTCTTTACAAGATGATTCATTTTTCTCAAATGAATGTGCCCCATTCGTCGGTGCCACATTATTGATTCCTTCTCGGTCGCCTTTGATAGAAAACATGTTACTTGCCCCTGGGTTGTCATTGCCTTGGACATATCAAGAATATAAAGGTTGTTGACGCCAGGTGCCTTCAACATTACCCACTCTTTTGGAATTTTGAAACCCGGTTTGTGAATGTAGCAAGATTTGTTATCAAAATAAACAGTAAATTGTTTGTCACAGATTTGACTGACACTCAATAGATTATAATCTATCTGCTTCACATATGAAATCCTCTCAAAGCTCACAATCCCATTACTCACACTTCCTTCCATAGTGATACATCCGCCTTTGTTCCCAGCAAATGCAACATATCCACCGTTAATGTTCTTCACATCAAACAGTAAAGCTAGATCCCCGGTCATGTGGCCTGAAGCTCCACTATCAACAATCCAAAGAATGCTAATAGGGCCAGCTGAAGCTCCCTGCACACATCAAGTAAAACAATTAGTTCTTTCGGGGGACCCAAGCCTGAGTGGTCTTGGGTCTTTGAATATCATCGTTCAAAGAAACATTCACTTCAGCATTTTGTTTTGGATCGATCTTTTTGGGATCATTCAAAACATTTTCCACTTTCTCATTTGATTTTGAAGTTGAGGCTCCCGGAGTACCATTTGGTGTCCAAGATTGTTCAGAACGTTTCAAGATACGAATCTGAGATTTTGGGGTCTCAGTCGTTTTCTGAACATTGTTTGCAAAAGAAACCTTCTTGGTTACCTTTTCTGATTTAACATATTTGGGTCCAACGTTTGACTTGACACTAGGTTTTGGTGGAACCCTTTGTCTATCATTCGTTGTGTTCACCACTGGTTTTCTCCATGAATTCTCCATAGCAATCCGGTTTCGACGATCATACTGAAAAGGCCGATCGTTCCTCTTTTGATAAAAATTGTTTTGATTATAAAATTGTTGTTGGTGAGGAACAAAACGTCTTTGTTGTGGATAGTAATGATTATCGACCGGTTGCCTCATGGATTGCCTAACTTCAACCTCGTGCCTCTTATGCCTTACATACGGGCAGTGAGCAAGTAAATGCCCTCTCTCTCCGCATTTAAAGCATGCACGGTATTCCTCAAAAACATTTGGAGCATTCGGTTGAGCAAATGATCTGATAGGATATTGATCATTATACTGTCTGTTCCTCAAACTCTCAGGGAGTGGACCCTTTGAGTAGGATGGCTCATGAAAACCGTTTGCTTTGTTTTTGGGTTTAATAAACTCTGTGACATGAACCTTTGGTTCTTTAGGAACATCCAAAAACAATTTCTTAAGAATTTCCGGTGGAATCTCATTTGTTCTCTCATGTTTCGGAAACCAAATAGTGCTTTCTTGCCAAATTTTATCAATTTTAGAGTAGTTGGCAAACTTAATTGGATATTCCTCGTCAGAGATGATCTTATCGGATCCTTCCATCCGATAAAACACCTTGACTGGTTTGTCACTCGGTTCATTCTTAACTTCTTTTTTAATCTCATTCTTTTCAGACTTTTTCTCACGATGAGCAATCGCCATCGGATGCACATATTTAGATGATGACACTGGTTCAGTAGTAATGATGTGATTTTCTTTTGGAATATCACATGCATTAGCACTTTGGTAACTTCCAGAGTCATCACTCTCAGAGTCTGAATCAACATTTTCAACAGTTACCCCTTCATTGTTCAAACCTAAAATCGGCCTCACATCGGAATGAGGATCACCAACACTCGAGGTATTGGATTCATTTTCCGATGATGAGTCTAATTTTACCGAGCTCTCCGGTGTTACTTGATGACAATTATGGTTTTCAAAAAGCACCGGAGATGGCACAGACTTATAGTTAGTGGTTTGATCATCAATGATGTGGTCTACAACATAAGCAATGTGCTTATAACTCTCCAATTTCTTATTGACTTTTTCAGCAAAACACTTAATGGTGGCCATTTCCAACTTTGTATTCTCAATTTCATTAATATAGTTATTAATTGCTAATTGTTATAATGAAAGAGTGTTCTTAAGGTCGGAAATGTCCTTTTTATATCCATCAAGTACTTTGTTGAAAGCAATCAATTCTTTGCGAGTAGATTGACAGTTGATTATAGCACTATCACGTTGAACGCGAAGTTCTTTGTTTTCATCAGTCAATCTATCACAAGTTCCACAGTATTTATCACTAGTAACATCAGTGCTAGATTCAGAACATACCTGTTTAGGAGGATCTGTCATGGTCATCAAAGCAAAATGAGCTTCCTTTCCAGCGAAAAACTTCGAATAATCGATCCTGGTGAAAGCGTCATCCACAATGCACGACTTCCTCGTCTTCAGAAAATCTGCTTCTGCCAGCAACTGATCAATCTCATCATCCAAAGATGTAATACTCGCCTCTGCATCTGATTCACTGTCTGAATCTGAATAAACAGACTCACACTCCTCAGGAACATCAGAAACTGTGTCAATCACCACTCCAGAACTTGCTTCCTCAGCTTGAACCTCAGCAGGTTCAGTCTCCACTTTCACCTCTTCCACAGATTCATCAACTTCCTCTTAGTTTCTTTATCTTGATCAACTATCACCGACTCCTCAGTTTCAACCTGTCGGGCAACACAAGCCACATTCCCACCAGTAGTGATCTCCTCAACACCAATTTGCATCCCAGACCAGTCAAACCTTTCATCCTGCTGGATCACCAGAGCTTGATTCTGATTCGTATTCTGTGGCTGCTCATTTGGTGTAGTGATCGGTATAACTGTTCTATTAGTGTTATTTGGTGATTGGTTTTGATTCTGGTTGGTTGTGTTTGGTTGTCTGTTTTGGTTGTTGTTTGAGGTGTTTTGTCAGTTTTGGTAGTTGTTTTGGTTTTGATAATTGTTGTTACCTTGGAAAGAAACTTGGTTTTGGTTTTGTTGTTGACGGTTCTGGTAGTTTGAGTTGAAAGGGTTTCTGTTACCTTGCTTCGGTGGCTGAGTGCATTCTCTTTTGAAATGACCCTTACCTCCACAGTTAAAACATGTCACCTTCTCCTTGTTGAAACCGTAGGTTGTGTTAGGAGAAGTTCCCAAATCAGTCCTACCAGTCTTTTCAATAAACTCGGTTGCCCTTCTCATAATATTCGCAAAAGCCCACTGGATATCAATCAGCTCCATCTCCTCTTTGTCGATCTGTGCATAGTCTTCATTGGTCAAGTTGTTGTTCCCAATTTGACTTGCAACGAAACCGTTATATGACGAAACCATTGCAGAGACTAATGCAATATGTTGCTGAGCAACCTCCACAGTCACATTTCCCAAATTGGAAGTCTCCAAAACCACCGATTGCTGATTGGGTTGAGTCATATATTGTGGTTGTTGAGGTGGTTGTTGTGATTGGCTAGCAGTGTAGAATGCTGCTTGCTGCATCGGAGAGAATGGTGAAATGTAAGAATTAGTGTATTGTTGTGGTGGTGGTGTATATGATGGTTGTGAATAGGATGAGGTTTGTGCTAGGTAGTTGATGGTTGGTTTTGGTGGTTCCATGACACTAGAAATACAAGCAATATGAGGTGCCACTGTTCCACCAGCACTTGATTTCCAACTGTTGCTGAAGTACCACCATAATATAACTCTGGATTCTAAGGAATCTGAGATCTTTTGGCTTTCCTCTTCTCCTCGAGTTCTTTGTTCTCCAGCTTCTGTACGAACTCGTTGATAGTCCAAAATCTGTAAGCATCCTTCTCTTTGAGAACCTCAACATGCTGATCCCAGTACGGTGGTAAAGCATCTGCAAACTTGTCCACCAGATCTGTCATCGGAATCTGTATACCATAACTAGACAATTCAGTTAGTAAATGACAATATCTAGGAGTCAACTCTTTTAATGTCTCATTTCCAACATATGTAAAATTCTCAAACTCTTTTCTCAACTCCTCCATCCTCAACCTTCTCGTCTTTTCATTCCCATCATGACGATTCTTGAGCACATCCCATAACTGCTTCGACGTAGTACACGTTCCAAACTGATGTAGTAAATCATTTGTGATCGCCTGAGTTAACTGGGAGTATGCTTTCTTCTCCACAGCAAATTTCTTTTTCTCCTCGTCTGACATACTCTCCAAAGGAACTGGTTCACCGGTGTTCTCCAGAACTGGTGCAACATAACCTTTAGCTATCATTCGCCACGCCTCTGTGCCCTCCAACCCCATGCCTTCCAGATGGATCTTGAATTTCTTCTGCCACTGGTGATACTCCTGCATCTCCATTAGCTTGGGTGGACGATTCCCGCTACCTGAAGATAAGTCATTTATTAGTGTAGAAATAGCATTGGTAGTTTGAGTATTTACCACGGCTGCTACTCCCCAATAGTCTGTCACAGGTTGTGGTGGTGGAGGTGCAACACTCTGAGGCATCGAGCTAGTCATCGCTATGTAATTGATCGGTTGCGAAGACTGAGTGCTCGTTTTCTGGGCTGCCACTGTCCATGGGTCCATCGTCACTTGCTGTTGTTGTTGTGTCGTGGCTGGTCTCGGTGTAGTCGGAAAATTCCACATGATGTTCACGAACTTCGAAAAACACTAAACTTAGAAAATTTTCCAAACCAAAGTCTACGTTCGCCCTTAATGGTCTATGTTCGTCCAAATTGAGCTACTTTCGCCCTCTACTGTTGACCCGAATGTAGAACTGGAATCAGAATGTAGAAAACACCAACCTCTTTCCACTTACGCCCGGCAAATACCTACGTTCGTCCACAAATTTCCACGTTCGCCCGCCCGATCAACCGAAAGTGGAAAATCTCACCCGAATGTGGAAAATCTTAACACACCAACCTAGGTTCGACCTGAATGAATGTACTTTCGTCCAAAACTCCCTCAGGTTCGCCCTAGCAAGGTCAGGTTCGCCCATATCTCTCTAGATTCGCCCATTTTGACTTTGAAAAATGGTTACACTTTGAAAAACGGTTATTTTGATCTGAGATTTTCAAAAGTTTATAGATTTTGATGATCTTAATCAGGTTATGATTCGGAATTGATTTTGAACAACTTTAATTCTTGGAAAACTTGATTTTATCCACAAATTCAATTCGAAATCCTTCAAAATCAGTCAAAAACCATTTTCAATCAAAAACATATGAATATTGATCAAAATTAAGTCCAAATCAGCTCTAATATTATCAATTTTGTTCATTTCTAGGGTTTCCGCACCTATAATTGTGACTTGTATGATTATTACATCCTGTTTTAGCTAAATTCTTTCATCTACAGGCACCCATGGTCCACCCCTTGTGAAAGCCACGACACAACAGAAGCCAACTTTCTTTACATTTTGCCCCTACGGGATAATTGCACATATTAATTATCCATATCCACCTCAGGATATTTATGGGCCCATTCTTCAATTCCGGGGTTAGATAGATCATTACTCGAGGCTCCGAGTCACGGTGTAGTTGGAAGATGCAAGGGGCTGCCTCTTGTGACTGCGCCAAATGCTATTGGGAGAGTTGAATGGCGACCACCTTGGGAATATCCATCGTGTTTCGGTGAGACTACCCCTAATGCAATTGTTCGACTCGGGTGGCGACCGCCATGGGACGAGTATTCCGTCCTTGAGGACAAGGACGTTTTTTAGGGCGGGAGTATTGATACGGTCACCTACCAAAACCCACTTCTGAAACAGGCAATCCGACCCAATATTACATACCCACGTCCATTTTAGTTAATTAGGATGCATTTGTTTGTTAATTTATTTACCCACGTTCATAGTAGTCAAGTAGTTAGGTTGCATATTTGACCATTTTATTCACTTCACGTTTCCATGTTTCAATTGCATCTTGTATTTAATAGTTATCTTGTGTTTAATGAAAGAGAAGAAGAAAATATTTGATGGAAAATATCTCTAATCTCATCTTGTGTTCTTGGGAGTTTGTAGGTTTTCTCCATAAACCTATCAGTCACCTTCTCTGATTATCCGGTGACCGGGAAAAATGAGTTTTGAAATTGTAGTTCGGCAACCGGCTTATTCATCGGCTATAAATCATACAAGAAAGATAAACCTTACCTTGTACGGCGATATACATTCGTAGATAATAGAGTGAATCGGTTGATTTAAACCAAACGTGGCATTGCGTGTTTGGAAAAATTATGAAACAATGGTGTAAGTGTTATCGGTCTGTCATGAACAACAAAAACAGAGAAAAATATAAGAGATTTCTTTTGTGAGCAATTTTTGTGATACTCGACCGCCGCATGTAAAAAAAAAACAAAACTGTATACGAGTGTGCTTTAATGAGCCATGAAATTGCCATTCAATTAGGAATGTAAATATCGGCGAAATTGGTTTCAATTCAAGGATGAATGATGAAGTAGTCATAAATATATATTTAATTTTTTTTTACTGTAAACGTATATATCTTCTTAAATCGGTTTTCATTCAAAATCATTATTCCTCCTAATTAATCTCATTGTTTACCAAGTCAAACGTTTTATCTATATAATATTTTTTTTAAATCAAATGAAAATATAATGGAATAGAATACATCTTTTCGATAACGTATGACATATATCTATATGTCAGTCTTTAAAAAAAAGTTTTCTTAGCATAATCCGATTGTTAAAACAAAATTATTTGTTATACGTAAATTATATATATATATAATATATATATATATATATATATATATATATATTGCTACCCCAAACATGACGTTAAATTATGGTTTATGCGAATATTCCATTTCGGATTATTGTTGTCACTCTAGGCCTCTAATGTTAAAAAAAACGTTTTTTTTTAAGTTAAATTTCATTCAAAAGCGCACCGGCCGGTCCTCAAAGCAAGGACCCCCGGGCAACAAACCGATTACATCGAAATTAAAAGATAGTTACACCTAGCAATCGAGTCTAAATCTTTGAATCTAGACCTATTACGAATCCTGAAAAAGGAAATCGACTTTATATGCTCTATGACTTCTATAGCTCTCCGTTTTGTATCTTTGAAAATTCTATTATTCCTTTCATTCCATAACGCCCATAAGGACGTAATCAAAATACCCCGCAAGATGTATATATCATTCGACGTAGGGCCTTGATAATCTGCCAAGTCCAACAAATCAGTGACTTCAAAGGCGTAAATAGGCGGAAGGCGACACTAAGAAGCGACCTGGGACCATAACTCTGCTGCAAAAATGCATCCAGTGAACAAGTGAGCCGAAGACTCCACTTCGGAGCTGCAGAAGACACAAAACTGATTCTGCATAGGAACTCCTCGATACATCAGCGCTTCTTTTGTTGGGAGACGATTAATAGCCGCTCTCCATGCCATGACTTTAAATTTTAGAGGCGCCCACCCATTCCACTTCATGATCCAGGTTTGCGGCTGCACGTTGAGTGTTTGCATCAGATTTTTCGCTTTCTTCACAGAGAAAACACCATCGGTCGCTGCTGTCCATTTCCATCTATCACTCCCACCTGTCCATTCATAATCATAGATGTCCGAGAACAATGAGAGGAACTCTGAAACCTGCTCAGCATCAGAGGGAGTTGTACGCCAGTCCCAAGTCAAATTTTTAACACCATCAACCACTTGAATCCTGTTTGCTACGGTCCCCTACTTATGTCTCTCAATCCTAAAAAGACTTGGGTAAACAAAACGAAGAGGAACATTGTGCAGCCATGAATCAGCCCAAAAACTAATCGAAGAACCATTCCCCACAGCAGCAACGAAATAACTATTAAGCGTGATATCATTCCCAACTCTTTTTTCACCAACCTTTACAATCTGTTTCCAGCAGCCATTTGCCGAAGGAGAACATGGCATTGAAGACCAAGTCCTACTCGACCCATGGCAGCCCAAAACAACACGTTTCCATAGACTCCGGGTTTCGTTGTTAAAGCGCCATGTCCATCTAAGAAGCAAGGCGTCATTAACATGTTGCAACTTTGCTATTCCCAAACCTCCCAACTTCTTTGGAGAAGTAATTGTATTCCAAGCCACATAATTAATCTTTTTTTCAACACTAGAACCCGCCCATAAGAATCGCCTTATAATAGTCTCCATGTTTTCTATAACTGCCCTTGGAGCTTTATTCAAGGATAAGTAATAAATAGGCAAACTCTCGAGGACCGATCTAATAAGGATTAAACGACTTCCAATAGATAAGTGCCTTGTCTTCCAAGAGACCAACTTTTTATAACCTCGATCACCCCATTCCAATAATTGATTCTAGACATTTTAGCTCCAACTTTGATGCCCAAATAATCAAACGGGAAGGCTCCTGTTTTACAACCCAACACCTCCATCATGTTATCAACTTCATTGTCTTTGGTACCAACCCCAAATAAATTAGACTTGTGGAGGTTAATACGCAAACCCGAGCATAAATAAAAGACTCTAAGAATCCGAGCCGTGCATTGGAGGTTTTCACGCGACCACTCCCCCATAATTAGAGCATCATCCGCATAGAATAGATGACTAAAATCTACTTCTTCCGCCATTAGACGTATACCTTTAAGAACCCCAATAGCTTTGGCTTTCTCCAACATCTATGAGAGACATTCCATAACGATCAAGAACAAGAACTGGGATATGGGATCACCTTGGCGAAGGCCTTTTTCACAATTAAATTGAAATGTAGGCGACCCGTTGACAAGAACCGAAGCCGTACTAGAAGCAAGAATACCTTTAATCCATGTACACCATCTAGGCGGAAAACCCATTTGGTTTAGCATAGATAACAAGAATTCCCAATTAACATTGTCGTAGGCTTTCTCGAAATCTATTTTTAATAAAAAAGCTTTTTTCTTTCTATTTTTCAACCATTCCAAAACTTCATTGACCACTAGCGGGCCGTCAAGGATAAAATGACTAGAAAGGAATGCCGATTGAGACTCGGGGATCACCTTTCCCAAAACTTTCTTGAGACGATTAGTAAGCACTTTAGAGATAACCTTATTAATCAACCCAATGAGAGTAATGGGTCTATAATCTTTGAGACCCAAAGGAGATTTTACCTTAGGAATCAAAGTAATGAAAGCCGCGCCACAACCCGAGCTTATAGTCCCTGTATCATGAAAAGCCTTCATAATGTTAAAGAAATCTTCCTCCAAAACATCCCAAAATCTTTTAATAAAACGAAAATTAAAGCCGTCTGGCCCGGGAGCCTTATTAGAACCACAATTGAACACTGCATCTTTTATCTCTTGTTTGGAAAACATATCGATCAAAAGCGCTCCATCTTGTTTAGTTATCCGCTTCAATCCCGTGCATGAACAAGTAGGCCGTATCTTCATATATTCTTTGAAATGCTCTTTCTAAAAACGTAGGACTTCTCTTTTGACCAAAGCCGGTTTGGATATCCATTCGCCTCGCACTTCAAGGCCCGGGATAGCATTTCTTGCTTGTCTACCTTTGACTATATTATGAAAAAACCTCGAGTTCTCATCACCAAGGGCAACCCACTTAATCCGAGATATTTGTTTTATGTCCATCGATCTCAATACCTCAATTTCTTGAAGAGACTTTGCACACTCCGACCAAACACATAACTCAGACTCCTCAAGCTCTTTTTGTTCCATAACAATCTCTAATTACTCTCACTTGCTTAAGGTTTGACTCTTCTTCAAGCTCTTTTGACCTGCTTTCTTTAATCCATACCGAAAGTTTGTTTTAAGCACTTTAAGTTTTCTAATCAGATTCAAGTCAGGAGGACCAGCCGAAACCCAACCGCTCAAAACAGAATTAACCACTTCCGAACATCCCGGTCTCTCTAACCACGAGTCAAAGCATCGAAATGGTTTCGGCCCGAAGTTAGTGTCTAATAAAGATAGCAGTAATGGAGCATGATCCGAAAGCTCTCTGCTATGAGCTCTAACGTGCGCGTTTGACCACTTGTTAAATATATTATCACATACAAAAACCCCGTCAATTTTGCTAAATTTACAAACATCACGCCTGTTAACCATCTACGTATATTTCAATCCTTTAAGATCAAACTCCCTGAGGCCGGCTTCATCCACAAAGTCGTTGAAGTCCCTCGCAAAAACCAAATTTTGTCTTTCACCCGGATCCCTAACCGCATTGAAATCACCAAATAAAATCCACCACCCTTGACCCGATTGACTAATTTTCTCCCAAAGGATCCTTTTATCGACATTGTTTTGCGGAGCATAATTATTCATTATATTGATACGAGTCTTCCCATCAGCAAGAAAACCCGAAACAACAAGGAAATGCGAGTCCTTAAGAACCGTATCCTTCGCCAAAAAATTTGGATCCCATATGCTTAACAAGCCACCCGAGTTACCTTCTGAATCGACACTTTCGAACTCATAACCCAAACTGCCCCAATAATTAGAAACCAAACCCAATGGAATGTTGTTGGACATAGTCTCCTGTATCCCAATAAAAGAGACTCCATACTCCTTCTTCAATCTATTAATCCATCCCGGTTTACCCCGAGACCCAATCCCACGGATGTTAATCGACAAAAAATTCATATCTTACCTGATTGTAAATCTTCTTGAAGGACCGATTGCTGTATCAAACTATCCCGAGCATTAAGATTGACTCCTAACTTTTCCCCAAACGATTTAGTAGCTTCAATCTCAACAGCCATAGCAAGAGCATCGACCGTCGTGTCAGCAACCTCATCATCCGCCTGCTGCTGTATCGGTTGGCTGTTAAGATCAAACAATGAGTCAGTGGTGTCTAAATCATTCGAGGAGAATTGGTTTGCTTCTTTAACAGGTTCAACAATAGGTGGGTTATCATCTTTGAGGCCCAACAGAGGGTTAAGCCCAAAAACATCATCATCATTTTTGGCCTTTTCGGAGATCTTCAAACACTCGTTGCTGCTAGTATAGAACTGACTGGACCGGCCCACTTCTGCCTTTTTACATTTTTTTCTCTTGACAATATTCGAAGTTGAGGGGGTATTTTGTAAAATACCACACGATTGTTCAAAGTCAAATTGTGCCGCAGGGACAAAATCTTCTAGAACCTTAGATACAACCGACACATTCTCCTTAAAAGGCAATGATTGGGGAATATTAATATCATTTAATGCACCTTCGTCAGTTTCCAAAAGATTCAAATCCTTCTCAACGCTGATGTCAGCGTTTACCTCCGATGACTTTTCCGAGCTTAAGACATAGGACTCCTTTTCATCCGGCGACCCATCTTCATCCTCCTCCGCCATGTCGTCATCTTCCGAGTCACTGGATTCTGTGATGTTGTTAATCTTAACGAAATCAGGAACCCAATCACCTAGCTCCTCCGTCACCGATACCTGAAACTTCCGATTTTTCCAGTTTAGGGTGATTTCCTCGGATATCCTCTTCCCGTCTCCGACTAGAACAACCACATAAGCATACGACAGATCCGATCCGATTCTGACATATTACCTTTGTGAACGATCTTTCCGACAGAGCTATCGATCTTATCAATAACTTGGTTGGAGAGTAGGTGCAAGGGAATACCCTGTACCTTAATCCAAGCCAATCTTTCAGAACTCAAGCTTTGTCCCCTCCAAACAATAATATCCGAGAAATGTTTCTTCATAGAAATGGCTACATCCCGAAACGCCAGTGCTGAAATAGAGTCCTCAAAAGTCACCAAAACATCCAGACCTCCAAGATACTGGACCATGCCATAGCCAGGATAGACCGATTCAAAAATCACGTAAATGTTCTTCAACGCATCCACGTCCACCATTCTAGCCACTAGCGCTCTATCATGCACCGTCGGAAATGCATTAACATGGTTATCAATATCAATAGATTTACCGGCAAGCATGTCTATAAAGGATCGAGAGCCTGAGCCGGTTCCTCCAATGTACGTCCTATTGTTAGTAGCACCTTCCTTATTCTTCACTTTGTCATTCGAGTTAGGAACATAACTATCTCCGCCAGTGTTGATCTCGCCATCTTCTAGCACAAAACGCGCAACATTGAACCAGAGTTTACAGTCCCCCAAGCGAATTCCACGAAGGTTCTTCAACAGTTCATCCTTGTCTTTGATATCCAGCATCGACACAAAGCCAAATCGGTTACCTCCCTTATCCCTTTTTCTTGCGATATACAGATCAAAGATCTGCCCATGCGGACGAACTAGTGTTGCCAGATTTGTCCCACTGCATCCCTCTGGAAGATTGGTTACGAAAATCTTTGTAATGCGACGTTGGATATTTTACGGTATAGGGACCGGACCCTCCGGCGGCGGTGGTCCATAGAGAGAGTTTTCTTATTTTATTAGACCAAAAATTCGTGATGTTACAGTCTCCCTTACTTTAAAAAATTTCCTCTCGAAATTTATTTTGAGGAAACATTTAAATAGGGCTGGGGTAGTTGGCTAAATGTTAGTGTGGCTATGGGTTTGGTTTACAGTATGACAAAAGTTTATAGGTAATAGAATTAAGTGTTACGAGTGATATTCGATATGTATGGGTTCTAAGTTATGGTCGAAGGATAATAAGGAGTTGGTTTATGTTGTGTGATACCAAGAATGATTAAGATTCAAAAGAGTACTTAATATGAAGTTTCAAAGGATACAAATAGGGTACATAGGTTGATTATGTTTAGACTAAGAAATTTTTTATTGAACTACCAAATTGACTAGGGTTTGTTATTGGTCAAAACCCAGTCCACTTTCGTTATATCATTAGTGTTTATATATAGGGTGTACCGTAGCTAACCCACCACACCTTTGATACCTCGAAAACGTACTAGGCATCTACCAAAAACTCTAATAGAATTTCACACCACCTTAATGCACCTGTAAATTCATGATTACATTCCGCACCGCAATCATCAATTTACCTTACATTAGAGTACTATGTCCTTCTATGACTCTAAACTACAACAATATATCAAAGCAAACATAAGTTTCAAAAAAAATGATGCGTCTATGTGGTTGTGAAGACAAACACATTGGGCCACAATGGTTTGTTATCATAGTGATGAGACTAATGTGGATGTGAAAACCAACACGTTGGGTTACAACGTGTCACTTAACACAGAAATGAGACTATGTAATAATGAAAACAAAAATGTTTGGTTACCACGGCTTGCAAACATACGAAAAGTTTAAGTATGAGTTACAACCCAAACGATGAAACCACTGACTAAGATGTTTGCATATAGTATACAAAATGAGTACAATTGTTGAGCAGGCAAGAAAAACCTCTACCAGTCGTGGAGTAGGAACCTCTACTGATTGTTGAGCAGGTACGATGGCCTCTACCAGTTGTTGAGCAGGTTATTAGAACATCTACCGACTGTTGAGTAGGCATGATGACCCCTACCAACCGTTGAATAGGTTATTAGGTACTCCACTAACTGTTGAGCAGGTAATTCATCCTCTTTCAGTTGTTGAGTGGATAAATGTAGCAAATGTAACAAATGTTTCATAGTTCAACACGTATGATAATACACACATACAAGCAAGTTTGTAAATGCAACAAGTATCAAGTATAGTATGTGAGTTGTGATTGAGTTTCGCTAAACAAGGTTAATGAGTCTAGGTGGGCCTTCACTAATTGACGATTATAGCAAATAGTTCTTATTTAGCTAGCCATGTTTGCAAGTATCACGAGTAATCAAATGTTGAAAGGTAATCAAATTAAGAAGAATCAACTTTCCCGTAACAAACAATCATGTTTTAAGAAAAGTCTTGTAGGAGTGAAAATCAAATATCTAGTTTTCAATACTTTGTTAATCTTAGAAATCAAGTTCATGTCTGAAAAGACGAAGAATATGCATTTAATTCTTGAGAGAATGATGAAAATCCATAGTATAATCAAGGTTGTGTAGAATAGTGAATGTAAAAAAAAATAAAAATAAAAAGTTGATATATGGTTTCAATTTATAGGTGAAGAAAAGGAATTAGTCATGTTTGTGATAAAGTAGAAATGTGGATAGTGGACTGTGTGATCTGAAGAGGGTTTGTTTAAAGTTTATTTTTAAATGAGGCTTTTATTTTCAATTTTGAAATTTAATTGAGTATCGGGTACGGAAAAACTTTGAACATTTATTTAGAAGCAATTTGGTTAATATCTTTATGTAAATTTATCCACTTTAACACATCAAGGCCACTTAAAAAGGGGGTAGATTTATTAAATTGGATGAAATCTTTGCTAAAATAATAGTTGTTTGAAAAACTGATGAAGATTTCGATGAAAACCGCAATTACTGATTTTGGAATCAGGGGATATCCTATACAAAGATTAGGTAAGAAATATTGGTAATCAAATCAAAAGCATTTCAAAACAATAGATTTAAAACATTTGTTGTTTAAATAAGTTTTCAAACAAAGGAACAAAAGTAATAATGAGGTTGTAACGTATAGATGAATATTTTGAGTATGTGGAGAGATTCATGAGGTTTGGAGCAAGGTCAAAAATAGTCGAACACATGCGACGTAAAGGATCCTAGCAAAAAGAAGTAGGGTCATGACAGACATAAGAATCATGAAACTCAAACTGGGAGATATCAACAAGGAGGGGAATAAAGTTTGTAACTCAAGAACTAACCTAAAGTATGAAGTTAAAATGAAGCTTCGTAAAATAATATGGAGCTTAATCCTTTGAAAGAATTTGAAAATCAAGGAAGTAGGCGTCAAGCCTAGTAAAGTCTTCAGTAGACTCCCTTTCGAAATGGTGCTTTGTAATTCCACAATAGATGACGTTGAAGATTTTAAGCATCAAGTGTAGAGTTAGAAGAGAGAGAGAGAGAGAGAGAGAGAGAAGCAAGATAAGGAAGCACAAAAATAAACCCAGGAAAACATATAAACAAATAGAATGCAAGAAAACGTCACTCTTGTTGGACTCTAAAGGTTATAGTCTAGGCCATTATTCTAATAACCTAATTCCCTATAACTATGGCTCTGATACTAATCTGTAACACCCCAACCGATGGCGGAAACATCAGGGTGTCACATAGTGACGATTGTCCAAAAGCTCATGGTATTTAAAATTCAAGTTCCATTAATTAAATATTCTGATAATGGAATTTATTACAACTAAAAGGAAACAATACTAAATGTTCAACATCAAACTAAACCAATAACCAAATAAAATTAAAACTAGACTTCAACTTCTAACGTCCGAAGCACATAGAACTTCAAGCTGCATTATTCCCTGAAACATGTTTAAGTTGGAAAATGTGGGGGTCAACTATAAATAGTTGGTGAGTAATACATTTGTTTTAAAAAAAATTTAATGAACAAAGTTTTGTAAGTCATATGTATATATCAAAACAATTTGTAATAATATCAATTGGAACCATGGTGTTGTATAGTCAACCCTAATGATAATGACGTAACTCAATGAGCTAGTAAAAAGCTGTTTCGATCATCCCTGAATTTATGCGGGGGATGGGCTTGTCGAACCTATAGCGTTATAATCTACTACAGTTGGCTTGATCAAAGTTAATGACTACACTGAGGCGGGTTCACCAACCAATAATAAAAACAAATGCGTAAAGATATAAGTCAGACAAAAAGTAAACATGTTTCACCCCTAAAAAATATAAAAAAAACATTAAGAAAGCGCGGCTATGTAAAACTCACCTTGGCATAAAGTTGATTGGCAAAAAGTTGTAGTCTAAGTCGATAAGAATCTCGAGGGATTTATCCTAGTTTAGAAAAATGGATAACAACAATAAGTTTTGGGACTTAAACAAGTCTAAGTTTTTCTACGTCTAGAGGTATTCTCGTTGAAAGTATGTATATAGGATTTTTTGTTTATGAAAAAGATGCCGATCGTCTACTGAATACAAACCCACTTTTGAATGAAAGGAAATAATAAGCGTTTCCAAAATCTAATTAATGTACATATGTTTCTTGACCCGTTAGAGTTTAGTGCATATTCTTTCCTATCGTATAAATGCCTTGAATCATTGTCCTGGCGGTTTATGAAATTTTCGAAATTAGGTGTTGTCACGATTAAATGGTTATTATCTACTTAAAATAAAATTTTGATAACCAAGTCGGAAGTTTTGAGAAAATTATATAGATATTAACTCATTATCCAAAACCTTCAATGAAAACTAACGGCATTTCATAAAAATACTTAAAGTTAATTTACCAAAACTCAATTCTTTTATACTTACATGTTATAAGATATAAGTCAACCTAAAAAAAATGAAAACCAATTTTGGATTCAAATGTAGTAACGGAACATGCAGAACCATTCTTATGAAAATATGAAGTTTTTTTTTTGTTGTTGCATATTGTAAATCTAGTTTAAAGAATAGAAAGTTTTACATCAAGTATCTAAACTATTTTGATATGCACGGTGACCACATTTAAATCAAAGAAAGTAATCGTATTGGGTTTTTAAAAGAAACGACAAAATGCCGGTCACCTTCTCTGATTATCCGGTGACATGGAAAAATGAGTTTTGAAATTGTAGTTGGGGCAACCGGCTTATTCATGGGCTATAAATTATACAAGAAAGATAAACCTTACCTCGTACGGCGATATAGATTCGTAGATAATAGAGTGAATCGGTTGATTTAAACCAAACGTGGCATTGCGTGTTTGGAAAAATTATGAAACAATGGTGTAAGTGTTATCGGTCCGTCATGAACAACAAAAACAGAGAAAAATATAAGAGATTTCTTTTGTAAGCAATTTTTGTGATACTCGATCGCTGCATGTAAAAAAAAACTGTATACGAGTGTGCTTTAATGATCCATGAAATTGCCATTCAATTAGGAACGTAAATATCGGCGAAATTGGTTTCAGTTCAAGGATGAATGATGAAGAAGTCATAAATATATATTTAATTTTTTTACTGTAAACGTATATATCTTCTTAAATGGGTTTTCATTCAAAATCATTATTCCTCCTAATTAATCTCATTGTTTACCAAGTCAAACGTTTTATCTATATAATATTATTTTTTTTAAATCAAATGAAAATATATTGGAATAGAATACATCTTTTCAATAACCTATGACATATATCTATATTTCAGTCTTTAAAAAAAAGTTTTCTTAGCATAATCCGATTGTTAAAACAAAATTATTTGTTATACGTAAATTATATATATATATATATATATATATATATATATATAAAAGTATAGGTCAAGTATAAAATGAAAACCCACTTGAGTTGAGAAAACCTTGGAAACCCATGTAAAAAATGATTTTTTTCTTTTGAAAAAAATAACCAATGTAAAATACATGTTTTTAAGTGTTTTTGGCCAAAAAAATAAAAAAAGCGCCAAAGGGTTTTTTTTTAAAAAAAATAAACAAAGCTGCGAAAACACATGTTTACAACAGTTTTTATAACAGCAAATAGCTGAAAACATATGTTTTTTAGCAACTTTGTTTATTTTTTTAAAAAAAATCCCTTCGGCGCTTTTTATATTCTTTTGGCCCAAGATGCTTAAAAACATGTTTTTTACATTGGTTATTTTTTTCAAAAAAAAAGTAATGATTTTTTACGTGGGTTTCCAAGGTTTTCTCAACTCAAGAGGGTTTTCAATTTATCCTTCCCCTCCTATAAGTATATATATTAAATAAAACATCGGGTTGTTATGTGCTACCCCAAACATGACGTTAAATTATGGTTTATGCGAATATTCCATTTCAGATTATTGTTGTCACTCTAGGCCTCTAATGTTAAAAAAAATATATCTAAAAATTCGTGATGTTACAGGAAAGAAATGGCTCAGTACCAGGGGGTATTTCAATTTAGAGTACGGACCCCCAATGGGGATGAGGCGGTGCTACACAGTGTGTTGATGCACATGTGTGGCCACCCCTTGGGATTAATAAAGATTGGCGAATAATATTGAAGATTATGAAGACTTAGAAGTCCATTAGACCTGTCGATTGGTTGAATGAGTTTCAAAAAGGTCGAACGAGTTTTGAAGATAGAATAGTTTGTTTAATTATGTTCATTCGAGTTTTGAATGGGTCGAATGGAGATGCTTATATATAGGTTGAAGTTTAGTTCAAGTTTAGAAGTTGGTCATTTTGGTGTGTGTGTGTGTGTTAGTGTGTGTTTTCTGTAAAAGGTTTAAAAGGTTCTGAAGTGTTAGGTTTTCATTAATACTTAACTTGTAATCGTTTTACGATCATTATATTAATGAAAATCATGTTGAAAAGGAATCTAAACGTGTTTTGATCAGATTATTATCATTTTGCATGTGATCTAGGGTTTCCGCACTTGGATTACTTATACTTGTGTGATATATTGTTGAATTCATAAAATCCGATCCTTTACATAGTGGCATCAGAGCTTTGCTCGATCACACAACTGCAAATTGATAGTTTTCACTCAAATTTTTCATCAAAAACATCAAAAGTTTATCTGTTTTGCATGAACATGAAGATTGATTGATTTAGACTTGTTTTTACTGATAAAATCAAAATTTCTTTCACAAAACTAGATCTCCATAAGATCCGATTCAAAACCTTCGTATTTTCATTGAAATCCATCAACTTTTGCAAGATTCAGATAAATTGGTTGATTTTTGACGAAAAATTGATTTTCAAATGGGTCTGGTCGAATGTACTTGCGAAAGGTCGAAGGAGTCAAAGTTTTGGGTCGAAAGTGGGATTTAGGTCGAATCATGTGATTTTTAGAGGTCGAATCAGTTTTTTCAGTGTGTGTTCATTCGAACCTTTCTTGTTCATTCGAACCATCGAGAGGTCGAACGTAGTTCATATTCGGGTCGAATCAAGTTTATTCATTATGTTACTCATTTGTTATTGTGTTAGAGGTCGAACCAATTGTTTCAAGTTCATTCGACCATTCGACATTGTTGATTAGGTCGAACCAACTTCCAGATTTTCAGATTTTCTAAGTGTTGTTATTTCGTACATCATGGATAACATCTGGTGTTTAGATATGACACCGAGACCTACTATGACACAACCACAGCAAGTACCAATGAATCCATGGGCAGTTACAGCAGCTAAGAGAGAAAACACACACTAACATACACACACACACACACCAAAATGACCAATTCAAGCAACAAAAGGGGAAATAGTCTGTTGTATATGAAAATCGCAACAAAATTGCCTTGAATAAAAATGGAGATCGTGATAGGATTGCTAAGGTAAGGGGAAGTTCTAAGGCTAAGTCTAAGAATAACTCTAAGCCTGGGTCTTCATCAGTTAAGTCTAAGAAGATTCCAAATATAGTTCAGAAGCAGGTTTCAAACAAGAAATCTGAAAAGTAAAAAATTAAAACAAAACCAAAGAAAAAGAAATATAAAATAAACCCTGAACGTGTTTGGAAACCCAAATCACTTTCTCAATCTGCAGCAGCTTTTACTTCAAATCAATCCATTGAAAAACCAATTGATTTTTCAAAAGGAGAATAGATTGATATTCCGAGGATTGATGACCTTTGACAACCCATCATTGTGAAGGGATGTGATCCCCTCTCCTACTAATTGTTTAACAAGTGTGCAGGTTGTTCCAGACAGACCTATTAGCTATCTTTTGATAGTTGATAGTGGAGCATTTGTATACAAAAGCGGGCTTGATTTTCCTCATATATTGTGTTTTGCTACATCTGGAGGAGATTAAGTTTTTGCTATTTATTGGAGAGGTGTAGGTCAAGGAAGTTATATTGAAAAAGGAAAACATGAGTTCAACAGAGAGGGAACACATAACCACAACAGATGCCAAACTACTGGGCCGTTTCTAATCCATCACAACCTGTTGTTAACATCCTCCACAACAAATTCCAGATTATTGGGTGGGGGGGGGGGGGTAGCAGTAGCAGTTCAAAGCCAAACTACTAATGCCATAACAACCTTGGTTAATGATTTATCTTTGGGAAATGGAACATGACCACCAAAGTTTTTAGACATGATTGATTATCACTCGTGGCAAAGAAGGTTCAAGATTCATCTTGAAGGCATGGGATTAGATGGTGGAGAAGCGTGGCAGATGATAGTAAAGGGATATGTTTCACCACCCATTGAGAATTCAACCACACCAATATCACTTAAGGACCAAACGGATGATGAAAAGAAGAAATTTGCAGCTGAGAAGAAAGCCTATTCACAATTATCTTAGGCATTAAATACAGATTTATTACATCAGTTTGGACCATGCTCTACTTCAAAACAGTTATGGAATGCTTTGAGGAGTAGACAGAGAAGACTCGAAGATTGAGAATGGAAGAGTTAAAGAAAGAGTTTGATAATTTCAGTTACATTGGGAATGAGACCTTGAAGGAAATTACTCCAAGGTTCTTTCATTTGTTGTCTGAGTTGTCGAATTATGAGGTTGCTTATCCAATGACAGAGATTGTAGAAAAGTTTACTAATGCTTTACCACCATACTCGAATCAGCATGTTGAAGTGTTAAAAGAAAAAGATGCTTATCAGTGTTGGTCTATTAATGAGTTTATTCAAAAGCTGGAAAATAAGAAGATGGAAGCAAGAAGAAAGGAGAAGAGATCCCAGATTCCACAGAATCCGGAACTTTATTATGCTACTTCTTCATCTACTTCTATTCCAAGTGGAGGTGTGAGTGTGGCACCGCAAACAACATTTGTTTCAAGTGTTGAACCATTTAGTGCAGCAAGTTACTATGGTGTGTCGTCTGGACCATCTTACACACCATCTCAACCTCCAGTGCAAGCTTCTAGTTATTATGCAACACCATCAGTAAACATGACACAGCCACAACAACCACAAGTTACACCAGTTGTTAGTCAAGCCTCATCAAGTTCTAATCTTATTGTTTTGGAAACCTCCTACATGAACAATGTGACAGTTGAAGTCGCACAACAACATGTTGCTTTAGTTTCAACAATGGTTTCTGCTTACAATGGACATGTGGCTAGTCAGATTGGGAACAACAACTTGATAAATGAAGATTATTCCCAAATGGATAAAGAAGAGATGGAATTGATTGACATCCAGTGGGCATTTGCAAGTGTGATGAGGAGAGCAAAAGAGTTTATTGAGAAGATGGGTAGAACTGATCTTACAACTACTCCAATCACTACTTATGGTTTCAACAAGGCAAAAGTCACGTGCTTTAATTATGGAAACAAAGGACATTTTGCTCGAGAGTGTACCCAACCTAAACAACAAGGAAACCGCAATCCATTCAATGCTAACTACCAAAATCACCAAGCACAAAATCAAGTTACTTTCCAAAACCAACACAACAACTATCAAAATCAAAACAATTACCAAAACCAATAAAACAGCTTCCAATTCCAACCAAAACCAAACATCTACATCTAACCAAACTCAAACAACACCAAACACTCAAAAAGCCAAATGAGAATCAAGCTTTGGTGATCCAACAAGATGAAGGATTTAATTGGAACAATATGCAGATAGGTGTTGAAGAGGTAACTGGTGGAGATGTTGCATGTTTAGATCAAGAGGTGGATGGAGAGGAGTCGGTGATAGCGGATGAATTAGAAAAGAAGATGGTGATTGAAGAGGTAGTTGAAGAGGTTATTTTTGAGAAGGTTGAGGAGACAGTGATTGAAGAAGTTGTTTCAGATTTTTCTGAAGATCATGTATCTGTTTATTCTAACACTGAAACCTAGTCTGATTCTGAATCAATTGTTAATTCACTTGATGATGACGTTGAGCAACTTCTTGCAGAAGCGGATTTTCTTTTGACTAAGAAGTCTTGCATGGTGGATGATACTTTCTCGAAAGTTGATAACTCCAAGTTCTTCACAGAAAAGGAAGCTCATTTCGCTTTGATGGCCATGACAGATACTCCTAAACCGGTAAGTTCTAACCCTACTTCTAATGAAAAATATTGTAGTAAATGTGATAGACTTGAGGGCGAGGTTAAGGACTTAAAGTATCAACTTGAAAGTGCTAAAACCGCCATTGAGTCTTATCGCATAAGTGAAAAAGATGTTAATAAGCTTTTAGATAACTACAAGAAAGATATTTTTGAACTAACAAAAACACTTTCATTGAAACAAATTTCCATTAACAACTATATAAATGAAATTGAAGAAACAAAGCTTGAAATGGCAAAGATTAAGTGTTTTTCAGAAAAGATTAACAAGAAACTTGAAAGTTATCTAAATGTAGTTTATGTTCTAGACCACATCATAGAAGAACCAAGCCCGAATGTGAGTTACAAATCAGTACCGTCTCCGGTGTTATTTGAGAATCACAATTTAAACACTTTGACACCGGAAAGTTCTGATAAATCTGGATCCACATCAGAAAATGAATCAAACACTTCTAGTGTTGGTGATCCAAATTCTGATGTGAAACCAATTTTGGGTTTGAATGATGAGGGAGTTTTTGCAGTAACTGATGATTCAGATTCCGAGGATGATGAACCTATGAAGAATGATGATATTCCTTTGGAAAATCACATTCGAATTATTGAATGTCGTGTAACACCTAAGGTTCAACATCCTCCTAAATTTGAAAAGAATCATAAACAATTGATTAAGAAAAATGAGGTTAGTGACAAACCTGTGAAAGTGTTTTATCGGATGGAAGGATCCGATAAAATAGTTTCTGATGAAGAATATCTGATACAGTTCGCGAACTATTCTAAAATAGATAAAATCCGGCAATAAAGCACAATCTGGTTTCCTAAATCTGAAAGGACAAATGATATGCCACCAGAATTAATAAAGCGACTGTATGGTGATAATTCTAAACCATAAAAGGTTCATGACACTCAATTTGTCAATCCAAAAGAAAAGGTGAACGGATTTGTTGAACCGAATTATTCACTAGAGCCCGCTCCTGAGAGTTTGAGGCGAAAATGTTAAATGATCAATATCCGGTCAACACATTCGCTAGGTTTCATGACAGTAACTCATTTGAAGAGTACAGAGCCTATTTTAAGTGTGGAGAGAGATGGCATTTGCTTGCTCACTGTCCATACGTAAGACGAAAGAGGCTAGAAGTTGAAAATAGGCATAAACATAGGAATCCGAATGTTGGTTTTCCTCAAAGATCATTTTATCCTCAAAAGCAATTTTATAACAAATCGAATTTTTATCAAAGAGAAAACCGACCGATTGTTTACAACAATCGAAACCGGATTGCTATGGACAATAGAATGAAGAGGCCTATGATGAATCCGACTATTGATAGACAAAAGTTTTATTCTAAGCCGAATGTCAAATCAAAGGTTGGGCCTTCGTTTGTTAACTCAGACAAGGTATCTAAGAATGTCCCACCAAAGGTCGTTTCTAAGAATTCTGACAATGTTCAACCAAAATTTCAAACACAAGTCAGAATTTTGAAACGATTGGAACATTCTTGGACACCAAAAGGATCTTCAGGTGCCTCAAGTTCAACTTCAAAACTGGTAAAAGAAGTTTCTAAAACGAAAGTTTTAGAGAAACCGGTTGTTGAAAAGAAAAATGTTTCTTAGAAACGTGAATCTTTGAATGCATCTCCTAATGATACTCAAAGACCCAAGACCAACAAGGCTTGGGTCCCTCGTAAAAACTAACCATTTTTGTGAATAGTGCAAGGAGTTCCAGTTGGCCCTGTAAGCAGTCTCTGGATTGTTGACAGTGGAGCTTCCGGTCACATGACTGGAGATATGTCGCTCCTATTTGATATCAAGAATATAAATTGAGGGATTGTCGTGTTTGCAGGGAATAAAGGTGGTTAAATTACTATGGAGGTGAGTGTTAGTAATGGAGTTGTGAGTTTTGAGAAAATTTCCTACGTGAAGCAGATTGATTATAATTTGTTGAGTGTGTCTCAGATTTGTGACAAAAAGTTTTCTGTGCATTTTGATGATAAATCTTGCTACATCTTGAAGCCTGGATTTGTGATACCTAAGGAGTGGATCATGCCTAAAGCTCCGAGAGTGAACAACTTGTACATTCTCGACATGAGCAAAGCTACCCCGACTCAAGGTCAAGTGACTTGTTTTATGTCTATGGCTACCGAGAAGGAATCGATTATGTGGCATAGATGGATGGGACATATTCACCTAAGGAAGATGAATAACTTGGTGAAAGATTGGCTAGTTGAGGGTGTAAATGTTAAACATTTTCATTTGAATGATAAGTGTGTTAGCTGCAAAAAGGGAAAACAACACAAACATTCCCACAAACCTAAGAAAGTGTACTTTGTTAACATTCCACTTGAACGTCATCATATGGACCTATTTGGACCTGTGAAACGTAAGAGTATTAATGGAGATCTTTACTGTCTTGTGGTTACGGACAACTATTCAAGATTCTCATGGGTGATGTGCATGCAACACAAAAGCAAAACGTTCAACAATCTAAAAGTTTAGTTTGCCCGGTTGGAAAATATTTATGGTTTGAACATAAAGCGAATCAGAAGTGACAACGGGACGGAGTTTAAGAATTCTTTTATGGATGCATTGTGTGAACAGAAAGGAATTTATCATGAATACAGTGCACCATATACTCCTCAACAGAATGGTGATGCAGAACGCAAGAACAAGACTCTAATTGACGCGGCTAGGACAATGCTTGTTGATTCTAATCTTCCAGTTATTTTCTGGAACGAGGCTATTCATGCAGCTTGTTACACTCTGAATCATATGTTGACAGTGAAGAAGTTTAGAAAGACTTCTTATGAGCTGCTTAACAGATGCAAGCCGAACTTAGAGTTTCTAGAGCCATTCGGGGAACCATGCACGATGCTGAATCCTACAAAGAAGTTCGGAGCAAAAGCAAAAGAGGGTTATTTTGTTGGATACATGAAACCACTTAAACACGTGTTTAACAAAAGAACTCATCAAGTTGAAGAGTGGGCAAATGTGGATGTTCAACGCTACACTCTGAATGCTCCTGGAAATGGGCCAGATTGATGTTTGACTACAAATAACTCTTTGAGTCATTCAATCTAGTTAGCTTGGTCGAAGAGGCTGTCTTACGACTATATTAAGAGTGCGAGAACGCAGTGACTTCACCGTTAGTGCATTTGATCAACGTAATTCCTTCTATAGCTTCTAAATGCTCATGTGATAGAAGAATAGATTTATCAGGACGCTTCTATAACGTTTGATTCGTCTGAGTCGGAAGATGATGATGAAGTTATCAGTGAAGCTATCTTGGATAATGCTACAATATCACCTCCAGTGAACCCAAATCCAGATATTCCATATTTATCGAATACGGGTAATGATCTGGACATGGCAGAGAATGTGAATGTTCCAACGGTGATTCCAATACCTGAACATCTGGAATCTCGGATTCATCCGTTAGGATAAGTCATTGGTGATCCTGGTAGCAGTGTGATGACGCAAGGACAATTAAGGCGTGCATCATCAACAAAGAACATTGGATCCCTTGCCCTATATACTAAAATTCAGAAATACAGTGATCAAAATGATTGGTCTTTTGCTTGTTATGTTTCGCAGGTTGATCCGCGGACTTACAAGGAAGCTATACAAGACGAATCGTGGGTGGATGCGATGCAGCAAGAGCTACAACAATTTCAGAAACTCGGAGTCTGGACGTTGACTGATTTACCACCAGACCGGAAGAAGATTGGCACCCTATGGGTGTTCAAGTGTAAGAAGGATGATCGAGGGGTTATCGTAAGGGACAAAGCTCGATTGGTGGTACAAGGTTTTCGTCAACAAGAGGGAATTGACTATAACGAAGTCTATGCACCGGTTGCACGCATTGAATCTATTCGAATGTTTCTTGCGTATGCATCACACATGAAATTCAAGGTATATCAGATGGACATTAAAAGTGCTTTTCTCTATGGTGTGTAAAGGAGGAAGTATATGTCAGGCATCCACCGGGTTTTGAGGATCCTATCCACCGGGATAAGGTCTACAAGCTAAACAAAGATTTGTATGGTTTGCACCAAGCCCCGAGGCAGTTGTACGAGGAGCTCAGTACATATCTTCTTTCCAAAGGGTTCAAGCGAGGACTAGTTGACTGTACCCTGTTCATGAAACGAACATAGGGTGACTTGCTTCTAGTACAAATTTATGTTGATGACATTATATTTGGTTCTACTAATGAACTTTTGTGAAGGGAATTTGGTTCACCCTCTATGTGAAATAAGTTGACCTTGGATTTTTGTTTAGTTGTGTATGGAGGGTGTTCTCGGCCGAAACTGATGGGGAATGGGCAAGATTGTTTTGGCAAGTTGACAAGGCGTGGATGGTCATGTGGTTTATGTTGTTACTATGTTGGTGTAAGGATTTGACTAAGTGGTTTGTTGGCTTGTGTAGCCTTCTTGGAAGCAAATACATGGGGAAAGGGAACGGAACTTGTGCCAACTCAATGTGTCTTGGAGAGTCATGTATCTTATGTTGTTTCCTTGTTGGTATAAGGTCTTGATGTGTGTGAGGTTTGGATAGGAATGGTGAGTGTATTGTGAGTGTATGTATGCATGCGTGCAGTAGTATGTGTGTTTAAGTGGTTCGTATCAAAATTCCATCATGTGTGTGTGTTCGTATGTATGTATATACATACACATATATATGGAGTGTGTATCTTGTACAAGGTGAGTAGTGTCCAAATTGACACACATTCCATTACATGGGAATGCATGAGCCCATTTTTGCCTAGGGAAAGAGCATAGCTTCTTGGGCAAGTCAACTAGGATGATTTTGTGGGTGTAGGGTGGCTCATGTACTAGTAAGGGAAATTCTCTTGGACTTGGTGAGGTTGTGAAAGGTGTGTGTGTGGGGGGGGGGGGAATAGTTTAACATTGTGATGTTATGTATAGATGTGGGCATGGTCGAATGTGTGGGTGTGTGTACGATAATGTGTTGTTTTGATTAATACACACGCAAGTTCATATGGATTGGACATTTATAAATATATGCACACATGGTTGTGTTTTGGAATCTTGATTAAATTAATTGTTCATGGTTCATGTGTTTACTAGTCGTTCACTAGTTTTTCATGAATATTACGTCGGGTGATCTATTGTTCTAGAACATTGTTTGTTTTTGTTCTTGTCGGGGCAATAATTTTTGAACCTTGTGATCAATTGCATGGATTCCCACAAATAGGGCTTCGCATGGATTTCCTATATTCTATCATGAATTATTCGGCTAGATGGGACTTCATATTAATTAGTGTGTCTACTGCTAGACTGCATGCCTCGGGATTGACTTGTTGGAACCCAGTATGGCCCAATTGTGATACAACAGTTGAAATGTAAGACCATGCGCATTGTATACATGTAAGTGAGTGTACGGTCATGACCTGTGATTTCGACAAGTGTCACATTTTTCCCCCTGTTAGAGAAATTTCGTCTGCAAAATTTTCGCTGTTGGACATCTGAACTGGTGGTCTCTTGAAATAGATGGGGGTACTTGCGTTTCATCTGATCCTCACGCTCCCAAGTGTACTTGGGTTCGCGCTTGGAATTCCAACGTACCTTGACTAGCTTGACCTGACTACGACGCAGTTTCTGGATCTTCCAGTCTGATACCTCTATCGGCTTCTCTATGAAATGAAGTTGGTCATCGATGTGGATCTCTTCTGGAGGAATAACCAATGACTCATCTGCAAGGCACTTCTTGAGATTCAAGACGTTGAATGTGTCATGAACACCATTGAGCTCTTGGGGGAGTTTGAGCTTGTAAGCAACTGGTCCAATTCGTGCAAGAATTTCAAATGGACCTCTGTATCTAGGATTGAGCTTTCCACGTTTCCCAAACCTGGGTACTCCTTTCCATGGTGATACTTTGAGCAAGACTCTATCGCCTACCTGGAACTCCAATGGTTTACGCCTTTGGTCAGCATAACTCTCCTGCCTGTCCCAGGCAGCTTTCAGTCTGTCTCTGATCTAGAAAATCTTGTCAGTTGTCTCCTGGATGAGTTTAGGTTCTGTGAATTGCTTGTCCCCTATCTCTGCCCAACACACGGGCGATCGACACTTGCTTCCATACAACGCTTTGAAGGGAGCAGCTCTGATGCTGGTGTGGTAACTGTTATTGTATGAAAATTCGATTAACGGCAAATGTGTATCCCAATTTCCTCCAAAATCAATTACACACGCACAAAGCATGTTCTAGAGTCTGATTGGTCCTTTCACTTTGTCCATCTATCAGTGGATGATAAGCGGTGCTTAGGTCCAAACAATAACCAAGCGCTTTTTGCAATGACTACCAGAATCTCGAAGTTAAACAACTGTCTCGATCATAGATGATGGAAACAGGCACACCATGCCTTGTCACAATCTCCTTGATGTACAACCTGGACAACTTCTCCATCTTGTCTGTTTCCTTAATTGGCAAGAAATGCGCAGACTTTGTTAGGCGGTCGACAATTACTGATATCACATCGTGACCATGAGGTGTCTTTGGCAACTTGGTGTCAAAATCCATAGAGATCTGTTCCCATTTCCAAACGAGAATCTCCGGATGGTGTAACATACCTGAAGGTTTCTGGTACTCGGCCTTGACCTTTGAACACGTTAAGTAACGTCTTCCATAGGCCGCAATACAACCCTTAATGTAAGGCCACCAATATAACTCGTTGAGGATCTTGTACATCTTGTCTGCACCAGGGTGTACTGAGTACTTGAACTTGTGTGCTTCATCCAAAACCAAATCACGTAAACCTCCATACAAAGGAACCCGTATTCTATTCAGGAAATACATTGTTTCATTAGGCTTTGTTTCCAGCTGACACACCTGACTGCATAGAGCTTCTTTCCCAATGTTACTGTCCTTGAGAGCTTCCCGCTAAGCTTTGCGAATACGACTAGTGAGATTGGTATGAATGGTCATGCCCAACGCGCGAACATGCAACGTCTTGACACGTTCCTTACGGCTTAATGCGTCTGCTACAACATTCGCCTTCCCTGGATGATACTTAATCTCACAATCGTAATCGTTGAGCAACTTAACCCATCGTCTCTGACGCATGTTCAGATCCTTCTGGTCAAAGATATGTTGCAAGCTCTTATGATCAGTAAAGACAGTACACTTGGTCCCGTACAGATAATGTCTCCAAATCTTGAGAGCGAACACTACTGCACCCAGTTCCAAATCATGGGTTATGTAGTTTCATTAGTGCACCTTGAGTTGACGAGAGGCATAGGCAATAACCATGTTTCTCTGCATTAAGACACAAAATCGTCGGTCCCCTCTTGCAGTGAGAGAATTGGTGCGCTGCATAACTTGTGCTTCAAAAGCTGAAAAGCTGATTCTTGTTGAACTCCCCATTCGAATTTCTTGTCATTTTGGGTCAAGACAGTTAGGGAATGGGCTATCTTTGAAAAATTCTCAATGAATCATCGGTAATAGCCAGCTAACCCTAGAAATTGCCGAACTTCGGTTTGGGTAATGGGCCTAGCCCAATTCTTGATCGACTCTACCTTGGTTGGATCAACATGTATACCCTTCTTATTCACTACGTGTCCGAGAAAGTGAACTTCACGAATCCAGAATTCGCATTTGGATAACTTGGCATATAGTTTCTCAACCTTGAGTAGATTTAGAATCACTCTCAAATGCTGTTCATGTTCCTCTTGAGTTCGTGAATAGATCAGAATATTGTCAATAAACACAATCACGAATTCGTTGAGGAATCGCCTGCACACTCTCTTCAACAGATGCATGAACACTACTGGTGCATTGGTCAGATCGAACGGCATTACCAGGAAGTCATAATGGCCATTCCGCGTCCTGAAAGCGGTCTTGGGAATGTCCTCCACATGAATGCGTAATTGGTGATAACCTGACCTCAGATTTGTCTTCGAGTAGAATCTGGAGCCCTGCAATTGATCGAATAGGTCATCTATCCTGGGAAGAGGATAACGGTTCTTCACAGTCAGCTTGTTCAACTCCCTGTAATCGATGCACATACAAAACGATCCATCCTTCTTCTTGACAAACAGCACTGGAGCTCCCCAGTGTGAAGAGTTTGGTCGAATGAATCCCTTGTCAAGCAGCTCTTTTAGCTGGATGGACAGTTCTTGATCTCTGATGGACCTAAACGATAAGGCGAACGAGCTACGGGAGCGGCTCCAGGAGTGGCAATCCTGGTAGATCTTCGAGAAAGACTTTTAGAAATTCTTGAACCACAGGGATGTCTTTGATTCTTCCTCCTTGGGTTTCCACTCGATCACGTGCGCTAAGAATGTAAAATGACCTTTCCGCAAACACTTTTGGGCCTTCATGCAAGATATAAGTCGCAATGGGGCCTTCCTGCACTCCCCCTGTATGGACATAACTTCTCCGCGTGGCAATGGAATTCGAACTACCTTCTCGAAGCAAACAACTTCGGCGCGGTTCTTTGACAACCAATCCATGCCAACAACAATGTCGAAACTTCCAAGATCAACCAGCAGAAGATCGATATAGAACTCATGACCTCCTAACTTCAATGAACAATCCTTAACTATCTCTTTGGACTTAATTGTCTTATCATTGGCTAATTCTATTGAGTAATGGGTAGGCAACTTACTTGACTCTAATCCAAGGGTCCATTTAAAGTCAGTCGACACAAAACTCAGAACGGCACCGGTATCAAAAAGTACAGAAGCAGTATGTTTGTTTACGAGAAACGTACCTATGACAATGCTAAGATCTTCACGCGCATCATCCGCACCCATAACAAAAGCCCTGCCACGAGCTTAACTCTTCAGCTTGGGGCAGTCTTTCTTGAAATGGTCGGTAGCTTCACACTCAAAACATCATGGCTTGCAATCAGGATTCTCAACTGCTTTAGCCTGGCACTGCACCGTGGGATGACCCATCCGCTTGCATTTTCGCATTTGATATTGTCGCACGTCCCCACATGGTGATAGGATCATTTGTTGCAGAGTGGGTGGGGCCCGTTCTATGGTTTGCGAGTTTTCGTAGCGGCGACAACGAAGGCTTTGACAGTTTCGAGTTTCTTGTTGGTCTGACTCTTGGTTCTCTTTCTCTTCTTGAAGTTGGACCACTTGCGCTTGTTTACAGAACTATCACCCTCGTTTGAATCTTTTGGTATCAATGAGCCCATGCGGGCTGCATCGTCGGTAAGGTTGTGAGCAAGAGTAACAGCATGCTGAATGGAAACTCGAGCAGCAGTGGTAACCATGCTACGAATCTTTGGAGAGAGTCCCCAGATGTACCTTTCTACCCTCTTGTACTCGTGGGTAACCATGTGTGGAACCAATCGAGAAAGTTCATGAAATCGGGTGGTGTAGGCAGTGATGTCCGCCCCATTCATGGACAGATTCCATAACTCGTTCTCCAACTTCTGCAGCTCACTTCGCGGGCAATACTTGTCCATCGGCATCGACTTCAACTCATCTCACGAGAGATTCTAGGCAGCTTCGCAACCCAAGGTCTGCACTTGTAAATTCCACCACGTCAACGCCTCGTTGTGGAAGGTGCAAGTGAGGTAGTTGATCTTCTGGTCCTCCGAATAACCACTGATATCAAGCACAGACTCGGTCTTCTCAATCTAACAGACAATACTAATCGCCCCTTCTGAACCACGGAAATTCCAAGACTTGCATGCCACGAATGTCTTGTAGGAACACTCGTGCACGGTATTCTCTACTTCTGATGTGTCAGAAAGATTGGATTATCAACGAGATCCAGACTAAGAGGGAATGGGCAAAAGCTCTACCAGTCTCGGGATCCTGGGTTATGCGTCGGCCGGCTGCACCCGAACCACCACTAGAGTGGGCGCGATTTGCTTCATGTTGCACGATAGCCTGTGCAATTACCATGGCTAGGTCCGCTGAGGTGGTCGGAAAAGCTTCTTCAATAGAAGTTGATCGAGTAGTTCTTTTGGGATGCATGTTCTTCTAATACATAAGATTAAAAGAATGAGACACATATCACTGTATAATATTGTCAACATATGCACACCAAATAGCTATACAATCAAAGAAATGGCAAAGGAAGATCACAAACGCAAGACACAAACACCACAACAATATAGGAATCAAAATATCAAACTCTTCATAGAAAGTTTTACATACCTGATTTTGTTTCTACATACAAAATAAAATGGCATACTTCCTTGCAAGTTTTCAAACTACTACAACGAGTACAACATAAGATATCCTATGGGGAAGGGGTGGGAAAGCAGTAGACAAGGCTGCTGCAACAGCTGCAGTCATCCTTGCCTCAAGATCATCAACTCTAGCCTCAAGCTCAGCGACACGCTCCTCAGCTGCGGCACGTCCCTGCTCTGCCTCATACACACGTGTACCTAACTCAGCCAATCGATAGAGAATGGGATCCCTTGAATTACGTGTCAGATACAGGTCATCCCAGTGTAGTGAAAACCATGTAACACCCCTAGCTGTGTGTCATGAAAACCAATCATGTCCCACACAGTGTAGTGAGCTTGACGTACGAGGGTCGGCTCGAAGCCAGTGGGTAGTGGAGTGTCAGAGGGTGGCTGGGGACCACCAGTCTCGAAAGCAGAGGGAGTCTCGACATCAGAATCCTCGTCAGAATAAGCTAAGAATCCATCAACAATGGGCAGATATGTCCTCTTGCGAGCATGCGACCTCCTAAGTATCTTCTTCTTCGGTGGCTCTGGTGCCTCTGGCGCTGGGGGCTGGGGATCTGCTGGCGTTGGGGGCTCTGGGTTTGCCTGAACAGGAACTTCTACTAAAGCGATAAGGGCAAGTGGAGGGAGCGCGCGTTTTTGAGGGGTGTAAATCATACGTACCCCACCCAGACACGGGCGATATGGTCGAAAAAGAGGCACTCTAGGCTCTGGAGGCGGTGGGGGTGCATCCTCCTCCTCCTGTGCCTCTTCAGCAAGCACAGCATCCTCGTCATTGGACACAATAAGATCCACCTGCATATGGTCCTCCTCGACATCGGAATCACTGGAGTCGGCCTCATAGCCCTACTGAATGTCTTGGGCAAGTGGGCTCTCCGATACATGCTCATCCTTAGAATCCGAGATGATAATGGGGTCCTCGTTGTGTGCCATGATCCTGGAAATCAATAGCACACACGTGTGTTAGTAATCATGTGGTGTACTTAATACGTCTACTCATGTGTGTGAATTATGTAACTGGCATGGAACTTGCTTAGCGCGTAGGGATATGTGTTGTGTTTCTTTTCTTTGGAAAACATTTCGAAATCAAATTTTGTTTAGATTATAGTTTGACTCAAAAGAATCTCAGTTCGCTATAACCCCGTGCTCTGATACCAATCTGTCACACCCCGCCAAGGCAGAAACACGGGAGTGCGACTTCGAATGATTTCCAAGCACAAAGGTCACACGAGCATTAATTAAAATAAAATAGGAACTTCCATTAGACAACAACGGTTCAAAAGGTAGTATCCCATAAATGCTCGCACGCGACCTTCCCAAGTTCCATACTCCATGCTAATTTCCTGAAAAATATGCATGTAAAAATATATAAGTCAACATAAAGTTGGTGACTTCACGGGTTTGTATATGATGGACATGTAATCCAAAACCGACTAAATTACTGCCTAGCTAGGGCAATAATTAATATGTGATCTGACATGAGTCCATAACCAAACCTTGACATGTTGTGCCTCGCCCATTGTACACTTAAAACAATGACATATTGTGAAATACAAGCACTCTTTTGATATCTGTCATCCGGTCAGAGCGATTGACCAAGAGCTGGAGTGTCAACCCAATAGATCTATTCCGGTGTTTCATGGCTAAATCCATAGCTAATGGTTACGGTGTGATGTATGATACGAGGGCTTAATGGATCCTGAACCTTAATGTCTCATGTTCACATAATAGTCATGTATGTAATTGAAAACTGTACGCATGTTTTTCCCCAGAAAATGTAAAAACTGTAAAAAGGGGTCATGTAAAACTCACCTGGTGTCTGAATGCTAGACTGGACTGTATCTGACGTGGAAATGTCTGGACTGGGATGCCCTAAATTCAATTAAAGGCTACTTAGGTATATGTTTGGTTCTATCTACCATGCATTTGTTCACCCGACTGGAACACCTATGGATTAGGTGTTTCTATACCACCATCCGTATGTGTCACACACTGTATGTGTTGGGAAATGTCCGTTTTTGTCATTATTGTGGCTATGTTTAATCTTTTATGGTAAAAAAAGTGTCTTAACTTACTTATTGTTACCAAGTGACACTTATGTCTCAGTTATGTATGTTTAGAGTGGGACATGGACATACATTTCGATGATTTTTGTATAAAAATGTTATGTTCATGGACTTTGTCTTGTTAAAATACTCATTTTTAAAGTTTAACCTAGTTTCCACAAAATCCCTTGTGTTAAGCTAATTAACACATGTTTTTAGTGAGTTTAACACATGTTTATAAATCTACAATGGTGTATGTTATAAAATTATGTGAAATTTCCTTAGCTTGGGCCAGGTCTTGACCCCATACATACACGCATACATCCACGTGTATGTGTGAGTGTACGTATATGTCCACTTACTTGCTCTAGTGTGTATGTATTCGTATACATATGTGTGTGTATTCTTAAGCTAAAACATTGAACTTGTAACATAAAACTTGAGTATTTAAGTTACTTTTATCCGACATACTTGTTATATAGTGTTGTGTTCGAGTGTGTGTATTTGGGTGAACCATTCATGTGTTTGAAATAGTGTGAAAAGAAGGAAAATGGTTCAGTTCATTTACCTTGTGTGTGTAGCCTAAAGAAACAAAGAAAACAAGCTAGTTCTCCCCACAATATGACTCCTAGGTGTTGTTGGTGACTTGTGGCTCTCAATGGTCGATGGTTTTGATTGGCTGAGGGTTCCATGGGCTTGCTTGTTCTCGGCCGAAAGGTGCACAAGGGGAATGGATAGTTTCCAAGTGTTAGTGGATTTGAGATATGTTAGTGTGTGTTCCTCTAGATCTCTTGTGTCCTTATATAGCCGAGGGGTATGGGGGTTGACCATGGATGATTGGTTCACAAATGAGGTAAGTCTATGTTTAGCTTTCATGGAGTGTAATGAACGAATGCCCCTCTAGGTGAAATAAGTTGACCTTGGATTTTTGTTTGGTTGTGTATGGAGGGTGTTCTCGGCAGAAACTCATGGGTAAGGGGAAGATTATTTTTGCAAGTTGACAAGGCGTGGATGGTCATGTGGTTTATGTTGTTACTTGGAAGCCGAATACATGGGGAAAGGGAAGGGAACTTGTGGCGAGTCAATGTTTCTTGGAGAGTCATGTATCTTATGTTGATTCCTTATTGGTATGAGGTCTAGATGTGTGTGAGGTTTGGATAGGAATGGTAAGTGTATTGTGAGTGTATGTATGTATGCATGCGTGCGGTAGTATGGGGGTATAAGTGGTTCATGTATCAAAATTCCATCATGCGTGTGTGTGTTCGTATGTATGTATATCCATACACATATATATGGAGTGTGTATCTTGTACAAAGTGAGTAGTATCCAAATTAACACACATTCCATTACATGGGAATGCATGAGCCGATTTTTGCCTAAGGAAAGTGCATAGCTTCTTTGGTAAGTCAACTAGGATGATTTTGGGGGTGTAGAGTGGCTCATGTACTAGTAAGGGAAATTCTTTTGGACTTGGTAAGGTTGTGAAAGGTGTGTGTGTGCTTGGGGTTCGATATATTTATATATATATGGATATATATGTGTGTGTGTATATATGTATATATATGCATATGTGGGAGAATAGTTTAGCATTGTGATGTTATCTATGGGTGTAGGCATGGTCGAATGTGTGGGTGTGTGTATGATAATGTGTTGTTTTGATTAATACACACGCAAGTCTATATGGATTGGACATTTATAAATATATGTACACATGGTTGTGTTTTGGAATCTTGATTAACATAATTGTTCGTGGTTCGTGTGTTTACTAATCATTCACTAGTTTTTCATGAATATTACGTCGAGTGATCTGTTGTTCTAGAACATTGTTTGTTTTGTTCTTGTCGGGGCAATAATTTTGGAACCTTCTGTTCAATTGCATGGATTCCCACAACTAGGGTTTTGCATGAATTTCCTATATTCTATCTTGAATTATTCGGCTAGCTGGGACTTCGTATTAATTAGTGTGTCTACTGCTAGCCTGCATGCCTCGGGATTGACTTGTTGGAACCCTGTATGGCCCAATTGTGATAAAATAGTTGAAATGTAAGACCATTCCCAATGTATACGTGTAAGTGAGTGTACTGTCATGACCTGGTATTTCAACATGTGTCACAACAACATGTACACTATATTTATTGTTTCATACATATACTAGTTCTGTTGTGTCTGCTGCCCTGGAAAAGAACCGATGATTGAACGCCAAAATTTTCTAAGTGCTGATCAACAATAAAACAGTTCTCCTCCCAAAAGACTGATGACACAAACTGCTGATGACTAAAGTGCTGCTGATCAAAGTGCTGCTTATTGAAGATAAACTACTGATAAACAAAGTGCTGACAAAGTACAAAGACAAAGTGCTGATCAAGACCAAAGGTCTGCTGGAGCCAACAGCACTTAGGCTCCAGCAGATGTTGAAGCTTATCAGATGTTTCTTATCATTGTTTAGCTAATCAGTGGTTTACTCATTGTAACAGTAGTTTAGTATAGCAGATGTTTTATGTTGTTAAAGTAGTTAGCTGTCATTGTCTAAGGTGACGTCAGTCCTAGGTCATCAGTGGTTTAGTTTGTCTATAAATAGAACAGTGCATGTACTGCTCTATTTATCACTTACACATTCTCTACACATTCTCCCTATTACAAGTGTCACTAAGTGAGTATATGTGCATAACCAATACACCATATAACCAGTTTGTCCAAGACGTTTAAATGTTCAAAACCGTGTAGTGACACCTAATGACTCTACATGCACAAGTAAGTCCTACGTAACCCGTTGGTGATCATAGTGATTATTATGAGTTTAGTACTTCAAATACATCTCATACAAGTGTCCATACAAATTCATGTCAAATACATACCATATAAGACTCCAAATAGTCACATAAAGATCCCGTACACAATCTGCATTTTTAGGACAGATTGTGCGCTGTGAAAAACGAATTATTTAAAATACTTAACGAATGAATTAAAGTCCCAAATGTTTACTGAGTATTCATTGGGATTCAGTTGCTAAACCATATTTTTGTTTTGTCTTAAAACCAAACACAGAAATTATTAAAATTCGTACAACAAAGCTATGTCCAGAAATTTTCCACAACATGTCAGTTTAGTAGAAAAATTCCCAAAAATTGTGTATTCACCCAAATGGGGTGAATCCACTTGGAAAATTCGATTTTTTCCAATTTCGACCTACTGTCCAAATTCAAAGCTTAACTCTTTGTAAAACTCAAGTTATGACCATTTAAAGTTGACCCAATTTACAACTCCGAAAACCTGATATGACCTCTAATCAAATAAAATTCCAAAAATGACTCAAACGATGTCCAAATCTGATGGTTTTGACCATTATGAAAAGCTAAGACCATGTACATTATTATCATGCAAAGAAATCATCAAAACAATCAATTTAACATCACAATACTGACCCTACAAAACGTCACAATGAATCTGCCAGAAACTTGCATCCCAAGTTATTCACAAACCCTAATCATGTATAAAAATCTCTAATACATGTATAACTCGTATTATTCTGATTAAACACATATTTTATCATACAAAAACCCTAATTATGATTACTAACAACAATCATCATCATCAAATCACAATGAACATTCAAGAACACCCACATAAACCCTATATGCGATTTTTATACATGTAATCTCTAGGGTTTTTAAAACTTTTCAAGTATTGTAAATCATCAAGAACATGTAAAACGTATACCTTGCAATGCTAAACTCCTCAAGGCCTAGAGATTGCACCCAAATCAATTGAATTAGTGAAAGAGAGGTGTTATTTGATTGAATGTTGAGAGAGGGGTTGGGGTGGGAGTTCACGGCGCAAAAGGGGATTAGGGTTAGGGTTATTATTATTTTTTTTGATCTATATTTATAATGGGAGTTGGCTTGGGGCCTAAGTAATTGAGTATTATGGGTTTTTAACTTGCCTACCACACCCGTTAATAATGTTCTAAACCCAATACTAGACCCGATAATATTAACCACCCTAACTTGCATAAAAAACATTGTTTTTATCAACTCATAACATATTAATCATAAGGTGCACGTAATTTGCATGGTTTACATATTAACTTTCAGTCAAGCGGTAATTCACATAAACATGTAATCCACATAAACATGTAACTTCACGTTCATCATAATTCAATTGTACATGTTATTATGTATGCCAGACAAATCACCAACGCTTGGGATACAGGACTCGTGTGTGCATTGTGATGATAACTTTTCTTATTGTAACGTATGTTATAATTACATAACATAGGTTATTACCCTATAACATATAGGAAGACCTTCCTAACTAACCCTATTCAAGTGTTTAGTCACGTATGCACATGCAAGTCAACTAGAGTTCAGTTAAAGTAGGAACCTGAAAATGCGGGGTATCACATCATCCCCAAGTTGAAAAGAATTTCGTCCCAAAATTCAGCAAGTAAACAATAAAGCCAGCTAGAAAAATGTGTGCTTGGTTCCCGGATGTCACATCATCCCAAGTTGAAGGGAATTTCGCCTCGAAATTTACTTTGAAAGAGCTGCTTTATGTTCCGCGTTTGATCTATGTACAGTTTCAGGTCCAGTAAAGAGATGTTGGTATTTGAGTCGCATCTGATCCCTGCGCTTCCACGTGTATTCCGGTCCTAGACGGGAATTCAATCGCACCTTAACAATAGGTATGGTGCTTTTCCTGAGTTTCTTGACGCCCTGCTCAAGAATTCCCACCTGTTCTTCCACGAACCGCAGTTGTTCGTCCACCTGGATCTCTTCCAGTGGCACTACTATTGTTGAATCTGATACACACTTCTTCAGATTTGATACATGGAATACAATGTGTACTCCGCTGAGTTCCTCAGGTATATTTAATTCGTAAGCTACTGGACCCACCCTTTTGACAATCTCAAATGGTCCAACGTATCGTGGGTTCAGTTTTCCCCGTCTTCCGAAGCGTATCACACCCTTCCATGGTGACACCTTCAATAGTACCTTGTCCCCAACTTGGAAATCCAAAGGTTTCCTACGTTTATCAGCGTAGCTTTTCTGTCGATCACGAGCAGCAGCCATCCGGTTTCTGATTTGCACTATCTTCTCAGAAGTTTCGTGCACAAGTTTGGGACCTATCAGTTGACTATCCCCAACTTCAGTCCAGCAGAGGGGAGATCTACACTTGCGTCCATAAAGTGCCTCAAAAGGCGCACACTGAATTGAGGTGTGATAACTATTGTTATACGAGAATTCAATCAAAGGCAAGTGCTTGTCCCAACTGTTTCCGAAGTCCACCACGCATGCTCGTAGTATATCTTCAAGTGTTTGGATGATACGTTCACTCTGCCCATCCGTCTGAGGGTGATAGGCTGTGCTCATGTCTAAACGAGTTCCCAAAGCATCTTGGAGAGTTTCCCAAAAATGAGATGTAAATCGCGCGTCGCGATCCGATATGATAGAAGTAGGCACCCCGTGTCTAAAGACAACCTCTTTGATATAGATGTTAGCCAGCTTCTCTAGCTTGTCCGTGTCCTTTATTGCAAGGAAATGTGCGGATTTGGTCAAACGATCGAAGATGACCCAAATCATGTCATGCCCACTTGGCATTTTAGGAAGCTTTGTGATAAAGTCCATAGAAATTCCATCCCATTTCCACATAGGGATTTCTGGTTGCTGGAGCAAGCCCGAAGGTTTCTGATATTCAATGTTAACCTTAGCACATGTCAGGCACTTACTAACATAAGTAGCTATCTCTGCTTTCATGTTTGGCCACCAGTAAAGATTTTTGAGGTCTTGGTACATTTTATCCGAACAGGATGTACCGAATAACGAGATTTGTGAGCCTCATCAAGCACTAGTTGTCTGAGATCCCCAAAACGTGGAATCCAGACCCGATTCATGAAGTACTGAAGGCCATCTGTCTTCAGTTCCAGGTGTTTATCAGCACCATGCAAAGTCTCTAGCCCGATGTTTTCCTTTTTCAAAGCCTCGCCCTGGGCTTCACGTATTTTATCAGGAAGATTCGAATGTATGGTAAGTTGTAAGGCCCACACTCGTTTAGGTTTTGTTTCCTTACGGCTCAGGGCATCTGGTACTACATTAGCCTTCCCTGGATGGTACTTGAGAGCACTATCATAATCATTCAGGAGTTCGACCCATCGACATTGTCGCATGTTCAACTCGTTCTGATCAAATATGTGCTGGAGACTCTTATGATCAGTGAAGATTGTACACTTTGTTCCATAGAGATAATGCCTCCAAATTTTGAGTGCGAACACCACCGCTCCTAGTTCTATGTCATGAGGGGGGATAGTTCTTCTCATGAATCTTTAGTTGTCGTGAAGCATACGCGATCACCTTTTCGCATTGCATCAAAACACACCCTAAACCTTGGATAGATGCATCACAGTATACCACAAAGTTTTCTGTACCCTCAGGTAGTGATAATATAGGTGCACTGCAAAGTTTTGCCTTCAATAACTGAAAAGCAGATTCCTGGGCATCTCCCCACATGTAAGTAATCCCCTTCTGTGTCAAAGCAGTGAGGGGTTGAGCGATCTTTGAGAATCCCTCAATGAATCTGCGATAATATCCCGCAAGACCAAGGAACTGTCGCACCTCTGTAGGAGTCTTAGGAGCCTCCCACTTTTTAATCGCGTCAATCTTGGCGGGATTGACATGTATTCCTGCCTCGTTCACCACATGACCCAAGAATTGGACCTCACGAATCCAGAAGTCACACTTAGAGAATTTTGCATATAACTGCTCATTCCTCAGGAGTTCCAAGATCAGCCGCAGGTGTTGCTCATGCTTTTCCCTGCTCTTGGAATAGATCAAGATGTCATCTATGAACACTATGGCAAATTTGTCCAAATAAGGCTTGCACACACGGTTCATAAGGTCCATGAACACCACTGGTGCATTGGTTAGCCCAAATGGTATTACCAAAAATTCATAGTGCCCATAACGAGTTCGAAAGGCTGTCTTCGCCACATCCTCCTCTCGGACTCTCTGCTGGTGATACCCTGACCTTAAGTTAATCCTGGAATAGAAACTTGACCCTTGAAGATGGTCGAATAGGTTGTCAATACGAGGCAAAGGGTAGCGGTTATTAACTGTCACCTTGTTCAACTCTCGGTAATCAATACACATGCGGAAACTACCATCCTTCTTCTTAACAAACAAGACTGGGGCTCCCCAAGGTGAAGAACTAGGCCTAATGAAGCCCCAATCCAATAGCTCTTGGAGTTGGGTAGATAGTTCTTGAAGTTCGCCCGGTGCTTGGCGGTACGGTGCACGCGCAACTGGGGCCGCTCCTGGTTCAAGATCAATTTGAAATTCTACTTGACGAACAGGTGGAAGTCCAGGTAGTTCCTCTGGGAAGACATCTGGAAAATCCTGAACTATAGGGATGTCCTCAATTTTTGTTTCAACTTCTGCTGGAGTATCAGAAATGTTAGCCAATATGGCTGGGTAGCCCTTTCGAATACACTTCTGGGCTTTCAAGAAAGAGATGATGCCCACCATGGCACCACCACGATCACCCTGGACAGATAAGAGTTCTCCACTAGGGAGAGGGATACAAACAATCTTCTCCTGACAGAGAATTTCAGCATGTTGCTTGGACAACCAGTCCATGCCAACCACGAGGTCAAAGCTTCCTAGGGTGATAGGTAGAAGGTCGATGGCAAACAATTGCCCATCTAGCATCTAGCATCCCTAGTTGTTTGCTAAGTTTCGATGACACAAAACTATAGTGCGCACCAGTATCATATAAAACAGAAGCGAGAGTGTCGTTTAAAGAACACGTACCCGTCCCGACATTGTTAACAGCCCTAGCTTCCCCAGAGCCAATCACAAATGCTCTTCCACGAGCCCCATTGTTGTTGTTGCCATTGTTGTTGTTGTTGAAGGACTTTATACCTCACACTATCCCACGTTCTCTTGCTATCACCAAAAGTAGAAGATGAAGCACCATGCTTCGAAAAAGTACCATGCTCAACAACCTCGTCAGTGAGTTTGCGAGCCAGGTGAAAGATTTCTTAGATTCTGGGTAGGTGAGCTGTAGTGGCCATGCCACAAATCTGAGAGACACACCCTTTTGGTATGAAGCTCGATCCATTTGTAAGGTAGGTTAAATAGATTTAAGCATATAGAAGCTATCTCCTGTAGCTTGGTAGTGTAGGCCTCAACTCAGGTCCAACCGTCTTTAGATAACAAATTTCTAAATTTCGTCACGGGAGTTACATTCTCCACCCAAGTATTCGTAACTCAACGAGTGTGCATGTAGCCTACATTACCCCATCCTGCCTGGGGCAAATGCACATGGCAAGGAATTATACTATCGAAGCAATCAGACGGTCTCCTTCAGTTCTGTTGGAGTTATCGAGGTTTACAACCAATAAAAGCCTTGAAAATACGATGGCAGGTTGTTGTTGTGGCATGTGCGTTCAAGGTATAAGAAAGTTCAAATGCGAATGTCAAGAGAAAATAATGAGTTAGCAGAATAGATCCTTGCTAGCTTGGAAAGATGCGAGGGCCTCAGCCACCCTATCGTTGATAATAAGAACTCAGTCTTATCTAAGTTAACAAAGGGAAAGGAAAGAAAAGACAGGTAAGAAAAGGTAAGAGCCAATCGTCGCCACGCCCTGTCTAGATAGTAGAGCATTCATTCTCACTTTCCATGTGTTCGTCCTACTCAGGTTTTCCTCTCGTCCCTTCTTCGCAGGTATCAGCGTTATATGGATCTCGTAGCGTATAGTCTCCTACTCCGGTTCTGTGTAAGTCAGTTTGGTGGTTAGCTGCACCACTCGTTTCTCCAATCGTGGTTGTCAGTCATTAGTGGGTTTCGTCTTTCCTACCACGTCGTAGGCCTTTACACAACTCCCCAAGAGTGGGTGTAATAAGCCCCGATCTGATGTGTTCCCATGAATCCACTATATACTCCAGAGGAACAGTGACGCGCATGTCATACATCACTCGCTCGTACAAGGCGTAAATGTACTAGAGTAAGGATAAAATTCCGTATGAGTAACCCAGTCTCGTATGATTTTCAAATGAGGGTAAGAAAGGTCAAATAACAAGGAACATAAACTAATTGTGTCCTTGCTCAGTGAAAAAGGACAAGTCTCAGTATTTGACTTTCTTTGAATATGATTCGGTTTAATGGTACCACGACATGCGCATCATGCAGCTTCCTGTGTGAGTGCGCCACAACGCTCATAAGGGCTTTCTCCCCTATACTTTTATCGTTTCCTCATCCATGAGGTTTGTTAGGATACTAATCCCAGTAATGCGCCACTTGGTGTAACCCTTGGTTACCACCAGTGACGTGTTCAGAATCGGGTTTAGAAATAGAAGATAACATATCTCCTGAAATCAAGTGTTGTAGATATATGTTGCTAAAAGCTAGTTGTGCACTTAAGCCGTGAGTGTACTAATACTTATGCTATGATGATTATAGACTAGACTCAACATGCAGTCCTAGTTCACTATAACCAATGGCTCTGATACCAATCTGTCACACCCTCAAATTTCCACATAGGGGTTTTACCGCGAGGCGCATGACATACCAGGATCCCATAGCCATAAGTCATATGAACGAACTCTAAATGCCCAAACCATTTAGTTCGTTTTCAAAAATCAAGTTTAGTTAAGCTGCGGAAGCGTAAACCAAATTTAACTTTTTAGAAACCATGCGCAAAACAACGCGCCCAAATTAAAACCATATAGAAGTAAACGTAAAAGCACGATATGTAATTTAGGTGTATGCCCAAGACCACAAATGCAGTGAAACGTGCAGTGCTTCCTAATCGTGACACCGGAAGCTAACTACCTGCAAAAGCATGTACATAGTGGGTCAACAAACAATGTTGGTGAGTTCACTAAGTAAAGTAAATGAGTGAGTAAACACGTAGGTTTCCAAAAACCACGTAACCAAGTAAAAGCGTAGGTCCTCCAGACCCAAAAGTTCAAGTGTTTTCAGTTTAAGCTTGTCAGGGGTAGCTAGCCCACTCATTGTAACTAAACGGTTGATTATTGGGAACATACAGAAGTTGTTATAAGTTTTGCCTCAGCACTAGTGTCTATCAACACTAGCAGTTCAGCTCCTTTAGAGCGTGGTCAAAAGTTCATGCTCGTGACACAAGCACCTCATGCATAAGGTTGCTGCACAACCTAATAGCGCTATCAACTAATACCCTGTTCGCCTACAGCTATTAACCCAATAATATGCAAGGACTTTAAATGATAGAGTGTGTTTAGTTCACAAAGGACCGTTAAAGTTTTAAACTGATAAAAGCGTAACCCACACAAGGAGTCCAAAACCCGACCCACACAAGGAGTCAAAACCCGAGTTGCAAGAGTAGTCCCAAACTGGACCAGAAAATGTTTACCAAAGTTGTCTCGACCCGAGACGCATGCTTTCGAGAAAAAGTAGTGAAACTCACCTTTGGTTGCAAGCAAAATCATCCAAACTCCAAAACAATAGGGTGGTACCGACTCCCTATTACAAGTGTCACTAAGTGAGTATATGTTCATAACCAATACACCATATAACCAGTTTGTCCAAGACGTTTAAATGTTCAAAACCGTGTAGTGACACCTAATTACTCTACATGCACAAGTAAGTCCTACATAACCCGTTGGTGATCATAGTGATTATTATGAGTTTAGTACTTCAAATACATCTCATACAAGTGTCCATACAAATTCATGTCAAATACATACCATATAAGACTCCAAATAGTCACATAAAGATCCCGTACACAATCTGCGTTTTTAGGACAGATTGTGCGCTGTGAAAAACGAATTATTTAAAATACTTAACGAATGAATTAAAGTCCCAAATGTTTACTGAGTATTCATTGGGATTCAGTTTCTAAACCATATTTTTGTTTTATCTTAAAACCAAACACAGAAATTATTAAAATTCGTACAACAAAGCTATGTCCAGAAAATTTCCACAACAGGTCAGTTTAGTAGAAAAATTCCCAAAAATTGTGTATTCACCCAAACGGGGTGATCCACTTGGAAAAGTCGAGTTTTTCCAATTTCGACCTACTGTCCAAATTTCAAAGCTTAACTCTTTGTAAAACTCAAGTTATGACCATTTAAAGTTGACCCAATTTACAACTCCGAAGACCTGATATGACCTCTAATCAAATAAAATTCCAAAAACGACTCAAACGATGTCCAAATCTGATGGTTTTGCCCATTATGAAAAGCTAAGACCGTGTACATTACTATCATGCAAAGAATTCATCAAAACAATCAATTTAACATCACAATACTGACCCTACAAAACATCATAATGAATCTGCCAGAAACTGAAACTTGCATCCCAATTTATTCACAAACCCTAATCATGTATAAAAATCTCTAATACATGCATAACTCATATTATTCTGATTAAACACATATTTTATCATACAAAAACCCTAATTATGATTACTAACAACAATCATCATCATCAAATCACAATGAACATTCAAGAACACCCACATAAACCCTATATGCGATTTTTATACATGTAATCTCTAGGGTTTTTAAAACTTTTCAAGTATTGTAAATCATCAAGAACATGTAAAACGTATACCTTGCAATGCTAAACTCCTCAAGGCTTAGAGATCGCACCCAAATCAACTTGAATTAGTGAAAGAGAGGTGTTGTTTGATTGAATGTTGAGAGAGGGGTTGGGGTGGGAGTTCACGGCGCTAAATGGGATTAGGGTTAGGGTTATTATTTTTTTTATCTATATTTATAATGGGAGTTGGCTTGGGGCCCAAGTAATTGAGTATTATGGGTTTTTAACTTGCCAACCAGACCCGTTAATAATGTTCTAAACCCAATACTAGACCCGATAATATTAACCACCCTAACTTGCATAAAAAAAACATTGTTTTTATCAACTCATAACATATTAATCATAAGGTGCACGTAATTTGCATGGTTTACATACTAACTTTCAGTCAAGCGGTAATTCACATAAACATGTAATCCACATAAACATGTAACTTCACGTTCATCATAATTCAATTGTACACGTTATTATGTATGCCAGACAAATCACCAACGTTTGGGATACAGGACTCGTGTGTGCATTGTGATGATAACTTTTCTTATTGTAACGTATGTTATTATTACATAACATATGTTATTACCCTATAACATATAGGAAGACCTTCCTAACTAACCCTAGTCAAGTGTTTAGTCACGTATGCACATGCAAGTCAACTAGAGTTCATTTAAAGTAGGAACCTGAAAATGCGGGGTATCACAAAAGCAATTGAGTGATCAGGCTGAGGGGGAGAACTTGTAATAACATGTACTTAATTTCAATCTCTGATGACGAATGAAACGTACTCGTTTGAAAGCAATTGTTCTCTTTGTTAAGATTGCATAGTTATTATTCCGCTGCACTTTCCATTATTAGTATTCATTCATATTCATCTTACTTTAACAAATCTTAACAAATCAAACTCTCAGATCCTAACAATTGGTATCAGAGCTTTGTCAATTAAATTCGATCTAATCAATCAATTTAATATAATAGAGCAGCTCAATATTATTGATATCACTTTATTTGTTGATTGAAAACAGAGTAAAAGTTTAATTTACGTTCAAAGTTTTTAAACACACTTTGTTTTATAAACAATCAGAGAATGGCTTCTATGAATCAAGATCCACATAACACTGGCACGAGCAACAAGCCACCGATGCTTGTCAGATATGAATACAATATCTGGCAACGTCGGATGAGTCATGTGTTAGCTCAACAAAACATTGGGTGTTGGAAGTCAGTTGTCTTTGGACCACATGTTCCAACGGTGCCGAGTACCGAAGATCCCAAGGTCCAAGTACCTAAAAGTGTCGAAAACTACTCCGAGCAGGATTTTCAAAAAATTGAGTTAGATGCTAAGGCTTTCAGTATTGTAGCCATGGCTCTGCCAAATGATATCTATGCTAGGCTGTTACACTGTAACAGTGCAAAGGAGTTGTGGGATGCTTTGAAAGAACAATTTGGTGGGACTGAGGATGTTATTGAAAACAACCGTGAAATTCTTAATCAACAATATGAAACATTCAGTCATGTGAAGGGAGAGTCATTAACACAACAATTTGAGAGGTTTAATTGCTTAATAAGTGAACTATAACTGGTGGGTCTAACTTACCCAAATTCAACTTTGAATCATAGGTTTCTTAGATCACTTCAGGATAAATGGGACACTATTGCAATTGTTATGAGAAACTCAATTGGTTTTAAGGACTTGACTCTGACCGAGCTTCATGGTAAGCTCTTGACCTATGAGAGAGAGCTTAACCAGAAAAGGAAGCTCCAGGATTCTGGAAAAGTATCTGATGATTATGTTTTTGGTAATACAGCACTTCTGGGTCAAGATGAGGTGCCTGGTAGTAGTAAGGATCAGGGTTATGATCATTACATTGATATAACCACTGGTTTAACACTGATTCTTACTCATCACCCAACTATGCTTTTGCAGCAAGTGGTGATATCCGGGCATCTGACAACACATCCTTTGTGTATAATGACCTTCAATACATTGACCCTGTGGAATTAGAGGAAATGGACATTTTGCATCAAATGGCCCTGCTCAGTATTAGAACTAATAATTTCTATAAGAAAACTGGCAGAAGGTATCCAGGTTTACATGGTGGGTCAAAAGTGGGGTTGGATAAATCAAAGATCAAGTGTTATAAATGTCATAGAATGGGTCGCATTGCTAGGGAATGTAGGAGACAAAATGGTACACCTATGATTACCTATCGAAACCAAAGGCCTCAGACCAACACTTGTCAGTATTCCCAAAATACCCCTGGACCAAATGTGCAAAACACTACTCACTTTGCACAGACCTCAACCACTGTTCCTGTGCAGTATGTCCAAACCACTGTTCCCCAGATTCATTATGTCCAAAACCCTGTTGCTCAGACACAAATGCCAATGGCTGCAACTCCATCCTCTGCTCCTGTAGAGACCAGTCAGCAAAGCCATTTCACACAAGGCTTTGTTGATTGGAGCAGCCTACTAGATGAGCTAACAGATGAAAACATTGCTCTAGTTGCCAAATCTGAAAATGAACCAGGAAATTTCTGTTTCATGGCACTAGAAACAATTGTTGAAGAGACTGAATCAGAGGAAGTAGTGTCTAAGTCTGAAAATGTGACTAATGATATTGTTGATGAAGTTGTTTCAGCTGAAGAATCTAAAGTGGAGGTTGTGAATCTCTCAGACCCATGGGGTACTAATGACTGTGATTGCCAGTGTAACTGTGCCTTGATGGCTGCTGCTAAGGTATCACCTCAAATCTTAAATGACTTGTGCTCAGATAAATGTATCATAGCATTTTCAAAGATAAAAGAGGTGAATGAAAACTTTAGAAAGAAAATTTTGGAAAATGAAATTCAGTTTGAAAAACTCACTAAAGAGTTAAAATCAAAATTAACTGAAAAAGAATCTGAAATCAGCAGTTTAAAACATGAATCAAACATAACCAAAGACCACCTCCAAACTATGATAACCAAATATCAAAGTTGTAAACAAGAGCTTGAGTCCACCCAGGTTGAATTTCAAAAATGGGTGGAATCATCAAAAGGTTTTGAGATGATTGTTAACCAACAGTCTAAAAGTCATGTGAAATTTGGCTTTGGTTTTAAAAAACCACTGCACAAGGTTCACAAACCACTGACAAAAAGGAACCACAGTTGGTTGAAATCATCCCAACCAATTCAAAAGGTCAGGAAATCAAGGTCACTGAACCCAATGGCAAGAAAATCATTCTTGAAAAATTGGAAGGTACACCCTCATTTGATGAGATTGAAAAATACCAATTCAAACCAACCTGGTCAGATGAGTGTGATGTCCTTGAAAATTTCCAACCAATGACTTTCAAAACCCCTGATAGTAAAAAGGAACCACAGGACAAGATCATTCCCTTGAAAGATCTTCAAACAGATGATCAAACATCTGTTGAAAAGAAGAAAGAAAAAGGGGAATCCAAAGACAACTTGTTTTGTGATTTTTGTGAAAAGAAGAATCATGTTACTAAAAATTGTTTTCTTCTAAAAGCATATGATATCAACAAAGGAACAAGTTTAAGTGATTCCAAAATCAAAGATTGTTTAATCTGTAAGAGAAAGAATCACAAAACAAAAGAGTGTCTGTATCTCAAAAATTTTGATGAAAAAATAAAAGAGTACAAGGCTAAAACTCTAGAAAGTCAAATGGTTAGTACTTCAAAATGAAAACCCAAACAGACTTTTAAACCAGTCCAAACAGCTGTTACCAAAAATCTGGATGAAAACTCTGCTCCCAGAGATGTTCAGGTAACAGATGCTCCATCTGCTAACAGGTTTCCAAGAGGAAATGGACAACCACCTTGTCATCGTCTGCCACATGTTTATGAAGAGCCCAAAAGGCCTTCAAAACCTAGAGTGAACAGACATCCTCATGGTTATCAACATCTGATAGGAAATGATCAAACATCTGTTGGACCAAGTGTTGACATACAAGCACTGGAAAATGGTTAACAACAGCTGTTGAACTTAGTTCAAAAACTAGTTCAAACCACTGATCATTCTCCTAAGCTTGAGGCTGAAAAGTCTGAGAACCCATCCAAAGCCAATTTGGCTTTGGACACTCACCAAAAATAATTCTTTATTGATGTGCAGGGAGCTTCTTCATGCTTAGATAGTTTATGGTATGTAGATAGTGGAGGCTCCAGGCACATGACTTGATGTAGTGCCCTTCTTCTGGACTTTCTTGCTCATGGAGGGGGTGATATATCCTTTGGTAATGATTCAAAAGGTAAAGTGTTGGGTTCTGGGACTATTCAAGCAGGGAGACTTAAGTTTGAAAATGTTAATCTAATTGACAATCTGAAGTTTAATCTACTTAGTGTTTCACGAATGAGTGACAAAGGATATGGGTCATTCTTCACTAAGAAGACATGTAAGATTGTTGGACCGGATGTGGTTGAAAAGATTAACACCATCATTGCTGAGAGCAAAGCACAACTTGTTGCTCACAGAAGTGGCAATGTGTATGTAGTTGATATGCTGAAGGATACTCCTATGGCAAATGTCTGTCTGTTCTCTGCTGCCTCAACCAAAGAGAAAGAATTATGGCATAGGAGATTGGGTCATACCAACCTTCAAACTATCAACTCACTCTCAAAACAAAACCTTGTCAGAGGTTTGCCACCAAAAGAATTTAAGTGTGATGAGCATTGTGGTTCCTATCAAAAAGGAAAACAACATAAAAGCTCTTACAAATCCATTGATGAGTCCAAAACAAGTCAATGTCTTCAATTGTTGCATTTGGACTTGTTTGGCCCTGTAAAAATCATGAGCCTTGGGAAAAAGAGATTTTGTCTTGTTATTGTTGATGATTTTTCTAGGTTTACATGGACTTACTTTTTACACTCTAAGGATGAGACTACAGGTATTTTGAAGGACTTTGTCACCAAATTTGAGAAACAATATGACTTGCCAGTAAAAGTCTTTAGAAGTGACAATGGGACAGAGTTCAAGAATAAGGTGTTGGATGATTTTTGTGTGTCAAAAGGAATTGTAAGGCAGTACCAAAAATGTCTCATGTTCCACGTGGCAGTCATGATAGAATGTACACACACTTGAAAATGACACAAGTATTGATGCATGTATTTCCCCCAAAATGAAAAGTAGTAAAATGGGGCCATGAAAACTCACCTGATGATGATGTAAGTGGTCTAGTGGGCTTGTAGATGGTCACCGTCCTGACAAATGATACCCTATGATCATTATGGACACGGTAAGTCATCCAGAGGTTGTTTATCATACAGATTGTTCACCTGATACTTGTGGATTGTTTGGTTCAGTGTGTTTTAGTGCACGTGATACTTCTTAATGTTCTAACAAACATATAGTTCAAAAACTTTGTTGTTTTGAAAGGTAGTATCCATTGTGAACTAAAATGGGTCCCACATGTTGTTTTGGGCCGTATGTTAGAACCAATTCACCATGTGTGGTTGGGTTTTGAGAAAATATCACTTAACACATGTTTATTTCCTCTTTTGAAACCATTTGTGAGGTAACACATGTTTCGGCTCTTGTTAACACATGTTTATTAGCTATAGCCAAAACAATGCCCTTTTGGTACTTCGAATTCGATGGTTACTTGTATTATAAGTGATTGATCTAAGTTGGTTAAGATAGTGCCTAGAGTTTTTAAGGTATTATAGCAACTTTTGTGATAAAATCGATTATATAGTGATCCATGGAAAGCTTTAATCCTTTGAACATGAACCGATGACACTTGGTAACATGGGCCGATCACTTGTTCGGTGATTATGTCTAGTTTAGATTCAATAACATTACACAACATAATCTAGTAATACAAGGGCCGATGGTTGGTTAACTAGATGTGATATCATTACAATGTGATTACTAGTTTAGTGTGTTCATGAAAGTGAAACGATGGGTGTGGTTGAAAGGTGTGTATGGCCGATGGGTGTGAGGTCTTAAAGGAATAGAATGGGTTAAAGACTTACCTTCTTGAAGCAATGTAAGATAGATTAGGTGCTAGATCCTTGGTCCTTCTCTTGGCCTTCCTTGTCTTCGGATGGGATCCTCTTGGAGCCGAGAAATATAGGTGCAAGAATGTGAGTTGTGAGTGTTGAGTGGTGCAAGAAATGAAGGGGTTTGTATGTCTCTATTTATAGACGAAGGGTGAGGACAAGGGATCACAAATGTGGCAAGTGTAAGAGCCTAGGATGGTGGTATGCTAAAAAGGTTAATCATGTGTTGGTGTAAGTTGTAGTCAAACAAAAAGAGAAGGCTTGCATGCTTGTGCATGAGCCGATTTTTGAGCTTCAACATTTGGGGAGGGGTCGACTCACTTTATCATGGTGTCATACCTTGTTTTGCTTGCCATATTGGTGAAATAGGTGACCTCATAAGCTTCTAGATGTTCCTCCTTATTTGTCCTTTAGCCGAGGTGTTTCCTCCTCATTCGATTGGCCATATAGCTTACCTAGGAGTTAGGATGGATGGTGACAATTCATTGCTTCCTAGATTGTCTTATTATGTTTCTTGTGGTGTCCTTTTCGGCCGAAACTTTGGGAGGTGGAAGAATGATTGTTCTACACTAAATGTGGAAAGGTTTAGAGCCTTGGGTGGTGTCATGAACTTATGTTTAACTAATTGGATATAAACTTAGGGTGATGGTGACCTCTCTTGACTTAGGGATCGGCTAGGGTGGGTTAAGAACCTTAGGTTTAGGATCTCACATAGAATAGTGTTAGAATGATAAGATGTTTCCTTGGGATGTTGGTGATGAATCGGCCGAAATCATTGGATCAAGGAAAAGGACTTGTCATTCATGAGATTGTGTAGGTATATAGCCGAATGAGTGTCCATGTGTTCGATCATATATATGTGTACACATATAGGGAACTAGACAAGGTAGATAGGTGCAAAGTGTTCCTGGTTGTTAGTGGGTGTGGGTGAACATGTATACATTTGAGTATAGCTTGTGTAGTTCCAAGATAAATGGTTTGGATATGATTCTAGACCATGTTTTCTTGTAAATTAATCGGCCCATCTATGTTAATAGTAGTGTGATTGTATGTTATGCTCATTAAATAACCTTTGGTACCCGTTGATATAGGAATATCATCCGGTCAAGTAATGGCGAGAGTCGATCAAGTCTTGTGCCTCTTGATGATGACATTAACATGTATTTCGTTTCATTGTGATCATGTGTTTGTTAAGTGATGCCTCATGATGATTCTTGTGTTCTTGTACATGTGTTAAAAGTAAGTCATCATGTGTTAAAACATAATAACTTCATGAGGTGTTACTTTTGGTAACTTGTTCGGGTGTTGTATGACTAAACAAGTGTCCCTTGTTGAGTTTTCTGATTAACTCTAGCTTTACTAGACTGGGGGGGGGGGGGTATAGTGTACCTAAACTATCTAAATGTGCACATATAATAAGGCAGCAAGTGAATTATGTACGAATGTTGACCTGGTTTGTTGACTACTGTCACATTCTCCCCTTGTTTTGGGAATTTCATCCTCGAAATCGAGTTTCCCTACTAGTTTCTGTAGTATTAGGGAAGAGAGCTCGGTACTTGTGTCTCATCTGGTCTTCGCGTTCCCATGTAAACTCGGGACCACGCTTTGCATTCCATCTGACTTTCACAAGTTTGGTGCGGCTCCTTCTCAACTTCTGGACTTTCCAATTAGTCACCTCGATTGGCTACTCGCCAAAATGGAGTTGGCCATCGATGTGGATTTCGTCGGGAGGAATGATCAAAGACTCGTCGGACAGACATTTCTTAAGGTTGGATACACGGAAAGTGTCGTGGACACCGCTTAGTTCTTCTGGCAACTTAAGCTTGTATGCCACGGGACGAACCCTAGAAAGTATCTCGAATGGACCGATGTATCAGGGATTAAGTTTTCCATGCTTGCCAAATCGTGGTACACCCTTCCAGGGTGAGACTTTTAAGAGTACCTTATCGCCAACCTGAAACTCGAGGGGTTTGCGGTGGCGATCGGCGTAGCTCTTTTGACGATCTCGAGCGGCTTTCAAGCGATCACGGATCTGAAAGATCGTGTTGGTGGTCTCTTGAATAAGCTCGGGGCCAGTCAAGTATTTGTCTCCAACTTCTGCCCAACACAGAGGAGATCTACACTTACGACCATACAAGGCTTCTAACGGCGCAACCTTGATACTGGTATGGTAACTGTTATTGTAGGAAAACTCAACCAATGGCAGGTGGGAATCCCAGTTTCCACCGAAATCGATTACACAAGCTCGAAGCATGTCCTCCAATGTGTGGACGCTGGCCATCCCTTTGAGGATGATAGGCTGTGCTCATGTCTAAACGAGAGCCTAATGCGTCCATTAGTGTTTGCCAGAATCGGGAAGTGAATTGACTATCTTGGTCGGAAATGATTGAAACAGGCACTCCATGCCTAGTTACAATCTCCTTGATATACAGCTTGGCGAGTATCTCTAGCTTGTCGGTCTCCTTGATTGGCAAGAAATGCGCGAATTTTGTCTGTCTGTCGACAATTAATACCCAGATTGTATCGTGGCCACTGGACGTCTTGGGTAGCTTAGTGATAAAGTCCATGGAAATTTGTTCCCATTTCCAAACATGAATGCCTGGTAGTTGAAGCAGACCAGATGGTTTCTGATACTCTGCCTTGACCTTTGAACAGGTAAGACATCGGCTGACGTACATAGCGATTTCACCTTTCAAGTTGGGCCACCAGTAAAGTTCCTTCACATCTTTGTACATCTTTTCAGCACCAGGATGAACCAAGTATCTAGACTTATGGGCTTCATCTAGGATTAGGTCGCGTAATCCACCAAAACGTGGCACCCAGATCCGATTGGCAAAGTAAACTGTGTCGTCAGACCTTGGTTCAACAAATTCACCATCTTGAATAACGATTCACTCTTTGGGTTCTCACCTTTCAGAGCTTCCTGCTGAGAATCATGAATACGGGTTGTGAGATTTGTATGAATGGTCAGACATAATGCGCGCACACGCAATCTCTTAACTCGTTCCTTACGGCTTAATGCATCAGCCACAACATTGGCCTTGCCCGGAAGGTATTTAATCTCACAATCGTAATCGTTCAGCAATTCAACCCATCTGCGTTGCCGCATGTTCAGCTCTTTCTGATTAAAGATGTGTTGTAAGCTCTTGTGATAGGTGAAGATGGTGCACTTGGTGCCGTATAGGTAGTGTCTCCAAATCTTGAGAGCAAAGATTATTGCACCTAGCTCTAGGTCATGCGTTGTATAGTTCTTCTCATGAACGTTGAGTTGTCGGGATGTGTAGGCAATGACCTTACTCCTTTGCATGAGTACACATCCAAGACCTTGATGCGAAGCATTGCAATAGACTATGAAATCATCGGTGCCTTCCGGAAGGGAAAGGATTGGAGCACTGCACAAACAGTCCTTCAATACTTGGAACGCATTCTCCTGCTTGACTCCCCAATCGAACTTCTTGTCTTTTTGCGTCAAGACAGTTAGTGGTTGGGCAATCTTGGAGAAGTTTTCGATGAATCATCGATAGTAACCAGCTAATCCCAAAAATTGTCGCACCTCGGTGGGTGTTTTGGGCACAGCCCAATCCTTGATTGCTTCAATTTTTGCGGGATCTACTTGTATACCCTTCTCATTCACAACGTGACCGAGGAAATGGACTTCTCGAATCTAGAACTCGCATTTCGAGAATTTGGCGAACAGTCTTTCGTTCTTGAGCAACTCTAGAATCAACGTGAAGTGTTGTTCGGGCTCTTCTTGAGTATGCGAGTAAATCAGGATACCATCTATGAAGAGAATAAAGAATTTGTCTAAATAGGGTTTGCAGACGCGGTTCATGAGGTCCATGAAAACGGCAGGTGCATTTGTCAACCCAAATGGCATGACTAAGAATTCGTAATGTCCGTAACAAGTTCGAAATACCGTCTTCGGGTTGTCGTCTTCCTGAATCCGCAACGGGTGGTATCCTGATCGTAGATCGATCATCGAGTAGTAGCTGGATCCCTACAACTGGTCGAACAGATCATCGATCCTTGGTAGCGGATACTTGTTCTTGATCGTCAACTTGTTCAGCTCCCGGTTGTCGATGCACATGCGGAAACTTCCGTATTTCTTCTTCACGAACACTTCTGCGCCCTAATGCAGGATATAACTCGAAGAGTGGGTACACTCTGGCTTCCTCGAATCGACAGGGTGTTACCATTTGACAAGGGAATTCGAACCAACTTCTATTGACAGACTATCTCTGCACGATGTTTGGATAACCAATCCATGCCGATGACATCATCAAAACTTCCCAATCGAATGGGCAGTAAATCGATATGAAAATCATGGCCGTCCAGCATTAAAACACAACCCTTAACGATGTCCTCAGACGAAATTAACTTACCATTAGCTAACTCTATGGTATATCGTGTATCCAACTTACTCGATTCTAATCCAAGGGATTTCTTAAAGTCGGTGGACAAAAAGCTAAAATCTGCTCCTGAGTCAAAACGTACCGAAGCGAATTGGGTGTTAAGGAGAAACGTACCCGTAACTACATTAGGATCATCGCGTGCTTCGTTGGCTCCCAACACGAACGCTCTGCCGCGGGCCTGATCCTTGACCTTGGGACAGTCCTTTCGGAAATGCCCAGTTGCACCACATTCAAAACACTCGTTCTTGGCTGGAGGAGTGTTTATGGCTTGGGCCTTACAGTTGGCGGTTGAATGACCACGACGATTACAGTTCTTGCACAAGATATTGTCACAGGTGCCTACCTGATGGTAATTGCGCTTACTGCAGTGAGGATCGGGCCCGTTGTATTGGCGCTTGGATTCCTCGACTACTGTAGCAGCAAAAACTTTCACGGCATCTTGTGGCTTGTGAGAGGAGTTTCTGCCTTTCCGGTTTTCTGAACGTTTGCGCTTGTTCCCGGAATTCTCATTGGCAACTGAAACTTTCTGGTTCAATGTACCCATGCGAACAGCCTCGTCGGTCAAACTCTGAGCTAAGGGTAACCGCAGCCTGGATAGTCGATGGCGCCGATGTGGTAACCATACTGCGAATCTTGGGTGACAGACCCCAGATATACCGCTCAACTCTCTTGTATTCGGGCGTGATCATGTGTGGGACTAGTCGAGAGAGTTCATGAAAACGAATGATATATGCAGTTATGTTAGCATCCACCATGGTAAGATTCCAGAACTCGGCTTCCAGCTTCTGGATTTCACTCCTAGGACAGTACTTTTCCATGAGCAATGCTTTGAGATCGGCCCAAGCAAGATTGTATGCCGCTTCTCTGCCCAAGGTTTGTACTTGTAGGTTCCACCAAGTAAGGACTTCATCCTGAAAAGTACAAGTGGAGTACTTCACCTTTTGACCCTCGGAGCAATCGCTGATATCGAGGACTGATTCGGTCTTCTCTATCCATCGGACAATTCCTACAGCACCCTCATTACCACGGAAGGTCCATGGTTTGCATGCCATGAAGGTTTTGTATGAACAGCCATGGATAAAGTTCTCGGATTCGTGATCTATTTCATTTCCTCTATGACGACCGGTACCTCCCGAACCTCCACTAGAGTCAGCCCGAGCTGCATCGTGTTGAGCAATTGCTACAACAATCACTCTGGCTAACTCAGCGGGTGTGGTCGGTAGGGGTTCGCCTGCGGTTGTCCGTGCTGGCTGTCGGGTAGGCATAGCTAAGAAGAGAACACAATAAACATAAGAGATGCATAATCACATATAATCATATATCAACCAACACAAGCATATATAAGTCAAGTTAGATCAATATAACAACACATCATAATCCCATACATAACTCCCAAAAAGTAGTTAAGTTTTAGTACAAAATGGGCAGTCGAACCACAAATAGTTTTGAACATCATGTCATAAAACAAAACATCACATGTCATCAATAGTCATCATAACACAATCATAACAACATAAACAACTACTACTAAGAAGGGGGTGGGAAAAGCAGCAGCAAGAGATACAATCGCCTCCCTAATACGTCAATCTTACTCCACCGCCCTACGCTTTAACACCTCTAGTCGTCTCCCTATCTCAGCTCGCTCCATCCCTGTAGTCAGTCTCCTCTGCTCGGCCTCGGCCCACTGGTACTCAAGCTCTCGGATGCGATCTCCTAATGCCACTAGCTGAGCATCATGGGATATGAGAGTACTACGCTCGGTGCGGAGAGGTCTCCCTGATGAGTCTCCTAAACTCAGAACCGCGGGATCGTCCTCCTCATCTCGGTGTGCTAGGCAACTCGAGAGGCTAGTAAGGTAAGGTCGCTTACGGGCCTGAGAGCGCCGCTTCAGTCTCCTAGGTGGCTCGCTCTCCTCTAGGGGCTCTGGTAGTGGGTCAATGGGCTGGGTAGGCTCATAAAGAGAAAAGATAGGAGCTCTAGCATGTATAGCAATGACGGGAGATGGTCGCACCCTCTTTCGAGGTGTACACTTCTTGAGTGTACCTCCCGAAGTGTCCAAACGGAAATAAGGGTTGAGACTAGCCGGAGGGTGAGAAACAGAAGGGGTGACAGAAGGATGGAGGTCAGCAATGGCTAGGGGTGGGGTGTCATTGTCTGCCTCGTCGTCGGAAGTACGTCTCGGGACTAGAGGCGGGTCAATGTCTATCTCAGACTCGGAAATCCACCCATTGTGATGGGAGTCGGGGGCTGGCTGGGTGAGGGGTAAGTCATCCTCCTGGGAATCATCTGCCAAATAATCTGGCTCCGACTCAGGTGAAGAAATGAGATCAATAGTGATGACCATGTTTCCTGTCATGAAATGCATATATATGTAAATAATCACGTATGTAAATAAACAAACCATCATACCCGTATGTCTTCGTGGAGCGGCTTGGGATTTTAGAGATGCAAGGCGTGATGTCGTGGTACTTTGTGAAAACATTTTGAAAATAGGTTTTTAAGTTATAGTTGACTCAAAAGAATCTCAGTTCGCTATAACCTTGTGCTCTGATACCAATCTGTCACACCCACCCAAGGCGGAAACACGAGATGTAATGACCGAAAAGTTTTCAAGCACAAGGTTCAAGCAATCACAAAATTGTATTCAAAATAGTACCACAGTATAAGATGGGCATTGTCATTAATTATTTAAAAACGTCACCATGGCGTTAACAAAAGAGAATACGTGTCTATTACTCTCATGACTAATTAAAAATAGGACAATAAGGTAAAACCATCATAGTGGTACCACACAGTGCTTGCTCGAACCTTTCCCTCAAATCCCTGTGGCCCCCCATCTAGTAACCTGAAACACATGCATAACGAGTTTTGTCAACAATAAAGTTGGTGAGTTCATGGGTTTTGTTTGTGATGAGTAAAACCAACGTGTAATTCGTGTATGACCAATCATAAGCTATCTAGGAAAGTGATCACTGTGCAAACCATGAGTCCTGTAACCAAACCTCTTGACGGTTGTGCCTCGCCCATTGTACACTAAAGACAATGTATGTATTGTAGAGTACTAACACTCTTTTGTATGTGACCGGTTAGAGCGACTAACCAAGAGTGGGGGTGTCAACCCAATAGATCTATTAAAGTGTTCCATGGCTAGATGTTTAGCTAATGGTTACGGTAAACGATGTACGAGGACTAGTGAGCTCATGAACCAAAAATGTACATGGCAGTCATGATAGAATGTACACATTATGGACACCGTCTTGACAAATGATACCCTATGACCATTATGGACACGGTAAGTCATCCGGAGGTTGTTTATCATACAAATTGTTCACCCGGTACTTGTGGATTGTTTGGTTCAGTGTGTTTTAGTGCACGTGATACTTGTTAATGTTCTAACAAACATATAGTTCCAAAACTTTGTTGTTTTGAAAAGTAGTATCCATTGTGAACTAAAATGGGTCCCACATGTTGTTTTGGTCCGTATGTTAGCACCAATTCACCATGTGTGGTTGGCTTTTGAGAAAATATCACTTAACACATGTTTATTTCCTCTTTTGAGACCATTTGTGAGGTAACACATGTTTCATCTCTTGTTAACACATGTTTATTAGCTATAGCCGAAACAATGCCATTTATGTGCTTCGAATTCGATGGTTACTTGTATTATAAGTGATTGATCTAAGTTGGTTAAGATAGTGCCTAGAGTTTTTAAGGTATTCTAGCAACTTTTCTGATAAAATCGATTATATAGTGATCCATGGAAAGCTTTAATCCTTTGAACATGAACCGTTGACTCTTATTAACATGGGTCGATCACTTGTTGGGTGATTATCTCTAGTTTAGATTCAATAACTTTACACAACTTAATCTAGTAATACAAGGGCTGATGGTTGGTTAACTAGATGTGTTATCATTACAATGTGATTACTAGTTTAGTGTGTTCATGAAAGTGAAACAATGGGTGTGGTTTAAAGGTGTGTATGGCCGATGGGTGTGAGTTCTTAAAGGAATAGAATGGGTTAAAGACTTACCTTCTTGAAGCAATGTCAGATAGGTTAGGTGCTAGATCCTTGGTTTTTCTCTTGGCCTACCTTGTCTTCGGTTGGGATCCTCTTGGAGCCGAGAAATATAGGTGCAAGAATGTGAGTTGTGAGTGTTGAGTGGTGCTAGAAATGAAGGGGTTTGTGTGTCTCTATTTATAGCCGAAGGGTGAGGACAAGGAATCACAATTGTGGCTAGTGTAATAGACTAGGATGGTGGTATGTTAAAAAGTTTAATCATGTGTTGGTGTAAGTTGTAATCAAACAAAAAGAGAAGGCGTGCATGCTTGTGCATGAGCTGATTTTTGAGCTTCAACATTTAGGGATGGGTTGACTCACTTTATCATGGAATCGTACCTTGTTTTGTTTGCTATATTGGTGAAATAGTTGACCTCATAAGCTTCTAGATGTTCCTCCTTGTTTGTCCTTTAGCCGAGGTGTTTCCTCCTCATTCGATTGGCCATATAGCTTACCTAGGAGTTAGGATGGATGGTGACAATTCATTGCTTCCTAGCTTGTCTAATTATGTTTCTTGTGGTGTCCTTTTCGGCCGAAACTTTGGGAGGTGGAAGAATGTTTGTTCTACACTAAATGTGGAAAGGTTTAGAGCCTTGGGTGGTGACATGAACTTATGTTTAACTAATTGGATATAAACTTAGGTTGATGGTGACCTCTCTTGACTTAGGGATCGGCTAGGGTGGGTTAAGAACCTTAGGTTTAGGATCTCACATAGAATAGTGTTAGATTGATAAGATGTTTCCTTTGGATGTTGGTGATGAATTGGCCGAAATCATGGGATCAAAGAAAATGACTTGTCATTCATGAGATTGTGTTGGTATATAGCTGAATGAGTGTCCATGTGTTCGATCATATATATGTCTATACATATAGGGAACTAGACAAGGTAGATAGGTGCAAAGTGTTCCTTGTTGTTAGTGGGTGTGGGTGTACATGTATACATTTGAGTATAGCTTGTGTAGTTCCAAGATAAATGGTTTGGCTATGATTCTAGACCTTGTTTTCTTGTAAATTAATCGGCCCATCTATGTTAATAGTAGTGTGATTGTATGTTATTCCCATTAAATAACCTTTGGTACCCGTTGATATAGGAATATCATCCGGTCTAGTAATGGTGAGAGTCGATCAAGTCTTGTGCTTCTTGATGATGACATTAACATGTATTTTGTTTCATTGTGATCATGTGTTTGCTATGTGATGCCTCATGATGATTCTTGTGTTCATGTATTAAAAGTAAGTCATCATGTGTTAAGACATAATAACTTCATGAGGTGTTACTTTTGGTAATTAGTTCGGGTGTTGTATGACTAAACAAGTATCCCTTGTTGAGTTTTCTGATTAACTCTAGCTTTACTAGACTAGGGGGTATAGTGTACCTAAACTGTCTAAATGTGCACATATAATAAGGCAGCAAGTGAATTATGTACGGATGTTAACCTGGTTTGTTGACTATTGTCACATCTTCCATAACAGGTTCTAAGTGTCTGCGCAATAGTTACGATTTGCTAGGATCTCACAAGATCAAACCGGATGGCAGGAACTCATAGTGCTTAACATCAGCCTTAAGAAATTGAGTTTGGAATTAAACACGATGTTCAAGGTTTGCTTTGTCTCCCAGTCTTGTTTCCTGGTGATTGGTGTTTATATATAGGGTGTACCTTAGCTAACCCACTACACCTTTGATGCCTCAAAAACGTACCAGAAATCTCCCTAAACCCTAATAGAATTTTTTTTACCTCAGAAATGATGAAATGATGGAGAGTGTGAAGATTGTGCAGTAAGGGGTGTCGTGACTCTATTTCCACTATAACTTTTATAGCTAGTTGTGAACCTTTATGCACGCTCCAGAAGTTTTTCATTGCTAAGAACTATGCTTAGTGTAGGTTAATTACCAAAATGGGGGTCTTATATTGTACTATGTTCTTATGTTCTTAGGGCTATATCATATTTCCATATGAGTTTATGCTTAATACTGTGGTGAGTTCTATCTATATTGTCAACAAACTCGTTAAGTTCTTAGGCCTTCAAAATCTCGATGATACGTTGTGTAAGGTATGGGGATAATTTGTCAAGAAACATGGGAAATAGTCATCCAAGCGCTATATATTGATCTTAAACCTATTAAGGGCACTTAATAATTTCTTTTGATGTCCTAAATCTTGTCTTTTGTGAAATCGAATTGTTATCTATGTTGATTTTTCTTATTAAACTTCATCTACATTCTCTTGTTTCCATCAAATATTTCTTATAACAGCAGCTGTGAATGTAATCACTCCCCCGTTAGGGTCTACTTATATAGTTCTAGCAAGTTTCGTATGGATATATCGTACTTATTCTAAATGGTTAAAAATATTTTGACATTAATCTAGATACAATGCGGGGTATTAAGGTAACGGAAAATGTATTAAATCTTTTAGTTTACCTCAAGTAGCGGTCAATCCTAGTTCTTTTAGTTAGTTAAAGTTGTATAGTCATGATGGTTGACAGATTTTTGAACCTGAGTTGTTGTCTTTACGGTTGACATCCTGAAATCTTTAAAACCTGTCATGTGATTACGAATCCAAGACACTATTCTTGACTACAAGTAATTGACTCCAACATTAATTTCAATCCGAATGAATGAACCTAGTAATTATTGGTGTAGTCTCTTATCTTTGGTATACCTGGTAACACAAAATTTCAACCTATACATACGCCCGAACCATACGATAATGAACCATATAATCAACACTAACTACTTGGTTAGAAGACAAACTTATCGGATTATTCATTCGCTAGGTTGATCGATATTCATCTTGATACATTCTTGAGCCTCAATTACTCTCGCTCTGATTTGATATTCCAGGATCAACTTTACAGTTTGTTATATGGTTACGAACCAAATACAAAATACTAGACTTAAATCTATAGAAACCGACATTAATTAAGTCCGAACGAATGAACTAGAATTCTAATGGTTTAATTTCTAACTTTGGTCTAGTTGGTAAGAACATACTACCGCGAAGTTCGACTTTATATAAGCACACAAATCATATAATAAGCGATAGCAATCTGGTTGGAAACAAAACTTATCGGATTAGGGTAACCATTTGCTGGGTTGATCAAGTCTCTCTTCAATACTTCGATTTCTTTCAAATTGTAGCGCCTAAGTTTTGGCGAGATACCTAGCTTTCATGGTTAGCTCATAACTTGGTCACGAAAGTTATTTACAATTAGTAGCACTCATGTAGATTTATATACTTATCAAAATACGCCAATTTGTATCAATTATTTCAAGGTCAACACCATTACCATGATCATTCAAGCACATCGTCTATTCGTTTACGCCAGTTGCATCAAATGTATCTAGTTCAAAACCTTTGCTATGGTCACTTAGGCACATCGCCTATTTGTTTGCGACTCTAACGCAGTCCGTTTCCTCTCATAAGTTTATGGTTATCAGGTCTTAATACTCGTAATTCCGACAACTCTTTGGATTTCTTAGAACTTTTCTGTGCCTAAAAATTCACAATTACATGACGTCAAATGTAATCGTCAATTTAGGTCACGAAATTATTCTAGTAGTCTCCGTTGTAGTCACCATTTACGTATCAAATAAAACTCGCTTACGAGTCAAACTCGTTCTAATTCCATTTAAGCATTCTAGCGTGTTCAGGTACTCCAAGTTTAACTTATTTCGTTACTACTATGGTCGGTCTTAGGAAATTCCAAGGCGTTCCCTAGCTAGGTAGTCTTAAAGTCTTAAATGCTAAGTTCTCTAAGTTGTCCTGGTGTGGTATAGGATATCTAGAGATATCATGTTTTGCTACGACCGTTGCTCCGATACCAACTGTAACAACCTGACACAGGGGGTGTCGGTTGGAATGCAGTTGATACTAAAATTGCACAACGGAAGCAACATGTACACTATATTTATTGTTTCATACATGTACTAGTTCATAAATATATAATCATGCATTTTCAAATAAATATTCTATAACTAATGCAAGGACGAGGCGTGGAGGTCGTCGAAGCAGTTGATGAGGTGTACTCCACCAGTCGTTTCAATCTCTAGCTGCTCTTAGCTCTAATACTCTAATCCGCAACGCTTATAACCCGATCTTCTACTTTTGTCATTCGCAAACCAAAGTTAAGTCTCTAATCATCATTACTTCCAATTCGCATCACAATCAAGATAATCCATACGCTTTCATAATCTTCCAGACGCAGTACCTGAATACATGCTTAAAAAGAGTTGGGTCAGTAATAATACTGGTGAGTTCGTGTAATTAGTTGACTGGATCCAAAACAGTTTATCATTTCAAAAGCAATTTACGAGTTTACGCAACTCAACACATGGTGATGTACAAGCGACACCTCAATCCTAATCACAGAATCCATCTACTGCCATTATGGAATCACCTGGCAAAATATATGTCACACCCTCAAATTTCCAGTGCGGGGTTCTAACGCGAGGCGCGTGACAAACCAGGATCTATAGCCATAAGTATCATGAACGACTCTAAATGCCCAAACCATTTAGTTTGTTGTTGTAAAAATAGTTTCATAGTTTAACCCGCATTTTAAAGTAGTTGCGGAAGCGTAAATAAAGTAAACAGTTCAACATAATGTCTGCGCAAAACAACGCGCCCAAACCAAAGTATAAAAGCTCAAAATATTAAAGTGTTCATATCCCAAGACATAACAGAGACCTGCAAAAGCTGCTAAACTGTGTCAACATAAAGTTGGTGAGTACACAGTTTGGATAACAAATGTAAAGTTGTCAAAAGCCGAAAAGTTAAAGTAAAGTGTCATCAGTTTAAGTTTGACAGGGGTAGCTAGCCCACTCATTGTAACTAAACATGTGATTATTGGGAACCTTCAGTAATGTGTTAACATACGTTAAATTGCCTTAGTACTAGTGTCTATCAACACTAGTAAGAAAGATGTGGTCAGAAGTTCATTCCCGTGACACAAGCACCTCAAGCATGAGGTTGCTGCACAACCTAGTAGCGCTATCAACTAATACCCCGTTCGTCTCCAGCGATTAACCCAATAATAAGTAAGGACTTTAAGTGATAGAGTGTTGTTTAATTCACAAAGGACTGTAAGTTTTAAACTGATAAAAGCGTGATCCACACAAGGAATCGTAAAACCCGACCCACACCAGGAGTCCAAAATCCGACCCACACAAGGAATCCAAACCTGAGTTGTAAGAGTAGTCCTAAACCGGACTAGAAAACGTTTATCAAAGTTTTCTAAAACCCGAGACGCATGCTTTCGAGAAAAAGTAGTGAAACTCACCTTAGGTTGCAAGTGAATAATCCAAATTCCACAAATAGTAATGAGCTACCGACTCCCTATTACAAATGTCGCTAAGTAAGTATATGTGCATAACCAATCCACCATATCACCCGTTTGTCCAAGACGATTAAATGTTCAAAACGGTGTATGTGACACCTAGTGATTCTACATGCACAAGTAAACCCTACGAACCCGTTGGTGAACATATTGATTATCATCAGTTTTATACTTCGTATACATCCCACATATGTTTCCATACAAATTCATGTCAAATACATACCATATAAGACTCCAAATAGTCGCATAAAAATACTCTACACAATCTGCGTTTTTAGGACAGATTGTGTGCTGTGAAAAACAATTTATTTAAAATAGTTACCAAACGAATTGAACTCCCAAATCTTTACTGAATATTCTTTGGGGTTCACTAGATAACCCATATTTTTGTTTGTCTCAAAACCAAACACAAAAATTCTGAAAATTCGTACAACACAGCTGCTATGTCCAGAAAATTTCCACAGCAGGTCAGTTTAGTAGAAAAATTCCCAAAATTGTGTATTCACCCAAACGGGGTGAATCCACTTGGAAAAGCCAAAATATTCCAATGTTGACCTACTATCCAAATTTCATAACCTAACCCTTTGTAAAACTCAAGTTATGACCGTTTAAAGTTGACTCAATTTACATCTCCGAAAATCTGATATGACCTTTAATCAAATAAAATTCCAAAAACCACTCAAACGATGTCCAAAACTGATGGTTTTGCCCGTTATGAAAAGCTAAGACCATGTACAATACAACCATGCAAAGAAATCATCAAAACAATAATTTTAACATCATGATACAGACCCTACAAAACACCCTAACGAATCTACCAGAAACTGAAACTTGCATCCCAAGTTATTCATAAACCCTAATCATGCATAAAAATCTTTAACACACGCATAACCCATATTATCATGATCAAACTCATATATTATCATTCAAAAACCCAAATCATGATTACTAACAACAATTTTCATCATCAATCACAATGAACATTCAAGAAATCTGACTTAACACATGTATGCGATTTATATATATATATATATATATATATATATATATATATATGTTCTATGATTTTTAAAAGTTTTCAAGCATTACTAATCATCATAAAACATGTAAAGATTATACCTTTCAATGCAAGAGTCCTCAAAGCCTACAGATTACACCCAAAATAGCTTGAAAAGGTGAAGAAGATTGATGTTTGTTGAAAATTGAAAGAGAGGGTGTGGGGGTTTGCTCACGGCGCAAAGGGGATAGGGTTAGCGTTTATATTTTTTTTGGTTTCATAATTATAAGAAAGATTGGCTTGTTGCCCAATTAATTAGGTATTAGGGCCCTTTTAGTCCACTAACCGGACCCGTTAATCATGTTTTAGCCCAATACCGGACCCGATAATATTAACCACCCTAACTTGCATAACAAGGATTTTCCTAATTATAACATATGTTAATATCATCTAACACATGTTAGGCCTCCTTAACTAACCCTAGTTAAGTATTTAACCACATATGAACATGTAAGTTAACTAGAGTTCAGTAAAAGTATTAACCAGAAATGTGGGGTGTCACATCATCCCCATGTTGAAAAAAAATTCGTACCGAAATTCAGCAAGTAAACAATAAAGTCAGCTAGAAAAGTGTGTGCTTGGTTCCCGGATGTAACATCATCCCTAAGTTGAAAGGAATTTCTCCCCGAAATTCACTTTGAAGGAGCTGCTTTATGATCCGCGTTTGATCTACGTACAGTTTCAGGTTCAGTAAAGAGATGTGGGTATTTGAGCCGCATTTGATCCCTGCGTTCCCATGTATATTCCGGTCCTATACGGGAATTCCATCGCACCTTAACAATAGGTATGGTGCTTTGCCTGAGTTTCTTGATGCCCTGCTCAAGAATTTTCACTGGTTCTTCCACGAACCGTAGTTGTTCGTCCACCTGGATCTCTTCCAGTGGCATTACTAATGTTGAATCTGATAGATACTTCTTCAAATTTGATACATGGAATACATTTTGTACCCTACTGAGTTCCTCAGGCAGATTTAATTCGTAAGTTACTGGACCAATCCTTTTGACAATCTCAAATGGTCCAACGTATCGTGGGTTGAATTTTCCCTGTTTTCCAAAGCGTATCACACCTTTCCAAGGTGACACCTTCAATAGTACCTTGTCCCAACCTGGAACTCCAGAGGTTTTCTACGCTTATCAGCGTAGCTTTTCTGTCGATCACGAGCAGCAGCCATCCGGTTTCTGATTTGCACTATCTTCTCAAAAGTTTCGTGCACAAGTTTGGGACCGGTCAGTTGGCTATCCCAACTTCAGTCTAGCAGATGGGAGATCTACACTTGCGTCCATAAAGTGCCTCAAAAGGCGCACACTGAATCGAAGTGTGATAACTATTGTTATAAGAGAATTCAATTAAAGGCAAGTGCTTGTCCCAACTGTTTCCAGAGTCCACCACGCACGCTCGTAGTAGATCTTCTAGTGTTTGGATGGTACGTTCACTCTGTCCATCCGTCTGAGGGTGATAGGTTGTGCTCATGTGTAAACGAGTCCCCAAAGCATCTTGGAGAGTTTTCCAAAAATGGGAAGTAAATCGCGCATCGCGATCCGATATGATAGAAGTAGGCACCCCGTGCCTATAGACAACCTCCTTGATATAGATGTTGGCCTGTCTTTTCAGCGTGTCAGTTTCCTTTATTGTGAGGAAATGTGCCGATTTGGTCAAACGATCGATGATAACCCAAATCATGTTATGCCCACTTGGCGTTCTAGGGAGCTTTGTGATTAAGTTCATAGAAATTCCCTCCCATTTCCACATAGGGATTTCTGGTTGCTGGAGCAAGCCTGAAGGTTTCTGATATTCAATCTTAACCTTAGCATATGTCAGGCACTTACTAACATAGGTAGCTATCTCTTCTTTCATGTTTGGCCACCATTAAAGAGATTTGAGGTCTTGGTACATTTTATCTGAACCAGGATGTACCGAATAACGAGAGGTGTGAGCCTCATCGAGCACAAGTTGTCTGAGATCCCCAAAACGTGGAATCCAGACTCGATTCATGAAGTATTGAAGACCATCCGTCCTCAGTTCCAGGTGCTTATCTGCACCGTGCAAAGTTTCAAGCCCAATGTTTTCATCTTTCAAAGCCTTGCCCTGGGCTTCACGTATCTCTTCAGGAAGATTATAATGTATGGTAAGTTGTAAGGCTCGCACTCGTCTCGGTTTTGTTTCCTTTCGGCTCAGGGCATCTGCTACTACATTAACCTTCCCTGGATGATACTTGATGGCAAAGTCATAATCATTCAGGAGTTCGACCCATCGACGTTGTCGCATGTTCAACTCCTTCTGATCAAATATGTGCTGGAGGCTCTTGTGATCAGTGAAGATCGTACACCTTGTCCCATAGAGATAGTTCTTCCAAATCTTGAGAGCGAAAACCACCGCTCCTAGTTCCAAGTCATGGGTGGTGTAATTCTTTTCATGAACCTTCAGTGGTCGTGAAGCATACGCAATCACCTTTTCGCGTTGCATCAATACACACCCTAAACCTTGGATAGACGCATCACAGTACACCATAAAGTCCTTTATACCCTCAGGGAGTGATAATATAGGTGCACTGCAAAGTTTTGCCTTCAATAATTGAAAAGCAGATTCTTGGGCATCTCCCCACCTGTAAGTAATTCCCTTTTGTGTCAAAGCAGTGAGGGGTTGAGCGATCTTTGAGAATCCCTCAATGAATCTGCGATAATATCCCGCAAGACCAAGGAACTGTCGCACCTCTGTAGGTGTCTTAGGAGCCTCCCACTTTTTAATAGCATCGATCTTGGCGGGATCAACATGTATTCCTGCCTCGTTAACCACATGCCCCAAGAATTGGACCTCACGAATCTAGAAGTCACATTTAGAAAATTTCGCGTACAACTGCTCATTTCTCAAGAGCTCCATGATCAACCGCAGGTGTTGCTCATGCTCTTCCCTACTCTTGGAATAGATTAAGATGTCATCTATGAACACTATGACGAAGTTGTCCAAATAAGGCTTGCACACGCGGTTCATAAGATCCATGAACACAGCCGGTGCGTTGGTCAGCCCATATGGCATTACCAAAAACTCATAATGTCCATAACGAGTTCAAAAGGCTGTCTTCGCCACATCCTCCTCTCGGACTCTCAGCTGGTGATACCCTGACCTCAAGTCAATCTTGGAATAGAAACTCAACCCTTGAAGCTGGTCGAATAAGTCATCAATACGACGCAAATGGTAGCAGTTCTTAACCGTCACCTAATTCAACTCTCGGTAGTCAATACAAATGCGGAAACTCCCATCCTTCTTCTTAACAAACAGGACTAGGGCTCCCCAAGGTGAAGAACTAGGCCTAATGAAACCCCTATCCAATAGCTCTTGGAGTTGGGTAGATAGTTCTTGAAGTTCGCCTGGTGCTAGGCGGTATGGTGCGCGTGCAACTTGGGCCGCTCCTGGTGCAAGATCAATTTCAAACTCCACTTGATGAACAGGTGGAAGTCCAGGTAATTCCTCTGGGAAAACATCTTGGAAATCTCGAACTATTGGGATGTCCTCAATTTTTGTTTCAACTTCAGCTCGAGTATCAGAAATGTTAGCCAATATGGCTGGGTAGCCCTTTCGAATACACTTCTGGGCTTTCAAGAAGGAGATGATGCCCGCCATGGCACCACCACGATCACCCTGAATGGATAAAAGTTCTCCACTAGGGAGAGGGATACGAACAATCTTCTCCTGACAGAGAATTTTCAGCGTGTTGCTTGGACAACTAGTCCGTGCCAACCACGAGGTCAAAGCTTCCTAGGGTGATAGGTAGAAGGTCGATGGCAAAGAGTTGTCCATCTAGTTTGAACTTATAGTCACGATGAATGTGGGTTACCTTAACAGGTTTCCCATCAGCTCTCTATAGAGTACGGGGTATCAAGAAGAGTAGGAACTATCCCTAGTTGTTTGCTAAGTTTTGATGACACCAAACTATAGTCTACACCAGTATCATATAAAATAGAAGCGAGAGTATCGTTTAAGGAACACGTACCCATCACGACATTGTTATCAGTCCTAGCTACCCTAGAGCCAATCACAAACGCCCTTCCACGAGCCCCATTGTTGTTGTTGCCATTATGGTTGTTGTTCTTGTTTTTATTATTGTTGTTGCCAGTGTTGGTAGTATTGTTGTTGTTATTTCCCCCATTGTTTCCATTACCGTTCAGCTGGGAACAATGCATCTTAAAATGGTTCTCACTACCACATTGATAACACCCATTTCCACCCTTCTGTTGTTGACCTTGCTGTGGTGTTGGTTGACTCCCCGGGATCTACACCCTACAATCCAATTGCTTATGCCCCATCTTGCCACAGCGATCGCACTTAACATTGTTACATGACCCATTGTGATGCAAATTGCAATTGGGACGGTTTCCCTGATAACGTCCCTGGGAGTGATTGCGGTTGTTACTACTGTTGTGATTGTCATGCTTCTTATTCTGTTGCTGCTGCTGATTACCATTGCCTGGGAGTTTGCAAGATGCATTCTCCCACTTTCTCTTGTTGTCATTAGTACCAGAAGATGAAGCACCACGAAGGGGTAGCAGTCCCTCTTTCACCTTTTGATCAATCAGTTGGTGTGCCATACGAATTACCTGCTGAATGTTGTTGAAGTTTGCAGCAGTGACGATCCCCTTGATTTGTGGCACCAAACCCTTGATGTACAGTTCAATCCGCTTGTAGAGCGGTGTAGAGTAGTTAGGGCACATAGTTGCTAACTCATGTGACCTAGTAGTATAGGCTTCAATCTCCGACCCTACCATTTTCAGGTTAAGGTACTCAGTTTCCAACTTCTGAATTTCATCCCGAGGACAGTACTCCTCCCTCATCAACTCCTTGAAATCCACCCAAGGTGTATCAATAGCCACATCCATACCTAACATCTGTTTCTGAGAGTTCCACCAGGATAATGTCGCGTTCTCAAGGGTAGCAGCGGCATATTTGACCCGGTCAGCTGGTGGACAGTTACACATAGCGAAGCATGATTCCAACTTTTCGAACCACCTGAGTAGCCCGACGGCTCCTTCAGATCCCCCAAAGTTTTGAGGCTTGCAATCCATGAATGTCTTGTAGGTACAGACTGGAGGGTGATGAGCAGGTTGGCCTAAGTTCAAAAGCGAAAGTCACAAATGAGTAAAAGAGCTTAACGTTGGAGTCTAGGGAAAGAGAGTACAGCGACTTGGCGTTACCAACTTGAAAAGCTGCGAGGGCTGCAACCACCCTGTCGTTGATAAGTGCGTTCAGCTCAGCTTGTGTCATGTTGATGTTTCCTCTACCGTGACCTCTTCCTGCCATAGTAATTCTACACTTACACTATACCCATGAGAAAACAATAATGTGTCGCACATACAATCGTTCACACAGTACAAGTAAACTAGAATGTCACACATGTCACAAATGCAAGAATAAGATAAAGAAATCGATCGATAATAATAATAATAATAATAATAACGTTCCAAACACAAGCCAAACGGTCCTCAAGTCTCATGTGGTAAAATAAAAGTCATTATATGGGTAAATATAAAATACTAGAATAATAAATAAAATCAATCGTCCTTAGGTTCCATAGATCTGATTGAGCCTTCATCTTCACTCTCAACCTGTATCTCAACAGGTTCTTCCACTTCTTCATCCATGAGTGCCGCGTCAAGTGCCGCTCCCAGAGTATCGAATCCATTCTCCATGGGTTCTTCTTCGGGATCCTCCTCAGGATCCTCCTCTCCATTCTGCCCTAGAGCTTCCATAAGTTTGTTGCGAACCAAAGTTAACTCCTCTCTAGCAAGTGCTAGATCCTGCTTAGTAGCTGCCATCTCGTGCCTAGCTTAATCAGGTTCCTTCTTAACCCTTCCTAGTTCACCAAACAAGTGATCAATCTGTCCCTCCACATGTTTTAATGTCTCATCAGCATTTCTTCTCCATAATTGAAATTCCTTGACAGCAATGAAAGCATTATCTAACTCAGTATGCACATGCCTCACCATCCCTGCAAGTGACCTCTCCCATGAGTCAACAATGGGAGGTACTCTGGCTGGCACCCCATAGCTCACAACCCAAAAGTGTAATATATCCGCGAACCAAATCCATCAATTGGTGGCTTCATACGGCTCAAGTGACGAAGCTGGACGCTGGTAAGGATCATATGATAGAGCTCGTTGCCCCTCATTAGCACGATAAGAGTAGTTTCAGTGAGGGGGGTTAGTCATGGTTTCCTGCAATGCGTTAGATCAGTACACATATTCGAGAATAATAAGCTGTGCACTTTAAATGGTAAGTGTAACTAATACTTATGCTATGATGATTATAGACTAGAATGCAATCCTAGTTCACTATAACCAATGGCTCTGATACCAATCTATCACACCCTCAAATTTCCACTGTAGGGTTCTACCGCGAGGCACATGACAAACCAGGATCCATAGCCATAAGTATCGTGAACGACTCTAAATGCCCAAACCATTTAGTTCATTGTTGTAAAAATAGTTTCATAGTTTAACCAAGCATTTTAAAGTAGTTGCGGAAGCGTAAATAAAGTAAACAGTTCAACATAATGTCTGCGCAAAACAACGAGCCCAAACCAAAGTTTAAAAGTTCAAAATATTAAAGTGTTCATATCCCAAGACACAATATGATGCATGCCCTAATCGTGCTCCATACCTAGAGACCGGAAAAAGCGTGCTAAAGTGTGTCAACATAAAGTTGGTGAGTTCACAGTTTGGATAACAAATGTAAAGTTGTCAAAAGCCCAAAAGTTAAAGTAAAGTGTCATCAGTTTAAGTTTGTAAGGGGTAGCTAGCCCACTCATTGTAACTAAACATGTGATTATTGGGAACCTTCAGTAATGTGCTAACATATGTTAAACTGCCTTAGTACTAGTGTCTATCAACACTAGTAAGAAAGATGTGGTCAGAAGTTCATGCCCGTGACACAAGCACCTCAAGCATGAGGTTGTTGCACAACCTAATAGCGCTATCAACTAATACCCCGTTCACCTCCAGCGATTTACCCAATAATAAATAAGGACTTTAAGTGATAGAGTCTTGTTTAGTTCACAAAGGACTGTAAATGTTTTAAACTGATAAGAGCGTGATCCACACAAGGAATCGTAAAACCCGACCCACACCAGGAGTCCAAAATCCGACCCACACAAGGAGTCCAAAATTGAGTTGTAAGAGTAGTCCCAAACCGGACTAGAAAACGTTTACCAAAGTTATCTCAAACCCGAGACGCATGCTTTCGAGAAACAGTAGTGAAACTCACCTTAGGTTGCAAGTGAATAATCCAAATTCCACAAATAGTAATGAGCTACCGACTCCCTATTACAAATGTCGCTAAGTAAGTATATGTGCATAACCAATTCACCATATCACCCGTTTGTCCAAGACGTTTAAATGTTCAAAACGGTGTATGTGACACCTAGTGATTCTACATGCACAAGTAAACCCTACAAACCCGCTGGTGAACATATTGATTATCATCAGTTTTATACTTCGTATACATCCCACATAAGTTTCCATATAAGTTCATGTCAAATACATACCATATAAGACTCCTAATAGTCGCATAAACATACTCTACACAATCTGCGTTTTTAGGACAGATTGTGTGCTGTGAAAAACAATTTTTTTAAAATAGTTACCAAATGAATTAAACTCCCAAAGTTTTACTGAATATTCTTTGGGGTTTACTTGATAACCCATATTTTTGTTTTGTCTCAAAACCAAACACAAAAATTCTGAAAATTTGTACAACACAGCTATGTCCAGAAAATTTCCACAGCAGGTCAGTTTAGTAGAAAAATTCTCAAACATTGTGTATTTACCCAAATGGGGGGAATCCACTTGGAAAAGCCAAATTATTCCAATTTTGACCTACTGTCCAAATTTCATAACCTAACTCTTTGTACAACGAAAGTTATGATCGTTTAAAGTTGACTCCATTTACAACTCCGAAAATCTGATATGACCTTTAGTAAAATAAAATTCCAAAAACCACTCAAACGATGTCCAAATCTGATGGTTTTTCCCATTATGAAAAGCTAAGACCATGTACAATACATCTACGGAAAGAAATCATTAAAATAATCACTTTAACATCACGATACAGACCCTACAAAATACCCTAACGAATCTGCCAGAAACTGAAACTTGCATCCCAAGTTATTCATCAACCCTAATCATGCATAAAAATCTCTAACACATGGATAACCCATATTAGCATGATCAAACTCATATATTATCATACAAAAAACCTAATCATGATTACTAACAACAATTTTCATCATCAATCACAATGAACATTCAAGAACTCTTACTTAACACATGTATACGATATATATATATATATATATGTTCTATGATTTTTAAAACTTTTCAAGCAATACTAATCATCATAAAACATGTAAAGATTATACCTTTATATGCAAGAGTCCTCAAAGCCTAGAGATTACACCCAAACTAGCTTGAAAAGGTGAAGAAGATTGATGTTTGTTGAAAATTAAGAGAGAGGGGGTGGGGGTTTGCTCACGGCGCAAAGGGGGTAGGGTTAGGGTTTATATATTTTTTTTTGTTTCCTAATTATAAGAAAGCTTGGCTTGTTGCCCAAGTAATTGGGTATTAGGGCCCTTTTAGTCCACTAACCGGACACGTTAATCATGTTTTAGCCCAATACCAGACCCGATAATATTAACCACCCTAACTTGCATAAAAACCACTGTTTTTATCATCTCATAACATATTAATCATAAGGTGCACGTAATTTGCATGGTTTACATATTAACTTTCAGTCAAGCGGTAATTCACATAAACATGTAATCCACATAAACATGTAACTTCACGTTCATCATAATTTAATTGTACACATTATTATGTAGGCCAGACAAATCACCAACGTTTGGGATACGGGACTCATGTGTGTGTCAAAACAAGGATTTTTCTAATTATAATATATGTTAATATCATCTAACACATGTTAGGCCTCCTTAACTAACCCTAGTTAAGTATTTAACCACATATGAACATGTAAGTTAACTAGAGTTCAGTAAAAGTATTAACCTGAAAATGCACGGTGTCATAATATATGTCACAACGGCCCTGTAGACGTCAGTGGAGGGTTTTCTGGGCTTTCGGATCCACTGTGCGTGGGGGTTTCCCCAAGTAGTACTACCAACATATTAAGTGACCCAAATCCTCTGGGTTAGTGAGTGTCAATGTGGTTTATCCGGCAGCTAGTATCTTGTCATATCAAATAAGTTTATAACACAGGAAGCATATGTTCACCCCAAAATAGTTAAAACACAAAAAAGGGGAATGGTACACGGAACTCACCTGATGTGCCATATGGTTGTATGGTATGCCATGGTCTCGAGATTATGTACGATTCCTGAGCAAAGTCCTATTGATCATCATCGTTAGTAAGTGTAACCGAGTATCGCGGTTACACGTGCGGATGGGATAGGACTTTTTGGTGTAAATGTTGACTTATTCTAGTTGTTGGTTTTACTTCCACTTATCCATGTTCCTATGTCTATATTGATAACATTGGTTGTAGAGGTTCTAGCCATGGTATAATCATATGCCTTTTTAAGGTGTCACTTATTAAGTGTCTAGAGTCTCAATTAACCAAGGTCCTATTCTTGTATAACATTAACATCCAAGTCATATTTTATGTCTAATGTCCAACGTCTTAGAAAGATGTTGTCTAGATGCCCCATAACTGTTGTCTATAGTCTACTCAATCATGTCTCATGGGATCCATCATCTTAGTCCTATGGAGTCAACAATCCAATGCATATTCTTTAAAGTCTCGTATATTATATTATATTAAGTACATAATTTCTTATTGACATCATCAGAGAGGTGGAACGAGAGTTGTACGCGACGGGGAATAGAGATGCGCCGCCACCTATGGAGGAGCCCCGTCGTCAATCGTCACCACCACAACAGACTTTGTCTCCTCTCTCTCTCTCTCTCTCTCTCTCTCTCGCTCTCTCTCTCCTCGTCATCTGATTAGAGTGATCGGCTGGAGCTTGGGTCTCCCCTCTCTGTTCTATCTCTATACGCTATGTGTGTGAGAGAGTTATGTGATCAGACAACCAAAAATGAGAGGCCTTGGTTTATTGAGGGATTTTATATTGGTAGTTGGATGATGGTTTTTAAGAAACCATCGGTTATACCAATGGTTTTAGAAAAAGTGTTGTCAACATATTTGGGAGGACATGTGTCCTCCCTAATGAGTAATCAAGGGATGTTCGGGTGGGTTCGTTATCGTGTATCAGTTTGATTACGTAACGTGCACTCGTATATGATAATTTTATATAGTGATCTGGATTTCAATTTCGTACAAAAGCGTATTGTTTACTATTCATTTTTGGTCATATAATTATTATATATTAGTAGTATAGCGCGAAAGATTTTGGGTCTCAAACCGGGGTGTTACAGGTGGCCCGTTCTTTGGTGACCTCCAATGGTAGTTGGCTTGCCTGCCAATGCGGCTGGGAGGTTTATGCCTTCTTTCAGCTCAAGACGTTGCAGTTTACACTTTTGTGGAGTCGAGTGTTTAGTCTTCGAAGCTGTAGGACCACATCCTACAGAATAGCGGGGTTGTCGGCCTGGACTCAGATTACGTGTAGGCCCTCAAACGCCTAAAAAACGTCCTACCAGAGTTCGAACTTGGCGGTTTCTCTAATAAGGACACCACCCCCCCTAAAGCCACAATAAACTTTGGAGAATGCCCTTTTTAGCAAAATTGCTAAGAATCTGGGAGAAGTTTTTGATTTGTCCCCCGCCAAAAGGCGGTAATTGAATGCTTGCAGGGTCCTCATGCCTAGGATTTCTTGACTGTTATCCTGATTGAAGGTTTGGGCCAAAGCATGTCCGCGGCTGAATATAGGGCAAATCTTAAATATTTTCTGATGGTTCCCATATTTCTTGAGGATGAAGCATGCCTAATCTCTCGCAAAGACTGACTGGATTCACATAGGGAGCATGCGGCCCACTTCAAGGAGTTGCCCGGTTTCAAATACCGGCATGACTGGATGCGAGACGTTTTATGGAATATTTTAAGGCGACCCAGGATTTCGGCCAATAAGGAGGCTCCAGTGAATTTCCTTACGGACCCCGCAGAAGGCAGATTTACTTCGCGCCCAGCAGATTTGCTTGTATTTGGGTGGGCTGGGGGGAATACGGTTGTGTTAACCTTACAGGTGTGCCCCCGATAGTTGGTTTATAAGTTATTGGTTTCGGGGCTGGATAGGCAATGAGAAAGGCGAAATCAAAGAATGTGGAAAACAAGTCAAAGCTTGCGAAGATAACCAACATGGTTTCATCCCCATGGCTTTTGATACATTTGGTTCCTTGGCACCTGAAGCTATTCGTTTCCTAACAAAAGGGTCCAACGAGTTATTCATAGCAATGTTTCGACTCCAGGGGCATGAGTTTGTGTTTAGTAGATTGGATTTTGTGATTCAGAAAGGTGTGGCGGTACAACTTGTTGCTCATCAGCTTGTTTTAGTGTAATTTGACAATCATCAAATTTAATAATCATGAAATGAAGAATTATGTTTTATTAAAAATAAATAAATTTATCAATATAACAAACATCATCATAGTTGTCGCATTATGTGGTTGTGGATCCTAGTGAGTTTAAAATCAACTCATTTTTATAACCAATCACAAAGAAACTTTTTACTTAAAGGGAGTAAAAGTAGTTGTCACTAACAAGTGCTTAACCCATTTTAATTTTAACAAGTTTATAATACACATGTTTAAAAGTATATTTAAGTTGCCTAATTTAATCTTTGGAGTTTTTTACAACAAGCATTATCTTATTTCAAGAAAAAAAGTTAGTAAGCCGTTTTGGCAAATACAAAAACTTAACAAGTTCAGATTTCCCTTTTTTTGGAACTAACTACCAATATAACAACCTTAAGTTCATTTTACATGAAATAGGAACCTAGTTACACTTCTTTATTTTAATAACTAAATCAAAGCATCAAAACACACATGGTTTTATGAATAAGTGAGATGATCAACTAAATTAAGATACGTTATTGAATAAAATAAAAATAATAAAACTGATAACTTAGACAAATCTATAATAATAACTAATCACAACATCATATTAGTAATTGTTCCAATTGTTTAACAATTGCATATACTTTTTTTCCCGTTTCCCTAAAGCTTATTCATTTCCGTCTATAGATGCTCCATGATTAGACATTTGAGATTCTCCTTTGTATTCATAAAGTAAAGCATAAATGCATCCCTTTTGTCTTCACCATGATTTCCCATCTTTTCTAATAGAATCGAACACTTTGAAATCAAATTAGGATCCTTTTACTTTTTTCTAATAATGGTTGGTGAAATATATGCCTAGTAACCGAGTACGGAAGAAGTTGTATCAAGCAAAAAAAAATAATTTTTTGGCATGTTGGGTAACTATTTAATTTCATGCATAATTATTTATTATAATACGTAAATCCATATACATGTTGTGTAATTATTTTATAACTAAAAAGCTTTTTGTAATTATTTAATAGAAATAAAAAGGTTAAAATACAAAAGTTTGTTAACGTGTGAATCCTAAGAATGATTAATATAGGTTGTGTAATTATTTTTATAAGTTGTGTAATTATGTTGCGCACTTGGTTATATATGTTGCGTGACTATTTAACTTCATGTGTAATTATTTATTATCATGCGTAAATCCATATACATGTTGTGTAGTTTTTTTTACTTCATTCGTATTTATTATGATGCTTCATGCGCACTTATTTACTTTATGTGTAATTAATTTTGTGTGCTTTGCACGTTAATTTCTTTCATACACTAACCCGTCTCTACTAACCCGTCTTTGTTAGCTGTCTCTATTAGTGATATTTAAAAACTAAAGTCACATTGCTTTGAACTATTACATATACTTGAGAATTACAATTATCGTCTCTGTGATGTGCTTCGGGAGCATCAGCATAATGTCATATTAGGAAAAGACATGGAATGAACTTTGAGATAAGTCAACAATGTAATCCTAATAATATTATCATGATAAGAAAACTTTTATTTTTTTTCTTATAATAACTAAAAGGCGAACTTCATTTTATCATCTTTCACACCAATTGTCAATTGTCAATTGACATTTTCATAAAATAAACACACCACACACGTGTTTATATCACACCATTAGAAATCAAAGATAAAACATCCATAAGTGATGAACTAAAATCGTCACAGTCATCCTAGAGACTTATACAACTTCATGTGATCTCTACATGACTTGCACCCTCGTAAGAAACCTCTTCTAGATTAATAATCTCAAGAATTGATCGGAGTTCTTGAACAACATCTTTCATGGCTGGTCTATCCCCTTTCTTCTCTCTTAAACATTCAAGTGCAAGATCACAAAAGAGGCGAATACTATTCGAAACTTGACTGGAAGGCGCCTCCCCGACCAATCGTTGGTCTACGACATCCATAACCGAGTCTGCTCGTTGAGCCACGTAAACTGCCAAGTTCACATCGTTTTCCTCTCGTCCAAAGTCAATGGCTCTTTTGCTTGTGAGAATTTCTAGCAACACAACGCCGTAACTATAAACATCACTTTTATCTGTTAACTGATAATTCTTGTAATATTCAGGGTCCAAGTAGCCCAACGTCCCTTGGGCACAAGTCGAGACATGGCTCAACCCTGGTCGAGCCAGTCTCGAAAGACCAAAATCCGAGACTTTTGCATTGAAGTCGTCATCCAAGAGTATATTTGTAGACTTGATATCCCTATGATAAATCGGCGTGTGAGCAGCCGAATGAAGATAAGCCAATGCTTCCGCGGTTTGTAAAGCAATACGTAATCTTAGTTTCCAGTTTAAAAAGTTGGAAGAGTGGGCATGCAAATGATGATGAAGAGTTCCTCTAGAGATATACTCATAGATCATCAAGGGCTGCTCGGATTCAACACAACATCCCAAAAGCCGAACCAGATTCTTATGATTGACTTGCGAAAGTATCTCGACTTCATTAAGCACTTGTTGAGTACTCTTCAGGTTGCCTACTTTAGCAGACTTAACCGCGACAACTGTTCCATCATCAAGCACGCCTTTATAAACTTCGCCGAATCCACCGATGCCTAAAATTCTATCGTGAGAGAAATCGTTTGTTGCTTTCTTCAACTCTTTTAAGCTAAACATTCTCGCTGACTTCATCACATTGTTCGTTTTGAACAACTCTTCTCGTTCCTTTGCAATCTTCGATTTCTGATGGTGTTTACTAGATTTTCTTATTGTAACGGCAGTCACCAGGACTGCCGTTACAAAAAGGGAGAATACTCCTATTGAAATTTTGGTTGTAAGACTCGATTTTGAGCTAGAGTTGTTTTTTAAACATAGTCCAAGAACATGATCCCAGTTGTAATGTTTGTTACAAAGACAACGAGATATACCCTTTTCCTTGGTAGGTTGACACGTGGACGAAGCGGATTGGCATTGAAGTTGGGTTTTACATAGGGGTTCAGGAGGTGGGGCCCATTGAATCTCAACTCCTTCTTCCCATGAACCAGGCGGTTTGTCTTTATCTAAGTCTATAATGCTTCGAAATGCTCTGCAGCCCGAAGCGTGCAGGCGGATCTTGTATGCGGATGGAAGACCACCTGCAACGAAGGTGCAACATGGGTTAGTGCTACTTGCACACTGAAGGGCGCGGATGGGGTCAACGCGTCCAGAGCTATCGAGATAACGATGGCAAAGACTTGAGGGAGTGCAGTTAAGAGGGGACACAAAAAGACGAGGCGAACAGTTGAAGATAAAGACAGTGTTTGAGGAAGATATGTTGAAGGGAAGTGTTTGGTTCAACCAAAGCCCCTCACTAACAGTGAAATCTTGTGTAATGCATGTGTTGGGAACCCATGGTGGAGTTTGGATAACTAGTTTTTGAGTTTTGGGGTTGATTTTGACCACAGGATATGAACTTTTGTTAAGAGCATCAAAGTAGAGTTTTTGAGTGTGAGTGTCACAGCGAAGAGTGTAGTCTGTGTTGCCGCAATCTGGGTTGGTGCTTAACGGGTATGGAACGTTTAGAAGGCCACACTTTGGGCAAATCTTTTGGGAATAAGAGTAGGAAATGAAGCAAAGGAGAAAGAAAAAGGTTTGTTGAAGATTGCTTGGTCTACTCATGGTTCTGTTTGTAGAGTGAAATTGGAATGATTGTATCACAAAAGGGTTGATGAGAACTTAAATATAGGTTAAACATTGGAATAAAGTGAGACTAAATAAAATAACATATTGTGGTTGCTAGAATCTATGTTGAAAACCACTGGAGTGTGTGGAATTTAAAGTAAGGCTATTCTAAGGTGCAAGCAACTATTTATGTGGAGACCAATTTCTTTTGTAATTTTATTAAATAAACTAAAAGGAAAGTGTTGACATGAAATTATACTATTAGGGCACACGGGGTGGTCCGTGATGGCCACCCCGTGATAGCGTGATGGCCGCGAAACACCGCCCCTCCCACTCAATCACGGCCGCGAGAAATTAATTTCGTGATATATATAACGACCGTTGGCTGGCTAACTGTCATTTTGACCAAATTTAAAAAAAAAACATTTTTTTACCTATATGTATATATATATATACATACCCACAAATTTACCCATTCAACCCCACAATCACCAATCTATCTTCTTCTATACACAAAAAAAAATCACCAAATTCAACTCATCATCCTCATCATGGTTACTTGGACGCAAGAGGAGGAAATTCGTTAGTGATCGCGTACGATACCGTACACCCCAATGACGCATCAACTAGCACGGGTTGTGGTCGTGTTCTTGGACGGAGCAATCCGAACTGGAAAACAGTATTATCCGAGTTTAGTCAACTTGACGGGGGAACTAACCGTTCGTGTGATTCAATCTCTCATAAACATGCGGACCTCCAATCGAAGTGTCAAAACTTCAAATTTTTATTTAAAAAACGGTGAATAAAAACCCCAACGAAACCGAAGATGTGCAAGTTGGCTTTGCTCAAATCGACTACGCGGCTGAGTTTGGGGTTGATTTTCAACATGTTTCGGTGTGGCGAATGTTACGCCCTAAACTTTATTAGGTTTTAAAATGTTTGTATTTTTTAGTAGTTTTCATTTTATTTGTAGTAGTGTGTTATTTTTTTAAGTTTTTATTTTATTTGTAATAGTGTGTTTTTATTTTAATTTAATGTTTTGATTTTTTTTTAAAATGTAATGTTTGTAGTTTATATATTTATGTTTTTTTATGAATTTGTCAAATTAAATAAAAACATTACATTTAAATAAAAACATTACATTTAAATAAAAACATAACATAAATAAAAACATTAACATAATTAAACCTAAATAATTAAACATTACATACATAATCCTAAATTACTTTTATTAAATTAACATTATAAATCCTAAACATAGATAATTAAACCTAACCCCCCCCCCCCCCCACTACGAATAGTAATTATCCCAGTCCTCAAGTGTGCACTCCGGCGAGGACACGGAACAATCGCTATCAAGACCGTCGGACCTGTCGTCCCAGCGGATGCGGCAATACTCAGGAGTGGATAGATAGTATCGTTCCTCATCCTCAGCAGCCCTAGCTGCTTCGTACTCCTCCTCGGTGGGCTCGCGAGGAGCAGGGTTTGGGGTGTGGATGGGGTTGGGGTTCGGTTGGTTCTCCACCAACCGTAGGTGCCCCATTCCCAGGGCAGCCATAGTATACTCCAAAGCCCAGATGCAGTCCTCATCAATTAGCTCAACATCTGGTGTTGGGCGAGCGTACCCTGGTAAAGGAGGAATGTGGGTGATGGGGGTGTAGACTAGTTGAGTAGGAGGAGGAGGAGCAGGATAGAACATTGGTTGAGGAGGAGGAGGAGGAGGAGCGGGAGAAAACATTGGTTGAGGAGGAGGAGGAGCAGGAAAAAACATTGGTTGAGGAGGAGGAGGAGGCGCAGGAGAAAACATTGGTTGAGGAGGAGGAGGAGCAGGGGAAGAGAACATTGGTACACAACGTCTCCGGCGAGAGTATCGCCGGAGATCAAAAGGTCCGGCAGCTTCGTAAGGATAACCGCCACCCATATCTTTCATTGGTTTGAGTGATAATTGTGAATGACAAGGAGGATTTGGTCTTGTATTTATAGGGCTAAAAAAGTAGCTGTTTGAAAACTAGCCATTTGAATAATATTTTTTTTAAATATTGAAATACTTTTTTATATATTTAAATATTTTTTTAAATATTTAAATATTTTTTTATTAATAAAAATGTAATGTTTTTAGTTTATTTAAAAAAAGTTTAGTGATGAAATGTGATGGAATGTGAATACCGCTACATGGGTTTGGTGATGAAATGTGATAGAATGTGATCAAATGAGGTGGCAGAATCTGATTGGGTGTGATAGTGTGATAGGTGTGATAAAACCTTTACCACTCCATGTGCCCTTAAGAAATGTAAAGACTAAGAAATTTTTGCAATAATAGGCTGATTTTGATGAAAGTAGAGTGCTTTTGGGTGGTCAACAAATATATTTGTGAAAATAGGTAGATATTCAATTGGATTAGCGACCTTAAAAAGGAATTTTTGAAAGTCGCCGATCCATGTAGCGACCTTGTGGCTAGGTCGTTGATCCAGGTAGTGATCTTGAAGGTCGTTGCTTGAGTCCAAGACCTTCAGTGATAAGTCGTTGATTACATTAGCGACCTTGAATGAAAATTCAAGGTCTCGTACTCGATTAGCGACCTTCATATGAAGGTCGCCGATTGGGTATAATACTTTATCACATAAGAATTTTAGGGTCGCTCGTACATTCCTCCATGTTCAAACAAGTTCTTTGAATGGTATTGCGACCTTCCTTGTTTATTTATAGCAACTGTCCGATGAACCCATTCACATCAAAAAAATTTCCATACACTTTTCCATTCAATGGTTATGATATTATACGGGTGTATATGAAGAAAAAAATTGTTGTGTTTCATAAGTTTGAAATGAAAGTCGTGTTGGAGGGTATGGTTTTTTAGTGTTGTTGGATCGGTGTTACATTTGCATGAAATCATTAGGATCGATGTTACATCCGCACGTGGTATAACACGTGTTAAATGATAGTATGGTCAGGTGATTTCAAATATATTAATGCTGGAGGGTCCAAAGGTTTTAGAAAAATGCATCCAGCTACTTCTTTGCAACTCCTAACCATTGCTTAGATAGTGGTGGCTGGGGAGGTGTTCCCGCATTGGCATGTCAAGGATATTTTTTTTATCAATTTTTGTCATGCCATGGACCCCAAGACCCGCACTTTTTTCAGGGAGTATGTATACAATGAAAAAATCGCGGGCTACCTATGCCTGGTGAAGAGGACCCTTCATTGGATCGATGTTACATCTGCATGGAGAGTTAATGATTCTTGAGAGGTGATGTGTCTTCGGGATTAACCTCATTCTAGTTTTGCACCTTCTCATTACCAATTTGCGGAAGAAGGTTAGGTGGTTGGGGTGGTTCTGGCACCTAAGGTAGGTTGTTGATGGAGATCATGGTTGATGATGCCCTTAATTGTTGTTGATATGATACATTGCAAGGGCGTCGTTGATCTCCTGTCATATCATGGAGGGCGTGGATTCTTCGTTGATCGTTTACGGTTACTGGTGGATGTTGGAGTCCAAAAATATTTTTTTAATTTTGAGCCTTGCGGTTCCAACATCTCATCAACCTCTCTTTAGATTTACGCCTGTGTTTTTCTTATAAAGTTGGAATTGGTGTTCTCGGAAAAAGCTTCATTGGATCAATGTTACATCTACATGGAGAGTTAATGATTCTTGAGAGGCGATGTGTCTCCGGGATCAATGTCATGGAGAATTAATTAATGTAGCCTCCATAGAAAATGATACATTTGTAATTGAAGCAACCCTCTGATTTATAAATCTACGTAGAAAATGATACATTTGTAAAAGAAAAAGTACATATATTCTTAAAAAAACTGCTTTGATATCAATTAACAAATTTACAACATCAAATTTAACAAACTAAATAAAAATCCCAATAAACTTCAAAGAACGTTTCTAAGAAACAACACTAAAGAATGATCTTCCTGCTTAGAATTCGAAACAACAACTCAAACAAAACGAATGACGCTATTTAAGAACTGTTGAACTTGCATTAAATATAATTAAAACAAACATCAACAACCCTTTCTAGCTAAACATCATGAAGTTTAACAATCCAGCCTAAATTTCACAAACAAGATTTGCATGTAGTAATTATCGATTGATGTTTTTCTTTGACTGTATGAATCTTCAAAAAACAACAATTCGAAGCTCACTGCAGACGGATTGTTGATAATCCTTTTTCCTTTGATTGTAAGAATCTTTTAGAATATTTGTGGAAGGAAATTTGATCGTAATACCATTATGACTAAGCTATACGGAGTTTCAAACAGAAAATAGGGGAAGGCATATAAGATTGAAAAATGAATATACATATTTCCTTTCCATTTATAGGGTGAAAAAACAATTTATCAACTTTCAATTATAAATTTGAACAGTAACAACATCATTTATTACAAAATTAAATTTGTTATTAAAGTAACACTATAAAATATAATTAAATAAGTAATTTAAATTTTATAATTAAAGTTGTTAACTTTGGAATATTTTATTTTTATAAAAATATGTGTATTTTTTTATTTATAATGTCAACTTATATTTTCAATAATAAATAACTTTTCTACCTTTTATAGACAAAACACACAATTACAACCCAAAAATAATAACATAATATTTTTAATAAAATTAGTTCAAATGGTAATGATTAACTTTGGAACTCGAGCTTATGTTGATATAAAAAATTTTCAATGATGCATTGTACGGTATAATAGCATAAACAATTTGAGTTGTCTATTAAGAAACAATATCCAAACTCAACTTAAAAAATTATTGATTATAGATATTTGTTAAAATTTCTTTTTCATTACACAATTTAATATCTTCAATCTTTTTATACTTTTCACCCTAGTTAAAAAAGATTCGATTTAGCAATTACTGGAAAACAGCACGTCCAATATAGAAGGACTCTTACTAATTTATATGAATAATAATATTTGTAAGAAATATCATTGAAGCCCATACTTTCAATACAAATTTACATAATTATAAATTTAAACTAAAAAATATAGTAGAAGAAATAAATACACTTACATATATCTAAGTATTGAAAGTAGAAACTCCAATGAATTTTCTTACAAATGTTCATTAAACAAATATATTATAAAGTTGCATTTAAATAAAAGGAATCTTATAATGGATGCTTCAAGGGAAACTTATAATGTAAGATTAATATATCAATTAATAAAACCATGGAAAAAGGCTTACAGGACAAGATTCATATAATTTGCATCGGAACAGACAATAGATATAACAAACGATCTTTGACTAAATAATAATTATAAAATAATGATAATAATAGTACTTATACATATACATAATTTAAGTAACTTTCGTATTTGTAATAATATACAAAACATCTACTTTGAAAATAAATTTTAAAAAAAAACATTACTATAATAAAATAATTTTTTAATAATTTCAAATAGCAAATAGTATTATTAAATTAAAAAATGATCCAATGAATTTACTTACAAACGTTCATTAAACAAATATATTATAAAGTTGCATTTAAATAAAATGAATCTTATAATGGAAGCTTCAAGGGAAATTTATAACGTAAGATTAATTAATTAACATATCAATTAATGAAAGCATTGAAAAAGGCTTACAGCACAAGATTCATATAATTTGCCTCGGAACAGACAATAGATATAACAAACGATCTTTTACTAAATAATAATAATAAAATACATAGGTGGGTTCCCGCCCGGGTGAGGTCAAGGGTTCGACTACCACTGAAGCAGGCTTGGTTAAGACAATGCATGAGGTGGGAAGTCATGGGTGAGCTACTTTGCCGTCCAAAAAAAATAATAAATAAATAAATAATAATAATAATAATAATAGTACTTATACATATACATAATTTAAGTTAAGAAATTACATATAAAATACTGACAAAACATACAATTATGACGTAACTTTCGTATTTGTAATAATATACAAAACATCTACTTTGAAAATAAATTTAAAAAAAAACATTACTATAATAAAATAATTTTTTTAATAATTTTAAATAGCAAATAGTATTATTAAATTAAAATATGATCCAAATTTGAACAAACTAACTTTCGAAAAAGTAATCATGTTTTCGACAATCGATGATCTAAATCTTTAATGGAGATTTTGTTACAGATAAGACCTGTAAATAATTATTACAAACATGACACTTGCTTGTAACCACATTATCCCCAACTAAGTGTTGTACTATTTTTTTTTATTAAAGTACTGTTGAAATGAATAGCATTTAAATCAAACAGACTCAACTAAAGATCTATACAGACATATGAACAGATGTATTCCATATTCTATTGCACATATTAAAAAACTGAAGAATGTTAACACTAGATATTATTAGAGATGCTCTTTACAAATTCACGTCAACACACAATAAATTAACTACTTCTAAACTTGAAAAATCACAAACAATAAAAATCATGATTATTATTTTTTGGAGATCGATGTTCAACATCGTCATTATTATTTTTCACTCACCACAGTTAATATTCGAAACTAAATTTAATTAGAAAATACTACACAATTTTATTATTTAAATAATATTGATTATTCTATATAATTTTATTTAACTTACTTTTAGATATAGCTTATAAGAGAAGCTATATGTTATGATTATACCTGAAAAATAATAAAACAAACACAATTTTCTATATTAACTTTAAACGTTTACCTCAAAATTTAAATATGAGCGGAAAAAGATTGAACAATTATTACAAACATTATTAATATATTTATTATTCAGCAAAAGATATTTCAACATTATATAACTTCTTATATTTTTAAATGTATTATCTAATTTCAACATTAACATCAAATTATTAATATATTTATTATTCGGCAAAAGATATTCAAATTATGAATATGAAGTCGAAAATTAGAAAATCAAAATGAATTAGAATATCAAAATGACACATTCTTAAATATATTATTAATTAGTATTAATAATAAAAAATAATAACAATCAAATACTGTTGACAGAAAACCCAAAGAATCATTTTTAAATATATTTTGATCTGAACATCTGCTAAAAAATATCTAAAACTCGGTTGGCATTAAATAATCATCTGTTGAAATAGATGCACCATCTCATGAATTGTATGTGCTCAAATTTAACAGGATTATTACATTATACTGCAAAGTAAAAACAATGAATAATATTTTAATGTAATAGTGCAACTTCATTAAATTTATAATCTTTTACATGAAAAAAAATTAAAAAATACACAAAAAAATTAAAAAATGAAACTATTATTTCTAAATGGGTAATTTTACAAATATTACGAAATTAACAATGTACATCTCCTAACTATTTCTATAGTTCTGTTAAAAGAAAATAACCATCTATTCACGAAAAACTACTAATATTGAAAGATATACGAACAAAACACTATATTATTGAGTACAAAGTAACACATTTTACAATATTCGACTAAACAAAGTAAAACGAAAATTTTAACTTCGGTAGAATCATTTCCAGAATTCAAAACAAAGAAGGAAAAGTATAAAGATCTTATTCTACGTTTATGACAGATTTGCTTCCATATATAATCACCGGTCTTCTTGAGCAAATACTTTGGTAGAATCCTTTCCAGAATTGAATACAAAGAAGCAGGGGAAAACATGTTATTCTACGTTTATGACCGATTTGCTTCCTATATAACCACCGGTCTTCTTCAGCAAATACATATTGATTGTATGTAAGCATTTTCCGAGAACCCCAATTCCAACTTCAACACTAACATCGAATTATTAGAAATACTTTATTGAGAAGTGTTTGGATTGCATTTGAAAATAAGATCATTATTGAGATCATTATGAATGTCAAAATGAAATAATCATTTAGAATGTAAAAATGACTTAAGAGAAAAACATATGATAACAAATTGCAATTTCTTCAACTTTTATAGAGGAGAATAACCATTAAATTTAAATAATATAAAAATTTTAATAAAGTAATATTGTTATAAAAGCCAAAACAACATTTTTAAATATATTTTGGGCTGAAGATCTGATAAAGCATATTTAAAAGTCTGTTGAAATAACATCAACATCTGCTGAAATAAAATGAACATATGTTGAATTATATATATATATATATATATTTATATAATATATAATATATATATATATATATATACACTCAACTAAAACATAATTATTATTACATCATATAGGACAAATTAACTTCATAATGTATAGTATTTACAACATATATTAACATACAAATTAAAATTAAGCCTAACATCATAAATTTTTATTAGAAAATTCGTTTATAAAATACCTAGGATTTTCTGATTAATAAGATAACAATAGAAAGATTTACAACACATTATCACATGATAAATATTTTTTTCGATTAATTTTATAAATTGTATAAATAACATAATATTACTAATAAAAGTTCATATTTATACGTTTTTATAAAAATAACCATCTGTTTGACGAAAAATCAACTACAGTTGAAACTTATCTTTCCTTTACTGTATGACACTGTATCAAAAACAACTGTTGACTGTTCAACAGTATAATAAAACAACAGAGTTGGTATATGATACAGATGTTGACTTTAAAAAATTTTGGTCAGATATATGCCACGTCATTTACACAAAAACAGATTTTTTGCCATATCAGCAAGCCTTTTTCATTCCTTTTGTCCTAAAAAATAAACGTAACACTGTCTTATTTGTCTATCCGCAAAGACAACTTCTTTTAATGAAATACCTTTGAACATACAGTATCTTGGTTATGCAATTTTAACAAACAATGATTATAATTTATCCAAGGCTGTGTTCTCAGATATAATTCGCAATTTCAAAGGCATAAACTCAAGTCAAAGTAAGTCATTCCTACTTTATCCCAGACTGATAAGCTTCTATTTGAAAAACCTTTTGACTGAAGAAAATTTTAAAAAAGGTGAACCAAAGAAATTAAAAGCTTGTCAGAAAAAACTTTAACAAAAATGTTGCAATTTAAAAGCAAACAATGTGAAGTTTCAACATCTGTCGTTGCAACACCTGTTTCTGAAACAACTGCTACTACTGATGTCCAAGAGACTACAACAACTGGTGTAGAAAACACAACAGGTAAGTCAAGAAATAAAGGTAAATCCAAACTGCTAAAAAGAATCAAAACAACTGTTGCAACAAAACCACAACCTTCTGTTACACAGCCTACTTCTACAATTGCAACTGGTTTTGAACCCTTGTTTCAAGCTGCATCAGAAACTCAGACAGATACCATTTCCTCTCCCATTCCTACAACTGAGAATGCATAACCAAAAGAAACTGAAACTGCAATGGTAAAACTGTTGACACTATAATTGTGGACTCTGTACCGGGTGGAAGTCCGAAAAACCAACAAAAAAACATTCACCTCCTTTGCCAGTGACTCAACTGACCTGATTGAAACAAATACCATAACCACATCTCGTATGATTTCCGATAATCCTATTATTGAATCTAATGACTTGGAAAATCAAGAATTGACGGATAGAGTCAGCAAACTTGAATCTTCAATGGATGAATTGATTGAATTATACAATGGGACACCAGCATCTATTGCATGTAACATATGGGAACACGTCCCAATTATCCAAACTCACAAACAAATGGCTGACCTTAATCATAATTCACACATGGCATTGATAAGAAACATGGTGGACGCTAGATACAAAGATATTCAAGCTGACATCAAAGCCATCAAAAACCATCTACTAAAGACCACTGGCTCTTCCCCAACAACAATTTATGAGCAAGATGAAGAAAATAATAATGAAGTCGAAAAGAAGAACAAAACACAATAGAAATTAATAAACCTGCCACCTGAGAACGAAGCACAACCAAAGACACCAAAACCTACTAATGTGCAAACAGCTGATAATCCAGGATCTGTTCCAGTCATTACAACTGTTGAAGATCAATCTACATTGTCTTTAGGTTAGAGAGTTGATGAAAGTGCAAACCAAAAGGCAGAGAAAGAGCTGTTACTTAAGTTGAAGGCGAAAAAGGAGCGAGAAGCAAATGCTGTCGCATTGATTAAAAAAAAAAAGAAAAGAGCAGCAAATGCAACACGAGGATATAGGCTCCTCAAACAGAAGAAAAGTACAAAGAACACATGCTCAAGAAACCACAAAAATACCAGACAAAAAAACAATCCAAACAACATCTGTCCAAGTCCAAAATGGGCAAACTAATGTTACCATCACAGATGAAACATCTATTTTCAGAACACCAGAAGGACTTTCAGATCTTGTCCTTGACTTAGAAGCAGTAAAACCTGAGATAGACTCTTTCTGCTCAGCACGTGATCCATCGTCACTGTCCTTCAAGTCTCTTGAAGGTTTTGAAAAGCTGCAGAATATTAAGAAATATTTGGAGTTGAAAGAAGAACAGGCTGACATGCTTTCAAAGCAAAAAAGTGTTGGAAAAACTGACAGGGAAGCATCACTAATTTTACAGGATTTATACAGCAAAGTAAGAATTTTAGAAGAATACTCAAGTATCCTGTCGAAGATAGTGTCTAATAGCCAACCTGACTCTAATATAGAAAACATTTTGAGAGAAGGATATCTTAATGAGATAACGAAAACCAAAACTTACACAACCAAGAGAAGTCAATTTGCTTATTGGAATTCTAAGGAATTGGAGAGTGAACTTAACAGAATTAAAGAGATGGCTAAAGAAACTAATCACAAACAACGTCCACCAAAGTGGAAGAAGGGAAAAGAAACTGACACTGAAAGAAGGGAAAAGTTAAAAATAATAAGAAAAGAGCTGGTGGCTGCTGGTTTGGGAAAGATGACACAAATTCGTCTTTGGAAGGAATATGAACTCATGGATTGCTATAAAAAGCTACGGGAAGGAAGAAAACTTGATCCAACTCTACAAAGAAAGCCAAATTATGATGATGGTGACCAACCAGCTCGAAAAAACAAAAAACAAAAAACTCTGTTCTCAATAGATGATATTATGACAGGCAGATTCGGGGAAATGATCGGGCAAAGTAATCCATCAGAATCAAGAACAGAAAAGGAAGAGGCTGATAACAACAGTTTGTAAACATTGACAATTAAATATAACATCTGTTTAAATAGCATCTGCTATATTTCTGCTGCTATTGACTGAGAATGAATATATGACATGTTTTTATAACATCTATTATATTTCTAATGATACTAAGTAGCATATGTTCTCCTAATAATGCTATTGAATAGCATCTGTTATATCCACGATAATATTAAATAGCACTAGTTATGTTTGATAATGTAGTTCCATTCAAACTAATATACAACCAACTATAATACAATCATCATAATATTATTAAAAATAAATTGTTGTCTACTAAATTGAAATTTAAAAATCAAAAAGTTGAAAACTCTTAGGCTTAGATCACTCCTTCCGGGGTCCTTTGCATGAAGAGGATAAATCACCAACATTTAGTTTATCAGAATCTTCAAAAACACTTTTTCCATTGGGAGTTATAGTACAATCCATTCCAGCATCGACGGCAGAAGAATCACCGGTAACAGACACAACATCCTCAAATATTTCAAAACAACAAATAATGATATGTTAAATAACAACAAAAACTTAAAAACATCTTAATCAAGTTACAAAAAAATACTCACCTTTAACATCAGTTGGCTATCAGCTTCCTCACATTCTGCTTGGTTAACAGATTTAAAATCACAATCTACCTGGTTGTCCTAAACATTGTACATACAAACCAAACATACAACCTAAACTGTTAAGACAGCATTCAAAGGTAAAAGATAGTAAGAAATTCCTAAAAATGTGTTTATTTAAAACCTCATCAACATTACAATATCCATTATTATGAACAGCAATTAACTCAGAAATTACGACTGGATTATCACATATTTTCATGATTGTGTACACATTGCAGTCGTTTGTAAGATTATATTCAGAAACATCAATTTTAAAAACCAGCATCTTATCAAGTAAGCGAAACAATTCTTGAGGCAAACTTTCACTATCACCAAGCTTCAACTGCCTTTCTCTTATATGACTTGCGGCTGATCCGACAACTCCCATAACATCTCGGTCAAACATCACAAACGATACACTACCAGTCTCATCCTGAACCCTGACATGCACCTTGAACCTGAAACACATAGACGAAAATATTATCTAAAAACATACATACAGGTTCATAAAAAGCAATCAGCTTATATAAAAAGCAAATTTTACTTAATTAGATCTAAGTACATTGTAGTAACGGAGGTACAATGACATTCACACTTGGAACAAAACAAAGCAGAAACAGGCAATTTGAGAGTTTCTTCAGTAACATTTTCATGAAGCTGTAAGAATTCTGATTTAGTAATCACATTGCTAAAACATCTGGGACACGCATCATAAAACCAACCATAGCCTTGTTGCAGAATTCTAATTGTCGCAACTACAACACAACACATTGGCTGCACAAAAATAGAAATAAAGACTATATTACTTAATAAAAAAAGCTCTAATAAGGAGAACAAATATTAATCATAATCAATAAATATTAAAACCATATCAATCTCCATAAGCTCGTCAACACATTTCTTTTCTGAACCAACAATGAATTCCTGAACCAATGGATAAACAGAGTGTTCTGAAACATCTGTTTGAGACGTAGAAGCAGCATCTTATCCTTGCTTCAATATAAGACTAAAAAATAGGTAATAAAACACAACAAAAAATTTTAATTTAATTATAAATCCATAAAAAAATGACACTGTACCTCCTTCTTAACTCCTTCACCTCAATTAAATCTACATTCAGAAACATCCGGGTTCTAAAGTTGTCACTTTCAACTATAAATTGATCTAAATACATACATATACATATATAGGCTAAAGGTATAGAGAAACCCCTCTAAAACGAGAAAACTCCCGGAAACCCAACTAGTGGTCTAGATTAAGCCACACCACTCTCTATTATTTTAATAAAGAAGGGTAATATAGTGATTTTACACTTCCCCCTCTTTTTTGCTTTGAATTTTTCCCTTCTCCCTCCTATATAAAGAACTCACTCTCTCTCTCCATTTGTCTTTCACCTTCTGCAGATTATCACCACCACCACCAATATTCTCTTTACTAACACCATCCTAACCACCATACCTTACCACCACCACCACCATCACCGTCTTCATCCTCCATCCACCGTCATCCACCACCGCCTTCAAGAAAAAGCCCTAAACAATAATAATGCTACTCCATCCACCACCAATGCTGCCCAAGATCGTGGGTGTTTCTCAGGTATCTTCTTCTATATTATTATTATTATTATTATTATTATTATTATTATTATTATTATTATTATTATTATTATCGTTATCTCCAATCTTACGACGTAGAACAGATCAGACGGTGTTTGATGTAAATAATAAGTGGCTTAATACTTCTATATTTTAGTTTCTTATAATAAAAAAAGGCAAATTCAAATAATCGAATTTTAACGAAATTCAGATCTTTAGGTTTTGGTTAAGTAGATGGATCTCTTGATTCAAACCTTATATTATTGTGTGTCCTACTGTTTTAACTATATAATAGGATCTTTCACGATTCCTAGTTCTATATAGTTTTTTTTTAAAGTTAGATTAGATTGCTTTTATTTGTTTTATCTTAAAAGGAGAATGTTGAACATATTGCTTAGGTCAATTAGCAGTTTAGCACACTTGACCACTTCTGTGATCATACAGATCCGATTTAATATGTTTTATTTGGCTTTGAGTATTTTTTAACCCTAAATGGATGGTGGGTTGGGCCTATTCATTGTTTTTGGGCTTACTAGAATGCATATGATTTTATGGGTTTTAGTTTGGTCCATTCGGTGGTTATTTGACACATGTTTTTTAAGGTTAAAGGCTTCCTACTTGGGGGAGATTTGACATAAATATGGCAGCCTCTTTATTTTCTAACTTAGTAACTTACATCATGGCCCTTTAAACTTTAAATGTTTATCATATTTAACCTACACGGATATATATATCTTATTATTCAACTATTTAAATAATAACTCACCATTATGTGTTAACTATCTTATAAACATCGAAAATGATTTTTCGTTTTGTATTTTATGTTCTTAGTGGCCCTTGTTCGTAGTATCTTTTTGTGTTTAGTCAGGGTGTTTTTCTCGTGTATATTTTCGTATAATCTTTGTGTTTAGTTAGGCTGTTACGTGTGTAACATATCTGTTTTTTGCAGTCAATTTCTGTTCTATGTTTTCTAGCATATCAAATTCTGTTCTATGTTTACTGCAGACTACAAAAGTTTTGTCTCTGTTTTTCCTGTTACACATGTAACACTCGTGTTTTTGCACCATGTCTGTGTATTTTTTTTTGTTTTCTCATGTATGAGTTTTTTTTATGTTACCTATGTCTTTTTTACAGAACATGTCTGTTTTTGTGTTTTCTCATATAGGCTTATCTATAACTAAAGACAGAAAATGTGTTGTTATTTGTTTTCAGAATGACTTTTCTTTTTCTGTTGTATGTTCGTAGCATTTCTATGTTTAGTTAGGGTGTTTTTCTCGTCTATCTGTTCGTATCATCTCTGTGAATTTTACTTAGGGTGTTTTTTTCTGTGTTAAGGTATGGTGTTACGTGTGTAGCGTATCTGTTTTGCAGTCAAAGGTTGTCTTGTAATTCAGTCAAAGGTTAGGTTTTTTTGGGTGATTTCTTATATATGTTAAACATCGAAAATGATTTTTCGTTTTGTGTTTTATGTTCGTAGTGGCCCCTGTTCGTAGTATCTTTTTGTGTTCGTAGTATCTTTATGTTCGTAGTATCTTCTTGCAGTCAAATTCTGTTCTATGTTTTCTAGCATATCAAATTATGTTCTATGTTTACTGCAGAATACAAAAGTTGTCTGTGTTTTTCCTGTTACACATGTAACACTCGTGTTTTTGCACCATGTCTGTGTATTTTTTCTTTTTTCTCATGTATGAGTTTTTTTTATGTTACCTATGTCTTTTTTACAGAACATGTCTGTTTTTGTGTTTTCTCATATAGGCTTATCTATAACTAAAGACACAAAATGTGTTGTTATTTGTTTTCAGAATGACTTTTCTTTTTCTGTTGTATGTTCGTAGCATTTCTGTGTTTAGTTAAGTTGTTTTTCTCGTCTATATGTTCGTATCATCTCTGTGAATTTACTTAGGGTGTTTTTTTCTGTGTTAAGGTATGCTGTTACATGTGTAGCGTATCTGTTTTGCAGTCAAAGGTTGTTTTGTAATTCAGTAAAAAATGTATGATGGGTGCAGACTACAAAATTTTGTCTGTGTTTCCAGAAAAAAAAATCCTGTTACACATGTAACACTTGTTTTTTTTGCACCTTGTCTGTGATTTTTTTTTTCCACATATGAGTTTTTTTTCTGTTACCTATATGTTCTTAACAGAGAATAGGTTTGTTACCTATATGTTTTTAACCGGTTATACCCGTAATGCAGGCGGACGATGGGTTTGTAAGCGACGAAGATTTCGATTGGAATGCGACATTTGATTATGTTTTTCCCGAAGAATATCCGCCACCAGAAGACTATATGACACCGGAGGATGATTTGCATGATGTCTTTTACACACCCGAATAGGCTGCCGGTTACACTATGATGTTGGCTAATGAATCTTAACAATATGATGTATGACTTTTTTTTGAGAAGTATGGTTATTGGAAGTTTTTGTATAGGAATGCAATGCACCACCACCTTTTAGCAATATGATATCGTCTGATGGTTATTAACATATGTTACAAACCTAGATTTTTTCATGTTGTCAGCTTAATCTTAAATTTATATATTATGTTTTTTTTTTTTTAAAATAGTGAATATTAAAAAGAAAAACCATATTGGCCTTTCGTTACGTGTGCAACAACTCTGTTGCTCGTACAATAAAACCTAAAAAAACAGGGTGTAATAAAAAAAACTAATAACCATAATTTTTTTTAAATGATATCAACCGTCCACACGTTTATTACATACGTAACATTACTAGTGCTGGTAAAATAAAACGAAAAAATAACATGGTCTAATAAAATATTTAACAAATCAGCATTTGTTTAAATTAATATGAAACAATTGGTATAAATTTGATTCTGCACTGGTGCTGGAACAATTGCTATAAATCTGATTCTTACGTACGTAACAGCACTGATGCTGGAACAATTGCTATAAATCTGATTATGCTTTATTTAAATAAAATACTTTTTTTCAATTATAAAACATCTGATTTTTGTAAAGAACAAAATATGAGAGAGAAAGACATGATTGATTGATGGAGAGAGAAAGAAAGAAAAGGCCAATTACCTATCTACCCTTCTCATACCCTCTCTCCTACTTTTTTGTCCTTTTTTTCAATATAATATTAACCCTCAAATCTCCACCATTGATCTACTTTGATCAATGGCTCTAAATGGGTTTACAAGGTTTTCTCAAATTTTTGTGGTTTCCATTTTAACCATCCCCTATATATATATATATATATATATATATATATATATATATATATATATATATATATATATATATATATATATATATATATATATATGTATATTAAACACCAATGAACTCACAAATGTTTAATAACAGCAATATAAAATAAATTACCTTTTGATTCCTTAACTTTACCATGCTGTATAACAACCATTATATGTTCATTACCAGCGTTTTGAGAAATGAATTTGTTAAACTGCTATGCATAAACATTCCACATAGTACATCGCAATATCGTATCACTACATAGAATCAAAACACAAACATAGTTAAATATATATATAAAAATATAAGAATTAAATAATGATTTGGTTGATTTATCAGATCACCACTAAACAAATTAAACAACCAAAAAAAATGAAAGTAACAACAATAATTTACAAACAAAAAACAGCGGAAACACTTACTCAAAGTCTTGAATATCAAAATTCATCCTTTTAGTTTCTTTAGGAGGTCGTCCAAACACATCCAGAGAACCATACCAAATAAGACAACTGACAACATCTATAAAATGTACATATAATTCAAAAAATAAACACACAATTTTTAATATACTCAATATTAAATTTAAAGTAAGAAACAAACCAACAGACAAAAGTTCCTTCGCTTCGCCTTTAAGAATATCTTTAAAACCAATGAAATTAAATCCATACTCAATACCTTGCCAACCAACAATACGGCTAACAGTCGTACAACGATAAAAGTTGATCTTATAATCATGTGCTACAACTTTGTATGGATCCTTGTTTTCACCGACACCAAACTTAGATAGAATAACGACATCATCTTCTTGAAGTTGATGGTCAAAAAGGTGGATCGAAGGACTCTTTATGAACGCTTGAATCTTATCACCCTGGAAATAAATATAAAACAAAATATCAACGACAACAGCTTTAATAAGATAACCTAACCGAAAAACATAAGAAAACATCAAGGAAAATAAGCTTAAAGAAAAATTACACTACCTGCTGATCAATCAATACCATTCCATGTTAAAACTTTATTTCCACTAAACATCAACCAAAGAACTCAAATACCATAACATAAAGTAAGCGAAAAACATCACAGAAACAATTTGTATTTATATCATGAATAACAACATATAAAAAAAGCTGATAAAAAATTACATTACCTGCTCATCAATCAATATCATTTCTATCTTCAAACTTTCTTTACACTTTCGTATGATACGAACCTTCAAACACCAGATATCTTTGGATGGATTCAGATCACAAACAAAAGTATGAATTTTGTTATGAAGATCCATCGAGAAGATTTTAAGAAAGAATTCGAGATGAGATTTTATGAATTAATTAATTTGTGAACGAAAATGGTTGTGTATAAGGAAAGCATCTGAGATAATAATCATTATATAGATGCACAAATCACACTTCCCAATGTTAATTCAAAATTTCCCGGCTTAAAACTTCAAAAAGTTAAGGGCTGAATATGTACTAAACAGATGTTCACATCAGCTGTTGAGGCAAGTGGGATTCTTACCGCTGTTGAGTATGGATACCAAACGGATGTTTTTAAAGTCAACAACAGCGGTGCTTTAACGTGGCCCACGTATTATTTGTGAATATTTTAAGGGGGTTTGTAACGTCAGGTTTTGCATCACGCAGGCATTGGTGGCCTGCCTAAGGTGTTGACACGTCAGTTTTCTGACGTCACTCACGACTCTCCTATTATTGAAAGTATAGATAGATAACTAACTAATATTTTTTATATGTAACCTTCATATTCATCTGTTTCATATTTATCTGTTGTCTCTCATATTAAATAATAAATAACTATATATAAAAGAATACACTTTTGATGACATGGCATTTTATGGGGTAACCTCCCACCCCTTGAATGTGCCATATCACATCATGTGGAGATTTGTTTTTAATTTTTTTTCTTTTGTTTTTTTAATAGATTTTTTTTATTTTTTTTAATTCTTTAATGAATTAAATATTTCTTCAAATCATATTTAACCTCTTCTCCTCCAACAAACCCTAAAATCACTCTCTTTCCTTTCACCACTCCTGCCACCACCGCCACCGCCATCGCCTCCTCCTACCATCGCCGCTGCCGCCGCCTCTTCTCCCTACCCAACTCACACACATGGATCGTCTCTTCAATCACCTACCTCCATCCTCTTCCTCATATAGTATATTATTATTTTATTATTAATATTATTGCTCTGCAATAACTTTCTGATACCATCAAGATAACCACGATAACTAACAAACCAAACCAAACATCATATTAAACCCTATTTTGACCTTTTTTTATAAATCAACCTCTCTTCTTACACTCATACCCTTTCTTACATCAAACAAACAAAATCAATAGTAATAATAATACTCCAATGGATAAAGCAACAAACGAAGCAGAGCCATACTTCAGGCTGCTGTATTATCCCTAATTTTGCACTATTCGTATGTTTACAGGGGACACCGTCTCCATCGCCTCCTCCTGCCACCGCCGCCGCCTCCTCTTCTGGCTTCCAATCCATCTCCTATCACTAAATCACTAGTTCAAAGATTTTGTTTTTGTTTATTGATTCGTTCGTAGAATCATAGGTAAAAAAATATTGTTGTTGATTTTCTGTGATAGGTTCAAAGATTTTGTTTTTGTACAGAATTACAGTGATTTCAAGTTGTCTTTAATTTAATATTAGATTCCAGAAACACTTGGTTTTTCTTCTTCCAGAATCTATTTTTGGACCGTGAATTAATAGACACAGATTAAGTTTGTTGATTGTTGTTTGAGAATTCGTGTTCTGGGTATTGTTGGTCTTTGTTGAGGATTCTTTCAGAAATTATTGACATGGATTCATGTGAACAGTTGTCCATTGTTGTGTTGATTGTTTAGGGGATGTGAAAGTGGTTGTGTGAGAAGAAAGGTCGATCCCGAACCCATATGTCAAAGCGCTAGGAGTGTGCACTTGACGGATGTTACATGGGGATAACTTTATGAGATTAAGGAATTTGAGCCTAGGTATGGATTTTATTATGGTGTATAAATTAAGAAACTACATATTTTTTTAGAAGTAATATTATCAAATAGGTCTTTTTAGGCTGCCCCAAAAAATATTTGTCCAAAATTATCATAATCAGTTAATGTAATATGATTACTAGAGCAAAAATCACTCAAGAGTTTACTTACTCATTCTATTAGCTCAACCTGGACGTGGTTTCATGAAATATGTGCATACATTTAATATTTGTTGCAATTTGCATCTTAATTATATTGTTTGTGGTATATTTTTGTTTTTGTTTCATCCATTACAAATGACTCATGTCTCTTTGGTATGTCATAAAAGGATTGACAAAGATGCACTTGAGTAGGCCCAAACAGCAACAGTGACTTGCACAATTTTAGCTATTGCAGGTCCACGCGTTCTCATGTTCTTGTAATTTGGTAATTATTTTCTTTACGACAACATCATGACTTTCGAATAATTTGTGACAATAATATGCCATAACGTTTGGTGGGCGGCTCCTTTTTATTTCAATCATAACAAAAGGATCAAAGATGCTCATGGCTAAAGATTTATCTGAATTGAAACAGGTATTATCTATGTTCAAAATTCAATGTTTTGCTAAAGTTAGTATTTTAACTACAAAGGTTTGGAGCTTTTTAGGTGTACATGGAGGGAATCTTGAGGAAACCTAACACTGATGCATTTTCTTAAGAACTAAAAGTATTGTAAATCAGAGACAAAGAAAGGTTGATTATTATTATTGATCACTTTTGGTTAACAATAGAGAACATAATATAGGCTTTACAAGAGTCTGATAAAAAGGAAAGAAGAATAACGGCTAGTTAATTGTCAATTAACAGCTGCCATTTATCTTGCTGTCCAAATCTTCTAAAATAGGAAGTGATAAGATTTCTCTGATCCTAAAATGATTTATTTTCTAACAAAAAGCACATCAGGTACCATTTTAGATTTAGATGTCAATTTTTTCAATTTACTTATAGAGCTTTTTGTTTGGATTCATGCATTATCTCTAATGGGTCAAACTAGAATACAAAATACCATAAAAAGGAAATGGGCTGAATGGTAGAACGTCTAATGGAGGTGCATTATAACTCATAAAATCTCCTAATCTTGTAATATAATTGAATAATATTAAGAGGATACACAATTTAACCCTTTTTTATCAGTTTACTGTCCCGCCTTACCCTTTACCATTTAGCCACCTCAACAACCTCCAATCATACACTTGGTTTTCTATTTTGATAAGTTGTTGCTATATGTGATTCTAACATACAGTGAGTTTATCCTTTTATAGCGAGTTCATCCTTTGCTTCAACTAATATGACATGATATATAACTCACAACTACTTACAGTGGCGAAGCTTGACCCAAAGGTTCGGGGGGTCGGAAGTCACTAGTTTCGGGGGTCGAAACCCTATATTTCCAAAATTTTCTATACGAATGCTATATAATCGGAACTTCTGCGTGAAAATTCGGGGGGGGGGGGGGGGGGGGGGGGTTGGCCGTCCCTCCCCGCCCCAACTAAGCCACGCCCCTGTCTACTTAGAAGGTGTTTGGGATTGAGTTTCAAAACAACTTATTGACTTATTGGCTTTTCCATTGGCTTTTCCAAGAAGCCAACAAGTCAATAAGCTGTTTATGTAACCCAAAATCACTTTCTGTTTTGACTTTTGGCTTTTAAGGGTGGAAAAGCTGTTTTTGAAAATTAGAAATCCTGGCTTTTGACGTTTGGAAAAAAATTACAAATTTACCACCCATACAACCAATATTCACAATAAGTTAAGCGAAACACCTAAAAAAGAACAATCTATTGACTTTTTAACATTTCTCATCCCAAAAGCTAATCCAAACACTTTTTTTTAAAACTCTTTTTCAAAAAGCCATAAGCCAATAAGCATTTCTGACCAAAAGCACTTTTGCATTTCCAAACTCAATCCCAAACACCCTCTTAATTAATTCACATAACATAGACAAAATCATGGTAGTTATTTAGGTTCGTTTTATTGAAAATTTTGTTAGGATTTGTATCATTCTGTTGAGGTGCCCTAACTTAAAATTACGTGGTGCCCTAACTTAAAATTACGTTATGTTGCAATTATCAGCATATTATCCAAAACAACTTGATATTACTTTAGTAGCTTAAATTACAACACTAGAAATATAAAGAGTAAAATATCATTTTCATCTATGAGGTTTGGCCAGTTTTGCGAGTTCCATCCAAAGGTTTATTTTTTCTCATCTGGCTCCTCAAGGTTTTAAAATCTTACCGGTTTCGTCCAACTCGTTAACCCCATCCAATTTTTCTGTTAACTTTTTGTGAAAAGACCAAACTACCCTTATTTATTTGTTTTAAAAATAAATATATAACAATAACAACAAATATAAATAAAACCCACCCCACAACCACACACACACTCTCTCTCTCATTCTTCCACATTCCCACTCCGATCACAAATTCACAACCATTCCCCTTGTAGCATCGAACACCACCACTGCCAACAAAGAATCCAGCAACCACCCTCATTAACATCACCTATTAACATTTTCACCCATTTCTTCCACAACATTACTTCATGCTGCTATCACTCACCCAACATAAGTGCATCAAGATCCTAGAGAAACATTGATATGTTTGCTTCATAGATCAACTCTTTTCAAGCAATTATTATACGGTGACTAATGTGAAATTTCTAATCTCAAATTATTATACGATCGAACACCACCACCACAAAAAATTGTAACACATCTAGTTTAAATCATATAATGTTTTGTATAAATGTCACCCAATCAGCAGGATATAGTTATGCTGGTCTTCTGTTCCGATTATTCAGATCGATTTCGCCTGAAAACTGAGGTGAAGGGGCGACTGTTATAAAAGAGATATAGTGCAGGTGTCGGTGGTGGCAAAAGAGAGTGAAAGAGATTTAGATGAGATGGGATGACGAGATGGGGAATGCTTGGTGTAGGTGGTTTTGGGGGCCGGCGGTAGTGGTTGAGAAGAATGTGTGGGGCAATTGGGTGTTTGGCGTATTTTTTCAGAGAGAGTGTGATTGTGTGTATGTATGTATGTGTATTTACTAAGCTTATTTCTATTTTTAATTTAACTAGTATTTTGCCCGTGGGCGTTGCCCCGCGAGCTTGTGGCGTATCAAGCAACGTGATTGTGATTGTGATTTTAGTGTGTGACAAGCAAAATCAAGCACCGATGAAAGTTCAAAAGGTTTATCTGAGATCGACCAGGGGCAGCGCCGAGGCCACTTTTATTGGCTCAGGCGGCGTTGTTGGATTGTAGTATAGCATAATCGGCAGGGAGAGGTGGGAATCGGTCGTTTCTATGTGTCTGGCATGGGCGATGACGATATCAAGCAGTTACGGCGGTGGCTGGCGCTAGAGGTAGGATCTCGTAGTGGTACAACGGGGATGATATTCGAGAGAATATGCTGGATCATTGCTTTCTTTCACTTTTCATGTTTCATGAAATAGTTTAACGCTACCCGATTTTATTTTTTTATGAAAAATCAGTAATATATAACAAAGACTATCTAAGTAATATGACATATTTATTTAAAAAATAATTATGTAATCAAAGTATTTTTTTTTCTAAATTGCAAACAAAACAAATGTTTTAATGTATGTGTAAACGTGAAAAAAAATGTGATGAGATACAACGTGAACCACATGTCACATGCACTATCACCACCTATGTACTGTACTGCATCATTACCTCTAATTTACCCCTTATTCCCTAAACCCAAGAAATTACTTCCTCCATCTCCTCATATTTACACCCAATAACCATTATCTCTCTCACACACACCCCTAGCTTATTTCTTTTCTTTGTTACTTTCTTAATTCCTGGACTCTTTCAATATCGTTGACTCTCTCAGGCAATCATATACTACAATGCCGGTGATCAAAAGCTCTATGCTTCATTAGTTTTGGAATTCAGAGTCCATCGCTGGTGGCAGTCGTCGATTCTGTGTTTACAATCGCGACCTTCCGGCGACTTAAAACATCCTCTAACGGCGATGACTGTGGCTCCTTGAAGGTCCAATGACAACGATAATTACATCTAGGTTTAGGTCGGCGACCGGACAGGCTAATGTTGGCTATTTAAGGTCACTACACTCCCGATCTACAGTTGCATGTGGTTTTCTTGACTCGATCTGTGGCTGCTAGGGTTTCAAGGTAAGGTTCCCAACCTGTTTTTAGATTTTCTACCTATACTTTATGTTGCCTACGGCGTTTAACGACATTCCCTGTTAGGGCTTATGTTTGATTGCTAGAAGCGATGTTGTGGACTCCGGCAGGATGGTTTCTTTTGCAATGGCCGGATAAGTTGCCGTCAGAAATGCAGATTTCACTATAGTGAGCGTCCCCCAAAATCCATTTCTCCTCTTTTTTCTGTAGAATACGCAACGGTATACACCATCGGAAACAAACCGATGGTGAGCGGCTACATATAGAAAAGAAGAACAACAGAGATGAATTAAGCAAGAGCAAACATAAGAAGAGAGAAGCGTAAAGAGTTGATATACTGAAGGAAGAGGATCAAGAGAAGACCCTGCATACCAAAAAAATAACCAAAGTGCCACTCTTGCATTTTTTTTTTGAAAAGCGTGCGGCTACATGTACAGTAAGTTTTGTGAGAGGCGCCGAAGTTGCAAATTATAGTATATATAACAAGTCATAAAAATATATAAAAGACAAATATGCCCTTCATTCTACCGGAAAATTTGGATGGGGTTAATGAGTTGGACGAAATCGGCAAGATTTTGAAACACTGAGGACCCAGATAAGAAAAAATAAACCTTTGGATGAAACTCGCAAAACTGTCCAAACCTTAGGGACGAAAATGACATTTAACTCAAATATAAAAAATGATTACTTTTAGCGATCTTCAGATAGATTATAAGAAACTCACTTTGCACAATTTCATATCCTTATGCAAGTCATATGTTGAAGATTTTGTCACGTTACATTAGATATTTCTGCCTCAGGACGCTCTCAGAGTATAAACTAGTAACATTATATCATAATTATATAACTTCTCTATCCTACGAAATAAAATTATTAAATAATAATTTATTTCTTATCAGTTATTTATTTAATATTTATTTTCTTAACTATTGAATTTTACAATGACCCAAGATACTCTCTGGGTATAAACTAGTAATATTATATCATAATTATATCACTTCTCTATCCTACAAATTATTAAATAATAATTTATCGCTTATCAATTATTTATTTAATATTTATTTTCTTAGCTATTGAATTTTACAATGATCCAACCATGTATAATAAACAAGTTATCAACTTAATAATAAATAAATAAAAAACAAAGTGAAATCTTATAACTTGTACACAAGTTTTTAACCTAATAATCAATTATAAACAAAGTGAAATTTCATAATAATTAAATGGTGCCTGAAAGTATATTTTTTTAAAAATATATTTTGACGATCACATGTGTTAACCAAACATATATTTATTCACATGTGCAATACACATATTTATTGAAAACCTGATTATTTTTGGGGTCTGTGTAACAGAAATCGGCACTCATAATTTTAATTTCCAATATAAAAATTTATGCACCGAGGTTCAATATTATATACCTTCATGAAAAAATCATTAAACAGGATATGGTGTTTCACATTTAATAATATTAATAATAATAATAATACTAAACAATATGCATGGCATCTAGTAGTAGAGAAAAGTTGTGGTGCTCTTAAAAAGTAGTACAATGGTCCTTATGTTGATGATATTCCAGCTTATGTGTCGTGTCATCTCCATGTATAACAAAAGGTAATAGAGCATATTCATCTTATCCCTCAACTATTTTCACAGGAGTCCTGCAAAATGTAATGTTTATGGTTACTTGTAAGTATCTCAACTTAAAACACTAGGAAGGAAGCGTATGCTTCTACTTACCCAAATGGACTTTGTTTGATCGACAGTAATTCGATATCTATCTGCATTGTTGAAAACAAACAAAAAGAAGAGATTATTAATAATAAAAAAAAAAAATGTTATGGCCTGGGAGCTAGCAATATCCCCGATCATAAAGGCTGGTCATTACCAGAGGTGGAAAACTGGCCGATTTTGGTTAACGCGTATGGGTCAAACCTGGTTATTTCGGTCTGATCGGGTCTGGCATAAAGGCCTTTTGGCGAGGAATGCTAGTTTTACTATATGCAACTAGTGTGGAGAATACAAAAAACTATTATCATTTTAAGGAAAGCTTAATACCTGAAGAAATTATTTTAAAACGTTTTTATGCGGTAGACGCTATGAGCAAAGCTTCAACTCATTTGGCCATTTCCCTTTCAGAATTTTTTTTAAAATCAATTTAAACCATTTTATTTGAATAGCTGAAAATGAAACATGGCCAAAAGCGTACTTCAGTGCATAAAACGTCCAAAATCTGTATTATTAAAAACTTAGATATCATTGAAATAATATAACGAGTAGTTTTTTTATTTATTTTTTTTTTTCAAATGAACTTAAATTTTTCATTTCAATAAAATGGGCAAGTTACATATGAAACACTAAAACTTTTAGACAAAAAAGTGTGTTAAGAAAATTAACATTTTTGACCCGTTACCCACTTCACCCCTCCCAACACAACCCGGCAAGTTTTCCACCGCAATTAATAGCAAATCAACACACATCACATGAAACAGACAGCACAATATACTCGACGATTATCTCTCACATGATAGCTACATCGGTTTACAAAAGATGTATTCAGTTACTTTTAATCTCTCTTTTGGCAGTGGTGTCACCTTTCAAGATGTGAATAAAGTCCCGAGTGAATCTGATACATAAATAAGTGGCCAAAGGCAAGACTGATAAAGAAATTGACACTGACCAACTGGAAACTAAATATAATCAAAACACTGGTCTGCTAAACACAGTTAAAAGTATGATACATAAATTTCAAATCTTGTCCAGTTACAGGGAGATATAGAAGATCCAACTACATTTCCTTTGCACTAAAAGGTGACACTACTGTCCGATCGGTTTCATTTTCAACTACTTTCTAACATTTTACATGTTATCCATACATAAAGTCCGAATTGACCCGTTTCCACATAAATGGGTTAGGAAGCTTCTTGCATTATTTATCTCGTTACATAAATAAAAACCAGTGGAGTTCAAAAGGGTTTTCACAATCAAGATAAACAAAGTCTGCATTGCATCCGCTCAAGCTTTTCAAAAGTTATAAATAATTACTTATATGCAAATAGAAGTTACTATAATCCGTGCAAAATTAATAATCTGACAAATTGAGTACTAGAAAAGAAACTAGCTACCTCAATGGTTGAATTTGGAGGAATTTCCTGCACACCTTTGCTTCCATAAGCAAGCTCAGGGGGGACAATAAGCAGCCGCTGCAACAAAAATTAAGTAAATATTACAAGGGACATCTCGATAGTTAGGGTTGGGGAGGAATTATATGCCATTAATAAAAGATCTCAAGAAATCTTATCATCCGTTTTACATCCAAAGCCGAGGTATCTCATGTATATCAGTTGTACAAAACGTAACAGTAGTAAATCCTTAATAAAATCATTCAATAACCTCGAACACTAGGGAACCAAAGAAGAAGTGAGTGATTACTTTAAAAGAAAAACAAGGTATCAAGTGAGAGCAAAACTTGTACCTGGCCTCCTACCCGCATGCCCTGGACCCCAAGGTCTAACCCTTTAAGAACATTTCCTCTCTCTGATTCACCAACGTCAAACCCATAAGGCTGGAACAATGGAATTTCATTAAACTACAGCTTTGGCACATTTCATGAATATAAACACAAAATTACAAGTAACTGCAACATGTTGAGGTTGAAAAACGGGTGGGTTGATCAGATCATGTAAATGGGTATAATGAGTAATGTGTTGCATGTATTAAACAACAGATTACTACAAAAACAAGATAATTACATCCAACTAAAACAATTTAGGACATTGTACATATCTGAATATATCTTTGGGCATTTTTGGCATGTTTAACATGTTCAACCAACTTTATTTTTAGAAAAATAATTATAAAAAAGTTAGGTGTCTATTCATCCTTACAGTTCCTCCGCCGACACCAAGTCCCTGTCTGCTTGTCATAAAGGTGATGTTTCTCCATTTAGCAACGTAGTGTACCTACAGTAGCACATAAGTCCACCGAATTAAGAGGTACAAAGAAATCTAAGCAACCTGAATGATAAACATAGTGAACTATTAACTTTCTAACGGATTTGACAAAAAAATAATGTTACTGAGAACTTAGGGCATCTATGTTTTTGCTTGTTAATATTAGCGTGATATATAATCCAATTCAGATAACCGTGTGATAATACTTGTTGTAGAACATAGTGTCTCAGATGTTTGATTGTTTGATAAACTATTGTGTTTAAAAACTAATAAATAAACGAACAGAAAGGAGATTTTTATGAAAAATTAGAAGATATTTCAAGAAACAAGTATGAAACTGATTTATTTACCCTTAAATAATCATATAATACCAAGTAGGATTTGTTTTCTCAAAGACGAAAAACTGATTGTGGGGATTCAAAACGTAATAATGAGATAATCTTATCCAAAATGTAAAACCAGACACCCTCTTAATCATTTAACACAACAAAAAGTCAAAAACTTGATAGTCACACATAGGCTCAAAAACATCAGCTTGTGATAAGAGCTAAAAATACAAATGTGCCACAAACCGTACTGCAACCCGAGATCCCTTCACCGCTTCAGCTCCATTTCCAACCTTTAAATCGTAGTACCTGAGAATAGTTGTCATAATATATCAGGTACATTCACAAATTTCTACTTGGTCAAAATTAACCGAGCACATTTCCACTAAAAAGGCTGGAAGTCAACAGCTGCTTTTTAAATCCATACTAATAAGGAACTAACTTTATTTATGTAATTTACTAACTTTAGCCCGTTGGGAAGAGTAGTATATTCACTCTCGGGCACTTTTGCTCCCTTCAGCTGCAATAAGAGAAAGTTAAAGATTCAAAGGATCAAATAGCTATACATACATTATATATATTAGTAAATTAAAACTTTAAAGGGGGATCTCACAGCTCTTCTACTTGTACTAACAGCACCAGCAGCATCACAGACACAAAGACCAGCAGCTGCTCATTTCAGAAATTAAATTCACCGCATTAGAGAACTGCACCCATTAGGTCCACAAAACCATCCTTTTCTATCACTATTGAAGCCTATTTAAGAATAGCTAAACGTCTTTCTTTAACTTTTGCCACAATGGTTGTAGTTTTAGCATGTGAGGGAAAGAGTAATACATAGTTTGAGATATCCTTTTAACTTTCAATACAGATGCATTGTACTTGTAATTCCTTTTAGCACCAAGATAATAAAAGAAACCCTACTTTTAAATTTTCGTGTCCGTTTAGTGCTTTCGTGCTCAATTTTGTGTGTGTTAAATCCTAACATCAACTTGTGCCAAAACAGTTGCAGTTTTTGAATGTGAGGGAAAGAGTAAAATATAGTTCGAGATATATGCTTTAATTTTTAACACCCCATTGGTCTAACTGAACAAAATTAAAAAAGAAAAAAAAAAACTTTGGATACTAAAAAATTTATTGCTGGTGGTTTGACGTGCTTAACATGCTGCCTTTGATGTTCAACTACAAGCAAATCAACTTCAAAATTGAAATTGTGACGGACCAAATGTCTAATTATCGCTTGGGTTTACTAGCTACACTTGAAATCCTTAGGAGTGGTCCCAACAAATGGACATCTGGATTGGAGTTAGGGCCACTCCCTAACACAGGTCCAGTGACCCATATCAAATGGTTGGTTTGTCCTGAGGCAACCAAGGGCGCCGCACGGGCTTTGAACAAAGTCACAGACGACCTAGTGTGACAAAATGCTCACTTCATTACATATTATCCTAAATTTGGATACAAAAGTCAAATGGCATCTACAAATTTATATCATCCAAAATTTCAATATACAATTCAAATGAAGGAGTTTCACTAGTTCATCAAATAACTTTAATTTGATGACTATCTGGGCTTTTTTTATTTTTTGACAGAGAACTTTCCGAGTGATGATAATCCATTCATAAAGAGTAAAACAATCCATGGGTGTACTAATAACCAAATCAACTAAATAATATACAAACTGCTAAGTTGAGCAATACCTGCAGCAGCAAGAAAAGAAGTCATAAGCGCTCTCCTCCCATCACTTTCAGAAAATGGGGCATTCTTATTACTCACAAAAGGAACAGGGGCTTCTGAAGAAGAAGATATATTATTATTATTATTATTACATGCCAATGCAAACTTAATTTTATGGGGCAATGCCTTCCCTGCAAATTGCACAACAATTTCTTCACATCAATTAATAATAATAATACTAATAAAAGGAGTAACGAAGAATTGTGGATGGAATTAATTACTAGTAATGGAGGAGGGAATTAGGAAAGATGGTTTGTAAGGGGACAGAGAGAGTTCCATGACACCTGTGAAACACAAGCTACCTCTCCCTTGAACTCAAATACACACATTTTTGGATACTATTGTGAATATCATCCACATTTTTCTCCCATTGACCCAAGACCCCCGATTTGATTTTTTTTTTTTATAACATTATTATATTTATATTTATTTTAGACTCAATTACAAGTTTTTTCTTTTATATTTATATCAAATTACAAAACATTTCTTTTACGCTTAAAATTGATTGGTTATATACTTTACGTTCAAAATCTCGCACGTTTTGCACTTTGACGCTAACCTAATTAAATTTTAATGTTAGATTTTAGTCAAACAAGGGTGAGCTAGTCTTTTTACACTAAGTGGCTGTTTGGTAAACCTCTTAATGGGGCTCTGAACCATTCAGTGCTGAATGATTCACCATTCAGTGCTGAATGATTCAGCATTCAGCGTGTTTGTTTCAGCGTCTGAATGAAAGGGTTAAGGCTGAACCATTAAGATTTGGGATGTTGCTGAATCATTAAGCACTGAATCTATGGTGAATAGTCCGATGGAGGAGGTTGTTTTTATGGATGAGAATGTTTAGATGTAGAGCCAAAGTCAGAACTCCACACCGGTTTGTAGATCTTTGTGATAAACGATGGAATCAGGTTACAATAAGGCCCAATTAGGGTTATGGTGTACGATGGAGAGGGTGGGCGGCTGCACTGGTGATGGAGATGCAGATGGGAGGATGAATTATGTGGTGGTTATGTCTGTGCGAGTGGTACGGTGGTGGTTTGGCTAGGGTTTCAGTGGTGGAAGTTGATGGGTGGTTGCACTAATGGTTAATGTGGATGGTGCATGACAGACGGTTGTGTGTGGTGGCAATGGCAGATTGTGTGGCTGGGGTGGGTGGTGGTGGTAAGTGGGAAAAGAGACATAAAAACTGATTTATTCTTTATATTAATGTATATACGTATTTTTTATAATTAATATAGGTGAAAATACTAAATTACTCTCATTTAACTTGCACAAGATACAACTTAGCGAAAACAATTAACCCAGATAGTGTCAAAGGACAAAACGTGTATCATTCTAAAACATAAAGTACATAACGAGTCAACTTTAAACGTAAAGGGCATGCTTTACTATGGGGTATAAATATAAAAGAAAAAACTTGAAATTTAGTCATATATATATATATATATATACATGATGAAATTATATTTCTTTATATATTATCTATACTATATTATAATGCATATTAGAAGGGCAATATTGTCATTTCATTCATTTTTCAATGTGTACAAGCCTTTAAAGCTTTTTGTACAACCATTTAAAAAACACTAGTGTTTAAATTGTCTTAAAAACTATTCTCACATTCATGATTCACGTAGGCAAGACAAAAAAACCCTAAATCACATTTCAAATTTCAAATCCACCTCTTCTCTTTCTCCCTTTGCTATCTTTCTCTCTCTCCCTCTCTTTCTCGGTCGAGATTCATTCTTACAAGTAGATGATGCAACTGTGATGTTGGCTGCTATAACCAACAATATAACGAGAGCTATCTATTGAAGAGTTCCATGATTTGGAGACGGGTCTTAATTGAATCAATGAGACAAGAATCCTTTTCATTCTTTCTACTAGGATTTCGAAAGGTATATTTTCTGACAAAATGATTTTGTTGAAGTTGATTCTTGCTTACTGTAACAAATTTTTAGGGTTTTTTTACAACAATGGAGCTATTTTGAGAAGGCGATTTTCTGGTGATCGATGTGATATGAGTTGGCTCTCGACTACTTCTGTTAAACTCAATATAGGGTTCAGACCACTGCATGTATGATCTTCAGATAATCAAGGTAAAATTTATTCATTTTGAGTTTGTATATTCAGAGGTTTTGTTGTTAACGAAGGCAGCTTCATTGGCCATTTAACTGGTTCTACCCAAAAAATCAAGTATGTCTATGCTATTGATTTGTTTTGAAGTTATTGTTGATCATCTAGGTCACGTAATCTTTGTCCTATGTGGTTAGGCTGTTGATGGTCACAGAGCTGATCTTTCTAAATCCTTTTTTTTGTAGCAAACATACAAGACATGAGTTTTGTTTTTTTTTTCGTTGAAATTTCTAAATATGTGATATCATCATTTTTTGTACTGGTTGTGTGATACTATAGAATCCAGTATCAAGGTTTGTGATCTTGAGAGCAAGACCGTTGTTGGAATCTTTACTTATAAATTATAATTTCCTATAATTAACACATTGGTTACGAAGAGGATGCGAACTTTAGTGAAGTTTTTGAAGAAGCGCATTAATTTTTCTTTTTATACATGTCAAAACGGTTCAGGAGTTGAACATGTCCTCCTTGATTGTTTTATCAAATTTGTTGTCTCATTAATAGACAAAAAGGTGTTTCTTGGTGTCGCGGTAGAGGTTTAGGTCGGGTGAGTTTCGTGTCAAAACGGGTAAGAACTGTGTTGGTCGATCAGGTTTGGGTAAGAACTGTGTTGGTCGGGCGGGTTTGGGTAAGAACTGTGTTGGTGGGGCTGGTTTGAGTAATGTGAAATTTACATACATTGTTTTACCTACAAATGTTTTATAAATTCACTACAACAAAAATGGGGTTTTAGTACACACAAAAGCGTCCTAAAATGTTATTTTATAGGACCTTTTATTTAATAGGACCAACGGTAAAAACGTTTCATGTAAGGGGGTCGTAATAAGTCACAAAATTAAAAAGTGTCCTAATATCTCAAATAAGATTATGAAACCAATTTTCTGGTCGCATAATATGTCCCAAAAAAACTCCTAATAAAACATATTAGGACACTTTTACAAGGTTTTAACATTTGCTTACCTAGTTTTAATCTTTTAATACACATACAAGAGTCCTAAAAAATTAATTTATAGGACCCTTATGATGTAACATTATAGGAGCATTAGTACCAAAAAAAGGGTCCTAATATCTCAAATAAGATTATGAAACCAATTTTATGGTCGTATAATATGTCAATAAACAAACAATATAGCGTCCTAAGAAAAGCATATTCTAACACTTTTACAATGCTCTAACAAGTTTAATAGGACAAAATTTCAAAGTCCTAACAAGTCATATGATACAACGTTTTTTTAAACATACACACGCACAATTTTATGATGACTGTATATAACATCAACTAATAAAAGAAAAAAAAAACTTTATTATATTTCAAATAAGCATATTCATAACAAAAACACTAAACATAAAGTTATAGCATTATATTGTAACATTTAACAAAGAAAATAAAAGCAATGAAAGAAACAAGCAGCATAGAATCATGAGTCATCATGCGTCCTCAATCCTCACGAACTACCTACAAATAAACCATCCATGTATAAGCATTAAGTTCCAGATTATTAAAATTATTCGTATCACAATATTAATAAATACATACCGAGATGAGAGGACAAAGCCATGCAATAGAGGCACCAATACAATCTTGAATCATTTTACAAGGTTGAGTAGATCTTTGACATTAAACGCGTGCCACTGTAGGTTTACCCTATAGTGGTACGCATTCAAAAATGATTTATGGATCACTTACAGATACATGCATGGATACAAGGTTTCCCCATCCATAGAAGAAAAGATGCCCAACATGAACCAGTGAACCTGCAGAAAATTTAAAAATGATTCAGTAGAAACTTTTTAAAAGAAACAGGTAAAATATATATATATAAATATAAAAAATTTAAAAGAAACGGGTTGCAGTAGCCCAAAGTGTATTTTTACTCCTAAAAAGTTGATATAAACTAGGATTAGTGCCGAAATAATATAGTTTATTATTGTTAAGATAATTTTGGCCATAAGCATAAGCGCTTGGGTCAGACTTGTTTCAACAGGACAAAACATACATGTACTGATCTGTTACCAAACTGCCCATGTTCTGATAGGTTACCAACATCTCAATCACAACACGCGAATTTAGTGGGAAATCTTTCAGAAGCACACAAATAGATTATGATGGATAATAAAGTTTATCACATGAGATCTTTAACAAACAGTGCCCGAGAGATTATAAGTCCATTTCCATTTCACGCTGCATTCGGTTTTTATTTAAGGAATTAGAATAGGAATTAAATATGTATTACTTGTAAATAGTTGATATCATTTTCAAAGGAATACATACCTTTCATCTTTTACCAAAACTTTTCTTAGTCTCTGACCCCTGGTAATTGGTTTCATGTCGCAGTCCTTAACGAGTCCGATATAGTCTGCGGGAAAAAAGGTATGTAGATGATATTATTTTTTTTCGAGATGCAACTACTAACGTATATAGATGGTGTTGCGTTTTACCTGTCAGCATCCGGGACGTTGCATGTGCTAGTAGGTCTATGTAACTGGCAAAGCGATAGTAATAGTGAGGGATTTTATCATTTTCAACCTGCTTGAACGTAGCCTTTTTTCCAATACATAGAGATGCCTCATGGGCGTATGCAGGCATGTAGGTTTTATGTGGCATTGGTATATGGTTGTCTACTATATAGCATTTGCCGACATAAATAAGGTTGTCAAAATATGCTTCATCTGCCAGCAAGCATGCCACGTGTATTGCATCGCGCTGCATGTAAGTAGTTGCGTTACCGAAAATATGTAATTGTGCTATAGTTGCTTGAAAAAAGGGTATGTAAAAGGCAAGAATAAGATATAGTAATTTAAAATATTTGGTTGCCTACATGCTCATCTACAAACAGGTAGCATAAGTTTGTGCTTTGGTTATGTGGGATCCATTTTTTATCACTCTTATTTGTATGGTTTCTGGATCATCAATCGCCAACGGTTTGAATACTATGGTACCTGCAAAGACACAGGTTTTAGTAAGCAGTTGTAATTTCAGTAGCAAATAAGATAAAATACTTACTTCTTACTTAATTGTTATGTTCAATGTTTGGTTGTTTACCTACGATTTCACACGAACTGCATAAACATCGAAAATTATTAGCATGTATCATGAAGAGAACAAAGGGTACCATAAGAATGAGCTATAAGCTAAACTGTGCATAGTAAATGTAATTTTCTCAAGACTGACAACTAATGCAGCAACCAAGGGAAAAATTTTCTTCGAATATCATAGCTTTTTCAAATAAGCTAAGGGTACGTGTTTTGTATCTTGTAAAGGCTTTAGTTACATCCAGTCACTAAACCGCCCAAAATACCAAGGAGTAGAAAACGTATGCCATATTCGTTATATACAAATACAAGTTATACAACTAATCACATAAGATTTACCACCATCCCAATGCAATCCATCTGGCTTGTAGGATATGGACCCAAACAATATCCATTTCAGTCTATTCTAACACTCCAAATATAAGAATAAGCATGCCAAAAGACACAAAACGTGCTGGAAGAAACGCAAACGCGTACCTGAGCAAAACGGGTAAAACAAAAGGAGGCAAAACGCGATATACAACTGCAATTAAAAGAGTAATGAACAATAAGCATCAGTAATTAGTAAATGAAAATAAGTCACTCACGTCAATATGTTTGAGAAACAAAGTAACTCGGAAGACATAAATGAATAGAATAAAGAAAATAAAAATTAAAAAGTCATCAACAATTCATATATTCTACATCATTTAAGTGGTAGTACAGATCATGAGGCTTTCCTAACTAAAAGCTATAAATGTAGAAAAAACGAATAGCAAAACATAAACAAAAGTCATATACAAAGTGTCATATCAACCTACATATATCACATATGTATGACCAAAACACATTTCAGCAGTCAATGTAAGCTTCTTTAGTGTATTAACTGAAACCGTAGCATCCACAAAGTTAGATGAATGGTGAAAAAAAGAAGCCATATTACAGCCAACACAGAGAACTAAAGTTATGGTGTTCTAATAAACCATTTTATTTTATATCCTAAAGCTGTCAATGTAAGCTTCTTTACTTATATTTTGTCAATGAGACATACCTGTTTTTTGCCTGATTATTATATATAACATATCCATTTTATTTTATATCCTAAAGCTGTCATGCTTGACTACATAATAGTCAAACATAAAAGCACTTCACTTTGTTTCACCCATGGTTTAGAAAACGGGTGAGGCGTACGTCTCGAGGTGCGCCTCAAGGCGATTCTGTAAGAAAACGAATCTGAGGCGGCGCCTCAGGGTGTTATTTTGTACGTGCGCCTCAGGTGTGCTTCAAGGGTTTTTGATGTTTATTTTTGATATATTAGACTTTTTGTGTCAATTTCAAGCATTTCATGTCTTTTTAGTGTGTTTTTTTTTATGTTTTTGATGAATATGCGGATGAAACTAGTTTATATTTCATTTTTTATAAGATATTTAATATTTATATTTATTTTTTAATTCTGCCTCGGGCTTACACCTTGGTTCGCCTTGAGGCGTACGCCCCGTGAGGCGAAGGAAAAACGCCTCGAGGCACGATCCTGTACTTTTAAACCTTGTTCACCCATGAATATTGAGGATCAAGGGCCAAGGGGTACCCCTGATGCAGATTATTTTATATCCTAAAGTTGTCATGCTTGGAAAAACTACCTACAAGTCGAGCTCAAGATTTAGGAACAAAGCTCGAATCAATTCGAGTATGAGCTTGAGCTTTCATAAGTTAAACGAGTTCAAGCGTGGTCGAGCTTGGGCTCAGCTCGTTTACACCCCACAGTAATAACCTAAACACAAACTTATAACATTAACTATTTCAATGAATTTAGACTGAACCTGGTTCATAGTCCGTATAACCAACAGCTGAAGTAACATCCAAAACATGTTGTAAGGGTTCAAATTTAAAAGGGAAATTTAATTTCACTTGTGGGAATCGGTTGTCAATTAATTTTAACATTTTCATATGGCCAATATACATGACACACCTAATTAATGAACTTGATAATAACCACTATGCTAAAATAAATTAGACATTTAGTTACAAAACCTCGGTGAGTTGGTTCAAAGATAAATGATCCGATAAAAGCAGCATCACATAATAATCTTTAACAAAAGGAAAAAATAGTAAACTATAAGCAGTGAAAGAAATTAGTCATTCGGATAGACTCCTATTTGATTTATTCATAAACAATTAACTATATACTTATCTATCCATCACTCTTAATTCTTAAAACAAATCCCATTTAAGTTTGCTACGACAAACATCAGTAAATAGATTATTAGAATATGATTTTGAAATTTTGTGGCTAACCAAAACCCTAAACAAAAATCAGAAACCCTAAATTAACCGGAAGATGAGCAACTTAAGAAAGATTTGCAGATATGAGAGAATATCACACTGACCTAGGGGTTTTTTTTATACAAGTAACTGCAGATCGTGATGTCGTAGACGACAGTGCCAGGGTAGCTTGGTAGCAAAGTTATTGTGGGCGGCAATTGAAGCCCCTTATTCATTGCCTCTCTCTCCGTTTCTCTCCATAGGAAATGAGGGGAAATTTGTGTTTATGTGTGAGAGGGAAAATTGGCCGCGTAGATTAAATAATTTGTATTTTTTGTTGTTATAATTTGTGTTTCATTACTAACATGTTTGCTAGTATGTATACACCATATCAATATATAAACTAAAGTTAAAATCCTAACCGATATAAAACATAACTCATATTGCCCAAAGTATTATCCTCCACTATTATCACATAAAATTCTTATCAGATCGAGTTACTTTTGCAAAGCATAAGCTTCTATAGGTTCAATCTAACTTAAAATACTTACAAAATCAATTAATTAATAGTGCTCAAATAACATAAAACAATAATAAAAACCTAACAAATCTAGCTTTAGCATACATCTAGGTTCTCTATACATCATACATCTAAGTTCTGCGTACATCACACGCCTAGAAATCACTAAAACTATCAAATCCATATAACAACATAACAAAAAATAAATAAATCAAATACCTTACATCCAATAAACAATTACATCAAACCCGCAAAAACAAACCCTAAGTCACGAATAAGAACTCAAAACTCTTATGAATAAAAAAAATCGAATATGTGTAACAATTAATGAACATAAAAAAGACAAAATAATGAAGAACATATATAGTCAACGCACTACTAGAAAATGGGGTATTTTCCCATGAAAAGTTCCTACGGATTTCCCATGAACGTCTACTCGTACTGATTTCCCACGAAATTACTACGAAACAAATGGAAATTCAAAGCTAGCTACAAAAAAGCAACATAATTCTTTTTGTAGGAAAAGCATCTGAAAATTCCCACGCAATTCCCACATAATAGTATCATATTTGACGATTCCGTGGGAAATGTGTAGAAAACAATCAAAACATTATTTTTGTTTTTTTTCATTATCTTTTAAAAGATAATAAAAAAACAAAAATAGTGTTTTCGTGGGAAATCTGTAGGAATTTCCCACACATTTTCTATGCATTTTGATGTAAGATCAAATTTCGTAGGAAATCCGTAGGAATTTCCCACATATTTTCTACGCATTTTGAGATAAGATTCAATTTGTGGGAAATCCGTAGGAATTTCCCACACATTTTCTACGCATTTTGAGATAAATTTCAATTTCGTGGGAAATGCGTCGGAATGTGCGACAATGCTATAATTCCGTAGGAAATGCGTTAGATTTCCTACCAATTTTTTTTCTCATAACAACTAATATAAAGTATTTGTACCTTTATAGTAGTAATTAATATATACGGTGATACTAACGTTGATTTTTATTATAAGGATATGTGATTAGGGCATCCATGATATGTTATTGTTGGTTACAATCTAATATGATTGAACACAACACAACACGATTCAATATCGAACGTTACACAACAAAGTCCATAATGGGTTATCAAGCGATATTAATGCCTAATACGATTAATTAGAGAATGTATGACTTGTTCTTGTCAGCTGCGATCTAATACGACTCAATACAACTTGTAACCCTTCCATACTGAATGTTATGTAATAAAGACAATAATGGACTAGTGACAGATCTTGATACGGTTCATTAGGGCATATATGAGTTGTTAGTGTCAATTACGATATGATATTACTTAATACAACGTGGTATGACCCATCAATAACGAATGTTACTTATTAAATACCATAACAGGTTATTAGGGGATATCAAGGCCCAATACGTTCCGTTGGGGCATGTATGATTTGTTATTGTCGACTACGATCTAATATGATTCATGCAATACAACATGCTATAACCCATCAATAACGAATGTTACTTGTTAAATACTATAACATGCCATTAGGGGATATCAAGGCCCAATACTGAATGTTACATAATAAATGCCATATGACTTGTGGTGTCTTTTACGATATAATCTAACTCAATATTTGTGCTCATCTTGAGTCACAACACATAGGGCCAGTTTGGGGAAACACATCAAAAGTCTGGTTGCTAGAAACTCACAGGAAAAACACATCAAAAGTTTCGACTTGCCTTAGCTTACCTCTGCCTTTGTCTATCTTATGAGATTAAGTACATGCAAAGCCGAGTTCACTTCCAAACCTCCAATCCGCTTGAAACAGTGTGTCGTCGCTTACTTCGGTTGCATAAGGCTTAATATATTATGGAAAATCATCAGAATATGATTCATACCAATTATCCAATGCTTGTGATATAACAATCAATACTTGAAAAGCAACACAGAACAATCCAAAACAACTCGGGGGTTCCAAGGGGGCAACGCCCCTTGGCGGGGGTCCGGGGGCAGCGTCCCTTGGAGCAGGGTCCAAGGGAAAGATGAAAAATATTTGTGAATAATACATTCATCAAAAAGACCATCTCTTTGTTAGTTATCCGCAAAAGGGAAATCGACTCTCATCCGCGGATCCCTTGATTGCCAACTCACCTCCCGTAGAACATAGGCCTCTACAAAGTTTGATTAATTCGCATTTTTCACTTATTTAATGAAATTTAACGCGCATACCGCATTCGAAGATCAAGTTCTTCACATACTTGAAATCGATTGGAAGGTAAACAATAACTAACAAAATTTGTACAACAAAAGAAGAATTAACGAAAGATTAACGTTGTATCTTTTCCCGGAAGACTATACGTGGTTGATGATGTCAAGTTTAAGTCGTTGATTCATTTGGAAATCGAAAACGCCTATATAGACGTTTGATTAGGGTTATTACTTTGTTTTTTAATTTTTTTTAACTTTTTAAATTATTATATTAAAAAAAATAAAAAAATAAAAAACCAATTCAAAACATCAAACTCCAACCCAAAATAAAAAAAATGATTCGAAGCGCCTCGCTTAGGCCAAAGCGAGGCGCTTCGCTTTTAAAATTCAATTTTTTCTGCCCCCTCGTACTGACCTACTCGAAATGGGGGCAAGCACCTCGCTTTGACCAAAGCGGGACGCTTTGATGGGGTTGAAATAGAAGGAGGGGATGGAAATAGACGGAGCCAACCTTTTCAATATTTTCCCAAAAATTCTAATATCCCTCCCATCATTCCCGCCACTCATTCTTCCGCCCGAAAAAAACCCTACTCCCAAAGACTTCGTCACGCCCCTTCATTCTTCCCCCCAAACCCAACTCATTCTGTCTGCTCCTCCCACCACCGCCTCCCACAACCTTCTTTTAAGATCATTTCCACACACACCAGAGGTCATTCACAGCATCCTAATAACCAGAGGTGATAGATCATTCCTTTTTTCTTTTGATTGTCTTCCATTTTTTAATCTATATTGCCATACGTACCTTTTAGGTCATTTAATAAAAAGGGCCACCATTTTTTCAAAATTCTTTATATATTAGGCCGAGTCTAATTACACTGGTTTTGGGCTTTGCTTGCTTTGCTTGAACTGCTTTCGGTTATCAACTCTTAGCTACCAAATACATATTGCAAGTTTGTTGATAATTGCTATTTGGAAATTGGTATTAAATATAGTTAATAATTGTTATTTGGTAATTGTGATTTACTAGTTGTCAGTTACGGAATACACAATTGATCGATACTTGTTATTTTGTAATTGGTATTGAATATTAGAATTGCTAATTGTTATTTTTTTTACCAATAATCCAATGCAAATTCTAGTTATACGGAAAGGCAGAAAAAAACATACAAATGACGATTTAATTACCTACAAATAATTATCATCGGTCACAAGCCTGCGTAAAGGAGGAGGGGTTGTATCAAAAGGTTTTTAAAAGAGCCTCGAATTTTTAGTTTGCTTAGGGCCTCCAATAATGTTGGGTCGGCTCTAGGGCCGGCCCAATGAGCTTGTAAACCTAGGCACATGCCTAGGGCCCCCAAAAAACAAAGGCCCCTATTTTTTCATAAAGTGTATATATGGATTAGGCCCAGGTTAATGACAAAAAAAAGTTTCTGATTTACGTGGCCCAAACAAAGAAGCCATAGAAAAAAGGCCCAATTTGCATTCAAAACTCCAGCCACAATAACTGCAACGAATTCTCCCATTGTTTCGATAACCGTTTCTTCTTCTTTGGCATTTACTCAGGGCATGTTTGGGATTCCTTATTTTACCTCCTTATAACTTATCTCCTTAATGAAGAAGGAGATAAGGAGAAAATAATGTTTGGGTAATGGGTTGAAAAGGAGTTTTTGTGGGTTGAAAAGGAGATAAGTTATAAGTAAGGATTTGTGACTTTTGGGATTAAGGAGATAAGGAGGTGGAAAAGGAAATAAGGTGATAAGGAGAAGTTTAGCCAAACATGGCCTCAATGAAGTCAATGGCGTCAGGATTAGGTAAGCATTTATGGGTGAAATTGAGGGTAGCGTCACAAATTAGAAAGAGTTTTTTTTAGAAGGTCACAAATTAGAAAGATAAACTAGGTAGGTGCAACGGCTATTTTTTTTTTTTTGTACAAAACGTATAACTTTTAAAAAATCAACTCTACAAACTATAAACTTCAAGTTTAAAATTGCCGGGCAGAAGCCCGGGTAATGAAAGAAGGTTTTCAGTTTATATTCTTAATTGTTGTTTGCATACTTTTTTTTTTGTGTATTAAGTAGCTGGAAACAAGGTGCCATCCAAAAATGAGACTAGTTATGATGTTTTGAACAAGTTGGTATAAGATGTGTGTAACTAATCTAAAGACTAAAAAAATGCTATAATGTGTCTCAACCAAAAGTAGACATAGGTTCTTTTTATTTTTGTGAAATTATAAAAATTCGAAGGCCCCGACTTTGTAGTTCGCTTAGGGCCTCCAAAAATGTTGGGACGGCTCTGGTCGGCTCTGGTGTTGGCTTTGATTGATTGTATGTTGAATTACATTCTTGTGGCTTTGATTGATTTTGTGGCTTTGGTTATACTAAACTTTACTCCTTTCCTTCATGTAATCTTTTTATTCCTTTCTGTGTTCTTTATTATTCAAGCTATAATGACTTTCAAGTGGCTTAAATGATCAGTCCGTGTGTTTTATGTTTCTGGATTTAATCATTAGTGGTGTTTATGTTTCTTGTCCCACACATTATTGAAACAAAGCTTTTAGTTGACGCTTATAGAGGGTAAAAACTATATATTAATGTAAGCGTCAATCATACTTAGTGATTAATTCACGTGTAATATTGAGTGAATTTCTATTCATTTGAACTTTTGAGTGAATATCTATTCATTTGAACTTTGAAGTTTTGAACCACCATTGATATGTATCACTTTAATTGCAGTTAAATATCACATTTCCCGTTGTTTCATGTACTCGACTGTTTCTGGTGGCGGCATGGCGCTGCAGGTGCAGAATTGCTGGAACTAACGCTCCTGTCTTCGTTACTCTCTGCATCAGAAGACAGGTGAGTCTATAAGTTTGATGGGTCGGTCAGTTTCTTTGTCAAAGATTTGAAGCGAGAGCTACAAAAGGCAACGTATCCATTGCTGAATCAGGAGGTTATACGCAATTCATGGTAACCTCTGATCTTTTTGCGCACATTTGTATTCTTTATCTGACTGGTTGTAAATATAATTTCTTTTGATTGTAATTGTGCCGCAGGGATTGGGAAAGTTGGTGCTTAAAGGTCCGTTTTCATTATGTTTAAGCTTTTGGTTGTTTGTTTCTGGTCCGTTTAAAGGCATAATTTGTAAATTGCATATTTCTGTTTCATGTTATTTTTGGGTTTTATATTTAATCCGTATGTCTCACACTCGGCAATTTTGATATGATCAGTTTGGGACGCGTCTTGATTTTCTTTGCATGTTGTATAGTGTCTTTATTGTGTCGGCATTTTTGATATGTTGTAAGTGCCATATCTAGCTGTGAATTTTTGGTTTGTTAACTGCAGCGATCTTACATAGTCGGTTATTAGCGCTTTTGTGTCGTAGGCAGTTCCAGTTGAAGTATTTCTGCACCTTTTAAGGTTATTTACTAACAAACTTGCCTTTTTATTTATTTATGCATATCATTATCAACATTAGAATGCATACTGTGATTCCAAACTTATAATGTACAGTTGTACACACAAAATCCTACTGAAGTTTCATTGATGTTTTAAGTGCCTATTTGATGAGTGTTGCTTTTTAAATATACAGGGCTTCTTTGTTTGCCTATTTGACAAAATGATTACTCACAGGTCTATTTGATGAGTGTTGCTTTTTAAACAATTATTATTATTTATTTTGCTAAAATGATTACTCGCTGGCGTATGTATTAGTTTAATTAAATGCAAGATGTATTCTTTGTCTGATCGGCGTGATATGAGCCGTCCTACTCGCGGGCGTCTATTTTCAAGCCTATATTTTGTGTCAAAACAGTTAAGAAACAAAATATGAACACACTTGCACTGTTATTTTGTGCTCATTAGTCATATGTTTGTGTGGAAGTGGAGCAAAGGAAAGTAAAAGGAGAAGTTTTGATATTTGTTAGTGTCCTCATTTTGTTTGTGTAACAGTACGGTGACTAGGCCAAAAATTTTTCGCACATTATTATTATTATATAATTATTAAATGGCCAAAGATAATAATATGATTAAATTTAGACGAATACGAAGCCGTGTTGGCGAGTCGGATAAATATTTGGACGAGAGGAAATAACATTATACCCGTTACGTGACCGGACCGATACCCGAAACGAACCCACCCGACTTTCGGATGAGTCACACAGGATAGGACACTTGTCCTATCCTCCTTGTGACAACACAATTACAAAACCATGTTTGGTTTTGTAAAAACCATCAAAGGGCCTCTAGTATAAATACCCAAACCCTCACCCATCCCTTTGTTTGTCTGACTAACTAAAACACACACACTTATACATCTGTGAGAGAGAGAGAGAAGGAGGAGGGCAGAGTTCTGGCAGATAGCGGCGGAGCATGGTGGTTTACGGCGGAGCTCCGGCGGAGCCATCCCCAAACCCCTCAACTTCCACCTCCCTTCTACACTGATCTCACCCCAACCTCCCGTTATACTCCCAGACCTGTTCGAAAGAGAGAAAGAAAGAGATGCTGAGGATGGGAGACCGATTAGAGAGAAATAGAAGAGAACCGGAATAAGAGAGACGCGAGGGAGAGAAAGAAACACCGTAGAGAGAGAGAGAAACAGAAGCGGAAGGAGAGGTCAGCGGCAGTGACTCCTGTTCAGATTAGGGTTATGTCTTGATTTGGGTTTCATCTCAGATCCACACCCACCAAGGTAAACCAGTTAGTCCATAATCTATTAGTATAAGTTATTAAGGAATTGAAGGTGGTTGTTGATGTTGGAACGGGGAAAGGAACGATGGAGGGGTTATGGTAGTGACGAGTGATGTCAGAGGCGGCGGTGGCTCAGCAGGGTTCGAGTAGGGTTCCGGTTTTAGGGGTTATAGTGGTGATGTTGATATAGGTTTAGCTATTGTTGTTGAGATGGTTATTGGTGGTGGATGAGGGTACCAGTGGCGGCAAGTGATGGTTTCGGGTAGCAGCCGGGTTGTAGGATAGGAATGATGCTGATGGTGGTTGGTGGTTATCGATGGTGGTGACCCAAAGTAGCTATAATAGTTTATATGGTGAGGGATTGAACAGAGATTATGATGATAGGATATGGTGGTTAGAAACCCGGTTTAGACGAAGATGAAGCTGAGTTGACCTGGTCAACAGGAGACATCTGACCAACCGAATAATAGAGACACGGGATATTATGACAGGAAGGTATAAACAAGTCCAAGAACCATTATCACTATATTGTATTTAATTAGTTCATTGTGTAAACACGTGTAGGGAGGGCTTTGAGGAACTTGATCAATCAGACCCGTCAAACATAATGAAACCGATGATAAACTTATAAAAATATATAAACTAGGCGTGGCACTCGACTAGTTATAACAGTGACGTAATTGGACATAGGACGCTACTTGTATATACAATGATATCTAGTATTGATAATTGAAACATTGGGACAATTGGACGTAATATAGGATATCATACCTTGAGGATTTGGATATACAAAACAATGCGGAATAGACATAAACATTTGGACATTAGCCGAGTAATGTAATTGTTATAATATCTAGAGACTATGGATTTGGATAAGATAGACGAGTAAACAATGATATGGTGATGGGCGATTAAGACAAGGATTTAATCCAATATTCATATACATGACTTGGGACTTAAATACATATGTGAACGACTAACATTAATGACTAGAATTGAATCATGACATTTAAGGCCTTGAACGAATAAAGGTATACGCGAACCTTGTATAATTGATAAAACGTTTATAAAGTATAAGGTAAACAAGAACTAAGACTAGATTACATGAACCACTGAAGGTCCTAGATCCTCCACACGTGTGAACACAATGATCGGCTTAACACCCACTAATGCTTATGATTATAGTAGGATCTTACTCGTGGACGATAAATGGACTTAAGACTTTGGAGTACCATGTGATACTATGACGTGACACGATATACTACCAAGGTGAGTTCCGTGTACCACTCCCCTTTTTCTGTTTTATAAACGTTTTGGGGTGAATACATGCTTGTGTGTGTAAACTGTGTTTTGTGTAAACTGTTTGATGTGACGAGATACAGACTGCCGGATAATACTGACACTCATTAACTTAGAAGTAAGCCACTTAATATATGGGTAGTACTACTTGGGGAATCCCCCACGCATGGTGGACCCGGGACTTAGGGGCCCGGGAAACCCTCCACTAAGGTTTTAAGACCATTGCGGCATATATTTTGCCACTGGATCAATATGGCAGTTATTGATTCTTCGTTTAGGGTTGAGGTGTCGCTTGTGCATCACATATGTTTAATGGTGTTAAACTGTGTAAACTTTGTAAACTGGCTTTGATACGATAAACTTGTTTTCGGATCCATTTATTACTTATACGGACTCACCAGCGTAATTGCTGACCCGACTCTTTTTAAGCATGTGTTCAGGTACTGCATTTGGACGATCGTGAAGACGATGTATATACTTGCTTGGGTGGAATAGAAGATTGAGTTATAAGCATTGCGGATTAGAGCCTCTAGACTTATGGACGTGTAGAGATTGGATTGGCTAGTGGGTAACAACCCGTTAACTGCTTCGACGACCGCCGCGCTTCGTCCCTGCTTAAATATTAGAATATTTATTTTAGTTATGTATATATATTTTTGGATTAGAAATTGTATAACATTTAAATATTTATTATCGTTGCTTCCGTTGTGCAAGTCTGTTACCAAACTGTCGTAACGTCCAGCCCCTCCTGGTCGGGTTGTTACAGTTGGTATCAGAGCAACGGATGTACCGGAATAGGATATCTCCAGATATCCTATGCTACACCAGGACAACTTAGAGAACTTAGCGTTTAAGGCTCTAAGACTACCTAGCTAGGGAATACCTTGAAACTACATAAGATTGGCCAGAGTAAGAAACGAAATAAGTCGAGACTTGAGTACCTGAACACTAGAATGCTTACAGGGACTTAGAACCAGTGTGACTAGTATACGGACTATGTGTGAACGTGAAAGATGACTACGACGGAAACTATTAGGACAATCTTGTGAGGTAAATTGACGATTACACTTGATATCACGTAATCGTGAATTTACAGGCACGCGAAAGTTCTAAGAAATCCGAAGAGTCGCTAAGAATATGAAATGATAATCATTATGACCCTAAACTTGTGCAAAGAATCGGATTACGGTAGATTCGTAAACAAAAACGCGATGTGCTTACATGACCATAGTAAAGGTGATAAATTTAATGGATTTAGGCGATTAGAGGCTGTTATATTAGTTGCGATTTGGTGTATTTTGGATAGTAGTAAATATTTATGTGTAACTTATATGATAAATAGTATTATGCTTAACTAACCTTTTATGACTAAGAACTAACCATGAGAATCAGGTACCTCGTTAAGAATCGGCGCTACAACTTGAGAAAACTCTAGAAATTGAGGACATACTTGATCAAACTGAAGAATGGATACCCGCTAATCCGATAAGTTTTACTTGGTAACCAAATAGTTATTTATTATACAATTATGCGCCTATATAAGTTTGAATTTAGTGTTAACATTCCGGATTGAAAAGATCGAAAGTTAGAGATTAAACCTCTTGATTAACTAGATCATTTCATTAGGGCTGGATTGATGTCGATCGTTACAGGTTTAAGCTAAGTATAGTATATGGAAACCATAATTGTATAACAGGTTTTAAAGATTTCAAAACATCGATCGGAAAGGCGGCGACCTAAGATTAAGAATTTTCAACCACTAAGACTATACAACATTTGCCAAAAGGAACCAGGATAAAAAGCCGCTTAAGGTATTCTTAAGGTTTGGTACATGTTTTATTATATTGCAACTCAATGTTGTCACTAGATTAGTGTCAAGATATACAAATTAGTTCCATGAACCTTTTAAGCATAGGTGATAAGCCATCTTCATGGAGGGTGTTCAAATGGTATAGACAAATCCTAACGGGGGGAGCGGAAACACTTGAAAGAACCCTTATAAGGAATATTGGCAAGAACACGAAAAACACAGACAAAGTTTAGTAAGGAAGAATCTTTGGAAATAAGCAATTCAAGCATATGAAAAGCTAAGGTTTAAGATACCAAAAGAATGTAGTACACCTTTATTTTTGATTAAGGGTAACACATTGAGTTTAGACGTCTAACCTTTAAGTGTTTATTGACAACTTGTCGCCACAACCTCTACCATGTTCCATAGAAAACATTAAAGGTTTAAGCATACAACCATTGTTTAGACGGTATAGTTAAGGTTAATCCAAAGTGTTAGGCTTAAAAATGGATAAGAATGGCATGTTTTAAGATCATGACCCCATATTTTAAGTATTGATTCACTCAAATGAAGGTTATTAAGGACTAGTGACCCTAGAAACACACATAGGACTACCGAAGAACGTGTTCTATCAAGTTTTTGGGGAGATTTTTAGTACGTTTACGAGGTGTCATTGGTGTGGTGGGTTAGCTGCGGTACACCCTATATATAAACATCAATGACGCATCAAAAATGAAACTAATAAATCGAACCAAGAACAGACCGTAACTTGACAAGTGTATAAATTATTTATTTTAAAACCAAGAGTAGCATGAGATCTAGAGTAAACCCACATAAATTAAGATTGGGATTAAGTGAAAAATTATGTAAGCATGGGTATATAGACCCGAACATTGAATCCGAGTAAGGGATATATTGGATATGTCCAACGGATAACTCGAAAAGAATTCCGGGGACGGAATTCCAGTAACGGGGGGAGAATGTAACAGTACGGTGACTAGGCCAAAAATTTTTCGCACATTATTATTATTATATAATTATTAAATGGCCAAAGATAATAATATGATTAAATTTAGACGAATACGAAGCCGTGTTGGCGAGTCGGATAAATATTTGGACGAGAGGAAATAACATTATACCCGTTACGTGACCGGACCGATACCCGAAACGAACCCACCCGACTTTCGGATGAGTCACACAGGATAGGACACTTGTCCTATCCTCCTTGTGACAACACAATTACAAAACCATGTTTGGTTTTGTAAAAACCATCAAAGGGCCTCTAGTATAAATACCCAAACCCTCACCCATCCCTTTGTTTGTCTGACTAACTAAAACACACACACTTATACATCTGTGAGAGAGAGAGAGAAGGAGGAGGGCAGAGTTCTGGCAGATAGCGGCGGAGCATGGTGGTTTACGGCGGAGCTCCGGCGGAGCCATCCCCAAACCCCTCAACTTCCACCTCCCTTCTACACTGATCTCACCCCAACCTCCCGTTATACTCCCAGACCTGTTCGAAAGAGAGAAAGAAAGAGATGCTGAGGATGGGAGACCGATTAGAGAGAAATAGAAGAGAACCGGAATAAGAGAGACGCGAGGGAGAGAAAGAAACACCGTAGAGAGAGAGAGAAACAGAAGCGGAAGGAGAGGTCAGCGGCAGTGACTCCTGTTCAGATTAGGGTTATGTCTTGATTTGGGTTTCATCTCAGATCCACACCCACCAAGGTAAACCAGTTAGTCCATAATCTATTAGTATAAGTTATTAAGGAATTGAAGGTGGTTGTTGATGTTGGAACGGGGAAAGGAACGATGGAGGGGTTATGGTAGTGACGAGTGATGTCAGAGGCGGCGGTGGCTCAGCAGGGTTCGAGTAGGGTTCCGGTTTTAGGGGTTATAGTGGTGATGTTGATATAGGTTTAGCTATTGTTGTTGAGATGGTTATTGGTGGTGGATGAGGGTACCAGTGGCGGCAAGTGATGGTTTCGGGTAGCAGCCGGGTTGTAGGATAGGAATGATGCTGATGGTGGTTGGTGGTTATCGATGGTGGTGACCCAAAGTAGCTATAATAGTTTATATGGTGAGGGATTGAACAGAGATTATGATGATAGGATATGGTGGTTAGAAACCCGGTTTAGACGAAGATGAAGCTGAGTTGACCTGGTCAACAGGAGACATCTGACCAACCGAATAATAGAGACACGGGATATTATGACAGGAAGGTATAAACAAGTCCAAGAACCATTATCACTATATTGTATTTAATTAGTTCATTGTGTAAACACGTGTAGGGAGGGCTTTGAGGAACTTGATCAATCAGACCCGTCAAACATAATGAAACCGATGATAAACTTATAAAAATATATAAACTAGGCGTGGCACTCGACTAGTTATAACAGTGACGTAATTGGACATAGGACGCTACTTGTATATACAATGATATCTAGTATTGATAATTGAAACATTGGGACAATTGGACGTAATATAGGATATCATACCTTGAGGATTTGGATATACAAAACAATGCGGAATAGACATAAACATTTGGACATTAGCCGAGTAATGTAATTGTTATAATATCTAGAGACTATGGATTTGGATAAGATAGACGAGTAAACAATGATATGGTGATGGGCGATTAAGACAAGGATTTAATCCAATATTCATATACATGACTTGGGACTTAAATACATATGTGAACGACTAACATTAATGACTAGAATTGAATCATGACATTTAAGGCCTTGAACGAATAAAGGTATACGCGAACCTTGTATAATTGATAAAACGTTTATAAAGTATAAGGTAAACAAGAACTAAGACTAGATTACATGAACCACTGAAGGTCCTAGATCCTCCACACGTGTGAACACAATGATCGGCTTAACACCCACTAATGCTTATGATTATAGTAGGATCTTACTCGTGGACGATAAATGGACTTAAGACTTTGGAGTACCATGTGATACTATGACGTGACACGATATACTACCAAGGTGAGTTCCGTGTACCACTCCCCTTTTTCTGTTTTATAAACGTTTTGGGGTGAATACATGCTTGTGTGTGTAAACTGTGTTTTGTGTAAACTGTTTGATGTGACGAGATACAGACTGCCGGATAATACTGACACTCATTAACTTAGAAGTAAGCCACTTAATATATGGGTAGTACTACTTGGGGAATCCCCCACGCATGGTGGACCCGGGACTTAGGGGCCCGGGAAACCCTCCACTAAGGTTTTAAGACCATTGCGGCATATATTTTGCCACTGGATCAATATGGCAGTTATTGATTCTTCGTTTAGGGTTGAGGTGTCGCTTGTGCATCACATATGTTTAATGGTGTTAAACTGTGTAAACTTTGTAAACTGGCTTTGATACGATAAACTTGTTTTCGGATCCATTTATTACTTATACGGACTCACCAGCGTAATTGCTGACCCGACTCTTTTTAAGCATGTGTTCAGGTACTGCATTTGGACGATCGTGAAGACGATGTATATACTTGCTTGGGTGGAATAGAAGATTGAGTTATAAGCATTGCGGATTAGAGCCTCTAGACTTATGGACGTGTAGAGATTGGATTGGCTAGTGGGTAACAACCCGTTAACTGCTTCGACGACCGCCGCGCTTCGTCCCTGCTTAAATATTAGAATATTTATTTTAGTTATGTATATATATTTTTGGATTAGAAATTGTATAACATTTAAATATTTATTATCGTTGCTTCCGTTGTGCAAGTCTGTTACCAAACTGTCGTAACGTCCAGCCCCTCCTGGTCGGGTTGTTACAGTTTGTACCTGAGACTTTGTCGTGTAGGAAATGTGCTCCGCGGCAACGCGTGGGTAAGATTACTAGTTGTATACACACTTTGTCGAAATGAGTGCCTTAATTAATTGCTCTTACATCTTTTAGTATTCGTTATAAGATCTAATCAAACGAAAATGAATTGTGAAATTTCAGGTTTAACAATAGTGAGTTGGCTAATGTGACAGCTGTAAATGCAAGGAACAACTATGAAGTGGGAAATATGATTGCTAAGAAACAACTAACAATATGAGACTAGCATGAAGACTGTGAAAGAAGTTCATGAGCTCAATGAAGTTTTGAGTTGTTATTCAAACAGTTATTAGTTATTTGTTTTGTATTTTGATATTTAGGCTTAGATTGACACTTATTAGACATTTGATTAAAACATTTGGAATGTTTGTAAGCCGATTGAACTTTTAATTTAAGTGATTATGTTATAATTTATGTAATTACAGCTTTGTTTTTATTTTTAATGTAAATAAATAATATCATTAATTTGATTTTTTTTGTGGCAAAAGCTCAAGAATCCGTGGGTGCTTTGTATGAGAAGGAAATACATTTTGTAGGTAATGCGTAGGAAACAAATTTTTAAAAAATAAGTATTCCGTGGGAACTGTGTGGGAAATTAAATTTAATTTCCGACGGAAAATATTTGTGGGAAAGCTGTAGGCGATTTGTGGGAAATGCGTCTGAATGATTTTCCTACGGGGCTTTTACCTACAACTCGATTCCGTGGGAAATCAGTGGGATAAGGGCGTTTCCGACACATTTCCCACCGAAAACGGTGTAGCAAACGTAGTTGTTTTCTAGTAGCGACGGTAAGATTTTCTAATGTCTAGAGAGGGTTAAATACCACCACCCATCGTCCACTATCACCACCGTCCACCACCACCCACCGCCTACCACCACCGTCCACCCCCACCCACCGCCTACCACCACCTCCCACCATCTACCACCACCGTCCACCATCACCCACCGTCTACCATCACCACCACCACCGTCCACTTCCACCACCACCAACGTCTACCACCACCGTCCATCATCACCACCACCGTCCACCACCACCATCGTCCACCACTACCCACCATCTACCACCACCACTACCCACCGCCTACCACCACCATCGTCCCCCACTACCACCTTCCACCACCACTATAAAGGTTAAAGTTATTAAATCCAAGTGTCAAGTGTCCTGTTAAATTATGTTATAATAAAACTCTAGCAAATAAGTGTTTTATAAAACTGTTGTTTTATGACTTAAATATCAAGTTTCCTATTACGGTTTATTATAATAACACCACTATGATAAAGCGTCCTATAAAAGTTAAATTTATAAGACCCAAGTGTTAAGTGTCCTATTATGTTATGTTATAATAAAACTCTAGCGAATAAGCGTCCTATAAAACTGATGTTTTATGACCCAAATATCATGTGTCCTATTACGGTGTATTATAATAACACCACAATGATTAAGTGTCCTATAAAGGTTAAGGGTATAAGACCCATGTGTCAAGTGTCCTATTAAGTTATGTTATAATATGACTTCGACTAGAAAGGGTCCTATAACATCGAGCATTTATGACTTAACTACAAAGTGTCGTATTAAGTTATGATACAATAGGACCCCCGATGATCAAGTGTCCTATTACATTACCACATAATGGGACACCAACAACTAAATGTCTTATAAATTGCTTTATTAGGATATACATTTTAAGTGTCTTATTAAGTTATATGATAATAGGACCCCAAAGAATCATCCATCCTATTAAATAGCTTTTTAGGACACCGGTTTAGTAACGTATATTATAAAAGGACCCCAAAAGTTCATTCGTCATATAAAATAGTTTTTTAGGACCCCATTTTACAAGCGTCCCACACAAAAGGTCCTTAAAAGCCATTTTTGTTGTAGTGATTTCTGATTATGTCCTTGTGATTTGCCTACTTTTATATACGTTTCGATGCATAATTTTTCAAAACCAAGTTTTCCGACTGAACAACACAGGTACTAATATCAGAACTAGCGAAATCGTTGCGAATATTTGTTATTATGGTTTTTGATTTGGGTAAAACACATGTCGACATTCTTCATATCACAACTTTAGTTTTTAAGTTTTGATCTTTTGGTTGCTATATCGAATTCCTGTCGCAACGTGCGAGGGAATTTTGCTAGTAAACAACAAAATTACAAATTTTATGTATACTGGGGATTCGTCCTTAAACTAAAAAAAACCACATAATTCATTTCTTTATGCTATTAAACTTTTTATTTTTTACTCTTAACAAAAGTTTATTTAAGACGTTAAATTCAAGAATTAACAAAAATTTATTTAAGAAGTTAAATACAAGAATTTGCGTTACATATAGGGCATTTTTCTCATTTTACTCTTTTAGTAAAATGAATAAATCTACCATAATATATAAATAAAAATAATTGTGGAACACTTGGCACAATATGAAAGCTTCTCATTTTGTTTTCCTGCTCATTTTCATAACACTTCCTTTACATGCTACCTTCCTGATTATCCTTACAAAACCTAACCATAAAATCCAGTGTGGGTAATACGAAAGCAGGGATGAGTATACACAAATATTGCTTCATTGCTCCGTATACTCAATGATTTCTCTTCTCTCCACTTTAAACCCACTGACTCGTGCATCGTTTTCAATTGATTTTTGTTTCTTACCAAATCGGTTGAATATTTTTAGAAAATCTACTATCTATACTTTCAATAATAGGAGAGTCGTGAGTGACGTCAGAAAGCTGACGTGTCAAGCGGAGAGACAGGCCACAAATGCCTGCGTGATGCAAAAACTGACGTCACAAACCCCTTAAAATATTCACAAATAATACGTGGGCCACGTTCAACCACCGCTGCTGTCATTAACAGCTGTTACGAAGCAAAGGGTCTACCGTGAAGCAGCAGATGTTAGCCACGTACTGTGCAGCACTTAGGCCCTAAGTTTGAATTTTAGGGGGGAATTTTAAATTTATCTAGGGAGACGTGCCTCATTAGCTCCTTATATAGAAGCACACAAACAACTCAGCCATTTCTAATATCAGCTTTCAATTTTTTAAACCTAAACAAAGATTTTCAAATTTCCCTCTTAAAACATATCTTTCAAATCTTGTCGCCGTCAATGGAAGGCGAAGAAAAGCACGTCAGTTTCATTCGTGATCTGAATCCAGCCAAAGACATGTGGTACATGAAGGCTCGAGTCATAAGGAAGTGGAAGACAACGTATAAGTTGGAGGTCATATTCATTGACGAGCAGGTAAATTTTATTGCTTTGTTTATTCATGAAAACGTGTTCTTTTTTGTATGCTTTTTACGTTCTGTTAAACGATATATGCAGGGTGATAAGATTCAAGGTTCTGCCAAGGCACCTTTTATGCAGGTTTTTTACAGTCAAATTGAAGAAGACGGTGTGGTTGTGTTGTCTAAGTTTGGTGTAGGTGAAAACAAGGACATCTACAGAGTTGTAGCTCATCAATTTAAAATAATTTTTTTATCGTTGTACTACTGTGAAACAGGTTAAGGGTTGGGAAGGTGTGGAGTATGGTTTCAACTTCTTACCTTTTAACCAAATACTTAACGGAGAAGCTAAGAGTCTGTTGAGCGTTGGTTTGTATTTTATTGTTTACCTTACTACAATTTTTTTACATTCAGTTTGGTTGAACACTGTTGGTTTATATTTAACAGAGTTTTGGTTAACTTGTCTGTTTTCTTTTTACAGACGTTGCTGGAAGCATCATCTGGTGTAGCGACTTGGATGTCTTTGGACGAGGTCCTAACGAAACCAAACGAATGAATCTTGATATTCAGGACTTAGAGTAAGGATTCCTTAAAATTGTTATACAATTTTGTAAACAATCATTGTAATAAATGTTATGAACAACTTATTCTATGACTGACTATTTTGAATATCATGTGAAACATATTTATTAATGTAATAAATTACAGCATCATTAATGTTTTACATCTATGTTTCTGTTGTTCTGTTGCAGAGGTACGACCTTAAGATGTACATTGTGGAACTCTTATGTAATACAATTTAAGGAATTCATTTCAAAGATCACTGAGGAGCATTTACTGGCTGTTATCTAGCATGGAAGGGTTAGAGACTAGAACGGTAACTTGTGTTTCAGTGTAGTTCTTTTAAAAACATATTAATATGAAGTAAGTATCAGGTGTCAAGAACTAAGTGTCAAGTGCCCTAATCTCGTTCATCACATCCCTTTTATAGTGCAAGTAATTAAATATGACGTCCCTAAAAATTAGCTATAGGAGGACTGTTTCAGCTCAACGTTCTTCTAGTTTAAAGAGTTCCAGCCATTACATAACCTCCATTCCGAGATATACGCCTATTAATAATGTTCGTCGGTTACATTTGACTCCTTCTTCATAAATGACTTCCTTTGTCTTGGAATAGATCAAGTATATATGCAATCATAATAATAAGATTATTCGTTAGTCCATCCTCGGGATGTAGATAAGATAATATGCAGTGTCATCCTGAATCCGGTTCTACCTTTAGTATCCTGAGGATGTCACATAGAAAATATAAGTTAGTTCCATCCTGAGGATGTCACATCATAAACTTTATATTATACACATCCATTTCATGTATTTTTCAGCAAAAGCTTTATCTCAAGTTTGTTTGTGGCTATTAACAAAAATTTAATGAACCAAACCCAAAAACGCCAATCTAACCGAATAAACCGAACTAATTAACCGGAAATCAATGGGTTAATAGGCTAGATTAACTGATAACTTCTGTTTGAGTATGGGTATGGGTTTCGGTTGAAGATAATAATCGAACCGATCAAATCATGCACATCCTGAGAGTGTTGTGTTTCATGCCGCATTGCACGAGTACAGAACTAGTGTAACACCCCGGTTTGAGCCCTAGAAATTTTCGCGACTATATTACGGTGACCAATAAATAAATGTACTTATTAATATGGGGCCAAAACCTAATAATATATATGTGTAACTATTTTAACGAGATTAAAATAATATTAAATAATACGCGTTATGTGATCAGACCGATATGCGTTACAAACCCGAACCCGATCCGTGACTTGATTACACCAAGTGAGGACATGTGTTACCCTCGACACATGCCCCCACCCTTCTTACACCCGTCCCAAACCAACACCCCCACCTCATCTAACCCTTCACTTTATCTTCTCCTCAATTCACACCTTGTTGAAATACTTAAAACTAACAACTCAAACCAACAACAATATGAACAATACACAATAGACAGAAATATAGCGACAAAACAGGTGACAAATCTCTTATTAAACCAACCCAAAGAAGTACCCCCCAATACCTAGAGTTCTACAATCGTAGAACTCAATAGATCAATAGATCAATACAATGTTTAGATCCAACAGCTGATGATAATATCAGATGGTGGATCTGTGTAAAGAATAATACAAAGACTTACAAAGCACAGGAAACCCTAATACAGAGAAGACGAAGACGATGACCTAATACAGACACAATAGACACACTTTAGAGAGAGATACAGACGAATGAATGAATACTGAAATAATAACAAAGAGTTGATTATAAAGTGTCTCGAGAAGCTTCCAGGTATCAATCCCAAATAGATCCACAGCCACACGATCAAATAACTCTCAGCCATCCGATCAATCTGTTTATAACAGAAAAGAAACACAAGCCCATAAAACAGATACATTGGGCCTATCACAACGTGAGCCCAAATATAAGTCCAATAACTCAAGTCCAGTTAATATCCAGTCCAAAAGAGTTTTAATGAGAATGTATATTACTTTTAACATCCCCCCTTCATTCAAACTCTTTTGAACACATCAACCAAACCAAGCTTCTCACACAGGACATCATGTTGTGACCCATTGAGTCCTTTGGTCAATAGATCAGCAATCTGTTGATCTGAATCAACTTTCACTGTCTGAATAATCCCATTAGAGATTTTCTCTCTAATAAAATGCAAATCAATCTCAAAATGTTTTGTTCTATCATGGAAAACAGGATTAGCAGCTATTGAAATTGCTGCCTTACTATCACAGTTTAAACAAACTGGTGGTTTGCAGTCAATTTTAAGCTCCTTTAATACATTTAGTATCCACATTATCTCACAAGTAGCAGAGCACATGGCTCGGTATTCTGCTTCAGCAGTAGACCTAGACACAGTACTTTGCTTCTTTCTTTTCCAGGATACTAAGGAACTACCAAGAAAAATACAAAACCCAGTAACAGATTTCCTGGTAACTAAACACTTAGCCCAATCAGAGTCAACAAAGGCATTTAACTCAAAGTTCTCAGATTTTTTAAACTGTAGACCTTTTCCAGGTGACAGTTTTAAATATCTAAGGAGTCTTAAAGCAGTTTTTAAGTGACTATGAGTGGGTTTGTGCATAAACTGACTCAAAACTTGAACAGAGTAACTTATATCTGGTCTAGTAATAGACAAATATATAAGCTTCCCTATCAGTTTTTGATACCCATTAATGTTATCTAAAACTTGTTCATCTTTCCCATGTTTATTTGACAATATATAGTTTGGTTCAATAGGGGTATTAATAGCTTTACATCCTAAATAACCAAACTCATGCAACAACTCTAAACAATACTTTCTTTGAGACAAACAAATACCAGAATCAGTATAAAGAACTTCAATTCCTAAAAAATATTTAAGTTTTCCTAAGTCTTTTATCTGAAAATTTGAACTTAATTTTTTTTTATTTTTTCAATTTCAATCAGATTGTTACCAGTGATAACAATGTCATCAACATAGACTAACAAAACTATAAAAACATCTTTTTCAGATTTAATAAACATTGAATGATCACACACACTTTGTATGAACCCAAACTGTAATAATACTTTAGTAAGCTTTTCATTCCACTTCCTAGGAGCTTGTTTTAGACCATATAATGACTTAACAAGTTTACACACTTTGTTATCATTAGTTGAACTATAACCTTCAGGAGGTATCATATACACATCCTCAGTTATAGAACCATAAAGAAAAGCATTATTTATATCTAACTGAAACAAAGACCATCCATTCTGAACAGCCAGACTTAACACACATCTAACAGTGACCATTTTAACTACTGGCGAGAAGGTTTCACCAAAGTCTAACCCTTCTCTTTGATTAAAACCTTTGGCAACAAGTCTTGCCTTATACCTCTCAACCTCACCATTAGCTTTATACTTGATTTTGTAAACCCATTTACAACCTATAGGTTTTCTATTTTTGGGTAACTCAGTTAATTCCCAAGTTTTATTTCTATACAAAGCTTCCATTTCTTGATTCATAGCCTCTACCCATCTAGGGTCTTTAGAGGCTTCTGAATAAGAAGTGGGTTCAACTGTTTTATTTAGACTAGAAATAAAACAGAAATTATCACTAGACAAATGAGAATAGTTAACAACTTTCTCCACACCATACTTAACCTTACCCTCTACTATATAATCATCAAATCTTCTAGGCACATTAGACACTCTACTAGACCTCCTAATACTTCCCTCAGGTGGAACAGTCTCATCATTTGGAGAGCCAACATCATGGTTTGCCTTACCAGGATTCCTACTACATGGACTGCCAGGCTGCAGACCAAGGTGTACCTCCCCAGCAGGCCTAGGAGGATATCCAGGTTGCAAACTAGTCGACTCATCCTGAGTACTAGTGTTTCCCCCTTCATCATTGGGAAGGGTAGTGCTCTCAGTCATATTAACTACTTCAGTTGTCTCAAAATGATCAAAAAAGTTATGATTATTTATAAGATTATCAACCATTTCATTATCAATGTAACACCCGTAGATTCCCGGACTTGTGTCTCGCCTTGTAAAGTTTGTACACTTGTATTCTTCCATTTTGGCTTATTAAGGGGGCACTTTAGCATTCTCCTAAACCCACGCTCTGGGAACAAGATACAAGGGAATGTAAAATGGAGGGACCTTATTATAAAATATTGCTAGTAGAAAAACCCTACATCCATCATATTTTTTTTCCTCCATTGCCGTGACAAAAGAAGCTATGGAGATAGCATTCTAGTCCTTGTCTACGCATCAAAGTTTTGTGATAGAAGGAAGGGACTTGCCATGAACAGAAGCCACGCTTTCTTAACTTCCTTTTCATTCTCTTTGCCGCGGCAAGGAAAAGAGTCCTATAACAAGAATCCTTTCAGCCGATTCCCATCCAGGTGCGAACGGTATTCGGCATGTGTGCGAGGTTGAGGTTTGGATTCAGTGTGTTTGTTCAGCAAAACGGTTGGCGTTCAGGTAATCTCACATCTCTAAACTTCATCCTCTCGACTTGAACCTGTATTGGTTGTGACTATAACGGATAAGGTCTTTTTAGGTTTCCTAGCGGATACGTTTTTTGTTTCGCGTGAACGGGTCAGTGATTGGCATCTTTGATGACTCAACTTTCAGGTTAGTTATCCTTGTAATCTACGCGTCATCACTTCCGTTTACGCGTGGTATAGACCACCTCATTAACTGAGTTACTGGTTGTATGATTCATAGGGTTCAGTAGCAACCTTTTTGGTTTGTCAGAGGACTCGAGCGATTGACGTTGTGTCAGCGTTTTCCAGGTAGCAACCCTCATGTTTTGCATTGTTTCGAACCAGTAGAAGTATCGGTGATGGCTGGAGGCCAGGCTTCGATCAAAGTTATGGTTGTATGGGTGGTTCATGCTTGAAACTGTATAGTGAATTCATAACCGAATATGAGTTGTATAAAAAAATGGAGGTCATCATTTTGGTGATGATGGAAACATGCATCGAACCTAGACAAAAAAAAATGGTGGGTCATGAAAATGCATCATATGAGTTTGAGTGGTGAATGGTTAACAAATTCTACAAAAATAACTCACGTTCACATGTATGAAAACCATTAATTAAAGGTGTTAGTTTCATAGAAACTTTTATGCACTTAATATTGGTATATGTACATGGGATGGGGAATACTGTATAAGCATGGAATGAAATGACACTAAAACGCTAGCAACCATGCCACAATGATGTGTATTAGGAATTTTAGTAATGATAAATATCTTTCACCAGGTCCTTGATTTCTTGCGTTCAACTAAGATCATTTAGCTTTTGGAGAAGTGGGCGTTACGTGAAGGTGAATTCATGATGCCCTTTTTACTGTTTTAAAACTTTTGGGCTAATATGCATGCAGTATAAAAATACTGGAAGCTTTATTTGTCAATCAGGTTTTGTCTTGATTGAAAGTGTGGCTTAAGATTTATTTGATAAGCGGAATGCGCTTAATGTCTTGAATTCATATTTGGAACCGTACTTGTTAGATCAGGATCTGCCTTGATTTTTACTTGTCTAGGTTACATGTCTTAGTATGTATATATATAAACTGTGTATGACAGTTATCTAGTATTATAAATTGAGCTATGATAGTTATATATTATGTCTGCTCTGATTTATAGTTTTGGTTTGAGTCAAGTAGGCGATATGCGCTTATGTAGACTTGTTATGGTTTTGTGACTAATAGGCGGGATGCGCTTATTGTAGCTATTAAATAAAGTCTTGTGTTAAATAGGCGGAATGTGCTTACTCTAGACTTTATACTGTGCTTAGGGAACAAATAGGCGGATTGCGCTTATTGTTAACTCTAAGGTTAAAGTATTTTGTTATTATTTATTTTAACAATTTACTTATTATTAAAAACTTATAAAACTTGAATTCACTCAGCTCGTCTGACTTTGCGTGCATATTAGATTGATTTCAGGTTTTTTATGAATAAAGGACGCCTTGGCATGCAGTGGAGCTACTCAATTGTGGTTGACATTTCAAATAAGAAGACGTCTACGAGATTTGCTCGAACGTATTTATATTATTTTCCAAAGATTTTAGTCACCTATTAAATAATGTATTGACCCGTCTCGGGAAACCATGTTTGGAAATCTAATAACTTATGTTGACATTCCGCTGCGTATTTTTTGAAATAAAATAAGATTTCTTTTGAATTGTTAGCATGGTTTTAGTCTTTGAGTGCCAACTGTTTGATCCGTCGGTTTTGAGGGTCTTACAATCAATACTTTGTTTAAATGGAAAAATTTCCTCATAGAATCTAACATCTCTTGAATACTCAACAGTTTTTGATTCTAAACCATATAACGTGTAACCTTTTTTAAAATTTGAGTATCCTATGAGAACACATTTTTCAGACCTAACAGACAACTTATCTGAGTTATTCAAAATAGTATTAAAACAAAGACAACCAAAATTTTTAATATGACTGAGTGTTGGGGGGAACCCATACACAACCTCATAAGGACTCTTACCAAATAATACTGAAGAAGGAATCCTGTTAATCAAATAAGTGGCAGTCAATATACAATCACTCCAAAATCTTAATGGTAACCCACTCTGAAATAACAAAGCCCTGGCTGTGTTTAGAAGATGTCTGTGCTTTCTCTCAGCAATACCATTTTGCTGAGGTGTATAAGCACAGGTAGTTTGATGTATAACACCATTTCTATTACAAAAATTTTGAAATTGTTTATTCACAAACTCAGTTCCATTATCACTCCTAAACACTTTGACATGTTGTTTAAACTGAGTTTTAACTAATTCATAAAAAATCATTAGATTTTCAAAAACTTCATTTTTAGACTTTAACATATAACACCATATAGTCCTACTGAAATCATCTATAATGGTTAAAAAGAATTTGTATCCTTCCCTACTAGTGACCCTATAGGGTCCCTAAACATCTAGATGAACTAAATCTCCTATCTGTTTGGATAAATGATCACTTATAGGAAAGGGTACCCTCACTTGTTTAGCCTTGTGACATACATCACAAGGCTGATGTGAGTCCCTTTGTCCAAGATTCAAACTATTTCTTAACACAACCAAAACCTGATCAGATGGGTGACCAAGTCTACTATGCCATAAATTGGCATCATTAACACTATTAAAGCAACTATTATTAATACTCACATTTTTACCAACAAAATACAGACCATCTGTCTGTTTACCAGTCACCAGGATTCTCTTGGACTTGGAATCCTGAATGAAACAACTTTGTTCATCAAATAGCACACTTAACTTGTTATCTCTAGCTATCTTATGAACAGACAAAAGATTAACACAGTAATCAGGAACAAGGAAGACATCATACAAAACAACACCTTCTGCTAGTTTAATATCTCCTATTTTAGTGACCCTAGCACTAGTTCCATTAGGATGTTTAACTAAAATATCATACTCAGAAACATCAACACAGTTAAACATTTCTTTATCACTACTAGTCATATGTTGGTTAGCACCAGAATCAGTGATCCAACCGTAACTAATAGCATTTTTAACAAAACTAGAACAATTTGAAAATTTTTTTAAAATATTTTCCAAATTAGAAATTCTTGACATACAAGAAAAACCATTTATAAAGACACTCTTACCTCCTGAATTACTTGTTTGAGACTCATTTCCACCTTTATCACTGATCAGACTCATAAGCTTTGATATCTGTTCAGATGAAAAAGGCAAACCAGAAGAACTAGAAGAGGATTGTTTATCATTAGACACATTAGAAGACAGATTAGATCTAACATTTTGATTAAACCCTTTCTTCCTAACCCCAGGAGGATATCCTACAAGTTCATAACACCTATCTACAGTATGCCCAAGCATATTGCAGTGAGTGCATTTAAGATTAGGGTTAGGTCCTCTATTTCCAGACATTGAGAAGTTTTGATTAGACCCTCTACTTCCAGCCCTCCTATTATTATTACCATTATTAGACCTACTTAGAAAAGCCACATTAGTTTCTTTAACAGTGTTTGTACTAGACTTCCTATGTGACTCTTCCCTAGATATAATAGAAAAGGCATGCTTCACAGTAGGTAATGGATCTTGCATCAACAGATTTGTTCTAACAGGTTGATAAATGTCATCTAACGCCATTAAAAATTGCATAAGTCTTATTAGTCCATTAAAATTGTTAAAATCTTTTGAAGCATCACAAGAACAAGGTGGTAACTGAATGATTGAATCAAACTGTTTCCACATTGTGTTTAACTTGTGATAATAATCTGACACTGAACTTCCATTTTGACTCATTGAACAGATTTGTTGATGCAAACTAAAGACTACTGACCCATCCACCTTATCATAAGTATCTTTTAGATCTAACCAAACATCCCTAGCATATTTAGAAAACACTTGTCCTAACTAAAGTTCTTCATTCACAGAATTCAGCAACCAAGACAGAACAACTAAATTACATCTATCCCATTGTTTGGCCAGGACATCATCATCACTAGGTCTGACAACAGTACCATCAATGAAACCATATTTATTTTTAGTTTCAAGAGCAAGTTTCATAGCATTAGACCATACTTTATAATTGTCAGTTCCTTTAAGTTTTAAACTGATGATGGTTAATGTACTGGTGTCACTAGGATGAATATACAAAGGATCACCTATATCAAGTTTGCTGATTAAGGTGCCAGGATTGGGATCACCTCCACCACCATTATTATTTGGTGGTGGAGGATTCACAATAGCATCACCCATTCTAGCAAATCCGCACAAACAACTAATCACAGATACACACAACAAAGAAGATAACAAATCAAACAGAGGAAAATAACACAACCACAATATTCCCTAGAAGAACGAAACTGTGTCAGTGTGAAGATAGTGGGTTCATCACTCAAGGTGCCCACCCGTCTCTTAACACAGGAGTTCTTTTATTAGCTAAATATATATATATATATATATATTTATACGTAAACACAAGCCAAAGATGAACAACAAGACAGATAACAAGCAGATAACAAGAAATCAAGACAACAAACAACCAAGAATAGACACAATCAAGTACTGAGCCAATACCGGTCCCCCTAACCCGGTCAGTGCTCCTAGACACAACAAAACAAAAAAGCTGAGCCAATACCGGTCCCCCTAACCCGGTCAGTGCTCCTAGACACAACAATACAAAGGAAATAGACAAGAAAGGAACAATCTTACCAGAATAACTCGTAGTCTGTAACCTTCACTTAGGGTTACACGACCAGAGAGCAAACAACAAAGCAATCCAGCCCACAACCATGTTCCAGAATCAAGATCAAGAGCCACCAGCCAACAATGGTTGACAAAACCCTAGATCTACAAGAAATACCAAATCCAAGTAACAGACTAGATCTACAAAGATCAAATCTATTACTGATAATACCAGACTCGAGTAATAAACAAGATCTACTCAGATCAGATCTATTACTACACAAAGAAGGTCAAGATCTAAAACTCAAGATCAAAACCCTAACTAAAAACAACACAAAGAAATAGACAGCGGAAGACTTTAAAAAGACCAGAATCAAAGAGCCTTAGGCTCTGATACCATGTGGAAATACTTAAAACTAACAACTCAAACCAACAACAATATGAACAATACACAATAGACAGAAATATAGCGACAAAACAGGTGACAAATCTCTTATTAAACCAACCCAAAGAAGTACCCCCCAATACCCAGAGTTCTACAATCGTAGAACTCAATAGATCAATAGATCAATACAATGTTTAGATCCAACAGCTGATGATAATATCAGATGGTGGATCTGTGTAAAGAATAATACAAAGACTTACAAAACACAGGAAACCCTAATACAGAGAAGAAGAAGACGATGACCTAATACAGACACAATACACACACCGATTATAAAGTGTCTCAAGAAGCTTCCAGGTATCAATCCCAAATAGATCCACAGCCACACGATCAAATAACTCTCAGCCATCCGATCAATTTGTTTATAACAGAAAAGAAACACAAGCCCATAAAACAGATACATTGGGCCTATCACAATGTGAGCCCAAAGAGGAGGAGAAGGTCTGAATTTCGATTACGGTGATGGCGGTTGTTGTGATTATGAGTTCCGATGGTGCTTTCCGTTGACGACAGGTAGTCTCCGGTACCCTTTCTTGTTTTCTTTTCCGATTTACACAACAGTAAAAGGTCTAATGACGCTCCATGATTTTTTGCGGTGATGTTGAGCTTACAGACGTTAGATGGTGGTGGTGACGGATGACATGAGCCGTAGTGATGACGATGTAAGCGAATATTGTTGTTGGGTTATAACCGGGTCGGTCTCAAAGAGGGTCAGAGGATGGGTCAAACCCTCGGTTAACAGAAAGTCAACTCTCGGGTCAAAACCGGTTAATAGGATGTAGGCTGGTCAACACGAGGTTATACGAAGAAGGGTATAGACGGATCCTTAAGCTGTTACTAATACGAGTACTAAGTTTATGCATATTAATTCATTGTGTGTGCACGTGTGGAACTAGAACTAAACCAAATCGTATACGACATAAACAAAATAAGACTATATATACATAGGGGATGGTTTAATTGAGAACACTCATCTTTTGTGAGAACCATGGGAACAAATCTTAGCCACTCATTTATACTCTCTTTTGTTTTAATAAAAAGGTTAAAATGGTAATTACACATGCTCACAAAACCCAGCATTCATTCAGCCTATTTCTTATAAACCTGAAGTTAACCCTCATTCGACTTTGAATCCCTCAATGGCATGCATATAAAATCATTCGATTCTGAATCCAATATGTGTTCTTCAGCGATTTCTCAGCCATCTTCAACAATCTCTTGAATTAGTATGCAGGTACCAAGTTTGTATTCCACGATTTCAATTCAGCAATTGGTTAGTTATCGTTGATCAACTCTGATTTTCAATGATTTATTGATTGTGTCGATTATGTTACATGTATTCCTCAATTTCAATTTCTTAATTATGGTGTTTTTAATTTGCCCTAATTTGCTTTTAGAGTGAATTACAGTAATGGTTTATTGTATTCAATTTGCTACATGAAATTTGCCCTAATTTCTCAATTACCATCAATTATTTATGTATTTTATGTGTTGCCATTAGTTTTATATATTTTTCAAGTTGAGAAAACGTGTATTTGTTTTTGTTTTCCCATTTCTATTGTAACTGGTTTTATCACTTTGTATTTTGACTTACACACGTGTAACTGATTATTCCTTGTTTTGCAAAGAGAAAAAAAAATGAGGCACGCATGGATGTTTAAGATACTAAAACACGAGATTTATGTTATGTGTGCTTTAATTATTTTTATGATATGATTAAGATATGTAGTTAGGTTTGCGAGTTGGTTTAGTTATTTGGCTTGATGGCATGTTATGGTGTTGTTAGTTTAGGAATAAAATTAATGTTTTCTTTCCTTTTTATTCAGGTATTTCATTTACGCTTTGTGTCAAATGGGTTAGAAGGTTGGATGTTAAATTGAAGAGCTAGTTTGGTGCATTGATTTTTATGAATTTGATGACCATATTATGGGTTTGGATTACTAAAATTGCTACTATAGGTAATTTGGGTTATGGTAATGGTTTTCATATAATGTTGGGATGATGCAGATGTGTTTCTACGGTTACAACTAGCTTGTGGATTGAAGGTCAAGATTTGTTGCGCTTTGAAGTTACCGATGATAAAAGGTTGGAATTAGTTGTTTGAGTTTTGTTTTTTAGGAACATTAGTGGTCTCAAACATAGTTTAGATATTTTTTTAAATTTGTACTATGGCTATATGTCGGGAGTCCATGAACTCCTATTTGGAAGGCCTTAGCCCGTTTGTTTTTTGGGGTTTGTGTTCTCTTTGGGGCTTATCCTAGAGAGCCAATGCCCGTAGTCGTAAATACTTTTTGTATTTAATAAAATTACTAGGTGTCATCCCATTCACCAAAAAATAATCTCATCTTGTTTAGATTTACGCATGTGTAATTATTAATTGATTGCACCCTATTCTGTTCTGATTTACACATGTGTAACCGTTGCTCTATATTCTCTGTTAATGATGCTAAGCCTTTTAAGCTTAGGTCAAATACACATTAGATTGAGTTTAACAATGTGGTGACCAATTTAAGTGTGAATCAATAAAGTTTGCTTCTTCATTTTATCTTTTTTTTTTATGAATAAAGTATGGCTATTAAGCATTAAATTTTGAAGAGTTCCCAAATGATCCAAGTTCTAAGAATTAGGGAGCTGTCTTTGCAGGTTTAATTTGACATTGACAACTTGCTAATGTTTCTTTTGTGGCTCTCTAAGGTTAATATTGATTTCTGATTTTTTTCTTCTTTTTGCCAATAGTAGCCATGCGGTTTAGTTTGTGTAGTTCATTTAGAAGCTTATTTCGATTAAGAGCCACCATGCCAAGCAACTTGTGTCCCATGATACAAAATTCAACAACTACAATTACAATTACAAGTACAAATATTATGTAGCTACGTTTATGATTTTTCATGAGGATCTTGTAGGTATCCCTCCAAAGCTAGCCGTTAGGTTGGGAAACCTTGGGTCGTGACATCTACATGTGGCATTTACACATGTGTAAGCTACATAAAATATCTTTGTTGATACAGTAAAGTTCAAGATATTAACCATTTGAGACAAATATTCAAATTCCATTTGTGTAAGTGTCTGATTTACACATGTGTAAATTGTTCATTATTATAGTTTTGTTTGATTATTTGTTTTTACACATGTTTAGTACCTGTTTTACACATGTGTAAATTGTGCATTGTCATAGTTTTGCTCAATAGTCTGTGTTTTACACATGTGTAAGTGCCTGTTTTATAAATGTGTAAAGTGCTCATTGTCACTATTTTGTTTCTAGATTACACATTTGCAGCTGGTTTACACATGTGCAAAATGTTCAGTCTTTTATTTCTATTATACCTATGTTAAGTTGTGTTACACATGTTTAAGTGCTTGACTTACACATACGTTTGTGTTTGTTTTGCACATGTGTAAATTGTTCTCTTTCACATATTTTTTTTTCTGTTTTACATATATGTAGCTAAATTATACATGTGTAAAGTGTTCACCGTCACATATTTGATATTTTTTACATATGTGTAGCTGATTTACACATGTGCAAATTGTTCACCATCATATATCTACATCTCTTTTACATATCTTCAGTTGTATTACACATGTGTAATTTTTCATTGTCACTTATTTGTTTCCGTTTCACAGATTTGTATTTGAACTAAATATGTGTAAATTGTTCATTATCACTTAATTGTTTCTATTTTCATATGTGGATTTGTATTACACATGTGTAAATTTTGCTCACTGTCATTTATTTGTTCATGTTTTTACATAGTTGCCATTAAATTACACATATGTAAATGGTGTATTAAACTAAGATAGTATTACGAAAAAAATATTAAGTACCAACAAGTAGGATTTAAACCAAAATAGTATGATCATCAAATACATTAAATTGCCCAACAAGTCATAATCATTAACATACAGTAATCATGGTAACATAAATATAAAAGTTATAACACTTCATACATGCTAACCAAGGTAACATGGAAACAAGTCACAATCCATAATATAAGCTAGTCTTTTTGTCTCTCTCAAAATCCAATGCTTTCTTAATTACATCTTCTCGGTGAATGTGCATTTTCGAGAGTATAATCTTTGCAGCATATTTCATTCTAAGAAAACTTAGTTGTTCTTTCAATCTCTTCATTTTATCGGTTTGAAGTCACATTCCAAATTCTTCACTAGCTTTCCTTATACATTTGCATGTGTCTCACCGCACTCCACAATCAATATTGTAAGTCACTATAAAATTAAAAAAAAAATGTACTTGAGCAACATGTAAGTAGCAATTTACATAACAAGCTTACTTACACATGCGTAAGCAGCTTATTTACATATGTGTAACTTGCTTAATTACACAAATTGTTCCCTGTCTTTTAGTTCTAGTTTTCCTATGTTTAGTTGTTTTACGCATGTGTAAGTGCTTATTTACACATATGTAAATTGCTCACTGTCACTTATTTGTTTCTAGAGTACACTTGTGTAGCTGATTTACACTTGTGTCAACTGTTCTCTATTTTTTAGTTCTAGTTTTCCTATGTTTAGTTGTTTTACACGTGTGTAAATGCCTATTTTAGACATGTGTACATTGCTCATTGTTACTTATTTGTTTCTGAATTACATATTTACAGCTAATTTACACTTGTGTAAATTGTTGGTTAGAACAAGGAAACAAAAGTTATAATCCATACACGATTTGCATAAGTGTAAACAAAAGTTATAATCCATGATAAATTAATGTATCATATATCAAAAATATAAACATGATATCAAATGAAAGTTATAATGCATGATATCAAATGAAAGTTATAATCCATGATACACGATTCGTGAATCAACTTTGAACCCAAAAGATGACCTTTATACAAATAAGTCTATCACCTTTAATGGGTTGTTGTTTCCAAGCCAAACACAATGATAACCTCGCATTTGCATTTTGTATAAGCTGCAACAAAAGCATACATAACTAATTGATCAGATTCGATCCCTTGTCGAATTGAATACCCGTGAAGTTCCTTCACTTTCGGTAACTTTGAACGGTATACACAAACTTTTAACACGTTTAAGGTGATGATCCGGCCAAGGTTTACACAGTAGTTTCCAATTTAGATATTTGCTCAGCTTCACATTCTTTAGTACACCTCAACATAACCGAATTCCAAGAAACAACAATCTTGTTTTCATTTCTATTAAGTACCTTTTCGACTTCTAACATGTATCCACATTACAAATACATATCCATCAAAGCATTCTGCACCTTCAAATCCTGATACAACTCCAATTTGAAAGGCAAGGACTAGATCATTTTCCTAAACCAAACATCTTTTTTGGCAGCGCGAACTCGCAACATAGTTACGAACGCAGCAACATGCGGGATCAAATCATCTTCACTGACCAGCAGCTCCATGAACATATCGATTCATTCCTGACAAAACCCATTGTCCGAAAACCTAAAAATCAATGAATTCCATGTGGCCAAGTTTCTTTGAGACATTAAATCAAACACCTTAACTGCATCCTCAATGTAATCTGTGTAATTTCAATCGTCCAAAACATAAACTCGCATTTGCAGGTTTAAAAATCAATAATTGATACAAAACAACAAGAAAAACAATGACGATATCACGACAATCAAACACAATTAATTGTAAATATGAATGAGAAAATTTTATCATGAAATCATGTAGTGTGAACGACGATACACATAAGCATTCAAAATTTTAAAACATAAATGAAAAACTGAAAATAATCTTACAGGTTATTGATTATTTGAAGGAATTGAAGAATGTTAACATATTTGGATGGTGACGAAGGTTGGCGAGATAGTTGATCGACTAGGGTTTGTTTGGAGGTTTTGGGTTTTCCTTTGAGAAGATGATGAATAGTATACAGAGAGAGATATGCTTTGTTATTTGTTGTTTTACGATAATGCCATTTTTCATTTAATTTTAAGGTTATCTACTCATTTAATCCCCCATATAATCTTAGCCCTTGATTGATCATTATCAAGGGATGAAAATGGTTCTTAGTGTTCTCACAAATTTCATTGTTCTCAAGATAACCCTCCCCTATATAGGATTTGGATCATTTGAGAACCACCATTTAGGGAGAGAACCAAAGAACCAGTGTGAACAGGTGACATTTTTGTAAATATGAAGGTGTCTACAAAAACCCCTCCATAAAAAAATAAAAAAAACAAAAAAAAACTTATATAACCTAAATAAATAAAAAAATCAAAAAAGTAAAAAAACCAAAATGATTATTTTTCATTATTAATTCGAAAAAAAATTAAAAAAATAAAAAAAATTAAAAAAATGGCTTGTGACGTCGTATGACGTCATCCTGATGCACATGTGCATTTCGCTGTTATATATACGTAAATATACCGTATGCACATGTGCATTTCACTATTAAATCTCACTTTTGAATGAATTGTCAATTACCATACTTAAATGATTATTAAATGGACGCGATACAGATATATAAGGGGTCATAAATTTTATTCAATGATCATTAAATGGACGCAAAGTGAGATATAAAATACACTCGAACTCGTCAAGTGTTTAGTCATGCATATTATAATAGAAATTGAAAATAAAACACGTGTATGACAATAAACATGAATAAACTTAAAACACCTCTATATAATAACTATAAAATAAGAAACGTGTACTGCATGCACATGTGCAATTCACTAATATAGTTAGATTTTTTAGTGGTTTAATTTTCGGGCATACATATATGCATGCATCATTCTTCAAATAACAAAGTTTTTATACCAATTTGTTTTTATGATACAACTACATGTAGTTTCTACCAAACATATTAACTCAATAAAACAATCGATAACAAAAAAAATATCCATATTACAAACCAACTATGTTAACCACCTACATACAAAATTCTAATTATCTCACAACCTCATGTTCACCAACATAACAAAATGTTAAACCAAACATACATTACACAAAATGTTATACAAACTTCTTTGTTTGTTTGACAATTTCCTTATCCCCTACCAAAGTTGATGTGATGTAACGCGTGTTTGTTTCAAACGCCAATTTGTTTTTTTCATAACCTTCTTTTGAGTTGACTTCATTACCACCATTTTAACACACTTTGATGTTTTTTTCTTTCTTGTAATTGCATCTGCACACATTTGTCAAAAAATACATTATATCATGTTCATCCATAATTATGCACATGTGCATAATCAACAATATATGTTAAATATTGCATAAATCAACATACCATCATTATTCGCCGTTTCAATATGTTTCCGCTTGTTTGACCTCATTTGAACCTTCCTTTTTAATTCGAAATCTGCACATAGGATATTTTGTGTGAGTAAACATCAAACAATTAATATTTCAAAAGATATAACTACACATATACACATGTGCATTTCTATATAAATGTACTTAATACATAATAACAACCTAATTCAACTTCTTGATAAACATCCATTACATTATCAGCTTCCGATTTTGGGATATCAAATGGAGTTCGATTAGTTTCTGCTATACAATAAATAAAGAACATAACTAATAAAGGAAATAAAGTAACTACAAAGTACATCCGGACTAAACAAATAATATCAACCTGATTAAAATTTCTGATCAATAATCGTGTCACTATCTTCAATTGCATCCGGTAACCTTTTTGTTCCTTTATCCATCGATTGTAATACAAATGTTACTTTCTTTGATTTTTCCCCATCTATTAGCTACAAGCAGTAAAAAACTCATAAGAAAACCGATATTTCGACTTGAATGCACATGTGCAACACCATTACTTTGTTAATTACATCAAAACACATGCAGTTGTGCATTATTGTTACTAATTTACTTATACCAATATATGATATAACATTAATTTAAACATTATAAACTACGTTTTGCACATGTGCATTAACAATCTTAATGCACATGTTTCGACATTCGATTAACACTTAACCTATTTTGACCCTCAACACATAAGCTAACAGACCCTTTTCTCACCAAAACCCACCAACAACTATTAGCGTGTAGGACCAGCCCGACGCAACCTGTTTCGACATTCAACTAACACTTAACCTATTTTGACCCTCAACCTATTTTGACCCATATACTTGTTGGGTCTGCTGACCTGGAGAAGAACAGATGATAGAAAGCCAAAATATACTAAGTGTTGATCAAGAATAAATAACAGTTGTTACAAGAAAGCTTCCTCCAAAGAACTGCTGATTCCCAAACTGCTGATGCCTAACAACTGATACAAGACAACTGCTGCTGATGAAAGGTCTGATGGATAAAGTCTGAAGAGCAAAAGTCTGATAAAGAACAAGTGCTGATCAAAGGTCTGAAGAACAAAGGTCTGTTGAACCAACAGCACTTTGGTTCAACAGATGATAAGAAGACATCAGAGCTTTAGTTTAACAAAGTTTACCATCAGTAGTTTCAATGTAACAGTAGTTTATTGTTTATCAGATGTTGTAGTTTGTTAGTCAGTTAGGGGTCGCTTTCTAGGTGACGTCAGCTAAGTGATCATCAGAGGTTTGTACTTGTCTATAAATAGAACAGTACTTGTACTGTTCTATTTGTCACTCGTCATTCTCTTTAGACAAACAAACTCTGAGTGATCAGGCTGAGGGGGAGCTTTAATTGTACTATTGTAATCTTTCAGTTTAATGAAAGCATTCGATTGATAACAATTATTCTCTATGTTTTGATTATTCTTTATTCCGCTGCACTTTCCATCTATACCTCATTCATAATTCATAGTTAATCAAAACAATCCAATACTCAGATCCTAACAATTGGTATCAGAGCTTGGTCAATTAAATCTGATCTAATCAATCAATTTAATACACAGATCAGCTCATAATCATTGATATCGTTTGTTTTGTCGGGTTAAAACAGAGTAATAGTTTATTTTCGTTTCAACAGTTAGTAAACAGACTTTGTTTTTGAAAAACCAAGAGAATGACTTCACTTAATCAAGATCCACACAACACTGGCACACACAACAAGCCTCCGATGCTTGTCAGGTCAGAATACAACATCTGGCAGCGTCGGGTAGCTCATGTGTTAGCACAACAGAACACAGGGTGCTGGAAATCGGTAGTATTTGGACCACATGTTCCAATGGTACCGAGTGCCGAGGATCCAAAGATCCAAGTACCAAAGAGTGTTGAGAACTACTCAGAGCAAGATTTTCAAAAAATCGAGCTAGATGCCAAGGCTTTCAGCATAGTAGCCATGGCACTGCCGAATGATATCTATGCCGGTCTCTTGCACTGCAATAGTGCTAAAGAACTGTGGGATGCTCTTAAAGAGCAATTCGGGGGAACTGATGATGTGATTGAAAACAACCGTGAAATACTTAACCAACAATATGAAACGTTTAGTCACATAAAAGGGGAGTCATTAACACAGCAGTTTGAAAGGTTTAACTGTCTAATTAGTGAACTTAAACTGGTTGGTCTAACTTTTCCTAATTCAACACTGAATCATAGGTTTCTTAGATCACTTCAGGACAAATGGGACACTATAGCTATAGTTATGAGAAACTCTATCGGATTCAAAGACCTAACCCTGACCCAGCTTCATGGTAAGCTCCTGACTTATGAAAGGGAGCTTAACCAGAAAAAGAAGCTCCAGGACTCTGGCAAAGTGTCAGATGACTATGTATTTGGTAATACTGCACTGTTGGGTCAGGATGATGGTTCTGGAAGTAGTAAGGATCAGAGTTATGATCATTACATTGACATAACAACTGGTTTCAATAATGATTCTTACTCATCACCAAACAACTGTGCTTTCACAGCCAGTGGTGATATCCAGGCTTCTGATATTTCATCTTTTGTGTACAATGACTTGCAATACATTGACCCTTTGGACCTAGAAGAAATGGACATCTTACATCAGGTTGCCCTGCTCAGTATTAGAACCAATAACTTCTATAAGAAAACTGGCAGGAGGTACCCAGGTTTACATGGTGGGTCAAAGGTTGGGTTGGATAAATCAAAGATAAAGTGTTACAAGTGTCATAGAATGGGTCATTTTGCTAGGGAGTGTAGGAGTCAAAATGGAATTCCTATGATTACCTATCCAAATCAAAGACCACAGACCAATACTTATCAAACCATCCCTAATGTACCCAATGTGCAAAACACTGCTCACTTTGCACAGACCCAAACCACTGTTCCTGTGCATTATGTCCAAACCACTGTTCCTCAGTATCACTATGTCCAAACACCTGTTGCTCAGGCCCCTGTGCCAATGACTGTTACTCCACCCTCTGCTCCTGCAGAGACCAGTCAACCAGGTCAACAGAGTTTCTTTACTCAAGGCTTTGTTGATTGGAGCAGTCTACCAGATGAGATAACAGATGACAACATTGCTCTAGTTGCTAACACTGAAAAGGATTTTTGTTTTATGGCACTAGAAACAATTGTTGAAGAGACTGATTCTGAGGAAATGGTGTCTATGTCTGAAAATGTGACTGATGGTGTTGTTGGTGAGATTGTTTCAGCCGAAGAATCTGAAGTGGAGGTTGTGAATCTATCAGACCCCTGGGGTAGTGATGACTGTGACTGCCGGTGTAACTGTGCCTTGATGGCTGCTGCTAAGGTATCTCCTCAAATCTTAAATGACTTGTGCTCAGACAAATGTATTGTGGCATTTGCTAAGATAAAAGAGGTGAATGAAAACTTTAGGAAAAAAATTTTGGATTCTGAAATTCAGTTTGAAAAACTAACAAAGGAGTTAAAATCAAAAATATCTGAAAAAGAGTCTGAAATTAGCAGTTTAAAACATGAAGCAAGCATAACCAAAGACCAGCTTCAGACTATGATAACAAAATATCATAGTTGTAAGAAGGAGCTTGAGTCCACCCAAGTTGAATGTAAGAAATGGGTGGAATCATCAAAGGGTTTTGAGATGATTGTCAACCAACAATCTAAAAGTCATGTGAAATTTGGGTTTGGTTTTAAAACCACTGATCAAGTTTCACAAACCACTGACAAAAAGGAACCACAGTTGGTTGAGGTTATCCCTACAAACTCAAAAGGTCAAGAAATCAAGGTTACTGAACCCAATGGCAAGAAAATCATTCTTGAAAAGTTGGAAGGTACACCCTCATTTGATGAAATTGAGAAATATCAATTCAAACCAACATGGTCAGATGAGTGTGAAGTCCTTGAAAATTTCAAACCAATGACCTTCAAAACCTCTGATGGTAAAATGGCACCACAGGCCAAAGTAATCCCTCTAGTAAGTCTTCCAACAGATGATGAAACATCTGTTGAAAAGAAGAAAGAAAAAGGGAAAGCTAAGAACAACTTGTTTTGTGATTTTTGTGAAAAGAAGAACCATGTCACCAAAAACTGTTTTCTTCTAAAAGCATATGACATCAACAAAACAACAAGTTTAAATGATTCAAAATCTAAAGAATGTTCAATCTGCAAGAAAAAGAATCACAAAACAAAAGAGTGCCTATATCTCAAAAATTTTGATGAAAAGATAAAAGAGTATAAGGCTAAAACTCTGGAAAATCAAGTGGTAAGTACTTCAAAAGGAAAATCCAAACAGACTTTTGAATCAGTCCAAACATCTGTTACCAAAAGTCTGAACAAAAACTCTGCTCCCAGAGAAGTTCAGGTAACAGATGCTCCACCTGTTAACAGATTACCAAGAGGATATGGACAACTCACTTGTCATCGTCTGCCACATGTTTATGAAGAGCCCAAGAGGCCTTCAAAACCAAAAGTGAACAGACACCCTCATGGTTTTCAACAACTGATAGGAAATGATCAAACATCTGCTGGACCAAGTGTTGACATACAAGCACTGGCAAATGGTCAACTGCAGCTGTTGAACCTAGTTCAAAAGCTAGTCCAAACCACTGATCATTCTCCTCAACTTAAGGCTGAGACAGCTATGGAACTATCCAAAGCCAATTTGGCTTTGGACACTCACCAAAACTAAAATCTTTACTGATGTGCAGGGAGCTTCTGCTTGTTTAGACAGTTTATGGTATGTAGATAGTGGAGGCTCCAGGCACATGACTGGATGTAGAGCCCTTCTTCTGGACTTTCTTGCTCATGGAGGGGGTGATATATCCTTTGGTAATGATTCTAAAGGTAAAGTGTTGGGTTCTGGTACTGTCAAAGCAGGGAGGCTTAAGTTTGAAAATGTTAATCTAATAGACAATCTAAAATTTAATCTACTTAGTGTATCACAAATGAGTGACAAAGGCTTTGGGTCATTCTTCACTAAGCAAACTTGTAAGATTGTTGGCCCTGAGGCTGTAGAAAAGATTAACACTATCATTGCTGAGAGCAAAGCACAACTTGTTGCTCACAGAAGTGGCAATGTGTATGTAGTTGATATGTTGAAGGATAATCCTACTGCAAATGTTTGTCTGTTCTCAGCTGCCTCTACCAAAGAGACAGAATTGTGGCATAGGAGACTTGGTCACACCAACCTTAAAACTATCAACTCACTCTCCAAACAAAACCTTGTCAGAGGTTTACCATCAAAAGAATTCAAATGTGATGAGCATTGTGTTTCCTGTCTAAAAGGTAAACAACATAAAAGCTCTTACAAATCCATTGATGAGTCCAAAACTAGTCAGTGTTTACAAATGTTGCACATAGACTTGTTTGGCCCTGTAAAAATCATGAGTCTAAGAAGAAAAAGATTTTGTCTTGTCATAGTTGATGATTTTTCTAGGTTTACATGGACTTACTTTTTACACTCTAAGGATGAGACTGCAGGTATCTTGAAGGACTTTGTCACCAAAGTTGAAAAACAATATGACTTGCCAGTAAAAGTCTTTAGGAGTGACAATGGAACAGAGTTTAAAAATAAGGAGTTAGATGATTTCTGTGTGTCAAAAGGGATTGTAAGGCAGTACAGTATCCCAAGAACACCAGAGCAAAATGGGGTGGTTGAAAGGAAGAACAGGACTCTTATTGAGGCTGCAAGAACAATGCTAGCAGATTCTGGTTTACCTTTGTCCTTTTGGGCAGAAGCTGTAAACACTGCTTGTTATGTTCAAAACAGAGTTTTAATCAACCCTAGACATCAAAAGACTGCTTATGAAATTCTGTTTAAAATCAAACCACTGATATCATTTTTCAAAGTCTTTGGCTGCCCATGTTTTATTTTAAATCTTAAAGATTCCATTTCAAAATTTGCAGCCAAAGTGGATTGTGGATATTTTCTGGGGTATTCTTCTACTGCAAAGACCTATAAAGTGTTTAACACAAGGACTAAAACAATAGAAGAAACTCTGAATGTGAAGTTCAATGAACTTTCTTCTTTAAAAATCCCAGCAAACCCTGCTGAGTTGTTTGATTTAGATAAATTCAAATTTGAAGATATTGCTGTCAAAACTAACCCTGCAGGTACTCCACAATCTTCACAACAAGACTACAGAATAGATGTTGTGGTTCCAGACCACTACAAAGTCTATCCTGTATCAGAGGAAGCAGTGGTTCAAAACAACTGTCAAAACTCTGTTACAGCTGAGTCAGCCACTGTTGGCCAGTCTTATCTTCAATCCACTGATTCACCCAGCCAATCCACTGTTGACAAGAGTCAATCATCTGTTGACAAAAGTCAGTCCAATCTCACACCACTTGGACCCATTCCTCCACCTCCATTCCAAACATCTGTTGCCTCTTCAGAAGTGCCAACAGATGTTATGTCAACAGAGTCTCCAAACCTCTGTCCTTCACCACAAAATGCCATCATACCATATCAGGGAGATCTAATCTACCTGAGAGCTCATCCACCAGACCAAATCATTGGCAACATCAGAGAAGGTGTGCTCACAAGGAGCCAATCTTCAAACATCTGTCTTTTTGCAGGCTTTCTATCCCTTACACAACCAGTCAAGTACCAAGAGGCACTGAAAGACAACAGTTGGGTAGAAGCCATGCAAGAAGAACTCCTTCAGTTCAAAAGACAACAAGTATGGGAACTTGTACCACTGCCTAAGGATGTCTGTCCAATTGGCACAAAGTGGGTCTTCAAAAATAAAACTGATGAAAGGGGTATAGTTGTCAAGAACAAAGCCAGGTTAGTGGTTCAAGGCTTCAGACAAGAAGAGGGTATTGACTATGATGAAACCTTTGCCCCTGTAGCAAGGTTAGAAGCTATCAGACTTTTCTTAGCCTTTGCTGTCAACCACAACATCAAGGTGTATCAGATGGACATCAAGTGTGCCTTCCTATATGGCAAAATTCAGGAGGAGGTCTATGTATGTCAACCACCTGGTTTTGAAGACACATTCCATCCTGATCATGTCTACAAGCTTAACAAAGCATTGTATGGACTCAAACAAGCACCAAGAGCCTGGTATGAAACTCTCTCTACTTTTCTCTTATCCATTGGTTTCACTAGAGGTAAAATTGATAAAACCTTGTTTTTAAAATGGAAAGGAAAAGATTTAATGATTGTTCAAATATATGTGGATGACATCATTTTTGGATCCACATGTAATAAAATGTGTGAGGAATTTAGGGAACTCATGACAGCAGAGTTTGAAATGAGTGCTATGGGTGAACTTCAGTGCTTTCTTGGTCTCCAAGTAAAGCAACTGCAAAATGGCACTTTCATTCATCAAAACAAGTATGTGAAAAACTTGCTAACAAAATTTGAGATGAATGATTGTAAGCCATGTAGTACACTTATGAGCACTGTCAAGCCACTCACTAATGATGAAAAGGATGAACTTGTTGATCAGACGCACTATAGATGCATGATTGGGTCTTTACTGTACTTAACAGCATCCAGGCCAGACATTATGTTTGCAACCTGTGTGTGTGCTAGATCTCAGGCTTCTCCTAGAAAGTCTAACCTTATTGCTGTGAAAAGGATCTTCAGATACCTAAAAGGTGCTCCCACACTTGGTATCTGGTATCCTGCTAATGGAAACATTGAGCTTTCAGGTTATTCAGATAGTGATTTTGCTGGCTGCCATACCACAAGGAAGTCCACATCAGGAGGGTGCCAGTTTCTAGGGAATGCCTTAGTTTCTTGGCAAAGCAAAAAGCAAGCAGCTGTTTCAACATCCACTGCTGAAGCTGAATACATTGTTGCTGCAAGCTGTACAGCTCAACTTATGTGGCTTCAAAATCAACTACTGGATTTTGGGATAACTGCACTAAGGACTCCACTTATGTTGGATAGTCAAGCTGCTGAAAGTATCATCAAAAATCCAGTATCCCACTCAACCACTAAGCACATAGATATCAGACATCACTTTGTCAGGGATAGCTATGAAAAAGGTTTGATTTCTCTGCACCATGTTTCAACAGAGGATCAGTTGGCAGATGTGCTGACAAAAGCTTTAGACACATCTACCTTCACAAATCTGATTTCTCGAATTGGAATGTTAAACATGGATTAAAAACAACAAAAATGTTTTCAATAAAAACATTAAAAATGTTTTCAGAAAATCAAATCTTGCTAAAATAACACTTTGGTTGAAAAATCTGTTTTAAAACCACTGATCCAGATAAAACAACCACTGTTTCATTAAAACCACTGCTAGTTGGAAAATCTGTTTCAAACATCTGCTCAGATAAAACAACCACTGCTGGTTGAAAAATCTGTTTCAAACATCTGATCAGATAAAACAACTGTTTTCATCAGTCTTTTGGTTAAACAACAGAGGTTGGCAACAGAGGTTTAACAAAACAGCTGTATGCCACAAGATGTTTCAACCATCAGATGTTTGCCACGTCTGCTCTCAAAAGCAGAGTTTTGCCACATCAGCGGTTTAACCAGAGCCTATAAAACCCTGTTCCTTCCCCCAACAGCAGTTTTACTGTCTCATTGTATTCAAAATACTAAAAACCGCTCTCGTCTTCCTCATAACCCTCAATCAAAGTTCATCACTTTCACAATCAAAATCCATTAAAATGGAACTCCAAACAAAAGCCACTCACAATTTCCTTCCTTATTTGGTTAAAACCGAAGACAACACACCATTCCATTCCACTATTGACATCATCAATAACTCAAAATATAAAAATGTTCTTATTGCTGATGCCCCCATATACCTGGAAACACTTCAAGAATTCTGGGCAACTGCTGAAGTTTTATACCAAGACAAAAAGCCTACGTCCATAATTTCAAAAATTGGAGACACCAGTATCGCCATAACCCCTGAGATCATCTCCACTACCTTCTCACTGAACGACTTGTCAGGTATGGAAACTTTTCTAAAAACAGAGCTTCACACTGAGTTTCAAGAGAGAGGGTATGATGCTCAAATGACTGGTTCCACACTATACAAAAAGTTTTTCCCACCAGTCATGAAATTTTTCTTCCATACCCTCCTCCTCTGTGCCTCTGCCAAGACTACATCCTTCAATGAAATCCCATTGAGGATACAATACTTGGGATATGCTATGTTGTCAGAATCTGACTTCAATCTATCTCAGGGATTGTTTTTAGACTTGGTATCAAATGTGAAAGCCATAAAATCTGGCTCAAACAATGCTTTTCTGCTCTACCCTAGAATTCTAAGTGTAATTCTACAAAAGATTTTACCTGAAAAGGATTTTCAAAAGGGTGAGTCTTTCAAAATGAAAAGTCTAACTGATGAAACTTTTACAAGAATGCTGGGTTCTTCAACCCAAGAAAAAGCAACAAAAGTACAAAAAGTTTCCAAAACACAACCAAAGAGGACAAAGACAACAACTGTTGTTGAAACCTCTGTTGGTGAGCCCACTGCTCCTGGTGATCATGGCACTTCATCCAGTGCTGTGAAACCCACACCAGCCTCCAAAAGAAACCGTCCATCCTCCAAAACAACCACCAAAACCAAAAAGGGACTTCTGGAAGATGAGATACCAGAAGCTAACCCTGTTGCATCACCAAAGCAACATGAAACCACTGTTGTTACTTCCTCACAACAGTTGGAGATATCTCAACCCAAGCACACTCCTCAAGATTCCTCACAAAAGGAACTTGTTGTAAGCCAAAGGGAACCTCAAACTGAGGCATATGAGTCACTTGATCATATGTTTACAAGCCCATCTCCCAGGGCTAATCAGCTTCTTACTCCACCTACATCACCACCACATGTCCCACAAACAATGCAACCCCTGTTTGAGGCTATTGACAAAACTCAGGACAACCCCAGTTCCTCTCCTTCACCTATCACTGAGAGTATGCCACTACCAGTGACTGGGGCTGAGGAAAGTCAATCAGCCATCCCACAAACAGATGAGGAGGTTATACCCCCAGAAGTCAATGTTACTTCTGATGAGGTTTCAAGAGAAGCAGCTACTACTGCTGTAGAGACCATTGTCTCACAGCAGGACAGTGGTTCCATTGCTAAGACTTCCTTGAAGGCAACAACTGATGAAGACACAATTGTGTCTCCTAAAACAGTTGGAAGTCCCCAGAACCAAGACAAAGGGGCAGCAGGTTCTTATTCTATGGATTCACCTCCTAGAACTGAACCAGCTAAAACTACCTCTGGTAGGGACTCAGATGAACCTATTAATTTGGGTGATGAGTCACAACTTCAAGAATTGACGGCTAAAGTTCAAAACCTTGAATCCTCTGTTGCTGACATCAAATCTGATGTCAAGTCAATATTGGAAACATTGAATAACTTTACAAAAAGTCAGCCATCCACTGCTGATGTTGCTAATGAGCTATGGAAATCTGTTTCCCCCATCATCATAGCTCACAGAAAATTAGCAGATCAGACACAAGAGACTTACATGACTTTGATCCGAAACATGGTGGATGTCAGATTTAATGACACAAAGGCTGACATCAAGGTGATCAAAGACCATTTGCTGAAGACCACTGGCTCTGCCCCTACCACAATTCTCAGAGATGAAGATGATGATGAATTCACTGCTGATGTTGCCAAAAAGGGGGAGAGTGGCAGAGATAGGCTACCAAAACTTGATCCATTTGGTGCACCACCCTCACAAAAAGGGAAGAAGCCAACTGCTGACAAACCAGGGTCACCTAAATCAGCTCCACAAACTCAACAACCAAATGTTCAGATCCCTGTCTCTGAACCAGCAAAAGCATCAAAGGAAAAAGAAGTTGATACTTCAGCTAATGAAAAGCTGAAAAGGCTGCTCAAGACAAAAGAAAAAGGGCTGACACATTGGAGGTAAAAGCAGAGATGTTGGTGCAAAAGAAAAAGGAACAGCAGCAGGAAGTGGAAGATGTGAACACTTCAAAGAGAAAGAAGATGCCAGCCAAACACACCAGAAAACCACCTTCCAAACTAACTGCTGAAACTTCTGATGTACAAACACCTGTTACCACAACCACTGCTCCACAAACCACTGCAACCACAACCTCTGCTACCCAAACCACTGAACCTAAAACCACTGCTAAAACATCTGCTCAACCCAAACCAGTAACCAAACCAATCACTAAACCAACCACAACTCAACCAACTCCCAAACCTATTCCAACACAAACCACTGCCAAACCTACTCCAACACAAACCACTGCCAAACCTACTTCAACACAACCCAAAACCACAGCCTCATCCTCACCTTCACCCAAAATCTTGTATAGCAGAAAAAGGAAATCCACCTTTGTTATACAAGATGAAAACATCCACAACACACCACCTAACACCCCAATCTCATCCACACCAGTCAATGCCATTTCACTCTCATCTTACTCACCACACACTGCCCAATTCAGATCCCATAGACCACCACCAACCATCACCCCATTGGCTGAGAAGTATCCCCTTGAGTTGGATCTAATCAAGGGGGAACTTCAATCCTTCTACAATACTGATCAGCCATCAGAAAGATCCTTCCCATCTCTTAAAGGCTTCCCTGTTCCACTCAACATGGACACATATCTCAAATACAAGGGTGAACAGACTGATGCTGTCATCAAAGAGAAGTGCAAAGGGAAGGATGACAGGACTGCTCAGGGCATCCATTCAGCAGAGCTTAGCAAACTCAGAAGGATTGAAGATTATGCTAAGACCCTGAGCAACTCCATGTCTACCATGCCTCTCAGCAGACACTTGGAGATGGAAGTGAGGGATTCACTGCTGGAACAGATCTTGGCATCCAAGCCTTATAAAGCAACAAAGAACCAATTTACAGGCTGGACCACACATGCTCTAAGGGAAGAACTAATCAGAATAGAGAACATGGCCAAGAATCCTCCTGCTAAGGCCTCTGCTCCTGATTTCAAAAAGGGGAGAGATGAAGCTAGAGCCTTGAAGTTCAGAAGAATGAGACAAGAGCTTGTAGCAGCTAAGTATGGAGAGATGAAGTCTGTTGCCAGATGGTCAGAGATCAGGCTAATTGAAACATACAAAAAGCTTGAACAAGAAAGAAAGACCAATCCTGATCTTCCAAGAAAACCAGTGTATGATGATGCTCCCAAGAAACCCTCTCAGGCCTTTACATTAGACAGTTTACTGGAAACTTCAGATCTTACCATTGCTGCTAGAAGACAATTTAAGAAGCAAAAAGAAATGACTGAAGAAGAAACAAGACAGTTCACTGATACTTATGTGAAAGAGGGGATTTTGAATCAAATCAGATCTTTTTCTGATCCTGTGTCAGACAGGCTCAGAGAACTCATTGGAAGGCCACCATCACCAAACTCATCCAAAATAAAGATGCATCCCAGTCACTCCTCTGATTCTAAAATTCTAAAATGGAAGTCTGATAAAGAGACCCATGAATTGACATTGCTCAGATCAGATGGTAGTATTCAGAAGCTGAGTATGGATGAGGCACCTGGCCTAAGTGCTGAAGATCTCCAGACACTTCTAAATTTGACACTGGATAGAGATGCTGAAGACCTATTCTCTCTACACTTTGAATTACAACTAAAAGGGCAAATTAGAGAAAGTCTGATGAGGAATAAAGATCAAGAATAAAGCAGAGTTTTGGCATCATCTGTTCTAGGGGGAGATTGTTGGGTCTGCTGACCTGGAGAAGAACAGATGATAGAAAGCCAAAATATACTAAGTGTTGATCAAGAATAAATAACAGTTGTTACAAGAAAGCTTCCTCCAAAGAACTGCTGATTCCCAAACTGCTGATGCCTAACAACTGATACAAGACAACTGCTGCTGATGAAAGGTCTGATGGATAAAGTCTGAAGAGCAAAAGTCTGATAAAGAACAAGTGCTGATCAAAGGTCTGAAGAACAAAGGTCTGTTGAACCAACAGCACTTTGGTTCAACAGATGATAAGAAGACATCAGAGCTTTAGTTTAACAAAGTTTACCATCAGTAGTTTCAATGTAACAGTAGTTTATTGTTTATCAGATGTTGTAGTTTGTTAGTCAGTTAGGGGTCGCTTTCTAGGTGACGTCAGCTAAGTGATCATCAGAGGTTTGTACTTGTCTATAAATAGAACAGTACTTGTACTGTTCTATTTGTCACTCGTCATTCTCTTTAGACAAACAAACTCTGAGTGATCAGGCTGAGGGGGAGCTTTAATTGTACTATTGTAATCTTTCAGTTTAATGAAAGCATTCGATTGATAACAATTATTCTCTATGTTTTGATTATTCTTTATTCCGCTGCACTTTCCATCTATACCTCATTCATAATTCATAGTTAATCAAAACAATCCAATACTCAGATCCTAACAATACTCAACCCGCCCAATCGGCCCATTTTGCCAAGACTAGTTCTAAGCCATCATCAAATATCTCATTCAATTATCACTTAACGATTATGTCATCATCCTCAATCGCATACTATAGTTTTTTTTAACCTTTTCTCCCTAGATTATAGCACAAAAGCTACCTTCTTCGACTTTTATCTCATCTTTAACTCCAAATAGTAAACAACACATAAGAAAAACACAATTTCAATCTTAATGCACATGTGCATTAACGTTACTTTTTCATTACCACATAACATATGCACATGTGCATTAGAGCGAAAGACCTTAATGATAACAATAATTAAACCTTAATGCACTTGTGCATTAACATTAATTTGAACAAATACCCCCACAGAAAACAAAAATTACAACCAAACTTAAAGATAAAGCTCGAAAAGAGTTAAACTCAAACTTAAACAAGCACAGACTCGGCTCAGCTCGTTTACCACCCTAATTAGAATACAAGTATACTGAAAACATAGATTAACTAACATCAACTAACCTTACAAGAGGAGAATGATCAGCAGAAAGCACAACTCCATGACCAAAACCATCATTCTTCATAATATCATCAAATCCAAATCCATGAACAATAGTATTATTAATTTCAAAATATTCTATCCTCTCTACATTACCGATTCATGTGAATAAAAAACTAATAAATGCGAATTTTAAACAAAATGCAACTATTTGAACGAGTGAAGAATAAATTAAATCAAAATATTAATAAAAAGAAAAAGAAAAACAGAGAAAACTCCTCTGACCTTATTTTCCGGTTCAACGCCATTAGAATCGTTAGAATTCAGCTCCAATCCTTCATTCACAGAATTCGTCACCGGTTCCGGCGCCGCCGCTGACTCAATCAGCATTGCCATCGTCGTCGTTATCGCAGGTTCTATTGGCGCAGTCGGCACCTGATAAACACAGTCATATTCATATTACTCGAAACCGAAACTGGATCAGTCCTCGCCAGTGGTTATGTTGTTCCAAAACTTCATAATGTTCCTACATCGTGACAGGATGAACATGATTATACTCCTTTGATTGATAATTTGGTGGTTAGATGTGGTGGTTGTAGGGTTGATTGATGGTTAAGATGAATAGATCTAGGGTTTTGATGATAAAGGGGAAGATGGGTTTGTATGATAAAGAGGAAGATGATCGTGGTATGTGTTTTTATGTTTCAGGTTTTTTTTAATTTATTTATGTCTTTATCATATTTACAAAAAATACCCCCTGTTCACATTGGTTCTTTGGTTCTCTCCCTAAAGTTGGTTCTCGTATGATCCCTACCCTATATATATATATATATATATATATATATATATATATAGTGTAAGTATTGGGAGAAAACCCTTCAAATTGAGTAAACTCTCGAAACTCTAACTTCCCGAGATTTTTTTCATCTGAAAAAATTAGGGCATGTAATATACATGTTTTTAAGAGTTTTGAGCCAAAAAAATCAAAAAAGCGCCGAAGGTTTTTTTAAAAAAAATAAAATAAGTTGTGCATCATAACATATGTTAGCTTATTTTTTCCTGGTAACATATGTTATGATGAAAAATTATTATTTTTTAAAAAAAAAAAACTGATCGGCGCTTTTTTGATTTTTTTGGCTCAAAACTCTTAAAAATATGTATATTAAATGCCCTAATTTTTTCAGATGATAAGGGTAGGGTTCCTGTAGGAAAATTGGTTTGTGTGAGAAGTGTAGGAAGGATTAAAAATTGATATGTATGCAGCATTTTTTTGAACGTATTCATGATGTTTTGAGTTGTTTTGCTTAGAAAAACAACAAACATAACAATTAATAACCGAAAGCAATGTATTTTAGGCTTAAAACTTAAAACACTATGTCAAGAACATATAAGCATAGTGTTTTAAGTAATTACTAGGGTGTTTTATCTGTAATTTAAATTTAACGACAATAATACATTGGATTGTGTTTTAAATTGTTGTATATTGTTGTGTTAAGTGTTTTTCAAGCCAAAACAACCCAAATCATCATTCCAAAATCAAAAACATGATGGCTACATGTCAATTCTTAATCTTTCTCACGCTTCTCACACAAATCAATTTTCCTACAGGATCCTCTACATATATATATATATATATATATATAGGGGAATTCTAAAATGAAAACCACCCTCACTTGTGGAAACCAAGAAAACCTCATCATGTGGTCAAGATGCTTCCACGTCCACAATTTTGTTTATATGCAGAAGGGTATTTTAGTCAATGTATCCCCCAAACAATCTTCCAATTTGCAGACAATTACATGTTGACCATCACCTCTCTCTTTCCTTTTTTTTTGTTTTCTCTCCACCCAACATGATATACCCATCAACAAAATCATCCTCCACCTTTCTCAGATCAGTTTCATTTTACCTTAGATATGTTTCATATTCAAGCTCTATTTTACATCTCCTCTCAGATCTGTTACATCTTACCTTAGATACTTTATGACCAATAACCCAAACCAAACAACCCACACCTTTGTTGTTGGTGCAGACAAAGAGACGAGAAGACAGAGACATCTGCGATAACGGTGAATGATATGAACGACATCTGTAACCAGATCGGTAGATGATGAACAACGGTGGTTCGATTGTTATCCAAACGAGATCTGCAACCATGTTCTTTAGATCCATGGAAAAAGTAATCAAGAGACGAGATCTGTTCGAAGATTGATTGACCCGATCGCTAGAGTAAGCATAAATTCTTGAAAACATTTTGTTTGGTTTGAAAAAACAAAACCTGGTAAAAAATGGAGGTCCGGTAACGTGGATATTGTTGAAGTTGGTGTGGGAAAACATGTAACAGGAGTGTTACTTTCTTATTATGAATTTAGGTGTATCTTTAAAGTTTTGAATTTTTATTAATTGATTTTGTTCTTCTTTCATGGCACGAGCAATTCAATATTAGTGAATTAATTACGATATATTATATATCATCATTACTTTATTCTTGGTTTTGGTGTTTTTGTAACAAGTTATAGAATGTTTTGATGTTCAAGATCTCGATCTTGGTTTTGATGAAGTTGGTGCTCAGGTGGACCCCAGATGTCGAAGAAGAACTGTGTGTTTATTTATTTATTTTGTATATCAAAGCTTGTTTTTCATCTAAAAACATTTGTTTTTATTCAAAAGCATTTGTTTTCATTTAAAAACATATGTTTTTCTTCTTTAGATTATAATTTATTATATGTTTTTGTTCTTCAGTTATATTTATCATATGTTTTGTTGTTTGGTTATAATGTATCACATTATTATGTTGTTTTGGTTAAAAGTTAGATATGTTATTTGAGGCTTGAAACATGTGTTTCTCGAACATGTTATAAAAACCATCTGTTATAGGATGCTTGAAAAGTGATAACATCAATTTGTTTCTTAATTTTTGTTTTTTTTTTCAAATAAAAACATGAATCTATATTAATAAAATAGAGAGGAGAGATGAGTGAGAAGACTTAAAATATAAGAGGACCATTTTACCCTTTTGAACATTAAAGTAACATCTATGTTATTAAAATAAAACTTGAAAAAGCACAACCATAGATCAAAGAGAATGAAGGGCTAAGATGATGGTTTTCAAGGTTTTCTTAAGTGGAAGGGGTTTTCAAAATATCCTTCCCCTATATATATATATATATATATAGGATTGAGTTCATTTGAGAACCCCACTTGAGTTGAAAGAACTTAAGAACTCTCCTAGACCAATGATAAGGTGACACATACACCCTCTATCAATATAATATTAAAGGACACAAAAGGAATTTACCCTATCCCTACCTCACCCCCACCTACACCCACACCTTTTTATAATTAAAAAGTCAGTTTTTTTTATAAATAAAAACACACACACTCACAGATTTCTCTCTCTCTCTCACCCTCCTCTCTCTCTCTCTCATCCGATTGGGACGGTGGTCGCCTGTCGGGGTGGCCGATGGTGGTCGCCTGTCGGGGTGGCCGACGGTGGTCATCACCACCACACCTCAGCTCTCTCTCTCTCTCTCTCATACACACACACGACTCTCTGTCTCTCTAACACACACACGTCTTAATCTCTCTTTCTCTCTCTATCAACAATCTCAATAGATGGGTAGGGTGGAGAGTGATGGGGCGGTGGTCGACGGTTTGGAGGTGATGGTGATGGTGGTTTTTGGTGGGGGGGGGGTTGGTTTTGGTGGTGTGGCTTTGGGATTTGAACAGATTTGGGGCGGAGGGTGGTGGTCCGTGGTGGGGTAGGGGGACGGAGTAGGTGGAGGAGATGGGTGGAGGACGGCGGGGCAAACAGGGTTGTTTGTTGTTGTTGTTGTTGTTATTATTATTATTATTATTATTATTATTAATTTTTTGTCATGGGTTTTTTTGAACAGATATGGTGGTTCGATGATGGGGGTGGATCTGAAATGGCGGTTCGTTGATGGTGATGGTGGTGGGATCTGAAAGATGGGGTTTTTTTTTGAAGATGACGGTATGTTCGATGATGGGGGGGTGGATCTGAATGGCATTTCGTTGACGGTGATGGCAGTTCGTTTGATGGTGATGGTGGATCTGCAAAAAATGGGGGTTTTTTGATGATGAAGGTATGTTCTTGTTGTTGTTGTTTTTGTTGTTATTATTATTATTATGTTTTTTTTGATGTTTTTTTATGGATGATGATAATGATTTGTGCAGCAGCAGGTTTTGTTCTTTTTTTATAACAATAACATGTAGGATGATATTTTATAAAAATTTCTGTAACATTAATGTGTAGTATTATTTGTTAGAGAAAATTACAATTTTTGTCCTTTAGAAACATCAAAATTATGGACTGGGTCCTTTAAAACTTTTACTTTCAGTCTTTATCCTTTATATGAAAAGTTGTCACGCCTTTTGTCCTTTTCACTAACTGGGTTAGAAAATCTCAGTTAAGTTAAGTCATGTGCAAGGCACATGAGGGCAAACTGGTCTTTTTACCTCTAAAGGACAATTCTTGTAATTTAATATAAAGATATTAACTGTTGACTGCTCCATTGACCTCTGTTGACCATCATCTTCACCCAACAACAGCCAACAGCCAACAACCACCACCCACTATCAAGCCATCATCAGCATCATTCCCGTCACCTGCAACCACCGTAACCCCTACCACCATCACCGTCGGCTTCAATCACCACCACAACCACCATCTTCCATCCAACACCATTGACAACAACCATAGCCAATCACCACTATAATTATTAGAAAGGAGGGGGTTTTACCTTTGATAACAGATCTGACCCGATCAGAACCTCACCCGAACCCACAACTCGACCAACACACTTCCATTCAGCACCATCCCCAATTACTCCTGCCACCACCATGATCAAACCCTTACTGCCATCATACAAACCCATTGTGAACCGCCGAAACCACTACCATCTGAAAACCCCTTCAACCACCACTACTTCCAATAATCATTTCAGCAATAATTGATGTGGGATTGGGGTTTTTACCTGGGTTTCAATCGGAGCAGAGGGTGTCACCGCCGCCACCGCTGGAAGCACCATAGTTCCTCCTCCTCCTTGCCTTGAGTCTCCTTCTTTCTATAATTCTTCTCCTCGATTCTTCTGGATCTGCCTCTCTCTCTTTCTATAACAATAATGGCTAGTGGTAGCGGTGAGGGTGGGGGTTGAAGGAGACCCGACGGCCGGAGCTCCGCCGCTGGCGGTGGCCGGAGGTCCTTCACCTTCCTGCTTTCTCTCTCTCACTAATACTCTCTTTCTCTCTCTAAGTTTGGGGGTGTTGTGAAGAAAAATGGAGAGGAAGGATCTAATTTTTAGGGTTTTTGATTGATTTGGGGGTAAAATTTGGGGGAGATGGAAGTAATAAATCAGATTTTATAAGGGATTAAAATGGCTGGTGAAATTACGTTTATACCCTCACATGCATTGCATGTGGGGTGACTTAACTGATTATACTAACTGGGTTAAGTGTAAAGGACAAAAATCGTGGCAACTTTTCATATAAAGGATAAAGACTGAAAGTAAAAGTTTTAAAGGACCCAGTCCATAATTTTGATGTTTCTAAAGGACAAAAATTGTAATTTTCTCTATTTGTTAGTATGATTGTTTTTATAAATGTTTTTGGGTTGTTTTTTTATAAATGATGATGTAATGGATAGAAGTTTTGGTTGATTTATATTTTGACGGAATACATTTTTTTCGTTTGATTTAAATTGATTGTATGGATATTTACATTGGTGTAATACGATTGTGGGGTATTTAAGATTGGTGTAATACGATTGTATGAATGTTTTTCTTTGGGTTTTTACGTTGGTGTAAAATAGTTACACTGGTGTAATACGAATGTCGCAGTGTTGTGTATGGTAGATTTAAACTGGTGTAAATAATTACACAAGTGTAAATCATCTTCATCAAATTTATCTGATTAATTTGTTTTATATGTAAGAATTTTTTTTTTATTTTTTTTCTATTTTTTTCAGTATACACATGTGTATAATTGCATTATACACATATGTATAATGCAATATACACATATGTATAACTGAAATATACACATATGTATAGCTGAAAAATGCTATATACACATATGTATAATTGTTATATACACATATGTATAATTGACATATACACATATGTATAAATGAAAAGAAAATTCAAGAAAAAAAAAATTTCCTTGCATAAAAATGTGCGATTAAAGCAAAAAAAAAAAAATTTTTTTTTTTTTTGCCTTTATATGAAATGTGTGGCCCAGAATGGTTCTCTCAGTTCTCAAATAGGGGTTGGTTCTCTTAGGATCCCTACCCTATATATATATATATATTTTAGGTTCCTGTACAAAGGCCAAAATATGTGAGAAGGGTGAGAAGGCTTCTCGTTGCGACACGTGGCACATGGTCTTTGGGCTATTTGGTAATTTTGACATACTATTAAAAAAAAGATTAAAATCATAATCATGGTAAGAGATGTGAGAGAGCATAAAAATAGGTACATAGAGAGAGAGAGACATGAGAGAGAGAGAGAGAGAGAGATGCAGACCCTCATCACCATCGACGTCGCCAATGGCTCCGGTCACCACCATCATCGTCATGACCACCTACTATTGTGTTTTATCTTCATCATTTTAGAATGTGTTTTACCCAACTGTGTTTTATCGAATATTATGTTTTATCTTCATCATATACAATGTGTTTCAAATCCTACTCAAACCCAAAACAATTTTTAACTACCAATGTTGTTCTTATAAAAATAGTGTTTTATATTCAAGTACCTTGTGATATTCATCTTATACGCAAAACACATTTTTTAGTATGTGTTCATATTCAGCAAACACAATCAAAACTCCCAATTTGTGTTTTATCGACTATTGTGTTTTAACTTCATCATATAGAATGTGTATTATATCTTACTAAAACCCAAACAAATTTTAACTACCAATTTTATTCTTATAAAAATAGTGTTTTATATTCAACTATCGTGTGTTTTATACTCAACAAAAAACAAGGGGGGTTTTTGAGATATCCTACTAAAACCCAAACAAATTTTAACTATCAATTTTGTTCTTATAAAAATATTGTTTTATATTCAACTACCGTGTGTTTTATATTCAACAAAAAAACTAGAGGATTTTTGAGATCAACTGCAAAACCATTCTCACAAAACACCCAAAATCAACCAACAATTATCACAAAACACAAACCGTTGTAGGAAGAAATGACGTTGTACAACCCTTTGTACAATACTTAAAACATAAATAACTAGCAAAAGACATAAATCTAGCACATAACATCAAACATGGAACAAACAGCCCTTCGACTCAGATGTTGCACGGTTCCTCTCGAGCCCCTTCTAAATCTCCTCTTTAATTAGTCATTTTTCTTCACCCTCTTGCCTGAAGATTTATTTTCCATTGAATTTGAGAAAGTTACTTAAAATAAGGATAATTTGTTTTGAAGAAATCACGAGATTTGTGGTAGAAAATATGGTTAATTACTTTGTCCATTAAATGTGGTGGTCCATTTACAATTGTACCACTCTAGCATCTATTTTATTAAAAAAATATATCATTAATTACAAAAATGCCATCTAATTAATCCATACCCTTGATTAAAGTCATCTAATGGTCATAAAACCTTCTTATCCTTCTCACACAAAACACCCTTTGTACACGATCTTGACCCTATATATATATATAAATATAATATAATATATATATATAAGAAACCGCGCGATGCGGCAGCGGCGATAATTTACAATACGATACTCATTTTCTTTTAGTTTATCAATTGTCTCATGATATCTATTGTATGATATATAATATGCATGTGATATGCTAGAACTCAATTAACTTGTCAATGTTCAAGTGCTAGTGCGTATGTTTTTTATTATGTAAATTTGAAATAAAAAATAAATAGACATACATTTTCATCAACCTATATAAGGTATAGTCTTCTTCCACCGGCGACCAACCATTTGAAATGTACCAAAACAAAATAATACAGTATACCAAACTCCATGTCAAAGTCTTCCACTATAGATTCGATAAAATGTATCCATAACATATATGAAGAGTAAGAAAGTATAAGACGCAACAAATAAGAGTTGCAAAAATACAGGTACAAACGTTCAGAACAAGATAAAGTCAACCAATCATTATATCTAAAAATCACCAGTTTTGCAACTCGAAGCTGCAATAGATGAAGCAGCCGATCCAAAGAACGGGTTATGTTATTTGTTGTTAATAGATTACAATTTTTTACAATAGCTTAATTTAATCATGTAGCAATTGAAATAAAAAATAACACTTATAAAAAATTCAATAGTAGTTAATCATAAATTTACCATTACAAGTTTTTATATTCTCACCAAGGTTACCACCATAGGTAATTAAGGTTGGGCTGTATAGTTTTTCTGAACAACTTATAGTGGTTTTGTTTATTGTAAGAATTATGCGAGTAAGGCATAACTTCGTTGTAAAACGTTTGAGATTATAAAAAGTCAAGATACACCCATTATAACATGTCATGTTAGAACCTACTTTTTATGTTTATTTCTCAAGGATACATAGATTTAAGGGATAAAAGGGATATTTTTTAAATATTAATCCAATTGTACAAGGTGTATAGCACATGGTACCAACCTCATATGCATATATAAATGGTTGTTAAACAAGTTGTTTGTCTATTTTAAAACTGCAACACAGAAAAATCAAGTTTTTTTTTTTTTTTCAAATAATACTATAAAATGTTGGCCGACCACTTTTATCACTTGGGCGTTGTATTAACGTCCGCTTTATTCATTGATACCATCTTGTGAATACTGCAAAGTCAAAGTGAAAATACAATCACTTTCATATATATTTTTTTGAACGTCTAAAACCCTTCGGTACAACCTATGTACATATATACTAATGAAGAAACAACGAGTATAAAGGGATAATAGGAGTGGGATGCAATGACTCGTGTTCGCTGCAGGGTATAATCCTTTGCTCACGATGATGGTTAATCTATGGTTGTATGCATAAACGACAAGCAGAGTAATGTAAAAGACGACGATATAAGTGGTTCGGTCTCGTGAGACCTACGTCCACTAACAAGGGATGATCTTTTATAAATGTGGAGTACAAGTAATGATACAAGTGTATTGATTCTAATTGGTTAATTGGCTACCATAAGAAAGGAGGTGAAGTCCTCCTTTTATAGGAGGTGCGTGGGCCTGAGGTCATCGGGCCCACTTTGATTGTTGATGGGCTTGGACCCGGGGGCCGGGCCGGTTGCATAGGAGCCCATTTAGTCGGATCCCAATCCTTAGTTAGGTAAAGTGATCCAAGTTGAGGAGGGCTTCTTTTGATTGGGCCACATGGCGCTACGCGGTTGGAAGGCTGGGCGGTGCCCTGCCATTGGTACACGTGGCGCATTGTGGCTGGTTCTGCAGAAGGGACTCATTTTCTTCTGCTGTCAGATGGTGTCAGGCGGCTGACCAGTTGTCAGCTGACATCTGATGGGAAGTGGCAAGTTGAGCCCCAAGGGGGATGTACCCAGGCGCTGTCAACTGGTGCTTCTGCGCGGAGTGAGTAGTGCGCTTCGGCGCTGCTGCGTTATCTCCTTAAGTGTGTTGCTTGGGCTGTTTTAGGCGGAGTATCTGGATGCTGGGTAGGGTGCGCCTGAAAGCGCTAGGAAATAGTACCCTACCCTTCAAGTCCCCCAAGTCCAGGGTGTCTCCTGTGCTTGCTTAGAGAGCTGGTGGGGCGCTGGACTAATGTGTAGTTTTGTGGGGTTTTCCTCCGTTGTGTTGTCTACAGCTGTTGTAGGAGATGTGTGCATTGCAACATGTTTGTAAAGAAGAGTGCTCGTTGCATCTCTGGAAGAATATATTAATGTAAGGAAAGTGTGCGCGTTGCCACTCTGGTGGCATGTGGAAAGATAAAAGCGTCCCTTTATCTTTGTACATGACACTTTTTATAAAAAACCGGCGCCAAGTAGAGACTTAGCGCGGGTGATAGTTTTTCCCTTTAGGCCAGTAATGGCAAGGTTTGGCGGAAAACGTTCTTTGAATTTTACGTCAACCCAGTGCCAAGTGATGACGTGGGAGGCTAGGTTTGAGACAGTAAAATCTGGCGGAGAACGTCTTTTAGATTTTACGTCAACCCAGCGCCAAGTGATGACGTGGCAGTCTGGGTGTGAGATAGTAAAATTTGGCAGAGAACGTCTTTTAGATTTTACGTCAACCCAGCGCCAAGTGATGACGTGGCAGTCTGGGTGTGAGATAGTAAAATCTGGCGGAGAACGTTTTTTAGATTTTACGTCAACCCAGCGCCAAGTGATGACGTGGCAGTCTGGGTGTGAGATAGTAACATCTGGCGGAGAACGTCTTTTAGATTTTACGTCAACCCAGCGCCAAGTGATGACGTGGCAGTCTGGGTGTGAGATAGTAAAATCTGGCGGAGAACGTCTTTTAGATTTTACGTCAACCCAGCGCCAAGTGATGACGTGGCAGTCTGGGTGTGAGATAGTAAAATCTGGCGGAGAACGTCTTTTAGATTTTACGTCAACCCAGCGCCAAGTGATGACGTGGCAGTCTGGGTGTGAGATAGTAAAATCGGGCGGAGAACGTCTTTTAGATTTTACGTCAACCCAGCGCCAAGTGATGACGTGGCAGTCTGCGTGTGAGATAGTAAAATCTGGCGGAGAACGTCTTTTAGATTTTACGTCAACCCAGCGCCAAGTGATGACGTGGCAGTCTGAGGTATTTAATGTGTAATTAAAAATGAAAAGGTTTCCTTGAAATTAGGAAACGTGCTTGAGAAGCTGAGACGGTTGGTGAACGTGTCAGGGTACAGAGGGGATGTCTGCACAGTTGTCAGTCACGTCAGCACGTGGGTGGGTGGTTATTCTTCATGTGTCAGGCGAGTAGCCATACACGCGCGCGAGTGGGGGCAGTCTCAGAGTACCTGCTGACGTTTGGCAGGTGAAAGGTTGTCCTTCTGACAGACGCGTGGAGTCACGTGCTGCCAGATGACTGCTGCCTTCCAGCTGTATGCCACGTGTAGCGTCCAGATGCCTCCTCTTCTGGCAAGGTGAAGGGTCTTCTGCCAGCTGTTCCCATCGCATTAAATGCGATGGGTGTAGATGCGTTTTGCGACTAGTGATTGGATAGTTAACATGTGTTAAGTAGGCTGATTTGGGCGAATGTAGACTGATTGGGCGAAGGTGAAAAGAAATGGGCGAAGGTAGAAAGGAAATGGACGAAACTGGAATGGAACTACACTGAAGGTACACATTCGACCATCAGAATGGGCGAATGTGGAAAAGCCTCACATTCGACCATTCACAATGGGCGAATGTGCAGTGCCTATATATAGATTTTGTGATTTTGTAATGTTAAGCGAGTCATTAGGTGTGTGTGTTTTGAGGTGTTGTTCCAGAGCAGTTTGAGATAGTGTGTGTGTGATCTAGATTAACTGTTTTGAGATTGTAATCAACTTTATGAATGTGTTAATCTATGAAAAGCATTGAAAATGACTTTGATTGTGTTTTGATTTGAGTTTATATCAGTTTGTTCAAAGCTAGGGTTTCCGCACCTGGTTTTGTAACTTGTATGATCATATAATCCTGTTTTCGTGTCAAATCACATCCTCTACAAAGTGGTATCAGAGCATAGAGGATCATACAACAACAAATTGATAAACTCAGAGCTGATTTGGACATTATTTTGATCAATTCACATCTGTTTTTGCATAAAAATGGGTTTTGAGTGTTTTTGAAAGATTTAGAGTTGATTTTGTGGTTAAAATTCAAAATTCCAAGAATTAAACTTGTTCCAAATCATCTCCGAAGCAAAACCTGATCAAGATCATTCAAATTCACAAACTTTTGAAAATGAGAGATCAAAATAACCGTTTTTCAAAGTGTAACCGTTTTTCAAAACAGAAAATGGGCGAACCTGGAACAGTGTGGTCGAAGGTGTAGTATTTTGGGCGAACCTGAGAAAATTTTGGGCGAACCTAGAGTGTTTTGGGCGAACCTGGAAAATTTTTGTTGAATTTTTCACTTTCGGGTCACATTTTTCACATTCGGGTGATCGGGGGTACGAACCTGGAACTAAAACGGGCGAACCTGAAACTTTTTGGGCGAACGTGAAAAGTGTTAGTGTGTTTTTACTTTCTGGTGAGATTTTACATTCGGGTGTTACTGTTTGGGCGAATCTGAAGCAGAAAGGGACGAAGGTGAAAACTTTCTGGGCGAACCTAGACTAGTTTTTGGAAAATTTTCTAAGTGTTGAATTTCTCGAAGTTCGTGATCATGTGGAATTTTCCAACTACTCCGACACCAGCAACTACACAACCACAACAGCAGGTGATGGACCCATGGACGGTAGCAGCACAGAAGACGAGCACACAGTCTTCGCAGCCGGTTAACTACATGACTCAAAGTGCACCTCCAGCACCACAATCTGACTACTGGGGAGTAGCAGCAGAGGTGGTAAACACTCAAGCTACAAATGCTATTTCCACACTGATTAATGATTTGTCTTCAGGTAGCGGGAATCGGCCACCGAAGCTTATGGAGATTCAAGAATACAATCAGTGGCAGAAAAAGTTCAAGATACATTTGGAAGGCATGGGAGTGGAAGGTGCTGAAGCATGGAACATGATTGCTAAAGGTTACACACCACCAGTTCTGGAGAACACAGGTGAACCAGTGCCATTGGAGAGCATGGCTGAGGATGAGAAAAAGAAGTTTGCTGTGGAGAAGAAGGCGTTTTCCCAATTGACACAGGCTATCACAAACGATCTTTTGCATCAGTTTGGGACTTGCACAACATCTAAGGCACTATGGGAAGCACTTAAAAGAAGGCATGATGGAAATGAGAAGACTAGAGGTCTAAGGATGGAAGAACTGAGAAAGGTGTTTGAGAATTTTTCTTATATTGGAAATGAAACTTTGAAAGAACTAACTCCTAGATATAATCATTTGTTATCTGAATTGTCTAGCTATGGTATACAGATTCCTATGGCAAAGCAGGTGGACAAGTTTGCAGATGCATTACCACCAAACTGGGATCAGCATGTGGAAGTCCTGAAGGAGAAGGATGCTTATCAATACTGGTCTATTCAAGAGTTCATAGAGAAGCTGGAAAACAAAGAATTGGAAGAGAAGAGGAAAGCTAGAAGAGCACAGATTCCTCAGAATCCCAACTTATACTTTGGAGGATCTCCAGTTCCAGCTAGTACATCAAGCTCAGGAGGGCTAGTTGCACCACATGTTGCATGTATATCCAATGTTATGGAATCACCTAACATAAACTACCATCAACAAACATCATCCTTTTCACAACCACCACCACAACAACAATACAACAATTCATACATTCCACCATTCTCCCCAATGCAACAAGCAGCTTTCTATACTGCTAGTCAATCTCAACAACAACCAATGAACCAACCTAACCAACAAACGGTGGTTTTGGAGACATCTAACTTGGGAAATGTGACAGTTGAAGTTGCTCAGCAACACATTGCATTAGTCTCTGCAATGGTCTCATCTTACAATGGATTAGTTGCTAGTCAAATTGGGAATAACAACTTGACCAATGAAGACTACGCACAGATTGACAAGGAAGAGATGGAACTCATTGATATCCAATGGGCCTTTGCGAGCATAATGAGAAGAGCAACAGAATTTATCGAGAAGACAGGTAGAACTGATTTGGGAACTTCTCCTAACACAACCTACGGGTTCAATAAGGAGAAAGTGACTTGTTTTAACTGTGGAGGGAAAGGTCACTTTAAAAGAGAATGCACCCAGCCACCAAAACAAGGAAATAGGAACCCATTCAATGCCAGTTACCAGAATCGTCAACAACAAAACCAAAACCAAGTTTCTTACCAAAACAACAACAACTACCAAAACCGTCAAAACAACTTTAATAACAACCAAAATAGACAACCAAACACACCAAACCAGACACAAAACCAAACACCAAACAATTCTAACCGAACAGTCATACCAATAACTACACCAAATGAAACACATCAGAATACCAATCAGAATCAAGCATTGGTGACTCAACAAGATGAGAGGTTTGACTGGTCGAGTATGCAGATAGGTGTTGAAGAAATTACTACAGGTGGCAATGTGGCTTGTGTTGCGTATCAGGTTGATATTGAAGATTCAGTGACGATGGATGAGAAGGTAGAAACTGAGGTTGAAAGTGATGAGTCTGAGGCTGGGATGGATGTGGAGACTGAACCTGTTAAGGTTAATATTGAGGTTAAAGCTGAAGAGACAAATTCTGGAGTTGTGATTGATACTGTTTCTGATGTTCCTGAGGAGTGTGAATCGGTTTATTCTGATTCAGACAGTGAATCGGATACGGAAGCAAGTGTTAATTCTCTAGATGATGACATAGATCAGTTGCTAGCAGAAGCGGATTTTCTGATGACAAGGAAGTCGTGCATTGCAGATGATACTTTCACAAAGATTGACTATTCCAGATTCTTTGCAGGAAAGGAAGCTCATTTCGCATTGATGGCCATGACTGATCCGCCAAAACCTGTAAGTTCTGAGTGTAGCACTGATATTACAAGTGATAAATATTGTGGTACATGTGATAGATTGACTGAGGAGAACAAACAACTCCGTGTTCAACGTGATAGTGCTATCATGAACAGTCAATCTACTCGCAAAGAGTTGAATGCTTTTAACAAAGTATTAGATGGCTACAAAAAGGACATTTCCGACTTGAAAAACACTTTGTCTTTAAAACAATTGGCAATTAATAACTATATCAATGAAATTGAAAACACCAAGTTGGAAATGGCCGCCATCAAATGCTTTGCTGAGAAAGTAAACAAAAAGCTGGAAAGCTATAAGCATATTGCTTATGTAGTAGACCACATCATAGATGATCAAACCACCAATTATCGGTCTGTACCATCTCCGGTTCTCTTTGAAAACCATAACTGTCACCAAGTGACACCGGAGAGTTCGGTAAAATCTGATTCAGCATCGGAAACTGAATCTAATACTTCAAGTATTGGTGATCCACATTCCGATGTTAGACCGATTTTGGGTATCAATGATGAGGGTGTTACTGCTGAGAGTGTGGATTCAGACACTGAGAGTGATGACACTGGTTGTAATCAAACTGTTAATGCATGTGAAATTCCAAAAGAAAATCACATCATTACAAATGAACCAGTTTCACCATCTCAGATTGTGATTCTGATGGCAAATACTCATCGTGAAAAGAAGTCTGAAAAGAATGCTGTGAAGAAAGATCTTGAGAAAAATGTGGTTAAGAAAGATCTTGAAAAGAATGCTAAGAACGAACAATGTGACAAACCTGTCAAGGTGTTCTATCGGATGGAAGGATCCGATAAGATCATTTCTGACGAGGACTTTCCAATAAAAGATGTTAACTATGCTAAAATTGACAAAATATGGCAAGAAAGCACTATTTGGTTCCCAAAACATGAGAGAACAAATGAGATTCCACCGGCATTATTAAAGAAATTGTATTTGGATGTTCCTCAAGAACCAAAGGTCCATGTCACAGAGTTTGTTCGACCCAAAAACAGAGCTAATGGTTTTAATGAGCCTACTTACTCAAAAGGGCCACTCCCTGAGAGTTTAAGGAAGCAACAGTATAATGATCAATATCCTGTTAGATCATTTGCTCAACCAAATGCTCCGAATGTTTTTGAAGAGTACCGTGCGTGCTTTAAATGTGGGGAACGAGGGCATTTACTTGCTCAGTGTCCATATGTAAGGCATAAGAGGCACGAGGTGGAAGTGAGAAATTCCATGAGAAAACCGATTGATCATTATGTGCCACCACATAGGAGAGTTGTTCCTCAGCAACCACAACCGTTTTATAATCAAAACAATTTTCACCAAATGAGGAACACTCGCCCAATGCAATATGATCGAAGGAATCGGATTGCTATGGAACAATCATGGAGGAAGCCTGTGGTGAACGCAACAGTTGATAGGCAAAAGGTTCCACCAAAACCGATTGTCAAATCAAATGTTGGACCTAAGTCTGTTAAATCACATAAGGTTACCAAGAGAGTTACATTTGCTAACAATGTTCAGAAACCGACTGAGAACCCAAAGTCTCAGATTCGTATCCTGAAAAGGTCTGAACAATCTTGGACACCCAATGGTACTCCAGGAGCCTCAACTTCAAGAGTTAATGAGAAAAAGAAAACTGTTTTGAACAATCAGAAAAAGGTTGATCAAAAAGTTATTGAAAATGCTTGTGAAAATGTTACTTTGAAACCTGATGTTCAAAGACCCAAGACTCAGGCTTGGGTCCCCCGAAAGAACTAACTGATTTACTTTTTGTGTGCAGGGAGCTTCAGCTGGCCCTATTAGCAGTCTTTGGATTGTTGATAGTGGAGCTTCAGGCCACATGACAGGGGATCTTGCGTTGCTGTTTGATGTGAAGAACATCAATGGAGGGTATGTAGCTTTCGCGGGAAATAAAGGAGGATATATCACAATAGAAGGAAGTGTGAGCAATGGGATAGTGAGTTTCGAGCGGATTTCGTATGTGAAGCAGATTGATTATAATCTGTTGAGTGTCAGTCAAATATGTGATAAGCAATTTACTGTGCATTTTGATGACAAATCCTGCTATATTCTGAAACCGGGCTTTACAATTCCTAAAGAGTGGATAATGTTGAAGGCACCTCGCGTCAACAATCTATACATTCTTGATATGTCCAAGGCGATGACATCACAGGGGCAGATAACATGTTTTCTATCAAAAGCGACAGAGAAAGAATCGATAATGTGGCACCGAAGAATGGGGCACATTCATCTGAGGAAAATGAATCAACTTGTGAGAAATGGACTTGTCGATGGAGTAAACGTGAAACATTTCCATCTGAATGACAGGTGCGTGAGTTGTAAAAAGGGGAAGCAACACAAACAGTCCCACAAAGTGAAAAAGGTTAACTCTGTTGAGATGCCACTTGAGCGACTGCACATGGATCTTTTTGGACCGGTCAAACGCAAAAGTCATCTTGGAGAGCTGTATTGTTTAGTCGTTACTGACGATTACTCAAGATTTTCATGGGTGATGTGTTTGCAGAATAAAAGCGACACTTTTAACAATCTTAAAGTTCTGTTCACTCGATTGGAGAATCTCTACAATGTGAAGATAAAGAGAATTCGGAGTGACAATGGGACGGAGTTCAAAAATGCCAAGATGGATGAACTTTGTGAAAGCAAAGGGATACATCATGAATATTCGGCTCCGTACACCCCACAACAGAACGGTGTTGCTGAACGAAAGAATATGACTCTAATTGAAGCGGCTAGAACAATGCTTGCTGATTCAAATCTTCCAGTAATGTTCTGGAACGAGGCGATTTATGCAGCAAATTACACACTAAATCGGGTTCTAACAGTGAAGAAGTTTGGTAAAACATCTTATGAACTGTTACACCGAAGAAAGCCGAACTTAGAGTATCTAGAACCTTTTGGGGCGCCATGCACTATGTTGAATCCAAGCGAGAAGTTTAGTCCTAAAGCCGAGGAGGGTTACTTTGTTGGATATGCAACCCCGCTCAAACGGGTATACAACAAGCGAACTCGTCGAGTGGAAGACTGGGCTAACGTGGAAGTTCAACGATATACTCAAAATCTTCAAGGCACGGGTCCTGATTGGATGTTTGATTACAAAGATTTCTTTGAATCATTCAATCTAGATAGCTTGGTTGAAGAAGCTGTTATCAGATTACTTTACGAGTGTGAAAATGCAACGACTTCACCGTTGGTGCGTCCGATCACCGTGAACCCCCTACCAGCTTCTAATGATGCTAATGCTCCTATACAAGAAGAAGAAGTGTTTCAAGAGGCTTCAACTTCATTAGACACTTCAGAATCTGAAGATGAACAATTTGAAGAAGCCATTCTTGAACAAGCTGAAGAACCAGAGGCACCGCCAGTGAACCCAACTCCAACTTCAGATGTGGCTTCATCATCAAATACGGGTCATGATCTGGATGCTGTAGAGAACTTGACTGTTCAGACGGGAGTGCAAGTACCTGATTATCCGGAATCTCGGATTCATCGTATTCACCCGCTGGAGCAAGTTATCGGTGATCCTGGAAGCAGTGTTATGACCAGAGGGCAGCTTAAAAGCGTTAATTCGCCAGAGAGTTTTGGTGCTTTAGCTTTATATGCCAAAATTCAACAATCTGGTAGTCAAAATGATTGGTCGTTTGCGTGTTATGTGTCGCAGGTAGAGCCAAGGACATACAAGGACGCTTTGAAGGATGATGCATGGGTGGAAGCTATGCAGGAGGAGTTATTACAATTCCAGAAATTGGGAGTTTGGACGCTCACGGATTTGCCGCCGGATAGGAAGAAGATAGGCACTAAATGGGTGTTTAAGTGCAAGAAGGATGATCGTGGGGTTATCGTTCGTAACAAAGCCAGATTGGTCGTGCAGGGTTTCCATCAAATCGAAGGGATTGATTATAACGAAATCTATGCACCGGTAGCACGAATCGAAGCTATTCGGATGTTCCTTGCGTTTGCTTCATACAAGAAATTCAAAGTTTATCAAATGGACGTTAAAAGCGCATTTCTGTACGGGAAAGTCAAGGAAGAGGTTTTTGTCGGGCAGCCACCAGGCTTTGAGGACCCAATCCACCGGGATAAGGTCTACGTGCTGAACAAAGCTCTATATGGCTTGCACCAGGCTCTGAGACAGTGGTACGAGGAGCTAAGTACATACCTCATTTCCAAAGGATTTAAGCGCGACCTCATCGATTGCACCCTCTTTACGAAGAAGACGGGAGATGATTTGCTTCTAGTACAGATATACGTTGATGATATAATATTTGGTTCAACTAACGAGCTTTTATGCAGGGAGTTCGAAACTGTCATGCAGGAAAATTTCGAAATGAGCGCAATGGGGGAGATGCAGTTTTTCCTAGGCTTACAGGTGGACCAAAGACCCGACGGGATCTTCATTCACCAGACGAAATATGTCTCCGACATCTTGAGCCGGTTCCAGATGGAGGACTCAAAGCCGATGGATACCCCGATTCAACCCAATCACGGGAGTGGAGTGGACGCTAAGGGGGAGCTGACGGACCCATTTACATACAGAGCAATCATCGGATCTCTGATGTATTTGACGGCGTCTCGACAAGATATTATGTACGCAACGTGTCTCTGTGCCCGTTATCAATCGAAGCCAAAACAAAGTCATCTGACGGCGGTCAAGCGTATCCTTAGATATCTGAAGGGTTGTCCCTCAAAAGGACTTTGGTACCCTAATGATGATAATTTTGATTTTATCGCTTTTAGTGATGCAGATTGGGGCGGCTGCGACAAAGATAGCAAATCTACTACAGCCGGTTGCCAGTTTTTAGGGAGCAGGTTAATCACCTGGCAATGCAAGAAACAGACTTTCGTGGCTCTATCTACCTGTGAAGCCGAGTACATTGCAGCCTCGAGTTGCTGTTCGCAAGTACTCTGGATCCAACAACAGATGGTGGATTACGGTTTGCAGTTTCTTAAAACCTCTATTCACTGCGACAACGAAGCCGCAATTGCATTAACTAAAAATACTGAAAATCATTCTAAAGCGAAACATATCCGGATCAAATATCATTTTATCCGCAATTGTTATGCTAAGGAATTGATCGATATGATCAAAATTCATACTGACTACCAACGTGCAGATCTGTTTACAAAAGCTTTTGACCGATCACGCTTTGAATATCTTTTAAAAGTAAACAATATAAAGGAAAAACAGGACTAATCGGCACCTCGGTTTATCATTTTTTAGTTTTTAGTTTTAATGTTTTGCTAATTGGGAATTTCTCTTTGCTAATTGGGAATTTCTCTTTCCTATCGTAATCCTCAAAGAGGTTGATGCTTTCGAGGGGATTGTTTAATCCTCAAAGAAGTTGATGCTTTCGAGTGGATTGTTTTTTTTTTAAAATTTTTTTTTTTTTTTTGGGTTTTTGTTGTTTAAAAGAAAATTTGAAAACCAAAAATATGTTCTTTATTTTAGGGGGAGCCATTTTATCAGAAAAGCCAAAAACATTATAAAATTCAAAAAGACCTAAAAATTAGAAAATCAAAAATGATTTCCTGGTAAACAGAGGAAATGATAGTACATCAGTGGGGATCTGACACAGGCTAAAGAATTTTATAGTATATGAGGCGTATGTTGACTACGTGTGATATGCTGATAGGCTTCGTAGACTAAATATTGTGTGCATTAGTGATACAAACATAACGAACTACGCGTTCGTGGCTGAACACCTCATGGGCATATGGTCTTAGTACCGTAATTTCGTTTGATAGGATTGCCAAAATCTGAGGTTTTGGGTCGTTATGTTATGGTTATCCGGGATATTCTGATAAACTTTTGTCGTATTGATTTACGGACCTAGTTTTATCAGAATATTTGCTAAAAGAGCTTAATTGCCAAAACCGGAAGTTACCGAATTGAGGAACTTTATGTTTTAATTGATCATAGATCATTATTACATCGTATTGATCATCTGATGCAAATCAGTGATTAATATCAGCCTCAACCTAGTGTATACGCACATGTTACTCTGCTGCATTCAATTGCTGACCTGTACACCTCTGTGCTATATACTTTGTAACTTTTACGGATAACTCTGGCATAATCACGCGTTACGACGAAGCTTTGTGCAATTACTTGATACGGGAGTATGTCGTGTGTGTGGGCACCACATCGTGTTAGTCTAATACACCTAACTCGTATCATTTTAAAGCATTGCGTAATTGTCTGCATGTGAGCTTACGTGGACCACAATATCAGCAATTGCCGTGTCACATATTGTTTCTAATGATAATATTAAACATATAGATCAACGCTGTGATCAGATTTCTCAGAAAACTGATATGATCCTCTGACCGGAATTCAAAAAATGTTTACTGTTTTCATTTACTTTGTTGCATTTTATTTTGTTGCAATTTACTTTTATTGTCAAAAAGATACAAAATCCAAAAAGATTTTAGGTGTGTTTTAATAAAATTTTAGAAAAATCAAAAATTTTTGCATTTCTGCTTTATTTTTGATAACCGGGGATGCTTGATAGTCAATTTCTGAGATTTGACAACACCATCTGGGCTTTGTATCATTCTAAAAGTGAAAATTTGTGTTTTGGAAGCTTAACGGATTGAATAATATTGAACGGGATTCGAATTCGTGATTTGGCAAAATTTTCAGAATTTTCCATTTCACATTCGCACCTTAATTGGGTCGAATGTGGGAAATTCTCTACCTTCGGGCTGTTGTAAATGGGCGAATTTGGGTTTTTCATCAAAATCTACATTCGGGTGAACACAGTTTACCTTCGTGCCATTCATTTGGGGCGAAGGTGAATATTTTTCACATTCGTCCATCCTCACCGGGCGAAGGTGGATGCTTATATAAAGCCTAAAGCAGATTCGACCCTCATTCGAAATTTTTCAAAATTTTCATCAAGTACCAGACCTTGTTGCTTTCGTTTTTCCTGATTGTGCATTTGATTACCTGCTATCTCCTGATCATTTTAGTATCAATTTCACAGGTAATGAAGAAGGAATGAAGCCGGAATCGTCGTTTTTCTTTATCGGCCTAGGGTTTAGGATTTCATGGATTTAGAGTGTCTGTTAATACTTCTTTTTGTTATACGATCAATGTATATCAGTTTTAGGGGGAGAGTGTTGATAGAATTAGGTTATTAACACTGTTTGATTAGTTGATTGATTGTTTGAAACTAAAATAACCTAATTCCACTTGAAAACTGATATAGATTGATTAAAAGGAACAATTGATGGTACACGAGTGATATTCGGCCATATTAGACTAGGAATGAATCAAAACAAAGTGTTAAAATCATGTTTGAAAATTTTTTAAATTTTAGGGAAGAACATGTTTCACATTCGGGCGAACGAGTGGACGAATGTGAAAATGTGTGGACGAATGTACATTAAAACGGACGAATGTGATGTTTTCCTCAAAACCATTCCACATTCGACCAACAAACTTTACATTCGGCCAAAATTAGCTACATTCGACCTTTCTATTTGGGCGAATGTGGAAACTGTTTAAGCTTTAAAATTTTGAATTTTTGTCGATTTTGTGTTTTGACGTTTGTTTTTGTTTTCAGTAATACAGATGGCTGAGGAACAGGAAAATGTTGAGATTCCAGTGGAAACTGTGGTTCCAGATATAGTCCCAGAACCTGTTCAAGAAGGTGAATCATCAAGCGGCAGCAAATGGCCGTTCGAGAAGAATCATAACTGTTGTGCTTATCTGGGGGATGTGGAAAAGAATGTGGAGTTTGCTGATATTATCAAGTTCATGAAGAGAAGCAGAGTTGTGTATGCTTTGGCAACTCCAACGATTATTTACAAAGACATCATTGAAGATTTCTACAACAACGCTAAGTATGATTACTTTGATAATCAGACTATCATCAAGAGCAAGATTCAAGGAATGGATATGTTTATTACTGAATCTGATATCAGAGAAGCTCTCCAGATCAAATTTGAAGTTAGTGAGGATCCAAGAGAATTGTCGTGGACTGAGCAGAAAGCCTGTTTCCTTAGGATGAAATACAAAGGACCTATCACTGATGGTTCGATGTACAAAGGGAAACTGAGCGTGCAGTTTAAGTATTTTGCTCATGTCATCATACATGTGTTTGGATGTGTTAGTGGAGGCTATGACGTAATGAGGAAGAGTTTGAGCTCATTAATGGTTGCGTTGACTCTCAACAAACCATTTAATGTTGCTGGGATGATATTGGATCATATGCTGGAGATGCTGAAAGGGTTAAAGATTAAGAAGTTCATGCTTTATCCAAGATTCTTGATGATGATTTTTGATCACAAGTATCCTGACTTGAAAAAGGATCCTACTCAGATAATCGGGCAAGATCACATGAACATTCGTACTTTGGTGAGAATGAAAGGATATAAAGGTGTGCCTGACAATGAGAGACCACCTTACAGAAGGTTGTTTGGAGCCTTAGCTAGAGAGGATTACATTGATCCAGGAAAGAATACATCAAGGCATCCTGATAGTGATTCTGACAATGATGATCCCTTGGTATACGCTGATGCTAATACTAAGAGGAAAAGGCAAGTAGTCAATCCTGGAGCCAAAGGGAAGGGCAAAGGAAAGACTGATCAGGGAAGCTCGAAGCAACAGGTTGTGAGAAAGAAATCTACTGCTAAGAAAGGTACAAGTTTGGTGGATGAAGAATCAGTGGATTCTGAAGAAACAGAGGAGGAAGAACAGTGGGATTCGGATGCTGAAAATCTCAGGGCCACCAAACGTAAGGCCAGTATGGTTGGTGAGTCTGAATCATTGAACAGATCGATTGCTGAAGCTAAGAAGAGCAAGAAGGCTGTTAGTGCTGAAGATGAAGTGTTTGGTGTGAATATGGACGAGTTGAATGAAGGAGAAACAGTGGTTGTTAACTTGCCCAAGCCTAAACACAAAACCATGGCTAAGAAAACCAGTACCAAACAGCTTAGGGAGAAAGAGTTAAATCAACTCTTGAGAGGAAAAAGATTACCTGAAGCTGGAACGTCATCAAAGCAATCTTCACCAGTCACTAAAAAGCAAAAGACAAAAGAGGCAACAACATTACCAGTGGATGAGTTCAATGTAGCACTGGATAATGTACTTAACTTGTTCACAAAGCCTCAGAAAGAGAAAGAAGCTGAAGTTGAGCCATCTAGATCAAAGTCCAAGTCAAAGAAAGTAACTGTAGATGATGAAGTTATGAATCAAGTGAATAAGAGGATGGATGATATGATGAAGATGATTGTGGCTCAGCAAGCTGAAATAGCCAAGTTCAAGCAGAATGAGGAAAAGATGCTTCAGATTGTAGTAGCTTCTAAGTCTAATCAAGATGAGATTGATGAGAAAGTGAAGAAGCTAGAAGCAAAGAACAAAAAGCTTGAAGGAAAGTGTTTGAGAAACAAAAACAGGTTTAAGGCTATTAAAGAAGATAATAAAGAGTTGAAGGCTGAGAATAAACGCCTTAGTAAGCTGATTGACAACCTGTACAATGTTGCGCCCAAGTTGAAAGAGGGTGAGGAAGACAAAGAAAAAGAAGTAGAACAGGTTGATTTTGAACCATCTGAGTCTGATAAAGAGGAAGATGATGATGAGGATAATGAAAAATCGGAAAAGAGTGATGATGAGGATGATAATAATGATGATGATGATGATGCTGAGGGGTCTGGAAGTCAGAAGGAGGATGAGAGTAGTAGTGATGATGATAATGATGGGGGAGACGATACATCAAAGTTTACATTTGAGAAAAGACCACCTTCAAAGAAGAAGAAAGACACTGGAGAATCGAGTTCGAAGAAGAAAGGTGAGAATGTTGATTCGGGTGAGAGTGTATTCTGGAATGAGAAGGTGAGGTCCTTGACTGATGAGGCTAAACAAGTTTACAAGGACATGTTAGAAAGAAGAGAATGGACTATTGAGTTCACAGGTCGTTTTGCTGAAATATTCCAAACTGATGATATGAGATACGAATTGGAATATGACGATCCTGATCTTGAAGAAGGGGAAGTACCTGCATCTGTGGCAAAGGAGATTTTAGATGGGCTTGCACAGAGGGTAGGGAAAACGTTTGAAGAATTCATTGTAGATGAGTCGATTCCACATATTCCTGAAAAGGATATTGGAAGTCACTCTGATGATAAAGATACCCCTGAGTTTGAAGAAGTGGAAATTGAGGACATAACTCATGAGGAATACCCACAATACTTTAGACAAACTGATGAAGATGTGGTGTTTCCTGACTTTACTGAAATTCCTAACACTTCTGCAAAGAAAAAGGCAAAGAAAAGAAGTGCTGAGTTTGTGGAAAAAGTATTTGGTGCTGATATGCCAGAATCTTCAAATAAATCTGATGAATTGAAGAATTATTTGAAGAAGTTAAGATTAATGGATGAGAACCGACCGAAGCCTGAAGCTCAAGGAAACTTTTATAGGTTTCACAATGCTAAGTTCAGAGGCAGAGCTCTCGGGTGGACATACTTAGGCAGGCTGAAGTGTCTAGCTGCCAAGTGGGAATCAGGGATCTTGTACTTTTACAGATTCATTGACTTGCTAACTCTACCGTACTGGGCGGTTAGAGATCTATGCAGATTCCCTATGTCGGGTGCTTCAGTTAATAATACTCATGTCGGTTGGTGCGCAGACAAGCTGGTTTGGGAGAGTAGAACAAGATGGAATAGATTCAAACCACAATATCCCCGGAGGAAAGTTCACAGGGATATTGATCCCAGAACCAAGCTGAAGCGGGTTACCTTGATATATAAGGCACCTGAAGTGATGAGGAAAATACCTTTGATGCCCATGCCTCAACATTTCAGTGCTGATTTCATTTTCTGGTATTATGATTGGAGAAAAGCAGAAGCGGTGATTGTGTTGAGAGATGGAAAGGATAAATACAAGCATGTGCACGTATTTGATCCTATGTGGTTGATAAATTGCACCTTCGAAGACATCATCATGCTCTTTTATAATCCGATTCATCATGAGCTGAACGACGCTGATCAGGCAAAGAAATACACTCAAGTAGTTGGTGTTTGCTTTGCATATGATATAAATGCGGGTAGTAGTTTGGAGGGTAAACTTGGCAAAATGGTGAAGATGGCGAACGTGTCAAAGCCAGTGAAGAGAAGATTAGAGCCTGAGATGATGAAAGAACAGAAGAATTTGCTCAGAATCAAGTTGCTGAACAAAGCCATGGACGGGGACAGAAAACGATCCAATCAATAGTCGAGGGGGAGTTTGTAGATGCGTTTTGCGACTAGTGATTGGATAGTTAACATGTGTTAAGTAGGCTGATTTGGGCGAATGTAGACTGAGTGGGCGAAGGTGAAAAGAAATGGGCGAAGGTAGAAAGGAAATGGACGAAACTGGAATGGAACTACACTGAAGGTACACATTCGACCATCAGAATGGGCGAATGTGGAAAAGCCTCACATTCGACCATTCACAATGGGCGAATGTGCAGTGCCTATATATAGATTTTGTGATTTTGTAATGTTAAGCGAGTCATTAGGTGTGTGTGTTTTGAGGTGTTGTTCCAGAGCAGTTTGAGATAGTGTGTGTGTGATCTAGATTAACTGTTTTGAGATTGTAATCAACTTTATGAATGTGTTAATCTATGAAAAGCATTGAAAATGACTTTGATTGTGTTTTGATTTGAGTTTATATCAGTTTGTTCAAAGCTAGGGTTTCCGCACCTGGTTTTGTAACTTGTATGATCATATAATCCTGTTTTCGTGTCAAATCACATCCTCTACAATGGGTATATATATTCGAGGAGGCTCCTGATTTTCTTTTTATCTCACACTTTCGCTAAAAATCCTTCAACTTCTCTCAAGAACCTTTGTCTTCTCCGGTGAACCTTCAAGTTTTCCGGCGAGTTCGTTTCTAAAAAATTTCTTTTTCTTTACTTCTGTCAGTATGTCTGAGGGATCTACCATTGGGGGAAACCCAGAGAAAGCCGTTGAAAAATCCAAGAAGTTGATCCATAATACACCCTGCAAATGGAGTGAGAAAACCTTTTCCAAATTTGTGAAGGCCATGGAGTTTGATCCTTCATGGGAGGTGGAGCTTCCAACTGGGAAGGGTACTGCCCTAGCCCCTCCCCCAGGGAAGATGAGCTTGTATTGGGCCCACTTTGCTCTTTGTGGGTTCCGTCTTCCTGCTACCAAGTTCCAGGTGGATACCTTGGTCAAGCATGGTGTTCATGTAACCGAGGTTAGTGGGTTTGGTATGCTTCGTCTCGTTCATTTCGAAGCCTATTGTCGTGCTTTGGACATTGAGCCATCTTTTGAACGGTTCAATGTCTTCTATTTGATGACCATGGAGCAATCTTGGTTCAATTTTGTCCCTCGTCCTCATATACCATCGGTTGGGACCATCCCTCCTAAGTCGCTTCATGACTGGAAGGAGAAGTTTTTCTATGTCAAGAGGGGGGGGTCATACCTGTGGATATGGCATGGAAAGTTGTTGCAGAACGTCAAAGGGTGCCTGATCATCCTGTTATGGAGGGTTTCAGGGAGCAAGCATGGTTTAAGGATCTGGTGGCTCATGCTTCCCCGTTTGACACGGGTATGTGTTCGGAGGCCATGTTGGCTTTGTTGGGTATGAGCCGTGTTCAGCTTGTGGAGGGGAAAGAGCCTGTGGTTGCTGCACCTGGTAAGTTCTTTATCCCCATGCTGCTTTGTCAGTTGTATTTATTACTGTTGACTGAGTTTTGTCTTGCTTGACTCAGGGATGTCAAAGTTTGCTGCATTTTTGTTGCGGGATAAAGCGCCTTTGGAGTGGAGAGAACCTGCGGAGGGTAGGGTGTCTGTGATTGACCAGATGGTTGATAGATTCTATTTTCCATATCTGGAGTTCAAGCCCTCTGGTATGATTATTTCACGTGAGCATCCTATAAATCCTGATCCTTTATGTTCTGTTCCACACGTAACGACCCCTTATTTTGTTGTTTCCTCTGATGAGGAATCCACTGGGTCTTCTGTGGAACTGGTTCATCCACCGCCTCCGCGTGGTCGTAAGAAGAGTGCGCCGCGTATTCATAAGCATAAGGTGTTATCCGAAGTTAAATCTGCGCCTTTGAGTGCAGGTGGTGAAGGGCCTTACTTTGGGCAGCGCGATAAGACTGTGGAATCTTCGTCCTCCGCCCCTGAAGATGTGGATGTACCTGAGAGTCCGCTGAAGAAGAAGCGAAAACTGGGGAAAGCCCAGAGTAAGAAATCTGGGTCTTCCAGATCTGAGGGTGCTGGTGGAGCTGGGACGGCGCCATTTACGCTGGAGATTAGTCCGCCACCGGAGCGCCGTCCTCTTATTCAGAAGACTGTGAAGAAAGTGACTAGTAAGTGATGTTCATCTTGTCTTTCTTGTCTTCGTTGTAGTAACATGTTTCTGAGTTACGCTTTGTTTTGTTGTAGTTGTTTCTCCGCAAGCTCATGGCTCCTCGGGTCCCACCCCTTCTGAGGTGGAGATTGCCAAGAAAAGGCAGGAAGAGGAGAAGGCGCGAGTAGAGGCTGAGAAAGCTCGGGCGGAGCAAGAGGCAGCTGAGGCCGAGAAGCAGGCCAAGGAAGCTGCCGCCAAGAAAGTGGAGGAGGAGAGGGCTACAGCTGAAAAGCTGCGTTTGGAGGAGATAGCCAAGAAGGCTGAGGTGGAAGCGGTAGCTGAAAAGCTGCGTCTAGAGAAAGAGAAAGTCGAGGCGGAGGCCAAGGCTAAAGATGATGAGGAGGCCACAGAAGTTGCCTCCAAGCAGGTGATGTCTGAAAGTTCTGTGGGTGGTGGTGATACCGGGGTGGTTGGTGATATGCCTTTTGGTGGAAGGTTAAGTGTTGAACGGAGTGACCCGAGTTACTCCGCGGGCGATGTAATCTGGCGCCCGCACTGGAGTATTCAGGAGAACTCCCGTTTTGCGAATCCTCTTACTGCTGAGGAGTTTGTGTCACAAGTGGTTCCTCCTAAGGAGAGGCTCTATCAGGATAGCTTGGCTCGCTCGCAGCTGATAACTGACATCTGTGTTGGGCCAGCGCTTCAGATTGCTGCTGTAGAGTCGTTGAAGCGACGCGATGAAGCGTTTGCCCGTGATATTGCTGAGTTTAACTCTAGGAGGTCAGTGCAAGCGCAGAAAGAGGAGAAGCCGAAGTGTGATGTTGAGAGGTACCGGGAAAGGGCGTACAAGTCTGAGGACAAGGTGAAAGCGCTTGAGCGTGATCATGCGCTAGTTCAGAAGAGGTGGACGGAAGCCTGCCAAGTCACTAACCAGAAGACGATGAGGCTTGAAGAGCAGATCCAAGCGCTGAGGAATGAAAATTCCAAGCTGCAAGAGACTGCTGAAGGTCATCAGAAGGTTTTAGCTGATAAGGATTCGGTGGTGGCAGGCTTGCGCTCTGATTTACATGTCAAAGATCAGGAGCTTGTGAATGCTTCTACCCAGTTGTCCGAGCTGGTAAATGAGAAGGAGGCGTGGGTGAAGGAGAAGCCTGCGCTGATGGAGGAGAGGGCTTCCTTGGAGGAGTCCCTCACTTTGTCGCAGACGGAGGCGGAGAATGCAAAAACTCTGCTGGACGAAGCAAATGTTACGCAGGAGAAAGCCCAGGAGTCTGTTCGCTGTGTGATGACTGAGGGCATCGCCGGGGTAAGTATTTTCCTACCTTTCTCTGTCATTTTGTATAGGCTCTCTTTGACTGTTTTCGCTTGTTTGCAGATTTTTAAGCGGTTCTGGAATGAGCCGAATCTCGGCGATCGGGTTGCTGCCATTGCTGCTGCTGCACGCGCTGCTGCACGCGCTGCTGGGGAGTCTGAGGGTTTCGACACTGGGTTTTACCATGCGCTGAATGAAGGGCGTATAACTAAAGGTGCGCACCATGGTAAACCCAGGGAGAAGGAGTATGAAGCTGAACTCCTTAAGTTTGAGCAAGTCGAATTCCCTATACTGAAGACAATGGAGGACTGTAATCAGTATGCTGATCCTGCTGGCGCCCTCCGTTTCTTTATTGAAGAATCTGACCGTTTGGGTGCGGAGGCACAGAAGAAAGCAAAGCAAGCATCTGGTGAAGCGACGTCCGGGGCAACTCCAGAGGGTATGGAGGAGCAGTTGGTGGATTTCGAGGAGTCTGGGGGGATTAGAGATATGTTTAGGATGGTTTTATTTTGTTTCTGTTTTGTAAAGCTATGGGCAGCTTGAACGCCCCTTTTTGGTTCTATAAAACTTCCAAGTTTATTTTGTATATATTGTTAAATCTTCTTGTGTGATGGTGTGTTTGGATTTGATTATTGAGTCCGGCGATAGTTATGTTTAATATCTATGCCTTGAAGACCCAAGGATCCAATAGTGCACACAATAACGTAGGCGTTGAAAACTTCATAGAATCCTTTTAGAAAAGGACTTAGGCATGTGTAGCCTAAGTGTTTACAAAAGTTATTACATGTAACAGAAACGTAACTGAGCCGCGTTCCACGAGCGCGGGACGGGCGTACCATCAATTTTCTCTAGCGCATAGGCGCCCTTGCCTAAGATCTCCTGAACTCTGTAGGGCCCTTCCCAGGTTGGAGCAAGTTTGCCCTGCTTTTCTGTGTTCGAAGCGCTATTGTTTCGGAGAACATATTCTCCAATGTCAAATGTAACATCACGTATTTTTCCCAAATTTATAAAGTAGTAAAATCACCACTATACCTATATTATACCTCTTTTGTACAAGTATAACCATGTCTAAATCTTTGTATTATTTCAAAGCATTCGTATATATTTTAAATATTTTTCTAGGTGGTATAAAATCAAACAAATACAAAAAATTTCCTAAATAAATACCTATTTTAACTTTTTAGTTATTTTATCTATAATAATAAAAATAATAATAATAATAATAATAATAATAATAATATTTCAGTAAAAAAAACAATAATAAACATATTTTTCTATAAAACTTTGATTTAAAACATCATAGCAAAACTAACTATTATACAAACTCAAACCTAAATAAACCTATAACCCAACCCAACCTGAGCCCATACCCGAACCCACAAACAAACCAGCCATCAAAACCTTTTCCCTGTACCCGAATAACCAGACCCGATCCGGAATCAAACCCACTGACATAACTCAACCAATGACTGCATAATTGAAGCTAGAATTGGAAAGCTTAATCAAACTTTATTGACCAGACGTGGGTGACCATCATTCACGCGTCTAATCCTGCTACTAATCACGCGTTAACAGCTCGAGTTTGAGCATAATTGGCTCGACATTGATCACTCTCGGGTCAATGATCAAAACCTTCCTTTTTGTCCATCATAGTATAAATTGATCCCTTCATCATAACCTAAACACGCCGAAAAACACTTTCCCACAATCAATTCAGTCTGTTCGTCGCTAAGAATTCACGGTTTGAGCATCCGTTGACTTTTTCCTTTGACCGATTCTTATACCCTCAATTCGAAGCTGTAAGTTTAAATTTATTCTATTATGTTGTTATTTGATAGGGTGCGATCAATAACCCTATGTATACCAGGGTTATGGGTTACTGATTCGGTTAATTGGTAAACTAGGGTTCATAGGGTATTATTTGGGGAAGAAGGCTCAAGACCGGTATAATATAAAAGTATTCTTTTCTATGTTTAACTCGTTCTCAGGGTCAGACCAGTTGGTCAGGCTTGTGATTTTAAAACCATAGAACCGGCTACTGACTCGGGTTCGATTCCTAGCCACCACAATCATTTTTTTAAACTCTAATTTCTATTATTTAACCTAAAAATCTTTCAAAATAGTTTTTAAATACCAAACATGATTTATAAATTCTATAAAAATTAATTTATATTATTCAGAAGGCAAAGTTTACCATACAATTTTTAGAATTCCAAAAATTATTTATTTAATATATATTATAAATATTACAAGTTTATTCATTTATAATTTTAAAATTCTATAAATATATCTAAACAATTTTATAAATATCGACAAAAATTATTTTAAACTTATAGATCAATAAGGAATTCAGAAATAAATTTTATTCTGGAAAAACCGTTTATTTAATATTTTTAATTAATTTTTGTTATTTTTAATCATAAATAAATCATAATTAATTATTTTTCAATATTTTTATACCAAAATTTTACATAAATTATTTTTGTTCATTTAGAACAGAAATATAAATTTTAATTTGAAGTTTCTTTAATTTTAATATTTTTAGATATTAAAATCATATTTTGACAAATAGAAATAATTATACTAAATATACAATTTTTGAAAAAAATAATTTTATAAAAATTATTTTCATACTTAAAACCTTATAATATGACCATCTTTAATCAAAAATCTACAAATAGTCTTTTATTTATGAGAGTCCAGTTATGGACCGAACTTGTGGATCGAATACGCATAAACAACTCGGTTTCAGACGGGATGTTCGAGACGAGACAGAAATATACGATAACAACGTCATCACAGATTCGTATTACTACAGAAATGGTTACAGACACTATCATCAGTAGGATAAACGTCTATCTCGTGGCTGGGGGAGGTCGAGCATGACCTCCCCCTTGAGAGCATTCAAAGTACCAACTCACATCACCAAATGAACAATAACACATGAGATTGCTATTTATAGTCCAAAACATCAGTTCCACCTTCGCCCCTTTTCAATGGTCGAATGTGGAGTATTTCCACATTCGCCCATTTGTAATGGTCGAATGTGGAGAACTTCCACATTCGCCCCATATATAATGGTCGAATCTGGATTTATGCTTTGTCCTATATTTTACAACTGCGTCAGATCCATAAAATGCCCTTATGGATCACCACAATCTCATGTAACTCATTACTAATACTCAACCCTAGTCTTATTCGACAGTGACGTCCACAGAAAGTGCATCAACAATCTCCCCCTTGGACGTTGCTGGCGAATCCACAAATCTCTTGCACATCAACAGTCAGAATCACAGGTCTCCCCCTCAATACATGCACCATTGCATTGAGTTAGAAATACAATATCCTTCGTGAACCGACCAAGTAATGCACTACGGACCCTCAGCATCAATACGCAGGAAGTCAACTAGACCACATATATCATTTGCGAATTCAACCGGTCGCTGAATTACAACCAGATCACCTAGTTACGCCAATGTGAAGTCGACAAAGTAATGCACTGCAGTCTCGTAGCATCAGTACCCAGGAATGTCATCTTGACCAAGTACATCACGCGCAATCCAACTAGCCTGATAAGACCCCTACTAGAAAGATTCCATACTGACCGACCAGATATTCAACGTAACATGTAGGTACCACCACTAATTTACGTCTCATATCTGCACTTAACCTTTGCATCACTCTTCACACCAACTGGAGAAGTCTAACTGTCAGTACCCAATTAAACATCTCAAATGTGACTATGTGCAAAACAATCCACTCGAACACCAGTATTTCTATGAAAGTCTTCATCTGTGCTGACTGTGATTGCATTAACACATTCTTCTCTTTTCCTAGCATCTTCAGTCAGTTATTGTTGAAGTATCAGACACACTTACATCAACAATCTCCCCCTTGACTGATGCTTCACCAAGTTTCTCTGAGATCCCGTATAATCAATCAATCATGTTCTTAAGTAACTTCATCTGTTCGACAGAATACAAGCCGTAGACGAGTGGATCAAGCCATCAAAAGTTTTCAGCACTTGAAACTTTCGTTGAACCTACGTGCCACATGACTCCTACTAGGATACCTCATTACTTTCAGAACATTGAAATCTCAGACTTGATTTCCTTCTTCTTAACAACTCTTTAGAACAAGTTCCATAAAACACACAGGAACTGGGTTGACTGTTCTCTTCATGCGGAATAAAAATATGTTCTGTTTTCTGGCCCATAATAGTCATTTGAATCTGATTATCATACTGTTGATTCTCATGACTACCCCACATTAAAACTGTTTCATCATCATCAATTCTTCAACAACTTGGGGAAACCTCATCACCATTCTTCCGAAAATCTTTAAAAATGCCATATTCGAAATTTTTTAGGCCTCAAATTCTACATTCGCCCCTGGTACTTCTACATTCGCCCACTTTTGTTGACCCGAAGGTAGAACAGTAACCAGAATGTAGAATAACACTTGACCCTTTCCACGTTCGCCCAAAATCAGCTACTTTCGCCCACTCGACTTCCACCTTCGCCCGCGCGATCAATCGAATGTGAAAATAGTCACCCGAATGTGGAAAATATTATCACAAAATTCCAGGTTCGCCCAAAATCTCTCCACGTTCGTCCTAAAAATGCTACCTTCGCCCAGTAACATTCCACATTCGCCCGCCCGACTTTCTGAAAGGGGCGAATGTGCAGACTGAACATGTTCTTGATCAATATTTTCTTCAAATCAGTCCACAATCACTCTAATCCTTTGAATTTGATGATGAAACTTGTTCAGAAAGGTGCGGAAATGAAAACCTAACCCTCGAATTCACAAAAACATGGAGAAATCACATGATTTCGGGTTCAATTAAGAATCTAGGGTTTCTAGGGTTTCAACCTTTCAATTATAATCTGATTTTAACGTCTGAAAACAGTAAAAATGAGCTGTGATTGATTCAAACGACTGTTAGATCGTTCAAATCGGTACCACGGCTCTGATACCAATTGAGAGTCCAGTTATGGACCGAACTCGTGGATCGAATACGCATAAACAACTCGGTTTCAGACGGGATGTTCGAGACGAGACAGAAATATACGATAACAACGTCATCACAGATTCGTATTACTACAGAAACGGTTACAGACACTGTCATCAGTAGGATAAACGTCTATCTCGTGGCTGGGGGAGGTCGGGCATGACCTCCCCCTTGAGAGCATTCAAAGTACCAACTCAAATCACCAAATGAACAATAACACATGAGATTGCTATTTATAGTCCAAAACATCAGTTCCACCTTCGCCCCTTTTCAATGGTCGAATGTGGAGTATTTCCACATTCGCCCATTTGTAATGGTCGAATGTGGAGAACTTCCACATTCGCCCCATATATAATGGTCGAATCTGGATTTATGCTTTGTCCTATATTTTACAACTGCGTCAGATCCATAAAATGCCCTTATGGATCACCACAATCTCATGTAACTCATTACTAAGACTCAACCCTAGTCTTATTCGACAGTGACGTCCACAGAAAGTGCATCAACAATTTATTTATTTTCCAATTTTCTTTTATTTATTAACAATTTACCTAATTAATAATTAAACAATTACTTACCCCGAAATTAGGAACCCTAGAATACTTTTAGACTAGAAAACTTAGACTTTTAAGTTTTTCCCAACACTTATTTATTGCCTTAAAATAGGGTGATACTTGGATACACTCGAGCCAAACTTATTCTATATCAAGAGATCCGATACTATCATTAAGGTGAGTTTACATAGCCCCTTTTTACTGTTTTACATTTTTAGGGTGAAACATGTTTAAACATTTTTATACACTAGCAATTACTCATTCTTACATTATTGAAATTTGTGATTCAATTACACTATCATTTACTCATTCTATCATTTGACTGTAACAAAAAGACACAGTACAATCATTAACATTGATCAAGCCGCCTGTTTAGATTATAGCGCTATAGGTCTGACAAACCCATCCCCCCGCATAAATTCATGGATGATCGATAACAGTTACACTTTTACTAACTTACGAGTTAGGTCTCAGTCGACACAAGGTTTGATTGTACAAAAGACGCATTGTTACATGTCGGACTCATATTCTATCATTACTCATTGTTATACTTCAACTATGATTGCTATACAATATATTGTTTTCAACTATATGAAAAACCTATGTATTCTCACCAACTATTTATAGTTGACCCCCTATCTTTCCAACTCAACATGTTTCAGGTTTTACTTGCTATTGGAAGTTGTACAAGTCTTGGATCACATAGGAGCTTTGGACCTAGTTTATGTAAATCAAGTTTATGTATTATTAAATTGTATGACAAATTGTAAATTGTTTAGTAATATTCAACTTCCATTTAGTACCATGAGCTATTGAACAATCATCACTACGTGACATCCCGATGTTTCCGCCATCGGTTGGGGTGTTACAGATTGGTATCAGAGCCATGGTTATAGGGAATTAGGTTATTAGAACAATAATCTAGTCTATAACCATAGGATTTTAACCATTACTTGCTCCTCTTACTTGCAACCCTACTTATTTGTATTCTCTATCTCCCTCCTACATCTTATCCCTACTTTAGTCCCTGCAAGAAGATTGTTCTCCAACGCTGGGTCTACCCTTAGACTAATATGACAAGATTCTCAAGTCTCAACCTAAACTGCCTTGAAGATCCCGTCGAAGTTCTAGATTTTAATAACGAACACGTGCAATCTGGAAGGGTGAACGCCTGTATTCTGAGTTTTCTGTCTAGGACTGGCATTGCGCATAAATCCCAATCAGACGAGGGACCCGGATGTCTACCTGGGAATTCTCGGGATGAGCGTTCACTTATAGGCTAAAGCATGTCTTAACTATGTTATTAGAATCTAGAAGTTTTGATAAGTCAACGTTTTCATTTATTTAATGAATAAATGATTACACTCACTTTCCTTAAAACTAAGCTCTAAAATCTCAAAATTTTACAGCTTAAATCTATCCCATTTCATAATCATATATGGATTTCACAATCATTACCATCTTAGCCACTTGTTTAAATATTTTCAACACCCTACCCAAATTATATTATGTTACATATTTTTTTAAAACTATAATCTCTTACCTTAGCACAACACTAAAGATTTCTTAATATTGTCACATTTTCATGACCTATAAAGTATGGAAAATACGTATTTTTGTCAAAAGATGTCCTCAAATTAATTTCTAAAGGCAAATGTTTATTCATTAGCATAACAAAGGATTTTCGATATAATGTCACCTTGATCTATAAAACCTAATGTCATGTTAAACTAACTGGAATATTTTAATTAAAGCTCACTTAGTTTGTACTATTTAACAACCTTTGTTTCATGTACAAAACCAATTTTCAAAATAAAATCTTCCCATCCATATGAACAATATTTAGTCCCTAAATTCTCCATCGACACTTACTTATTTTCAACTTGTTCAAACTTTTACAATTTTTGGTATTTACCACAATCATGTTTTCTCATACACTTGATTCTAACCTTCGATTCAAACCTCACGATTTATACTGCCACATAATCTCCTTACTACTTGTGTTTCTTTGAAAACCCTTGTTAACTATCTTCACATTCATCATCTTTGATAACCTTGATAAAACCTTAAGTTCCTCATCATCCTTCCAAGAACTAAATTCATATTATTTACCTTCGTGAACATGATTGACTGTTCATTGCATCAAACTTGATTCTTAATTATACATGAGGATTCGATTATCCACCTGAACATTTGATTATTCATAAAAGCATGGAATATAAGCTATTTTGCTATAATCACACCTAGAGTCATTAACCTTGACTAGACAACTCTATTACAACTCGCATGCTATACTTGATACTTGATGCATTTACAAACTTGCTTACATGTATGTATTATCAATTTGCAATTTATGTGTGTAATAATTGGTACACTTAATCAAACAACTTATAGAAGATGAAGTACTTGCTCAACAGTTAGTAGAGTACCAAATAACCTACTCAACGATTGGTAGAGGTCATCATGCCTGCTCAACAGTCGGTAGAGGCCCTACAACCTGCTCAACGACTGGTAGAGGCTATCACACCTGCTCAACAATCGGTAGAGGTTCTTACTCACTGACTGGTAGAGGTCTTTTTCTTGCTCAACAGTTGGACTTATTTTTGGATACATAGTATACGATTCAATCACAAGGTTAATTGTATTATTTTACATGTGTGTTTAGAGTCATAGAAGGATACAAAACCCTAACGTAAGGTAAATTGGTGATTGCGGTCCGGAACGTAATCATGAATTTACAGGTACGTTAAGGTAGTGTGAAATTCTATCAAGGTTTTTCGGTAGCTAATCAATTATAAACTCTAGTTACCTAGTAGTTCATTTAGTCTTTCTATAGTCAATCAACTCACGCACTTCTTTCAAAATTCCAAAAACCTAAGTTTAGTGTTTTGCTAGATTCTTAATCTCCTTGCTATTTCAGGCGAACCTTAAAACTCACATATATATTAAATCTCTTGTCCAAATTATTCGAAACATATTATTCTATTCCTTGCCCTAATTCCTACCCAATCGCCCTCAACCTTGTGTTTTTTAATAACTTCGGGACGAAGTTCCCAAAAGTAGGGGAGACTGTAACATCACGTATTTTTCCCAAATTTATAAAGTAGTAAAATCACCACTATACCTATATTATACCTCTTTTGTACAAGTATAACCATGTCTAAATCTTTGTATTATTTCAAAGCATTCGTATATATTTTAAATATTTTTCTAGGTGGTATAAAATCAAACAAATACAAAAAATTTCCTCAATAAATACCTATTTTAACTTTTTAGTTATTTTATCTATAATAATAATAATAATAATAATAATATTTTAGTAAAAAAACAATAATAAACATATTTTTCTATAAAACTTTGATTTAAAACATCATAGCAAAACTAACTATTATACAAACTCAAACCCAAATAAACCTATAACCCAACCCAACCTGAGCCCATACCCGAACCCACAAACAAACGAGCCATCCAAACCTTTTCCCTGTACCCGAATAACCAGACCCGATCCGGAATCAAACCCACCAACATAACTCAACCATTGACTGCATAATTGAAGCTAGAATTGGAAAGCTTAATCAAACTTTATTGACCAGATGTGGGTGACCATCATTCACGCGTCTAATCCTGCTACTAATCATGCGTTAACAGCTCGAGTTTGAGCATAATTGGCTCGACATTGATCACTCTCGGGTCAATGATCAAAACCTTCCTTTTTGTCCATCATAGTATAAATTGATCCCTTCATCTTAACCTAAACACGCCGAAAAACACTTTCCCACAATCAATTCAGTCTGTTCGTCGCTAAGAATTCACGGTTTGAGCATCTGTTGACTTTTTCCTTTGACCGATTCTTATACCCTCAATTCGATGCTGTAAGTTTAAATTTATTCTATTCTGTTGTTATTTGATAGGGTGCGATCAATAACCCTATGTATACCAGGGTTATGGGTTACTGATTCGGTTAATTGGTAAACTAGGGTTCATAGGGTATTATTTGGGGAAGAAGGCTCAAGACCGGTATAATATAAAAGTATTCTTTTCTATGTTTAACTCGTTCTCAGGGTCAGACCAGTTGGTCAGGCTTGTGATTTTAAAACCATAGAACCGGCTACTGACTCGGGTTCGATTCCTAGCCACCACAATCATTTTTTTTAAACTCTAATTTCTATTATTTAACCTAAAAATCTTTCAAAATAGTTTTTAAATACCAAACATGATTTATAAATTCTATAAAAATTATTTTATATTATTCAGAAGGCAAAGTTTACCATACAATTTTTAGAATTCCAAAAATTATTTATTTAATATATATTATAAATATTACAAGTTTATTCATTTATAATTTTAAAATTCTATAAATATATCTAAACAATTTTATAAATATCCACAAAAATTATTTTAAACTTATAGATCAATAAGGAATTCAGAAATAAATTTTATTCTGGAAAAACCGTTTATTTATTATTTTTAATTAATTTTTGTTATTTTTAATCCTAAATAATTCATAATAAATTCATTTTTTAATATTTTTATACCAAAATTTTACATAAATTATTTTTGTTCAGTTAGAACAGAAATATAAATTTTAATTTTAAGTTTCTTTAATTTTAATATTTTTAGATATTAAAATCATATCTTGACAAATAGAAATAATTATACTAAATATACAATTTTTGAAAAAAATAATTTTATAAAAATTATTTTCATACTTAGAACCTTATAATGTGACCATCTTTAATAAAAAATCTACAAATAGTCTTTTATTTATTTATTTTCCAATTTTCTTTTATTTATTAACAATTTACCTAATTAATAATTAAACAATTACTTACCCCCAAATTAGGAACCCTAGAATACTTTTAGACTAGAAAACTTAGACTTTTAAGTTTTTCCCAACACTTATTTATTGCCTTAAAATAGGGTGATACTTGGATACACTCGAGCCAAACTTATTCTATATCAAGAGATCCGATACTATCATTAAGGTGAGTTTACATAGCCCCTTTTTACTGTTTTACATTTTTGGGGTGAAACATGTTTAAACATTTTTATACACTAGCAATTACTCATTCTTACATTATTGAAATTTGTGATTCAATTACACTATCATTTACTCATTCTATCATTTGACTGTAACAAAAAGACACAGTACAATAATTAACATTGATCAAGCCGCCTGTTTAGATTATAGCGCTATAGGTCCGACAAACCCATCCCCCCGCATAAATTCAGGGATGATCGATAACAGTTACACTTTTACTAACTTACGAGTTAGGTCTCAGTCGACACAAGGTTTGATTGTACAAAAGACGCATTGTTACATGTCGGACTCATATTCTATCATTACTCATTGTTATACTTCAACTATGATTGCTATACAATATATTGTTTTCAACTATATGAAAAACCTATGTATTCTCACCAACTATTTATAGTTGACCCCTCTATCTTTCCAACTCAACATGTTTCAGGTTTTACTTGCTATTGGAAGTTGTACAAGTCTTGGATCACATAGGAGCTTTGGACCTAGTTTATGTAAATCAAGTTTATGTATTATTAAATTATATGACAAATTGTAAATTGTTTAGTAATATTCAACTTCCATTTAGTACCATGAGCTATTGAACAATCATCACTACGTGACATCCCGATGTTTCCGCCATCGGTTGGGGTGTTACATCAAACAAGTGTAGTTTAACTTTCTGGTTGTAGTAGCGCTCCAACTGATTTTTGTATCTGGCCTCTTTGATGGCGGCGAGTTCTAGTCGCTCTTCAAGTAGGTCCAAATTTAGTCATAGTTCTTTGTTGTTTTGCCCTTTATCCGCCATGAGTACTCTTGCGGAGGGGCATCCAATTTCTGCTGGTATAACGGCTTCGGACCCGTAGGTTAGGCTGAATGGGGTTTCGCCATTGCTGGTTTTTGCGAGTATGCGGTTTGCCCATAGGACATGTGGAACCTCATCCACCCATCCAGTTCTTTTGGTTCCGAGTCGCTTTTTGATACCTTCGATTATGCTTCGATTTGCTCTTTCGACTTGGCCGTTTCCTTGGGGATGAGCGACTGATGTGAAGATCTGTTGGACCCCCATTTGCGCCAGCCATTCTTGTAGGTGTTGGTCTATAAATTGGGTTCCGTTGTCGCTTATAATCTGATACGGTAAGCCGAATCTGCATATGATGAATTCCCATATGAACTTCTTGGTGTGCGATCCGTCTATCTTTGCTAGTGGCTTTGCTTCGATCCATTTTGTGAAGTAGTCGATTGCCACTATTAAGAATTTGACGTTTCCTGGTGCTGTGGGAAATGGGCCGACGAGGTCTATCGCCCATTTCTGGAATGGCCACGCCGCTGTGACGGGTACCAAGTCATTCTTGGGACGCAAGGTGTTTGGCACGTGGCGCTGGTAGGATTCGCATTTGCGCAATTCTGCCACCGCGTCTGGGTGCATGCCTGGCCAATAATAACCTGCGTTCATTAACTTGGCAACCACCATTCTTGGCCCGGCATGTAGTCCGCAGATACCCTCGTGAATATCTCTGATGAGGAAGGAGGCTTCTTCCTTGTCGACGCATCGCAGTAGTGGGCCCAGGTATGATCGTCGGTAGAGGATTCCCTCTGTCAGCTCATAGTGCAAGGCTTTGTGTTGGATTTTTCGTGCCTCCGCCTTGTTGTCGGGTAATGTTCCAGATGTCAAGTATGCTTTTAGTGGCGCCATCCAAGATGTAGTACCAGTTTGGATGACGTTTACTTGTCTTGGCGGGACGGATGGTCTTTCTTGTAGTTCGACCCGAACGTCTTTGGCCATGTGGTCGAAGACCGTGGAAGCCATCTTACTCAGTGCGTCTGTGGGTTTGTTCTCGCTTCGGTTGATGTGGGTGACCGTGCATGAAGTGAATTTGCGCATGAGTAACTTGGCCTGCTGTAGGTATAGGGCCATTGTGGCGTCCCTCGTGTCATACGTGCCATTGATGTGTTCGGCTACTAACAGTGAATCAACGTGTGCTTCGAGATGGGGAGCTCCCATTTGTTGTGCGATGCGCAGTCCTGCTAGTAGCGCTTCATATTCTGCTTCATTGTTTGTTGCGGCAAAATCTAAGCGAATGGCGTATGTGTATTCTTTTTTGTTTGGACTGATTAGGCGTAAACCTGCACCTGCGCCGTCAGTATTTGAGACGCCGTCGGTGTAGAGTTTCCAGCTTTCATCTCCAGAGGTTGGTGGTGCGGGGTCTTGCTCGGCTAAGCACTCCGCAATTTTGTCTGTCGGTATTTCGGTGGCGAAGTCAGCGAGTACTTGTCCCTTGACTGCGGGCTGGGTTTGTAATTGATAGTGTGTTCACCCAGTTCGATTGCCCATTTTGCTAGGCGACCTGAGGTTTCTGGTTTTCGTAACACATCGCTGATTCTGTAGTCTGTTAGGACATTTATTGGGTGGCCGTGGAAATACCTGCGCAGTCTGCGCGATGCGTGAATGAGAGCTAGCACTAGTTTTTCCATTTTAGAGTACCTAGTCTCTGCATCTAGCAGGGTTCTGCTAATGTAGTAGATGGGTGTTTGAACGCTTTTTCGGTCTACAAGGAGTACCGCGCCGATTGCCCTCTCCGTGACAGAGAGGTATAGGGTTAACGGTTCCTTGGGTAATGGTGCGGTGAGAGTAGGTAAATTCGTAAGACATTTTTTCATTTCTTGAAAAGCTTTTTCCGCCTCAGGGGTCCAGCGGAAATTACTTTTTTTGAGACAGTTCTTTAGAGTGTCTACAAATTGAAAAGACTTAGAAGCATAATTGGAAAGGAAGCGATTGAGGGCGACGAGGCATCCCATTAGTGTTTGGACTTCCTTTATGGATGTTGGTGAAGGCATTCTTTCGATGGCGAGAACCTTGTCTGGGTTTGCGCGGAATCCGTCCCGCGTGACAACGACTCCAAGGAATTTCCCTTCTTCCATGCCGAAGGAACATTTGCTGGGGTTGAGCTTCATGCGCACCTTTCGCTGTTGATTGAATGTTTTCTGAATGTCTTCCAGCATGTGGTCCTCGTCCTTGCTTTTGATGACGAGATCATCGATGTATACTTCCAAGCGTACGCCTATCTCATCAACGAAGGCGCTGTCCATGAGTCGCTGATATGTGGCTCCCGCATTTTTGAGGCCAAAAGGCATTTTGGTGTAGCAGAAGATTCCTGTATCCGTGCGGAAGGCCGTTTTGTCTTCGTCTTCCTTTGCCATTTGGATTTGGTGGTAGCCTTTGTAGGCGTCAAGGAAGCATTTGAAGCGGTATGGTGTGAGGGAGTCCACCTTTAAATCAATTTCTGGTAGAGGGTAACAATCTTTTGGACAGGCTTTGTTTAAATCTTTGTTATCGACACACATGCGCCATCCGCCCGTTGTTTTCCCTACCATGACTGGGTTGGCTACCCAGGTTTGGTAGCGTATTGGGCGGATAATGCCTGCGTGGAGGAGTTCGTTGACCTGTTCATTCATCGCCTTTGTTTTCTCTGGCCCCATTTTGCGCATCTTCTGGGCGACTGGCTCCACGGATCTGTAAGTGTTGAGTTTGTGTTCCGCGATTTCTCTTGGAACGCCGATCATGTCAGTGGTTGCCAGGCGAATATGTCTATGTTTTTGACCAAAAGTTGCTTGAGGTGCGCTGTTATGGTGTTGGAGATTTCATGGCCGATGATGACCGTTTGGTCCGGGAATTTGGGGTTGAGGACCCAGTTTTCTGGTTCCGAACGGGTTTGCGTTTTTTGTGGTTTTGCCACCTCGATTGCGTTGCATTGTTTGTTCCCTCGAATTATTGCGACGCCGGTGCGGGTAGGGAACCCTACCATTTGGTGGGGGGTGGAGGCGTTGGCGTTGAACTTCGCCAGGCCTTCCCGCCCTAGCAGGACGTCGTGGTGAGATGTTACCGGTAAAACCATGAAGTCACACATTTCTGTGCGTTCGTGGGTACCGTCTGTCAAAGTGACCGGGAAGGTGATTATGCCGCGTGGCATGATGACTTCATCGATAAAGCCTGAGATTGGTGCATTAACTGGAACGAGTCGGGCTTTGTCATCCTCGTCCAGTTGTTGAAAACACTGATCATAGATTATGTCAGTGCTGCTTCCGCCGTCTAGGAACATGGATTGCGTTCGGTAATGTCCTACGACGGCGGTGACGATTAGTGGCGCTGTTGCGGAGGGTCCGCCTCGCACTCGGGGGAGGAGGACGTCCACCTCTTTCCAGGAGTCATCTATTTCTCTTGGGCGCTTACCCTTATTCTGGCGTGTTCCCGCGGCGGAGATCATGTTACAATGATGGCGCGGGTCATGCTGTATGTAACTCATTTGCAGATTCTGGATTTGCTTCTTTCCGGGTTCTTCGCGTTTATCGTCTTGGTTGGTGTTGCGCCCGCCTTTGTTAACGTTTTTGATAAGATGACCGAGTTGGCCCGTCTTTAGTGCCGCCTCTATCTCTAGTTTCAGACTGTAGCAGTTGTCCGTCAGGTGACTATAATCGTTATGGAATTCACAATACTTGGTGTGGTCAACGTTCTTTCTTTTGCCCAGCACTTTGGGCTCCTTGAAAGTGACCTGCTCTGTCTTGAGTACATGTGACGGAGTTTTTGTGAGTGGCGTCCAGTCGGTATTCTTTTTGGGTTGGCCTCTCTGGTCCCTTGATTGTTTGTTGCTGATTGTTTGTCGAGCGTCGTTGGCAGATGAGTATTTTCCTTCATCCGTTGGTCCTGAAATGCGTGCCCAAACGGATTGTTTGCCTTTGTTTCTGTTAGAGTTGTTTGTTTGGCTGTAGCCGCGCTACTGCTTGATGGAGCGCTCCGAGGATGCATATATTTTGGAGGCTTTGATGACTTCTTCCCAAGAATCTGGGACGCCCGTTTTCCCGGACAGTGTTTTCATCAAATCCTCGCTGCGTACTCCATTAATGAAGCCTGCGCGCATGAGCTCTTCTCCGCAGCCGATTTGTAGTGCCTCCTTGTTGTAGCGCACGATGAAGTCTTCTATTGATTCGTTTTCTGTGCGTTGACATAGGAGGATGTGGGCTTTGTCTCGTTTGTGGCGCATGAGATGGGAGAAGTGATCTTTGAATTTCTGGATTAGGTCATCGAAGTCTAGGATGCCTCCTACCGGAAGGTTGTCAAACCAAACTCTGGCTGCGCCTGTAAGGGTCTGCGCGAACAGGTGGCACCAGACTTGTACAGGCCAGAGGACTGTGGTTCCTGCGCACTCGAAGTCGTGTAAGTGATCAGTAGGGTCTCGCAGGCCATCGTACCTGCCGATGCTGCTTGGGAGTTTTGCCTGTTTTTCTATAGGTGCGGTGGCTATTCGTTGACAAAATTTGGAGCTGAGGGCGAACGACTTAGGCCTGTATGGCTTGTTTAAGTCGTCGTCCTCCTTCCTGTGTGATGAGGCCGATTGGTTTCTTGTCACCTTTCGCCTTTTGGGCTTTGAGATTTTTGTGGTGTCTGAGTCGCTGGTTGGCTGATAGCTATCAGACTCTGATGTGGAGTCTGCGGGGTCCTGATCGCGTGTGTTCTTACTGTGATCTCCACCCCGAGACTTGGGACGCGTGGCTTGCTTTTCTTTCCCCTTTCGGCTATGTTTGGCCGATGGGGAAGTGTTGGGTCTGCTGACCTGGAGAAGAACATATGATAGAAAGCCAAAATATACTAAGTGTTGATCAAGAATAAATAACAGAGGTTACAAGAAAGCTTCCTCCAAAGAACTGCTGATTCCCAAACTGCTGATGCTTAAACAACTGATACAAGACAACTGCTGCTGATGAAAGGTCTGATGGATAAAGTCTGAAGAGCAAAAGTCTGATAAAGAACAAGTACTGATCAAAGATCTGAAGAACAAAGGTCTGTTGAACCAACAGCACTTTGGTTCAACAGATGATAAGAAGACATCAGAGTTTTAGTTTAACAGAGTTTTTTCTTTCAGTAGTTTCAATGTAACAGTAGTTTATTGTTTAACAGATGTTGTAGTTTGTTAGTCAGTTAGGGGTCGCTTTCTAGGTGACGTCAGCTAAGTGATCATCAGAGGTTTGTACTTGTCTATAAATAGAACAGTACTTGTACTGTTCTATTGGTCACTCGTCATTCTCTTTAGACAAACAAACTCTGAGTGATCAGGCTGAGGGGGAGCTATAATTGTACCTTTGTAATCTTTCAGTTTAATGAAAGCATTCGATTGATAACAATTATTCTCTATGTTTTGATTATTCTTTATTCCGCTGCACTTTCCATTTATACTTCATTCATGTTTCATAGTTAATCAAAACAATCCAATACTCAGATCCTAACAATTGGTATCAGAGCTTGGTCAATTAAATCTGATCTAATCAATCAATTTAATACACAGATCAGCTCATAATCATTGATATCGTTTGTTTGTCGGGTTAAAACAGAGTAATAGTTTATTTTCGTTTCAACAGTTAGTAAACAGACTTTGTTTTTGAAAAACCAAGAGAATGACTTCACTTAATCAAGATCCACACAACACTGGCACACACAACAAGCCTCCGATGCTTGTCAGATCAGAATACAACATCTGGCAGCGTCGGGTAGCTCATGTGTTAGCACAACAGAACACAGGGTGCTGGAAATCGGTAGTATTTGGACCACATGTTCCAATGGTACCGAGTGCCGAGGATCCAAAGATCCAAGTACCAAAGAGTGTTGAGAACTACTCAGAGCAAGATTTTCAGAAAATCGAGCTAGATTCCAAGGCTTTCAGCATAGTAGCCATGGCACTGCCGAATGATATCTATGCCGGTCTCTTGCACTGCAATAGTGCTAAAGAACTGTGGGATGCTCTTAAAGAGCAATTCGGGGGAACTGATGATGTGATTGAAAACAACCGTGAAATACTTAACCAACAATATGAAACGTTTAGTCACATAAAAGGGGAGTCATTAACACAACAGTTTGAAAGGTTTAACTGTCTAATTAGTGAACTTAAACTGGTTGGTCTAACTTTTCCTAATTCAACACTGAATCATAGGTTTCTTAGATCACTTCAGGACAAATGGGACACTATAGCTATAGTTATGAGAAACTCTATCGGATTCAAAGACCTAACCCTGACCCAGCTTCATGGTAAGCTCCTGACTTATGAAAGGGAGCTTAACCAGAAAAAGAAGCTCCAGGACTCTGGCAAAGTGTCAGATGACTATGTATTTGGTAATACTGCACTGTTGGGTCAGGATGATGGTTCTGGAAGTAGTAAGGATCAGAGTTATGATCATTACATTGACATAACAACTGGTTTCAATAATGATTCTTACTCATCACCAAACAACTGTGCTTTCACAGCCAGTGGTGATATCCAGGCTTCTGATAATTCATCTTTTGTGTACAATGACTTGCAATACATTGACCCTTTGGACCTAGAAGAAATGGACATCTTACATCAGGTTGCCCTGCTCAGTATTAGAACCAATAACTTCTATAAGAAAACTGGCAGGAGGTACCCAGGTTTACATGGTGGGTCAAAGGTTGGGTTGGATAAATCAAAGATAAAGTGTTACAAGTGTCATAGAATGGGTCATTTTGCTAGGGAGTGTAGGAGTCAAAATGGAGTTCCTATGATTACCTATCCAAATCAAAGACCACAGACCAACACTTATCAAACCATCCCTAATGTACCTAATGTGCAAAACACTGCTCACTTTGCACAGACCCAAACCACTGTTCCTGTGCATTATGTCCAAACCACTGTTCCTCAGTATCACTATGTCCAAACACCTGTTGCTCAGGCCCCTGTGCCAATGACTGTTACTCCACCCTCTGCTCCTGCAGAGACCAGTCAACCAGGTCAACAGAGTTTCTTTACTCAAGGCTTTGTTGATTGGAGCAGTCTACCAGATGAGATAACAGATGACAACATTGCTCTAGTTGCTAACACTGAAAAGGATTTTTGTTTTATGGCACTAGAAACAATTGTTGAAGAGACTGATTCTGAGGAAGTGGTGTCTATGTCTGAAAATGTGACTGATGGTGTTGCTGGTGAGTTTGTTTCAGCTGAAGAATCTGAAGTGGAGGTTGTGAATCTATGAGACCCCTGGGGTAGTGATGACTGTGACTGCCAGTGTAACTGTGCCTTGATGGCTGCTGCTAAGGTATCTCCTCAAATCTTAAATGACTTGTGTTCAGACAAATGTATTGTGGCATTTGCTAAGATAAAAGAGGTGAATGAAAACTTTAGAAAGAAAATTTTGGATTCTGAAATTCAGTTTGAAAAACTTACAAAAAGGTTAAAATCAAAAATATCTGAAAAGGAGTCTGAAATCAGCAGTTTAAAACATGAAGCAAGCATAACCAAAGACCAGCTTCAGACTATGATAACAAAATATCATAGTTGTAAGAAGGAGCTTGAGTCCACCCAAGTTGAATGTAAGAAATGGGTGGAATCATCAAAGGGTTTTGAGATGATTGTCAACCAACAATCTAAAAGTCATGTGAAATTTGGGTTTGGTTTTAAAACCACTGATCAAGTTTCACAAACCACTGACAAAAAGGAACCACAGTTGGTTGAGGTCATCCCTACAAACTCAAAAGGTCAAGAAATCAAGGTTACTGAACCCAATGGCAAGAAAATCATTCTTCAAAAGTTGGAAGGTACACCCTCATTTGATGAAATTCAGAAATATCAATTCAAACCAACATGGTCAGATGAGTGTGAAGTCCTTGAAAATTTCAAACCAATGACCTTCAAAACCTCTGATGGTAAAATGGCACCACAGGCCAAAGTAATCCCTCTAGTAAGTCTTCCAACAGATGATGAAACATCTGTTGAAAAGAAGAAAGAAAAAGGGAAAGCTAAGAACAACTTGTTTTGTGATTTTTGTGAAAAGAAGAACCATGTCACCAAAAACTGTTTTCTTCTAAAAGCATATGACATCAACAAAACAACAAGTTTAAATGATTCAAAATCTAAAGAATGTTCAATTTGCAAGAAAAAGAATCACAAAACAAAAGAGTGCCTATATCTCAAAAATTTTGATGAAAAGATAAAAGAGTATAAGGCTAAAACTCTGGAAAGTCAAGTGGTAAGTACTTCAAAAGGAAAACCCAAACAGACTTTTGAATCAGTCCAAACATCTGTTACCAAAAGTCTGAACAAAAACACTGCTCCCAGAGAAGTTCAGGTAACAGATGCTCCACCTGTTAACAGATTACCAAGAGGATATGGACAACCCACTTGTCATCGTCTGCCACATGTTTATGAAGAGCCCAAGAGGCCTTCAAAACCAAAAGTGAACAGACACCCTCATGGTTTTCAACAACTGATAGGAAATGATCAAACATCTGCTGGACCAAGTGTTGACATACAAGCACTGGCAAATGGTCAACTGCAGCTGTTGAACTTAGTTCAAAAGCTAGTCCAAACCACTGATCATTCTCCTCAACTTAAGGCTGAGACAGCTAAGGACCCATCCAAAGCCAATTTGGCTTTGGACACTCACCAAAACTAAAATCTTTACTGATGTGCAGGGAGCTTCTGCTTGTTTAGACAGTTTATGGTATGTAGATAGTGGAGGCTCCAGGCACATGACTGGATGTAGAGCCCTTCTTCTGGACTTTCTTGCTCATGGAGGGGGTGATATATCCTTTGGTAATGATTCTAAAGGTAAAGTGTTGGGTTCTGGTACTGTCAAAGCAGGGAGGCTTAAGTTTGAAAATGTTAATCTAATAGACAATCTAAAATTTAATTTACTTAGTGTATCACAAATGAGTGACAAAGGCTTTGGGTCATTCTTCACTAAGCAAACTTGTAAGATTGTTGGCCCAGAGGCTGTAGAAAAGATTAACACCATCATTGCTGAGAGCAAAGCACAACTTGTTGCTCACAGAAGTGGCAATGTGTATGTAGTTGATATGTTGAAGGATAATCCTACTGCAAATGTCTGTCTGTTCTCAGCTGCCTCTACCAAAGAGACAGAATTGTGGCATAGGAGACTTGGTCACACCAACCTTCAAACTATCAACTCACTCTCCCAACAAAACCTTGTCAGAGGTTTACCATCAAAAGAATTCAAATGTGATGAGCATTGTGTTTCCTGTTTAAAAGGTAAACAACATAAAAGCTCTTACAAATCAATTGATGAGTCCAAAACTAGTCAGTGTTTACAAATGTTGCACATGGACTTGTTTGGCCCTGTAAAAATCATGAGTCTAAGAAGGAAAAGATTTTGTCTTGTCATAGTTGATGATTTTTCTAGGTTTACATGGACTTATTTTTTACACTCTAAGGATGAGACTGCAGGTATCTTGAAGGACTTTGTCACCAAAGTTGAAAAACAATATGACTTGCCAGTAAAAGTCTTTAGGAGTGACAATGGAACAGAGTTTAAAAATAAGGAGTTAGATGAATTCTGTGTGTCAAAAGGGATTGTAAGGCAGTACAGCATCCCAAGAACACCAGAGCAGAATGGGGTGGTTGAAAGGAAGAACAGGACTCTCATTGAGGCTGCAAGAACAATGCTAGCAGATTCTGGTTTACCTCTGTCCTTTTGGGCAGAAGCTGTAAACACTGCTTGCTATGTTCAAAACAGAGTTTTAATCAACCCTAGACATCAAAAGACTGCTTATGAAATTCTGTTTAAAATCAAGCCACTGATATCATTTTTCAAAGTCTTTGGCTGCCCATGTTTCATTTTAAATCTTAAAGATTCCATTTCAAAATTTGCAGCCAAAGTGGATTGTGGATATTTTCTGGGGTATTCTTCTATTGCAAAGGCCTATAAAGTGTTTAACACAAGGACTAAAACAATAGAAGAAACTCTGAATGTGAAGTTCAATGAACTTTCTTCTTTAAAAATCCCAGCAAACCCTGCTGAGTTGTTTGATTTAGATAAATTCAAATTTGAAGATATTGCTGTCAAAACTAACCCTGCAGGTACTCCACAATCTTCACAACAAGACTACAGAATAGATGTTGTGGTTCCTTACCACTACAAAGTCTATCCTGCATCAGAGGAAGCAGTGGTTCAAAACAACTGTCAAAACTCTGTCACAGCTGAGTCAGCCACTGTTGGCCAGTCTTACCTTCAATCCACTGATTCACCCAGCCAATCCACTGTTCAATCATCTGTTGACAAGAGTCAATCATTTGTTGACAAAAGTCAGTCCAATCTTACACCACTTGGACCAATTCCTCCACCTCCATTCCAAACATCTGTTGCCTCTTCAGAAGTGCCAACAGATGTTATGTCAACAGAGTCTCCAAACCTCTGTCCTTCACCACAAAATGCCATCATACCATATCAGGGAGATCTAATCTACCTAAGAGCTCATCCACCAGATCAAATCATTGGCAACATCAGAGAAGGTGTGCTCACAAGGAGCCAATCTTCAAACATCTGTCTTTTTGCAGGCTTTCTATCCCTTACACAACCTGTCAAGTACCAAGAGGCACTGAAAGACAACAGTTGGGTAGAAGCCATGCAAGAAGAACTCCTTCAGTTCAAAAGACAACAAGTATGGGAACTTGTACCACTGCCTAAGGATGTCTGTCCAATTGGCACAAAGTGGGTCTTCAAAAACAAAACTGATGAAAGGGGTATAGTTGTCAAGAACAAAGCCAGGTTAGTGGTTCAAGGCTTCAGACAAGAAGAGGGTATTGACTATGATGAAACCTTTGCCCCTGTAGCAAGGTTAGAAGCTATCAGACTTTTCTTAGCCTTTGCTGTCAATCACAACATCAAGGTGTATCAGATGGACATCAAGTGTGCCTTCCTATATGGCAAAATTCAGGAGGAGGTCTATGTATGTCAACCACCTGGTTTTGAAGACACATTCCATCCTGATCATGTCTACAAGCTTAACAAAGCATTGTATGGACTCAAACAAGCACCAAGAGCCTGGTATGAAACTCTCTCTACTTTTCTCTTATCCATTGGTTTCACAAGAGGTAAAATTGATAAAACCTTGTTTTTAAAATGGAAAGGAAAAGATTTAATGATTGTTCAAATATATGTGGATGACATCATTTTTGGATCCACATGTAATAAAATGTGTGAGGAGTTTAGGGAACTCATGACAGCAGAGTTTGAAATGAGTGCTATGGGTGAACTTCAGTGCTTTCTTGGTCTCCAAGTAAAGCAACTGCAAAATGGCACTTTCATTCATCAAAACAAGTATGTGAAAAACTTGTTAACAAAATTTGAGATGAATGATTGTAAGCCATGTAGTACACCCATGAGCACTGTCAAGCCACTCACTGATGATGAAAAGGATGAACTTGTTGATCAGACACACTATAGATGTATGATTGGGTCTTTATTGTACTTAACAGCATCCAGGCCAGACATTATGTTTGCAACCTGTGTGTGTGCTAGATCTCAGGCTTCTCCTAGAAAGTCTAACCTTATTGCTGTGAAAAGGATCTTCAGATACCTAAAAGGTGCTCCCACACTTGGTATCTGGTATCCTGCTAATGGAAACATTGAGCTTTCAGGTTATTCAGATAGTGACTTTGCTGGCTGCCATACCACAAGGAAGTCCACATCAGGAGGGTGCCAGTTTCTAGGGAATGCCTTAGTTTCTTGGCAAAGCAAAAAGCAAGCAGCTGTTTCAACATCCACTGCTGAAGCTGAATACATTGCTGCTGCAAGCTGTACAGCCCAACTCATGTGGCTTCAAAATCAATTACTGGATTTTGGGATAACCGCACTGAGGACTCCACTCATGTTGGATAGTCAAGCTGCTGAAAATATCATCAAAAATCCAGTCTCCCACTCAACCACCAAGCACATAGATATTAGACATCACTTTGTCAGGGATAGCTATGAAAAAGGTTTGATTTCTCTGCACCATGTTCCAACAGAGGATCAGTTGGCAGATGTGCTGACAAAAGCTTTAGACACATCTACCTTCACAAATCTGATCTCTCGAATTGGAATGTTAAACATGGATTAAAAACAACAAAAATGTTTTCAATAAAAACATTAAAATGTTTTCAGAAAATCAAATTTTGCTAGAATAACACTTTGGTTGAAAAATCTATTTTAAAACCACTGATTCAGATAAAACAACCACTGTTTTATTAAAACCACTGTTAGTTGAAAAATCTGTTTCAAACATCTGATCAGGTAAAACAACCACTGTTGGTTGAAAAATCTGTTTCAAACATCTGATCAGATAAAACAACTGTTTTCATCAGTCTTTTGGTTAAACAACAGAGGTTGGCAACAGAGGTTTAACAAAACAGCTGTATGCCACCAGATGTTTTAACCATCAGATGTTTGCCACGTCTGCTCTCAAAAGCAGAGTTTTGCCACATCAGCGGTTTAACCAGAGCCTATAAAACCCTGTTCTTTCCCCCAACAGCAGTTTTACTGTCTCATTGTATTCAAAATACTAAAAACCGCTCTCGTCTTCCTCATAACCCTCAATCAAAGTTCTTCGCTTTCATAATCAAAATCCATTAAAATGGAACTTCAAACAAAAGCCACTCACAATTTCCTTCCATATTTGGTTAAAACCGAAGACAACACACCATTCCATTCCACCATTGACATCATCAATAACTCAAAATATAAAAATGTTCTTATTGCTGATGCCCCCATATACCTGGAAACACTCCAAGAATTCTGGGCAACTGCTGAGGTTTTATACCAAGACAAAAAGCCTACGTCCATAATTTCAAAAATTGGAGCCACCAGTATCGCCATAACTCCTGAGATCATCTCCACTACCTTCTCACTGAACGACTTGTCAGGTATGGATACTTTTCCAAAAACAGAGCTTCACACTGAGTTTCAAGAGAGAGGGTATGATGCTCAAATGACTGGTTCCACTCTATACAAAAAGTTTTTTCCACCAGTCATGAAATTTTTCTTCCATACCCTTCTCCTCTGTGCCTCTGCCAAGACTACTTCCTTCAATGAAATCCCATTAAGGATACAATACTTGGGATATGCTATGTTGTCAGACTCTGACTTCAACCTATCTCAGGGATTGTTTTCAGACTTGGTATCAAATGTGAAAGCCATAAAATCTGGCTCAAACAATGCTTTTCTACTCTACCCTAGAATTCTAAGTGTAATTCTACAAAAACTTTTACCTGAAAAGGATTTTCAAAAGGGAGAGTCATTTCAAATGAAAAGTCTAACTGATGAAACTTTTACAAGAATGCTGGGTTCCTCAACCCAAGAAAAAGCACCAAAAGTTCAAAAAGTTTCCAAAACACAACCAAAGAGGACAAAGACAACAACTGTTGTTGAAACCTCTGTTGGTGAGCCCACTGCTCCTGGTGATCATGGCACTTCATCCAGTGCTGTGAAACCCACACCAGCCACCAAAAGAAAACGTCCATCCACCAAAACAACCACCAAAACCAAAAAGGGACTTCTGGAAGATGAGATACCAGAAGCTAACCCTGTTGCATCACCAAAGCAACATGAAACCACTGTTGTTACTTCCTCACAACAGTTGGAGATATCTCAACCCAAGCAAACTCCTCAAGATTCCTCACAAAAGGAACTTGTTGTAAGCCAAAGGGAACCTCAAACTGAGGCATATGAGTCACTTGATCATATGTTTACAAGCCCATCTCCCAGGGCTAATCAGCTTCTTACTCCACCTACATCACCACCACATGTCCCACAAACAATGCAACCCCTGTTTGAGGCTATTGATAAAACTCAGGATAACCCCAGTTCCTCTCCTTCACCTATCACTGAGAGTATGCCACTACCAGTGACTGGGGCTGAGGAAAATCAATCAGCCATCCCACAAACAGATGAGGAGGTTATACTCCCAGAAGTCAATGTTACTTCTGTTGAGGTTTCAAGAGAAGCAGCCACTACTGCTGTAGAGACCATTGTCTCACAGCAGGACAGTGGTTACATTGCTAAGACTTCCTTGAAGGCAACAACTGATGAAGACACAATTGTGTCTCCTAAAACAGTTGGAAGTCCCCAGAACCAAGACAAAGGGGCAGCAGGTTCTTATTCTATGGACTCACCTCCTAGAACTGAACCAGCTAAAACTACCTCTGGTAGGGACTCAGATGAACCTATTAATTTGGGTGATGAGTCAAAACTACAAGAATTGACGGCTAAAGTTCAAAACCTTGAATCCTCTGTTGCTGACATCAAATCTGATGTCAAGTCAATATTGGAGACATTGAATAACTTTACAAAAAGTCAACCATCAACTGCTGATGTTGCTAATGAGCTATGGAAATCTGTTTCCCCCATCATCATAGCTCATCGAAAATTAGCAGATCAGACACAGGAAACTTACATGACTTTGATCAGAAATATGGTGGATGCCAGATTCAATGATACAAAGGCTGACATCAAGGTGATCAAAGACCACTTGCTGAAGACCACTGGCTCTGCCCCTACCACAATTCTCAGAGATGAAGATGATGATGAATTCACTGCTGATGATGCCAAAAAGGGGGAGAGTGGCAGAGATAGGCTACCAAAACTTAATCCATTTGGTGAACCACCCTCACAAAAAGGGAAGAAGCCAACTGCTGACAAACCAGGGTCACCCAAATCAGCTCCACAAACTCAACAACCAAATGTTCAGATCCCTGTCTCTGAACCAGCTCCAGCATCAAAGGCAAAAGAAGTTGACACTTCAGCTAATGAAAAAGCTGAAAAGGCTGCTCAAGACAAAATGAAAAGGGCTGATACATTGGAAGTAAAGGCAGAGAGGTTGGTGCAGCTGAAAAAGGAACAGCAGCAGGAAGTGGAAGATGTGAACACTTCAAAGAGAAAGAAAATGCCAGCCAAACACACTAGAAAACCACCTTCCAAATTAACTGCTGAAACCTCTGTTGTACAAACACCTGTTACCACAACCACTGCTCCACAAACCACTGCCACCACAACCTCTGCTACCCAAACCACTGCACATAAAACAACTGAAACTAAAACCACTGATAAAACATCTACACAACCCAAACCAGTAACCAAACCAGTCACTAAACCAACCACAACTCAACCAACTCCCAAACCTACTCCAACACAAACCACTCCCAAACCTACTCCAACACAAACCACTGCCAAACCTACTTCAACACAACCCAAAACCCAAACAACTGCTGGTTCCACAAAAGGACCAACAGATGTTTCTCAAACTACTGCCACATCCTCACCTTCACCCAAAATCTTGTATAGCAGAAAAAGGAAATCCACCTTTGTTATACAAGATGAAAACATCCATAACACACCACCTAACACCCCAATCTCATCCACACCAGTCAATGCCATTCCACTCACATCTTACTCACCACACACTGCTGAATTCAGATCACACAGACCACCACCAACCATCAGCCCATTGGCTGAGAAGTATCCCCTTGAGTTGGATTTAATCAAGGGGGAACTTCAATCCTTCTATAATACTGATCAGCCATCAGAAAGATCCTTCCCATCTCTTAAAGGCTTCCCTGTTCCACTCAACATAGACACATATCTCAAATACAAGGGTGAACAGGCTGATGCTGTCATCAAAGAGAAGTGCAAAGGGAAGGATGACAGGACTGCTCAGGGCATCCATTCAGCAGAGCTTAGCAAAATCAGAAGGATTGAAGATTATGCTAAGACCCTGAGCAACTCCATGTCAACCATGCCTCTCAGCAGACACTTGGAAATGGAAGTAAGGGATTCACTGCTGGAACAGATCTTGGCATCCAAGCCTTATAAAGCAACAAAGAACCAATTTACAGGCTGGACCACACATGCTCTAAGGGAAGAACTAATCAGAATAGAGAACATGGCCAAGAATCCTCCTGCTAAGGTCTCTGCTCCTGATTTCAAAAAGGGGAGAGATGAAGCTAGAGCCTTGAAATTCAGAAGAATGAGACAAGAGCTTGTAGCAGCTAAGTATGGAGAGATGAAGTCTGTTGCCAGATGGTCAGAGATCAGGCTAATTGAAACATACAAAAAGCTTGAACAAGAAAGAAAGACCAATCCTGATCTTCCAAGAAAACCTGTGTATGATGATGCTCCCAAGAAACCCTCTCAGGCCTTCACATTAGACAGTTTACTGGAAACTTCAGATCTTACCATTGCTGCTAGAAGACAATTTAAGAAGCAAAAAGAAATGACTGAAGAAGAAACAAGACAGTTCACTGATACTTATGTGAAAGAGGGGATCTTGAATCAAATCAGATCTTTTTCTGATCCTGTGTCAGACAGGCTCAGAGAACTCATTGGAAGGCCACCATCACCAAACTCATCCAAAATAAAGATGCATCCCAGTCACTCCTCTGATTCTAAAATTCTAAAATGGAAGTCTGATAAAGAGACCCATGAATTGACATTGCTCAGATCAGATGGTAGTATTCAGAAGCTGAGTATGGATGAGGCACCTGGCCTAAGTGCTGAAGATCTCCAGACACTTCTAAATTTGACACTGGATAGAGATGCTGAAGACCTCTTCTCTCTACACTTTGAATTGCAACTAAAAGGGCAAATTAGAGAAAGTCTGATGAGGAATAAAGATCAAGAATAAAGCAGAGTTTTGGCATCATCTGTTCTAGGGGGAGATTGTTGGGTCTACTGACCTGGAGAAGAACAGATGATAGAAAGCCAAAATATACTAAGTGTTGATCAAGAATAAATAACAGAGGTTACAAGAAAGCTTCCTCCAAAGAACTGCTGATTCCCAAACTGCTGATGCTTAAACAACTGATACAAGACAACTGCTGCTGATGAAAGGTCTGATGGATAAAGTCTGAAGAGCAAAAGTCTGATAAAGAACAAGTACTGATCAAAGATCTGAAGAACAAAGGTCTGTTGAACCAACAGCACTTTGGTTCAACAGATGATAAGAAGACATCAGAGTTTTAGTTTAACAGAGTTTTTTCTTTCAGTAGTTTCAATGTAACAGTAGTTTATTGTTTAACAGATGTTGTAGTTTGTTAGTCAGTTAGGGGTCGCTTTCTAGGTGACGTCAGCTAAGTGATCATCAGAGGTTTGTACTTGTCTATAAATAGAACAGTACTTGTACTGTTCTATTGGTCACTCGTCATTCTCTTTAGACAAACAAACTCTGAGTGATCAGGCTGAGGGGGAGCTATAATTGTACCTTTGTAATCTTTCAGTTTAATGAAAGCATTCGATTGATAACAATTATTCTCTATGTTTTGATTATTCTTTATTCCGCTGCACTTTCCATTTATACTTCATTCATGTTTCATAGTTAATCAAAACAATCCAATACTCAGATCCTAACAGGAAGCCTTGCTTTTGGATTTATCGGTTTGGAGTTTCACCAACATGTTTTGATAGATCTTGGTATTTTTGAGCTGTTTGTGAAAAAGCCACTCGTCGGGGTCCACCGGTGCAGTGGGTATGTCAGATTCGGATGAGTCTGAGCAAGAAACCGCCCGGGGCGGTGTTTCTTCCCTTGTGGCTGCTTGTGTTATGCCCTTATCCGGAGTTTGGAGCATGCCCGTTCTGGTGGTCTGAATGACTGCAGAAGGGGTTGCTCCTGCGGCTCCGGTAGGGGTTAGATCAGCCATTTGGTGAGTTTAAAGGATGGAGTTTTGAAAGTTTTTCGAATCTTTCAGCCGACACGGATGGCGCCAATGAAGAAACAACGAGTATAAAGGATAATAGGAGTGGGATGCAATGACTCGTGTTCGCTGCAGGGTATAATCCTTTGCTCACGACGATGGTTAATCTATGGTTGTATGCATAAACGACAAGCAGAGTAATGTAAAAGACAACGATATAAGTGGTTCGGTGTGACACCCGGCAACTTCCGGTAACTAACTCTTGACAACTTAGTAAAGTCTACCTTAGCGAGTCGCGCATACGTTACACAAAACAAGGTCGGTCGAGTCGAGTCGCACATCATTAGGGTTTTAACGTACGCAAGTCTCGAGTCCCGGGAATTGGTGAACGAGTGTGAACGTGTTTACTTTCATGCATTAGGTGTTTATAATCATTATGTGACTTGTCGGTATGTGAAAATGTGTTAACATATGTTAAAACGGAGTTTAACGCGCCAAATACACCATCTTGGACCCTGTAGGCGATTAGCCTGGCTAATTGCCATCAGGGGTGGCGATTAGCCACTCCCTGCAGGCGATTAGCATGGCTAATTGCCTTCAGGGGTGGCGATTAGCCCTCTCTGTAGGCGATTAGCAGGGCTAATCGCCTGCAACTGCTGCATAATCGCCTGCAACATACTTGACGACTAAAAACACCTATAAATACCACCCTTGACCTCCAAAACATTATTTACACAACCCTAGCCGTCCCATAACATATCTCAACCCACAAACACCCTCTGGAACCCATTTTTACACACAAACAACCATTTCCAAGCTTATTCCATCATCTACTCTTAAATACAAGGTGTGTTCTTCAAACCCAAACCTTTAAATGATTATGTTTTACTCCCTAAATGTCCAGACCTGACTTTTAAAGGTTTTTGTCTTTGAAAATCCATTTAAAACCGTTTCTAAACAAACCCACACCTTTACATGTGTTAAATGTGTTATATGTGATTAAAGATTGAGTTTTTGGGATTTAATCATGATGGTTTTTGTGTTATTATGACGTTTATAGCTGTTACAAGTTAGTATGATGATGTCCTAGGAGTTTGGATGGTTTTGATCGTGTATTATGGATACTTGATGTTTTGACCCGTTTGAATGATTTTGGATGATTTAGGATGATATGAGGTGTGTTGTTGATTGCTTGATGTTAGGGTTTGCTCTAGGATGATGTTAGAACAGTAGGATACCTTCGGACAACGTGATTATGTGATTAGATCTGAATATTTGCTATTTAGGGCAAGTTATTGCATGTTGATGTGATGTTTTCATGTTAAAATTGCTATTTTGGGAAAACGCTCGCATTCGGGACTGTTAGAATGATGAAAACTTAGGGGTTTTGCTTGAAATATGTTTGTTAATATGTTAGAATGATTATTGGGTGTTTGCGCACGTTTCGGATCTGATTTGGAGGGTTAAACGCGCGAAAAACCACAATTGCTGCACTGCAGGCGATTAGCAATCCTAATTGCCTATGTATCAGGCGATTAGGGGCATAATCGCCTGATGCATGGGCTACTCGTGTGTTGTAGGTGGCGATTAGCTCCCTAATTGCTAGCAAGTCATGCAATTGTGATCCTAATTGCTAGCAAGTCATGCAATTGTGACCCTAATCACTAGTTAAGCCCTGAATTGCATACCACATGACCATAATCGCCTGATATGCATGTGATTAGCCCTAATCACCTAACATAGGTGGCGATTAGCCCTGCTAATTGCCTGTTGACCATCCCTAATCACGTGTTGACTTTCCTAATTGCATGCTAAGTCCCTAATCGCATGAAATGCTGTTGTAAGTGTATTTTAACATCCCGAAACCCGATTTGACACCTAGGAACATGATAGGAACCCCGTGACATGCTTAGTAACATAGTAACACGTGTTCGGACTTGTTCGTGCGTTATTTGACCTATGTGTTAGAATCGTTGAACTTTAACGCATGTTAAGGACTAAGTTGCATGATTTGTGTATGTTTGAGTATGAGATGAACACGTGGGGTCTCGGGTCACCAATGGGATGTCGAGTCTTGTACATTTGGTCAGTTTAACAGTCAACGCATTTTCAAACGAACCTGGTTATGGTCTGGGCATCTAGGGACTAACTAACCTACGGGTTGTTAGTCTAAGTACTTGTAACTGTCATATGTTAGGTCGCCGCTTTACGGGGCTAGCATAGCTTGTTGGTTTAAATCACTTTCGAAGTAACGCAACCCAAGGTGAGTTCACGGCCCCTCTTTTATACGTTTTCTTTCGGGGGAGAAACATGCCACGCAAATTAACAAACTCAATGCTTTCATATAAACATGTAACTCTTTTGGAAACGCTTTACTCATTTTGAATACATAACTGTTTTTGGGAAGTGACTTGTTGTAAACACGCTACGCTTTTGAAACACTTTTGGGAAGTAACACTTTTGGAAAGCAACACCTTTGAATGCAACGCTTTTGAAACACAACTCTTGATTTGCAACACTTTTGTTTACTACACGACGAAACAAGGAGTCCCGGGGGAAACCATGAATGTGCGGGGTAGCACAACGGGGAAATGTGGATAGATCTATTGGGCCTGACAAACCCCACCCGTCGGCTAGGAGCCGGGCGGGTGCATATTGTCTCTGGTTTAGCAACACAAGCAACTCAAACACGGGCAGCCACTCAAGCAACGCTGTCAGTAATGGTTTCAGCATCACAGTCGTAGTAGTAGTAGGAAACGCTTGTTTGTTCGTTTGTTTATTCGTTTAACGTACCTTATGACATTGTATTTTGTGATCAACGCGCAACACACGGAAACTTATTGTAAACTTAAACCTGTGAACTCACCAGCATTATATGTTGACCCGTTTTTGGCATGATTTCTCAGGTCGCTAAGGTAGCAGCATCTCAGGGCTTAGGCGCACGCGTCTGCACGGCGTCTAGTTTAGGTTCATGGTTTTGTTATTAAACAAGTTTGGAAACTTTTGGGATTTAGTTTGTAAAACAATGCTTCCGCTGTTAATTCAAATGGTTTGGATTTATGTTTTCATTTTACGTATCTTATCATATAGTGTTGTTTATTGTGACCGTTGACTTGGATCCTGGTGTGTCACACGCCTCGCGGTAGAACTCCGCAGGTGGTAATTTGAGGGTGTGACAGATTGGTATCAGAGCCAATGGTTATAGTGAACTAGGACTGCATGTAGAGTCTAGACTATAGCCGAGTCTCACACACTAGACGGTCACATACATTCGAGTCGTGTCTTTTGGTAAACATACTAACCTTGTCGGGGTGTCGGTATCCCTACCACACGGTGTCACATTGCCTATCTCATTCTTGGTTATTCCTAGCTTCACTTTATCTTCTCCTTCGGGTTTACAGTCGTGGGAACTTGTTTGATGATATTTTGAGTTGGTTATATCTTCCTAGGATATGGGTGTCGGGTGACTTGAGGTTCGAGCTCGGGGCACGCCTTGAGGACCATGTAGAGCAATTTATCATTTCGGGTGCACACGAAATGATAAGTTGAAATGCATGAAAGACTTGGTGGATCTCGGGTTGGGATTAATGGTCACATTGTACCCAATCCTGGATTTTTCGTATTCTCTTGGTTTAGCGTTGGTGATGGGTCTGAGTGTTTGTTTCTTGTCTTTCTCAGAAGATGTCTGGAATTCGCGGTGGACGTAGAGGCGGTGGTCGTACTGGCGGACGCAATGGTGGCGGTGGTCGTGGAGGGGTGAACCTAACTCAGGAGGATCTGAACACCTTGCTGCAGGCTGCCTTTCAGGCAGGACACAATGCTCATGGCGGTGAGTTGATCCTATCAGTTTTGCCTCGTTGTGAGCATGGTACCCTTCTTTTGTGGTTTTCTTACGTGTTTCGTTTCAGGCGGTGTTGTTAATCCACCCCCAGCCATGTGTACGTTCAAGATGTTTCGGGATTGTAAGCCCCATGAGTTCTCTGGCACTGAAGGGGCTGTTGGCATGCTCAAGTGGCTAGAGAAAGTGGAGTCCGTATTCATAATGTGCAATTGTCTTCCCGAGGATCGGGTGAAGTATTCTGTTGGGCTCTTCACAGATGTTGCTCTGACTTGGTGGAACAACATCACTAAGAACATGGGTATAGGTGAAGCCTATGCCATGCCTTGGGAGAGCTTTGTGCAGCTATTGAAAAGGGAGTACTGTCCCAGGGAGGAGGTACAAAAATTGGAACATGAGGTTTGGAGCCTCAAGATGGTGGGGTCTGAGATTGAAGAGTACACTGTGAGGCGTAACGAGTTGGCAGTGCTGTGTCCTGACTTGCACGTACCAGAATACAGGAGGATCGAGCACTACATTTCAGGGTTAGTACCAGAGATAGCGGGGTTAGTGGCTGCGGGAAATCTTCCTACTTATGCAGAGGTGGTTCGATCGGCTCATCGGATGACTAATCTGAAGGTGAATGAAGGTGTTTTACCTGCTCGTGGTTCGACTGTCAAGGCTCCAGAGGGCAGCAAGCGCAAGTTGGAAGGCTCGGGGAAGAGTTCGGCTCAAGAACAGCCACAGCAGCAGACCAGGAAGCTAGGGGCGGTGGGGTCACCGTCGACTCAGAACCAGGGTGGGTACACGGGAAAGAATCCTAAGTGCAACCAGTGCGGGTACCATCATGTTGGGAGTTGTGATACGTTTCGTTGCAACCGTTGTCTTCGCTATGGCCATCTGGCCAAGGATTGTAGGGTCAGCACTCAGGCAGGACAAGTTCAAGCAGTTGCCCCCACTCCTACTCCTCGGGGAAATCAAGGGTGCTTCAATTGTGGTGAAACAGGGCATTTCAAGCGAAATTGCCCAAAGCTGAATCAGGGAGAGGCAGGCACAGCAAGAAATGGAGGGAACAACCAGGGCGGTGGTGTAGCTGCTCGTGCTTATGTTATTGGGGCTAGGGAGAACCAGGAGAACCCAGACACTGTTACCCGTACGTATTCTTTCTCATCTTTTGTTACGCCTTGGTTTTACTCTTTCGCATTGTTGTGTATTCATGTCTTTGGGTATTTCTTGGGGTTTGGTCTTTAATTCTCATTCTTTGGGGTCGATGAGGGTCCTTTGGGGATGCTACTTGGACGGTACCAGTGAGTTGTTACACCGATCACAGTAGTCCCCAGTAGGCCTTCGATCGGGGGTCTCTTGTCTCTTATTCACTCGCTGTTCCTTGGGGAAACGTTACTTGGGCATACACAGAGGTCGACGCTCATCACTGTTGGGGCTAAAAGAATCTCGGGGCGAGATTCCTTTTAACAGGGGGATGATGTGACGACCTGGAAAATTTTTTCTCCTTATTTTGTCTTCTCTTTTCGACTTCGGGAAATTTTCGGGACGAAAATTCTTTTAACAGGGGGATGATGTGACACCCGGCAACTTCCGGTAACTAACTCTTGACAACTTAGTAAAGTCTACCTTAGCGAGTCGCGCATACGTTACACAAAACAAGGTCGGTCGAGTCGAGTCGCACATCATTAGGGTTTTAACGTACGCAAGTCTCGAGTCCCGGGAATTGGTGAACGAGTGTGAACGTGTTTACTTTCATGCATTAGGTGTTTATAATCATTATGTGACTTGTCGGTATGTGAAAATGTGTTAACATATGTTAAAACGGAGTTTAACGCGCCAAATACACCATCTTGGACCCTGTAGGCGATTAGCCTGGCTAATTGCCATCAGGGGTGGCGATTAGCCACTCCCTGCAGGCGATTAGCATGGCTAATTGCCTTCAGGGGTGGCGATTAGCCCTCTCTGTAGGCGATTAGCAGGGCTAATCGCCTGCAACTGCTGCATAATCGCCTGCAACATACTTGACGACTAAAAACACCTATAAATACCACCCTTGACCTCCAAAACATTATTTACACAACCCTAGCCGTCCCATAACATATCTCAACCCACAAACACCCTCTGGAACCCATTTTTACACACAAACAACCATTTCCAAGCTTATTCCATCATCTACTCTTAAATACAAGGTGTGTTCTTCAAACCCAAACCTTTAAATGATTATGTTTTACTCCCTAAATGTCCAGACCTGACTTTTAAAGGTTTTTGTCTTTGAAAATCCATTTAAAACCGTTTCTAAACAAACCCACACCTTTACATGTGTTAAATGTGTTATATGTGATTAAAGATTGAGTTTTTGGGATTTAATCATGATGGTTTTTGTGTTATTATGACGTTTATAGCTGTTACAAGTTAGTATGATGATGTCCTAGGAGTTTGGATGGTTTTGATCGTGTATTATGGATACTTGATGTTTTGACCCGTTTGAATGATTTTGGATGATTTAGGATGATATGAGGTGTGTTGTTGATTGCTTGATGTTAGGGTTTGCTCTAGGATGATGTTAGAACAGTAGGATACCTTCGGACAACGTGATTATGTGATTAGATCTGAATATTTGCTATTTAGGGCAAGTTATTGCATGTTGATGTGATGTTTTCATGTTAAAATTGCTATTTTGGGAAAACGCTCGCATTCGGGACTGTTAGAATGATGAAAACTTAGGGGTTTTGCTTGAAATATGTTTGTTAATATGTTAGAATGATTATTGGGTGTTTGCGCACGTTTCGGATCTGATTTGGAGGGTTAAACGCGCGAAAAACCACAATTGCTGCACTGCAGGCGATTAGCAATCCTAATTGCCTATGTATCAGGCGATTAGGGGCATAATCGCCTGATGCATGGGCTACTCGTGTGTTGTAGGTGGCGATTAGCTCCCTAATTGCTAGCAAGTCATGCAATTGTGATCCTAATTGCTAGCAAGTCATGCAATTGTGACCCTAATCACTAGTTAAGCCCTGAATTGCATACCACATGACCATAATCGCCTGATATGCATGTGATTAGCCCTAATCACCTAACATAGGTGGCGATTAGCCCTGCTAATTGCCTGTTGACCATCCCTAATCACGTGTTGACTTTCCTAATTGCATGCTAAGTCCCTAATCGCATGAAATGCTGTTGTAAGTGTATTTTAACATCCCGAAACCCGATTTGACACCTAGGAACATGATAGGAACCCCGTGACATGCTTAGTAACATAGTAACACGTGTTCGGACTTGTTCGTGCGTTATTTGACCTATGTGTTAGAATCGTTGAACTTTAACGCATGTTAAGGACTAAGTTGCATGATTTGTGTATGTTTGAGTATGAGATGAACACGTGGGGTCTCGGGTCACCAATGGGATGTCGAGTCTTGTACATTTGGTCAGTTTAACAGTCAACGCATTTTCAAACAAACCTGGTTATGGTCTGGGCATCTAGGGACTAACTAACCTACGGGTTGTTAGTCTAAGTACTTGTAACTGTCATATGTTAGGTCGCCGCTTTACGGGGCTAGCATAGCTTGTTGGTTTAAATCACTTTCGAAGTAACGCAACCCAAGGTGAGTTCACGGCCCCTCTTTTATACGTTTTCTTTCGGGGGAGAAACATGCCACGCAAATTAACAAACTCAATGCTTTCATATAAACATGTAACTCTTTTGGAAACGCTTTACTCATTTTGAATACATAACTGTTTTTGGGAAGTGACTTGTTGTAAACACGCTACGCTTTTGAAACACTTTTGGGAAGTAACACTTTTGGAAAGCAACACCTTTGAATGCAACGCTTTTGAAACACAACTCTTGATTTGCAACACTTTTGTTTACTACACGACGAAACAAGGAGTCCTGGGGGAAACCATGAATGTGCGGGGTAGCACAACGGGGAAATGTGGATAGATCTATTGGGCCTGACAAACCCCACCCGTCGGCTAGGAGCCGGGCGGGTGCATATTGTCTCTGGTTTAGCAACACAAGCAACTCAAACACGGGCAGCCACTCAAGCAACGCTGTCAGTAATGGTTTCAGCATCACAGTCGTAGTAGTAGTAGGAAACGCTTGTTTGTTCGTTTGTTTATTCGTTTAACGTACCTTATGACATTGTATTTTGTGATCAACGCGCAACACACGGAAACTTATTGTAAACTTAAACCTGTGAACTCACCAGCATTATATGTTGACCCGTTTTTGGCATGATTTCTCAGGTCGCTAAGGTAGCAGCATCTCAGGGCTTAGGCGCACGCGTCTGCACGGCGTCTAGTTTAGGTTCATGGTTTTGTTATTAAACAAGTTTGGAAACTTTTGGGATTTAGTTTGTAAAACAATGCTTCCGCTGTTAATTCAAATGGTTTGGATTTATGTTTTCATTTTACGTATCTTATCATATAGTGTTGTTTATTGTGACCGTTGACTTGGATCCTGGTGTGTCACACGCCTCGCGGTAGAACTCCGCAGGTGGTAATTTGAGGGTGTGACATTCGGTCTCGTGAGACCTACGTCCACTAACAAGGGATGATCTTTTATAAATGTGGAGTACAAGTAATGATACAAGTGTATTGATTCTAATTGGTTAATTGGCTACCATAAGAAAGGAGGTGAAGTCCTCCTTTTATAGGAGGTGCGTGGGCCTGAGGTCATCGGGCCCACTTTGATTGTTGATGGGCTTGGGCCCGGGGGCCGGGCCGGTTGCATAGGAGCCCATTTAGTCGGATCCCAATCCTTAGTTAGGTAAAGTGATCAATGTTGAGGCGGGCTGCTTTTGATTGGGCCACGTGGCGCTATGTGGTTGGAAGGCTGGGCGGTGCCCTGTCATTGGTACACGTGGCGCATTGTGGCTGGTTCTGCAGAAGGGACTCATTTTCTTCTGCTGTCAGATGGTGTCAGGCGGCTGACCAGTTGTCAGCTGACATCTGATGGGAAGTGGCAAGTTGAGCTCCAAGGGGGATGTACCCAGGCGCTGTCAACTGGTGCTTCTGCGCGGAGTGAGTAGTGCGCTTCGGTGCTGCTGCGTTATCTCCTTAAGTGTGTTGCTTGGGCTGTTTTAGGCGGAGTATCTGGATGCTGGGTAGGGTGCGCCTGAAAGCGCTAGGAAATAGTACCCTACCCCTTCAACTAAATAATTAGATTTTGTATCAACTAAGTCAATTATACACGCATTTTATATATGTGGTAACTATCAGAATGATTATATTAATAAGTTAAACTATTAGATCAATTTTCAAGTTCCATATAGTCTTAGAAATGACAGGGAGGTGTGTAGAGATTGAAAGACCAAGCTTGACTTTATTGGAGTTATAAGAAACCTTTTTTTTAGAAAATAAGATTTTCTTGAACTTTCATCATGTTGCTAGGTTTTATTTCATCAATAGAGTAATAATTCAGAGACAGTGAAGAAAGTTGAAGGTTTGACTACCCTAAGTTTTTCTTGAACTTTCATCATGTTGCTAGGCATATCTAATTTTACCAGAATAGAGCACCTGCACCCATTACACCAACCAAAAAAAGATGAGTGTACCAGATATAAATATCCATAATATAGATCTGAAAAATTCAAAAACAAGACAAGCGTAAACACTAAAGGCTAAGTTGTTTTGTTGTCTATCATGAGCGTAACAGATGGGACTTTGTATAATAAAATAATGCTCAAAATCAATGGTTTTCCAAGTTACTTGCACGATTAGAAACAGGACAAAGAAATACAAATTTATGCGATGACCAACTCGTTTTCTCTTGACGAGCTCTCGAAGAAATAGTGATTCTTTTCTAATAGGACAGGACAATTCAACTCATAGAAAATTTAGATTAAGACTCAATCAAAGAATTTTTTAAGACCGGAACAAGTTTCATAGACAAAACTATAATAAAAAAGAACTCAAAACAAGTTTAAATACAAACTAATGAATTTTGATTTGTCCTATAGTAATTTAGTACTTGATCTTTTTTAATTGGACAGGTTAGGTATCAAGCCAAACAGGTTCGGTTTGGGTTTGATCGACCCAACCCGTAACCGCTTCATTTGTAATTTGGAAATAAGTTACAATGTTTTATGCATTCAAATACGTTTAGGATTAGATTCAAACCGATTGCCCCATTTCTTTTTTAGTATACTCATTTACTTTAACCTATTGACCCGCTAAGAGAAAGAGAAAAACACACACAAAATGACCCCTTTGAAGTTTGGAGGAAGGCTTACTTCACTGATCTGAGCAAGTTTATTTCTTGACTTTGTTATCAGCTTAGGGACCGCGTACTCTGGTATGACAACTTCTAGTATACTCTTAGTAACCAGTGGCACATCAATCCTAAAACGGAGAAAGCTAATATTGGTATCTAAAGTCATAAAGATATGTTGTGTGTGTAGTATACACAATTAGCATATTAGTAAAATGAAAAAGACCAGATAAATCTGGTATGTAAAATCATAAATATATATTATGCGTGTAATGTACATAATTAGCAAATAAGTAAAATGCAAAAAAAACCACTACCTATTTATTGCACTTGGTGTTTGTGCATCTTCACAATTCGCGCTATCAGTTTGATTTAGGGCTTCACTATTAGACCCCCATTATTCTGCATAAAAAGAATAAGTAGAAATTGAGTGATCATGCTCCAACAACTTCAAATCAAAACATTAAAATTACCAATGCTAGCATCAAATCAAACTTTAACTATATTTTTAAGACAATCAAGATAAACTTCTTACCATGAAGCCAATAAACACCACATGAATGCTCAAAGTGCACTATTCGGTTTATAACACGCCTGATAAATCAAGATACACATTATCTCACTAATGTTTTGTCATCAATAATAAAAAAAACCAAATAAAAGAAAAAAGAAAAAACAAATCCCTGATGTAAAATGAATGTTAATACTTAAGAAGAGGGGGAATATATCATCACCTCACCATTAAAAACATGTCCATCCTGAAATGGTGAACAGGAACAAGCTTGTTCATTTGTTTGCTACATCCAAAATGAGATCTGCAATTCAAAAAACATGAAACTCAATAACTCATGTAATACAATAAGTAAACATCTAAAGCATGAAAAGACAAAATAAGTAGATGTTTACATACATAGTGAGATCATAGAGCAAAAGAAGCTAGCAGCAACCTTATCAAACAAAAAAAATTAACCTAAACAATAAGAAAGTCATAAAAAAGATGAAGGGGAGATTAAAAAAGAGGTCACTTTGGTTTGGGTCAGAAAGGGTTCGAGTCAAAATGGTTTTGGCAATAAAAAAAGTTATAGTGGTTGGATTCCAACGGGTTTGGATCACATATTATTTTGGCTTATGTAAAGAGCGTTTAATGGATAAAATAACCCATTCAAACTCGTATTTTAGAAAATCATTGGCGTTATCCTGCGTTAAAATCCTTCAGCTTTCAATTATTAATTCAGCAGGCTTGGTCTTTATTATAACAAATGAACAATCATCTAGATGATCACAAACATTTTTGTCTTGGATCATATCAACAGGAGGCTCAAATGGTTGACAGAAGCTACGACCCGCACGAAACAGTGACAACCATAATCTGTTTTGACCTGTTAAGCAACCAGGGAAGCGGTTTCATCAACTAACAAGACACCCTAGATGCATGCCGGTAAGTATTCAAAATCATATTTCAACTAATATATTAGTCATAAGGATGACATTTAAATTAAGCAAGTCACATGCCAAGATTTAAGATCAGTAAGAATGATATTAATGATGACATATCAAGAATATGGGACCATTATCATCGAATGTACTGGTATCTTCTGAAAGCAGCTTAATTAGGCATTCAAAGCATATTTATATTTAAACAAATCAGTAAGAATAATATTGATCATGATGTGAATTCAGAAACATCTTATTTTTGTAGTTATACATTTATTTAAAATAATAACTTACTGCTTTATATGCTTCAAAAGAGATGATAGGTTCAGATGCATCAACCTCCGTAGTGCAGCGCTTCATAGTGCAGCTTTAAATAACTATAGACTGAATACATCCATGAACTTATTCATGTCAATATCATCATTAACAAACTTTGGTAGCCAATTGTTACCAACTACATGTACTATGGATGAAGCTAAATATGTTGCAAACCAAAATTAAATAAAATAAAGCTCAAATACATATGAATCATTAATTATACCTGAACCAAGTATGCGGACAGAAACATGTAAGCACCCAACAGATGCGCATCGACAACCTTCATTTTGCTGCACGATACAACAAAAATTTACATCAAGCACATCGCAAAATCGTCCTTAAATTTCTCACAGTCACATCATATTGAACTAATAAATCTGGTTCTACTGATTATAGTAATGAATTGAAGAAGACGATACTTACAAACTTTAGAATAAAAGGATCTGTATTTGTTATGTATCAATAGCCAGAAGGGGACACGAAAAGCCCTTAATTGTGTAAATCGTCATCTTACCGTGCTAAAAAATGTCACCTACCTTTATGTACGGTGAAAAACAGTGAAAATGGGTTCGTCGGAACCCTAAACCGAAGTCGCCGGAACTGGGTTTGGACACGAACCAGATCTGGTAACTTGAGAGCCCATTCCGACCATCATCGAGTTGCAGGGGAGATATAGAAGGGGTCACTGTAGTTTTCAGCATGCTTTTAGGGAAGAATGGATATGCCATCTCGAGAGAGAAACATGGAGATGGAGGTGGGGAATAATGGGGCTGTAAGTCTGAAACCCTAAATCAGATCAAATATGTATGTACCCATGTTTTTTAATGCTTGTAATGTTTTGTGCAATAAACAATTGTACAAGCTTATAACGTTTGTACATCTCTTAAAATTAAAGAGGCAAATGACCTTTATTACCCTTCCTATCTCCATATTAATATAGTGTGTATATATATATATATATATATCTATATTACATTATCTATATTACATTATAAAGGAGGAGCAATGGGTAAAAAGGTCTAAAATGTCAAAGTTAAGGTGGCATCCCAAGAGTCTCAAGTGCAATTGTCTAAACTTGACCACTTTTCTTCCTTTTATGCCCTTATCAATGCATTAAGATGCTTGTACCATGTGATGCATTACTTCCCCAACTTAATGTCATCTCATCTTCTAATGACCTCCCTTTATATCCGGGGGTTGGATTACGGTTCTAGCAAACTTCTGCAGTATTTGAGGTAATTTTAGTTACATTCCTTCAGTTTTGTGTTAATTAATTTCTAAGCTTTGTGTTATTTATTCAGTTTTGTATTAATTTATTTACTATAAATAAAAAAGAAGCTGACTTGACAAACATGGGAAGCATATATCCAGCAACCTTCCCTCAAATCTTTCTGCGTCGGATTACGGTTCCAAGTATAGTTGAGGTAAGCTTAATTACATTCTTTGAGTATTGTGTTAATGTCTTTGAATTGTGTGTGAATTTATTTAAATAAGAAACATGAAGCGTAATTGGTTAATGATAAAAGTCGCGGGTCAATAGACTAAATGGTCCAGTGGTAAAATCCTCTGCAAGTACAAGTCTATTTTATGCTGAACTGAATATGAAAATGACTTATGAATGATCAATGATGAAACATGAACAAGATGGAATATCAATTTTAAAAACTCAGCAAACTTACTGAAGTTGATGTCAATATAATGAAAACATATAATGGATCTTTCAAGTGGCATAGCTGTGCTCGTTGTATGATTTGACTACTCAAAAATTCAGAATAAGAATATTAGAATAGGTGAAACAGAACCAACTTTCTGAACTACTGTGTGAAGCTGTATGTTCCTATCGCTAACGGGTCAAACGGCTAACATAAAAAATATTAGCTTATAAAAAATGCTCAAATGTGTCAAAAGTTGCCTAACATGTTTTTTTTAATGAAAAAACAACCAAACACCATTTACTCAAAACATAAGGTTATTATTGTGATAATATGAGATGATTTTTATAATAATAATAATATTTTTATGCCAATATTTATATTTATGAAATATAAAAAACATGGGCGAAAAAGTGGTCCGAGTCAATCCACTCTATCGATACCAAAACTCATACCCATCCCACCCATTTTATCATCTATAGATTAATGTTCAGCTGTGAAAGCCTCTGCTTCAGCTTGGCGAAGAGGTGTGTTTCCAATCATGAGGACAGAAAATTATGATCATGCAAGCGTTGGGGTTCACAAAGGTTGGATTTCAGAACATGTGCCTTTGCATACACGGGTGACAATAACATAACATTGCGCTTACCGCAACTATGGCGGCGAAGAGCTGGTGACATAATGGTTTAACTGTTCAGATCCAAACTTGCAGGTATTGTCTTATCAGATTTATGTAGTAGAACTTCAGATCTTAACTTCCGCTTTTCACATTCTAACCAAACAACACGGTGACATAAACGGATAAACTATCAACTAATCAACTATTACCTTATGTAACAATGGCGCTTTAATTCAAAGTCAAAACTAAACATCAAAATCCGACTCTATATGTAGTATAGCGGCGAAGAGCTGGTGACATATCATGGATCTTTCAAGTGGCATAGCTTTATCCGTTGTATGATTTGGCTACTCAAAGATTTAGAATAAGAATATTAGAATAGGTGAAACATAACCAACTTTTTGAACTACTGTGTAGAGCTTCCTATCGCTAAAGGGTCAAACGACTGACATAAAAGATATTAGCTTATCAGATTTATATATCAGAACTTCAGATCTTAACTTCCGTTTTTCACTTTCAAACTAAACAACACGATTACATAAACGGATAAACTATCAACTAATCAAAACTAAAAATCAAAATGGTAAAAGATATAGGAATCTTGATTTGGTGACAAGGAATGACTAATGACTATGGCATACAGAATTTAAAGATATGAACAAAGAATCAAGATCTACAAGGTATGAAGTGTAAGGTAAGTGTTTCTATACCATGTTTTCAAAAGAGATTACCTACGTAATAAGTTGTGCATATATATGTTGTTTTCTTTAATTCAAGTTTAACACCCCTTAGAGGTACTAGGAAAGTTATATGATTCTCGTATGGAGAAATTATGTGTATATGATGCGTATATATCTGAATCATTGAAACGAGATGGTGAAGTTGAAATATGATAAAAGGTTGAAATTCAAAACTGGATAATGGTAATTAGTTACACTATAATTACACAGGGTTATAAACTTCTTTTAACATTTTAAAGTTTTTTTCAACATAGACCTTAGCCAATTATAATGATCGAGTGTATAAAATGTTAACATGTCAAGGTATAGTGGAGAATTAAAATGTATTGATGATGTAATTGGAAAGGATTGTAAAGCTATGTGATAAAGGATCATGATAAGTTGTGGATATAATTATAATGTTAACAGGTCATAGTGATAATATTCTTACATATGGTTAAATGATGACATGTTGTAGAATAATGATTTTAACTATCAAGTGGTGTTTATGAGGCGTTATTATTTAATAATTATAATGTACAAAAGAAAAAATATGCTACTACGCGAGTACATGTCAAAGTGTTGTGGCAATTATGATATTAACCATATGTTGTTTTAGATGCATGGTTATAGTGAATATATTAGACTTATGAACTTACTATTGACCCATTCATTTTGATAACCAAAAGTGCATACGCTGTGATAAGTGGAAAGATACATATTACGATTGTAAACATGTTTATGTTCATTTTTATTGTATCTTAAGTATGCTGAAGTATGTAGGAGTTGTGGAAGAAGAAGCATGTTAAAATAATTATTAAAAAATGACGAATTGGAGCTATTGTTGACATACTATACACCCACTCAACTTACGGTACGCCGCCCTGGTGTTTGTTACGCCTAAGAAGGTTTTTTCTAAACACCGGTTCTTATACCAACCTATCGTTGAGCGCATAATACGCCCAACGTGGCATGTCCATTTTAATATATTTAATGGTTTGAATAGTATAACGCATGGTTAAGACGTTTATGTTTTTTGTTATAACTATAACATTGACTAATTTCAACCCAAGTCCATTTTGGTCAAAACTTAGTTTGACATGTTACTCCCCATTTTGCTAAGCGCATAAGATTATGTTACCAATTTGTATATACTGTTACATGGGTTTCAGTCGATTCTACCACAGCGCTCCCGTTATTGGGAAGCTGTCTTTATGTGCGTCGGGTTGGTAGACCCAAATTGCTTTATCATCCAAATGTTAAAGGTTTCCATAGCAATTTAGAGTTTAGACGGTTTTGGACCCATTTAGGCTATGTTGTTATTCCTATCTTCCCTTGAAAAGTTTGACTTTCAATATAGTTTAAACAAAGATTTGTTTCACATAGAAGAGTTGAACAATAGGGCGCGTGTTGGTTATATAATTAGAGTTATTTTTGTCTAAAAATAATGGGGCACCCGTTGGTTCTTGGAATCGAAGCCTCGATTAGGGCTTTCGGTTCCACAATTATTTAATTTGGGGTAACTCATTCGACAAGGTGACCGTGATAGCACGGTTGATTTGAAAATTCCTTTATTAGGGGTATTAGCAAATAAACTTTATATATAACATATGTGACGCCCACAGTGCGAGGTGCACAAAAAAAAACACCCGCAGCAAAGCGCGGGCTTTCTCACTAGTATATATATATAGTATAAGTATCCATGAGAAACCTTCCTTAACTAGAAAACCTTGGAAACCCATTACATGGACCATATTAAGCCACATCACCCCACTAATATTTAAATGAAAAGGGTATAATTGTCATTTAACATTTCCCCCCTTTTTTTTCAATTTTTCAATCATCCCCTCCCCTTATATAATACCTCATTCTCTCTCTTCTCATCAATCATCTTCTAGACTTCCACCACCATAGAAACTCCATCATCATCTTCTATACCAGCAACCACCACCTCCTACCACAACTGAAACCACCACCGTGTTCCTATTCGTCTTCAACGAAACCGACATCTCCACCATGACCCATCTCCTCCACCGAAATGGATCTGCCCAAATCCGTCTCCTTCAAAAATCAAGCGATTCAGTCTCTGTTAATATGGAAACCATTTATCTTGGTGGAAAGGTTTGTTTGTCAATTGAAACCATTTATCTTGTTATTCTTTTTTCTTTTTCGAACTACCACCGACACCACCCTTTTTGGAGTTGTGGTTTTTTATTAGGTTTGTTTTTGTCTTTGTGTTTTGTTTTTTCAGTGAATATGTGTAAACATTTTTTATTTTTGAAGCTGTGTTGATGCTCTCTATTCTTATTGTTTGACCCACCATAAAGATCATAGGTAAATTTGTTAATTAAAGTTTATGCACTCCATGTGTTTGATGAAATGCTTGAGTGGATAATATTGTTGTTTTTTGTGTTAATTTAAGTGCAGAATGTAATGTTGTGTTTTACTTGTTGTTTGTTGTTGATTAGATTCTTTTTCACTGGTTCTGTTTTTTTGTTTATAATGTATTTTTGTGTTTTGGATATATGCACTTCATGTGTTTGATGAAATGCCTGACTGGGTTAACATGTGTTACTTCTGTTAGTATGTTAGAAATTAATGGTGATTGTATGGAAGCTAGTTATAAGGTCTTTTGTGTTTTGGATATATGGATGTCCATTTAAAGTTAATGGTGAATGTATGGAAGGTAATTATAATGTCTTATGTGTTTTGGATATATGCACTCCATGTGTTGGATGAAATGCGTGACTGGGTTAACATGTGTTACTTCTATTAGTATGTTTAGATGATGAGTTGGTCACACCGTTTAACACCTCATATATTGTTTTCCAGTTGATAACGAAGACCCCTCACCGGTTATGTTAACATACGAAGTCCAAGGAAGCCGAGAAAAATATGTCGAAAAACTTTTGAATAACGTCTTCTTTTTGGTATTCAATTTATAGAATTACTAGATTTATTTTATTAAAGTGGTCAATAGTTTGTAATGATACTTTGTAATAATGTGTGTTAATAGTTTGTAATGCTTTATTTTTCTCAGTAAACTTATGAAGTACAAATATCAAATATTTATATAACCCTATAATGGATGGTAGGTGTTAGTTCCCGTATGTGGTCCACTGTTAAACATGTGTTATCATATCTCGCATAGCCATCCCATAAAAAGGTTTGAAATAGGTTTGAAAACGGCGACACAGTCTATCAAAACATACAAAAAGAGGGTAAGAGCAGACAGACAAAAGGGACAACAAAAAAACTAACATGTGTTAAATGTTGCCACATGATAAGATAAGGTTCAGGTCAATAATATGTACCAACCAGTAACCTGGATCATGCATTACTAATAGGAACTTAAATCAAAAGGGGACACCAAAGTCGGGCCACATAGTTTTTATCCATCATGTATTAACATGTGTTATTCCTAACATGTGTTATCCCATCTCATATGACCTCCCATGTTTTTTGGGAATCAAAATAAACTGTACCAGGAGTTTGACTTACCATTACAATAGAACATCCATAAAAATAAACTAACATGTGTTAAATGTTGTCACATGATAAGATACGGTTCAGGCGATTAATATGTACCAACCAGTAACCCGGCTCATGCATTACTAATACGAAGTTGCTAATAGGAACTTAAATAAAAAGGGGACACCAAAGTCAGGCCACATAGTTTTTATCCATCATGTGTTAACATGTGTTATCCCATCTCATATGACCTCACATGTTTTTTTGGGAATCAAAATAAACTGTACCAGGAGTTTGACTTACCATTACAATAGAGCATCCATAAAAATAAACTAACATGTGTTAAATGTTGTCACATGATAAGATACGGTTCAGGCCATTAATATGTACCAACCAGTAACCTGGCTAATGCATTACTAATAGGGAGTTACTAATAGGAACTTAAATCAAAAGGGGACACCAAAGTTGGGCCACATAGTTTTTATCCCATCATGTGTTAACATGTGTTATTCCTAACATGTGTTATCCTATCTCATATGAACTCCCATGTTTTTTGGGAATCAAAATAAACTATACCAGGAGTTTGACTTACCAATACAATAAAACATCTATAAAAATAAACTAACATGTGTTAAATGTTGTCACACGATTACAAAAGGTTCAGATCAGATAATATGTACCTAACATGTGTTAACATTTGTTATTACTAACATGTGTTATCCCATCTCATATGACTTCCCATGTTTTTTGGGAATCAAAATAAACTATACCAGGAGTTTGACTTACGAATACAATAGAACATCTATAAAAATAAACTAACATGTGTTAAATGTTGTCACACGATTACAAAAGGTTCAGATCAAATAATATGTACCTAACATGTGTTATCCCATCTCATATGACCCCCCATGTTTTTTGGGAATCAAAATAAACTGTACTAGGAGTTTGACTTACCATTACAATAGAAGATCCATAAAAATAAACTAACTTGTGTTAAATGTTGTCACACAATTACACGATTACCCTTTTTTTATAATTGTGTCCATTTTTTAAGTTTCTTTTTATGCCTAATGATATTTCAGTGTTCTGGATAGGTATTTTTTTGTCGTGCTAATATTTTTAATTAGATCTGATAACACATGTTACACTTCTTTCTTTCAAGCCAAATTGATAAACTCATGTTACCTTTGCAAACAACCCAATAACAATTATAAAACATAACACATGTTACATATTCTGACAAATAACATACACATTAAGGACACAACTACAAAGAACTCTTTTAAGGACACAGCCACATTAAGGACACAACCACAAAGAACACCTTCAACCCCTTCTTCTCTGTACACACTAGCCATCCTCTCTGACCGTCTCCGGTCACCTTTTGCCTATAACACATGTTATTGTAGTTAAACAAAAGAGTCTATCAAAATGGTTAATCTTAAAAAAATGATAACACATGTTAAAGCTAAGTAGTGGTCAATCAATGATACCTTTCTTGCTAAATGGTCCAGCCATATCAGCACATGACAAACTTTTGCAACCCCTTCTTCTCTGTTAACACCGGCTATCCTCTCCGACCATCTCCGGTCACCTTCTAACACCTCAGATGAATATCTTCACAATCAAACCAAAACCCACTTCAATTTTTTATATAAAAATAATAAAATTTAATAAATGAAAAGAAAAAAAGAAAAAAAACCCAGATTAAAATATGGGTTATCAGAAAACCTACATGGTTACCCAACAAAAACTCAGACCAATAACACATACACACCTTCTTCATGGACTTTGATGGTACAGGGGATCGGGATGAGAGAGAGGGAGATGAGAGAGGAGATGGTATGGAGATGAGAGAGAAGATCATACATACCTGATTAAACTCAGACCAACACATACATACCTTCTTCATGGACTTTGAGGGTACGGAGATCGAGTTGAGAGAGAGAGGGAAATGAGAGAGGAGTTACATGAGATGGAGATGGAGATGAGGGAGGAGTTGATTCACAGACTTGAAGAAGTTGGGAGGATATGGAGTTGGGAGGAGATGAAGATGATAGAGGAGAGAGGTAGATGAAAAGGTTGATGGTGATTGATGGAGAGAGAATGTGATTATATTAATATTAAGGACACAAAGCAAGTTTACCATTATACCCTTTTTGTACTATATGTATTATAATAATAATATTTCAAACCAAAAGTCTTCAAATTGATCATAGCCATTGATCTAATGAAATGAATGGTTGAGATTGGGTTTCCAAGATTTTCTAGTTTAGGAGGGTTTTCCATATATCCCTTCCCTATATACACATATTATGAAAACTAATAAAGTAGACCTTCGGTCGCTTGACTATGTATATATAGCATGTAGACAATATAGTTGTGATATAGAAATATAAGCATCATACATTAAAAATTCGGACAATTGGACAAGTAAATATGACACATGAAACTCAAACATGTACCTGGACATATAAAAACTTGACATAACCATTGAGATAATGGACAGTGATATCTAAGACTTGAAGTTGACATTGGGACATAATAGATAATTCAGTATTAGATGCATTTAAGACCAATAGGATATTAAATACCATTTACCTGTTATAGACCGACACTTGGAATTCGAAAGATAATAAAACAATGTCAACTTGGCGGTACCAAACATGCTGGAAGACATAAAGATCGAGTCATATTGGTGGATGATAAAGCGCGGAAACATGCCAAATTTGGAAAAGGCGAAACGGTGGGACTTTGCGGTCTTTGATAATGGTTAAAGTTATGGGTTCTAAACGTCTATTAGAGTTAATGTATTGTTTGTGGAAGTAATGATGTAGGTGTAAATTTCTTTTGCCCAGGTAGTCCCCTCGCTAAATGGGCTCCGGGCGGTTTTGTGGTGATTATATTGGTATGAATAAAATGGTCCGTTTGAATGTTCAAAAAAATAAAAAAAATAAAAGAACCTTGAAGTAAATATTAGTTACCCAATTATTACTTGTAACTTGGATAATAAACATGAGTAGGACAAGACAATAAGCTGAATATTTATAGCTTCAGATTAAGAACTATGCACATTATATAAATGAGAAGACTAGAACTACAATTCGACAATTAGAATAAGTCCAATAATGATGATCAATGATAGCTCGCCCACACGTGTAATCGCGATGTAATGTTACACACACTAATATGTTCAAATGTAGTAGGAACTTGCATATGAATCATGGATGGACTCCTAACTTGGAATAGTATACAACTGAACGATAGTGTGATGTGGCACAACAAGTGAGTTTCGTGTACTTTCCCCTTTTTATGTTTTACTGTTTTGGGATGAACATATGCTTCTGTGTGTGAACTGTTTGATGTGACAAGTTACTTGCTGTCGAATACCATACACTGACACTCACTAACCTAGGGGATTTGGGCCACTTAATATGTGGGCAGTACTACTTGGGAAAACCCTCCACTGAGGTCCACGGGGCCATTGTGACATGTATATTGCTAGGGGAATCTATAATGGTAGTATATAGATTCTGTGTTAAGGTTTGAGGTGTTGCTTGTACATCACGATGTGTTATGTTGTGTGAACCTGCAAACTTGTCTGTGAAATGATAAAACTGTTTTGGATCCATTTAACTACTTACACAGACTCACCAGCATATTTGCTGACCCAAACTCTTTTTATGCGTGTGTTCAGGTACTGCCGACGGATGGACGGCTAGAAGGAATATGTTTACTAGATGCGGATTAGAGGATATTATGTAGAGGCACCAGCTTTTGGTTCATAATGGACTTTGGTTCAAGATACAAGATTTGCGGATTTAGAGCATTAGAGTTAAGCTTCGGTAAGAGATATGGATCGACACGTGAACTACGACGACAAATGATGCTTCGACGACGCCTTGATTTGTCCCTGCAATAGATAATAGTTTATTTTACACATTGTATTCGTATTATTTTGGAACTACAAGGTTGTATAAACATTTAATAATAGTAGTTGGTTGCTACTGTTGTACAAGTTTGACATCAATCTGTATTTCGTCCAGGCCCCCTTGTCGGGTTGTTACAACTAGTATGTGTATCTATACTATATTAAAATTTGAACAAGTACTACTCTTTATGAAATTAGTACAATACCATAAAGCTTTGAACCCCCTAACACTAAAAAAATTAAAACAAGGGCTCCTTGCTTTGCGGTTACCAAAGTTACCCCACCCAAATCCATCCTAAAAATTTGATTCAAATTTTGAACTACCTAGATCTTTATTCTCTTACTCTCTTCCAGTTTCTTATTATTATTCCTCTCATTTGTCACTACTATTTGCGTTTGTAGAGAGTAAGAAAAGGGAGCAGTTGGCTCTTTTTCGGAAGAGACTTTAACTGGCTGTGACAACAGTCAAGCTAGCGGAACAACGACGACGACCACACTAGGTGGCGATTGACCTAACTCTTTCTGATTAATATTACCAGCAAACCCTGGTAGAGGAACCAGAAATCGAAACCCTCAAGGTTTCAACCTCTTAATTGCATCTGTTTCACCCTTTTATTGGTACCGAATCCAAGAACAGAAGGGACGAGAAGGTCGGTTAAAGAACTTTGCTAAAATGGTAAAACCTAATACTCACGTATCTCTCTTTCCATTCAATAATAGCGTAAGTTTTCATTGCTCTTTGCAGATTCAACATCTAAGTTTACTTTGTCCTCCCTTTAGCGAAACACAGGTTAATTAATCTTGTGAATTTTTGCTTTCTGTTTGTAGAACGTTTGTTGAGTACGGATCTAGTTAACTTCTCCAAAAACAATTGTAGTATTTGTGACTTAAGTAACTAATAGAGCAGCATGTTATGGAAAAATGTATCATGAATTTATGTACAACGCCTGATATAGAGATAGATAATTGATTTATATAAGAGATGTTAAATTTTTAAGGACTTCGGATTAGATTTAGGAAATGGATCTGCTTTTGCTTTTGCTTCATGGTATTAAAGTTTGAAGAGGTTAATATGTATGTATATAACCAGGTAAACGGGTTTGCAGGAGGTATATAAGACTGATTGTAGAATACGTTGAGATATAAAGAGTTTTAATCCATTAAAGCATCATGTAGTTCAATAGTGTTGAATTTTCAACGTAATTTGATTGTTCAAATGTAATTTTAAATTTAGTATGCTTGTTTATCACTCAGTTAAATCTGGCTTTATACTGCATGAAAGAATATATAAATGGCGCAATCACTATTTTTTCTTACTCTGCTATAACAAATATTGGGCCGAAGACACTTTTCTGATGTCCATGAAATAGATGAACAAACTGAAGCAGGGCTTATTTCTGATGTCAAAGACTACACATACTGGTATATTCAAGTAAAATCGGTTAATGACTGTGTTTAATTAGGCAATTAGTTTGATTTTGTGTGTTCAGATTGTCAAAACTAGATACGGAAAGTAAGAATTTTGTTGGAGAAGGTGATTTAAAGCAATTTTGGTAAACCGTGAAAGAGTGAGATCCTGTTTGTGTTGCGATAACGGGTATGTCAACTTCACTTGCATATGAACATCATGATCTCCATTTGGTTCTTTAATCATTGGCTGATTGAATAATAGAACAAAATGAATGAAGTGTGTTCTAATTATGATTTTTGTCAATGGATTTTTTGACTGTTTGATAAGGTAAAATGGTAAACCTTATAATTAATTGGTAATATTTATCTTCAACATTATGGGTTAAAAAAGGGGGGAGTGGCATGTTTAGTTGAGATATGTTAAGGGTTGACTTTTCGGTCAATATTTACAGAAAGTCAATAAAAGTCATAGTTGGCTTATTTGAATAACCAACATTCAAAACGGGTAATCTTGGATACGGGTCGAAATGGGTCACCTAGAATATTTTATATTAAAACTAATTTAAATGTTGTATTCTTATTATTTACATACAAAAAAATAATATATTTGAATAATTGTATTTAAAATTTGTGCAAAGTTGTATGACAATTTTAAGCTTCTGGATTTTACTGAAAAAATTAGAAGCAGCATGTATTGATTGTGTTGAATATGGTAAAATGACCAAGGATCTAACACTTGTTATCTATTGATCTAAGTACGTCACATTTTTATATTTAATATAGCGAATACTTTTTTATCATTTTTACTTATATCTCTAAGAACTTGTTAAACGTTTTCCAGGCTGAGCAAGGGACATTATTTAAACACTAAAGAGTTCATTGATGTTGTTGCTTATTGGTTACCTGGTGGTCGAGACTCGAGATAGTTTCTCGGGGACTCTTCACACACCTTTAAGGTATGTTTTTCTCTATTTCTAAGTTAATAATTGTCTAATGCAAGAATTTTTTTCATATTATTTTATAATCTTGTAAGTATATTAAAACTTTGAAATAGTGAAAATGGATGCAATTTCGTCTTCAAGGAATGTATGGAAGGACGCTCTTGCAATCAATATTTAATCTGAGTGTTTTTTATAGCAATTTGAGGTTTGTGTATGTATTTATTTGTTTATGTAGTTTGTGCTTGGTCTTATTTTTGTTTATCTAGTAAATTAGAGGTTTGTCTACTATTTGGGAAATATGTTTTTATAGGCAATTACAAGCTCGTGACTAAAGCGAGGAGGCTACTAAAAAAATATGGGTTCATATATGAATCATGATGTTCTGGAGCGAGGAGGCTGCTAAGAAATTCTTGAATTGAATGAAGTTCTTGAATTAAATGATGGTATTACCCGACCCCATATATGATATTTGTTTGTATAAATACCATTTAGTAGATCAATATTTGTCACTCATTAGTTACAACCCCATGAGTACAACTTGGGGACCAACCAAGTTTTATGGTTTTTGAAAGTGTATAATCTGGTAATAGAAGGAAAGGAAATGAAGAAGACATTGTATAATGAAAGGTAATTGCAATTCATAGATAAAGAGAGAGTGTTTATATACAATATAACATAACCATGAAAACAAAGAGCCTTATAATTGTCAAACTCTCTGTTTTTTATCTGTTGTGTGTCTTCTAATGATTATATAAATTTAACAAGATTGTATTCCCTTCAAGTGTTACAGATCCTGTACCTGTTGCTCTTGAAGTGACCGTCAGTGAAGGTCTATACGTGACAGGTTGCTGCCATTGGGTCCTGCCATTAGGTTCGTTGATTTCGCACACATTCCTTATCAGGTTGTTGGTTAATTTTTCCATTAGCCACAGCGTTTAGTAGAATTAAATGCATCTAAATATGATATATTTTCATCGTTTGCATTGTAGAGAACTTAATTACAACTTTTCGTTGTATATAACATACTTGAATTTATACCAAATGTAATACATTAGCACCTGAATGCAAGTACAATTTTCATACTTCTATTCTGGACTTGGTTTGACTGTTGGTTATTTATTGTTCATCAATTGTTTTATATTACGAAACCACAAAATGTTTCATAAAATTTCATCATTAGGTGTTTGTGTTGTAGGACTGGAAATCAATCAATCAACGTTTGATCAATACAAATACTGAGCCGTCAGGTGTGGAAACCCTAACGATCAAGCAAAATGATAAAGATCGATGTCAAAACACGCAAGAAATCATTTTCAACGTTTTCATTAATGATTAACATGAAATAACTTGTTACATACTCAATTAATGATAATCACACGGTTCTAGGGTTTTCCGGACAGAGTGTGGGCGCTAATGAACCTGACAAAACTGACAATAACTAACTCTAACCGACACCCAACACCCCAATATATAATACTAGTTGGTTCGAACTATTGTTAGCACGAACCAAATTTGTTTGACCCTATGTTATCCCAAATGAAAACTTTGTGTTTTCATTTGACCCTTCGATGTCCCGAACCAAACCTACAAACAACAAACTTCAAAATACAATCGACGCATTTCGATCTAAACTACCCGAAAGCTACAGACGCATATATGAAATATGCATCTACAGACTCCCCCTTGTCTGTAGCTCGGGTCTTCCTTTGTTGTCTCTCATAACGCCCTTCAATTTGTCTTTTGCATTCTTTGTTTTCCCAACTTCAGCTTGAATTGGTTGTTTCTTCATTTGCTTCCTTAACTTCATAGATTAATTACCAAGCAGTGACTTGTAATCACAGTACGAATGAACTTCAAACGCCAAAAAGAACTTGATTACAGCTTGAAATCTCCATGACCGAGCAATATCCAAAGCATCGAAATGAATTGGATTAAAATACAACATCTCCACATCACGCCTCGAACAGTTTATCAACCAAATAGGATCAAATATCATAATCTTCTTGCATAACATCTTAGGGTCTTCATTATCTAACACAATCATAGCTTCACCCGTATCCAATCATACTACCAAAATGCAAAATCTTTACTGATATTCAGCTCGATCGACATCAATGGAATCTTCTGCATGCAAGTGGGTGGTTTATAATTCAAAGTCACAAACGGTAGGTTATTCAACAGATTGATCTTCTTGTGAACTATTCTGTGCGATTATTGAGGCTTGAACTGTGATACCCCGCATTTTCAGGTTAACAATTTAACTAAACTCTAGTTAGCTTAGGCATATATTCGTAACGTTTGACTTGACTAGGGTTAGTTAAACGAGTTGCATGGTACACTGTTATAGGCTAATAGCTACATAAACCGTAATTCAGGGAATTACCGGATCTCATACACGAGTTTTAAACCCCGAACGTTAGTGAAATGATAAAACTAATAATTGTAGAATAACTCGTTTGATAATATTTGAAATTATGTGCTTATGTGAATTTATTGTGAACTTATGTGACGTTACATGTTATTACGCGAAAACCTGGTACTGAGCTCGTAACCGACACTTGATAGACTAAGGATCATATATAAGTTATAAAATATTGGGTTAAATATGAGGATCATATCAGTATTTAAACAGTCAGTCAAAACTCTTTTAGATCAATTTCTGCTTTTGAACATTGAGCATCCTACAACCATTACCAGTATGTTTGTCCACTTAAACTCAAAATCATTATTTATTGCACAACACTTTAGATACATTATGGTAATATTATGGTCCCCGCACTCGCGACACATTCCCGTATCAAGAATTGCACAAAGCTTCATCGTAACGCGTGATTATATTGAAGTTATCCGTTTGTTACAAGGTATGAGGCACAAAGGTGTCAGGTTAGCAAATTTATGCTTCAAAGCGACTTGTGCTCTCTACCAGGGTGAGGACTAATATCATACATGACTTTCATCATAGTATTGATACGATGCATTAGATAATCTTTGATTATCATCACACATGTTAAGTTCCTCATTCGGTAACTTATGGTTTTGGCTTTATTAGCTCTTTTAATAAGATACCATGACTGAATCTAGGACTGTAAATCAATACAGCAAAAGATCAGTTAGGCCATCCCCAGATAACTTTCAATATAACGACCCGAAACCTCTGATTTTGGCAATCCTATCAAATGAAATTTCGGTACTAAGACCATATGCCTACGATACGTTGATCCACATGATTATCAGGAATTGATTTTAAGTTTATATCACCATGCTGAACTTTAAACTTTGATTTCAAGCCTACCAATATATAATTTGTAGTGGCTACTTAATGTTTATCAATTCATTTTTGTTTTCAGAGTAGTCTGACAGTCCACTGATGTCATATCATCTCCTCTTTTTCTCCAGGAAAACTCATTTTTGATTTTCTATTTTTTTATTTTGATTTTTCGGAAATTTTCTCCCCCTAAAAATCTAAAAATAAGCATATTTTTTTGGATTTTTAAACTTTTAAAGAAAAACAAAATAAAATGATATCCGATGCGGTTTACTCATTGAGTTTCAAAAACCATTTTCCACTCAGATTACTTGACTCAATAAGATCTTTCAATTAGTAAAAGCCATTAACAAAGATAAGAGAGTTTAGAATAAACCGTTTTGTCGTATTTGTTGTAAATATCCAAAACCTGAGAGCGATTGCATGAGATTGCAACGTTTTCCGGCTTCACAGGTAGGAAACAGACGACAAACACTCTCCTCTATGTTGAAATCATGTTTTCCTTTTTCAATATCCCATCCTTTTTCTTGACCTTCACCTCTCCGATAAATAGCTTGTATACAGATGCTCCACAATCAACTATCAAAAGATAACTAATAGGTCTGTCTGGAACAATCTGCACACTTGTTAAACAATTAGCACGAGAGAGGTACCCATCCCTTCACAATGATGGGTCGTCCAAGGTCATCAATCCTCGGAACATCAACCCATTCCCGTTTTGAAAAATCAATTGGTTTTTCAATGGATTGATTTGAAGTAGAAATTGCTATTGAATTAGCAATTGACTTGGGTTTCCAAACACGTTCAAAGTTTATTTTAGATTTTGTTGAAATTGTTTTGATTTTTGACTTTTCAGAATTCTTATTTGAAACCTTCTTCTGAACTTTGTTTGGAATCTTCGCAGACTTAACTGATGAAGACCTAGGTTTAGAGTTATTCTTAGGCTTAGCCTTAGAACTCCCCCTTACCTTAGCAACCCGTCCACAATCTCCATTTTTATTCAAGGCAATTTTATTACGATTGTCATATACAACCTGTTTCCCCTTTGCTTCTTGATTAGGTTTGGGGATACAGACTTTTTGACATTGCCTGAATTTTTAGCAAATTTCACTTCGGTCTTTTTCTGTTTAACATACGGACAGGCAACAACTAAATGCCCACACTCTCCGCAGTTATAACAAGACCTATACTCTTCAAAATCACATGCATACCCTTCATCCCAATACCAGTAGGGACAATGAGCAGCAATATGACCAACTTCACCACATTCAAAACAGTTTCTCCATTCAACATATTCATGAGAATACTGTGGTGAGTTGTTTCTCCTATAACCATCAAATCAAGAGGTATATGAATAATCATAAGAATCATATGATCTAGATGAAAAATTTCTCGAATTCTTTTAATGAGAATTTTTCATCTGATCATTTCCTTTCGATTTGTTTGGTTTCGATCCTTTTACTTTAGAACCTTTCATGTTTTCAACATTTTTCTTTTTAATGTTTTTCTTTTTAATGTTTTTCTTTTGATGTGGTGTTATTCTTTGAAAAACTTTTATTCATTTCAAAAATTTCTTGCTTTAAAGATTCAATTTTATTTAATAAATCTTCTTCATCCTTTTCAAAAACTTTATTTTGGTTTTGACAATTTTCTAGTTCATTTGCTAGGTTCTGTTTTTCCCATAGCATTTTACCTAAATACCCCTTCTTTGACTTTATCATAATAAAAATTAATTAACAAACATGTCAAGACAAAACATCCCATCAGTTGATCTCAATCATTTGATCATCAAGATCAATGGTCTACAAAAGTTCTCTAGTTCTCACAACTCACTTGAGTTCTCATTTTAACCTAACCCTATATCAATTTAACACTTAAAAATTAAATATAATCTTCTACAATTAACAAATTAACCTCTTGCAACTTACAAAACAATAACTGTAGTAAGTGAGAACGTATTAAGACTTAAAACACTAATATTTAACACTAACAATTAACAATTAACAATTAACAATTAAGACTTGAAACACTAACAACATCAATAAGAAACACAACAAATGGAAGAACTAAGAAGAAAAATACTGATATCCGGAATATCGATGATATATCAGCAAGATATTGGTTAATATTCAGTACCGATATTATGTACCGATATATCGGTTGATGACTGATACCGATATATCGGCCGAGTTAACTACATAGACCAAATACGACCAGTTCAACCCGAATTTATTTAACTTTTTAATTTTTTCCGCAAACTAATAAATTAAAGTTAAAATTTTACTACAAAAACAAAAGCATATATAAAACATTCGCGTTTTAATTATAAAATCTTGTATCAAATTCGATTTTAAGCTATGTATAGCAAAAAAACACCTAACCAAATTAATTGATAAAACAAAAATATTGTAATGTAGATGCCGTTTTGCGACTAATGATTAGATACTAACATGTGTTAATGGGTGAATGAATATCAGAAGGGGCGAATGAAGTAAAGAAGTGGGCGAAGGAAGCTTATTGTGGACGAAGGAAGATCAGGAATGCATAGAAGAACACATTCGACCAGTCTACTGGGCGAATGTGGAAATCTGTTACCTTCGACCAGTAAGTATGGGCGAAGGAACAGTGGCTATAAATAGAAATCGAGTTTTTGTAATGTAGAACGAGTCTTAGAGAGTGTGTGTTTTGTGTGTGTGTTCCTGAGAGGTTAGAGATTATCTGTTTGAGGTCTAGATTAACTATATTGAATCTGTAATCAAGTTTATTGCAAAGTTAATCTATGAAAAGCATTTAAAATGATCTTGTTTGTGTTTTGATTGAGTTTACTTCAGTTTGTTCTGAACTAGGGTTTCCGCACCTGGTTTAGCAACTTGTATGATCGTATAATCCTGTTTTCGTGTCAAATTCTCTCCTCTACAAAGTGGTATCAGAGCGTAGAGGATCATACAACAACAAATTGATAAACTCAGAGCTGATTTAGACATAATTTTCATCAATTCACATCTGTTTTCAACTAAAAATGGTTTTTGTGTGTTTTTGAAACAATTAGAGGTGATTTTGTGGTTAAAATTCAAAATTCCAAGTTTTAAAGTTGTTCCAAATCATTTCCGAAGCATAACCTGATCAAGATCAATCAAATCCACAAACTTTTGAAAATCAGAGATCAAAATAACCGTTTTTCAAAGTGTAACCGTTTTTCAAAACTGAGATATGGGCGAACCTGAGAGGTTGTGGGCGAATGTGTGTATTTTTGGACGAATGTGAGTGAGTTTCTGGACGAACGTAGTTAATTTCGGACGAACCTAGAATTTTTCATTTGAATTTTCTTCATTCGGGTCTAATTTTGTTCCTTCGGTTCATCGGGGGTACGAAGGTGAAACCTAAACGGACGAACGTAGGAAGAGTTTGTGAATTTTTACATTCTAGTGAAATTTTACATTCGGGTGATAGACTTTTTGGGCGAACCTGACAAAAAGGGACGAACCTGAGCTTCTGTTGGGCGAACCTAGGACAGTTTTTGTGAAATTTTTCTAAGTGTTGATTTTCTCGAAGTGCGTGACTATGTGGCGTTATCAGACTACTCCTACACCAGCAACCACACAACCACAACAGCAGGTGATGGACCCATGGACCGTGGCAGCACAGAAGACGAGCACACAGTCTTCGCAGCCGGTTAACTACATGACTCAGAGTGCACCTACAGTACCACAGTCTGACTACTGGGGAGTAGCAGCAGCGGTGGTAAACACTCAAACTACTAATGCTATTTCCACACTGATTAATGATTTGTCTTCAGGTAGCGGGACTCGGCCACCGAAGCTCATGGAGATTCAGGAATACAATCAGTGGCAGAAAAAGTTCAAGATTCACTTGGAAGGCATGGGAGTAGAAGGTGCTGAAGCATGGAACATGATTGCTAAAGGATACACACCACCAGTTCTGGAGAACACGGGTGAACCAGTGCCATTGGAGAGCATGGCGGAGGATGAGAAGAAAAAGTTTGCTGTGGAGAAGAAGGCGTTCTCACAACTGACACAAGCCATTACTAATGATCTTTTGCATCAGTTTGGGACGTGCACAACTTCTAAGGCTTTGTGGGATATGCTTAAAAGGAAGCATGATGGAAATGAAAAGACTAGGAATTTGAGGATGGAAGAGCTTGTTAAGGAGTTTGAAAATTTTTCTTATGTTGGAAATGAAACTTTGAAAGAATTAACTCCTAGATATAATCATCTAATATCTGAATTGTCTAGCTATGGTGTACAGATTCCTATGGCTAAACAGGTGGACAAGTTTGCTGAAGCATTACCACCTAACTGGGATCAGCATGTGGATGTTTTGAAGGAAAAGGATGCTTTTCAGTACTGGTCGCTTCAAGAGTTCGTTGAGAAGCTGGAAAACAAGGAACTGGAAGAGAAGAGGAAGGCTAGGAGAGCACAAATTCCTCAGAATCCAAATCTATACTTTGGAGGATCTTTAGTTCCAACAAGTACAAGTTCTGGAGGACTAGTAACACCACATGTTGCTTGTATATCCAATGCTGTTGAAACACCTATCATGTTATCACAACCACAACCACAAGTTCCATATCAATATTCATACATTCCACCATTCTCACCAAAACAACAAGCAGCTTTTTACACTGCTGGTCAAACTCAACCACAACCAATGAACCAACCTAATCAACCAACTGTGGTTTTGGAGACTTCCAATCTTGGAAATGTGACAGTTGAAGTTGCTCAGCAACACATTGCATTAGTCTCAGCAATGGTTTCTTCTTATAATGGATTAGTTGCTAGTCAAATTGGTAATAACAACTTGACCAATGAAGACTACGCACAGATTGATAAAGAAGAAATGGAACTCATTGACATCCAATGGGCGTTTGCGAGCATAATGCGAAGAGCAACAGAGTTTATTGAGAAAACAGGTAGAACCGACTTGGGAACTTCTCCTAACACAACCTACGGGTTTAATAAGGAGAAAGTGACTTGTTTTAACTGTGGGGGTAAAGGTCACTTTAAACGTGAATGCACACAACCACCGAAACAAGGCAACAGGAATCCATTTAATGCTACCTATCAGAACCGTCAACAACAAAACCAAAACCAAGTTTCTTCCCAAAATAACAACAACTACCAAAACCGTCAAAACAACTTTAACAACAACCAAAATAGACAACCAACCACCCCAAACCAGACACAAAACCAAACACCAAACAATACTAACCGAACAGTCATACCAATCACTACACCAGCTGAACAACAGAATACCAATCAAGCATTGGTTACTCAACAAGATGAAAGGTTTGACTGGTCGAGCATTCAGATAGGTGTTGAGGAGATAACCACTGGGGGAAATGTGGCGTGTGTTGCCTATCAGGTTGATCTTGAAGATTCTGTGATGGTAGAGGAGAAGGTTGAAACTGAGGTTGATAGTGATGATTCTGAAGCTGAGATGGATGGTGATTTTGAACCTATTAAGGTTGATTCTGAAGTGAATGTTGAGGTTGAAAATGAAGAGACTAATTCAGGAGTGGTGATTGATACTGTTTCTGACATACCTGAGGAGTGTGAATCGGTTTATTCTGATTCAGACAGTGATTCGGATACAGAAGCTAGTGTTAATTCTCTTGATGAAGATATTGATCAGTTACTTGCAGAGGCAGATTTTCTGATGACTCGGAAGTCGTGCATTGCAGATGATGCTTTCACAAAGATTGATTACTCCAGATTCTTTGCAGGAAAGGAAGCTCATTTTGCATTAATGGCCATGACTGACCCACCAAAACCTGTAAGTTCTGCTTGTAGTACTGACAATACTAGTGATAAATATTGTGGTGCTTGTGATAGATTGACTGAGGAGGTTAAACAACTCCGTATTCAACGTGATAGTGCTATCATGAACAGTCAATCTACTCGCAAAGAGTTAAATGCTTTTAACAAAGTATTAGATGGCTACAAAAAGGACATTTCTGACTTGAAAAACACTTTGTCATTAAAACAATTGGCAATAAACAATTACATCAATGAAATTGAAAACACCAAGTTAGAAATGGCCGCCATCAAATGCTTTGCTGAAAAAGTAAACAAAAAGTTAGAAAGTTACAAGAATGTGGCTTATGTGGTAGACCACATCATTGATGATAAAACAACCAACTATCGGGCTGTACCATCTCCGGTTCTTTTTGAAAACCATAATTGTCACTCAGTGACACCGGAGAGTTCGGTAAAATCTGATTCAGCATCGGAAAATGAATCAAACACTTCAAGTGTTGGTGATCCAAATTCTGATGTTAGACCGATTTTGGGAATCAATGATGAGGGTGTTACTGCTGAAAGTGTTGACTCAGATTCAGAGAGTGATGAGATTGGTTGTAACCAAACTGTTAATGTATGTGATATTCCAAAAGAAAATCACATCATTACAAATGAAACAATTTCATCATCTCAAATTGTTCCAATGAGAAATGTTCATCATGTGGAAAAATCTGAGAAGAATGTTGTGAAGGAAGATCTTAATGTGATTAAGAAAGATCTTGAGAGAAATGAGAAAAACGAACAATGTGACAAACCTGTCAAGGTGTTTTATCGGATGGAAGGATCCGATAAGATCATCTCTGACGAGGACTTTCCAATTAAAAATGCCAACTATGCTAAAATTGAAAAGATTTGGCAAGAAAGTACTATTTGGTTCCCTAAACATGAGAGAACAAATGAAATTCCACCAGCTTTGTTAAAGAAGTTGTACTTGGATGTTCCTCAAGAACCAAAGGTCCATGTCACAGAGTTTGTTAAACCCAAAAACAGAGCTAATGGTTTCAATGAGCCAACTTACTCAAAAGGGCCACTCCCTGAGAGTTTAAGAAAGCAACAGTATAATGATCAATATCCTGTTAGATCATTTGCTCAACCAAATGCTCCTAATGTTTTTGAAGAGTACCGTGCGTGCTTTAAATGTGGGGAACGCGGGCATTTACTTGCTCAGTGCCCATATGTAAGGCACAAGAGGCACGAAGTTGAAGTGAGGAATTTGATGCGAAAGCCGATTGATCATTATGTGCCACCTCATAGGAGAGTTGTTCCTCAACAACCACAACCATTTTATAATCAAAACCATTTTCAAATGAGGAACACTCGTCCAATGCACTATGATAGAAGGAATCGGATTGCGATGGAAAACTCATGGAGAAAGCCTGTGGTGAACTCAACTTTTGATAGACAAAAGGTTACACCAAAACCGATTGTCAAATCGAACGTTGGACCTAAGTCTGTTAAATCAGATAAGGTTACCAAGAAAGTTACTTTTGCTAACAATGTTCAAAAACCGACTGAGAATCCAAAATCTCAGATTCGTATCCTGAAACGGACTGAACAATCTTGGTCACCCAATGGTACTCCAGGAGCTTCATCTTCAAAAGTGAATGAGAAAAAGGAAACTATTTTGAGCAATCAGAAAAAGATTGATCAAAATGTTGTTAAAAATGTTTGTGAAAATGTCATTGTGAAACCTGATGTTGAAAGACCCAAGACTCAGGCTTGGGTCCCCCGAAAGCACTAAATGATTTACTTTTTGTGTGCAGGGAGCTTCAGCTGGCCCTATTAGCAGTCTTTGGATTGTTGATAGTGGAGCTTCAGGCCACATGACAGGGGATCTTGCGTTGTTGTTCGACGTGAAGAACATCAATGGAGGGTATGTAGCGTTTGCGGGAAACAAAGGTGGATATATCACTATGGAAGGGAGTGTGAGCAATGGGATAGTGAGCTTTGAGCGGATATCGTATGTGAAGCAGATAGACTATAATCTGTTGAGTGTCAGTCAAATTTGTGATAAGAAATTTACTGTGCATTTTGATGACAAATCCTGCTATATCTTGAAACCGGGCTTTACAATTCCTAAAGAGTGGATAATGTTGAAGGCACCTCGCGTCAACAATCTATACATTCTTGATATGTCCAAGGCGATGACATCACAGGGGCAAATAACATGCTTTTTGTCCAAGGCGACTGAGAAAGAATCGATAATGTGGCACCGAAGAATGGGGCACATTCATCTGAAGAAAATGAATCAACTTGTGAGGAATGGACTTGTCGAGGGAGTTAATGTGAAACATTTCCATTTGAATGACAAGTGTGTAAGTTGTAAAAAGGGGAAGCAACACAAACAGTCCCACAAAGTGAAAAAGGTTAACTCTGTTGAGATGCCACTAGAGCGATTGCACATGGATCTTTTCGGACCAGTCAAGCGTCATAGTCATCTTGGAGAGCTTTATTGTTTAGTCGTCACTGACGATTACTCAAGATTTTCATGGGTGATGTGTTTGCAGAATAAAAGCGACACTTTTATGAATCTAAAAGTTCTGTTCACTCGTTTGGAGAATCTCTACAATGTGAAGATAAAGAGAATTCGGAGTGACAATGGGACGGAGTTCAAAAATGCCAAGATGGATGAACTTTGTGAAAACAAAGGGATACATCATGAATATTCGGCTCCGTACACCCCTCAACAGAACGGTGTTGCTGAACGAAAGAATAGGACTCTAATTGAAGCGGCTAGAACAATGCTCGCTGATTCAAATCTTCCAGTAATGTTTTGGAATGAGGCGATTTATGCAGCAAATTACACATTAAATCGGGTTCTGACAGTGAAGAAGTTTGGTAAAACTTCTTATGAGCTGTTACACCGAAGAAAGCCGAACTTAGAGTATCTAGAACCTTTTGGGGCGCCTTGCACTATGTTAAATCCAAGCGAAAAGTTTAGTCCTAAAGCCGAGGAGGGTTACTTTGTTGGATATGCAACCCCACTCAAACGGGTATACAACAAGCGAACTCGTCGTGTGGAAGACTGGGCTAACGTGGAAGTTCAACGATATACTCAAAATCTTCAAGGCACGGGTCCTGATTGGATGTTTGATTACAAAGATTTCTTTGAATCATTCAATCTAGATAGCTTGGTTGAAGAAGCTGTTATTCGATTACTTTACGAGTGTGAAAATGCAACAACTTCACCGTTGGTGCGTCCAATCACCGTGAACCCCCTACCAGCTTCTAATGATACCAATGCTCCTATCCAAGAAGAAGAGATTTTTCAAGAAGCTTCAACTTCATTAGACACTTCAGAATCTGAAGATGAACAATTTGAAGAAGCTATTCTTGATCAAGCTGAAGAACAGGAGGCACCACCAGTGAACCCAACTCCAAATACTGATGTGGCTTCATCATCAAATACGGGTCATGATCTGGATGCTGTAGAGAACTTGACTGTTCAGACGGGAGTGCAAGTACCTGATTATCCGGAATCTCGGATACATCGTATTCACCCGCTGGAGCAAGTAATCGGTGATCCTGGAAGTAGTGTTATGACCAGAGGGCAGCTTAAAAGCGTTAATACGCCAGAGAGTTTTGGTGCTTTAGCTTTATATGCCAAAATTCAACAATCTGGTAGTCAAAATGATTGGTCGTTTGCGTGTTATGTGTCGCAGGTAGAGCCAAGGACGTACAAGGACGCTTTGAAGGATGATGCCTGGGTTGAAGCTATGCAGGAGGAGTTATTACAATTCCAGAAATTAGGAGTTTGGACGCTTACGGATTTGCCGCCGGATAGAAAGAAGATTGGCACCAAATGGGTGTTTAAGTGTAAGAAAGATGATCGTGGGGTAATTGTTCGGAACAAAGCCAGATTGGTCGTGCAGGGTTTTCATCAAATCGAAGGGATTGATTACAATGAAATCTATGCACCGGTAGCACGAATCGAAGCTATTCGGATGTTCCTTGCGTTTGCTTCTTTTAAGAAATTCAAAGTTTACCAGATGGACGTGAAAAGCGCATTTCTGTACGGGAAAGTCAAGGAAGAGGTGTATGTCGGGCAGCCACCAGGCTTTGAAGACCCAATCCACCGGGATAAGGTCTACGTGTTGAACAAAGCTCTTTATGGCTTGCACCAGGCTCCGAGGCAGTGGTACGAGGAGCTAAGTACATACCTCATCAACAAAGGATTTAAGCGCGGCCTCGTCGATTGTACCCTCTTTACGAAAAAGACGGGAGATGACTTGCTTCTAGTGCAGATATATGTTGATGATATAATATTTGGGTCAACTAACGAGCTTTTATGCAGGGATTTTGAATCTGTCATGCAGGAAAAGTTCGAAATGAGCGCAATGGGGGAGATGCAGTTTTTCCTAGGCTTGCAGGTGGACCAAAGACCCGACGGGATCTTCATTCACCAGACGAAATATGTCTCCGACATCTTGAGCCGGTTCCAGATGGAGGACTCAAAGCCAATGGATACCCCGATTCAACCTAATCACGGGATTGGAGTGGACGCTAAGGGGGAGCTGACTGATCCTTTTACATACAGAGCAATCATCGGATCTCTGATGTATTTGACGGCGTCTCGACCAGATATTATGTACGCAACGTGTCTCTGTGCCCGCTATCAATCGAAGCCGAAACAAAGTCATCTGACGGCGGTCAAGCGTATCCTTAGATATCTGAAGGGTTGTCCCTCAAAAGGACTTTGGTACCCTAATGATGATAATTTTGATTTCATATCTTTTAGTGATGCAGATTGGGGCGGCTGTGACAAAGATAGCAAATCTACTACAGCTGGTTGCCAGTTTTTCGGGAGCAGGTTAATCACCTGGCAATGCAAGAAACAGACTTCCGTAGCACAATCTACCTGTGAAGCCGAGTACATCGCAGCCTCGAGTTGCTGTTCTCAAGTACTCTGGATTCAACAACAAATGGTGGATTACGGTTTGCAGTTTCTAAAAACTCCTATTTACTGTGACAACGAAGCCGCAATTGCATTAACTAAAAATTCTGATAATCATTCTAAAGCGAAACACATCCGGATCAAATATCATTTTATCCGTGATTGTTACGCTAAGGAATTGATCGATATGATCAAAATACACACTGACTACCAACGTGCAGATCTGTTTACTAAAGCCTTTGATCGTTCACGCTTTGAATATCTTTTAAAAGTAAACAATATAAAGGAAAAACAGGACTAATCGGCACCTCGGTTTATCGCTTTTTAGTTTTTAGTTTTTATATTTTCCTAATTGGGAATTTCTCTTTGCTAATTGGGAATTTCTCTTTACTTTCATAATCCTCAAAGAAGTTGATGCTTTCGAGGGGATTGTAAAATCCTCAAAGAAGTTGATGCTTTCGAGTGGATTGTTTCTTTCAAAATTTTTGTTTTTATTTTTCAGAAAAATCAAAAAGACCAAAAATATGTTCTTTATTTTAGGGGGAGCCAATTTTTCAGAAAAACCAAAAACATTATAAAATTCAAAAAGACCTAAAAATTAGAAAATCAAAAATGATTTCCTGGTAAAACAGAGGAAATGATAGTACATCAGTGGGAATCTGACACAGGCTAAAGAAGTGTATAGTTTATGAGGCGTGTGTTGATTACGTGTGATATGCTGATAGGCTTCGTAGACTAAATATTGCGTGCTTAGTGATACAAACATAACGAACTACGCGTTCGTGGCTGAACACCTCATGGGCATATGGTCTTAGTACCGTAATTTCGTTTGATAGGATTGCCAAAATCTGAGGTTTCGGGTCGTTATGTTATGGTTATCCGGAATATTCTGATAAACTTTTGTCGTATTGATTTACGGACCTAGTTTTATCAGAATATTTGCTAAAAGAGCTTAATTGCCAAAACCGGAAGTTACCGAATTGAGGAACTTTATGTTTTAATTGATCATAGATCATTATTACATCGTATTGGTCATCTGATGCAAATCAGTGATTAATATCAGCCTCAACCTAGTGTATACGCACATGTTACTCTGCTGCATTCATTTGCTGACCTGTACACCTCTGTGCTATATACTTTGTAACTTTTACGGATAACTCTGGCATAATCACGCGTTACGACGAAGCTTTGTGCAATTACTTGATACGGGAGTATGTCGTGTGTGTGGGCACCACATCGTGTTAGTCTAATACACCTAACTCGTATCATTTTAAAGCATTGCGTAATTGTCTGCATGTGAGCTTACGTGGACCACAATATCAGCAATTGCCGTATCACATACTGTTTCTAATGATAATATTAAACAAAAAGATCAACGCTGTGATCAGATTTCTCAGAAAACTGATATGATCCTCTGACCGGATTTCACAAAATGTTTACTGTTTTCATTTACTTTGCTGCATTTTATTTTGTTGCAATTTACTTTTAATGTCAAAAAGATACAAAATCCAAAAAGATTTTAGGTGTGTTTTGATAAAATTTCAGAAAAACCAAAATTTTTGCATTTCTGCTTTATTTTTGATAACCGGGGATGCTTGATAATCAATTTTTGAGATTTGACTGAGATTTGACACCACCAATTGGGCTTTGTATCAGTCTAAATGTGAAAATTTGAGTTTTGGAAGCCTAACGGATTGAAAAATGTTGAACGGGATTCGAATTTGTAATTTGGTAAAATTTTTCAAAATTTCCATTTTACATTCGCCCTTAATTGTGGACGAATGTGGAAATTTTTCACCTTCGGGTTGTTTTATCTGGGCGAATGTGGTTTTTAACCAAACTTCACATTCGGGCAAAAACAAGTTTTACCTTCGTGCCATTGGTTTGGGGCGAAGGTGGAATGCTTGTCCATTCGCCCACACAGAACGGACGAAGGTGGCAATCTATAAATAAGCCAAGACAGGTTCGGCCAAACAGTTCTCATTTTTCAAAATTTTTCATCATAACAAGACTTTGTTGCTTTTGAATTTCCTGTTTGTGTGTTTTAATCTCTGCTTATTGCTGATCGTTTTCATATAAAAATTACAGGTAATGGACCCTGATTCAAGCCGGAATCGTTCGATGTTTAATCGTACCTAGGGTTTAAGGGTTTGAGATTTTTAGGGGTTCTTCGTGTCTGATTTCGATCAACATTCATTCCACATCAGTTTTAGGGGGAGAATGTTTCAATAATTAGGATTATAACACTGATAAATTGTTTGATTGATTGTTTGAAATATTAAAACCCTAATTATGCTTAAAAACTGATGTCAAATGAATGATTAAAGAAATTGATGATTGGCGAAGCTTAGTCGGCCAATTTAGAACAGATTTCAATCAAAATCAAGGCCTGAAAACATGAGTTGAAAATTTTTAAATTTTGGGTTAAACCTTTTCCACCTTCGGCTTGTCGATTTGGACGAAGGTGCAACTGAATGGACGAAGGAGACATGAATTGGGCGAATGTACATTTTATTCAAAATAAGTTTTTCATTCGACCAGAATTGTGCACCTTCGGCCAAAGTAATTTACATTCGACCAATTATTTTGGGGCGAATGAGAAATTTGAAAACCTAAAAATTTCAAGTTTTGTCGATTTTGTGTTTTGACGTTTGATTTTGATTTTCTATTTCAGATGGCTGAAGAACAACCAATTGCTGATATTCCTGTGGATACTACAGTGACTGATCCAGTTCCAGAAAATGTGCAAGAAGAAGGATCATCAAGCGGTAGCAAATGGCCGTTTGAGAAGACTCACAACGTTTGTGCATATCTTGGTGATGTTGAAAAGAATGTAGAATTCACAGACATTATTAAGTTCTTGAAGAGATGTAGAGTGGTTTATGCATTGGCAACTCCAACTATTATCTACAAGGATATAGTTGAGGATTTTTATAATAATGCCAAATATGATTACTTCGATAATCAGACGATCATCAAAAGCAAAATTCAGGGAATGGAGATGTTCATCACTGAAGCAGATATCAGAGAAGCTCTCCAGATCCAATTTGAAACAAGTGAAGATCCTAGAGAACTTTCATGGACTGAGCAAAAGGCATGCTTTCTAAGAATGAAATACAAAGGACCGATTACTGATGGTTCTATGTATAAAAGCAAGCTGAGCGTGCAGTTTAAGTATTTTGCTCACGTCATTTTAATAGTATTTGGATGTGTTAGTGGGGGTTATGATGTGATGAGAAAGAGTTTAAGCTCGTTAATGGTTGCATTGACTCTCAATAAGCCATTTAACGTTGCTGGAATGATACTAGATCACATGTTGGAGATGTTGAAGGGATTGAAGAAGAAGTACTTTATGCTTTATCCAAGATTTCTGATGATGATCTTCGATCACAAATATCCACACTTGAAGAAAGATCCAACACAGATACTTAACATGGATCATATGAATGTGAGAACCTTAGCAAGAATGAAGGGTTACAAAGGTATACCTGAAGATGAAAGACCACCTTACAGAAGGTTATTCGGAGCTTTGGCTAGAGAGGATTATGAAGATCCTGGAAAGAATCTAGCAAGGCATCCTAACAGTGATAGTGATAACGATGATCCACTTGTGTATGCTGATGCAAACACAAAGAGGAAGAGGCAAGTTGTCAATCCCGGAGCCAAAGGGAAGGGCAAGGGAAAGACAGAGCAGGGAACTTCAAAACAAAAAGCAGTGAGGAAGAAGACTACGGCCAAGAAGGGGACAGGTTTGGTAGATGAGGAGTCTGTTGATTCTGAGGAGACTGAAACTGAGGAACAATGGGATTCGGATGCTGAGAATGTTAGGACTACCAAACAAAAGGCCACTTTGGTTGGTGAGTCTGAATCTTTGAATAGATCAATAGAAGAAGCTAATAAGGGAAAGCAATCTATTGATGCTGTAGATGAAGTGTTGACTGTTAATTTGGATGAATTGAATGAGGGTGAAACAGTTGTTGTGAATTTGCCCAAGCCCAAACACAAGTCTATGGCTAAGAAGACTAGCACTAAGCAACTCAGAGAGAAGGAGTTGAACTTGTTGTTAAAAGGAAAAAGATTACCGGATGCTGGAACATCATCTAAACAATCTTCACCAGCTGCAAAGAAGCAAAAGACTGTGGAGGCAACAACATTACCAGTGGATAAGTTCAACATTGCACTGGATAATGTTCTTGATATGTTTACTAAGCCTCAGAAGGGAAAAGCTGTTGAGGATGAGCCATCTAAGTCTAAATCCAAGTCTAAGAAGATCACTGTGGATGATGAAGTGATGAAACAGATGAACAAAAGAATGGATGATATGATGAAGATGCTTGTGTCTCAACAAGCTGAGATTGCCAAGTTTAAGATGAATGAGGAGAAGATGCTTCAGATAGTTGTTGCTTCTAAAACCAATCAAGATGAAATAGATGAGAAGGTCAAGAAGCTTGAAGCAAAGAATCAGAAGCTTGAAGGTAAAGTTCTGAGAAATAAGAACAGATATAAGGCAATCAAAGAAGACAATAAGGAGTTGAGAGCTGAAAACAAACGCCTTAGTGATCTGATAAATGACTTGTACAACACTGCACCCAAGCTGAAGGAGGGTGAAGAAGATGAAGAGAGAGAAGTTGAGAAGGTAGATTTTGAACCATCTGAATCTGATAAAGAGGAGGATGAGGATGATGATGAGAATGAAGAATCGGATAAGAATGATGATGAAGATGATAACAATGATGATGATGATGCTGAAGGTTCAGGAAGTCAAAAAGATGATGATAGTAGTAGCAGTGATGATGATGAAGGAGGAGATGATACTGCTAAGTTTACTTTTGAGAAGAGACCACCTTCTAAGAAGAAGAAAGACACGGGTGAGTCTAGTTCTAAGCAGAAGGGAGAGAATGTAGATGATGAGACTGTGTTCTGGAACGAGAAGGTGAGGTCGTTATCTGATGATGCAAAACAAGTTTACAAAGATATGTTAGAAAAGAGAGAGTGGACCATTGAGTTCACAGGTCGTTTTGCAGAAATATTCCAAACAGATGATATGAGATATGAGTTGGAATACAACGATCCAGATCTTGAAGAGGGGGAAGTACCTGCTTCTGTGGCAAAGGAGATATTGGATGGTCTTGCACAGAGAGTAGGGAAAACTTTTGAAGAGTTCATTGTTGATGAGTCGATTCCACCTATTCCTGAAAAGGATGTTGGAAATCACTCTGATGATAAAGAAACCCCTGAGTTTGAGGAAGTTGAGATTGAGGATATTACACACGAGGAATATCCACAGTACTTCAGACAAAATGATGAAGACGTGGTGTTTCCTGATTTTACAGAAAGGCATAATACGTCTGCAAGGAAAAAGGCAAGAAAAAGAAGTGCTGAATTTGTTGAAAAAGTACTTGGAGCTGATGTGCCAGAATCTTCAAGCAAGACTGATGAGTTGAAAGAGTACTTGAAGAAACTAAGATTGATGGATGAGAACCGACCAAAACCCGAAGCTCAAGGAAACTTCTACAGGTTTCATAATGCAAAGTTCAGAGGAAGAGCTCTTGGGTGGACATACTTGAGCAGGCTGAAGTGCTTAGCTGCTAAGTGGGAATCAGGAATCTTGTACTTCTACAGATTCATTGATTTGCTAACTCTACCGTACTGGGCGGTTAGAGATCTATGCAGATTCCCTATGTCTGGCGCTTCAGTGAATAATACTCACGTCGGTTGGTGTGCAGACAAATTGGTTTGGGAGAGTAGGACGAAGTGGAATAGATTCAAGCCACAGTATCCCCGGAGGAAAGTTCACAGGGATACTGATCCTCGAACCAAGTTGAAGAAGGTTACCTTGATATATAAGGCACCTGAAGTTATGAGAAAGATTCCTTTGATGCCTATGCCTCAACACTTCAGTGCTGAGTTCATATTTTGGTATTATGATTGGAGGAAAGCAGAAGCTGTGATAGTGCTGAGAGATGGAAAGGATAAATACAAGCATGTGCATGTATTTGATCCTATGTGGCTAATCAATTGCACCTTCGAAGACATCATCATGTTATTCTACAATCCGATTCATCATGAGCCTAACGACGCAGATCAAGCAAGGAAATACACACAAGTTGTGGGTGTTTGCTTTGCTTATGATATCAATGCTGGAAGCAATTTGGAAGGGAAGCTTGGCAAGAAGGTTAAGATGGCGAATGTGTCAAAGCCGGTGAAAAGAAAGTTAGAGCCGGAAATGACGAAAGAGCAGAAGAGTATTCTGAGAATCAAGTTGCTGAACAAAGCCATGGATGAAGATAGAAAAAGATCTAATCAATAGTCGAGGGGGAGTTTGTAGATGCCGTTTTGCGACTAATGATTAGATACTAACATGTGTTAATGGGTGAATGAATATCAGAAGGGGCGAATGAAGTAAAGAAGTGGGCGAAGGAAGCTTATTGTGGACGAAGGAAGATCAGGAATGCATAGAAGAACACATTCGACCAGTCTACTGGGCGAATGTGGAAATCTGTTACCTTCGACCAGTAAGTATGGGCGAAGGAACAGTGGCTATAAATAGAAATCGAGTTTTTGTAATGTAGAACGAGTCTTAGAGAGTGTGTGTTTTGTGTGTGTGTTCCTGAGAGGTTAGAGATTATCTGTTTGAGGTCTAGATTAACTATATTGAATCTGTAATCAAGTTTATTGCAAAGTTAATCTATGAAAAGCATTTAAAATGATCTTGTTTGTGTTTTGATTGAGTTTACTTCAGTTTGTTCTGAACTAGGGTTTCCGCACCTGGTTTAGCAACTTGTATGATCGTATAATCCTGTTTTCGTGTCAAATTCTCTCCTCTACATGTAACAAACTAATACTCCTTCCGTCCCATTAGAAGTGTCTTGGTTTGAAAAACACAAAGTTTTAGGCATATTAAATTATTGCTTTTTTTCTTGCCATATGACAATAATACCCTTGTCATATGTGGGTCCATCATATTATTTGTTTATTTTATATGGGTTTTTAAGGGTAAATTTGGAAAATGGCTAATAATTTTTTAAAGTGGACACATGAAATGGGACAAATAAAAAAGGGAATATGGACACTTCTAATGGGACGGAGGGAGTATATAGTATAAATAGGTTAAACGGGTTAACCCGCCAACCAGTCTGGGTTGACCTGAACCCGTTTAGATTAAACCCAAGCCCGCTAATTTAATGTTCGGTTCGTGTGTTTGACTCGTGTCAGAAATTCACACCTTAAAGTAAGAGGGAGCAAGCTTCCCATGTTATACGCTCCTTGTGTAGCCTAAGGTGCTAAGGCTTGCGCCTCAGCGCAACACGCTTTTTAAAACCAAGTCACAAACCTAAGTATTGTGTTCCTCGTAGCATCGCATGGCCGTATGGGTTTTCGAATTGATAAATTAACATAAAACGAGTATCATGTTGTAAATTATTGTCACCATTGCATCGCGCAGGTTTTTTACTAGTATATATATATAGGGCTTGGATACTTTGAGAACTCATTTGAGTTGTGAGAACTATAGGAACTTATCTAGGCCGTTGATCTTGATGATCCAATGGTTGAGATAAAAAGATGTGACATTTTTGTCTTGACATGGTAACTAACATTTAATTAGTATTTTTAGAAGAAAATAAAGCACATAGGATATTTTAGTAAAATATGCAATGAGAGAGAAGAAAAATAATATAATATCATATTAATATTTTATTCAAAATATTAAAGAATCATATTTTTTTAACTTATTTTTTTAATTCATTTACATTTAAAAAAATAATAATAACATATATTCAAAATTCAGATCTGTGCATCTTGTTTAGGAAACCCCCTATATGAAAATTATTTAAACCAGTGTAAAATCTAAAAGATACTTATAAATTTGAAAGCCATTGTATCTCTTACACCAATGTAATATACCCTTACACCAATGTAAACAAACAAAACATATAATATATCCGTTACACAAATGTAAAATAACAAATCTTGCAACAAAACTTGCCACTAACTCAAACAGTTACACCAGTGTAACAAAAACATCAATGTAATATAGTTACACCAACAAAAACGAAAAACATGACCAAATTACTAATCCACTAAAAATATAAGAACCTACATCTAAACTAACTCTACAAAAATCTTCTCCACTAACTCAATAAATTACACTGGTGTAAAAATCTTCAACAATTCAGATCCTTGTCTGCACAACATAAAAAGTTTACTTTATCTACTTTGTGGTGAACAAGTAAAATCATAAATTTCACCTTCATAATACACAAGAGATTTATGTGTGGTAAAGTGATCAGTAAGTAAATTTTAGAAGGCGGTGTTTTAATAATAAAAACAAACATACCCTAAAAACAGGAAAACTTGAACATGGATCACCAAGAACTCTGTGACGATCAGTCTTCATCAAGAAATAATCTTCACCTTTTCTTGATTGAGCAGAGCATCCATATCTCATAGATGGTTTCTCCATCTTTTCACTTTTTAATTCCCTACTCATTAACACACCTAAAGACACATAATCAGGCTTATGTGGACGCCTCTCCATCTTTACTCCAATACCCTTTATGCGCAAATTACCCTATATATTTATTTTTAAAGGCTGATGAATAGTGCCTGCCTGCTGCCACCTAGCAGCAGGTTAGTGGTTTTTTTTATTCTTTGTTTTATGGTTTTAAGCTATTTTATTTTCGTTCTTCTGTTTGGTGAAGCAAAATTGTCCTCAGCTCAGTTGGTGTGACAACTGGCAATTTAGCGGATAATTAACCGTACTTATATAAAGTATATGTTTAAAAATAATATTTGAAGCTAATAAAGTGAATTTTAAGACCAAAAGCTTATTTTATATGTGAAAATATGACTAGAGGTGTCATATTTAAAATCTTGTCGCGTAGCGATTTTGTGCGCGAAAACGATTGTTGGTGATGACCCGACTAATATTTAAAGTCTGAAATTTGAAATTTATGCTTGAAACAATATTTCTAAACATATTTAGTTGAAAAATATGGAGATTTAGAGATAAAGTTAGAAAAAGGTGATTTTTAGTCGCAACACGCGATACCGCGAAATCTATGCACATATACTTTGAAAATTCGACATTTTTACACCGGATAGAACCTAATATTAACTTGGCTTGTATAATATTATGTTTAGAGTCAAAAATATTATTTTTGGGTGTGTCAGGTATTTAAAACAGTTAGAGGCCTGTACCGCGTTAACTAGTAATATACCCGCTAACCTACACCTAGTACCTACTTAATAATATAATAATATATTAAAACATGAGTCAGCTACCCTATTATATGTGTGTGCCGAGTGATGAGGCTGCCAACAAAGTCTGTGTGAGTGATTCATCACTTGTAATGATGATTATTTAACCAACACTCCTCTTCATCTTCCACCACTCAAAAACACTTGACACTTTCACCTTCATCACCTCCTTAAACCATCCGCCACCCATCCCTCTCTCTCTATAATTATTTTTTCAACACAAGAACATTAAGAATTCAACCACGTTTCATCAAAACGCCCACAAAAAAGCTTAGAAAATGAAGATTTGAGCAAGATTTCTTAAGGGTTTTCAAAACTATTATCCACATTCTTCATAAAGGTAAAAACCCCAACTTTTGTTCATCTCATTTAATCTTTTCACTCCTAAACTTGGATGATTCACACAACTAAAGAGATGATTAAAATGGTTTTGTTAAAATGAAAGAGAGATGGATGTGTGGTATGTGTGTGCGCCGTATGTATATATGTATGTATATGTGTGTGTGTGTGTTTATGTTAAAGTTTTAACTCTAAATCTATCATTGCATATAATCCATGATTAACAAGATCCAAGTTACTAAACATGATTTTTAGATGTTAAAATGATAATGTATGGGTTTAAAAATGGAAAACAAAAACTAATTATACATACATACATACATATATGTATGCCGTGTATATGTATGTAGTATGTATATAATTGGGAATTTCTTGATTAACATTGTTAAAATGGACACAAAGCATGACTTGAATGATTAAAAATGGGTTTTCAATACATGAAACTTGATCTTTAAATTATGGATTTTGAGCAGAAAATTGGGTATAAAATGATGATTAGAAAACTCACATATGACCCTTGATGATAAAAATTAAGTCATGAGTTAAATTGTTAGAATTTGGTTATGAAATAAATGGAAATTTAAAGATTTTAATAAGATTTTTGAGGTCTTATTTAGATCAGAAAGTTTGGGTTATAAACTTGTATAAAAAGACCCTTATTTGAAGGAAATTGATTTGATTTTATTTCATAAGAAAATTTATAAGTTTTAGACCCAAAAACACTTAAAATATAGACTTTATTTCATGATTTTTGAAAGAAATTCAAGTCTGTTTTAAATCAGTAAATTAAGGGTATTATTTAACCCAAAATGACCCAAGTCTGAAAGAAAAATAATAAAGTTATAAATTATTGGGTTATGGGTTAATTAGAAGCCCAAAAATGGGTAATTTGAGCCTTAAAATGATGATTTGGGAAGGAATATTAAGACCTGATTATTTGAGATAAAAATCACTTAAAAGTTTATAAAATAATAGGCCTTGACTAAAAAGTTTGAGTATTGGTAAGAAAATAGGGTTTTGGTAATGTCCGGCACAAGATTAAGCGATAAAAAGACGAATTTCGGCTTGTTTTAATAAAAATTCCAAGTCTGAATTAAATCAGGCCCTAAAAGTGTGTTTTTGAAATAAAAATGTATAAATAATGATATATTTGGAAACCTACATGTTTTGGCTAGTCACACGCCTAAAATCGGACAAATCGACCAACTTGTTGTCTTGAATGTTTACTTGGATTATTTCATGCATGAGTGTATATGACATGTGTTATTGCAATGATATGCTTAAAACCATAAATTAAAGGTGCTAGGTAACTTGGTGTAAAAATAACAAGTAACGGACCTAAAACGAGTCATAATCACCAACGAGTCGTAATCAAGTATATTTTTCTTGGAATTAAATACATTTCTAAAGATTACAAATTTTATGGAAATGTTGTGTGAAAAGTCTAAGTTGAGTGAACAACTTAGGGAAAATAAATAAAAGTGGTCGTTTACACGATTTTCATGATTAGGAAATCGAGTCGGCCAAGAATCAAGCTTTTGGGAAAATAACTAGAAATTGAACACAAGGTGAGTTCACAGCCCCATTTTTATAAAGTTTTTATAAATATTTTTGGGGGAAAACACGTTGTAAAAGTAAATAGATTATGGGGAAAAGACAACGGAAATTGTGGAATGTGTACGGGTATAAGGGCGGATAATAATCTTTCGGGACTGAAAGATGGAAAAGAAATCTTAAGTCGGTGGAGTGAAACACCTATTGGGAACCAAATTGTCATGTGTTGATTATGAACTTATACAACGTAAACACATAATCATAATCCTTGCTAGTTTATGAATCCGCATGATTGTCACAGTAATCTATTTGGATTAAAAATAGAATTTTTGTGGATAAGACAAAAAGGGTTTTAAAGATAGACTTTTCATGGATAAATTGAAAAGGGTTTTAAAGATAGACTTTTCATGGATAAATTGTAAAGGGTTTTAAAGATAGACTTTTAATGAATAAATTGAAAACGGTTTTAAAGATAGACTTTTCATGGATAAAATGAAAAGGGTTATTATTGTTTTTGCAAGAATAGCAAAAATGTTTATTAAAAGAACTTTGTGAATTCACCAACCTCGTGTTGACAAAATTGTCATAACGTGTTTTTCAGGTACATGAGATTGGCTTTGGGATTTGGCGAAAACAGTGTTTTAGCAATAATGTGTTTGGACATGTACTTAAATAAGATTATGGGGACCTATGTATCATTAAGATCCATTTTGGGTCTTAACTTAAAGCTTTTATGTAATATGAGTTTTATAAAAACTTTGTCCAAATGCTTAATATTTGCTATTACACCATTGATTACCAACCTCGGTTCACCACCATGCTAAGTCTTCCGCTGTGGCATTTTGGGGTGTGATAGTTGGTTTGGTTGTTCTGTTATTATTGTAGCCACCCGGGTTTGATGCTCCTTACTAGCATAATTTTTTTGCCCTCTACACGTGTTAGAGCAATGGAGAGAGCATGTCTGGACAGCAAAACATCTGGGCTCATAGGGTTATAACACGTGCCCTTCTTTCACACATATACACCCAAAGACATCCATAGATCCACCGCTACCGACATCTTCTTACCCAATTCGTTTTAATCAACGTATATCAAGATTCAATTGGCGATTCACCTACTCATTTTCTCCAACCCTTCTATGTTATCCTCCACTCTGCTTTTTCAATCCCTAGCAGAGATCCACACCTCCATCGCAACTTCTCCTCCTACTAGTTATGTTTACCTGCTCCCCTCTTTTACATTGTAACAGAAGTCTTGGTGGTCATGGTTTCAGAAATCAAACGGCGGAGGAGTTGTAAGAAAAATTGTACCAGGTATGCCATCCAAGATGCTTTGAGACTGACCCAATGATACTTCTTTTTGACTAATCGAACGACGACGTGACAACAAGCGAACGTTGTACAAAAATAAATAAATACATCCGAGGTATGGTTCTATTCTACTGATTTTGTTTCTAGATTTCATAGATTTTTGTTGCATCTCACATGTCTACTATGTTGATTTTGGTTATTGTGTAGCCTAATTCACTACTTATAATAAAGGAATTCATATTTATCTGCGCCTTTTTTGAAACACCTAAACCTTTCAAACTGAAAATACGCAACGGAAATTCGAACCATAAAATTTCTTGCTTTATAAAAACATTCTTTTATGTTTGGAACCTATAGCTACAAGATATTATAGGTGTTTCTTCTTTTATTGTTTGTTATTACATCAAATACAACTCATCTTTATTAGTTTAGTGACCGCGATCCCATACAATCCGCATCCTCACTCGACCTCCAACCATTTCTTGCTTGGTGAGCTAGACAAGACAACCTGCAACTACCACATAACCATTTCGTTAGTTCATTAAGTGACTTCATGCAAATATTCAAAATATGGAAATAACATCAACAATACTCAATGATCATATCCAAACGCCTTTTTTGCAAGTTCGGATCCGATCTCAGGATCCTATCCTCCAATTTCCATATATTCATGCTTACATACCTGCATCTTTATTACCATCCTCATAACAAAAAGATTAGTAACACTACAATGCACATGCACGTACAAATCCCATGTACAAGTTATCTTGACCCGTCATACTTTTCTTCCTTCGTGTATTCTCTAGGACAAACATGACGTTTCCGAACCTATACTCAATCTACACATAACGACCAACCTTTACATACAAAACACCTTCACACATACCCGGGCATTAGCACCCATGCACACATTCTATTACACAATCATCCGCCGCATGATAACTCTACTTACCAAACAGTTTACCATTTGTGTGACCTTGCATAACTATACAATTCAATCTAAATAGCTAAACCCATGATAAAATGTAGCCATCTATATATACACACACATATCAATCCGTACATTTTACCATTCATTCTTATGCCATACTTGTTAATCTTGGTTTTGTTTCATGCTTAATTACCCTCACTTCATTTTATCTTTGTTGCCCATTTATCCTAACTACTTTTCTTGTTGTATGGTGAACTATACCCATTCACCAATAACATCAATTTGCTTACCTTGTTATAAATTACCATTTCATACTTGTTCCCATTCTATATTTATACATAAACATACAATTACTAAACGAAGAGTTTGCATCATAAGTCACTTACCTTTGCCCGTAGGAGTGTTTTCGCCTTATACGCGTTTGACTTATAGTCCCAAGCTTTTCACCTAGCTTTAGATCATATCCACTTGACCCGTTGACTTTTACGCTTCTTGTACCTAGCTTACTTTCAAGTCAACATGCCGTGTTAGAATACTAATTTGGAACTTACCTATTCAAACATTAGTATTCATTCTACATCATTCAAACATGACATCAATACATTCAACAACTAGTTCTATTCAATAAGTCCTTCCATATACTACCCGTTAGTGAAAATACTTGCATGAACTAGTTGGTAAGTGTTTTTAGACACCTTTTTGAATGCCACATAATACGTTATTCTTTCCCTACAATCTGTACTCCAAGACTACTACAAGGGTGTACATTCTTACACCTTTTCTTATTAAAGATTACATTATAAATGTGCAGCGATTTTCTGCGCAGCTGCTGTTCAAGGTCGTTTTCCCCTTCTAAACCTCAGAACCAGATCTTGACTATCGAATACAAAATGTTCCCCATTCAAAGACCTTTCCAAGCATATAAATAACACCTCCTAAAGATTTTTCTATGATTTTATATGATTTTTTTAAGATCAGGCCAGAAACATAATTTTGACCAAACAGCTTTGCTGTCAAAACTGAAATGCTGACTTTAGATGCTGTTTTGACCCACTACAACTCAGAATCAGCTTCTTATGGCTAAATGTGAAATTTAATATGTGCAACAAGCTTTTCAACGATATAAAGCTCGTCTTCTAACTCATAATAACGAATGAGATATGCCCTTTACAAGATGACTATCTAGGGCTATCAAAAGTGACGAATTTCATACAATTTTTTACACCATTTGATTTAATTCAAGTTTGATGTAGGCATTTTATCAAACACCTTATGTGCACCATTTTTGTAAATGAATTCTAAGCCTTATGGACTTCTGAAACTTTACCATTTATTTAGCTAATCATCAATAATTGATCACTTTGATTTCTAACACATTTACAAAGCATACAAATAACAACTTATGCAAGATTTCACCACGTCCTTGTATGGTTCATACCTAGGGTCAAAACCCACTACATTCATACTTCAAGTATCAATTAAACACAAGAATCAAGCATCACTTAGCATAATATCATCTATTCAAGTTCGTTTAGGGTCTCTAACCATGAGGGAACCCTTAGACATCATAAATTCACGTTTTTTATCAACACATAAGATTCATGCAATACATATGGAATACAATTCCTCTACAATCCATGCCTAAAACATAGATTTCTTACAATTTTAGTAACATCAAAGCTACTAATCAAAACCAAAATCATCATCTTTGAATACAAGCAAGCTTCTAACAAATTAACTCATTTAGAAACCATTAAGAATGATCAATATCACTATTAATCAATAATATCACGGATTTAACATGTTTTGCTCAAAACCCATATGTGGGTTTTGAACCCTACATGAATTTAGAGCTTAGGGTTCTTACCAAAGCTTAATCCTTGAAGATTAACCCTCTAGAACACACCATTCCTCTATCTCTTCAATTTCTTGCATCAACTCTTCCACTTGGTATGATTAGGGTTTGTTTGAGGTTCACGAATCCCCCTTTTTGGGGCTGAATTCGTATGACCCATATGGGCCTTCTTGACCACCTTATTTTGACCCAATAATTACCCTAATAGTCCCCCAAGTTTACCCCAATGTCATTTATTATCAAAACCTTAACTATGCAAGTTTCTTTCTAGTGTTATTTCCCCATTATAAACATAATAACTTTCACTACGTAATTTTCATATTAGAGCATAACCCACATTCTTATCATCCCGTTTTATTATCCATAAAGGCTCATTCTACTATTTAATTCGTCTTGTCATTTCTTATTCACGCCTAATAGCGTAATTAAGCGAAATGGATTTTCGGGATGTTACATTTTTAGTATCGTTTTTGCTTAGCACTGATCTTTATTTTGCACTTGCCATTTGATTTGTTGAAGTGTTGAATTGGTTTTACTTCTTGGCATCTTCTGGTTGATTGAACTCTACAATGCTTTCGTTTTGCCATGCGTTACATATGTTTTCCTGTTTTCATTGACTTCTGGTTGAGAGTTCAAGAACATGAAACAAGGAATAAGTATGTTTGTTTAAAAAATATGTTGCTATTTCATTTTGGCTTGGGTTGTTTGAATCAGTGTGACCATAATCTTTGTTGGTTTGCATGAACCTTTCAATGGCTGCACATAATTCTACAGTCACATTCCAAACAGATGCGTTATGTGCTTCTTGGCCAGGATTGTAACACCCCAAAATAAACCGTTTCGCTTAATTACGCCATTAGGTGTGATTAGCAAAATAATAAAACAATACTCGAACATAGAGAACACGGATTATGTTCTAATAAAGAAATAATCTAGTCAATGTTGTTAATCTTATAAACGAGGCTAAACTCATTACTAGAAACTATTCTAGTTAGTGTTATAATCTAAAAATGAACTCGAGACTAAACTTGAGGGGCCTTAGTTGCCAAAATGATAAAGTGAGTTTTATAAAAATAAAATAAAACAATAGAAACACACACATTGTGTGTGTGTGTGTATCGTGTATATGGTCAGGAGATTCATCTCCTTCAACCACAAACCCTAAACAAGCAAACTCTTGCTTAAATCCAAGCCAAATCAAAGGGGTTTTGATGCATGAGCTAAAATCTGGATTATCCAAGCTTATTACACAAAAAGGTATCATTTATTTGGTACAATCTGATGTTAAATTCGTTTTTGATCATGGTGAAAAATTAGGGTTTTTATAAAAACGTGAATGTGTATATTGATGGAGGTTTCTCTAACCTTAGGGAGCCCCAAACATGTTTAATTTGAGTATAGATAGCATTTTACATGTGTGCTTGCTATGTTCATAAGAATATGTAATATGTGAAAATTTGGGTTTATACCTCTAGGTGGATACTACATAAGGTTAGTAGTTGTGATAACTCTTAGGAGTTATTATAATAAGAAATTAGACTAAGAAGTCTAGATAACATGATATGGTGATGTTTAACTAAATGGGTATGCTTTGGCTAACTTAAAACTCATGAAAATCAATGGAATTGGTGATTGCACACCAAGTGTTTGATAAAATGCTTGAATGAGGAAATAAATGTGTAAACATATATGAACATGAATACTTGAAATGTATAGGTGGTATGTGTAATGCTACCTTTATGTTGAAAATGAATGTGGTTAAAAGATGATGCACACCAAGTGTTTATATAAATGTCTAATTGAATTATAGACAAGTATTGTATGTTAAGATCTCACCAATTTTGATGATTGAGTGAGAAGTGGGATTGTGCACTAAACTTGATAGATATCATGTTAAAAAAAAGGGGGATAGTTCATGATTATGATTATTGCCTTATGGGTAGTGCATATGAACATGAAAAAGGGTAGTTTGACTTCTAGAAGTCAAACTAACCCAAACATAAGTATAATGAATTGGGTGTGTGAAAACTCATGATACAAGTTAGTTAATTGATATGATGACTAACTTGAGTTAATCTTGAGTATAGTGAAGTGATCTTGTCAAGCTAGGTGGAGGCTTGGAACAAACCGGATCAAATGAGCTAAGCGGGTCATGGAAGGCATACATGAGGACAAGGTAAGTGACTTATCTTAAAGAAGCCTCTTAGAAACTAGAAGATCTTGTAAACATTCTTGAATCATGAATTCTTATATCGATTGTAAAGAATGGGTGTTTACCCACTAAAGGAATATGGAATATGGGTTACTAGCTTGTAATGGGCTAGAATCGCCTAAATAAATAAAATTGATAAGTCCGGTTGGGACGCCTAACTAGATAATGGAAAAATCTTTGTAAATGGGTCTAATGAGTTAAAATGTTATTTTCATTAAAACTCATGAATAAAACTTGAAGATTGAAGATTGTGTGAATAAATAGTTAAACGGGTCAAATGATGTTGTGAGCATCAATTGAACTCGGTACATAATGCTTCTATGCTAAGCTTTTATAGTTAAGAGAAAAAGCTAGACAGGCCAATTGGTGGTGTAACACCCTTTGGATCCCGGAATGTTAATAGGGTAATGAGTTTTTGCACAGATGGATAATTGGAATGGAATGGCACGCGATGCCATGTTTTCTTGAGGGAGATTCAAGAGGTATGGAAATGGGTCAACACTACCGGGTAAGTCCGTAGTATAAGATATGGCCATATGCGAATAGTCAAGTGGATGAAACCACCCACATGAGGTGTGGGTGTCAAATAGGTGAGTCTTGTTCATAAGAATGTCTAGTACGCTTTAATGCGCTTAGAATCTACTAAACAAGTGAAAACTTGATAAAGGATGAAAATCTAAGTCCGGATGGACTTAGAGGTTTTTAAACAAGTCATTGAGTCCAAAACAATGGGTTTGAATCAAGAAGTGTCGCCATGAATGGCTAAATTGAAAGATTTGGCTAGGAGGGGCATTTAGGGAATTTATAAAGATTTACTAAAGGATAAATCTAATAACGGAATCCTAATGAACAAATCGGACAAGCACTTTAGTTGATCAAGTGTCTAATGTCTTGACAACATAAACTACACGCATTGCGCGTGGTCGAATGGTGTTTTGGTTAAGTTTAATGTCTAAATGGGTCGATTTGGGTAAGAGTCGCCATAAACATTCAAAACTAAGAACCAGATCATGGCGACATAAACCGGACTATATTTTCAGTCAAACAAAGGTTTATTTAGTCGGCAAGTCAATACTTAGGCTTCGGGAATCATCAAATGCGGTTGCGACATGATTCCCATGCTTAAAAATCACCAAAAAACGATCAGAAGTTGTGCGCGGCCGCGCGCTTAAACTGACCGGCCGCTCGAATAGACCTGCATGTCAGCATGATCTTTAAAATTCCATATAAAATCGTAGAAAAATCGTTAGGAGGTGTTCTTTATATGCCTGGAAAGCTCTCGGAGAGTAGAACAATTCTCATTTGAAAGTTGAAGTCAGATTTTGGGTTTTAGAAGGGGTAAAAGCGATCCGAACAGCTGTTGCGCATAAGTTGCAGCAGTTTGTTCTCCTGATAAAGGGCCGTTTGGCCTGGTTCGTTCCGTTTCGACGTGTAACGACTATCGTACTAGTTAAATGTTTCATTTGACCACTCACTAACCATTCTTTGTGTAATGGTGCTAGGTAAACATGTGATGGAAGTCCCAGAGCAAGGATCAAGTCGCGATAAGAGCCGAACACACCCGATCACTCATACAAGCTTCCGCACTAGAATCTAAGGAACTCCCGTTAAAACGCAACATCTTAAAATATGTTTTAACTTTTAAAATGTAAAAAAATTTGTGTGAATCAAACATGTATTTGATCTTAATGGATTGACTTATGACAAATTTCAAAGTATTTAATCGGGAGTGGTTTAAGTAAGGTCCAAACCCGTATGATTTGGGCGTTGATCGCGTGATTATGGGTTAGGGTCTTACAAGAATGTTGTATCATCACTTGATGCCTCCATTAAGGCTGCATCTATACATGTGCTTCCATCATGAATATAAATTTGCAAACTTTTTAATTAGCCCATCAAGTATACATCACATGGGATTTGATAATTGTTTAGGTCATAATTCATAGTTTGATGACAATTTCAAGTTTACTCATCTATGTTTATCTTTGTGCAGGTGGCAAAAATTCTGCATCGAAAATTGGCTACAACCATGACACCATCAATTGAAGCGTCAAACTGTTCTGCAAGGAATTAACTACCAGGAAGAACATGTTTTGAAATTTCAAATGTAAGCATTTAACCTGCATGTTATTCCTTCTATAGTGTTAAATCATGTACGGGCTATGATGATTTTTTTTTTTGAAATTGCTGCTTCACGTGGCAATGTTGAGGATGGCGAGTGCAATTTTTGGCACTTGCAACCCATGTTTTGGCCATGGTTATCCAGCAACGTATTCCGGTAATCTTAGTGTAGATAAGGGTGAAAGAGAAGTGGCTTTGACCCGTGCGGGTATTGTGAAGAAACATCAGATCAACCTGAAAGCAAGGTGGTTTTATTTTTCAGATTTGGTTTGGGTTTCGCTTGTGCTTTTTTTGCACTTATGTTCCTTGGAATGTCATGTGTTTTAGTATTTTGGTTTGCACTGTACACAAGCATGTGGCAATGGCTTCTTTGGACTTTGGTGATGGACCTTGATTATGAACTTTGGCCTGGTGACAACCGTGGACTCACCAACAACGCCATCCAGGTTGTGCCAGACTCAGTCAAGAGGGTTTTGAGGTGTTTGTCACTCAGTGATTTCCAGGTGTCACTCTGTTGCATGTCCACGTTAAGGTTTCAGTGACTCGTCACTTCCTACTCTTATAAACATTTTGATTTAAACATTTCAAACTTTCTTTTCCTTTCGGTTTCCTCCAACAGACGTGAGGTTCCTGAGATTTGGAGCAAATTGAAACATCTTATTTGTTTAATGCGCTTAGATTTTTAGCTACATGTTTGTTTGAAATGTCAGACTGTAAGGAAAGCTTTTTTTTTTAAATTTTTTGCCTAAAGAGTTTAGCTTTAAATGAGTTTTTAGTAATAATTTTTAAACTCTGTTTTAATTTGTTGTTTGAAATGTGAGACGGTAAGGTTAATTTGTTGTTTTAATTTGTTGTGTGAAATGAGTTTTCAGTAATAATTTTTTGTTTGACATGAGTTTTCAGTAATAATTTGTTGTTTGAAATGAGTTTTCGGTAATAGTCTGTTGTTTTAAAACTCTGTTTCATTTGTTGCTTCAAATGAGTTTTCTGTAATTTGTTTTTAATAATAATTTTAAAATTTTGTTCTAATCCCGTGTGTCCTGCTAATTAGCTTTTAAAGTAGTTTAACAATTTAATGATGTTGCTGATGATGTGTTAGATCTTTAACATATGCAGCTGCAACATTTCAAACGAGTTATGGTAACGCCTGACAACTTAGGATATTTTAAGCCGTGCCGGTGACAAGGAATTTCCTAACCCAAGTTTTGAACTAATAATTTGTTTGTGCATTGCAGGATGAAGAGGTAAATGCTGTTTGCGTCATACAACCGATTTTCGGCTACGAACACATCAACAAGCGCGTGATGTGCACACGTTATTGAGTTTGTGCAAGTAACATTAGTTAAACAAATGTGCCTGCATTTTAGAGTTAGTAATTGTGGATTGAAATAGCTTATGCTTACAATTTACTTCAGTTAATAATTTTGATTCCTATTTAATATAGAAATGGAGTCTTATGTATAGGAACTTCCATCCTTCTATTTTTTCTACTTTACAAACATGGGATTTAGGCCTTTAATTGGCATGGTTACTTCTAACTACAATATGAATTTTTCGGTGACCACTAATGATGATGTTGATGTTGTAAGTTATTCTGCCATCTGAGAATTTCATATATGAGTTTTAATATGTGTAATTTAGTGAAAATCCAGGGCTATGAATTGATAGTTTTAGTACAATGGGATGCAAGATGGTACTCTGTCCTAGAATGATCCATGTGCATAGAAACAGTCATTTAGCTAGACATAAACAGTGACTTAGCTAATTTGTCATAGCAAACAACTCATTATTTTAATATTAAGTTTTGTACATCAGGTTTGTTTTTGGGAATGATGGCGTCCGAGGTGTTCAGGTGCATTTCCAGTTAGAAACTAAATATTCGAGCAACGTTTTGAAATTTCTGGAGAAATGGTCTTAAACATCAAAAACATGTTATGTGAACCAACTTTGGTACAACAAAACTTGCAGAAGATGAGAAATGAAATTAGAAGAGAAATGGAGAACATGATAACATAAAAACTAGGTTTGCCTTTTTATTTTTCTACCAAGTTTGTCTTTGTAACCTTTTATGTGAAAGTCTCTTTTCTGTAGATAGAGTGTAGGTTTCAGATTCCCTTATACTTTGCCTAGAGATCAAAGTCATTTACTCTTGATTATTGATTATTTTTTGTTTTATCCATATTGAATGGATTGGTGTTCATTTTTAAAAGGGTTTACTAATTAATAATTATATTAGTTTTTCTACTATATTTGGGGGTAATATCAGTATTATAAGACCAACGTATATCTTTTTTTATTTTGTTATTCCTGCACCTTGCTCGCCTCGGGCAAGCACTGATGTATTGTAAAATACATCTATTTCCAGTATAGATTTTGTATAGTTTTTGAGTCGTTTAGATAGTGATTTTATTAGTTTTAGGCTTGTACCAGTCTATTTTATTTAGTATAGGTTTTTATAGATTTTTATTAGTTTTGAGTCAGTTTTAGTACTTATTTATTTATTTATTTTATATTTTGGTAGGTGTTCGTGTGGACGTTGAAGCGTAAACGAGCAACTTTGGTCAAGTTAAGAACACCCGAGTCAAGAGCACGGAGCTAAAATGCTATATATAATTATAATACTATATAATAATAATAATAATAATAATAATAATAATAATAATATTAATATTAATAATAATAATAAAAGAAAAAAAAAGAATTAAAAAAAAAAGAAGGTACGTGAACTTGGGTTATGCTCCCAAGGCCCAACACACCAAACAAAATAGGGCTTCATATTGCTGTATCATGATTTCGAGCAGGAGGATATTATTTAGGAAGGAAGCGACGCATTATTTTGTGGAGGGAGTAGAATTCACGGCTGCACTACAATTTCGAGGACAGCAGCAAGTTTGGAGAGAGACGCAGCCAAGGATTGAAGGTTCTAAGCCAGAGAGCGATTATTCGAGTGTCAATCATTCGGTTTCTTCGTTCCTTTATTATCTTTATTATAGACAATGATTGCTGAATTTTTATTTATCTTCGTTTCTATTTTCAAGATGATTATTGGCTAAAACTTTTATAGCTACCTAGACTAAAACAAATAACTATGTTTTGATTTGCGTTTTTTATGGTTTTTGGAACTTGTTTTGGATTTATGATTCAGTAAAGATTTTGATTTCTCTAGATCTGGTGTATGTGCGTACCTATTATTATTTGATTGTCACTTATTCACTCCACTTGCACTTTTGTGAATGTCTTTCATGTATGAGTGCTAGTTAGGTTGCAGACTTTGTGTAGCAACTAGTTTATGGTCAATAGTCGCGAGTTTACCATAGGAGTGATATTTGGTGGTTAGAAGATTTTAGGTATTCTTCCAAGTTCAATAGCTGTGAGGTGAGGGCTTGTTGGTATGTCTAGGTTGTTAAATTGCTAGGTTAGAGGCTTTGTGAGAAGATCTGCCTAGTTTCCCTTTCAATTCTTGCATATCAAGTTAGATCTAGGCTTCAATAATTACCCCTTACACCTAGTGTAGTGAGGCTTTCGCGCTGTGAGGTAGATTGTCTAGCGGGTACTCGATCATAAGAGTTAGATAACCTGTGAGGGTTTGTACTCCAACCGGTAGTTTAACAGCACAACAATATTCTAGGGTATCCCCTTGAGAAGGGTCGAGGGTGTCTAGTTTATTCTTGATGTTTAGTATTTTAAGATCCCGGTTCCAAAGCAGTTCCATAACCATAGAAGCTTATCAGGCATAGTTAGGAGTCTTGTCTAGGTAGTGTCTTGTCATATCTGAATTCAGCTCAGCTCGGTTCTCGTCTTTAGTTCAGTTTAGTTAACCTTAGGTAATTTTTATTTTATTGCAATTTATTTTTCAGTAAAACCCCCCTTTAAAATAATAAAATATTTTAATAGATATTTAGGATAAGTAATCGAGTCTAGTTTTCGTTTTCCATTAGAGTCTCGTGGGTTCGATATTCGGACTTACTTTAGCTATACTAGAGTCGATAGGTTCACTTGCCTGTTAGTAGTTTAGTTTTACAGAGTCTAGAGTATTACTTAGTGTCTAGTTTTAGGTTTAATTTAGTTGTTTTTATTAAACTACTTTTGAGCACATCAAGTTTTTGGCGCCGTTGCCGGGGACTCTTAGGCGATTGCGTCTATTAGCTTCGATTACACTTATCTGCTATATCCGTGCTACTTGTTGTTTGTTTTGAGTCTGTGTTTTATTTTTATTATATAATTATATTTAATTATTTTTTAATTTTTTTTTGTATTTAATCATGTGTGAGATCTGTGGAGGACCCCATTTTACCGTGAAATGCCCAAATGCATCGAGGTATCCCCCAGGTTACCGTGCGAATACGTATACCAGACCATATTTCCTTCAGTATCATTGGACAGAACTGAACACGAAAGAGGAATTTGATGAATGGCTTAGATCATACAGGGAAGAGCGAGATAGGGAACGTAAGGCCATAATCGAGCATCTAAATAGACCAAATCCCATAGCTCTAAAGGTTCCTTGCTTTGATAAAAATGGGAACTTAGTTGGTCATCATGTTGGCTCCGGTCCGTTAATCCCACTTCCCCCAGGAACAAATCTGCCTCCAGTGGAGATGGAAACGGTTTACCCGCACCCAGTTTGTAGAGCTCCTCCTGAATCACAGTTAGAGCCAGAGACCATAATGGACATCTTAGTCCCACCTCCGGTGCCACAAGTGACTATATATGATTTCGGGTGTGACTATAATGAAGAAGACACGGATGAGGAGGTAGTGATAGTTGAAGATGAGGTAAGTAATGAACCATCATGGGAGGCAGAGTTTGGTGACGAGTTGGTTGATTTGCCAACTCTAGAAGTAGACAGAGATTTTGACCCAGTGGGTGACCTCGACATCTTAGAGGCATTATTGGAAGGCTACCCAACTGTGGAAATAAAAGAGTCACCAAAGGAAGTTGAGGAAGAAGTGGTTGAAGAGGAAGAGCACCACTGCTGGCCCGTGAAAACTTCAAAGGATAGAGTGTCACTGGATCAGCCAAAATCACGGGAGAAGGCGAAGAGGCACCTGGACCGGCACAGGTTGAGGGTCAAGAGTTGCAGAGACAACAAGTCCTCACATTACATGCCAAGAATCAGGTTTGGTCCAGGTAAATTTAAATATTGGTGGCCCGACCCGTTTAAATTCGATAAAATATTTTTTAATTCCACTAGTATATTTTTGTTAATTAATAAGGACCGGGTGGAATTAAACGGGTTGGATCGGGTTCAGATAAAAGAGAAGCCCCCTGATTAAGTTTAAGTGTGGGGAGACTTTGTAGAGTTTGTAAAAATTAATTATTTATGAGTTTTTGTTTTATTTTTCTTTGTCGTCTGGTTTTATTTTTGTGTTGAGTCAGTTATTTTTTGTGAGTCGGTATTATGCTCGGGTTTTGTTTTGCTTTGTTTCTACAGGTTTGGATTGCACCACCCGTACTCAATCTCCATTTGGGTGATTCCATAGCTGTTATCATTTATCAAAGCAAGCCCAGAGTTTACCATTGTGTCAGAGCCGATCGCGAATGAAATGCTATACGATCGAGCTGGATTGGACTAGAGCTTACGAAGAAAAATTAACCAGCTAAGTTTTTTCCATTTTGCCCTTTTTTTATTTAATTTTATAATTTTTGTATTCGGAATTTATTTTTTGTTTTGAGTCGTTTTCTATTCCTACATTGAGGGCAATGTAAAGTTTAAGTGTGGGGATGGAAACTGTCGTCTAGTCTGTATATAGGGTCGTTTTGAGTCCAAAAAAAAAAGGCCCTGATTTTGAAGTTTGCATTATATAAAATATGGAAGATGATAGGTAAAGTTAGGTGTCCGGTTTTCAAATAGCATGTATAATAAGAGATTAAAATTGATTGAAAACGTGTCCGACTTGAGATATGTGGGTAGGCTCGGCCGGTAGAAAGGTTTCCTTTGAAAAGTAATAAATTAATTATGTTAGGCTATTTTGTGGGTTCTCATCTAGGAGAAACGGGGAGACCGAAACCGCCAAAAATAGTATAAGAAGCACCGTTATAAGTAGAAAACCGTTAGAATTTCTAGTCACTTAAAAAAAAATTAGAAATCAAAGCAAAATTGCTGAAGCTTAAGGTGCCTGGTCACTGGGATAGCGACTTGGATTGGCCACACCCTCTGAGTTAAGTATGCTGAGATGAAAAATTAGAAAAAAAAATGCTGAAGCTTAAGGTGCCTGGCCACTGGGATAGCGACTTGGATTGGTCACACCCTCTGAGTTAAGTATGCCGAAAAAAAAAAGTGATTTTAAATTCTCTTGGTTTTCTACATAAGACAGTTGGGAAATGGTTAATTGGTCGTTCCTTTAGCTTCATAAGCTTGAGGCGGGATTAGGAGGAACTGTGGCTTCCTTAGAGTGAGGCCCTAGATAGACTAATCAACATGAACTTAACTTAAATAAAAGGTGGCTTGGAAACCGGTTTGAGTTTAAGAGGATCAGTATACCTGCAATCGCAATCACCACGTTAGTAGATTATAAATTAAGTAACCTATGTTTTGAAACCGGATGTAAGCCTGACTGTGATTCCATAGCATAATTCTTTTTCAGGGACGAAAAAAAGATAAGTGTGGGGATATTTGATGTATTGTAAAATACATCTATTTCCAGTATAGATTTTGTATAGTTTTTGAGTCGTTTAGATAGTGATTTTATTAGTTTTAGGCTTGTACCAGTCTATTTTATTTAGTATAGGTTTTTATAGATTTTTATTAGTTTTGAGTCAGTTTTAGTACTTATTTATTTATTTATTTTATATTTTGGTAGGTGTTCGTGTGGACGTTGGAGCGTAAACGAGCAACTTTGGTCAAGTTAAGAACACCCGAGTCAAGAGCACGGAGCTAAAATGCTATATATAATTATAATACTATATAATAATAATAATAATAATAATAATAATAATAATATTAATATTAATAATAATAATAAAAGAAAAAAAAAGAATTAAAAAAAAAAGAAGGTACGTGAACTTGGGTTATGCTCCCAAGGCCCAACACACCAAACAAAATAGGGCTTCATATTGCTGTATCATGATTTCGAGCAGGAGGATATTATTTAGGAAGGAAGCGACGCATTATTTTGTGGAGGGAGTAGAATTCACGGCTGCACTACAATTTCGAGGACAGCAGCAAGTTTGGAGAGAGACGCAGCCAAGGATTGAAGGTTCTAAGCCAGAGAGCGATTATTCGAGTGTCAATCATTCGGTTTCTTCGTTCCTTTATTATCTTTATTATAGACAATGATTGCTGAATTTTTATTTATCTTCGTTTCTATTTTCAAGATGATTATTGGCTAAAACTTTTATAGCTACCTAGACTAAAACAAATAACTATGTTTTGATTTGCGTTTTTTATGGTTTTTGGAACTTGTTTTGGATTTATGATTCAGTAAAGATTTTGATTTCTCTAGATCTGGTGTATGTGCGTACCTATTATTATTTGATTGTCACTTATTCACTCCACTTGCACTTTTGTGAATGTCTTTCATGTATGAGTGCTAGTTAGGTTGCAGACTTTGTGTAGCAACTAGTTTATGGTCAATAGTCGCGAGTTTACCATAGGAGTGATATTTGGTGGTTAGAAGATTTTAGGTATTCTTCCAAGTTCAATAGCTGTGAGGTGAGGGCTTGTTGGTATGTCTAGGTTGTTAAATTGCTAGGTTAGAGGCTTTGTGAGAAGATCTGCCTAGTTTCCCTTTCAATTCTTGCATATCAAGTTAGATCTAGGCTTCAATAATTACCCCTTACACCTAGTGTAGTGAGGCTTTCGCGCTGTGAGGTAGATTGTCTAGCGGGTACTCGATCATAAGAGTTAGATAACCTGTGAGGGTTTGTACTCCAACCGGTAGTTTAACAGCACAACAATATTCTAGGGTATCCCCTTGAGAAGGGTCGAGGGTGTCTAGTTTATTCTTGATGTTTAGTATTTTAAGATCCCGGTTCCAAAGCAGTTCCATAACCATAGAAGCTTATCAGGCATAGTTAGGAGTCTTGTCTAGGTAGTGTCTTGTCATATCTGAATTCAGCTCAGCTCGGTTCTCGTCTTTAGTTCAGTTTAGTTAACCTTAGGTAATTTTTATTTTATTGCAATTTATTTTTCAGTAAAACCCCCCTTTAAAATAATAAAATATTTTAATAGATATTTAGGATAAGTAATCGAGTCTAGTTTTCGTTTTCCATTAGAGTCTCGTGGGTTCGATATTCGGACTTACTTTAGCTATACTAGAGTCGATAGGTTCACTTGCCTGTTAGTAGTTTAGTTTTACAGAGTCTAGAGTATTACTTAGTGTCTAGTTTTAGGTTTAATTTAGTTGTTTTTATTAAACTACTTTTGAGCACATCAAGCACATTTCTTTTGCGCTTTGCTCGCCTCGAGCAAGGTCTTTTTTCGCCTTGCCCTTTGTTCCATGCGAAGCTTATACGTCTTGAGTGCGCCTTACGCTTTTTGACAACACAACGTTCTATAATAATCCACTTGTAGTTTCAACCGACTGATACGCGGTTGGAAGTCACTAGTTTTCTATGTTTAAGATTGTATTTTTATGAAATTTTACATTGTCAAATACACTACGTTGACTTGGTTTGTGTTTGCATGACTAGGTGAGCTTAAAGTGCACTTTTTTTTTTTGACCAATCAAAACGAAACATTTTATTCACAATCACCCAAATATTACAAAAAAGTAACAATCGCCCCAAGCCCATTAAGCCAGTAGCTACCTGGGGACGTCGAAACTACCTTACACCTACCATTACAAACATAATACAGTCACCCAACCCCCTTGTTTCCTACCCATTATCGAATACCGTGAACTTCGACCAAGCATTCATGTCCATATCCGAGTATTTCGCCCTTTTAATCATCCACCCATATGACTCGGCTTTGATCTCTTCCACAATTTTTTGCGTTGCAATGTCAACATTATTAAAAATTTTCGCGTTACGGGACAGCCATAATTTCCAGATCGTCAGTAGAACAACCGCATAAATCGCTTCAACTTTCTTGTTACCGCACTTCAACGACCTGCATTTTTCCAGGATCTGTTGCAGCGAAGTTTCAGAGCCAACCACTACCACCTTGAGCCATTCATTAATGTTTCGCCAAGTCGCCCTCGCCCATAAACAATGGATGAAAATATGTTCAGCCGTTTCTGCTTCAGTCCCACACCTCTTACAAAGGCCGTCAGAAATTTGTAAACCTCGATATGCTAACGACTCCGCTGTAGGTATCCGGTTATCGACTGCACGCCACACAAAACAATTGATTTTAGGAACCGCAATTTTGCTCCACCAGAAGTTAACAGAGCTGTTTGCAGCCTGCATTCCAGCCTGCAACGAGTTCCGCACAGCCTTTACCGAAAACTCAGTCTCCGTTACGCCATGGCTCCATCTCCAAACATCCGCAGAATCCTTCATATTGACTGAATTAAGCCGATTTTGTAATGCCTCCTGCTGCGCGATTTCAACATCAGACCTGGGTAATCTTTTCCAACTCGGTTTCCAAAGAGTTCTACCTTCCGTTATAACATAGCTTTCCGCCACCGTGATTCGCTTCTTTTTGCACAGCTCAAATAATTCAGGATAGTCTTCCTTCAACGTAGTCGAGCCACTCCATACATCATCCCAGAAACCAACAGTCTCACCCTTCCCAACAATACATTTAAATGCTCGGTTCAGCTCTAACCCCTTTTTCACGAAACTGCAGTTCGGATTCCCGATAGCAGTCCATGTACCCGGTATCGATTTCTTGCACGGAACGAACATGGCTTTGTTACCACCGCCATGGATAGCTTTAATGACTTTACACCATAGTAGATCCGACGAACACTTGAAACGCCACCACCACTTGGCAAGAAGGGCCAAGTTTAGATCCTCTATGCTTCCAACCCCAAGTCCACCACTTCGTTTCGGCTTCAGTATTTTTTCCCAAGCGACCCACCTTATCTTCTTCACATTCGAGTTGCCGCCCCATAAAAACTTCCTCCTAATACCTTCCAGAACTTTAATAACACCACAAGGAGCTTTGAACAATGATAAGTAATAGTTTGGTAAGGAACCTAACACCGCCTTTACTAAGACCAGCCTTCCTGCGAAAGACAACGAACGGGCTTTCCAGGACGACAACTTGGCATTGAACTTATCAATCACCATCTTCCAGCTCTTAATCTTTTTCATGTTATCTCCCACCGGAAGCCCAAGATAGATAAACGGTAGTGAGCCCTTCCTGCAATTAAGAAGACGGGCCATAGATATCACATCCTCATCCTGAACATTGACACCGTACAAACAACTCTTTTGCAGATTCACTTTCAGCCCAGATGCGATTGAAAATCCACGGAGAATTCGATTAAGGCACGCAAAATTTTCTTCCGACCAAGTTCCCACGAACAATGCATCATCTGCATAAAAAAGGTTAGATAAAGTAGGGCCGTCGCCCGGTAGCTTAACCCCAGAATAGATGCCGTTGGACACCGCATTTGCCACCATGACATGTAAAGCCTCCATAACAATTGTGAACAGAAAAGGTGACAAGGGGTCGCCTTGTCGAAGACCCCTCTTAATTTGAAACTCCTCCGTAGGCGAACCATTAATGATTACCGCCGCCTTCCCCGTAAATAATAATCCCATCACCCAATTTTTCCACCGAGTCGGAAACCCCATATGGTGCATCGTGTTAATCAAAAACTTCCAAGACACACAGTCATAAGCCTTCTCGAAATCTGCCTTAAACAAAAGCAATTCTGTTTTGGATTTTTTCGCCCACGAGATGGTCTCATTAACGATCAATGGTCCGTCAAAGATATTCCTGCCCTTAATGAAAGCAGACTGTTCAGGGGAAATAACGGAGTCGAGTACTTTTTTCAGCCGCGCCACTAAGACTTTTGAGATAATCTTCCCAACCACACCAATCAGCGATATAGGTCTAAAATCAGACCAAGTCATCGGATCTTGGCATTTTGGGATCAACGCAACATACGAAGAGTTACAAGTCTGGTGAATAGACCCGTGAGTATGGAATTCATTAAGGATATCAGCCACATAACCTTCTAACAACTCCCAATAGTGTTTAACGAAGCCGAACGAGAACCCGTCTGGGCTGGGAGATTTGTCACTACCGCACTCCCATACCGCCTCCTTAATTTCTTTAATGGTGAAAGGCATAACAAGACTATCCGCATCGGCACGAGACAGCTTCTTAAACCCAACCCCTGACATTTTAGGTCTACACTCCAAAGGCTCATCAAATTTGTTCTTGAACGCTTCCACCGTCTTGTCTTTGATAACCTTCATATCCGCAACCCACTTCCCATCAATTAATAGACCATCCACTTTGTTTCTCACTTTTCTACTATTAATAACCCCGTGAAAGAAACCCGAGTTTTCATCCCCGTTTATCGTCCATTGAAGCTTTGCTCTCTGGTTCAAATCTTTTAGGTTATCCCACTCCCCTTGTTTAATAATCATCTTCGCATTTTTCCAATCCTCCCTTTCTTGATCCGTTAGCGTTCTCACTTCCGCCATATTGTCCAGTGTGTTCAATTTCTCTTTGGCCGACTTCATCTTAGCAGATTCCACTTCAAAAAATTCTTTCTTCCACCCTTTAATGCTTTTCTTTGTTTCTTTTAGTTTCTGCACCAGAATCATATTGCTTCTGCTTTTATCCACCACACTATCAAGTCCTTTCATAATCGCCTCCTTCAATCCATTTTTGCCTATCCAGGAATTGAAAAATCTGAACGGACATGGGCCTGATATTGACTCCACCGACAATAAAACAATAGGAGAGTGGTCTGATACGTCCCTGTTAAGGGCAATCAGTTTCGCAACTGACCACTTATTCGTGTACTCGACGCTCACAAAAACTCTATCCAATTTACTCAACTTTCGGCCATCCGAAGACATAAACGTGAATTTTCTCCCTCCCATGTTATACTCCATAAGTCCCGCATCCGCAATAAACGTGTTAAATGCTAAAGCGTTTGCCGGGTCAAAAACCGAGTTCATCCTTTCATCAGCACTACGGACTTCGTTAAAATCCCCAAGAATCACCCAAATACCCCTATAATTATCTTTAGTGCTTCTAATATCCTCCCATAATAACCTTCTCTGAACCGGATCAGATGGTGCGTAAACATTCATAACAAAAACCGGTTCGTCCACCCCTTTGAGGCTACCACCAACCAACACAAAATTCTGAGTAGTTTTCAATACCTGAGCCGCAAAGATGGAGGGATTCCATATTGAAACAATGCCCCCAGATCTGCCATTTGCATCAACAATCGCAGCTTGGTGAATCGAGTTATCCCAAAATTTCTTCACCTGGCCTTCTGACATCGCACTCAACTGAGTTTCTTGCAAACCAACAAACGACAAACTATACGACTTGATTAAAGCTCTAACTTTAGACGACTTCTCCACACCCCCAGCCCCCTTAATATTAAAGGATAAGAAATTCATCTTATCTCCTTCAGCACCCTTTCATCATCAACCGACTGTTCGATCAAATGTGCAAACCCATCAAGATTTAGACCAGCCATCGCACCCACCCCCATCGTCGCACTAACCTCTGCAACTTTCAATAGGGCTCTATCCACTTCCTCAATAATGAGTTGGTCTTCCTCTGTAACACCGTCGTCAGTACCCAGATCATCCACCCAATCAGACTCGAACCCATCATCAGGGGCCCCAGACGAATTGGAGTTGAATACCCGGTCCTGTATGCAACCAAACTCCTGACCCCCACTCGATCTTCTGCGCCTCCTTCTTTTCTTCTTTTCCCCTCTCGAACCAGGAGAACCATCTTCACCACCAATGTTCAAGTCAGGAATTTTTTCTCTGATTCTAATTCTAGGTTTCATGAGTTTAATGCCTGGGCCTAAGCCCCTTTTCCTTTTCATATTATTACTCCCTTTATGAAAAGAATCAGCCCACCTTCTCACACCATTATTTTCCATTTGGGCCGGCCCACCTATATTTAACCCATTAAACCCGACCCGGTTTGGATCCACCCCGTTATTCCCATCATAATTCTCCTGGATAAAATCACCCTGGGACCCACCATTAAATACTCCTTCCAGACTCCCATGCTCATGCACACTGACGTTTGGGATTTCAGCATTTAATGCCGACATATCATCATTAACCGCCTGTTGCTCTTCCACCGGAGTGACGGCTTGCCTTCCACCGTCGACCACCGATGCACCGTTAACTCCCGGACCGTCGTCATGAGCCACCGGATTTTCTGTTACAATCGGCTGTACTACTATCTCCACCACAGGCACCTCTTCCATAACGACCGAATTACCATCACCATCCGGCATATCTACGTTCACCTCAGCCGAAGGACCAGCATCCTCACCAATAACTTTAACTTCTGATCCCACAAACTCCGGAACCCATCTACCAGTGCCCTCAGCAACCCAGCAAACAAAGACTTCATTCCTCCATTTAACCCGAATCTCCTCTTCAATACGTTTCCCACCTTTAACCGATACACCAACGTATGACTCAGAAAGGTCCGTATCCGCCATCCCATTTTCCACATGACGAACAATGTTCCCGTACCTCGCAGCAATCTTTTCCATATTTTCTTCCGACCTTAATATTAACGGCAACCCGGTAATTTTAATCCAAGTCAACCGTTCGAAATCAATAATCTGCCCTTGCCATTCACACACGGACGCCAACCACTTACCCCATACTTCTGCTAAACTGATGAATTCCGCCACCTTCTCCGGGGAGGAGAAAGATAGAAGAACATTCAACCCACCCAGATATCGGATTTCCATTCTAATACCTTTAACTTCGGATAACCCCACTACCAGATTACATAACCGAAAATAATTCTTAGCAACCCCAACTACAGCTCTACCAATCCACGATTCCGGTATTGCCGCAGCTTTATCATCAAACTCAATACAGCCAACCTCATATCTATGACGAGTATCATTCCTTCCCGATAGCGGTGGCCAGAATGTCTTGCTAGTATCCACTTCCGCATTGGGTCTAACCGGCTTTGCAAACGAACCATGGTGATTCTGCTCCTTCCCGGCACTTCTAATCTTGCTTTCCTCCTTAGAGAATCTAGCCACCCTTGCAAAAATCCTTCTCCCATGCAGGTTCATTGTGTTAAGAGCTTTCACCATCTTGTCAATACTCCTAATCCTTCTGAACCTCACAAACGCAAAACATTTCCCAAACTTGTCCTTTTTCTTTGCCACATATGCGTCTGCCAACTGCCCATAACTTTGACATTCCCCCCTAAGTTCTTCAGACGTTAAACCATCCGGTAGATTCGAAAGGAAAAACGTTGTGATATCACCATTACCTCCTGATTTTTCCGGTGGGATTTCCCCCTCCTCAAGTTGACCGTTCATATTCGAAAGTGGTAAGACTAATTGGATGTCTGTTCTATACACTTCCGTAAATAACCAACCGTATGGTTATTAGTAGAAGTGGAAACTTCTAATATGATTACAAAGTCAACTTCACTTAAGGAATGAAAATGGGCGTTGGATTAAGGCAAAGGGGATCTCAACCCATTAATGACTCCTCTAATCATGACATTTGAGCAAGTAATTATATAATTTGTGGTGATTGGTCTCGGGCTGGAAATGGATTCACGAAAAAAAAGAGCAGCCATCAATATATTCATTAATCATTCATAATAAATCAATTCTAGCATTTAAATCTTGGAGCATTTTGTGGAAATCATCACCATGAGATAATTATTTTATTTAATTTTCTTATCATTCGGTGTTTTAGTCTTTGGCTCAAAGGTTACTCAAGAATTCATTACTCTTGATGGGATGGCATTGAATGATTTTAATTCATTCTTCGAAGACCAATACTATTTTTGGGAATTCAATGGTCAACATTACTTTTGATTTTAATGTTTTTTTATCTTTCTTGGACCATCAACGAAAAAGGATAAAATGGAGATTTAGTTGAGGTAATTGGGAGTCTCATTTTTTATCCACCACCACTCCAAGAACCGAGGACTGTTACACCATTCTAATCCTCAAGCTACAATCTAGAGGTCACTCCATGACAAGTCTTCTACAAGTTCTTCAAGCTCCTACAACCATGAAGGGCTAATTCCTTTGCATCACACTTGGGTATAGACAATTGAAGTCTTAGGGTTTAAAATATTTGGGTATTTCTTAAAACTCCTAATTGTGTTGATTGTGTATTTGAACAATTGTGTTGAATTGTGATTAATCTTATGTTGAATTCATTTTAGCTAATTGATCTTGTGCCAATTTCTAGTGTCATGAACATGATTCCTTGCTTTAACACAAACTTAGGATTGTATGTTCTAGAGTAACAAAGTATATTATTGTCCATCTCTTGATGTTGATGATTATTGATACCTAAACCTATTGAACAATCAATCCGTTAATACCAATTGCATTAGAGTTGTTTGACCCATTTGTGAAATCTTAAGCTTCATTCGTTGAACCCGGGTGTGATCTTTTATTATCAATTGTTTACAAACTAATTTCAATTATCATTTCCATTATATTTTATTTTCAAGTTTACTAAATAATCAAAACCTTCTCCAATCAAAACTCTTAAATGAACAAAAATATGCAAGCTTCATAATTGACTAAACTTCATAAAGTGACATTTTTTTTATCAACTAAACCTATTTCACCAACCATAAACTCTTCGTGGTTCGACACCCTTTGTTGCCACTACTACATTAGTTGAGGTAATATAGGACATATAAATACTATTTTTGACCGGACCGCGACATCCGATCAAATTTTGGCGCCGTTGCCGGGGAGTTCGTGCGCTTGGTGTTTTTGTGTTTATAGTTGATTTGTGTGATGTATGGTTTAACTATTGTCTTTTCCACTTCTTTTTGTTCGTTGTTATGCGTGGTGTGTTAAGTGTGCAGGTGACAGATAATGCATACAAGCCACTTGTGTAAAATCCGAAGATTAGGAAATTAGCAAGACTTGATCGTCCTCATCACCATGTATTGGGTAGATGATGATGATAATACTTGTCCTTGTTGTGGGAGCCCATATCATTTGTGGCGAGATTGTCCAGTGGCCCGTAAGAGAATTGAAGCATGTAAAGAACGACAAGATCGTATTATTTTTGGGCTAGAAAAACCTGAAGGTTCAAATTTATCTTCTTCACATCATCAGCCACACCATTCAAACTCCCAACGCTATTATCAATTAAATAACAAGTATCGAGGGAGTTCATTTAGCCAAAGGACACAACAATATCAAAACCATGAGGAATATGATGAATACTATCCTAATAGCCATCAACCGGCATATGAAGAACCTCAAAACTCACGAGATTCCAAGTTTGATGCTATCATAAATATGATAAAAGAGACGAAGCAGCAGAATGAAGTGAGAGACAAAGCTCATGAAGCTTTGGTCATGCAGGTTCATCAACTAGCCGAGGAATTTGCCCAACTTAAGTGTGAGCAAAACGAGTTGGCCTATGGTATCATGGTAGATTCTGATATAGATGGAGATACTGCAAGTCTTTCGGAATGGTTAAACCCAACTGAAGACTTAGCATGTCATGAAGATTTGGTGGCTGAGGTGAAAGTTCCTCACAAATCTCATCCTGTGTTGATTATGGCACCAAACAAAGTAGAGGATGAAGGTTTAAAGATGAAGAAGAGGAAGGTGAGCTGGGAGGACATTGGGCAATTTATTGTAAAATGGCCCCACAACAAGAATCACCCAATTCTCATGCCAATAACTGGGAAGCAATTGTGGATTTGGCATGTGAACTATCGAGTGTATGTTGGAAACTCGATAGGAAAATATGGGATAAAACCTTCATGCTTGGATTCGATGGTCAAGTTGAAGGAGAATGAACAGATTGGGGCATGGAAGGTAAACTACCGAGCTTATCTTGGTAATTCGGAAGGAAAATGTTCACTTCAACCACCATGAGTAAGAGATACTTGTTAGTTTTTGTATATTTTTGTATTTTTATTTTTATTTTTATTTATTTTTTTTTGTATTTTTTTTGTTTGTGTGTTTTTTTATTAATTTATTTTGTGTGGTAGGTAAATAAACGTTGTGGGTGTGTTTCCTATATAACCCTCACGAGACCTCACTCGTCCTCATAACCGGGCTATCGGGAGGTTTAAAGGATCTATCTTAGTTAGTGTATATTTTGTCCACTAATCAAAATTACCTAAAAGATTACTTGGTAATGCTTTTCAACAAAAAGTAAAACCGATAACTCTTAACCTTTTTGTGAGAAGCTTGCTTCTACACACTTGCGAGTTACAGGTTTATTTATGATGGAAGTGGAGCTATTTTGTTGAAGAACACATGGAATTGAAGAATGAGGAAAAACCAGGTGCATCTATTTCCATCTCTTTAATTTTGATCGTTTACTTAGATTTAATAAGTGGATTGTAAACTGTATATTGTTGATTAGGGTGAATTCTTTGGTTTGGCTTTATCACATTCACGTAAACACTTTGAAACTTTCCCTACACATTGAGGACAATGTTAACCTCAAGTGTGGGGATGGGGGAGAAAATTAAAAAAAAAAATCAAAATTGTCCTCTTTAAAGCATTCGAAAAAAGCACAATTAGCAATGAGTCAACAAGGGATTTTGCAAACCATTTTGGTATTTTGTCATGGTTGGGTTACAAGAATTACATGATTGGTTCTCATCAAGTTTTTATAAAAAAATATGAGTGGTTACTTGGGAATAGCTTACTTGAGGAGTTGGTTTACTATGTGCACATCACAAATCCCACCTATTTTTCCATGTGAAATATTGAGCCACCTTTAACATGCTACACTTTTAGATTTATATATTTATGCATGTTTTTTTTAATTGAGTGTGCCATTATAACAACACCTTGTAGAACTTGCACCTTTTGATGCGTTTGAGACCATAGGCCAATTTTGAGCACAAGAATGATTAAGGCATTAGGATAAACCTTTTTATTTTTAAACCATTTTATACCGTTACCCAAAAAAAAAAAAAATTCCTTTAGTCACCCATTTTTTGAGCCTTAACCATTCGTTTGATCACCCAACTTAACCGTTTGACCCATTTAGCCTTTTTATTTTAAACCCGAGTGATGAAAATTCGATTTTAGGAGTATTTAGTTATTGTAAACCATTTTGGTTAGTTATTTTGTTTCAGTTAAAAAAGAGAAAAAAAAGAAAAAGAAAAAAAAAACCATTGAAAATGCAATGAGAAAAAGAGTTGAAAATTGTTATGAAAAAAAAAAGATGTGTTAGTGTTTAGCAAATAAAAGGCGCAATTTTTGCCTTGAAGAGTTGATAGTTTGTATATTTGTAGATAGTAGTTGATGTAATAAAAATCGAATTTTCATCACCTTAGTCACTTTTAAAATATCTCCTTCAATACCCTTTGCCTAGCCCCATTACAACCCTTCTAAAGACCCTTTGACTTGTGCTTTATCTTTGTGCAAATTGGTGGAGAATGATTGAGTTGCAAGCATATGCTAATGTGTGTTATGATCGGTTTTGAGTGTACATTATATATGCTAGCGCATCTTTGCTAGTCAAATCATAAACCGAGTGGAGAGATCAATGTGAGGGATGTCCACATTTGTTTATCAAATCTTTAAGGGTAGGTTAATCTTTGGTAACTATTTTGTTAAAAAAAATATTTAATTGATTGAGTAACTGTTGATTGTGAAACGTGTGACCCGGGTATGACTCTAGACCTTAACTTATAGTAAGAATGGGATGTGCTTCCTATTGTTTGACAAAAGTGAATGTGAAAAATAAGTTTGCTTGAGGACAAGCAAAAAGATAAATGTGGGGATGTGATACGCGGTTGGAAGTCACTAGTTTTCTATGTTTAAGATTGTATTTTTATGCAATTTTATATTGTCAAATACACTACTTTGACTTGGTTTGTGTTTGCATGACTAGGTGAGCTTAAAGTGCACTTAAGGAATGAAAATGGGCGTTGGATTAAGGCAAAGGGGATCTCAACCCATTAATGACTCCTCTAATCATGACATTTGAGCAAATAATTATATAATTTGTGGTTGCAATGGAGGTGGGAAGGTTTACCCACTTTGTGGGGTTCCTGCCCTGGGAGGTCTCAGGTTCGAATCCCACTCATAGTAGGGTTATTCTGAAATGAGGGGCTGGACCTTAGGGGGGGCCCGGGGACCGGACCTGAAGGGTGCGGGGCTTCGTTATGGGTGTGTACCGTTGGCCGTTCAAAAAAAAAAAAAAAATTATATAATTTGTGGTGATTGGTCTCGAGCTGGAAATGGATTCACGAAAAAAAAGAGCAGCCATCAATATATTCATTAATCATTCATAATAAATCAATTCTAGCATTTAAATCTTGGAGCATTTTGTGGAAATCATCACCATGAGATAATTATTTTATTTAATTTTCTTATCATTCGGTGTTTTAGTCTTTGGCTCAAAGGTTACTCAAGAATTCATTACTCTTGATGGGATGGCATTGAATGATTTTAATTCATTCTTCGAAGACCAATACTATTTTTGGGAATTCAATGGTCAACATTACTTTTGATTTTAATGTTTTTTTATCTTTCTTGGACCATCAACGAAAAAGGATAAAATGGAGATTTAGTTGAGGTAATTGGGAGTCTCATTTTTTATCCACCACCACTCCAAGAACCGAGGACTGTTACACCATTCTAATCCTCAAGCTACAATCTAGAGGTCACTCCATGACAAGTCTTCTACAAGTTCTTCAAGCTCCTACAACCATGAAGGGCTAATTCCTTTGCATCACACTTGGGTATAGACAATTGAAGTCTTAGGGTTTAAAATATTTGGGTATTTCTTAAAACTCCTAATTGTGTTGATTGTGTATTTGAACAATTGTGTTGAATTGTGATTAATCTTATGTTGAATTCATTTTAGCTAATTGATCTTGTGCCAATTTCTAGTGTCATGAACATGATTCCTCGCTTTAACACAAACTTAGGATTGTATGTTCTAGAGTAACAAAGTATATTATTGTCCATCTCTTGATGTTGATGATTATTGATACCTAAACCTATTGAACAATCAATCCGTTAATACCAATTGCATTAGAGTTGTTTGACCCATTTGTGAAATCTTAAGCTTCATTCGTTGAACCCGGGTGTGATCTTTTATTATCAATTGTTTACAAACTAATTTCAATTATCATTTCCATTGTATTTTATTTTCAAGTTTACTAAATAATCAAAACCTTCTCCAATCAAAACTCTTAAATGAACAAAAATATGCAAGCTTCATAATTGACTAAACTTCATAAAGTGACATTTTTTTATCAACTAAACCTATTTCACCAACCATAAACTCTTCGTGGTTCGACACCCTTTGTTGCCACTACTACATTAGTTGAGGTAATATAGGACATATAAATACTATTTTTGACCGGACCGCGACATCCGATCACCAACCTCCTTCTTGGTATTGAAAATAATTAAGCGAGTCTGATGTAGAGATAAGAAACATAGAGCTTTAGCTGTTTTTAAGGTGTATTGAGTATGCTACATATTAGATTCAGTCATACTAGAATCAATTAATACCAACTTCACATTGTTATGTATTTAATCATTTAGAATTCAAGATGTATACTACCATATTACAATCAGTCATGCCAATATTCTGTTTTGATAACACCAAGATTATTAAGATTCTTTTTTTTTTGTCATTTAATGTGATGTAGGATTTGAATCCTCTTTGTCAAAGAAACAAAATCATGCTGAAGCGGATAACAAAACCAAGAAGCTAAAACCCATTGGAACTTCGATGCAACCACGCATGGGTCACAGATTTTAGATATTAAGAACCACTTAAATCTTTGCTAACCAATGTAAACCTTTAGTCTAGAGTTGCACCACTTAACTGCCACTTTATGTAATGAGCGCACGCGAAATGAATTGATTTTTGTAGGAAAGCGAACAACCATTGAGAAGATCTTTTGTGAAACTCAAGCGATGTCCTTTTTGTGGTTCAAGAACCGAGTGAAAAGAAGCGAGATCGATTGAGAGAAATGGGTTTCCTTTAATATGGATTTTGGTGTTGTAACTATGGCCTAGCATCTTGCTAGCATTTTCTTTTGTACGTTTTGGGTGATGATTGATGAATAAAAGTGGACTTGTAGTTGGATATTTATTTTCATAAATCTACACATCATCTTATTATGTCTGAACAAATTTGCCATTGTTGAATCTCAATGTATATTTGTTGCTTTGGTTTATAACAGCTTCTTAGCGTTTTGGTAACAACCGAATAACAATGCGCGCCTGTTGCGTAATCAATAGGTCTCTAATTGCTCCAAACATAGTTGAAAGTTGCGCAACGCGCAACTAAGCATCCCACTAGTTAATATTTATTCAAGATTTCCTTAAAAATTTCAACTTTTGGTCATTATATTGAAATAATAATAATAATAATAATAATAATAATAATAATAATAATAATAATAATAATAATAATAACCTAGAGAGGAGGAACCGGAGCAGAAGGAGCACCATCATCGAAACCCACCACATCCACCATCATCATCACCCCAGCCACCATCATCGAAACCCACCACAGCCATAAACCACCATGACCGGTTCAAACCCACAACCGGTCACCCATAGATGTGCAGATTCAACATCTGTTTCTTGTGTTTTTTTATAGAGAGAGAGAGTGTGTGTGTTGAATGAGATATAGAAATGTATGTATGTATATATATATATATATATATAGAGAGAGAGAGAGAGAGAGAGAGAGTGCGCAAGAGAGAGAGAGTGTGTGTATATGTGTGTTGATAATGATTTAAAACAAAAAATAACCGGTATAATATTGTGGTGCGGGTAGGGTGGGATGGGGTGGGGTGGGGTCGGGAAGGTGAGATGGTGATGTGTATGTGTTTCTGACAAAAATGCCCCGCAATAATATAATCCTAAAATGGTGATGTGTCATGTTATTATTGGTCTATAGGAGTTCTCAAGTTCTCGCAACTCACACGAGTTCTCAAATGATCCGGATCATCTATAATCTATAACTTATAATAAAAGAATTGAACTTTGATGATGTGGCATTTAATGGAGGCTTCAACCCCTCCTTGAATGTGCCACATGGCATCATGTATGATTTTTTAATTTTTGAGTTTTTTTTAATAAATCTATATATATTATAATTATTTTAGGAAAAGATAAGAATTTAAAAACAAAATTAAATTTTCTCTCTAATGTTTCCTCCCATAACTTTTAAACGTTAATATCTTTTATATACGAGATTTTTTAAAGAAAAAAATTACACTAAATTAACGAGCGTTTTATTATCTTTCCAACGAGTACCACAGTGCTATATAAAAAACGCAGAAAAAACAACTATTTTTGTGGGGTTTTGTTTTCAAATATATTTTACTCTACTAATAAATCACAAACGATAAACATAACTTCATAGGCAGAGATTTTTTTTTTATATTTGAATATGAGAACTTATGGCAGAAATTTGTTTAAAATAAATAATAATAATAATAATATTATTATTATTAATCATTAATGATGTATTGGCAAATCATTAATTAAGTTGTCATATTAGATATTTTATTATGTTATATTAGATATTTCAACCCCGGGACACTCCCGGGATAAAAGCTAGTATGTGTGTATATATATATATATATACGGTTATTCTACAAAGTAATGAAAACGTGCGAAGTGTGCGAAGGCTCACTTTGTACATGATAATTACGTAATGATAATTACGTAATGTCTTTGTATGTTCATGAAAGCATTACGTAATTATCATTACGTAATTATCATGCACTTTGTACATTATAATTACGTAATGATAACAACGTAATGCCTTCATGACCATACAAAAACATTACGTAATTATCATTACGTGATTCTCATTACGTAATTATCATGCACTTTGTACATGATAATTACGTAATGATAATTACGTAATGTTTTTGTAATATTCATGAAGGCATTACGTAATTATCATTACGTAATTATCATGTGCAAGTGAGCCTTCGCACACTTCGCACGTTTTCATTACTTTGTATTTGAACCTTACCCTATATATATATATATATATATATATATATATATATATAAGAAAGTTAATTTAAGAATACCTATACTTATATCCTTAGTTAAAATCTTGACACTCATGTAAAATGTTAGTTTAGTTAAAGACGCACGACACACAGTTAAAACCACCACACATAACTAATTATAAGCACTTTAAACCGAACGGGCTAACCTCCTATTTTCAAGTAATGTTTTCTCTCTGTGCTTACGAATCTATATATATATATAAAAGAAAGCATATATGCCCATTGAGAGTGCCACGTGGCTTAATAATTGAGTGTTTTTGGTGTTTTTGAGTATTTTTCTAAATTTATCTCTCTATCTCTTAATTCTCAATTACTAAAATTAAATTGAGTTATTTTAGGAAAAAAGAATTTAAAAAGAAATTTAAATTTTTCTCTCTTATCTTCCTCTCATAATTTTTAAACATAAATATCTTTTATATTCGAGATTTTTTAAATAAAAAAATTACACCAAATTAACGAGCGTTTTATTATCTTTCCAACGAGTACCATAGTGCTATATAAAAACGAAAAAAAAAACGACTATTTTTTGTGGGGTTATATTCATACAGAAAAAAAACACAAAGTGTTCAGGTTATTCATTAATCAAATTGTAACATATTTTAATTTACGTGAAGATGATTATATGTTGAAGGTTATCCTTTTAATACTTTATTATGTTTAATATGGTTTATGCTTTTTATTTTTTTAACTTTTTAAATAAATGTTTTTTAACTAAGATTGATTATGTTTAAGTTATTTACTCTTTTCGTGATTTGAGTTTTCTTTTTTTTTATCATTTTTTATTAAATCATATTAAAATTTTCAACCCCGGGACCTTCCCGGGGTAATCGGCTAGTTTAAAATATTATTGTGTATGTTATTGTCAAGCTGTCCTTTACTATAAGATATTATAAATGTCTTTTCAAAATACTAACGCATGAAGATACAGCCATCGACTAAACATCGGGTATAAGTTTTGTATTTATATTGCGAAAACAACCTAATAATAGTAAAACATATATATAACGTGGCATCGTATTTTCAGATAACTTATAAAACAAAAAAAAACCACTAAACTAAAGGAACAATTATTGATAAAAATTATAAATTACAATTTCGCTCCGTGGAAATTATTATAACATTTGTCACTATGTGAATGAATGAATAAATTATGATTTATCACTATTAGGCTATATGGTGTGCCTCCTTTCCCCCAACTCCCCCAAGTGCCACATCAGCGCCACATCATTTCCTTCATTTTCTCCCGCAAAGTTTGGAAATGCATTCCCTTAATTCCCCCATTTCCCCTTCCTTTTTTTATTCTTTTTCCTTTTTATTTAATTATATATTTTATATTTATTAACCTAAAAAACTGTTTGCAAATAGCGTTCCAAAAGCTATCTCGTCTTTGATTTGTACCTACAAGTGATAAATTAATTTAATTATCTAAATTATATTTCATAAATAAATGGAAAAAAAATAAATAAATAAACAGAAAGTGCAAAAAGGGCTTGGGCCCAAAAAAAAAAAACAAAAGGTTTAAAAATAACTTACTTCGTATCGGGTCGGTAGACACGTTCACCCACGCTCGTGCTAGGGCCTCGAGCTCGACTGGAGTCCAAGGTTGGCTATCCGCCTTACCACCCCCTTTTCCTTCAACGACACGTTTTTTCCCTTTCTTGTCTTTTTTTGAGGTTGGTTGAGTTTTGGGTATAACGTCGTCATCGACACCTAAGGATATGAAGTCGTGTTCGGGTTCAGTTTGTGATTGAGGCCTCACGCGAAACATTGGCATTTGATTCGGGTTTGGGTGTGGCATATGCATATGAAATTGTTGCATTTGCCAAGGGTTTTGGGGTTGACTAAAAGCGCCAAACCCGTATGCCATAGGATCGAGCGGTGTAGTGGGGTAGGGAAAGTTTGGAGCTTGTGTTGAAGGAGTAGCGGGGGTGTTCGGGTTAAAGGGTTGCGGGTTTGAACGCCTTGGATCCATTGGTATTTTTTTTGTGTGAAGAATGGAATAATTTTATAAAATTTTGGTTATTTGGTTAAAAAGTTAAGATGGTTTGTTGGAAAGGAATGGTGTGTAGGTAATATATATATATAAAGTAAATTTTTGATTTTTTTTTTTCTAAAAAAAAGCAACGGTCAAAAAACAGTGGGCCCCCCAATATCCAACGTCTCTTTTTTTTGGCCAATAGGATGGCCCGGTGACAACGGGCATTTTGCCCCGGTTACCCCGAAAAAGGGGGGGGGGGGGCGGTGTTCCCCCACCTCCCCGACGCCACTTCATCTTCCCGGTTCTCCTCCCCGGGTGCACACCAAATTATTAAGCACGTGATATAAATTACTGAGCATCTGATAGGATTTGGTCTATAAATAGGTAAGTTTTTTTTTTTTTTTTTTTTTTTTTTTTTTTTGAACGGCCAACAAATTGGAATCACTCACGGAACACTGGAGTATCATCGTGCCACCAGTGTTGCCACGCGATCATATTCCACCACCAAGTCACCAATTCAGGAGGAAACTCATAATTATGAGAAAACCCCCTTTGTGAGATTCGAACCCAGGACCTATGGCCCCTAAGCCTTATCTCACCACCAAGATACCACTAGGCTATAATGCCTTGGGTCTATAAATAGGTAAGTGCCTTCATTGATTCATCCATATTTCCAATAATCAGATAAACTCTAGAAGAAGCATTTGTTTGCTTGATAATTGGGAGCAAAATAAGATAATATGATGATATGATCAAGGTAACTTATTTATTTTAGCCTTCTGTTTTCATGAGCAATGAAATTGGTATTTTGAAAGGCAAGCAATGAACTAAATATCGATATAGATATATGTGTTGCGCATGTATAGTCGTCTTCTGGGGTGCCTTCTGTAAAGACGATATTTAGAATAAACTACTAAAGTGTAACCTTGGTGGTATTAACGTGCACGTATAATGGTATTCATGCTCAAGTAATTAATCGATGGTTCTAGTCTTAGGATGGAAAAATTATAGATATAGTGTAGTGTTATAAGTGCAAGTGAATATCATTCTATCTATCTTAAAGTATAAAAGCCGGTGGAATAATAATAAAACTGTTCCCCGAAAAATAATAAACACTAGTTGCTGCTAAGTAGCTGGGTGTAAATAGGTCGGTTTTGTGCTTAGACAAAATATAATTGAAGATTTGGTTTTTCGGTTTTAGAAACATGTTTGGTTTTGGTTAATTTATTGCAAGGGTCAGTTGACCATTTTTCAGCTTTACATTTGGTTTGGATCCTTTTTGTCCACAAAAATTGGGGCTAATATAAGGAATTTATGCATCCTCTTGATACGGTTAATAATAAAGATAGAACAAGATCGCATAATAATAATTAGCCTAAAGTTTTTTATATACATAACAAAAATTGTTTACTTTGTTCTTTGATGGCCAGCTGGGACGCTGCGACTTTAAGTAAGAAAAGCACCAAATGGAATACGTGAAGCTTCTGGGATTTGTTTTAATTTTACTAGTATGGATTCGATGGGCTTATCATCGTCGACGTGTCCACTTGGACAGGCTGAGTTTGCTACCACCTGGTCCAACACCATGGCCGGTAGTAGGAAACATCTTTCAGCTTGGGTTTGTAAAAGTACCCCACAAGTCATTTGCGCAACTGGCTCTTGTTCACGGTCCCAACATCATGACCCTTTGGCTAGGCTCCATGTGCACCGTGGTCATCTCATCAAGCGAAGCAGCGCGTGAGATGTTCAAGAACCATGATGTGGTGCTCGCAGGCCGAAAGGTCTACGAGTGTATGAAAGGAGACTTTGGAGACGAACTTGGGTCTATGATAACCGCACAGTATGGGACTGACTGGCGATTGTTGAGAAGACTAAGTACTACCGAGTTCTTCTTAAACAGCCGCCTAGATGCCACTTCTAGTATCCGTACAAGATGCATAGACCAACTAGTGCACTCTATAGAAGACGCCTGTGGCACGAGCATCGACGTTGGAAGGTTTTTCTTTCTGATGGCGTTTAATCTGATAGGGAACTTGATGTTTTCAAAGGATCTTTTGGATCCAAAGTCGAAGAAAGGAGCAGAGTTCTTTTACCATACAGGAAAGGTCATGGAATACGCTGGAAAGCCTAACGTCGCTGATTTCATGCCGTTTTTAAAGGGGCTTGATCCGCAAGGCATCCGGAAAAACATGCAAAATCATATACGTCAAGCCTTTAATATAGCGGGAGGCTTCGTTAAAGAGCGCATGGAAACATCGGTTGCTGATAACAAAAGTACCAAAGATTATTTGGACGTGTTGTTGGAGTATCGTGGTGACGGTGTCGAAAGTCCCTCTGTCTTCTCTTCAACATCCATTAATATTATCGTCTTCGTAAGTGTCCTAAATCCTCTCTTTTATATAATAATAATAAACCCATCTCTAGCTACTTGATAATTTTAACTTTTTTTCAACAGACTTAAAATTAAGGCCGAATGATATTTCGTTACAAGGGCGTTGTAGTCCGAAATAACAATAAAATGTGAGGATGCAATACTCATTTGTGTAAAATGCATGTGTTTACCGAAAACAAAACAACTAATTAACGACTGAGAAATTTACTTGTATGATTAAACAAAGTGTTGAAATAAAACCTATACTTACATTCATATAAAAGTTGTCTCGATGAGAATTATTGACGAAACTTTGTTAATAGATATAATTTCTATTTTTTATTTGAAATTTAAAAAATATAATTATGCTTACCGGCATTCGGTTGGTAAACGGTTCTTTTCGTTTTGGATTATATTGTTTGATTCAGCTACTCAATGATTGGTAAGAATACCAATACACAACTATTATCATAGTGATCAATTAAAAATATGTTTCACTTAACTCTATACACATAACTATTAAAAATACACACTAGTGTCATATTAAAAATATATGTTCACTTAACTATTAAAGAATTTCATTCGATAAATGATTCTTTGATAGTGATCAATTGTGTTCATACAATTACCTTGCTTGACCAACTTTTTTAGTTATATGTTAACACCTAATCCATTTTATTACATGACACTCAAAGAGGTCACTCTCTCCCTTGGGTATGTCATGTGGCATACTCATCCTTATTACTATCCAAAAGTTTTTTTCTCTCTCAGATCCCCCCCCCCCCCCACAATTTTACAATGTTAATAACTTTTATATATAATATTTAAAAAAATACACCAAATTAGCGGACGTTTTATTTTCTTTTCAACGAATACCATATTGTTATAAAAAATATAATGACTTTTTTTGTGGGTTTTTGTTCATACAAGGAAAAAAACACAATGTATTCAGGTAGTTAATTAATCATGTCTATCAAGTCACTAATCATGTTAAAACTATGAATTCTATTTTCATCAAGAGCATAATAGATTAAAACCACTCATTTTCAAAAAGTCACACCTTTAAAACCACCGCCTCAATCACGCCCTGCAATGGTTGTTTCTAGCTCTGCTCCTCATCCAAACATATATCTTCTTTTTAATATACATTTTGCTTTTTATTCACACGATAATAATTGTTTTTTTTCTCATATTAGAGTACATTAATTTGTATGTTACATCATAACACATATTTTATCACTTCATGTTAAATTTATCTATCCTGGAAAGCTTCCGGGATATAATCTAGTATCATAATATATGCCTAGGCTTTTAAGAGATGTCATTCTTAGTTTATGATTTAAAGACCCTAGAGAGAATTATTTTAAAATTTCAAATTGCTTAATTGTTGATTCTTGTATACATAAACGTTACAACAGGAAATGTTCACCGCGGGGACTGACACAACTACAAGTACATTAGAATGGGCTATGGCAGAACTTCTCCGCAACCCTCATACTTATAAGAAATTACAAAGCGAACTGCGAAATGTTGTTTCACTTGATGAAAAACTTGAAGAGAAACACATCGATAATCTTCCGTACCTAAAAGCAGTGATTAAGGAAACTCTAAGGCTTCACCCACCGCTTCCATTCTTAGTCCCTCACAAGGCAATGCAATCATGCATGATGCTAGGGTATAATATCCCCAAAGAAACACAAGTGCTTGTTAATGTATGGGCAATTGGCCGTGACCCTAAAACATGGAAGAATGTATCCGATTTCAAGCCAGATAGGTTCTTGGACCATAACAAGATTCATGTTGATTACAAGGGGCAAAATTTTGAGTTCATACCATTTGGTTCTGGTCGAAGAATGTGTCCAGCTATACCCCTCGCTTCACGGGTGCTTCCACTCGCTTTAGGTACACTGTTGCACAAGTTTGATTGGGTTTTATGTGACAAGCTTAAAGCAACGGATCTAGATATGAGTGAAAAAATGGGTATAACTCTTAGGAAAGCTGTTCCATTAAAGGCTATACCTATACCTAAACCATGATGTGTGTATATATGGTATGTATCTACACCAAAGACTAAAATAATGTACCCAAATAAATGAAAGATACATGTATATGGTGGTGAGAGAAAATCAAAACCAAGGGTGAGCATTACACTAGTGTGTGTATATATATATATATATGGGATTGTTCATTTTAAAAGAGGTTTTAATACGAGAAGAAGATTAATAATTTAATTTTATAATTTAAAAAAATAAGTATATGAAGCAATTTCATTAATTTACATAACTTACACGTGTAGAAATTTTGTGTAGGACCACGCATACTATAATACATGTTTAGGAAAGAGTTTAAACCATAAAAGGTCATTTGATTCCACTAGTTTAATGAGTTTTTGTATATACAACATAAACAATGACATATAAAAAGTAAAAGCTTTAAAAATATATGAATCATTACTAATAAAAAGTAAAATTTAGGTTTTCTTCTCGCACTAAAACACTCTTTTGAAAAATCTAACCCTGTATTCATACACACAAACACACACACACTAGCAGGAAACCCGCAGGATACAGTAGTGAACACAGACATTTATAAGGGTGTTCATGGTTCGTTCAGTTCGGTCATTATCCTTAACCGAAACGTAAATAAAGTTATTAGTTAATCAATCTTATTAAGCAATCGGTTAGTTGGTTAGGTTTGTATGGTTAGACTGTTGGTTACCAGTTCGGTTTAATTCATTTTGGTTAAAAACAAAACCGAATTTTGGCTAAAATTTTTGTTTAGAAGTACATGAAATTGGTGCATAATAAATAAATGAAATTGAAAGTATAAAAAATAAAAATATATTAACATATAAATATACGAATGGTTCGGTTTTGGTTTGGTTGATTTAGGTGAACTAAGCGTACAAAAAACGATAACCGATGTTAAGTTAATTTAGTTTTTTGGTTTATTTAGTTTTTCCTTAATTATAGGTATAGCCAGCTATCCTTATGATTTAAGTTAATTTGGTTTTTTGGTTTATTTAAATAATAAACGACCATAATAGTTACACTTTTTTTAAATTAACTTAATTATAGGTATAGCCAGCTATTGTTTATTTAAATAATAGTTACACTTTTTTCTCTAATTTAAAGCCAACTATCCTTATGAATTATAAACGACCATAATTATTCATACGTTAATAACTTTTGTTAAAAACAACTACATCATAAAACAAACATTTTTTTCTTTATAATTTCAGTATATAATATTGCTATTATATTAATTAAAAAATTCAGTGTTAAGTGATTAATAGTATCTAGGGGCGAACAATAACAGTAACTGAACCGTCAACCAAAATCGAACAAAAAAGCATACGAAATTCAACCAAAACCAATCGAAAGCTGAATTAATCATAAACCAAGTTAACCTAATATTGGTCTTTTTGTACCCCCGAAGTTAACCATATTAACAAAACCAAAACTAAACCATTCATATAATGCTACATTTTTAACTTTTATACATCCATTAGATGTGTTTATACCTCTATTTCATGTACTTCTAAGCAAAAATTTTAGCCAAAGTTTAATTTTGGTTATTAACAAAATTAACTAAACCTAACCAAAAGCGATAAACTACCCAAATAAATTGAACTAATTAACTGGTCGGTTAACAAGATTGATTAACAGATAATGTCGATTTCTGTTTCGATTGAGGCTAATAGCCGAACGGAACCGAACCCAACCATGCACCATTAGAAGTGTCGGTGTTCCTTGCTAAATCAAGCGGGTACGCTGCTAAAAATATATGAATGGTTCGGTTTCATTTTAACTAACCCGCCGTCACAAAATTAACAATGAAATGTGGCGACGCAATACTCATTTGTGCAAAATGCATGTGTGTATATATATATATATATATATATATATATATAGGATTTAGATCATTTGAGAACCACCATTTGGGGAGAGAACCAAAGAACCAAGTGTGAACACAAAAACCCCTCCACCAAAAAATAAAAAAAAAATAATAAAAAAATTATATAACCTAAAAAAATAAAAAAATAAAAAAAGTAAAAACACCAAAATGTTTTTTTAGTGTTAATCTTTCTGAAAAAAAAAAAATTACAAAAAAAATAAAAAAAACAAAAAAATGGCTTTTTAACGTTATATTTACGTCAGGTTTATGCACATGTGCATTTTGCTGTTATATATATACATACATATACCGTATGCACATGTGCATTTCACTATTAGAGCACATTTTTGAATAACTTATGAATTACCATAATGAAATGATCATTAAATGGACGTGATATGATATATAAGGTGGAAAATAATTTATTCAATGATCATTAAATAAACGCAAAGTGCATTTCACTATTATAGTTAGGTTTTTTTTTCATGGGTTTAGCTTTAGGGTTTAGTTTTTAGGTATGATGGGAAGGGGGTTAGGTTTTTTGAGGTTGTTGGTGAATAAATTTAAAAAAACCTCTATATAAAACTATAAAATAAGATAATTGTATTACATGCACATGTGCATTTCACTATTATAGTTAAGTTTTTTAATGGGTTTAGCTTTAGGGTTTAGTTTTTAGGTATGATGGAACAGGGGGTATCTTTTTGGGGGGGATGGGATGGAGCGTTTTGGTTTTTGGGGGGTATGGGGTTAGTTGCACATGTGCATTTCATAATTGGGGGGGGGGGGGGGGGTTGGGGCAGTGTGGGGGATGGGGGTTTAGGTTTTTAGAGAGTGAGGTGGGTGGACTTAGGTTTTTAGGGGGTGGAGGTGGGATGTTTAGGTTTTTTTTTTTGTGTGTTCACCTTGGTTCTCTGGTTCTCTCCCTAAATTTGATTCTCGTATGATCCCTACTCTATATATATATATATATAGAGAGAGAGAGTAAAGATCAAATACAAAGTGTTTTTTTGGTAAGAACTGTGAGAATCAAAGGGGGTAAAAAAATTTATTTTATTTTTTAGAATTTTTTTCCCATGTGCTTAAACATACTTTCTAGATGAATAATACAAAAAATAAAATAAAATTTTTTTAGTGCAATTACGTCATTAAAGTAAATACATTAGTTTACACTAGAGTAATTATGTAATTACTCTACACCAAAAAAAAATTTTTAATGTTTTTTTTAGTTTTCAATACTATAATACATGTTTAACAATATGGGAAAAAAATTTTTGAAAAAAAAATAAAAAAAATACCTCCTTTGATTCTCACAGTTCTTACAAAAAAAACACTTTGTACAAGATCTTTACTCTCTCTCTCTCTCTCTCTATATATATATATATATATATATAGGATTAGGATAATTTGATAACTCCTATGAGGTGTGAGAACCATATGAACTCACTTTATAACCACAAACTTATTTTAATAAAAAATGAATATGTGGTCCAGAATTAAAAAAAGAATAAAATAATGAATAAAATATTAATATACTTACACGTGGGTAAAAATCCCGTACACTAAGAGATGTACAAACCGGTTTTTGGTGTTGAAGGTGATACCAGTTTTTTTCTAAAACCGGTCCGGTTTTAGAACCGGTTTTCAGGATCTAAAACCTCCGTTTTCCAAACCGATTAGGACCGATTTACAAACCGGTTTTTTCTGCCAAACCGGTCATCCAAAATCCAAATACATTGCCTAAATTGGTTTTTTTCCTCAAAAACCGGTTTTAAACCCGGTCTAATCTCCAAAACCTATAACCTATACAGAACCGGTGACTCGGGTCGGTTTGGGACCGGTTTGAACAAAAACCGGTTTTTGTCTAACCGGTTTTCCGGTTTTTTTCCGGTTCGGTTTTCAAAACCGGTTTTTTTGTACACGTCTACTTACACCAGTGTAATTGAGCATAAATTAATGTATTTTTTTATTTTTTTTTTACAGTGGGGTTTACGTGTTTTTACACGAGTGTGCAAAAAAGAATTTTTTTTTTCGCATTTTACGTCGAGTTCTCACAACTCATCGAGTTCTCAACGGATCCAAACCTTATATATATATATATATATATATATATATATATATATATATATATATATATATATTAAAGGGCTAAATCCTACATGACACTCATTTAGCCATTCTTCCCCTTGAGAGTGTCATGTAGGATTAGACATGTACAAAAAAACGGTTTTGAAAACCGAACCGAAAAAAAAAACCGGTTAGACAAAAACTGGTTTTTGTTCAAACCGGTCCCAAACCGACCCGAGTCACCAGTTCTGTATAGGTTATAGGTTTTGGAGATTAGACCGGGTTTAAAACCGGTTTTAGGAACAAACCGGTTTGGGAAGAAAACCGGTTTTTGAGGAAAAAACCGATTTAGGCAATGTATTTGGATTTTGGATGACCGGTTTGGCAGAAAAAAACCGGTTTGTAAACCGGTCCTAATCGGTTTGGAAAACGGGGGTTTTGGATCCTGAAAACCGGTTCTAAAACCGGACCGTTTTAGAAAAAAAACCGGTATCACCTTCAACACCAAAAACCGGTTCGGGTTAAAAACCGGACCGGTTTGAGAAAAAAACCGGTTTGTACATCTCTATGTAGGATGCCATGTGGCATTGATATATTTTAGGAAAAAAAGTATTTAAAAAAATTATATTTATTTCTCTCATGTTTCCCCCATAGTTTTTAAACGTTAATATCTTTTATATACGAGATTTTTTAAAGAAAAAAATTACACCAAATAAACGAGCATTTTATTATCTTTCCAACGAGTACCATAGTACTATATAAAAAACAGAGAAAAAATCGACAAAATTAACAAGCGTTTTATTATTTTTCCAACGAGTACCAAAGTGGTATATAAAAAACGGAGAAAAAAACGACAATTTTTTTGTGGGGTTTTGTTTATACAGGAAAAAAACACAAAGTGTTCAGGTTATTCATTAATTATGTATATGCAAGTCATTAATTATGTTCAAACCAGTAAATATGAATTATATTTACAACAGGTGTTAGCATTGCATTGGAGTTGTACATTGTTTTAGCTTAGGTTTTAATATTAGAGTTATACATTGTTTAAGGTTAGACGTTAACATTGGAGATACATTGTTAATTGTTTTAGGTTAGGTGCTACCTGAAGCTTTCCTGCATTTAACTGTAAAGCGCATCAGTCTATTTCATATGTAGAATTGATATGTCATATTAGATTTTTTAACCCGAGACGTCTCGGGATATAAATCTAGATTATAAAATATAATTAAGCTTACCGGCCTTTCGGTAAACAGTTCTTTTCGTTTTGGATTATTGTTTGATTCGGCTACTCAATGATTGTTAAGAATATTAGTATTATATGTAAGAATACGAATAAACAACTATTATCATTGTAGAAAAGCAACGATTTGTCAATATCATTACAATTCAGTGGCAGAGACGTTGACCCAAGTGATCCTAGGTTCGATTATTGAGACAGACGGGTTTTACTGGTAAGTTCATCGTCGTGTCTACGGGTGGGTGGGTTACCGGATTTTTCCCGGAATTGGTGTTTGACAACTCGGGTACTCTCGAAGTACTTGAATTTATCAAAAGGATGCCTCGAGAGTGTTCGGGTTTAATTTGTTGGTTGTAAAAAAAACAACGGTTTCTTGTAAATTAAAATTATATCTTTCACTTAACTATTAAAGAATTTCTTTCAATAAATGATTCTTTGATAGTAATCAATTGTGTTCATACAATTACCTTGCTTGCCTAACTTTTTTAGTTTAATATTTATAACTAACTAGTATTAAACCCGGGCGCGCGTTGCAGCGCGCCAAACCAATTTTTTCTACAAACTTTGTTAGGCATAAAATAGTAAAGATGGTTAAAAAGTTGCAACAAATTGAACATAAACTTTAATTGCTGTGGTTTTATCACAACCGATTTAAAATAAATAACTGTGGTAACCATACAATCATTGTATTTAACGTAAGAAAGATTAGATTGCAAATACAATACGTCAACCACGTATAAGTTCACGATTTAGCTTTAAAAAATACAACTTCTACATCCTGAGAATGTGGATACGGTAATAAAGCAGATGTATTGTGGTTTCAATGATATAAGATGCAACTTTTTTTGTTTCTTGTTTGTGTCATGCTACATCAACATTCAAGCACCATACATAGAACTTACAAAATTAGAGAATGAGAGGCAATACCGATGATGGAAGATGCAAGGTACAACAATTAGGCAATTGCTTATTGGTGATTCTTGATAGCACCACCTCTATTATGAATCCGTTTATAGCCGACCGTCCACATGGCTAAATGATATGAACAAATGAGCAGGTTGCATATCGCCTATCCATCACAACTTTTTTTCATTGTTTTATAGTTATAAAACCATTCTGAAATCCATGAAAACCAATTGAACGAATGCACAATAATTGCATTATAGTTGACCATTTATCCGCCGCGTGCTGCGGAGGCGCGCAGCAGGTAAACTTATGAAAACAAACAAAGTGTAAAACATAATGCGTAAGACATAATATTCTACACATAATTCGTAAAACACAATGTATAAAAAAATAATTACTAAAAAGAGTAAAACACGGTGCTTTCAACTCAGATCAAAACAAAATATACGTCAAAACGTGGGCCAACCGGAAGCGCACATAAAATAAGTACGAAAACATATAACGTAGTACATTTGACTCGATTTGTTATTTCTTACAAATTTTTCGTCAAAACATATATAGTAAATATGGGGTTTTCTATGAAGTGAAAGACTTGGTTAGTTTTAAAAAACACTTAATCATAAGATATACAAAGCTTATTTTCAACACTAATTTATTATTATATATCAAAAAAGAAGTTATGTGTTTTTCTAGAAGTAATAAAAAACATTTTGATTTACACTTTAAAAATGGATAAACTAATATGATAATATCCCCAATAATTTGTTAGATTTAGATAACTCACACAATTTGTTCCACTCCAACACTTCAATTCTCAGATCCACCGTAGAATATCTAATCATTCAGTTCACTTTCCTCTCCAATCCAAAAAGCTTTCAACAAACCCACTATAAAACAGCTTGTGTAAGTGTAATGCTTTCCCGAAAAACAAAGCTCTAAAGTCTCTCCTCATTTTCTCATCACCAACACAACCACTCGATGACAACAACCACCGTCGTCTTTAAAGCCACCTGCCACCGCGCCCTTCGCTAGAAATCCGGCCTCCTCTCTGCCACAAAGCCATCATCGTAGGTTGATTTGTTGACTGAAGGACCAAGATCTGCTGATTTTGCCACATGCATTGCGCTACCACCCTCTTCTTCCCCCATAACACTACCAACCGGAAGTTCAACCTAATCGGGCGTCTAAGCTTTCTCGCAACTGGTGACTGTCGTTCTTCTCCTCGACACTCAAGCCAATCTCTCTCTCTCTCTCTCTCTCTCTCTCTCTTTCTACACTCTCTCTAATGTCCGAGTCCCTCCTATCAGCACCACCCGTGCATCTTTCAGAAGGACAACCACGTTGCCCCAAATTCGGTGGTATCCGGTTTTGTTGTAGTTGGTCATGGTGAAACTGATGGTCATACTGTGAAGAAAAAGAGAAAAAAAGGAAAAAAAACATTGTAGCACCCAAAACACTGTAGCACTGTAGCACCGACATTGTATCTTAATATATAGTATAAGATCATAATATATGCCTAGGATTTTAAAAGATGTCATTCTTAGTTTATGATTTAAAAGACCCTAGAGAGAATTATTTTAAAGTTTCAGATTGCTTAATTGTTGATTCATGTATACATAAACTTTACAGCAGGAAATGTTCACCGTGGGGACTGACACAACTACATGTATGTTAGAATGGGCTATGGCAGAACTTCTCCACAACCCTCATACATATAAGAAATTACAAAGCGAACCGCGAAATGTTGTTTCAGGTGATGGAATACTTGAAGAGAAACACATCGATAATCTTCCCTACCTAAAAGCAGTGATTAAGGAAACTCTTAGGCTTCGCCCACTGCTCCCATTCTTAGTCCCTCACAAGGAAATGCAATCATGCATAATGCTAAGGTATCATATCCCCAAAGAAACACAAGTGCTTGTTAATTTTTGGGCAATTGGACGTGACCCTAGAACATGGGAGAATGCATCCGAGCTCAAGCCAGATAGGTTTATAGACCACAAAAGATTCATGTTGATTACAAGGTCAAAATTTTAATTTCATACCATTTGGTTCCGGTTGATGAATGTGTCCAGCTATACTCCTCGGTTTACAGGTGCTTCCAATCACTTTAGGTACACTATTCCACATGTTTGATTGGGTTTTAAGTGACAGACTTAAAGCAACGGATATAGATATGAGTGAAAGAATGGGTATAACTCTTAGGAAAGTTATTCCATTAAAGGCTATACTTATACCTAAACCATAATGTGTGTATATATAGTATGTATCTACTCCAAAGAATGGATATAACTCTTAGGAACGTTGTTCCATTAATACTTCATTTTTATAGTTTAAAAAAATGAATATAAAAAAGTTATTGAAATGTGTTGTTTATTTATATATATTTTAAATAAAACAAATATATGAAGCAATTTCATTAATTTACATAACCTACATATGTACAAATTTTGTGTAGGAACATTACCTATGTATAATATAATACATGTGTAGGAAAAAGGTTTAAACCTTAAAAAATCATTTGATTGCATTAATTTAATGAGTTTTTGCATATATAACATAAACAATGACATATAAAAAGTAAAAACTTCAAAAATATATGAACCATTAATAATAAAAAGTAAGATTTAGGTTTTTTCTCGCACTAAAACACTCTTTTGAAAATAACCTAACCCTCTACACACACACACACACTAGAAGGGAGCCCGCACGATGCAGTAGTGAACACATACATTTATAAGGGTGTTCATCGTTCTTTCAGTTCAGTTATTATCCTCAACCGAAATCAAAGTTATTAATTAGTTAATCAATCGTATTAACCAATCGGTTAATTGGTTCGGTTTATCCTACATTTATGGAACTTCATCTGTTTCTTAAGTATCATTGGTCATATTCTCTTTAGTGTTCTCAAAGGTCTATTTTTTTATTTTGTTTTCTGATTCAAACTTGAAATTAGTACCTCTTTAACTTCTGATATTTTTTTAGGTGTCATTGTTGCTCAAATAGTTTTTGTTATTCAACTAATTAGGAATTCTGGTATTGTTCTAGGGCTATGACCTGCACATGGTTTTCAGGTGGTCTGTTGAATTAGTTATTCTGTTGAATTTGCTTGATTTTATATTTGTGTGTATGTATTGATTGTATGCTTGTTGTTTTGGATTCTAAAGCAATGCTAAATGACTCGTGCGAGGTGTGTATATTGGTTACACCACCGCTGGCTTTTTGGCGGGTTCGTGTTGTTGTCGGTAGCATTGTTAGTGTCAAAGTTTACGTGATCTCTTTTCGTTGTTTTGAACATTCCCCTTTGTGCTGAAATAACTTTCCAGGTTACCAGTGACACACATGTGCTGCTACAAAGTCAAGCATCAAGATGTGGGATCTTGAGAGTAAGACCATTTTGCGGATCTTAAGCTTAATCTCAAGAAGGGGATTTTTATCAAATGAGTATATGTTTTCTTTTAAAAGTTTAGAACAATAAGTTTCTAAGTAAACCTAACCCGTATTGACAAGTACCACATTGCCACCTTTTGTTTCTACTATGTTTGATTTAACTTTATATGTTTTTTTCTGGTTGGGTTGTTTTAATGATTGTTTAACGTGATTTAAGTGTAACATCCCAACCCGAATGGGCTGGCGTGTGACAATAGCAATGGCTTATAATTAAAACATTTACTTTTATTTATTTAATGGTTAGAAGTACATTATTTATCTTACATACTTAACTTAGATTCAGATACAACTAATAAAGTTTACTAGTCTACTGACTTCTTCTGATTTAGTCCTATGTTTTATTTTTCTCTCTTGATCCCGCCCAGGGTAACTTGTGAACCTGTGAAACAAAAGAATTTACGGAATGAGCCGAATGCTCAGTACAGAATAATAGGCTTAAAATAACAACAAGAAATGAATATTTACCGAGACATGATTAAGATGTAACGTATAAAATGATACGATGTGAAGAAACTTCATTTAATGAACACAATATCGTACCATACGGATGAACCCATGAGCTAAACATAAAACGTGACAATACACAAGTAGTTACTCCTATGTATTTATCACACGAGATGGCGAGTTGGCATACTCATTATCCACCTCCATAACAAAAATCCTAGGATCGATCCATATGCCTCCTAATAGCCATATGTACCACACTTGTACTTAAGAGACGCCGTGAACTGATCTCACCGTCACGGGTGGTGCACATGTTGTCGATGCCACAACAACATGATAATGGGACACTCCACGAGCAGCGGAACTCATGGTTTCAGAGTACAAAGGGTCTTATTCAAAGAATTCCATAATAATATAAACATATATAGTCTTAACAACATGAAACTTATACTAGGAACATGCGATAATGAGTACAACAAACCTAATCCTATCGCATGATATCAAAGTTAATTCAAATATTATAATAAGAACATGAAATGAACGGACAACCAAATGAATTAATGCTTCAAAGACGTGAGGATTTCCAAAGATATATAAAATCAATATGTTTATTTAACAACTGAATATGAAAGCAACAAGGAGTGGGGGTAAGGATCCATACCTTTAATGTTTCAAACCATTGCTAACTTGTTTATGAGCGTTTGAAAATATCTACATGTAAGAAAATTTGTTTGGTTCTCGTTATTTGTTGGTTATTAAATAGTAGTATGTTGTTACCAAATAGTTATTATGTTCTTGGTTTAAAATTTAAAGATCAACTAATTTTATTTCCTAATCATATTAAGTATAGCATGAAACTTTTTAAATGAAACTTTTATCTACTGAAAGTAAATTTTGAGATAAAAGTTTAGGTTCGTATTTACATTTGACCATATACATTTGTCCCAAAAAGACGTCAAATCTTGTAATACCAATATATTTGATATATACATCTTAAAATAACTTAATTTTATTTTTTTAAAAGGTATATTAAAGGATTTTACAAAACATGATTCATTGATTAAAGCTACACTGTGTACATGTACAAACACATCAAAAATAAGAATTTAAAATTTTAGGTAAAGATAAAAATGTTCACCAATGTACAATATTAAATAATTATACAGTACATATATTTTCAAACTTTTGAGTTAAACAAAAATCTGTAACTTATATTTAGTGGGCCATGTTATCAAATTTAAAATAATAAAATATTAATTTAACTCATCTTTCTTCTCATGAAGGAGGTAAAACACACTAACACAGTTCCATATTATTTCACTTACAGTTTGTTGATCTATGTGTGTATAAGCATAAAAATAAAAGTGTATGGATTCACGATTTTACCTTAGGGTTCGAGATAATAACTAAAAGGTTGTCGGAGATCTTATTTCCAGCAGACAAACTAAAACTAAAAGCAAAGCATAAAGAGATTGGGTGGATGCCAGAGGAGAAAGTGGTTGTTTGAAGCCTATCGGCATGGGCGACGTTTGGGGTTACGACTGGCATGTGTAGTGTATGTGCGGTATGTGTGTTGATTGTCGATGACTTGTGTTCTTCCCCCGATGGCTTGTGGTTTATCCACGTGAGCGTGAGGAGGGCCAAGTGCCAGCCAATGTTGCGTCTGCGGGAAGTATGCGGGTCGTGTGTAGAAGTGCGTGTGTCGTGTGTCGTGTGTCTTGCTTGTGGTTATCATCTCTTCAGATCCTCCAAACTGTTCTTTAAGGCTGTCCCACAGCTCTTTGGCACTTTCACAATGTAAAAGTCAAGCATAAATTTCATTTGGGAGAGCCATAGCCAACATAGAAAAAGCTTTTGCGTCTGCGGGAAGTATGCGGGTCGTGTGTAGAAGTGCGTGTGTCGTGTGTCTTGCTTGTGGTGTCTTACGATTGACTGACGGTGTCGCTGGTTTTCCGGATGGCTCTGCGTGTGTTCAGACTTCAGCCACGTGTGGAGTGTGTTGTGTGCATCCATGGTCAATGCTCATCTTTACCTATGTTGTTATCTATATCTATACTATATAATAAAGCATGAAGCAAGGATTCCTGCAAAAGTTAAGAAAGTATAAATTTAATTGGAGTAGGTACAAACATTTGATGCATTTGTATAGGGGTAAATCAGTCTTTTTAGTAGGTTAGTGGATTAGAGGTTTAATGTTAGTGTTAAAGATGGATACAAAAGGAATACACATAAATAAAGGTAGAATTAAAAAGTAAATAAAGGTGAATTGAAAACTATTATGCGTTTCATCACTTGAATGCCCTTTTCATCAACACCAACTAAATCAATGACCGGCTCTTCAATGTGCTCTTCATAATTGGCAGTTAAATCTTCATCGGTTCGATTTCTAATCAAGCAAGTCGGTTTCATTCCCATCTCCCCTAACTTTTAAGTATTCTTATCTCAAATCGTGTCAACAAAAACCCGAGTATCCAAATTCAAATTCTGTATTTGTAGTGTCTCCATAGCAGGAGCTCACCATTTATCTGGATCTACTAATCGTTCTTCCATCCATTCGACACGGAGTAAGGTATTTCTATTATATTAATCATCATTATCGTTCATTAATTTTAACTATCTTCTAATTGACAATTCGAGTATAATTTACAAATCATTTCACTGTTTATTAATTGGAAGTGGTTTTGAAACTAGGATATGCTGTGTGGAACTCTCTATTAAATTAATTTGATAGAGTTGGACGACATGGTCCAGGACATAGAAGTTCGTGGAGACGAAGTTTAAGGTTAAGGACTTTTACGAAAGGGTACGGATGTGTCTTTGCTTTGTCATATGGGCTTATTGATGTCAAAACATTGAATCTGATTATTATTGATTCTGGAAAACAAGTTACTCCATCCGTCCCAATTTAAATGTCCTACTTTCCTTTTTTGTTTGTCCTAAATTAAATGTCCCTTTCCAAAAATAGAAATGTAATTTCCAATTTTGCTCATAAAAGACAAAACACAATCTCCACTTTTGAGGATATTATTGTCATTTTACCACATACAAACAAAAGATTTCTTAAAATGTGTGCTTTTTGAACTAGGACATTTAAATTGGGACGGAGTGAGTAATTGAAATCTAAGAATTTCAATCTATCATTTTAGTTCAGCTATTCAATTCATTATTTTTGTTATCATCTTCGTTTAAAAAAGCACGCCTCAGGCGTGAGGTGCCTGAGGTGTTTGGAAAAACGCTTTTTTTGTTGCTCTAAGGCGACATTCTACATGAAGCGACTTGAGGCGCTACTTTAAGCCTGAAGCGCGAGGCATTTAAGGCGCTGCTTCAGGCTACATCAGATCAAAGGAACTGAAAATCGGTTCAAATAGGACTAATACGGGCCAAGTCGGTCCTAATCTGATCATAAAATCTGACATCAGTCCTTGATTTGATTAGTTAGGAAGGCTTCGATGCTTCTGTTCTGAACCATCGATGCCTCTCACCTCGACATTTTTTAGGGATTGATTTACTTGTACACAACAAGAATTACCTAAACAAACTAATAAGTAATGCGCATACTTTGCTTTGAATGCCTAACATATTGCTTCCGGTTTCAATAATGATACAAATATACATGTTTTTTTTTATATAGATTAAGTGATTATATGAGAATGGATGATTCTGATGAGTGTTGTGAATGCAAACAGAGTCTGTTTGGAACTATAGAAGAATGATTTTGTTATTTGAGATTTTGTTTTATCTTCAAAACTCAAAATCTACATACTAACCATGTTGCTTGTTTATAGCTTGTTGCCCTTGTTTGTGTTAATAAACTTGTCGATTGGCAGTGGGAGGGATTGAGATTGTTTGAGGTTGTGACAACCGTCAACCTCATATTCTAGTATTTCGTCAATTATAGTCCTTCGTGTATTTAAATGTTCCTATTTTGGTCCCTGTAAGTTTTGTTGTTTTTTTAAATTTAATAAAAAGAACGAACTCAAAATTTATCATTTGCATTTATTATGGATTGGGTATACCTTTTAATCAAATGCGTATGATGAAACGTTATTCGGAATGGATTCTATAAAAATTTCAAGTTTTATAAAGTTTTAAAACATTTTAGATTAATCTTAGTTAACTTGGTTAAGTTTTTATAAAGGAAAAACTAAATGATTTATAATAAAAACTAACAAGGTTAATTATAGAGGGACCATTCTTGCCAATTACCCAAAGTTTTAAAAAGCTTTTTTTTCCCTCCTACTTGTATCCCAGTTTTCCGGCGCCTTTTTCCGGCCGGCGAACTGTTTTCCGGCGAGCCCAGTTCCGGCGATACATAAAACCGATTAATACGCCTCTTTAATCCGTTATAATTGCAAAGTTTATGTTTCTCCATAAATATTAATCGATTACACCAGTTATTACATGGATTAATCATGCTTAAACGAGCATTGAATTCCCTGATTTGTAACCGCCGGCCATAACACCAACCGAACCAAAACGTTTCATTTCTGCGAATAACCTTATAAATTGAGCATCCCTAATCGTTCTCAAACCTTTACCCGACTTAAACCCACAACGAAAACAACCATAACACGACTGGAACGCCTGCAAATCAGAACTTTGTACCCGGTCGTTATTCCTTCGCGTTCGACCCATCCTTCTTATTGTAAGTCGAAATTGTTTAAGCCTTTTTACTTCTTTGATGTTAAGGGTCAATAGCCCCATGTTTTTTGGCGCTATCTGGCTTGTTATCGGGATATTAGAATCGGGGTTTAGGGTTAGGGTTCATGTGTTGATATGGGGAAGAAGATGAAGTTGGTATTAATATATAAATATAATTTTTATTAAAACCTTTCAACATATGAGTCTTGTGGTGTAGTGGTTTACATGTTGTGTTGTTGGTTCATAAACCCGAGTTCGATTCTCACAAGCCTCGGGTCTGGGCAATTTTTTTCCAGATTATCTATTTTTTTCCTTCCTTATTTAATTATATATAAATACATTTATAACTTGAAATATTGATAATAAATTCATTTTTGCTCCAAAAATTATGAAAATTTAGGTACAGCATCTTGCCATCATAAAGAAAATTATCAAAATTTTACTTCCTGAAATTTATTTAATTTTTCGTTAATTTATTAATTTAAATTGTTTTAATCATAATTAATTGATTAAAAATTCGTTTTTAATGATTTTGATCTCAAAATTTTACGATAATTATTTCTAAGCATTATAATCTGAAATAAAAATTATTGGTTCAGAAAACAATTATTTTTATTAATTTTCCTATTTTTAATCATTTAAACATGATTTAATCTCATTAAATCAGTTTTAAATATAAATAAGTTTATAAAAATTATGGGAAAATTATTTTCATTGATTTAAATCTGAAAGAATTCATTTTCTATAAAAATAGCATTTTTTGAATCATGTCTTGTATTATTAGTTTTATTTACGTTTAATTAGACATAAGTATACATTTATTTATTTATATTATTTAAACATCTATTTAATAAATACTTTTCTTATAAAATAGAAATATTTTTGTGTTGGAAAGTATTAGTTATTATTTGTTGGAACATTGTGTAACTCGTAATTATTTATTCAAATAGTTATGATTATTATAATTATTTACAATGATTGGTTAAAATAATTAACTAATTATTCTGTCTTAACTATTTTAAACATATTTTATCTAAATATTCAACTGGTAGTAATTATATTTAACTAAACCATATTTACAAACTTTGGTATATTATTTTTAATATACAACTTTTATATTAATTCGACTTATCATAAAAACTCTAATTCCCCAAATCGACTTAGCAAACCCTAATGCCTTAGACGCTAGTTACCTTAGACTTCTTACACTTTTCCCTTATTAGTATTCTATTACGTTATAGGTTGAATTCCTCGGAATTCCCATTACTTAGCTCACGACCGCTTAAGTTGGATCGTTTTCGTAAAACTGTGAGTATATCTTTCCCCTTTTTCATGTTTTTACTCTTTTGGGGCTATTCATGTACACTATGACTAAATGTTATTCTTTCATTAAATGCAATTCTCATGTGTGTTTGCTTTATGTTAATTTGTGTTTCTATGACTTGTCAAAATCATTAACCTTTGAGGGCCTGGCATTTCAATGAATAGTACTATGGTATATACCCTTGTGACTCTGTTGAGAGTCCTTGTCATTGCTATGTATTTCATTACTACTAGCGCATACTATATATATTTCCTTTCATTTCTAGGGTTGATTTTGAACGGATATTACTTATTACATAATTGCAAATGGTACCGCACATGAATTGCTAAACACTTTCCTTACTATATGTTTTCAAAACAGGGTATGCTCACCAATACATTTTTGTATTGACCAAATTATTTTCGTACATGTTTCAGGTTCTTATGAGATGACTTTTAAGCTTTTGGAATTTTACTTAGATTTTGGATTCATTGTATTTCTGTTAGTTGGCATTTAGAATCGTTGTATTTCAATTCTATGTAATAAACTATGTAATCAATATATCAATATTTACATTTTTAGTCCATGAGCTATTGAACAATCGTCACTACGTGACACCTCGATGTTTCCGCCATCGGTTGGGGTGTTACAGATTGGTATCAGAGCCATGGTTATAGGGAATTAGGTTATTAGAATGCCTTTTAGCATAGTCTATAACTAAGCTTACTTTCACGAGTCCTCTCGTGCACATTTTCTCTTATTTCTTATATTTTCTTTCAAGATATTTTCTCTATGATTCTTTCTCGTTATTCTTTCGGTATTTTGCTTGGAGAAGAAGACACTCGTATTTCACAAACGAAACGATATCACCAAGTTAGGAGTGACATCCATACCTTGGTGATTAGTTTCCCTTCTCTATATGTTATTTATCTTAGGAATATATCTTTGAGATAGGAGTGACATCCACACCTCAAAGAGTATTTTTTTTTCTAAAAGAAACTTAACCATTAAGCTGGGAGTGATATCCATAACTTAGTGAATGGTTTCATTCCTCAATTGTTTTCAATTTTGCAATACATCTTTGAGTTAGGGGTGAAATCCACATCTCAAGGATCTATTTCTACATCTCGTTTTAAAGTCTCGCTAAAAGTTTTGAAATTTACTAGTGACGGGGTATGTGCAATCGGGAAGGATGACCATTTACTCATAGGTTTAAGTACACTCTCCACAAGTCACTAATACTATTTCAATTTCTTTGGCTAGTCACCAGCTTCATTGGAAATATTTCTAGTATCACATTTCATTATTGGTATTTTCATTTGTTGTTTGAGACTCTCATCATAACCTTCCATAAGGAAGTTATTATGTCTTTTGAGTTTTTCCCTATTAATAGCTATCGCTATTAGTGTATTTTTTTTCCGTTTTCTGTTATTAATTCTTATGTTTTGTTTAACATTTGGATTTTAAGTTCCATCACTTGTTGTTTTATATACTCATTGATCGTTCGCTTTTCATCATCATTACTAAAACTTCTATGCGCTATTTTACCGCATTAAAACTTACACTATTCCATTTATGTTTCGTGATTTTTATAACGCATCATTTCTCTTGTTCAAAAACATTTTCCTATGAATCAAATTTTTTAAGCTTATTATTTAACTGTGATCACACTCTTGATCCTTGAGCGTTGCACAGTTAAACACGAATGTGGTTTCAAACTTATTAATCATCTTGTTATCATCATCATGTTTACAAATTTACTCGATCGATGTCACAGTATATCTCTAAACTATTCCCTTGTGTCTCTACAATATAAATAACATCATAAATGCCTATCTATCCAACACAACCAGTACATTACCCTCCAAAGTAATTATCTTAGCAACTTACCCTATGATTGTCATCTCATTAAAGCACAAAACCCAAATACCCAGCTTTGGAGGAACTCATTCATCAGATTAGCACATCTTATGCACACACGATGTCTTGAAACATTTAGCGTGCTATGAGCCCAAAGAGATGCCTTAACAACTTTTACAAACAAACGATTTTTCAACGTATAACTTTCGTAACATTATGACAATTAAAGGTTTCAAGTTTAATCAAAATGGGTAACACTCGGATTTTCCCAAACATTTAATAAATATGGAAGATTTTTCAACTTTAATGAGATTTTAACTTGTAACAGAAGGAATGTTTTAATACAGTAAAGTTTTACTTCTCAAAATTCGTTAAGGCATTCGGGACCATATGCAATCTTCTACCTGTCTTACCCATACCTTTCAATCATTATCAAGGAGAATCAATCCAAACCAAATCGGATTCTCCATTGTCTTTAAACAACCCATAAACTTATACCAAAATTATCAAATACCGAGCTGATTCACCCAATCAACGTAGCACGAGAAATTGTGCATAGTGGACTTTCAACGTTGAACTGGATTTTTGAAGCTAGGTTACCAGCTGACACTTAATACTTGGAACTTACACGTTACTCACAAACCTTACTATATCAATTGCTGTGACACGATCATTCTTTTAAAACTTAAAGTGGTATATTTTCATAAAGGTTATGTTACAATCTATTCACATTTGCCTTATTTCGAAACTTCAAACTTTTTACATTTGGAGTCTATTCATGTTAGATACATTGACTTTTAACATTTTTGCTATTTAAGTCATCTTTTGAAACACATTTGATTTATATGATTTCCTCTTGCATCTTATATTCTTGTTTCACATATTTACAAGTCAAATGTAAGCTTCCTTGTTTTCATATAACGGATCCAATATATGTTTCGGGAAAAGAAATTTTCAACTAATAACATGCCTTATAACATTTTTCAAACTCGACTTCTCGTAAACACATGAAAATGTGTACCTACAAAATCTTTTCAAGTGAACCTATTTTGAATCTTAAAAATTATTTGATTACTAAAAAGTTTATTCTTGTATTATTATTGGTGGTTATTCTCACGCGTTATTTGCAATTATTCTCGCACAAATTATTAGTAGTCATTCTTACAACACCGGCTTTGAGCATTAATTTAACTCGTTTACTTCCATTTTGTGAAAATTGTGCGATTTACTTGATTTATATTATACTATTCTTTCAATCGAAATTTTATGCTATACTTATACACTTGACGCATATTTGGTATGCATATTTTCTTTCATGTTTTGAGCAAAACCCTGTTATGCTTTACATTATTTTGTTCATCATCATGGTCAATGAACATCCTAGTTGATAACTCGTATGAGATCTAAGCCAGTGCCCACGTACGACTCGGGTTAAAGTATTTCTTTAATCCGAGGGGAACGGTGTAAACCTCAGAGTTTATCAATATGAGTGTTTAAAGCCAACGATGTGAACAGAAGTTACCGGTTAATGGTGAACCCGAAAGGGAAGAACCTCTAACCATGTCTTATACTTACATGTTATTCACATTACGGTTAAAGGGAAAACCCGGAAGGGAAGGACCTCTAACCATGTCATGATTGAACATTATTTCATTACAGTGGCTATTACATATGGGTTGCACACATTTGTTTCTGTTATTATTTATGTTAGTGTTATGGAAAAGCATAACACCCTAGTGTAAGGTAAATCGGTGATTACGGTCCGGAACGCAATCATGGGTTTACAGGTACATGAGGGTGGTGTGTAATTCTATTTAGGCTGTTGGTAGACAATCAGTACGAGTCCAAAGTATCGGGAGTGTGGTGGGTTAGCTGCGGTACACCCTATATATAAGCATAAACGATACTGCAGGAACGGACTAGGAGTCTGACCAAGAACCTACCTATTACTTTATAATTACCTCTTCATTAGATCGTTGACTAACAGCTCTCATTTTCAATAAGAACATTTTACATAAGCTTCAATTAGTTTTTCTTGGAGTCTTTTGACCACTTCTACAGAAAACCTTAAACCTTGTATACTCTCACATTCTCTATTATTCGAAAATCCATTGCATGTCCTTAATAAAGTTCACCCAGAAACTTTCTAAAATAGAGGAGACTGCTTCATCAGTGCCTCTGCACCTCACCCGTTACACATGCCCAAAAACTTTCTCATTTAAGCTCTCAATTTCCTAATCTCGGGTCAACTGTCAAAGATTTTGAAATTTTTATTTTGGATATTAGACAACTATTTTAAAATTTTGTCGAATCATAAATGATGAAAAAAAAACTAGTTGACTTATACAACGCTTTTTATTTCATAGAAACCCCCATTTAAAAAGAATTTCGAGACGAAATTTTCTAAAGTAGGGGACACTGTGACAACCGTCACCCTCATATTCTAGTATTTCGTCAATTATAGTCCTTCGTGTATTTAAATGTTCCAATTTTGGTCCCTGTAAGTTTTGTTGTTTTTTTAAATTTAATAAAAAGAACGAACTCAAAATTTATCATTTGCATTTATTATGGATTGGGTATACGTTTTAATCAAATGCGTATGATGAAATGTTATTCGGAATGGATTCTATAAAAATTTCAAGTTTTATAAAGTTTTAAAACATTTTAGATTAATCTAGTTAACTTGGTTAAGTTTTTATAAAGGAAAAACTAAATGATTTATAATAAAAACTAACAAGGATAATTATAGAGGGACCATTCTTGCCAATTACCCAAAGTTTTAAAAAGCTTTTTTTTCCCTCCTCCTTGTATCCCAGTTTTTCGGCGAGCCCAGTTCCGGCGATACATAAAACCGATTAATACGCATCTTTAATCCGTTATAATTGCAAAGTTTATGTTTCTCCATAAATATCAATCGATTACACCAGTTATTACATGGATTAATCATGCTTAAACGAGCATTGAATTCCCTGATTTGTAACCGCCGGCCATAACACCAACCGAACCAAAACGTTTCATTTCTGCGAATAACCTTATAAATTGAGCATCTCTAATCATTCTCAAACCTTTACCCGACTTAAACCCACAACGAAAACAACCATAACACGACTGGAACGCCTGCAAATCAGAACTTTGTACCCGGTCGTTATTCCTTCGCGTTCGACCCATCCTTCTTATTGTAAGTCGAAATTGTTTAAGCCGTTTTTAGGCGCTATCTGGCTTGTTATCGGGCTATTAGAATTGGGGTCTAGGGTTAGGGTTCATGTGTTGATATGGGGAAGAAGATGAAGTTGGTATTAATATATAAATATAATTTTTATTAAAACCTTTCAACATATGAGTCTTGTGGTGTAGTGGTTTACATGTTGTGTTGTTGGTTCATAAACCCGAGTTCGATTCTCACAAGCCTCGGGTCTGGGCAATTTTTTTCCAGATTATCTATTTTTTTTCCTTCCTTATTTAATTGTATATAAATACATTTATAACTTGAAATATTCATAATAAATTCATTTTTGCTCCAAAAATTATGAAAATTTAGGTGTAGCATCTTGCCATCATAAAGAAAATTATCACAATTTTACTTCCTGAAGTTTATTTAATTTTCGTTAATTTATTAATTTAAATTGTTTTAATCATAATTAATTGATTAAAAATTCGTTTTTAATGATTTTGATCTCAAAATTTTAGGATAATTATTTCTAATCATTATAATCTGAAACAAAAATTATTGGTTCAGAAAACATTTATTTTTATTAATTTTCCTATTTTTAATCATTTAACATGATTTAATCTCATTAAATCAGTTTTAAATATAAATAAGTTTATAAAAATTATGGGAAAATTATTTTCATTGATTTAAATCTGAAAGCATTCATTTTCTATAAAAATAGCATTTTTTGAATCATGTCTTGTATTATTAGTTTTATTTACGTTTAATTAGACATAATTATACATTTATTTATTTATATTATTTAAACATCTATTTAATAAATACTTTTCTTATAAAATAGAAATATTTTTGTGTTGGAAAGTATTAGTTATTATTTGTTGGAACATTGTGTAACTCGTAATTATTTATTCAAATAGTTATGATTATTATAATTATTTACAGTAATAGGTTAAAATAATTAACTAATTATTTTGTCTTAACTATTTTAAACATATTTTATCTAAATATTCAACTGGTAGTAATTATATTTAACTAAACCATATTTACAAACTTTGGTATATTATTTTTAATATACAACTTTTATATTAATTCGACTTAATATAAAAACTCTAATTCCCCTAATCGACTTAGCAAACCCTAATGCCTTAGACGCTAGTTACCTTAGACTTCTTAGACTTTTCCCTTATTAGTATTCTATTACGTTATAGGTTGAATTCCTCGGAATTCCCATTACTTAGCTCACGACCGCTTAAGTTGGATTGCTTTCGCAAAACTGTGAGTATATCATTCCCCTTTTTCATGTTTTTACTCTTTTGGGGCTATTCATGTACACTATGACTAAATGTTATTCTTTCATTAAATGCAATTCTCATGTGTGTTTGCTTTTATGCTAATTTGTGTGTCTATGACTTGTCAAAATCATTAACCTTTGAGGGCCTGGCATTTCAATGAATAGTACTATGGTATATACCCTTGTGACTCTGTTGAGAGTCCTTGTCATTGCTATGTATTTCATTACTACTAGTGCATACTATATATTTCCTTTCATTTCTAGGGTTGATTTTGAACGGATATTACTTATTACATAATTGCAAATGGTACCGCACATGAATTGCTAAACACTTTCCTTACTATATGTTTTCAAAACAGGGTATGCTTACCAATACATTTTTGTATTGACCAAATTATTTTCGTACATGTTTCAGGTTCTTATGAGATGACTTTTAAGCTTTTGGAATTTTACTTAGATTTTGGATTCTTTGTATTTCTGTTAGTTGGCATTTAGAATCGTTGTATTTCAATTCTATGTAATAAAATATGTAATCAATATATCAATATTTACATTTTTAGTCCATAAGCTATTGAACAATCGTCACTACGTGACACCTCGATGTTTCCGCCATCGGTTGGGGTGTTACAGAGGTGTAACGCACTAAAAAGGAGACACCTTGTGTGCGTGTGATATTAGTTGTGAAAACTAATAGCAAGATGGATTTAGCAACCTATGGTACTAATATGCTTATGATACTGAGGTTCACTTTTTCTAATGTTGACTTTTAGGGGCATCTGTTTGTGGAAGGCCTACTCCTAAATATTCTAAATCTTTTAAACTGTAAAAATTGTATTAATGTTGAATAGGAATAAAAATAGACAATTATCATGGGGTGCAGGGAGTATGGTAGTGAGGTTTATGCTTAATGGCTACTAACAATAAAATTGTCTATTTTATACAGCTGGGATGTCATCTTATCGAGTTATTGACAGAAATAGCTTATATTCAATCTCCAGTTACTCAGTCAGCTGACGCTCACCTGATATTCGACTAGCATTTCGACATATCTTCAAGATTATAGCAATGGAGTTATGGTAAAGTTGTCATTTCTCATAAAAGCACCTCACTTTAATGTGTTCTTACTTCTGAAATTATGCTATAAGAGTTACATATTGTTTGTGCTTTACAGTCAAATCAGAATGTGTGGCGTTATTGAATGCGATAAAATGATCCTCACTGGACTTGAAAGAACTGTAAGTCATCCTTTCAGTTCATATCATCTCTTTTATTCAGAAAATTTGTGTATTTGTTGCCCTTTAGAGTACGACTCATTTACCTTAAATTAGGCGGGTTTGTTTTTTTTTTTAATCTGTAACTGGTGAAACGGGTAAAACTAAATATCAGTGGGTAAAATAAAGCCACTTGAAACTTGACCAAGGTGTATTCCAACGTTAACAATCTCCAAGATTGTTTTAATTAAAATAATAAAAGATTGTTCTTTTAGTAGTATAATTTTTGTAATTATATTTAATACAGTAATTAATTTTAAGTAATACATCGGGTGTCTTGTTGGTGAAATACACAGAATGTTGCTTTAGGGTGGCATCTATGGGAACCCTGACAATGCTAAGGTGAAAAATGGGAATTTGAAGTTATTGTATGAATGTGCACCAATGAGTTCTTTGGTAGAACAAGCTGGAGGGAAAGCTATAGATGGTGTTCAAAGGATTCTTGATATTGAACCTACACATGTACACTTATTCTCAATTTAAAGATTAACTTTGACTTTCTTTGGATCAATCAAAACTAATATACAGTTTAAAAATGGGTGCCAATTAAATGCAGTCAAGCAAAGTATTCTTCATCTTGACAATGTGTAATGTGTAACAATCTGTTTGTTATGCAAGAAAATTTTGATACCTTCACAAAACTTATACCAATAACAAGTTTGGCCAGAAAGTCAAAATGTACATGGAGGAGAACTAAAGGGAATAGGCCCCCTCCCCCTCCTATAAAATTTATGAACCCGCTGCAACGCGCGGGCTACCTACTAGTTATTATTATATATCTTAATTTTATTTTTATTTATTTACTTATTTATTTTTTTTCGTAAACATGCATAGCGTTCTTGTTGTTTTGTTTTACATAGTTATCTTAATACTTCGATTTTTTTTCTTATTGATAATTAAAATTTTTAACTTACTAAACCAATATTTAAGCTTGAGATTTTATGTAATTATTTTATTTCATCGTACTTTTAGTATTGTATTTTATTTAGTAAAAGTGTTTTAAAATTTTCTCTACTACAATTCTTACCCCCTTAAAAGAAATTTCGACCTCGAAATTTATAGGTCAGAACATATATAAATGGAATTTTTATAACACAGATTAAGGTTCACAGTTACCTGGACTAAAAGTTCTATTGCTCGAACAAACTAGGGTATATGGAAAGAATCGACTATTCGGTTTCCCAAGTAGCTTCACATTCAGAGTGATTCTTCCAGAGAACTTTAACGAAGGGAATTACTTTCTTACGCATAATCCTTTCTTGTCGATCTAAAATAGCTTCTGGTTCTTCTTCGTATGACAAATCGTCATGAATTGTAAGTGACGGATAACTAATAACGTGGAGTGGATGATAATTATATCCTTTTAATGAGGATACGTGAAAAACGTTATGAACGTGTGAGAGCTGATGAGGTAATACTAGTCGATATGATACTTCCCCAATTCTTTCAAGAATTTCAAACGGGCCGATAAAACGAGGACTAAGCTTTTCCTTGATGCCAAATCTACGAATGCCACGCCAAGGCGTTACTTTTAAGAATACGTGGTTCTCTACTTTGAATTCGAGTGTTCGCCTATGTTGATTAGCATAACTCTTTTTCCTGTTCCGAGCCTCTTTTAATCGTTCCCGAGCTGTAGCGACTTTTTCATTTGTGATTTGAACTATCTCTGGTCCTTCTATAATCTTTTCCCTAACTTCTTCCCAACAGATTGGTGCTCGACATTTGCGACCGTACAAAAGCTCAAAAGGCGCCATCCCAATACTTGCTTGCCAACTATTGTTGTAAGCGAAGTCAACAAGGCACAAGTATTCATCCCAATTACCACTGCAATCTAAGGCGCATGCTCGAAGCATATCTTCTAAAGTTTGGTTGGTTCGTTCGGATTGCCCATCTGTCTGTAGGTGGAAAGCAGTACTGAACTTTAGACGCGTACCCCAAGCATTTTGGAAGCCTTTCCAAAATCGTGAGTTGAAGCGTGGGTCTATATCTAAAACAATTGATGAAGGCGTGCCATGGAGTCGAATAATCTCTTGAAAAAATATTTCAGATAACTTACTAACAGAAATTTCTTGCTGAATTGGTAGAAAATGAGCCGATTTAGACAATCTACCGACTACAACCCAAATAGCATCGTTCTTCTTAAAAGTCTTAGGCAAACCAGTAACAAAATCCATTGTGATCTCATCCCACTTCCAAACTGGGATATGCAATGGTTGCAATAGTCCACTTGCTCGTTTATGCTCAATCTTCACTTGTTGGCAGATCATACATTTACTCACGTATCGTGCAACGTCTTCCTTCATGCCATTCCACCAAAAGTTTTGAAGTAAGTCAAGATACATCTTAGTAGATCCTGGGTGTATAAAAAATGGTGAGCTATGAGCTTTGGCTAATAATGACTCACGAAGGGCAGAGTCATCAGGTACACAAAGCCTTTTTCCATACCAAATCACTCCATGTTCGTCTAAACGAAATTCAGATTGTTTGCTTATCTCCAGATTTTGCACGATTGCCCAAAGTTTTCCATCCTGCTTTTGTGCATCTTTAATCCGTGATATGAGGTTGGGTTCTATCTGCATTCTAGCCAGATATCCATTAGATTCACCAATATGAAGCCAAATGTCCATCCATTCGAGATCCTGAATAATTCGATGGTGAATCTGAAGGCAAGATACAGTCCCGACATTCTTTATGCTCAAGGAATCAGCTACAACATTGGCTTTGCCCGGATGATATTGAATATTCGCATCGTAGTCCATCAAAAGTTCTAACCATCTTATTTGCCTCATATTTAGCTCCTTCTGAGTGAATATGTACTTGAGGCTTTTGTGGTCTGTAAAGATGTCGCAAGTCTCGCCATACAAATTGTTTTGCCAGATCTTCAGGGCAAAGACGACTGCGGCTAATTCCAAGTCATGCGTCGGGTAGTTAACCTCGTAAGGCTTTAATTGATGCGAGGCATAAGCAATAACCTTCCCATGTTGCATTAACACACAACCTAGCCCTTTCTTTGATGCATCGCTGTAGACTTGGTAACCTCCTGATCCGTCAGGGAGAGTGAGTACTGGAGTGGATACGAGTCGTTTCTTCAATTCTTCAAAGATCTTTTTTTGTTCTTCATTCCATGAGTACTTCACTCCTTTCCTCAAGAGTTTTGTGAGGGGAAGAGCAATGATAGAAAATCCTTCAACGAATCTTCTATAGTAACCAGCGAGACCCAAGAAACTCCGTACTTCGGTAACAGACGTGGGTCTTGGCCATTTAGTTATAGCTTCAACCTTCGCTGGATCCACCATGATTCCATCTGCTGATATAACGTGACCTAGGAATGCAACTTGGCTAAGCCAAAAATCACATTTTGAAAACTTCGCGTACAACTTCTTTTGTCGTAACGTTCCAAGCACCGCATGCAAATGCGCTTCATGATCTTCGCGACTCTTAGAATACACAAGGATGTTATCAATAAAGACAATGACAAACTTATCTAGGAATTTGTTAAATACGCGATTCATCAAATCCATGAAGACTGCAGGCGCATTGGTTAGTCCCAAGGGCATAACCAAGAACTCTTAGTGACCATAGCGAATGCGAAATGCTGTTTTAGGGACATCCTCTTTCTTGGTCTTTACCTGGTGATAACCGGACCTCAGGTCGATCTTCGAGAAGAATTGAGCACCTTGAAGTTGGTCAAAGAGATCATCAGTACGAGGCAGAGGGTAACGATTTCAGATTGTGATCTTGTTTAACTCTCAGTAGTCAATACATAAACGCATACTACCGTTATTCTTCTTTATGAATAAGACTGGTGCACCCCAAGGTGAAACACTGGGTCTTATAAATCCTAGATTTAACAATTCTTGCAATTGTTCCTTTAGCTCCTTTTGTTCCATTGGGGCCATACGCCTTTTGTTCCTTCAGCTCCTTTTGTTCCATTGGGGCCATACGATATGGCGCTTTAGAAATAGGTTCGGCGCAAGGAATTAAATCGATGGTGAATTCTACCTCACGGTCAGGTGGTAATCCCGGTAATTCATTCTGAAAGACGTCAGGATATTCGCGGACAACAGGATGACTATCTATACTACTAAGACTAGCAGAAGTATCTTTAACTGATGCTAAATATCCAACACAACCGTTCGATATTAACTTTCGGGCTTTCAACGCAGAAATAATTATGGGGCTAAATCCCATGATATACAAAATCAGGATGATGAAGATTGCCAAAAAGAACACTTCGAGAATGACAATCTATTGTTACATGATGTCGTGACAACCAATCCATCCCTAGAATAATATCAAAGTCACACATATGTATTGGTAAAAGATCCGCGTTATACACAACGGATTCAATACGTAATGGACATTCTCTATATACGTGAGTGATTACGACAGAATTTTCCACCGGAGTGGAAATGGTTAGAGTATGATTTAACGTAGTCAGTCTAATCGTAAGGTACTTAGTAAACAAGTAAGATACTACAGAATGGGTTGCTCCTGTATCGAATATGTAGATGCAGTTTTGCGACTAATGCTTTGGATTGTATATAATAGTTGGTTTTGTGAATGTCTCGGGGTCGAAGGAGACAACATGGTAGGTCGAATGTAGAAGAAATGGGTCGAAGGAAGTACAAGATGGTCGAGTGAAGAGCTTGAAGATACAATGTGTTGATTCGAACTACATGGCAGGTCGAAGGTGCACATTCAACCACATCGTGGGGTCGAATGTGCAGCCTATATAAAGTCAAATTTTGTTTTTCTAATTAACTTTTGGGATTTAGATTGTGTGTATTTTCTAGAGAGTCTCTCTGTGTTCTGGAAAGTTCCAAAGCTAGTTTATTTCATTGTAAACACAAGTGTAAAGGTTTATATCAATGTTTATTAATGAAATGATGATTGAAAGGGTGAATTCGTGTGTTTGATTCGATTAGATTACTATCATTTTGTAACTGATCTATGGTTTCCGCACCTGGATTAGTATACTTGTATGATCAACTAACTTGTTTTTGTAAAAACGATCCTCTACAAAGTGGTATCAGAGCTAATACAGATCATACAACTACAAATTGATAGTTTTTGAACTGATTTTCACCCAAAATTGATCAAAATTTTTCTGTTTTGCATGAACAATGAGTTTTGATGAAAATTGATTGATTCGGACTAGATTTTATGGATAAAATCAAAATTTCCATTCATTAAACTTGTTCCATATCAATTCCGAAGCAAAACCTGCTAAACATCATCAAAATCCATAAACTTTTGAAAAATTGGGATCAAAATAACTGATTTTCAAAGAATAACTGTTTTTCAAATGGGTCAGGTCGAACCAGAGAGACAAGGGTTGAATGTGTAGGGTTTTGGGTCGAACCAAGTGATTTTAAGTCGAAAGTGGTTACTTTTAGGTCGAACCAAGACTTTGTGTGTGTTGTTGTGTTCATTCGACCAGTGCGTTGTTCATTCGACCTTACGTGAGGTCGAACGTGGGTTTTAGAAGGTCGAAGGAGAGTCTAGTGTGTTTCATTTTCTCATTTGAGTTTGTTAGAGAGGGTCAAATCTGGTAGTTTCTACACTCGAACCCCCATAGTGAGAAAAGGGGTCGAACCTAGAACTGATTGGGAAATTTTCTAAGTGTTTCGCATTTCAAACTTCATAGACGATATGTGGGGATTTCCTACAACACCTAGGCCTACTACAACACAGCAACAACACATTCCCATGGACCCTTGGGCTGTAGCTTCACAAAAGACAAACTCTCAACCATCTCAACCGATCAATTATCTCGCGATGAGTAGTTCGATTCCACAGACTGTTACTCAACCTCCATAGCAATCGATGAATGATTATTATGGTGTTGCAGCAGCAGCGGTACACACTAAAACTACTAATGCTATTTCTACACAAATAAATGATTTGTCTTCAGGTAGTGGAAACCGTCCACCAAAGCTGATGGAGATGGTAGAGTACAATCAATGGCTGAAAAAGTTCCAGATTCACTTGGAAGGGATGGGATTAGAAGGAACAGAGGCATGGTAGATGATTGCTAAAGGATATGCTACTCCGGTGTTGGAGAATTCAGGTGAACCAATCCCACTTGATGGTTTATCTGATGATGAAAAGAAGAAGTTTGCGGTGGAGAAGAAGGCTTTCTCCCAACTATCTCAAGCTATCACTACTGATCTTTTACATCAGTTTAGATCCTGTACTACTTCCAAACAGCTTTGTGATATGTTGAAGAATCATCATGATGGTAATGAGAAAACCAGAAAGTTGAGGATAGAAGAATTAAAGAAGGAATTTGAGAACTTTAGCTATGTGGGGAATGAGACATTGAAGGAACTTATTCCTAGATACTGTCATCTTTTGACTGAATTGTCTAACTATGATATTCAAATTCCATTGTCTGAGTTGGTAGACAAGTTTGCCGATTCTCTTCCACCATATTGGAATCAACATATCAAACTGTTGAAAGAAAAGGATGTGTACAGGTATTGGACTATCAATGATCTTATCCAAAAGCTAGAGAACAAGGAGCTAGAAGAGAAGAGAAAAGCAAAGAGATCACAATTCCCTCAGAATCCGGATTTGTATCATGCTGGTACATCTTCATCGTTGGCTAGTACAAGTGTTGGTGGTACAGTTGTTCCACATATTGCTTGTGTATCAAGTGTCATGGAACCACTGAAAAACCTAATAAACTACCTTGCTCAAACTTCATCCTACACACCACCATCATACACTAATTCTTACATTCCACCTCCTTCACCAATACAACAAGCATATTACTCATCTAACATGAACCAACCTCAACAACAACCTTATATTCCACAAATGAATCAAGCCCAATCAAATCAAAGTCCGATAGTGTTGGAAACATCCAACATGAATAATGTTTCACTTGAAGTTGCTCAGCAACACATTGCATTGGTTTCAGCAATGGTTGCTTCGTACAACGGACTTGTGACTGGTCAAATTGGTAACAACAATCTAACCAATGAAGACTATGCTCAGATTGACAAAGCAGAGATGGAGCTTATCGATATCTAATGGGCTTTCGCAAGTGTTATGAGACGAGCTACAGAATTCATTAAGAAGACTGGAAGAACTGATCTGACCACATCACCAAACACCACATATGGCTTCAACAAAGCCAAAGTCACTTGTTTTAATTGTGGTGCTAAAGGTCATTTCAAGAGGGACTGTACTCAGCCAACTCAAATTATCAAAACCGTCAATCTCAGAACCAAGTAACCTATCAAAGCCAAAACAACAATAATTATCAACAACAAAACAATTACCAGAACCGACAGAACACCTCACAGAATAACTCTGCTAGACAAACAACTACACCCAACCAGACTCAAACTCAAACTCAACATAACCCAACCAGAACCATCATTCCAATTTCAACACCAAATAGCCAACCACAAACTGAAACTCAAACTCAGGCTTTGGTAATCCAAAAGGATGTAGCTTATGACTGGACGGGGATGCAATTGGGTGTCGAAGAGATTACCGCTGGGAATGTAGCATGTGTTGCTCAGAAGATTGACTTAGAGGAGTCGATGATAGTTGGAGAAGTTTTGGAGACTGAGAAGGTTTCTGAAGTAGTAATTGAGGAGATGGTAGATGAAGCTGATGTTTCTATTGCTGAACCAATTGAAGAGTCAAAAGCTGAGAAGACTTCAGAAACTATTATTGATTCTGTCACTGATATTCCTGATGAGCATGATTCGGCGTATTTTGATTCGGAGAGTGAAAAATATTCGGAAGCTAGTGTCAACTCGTTGGATGATGAGATTGATCAACTTTTGGCCGAAGCTGGTTTTCTAATGACTCGGAAGTCATGCATTGTTGGTGACACCTTCACAAAGATTGACTACTCAAAGTTCTTTGCTGGAAAGTAAGCGCATTTCGATTTGATGGCTATGACTGATCCTGTGAAACAGGTAAGTTCTGAATCCAAAATTGACATGAAAAGTGATATGTATTGCGGCACTTTTGATAGATTTACAGAGGAAAACAAGCAACTCAAGGTTCAACTTGAGAGTGCAAGAATAAACTGTCAATCTTATCGCAAGGAAGCTCATGATTTTAACAAAGTGCTTGATGGTTACAAAAAGGACATTTCTGATTTAAGAAAACTCTTGCTTTAAAACAATTTGCTATCAATAGTTACATAAATGAACTTGAAGAAACAAAATTAGAAATGGCCACCATCAAGTGCTTTGCTGAAAAGGTCAACAAAAAGTTAGAAAGTTACAAACACATTCCTTATGTGGTTGACCATATTATTGATGAACCATCACAACCCAGTAGTGCAAACTACAAGTCTGTTCCATCCCCAGTGTTATTTGAGAACCACAATTTACACTCAGTAACACCAGAGAGTTCAGTCAAATCAGACTCTGCATTCGATAATGAATCTAACACTTCTAGTGTTGGAGATCCACATTCCGATGTGAGACCGATTCTTGGGTTAAATGATGAGGGAGTGACAGCAGTAACTGATGATTCTGAGACAGAAAATGAGGAACCTGAGAAAGTGAGTGATATTCCTCTGGAAAATCACCTAATTACTAATGAACCAAGATCACTTTATAAGGTTTCCCATCCTCTGAAAAATCCGAAGGCAATGAATCAGTCAATGAATTAAATGTGAAAAGAATGAATCAGTTGACAAACCCGTCAAAGTATTTTATCGGATGGAAGGATCCGATAAGATTATCTCTGACAAGGAGTATCGGATTAAATTTGCCAATTATTCAAAAATCGAGAAAATTTGGCAGAAGAGTACGATTTGGTTTCCTAAACACTAAAGGACTAATGATGTTCCTCCTGAAATTTTAAAGAAATATATCTGGATACTCCAAAAGAACCTACGGTTCATGTCACTGAGTTCATCAAGCCTAAAGAATAGGTTAATGGTTTTCTTGAGCCAGCTTACTCAAAGGACCCAGCTCCTGAGAGTCTGAGACATAGATGTGTGGATGATCAATATCCGATCAATTCCTACGCAAAGCCGAATGCCAAGAATGTTTTTGAGGAATAATGTGCATGTTTCATGTGCGGGGAGAGAGGGCATTTACTTGCTCACTGCCCGTACGTGAGGCATAAAAGTCTCATGGGTTGAGATGAGACAATCATATAGAAATCCGGTTGATAATCATAGTTATCCTCAAAGATGTTTTATCCCTCAACCAACACCATTTTATAATCAAAGTCGTTATTTTCAAAGGAGGGTTAACCGTCAATTTACTTATGATCGTCGAAACCGGATTGCTATGGAAAAACCATTGAAGAAACCAATGGTGAACTCAACTGTTGATAAACAAAAGGTTCCTCCAAAACCTGTTGTTAAGTCATCAGTTGGACCTGTCTCTGTTAAGTCAGAGAAGGTAACTAAGAAAGTTTCATTCAAGAACGATACAAAGAAACCGACTGAGACACCAAAATCTCAGATAAGGATTCTGAAACGTTCCGAACAATCTTGGTCACCATCGGGTTCTCCGGGTGCTTCTACCTCAAAGACAAATGAGAAAGCTCAAAGTGAAAAAGGTTTGATAGGTCAGAAAAAGATCGATTCAAAACCTAATGCTTGTAAAAATGAATCTTTGAAATCTAATGTTCAAAGAGCCAAGACCAAGCAGGCTTGGGTCCCCCGAAAGAACTAATGTTTTCCTTGATATGTGCAGGGAGCTCCAGCTGGCCCTGTTAGCAGGCTTTGGATTGTCGATAGTGGAGCTTCTGGTCACATCACTGGTGATTTGTCGCTGCTATTCGATATCAAAAACATCAATGGAGGATATGTAGCGTTTACTGGTAACAAAGGTGGTTATATCACGATGGAGGGAAGTGTTAGTAACGGTATTGTTAGTTTTGAGAGGATTTCGTATGTGAAACAAATTGACTATAATCTGTTAAGTGTAAGCCAAATATGTGACAAACAGTTTTCTGTGCACTTCGATGATAAATCTTGTTATATCCTCAAACCCGGCTTTGTTATCCCAAAGGAGTGGATTTTGCTGAAAGCACCAAGAGTGAACAATTTGTACATTCTTGATATGAGTAAAGCTATGACAACTCAAGGCCAAATTACGTGTTTCCTATCAAAGACTACAGAGAAAGAATCAATTATGTGGCACAGGAGGATGGGACACATTCATCTCAGAAAAATGAATCATTTGGTGAAGAACAGACTCGTGGAAGGCGTTAATGTGAAACATTATCATCTAAATGACAAGTGTGTGAGTTGTAAGAAGGGGAAACAACACAAACAGTCCCACAAACCGAAGAAAGTGAACTCTGTTGAAATGCCACTTGAGCGTCTGCATATGGACCTATTCGGACCTGTCAAGCATAAGAGTCATTGCGGAGAGTTGTACTGTCTTGTGGTTATCGACGATTATTCAAGATTCTCATGGGTTATGTGCTTGCAACACAAGAGTGACACGTTCAACAACTTGAAAGTTCTGTTTACTCATTTGGAAAATCTATACAGTTTGAAGATTAAAAGAATTCGGAGTGACAACGGGACGGAGTTAAAAAATTCTCAGATGGATGCTCTTTGTGAAGATAAAGGAATTTATCATGAATATAGTGCTCCGTATACTCCACAACAGAACGGTGTTGCAGAAAGGAAAAACAAGACTCTAATAGAAACGACATGTACAATGCTTGCGGATTCTAATCTTCCAGTAATGTTCTGGAACGAGGCTATATATGCATGTTGTTACAAATTGAATCGTGTATTGACAGTGAAGAAGTTTGGCAAAACTTCTTATGAGCTATTAAATAGACGAAAGCCGAATTTGGAGTATCTAGAACCATTTGGGGCACCCTGTACGATGTTGAATCCTACTGAAAAGTTTGGACCGAAAGCTGAAGAGGGATATTTTGTTGGATATGCAACCCCGCTCAAATGGGTATTCAACAAAAGAACTCGACAGGTTGAGGAATGGGCGAACGTGGAAGTACAGTGTTACACCCAGAACGTACAAGGCAGTTGTCCTGACTGGATGTTTGATTACAAAGATTTCTTTGAATCATTCAATCTAGATAACTTGGTTGAAGAGGTTGTTCTACGACTTTATTACGAGTGTGAAAATGCAGTGACTTCACCGTTGGTGCGTCCGATCACCGTAACTCCTCCAGCAGCTTCTAATGATACCAACGTTCCTGCAGCTGAAGAAGAAGTTTTCCAGGAAGCTTCAACTACTCTTGATACTTCAAAATCAGAAGATGATGAAGAAATCTTCAGTTAAGCTATTCTAGATCATGCAACGGAGGAACCACCAGTGAACCCAAATCCAGATGTTGCTTCATCGTCTAACACGGGTAATGATCTGGATTCGGCAGGAAATCTGACTACTCAGACGGGAGTTCTAGTACCGAATCATCCAGAATCTCGGATTCATAGGATACACCCACTCGAGCAAGTTATTGGTGACTCCGGAAGCAGTGTCATGACTAGAGGACAACTTCGTAGTGCAAACTCACATGATAATCTTGTAGCCAAAATTCAAAAATCTGGTTGTCAAAATGACTGGTCCTTTGCGTGTTATATTTCGCAGGTTGAGCCGCGGACTTACAAGGATGCTCTTTTGGATGATGCTTGGGTTGAGGCGATGCAAGAAGAATTGTTGCAGTTTCAGAAGCTGGGTGTTTGGACACTTACAGATTTACCTCCAGGAAGGAAGAAAATAGGAACCAAATGGGTTTTTAAATGTAAGAAAGATGATCGAGGCGTCATCGTGAGAAACAAAGCTCGGTTGGTAGTTCAAGGTTTTCATCATGTTGAAGGAATAGACTACAATGAGATCTATGCACCTGTGGCACGTATAAAAGCTATCCGTATGTTTCTAGCGTTTTCTTCGTACAAGAAATTCAAGGTGAATCAAATGGATGTCAAGAGCGCGTTTCTGTACGGTGTGGTCAAGGAAGAGGTATACGTCGGTCAACCTCTAGGCTTTGAAGATCCTATCCACCGGGATAAGGTTTACGTTCTCAACAAACCACTTTACGGGTTGCACCAGGCTCCACGCCAATGGTATGAGGAGCTAAGCATGAACCTGCTTTCCAAAGGATTCAAACGAGGTTTGGTAGACTGTACCCTGTTCACCAAAAGAACAGAGGGTGACTTGCTTCTCATCTAGATATATGTTGATGACATTATTTTTGGATCTACTAATGAACTTTTATGTAGAGAATTTGAAAAAGTCAATGCAGGAAGAGTTCGAAATGAGTGCCATGGGGGAAATGCAGTTTTTCCTAGGCTTGCAGGTGGATCAAAGGCCAACGGGCATTTTTATTCACCAAACCAAATACGTATCTGAATTCTTGAGCCGGTTCCAGATGGAAGATTCGAAGCCGATGGATACCCCAATTCAACCTAATCACGGGATTGGAGTTGACGCTAAGGGGGAGCTGACAGATCCTTTTACATACAGAGCAATCGTCGGATCTCTGATGTATCTCACTGCATGTAGACCAGATATAATGTTCGCTACATGTCTCTGTTCACGATTCCAATCGAAGCCGAAACAGAGTCATCTAACAGCTGTCTTGCGAATCCTACGATATGTGAAGGGTTGTCCGTCGAGAGGACTTTGGTACCCTAATGATGATAATTTTGACTTTGTTGCTTTTAGTTATGCAGACTGGGGCGGTTGTGACAAAGATAGCAAATCCACAACGACTGTATGTCAATTCTTGGGTTGCAGGCTCATGACCTGGTTTTGTGGATACAGCAGTAGATGGATGATTACGGTTTTGTGGATACAACAGTAGATGGTTGATTACGGTTTACAATTTCTTAAAACCCGTATTCACTGTGACAACGAAGCCACAATAGCACTCACTAAAGACACGGTCAATCACTCAACAGCTAAGCATATCCGCATTAAGTATCACTTTATCCGTGATTGTTATCCCAAAGAGTTGATTGATATGATCAAAATCCACACTGACTATTAGAGGGCTGATCTTTTTATCAAAGCTTTTGATAAATCGAGATTTGAATATCTTTTAAAAGCTAATGGTATAAAAGGGAAACAAGACTAATCATCACCTCGGTTTATCACTTTTTGTTTTTAAATTTTTAAGTTTTTACTGATTTTCAGAAAAATAAAAAACCCAAAAATATGTTTTACATTTTAGGGGGAGTCTTTATTCAGAAAAACCAAAAACATTGAAAAATTCAAAAAGCCATAAAAATCAGAAAAACCCAAAAAATGATTTCCAGGAGTAAAAGAGGAAATGATAGTACATCAGTGGGGATCTGACACATGCTAAAGTTTTGAAAAGCTATATGAGGCGTGTGTTGATTTTGTGTGATGTGCTGGTAGGCTTCGTAGACCTATTACTGTGTGCCTTAGTGATACAAACATAACGAACTACTCGCTAATGGCTGAACACCTCATGGGCATATGTCTTAGTACCGTAATTTCGTTTGATAGGGTTGCCAAAATCTGATGTTTCGGGTCGTTATGTTAATTGTTATCCGGGATATCTTGATTGATCTTTTGTCATATTAATTTATGGACCTAGATTCAATCAAGGTATTTGCTAAAAGAGCTTAAATGCCAAAACCTAAAAGTTACCGAATTGAGGAACTTAATGTATACTAATGATCACAGATCATTTGATGCATCGTATCAATTCACTGATGAAAATCATTGATTGATATCAGCCTCAACCTGGTATATATGCACATGTTACTTCGCTGCATTAATTTGCTGACCTGTACACCTCTATGCTATATATCTTGTAATATAACGGATAACATTTGGCATAATCACGCGTTACGACGAAGCTTTGTGCAAATTCCTTGATACGGGAGTATGTCGTGTACGTGGGAACCATAATCTTGTTAGTATAATACACCTAATTGCGTATCGTTTTAAAACACTGCATAACAGTCTGCATGTGAGCTTATGTGGATAACAATATCAGCAGTTGCCGGATCACACATCGTCTTTAATGATAATATACAATAAAGATCAACGGTGTGATCAGATTTCTCAAAAACTGATATGATCCTCTTACCGGAAATCACAAAATGTTTACTCCTTTATGTTTACATTTCTACATTTTACATTCATTTTCTGCAAAATGTACAAAAACTTAAAAAGATTTTAGGTGTGTTTTAGCATAAATTTCAGAAAATTCAAAATTTTTTACATTTCTATATTATTTTTGATAACCGATGGAGTTTGATGGTGATTTTCTGAAACTTGATGAACCAATTTGAGTTTTGTATAATTTAAATGGAAAAAGATACATGTTTGAAGCTTAAAATGTGTGAAAATGATTGAACGGGATTCATTTTGAGTTTTGGTAAAAAGTTCAAAAATCAAATTTCACATTCAAACCAATCGGTGGGTCGAAGGTGGAATTGAGTCTTCTTTCAAACCTTTATTTTTGGTCAAATGACTGTGTTCTAGTGATATTTTCCTCATTTGAACCCTTAGACCACATTCGAACCTTTTAGTAGGGTCGAATGTAGCCTAAGCACTTCATTCGAACCTGTCATACTATTATTGTTCAAGGGTCGAATGTGGCTGCCTATAAATACCAATTGCCTCATTCGAACCTGTCATACTATTCTTGTTCACCACTACTTCCTGATAATTTTACATTAACTTTTACAGGTAATAGACAAGAAATGAGTTCAAAATCGTTGATTGTTTATTCGAAACCCTAGTTCTTATTTTGGACACTTTTTGGACTGATATTGAGACAATTGATGATTGTGTCAATGTTTTTGATAGTTTTAGGGGGAGATTAATCCAAAATCTAGGTTAATTACATTGTTAATCGATCAATTAATGCTAACCGACTTTAAAACCCTAGATTTTGAGAGACAACTATCTAAAACATGTTGTGTGAATCAATTGATGGTTTAGAATGTTTAATCGGTGTTGTTAGGTGCCAAACAAACAAAAATTAGAGGTTAATTTGGTCTAAATTGAAATTGGCAAATTTTTTATTAAGAACAGACACATTCGACCGGTGAAAAAGGGTCGAAAGAAACTTTGAAGGTCGAATTACGTTTTTTAGGACGAATGTAGAACGATAGGTCGAATGTACATTTTTAACAAATCGGTTTTCACATTCGAACCAAGTTTTCCACATTCGAACCACCACAAACCCACAATCGAACCCCCGTATGGGTCGAAGGTAGGTGTTTTTTGACCAAATTTCAATTTTTTCCGATTTTGATGAATTTTTATGTTTTGTTTTGCAGTTTTAAATGGCCGATCAACAACAGAACCCTGAGATACCAGCTAAATCTTCTGGAAAAGCTGTTCAGAAGCAAATAGAAGAAGAATTGGACTTCGAAGAAGATCACAATTGCTGTGCGTTCATAGGAGAGGTGAAGCAGCATACTGAATTTGCTGGAATTGTCGAGTTTCTAAGAACAAGCAGAGTTATACATGGCATAACAACTACAACAACAATCTACAAGGACCATCAAGTAGATTTGTGGAAGAATGCCAAAATAGATTTCTGGGAAGACAAAACAGCAATTGTTAGTAATATTCAGCGGGAGCTTGCTATTGTTTCTGAAGACGATATCCGTGAAGCTTTAGACTTGAAAGATTCACCAACAGATCCTAGAGAGCTGTCATGGATTGAACAAAGATTGTGCTTCCTCCGTATGAAGTACAATGGTCCAATTACTGATGGTCTTCTACATAAAGGGAAACTGTGTCCACACTTCAAGTATTTAGCACATGTTATTCTTCAGGTGTTCGGACCAGTTCGAGGAGGTTATGATGTGATGAGAAAAAGCATCAGCTCACTGTTGGTTGCTTTGATTTTAATCAAACCTTTTAATGTCTCGTGGATGATATGGGATCACATGCTGGAACCTTTGAAAGGTTTGAAGGAGAAGTTTCTGATGTATCCCAGAGTTCTCCAGATGATCTTTGACAGAAAGTATACAACATTGAAGAAAGATCCCACTCAGATTTTAGTTCAACATCATATGAGTCTGAGTACTTTAAGCAGGATGAAAGGTTATAAAGGTATTCAAGATCCTGAGAAGCCTCCATTCAAGAGATTGTTTGGTCACTTGGTTAATCCAACTTATAAGGATCCAGGTGAGACCAAAGCTAGAAATGACAACAGTGAATCAGACAAAGATGATCCTCTGTTTCCTATTGATCCTGAAGCTAAGAAGAAAACACAGGTGGTGAATAAAGGTGCAAAAGGTGGAAAGGGTAGCAAAGGAAAAGGAAAATCTATAGTGATTGAAGTTGAAACTACCACAGCAGCAAAAGCAAAGAGAAAGAAAACCATGGCTAGAAAAGTTGCTGGAAAGACAAAAACTATGTTGGTTGATGAAGAGTCGGTGGACTCAGAAGAAACTCAGGATGATGAGGAATGGGATTCAGGAGATGTAACTATCAAACGAACCAAGCCCATGGCCACTGTGGCTGGTGAGTCTGAAAGTTTGAACAAGACTATAGAAGAACAACAACAAAAAGGACCTATTGAGTTAGATGAAAGTGATGTAGATGTTGGTTTGAGAGAACAAGATTTTGGTGGTTCTCTTGTGGTAGTTGAGAAGCAGAAAAAGCCGAAGTTTAAGACAATGGCTAAGAAAGATGAAAAAGAGAATCCAAAGAAGAAAAGAGAGAGAGAAATAGAGATCTTGATAGCAGGAAATAAGGTGCCTGATATTGGTACTTTATCTAAAGCTACAACACCAGTTACTTCTCCCAGTGCAAAGAAACAAAAGAGACCAGGAAAAGAAACTACTGAAGATTTTGCAACAACTCTTGATAATGTCTTGAAGAAGTTTCTAGAAAAAGAAAGATCCAGTTGAAGAAACATCCACACCTATGGAAACAGTTTCAGGTGATGTGATGGAGTTGATGAATAAAAGAATTGATGATATGATGAAGATGTTCAATAAACAACAAAAAGAGATTGAGAAGTTGAAATCAAATGAAGAAAAGATGTTGCAGATAGTTGTAAGCTCGAACTAGATGGACAATTGTTTGCCATCGACCTCTTACCTATCACCCTAGGAAGCTTTGATTTCGTGGCTAGCATGGACTGGTTGTCCAAACAACACGCTGAAATTCTCTGTCAGGAGAAGATTGTTCGTATCCCTCTCCCTAGTGGAGAACTCTTATCTGTCCAGGGTGATTGTGGTGGTGCCATGGTGGGCATCATCTCTTACTTGAAGGCCCAGAAGTGCATTCGGAAGGGCTATCCAACCATATTGGCTAACATTTCTGATACTCGAGCTGAAGTCGAAACAAAAATCGAGGACATCCCTGTGGTTCGAGATTTCCCAGATGTCTTCCCAGAGGAACTGCCTGGACTTCCACCTGTTCGTCAAGTGGAGTTTCAAATTGATCTTGCACTAGGAGCCGCCCCAGTTGCGCGTGCACCATACCGCCTAGCACCAGGCGAACTTCAAGAACTATCTACCCAACTCCAAGAGCTATTGGATAGGGGTTTCATTAGACCTAGTTCTTCACCTTGGGGAGCTCCAGTCTTATTTGTTAAGAAGAAGGATGGGAGTTTCCGTATGTGTATCGATTACCAGGAATTGAATAAGGTGACAATTAAAAACCGCTACCCTTTGCCTCGTATTGATGATTTATTCGACCAGCTTCAGGGGTCGAGTTTCTATTCCAAGATTGACTTGAGGTCAGGGTATCACCAACTGAGAGTCCGAGAGGAGGATGTGGCGAAGACAGCCTTTCGAACTCGTTATGGGCACTATGAATTTTTGGTGATGCCTTTCGGGCTGACCAATGCACCAGCTGTGTTCATGGACCTTATGAACCGAGTGTGCAAGCCTTATTTGGGAAAATTTGTCATAGTGTTCATAAATGACATCTTGATCTATTCCAAGAGCAGGGAAGAGCAAGAGCAACACCTGCGGCTGATCTTGGAACTCCTGAGGAATGAGCAGTTATATGCAAAATTCTCTAAGTGTGACTTCTGGATTCGTGAGGTCCAATTCTTGGGTCATGTGGTGAACAAGGCAGGGATAATGTCGATCCCGCCAAGATTGACGCGATTAAAAAGTGGGAGGCCCCTAAGACTCCTACAGAGTGCGACAGTTCCATGGTCTTGTAGGATTTTATCGCAGATTCATTGAGGGATTCTCAAAGAGCGCTCAACCCCTCACTGCTCTAACACAGAAAGGTATTACTTACAAGTGGGGAGATGCCCAAGAATCTGCTTTTCAATTATTAAGTCGAAACTTTGCAGTGCACCTATACAATCATTACCTGAGGGTACAGAGGACTTCCTGGTGTACTGTGTCTATCCAAGGGTTAGGGTGTGTGCTGATGCGGCATGATACAGTGATCGCGTATGCCTCACGGCAATTAAAGGGTCATGAGAAGAATTACACCACCCATGACTTGGAACTGGGAGCAGTGGTTTTTTTTGCTCTAAAGATCTGGAGGCATTATCTCTATGGGACGAAGTGTATGAGCTTCACTGACCACAAGAGCCTCCAACACATATTCAATCAAAAAGAGCTGAACATGCGACAGCGTCGATGGGTCGAGCTTCTGAATGATTATGAATGTGCCATCAAGTATCATCCAGGAAAAGCTAATGTAGTAGCTGATGCCCTCAGTCGTAAGGAAACGAAACCTAAACGGGTGCGAGCTTTATGACTTACCATATATTCTAATCTTCCTGATAAGGTATGTGAAGCCCAGGGTGAGGCTTTGAAAGAAGAAAACATTGGGCTTGAAACTTTACATGGTGCGGATAAGCACCCGGAACTAAAGACAGCTGGTCTTCAATACTTCTTGAACAGAGTCTGGATACCACGTTATGGGGATCTCAGACAACTAGTGTTCGATGAGTCTGTTGCATGGTCAGATATCTTATGGCCTTCTCGTTCCTCCATTCGGGTGCCCGAAATTTCAAATGTACCGATAGTTACGTCCTTTAAAACTCGAGTCTTTTCTTGTGTACGAATCTCTATGTGATTGTCGCATCGTGTGTCCGATTATCGTTCGATCTGCTTCGTATCATTTATCTGAGTCTGTTTCATGATCAAATATCATATGGCCTTCTCGTTCCTCCATTCGGGTACCCGAAACTTCAAATGTACCGATAGTTACGTCCTTTAAAACTCGAGTCTTTTTTGTGTGCGAATCTCTATGTGATTGTCGCATCGTGAGTCCGACAACCGTTCGATCAGCTTCATATCCTTTATCTGAGTCTGTTGCATGATCAGATGTCTTATGGCCTTCCCATTCCTCCATTCAGGTGCCTGAAACTTCAAATACACCAATAGTTACGTCCTTTAAAACTCGAGTCTTTTCTTGTGTACAAATCTCTATGTCATTGTCGCATCGTGTGTCCGATTACCGTCCGGTCACCTTCGTATCCTTTATCTGAATCTGTTGCATGATCAGATATCTTATAGCCTTCCCGTTCCTCCATTTGGGTGCCCGAAACTTCAAATGTACAGACAGTTTCGTCCTTTAAAACTCGAGTCTTTTCATGTGTACAAATCTCTATGTGATTGTCGCATCGTGTGTCCGATTATCGTTCGATCAGCATCGTATCATTTATCTGAGTCTGTTGCATGATTAGATATCTTATAGCCTTCTCGTTTCTCCATTCGGGTGCCCGAAACTTCAAATGTACCGATAGTTACCTCCTTTAAAACTCGAGTCTTTTCTTGTTTACGAATCTCTACGTCATAGTTGCATCGTTAGTCCGATTACCTTTTGATCAGCTTGATATCCATTATCTGAGTCTGTTGCATGGTCAGATAGCTTATGGCCTTCTCGTTCCTCCATTCGGGTGCCCGAAACTTCAAATGTACCGATAGTTACGTCCTTTAAAACTCGAGTCTTTTCTTGTGTGTAGATCTCAATGTGATTGTCACATCGTGAGTCCGACAACCGTTCGATCAGCTTCATATCCTTGAACAGAATCTGTTGCATGATCAGATACCTTATGGCCTTTCCATTCCTCCATTCGGGTGCCCGAAACTTCAAATGTATCGATAGTTACGTCCTATAAAACTCGACTCTTTTCTTGTGTACGAATCTCTATGTCATTGTCGCATCGTGTGTCCGATTACCGTCCGGTCACCTTCGTATCCTTTATCTGAATCTGTTGCATGATCAGATATCTTATGGACTTCCCGTTCCTCCATTTGGGTGCCCGAAACTTCAAATGTACAGACAGTTTCGTCCTTTAAAACTCGAGTCTTTTCATGTGTACGAATCTCTATGTGATTGTCGCATCGTGTGTCCGATTATCGTTCGATCAGCATCGTATCATTTATCTGAGTCTGTTGCATGACTAGATATCTTATAGCCTTCTCGTTTCTCCATTCGGGTGCCCGAAACTTCAAATGTACCGATAGTTACCTCCTTTAAAACTCGAGTCTTTTCTTGTTTACGAATCTATATGTGATTGTCACCTGGTGAGTCCGATTACCGTTCGATCAGCTTCATATCCTTTATCTGAGTTGGTTGCATGATCAGACATCTTATGGCCTTCCCGTTCCTTCATTCGGGTGCCCGAAACTTCAAATGTACCGATAGTTACGTCCTTTAAAACTCGAGTCTTTTCTTGTGTACGAATCTATATGTGATTGTCGCATCGTGAGTCCGATTACAGTTCGATCAACTTCATATCATTTATCTTAGTCTATTGCATGATCAGATATCTTATGTCCTTCCCGGTCGTCAATTCGGATGCCCAAAACATCAAATGTACCGATTGTTACGTTCTTTAAAACTTGAGTCTTTTCTTGTTTACGAATCTCTATGTGATTGTCGCATCGTGAGTAGGATTACCGTGCGATCAGCTTCATATCCTTTATCTGAGTTTGTTGCATTATCAGATATCTTATGGCTTTTCCGTTCCTCCATTCGGGTGCCCGAAACTTCAAATGTATCGATAATTACGTCCTTTAAAACTCGAGTCTTTTCTTGTGTACGAATCTCAATGTGATTGAAGCATCGTGAGTTCGATTACAGTTTGATCAACTTCATATCCTTTATCTGAATCTGTTGAAAGATAAGAAATCTTATGTCCTTCCCGGTCCTAAATTCGGATGCCCAAAACTTCAAATGTACCGATAGTTACGTCCTTCAAAACTCGAGTCTTTTCTTGTGTACAAATCTCTACGTCATTGTTGCATTGTTAGTCCGATTACCTTTTGATCAGCTTCATATCCGTTATCTGAGTCTGTTGCATGGTCAGATATCTTATGGCCTTATCGTTCCTCCGTTCGGGTGCCCGAAACTTCAAATGTACCGATAGTTACGTCCTTTATAACTCGAGTCTTTTCTTGTGTGCGGATCTCAATGTGATTGTCCCATCGTGAGTCCGACAACCGTTCGATCATCTTCATATCCTTGATCTGAGTCTGTTGCATGATCAGATATCTTATGGCCTTTCCGTTCCTCCATTCGGGTGCCCGAAACTTCAAATATATCGATAGTTATGTCCTTTAAAACTCGACTCTTTTCTTGTGTACGAATCTCTATGTCATTGTCGCATCATGGGGCCGATTATCCTCCGGTCACCTTCGTATCCTTTATCTGAGTCTGTTGCATGATCAGATATCTTATGGCCTCCCTGTTCCACCATTCGGGTGCCCGAAACTTCAATTGTACCGATTGTTACGTTCTTTAAAACTCGAGTCTTTTCTTGTTTACGAATCTCAATGTGATTGTCGCTTCGTGAGTCCGATTACCGTTTGATCAGCTTCGTATCCTTTATCTGACTCTGTTGCATGATCAGATATCTTATGGCCTTCCCGTTCCTCCATTCGAGTTCCCGAAACTTCAAATGTACAGACAGTTTCGTCATTTAAAACTCGAGTCTTTTCATGTGTACGAATCTCTATGTGATTGTCGCATCGTGTTTCCGATTATCGTTCGATCAGCGTCGTATCATTTATCTGAGTCTGTTGCATGATCAGATATCTTATGGCCTTCTCGTTTCTCCATTCGGGTGCCCGAAACTTCAAATGTACCGATAGTTACGTCCTTTAAAACTCGAGTCTTTTCTTGTTTACGAATCTATATGTGATTGTCACCTGGTGAGTCCGATTATCGTTCGACAAGCTTCATATCCTTTATCTGAGTTGGTTGCATGATCAGACATCTTATGGCCTTCCCGTTCCTCCATTCGGGTGCTCGAAACTTCAAATGTACCGATAGTTACGTCCTTCAAAACTCGAGTCTTTTCTTGTGTACAAATCTCTACGTCATTGTTGCATTGTTAGTCCGATTACCTTTTGATCAGCTTCATATCCGTTATCTGAGTCTGTTGCATGGTCAGATATCTTATGGCCTTATCGTTCCTCCATTCGGGTGCCCGAAACTTCAAATGTACCGATAGTTACGTCCTTTATAACTCGAGTCTTTTCTTGTGTGCGGATCTCAATGTGATTGTCACATCGTGAGTCCGACAACCGTTCGATCATCTTCATATCCTTGATCTGAGTCTGTTGCATGATCTGATATCTTATGGCCTTTCCGTTCCTCCATTCGGGTGCCCGAAACTTCAAATGTATCGATAGTTATGTCCTTTAAAACTCGACTCTTTTCTTGTGTACGAATCTCTATGTCATTGTCGCATCGTGGGGCTGATTATCGTCCGGTCACCTTCATATCCTTTATCTGAGTCTGTTGCATGATCAGATATCTTATGGCCTCCCTGTTCCACCATTCGGGTGCCCGAAACTTCAATTGTACCGATAGTTACGTCCTTTAAAACTCGAGTCTTTTCTTGTGTACGAATCTATATGTGATTGTCGCATTGTGAGTCCGATTACCGTTCGATCAACTTCATATCATTTATCTGAGTAGGTAGTTTGAATTTAAAAGTCAACCAAGTAATGAAACAAGTATAGGTATACTATACTTGTGCCAAACAAACTTATGCCACTTGACAACCTCCCTACTCCTTATCAAATCCTCATATACTACTCTTGAAGACAAAGGACCCACCTTACCTTTACTATCCAGCCAACAAAAATTGTCCCTCTTATCCCGAACTAGTAAAGGCAAAGTCTCACTAAATAAATCAGGAAACCTTATCTTTCCACTCATCAGGCACAACCCACCCATTTTCATTAACTAAATCTGCAACCTTAGTTTGCATATTAAAACCAACAGCCTTAATCTCTCTTCTATCAATCAATTTAATCAAAGGGCCCTTTCTGTGCAAAGTATTAATCCAAGCATTAGCTGACTTACCATACCCAACTTTAACAACACAATGATCTTTCAATAAAGCCCTACATCCCAGCAACTGTTTCCATGTCCAAGAATCAGAGTTCCTTTCCCCTATTTCCCAAAAATTACATCCCCTAAGCTTATAAGCATGAATCCAAGTAGCCCATAGAGAATCTTTATTATTAAGAATTCTCCAAATATGCTTAGCCATGAGACCAGATTTCTCTCTTTTATGCATGAAATACCCAGACCACCCTGATTTTTCTTCCAACATAATTCCTCCCAACCCACCTTAGCACTACCCTGCTTAAATTCCCCTTGACACCAAAGAAAACCCCTACACAATCTAATAACATCCTCATTAACATTATCAGGCAAGATGAATAATGAAGCCCAATAAACAGTCAAAGAAGATAGTACAGATTTCAAAAGCTGAACTCTACCCCCATAAGATAAAAACTGATTTTTCCAATCAGAGATCCTCCTTTTAACCTTATCCAATAAAATACCAGTCCTTTTGATATAACCTCTTAGAGGACAGAGGAATACCCAAATATTTTAAAGGTAGAGACCCTTCTTTAAAAGGCAAAATACTAAGAATTTGACCTTTTACCACATCATCAACATTACCAAAAATAATCTCACTCTTGCCCATACTAGGCCTTAGTCCTGAGCATCCTCCAAACTCTTCCAAAACATCCTTGATCACCTGTATAGACTCACCATGAGGACTGCAAAAAACAAATAAATCATCAGCAAAACATAAGTGAGTCAACTTCAAACTCTCACACTTCCAATGATACTTAAAACCCTCCACCTCCTTAATCCTTCTTATTAACATAAGATTTAATACTTCCATTGCCAAAGTAAAAAAGATAAGGAGATATAGGATCCCCCTGTCTCAAACCCTTTTCACCTCTGAAATACCCATGCATTTGACCATTCAGATTTAGAGAATAGGAGACAGTTCTCAAGCAAACCATCACCTAAATCGCCCAATTCAGAGAGAAAACCCTAGCTATAGCTTCGTAGCTTCATATCCTCTAACTTCATATCATTTATCTGAGTCTGTTGCATGATCAGATATCTTATGTCCTTCCCGGTCCTCAATTTGGATGCCCAAAACTTCAAATGTACCGATTGTTACGTTTTTTAAAACTCGAGTCTTTTCTTGTTTACGAATCTCTATGTGATTGTCGCATCGTGAGTACAATTACCGTTCGATTAGCTTCATATCCTTTATCTGAGTCTGTTGCATGATCAGATATCTTATAGCCTTTCCGTTCCTCCATTCGGGTGCCCGAAACTTCAAATGTATCGATAGTTACGTCCTTTAAAACTCGAGTCTTTTCTTGTGTACGAATCTCAATGTGATTGAAGCATCGTGAGTCCGATTACAGTTCGATCAACTTCATATCCTTTATCTGAGTCTGTTGAACGATAAGATATCTGATGTCCTTCCTGGTCCTAAATTCGGATGCCCAAAACTTCAAATGTTTCGATTGTTACTTCCTTTAAAACTCGAGTCTTTTCTTGTGTACAAATCTCTACGTCATTGTTGCATTGTTAGTCCGATTACCTTTTATCAGCTTCATATCCGTTATCTGAGTCTGTTGCACGGTCAGATATCTTATGGCCTTCTCGTTCCTCCGTTCGGGTGCCCGAAACTTCAAATGTACCGATAGTTACGTCCTTTAAAACTCGAGTCTCTTCTTGTGTGCGGATCTCAATGTGATTGTCACATCGTGAGTCCGACAACCGTTCGATCAGCTTCATAACCTTGATCTGAGTCTGTTGCATGATCAGATATCTTATGGCCTTTCCGTTCCTCGATTCGGGTGCCCGAAACTTCAAATGTATCGATAGTTACGTCCTTTAAAACTCGACTCTTTTCTTTTGTACGAATCTCTATGTCATTGTCGCATCGTGGGGCCGATTATCATCCGGTCACCTTCGTATCCTTTATCTGAGTCTATTGCATGATCAGATATCTTATGGCCTTCCCGTTCCTCCATTCGGGTGCCTGAAACTTCAAATGTACCGATAGTTACGTCCTTTAAAACTCGAGTCTTTTCTTGTTTACGAATCTATATGTGATTGTCGCATTGTGAGTCCGATTACCGTTCGATCAACTTCATATCATTTATCTGAGTCTGTTAAGTGATCAGATATCTTATGTCCTTCCCGGTCCTCAATTCGGATGCCCAAAACTTCAAATGTACCGATTGTTACGTTCTTTAAAACTCGAGTCTTTTCTTGTTTACGAATCTCTATGTGATTGTCGCATCGTGAGTCCGATTACCGTTCGATCAGCTTCATATCCTTTATCTGAGTCTGTTTCATGATCAGATATCTTATGGCTTTCCTGTTCCTCCATTCGGGTGCCCGAAACTTCAAATGTATAGATAGTTACGTCCTTTAAAATTGGAGTCTTTTCTTGTGTGCGAATCTCTATGTGATTGTCGCATTGTGAGTCAAACAACCGTTCAATCAGCTTCTTATCCTTTATCTGAGTCAGTTGCATGATCAGATATCTTATGGCCTTTCCGTTCCTCCATTCAGGTGCCCTAAACTTCAAATGTATCGATAGTTATGTCCTTTAAAACTCGAGTCTTTTCTTGTGTACAAATCTCTACATCATTGTTGCAATGTTAGTCCGATTACCTTTTGATCAACTTCATATCCGTTATCTGAGTCTGTTGCATTGTCAGATATCTTATGGCCTTCGCGTTCCTCCATTCGGGTGCCCGAAACTTCAAATGTACCGATAGTTATGTCCTTTAAAACTCGAGTCTTTTCTTGTGTGCGGATCTCAATGTGATTGTCACATCGTGAGTTCGACAACCATTTGATCAGCATCATATCCTTGATCTGAGTCTGTTCCATGATCAGATATCTTATGGCCTTTCCGTTCCTCCATTCGGGTTCCCGAAACTTCAAATGTATCGATAGTTTCGTCCTTTAAAACGCGACTCTTTTCTTGTGTACGAATCCATATGTGATTGTCGCATTGTGAGTCCGATTACCGTTCGATCAACTTCATATCAACTATCTTAGTCTGTTGCATGATCATATGTCTTATGTCCTTCCCAGTCCTGAATTCGGATGCCCAAAACTTCAAATATACCGATTGTTACGTTCTTAAAAACTCGAGTCTTTTCTTGTTTAAGAAATCTCTATGTGATTGTTGCATCGTCAGTCCGATTACCATTCGATCAGCTTCATATCCTTTATCTGAGTCTGTTGCATGATAAGATATCTTATGGCCTTCCCGTTCATCCATTCGGGTGCCCGAAACTTCAAATGTACCGATAGTTACGTCCTTTAAAACTCGAGCCTTTTCTTGTGTATGAATCTCTATGTGATTGTCGCATCGTGTGTCCGATTATCGTTCGATCTGCTTCGTATCATTTATCTGAGTCTGTTGCATGATCAGATATCTTATGGCCTTTCCGTTCCTCCATTCGGGTGCCCGAAACTTCAAATGGACCGATAGTTACGTCCTTTAAAACTCGTGTCTTTTCTTGTGTACGAATCTCAATGTGATTGAAGCATCGTGAGTCCGATTACCGTTCGATCAACTTCATATCCTTTATCTGAGTCTGTTGAATGATAAGATATCTTATGTCCTTCCCGGTCCTAAATTCGGATGCCCAAAACTTCAAATGTACCGATTGTTACGTCCTTTAAAACGAGTCTTTTCTTGTGTACAAATCTCTACGTCATTGTTGCATTGTTAGTCTGATTACCTTTTGATCAGCTTCATATCCGTTATCTGAATCTGTTGCATGGTCAGATATCTTTTGGCCTTCTCGTTACTCCATTCAGGTTCCCGAAACTTTAAATGTACCGATAGTTACGTCCTTTAAAACACGAGTCTTTTCTTGTGTGCGGATCTCAATGTGATTGTCACATCGTGAATCCGACAACCGTTTGATCAGCTTCATATCCTTGATCTGAATCTGTTGCATGATCAGATATCTTATGGCCTTCTCGATCCTCCATTCGGAAGCCCGAAACTTCAAATTTACTAACAGTTACGTCCTTTAAAACTCGAGACTTTTCTTGTGTGCGGATCTCAATGTGATTGTCACATCGTGAGTTCGATAACCGTTTGATCAGCTTCATATCCTTTATCTGAGTCTGTTGCATGATCAGATATCTTATGCCCTTCCCGTTCCTCAATTCGGATGCCCAAACTTCAAATGTACCGATTGTTATGTTCTTTGAAACTCGAGTCTTTTTTTGTGTACAAATCTCTACGTCATTGTCGAATCGTTAGTCCGATTACCATTCGATCAGCTTCGTATCCTTTATCTAAATCTGTTGCATAATCATATATCTTATGGCCTTCTCGTTCCTCCATTCGGGTGCCCAAAACTTCAAATGTACTGACAGTTACGTCCTTTAAAACTCGAGTCTTTTCTTGTATGTGAATCTCTATGTGATTGTCGCATCGTGAGTTCGACAACCGTTCGATGAGCTTCATATCCTTTATCTGAGTCTGTTGCATGATTAGATATCTTATGGCCTTCCCGTTCCTCCATTCGGGTGCCCCTAACTTCAAATGTATCGATAGTTACGTCCATTAAAACTCGAGTCTTTTCTTGTGTATAAATCTCTATGTCATTGTCGCATCGTGGGTACGATTACCGTCCGGTCAATTTTGTATCCTTTATCTGAGTGTGTTGCATGATCAGATATCTTATGGTTCCCGTTCCTCCATTCCGGTGCCCGAAACTTCAAATGTACCGATAGTTACGTCCTATAAAACTCGAGCCTTTTCTTGTGTATGAATCTCTATGTGATTGTCGCATCGTGTGTCCGATTATCGTTCGATCTGCTTCGTATCATTTATCTGAGTCTGTTGCATGATCAGATATCTTATGGCCTTTCCGTTCCTCCATTCGGGTGCCCGAAACTTCAAATGGACCGATAGTTACGTCCTTTAAAACTCGAGTCTTTTCTTGTGTACGAATCTCAATGTGATTGAAGCATCGTGAGTCCGATTACCGTTTGATCAACTTCATATCCTTTATCTGAGTCTGTTGAATGATAAGATATCTTATGTCCTTCCCGGTCCTAAATTCGGATGCCCAAAACTTCAAATGTACCGATTGTTACGTCCTTTAAAACTCGAGTCTTTTCTTGTGTACAAATCTCTACGTCATTGTTGCATTGTTAGTCCGATTACCTTTTGATCAGCTTCATATCCGTTATCTGAGTCTGTTGCATGGTCAGATATCTTTTGGCCTTCTCGTTACTCCATTCAGGTGCCCGAAACTTCAAATGTACTGATAGTTACGTCCTTTAAAACACGAGTCTTTTCTTGTGTGCGGATCTCAATGTGATTGTCACATCGTGAATCCGACAACCGTTCGATCAGCTTCATATCCTTGATCTGAGTCTGTTGCATGATCAGATATCTTATGGCCTTCTCGTTCCTCCATTCGAGAGCCCGAAACTTCAAATTTACTAACAGTTATGTCCTTTAAAACTCGAGTCTTTTCTTGTGTACGAATCTTTATCTGATTGTCGCATCATGTGTCCGATTATCGTTTGATCAGCATCGTATCATTTATCTTAGTCGGTTGCATGATCATATATCATATGGCCTTCTCGTTCCTCCATTCGGGTGCCCGAAATTTCAAATTTACCGATAGTTACGTCCTTTAAAACTCGAGTCTTTTTTTGTGTGCGAATCTCTTTGTGATTGTCACATCGTGAGTCCGACAACCATTCAATCAGCTTCATATCCTTTATCTGAGTCTGTTGCATGATCAGATATCTTATGGCCTTCCCATTTCTCCATTCTGGTGCCTGAAACTTCAAATGCACCAATAGTTACGTCCTTTAAAACTCGATCTTTTCTTGTGAACGAATCTATATGTGATTGTCGCATCGTGAGTCCGATTACCGTTCGATCAACTTCATATCATTTATCTGTGTCTGTTGCATGATCAGATATCTTATGTCCTTCCCGATCCTCAATTCGGATGCCCAAAACTTCAAATGTACCGATTGTTACGTTCTTTAAAACTCGAGTCTTTTCTTGTTTACGAATCTCTATGTGATTGTCGCATCGTGAGTCCGATTACCGTTCGATCAGCTTCATATCCTTTATCTGAGTATGTTGCATGATCAGATATCTTATGGCCTTTCCGTTCCTCCATTCGGGTGCCCGAAACTTCAAATGTATCGATAGTTACGTCCTATAAAACTCGACTCTTTTCTTGTGTACGAATCTCTATGTCATTGTCGCATCGTGTGTCCGATTACCGTCCGGTCACCTTCGTATCCTTTATCTGAATCTGTTGCATGATCAGATATCTTATGGACTTCCCGTTCCTCCATTTGGGTGCCCGAAACTTCAAATGTACAGACAGTTTCGTCCTTTAAAACTCGAGTCTTTTCATGTGTACGAATCTCTATGTGATTGTCGCATCGTGTGTCCGATTATCGTTCGATCAGCATCGTATCATTTATCTGAGTCTGTTGCATGACTAGATATCTTATAGCCTTCTCGTTTCTCCATTCGGGTGCCCGAAACTTCAAATGTACCGATAGTTACCTCCTTTAAAACTCGAGTCTTTTCTTGTTTACGAATCTATATGTGATTGTCACCTGGTGAGTCCGATTACCGTTCGATCAGCTTCATATCCTTTATCTGAGTTGGTTGCATGATCAGACATCTTATGGCCTTCCCGTTCCTTCATTCGGGTGCCCGAAACTTCAAATGTACCGATAGTTACGTCCTTTAAAACTCGAGTCTTTTCTTGTGTACGAATCTATATGTGATTGTCGCATCGTGAGTCCGATTACAGTTCGATCAACTTCATATCATTTATCTTAGTCTATTGCATGATCAGATATCTTATGTCCTTCCCGGTCGTCAATTCGGATGCCCAAAACATCAAATGTACCGATTGTTACGTTCTTTAAAACTTGAGTCTTTTCTTGTTTACGAATCTCTATGTGATTGTCGCATCGTGAGTAGGATTACCGTTCGATCAGCTTCATATCCTTTATCTGAGTTTGTTGCATTATCAGATATCTTATGGCCTTTCCGTTCCTCCATTCGGGTGCCCGAAACTTCAAATGTATCGATAATTACGTCCTTTAAAACTCGAGTCTTTTCTTGTGTACGAATCTCAATGTGATTGAAGCATCGTGAGTTCGATTACAGTTCGATCAACTTCATATCCTTTATCTGAATCTGTTGAAAGATAAGAAATCTTATGTCCTTCCCGGTCCTAAATTCGGATGCCCAAAACTTCAAATGTACCGATAGTTACGTCCTTCAAAACTCGAGTCTTTTCTTGTGTACAAATCTCTACGTCATTGTTGCATTGTTAGTCCGATTACCTTTTGATCAGCTTCATATCCGTTATCTGAGTCTGTTGCATGGTCAGATATCTTATGGCCTTATCGTTCCTCCGTTCGGGTGCCCGAAACCTCAAATGTACCGATAGTTACGTCCTTTATAACTCGAGTCTTTTCTTGTGTGCGGATCTCAATGTGATTGTCACATCGTGAGTCCGACAACCGTTCGATCATAATCATATCCTTGATCTGAGTCTGTTGCATGATCAGATATCTTATGGCCTTTCCGTTCCTCCATTCGGGTGCCCGAAACTTCAAATGTATCGATAGTTATGTCCTTTAAAACTCGACTCTTTTCTTGTGTACGAATCTCTATGTCATTGTCGCATCGTGGGGCTGATTATCGTCCGGTCACCTTCATATCCTTTATCTGAGTCTATTGCATGATCAGATATCTTATGGCCTCCCTGTTCCACCATTCGGGTGCCCGAAACTTCAATTGTACCGATAGTTACGTCCTTTAAAACTCGAGTCTTTTCTTGTGTACGAATCTATATGTGATTGTCGCATTGTGAGTCCGATTACCGTTCGATCAACTTCATATCATTTATCTGAGTAGGTAGTTTGAATTTAAAAGTCAACCAAGTAATGAAACAAGTATAGGTATACTATACTTGTGCCAAACAAACTTATGCCACTTGACAACCTCCCTACTCCTTATCAAATCCTCATATACTACTCTTGAAGACAAAGGACCCACCTTACCTTTACTATCCAGCCAACAAAAATTGTCCCTCTTATCCCGAACTAGTAAAGGCAAAGTCTCACTAAATAAATCAGGAAACCTTATCTTTCCACTCATCAGGCACAACCCACCCATTTTCATTAACTAAATCTGCAACCTTAGTTTGCATATTAAAACCAACAGCCTTAATCTCTCTTCTATCAATCAATTTAATCAAAGGGCCCTTTCTGTGCCAAGTATTAATCCAAGCATTAGCTGACTTACCATACCCAACTTTAACAACACAATGATCTTTCAATAAAGCCCTACATCCCAGCAACTGTTTCCATGTCCAAGAATCAGAGTTCCTTTCCCCTATTTCCCAAAAATTACATCCCCTAAGCTTATAAGCATGAATCCAAGTAGCCCATAGAGAATCTTTATTATTAAGAATTCTCCAAATATGCTTAGCCATGAGACCAGATTTCTCTCTTTTATGCATGAAATACCCAGACCACCCTGATTTTTCTTCCAACATAATTCCTCCCAACCCACCTTAGCACTACCCTGCTTAAATTCCCCTTGACACCAAAGAAAACCCCTACACAATCTAATAACATCCTCATTAACATTATCAGGCAAGATGAATAATGAAGCCCAATAAACAGTCAAAGAAGATAGTACAGATTTCAAAAGCTGAACTCTACCCCCATAAGATAAAAACTGATTTTTCCAATCAGAGATCCTCCTTTTAACCTTATCCAATAAAATACCAGTCCTTTTGATATAACCTCTTAGAGGACAGAGGAATACCCAAATATTTTAAAGGTAGAGACCCTTCTTTAAAAGGCAAAATACTAAGAATTTGACCTTTTACCACATCATCAACATTACCAAAAATAATCTCACTCTTGCCCATACTAGGCCTTAGTCCTGAGCATCCTCCAAACTCTTCCAAAACATCCTTGATCACCTGTATAGACTCACCATGAGGACTGCAAAAAACAAATAAATCATCAGCAAAACATAAGTGAGTCAACTTCAAACTCTCACACTTCCAATGATACTTAAAACCCTCCACCTCCTTAATCCTTCTTATTAACATAAGATTTAATACTTCCATTGCCAAAGTAAAAAAGATAAGGAGATATAGGATCTCCCTGTCTCAAACCCTTTTCACCTCTGAAATACCCATGCATTTGACCATTCAGATTTAGAGAATAGGAGACAGTTCTCAAGCAAACCATCACCTAAATCGCCCAATTCAGAGAGAAAACCCTAGCTATAGCTTCGTAGCTTCATATCATTTAACTTCATATCATTTATCTGAGTCTGTTGCATGATCAGATATCTTATGTCCTTCCCGGTCCTCAATTCGGATGCCCAAAACTTCAAATGTACCGATTGTTACGTTTTTTAAAACTCGAGTCTTTTCTTGTTTACGAATCTCTATGTGATTGTCGCATCGTGAGTACAATTACCGTTCGATCAGCTTCATATCCTTTATCTGAGTCTGTTGCATGATCAGATATCTTATAGCCTTTCCGTTCCTCCATTCGGGTGCCCGAAACTTCAAATGTATCGATAGTTACGTCCTTTAAAACTCGAGTCTTTTCTTGTGTACGAATCTCAATGTGATTGAAGCATCGTGAGTCCGATTACAGTTCGATCAACTTCATATCCTTTATCTGAGTCTGTTGAACGATAAGATATCTGATGTCCTTCCCGGTCCTAAATTCGGATGCCCAAAACTTCAAATGTTTCGATTGTTACTTCCTTTAAAACTCGAGTCTTTTCTTGTGTACAAATCTCTACGTCATTGTTGCATTGTTAGTCCGATTACCTTTTATCAGCTTCATATCCGTTATCTGAGTCTGTTGCACGGTCAGATATCTTATGGCCTTCTCGTTCCTCCGTTCGGGTGCCCGAAACTTCAAATGTACCGATAGTTACGTCCTTTAAAACTCGAGTCTCTTCTTGTGTGCGGATCTCAATGTGATTGTCACATCGTGAGTCCGACAACCGTTCGATCAGCTTCATAACCTTGATCTGAGTCTGTTGCATGATCAGATATCTTATGGCCTTTCCGTTCCTCGATTCGGGTGCCCGAAACTTCAAATGTATCGATAGTTACGTCCTTTAAAACTTGACTCTTTTCTTTTGTACGAATCTCTATGTCATTGTCGCATCGTGGGGCCGATTATCATCCGGTCACCTTCGTATCCTTTATCTGAGTCTATTGCATGATCAGATATCTTATGGCCTTCCCGTTCCTCCATTCGGGTGCCTGAAACTTCAAATGTACCGATAGTTACGTCCTTTAAAACTCGAGTCTTTTCTTGTTTACGAATCTATATGTGATTGTCGCATTGTGAGTCCGACTACCGTTCGATCAACTTCATATCATTTATCTGAGTCTGTTAAGTGATCAGATATCTTATGTCCTTCCGGGTCCTCAATTCGGATGCCCAAAACTTCAAATGTACCGATTGTTACGTTCTTTAAAACTCGAGTCTTTTCTTGTTTACGAATCTCTATGTGATTGTCGCATCGTGAGTCCGATTACCGTTCGATCAGATTCATATCCTTTATCTGAGTCTGTTGCATGATCAGATATCTTATGGCTTTCCCGTTCCTCCATTCGGGTGCCCGAAACTTCAAATGTATAGATAGTTACGTCCTTTAAAATTGGAGTCTTTTCTTGTGTGCGAATCTCTATGTGATTGTCGCATTGTGAGTCAAACAACCGTTCGATCAGCTTCTTATCCTTTATCTGAGTCAGTTGCATGATCAGATATCTTATGGCCTTTCCGTTCCTCCATTCAGGTGCCCTAAACTTCAAATGTATCGATAGTTATGTCCTTTAAAACTCGAGTCTTTTCTTGTGTACAAATCTCTACGTCATTGTTGCAATGTTAGTCCGATTACCTTTTGATCAACTTCATATCCGTTATCTGAGTCTGTTGCATTGTCAGATATCTTATGGCCTTCGCGTTCCTCCATTCGGGTGCCCGAAACTTCAAATGTACCGATAGTTACGTCCTTTAAAACTCGAGTCTTTTCTTGTGTGCGGATCTCAATGTGATTGTCACATCGTGAGTTCGACAACCGTTTGATCAGCATCATATCCTTGATCTGAGTCTGTTCCATGATCAGATATCTTATGGCCTTTCCGTTCCTCCATTCGGGTGCCCGAAACTTCAAATGTATCGATAGTTTCGTCCTTTAAAACTCGACTCTTTTCTTGTGTACGAATCCATATGTGATTGTCGCATTGTGAGTCCGATTACCGTTCGATCAACTTCATATCAACTATCTTAGTCTGTTGCATGATCATATGTTTTATGTCCTTCCCAGTCCTGAATTCGGATGCCCAAAACTTCAAATATACCGATTGTTACGTTCTTAAAAACTCGAGTCTTTTCTTGTTTAAGAAATCTCTATGTGATTGTTGCATCGTCAGTCCGATTACCATTCGATCATCTTCATATCCTTTATCTGAGTCTGTTGCATGATAAGATATCTTATGGCCTTCCCGTTCATCCATTCGGGTGCCCGAAACTTCAAATGTACCGATAGTTACGTCCTTTAAAACTCGAGCCTTTTCTTGTGTATGAATCTCTATGTGATTGTCGCATCGTGTGTCCGATTATCGTTCGATCTGCTTCGTATCATTTATCTGAGTCTGTTGCATGATCAGATATCTTATGGCCTTTCCGTTCCTCCATTCGGGTGCCCGAAACTTCAAATGGACCGATAGTTACGTCCTTTAAAACTCGAGTCTTTTCTTGTGTACGAATCTCAATGTGATTGAAGCATCGTGAGTCCGATTACCGTTCGATCAACTTCATATCCTTTATCTGAGTCTGTTGAATGATAAGATATCTTATGTCCTTCCCGGTCCTAAATTCGGATGCCCAAAACTTCAAATGTACCGATTGTTACGTCCTTTAAAACTCGAGTCTTTTCTTGTGTACAAATCTCTACGTCATTGTTGCATTGTTAGTCTGATTACCTTTTGATCAGCTTCATATCCGTTATCTGAATCTGTTGCATGGTCAGATATCTTTTGGCCTTCTCGTTACTCCATTCAGGTGCTCGAAACTTTAAATGTACCGATAGTTACGTCCTTTAAAACACGAGTCTTTTCTTGTGTGCGGATCTCAATGTGATTGTCACATCGTGAATCCGACAACCGTTTGATCAGCTTCATATCCTTGATCTGAATCTGTTGCATGATCAGATATCTTATGGCCTTCTCGATCCTCCATTCGGGAGCCCGAAACTTCAAATTTACTAACAGTTACGTCCTTTAAAACTCGAGACTTTTCTTGTGTGCGGATCTCAATGTGATTGTCACATCGTGAGTTCGATAACCGTTTGATCAGCTTCATATCCTTTATCTGAGTCTGTTGCATGATCAGATATCTTATGCCCTTCCCGTTCCTCAATTCGGATGCCCAAACTTCAAATGTACCGATTGTTATGTTCTTTGAAACTCGAGTCTTTTTTTGTGTACAAATCTCTACGTCATTGTCGAATCGTTAGTCCGATTACCATTCGATCAGCTTCGTATCCTTTATCTAAATCTGTTGCATAATCATATATCTTATGGCCTTCCCGTTCCTCCATTCGGGTGCCCAAAACTTCAAATGTACTGACAGTTACGTCCTTTAAAACTCGAGTCTTTTCTTGTATGTGAATCTCTATGTGATTGTCGCATCGTGAGTTCGACAACCGTTCGATGAGCTTCATATCCTTTATCTGAGTCTGTTGCATGATTAGATATCTTATGGCCTTCCCGTTCCTCCATTCGGGTGCCCCTAACTTCAAATGTATCGATAGTTACGTCCATTAAAACTCGAGTCTTTTCTTGTGTATGAATCTCTATGTCATTGTCGCATCGTGGGTACGATTACCGTCCGGTCAATTTCGTATCCTTTATCTGAGTGTGTTGCATGATCAGATATCTTATGGTTCCCGTTCCTCCATTCCGGTGCCCGAAACTTCAAATGTACCGATAGTTACGTCCTATAAAACTCGAGCCTTTTCTTGTGTATGAATCTCTATGTGATTGTCGCATCGTGTGTCCGATTATCGTTCGATCTACTTCGTATCATTTATCTGAGTCTGTTGCATGATCAGATATCTTATGGCCTTTCCGTTCCTCCATTCGGGTGCCCGAAACTTCAAATGGACCGATAGTTACGTCCTTTAAAACTCGAGTCTTTTCTTGTGTACGAATCTCAATGTGATTGAAGCATCGTGAGTCCGATTACCGTTCGATCAACTTCATATCCTTTATCTGAGTCTGTTGAATGATAAGATATCTTATGTCCTTCCAGGTCCTAAATTCGGATGCCCAAAACTTCAAATGTACCGATTGTTACGTCCTTTAAAACTCGAGTCTTTTCTTGTGTACAAATCTCTACGTCATTGTTGCATTGTTAGTCCGATTACCTTTTGATCAGCTTCATATCCGTTATCTGAGTCTGTTGCATGGTCAGATATCTTTTGGCCTTCTCGTTACTCCATTCAGGTGCCCGAAACTTCAAATGTACTGATAGTTACGTCCTTTAAAACACGAGTCTTTTCTTGTGTGCGGATCTCAATGTGATTGTCACATCGTGAATCCGACAACCGTTCGATCAGCTTCATATCCTTGATCTGAGTCTGTTGCATGATCAGATATCTTATGGCCTTCTCGTTCCTCCATTCGATAGCCCGAAACTTCAAATTTACTAACAGTTACGTCCTTTAAAACTCGAGTCTTTTCTTGTGTACGAATCTTTATCTGATTGTCGCATCATGTGTCCGATTATCGTTTGATCAGCATCGTATCATTTATCTTAGTCGGTTGCATGATCATATATCATATGGCCTTCTCGTTCCTCCATTCGGGTGCCCGAAATTTCAAATTTACCGATAGTTACGTCCTTTAAAACTCGAGTCTTTTTTTGTGTGCGAATCTCTTTGTGATTGTCACATCGTGAGTCCGACAACCATTCAATCAGCTTCATATCCTTTATCTGAGTCTGTTGCATGATCAGATATCTTATGGCCTTCCCATTTCTCCATTCGGGTGCCTGAAACTTCAAATGCACCAATAGTTACGTCCTTTAAAACTCGATCTTTTCTTGTGAACGAATCTATATGTGATTGTCGCATCGTGAGTCCGATTACCGTTCGATCAACTTCATATCATTTATCTGTGTCTGTTGCATGATCAGATATCTTATGTCCTTCCCGATCCTCAATTCGGATGCCCAAAACTTCAAATGTACCGATTGTTACGTTCTTTAAAACTCGAGTCTTTTCTTGTTTACGAATCTCTATGTGATTGTCGCATCGTGAGTCCGATTACCGTTCGATCAGCTTCATATCCTTTATCTGAGTATGTTGCATGATCAGATATCTTATGGCCTTTCCGTTCCTCCATTCGGGTGCCCGAAACTTCAAATGTATCGATAGTTACGTCCTTTAAAACTCGAGTCTTTTCTTGTGTACGAATCTCTATGTCATTGTCGCATCGTGGGTCCGATAAGCGTCCGGTCACCTTCGTATCCTTTATCTGAGTCTGTTGCATGATCAGTTATCTTATGGCCTTCCCGTTCCTCCATTCGGGTGCCCGAAACTTCAAATGTACGGATAGTTACGTCCTTTAAAAGTCGAGTCTTTTCTTGTGTACGAATCTATATGTGATTGTCGCATCGTGAGTCCGATTACCGTTTGATCAACTTCATATCGTTTATCTAAGTCTGTTGCATGATCAGATATCTTATGTCCTTCCCGGTCCATAATTCGGATGCCCAAAACTTCAAATGTACCGATTGTTACGTTCTTTAAAACTCGAGTCTTTTCTTGTTTACGAATCTCTATGTGATTGTCGCATCGTGAGTCCGATTACCGTTCGATCAGCTTCATATCCTTTATGTGAGTCTGTTGCATGATCAGATATCATATGGCCTTTCCGTTCCTCCATTCGGGTCCCCGAAACTTCAAATGTATCGATAGTTACGTCCTTTAAAACTCGAGTCTTTTCTTGTGTACGAATCTCAATGTGATTGAAACATCGTGAGTCCGATTACCGTTCGATCAACTTCATATCCTTTATCTGAGTCTGTTGAATGATAAGATATCTTATGTCCTTCCCGGTCCTAAATTCGGATGCCCAAAACTTCAAATGTACCGATTGTTACGTCCTTTAAAACTCGAGTCTTTTCTTGTGTACAAATCTCTACATCATTGTTGCATTGTTAGTCCGATTACCTTTTGATCAGCTTCATATTCGTTATCTGAGTCTGTTGCATGGTCAGATATCTTATGGCCTTCTCGTTCCTTCGTTTGGGTGCCCGAAACTTCAAATGTACCGATAGTTACGTCCTTTAAAATTCGAGTCTTTTCTTGTGTACGAATCTATACGTGATTGTCGCATTGTGAGTCTGATTACCGTTCGATCAACTTCATATCATTTATCTGAGTCTGTTGCATGATCAGATATCTTATGTCCTTCCCGGTCCTCAATTCGGATGCCCAAAACTTCAAATGTGCCAATTGTTACGTTCTTTAAAACTCGAGTCTTTTCTTGTTTACGAATCTGTATGTGATCGTCGCATCGTGAGTCTGATTACCGTTTGATCAGCTTCATATCCTTTATATGAGTCTATTGCATGATCTGATATCTTATGGCCTTCCCGTTCCTCCATTCGGGTGCCTGAAACTTCAAATGTATAGATAGTTACGTCCTTTAAAACTCGAGTCTTTTCTTGTGTGCGAATCTCTATGTGATTGTCGCATCGTGAGTCCAACAACCGTTCGATCATCTTCTTATCCTTTATCTGAGTCTGTTGCTTGATCAGATATCTTATGGCCTTTCCGTTCCTCTGATCGGGTGCCCGAAACATCAAATGTATCGATAGTTACGTCCTTTAAAACTCGAGTCTTTTCTTGTGTACGAATCTCAATGTGACTGAAGCATCATGAGTCCGATTACCGTTCGATCAACTTCATATCCTTTATCTGAGTCTGTTGAATCATAAGATATCTTATGTCCTTCCCGGTCCTAGATTAGGATGCCCACAACTTCAAATGTACCGATTGTTACGTCCTTTAAAACTCGAGTATTTTCTTGTGTACAAATCTCTACGTCATTGTTGCATTGTTAGTCCGATTACCTTTTTTTCAGCTTCATATCCGTTATCTGAGTCTATTGCATGGTCAGATATCTTATGGCCTTCTCGTTCCTCTATTCGGGTGCCCGAAACTTCAAATGTACTGATAGTTACGTCCTTCAAAACTCGAGTCTTTTCTTGTGTGCGGATCTCAATGTGATTGTCACATCGTGAGTCCGACAACCGTTCGATCAGCATCATATCCTTGATCTGAGTCTGTTCCATGATCAGATATCTTATGGCCTTCCCGTTCCTCCATTCGGGTGCCTGAAACTTCAAATGCACCGATAGTTACGTCCTTTAATACTCGATGTTTTCTTGTGAACGAATCTATATGTGATTGTCGCATCGTGAGTCCGATTACCGTTTGATCAACTTCATATCATTTATCTGTGTCTGTTGCATGATCAGATATCTTATGTCCTTCCCGATCCTCAATTCGGATGCCCAAAACTTCAAATGTACCGATTGTTACGTTCTTTAAAACTCGAGTCTTTTCTTGTTTACGAATCTCTATGTGATTGTCGCATCGTGAGTCCGATTACCATTCGATCAGCTTCATATCCTTTATCTGAGTCTGTTGCATGATCAGATATCTTACGGCCTTCTCGTTCCTCCATTCGGGTGCCCCTAACTTCAAATGTATCGATAGTTACGTCCTTTAAAACTCGAGTCTTTTCTTGTGTACGAATCTCTATGTCATTGTCGCATCGTGGGTACGATTACCGTCCGGTCACCTTCGTATCCTTTATCTGAGTGTTTTGCATGATCAGATATCTTATGGCCTTCCCGTTCCTCCATTCGGGTGCCCGAAACTTCAAATGTACCATGAAGAAACAAATAGTCTAACCTCCTGGTGGGGATGATAGACCAGATGTTACCACAAGATTGATCCTTCACTAGCACTTCCTGGATGGGAGTAACCTGCAAGTAAAGTTGATGTGGGTAGGGAGACAACTACACAAGGTAGTAGTTTATAACAAAAACGGGGGTGAATGGGGATACTATCAAGTGTGATAGCTCTTAGGGTTAGCCAAAAGTGTCCTCTCTATTAAGGATATGATCCCTTATATAGAGGTGGACGTATGCCACCATTACCCAAAACCCTAATCGTAATGGGCCAGGCTCGATTAGGGTTGTCTCCACTACCCTAGACTATATTAGTAAAGTAGTTAAGAGATAACTATAAATAAGGAAAGGTTGGAACGGATACCGCTTTTACCGTTAACACGCGCGTATATTGCTCCATGATTGTAGGCAGTCCGTTGTTACCTTCCTTGTTGGAGAAGTTTCTTTCGTGCGCGGAGAGTTGTTCCGCGGGTTTGTATTCCGGGTTTCGGTATGCTCTGCGCAGTGATGAGCACCCAATCCCATCAAGTCCCCCCAGTCCAGTGTGTACCCTTTTCTGGAGTGTTTGAGGGAAGAGGGTGGATGCTGGACTCATATTAGTGATTCTCGGATGATAGCTCATCCTTCCTTGGTAGTGAAAACTGGGCTTTTGGTGTTAGGTAAGAGTGGAATGGAGGGTCTGTGCGGATTACTGAAGATGCGGAGTGTTAAAATCACGGAGTGCGGAGAACGGTAATTTATTTGACGTTAATTCTCCGCAGTCGTTGGGCGCGTCATGTTGGTGGTAGACAGTTGTCTATCTCTAAGCGAAGGATGGTGGGTGGCGTCTGTCACAAGCTACGTTGTGTCAGTGAGCGTCCCATCGGTTATGACAGACGGCTGCGTCAGACGCGTGGTAGGCGCTTGTTAGGCGCGTGTGCCGCCTAATTAGCTGTTCAGTGCCACGTGTTGCATGGAAAGTCGTTTCCGTTTACCCAGGCTGACGTCACTGGCAGTTATTGCCCACAGTATAAAGTCATTTCAAAAATTTTCAACTTGCACCTTTCCCATTCCTTGCACTCCAGACCTCTCAACTTCTTGCTCTTTTTCTTCTCTCAACCACTTCACTTCTTCTGAGAATGTCTCAAGAAACATCTCGTCCCCTGGATCAATCAAAAGTTACTGAGAAAACAGAGAAGGGTATTGATACTACCGTTGTCAAGTGGGATTCCTCTTCTTTTTCCACGTTTATTGATCACTATGGTATTGAGGCCGACTGGGAGCCAGAATTACCGGCTGTTGGCTAAACGGCGTTAGAGGCTCCTTCTGGAAAAATTGCCCTTTATGAAGCATTCTTTACTCGATGTTGCTTTCGTATTCCTGTTACCAAGTTTCTGGTAAACGCCTTTATGAAGTATGGAGTTCATCCCACACAGATGACTCCGTTTGGTTTGTCTAGGCTTGTTCATTTTGAGGCAACATGTCGGTCGCTAGACTTGGAGCCCACCTTTGACATGCTGAACGTGTTCTACGTTCTTGATGAGGCACGTGGGGGTCCTGGGTGGTATAGTGTTTCTCCCCGGAGGAATCAGACTCGGATTCTCTCTGAGAGTTCGAAGTCTATGTATGATTGGAAGGAAAAATTTTCTATATCCATAGGGGTGTGATTCCTGCTGCTCTACAGTGGATGAGTGTTGGGGTGAAGGAGAGGATTGCAGAATTTCCACTCATGAAGGATTACAAGAACCAACCTTGGTACGAAACCTTGTGTTCCCACTCTACTCCGCTGTCGATGGAGAAATGCCCTGAAGGAGTGCTTGTGATGCTGGGTCTCAGTCGTTTGGGGAACCCGGAAGGTTATGAACCTACTGCGGCTGACGCAAGTAAGTAACATGTCTATTCCGTCTTTGCGTAACCTCTTATTTGGGTTTTGTGCCTTCCCTTTATGTTATTGCCTTTGTAGGAATGACAAAGTTTGATTTGTTTGACGCTCGGGGTGCTGCGAAGTTGAGTTACACGGCCTTACCCCCTGGGGCTCCTTCAGTGATTGAGCGGTTGGAACGCAACTTCCTGATGCCTCAACTCAAGGATGCGCCGCGTCATTATATGCGTACAGGTTGTCCTCCTCTTTGGTCTTTTGTGTTTCATTGTGAATTCCGTTATTGTTGCGGAAAGCTCCTGCGCCTGAGGGGTGCGTTGTAATCCGCGTAGTTCATACACTGATCCGACGTGCCCTTTATTTCAGGCGCAGGGATCCACCCCTTGAAGAAAACTGGGGTTGACCAGGGGGAGACCTCCCGAGGTCGTAAAAAGATGCCTTGTACAGGTAAGCGTATTTGTGGTTATTTTAGTAATGATGTCGGATAAGCCTTTGTTTTATGTGGCTTTAGGTACTGGGCCAAAGCGCCAGCGAAAGGAGTCTCGAAAAGGGAAAAAAATGGCTTCCACTTCCACAATCTCTAAGGGAGATGATGAAGCGACGGAGTCTGATGAGGAGGTTAAACGTCAGCGTACCCGCGGGCCAACTCCTACTGATGGGTCCACCGAGGTGTCAGCTGAGTTGTATCAGAAGCGTCTTGAGGACCTTGCGCAGACGCAAGTGCAGGTCCCGAAACCTTCCTCGGAGAACGTTAAGGCTGCTTCGTCAAGTGTTAATGTGGATCCATCAGCTGGTGGGGATACGAGCGTCGTGCCTCCTGACGCGACGATGGTTGTGAAACCTCCACCTAGGCGCCAACCATTGTTTGTAAAGTCTGTGAAGCAAACCACTGGTGAGTCTCTTAATTAGAATTATTTATCGCTTTCCTGATGGAGAACACGAAATGTTTACTTTCTCCTGTTTTATTTTTCAGGCAAAGGTCCTGCTACGCAAGGGACCTTTAAGAAACCGGTTGTGATCGTGAAAAAGATCACTGAACCTATCCCGGAAAGTGTGGAGGGAACAAACTTGTCAGTGTTGGAGACCAAGTCATCTCCACCTGTTGAAGGAGTAGTGTTGTCTCCAGAGACAAGTAAGAAAGCGGAGAAACGCCCGTTGATTGATCCTTTACTTGTTGATGTTGATGCGACAAATGTGGCGACGGACATCTCGCGTGAGGGGAAAAGTACTCAACTTGACTAACCCCCCGAATCAATTAAACCCGTCTCCACGGAGGTCCCTGCGGAAAAGGTGTCCGCAGATGTGGTGTTATACTCGTCAACTCCTAAAAGGATTGCAACTGAGACGTCTCGAGGGTCAGGAAGATCAGGTGGTAGCAGGGGGAGGGTGGCTCCCCCGGATTATGATCCAAACAGGCCCTACCAACCCCGATGGGATGTAAGGCAGACAACTCGTTTTACCAATCCGCTGGACGCGGAAGAGTTCATTGCTTACGCTGTGCCGCCTAGTGAACGGGATTACCAAGATGGCATTGACCGTCGTTCGCTGCTATCAGATATGAGCTTGAACTTAGCTCTCTGCTTCAGTAACTATGGTTCACTGATGCGACAGGAAGAGGAGTTCCAGCGGTCATGGCAAGCTTTGAAGAGTGCAGAGGATGCACAAATGAAGAGAGAAGAGGAGTTCCAGCGCGTCCGCGCGGACTCTCGGGCGGAAGTTGTGCAATTGAGGGGTCAACTCCGAACTGCTGAGGGTGAGATCCAGAAGTTGAAGACTGAGAAGGTTGAAGCTGCGAAGTTATGGAAGGAATCTTGTGAGCGTACCAACCTAGACCTTGAGCGTGGTCGAAAGGCCGTTGAAAAGTTGAAGAATGATCTTGCCCGAGTGGTTCTCGAGGCAGAGGAGAAACAGAAAACCCTTGATGCAAGACAGGCCGAGTTGTAAGACACCATTATCAAGTTGAAGGATCAACATGAGGCACTTGTAACTGCCACGACGCGGATATCAGAGTTGGAAGAGCAGGTGAAAGTCCTTGCTGGTGAAAAGGCACAGCTTGGTGAAACAAACGCCCTGCTGGATTCTTCGCGCGTGCAACTGGAAGTGAGCCTTCAACAAACTCAGAATGAGCTTCAAAATGCTGTGCAAACCTCCCAAGCTACTCGTGAACGATTATCATGGATGATGCAGCATGGTCTTCCTGGGGTAAGATCTCTCTTAATTTCTGTTTAATTGTTTATTTTTTATTCTGTTTCTTGACTGGTTGTTGTGTAACCAATAGGTCTTTAAGCGCATATGGAATGAGCCAAAATTTGGTGATGCTGTGGCGAAAATCAGGGCAACATCCTTGCAGAGTGGTTTGCAGCAAGGATTTTCTGAGGGCTATCATCATCATGCTGCTGGCTTGGCCCTCGAAGACGGAGAACACTTCGGCAAGCCTTATGAGGATGAAGCCGTTGCTGCGTAGGAAGAGTTTGAGACACTCACTTTTGATGTCTTCGATGTGGTTTATCAATGCTTGAAGACGGAGGATCCCATTAGGAAGCTTCGCGCCTATTTTGAAGAGTCTGACCGCCTTTGTGCGGAACTGGAAAAGAAAGAGCGGAGAGAGGAGGAGGCGCGGAAAGCTGCTGCTGCGCAAGGAGGTGGTGAAACGTCCGCTGCGGGCGCAGGCTCTGGCGCGCTGAACGAAGAAGTTGAAGATGATACTTACATAGATCTCATAGATTATGAGTGATTGTTGTTAGCCCCCCTTATTACTTTAGTTCTTGTTAACTTGTTGAACAATATTTGATCTTTTGAATTCTGTCTTTTCAAATTCTGTTAACTTCTTTATTTTGCGTGATGTATATATTCATGTAATGATTAGCTGACGTCAGTCTTGGAAAGGATGCCACCTGTGTCAGTCTTGCTGACGTCTTCTGACAGATTTTACGGCGCTCCAATTGATTGATGTGACGGTTGGCATCCCTACTCGAGTATTAACCATTAATGGTAATTAATGGGCTGTCTTGTCCCTCCTATAAAAGGCTAATCTCTAATTGATTTTTTCTACAACTTCATTCTTCTCCTTTATCTTCTACTCTCATGGCTTCTCCTTTAAGATTCACCAAGGCTGAGGTTGAGGCACTCCAAGGGATGATGATGTTATCCGATCATCCTCTTGTGATGAAAGTGCCTCCGACTGCTTTGCATCAATTGGCCACTTACTGTGGCTATTTATTGTTGACTGAAGATCAAGTGGACCAGTCAAGAGAACAAGGTCCTTCTGGTGTTCCTCTGAAGGTGAAGAAGCTGGATGAGCTTGGTGATGTTCCAAAAACTCCCAAACTTAGGCTTCGTCGAACACCCACTGGTTGGCAGCATGCCTCCTAGTAGTAATATTGGTGCATAGGGATAGTAACCATGGATTTTCGCTGTTTTGCTATGTAGTCATATGATGCATATATTGTACTGATTATGCCATCCCCTTTTTTTGATTAGTGGCATATTTGTAGTACCAGGATTTTCTTTGTAATTGTAGTTGAAAAAATTTAGCTAAAACAGGAAAATATGATCATACAAGTCACAAATCTAGGTGCGGAAACCCTAGACATGAACAAAATGATAATACTCGAATCAAAACACGTAAAACATCATTTCAAAGACTTTTTCATAGATTAACTTTTACATAAACTTGATTACAACAACTCACACGTTAATCTAGACCTTCTAAACACTTTTACAAAAACCACACAAACCTGACCCTCAAACACACACTTTCTAAAACTCTCTAACTTAGAAAACATCAAAATCTATTTATACTAACTGCACATTCGCCCCTTTTCATGGTGCGAATGTGGACTATGTCCACATTCGCCCATTTACAAGGTACGAATGTGATTCTCTTGTTCAGCAATCTTCACCTTCGCCCAACTTCTTTTACCTTCGCCCAAAACTTCTACCTTCGGTCCATCAGTAACACAAACTAACACATGTTAAAGCTAATCCAATCACTAGTCGCACTTCGTGCATCTAAAAACTCCCCCTCGACTATTCATTGGATTGTCTTCGATCTTCGTCCATAACCTTGTTCATCAGCTTGATCCTCAGTTGCTTCTTCTGTTCTTTTGTCATTTCAGGCTCCAGCTTACGTTTCACCGGTTTAGGCACATCGGCCATCTTCACCTTCTTACCAAGTTTAGCATCCAAGTTGCTACCGAAGTTTATATCATAAGCAAAGCAAACTCCGACCACTTGTGTATACTTCTTTGCCTGATCTGCATCATTGGGATCATAATGAATCGGATTGTAGAAAAGCATGATGATGTCTTCAAACGTGCAATTTATCAACCACATAGGATCAAATACATGAACATGCTTGTATTTGTCCTTTCCATCTCTCAGCACTATCACAGCTTCTGCCTTTCTCCAATCAAAATACCAAAAGATAAAGTCAGCACTGAAGTGTTGAGGTAAAGGCATCAAAGGTATTTTCTTCATCACTTCAGGTGCCTTATATATCAAAGTCACCCTCTTCCTTCCAGTCTTTGGATCAATATCCCTGTGAACTTTTCTTCTCGGATATTGAGGCTTAAACCTATTCCATTTCGTCCTGCTCTCCCAAACCAACTTGTCAGCAAACCAACCAACAGCTGTACTGTTCACTGAAGCTCCAGACATAGGAAATCTGCAAATGTCTCTGACCGCCCAGTACGGTAGAGTTAATAAATCAATGAATCTGTAAAAGTACAAGATTCCTGATTCCCATTTGACAGCTAAGCACTTCAATCTTCCCAGATATGTCCAACCGAGAGCTCTGCCTTTAAACTTCTCGTTGTGATATCTGTAAAAACTACCTTGAGCTTCAGGCTTTGGTCGTTTGTCATCCATTTCCTTCAACTTCTGTAGATATGTCTTCAATTCATCATTCTGACTTGAAGATTGGTGCTTATCAGTACCGAACACAGTCTCAACAAACTCCTCGCTTCTCTTCTTAGCTTTCCTTCTAGCCGACAAGTTTGGTATCTCTGTAAAGTTTGGGAAAACCACATCTTCATCATTCTGTCTGAAATATTGTGGATATTCCTCGTGAGTAATATCCTCAATTTCTACTTCATCCATCTCAGGAGTTTGTTTATCATCAGAGTGATTTCCAATATCCTTTTCAGGAATATTTGGAATCGACTGATCCATCATAATCTCCTCCAATGATTTCCCTACTCGCTGTGCAACACCATCCAAAATTTCTTTGGCAACAGCAGCAGGTACTTCACCCTCCTCTAAGTCAGGATCATTATACTCGAGCTCATACCTCATATCATCAGTTTGAAAGATCTCAGCAAACTTGCCCGTGAACTCAATGGTCCATTCTCTCTTGTCGAGCATATCTCTGTAAACCTTCTTAGCATCATTATTCAGAGATCTCACCTTTTCATTCCAGAAGATGCTTTCATCTGAGTCTGTATTCCCACCTTTCTTTTTCTTTGAGCTAGACTCTCCAGCATCTTTCTGTGGTGTTCTCTTCTCAAATGTAAACTTGCTAGTATCATCTCCCCCGTCATCATCATCACTTCCAACACTACCATCATCATCCTTACTACCTGATCCCTCCGCATCATCATCATCACCTTTATCACTTTTCTTGCTTCCTTCATTAGAACTCTTCTCAGATTCATCATCCTCATCATCTTTTTCCTCTTCATCATCAGAAGGCTCATAATCTACCTGTTCCTCCTCTCTTTCTTTGTCTTCCTCACCATCCTTCAACTTTGGTACTTCACTGTATAGCTTGTCCAACAAATCACTAAGACGTTTGTTTTCAGTCTTAAGCTCTTTGTTGTCAGCTTTAATCACTTTAATCATACTTCGATTTCTGCTACACTTAACCTCAAGATCTTTATTATCTGCTTCAAGTTTCTTCACTTTCTGCTCGATCTCATCTTGGTTAGTCTTAGAAGCAACCACGATCTGTAGCATCTTTTCTTCATTCTATTTAAACTTGCTGATTTCTGCCTGCTGAGCTACAATCATCTTCATCATCGCATCCATCCGTTTGTTGACCTGTTTCATAACATCATCAGAAACAGTAACTTTCTTCGATTTGGATGGCTCAGCTTCTTTTGCCTTCTGTTTCTGAGGATTCTTAAACATGTCCAAAACATTATCCAGTGCCACATTAAAATCATCAACTAGTAATGCTTCAGCTTCTTTACTCTTCTTCTGTTTCTTAGCAACCGGTGAAGATAGCTTCGATGATGTACCTGCATCAGGTATCTTTTTGCCTTTGAGCAACTGAGCAATCTCTTTCTCTCTCAATTGCTTGGTGCTAGACTTCTTTGCCATTGACTTGTGCTTTGGTTTAGGCAAATTAACAACAACAGTCTCACCAACTTCAAGCTCATCCAGATCTATACTCAAACCTCCTTCATCAACATCTACAGTCTTCTTTTTCTGTGACACCTCTTCAATCGTCTTGTTTAAAGATTCAGACTCACCAACCATAGTGGCCTTACGTTTGATGGTCTTTACTCTTTCCTCTTCAGAATCCCATTGTTCATCAACCTCTGTCTCCTCTGAATCAACTGAGTCTTCATCAACCAGACTAGTTCCCTTGTTTGCTGTTGTTTTCTTCCTGGTAACCTGTTGCTTCGAACTTCCCTGATCAGTCTTTGCTGTACCCTTCCCTTTGGCTCCAGCATTGACTACCTGTCTCTTTCTCTTAGTGTTTGCATCAGCATACACTAAAGGATCATCATTGTCAGAATCACTGTTTTCATGTCTTGCTTTGTTCTTGCCAGGATCAGTGTAACCCTGACTAGCCAAAGCACCAAAAAGTCTCCTGTGAGGTGGCTTTTCATTATCTGGCACACCTTTATATCCTTTCATTCTCACCAGTGTACGAATATTCATGTGGTCTTGACCTAGGATCATAGTTGGATCCTTCTTCAATTCAGGATACTTATGGTCAATGATCATCATGAGAAACCTCGGATACAGCATAAACTGCTTCTTCTTCAAACCCTTTAACATCTCGAGCATGTGATCTAAAATCATACCGGATACATTGAATGGTTTGTTAAGAGTTAACGCAACCATCAATGAACTCAAACTTCTTCTCATCACGTCGTATCCACCGCTCACACACCCAAAGACATGGATAATTACATGTGCAAGATACTTGAACTGCACACTTAATTTCCCTTTATGCATTGATCCATCAGTAATCGGACCCTTGTACTTCATCCTCAAAAAGCAAGCTTTCTGCTCAGTCCAAGACAGCTCTCTGGGATCATCACTAACTTCAAACTTTATCTGCAGTGCTTCCCTGATGTCTGATTCTGTCAAAAACATCTCCATCCCCTGAATCTTGCTCTTGATGATAGTTTGATTTTCCCAGAAATCATACTTAGCATTCTTGTAAAAATCCTCAACTATATCTCTGTAAATGATTGTTGGTGTAGCTAAGGCATGAATAACTCTGCTTCTCCTTAAAAACTCCACGATTCCAGCGAATTCAGTGTTCTTCTCTACATCCCCAACATATGCACAGCAATTGTGTGTTGGTTCGAACGGCCAACCACGTGGAACAACTTCAGCTTCCTGAACAGGATCTGGTACAATGTTCTCCACTGGTGCTTCAACATGTTCTGGTTACTCAGCCATCTGTACATCAAAATCAGAAAAACACGTCAAAATACAAAAACGACAAAAATTAAAAATTTCAAAATTTTCAGATTCCACATTCGCCCGTTTTGGTTTGGCTGAAGGTGGAATTTTGGTACGAATGAACACAATTTAGCACGAATGTGGAAGTATTCTCATTAAAAATCACATTCGTCCAGTCTCAAGTCTCATTCGGCCGTTTATTTCCACATTCGCCCGTTTTACATGAACGAATGTGAAAACTGTTCATCCCAAAATTTGAAAATTTGCCAAAGTTGTTTTTAGACCCTGATTTTGATTGTTTTGTATCCTAAACTGGCCGATTAACACTCGTGAACCATCAATTGTTATTATCATTCAATTTACATCAGTTTTTAAAGAGGTATTAGGGTTTATGCGTTTCAATCAATCAATTAACCCTCTAATGATGTTAAAATCCTAATTCCTTATATTCTCTCCCCCTAAAACTGATGAGGATTGAATATGTATCAAAAACAACCATTAAAAACCATCCATTAATCACAGATAAGAAACCCTAGTTTCGAAACCCGCAATCTCAAATTCCGAACTGTTAACGAGGCCATTACCTGTGAAATAGGAATCAAAATGATCAGGAAACACTAGGGAACAATAATCAAAGTCAAAGAAACACAAAGCAACAAGTCCAGGTATCTTAGAAAAATTTTGAAAAATTATGAATGAAGGGTCGAACCTGTGTTGTGGCTTAAATAGGCGTCTACATTCGCCCGTTTCTATGGTCGAAGGTGAGGTGATTCCACATTCGCCCCAAGTGAATGGCCCGAAGGTGGAATATACACCCGAAGGTGGAAAACTTGTTTGATAAACCCATATTCGCCCAAATAGAAACGCCCGAATGTGAAGATTTTTCCACATTCGACCCAATTAAGGGGCGAATGTGAAATGGAAAAATCTGAAAATTTTGCCTAATCACGAATGCGAATCCCGTTCAACGTTTTTCAATCCGTTAAGTCTCAAGAACTCATATTTTTACTTTTAGAATGATATAAAGCCCAGATAGTTTCATCAAATCTCAGAAATTGACCATCAAACACCGTCGGTTATCAAAAATAAAGCAGAAATGTTAAAACTTTTGGTTTTTCTGAAATTTATATCAAAACACACCTAAAATCTTTTTGGATTTTGTATCTTTTTGACCATAAAAGTAAAATGCATCAAAGTATATCAAAGCCGTAAACAGTTTGTGATATCCGGTAAGAGGATCATATCAGTTTTTCTGAGAAATCTGATCACAGCGTTGATCTTTTTGTTTAATATTATCATTAGAAACAGTATGTGACACGGCAATTGCTGATATTGTGGTCCACTTAAGCTCACATGCAGACTATTACGCAATGCTTTAAAATGATACGAGTTAGGTGTATTAGACTAACACATTGTGGTGCCCACACACACGACATACTCCCGTATCAAGTAATTGCACAAAGCTTCGTCGTAACGTGTGATTATGCCAAAGTTATCCGTTATAGTTACAAAGTATATAGCACAGAGGTGTACAGGTCAGCAAACGAATGCAGCAGAGTAACATGTGCATATATACTAGGTTGAGGCTGATATCAACTACTGATTTGCATCAGTAAGTCAATACGATGTAATAATGATCTTTGATCAATAAAACATGAAGTTCCTCAATTCGGTAACTTTCAGTTTTGGCATTTAAGCTCTTTTTGCAAATATTCTGATAAAATTAGGTCCGTAAATCAATACGACAAAAGTTTAATCAGAATATCCCGGATAACCATAACATAACGACCCGAAACCTCAGATTTTGGCAATCCTATCAAACGAAATTACGGTACTAAGACCATATGCCCATGAGGTGTTCAGCCACGAACGCGTAGTTCGTTATGTTTGTATCACCAGTGCACGCAATTTTTAGTCTACGAAGCCTATCAGCATATCACACGTAGTCAACACACGCCTCATTATACTACACAAATCTTTAGCCTGTGTCAGATCCCCACTGATGTACTATCATTTCCTCTTTTTATCCAGGAAATCATTTTTTTGGTTTGTCTAATTTTTAGGTCTTTTTGAATTTTTCAATGTTTTTGATTTTTCTGATAAAATGACTCCCCCTAAAATAAAGAACATATTTTTTTTTTTGGTTTTTAATTTTTCTGAAAAACAATAAAAACTTCTAAAGAAAATTTTAAACTAAAAAGCGATAAACCGAGGTGCTGATTAGTCCTGTTTTTCCTTTGTGTTATTAACTTTTAAAAGATATTCAAAGCGGGATCTGTCAAAAGCTTTAGTAAACAAATCTGCACGTTGGTAGTCAGTATGGATTTTGACCATATCTATCAATTCTTTAGCGTAACAATCACGGATAAAATGGTATTTGATCCGGATATGTTTCGCTTTAGAATGATTGCCGGTATCTTTAGTTAATGCGATAGCGGCTTCATTGTCACAGTGAATAGGTGTTTTAAGAAACTGCAAACCGTAATCCACCATCTGCTGTTGGATCCAGAGCACTTGCGAACAGCAACTCGAGGCTGCAATGTACTCGGCTTCACAGGTAGACAGCGCCACGGAAGTCTGCTTCTTACATTGCCAGGTTACTAACCTGCTCCCTAAAAACTGGCAACCAGCTGTAGTGGATTTGCTATCCTTGTCACAGCCGCCCCAATCTGCATCACTAAAAGCAATGAAATCAAAATCATCATCATTAGGGTACCAAAGTCCTTTCGAAGGACAACCCTTGAGATATCTAAGGATACGCTTGACCGCCGTCAGACGACTTTGTTTCGGCTTCGATTGATAGCGGGCACAGAGACACGTTGCGAACATAATATCTGGCCGAGATGCCGTCAAATACATCAGAGATCCGATGATTGCTCTGTATGTAAATGGGTCCGTCAGCTCCCCCTTAGCGTCCACTCCAATCCCGTGATTGGGTTGAATCAGGGTATCCATCGGCTTGGAATCCTCCATCTGGAACCGGCTCAAGACTTCGGATACGTATTTCGTCTGGTGAATGAAGATCCCCGTGGGTCTTTGGTCCACCTGCAAGCCTAGGAAAAACTGCATCTCCCCCATTGCGCTCATCTCAAACTTTTCCTGCATGACAGTTTCAAACTCCCTGCATAAAAGTTCGTTAGTTGAACCAAATATTATATCATCAACATATATCTGCACCAGAAGCAAATCATCCCCTGATTTCTTCGTGAATAGGGTGCAGTCGACGAGTCCGCGCTTAAATCCTTTTGCCATGAGGTATGTACTTAGCTCCTCGTACCACTGTCTCGGAGCCTGGTGCAAGCCATATAAAGCTTTGTTCAGCACATAGACCTTATCCCGGTGGATTGGGTCCTCAAAGCCTGGTGGCTGCCTGACATAAACCTCTTCTTTGACTTTCCCGTACAGAAATGCGCTCTTGACGTCCATTTGATAAACTTTGAACTTCTTATAGGAAGCAAACGCAAGAAACATCCGAATAGCTTCAATGCGTGCTACAGGAGCATAGATTTCGTTATAATCAATCCCTTCGATTTGATGGAATCCCTGCACGACCAATCTGGCTTTGTTACGAACTATAACACCACGATCATCCTTCTTGCACTTAAACACCCATTTAGTGCCGATCTTCTTTCTTCCAGGCGGTAAATCAGTGAGCGTCCAAACCCCCAATTTCTGAAATTGTAATAACTCCTCCTGCATTGCTTCAACTCAGGCGTCTTCCAGCAAAGCGTCCTTGTATGTCCTTGGCTCTACCTGCGACACATAACACGCAAACGACCAATCATTTTGACTACCAGATTTTTGTATTTTGGCATATAAAGCTAAAGCACCAAAACTCTCTGGCGAATTAACACTTCGCAGCTGCCCTCTGGTCATTACACTGCTACCAGGATCACCGATAACTTGTTCCAGCAGGTGAATACGATGAATCCGAGATTCCGGATGTTCAGGTACAGTAACTCCCGACTGAATAGACAAGTTCTCTACAGCATCCAGATCATGACCCGTGTTAGACGATGAAGCAATAGTTGGAGTTGGAGTTGGGTTCACTGGCGGTGCCTCTGGTTCTTCTGCATGTTCAAGAATAACTTCTTCAAATTGTTCATCTTCAGACTTTGAAGAATCTAAAGTAGTAGAAGCTTCTTGAAACACTTCTTCCTCTGGCACAGGAGCATTGGTATCATTAGAAGCTGGGGGGGGGGGGGTTCACGGTGATCGGACGCACCAACGGTGAAGTCGCCGCGTTTTCACACTCGTAAAGTAATCTGATAACAGCTTCTTCAACCAAGCTATCTAGATTGAATGATTCAAAGAAATCTTTGTAATCAAACATCCAATCAGGACCCATCCCTTGAACATTTTGTGTATACCGTTGAACTTCCACGTTAGCCCAATCCTCCACCCGACGAGTTCTCTTGTTGTATACCCGTTTGAGCGGGGTTGCATATCCAACAAAGTATCCCTCTTCAGCTTTAGGACTAAACTTTTCACTTGGATTCAACATCGTGCATGGTGCCCCAAAAGGTTCTAGATACTCTAAGTTCTGCTTTCGTCGGTGTAACAGTTCATAAGAAGTTTTACCAAACTTCTTCACCGTTAAAACTCGATTGAGTGTATAATTTGCTGCATAAATCGCGTCGTTCCAGAATATTACTGGAAGATTTGAATCTGCAAGCATTGTTCTAGCCGCTTCAATTAGAGTTCTGTTTTTGCGTTCAGCAACACCGTTCTATTGTGGGGTGTATGGAGCCGAATATTCATGATGAATTCCTTTGCTTTCACAAAGTTCATCCATCTTTGCATTTTTGAACTCCGTCCCATTATCACTCCGAATTCTCTTTATCTTCAAATTGTAGAGATTCTCCAATCGAGTGAACAGAATTTCAGGTTGTTAAAGGTGTCACTCTTATTATGCAAACACATCACCCATGAAAATCTTGAGTAGTCGTTAGTGACAACTAAACAATAAAGCTCTCCAAGATGACTTTTACGCTTGACAGGGCCGAATAGATCCATGTGCAATCGCTCAAGTGGCATCTCAACAGAGTTAACTTTCTTCACTTTGTGGGACTGTCTGTGTTGCTTCCCCTTCTTACAACTTACACACTTGTCATTCAGATGGAAATGTTTCACATTTACTCCATCAACAAGTCCATTCTTCACAAGATGATTCATTTTTCTCAGATGAATGTGCCCCATTCTTCGGTGCCACATTATCGATTCCTTCTCGGTCACCTTGGATAGAAAACATGTTATTTGCCCCTGGGATGTCATCGCCTTGGACATATCAAGAATATAGAGATTGTTGACGCGAGGTGCCTTCAACATTATCCACTCCTTTGGAATTTTGAAGCCCGGTTTGAGAATGTAACAGGATTTGTCATCAAAATGAACAGTGAATTGTTTATCACAGATTTGAGTGACGCTCAACAGATTATAGTCTATCTGTTTCACATATGAAATCCTCTCAAAGCTCACAATCCCATTACTCACGCTCCCTTCCATAGTGATATATCCGCCTTTATTCCCAGCAAATGCAACATATCCGCCATTAATATTCTTCACGTCGAACAGTAACGCAGGATCGGTCATGTGGCCTGAAGCTCCACTATCAACAATCCAAATACTGCTAATAGGGCCAGCTGAAGCTCCCTGCACACGTCAAGTAAATCAGTTAGTTCTTTCGGGGGACCCAAGCCTAAGTCAATTAGAACATTACTGGAAGATTTGAATCTGCAAGCATTGTTCTAGTCGCTTCAATTAGAGTCCTGTTTTTGCGTTCAGCAACACCGTTCTGTTGTGGGGTGTATGGAGCCGAATATTCATGATGAATTCCTTTGCTTTCATAAAGTTCATCCATCTTTGCATTTTTGAACTCCGTCCCATTATCACTCCGAATTCTCTTTATCTTCAAATTGTAGAGATTCTCCAATCGAGTGAACAGAATTTCAGGTTGTTAAAGGTGTCACTCTTATTATGCAAACACATCACCCATGAAAATCTTGAGTAGTCGTCAGTGACAACTAAACAATAAAGCTCTCCAAGATGACTTTTACGCTTGACAGGGCCGAATAGATCCATGTGCAATCGCTCAAGTGGCATCTCAACAGAGTTAACTTTCTTCACTTTGTGGGACTGTCTGTGTTGCTTCCCCTTCTTACAACTTACACACTTGTCATTCAGATGGAAATATTTCACATTTACTCCATCAACAAGTCCATTCTTCACAAGATGATTCATTTTTCTCAGATGAATGTGCCCCATTCTTCGGTGCCACATTATCGATTCCTTCTCGGTCACCTTGGATAGAAAACATGTTATTTGCCCCTGGGATGTCATCGCCTTGGACATATCAAGAATATAGAGACTGTTGACGCGAGGTGCCTTCAACATTATCCACTCCTTTGGAATATTGAAGCCCGGTTTGAGAATGTAACAGGATTTGTCATCAAAATGAACAGTGAATTGTTTATCACAGATTTGAGTGACGCTCAACAGATTATAGTCTATCTGTTTCACATATGAAATCCTCTGAAAGCTCACAATCCCATTACTCACGCTCCCTTCCATAGTGATATATCCGCCTTTATTCCCAGCAAATGCAACATATCCGCCATTAATATTCTTCACGTCGAACAGTAACACAAGATCCCCGGTCATGTGGCCTGAAGCTCCACTATCAACAATCCAAATACTGCTAATAGGGCCAGCTGAAGCTCCCTGCACACGTCAAGTAAATCAGTTAGTTCTTTCGGGGGACCCAAGCCTGAGTCAATTAGAACATTACTGGAAGATTTGAATCTGCAAGCATTGTTCTAGCCGCTTCAATTAGAGTCCTGTTTTTGCGTTCAGCAACACCGTTCTGTTGTGGGGTGTATGGAGCCGAATATTCATGATGAATTCCTTTGCTTTCATAAAGTTCATCCATCTTTGCATTTTTGAACTCCGTCCCATTATCACTCCGAATTCTCTTTATCTTCAAATTGTAGAGATTCTCCAATCGAGTGAACAGAATTTCAGGTTGTTAAAGGTGTCACTCTTATTATGCAAACACATCACCCATGAAAATCTTGAGTAGTCGTCAGTGACAACTAAACAATAAAGCTCTCCAAGATGACTTTTACGCTTGACAGGGCCGAATAGATCCATGTGCAATCGCTCAAGTGGCATCTCAACAGAGTTAACTTTCTTCACTTTGTGGGACTGTCTGTGTTGCTTCCCCTTCTTACAACTTACACACTTGTCATTCAGATGGAAATGTTTCACATTTACTCCATCAACAAGTCCATTCTTCACAAGATGATTCATTTTTCTCAGATGAATGTGCCCCATTCTTCGGTGCCACATTATCGATTCCTTCTTGGTCACCTTGGATAGAAAACATGTTATTTGCCCCTGGGATGTCATCGCCTTGGACATATCAAGAATATAGAGATTGTTGACGCGAGGTGCCTTCAACATTATCCACTCCTTTGGAATTTTGAAGCCCGGTTTGAGAATGTAACAGGATTTGTCATCAAAATGAACAGTGAATTGTTTATCACAGATTTGAGTGACGCTCAACAGATTATAGTCTATCTGTTTCACATATGAAATCCTCTCAAAGCTCACAATCCCATTACTCACGCTCCCTTCCATAGTGATATATCTGCCTTTATTCCCAGCAAATGCAACATATCCGCCATTAATATTCTTCACGTCGAACAGTAACGCAAGATCCCCGGTCATGTGGCCTGAAGCTCCACTATCAACAATCCAAATACTGCTAATAGGGCCAGCTGAAGCTCCCTGCACACGTCAAGTAAATCAGTTAGTTCTTTCGGGGGACCCAAGCCTGAGTCTTGGGTCTTTGAACATCATCTTTCAAAGAAACATTCTCATCAACACATTGTTTTGGATCAATCTTTTTAGGATTATTCAAAACATTTTCCTTTTTCTCATTGGATTTTGAAGTTGAGGCACCTGGAGAACCATTTGGTGTCCAAGATTGTTCAGATCTTTTCAAGATACGAATCTGAGATTTTGGGTTCTCAGTCGGTTTCTTAACATTGTTTGCAAAGGAAACTTTCTTGGTTACCTTATCTGACTTAACAGATTTAGGTCCAACATTTGACTTGACAATAGGTTTTGGTGGAACCTTTTTCCTATCATTTGTTGTGTTCACCACTGGTTTTCTCCATGAATGTTCCATAGCAAACCGATTTCTGTGATCATACTGAACTGGACGATTGTTCCTCATTTGATAAAAATTGTTTTGATTGTAAAATTGTTGTTGTTGAGGAACAACACGTCTATGTGGTGGAATGTAATGATCAATCGGTTTCCTCATGGAATTCCTCACTTCAACTTCGTGCCTTTTATGCCTTACATACGGGCAGTGAGCAAGTAAATGCCCTCTCTCCCCGCATTTAAAGCATGAACAGTATTCCTCAAAAACATTAGGAGCATTCGGTTGAGCAAATGATCAAACCGGATATTGATCATTATACTGTTTGTTCCTCAAACTCTCAGGGAGTGGCCCTTTTGAGTAAGCAGGCTCATGAAAACCGTTTGCCTTGTTTTTGGGTTTAATGAACTCTGTGACATGAACCTTTGGTTCTTGAGGAACATCCAAAAACAATTTCTTTAAAATTGCCGGTGGAATTTCATTTGTTCTCTCATGTTTTGGGAACCAAATGGTGCTTTCTTGCCAAATTTTATCAATTTTAGCATAATTGGCATTTTTAATTGGAAATTCCTGGTCAGAGATGATCTTATCGGATCCTTCCATCCGATAAAACACCTTGACTGGTTTGTCACAAGGTTCATTCTTAACATTTTTCTCAATTTCTTTCTTAATCACATTCTTTTCAGACTTTTTCTCACGATGTGCATTTGCCATCGGATGCACATGCTGAGATGATGACACTGGTTCATTGGTAATGATGTGATTTTCTTTTGGAATTTCACATGCATTAGCACTTTGATGACTTCCAGAATCATCATTCTCAGAGTCTGAATCAACGCTCTCAACTGTAACACCCTCAACATTCAAACCTAAAATTGGCCTCACATCGGAATGTGGATCACCAATACTCGAGGTATTAGATTCATTTTCCGATGATGAGTCTGAATTTACCGAGCTCTCCGGTGTTACTTGATGACAATTGTGATTTTCAAAAAGCACCGGAGATGGCACAGACTTATAGTTAGTGGTTTGATCATCAATGATGTGGTCTACAACATAAGCAATATGCTTATAACTTTCCAACTTCTTATTGACTTTTTCAGCAAAGCACTTAATGGCGGCAATTTCCAACTTAGTGTTCTCAATTTCATTGATATAGTTATTAATTGCAAGTTGTTTTAATGAAAGAGTATTTTTAAGGTCGGAAATATCCTTTTTATATCCATCAAGTACTTTGTTGAAAGCAATCAACTCTTTGCGAGTAGATTGACAGTTGATGATAGCACTATCACGTTGAACGCGAAGTTCTTTGTTTTCCTCTGTCAATCTATCACAAGTTCCACAATATTTATCACTAGTAACATCAGTGCTAGATTCAGAACTTACAGGTTTAGGAGGATCTGTCATGGCCATCAAAGCAAAATGAGCTTCCTTTCCAGCGAAAAACTTTGAATAATCGATTCTGGTGAAAGCATCATCAGCAATGCACGACTTCCTCGTCTTCAGAAAATCTGCTTCTGCTAGCAACTGGTCAATATCATCATCTAGGGATGTAACACTTGCTTCTGCATCTGATTCACTGTCTGAATCTGAATAAACTGATTCACACTCCTCAGGAACATCAGAAACTGTGTCAATCACCACTCCAGAACTTGCCTCCTCAGCTTTAACCTCAACAGGCTCAGTTTCCACTTCCACTTCTACCTCAGATTCATCAACTTCAACCTCAATTTCTTCCTTCTTATCAACTATCACCGACTCCTCAGTTTCAACCTGTCGGGCAACACAAGCCACATTTCCACCAGTGGTAATCTCCTCAACACCAATTTGCATCCCAGACCAGTCAAACCGTTCATCCTGCTGGATCACCAATGCTTGATTCTGATTTGTGTTCTGTTGGGTTTCATTTGGTGTAGTAATCGGTATGACTATTCGGTTAGTGTTATTTGGTAATTGGTTTTGAGTCTGGTTTGTTGTATTTGGTTGTCTGTTCTGATTGTTGTTAGAGGTGCTTTGTCGGTTTTGGTAGTTGTTTTGGTTTTGATAGTTGTTGTTACTTTGGTAAGAAACTTGGTTTTGGTTTTGTTGTTGACGGTTCTGGTAGCTTGCATTGAAAGGGTTTCTGTTGCCTTGTTTTGGTGGCTGAGTGCATTCTCGTTTGAAGTGACCTTTCCCTCCACAGTTAAAACAAGTCACCTTCTCCTTGTTGAACCCGTAGGTTGTATTTGGAGAAGTTCCCAAATCAGTTCTACCCGTCTTTTCAATAAACTCTGTTGCCCTTCTCATTATACTTGCAAAAGCCCATTGAATGTCAATCAGTTCCATCTCTTCTTTATCAATCTGTGCATAGTCTTCATTGGTCAAGTTATTGTTTCCAATTTGACTTGCAACCAACCCGTTATATGATGAAACCATTGCAGAGACTAATGCAATATGTTGCTGAGCAACTTCAACAGTTACATTGCCCAAATTAGACGTTTCCAAAACCACCGGTTGTTGACTGGGTTGAGTCATTGGATTCATGTATTGTGTTTGTTGAGGTGGTTGTTGTGATTGGCTTGCAGTATAGAATGCTGCTTGCTGCATTGGAGAGAATGGTGAAATATAGGAATTATTGTATTGTTGTTGTGGTGGTGGTGTGTATGATGGTTGTGAGTAGGATGAGGTTTGTGCAATGTAGTTGATGGTTGGTTTTGGTGGTTCCATGACATTTGAAATACAAGCAACATGTGGTGCCACTACTCCTCCTGGACTCGAGTTTCCAACTGGTGCTGAAGTACCTCCAAAATATAAACTTGGATTCTGAGGAATCTGTGATCTTTTGGCTTTCCTCTTTTCCTCAAGCTCTTTGTTCTCCAGCTTCTGCACAAACTCATTAATAGTCCAGAATTTGTAAGCATCATTCTCTTTGAGAACTTCCACATGCTGATCCCAGTAAGGTGGTAGAGCATCTGCAAACTTGTCCACCAAATCTGTCATAGGAATCTGTATACCATAACTAGACAACTCAGTTAGTAAATGACAATATCTAGGAGTTAATTCTTTTAGAGTTTCATTTCCAACATAAGTAAAATTCTCAAACTCTTTTCTCAACTCCTCCATCCTCAACCTTCTCGTCTTTTCATTACCATCATGCCTATTCTTGAGCACATCCCATAGTTGCTTAGACGTAGTACATGTCCCAAACTGATGTAGCAAATCGTTTGTGATAGCCTGAGTCAACTGGGAATAAGCTTTCTTCTCCACAGCAAACTTCTTTTTCTCCTCTTCTGACATACTCTCCAATGGAACTGGTTCACCGGTATACTCCAGAACCGGTGCAGTGTAACCTTTAGCTATCATCCTCCAAGCCTCTGCACCCTCCACTCCCATGCCTTCCAGATGGATCTTAAACTTTTTCTGCCATTGATTATATTCTTGCATCTCCATGAGCTTAGGTGGCCGATTCCCGCTACCTGAAGATAAGTCATTTATTAGTGTGGAAATAGCATTGGTAGTTTGAGTATTTACCACCGCTGCTGCTACTCCCCAATAGTCAGGTTGTGGTGCTGGAGGTGCAACACTCTGAGGCATCGAGCTAGTCATCTCTATGTAATTGATTGGTTGCGAAGACTGTGTGCTCGTCTTTTGGGCTGCCACTGTCCATGGGTCCATCGTCACTTGATGTTGTGTTGTTGCTGGTCTCAGGGTAGTCGGAAAATTCCACATAATGTTTACGATCTTAGAAAATCACAACACTTAGAAAATTTTCCAAACTCAGATCTACGTTCGCCCAGACAATCCTACTTTCGTCCCTTTTGAGTCCACTTTCGTCCAAAAAGTCTCAGCCGAAGGTAGAATATGTAACAGAATGTAGAATATCTATAACAGTTTCCACGTTCGTCCAATCTGACTCAGGTTCGTCCACTTGATTTTCACCTTCGCCCGCCCGACGAATCGAAGGTGGAAATTCTTACCCGAAAGTGAAAACTTCAAACACAAAATTCCAGGTTCGACCAAACTAAACCTATATTCGACCAGAAAACACTCACTCTCGCCCACTCTAGGTCAGGTTCGCCCACAACAAAGCACATTCGACCATTTTGACTTTGAAAAACGGTTACACATTGAAAAACGGTTATTTTGATCTCTGATTTTCAAAAGTTTATGGATTTGGATGATCTTTATCAGGTTTTGATTCGGAATTGATTTGGAACAACTTTAATTCTTGGAAAACTTGATTTTAACCACAAATTCAACTCTAAATCAATCAAAAACACTCAAAAACCATTTTCAATAAAAAAACAGATGTATTTTGACCAAAATTATGTCCAAATCAGCTCTGATATTATCAGTTTTGTTGTTGTATGATCCGTATAGCTCTGATACCACTTTGTAGTTGAAAAAATTTAGCTAAAACAGGAAAATATGATCATACAAGTCACAAATCTAGGTGCGGAAACCCTAGATATGAACAAAATGATAATACTCGAATCAAAACACGTAAAACATCATTTCAAAGACTTTTTCATAGATTGACTTTCACATAAACTTGATTACAATCACTCACACGTTAATCTAGACCTTCTAAACACTTTTACAAAAACCACACGAACCTGACCCTCAAACACACACTTTCTAAAACTCTCTAACTTAGAAAACATCAAAATCTATTTATACTAACTGCACATTCGCCCCTTTTCATGGTGCGAATGTGGACTGTGTCCACATTTGCCCATTTACAAGGTACGAATGTGATTCTCTTGTTCAGCAATCTTCACCTTCGCCCAACTTCTTCTACCTTCGCCCAAAACTTCTACCTTCGGTCCATCAGTAACACAAACTAACACATGTTAAAGCTAATCCAATCACTAGTCGCACTTCGTGCATCTACAGTAATCTAGTTTATACTTCTCGTTAAATGTAATGCTTTTTGAACATGATCATCGTTGCATGTAATCCATATTGAATGAATATAAAAGAAAATGGAAATCCACTTTATTGAAACTGAAATGATCGTAGCAATAGGCTGTTTATTACAAGTATGAAATAAGACCTTACAGGTAACAAATGCGCAATTGGGCTGCGTTCCATGTGCGTGGGATTGGGGTGCCATCTAAGCGTTCCAAAGCATAGGCACCCTTCCCCAATACTTCTTGAACTTTGTATGGGCCTTCCCAATTTGGCGCAAGCTTTCCTGGCTTTTCCGCGTTGGATGCTTTGCTATTCCGGAAAACATAATCCCCGACGCGGAAAGCTTCTGCTTTGACCTTAGTGTTGTAATACTTTTCGAGCTGTCGTTTGTAGTTAGCTTCTTTGACGGGACCTCCCTAACGCGGAAAGCTTCCGCATTCAGTTATGTTCTCAGAAGGGACCTCTGCGGCAAAATCTGCGAGTATCTGTCCTTTGAAGGATGTTCTGGATTTGTACTCAATCGTGTGTTCTCCTAACTCAATGGCCCACTTGGCCAAGCGTCCTGATAGTTCTGGTTTGCGCAGGATGTCATTAATGCGGAAATCCGTTAGGACATTTATGGGATGTCCTTGGAAGTATCTCCGCAGTCTCCTTGACGCGTGTACCAACGCTAACACCAGCTTTTCCATCGTGGAGTAACGAGTCTCCGCATCAAGCAAAGTTCGACTAACATAATAAACTAGAGTTTGAACGCCTTTTCGATCAACCAGGAGGACAGCACCGATTGCTTTTTCAGTTACTGACAAGTACAACGTTAATGGCTCTTTTCGAAATGGTGCTGTGAGCGTAGGCAAGTTGCTCAAGCATTCTTTCATTTCTTTGAAGGCAGCCTCCGCCTCCTCCGTCCATCTGAAATTTGACTTCTTGATGCAACTTTTCAATGTGTTTACAAAAGGGAATGACTTGGACGCATAGTTTGAGAGGAAGCGGTTTAAAGCTACTAAGCGTCCCATTAGTGTCTGAACTTCCCGGACGGACGATGGGGATGGCATGCGCTCGATTGCCTATACTTTATCAGGATTTGCGCGAAAACCATCTTTGGTTACAATTACTCCCAAGAACTTGCCTTCTTCCATTCCAAAAGAGCATTTACTCGGATTAAGCTTCATTCGGACTGTGCGGAGTTGATCAAAAGTTTTTTGGATATCCAAGAGCATTTGGTCCTCTTCTGTGCTTTTGATGACCAAATCGTCCACATAGACTTCAAGATTGACCCCAATTTGTTTATTGAACACAGTGTCCATCAAACGCTGATAAGTGGCTCCTGCATTCTTTAGCCCGAACGACATCTTTGTATAGAAATAAGTGCCCGTCTCCGTACGGAAAGATGTCTTGTCTTCATCCACTTTTGCCATTTGAATTTGGTGATATCCCTTATAAACATCAAGAAAACACTTGAATCTGAATGGTGCCAGGGAGTCCACCTTCAAGTCAATCTCGGGCAGTGGATAACAGTCTTTCGGACAAGCCTTGTTTATATCTTTGTAATCCACGCACATCCGCCAACCCCCATTGGACTTTCCAACCATGACTGGGTTAGCAACCCAGGTTTGGTATCTTGTTTTGCGCAGGATACCTGCGTGTTAGGATCAGAGGGCTTGATTGTTGTGATGTATGATTAATGTAACAGTGAAATGAATGAAGTATGAATGTAAATGCAGCGGAAATTATCACAACAAGGGGAATACTGTTTTGATGACTTAAATACTTTTTATTAAACTTATAAGATTAAACAGTACAAGTACACAGCTCCCCCTCAGCCCTTGATCACCCAGTAATATCCTTTAATGAATATTGATCTGAGCGATAGATAGAACGGTTGTGAAACTGTTCTATTTATAGGGTTTCAGGATATTAGGAGCGTGATCAAGTAGCCAATAAACTATTACAAAATACAGCTAACCAATCGCACTAAGCCATACTAGACAATGGCTGGTAAAGTTCTGACACAGAAGCACTACTGTTCTATTATAATAAAGTCTGTTGGTGAAACCGCTGTTGCTGAAACTGCTGTTGATCTCTTTATCAGTTGTTGTAAAACTCTGAAGGTCTTCAGTTGTTGTAACCTCTGTTGTTCTTCAGTAGTTGCAAAACTCTGTTGGAGCCTAACAGCTGTTTGACTCCAACAGATCTTCTCAGCAGTGGTTTCCTCAGCAGTGGTTTCATCAGTGGTTTCCTCATCAGACCTTTGCTCTTCAGCTGTTCAACCATCAGCTGTTTGCTCATCAGTAGTTTGCTCAACAGCTGTTTGATCAACAGCTGTTTGGTCTTCAGTAGTTTGGCTATCAGCTGTTTGACTCTTCAGCAGTTGTTAGATCTTCAGTACTTTGTAACTGCTGATATCAATCTTGTAATAGTTAGGAACTGTGTATATACTTATTATTATTATGGATCAATTAAGATAGTCTTGTTTTGGCTTTCCAATCATCTGTTCTTCAAAGGGTTCGATAGCAACCCAACAATCTCCCCCTAGAACAGATGATGCCAAAATCTAGACTTTATTGTTGATCTTTATTCCTCATCAATTTCTCTCTGATTTGGCCTTTGAATTGTAGTTCAAAGTTCAGAGAGAATAGGTCTTCAGTATCCCTTTCGAGTACAAGACTCAGCAGATCTTCTAAATCATTCTCATTAAGCCCATAAGCATCATTCATGCTGATATGTTGTACATCTCCATCAGACCTGAGCAGGGTCAATTCGTGGGTGACTTTATTGCACTTCCACTTTAGAATTTTTGAATCTGATGGTTTCCTGGGTTGAAGTTTTATTGATGATGAGTTGGGTGAGGGAGGCCTACCAATCATTTCCCTAAGCTTGTCACTGACTGGGTCTGAATGACTCAGAATTTGATTCCTCAGACCTTCTTTTCTATATATGTCATAGCTTTCTTTAGCACCCTCTTCAGTGTCAGCAGCAGCCATTTCCCTATGTCTCTTCAGATGTTTGATTGCACCAATGTTGATATCTGAAGTAGACACCAGACTTTCCATTGTCAAAGTCTGTTTGGTCAGCTGAATATCTTCAGGGTACACAGGCTTCTTAGGAAGTGTAGGGTCTGTGAGCCTAGCCTGTTCAAGCTTTTTGTAGGTCTCAATCAGTCTAAGCTCTTTCCACCTTGCCACTGACTTCATCTCACCATACTTAGCTTCCACAATTTCTGCCCTCATCCTCTTTAACTTCAGAGCCATTCTTGGATTTGTCTTGCTTTTGGACCAGTTTGGAGGAGTTGGCTTGTTGACTGGATTCTTTGACATCTGTTCAATTCTATCAATCTCAGCCTTGAGGGCTTGTGTGGTCCAGGCAGCAAATTGTTGTCTGGTGGCTTTGTATGGCTTGTGAGCCATGATGTGGTCAATGCAGGCTTCCTTGACTTCCTTTTCAGCATCTTCTGTCATTGGTTGATCAGACATACTGTTGCTCAGCTCTTTTGCATAGTCTTCAATTCTTCTCAATTGGCTGAGCACAGCAGATGTGATGCTTGTGGCTACCCTGTCATCCTTCCCTATGCACCTTTCCTTTATGATCATGTCTGCCTGTTGAGCCTTAATCTCCAAATACTTTTCAAGGTTTTTGGGCTTCTCAAAGGTTTTAGGAATGGAAGGGAAGGTGAGTGAAGATATGTCATCTGAGGTGAAAAACAACTCAATCTCTCCTTTGATTGCATTAATCTCAAGAGGATATTGAGTTTCTAGGGTAATGGTAATGGGAGTGGTTGGTGATGGTGGTTTTGGTGGATGTGAAGAGATGGGAACAGCTGCAATGGGTGGTTGGGTTGATGAAGGGTGTTTAGCTGTGTCATCATCAGACTCATCTTCTTGAATAACAAAAGTAGTCTTTCTTCTTTTGTATTTAAGTGTGGGAGATGGTGGTCTTGATGATGGAGTAGGGATGGATAGTTCTTGTGGTTTTGTGGTGATGAGTGGTTCAGAGGTGAGCTTTTTGGATTGAAGGACAGAGGGTGGTACCCTGACATGTTGTGCAGGTCTTTTCTTCCTTTTAGAGGATCCCACATTCTCCTTTTCTTGTTGCTCAACCTCTCTCTGTTCAATCAACTTTTCAGCTTTGGCTTCTTTGGCCAGCAGTCTTGTTGATTTGGCTTGGGCAGCCTCTTCAGCCTTGACATTGGCGAATTCATCAATTCCTTTAGCTTTGTCAGGTTTGTGTGAAGAGGCAATGGTTGTGGAGGTAGGAGTTTGGGATGCTGAAGCAGACTTTTCTTTGTCTTGACCTTTTTGTGAAGGTTTGGTTTCAGCTGGAACAGACATTTTATCAACAGACTTTTTGTCTTGACCTTTTTCAGAAGGCTTAGTTCCAAAGGGATCAAGCTTCTTGAGATGATCCCTTCCACTCTCCCCCTTTTTGGCATCATCCCTTGTGAACTCATGATCATCATCATCACTAAGTATGGTGGTTGGAAATGAGCCAGTAGTTTTGAGAAGGTGCTCTTTAATAGCTTTGATGTCTGCCTTTGTATCATTGAATCTGGCATCCACCATGGTTCTGATTTCCTTCATGTAAGTTTCATGAGTCTGGTCAGCCAATTTTCTGTGAGCTATTATGATAGGACTCACTGACTTCCAGAGCTCAGAGGAGATGTCTTCTGTGGAGGGTTGCTTCTTTGTAAGCTCTTGCAGGGTTTGCATGATTGTCTTGACATCAGTCTTTATGTCATTGACTGATGATTCAATTTTATCCACCCTGTCCGTCAATTCCTTGTATCTTAACCCATCACCTAAGTTAATAGGATCAGCTGAGTCCCTACCAGAAGTGGTAGTTTTATCTGGTTGGGTTCTAGGAGGTGAGTCCATGAAGAAACCACCAGATGCCCCTGGTTCTTGGTACTGGGGACTTCCAACTGGTGTAGATGTCACTTTAGTGGCCATCTCAGTTGTTGCCATCAAGAAAGGCTTATGGATGTAACCACTGTCCTGCTGTGAGACTATGGTCTCTACAGTAGTAGTGGCTGCTTTACTTGACAAACCACCTTGAGTTACATGTAACTCAAGGGGTGTAGCCTCCTCTGTTTGTGTGAAAGCAGATTGACTTTTCTTTGGCCCAATCTCATGTTGAGGTATGCACTCAGTGACGGGTGGTTGAGTGGAACTGGTTTCAGCCAAAGTTTTGTCAATTGCTTCAAACAATGGTATGATAGTGGGGGGAATTGATGGTGTGGGTTGTGAAGTGATGAGTGTAGTAGCCCCGGGAGATGAGCTTGTCAACAGACTTTCAAAGGAAATATCTGCAACATGATGTGTGGCCCCTGGGCTTACAACATGATCCTTTGGAGAGGATGCATGAGGAGTTTGGCTGGTGGGAGACTTTTCCAACTGTTGAGAGGAAGTATCAACAGTGGTTGTTTGTTGCATTTGTGTTACAACAGGAATATCCTCTGGTATCTCAACCTCCAGAGTCACCTTTTTGGTTTTCTTTTTGGGGTGTGTGTTGGATGGAGTGGTCTTTTTGGTGGTGGCTGGTGTGGGTTTCACAGCACTGGTGGTAGTGCTATGATCACCAGGGGCAGTGGGCCCAGCAACAGAGGTTTGGACAGCAGTTGTTGTCCTAACCCTCTTTGCTTGTGTTTTAGAAACTTTTGTTTGTACAGATTTTTCATAATTAGGACCTAACATCCTTGTAAAAGTTTCAGTAGTCAAGCTATTCATTTGAAGTGGTTCACCTAGTTTAAACTCTTCTGCAGGTAAAAGTTTTTGTAGGATAACACTTAAAATTCTAGGATATAGCAAGAAAGCATTATTGGACCCAGCCTGAACCCCTTTCACATTGTTTGCCAAGTCCAAAAATAGTGCTTGGGATAAGTTATAATCAGTGTTAGTTAAAATTGCAAATCCCAAGTACTGGACTTTCAGTGGTATTTCATTGAAAGATGTTGTTTTAGGAGAGAGGCATACCAGTAAAGTATGAAAAAGAAATTTCATTTCTGGGGGGAAAAACTTTTTAAACATTGTAGCCCCAGTGAATTGGCCTTCATAGCCTCTCTCTTGGAACTCTGTGTGGAGTTCAGTTTTAGGGAAAGAGTCACTACCTGTAAGATCATTCAGTGAGAAGGTAGTGGCAATGGTTTGTGGGGTAATGGTTATATTGGTTTTACCAATGGTGGATGTGATGGATGTTGGCTTTTTGTCTATGTATTGGACCTCTGCTTTCAGCCAAAAGGCTTGCAGGGTATCCTCATAGATGGGAGCATCAAAAGTTAGGGCGTTTTTGTATTTGCAATTATTGAGGAGATCGATGATGGTGTGGAATTGACTATTGTCATCTGATTTTTCAAGAAATGGCTTGTAATTATGTGGGGATTTGAACTGAAGATCCATTTTAATGGAATTAGGGTATTATGGAAGTCGAAAGATTGAAATGGGTGGCAGTTAGTGGATTTTAGACGGTTGAAGACGAAGAGATGGTGAAAGCTCTGTTATTGTAATAACAGGGGTTATATAGGGTTTTGAAAAAGTAACCGCTGATGTGGCCAAAAGTCTGTTTGTAGAACAGACGTGGCAAACATCTGATGGAGGTTAGTGGATAGTGGGTGACAGTTGTTGTAACATCTGTTTGACTGTAGTCAAACAGATGTTTAGACAACAGGTGTTTTATCTGAGAAACAGATTTTTCAACCTCTTGGTGGAACATCTGATGACTATAGTCAACAGATGTTTAGGCAACAGTTGTTTTATCTGATAAACAGACTTTTCAACTTGTGGTGGAACATCTAATGACTATAGTCAACAGATGTTTAGGCAACAGTTGTTTTATCTGATGAACAGACTTTTCAACTTGTGGTGGAACATCTGATGACTATAGTCAACAGATGTTTAGGCAACAGTTGTTTTATCTGATGAACAGACTTTTCAACTTGTGGTGGAACATCTGATGACTATAGTCAACAGATGTTTAGGCAACAGTTGTTTTATCTGATGAACAGACTTTTCAACTTGTGGTGGAACATCTGATGACTATAGTCAACAGATGTTTAGGCAACAGTTGTTTTATCTGATGAACAGACTTTTCAACTTGTGGTGGAACATCTGATGACTATAGTCAACAGATGTTTGAAAAACAGTTGTTTTATCTGAACAGCAGATTTTTCAACTGTTGGTGGAACATCTGATGACTGTAGTCAACAGATGTTTGAAAACAGTTGTTTTATCTGAACAGAGTTTTAGAAACATCTGTTCAGATTTTTCAACCAGGGTTGTTTTATCTAAACAGGGTTTTTGAAACATCTGTTCAGATTTTTCAACCAGGGCTATCTTAGGGATTTTGTTGAACAATTTGCTACCATTTTAGTCCATATTAAGCATACCAATTCTGGAGATCAATCCTTCAAATGTGGATGTATCCAATGCTTTTGTAAGCACATCTGCAAGCTGATCTTCTGTTGGAACATGGTGCAAAGAAATCAATCCCTTTTCATAGCTGTCTCGCACAAAGTGGTGTCTGATGTCAATGTGCTTTGTAGTGGAATGGGAAACTGGATTTTTAATGATGTTTTCAGCTGCCTGACTGTCCAACATGAGTGGAGTCTTTAGGGCAGTTACACCAAAATCCAGTAACTGATTTTGAAGCCACATGAGTTGAGCTGTACAGCTTGCAGCAGCAATGTATTCTGCTTCTGCTGTAGATGTTGAAACAGCTGCCTGCTTTTTGCTTTGCCAGGAAATGAGAGCATTTCCTAGAAACTGGCAGCCTCCTGATGTGGACTTCCTTGTAGTGTGGCATCCAGCAAAGTCACTATCTGAATAACCTGAAAGCTCAATATTCCCATTAGCAGGATACCAGATACCAAGTGTGGGAGCACCTTTGAGGTATCTGAATATCCTTTTCACAGCAATGAGGTTAGACTTCCTAGGTGATGCCTGAGATCTTGCACAAACACAGGTGGCAAACATGATGTCTGGCCTTGATGCAGTTAGATACAATAAAGATCCAATCATGCATCTATACTGTGTTTGATCTACTAGGTCATCTTTGTCATCAATGAGTGCTTTGTTGGTACTCATGGGTGTACTACATGGTTTGCTGTCATTCATATCAAATCTTTTTAACAAGTTTTGAACATACTTGTTTTGATGTATGAATGTACCATTTTGTAGTTGCTTGACTTGTAGTCCAAGAAAGCACTGAAGTTCACCCATGGCACTCATTTCAAACTCAGCTGTCATGAGTTTTCTAAACTCCTCACACATATTGTTACATGTGGATCCAAAGATAATGTCATCCACATATATTTGTACAATCATTAAGTGTTTTCCCTTCCATTTTAAAAATAAAGTTTTATCAATTTTTCCTCTTGTAAAACCAATTTTCAGAAGGAAAGTGGAGAGAGTTTCATACCAGGCTCTAGGTGCTTGTTTCAGGCCATACAAAGCTTTGTTAAGCTTGTAGACATGATCTGGATGGAAGGTGTCTTCAAATCCAGGTGGTTGGCATACATATACCTCCTCCTGAATCTTTCCATAAAGGAAAGCACATTTGATATCCATTTGATACACCTTGATGTTGTGGTTGACAGCAAAGGCCAAGAAGAGTCTGATGGCTTCTAATCTTGCTACAGGAGCAAAAGTTTCATCATAGTCAATTCCTTCTTCTTGTCTAAACCCTTGAACCACTAGCCTGGCTTTGTTCTTGACAACAATACCCCTTTCATCAGTTTTATTTTTGAAGACCCATTTTGTGCCTATAGGATAAACACCCTTTGGCAATGGTACAAGTTCCCATACTTGTTGTCTTTTAAACTGAAGAAGCTCTTCTTGCATGGCTTCAACCCAACTATTGTCTTTTAGTGCCTCTTGGTACTTGACAGGTTGATTGAGGGATAAGAATCCTGCAAAAAGACAAATGTTTGAGGACTGCTGTCTTGTCAGCACTCCAGCATTGATGTTGCCAATGATTTGGTCTGGTGGATGGGATCTCAAATAGATAAGGTCTCTTGTATAGGGAACTATGGCATTTTGAGGTGAGGCACACAGATGTGTATCATCTGTGGCAACATCTGTTGGCATTGGTGTATTGCTAACAAATGTCTGAAATGGAGGTGGAGGGAGTGATGTGTGAGAGGTGAAATCTGTCTGACTTTTATCCACTGATGGTGGACTTTTGTCAGCAGAGGTTTGGGGGTGAGACTGATCAACTGTAGTTGATTCAGCAGAGTTTTGACAGTTGTTTTGAACAGCTGTGTCCTCTTGAATTATAGGAGAGACTTTGAGCTGTGATGGAATCACAGGATCCTCTCCATAATCCTGTGGTGGAGACTGTGGTGTACCTGCAGGGTTAGTTTTAGAAGATGTATCTTCAAATCTAAATTTATCTTGATCAAACAGTTCTGCAGGGTTAGAGGGGATTTTCAAAGATGAAAGTTCATTGAACTTAACATTCAAAGTCTCTTCTATGATTTTAGACTTTGTGTTAAACACTCTATAAGCCTTAGCCGTAGAAGAATATCCCATAAAGTAACCACAATCTACTTTGGCTGCAAATTTAGATATGGAATCTTTAAGATTTAGAATAAAGCATGGGCAGCCAAAGATTTTGAAAAATGAAATCAGAGGTTTAACATTAAATAGGATTTCATAAGAAGTCTTTTGATGCCTGGGGTTGATCAAAACTCTGTTTTGAACATAGCAAGTAGTGTTTACAGCTTCTGCCCAAAAGGACAGTGGTAACCCTGAATCTGCCAGCATTGTTCTTGCAGCCTCTATAAGAGTTTTGTTTTTCCTCTCAACCACCCCACTTTGTTCAAGTGTTCTTGGAATGCTATACTGCCTCACAATTCCTTTTGACACACAGAAGACATCCGACTCTTTGTTCCTAAACTCTGTTCCATTGTCACTCCTGATGACTTTTACTGGCAGATCATATTGTTTTTCAACTTTGATTACAAAGTCCTTCAAGATACCTGCAGTCTCATCCTTAGAGTGTAAAAAGTAAGTCCATGTAAACCTGGAAAAATCATCAACTATAACAAGACAATATCTTTTCTTAGATAAGCTCATGATTTGAACTGGGCCAAACAAGTCTATGTGCAACATTTGAAGACATTGACTGGTTTTGGACTCATTGATGGATTTGTAAGACACTTTGTGTTGCTTTCCTTTTAAACAGGAAATGCAGTGTTCATTACATGTGAAGGTTTTTGGTGGAAGACCTCTTACAAGGTGCTTATGAGAGAGAGTTGATAGTTTGAAAGTTAGTGTGACCTAACCTCCTATGCCAAAGTCCTGTTTCTTTTGCTGAGGCAGTAGAAAATAAACAGACATTTGGCACAGGATTATCTTTCAACATATCAACTACATACACATTACCACTTCTATGAGCAACAAGTGATGCTGTACTCTCAGCTATGATAGACTCAATCTTTTTAACCACTTCTGGCCCAATAATCTTACAAGTTTTCTTAGTGAAGAATGACCCATAGCCTTTGTCACTCATTTGTGAGACACTAAGAAGATTAAATTTAAGATTATCAATAAGATTGACATTTTCAAACTTGAGCCTTCCTGCCTGAACAGACCCTGAACCCAATACCTTACCCTTTGAATTATTACCAAAAGATATATCACCTCCCCCATGAGCTATGAAATCTCTGAGCAAGGTTCTACATCCTGTCATGTGCCTGGAACCTCCACTGTCCACATACCAAAGACTTTCTAAACCAATAGAAGTTCCCTGCACAAGTAATAAATGGGTTAGTTTTGGTGGGTATCCAAAGCCTTTGTGGCTTTGGATGGGTGGTCAGACTTTGTAGTCTCACGATGTGAGGAAAGGTCAGTTTTTGCACCAGGTTTTTGAGCAGGGCTTAACAACTGCTGCTGGTTATGACCAGCAGATGTTTGACCATTTCCTATCAGATGATGGTAACCAAAGGGATGTCTATTTACTAGTGGTCTAGGAGGCCTTCTGTGATTAGCATAGACATGTGGTGACCTATGGTAAGGCGGCTGACCAAGTCCTCTTGGGTCCTGGTTAAGTGGAAAGACATTTGTTACCTTGATATCTCTGGGAACAGAGTTTTGATTTAAATTCCTGGTAACAGATGTTTGAACAGATGTTTGCATCTGTTCAGATGTTTGAACAGATGTTTGCATCTGTTCAGACCTTCCCTTTGAGGTACTTGTCACAAGACTTCTCTTGGTTTTAGATTTATACTCATAAAGTTCAACATCAAAGTTTTTAAGATAAATACACTCCTGAGTCTTGTGATTCTTCTTGCCACATATAGTGCAAGGTGGTTCAGGATTCCAAATGCTTGTTCCTTTGCTAATTTCAAAAGCTTTTAGAAGAAAACTGTTTTTAGTAACATGATTCTTCCTTTCACAGAAACTACAAAACAAGCCTAGGTCCTCATCTCTCCTTCTCCCTTTGACTATCTTCTTTCCAACAGATGTTGTAACATCTGTCTGAAGATTTGTAAAGGGAATGATGGTGGGCTGTGGTGTTTTAGCACCATCAGGAATGATGATGGCCTGTGGAGCTTTAACACCATCAGGGGTGGAGAAATTTACTGGTTTGAAGTTATCAAGAACATCACACTCATCTGACCATGTAGGTTTAAACTCATATTTTTTAATAGCAGTTTTAGATGAGGAACCTTCAGGTTTTGTAAGAAGAATCTTCTTACCATTTGGTTCAGTGACTTTTACATCTTGACCAACCAGATTTGTGGGAACTATCTCAACCAAATCAGATTCCTTTTCAATGGATTCATCAATAGTCTTGGCAAATCCAATACCAAATTTAATATGGCTTTTGGTCTGTTGGTTGAGTAGTATTTCATAACCTTTGCAAGATTCTACCCATTTTGCACAAGTGACCTGGGTAGATTTTAGCTCCTTTTTACAAACTTGATATTTTGATACCATAGTTTGGAGCTGGTCTTTGGTTATGCTTGCCTCATGTTTTAGGTTGCTGATCTCAGATTCTTTTTCAGTAAGTTTAAATTTTAGCTCTTTAGAAAGTTTTTCAAACTGATTTTCAGAATCTAAGATCTTTTGTCTAAGGTTTTCATTTACTTCTTTTATGTTAGCAAAAGCTATAATACAGTTTTCTGAACATAAGTTCTGTAGAACTTGAGAAGATACCTTAGTAGCAGCCATTAATGCACAATCACACTTGCACTCACACTCACTGGGGTTCCATGGATCGGAGGTATTTGCAACTCCTTCCTCTATCTTTGTACCTGAAATCTTTTCATCAACAACATTATTTATCATGTCAGTATGCACCACTTCCTCAGATTCAGTTTCTTCATCTATTGTCTCTAGTGCCATGAGACAGGATTTTTCTGGTTCATCTGTGGCAACTAGAGCAAAGTTCTCATCTGTTAGCTCATCTGGTACGCTGCTCCAATCAACAAAGCCTTGTGTGAAGAGACTCTGTTGAATGGGTTCTGCAGGTGCAGCTTGAGGCATTTGTGCCTGAGCAACAGGAGCTTGAACATACTGAATCTGAGGGACAATAGTCTGGACAAATTGGATAGGGACAGTGTTTGAGGATTGAGCAAAATGAGCAGTGTTCTGCACATTTGGAGTAGGGGTATAAGAATGTTGAGGTCTTTGATTTGGATAGGAGATCATAGGAGTATTATTTATGCTCCTGCATTCCCTAGCAAAATGACCAAGTTTTGAACACTTATAACATTTTATTTTGGATTTATCCAACCCTACCCTTGATCCCCCATGCAGCCCTTGAAATCTTCTTCCAGATTTCTGGTAGAACTTATTAGTTCTAATGCTCAGAAGGGCCAGTTGATGCATGATGTCCATTTCCTCTAGGTCTAAGGGGTCAAAGTATTGTAAGTCATTGTACACAAAAGATGTGTTGTCAATGGAAGAGATCTCATTATTAGCAGCAAGAGCATAACTTGGTGAGCTATGATCAGTGTTGAAACCGGTGGTTATGTCAATATAATGATCATAGCCTTGGTCCTTTCCACTACTAGAGGTCTCTTCTTGACCAAAAAGTGCTGTGCTACCAAAAGTGTAGTCATCAGTCATCTTTCCAGAATCCTGGAGCTTCTTTTTCTGGTTAAGCTCTCTTTCATAAGTTAAGAGCTTGCCATGAAGCTGGGTCAAACTTAAATCTTTGAAACCAATTGAGTTTCTGGTTACAATTGCTATAGTGTCCCATTTATCAGGTAGAGATCTTAAAAACCTATGGTTTAATGTTGAGTTAGGAAATGTCAGATCTACCAGTTTTAGTTCACTTATGAGGCAACTGAACCTCTCAAATTGTTGTGTTAATGATTCCCCTTTTACATGACTGAAAGTTTCATATTGTTGATTTAAGATTTCACGATTGTTTTCAATCACCTCCTCTGTTCCTCCAAATTGTTCTTTTAAAGCATCCCACAATTCTTTTGCACTATTACAGTGTAATAGTCCAGCATAGATATCATTTGGTAGAGCCATTGCTACAATGCTGAAAGCTTTGGCATCTAACTCAAATTTTTGAAAATCCTGCTCAGAATAGTTTTCAGGATTCTTTTTCACTAGAACTTTTGGGTCCTCAGCACTTGGGACTGTAGGAACATGAGGGCCAAAGATAACAGATTTCCAGCACCCAGTGTTTTGTTCAGCAAGAACATGGCCCATCCTACGTTGCCAGATATTGTATTCAGATCTGACAAGCATAGGTTGCTTGTTTCTTGTGCCAGTGTTGCTCATGTCATTAACTTGAGACATGTTAGGTTGATTTTAAGACAAGGTTTTTGAAAATTTATTTTTAGAATAAAAAGACTTTTACCAGGCAATCAACCTACAACTGAGTATCAATAATTGTGAGCTGATCTTTTACGTTAAATTGATTGTAAGATCGAATTTAACTGACCAAGCTCTGATACCAATTGTTAGGATCAGAGGGCTTGATTGTTGTGATGTATGATTAATGTAACAGTGAAATGAATGAAGTATGAATGTAAATGCAGCGGAAATTATCACAACAAGGGGAATACTGTTTTGATGACTTAAATACTTTTTATTAAACTTATAAGATTAAACAGTACAAGTACACAGCTCCCCCTCAGCCCTTGATCACCCAGTAATATCCTTTAATGAATATTGATCTGAGCGATAGATAGAACGGTTGTGAAACTGTTCTATTTATAGGGTTTCAGGATATTAGGAGCGTGATCAAGTAGCCAATAAACTATTACAAAATACAGCTAACCAATCGCACTAAGCCATACTAGACAATGGCTGGTAAAGTTCTGACACAGAAGCACTACTGTTCTATTATAATAAAGTCTGTTGGTGAAACCGCTGTTGCTGAAACTGCTGTTGATCTCTTTATCAGTTGTTGTAAAACTCTGAAGGTCTTCAGTTGTTGTAACCTCTGTTGTTCTTCAGTAGTTGCAAAACTCTGTTGGAGCCTAACAGCTGTTTGACTCCAACAGATCTTCTCAGCAGTGGTTTCCTCAGCAGTGGTTTCATCAGTGGTTTCCTCATCAGACCTTTGCTCTTCAGCTGTTCAACCATCAGCTGTTTGCTCATCAGTAGTTTGCTCAACAGCTGTTTGATCAACAGCTGTGTGGTCTTCAGTAGTTTGGCTATCAGCTGTTTGACTCTTCAGCAGTTGTTAGATCTTCAGTACTTTGTAACTGCTGATATCAATCTTGTAATAGTTAGGAACTGTGTATATACTTATTATTATTATGGATCAATTAAGATAGTCTTGTTTTGGCTTTCCAATCATCTGTTCTTCAAAGGGTTCGATAGCAACCCAACACTGCGTCCAACAGCTCAGCTACTTGTTCGTTCATGGCCTTTGTTTTCTCCGGCCCCATGCTGCGCTTCTTCTGGACAATTGGTTCAACGGATTTGTACACGTTGAGCTTGTGTTCCGCAATGTGGCGTGGAACACCAACCATATCTGTGGGTTGGAAAGCGAATACATCCATATTCTTAGTCAATAGCTGTTTCAAATGCGTACGAATGGTGTCGGAGATTACTGGGCCTATGAAAACCGTCTGATCCGGGAATTTTGGGTTAATAACCCACTTTTCAGGATCAGTGCGGTTTGCTGGCTTCATTATCTTGGGGGGCTTGCACGTTTCGGTTGCGTGGCAATTTTTGTTTCCGCGTATGAAGGCCACACCTCCGCGCGTTGGGAAACCAACCATCTGGTGCGGCGTGGACGCGTTGCAGTTAAACTTAGCCAATCCTTCCCTTCCAATGAGAACATCATGCGATGAGTTCACTGGTAGGACCATGAAATCACAAATCTCCGTTCGGGAGGAGTTGTCCGTCTGTCCATGTGACGGGGAGTGTGAGCATACCAAGGGGGATGATTACCTCGTGGATGAATCCCGATATCGGCTCTGTGGCTGGAACGAGCTTTTCCTTATCCTCGGCATCTAGTTGATCGAAACACTGTTTGTACATAATATCAGTACTGCTCCCATTATCAAGGAACATGTATCTTGTGCGGTAATGTCCTATGACTCCGGTTATGATCAGCGGTGTTGTGGAGGACGCTCCTCCTTTAACGCGCGACATGATGACAGGTGCCTCTTTCCAGGAGTCATCTTGAGCAACGGAATAAGATCTCTTCCGTTGACTCCTGTTGTGAGTCATGTAACAGTGGTGACGATCTGAGCGCTGCACATGATGCGCATTGAGGTTCTTGATCTTTTTATGATTGGGATCAACTTCCCCCTGTGGGTCTCTCGGTTTCTTCCGCATATTCTTCACTAAGTGAGATAGCTGACCTGATTTGATTGCATTCTCAATCTCCATCTTCAAGCTATAGCAGTTGTCCGTTAGGTGGCCGTAATCTTCGTGGTACTCACAATATTTTGTTGTGTCCACATTTCTTCTGTCTTGCTTTAATTCCCTAGGCTTGGGAAAATGGACTTGCTCGGTTTTCAGGACTTCCGAGGGTGTTTTGGACAGTGGGGTCCAATCATAATTCTTCTTACTTGGTGGTCTCGAGTCACGCGGGTGCTTGTTATTAAGATAGTGCCGCGCATCTTGCCCTGAGGAGTATTTCCCCTCATCTGCTGCACCCGAAATTCTGGACCATACGGACTGTTTCCCCTTTCCTTTGTCGTGCGTGTTTGCACTTTGGTTTCCGTTATGATGGAAATTCTTCGAGCGCGTAAACGAGCGCTCTGATGATGCATACACCTTTGCAGCTTCTATGAGTTCATCCCAAGCTTCGGGCACGCCTTCCTTCCCGGTTAGGCATCTCATGAGGTCATCATTCCGCACTCCGTGAATGAATGCGACCCTGGTAAGTTCTTCGCCACACCCCATTTGTAGGGCTTCCTTGTTATATCGAATGATATAATCTTCCAGACTTTCATTATCTTTCCGGGAACATAGTAAAATTTGAGCCTTGTCTTTCTTGTGCTTCCGAAGATGGGAGAAATGATTCTTGAACTTTTTTATCAAATCGTCAAAGTCTACTAGACTTCCTACCGGTAAACTTTCATACCAGACCCTTGCCGCTCCCGTTAGGGTTTGGATGAATAGGTGGCACCAAGCTTGAACCGGCCACGGCTTAGAACTGCCCGCGCAGTCAAATGTATGCAAATGGTCGTCTGGGTCACGTAGGCCGTCATACTTTCCAATTGTGTTCGGCAGCTTGCATTCGACTGGCATAGGTGCCAGCGCGATTCTTGCGCAGAACTTGGATCTTTCCGCAAACGACTTTGGACGATATGGTTTATTAAGGTCATCATCTGGGTGGGCCTGGTTGCTGGCTACAGACTTAGAACGCGGTTTCCAAGTTGGATCAGAATTGATCTCGTTTTCTGACTCATAGCCATCGGGTTCCCCGTTCAGGTTGACGTGGTCCTGAACGTGAGTATTCCTACCACGTTCTCCACCACGTACCGACTGACGAGCTTTGGCTGTAGGACAAACAACAGGCTGTTCGTCGTCCTGAGAGTCTTCTTCAATGTCGAAACTTAATGTTTTTCTTGACTCAAACCTGGCTATTGCTATTAACTTCTTTTGGTATTCTGCTATTGTCTTAGCACTTTCTTGGGCCAGCCATTCATCCAGGTCTTCCACAGGTTCTTCAGTTGGCTTCTTTTGTGCTGCTAACGCCGCTTTTCTTGATGCAAACAGTTGAAAATTCGTAGCAGCTTGTTTCTGATTCACGTTCTTAGTCATCGTGGTTGGTGCTCCTGTGTCTTGATTCTGCTGCACTCCATCGTCGATAGTGATGGGGTTGGCATGTTGTTCGGCTCCAGAATCCATTGGTACTAGTTTGAAAGATTAGTAGACCGTAAGGGATGGCGCCAATGAAGAAACAAATAGTCTAACCTCCTGGTGGGGATGATAGACCAGATGTTACCACAAGATTGATCCTTCACTAGCACTTCCTGGATGGGAGTAACCTGCAAGTAAAGTTGATGTGGGTAGGGAGACAACTACACAAGGTAGTAGTTTATAACAAAAACAGGGGTGAATGGGGATACTATCAAGTGTGATAGCTCTTAGGGTTAGCCAAAAGTGTCCTCTCTATTAAGGATATGATCCCTTATATAGAGGTGGACGTATGCCACCATTACCCAAAACCCTAATCGTAATGGGCCAGGCCCGATTAGGGTTGTCTCCACTACCCTAGACTATATTAGTAAAGTAGTTAAGAGATAACTATAAATAAGGAAAGGTTGGAACGGATACCGCTTTTACCGTTAACACGCGCGTATATTGCTCCATGATTGTAGGCAGTCCGTTGTTACCTTCCTTGTTGGAGAAGTTTCTTTCATGCGCGGAGAGTTGTTCCGCGGGGTTGTATTAAGGGTTTGGGTATGCTCTGCGCAGTGATGAGCACCCAATCCCATCATACCGATAGTTTCGTCCTTTAAAACTCGAGTCTTTTCTTGTGTACGAATCTTTATGTGATTGTCGCATCGTGTGTCCGATTTTGGTTCGATCTGCTTCGTATCATTTATCTGAGTCTGTTGCACGATCAGATATCTTATGGCCTTTTCGTTCCTCCATTCGGGTGCCTGAAACTTCAAATGGACCGATAGTTACGTCCTTTAAAACTCGAGTCTTTTCTTGTGTACGAATCTCAATGTGATTGAAGCATCGTGAGTCCGATTACCGTTCGATCAACTTCATATCCTTTATCTGAGTCTGTTGAATGATAAGATATCTTATGCCCTTCCCGGTCCTAAATTCGGATGCCCAAAACTTCAAATACACCGATTGTTTACGTTCTTTAAAACTCGAGTCTTTTCTTGTGTACAAATCTCTACGTCATTGTTGCATTATTAGTCCGATTACCTTTTGATCAGCTTCATATATGTTATCTGAGTCTCTCGCATGGTCAGATATCTTATGGCCTTCTCATTCCTCCGTTCGGGTGCCCGAAACTTCAAATGTACCTATAGTTACGTCTTTTAAAACTCGAGTCTTTTCTTGTGTGCGGATCAAAATGTGATTGTCACATCGTGAGTCCGAAAACCGTTCGATCAGCTTCATATCCTTGATCTGAGTCTGTTGCATGATCAGATATCCTATGGCCTTTCCGTTCCTCCATTCGGGTGCCCAAAAGTTCAAATGTATCGATAGTTACGTCCTTTAAAACTCGACTCTTTTCTTGTGTACGAATCTCTATGTCACTGTCGCATCGTGGGCCGATTACCGTCCGGTCACCTTCGTATCCTTTATCTGAGTCTGTTGCATGATCAGATATCTTATGGCCTTCCCGTTCCTCCATTCGGATGCCCTAAACTTCAAATGTACCGATAGTTACGTCCTTTAAAAGTCGAGTCTTTTCTTGTGTATGAATCTATATGTGATTGTCGCATTGTGAGTCCGATTACCGTTCGATCAACTTCATATCATTTATCTGAGTCTGTTTCATGATCAGGTATCTTATGTCCTTCCCGGTCCTCAATACGGATGCCCAAAACTTCAAATGTACCGATTGTTACGTTCTTTAAAACTCGAGTCTTGTCTTGTTTACGAATCTCTATGTGATTTTCGCATCGTGAGTCTGATTACTGTTTGATCAGTTTCGTATCCTTTATCTGAGTCTGTTGCATGATCAGATATCTTATGGCCTTCCCATTCCTCCATTCGGGTGCCCGAAACTTCAAAGGTATCGATAGTTACGTCCTTTAAAACTCGAGTCTTTTCTTGTGTGCGAATCTCTATGTGATTGTCGCATCGTGATTCCGACAACCATTCGATCAGCTTCTTATCCTTTATCTGAGTATGTTGCATGATCAGATATCTTATGGCCTTCCCGTTCCTCCATTCGGGTGCCCGAAACTTCAAATGCACCGATAGTTACGTCCTTTAAAACTCGAGTCTTGTGTACGAATCTATATGTGATTGTCGCATTGTGAGTCCGATTACCGTTCGATCAACTTCATATTCTTTATCTAAGTCTGTTGCATGATCAGATATCTATTGGCTTCCCGTTCCTCCTTTCGGGTGCCCCTAACTTCAAATGTATCGATAGTTACGTCCTTTAAAACTCGAGTCTTTTCTTATGTACGAATCTCTATGTCATTGTCGCATCGTGGGTATGATTACCGTCCGGTCACCTTCGTATCCTTTATCTGTGTCTGTTGGATGATCAGATATCTTATGGCCTTCCCGTTCCTCCATTCGGGTGCCCGAAACTTTAAATGTACCGATAGTTACGTCCTTTAAAACTCGAGTCTTTTCTTGTGTACGAATCTCTATGTGATTGTCGCATCGTGTGTCTGATTTTTGTTTGATCTGTTTCGTATCATTTATCTGAGTCTGTTGCATGATTAGATATCTTATGGCATTTCCGTTCCTCCATTCGGGTGCCCGAAACTTCAAATGGACCGATAGTTACGTCCTTTAAAACTCGACTCTTTTATTGTGTACGAATCTCAATGTGATTGAAGCATCGTGAGTCCGAGTACCGTTCGATCAAATTCATATCCTTTATCTGAGTCTGTTGAATGATAAGATATCTTATGTCCTTCCTGGTCCTAAATTCGGATGCCCAAAACTTCAAATGTACCGATTGTTACATCCTTTAAAACTCGAGTCTTTTCTTGTGTACAAATCTCTACGTCATTGTTGCATTGTTAGTCCGATTACCTTTTGATCAGCTACATATCGGTTACCTGAGTCTTGTAACACCCCAACCGATGGCGGAAACATCGAGGTGTCACGTAGTAATGATTGTTCAATAGGTCATGGTACTAAATGAAAGTTGAATAATATTAAGCAATTTACAATTCATCTTACACGTAAAGAATACAAAAGTTGATTAATATAAACTTGATCCAAAGCTCCTAGATATTCCAAGACTTGTACAACTTCCAATAGCAAATAAACCTGAAACATGTTAAGTTGGAAAGATGGGGGGGGGTTAACTTTAAATAGTTGGTGAGAATACATAGGTTTTGCATATAGTTGAGAACAATAAGTTGTATAGCAAACATAGTTGAAGTATAATAACGAGTAATGATAGAATATGATTCCGACATGTAACAATGCGTCTTTTGTACAATCAAACCTTGTGTCGACTGAGACCTAACTCGCAAGTTAGTAAAAGTGTAACTGTTATCGATCATCATTGAATTTATGCGGGGGGGATGGGTTTGTCAGACCTATAGCGCTATAATCTAAACAGGCGGCTTGATCAATGTTAATGATTGTACTGTGTCTTTTTATTACAGTCAAATGATAGAATGAGTAAATGATAGTGTAATTGAATCACAAGTTTCAATAATGTAAGAATGAGTAAATGATAGTGTATAAAATGTTTAAACATGTTTCACCCCAAAATGTAAAACAGAAAAAAGGGCTATGTAAACTCACCTTAGTGTTAGAATTGAATCCCTTGATATAGAATAATTGTGGCCCTTGTGTCCAAATATCACCCTATTTATAAGGCAATAATTGAGTAATTGGGAAAACTTAAAAGTCTAAGTTTTCTAGTCTACTAGTAGTTCTAGGGTTCCTAATTTGGGGATAAGTAAATGTTTAGTTGCTAATTAGGTAAATTGTTAATAAATAAAAGAAATTCGGAAAAAAAATAAATAAAAGACTATTTATAGATTTTAGATTAAGGATGGTCATATTATAAGATTTAAATATGAAGATAATTTTTATAAAATTATTTTATCAAAAATTGAATATTTAGTCTGTTTATTTCTATTTGTCAAAATGTAATTTTAATATCTAAAAATATTAAAATTAAAGAAATTTCAAATTAAAATTTATATTTCTATTCTAAATGAACAAAAATAATTTATGTAAAATTTTGGTATAAAAATATTAAAAAATGAATTTACTATGATTTATTTATGATTAAAATAATAAAAATTAATTAAAAATATTAAATAAACAGTTTTCCTGAAATTAAAATTTATTTCTGGAACATTTATTTATTTATAAGTTTAAAATAATTTTTGTGGAATTTTATAAACCTGTTTGGATATTTTTATAGAATTTTAAAATTACAATTGAATAAATTTGTAATATTTATAATATATATTAAATAAATGATTTTTGAAAAACTAAAAATTGTATAATAAACTTTGTTATTAGATTAACATAAAATAATTTTTATAGAATTTTTAGTATTTAAAAACTATTTTTAAAAGAATATAGCAAATATAAGTATAAAAGGAAACTTAAAAAAAATGGTTGTTTGTGCCAGGACTCGAACCCGAGTACTCGACCGAGTCAGTGTCTTAAATCACAAGCCCACACCAGTCGGTCTGGACCCTGAGAACAATCATTGTTGATTCCAATTAATTATATAGATCACTTAGGTTAAATCGTTATTTATATAAAAAAATGGAGAGATGCCTGGAATCGAACCCAGACACGAGCCGGCCCAATGTGTTACCACAACGCTCCCATCCATCTGATCTATAGATTAGTTGGTTGTTTATTTTGACAAAGAAATGATTAAATGCGATTAGGAAGCATAACCATCTTCCCCAAATACAAAGAACGAACCCTAGATTTTCTAATCAAATCAATTCGGCTATAATAGTCGAATTGATTATGGGGGTTTCGAAGGGCAAGGGCCGATTAATATACAGAAGAAAAGAATTGTATCATACCAGTTGCAAGGTATCAAATTCGCAGGTCAACAGAAAAGTCAAACCAAACTCGTTTCTTAGAAGTAGAGTGATTGTGTGTGAGTTTAGAGAGAGGGGTTTTGATCTTCGGCACAATGGGGTGGTTTAGGTGGTTTCAATTTATAGTAACACTTATGAATTGAACGATTTGGAAAGTTGACTTGGGTTTGATTATAAGACGCGTAATTATCAAAATTTTGGAAGGTTTTTAATTGTAATTGGCGTGTATAATACGCGTAGTGATCTGTCAATCGAATTCCTTCCATAAACAGACCATTGGCACTCGTTTTCGAATTCAATTGAATGGGTTTGGTGGGTTTGACTTCTCGGAAGTTGACCAACAAACTTAGATTTTGTTTATGTATTAGTCGATCCAGATTAAATCACCAAACACCAACGTGGTTCAGTGGTTGTTGTTGCTTGTTGTTATTGTTGAACCGGTTTGGATGCGGGTTCGAATCCCTGTCCAAACGTTTATTTTTTAAAGCATTTTTTCATACATATAACTATGTTATTACGTATATTATGATTACACAAGGTAAAAAATGTTACGAAATATTTTTAAAACACCCTAAGTCATCGATATCCAATGGTTTCATTAGTACAAGAATAAAAACTACGAAACGTTACAAGTCCGTTGCATGGTCAGATATCTTATGGCCTTCTCGTTCCTCCATTCGGGTGCCCGAAACTTCAAATGTACCGATAGTTACGTCCTTTAAAACTCGAGTCTTTTCTCGTGTGCGGATCTCAATGTGATTGTCACATCGTGAGTCCGACAACCGTTTGATCAGCTTCATATCCTTGATCTGAGTCTGTTGCATGATCAGATATCTTATGGCCTTTCCGTTCCTCCATTCGGGTGCCCGAAACTTCAAATGTATCGATAGTTACGTCCTTTAAAACTCAACTCTTTTCTTGTGTACGAATCTCTATGTCATTGTCGCATCGTGGGTCCGATTACCGTCCAGTCACCTTCGTATCCTTTTTTTTTTTATAAAGGAGGCTTTGCTCCGGTAAATTTTATATAAAAATAAAAATATTTACAAAACATATCGGGCCAAGATCTATACAAAGTAACCTATCCAAACTCTAGATCAAGGCCCACACACAAGACAAAACTCAAAATAAAAAACTAAACAAACAAAACAAAACTCAGCCCACTAACCAAACTCAAAGCTATCGGGCCATCTATCTAAACCTTTTAAGCCCAACCCAATACAAAACCCAATAAACAAAACAAGAAGACCAATCCATATGCTGCCACTATCTAGTCTTCTAACAGCTATCTTGCACCCTTGAATACATTCCTTCCAGCCATTCTTTACATAATCCTTCAAATCCATGCCTTTTCCCCAATACTGCAAGTCCACATCTTCCAAAATATTGCCATTATCCGCTTCAGCATTCCATACCTGTGCAAAAATGTGACCTCTGATAGACAAATCAGCTGCAGATCCGCCATTTCTCCCATACATATTACAAGACACTTCAAAACTAACAATCTTATAGAAACCATACACAGCAACCTTCCCAACCCAATTACAATAAACCCAATCATTAAGCTGACTATTAACTGAGCAGCTAATAAACACCCTTAACAGAACATACTCTCTACAAAAAACAATAAGCTCAAAGATAACACTCTTTGCACAGGTCTTGAACATCAGCAGTCCCCAAAGACAATCATGCATCCAGATCCAGCTAACCCAACCCAAAATGCATCCCACCAAACCATTCCAAAAGACCAACCCAAAAAACCTAAAACTAAAAACAAGAAAAGGTTTCAGAAAAGAACAAATTAATAATGCAAAGGTTTCCCATCCTTGTGAGGAACTAAAAAATGAAAAAAAAAATTGGGGGTGGAGGTAAATGTCCTAAACACAAGGATAGGGTCCATCCTTATCTCTCCAAGGGCTGAGCACACTCCAGGCTCCAATCCTAACCACCAATACATCAACGCAGAATTGAATCCATCTCCAAAAAGTGAAAAGGGATTCAACAGATCATTTAATAAACCAAAACATAATAAAGAAGTTTGAATGAAATAAGGAAGCTTATTCAGCCAGATTTCTACCCAAACGCTTTTAGTGCACCTTATTACTGCAAGTTCCCAATTATTGAAACCCATCCCTCCCATAGGCAAGTGCCTTAGACTCATAAAAGACTCCACATTCAAACGAACAAGGCTCAACAAAGGCCATAAAGACCACAGGGTTCCTGACCAGTGAACAGTTCTAAAAAATACAAAATTTAGGGTGGAAACAAGTGTCCTAACTTCACTGATCAGATCCAACCTTATATCTCCCAGGTTACAGCTTACTCCAAGCTTCAAAAATCCTAACCACCAATCAAAATTCGCAGAATTGAACCCAATTTCAAACAGAGAAACAGAGTTCAATAGAATCTTTAGAAATAAAAAATACTTTGTCAACTTTTGAATTAAAACAGATGGCTTACAAAGCCAGGATTCTACCCATTCGTTTTTTGTGCGCCTTATTACTGCAAGTTCCCATGATTCGTAACCCACATCCCTCCCAGATAGAAGTTTAGTAAACAGAACAGACCAAGACACAAACTCACCCATTATGACCCAGACAGACGAAGACACAAACTCACCCATTATGACCCAGACAGACCAAGACATAAACACAAGCAGAATTCCCATCCTTTGATGACCTCTAAGAAACAAGAGACTCAACCAACAAGGACAAGATCCTAAACCAAAGGATGAGACCAACCTTATCACTCCATGAACCAGGCTTACTCCAAGCCTTAACAGTCCTAGCCACCGATCAAAATGAGCAAGATTAAGTCCATTCTTCCATAAGGAAGGGGAACCTAACAGATGACTCAAAAACCACAAAAATAAAAATAAGAAGAATTTGAAAGAACGAAAAAGACACCACCAAAACACACACCAGAAAACAACACCAGGAAGCCAAAAAGGCCAAGAAACTACCCCATATATACACAGTCTCTAGATTACAGCAAGTTCCCAAAACCCCAAATAAAACCCCAACCCTAAGTAATATTTAGAAATATTATTATCATTATTCAAAATATTATTATCATTATATTCATTATTATAATACTTAATATTACTACTATATTTATAGAAGATAAGCATAAGAAACACCCTTCCACCAACCATACCTCTAACAGCTACATACCATCCTTCCTCACCCAAACAATTATCCTTCCAATCCACCTTATACTTTCCACAAGAAATTTTACTAATCATTATCAGGACATAGAAACCCCTAGGTAGCAGCAGCCAACTGCACCTGCACAGAATGCTTCACATTCAAACCTGCCATCCTAAGCTTAACAACTTCCTGAATCTGCTGCCCAGCAATCTTAGCACTCCTCCTAGAGTTGCTAAATAATCTATTATTCCTCTCCTGCCAAATAAAGTATACAGCAGTAGCCAAACAAAGCCTTTGAATAATATTCCAAACAGACTTATTCACCACTCTTCCCTCTATAAACTGCACAACTGCATCCCAATCATCAGGAATATCCCCAAATCTAGCCAATACCTTTAACCTCCTCCAAATAGCATAGGAAAACTCACACTTAAAAAACAAGTGCTCATGACTATCAGGACAGGCCCCACACAAACTGCATTTCAATATACCTCTATATCCCCATTGCAACATCCTATCTTGTGTAGGAAGTCTGTACTTAAAAGCTAACCAGGTAATAAAAGCATGTCTTGGTATAGATTGACTAAACCACACAGATCTACTCCATTTAACATCAGTACCACCCTTAACCAAATCTTCATAAGCCACCTTAGTAGAAAAAGGCACCCTCTTTCCATCCTCTCTTTTCCACCAATACCTATCTCTAGTCATAGGGCATAACATAGGCACCTCAGTTTGAACCAACCAAGGATACTTACTAACCCATTCCTCAGGAAAACACCAACTCCCATTACTTACCAAATCAGCCAATTTACCCTTCAAATTAAACCCAGCCTTCCTAATATCTCTTTTGTCTATGACATTGATCAAAGGACCCTTACTATGCCAGCTGTCAAACCAGGCACTAATTAATCTACCATTCCCTACCTTTGCCACACAATGAGGCCTAATAATACTTCTACACCCCAAGATTTGCTTCCAACTCCAAGAATCAGAATTAGTTTCGACCACATCCCAAAAATTACATCCCTGCAATTTATATAATCTAATCCATTCAACCCATACAGAATCCTTATTATTCAACACATTCCAAATATGTTTAGACATTAAGGCAACATTTCTTTCTTTAAGAGAAGCAATTCCCAACCCTCCTTGAGATTTCTTAAGACACAAATCATCCCAGTTGACCCTAGCATAACCTTTTTTAAAATCCCCTTGGCACCACAAAAATCCTCTACATATCCTTTCCACATCATCATTTAAATTAACAGGCAAGATAAACAAGGAGGACCAGTACACAGTTAGAGAAGATAATACAGACTTGATCAACTACAATCTCCCAGCAAATGAGAGAAACTTATTCCTCCAGTCATTAACCCTCCTCTTAACCTTATCAAGTAGAATAGAGCAATCCTTTTGATATAACCTCCTTAAAGCAAGAGGAATACCCAGATATTTCAAAGGAAAGCTTCCCACTTTAAAAGCACTATTCTCAAGATAATCCTCCTGAATTTCAGGCTTCACATTCCCAAAAATAATCTCACTCTTCTGCATGTTAGGTTTTAACCCAGACATCTTACCAAATTCATCCAAAGCAGCCTTCAAAATGCTAATGGACTCACAATCTTGACTACTAAACACAATCAAATCATCTGCAAAACACAAATGGGTCAGCTTCATTTTTTCACACTTCCAATGATACACAAATTTATCAGCTTCCCTAATCCTTCTTATAAACACTAAGTTAAGCACCTCCATAACTAAAGTGAATAAGTAAGGAGACATAGGATCCCCTTGCCTCAGACTTTTTTCCCCCTTGAAAAAACCATAAAGATCACCATTTAGACTAATAGAGTAAGAAACAGAAGTAACACACTCCATAAACCATCCAATGAACTTCTCATGAAACCCAAATCCCACTAAACATTGATAAAGAAAAGAATGGTCAACTGAGTCATATGCCTTCTGCAAGTCTATCTTCATGGCAACTCTAGCATAACCCCTCACCCAATCATACCCCTTTACCAACTCTTAAGATAACAATATATTGTCACTAATAAGCCTCCCAGGAACAAAAGCACTCTGTGATTTATCAACCACCTGCTCTAAATAACCCATCATCCTATTACAAATCACCTTACTAATGCATTTGTATAGAACATTACAACATGCAATAGGTCTAAATTCACTAACAAGGTTAGGAACCTTAACTTTAGGGATTAAAGACATGACAGTAGCATTAAGTTGCTTTAACAGCCTCCCATTCTGAAAAAATTCTTGAACAGCTAAACAAACATCATCCACCCACAACATTCCATGCAGCTTTAAAGAATTTTGCAGAAAGCCATCAGGCCCAGGAGCCTTATTATCATCAATTTGAAACATGGAAGTCTTGATCTCCTCCTTAGAGACATCTCTAACCATATAATCAGCATCATACACATTTATCTTCTTTAAAAACAAACTATCAACATCACAAATAGGTTCCACAAGATCCTTTTTCCCCATCATACCCATATAATAACTAACAAAAGCATTACCAAGAGCCTTCTCTTTATAACAGATCCCATCCACCCCATTAATTTGAACTACCCTATTCTTAGCCTGCCTCTGCTTTACAGAATGATAGAAATACTTATTATTTTGATCTCCCACACATAACCAGTGAACCCTAGACTTTTGTTTGAGAAAAGCCTCCTCATTAGCACAAGCTTCATTATATGCTTTAATGTACACAGCCTCTTCTTCTCTCAGAGACACATTGCCTGAATCCACAACCATTTCCTTCTGAATTCTCTCAAGCTCAGTTTTCAAAAACTCAACCTTTTTAAAATAATTACCCATACTATAGTTAAGTTTCCTAAGTGGTTTCTTCAGACTTTTCAGTTTAGTCACCACCTGAAACATCCTACAACCCCTAACATTACTCCCCCGACAATCCTTAACAATATCTTCAAATTCAGGCTTATCAGCCAAATGATTCCAGAATTTAAAAGGTTTAGGATCCCTATACCCATCCTCCAAAGGACATGAAACAAGAACAGGAGAGTGGTCAGAAGTATAGAAAGGAAGAAATTTTGCAAACAAACCAGGAAACAACAAACCCATTCTCTCATTTACCATAGCCCTGTCTAACTTTTCAAGAATACCATCAGTCTTCCCAGGCTTTTGATTCCAAGTAAAATGAAACCCAGTACTAGCAAGATCAGAAACCTTTAAACAATCAACACAACTCTTAAATTCATCCATCCCATAAACAGGAACAGAACCCACTATATTTTTGTCCCCAGGCTCCAAAATTATATTAAAGTCCCCTAAAACCACCCATGGATTATTCACAATTAATCTAGAATGATTCTTTAAGTTATCCCATAACTCTCTCCTACCAGGAACATTAGTAACTCCATAGACAAAAGAACAAAAGAACCTCTCCCCCTCCTTAAAAGGACAAACTAAACAATGCACCACCTGAGAGGTCATGGATAAAACAAAAACATCCATAACCTTAGGGTCCCAACCCACCAAAATTCTAGCCCAGCTAGGACATAACTCTATATTAGAAACCCATTCCCATCTACTCATAACTCCCTTACCAGCATCCAAGATCCCAGCAGAACTAACTCTAGTCTCCAATAAACCACACAACTTAATACCATTCTCAGCAACAATTCTCCCAATCTGTCTTCGTTTAGAGGCAGTTGACATACTCCTAACATTCCAAGCAAGCAGATTAATCTTCATTTACACCAGTAGAACAACCCACAGGGCCCTGCATACCAGAGGAACCCTCACCCACACCACTACTAGAACCCCCATCACACTTCATGAATTCAGCATTCTCCTCATTCTCAGAAAGGACCTCAGCTTCCTTCATTAATTTATCAAACATAAGAATGTCCCATTGTTCAAAAAATAATTTAACTTGACCTATGTTCCATTTTTTCATAATATCATTAGAAGGACAAATTTTGTTAATTATATAATGAGACACTTCATTAAACTGATCATCAGACATCATAAAATACCCAGACTTAGTGTTGACCTTAGTTTCAATCTTAAAATCCTCCCCATTCACTCCAATATTCTTCCTACTAGATTCACCCTCACCAGAAGCCCCCTCACCAGAAGTATTCGTACCCACATTAGTCACCCCCTCTATCTCCTTACCTTTCCTACTGCCCCCCACATTCTCCACCACAGGAGTCTTCTTCACAGAATTCTCACCCTCCACATCCTTAATCATCACACCATTAGCCCTCCTAACAGACCCACTAACCCCATCATTCTTTTCAATCACATTCCCATTAATAGACCCCTCCCCTATACTAACCTCAACATTATCTCTCTCTAAATCTCCCATGACTTCATATCTATTAGCTTGCTTAGTCTTCTTCCTTCCACCTTCCCCATTCTGCTTTTTCCCTTGCACCTGCCTATACATTTGAGTATTTCTACCCTGAAAACCTCCTCTACTATTAAAAACACCCCTACCCTGACCATTTCTCCTAAACCCATTATACGTAAACCCATCATTTCTAGCCTCACCATTCCTCATACCCCTCCCTTGATCACCTCCATTAGTTCCAACCCCTTGACCATTAGTCCTACCCTCAGATCCTTCCCCTTTTTCCCCTTTCTTATTTCTACCCACACTAATAAAACCATCAGACTTTATCCCAGAAACAGGATAATCCTGATTAGTACCTAGATTAACATCCTTAACCAGCAAATGAGCCCTCTCCTCCATCTCTTTCACAGTCAATACTCTAGACCTACAACCCTCAAAATCATGCCCAAAAACCTTACAAACAGAACACTTTTTGATAAAAATCTCATAAGTGACTCTAATATCACTAAAAAAACCAGGCTTACCCTCATCAGGAGGATACCAAGCCTTCACAAACTCAGGTAAAACTTTCTCAGCTTTAACCTCAACAAGGACTCTAGCAAAACAAGCAGGCCCTTCCTTCTTTTGACATCTCTCACTAGTAATTCTGTTAAACATTAACGAATTGCCCACACAACTCATCATACTACAAATACTCTCATTATTCCACAATTCCTTTGGGAGATTAGGGATAGTAACCCACATAGGAATAACAATAGGTTCAACTTTCTCCAAACAAATACCCACCTCCCATTTCTTCAAGCATAAAGGAACATTATTAACCAACCAAGGACCTTTCTCCATTGCATTCCACATACCCTCATCATTCTTGAACTTGAAAAAGAAGATACCATTGTTATTGGAAGAAACCTCCATTAATCCAAATCTCTTCCACATCCTTAACAGATGAAACCTCACCATACCAATAGCCAGGTCTTTCCCAATGAAATATCCATACAAATATTTGCTATACACTTTCTTAGCCTCTGCAATCTTCTCTGGATTAATAACAGCAACCTCCTCACCATTCTCTAACACTTTTGGAGGATAATATTGTACTTTCTCCACCAAAACATCACTACTTTCACCAACAGTAGCAGCAGCATAAGACTTAACTTCTTTAACAATACCCTCTCCCTTAGCAACAGATTTACTTAAGACAGCCCCATTACCCCTCTTAGCATTAAAAACCACATTATCCTTAACAACCATAGAACCCAACACAGACTTTTTAGGAAGAGGTGGAAGCTTTTGAATGGCAGCCACATCATCCTTTGTGATACAATAAGGACTCATACTCCTAGACTTTTCAACTATTAACTTCCTCATAGGTACCCTCCTAATTCCTTTAACACCCTTACCTTTCTTACCAACACTCCCTTTAACATCCTGCGCATCTTGTTTTTCCACAACAACCTCCATCTCAGTACTCTCCTCCACCCCATTAACCTTCACATCACTAGAGCTCACTCCCTCCCCCTTCTTAATCACACTCACTTCAACATTCTTCTTATCAGAAGTTTTAGGCAAAGGAAATCCAGGACCGAATTCCATCTTCTCAATAGGCTTCTCATAATTAAACTTAATCATCTCTAAACCATTCAAAAAATTATCACAGCCTTCCTTTTTAACCACAATAACAGGCTTAGCCCCAATATTCTTACCCCCCCTTTCATTATTAAGACCATTAACACCTAAACTCTCACCAGATTCAATATCGTGCCCACTCCTCACAACCCCTTCAACATTCATAGAAGCATCTCTTTTAACAGACTTCTTTGGAGGCACTAACACAATAAGCTTCTTTGCCAACACAGCTAACAAATCAGCAGCAGAACAGTTATCTGGTAAAACTTCTAGCTCATCCCCCTTCACACAGTAACCAGCATACTTAGAACCCCCAATATCAATCTTACCAATCTTCACCTTCATTCCCTCATTCCTAATAGAATGCTTCTTCCTCTTACTTATCAATTCAAAATTCTCATTTCCCACAGCATTAAAAATATTAACACTAGGAGAAACTTGAGGAAAACTCACCTTCCTTGCTCTTACTGAATCACACAAGTCCCTTTTGCTAGCTAAAAACCTGGTCAATGCTTCCAACACAGACTTATTCTGTCCCTCAACCTCCATCTTAGTCTCACCAACACTACCACTCTTCTGTCCATCATCACATACAACTCCTGACACATTCAAAGGCTTACCAGAAGCATCACACTTTTGAGCCAAATCAAACAACTCATTCATATCTTCATTCAATAACCTAGACCTTCAATTATCTCCTAACAAATTACGCAGGTAATTAACATGAACCTCAGATAGTTCAGGAGCATCAAACATACCTATAACCCACTTCAACGAGTCAGAAGACTGACTATTGTCTTCCACCTCCATAGACGACTTCTGAAACCAGGAAGGGTCTGAACTGATCTCCTGCATCCAATTATCACCAAACATACCCTTCAAATACTCCAAATCACCCCCAGTAAGCTCACACGACTCAACCTTGTCCCCAATCGTCCTACTCAACCAAAACTTACCTTCACTCACCTGCTTCAGATACAAACTATACCCCATAACAACAGATAAATCTGGAGGAACCGCCGGAGGAAGCTCCGGCAACCCAACCCTAGTTGCAGAACCCATAATCGCGCACTGTGAAGATTCCACCACCTTCGAAGATGATGGAATAGTGAAACACGATTAACAAAGGAAGAAGGAAGGGTAGAAAGAAAGACGGGAGAAGAAAAACAGAAGAAAACCCTGAAAATCGCCAAAATCGCCCAAAGTTCAGAGAGAAAACCCTAGCTTCATATCCTTTTGCTTCGTATCACCTTCGTACCCTTTATCTGAGTCTGTTGCATGATCAGATACTTATGGCCTTCCCGTTCCTCCATTCGGGTGCCCGAAACATCAAATATACCGATAGTTACGTCCTTTAAAACTCGAGTCTTTTCTTGTGTACGAATCTCTATGTGATTGTCGCATCGTGTGTCCGATTATCGTTCGATCTGCATCATATCATTTATATGAGTCTGTTGCATGATCAGATATCTTATGGCCTTCGCTTTCCTCCATTCGGGTGCCCGAAACTTCAAATGTACCGATAGTTACGTCCTTTAAAACTTGAGTCTTTTCTTGTGTACGAATCTCTATGTGATTGTCGCATCGTGTGTCTGATTATCGTTCGATCTGCTTCGTATCATTTATCTGAGTCTATTGCATGATCAGATATCTTATGGCCTTCTCGTTCCTCCATTCGGGTGCCCGAAACTTCAAATGTACCGATAGTTACGTCCTTTAAAACTCGAGTCTTTTTTTGTGTGCGAATCTCTATGTGATTGTCGCATCGTGAGTCCGACAACTGTTCGATCAGCTTCATATCCTTTATCTGAATCTATTGCATGATCAGATATCTTATAGTCTTCCCGTTCCTCCATTCGGGTGCCTGAAACTTCAAATGCACCAATAGTTTCGTACTTTAAACCTCGAGTCTTTTCCTGTGTACGAATATATATGTGATTGTCGCATCGTGAGTCCGATTACCGTTCGATCAACTTCATATCATTTATCCGAGTCTGTTGCATGATCAGATATCTTATGTCCTTCCCGGTCCTCAATTCGGATGCCCAAAACTTCAAATGTACCGATTGTTACGTTCTTTAAAACTCGAGTCTTTTCTTGTTTACGAATCTCTATGTGATTGTCGCATCGTGAGTCCGATTACCGTTCGATCAGCTTCATATCCTTTATCTGAGTATGTTGCATGATCAGATATCTTATGGCCTTCTTCTTCCTCCATTCGGGTGCTAGACACTTCAAATGTACCGATAGTTACGTCCTTTAAAACTCGAGTCTTTTCTTGTGTACGAATCTCTATGTCATTGTCGCATCGTGGGTCCGATTACCGTCCAGTCACCTTCGTATCCTTTATCTGAGTCTGTTGCATGAATAGATATCTTATAGCCTTCCCGTTCCTCCATTCGGGTGCCCGAAAGTTCAAATGTACCGATAGTTACGTCCTTTAAAACTCGAGTCTTTTCATGTGTACGAATCTCAATGTGATTGTGGCATCGTGTGTTTGATTATCGTTCGATCTGCTTCATATCATTTATCTGAGTCTGTTTCATGATCAGATATCTTACGGCTTTCTCCCTCCTCCATTCACGCGCCCGAAACTTCAAATGTACCGATAGTTACGTCCTTTAAAACTCGAGTCTTTTCTTGTGTACGAATCTCTATGTCATTGTCGCATCGTGGGTCCGATTACCGACCGGTCACCTTCGTATCCTTATCTGAGTCTGTTGCATGATCAGATATCTTATGGCATTCCCGTTCCTCCATTCGGGTGCCCGAAACTTCAAATGTACCGTTAGTTACGTCCTTTAAAACTCGAGTCTTTTCTTGTGTACGAATCTCTATGTGATTGTTGCATCGTGTGTTTGATTATCATTCGATCTGCTTCGTATAATTTATCTGAGTCTGTTGCATGATGAGATATCTTATGGCTTTCTCGTTCCTCCATTCGGGTGCCCGAAACTTCAAATGTACCGATAGTTACGTCCTTTAAAACTCGAGTCTTTTTTTTGTGTGCGAATCTCTATGTGATTGTTGCATCGTGAGTCCGACAGCCGATCGATCAGCTTCATATCCTTTATCTGAGTCTGTTGCACGATCAGATATCTTATGGCCTCCCCGTTCCTCCATTCGGGTGTCCGAAATTTCAAATGTACCGATAGTTACGTCCTTTAAAACTCGAGTCTTTTCTTGTGTACGAATCTCTATGTGATTGTCGCATCGTGTGTCCGATTATCGTTCCATCTGCTTCGTATCATTTATCTGAGTCTGTTGCATGATCAGATATCTTATGGCCTTCTCGTTCCTCAATTCGGGTGCCCGAAACTTCAAATGTACCGATAGTTACGTCCTTTAAAACTCGAGTCTTTTTTTGTGTAAGAAACTCTATGTGATTGTCGCATCGTGAGTCCGACAACCGTTCGATCAGCTTCATATCCTTTATCTAAGTATGTTGCATGATCAGATATCTTATGGCCTTCCCGTTCCTCCATTCGGGTGCCTGAAACTTCAAATACACCAATAGTTACGTCCTTTAAAACTCGAGTCTTTTCTTGTGTACGAATCTATATGTGATTGTCGCATCGTGAGTCACGATTACCGTTCGATCAACTTCATATCATTTATCTGAGTCTGTTGCATGATCAGATATCTTATGTCCTTCCCGGTCCTCAATTCGGATGCCCAAAACTTCAAATGTACCGATTGTTACGTTCTTCAAAACTCGAGTCTTTTCTTGTTTACGAATCTCTATGTCATTGTCGCATCGTGAGTCCGATTACCGTTCGATCAGCTTCATATCCTTTATCTGAATCTGTTACATGATCAGATATCTTATGGCCTTCTCGTTCCTCCATTCGGGTGCTCGAAACTTCAAATGTACCGATAGTTACGTCCTTTACAACTCGAGTCTTTTTTTGTGTGCGAATCTCTATGTGATTGTCGCATCGTGAGTCCGACTACCGTTCCATCAGCTTCATATCCTTTATCTGAGTCTGTTGCATGATCATATATCTTATGGCCTTCCCGTTCCTCGAACCGGGTGCCCGAAACTTCAAATGTACCGATAGTTACGTCCGTTAAAACTTGAGTCTTTTCTTGTGAACGAATCTCTATGTGATTGTCGCATCGTGTGTCTGATTATCGTTCGATCTGCTTCGTATCATTTATCTAAGTCTATTGCATGATCAGATATCTTATGGCCTTCTCGTGCCTCCATTTGGGTGCCCGAAACTTCAAATGTACCGATAGTTACGTCCTTTAAAACTCGAGTCTTTTTTTGTGTGCGAATCTCTATGTGATTGTCGCATCGTGAGTCCGACAACTGTTCGATCAGCTTCATATCCTTTATCTGAATCTATTGCATGATCAGATATCTTATGGTCTTCCGGTTCCTCCATTCGGGTGCCTGAAACTTCAAATGCACCTATAGTTTCGTACTTTAAACCTCGAGTCTTTTCCTGTGTACGAATATATATGTGATTGTCGCATCGTGAGTCCGATTACCGTTCGATCAACTTCATATCATTTATCCGAGTCTGTTGCATGATCAGATATCTTATGTCCTTCCCGGTCCTCAATTCGGATGCCCAAAACTTCAAATGTACCGATTGTTACGTTCTTTAAAACTCGAGTCTTTTCTTGTTTACGAATCTCTATGTGATTGTCGCATCGTGAGTCCGATTACCATTCGATCAGCTTCATATCCTTTATCTGAGTATGTTGCATGATCAGATATCTTATGGCCTTCTTCTTCCTCCATTCGGGTGCTAGACACTTCAAATGTACCGATAGTTACGTCCTTTAAAACTCGAGTCTTTTCTTGTGTACGAATCTCTATGTCATTGTCGCATCGTGGGTCCGATTACCGTCCAGTCACCTTCGTATCCTTTATCTGAGTCTGTTGCATGAATAGATATCTTATAGCCTTCCCGTTCCTCCATTCGGGTGCCCGAAAGTTCAAATGTACCGATAGTTACGTCCTTTAAAACTCGAGTCTTTTCATGTGTACGAATCTCAATGTGATTGTGGCATCGTGTGTTTGATTATCGTTCGATCTGCTTCATATCATTTATCTGAGTCTGTTTCATGATCAGATATCTTACGGCTTTCTCCTTCCTCCATTCAGGCGCCCGAAACTTCAAATGTACCGATAGTTACGTCCTTTAAAACTCGAGTCTTTTCTTGTGTACGAATCTCTATGTCATTGTCGCATCGTGGGTCCGATTACCGACCGGTCACCTTCGTATCCTTATCTGAGTCTGTTGCATGATCAGATATCTTATGGCATTCCCGTTCCTCCATTCGGGTGCCCGAAACTTCAAATGTACCGTTAGTTACGTCCTTTAAAACTCGAGTCTTTTCTTGTGTACGAATCTCTATGTGATTGTTGCATCGTGTGTTTGATTATCATTCGATCTGCTTCGTATAATTTATCTGAGTCTGTTGCATGATGAGATATCTTATGGCTTTCTCGTTCCTCCATTCGGGTGCCCGAAACTTCAAATGTACCGATAGTTACGTCCTTTAAAACTCGAGTCTTTTTTTGTGTGCGAATCTCTATGTGATTGTCGCATCGTGAGTCCGACAGCCGATCGATCAGCTTCATATCCTTTATCTGAGTCTGTTGCACGATCAGATATCTTATGGCCTCCCCGTTCCTCCATTCGGGTGTCCGAAATTTCAAATGTACCGATAGTTACGTCCTTTAAAACTCGAGTCTTTTCTTGTGTACGAATCTCTATGTGATTGTCGCATCGTGTGTCCGATTATCGTTCCATCTGCTTCGTATCATTTATCTGAGTCTGTTGCATGATCAGATATCTTATGGCCTTCTCGTTCCTCAATTCGGGTGCCCGAAACTTCAAATGTACCGATAGTTACGTCCTTTAAAACTCGAGTCTTTTTTTGTGTACGAATCTATATGTGATTGTCGCATCGTGAGTCACGATTACCGTTCGATCAACTTCATATCGTTTATCTGAGTCTGTTGCATGATCAGATATCTTATGTCCTTCCCGGTCCTCAATTCGGATGCCCAAAACTTCAAATGTACCGATTGTTACGTTCTTCAAAACTCGAGTCTTTTCTTGTTTACGAATCTCTATGTCATTGTCGCATCGTGAGTCCGATTACCGTTCGATCAGCTTCATATCCTTTATCTGAATCTGTTACATGATCAGATATCTTATGGCCTTCTCGTTCCTCCATTCGGGTGCTCGAAACTTCAAATGTACCGATAGTTACGTCCTTTACAACTCGAGTCTTTTTTTGTGTGCGAATCTCTATGTGATTGTCGCATCGTGAGTCCGACTACCGTTCCATCAGCTTCATATCCTTTATCTGAGTCTGTTGCATGATCATATATCTTATGGCCTTCCCGTTCCTCGAACCGGGTGCCCGAAACTTCAAATGTACCGATAGTTACGTCCTTTAAAACTCGAGTCTTTTCTTGTGTACGAATCTCTATGTGATTGTCGCATCGTGTGTCCGATTATCGTTCGATCTGCTTCGTATTATTTATCTGAGTCTGTTGCATGATCAGATATCTTATGGCCTTCTCGTTCCTCCATTCGGGTGCCCGAAACTTCAAATGTACCGATAGTTACGTCCTTTAAAACTCGATTCTTTTTTTTGTGTGCGAATCTCTATGTGATTTTCGCATCGTGAGTCCGACAACCGTTCGATCTGCTTCATATCCTTTATTTGAGTCTTTTGCAAGATCAGATATCTTATGGCCTTCCCGTTCCTCCATTCAGGTGCCTGAAACTTCAAATGCACCAATAGTTACGTCATTTAAAACTCGAGTCTTTTCTTGTGTACGAATCTATATGTGATTGTCGCATTGTGAGTCTGATTACCGTTCGAGCAACTTCATATCATTTATCTGAGTCTGTTGCATGATCAGATATGTTATTTCCTTCCCGTTCCTCAATTCGGATGCCCAAAACTTCAAATGTACCGATTGTTATGTCCTTTAAAACTGGAGTCTTTTCTTGTGTACAAATCTCTACGTCATTGTTGCATCGTTAGTCCGATTACCTTTGGATCAGCTTCATATCCGTTATCCGAGTCTGTTGTATGGTCAGATATCTTATGGCCTTCTCGTTCCACCATTCGGGTGCCCGAAGCTTCAAATGTACCGATAGTTAAGTCCTTTAAAACTCGAGTCTTTTGTTGTGTGCGGATCTCAATGTGATTGTCACATCGTTAGTCCGACAATCATTCGATCAGCTTCATATCCTTTATCTGAGTTTGTTGCTTGATCAGATATCTTATGGCCTTTCCGTTCCTCCATTCGGGTGCCCGAAACTTCAAATGTATCGATATTTACGTCCTTTAAAACTCGAGTCTTTTCTTGTGTACGAATCTCTATGTCATTGTCGCATCGTGGGTCCGATTACCGTCCGGTCACCTTCGTTTCCTTTATCTGAGTCTGTTGCATGATCAGATATCTTATGGGCTTCCCGTTCCTCCATTCGGTTGCCCGAAACTTCAAATGTACCGATAGTTACGTCCTTTAAAATTCGAGTCTTTTCTTGTGTACGAATCTCTATGTGATTGTCGCATCGTGTGTCTGATTATCGTTCGATCTGCTTCGTATCATTTTTTTTTATTTTTTTTCGGGTAAAGGGAATAGAACCCCGGTAAATTTTATATATAAAAAAAACTATTTACAATAAAAAACAAGCCTATGGGTTTTACAAAAATATAACTATCCAAAACTATAACCCATAGGCCAAATCAACCCATCATACAGTCAAACATAGTCAATTACACACTTAAAACACTTTAACCATAATCTAAATTACCCACAAACCAGAATCTATTAAAACGAGCCTATGGGTTTTACAATCAAAAACAAGCCTATGGGTTTTACAAAAATATAATTATCCAAAACTATAACCCATAGGCCAAATCAACCCATCATACAGTCAAACATAGTCAATTACACACTTAAAACACTTTAACCATAATCTTGTTTACCCACAAACCAGAATCTATAAAAACCATCAACTTTCTTTAGTCTATTATCATAACAGCTTTCCTCATCATCTTTCCTTTTACATATCTTCCATTGCCTCCAAAACCTTTGACTTCTAATCATCCACAGATCTCGGTACAAGCAGCATAATCTTTGACATCCTTGCAGTCTTCGACCTCTAATCAGCAGCAGTTCACAAAACCTGCAACAATCTCTTAGACACTTTTGCAGCTTTTGACCTCTAATCAGCAACAGTTCAAAAAACCAGCAACAATCTCTTTGACACTTTTGCAGCCCAATTAGCCTATTAATTCTGTTCCAAACAGTCTTTGAGCATCCATTAATTCTGAGCATCCTCATTAACAAACATATTATCCTCTCTAACTCTTTGCAGCTATATCAAATCTTTAGCACTCTCATTGCTGATACTTGTTTCTTAGTCTTGATAACATCTTCCAGGTACAAATGTAACCAACCAAGATTCCACATCACAATTTATTATTCCAGCAGCAACTCAAAAATAACAAAAAACCTATCCTAAACACAAGAAAAGTCTTGAGAAATGAAATCATAATGTCATAGGTTCTCCATCTTTGCATGGTGCTAAAAAATAAAACAAACAAAAGAACAGAGATAAATGTCCTATATGCAAAGATGGATTCCATCCTTATCTCTCCAAAAGTGAAGCTCTCCTTGAGCTTTAAATCACCTAACCACCAATTCATCATCGCAGAATTGAACTCATCCCCAAACAAGAGAAGGAACCCAACAGAACATATAACATTTTTTAAAAAATCAAAGAAATTTTGAGATAAAAAAGGAAGCTTAAACAGCCAGATCTCTACCCTTACGCTTTGTGTCCACCTTATTTTAGCAAGTTCCCATAAAACAAACCCCCTTCCCTTTTTAGGCAAGTGCCTTGACTGTTTGACAGACTCAGACCACAAACGAATCAGGCTCAACAATGACCAATGACAAACATAGGTTCCTGACCATTGATTAGAGCTAAAAAATATAAAATTTGGGGTGAAAATATATGTCCTAGAATCACTGATCAGCTCCATCCTTATCTCTCCAGGGTGCAGGCTTACTCCAAGCCATTTCATTCCTACAAACCCAAACATTTTTGCAGAACTGAGCTTAACTTCAATATGAAGCATGAAACCTAGCAGATCTTTTTTCCTTTTTTGACCACATAAAAAAAGACCAATATTGAGTAAAAAGGAAGGGATAATACCCCAGATCACTACCCATACGTTTTTTAGTCTCCTTAATTCAGCAAGTTCCCTATTAAAAGCCCCATACCCTCCCAAAGGCAAATGCCTTTTAAAAGAGACAGACACAATACTACAAAAGAACAGGCTCAACAACTTGCACATATATGCAAAGGTTCCTGGCCAGTGATTAGATCTAGAAAATGTAAAATTTAGGGAGGATGTTAATGTCCTAAAATCACTGACCAACTCCATCCTTATCACTCCAGGTTTCAGGCTTACTCCAAGCCATAGTCCTATTCCTCCATTCCACATAGCAGAATTGAACTCATCTCATAAAGATTGGAAAGAATTCAACAGATCAAAGTCAAACAAAAAAAACTTTTGAGAGAAAAAGGATGGTTCAAAGAACCAAGAAACTACCCTATACGTATTTAGTCTCCTTATTTCCGCAAGTTCCCAAATAGTAAACCCTCCCCCCCATAATATTATAACTATTACTATATGCAAAAATGCAAAAGGACTTGACACAAAACTGACAGACCAAGACAAACCAGACCTGACTCAAACTTAAATCAAAACCAAAGAACAAAAGGCTCAACAAGACTCTATGTATGTTTCTTAGCCAGTATATAGTTCTAGAAAGAAAAAACCGAAACAAAAAGAAACAGATCCTAATTATACTGGCTAATTCCAACCATAAAATTCCCAGGTAAAGGCTAACCTCTAGCCAAACCATGCCTATACCACCAATCCAGGAAGCAAAATTACACTTAGCTTCAACTAAGAAGCAAAAGTATAACAAAATATTTTTACTCAGAAACAAAAAATTTTGAGAAAAAACAGAAGGTTTTACAACCCAGATTTCTACCCAACGTATTTTAAGTCTCCAAACTCCCTTATACACCTCCCAATGAACCCAAAACACATCCCCATATCCACCCCCTATTTTATTATCATTATTCATATTATTATTATTATTACTATTCAAGCATAAACCCATTAATTATTGATATTGAAGTTCCACACAGCAGCTGCTACCTGCACCTGCTATGAATCTCTTAACTTTAGTCCCATTAACTTCATCCTCACAGACTCCTGAATTATCTTACTTAACACTCCTACATTCCTGCTACCTTTACCAAAAATTCTATTGTTCCTTTCCTGCCACAAATGATATAAAGCAGCAGCTAAGGTTAATCTTTGTATAACACTCCAAATTCTATTAATCTTCGATAGTTACGTCCTTTAAAACTCCAGTCTTTTCTTGTGTGCGGATCTCAATGTGATTGTCACATCGTGAGTCCGACAACCATTCGATCAGCTTCATATCCTTTATCTGAGTTTGTTGCATGATCAGATATCTTATGGCCTTCCCGTTCCTCCATTCGGGTACCCGAAACATCAAATGTACCGATAGTTACGTCCTTTAAAACTCGACACTTTTCTTGTGTACAAATCTCTATGTCATTGTCGCATCGTGGGTCCGATTACCGTCCGGTCACCTTCATATCCTTTATCTGAGTCAGTTGCATGATCAGATATCTTATGGCCTTCCCGTTCCTACATTCGGGTGCCCGAAACATCAAATGTACCGATAGTTACGTCCTTTAAAACTTGAGTCTTTTCTTGTATATGAATCTCTATGTCGTTGTCGCATCGTGAGTCCGATTACCGTTCGATCAACTTCATATCGTTTATCTGAGTCCGTTGCATGATCAGATATCTTATGTCCTTCCCGGTCCACAATTCGGATGCCCAAAACTTCAAATGTACCGATTGTTACGTTCTTTAAAACTCGAATCTTTTCTTGTTTACGAATCTCTATGTGATTGTCGCATCGTGAGTCTGATTACCGTTCGATCGGCTTCATATCATTTATCTGAGTATGTTGCATGATCAGATATCTTATGGCCTTTCCGTTCCTCCATTCGGGTGCCCGAAACTTCAAATGTATCGATAGTTACGTCCTTTAAAACTCGAGTCTTTTCTTGTGTACGAATCTCTATGTCATTGTCGCATCGTGGGTCCGATTAAGGTCCGGTCACCTTCGTATCCTTTATCTGAGTCTGTTGCATGATCAGATATCTTATGGCCTTCCCTTCCTCCATTCGGGTGCCCGAAACTTCAAATGTACCGATAGTTACGTCCATTAAAACTCGAGTCTTTTCTTGGGTACGAATCTCTATGTGATTGTCGCATCGTGTGTCTGATTATCGTTCGATCTGCTTCGTATCATTTATCTGAGTCTGTTGCATGATCAGATATCTTATGGCTTTCTCGTTCCTCCATTTGGGTGCCCGAAACTTCAAATGTACTGATAGTTACGTCCTTTAAAACTCGAGCCTTTTTTTGTGTGCGAATCTCTATGTGATTGTCGCATCGTGAGTCCGACAACCGTTCGATCAGCTTCATATCCTTAATCTGAATCTGTTGCATGATCAGATATCTTATGGCCTTCCCTTTCCTCCATTCGGGTGCCCGAAACTTCAAATGTACCGATAGTTACATCATTTAAAACTCGAGTCTTTTCTTGTGTACGAATCTCTATGTGATTGTCGCATCGTGTGTCCGATTATCGTTCGATCTGCTTCGTATATTTATCTGAGTCTGTTGCATGATCAGATATCTTATGGCCTTCCCGTTCCTCAATTCGGGTGCCCAAAACTTCAAATGTACCGATTGTTACATTCTTTGAAACTCGAGTCTTTTTTTGTGTACAAATCTCTACGTCAATGTCGCATCGTTAGTCCGATTACCGTTCGATCAGCTTCGTATCCTTTATATGAGACTGTTGCATGATCAGATATCTTATGGCCTTCCCGTTCCTCCATTCGGGTGCCCAAAACTTCAAATGTACCGATAGTTACGTCCTTTAAAACTCGAGTCTTTTCTTGTGTCTGAATCTCTATGTGATTGTCGCATCGTGAGTTCGACAACCGTTCGATCAGCTTCATATCCTTTATCTGAGTCTGTTGCATGATCAGATATCTTATGGCCTTCCCGTTCCTCCATTCGGGTGCCCCTAACTTCAAATGTATCGATAGTTACGTCCTTTAACACTCGAGTCTTTTATTGTGTATGAATCTCTATGTCATTGTCGCATCGTGGGTACGATTACGGTCCGGTCACCTTCGTATCCTTTATCTGAGTCTGTTGCATGATCAGATATCTTATGGCCTTCCCGTTCCTCCATTCGGGTGCCCGAAACTTCAAATGTACCGATTGTTACATTCTTTGAAACTCGAGTCTTTTTTTGTGTACAAATCTCTACGTCAATGTCGCATCGTTAGTCCGATTACCGTTCGATCAACTTCGTATCCTTTATATGAGACTGTTTCATGATCAGATATCTTATGGCCTTCCCGTTCCTCCATTCGGGTGCCCAAAACTTCAAATGTACCGATAGTTACGTCCTTTAAAACTCGAGTCTTTTCTTGTGTGCGGATCTCAATGTGATTGTCACATCGTGAGTCCGACAACCATTCGATCAGCTTCATATCCTTTATCTGAGTTTGTTGCATGATCAGATATCTTATGGCCTTCCCGTTCCTCCATTCGGGTGCCCAAAACATCAAATGTACCGATAGTTACGTCCTTTAAAACTCGACACTTTTCTTGTGTACAAATCTCTATGTCATTGTCGCATCGTGGGCCCGATTACCGTCCGGTCACCTTCATATCCTTTATCTGAGTCAGTTGCATGATCAGATATCTTATGGCCTTCCCGTTCCTCCATTCGGGTGCCCGAAACATCAAATGTACCGATAGTTACGTCCTTTAAAACTTGAGTCTTTTCTTGTATATGAATCTCTATGTCATTGTCGCATCGTGAGTCCGATTACCGTTCGATCAACTTCATATCGTTTATCTGAGTCCGTTGCATGATCAGATATCTTATGTCCTTCCCGGTCCACAATTCGGATGCCCAAAACTTCAAATGTACCGATTGTTACGTTCTTTAAAACTCGAGTATTTTCTTGTTTACGAATCTCTATGTGATTGTCGCATCGTGAGTCTGATTACCGTTCGATCGGCTTCATATCATTTATCTGAGTATGTTGCATGATCAGATATCTTATGGCATTTCCGTTCCTCCATTCGGGTGCCCGAAACTTCAAATGTATCGATAGTTACGTCCTTTAAAACTCGAGTCTTTTCTTGTGTACGAATCTCTATGTCATTGTCGCATCGTGGGTCCGATTAAGGTCCGGTCACCTTCGTATCCTTTATCTGAGTCTGTTGCATGATCAGATATCTTATGGCCTTCCCTTCCTCCATTCGGGTGCCCGAAACTTCAAATGTACCGATAGTTACGTCCATTAAAACTCGAGCCTTTTCTTGGGTACGAATCTCTATGTGATTGTCGCATCGTGTGTCTGATTATCGTTCGATCTGCTTCGTATCATTTATCTGAGTCTGTTGCATGATCAGATATCTTATGGCTTTCTCGTTCCTCCATTTGGGTGCCCGAAACTTCAAATGTACTGATAGTTACGTCCTTTAAAACTCGAGCCTTTTTTTGTGTGCGAATCTCTATGTGATTGTCGCATCGTGAGTCCGACAACCGTTCGATCAGCTTCATATCCTTAATCTGAATCTGTTGCATGATCAGATATCTTATGGCCTTCCCTTTCCTCCATTCGGGTGCCCGAAACTTCAAATGTACCGATAGTTACGTCATTTAAAACTCGAGTCTTTTCTTGTGTACGAATCTCTATGTGATTGTCACATCGTGTGTCCGATTATCGTTCGATCTGCTTCGTATATTTATCTGAGTCTGTTGCATGATCGAATATCTTATGGCCTTCCCGTTCCTCAATTCGGGTGCCCAAAACTTCAAATGTACCGATTGTTACATTCTTTGAAACTCGAGTCTTTTTTTGTGTACAAATCTCTACGTCAATGTCGCATCGTTAGTCCGATTACCGTTCGATCAGCTTCGTATCCTTTATATGAGACTGTTGCATGATCAGATATCTTATGGCCTTCCCGTTCCTCCATTCGGGTGCCCAAAACTTCAAATGTACCGATAGTTACGTCCTTTAAAACTCGAGTCTTTTCTTGTGTCTGAATCTCTATGTGATTGTCGCATCGTGAGTTCGACAACTGTTCGATCAGCTTCATATCCTTTATCTGAGTCTGTTGCATGATCAGATATCTTATGGCCTTCCCGTTCCTCCATTCGGGTGCCCCTAACTTCAAATGTATCGATAGTTACGTCCTTTAACACTCGAGTCTTTTATTGTGTACGAATCTCTATGTCATTGTCGCATCGTGGGTACGATTACGGTCCGGTCACCTTCGTATCCTTTATCTGAGTCTGTTGCATGATCAGATATCTTATGGCCTTCCCGTTCCTCCATTCGGGTGCCCGAAACTTCAAATGTACCGATAGTTACGTTCTTTAAAACTCGAGTCTTTTCTTGTGGGCGGGTCTCAATGTGATTGTCACATCGTGAGTCCCATAACCATTCGATCAGATTCATATCCTTTATCTGAGTCTGTAGCATGATCATATATCTTATGGCCATTCCGTTCCTCCATTCGGGTGCCCAAAACTTCAAATGTATCAATAGTTACGTCCTTTAAAACTCGAGTCTTTTCTTGTGTACGAATCTGTATGTCATTGTCGCATCGTGGGTCCGATTACTGTCCGCTCACCTTCGTATCCTTTATCTGAGTCTGTTGCATGATTAGATATCTTATGGCTTTTCCGTTCCTCCATTCGGGTGCCCGAAACTTCAAATGTATCGATAGTTACGTCCTTTAAAACTCAAGTCTTTTCTTGTGTATGAATCTTTATGTGATTGTCGCATCGTGTGTCCGATTATCGTTCGATCTGCTTCGTATCATTTATCTGAGTCTGTTGCATGATCAGATATCTTATGGCCATCTCGTTCCTCCATTTGGGTGCCCGAAACTTCAAATGTACCGATTGTTACGTCCATTAAAACTGGAGTCTTTTCTTGTGTACAAATCTATACGTCATTGTCGCATCGTTAGACCGATTACCGTTTGATCAGCTTCATATCCTTTATCTGAGTCTGTTGCATGGTCAGATATCTTATGGCCTTCCCGTTCCTCCATTCGGGTGCCCGAAACTTTAAATGTATCGATAGTTACGTCCTTTAAAACACGAGTCTTTTCTTGTGTGCGAATCTCTATGTGATTGTCGCATCGTGAGTCCGACAACCGTTCGATCAGCTTATTATCCTTTATCTAAGTCTGTTGCAAGATCAGGTATCTTATGGCATTCCCGTTCCTCCATTTGGGTGCTTGAAACTTCTAATGCACCAATAGTTACGTCCTTTAAAACTCGAGTCTTTTCTTGTGTACGAATCTATATGTGATTGTCGCATCATGAGTCCGATTACCGTTCGATCAACTTCATTTCATTTATATGAGTCTGTTGCATGATCAGATATCTTATGTCCTTCCCGTTCCTCAATTCGGATTCCCAAAACTTCAAATGTACCGATTGTTACGTTCTTTAAAACTCGAGGCTTTTCTTATTTACGAATCTCTATGTGATTGTCGCATCGTGAGTCAGATTACCATTCAATCAACTTCATATCATTTATCTGAGTTTGTTGTATGATCGATATCTTATGGCCTTCCCGTTCATCCATTCGGGTGCCTGAAACTTCAAATGTATCGATAGTTACGTCCTTTAAAACTCGAGTCTTTTCTTGGATGCGAATCTCTATGTGATTGTCGCATCTTGAGTCCGACAACCGTTCGATCCGCTTCTTATCCTTTATCTGAGTCTGTTGCATCATCAGATGTATTATGGCCTTCCCGTTCCTCCATTCGGGTGCCCGAAACTTCAAATGTACCGATCGTTACGTCCTTTAAAACTTGAGTCTTTTCTTGTATGCGAATCTCTATGTGATTGTCGCATCTTGAGTCCGACAACCGTTCGATCAGCTTCATATCATTTATCTGAGTCTGTTGCATGATCAGATATCTTATGGCCTTTCCGTTCCTCCATTCGAGTGCCCGAAACTTCAAATGTATCGATAGTTACGTCCTTTAAAACTCGACTCTTTTCTTGTGTATGAATCTCTATGTCATTGTCGCATCGTGGGTCCGATTACCGTCCGGTTACCTTCGTATCCTTTATCTGAGTCTGTTGCATGATCAGATATCTTATGGCCTTCCCGTTCCTCCATTCGGGAGCTCGAAACATCAAATGTACCGATAGTTACGTCCTTTAAAACTTGAGTCTTTTATTGTATACGAATCTCTATGTGATTATCGTATCGTGAGTCCGATTACCATTCGATCAACTTCATATCATTTATCTGAGTCTGTTGCATGATTAGATATCTTATGGCCTTCCCGTTCCTCAATTAAGATGCCCAAAACTTCAAATGTACCGATTGTTACATTCTTTGAAACTCCAGTCTTTTTTTGTTTACAAATCTCTACGTCATTGTCGCATCGTTAGTCCAATTACCGTTCGATCAGCTTCGTATCCTTTATATGAGTCTATTGCATGATCAGATATCTTATGGCCTTCCCGTTCCTCCATTCGGGTGCCCCTAACTTCAAATGTATCGATAGTTACGTCCTTTAAAACTCGAGTCTTTTCTTGTGTACGAATCACTATGTGATTGTCGCATCGTGTGTCCGATTATCATTCAATCTGCTTCGTATCGTTTATCTGAGTCTGTTGCATGATCAGATATCTTATGGCCTTTCCGTTCCTCCATTCGGGTGCCTGAAACTTCAAATGGACCGATAGTTACGTCCTTTAAAACTCGAGTATTTTCTTGTGTACGAATCTCAATGTGATTGAAGCATCGTGAGTTCGATTACCGTTCGATCAACTTCATATCCTTTATCTGAGTCTGTTGTATGATAAGATATCTCATGTCCTTCCCGGTCCTAAATTCGGATACCCAAAACTTCAAATGTACCGATTGTTACGTCCTTTAAAACTCGAGCCTTTTCTTGTGTACAAATCTCTACGTCATTGTGGCATCGTTAGTCTAATTACCTTTTGATCAGCATCATATCTGTTATCTGAGTCTGTTGCATGATCAGATATCTTATGGCCATCTCGTTCCTCCATTTGGGTGCCCGAAACTTCAAATGTACCGATTGTTACGTCCATTAAAACTCGAGTCTTTTCTTGTGTCTGAATCTCTATGTTATTGTCGCATCGTGAGTTCGACAACCGTTCGATAAGTTTCATATCCTTTATCTGAGTATGTTGCATGATCATATATCATATGGCCTTCCCGTTCCTCCATTCGGGTGCCCTAACTTCAAATGTATCGATAGTTACGTCCTTTAAAACTCGAGTCTTTTATTGTGTACGAATCTCTATGTCATTGTCGCATCGTGGGTACGATTACCGTCCGGTCACCTTCGTATCCTTTATCTGAGTCTGTTGCATGATCAGATATCTTATGGCCTTCCCGTTCCTCCATTCGGGTGCCCGAAACTTCAAATGTACCGATAGTTACGTCCTTTAAATCTCGAGTCTTTTCTTGTGTACGAATCTCTATGTGATTGTCGCATCGTGAGTTCGACAACCGTTCGATCAGCTTCGTATCCTTTATATGAGACTGTTGCATGATCAGATATCTTATGGCCTTCCCGTTCCTCCATTCGGGTGCCCAAAACTTCAAATGTACCGATAGTTACGTCCTTTAAAACTCGAGTCTTTTCTTGTGTCTGAATCTCTATGTGATTGTCGCATCGTGAGTTCGACACCCGTTCGATCAGCTTCATATCCTTTATCTGAGTCTGTTGCATGATCAGATATCTTATGGCCTTCCCGTTCCTCCATTCGGGTGCCCCTAACTTCAAATGTATCGATAGTTACGTCCTTTAACACTCGAGTCTTTTATTGTGTACGAATCTCTATGTCATTGTCGCATCGTGGGTACGATTACGGTCCGGTCACCTTCGTATCCTTTATCTGAGTCTGTTGCATGATCAGATATCTTATGGCCTTCCCGTTCCTCCATTCGGGTGCCCGAAACTTCAAATGGACCGATAGTTACGTCCTTTAAAACTCGAGTCTTTTCTTGTGTACGAATCTCTATGTGATTGTCGCATCGTGTGTCCGATTATCGTTCAATCTGCTTCGTATAATTTATCTGAGTCTGTTGCACGATCAGATATCTTATGGCCTTTCCGTTCCTCCATTCGGGTGCATGAAACTTCAAATGGACCGATAGTTACGTCCTTTAAAACTCGAGTTTTTTCTTGTGTCTGAATCTCTATGTGATTAAAGCATCGTGAGTTTGATTACCGTTCGATCAACTTCATATCCTTTATCTGAGTCTGTTGTCTGATAAGATATCTCATGCCCTTCCCGGTCCTAAATTTGGATGCCCAAAACTTTAAATGTACCGATTGTTACGTCCTTTAAAACTCGAGTCTTTTCTTGTGTACGAATCTCTACGTCATTGTGGCATCGTTAGTCTAATTACCTTTTGATCAGCTTCATATACGTTGTCTGAGTCTGTTGCATTGTCAGAGATCTTATGGCCTTTCTGTTCCTCCATTCGGGTGCCCAAAACTTCAAATGTACCGATAGTTACGTTCTTTAAAACTCGAGTCATTTCTTGTGGGCGGGTCTCAATGTGATTGTCACATCGTGAGTCCGACAACCATTCGATCAGATTCATATCCTTTATCTGAGTCTGTTGCATGATCATATATCTTATGGCCATTCCGTTCCTCCATTCGGGTGCCCAAAACTTCAAATGTATCAATAGTTACGTCCTTTAAAACTCGAGTCTTTTCTTGTGTACGAATCTCTATGTCATTGTCGCATCGTGGGTCCGATTACTGTCCGCTCACCTTCGTATCATTTATCTGAGTCTGTTGCATGATTAGATATCTTATGGCCTTTCCGTTCCTCCATTCGGGTGCCCGAAACTTCAAATGTATCGATAGTTACGTCCTTTAAAACTCATGTCTTTTCTTGTGTACGAATCTTTATGTGATTGTCGCATCGTGTGTCCGATTATCGTTCAATCTGCTTCGTATAATTTATCTGAGTCTGTTGCACGATCAGATATCTTATGGCCTTTCCGTTCCTCCATTCGGGTGCATGAAACTTCAAATGGACCGATAGTTACGTCCTTTAAAACTCGAGTTTTTTCTTGTGTCTGAATCTCTATGTGATTAAAGCATCGTGAGTTTGATTACCGTTCGATCAACTTCATATCCTTTATCTGAGTCTGTTGTCTGATAAGATATCTCATGCCCTTCCCGGTCCTAAATTTGGATGCCCAAAACTTTAAATGTACCGATTGTTACGTCCTTTAAAACTCGAGTCTTTTCTTGTGTACGAATCTCTACGTCATTGTGGCATCGTTAGTCTAATTACCTTTTGATCAGCTTCATATACGTTGTCTGAGTCTGTTGCATTGTCAGAGATCTTATGGCCTTTCTGTTCCTCCATTCGGGTGCCCAAAACTTCAAATGTACCGATAGTTACGTTCTTTAAAACTCGAGTCATTTCTTGTGGGCGGGTCTCAATGTGATTGTCACATCGTGAGTCCGACAACCATTCGATCAGATTCATATCCTTTATCTGAGTCTGTTGCATGATCATATATCTTATGGCCATTCCGTTCCTCCATTCGGGTGCCCAAAACTTCAAATGTATCAATAGTTACGTCCTTTAAAACTCGAGTCTTTTCTTGTGTACGAATCTCTATGTCATTGTCGCATCGTGGGTCCGATTACTGTCCGCTCACCTTCGTATCATTTATCTGAGTCTGTTGCATGATTAGATATCTTATGGCCTTTCCGTTCCTCCATTCGGGTGCCCGAAACTTCAAATGTATCGATAGTTACGTCCTTTAAAACTCATGTCTTTTCTTGTGTACGAATCTTTATGTGATTGTCGCATCGTGTGTCCGATTATCGTTCGACCTGCTTCGTATCATTTATCTGAGTCTGTTGCATGATCAGATATCTTATGGCCATCTCGTTTCTCCATTTGGGTGCCCGAAACATCAAATGTACCGATTGTTACGTCCATTAAAACTCGAGTCTTTTCTTGTGTACAAATCTATACGTCATTGTCGCATCGTTAGTCCGATTACCATTTGATAAGCTTCATATCCTTTATCTGAGTCTGTTGCATGGTCAGATATCTTATGGCCTTCCCGTTCCTCCATTCGGGTGCCCGAAACTTTAAATGTATCGATAGTTACGTCCTTTAAAACTCGAGTCTTTTCTTGTGTGCGAATCTCTATGTGATTGTCGCATCGTGAGTCCGACAACCGTTCGATCAGCTTATTATCCTTTATCTAAGTCTGTTGCAAGATCAGCTATCTTATGGCATTCCCGTTCCTCCATTCTGGTGCCTGAAACTTCAAATGCACCAATAGTTACGTCCTTTAAAACTCGAGTCTTTTCTTGTGTACGAATCTATATGTGATTGTCGCATCGTGAGTCCGATTACTGTTCGATCAACTTCATTTCATTTATATGAGTCTGTTGCATGATCAGATATCTTATGTCCTTCCCGTTCCTCAATTCGGATGCCCAAAACTTCAAATGTACCGATTGTTACGTTCTTTAAAACTCAAGGCTTTTCTTATTTACGAACTCTATGTGATTGTCGCATCGTGAGTCAGATTACCGTTCGATCAACTTCATATCATTTATCTGAGTTTGTTGTATGATCGATATCTTATGGCCTTCCCGTTCATCCATTCGGGTGCCTGAAACTTCAAATGTATCGATAGTTACGTCCTTTAAAACTCGAGTCTTTTCTTGGATGCGAATCTCTATGTGATTTTCGCATCTTGAGTCCGACAACCGTTCGATCCGCCTCTTATCCTTTATCTGAGTCTATTGCATGATCAGATGTGTTATGGCCTTCCCGTTCCTCCATTCGGGTGCCCGAAACTTCAAATGTACCGATCGTTACGTCCTTTAAAACTTGAGTCTTTTCTTGTATGCGAATCTCTATGTGATTGTCGCATCGTGTGTACGATTATCGTTCAATCTGCATCGTATCATTTATCTGAGTCTGTTGCATGATCAGATATCTTATGGCCTTTCCGTTCCTCCATTCGGGTGCCTGAAACTTCAAATGGACCGATAGTTACGTCCATTAAAACTCGAGTATTTTCTTGTGTTCGAATCTCAATGTGATTGAAGCATCGTGAGTTCGATTACCGTTCGATCAACTTCATATCATTTATCTGAGTCTGTTGTATGATAAGATATCTCATGTTCCTCCCGGTCCTAAATTCGGATGCCCAAAACTTCAAATGTACCGATTGTTACGTCCTTTAAAACTCGAGTCTTTTCTTGTGTACAAATCTCTACGTCATTGTGGCATCGTTAGTCTAGTTACCTTTTGATCAGCTTCATATCCGTTATCTGAGTCTGTTGCATGGTCAGATATCTTATGGCCCTCTCGTTCCTCCATTCTGGTGCCCGAAACTTCAAATGTACTGATAGTTACGTTCCTTAAAACTCGAGTCTTTTCTTGTGGGCGTGTCTCAATGTGATTGTCACATCGTGAGTCCGACAACCATTCGATCAGATTCATATCTTTTATTTGAGTATGTTGCATGATCAGATATCTTATGGCCATTCCGTTCCTCCATTCGGGTCCCCAAAACTTCAAATGTATCATTGTCACATCGTGGGTCCGATTACTGTCCAGTCACCTTCGTCTCCTTTATCTGATTCTGTTGCATGATCAGATATCTTATGGCCTTTCCGTTCCTCCATTCGGGTGCCCGAAACTTCAAATGTATCGATAGTTACGTCCTTTAAAACTCAAGTCTTTTCTTGTGTACGAATCTTTATGTGATTGTCGCATCGTGTGTCCGATTATCGTTCGATCTGCTTCGTATCATTTATCTGAGTCTGTTGCATGATCAGATATCCTATGGCCATCTCGTTCCTCCATTTGGGTGCCCGAAATTTCAAATGCACCGATTGTTACGTCCATTAAAACTCGAGTCTTTTCTTGTGTACAAATCTCTACGTCATTGTCGCATCGTCAGTCCGATTACCGTTTGATCAGCTTAATATTCTTTATCTGAGTCTGTTGCATGGTCAGATATCTTATGGCCTTCCCGTTCCTCCATTCGGGTGCCCGAAACTTTAAATGTATCGATAGTTACGTCCTTTAAAACTCGAGTCTTTTCTTGTGTGCGAATCTCTATGTGATTGTCGCATCGTGAGTCCGACAACCGTTCGATCAGCTTCATATCCTTTACCTAAGTCTGGTGCAAGATCAGATATCCTATGGCATTCCCGTTCCTCCATTTGGGTGCCTGAAACTTCAAATGCACCAATAGTTGCGTCCTTTAAAACTCGAGTCTTTTCTTGTGTATGAATCTATATGTGATTGTCGCATCGTGAGTCCGATTACCGTTCGATCAACTTCATTTCATTTATCTGAGTCTGTTGCATGATCAGATATCTTATATCCTTCCCGTTCCTCATTTCGGATGCCCAAAACTTCAAATGTACCGATTGTTACGTTCTTTAAAACTCGAGTTTTTTCTTGTTTACGAATCTGTATGTGATTGTCGCATCGTGAGTCAGATTACCATTCGATCAACTTCATATCATTTATCTGAGTCTGTTGTATGATCGATATCTTATGGCCTTCCCGTTCCTCCATTCGGGTGCCTGAAACTTTAAATCTATCGATAGTTACGTCCTTTAAAACTCAAGTCTTTTCTTGGATGCGAATCTCTATGAGATTGTCGCGTCTTGAGTCCGACAACCGTTCGATCCGCTTCTTATCCTTCATCTGAGTCTGTTGCATGATCAGATATATTATGGCCTTTCCGTTCCTCCATTCGGATGCCCGAAACTTCCAATTTACCGATCGTTTCGTCCTTTAAAACTCGACTCTTTTCTTGTGTACGAATATCTATGTCATTGCAATCGTGGGTCCGATTACTGTCCGGTCACCTTCGTATCCTTTATCTGAGTCTGTTGCATGATCAGATATCTTATGGCCTTTCCGTTCCTCCATTCGGGTGCCCGAAACTTCAAATGTATCGATAGTTACGTCCTTTAAAACTCAAGTCTTTTCTTGTGTACGAATCTTTATGTGATTGTCGCATCGTGTGTCCGATTATTGTTCGATCTGCTTCGTATCATTTATCTGAGTCTGTTGCATGATCAGATATCCTATGGCCATCTCGTTCCTCCATTTGGGTGCCCGAAACTTCAAATGTACCGATTGTTACGTCCATTAAAAATCGAGTCTTTTCTTGTGTACAAATCTCTACGTCATTGTCGCATCGTTAGACCGATTACCGTTTGATCAGCTTCATATTCTTTATCTGAGTCTGTTGCATGCTCAGATATCTTATGGCCTTCCCTTTCCTCCATTCGGGTGCCCGAAACTTTAAATGTATCGATAGTTACGTACTTTAAAACTCGAGTCTTTTCCTGTGTGCGAATCCCTATGTGATTGTCGCATCGTGAGTCCGACAACCGTTCGATCAGCTTCATATCCTTTATCTAAGTCTGTTGCAAGATCGGATATCCTATGGCATTCCCGTTCCTCCGTTTGGGTGCCTGAAATTTCAAATGCACCAATAGTTACGTCCTTTAAAATTCGAGTCTTTTCTTGTGTACGAATCTATATGTGATTGTCGCATCATGAGTCCAATTACCGTTCGATCAACTTCATTTCATTTATCTGAGTCTGTTGCATGATCAGATATCTTATGTCCTTCCCGTTCCTCAATTCGGATGCCCAAAACTTCAAATGTACCGATTGTTACGTTCTTTAAAACTCGAGTTTTCTCTTGTTTACGAATCTCTATGTGATTGTCGCATCATGAGTCAGATTACCGTTCGATCAACTTCATATCATTTATCTGAGTCTGTTGTATGATCGATATCTTATGGCCTTCCCGTTCCTCCATTCGGGTGCCTGAAACTTCAAATCTATCGATAGTTACGTCCTTTAAAACTCGAGTCTTTTCTTGGATGCGAATGTCTATGTGATTGTCGCATCTTGAGTCCGACAACCGTTCGATCTGCTTCTTATCCTTTATCTGAGTCTGTTGCATAATCAGTTATATTATGGCCTTCCCGTTCCTCCATTTGGGTGCCCGAAACTTCAAATGTACCGATCGTTACGTCCTTTAAAACTTGAGTCTTTTCTTGTATGCGAATCTCTATGTGATTGTCGCATCGTGTGTACGATTATCGTTCAATCTGCATCGTATCATTTATCTGAGTCTGTTGCATGATCAGATATCTTATGGCCTTTCCGTTCCTCCATTCGGGTGCCTGAAACTTCAAATGGACCGATAGTTACGTCCATTAAAACTCGAGTATTTTCTTGTGTTCGAATCTCAATGTGATTGAAGCATCGTGAGTTCGATTACCGTTCGATCAACTTCATATCATTTATCTGAGTCTGTTGTATGATAAGATATCTCATGTCCCTCACGGTCCTAAATTCGGATGCCCAAAACTTCAAATGTACCGATTGTTACGTCCTTTAAAACTCGAGTCTTTTCTTGTGTACAAATCTCTACGTCATTGTGGCATCGTTAGTCTAGTTACCTTTTGATCAGCTTCATATCCGTTATCTGAGTCTGTTGCATGGTCAGATATCTTATGGCCCTCTCGTTCCTCCATTCTGGTGCCCGAAACTTCAAATGTACTGATAGTTACGTTCCTTAAAACTCGAGTCTTTTCTTGTGGGCGTGTCTCAATGTGATTGTCACATCGTGAGTCCAACAACCATTCGATCAGATTCATATCTTTTATTTGAGTATGTTGCATGATCAGATATCTTATGGCCATTCCGTTCCTCCATTCGGGTCCCCTAAACTTCAAATGTATCGATAGTTACGTCCTTTAAAACTCAAGTCTTTTCTTGTGTACGAATCTTTATGTGATTGTCGCATCGTGTGTCCGATTATCGTTCGATCTGCTTCGTATCATTTATCTGAGTCTGTTGCATGATCAGATATCCTATGGCCATCTCGTTCCTCCATTTGGGTGCCCGAAATTTCAAATGCACCGATTGTTACGTCCATTAAAACTCGAGTCTTTTCTTGTGTACAAATCTCTACGTCATTGTCGCATCGTCAGTCCGATTACCGTTTGATCAGCTTAATATTCTTTATCTGAGTCTGTTGCATGGTCAGATATCTTATGGCCTTCCCGTTCCTCCATTCGGGTGCCCGAAACTTTAAATGTATCGATAGTTACGTCCTTTAAAACTCGAGTCTTTTCTTGTGTGCGAATCTCTATGTGATTGTCGCATCGTGAGTCCGACAACCGTTCGATCAGCTTCATATCCTTTACCTAAGTCTGGTGCAAGATCAGATATCCTATGGCATTCCCGTTCCTCCATTTGGGTGCCTGAAACTTCAAATGCACCAATAGTTGCGTCCTTTAAAACTCGAGTCTTTTCTTGTGTATGAATCTATATGTGATTGTCGCATCGTGAGTCCGATTACCGTTCGATCAACTTCATTTCATTTATCTGAGTCTGTTGCATGATCAGATATCTTATATCCTTCCCGTTCCTCATTTCGGATGCCTAAAACTTCAAATGTACCGATTGTTACGTTCTTTAAAACTCGAGTTTTTTCTTGTTTACGAATCTGTATGTGATTGTCGCATCGTGAGTCAGATTACCATTCGATCAACTTCATATCATTTATCTGAGTCTGTTGTATGATCGATATCTTATGGCCTTCCCGTTCCTCCATTCGGGTGCCTGAAACTTCAAATCTATCGATAGTTACGTCCTTTAAAACTCAAGTCTTTTCTTGGATGCGAATCTCTATGAGATTGTCGCGTCTTGAGTCCGACAACCGTTCGATCCGCTTCTTATCCTTCATCTGAGTCTGTTGCATGATCAGATATATTATGGCCTTTCCGTTCCTCCATTCGGATGCCCGAAACTTCCAATTTACCGATCGTTTCGTCCTTTAAAACTCGACTCTTTTCTTGTGTACGAATATCTATGTCATTGCAATCGTGGGTCCGATTACTGTCCGGTCACCTTCGTATCCTTTATCTGAGTCTGTTGCATGATCAGATATCTTATGGCCTTTCCGTTCCTCCATTCGGGTGCCCGAAACTTCAAATGTATCGATAGTTACGTCCTTTAAAACTCAAGTCTTTTCTTGTGTACGAATCTTTATGTGATTGTCGCATCGTGTGTCCGATTATTGTTAGATCTACTTCGTATCATTTATCTGAGTCTGTTGCATGATCAGATATCCTATGGCCATCTCGTTCCTCCATTTGGGTGCCCGAAACTTCAAATGTACCGATTGTTACGTCCATTAAAAATCGAGTCTTTTCTTGTGTACAAATCTCTACGTCATTGTCGCATCGTTAGTCCGATTACCGTTTGATCAGCTTCATATTCTTTATCTGAGTCTGTTGCATGCTAAGATATCTTATGGCCTTCCCTTTCCTCCATTCGGGTGCCCGAAACTTTAAATGTATCGATAGTTACGTACTTTAAAACTCGAGTCTTTTCCTGTGTGCGAATCCCTATGTGATTGTCGCATCGTGAGTCCGACAACCGTTCGATCAGCTTCATATCCTTTATCTAAGTCTGTTGCAAGATCGGATATCCTATGGCATTCCCGTTCCTCCGTTTGGGTGCCTGAAATTTCAAATGCACCAATAGTTACGTCCTTTAAAATTCGAGTCTTTTCTTGTGTACGAATCTATATGTGATTGTCGCATCATGAGTCCAATTACCGTTCGATCAACTTCATTTCATTTATCTGAGTCTGTTGCATGATCAGATATCTTATGTCCTTCCCGTTCCTCAATTCGGATGCCCAAAACTTCTAACGTACCGATTGTTACGTTCTTTAAAACTCGAGTTTTCTCTTGTTTACGAATCTCTATGTGATTGTCGCATCGTGAGTCAGATTACCGTTCGATCAACTTCATATCATTTATCTGAGTCTGTTGTATGATCGATATCTTATGGCCTTCCCGTTCCTCCATTCGGGTGCCTGAAACTTCAAATCTATCGATAGTTACGTCCTTTAAAACTCGAGTCTTTTCTTGGATGCGAATGTCTATGTGATTGTCGCATCTTGAGTCCGACAACCGTTCGATCTGCTTCTTATCCTTTATCTGAGTCTGTTGCATAATCAGATATATTATGGCCTTCCCGTTCCTCCATTCGGGTGCCCGAAACTTCAAATGTATCGATCGTTACATCCTTTAAAACTCGAGCCTTTTCTTGTATGCGAATCTCTATGTGATTATCGTATCGTGAGTCCGATTACCGTTCGATCAACTTCATATCATTTATCTGAGTCTGTTGCATGATCAAATATCTTACGGCCTTCCCGTTCCTCAATTAGGATGCCCAAAACTTCAAATGTACCGATTGTAACATTCTTTGAAACTCCAGTCTTTTTTTGTGTACAAATCTCTACGTCATTGTCGCATCGTTACTCGAATTACCATTCGATCAGCTTCGTATCCTTTATATGAGTCTGTTGCATGATCAGATATCTTATGGCCTTCCCGTTCCTCCATTCGGGTGCCCAAAGCTTCAAATGTACTGATAGTTATGTCCTTTAAAACTCGAGTCTTTTCTTGTGTCTGAATCCCTATGTGATTGCCGCATCGTGAGTTCGACAACCGTTCGATCAGCTTCATATCCTTTATCTGAGTCTGTTGCATGATCAGATATCTTATGGCCTTCCCGTTCCTCCATTCGGGTGCCCCTAACTTCAAATGTATCGATAGTTACGTCCTTTAAAACTCGAGTCTTTTCTTGTGTACGAATCTCTATGTCATTGTGGTATCGTGGGTACGATTACCGTCCGGTCACCTTATTATCCTTTATCTGAGTCTGTTGCATGATCAGATATCTTATGACCTTCCCGTTCCTCCATTCGGGTGCCCGAAACTTCAAATGTACCGATAGTTACGTCCTTTAAAACTCGAGTCTTTTCTTGTGTACGAATCTCTATGTGATTGTCGCATCGTGTGTACGATTATCGTTCAATCTGCTTCGTATCATTTATCTGAGTCTGTTGCATGATCAGATATCTTATGGCCTTTCCGTTCCTCCATTCGGGTGCCTGAAACTTCAAATGGACCGATAGTTACGTCCTTTAAAACTCGAGTGTTTTCTTGTTAACGAATCTCAATGTGATTAAAGCATCGTGAGTTCGATTACCGTTCGATCAACTTCATATCATTTATCTGAGCCTGTTGTATGATAAGATATCTCATGTCCCTCCCGGTCCTAAATTCGGATGCCCAAAACTTCAAATGTACCGATTGTTACGTCCTTTAAAACTCGACTCTTTTCTTGTGTACAAATCTCTACGTCATTGTGGCATCGTTAGTCTAATTACCTTTTGATCAGCTTCATATCCGTTATCTAAGTCTGTTGCATGGTCAGATATCTTATGGCCCTCTCGTTCCTCCATTCAGGTGCCCGAAACTTCAAATGTACTGATAGTTACGTTCCTTAAAACTCAAGTCTGTTCTTGAGGGCGTGTCTCAATGTGATTGTCACATCGTGAGTCCGACAACCATTCGATCAGATTCATATCTTTTATTTGAGTATGTTGCATGATCAGATATCTTATGGCCATTCCGTTCCTCCATTCGGGTCCCCAAAACTTCAAATGTATCATTGTCACATCGTGGGTCCGATTACTGTCCGGTCACCTTCGTCTCCTTTATCTGATTCTGTTGCATGATCAGATATCTTATGGCCTTTCCGTTCCTCCATTCGGGTGCCCGGAACTTCAAATGTATCGATAGTTACGTCCTTTAAAACTCAAGTCTTTTCTTGTGTACGAATCTTTATGTGATTGTCGCACCGTGTGTCCGATTATCGTTCGATCTGCTTCGTATCATTTATCCGAGTCTGTTGCATGATCAGATATCCTATGGCCATCTCGTTCCTCCATTTGGGTGCCCGAAATTTCAAATGCACCGATTGTTACGTCCATTAAAACTCGAGTCTTTTCTTGTGTACAAATCTCTACGTCATTGTCGCATCGTTAGTCCGATTACCGTTTGATCAGCTTAATATTCTTTATCTGAGTCTGTTGCATGGTCAGATATCTTATGGCCTTCCCGTTCTTCCATTCGGGTGCCCGAAACTTTAAATGTATCGATAGTTACGTCCTTTAAAACTCGAGTCTTTTCTTGTGTGCGAATCTCTATGTGATTGTCGCATCGTGATTCCGACAACCGTTCGATCAGCTTCATATCCTTTACCTAAGTCTGTTGCAAGATCAGATATCCTATGGCATTCCCGTTCCTCCATTTGGGTGCCTGAAACTTCAAATGCACCAATAGTTACGTCCTTTAAAACTCGAGTCTTATCTTGTGTATGAATCTATATGTGATTGTCGCATCGTGAGTCCAATTACCGCTCGATCAACTTCATTTCATTTATCTGAGTCTGTTGCATGATCAGATATCTTATATCCTTCCCGTTCCTCATTTCGGATGCCCAAAACTTCAAATGTACCGATTGTTACGTTCTTTAAAACTCGAGTTTTTTCTTGTTTACGAATCTCTATGTGATTGTCGCATCGTGAGTCAGATTACCGTTCGATCAACTTCATATCATTTATCTGAGTCTGTTGTATGATCGATATCTTATGGCCTTCCCGTTCCTCCATTCGGGTGCCTGAAACTTCAAATCTATCGATAGTTACGTCCTTTAAAACTCAAGTCTTTTCTTGGATGCGAATCTCTTTGAGATTGTCGCGTTTTGAGTCCGACAACCGTTCGATCCGCTTCTTATCCTTTATCTGAGTCCGTTGCATGATCAGATATATTATGGCCTTCCCGTTCCTCCATTCGGGTGCCTGAAACTTCAAATGGACCGATAGTTACGTCCTTTAAAACTCAAGTATTTTCTTGTGTACGAATCTCAATGTGATTGAAGCATCGTGAGTTCGATTACCGTTCGATCAACTTCATATCCTTTATCTGAGTCTGTTGTATGATAAGATATCTCATGTCCTTCCCGGTCCTAAATTCGGATGCCCAAAACTTCAAATGTACGGATTGTTACGTCCTTTAAAACTCGAGTCTTTTCTTGTGTACAAATCTCTACGTCATTGTGGCATCGTTAGTCTAATTACCTTTTGAGCAGCTTCATATCCGTTATCTGAGTCTGTTGCATGATCAGATATGTTATGGCCTTCCCGTTCCTCCATTCGGGTGCCCGAAACATCAAATGTACCGATAGTGACGTCCTTTAAAACTCGAGTATTTTATTGTATACGAATCTCTATGTGCTTATCGTATCGTGAGTCCGATTACCGTTCGATCAACTTCATATCATTTATCTGAGTCTGTTGCATGATCAGATATCTTATGGCCTTCCCGTTCCTCAATTAGGATGCCCAAAACTTCAAATGTACCGATTGTTACATTCTTTAAAACTCCAGTCTTTTTTTGTGTACAAATCTCTACGTCATTGTCGCATCGTTAGTCCAATTACCGTTAGATCAGCTTCGTATCCTTTATATGAGTCTGTTGCATGATCAGATATCTTATGGCCTTCCCGTTCCTCCATTCGGGTGCCCAAAACTTCAAATGTACTGATAGTTACGTCCTTTAAAACTCGAGTCTTTTCTTGTGTCTGAATCTCTATGTGATTGTCGCATCGTCAGTTTGATAACCGTTCGATCAGCTTCATATCCTTTATCTGAGTCTGTTGCAAGATCAGATATCTTATGGCCTCCCCGTTCCTCCATTCGGGTGCCACTAACTTCAAATGTATCGATAGTTACGTCCTTTAAAACTCGAGTCTTTTCTTGTGTACGAATCTCTATGTGATTGTCGCATCGTGTGTCCGATTATCGTTCAATCTGCTTCGTATCGTTTATCTGAGTCTGTTGCATGATCAGATATCTTATGGCCTTTCCGTTCCTCCATTCGGGTGCCTGAAACTTCAAATGGACCGATAGTTCCGTCCTGTAAAACTCGAGTATTTTCTTGTGTACGAATCTCAATGTGATTGAAGCATCGTGAGTTCGATTACCGTTCGATCAACTTCATTTCCTTTATCTGATTCTGTTGTATGATAAGATATCTCATGTCCTTCCCGGTCCTAAATTCGGATGCCCAAAACTTCAAATGTACCGATTGTTACGTCCTTTAAAACTCGAGTCTTTTCTTGTGTACAAATCTCTATGTCATTGTGGCATCGTTAGTCTAATTACCTTTTGATCAGCTTCATATCCGTTAACCATTCGATCAGATTCGTATCCTTTATCTGAGTCTGTTGCATGATCAGATATCTTATGGCCTTTCCGTTCCTCCATTCGGGTGCCCGAAACTTCAAATGTATCGATAGTTACGTCCTTTAAAACTCAAGTCTTTTATTGTGTACGAATCTTTATGCGATTGTCGCATCGTGTGTCCGATTATTGTTCGATCTGCTTCGTATCATTTATCTGAGTCTGTTGCATGATTTGATATCTTATGGCCATCTCGTTCCTCCATTTGGGTGCCCGAAACTTCAAATGTACTGATTGTTACGTCCATTAAAACTCGAGTCTTTTCTTGTGTACAAATTTCTACGTCATTGTCGCATCGTTAGTCCGATTACCGTTTGATCAGCTTCATATCCTTTATCTGAGTATGTTGAATGGTCAGATATCTTATGGACTTCCCGTTCCTCCATTCGGGTGCCCGAAACTTTAAATGTATCGATAGTTACGTCCTTTAAAGCTCGAGTCGTTTCTTGTCGCATCGTGAGTCCGACAACCGTTCGATCAGCTTCATATCCTTTATCTAAGTCTGTTGCAAGATCAAATATCTTATGGCCTTCACGTTCCTCCATTTGGGAGCCTGAAACTTCAAATGCACCAATAGCTACGTCCTTTAAAACTCGGGTCTTTTATTGTGTACGAATCTATATATGATTGTCGCATCGTAAGTCCAATTACCGTTCGATCAACTTCATTTGATTTATCTGAGTCTGTTGCATGATCAGATATCTTATGTCCTTCCCGTTCCTCAATTCGGATGCCCAAAATTTCAAATGTACCGATTGTTACGTTCTTTAAAACTCGAGTCTTTTCTTGTTTACGAATCTCTATGTGATTGTCGCATCGTCAGTCAGATTACCGTTCGATCAACTTCATATCATTTATCTGAGTCTTTTGTATGATCGATATCTTATGGCCTTCGCATTCCTCCATTCGGGTGCCTGAAACTTCAAATCAATAGATAGTTACGTCCTTTAAAACTCGAGTCTTTTCTTGGATACGAATCTCTATGTGATTGTCGCATCTTGAGTCCGACAACCGTTCTATCCGCTTCTTATCCTTTATTTGAGTCTGTTGCATGATCAGATATATTATGGCCTTCCCGTTCCTCCATTCGGGTGCCCGAAACTTCAAATGTACCGATCGTTACGTCCTTTAAAACTCGAGTCTTTTCTTGTATGCGAATCTCTATGTGATTCTCGCATCTTGAGTCTGAAAACCGTTCGATCAGCTTCATATCATTTATTTGAGTCTGTTGCATGATCAGATATCTTATGGCCTTTCCGTTCCACCATTCGGGTGCCCGAAACTTCAAATGTATCGATAGTTACGTCCTTTAAAACTCGACTCTTTTCTTGTGTATGAATCTCTATTTCATTGTCGCATCGTGGGTCCGATTACCGTCCGGTCACCTTTGTATCCTTTATCTGTGTCTGTTGCATGATCAGATATCTTATGGCCTTCCCGTTCCTCCATTCGGATGCCCAAAACATCAAATGTACCGATAGTTACGTCCTTTAAAACTCGAGTCTTTTATTGTTTATGAATCTCTATGTGATTATCGTATCGTGAGTCCGATTACCGTTCGATCAACTTCGTATCATTTATCTGAGTCTGTTGCATGATCAGAAATCTTATGGCCTTCCCGTTCCTCAATTAGGATGCCCAAAACTTCAAATGTACCGATTGTTACATTCTTTGAAACTCTAGTCTTTTTTTGTGTACAAATCTCTACGTCATTGTCGCATCGTTAGTCCAATTGCCGTTCGATCAGCTTCGTATCCTTTATACGAGTCTGTTGCATGATCAGATATCTTATGGCCTTTCCGTTCCTCCATTCGGGTGCCCGAAACTTCAAATGTATCGATAGTTACGTCCTTTAAAACTCAAGTCTTTTCTTGTGTACGAATCTTTATGTGATTGTCGCATCGTGTGTCCGATTATCGTTCGATCTGCTTCGTATCATTTATCTGAGTCTGTTGCATGATCAGATATCTTATGGCCATCTCGTTCCTCCATTTGGGTGCCCGAAATTTCAAATGTACCGATTGTTACGTCCATTAAAACTCGAGTCTTTTCTTCTGTACAAATCTCTACGTCATTGTCGCATCGTTAGTCCGATTACCGTTTGATCAGCTTCATATCCTTTTTTTTTGGTAAAGGAGACTAAGCTCCGGTAAATTTCATTAACAAAAAGTATTTAGCAACAAAACCCGCGCCAAGATCATTACAAATATACTTAACCTATCAAAACACTAGATCAATGGCCCAAAAAACAAATCAACCCACACCCTACACAAACACACTAAACCCAGCCCATTACCCATAATCTAAAATCACAATCCAGCCCAACAAGGCATTACCAATCAATCCATAACACAACCCAAAACAAAACATACATAAAACCAACAAATAAACAACTCTAATACTATTCTTCATGTCATTGTAATCCTCAGCCTTCACGCCAAATCTTCCAGGTTGAACCATTCTGACCCATTCAACAGCAACTTCAAAAACAGCCTGCAAAGTCATCTTTACTTCTTCATTAGCAGCCCAATCTTCGCAGCAGCTGATATTCTTTATCACATTGAGCATCTTTAAAGATCTACCATGTTGCTCCCAATCCCATATTCCATGATCTTCCTTTTCCAGCAATTCCTCAAAAACACTCCAGTTGCAATATAACAATTTACTAGCAAAGACCATACAACTCTTAACAAACTTTAACCAATCAACCGAATTAACCACCCAACCCTGATAACCAACTCCCATAACAGACCCAAAGACACAGACTCAAACCTACACTAAAAACAAGAAACAGGCTCAGAAAAAAACTTATTAATGTAAAGGTTTCCCATCTTTGCATGGCACTAGAAAATACAAAACAATTGAGGGTGGAAATTAATGTCCTAATAGCAAAGATGGGGTCCATCCTTATCACTCCAGGTGTAATGCTCCCCCTGAGCTCAAAACCTATCCACCAATCCTCATACGCAGATCTGAACTTAACATCAATAATAAGAGTTAAGTCCAGCAGAAAAGACCCATATAAGACTCTGACCAGAAATGAATTGAAACAAAGGGAAGGCTTTTCAGCCCAGATCTCTACCCAGCCGCTATAAGTGCACCTTATTACTGCAAAAACCCATATATAACACCCACCCCTCCCAATAGGCAAGTGCCTAATAATATGGACAGACTCAAAACTGAAACGAATAAGGCTCAACAAATACCACAGAAGTACCAGGGTTTTCAACCAGTGATGGGAACTACAAAATAAAAATTTAGGGGAGGAGAAAAATGTCCTAAAATCACTGGTCAAATCCAACCTTATCTCTCCAGATTTAAGGCTTACTCCAAGCCACTTGTATCCTAACCACCAATCATAAAAAGCAGAATTGCATCTATCTCCCATAGATGGAGAAGGATCCAATAGATCAATTTTTAAAAAAATGTTAACAAAAAAGTTTTGAGAAAAAACAGAAGGCTTGTAAGCCCAGATCTCTACCCAATCGCTTTTAGTACTCCAGATAACAGCAAGTTCCCAACCCAACAAGACCTCCAGCCCCCTGACAAAAGTACAAATATTATTATCATTAATCATATAATACTTACTAATATTATTATTATTATAATTATAAGTTATACTACTATTATCAGTATATATCTCCCAGACATTACTAGTGCTCCTCAATTCAGCAAAAACCCAGGTAATACAACCCACCACCCCATAGAGCAAAAGCCCTGGACACATAAAGGACTCAAAACTGCAATAGAAAAGGCTCAACAAAGGCCATAAAAGCCATAGGGTTCCTGACCAGTGATAGGTTCTAAAAAATACAAAAATTTGGGTGGAAAATAATGTCCTAATCTCACTGGTCAGTTCCATCCTTATCACTCCATGGGTTAGGCTTACTCCAAGCCATACAATACCTATATCCCCTTTCAAATCAGCAGAATTAGACCAATCCCTTAAAGAAAGAAGATGGTCTAATAGATCAGTGAACAGAGAAGGATCCAACAGATCATACTCTGAAAAAAAATTAAATCTTTCATTTTGATAAAAAAACAGAAGGCTTGGAAGCCCAGATCTCTACCCCAAAGTGTTTTAGTGCTCCAAAAACTCCTTGTTCCCAACCCAAAAAGATATTGCCCTCCCAGACAGACTCAGACCACACCACAACAAAAAGCATCAGGCTCAACAAACTCTGTTCCCAGAGCAAGGTTCTACTCCATTGCCAAGAGCTAAAAACAAAAATAAGACCCATAAGAAACAGAAAACTAAAGGCAATGGGGTAATCCAACCAAAGATCTCCATCAGTTAAGCTTACTCCAAGCAACCCAAAACCTAACCACCAATCAGGAAACGAACAGTTTGATTCAGATCCAAAAGGAAACTGAGAATCAAACAGAAACTTGAGCAAAGAACACAAAATAAAAATAAAAGTAAAAAAGGAAAAAAACAAAAGAAAGAGAACAGAAGGGCCACAGACCCAGGAAACTACCCAAAGATCAAAGAACCACCTTAACTCCCCAAAGAAACAAATACCCCCCATCCCAGAACCCAGCCCATCCCAACCCACACCAAACAGGAAAGGGTTATACATTTCTATCATTGCCCTCATCATCTAAAACCTTAATGTTCCATACCGTAGCAGCCAGTAATCCACTCCCACTGCTGTTACATTTCTCATTAAACAATTTTAATTTTACCACTTCCTCCACCTGATCACCAATAACCTTGGCACTCCTCTTCTTACTACTGAATATTCTATTATTCCTCTCTTGCCAAACAAAATATACAGTAGCAGCCAGAGCTATTCTTTGAATATTACCCCACACAGATTTATCATTTCTCATCTTCTCCACATACTTAACTATCCCTTCCCAATCATCAGGAAGCTTATCCAACTTGGTAATCACTTTAATCCTCCACCATATGCTTTTAGAAAAATCACAACTAAAAAATAAGTGATTATGACTGTCAGCACATGACCCACACAAGCTACACTTCAAACTCTTACCAGGCTTCCATGCCATCAATCTGTCCTGAGTAGGGAGCTTGAATTTAAAGGCCAGCCAAGTAATGAAAGTATGCCTAGGCACACTATGCTTGTGCCATACAAACTTATGCCACTTAACAACTTCCCTACTCTTTATCAAATCCTCATAAACAATTCGTGAAGTCAAAGGACCCACTCTACCTTTATTATCCAGCCAACAAAAATTATCCCTCTTATCATGAATTAATAAAGGTAAAGTCTCATTAAACAAATCAGGAAATTTTATTTTCCATTCATCAGGCACAGCCCACCCATTTTCATTAACCAGATCAGCAACCTTAGATTGCATATTAAACCCAGCAGCCTTGATCTCTCTTCTATCAATCAACTTAATCAATGGGCCCTTTTTGTGCCAAGTATCACTCCAAGCATTGGCAGACTTCCCATTCCCCACTTTAACTACACAATTATCTCTCAAAACACCTCTACATCCCAGCAACTGTTTCCATGTCCAAGAATCAGAGTTCGTTTCCCCTATTTCCCAAAATTTATTCCCCCTAACCTTATAAACATGAATCCAAGCAGCCCACAGAGAGTCTTTATTATTAAGAATTCTCCAAATATGCTTGGCCATTAGAGCCAGGTTTCTCTCTTTATGCATGAAATACCCAACCCACCCTGATTTTTCTTCCAACACAATTCCTCCCAACCCACCTTAGCACTACCCTGCTTAAATTCCCCTTGACACCAGAGAAAATCCCTACACAATCTAATAACATCCTCATTAACATTATCTGGCAGAATGAAAATAGAAGCCCAATACACAGTCAAAGAAGATAGAACAGATTTTAAAAGCTGAACTCTACCCCCATAGGATAAAAATTTATTTTTCCAATCAGAGATCCTCTTTTTAACCTTATCCAATAAAATACCACAATCCTTTTGATATAACCTCTTAGAGGACAGAGGAATACCCAAATATTTTAAAGGAAGAGACCCTTCTTTAAAAGGCAAAATACTAAGAATTTGACCTTTTATCAATTTATCAACATTACCAAAAATAATCTCACTCTTACCCATATTAGGTCTTAATCCCGAGCACCCTCCAAATTCTTCCAAAACATCCTTTATCACCTGAATAGACTCATTATGGGGACTGCAAAACACAAATAAGTCATCAGCAAAACATAAGTGAGTCAACTTCAGATGCTCACATTTCCAATGATACTTAAAGCTCTCCACCTCCTTAATTCTTCTTATTAACATAAGATTTAAGACTTCCATTACAAGTGTGAAGAGATAAGGAGATATAGGGTCACCCTGCCTCAGACCCTTTTCACCTTTGAAATACCCATGCATTTGACCATTCAGATTTATAGAATAAGAGACAGTTCTCAAACAAACCATCACCCACCCAATAAATCTCCTAGGAAAACCATACTGAACAAGACAGTTTTCCAAAAAAGAATGATCTACAGAATCATAAGCTTTCTGCAAATCCACCTTTAAAGCAACCCTAGGACATCCCCTTTTCCAGTCATACCCTTTCACCAACTCCTGAGCTAATAAGATATTGTCACTAATCAGTCTGCCAGGAACAAAAGCACTTTGCACCCCATCAACCAAGCAACCCAAAACCTTGACCAGTCTATTGCAAATTACTTTACTAATACACTTATATATAACATTGCAACATGCTATAGGTCTAAACTCACTAACCAGATTAGGAGATTTAACCTTAGGTATTAAAGATATACTAGTGGCATTAATCTGCTTCAGGATTTTACCACTGCAAAAGAATTCCTGCACAGCATCACAAACATCTTCCCCAATGATACTCCAAGAGGACTTAAAGAGTTTAGCTGAGAATCCATCTGGTCCAGGAGCCTTGTTATCATCAATTTGGAACATAGCTGTCTTAATTTCATCTTTAGACACCTCAAGAATCAATCTATCAGCATCCTCAGTACTTAACTTCCTGAAGAAAAGACTATCCACATCTGAAATTGCTTCAACAACATCTTTCTTCCCCATCATCCCCATAAAATAATTAACAAAAGCACTACCAACATTAAAATCCCTGAAAACATTTCCCTTTCCATCCTCAATCTGAGACAATTTATATTGAGAATGCCTCTGTTTCACTGAATGAAAGAAATATTTATTATTCTTGTCCCCCACCTTTAACCAATGCACCTTTGATTTTTGCTTTAAGAAAATTTCCTCATCTTTAATAGCATCATTGTAAGCATCCAGGTAAACAGCTTCCTCTTCCCTCAGGGCCCTATTACCAGGATCAAAAGAAACAGCTTCCTGAATTCTTTCCAATTCAATTCTAAGAGCCTCAACCTTCTTAAACAAATTGCCTTGTTGGTAGTTCAGTTTCCTCAAAGGCTTTTTAAGAGCCTTAAGTTTAGAATCCACACTAAACATTTTACAACCCACTATCTCCTCACCCCAAACCTTATCAACAATAGGAAGAAAATCCTCTTTGTCAACAAGATAATTCCAAAATCTAAACGTATTATACTTACCAGATGTTCCATCTGAAAAGAATACCAGAACAGGGGAATGATCAGAACAATAAAAAGGTAAAAATTTTACCCCAACATTTCCATAAACTTCATGTTACCCATGGCCCTATCCAATTTCTCCATAATCCCATCTTCCTTACCTGGCTTTTGATTCCAAGTAAAGAACAAACCTGAACTAGGCAAATCCATAATTTGTAACTCATCAACACATTTACTAAATTCCTCCATACCATATTTTGTAGTAGCAATCTCACAGTTCTTCTCACCAAGATCAAGAATAGCATTAAAATCCCCTAAAACCAGCCAGGGGTTAGCACCAATATTCCTACTGTGGCTCAATAAACTATCCCAAAGCACTCTTCTCCCAACCCAATTAGTAACCCCATACACAAAGGAACAAAAGAATTTAACATTGGTTCCAACAGGGCAAACAATGCAGTGAATAACCTGAGCAGAATTATGTACCACTATAACATCCAGAAATCTAGAATCCCAACCCACAACAATTCTAACCCAACTATGACACCATTCAGCATTTGAAACCCACCCCATTTGTCCATCACTCCTTTACAAGCAGCATTAATATTGGACCTATTAACTCTAGTCTCCACTAATCCCACCAATCCCACTTTATTCTCCCTAAGTATTCTAGAAACCTGTCTTTGTTTAGAAACAGTAGACATACCCCTCACATTCCACACCAAAGGATTAATCTTCATTAATAACACTATCAACATTCATAGGACCCTCCAATCCAGAAGATCCCACACCATTACTAGCCTTAGCATTTTCAGCTTCAACCCGCTTTTCAAACATAATCTTATCCCATTGCTCAAAAAACACCTTAATCTGACCAATATTCCAATGCTTCATAACATCATTAGAAGGACATTTTTTATTAATAACAAAATGAGCCACTTCATTGAATTGAGCTGTACTCATTTTAAAATAACCAGATTTGATATTAACCCTAGTCTGCACCTTAGAAGCTTCATCAGAAAGATTGACCTCTTCAACTTGAACATCCTTCTTCTCCCCCTTATAGTCCTGTTTCAACTCAGCATTCACCTCATTGCCCATATTCTTACCTTGAACAGCCTTCCTACTAGATGCTACCCCAGAACCTTTCTCCACAGCCATATTCTTTGCTTGATTAGTCTCCCCCTCTATACTCTTTCCCTTAATGTCACTACCCTCAGAACCCCCCACATTTAAGTCCTCCTTAAGAATGGCAAAAGTATTGGTTAAACTAATACTATTATTATCATTATGCTTTTTATTATCATTATTCATTTTATTATCATTATTCTTTCTAAAATCATTCTTACTCACCCATTGCCTTCCCCCATTTTTAGAACCCTGATTCCTATTCCCTCCCCCAAATTCCCCTGATTACCTTGACCTCTAATCCCATTCTGTCTCCCATTAGAACTACCCCCCTTATCTCTATCATTCCTCTGAGCATTCCCACCACCATTTCCCATATTATTAACCACCCTATTATTCCTACCCACAACTTGAAACCCATCATTATCAACCCCAGAAACAGGAAAATCAGATTGAGTTGCCTGAAATAAGTCCTTAAGCAACTGTTCAGTCTTCCCGGCAACTTCCTCAGCAGACAATTCCCTAGCTTTACAACCCTCATAATCATGACCAAAGACTTTGCAAGCAGAACACTTCTTCACTTTGACTTGATATTCAACTTTAACTTTCTGAATAAAAGCTGGTATGCCAACATCAGCTGGATAATAGGCATTAACAAAATCCGGAAGTATCTTATCAGCCTTTACTTCCACCAGGATCCTAGCAAACCCTGCCCTACCTTCCTTTTTGTTACATCTCAAAGCAGTTACTCTATCCAACATTAAAGGGTCACCAATACAACTCATCATACTACTCAAGCTCTCTCTATTCCAAAGTTCCATAGGCATGTTAGGGATGGTAACCCAAATAGGAATAGAACTGGGCTCCACCCTTTCCAAATTCAAACCAATCTCCCATTTCCTTATACATAAAGGAATATTGTTTATAAGCCATGGCCCCTGATTGATAGTCTCCATCATCCCCTGCTCATTTTTAAACTTAAAGAAGAAAATACCAGCCCCATTAGAAGACACCTCAATCAAACCAAATCTTTTCCACATTCTAAATAAGTGATACCTCACCATCCCAATAGAAATGTCCTGCCCAATATAGTACCCATACAGATAGGTACTGTAAGCCACCCTTGCTTCCAACAATTTCTCAGGCTTAATCACAGCAACAGTCTCACCAGAATCAAGTACCTTAGGGGGGATAAAGGTCATCTTAGTCTCTAACACTTCATTAAGCTTATCCTTAGTAACATCAGCAAATGAAACAACAGGCTTCTCACTACTCTCCCCAGATTCACCCTCCTTAACAGACTTAAACACAACACCCCCAGCCTCCACCCCTGTATGCAAAATTGACCTAGCAACAGGTTTAAGCTTACTAATGTACTGCAAGTCTTCATCATTAACCATATAGGAACTCATCTTATCAGATTTCTGCTTGATTAATTTCTTCATTGATGGAGTTTTCAGAATACCCCTCAAAGGCATCCTAGTGGTAATGTCTCCCTTCTTAACCTTCCCCTCAACCTCCTCCTCCATACTTTTCTGATCAGCACCCTCAGAACCTCTACCCTCACTCTCAGTAGTAATCTCCTCCTCTTTAGTATCATCTTCCTTTTCATTAGTATCTTCCTTATCCTTCTTCAAAGTACCAGCAGAACCCTTCAAAACAATAGCACCCTCTTCATTGACTATAACCTTACTACCTGCACCTGGGCTATAAGAAAATTGAGGACTAGGGACAGATAACTGCAACCTTAACTCATTAACCTTCCCCTCCACAATACCTCTATTTTTCTTACCAAACTTGAGCTTAACAGGCCCAGCACTAGTATTTCCCTCCTTTACCACAGACAACAACTCCTGAGCAGTAACCATCTCCGGTAGTTCTTCCTCACACTGATTCAGACCATTATCCACCTCAGACCTAATATAAGTCCCCTCTCCCCACATCACCTTTCTAGTCTTCACATTAATACCCTCATTCCTCACAGATCTCTTCCTCCTATTATCCATGCATACAAAACCAACCCCCATTCCAGAGTCAAACACATTAGAATTCACATCAGCTTGCATAATCCTACCTCCCCTACCCCCATCCTTCATCTGAATATCATCAACCAGAGGACTATGAGACACAGAATTCCCATACCATAACCTCCCCATAAAACCAGCAACCACTTCCAAAATAAGCCCATACCTACCAGAAAGCTTATTATGAAACAATAGATTTCTACCATCAACCTCATCAGTCACCAAACGATTAACCTCCTCTACTTTACCCATCCCAGCTAATTTCAACAGATCAATCGGTTCAGAGAGGAATCTCTGTTTCCAATTGTCCCCAAACAGAGTTACAAACAAATTAACCACATCAGAACTAAGAATAAGAGAATCCTTCTTCCCAGAAATCACTATGTTCAGAATAACTTGCTTAGAACCCTTCAACTTCTTTTCCAAACTAACCTTAGGATCCATATTATCCTGAATAGCAACTTCCTGAGAATCCTGAACCTCCATAATATCCGGTGGACCCCTCGGAGGAGGATCCGGTGCCGGAATCGAAGAAATCGAGCTCATGAACAAAAGGAAATAGAACCACTAACAAACGGAATAGAGCAATTAGATCAGAGAAACATGAAAGAAGAAGGAAGAACACAGGTGAAATTAGGGTTTGAAAAGAGGCGGGAAAAGAAAACCAAAGAAGAAACCCCCGAATCGCCAAAATCGCTTAATTCAAAGAGAAAACCCTAGCTTCGTGGATGTAGCTTCATATCCTTTATCTAAGTCTGTTGCATGGTCAGATATCATATGGCCTTCCCGTTCCTCCATTCGGGTGCCCGAAACTTTTACTGTATCGATAGTTACGTCCTTTAAAACTCGAGTCTTTTCTTGTGTGCGAATCTCTATGTGATTGTCGCATCGTCAGTCCGACAACCGTTCGATCAGCTTCATATCCTTTATCTAAGTCTGTTGCAAGATCAAATATCTTATGGCCTTCCCGTTCCTCCATTTGGGTGCCTGAAACTTCAAATGCCCCAATAGTTACGTCCTTTAAAACTCGAGTCTTTTCTTGTGTACGAATCTGTATGTGATTGTCGCATCGTGAGTCCGATTACCGTTCGATCAACTTCATTTCATTTATCTGAGTCTGTTGCATGATCAGATATCTTATGTCCTTCCCGTTCCTCAATTCGGATGCCCAAAACTTCAAATATACCGATTGTTACGTTCTTTAAAACTCGAGTCTTTTCTTGTTTACGAATCTCTATGTGATTGTCGCATCGTGAGTCCGATTACCGTTCGATCAACTTCATATCATTTATCTAAGTCTGTTGCATGATCAGATATCTTATGGCCTTCCCGTTCCTCCATTCGGGTGCCTGAAACTTCAAATGTATCGATAGTTACGTCCTTTAAAACTCGAGTCTTTTCTTGGATGCGAATCTCTATGTGATTGTCGCATCTTGAGTCCGACAACCGGTCGATCTGCTTCTTATCCTTTATCTGAGTCCGTTGCATGATTAGATATATTATGGGCTTCCCATTCCTCCATTTGGGTGCCCGAAACTTCAAATGTACCGATCGTTACGTCCTTTAATACTCGAGTCTTTTCTTGTATGCGAATCTCTATGTGATTGTCGCATCTTGAGTCCGACAACCGTTCGATCAGCTTCATATCATTTATCTGAGTCTGTTGTATGATCAGATATCTTATGGCCTTTCCGTTCCTCCATTCGGGTGCCCGAAACTTCAAATGTATCGCTAGTTACGTCCTTTAAAACTCGAGTCTTTTCTTGTGTACGAATCTCTATGTCATTGTCGCATCGTCGGTACGATTACCGTCCGTTCACCTTCGTATCCTTTATCTGAGTCTGTTGCACGATCAGATATCTTATGGCCTTCCCGTTCCTCCGTTCGGGTGCCCGAAACTTCAAATGTACCGATAGTTACGTCCTTTAAAACACGAGTCTTTTCTTGTGTACGAATTTCTATGTGATTGTCGCATCGTGTGTCCGATTATCGTTCAATCTGCTTCGTATCATTTATCTGAGTCTGTTGCATGATCAGATATCTTATGGCCTTTCCGTTCCTCCATTCGGGTGCCTGAAACTTCAAATGGACCGATAGTTACGTCCTTTAAAACTCGAGTATTTTCTTGTGTACGAATCTCAATGTGATTGAAGCATCGTGAGTTCGATTACCGTTCGATCAACTTCATATCCTTTATCTGAGTCTGTTGTATGATAAGATATCTCATGTCCTTCCCGGTCCTAAATTCGGATGCCCAAAACTTCAAATGTACCGATTGTTACGTCCTTTAAAACTCGAGTCTTTTCTTGTGTACAAATCTCTACGTCATTGTGGCATCGTTAGTCTAATTACCTTTTGATCAGCTTCATATCCGTTATCTGAGTCTGTTGCATGATCAGATATCTTATGGGCTTCCGGTTCCTCAATTCGGGTGCCCGAAACATCAAATGTACCGATAGTTACGTCCTTTAAAACTCGAGTCTTTTATTGTATACGAATCTCTATGTGATTATCGTATCGTGAGTCCGATTACCGTTCGATAAACTTCATATCATTTATCTGAGTCTATTGCATGATCAGATATCTTATGGCCTTCCCATTCCTCAATTAGGATGCCCAAAACTTCAAATGTATCGATTGTTACATTCTTTGAAACTCAAGTCTTTTTTTGTGTACAAATCTCTACGTCATTGCATCGTTAGTCCAATTACCGTTCGATCAGCTTCGTATCCTTTATATGAGTCTGTTGCATGATCAGAGATCTTATGGCCTTCCCGTTCCTCCATTCGGGTGCCCAAAACTTCAAATATACTGATAGTTACGTCCTTTAAAACTCGAGTCTTTTCTTGTGTCTGAATCTCTATGTGATTGTCGCATCGTGAGTTTGATAACCGTTCGATCAGCTTCATATCCTTTATCTGAGTCTGTTGCATGATCAGATTTCTTATGGCCTTCCCGTTCCTCCATTCGGGTGCCCCTAACTTCAAATGTAACGATAGTTACGTCCTTTAAAACTCGAGTCTTTTCTTGTGTACGAATCTCTATGTGATTGTCGCATCGTGTGTCCGATTATCGTTCAATCTGCTTCGTATCGTTTATCTGAGTCTGTTGCATGATCAGATATCTTATGGCCTTTCCGTTCCTCCATTCGGGTGCCTGAAACTTCAAATGGACCGATAGTTACGTCCTTTAAAACTCGAGTATTTTCTTGTGTACGAATCTCAATGTGATTGAAGCATCGTGAGTTCGATTACCGTTCGATCAACTTCATATCCTTTATCTGAGTCTGTTGTATGATAAGATATCTCATGTCCTTCCCGGTCCTAAATTCAGATGCCCAAAACTTCAAATGTACCGATTGTTACGTCCTTTAAAACTCGAGTCTTTTCTTGTGTACAAATCTCTACGTCATTGTGGCATCGTTAGTCTAATTACCTTTTGATCAGCTTCATATCCGTTATCTGAGTCTGTTGCAAGGTCAGATATCTTATGGCCCTCTCGTTCCTCCATTCGGGTGCCCGAAACTTCAAATGTACCGATAGTTACGTTCTTTAAAACTCAAGTCTTTTCTTGTGGGCGGGTCTCAATGTGATTGTCACATCGTGAGTCCGACAACCATTCGATCAGATTCATATCCTTTATCTGAGTCTGTTGCATGATCAGATATCTTTTGGCCATTCCGTTCCTCCATTCGGGTCCCCAAAACTTCAAATGTATCAGTAGTTACGTCCTTTAAAACTCGAGTCTTTTCTTGTGTACGAATCTCTATGTCATTGTCGCATCGTGGGTCCGATTACTGTCCGGTCACCTTCGTATCCTTTATCTGAGTCTGTTGCATGATCAGATGTCTTATGGCCTTTCCGTTCCTCCATTCGGGTGCCCGAAACTTCAAATGTATCGATAGTTACGTCCTTTAAAACTCAAGACTTTTCTTGTGTACGAATCTTTATGTGATTGTCGCATCGTGTGTCCGATTATCGTTCGATCTGCTTCGTATCATTTATCTGAGTCCGTTGCATGATCTGATATCTTATGGCCATCTCGTTCCTTCATTTGGTCCCCGAAACTTCAAATGTACCGATTGTTACGTCCATTAAAACTCGAGTCTTTTCTTGTGTACAAATCTCTACGTCATTGTCGCATCGTTAGTCCGATTACCGTTTGATCAGCTTCATATTCTTTATCTGAGTCTGTTGCAAGGTTAGATATCTTATGGCCTTCCCGTTCCTCCATTCGGGTGCCTGAAACTTTAAATGTATCGATAGTTACGTCCTTTAAAACTCGAGTCTTTTCTTGTGTGCGAATCTCTATGTGATTGTCGAATCGTGAGTCCGACAACCGTTCGATCAGCTTCATATCCTTTATCTAAGTCTGTTGCAAGATCAGATATCCTATGGCATTTCCGTTCCTCCATTTGGGTGCCTGAAACTTCAAATGGACCGATAGTTACGTCCTTTAAAACTCGAATCTTTTCTTGTGTACTAATCTATATGTGATTGTCGCATCGTGAGTCCGATTACCGTTCGATCAACTTCATTTCATTTATCTGAGTCAGTTGCATGATCAGATATCTTATGTCCTTCACGTTCCTCAATTCGGATGCCCAAAACTTCAAATGTACCGATTATTACGTTCTTTAAAACTCGAGTTTTTTCTTGTTTACGAATCTCTATGTAATTGTCGCATCGTGAGTCAGATTACCGTTCGATCAACTTCATATCATTTATCTGAGTCTGTTGTATGATCGATATCTTATGGCCTTCCCGTTCCTCCATTCGGGTTCCTGAAACTTCAAATGTATCGATAGTTACGTCCTTTAAAACTCGAGTCTTTTCTTGGATGCGAATCTCTATGTGATTGTCGCATCTTGAGTCCGACAACCGTTCGATCCACTTCTTATCCTTTATCTAAGTCTGTTGCATGATCAGATATATTATGGCCTTCCCGTTCCTCCATTCGGGTGCCTGAAACATCAAATGTACCGATCGTTACGTCCTTTAAAACTCGAGTCTTTTCTTGTATGCGAATCTCTATGTGATTGTCGCATCTTGAGTCCGACAACCGTTCGATCAGCTTCATATCATTTATCTGAGTCTGTTGCATGATTAGATATCTTATGGCCTTTCCGTTCCTCCATTCGGGTGCCCGAAACTTCAAATGTATCGATAGTTACGTCCTTTAAAACTTGACCCTTTTCTTGTGTATGAATCTCTATGTCATTGTCGCATCGTGGGTCCGATTACCGTCCGGTCACCTTGGTATCCTTTATCTGAGTCTGTTGCATGATCAGATATCTTATGGCCTTCCCGTTCCTCCATTCGGGTGCACGAAACATCAAATGTACCGATAGTTACGTCCATTAAATCTCGAGTCTTTTATTGTATACGAATCTCTATGTGATTATCGTATCGTGAGTCCGATTACCGTTCGATCAACTTCATATCATTTATCTGAGTCTGTTGCATGATCAAATATCTTACAGCCTTCCCGTTCCTCAATTAGGATGCCCAAAACTTCCAATGTACCGATTGTTACATTCTTTGAAACTCCAGTCTTTTTTTGTGTACAAATCTCTACGTCATTTTCGCATCGTTAGTCCAATTACCGTTCGATCAGATTCATATCCTTTATATGAGTCTGTTGCATGATAAGATATCTTATGGCCTTCCCGTTCCTCCATTCGGGTGACCAAAACTTCAAATGTACTGATAGTTACGTACTTTTAAACTCGAGTCTTTTCTTGTGTCTGAATCTCTATGTGATTGCCGCATCGTGAGTTCGACAACCGTTCGATCAGCTTCATATCCTTTATCTGAGTCTGTTGCATGATCAGATATCTTATGGCCTTCCCGTTCCTCCATTCGGGTGCCCAAAACTTCAAATGTACTGATAGTTACGTCCTATAAAACTCGAGTCTTTTCTTGTGTCTGAATTTCTATGTGATTGCCGCATCGTGAGTTCGACAACCGTTCGATCAGCTTCATATCCTTAATCTGAGTCTGTTGCATGATCAGATATCTTATGGCCTTCCCGTTCCTCCATTCGGGTGCCCCTAACTTCAAATGTATCGATAGTTACGTCCTTTAAAACTCGAGTTTTTTTTTGTGTACGAATCTCTATGTGATTGTCGCATCGTGAGTCAGATTACCATTCGATCAACTTCATATCATTTATCTGAGTCTGTTGTATGATCGATATCTTATGGCCTTCCCGTTCCTCCATTTGGGTGCCCGAAACTTCAAATGTACCGATCGTTACGTCCTTTAAAACTCGAGTCTTTTCTTGTATGCGAATATCTATGTGATTGTCGCATCTTGAGTCCGACAACCGTTCGATCAGCTTCATATCATTTATCTGAGTCTGTTGCATTATTAGATATCTTATGGCATTCCCGTTCCTCCATTTGGGTGCCTGAAACTTCAAATGCACCAATAGTTACGTCCTTTAAAACTCGGGTCTTTTATTGTGTACGAATCTATATGTGATTGTCGCATCGTGAGTCCGATTACCGTTCGATCAACATCATTTCATTTATCTGAGTCTGTTGCATGATCAGATATCTTATGTCCTTCCCGTTCCTCAATTCGGATGCCCAAAACTTCAAATGTACTGATTGTTACGTTTTTTAAAATTCGAGTCTTTTCTTGTTTACGAATATCTATGTGATTGTCGCATCGTGAGTCAGATTACCGTTCGATCAACTTCATATCATTTATCTGAGTCTGTTGTATGATCGATATCTTATGGCCTTCGCATTCCTCTATTCGGGTGCCTGAAACTTCAAATCTATAGATAGTTACGTCCTTTAAAACTCGAGTCTTTTCTTGGATGCGAATCTCTATGTGATTGTCGCAACTTGAATCCGACAACCGTTCTATCCGCTTCTTATCCTTTATCTGAGTCTGTTGCATGATCAGATATATTATGGCCTTCCTGTTCCTCCATTCGGGTGCCCGAAACTTCAAATATACCGATCGTTACGTCCTTTAAAACTCGAGTCTTTTCTTGTATGCGAATCTCTATGTGATTGTCGCATCTTGAATCCGACAACCGTTCTATCCGCTTCTTATCCTTTATCTGAGTCTGTTGCATGATCAGATATCTTATGGCCTTTCCGTTCCTCCATTTGGGTCCCCGAAACTTCAAATGTATCGATAGTTACGTCCTTTAAAACTCGACTCTTTTCTTGTGTATGAATCTCTATGTCATTGTCGCATCGTGGGTCCGATTATCGTCCGGTCACCTTTGTATCCTTTATCTGTGTCTGTTGCATGATCAGATATCTTATGCCCTTCCCGTTCCTCCATTCGGATGCCCGAAACATCAAATGTACCGATAGTTACGTCCTTTAAAACTCGAGTATTTTATTGTATACGAATCTCTATGTGATTATCGTATCGTGAGTCCGATTACCGTTTGATCAACTTCATATCATTTATCTGAGTCAGTTGCATGATCAGATATCTTATGGCCTTCCCGTTCCTCAATTAGGATGCCCAAAACTTCAAATGTACCGATTGTTACATTCTTTAAAACTCCAGTCTTTTTTTGTGTACAAATCTCTACGTCATTGTCGCATCGTTAGTCCAATTACCGTTCGATCAGCTTCGTATCCTTTATATGAGTCTGTTGCATGATCAGATATCTTACGGCCTTTCCGTTCCTCCATTCGGGTGCCCGAAACTTCAAATGTATCGATAGTTTACGTCCTTTAAAACTCAAGTCTTTTCTTGTGTACGAATCTTTATGTGATTGTCGCATCGTGTGTCCGATTATCGTTCGATCTGCTTCGTATCATTTATCTGAGTCTGTTGCATGATCAGATATCTTATGGCCATCTCGTTCCTCCATTTGGGTGCCCGAAACTTCAAATGTACCGATTGTTACGTCCATTAAAACTCGAGTCTTTTCTTGTGTACAAATCTCTACGTCATTGTCGCATCGTTAGTCCGATTACCATTTGATCAGCTTCAAATCCTTTATCTGAGTCTGTTGCATGGTCAGATATCATATGGCCTTCCCTTTCCTCCATTCGGGTGCCCAAAACTTTAATTGTATCGATAGTTACGTCCTTTAATACTCGAGTGTTTTCTTGTGTACGAATCTCTATGTGATTGTCGCATCGTGAGTCCGATAACCGTTTGACCAGCTTCATGTATCCTTTAACTGAGTTTGTTGCATGATCAGATATCTTTTGGCCTTCCGTTCCTCCATTCGGGTGCCTGAAACTTCAAATGCACCGATAGTAACGTCCTTTAAAACTCGAGTCTTTTTTTGTGTATGAATCTCTATGTGATTGTCGCATCGTGAGTCCGATTACCATTCGATCAACTTCATATCCTTTATCTGAGACTGTTGCATGATCAAATATTATATGTCCTTCCCGGTCCTCAATTCGGATGCCCAAAACTTCAAATGTACAGATTGTTACGTCCTTTAAAACTCGAGTGTTTTCTTGTGTACGAATCTCTATGTGATTGTCGCATCGTTAGTCCGATTACCGTTCGATCAGCTTCGTATAATTTATCTGAGTCTGTTCCATGATCAGGTATCTTATGGCCTTCTCGTTCCTCCATTTGGGTGCCCGAAACATCAAATGTACCGATAGTTAAGGACTTTAAAACTCGATACTTTTCATGTGTGCGAATCTTTATGTGATTGTCGCATCGTGTGTCCAATTATCGTTTGGTCTGCTTCGTATCATTTATCTTAGTCTGTTTCATGATCAGATATCTTATGGTCTTCCCGTTCCTCCATTCGGGTGCCCGAAACTTCAAATGCAACGGTAGTTACGTCCTTTAATACTCGAGTGTTTTCTTGTGTACGAATCTCTATGTGATTGTCGCATCGTGAGTCCGACAACCGTTTGATCAGCTTCATGTATCCTTTATCTGAGTTTGTTGCATGATCAGATATCTTTTGCCTTCCGTTCCTCCATTCGGGTGCCTGAAACTTCAAATGCACCGATAGTAACGTCCTTTAAAACTCGAGTGTTTTCTTGTGTACGAATCTCTATGTGATTGTCGCATCGTTAGTGCGATAACCATTCGATCAACTTCATATCCTTTATCTGAGACTGTTGCATGATCAGATATTTTATGTCCTTCCCGGTCCTCAATTCGGATGCCCAAAACATCAAATGTACAGATTGTTACGTCCTTTAAAACTCGAGCCTTTTCTTGTGTACGAATCTCTATGTGATTGTCGCATCGTTAGTCCGATTACCGTTCGATTAGCTTCGTATAATTTATCTGAGTCTGTTGCATGATCAGATATCTTATGGCCTTCTCGTTTCTCCATTTGGGTGCCCGAAACATCAAATGTACCGATAGTTACGGACTTTAAAACTCGATTCTTTTCTTGTGTGCGAATCTTTATGTGATTGTCGCATCGTGAGTCCGACAACCATTCGATCAGCTTCATATCCTTTATCTGAGTCTGTTGCATGATCAGATATCTTATGGCCTTCCCGTTCCTCAATTCGGGTGCCCGAAAAATCAAATGCAACGATAGTAACGTCCTTTAAAACTCGAGTCTTTTCTTGTGTACGGATCTCTATGTGATTGTCGCATCGTGAGTCCGATTACCATTCAATCAACTTCATATCCTTTATCTGAGACTGTTGCATAATCAGATATTTTATGTCCTTACCGGTCCTCAATTCGGATGCCCAAAACTTCAAATGTACGGATTGTTACGTCCTTTAAAACTCGAGTCTTTTCTTGTGTACGAATCTCTATGTGATTGTCGCATCGTTAGTCCGATTACCGTTCGATCAGCTTCGTATAATTTATCTGAGTCTGTTTGCATGATCAGGTATCTTATGGCCTTCTCGTTCCTCCATTTGGGTGCCCGAAACATCAAATGTACCGATAGTTACGGACTTTAAAACTCGATACTTTTCATGTGTGCGAATCTTTATGTGATTGTCGCATCGTGTGTCCAATTATCGTTTGGTCTGCTTCGTATCATTTATCTGAGTCTGTTTCATGATCAGATATCTTATGGCCTTCCCGTTCCTCCATTCGGGTGCCCGAAACTTCAAATGCAACGGTAGTTACGTCCTTTAATACTCGAGTGTTTTCTTGTGTACGAATCTCTATGTGATTGTCGCATCGTTAGTCCGACAACCGTTTGATCAGCTTCATGTATCCTTTATCTGAGTTTGTTGCATGATCAGATATCTTTTGGCCTTCCGTTACTCCATTCGGGTGCCTGAAACTTCAAATGCAACGATAGTAACGTCCTTTAAAACTCGAGTGTTTTCTTGTGTACGAATCTCTATGTGATTATCGCATAGTTAGTGCGATAACCATTCGATCAACTTCATATCCTTTATCTGAGACTGTTGCATGATCAGATATTTTATGTCCTTCCCGGTCCTCAATTCGGATGCCCAAAACATCAAATGTACAGATTGTTACGTCCTTTAAAACTCGAGCCTTTTCTTGTGTACGAATCTCTATGTGATTGTCGCATCGTTAGTCCGATTACCGTTCGATTAGCTTCGTATAATTTATCTGAGTCTGTTGCATGATCAGATATCTTATGGCCTTCTCGTTTCTCCATTTGGGTGCCCGAAACATCAAATGTACCGATTGTTACGTCCATTAAAACTCGAGTCTTTTCTTGTGTGCGAATCTTTATGTGATTGTCGCATCGTGAGTCCGACAACCATTCGATCAGCTTCATATCCTTTATCTGAGTCTGTTGCATGATCAGATATCTTATGGCCTTCCCGTTCCTCAATTCGGGTGCCCGAAAAATCAAATGCAACGATAGTAACGTCCTTTAAAACTCGAGTCTTTTCTTGTGTACGGATCTCTATGTGATTGTCGCATCGTGAGTCCGATTACCATTCAATCAACTTCATATCCTTTATCTGAGACTGTTGCATAATCAGATATTTTATGTCCTTACCGGTCCTCAATTCGGATGCCCAAAACTTCAAATGTACGGATTGTTACGTCCTTTAAAACTCGAGTCTTTTCTTGTGTACGAATCTCTATGTGATTGTCGCATCGTTAGTCCGATTACCGTTCGATCAGCTTCGTATAATTTATCTGAGTCTGTTTGCATGATCAGGTATCTTATGGCCTTCTCGTTCCTCCATTTGGGTGCCCGAAACATCAAATGTACCGATAGTTACGGACTTTAAAACTCGATACTTTTCATGTGTGCGAATCTTTATGTGATTGTCGCATCGTGTGTCCAATTATCGTTTGGTCTGCTTCGTATCATTTATCTGAGTCTGTTTCATGATCAGATATCTTATGGCCTTCCCGTTCCTCCATTCGGGTGCCCGAAACTTCAAATGCAACGGTAGTTACGTCCTTTAATACTCGAGTGTTTTCTTGTGTACGAATCTCTATGTGATTGTCGCATCGTTAGTCTGACAACCGTTTGATCAGCTTCATGTATCCTTTATCTGAGTTTGTTGCATGATCAGATATCTTTTGGCCTTCCGTTACTCCATTCGGGTGCCTGAAACTTCAAATGCAACGATAGTAACGTCCTTTAAAACTCGAGTGTTTTCTTGTGTACGAATCTCTATGTGATTGTCGCATAGTTAGTGCGATAACCATTCGATCAACTTCATATCCTTTATCTGAGACTGTTGCATGATCAGATATTTTATGTCCTTCCCGGTCCTCAATTCGGATGCCCAAAACATCAAATGTACAGATTGTTACGTCCTTTAAAACTCGAGCCTTTTCTTGTGTACGAATCTCTATGTGATTGTCGCATCGTTAGTCCGATTACCGTTCGATCAGCTTCGTATAATTTATCTGAGTCTGTTGCATGATCAGATATCTTATAGCCTTCTCGTTTCTCCATTTGGGTGCCCGAAACATCAAATGTACCGATAGTTACGGACTTTAAAACTCGATTCTTTTCTTGTGTGCGAATCTTTATGTGATTGTCGCATCGTGAGTCCGACAACCGTTCGATCAGCTTCATATCCTTTATCTGAGTCTGTTGCATGATCAGATATCTTATGGCCTTCCCGTTCCTCAATTCGGGTGCCCGAAACATCAAATGCAACGATAGTAACGTCCTTTAAAACTCGAGTCTTTTCTTGTGTACGAATCTCAATGTGATTGTCGCATCGTGAGTCCGATTACCATTCAATCAACTTCATATCCTTTATCTGAGACTGTTGCATGATCAGATATTTTATGTCCTTACCGGTCCTCAATTCGGATGCCCAAAACTTCAAATGTACGGATTGTTACGTCCTTTAAAACTCGAGTCTTTTCTTGTGTACGAATCTCTATGTGATTGTCGCATCGTTAGTCCGATTACCGTTCGATCAGCTTCATATAATTTATCTGAGTCTGTAGCATGATCAGGTATCTTATGGCCTTCTCGTTCCTCCATTTGGGTGCCCGAAACATCAAATGTACCGATAGTTACGGACTTTAAAACTCGATACTTTTCATGTGTGCGAATCTTTATGTGATTGTCGCATCGTGTGTCCAATTATCGTTTGGTCTGCTTCGTATCATTTATCTGAGTCTGTTTCATGATCAGATATCTTATTGCCTTCCCGTTCCTCCATTCGGGTGCCCGAAACTTCAAATGCAACGGTAGTTACGTCCTTTAATACTCGAGTGTTTTCTTGTGTACAAATCTCTATGTGATTGTCGCATCGTGAGTCCGACAACCGTTTGATCAGCTTCATGTATCCTTTATCCGAGTTTGTTGCATGATCAGATATCTTTTGGCCTTCCGTTCCTCCATTCGGGTGCCTGAAACTTCAAATGCACCGATAGTAACGTCCTTTAAAACTCGAGTGTTTTCTTGTGTACGAATCTCTATGTGATTGTCGATCGTTAGTGCGATAACCATTCGATCAACTTCATATCCTTTATCTGAGACTGTTGCATGATCAGATATTTTATGTCCTTCCCGGTCCTCAATTCGGATGCCCAAAACATCAAATGTACAGATTGTTACGTCCTTTAAAACTCGAGCCTTTTCTTGTGTACGAATCTCTATGTGATTGTCGCATCGTTAGTCCAATTACCGTTCGATCAGCTTCGTATAATTTATCTGAGTCTGTTGCATGATCAGATATCTTATGGCCTTCTCGTTTCTCCATTTGGGTGCCCGAAACATCAAATGTACCGATAGTTACAGACTTTAAAACTCGATTCTTTTCTTGTGTGCGAAACTTTATGTGATTGTCGCATCGTGAGTCCGACAACCGTTCGATCAGCTTCATATCCTTTATATGAGTCTGTTGCATGATCAGATATGTTATGGCCTTCCCGTTCCTCCATTCGGGTGCCCGAAACTTCAAATGCAACGATAGTAACGTCCTTTAAAACTCGAGTCTTTTCTTGTGTACGAATCTCTATGTGATTATCGCATCGTTAGTGCGATTACCATTCGATCAGCTTCATATCCATTATCTAAGTCTGTTTCATGGTCAGATATCTTATGGCCTTCTCGTTCCTCCATTTGGGTGCCCGAAACTTCAAATGTACCGATAGTTACGTCCTTTAAAACTCGAGTCTTTTCGTGTGTACGAATATCTATGTGATTGTCGCATCGTGTGTCCGATTATCGTTCGGTCAGCTTCGTATCATTTATCTAAGTCTGTTTCATGATCAGATATCTTACGGCCTTCCCGTTCCTCCATTCGGGTGCCCGAAACTTCAAATGTACCGATACTTACGTCCTTTAAAACTCGAGTCTTTTCTTGTGTACGAATCTCTATGTTATTGTCGCATCGTGAGTCTGATTACCATTCGATCAACTTCATATCCTTTATCTGAGACTGTTGCATGATCAGATATGTTATGTCCTTCCCGGTCCTCAATTTGGATGCCCAAAACTTCAAATGTACAGATTGTTACGTCCTTTAAAAATCGAGTCTTTTATTGTGTACGAATCTCTATGTGATTGTCGCATCGTGAGTCCGATTACCATTCGATCAACTTCATATCCTTTATCTGAGACTGTTGCATGATCAGATATTTTATGTCCTTCCCGGTCCTCTATTCGGATGCCCAAAACTTCAAATGTATCGATATTTACGTCCTTTAGAACTCGAGTCTTTTCTTGTGTACGAATCTCTATGTCATTGTCGCATCGTGAGTCCGATTACCGTCTTGTCACCTTCGTATCCTTTATCTGAGTCTGTTGTATGATCAGATATCTTATGGCCTACCCGTTCCTCCATTCGGGTGCCCCGAAACTTCAAATGCACCGATAGTTACGTCCTTTAAAACTCGCGTCTTTTCTTGTGTACGAATCTCTACGTCATTGTCGCATCGTTAGTCCGATTACCACCCGGTCACCTTTGTATCCTTTATCTGAGTCTGTTGCATGATCAGATATCTTATGGCCTTCTCGTTCCTCCATTTGGGTGCCTGAAACTTCAAATGTACCGATAGTTACGGACTTTAAAACTCGATACTTTTCATGTGTGCGAATCTTTATGTGATTGTCGCATCGTGTGTCCAATTATCGTTTGGTCTGCTTCGTATCATTTATCTGAGTCTGTTTCATGATCAGATATCTTATTGCCTTCCCGTTCCTCCATTCGGGTGCCCGAAACTTCAAATGCAACGGTAGTTACGTCCTTTAATACTCGAGTGTTTTCTTGTGTACGAATCTCTATGTGATTGTCGCATCGTGAGTCCGACAACCGTTTGATCAGCTTCATGTATCCTTTATCCGAGTTTGTTGCATGATCAGATATCTTTTGGCCTTCCGTTCCTCCATTCGGGTGCCTGAAACTTCAAATGCACCGATAGTAACGTCCTTTAAAACTCGAGTGTTTTCTTGTGTACGAATCTCTATGTGATTGTCGATCGTTAGTGCGATAACCATTCGATCAACTTCATATCCTTTATCTGAGACTGTTGCATGATCAGATATTTTATGTCCTTCCCGGTCCTCAATTCGGATGCCCAAAACATCAAATGTACAGATTGTTACGTCCTTTAAAACTCGAGCCTTTTCTTGTGTACGAATCTCTATGTGATTGTCGCATCGTTAGTCCGATTACCGTTCGATCAGCTTCGTATAATTTATCTGAGTCTGTTGCATGATCAGATATCTTATGGCCTTCTCGTTTCTCCATTTGGGTGCCCGAAACATCAAATGTACCGATAGTTACAGACTTTAAAACTCGATTCTTTTCTTGTGTGCGAAACTTTATGTGATTGTCGCATCGTGAGTCCGACAACCGTTCGATCAGCTTCATATCCTTTATATGAGTCTGTTGCATGATCAGATATGTTATGGCCTTCCCGTTCCTCCATTCGGGTGCCCGAAACTTCAAATGCAACGATAGTAACGTCCTTTAAAACTCGAGTCTTTTCTTGTGTACGAATCTCTATGTGATTATCGCATCGTTAGTGCGATTACCATTCGATCAGCTTCATATCCATTATCTGAGTCTGTTTCATGGTCAGATATCTTATGGCCTTCTCGTTCCTCCATTTGGGTGCCCGAAACTTCAAATGTACCGATAGTTACGTCCTTTAAAACTCGAGTCTTTTCGTGTGTACGAATATCTATGTGATTGTCGCATCGTGTGTCCGATTATCGTTCGGTCAGCTTCGTATCATTTATCTGAGTCTGTTTCATGATCAGATATCTTACGGCCTTCCCGTTCCTCCATTCGGGTGCCCGAAACTTCAAATGTACCGATACTTACGTCCTTTAAAACTCTAGTCTTTTCTTGTGTACGAATCTCTATGTTATTGTCGCATCGTGAGTCTGATTACCATTCGATCAACTTCATATCCTTTATCTGAGACTGTTGCATGATCGAAAATGTTATGTCCTTCCCGGTCCTCAATTTGGATGCCCAAAACTTTAAATGTACAGATTGTTACGTCCTTTAAAAATCGAGTCTTTTCTTGTGTACGAATCTCTATGTGATTGTCGCATCGTGAGTCCGATTACCATTCGATCAACTTCATATCCTTTATCTGAGACTGTTGCATGATCAGATATTTTATGTCCTTCCCGGTCCTCTATTCGGATGCCCAAAACTTCAAATGTATCGATATTTACGTCCTTTAGAACTCGAGTCTTTTCTTGTGTACGAATCTCTATGTCATTGTCGCATCGTGAGTCCGATTACCGTCTTGTCACCTTCGTATCCTTTATCTGAGTCTGTTGTATGATCAGATATCTTATGGCCTACCCGTTCCTCCATTCGGGAGCCCCGAAACTTCAAATGCACCGATAGTTACGTCCTTTAAAATTCGCGTCTTTTCTTGTGTACGAATCTCTACGTCATTGTCGCATCGTTAGTCCGATTACCACCCGGTCACCTTTGTATCCTTTATCTGAGTCTGTTGCATGATCAGATATCTTATGGCCTTCTCGTTCCTCCATTTGGGTGCCTGAAACTTCAAATGTACCGATAGTTACAGAGTTTAAAACTCGAGTCTTTTCTTGTGTGCGAATCTCTCTGTGATTGTCGCATCGTGAGTCCGTCTGACAACCGTTCGATCAGCTTCATATGCTTTATCTGAGTCTGTTGCATGTCCAGATATCTTATGGCCTTCCCGTTCCTCAATTCGGGTGTTCGAAACTTCAAATGCACTGATACTTACGTCCTTTAAAACTCGAGTTTTTTCTTGTGTACGAATCTCTATGTGATTGTCGCATCGTGAGTCTGATTACCATTCGATCAACTTCATATCCTTTATCTGAGTCTGTTGCATGATCAGATATCTTATGGCCTTACCGTTCCTCAATTCGGATCCCCAAAACTACAAATGTACTGATTGTTTTTTTTTTTGGGAAAAGGGGAAAACCCCGGCAAACATTTATTGATCAAAAAACAAGTACAAGACAGAGACTAACCAAGACCCGGGACATAGACCCAAGATCTTAAGTTAGCCCAAAAAGAAATATACAAGACTAAAAGTAAGACTAAGAAACCGAGCCAGCCTATACAAGATATTCTAAGCCCAACAAAAATAAGAACAAAAATATTCAAGGCCCAACAAAGCCCAATAACATAAATCAAAAATAAACAAAAGGAACCAAGAGCCCAAAAGCCGCTCAACACAATCCAGTCCTCCATAACATCCCGCTCCGTCTTCAGTCCAACTTCCATAAGCCCAACTTCCAAAGTGAAATCCCAAAAAGATAGTCGAAGGCCGCTGTTCCATAACCAGATATGACAGCCCAAATGCCATCCCTCTATCAAGCAAACTATAACCACATCAGCCCAGTATCCTATAAGCCCAATCCAGAGAGCGATTAAGATCCAATCAAACATCAAGCACTTCTTCCGATCCATAGCTTTGACAATATTACCAATCCATTCCATAACCTTTCTCCTAATACTACCATTTCCAGAAATATAAGTCAACCAGATCCCTGACCAATATCCATTAAAGACTTTCCCATTAACATCAAACCTATTAAAGAAACACTGATTCTTGTTCCCAGCCCATTGACATATTCTGTTAACTCCCCATCCGTTTATCACACCAACTATACTATCTTCATAATCTAAAATCCCAGCACATAAACATATGCATTCCATCCAGCCCAGCATACTCCACTGTCCAACCCACCTATCATAATATCCAAACACCAGATGACATAAAGAAGCCTTCCAAACACCACAAATCTTGTTCAAAAAAGGCACATGAAACACGAATTCATATGCAACTATAGGAGCATAATATACATCAACCTTTAACCCTGCTATTTCCATACAAACAAGGTTCACAACCAAATAAGCTCCTATAGTTCCCCAACTATGCCATTTAATGAGAGAGTGGACTTTCCTCTCAATACTAAGTATTGAGAACAAATGCAGCATGCCAAAGACATAGGCTGCAGCAACATGGATCCAAAAATGCCTGCAATCTTTATAAACCTCCACCAGAGTAGTGGCACTACTAGGCATATTAGACCCATTAGCTTCCAACCTCATTACAAATACATTAATATCAAGCAAGACAGAAACATACCAGCTCAGCAGTAGCAGACAAAACTCTAACATCCTATTCAACCACATCCAATTCTTAGCACCAACAGCTTTAACTTCAACCATACCAGCACCCTTAATCCATTCAATCCTCTGTAACAACTGATACTTTTGCACATCTCTAACTATAATGGCTAAACTGCCCCTGCACATGATCCTAATACAATTACCCCACAAATACCACCACGACCATTGTTCTATAGGTATCCTGCCACGTTTTACAATTTGCATAGTCTCAACTACACTCCTCATCCCTTCTCCAACCCAACCCAAATTGACCCACCCCATCATAATCCCAAGTGGGATAGACTCAAAGACTAAAAAACAAGAAAAAAGCCTGTCAAAGAAAACCAAAAGAATTCTGAGGGTTCCCATGCTGTTGGAAAGAGCTAAAAATAAAAAGTATACTGAGAATAATGACCTATTGCCAATAGCATAGTCCAACCTTATGTCTCCCTTGTTTATGTTCCCCCTGAGCCTCAATAATCCTAACCACCAATCATATAACGCAGAACTGAGACAGAGTGTCAATAATGGACCAAAATCTCTGACCAGTGACTCAACCCATAATTGTTTAAGCAACCCATCCCATACTCCCAGGATAATAAACCAAAAAGATAAAACAAAAGAAAGAAGAGATAGAACAGGAAAAGAATGAATAAAGATCTCTACCCAACGTCTTATAAGTCTCCATATGCCTCCAATACCCAATGATATCCCCCCACCCCTGAGCAAATGCTCAGAAAACACACACATGCTAACACGAAAACACACACCCATAATATAAAGGTTTTTATTCCTCTGCCAGGATCTAGAAAACAATAAAAACAAAATAAAAAACAAAGAAAAGAAGGGGAATAATGCCCTAAAAGCAGAGGAACAATGCTTCCTTATCTCTCCATGGTTAGTGCAAACCTCCTGCACACAAATACCTAAAACCCCAAAGGCCACATTGAAAACAATCATACTGGTTAAAAATGAACCAATATGCCTGCAGAATCCTAGTTTCCTAAGTTTATCACACACAAATAACATCAAAGGTGTATGAAAGACACACTAGCTATAGAAATAAAGGTTGGAACTAGATTCTAAGGTGACCACCCCAAGGCTTTTAAGTATCCAAACAACTCCTTGATTCCCAAGATAGTCCTCCCCCCACATCCAAAAGGATAGACAAGACTCAAGACACAAAATCAAGAAAAGGTTAGAAAAGAAACTCAAAAAAGGGATTTCAAGTCCATACCAGGATCTAAAGAAGCAAAAAAAGACCAGAATCAAAAGAGTCCTAATGGTAAAGACTTGATCCAACCTTATAACTCCCAGTTGATGACTTATCCCAAGTCTGCCAAAACCTATACTCCAGAGCATATTCATAGTATTTTTATCAAGACAAGAACTAATACAGGATATCAACAGTAACCAAATGATCTTAGAATATAGATAATATGGGTTAAAAACCCAGACACACCAATAAACACAGAAAATAGACTAAAGGGACCACATAGACCAGTACAAAGGAATGGAAGGCCATAAAGGCCAGAAGTCTACCCAGAAGTTTAAAAACACCATATAACTCCAACTGGACCAGAATACCCCCCACCCCTTAACCTGACATTTGCAGATCCCTTACTTTCCTGAGTCAGAACATGCCATAACAACAAACACACCACCTTATCCTGTCCTTTAAACCATAATTTCCAAAACCATCCTTTTGTAACTAATCCAGAAATCAACAAGTTGAAATCTAGACACTCTACACCACAGTTCAAAACCAAAATATTTACAAAACCTGGTGACAAAAGGATTACAAAATCTAAAAACTAACCATATTATCAATAACAAATCCCTTGAAAATGATAAAATACCCTGTCCCTCCTCCCTGTTAACCCTTATTAACAAAATTAACATAACCAAACCACACCACCCATTCTTAACCAATAAATCACACCTGCTAACAAGCCCAAACCAACAACCCACCCTAAGCAGACCCAATAGCAAGAATAAGAGAATGTACCTCATTTGTTAACCTTTTTAGCTGGAGCTTTCCATTCCACCTTAAAGCCCCATATCTTACTCAACTTAATACTGCATGGAGTGGCAATTATCTTCAAACCCAAAAGCCTCATTCTAACTGAATCTTGAATAATCCTACAAAGCACATTAGCATCTCTAGACTTCTTTTGAAATATCCTCAAATTTCTTTCCTTCCAAATGAAGTAGACCATAGAAGCTAGCATGAGTCACTGAATTATGCTCTTAACAGATTTCCTCATTGGAGCTTGAACTAAAGTAGTAACACACTCCATTATATTGTCAGAAAACTGTTCTAAACCAGCAATAACCTTCAACTTATTCCACACATTATTAGGGTAAGGGCATTGAAAAAACAAATGCTGATGACTATCTCTGACCTCCCCACAAAATGGACAAAACATATCCCTTTGAATATCCCAATTCAACAGTCTATCTTGAGTCATAAGTCTCTGCTGAACTGCAAGCCAAAAAGTAAGAGCATGCCTAGGAACCGATTGACTAAACCAAACAATCCTAGCCCAAGAAACTTCATCCTTCATAGGACACAAGTCTTTGAAAACTGTACTGGTAGAAAAAGATTCATAGGTTTCAGCTTTAGTTTTCCAAAAAGTAATATCCTTTTTACCTTCAATAAGGGTAGGAGGGGACAAGTCAAACAGACAAGGAAATTTTCTCCTCCATTCCTCTGGCCACATCCAATAACCATTGTTTATCACCTCTGAAACAGTAGTATTCAGAGAAAAACCTCCCCCATGTATCTCTCTAGGAGATATGAACAATGAAAGTGGGCTCAGTGGGTGCCAATTGTCATACCAAACAGATGTAGATTTCCCATCACCTATACACTGCAGACAACGAGACCACAAGTCATCCCTATTATCCAGCAAGCTTTTCTAACTCCAACAGGCACCCTGCTTTTTCCTAAAACCCCAGAAGCTAATCCCCTTCAGCCTATAAATCCTAATCCATTTTGTCCATATTGTCTCCTTTCCAGATATAAGATTCCACACATACCTAGCAAGAAGAGCTTTATTTTTAATCCTTAGAGACTTGATTCCCAACCCACCCTCAGACTTAGATAGCAAACATTATCCCATGAAACCCGAACTTTACCCTTAGCAGAATCAGAATTACTCCACAAAAACCTATTCATCAGTCTTTCAACATCCTCTATTATACTAATAGGGAGCAGAAAAACAGAAGCCCAATACACTTGAATGGAAGCAAGAACAGACTTAATTAACTGCAATCTGCCAGCAAATGATAAAGACTTATTTTTCCAGTCATCAATCCTTTTTCTGACTTTCTCCACCAAAACTAAACAGTCCTTGGTGTACAGCTTCTTAGATAATAAAGGCACACCAAGGTATCTAACAGGCAATACACCAATTTTAAAAGGCAGCAGATTCACAATCCTATTCTTGATAGTATTAGTAACATTACTCAAGTACATAGTACTTTTACTAAGATTAGGAATAAGACCTGATACCCCACTGAACTCTTCCAAAGCTTCCTTAACAACTTTAACAGACTCAACATCAGCATGAGCAAAAACCAATATCATCAGCAAAACAGACGTGTGTCAGATTAAGTTTCTCACAGCACCAGTGAAACTTAAACTGTCCACTTTCCCTGATTCTTCTATCAAAAATTAGCTTCAGGACCTGCATAACAATAGTAAACAAGTAAGGAGACATAGGATCACCTTGCCTTAACCCTCTCAAACCTTTGAAATACCCAAAAGACTCCCCATTAACATTAATTGAATAAGCAGCTGACTTAATACAAGTCATGATCCAGGCAACCATACACGGATGAAAGCCAAAATTAACTAAACATCCTTCAAGAAACTCATGATTACCAGTATCATAAGCTTTCTGAAGGTCAATTTTCAAAGCAATTCTGGGCTCAACAATCTTTGTGTGATAATTCCTTAACAACTCTTGAGATAAGAGAATGTTATCACTGATTTGCCTTCCAGGAATGAAAGCACTTTGACATTCATCAACAATCCCATCCAAAGATCCCTTAATTCTTTCACAAATTATCTTAGAAATGCACTTATATAGGACATTGCAGCAGGCTATAGGCCTATATTCAGACACATTTCTAGGATTGCTACACTTAGGCACAAGAGATAAAACTGTAGCATTTACCTCATTTAAAAGCTTCCCATTATGAAAGAATTCCTTCACTGCAGCACATACCTCAGGACCAATAACAGACCAGGAGGATTTAAAAAATCTAGAAGAATATCCATCAGGACCAGGGGGTTTGTCTATATCTATATCAAAAATAGCCTTCTTGACTTCCTCATCTGTCACCTCTCTAACCACAAAGTCAGCCTTATCAGGAGGAATTTTATTCACAAATAAACACTCAACATCCCTAATAGGATCCACACCTACCCTTCTACCCATAAAGCTTTCAAAGTGCTTAACAAACACCTCCCCAACCAGATTTCCCTCAAAATAATTACCATTACTATCAGTAACAGCATTAATTCTGGCCTTACTTTGCCTCCCCTTAACTGCCTTGTGGAAATAAGCAGTATTCTGGTCACCAGCTTTCAACCATTCTACTTTAGGGGTGTTCAACGAATCGAATAACGAATTTTCGAATTATTCGAATCGAATTTCTCGAATTTTTTATATTTTTACCTGAATTCGTATTCGATTCGTATTCGTTTAAAATTCAATTTATTCGATTCGTATTCGATTCGAATAAGAAACTCGAATTCGAATCGAATTCGAATAAATTCGATTTAGTTCAAATTCAACATAAATAAGAAATTTTTTACTTTTAGTTTTAAAACTAACACAAACTCATTATCTTTACAATTATATAATACACATCTACAAAATTGATAAACAACAATATGTCAAATACAAGAATAGTTAAAATTCAGTCGAATTTCGAATTTTTCGAATTCGAATCGAATTCTGAACACCCCTATTCTACTTTGGCTCTCTGTTTTAAAAATAATTCCTCATCAATGGTAGCTTGCTTCAACCCCTTAATGGCAGCACTTTCAGCATCTCTCAACACCTTGCTATGAGGATCCCCCATCATGGCTTCCTGAACAGATCCCAACATCCTAGTATACTCTTTAACTTTTTCACTCAAGTCACCCATTTCCCTTCCAAGCTTTCTCAGAGGTTTCTTAAGGCTTTTAAGTTTAGAAACCACTGAAAACATATGACAACCCTTAACATTCAGTTTCCACCCAGCTTCAACAATGGGCAAAAACCTTTCATTGCTGGTAAGATGGTTCATAAACTTAAAAGCTCTGGGCTTCCAAACAGCCTTTCCTTTGAAAGAGACCAAAGCAGGTGAATGATCAGAAGTTAAAAAAGGAAGAAAATTAGCCATAACCCCAGGGAAAGTGGACATAAACTCAGCATTACCCATAACTCTGTCCAGTTTCTTAAGAAGACCATCAGTCTTTCCTGGAGATTTGTTCCAGGTATACTTAAAACCAGAGGAAGGGATATCCTCTATACCAACATTAGCCCAACACTCCCTTAAGTCAAGCATGGATGTGGTAACTTTAGAAGAACCCATAGATCTTTCACTAGGGTCCAAAATAGTATTAAAGTCACCTATCACAAGCCAAGGCTCTTGTATGATAGTACTGCCAAAGGCTTATATATCATGCCATAAAGATCTCCTTAAAGGGTATTTGACAAACCCATATACAAAGGAGCAGAAAAATCTAGGACGACCATCCAAAGGTTTAATGAGACAATGAATAACTTGAGCATTCATACCAACAACCATAACATCAACAAGATTGGGTCTCCGACCTATGACTATTCTAACCCCACCAGAACAATAAGGTCTATTAGACACCCATTCCCATTCCTTCAGAACCCTCCCAAAAACCTTGCTGAGATTATTACCTTTAACATGAGATTCCAGAATACCACAAATCCCAATGTTCCTATCATGAAGAACATTCCAGGCTAACAAGTTTAGGTTGTTGTAATTCATGAGGACATGTTTCTATCCTCGGAAGTGTGCACTTCCTGCACCACTCCAGTATCACCACTATTATCTAACTTCATGAACCTAGCTGTTTCATCTTCCTCAGACAAAACATCCTCATTATCAGATTCTAGAATAATATCTTCCACTTCATCATAATCCATACCCTCAGGAAAGTCAAACTTCTGACACATCAGGAAGAAATACTTAGTTTGGACCACATCCCATTCTAAAACTTGCTCCCTAGAAGGGATAATTCTGCATTTAATATAAAACATAACATCCTCAATCTGTTGTGGAGTTAAGTCAAAAGAATAGTCCTCTAACAGCATCTCTAACTAGACTAGCACCAGGGGTATAGGGCTTAGTGGGGACACCATTGTGAGGAGGACAATCATTAGACTGATCAAGAGGGGAATTAAAAGGATTAGGGGGAGGATTATCAGAGGTAGAAACAGACACAGGTTTAGTTTCATGTTGTTTAACAGGAACAGGTTTAGAAGGTTTAGAGGATTTAGGGGAGGGGGGTTTGGGTGGCTTAACAGGAATAGGTTTAGAAGATTTAGAAGTGGGACCAGAAGCAACACTACCAGCTTCAAGACCAGTGCCTTCATCAACCATATTCTCATCATCCAAAATACTAAAACTATTCTTGACCTCAATACGTTTAGCCACAAGATTAGTTTTCTTCCCTTTAATACCATCAGTTTTAATTTGTAAAACTTGCTTCCCCTTCCTAATTTCATTACCATTACCCTCCTTCCCATCCTTTTTAACCCTAGAAGATGATGCACCATTAGAATCCTTCTTGACTTGATCCTTCTGAAGATCATACTCCAAAGCAGCTTGATTCATTTTAAAGCTCTTAATCCTATCCTGAAGTTTAGCTTCCTTTTCCTCCTTATTACCCTTAAACATATTTCTTTGCCTCAAATTACCTCCCCCATAAGCCCCATTACCATTCCTTCCAATATTTAAACTCTTGTTGGGATTCTTGGCAGCCATACTACGCTTCCACACCAACTGATACCCTTCCTCATCAACATTTCCATCTTTTGCAGCCCCCTTCTTATCTTCATTCACCTTTTCAGCTTCTCTGTCCCTAGCTTCTTTCTCTTCAGCAGTTAACTCTCTAGCAGTACACTTCTCAAAAGAATGCCCAAACACTTTGCAGAAAGATCAAAGCTTAGGCATCTTTTGATACTCAATCATCACCTCAGTAACTTTAGGCTCAGCACCCTCCTCTCTAGGATAGAAAGCTCTAATGAAAGTAGGTTGAAAATCAGCAGCAGCAATTTCCACCAAGATTCTAGCAAACCCAAACTGCACATTAGTATTCAGACATTTATCCACAGTAATATTATCAAACAATAATGGTTTACCAATACAACTAGCCAGCTCACACAACCCCTGCACATTCCATAACTCCAATGGCACCTCCTTAAATAAAACCCACACAGGCACCCTTTCTGGTTCTGATTTCACAATCGCAGTCCCAACTTCCCATTGGTTAAGCACCAAAGGGATGCCATTAACAACCCATGGTCCAGCTTTCAAGGCTTCCAACATTCCCGCCTTTTTATCAAATTTAAAATAGAACAAACCTTTACCATTAGTAGAAATGTCCTCAATCCCATATCTCTTCCACATCCTAAATAAATTGAATCTAACCCATGCTATAGAGCAAAAGGAACCCACAAAATACCCAAACAAATGTTTAGAATAAATCTGCTTAACCTTCTCAACATAATCTTGTTTAATCAAAACCACCTTTTCACCATTTTCAAGAGTGGTAGGTGGGCAATACATGATCTGTTTGCTAAATTCAGCAACCTTCTCACCTGCTTCACCTTCTTGTTAAACTCAAACACCTGCTTCACCTTCTTATTTTTAGATGACAGAATCCTCATAATCTTCCTACCCTCTTGTGTTAAAATGAGTTGTTTCTTGGTAGCAGTCTTCGGAGTATCAATATATTCCACACCTCCTCTTAGCTTCTTACCACACTGCTCTTCACTTTGAATAATACCATCCCCAACAAACTCCCTCTTACACACAGAGCCCCTAGAAGCATTAATATCCTGCACCCCAATTCTGCAGTAAAACCATCTAGCTAAAGCTTTGACAATACTCATATCAAATTCAAATAGGTCTTCCACCTCATCATCCTTCATTTTGCAAAAAAGCTTCTGATAATGCTGGTGGAAAGCCACAATTCTACTCTCAACAAAGTGATCTTCTAAGAGTTTCAGTTTACCCTGCAGACCATTACACTCTAAGTGCCCCTGACCCACTCTTATACAATCAACTTTATTAACCAAATTCACCCTAGACCCAACTTTCCCCACCACCTTACCCTTACCCTCACCATCAAAAGAATTATAGTCACAAACCAGCCTAAGACTCATAACATCAGATTTCTCATAACAAGCAATAACAAATTGCATAAAGTCATCAAAAATTTCATCAGAAACATACTCAACCTTCATCTCATTCTCATCAACACTAGACAGATACCTACCAAAACATTCCTCAAAAGAAGGATTCAACAGGTTTAAAGAGAAACACTGTTTCATAGCAGGCTCATACACAGGGTTCTGATAAGTCTTCTGAGCTAACATCTCTATAGCTTTCAGAATAATCTCTGAGGAGAAACAACCCTGAGAGTGACCAGCAAACCTCCATTTAACATCAGTTCCATTCAACTTTTCAGTTAATTCCAGCATAACTCTGCTACTATCCATATCCCTACAAGCAACTATCAGCATCCTATGTTCATTCTTATCACAAACATTCATTACAAAGTTCATGAACTCAACACATTTCTCACTAAATTGCACATTAATACCCTCTTCAGAGATAACCCTAGCATCAGCCTCAATAACCTTCAGTAGTAACTCCCCAAACCTCAGCATAAAACCCTCATTCTTATAATTCATGTTAATAAACCAATTCATGGCAGTCACAAACGAATTATCAGTATAGGTTTTATCAATCAATACCTGCAAGGCTTCCCCAATAGCCAGATCAGTAAACACCAACTGTTCAGGGCCAAAAAACTGCCAGTGAGTCACACAAGGAGCACTTTCTGACATTTGCTGATCCTGGCCAACCACTTTTAGCTCACTCTCCCTAGATAGAAGCAAATGTTTGTGCCAATCAGCCATATAAGGAGCAGAAGTAGCTTGAACATTCAATTCCAAAATACTTCCAAAAGGATTAGAGTTCAGAGGAGAATTAGGAGATTCACGAGACTCAGCAAAATCCTCAGGCACCGAAACAACCGGAGAAATACAAACACTCTCAGACATGTTCAGATCTGGTGGGATATCAGGAGGAACACCTCCTTTAGGATCAGTAAGAGACTGATCCATAGTAAACAGAGACGAAGAACGATGAACTCCAACCAAAAAAGGATGGAACAGTACCACAATCAAAGGAGGAAAGAAGCGGGAAAAGAAGAACAAACCCTAGAAACAGAAATCGCGTGATCGCCCAGAGAAAAAGTCAAACGGTCAAAGACCTTAAATGTAATAAAATGTACCGATTGTTACGTCCTTTAAAACTCAAGTCTTTTCTTGTGTACAAATCCCTACGTCATTGTCGCATCGTTAGTCCGATTACCATTCCATCAGCTTTGTATCCTTTATCTGAGTCTGTTGCATGATCAGATATCTGATGGCCTTCCCGTTCCTCAATTCGGGTGCCCGAAACTTCAAATGTATTGATAGTTACGTCCTTTAAAACTTGAGTCTTTTCTTGTGTACGAATCTCTATGTCATTGTCGCATCATGGGTCCGATTAGCATCCGGTCACCTTCGTATCCTTTATCTGAGTCTGTTGCATTATCAGATATCTTATGCCCTTCCCGTTCCTCAATTCGGATGCCCAAAACTACAAAGGTACCTATTGTTACGTCCTTTAAAACTCGAGTCTTTTCTTGTGTACAAATCCCTACGTCATTATCGCATCGTTAGTCCGATTACCGTTCGATCAGCTTCGTATCCTTTATCAGAGTCTGTTGCATGATCAGATATCTTATGGCCTTCCCGTTCCTCCATTCGGGTGCCCGAAACTTCAAATGCACCTATAGTTACGTCCTTTAAAACTCGAGTCGTTTCTTGTGTACGAATCTCTCTGTCATTGTCGCATCGTAAGTCCGATTAACGTCCTGTCACCTTCGTATCATTCATCTGAGTTTGTTGCATGATCAGATATCTTATAGCCTTTCCGTTGCTCCATTCGGATGCCCAAAACTTCAAATATACCGATTGTTACGTCCTTTAAAACTCGAGTCTTTTCTTTTGTACAAATCTCTACGTCACTGTCGCATCGTTAGTCCGATTACCGTTCGATCAGGTTCATATCGATTATCTGAGTCTGTTGCACGGTCAGATATCTTATGGCCTTCTCGTTCATCCATTCGGGTGCCCGAAACTTCAAATGTACCGATAGTTACGTCCTTTAAAACTCGATTTTTTTCTTGTGTGCGAATCTCTATGTGATTGTCGCATCGTGAGTCCGAAAACCGTTCGATCAACTTCATATCGTTTATCTGAGTCTGTTGCAAGATCAGATATCTTATGGCCTTCCCGTTCCTCCATTCGGGTGCGCGAAACTTCAAATGCACCAATAGTTACGACCTTTAAAAGTCGAGTCTTTTCTTGTGTACGAATCTCTATGTCATTGTCGCGTCGTTAGTCCGATTACCATTCGATCAGCTTTGTATCCTTTATCTGAGTCTGTTGCATGATCAGATATCTTATGGCCTTCCCGTTCCTCCATTCGGGTGCCCGAAACTTCAAATGTATCGATAGTTACGTCCTTTATAACTCGAGTCTTTTCTTGTGTACGAATCTCTATGTCATTGTCGCATCGTGGGTCCGATTACCAGCATTCCAATCAGCAATCTTCATATCCATAAGCCTTCAGCTATCAATAAACAAATCCCATCCAAGAATAGCTTCAGAACCAGCATTCCAATCATCAATCTACGAAAACTCAGCATCAAAAGAACCCATCTACCACAGACCAGGAAGCACAAGGTACAACTGACCCATTATGTCAACAGCTACCATTTTACCAGCAGACCATTCACCATAATTCTAGGATCAAAAGGAAAGAAACAGCTCAAACCTCTAATCCAGTCCATGGCACCACCTTGACTCACAGCATTCCAAATCATAAAACATAACCAGCAAAGGCTATTCCAGAGCAAACCTCATAGCCACATCATATAATCAACATCAGCAACCACATAATCCCACACCTTCCAACCCCACCAAAAAAACAGTACCATAATACCCACCACCCTAACATCCCACAGCAAAACCCTCTACCACAAAGCACAAAAAACCATATTAAATCTGCATAAAACCCCAAACAACGTTAGCAAGCTCAACCTGTTTGGACTTGTTAATCTTCAAACTCATCAATCTAAGTCTCACAGACTCTTGAATCTGATTAATCAAGACCTGTTTAGACCTATTCCCAGCTTTGAAAATATGATTATTCCTTTCCTGCCAAAGGAAGTAGACCACTGCAGCCACCACTAATTTCCTGATAATACACCAGATGGATTTATCATGTCTCAACCCATCTAAAAAAACAACCAGATCATCCCATGAATCAGGAGCATCATCCAATCTAGCCAAAACCTTGAAATTCTTCCAAATAGCTATTGAATAATCACACTTAAAGAACAAGTGGGAATGACTATCAGGACATCCATTACACAAGCTGCACCTCAAATCAATCCTATTATTCCACAACATCAATCTATCCTGTGTAGGCAACCTGAACTTAAAAGCTAACCAAAGAATAAAGGCAAATCTGGGAATATTTTGACTAAACCAAACAAACCTTCCCCAATTAACAGCAGGACCACTTCTGCAAATATTCACATAAACATTTTTTGAAGAAAAAGAAGAGGTACTACCATTAGCATCCTTCCAAAGAAACTGATCCCTACATCCACTAACCAAGCTGGGAGTTTCATCTTCAAAAAACCAAGGATATTTCAAGATCCAATCATCAGGAACAGCCCACCTCCCATTCAAAAAAGCATCAGCCACTTTACTATTCCAACCCAACCCAGTATTCCTAATATCCCTTCTATTAATCAGAGATATTAAAGGACCCCTAGGGTGCAGTTATCATACCAGATATTAATCAACTTACCATCACCAAGCTTTGCCACATAATTCTTTTTAACAAACTTCCTATAATCCAATAGCTGTTTCCAGAACCATGAATCGGAATTTGCACCCTCCACAACCCATATATTCCTACCATGCAACTTATAATGATACACCCATTGAACCCACATGGAATCCCTTGTGGTCAGCAGACTCCATATGTGCTTAGTCATAAGAGCAATATTCCTATCTTTAAGGGAACAAATACTCAGCCCACCTTGATCCTTTGGCAAACATACATCTTTCCAGCATATCTTTGCAGCCCCTGGTTTATATTCACCCTTACTCCACAAGAAACCTCTCATTAATCTATCAACATCTTCATTAATCCCATTAGGCAAAATAAACAAAGAAGCCCAATAAACATTAAGAGATGATAAAACTGACTGCACTAGCTGCAATCTCCCAGCATAAGAAAGAAATTTATTTTTCCAGTCACCAATTCTTCTTTTGACCTTCTCAATTAATTCATTACAGTCTTTAAGATACAGCCTCTTAGAACTTAAAGGAACACCCAAGTATTTAACTGGAAACTCACCCACCTTGAAAGGAAGCAACCCCAGAATGTTCCTTTTCAGTTCTTCTTCAACATTCCGAAAAACGATTTCACTCTTTCTTTGGTTAGGAAACAACCCTGAATAAGAACTGAATTCAGACAAAGCCCTCTTTAGAGTATTAACAGAATCCACATCAGCAGCACTAAAGATGAAAAGATCATCAGCAAAACATAAATGAGTCAGCTTCACAGCCTCACACTTCCAGTGGTAGATAAAATTCTCAGAATTGTTGACCTGTCTTTGTATAATTAGATTCAAAACTTCCATAACCAATGTAAAAAGGTATGGGGATATTGGGTCCCCTTGCCTCAAACCCTTCTCACCTTTGAAAAAACCATGAGACTCACCATTAACATTTATAGAATAAGTCATAGAGGACATACATACCATAACCCAATTAATAAACTTCTCATGGAAACCAAAGAAATAAAGACATTGTTGCACAAAGCTATGATCCACTGAATCATAAGCTTTCTGCAAGTCTATCTTCATAGCCACCCTAGGAACACCCCCGACCCACTGATATCCCCTAATCAACTCTTGTGCCAATAAGATATTGTCACTAATAACCCTACCAGGGATAAAAGCACTCTGCACATTACCCACCACAAAAGCAAGACTATCCTTAAACCTGTTACAAATGACTTTACTAATACACTTGTAAATGACATTGCAACAGGCTATTGGTCTAAACTCACTCACCAGTTTTGGATTCTGCACTTTAGGAATAAGAGAAATTATGGTTTCATTGACCTCCTTCAAAAGCTTACCATTATCAAAAAAAATCCTGAACAACTTTAATAATATCCTCCCCAATTATTTCCCAGGAAGATTTAAAAAACCTTGCAGAGAATCCATCAGGCCCTGGTGCCTTGTTGTCATAGGTCTGAAACATAGCAATCTTCACCTCCTCTTTCGTAACCCTTCTAATCATAAATTCAGCAACCCCATCAGGAAGTTTATTAGAAAACAAACCTTCAGGGTCATTAATAGCAGAAACAATCCCTTTTTTACCCAACATATCAGAATAAAAATTAACAAAAGCACCTCCCACTTCCTTACCATTAAAAGTCCTTCCCTCCAAATCAGTGATTTGCAATACCTTGTTATAAGTCTGCCTCTGTTTGACTGAATGGAAAAAATACTTTAAGTTTCTATCCCCCACCCTCAACCAGTGGACTTTTGACTTTTGCTTCAAAAAAGCCTCTTCAGTATCTAAAGCCTCATTAAACAACTTAAGATAAACAACCTCTTCCCTCCTAAGCTCTTCATTATCAAACTCATCACATAAATCATTTTGAATCTTTTCAAGTTCTGTCTTAATCAATTCAGCCTTTTTATGAAGATTACCATTCTCATAATGAAGCTTCCTCAAAGGCTTTTTGAGAGCCTTGAGTTTACAACAAATTTGATACATTTTAAAACCTTGAATACAACCAGACCAAACATCCCTCACAATAGGAAGAAACTTATCCTGCCCCACCAAATAATTCCAAAATCTAAAAGCCTTATGACCAGTTTTAACATAAGAAGGCCAAGACAATATACCTGGAGAGTGATCAGAAGAATAGAATGGCAAAAACTTCACCATAGCACCAGGAAAACACTTCAGAAAACCAGCATTACCCATAACTCTATCAAGCTTTTCAAGCAGGCCATCCACACTACCAGGCTTCTGATTCCATGTATAATTAAAACCAGTCCATGGACTTCTGATTCCATGTATAATTAAAACCAGTCCATGGTTTCAGCTTTAGTTTTCCAAAAAGTAATATCCTTTTTACCTTCAATAAGGGTAGGAGGGGACAAGTCAAACAGACAAGGAAATTTTCTCCTCCATTCCTCTGGCCACATTCAATAACCATTGTTTATCACCTCTGAAACAGTAGTATTCAGAGAAAAACCTCCCCCATGTATCTCTCTAGGAGATATGAACAATGAAAGTGGGCTCAGTGGGCGCCAATTGTCATACCAAACATATGTAAATTTCCCATCACCTATACACTGCAGACAACGAGACCACAAGTCATCCCTATTATCCAGCAAGCTTTTCTAACTCCAACAGGCACCCTGCTTTTTCCTATAAATCCTAATCCATTTTGTCCATATTGTCTCCTTTCCAGATATAAGATTCCACACATGCCTAGCAAGAAGAGCTTTATTTTTAATCCTTAGAGACTTGATTCCCAACCCACCCTCAGACTTAGATAGCAAACATTATCCCATGAAACCCGAACTTTACCCTTAGCAGAATCAGAATTACTCCACAGAAACCTATTCATTAGTCTTTCAACATCCTCTATTATACTAATAGGGAGCAGAAAAACAGAAGCCCAATACACTTGAAGGGAAGCAAGAACATTGTTAATTAACTGCAATCTGCCAGCAAATGATAAAGACTTATTTTTCGAGTCATCAATCCTTTTTCTGACTTTCTCCACCAAAACTAAACAGTCCTTGGTGTACAGCTTCTTAGATAATAAAGGCACACCAAGGTATCTAACAGGCAATACACCAATTTTAAAAGGCAGCAGATTCACAACCCTATTCTTGATAGTATTAGTAACATTACTCAAGTACATAGTACTTTTACTAAGATTAGGAATAAGACCTGATACCCCACTGAACTCTTCCAAAGCTTCCTTAACAACTTTAACAGACTCAACATCAGCATGAGCAAAAACCAATATCATCAGCAAAACAGACGTGTGTCAGATTAAGTTTCTCACAGCACCAGTGAAACTTAAACTGTCCACTTTCCCTGATTCTTCTATCAAAAATTAGCTTCAGGACCTGCATAACAATAGTAAACAAGTAAGGAGACATAGGGATCACCTTGCCTTAACCCTCTCAAACCTTTGAAATACCCAAAAGACTCCCCATTAACATTAATTGAATAAGCAGCTGACTTAATACAAGTCATGATCCAGGCAACCATACACGGATGAAAGCCAAAATTAAATAAACATCCTTCAAGAAACTCATGATTAACAGTATCATAAGCTTTCTGAAGGTCAATTTTCAAAGCAATTCTGGGCTCAACAATCTTTGTGTGATAATTCCTTAACAACTCTTGAGATAAGAGAATGTTATCACTGATTTGCCTTCCAGGAATGAAAGCACTTTGACATTCATCAACAATCCCATCCAAAGATCCCTTAATTCTTTCACAAATTATCTTAGAAATGCACTTATATAGGACATTGCAGCAGGCTATAGGCCTATATTCAGACACATTTCTAGGATTGCTACACTTAGGCACAAGAGATAAAACTGTAGCATTTACCTCATTTAAAAGCTTCCCATTATGAAAGAATTCCTTCACTGCAGCACATCCCTCAGGACCAATAACAGACCAGGAGGATTTAAAACATTTAGAAGAATATCCATCAGGACCAGGGGCTTTGTCTATATCTATACCAAAAATAGCCTTCTTGACTTCCTCATCTGTCACCTCTCTAACCATAAAGTCAGCCTTATCAGGAGGAATTTTATTCACAAATAAAGACTCAACATCCCTAATAGGATCCACACCTACCCTTCTACCCATAAAGCTTTCAAAGTGCTTAACAAACACCTCCCCAACCAGATTTCCCTCAAAATAATTACCATTACTATCAGTAACAGCATTAATTCTGGCCTTACTTTGCCTCCCCTTAACTGCCTTGTGGAAATAAGCAGTATTCTGGTCACCAGCTTTCAACCATTCTACTTTGGCTCTCTGTTTTAAAAATAATTCCTCATCAATGGTAGCTTGCTTCAACCCCTTGATGGCAGCACTTTCAGCATCTCTCAACACCTTGCTGTGAGGATCCCCCATCATGGCTTCCTGAACAGATCCCAACATCCTAGTATACTCTTTAACTTTTTCACTCAAGTCACCCATTTCCCTTCCAAGCTTTCTCAGAGGTTTCTTAAGGCTTTCAAGTTTAGAAACCACTGAAAACATATGACAACCCTTAACATTCAGTTTCCACCCAGCTTCAACAATGGGCAAAAACCTTTCATTGCTGGTAAGATGGTTCATAAACTTAAAAGCTCTGGGCTTCCAAACAGCCTTTCCTTTGAAAGAGACCAAAGCAGGTGAATGATCAGAAGTTAAAAAAGGAAGAAAATTAGCCATAACCCCAGGGAAAGTGGACATAAACTCAGCATTACCCATAACTCTGTCCAGTTTCTTAAGAAGACCATTAGTCTTTCCTGGAGATTTGTTCCAGGTATACTTAAAACCAGAGGAAGGGATATCCTCTATACCAACATTAGCACAACACTCCCTTAAGTCAACCATGGATGTGGTAACTTTAGAAGAACCCATAGATCTTTCACTAGGGTCCAAAATAGTATTAAAGTCACCTATCACAAGCCAAGGCTCTTGTGTGATGGTACTGCCAAAGGCTTGTATATCATGCCATAAAGATCTACTTAAAGGGTATTTGACAAACCCATATACAAAGGAGCAGAAAAATCTAGGACGACCATCCAAAGGTTTAATGAGACAATGAATAACTTGAGCATTCATACCAACAACCATAACATCAACAAGATTGGGTCTCCGACCTATGACTATTCTAACCCCACCAGAACAATAAGGTCTATTAGACACCCATTCCCATTCCTTCAGAACCCTCCCAAAAACCTTGCTGAGATTATTACCTTTAACATGATATTCCAGAATACCACAAATCCCAATGTTCCTATCATGAAGAACATTCATAACTTCATTTTGCATGGTAATGTTAGACAAGCCTCTAACATTCCAGGCTAACAAGTTCAGGTTGTTGTAATTCATGAGGACATGTTTCTATCCTCGGAAGTGTGCACTTCCTGCACCACTCCAGTATCACCACTATTATCTAACTTCATGAACCTAGCTGTTTCATCTTCCTCAGACAAAACATCCTCATTATCAGATTCTAGAATAATATCTTCCACTTCATCATAATCCATACCCTCAGGAAAGTCAAACTTCTGACACATCAGGAAGAAATACTTAGTTTGGACCACATCCCATTCTAAAACTTGCTCCCTAGAAGGGATAATTCTGCATTTAATATAAAACATAACATCCTCAATCTGTTGTGGAGTTAAGTCAAAAGAATAGTCCTCTAACAGCATCTCTAACTAGACTAGCACCAGGGGTATAGGGCTTAGTGGGGACACCATTGTGAGGAGGACAATCATTAGACTGATCAAGAGGGGAATTAAAAGGATTAGGGGGAGGATTATCAGAGGTAGAAACAGACACAGGTTTAGTTTCATGTTGTTTAACAGGAACAGGTTTAGAAGGTTTAGAGGATTTAGGGGAGGGGGGTTTGGGTGGCTTAACAGGAATAGGTTTAGAAGATTTAGAAGTGGGACCAGAAGCAACACTACCAGCTTCAAGACCAGTGCCTTCATCAACCATATTCTCATCATCCAAAATACTAAAACTATTCTTGACCTCAATACGTTTAGCCACAAGATTAGTTTTCTTCCCTTTAATACCATCAGTTTTAATTTGTAAAACTTGCTTCCCCTTCCTAATTTCATTACCATTACCCTCCTTCCCATCCTTTTTAACCCTAGAAGATGATGCACCATTAGAATCCTTCCTGACTTGATCCTTCTGAAGATCATACTCCAAAGCAGCTTGATTCATTTTAAAGCTCTTAATCCTATCCTGAAGTTTAGCTTCCTTTTCCTCCTTATTACCCTTAAACATATTTCTTTGCCTCAAATTACCTCCCCCATAAGCCCCATTACCATTCCTTCCAATATTTAAACTCTTGTTGGGATTCTTGGCAGCCATACTACGCTTCCACACCAACTGATACCCTTCCTCATCAACATTTCCATCTTTTGCAGCCCCCTTCTTATCTTCATTCACCTTTTCAGCTTCTCTGTCCCTAGCTTCTTTCTCTTCAGCAGTTAACTCTCTAGCAGTACACTTCTCAAAAGAATGCCCAAACACTTTGCAGAAAGATCAAAGCTTAGGCATCTTTTGATACTCAATCATCACCTCAGTAACTTTAGGCTCAGCACCCTCCTCTCTAGGATAGAAAGCTCTAATGAAAGTAGGTTGAAAATCAGCAGCAGCAATTTCCACCAAGATTCTAGCAAACCCAAACTGCACATTAGTATTCAGACATTTATCCACAGTAATATTATCAAACAATAATGGTTTACCAATACAACTAGCCAGCTCACACAACCCCTGCACATTCCATAACTCCAATGGCACCTCCTTAAATAAAACCCACACAGGCACCCTTTCTGGTTCTGATTTCACAATCGCAGTCCCAACTTCCCATTGGTTAAGCACCAAAGGGATGCCATTAACAACCCATGGTCCAGCTTTCAAGGCTTCCAACATTCCCGCCTTTTTATCAAATTTAAAATAGAAAAAACCTTTACCATTAGTAGAAATGTCCTCAATCCCATATTTCTTCCACATCCTAAATAAATTGAATCTAACCCATGCTATAGAGCAAAAGGAACCCACAAAATACCCAAACAAATGTTTAGAATAAATCTGCTTAACCTTCTCAACATAATCTTGTTTAATCAAAACCACCTTTTCACCATTTTCAAGAGTGGTAGGTGGGCAATACATGATCTGTTTGCTAAATTCAGCAACCTTCTCACCCTTTACAGCATTAGCATATGAAGCCCTTTCCTTCTTATCATCAGATTCAGAATCCACAGATGGCTCAGGAGCATTATCAACTGATTTATTATTAGATGAGGTAGCCTTAAACACATAGTTGTTATCAGCAATTGCCCCTAGAACTGGTGACTTCTGAATAACGTTACAAGCATTGTCAACAGGCTCTTTTTGCTTTTGCTTCTCAGCCAACAATTCCCTAGCCTTCCCCAAACCCAAAATTAACTCCCTCAACCTCAACTTTTTCCTCTGAATGTTGTCCCTAATCTCCTTAATAGAAAACTTCATATCATTAAACTCAACTGCTTTATCAGCACTTCCATCTTCCTCAAAAGGGTCAAAAATTAATCCATTTGCAGTTTTATAACCCAACAGTTTAGATTTAACACTACCAACCTTTTTTATACCAGAAATCTCTTTTTCCATCTGCTCAATAGTCATATTAGCTACAGGATTAGAACCTATAGCATCAGACATCTCCCCAAGTCTGAAAACAGGGAGCACTGGCACAGCAGCATCCTTGTTAAACTCAAACACCTGCTTCACCTTCTTATTTTTAGATGACAGAATCCTCATAATCTTCCTACCCTCTTGTGTTAAAATGAGTTGTTTCTTGGTAGCAGTCTTCGGAGTATCAATATATTCCACACCTCCTCTTAGCTTCTTACCACACTGCTCTTCACTTTGAATAATACCATCCCCAACAAACTCCCTCTTACACACAGAGCCCCTAGAAGCATTAATATTCTGCACCCCAATTCTGCAGTAAAACCATCTAGCTAAAGCTTTGACAATACTCATATCAAATTCAAATAGGTCTTCCACCTCATCATCCTTCATTTTGGAAAAAAGCTTCTGATAATGCTGGTGGAAAGCCACAATTCTACTCTCAACAAAGTGATCTTCTAAGAGTTTCAGTTTACCCTGCAAACCATTACACTCCAAGTGCCCCTGACCCACTCTTATACAATCAACTTTATTAACCAAATTCACCCTAGACCCAACTTTCCCCACCACCTTACCCTTACCCTCACCATCAAAAGAATTATAGTCACAAACCAGCCTAAGACTCATAACATCAGATTTCTCATAACAAGCAATAACAAATTGCATAAAGTCATCAAAAATTTCATCAGAAACATACTCAACCTTCATCTCATTCTCATCAACACTAGACAGATACCTACCAAAACATTCCTCAAAAGAAGGATTCAACAGGTTTAAAGAGAAACACTGTTTCATAGCAGGCTCATACACAGGGTTCTGATAAGTCTTCTGAGCTAACATCTCTATAGCTTTCAGAATAATCTCTGAGGAGAAACAACCCTGAGAGTGACCAGCAAACCTCCATTTAACATCAGTTCCATTCAACTTTTCAGTTAATTCCAGCCCAACTCTGCTACTATCCATATCCCTACAAGCAACTATCAGCATCCTATGTTCATTCTTATCACAAACATTCATTACAAAGTTCATGAACTCAACACATTTCTCACTAAATTGCACATTAATACCCTCTTCAGAGATAACCCTAGCATCAGCCTCAATAACCTTCAGTAGTAACTAGGGGTGTTCAACGAATCGAATAACGAATTTTCGAATTATTCGAATCGAATTTCTCGAATTTTTAATATTTTTACCTAAATTCGTATTCGATTCGTATTCGCTTAAATTTCAGTATATTCGATTCGTATTCGATTCGAATAAGGAACTCGAATTCGAATCGAATTCGAATAAATTCGATTTAGTTCAAATTCACCATAAATAATAAATTGTTTTACTTTTAGTTTTAAAACTAATACAAACTCATTATTTATAACATAAAAAATATGAATCTACAAAATTGATAAACAACAATATGTCAAATACGGGAATAGTAAAAATATTAGAGAGTATGGTTTCTTTGGGTTTTGAGGTATAAGGTAAATATGTAAAATATGGTTATGGTAAAAGTTTTGGAGACAATGGGTTCTTAAAGTTTGAACAAAACTTAGAAGTTCTTTTTCTAAATCTGTATATTTGTGTATATAATAATGTGTATGTGTGTATATATATTGAAAAAAATATACATGTACGGTTTTTATTCTAATTTCGAATCGAATCGAATTTAAAATCATAAATTCGTATTCGATTCGTATTCGATTTACTGGACTCGAATTCGAATTGAATTCGAATTCTTAATATTCGAATCGAATTCTTGGTAATCGAATCGAACTAAGTCGAATTTCGAATTTTTCGAATCCGAATCGAATTCTGAACACCCCTAGTAGTAACTCCCCAAACCTCAGCATAAAACCCTCATTCTTATAATTCATGTTAATAAACCAATTCATGGCAGTCACAAACGAATTATCAGTATAGGTTTTATCAATCAATACCTGCAAGGCTTCCCCAATAGCCAGATCAGTAAACACCAACTGTTCAGGGCCAAAAAACTGCCAGTGAGTCACACAAGGAGCACTTTCTGACATTTGCTGATCCTGGCCAACCACTTTTAACTCACTCTCCCTAGATAGAAGCAAATGTTTGCGCCAATCAGCCATATAAGGAGCAGAAGTAGCTTGAACATTCAATTCCAAAATACTTCCAAAAGGATTAGAGTTCAGAGGAGAATTAGGAGATTCACGAGACTCAGCAAAATCCTCAGGCACCGAATCAACCGGAGAAATACAAACACTCTGAGACATGTTCAGATCTGGTGGGATATCAGGAGGAACACCTCCTTTAGGATCAGTAAGAGACTGATCCATAGTAAACAGAGACGAAGAACGATGAACTCCAACCAAAAAAGGATGGAACAGTACCACAATCAAAGGAGGAAAGAAGCGGGAAAAGAAGAACAAACCCTAGAAACAGAAATCGCGTGATCGCCCAGAGAAAAAGTCAAACGGTCAAAGACCTTAAATGTAATAAAATGTACCGATTGTTACGTCCTTTAAAACTCAAGTCTTTTCTTGTGTACAAATCCCTACGTCATTGTCGCATCGTTAGTCCGATTACCATTCCATCAGCTTTGTATCCTTTATCTGAGTCTGTTGCATGATCAGATATCTGATTGCCTTCCCGTTCCTCAATTCGGGAGCCCAAAACTTCAAATGTATTGATAGTTACGTCCTTTAAAACTCGAGTCTTTTCTTGTGTACGAATCTCTATGTCATTGTCGCATCATGGGTCCGATTACCGTCCGGTCACCTTCGTATCCTTTATCTAAGTCTGTTGCATTATTAGATATCTTATGCCCTTCCCGTTCCTCAATTCGGATGCCCAAAACTACAAAGGTACCTATTGTTACGTCCTTTAAAACTCGAGTCTTTTCTTGTGTACAAATCCCTACGTCATTATCGCATTGTTAGTCCGATTACCGTTCGATCAGCATCGTATCCTTTATCAGAGTCTGTTGCATGATCAGATATCTTATGGCCTTCCCGTTCCTCCATTCGGGTGCCCGAAACTTCAAATGCACCTATAGTTACGTCCTTTAAAACTCGAGTCGTTTCTTGTGTACGAATCTCTCTGTCATTGTCGCATCGTGAGTCCGATTAACGTCCTGTCACCTTCGTATCATTCATCTGAGTTTGTTGCATGATCAGATATCTTATAGCCTTTCCGTTGCTCCATTCGGATGCCCAAAACTTCAAATATACCGATTGTTACGTCCTTTAAAACTCGAGTCTTTTCTTTTGTACAAATCTCTACGTCACTGTCGCATCGTTAGTCCGATTACCGTTCGATCAGGTTCATATCGATTATCTGAGTCTGTTGCACGGTCAAATATCTTATCGCCTTCTCGTTCATCCATTCGGGTGCCCGAAACTTCAAATGTACCGATAGTTACGTCGTTTAAAACTCGATTTTTTTCTTTTGTGCGAATCTCTATGTGATTGTCGCATCGTGAGTCCGAAAACCGTTCGATCAACTTCATATCCTTTATCTGAGTCTGTTGCAAGATCAGATATCTTATGGCCTTCCCGTTCCTCCATTCGGGTGCGCGAAACTTCAAATGCACCAATAGTTACGACCTTTAAAAGTCGAGCTTTTTCTTGTGTACGAATCTCTATGTCATTGTCGCGTCGTTAGTCTGATTACCATTCGATCAGCTTTGTATCCTTTATCTGAGTCTGTTGCATGATCAGATATCTTATGGCCTTCCCGTTACTCCATTCGGGTGCCCGAAACTTCAAATGTATCGATAGTTACGTCCTTTATAACTCGAGTCTTTTCTTGTGTACGAATCTCTATGTCATTGTCGCATCGTGGGTCCGATTACCAGCATTCCAATCAGCAATCTTCATATCCATAAGCCTTCAGCTATCAATAAACAAATCCCATCCAAGAATAGCTTTAGAACCAGCATTCCAATCATCAATCTACGAAAACTCAGCATCAAAAGAACCCATCTACCACAGACCAGGAAGCACAAGGTACAACTGACCCATTATGTCAACAGCTACCATTTTACCAGCAGACCATTCACCATAATTCCAGGATCAAAAGGAAAGAAACAGCTCAAACCTCTAATCCAGTCCATGGCACCACCTTGACTCACAGCATTCCAAATCATAAAACATAACCAGCAAAGGCTATTCCAGAGAAAACCTCATAGCCACATCATATAATCAACATCAGCAACCACATAATCCCACACCTTCCAACCCCACCAAAAAAACAGTACCATAATACCCACCACCCTAACATCCCACAGCAAAACCCTCCACCACAAAGCACAAAAAACCATATTAAATCTGCATAAAACCCCAAACAACGTTAGCAAGCTCAACCTGTTTGGACTTGTTAATCTTCAAACTCATCAATCTAAGTCTCACAGACTCTTGAATCTGATTAATCAAGACCTGTTTAGACCTATTCCCAGCTTTGAAAATACGATTATTCCTTTCCTGCCAAAGGAAGTAGACCACTGCAGCCACCACTAATTTCCTGATAATACACCAGATGGATTTATCATGCCTCAACCCATCTAAAAAAACAACCAGATCATCCCATGAATCAGGAGCATCATCCAATCTAGCCAAAACCTTAAAATTCTTCCAAATAGCTATTGAATAATCACACTTAAAGAACAAGTGGGAATGACTATCAGGACATCCATTACACAAGCTGCACCTCAAATCAATCCTATTATTCCACAACATCAATCTATCCTGTGTAGGCAACCTGAACTTAAAAGCTAACCAAAGAATAAAGGCAAATCTGGGAATATTTTGACTAAACCAAACAAACCTTCCCCAATTAACAGCAGGACCACTTCTGCAAATATTCACATAAACATTTTTTGAAGAAAAAGCAGAGGTACTACCATTAGCATCCTTCCAAAGAAACTGATCCCTACATCCACTAACCAAGCTGGGAGTTTCATCTTCAAAGAACCAAGGATATTTCAAGATCCAATCATCAGGAACAGCCCACCTCCCATTCAAAAAAGCATCAGCCACTTTACTATTCCAACCCAACCCAGTATTCCTAATATCCCTTCTATTAATCAGAGATATTAAAGGACCCCTAGGGTGCAGTTATCATACCAGATATTAATCAACTTACCATCACCAAGCTTTGCCACATAATTCTTTTTAACAAACTTCCTGCAATCCAATAGCTGTTTCCAGAACCATGAATCGGAATTTGCACCCTCCACAACCCATATATTCCTACCATGCAACATATAATGATACACCCATTGAACCCACATGGAATCCCTTGTGGTCAGCAGACTCCATATGTGCTTAGTCATAAGAGCAATATTCCTATCTTTAAGGGAACAAATACTCAGCCCACCTTGATCCTTTGGCAAACATACATCTTTCCAGCATATCTTTGCAGCCCCTGGTTTATATTCACCCTTACTCCACAAGAAACCTCTCATTAATCTATCAACATCTTCATTAATCCCATTAGGCAAAATAAACAAAGAAGCCCAATAAACATTAAGAGATGATAAAACTGACTGCACTAGCTGCAATATCCCAGCATAAGAAAGAAATTTATTTTTCCAGTCACCAATTCTTCTTTTGACCTTCTCAATTAATTCATTACAGTCTTTAAGATACAGCCTCTTAGAACTTAAAGGAACACCCAAGTATTTAACTGGAAACTCACCCACCTTGAAAGGAAGCAACCCCAGAATGTTCCTTGTCAGTTCTTCTTCAACATTCCGAAAAACGATTTCACTCTTTCTTTGGTTAGGAAACAACCCTGAATAAGAACTGAATTCAGACAAAGCTCTCTTTAGAGTATTAACAGAATCCACATCAGCAGCACTAAAGATGAACAGATCATCAGCAAAACATAAATGAGTCAGCTTCACAGCCTCACACTTCCAATGGTAGATAAAATTCTCAGAATTGTTGACCTGTCTTTGTATAATTAGATTCAAAACTTCCATAACCAATGTAAAAAGGTATGGGGATATTGGGTCCCCTTGCCTCAAACCCTTCTCACCTTTGAAAAAACCATGAGACTCACCATTAACATTTATAGAATAAGTCATAGAGGACATACATACCATAACCCAATTAATAAATTTCTCATGGAAACCAAAGAAATAAAGACATTGCTGCACAAAGCTATGATCCATTGAATCCTAAGCTTTCTGCAAGTCTATCTTCATAGCCACCCTAGGAACACCCCTGACCCACTGATATCCCCTAATCAACTCTTGTGCCAATAAGATATTGTCACTAATAACCCTACCAGGGATAAAAGCACTCTGCACATTACCCACCACAAAAGCAAGACTATCCTTAAACCTGTTACAAATGACTTTCCCAGGAAGATTTAAAAAACCTTGCAGAGAATCCATCAGGCCCTGGTGCCTTGTTGTCATCAGTCTGAAACATAGCAATCTTCACCTCCTCCTTCGTAACCCTTCTAATCATAAATTCAGCAACCCCATCAGGAAGTTTGTTAGAAAACAAACCTTCAGGGTCATTAATAGCAGAAACAATCCCTTTTTTACCCAACATATCAGAATAAAAATTAATAAAAGCACCTCCCACTTCCTTACCATTAAAAGTCCTTCCCTCCAAATCAGTGATTTGCAATACCTTGTTATAAGTCTGCCTCTGTTTGACTGAATGGAAAAAATACTTTGAGTTTCTATCCCCCACCCTCAACCAGTGGACTTTTGACTTTTGCTTCAAACAATCCCTCGAGTTTTAAAGGACGTAACAATCTGTACATTTTAAGTTTTGGGCATCTGAATTGAGGACCGGGAAGGACATAAAATATCTGATCATGCAACAGTCTTAGATAAAGGATATGAAGTTGATCGAATGGAAATCGGACTCACGATGCGACAATCACATAGAGATTCGTACACAAGAAAAGACTCGAGTTTTAAAGGACGTTACTATCGGTGCATTTGAAGTTTCGGGCACCCGAATGGAGGAACGGAAGGCCAAAAGATATCTGATAATGCAACAAACTCAGATAAAGGATACGAAGGTGACAGGACGGTAAGCGGACTCACGATGCGACAATGACATAGAGATTCGTACACAAGAAATGACTCGAGTTTAAAAAGACGTAACTATAGGTGTATTTGAAGTTTCGGGCACCCGAATGGAGGAACGGGAAGGCCATAAGATATCTGATCTTGCAACAGACTCAAATAAAGGATATGAAGCTGATCGAACGGTTGTCGGACACACGATGCGACAATCACATAGAGATTCGTACACAAGAAAAGACTCGAGCTTTAAAGGACGTAACTATCGGTACATTTAAAGTTTCGGGCACCCGAATGGAGGAACGGGAAGGCCATAAGATATCTAATCATGCAACAGAATCAGATAAAGGATATGAAGCTGATCAAACGGTTGTCGGACTCACGATGCGACAATCACATAGAGATTCGTACACAAGAAAGGACTCGAGTTTTAAAGGACGTAACTATCGCTACATTTGATGTTTCGGGCACCCCAATGGAGGAACGAGAAGGCCATAAGATATCTAACCATGCAAAATACTCAAATAATGGATATGAAGCTGATCGAACGGTAATCGGACTAATTATGCGACAATCACATAAAGATTCGTACACAAGAAAAGACTCGAGTTTTAAAGGATGTAACTATCGGTACATTTGAAGGTTCGGGCACCCAAATGGAGGAACGGGAAGGCCATAAAATATCTGATCTTGCACCAGACTCAGATAATGGAAATGAAGCTGATCGAACGTTTGTCGGACACACGATGCGACAATCACATAGAGATTCGTACACAAGAAATGACTTGAGTTTTAAAGAACGTAACTATCGATACATTTGAAGTTTTGGGCACTCGAATGGAGGAACGGGAAGGCCATAAGATATATGATCATGAAACAGACTCAGATAAATTATACGAAGTTGACCGAACGATAATCGGACACACGATGCGACAATCACATAGAGATTCGTACACACTAAAAGACTCGAGCATTAAAGGACGTAACTATCGGTACATTTGAAGTTTTGGGCACCCAAATGGAGGAAGGTGAAGGACATAAGTTATCTGACCATGCAACAGACTCAGATAATGGATATCAAGCTGATCGAACTGTAATCAGACTAACGATGCGACAATCACATAGAGATTCGTACACAAGAAAAGACTCGAGTTTTAAAGGACGTAACAATCGGTATATTTGAAGTTTTGGGCATCCGAATTGAGGAACCGGAAGGCCATAAGATATCTGATCACGCAACAAACTCAGATAAATGATACGAAGGTGACCGAACGATAATCGGACACACGATGCGACAATGATATAGAGATTCGTACAAAAGAAAAGACTTGTGTTTTAAAGCACGTTATTATCGGTGCATTTGAAGTTTCGGGCACCCGAATGGAGGAATGAGAAGGCCATAAGATATCTGACCGTGCAACAGACTCAGATAATGTATATGAAGCTGATCGAACGGTAATCGGACTGACGATGCAACAATGACGTAGAGATTTGTACACAAGAAAAGACTCGAGTTTTAAAGTACGTAACAATCGGTATATTTGAAGTTTTGGGCATCCGAATTGAGGAACAGGAAGGCCATAAGATATCTGATCATGCAACAAACTCAAATAACGGATAAGAACGTGATAGGACGGTAATAGGACTCACGATGCGACAATGACATAGAGATTCGTACACAAGAAAAGACTCGAGTTTTAAAGGACGTAACTACCGTTGCATTTGAAGTTTCGGGCACCCGAATGGAGGAACGGGAAGGCCATAAGATATCTAATCATGCAACAGACTTAGATAAAGGATATGAAGCTGATCGAACGGTTGTCGGACACACGATGCGACAATCAAATAGAGATTCGTACACAAGAAAAGACTCGAGCTTTAAAGGACGTAACTATCGGTACATTTAAAGTTTCGGGCACCCGAATGGAGGAACGGGAAGGCCATAAGATATCTAATCATGCAATAGAATCAGATAAAGGATATGAAGCTGATCAAACGGTTGTCGGACTCACGATGCGACAATCACATAGAGATTCGTACACAAGAAAGGACTCGAGTTTTAAAGGACGTAACTATCGGTACATTTGAAGTTTCGGGCACCCCAATGGAGGAACGAGAAGGCCATAAGATATCTAACCATGCAAAATACTCAAATAATGGATATGAAGCTGATCGAACAGTAATCGGACTAATTATGCGACAATCACATAGAGATTCGTACACAAGAAAAGACTCGAGTTTTAAAGGACGTAACTATCGGTACATTTGAAGTTTCGGGCACCCAAATGGAGGAACGGGAAGGCCATAAGATATCTGATCTTGCACCAGACTCAGATAAAGGAAATGAAGCTGATCGAACGGTTGTCGGACACACGACGCGACAATCACTTAGAGATTCGTACACAAGAAATGACTTGAGTTTTAAAGAACGTAACTATCGATACATTTGAAGTTTCGGGCACCCGAATGGAGGAACGGGAAGGCCATAAGATATTTGATCATGAAACAGACTCAGATAAATGATACGAAGCTGACCGAACGATAATCGGACACACGATGCGACAATCACATAGTGATTCGTACACACTAAAAGACTCGAGCATTAAAGGACGTAACTATCGGTACATTTGAAGTTTCGGGCACCCAAATGGAGGAACGTGAAGGGCATAAGTTATCTGACCATGCAACAGACTCAGATAATGGATATGAAGCTGATCGAACTGTAATCAGACTAACGATGCGACAATCACATAGAGATTCGTACACAAGAAAAGACACGAGTTTTAAAGGACGTAACTATCGTTGCATTTGAAGTTTTGGGCACCCGAATGGAGAAACAGGAAGGCCATAAGATATCTGATCATGCAACAGACTCAGATAATTTATATGAAGTTGATCGAACGGTAATCGGACACAAGATGCGACAATCACATATAGATTCGTACACAAGAAAAGACTCGAGTTTTAAAGTACGTAACTATTGGTGCATTTGAAGTTTCAGGCACCCGAATGGAGGAACGGGAAGGCCATAAGATATCTGACCATGCAACAGACTCAGATAATTTATATGAAGTTGATCGAACGGTAATCGGACTTACGATGCGACAATGACATAGAGATTCGTACACAAGAAAAGACTCGAGTTTTAAAGGACGTAACTCTCGGTGCATTCGAAGTTTCGGGCACCCGAATGGAGGAACGGAAGGCCAAAAGATATCTGATCATGCAACAAACTCAGAAAAAGGATACGAAGGTGACAGGATGGTAATCGGGCTCACGATGCGACAATGACATAGAGATTCGTACACAAGAAACGACTCAAGTTTTAAAAGACGTAACTATAGGTGCATTTGAGGTTTCGGTCACCCGAATGGAGGAACGGGAAGGCCATAAGATATCTGATCTTGCAACAGACTCAGATAAAGGATATGAAGCTGATCGAACGGTTGTCGGACACACGATGCGACAATCACATAGAGATTCGTACACAAGAAATGACTTGAGCATTAAAGGATGTAACTATCGGTACATTTGAAGTTTCGGTCACCCGAATGGAGGAACGGGATGGCCCTAAGATATCTGATCATGCAACAGAATCAGATAAAGGATATGAAGCTGATCAAACGGTTGTCGGACTCACCATGCGACAATCACATAAAGATTTGTACACAAGAAAAGACTCGAGTTTTAAAGGACGTAACTATCGGTACATTTGAAGTTTCGGGCACCCGAATAGAGGAACGGGAAGGCCGTAAGATATCTGATAATGCAACCCAATAAGATAAAGGATATGAAGCTGATCGAATGGTTGTCGGACTCACGATGCGACAATCACATAGAGATTCGTACACAAGAAAAGACTCGAGTTTTAAAGGACGTAACTATCGGTACATTTGAAGTTTCGGGCACCCAAATGGAGGAACGAGAAGGCCATAAGATATCTGACCATGAAACAGACTCAGATAATGGATATGAAGCTGATCGAATGGTAATCGCACTAACGATGCGACAATCACATAGAGATTCGTACACAAGAAAAGACTTGAGTTTTAAAGGACGTAACTATCGATACATTTGTAACTATCGGTACATTTGACCGTTTGACTTTTTCTCTGGGCGATTAGGCGATTTTGTTTCTAGGGTTTCTTCTTCATTTCCCGCTTCTTTTCCTCTTTGATTGCAGTACTGTTCCATCAGTTTTGGTTGAATTTCATCGTTCTTCATCTCTGTTTACTATGGATCAGTCTCTTACTGATCCTAAAGGAGGTGTTCCTCCTGATATCCCTCCAGATCTGAACATGTCTGAGAGTGTTTGTGCTTCTCCGGTTGTTTCGGTGCCTGAGGATTTTACTGAGTCTCGTGAATCTCCTAATTCTCCTCTGAACCCTAATCTGTTTGGAAGTAGTTTGGAATTGATTGTTCAGGCTACTTCTGCTCCTTATATGGCTGATTGGCGCAAACACTTGCTTCTTTCTAGGGAGAATGAGTTAAAAGTGGTTGGCCAGGATCAGCAAATGTCAGAGAATACTCCTTGTGTGACTCACTGGCAATTTTTTGGTCCTGAACAGTTGGTTTTTACTGATCTGGCTATTGGGGAAGCCTTGCAGGTATTAATTGATAAAACCTATTCTGATAACTCGTTTGTGACTGCCATGAATTGGTTTATTAATATGAATTATAAGAATGAGGGTTTTATGCTGAGATTTGGGGAATTACTGTTGAAGGTTATTGAGGCCGATGCTAGGGTTTGTTCTGAAGTGGATGTTAATGTGCAAATTAGTGAGAAATGTGTTGAGTTCATGAGCTTTGTAATGATTGCCTGTGATAAAAATGAACATAGGATATTGATAGTTGCGTGTAGGGATATGGATAGTAGCAGAGTTGGGTTGGAATTACCTGAAAAGTTGAGTGGAACTGATGTTAAATGGAAGTTTACTGGTCACTCTCAGGGTTGTTTCTCCTCAGAGATTATTCTAAAGGCTATAGAGATGTTAGCTCAGAGGAATTTTCAGAACCCTGTGTTTGAGCCTGCTATGAAACAGTGTTTCTCCTTAAACCTGTTGAATCCTTATTTTGAGGAATGTTTTGGTAGGTATTTGTCTATTGTTGATGAAAATGAGATGAAGGTTGAGTATGTTTCTGATGAAATTTTTGATGACTTTATGCAATTTGTTATTGCTTGTTAGGAGAAATGTGATGTGTTGAGTCTTAGGCTGGTTTGTGACTATAATTTTATTGAAGATGAGTGTAAGAGTAGTGTTATGGGGAAAATTGGGTCTAGGGGGAACTTGGTTAATAAAGCTGATAGTTTAAGAGTGGGTCAGGGGCATATGGAGTGTAATGGGTTGCAGGGTAAACTGAAACTCTTAGAAGATCATTTTGTTGAGAGTAGTGTTGTGGCTTTCCACCAGCATTATCAGAAGCTGTTTTGCAAAATGAAGGATGATGAGGTGGAAGACCTTTTTGAATTTGATATGAGTATTGTTAAGGCTCTTGCTAGATGGTTTTACTGTAGAGTTGGGGTGCAGGATATTAATCAGGCTAGGGGTTCAGTGTGTAAGAGGGAGCTTGCTGGGTGTGGTATTAGTCAAAGTAATGAGCAGTGTGGTAAGAAGCTGAGAGGAGGTGTAGAAAATACTGATACTCCTAAGGCTGTTACCAAGAAACAACTCATTTTAACACAAGAAGGTAGGAAGATTATGAAGATTCTGTCATCCAAAAATAAGAAGGTGAAGCAGGTGTTTGAGTTTAACAAGGATGCTGCAGTGCCAGTTCTCCCTATTTTCAGACTTGGGGAGATGTCTGATGCTATAGGTGCTACTCCTGTAGCTAATATGACTATTGAGCAGATGGAGAAGGAGATTTCTGATATAAAAAAGGTTGGATGTGTTAAATCTAAACAGTTCGGTTATAAAACTACAGATGGATTAATTTTTGACCCTTTTGAGGAAGATGGTGATGCTAATAAAGCAGTTGAGTTTAATGATATGAAGTTTTCTATTAAGGAGATTAGGGACAACATACAGAGGAAAAAGTTGAGGTTGAGGGAATTAATTTTGGGTTTGGGAAACGCTAGGGAATTGTTGGCTGAGAAGAAGAAGCAAAAAGAGCCTATTGACAATGTCTGTGATGTTATTCAGAAGTCTCCAGTTCTAGGGGCCATTGCTGATAACAACTATGTGTTTAAGGCTACTTCATCTGCCAACAAATCAGTTGATAACACTTCTGGGCCACCTGTGGATTCTAAATCTGATGATAAGAAGGTGAGGGCTTCATATGCTAATGCTGTTAAGGGTGAGAAGGTTGCTGAATTTAGCAAACAGATCATGTATTGCCCACCTACTACTCTTGAAAATGGTGAAAAGGTGGTTATAATTAAACAAGATTATGTTGAGAAGGTTAAGCAGATTTATTCTAAACATTTGTATGGGTATTTTGTGGGTTCCTTTTGCTCTATAGCATGGGTTAGATTCAATTTATTCAGGATGTGGAAGAGATATGGGATTGAGGACATTTCTACCAATGGTAAAGGTTTGTTCTATTTTAAATTTGATAAAAAGGAGGGAATGCTGGAAGCCTTGAAAGCTGGACCATGGGTTGTTAATGGCATCCCTTTGGTGCTGAACCAATGGGAAGTTGGGACTACAATTGTGAAATCAGAACAAGAAAGGGTGCCTGTGTGGGTTTTGTTTAAGGAGGTGCCATTGGAGTTATGGAATGTGCAGGGGTTGTGTGAGCTGGCTAGTTGTATTGGTAAACCATTATTGTTTGATAATATTACGGTGGATAAATGTCTGAATACTAATGTGCAGGTTGGATTTGCTAGAATCTTGGTGGAAATTGCTGCTGCTGATTCTCAGCCTACTTTCATTAGAGCTTTCTATCCTAGAATGGAGGGTGCTGAGCCTAAGGTTACTGAGGTGATGATTGAGTATCAAAACATGCCTAAACTATGTTCTTTCTGCAAAGTGTTTGCGCATCCTTTTGAGAAATGTACTGCTAGAGAATTAACTGTTGAGGAGAAAGAAGCTAGGGATAGAGAAGCTGAAAAGGTGAATGAAGATAAGAAGGGGCTGCTATAGATGGAATTGTTGATGAGGAAGGGTATCAATTGGTGTGGAAGCGTAGTATGGCTGCTAAGAACCCCAGTAAGGGTTTAAATATTGGAAGGAATGGTAGTGGGGCTTATGGAGGAGGTAATTTGAGGCAAAGAAATATGTTTAAGGGTAACAAGGAGGAAAAGGAGGCTAAACTCCAGGATAGGATTAAGAGCTTCAAAATGAATCAAGCTGCTATGGAGTATGATATTCAGAAGGATCAAGTCAGGAAGGATTCTAATGGTGCATCTTCTTCTGGGGTTAAAAAGGATGGGAAGGAGGGTACTGGCAATGAAGTTAGGAAGGGGAAGCAAGTCTTTCAAATAAAAACTGATGGTATTAAAGGGAAGAAAACTAATCTTGTGGCTAAACGTATTGAGGTCAAGAATAGTTTTAGTATTTTGGATGATGAGAATATGGTTGATGAAGACAATGGTCTTGAAGCTGATAATGTTGCTTATGTTCCCACTTCTACATCTTCTAAACCTTTCCTTGTTAAGCCTGCTAAACCCCCCTCACCTAAAACATCTAAACCTTCTCCTGTTAAACAACCTGAAACTAAATCTGTGTCCACTTTTGTCCCTACTGTTCCTCCCCCTAATCCTTTTAATGCCCCTCTTGATCAGCCTTCTGATTGTCCTCCTCACAGTGGTGTCCCTGCTAAGCCCTATACCCCTGGCTCTAGTTTGGTCAGAGATGCTGTTATTGAGGACTATTCTTTTGACTTAACTCCTCAGCAGATTGAGGATGTTATGTTTTATATTAATTGCAGAGTTATCCCTTCTAGAGAGCAAGTTTTGGAATGGGATATGGTCCAAACTAAGTATTTCTTCCTGATGTGTTAGAAGTATGATTTCCCTGATGGTATGGATTATGATGAAGTGGAAGATATTGTTCTAGAATCTGATAATGAGGATGTTTTGGAGACTGAGAATAATCAGGTGCTCTCTGAGGATGATGAGACTGTTGAATTCATGAAGCTTGATGAAGGTTTTCATTCAGAGGTGGGACAGGTATTGTCCTCCTCTTCTGTTAAATCTGGTTCTCAATGATTGCTCAAAATCTTAATATTCTATCTTGGAATGTTAGAGGTTTGATGAAGCATTCCAATCAGAACCAAGTTATGAATGTATTGAATGATATGGAGATTAGTTTATGTTGTTTGTTGGAAACTCATGTCAAAGGTCAAAATCTTGGGCAGGTGTGTAATAGGGTTTTGAATGGCTGGCAATGGTTTTCTAATAAGGAATACTATGCTAGTTGGGTTAGAGTCCTTATAGGTTGGAAGCCTAATATTGTTGATGTTATGATCATTGAAGTTACTTCTCAGGTTATTCATTGTTTAATCAAACCTTTGAATGGTTGTCCCAATTTTTTCTGCTCTTTCTTATATGGGTCTACCAGGAATTGTCAAAGGAAAGTGCTATCGCAGGATTTGCAAAAATTTGGGTATTCTACTCAGGATGATCCTTGGCTTATAATGGGTGACTTTAATGTCATTCTGGATCCTTCTGAGAGGTCTATGGGGTGTTCTGATGTGACTTCTGCTATTTTAGATTTCAGGGAGTGCTGTCAGGATATAGGTGTGGGTGATGTCCCTTCTTCAGGGTTGAAGTTTACTTGGAACAAGTGTCCGGGGAAAACTATTGGGTTGCTGAAGAAATTGGAAAGAATAATGAGCAATAACTCATTTTTAAATATTTTTTCAGATATGGCTGCTTCTTTTCTTCCTTTCTTTCATTCTGATCATGCCCCTGGTTTTGTTTCCTTGAAGGGCCAGAAGCCTTGGAAACCAAAGACTTTCAAGTTTATGAATCATCTTGCAGGTAAGCCTCAATTTTTACCTATAGTTGAATCTAACTGGAAGTGTTCTGTGCAGGGTTGTGCTATGTTCTTTGTTGTGTCTAAGCTAAAGAAGCTGAAAAAGCCTCTCAGGAAGCTTGGAAGGATGCAGGGGGATCTTACTGAAAAGGTTAAGACCATTTCTTTGGAGTTAGGTAAAGTTCAATCTGCTGTTGTGGATGATCCTCATAATTCTGAGCTGAGAGAGGAGGAGGTTATCCTGGTCAATGCCCTCAAAAAAGCTTCTTTGGATGTAGAGCTTTTCCTAAAACAGAAGGCTAAGGTTGAATGGTTAAGGGTGGGGATGAGAATACTTCTTATTTTCATAAGGCCATTAAAGGTAGGTTGAGTAGGAATAGGATCAATTATGTCCTGGATAAGGATGGGTCTTTTTTTGTGGGGGGAGGAGGTTGGTAATGCCTTTGTGAGACATTTTGAAGGGTTTATGGGGAGTAATAGTGAGGTTTTAGCTATAAGGGATCCTAGTGCTCTCTTTGCTACTAAGTTGCCAAGAGAGGTGGCTGATCAGATGGTCAGGGAGGTATCCAATGAAGAAATCAGGAAGGCTATTTTTGATATTGATATTGATAAAGCCCCTGGGCCTGATAGGTATTCCTCCAAGTTTTTTAGATCGGCCTGGCCTGTCATTGGGAATGAAGTGTGTTGTGCTATTAAGGAATTTTTCTATAATGGGAAGTTACTGAAGGATGTGAATGCTACCATTATCTCCTTGGTCCCTAAATGCTCCAATCCTAGGAGTGTTACTGAATTCAGACCCATAGCTTGTTGTAATGTGCTTTATAAGTGCATAACTAAGATCATTTGTGAGAGGATTAAGGGTTCCTTGGATTTAATTGTTGATGAGTGTCAAAGTGCCTTTATTCCAGGTAGGTAGATTAGTGATAACATTTTACTTACCCAGGAGCTTCTTAGGAATTATCATAGGAAGGTTAGAGCTCCTAGGGTTGCCTTGAAGATTGATCTTCAGAAGGCTTATGATACAGTTAATCATGATTTTTTGGAGGCCTGTTTGGTGAACTTTGGTTTTCACCCTTGTATGATTGCATGGATTATGACATGCATCAGATCTGCTGCATACTCTATTAATGTTAATGGTGAGATGTTTTGATATTTCAAGGGTAAGAGAGGTTTGAGACGGGGAGATCCTATGTCTCCTTATTTATTTACCATTGTGATGCAGGTTCTAAAGCATATCTTTGACAGAAGAATTGCTGAGATTGGAAATTTTAAATACCATTGGTGTTGTAAGGAATTAAATTTGACTCATGTTTGTTTTGCAGATGACCTATTGGTTTTTTCTCATGCTGATGCTGCTTCTGTGAGGGTGGTAAAGGAGGCTTTGGAGGAGTTTAGTTCAGTTTCTGGTCTTATTCCTAATCTGAGTAAGAGTACCATGTACTTTGGGAATGTGTCTGTTCAGATACAAGATAGACTGAAAGCCTTGCTTCCTATTAAAGTAGGGGTTCTTCCTGTGAGATACTTAGGAGTTCTATTACTGTCAAAAAAGCTGTATTCTAGGGACTGTTCAGTTCTAGTGGAGAAAGTGAGGAAAAGGGTGGATGACTGGAAGAATAAATCCCTTTCTTTTGCTGGGAGGTTACAGCTAATAAAGTCTGTTTTGTCTTCTATGCACATTTATTGGGCTTCTTTGTTCTTACTGCCTAGTGGTGTCATAGAGGATATTGAGAGGATCATGAATAGGTTTTTATGGACCCAATCTGATTCTGCTAAGGGAAAGGTTAGAGTGTCCTGGGATTCTGTGTTGATGGGATTGGGTGCTCACTACTGCGCAGAGCATACCCAAACCCGGAACATAACCCGCGGAACAACGCCCCGCGCACAAGAGAAACTTCCCCAGCAAGCTAAGCAGCAACGACTCTCCTACAATCACGGAGCGATGCTCGCGCGCGTAAGCGGTAAAAGCGGTAATCGTTCCATGTTTCCTTATTTATAGCTATCTCATAACTACTTTACTAATATAATCTTCGGGTAGTGGAGACAACCCTAATCGGGCCTGGCCCATTACGATTAGGGTTTTGGGTAATGGTGGCATACGTCCATCTCTATATAAGGAATCATATTCCCAATAGAGGGGACACTTTTGGCTAACCCTAAGAGCTATCACACTTGATAGTATCCCCATTCACCCACGTTTTTGTTATAAACTACTACCTCGTGTAGTCGTCTCCCTATCCATTCAATCTTTACTTGAAGGTTACCCCAATCCAGGAAGTGCTAGTGAAGGATCAATCTTGTGGTTACATCTAGTCTATCATCCCTACAAGGAAGGTTAGACTACTTGTTTCTTCATTGGCGCCATCACTTACGGTTTTTTAATCTTTCAAACTAGTGCCAATGGATTCTGGAGCCGAACAACGTCATGATCCCATCAACGTTGATGAGGGAGTTCAAGCGAATCAAGATACTGGGGCACCAACAACGGTGACAAAGAATGTGAATCAGAAGCAGGTCGCCACAAACTTCCAACTGTTTCCATCAAGAAGGCCGGCAACAACATCACAAAAGAAAACAGTTGAAGAGCCTGTGGATGATCCAAAAGAATGGTTGGCTCAAGAAAGTGCCAGGACAATAGTAGAATACCAGAAGAAACTGATAGCAAAGGCTCGATTAGAATCAAGAAAAACTCTGTCTTTTGATACTGAAGACGACTCTCAAGAAGATGAACAACCTGTTCGTCCTACAGCCAAGCCTCGTCAGGCGGTACGTGGTGGAGAACGTGGTAAAAGCACTCACGTTCAGGACCACGTCAACCTGCATGGGGAACCCGATGGCTATGAGTCCGAGAACGAGATCACTTCTGATCCTACTTATAAGCCACGAACAAAGTCTGTAGCAAGTAATCAGACTAACACAGACGACGACCTCAATAAGCCGTACCGTCCTAAGTCGTTTGCGGAAAGATCAAAGTTTTGTGCAAGAATCGCATTGGCACCCATGCCAGTCGAATGTAAGCTGCCGAATACGATTGGAAAATACGATGGCTTGCGCGATCCTGACGATCATCTGCACGCATTTGATTGCGCAGGAAGCTCTAAGCCATGGCCGGTTCAAGCCTGGTGCCACCTGTTTGTTCAAACCCTGACGGGCGCGGCACGGGTTTGGTACGAAAGTTTGCCGGTGGGAAGTCTTGTAGATTTCGATGATCTGATTAAAAAATTCAAGAATCACTTCTCCCATCTTCGGAAACACAAAAAGGACAAGGCCCAGATCTTGTTGTGCTCCCGGAAGGAGAACGAGAGCCTGGAGGATTACATCATTCGCTATAATAAAGAAGCCCTACAACTGGGGTGTGGCGAGGAGCTTACCAGGGCCGCATTCATTCACGGAGTGCGGAATGACGATCTTATGAGATGCCTAACGGGTAAGGAAGGTGTTCCCGAAGCATGGGATGAACTCATTGAGGCAGCAAAAGTTTACGCATCATCGGAGCGCTCGTTTACGCGCTCGAAAAATTTCCACCACAATGGTAGTCAAGGTGCGCACACGCACGACAAAGGGAAATGAAAACAGTCAGTGTGGTCTCGAATCTCGGGTGCTACAGATGAGGGGAAGTATTCCTCAGGACAGGATGCGCGGCACTATCTTAACAACAAACACCCGCGCGATTCAAAACCACCAAGCAAAAAGAATTATGACTGGACCCCATTGTCGAAAACCCCTTCGGAGGTTCTGAAGACTGAACAAGTCCAATTCCCCAAACCCAGGGAATTAAGGCAAGATAGAAGGAATGTTGACACGTCAAGGTACTGTGAGTACCACGAAGACTATGGCCATCTAACAGACAACTGTTACAGTTTAAAGATGGAGATTGAGAATGCAATCAAGTCAGGTCAGCTATCTCACCTAGTGAAGAATATGCGGAAGAAACCTAGAGATCCGCAAGGGGATGTTGATCCCAATAACAAGAAGATCAAGAACCTCAACGCGCACCATGTGCAGCGCTCAAACCGTCATAACTGCTACATGACGCACAACAGGAGTCAAAAGAAGAGATCTTATTCTATTGCCCAAGATGACTCTTGGAAGGAAGCACCTGTCGTCATGCCGCGCGTCAAGGGAGGAGCATCTTCCACGACGCCGTTGATCATAACGGGCGTCATTGGGCATTACCGTACAAGGTATATGTTCCTTGATAACGGGAGTAGTACAGATATCATGTATCAACAGTGTTTTGATCAATTAGATGCGGAAGATAAAGAAAAGCTCGTCCCAACCACAGAACCAATATCCGGATTCATTCATGAGGTGATCATCCCACGGGGTATACTCACACTCCCTGTCACTTGGACAGACGGACAGCTCTCCCGTACGGAGATTTGTGACTTCATGGTTTTACCAGTTAATTCATCGCATGATGTCCTCATCGGGAGAGAAGGATTGGCAAAATTTAACTGCAACGCGTCCACACCGCACCAGATGGTTGGTTTCCCAACGCGTGGAGGGGTGGTTTTCATACGCGGAAACAAAAATTGCCATGCAACAGATACATGCAAGCCTCCTAAGATAATGAAGCCATCAAACCGCACTGATCCTGAAAAATGGGTCATCAACCCTAAATTCCCGGATCAGACGGTTGTCATTGGCCCAGTAATCTCCGACACCATAAGGGTACATTTGAAACAGCTACTAACTAAGAACATGGACGTCTTTGCTTTCCAACCCGCGGACATGGTGGGTGTTCCCCGCCATATTGCGGAACATAAACTAAACGTTTACAAGTCCGTGGAACCAGTCGTCCAGAAAAAGCGCAGTATGGGGCCGGAGAAAACAAAGGCCATGAACGAGCAAGTTGCTGAACTCTTAGACGCAGGGATTCTGCGAAGAACAAGATACCAAACATGGGTGGCTAACCCGGTTATGGTCGGGAAGTCCAACGGGGGCTGGCGGATGTGCGTGGACTACAAAGACATAAATAAAGCATGCCCGAAGGACTGTTACCCACTTCCTGAAATTGATTTGAAGGTGGACTCTTTGGCACCATTCAGATTCAAGTGCTTCCTCGACGCTTACAAGGGGTATCATCAAATCCAGATGGCCAAAGAGGATGAGGATAAAACATCTTTCCGCACAGACACGGGCACATATTGCTACACAAAGATGCCATTTGGATTGAAGAACGCAGGGGCTACATATCAGCGTCTCATGGACACGGTGTTCAATGCACAAATCGGAGTCAATCTCGAGGTGTACGTAGACGATTTGGTCATCAAAAGCACAGAGGAAGACCAAATGCTCGCGGACATCCAAAAGACTTTTGATCAACTCCGCACAGTCCGCATGAAACTTAACCCGAGCAAATGTTCTTTTGGAATGGAAGAAGGCAAGTTTTTGGGAGTGATTGTCACTAAAGACGGTTTCCGCGCAAACCATGATAAAAGTACAGGCAATCGAGCGCATGCCATCCCCATCCTCCGTGCGGGAGGTTCAGACGCTCATGGGGCGCCTAGTAGCCCTCAATCGCTTTCTCTCCAATTACGCGTCATAGTCATTCCCTTTCGTGAACACGCTGAAAAGTTGCCTCAAGAAGTCAAACTTCAAATGGACAGAGGAGGCCGAGGCTGCCTTCAAGGAAATGAAAGAATGCTTAAGTCACTTGCCAACGCTCACAACGCCACTCCCAAAAGAGCCATTAACGTTGTACTTGTCAGTAACAGAAAAATCAATTGGTGATGTTCTCCTGGTTGATCGTAAAGGCGTTCAAACTCCAGTATACTATGTTAGTAGAACTTTACTTGATGCGGAGACTCGATACTCCACGATGGAAAAGCTGGTGCTAGCATTAGTACACGCATCAAGAAGACTGCGGAGATACTTCCAGGGGCATCCAATAAATGTCCTAACAGACTTCCGCATTAATGACATCCTGCGCAAACCAGAGTTTTCAGGGCGGCTGGCTAAGTGGGCCATTGAGCTGGGAGAGCACACAATTGAATACAAGACCAGAACATCATTCAAAGGGCAAATCCTTGCAGACTTCGCCGCAGAGGTCCCTCCCGAAAGCGTAACCGAGTGTCAGGAAGCACATGTCACTTCGCCAACTCCCGAGTCAACAGAGAAATGGGAATTATATACAGATGGGGCATGCAACGACGACGGAGCGGGAGCAGGTCTGCGCCTGATCACACCGGATGGAAAGGATTTCACCTACGCAATCCGCCTTGATTTCCCAACTACAAACAATGAAGCGGAATACGAGGCATTGCTCGCAGGATTGCGCATTGCAAAGAAAATGGGTGTGCAACACTTAGAAGCCCACGTCGATTCTCAGTTGGTGGCCAACCATATCGACGGCTCATACGAAGCACGAGAAGCATCCATGATTTTATACTTAGAGCAGGCTAAAGCCCTCATGCGCGACTTCGCATACTGCAAGGTTCACCACATCAAGCGAAGTCAAAATAAACCAGCAGATGCATTAAGCAAGATGGCGTCAACAGTCTTTGATCATCTAGCAAAAGAGGTGCGGGTAGAAGTCTTGGATCATCCGTCGGTGCCTCAAAAACAAGTTAATGTCATCCAGACTAGCAAGACTTCTTGGGTCACCCCGATCAAGGCTTATCTCCTGAATGGAACGCTTCCAGACAACAAAGCGGAGGCTAGAAAGCTCCAAAACAAAGCATTGCATTACCAAGTCATTGACGGAATACTGTACAGGAAGGCCATAAGATATCTGATCATGCAACCAACTCAGATAAATGATACGAAGGTGACCAAACGATAATCGGACACACGATGCGACAATGATATAGAGATTCGTACACAAGAAAAGACTTGTGTTTTAAAGCACGTTATTATCGGTGCATTTGAAGTTTCGGGCACCCGAATGGAGGAATGAGAAGGCCATAAGATATCTGACCGTGCAACAGACTCAGATAATGGATATGAAGCTGATCGAACGGTAATCGGACTGAAGATGCAACAATGACGTAGAGATTTGTACACAAGAAAAGACTCGAGTTTTAAAGTACGTAACAATCGGTATATTTGAAGTTTTGGGCATCCGAATTGAGGAACAGGAAGGCCATAAAATATCTGATCATGCAACAAACTCAAATAAAGGATAAGAATGTGATAGGACGGTAATAGGACTCACGATGCGACAATGACATAGATATTCGTACACAAGAAAAGACTCGAGTTTTAAAGGACGTAACTATCGATACATTTGAAGTTTCAGGCACCCGAATGGATGACCGGGAAGGCTATAAGATATCTGATCATGCAACAAACTCAGATAAAGGATACGAAGGTGACCAAACGATAATCGGACACACGATGCGACAATGATATAGAGATTCGTACACAAGAAAAAACTCGAGTTTTTAAGGACGTAACTATCGGTACATTTGAAGTTTCGGGCACCCGAATGGAGGAACGAGAAGGCCATAAGATATCTAACCGTGAAACAGACTTAGATAATTGATATGAAGCTGATCCACGGTAGTCGGACTAACGATGCGACAATGACGTGGAGATTTGTACACAAGAAAAGATTCGAGTTTTAAAGGACGTAACAATCGGTACATTTGAAGTTTTGGGCATCCGAATTGAGGAACGGGAAGGCCATAAGATATCTGATCATGCAACAAACTCAGATAAAGGATACGAAGGTGACAGGACGGTAATCGGACTCACGATGCGACAATCACATAGAGATCCGCACACAAGAAAAGACTCGAGTTTTAAAGGACGTAACTAGTCGGTTCATTTGAAGTTTCGGGCACCCGAATGGAGGAACGAGAAGTCCATAAGATATCTGACCGTGCAACAGACTCATATAATGGATATGAAGCTGATCGAACGGTAATCGGACTAACGATGCGACAATGACGTAGAGATTTGTACACAAGAAAAGACTCGAGTTTTAAAGGACGTAACAATCGGTATATTTGAAGTTTTGAGCAACCGAATTGAGGAACAGGAAGGCCATAAGATATCTAATCATGCAACAAACTCAGATAAATGATACGAAGGTGACCGAACGATAATCGGACACACGATGCAACAATGATATAGAGATTCATACACAAGAAAAGACTTGTGTTTTAAAGCACGTTATTATCGGTGCATTTAAAGTTTCGGGCACCCGAATGGAGGAATGAGAAGGCCATAAGATATCTGACCGTGCAACAGACTCAGATAATGGATATGAAGCTGATCGAACGGTAATCGGACTGAAGATGCAACAATGACGTAGAGATTTGTACACAAGAAAAGACTCGAGTTTTAAAGTACGTAACAATCGGTATATTTGAAGTTTTGGGCATCCGAATTGAGGAACAGGAAGGCCATAAAATATCTGATCATGCAACAAACTCAAATAAAGGATAAGAATGTGATAGGACGGTAATAGGACTCACGATGCGACAATGACATAGATATTCGTACACAAGAAAAGACTCGAGTTTTAAAGGACGTAACTATCGATACATTTGAAGTTTCAGGCACCCGAATGGATGACCGGGAAGGCTATAAGATATCTGATCATGCAACAAACTCAGATAAAGGATACGAAGGTGACCAAACGATAATCGGACACACGATGCGACAATGATATAGAGATTCGTACACAAGAAAAAACTCGAGTTTTTAAGGACGTAACTATCGGTACATTTGAAGTTTCGGGCACCCGAATGGAGGAACGAGAAGGCCATAAGATATCTAACCGTGAAACAGACTTAGATAATTGATATGAAGCTGATCCACGGTAGTCGGACTAACGATGCGACAATGACGTGGAGATTTGTACACAAGAAAAGATTCGAGTTTTAAAGGACGTAACAATCGGTACATTTGAAGTTTTGGGCATCCGAATTGAGGAACGGGAAGGCCATAAGATATCTGATCATGCAACAAACTCAGATAAAGGATACGAAGGTGACAGGACGGTAATCGGACTCACGATGCGACAATCACATAGAGATCCGCACACAAGAAAAGACTCGAGTTTTAAAGGACGTAACTAGTCGGTTCATTTGAAGTTTCGGGCACCCGAATGGAGGAACGAGAAGTCCATAAGATATCTGACCGTGCAACAGACTCATATAATGGATATGAAGCTGATCGAACGGTAATCGGACTAACGATGCGACAATGACGTAGAGATTTGTACACAAGAAAAGACTCGAGTTTTAAAGGACGTAACAATCGGTATATTTGAAGTTTTGAGCAACCGAATTGAGGAACAGGAAGGCCATAAGATATCTAATCATGCAACAAACTCAGATAAATGATACGAAGGTGACCGAACGATAATCGGACACACGATGCAACAATGATATAGAGATTCATACACAAGAAAAGACTTGTGTTTTAAAGCACGTTATTATCGGTGCATTTAAAGTTTCGGGCACCCGAATGGAGGAATGAGAAGGCCATAAGATATCTGACCGTGCAACAGACTCAGATAATGGATATGAAGTTGATCGAACGGTAATCGGACTGACGATGCAACAATGACGTAGAGATTTGTACACAAGAAAAGACTCGAGTTTTAAAGTACGTAACAATCGGTATATTTGAAGTTTTGGGCATCCGAATTGAGGAACAGGAAGGCCATAAGATATCTGATCATGAAACAAACTCAAATAAAGGATAAGAACGTGATAGGACGGTAATAGGACTCACGATGCGACATTGACATAGAGATTCGTACACAAGAAAAGACTCGAGTTTTAAAGGACGTAACTATCGATACATTTGAAGTTTCAGGCACCCGAACGGATGACCGGGAAGGCTATAAGATATCCGATCATGCAACAAACTCAGATATAGATAAGAAGGTGACCGAACGATAATCCGACACATGATGCGACAATGATATAGAGATTCGTACACAAGAAAAGACTTGTGTTTTAAAGCACGTTATTATCAGTGCATTTGAAGTTTTGGGCACCCAAATGGAGGAACGAGAAGGCCATAAGATATCTGGCCGTGAAACAGACTCAGATAATGGATATGAAGCTGATCCATGGTAGTCGGACTAACAATGCGACAATGACGTGGAGATTTGTACACAAGAAAAGACTCGAGTTTTAAAGGACGTAACAATCGGTACATTTGAAGTTTTGGGCATCCGAATTGAGGAACGGGAAGGCTATAAGATATCTGATCATGAAACAAACTCAAATACAAGATGAGAAGGTGATAGGACGGTAATCGGACTCACGATGCGACAATGACATAGAGATTCGTACACAAAAAAAGACTCGAGTTTTAAAGGACGTAACTATAGATACATTTGAAGTTTCGGGCACCCGAATGGATGAACAGGAACGCTATAAGATATCTGATCATGCAACAAACTCAGATAAAGGATAAGAAGGTGACCGAACGATAATCCGACACACGATGCGACAATGATATAGAGATTCGTACACAAGAAAAGACTCGAGTTTTAAAGGACGTGACTATCAGTGCATTTGAAGTTTCGGGCACCCGAATGGAGGAACGGGAAGGCCATAAGATATCTGATCATGCAACAGAATCAGATAAAGGATATGAAGCTGATCGAACGGTTGTCGAACTCACGATGCGACAATCACATAGAGATTCGTACACAAGAAAAGACTCGAGTTTTAAAGGACGTAACTATCGGTACATTTGAAGTTTCGGGCACCCAAATGGAGGAACGGGAAGGCCATAAGATATCTGATCATGCAACCGACTCAGATAATGGATATGAAGCTGATCGAACGGTAATCGGACTAACGATACGACAATCACATAGAGAATCGTACACAAGAAAAGACTCGAGTTTTAAAGGACGTAACTATCGATACATTTGAGGTTTCGGGCACCCGAATGGAGGAACGGGAAGGCCATAAGATATCTGATCATGCAACAAACTCAGATAAAGGATACGAAGGTGACAGGACGGTAATCGGACTCACGATGCGACAATGACGTAGAGATTTGTACACAAGAAAAGACTCGAGTTTTAAAGTCCGTGACTATCGGTACATTTGAATTTTCGGGCACCCAAATGGAGGAACGAGAAGGCCATAAGATATCTGACCATGCAACAGGCTCAGATAATGGATATGAAGCTGATCGAACGGTAATCGGACTAACGATGCGACAATGATGTAGAGATTTGTACATAAGAAAAGACTTGAGTTTTAAAGGACGTAACAATCTGTACATTTGAAGTTTTGGGCATCCGAATTAAGGAACGGGAAGGCCATAAGATATTTGATCATGCAAAAAACTCAGATGAAGGATACAAAGGTGACAGGACGGTAATCGGACTCACGATGTGACAATAACATAGAGATTCGTACACAAGAAATGACTGGAGTTTTAAAGGGCTTAACTGTAGGTGCATTTGAAGTTTCGGGCACCGGCATGGAGAAACGGGAAGGCCTAAGATGTCTGATCTTGCAACAGACTAAGATAAAGGATATGTAGCTGATCGAATGGTTGTCAAACTCACGATGCGACAATCACATAGAGATTCGCACACAAGAAAACACTCGAGTTTTAAAGGACGTAACTAGTCTGTACATTTGAAGTTTCGGGCACCCGAATGGAGGAACGAGAAGTCCATAAGATATATGTCCGTGCAACAGATTCAGATAATGGATATGAAGCTGATCGAACGGTAATCAAACTAACGATGCGACAATGATGTAGAGATTTGTACACAAGAAAAGGCTCGAGTTTTAAAGGACTTAACAATCGGTATATTTGAAGTTTTGGGCATCCGAATTAAGGAACGGGAAGGCCATAAGATATCTAATCATGCAACAAACTCAGATAAAGGATAAGAAGGTAATAGGACGGTAATCGGACTCACGATGCGATAATGACATAGAGATTCGTACACAAGAAAAGACTCAAGTTTTAAAGGATGTAACTATAGATACTATTAATTTTTTCGAGCACCCGAATGGAGGAACGGGAAGGCCATAAGATATCTGATCATGTAACAGACTCAGATTAAGGATACGAAGGTGACCTGGCAGTAATCGGACTTACGATGCGACAATGACATAGAGATTCGTACACAAGAAAAGACTCGAGTTTTAAAGGACGTAACTATCGGTACATTTGAAGTTTCGGGCACCCGAATGGAGGAACGGGAAGGCCATAAGATATCTGATCTTGCAACAGACTCAGATAAAGGATATGTAGCTGATCGAACAGTTGTCGGACTCACGATGCGACAATCACATAAGGATTCGCACACAAGAAAAGACTCGAGTTTTAAAGGACGTAACTTGTCTGTACATTTGAAGTTTCGGGCACCCGAATGGAGGAACGAGAAGTCCATACGATTTTTCCGTTCAACAGATTCAGATAATGGATATGAAGCTGATCGAACGGTAATCGGACTAACGATGCGACAATGACGTAGAGATTTGTACACAAGAAAAGGCTCGAGTTTTAAAGGACTTAACAATCGGTATATTTGAAGTTTTGGGCATCCGAATTGAGGAACGGGAAGGCCATAAGATATCTGATCATATAACAAACGCAGATAAATGACACGAAGGTTACCGAAACGCTAAATCGGACTCACGATGCGACAATCACATAGAGATTCGTACACAAGAAAAGACTCAAGTTTTAAAGGACGTTACTATGGGTGCATTTGAAGTTTCGGGCACCCGAATGGAGGAACGGGAAGGCCATAAAATATTTGATCATCAACAGACTCAGATAAAGGATACGAAGATGATCGGACGGTAATCGGACCCACGATGCGACAATGACATAGAGATTCGTACACAAGAAATGACTTGAGTTTTAAAGGACGTAACTATCGATACATTTGAGGTTTCGGGCACCCGAATGAATGGAGGAACGGGAAGGCCATGAAATATCTGATCCTGGAACAGACTCAGATAATGGATATGAAGTTGATTGAACGGTAATCTGACTCACGATGCAACAATCACATAGAGATTTGTACACAAGAAAAGACTAGAGTTTTAAAGCACGTTACTATAGGTGCATTTGAAGTTTCGGGCACCCAAATGGAGGAACGGGAAGGCCATAAGATATCCGATCATGCAATAGACTCAGATAAAGGATACGAAGCTGATCGAACGGTTGTCAGACTCGCGATGCGACAATCACATAGAGATTCGTACACAAGAAAAGACTCGAGTTTTAAAGGACGTAACTATCGGTACATTTGAAGTTTCGGGCACCCGAATGGAGGAACGGGAGGGCCATAAGATATCTGATCATGCAACAGAATAGATAAATGATGGGAAGCTGACCGAACGATAATCGGACACACGATGCGACAATCACATAGAGATTCGTACACAAGAAAATACTCGAGTTTTAAATGACGTAACAATCGGTACATTTGAAGTTTTGGGCATCCGAATTGAGGACCGGGAAGGACATAAGATATCTGATCATGCAACAGACTTTGATAAAGGATATGAAGTTGATCGAATGCTAATCGGACTCACGATGCGACAATCACATAGAATTCGTACATAAGAAAAGACTCGAGTTTTAAAGGACGTAACTATTGGTGCATTTGAAGTTTCAGGCACCCAAATGGAGGAACAAGAAGTTCATAAGATATCTGACCATGCAACAGACTCAGAGAATGGATATGAAGCTGATCGAACGGTAATCAGACTAACGATGCGACAATTGATCAGATATCTTATAGCCTTCCCGTTCCTCCATTCGGGTGCCCGAAACTTCAAATGTATCGATAGTTACGTCCTTTAAAACTCGAGTCTTTTCTTGTTTACGAATCTCTATGTGATTGTCGCTTCGTGAGTCCGAATACCGTTCGATGAGCTTCATATACTTTATCTAAGTCTGTTGCATGATCTGATATCTAATGGCCTTCCCGTTCCTCCATTCGAGTGCCCGAAACTTCAAATGTATCGATAGTTACATCCTTTAATACTCGAGTCTTTTCTTGTGTGCGAATCTCTATGTGATTGTCGCATCGTGTGTCCGACAACTGTTCGATCAGCTTCATATCCTTTATATGAGTCTGTTGCATGATTATATATCTTATGGCCTTCCCGTTCCTCCATTCGGGTGCCTGAAACTTCAAATGTACCAACAGTTACGTCCTTTAAAACTCGAGTCTTTTCTTGTGTACGAATCTATATGTGATTGTCGCATCGTGTGTCCGATTACCGTTCGATCAGCTTCATATCATTTATCTGAGTCTGTTGCATGATCAGATATCTTATGGCCTTTCCGTTCCTCCATTCGGGTGCCCGAAACTTCAAATGTACGGGTAGTTACGTCCTTTTAAACTCGAGTCTTTTCTGGTGTACGAATCTCTATGTGATTCTCGCATCGTGTGTCCGATTATCGTTCGATCTGCTTCGTAGCATTAATCTGAGTCTGTTGCATGATCATATATCGTATGGGCTTCTCGTTCCTCCATTCGGGTTCCCGAAACTTCAAATGTACCGATAGTTACGTCCTTTAAAACAAGAGTCTTTTTTTGTGTGTGAATCTCTATGTGATTTTCGCATCGTGATTCCGAAAACCGTTCGATCAGCTTCATATCCTTTATCTGAGTCTGTTGCATGATCAGATATCTTATGGCCTTTCCGTTCCTCCATTCGGGTGCCCGAAACTTCAAATGTACGGGTAGTTACGTCCTTTTAAACTCGAGTCTTTTCTGGTGTACGAATCTCTATGTGATTGTCGCATCGTGAGTCCGATTACCGTTCGATCAACTTCATATCATTAATCTGAGTCTGTTGCATGATCAAATATCTTATGTCCTTCCCGGTCCTCAATTCGGATGCCTAAAACTTCATATGTACCGATTGTTAAGTTCTTTAAAACTCGAGTCTTTTCTTGTTTACGACTCTCTATGTGATTGTCGCATCGTGAGTCCGATTACCGTTCGATCAGCTTCATATCCTTTATCTGAGTCTGTTGCATGATCAGATATCTAATGGCCTTCCCGTTCCTCCATTCGGGTGCCCGAAATTTCAAATGTATCGATAGTTACGTCCTTTAATACTCGAGTCTTTTCTTGTGTGCGAATCTCTATATGATTGTCGCATCGTGAGTACGACAACCGTTTGATCAGCTTCTTATCCTTTATCTGAGTCTGTTGCATGATCAGATATCTTATGGCCTTCCCGTTCCTCCATTCGGGTGCCCGAAACTTCAAATGCACCGATAGTTACGTCCTTTAAAATTCGAGTGTTTTCTTGTGTACAAATCTGTATGTGATTGTCGCATCGTGAGTCCGATTACCGTTCGATCAACTTCATATCCTTTATCTGGGTCTGTTGTATGATAAGATATCTTATGTCCTTCCTGGTCCTAAATTCGGATGCCCAAAACTTCAAATGTACCGATTGTAACGTGCTTTAAAACTCGAGTCTTTTCATGTATACAAATCTCTACGTCATTGTTGCATCGTTAGTCCGATTATCTTTTGATCAGCTTCATATCCGTTATCCGAGTCTGTTGCATGGTCAGATATCTTATTGCCTTCTCCTTCCACCATTCGGGTGCCCGAAACTTCAAATGTACCGATAGTTACGTCCTTTAAAACTCGAGTATGTTCTTGTGTGCGGATCTCAATGTGATTGTCACATCGTGAGTCCGACAACCATTCGATCAGCTTCATATCCTTTATCTGATTTTGTTGCATGATCAGATATCTTATGGCCTTTCCGTTCCTCTATTCGAGTGCCCGAAACTTCAAATGTATCGATAGTTACGTCCTTAAAACTCAAGTCTTTTCTTGTTTACGAATCTCTATGTGATTGTCGCATCGTGAGTCCGATTACCGTTCGATCAGCTTCATATCCTTTATCTAAGTCTGTTGCATGATCTGATATCTAATGGCCTTCCCGTTCCTCTATTCGGGTGCCCGAAACTTCAAATGTATCGATAGTTATGTCCTTTAATACTCGAGTCTTTTCTTGTGTGCGAATCTCTATGTGATTGTCGCATCGTGAGTCCGACAACTGTTCGATCAGATTCATATCCTTTGTATGAGTCTGTTGCACGATCATATATCTTATGTCCTTCCCGTTCCTCCATTCGGCTGTCTGAAACTTCAAATGTACCAATAGTGACGTCCTTTAAAACTCGAGTCTTTTCTTGTGCACGAATCTATATGTGTTTGTCGCATCGTGAGTCCGATTACCGTTCGATCAGCTTCATATCATTTATCTGAGTCTGTTGCATGATCAGATATCTTATGGCCTTTCCGTTCCTCCATTCGGGTGCCCGAAATTCAAATGTACGGGTAGTTACGTCCTTTAAAACTCGAGTCTTTTCTGGTGTACGAATCTCTATGTGATTGTCGCATCGTGTGTCCGATTATCGTTCGATTTGCTTCGTATCATTAATCTAAGTCTGTTGCATGATCATATATCTTATGGCCTTCTCGTTCTTCCATTCGGGTGCCGAAACTTCAAATGTACCGATAGTTACGTCCTTTAAAACAAGAGCCTTTTTTTGTGTGTGAATCTCTCTGTGATTTTCGCATCGTGAGTCCGAAAACCGTTCGATCAGCTTCATATCCTTTATCTGAGTCTGTTGAATGATCATATATCTTATGGCCTTCCCGTTCCACCTTTCGGGTGCCTGAAACTTCAAATGCACCAATAGTTACGTCCTTTAAAACTCGAGTCTTTTCTTGTGTACGAATTTATATGTGATTGTCGCATCGTGAGTCCGATTACCGTTCGATCAACTTTATATCATTAATCTGAGTCTGTTGCATGATCAGATATCTTATGTCCTTCCCGGTCCTCAATTCGGATGCCTAAAACTTCATATGTACCGATTGTTAAGTTCTTTAAAACTCGAGTCTTTTCTTGTTTACGAATATCTATGTGATTGTCGCATCGTGAGTCCGATTACCATTCGATCAGCTTCATATCCTTTATTTGAGTCTGTTTCATGATCAGATATCTTATGGCCTTCCCGTTCCTCCATTCAGGTGCCTGAAACTTCAAATGCACCGATAGTTACGTCCTTTAAAACTCGAGTCTTTTCTTGTGTACGAATCTCAATGTGATTGTCGCATCGTGAGTCCGATTACCGTTCGATCAACTTCATATCCTTTATCTGAGTCTGTTTCATGATCAGATATCTTATGGCCTTCCCGTTCCTCAATTCGGATGCCCGAAACTTCAAATGCACCGATAGTTACGTCCTTTAAAACTCGAGTCTTGTCAACGAATCTATATGTGATTGTCGCATCGTGAGTCCGATTACCGTTCGATCTGCTTCGTATCATTTATCTGAGTCTGTTGCATAATCAGATATCTTATGGCCATCTCGTTCCTCCATTCGGGTGCCCGAAACTTCAAATGCACCCGATAGTTACGTCCTTTAAAACTCGAGTCTTTTCTTGTGTACGTATCTATATGTGATTGTCGCATCGTGAGTCCGATTACCGTTCGATCAACTTCATATCCTTTATTTGAGTCTGTTGCATGATCAGATATCTTATGGCCTTCCCGTTCCTCAATTCGGATGCCCAAAACATCAAATGTACCGATTGTTACGTTCTTTAAAACTCGAGTCTTTTCTTGTATACAAATCTCTACGTCATTGTCACATCGTTAGTCCGATTACCGTTCGATCAGCTTTTTTCGTTTATCTGAGTCTGTTGCAAGATCAGATATCTTATGGCCTTCCCGTTCCTCCATTTGGGTGCCTGAAACTTCAAATGCACCAATAGTTACGTCCTTTAAAAGTCGAGTCTTTTCTTGTGTACGAATCTATATGTGATTGTCGCATCATGAGTCCGATTATCGGTCGATCAACTTCATATCATTTATCTGAGTCTGTTGCATGATCAGATATCTTATGTCTTTCCCGTTCCTCAATTCGGATACCCAAAACTTCAAATGTACCGATTGTTACGTTCTTTAAAACTCGAGTCTTTTCTTGTTTACGAATCTCTATGTGATTGTCACATCGTGAGTCCGATTACCGTTCGATCAACTTCGTATCATTTATCTGAATCTGTTGCATGATCAGATATCTTATGGCCTTCCCGTTCCTCCATTCGGGTGCCCGAAACTTCAAATGTATCGATAGTTACGTCCTTTAAAACTCGAGTCTTTTCTTGTGTGCGAATCTCTATGTGATTGTCACATCTTGAGTCCGACAACCATTAGATCAGCTTCTTATCCTTTATCTGAGTCTGTTGCATGATCAGATATGTTATGGCCTTCTCGTTCCTCCATTCGGGTGCCCGAAACTTCAAATACACCCGATAGTTACGTCCTTTAAAACTAGAGTCTTTTCTTGTGTACGAATCTATATGTGATTGTCGCATCGTGAGTCCGATTACCGATCGATCAACTTCATATCCTTTATCTGAGTTTGTTGCATGATCAGATATCTTATGGCCTTCCCGTTCCTCAATTCGGATGCCCAAAACATCAAATGTACCGATTGTTACGTTCTTTAAAACTCGAGTCTTTTCTTGTGTACAAATCTCTACGTCATTGTCGCATTGTTAGTCCGATTACCGTTCGATCAGGTTCGTATCCTTTATCTGAGTCTGTTGCATGATCAGATATCTTATAGCCTTCCCGTTCCTCCATTCGGGTGCCCGAAACTTCAAATGCACACTATTGTTGCCAGAATTGATTCCATATTCAAAAACTCCTCAAATCCTCCAGACTTCTCCCCCCTAATACTTACCCCAGAATCCTTCTTAACACCCTCTCCCCTATTATTCACCCCCAGAGCTGCCAATAATATCACTCTTTGCCTCAACAATATTCTTCTTCTTAGGATCTCTCTCCTCAATAGACTTCCCCTTATCATTCACCCCATCATCCTTACCTGTATCATTCCATAGGGCAGCAAAAGAATTTTTGAGATCAATACCATCTCCCTTATTATTCCTGTTCACTTCACTTTTATTCACCCATTTCTTAACACTAGGTCCCTTGCTGTCCTTCTTAACCCCATCAAGTTTAGCCCCACCAGCAATCCCACTGCTACTCCCCTGACCATTAGTACCATTCCCAGAAAACCTTCCCCCATTTTTGTTATCAAACTTGTTACCACCACCCCTAGAATTTTTATTATTATTATGATAAGTACTATTATTATTATATCTACCAGACTTACCAACTCCTCCCCCATTCATATTCCCACCATTCAGAATATTTGCATTTTTAACTGAATTACTATTGTTATCATTATGTATCACCCTATTGCCCTTCCCCACAGTCATAAACCCATCATTATTGATACCAGACACAGGATACTCATCCTTCCCAGCCCTGTACAGGTCAGAAAGCAACTGCTGAGTTTTCAGGGCCACTTCATCCTCAGACAACTCCTTCTTACTACAAGACTGAAAATCATGGCCAAAAACTTTACAAGTAGAGCACCTCTTAACTTTCACCTGATATTCAACCTTAACTTTCTTAATAAATGCAGGTCAACCAGCATTGATAGCCCCACGTCTGCTGATTCAAAAAAACTAGCCGTTCAAGAGGAGAACCAACCGCACGGATCCGACCCAGAGGAAAATTTGACCCAAACCTCATGGGTCACGATGGTCCAAGTCACCAATTAACTTCCAAGAAGCATTTCAGCCACTACCACGTTTTCCATTACTGCATGTTTTGATTTCTCAATTATTTTATTTTGTTTTATTTTCCGTAACGTTTTTTCCGCATTTTTAGAAGTAGTGGCAAGTGTCAGTTATTAGTATTCCTTTTTGTATGCAAGACTTGATCAACGTTATTTTCATTCAGTGATAAATATAAAACTTCTCTCTTTGAGAAATCAGAATTTCCATTGCTATTCCTATTTTGGCAAATAGGGAGGTGTTCTTTGGAGTCTAAATTGGTTATAGGTGGTGCACTCTGTATCCTATTTCACATTTAGAAACGCCCGACGTGCGAGCGAGTGGTGAGTTTCTGTATCTCGTTTCAACCGTTGTTTACCGTTGGTGATTAAATTTGAAATATTAAGCCTTTGTATATCATTTGGTATCAGAGCTTTTGGTTCAAGAGATCGTGATGGATACTCGAAGCAGCGCTGAACTGAAGAAAGTAATCGAAACACTGGCGGCTGAGAAATTGGAACTGACTCAACAGTTCTGTGAACCACAAAACTGATCTGTCCGATCGAGAAGAAAGCGAGGAAGAGGGAGATTCAGTTCGGGGTTCTGGAACCAGTGGAAAAAGGGGTTCTGAATCATACTACTCGAATGATATCAAGGTTGACATACCCGAATACGATGGGAGGCTTGACCCCGATGAGTTTGTTGAGTGGATCAGAACCGTCGAACGGGTTTTTGATTATCGACAAACCACAGAAGCTAACAAGGTTAAGGTGGTCGCATTAAAGCTAAGAAAATATGCGTCTACGTGGTGGGCGAATATTTGTACCAAGCGGGAGCGATTGGGAAAAGCCAAGGTGAAAGATTGGGCAAAGATGAAACGTTTAATGAAGGAGAAGTTCTTACCATCTTATTATATCCAAGCTAGTTTTTCGCAACTCCACAACCTCAAACAATCAGGTCGATCCGCTGAAGAATACACTCGAGAGTTTGAATATTTAGTCATGAACTGTGATCTGCCCGAAGACGAACCGCAAACACTGGTTCGTTATCTGGGAGGTCTGGATACTCACATTTCTAATGTGGTGGAATTGTACCCCTACACCACTCTAGAAGAGTTATCTATGTTGGCCCACAAAATTGATCTCCAGTATAAACTCAAAAGCAAAACTACAACTACCCGCCCTAATTTCAAACCCCAAACCACAAGCAAACCTACTACCCCACAAAAACCCAATCCCGCCACTGAAAACCATATAACCCAACCAAAATTACCTCGAAGATGTTTCCGATGTCATGGTCTTGGGCACATCGCCTCTGAGTGCCCAAATAAAAAAATGGTAACTCTAGCCGATTTCGAAGCACTTGATGAAAACTGGTCCAGCAACGAGAACACAGCAAATACGCCACAGCTCGACAACCTGGAGGAAGATATTATCGGCCCAGATGAAGGTGAGGTATTGGTGGTTCGACGTGCCCTTAGTAGCGTACCGCAGCAAGACGGAAACCAACAAAGGGAAGCCATATTTCACACTCGGTGCACCATCGCCAACAAAGTTTGCACGTTGATCATTGATGGGGGAAGCTGTACTAATGTGGCCTCCCAAACGTTGATTTCGAAGCTAAGTTTGAAGACTGAACCCCACCCGGAACCATACGTCATTCAATGGCTTAATCCAGGTAAAGGCCTTCAAGGTTCACATCGAATTTTGTTATCCATCAGTATTGGCAGGAAATATGAAGATGCGATATGGTGCGATGTAATCCCCATGGATGCTTGCCATGTGCTACTTGGCCGACCTTGGTTGTTCGACAAACGGGTCATGCACGATGGGTATTTGAACACCTATTCTTTCAACCAAAGTAACCGAAAAATTACACTCACCCCTATGTCCCCTCAAAACCCACCCAAGAAACAACTACCTTTAACAACTTTATTGAAAGCCGACCAGTTCGAGTTTGCCACTGTTCGAGAATTGGTTCTGCTCGGACTTGATGAGGACAGTGAACAACCCATTAATGAACCCCATCCTTTAGCCCAACCTTTACTCCAAACCTATGCCCATGTGTTTCCCAATGAAATTCCTTCTGGCCTACCCCCACTCCGATCAATCCAACATAAAATTGATCTCGTTCCCGGATCCGTACTACCCAATAAACCTGCCTATCGCTCAAACCCTCAAGAGACAGCTGAGATTCGAAAGCAAGTGGACGCACTTCTGGATAAAGGACTCATCCGAGAGTCACTTAGCCCGTGTGCTGTCCCGACATTGTTAGTACCTGAGAAAAATGGTGAGTGGAGAATGTGTTGCGATAGCAGAGCCATCAATAAGATCACCATCAAATACCGTTTTCCAATTCCGCGATTGAATGATATGCTTGATGAGTTGTATGGATCACAAGTTTTCTCTAAAGTTGATCTTCGCAGTGGCTACCATCAAATCAGAATCTTTGAAGGAGAAGAGTGGAAGACCGCTTTTAAAACCAAAGATGGGTTGTATGAGTGGCTCGTCATGCCTTTCGGTTTGTCAAATGCACCTAGCACGTTCATGCGCCTCATGAATCAAGTGCTTAAGCCTTTTTTGGGTCGATTTATTGTTGTTTATTTTGATGATATTTTGATATATAGCAGGACCGAACAAGAACATCATGATCACCTACAACAACTATTTGAAGTCCTTGGTCAAGAAAAACTATTCGGTAATCAAGAGAAGTGTGAATTCTTCACCGAGCAGGTCACTTTTCTGGGGTATTTGGTGTCGGGTCAAGGTATTCAAGTGGATGATAAAAAGGTATAAGCCATTCGTGATTGGCCTACACCTACTTCCATTCAACAAATTCGTAGTTTCCATGGATTGGCTTCGTTCTACCGACGTTTTGTTCGAAATTTCAGTACCATTGTTGCACCAATGACGGAGTTAACCAAGCTCAAACACTTCGAATGGAATGATCAAGCTCAATTTGCATTCGAAGAACTCAAAAGACAATTGTCGTCAACTCCGGTCCTGGCGTTACCATGTTTTGATGATGTTTTTGAAGTAGAATGTGATGCTTCTGGTGTAGGGATTGGGGCTGTTCTTATTCAACGTGGTCTTCCCTTAGCATATTTTAGTGAAAAGTTTAATGATGCTAAGCGACGATATTCTACGTATGATAAGGAGTTCTATGCGATCATTCGTGCGCTCGAACATTGGCAACACTACTTGATTTCGAAGGAATTTATTTTGCATTCTGATCATGAAGTCCTAAAGTATATTCAAGGCCAACACAAGCTACAATCACGCCATGCCAAGTGTGTTGAGTTTTTGCAGAATTTTACTTTTACCATCAAGCATAAGTCGGGAAAATTGAACAAAGGGGCTGATGCTCTCTCTCGAAAATATCTATTGATGCAGACTATTTGTCCCAAGGTTCTTGGTTTGAATGCTATCAAGGATGAATATCCTACGGATACGGAATTTGGGGAATTATTTACTCGCTGTCAGCAGCGAGCTGTACGAGATTTTCATGTGGTAGATGGGTTCCTATTCAAGGGCAATCGGCTTTGTATTCCAAAACATAGCATACGTGCATCATTGATTAAAGAAATTCATGAAGGAGGGCTAGCTGGACACTTTGGTACCGATAAGACCATAGTAATGCTGATGCAATATTTTTTTTGGTCAAAGTTGGCTCGAGACGTCGAACACGTAATCAGACGATGTGCTACTTGCCACCGAGCCAAGAGTAAATCTTCACCCCATGGTCTCTACATGCCATTACCTGTTCCTAATGCACAGTGGGAAGATGTAAGCTTAGAATTCATCACCGGGTTACCCCGTACTCGACGCAACAAAGATTCAATTCTTGTAGTTGTTGACCGATTCTCCAAAATGGCGCACTTTCTTGCCTGTCATACTACTTTTGATGCTATTCAAGTTGCTAATTTGTATTTTCAGGAAGTAGTTCGACTCCACTGGTTACCTAAATCAATCGTTAGTGACCGCGATGTGAAATTTTTAAGTCATTTCTGGATGACATTATGGAAGAAGTTGGGGACCAAACTGAAATACAGTACAAGTCACCTTCAAACTGATGGTCAAACCGAAGTTACTAACCGCACCTTAGGCACTCTCCTGCGATCTTTAATCAAAACTAATCTCAAACAGTGGGACGATCTTTTAGCACATGCTGAATTCGCCTACAACAGGGCTCCACACAAAACCACAGGTTATAGTCCCTTCATGGTCGTTTATGACAGTAATCCTTGTGCCCCAATTGACTTAGCTGTGGTTGATGTTACTCACCGTTTTAGTCCTGAAGCAAACGAACTGGTCACTGACATTCAAGCAATACATCATAAGGTGCAACAGCGTATTACTCAGATGAATGAGCGGGTCAAGCGACGGGTTGATAAAGGACGTCGCAGTCTTATATTCCAACCGGGTGATCTCGTGTGGGTTCATTTTCGCAAAGAACGTTTCCCTTCGAAACGACGTTCTAAGCTTAATGCACGCTCCGACGGCCCATTCAAAGTCCTCTCAAAAGTCAATGACAATGCATACAAGATTGTGTTGCCTGGAGATTCTGGAGTGTCTGCCACCTTCAACATTGTAGATTTGCAGCCCTACTATGATCCTGATGATCCTATTCCAAGTTTGAGGGCAAACCTTTTCCAAGATGGTGAGGATGATAGCCCCACGTCTGCTGATTCAAAAAAACTAGCCGTTCAAGAGGAGAACCAACCGCACGGATCCGACCCAGAGGAAAATTTGACCCAAACTTCATGGGTCACGATGGTCCAAGTCACCAATTAACTTCCAAGAAGCATTTCAGCCACTACCACGTTTTCCATTACTGCATGTTTTGATTTCTCAATTATTTTATTTTGTTTTATTTTTCGTAACGTTTTTTCCGTATTTTTAGAAGCAGTGGCAAGTGTCAGTTATTAGTATTCCTTTTTGTATGCAAGACTTGATCAACGTTATTTTCATTCAGTGATAAATATAAAACTTCTCTCTTTGAGAAATCAGAATTTCCATTGCTATTCCTATTTTGGCAAATAGGGAGGTGTTCTTTGGAGTCTAAATTGGTTATAGGTGGTGCACTCTGTATCCTATTTCACATTTAGAAACGCCCGACGTGCGAGCGAGTGGTGAGTTTCTGTATCTCGTTTCAACCGTTGTTTACCGTTGGTGATTAAATTTGAAATATTAAGCCTCTGTATATCAAGCATCCTCTGGGTAATAAGCATTAACATTCTCAGACAAAGTCCTATCAGCTTTAACATCAACAAGGACCCTAGCAAACCCTGCCCTACCTTCTTTCTTGCCACATCTTATTGCTGTAATTCTGTCCAGCATCAGAGGATTACCAAGGCAACTAACCATACTACTAATACTTTCTTGGTTCCATAGTTCCATTGGCATATCAGGAATTGTCACCCACACTGGAATAGAAGCAGGCTCATCTTTCTCAACAGTTAATCCAGCCTCCCACTTCTTGAGACACAAAGGAATATCATTAATTAACCAAGGTCCCTTGTTAATACCATCAAACATACCCACTTCTGTCTTGAACTTAAAGAAAAACACACCATTACCATTAGTAGAAACCTCCAGTAGACCAAATTTCTTCCACATTCTGAACAAATGGTACCTAACCATCCCAATAGACAAAACCTGCCCCACAAAATACCCATAAAGATAATTCTTATAACCCACCTTAGCTTCCACAATTTTATCAGGTTTTAAAACTGCAACTATTTCACCAGAATCTAACACCTTAGGAGGATAGTATGTCACCTTGGTGGCCAGTACCTCATTCACCTGACCCTTAGTAATATCAGCAAAAGAAGCAGCCTGATTAGGCAACACAGGGCTTTTATCACCATCAGTGGCAGCAGTAAACACCACATCATCTTTCACTCCCATAGTCTCCATTGGCCTTCTCGATCCTCCATTTGGGTGCCCGAAACATCAAATGTACCGATAGTTACGGACATTAAAACTCGATTCTTTTCTTGTGTGCGAAACTTTATGTGATTGTCGCATCGTGAGTCCAACAACCGTTCGATCAGCTTCATATCCTTTATCTGAGTCTGTTGCATGATCAGATATCTTATGGCCTTCCTGTTCCTCCATTCGGGTGCCCGAAACTTCAAATGCAACGGTAGTTACGTCCTTTAAAACTCGAATCTTTTCTTGTGTACGAATCTTTATGTGATTGTCGCATCGTTAGTGCGATTACCATTCGATCAGCATCATATCCATTATCTGAGTCTGTTTCATGGTCAGATATCTTATGGCCTTCTCGTTCACCCATTTTGGTGCCCGAAACTTCAAATGTACCGATAGTTACGTCCTTTAAAACTCGAGTCTTTTCGTGTGTACGAATCTCTATGTGATTGTCGCATCGTGTGTCCGATTATCATTCGGTCAGCTTCGTATCATTTATCTGAGTCTGTTTCTTGATCAGATATCTTATGGCCTTCCCGTTCCTCCATTCGGGTCCGCGAAACTTCAAATGTACCCATAGTTACGTCCTTTAAAACTCGAGTCTTTTCTTGTGTACGAATCTCTATGTGATTGTCGCATAGTGAGTCAGATAGAGATTCGTATACAAGAAAAGACTCGAGTTTTAAAGGACGTAACTAGCTGTACATATGAAGTTTCGGGCACCCAAATGGAGGAACGGGAAGGCCATAAGATATCTGACCATGCAACAGACTTAGATAATGGATATGAAGCTGATCGAACGGAAATCGGACTAACGATGCGACATTGACGTTGAGATTTGTACACAAGAAAAGACTCGAGTTTTAAAGGGCGTAACAATCGGTATATTTGAAGTTTTTGGCATCCGAATTGAGGAACGGGAAGGTCATAAGATATCTGATCATGCAACAAACACAGATAAAGGTTACGAAGGTGACAGGACGGTAATCGGACTCACGATGCGACAATGACATACAGATTCATACACAAGAAACGACTCGAGTTTTAAACGACGTAACTATAGGTGCATTTGAATTTTCGGGACCCGAATGGATGAACGGGAAGGCCATAAGATATCTGATCATGCAACAGACTCAGATAAATGATACGAAGCTGACCGAACGATAATCGGACACATGATGCGAAAATCACATAGACATTCGTACACAATAAAAGACTCGAGTTTTAAACGACGTAACTATCGGTACATTTGAAGTTTCGGGCACCCGAATGGAGGAACAGGAAGGCCATAAGATATCTGATCATGCAACAGACTCAGATAAAGGATATGAATCTGATCAAACGGTAATCGGACTAACGATGCGACAATGACATAGAGATTTGTACTCAAGAAAAGACTCGAGTTTTAAAGGACGTAACAATAGGTACATTTGAAGTTTTGGACATCCGAAATGAGGACCGAGAAGGACATAAGATATCTGACTCACGATGCGACAATCACATAGAGATTCGTATACAAGAAAAGACACCCAAATGGAGATATCTCGAGTCTTTTCTTGTATACGAATCTCGAGTCGTTTCTTGTGTACGAATCTCTTTGTCATTGTCGCATCGTGAGTCCGATTAACGTCCTGTCACCTTCGTGTCCTTCATCTGAGTTTGTTGCATGTTCAGATATCTTATGGCCTTTCCGTTGCTCCATTCGGATGCCCAAAACTTCAAATATACCGATTGTTACGTCCTTTAAAACTCGAGTCTTTTCTTGTGTACAAATCTCTACGTCACTGTCGCATCGTTAGTCCGATTACCGTTCGATGAGCTTCATATCCATTATCTGAGTCTGTTGCACGGTCAGATATCTTATGGCCTTCTCGTTCCTCCATTCGGGTGCCCGAAACTTCAGATGTACCGATAGTTACGTCCTTTAAAACTCGAGTCTTTTCTTGTGTGCGAATCTCTATGTGATTGTCGAATCGTGAGTCCGAAAACCGTTCGATCAGCTTCATATCCTTTATCTGAGTCTGTTGCATGATCAGATATCTTATGGCCTTCCCGTTCCTCCATTCGGGTGTGCGAAACTTCAAATGCACCAATGGTTACGTCCTTTAAAACTCGAGTCATTTCTTGTGTACGAATCTCTATGTCATTGTCGCATCGTGAGTCCGATTACCGTCCTGTCACCTTCGTATCCTTTATCTGAGTTTGTTGCATGATCAGATATCTTTTGGCCTTCCCATTCCTCCATTCGGATGCCTAAAACTTCAAATATACCGATTGTTACGTCCTTTAAAACACGAGTCTTTTCTTGTGTACAAATCTCTACGTCACTGTCGCATCGTTAGTCCGATTACCGTTCGATCAGGTTTGTATCCTTTATCTGAGTCTGTTGCATGATCAGATAACTTATAGCCTTCCCGTTCCTCCATTCGGGTGCCCGAAACTTCAAATGCACCTATAGTTACGTCCTTTAAAACTCGAGTCGTTTCTTGTGTACGAATCTCTCTGTCATTGTCGCATCGTTAGTCCGATTACCGTTCGATCTGCTTCGTATCCTTTATCTGAGTCTGTTGAATGTTCAGATATCTTATGGCCTTCCCGTTCCTCCATTCGGGTGCCCGAAACTTCAAATGTATCGATAGTTACGTCCTTTAAAACTCGAGTCTTTTCTTGTGTATGAATCTCTATGTCATTGTCGCATCATGGGTCCGATTACCGTCCGGTCACCTTCTTATCCTTTATCTGAGTCTGTTGCATGATCAGATATCTTATGTGCTTCCCGTTCCTCAATTCGGATGCCCAAAACTAAAAATGTACCGATTGTTATGTCCTCTAAAACTCGAGTCTTTTCTTGTGTAAAAATCCCTATGTCATTGTCGCATCGTTAGTCCAATTATCGTTTGATCACCTTCGTATCCTTTATCTGAGTCTGTTGCATGATCAGATATCTTATGGCCTTCGCATTCCTCCATTCGGGTGCCCGAAACTTAAAATATACTGATTGTTATGTCCTTTAAAACTCGATTCTTTTCTTGTGTACATATCTCTACGTCATTGTCGCAACGTTAGTCCGATTACCGTGGATCAACTTCATATCCATTAACTGAGTCTGTTGCATGGTCAGATATCTTATGGCCTTGTCGTTCCTCTATTCGGGTGCCCGAAACTTCAAATGTACCAATAGTTACGTGCTTTAAAACTCGAGTCTTTTCTTGTGTGCGAATCTCTCTGTGATTGTCGCATCGTGAGTCCGACAACCGTTCGATCAGCTTCATACCCATTATCTGAGTCTGTTGCATGATCAGATATCTTATGGCCATCCCGTTCCTCCATTCGGTTGTTCGAAACTTCAAATGCACCGATAGTTACGTCCTTTAAAACTCGAGTTTTTTCTTGTGTACGAATCTCTATGTGATTGTCGCATCGTGAGTCTGATTACCGTTCGATCAACTTCATATCCTTTATCTGAGTCTGTTGCATGATCAGATATCTTATGGCCTTCCCGTTCCTCCATTCGGGTGCCCGAAACTTCAAATGCACCTATAGTTACGTCCTTTAAAACTCGAGTCGTTTCTTGTGTACGAATCTCTCTGTCATTGTCGCATCGTGAGTCCGATTAACGTCCTGTCACCTTCGTGTCCTTCATCTGAGTTTGTTGCATGATCAGATATCTTATGGCCTTCTCGTTCCTCCATTCGAGTGCCAGAAACTTCAAATGTACCGATAGTTACGTCCTTTAAAACTCGAATCTTTTCTTGTGTGCGAATCTCTATGTGATTGTCTCATCGTGAGTCCGACAACCGTCTGATCAACTTCATATCCTTTATCTGAGTCTGTTGCCTGATCAGAAATCTTTTGGCCTTCCCGTTCCTCCATTCGGGTGCGCAAAACTTAAAATGCACCAATGCTTACGTCCTTTAAAACTCTAGTCTTTTCTTGTGTACAAATCTCTATGTGATTGTCGCATCGTGAGTCCGACAACCGTTCGATCAACTTCATATCCTTTATCTGATTCTGTTGCAATATCAGATATCTTATGGTCTTCCTTTTCCTCCATTCGGGTGCCCGAAACTTCTAATGCACCGATAGTAACGTGCTTTAAAACTCGAGTCTTTTCTTGTGTACGAATCTCTATGTGATTGTCGCATCGTGAGTCCGATTACCGTTCGATGAACTTCATATCCTTTATCTGAGTCTATTGCATGATAAGATATCTTATGTCCTTCCCAGTGCTCAATTCGGATGCCCAAAACTTCAAATGTACCGATAGTTACGTCCTTTAAAACTCGAGTCTTTTCTTGTGTATGAATCTCTCAATGATTGTCGCATCGTGAGTCTGACAACCGTTCGATCAGCTTCATAACCTTTATCTGAGTCTGTTGCATGATCAGATATCTTATGGCCTTCCCGTTCCTCCATTCGGGTGTTCGAAACTTCAAATGCACCGATAGTTACGTCCTTTAAAACTAGAGTCTTTTCTTGTGTACGAATCTCTATGCCATTGTCGCATCATGAGTCCGATTACCGTCCGGTCACCTTCTTATCCTTTATCTGAGTCTGTTGCATGATCAGATATCTTATGCGCTTCCCGTTCCTCAATTCGGATGCCCAAAACTAAAAATGTACCGATTGTTATGTCCTCTAAAACTCGAGTCTTTTCTTGTGTAAAAATCCCTACGTCATTGTCGCATCGTTAGTCCAATTATCGTTTGATCACCTTCGTATCCTTTATCTGAGTCTGTTGCATGATCAGATATCTTATGGCCTTCGCATTCCTCCATTCGGGTGCCCGAAACTTAAAATATACTGATTGTTATGTCCTTTAAAACTCGATTCTTTTCTTGTGTACAAATCTCTACGTCATTGTCGCAACGTTAGTCCGATTACCGTGGATCAACTTCATATCCATTAACTGAGTCTGTTGCACGGTCAGATATCTTATGGCCTTGTCGTTCCTCTATTCGGGTGCCCGAAACTTCAAATGTACCAATAGTTACGTGCTTTAAAACTCGAGTCTTTTCTTGTGTGCAAATCTCTCTGTGATTGTCGCATCGTGAGTCCGACAACCGTTCGATCAGCTTCATACCCTTTATCTGAGTCTGTTGCATGATCAGATATCTTATGGCCATCCCGTTCCTCCATTCGGTTGTTCGAAACTTCAAATGCACCGATAGTTACGTCCTTTAAAACTCGAGTTTTTTCTTGTGTACGAATCTCTATGTGATTGTCGCATCGTAAGTCTGATTACCGTTCGATCAACTTCATATCCTTTATCTGAGTCTGTTGCATGATCAGATATCTTATGGCCTTCCCGTTCCTCCATTCGGGTGCCCGAAACTTCAAATGCACCTATAGTTACGTCCTTTAAAACTCGAGTCGTTTCTTGTGTACGAATCTCTCTGTCATTGTCGCATCGTGAGTCCGATTAACGTCCTGTCACCTTCGTGTCCTTCATCTGAGTTTGTTGCATGATCAGATATCTTATGGCCTTCTCGTTCCTCCATTCGAGTGCCAGAAACTTCAAATATACCGATTGTTACGTCCTTTAAAACTCGAGCCTTTTCTTGTGTACAAATTTCTACGTCACTGTCGCATCGTTAGTCCGATTACCGTCCGATCAGCTTCATATCCATTATTTGTGTCTGTTGCATGGTCAGATATCTTATGGCCTTCTCGTTCCTCCATTCGGGTGCCCGAAACTTCAGATGTACCGATATTTACGTCCTTTAAAACTCAAGTCTTTTCTTGTGTGCGAATCTCTATGTGATTGTCGCATCGTGAGTCCGATTACCGTCCTGTCACCTTCGTATCCTTTATCTGAGTTTGTTGCATGATCAGATAACTTATGACCTTCCCGTTCCTCAATTTGGATGCCCAAAACTTCAAATATACCGATTGTTACGCCCTATAAAACTCGAGTCTTTTCTTGTGTACAAATCTCAACGTCATTGTCGCATCGTTAGTCCGATTACCGTTCGATCAGCTCCATATCCATTATCTGAGTCTGTTGCATGGTCAGATATCTTATGGCCTTCCCGTTACTCCATTCGGGTGCCCGAAACTTCAAATGTACCGCTAGTTACGTCCTTTAAAACTCGAGTCTTTTCTTGTGTACGAATCTCTATGTGATTGTCGCATCGTGAGTCCGATTACCGTTCGATCAACTTAATATCCTTTATTTAAGTCTGTTGCATGATCAGATATCTTATGTCCTTCTCGGTCCTCAATTCGGATGGCGAAAACTTCAAATGTACCTATTGTTACGTCCTTTAAAACTCGAGTCTTTTCTTGTGTACATATCTCTATGTCATTGTCGCATCATTAGTCCGATTACCGTTCGATCAGATTCATATCCTTTATCTGAGTCTGTTGCATGATCAGATATCTTATGGCCTTCCCGTTCCTCCATTCGGGTGCCCGAAACTTCAAATGTACCGAGAGTTACGTCGTTTAAAACTCGAGTCTTTTATTGTGTACGAATCTTTATGTGATTGTCGCATCATGTGTCTGATAATCGTTCGGTCAGCTTCGTATCATTTATCTAATTTTGTTGCATGATCAGATATATTATGGCCCTCCCGTTCCTCCATTCGGGTGCCCGAAACATCAAATGTACCGATAGTTACGTCCTTTAAAACTCGTGTCTTTTCTTGCGTACGAATCTCTATGTCATTGTCCCATCGTGAGTCGGACAACCGTTCGATCAGCTTCTTATCCTTTATCTGATTCTGTTGCCTGATCAGATATCTTATGGCCTTCCCGTTCCTCCATTCGGGTGCCCGAAACTTCAAATGCACCGATAGTAACGTGTTTTAAAACTGGAGTCTTTTCTTCTGTACGAATCTCTGTGTGATTGTCGCATCGTGAATCCAATTACGTTCGTTCAACTTCATATCCTTTATCTGAGTCTGTTGCATGATCAGATATCTTATGTCCTTCCCGGTTCTCAATTCAGATGCCCAAAACTTCAAATGTACCGATTGTTACGTCATTGTCGCATCGTTAGTCCGATTACCGTTCGATCAGCTTCATATCCTTTATCTGAGTCTGTTGCATCATCAGATATCTTATGTCCTTCCCATTCCTCCATTCGGGTGCCCGAAACTTCAAATGCATCATCAGATATCATTTATCGAGTTTGTTGCATGATCAGATATCTTATGGCCTTCCCGTTCTTCCATTCGGGTGCCCGAAAATTCAAATGCGCCTATATTTGCGTCGTTTAAAACTCGAGTCGTTTCTTGTGTACGAATCTTTATGTCATTGTCGCATCGTGAGTCCGATTATCGTCCTGTCAACTTCGTATCCTTTATGTGAGTTTGTTGCATGATCAGATATCTTATGACCTTCCTGGTCCTCAATTCGGATGCCCAAAACTTCAAATGTACCGATTGTGCGACCTTTAAAACTCGAGTCTTTTCTTGTGTACGAATCTTTATATGATTGTCGCATCGCGTGTCCGATTATCGTTCGGTCAGCTTCGAATCATTTATCTGAGTCTGTTGCATGATCAGATATCTTATGGCATTCCCGTTCCTCCATTCGGGTGCCAGAAAATTCAAATGCACCTATAGTTACGTCGTTTAAAACTCGAGTCGTTTCTTGTGTATGAATCTTTATGTTATTGTCGCATCGTGAGTCCGATTACTGTCCTGTCACCTTCGTATCCTTTATTTGAGTTTGTTGCAAGATCAGATATCTTATGACCTTCCCGTTCCTCAATTCGAATGCCAAAAACTTCAAATATACCGATTGTTACGTCCTTTAAAACACGAGTCTTTTCTTGTGTACAAATCTCTACGTCATTGTCGCATCGTGAGTCTGACAACCGTTCGATCAGCTTCATATCCTTTATCTGATTCTGTTGCCTGATCAGATATCTTATGGCCTTCCCGTTCCTCCATTCGGGTGCCCGAAACTTCAAATGCACCGATAGTAACGTGTTTTAAAACTGGAGTCTTTTCTTCTGTACGAATCTCTGTGTGATTGTCGCATCGTGAATCCAATTACGTTCGTTCAACTTCATATCCTTTATCTGAGTCTGTTGCATGATCAGATATCTTATGTCCTTCCCGGTTCTCAATTCAGATGCCCAAAACTTCAAATGTACCGATTGTTACGTCATTGTCGCATCGTTAGTCCGATTACCGTTTGATCAGCTTCATATCCTTTATCTGAGTCTGTTGCATCATCAGATATCTTATGTCCTTCCCATTCCTCCATTCGGGTGCCCGAAACTTCAAATGCATCATCAGATATCATTTATCGAGTTTGTTGCATGATCAGATATCTTATGGCCTTCCCGTTCTTCCATTCGGGTGCCCGAAAATTCAAATGCGCCTATATTTGCGTCGTTTAAAACTCGAGTCGTTTCTTGTGTACGAATCTTTATGTCATTGTCGCATCGTGAGTCCGATTATCGTCCTGTCAACTTCGTATCCTTTATGTGAGTTTGTTGCATGATCAGATATCTTATGACCTTCCTGGTCCTCAATTCGGATGCCCAAAACTTCAAATGTACCGATTGTGCGACCTTTAAAACTCGAGTCTTTTCTTGTGTACGAATCTTTATATGATTGTCGCATCGCGTGTCCGATTATCGTTCGGTCAGCTTCGAATCATTTATCTGAGTCTGTTGCATGATCAGATATCTTATGGCATTCCCGTTCCTCCATTCGGGTGCCAGAAAATTCAAATGCACCTATAGTTACGTCGTTTAAAACTCGAATCGTTTCTTGTGTATGAATCTTTATGTTATTGTCGCATCGTGAGTCCGATTACTGTCCTGTCACCTTCGTATCCTTTATTTGAGTTTGTTGCAAGATCAGATATCTTATGACCTTCCCGTTCCTCAATTCGGATACCAAAAACGTCAAATATACCGATTGTTACGTCCTTTAAAACTCGAGTCTTTTCTTGTATATGAATCTCTATGTGATTGTCGCATCGTGTGTCCGACAACCGTTCGATCAGCTTCATATCCTTTATCTGAGACTGTTGTATGATCTGATATCTTATGTCCTTCCCGGTCCTCAATTCGGATGCCCAAAACTTCAAATGTACCGATTGTTACGTCCTTTAAAACTCGAGTCTTTTCTTGTGTACGAATCTCTATGTGATTGTTGCATCGTGTGTCCGACAACCGTTCGATCAGCTTCATATCCTTTATCTTAGACTGTTGTATGATCAGATATCTTATGTCCTTCACGGTCCACAATTCGGATGCCCAAAACTTCAAATGTTCTGATTGTTACGTCCTTTAAAACTTGAGTCTTTTCTTGTGTACGAATCTCTATGTGATTGTCGCATCGATTGTCCGATTATCGTTTGGTCAGCTTCGTATCATTTATCTGAGTATGTTGCGTGATCAGATACCTTATGGCATTCCTGTTCCTCCGTTCGGGTGCCCGAAACTTCAAATGTACCGATAGTTACGTCCTTTAAAACTCGAGTCTTTTCTTGTATACGAATCTCTATGTGATTGTCGCATCGTGAGTCCGATAACCGTTCGATCAGCTTCATATCCTTTACCTGAGTTTGTTGCATGATCAGATATCTTTTGGCCTTCCGTTCCTCCATTCGGGTGCCCGAAACTTCAAATGCACCAATAGTAACGTGCTTTAAAACTCGAGTCTTTTCTTCTGTACCAATCTTTATGTGATTATCGCATCGTGAGTCCGATTACCGTTCGATCAACTTCAGATAATTTATCTGAGTCTGTTGCATGATCAGATATCTAATGACCTTCCCGTTCCTCAATTCGGATACCAAAAACGTCAAATATACCGATTGTTACGTCCTTTAAAACTCGAGTCTTTTCTTGTATACGAATCTCTATGTGATTGTCGCATCGTGTGTCCGACAACCGTTCGGTCAGCTTCATATTCTTTATCTGAGACTGTTGTATGATTCGATATCTTATGCCCTTCCCGGTCCTCAATTTGGATGCCCAAAACTTCAAATGTACCGATTGTTACGTCCTTTAAAACTCAAGTCTTTTCTTGTGTACGAATCTCTATGTGATTGTCGCATCGTGTGTCCGACAACCGTTCGATCAGCTTCATATCCTTTATCTTAGACTGTTGTATGATCAGATATCTTACGTCCTTCACGGTCCACAATTCGGATGCCCAAAACTTCAAATGTACCGATTGTTACGTCCTTTAAAAGTCGAGTCTTTTCTTGTGTACGAATCTCTATGTGATTGTCGCATCGAGTGTCCGATTATCGTTCGGTCAGCTTCGTATCATTTATCTGAGTATGTTGCGTGATCAGATATCTTATGGCATTCCCGTTCCTCCGTTCGGGTGCCCGAAACTTCAAATGTACCGATAGTTACGTCCTTTAAAACTCGAGTCTTTTCTTGTGTACGAATCTCTATGTGATTATCGCATCGTGAGTCCGACAACCATTCGATCAGCTTCATATCCTTTATCTGATTCTGTTGCATGATCAGATATCTTATGGCCTTCCCGTTCCTCCATTCGGGTGCCCAAAACTTCAAATGTACCAATTGTACGACCTTTAAAACTCGAGTCTTTTCTTGTGTACGAATCTCTATGTGATGTTGCATAGTGTGTCCGATTATCGTTCGGTCAGCTTCATATCCTTTATCTGAGACTGTTGCATGATCAGATATCTTATGGCCTTCCCGGTCCTCAATTCGGATGCCCACAACTTCAAATTTATCGATTGTACGACCTTTAAAACTCGAGTCTTTTCTTGTGTACGAATCTCTATATGGTTGTCGCATCGTGTGTCCGATTATCATTCGGTCAGCTTCAAATCATTTATCTGAGTCTGTTGCATGATCAGATATCTTATGGCATTCCCGTTCCTCCATTCGGGTGCCCGAAACTTCAAATGTACCGATAGTTTTTTTTAGAAAAAGGGGAAAACCCCGGCAAACATTTATTAGATCAAAAAACAAGTACAAGACAAAGACTAACCAAGACCCGGGACATAAACCCAAGGTCTTAAGTTAGCCCAAAAAGAAATAAACAAGACTAAAAGTAAAACTAAGAAACCGGGCCAGCCTATACAAGAAATTCTAAGCCCAACAAAAATAAAAATGAAAATATTAAAGGCCCAACAAAGCCCACTAACATAAATCGAAAATAAACAAAAAGAACCAAACGCCCAAAGGTCGCTCCTCATAATCCAGTACTCCATAATAGCCCACTTCATCTTTAGACCAACTTCCATAAGCCCATCTTCAAAAGTAAAATCCCACAAAGACAATCGAAGCCCGCTGCTCCATAACCAGATATGACAGCCCAGATGCCAACCCTCTATCACAAAATATTAAATGTACCGATAGTTATGTCCTTTAAAACTCGAGTCTTTTCTTGTGTACGAATCTCTATGTGATTGTCGCATCGTGGGTCCGATTACCGTTTGATCAACTTCATAGCCTTTATCTGAGTCTGTTGCATGATCAGATATCTTATGTCCTTCCCGGTCCTCAATTCGGATGCCCAAAACTTCAAATGTACCGATTGTTACGTCCTTTAAAACTCGAGTCTTTTCTTGTGTACAAATCTCTACGTCACTGTCGCATCGTTAGTCCGATTACCGTTCGATCAGCTTCATATCCTTTATCTGAGTCTGTTGCATGATCATATATCTTATGGCCTTCCCGTTCCTCCATTCGGGTGCCCGAAACTTCAAATGTTCCGATAGTTACGTCCTTTAAAACTCGAGTCTTTTATTAACCACGAATCTCTATGTGATTGTCGCGTCATGTGTCTGATTATCGTTCGGTTAGCTTTGTATCGTTTATCTGATTCTGTTGCATGATCAGATATCTTATGGCCTTTCCGTTCCTCCATTCGGGTGCCAAAAACTTCAAATGCACCGATAGTAACGTGCTTTAAAACTCGAGTCTTTTCTTGTATACCAATCTTTATGTGATTATCGCATCGTGAGTCCGATTACCGTTCGATCAACTTAAGATTCTTTATCTGAGTCTGTTGCATGATCAGATATCTTATGGCCTTCCGGTTCCTCAATTCGGATACCAAAAACGTCAAATATACCGATTGTTACGTCCTTTAAAACTCGAGTCTTTTCTTGTGTATGAATCTCTATGTGATTGTCGCATCGTGTGTCCGACAACCGTTCGATCAGCTTCATATCATTTATCTGAGCCTGTTGCATGATCAGATATCTTATCTCCTTCCCGTTCCTCCATTCGGGTGCCCGAAACTTCAAATGTACCGATAGTTAAGTCGTTTAAAACTCGAGTCTTTTATTGTTTACAAATCTCTATGTGATTGTCGCATCATGTGTTCGATTATCGTTCGGTCAGCTTCGAATCCTTTACCTGAGTTTGTTGCATGATCAGATATATTTTGGCCTTCCGTTCCTCCATTCGGGTGCCCGAAACTTCAAATGCACCAATAGTAACGTCCTTTAAAACTCGAGTCTTTTCTTGTGTACAATCTCTATGTGATTGTCGCATCGAGTGTCCGATTACCGTTCGATCAGCTTCATATCCTTTATCTGAGTCTGTTGCATGATCAGAAATCTTATGGCCTTCCCGTTCCTCCATTCGGGTGCCCGAAACTTCAAATGTACCAATAGTTACGTCCTTTAAAACTAGAGTCTTTTATTGTGTACGAATCTCTAGGTGATTGTCGCATCATTAGTTCGATTACCGTTCGATCAGCTTCATATCCTTTATCTGAGTCTGTTGCATGATCAGATATCTTATGGCCTTCCCGTTCCTCCATTCGGGTGCCCGAAACTTCAAATGTACCAATAGTTACGTCCTTTAAAACTCGTGTCTTTTATTGTGTACGAATCTCTAGGTGATTGTCGCATCATTAGTTCGATTACCGTTCGATCAGCTTCATATCCTTTATCTGAGTCTGTTGCATGATCATATATCTTATGGCCTTCCCGTTCCTCCATTCGGGTGCCCGAAACTTCAAATGTTCCGATAGTTACGTCCTTTAAAACTCGAGTCTTTTATTAACTACGAATCTCTATGTGATGGTCGCGTCATGTGTCTGATTATCGTTCGGTCAGCTTTGTATCATTTATCTGAGTCTGTTGCATGATCAGATATCTTATGGCCTTCCCGTTCCTCAATTCGGGTGCCCGAAAATTCAAATGCACCTATAGTTACGTCGTTTAAAACTCGAGTCGTTTCTTGTGTATGAATCTCAATGTCATTATCGCATCGTGAGTCCAATTACCGTCCTGTCACCTTCGTATCCTTTATTTGAGTTTGTTGCAAGATCAGATATCTTATGACCTTCCCGTTCCTCAATTCGAATGCCAAAAAATTCAAATATACCGATTGTTACGTCCTTTAAAACTCGAGTCTTTTCTTGTGTACAAATCTCTACGTCATTGTCGCATCGTTAGTCCGAGTACCGTTCGATCAGCTTCATATCCATTATCTGAGTCTGTTGCATGGTCAGATATCTTATGGCCTTCCCGTTCCTTCATTCGGGTTCCCGGAACTTAAATGTAGCGATAGTTACGTCCTTTAAAACTCGAGTCTTGTCTTGTGTACGAATATATATGTGATTGTCGCATCGTGAGTCGTACAACCGTTCGATCAGCTTCATATCCTTTATCTTATTCTCTTGCATGATCAAATATCTTATGGCCTTCCCGTTCCTCCATTCGGGTGCCCGAAACATCAAATGCACCGATAGTAACGTGCTTTAAAACTCGAGTCTTTTCTTGTGTACGAATCTCTATGTGATTGTCGCATCGTGGGTCCGATTACCGTTCGATCAACTTCAGATTCTTTATCTGAGTCTGTTGCATGATCAGATATCTTATGACCTTCCCGTTCCTCAATTCGGATACCAAAAACGTCAAATGTACCGATTGTTACGTCCTTTATAACTCGAGTCTTTTCTTGTGTACAAATCTCTAGGTCATTGTCGCATCGTTAGTCCGATTACCGTTCGATCTGCTTCATATCCATTAGCTGAGTCTGTTGCATGGTCAGATATTTTATGGCCTTCCCGTTCCTTCATTCGGGTGCCCGAAACTTAATTGTATCGATAGTTACGTCCTTTAAAACTCGAGTCTTTTCTTGTGTACGAATCTCTAGGTGATTGTCGCATCATGAGTCCGACAACCGTTCGATCAGCTTCATGTCCTTTATATGATTCTGTTGCATGATCAGATATCTTATGGCCTTCCCGTTCCTCCATTCGGGTGCCCAAAACTTCAAATGCACCGATAGTAACGTGCTTTAAAACTCGAGTCTTTTCTTGTGTACCAATCCTTATGTGATTATCGCATCATGAGTCCGATTACCGTTCGATCAACTTCAGATTCTTTATCTTAGTCTGTTGCATGATCAGATATCTTATGGCCTTCCGGTTCCTCAATTCGGATACCAAAAACGTCAAATATACCGATTGTTACGTCCTTTAAAACTCGAGTCTTTTCTTGTGTACGAATCTCTATGTGATTGTCACATCGTGTGTCCGACAACCGTTCGATCAGCTTCATATCATTTATCTAAGCCTGTTGCATGATCAGATATCTTATCTCCTTCCCGTTCCTCCATTCGGGTGCCCGAAACTTCAAATGTACCGATAGTTACGTCATTTAAAACTCGAGTCTTTTATTGTGTAAAAATCTCTATGTGATTGTCGCATCATGTGTCCGATTATCGTTCGGTCAGCTTCGTATCCTTTACCTGAGTTTGTTGCATGATCCGATATCTTTTGGCCTTCCGTTCCTACATTCGGGTGCCCGAAACTTCAAATGCACCGATAGTAACGTCCTTTAAAACTCGAGTCTTTTATTGTGTACGAATCTCTAGGTGATTGTCGCATCATTAGTTCGATTACCGTTCGATCAGCTTCATATCCTTTATCTGAGTCTGTTGCATGATCTGATATCTTATGGCCTTCCCGTTCCTCCATTCGGGTGCCCGAAACTTCAAATGTACCAATAGTTACGTCATTTAAAACTCGAGTCTTTTATGGTGTACGAATCTCTATGTGATTGTCGCATCCTGTGTCCGATTATCGTTCGGTCAGCTTTGTATCATTTATCTGAGTCTCTTGCAAGATCAGATATCTTATGGCCTTCCCGTTCCTCCATTCGGGTGCTTGAAAATTCAAATGCACCTATAGTTACGTCGTTTAAAACTCGAGTCGTTTCTTGTGCACGAATCAATATGTCATTGTCGCATCGTGAGTCCGATTACCTTCCTGTAACCTTCGTATCCTTTATCTGAGTTTGTTGCATGATCAGATATCTTATGACCTTCCCGTTCCTCAATTCGGATGCCCAAAAACTTCAAATGTACCGATTGTTACGTCCTTTAAAACTCGAGTCTTTTCTTGTTTACGAATCTCTATGTGATTGTCGCATCGTGTGTCCGATTATCGTTCGGTCAGCTTCGTATCATTTATCTTAGTCTGTTGCATGATCAATATCGTATGGCATTCCCGGTCCTCAATTCGGGTGCCCGAAACTATAAATGTACCGATAGTTACATCCTTTAAAACTCGAGTCTTTTCTTGTGTACGAATCTCTATGTGATTGTCGCATAGTGTGTCCGATTACCGTTCGATCAACTTCATATCCATTATCTGAGTCTGTTGCATGGTCAGATATTTTATGGCCTTCCCGTTCCTTCATTTGGGTGCCCGAAAGTTAAATATATCGATAGTTACGTCCTTTAAAACTCGAGTCTTTTCTTGTGTACGAATCTCTATGTGATTGTCGCATCGTGAGTCCGACAACCGTTCGATCAGCTTCATGTCCTTTATATGATTCTGTTGCATGATCAGATATCTTATGGCCTTCCCGTTCCTCCATTTGGGTGCCAGAAACTTCAAATGCACCGATAGTAACGTGCTTTAAAACTCGAGTCTTTTCTTATCTACCAATCTTTATGTGATTATCGCATCGTGAGTCCGATTATCGTTCGATCAACTTCAGATTCTTTATCTGAGTCTGTTGCATGATCAGATATCTTATGGCCTTCCGGTTCCTCAATTCGGATACCAAAAACGTCAAATATACCGATTGTCACGTCCTTTAAAACTCGAGTCTTTTCTTGTGTACGAATCTCTATGTGATTGTCGCATCGTGTGTCCGACAACCGTTCGATCAGCTTTATATCATTTATCTAAGCCTGTTGCATGATCAGATATCTTATCTCCTTCCCGTTCCTCCATTCGGGTGCCCGAAACTTCAAATGTACCGATAGTTACGTCATTTAAAACTCGAGTCTTTTATTGTGTACAAATCTCTATGTGATTGTCGCATCATGCGTCCGATTATCGTTCGGTCAGCTTTGTATCCTTTACCTGAGTTTGTTGCATGATCAGATATCTTTTGGCCTTCCGTTCCTCCATTCGGGTGCCCGAAACTTCAAAAGCACCGATAGTAACGTCCTTTAAAACTAGAGTCTTTTCTTGTGTACAATCTCTATGTGATTGTGGCATCGAGTGTCCGATTGCCGTTCGATCAGCTTCATATCCTTTATCTGAGTCTGTTGCATGATCATATATCTTATGGCCTTCCCGTTTCTCCATTCGGGTGCCCGAAACTTCAAATGTACCAATAGTTACGTCCTTTAAAACTCGAGTCTTTTATTGTGTACGAATCTCTATCTGATTGTCGCATCATTAGTTCGATTACCGTTCGATCAGCTTCATATCCTTTATCTGAGTCTGTTGCATGATCAGATATCTTATGGCCTTCCCGTTCCTCCATTCGGGTGCCCGAAACTTCAAATGTACCAATAGTTACGTCCTTTAAAACTCGAGTCTTTTATTGTGTACGAATCTCTATGTGATTGTTGCATCATGTGTCCGATTACCGTTCGATCAGCTTCATATCCTTTATCTGAGTCTGTTGCATGATCAGATATCTTATGGCCTTCCCGTTCCTCCATTCGGGTGCCCGAAACTTCAAATGTACCAATAGTTACGTCCTTTAAAACTCGAGTCTTTTATTGTGTACGAATCTCTATGTGATTGTTGCATCATGTGTCCGATTACCGTTCGGTCAGCTTCGTATCCTTTACCTGAGTTTGTTGCATGATCAGATATCTTTTGGCCTTCCGTTCCTCCATTCGGTTGCCCGAAACTTCAAATGCACCGATAGTAACGTCCTTTAAAACTCGAGTCTTTTCTTGTGTACAATCTCTATGTGATTGTCGCATCGAGTGTCCGATTACCGTTCGATCAACTTCATATCCTTTATCTGAGTCTGTTGCATGATCAGATATCTTATCTCCTTCTCGGTCCTCAATTCTGATGCCCAAAACTTTAAATGTACCGATTGTTACGTCCTTTAAAACTCGAGTCTTTTCTTGTGTACAAATCTCTACGTCATTGTCGCATCGTTAGTTCGATTACCGTTCGATCAGCTTCATATCCTTTATCTGAGTCTGTTGCATGATCAGATATCTTATGGCCTTCCCGTTCCTTCATTCGGGTGCCCGAAACTTCAAATGTACCAATAGTTACGTCCTTTAAAACTCGAGTCTTTTATTGTGTACGAATCTCTATGTGATTGTTGCATCATGTATCCGATTTTCGTTCGGTCAGCTTTGTATCATTTATCTGAGTCTGTTGCATGATCAGATATCTTATGGCATTCCCGGTCCTCAATTCGGGTGCCCAAAACTATAAATGTACCGATAGTTACATCCTTTAAAACATGAGTCTTTTCTTGTGTACGAATCTCTATGTGATTGTCGCATAGTGTGTCCGATTATCGTTCGATCAACTTCATATCCTTTATCTGAGTCTGTTGCATGATGAGATATCTTATGTCCTTCCCTGACCTCAATTAGGATGCCCAAAACTTCAAATGTACCGATTGTTACGTCCTTTAAAACCCGAGTCTTTTCTTGTGTACAAATCTCTACGTCGTTGTCGCATCGTTAGTTCGATTACCGTTCGATCAGCTTCATATCCTTTGTCTGAGTCTGTTGCATGATCAGATATCTTATGGCCTTCCCGTTCCTCCATTCGGGTGCCCGAAGCTTCAAATGTACGGATTGTTACGTCCTTTAAAACTCGAGTGTTTTCTTGTGTACAAATCTCTACGTCATTGTCGCATCGTTAGTCCGATTACCGTTTGATCAGCTTCATAGCCTTTACCTGAGTCTGTTTCATAATCAGATATCTTATCTCCTTACTGGTCCTCAATTCGGATGCCCAAAACTTCAAATGTACCGATTGTTACGTCCTTTAAAACTCGAGTCTTTTCTTGTGTACAAATCTCTACGTCATTGTCGCATCGTTAGTCCGATTACCGTTTGATCAGCTTCATATACTTTATTTGAGTCTGTTGCATGATCAGATATCTTATCTCCTTCCCGGTCCTCAATTCGGATGCCCGAAACTTCAAATGTACCAATAGTTACGTCCTTTAAAACTCAAGTCTTTTATTGTGTACGAATCTCTATGTGATTGTTGCATCATGTGTCCGATTATCGTTCGGTCAGCTTCGTATCATTTATCTGAGTCTGTTGCATGATCAAATATCTTATGGCATTCCCGGTCCTCCATTCGGGTGCCCGAAACTATAAATTTAACGATAGTTACGTCCTTTAAAACTCGAGTCTTTTCTTGTGTATGAATCTTTATGTTATTGTTGCATCGATAGTCCGATTACCGTTCTATCAGCTTCATATCCATTATCTGAGTCTGTTGCATGATCAGATATCTTATAGCCTTCTCGTTCCTCCATTTGGGTGCCCGAAACTTGAGTTTTTTCTTGTGTACGAATCTCTATGTGATTGTCGCATCATGTGTCCGATTACCGTTCGGTCAGCTTCGTATCCTTTACCTGAGTTTGTTGCATGATCAGAGATCTTTTGGCCTTCTGTTCCTCCATTCGGGTGCCCGAAACTTCAAATGCACCGATAGTAACGTCCTTTAAAACTCGAGTATTTTCTTGTGTACGAATCTCTATGTGATTGTCGCATCGTGGGTCCGATTACCGTTCGATCAAGTTCATATCCTTTATCTGAGTCTGTTGCATGATCAGATATCTTATCTCCTTCCCGGTCCTCAATTCGGATGCCCAAAACTTTAAATGTACCGATTGTTACGTCCTTTAAAACACGAGTCTTTTCTTGTGTACAAATCCCTACGTCATTGTCGCATCGTGAGTCCGATTACCCCTGGTCATCTTCGTATCCTTTATCTGAGTCTGTTGAATGATCAGATATCTTATGGCCTTCCCTTTCCTCCATTCGGGTGCCCGAAACTTCAAATGTACCGATAGTTACGTCCTTTGAAACTCGAGTGTTTTCTTGTGTACGAATCTCTATGTGATTGTCGCATCATGAGTTTGAGAACCGTTCGATTACCTTCATATCCTTTATCTGATTGTGTTGCATGAACAGATATCTTATGGCCTTCCCGTTCCTCCATTCGGGTGCCCGAAACATTAAATGCACCGATAGTAACGTCCTTTAAACTCGAGTCTTTCTTGTGTACGAATCTCTATGTGATTGTCACATCGTGAGTCCGATTGCCGTTCGATCAACTTCATATCCATTATCTGAGTCTGTTGCTTGGTCAGATATCTTATGGCCTTCCCGTTCCTCAATTCGGGTGCCCGAAACTGCAAATGCACCTATAGTTACGTCTTTTAAAACTCGAGTCGTTTCTTGTGTACGAATCTCTTTGTCATGTGGCATCGTGAGTCCGATTACCGTCCTGTCACCTTCGTATCCTTTATCTGAGTCTGTTGCATGATCAGATATCTTTTGGCCATCCGTTCCTCCCTTCGGGTGCCCGAAACTTCAAATGCACCGATAGTAACGTCCTTTAAAACTCGAGTCTTTTCTTGTGTACGAATATCTATGTGATTGTCGCATCGTTAGTCCGATTACCGTTCGATCAGCTTCATATCCATTATCTGAGTGTGTTGCATGATCAGATATCTTGTGGCCTTCTCGTTCCTCCATTTGGGTGCGAAACATCAAATGTACCGATAGTTACGTCCTTTAAAACTCGAGTCTTTTCTTGTGTACGAATCTCTATGTGATTGTCGCATCATGTGTCCGATTATCATTCCGTCAGCTTCGTATCATTTATCTGAGTCTGTTGCATGATCAGATATCTTATGGCCATCCCGTTCCTCCATTCGGGTGCCCGAAACTTCAAATGTACCGATAGTTACGTCATTTAAAACTCGAGTCTTGTATTGTGTAGGAATCTCTATGTGATTGTCGCATCATGTGTCTGATTACCGTTCGGTCAGCTTCGTATCCTTTACCTGAGTTTGTTGCATGATCAGAGATCTTTTGGCCTTCCGTTCCTCCATTCGGGGTGCCCGAAACTTCAAATGCACCGATAGTAACGTCCTTTAAAACTCGAGTATTTTCTTGTGTACGAATCTCTATGTGATTGTCGCATCGTGGGCCCGATTACCGTTCGATCAACTTCATATCCTTTATCTGAGTCTGTTGCATGATCAGATATCTTATCTCTTTCCCGGTCCTCAATTCGGATGCCCAAAACTTTAAATGTACGGATTGTTACGTCCTTTAAAACTCGAGTCTTTTTTTGTGTACAAATCTCTACGTCATTGTCGCATCGTTAGTCCGATTACTGTTCGATCAGCTTCATATCCTTTATCTGAGTCTGTTGCATGATCAGATATCTTATGGCATTCCCGTTCCTCCATTCGGGTGCCCGAAACTTCAAATGTACCAACAGTTACGTCCTTTAAAACTCGAGTCTTTTATTGTGTACGAATCTCAATGTGATTGTCGCATCATGTGTCCGATTATCGTTCGGTCAGCTTTGTATCATTTATCTGAGTCTCTTGCATGATCAGATATCTTATGGCCTTCCCGTTCCTCCATTCGAGTGCCTGAAAATTCAAATGCACCTATAGTTACGTCGTTTAAATCTCGAGTCGTTTCTTGTGTACGAATCAATATGTCGTTGTCGCATCGTGAGTCTGATTACCTTCCTGTAACCTTCGTATCCTTTATCTGAGTTTGTTGCATGATCAGATATCTTATGACCTTCCCGTTCCTCAATTCGGATGCCCAAAAACTTCAAATGTAACGATTGTTACGTCCTTTAAAACTCGAGTCTTTTCTTGTGTACGAATCTCTAACCCTAGTCGTTTCTTGTTTACGAATCTCTATGTCACTGTCGCATCGTGAGTCCGATTCCCGTTCTATCAGCTTCATATCCATTATCTGAGTCTGTTGCATGATCAGATATCTTATAGCCTTCTCGTTCCTCCATTTGGGTGCCCGAAACTTGAAATGTACCGATAGTTACGGACTTTAAAACTCGATTCTTTTCTTGTGTGCAAATCTCTATGTGATTGTCGCATCGTGAGTCCGACAACCGTTCGATTAGCTTCATATCCTTTATCTGCGTCTGTTGCATGATCAGATATCTTATGGCCTTCCCGTTCCTCCATTCGGGTGCTCGAAACTTCAAATGTACCGATAGTTACGTCCTTTAAAACTTGAGTTTTTTCTTGTGTACGAATCTCTATGTGATTGTCGCATCATGTGTCCGATTACCGTTCGGTCAGCTTCGTATCCTTTACCTGAGTTTGTTGCATGATCAGAGATCTTTTGGCCTTCTGTTCCTCCATTCGGGTGCCCGAAACTTCAAATGCACCGATAGTAACGTCCTTTAAAACTCGAGTATTTTCTTGTGTACGAATCTCTATGTGATTGTCGCATCGTGGGTCCGATTACCGTTCGATCAAGTTCATATCCTTTATCTGAGTCTGTTGCATGATCAGATATCTTATCTCCTTCCCGGTCCTCAATTCGGATGCCCAAAACTTTAAATGTACCGATTGTTACGTCCTTTAAAACACGAGTCTTTTCTTGTGTACAAATCCCTACGTCATTGTCGCATCGTGAGTCCGATTACCCCTGGTCATCTTCGTATCCTTTATCTGAGTCTGTTGAATGATCAGATATCTTATGGCCTTCCCTTTCCTCCATTCGGGTGCCCGAAACTTCAAATGTACCGATAGTTACGTCCTTTGAAACTCGAGTGTTTTCTTGTGTACGAATCTCTATGTGATTGTCGCATCATGAGTCTGAGAACCGTTCGATTACCTTCATATCCTTTATCTGATTGTGTTGCATGAACAGATATCTTATGGCCTTCCCGTTCCTCCATTCGGGTGCCCGAAACATTAAATGCACCGATAGTAACGTCCTTTAAACTCGAGTCTTTCTTGTGTACGAATCTCTATGTGATTGTCACATCGTGAGTCCGATTGCCGTTCGATCAACTTCATATCCATTATCTGAGTCTGTTGCTTGGTCAGATATCTTATGGCCTTCCCGTTCCTCAATTCGGGTGCCCGAAACTGCAAATGCACCTATAGTTACGTCTTTTAAAACTCGAGTCGTTTCTTGTGTACGAATCTCTTTGTCATGTGGCATCGTGAGTCCGATTACCGTCCTGTCACCTTCGTATCCTTTATCTGAGTCTGTTGCATGATCAGATATCTTTTGGCCATCCGTTCCTCCCTTCGGGTGCCCGAAACTTCAAATGCACCGATAGTAACGTCCTTTAAAACTCGAGTCTTTTCTTGTGTACGAATATCTATGTGATTGTCGCATCGTTAGTCCGATTACCGTTCGATCAGCTTCATATCCATTATCTGAGTGTGTTGCATGATCAGATATCTTGTGGCCTTCTCGTTCCTCCATTTGGGTGCGAAACATCAAATGTACCGATAGTTACGTCCTTTAAAACTCGAGTCTTTTCTTGTGTACGAATCTCTATGTGATTGTCGCATCATGTGTCCGATTATCATTCCGTCAGCTTCGTATCATTTATCTGAGTCTGTTGCATGATCAGATATCTTATGGCCATCCCGTTCCTCCATTCGGGTGCCCGAAACTTCAAATGTACCGATAGTTACGTCATTTAAAACTCGAGTCTTGTATTGTGTAGGAATCTCTATGTGATTGTCGCATCATGTGTCTGATTACCGTTCGGTCAGCTTCGTATCCTTTACCTGAGTTTGTTGCATGATCAGAGATCTTTTGGCCTTCCGTTCCTCCATTCGGGGTGCCCGAAACTTCAAATGCACCGATAGTAACGTCCTTTAAAACTCGAGTATTTTCTTGTGTACGAATCTCTATGTGATTGTCGCATCGTGGGCCCGATTACCGTTCGATCAACTTCATATCCTTTATCTGAGTCTGTTGCATGATCAGATATCTTATCTCTTTCCCGGTCCTCAATTCGGATGCCCAAAACTTTAAATGTACGGATTGTTACGTCCTTTAAAACTCGAGTCTTTTTTTGTGTACAAATCTCTACGTCATTGTCGCATCGTTAGTCCGATTACTGTTCGATCAGCTTCATATCCTTTATCTGAGTCTGTTGCATGATCAGATATCTTATGGCATTCCCGTTCCTCCATTCGGGTGCCCGAAACTTCAAATGTACCAACAGTTACGTCCTTTAAAACTCGAGTCTTTTATTGTGTACGAATCTCAATGTGATTGTCGCATCATGTGTCCGATTATCGTTCGGTCAGCTTTGTATCATTTATCTGAGTCTCTTGCATGATCAGATATCTTATGGCCTTCCCGTTCCTCCATTCGAGTGCCTGAAAATTCAAATGCACCTATAGTTACGTCGTTTAAATCTCGAGTCGTTTCTTGTGTACGAATCAATATGTCGTTGTCGCATCGTGAGTCTGATTACCTTCCTGTAACCTTCGTATCCTTTATCTGAGTTTGTTGCATGATCAGATATCTTATGACCTTCCCGTTCCTCAATTCGGATGCCCAAAAACTTCAAATGTAACGATTGTTACGTCCTTTAAAACTCGAGTCTTTTCTTGTGTACGAATCTCTAACCCTAGTCGTTTCTTGTTTACGAATCTCTATGTCACTGTCGCATCGTGAGTCCGATTCCCGTCCTATGACTTTCGTTTCCTTTTTTTTTGATAAAGGAGGCTAAGCTCCGGTAAATTTCATTAATAATAAAAATATTTACAAACACACGGGCCAAGATCTTTACAAGAATAACAAAACAAAACTAGATCAAGGCCCAAATCAACAAACCAAAACAACCAGCCCAACCGGGCTAAAAACTAAACTACCACATTATCCATTATCAAAAACAAAAACCAACTCTTCTAAACCAATCAAGCCCAACCCATTACATGACCCATTAAACTCAAAAAATAGACCAGTTCTCATATTATCTGAATTAGACCTTCGGAGGCTCTTTGCAGCTAACTTCCTAAAGCTCCAAGTATAAGCAAAATGATCAGGTGCCCACAAATACAATTCAGAATCATCCATCCATCTGCCCACAACTCTTATATCCACCTGACCCATCTTCAAATTATTTCTACTATCAAACAGCAGCATTATTTCTGAGTCTTCATTGGCAATGCATTCCATGCAAACACTAACATTCTTTACTTGGCTGCACCAATCCAACAATCTGCAATCTTTTTTCCTTGTCCAAAGATCCTGAATTCTTCTATCCAGCAATTTCCTCAGAACTTTCCAGATGTTACAAATCAAACCATTCATGTTAACCACATTTATCATAACATCAATTAACCAACTGCTAAAATCATCTTCCCAACCCCATATCAGCCTATTCCCATAGTGATCCCAAAACCAAAGACTCAATCCTACACTAAACACAAGAAACAGGCTAGGAAAAAGACTCATTATAATAAAGGTTTCCCATCTTTGCTTGGTACTAGAAAATACAAAACAATTGAGGGTGGAGATTAATGTCCTACTAGCAAAGATGGGGTCCATCCATACCACTCCAGGTGTAATGCTCCCCTTGAGCTTAAATCCTAACCACCAATCCTCATACGCAGAGCTGAACTTAAACTTACTAAAGAAAGTCAAGTTCAGCAGAACAGACACACATAAGACTCTGACCAGAAAAGGAATGAAGCAAAAGGAAGGCTTTGCAGCCCAGATCTCTACCCTACCGCTGTATGTACACCAGATTACTGCAAATTCCCATAAAGTATACCCACCCCTCCCAAAAGGCAAGTGCCTATTAAAAAAGACAGACTCCAACCAGAAGTGAACAAGGCTCAACAAATACCTCAGAGGCATCAGGGTTCTTGACCAGTGAATGGGTCTACAAAATAAAAATTTAGGGGAGGAAAATAATGTCCTATAATCACTGGCCAAATCCAACCTTATCTCTCCGTGTTTAAGGCTAACTCCAAGCCACAAGTATCCTAACCACCAATCATAAAACGCAGAATTGCATCTATCTCCCAAAGATGGAGAAGGATTGAACATATCTTTTCTTATAAAAATATAAATTTTAAAATTTTGATAAAAAACAGAAGGCTCAAAAGCCCAGATCACTATCCAAACGCTTTTAGTGCACCAGATTACAGCAAGTTCCCAACCCACAAAAAGCCCCAGTCCCATAACAAGAACACAATTGTTATTATCATTAACCATAGAAATATTATTATTATTATTATTGTACTTGTAAGTAATAATACTATTAATATTATCCATTACCCAAGCATTATAAATGCTCCTTAATGCATCACAGTCACATACATTAAAACCCACCACCCCATAGAGCAAATGCCCTAGACACATGATAGACTCAAGACTGCAAAAGAATAGGCTCAACAAAGGCCTCAAAGGCCATAGGGTTCCTGACCAGTGATAGGTTCTATAAAATGCAAAATTTTGGGTGGAAGCTTGTGTCCTAATCTCACTGGTCAGTTCCAACCTTATCACTCCAAGGGTAAAGCTTACTCCAAGCCAAACAAATCCTAACTCCCCTTTCCAATCCGCAGAACTAAACCACTTCCTTAATGCAGGAGAGCAGTCTAAAAGATCAGTTAAAAATAAAAACAAAACCAGAAACAAAAAATAGTTGTTTTGAGATAAAACAGAAGGCCCATAGGACCAAGGAACTACCCAGACGTTTTGAAGTCTCCTACCTCCTACAAGTTCCCAGTAAAGATACCCCCACCCTTTTTTGACAAAAGCCAAAAAGACTGAACAGACTCATACCAGAAAAGAAATCAGGCTCAACAAGCTCCATGCACAGAGCAGGGTTTCCTTCCACAGTACAGATCTACAAAGATAAAAAAAGGAAAAAGAAAAGCAAAGCCTAAACACTGTGGAAGGGTCCAACCTTATAACTCCCTGTGAAAGGCTTACTCCAAGCCATACCAAACCTAAACCTCCAAACAGAAAGAGAAGCCAGACAAGACACTCCCAAAAGGAGCACAAACAAAAAAGAAACAAAGAAAAATAAAAAAGAAGAGAAAAAAGAAAAAACAGAGAACAGAAGAAAGGCTTAGCAGCCCAGAGAACTACCCACTTTAAAACTCGATTCTTTTCTTGTGTGCAAATCTCTATGTGATTGTCGCATCGTGAGTCCGACAACCGTTCGATTAGCTTCATATCCTTTATCTGCGTCTGTTGCATGATCAGATATCTTATGGCCTTCCCGTTCCTCCATTCGGGTGCTCGAAACTTCAAATGTACCGATAGTTAGGACAACCCATCACCATCAAACAACCCATGACCCAAAATGACCCAGTAACTTAAGACAGCAACCATATTAATCCTTACAATTATCATCAACATTCCAAACAGCACTAGCCAGCTCATCACTAGCATACCTCTTCCCCTTTACACTAACAAGCCTTAGCTTAATAGCATTTTCAACTTGCTTGCTGACCATCTGAGCAGAAATCTTCTTCCTATTAAAAATTCTATTGTTTCTTTCCTGCCAAATACTATACACTGTACCAGCAAGTGCCAATCTCCTAATAACTCCCCAAATGGATTTTTCATTCCTCATTCCACCAATATAGTTCACTATATCCTCCCAAACATCTGGCACTCTCTCCATTCTAGCCAGGATTTTAATTCTCCACCACACCTGCTTGGAAAAGTCACAACTGAAAAAAAGATGATCATGACTATCCTCACACTTCCCACACAAACTGCATAAGAACTTCTGATTATTGTTCCAAGCAGCCAGTCTATCTTGAGTTGGCAACCTGAATTTAAAAGCTAACCATAAAATAAAAGTATGTCTAGCAATATTATTACCATGCCAAACAAACTTATGCCAATTAACAACCTGCCCTTTCCTAATAAGATTATCATACACCCCCTTAGTAGAGAATGGGATCACCTTGCCATTATTATTCAACCATAAAAATCTGTCTTTCTTCCCACTCACCAGATTTGGTAAAACATCCACAAAAATCCCAGGATATTTTACCTTCCAATGTTCAGGAACTTTCCATCCATTCACACTACAAAAAATAAAAAGGTCATCAGCAAAACATAAATGGGTCAGCTTCAGTTTGTCACTCTTCCAATGATACTGAAAGTTCTCATCTTCATTGACCTTCCTGATGAACATGAGATTCAGAACTTCCATAACCAAAGTAAACAAGTAAGGAGACATGGGATCTCCTTGCCTTAGCCCCTTTTCCCCTCTAAAGTACCCATAAAACTGTCCACCCAGACTAACTGTATATGAAACAGTTGTCATACACACCATAATCCAATCTATAAATTTAGCAGGGAACCCAAAATGGACCAAACAGTCCCTCAAAAACCCATGGTCCACAGAGTCATAGGCCTTCTGTAAGTCAACCTTCAATGCCACTCTAGGACACCCTCTAACCCAATCATATCCCTTAACAAGCTCTTGAGCAAGAAGAATATTATCACTAATCAACCTTCCTGGCACAAAAGCACTCTGGGATTTCCCAACCAAATTGTCAAGAACCCCCTTCAACCTATTGCAAATCACCTTACTGATACATTTATACAAGACATTGCAACAAGCTATAGGCCTGAACTCACTAACAACACTAGGATCTTTAACCTTAGGAACTACAGAAATAGAAGTAGCATTCAATTCCTTCAGCAATTTGCCATTAATAAAAAAATCAAGGACAGCATCACAGACCTCATCACCTATAATACTCCAAGCAGCCTTAAAGAATTTTGCTGAATATCCATCAGGTCCAGGTGCCTTGTTATCATCAATCTGAAACATAGCTACTTTAATCTCCTCCTTGGACACATTTCTAACCATATCAGCAGCAGCTTCAGGAGAGATCTTATTAATAAACAGCCCACTAGCATCCTCAATGCCATCCACTATATCTTTCCTACCCATTAAACCCATATAAAATTTAACAAAAGCATTACCCACACTGGCATCTTTATAAACTTCCCCTTCCAAGTCCTCTATCATGGAAATCTTAGACCTGGCTTGTCTATGCTTCACAGAATGATAAAAATATTTATTATTCTGATCACCATCCTCCAACCAATGAACCCTAGACTTCTGTTTTAGAAAACTCTCCTCATCTATCAAAGCATCATTATATGCCCCAATGTACACCTCCTCCTCCATTCTTAAGTCATCATTGAATGGGTCCTCAGCCACCTCTGTCTGTATTCTAGCAAGTTCACTCTTCAAAAACTCCACCTTTTTGCTGAAATTTCCTTGAGCAAAACACAACTTTCTCAAGGGTTTCTTCAGAAGCTTCATCTTGGAAGTGACCCTAAACATTTTACAACCCTTTATATCACTGCTCCAAACAGATTTCACACAAGGAATAAAATCATGTTTGTCAGCCAACAGATTCCAGAACCTGAAAGGCTTAGGACCCTGATGCTTCAAACCAGAACAGGTAATAAGAACAGGGGAATGATCTGATGAGTAAAATGGTAAAAATTTTGCTACAACATTGGAAAACATTTTCCCAAACATACCATTCCCCAAAGCCCTGTCCAGCTTTTCCATAATCCCATCAGATTTCCCAGGCTTCTGGTTCCAGGTATAGAACAGCCCAGAACTAGGGATATCCTCAACCTGAATCTTAGAAATACAGCTGCAAAACTCCTCCATACCATACACAGACGGCCCTAAAGGATAATTCTTTTCCCTAGGATCCAGAATGGCATTAAAATCCCCAACAGCCAGCCATGGATTATTATCAATGGTACCAGAGTGATATACCATATTATCCCATAACTCCCTTCTACCATTAACATTAGTCACCCCATACACAAAGGAGCAAAAGAATTTCTCCCCACCTCCAAAAGGGCAAATAATACAATGAATAACCTGTTCCCTAACTTGTAGAACAACCACATCAACCACCCTAGAATCCCAACCCACAGCAATTCTAACCCATCCAGAACAAACCTCAGCATTAGAAATCCATTCCCAATTTTTCATAACCCCACTACAGGTACCCTTAATGTTATTAGGATTAACCCTTGTTTCAATAAGACCACTAACACAAACCTTATTCTCAACTAAAATCCTATTAATCTGTCTTTGTTTAGAGGTACTAGACATACCTCTAACATTCCACCCCATCAAATTAATCATCATTAATAACATCAGAGTCTTCCAAAGGGCCCTCCAATCCAGAGGAACCCCCTTCCTTTTTAGCCTTCAAATTCTCAGCTTCCACCAATTTCTCAAACATAATTTTATCCCACTGTTCAAAAAATACTTTAACCTGCCCAATATTCCATTTCTTCATAACCTCATTAGATGGACACATTTTATTAATCACAAAATGAGCAACCTCATTAAATTGATCCTTACTCATTTTGAAGTATCCAGATTTAATATTCACCTTAGTTTGTACCTTTAAGGCATCCACAGAATACTCAGCTTCAGCGTTTTTCAACTCCTGCTGTTTAGTCCCAGACCCAGACCCATTAACATTATTCACCTTATTATTCTCACCAGCCATTCCACTACCCATATTCCCAGAAGACCCAACATCAATAATACTTTTCCCCTTAGTATCCTCCCCCTGATTGCTCTTACCCTTAGAACCCTCACACTCACTGCTACCTCCACTAAGATCATCCCTTAGTACAGCAAATGTATTCTTTATACTGATACTACTATTATCATTATTCTTTTTATTATCATTAGTAACCCTGCCCTCATTTTTAGTCACCCATTTTTTACCAAAAGGCTGATTTCCCTGAGTCCTGTTGCCCCCAGTCTGACCTCCCTGGTTACCTTGCCCCATATCCATTACCCTTATTGTTAACCACCCTGTTATTTCTCCCCACAGTTTGATACCCCTCATTGTCAATACCTGATACAGGATATTCAGCTTGAGTGGCCTGATATAACTCCTGCGAAAGCTTCTCAGTCTTCCCAGCAACCTCCTCAGCTGATAACTCCCTAGCTTTGCATCCCTCAAAGTCATGACCAAACACCTTACAAGCAGAACACTTCTTGATCTTTACTTGGTATTCAACCTTCACTTTTTGAATGAAAGCAGGTTTACCCACATCAGCAGGATAAAAAGCATTCACATAATCAGGCAGCACTTTATCATCCTTGACTTCAACCAAAATTCTAGCAAAACCTGCTCTACCCTCTTTCTTATTACATCTCATAGCTGTAACCCTATCCAGCATCAAAGGATCACCCACACAACTCATCATACTGCTCAGGCTTTCCCTATTCCATAATTCCATGGGCATATTAGGAATAGTTACCCAAACTGGAATAGAACTAGGCTCAACCCTTTCCAAATTCAACCCGACCTCCCATTTCCTCAAGCACAAAGGGATATTATTGATCAGCCAAGGCCCCTGGTTAATGGTCTCCATCATGCCTAATTCATTCTTAAATTTGAAGAAAAATATACCACTCCCATTAGAAGATATATCAACCAACCCAAACTTTTTCCACATCCTAAACAAATGGTATCTTATCATACCTATAGAGACACTCTGCCCAATACTGTAACCATAAAGATAAGTGCTATAGGCTACCCTGGCTTCCACCAACTTCTCAGGCTTAATGACAGCTACCGTTTCACCTGTGTCAAGCACTTTTGGAGGAATGAAAATCATTTTTGTCTCCAAAACTTCATTAGTCTTGTCTCTAGCAACATCAGCAAAAGACACCTCAGGCTTCTTAGGCATACTACCCCTATCCTCCTCCTTACCAGCATTAAACACCACCTCCCCCTTCTCTATACCAGTATGCAAGATAGATCTAGCAGCTGGCTTCAGCTTACTGATAAAAGGGATATCATCCTTAGTAACCTTATGGGAACCCATACTGTCTGACTTTTTCTTAATAAGCTTCTTCATGGAGGCACTCTTAACAATACCCCTCCAAGGCAGCCTAACAGTGATATCCCCTTTCTTAGACATATTTTCTTTATCAAGTTCCATCCCACTCTGCTCATCATCAGCCTGATCCTCCTTCTGATCCTTCCTAACAGCCTCAGACCTCTCACCATTCTGGTTATCAGAACCATCTTTCACCACCTCCTTCTTCTCACTATCCTGCTTATCAGACCCCTCTTTCCCAACCCCCTTCTTCTCAGCTTCAACCTTCTTCTTGTCCTTCACCTTCCCTCCTATAATAATGTTCCCCTCATCATCTACTACAACCCTGCTACCAGCCCCAGAATTATAAGCAAATTGAGGGTCAGGAACAGATAACCTAAGCCTCAACTCACTACCCTTACTCTCATCCAAACTCCTACTCTTCCTACCCATTTTCAACTTCACAGGAGCCATAGAAGTGTTACCTTCCTCTACAACAGTTTGTATCTCTTTAGAGTTAATACCATCAGGTAGCACCTCCACCCCATTCACCATCCCTGGATTCTCCTCAATCCTAACATATGATCTCTCATCCCATAATACTTTCCTACTCTTAACAACAACCCCCTCATTCCTGATAGACCTCTTCTTCCTCTTATCCATAAACACAAATTTTGCATCCAACCCAGCATCAAACACATTATCTTCAATAACCAACTGAGGAAACTTCACACCTCTCCCCTCAGCTTTATTCAAACCATCCTTACCAACTTCCCTATGCCCTACATACTCCCCATACACCTTTTTACCCAGAAAGCTAGCTATTACACTAAGAATATGCCCATACTGCCCAGCTAACTTCTCAACAAACAATAGCCCCTTCCCAGCAATCTGAACATCAACTAGAGAATTCACCAAATCAAATTCCCCTATCCCAGCCAACTTAATCAGTTCCAACTTCTCAGTGATTAACCTAACCCTCCAATTATCACCAAACACAGCCCTTAAAAACCCTAACACTAAAGGACTGAACACCAGAGTCATCCCTCTTACCCAGTAACCATGAAGAAACAAAGGAAAAACGAGGAAGAATTAGGGTAGAAAAAGAGGCGGGAAAGAAAAACGAAGAAGAAAACTACTGAATCGCCAAAATCGCCCAATTCAGAGAGAAAACCCTACATTCAACTTCATATCCTTTATCTGAGTCTGTAGCATGATCAGATATTTTATGGCCTTCCAGTTCCTCAATTCGGATGCCCAAAACTTCAAATGTAGCGATTTTTACGTCCTTTAAAACTCGAGTCTTTTCTTGTGTACAAATCTCTACGTCATTGTCGCATTGTTAGTCTGATTACCGTTCGATCAGCCTCATATCCTTTATCTGAGTCTGTTGCATGATCAGATATCATATGGCTTTCCCGTTCCTCAATTCAGATGCCCGAAACTTCAATTTCACCGATAGTTACGTCCTTTAAAACTCGAGTCTTTTCTTGTGTACGAATCTCTATATGATTGTCGCATCGTGAGTCCGATTACCGTTCGATCACCTTCGTATCCTTTATCTGAGTCTGTTGCATGATCAGATATCTTATGGTCTACCAGTTCCTCAATTCGGATGCCCAAAACTTAAAATGCATCGATTTTTACGTCCTTTAAAACTCGAGTCTTTTGTTGTGTACGAATCTCTATGTGATTGTCGCATCGTGAGTCCGATTACCTTTCGATCAGCTTCATATCCTTTATCTGAGTCTGTTGCATGATCAGATATCTTATGGCTTTCCCGTTCCTTAATTCGGATGCCCGAAACTTCAAATGCACCGATAGTTACGTCCTTTAAAACTCGAGTCTTTTGTTGTGTACGAATCTCTATGTGATTGTCGCATCGTGAGTCCGATTACCTTTCGATCAGCTTCATATCCTTTATCTGAGTCTGATGCATGATCAGATATCTTATGGCTTTCCCGTTCCTCAATTCGGATGCCCGAAACTTCAAATGCACCGATAGTTACGTCCTTTAAAACTCGAATCTTTTCTTGTGTAGTAATCTCTTTATGATTGTCGCATCGTGAGTCCGATTACCGTTCGATCATCTTCGTATCCTCTATCTGAGTCTGTTGCATGATCAGATATCTTATGGCCTTCCAGTTCCTCAATTCGGATGCCCAAAACTTCAAATGTACCGATAGTTACGTCCATTAAAACTCGAGCCTTTTCTTGTGTACGAATCTCTATATGATTGTCGCATCGTGAGTCCGATTACCGTTCGATCACCTTCATATCCTTTATCTGAGTCTATTGCATTCCCAAAATTACCATTCCCGAGTTGAATCTAGCTGACTTTTTGCATTCACGTTAGATTGATTTCAGGTTAATAGAGAGATGGATGGATGACTGCTTGGCGATGCGAAAAGCTACCTGGCAATTGAAGGCATTTCTAGTGGAAGACGATTTATGTACACTCGTGATAAATTTTAAATTCGACTTACGTTGGAATGATAATTTTCATGGGTTTTATAAATTTTAATTTAATTGATTTTCCGCTGCGTACACTTTGATTCAAACATACTATTTCGAAAGAAAAAAAAATTACTCGTGTTTTTGCATATTTAAAAATTTTTAACCCAACTGTTTGACACCGGCTTTGCGGGTCTTACGCATGAACAAAAATAAGAAAAATACCTTTTTATGAATACTCCCACTAGCATCCAATCTTTTATTTGAAGCGTGGAGGTGATCAAGGTCATTTTAGGATTCATGTTTTTGCTCATTCTACTCTTTGGTAGCTCACGCACGTAATGAGGTGAGTTCTTGTGCCCACTCTTTTAATTATTATTTCTATTATTTTGGGCTGACGTGCATGCTAAACCATTATTTTTATGAAGTCACAAAATATTTTTATAAAGTTATAAATATTTTTGTGTACGATTGAAATAAATATTAGCTCATATATATTTTTTTTGGTATGAAACGTAAGTGGGAGGAATGCGCCTAATGCGTTATTATATGATTTGAGTTATATGTGTCATTAGAAGTGGGATAGGCCTGCTCTGATTTACGGCATAGTTTTTGTCATGGTTGTCACATAGGTTGTCTTATGTGTTATTAGAAGTGGGATAGGCCTCCTCTGATTTATGGTATAGTTTTTGCTATGGTTGTCACATAGTTTATACCTAAAGCGTTATTATATGGATAGACTGTTGTCTTGATTAAAGTGTGGCTTATGTTTTTATTTAATAAGCGGAATGCGCTTAATGTCTTGGCTACGTATTTGAAACCTTTCTTGTTAGATCAGGTGTTACTTGTTTAGGTTATTTGTGTTATTGTATATACAAATAAACAATGTTTGATGGCTACCTGATATGTTGAACTGAGTTATGACAGAAGTGGGGTATGCCGGTTCTGATCTCTGGTCTTGGTTTTGAGTCATGGTTGTTACATATTATATTTCTTATGTTTTATTCGGGATATGCCTGCTCTAATATTATAACCTAGCTATGACAGGAAGTGGGATGTGCCTGCTCTGATCTGTAGTTTTGGTTTGAGTCTAGCAAGCGGAATGCGCTTAGATAGACTTGATTGTACTTTGTGTTTATAGGCGGTATGCGCTTATAATATTTGTTAATTAAAGTTTTGAGATAAATAGGCGGATTTCGCCTATCCTAGACTTTGATTTTTGTTTTGCTTAGGGAAAAACAAATTAGCGGATTGCGCTTATTGATAACTCTGAGGTTGAGGTATTTTGTTAATTCTTAATTTGACAAAATACTTGTTTATATAAATTTATAAAACTTGAACTCACTCAGCGTAGCTGACTTTTTGCATACACGTTAGATTGATTTCAGGTTAATAGAGAGATGGATGGATGACTGCTTGGCGATGCGAGAAGCTACCTGGCAATTGAAGGCATTTCTAGTGGAAGACGATTTATGTACACTCGTGATAAATTTTAAATTCGACTTACGTTGGAATGATAATTTTCATGGGTTTTATAAATTTTAATTTAATTGATTTTCCGCTGCGTACACTTTGATTCAAACATACTATTTCGAAAGAAAAAAAAAATTACTCGTGTTTTTGCATATTTAAGAATTTTTAACCCAACTGTTTGACACCGGCTTTGCGGGTCTTACAAGTTGGTATTAGAGCAATAGTTTAAGAGATCTGGGCATCCTCAATGCTTCGACTTAAACTGAGAACGGGACCGAAACTAGAAATGCCACTACGGGTAGCTGCACGCCAAGAGGTAATCTTTTAATTTTGAAATATGTCTATATATTTTCCTTCTAAATGCTTAAAGGCATGAGGTGATATGTAGAAGGTTAATGCCTTTACATTTGGAGGATGTATTTGAAGTTTGGGGAATAAATTCACAATATGTTAGGTAGGGATGTTGCCTCAATGAATCATATTGTCTTTATTCTTTAAAGTATGTGTGGATGTTATTCTTTGAATTTCTATATTCAATACGTGGAAGGTAGAACCTTAGTGTGACGTGTTGGGAAACGTTTAGAACATTGTAGTAGCATAGACAACCGATCGCACTTGATCAACGTTGTTGGTTGTCTATTGTTACTTTTCTGTTCTGAGTTGTAACCTAAAATGATCATATGAAAGTTCTGTCTTGTGTAGAAGCAAGTGGATGGGAATTGCAATAGAAGGCTATGCATCCGTACCTACAGTTATTATATTCTTAGCAAGTTTCCTTGAAACACCACATTTGGTGGTTCCCTATCTAAGAGGATTCGAGGACGAATCCTATTATAAGGAGGGTAGACTTGTAACATCCCGAAATTCGCCAGATAATTATTTTAGATGAATCAACTACCCGGATTTCTAACGGATGGATTCGTTGGCGGGTTTTGGCGTAGGACTTTATATAAGTGGTCGATAAACAAGTTTGGCACTTAAATCACATTTTAAAATAATTAAAAGGATCCATCTTGTCATTGTTGAAAGATGGAATTGTAACTTTGGGTGCAAATTAATCATTTGTGAAATTGGAGGGGCCTTTATGTAAATCATGAGTATAGGCTCATTATAAAGGGAATAAACCCTAGTGCATGTTGCGGCAGAAAAAAAACGAGAACACGAGGATGGGTGTCAACAATGTTGAGAACTCAAGGTGATTTCCGAGAAGCTACCTGGCAATTGAAGGCATTTCTAGTGGAAGACGATTTATGTACACTCGTGATAAATTTTAAATTCGACTTACGTTGGAATGATAATTTTCATGGGTTTTATAAATTTTAATTTAATTGATTTTCCGCTGCGTACACTTTGATTCAAACATACTATTTCGAAAGAAAAAAAAATTACTCGTGTTTTTGCATATTTAAGAATTTTTAACCCAACTGTTTGACACCGGCTTTGCGGGTCTTACAAGTTGGTATCAGAGCAATAGTTTAAGAGATCTGGGCATCCTCAATGCTTCGACTTAAACTGAGAACGGGACCGAAACTAGAAATGCCACTACGGGTAGCTGCACGCCAAGAGGTAATCTTTTAATTTTGAAATATGTCTATATATTTTCCTTCTAAATGCTTAACGGCATGAGGTGATATGTAGAAGGTTAATGCCTTTACATTTGGAGGATGTATTTGAAGTTTGGGGAATAAATTCACAATATGTTAGGTAGGGATGTTGCCTCAATGAATCATATTGTCTTTATTCTTTAAAGTATGTGTGGATGTTATTCTTTGAATTTCTATATTCAATACGTGGAAGGTAGAACCTTAGTGTGACGTGTTGGGAAACGTTTAGAACATTGTAGTAGCATAGACAACCGATCGCACTTGATCAACGTTGTTGGTTGTCTATTGTTACTTTTCTGTTCTGAGTTGTAACCTAAAATGATCATATAAAAGTTCTGTCTTGTGTAGAAGCAAGTGGATGGGAATTTCAATAGAAGGCTATGCATCCGTACCAACAGTTATTATATTCTTAGCAAGTTTCCTTGAAACACCACATTTGGTGGTTCCCTATCTAAGAGGATTCGAGGACGAATCCTATTATAAGGAGGGTAGACTTGTAACATCCCGAAATTCGCCAGATAATTATTTTAGATGAATCAACTACCCGGATTTCTAACGGATGGATTCGTTGGCGGGTTTTGGCGTAGGACTTTATATAAGTGGTCGATAAACAAGTTTGGCACTTAAATCACATTTTAAAATAATTAAAAGGATCCATCTTGTCATTGTTGAAAGATGGAATTGTAACTTTGGGTGCAAATTAATCATTTGTGAAATTGGAGGGGCCTTTATGTAAATCATGAGTATAGGCTCATTATAAAGGGAATAAACCCTAGTGCATGTTGCGGCAGAAAAAAAAACGAGAACACGAGGATGGGTGTCAACAATGTTGAGAACTCAAGGTGATTTCCGAGAAGCTACTTGGCAATTGAAGGCATTTCTAGTGGAAGACGATTTATGTACACTCGTGATAAATTTTAAATTCGACTTACGTTGGAATGATAATTTTCATGGGTTTTATAAATTTTAATTTAATTGATTTTCCGCTGCGTACACTTTGATTCAAACATACTATTTCGAAAGAAAAAAAAATTACTCGTGTTTTTGCATATTTAAGAATTTTTAACCCAACTGTTTGACACCGGCTTTGCGGGTCTTACAAGTTGGTATCAGAGCAATAGTTTAGGAGATCTGGGCATCCTCAATGCTTCGACTTAAACTGAGAACGGGACCGAAACTAGAAATGCCACTACGGGTAGCTGCACGCCAAGAGGTAATCTTTTAATTTTGAAATATGTCTATATATTTTCCTTCTAAATGCTTAACGGCATGAGGTGATATGTAGAAGGTTAATGCCTTTACATTTGGAGGATGTATTTGAAGTTTGGGGAATAAATTCACAATATGTTAGGTAGGGATGTTGCCTCAATGAATCATATTGTCTTTATTCTTTAAAGTATGTGTGGATGTTATTCTTTGAATTTCTATATTCAATACGTGGAAGGTAGAACCTTAGTGTGACGTGTTGGGAAACGTTTAGAACATTGTAGTAGCATAGACAACCGATCGCACTTGATCAACGTTGTTGGTTGTCTATTGTTACTTTTCTGTTCTGAGTTGTAACCTAAAATGATCATATGAAAGTTCTGTCTTGTGTAGAAGCAAGTGGATGGGAATTGCAATAGAAGGCTATGCATCCGTACCTACAGTTATTATATTCTTAGCAAGTTTCCTTGAAACACCACATTTGGTGGTTCCCTATCTAAGAGGATTCGAGGACGAATCCTATTATAAGGAGGGTAGACTTGTAACATCCCGAAATTCGCCAGATAATTATTTTAGATGAATCAACTACCCGGATTTCTAACGGATGGATTCGTTGGCGGGTTTTGGCGTAGGACTTTATATAAGTGGTCGATAAACAAGTTTGGCACTTAAATCACATTTTAAAATAATTAAAAGGATCCATCTTGTCATTGTTGAAAGATGGAATTGTAACTTTGGGTGCAAATTAATCATTTGTGAAATTGGAGGGGCCTTTATGTAAATCATGAGTATAGGCTCATTATAAAGGGAATAAACCCTAGTGCATGTTGCGGCAGAAAAAAAAACGAGAACACGAGGATGGGTGTCAACAATGTTGAGAACTCAAGGTGATTTCCGAGAAGCTACCTGGCAATTGAAGGCATTTCTAGTGGAAGACGATTTATGTACACTCGTGATAAATTTTAAATTCGACTTACGTTGGAATGATAATTTTCATGGGTTTTATAAATTTTAATTTAATTGATTTTCCGTTGCGTACACTTTGATTCAAACATACTATTTCGAAAGAAAAAAAATTACTCGTGTTTTTGCATATTTAAGAATTTTTAACCCAACTGTTTGACACCGGCTTTGCGGGTCTTACAGTAACGTCCTTTAAAACTCGAGTCTTTTCCTGTGTAAGAATCTCTATGTCATTGTCGCATCGTAAGTCCGATTACCATTCGATCAACTTCATATCCATTATCTGAGTCTGTTGCATGGTCATATATCTTATGGCCTTCCCGTTCCTCAATTCGGATGCCCAAAACTTCAAATGTACCAATTGTTACGTCCTTTAAAACTCTAGTCTTTTCTTGTGTACAAATCTCTACGTCATTGTCGCATCGTTAGTCCGATTACCATTCGATCAGCTTCATATCCATTATCTGAGTCTGTTGCATGGTCAGATATCTTATGGCCTTCTCGTTCCTCCATTTGGGTGCCCGAAACTTCAAATGTACCGATAGTTACGGAATTTAAAACTCGATTCTTTTCTTGTGTGCGAATCTCTATGTGATTGTCGCATCGTGAGGCCGACAACGTTCGATCAGCTTCATATCCTTTATCCGAGTCTGTTGCATGATCAGATATCTTATGGCCTTCCCGTTCCTCCATTCGGGTGCCCGAAACTTCAAATGCAATGATAGTTACGTCCTTTAAAACTCGAGTCTTTTCTTGTGTACGAATCTCTATGTGATTGTCGCATCGTTAGTCCGATTACAGTTCGATCAGCTTCATATCCATTATCTGAGTCTGTTGCATGGTCAAATATTTTATGTCCTTCTCGTTCCTCCATTTGGGTGCCCTAAACTTCAATTGTACCGACAGTTACGTCCTTTAAAACTCGAGTCTTTTCTTGTGTACGAATCTCTATGTGATTGTCGCATCGTGAGTCCGATTACCGTTCGAGCAACTTCATATCCTTTATCTAAGTCTGTTGCATGATCAGATATCTTAGGCCTTCCTGTTCCTCCATTCGGGTGCCCGTAACTTCAAATGCACCTATAGTTACGTCCTTTAAAACCCTAGTCGTTTCTTGTGTACGAATCTCTATGTCACTGTCGCATCGTGAGTCCGATTCCCGTCCTATGACTTTCGTTTCCTTTATCTGAGTTTGATGCATGATCAGATATCTTATGACATTCCCGTTCCTCCATTCGGGTGCCCGAAACGTCAAATGCACCGATAGTAACGTCCTTTAAAACTCGAGTCTTTTGTTGTGTACGAATCTCTATGTGATTGTCGCATCGTGAGTCCGATTACCGTTCGATCAGCTTCATATCCTTTATCTAAGTCTGTTGCATGATCAGATATCTTATGGCCTTCCCGATCCTCAATTCGGATGTCCAAAACTACAAACGTACCGATTGTTACGTCCTTTAAAACTCGATTCTTTTCTTGTGTACGAATCTATATGTCATTGTCGCATCGTGAGTCCGATTACCGCCCTATCACCTTCTTATCCTGTATCTGAGTTTGTTGCATGATCAGATATCTTATGGCCTTCCCGTTCCTCAATTCGGATTCCCAAAACTTCAAAGGTACCGATTGTTACGTCCTTTAAAACTCGAGTCTTTTCTTGTGTACAAATCTCTACGTCATTGTCGCATCGTTAGTCCGATTACCTTTCAATCAGCTTCATATCCATTATCTGAGTCTATTGCATGGTCACATATCTTATGGCCTTCTCGTTCCTCCATTCGGGTGCCCGAAACTTCAATTGTACCGATAGTAACGTGCTTTAAAACTTGAGTCTTTTCTTGTTTACGAATCTCTATGTGATTGTCGCATCGTGGTTCCGATTACCGTTCGATCAACTTCATATCCTTTATCTGAGTCTGTTGCATGATCAGATATTTTATGGCCTTCCCGTTCCTCCATTCCGGTGCCCGAAACTTCAAATGCACCGATAGTAACGTCCTATAAAACTCGAGTCTTTTCTTCTGTACGAACCTCTATGTCATTGTCGCATCGTGAGTCCGATTACCGTCCTGTCACCTTCGTATCATTTATCTGAGTTTGTTGCATGATCAGATATCTTAGGGCCTTCCCGTTCCTCAATTCGGATGCCGAAAACTTCAAATATACCGATTGTTACGGAATTTAAAACTCGAGTCTTTTCTTGTGTACAAATCTCTACGTCATTGTCGCATCGTTAGTCCGATTACCGTTCGATCAGCTTCATATCCATTCTCTGAGTTTGTTGCACGGTCAAATATCTTAAGGACTTCTTGTTCCTCTATTCGGGTGCCCGAAATTTCAAATGTCCCTACTAGTTACGTCCTTTAAAACTCGAGTCTTTTCTTGTGTGCGAATCTCTATATGATTGTCGCATCGTGAGTCCAAAAAACGTTAGATCAGCTTCATATCCTTTATTTGAGTCTGTTGCAAGATCAGATATCTTATGGACTTACTGTTCCTCCATTCGGGTGCCCGAAACTTCAAATGTAGCTATAGTTACGTCCATTAAAACTCGAGTCGTTTCTTGTGTACAAATCTCTATGTCATTGTCGCATCGTGAGTCCAATTACCGTCCTGTCAGCTTCGTATCCTTTATCTGAGTTTGTTGTATGATCAGATATCTTATGGCAGTCCTGTTCCTCCATTCGGGTGCCCGAAACTTCAAATGCACCTATAGTAACGTCCTTTAAAACTCGAATCTTTTCTTGTGTACGAATCTCTATGTGATTGTCACATCGTGAGTCCGATTACGATTCGATTAACTTCATATCCATTCTCTGAGTCTGTTGCACGGTCAAATATCTTATGGACTTCTTGTTCCTCCATTCGGGTGCTCGAAACTTCAAATGTCCCGACTAGTTACGTCCTTTAAAACTCGAGTCTTTTCTTGTGTGCGAATCTCTATGTGATTGTCGCATCATGAGTCCGACAACCGTTCGATCAGCTTCATATCTTTTATCTGAGTCTGTTGCAAGATCAGATATCTTTTTGCTTTCCCGTTCCTCCATTCGGGTGCCCGAAACTTCAAATGCACCGATAGTAACATCCTTTAAAACTCGAGTCTTTTCTTGTGTACGAATCTCTATGTGATTGTCGCATCGTGAGTCCGATTACGATTCGATCAACTTTATATCCTTTATCTGAGTCTGTTGCATGATCAGATATCATATGTCCTTCCCGGTCTTCAATTCGGATGTCCAAAACTTCAAATGTACCGATAGTTACGTCCTTTAAAACTCGAGTCTTTTCTTGTGTACAAATCTCTACGTCATTGTCGCATCGTGTGTCCGATAATCGTTCGGTCAGCTTCGCATCATTTATCTGAGTCTGTTGCATGATCACATATCTTATGGCCTTCCCGTTCCTCCATTCGGGTGCCCGAAACTTCAAATGTACTTATAGTTACGTCCTTTATAACTCGAGTCTTTTCTTTTGTACGACTTTCTATGTCATTGTCGCATCGTGAGTCCGACAACCGGTCGACCAGCTTCATATGCTTTTTCTGAGTCTATTGCATGATCAGATATCTTATGTCCTTCCCATTCCTCCATTCGGTGCCCAAAACTTCAAATGCACCGATAGTAACGTGCTTTAAAACTCGAGTCTTTTCTTGTGTACAAATCTCTTCGTCATTGTTGCATCGTTAGTCCGATTACCGTTCGATCAACTTCATATCCTTTTTTTTTGGTAAAAGGAGGCGGTACTCCTGGTAAAATTTTTATTAATCACAAAAAATATATATACACCTAAGGGATCGGCATCCCGGGACATACCCCAAGGACCAAAACCCGATCCCAAGCCATGGTCTAACAATGGGACTATCCAAACGTCCCGACCATGAGCTCAACTATACAATCAAATCAAAACAAAACAAAAAACCACACAGCTAGAGACCCAGCCACAACCGGCTAAAGTCAAAACCTATCAAGTCCAAACAAAAAAACAACCAAAACAAAACAAACAACTAAAAAACAAAGCAAACAAAACAGCAACCAATCTTCAGGTCTTCAAAAAAACTCCAGCAGCCAACTGCAAGTCTTCAAGAAAATCCAGCAGCCACAACCAACATTCTTCTCCAGCCTTCCATCAGCAACATACAATAGAACACCACAATACCTACAAACAGACCCAAAACACCGCTCACCCATCTGACCCATTAACATTAACACAATCATACCACCTCAATTCCTGGATCAAAAGGGAACCATAAATCATCCTGCTGCCCGATACAAAATTCCCACCCATATTCTAACCCATTATATCTACTAATGAGTTTAATATCAATATCCAACCACACCAGCAGAATCAACAACCAGCAGCCTCCCAACCATCCATAAACACTACACCAATACCAAACAACATTAAGATAAAGGGATCTCCACTCCATGTTTACTGATTTCAAAATTCCACACAGCAGCAGCCAATCTAGCCCGCACTCCATCTTTAACCTTTATACTCTTCATTTTTAAAGTTATCACTTCCTGAATTAATCCACACACAATCTTAGCATTCCTTCTCTTTTTGCTGAAAATTCTTTGATTCCTCTCCTGCCAAACAAAGTAAACAGCAGCAGCAATAACCAACCTCTGAATAGTACCCCAAATCCCCTTACTAGCCTTTCCCTTTTCCACAAAATCAACTATCCCATCCCACTCATCAGGAATGTCTCTAAATCTAGCAAGTTCCCTCAATTTCCACCATATACCTCTAGCATAATCACACTTAAAGAAAAGGTGCTGATGACTATCAGGTTCCTTTCCACATAAACTGCAAGAAAGATTAACATCTTGTTTCCAACATGCTATCTTATCTTGAGTAGGCAGTCTTCTTTTAAAAGCCAGCCAAGTTATGAAAGTATGCCTAGGGATGCTACTTCCAAACCATACAAAGTTATGCCAACCCACTTCATTACTCTCTTTAACTATATCATCATAAACAGCTTTAGATGAAAAAGGAACAGATTTACCTCTTTTGCTTAGCCAACAGAATTCATCAGCTTTCCCAGCAACTATGATAGGCAAGTAATCTCTAAAAAACACAGGGTATTTCTCCCTCCAGTCCTCAGGAACTATCCATCCATCAGCCCCAATCAGATCAGCAATCTTATTTTTTAAGTCAAAACCAGCAGCTCTAATTTCCCTTATATTAATGTGATCTATCAATGGCCCATTAACATGCCACTGATCAAACCACACATTTATTGTCTTACCATTTCCAATTTTAGCCACACAATGCTGCCTAAACAGCCTTCTATAGCCCAGAATCTGCTTCCAATGCCAAGAATCAGAATTCACCTCTCCAATTTCCCAAAAACTCTTCCCGTGCAGTTTATAAAACTTAACCCATTCTACCCAAACAGATTTTCTATGAGTAACAATACTCCACATATGTTTAGCTACTAATGCTAAATTTCTCTCTTTTAATGAAGTTAACCCCAGACCACCCTGACTTTTCCTTAAACAAAGTTCCTCCCAACCAACTTTAGCACTACCCTACTTATACTCCCCTTGACACCACAAAAACCCTCTACACAATCTTTCCACATCAGCATTCAAGTTATCAGGTAGAATAAATAGGGATGCCCAGTATACTGTTAGTGAGGATAAAACAGACTTCAAAAGCTGAACTCTACTAGCATATGACAAAAATTTATTCCTCCAGTCTTCTATTCTTCTTTTCACCTTCTCAAGCAAAGCCCCACAATCTTTTTGATATAATTTCCTAGAAGCCAGAGGGATAGCCAAATATTTTAGTGGGAGTTGACCCACCTTAAAAGGAAGAATTCTCAAAATATCATCCTGAATCTCCTTATCCACATTGCCAAATATTATCTCACTCTTACCCATGTTTGGTTTTAAACCTGAATAAGCACCAAACTCCTCCAACACTTCTTTTATAATCTTTATAGAGTCACCACAAGCACTACTAAATATGAATAAATCATCAGCAAAACACAAGTGTGTAAGCTGTAGTTTATCACATTTCCAATGATAAACAAAATTCTCCTCTGATCTGATTTTCCTCTTCATCAGCAGATTTAAGACCTCCATAACTATTGTAAACAGATACGGAGACACCGGATCACCCTGCCTAAGGCCCTTCTCACCCTTAAAATATCCAAACAACTGGCCATTAAGGCTTATAGAATAGGACACAGTCTTCAAGCAAGTCATAATCCACCCAATAAATTTTGTATCAAACCCAAAGTGTATCAGGCAATTTTCCAAAAAATTATGATCAACAGAATCATAAGCTTTTTGTAAATCCACCTTCAAGGCCACCCTAGGATATCCCCTTTTCCAATCATACCCCTTCACAAGTTCTTGTACAAGCAGAATATTATCACTAATCAACCTACCTGGCACAAAAGCACTCTGGGATACATCCACAATCTGATCCAACACCTTCAAAAGTCTATTACAGATCACCTTACTAATACATTTATATATAACATTGCAGCAAGCAATAGGTCTAAATTGATTGACCATAGTAGGGGCTTGAACTTTAGGGATAAGAGAGATAACTGTTGCATTGATTTGCTTCAACATCTTTCCATTCTCAAAGAACTCCTGCACAGCAGCTGTTACTTCATCCCCTATAACTTTCCGAGCAGCTTTAAAGAACCTAGCTGAATATCCATCAGGCCCAGGGGCCTTATTGTCTTCAATCTGAAACATTGCAATTTTAACCTCCTCCTTAGAAACACTTCTCACCATGTCTTTAGCAGAATTCTCAGAAATCCTTTTAAAAAACAAAGATTGAGGATCCTGAATAGTTTCAACATTATCCCTGCTTCCCATCATACTTATAAAATAATCCACAAAGGCATTTCCCACATTCTTTTCTTCATAAACCAACCCATTAATATCCTCTATTTGCACCACTTTCCCCCTAGACTGCCTTTGCTTAACAGAGTGAAAGAAATATTTATTATTATTATCCCCCACTTTGAGCCAGTGCACTCTAGATTTCTGCTTCAAAAACATCTCTTCATCCAAAACAGCCTCATTATAAGCTTTAACATACACCTCTTCTTCCTCCCTTAGGTACTCATTATCAGGATCTTTTGTCATTTCCCCTTGAATTATTTCCAACTCCACTTTTAATAACTCCACCTTCTTAAAAAGATTTCCATTAAGAAAATTTAACTTTCTAAATGGTTTCTTCAAATTCTTAAGTTTGGTAACCACACTAAACATTTTGCATCCACTGATTCTATTACCCCAAACATCCTTAACAATCTCCAAGAACTCAGGTTTCTCAGCAAGAAAGTTCCAAAACTTAAAAGGCTTTGGATCCTTCTTATGAGATAGAGCACAGAACACAACCACAGGTGCATGATCCGACAAATAGAAAGGCAAAAATTTTGCATTAATATTAACAAATGATTTGAGAAACAAAGCATTACCCATAGCCCTGTCCAACTTTTCAAGAATACCATCAGTTTTGCCCACTTTTTGATTCCATGTGTACTCTAAACCAGTAAAAGGCAAATCCTCAACTTTTAACTCAGCCACACACTCTCTGAATTCTTGCATACCATAAAGAGAATATCCCAGCTCACAATTTTTCTCTCTAGGGTCTAAGATAGCATTAAAATCACCAGCCAATAACCAGGGATTATCACCAATCTTACTAGCCATTTTGCTAAGCTCATTCCACAGAGTTCTCCTACCAGCCACATTAGTAAACCCATACACAAATGAACAGAAGAAACTATCCTTCCCCTCAACAGGACAAATATAACACTGAATAAAAGGATATGAAGCTAAAAGCTAGGGTTTTCTCTCTGATATTGGGCGATTTTGGCGATATCACTGTTTCTTCTTCGTTTTCTTTTCCCGGTCATTTCTAACCCTTTCTTCTTCTTTTCTTCGTCGTGTTTCACTGTTCCATCATCTTTGAAGGTGGTGGAATCTTCACAGTGCACGGTTATGGCTTCCCCTGCTAGGGTTGTGTTGCCGGAGCCTCCTCCGGCGGTTCCACCGGATATTTTGGGTGATAATGAGTATGATCTGTCGAAGGCTAGTAATGGGTTGTATTGTCTTCGTAGGAGGGTTGGTGGTAAGCTGGAGTCGTGTATGTTAACTGAGGGGGATCTGGAGTATCTGAAGGGGATGTTTGGTGAAGATTGGATTCAGCAGGTTGGGTCGGATGATGGTTTCTTTCAGAATACTTCTGGGGGAGAGGGTAATAGGGTTTCTTCTGCTGATTCTTTTAGGGTTGGTGCTCGTTTGCAAGGTATGACTGATATCCCTAATTTGTCTGATGCTCATGTTGTTTATCTGCGTAATTTGTTGGGGGATAACTGGAAGGCCAGATTATTGTATGAAGATATGGAACAATTGTGTCACTTGTCGTTGAAATGTGATGCTAATGGTAAGCCTATGAGTGCTTCTTTAGACAAGGGTATGAGTACTGGTTTGCAGAATAGTGCTAATTCAGGGGAAACTAGTGTTCTGTATGAGGGTCAAAATATGTATATTCTGGAAGCTTTGACAAAGTTTATTTCTAAGAATAATGACTGTTCTGTTGCTGTGAAAGATGGGAAGGTATGTTTTCCTCAGGTTTCCCCTAATGTTAATGTGTTTGAAGCTGTGGGATGTGATAGTCTTGAAGTGTTTAGTAAGAGGAAGAAACACTCTGTTAGGAATGAAGGCATGAAGTTAAAGATTGGTAAGATTGCTGAGGGTATTTCCAAGTATGCTGGATATTGTGTTAAGGGTGATGAGTTGGAGGTTCTGCCTGATAATTGTTCTGCTGCTGATTATTTGGCTGTATTGGCTAAGAAACCTGTTGTTCTTATTCCTCCTAAGAAGGCTAAGAAAGGGGAAGGTGATATGAAGATGGAGAATGCTGATAGTGTTGTATTTGAAAAGGCTGATTGTATTCAAGTTGAGGGTAGTTGTAACTCTTCTGATAGTATCAAGGGTAGTGGTATGAGGTTTATTAATGTGAAGAATAGGATGGCTGGGGATAAGAGTTTGAATGGGTTGGAAATAATTAAGTTTAATTATGAAAAGCCTGTGGATAAGATGGATTTCTGTCCTGGGTTTCCTGTTCCTAAGATTGATTCTAAGAAAGCTGTGATCAGGGGGGAGGTTAAAGGGAGTGGTGAAGTGGCTGCTGGTGGCAGTAAACCTACTGTTGAAGAAGAAGGGGTTAGTATGGAGATTGTTAAAGATAGTGGTGATGATCAGAAAGAGGAAGGTACTAGAAGTAAGTTGAATAGGGGTGTGAAAGGTATTAGAAGAATTCCTATGAGGAAGCTTATTCTTGATAAATCCAGAAAAATGAGTCCTTATTGTATTACTAAGGATGATGTTGCTGTTATTAAGCAGCTTCCTCCTTTGCCAAAGAAATCTGTTTTGGGGTCTGTTGTTATTAAAGATAATGTGGTATTTGCTGCAAAAAGGGGTGATATGAATAATGCTACTAAGGCTGCTGGGAAGATGCCTATGGGTGACAATGAGGTTAAATCTTATGCTGCTGTTACTTCTGGTAAGCAGAGTGAAGTTTTAGTAGAAAAGGTTCAGTATTATCCTCCTAAGGTTCTGGAGAATGGGGAAGAGGTTGCTGTTATTAATCCTGATAAAATTGCTGAAGCCAAAGTGGTTTATAGTAAGTATCTTTATGGCTATTTTGTGGGTAAGGAGTTATCTGTGGGTCTTGTTAGATTCCATCTGATGAGAATGTGGAAGAAATTTGGGTTGGCTGATGTTTCTACTAATAATACTGGTATTTTCTTCTTTAAATTTAAGAATGATGAGGGTATGTGGAGTGCTATGGAGAAGGGGCCATGGCTTGTGAATAATATTCCTTTATGTCTAAAGAAATGGGAAGTTGGAATATGTTTAGAGAAAATTGAGCCTAATGTGATTCCTATGTGGGTTACTATTCCTAATCTTCCTAAGGAATTATGGAATAATGAAAGCATTTGTAGTATGTTGAGCTGTGTTGGAAATCCTCTTATGTTTGATAGAGTTACAGCTGAAAGATGTCAGAAGAAAGAGGGGCCTGCTTGTTTTGCCAGGGTTCTGGTTGAGGTTAAGGCCGAGAAGGTATTGCCTGAGTTTGTTAAGGCTTGGTATCCCCCTGATGATGGTAAGCCTGGGTTTTTTAGTAGTATTAGGGTTACTTATGAGGTGTTTATCAAAAAATGTTCTGCTTGTAAGGTATTTGGTCATGATTTTGAGGGGTGTACCTCTAGGATCATGACTGTGAAGGAGTTGGAGGAGAAATCTCAGAAACTTGTTAATGAGCTTAATAAAGCTGATAATCAGGACTTTCCTGTTTCTGGTATTAATACTGATGGGTATACTAGAGTGGGCAGGGCTAATAAAAAAGATAAGAGTTTTGGTAATGGGGGTGCTGGGATTGGTAATAATGGGGAAAGAGATTGGGGTGAGGGTACTTCTGGTGGGAATCAGGGTAGAGACTTGAGAAGGACTGATGGTAGAAATGATGGGTTTAGATATAATAATTATACTAGAAGGGGTGGATTTCAGGGAAGAGGAGGTTTCCAAAATAGGGGTGGTTTTCAGGGCAGAAACAATCAGGCTTTTAGACAAGTGAAGTTGAATAATCAGAGTGGGGGTGATAGAAATGTTAAAAATAGTTCTAACAGATTTGAGATTCTTAGTGATGAGGGTTTAGCTGGTTTGGATGTGAGTACTGAGGGAGTTTCTTCTGACAAGATTGATGATAATAAAGTTGAGGGGAATAAGCCTTCTATTGCTGGTGAAAGGAAGGTTGGGGGTATAAAATTTATTGAGAAGACTAGTCCTGTTAAGAAGACTGTGCCTGTGGAGACTAATGATGGGAGTACTAAGGGTAAAGAGAAGGAAGGGGAAAGAGTTGGGGATATTGAGAAGAAGACTGTTAAAGGGGGAGTTGTTTTGAAGGAGGCTAGAGATTCTATTCAAACTAAGGTCAATACTAAATCTGGATATTTCAAGATGTCTGAAGATCAGTTTAATGAGGTAGCACATTATGTTATTAATAAGTCCTGTCCAACTAATGCAGTTATGAGAGGGTGGAACATTGGGCAGGTTAAATTATTTTTTGAACAATGGGACCAATTGATGTTTGAGAAGCTAGCTCAATCCTGTGATACTCAGACTGAGCAGGGGGATGTAGGGGATTTTATGAAGTGTGATGAGGGGGAATGCAGTAAAAGTAGTGGGGGTTCTGGTGCTTTGCAGAATCCTGAGGTTATTTCTGAAGTTAATAATGAAGTTTAAGATTTTTGCTTGGAATGTTAGAGGTATGTCTACTACCTCTAAACAAAGTCAGATTAGAAGTATTTTGTTGGAGAATAAGGTGAGTTTGTGTGGTTTGATTGAAACTAGAGTTAGTCCTGTGAATGTTGATTGTGCTTGCAAGAATGTGATGAATAACTGGAGCTGGGTGTCCAATGTTAATTTCTGTCCCAGTTGGGTTCGGATTTTAGTGGGTTGGGATCCTAGGTTCTTGGATGTGATTGTTTTGTGTATGACACCCCAAGTCGTTCACTGTTTGGTGTGTCCTGTGAAGGGAGGAGGGGATAGCTTTTTCTGTTCTTTTGTTTATGGGGTCACTGATATTGGGGGGAGAAGATTGTTATGGGATGAGATGAGGAGGCATGGAGGGCAGATCAGGGATAATCCTTGGTTAATAGTTGGTGACTTTAATGCCATTCTTGAAACTAGAGATAAAAGTACTGAGCTTGCTACTTCAGTTTATGGTATGGAGGATTTTCAGAAGTGTGTAGGAGATATTAGAGTGGAGGATCTTGCTAGCACTGGTTTCCACTATACATGGAATCAGAAGCCAGGAAAGAAAGATGGGATATGGGAGAAATTGGATAGAGCAATGGGAAATGAAAGTTTTGTGAAGATGTTTCCTTCTGTTTTTGCTAAATTCTTGCCTTTTTATACATCTGATCACTCTCCTGTGGTCATAGCTTGTTCTCTTTCTGTTATAGGTAAGGAGCCAAAACCTTTTAAGTTTTGGAATCATTTATCCTCTAAACCTGAGTTTTTACCTATTGTGAGGGATGTGTGGAATCGGAGGTTTATGGGCTGTAAGATGTTTATTATTGTTACTAAGCTCAAGGAATTAAAGAAGCCTTTGAGGAAGCTTAATTTTCAGCATGGCAATTTGCATAAAAAGGTTGATATTCTTAGAAAGGAGGTGGAGAGAGTTCAAGAAGCTGCTTATAATGATGTTGATAATGCTGATCTTAGAGATGAAGAAGTGGCTTTTGTTAATGCTTATAATATGGCCTGTCTTGATGAGGAGATTATGTTAAAGCAGAAGTCCAAGATTCACTGGTTATGTGTGGGTGATCAGAATACTAAGTATTTCTTTCATTCTATGAAGCATAGGCAAGCCAGAAATAGGATTTCTCAGATTAATGGAGTTGATGGAAGTCTGTATGATGAAGAAGGGGTTGGGGATGCTTTTGTGCAATTCTTTAGGGGTATGATGGGGAGGAAAGAGGCTGTGAGACCTATTAGGGAGGCTGATTCTTTGTTCAATAAAAGATTAAATGAGGCTGATGCTGATTATATGATAAGAAGTGTTACTAAGGATGAAATCAAGGATGCTATGTTCCAGATTGATGATAATAAGGCCCCTGGGCCTGATGGCTATTCTTCCAATTTTTTTAAGAAGGCTTGGAGTATTATTGGTGATGATATATGTTTTGCTGTGCAGGAATTTTTTGACAATGGCAAGATTCTGAAGCAGCTAAATGCCACAGTCATTACTCTGGTACCAAAGGTTAATTCCCCCTTGAGTGTGTCTGATTTTAGACCAATAGCCTGCTGTAATGTGTTGTATAAATGCATCAGTAAGGTGATTTGTAATAGAATGATGGGATACTTAGAGCAAGTGGTGGACAAAGTTCAAAGTGCTTTTGTTCCTGGTAGGCTTATTAGTGATAATATATTGTTATCACAAGAGTTGGTTAAGGGGTATGATTGGGTCAGAGGGTACCCTAGGGTTGCTATGAAGATTGACATTCAGAAGGCATATGATTCTGTTGATCATGGTTTCTTGCTTGAATGTTTAAAGGGTTTTGGGTTTCATCCTAAGTTTATTAATTGGATTATGGTGTGTGTCCAGAATGTTTCTTATTCTATAAGTATTAATGGGCAGCTTCATGGTTTCTTTAAGGGTGAAAAGGGATTGAGGCAGGGGGACCCAATGTCTCCATACTTATTCACTCTGATCATGGAGGTCCTTAATCTGATGTTAGTTAGAAGAATAAATGAGGGGGATAATTTTGTTTACCATTGGAAGTGTGAAAAGATTAAGTTGACACACTTGTGCTTTGCTGATGACCTTTTTATGTTTAGTAGTGCTGACAGGGGTTCTATTAATATTCTTATGGAAGCCTTAAGGGAGTTTGGGGAGTGTTCTGGGCTGAGACCTAATCTTAAAAAGAGTGAAATTATTTTTGGCAATGTGAGTGGTGAAGTTCAGCAAGAAATTTTGAGTATTGTTCCTTTTAGTGTGGGTTGCATGCCTTTGAAATATCTTGGTATACCTCTTGCCTCAAGGAGGTTATATCAAAAGGATTGTAGTGTTTTACTTGATAAGGTGAAGAAAAGAGTAACAGATTGGAGAAATAAGTTTTTGTCTTATGCTGGAAGAGTTCAGTTACTGAAATCTGTACTGTCTTCCTTAACTGTTTATTGGGCATCATTATTCATTCTTCCTGTTAATCTTAATGAAGATGTTGAGAGAATCTGCAGGGGCTTCTTGTGGTGTCAGGGTGATTATAAGCATGGTAGTGCTAGGGTGAGTTGGGAGGAGATTTGTTTAAAGAAAGTTCATGGTGGATTGGGAGTTTCCTCTTTAAAAGAAAGGAACATTGCTCTTATGTCCAAACATATTTGGAATATTGTGAGTAACAGGGATTCTGTATGGGTTGAATGGGTGAAGAATTATAAGATCCATGGCTGCAACTTCTGGGATGTTGGAGATACTAATTCCGACTCTTGGAGTTGGAAACAGATTCTGGGATGCAGAAATCTTATTAGACCCCATTGTTTTGCTAAAATTGGTAATGGAAGGATGATTAATGCATGGTTTGATCACTGGCATGGGAAGGGCCCTTTTATTAAAGTTATTGATAGGAGGGATATAAAATCTGCTGGATTTAGTCTGAGAATGTGTGCTGCTGATTTATTTCATAATGGTGTGTGGAACATCCCTGATGATTGGAGAAGCAAGTACCCTGAGCTATGGCAGTCTCCTGTGCCTGTTCTTTATCCTGGTACTAAGGATAGGTATCTATGGTTGGATGGGAATGGTAAAGTTGTTCCTTATTCAACTAAAGTTGTGTATAATGAGTTTGCTGGTAAAGGGTTGGAGGTTAAGTGGGCTAATTTTGTATGGTTTAAACAGATGGTCCCTAGACATGCTTTTATCACTTGGTTGGCATTTAAGTATAAGTTGCCAACTCAGGATAAAATGGTATGGAAAGTTAATACTAATTTGAAGTGTAGTTTGTGTAATGTGCATGCAGATAGCCATCAACACTTGTTTTTCAAGTGTGAGTTTTCTGCTGTGATTTGGAGAAGGATAAAGATTTTAGCTAAACTTGAGAATTTGCCTGATGAGTGGGAATTGATTATTCAGGAAGTGGAAGGTAAGAAGACTGGTAAATCTGTTTGGAGTATTATCCAGAGGCTCTGTTTAGCTGCTGCTGTGTATTTTGTCTGGCAAGAAAGAAACTGCAGGCTGTTCAGTAAAGTCCGAAGGGAAGCTGGGGTTGTTTGTAAACAGGTGGAGGAGGTAGTTAGATTGAAGCTTAGGGGTTTAAAATTTAAAAATTCTGAGCAGGTCAAGCTTGCAGCTGCTCTTTGGGGTTTTGAGGCTGATGGTGATAGTAATGAAGAATGATTATAAGGTTGAGGGAAGATGGGTTTGTAGGGAGGAGACTGTTGTAGAGCTGGTTGTCAGGAGTTTTAATCTGTTAAAGGGTGTTCTTTGGTTTCCGTTTGATCCTGGAATTGTTACGATATGGAAGTTTTAATGTAAATGGGTCAGGTGGGTCTGTGGTTTATGGGTCATTGTGCAGGTGTTGATCTGTTGGTACTGGTTTGTTGCTGATTGAAGGATGGTTGGTGGTTATTTGTGGCTGCTGGAGTCCTGGATGTCTTGCTGGTGGCTGCTGAAGACTTGGAAGTTTTGAAGATGGATGTTGCGTCTTGTGTTGCTGCTTTACTGTTTTGGTCTTGTTTTTTGTTTTAGTTTGTTTGTTTTGTTTTGTTTGGACTTGATAGGTTTTAGCTGTGTGGTTTTTTGTGGTTTGTTTTTTTGTTTGATTGTATAGTTGAGCTTATGGTCGGGACGTTTGGATAGTCCCATTGTTAGACCATGGCTTGAGATTGGGTTTTGGTCCTTGGGGTATGTCCCGGGATGCCGATCTCTTAGGTGTACATATATTTTTTTTGTGATTAATAAAATTTACCAGGAGTGCCGCCTCCTTTTACCAAAAAAAAAAAAAAATATATAACACTGAATGCATTGATCAGATTTATGCAAAACCATAACATCCACCTTACTAGCATCCCAACCCACCACAATCCTGACCCAGCTAGGACAGAAATCCCCATTATTCACCCAAACCCAACTATTCATAACACCCTTACTAGCCTTCTCAATATCCAAAGGATTCACCCTGGTCTCCACAAGACTACAAACATTAACCTTATTACTCCCAATTAACCTATTAATCTGTCTCTGCTTAACAGTCTTGCACATTCCCCTCACATTCCAGGACATGATATTAATCTTCATAACAAACATCATTATACTTCTCAAAAGGCTTCAGACCTGAAGACCCTTCCCCACCATTATCACAATTCATATTAATCACCCCTGTGTCCATTTCAGAACTCAAATTCTCCAGCCTAACAAGATCATCCATCATTATTTTATCCCACTGTTCAAAAAACAATTTTACCTGCCCAATAGTCCATTTTCTAAGAATGTCATTTGAAGGGCAGCTTTTACTAGTAAGAAACTGAGCTACCTCCTCAAACTGGTTCTCAGTAATCTTAAAATAAGCACTTTTAGTATTAACTTTAGTATCAATTCTAGTTCGAGCATCAAACCCCACCTCTTGATTCCCCTTAGCTGGAATAGACTCCACACCCCCAATCTTCTTAACCAAATTCTCACCCTTTATACTTTCCTCACTTCCAACACTAGACCTCCCACTAGGCTTCTCTCCAATATGAATTCCCCCATCCCTAGGCTTCCCACCACTAAGACTACCCCCAGACTCTTCAATTTTTCTTTGTGCCCCTTGCTTAGTATCCCCAATAATAGACTTCCCCTTAACATCCTGCCTACCATTCTGTCCTACCACATTCTCCTCTTCCAAACAATTCTCATCATTCAAAATCTCAAACCTATTTCTCCCCTCAAACCTCCTCCTATTAGCCATTCCTCCTCTACTACCACCCTGAAAGCCACCTCTCACAGGCCTATACCCCTGATTACCCCTTCCCTAAAAACCACCTCTACCATTAAAACCACTCTGAACATGACCACCACCTCTACCCTGATCTCCCCTTCTAAAGTCTCTATTATAATCCCCAAAACTACCCTGATTACCACTATTCCTCTCCCCTTTATTATATCTCCCCACAATAGTAAAACCATCAGTATCAATCCCTGACACAGGAAAATTTTTGACAGCAGAACTATTAATCTCATCCAAAAGCCTCTTAGATTTCTCCTCCAATTCCTTCACAGTTAAGATTCTAACTGTGCAAGAATCAAAGTCATGCCCATAAACCTTACATTCAGTACACTTCTTAATAAGTTTCGGATAAGCCACTTTCACCTTACTAATAAATCCAGGCTTATCCTCATCAGGAGGATAGTAGGCATTCACATACTCAGGAAAATTCTTTTCAGCTTTAACCTCAACAAGGACTCTAGCAAAACCTGCAGGCCCTTCCTTCTGTTTGCATCTTTCAGCTGTAATCCTGTCAAACAGGATAGGATTACCAATACAGCTAAGCATGCTGCATATACTCTTATTACTCCACAATTCAGCAGGTAAATTAGGAATAGTGATCCACATAGGGATCACATTTGGCTCAGTCTTCTCTAGGCAAACTCCCACCTCCCATTTCTTTAGACAGAGGGGAACATCATTTACCAGCCAAGGACCCTTCTCCATAGCACCCCACAACATCATTCCTGAATTTGAAAAAGAACACCCCACTATTATTAGTAGAAACCTCCATTAAACCAAACTTCTTCCACATTCTCATCAAGTGAAATCTAACCATACCCACAGATAATTCTTTACCCACAAAGTAACCATATAAGTAGTTACTATAAGCCACCTTTGCCTCAGCAATCTGAATTGGACTAATCTCAGCAACAAGCTCACCATTCTCCAAAACCTTAGGGGGATAATACTGGACCTTCTCAGACAGGACTTCATTATCATTACCCTTAGCAGCAGCAGCATAAGACTTACTCCCATTAGAACTAGAAGCAGCCTTAACATCATCCTTCTTAGCAGCAAATATCACACTGTCCTTCAAAATCACAGAGCTCAAAGGTGATTTCTTAGGAAGTGGAGGTAGTGTCTTAATAATTTCAACATCTTGCTAAGACAAACAATAAGAACTCTCCTGCTTACTTCTATCACTAATCATCTTCTTCATAGACAATCTTCTAATAGCAAACTTCCTTCCCTTCCCAGCTATCACCACATTAGCTTCCACACCTGACTCATTTGGAATATCCATAGAGTCTGCCCCATCCCCTTCTTTACTCATGTTTTTCAAATCCTCCTTATTAGTTTGTTTCAAAATTTTCTTCCCACAATCTTTTTTCAGAACATGAAAACCAGGATTAAACTCCATCTTCATAAGAGGTTGCTCATAATCAAACTTTAACTGCCCAGTAGTACCCTCAATTCTTCCCATAAAATCCCTCTTCTTAACAGCAATAACCTTCATATCCCCAGTCACATTTTCCACCAAATCCTTCATAATCACACTTTCATAACTAGGCTTCTCAATACCATCTGAAGTAGCACTTATAGCAACTCCCTCTTTCTGAATAGCCTTCTTCTTAGGGAACACTCTTCTAGACTTTCCAGACACTTCTAACAAATAATCAGCAGGGGAACAATGATCAGGCAGTAACTCTAACTCATCTCCCTTTACCATATATCCCAAATACTTAGAATCTCCAACAGACCTTCTACTAAACTTCACACTCCGCCCCTCATTTCTCACTGAATGTTTCTTCCTCTTGCTAAAACACCTCAAACTTATCATACTGCATAGTATCAAATACATTCAAATCTGGTGATAATTGAGGAAAACAAACCCTATTATTCACCACAGAAAAGCCCCCTTTCTTACTGACATACTTAGCTAAAGCTTCCAGAATAGACATATTTCTACCATCATAAAGCATTTTAGTTTCAGTCATACCAACATCCATCTTAACAGATCCCCCATTAACAGCACTCTCATTCTTCTGAAGAGGATTACCATAAACATCACATTTAGAAGATAATTCAAACAGATCCTCCAGATTCTCATTAATCAATCTAGATTTCCAATTATCCCCCAACAAATTTCTAAGATACTGAATATGAACATCAGACAGAATAGGAGGATCAAACATACGTACACCAGCAAACCCTGGCTCAGTCTTCACATCAGAAACCCTAGGCTTCAGATCCATCTCCATATCGCTAACAACAGACTTCTGGAAAAAACTATGATCAGTAGAAACTTGCTGCATCCAATCCTTCCCAAACATACCATTCAAATACTCTAAATCCCCTGATGTCAGCGAACAAACTTCAATAATACCTCCCCTTGACCTAGACAGAATAAACCTACCATCCCCCTCATCCTTGAGATCCAGGCTATAACCCAAACCAGCAGATAAATCAGGAGGAACCGCCGGAGGAGGCTCCGGCAACACAACCCTAGCAGGAGAACCCATAATCGTGCACTGTGAAGATTCCACCACCTTCAAAGATGATGGAACAGTGAAACACGACGAAGAAAAGAAGAAGAAAGGGTTAAGAAATGACCGGGAAAAGAAAACGGAGAAGAAACAGTGATATCGCCAAAATCGCCCAATATCAGAGAGAAAACCCTAGCTTCGTATCAACTTCATATCCTTTATCTGAGTCTGTTGCATGATCAGATATCTTATGGCCTTCCCGTTCCTCCATTCGGGTGCCCGAAACTTCAAATGTATCGATAGTTACGTCCTTTAAAACTCGAGTCTTTTCTTATGTACGAATATCTATGTCATTGTCGCATCGTGGGTCTGATTACCGTCTGGTCACCATCGTATCCTTTATCTGAGTCTGTTGTATGATCAGATATCTTATGCCCTTCCCGTTCCTCAATTCAGATTCCCAAAACTACAAATGTACTGATTGTTACGTCCTTTAAAACTCGAGTCTTTTCTTGTGTACAAATCCCTACGTCATTGTCGCATCGTTAGTCAGATTACCGTTCGATCATCTTCGTATCCGTTATCTGAGTCTGTTGATGATCAGATATCTTATGGCCTTCCCGTTCCTCCATTCGGGTGCCCGAAACTTCAAATGCACCTATAGTTACGTCCTTTAAAAATCGAGTCATTTCTTGTGGACGAATCTCTATGTCATTGTCGCATCGTGAGTCCGATTACCGCCCGGTCACCTTCGTATCCTTTATCTGAGTCTGTTGCATGATCAGATATCTTATGGCCTTCCCGTTCCTCCATTCGGGTGCTAGAAACTTCAAATGTATCGATAGTTACGTCCTTTAAAACTGGAGTCTTTTCTTGTGTACAAATCTCAACGTCATTGTCGCATCGTGAGTTCGATTACCGTCCTGTGACCTTCGTACTCTTCATCTGACTTTGTTGCATGATCAGATATCTTATGGCCTTCCCATTCCTTAATTTGGATGCCCAAAACTTCGAATGTACCGATTGTTACGTCCTTTAAAACTCGAGTCTTTTCTTGTGTACAAATCTCTACATCATTGTCGCATCGTTAGTCCGATTACCGTTCTATCAGCTTCATATCCATTATCCGAGTCTGTTGCATGGTTAGATATCTTATGACCTTCTCGTTCCTCCATTTGGGTGCCCGAAACTTCAAATGTACTGATAGTTACGGACTTTAAAACTCGATTCTTTTCTTGTGTGCGAATCTCTATGTGATTGTCGCATCGTGAGTCTGAAAACCGTTTGACTAGCTTCATATCCTTTATCTGAGTCTGTTGCATGGTTAGATATCTTATGGCCTTCTCGTTCCTCCATTTGGGTGCCCGAAACTTCAAATGTAACGATAGTTACGTCCTTTAAAACTCGAGTCTTTTCTTGTGTACGAATCTCTATGTGATTGTCGCATCGTGTGTCCGATTATCGTTCGGTAAGCTTCGTATCATTTATCTGAGTCTGTTGCATGATCAGATATCTTATGGCCTTCCCGTTCCTCCATTCGGGTGTGCGAAACTTCAAATGCACCGATAGTTACGTCCTTTAAAACTCGAGTTTTTTCTTGTGTACGAATCTCTATGTGATTGTCGCATCGTGAGTCCAACAACCATTCGATCAATTTCATATCCTTTATCTGAATCTGTTGCAATATCAGATATCTTATGGCCTTCCTTTTGCTCCATTCGAGTGCCCGAAACTTCTAATGCACCGACAGTAACGTGCTTTAAAACTCGAGTCTTTTCTTTTGTACGAATCTCTATGTGATTGTCGCATTGTGAGTCCGATTACCGTTCGATCAACTTCATATCCTTTATCTGAGTCTATTGCATGGTAAGATATCTTATGTCCTTCCCGGTGCTCAATTCGTATGCCCAAAACTTCAAATGTACCGATTGTTACGTCCTTTAAAACTCGAGTCTTTTCTTGTGTACAAATCGCTACGTCGTTGTCGCATCTTTAGTCCGATTACCGTTCGATCGGCTTCATTTCCATTATCTGAGTCTGTTGCATGATCAGATATCTTATGGCCTTCCCGTTCCTCCATTCGGGTGCCTGAAACTTCAAATGTACCTATAGTTACATCCTTTAAAACTCGAGTCTTTTCTTGTGTACGAATCTCTATTTCATTGTCGCATCGTGAGTCCGATTCCCGTCCTGTCACCTTCGTATCCTTTATCTGAGTCTGTTGCATGATCAGATATCTTATGGCCTTCCCGTTCCTCCATTCGGGCGCCCGAACTTCAAATGCACCGATAGGTACGTCCTTTAAAACTCGGGTCTTTTCTTGTGCACGAATCTCTACGTCATTGTCGCATCGTTAGTAAGATTACCGCCCGGTCACCTTTGTATCCTTTATCTGAGTCTGTTGCATGATCAGATATCTTATGGCCTTCCCGTTCCTCCATTCGGGCGCCCGAACTTCAAATGCACCGATAGGTACGTCCTTTAAAACTCGGGTCTTTTCTTGTGTACGAATCTCTACGTCATTGTCGCATCGTTAGTAAGATTACCGCCCGGTCACCTTTGTATCCTTTATCTGAGTCTGTTGCATGATCAGATATCTTATGGCCTTCTCGTTCCTCCATTTGGGTGCCCGAAACTTCAAATGTACCGATAGTTACGTCCTTTAAAACTCGAGTCTTTTCTTGCGTGCGAATCTCTCAGTGATTGTCGCATCGTGAGTCCGAAAACCGTTCGATCAGCTTCATATCCTTTATCTGAGTCCGTTGCATGATCAGATATCTTATGGCCTTCCCGTTCCTCCATTCGGGTGTTCGAAACTTCAAATGCACCGATAGTTACGTCCTTTAAAACTCGAGTTTTTTCTTGTGTACGAATCTCTATGTGATTGTCGCATCGTGAGTCTGATTACCGTTCAATCAACTTCATATCCGTTATCTGAGTCTGTTGCATGATCAGATATCTTATGGCCTTCCCGTTCCTCCATTCGGGTGTCCAAAACTTCAAATGCACCTATAGTTACGTCCATTAAAACTCGAGTCGTTTCTTGTGTACGAATCTCTCTGTCATTGTCGCATCGTGAGTCCGATTAACGTCCTGTCACCTTCGTGTCCTTCATCTGAGTTTGTTGCATGATCAGATATCTTATGGCCTTTCCGTTGCTCCATTCGGATGCCGAAAACTTCAAATGCACCTATAGTTACGTCCTTTAAAAATCGAGTCGTTTCTTGTTTACGAATCTCTCTTTCATTGTCGCATCGTGAGTCCGATTAACGTCTTGTCACCTTCGTGTCCTTCATCTGAGTTTGTTGCATGATCAGATATCTTATGGCCTTTCCGTTGCTCCATTCGGATGCCGAAAACTTCAAATGCACCTATAGTTACGTCCTTTAAAAATCGAGTCGTTTCTTGTTTACGAATCTCTCTTTCATTGTCGCATCGTGAGTCCGATTAACGTCCTGTCACCTTCGTGTCCTTCATCTGAGTTTGTTGCATGATCAGATATCTTATGGCCTTCCCGTTCCTCAATTCGGATGCCCAGAACTTCAAAAATACCGATTGTTACGTCCTTTAAAACTCGAGTCTTTTCTTGTGTACAAATCTCTACGTCATTGTCGCATCGTTAGTCCGATTACCGTTCGATCATCTTTATATCCTTTATCTGAGTCTGTTGGATGATCAAATATCTTATGGCCTTCCCGTTCCTCCATTCGGGTGCTAGAAACTTCAAATGTATCGATAGTTACGTCCTTTAAAACTGGTGTCTTTTCTTGTGTACAAATCTCAACGTCATTGTCGCATCGTGAGTTCGATTACCGTCCTGTGACCTTCGTATCCTTCATCTGACTTTGTTGCATGATCAGATATCTTATGGCCTTCCCGTTCCTTAATTCGGATGCCTAAAACTTCGAATGTACCGATTGTTACGTCCTTTAAAACTCGAGTCTTTTCTTGTGTACAAATCTCTACGTCATTGTCGCATCGTTAGTCCGATTACCGTTCGATCATCTTTATATCCTTTATCTGAGTCTGTTGGATGATCAAATATCTTATGGCCTTCCCGTTCCTCCATTCGGGTGCCTGAAACTTCAAATTTACCGATAGTTACGTCCTTTAAAACTCGAGTCTTTTCTTGTGTACAAATCCCTACGTCATTGTAGCATCGTGAGTCCGATTACCGCCCGGTCACCTTCGTATCCTTTATCTGAGTCTGTTGCATGATCAGATATCTTATGGCCTTCCCGTTCCTCCATTCGGGTGCTAGAAACTTCAAATGTATCGATAGTTACGTCCTTTAAAACTGGTGTCTTTTCTTGTGTACAAATCTCAACGTCATTGTCGCATCGTGAGTTCGATTACCGTCCTGTGACCTTCGTATCCTTCATCTGACTTTGTTGCATGATCAGATATCTTATGGCCTTCCCGTTCCTTAATTCGGATGCCCAAAACTTCGAATGTACCGATTGTTACGTCCTTTAAAACTCGAGTCTTTTCTTGTGTACAAATCTCTACATCATTGTCGCATCTTTAATCCGATTACCGTTCGATCAGCTTCATATCCATTATCCGAGTCTGTTGCATGGTTAGATATCTTATGACCTTCTCGTTCCTCCATTTGGGTGCCCGAAACTTCAAATGTACCGATAGTTACGGACTTTAAAACTCGAATCTTTTCTTGTGTGCGAATCTCTATGTGATTGTCGCATCGTGAGTCCGACAACCGTTCGATTAGCTTCATATCCTTTATCTGAGTCTGTTACATGGTTAGATATCTTATGGCCTTCTCGTTCCTCCATTTGGGTGCCCGAAACTTCAAATGTAACGATAGTTACGTCCTTTAAAACTCGAGTCTTTTCTTGTGTACGAATCTCTATGTGATTGTCGCATCGTGTGTCCGATTATCGTTCGGTAAGCTTCGTATCATTTATCTGAGCCTGTTGCATGATTAGATATCTTATGGCCTTCCCGTTCCTCCATTCGGGTGTGCGAAACTTCAAAGGCACCGATAGTTATGTCCTTTAAAACTCGAGTTTTTTCTTGTGTACGAATCTCTATGTGATTGTCGCATCGTGAGTCCGACAACCGTTCGATCAAATTCATATCCTTTATCTGAATCTGTTGCAATATCAGATATCTTATGGCCTTCCTTTTCCTCCATTCGGGTGCCCGAAACTTCTAATGCACCGATAGTAACGTGCTTTAAAACTCGAGTCTTTTCTTTTGTACGAATCTCTATGTGATTGTCGCATCGTGAGTCCGATTACCGTTCGATCAACTTCATATCCTTTATCTGAGTCTATTGCATGATAAGATATCTTATGTCCTTCCCGGTGCTCAATTCGAATGCCTAAAACTTCAAATTTACCGATTGTTATGTCCTTTAAAACTCGAGTCTTTTCTTGTGTACAAATCGCTACGTCGTTGTCGCATCGTTAGTCCGATTACCGTTCGATCAGCTTCATTTCCATTATCTGAGTATGTTGCATGATCAAATATCTTATGGCCTTCCCGTTCCTCCATTCGGGTGCCCGAAACTTCAAATGTACCGATAGTTACATCCTTTAAAACTCGAGTCTTTTCTTGTGTACGAATCTCTATTTCATTGTCGCATCGTGAGTCCGATTACCGTCCTGTCACCTTCGTATCCTTTATCTGAGTCTGTTGCATGATCAGATATCTTATGGCCTTCCCGTTCCTCCATTCGGGTGCCCGAAACTTCAAATGCACCGATAGTTACGTCCTTTAAAACTCGGGTCTTTTCTTGTGTACGAATCTCTACGTCATTGTCGCATCGTTAGTAAGATTACCGCCTGGTCACCTTTGTATCCTTTTTTTTTGGTAAAGGAGTCGGCACTCCGGTAAATATTATAAACCATAAAAAATATGTACAATCAAACCGGCTTTATGGACCTTACAAAATATAATACCTATAAACTATAGTCCATAAAGCCAAATCCATCCATTACAAAACCACTAACTACCACTAATAAAACCCACTAACCATAGTCTATGCATACAAAAGCCCAACCCCAAAGCCCACTACCTCTATAAGCCCATACATTCATAACCCACAAACTAACTAAAACAAAATCTTTACTTAAGTCTTCATTCTGCATTCTGAACTTTGACTCTTCATACTCTATCTCATTGGCTCCATCTTTGTCTATCTTTAAACTTCCCATACAACCCTCCAGCTTAGCTTGAATCCATAACCTGTGAAACTCCTGCTGAACAAACAGCACCTTGAATATAACCCAGCTATCTACATTATTCTTTGACCCATATTCTGAAATAGCAGCTGTTGCCTTCCATCTTTTAACTATAAGCACTTCATTCCAAATAGCAGCACTTGAATCTTTCAAATCTATGCACATCTTCAACATACCTTTGCAGCACCAGCATATACTCCATCCATATAAGCTAATTAGAACATTCCAGCAGCCTTTAATCAACCCAACCCCATTCACCAGCACAGCCTTTTCAACACAAATCATAGAAAATACCACATCACCCAACCCATTAATAACCATATCCCATAACAGACCAAACAAACCAGACTCAAAACCTAAACTAAAATCAAGAAACAGGTTATGAAAAGAAACCATAATATCATAGGTTTTCCATCTTTGCTTGGTGCTAGAAAATATAAAACAATTTGGGGTGGAGATCAATGTCCTAAAAGCAAAGATGGAATCCATCCTTATCTCTCCAAAAGTAATGCTCCCCTTGAGCTCAAGATATCCTAACCACCGATAAAACAACGCAGAACTGGGCTCAATTTCATAGAAGGAAACAAAACCCAGCAGAACAGACTCAAAAAATATCATACCAAGAACTTAATAGAAACAAAAGGAAGGCTTAAAAGCCCAGATCTCTACCCAAACGCTTTTAGTACTCCTTATTCCTGCAAGTTCCCATATATATGACCCATTCCCTCCCTTAGGCAAGTGCCTAGACAGACTGACAGACTCAAATTCAAATGAAACAGGGTCAACAAATACCATTTACATGTAAAGGTTCCTGACCAGTGATTGGTGCTAAAAAATAAAAAATTTAAGAATGAGATTAATGTCCTAAAATCACTGATCAGTGCCATCCTTATCTCTCCATGGTGTATGCTTTCTCCAAGCCTCAACAATCCTACTATCCCCTTTAACCAGGCAGAACTGGATTCAGTTTCAAAAAGAAACATGAAATCCAGCAGAACATTTTTGAAAAAAAATAATATATACACAAAACCATTTTCGAGATAAAAAAGGAAGCTTTAACAGCTAGATTTCTACTCATACGCTTATAGTTCTCCAGATTACTGCAAGTTCCCATTTATAAAATCCCTCCCCCCCACTAGGCAAGTACCTATAAACACAGACCTTTAATAACTCAGAACAGAATAGGCTCAACGAATACATATGAATATTAAGGTTTTCCAGCCAGTGGAAGGTGCTACAAAATACAAAATTTGGGGTGGAAAAATATGTCCTAAACCCACTGGCTAGATCCATCCTTATAACTCCCGGTATGTGGCTTACTCCAAGCCCAAAAACTCCTAGATCTCCATACAAACACGCAGAACTAATACCTTCCTTGAATACAATAAAAGGTATCAGCAGAGATTTTAAGTCAAAAACAAACCGAACCACTTCTTTTACAAACTCAGAGTCAAAAATAGGAAGCTTTAAAAGCCAGATCTCTACCCATACGCTTTATGTACACCTTATTACAGCAAGTTCCCAATGATATAGTCCCTCCCACCCCATAGGCCAAGGCCCAAAAACATAGACAGACTTATACCAACAAAGAAACAGGCTCAACAAATGTTCATAACAAACATAGGTTCTTGACCAGTGGCTGGAACTAGAAAATAAAACAAAATTCAAAAAGAACAAGACCCTAAATCCACTGGTCAAATCCAACCAAATGCCTCCCAGTTCAAAGCTGACTCCCAGCCATCTCAATCCTAATCCTCCCAAAGACTTAGCACAGATGCTTATCAAGAAAAGCACCAGAATAGTTATAAAAACAAAAAAATAAAGTTTTGAAAAAACACAGGAAGGTTCAAAGAACCAGATCACTACCCAAACGGACTTTAGTCTCCAGATTACTACAAAAAAACCGATATAAAACCCCCCAGACCCAATTGAAACAATAAAACCCAGCCCATTTTTCCAACCCACACCACCATAAACCTTTATATCCCTCTCCATACCCCTACCACCCATCATCAACCCCACTCTTTGCTCAACACTATACCACATACTCCCTAATTTCATTATCATAGATATCATCCACATAATTTTCCAAACAGAACTCACTAAATCATCCCTCTGCTCAGCCTTAAACTTCATACCAGCCAACTTAAGTTGAACAGTGTCCTGCACCTGCATACATATGACCCTAACAGACCTCTTTTTACCATTAAAAAGCCTGTTGTTTCTTTCCTGCCAAACAACATAAACAGTAGCAGCCAAAACCAATCTCTGAATCCTTCCCCACACAGATTTACCTATATTCATTTTATTAATATACCCCACTATCCCTTCCCAATCATCAGGCATATTTTCCATCTTAGCCAATACCTTCATTCTCCACCATACCAATCTAGAGAAATCACATGAGAAGAATAAATGGTTATGGCTATCCTTGCATTTCCCACACAAACTGCACTTAAACACTTGTTTCATATTCCACCTTTCCATCCTATCCTGAGTAGGGAGCTTAAATGCCAACCATGTAATAAAATAATGTCTAGGTATATTATTACTAAACCAGACAAACTTATGCCAATTAACAACCTCTCCCCCCTGACCATATCATCATACACCACCTTTGAAGAGAAAGGCACAAACTTATCCTTCTCATTTACCCACCCAAATTTGTCAGTTCTACCAACATGCAGCACAGGCAAACTTTCTTCAAATAGCCAAGAATATTTTGACCTCCATTCCTCAGGAACTCTCCACCCATTTTCTCCTATTAATCCAGCCACCTTCAACTTCAAATCAAACCCTGCAGCCCTAATGTCTCTGCTGTTGATCAAATTAATAAGAGGACCTTTAGAATGCCATTTGTCAAACCAAGCATTAATCAACTTCCCATCCCCTATCCTAGCAACACACTTATTTCTAAACATACCCCTACACCCCAAGATTTGCTTCCAAGTCCAGGAGTCAGCATTAGCTTCCTCAACCTCCCAAAAACTACACCCTCTCAACTTGTAAGCATTGATCCACTGAACCCATAAGGAACCTTTATTATTCAAGATATTCCATATATGCTTAGCCATCAAAGCACAATTTCTCTCTTTCAGTCTAGTAATACCCAAACCCCCTTTGCACTTTTTAAAACAAAGTTCATCCCACCCCACTTTAGCACATCCTTGCCTAAACTCCCCTTGGCCCCATAAAAACCCTCTACGGATGCTAATCACATCCTCCAGAATATTATCAGGAAGCATAAACAAGGAAGACCAATAAACTGTCAAAGATGACAATACAGATTTTAATAACTGGACTCTACCAGCATAAGAAAGAAACTGGTTCTTCCAATCAGTAATTCTCCTCTTGACCTTATCCAATAACACACCACAATCCTTTTGATATAACCTCTTGGAAGCCAAAGGGATACCCAGATATTTCATAGGCAAACCACCCACTCTAAAATGCAACATATCCAAAATATTCTTTTGAACCTACATATCCACATTTCCAAACACAATCTCACTCTTCCCCATATTAGGTTTCAGCCCAGAACACCCTCCAAATTCCTCAAGAGCCTCCTTCATCACCTGTATGGACTTTACATCTGCATTACAAAAAATAAACAGATCATCAGCAAAACATAAATGAGTTAAATTTAACTTCTCACATTTCCAATGATACTTAAAATCCTCATTATTCCTGATTCTCCTTTTCATCATTAAATTCAAAACCTCCATAACTAAAGTAAACAAATAAGGCGACATAGGATCCCCTTGCCTCAATCCCTTCTCCCCCCTGAAATAGCCATACAAATTCCCATTCAGGTTGATAGAGTAAGACACTGTTCTGATACAAGTCATAACCCAACCCACAAATTTGATAGGGAACCCAAATAGAGTCAGGCACTTCTCCAAAAAATCATGATCCACAGAATCATAAGCCTTCTGCAAATCCACTTTAATGGCCACTCTAGGATATCCCCTTTTCCAGTCATAACCCTTAACCAATTCCTGGGCTAACAGAATGTTATCACTAATCAGCCTGCCTGGAACAAATGCACTCTGAGCTTTATCAACCAAAGAATCTAATACCCTCATCAATCTATTGCAAATCACTTTGCTTATGCACTTATAAATCACATTACAACATGAAATGGGTCTGAAATCAGACACCACATTAGGGGAAGCCACCTTAGGAACCAGAGAGATAGTAGTAGCATTAATCTGTTTCAAGATTTTTCCAGTTTCAAAAAACTCCCTAACAGCCCCACAGATGTCCCCCCCAATAATCCCCCAAGAAGCCTTAAAAAATTTAGCTGAAAACCCATCAGGGCCAGGTGCCTTATTATCATCAATCTGGAATAAAGCATTCTTGACTTCATCATTAGACACCTCAGCCAATAATCCTTCAACATAACTGGAATCTAATTTATTAAAAAACAAATCATCCCCTTCAATAATATCATCCACCCTATCCTTCTTTCCCATCAGTCCCATATAGAACTTAACAAAAGCATTCCCAATATTACCATCTCTATACTCATTACCCTCACTATCAGAAATTTGATCCAGCTTACCCCTAGCCTACCTCTGCTTAACAGAGTGAAAAGAATACTTATTATTTTGATCTCCTACTTTTAACCAATGCATTTTAGATTTTTGCTTAAGCATACTTTCCTCATCCCTCAATGCCTCATTAAAGGCATCTAAATATATTAGCTCTACCTGCCTTAGATCATCATTCTCAGGATTCATAGAAACCTCATCCTGAACTTTCTCCAATTCCACCCTAACCCTCTCCACTTTTCTGGCCAAATTCCCTTGCTGAAAATTAAGTTTCCTCAAAGGTTTCTTTAATCCCTTTAGCTTACTAACCACCCCAAACATCTTACATCCCTGCACCTCCATATTCCACCCATCCCTCACAATGGGTAGAAACTCCTTCTTATCAACAAGAAAATTCCAAAACTTAAACGGTTTTGGACTATTATCCTGAGAATCCACAAAAGACACCAACATGGGAGAATGATCAGAAGAGTAGTAAGGCAAGAACTTTACTCCCACATTACAAAACACCTCCCTGAATTTACCATTTCCCATAACCCTATCTAATTTTTCCATAATGCCATCAACTTTCCCTGGCTTCTGGTTCCAAGTATAAAAAAGCCCTGAACTAGGAAGATCACAAACATTCAAAGTATCCACACAAGCCTTAAACTCCTCCATCCCATAAATAGAAGTCCCCACATCAGTATTTTTCTCATATGGATCCAGGATAGCATTATAATCTCCCATAACAACCCAAGGATTATTAACAATAACATTAGAATGCCCAATCAGATCAGCCCACAACTCCCTTATACCAACAACATTAGTAACCCCATAAATGACGGAACAAAAAAATCTATCTCCACCACCTAGAGGGCACACTAAGCAATGAATAACCTGTTCCCTCTTTTGCAAAATCACCACATCCATAGCCCTTCTATCCCATCCTACCACAATTCTAACCCAGCTACTACACTGATCAGCATTAGAACACCAATCCCAAATTCCTCATAATTCCCTTACACACCCTCTCAATCCCATTTTTAGTAACTCTTGTTTCAATCAGCCCACACAACTTAACACCATTATCAGTAATCACCCTAGAAATCTGCCTTTGTTTAGAAGTACTTGACATACCCCTAACATTCCAAGCAAGAAATCCAATCTTCATTTAAACAGGAACAGCAACATCAGAATTCTTCATTCCAGAAGAATCCCCAGCTTCATTACCCATATCCTCAGCATCCTGCACCACAGAATCAACAGAAGCACTACAACTCCTATTGGCCTCAATCAATTTAGAAAACATTAATTTATCCCATTGTTCAAAAAACAATTTAACTTGACCAATATTCCATTTTCTCATAATTTCATTAGACGGACAAGTTTTAGTAAGAACATAATGGGCTACCTCATTAAACTGAGCATCATTCATTTTAAAATACCCTGATTTTACATTAACACTAGTTTCAATTTTATTCCTAATATCAGAGTCAACATCCATATTCAAAACCTCATTAGAACTTCCAACATGACCAGCCCCAGACCCCTTCTCAGACTCCTTGACCAAATTCTCTCTATTGTTACCAACCCCAGATCCCTTCTCAGACTCCTTAACCAAATTCTCTCTACTATTACCACCCCCAGACCCCTTCCCAGAATCATTACCAACATTCTCCAACTTCCCAGCCCCAGACCCTTCCACGGACTTCTTAACCGGTTTCTTCTTAACAATATTTCCCCCCTTACCATTCCCAGAGGACTGCCCCACATTATTAACTAATATAGACTTCCCCTTATCATTACCAGTTCCACTATTACCCTCCCCCAACTCATCCCTTAAGACTGCAAAAGTATTCTTAACATTAATATTATTGTTATCATTCTTAACCACCCATTGCCTCCCCCCATTAACATTCCCTTGGTTTTTATTCCCCCCAATAAAACCCCCTTGACTCCCCTGACCTCTATTTCCAGTATTCCCACCATTAGAAGCCCCCTGATTCCCCAGCCCTCTATTACCATTATTCCTCCCATTAAAATTCCCTCCCTGATTTATATCATATCCATTACCCTGAAACCCCCCCCCCCTTTATTACCACCATTATTCACCACCCTATTCCTCCTACCCACAGTTTGATACCCCTCAGCATCAACCCCAGACACAGGAAATTCAGCTTGACTTGCCTGATACAACTCTTTAAGAAGCTGTTCAGTTTTTCCAGCCACCTCTTCAGCAGTCAAAACTCTATTCTTGCACCCTTCATAATCATGTCCAAACACTTTACATGCAGAACATTTCTTAATCTTCACCTGATATTCCACTCTAACCTTCTGAATAAAAGCAGCCTTACCAACATCAGGGGGATAGTAAGCATTAACAAACTCAGGCAACACCTTATCAGCTTTAACCTCAACCAACAATCTAGCAAAACCAGCCATACCCTCCTTTTTATTACACCTCACTGCTGTCACCTTATCAAGCATAATAGGATCACCAACACAACTCATCATGCTACTTAAACTCTCTCTATTCCACAACTCCATAGGCATGTTAGGCACAGTAACCCAGATAGGAATGGAACTAGGCTCAACCTGTTCCAGATTAACTCCCACCTCCCACTTCCTAATACACAGAGGAACATCATTGATCAACCAAGGACCCTTATTAATGGTTTCCATCATACCCACTTCAGACTTGAATTTAAAGAAAAATATACCACTCCCATTAGAAGATACCTCAACCAATCCATACTTCTTCCACATCCTAAACAAATGGTATCTGACCATACCAATAGAAAGAAATTGCCCAACTATAACCATAGAGATAAGTACTATAAGCAACTCTAGCCTCCATCAACTTCTCAGGTTTAATCACTGCCACCACTTCTCCTGATTCAAGCACCTTTGGAGGAACAAATGCCATTTTGGTCTCCAGCACTTCCAATGATTTATCCCTAGCAATATCAGCAAAAGATGCTACTGACTTTCCTTTATCACTCCCCCCTTCACCATCTTTAACAGCATTAAACACCACATCTCCTGTCTCAACCCCTGTACTCATGATAGATTTAGGAATAGGTTTTAATTTGCTAATAAAAGGCATATCCTCCTTGGTCACTTTATAAGGACCCATCTTAGCAGATGTCTTACTGATCAACTTCTTCATAGAAGAAGTCTTCAATATTCCTCTCCAAGGCAACCTAGTAGTAATGTCTCCCTTCTTAACCACATCCTCACCACCCTCCTCCATAGTTTCACCCTCCTCATTACCCTTCACTTCAGCCCCACTCTCTTCTTTCTCCTCCTTAGCCTCCTCTTCTTTATCCTTAACCTTAGTACTGCCACCACCCAAAGTAATATTACCCTCATCATCAACAATAACTTTACTCCCAGCCCTAGGACTATAAGACCACTGCTGATTAGAAGCTGACAGCTTCAGCCTTAACTCATTTGCTTTCCCCTCATCCACACTATTATTCTTCCTCCCCACTTTCAACTTAATAGGAGCTACATTAGAGTTACCCTCATTAACCACTTCCAGTACCTCCTGAGCAGACACTATATCAGGTAAAATCTCTTCACTATTACCCAAACCAAAATCACTCTCAATCCTCACATAATTACCTTCACCCCATAGCACTTTCCTAGACTTCATATAAGTATTCTCATTCCTAATAGATCTCTTTTTCCTCTTCTCCAAGAATACAAAATTAGCCCCCAAGCCAGCATCAAAAACATTAGAATTAACATCCAATTGAGCAACCAAACCCCCTTTGCTCTGATCCTTCATCAAAACATCATTATCAGCAGAACAGTTAGACAAACAACTACCATACCCCAACCTACTCATAAACCCAGCAACAACTTGCATAATAAGCCCATAGCGCCCAGCCAGCTTACTAGCAAATGACAACTCCCTACCAGCAATCTCATCTTCAACCATACGATTAACAGTCTCCAATTTACCCAACCCAGCCAGCTTAATAATTGGTAACGTTTCATTCATCAACCGATGTTTCCAATTATCACCAAACAGGGTAACAAACAAACTCACCACATCAGGACTGAAAATAAGGGAATCCTTCTTACCTGAGTTAAAACGATTGAGAATAACCTGCTCCAAAGTCACCTTCCCCTCAGATTCCGAAGACCTAGATCCCTCCATATCATTAACACCCAAAATATCAGGAGGACCCTTAGGAGGGGGCTCCGTAATCGGAACCCTAGCTACCGGATCCATAAGCTAACAACCGTAACAGGAGAACAGAGAACAATAAAGGAGAACATAGAGCAAAAAGAAGAAGAAAAAAGGGTTAGAAAAGGGCGGGAAAGAGAAACACGAAGAAAAACCCCTGAATCGCCCAATTCAGAGAGAAAAACCAGCTTCGTATCCTTTAGCTACCTTTGTATCCTTTATCTGAGTCTGTTGCATGATCAGATATCTTATGGCCTTCTCGTTCCTCCATTTGGGTGCCCGAAACATCAAATGTACCGATAGTTACGTCCTTTAAAACTCGAGTCTTTTCTTGCGTGCGAATCTCTCTGTGATTGTCGCATCGTGAGTCCGACAACCGTTCGATCAGCTTCATATCCTTTATCTGAGTCTGTTGCATGATCAGATATCTTATGGCCTTCCCGTTCCTCCATTCGGGTGTTCGAAACTTCAAAGGCACCGATAGTTACGTCCTTTAAAACCCGAGTTTTTTCTTGTGTACGAATCTCTATGTGATTGTCGCATCGTGAGTCTGATTACCGTTCAATCAACTTCATATCCTTTATCTGAGTCTGTTGCATGATCAGATATCTTATGGCCTTCCCGTTCCTCCATTCGGGTGTCCAAAACTTCAAATGCACCTATAGTTACGTCCATTAAAACTCGAGTCGTTTCTTGTGTACGAATCTCTCTGTCATTGTCGCATCGTGGGTCCGATTAACGTTCCGTCACCTTCACGTCCTTCATCTGAGTTTGTTGCATGATCAAATATCCTATAGCCTTTCCGTTGCTCCATTCGGATGCCGAAAACTTCAAATGCACCTATAGTTACGTCCTTTAAAAATCGAGTCGTTTCTTGTTTACGAATCTCTCTTTCATTGTCGCATCGTGAGTCCGATTAACGTCCTGTCACCTTCGTGTCCTTCATCTGAGTTTGTTGCATGATCAGATATCTTATGGCCTTTCCGTTGCTCCATTCGGATGCCGAAAACTTCAAGTGCACCTATAGTTACGTCCTTTAAAAATCGAGTCGTTTCTTGTTTACGAATCTCTCTTTCATTGTCGCATCGTGAGTCCGATTAACGTCCTGTCACTTTCGTGTCCTTCATCCGAGTTTGTTGCATGATCAGATATCTTATGGCCTTTCCGTTGCTCCATTCGGATGCCCAAAACTTCAAATATACCGATTGTAACGTCCTTTAAAACTCGAGTCTTTTCTTGTGTACAAATCTCTACGTCACTGTCGCATCGTTAGTCCGATTACCGTTCGATCAGCTTCAAATCCATTATCTGAGTCTGTTGCACGGTCAGATATCTTATGGCCTTCTCGTTCCTCCATTCGGGTGCCCGAAACTTCAAATGTACCGATAGTTACGTCCTTTAAAACTCGAGTCTTTTCTTGTGTCCAAATCTCTATGTGATTGTCACATCGTGAGTCCGACAATCGTTCGATCAGCTTCATATCCTTTATCTGAGTCTGTTGCATGGTCAGACATCTTATGGCCTTCCCGTTCCTCCATTCGGGTGCGCGAAACTTCAAATGCTCCAATGGTTACGTCCTTTAAAACTCGAGTCTTTTCTTGTGTACGAATCTCTATGTCATTGTCGCATCGTGAGTCTGACAACCGTTCGATCAGCTTCATATCCTTTATCTGAATCTATTTCAATATCAGATATCTTATGGCCTTCCTTTTCCTCCATTCGGGTGCCCGAAACTTCTAATGCACCGACAGTAACGTGCTTTAAAACTCGAGTCTTTTCTTGTGTACGAATCTCTATGTGATTGTCGCATCGTGAGTCCGATTACCGTTCGATCAACTTCATATCCATTATCTGAGTCTATTGCATGATATAATATCTTGTGTCCTTCCCGGTGCTAAATTCGGATGCCCAAAACTTCAAATGTACCGATTGTTACGTCCTTTAAAACTCGAGTCTTTTCTTGTGTACAAATCGCTACGTCGTTGTCGCATCGTTAGTCCGATTACCGTTCGATCAGCTTAATTTCCTTTATCTGAGTCTGTTGCATGATCAGATATCTTATGGCCTTCCCGTTCCTCCATTCGGGTGCCCGAAACTTAAAATGTACCGATAGTTACATCCTTTAAAACTCGAGTCTTTTCTTGTGTACGAATCTCTATTTCATTGTCGCATCGTGAGTCCGATTACCGTCCTGTCACCTTCGTATCCTTTATCTGAGTCTGTTGCATGATCAGATATCTTATGGCCTTCCCGTTCCTCCATTCAGGTGCCCGAAACTTCAAATGCACCGATAGTTACGTCCTTTAAAACTCGGGTCTTTTCTTGTGTACGAATCTCTACATCATTGTCGCATCGTTAGTAAGATTACCGCCCGGTCACCTTTGTATCCTTTATCTAAGTCTGTTGCATGATCAGATATCTTATGGCCTTCTCGTTCCTCCATTTGGGTGCCCGAAACTTCAAATGTACCGATAGTTACGTCCTTTAAAACTCGAGTCTTTTCTTGCGTGCGAATCTCTCTGTGATTGTCGCATCGTGAGTCCGACAACCGTTCGATCAGCTTCATATCCTTTATCTGAGTCTGTTGCATGATCAGATATCTTATGGCCTTCCCGTTCCTCCATTCGGGTGTTCGAAACTTCAAATGCACCGATAGTTACGACCTTTAAAACTCAAGTTTTTTCTTGTGTACGAATCTCTATGTGATTGTCGCATCGTGAGTCTGATTACCGTTCAATCAACTTCATATCCTTTATCTGAGTCTGTTGCATGATCCGATATCTTATGGCCTTCCCGTTCCTCCATTCGGGTGCCCAAAACTTCAAATGCACCTATAGTTACGTCCATTAAAACTCGAGTCGTTTCTTGTGTACGAATCTCTCTGTCATTGTCGCATCGTGAGTCCGATTAACGTCATGTCACCTTCGTGTCCGTCATCTGAGTTTGTTGCATGATCAGATATCTTATGGCCTTTCCGTTGCTCCATTCGGATGCCGAAAACTTCAAATGCACCTATAGTTACGTCCTTTAAAAATCGAGTCGTTTCTTGTTTACGAATCTCTCTTTCATTGTCGCATCGTGAGTCCGATTAACGTCCTGTCACTTTCGTGTCCTTTATCCGAGTTTGTTGCATGATCAGATATCTTATGGCCTTTTCGTTGCTCCATTCGGAAGCCCAAAACTTCAAATATACCGATTGTAACGTCCTTTAAAACTCGAGTCTTTTCTTGTGTACAAATCTCTACGTCACTGTCACATCGTTAGTCCGAATACCGTTCGATCAGCTTCAAATCCATTATCTGAGTCTGTTGCACGGTCAGATATCTTATGGCCTTCTCGTTCCTCCATTCGGGTGCCCGAAACTTCAAATGTACCGATAGTTACGTCCTTTAAAACTCGAGTCTTTTCTTGTGTGCGAATCTCTATGTGATTGTCGCATCGTGAGTCCGACAACCGTTCGATCAGCCTCATATCCTTTATCTGAGTCTGTTGCATGGTCAGACATCTTACGGCCTTCCCGTTCCTCCATTCGGGTGCGCGAAACTTCAAATGCACCAATGGTTACGTCCTTTAAAACTCGAGTCTTTTCTTGTGTACAAATCTCTATGTCATTGTCGCATCGTGAGTCTGACAACCGTTCGATCAGCTTCATATCCTTTATCTGAATCTATTTCAATATCAGATATCTTATGGCCATCCTTTTCCTCCATTCAGGGGCCCGAAACTTCTAATGCACCGACAGTAACGTGCTTTAAAACTCGAGTCTTTTCTTGTGTACGAATCTATATGTGATTGTCGCATCGTGAGTCCCATTACCATTCGATCAACTTCATATCCTTTATCTGAGTCTATTGCATGATAAGATATCTTATGTCCTTCCCGGTGCTCAATTCGGATACCCAAAACTTCAAATGTACCGATAGTTAAGTCCTTTAAAACTCGAGTCTTTTCTTGTGTACAAATCTCTACGTCATTGTCGCATCGTTAGTCCGATTACCGTTCGATCAGCTTCATTTCCTTTATCTGAGTCTGTTGCATGATCAGATATCTTATGGCCTTCCCGTTCCTCCATTCGGGTGCCCGAAACTTCAAATGTACCGATAGTTACATCCTTTAAAACTCGAGTCTTTTCTTGTGTACGAATGTCTATTTCATTGTCGCATCGTGAGTCCGATTACCGTCCTGTCACCTTCGTATCCTTTATCTGAGTCTATTGCATGATCAGATATCTTATGGCCTTCCCGTTCCTCCATTCGGGTGCCCGAAACTTCAAATGCACCGATAGTTACGTCCTTTAAAACTCGGGTCTTTTCTTGTGTACGAATCTCTACGTCATTGTCGCATCGTTAGGCCGATTACCGCTCGGTCACCTTTGTATCCTTTATCCGAGTCTGTTGCATGATCAGATATCTTATGGCCTTCTCGTTCCTCCATTTGGGTGCCCGAAACTTCAAATGTACCGATAGTTACGTCCTTTAAAACTCGAGTCATTTCTTGCGTGCGAATCTCTCTGTGATTGTCGCATCGTGAGTCCGACAATCGTTCGATCAGCTTCATATCCTTTATCTGAGTCCGTTGCATGATCAGATATCTTATGGCCATCCCGTTCCTTCATTCGGGTGCGCGAAACTTCAAATGCACCAATGGTTACGTCCTTTAAAACTCGAGTCTTTTCTTGTGTACAAATCTCTATGTCATTGTCGCATCGTGAGTCTGACAACCGTTCGATCAGCTTCATATCCTTTATCTGAATCTATTTCAATATCAGATATCTTATGGCCATCCTTTTCCTCCATTCGGGGGACCGAAACTTCTAATGCACCGACAGTAACGTGCTTTAAAACTCGAGTCTTTTCTTGTGTACGAATCTATATGTGATTGTCGCATCGTGAGTCCGATTACCATTCGATCAACTTCATATCCTTTATCTGAGTCTATTGCATGATAAGATATCTTATGTCCTTCCCGGTGCTTAATTCGGATACCCAAAACTTCAAATGTACCGATAGTTAAGTCCTTTAAAACTCGAGTCTTTTCTTGTGTACAAATCTCTACGTCATTGTCGCATCGTTAGTCCGATTACCGTTCGATCAGCTTCATTTCCTTTATCTGAGTCTGTTGCATGATCAGATATCTTATGGCCTTCCCGTTCCTCCATTCGGGTGCCCGAAACTTCAAATGTACCGATAGTTACATCCTTTAAAACTCGAGTCTTTTCTTGTGTACGAATGTCTATTTCATTGTCGCATCGTGAGTCCGATTACCGTCCTGTCACCTTCGTATCCTTTATCTGAGTCTATTGCATGATCAGATATCTTATGGCCTTCCCGTTCCTCCATTCGGGTGCCCGAAACTTCAAATGCACCGATAGTTACGTCCTTTAAAACTCGGGTCTTTTCTTGTGTACGAATCTCTACGTCATTGTCGCATCGTTAGGCCGATTACCGCTCGGTCACCTTTGTATCCTTTATCCGAGTCTGTTGCATGATCAGATATCTTATGGCCTTCTCGTTCCTCCATTTGGGTGCCCGAAACTTCAAATGTACCGATAGTTACGTCCTTTAAAACTCGAGTCATTTCTTGCGTGCGAATCTCTCTGTGATTGTCGCATCGTGAGTCCGGCAACCGTTCGATCAGCTTCATATCCTTTATCTGAGTCCGTTGCATGATCAGATATCTTATGGCCATCCCGTTCCTTCATTCGGGTGCGCGAAACTTCAAATGCACCAATGGTTACGTCCTTTAAAACTCGAGTCTTTTCTTGTGTACAAATCTCTATGTCATTGTCGCATCGTGAGTCTGACAACCGTTCGATCAGCTTCATATCCTTTATCTGAATCTATTTCAATATCAGATATCTTATGGCCATCCTTTTCCTCCATTCGGGGGCCCGAAACTTCTAATGCACCGACAGTAACGTGCTTTAAAACTCGAGTCTTTTCTTGTGTACGAATCTATATGTGATTGTCGCATCGTGAGTCCGATTACCATTCGATCAACTTCATATCCTTTATCTGAGTCTATTGCATGATAAGATATCTTATGTCCTTCCCGGTGCTCAATTCGGATACCCAAAACTTCAAATGTACCGATAGTTAAGTCCTTTAAAACTCGAGTCTTTTCTTGTGTACAAATCTCTACGTCATTGTCGCATCGTTAGTCCGATTACCGTTCGATCAGCTTCATTTCCTTTATCTGAGTCTGTTGCATGATCAGATATCTTATGGCCTTCCCGTTCCTCCATTCGGGTGCCCGAAACTTCAAATGTACCGATAGTTACATCCTTTAAAACTCGAGTCTTTTCTTGTGTACGAATCTCTATTTCATTGTCGCATCGTGAGTCCGATTACCGTCCTGTCACCTTCGTATCCTTTATCTGAGTCTATTGCATGATCAGATATCTTATGGCCTTCCCGTTCCTCCATTCGGGTGCCCGAAACTTCAAATGCACCGATAGTTACGTCCTTTAAAACTCGGGTCTTTTCTTGTGTACGAATCTCTACGTCATTGTCGCATCGTTAGGCCGATTACCGCTCGGTCACCTTTGTATCCTTTATCCGAGTCTGTTGCATGATCAGATATCTTATGGCCTTCTCGTTCCTCCATTTGGGTGCCCGAAACTTCAAATGTACCGATAGTTACGTCCTTTAAAACTCGAGTCATTTCTTGCGTGCGAATCTCTCTGTGATTGTCGCATCGTGAGTCCGACAACCGTTCGATCAGCTTCATATCCTTTATCTGAGTCCGTTGCATGATCAGATATCTTATGGCCATCCCGTTCCTTCATTCGGGTGCGCGAAACTTCAAATGCACCAATGGTTACGTCCTTTAAAACTCGAGTCTTTTCTTGTGTACAAATCTCTATGTCATTGTCGCATCGTGAGTCTGACAACCGTTCGATCAGCTTCATATCCTTTATCTGAATCTATTTCAATATCAGATATCTTATGGCCATCCTTTTCCTCCATTCGGGGGACCGAAACTTCTAATGCACCGACAGTAACGTGCTTTAAAACTCGAGTCTTTTCTTGTGTACGAATCTATATGTGATTGTCGCATCGTGAGTCCGATTACCATTCGATCAACTTCATATCCTTTATCTGAGTCTATTGCATGATAAGATATCTTATGTCCTTCCCGGTGCTTAATTCGGAAACCCAAAACTTCAAATGTACCGATAGTTAAGTCCTTTAAAACTCGAGTCTTTTCTTGTGTACAAATCTCTACGTCATTGTCGCATCGTTAGTCCGATTACCGTTCGATCAGCTTCATTTCCTTTATCTGAGTCTGTTGCATGATCAGATATCTTATGGCCTTCCCGTTCCTCCATTCGGGTGCCCGAAACTTCAAATGTACCGATAGTTACATCCTTTAAAACTCGAGTCTTTTCTTGTGTACGAATGTCTATTTCATTGTCGCATCGTGAGTCCGATTACCGTCCTGTCACCTTCGTATCCTTTATCTGAGTCTATTGCATGATCAGATATCTTATGGCCTTCCCGTTCCTCCATTCGGGTGCCCGAAACTTCAAATGCACCGATAGTTACGTCCTTTAAAACTCGGGTCTTTTCTTGTGTACGAATCTCTACGTCATTGTCGCATCGTTAGGCCGATTACCGCTCGGTCACCTTTGTATCCTTTATCCGAGTCTGTTGCATGATCAGATATCTTATGGCCTTCTCGTTCCTCCATTTGGGTGCCCGAAACTTCAAATGTACCGATAGTTACGTCCTTTAAAACTCGAGTCATTTCTTGCGTGCGAATCTCTCTGTGATTGTCGCATCGTGAGTCCGGCAACCGTTCGATCAGCTTCATATCCTTTATCTGAGTCCGTTGCATGATCAGATATCTTATGGCCATCCCGTTCCTTCATTCGGGTGCGCGAAACTTCAAATGCACCAATGGTTACGTCCTTTAAAACTCGAGTCTTTTCTTGTGTACAAATCTCTATGTCATTGTCGCATCGTGAGTCTGACAACCGTTCGATCAGCTTCATATCCTTTATCTGAATCTATTTCAATATCAGATATCTTATGGCCATCCTTTTCCTCCATTCGGGGGCCCGAAACTTCTAATGCACCGACAGTAACGTGCTTTAAAACTCGAGTCTTTTCTTGTGTACGAATCTATATGTGATTGTCGCATCGTGAGTCCGATTACCATTCGATCAACTTCATATCCTTTATCTGAGTCTATTGCATGATAAGATATCTTATGTCCTTCCCGGTGCTCAATTCGGATACCCAAAACTTCAAATGTACCGATAGTTAAGTCCTTTAAAACTCGAGTCTTTTCTTGTGTACAAATCTCTACGTCATTGTCGCATCGTTAGTCCGATTACCGTTCGATCAGCTTCATTTCCTTTATCTGAGTCTGTTGCATGATCAGATATCTTATGGCCTTCCCGTTCCTCCATTCGGGTGCCCGAAACTTCAAATGTACCGATAGTTACATCCTTTAAAACTCGAGTCTTTTCTTGTGTACGAATCTCTATTTCATTGTCGCATCGTGAGTCCGATTACCGTCCTGTCACCTTCGTATCCTTTATCTGAGTCTATTGCATGATCAGATATCTTATGGCCTTCCCGTTCCTCCATTCGGGTGCCCGAAACTTCAAATGCACCGATAGTTACGTCCTTTAAAACTCGGGTCTTTTCTTGTGTACGAATCTCTACGTCATTGTCGCATCGTTAGGCCGATTACCGCTCGGTCACCTTTGTATCCTTTATCCGAGTCTGTTGCATGATCAGATATCTTATGGCCTTCTCGTTCCTCCATTTGGGTGCCCGAAACTTCAAATGTACCGATAGTTACGTCCTTTAAAACTCGAGTCATTTCTTGCGTGCGAATCTCTCTGTGATTGTCGCATCGTGAGTCCGACAACCGTTCGATCAGCTTCATATCCTTTATCTGAGTCCGTTGCATGATCAGATATCTTATGGCCATCCCGTTCCTTCATTCGGGTGCGCGAAACTTCAAATGCACCAATGGTTACGTCCTTTAAAACTCGAGTCTTTTCTTGTGTACAAATCTCTATGTCATTGTCGCATCGTGAGTCTGACAACCGTTCGATCAGCTTCATATCCTTTATCTGAATCTATTTCAATATCAGATATCTTATGGCCATCCTTTTCCTCCATTCGGGGGCCCGAAACTTCTAATGCACCGACAGTAACGTGCTTTAAAACTCGAGTCTTTTCTTGTGTACGAATCTATATGTGATTGTCGCATCGTGAGTCCGATTACCATTCGATCAACTTCATATCCTTTATCTGAGTCTATTGCATGATAAGATATCTTATGTCCTTCCCGGTGCTCAATTCGGATACCCAAAACTTCAAATGTACCGATAGTTAAGTCCTTTAAAACTCGAGTCTTTTCTTGTGTACAAATCTCTACGTCATTGTCGCATCGTTAGTCCGATTACCGTTCGATCAGCTTCATTTCCTTTATCTGAGTCTGTTGCATGATCAGATATCTTATGGCCTTCCCGTTCCTCCATTCGGGTGCCCGAAACTTCAAATGTACCGATAGTTACATCCTTTAAAACTTGAGTCTTTTCTTGTGTACGAATCTATATTTCATTGTCGCATCGTGAGTCCGATTACCGTCCTGTCACCTTCGTATCCTTTATCTGAGTCTATTGCATGATCAGATATCTTATGGCCTTCCCGTTCCTCCATTCGGGTGCCCGAAACTTCAAATGCACCGATAGTTACGTCCTTTAAAACTCGGGTCTTTTCTTGTGTACGAATCTCTACGTCATTGTCGCATCGTTAGGCCGATTACCGCTCGGTCACCTTTGTATCCTTTATCCGAGTCTGTTGCATGATCAGATATCTTATGGCCTTCTCGTTCCTCCATTTGGGTGCCCGAAACTTCAAATGTACCGATAGTTACGTCCTTTAAAACTCGAGTCATTTCTTGCGTGCGAATCTCTCTGTGATTGTCGCATCGTGAGTCCGACAACCGTTCGATCAGCTTCATATCCCTTATCTGAGTCCGTTACATGATCAGATATCTTATGGCCATCCCGTTCCTCCATTCGGGTGCGCGAAACTTCAAATGCACCGATAGTTACGTCCTTTAAAACTCGAGTTCTTTCTTGTGTACGAATCTCTATGTGATTGTCGCATCGTGAGTCTGATTACCATTCGATCAACTTCATATCCTTTATCTGAGTCTCTTGCATGATCAGATATCTTATGGCCTTCCCGTTCCTCCATTCGGGTGCCTGAAACTTCAAATGCACCGATAGTAACATCCTTTAAAACTCGAGTCTTTTCTTGTGTACGAATCTCTATGTGATTGTCGCATCGTAAGTCCGATTACGATTCGATCAACTTCATATCCTTTATCTGAGTCTGTTGCATGATCAGATATCTTATGTCCTTCCCGGTCTTTAATTCGGATGTCCAAAACTTCAAATGTACCGATAGTTACGTCCTTTAAAACTCGAGTCTTTTCTTGTGTACAAATCTCTACGTCATTGTCGCATCGTGTGTCCGATTATCGTTCGGTCAGCTTCGTATCATTTATCTGAGTCTGTTGCATGATCACATATCTTATGGCCTTCCCGTTCCTCCATTCGGGTGCCCGAAACTTCAAATGTACTTATAGTTACGTCCTTTATAACTCGTGTCTTTTCTTTTGTACGACTCTCTATGTCATTGTCGCATCGTGAGTCCGACAACCGGTCGATCAGCTTCATATGCTTTATCTGAGTCTATTGCATGATCAGATATCTTATGGCCTTTCTATTCCTCCATTCGGTGCCAAAACTTAAAATGCACCGATAGTAACGTGCTTTAAAACTCGAGTCTTTTCTTGTGTACAAATCTCTACGTCATTGTCGCATCGTTAGTCCGATTACCATTCGATCAACTTCATATCCTTTATCTAAGTCTGTTGCATGATCAGATATCTTATGGCCTTCCCGTTCCTCCATTCAGGTGCCTGAAACTTCAAATGTATCGATAGTTACGTCCTTTAAAACTCGAGTCTTTTCTTGTGTACGAATATCTATGTCATTGTCGCATCGTGGGTCTGATTACCGTCCGGTCACCATCGTATCCTATATCTGAGTCTGTTATGTGATCAGATATCTTATGCCCGTCCCATTCCTCAATTCAGATTCCCAAATCTACAAATGTACTGATTGTTACGTCCTTTAAAACTCGAGTCTTTTCTTGTGTACAAATCCCTACGTTATTGTCGCATCGTTAGTCAGATTACCGTTCGATCGTCTTCGTATCCGTTATCTGTTGGGTTAATATGAGACCACAGTTACCAGGTTTATCCATGTTTAGTTATATGTTAAAGTTGGAGGGTTAGATATGTAGTTAAAGCATAGTTTATGCTGAAAACCCTAAGATGCGTACTTAGCACACGGAGACTGCGAACTTAATGTTAAGTTCGCAGTCCTCAGTTTTCCCTATAAATAGAAGCTCATTTGTGCAGCTAGGGTTAGGGTTTTTGATGTATCTTTGAGAGCACAAGTTGTAAAGATGCGAACTTATCTAATGTGCGAACTTGTATCATCCATGGTTGTTTGAAGCAGAAATCTTTAATGGAATCGTGTCTTTATGTTTCTTGTGTGTCGGTTCTTATAATCTTCATCTAGTTCTTTAACTTGTCTTGATTAATCAACTAAAACACCTAACAAATAGGTGTTTCTAGTTGATAACAATCTAGTGCACACTTAAGATCTAGTATTTTGGGACTACAATTTGGTATCAGAGCCTCTGTGCTCGAGATTGTATCTATCTAAAGATATCAAAACCCTCCTTGTTAGTTTTTACTTTCAAGTTTTTCAAAATTTTAGTGTTTATCAAAGTTTGAATATTTTCATTGTTTTGCCTTAAAATCTCGTGAAAAGTGTTTCTAAGGTGTTTAAAAGTTATTATCTTCATTAGAAACATCATTCAAGAGCTTCAAAACAATTGAAAATCTCTTGGACATGTTTTTGGAAAGTTAAAAATTTTCACAGCCGAGTTTGCGCACTTAAGTGCGAACTTAGCTCAAAATCTGCGAACTTGTTTCTTGTTTGTGAGTACTTGTTTCTTGCCTGTGAGTACTTGTCTCAAAAACTGGGTACTTGTTTCAAGCATTAATTACTTAATTTTGCGTACTTGTCTCATAAGTGTGAACTTGTTTCTTGCTTGTGAGTACTTGTTTCAAGATTTGAGTACTTAGCTCATAAGTTGCATACTTGATATTTCAAGGTGTGCACTTATTAACAGCCACAGCTGCGCACTTAATCCAAAAGTGTGTGCACTTGTGTCTGTGTGAGCACTTAAATTTACACAAGGCTTTATAGCTTTCTCTCTCCTGGCACCACAACTAGGGTTTCTGCATACTTATCTGAAATCTCTAGTTGGTGTGCGAACTTACTGAAAAGGTGCATTTTCTGAGCACTTGGCTAGGGTTACTGCGAACTTAAATCTTAAACGAGAGTTTAAGTGTCTGCGTACTTGTACAAGTGCGCAGGCTGATCAGTCAAGACTGAGTACTTGTGCTGCTCTGACTTGGCTGAACTGCGAACTTAAGCCAAAGTGTGTGTGCTACAGGGACTGCGTACTTAACAGGAGAATCAGGGACTTATCTTTGCTGTTTATCTGTTTCAGGTTTCCAAGAACTGCGAACTTAGACTGCAAACTGTGAACTTGAGCTGAGTGCGTACTTACCTGCGTACTTGTGGACTGTTTTGACTTTTCAAGGACTTTGGACTATAACTTGCTAATCAATTCAATCACAACCCTAAAATCAATCTAAAATCAACCTAAAATCAATCTTAAATCATGTCTGGTAACAACTCATTCCAAGTTAACCCCATAACTCAAGCCGAACTTGAAACCGGCACTATAACACGTATTCCCAAGTTGATGGGTGCAGAAGATTATGGCACATGGAAGAACAGAATGAAAGCTTTCTACTTTGTCAACGATCACACCCAATGGAACTCAGTCCAACTCGGACCTCACATTCCCACCAGAACCACTGATGCTGGAGAAGTGTTCAACACTGATCCCACCACATACACTGATCTCGACAAACAACTGCTGCAGAGAGATCACAAAGCCTACGGTGCTCTCACCATGGCTTTGTCAAATGATGTTTACAATATGTTTGAAGAATACGGATCAGCGCACGATCTGTGGTTCGCTCTGAGTGAGTACTATGAAGGCAATGCTGAGATGAGGCAAAACAAACAAGATATGATTCAAAAGGAGTACGACATGTTTGGAAGTATCCGGGGTGAGAGTCTGTCTTCACACATTGACAGGTTCATGAATTTGTTGACCAAGATGAAGAAAGCGGGTATTCCTGTAAACAACCGCAATTCCATCAAGAAGCTGCTCGATTCTCTCCCAAAGGAGTGGAGTGTCCAATGTATGTTGATCAAAAAGGACTACTTGGATGCTCAGTCTACTTTGGCAGATCTCATAAATACTCTGAAATCATTTGAGATGGACATCACTAAAAGAGAAATGAATCAGACTGTCCCGAAGGTGACTCCCAGTGGTGCTATGAAGAATCTGGCCTTGATGGCTCCAATTGGTGATATGAGTTCAAGTTCGTTGCATTCGTATGTGGATTCTGCAGGGATTGGTAGTTCAAGTTCTGGGAAAGCTCCAATGTATCCTGAAAGGGCTGCAAAGACTCTAACTCCACAGGCTGCTAAACTGGCTGCTGAACATGTGGAACTTTTCAACTCTTTCATGAGCAGTTTTGAAGCTTTGAAGACAGGAGAAATTAAGAATGAGATGATGTCTCCAGAGGATATGTACCAGGTTGACCCAGATGACATGGAAGAGATGGATTTGAAATGGCAGATGGCTATGATCACTTTACGAGTGAAGCGTTTTCAAGACAGAACCGGAAGAAGAGTTGGTATGGGAAAGGCTGGGTTTGATAAGTCCAAGATCAGGTGTTACAACTGCAAGGTCCTCGGGCATTTCAAGTACGAATGCCCCACACTGAACCAAGCTGAAATCAAGCCTGCAAAAAGGTTGGTGGCCATAACCGATGGTAATGAGGGAAATGATAAGGAACCACAAAAGGCTTTGGTTGTTGAAGATTTTGACTGGGGAGAAGAGGCGGCCGCTGCTGAAGCTGAAGTTAACAAAGCCCTGATGGCCACAACCTGCACCAAATCTTCAAATGGTGTAAACTCTGTTGAAGGATCGTCTGCTGAGGTTCTAAAGGGGGAAATGCAGAAGTATGCCGGGCTGAAGAGTGTGTTGACTGATGAGAAGGTGAATGGTGAGAAAAGAGAGGAAGCGCTGATTGCTGAGAAGACTTCATCTGAGAAGGTCGCTGAGGAGGTGAAGAGCTCTTCTAAGAAAGCTGAGGAAAGGGACATGGTAAATATTCCTTTAGAAATTAAATCTAAACTGTGCTCACCCAGGTGTGTTACAGCTGTCGCATACTGTTTATCACACAACAGACGAGTTTTAAGAGAAATGGATGACATTCGTAAAATAAATACTGAAATGAAAGAAAATGAGTGGGCATATCAGCGAAAGTTAAATGCAACTCTAGCTGAAATGCAAACTTTAAAAGAATTTGTGCTTAAGAAAGATTTTCTGATAAACGATTTAACCTCAAAACTAGAGAAATCTAGAAATGAGACAACTCGTCTTCAAATTGTTGTGGATAAATGGAATGTGAGCAAACGGGCTCAAGCTGATATAATCGAATGTGGAAGACAATCATTCGTAAAGGATGGAATTGGGTATAAGGATAAGAATGGAATCGAAAGATCTCTATTCTTACCCTTGAGCCAAAGTGAATACATACCCATTCCATCACCTCATCCAAAAAATGACCTTTTTGAAAATAAATGTGATGAATCTGAGTCAAATACTAACATAAGTAAAAGTAATGCAGATGTGACCCAACAGGCTCAGGTGGAGGATGATGTGTGTTGTGGTGGCCAGACAGTGGGTTTAGGACATCCGGGTGCCAATTACTCAACAGTGAATTGGTTTATCTGGAACAATGAAAATTCGAAAAACAATTCTATTTTGGATGAATGTAAAACTTTAACTAAATCGGATGACTGTAATAGTTTGCCTAGGATGGATGACTGTAATAGTTTAACTAGGTTGGATGACTGTAAACTTGATTTAAAAGGGGCTGTGGCTCCCGATGATAGGAAGCCTCCTATCAAACGATCTAATGTTTGTGTTGAAAATGTTATTCCTGTGTGTGTTGATCTTAATGCTGCATTCTCTGATGATAATCATGTGGTCAAACCATCTGTGTTTGTGCCAGAACTTAAGCGTAACAGGTTTGGGAAATTTCTCACTGAGGAAATCCCAGAATTTATCCCCTCATCCACAGATGTATCAGGTTCTGAAGAATCACAAAGTGAAACAGGTACCTCAAGTTCTGAAGAATCACTGAGTGATACAGAGAGCAGCTGCAGCTTAACTAATCTGGACATCAATGAAGAATCAAGTAGCAACAGGGAAGAATCAAGCTCAACCGAAAGCTCAAGATCAAACAAGAGCAAGAAAAGAACATCACAACCATCATCATCCAGATCTTCTCCTAAGATCAAGCCTAAGCATTCTAAATGCTTCAGATGTGGAAAAGAGGGTCACGTGGTCAAGAACTGTCACATAAAACCTAAACCACAAAAAGATGTCAAAACACAAAACTCTTTTTCGGATCAATTAAGAAATCTTCAAGAAACCGTAAAAAGTTTTGTTAAAAATACACAAATTTGGAAGAAACAAGAGTCAACTTTGGGAGAAAACCATGACAGATCAAAAATTAAACAAACTTGGATTCCCAAAGTTACTTAAGTTTCAGGAAGAATCACCACTGTACATAGATTTTCTTTAGTTTAGCTTTGTTTCTCTTTTGTTTTTGTTTGTGCAGAATAAATTACAAAAATGGCTGATAGCTCTCATGAGATATCTATGGCATGTCGACAGCGGCGCTTCAAGACACATGACAGGACTGAAAGAACTCCTCAAGAACTATCGGTTCATCGATGGAGAATTTGTAGCGTTCGCTGGGAATGAGAAGGGTGGAAAGATCGTTGGCATAGGAGATGTAGTCTCTGACGCGCTAACACTTGAGGACGTCAACTATGTTCCAGAACTGTGCTACAATCTTTTGAGTGTATCACAAGTCTGTGACAAAGGAATCTCAGTGTTGTTTAACGACATGGAATGCATCTTCCTAAAGCCAGGATTTAAACCATCCACTGACATGATCATGCTAAAAGCCCCCAGACAAAACAATACCTATGTGATAAACATGAGGGATGCCAAGTCTGAACAACCAATGACTTGTCTACTGTCAAAGGCATCCGAGTCAGAGTCACTGTTATGGCACAGGCGATTAGGTCATGTTAACTTTAAAAATCTAAACAAACTTTCTAAACTTAATCTAGTCAGAGGTCTTCCTTCTAAGGAATTCCCCTTTTCTGAAAAATGTTTAGCATGTGCCAAAGGTAAACAACATAAGAAATCGCACAAGTCCAAAACAGTGAACTCAATTGACTCTCCTCTTCAATTATTACATATGGATCTTTTTGGTCCTATCAGTATAAAAAGCTTGGGTAAAAAGTCTTACTGTTTGGTGATTACAGATGACTTCTCTCGCTTTACATGGGTGTACTTCTTGGAATTCAAGAGTGAGGCTGCTGAGACCTTGATGCTGTTCGTTCCTTTGATCGAGAATATAATCAAGTTGAAAGTAAAGTCAATCAGAAGTGATCATGGAACAGAATTCAAGAACCAAACTTTTGTGACGTTCTGCAGCGGGAAAGGAATTCATCTCCAATATAGTGCTACAAGGACTCCTCAGCAAAATGGAGTGGCTGAAAGGAAGAATCGTACGCTTATTGAAGCTGCCAGAACCATGCTCATTGACTCTAAGTTACCGATCATCTTCTGGGCAGAAGCTGTGAATACCGCCTGTTATGTTCTTAACAGGGTCTTGATTGTCAAGCCTCGTGGGAAAACAGCTTATGAATTGCTTTTCAAAAGGAAACCTCTCATTGATTATTTCAGGCCGTTTGGATGTTCTTGCACTCTTCTAAACAACTTTGAGAATATCATGAAGTTTGATGCTGTTGGAGACGAATGTTTCTTTGTTGGATACTCGTCTAGTCAAAAGGCTTATCGAGTATACAACAAACGCACCAAGATGGTTCTGGAATCCTTTTATGTTGACTGGCAAGAATCCAACTCTACCAACGTTGGAACCGGTCCTGACTGGTTCTTCGATGTGGATGTTGTGTTCAATCACTTTGTCATTCCTGAACAGCAAGCTCATGCAGAACCAGCTCCTGAAAATCAAGCCACAAGCTCTTCTCCCTTTGGAAATATTCTCTACTCTTCTGATGATGAAGTCGCACCGTTTACCACCCGTTTCTCTCCTCTGGTTGCTGATCCTATTGTTCCTCAACTTAATAATGGTGATACTACTGCTGAAACCTCTAACATTCCTGAAAGCACGTCAAATGCTGAAGGAACACAATCAAATCAGCAGTCTGTAAATGATCCATCCAGTTCTTCTACACCTGGAGATCATCTCTCGAACCTTCCTCTTCAAGTGCAAGAAGAAGAAAACATGGGATTTAAATCTTCTAAGAACCATCCAATTGAAAATGTCATTGGACCAATCAGTGAGGGTGTTCTTACCAGAAATCAGACAGACAAGCTCAACACTGCTCTCTCAGCATTCTTATCTCAAACAGTACCTTTCAGCATTGAAGACGCGGTTAGAGATGCAAGCTGGGTTGAGGCCATGCAGGAAGAATTGTTTCAGTTCAGAAAGCTAAAAGTGTGGGAGCTCGTTGATCTGCCTGAAGGAAAATATCCCATTGGGACAAGATGGGTTTTTCGCAACAAGATGGATGAACGGGGCGTGGTAATCAAGAACAAAGCTCGTCTAGTTGTTCAAGGATTTCGTCAGCAGGAGGGGATTGATTATGAGGAAGTCTTCGCTCCAGTCGCTCGACTTGAAGCTATACGCATCTTCTTAGCATATGCTTCATATCGAAATTTTAAAGTCTTTCAGATGGACGTGAAGAGCGCTTTCTTATATGGGAAGATCAAAGAAGAAGTCTATGTGTGCCAACCGCCCGGATTCGAAGACCCTCATCATCCAAACAGATACTACAAATTGGACAAGGCTCTCTATGGTCTCCATCAAGCTCCTAGAGCTTGGTATGAGACCTTGTCCTCATATCTGTTACAAAATGGATACACGAGAGGGAAGATCGACATGACCTTGTTCACCAAAGAAGTCAACAAACATTCTATCCTTGTTCAGATTTATGTTGATGATATTATCTTTGGTTCAACTGACGAAAATTTGTGCAGGGAATTTGAAAGCATCATGAAGTCTCAATTTGAAATGAGCATGATGGGAGAACTATCATTTTTCTTAGGTCTTGAAGTCCAACAAAAGGAAGACGGTATTCTCATCCATCAAGCAAAATACACAAGAGACATTCTGGCAAAGTACAACCTGTCGGATTGCAAACCATCCAACACTCCTTTTGCAGCTCAAACAACACTTGTACCAGATCTTGAAGGACCTTCTGTGAACCCGCACACTTACCGTTCTATGATTGGCTCCTTGATGTATCTTACAGCCAGCAGACCGGACATCATGTGGGCAGTTGGATGCTGTGCTCGCTTTCAGTCAAATCCAAAGCAATCTCATGAGACTGCAGTCAAAAGAATCTTCCGCTACCTCAAAGGAACACCAAAACTTGGTTTATGGTATCCTAAGAGTGACAATTTTGACCTAATTGCGTACTCTGATAGTGATCATGCAGGTTGCAGGATTGATCGAAAGTCTGTCTCTGGTGGCTGTCAATTTCTTGGAAACCGGCTCGTGTCATGGCAAAGCAAGAAGCAGACCACTGTGTCGATATCTACTGCTCAAGCTGAGTACACAGCCGCATCCAGTTGTTGCTGTCAAGTGTTGTGGATCCAAAATCAGCTGTTGGATTATGGTTTGAATATCATGAGAACCCCTATCTACATTGACAATGATGCCTGTCGTGACATCGTGAAGAATCCAATTGATCATTCGAAAACTAAACATATTGAAATTCGGATTCATTCAATTCGCGATGCGCACGACAAGGGGTACATTCAGGTGTTGCCTATAGATACTGCTGATCAAAAGGCAGATATCTTTACCAAAGCTTTCGACAAAACCCGTTTTCGTCAGTTGGTAACTTGGTTAGAAATGATCAACTTTGAATGATTTAAAAAAAAAAAAAAAAAACTTTACTTTGTGAATAAATTATAGAAAAATCTTATGTTTTAAAATAAAATAAAGATTTTTGGGGGAGAAATAAACCGGTAGATCCCTGAATTTGCAAGTTTTAAAAAAAAAACTTTTTCCAAAACAATCAAGAAATGATAGGAACTAATCATATTTGTCAGCATGTGAATAGGACCCAGAGGACGTTGTGGCTTCAAGCAACGACATGTCGGTAGATTCAGCCTGGAATTGAGTAAACTGCTAAAAGATGACAAACTAAAAGTCTACACGAGGTGCTGGATTCCCACTGTGCTTCAGGCTTGCACAAGCTGAGTCCGGTCATACACAGGTTGAGAGATCAAAAGACACAGAAAATTTTGTGCATAAGCAATCAAAAGACACCTAAGAGTGCAAGCTACCAAAGCGGGGCTATCAAAATCAAAATGAGCAACAAAAGACACGCAATGTTAGTGACGTGCAAACATATAGATAGCTCAAAAAGCAATCAGATGATCATCTTCTCTGTTATGGGAACATAGACCTGAAGCTCTCATCATCTGATTGACATAATGATCATCTTCTCTGCTTATGGAAACATAGACCTGAAGCTCTCATCATTATATCTCAATAAACCTTGAGGATTGGTAGGCTTACACCTGGCACAAGTGGGGTCCATTAACATGTCGTCAATATTACCAAAACATGATAAAGATCATCATATAAAGTATGTTGAAAGACGAGAGGCATGGATTTAAGTGGACAATTATACCGACAGTTTTTCTTGGGCTACAGCTATCCAAAGGAAAGTTGAAACGTGGTCTGGCAGGTATGACTGGTATGATCTTGATGCAAAAGGTGAGAAACGGTTGATCTCTAAACTCAAATCTTTGGTTAAAAAGGTTATTTTTCTTGTTTGTGGGCCTGCGAACTTAACAGCTCTTAGTGGGCCTGCGAACTTAACAGATTTGTAAGCCTTGTTGGGCCTGCGTACTTGCCTGGGCTTTTGGGCCTGCGCACTTAAAGGTCAAGTACGCGGCCCAACCACTGTTCCTATAAATACGCACTTTTCTTCAGTTTTAACTTTTTACTAGAAATTTTTTTTACAAGCCCTAATTTTCATCTCAACATCTCAGCCACCATCACCACCGTATTCTTCATTTTAACCACCGTAGTCCACCACCAAACCACCGTGTGCCACCCTTCTTAATCCATCCCTTCTATTCTCTTTAGTGTTTGTGTGTTGTTAAAGGTAGTTAAATGTTTCTAACCAAATCTCTTCGTGTATTGACAGGATCTGAGATTGAAACATTGATAAAATCAGTTTGATTTTTGGGTTTTTGATAAACTGCGCACCTAAAACTTGAAGATCTGCGCACTTGTTTCATATGAATGCGCACTTGCCTCATATGATTCAAGAATCAAAACCCTAATGTGACAGCGTACTTAAGTGTGAACTTGAAATCCTAAACGAAAGTTTAGGTGGCTGCGTACTAGTCTAGTACGCAGACCTGATCACCCTTCCCAAGCCGTTACCATGCCCAAATCATCAGACTGCGTACTTGATTTCCATGACCAATGTCTGCGTACCAAGCAATAAGTACTCAGTCAAGGCTGAGTACTTAGATGCGCACTTGATTTGGCTGCGAACTTAGTCTGTGTGAACTTAAGATTGGACAAATTTTGACCATTGACTTGACTTTTCAGGACATTTGACCGGACTACGTAACTTGACTAATTCATCCGTAAACCGTAACTGGACTTAAATGACTATTAATATGGAAAACGAAACAAATCATATACACGTTAAAATCTAATCCATAAAATAAATAACACACGTAAAACCAACTTGAAACCAAACCTAGTCTAAGTACGTCGTCCGTCAAATAAAATGAAGTGTCTGTCAATTAGTCAATTCAAAATCAAAATTCTAACTTAATTTTCGTGCACGTGTCCAAAACAGGTGGCTCTTGAATGGGATCCCAGGGGAATGCACAACTAGGCAATAATTCTGGAAACTGACGATTCAAAGTTTCGAGACGTTGTTGCATGGATCAGGAGAAGCAGGATCGGATATGCGGTAGAGCAGCAAGTTGAAGTATACAGCTCTCATATTGAAGACTTCTGGAGATCTGCTAGAGTGGAAACAGTGGCTCGTGTCAAAAGGATCAAAGCCACAGTAAGGAACAAGGCAGTTATCATCACAGAAGACACAGTGAGAAATGTTCTAAGATTTCAGGATCGACCAGAAACTGTTAGATCTTTACCGAAGACTGTGATTCATCAAGAGTTCTTGAACTTTGGATACAAAGGAGACTTCGATGCAAGGGGTGATATCAAAAAGAGTCATTTAACCAGAGATTGGAAGCTTATCTGTCATGTATTCCTGATGTCTTTATGTCACCGAAAAGGGGGTTATAATGCACTCAGTCCCGACTGGGCAACAGCCATGATTAAAGTCTGCAAGAATGAGCCCTTTAATCTGTCGGGATTGGTATTTGATTGTATGGTGAGGAATGCTCAAGCTGAGAAGAAGAAGTGGACGATGTATCCCCGGTTTGTTCAGATGATGATTAACTCGCAGCATGAGGATCTGCCCCTTGGTGATAAATACGGTTTTGCCAAGGGTGCACGATTCTTCACTGAGTGCAACACACCTGATTGGGAACCCATGCTGGAAAGCATGTACTCTGCTCAACGCTATCCAGTTGTTATGAAGCTATTCAGTGAGATGAAGAGAAGACGACAATATGCTTCTAGAACTCAACAACCAGCTGCAACCGAACCTGAACCTACTGAACCTGCTCCTACTGAACCTGCTACCACTGTTCCTGTTACTACAGTGCCTCAGCACACTGCTGAAGAAGTTGCCCGTGAAAGATCTGTTGGTAAAAGAGCAGCAACTGATCCTGTTCCTCAGAGGCCGACCAAAAGAAACAGGCCTACTGGTTTACTACAGGAAGGGAGAGAATCATTGACTCCCGAGGAACTTGAAATAGCTGAGGCTGCCAGACAGAATGCTGAGATTGCAAAGGCAGAAAGAAGAAGGAGGAGAGAACAGCTGCCCGAGTCTGAAAGACCACGGGTCATGACAGAAGAAGATGAGGAAAATGAAGCGATTTTGGAGTCAATGTTTGGTGTGGAGGGTCAACCTGGGCCTTCCACTGACAGGCCAGGGCCCTCTACTGCCAGGCCTGGTCCTTCATCAGCTAGACCTCCTATTCCCAAGCCTCCCGCAAAGAAACAATCAGTACCTTCCTCGTCAGTTCCTGGTGCATCTCGTCAAAAACCGGTGCATCAAGAATTGTATGAGAAGTTATCTAAGGAGGTGGGAAAGAATGCCGCCAAGGAAATCTGTATGTTGAAGAATCAAATCTATAATAATCAGGAGTTGAGAAAGAAGCTAAAGAAGTTGAAGCACAAGAACCGAAGTCTTGAAAAGGTGGTTAAAGATCAGCGCTATTTGATTAAGTTTCAGACTGAGGTCCAGATGAAGATGTTTGATATGCTTCAGGAGTTAAAGACTCAGGGTACCGATGCTCCAAAACTGACGTTTGATGAAGTGTTTGATTTCGGAAAATTTATGGAAGAAGAAAAGGAGAAAGAAAGAAAGGAGGAAGAGAGTGATGTAGATGAGGTCAGTGAAGACGAGATGCCTGAGACGTTTGTAGAAATCGGTGCGGGGGAAAACACAGTGTATGAAATGGATGATGGGTACGTATTGGATCCTGAGAGAGCCAGTTGGTTTCCAAGAAGACCAATCACCATTCCGGCGTTGCACCAGACCATTCACCATACTCGTGCATCTCATCAGGAAAGAGTTGTCTGCTGGGGATATGATGGGTTTAAACGTCTTTTCTTTGTGAAGCGAAGGGGAGGCGTCATTCAGTATTTCAAGGGAAGACCGAATTTGAAGTCCCTTCCAAGATGGGACATTCGAGAGATGTGCAGAACACCTTTTCTAAACCATTCTGGGTGTACCACTGCTGACATGGTGTCTGTGTTTATTGAAGATGAATGTGCACGTGACTTCAAAAACTGGAAGCCACAGAAGCCGAGGCGAAGGATGTCGAAGAAAAGAATTGATCCTGCAACCGGACGGGGAATGATAACCTATGTGATAGACCCTCCAGATGTCGTCACTAGGGTTCCCATTCGTCCAGAGCTTCCTGTGCTTTTGGCAGACTTCAAGAAGTGGTTTTATGATAGCAGAACCGGTGAAGCCGTAATCAAACTGAGAGACGATACAGAGGCATTGAGAATAGTTGATCCAGTGGACGTGTTTGCTCTGAATCCATCTGATTTAACTACTCTCTTTGCTAATCAGATAAATGTTGGTGCTGGTAATGTGTTGTTTGAGGAAGCTGTCTTGTTTAGAAGGGCTGTGGAAAGAGCGCTGAAGCGAAAGCAAGAACTGATCGATCTGGTGGCGAAGATCAACGCAGCTGACAAAGCGAAAGATGACAGAGCGCTAGCTGCTGCTGCTGCTGCTGCTGCAAAGAAATCAGAAGCTGAAGCTACTCCAGAGGTTCAAACACAAGCTTCTCCAGCAACAGCTAATCCTGAACCTGAGCCTTCACAAGTACCACCAGTCTCTCCAAGCACAGCTCCAGAGACTCAGCAAGATCAAACAACTGTAGATCTAGCTGAGTTATTCATTCAAGAGCGACCCTCTGAAGTGACATCCACTGAAGAAACACATGCTGAAGTACCTCATACTGAAGAACCAATCATTGAAGAAAGCATAGTTCAAGCACTCCCGGCACAGCAAGCAAGAGAAGAGGGGGAGTTGAGTGATGTCGAGATAGATTGATAGTGTAGCACTGGTAGCTGTGGTCTAGGGGGAGTATTGTTGGGTTAATATGAGACCACAGTTACCAGGTTTATCCATGTTTAGTTATATGTTAAAGTTGGAGGGTTAGATATGTAGTTAAAGCATAGTTTATGCTGAAAACCCTAAGATGCGTACTTAGCACACGGAGACTGCGAACTTAATGTTAAGTTCGCAGTCCTCAGTTTTCCCTATAAATAGAAGCTCATTTGTGCAGCTAGGGTTAGGGTTTTTGATGTATCTTTGAGAGCACAAGTTGTAAAGGTGCGAACTTATCTAATGTGCGAACTTGTATCATCCATGGTTGTTTGAAGCAGAAATCTTTAATGGAATCGTGTCTTTATGTTTCTTGTGTGTCGGTTCTTATAATCTTCATCTAGTTCTTTAACTTGTCTTGATTAATCAACTAAAACACCTAACAAATAGGTGTTTCTAGTTGATAACAATCTAGTGCACACTTAAGATCTAGTATTTTGGGACTACATTATCTGAGTCTGTTGATGATCAGATATCTTATGGCCTTCCCGTTCCTCCATTCGGGTGCCCGAAACTTCAAATGCACCTATAGTTACGTCCTTTAAAAATCGAGTCATTTCTTGTGTACGAATCTCTATGTCATTGTCGCATCGTGAGTCAGATTACCATTCGATCAACTTCATATCCTTTATCTGAGTCTGTTGCATGATCAAATATCTCAGGTCCTTCCCGGTCCTCATTCGGATGCCCAAAACTTCAAATGTACCGATTGTTAGGTCCTTTAAAATTCGGGACTTTTTTTGTGTACAAATCTCTACGTCATTGTCGCATCGTTATTCCGATTATCGTTCGATCAGCTTCATATCCTTTATCTGAGTTTGTTGCATGATCAGATATCTTATGGCCTTCCCGTTCCTCAATTCGGATGCCCAAAACTTCATATATACCGATTGTTACGTCCTTTAAAACTCGAGACTTTTCTTGTGTACAAATCTCTACGTCATTGTCGCATCGTTAGTCCGATTACCATTCGATCAACTTCATATCCTTTATCTGAGTCTGTTGCATGATCAAATATCTCATGTCCTTCCCGGTCCTCATTTGGATGCCCAAAACTTCAAATGTACCGATTGTTAGGTCCTTTAAAATTCGAGACTTTTTTTGTGTACAAATCTCTACGTCATTGTCGCATCGTTATTCCGATTACCGTTCGATCAACTTCATATCCTTTATCTGAGTTTGTTGCATGATCAGATATCTTATGGCCTTCCCGTTCCTCAATTCGGATACCCAAAACTTCATATATACCGATTGTTACGTCCTTTAAAACTTGAGACTTTTCTTGTGTACAAATCTCTACGTCATTGTCGCATCGTTAGTCAGATTACCGTTCGATCAGCTTCATATCCTTTATCTTAGTCTGTTGGATGATCAAATATCTTATGGCCTTCCCGTTCCTCCATTCGGGTGCCCGAAACTTCAAATTTACCGATAGTTACGTCCTTTAAAACTCGAGTCTTTTCTTGTGTACAAATCCCTACGTCATTGTCGCATCGTGAGTCCGATTACCGCCCGGTCACCTTCTATACTTTATCTGGGTCTGTTGCATGATCAGATATCTTATGGCCTTCCCGTACCTCCATTCGGGTGCTAGAAACTTCAAATGTATCGATAGTTACGTCCTTTAAAACTGGAGTCTTTTCTTGTGTACAAATCTCTAGGTCATTGTCGCATCGTGAGTTCGATTACCTTCCTGTGACCTTCGTATCCTTCATCTAACTTTGTTGCATGATCAGATATCTTATGGCTTTCCCGTTCCTTAATTCGGATGCCCAAAACTTCGAATGTACCGATTGTTACGTCCTTTAAAACTCGAGTCTTTTTCTTGTGTACAAATCTCTACATCATTGTCGCATCGTTAGTCCGATTACCGTTCGATCAGCTTCATATCCATTATCTGAGTCTGTTGCATGGTCAGATATCTTATGACCTTCTCATTCCTCCATTTCGGTGCCCGAAACTTCAAATGTACCGATAGTTACGGACTTTAAAACTCGATTCTTTTGTTGTGTGCGAATCTCTATGTGATTGTCACATCGTGAGTCCGACAATCGTTCGATTAGCTTCATATCCTTTATCTGAGTCTGTTGCATGGTTAGATATCTTATGGCCTTCTCGTTCCTCCATTTGGGTGCCCGAAACTTCAAATCTAACGAGAGTTACGTCCTTTAAAACTCTAGTCTTTTCTTGTGTACGAATCTCTATGTGATTGTCGCATCGTGTGTCCGATTATCGTTCGGTAAGCTTCGTATCATTTATCTGAGTCTGTTCCATGATCAGATATCTTATGGCCTTCCCGTTCCTCCATTCGGGTGCCCGAAACTTCAAATGCACCGATAGTTACGTCCTTTAAAACTCGAGTTTTTTCTTGTGTACAATTCTCTATGTGATTGTCGCATCGTGAGTCCGACAACCGTTCGATCAACTTCATATCCTTTATCTGAATCTGTTGCAATATCAGATATCTCATTGGCCTTCCTTTTCCTCCATTCGGGTGCCCGAAACTTCTAATGCGCCGATATTAACGTGCTTTAAAACTCGAGTCTTTTCTTGTGTACGAATCTCTATGTGATTGTCGCATCGTGAGTCCGATTACCGTTCGATCAACTTCATATCCTTTATCTGAGTCTATTGCACGATAAGATATCTTATGTCCTTCCCGGTGCTCAATTCGGATGCCCAAAACATCAAATGTACCGATTGTTTTTTTTTTGGAAAAGGGGAAAACCCCGGCAAACAATTATTGATCAAAAAACAAGTACAAGACAAAGACTAACCAAGACCCGGGACATAGACCCAAGATCTTAAGTTAGCCCAAAAAGAAAAAAACAAAACTAAACATAGAACTAAGAACCCGGGCCAGCCTATACAAGATATTCTAAGCCCAACAAAAATAAAAACAAAAATATAAAAGGTTCAACAAAGCCCAATAACATAAATAAAAAATAATCAACAAGAAACAAGAACCCAAAATCCACTCCACACAATCCCGTCTTCCATACCAGGCTGCTCCGTCTTCAATCCAACTTCCATTAGCCCAACTTCCAAAATGAAATCCCAAGAAAACATTCGAAGCCCGCTAATCCATAACCAGATATAACAGCCCAACCGCCATCCTTCTATCAAGCAAATTAAAACCATATCAGCCCAGTAAACTATAAACCCAATACAGCGAGCGATTAAGATCCAATCACACATCCAGCATATCTTCCAATCCATAGCTTCAACGAAATTACCAGTCCATTCCATAACCTTCCTCCTAAAACTACCATTTCCAGAAACATAAGACAACCAGAACCTTGACCAGAATCCAGTAACAACATTCCCATTAACATCAAACCTGTTAACAACACACTGATTCTTGTTCCCAGCCCATTGACATACTCTGTTGACTCCCCATCCAATTATCACAGCAACTATACAATGATCATGATCTAAAATCCCAGCACATAAACACTTGTATTCCATCCAGCCTAGCATACTCCATTGTCCAAACCACTCATCATAATTCCCAAACACCAGATGACATAAAGAAGCCTTGCAAATACCAGAAATCTTGTTCAGAAAAAACATATGAACCACGAATTCATATGCAACTATAGGATCATAATAAACATCAATCTGTATCCCTTTTAGTTCCATACAAACAATGATCATAACCAAGTAAGCTCCTATAGTTCCCCAAAAATGCCAATCAATGAGAGAGTGGACTTTCCTCTCAATACTAAGTATAGAGAACAAATGCATCATGTCAAAGACATAGGCTGCAGCAACATGGATCCAAATAAGCCTGCAATCTTTAAAAACCTCCACCAAAGTAGTGGCATTACTAGGCATATAGGACCCAATAGCTTCCAACCTCATTACAAAAACATTAATATCAAGTAAGCCTAAAACATACCAGCTCAGCAGTAGCAAACAGAACTCTAATATCCTATTTAACCACATCCAGTTCTTAGCACCAACAGCTTTATTTTCAACCATAACAGCCCCCTTAATCCATTTAACCCTCTGCATCAATTGATACATCTGCACATCTCTAATTATAATGGCTAAACTGCCCCTGCACATGATCCTAATACAATTACCCCACAAACACCACCAAGACCATTGTTCAACAGGTATCCTGCCACATTTTACAATTTGCATAACCTCAACTACCTTCCTCAACCCTTCTTCAACCCAACCCATATTGACCCATCCCATCAAAATCCCACAAGGGATAGACTCAAAAGACTCAAAGACTAAAAAACAAGCAAAAAGGCTGACAAAGAAAACAAAAAGAATTCTGAGGGTTCCCATGTTGTTGGAAGGAGCTAAAAATAAAAAATATACTGAGAATAATGACCTATTGCCAACAGCATAGTCCAACCTTATGTCTCCCTTGTTTATGCTCCCCCTGAGCCTCAAAAAACCTAACCACCAATCATATAACGCAGAACTGAAACAGAGTGTCAATAATGGACCAAAATCTCTGATCAGTGACTCAACCCATAATTGTTTAAGCAACCCATCCCATATTCCCAGGATAAAAAGCAGAAAAAATAAGACAAGAGAAAAAAGAGAAAGAGCTGGAAAAGAATGAATAAAGATCTCTACCCAACGTATTATAAGTCTCCATATGCCTCCAATACCCAATAATATCCCCCCTCCCCTGAGCAAGTGCTCAGAAGACACACACAGGCTAACACCAATACACACACTCAAACTATACAGGTTTTTGTTCCTCTGCCAGGATCTAGAAAACAATAAAAATAAAATGAAAAACAAAGAAAAGAAGGGGAATAATGGCCTAAAAACAGAGAAACAATGCTTCCTTATCTCTCCAAGGTTAGTGCAAACCTCCTGCACAAAAGTACCTAGAACCCCATAGGCTAAGGTGAAAACATTCATACTGGCTAAAGAAGAGCCACTATGCATGCAATATCCTAATTCCCTAAAGTTTAAACTTAAGAATAGAGCCATAGGTGTATGAAAAACACACCAGCCACATAACACAGGGTTGGTACTAGAAACTAAGGTAACTACCCACAGGCTTTTAACCATCCAGATAACTCCTTGATTCCCATAACATCCCTTCCCCCACATCCAAGCAGATGTAAAAGACTCAAGACACCAAATCAAGAAAAGGTATTGAAAAAGAAAGACTATCAAGGTTTCAAGGCCATATCTAGATCTAGAAAAGATAAAAGACACAACAAAGAGCATAAACCTAAAGATATGACCTTGTTCCATCCTTATAACTCCAAGGCTTTGTCTTTTCCCAAGACCAAACAACCCTACCTCCTTAACACAGATATCAGAATTGATACTAGACCTGTAACCAGGCACAAGCACCAACAGAATGAGACTCCATTTATATAAGTTGACACACCAATACCAATACAGAGACAAAGGAAGAAAAAGATCAAAACAACAGGAAGCATGGGATATCCCACACCAGATCTCTACCCATCGCTGAAATGACCACCTTATGACTCCCAAGGCTCCCATAGACCCACCCTTCCCACAATCATTCCAGACCAAGTTATTAAACTGACTCATTAATAATAAAAACAAGATCACCCAGCCCAGAACCAGATTCACCATATTTACCATTATAATATAGTTAAGTTTATTAGTAAAAAATAACCCCCATGGCCTTAAGCCATCCCTACAAACAAACCAAACCCAAACAACCTCCCTCACAACCCAGACCCATAAAAGGATAATTAAGAACAACATTGGGGAACCTGTTTGAGAGGATCCTTCCATACCACCTTAAAGCCCCACATCCTGCTGAATTTGACACTGCTAACAGAAGCCTGAATCTTCAATCCCAACAATTTAAGCCTTACAGCATCTCTGATAATAGCACACAGAGCTTCAGCAGATCTACTCTCCTTTCTAAAAATCCTAGTATTTCTTTCTTGCCATATAAAATACACCATGGCAGCCAAAACAAGCCTCTGAATAATACTTTTAGCAGACCTCCCTAGCTGAGCAGAGGACAAAATTTGCACACACTCCAACAGCCTAGCAGGAACATCCTCCAGCCCAGCCATCCCCTTCATTCCTTCCCAAACCAATGTAGAAAAAGGACACTCAAAAAACAAATGTTAATGACTATCTCTTGTTTCCCCACAAAAAAGCACATAATAGGTTGTCCCTGGCATCCCAACTCAACAACCTATCCTGAGTAAGGAGCCTTTGATGGCAGGCCAGCCATAGAGTAAAAGCATGCCTAGGGATAGATTGGCTAAACCACACCACTTTAGCCCATGGGACCTCATCCCTATGCAGACTCAAATCCTTAAAAATAACCTTAGTTTCAAAAGCCACCAGAGTTTCTTCCTTAGTCTTCGAAAAGACACTATCCTTCTTCCCTTATATCAGTAGAGGAGGCCTCATCTGGGAAAGACAAGGATATTTGCTATTCCACTCCTCTGGCCATACCCAAGCTCCATTACTAATGACATCAGCAACTGTAGAGGTAAGAGACAGACCACTCCTATGAATATCCCTAGGAGAAATAAAGGAGCACAAAGGACTTAAGGGGCACCAATTATCATACCAGTCAGAAATAGAATGACCATCCCCTATACTTTTTAAACAGTGAGCCCAAATAACTTCCCTATTTTTCAAAAGACTTTTCCAGCTCCAACTAGCCTCACCCTTTTTAAAAAAAACCCCAAAAACTCAACCCTTTTAATCTAAACAATCTAATCCACTTAGTCCATATAGTATCCTTCCCTGAAATTAAATTCCAGATATGTTTAGCCAAAAGAGCTTTATTCTGGACTTTTAGAGACTTAATACCAAGTCCCCCTGGCTCTTAGGACAACACACAGAATCCCAGGACACTCTAACCTTTCCCTTAGCAGAATCAGATTGGGTCCATAAAAACCTATTCATGATCCTCTCAATATCCTCTATGACACCACTAGGCAGTAAGAACACAGAAGCCCAATAAATGTGCATAGAAGACAAAACAGACTTTATTAGCTGTAACCTCCCAGCAAAAGAAAGGGATTTATTCTTCCAGTCATCCACCCTTTTCCTCACTTTCTCCACTAGAACTGAACAGTCCCTAGAATACAGCTTTTTTGACAGTAATGGAACTCCTAAGTATCTCACAGGAAGAACCCCTACTTTAAAAGGAAGCAAGGCTTTCAGTATATCTTGCATCTGAACAGACACATTCCCAAAGTACATGGTACTCTTACTCAGATTAGGAATAAGCCCAGACACTGAGCTAAACTCCTCCAAAGCCTCCTTTACCACCCTCACAGAAGTAGAATCAGCATGAGAAAAAACCAATAGGTCATCTGCAAAACAAACATGAGTCAGATTTAATTCCTTGCAACACCAATGGTATTTAAAATTTCCACTCTCAGCAATTCTTCTGTCAAAGATAACCTTTAGAACCTGCATCACAATGGTAAATAAATAAGGAGACATAGGATCTCCCTGTCTCAAACCTCTCTTACCCTTGAAATATCCAAACATCTCACCATTAACATTAATAGAGTATGCAGCAGATCTGATGCATGTCATAATCCATGCAATCATACAAGGGTGAAAACCAAAGTTCACCAAACAGGACTCCAAAAAATCATGATTAACTGTATCATAAGCCTTCTGAAGATCAATCTTCAAGGCAACCCTAGGGTGATTAAAATGTTATCACTAATCTGCCTATGATAATTCCTAAGAAGCTCCTGGGTGATTAAAATGTTATCACTAATCTGCCTACCTGGAATAAAGGCACTTTGACACTCATCAACAATTAAATCCAAAGAACCCTTAATCCTCTCACAAATGATCTTAGTTATGCACTTATAAAGCACATTACAACAAGCTATGGGTCTGAATTCAGTAACACTCCTAGGATTGGAGCATTTAGGGACCAAGGAGATAATGGTAGCATTCACTTCCTTCAATAACTTCCCATTATAGAAAAATTCCTTAATAGCACAACACACTTCATTCCCAATGATAGGCCAGGCAGATCTAAAAAACTTAAAGGAATACCCATCAGGCCCAGGGGCTTTATCAATATCAATATCAAAAATAGCCTTCCTGATTTCTTCATTGGATACCTCCCTAACCATCTGATCAGCCACCTCTCTTGGCAACTTAGTAGCAAAGAGAGCACTAGGATCCCTTATAGCTAAGACCTCACTATTACTCCCCATAAACCCTTCAAAATGTCTCACAAAGGCATTACCAACCTCCTCCCCCTCAAAAAAAGACCCATCCTTATCCAGGACAGAATTGATCCTATTCCTACTCAACCTACCTTTAATGGCCTTATGAAAATAAGAAGTATTCTGATCCCCAACCCTTAACCACTCAACCTTAGCCTTCTGTTTTAGGAATAGCTCTTCATCCAAAGAGGCTTTTTTGAGGGCATTGACCAGGATAACCTCCTCCTCTCTCAGCTCAACATTATGAGGATCATCCACAACAGCAGATTGAACTTTACCTAACTCCAAAGAAATGGTCTTAACCTTTTCAGTAAGATCCCCCTGCATCCTTCCAAGCTTCCTGAGAGGCTTTTTCAGCTTCTTTAGCTTAGACACAACAGAAAACATAGCACAACCCTGCACAGAACATTTCCAGTTAGATTCAACAATAGGTAAAAATTGAGGCTTACCTACAAGATGATTCATAAACTTGAAAGTCTTTGGTTTCCAAGGCTTCTGGCCCTTCAAGGAAATAAAACCAGGGGCATGATCAGAATGAAAGAAAGGAAGAAAAGAAGCAACCATATCTGAAAAAATATTTAAAAATGAGTTATTGCTCATTATTCTATCCAATTTCTTCAGCAACCCAGTAGTTTTCCCCGGACACTTGTTCCGAGTAAACTTCAACCCTGAAGAAGGGACATCTCCCACACCTATATTCTGACAGCACTCCCTGAAATCTAAAATAGCAGAAGTCACATCAAAACACCCCATAGACCTCTCAGAAGGATCCAGAATGACATTAAAGTCACCCATTATAAGCCAAGGATCATCCTGAGTAGAATACCCAAACTTTTGCAAATCCTACCATAACACTTTCCTTTGACAATTCCTGGTAGACCCATATAAGAAAGAGCAGAAAAAATTGGGAGAACCTTTCAAAGGTTTGACTAAACAATGAATGACCAGAGAAGTAACTTCAATGATCATAACATCAACAATATTAGGCTTCTAACCTATAAGGACTCTAACCCAACTAGCACAGTATTCCTTATTAGAAAACCACTGCCAGCCATTCAAAACCCTATTACACACCTGCCCAAGATTTTGACCTTTGACATGAGTTTCCAACAAACAACATAAACTAATCTCCCTATCATTCAAAACATTCATAACTTGGTTCTGATTGGAATGCTTCATCAAACCTCTAACATTCCAAGATAGAATATTAAGATTTTGAGCAGCCATTGAGAACCAGATTTAACAGAAGAGGAGGACAATACCTGACCCACCTCTGATTGAACACCTTCATCAAGCTTCATGAATTCAGCAGTCTCATCATCCTCAGAGAGCACCTCATTATTCTCAGTCTCCAAAACATCCTCATTATCAGATTCTAGAACAATATCTTCCACTTCATCATAATCCATACCCTCAGGGAAATCATACTTCTGACACATCAGGAAGAAATACTTAGTTTGGACCATATCCCATTCCAAAACTTGCTCTCTAGAAGGGATAACTCTGCAATTAATATAAAACATAACATCCTCAATTTGCTGAGGAGTTAAGTCAAAAGAATAGTCCTCAATAACAGCATCTCTAACCAAACTAGAGCCAGGGGTATAGGGCTTAGCAGGGACACCATTGTGAGGAGGACAATCAGAAGGCTGTTCAAGAGGGGCATTAAAAGGATTAGGGGGAGGAACAGTAGGGACAGAAGTGGACACAGATTTAGTTTCAGGTTGTTTAACAGGAGAAGGTTTGGAAGGTTTAGATGTTTTTGGTGAGGGAGGATTAGCAGGCTTAACAGGGAAAGGTTTAGAAGATGTAGAAGTGGGAACAGAAGCAACATTATCAGCTTCAAGACCATTGTCTTCATCAACCATATTCTCATCATCCAAAATACTAAAACTATTCTTGACCTCAATACGTTTACCCACAAGATTAGTTTTCTTCCCTTTAATACCATCAGTTTTTATTTGAAAGACTTGCTTCCCTTTCCTAACTTCATTACCAATGCCCTCCTTCCCATCCTTTTTAACCCCAGAAGAAGATGCACCATTAGAACCCTTCCTGACTTGATCCTTCTGAAGATCATACTCCATAGCAGCTTGATTCATTTTGAAGCTCTTAATCCTATCCTAGAGTTTAGCCTCCTTTTCCTCCTTGTTACCCTTAAACATATTTCTTTGCCTCAAATTACCTCCTCCATAAGCCCCACTACCATTCCTTCCAATATTTGAACCCTTATTGGGGTTCTTAGCAGCCATACTACGCTTCCACACCAATTGATACCCTTCCTCATCAACAGTTAAATCTATAGAAGCCCCCTTCTTATCTTCATTCACCTTTTCAGCTTCTCTATCCCTAGCTTCTTTCTCCTCAACAGTTAATTCTCTAGCAGTACATTTCTCAAAAGGATGCCCAAACACTTTGCAGAAAGAACATAGTTTAGGCATCTTTTGATACTCAATCATCACCTCAGCAACCTTAGGCTCAGCACCCTCCATTCTAGGATAGAAAGCTCTAATGAATGTAGGCTGAGAATCAGCAGCAGCAATTTCCACCAAGATTCTAGCAAATCCAACCTGCACATTAGTATTCAGACATTTATCCACAGTAATATTATCAAACAATAATGGTTTACCAATACAACTAGCCAGCTCACACAACCCCTGCACATTCCATAACTCCAATGGCACCTCCTTAAACAAAACCCACACTGGCACCCTTTTTGGTTCTGATTTCACAATAGCAGTTCCAACTTCCCATTGGTTCAGCACCAAAGGGATGCCATTAACAACCCATGGTCCAGCTTTCAACGCTTCCAGCATTCCCTCCTTTTTATCAAATTTAAAATAGAACAAACCTTTACCATTGGTAGAAATGTCCTCAATCCCATATCTCTTCCACATCCTGAATAAATTGAATCTAACCCATGCTATAGAGCAAAAAGAACCCACAAAATACCCATACAAATGTTTAGAATAAATCTGCTTAACCTTCTCAACATAATCTTGTTTAATCATAACCACCTTTTCACCATTTTCAAGAGTAGTAGGTGGGCAATACATGATCTGTTTGCTAAATTCAGCAACCTTCTCACCCTTAACAGCATTAGCATATGAAGCCCTCACCTTCTTATCATCAGATTCAGAATCCACAGGTGGCCCAGAAGTGTTATCAACTGATTTGTTGGCAGATGAAGTAGCCTTAAACACATAGTTGTTATCAGCAATGGCCCCTAGAACTGGAGACTTCTGAATAACATCACAGACATTGTCAATAGGCTCTTTTTGCTTCTTCTTCTCAGCCAACAATTCCCTAGCCTTTCCCAAACCCAAAATTAATTCCCTCAACCTCAACTTTTTCCTCTGTATGTTGTCCCTAATCTCCTTAATAGAAAACTTCATATCATTAAACTCAACTGCTTTATTAGCATCACCATCTTCCTCAAAAGGGTCAAAAATTAATCCATCTGCAGTTTTATAACCCAACTGTTTAGATTTAACACAACCAACCTTTTTTATATCAGAAATCTCCTTCTCCATCTGCTCAATAGTCATATTAGCTACAGGAGTAGCACCTATAGCATCAGACATCTCCCCAAGTCTGAAAATAGGGAGAACTGGCACTGCAGCATCCTTGTTAAACTCAAACACCTGCTTCACCTTCTTATTTTTGGATGATAGAATCTTCATAATCTTCCTACCTTCTTGTGTTAAAATGAGTTGTTTCTTGGTAACAGCCTTAAGAGTATTAATATTTTCTACACCTCCTCTCAGCTTCTTACCACACTGCTCATTACTATGACTAATACCAGCCCCAGCAAGCTCCCTCTTACACATTGAACCCCTAGCCTGATTAATATCCTGCACCCCAACTCTACAGTAAAACCATCTAGCAAGAGCCTTAACAATACTCATATCAAATTCAAAAAGATCTTCCACCTCATCATCCTTCATTTTGCAAAACAGCTTCTTATAATGCTGGTGGAAAGCCACAACACTACTCTCAACAAAGTGATCTTCTAAGAGTTTCAGTTTACCCTGCAACCCATTACACTCCATATGCCCCTGACCCACTCTTATACTATCAGCTTTATTAACCAAGTTCCCCCTAGACCCAATTTTCCCCATAACACTACTCTTACCCTCATCTTCAATAGAATTATGGTCACAAACCAGCCTAAGACTCAACACATCAGATTTCTCATAACAAGCAATAACAAATTGCATAAAGTCATCAAAAATTTCATCAGAAACATACTCAACCTTCATCTCATTTTCATCAACATTAGACAAATACCTACCAAAACATTCCTCAAAATAAGGATTCAACAGGTTTAAGGAGAAACACTGTTTCATAGCAGGCTCAAACACAGGGTTCTGAAAAGTCCTCTGAGCTAACATCTCTATAGCTTTCAGAATAATCTCTGAGGAGAAACAACCCTGAGAGTGACCAGTAAACTTCCATTTAACATCAGTTCCACTCAACTTTTCAGTTAATTCCAACCCAACTCTGCTACTCTCCATATCCCTACACGCAACTATCAACATCCTATGTTCATTTTTATCACATGCATTCATAACAAACCTCATGAACTCAACACATTTCTCACTAATTTGCACATTAACATCCACTTTAGAACAAACCCTAGCATCAGCCTAAATAACCTTCAACAGTAATTCCCCAAATCTCAGCATAAAACCCTCATTCTTATAATTCATATTAATAAACCAATTCATGGCAGTCCCAAACGAGTTATCAGAATAGGTTTTATCAATCAATACCTGCAAGGCTTCCCCAATAGCCAAATCAGTAAACACCAACTGTTCAGGACCAAAAAACTGCCAGTGAGTCACACAAGGAGTATTTTCTGACATTTGCTGATCCTGGCCAACCACTTTTAACTCATTCTCCCTAGATAGAAGCAAGTGTTTGCGCCAATCAGCCATATAAGGAGCAGAAGTAGCCTGAACATTCAATTCCAAACTACTTCCAAACGGATTAGGGTTCAGAGGAGAATTAGGAGATTCACGAGACTCAGCAAAATCCTCAGGCACCGAAACAACCGGATAAACACAAACACTCACAGACATGTTTAGATCTAGAGGGATATCGGGAGGAAAACCTCCTTTAGGATCAGTAAGAGACTGATCCATAGTAAACAGAGAAGAAGAACAATGAAATTCAACGAAAAATTGATAGAACAGTACCACAATCAAAGAGGAAAAGAAGCGGGAAATGAAGATCAAACCCTAGAAACAAAATCGCCTGATCGCCCAGAGAAAAAGTCAAACGGTCTTGTAAATGTATCGATAGTTACGTCCTTTAAAACTCGAGTCTTTTCTTATGTACGAATCTCTATGTCATTGTCGCATCGTGAGTCCGATTACCGTCCTATCACCTTCTTATCTTGTATTTGAGTTTGTTTCATGATCCGATATCTTATGGCCTTCCCGTTCCTCAAATCGGATGCCCAAAACTTCAAATGTACCGATTGTTACGTCCTTTAAAACTCGAGTCTTTTCTTGTGTACAAATCTCCACGTCATTGTCGCATCGTTAGTCCGACTACCGTGGATCAGCTTCATATCCATTATCTGAGTCTGTTTCACGGTCAGATATCTTATGGCCTTCTCGTTCCTCCACTCGGGTGCCCGAAACTTCAAATGCACCGATAGTAACGTGCTTTAAAACTCGAGTCTTTTCTTGTGTACGAATCTCTATATCATTGTCGCATCGTGTGTCCGATTATCGTTCGGTCACCTTCGTATCATTTATCTGAGTTTGTTGCATGATCAGATATCTTATGGCCTTCCTGTTCCTCAATTTGGTTGCCCAAAACTTCAAATATACCGATTGTTACGTCCTTTAAAATTCGAGTCTTTTCTTGTGTACAAATCTCTACGTCATTGTCGCATCGTTAGTCCGATTACCGTTCGATCAGCTTCATATCCATTATCTGAGTCTGTTGCACGGTCAGATATCTTATGGCCTTCTCGTTCCTCCATTCGGGGGCCCGAAACTTCAAATGCACCGATAATGACGTGCTTTAAAACACAAGTCTTTTCTTGTGTACGAATCTCTATATCATTGTCGCATCGTGTGTCCGATTATCGTTCGGTGACTTTCGTATCATTTATCTGAGTCTGTTGCACGGTCAGATATCTTATGGCCTTCTCGTTCCTCCATTCGGGGGCCCGAAACTTCAAATGCACCGATAATAACGTGCTTTAAAACACAAGCCTTTTCTTGTGTACGAATCTCTATATCATTGTCGCATCGTGTGTCCGATTATCGTTCGGTGACTTTCGTATCATTTATCTGAGTCTGTTGCACGGTCAGATATCTTATGGCCTTCTCGTTCCTCCATTCGGGTGCCCGAAACTTCAAATGTATCGATAGTTACGTCCTTTAAAACTCGAGTCTTTTCTTATGTACGAATCTCTATGTCATTGTCGCATCGTGAGTCCGATTACCGTCCTATCACCTTCTCATCCTGTATTTGAGTTTGTTTCATGATCAGATATCTTATGGCCTTCCCGTTCCTCAATTCGGATGCCCAAAACTTCTAATGTACCGATTGTTACGTCCTTTAAAACTCGAGTCTTTTCTTGTGTACAAATCTCCACGTCATTGTCGCATCGTTAGTCCGACTACCGTGGATCAGCTTCATATCCATTATCTGAGTCTGTTTCATGGTCAGATATCTTATGGCCTTCTCGTTCCTCCATTCGGGTGCCCGAAACTTCAAATGTACCGATAGTTACGTCCTTTAAAACTCGAGTATTTTCTTGTGTACGAATCTCTATATCATTGTCGCATCGTGTGTCCGATTATCATTCGGTCACCTTCGTATCCTTTACTGAGTTTGTTGCATGATCAGATATCTTATAGCCTTCCCGTTCATCCATTCGGGTGCCTGAAACTTCAAATGTATCGATAGTTACGTCCTTTAAAACTCGAGTCTTTTCTTGTGTACGAATCTCAATGTCATTGTCGCATCGTGAGTCCTATTACCGTCCTATCACGTTCTTATCCTTTATTTGAGTTTGTTGCATGATCAGATATCTTATGGCCTTCCCGTTGCTCAATTCAGATGCCCAAAACTTCAAATGTACCGATTGTTACTTCCTTTAAAACTCGAGTCTTTTCTTGTGTACAAATCTCTAGGTCATTGTCGCATCGTTGGTCCGACTACCGTGGATCAGCTTCATATCCATTATCTGAGTCTGTTGCACGGACAGATATCTTATGGCCTTCTCGTTCCTTCATTCGGATGCCCGAAACTTCAAATGCACCGATAGTAACGTGCTTTAAAACTCGAGTCTTTTCTTGTGTACGAATCTCAATATCATTATCGCAGTGTGTGTCCGATTATCGTTCGGTCACCTTCGTATCATTTTTCTGAGTTTGTTGCTTGATCAGATATCTTATGGCCTTCCTGTTCCTCTATTCGGATGCCCAAAACTTCAAATATACCGATTGTTACGTCCTTTAAAACTCGAGTCTTTTCTTGTGTACAAATCTCTACGTCATTGTCGCATCGTTAGTCCGATTACCGTTCAATCAGCTTCCTATCCATTATCTGAGTCTGTTGCACGGTCAGATATCTTATGGCCTTCTCGTTCCTCCATTCGGGGGCCCAAAACTTCAAATGCAACGATAATAACGTGCTTTAAAACACAAGTCTTTTCTTGTGTACGAATCTCTATATCATTGTCGCATCGTGTGTCCGATTATCATTCGGTGACCTTCGTATCATTTATCTGAGTTTGTTGCACGGACAGATATCTTATGGCCTTCTCGTTCCTTCATTCGGATGCCCGAAACTTCAAATGCACCGATAGTAACGTGCTTTAAAACTCGAGTCTTTTCTTGTGTACGAATCTCAATATCATTATCGCAGCGTGTGTCCGATTATCGTTCGGTCACCTTCGTATCATTTTTCTGAGTTTGTTGCATGATCAGATATCTTATGGCCTTCCTGTTCCTCAATTCGGATGCCGAAAACTTCAAATATACCGATTGTTACGTCCTTTAAAACTCGAGTCTTTTCTTGTGTACAAATCTCTACGTCATTGTCGCATCGTTAGTCCGATTACCGTTCGATCAGCTCCATATCCATTATATGAGTCTGTTGCATGGTCAGATATCTTATGGACTTCTCGTTCCTACATTCGCGTGCCCGAAACTTCAAATGTACCGACTAGTTACGTCCTTTAAAACTCGAGACTTTTCTTTTGTGCGAATCTCTATGTGATTGTCGCATCGTGAGTCCGATTACCGTCCTGTCACCTTCGTATCCTTAATCTGAGTTTGTTGCTTGATCAGATATCTTATGGCCTTCCCGTTCCTCCATTCGGGTGCCCGAAACTTCAAATGTATCGATAGTTACGTCCTTTAAAACTCGAGTCTTTTCTTATGTACGAATCTCTATGTCATTGTCGCATCGTGAGTCCTATTACCGTCCTATCACGTTCTTATCCTTTATTTGAGTTTGTTGCATGATCAGATATCTTATGGCCTTCCCGTTGCTCAATTCGGATGCCCAAAACTTCAAATGTACCGATTGTTACGTCCTTTAAAACTCGAGTCTTTTCTTGTGTACAAATCTCTACGCCATTGTCGCATCGTTAGTCCGATTACCGTTCGATCAGCTTCATATCCATTATCTGAGTCTGTTGCACGGACAGATATCTTATGGCCTTCTCGTTCCTTCATTCGGATGCCCGAAACTTCAAATGCACCGATAGTAACGTGCTTTAAAACTCGAGTCTTTTCTTGTGTACGAATCTCAATATCATTGTCGCAGCGTGTGTCCGATTATCGTTCGGTCACCTTCGTATCATTTTTCTGAGTTTGTTGCATGATCAGATATCTTATGGCCTTCCCGTTCCTCTATTCGGATGCCCAAAACTTCAAATATACCGATTGTTACGTCCTTTAAAACTCGAGTCTTTTCTTGTGTACAAATCTCTACGTCATTGTCGCATCGTTAGTCCGATTACCGTTCGATCAGCTTCATATCCATTATCTGAGTCTGTTGCACAGTCAGATATCTTATGGCCTTCTCGTTCCTCCATTCGGGGCCCCGAAACTTCAAATGCACCGATAATAACGTGCTTTAAAACACAAGTCTTTTCTTGTGTACGAATCTCTATATCATTGTCGCATCGTGTGTCCGATTATCGTTCGGTGACCTTCGTATCATTTATCTGAGTTTGTTGCATGATCAGATATCTTATGTCCTTCCTGTTCCTCAATTCGGATGCCCAAAACTTCAAATATACCGATTGTTACGTCCTTTAAAACTCGAGTCATTTCTTCTACACAAATCTCTACGTCGTTGTCGCATCGTTAGTCCGATTACCGCTCGATTAGCTTCATATCCATTATCTGAGTCTGTTGCACGGTCAGATATCTTATGGCCTTCTCGTTCCTCCGTTCGGGTGCCCGAAAATTCAAATGTACCGATAGTTACGTTCTTTAAAACTCGAGTCTTTTCTTATGTACGAATCTCTATGTCATTGTCGCATCGTGAGTCCTATTACCGTCCTATCACGTTCTTATCCTTTATTTGAGTTTGTTGCATGATCAGATATCTTATGGCCTTCCCGTTGCTCAATTCGGATGCCCAAAACTTCAAATGTACCGATTGTTACGTCCTTTAAAACTCGAGTCTTTTCTTGTGTACAAATCTCTACGTCATTGTCGCATCGTTAGTCCGATTACCGTTCGATCAGCTTCATATCCATTATCTGAGTCTGTTGCACGGACAGATATCTTATGGCCTTCTCGTTCCTTCATTCGGATGCCCGAAACTTCAAATGCACCGATAGTAACGTGCTTTAAAACTCGAGTCTTTTCTTGTGTACGAATCTCAATATCATTGTCGCAGCGTGTGTCCGATTATCGTTCGGTCACCTTCGTATCATTTTTCTGAGTTTGTTGCATGATTAGATATCTTATGGCCTTCCCGTTCCTCTATTCGGATGCCCAAAACTTCAAATATACCGATTGTTACGTCCTTTAAAACTCGAGTCTTTTCTTGTGTACAAATCTCTACGTCATTGTCGCATCGTTAGTCCGATTACCGTTCGATCAGCTTCATATCCATTATCTGAGTCTGTTGCACGGTCAGATATCTTATGGCCTTCTCGTTCCTCCATTCGGGGCCCCGAAACTTCAAATGCACCGATAATAACGTGCTTTAAAACACAAGTCTTTTCTTGTGTACGAATCTCTATATCATTGTCGCATCGTGTGTCCGATTATCGTTCGGTGACCTTCGTATCATTTATCTGAGTTTGTTGCATGATCAGATATCTTATGTCCTTCCTGTTCCTCAATTCGGATGCCCAAAACTTCAAATATACCGATTGTTACGTCCTTTAAAACTCGAGTCATTTCTTCTACACAAATCTCTACGTCGTTGTCGCATCGTTAGTCCGATTACCGCTCGATTAGCTTCATATCCATTATCTGAGTCTGTTGCACTGTCAGATATCTTATGGCCTTCTCGTTCCTCCGTTCGGGTGCCCGAAAATTCAAATGTACCGATAGTTACGTTCTTTAAAACTCGAGTCTTTTCTTGTGTACGAATCTCTATATCGTTGTCGCATCGTGTGTCCGATTATCATTCAGTCACCTTCGTATCCTTTTTCTGAGTTTCTTGCATGATTAGATATCTTATGGCGTTCTCGCCCCTCCATTCGGGTGCCTGAAACTTCCAATGTATCGATAGGTACGTCCTTTAAAACTCGAGTCTTTTTTTGTGTACGAATCTCTATGTCATTGTCTCATCGTGAGTCCGATTACCGTCCTATCACCTTGTTATCCTTTATTTTAGTTTGTTGCATGATTAGATATCTTATGGCCTTTTCGTTCCTCAATTCGGATGTCCAAAACTTCAAATGTACCGATTATTACGTCCTTTAAACTCGAGTCTTTTCTTGTGTACAAATCTCTACGTCAATGTCGCATCGTTAGTCCGACTACCGTGGATCAGCTTCATATCCATTATCTGAGTCTGTTGCACTGTCGATATGTTATGGCCTTCTCGTTCCTCCATTCGGGTGCCCAAAACTTTAAATGCACCGATAGTAACGTGCTTTAAAACTCGAGTCTTTTCTTGTGTACGAATCTCTATATCATTGTCGCATCGTGTGTCCGATTATCGTTCTGTCACCTTCGTATCAATTATCTGAGTTTGTTGCATGATCAGATATCTTATGGCCTTCCTGTTCCTCAATTCGGATGCCGAAAACTTCAAATATACCGATTGTTACGTCCTTTAAAACTCGAGTCTTTTCTTGTGTACAAATCTCTACGTCATTGTCGCATCGTTAGTCCGATTACCATTCGATCAGCTCCATATCCATTTTATGAGTCTGTTGCACGGTCAGATATCTTATGGACTTCTCATTCCTCCATTCGGGTGCCCGAAACTTCAAATGTACCGACTAGTTGCGTCCTTTAAAACTCGAGACTTTTCTTGTGTGCGAATCTCTATGTGATTGTCGCATCGTGAGTCCGATTACCGTTCGATCACCTTCGTATCCTTTATCTGAGTTTGTTGCATGATCAGCTATCTTATAGCCTTCCCGTTCATCCATTCGGGTGCTGAAACTTCAAATGTATCGATAGTTACGTCCTTTAAAACTCGAGTATTTTCATGTGTACGAATCTCTATATTATTGTCGCATCGTGTGTCCGATTATCGTTCGATCACCTTCGTATCCTTTATCTGAGTTTGTTGCATGATCAGCTATCTTATAGCCTTCCCGTTCATCCATTCGGGTGCTGAAACTTCAAATGTATCGATAGTTACGTCCTTTAAAACTCGAGTCTTTTCTTGTGTACGAATCTCTATATCATTGTCGCATCGTGAGTCCTATTATCGTCCTATCACGTTCTTATCCTTTATTTGAGCTTGTTGCATGATCAGATATCTTATGGCCTTCCCGTTCCTCAATTCGGATGCCCAAAACTTCAAATGTACCGATTGTTACGTCCTTTAAAACTCGAGTCTTTTCTTGTGTACAAATCTCTTCGTCATTGTCGCATCGTTGGTCCGACTACCGTGGATAAGCTTCATATCCATTATCTGAGTCTGCTGCACGGACAGATATCTTATGGCCTTCTCGTTCCTTCATTCGGGTGCCCGAAATGTCAAATGCACCGATAGTAAACGTGCTTTAAAACTCGAGTCTTTTCTTGTGTACGAATCTCAATATCATTGTCGCAGCGTGTGTCCGATTATCGTTCGGTCACCTTCGTATCATTTATCTGAGTTTGTTGCATGATCAGATATCTTATGGCCTCCCTGTTCCTCAATTCGGATTCTGAAAACTTCAAATATACCGATTGTTACGTCCTTTAAAACTCGAGTCTTTTCTTGTGTACAAATCTCCACGTCATTGTCGCATCGTTAGTCCGATTACCGTTCGATCAGCTCCATATCCATTATATGAGTCTGTTGCACGGTCAGATATCTTATGGACTTCTCGTTCCTCCATTCGGGTGCCCGAAACTTCAAATGTACCGACTAGTTACGTCCTTTAAAACTTGAGTCTTTTCTTGTGTGCGAATCTCTATGTGATTGTCGCATCATGAGTCCGATTACATTCCTGTCGCCTTCGTATCCTTTATCTGAGTTTGTTGCATGATCAGATATCTTATGGCCTTCCCGTTCTTCCATTCGGGTGCCCGAAACTTCAAATGTATCGATAGTTACGTCCTTTAAAACTCGAGTCTTTTCTTATGTACGAATCTCTATGTCATTGTCGCATCGTGAGCCCGATTACCATCTTATCGCCTTCTTATCCTGTATTTGAGTTTGTTTCATGATTAGATATCTTATGGCCTTCCCGTTCCTCAATTCGGATGCCCAAAACTTCAAATGTACCGATTTTACGTCTTTTAATACTCGAGTCTTAATTGTGTACAAATCTCCACGTCATTGTCGTATCGTTAGTCCGACTACTGTGGATCAGCTTCATATCCATTATCTGAGTCTGTTTCACGATCAGATATCTTATGGCCTTCTCGTTCCTCCATTCGGGTGCCCGAAACTTCAAATGTACCAATAGTTACGTCCTTTAAAACTCGAGTCTTTTCTTGTGTACGAATCTCTATATCATTGTCGCAACGTGTGTCCGATTATCGTTCGGTCACCTTCGTATCCTTTATCTGAGTTTGTTGCATGATCAGATATCTTATCGCCTTCCCGTTCCTCCATTCGGGTGCCCGAAACTTCAAAGGTATCGATAGTTACGTCCTTTAAAACTCAAGTCTTTTCTTGTGTACGAATCTGTATGTCATTGTCGCATCGTGAGTCCGATTACCGTCCTATCACGTTCTTATCCTTTATTTGACTTTGTTGCATGATCAGATATCTTATGGCCTTCCCGTTCCTGAATTCGGATGACCAAAACTTCAAATGTACCGATTGTTACAACCTTAGAAACTCGAGTCTTTTCTTGTGTACAAATCTCTACGTCATTGTCGCGTCGTTAGTCCGATTACCGTTCGATCAGCCTCATATCCATTATCTGAGTCTATTGCACGGTCAGATATCTTATGGCCTTCTCGTTCCTCCATTCGGGTGCCCAAAACTTCAAATGTACCGACTAGTTACTTCCTTTAAAACTCGAGTCTTTTCTTGTGTGCGAATCTCTATGTGATTGTCGCATCATGAGTCCGATTACCGTCCTGTCACCTTCGTATCCTTTATCTGAGTTTGTTGCATAATCAGATATCTTATGGCCTTCCCTTTCCTCCATTCGGGTGCCCGAAACTTCAAATGTATCGATAGTTACGTCCTTTAAAACTCGAGTCTTTTCTTATGTACGAATCTCTATGTCATTGTCGCATCGTGAGTCCGATTACCGTCCTATCACCTTCTTATCCTGTATTTGAGTTTGTTTCATGATCAAATATCTTATGGCCTTCCCTTTCCTCAATTCGGATGCCCAAAACTTCAAATGTTCCGATTGTTACGTCCTTTAAAACTCGAGTCGTTTCTTGTGTACAAATCTCCACGTCATTGTCAAATCGTTAGTCTGACTACCGTGGATCAGCTTCATATCCATTATTTGAGTCTGTTTCACGGTCAGATATCTTATGGCCTTCTCGTTCCTCCATTCGGGTGCCCGAAACTTCAAATGTACCGATAGTTACGTCCTTTAAAACTCGAGTCTTTTCTTGTGTATGAATCTCTATATCATTGTCGCATCGTGTGTTCGATTATCGTTCGGTCACCTTCGTATCCTTTATCTGAGTTTGTTGCATGATCAGATATCTTAAAGCCTTCCCGTTCATCCATTCGGGTGCCCGAAACTTCAAATGTATCGATAGTTACGTCCTTTAAAACTCGAGTCTTTTCTTGTGTACGAATTTCTATGTCATTGTCGCATCGTGAGTCCGATTACCGTCCTATCACGTTCTTATCCTTTATTTGAGTTTGTTGCATGATCAGAAATCTTATGGCCTTCCCGTTCCTCAAATCGGATGCCCAAAACTTCAAATGTACCGGTTGTTACGTCCTTTAAAACTCAAGTTTTTTCTTATGTACGAATCTCTATGTCATTGTCGCATCGTGTGTCCGATTACCGTCCTATCACCTTCTCATCCTGTATTTGAGTTTGTTTCATGATCAGATATCTTATGGCCTTCCCGTTCCTCAATTCGGATACCCAAAACATCAAATGTACCGATTGTTACGTCCTTTAAAACTTGAGTCTTTTCTTGTGTACAAATCTCCACGTCATTGTCGCATCGTTAGTCCGACTACCATGGATCAGCTTCATATCCATTATCTGAGTCTGTTTCATGGTCAGATATCTCATGGCCTTCTCGTTCCTCCATTCGGGTGCCCGAAACTTCAAATGCACCGATAGTAACGTGCTTTAAAACTCGAGTCTTTTCTTGTGTACGAATCTCTATATCATTGTCGCATCGTGTGTCCGATTATCGTTCGGTCACCTTCGTATCATTTATCTGAGTTTGTTTCATGATCAGATATCTTATGGCATTCCTGTTCCTCAATTCGGATGCCCAAAACTTCAAATATACCGATTGTAACGTCCTTTAAACCTTGAGTCTTTTCTTGTGTACAAATCTCTACGTCATTGTGGCATCGTTAGTCTGATTACCGTTCGATCAGCTTCATATCCATTATATGAGTCTGTTGCACGGTCAGATATCTTATGGACTTCTCGTTCCTCAATTCGGATGCCCGAAACTTCAAATGTATCGACTAGTTACGTCCTTTAAAACTCGAGTCTTTTCTTGTGTGCGAATCTCTATGTGATTGTCACATCGTGAGTCCGATTACCGTCCTGTCACCTTCGTATCCTTTATCTGAGTTTGTTGCATGATCAGATATCTTATGGCCTTCCCATTCCTCCATTCGGGTGCCCGAAACATCAAATGTATCGATAGTTACGTCCTTTAAAACTCGAGTCTTTTCTTATGTACGAATCTCTATGTCATTGTCGCATCGTGAGTCCGATTACCTTTCTATCACCTTCTTATCCTGTATTTGAGTTTGTTTCATGATCAGATATCTAATGGCCTTCCCGTTCCTCAATTCGGATGCCCAAAACTTCAAATGTTCCGATTGTTACGTCCTTTAAAACTCGAGTCGTTTCTTGTGTATAAATCTCCACGTCATTGTCGCATCGTTAGTCTCACTACCGAGGATCAGCTTCATATCCATTATCTGAGTATGTTTCACGGTCAGATATCTTATGGCCTTCCCGTTCCTCAATTCGGATTCCCAAAACTTCAAATGTACCGATTGTTACGTCGTTTAAAACTCGACTCTTTTCTTATGTACGAATGTCTATGTCATTGTCGCATCGTGAGTCCGATTACCATCCTATCACCTTCACATCCTGTATTTGAGTTTGTTTCATAATCAGATATCTTATGGCCTTCCCGTTCCTCAATTCGGATGCTCAAAACTTCAAATGTACCGATTGTTACGTCCTTTAAAACTCGAGCCTTTTCTTATGTACAAATCTCTATGTCATTGTCGCATTGTTGGTATGACTACCGTGGATCAGCTTTGTTAGGATCAGAGGGCTTGATTGTTGTGATGTATGATTAATGTAACAGTGAAATGAATGAAGTATGAATGTAAATGCAGCGGAAATTATCACAACAAGGGGAATACTGTTTTGATGACTTAAATACTTTTTATTAAACTTATAAGATTAAACAGTACAAGTACACAGCTCCCCCTCAGCCCTTGATCACCCAGTAATATCCTTTAATGAAGATTGATCTGAGCGATAGATAGAACGGTTGTGAAACTGTTCTATTTATAGGGTTTCAGGATATTAGGAGCGTGATCAAGTAGCCAATAAACTATTACAAAATACAGCTAACCAATCGCACTAAGCCATACTAGACAATGGCTGATAAAGTTCTGACACAGAAGCACTAATGTTATATTATAATAAAGTCTGTTGGTGAAACTGCTGTTGCTGAAACTGCTGTTGATCTCTTTATCAGTTGTTGTAAAACTCTGAAGGTCTTCAGTTGTTGTAACCTCTGTTGTTCTTTAGTAGTTGCAAAACTCTGTTGGAGCCTAACAGCTGTTTGACTCCAACAGATCTTCTCAGCAGTGGTTTCCTCAGCAGTGGTTTCATCAGTGGTTTCCTCATCAGACCTTTGCTCTTCAGCTGTTCAACCATCAGCTGTTTGCTCATCAGTAGTTTACTCAACAGCTGTTTGATCAACAGCTGTTTGGTCTTCAGCACTTTACTTCATATGTGGTTTGCTCAACAGCTGTTTGGTCTTCAGTAGTTTGGCTATCAGCTGTTTGACTCTTCAGCAGTTGTTAGATCTTCAGTACTTTGTAACTGCTGATATCAATCTTGTAATAGTTAGGAACTGTGTATGTACTTATTATTATTATGGATCAATTAAGATAGTCTTGTTTTGGCTTTCCAATCATCTGTTCTTCAAAGGGTTCGATAGCAACCCAACAATCTCCCCCTAGAACAGATGATGCCAAAATCTAGACTTTATTGTTGATCTTTATTCCTCATCAATTTCTCTCTGATTTGGCCTTTGAATTGTAGTTCAAAGTTCAGAGAGAATAGGTCTTCAGTATCCCTTTCGAGTACAAGACTCAGCAGATCTTCTAAATCATTCTCATTAAGCCCATAAGCATCATTCATGCTGATATGTTGTACATCTCCATCAGACCTGAGCAGGGTCAATTCGTGGGTGACTTTATTGCACTTCCACTTTAGAATTTTTGAATCTGATGGTTTCCTGGGTTGAAGTTTTATTGATGATGAGTTGGGTGAGGGAGGTCTACCAATCATTTCCCTAAGCTTGTCACTGACTGGGTCTGAATGACTCAGAATTTGATTCCTCAGACCTTCTTTTCTATATATGTCATAGCTTTCTTTAGCACTCTCTTCAGTGTCAGCAGCAGCCATTTCCCTATGTCTCTTCAGATGTTTGATTGCACCAATGTTGATATCTGAAGTAGACACCAGACTTTCCATTGTCAAAGTCTGTTTGGTCAGCTGAATATCTTCAGGGTACACAGGCTTCTTAGGAAGTGTAGGGTCTGTGAGCCTAGCCTGTTCAAGCTTTTTGTAGGTCTCAACCAGTCTAAGCTCTTTCCACCTTGCCACTGACTTCATCTCACCATACTTAGCTTCCACAATTTCTGCCCTCATCCTCTTTAACTTCAGAGCCATTCTTGGATTTGTCTTGCTTTTGGACCAGTTTGGAGGAGTTGGCTTGTTGACTGGATTCTTTGACATCTGTTCAATTCTATCAATCTCAGCCTTGAGGGCTTGTGTGGTCCAGGCAGCAAATTGTTGTCTGGTGGCTTTGTATGGCTTGTGAGCCATGATGTAGTCAATGCAGGCTTCCTTGACTTCCTTTTCAGCATCTTCTGTCATTGGTTGATCAGACATACTGTTGCTCAGCTCTTTTGCATAGTCTTCAATTCTTCTCAATTGGCTGAGCACAGCAGATGTGATGCTTGTGGCTACCCTGTCATCCTTCCCTATGCACCTTTCCTTTATGATCATGTCTGCCTGTTGAGCCTTAATCTCCAAATACTTTTCAAGGTTTTTGGGCTTCTCAAAGGTTTTAGGAATGGAAGGGAAGGTGAGTGAAGATATGTCATCTAAGGTGAAAAACAACTCAATCTCTCCTTTGATTGCATTAATCTCAAGAGGATATTGAGTTGCTAGGGTAATGGTAATGGGAGTGGTTGGTGATGGTGGTTTTGGTGGATGTGTAGAGATGGGAACAGCTGCAATGGGTGGTTGGGTTGATGAAGGGTGTTTAGCTGTGTCATCATCAGACTCATCTTCTTGAATAACAAAAGTAGTCTTTCTTCTTTTGTATTTAAGTGTGGGAGATGGTGGTCTTGATGATGGAGTAGGGATGGATGGTTCTTGTGGTTTTGTGGTGATGAGTGGTTCAGAGGTGAGCTTTTTGGATTGAAGGACAGAGGGTGGTACCCTGACATGTTGTGCAGGTCTTTTCTTCCTTTTAGAGGATCCCACATTCTCCTTTTCTTGTTGCTCAACCTCTCTCTGTTCAATCAACTTTTCAGCTTTGGCTTCTTTGGCCAGCAGTCTTGTTGATTTGGCTTGGGCAGCCTCTTCAGCCTTGACATTGGCGGATTCATTAATTCCTTTAGCTTTGTCAGGTTTGTGTGAAGAGGCAATGGTTGTGGAGGTAGGAGTTTGGGATGCTGAAGGAGACTTTTCTTTGTCTTGACCTTTTTGTGAAGGTTTGGTTTCAGCTGGAACAGACATTTTATCAACAGACTTTTTGTCTTGACCTTTTTCAGAAGGCTTAGTTCCAAAGGGATCAAGCTTCTTGAGATGATCCCTTCCACTCTCCCCCTTTTTGGCATCATCCCTTGTGAACTCATGATCATCATCATCACTGAGTATGGTGGTTGGAAATGAGCCAGTAGTTTTGAGAAGGTGCTCTTTAATAGCTTTGATGTCTGCCTTTGTATCATTGAATCTGGCATCCACCATGGTTCTGATTTCCTTCATGTAAGTTTCATGAGTCTGGTCAGCCAATTTTCTGTGAGCTATTATGATAGGACTCACTGACTTCCAGAGCTCAGAGGAGATGTCTTCTGTGGAGGGTTGCTTCTTTGTAAGCTCTTGCAGGGTTTGCATGATTGTCTTGACATCAGTCTTTATGTCATTGACTGATGATTCAATTTTATCCACCCTGTCTGTCAATTCCTTGTATCTTAACCCATCACCTAAGTTAATAGGATCAGCTGAGTCCCTACCAGAAGTGGTAGTTTTATCTGGTTGGGTTCTAGGAGGTGAGTCTATGAAGAAACCACCAGATGCCCCTGGTTCTTGGTACTGGGGACTTCCAACTGGTGTAGATGTCACTTTAGTGGCCATCTCAGTTGTTGCCATCAAGAAAGGCTTATGGATGTAACCACTGTCCTGCTGTGAGACTATGGTCTCTACAGTAGTAATGGCTGCTTTACTTGACAAACCACCTTGAGTTACAGGTAACTCAAGGGGTGTAGCCTCCTCTGTTTGTGGGATAGCAGATTGACTTTTCTTTGGCCCAGTCTCATGTTGAGGTATGCACTCAGTGATGGGTGGTTGAGTGGAACTGGTTTCAGCCAAAGTTTTGTCAATTGCTTCAAACAATGGTATGATAGTGGGGGGAATTGATGGTGTGGGTTGTGAAGTGATGAGTGTAGTAGCCCCGGGAGATGAGCTTGGCAACAAACTTTCAAAGGAAATATCTGCAACATGATGTGTGGCCCCTGGGCTTACAACATGATCCTTTGGAGAGGATGCATGAGGAGTTTGGCTGGTGGGAGACTTTTCCAACTGTTGAGAGGAAGTATCAACAGTGGTTGTTTGTTGCATTTGTGTTACAACAGGAATATCCTCTGGTATCTCAACCTCCAGAGTCACCTTTTTTGTTTTCTTTTTGGGGTGTGTGTTGGATGGAGTGGTCTTTTTGGTGGTGGCTGGTGTGGGTGACAGTTGTTGTAACATCTGTTTGACTGTAGTCAAACAGATGTTTAGACAACAGGTGTTTTATCTGAGAAACATATTTTTCAACCTCTTGGTGGAACATCTGATGACTATAGTCAACAAATGTTTAGGCAACAGTTGTTTTATCTGATAAACAGACTTTTCAACTTGTGGTGGAACATCTGATGACTATAGTCAACAGATGTTTAGGCAACAGTTGTTTTATCTGATAAACAGACTTTTCAACTTGTGGTGGAACATCTGATGACTATAGTCAACAGATGTTTAAGCAACAGTTGTTTTATCTGATGAACAGACTTTTCAACTTGTGGTGGAACATCTGATGACTATAGTCAACAGATGTTTAGGCAACAGTTGTTTTATCTGATGAACAGACTTTTCAACTTGTGGTGGAACATCTGATGACTATAGTCAACAGATGTTTGAAAAACAGTTGTTTTATCTGAACAGCAGATTTTTCAACTGTTGGTGGAACATCTGATGACTGTAGTCAACAGATGTTTGAAAACAGTTGTTTTATCTGAACAGCAGATTTTTCAACTGTTGGTGGAACATCTGATGACTGTAGTCAACAGATGTTTGAAAACAGTTGTTTTATCTGAACAGAGTTTTTGAAACATCTGTTCAGATTTTTCAACCAGGGTTGTTTTATCTAAACAGGGTTTTTGAAACATCTGTTCAGATTTTTCAACCAGGGCTATCTTAGGGATTTTGTTGAAAAATTTGCTACCATTTTAGTCCATATTAAGCATACCAATTCTGGAGATCAATCCTTCAAATGTGGATGTATCCAATGCTTTTGTAAGCACATCTGCAAGCTGATCTTCTGTTGGAACATGGTGCAAAGAAATCAATCCTTTTTCATAGCTGTCTTGCACAAAGTGGTGTCTGATGTCAATGTGCTTTGTAGTGGAATGGGAAACTGGATTTTTAATGATGTTTTCAGCTGCCTGACTGTCCAACATGAGTGGAGTCTTTAGGGCAGTTACACCAAAATCCAGTAACTGATTTTGAAGCCACATGAGTTGAGCTGTACAGCTTGCAGCAGCAATGTATTCTGCTTCTGCTGTAGATGTTGAAACAGCTGCCTGCTTTTTGCTTTGCCAGGAAATGAGAGCATTTCCTAGAAACTGGCAGCCTCCTGATGTGGACTTCCTTGTAGTGTGGCATCCAGCAAAGTCACTATCTGAATAACCTGAAAGCTCAATATTCCCATTAGCAGGATACCAGATACCAAGTGTGGGAGCACCTTTGAGGTATCTGAATATCCTTTTCACAGCAATGAGGTTAGACTTCCTAGGTGATGCCTGAGATCTTGCACAAACACAGGTGGCAAACATGATGTCTGGCCTTGATGCAGTTAGATACAATAAAGATCCAATCATGCATATATACTGTGTTTGATCTACTAGGTCATCTTTGTCATCAATGAGTGCTTTGTTGGTACTCATGGGTGTACTACATGGTTTGTTGTCATTCATATCAAATCTTTTTAACAAGTTTTGAACATACTTGTTTTGATGTATGAATGTACCATTTTGTAGTTGCTTGACTTGTAGTCCAAGAAAGCACTGAAGTTCACCCATGGCACTCATTTCAAACTCAGCTGTCATGAGTTTTCTAAACTCCTCACACATATTGTTACATGTGGATCCAAAGATAATGTCATCCACATATATTTGTACAATCATTAAGTGTTTTCCCTTCCATTTTAAAAATAATGTTTTATCAATTTTTCCTCTTGTAAAACCAATTTTCAGAAGGAAAGTGGAGAGAGTTTCATACCAGGCTCGGGTGCTTGTTTCAGGCCATACAAAGCTTTGTTAAGCTTGTAGACATGATCTGGATGGAAGGTGTCTTCAAATCCAGGTGGTTGGCATACATATACCTCCTCCTGAATCTTTCCCTAAAGGAAAGCACATTTGATATCCATTTGATACACCTTGATGTTGTGGTTGACAGCAAAGGCCAAGAAGAGTCTGATGGCTTCTAATCTTGCTACAGGAGCAAAAGTTTCATCATAGTCAATTCCTTCTTCTTGTCTGGACCCTTGAACCACTAGCCTGGCTTTGTTCTTGACAACAATACCCCTTTCATCAGTTTTATTTTTGAAGACCCATTTTGTGCCTATAGGATAAACACCCTTTGGCAATGGTACAAGTTCCCATACTTGTTGTCTTTTAAACTAAAGAAGCTCTTCTTGCATGGCTTCAACCCAACTATTGTCTTTTAGTGCCTCTTGGTACTTGACAGGTTGATTGAAGGATAAGAATCCTGCAAAAAGACAAATGTTTGAGGACTGCTGTCTTGTCAGCACTCCAGCATTGATGTTGCCAATGATTTGGTCTGGTGGATGGGATCTCAAATAGATAAGGTCTCTTGTATAGGGAGCTATGGCATTTTGAGGTGAGGCACACAGATGTGTATCATCTGTGGCAACATCTGTTGGCATTGGTGTCTTGCTAACAGATGTCTGAAATGGAGGTGGAGGGAGTGATGTGTGAGAGGTGAAATCTGTCTGACTTTTATCCACTGATGGTGGACTTTTGTCAGCAGAGGTTTGGGGGTGAGACTGATCAACTGTAGTTGATTCAGCAGAGTTTTGACAGTTGTTTTGAACAGCTGTGTCCTCTTGAATTATAGGAGAGACTTTGAGCTGTGATGGAATCACAGGATCCTCTCCATAATCCTGTGGTGGAGACTGTGGTGTACCTGCAGGGTTAGTTTTAGAAGATATATCTTCAAATCTAAATTTATCTAGATCAAACAGTTCTGCAGGGTTAGAGGGGATTTTCAAAGATGAAAGTTCATTGAACTTAACATTCAGAGTCTCTTCTATGATTTTAGACTTTGTGTTAAACACTCTATAAGCCTTAGCTGTAGAAGAATATCCCATAAAGTAACCACAATCTACTTTGGCTGCAAATTTAGATATGGAATCTTTATGATTTAGAATAAAGCATGGGCAGCCAAAGATTTTGAAAAATGAAATCAGAGGTTTAACATTAAATAGGATTTCATAAGAAGTCTTTTGATGCCTGGGGTTGATCAAAACTCTGTTTTGAACATAGCAAGCAGTGTTTACAGCTTCTGCCCAAAAGGACAGTGGTAAACCTGAATCTGCCAGCATTGTTCTTGCAGCCTCTATAAGAGTTCTGTTTTTCCTCTCAACCACCCCATTTTGTTCAGGTGTTCTTGGAATGCTATACTGCCTCACAATTCCTTTTGACACACAGAAGACATCCAACTCTTTGTTCCTAAACTCTGTTCCATTGTCACTCCTGATGACTTTTACTGGCAGATCATATTGTTTTTCAACTTTGATTACAAAGTCCTTCAAGATACCTGCAGTCTCATCCTTAGAGTGTAAAAAGTAAGTCCATGTAAACCTGGAAAAATCATCAACTATAACAAGACAATATCTTTTCTTAGATAAGCTCATGATTTGAACTGGGCCAAACAAGTCTATGTGCAACATTTGAAGACATTGACTGGTTTTGGACTCATTGATGGATTTGTAAGACACTTTGTGTTGCTTTCCTTTTAAACAGGAAATGCAGTGTTCATTACATGTGAAGGTTTTTGGTGGAAGACCTCTTACAAGGTGCTTATGAGAGAGAGAGTTGATAGTTTGAAAGTTAGTGTGACCTAACCTCCTATGCCAAAGTTCTGTTTCTTTTGCTGAGGCAGTAGAAAATAAACAGACATTTGGCACAGGATTATCTTTCAACATATCAACTACATACACATTACCACTTCTATGAGCAACAAGTGATGTTGTACTCTCAGCTATGATAGACTCAATCTTTTTAACCACTTCTGGCCCAATAATCTTACAAGTTTTCTTAGTGAAGAATGACCCATAGCCTTTGTCACTCATTTGTGAGACACTAAGAAGATTAAATTTAAGATTATCAATAAGATTGACATTTTCAAACTTGAGCCTTCCTGCCTGAACAGACCCTGAACCCAATACCTTACCCTTTGAATTATTACCAAAAGATATATCACCTCCCCCATGAGCTATGAAATCTCTGAGCAAGGTTCTACATCCTGTCATGTGCCTGGAACCTCCACTGTCCACATACCAAAGACTTTCTAAACCAATAGAAGTTCCCTGCACAAGTAATAAATGGGTTAGTTTTGGTGGGTATCCAAAGCCTTTGTGGCTTTGGATGGGTGGTCAGACTTTGTAGTCTCACGATGTGAGGAAAGGTCAGTTGTTGCACCAGATTTTTGAGCAGGGCTTAACAACTGCTGCTGGTTATGACCAGCAGATGTTTGACCATTTCCTATCAGATGATGGTAACCATAGGGATGTCTATTTACTAGTGGTCTAGGAGGCCTTCTGTGATTAGCATAGACATGTGGTGACCTATGGTAAGGCGGCTGACCAAGTCCTCTTGGGTCCTGGTTAAGTGGAAAGACATTTGTTACCTTGATATCTCTGGGAACAGAGTTTTGATTTAAATTCCTGGTAACAGATGTGTGAACAGATGTTTGCATCTGTTCAGATGTTTGAACAGATGTTTGCATCTGTTCAGACCTTCCCTTTGAGGTACTTGTCACAAGACTTCTCTTGGTTTTAGATTTATACTCATAAAGTTCATCATCAAAGTTTTTAAGATAAATACACTCCTGAGTCTTGTGATTCTTCTTGCCACATATAGTGCAAGGTGGTTCAGGATTCCAAATGCTTGTTCCTTTGCTAATTTCAAAAGCTTTTAGAAGACAACAGTTTTTAGTAACATGATTCTTCCTTTCACAGAAACTACAAAACAAGCCTAGGTCCTCATCTCTCCTTCTCCCTTTGACTATCGTCTGTGGAGCTTTAACACCATCAGGGGTGGAGAAATTTACTGGTTTGAAGTTATCAAGAACATCACACTCATCTGACCATGTAGGTTTAAACTCATATTTTTTTAATAGCAGTTTTAGATGAGGAACCTTCAGGTTTTGTAAGAAGAATCTTCTTACCATTTGGTTCAGTGACTTTTACTTCTTGACCAACCAGATTTGTGGGAACTATCTCAACCAAATCAGATTCCTTTTCAATGGATTCATCAATAGTCTTGGCAAATCCAATACCAAATTTAATATGGCTTTTGGTCTGTTGGTTGAGTAGTATTTCATAACCTTTGCAAGATTCTACCCATTTTGCACAAGTGACCTGGGTAGATTTTAGCTCCTTTTTACAAACTTGATATTTTGATACCATAGTTTGGAGCTGGTCTTTGGTTATGCTTGCCTCATGTTTTAGGTTGCTGATCTCAAATTCTTTTTCAGTAAGTTTAAATTTTAGCTCTTTAGAAAGTTTTTCAAACTGATTTTCAGAATCTAAGATCTTTTGTCTAAGGTTTTCATTTCCTTCTTTTATGTTAGCAAAAGCTATAATACAGTTGTCTGAACATAAGTTCTGTAGAACTTGAGAAGATACCTTAGTAGCAGCCATTAATGCACAATCACACTTGCACTCACACTCACTGGGGTTCCATGGATCGGAGGTATTTGCAACTCCTTCCTCTATCTTTGTACCTGAAATCTTTTCATCAACAACATTATTTATCATGTCAGTATGCACCACTTCCTCAGATTCAGTTTCTTCATCTATTGTCTCTAGTGCCATGAGACATGATTTTTCTGGTTCATCTGTGGCAACTAGAGCAAAGTTCTCATCTGTTAGCTCATCTGGTAAGCTGCTCCAATCAACAAAGCCTTGTGTGAAGAGACTCTGTTGAATGGGTTCTGCAGGTGCAGCTTGAGGCATTTGTGCCTGAGCAACAGTAGCTTGAACATACTGAATCTGAGGGACAGTAGTCTGGACAAATTGGATAGGGACAGTGTTTGAGGATTGAGCAAAATGAGCAGTGTTCTGCACATTTGGAGTAGGGGTATAAGAATGTTGAGGTCTTTGATTTGGATAGGAGATCATAGGAGTATTATTTATGCTCCTGCATTCCCTAGCAAAATGACCAAGTTTTGAACACTTATAACATTTTATTTTGGATTTATCCAACCCTACCCTTGATGCCCCATGCAGCCCTTGAAATCTTCTTCCAGATTTCTGGTAGAACTTATTAGTTCTAATGCTCAGAAGGGCCAGTTGATGCATGATGTCCATTTCCTCTAGGTCTAAGGGGTCAAAGTATTGTAAGTCATTGTACACAAAAGATGTGTTGTCAATGGAAGAGATCTCATTATTAGCTGCAAGAGCATAACTTGGTGAGTTATGATCAGTGTTGAAACCAGTGGTTATGTCAATATAATGATCATAGCCTTGGTCCTTTCCACTACTAGAGGTCTCTTCTTGACCAAAAAGTGCTGTGCTACCAAAAGTGTAGTCATCAGTCATCTTTCCAGAATCCTGGAGCTTCTTTTTCTGGTTAAGCTCTCTTTCATAAGTTAAGAGCTTGCCATGAAGCTGGGTCAAACTTAAATCTTTGAAACCAATTGAGTTTCTGGTTACAATTGCTATAGTGTCCCATTTATCAGGTAGTGATCTTAAAAACCTATGGTTTAATGTTGAGTTAGGAAATGTCAGATCTACCAGTTTTAGTTCACTTATGAGGCAACTGAACCTCTCAAATTGTTGTGTTAATAATTCCCCTTTTACATGACTAAAAGTTTCATATTGTTGATTTAAGATTTCACGATTGTTTTCAATCACCTCCTCTGTTCCTCCAAATTGTTCTTTTAAAGCATCCCACAATTCTTTTGCACTATTACAGTGTAATAGTCCAGCATAGATATCATTTGGTAGAGCCATTGCTACAATGCTGAAAGCTTTGGCATCCAACTCAAATTTTTGAAAATCCTGCTCAGAATAGTTTTCAGGATTCTTTTTCACTAGAACTTTTGGGTCCTCAGCACTTGGGACTGTAGGAACATGAGGGCCAAAGATAACAGATTTCCAGCACCCAGTGTTTTGTTCAGCAAGAACATGGCCCATCCTACGTTGCCAGATATTGTATTCAGATCTGACAAGCATAGGTGGCTTGTTTCTTGTGCCAGTGTTGCTCATGTCATTAACTTGAGACATGTTAGGTTGATTTTAAGACAAGGTTTTTGAAAATTTATTTTTAGAATAAAAAGACTTTTACCAGGCAATCAACCTACAACTGAGTATCAATAATTGTGAGCTGATCTTTTACGTTAAATTGATTGTAAGATCGAATTTAACTGACCAAGCTCTGATACCAATTGTTAGGATCAGAGGGCTTGATTGTTGTGATGTATGATTAATGTAACAGTGAAATGAATGAAGTATGAATGTAAATGCAGCGGAAATTATCACAACAAGGGGAATACTGTTTTGATGACTTAAATACTTTTTATTAAACTTATAAGATTAAACAGTACAAGTACACAGCTCCCCCTCAGCCCTTGATCACCCAGTAATATCCTTTAATGAATATTGATCTGAGCGATAGATAGAACGGTTGTGAAACTGTTCTATTTATAGGGTTTCAGGATATTAGGAGCGTGATCAAGTAGCCAATAAACTATTACAAAATACAGCTAACCAATCGCACTAAGCCATACTAGACAATGGCTGATAAAGTTCTGACACAGAAGCACTACTGTTATATTATAATAAAGTCTGTTGGTGAAACCGCTGTTGCTGAAACTGCTGTTGATCTCTTTATCAGTTGTTGTAAAACTCTGAAGGTCTTCAGTTGTTGTAACCTCTGTTGTTCTTCAGTAGTTGCAAAACTCTGTTGGAGCCTAACAGCTGTTTGACTCCAACAGATCTTCTCAGCAGTGGTTTCCTCAGCAGTGGTTTCATCAGTGGTTTCCTCATCAGACCTTTGCTCTTTAGCTGTTCAACCATCAGCTGTTTGCTCATCAGTAGTTTGCTCAACAGCTGTTTGGTCTTCAGCACTTTACTTCATCAGTGGTTTGCTCAACAGCTGTTTGATCAACAGCTGTTTGGTCTTCAGTAGTTTGGCTATCAGCTGTTTGACTCTTCAGCAGTTGTTAGATCTTCAGTACTTTGTAACTGCTGATATCAATCTTGTAATAGTTAGGAACTGTGTATATACTTATTATTATTATGGATCAATTAAGATAGTCTTGTTTTGGCTTTCCAATCATCTGTTCTTCAAAGGGTTCGATAGCAACCCAACAAGCTTCATATCCATTATCTGAGTCTGTTGCACGGTCAGATATCTTATGGCCTTCTCGTTCCTCCATTCGGGTGCCCGAAACTTCAAATGTACCGATAGTTACGTCCTTTAAAACTCGAGTCTTTTCTTGTGTAGGAATCTCTATATCATTGTCGCATCGTGTGTCCGATTATCGTTCGGTCACCTTCATATCATTTATCTGAGTTTGTTGCATGATCAGATATCTTATGGCCTTCCTGTTCCTCAATTCGGATGCCCAAAACTTCAAATGTACCGATAGTTACGTCCTTTAAAACTCGAGTCTTTTCTTGTGTACGAATCTCTATATCATTGCGATGCGATGTGCCCGATTATCGTTCGGTCACCTTCGTATCCTTTATCTGAGTTTGTTACATGATCCGATATCTTATAGCCTTCCCGTTCATCCATTCGGGTGCCTGAAAATTCAAATGTATCGATAGTTACGTCCTTTAAAACTCGAGTCTTTTCTTGTGTACGAAACTCTATGTCATTTTCGCATCGTGAGTCCGATTACCGTCCTATCACGTTCTTATCCTTTATTTGAGTTTGTTGCATGATCAGATATCTTATGGCCTTCCCGTTCCTCAATTCGGATGCCCAAAACTTCAAATGTACCGATTGTTACGTCCTTTAAAACTCGACTCTTTTCTTATGTACGAATCTCTGTGTCATTGTCGCATCGTGAAACCGATTACCGTCCTATCACCTTCTCATCCTGTATTTGAGTTTGTTTCATGATCAGATATCTTTTGGCCTTCCCGTTCCTCAATTCGGATGCCCAAAACCTCAAATGTACCGATTGTTACGTCTTTTAAAACTCGAGTCATTCCTTGTGTACAAATCTCTACGTCATTATCGCATCGTTAGTCCGACTACCGTGGATCAGCTTCATATCCATTATCTGAGTCTGTTGCATGGTCAGATATCTTATGGCCTTCTCGTTTCTCCATTCGGGTGCCCGAAACTTCAAATGCACCGATAGTAACGTGCTAAAAACTCGAGTCTTTTCTTGTGTACGAATCTCTATATCATTGTCGCATCGTGTGTCCGATTATCGTTCGGTCACCTTCGTATCATTTATCTGAGTTTGTTGCATGATCAGATATCTTATGGCCTTCCTGTTCCTCAATTCGGATGCCCAAAACTTCAAATATATCGATTGTTACGTCCTTTAAAACTCGAGTCTTTTCTTGTGTACAAATCTCTACGTCATTGTCGCATCGTTAGTCCGATTACCGTTCGATCAGCTTCATATCCATTATCTGAGTCTGTTGCACGGTCGGATATCTTATGGCCATCTCGTTCCTCCGTTCGGGTGCCCGAAAATTCAAATGTACCGATAGTTACGTCCTTTAAAACTCGAGTCTTTTCTTGTGTACGAATCTCTATATCATTGTCGCATCGTGTGTCCGATTATCGTTCGGTCACCTTCGTATCCTTTATCTGAGTTTGTTGCGTGATCAGATATCTTATGGCGTTCTCGTTCCTCCATTCGGGTGCCTGAAACTTCAAATGTATCGATAGTTACGTCCTTTAAAACTCGAGTCTTTTCTTGTGTACGAATCTCTATATCATTGTCGCATCGTCTGTCCGATTATCGTTCGGTCACCTTCGTATCTTTTATCTGAGTTTGTTGCATGATCAGATCTCTTATGGCCTTCCTGTTCGGTCACCTTCGTAACATTTATCTAAGTTTGTTACATGTTCAGATATCTTATAGCCTTCCGGTTCATCCATTCGGGTGCCCGAAACTTCAAATGTATCGATAGTTACGTCCTTTAAAAATCGAGTCTTTTCTTGTGTGTGAATCTCTATGTGATTGTCGCATCGTGAGTCCGATTACCGTCCAGTCACCTTCGTATCCTTTATCTGAGTTTGTTGCATGATCAGATATCTTATGGCCTTCCCGTCCCTCCATTCGGGTACCCGAAACTACAAATGTATCGATAATTTCGTCCTTTAAAACTCGAGTCTTTTCTTATGTACGAATCTCTATGTCATTGTCGCATCGTGAGTCCGATTACCGTCCTATCACCTTCTTATCCTGTATTTGAGTTTGTTTCATGATCAGATATCTTATGGCCTTCCCGTTCCTCAATTCGGATGCCCAAAACTTCAAGTGTACCGATTGTTACGTCCTTTAAAACTCGAGTCTTTTCTTGTGTACAAATCTCCACGTCATTGTCGCATCGTTAGTCCGACTACCGTGGATCAGCTTCATATCCATTATCTGAGTCTGTTTCACGGTCAGATATCTTATGGCCTTCTCGTTCCTCCATTCGGGTGCCCGAAACTTCAAATGTACCATAGTTACGTCCTTTAAAACTCGAGTCTTTTCTTGTGTACGAATCTCTATATCATTGTCGCATCGTGTGTCCGATTATCGTTCGGTCACCTTCGTATCCTTTATCTGAGTTTGTTACATGATCAGATATCTTATAGCCTTCCGGTTCATCCATTCGGGTGCCCGAAACTTCAAATGTATCGATAGTTACGTCCTTTAAAACTCGAGTCTTTTCTTGTGTACGAATCTCTATATCATTGCGATGCGATGTGTCCGATTATCGTTCGGTCACCTTCGTATCCTTTATCTGAGTTTGTTACATGATCAGATATCTTATAGCCTTCCCGTTCATCCATTCGGGTGCCTGAAACTTCAAATGTATCGATAGTTACGTCCTTTAAAACTCTAGTCTTTTCTTGTGTACGAAAATCTATGTCATTTTCGCATCGTGAGTCCGATTACCGTCCTATCACGTTCTTATCCTTTATTTGAGTTTGTTGCATGATCAGATATCTTATGGCCTTCCCGTTCCTCAATTCGGATGCCCAAAACTTCAAATGTACTGTTTGTTACGTCCTTTAAAACTCGACTCTTTTCTTATGTACGAATCTCTGTGTCATTGTCGCATCGTGAGACCGATTACCGTCCTATCACCTTCTCATCCTGTATTTGAGTTTGTTTCATGATCAGATATCTTTTGGCCTTCCCGTTCCTCAATTCGGATGCCCAAAACCTCAAATGTACCGATTGTTACGTCCTTTAAAACTCGACTCATTCCTTGTGTACAAATCTCTACGTCATTATCGCATCGTTAGTCCGACTACCGTGGATCAGCTTCATATCCATTATCTGAGTCTGTTGCATGGTCAAATATCTTATGGCCTTCTCGTTTCTCCATTCGGGTGCCCGAAACTTCAAATGCACCGATAGTAACGTGCTTGAAAACTCGAGTCTTTTCTTGTGTACGAATCTCTATATCATTGTCGCATCGTGTGTCCGATTATCGTTCGGTCACCTTCGTATCATTTATCTGAGTTTGTTGCATGATCAGATATCTTATGGCCTTCCTGTTCCTCAATTCGGATGCCCAAAACTTCAAATATACCGATTGTTACGTCCTTTAAAACTCGAGTCTTTTCTTGTGTACAAATCTCTACGTCATTGTCGCATCGTTAGTCCGATTACCGTTCGATCAGCTTCATATCCATTATCTGAGTCTGTTGCACGGTCAGATATCTTATGGCCTTCTCGTTCCTCCATTCGGGTGCCCGAAAATTCAAATGTACCGATAGTTACGTCCTTTAAAACTCGAGTCTTTTCTTGTGTACGAATCTCTATATCATTGTCGCATCGTGTGTCCGATTATCGTTCGGTCACCTTCGTATCCTTTATCTGAGTTTGTTGCGTGATCAGATATCTTATGGCGTTCTCGTTCCTCCATTCGGGTGCCTGAAACTTCAAATGTATCGATAGTTACGTCCTTTAAAACTCGAGTCTTTTCTTGTGTACGAATCTTTATATCATTGTCGCATCGTCTGTCCGATTATCGTTCGGTCACCTTCGTATCTTTTATCTGAGTTTGTTGCATGATCAGATCTCTTATGGCCTTCCTGTTCGGTCACCTTCGTAACATTTATCTAAGTTTGTTACATGTTCAGATATCTTATAGCCTTCCGGTTCATCCATTCGGGTGCCCGAAACTTCAAATGTATCGATAGTTACGTCCTTTAAAAATCGAGCCTTTTCTTGTGTGTGAATCTCTATGTGATTGTCGCATCGTGAGTCCGATTACGGTCCAGTCACCTTCGTATCCTTTATCTGAGTTTGTTGCATGATCAGATATCTTATGGCCTTCCCGTCCCTCCATTCGGGTACCCGAAACTACAAATGTAGCGATAGTTTCGTCCTTTAAAACTCGAGTCTTTTCTTATGTACGAATCTCTATATCATTGCGATGCGATGTGTCCGATTATCGTTCGGTCACCTTCGTATCCTTTATCTGAGTTTGTTACATGATCAGATATCTTATAGCCTTCCCGTTCATCCATTCGGGTGCCTGAAATTTCAAATGTATCGATAGTTACGTCCTTTCAAACTCTAGTCTTTTCTTGTGTACGAAACTCTATGTCATTTTCGCATCGTGAGTCCGATTACCGTCCTATCACATTCTTATCCTTTATTTGAGTTTGTTGCATGATCAGATATCTTATGGCCTTCCCGTTCCTCAATTCGGATGCCCAAAACTTCAAATGTACTGATTGTTACATCCTTTAAAACTCGACTCTTTTCTTATGTACGAATCTCTGTGTCATTGTCGCATCGTGAGACCGATTACCGTCCTATCACCTTCTCATCCTGTATTTGAGTTTGTTTCATGATCAGATATCTTTTGGCCTTCCCGTTCCTCAATTCGGATGAACAAAACCTCAAATGTACCGATTGTTACGTCCTTTAAAACTCGAGTCATTCCTTGTGTACAAATCTCTACGTCATTATCGCATCGTTAGTCCGACTACCGTGGATCAGCTTCATATCCATTATCTGAGTCTGTTGCATGGTCAGATATCTTATGGCCTTCTCGTTTCTCCATTCGGGTGCCCGAAACTTCAAATGCACCGATAGTAAGTGCTTGAAAACTCGAGTCTTTTCTTGTGTACGAATCTCTATATCATTGTCGCATCGTGTGTCCGATTATCGTTCGGTCACCTTCGTATCATTTATCTGAGTTTGTCGCATGATCAGATATCTTATGGCCTTCCTGTTCCTCAATTCGGATGCCCAAAACTTCAAATATACCGATTGTTACGTCCTTTAAAACTCGAGTCTTTTCTTGTGTACAAATCTCTACGTCATTGTCGCATCGTTAGTCCGATTACCGTTCTATCAGCTTCATATCCATTATCTGAGTCTGTTGCACGGTCAGATATCTTATGGCCTTCTCGTTCCTCCATTCGGGTCCCCGAAAATTCAAATGTACCGATAGTTACGTCCTTTAAAACTCGAGTCTTTTCTTGTGTACGAATCTCTATATCATTGTCGCATCGTGTGTCCGATTATCGTTCGGTCACCTTCGTATCCTTTATCTGAGTTTGTTGCGTGATCAAATATCTTATGGCGTTCTCGTTCCTCCATTCGGGTGCCTGAAACTTCAAATGTATCGATAGTTACGTCCTTTAAAACTCGAGTCTTTTCTTGTGTACGAATCTTTATATCATTGTCGCATCGTCTGTCCGATTATCGTTCGGTCACCTTCGTATCTTTTATCTGAGTTTCTGCATGATCAGATCTCTTATGGCCTTCCTGTTCGGTCACCTTCGTAACATTTATCTAAGTTTGTTACATGTTCAGATATCTTATAGCCTTCCGGTTCATCCATTCGGGTGCCCGAAACTTCAAATGTATCGATAGTTACGTCCTTTAAAAATCGAGTCTTTTCTTGTGTGTGAATCTCTATGTGATTGTCGCATCGTGAGTCCAATTACCGTCCAGTCACCTTCGTATCCTTTATCTGAGTTTGTTGCATGATCAGATATCTTATGGCCTTCCCGTCCCTCCATTCGGGTACCCGAAACTACAAATGCATCGATAGTTTCGTCCTTTAAAACTCGAGTCTTTTCTTATGTACGAATCTCTATGTCATTGTCGCATCGTGAGACCGATTACCGTACTATCACCTTCTCATCCTGTATTTGAGTTTGTTTCATGATCAGATATCTTTTGGCCTTCCCGTTCCTCAATTCGGATGAACAAAACCTCAAATGTACCGATTGTTACGTCCTTTAAAACTCGAGTCATTCCTTGTGTACAAATCTCTACGTCATTATCGCATCGTTAGTCCGACTACCGTGGATCAGCTTCATATCCATTATCTGAGTCTGTTGCATGGTCAGATATCTTATGGCCTTCTCGTTTCTCCATTCGGGTGCCCGAAACTTCAAATGCACCGATAGTAAGTGCTTGAAAACTCGAGTCTTTTCTTGTGTACGAATCTCTATATCATTGTCGCATCGTGTGTCCGATTATCGTTCGGTCACTTTCGTATCATTTATCTGAGTTTGTCGCATGATCAGATATCTTATGGCCTTCCTGTTCCTCAATTCGGATGCCCAAAACTTCAAATATACCGATTGTTACATCCTTTAAAACTCGAGTCTTTTCTTGTGTACAAATCTCTACGTCATTGTCGCATCGTTAGTCCGATTACCGTTCTATCAGCTTCATATCCATTATCTGAGTCTGTTGCACGGTCAGATATCTTATGGCCTTCTCGTTCCTCCATTCGGGTGCCCGAAAATTCAAATGTACCGATAGTTACGTCCTTTAAAACTCGAGTCTTTTCTTGTGTACGAATCTCTATATCATTGTCGCATCGTGTGTCCGATTATCGTTCGGTCACCTTCGTATCCTTTATCTGAGTTTGTTGCGTGATCAAATATCTTATGGCGTTCTCGTTCCTCCATTCGGGTGCCTGAAACTTCAAATGTATCGATAGTTACGTCCTTTAAAACTCGAGTCTTTTCTTGTGTACGAATCTTTATATCATTGTCGCATCGTCTGTCCGATTATCGTTCGGTCACCTTCGTATCTTTTATCTGAGTTTCTGCATGATCAGATCTCTTATGGCCTTCCTGTTCGGTCACCTTCGTAACATTTATCTAAGTTTGTTACATGTTCAGATATCTTATAGCCTTCCGGTTCATCCATTCGGGTGCCCGAAACTTCAAATGTATCGATAGTTACGTCCTTTAAAAATCGAGTCTTTTCTTGTGTGTGAATCTCTATGTGATTGTCGCATCGTGAGTCCAATTACCGTCCAGTCACCTTCGTATCCTTTATCTGAGTTTGTTGCATGATCAGATATCTTATGGCCTTCCCGTCCCTCCATTCGGGTACCCGAAACTACAAATGCATCGATAGTTTCGTCCTTTAAAACTCGAGTCTTTTCTTATGTACGAATCTCTATGTCATTGTCGCATCGTGAGACGGATTACCGTACTATCACCTTCTCATCCTGTATTTGAGTTTGTTTCATGATCAGATATCTTTTGGCCTTCCCGTTCCTCAATTCGGATGCCCAAAACCTCAAATGTACCGATTGTTACGTCCTTTAAAACTCGAGTCATTCCTTGTGTACAAATCTCTACGTCATTATCGCATCGTTAGTCCGACTACCGTGGATCAGCTTCATATCCATTATCTGAGTCTGTTGCATGGTCAGATATCTTATGGCCTTCTCGTTTCTCCATTCGGGTGCCCGAAACTTCAAATGCACCGATAGTAAGTGCTTGAAAACTCGAGTCTTTTCTTGTGTACGAATCTCTATATCATTGTCGCATCGTGTGTCCGATTATCGTTCGGTCACCTTCGTATCATTTATCTGAGTTTGTTGCATGATCAGATATCTTATGGCCTTCCTGTTCCTCAATTCGGATGCCCAAAACTTCAAATATACCGATTGTTACGTCCTTTAAAACTCGAGTCTTTTCTTGTGTACAAATCTCTACGTCATTGTCGCATCGTTAGTCCGATTACCGTTCGATCAGCTTCATATCCATTATCTGAGTCTGTTGCACGGTCAGATATCTTATGGCCTTCTCGTTCCTCCATTCGGGTGCCCGAAAATTCAAATGTACCGATAGTTACGTCCTTTAAAACTCGAGTCTTTTCTTGTGTACGAATCTCTATATCATTGTCGCATCGTGTGTCCGATTATCGTTCGGTCACCTTCGTATCCTTTATCTGAGTTTGTTGCGTGATCAGATATCTTATGGCGTTCTCGTTCCTCCATTCGGGTGCCTGAAACTTCAAATGTATCGATAGTTACGTCCTTTAAAACTCGAGTCTTTTCTTGTGTACGAATCTCTATATCATTGTCGCATCGTCTGTCCGATTATCGTTCGGTCACCTTCGTATCTTTTATCTGAGTTTGTTGCATGATCAGATATCTTATGGCCTTCCTGTTCGGTCACCTTCGTAACATTTATCTAAGTTTGTTACATGTTCAGATATCTTATAGCCTTCCGGTTCATCCATTCGGGTGCCCGAAACTTCAAATGTATCGATAGTTACGTCCTTTAAAAATCGAGTCTTTTCTTCTGTGTGAATCTCTATGTGATTGTCGCATCGTGAGTCCGATTACCGTCCAGTCACCTTCGTATCCTTTATCTGAGTTTGTTGCATGATCAGATATCTTATGGCCTTCCCGTCCATCCATTCGGGTACCCGAAACTACAAATGTATCGATAGTTTCGTCCTTTAAAACTCGAGTCTTTTCTTATGTACGAATCTCTATGTCATTGTCGCATCGTGAGTCCGACTACCGTCCTATCACCTTCTTATCCTGTATTTAAGTTTGTTTCATGATCAGATATCTTATGGCCTTCCCGTTCCTCAACTCGGATGCCCAAAACTCCAAGTGTACCGATTGTTACGTCCTTTAAAACTCGAGTCTTTTCTTGTGTACAAATCTCCACGTCATTGTCGCATCGTTAGTCCGACTACCGTGGATCAGCTTCATATCCATTATCTGAGTCTGTTTCACGGTCAGATATCTTATGGCCTTCTCGTTCCTCCATTCGGGTGCCCGAAACTTCAAATGTACCATAGTTACGTCCTTTAAAACTCGAGTCTTTTCTTGTGTACGAATCTCTATATCATTGTCGCATCGTGTGTCCGATTATCGTTCGGTCACCTTCGTATCCTTCATCTGAGTTTGTTACATGATCAGATATCTTATTGCCTTCCGGTTCATCCATTCGGGTGCCCGAAACTTCAAATGTATCGATAGTTACGTCCTTTAAAACTCGAATCTTTTCTTGTGTACGAATCTCTATATCATTGCGATGCGATGTGTCCGATTATCGTTCGGTCACCTTCGTATCCTTTATCTGAGTTTGTTACATGATCAGATATCTTATAGCCTTCCCGTTCATCCATTCGGGTGCCTGAAACTTCAAATGTATCGATAGTTACGTCCTTTAAAACTCTAGTCTATTCTTGTGTACGAAACTCTATGTCATTTTCGCATCGTGAGTCCGATTACCGTCCTATCACGTTCTTATCCTTTATTTGAGTTTGTTGCATGATCAGATATCTTATGGCCTTCCCGTTCCTCAATTCGGATGCCCAAAACTTCCAATGTACTGATTGTTACGTCCTTTAAAACTCGACTCTTTTCTTATGTACGAATCTCTGTGTCATTGTCGCATCGTGAGACCGATTACCGTCCTATCACCTTCTCATCCTGTATTTGAGTTTATTTCATGATCAGATATCTTTTGGCCTTCCCGTTCCTCAATTCGGATGCCCAAAACCTCAAATGTACAGATTGTTACGTCCTTTAAAACTCGAGTCATTCCTTGTGTACAAATCTCTACGTCATTGTCGCATCGTTAGTCCGACTACCGTGGATCAACTTCATATCCATTATCTGAGTCTGTTTCACGGTCAGATATCTTATGGCCTTATCGTTCCTCCATTCGGGTGCCCGAAACTTCAAATGTACCATAGTTACGTCCTTTAAAACTCGAGTCTTTTCTTGTGTACGAATCTCTATATCATTGTCGCATCGTGTGTCCGATTATCGTTCGGTCACCTTCGTATCCTTTATCTGAGTTTGTTACATGATCAGATATCTTATAGCCTTCCGGTTCATCCATTCGGGTGCCCGAAACTTCAAATGTATCGATAGTTACGTCCTTTAAAACTCGAGTCTTTTCTTGTGTACGAATCTCTATATCATTGCGATGCGATGTGTCCGATTATCGTTCGGTCACCTTCGTATCCTTTATCTGAGTTTGTTACATGATCAGATATCTTATAGCCTTCCCGTTCATCCATTCGGGTGCCTGAAACTTCAAATGTATCGATAGTTACCTCCTTTAAAACTCTAGTCTTTTCTTGTGTACGAAACTCTATGTCATTTTTGCATCGTGAGTCCGATTACCGTCCTATCACGTTCTTATCCTTTATTTGAGTTTGTTGCATGATCAGATATCTTATGGCCTTCCCGTTCCTCAATTCGGATGCCCAAAACTTCCAATGTACTGATTGTTACGTCCTTTAAAACTCGACTCTTTTCTTATGTACGAATCTCTGTGTCATTGTCGCATCGTGAGACCGATTACCGTCCTATCACCTTCTCATCATGTATTTGAGTTTGTTTCATGATCAGATATCTTTTGGCCTTCCCGTTCCTCAATTCGGATGCCCAAAACCTCAAATGTACCGATTGTTACGTCCTTTAAAACTCGAGTCATTCCTTGTGTACAAATCTCTACGTCATTATCGCATCGTTAGTCCGACTACCGTGGATCAGCTTCATATCCATTATCTGAGTCTGTTGCATGGTCAGAAATCTTATGGCCTTCTCGTTTCTCCATTCGGGTGCCCGAAACTTCAAATGCACCGATAGTAACGTGCTTGAAAACTCGAGTCTTTTCTTGTGTACGAATCTCTATAACATTGTCGCATCGTGTGTCCGATTATCGTTCGGTCACCTTCGTATCATTTATCTGAGTTTGTTGCATGATCAGATATCTTATGGCCTTCCTGTTCCTCAATTCGGATGCCCAAAACTTCAAATATACCGATTGTTACGTCCTTTAAAACTCGAGTCTTTTCTTGTGTACAAATCTCTACGTCATTGTCGCATCGTTAGTCCGATTACCGTTCGATCAGCTTCATATCCATTATCTGAGTCTGTTGCACGGTCAGATATCTTATGGCCTTCTCGTTCCTCCATTCGGGTGCCCGAAAATTCAAATGTACCGATAGTTACGTCCTTTAAAACTCGAGTCTTTTCTTGTGTACGAATCTCTATATCATTGTCGCATCGTGTGTCCGATTATCGTTCGGTCACCTTCGTATCCTTTATCTGAGTTTGTTGCGTGATCAGATATCTTATGGCGTTCTCGTTCCTCCATTCGGGTGCCTGAAACTTCAAATTTATCGATAGTTACGTCCCTTAAAACTCGAGTCTTTTCTTGTGTACGAATCTCTATATCATTGTCGCATCGTCTGTCCGATTATCGTTCGGTCGCCTTCATATCTTTTATCTGAGTTTGTTGCATGATCAGATCTCTTATGGCCTTCCTGTTAGGTCACCTTTGTAACATTTATCTAAGTTTGTTACATGTTTAGATATCTTATAGCCTTCCGGTTCATCCATTCGGGTGCCCGAAACTTCAAATGTATCGATAGTTACGTCCTTTAAAACTCGAGTCTTTTCTTGTGTGTGAATCTCTATGTGATTGTCGCATCGTGAGTCCGATTACCGTCCAGTCACCTTTGTATCCTTTATCTGAGTTTGTTGCATGATCCGATATCTTATGGCCTTCCCGTCCCTCCATTCGGGTACCCGAAACTACAAATGTATCGATAGTTTCGTCCTTTAAAACTCGAGTCTTTTCTTATGTACGAATCTCTATGTCATTGTCGCATCGTGAGTCCGATTACCGTCCTATCACCTTCTTATCCTGTATTTGAGTTTGTTTCATGATCAGATATCTTATGGCCTTCCCGTTCCTCAATTCGGATGCCCAAAACTTCAAATGTACCGATTGTTACGTCCTTTAAAACTCGAGTCTTTTTTTGTGTACAAATCTCCACGTCATTGTCGCATCGTTAGTCCGACTTCCGTGGATCAGCTTCATATCCATTATCTGAGTCTGTTTCACGGTCAGATATCTTATGGCCTTCTCGTTCCTCCATTCGGGTGCCCGAAACTTCAAATGTACCATAGTTACGTCCTTTAAAACTCGAGTCTTTTCTTGTGTACGAATCTCTATATCATTGTCGCATCGTGTGTCCGATTATCGTTCGGTCACCTTCGTATCCTTTATCTGAGTTTGTTACATGATCAGATATCTTATAGCCTTCCGGTTCATCCATTCGGGTGCCCGAAACTTCAAATGTATCGATAGTTACGTCCTTTAAAACTCGAGTCTTTTCTTGTGTACGAATCTCTATGTCATTGTCGCATCGTGAGTCCGATTACCGTCCTATCACATTCTTATCCTTTATTTGAGTTTGTTGCATGATCAGATATCTTATGGCCTTCCCGTTCCTCAATTCGGATTCCCAAAACTTCAAATGTACCAATTGTTACGTCCTTTAAAACTCGACTTTTTTCTTATGTACGAATCTCTATGTCATTGTCGCATTGTGAGTCCGATTACCATCCTATCACCTTCATATCCTGTATTTGAGTTTGTTTCATAATCAGATATCTTATGGCCTTCCCGTTCCTCAATTCGGATGCCCAAAACTTCAAATGTACCGATTGTTACGTCCTTTAAAACTCGAGCCTTTTCTTATGTACAAATCTCTATGTCATTGTCGCATCGTTGGTACGACTACGGTGGATCAGCTTCATATCCATTATCTGAGTCTGTTGCACGGTCAGATATCTTATGGCCTTCTCGTTCCTCCATTCGGGTGCCCGAAACTTCAAATGTACCGATAGTTACGTCCTTTAAAACTCGAGTCTTTTCTTGTGTAGGAATCTCTATGTCATTGTCGCATCGTGTGTCCGATTATCGTCCGGTCACCTTTGTATCATTTATCTGAGTTTGTTGCATGATCAGATATCTTATGGCCTTCCTGTTCCTCAATTCGGATGCCCAAAACTTCAAATGTACCGATAGTTACGTCCTTTAAAACTCGAGTATTTTCTTGTGTACGAATCTCTATATCATTGCGATGCGATGTGTGCGATTATCGTTCGGTCACCTTCGTATCCTTTATCTGAGTTTGTTACATGATCAGATGTCTTATAGCCTTCCCGTTCATCCATTCGGGTGCCTGAAACTTCAAATGTATCGATAGTTACGTCCTTTAAAACTCGAGTCTTTTCTTGTGTACGAATCTCTATGTCATTTTCGCATCGTGAGTCCGATTACCGTCCTATCACGTTCTTATCCTTTATTTGAGTTTGTTGCATGATCAGATATCTTATGGCCTTCCCGTTCCTCAATTCGGATGCCCAAACCGTCAAATGTACCGATTGTTACGTCCTTTATAACTCGACTCTTTTCTTATGTACGAATCTCTGTGTCATTGTCGCATCGTGAGACCGATTACCGTTCTATCACCTTCTCATCCTGTATTTGAGTTTTTTTCATAATCAGATATCTTATGGCCTTCCCGTTCCTCAATTCGGATACCCAAAACTTCAAATGTACCGATTGTTACGTCCTTTAAAACTCGAGCCTTTTCTTATGTACAAATCTCTATGTCATTGTCGCATCGTGAGTCCGATTACTGTCCTATCACCTTCTCATCCTGTATCTGAGTTTGTTTCATGATCAGATATCTTATGGCCTTCCCGTTCCTCAATTCGGATGCCCAAAACTTCAAATGTACCGATTGTTACGTCCTTTAAAACTCGAGCCTTTTCTTATGTACAAATCTCTATGTCATTGTCGCATCGTGAGTCCGATTACTGTCCTATCACCTTCTCATCCTGTATTTCAGTTTGTTTCATGATCAGATATCTTATGGCCTTCCCGTTCCTCAATTCGGATGCCCAAAACCTCAAATGTACCGATTGTTACGTCCTTTAAAACTCAAGTCTTTCCTTGTGTACAAATCTCTACGTCATTATCGCATCGTTAGTCCAACTACCGTGGATCAGCATCATATCCATTATCTGAGTCTGTTGCACGGTCAGATATCTTATGGACTTCTCGTTTCTCCATTCAGGTGCCCGAAACTTCAAATGCACCGATAGTTACGTCCTTTAAAACTCGAGTCTTTTCTTGTGTAGGAATCTCTATATCATTGTCGCATCGTGTGTCCGATTATCATTCGGTCACCTTCGTATCATTTATCTGAGTTTGTTGCATGATCAGATATCTTATGGCCTTCCTGTTCCTCAATTCGGATGCCCAAAACTTCAAATGTACCGATAGTTACGTCCTTTAAAACTCGAGTCTTTTCTTGTGTACGAATCTCTATATCATTGCGATGCGATGTGTCCGATTATCGTTCGGTCACCTTCGTATCCTTTATCTGAGTTTGTTACATGATCAGATATCTTATAGCCATCCCGTTCATCCATTCGGGTGCCTGAAACTTCAAATGTATCGATTGTTTTTCTTGTATACGAATCTCTATGTCATTTTCGCATCGTGAGTCCGATTACCGTCCTATCACGTTCTTATCCTTTATTTGAGTTTGTTACATGATCAGATATCTTATGGCCTTCCCGTTCCACAATTTGGATGCCCAAAACTTCAAATGTACCGATTGTTACGTCCTTTAAAACTCGACTCTTTTCTTTTGTACGAATCTCTGTGTCATTGTCGCATCGTGAGACCGATTACCGTCCTATCACCTTCTCATCCTGTATTTGAGTTTGCTTCATGATCAGATATCTTATGGCCTTCCCGTTCCTCAATTCGGATGCCCAAAACCTCAAATGTACCGATTGTTACGTCCTTTAAAACTCGAGTCATTCCTTGTGTACAAATCTCTACGTCATTATCGCATCGTTAGTCCGACTACCATGGATCAGCTTCATATCCATTATCTGAGTCTGTTGCATGGTCAGATATCTTATGGCCTTCTGGTTTCTCCATTCGGGTGCCCGAAATTTCAAATGCACCGATAGTAACGTGCTTGAAAACTCGAGTCTTTTCTTGTGTACGAATCTCTATATCATTGTCGCATCGTGTGTCCGATTATCGTTCGGTCACCTTCGTATCATTTATCTGAGTTTGTTGCATGATCAGATATCTTGTGGCCTTCCTGTTCCTCAACTCGGATGCCCAAAACTTCAAATATACCGATTGTTACGTCCTTTAAAACTCGAGTCTTTTCTTGTGTACAAATCTCTACGTCATTGTCGCATCGTTAGTCCGATTACCGTTCGATCAGCTTCATATCCATTATCTGAGTCTGTTGCACGGTCAGATATCTTATGGCCTTCTCGTTCCTCCATTCGGGTGCCCGAAAATTCAAATGTACCGATAGTTACGTCCTTTAAAACTCGAGTCTTTTCTTGTGTACGAATCTCTATATCATTGTCGCATCGTGTGTCCGATTATCGTTCGGTCACCTTCGTATCCTTTATCTGAGTTTGTTGCGTGATCAGATATCTTATGGCGTTCTCGTTCCTCCATTCGAGTGCCTGAAACTTCAAATGTATCGATAGTTACGTCCTTTAAAACTCGAGTCTTTTCTTGTGTACGAATCTCTATATCATTGTCGCATCGTCTGTCCGATTATCGTTCGGTCACCTTCGTATCTTTTATCTGAGTTTGTTGCATGATCAGATCTCTTATGGCCTTCCTGTTCGGTCACCTTCGTATCATTTATCTAAGTTTGTTACACGTTCAGATATCTTATAGCCTTCCGGTTCATCCATTCGGGTGCCCGAAACTTCAAATGTATCGATAGTTACGTCCTTTAAAACTCGAGTCTTTTCTTGTGTACGTATCTCTATGTCATTGTCGCATCGTGAGTCCGATTACCGTCCTATCACGTTCTTATCCTTTATTTGAGTTTGTTGCATGATCAGATATCTTATGGCCTTCCCGTTCCTCAATTCGGATTCCCAAAACTTCAAATGTACCGATTGTTACGTCCTTTAAAACTCGAGCCTTTTCTTATGTACAAATCTCTATGTCATTGTCGCATCGTGAGTCCGATTACTTTCCTATCACCTTCTCATCCTGTATTTGAGTTTGTTTCATGATCAGATATCTTATGGCCTTCCCGTTCCTCAATTCGGATGTCCAAAACCTCAAATGTACCGATTGTTACGTCCTTTAAAACTCAAGTCTTTCCTTGTGTACAAATCTCTACGTCATTATCGCATCGTTAGTCTGACTACCGTGGATCAGCTTCATATCCATTATCTGAGTCTGTTGCACGGTCAGATATCTTATGGCCTTCTCGTTTCTCCATTCGGGTGCCCGAAACTTCAAATTTACCGATAGTTACGTCCTTTAAAACTCGAGTCTTTTTTTGTCTAGGAATCTCTATATCATTGTCGCATCGTGTGTCCGATTATCGTTCGGTCACCTTCGTATCATTTATCTGAGTTTGTTGTATGATCAGATATCTTATGGCCTTCCTGTTCCTCAATTCGGATGCCCAAAACTTCAAATGTACCGATAGTTACGTCCTTTAAAACTCGAGTCTTTTCTTGTGTACGAATCTCTATATCATTGCGATGTGATGTGTCCGATTATCGTTCGATCACCTTCGTATCCTTTATCTGAGTTTGTTACATGATCAGATATCTTATAGCCTTCCCGTTCATCCATTCGGGTGCCTGAAACTTCAAATGTATCGATAGTTTTTCTTGTATACGAATCTCTATGTCATTTTCGCATCGTGAGTCCGATTACCGTCCAATCACGTTCTTATCCTTTATTTGAGTTTGTTACATGATCAGATATCTTATGGCCTTCCCGTTCCTCAATTCGGATGCCCAAAACTTCAAATGTACCGATTGTTACGTCCTTTAAAACTCGACTCTTTTCTTATGTACGAATCTCTGTGTCATTGTCGCATCGTGAGACCGATTACCGTCCTATGACCTTCTCATCCTGTATTTGAGTTTGTTTCATGATCAGATATTTTATGGCCTTCCCGTTCCTCAATTCGGATGCCCAAAACCTCAAATGTACCGATTGTTACGTCCTTTAAAACTCGAGTCATTCCTTGTGTACAAATCTCTACGTCATTATCGCATCGTTAGTCCGACTACCATGGATCAGCATCATATCCATTATCTGAGTCTGTTGCATGGTCAGATATCTTATGGCCTTCTCGTTTCTCCATTCGGGTGCCCAAAACTTCAAATGCACCGATAGTAACGTGCTTGAAAACTCGAGTCTTTTCTTGTGTACGAATCTCTATATCATTGTCGCATCGTGTGTCCGATTATCGTTCGGTCACCTTCGTATCATTTATCTGAGTTTGTTGCATGATCAGATATCTTGTGGCCTTCCTGTTCCTCAATTCGGATGCCCAAAACTTCAAATATACCGATTGTTACGTCCTTTAAAACTCGAGTCTTTTCTTGTCTAGAAATCTCTACGTCATTGTCGCATCGTTAGTCCGATTACCGTTCGATCAGCTTCATATCCATTATCTGAGTCTGTTGCACGGTCAGATATCTTATGGCCTTCTCATTCCTCCATTCGGGTGCCCGAAAATTCAAATGTACCGATAGTTACGTCCTTTAAAACTCGAGTCTTTTCTTGTGTTCGAATCTCTATATCATTGTCGCATCGTGTGTCCGATTATCGTTCGGTCACCTTCGTATCCTTTATCTGAGTTTGTTGCGTGATCAGATATCTTATGGCGTTCTCGTTCCTCCATTCGGGTGCCTGAAACTTCAAATGTATCGATAGTTACTGTTAGAGGATGAATTTAACCGAAAACAGGATTATATGATCATACAAGTTACAAAACCAGGTGCGGAAACCCTAGCTTTGAACAAACTGATATAAACTCAAATCAAAACACAATCAAAGTCATTTTCAAACGTTTTCATAGATTAACTTTTGCATAAACTTGATTACAATTGGTTTTAGGTTAATCTAGAACACACACAGACACTCTCAAACTATTCTGGAACCTGACCTCAAAACACACACAACTAATGACACCCTATACAATGCAAAAACACAATTTCTATTTATAGATACTGCACATTCGCCCACATGCACTGGTCGAATGTGGAAGACTTCCACATTCGCCCATATGCATGGTACGAATGTGTTCTTCTGTCAAGCTCCATTTCTACCTTCGCCCACTTCTGTCTTCCTTCGCCCATATTATCTTACCTTCGCCCAGATCAGTTCTACATTCTATCCATCAGCACACTAACACGTGTTAATATCCAATCACTAGTCGCAAAACGCATCTACAAACTCCCCCTCGACTATTGATTGGATCGTTTTCTGTCTTCGTCCATGGCTTTATTTAACAACTTGATTCTGAGCTGTTTCTTCTGCTCTTTTGTCATTTTAGGCTCTAACCTTCTCTTCACCGGTTTTGACACATTCGCCATCTTCACCATCTTGCCAAGTTTGCCATCCAAATTGCTCCCAGCATTTATATCATATGCAAAGCAAACACCAACCACTTGAGTATATTTCTTTGCTTGATCTGCGTCATTCGGCTCATGATGAATCGGATTGTAAAAGAGCATGATGATATCTTCGAAAGTACAGTTTATCAACCACATAGGATCAAATACATGAACATGCTTGTATTTATCCTTTCCGTCTCTCAACACAATCACCGCTTCTGCTTTTCCCCAATCATAATACCAGAAGATAAAGTCAGCACTGAAATGTTGTGGCATGGGCATCAAAGGTATTTTCCTCATCACTTCAGGTGCCTTATATATCAAAGTAACCCGCTTCAGCTTGGTTCTGGGATCAATATCCCTATGCACTTTCCTACGGGGATATTGTGGCTTGAATCTACTCCATTTTGTTCTGCTTTCCCAAACCAGCTTGTCTGCGCACCAACCGACATGTGTATTATTAACTGAAGCACCCGACATAGGGAATCTGCATAAATCTCTGACCGCCCAGTACGGTAGAGTTAGCAAATCAATGAATCTGTAGAAGTACAAGATCCCTGATTCCCATTTGGCAGCTAGACACTTCAGCCTGCCTAAATATGTCCACCTGAGAGCTCTGCCCTTGAACTTAGCATTGTGAAATCTATAAAAGTTTCCTTGAGCTTCAGGCTTCGGTCGGTTCTCATCCATTATTCTTAATTTCTTCAAATAATTCTTCAATTCATCAGATTTATTTGAAGATTCTGGCTTATCAGCTCCAAATACTTTCTCTACAAACTCTGCACTTCTTTGCTTGGCCTTCTTCTTCGCCGAAGTGTTTGGAATTTCAGTAAAATCAGGAAATACCACATCTTCATCATTTTGTCTGAAGTATTGTGGGTATTCCTCATGCGTTATGTCTTCAATTTCCACTTCTTCAAATTCAGGGGTATTCTTATCATCTGAGTGACTTCCAATATCCTTTTCAGGAATATGTGGAATCGACTCATCTACAATGAACTCCTCAAACGTTTTCCCTACCCTCTGTGCAAGTCCATCTAAAATCTCCTTTGCCACAGATGCAGGTACTTCCCCTTCTTCAAGATCAGGATCGTTATATTCCAATTCATATCTCATGTCGTCTGTTTGGAATATCTCAGCAAAACGACCTGTGAACTCAATGGTCCATTCTCTTCTTTCCAACATGTCTTTGTACACTTGTTTAGCATCATCAGTCAAGGACCTCACCTTTTCATTCCAGAATATACTTTCATCTGAATCAACGTTCTCACCTTTCTTCTTTGAACTTGATTCTCCAGTATCTTTCTTTTTCTTTGAAGGTGGTCTCTTTTCAAATGTAAACTTAGACGTATCATCTCCTCCATCATTATCATCATCACTACTACTATCATCTTCTTTTTGACTTCCCGATCCCTCTGCATCATCATCATCCTCCTTATCATCCTCATCATCACTCTTCTCCGATTCTTCATCATCCTCATCATCATCTTTCTCCTTATCTGACTCAGATGGTTCAAAATCAACCTGTTCTTCTTCTTTTTCTTTTTCTTCTTCACCCTCCTTCAACTTGGGTGCAACATTGTATAGGTTATCAATCAATTCACTCAGGCGTTTATTCTCAGCCTTCAATTCTTTGTTGTCTTCTTTAATCAACTTTAGCCTGTTCTTGTTTCTTGAACATTTTCCTTCAAGCTTTTTATTCTTTGCTTCTAGCTTCTTTACTTTCTCATCAATCTCATCCTGATATGACTTTGAAGCTACCACAATCTGAAGCATCTTTTCTTCATTCTGCTTGAACTTGGCTATTTCAGCTTGTTGAGCCATAATCATCTTCATCATATCATCCATCTTCTTGTTCACCTGCTTCATAACATCATCATCCACAATGACTTTCTTGGATTTGGATCTAGATGGCTCAACTTCAGTTTCCTTCTCTTTCTGAGGCTTTCTAAACATGTCAAGTACATTATCCAGTGCAACATTGAATTCATCAACTGGTAATGTTTCTGCCTCTTTAGATTTCTTCTGTTTCTTGGCGACTGGTGAAGATAACTTTGATGAGGTAGAAGCTTCGGGTACTCTTTTGCCTCTCAAGAGTTGAGCTAACTCTTTCTCTCTCAGCTGCTTTGTACTTGTTTTCTTAGCCATGGTCTTGTGCTTAGGCTTGGGTAAGTTCACTACTACAGTCTCTCCTTCATTCAACTCGTCCATATTCAAACCTAAACCTTCATCTTCAGCATCAACAGACTTCTTGCTTTTCTCAGCTTCTTCAATAGATCTGTTTAATGATTCAGACTCACCAACCATAGTGGCCTTACGTTTGGTGGCCCGGACATTCTTAGCATCCGAATCCCATTGTTCTTCAACCTCTGTCTCCTCCGAATCCACTGATTCTTCATCCACCAAACTAGTACCTTTCTTAGCAGTTGATTTCTTTCTAACCACCTGTTGCTTTGAACTTTCCTGATCAGTCTTTCCCTTACCCTTCCCTTTGGCTCCGGGATTGACCACTTGCCTCTTCCTCTTAGTATTAGCATCAGCATATACTAAGGGATCATCGTTATCAGAATCACTATTAGGATGCCTAGCTGTATTCTTTCCTGGATCAGTGTAATCCTCTCTAGCTAAGGCTCCAAACAACCTTCTGTACGGTGGCCTTTCATTGTCTGGCACACCCTTGTATCCCTTCATTCTAACCAATGTACGAATGTTCATGTGATCTAGAGCAAGTATCTGTGTTGGATCTTTCCTCAGATTTGGATACTTGTGATCAAAGATCTGATCAGGAATCTTGGGTATAACATGAAATATTTCTTCTTTAACCCCTTCAGCATCTCCAACATATGATCCAATATCATTCCAGAAACGTTAAATGGTTTGTTGAGGGTCAACGCAACCATTAACGAACTCAAACTCTTCCTCATTACGTCATAGCCTCCACTAACACATCCAAACACATGAATGATGACGTGAGCAAAAAATTTAAACTGCACACTCAGTTTCCCTTTGTACATTGAACCATCAGTAATAGGTCCTTTGTATTTCATCCTGAGGAAACAAGCTTTCTGCTCAGTCCACGAAAGTTCTCTTGGATCTTCGCTTACTTCAAACTTTATCTGGAGTGCTTCTCTTGTAGATGCGTTTTGCGACTAATGATTAGATATGTTAACATGTGTTAGAAGAGGCTAAAGGGGCGAAGGAAGTTAATATGGGCGAAGGTGATTAAGAAGTGGGCGAAGGTAAAAGACATATGGACGAATCTGGAACAAGACTAACAAGAAGACACATTCGACCACTGAAAGTGGGCGAATGTGGAAATGACCCACGTTCGACCAGTTGAAAGGGGCGAACGTGCAGGTCCTATATATAGTTTTTGTGATTTTGTAAGTTTAAGCGAGTCATTCAGTGTGTGTGTTTTTGAGGTGTGTTCCAGAGAGGTCTGAGAGAGTTTATGTGTGTGCTAGATTAACTGTATTTGAGTTGTAACCAAGTATTTGAAAGAGTTAATCTATGAAAAGCTTTAAAATGACTTTGATTGTGTTTTGAATTGAGTTTATTTCAGTTTGTTCTAAGCTAGGGTTTCCGCACCTGGTTTAGTAACTTGTATGATCATATAATCCTGTTTTCGTGTCAAATCACATCCTCTACAAAGTGGTATCAGAGCGTAGAGGATCATACAACAACAAATTAATAAACTCAGAGCTGATTTGGACATTATTTTCATCAATTCACATCTGTTTTCACATAAAAATGGTTTTTGAGTGTTTTTGAAAGAATTAGAGTTGATTTTGTGGTTAAAATTCAAAATTCCAAGTATTAAAGTTGTTCCAAATCATCTCCGAAGCAAAACCTAATCAAGATCATTCAAATTCACAAACTTTTGAAAATCAGAGATCAAAATAACCGTTTTTCAAAAGTGTAACCGTTTTTCAAAAGTCAAAATGGGCGAACCTGGACATTAGTGGTCGAAGGTGTGAGTTTTTGGTCGAAGGAGAGTGATTTTGTGGGCGAACCTAGGAATTTCTGGGCGAACGTAGAATTTTTCAGTTGAATATTTTACATTCGGGTCTAACTTTTCACATTCGGGACATCGTGCGGGCGAACCTGGAAACCAAACGGGCGAACCTAGAACTTTTTGGGCGAACGTGAAAAGTGTTAGTGTATTTTTACTTTCTGGTGAGATTTTACATTCGGGGAAGTATTTCTGGGCGAACCTGAGTCAGAAAGGGACGAACCTGAATCACAATTGGGCGAACCTAGATCTAGTTTTTGGAAAATTTTTCTAAGTGTTGAATTTCTCGAAGTTCGTGATCATGTGGCGTTTTCAGACTACTCCTACACCAGCAACTACACAACCACAACAGCAGGTGATGGACCCATGGACAGTGGCAGCACAGAAGACGAGCACACAGTCTTCGTAGCCGGTTAACTACATGACTCAAAGTGCACCTCCAGCACCACAGTCTGACTACTGGGGAGTAGCAGTAGCGGTGGTAAACACTCAAACTACAAATGCTATTTCCACACTGATTAATGATTTGTCTTCAGGTAGCGGGACTCGGCCACCGAAGCTCATGGAGATTCAAGAATACAATCAGTGGCAGAAAAAGTTCAAGATACATTTGGAAGGCATGGGAGTGGAAGGTGCTGAAGCATGGAACATGATTGCTAAAGGTTACACACCACCAGTTTTGGAGAACACAGGTGAACCAGTGCCATTGGAGAGCATGGCTGAGGATGAGAAAAAGAAGTTTGCTGTGGAAAAGAAGGCGTTTTCTCAATTGACACAGGCAATCACAAATGATCTTTTGCATCAATTTGGGACTTGCACAACTTCTAAGGCACTATGGGATATGCTTAAAAGGAAGCATGATGGAAATGAGAAGACTCGAAGTTTGAGGACGGAAGAACTTATAAAGGAGTTTGAGAATTTTTCTTATGTTGGAAATGAAACTTTGAAAGAACTAACTCCTAGATATAATCATTTGATATCTGAATTGTCTAGCTATGGTATACAGATTCCTATGGCAAAGCAGGTGGACAAGTTTGCAGATGCATTACCACCAAACTGGGATCAGCATGTGGATGTTCTGAAGGAGAAGGATGCTTATCAATACTGGTCTCTTCAGGAGTTCATTGAGAAGCTGGAAAACAAAGAATTGGAAGAGAAGAAGAAGGCTAGGAGAGCACAGATTCCTCAGAATCCAAACTTATACTTTGGAGGATCTTCAGTTCCAGCGAGTACAAGCTCAGGAGGGCTAGTTACACCACATGTTGCATGTATATCCAATGTTGTGGAATCACCTACCATTAACTACCATCAACAAACTTCATCTTTATCACAACCACAACCACAAGTACCATACCAATATTCATACATTCCACCATTCTCCCCAAAGCAACAAGCAGCTTTCTATACTGCTAGTCAATCTCAACAACAACCAATAAACCAACCGAATCAACAAACGGTGGTTTTGGAGACATCTAATATTGGAAATGTGACAGTTGAAGTTGCTCAGCAACACATTGCATTAGTCTCTGCAATGGTCTCATCCTACAATGGACTAGTTGCTAGTCAAATTGGGAATAACAACTTGACCAATGAAGACTACGCACAGATTGACAAGGAGGAGATGGAACTCATTGATATTCAATGGGCCTTTGCAAGCATAATGCGAAGAGCAACGGAGTTTATCGAGAAGACAGGTAGAACAGACTTGGGAACTTCTCCTAACACAACCTACGGGTTCAATAAGGAGAAAGTGACTTGTTTTAACTGTGGAGGAAAAGGTCACTTTAAACGAGAATGCACCCAGCCACCAAAACAAGGCAATAGGAATCCATTCAATGCCACCTATCAGAACCGTCAACAACAAAATCAAAACCAAGTTTCTTCCCAAAACAACAACAACAACTACCAAAATCGTCAAAACAACTTTAATAACAACCAAAATAGACAACCAAACACACCAAACCAGACACAAACCCAAACACCAAACAATACTAACCGAACAGTCATACCAATCACTACACCAAATGAACAACAGAATACCAATCAAGCATTGGTTACTCAACAAGATGAGAGGTTTGACTGGTCGAGTATTCAGATAGGTGTTGAGGAAATCACTACTGGGGGCAATGTGGCTTGTGTTGCATATCAGGTTGATATTGAAGATTCAGTGACGATGGAGGAGAAGGAAGAAACTGAGGTTGAAAGTGATAAGTCTGAGGCTGAGATGGATGGGGAATTTGAACCTGTTAAGGTTAATGCTGAGGTTGATGTTGAAGTTCAAACTGAAGAGACAAATTCTGGAGTTGTGATTGATACTGTTTCTGATATTTCCGAGGAGTGTGAATCGGTTTATTCTGATTCAGACAGTGAATCGGATACGGAAGCAAGTGTTAATTCTCTAGATGAAGATATTGATCAGTTGCTTGCAGAAGCAGATTTTCTGATGACAAGGAAGTCGTGCATTGCAGATGATGCTTTCACAAAGATTGATTATTCCAGATTCTTTGCAGGAAAGGAAGCTCATTTCGCATTGATGGCCATGATTGATCCGCCAAAACCTGTAAGTTCTGCATGTAGTACTGATAATACAAGTGAAAAATATTGTGGTACATGTGATAGATTGACTGAGGAGATTAAACAACTCCGTGTTCAACGTGATAGTGCTATCATGAACAGTCAATCTACTCGCAAAGAGTTGAATGCTTTTAACAAAGTATTAGATGGCTACAAAAAGGACATTTCCGACTTGAAAAACACTTTGTCTTTAAAACAATTGGCAATTAACAACTATATCAATGAAATTGAAAACACCAAGTTGGAAATGGCAGCCATCAAATGCTTTGCTGAGAAAGTAAACAAAAAGCTGGAAAGCTATAAGCATATTGCTTATGTAGTAGACCATATCATTGATGATAATACTACCAATTATCGGGCTGTACCATCTCCGGTTCTCTTTGAAAACCATAATTGTCACCAAGTGACACCGGAGAGTTCGGTAAAATCTGATTCAGCATCGGAAAATGAATCTAATACTTCAAGTATTGGTGATCCAAATTCCGATGTTAGACCGATTTTGGGAATCAATGATGAGGGTGTTACTGCTGAGAGTGTAGATTCAGACTCAGAGAGTGATGATATTGGTTGTAACCAAACTGTTAATGCATGTGAAATTCCAAAAGAAAATCACATCATTACAAATGAACCAGTTTCATCATCTCAAGTTGTGATTCCAATGAAAAAGATTCATTGTGAAAAGAAGTCTGAAAAGAATGAGGTGAAGAAAGATCTTAATGTGGTTAAGAAAGATCTTGAAAAGAATGAAAAGAATGAACAATGTGACAAACCTGTCAAAGTGTTCTATCGGATGGAAGGATCCGATAAGATCATTTCTGACGAGGACTTTCCAATAAAAAATGCCAACTATGCTAAAATTGACAAAATTTGGCAAGAAAGCACAATTTGGTTCCCAAAACATGAGAGAACAAATGAGATTCCACCAGCTTTATTAAAGAAGTTGTATTTGGATGTTCCTCAAGAACCAAAGGTCCATGTCACAGAGTTTGTTAAACCCAAAAACCGAGCTAATGGTTTTAATGAGCCTACTTACTCAAAAGGGCCACTCCCTGAGAGTTTAAGGAAGCAACAGTACAATGATCAATACCCAGTTAGATCATTTGCTCAACCAAATGCTCCAAATGTTTTTGAAGAGTACCGTGCGTGCTTTAAATGTGGGGAACGAGGGCATTTACTTGCTCAGTGCCCATATGTAAGGCATAAGAGGCACGAGGTGGAAGTGAGGAATTCCATGAGAAAACCGATTGATCATTATGTGCCACCACATAGGAGAGTTGTTCCTCAACAACCACAACCATTTTATAATCATAACAATTTTCAAATGAGGAACACTCGTCCAATGCACTATGATAGAAGGAATCGGATTGCTATGGAACACTCATGGAGGAAGCCTGTGGTGAACGCAACAGTTGATAGGCAAAAGGTTCCACCGAAACCGATTGTCAAATCAAATGTTGGACCTAAGTCTGTTAAATCAGATAAGGTTACCAAGAGAGTTACATTTGCTAACTATGTTCAGAAACCGACTGAGAACCCAAAGTCTCAGATTCGTATTCTGAAAAGGTCTGAACAATCTTGGACACCCAATGGTACTCCAGGAGCCTCAACTTCAAGGGTTAATGAGAGAAAGGAAACTGTTTTGAACAATCAGAAAAAGATTGATCAAAAAGTTGTTCAAAATGATTGTGAAATTGTTACTTTGAAACCTGATGTTCAAAGACCCAAGACTCAGGCTTGGGTCCCCCGAAAGAACTAACTGATTTACTTTTTGTGTGCAGGGAGCTTCAGCTGGCCCTATTAGCAGTCTTTGGATTGTTGATAGTGGAGCTTCAGGCCACATGACAGGGGATCTTGCGTTGCTGTTCGACGTGAAGAACATCAATGGAGGGTATGTAGCTTCAGGAAATAAAGGAGGATATATCACAATGGAAGGAAGTGTGAGCAATGGGATAGTGAGTTTCGAACGGATTTCGTATGTGAAGCAGATAGACTACAATCTGTTGAGTGTCAGTCAAATATGTGACAAGAAATTTACTGTGCATTTTGATGACAAATCCTGCTATATTCTGAAACCGGGCTTTACAATTCCTAAAGAGTGGATAATGTTGAAGGCACCTCGCGTCAACAATCTATACATTCTTGATATGTCCAAGGCAATGACATCACAGGGGCAGATAACATGCTTTTTGTCCAAGGCGACAGAGAAAGAATCGATAATGTGGCACCGAAGAATGGGACACATTTATCTGAAGAAAATGAATCAACTTGTGAGAAATGGACTTGTCGATGGAGTAAACGTGAAACATTTCCATCTGAATGACAAGTGTGTGAGTTGTAAAAAGGGGAAGCAACACAAACAGTCCCACAAAGTGAAAAAGGTTAACTCTGTTGAGATGCCACTAGAGCGATTGCACATGGATCTTTTCGGACCGGTCAAGCGCAAAAGTCATCTTGGAGAGCTTTATTGTTTAGTCGTCACTGACGATTACTCAAGATTTTCATGGGTGATGTGTTTGCAGAATAAAAGCGACACTTTTATCAATCTAAAAGTTCTGTTCACTCGATTGGAGAATCTCTATAATGTGAAGATAAAGAGAATTCGGAGTGACAATGGGACGGAGTTCAAAAATGCCAAGATGGATGAACTTTGTGAAAACAAAGGGATACATCATGAATATTCAGCTCCGTACACCCCTCAACAGAACGGTGTTGCTGAACGAAAGAATAGGACTCTAATTGAAGCGGCTAGAACAATGCTTGCTGATTCAAATCTTCCAGTAATGTTCTGGAATGAGGCGATTTATGCAGCAAATTACACACTAAATCGGGTTCTAACAGTGAAGAAGTTTGGTAAAACATCTTATGAGCTGTTACACCGAAGGAAGCCGAACTTAGAGTATCTAGAACCTTTTGGGGCGCCATGTACTATGTTGAATCCAAGCGAGAAGTTTAGTCCTAAAGCCGAGGAGGGTTACTTTGTTGGATATGCAACCCCGCTCAAACGGGTATACAACAAGCGAACTCGTCGTGTGGAAGACTGGGCTAACGTGGAAGTTCAACGATATACTCAAAATATTCAAGGCACGGGTCCTGATTGGATGTTTGATTACAAAGATTTCTTTGAATCATTCAATCTAGATAGCTTGGTTGAAGAAGCTGTTATTCGATTACTTTACGAGTGTGAAAATGCAACAACTTCACCGTTGGTGCGTCCGATCACTGTGAATCCCCTACCAGCTTCTAATGATACCAATGCTCCTATACAAGAGGAAGAAGTATTTCAAGAGGCTTCAACTTCATTAGACACTTCAGAATCTGAAGATGAACAATTTGAAGAAGCTATTCTTGATCAAGCTGAAGAACCAGAGGCACCGCCAGTGAACCCAACTCCAACTTCAGATGTGGCTTCATCATCAAATACGGGTCATGATCTGGATGCTGTAGAGAACTTGACTGTTCAGACGGGAGTGCAAGTACCTGATTATCCGGAATCTCGGATTCATCGTATTCACCCGCTGGAGCAAGTAATCGGTGATCCTGGAAGTAGTGTTATGACCAGAGGGCAGCTTAAAAGCGTTAATTCGCCAGAGAGTTTTGGTGCTTTAGCTTTATATGCCAAAATTCAACAATCTGGTAGTCAAAATGATTGGTCGTTTGCGTGTTATGTGTCGCAGGTAGAGCCAAGGACATACAAGGACGCTTTGAAGGATGATGCCTGGGTGGAAGCTATGCAGGAGGAGTTATTACAATTCCAGAAATTGGGAGTTTGGACGCTCACGGATTTGCCACCGGATAGGAAGAAGATTGGCACCAAATGGGTGTTTAAGTGTAAGAAGGATGATCGTGGGGTAATTGTTCGTAACAAAGCCAGATTGGTCGTGCAGGGTTTCCATCAAATCGAAGGGATTGATTATAACGAAATCTATGCACCGGTAGCACGAATCGAAGCTATTCGGATGTTCCTCGCGTTTGCTTCTTATAAGAAATTCAAAGTTTATCAAATGGACGTGAAAAGCGCATTTCTGTACGGGAAAGTCAAGGAGGAGGTTTATGTCGGGCAGCCACCAGGCTTTGAAGACCCAATCCACCGGGATAAGGTCTACGTGTTGAACAAAGCTCTTTATGGCTTGCACCAGGCTCCGAGGCATTGGTACGAGGAGCTAAGTACATACCTCATCACCAAAGGATTTAAGCGCGGCCTCGTCGATTGCACCCTCTTTACGAAAAAGACGGGAGATGATTTGCTTCTAGTACAGATATACGTTGATGATATAATATTTGGTTCAACTAACGAGCTTTTATGCAGGGAGTTCGAAACTGTCATGCAGGAAAAGTTCGAAATGAGCGCAATGGGGGAGATGCAGTTTTTCCTAGGCTTGCAGGTGGACCAAAGACCCGACGGGATCTTCATTCACCAGACGAAATATGTCTCCGACATCTTGAGCCGGTTCCAGATGGAGGACTCAAAGCCAATGGATACCCCGATTCAACCCAATCACGGGATTGGAGTGGATGCTAAGGGGGAGCTGACGGATCCTTTTACATACAGAGCAATCATCGGATCTCTGATGTATTTGACGGCGTCTCGACCAGATATTATGTACGCAACGTGTCTATGTGCCCGTTATCAATCGAAGCCGAAACAAAGTCATTTGACAGCGGTCAAGCGTATCCTTCGATATCTGAAGGGTTGTCCCTCAAAAGGACTTTGGTACCCTAATGATGATAATTTTGATTTCATATCTTTTAGTGATGCAGATTGGGGCGGCTGTGACAAAGATAGCAAATCTACTACAGCTGGTTGTCAGTTTTTCGGGAGCAGGTTAATCACCTGGCAATGCAAGAAACAGACTTCCGTAGCACAATCTACCTGTGAAGCCGAGTACATTGCAGCCTCGAGTTGCTGTTCACAAGTACTCTGGATTCAACAACAAATGGTGGATTACGGTTTGCAGTTTCTTAAAACTCCTATTTACTGTGACAACGAAGCCGCAATTGCATTAACTAAAAATTCGGAAAATCATTCTAAAGCGAAACACATCCGGATCAAATATCATTTTATCCGTGATTGTTATGCTAAGGAATTGATCGATATGATCAAAATTCATACTGACTACCAACGTGCAGATTTGTTTACTAAAACTTTTGACCGTTCACGCTTTGAATATCTTTTAAAAGTAAACAATATAAAGGAAAAACAGGACTAATCGGCACCTCGGTTTATCGCTTTTTAGTTTTTAGTTTTTATATTTTGCTAATTGGGAATTTCTCTTTGCTAATTGGGAATTTCTCTTTACTATCGTAATCCTCAAAGAAGTTGATGCTTTCGAGGGGATTGTTTAATCCTCAAAGAAGTTGATGCTTTCGAGTGGATTGTTTCTTTCATATTTTTGTTTATATTTTTTTCAGAAAAATCAAAAAATCCCAAAAATATGTTCTTTATTTTAGGGGGAGCCATTTTATCAGAAAAACCAAAAACATTATAAAATTCAAAAAGACCTAAAAATGAGAAAATCAAAAATGATTTCCTGGTAAAACAGAGGAAATGATAGTACATCAGTGGGGATCTGACACAGGCTAAAGAATTGTATAGTTTATGAGGCGTGTGTTGATTACGTGTGATATGCTGATAGGCTTCGTAGACTAAATATTGCGTGCATTAGTGATACAAACATAACGAACTACGCGTTCGTGGCTGAACACCTCATGGGAATATGGTCTTAGTACCGTAATTTCGTTTGATAGGATTGCCAAAATCTGAGGTTTCGGGTCGTTATGTTATGGTTATCCGGGATATTCTGATAAACTTTTGTCGTATTGATTTACGGACCTAGTTTTATCAGAATATTTGCTAAAAGAGCTTAATTGCCAAAACCGGAAGTTACCGAATTGAGGAACTTTATGTTTTAATTGATCATAGATCATTATTACATCGTATTGATCATCTGATGCAAAATCAGTGATTAATATCAGCCTCAACCTAGTGTATACGCACATGTTACTTTGCTGCATTCATTTGCTGACCTGTACACCTCTGTGCTATATACTTTGTAACTTTTACGGATAACTCTGGCATAATCACGCGTTACGACGAAGCTTTGTGCAATTACTTGATACGGGAGTATGTCGTGTGTGTGGGCACCACATCGTGTTAGTCTAATACATCTAACTCGTATCATTTTAAAGCATTGCGTAATTGTCTGCATGTGAGCTTACGTGGACCACAATATCAGCAATTGCCGTGTCACATACTGTTTCTAATGATAATATTAAACATAAAGATCAACGCTGTGATCAGATTTCTCAGAAAACTGATATGATCCTCTGACCGGATTTCACAAAATGTTTACTGCTTTCATTTACTTTGATGCATTTTATTTTGTTGCAATTTACTTTTATTGTCAAAAAGATACAAAATCCAAAAAGATTTTAGGTGTGTTTTGATAAATTTCAGAAAAATCCAAAATTTTTGCATTTCTGCTTTATTTTTGATAACCGGGGATGCTTGATAGTCAATTTCTAAGATTTGACAACACCATCTGGGCTTTGTATCATTCTAAAGTGAAAATTTGTGTTTTGGAAGCTTAACGGATTGAAAAATGTTGAACGGGATTCGAATTTGTAATTTGGCAAAATTTTTCAAGTTTTCCATTTTACATTCGCGCTTAAATGGGACGAATGTGGAAACTTTTCCACCTTCGGGCATTTTAAAACTGGGCGAATGAAGATGTTTACTTTAATTCCACCTTCGGGTAAATCAACTTTACCATCGTGCCATTTGGTTGGGGCGAAGGTGAATCTTTTGTACATTCGTCCAGACGAAATGGGCGAAGGTGGATCCTATATATAATCCATTTGCAGATTCGACCCTCACTTCAAAAATTTTTCATAAATTTCTTCATAACCAGACCTTGTTGCTTTTGAATCTCTTGCTTGTGCGTTTTGTTCCCTAGTGTATTCTGATCATTTTCATATACTTATTACAGGTAATGGAGCCGTAACAAATCTGGAATCCTTGATTCTTTACTCGCACTTAGGGTTTTAGGGTTCTTATATTTCCAGTGATTGTTAATGTTCGATGTTGATCGAAATTCATTCCATATCAGTTTTAGGGGGAGAAGATTAAAGGAATTAGGTTTTTAACATTGTTTCAGTAGTGATTGATCGATTAAATAAATAAAAACCCTAATTCTTATTAAAAACTGATATAGAATGAAAATTAGGGACAATTGATAGTACACGAAGGCTAATCGGCCATTTTAGAATGAGTATTAATCAAAATTAAGGGTTAAAAACATGATTGAAAATTTTTCAAATTTTGGGCAAGAACAATTCCACCTTCGGTCTGTCGTTTTGGACGAAGGTGAAACTGAGTGGACGAAGGAAACTCAAAACGGGCGAATGTATATTTTTATTCAAAATCATTTTACATTCGACCAGTATTTTGCACCTTCGGCCACAATAACCTACATTCGACCAGTTTATTTTGGGCGAATGTGGAATTCCAAAATTCTAAAATTTTCAAGTTTTGACGATTTCGTGTTTTGACGTTTGTTTTGATTTTATGTTTCAGATGGCTGAAGAACAAGCAAATATAGATATTCCTGTTGAGACTGCAGTTACTGATCCTGTTCCAGAAACTGTACAAGAAGGTGAATCTTCAAGCGGTAATAAATGGCCGTTTGAGAAGAATCACAACTGTTGCGCGTATCTGGGAGATGTGGAGAAGAATGTGGAGTTTACAGACATTATCAAGTTTCTGAAGAGATGCAGAGTAGTTTATGCTTTGGCTACACCAACTATCATCTACAAGGATATAGTTGAGGATTTCTACAACAACGCTAAGTATGATTACTTTGACAATCAGACGATCATTAAGAGCAAGATTCAAGGAATGGAGATGTTTATCACTGAAGCAGACATCAGAGAAGCTCTTCAGATCAAGTTTGAAACTAGTGAAGATCCAAGAGAATTATCATGGACTGAGCAGAAAGCCTGTTTCCTAAGGATGAAATACAAAGGACCGATCACTGATGGTTCTATGTACAAAGGGAAACTGGGAGTGCAGTTTAAGTATTTTGCTCATGTCATTATACACGTGTTTGGATGTGTTAGTGGAGGATACGACGTGATGAGGAAGAGTTTGAGCTCGTTAATGGTTGCGTTGACTCTCAACAAACCATTTAACGTTGCTGGGATGATTTTAGATCATATGTTAGAGATGTTGAAAGGGTTGAAGCTTAAGAAGTTCATGCTTTATCCTAGATTCCTTATGATGATTTTTGATCACAAGTATCCACACCTGAAGAAAGATCCAACACAGATACTTGCTATGGATCATATGAACATTAGAACCTTGGCTAGAATGAAAGGTTACAAAGGTGTGCCTGATAATGAGAGACCACCTTACAGGAGCTTGTTTGGAGCCTTGGCTAGAGAGGATTATAATGATCCAGGGAAGAACACAGCAAGGCATCCGGATAGTGATAGTGACAATGATGATCCTTTAGTATACGCTGATGCAAGTACTAAAAGGAAAAGGCAAGTAGTCAATCCTGGAGCCAAAGGGAAGGGCAAAGGAAAGACTGAGCAGGGGAGTTCAAAACAACAAACTGTGAGGAAGAAATCTACTGCAAAGAAGGGTACTAGTTTGGTAGATGAAGAGTCTGTTGATTCAGAAGAGACTGAGACTGAAGAACAGTGGGATTCGGATGCTGAAAATGTCCGGACTACCAAACAAAAGGCCACTTTGGTTGGTGAGTCTGAATCACTTAACAGATCGATTGAAGAAGCTAAGAAGAGCAAGCAGTCTGTTGGTGCTGAAGATGAAGGGCTAACTGTGAATTTGGACGAGTTGAATGAAGGTGAAACTATAGTAGTTAACTTGCCCAAGCCCAAACACAAAACCATGGCCAAGAAGACCAATACAAAGCAACTCAGAGAGAAAGAGTTGAGCCTACTTTTGAGAGGAAAGAGATTACCTGAAGCTGGTACATCATCAAAACAATCTTCACCAGCCACTAAGAAACAAAAGACTGTGGAGGCAACAAAATTACCAGTGGATCAATTCAATATAGCACTGGATAATGTTCTTAACATGTTTACAAAGCCTCAGAAAGAAAAAGAAACTGAGATTGAGCCATCAAAGTCAAAGTCCAAGTCAAAGAAAGTCACTGTGGATGACGAAGTGATGAAGCAGGTGAATAAAAAGATGGACGACATGATGAAGATGTTAGTGGCTCAGCAAGCTGAAATTGCCAAGTTCAAGCAGAATGAGGAGAAAATGCTTCAGATTGTAGTAGCTTCTAAGTCGAATCAGGATGAGATTGACGAGAAGGTGAAGAAGCTAGAAGCAAAGAATAAGAAGCTTGAAGGAAAGTGTCTGAGAAACAAAAACAGATACAAGGCGATTAAAGAAGATAATAAAGAGTTGAAGGCTGAGAACAAACGCCTTAGTCAGTTGATAGACAATTTGTACAATGTTGCACCCAAACTGAAAGAGGGTGAGGAAGATAAAGAGAAAGAAGTTGAACAGGTTGACTTTGAACCATCTGAATCTGACAAAGAGGAAGATGAGGATGATGAGGATGAAGAATCGGAAAAGAGTGATGATGGAGATGATAATAATGATGATGATGATGATGCTGAAGGTTCGGGAAGTCAAAAGGAGGATGAGAGTAGTAGTAGTGAGGATAATGATGGAGGAGACGATACTTCGAAGTTTACATTCGAAAAGAGACCACCTTCAAAGAAGAAGAAAGACACAGGTGAGTCAAGTTCAAAGAAGAAGAGTGAGAATGTTGATGATGATGAGACTGTGTTTTGGAATGAGAAGGTGAGGTCCTTGTCTGATGATGCTAAACAAGTTTATAAGGACATGTTAGAAAGAAGAGAATGGACAATTGAGTTCACAGGTCGTTTTGCCGAAATATTCCAAACTGATGATATGCGATATGAATTGGAATATAACGATCCTGATTTGGAAGAAGGGGAAGTACCTGCATCTGTGGCAAAGGAGATTTTAGATGGGCTTGCACAGAGGGTAGGGAAAACGTTTGAAGAGTTTATTGTTGATGAGTCGATTCCACATATTCCTGAAAAGGATATTGGAAGTCACTCTGATGACAAAGACACCCCTGAGTTTGAAGAAGTTGAAATAGAGGATATCACACATGAGGAATATCCACAGTACTTCAGACAAACTGATGAAGACTTGGTGTTTCCTGATTTTACTGAGATTCCTAATACGTCTGCAAAAAGAAAGGCAAAGAAGAGGAGTGCTGAGTTTGTAGAGAAAGTACTTGGAGCTGATTTGCCAGAATCTTCAAATAAGACTGATGAATTGAAGGAGTATTTGAAGAAGTTAAGACTGATGGAAGAAAACCGACCGAAGCCTGAAGCTCAAGGAAACTTTTATAGGTTTCACAATGCGAAGTTTAGAGGTAGAGCGCTCGGGTGGACATACTTAGGCAGGCTAAAGTGTCTAGCTGCTAAGTGGGAATCTGGAATCTTGTACTTTTACAGATTCATTGATTTGCTAACTCTACCGTACTGGGCGGTTAGAGATTTGTGCAGATTCCAAATGTCGGGTGCTTCAGTGAATAATTCACATGTCGGTTGGTGTGCAGATAAGTTGGTTTGGGAAAGTAGAACTAAGTGGAACAGATTCAAACCACAATATCCCCGGAGGAAAGTTCACAGGGATATTGATCCCAGAACCAAGTTGAAACGGGTTACCTTGATTTATAAGGCACCTGAAGTGATGAGAAAGATACCTTTGATGCCTATGCCTCAACACTTCAGTGCTGATTTCATTTTCTGGTATTATGATTGGAGGAAGGCAGAAGCAGTGATCGTGTTGAGAGATGGAAAGGACAAATACAAGCATGTTCATGTATTTGATCCTATGTGGTTGATCAATTGCACCTTCGAAGACATCATCATGCTCTTTTATAATCCGATTCATCATGAGCCGAACGATGCAGATCAAGCAAAGAAATACACACAAGTTGTTGGTGTTTGCTTTGCTTATGACATTAATGCTGGTAGTAATTTGAAGGGAAAGCTTGGCAAGATGGTGAAGATGGCAAACGTGTCAAAGCCTGTGAAGAGAAAATTAGAGCCTGAGATGACGACAGAGCAGAAGAAACAGCTCAGAATCAAGTTGCTGAACAAAGCCATGGACGAGGACAGAAAACGATCTAATCAATAGTCGAGGGGGAGTTTGTAGATGCGTTTTGCGACTAATGATTAGATATGTTAACATGTGTTAGAAGAGGCTAAAGGGGCGAAGGAAGTTAATATGGGCGAAGGTGATTAAGAAGTGGGCGAAGGTAAAAGACATATGGACGAATCTGGAACAAGACTAACAAGAAGACACATTCGACCACTGAAAGTGGGCGAATGTGGAAATGACCCACGTTCGACCAGTTGAAAGGGGCGAACGTGCAGGTCCTATATATAGTTTTTGTGATTTTGTAAGTTTAAGCGAGTCATTCAATGTGTGTGTTTTTGAGGTGTGTTCCAGAGAGGTCTGAGAGAGTTTATGTGTGTGCTAGATTAACTGTATTTGAGTTGTAACCAAGTATTTGAAAGAGTTAATCTATGAAAAGCTTTAAAATGACTTTGATTGTGTTTTGAATTGAATTTATTTCAGTTTGTTCTAAGCTAGGGTTTCCGCACCTGGTTTAGTAACTTGTATGATCATATAATCCTGTTTTCGTGTCAAATCACATCCTCTACATCTCTGATATCAGACTCTGTAATGAACATCTCCATATCTTGAATTTTGCTTCGTATAATGGTCTGATTATCCAAAAAGTCATACTTCGCATTGTTGTAAAAATCTTCAACTATATCCTTGTAGATAATAGTTGGAGTAGCCAAAGCATACACTACTCTGCTTCTCTTCAAGAACTTGATTATGTCAGTAAACTCAACATTCTTCTCTACGTCCCCTAGATAAGCACAGCAATTATGGTTCTTCTCGAACGGCCATTTGCTTTTGCTCGACGATTCACCTTCTTGAACATTTTCTGGGACTGGATCTGGAACAACAGTCTCAATTGGAATTTCAACATTCTCTTGTTCTTCAGCCATCTGTACATCAAGATCAAAAACAAACGTCAAAACACGAATTCGACAAAAATTTAAAAATTTTAAGATTTTAGGGTTCTACATTCGCCCCTTTTATCAAGGTCGAATGTAAGTTTTTCTGGTCGAATGTAAAACTTTTTGGTCAAATGTGAAATGATATTATATAAAAATATACATTCGCCCATTTTGAAGTTCATTCGTCCAAACATTTTCCACCTTCGCCCAATCGAAGACCCGAAGGTGAATTTGTTCTTCCCCAAAATTCAAAAATTTTGCAAATCTGTTTTTAACACTTTGTTTCAACCATGTTCTAAATTGGCCGATTAAGACTCGTAGATAACCAATTGCCTTTAAAATTCATTCTACATTAGTTTTTAAAGACGAATTAGGTTTTTATGGTTTTAATCATTTAATCAATCATCTGTTGATGTTATAAACCTAATTCACTATACTATCTCCCTCTAAAACTGATGTTGAGTGAATGTCTATCAAAATTAAACATGAACAAACACTCTAAGATCATGAAATCTAAAACCCTAGGTCCGGTCATGAAAACGACGATTCCAGGCTCAATCTGTGTCCATTACCTGTAAAATTTGTATGGAAATGATCAGTAGAACGTAGTGAACAAAAGCCACAAGAAAAATTCAACAAAGCAACAAGGTTTTGTACTTAGTAAAAATTTTGAAAAATTTCGAATGAGAGGACGAATCTGCTATCAGCTTTATAAAGGCAGCTACATTCGCCCGTTTGGGGTGGACGAATGTGAGAGAATTCCACATTCGCCCCAAATGAATGGCACGAATGTAAAACTTGTTCACCCGAAAGTTGATTTTTATTAATAAACCCACATTCGTCCGTTTGAAACAGCCCGAAGGTAGAGATTTTTCCACATTCAACCCATTTAAGGGGCGAATGTGAAATGGAAAAATCTGAAAATTTTGCCAAATCACGAATTCGAATCCCGTTCAACATTTTTCAATCCGTTAAGCTTCCAAAACTCATATTTTCACATTTTGAATGATACAAAGCCCAGATGGTGTTGTCAAATCTCAGAAATTGACTATCAAGCATCCCCGGTTATCAAAAATAAAGCAGAAATGCAAAAATTTTGGATTTTTCTGAAATTTTATCAAAACACACCTAAAATCTTTTTGGATTTTGTATCTTTTTGACAATAAAAGTAAATTGCATCAAAGTAAAATGCATCAAAGTAAATGAAAGCAGTAAACATTTTGTGATGTCCGGTAAGAGGATCATATCAGTTTTCTGAGAAATCTGATCACAGCGTTGATCTATTTGTTTAATATTATCATTAGAAACAGTATGTGACACGGCAATTGCTGATATTGTGGTCCACGTAAGCTCAACATGCAGACAATTACGCAATGCTTTAAAATGATACGAGTTAGGTGTATTAGACTAACACGATGTGGTGCCCACACACACGACATACTCCCGTATCAAGAAATTGCACAAAGCTTCGTCGTAACGCGTGATTATGCCAGAGTTATCCGTAAAAGTTACAAAGTATATAGCACAGAGGTGTACAGGTCAGCAATTGAATGCAGCAGAGTAACATGTGCATATACACTAGGTTGAGGCTGATATTAATCACTGATTTGCATCAGATGATCAATACGATGTAATAATGATCTTTGATCAATGAAAACATAAAGTTCCTCAATTCGGTAACTTCCGGTTTTGGCAATTAAGCTCTTTTAGCAAATATTCTGATAAAACTAGGTCCGTAAATCAATACAACAAAAGTTTATCAGAATATTCCGGATAACCATAACATAACGACCCGAAACCTCAGATTTTGGCAATCCTATCAAACGAAATTACGGTACTAAGACCATATGCCCATGAGGTGTTCAGCCACGAACGCGTAGCTCGTTATGTTTGTATCACTAATGCACGCAATATTTAGTCTACGAAGCCTATCAGCATATCACACGTATTCAACACACGCCTCATATACTATATAATTCTTTAGCCTGTGTCAGATCCCCACTGATGTACTATCATTTCCTCTTTTTATCCAGGAAATCATTTTTGATTTTCTAATTTTTAGGTCTTTTTGAATTTTACAATGTTTTTGGTTTTTCTGGTAAAATGGCTCCCCCTAAAATAAAGAACATATTTTTGGGTTTTTAATTTTTCTGAAAAACAAAATAAAAACAAAAATTTGAAAGAAACAATCCACTCGAAAGCATCAACTTCTTTGAAGATTAAACAATCCCCTCGAAAGCATCAACTTCTTTGAGGATTACGATAGTAAAGAGAAATTCCCAATTAGCAAAGAGAAATTCCCAATTAGCAAAATATAAAAACTAAAAACTAAAAAAAGGATAAACCGAGGTGCCGATTAGTCCTGTTTTTCCTTTATATTGTTTACTTTTAAAAGATATTCAAAGCGTGATCTGTCAAAAGCTTTTGTAAACAAATCTGCACGTTGGTAGTCAGTATGGATTTTGACCATATCAATCAATTCCTTAGCGTAACAATCACGGATAAAATGATATTTGATCCGGATATGTTTCGCTTTAGAATGATTTTCAGTATTTTTAGTTAATGCAATTGCGGCTTCGTTGTCACAGTGTATAGGGGTTTTAAGAAACTGCAAACCGTAATCCACCATCTGCTGTTGGATCCAGAGTACTTGCGAACAGCAACTCGAGGCTGCAATATACTCGGCTTCACAGGTAGATAGAGCCACGGAAGTCTGTTTCTTGCATTGCCAGGTGATTAACCTGCTCCCTAAAAACTGGCAACCAGCTGTAGTAGATTTGCTATCTTTATCACAGCCGCCCCAATCTGCATCACTAAAAGCAATAAAATCAAAATCATCATCATTAGGGTACCAAAGTCCTTTTGAGGGACAACCCTTCAGATATCTAAGGATACGCTTGACCGCCGTCAGATGACTTTGTTTCGGCTTCGATTGATAACGGGCACAGAGACACGTTGCATACATAATATCTGGTCGAGACGCCGTCAAATACATCAGAGATCCGATGATTGCTCTGTATGTAAATGGGTCCGTCAGCTCCCCCTTAGCGTCCACTCCAATCCCGTGATTGGGTTGAATCGGGGTATCCATCGGCTTAGAGTCCTCCATCTGGAACCGGCTCAAGATGTCGGAGACATATTTCGTCTGGTGAATGAAGATCCCGTCGGGTCTTTGGTCCACCTGCAAGCCTAGGAAAAACTGCATCTCCCCCATTGCGCTCATTTCGAACTTTTCCTGCATGACAGTTTCGAACTCCCTGCATAAAAGCTCGTTAGTTGAACCAAATATTATATCATCAACGTAAATCTGCACTAGAAGCAAATCATCTCCCGTCTTCTTCGTAAAGAAGGTGCAATCGACGAGGCCGCGCTTAAATCCTTTGGAGATGAGGTATGTACTTAACTCCTCGTACCACTGTCTCGGAGCCTGGTGCAAACCATATAGAGCTTTGTTCAGCACGTAGACCTTATCCCGGTGGATTGGGTCCTCAAAGCCTGGTGGCTGCCCGACATAAACCTCTTCCTTGACTTTCCCGTACAGAAATGCGCTTTTAACGTCCATTTGATAAACTTTGAATTTCTTGTATGAAGCAAACGCAAGGAACATCCGAATAGCTTCAATTCGTGCTACCGGTGCATAGATTTCGTTATAATCAATCCCTTCGATTTGATGGAAACCCTGCACGACCAATCTGGCTTTGTTACGAACAATAACCCCACGATCATCCTTCTTGCACTTAAACAACCATTTAGTGCCTATCTTCTTCCTATCCGGTGGCAAATCTGTAGTCCCAAAATTGCTAGATCTTAAGTGTGCACTAGATTGTTATCAACTAGAAACACCTATTTGTTAGGTGTTTTAGTTGATTAATCAAGACAAGTTAAAGAACTAGATGAAGATTATAAAAACCGACACACAAGAAACATAAAGACACGATTCCATTAATGATTTCAGCAGTGAAGAACCATGGATTAGATAAGTTCGCACCTTCAACTTGTGCTCTCAAAAGATATAACAAAAACCCTAACCTAGAGTGTGCATATGAGTGAACTTTATATAGTGAGCACCTGATGGACTGCGAACTTAACATTAAGTTCGCAGGGCCCTTCCCTTAAGTTCACACTCTAGGGTTTACACATAAACTAACAAAGAATTACATAACTAGTCCTCTAACTATCAAACTACAAAATAAGCTACCAAAAGTCTTTGTTCTGGTAACTGTGGTCTCAACTGAACCCAACAATACTCCCCCTAGACCACAGATACCAGATCTTCATCTGTTAGCTTCAAACCGAGATATCACTCGATTCACCTTCTTCCTGCTTTACCCGCACTTGTTGTTTTGGAACTATCACTTCTGGAGCTTCAGAGTTTCTGGCTGCTTTTCTTTAATTGTCAGCTTTGTCTTTGTTAGCAATTTCCTTGTCTTTGTCTCCAAGCTCCTTCTCTTTGTCTGCAGCCTCGATCATTTCCAAAATTTCTAGCATCTCCAGCTTCCTTTCTTTAGCATGATCTACTGCTCTTTGAAATAGCATTCCTTCTTCCAGCAGTGTCTAACCGGCTCCAACTCTGAATGTGTTCCCAAACAGCTACATCAACTCTAACAGATAAAACATGAATACATCTACCAGATCGAAGAATCTCACAATCTAGTCCCCTGCACTGTTCTTGATCACAGACTGGATGATGATCAGGATTATATGCAATAAACACATCTCACATTCTAACACATATTTTAATACTCCCCCTAAACTTTTTATATTTTAATAAAAAACAAACACAACAAGGAGGGGTTAACTGTTTCTCACCTTTTGCATACAAGATCATACTAACCATACCTGCCAGATCACATTTCAACTTTCCGTTGGATCGCTGCAGCCCAAGAAAAACTGTCGGTATGTTTGTCCACTTAAATCCATGCCTCTCGTCTTTCAACATACGTTTGGTGATGAGATTTATCATGTTTTGGTAATATTGACGGAAAGTTAGTGGACCCCACTTGTGCTAGGTGTAAGCCTACCAATCCTCAAGGTTTATTGAGATATAATGATGAGAGCTTCAGGTCTATGTTTCCATAAGCAGAGAAGATGATCATTATGTCAATCAGATGATGAGAGCTTCAGGTCTATGTTCCCATAAGCAGAGAAGATGATCATCTGATTGCTTTTTGAGCTATCTATATGTTTGCACGTCACTAACATTGCGTGTCTTTTGTTGCTCATTTGTTTGAATAGCCCCGCATTGGTAGCTTGCACACTTAGGTGTCTTTTGATTACATATGCACAAAATTTTCTCTGTCTTTTGATCTCTCAACCTGTGTATGACCGGACTCAGCTTGTGCAGACCTAAAACACAGTGGGAATCCAGCTTTCCGTGTAGATCTATTCTGTTAATCACCTATTAGCAGTTTACTCGATTCCAAGCTGAATCTACCGACATGTCGTTGCTTGAAGCCGCAACATCCTCTGGATCCTATTCACATGCTGACAAAATATGATTAGTCCCTATCATTTCTTGTTAATTTTGCAATAGAGATATACTTTCTCCCCCAAAAATCTTGTTTTGTATGAAAATAGGATTTTTTTTTTATTTTTTTTTATTTTTAACACCATGACATAATGTGAGCTCACTCAAAATTTATCATTTCCAGCCAAGTGACCAATTGGAGGAAACGAGTTTCGTCAAAAGCCTTTGTGAGGATATCTGCCTTTTGATCAGCAGTATCAATGGATAACACTTGAATGTATCCTTTATCGTGAGCATCGCGAATAGAGTGAATCCTGATCTCAATATGTAGTGGTCGATAGGATTCTTCACGATGTCACGACAAGCATCATTATCAATGAAGATTGGGGTTTTCATGACATTCAAACCGTAATCCAGCAACTGATTTTGGATCCACAAAGCTTGACATCAACAACTGGACGCAACAGTGTACTCGGCTTCATCAGTGGAGATAAACACTATTATCTACATTTTGCTTTGCCAAGATACAAGCCGATTCCCCAAAAATTTGCAACCACCAGAGACAAATTCTCTATCAATTCTACAACCTGCATGACCACTATCAGAGTAAGCGATTAAATCAAAATTATCACTCTTAGGATACCATAAACCAAGCTTTGGTGTTCCTTTGAGGTAGCGGAAGATTCTTTTGACTGCAGTGTCATGAGATTGCTTGGGATTTGACTGAAAGCGAGCACAGCATCCAGCTCAAAAAAAAAATTATATAAAAAATAATAATATACAAAGATAAACTAAAGAAAATCTATGTACAATCACGACTCAGACATTTAATCAAGTGACTTTGGGAATCCAAGTTTGTTTTAGTTTTGATCTATCGTGATTTTCACCCATCATTGACTCTTTTCTCTTCCAAAATTGTGTGGTTTTAACAAAACTTTTTACTGTTTCTTGAAGATTTTTGATCTGATTAGAAAAAGAGTTTTGAGTTTTGACATCATTTTGTGGTTTAGGTTTTAAATGACACTTTTTGACCACATGTCCTTCTTTTCCACATCTAAAGCATTTTGAGTGTTTAGGCTTGATCTTTGGAGAAGATCTGGATGATGATGATTGTGATGTTCTTTTCTTGATCTTGTTTGAGCAGGAGCTTTCTCTTGAACATGATTCATCCTTGCTGCTACTTGATTCTTCATTTGTGTTGCAGTCAGGTATGCTGATGTTGCTCTCTGTATCACTTAGTGATTCTTCAGAACTTGAGTTACCTGTTTCACTTTGTGATTCTTCAGAACCTGATACATCTGTGGATGAAGGGATAAACTCTGGGATTTCCTCAGTGAGAAATTTCCCAAACCTGTTAAACTTTAGTTCTGGTACAAACATAGGTGGTTTACACGTATGTTTATCATCAGAGAATGCAGCATTAAGATCAACACAAACAGGCATAACATCATTAACACAAACATTTGAACGTCTGATAGGATTCTTCCTATCATCAGGGGCCACAGCACCCTTTAAATCTAGTTTAGAAGTCAAGTTAATACAGTTATCCGGCCTAGATAAACTATTACAGTTATCCATCCTAGATAAACTATTACATTCATCCATATTAATTAAAGTATTAGAGTCATCCGAAATCAAATTGTTTTTAGACTTTTCATTGTTCCAGATGAACCAATTCACTGTGGAGTAATTGGCACCTGGATGTCCTAACCCCATTGTCTGCCCACCACAACTCTCATCATCTTCCACCCGACCTTGTTGGGTCACATCTGCATCGCTTTTGCTTATGTTAGCATTTGACTCAGATTCATCACATTTGTTTTCAAAAAGATCATTTTTAGGATGAGGTGTTGGAATGGGTATGTATTCACTTCGGCTCAAGGGTAAGAATAGTGATCTTTCGATTCCATTCTTATCCTTATACCCAATTCCATCTTTTACAAATGATTGCCTTGAGCAATCAACGATATCAGCATGAGCCTGTTTGCTTACATTCCATTTGTCAATAATGATTTGAAGACGAGTTGTTTCATTTCTAGATTTTTCTAATTTTGAGGTTAAGTCATTTATTAGAAAATCCTTTTTGAGAACAAATTCTTTTAGAGTCTGCATTTCAGCTAGAGTTGCATTCAACTTTCGCTGATATGCCCACTCATTTTCTTTCATTTCAGAGTTAATTCTTTGGATATCATCCATTTCTCTCAAAACCCTTTTGTTGTGTGACAAACAGTAAGCAACAGCTGTAACGCACCTAGGTGAGCACAGCTTTGATTTTATTTCAAGAGGAATGTTTACCATATCTTTCTCCTCAGCTTTCTTGGGTGCACTTTCCATCTTTTCAGCTGCTTTCTCAGTGGGTGTCTTCTCAGCTATCAAAGCCTCCTCTCCAGACTGATCTTTCTTCTTCTCAGCAATCAGCACACTCTTCAGACCCGCACTCTCTTGCATTCCTCCTTTTGGCACTCCCACTGAAGATCCTTCCACAGAGTTTACACCATTTGCGGATTTGGTGCATATCGTTACCATCAATGCTTTGTTAACATCTGCTTTAGCTGCAACAGCTTCCTTTCCCCAGCCAAAGTCTTCAACCACCAGTGCCTTCTGTCCAATTGGAGTCATTAAAGCCAGATTCTTTAGAGAGCTCCTTGGAGTAACTTTTGACACTGTTTGATTCATCTCTCTCTTTGTGATGTCCATTTCAAACGATTTCAGAGTGTTTATAAGATCAGCCAAAGTAGACTGAGCATCCAAGTAGTCCTTTTTGATCAACATACATTGGACACTCCACTCCTTTGGGAGAGAATCGAGCAGCTTCGTGATGGAATTGCGGTTGTTTACAGGAATACCAGCTTTCTTCATCTTAGTCAACAGATTCATGAACCTGTCTATATGTGACGACAGACTCTCACCACGGATACTTCCAAACATGTCGTATTCCTTTTGAATCATATCCTGCTTGTTTTGCCTCATCTCTGCATTTCCTTCATAATACTCACTCAGAGCGAACCACAGATCGTGCGCTGATCCGTATTCTTCAAACATATTGTATACATCGTTTGACAAAGCCATGGTGAGAGCACCATAGGCTTTGTGGTCTCGCTGCATCAGTTGCTTGTCGAGATCAGTGTATGTAGTGGGATCAGTGTTGAACACTTCTCCTGCATCAGTGGTTCTTGTGGGAATGTGAGGTCCGAGCTGAACTGAGTTCCATTGGGTGTGATCGTTAACAAAATAAAAAGCTTTCATTCTGTTTTTCCATGTACCATAGTCTTCAGCACCCATCAACTTGGGAATATGTGTTATAGTGCCGGTTTCAAGTTCAGCTTGAGTTATGGGGTTAACTTGAAATGAGTTGTTACCAGACATGATTTAAGATTGATTTTAGACTGATTTTAGGGTTTTGATTAATTAGATTATCAAGTTACAGTCCAAAGTCCTTGAAAAATTCAAACAGTCCACAAGTTCGCAGTCACTAAGTTCGCAGTCACTAAGTTCGCAGTCACTAAGTTCGCAGTCACTAAGTTCGCAGTCACTGTAGTACACACTCTGGCTTAAGTTCGCAGTTCAGCCAAGTCAGAGCAGCACAAGTGCTCAGTCTTTGACTGATCAGCCTGCGTACTAGTATAAGTACACAGACACTTAAACTCTCGTTTAAGATTTAAGTTCGCAGAAACCCTAGCCAAGTGCTCAGAAAATGCACCTTTTCAGTAAGTTCGCACCCCAACTAGAAATTCCAGATAAGTATGCAGAAACCCTAGTAAATGTCAACAAGTACACACTCAATTGCTTGTCTCCAGATAAGTATGCACCCTTTGACAAGTGCGCAGTTAAGTATGCAGGTGTGTACTTATAAGTACGCAGGTGTGTACTTATAAGTGCGCAGTTAAGTGCACAGTATGATGAAGCAAGTGCACACGATTTTGAAGACTTGAGTTAAGTACACAAAACAAGAAATAAGTATGCAACTTATGAGTTAAGTGCACACAGCAAGAAATAAGTACACAGCTTATGAGTTAAGTGCGCACATCAATACTTGAGTTAAGTGCACAGAACAAGAAATAAGTATGCAACTTATGAGCTAAGTACTCAACTTTTGAAACAAGTACTCACAAGCAAGAAACAAGTTCACACTCTATGAGCTAAGTTCGCACTTTAAGTGCGCAACTTCGGCTGATATGACCTTTAATCTTACCAGAAACAAGTCCAAGAGATTTTCAATTGTTTTGAAGTTCTTGAATGATGTTTCTACTGAAATTAATACCTTTTAAACACCTTAGAAACACTTGTTCACGAGATTTTAAGGCAAAACAAATGAAAATATTCAAACTTTGATAAACACTAAATTTTTGAAAAACTTGATAGTAAAAACTAACAAGGAGGGTTTTGATATCTTTAGATAGATACAATCTCGAGCACAGAGGCTCTGATACCAAATTGTAGTCCCAAAATTGCTAGATCTTAAGTGTGCACTAGATTGTTATCAACTAGAAACACCTATTTGTTAGGTGTTTTAGTTGATTAATCAAGACAAGTTAAAGAACTAGATGAAGATTATAAAAACCGACACACAAGAAACATAAAGACACGATTCCATTAATGATTTCAGCAGTGAACAACCATGGATTAGATAAGTTCGCACCTTCAACTTGTGCTCTCAAAAGATATAACAAAAACCCTAACCTAGAGTGTGCATATGAGTGAACTTTATATAGTGAGCACCTGATGGACTGCGAACTTAACATTAAGTTCGCAGGGCCCTTCCCTTAAGTTCACACTCTAGGGTTTACACATAAACTAACAAAGAATTACATAACTAGTCCTCTAACTATCAAACTACAAAATAAGCTACCAAAAGTCTTTGTTCTGGTAACTGTGGTCTCAACTGAACCCAACAAAATCCGTGAGCGTCCAAACTCCCAATTTCTGGAATTGTAATAACTCCTCCTGCATAGCTTCCACCCAGGCATCATCCTTCAAAGCGTCCTTGTATGTCCTTGGCTCTACCTGCGACACATAACACGCAAACGACCAATCATTTTGACTACCAGATTGTTGAATTTTGGCATATAATGCTAAAGCACCAAAACTCTCTGGTGAATTAACGCTTTTAAGCTGCCCTCTGGTCATAACACTGCTTCCAGGATCACCGATAACTTGCTCCAGCGGGTGAATACGATGAATCCGAGATTCCGGATAATCAGGTACAGTAACTCCCGTCTGAACAGTCAAGTTCTCTACAGCATCCAGATCATGACCCGTATTTGATGATGAAGCAACATCTGGAGTTAGAGTTGGGTTCACTGTAAGATCGATTTCGAGCTAAATCTGATTTTGATGATTAAAAAGATGAACACACACAAGAATATGACAATAAAACCCACTAGATTGATTAGCAAATGATAAAAACAATAAAGCCCCCAAATCTCTCTAGAATGTGTGTTGACAATAAAACCCTAATCTCTATCTATTTATAGCCAAAACATAGTTAGGCTAATTACACTTTAAGTCCCTAGAGATCAAGTTAATGATAAAATCTATAATAACTAAAACTAATAAATATATTTTGGCTACAAAATATATTTATTTAACCGAACCATATTTGTCGACAACAACTTGAACTTCTCATTAATTCTTCTCCCGATCTTCACTTGTTGGTTTATACGTTGACATCATCTCGGTGACTTTGTCTTGTTGACTTTGACTCGTTGATAACATTAGATTACCAATTTGACCCAACAATCTCCCCCTTAGTCTCATGTTATCAATCTTTTGTATCGTCTTCAGAACCGTCAATCTCTACAAACTTTGATCTTCAATTTGGAAAGCTACAGTCTCAAATTCCAGTACCCAACAATACTCCCCCTAGACTGATGCTTTCCATATTTTCTTTGTTGAAGGTCATTCTTATCACTTTGTTCTTTGAGAATTCTTATATCACAATCTCCCCCCTTTTTGCATGCATCATCTTTGACAATCAAGAACAAAATTTTTCAACTCTCGGTAGCCTGAGTGGTTTTGAAGATTTAGGAGGAGGATTCCTAACACTGATCTTTTGCAAGCTTGAGGAAACAGGTGCTTAGTTTGGTATCTTGCTCAACTGATGATCGGCCATCCTTGCAGCAAGTAGTCGAAGAAACCTAACCACAATCACAAACACAACTCCGAATTTTCTTTAGACAAATTCAATTTACAGACAAAACCGTATTCATCTGTGGTGTGCAATCAAGTAAGTATCTCAAACGACTTGAGACACAAATAATGTGACATGGAAGACTTAAAAATAACTGTACACAAATAAAGTTTTTTTTTTAATTTTTTTTTAAAACAACCATCAACCTTCGAGATACAGAAGGGATCAGATATGGGATCACACTAACTTGAAAAGCCTAGCCACGCTTCAACTTTCTTGAGGATAGCTACAACCCAAGAACGATTGTCGGTATGTTTGTCCTCTTAAGTCCATGCCTCTCGTCTTTCAACATACGTTTGGTGATGAGATTATCATGTTTTTGGTAATATTGACGAAAATTTTGTGGACCCCACTTGTGCTAGGTATAAGCCTACCAATCCTCAAGGTTTATTGAGATATAATGATGAGAGCTTCAGGTCTATGTTTCCATAAGCAGAGAAGATGATCATTATGTCAATCAGATGATGAGAGCTTCAGGTCTATGTTTCCATAAGCAGAGAAGTTAATCATCTGATTGCTTGTTGAGCTATTTATATACATGTTTGCACTTCACTAACATTGCGTGTCTTTTGTTGCTCATTTGATTTAATAGCCCCGCTTTGGTACCTTGCACTCTTAGGTGTCTTTTGATTGCTTATGCACAAAATTTTCTGTGTCTTTTAATCTCTCAACCTATGTATGACCGGACTCAACTTGTGTAGACCTAAAACACAGTGGGAATCCAGTTTTCCGTGTAGATTTACTATTATTCACCTGATAGTAGTTTACTCAATTTGAAGGCTGAACCTACCGACATATCATTAACTTGCAGCTGTAACGTCCTTTAGATCCTATTCATGTGCAGACATAAACAAGTTAGTTCCTATCATTTCCCATATAAGATCAGGACTATTTGCAATAATCACATCTCATGACCGAGACTGTATTTTCATACTCCCCCTAAACGTTTATTTTTGTACAATCCCCTTTTTTTGTAATTAATTTTTTTTTTGTATTTTCTTAAAAAAATATTTACGAAAAATAAAGTCTTCCACATCAGACACACATAAACATATGCCAGCAAGAAAATAAGTGTGTGACAACGGTGTCAATTGTGCAATCAGGTTAGATACCATAATCAAACCTGTGAGATTTCCGCTCCAAACCTATTCTTGGAACAACCACTGTTACTAACCGGTGTTACTAACAGTCCTCCATGGTAGTTCCTGCACTCATGAGTAAATCAATTAGGGAGTGGAACCCAAGCCACCGTGGTCTTGGTTTGTCCTTTTGCATCAATGTAACTAACTTCTTGAAACACCATACCTTTTCCCTCATTAGTTTCTTTTTCAACTTTTGGTTTGATTCGCCAAACCTGTGTTGGTTTTAAAAAATTGTTTGTAAAAGGTTTAATTTTTGAAACATTTTTCTGTTTAAGACCCAGAGGAAAAGATTGTGGTTTTGATGCTTTCGTCCTTTTCATCTTTGACTCATATGAAACCGGCTTCACATGTGGAGATCTTGATGGAATATGTGTCATCCTAACATTCAAAGATGTGTGCATTTTATCCGTTGATCCAAAGAAGCAATCTGCATTGCCTTTACCGCTTGGATTTTGTCGTTCTGGACATTGCTTGAGCACATGACCTTCTTTACCACACCTAAAGCAAGCCTTGAATGGCTTTTGATGCTTTGTTGTCCCGTGTGAAGCAACTGGGGATGTAGATTGTTTTGAGCTTGATTCGGCTTGTTGAGAAGCTTTGGGTTTTACAACACCTTTTGACTCTCTGATCTTTGACCCCTTGTGATTTCCATTCATCACTGATTCATCATCTGAAGTTGAGCAATCTTCTATAAACAGATCTTCTTCTGGTGAATCTTGATTGACTTGACCTGCACTGTCATTTGAGGTTGTTGGTACTTGAGCATCCATTCGTACTTGATTTTCAACTTTTTCATTTGAATCTGACATGGTGGACGCTGAATCATTTGAGGCTTCCGATTCTCTAGATGAACAAAACTCTGAATCACTTTGTGAATCATCGTTGCATGATGTTGACGGAGTAAACTCTGGAATTTCTTCAGTTAAGAACTTTCCAAACCTGTTATTTTCAAAAGCGGGCACAAAAACAGGTGGAGCACAAACAGTTTTATCATCACAAAATGCAGATTTTAAATCAGCACATTCATGCACAATATCTTCATGACAAACATCAGAACGTGAGATAGGTTTCTGCCTATCAAAAACATTTACCACACCATTCGAATCAACATTAGGTCTAGGTCCTGTACAGTCATCCAAATTTAAAACAGTTTTAGTCTTTTCATTATTCCAAATAAACCAATTAACTGTTGAGTAACTGGCTCCTGGGTGACCCAACCCTAAAGTCTTTCCACCACAACTGTCATCATCTTCAACCTCTGCCTTTTGTGTCACTTCTGCATTGCTTTTAATCATATTAGTACTAGACTCAGGTTTGACACATTCCTTTTCACACAGATCATTTTTAGGATGAGGTTTTGGAATTGGTATATATTCACTTTTGCTCAGGGGTAAAAATAAAGATCTTTCGATCCCATTTTTATCCTTATATCCAATTCCATCTTTAACAAAAGATTGCCTTGAACACTCCACTAGATCAGCTTGAGCCTTCTTGCTTACATTCCATTTGTCCACAATAATTTGAAGATGATTTGTTTCGTTTCTTGATTTTTCTAACTTTTCTGTTAAATCATTTATTAAAAAATCTTTTCTAAGGACAAATTCTATAAGAGTTTGCATTTCAGCGAGAGTTGCATTTAACTTTCGTTGATATGCCAACTCATTTTCTTTCATTTCATTGTTGATTTTTTGAATATCATCTCTTTCTCTTAAAACTTTTCGATTGTGGGACAAACAGTAAGCAACTGCTGTGACACACCTTGGTGTGCACAGTTTTGTTTTAATTTCAAGAGGAATGCTTTTTACCAGATCCTTCTCCGCATGATCTTTGTTTGATTCCTCATTCACAGCTTTACCTGTCATGTTGCCTTTTTCAGTCTTGCTGCTTTCAGTCTTTTCAGCAATCAATGTTTCTTCCACAGCTTCCTTCTTACCTTTTTCATCCACATCCTGCTCTTGGCTCACCATGTTCCCATAAGATCTTTGTTGTTGTCGACTTTTGCAGTTGCAACTTCTTCACCCCAGTCACAGTCGTCCTCAGTCAATGCCTTTGGTGCTTGCATTTTAGCAGCCTCATTTTCGTCGGTTACTGCCACTAATCCTTTTGTAGGCTTGATCTCATTTCCAGAGTTTGCTGAGAGATTATGAAGAGTCCCAGCTGAAATAGAGTATGGATTGGAGCTTTTCATGCTTATAGGAGCAGTGAAAGCCATGTTTCTAGATATTGATTTTGGTGGACTTGATATTGGAACGTAACCGACTTGATTCATCTCTCCCTTTGTGACATCATTTTCAAATGACTTTAAGGAATTTATCACATCTGACAAAGTCATTGGATAAATATTAAAGTCCTTTCTGATCATCATGAATTTGAAGCTCCATTCCTTTGGGAGTGAATCGAACAACTTATTGATTGAATTGCGGTTGTTAACAGGAATCCCGACTTTCTTCATCCTTGTGAGCATATTCATGAAACGATCGATGTGACTGGTTAAGCTTTCACCACGAATGCTTCTAAACATGACATACTCTTTTTGAACCATGGTTTGCTTGTTCCGAATCATGTCCTGATTTCCTTCATAGTAGTCACACAAGGCAGACCATAGAGATTGAGCACTGGTATACTCTTCGAACATATTAAAAACATCATTCGACAGAGCCATGGTAAGAGTACCATAGGCTTTATGATCACGTTGAACCAACTGCTTGTGAAGTTCTGTGAACGTTGATGGGTCATCATTGTACACCTCACCAGCATCAGTGGTTCTCATTGGGATATGGGGCCCAAGTTGAACAGAAGTCCATTGAGTGTGATCATTGACAAAATAAAATGCTCTCATCCTGTTTTTCCAAGTCCCAAAGTCTTGAGCACCCTTTAATTTTGGTGGAGGTATGGTTGTGGTTCCAGTTTCAAGTTCCGCTTGGGTTATTGTTATGTTTCTTAGAGACATTTTTTTTTTTGCTAAAAGTAGTTGACTTTAATAAAATCAAGAGTATTTATATCTAGTCTTTTACTCGTACATCAAGTTACTAGATTTCAAAATGTTTATATTTACTTGACTCAAAAATTGTAATCCAAAAATTATAGCTAGTCAAACTTCTCGACAACCCAAACATGTACCACCCCACTTCAATTTCCCTTTATAATTTTTATATATATAGCATTTCTATAATTGAATGCTTTAATTCACAACAGCCATGACTAGTATTAATACCATAAACATGTCAATTTTTATCCAAATTAGAATTTCATTTGCATGACCCAAGTTTTTTTTTAATTTTCTTTAATCCAAGTGCGGCCCACTCTTAATTTAGAAGCAACACACACTTTCAATTTATCCAGGCCCACCCTTGATCTCAAAATGGTTTACCGATTCAAATAAAACCCTAATATCACTAGATGACAAAAACAGCCTCCATCATCCTTTGCATCTCTTTCTCTTTGTACGACAAACTCAACAAAACTACAACCCTAATAATTTTTAAAGGTAACCAACAAATAACATCAATCTTTTATTCTCTCTCTCTATCTTTGAAGTTAAATGGTAACAACACAACTATCATCAAATGGCAACAGTAGGAATGGTGACATTGGTTATGGTAACAGTTGGTTAGGGTGGCGAGGGGAGGTGTGGTTAGTGGAGGTGTACGGTGCTGTAACGAGGTGGGATTGTGGTACGGTGAAAATTTAAAGGTGGTGCTGTGAAGGTTCGAATGAGTGGTTGAAGTTGGTTAGAGATGTGGTTTTCCGGTGGTGGGTGTTGATGACAGGAGAGACGGGGTTTAATGGTGTATGCACAACACAAACATACCATACCTTAACATCTTATTCACTTTCTACTCCTTTCTTTCTTTCTTTTTTTTTTAATTAAGTACGCAGAAAAAAAAACGACGCCGGAAAACTACGCCGGAGTTAAAACAAATACACCGTGATAAAGTCGCAAAAGACTAGACCACTGTCCCCAAAGTTTCCTTTGGTAAGTTCGTCGGAAAAATAAAGTCGCCGGAGAAAGTTGCCGGAAAATTTAAGTACGCCGGAGAACTAAATACGCAGCAAAAACACACTCAAGAACAAATACGCCCAGATCTGTTTAAAAACTTCGAAAAGACGCTGAAAAACCTTCTGATCCAAAAAAAAAACACCTCTAAATGATCTAAAAACCCACTTTAAATCTCTGTAATCATACTGTTATCAATCTTTAATGAACAAACAGCTATTTTAAACCATTTCACATCCAGATTTGAAGAAAAATTATATAAAAGTGAAACTCAAAAATTTCAAAACTTTTATAAAACTTCAACAACAAAAATCAGATTCAAAGATGAATTTGGAGATGGTTAAATCCCAAATTCTAGTACCAAGCTCTGATACCAAATTGTAAGATCGATTTCGAGCTAAATCTGATTTTGATGATTAAAAAGATGAACACACACAAGAATATGACAATAAAACCGACTAGATTGATTAGCAAATGATAAAAACAATAAAGCCCCCAAATCTCTCTAGAATGTGTGTTGACAATAAAACCCTAATCTCTATCTATTTATAGCCAAAACATAGTTAGGCTAATTACACTTTAAGTCCCCAGAGATCAAGTTAATGATAAAATCTATAATAACTAAAACTAATAAATATATTTTGGCTACAAAATATATTTATTTAACCGAACCATATTTGTCGACAACAACTTGAACTTCTCATTAATTCTTCTCCCGATCTTCACTTGTTGGTTTATACGTTGACATCATCTCGGTGACTTTGTCTTGTTGACTTTGACTCGTTGATAATATTAGATTACCAATTTGACCCAACATTCACTGGCGGTGCCTCTGGTTCTTCTGCATGCTCAAGAATGACTTCTTCAAATTGTTCATCTTCAGATTCTGAAGAGTCTAGTGAAGTTGAAGCCTCTTGAAACACTTCTTCCTCTTGAATAGGAGCATTGGTATCATTAGAAGCTGGTAGGGGGTTCACGGTGATCGGATGCACCAACGGTGAAGTCGTCGCGTTTTCACACTCGTAAAGTAATCTGATAACAGCTTCTTCAACCAAGCTATCTAGATTGAATGATTCAAAGAAATCTTTGTAATCAAACATCCAATCAGGACCCGTGCCTTGCAAATTTTGAGTATATCGTTGAACTTCCACGTTAGCCCAATCCTCCACTCGACGAGTTCGCTTGTTGTATACCCGTTTGAGCGGGGTTGCATATCCAACAAAGTATCCCTCCTCAGCTTTAGGACTAAACTTCTCGCTTGGATTCAACATAGTGCATGGCGCCCCAAAAGGTTCTAGATACTCTAAATTCGGCTTTCTTCGGTGTAACAGCTCATAAGATGTTTTACCAAACTTCTTCACTGTTAGAACCCGATTAAGTGTGTAATTTGCTGCATAAATCGCCTCGTTCCAGAACATTACCGGAAGATTTGAATCAGCGAGCATTGTTCTAGCCGCTTCAATTAGAGTCCTATTCTTTCGTTCAGCAACACCGTTCTGTTGTGGGGTGTACGGAGCCGAATATTCATGATGTATCCCTTTGCTTTCACAAAGTTCATCCATCTTGGCGTTTTTGAACTCCGTCCCATTGTCACTCCGAATTCTCTTAATTTTCACATTGTAGAGATTCTCCAATCGAGTGAACAGAACTTTTAGGTTGTTAAAGGTGTCACTTTTGTTCTGCAAACACATCACCCATGAAAATCTTGAGTAATCGTCAGTGACGACTAAACAATAGAGCTCTCCAAGATGACTTTTGCGCTTGACCGGTCCGAAAAGATCCATGTGCAGTCGCTCAAGTGGCATCTCTACAGAGTTGACTTTCTTCACTTTGTGGGACTGTTTGTGTTGCTTCCCCTTCTTACAACTTACACACTTGTCATTCAGATGGAAATGGTTCACGTTGACTCCATCGACAAGCCCATTTCTCACAAGTTGATTCATTTTCCTCAGATGAATGTGCCCCATTCTTCGGTGCCACATAATCGATTCTTTCTCTGTCGCTTTTGATAGAAAACATGTTATCTGCCCCTGTGATGTCATCGCCTTGGACATATCAAGAATGTATAGATTGTTGACGCGAGGTGCCTTCAACATTATCCACTCTTTAGGAATTGTGAAGCCCGGTTTCAGAATATAGCAGGATTTGTCATCAAAATGCACAGTAAATTGTTTATCACATATTTGACTGACACTCAACAGATTATAATCGATCTGCTTCACATAAGATATCCGCTCGAAACTCACTATCCCATTGCTCACACTTCCTTCCATTGTGATATATCCACCTTTATTTCCCGCGAAAGCGACATACCCTCCATTGATGTTCTTCACGTCGAACAGCAACGCAAGATCCCCTGTCATGTGGCCTGAAGCTCCACTATCAACAATCCAAAGACTGCTAATAGGGCCAGCTGAAGCTCCCTGCACACAAAAAGTAAAACATTTAGTTCTTTCGGGGGACCCAAGCCTTAGTCTTGGGTCTTGGAACATCGGTTTTCACAGAAACATTGTCACAAACATTTTCAACAACTTTTTGATCAATCTTTTTCTGATTGTTCAAAACAGTTTCCTTTTTCTCATTAACCCTTGAAGTTGAGGCTCCTGGAGTACCATTGGGTGACCAAGATTGTTCAGTTCGTTTCAAAATGCGAATCTGAGACTTTGGGTTCTCAGTCGGTTTCTGAACATTGTTAGCAAATGTAACTTTCTTGGTTACCTTATCTGATTTAACAGACTTAGGTCCAACACTTGATTTGACAATCGGTTTAGATGAAACCTTTTGCCTATCAATTGTTGAGTTCACCACAGGCTTCCTCCATGATTGTTCCATAGCAATTCGATTCCTTCGATCATATTGAATTGGACGATTGTTCCTCATTTGGTGAAAATTGTTTTGATTATAAAACTGTTGTTGTTGATGAACAACCCGTCTATGTGGTGGAACATAATGATCAATCGGTTTTCTCATGGAATTCCTCACTTCAACCTCGTGCCTTTTATGCCTTACATATGGGCACTGAGCAAGTAAATGCCCACGTTCCCCACATTTAAAGCACGCACGGTACTCTTCAAAAACATTCGGAGCATTTGGTTGAGCAAATGATCTAACAGGGTATTGATCATTGTACTGTTGCTTCCTTAAACTCTCAGGGAGTGGCCCTTTTGAGTAAGTAGGCTCATGAAAACCATTAGCTCTGTTTTTGGGTCGAATGAACTCTGTGACATGGACCTTTGGTTCTTGAGGAACATCCAAATACAATTTCTTTAAAATTGCTGGTGGGATCTCATTTGTTCTCTCATGTTTAGGGAACCAAATTGTGCTTTCTTGCCAAATCTTTTCTATTTTAGCATAGTTGGCATTTTTTATTGGAAATTCCTCGTCAGAGATGATTTTATCGGATCCTTCCATCCGATAGAACACCTTGACAGGTTTGTCACATTGTTCATTCTTAACACTCTTTTCAAGATCTTTCTTTACCACATTTTTCTCAAGATCTTTCTTAACAACATTCTTTTCAGACTTCTTATCACGATGAGCATTAGCCATCGGATGCACATTTTGAGATGATGAAACTGGTTTATTTGTAATGATGTGATTTTCTTTTGGAATTTCACATGCATTAACGGTTTGATTACAACCAGTATTATCCCTCTCTGAGTCTGAATCCACACTCTCAGCAGTAACACCCTCATCATTGACACCTAAAATCGGTCTCACATCGGAATGTGGATCACCAATACTCGAGGTATTAGATTCATTTTCCGATGATGAGTCTGATTTTACCGAACTCTCCGGTGTCACTTGGTGACAATTATGATTTTCAAAAAGAACCGGAGATGGCACAGATCGGTAATTAGTGGTTTGATCATCAATGATGTGGTCTACCACATAAGCAATGTGCTTGTAACTTTCCAACTTTTTGTTTACTTTCTCAGCAAAGCATTTGATGGCAGCCATTTCCAACTTGGTATTTTCAATTTCATTTATGTAGTTGTTAATTGCCAATTGTTTTAAAGACAAAGTGTTTTTCAAGTCAGAAATGTCCTTTTTATAGCCATCTAATACCTTGTTGAAAGCATTCAACTCTTTGCGAGTAGATTGACTGTTCATGATAGCACTATCACGTTGAACACGGAGTTGTTTGTTCTCCTCAGTCAATCTATCACATGTACCACAATATTTATCACTGTTAACATCAGTGCTACACTCAGAACTTACAGGTTTTGGCGGATCAGTCATGGCCATCAATGCGAAATGAGCTTCCTTTCCTGCAAAGAATCTTGAATAGTCGATCTTGGTGAAAGCATCATCTGCAATGCACGACTTCCTTGTCATCAGAAAATCCGCTTCTGCTAGCAACTGATCAATGTCATCATCTAGAGAATTAACACTTGCTTCCGTATCCGATTCACTGTCTGAATCAGAATAAACCGATTCACACTCTTCAGGAACATCAGAAACAGTGTCAATCACCACTCCAGAGTTAGTTTCTTCAACTTTAACCTCAACAGGTTCAGTCACCACATCCATCTCAGCCTCAGACTCATCACTATCAACCTCAGTTTCTACCTTCTCATCAACTGTCACTGATTCTTCAATATCAACCTGATAAGCAACACAAGCCACATTGCCACCAGTAGTAATTTCCTCAACACCTATTTGCATGCTCGACCAATCAAACCTCTCATATTGTTGAGTCACCAATGCTTGATTCTGATTGGTGTTCTGATGTGTCTCATTTGGTGTAGTAATTGGTATGACTGTTCGGTTAGCATTGTTTGGTGTTTGGTTTTGTGTCTGGTTTGGTGTGTTTGGTTGTCTGTTTTGGTTGTTATTAAAGTTGTTTTGACGGTTTTGGTAGTTGTTGTTTTGGTAAGAAACTTGGTTTTGGTTTTGTTGTTGACGATTCTGGTAGCTTGCATTGAATGGGTTCCTATTACCTTGTTTTGGTGGCTGGGTGCATTCTCTTTTAAAGTGACCTTTCCCTCCACAGTTAAAACAAGTAACTTTCTCCTTGTTGAACCCGTAGGTTGTGTTAGGAGAAGTTCCCAAATCCGTTCTACCTGTCTTCTCGATAAATTCTGTTGCTCTTCTCATAATGCTCGCAAAGGCCCATTGGATATCAATGAGTTCCATCTCCTCCTTGTCAATCTGTGCGTAGTCTTCATTGGTTAAGTTGTTATTCCCAATTTGACTAGCAACTAATCCATTGTAGGATGAGACCATTGCAGAGACTAATGCAATGTGTTGCTGAGCAACTTCAACCGTCACATTACCCAAGTTAGAAGTCTCCAAAACCACCGTTTGTTGATTAGGTTGGTTCATTGGTTGTTGAGATTGGCTAGCAGTGTAGAAAGCGGCTTGTTGCATTGGGGAAAATGGTGGAATGTATGAATTGTTGTATTGTTGTTGTGGTGGTGGATTTGATGGTTGTGAAAAGGATGATGTTTGTTGATGGTAGTTGATGGTAGGTTTTGGTGATTTCATAACATTGGAAATACATGCAACATGTGGTGCAGCAACTCCTGAACTTGAGCTACTAGCTGGAACTGAAGTGCCTCCAAAATATAAGCTAGGATTCTGAGGAATCTGTGATCTTCTAGCTTTCCTCCTTTCTTCCATCTCTTTGTTTTCCAGCTTCTCAATAAACTCTTGGATAGACCAGAATTGATATGCATCCTTCTCCCTAAGGACTTCCACATGCTGATCCCAGTTTGGTGGTAGTGCATCTGCAAACTTATCCACATGCTTTGTCATAGGAATCTGTATACCATAACTAGCCAATTCAGTTAGCAAATGACTATATCTAGGAGTTAATTCTTTCAAAGTTTCATTGCCAATATAAGAAAAATTCTCAAACTCCTTCCTTAATTCTTCCATCCTTAAACTTCTAGTCTTCTCATTCCCATCATGTCTCCTTTTAAGCATATCCCACAATTGCTTAGACGTAGTACAAGTCCCAAACTGATGCAAAAGATCGTTTGTGATTGCCTGAGTCAATTGTGAAAAAGCTTTCTTCTCCACAGCAAACTTCTTTTTCTCATCCTCAGCCATGCTCTCCAATGGAACTGGTTCACCTGTATTCTCCAAAACTGGTGCTGTGTAACCTCTAGCAATCATGTTCCATGCCTCTGCACCCTCACTCCCATGCCTTCCAAGTGGATTTTGAACTTGGTCTGCCACTGATTATATTCTTGAATATCCATGAGCTTCGGTGGCCGATTCCCGCTACCTGAAGACAAATCATTAATCAGTGTGGAAATAGCATTTGTAGTTTGAGTGTTTACCACCGCTGCTGCTACTCCCCAGTAGTCAGATTGTGGTGCTGGAGGTGCACTTTGAGCCATGTAGTTAACCGGTTGCAAAGACTGTGTGCTCGTCTTTTGTGCTGCCACCGTCCATGAGTCCATCTCCTGCTGTTGTGGTTGTGTCGTTGCTGGTGTCGGAGTAGTCAGAAAATTCCACATGATCACGAACTTTGAAAAATTCAACACTTAGAAAATTTTCCAAATACTAATCCTAGGTTCGCCCAAAATCTTCTCACTTTCGTCCCTTCTGATGCAGATTCGCCCAAACAGTAATTATCGAAGGTAAAATCTCACCAGAATGTAAAAACACACTAACACAATTCCAGGATCGCCCAAAATGATCTAGGTTCGACCGTTTCAATTCTACGTTCGCCCGCCCGATCAATCGAAGGTGAAAATTGTGACCCGAAAGTGAAAAATTCAACAGAAAATTTTCAGGTTCGTCCAAAATAACCTAGGTTCGACCAAAAACTACTCAGGTTCGCCCAAAAACACACACGTTCGACCACTCAGGTTCCAGATTCGCCCATATCAGGTTTGAAAAATGGTTACACTTTGAAAAACGGTTATTTTGATCTCTGATTTTCAAAAGTTTGTGAATTTGAATGATCTTAATCAGGTTTTGATTCGGAATTGATTTGGAACAAGTTTAATTCTTGGAATTTTGAATTTTAACCACAAAATCAACTCTAAATCTTTCAAAAACACTCAAAAACCATTTTTATGCAAAAACAGATGTGAATTGATCAAAATTAGGTCCAAATCAGCTCTGAGTTTATCAATTTGTTGTTGTATGATCCTCTACGCTCTGATACCACTTTGTTAGAGGATGAATTTAACCGAAAACAGGATTATATGATCATACAAGTTACAAAACCAGGTGCGGAAACCCTAGCTTTGAACAAACTGATATAAACTCAAATCAAAACACAATCAAAGTCATTTTCAAACGTTTTCATAGATTAACTTTTGCATAAACTTGATTACAATTGGTTTTAGGTTAATCTAGAACACACACAGACACTCTCAAACTATTCTGGAACCTGACCTCAAAACACACACAACTAATGACACCCTATACAATGCAAAAACACAATTTCTATTTATAGATACTGCACATTCGCCCATATGCATGGTACGAATGTGTTCTTCTGTCAAGCTCCATTTCTACCTTCGCCCACTTCTGTCTTCCTTCGCCCATATTATCTTACCTTCGCCCAGATCAGTTCTACATTCTATCCATCAGCACACTAACACATGTTAATATCCAATCACTAGTCGCAAAACGCATCTACAGTTACGTCCTTTAAAACTCGAGTCTTTTCTTGTGTACGAATCTCTATATCATTGTCGCATCGTCTGTCCGATTATCGTTCGGTCACCTTCGTATCTTTTATCTGAGTTTGTTGCATGATCAGATCTCTTATGGCCTTCCTGTTCGGTCACCTTCGTATCATTTATCTGAGTTTGTAGCATGATCAGATATCTTATGGCCTTCCTGTTCCTCAATTCGGATGCCCAAAAATTCAAATGTACCGATAGTTACGTCCTTTAAAACTCGAGTCTTTTCTTGTGTACGAATCTCTATATCATTGCGATGCGATGTGTCCGATTATCGTTCGGTCACCTTCGTATCCTTTATCTGAGTTTGTTACATGATCAGATATCTTATAGCCTTCCCGTTCATCCATTCGGGTGCCTGAAACTTCAAATGTATCGATAGTTTTCCTTGTATACGAATCTCTATGTCATTTTCGCATCGTGAGTCCGATTACCGTCCTATCACGTTCTTATCCTTTATTTGAGTTTGTTACATGATCAGATATCTTATGGCCTTCCCGTTCCTCAATTCGGATGCCCAAAACTTCAAATGTACCGATAGTTACGTCCTTTAAAACTCTAGTCTTTTCTTGTGTACGTATCTCTATGTCATTGTCGCATCGTGAGTCCGATTACCGTCCTATCACGTTCTTATCCTTTATTTGAGTTTATTGCATGATCAGATATCTTATGGCCTTCCCGTTCCTCAATTCGGATTCCCAAAACTTCAAATGTACCGATTGTTACGTCCTTTAAAACTCGACTCTTTTCTTATGTACGAATCTCTATGTCATTGTCACATCGTGAGTCCGATTACCGTCCTATCACCTTCACATCCTGTATTTGAGTTTGTTTCATAATCAGATATCTTATGGCCTTCCCGTTCCTCAATTCGGATGCCCAAAACTTCAAATGTACCGATTGTTACGTCCTTTAAAACTCGAGCCTTTTCTTATGTACAAATCTCTATGTCATTGTCGCATCGTGAGTCCGATTACTGTCCTATCACCTTCTCATCCTGTATTTGAGTTTGTTTCATGATCAGATATCTTATGGCCTTCTCGTTCCTCAATTCGGATGCCCAAAACCTCAATTGTACCGATTGTTACATCCTTTAAAACTCAAGTCTTTCCTTGTGTACAAATCTCTACGTCATTATCGCATTGTTAGTCCGACTACCGTGGATCAGCTTCATATCCATTATCTGAGTCTGTTGCATTCTCATATATCTTATGGCCCTCTCGTTTCTCCATTCGGGTGCCCGAAACTTCAAATGCACCGATAGTTACGTCCTTTAAAACTCGAGTCTTTTTTTTGTGTAGGAATCTCTATATCATTGTCGCATCGTGTGTCCGATTATCGTTCGGTCACCTTCGTATCGTTCATCTGAGTTTGTTGCATGATCAGATATCTTATGGCCTTCCTGTTCCTCAATTCGGATGCCCAAAACTTCAAATGTATCGATAGTTACGTCCTTTAAAACTCGAGTCTTTTCTTGTGTACGAATCTCTATATCATTGCGATGCGATGTGTCCGATTATCGTTCGGTGACCTTCGTATCCTTTATCTGAGTTTGTTGCATGATCAGATATCTTATAGCCTTCTCGTTCATCCATTCGGGTGCCTGAAACTTCAAATGTATCGATAGTTACGTCCTTTAAAACTCGAGTCTTTTCTTGTATACGAATCTCTATGTCATTTTCCCATCGTGAGTCCGATTACCGTCCTATCACGTTCTTATCCTTTATTTGAGTTTGTTACATGATCAGATATCTTATGGCCTTCCCGTTCCTCAATTCGGATGCCCAAAACTTCAAATGTACCGATAGTTACGTCCTTTAAAACTCTAGTCTTTTCTTGTGTACGTATCTCTATGTCATTGTCGCATCGTGAGTCCGATTACCGTCCTATCACGTTCTTATCCTTTATTTGAGTTTATTGCATGATCAGATATCTTATGGCCTTCCCGTTCCTCAATTCGGATTCCCAAAACTTCAAATGTACCGATTGTTACGTCCTTTAAAACTCGACTCTTTTCTTATGTACGAATCTCTATGTCATTGTCACATCGTGAGTCCGATTACCGTCCTATCACCTTCACATCCTGTATTTGAGTTTGTTTCATAATCAGATATCTTATGGCCTTCCCGTTCCTCAATTCGGATGCCCAAAACTTCAAATGTACCGATTGTTACGTCCTTTAAAACTCGAGCCTTTTCTTATGTACAAATCTCTATGTCATTGTCGCATCGTGAGTCCGATTACTGTCCTATCACCTTCTCATCCTGTATTTGAGTTTGTTTCATGATCAGATATCTTATGGCCTTCCCGTTCCTCAATTCGGATGCCCAAAACCTCAATTGTACCGATTGTTACATCCTTTAAAACTCAAGTCTTTCCTTGTGTACAAATCTCTACGTCATTATCGCATTGTTAGTCCGACTACCGTGGATCAGCTTCATATCCATTATCTGAGTCTGTTGCACTGTCAAATATCTTATGGCCTTCTCGTTTCTCCATTCGGGTGCCCGAAACTTCAAATGCACCGATAGTTACGTCCTTTAAAACTCGAGTCTTTTTTTTGTGTAGGAATCTCTATATCATTGTCGCATCGTGTGTCCGATTATCGTTCGGTCACCTTCGTATCGTTTATCTGAGTTTGTTGCATGATCAGATATCTTATGGCCTTCCTGTTCCTCAATTCGGATGCCCAAAACTTCAAATGTACCGATAGTTACGTCCTTTAAAACTCGAGTCTTTTCTTGTGTACGAATCTCTATATCATTGCGATGCGATGTGTCCGATTATCGTTCGATCACCTTCGTATCCTTTATCTGAGTTTGTTACATGATCAGATATCTTATAGCCTTCCCGTTCATCCATTCGGGTGCCTGAAACTTCAAATGTATCGATAGTTTTTCTTGTATACGAATCTCTATGTCATTTTCGCATCGTGAGTCCGATTACCGTCCAATCACGTTCTTATCCTTTATTTGAGTTTGTTACATGATCAGATATCTTATGGCCTTTCCGTTCCTCAATTCGGATGCCCAAAACTTCAAATGTACCGATTGTTACGTCCTTTAAAACTCGACTCTTTTCTTATGTACGAATCTCTGTGTCATTGTCGCATCGTGAGACCGATTACCGTCCTATCACCTTCTCATCCTGTATTTGAGTTTGTTTCATGATCAGATATCTTATGGCCTTCCCGTTCCTCAATTCGGATGCCCAAAACCTCAAATGTACCGATTGATACGTCCTTTAAAACTCGAGTCATTCCTTGTGTACAAATCTCTACGTCATTATCGCATCGTTAGTCCGACTACCATGGATCAGCTTCATATTCATTATCTGAGTCTGTTGCATGGTCAGATATCTTATGGCCTTCTCGTTTCTCCAGTCGGGTGCCCGAAACTTCAAATGCACCGATAGTAACGTGCTTGAAAACTCGAGTCTTTTCTTGTGTACGAATCTCTATATCATTGTCGCATCGTGTGTCCGATTATCGTTCGGTCACCTTCGTATCATTTATCTGAGTTTGTTGCATGATCAGATATCTTGTGGCCTTCCTGTTCCTCAATTCGGATGCCCAAAACTTCAAATATACCGATTGTTACGTCCTTTAAAACTCGAGTCTTTTCTTGTGTACAAATCTCTACGTCATTGTCGCATCGTTAGTCCGATTACCGTTCGATCAGCTTCATATCCATTATCTGAGTCTGTTGCACGGTCAGATATCTTATGGCCTTCTCGTTCCTCCATTCGGGTGCCCGAAAATTCAAATGTACCGATAGTTACGTCCTTAAAAACTCGAGTCTTTTCTTGTGTACGAATCTCTATATCATTGTCGCATCGTGTGTCCGATTATCGTTCGGTCACCTTCGTATCCTTTATCTGAGTTTGTTGCGTGATCAGATATCTTATGGCATTCTCGTTCCTCCATTCGGGTGCCTGAAACTTCAAATGTATCGATAGTTACGTCCTTTAAAACTCGAGTCTTTTCTTGTGTACGAATCTCTATGTCATTGTCACATCGTGAGTCCGATTACCGTCCTATCACCTTCACATCCTGTATTTGAGTTTGTTTCATAATCAGATATCTTATGGCCTTCCCGTTCCTCAATTCGGATGCCCAAAACTTCAAATGTACCGATTGTTACGTCCTTTAAAACTCGAGCCTTTTCTTATGTACAAATCTCTATGTCATTGTCGCATCGTGAGTCCGATTACTGTCATATCACCTTCTCATCCTGTATTTGAGTTTGTTACATCATCAGATATCATATGGCCTTCCCGTTCCTCAATTCGGATGCCCAAAACCTCAAATGTACCGATTGTTACGTCCTTTAAAACTCAAGTCTTTCCTTGTGTACAAATCTCTACGTCATTATCGCATCGTTAGTCCGACTACCGTGGATCAGCTTCATATCCATTATCTGAGTCTGTTGCACGGTCAGATATCTTATGGCCTTCTCGTTTCTCCATTCGGGTGCCCGAAACTTCAAATGCACCGATAGTTACGTCCTTTAAAACTCGAGTCTTTTTTTGTGTAGGAATCTCTATATCATTGTCGCATCGTGTGTCCGATTATCGTTCGGTCACCTTCGTATCATTTATCTGAGTTTGTTGCATGATCAGATATCTTATGGCCTTCCTGTTCCTCAATTCGGATGCCCAAAACTTCAAATGTACCGATAGTTACGTCCTTTAAAACTCGAGTCTTTTCTTGTGTACGAATCTCTATATCATTGCGATGTGATGTGTCCGATTATCGTTCGGTCACCTTCGTATCCTTTATCTGAGTTTGTTACATGATCAGATATCTTATAGCCTTCCCGTTCATCCATTCGGGTGCCTGAAACTTCAAATGTATCGATAGTTACGTCCTTTAAAACTCGAGTCTTTTCTTGTATACGAATCTCTATGTCATTTTTGCATCGTGAGTCCGATTACCGTCCTATCACGTTCTTATCCTTTATTTGAGTTTGTTACATGATTAGATATCTTATGGCCTTCCCGTTCCTCAATTCGGATGCCCAAAACTTCAAATGTACAGATTGTTACGTCCTTTAAAACTCGACTCTTTTCTTATGTACGAATCTCTGTGTCATTGTCGCATCGTGAGACCGATTACCGTCCTATCACCTTCTCATCCTGTATTTGAGTTTGTTTCATGATCAGATATCTTATGGCCTTCCTGTTTCTCAATTCGGATGCCCAAAACCTCAAATGTACCGATTGTTACGTCCTTTAAAACTCGAGTCATTCCTTGTGTACAAATCTCTACGTCATTATCGCATCGTTAGTCCGACTACCATGGATCAGCTTCATATCCATTATCTGAGTCTGTTGCATGGTCAGATATCTTATGGCCTTCTCGTTTCTCCATTCGGGTGCCCGAAACTTGAAATGCACCGATAGTAACGTGCTTGAAAACTCGAGTCTTTTCTTGTGTACGAATCTCTATATCATTGTCGCATCGTGTGTCTGATTATCGTTCGGTCACTTTCGTATCATTTATCTGAGTTTGTTGCATGATCAGATATCTTGTGGCCTTCCTGTTCCTCAATTCGGATGCTCAAAACTTCAAATATACCGATTGTTACGTCCTTTAAAACTCGAGTCTTTTCTTGTGTACAAATCTCTACGTCATTGTCGCATCGTAAGTCCGATTACCGTTCGATCAGCTTCATATACATTATCTGAGTCTTTTGCACGGTCAGATATCTTATGGCCTTCTCGTTCCTCCATTCGGGTGCCCGAAAATTCAATTGTACCGATAGTTACGTCCTTTAAAACTCGAGTCTTTTCTTGTGTACGAATCTCTATATCATTGTCGCATCGTGTGTCCGATTATCGTTCGGTCACCTTCGTATCCTTTATCTGAGTTTGTTGCGTGATCAGATATCATATGGCGTTCTCGTTCCTCCATTCGGGTGCCTGAAACTTCAAATGTATCGATAGTTACGTCCTTTAAAACTCGAGTCTTTTCTTGTATACGAATCTCTATATCATTGTCGCATCGTCTGTCCGATTATCGTTCGGTCACCTTCGTATCTTTTATCTGAGTTTGTTGCATGATCAGATCTCTTATGGCCTTCCTGTTCGGTCACCTTCGTATCATTTATCTAAGTTTGTTACATGATCAGATATCTTATAGGCTTCCGGTTCCTCAATTCGGGTGCCCGAAACTTCAAATGTATCGATAGTTACGTCCTTTAAAACTCGATTCTTTTCTCGTGTACGAATCTCTACGTCATTGTCGCATTGTTAGTCCGATTACCGTTCGATCAACTTCATATCCTTTATCTGAGTCTGTTGCATGATCAGATATCTTATGGCCTTCCAGTTCCTCAATTCGGGTGCCCGAAACTTCAAATGTATCGATAGTTACGTCCTTTAAAACTCGATTCTTTTCTCGTGTACGAATCTCTACGCCATTGTCGCGTTGTTAGTCCGATTACCGTTCGATCACCTTCATATCCTTTATCTGAGTCTGTTGAATTATCAGATATCTTATGGGCTTCCCGTTCCTCAATTCGGATGCTCGAAACTTCAAATGCACCGATAGTTACGTCCTTTAGAACTCGAGTCTTTTCTTGTGTACGAATCTTTATATGATTGTCGCATCGTGAGTCCGATTACCGTTCGATCACCTTCATATCCTTTATCTGAGTCTGTTGCATGATCAGATATCCTATGGCATTCCAGTTCCTCAATTCGGGTGCCCGAAACTTCAAATGTATCGATAGTTACGTCCTTTAAAACTCGATTCTTTTCTCGTGTACGAATCTCTACGTCATTATCGCATTGTTAGTCCGATTACCATTCGATCACCTTCATATCCTTTATTTGAGTCTGTTGCATGATCAGATATCTTATGGCCTTCCAGTTCCTAAATTCGGATGCCCAAAACTTCAAATGTACCGATAGTTACATCCTTTAAAACTCGAGTATTTTCTTGTGTACGAATCTCTATATGATTGTCGCATCGTGAGTCCGATTACCGTTCGATCACCTTCATATCCTTTATCTGAGTCTGTTGCATGATCAGATATTTCATGGCCTTCAAGTTCCTCAATTCGGGTGCCCGAAACTTCAAATGTATCGATAGTTTTTTTTTTTTTTTAGAAAAGAGGCAAAGCCCCGGCAAACATTTATTAATATTTAAAAAAGTACAAAACAAGGACTAACCCCGACCCGGGACATAAACCCAAGGTCTAAGTTTAGCCCAACAAAAAACAAAACATAGAACAAACACGGGCCAACCTATACATCTTTTACTAAGCCCAAAATCAGAAATATTAAAAGACCAACATAAGCCCATTACAAAAAACCAAAACAAACCTATCTTATAACCATGCCAAACAGTAGCCCAATACTCCCAAAGCCCAAAGGGCCCCTTCACACCAGCCTGCCTCTACAGCCCACGCCACAAATCAAATGCAGTCCACTTGATGGTAACCTGAACAAAAGCTTCAACCATGTCAGCCCACCAACCATCCCACTGCTGGTCCACAATTATAACCCATCTCAATCCTACTAACACACCGCTGCTAGTCCAGCATTCTAACCCAACCCATATCCAGATCTGAATTCCCACCACTAAGATACCCGCAATAAACCCATACAACCTTCGAACATAATCCAACCTATAAACTAACCAGCCCATTCGCACACCTTTTACCTCATTATACAAAACCAATCTAGTTAACTTCAATCTGCTGGTCCAAGTATCATATACTAACCCACATAATATATCAAACCTACTCATCAAACAATCATTCCCATATTGAAACCCAATCCATATCCTATCATATAACACTCCAGTACTATAGTCTTCCCACTATTCAATCAAAAGGTTACGCAGATACCCAAAACCATTAGGCCACTTAAGCAAATAACATAATGAGGCTTTCCAAATAACCCAACTCCTGTTTTGGAAAGGCAATTGGAACATACATCCAATAGCAACCATAAGAGTACTATTCAATCTATAATTCAACTCCTTTTTAACCATAATGCCAAAGATCATAGACTGAATCACCCCTATAGTCCCCCAAATATGCCATAAAATGAAGGTATAAACTATGAACTTAATACTAAGTATCAAGAAAATAGGCAGCCAAACCAAAAAGAGAGCTGCAACTAATGAACTCCAACCCTGCCTGTAATCTTTAGATACTTCCACCAAGATAGTGGCATTACTAGACATGTCAAAGTCATTAATTTCTAACCTCATTAACAAATAACTCCATAACCAGCAGAAAACATACAACTGCATCTGCTGAGAACATAAATGCAAACACAGCCCATAACCTCCCTTCCAGAACTGCACACACCTCAGCAATCTTCTATATTCTAAGAAAACCTGCATCTTTGAGATATCTACCCATTGAACAGCCTTCCAGTAATACTCTAATTGAGCTCCCATATTACCCATCAGTTTGTGAAAATATAAATGTAGCCTTCTAATACTCCAATTATCAAAGAAAACATACCTTGTACTTTGACAGGTAACATTTTGTATTCTACCCCATAACATCCACAAATACCAGCAACATATTATCATCAACAGCAGCTGGCCCATATCAACCCCCTCATTACATTTCTGCAGCCCTCCTTGAGAAAATACTAACATACCCCTGAGCAAATATAAGCTGCTGACCTTCCTTAGGTCCAAAACCTTACTCCAACAATCCTTCCTAACTGACTTCTTACCATGATTTCTACTTATACCCACTGCCACCTTATGCTTCCATTTGATGTAAACCCAATCCAAATTCCCCAGACCCAGACTTATCCCAACTGGGATAGACACACTAGACTCAAAAATGAAAAGGCAAGAAAAAAGGCCAACAAAGATTACCGAAAAAATGATTTGGGTTTCCATACTGGTATGAAGTCCTAAAACAGAAAAAAGAGCACAAGAATATAATGTCCTACTAATACCAGTATGGTCCATCCTTATGTCTCCCTGGTGTAAACTCCCCTTGAGTATAAAAATTCCTAATCCCCTTTCAAATAACGCAGACCTGGCCCAGAGTGCCAAAAATAGACCAAATTCTCTGGTGAGGATAAAAGCCCACAACAAAGATAACCCATTCCCACCCAGACTATCCCAAATAGACAAGAGAGAATGAATACATGAAAAGAAATGAATACAGAAATCTACCCAGAACGCTTTTAGTCTCCATTCAACACCTTGTTCCCAATAACTCCCATCCCCCATGAGCAAATGCTCAGTAGTAAACTCACACAGGCCATTAACACCAAAACTCACACCAATATTTAATGGGTTCCCATACCACTGCCAGGATCTAAAAAATGTAAAATTTATATGGGATGGGAAAAATGTCCTAAAGACAGTGGTACAGTGCCTCCTTATCTCTCCAGGTTGAATGCAAAACTCCTGCATATTCATTCCTATATTCCACCAGGTTAAGGTAAAAACAGACCAGATAGCAAAGAACATACTATCATGGCTGCAAATTCCTAGATTCCTATGTTTTAAACACAGCAAAAACCCCACTGGTGTATGAAAGACACACCTTTCAAAATGTAACAGGGAGGTACTACTACTAAGGTTATCTACCCAAGGCTCTTTCCAGTTCCATAAATCACCTTGATTGCCCAATAACCCCCCATCCCAACTCCAAGTGGAGTAAAAAGACTCAAGACTCAAAAGCAAGAAAAGGCCATAACAATACATATAAATCAAGGTTCCAAGGCCATATTTGGTGCTACAAAATGATAAAAACCAGAACAACAATAGGAACCTAAAGACATGACCTTGATCCATCCTTATATCTCCCATTGTTTGTCTTATCCCAAGACCACAAATGCCTAATCCCTTAATAAAAACAGCAGAATTGATACCAGGTTCTTGAAAAAACCCAAGCATCAAAAGATCAGACACAAAGATAGGAAAAAACAAAAACCAAAAAAACCTCAACTCACAACCATTTTTGTACCACTCAAGACAACCAGAAAGAGAAGCAGGAAGCCTTAAAGGCCAGATCTCTACCCCAAGCTGAAAAGAACACCTTATGACTCCCACAGGCCCAATAATACCCCCTCCCCTATATTAACAGGTTTCATAACTGTATTACCCACACCTCCCCTGTACCACCCTAGGCCCACAAGATTACCAAGCCATTTAAAAAACATATTAATTCCCCTAATACCCCATTTTGAACCCTTCCAAAACCTCCCCCAGCCAACCCAAAAAATAGTAAAAAAGAAATGGATCAACATTGGTTAACCTGTTTTGTAGGATCCCTCCATACCACCTTAAATCCCCATATCTTGCTAAGCTTGATGCTGCTTCTAGTAGCATAGATCTTCAACCCCATAAGCTTCAACCTAATTGTTTCCCTGATAAGATTACAAACACCCTCCACACTCCTACTCTCATTTTGAAACAACCTTAGATTTCTCTCTTGCCATATGAAGTATACCATAGCAGCCACACATAACCTCTTAATTATACTTCCCACAGATTTTCCAAGATGATCATTGGCCAGCTCATGAACACAATCAAAGATATTAGGGGGATAAAGAGATAATCCCCCCTCTTCCTTCAAAGTTTCCCACACAGCTTTGGGATAATCACACTCAAAAAACAAATGATTATGACTATCCTTAACTTTTCCACAAAATACACATTCTAAAACATTCTGCACATCCCAATTCAACAATCTATCCTGAGTTAACAGCCTGTTCTGAACAGCCAACCACAGTGTAAAGGAGTGTCTAGGGATTGCCTGACTATACCAAATAATTCTAGCCCAGGCAACTTCAGGTTTGTCTTCACTCAGATCATTAAAAACAGTTCAAGTAGCAAAGCCCTCATAAGTTTCCTTCTTAGTTCTCCAGAATGTAATATCTTTTTTGCCAGGAACAATAAAAGGAGGTGACATAGAGAATAGACAAGGAAACTTAATTTTCCACTCCTCCGGCCACATCCATCTACCATTGCAAATAACCTCAGAAACTGTAGTCTTAAAGTTAAAACCAGCATTACGAATCTCCCTTGGTGTGATGAATAAACTAAGAGGACTCAATGGACACCAGTTGTCATACCAGACAGAAGTGGAACACCCATCTCCTATACTCTGCACACAATGCCTCCACAGAGCATCCCTGCTATCTAATATACTCTTCCAACTCCAACATGGCCCCTCCTTTCTAACAAAGCCCCAAAAACTCAGACCCTTAAGTCTATAAGCTTTGACCCACCTAGTCCAGATAGTCTCTTTACCAGAGATAAGGCTACAAATATGTCTAGCTATTAAAGCCTTATTCTGTATTCTCAAGGACTTTATCCCCAATCCCCCCTGACATTTTGGATAGCAGACATTCTCCCAGGAAACTCTAACCCTTCCCTTACTAGAATCAGTTTGACTCCAGAGAAACCTACACATTAGCCTCTCAATATCTTCAATAACACTGACAGGCAATAAGAACACAGAAGCCCAGTACACTTGCAAAGAACACAGGACAGACTTGATAAGTTGTAACCTTCCAGTAAATGACAGAGATTTATTCTTCCAATCTTCCAGTCTTTTTCTAACTTTATCAGTAAGAATACTGCAATCTTTAGAGTATAACCTAGTAGACAAGAGGGGAACACCTAAATATCTAACTGGAAGGCTGCCAACCTTAAAAGGCAAACAACCTGTTAATTCTTTTCTGCATTATACTGGTCACATTAGACAAATACATTGTGCTCTTTCCCAGATTAGGGACTAAGCCAGAAACCCCACTAAACTCTTCCAAAGCATCCTTGATTAAGGAGACAGAAGCCACATCAGCATGACAGAAAACCAAAAGATCATCAGCAAAGCATACATGCGTCAGTTTCATCTCAGCACACTTCCAATGATATCTAAATTGATTATTTCCAGCAATCCTTCTATCCAAGATAAGTTTTAGAACTTGCATAACAATTGTAAACAGGTATGGGGACATAGGGTCACCCTGCCTTAAACCTCTAAGCCCCTTGAAATACCCAAAACTCTCTCCATTCACATTTATAGAATATGCAGCAGATCTTATACATGTCATAATCCAATCAACCATACTAGGATGGAAGCCAAAATTAACAAGACAGGCTTCAAGAAAATCATGATTGACAGTGTCATAAGCCTTTTGCAAGTCAATTTTCAGGGCCATTCTAGCCTCCCCTCCCTTTCTATGATAATTCCTCAGAAGTTCTTGAGTCAACAGAATATTATCACTTATTTGCCTTCCAGGAATAAAAGCACTTTGACAATTATTAACTATTTTATCAAGAGACCCCTTAATTCTTTCACAAATGATTTTGGTTATACATTTGTAAAGAACATTGCAACAAGCAATGGGTCTATACTCCACAACACTCTTCGGATTTAGACACTTTGGGACTAAAGAAATAATAGTGGCATTAACTTCTTTAAGGAGTTTGCCATTGCTAAAAAATTCTTTGATAGCTTCACACACTTCATTACCAATTATAGACCACGAGGCTTTAAAAATTTTTGAAGAAAAGCCATCAGGCCCAGGGGCCTTATCCACATCAATATCAAAGATAGCTTTTTTGATTTCCTCATTAGTGACTTCCCTAACCATATAATCAGCCTCACTCCTAGCCAATCTGGTATGAAATAGAGAATCAGCCCCCCTAATCCCATTCACCTGCTCATTACTCCCCATGAAACTCTCAAAGTGTTTAAGAAACACATCACCCACACTCCTCCCCTCATGGTAGTTCCCCTGAGCATCCATAACATAATTGATCCTACTCTTACTAATTTTACCCTTAACAGCTTTATGAAAGTAAGCTGTATTCTGATCCCCAGCCTTCAACCACTCCACTTTGGCTCTCTGTTTAAGAAACAATTCCTCATCCAAAGAAGCCTGCTTCAAAGCACTAACAAAAATAGCTTCTTGATCTCTCAACTGAGCATTATGAGGATCTTGAACAACTTCCTCTTGAACTTTACCCAACTCTTTGGTCAAGGTTTTAACCTTATCATGTAGGTCTCCTTGATCTCTACCCATCTTCCTCAAAGGCTTCTTTAACTTCTTTAGTTTAGAGACCACTGAATACATATAACACCCCTGAACCTTATCTTTCCATACAGAATCAACCAAAGGCAGAAACCCAGGCTTAGAAGCAATAAAGTTCATAAATTTAAAAGGCCTGGGCTTCCATACATGATGCCCCTTTAAAGAGATTAAAGCAGGAGAACGGTCAGAAGATAAAAAAGGCAAAAAATTAACAGCAGCTTCAGGATATGCATTTAAGAAACTTCCATTACTCATAATCCTATCAAGCTTCTTAAGTAACCCCCCAGCTTTACCTGGAGATTTATTCCAGGTAAACTTCAAACCCGAAGAAGGAATGTCTTCAACACTTATACTTTCACAGCACTCCCTGAAATCCAGCATAGAGACATTAATAGAAGAGGAACCCATAGATTTTTCAGAAGGGTCCAGAATTGCATTAAAATCCCCCATTAAAAGCCATGGCTCATCCTTAATAGTACCATTAAAAGTCTTAAGCTCATTCCACAAAAGTCTTCTGGAAGAATAAGTAACATTCCCATAAATAAAAGAACAGAAAAAAGCAGCACCCCCAGTAATAGGCTTAACAAAGCAGTGAATAACCTGAGAAGTGTGCTCAATCACCATAATATCCACAAGACTAGGATTCCATCCAACAATAATCCTAACCCAATTAGTACAATAAGGCCTGTTAGAAACCCATTCCCAGCTCCTAAACACCCTATTACAAACACTATCCAAATTCTTACCCTTGATATGAGACTCTATCAAACAACAAACACCAATATTATTATCATTCATAACCTCCATAACCTCATTCTGCATGTGAACATTAGACATACCTCTAACATTCCATGCCATTATGTTCAGATTTTGGACCATCATTGATAACCAGAATTTAGCTCAGCCTCATGCCCTTCCTGCATGATCTGATCATCAATACTATTATCCATCTTCATAAACTGCCCTGTTTCATTATATTCAGAGCTCACTTCATTCCCATCAGATTCCACCTCAATATCTTCTATCTCATCATAATCCAATCCCTCAGGAAAATTATTCTTTTGACACAAAATAAAGAAAAGTTTGGACTGTTCAATGGTCCATTCCACCACCTGCTCCTTAGAAGGTACAATCCTCTGATCAATATAGAACATTATATCATCTAACTGCCTAGGAGTAACATCACTAACACACTCCTGAATGACAGGATCAGAGCACAACTCATTAGGAAAATAAGGGGAAGGGTTGTGAATTTTAGCAGGTTTAATAAAAGAAGGTTTAGGAGCATTAAGTGGTTCAGGTAAAGGAGTTTTAGGTAAAGGTTTGGAAGTTGAGGTTTTAGGAGCAGATTTAGGCACAGGTTTAGGCTGAGGTTTGATACCAGGCTTAGAAACAAGCTGCTTAACAGACTTGATACACTCACCCTCCTCCCCAACTACAGAGTCTTCACTTAACACACTAAAGCTATTCTTGACTTCCAAACCCTGAACTTCCTTACCAGACCTCCTATCCCCACTATAATCCTTCTTTTTAACTATATATTCAGTTCTCCCTGTCTTCTTGCCCTTATTTTCAACCTGACTCACCATAGCATTAGATTTTGATGTAGATGCCCCACCAGAATCCTTTTTCCCAGCAGTCTTGGCTTCCCTGTACTCCAGAACAGCCTGCTTCATCTTATGACTAGCAATCCTCTCTTGTAACTTCACTTCTTTATCCTCCTTTTTAAATCCCATATTTCTTTGCCTCAATGCCCCTCCCCCATACACTCCATTCCCATTCCTAGCAGCTAAACTCTTATTCCACACACTAGTGTACCCCTCTTCATCAACATTTCCTCCCTTTGAGCCACTCTGAACCTCAACAGTCTTATCTATACTCTTCTGCAACCTAGCAGCCTTCTCTTCATCAGTCAGATCCCTCACAGTACAGTTCTCATAAGAATGCCCAAACACCTTGCAAAAAGTACAGTGGACTGGAATTTTCTGGTACTCCACCAAAACCTCAGTAACTCTAGCCTCCCTGCCTTCCTCCACTGGATAAAAGGCTCTCACCACATTTGGATGACTATCAGCAGCAGCAATTTCAACAAGAATTCTAGCAAAGCCAGCCTGCACATCATTGTTAATGCATTTATCCACAGTTATATTATCAAACAGAAGGGGTTTACCAATACAGCTAGCAAGTTCACACAATCCTTGCACATTCCACAGTTCTAAAGGAACTTCTTTGAATAGAACCCAAACAGGCACATTAACAGGGTCCTTCTTCACAATGGCTGCACCCACTTCCCACTGTTGAAGAACCAGAGGAATGCCATTCACCACCCAGGGGCCAGCCTTCAAAGCATCCAACATCCCCTCTTCCTTAGAAAATTTGAAGTAGAATAGACCCTTGCCATTAGTTGAGATGTCTTCAAGACCATACTTCTTCCACATTCTGAACAGGTTAAATCTAACCCATGCTATAGAACAATAGGCTCCCACAAAGTACCCATACAAATGTTTAGCAAAGGTCTTCTGAACTTTTTCAACCAGCTCCTGCTTAATCATAACAACCTTCTCACCATTGTCTAACGTAGTAGGAGGACAATAAGCAATCTGTTTAACAATATCAGCCACTTTCTCTCCCTTAACAGCAGTAGCATAAGATGGCTTACCTTTAACTTCACCAGATTCATTCTTGTCTATGTCTACATTGATCACTCCCTCATTAAAGATACCCTTTGGCCCTTTTGCAGCAGCTTTAAAAACATGGCTAGAGGCTTGTGAGAAACCTAAAATAGGAGACTTCTTAATGATATCCTCAGCCTCCTTCAACAGGTCATTCTGTTTCTTGACAACCAATTCCTTTGCCTTCGAAATTCCTATAAAGAGCTCCTTTATCCTCTCCATTTTCTTCTTAATAGCCACCCTAGCCTCTTTAGCAGAGTATTCACTACCCTGAAATCCCACCTTCATTTTAACACAATGATCATCCTCCAAAGGATCAAAAATCAACCCATTAGCAGTTTTAAAGCCATTAGTCTTCTCCCTAACACCCCCAGCTTTTTAAGATCTAATATCTCTTTTTCCATCTGCTCATTAGTCATACTTTCTATAGGAGTCTTCCCAATATCATCATAAGCACCTCCCATTCTAAACCCAGGAATAACTGGAACAGCAGCATCCTTATCAAAAACAAATTCCCTTGATGCCTTCTTATTCCTAGATAACAAGATCTTCATAATTCTTCTTCCTTCACTTGTGACATAAATCTGCTTCTTTGGGGCAACCTGAACAGCAACCCCTCCTTCACTTGACACCTTAACCCTCTTGTTTTCCACATTAACAGTGTCTACACTCATATCATTCTCATTACTATCCCTAATTAGAACTTTCCTTTTCAGTAAAATTCTAAGGGAATCATTGGACATAGCATCATATAGTGTAGCATCCTCCACCTTCCTGCACTGATTGATAACCCATTTAGATAAAGCACTAACCATTTTGTAATCAAACTCAAAAATGTCTTCCACTGACCAGCCCACCATTTCCTGAAACCTCAAATGATAAAACCTATGAAAAGCCAACCACCTTTCTGAAGAGTCAGGCAAAAACAATTTCACAGCTATATCTGCACTTAAACTCTTAAACACTTGGACATCAATATTCAACAGACTTCCCTTAGTCACATATTTATCAACCTCCACATCATTAGTCATTTCAGTATCAATCAACCCATCATCAGCACAACCTATTCTTAGCCTTCTATACTCATGATTATCACAGGCTTTAATAACAAAATCCACAAACCTAACACATTCCTCACTCAATTGCCCAGCAGAACAAGCACAATTTGCCATCTCTATATTATCAGCCTCAATAACCCTCAAAAGCATATCCCCAAACTTATCCTGGAAGCTAGAATTCATATAATTCATAGCAAAAAACCAATTCATAGCAGGCTCAAATGACTTATCAGTAGAGGATTTATCAATCAATACCTGGATAGCCTCCATAATAGCATAATCCTTCACCACACATGGCTCAGAACCATAAAATTTCCAGTCAGTCAACCTAGTCTGAGCCTCAATAAACCTCTCATCCTGCCTTCGAATAGCCAAATTGCTATCAAAGGAGAGAATCATATACTTACGCCATTCACACATATAAGCAACCGAACCAAAAACCTCTTGTAGCTTAGCAATAGACTTCACTAAACTAGGGTTTGATATTCCAGTAGGTAAAACAGAGGTAGGAACAGAATTCTTACTCAAATGAGAATCAGTATTCTCACTGGACATACTTTGAATGGATGAGTTCAGAAGAAACGTTGTATCCGATTGAATCTCCTGTAGCCAATCATCTCCCAAAGTTTCCCTCAAATAAACCAAATCGCCCTCGGATAATGAACATGACTCAACCCTTCCTCCAATCTCTCTACTCAAACAAAACGTTCCCTCACTCACCTTCTTCAGCTCAAACCCTAGATTTCTCACCAGATCTGGTGGAATATCAGGAGGTATACCCCCATTGGGATCAGCGAACAGCTGATCCATAGTAAACAAAGGATAAACAAAGGAATTCCGATCGAAATCAGATGAAACAGTACCACAAAGAAGAAGAAGAAAGACCGGGAAATGAAGAACAGTAATCAGAAACTCAAAATCGCCAAAATCGCCCAGAGAAAAAGTCAAAAAGTCAAAGCTTCAAATGTATCGATAGTTACGTCCTTTAAAACTGGATTCTTTTCTCGTGTATGAATCTCTACGTCATTGTCGCATTGTTAGTCCGATTACCGTTCGATCACCTTCATATCCTTTATCCGAGTCTGTTACATGATCAGATATCTTATGGCCTTCCAGTTCCTCAATTCGGATGCCCGAAACTTCAAATGCACCGATAGTTACGTCCTTTAAAACTCGAGTCTTTTCTTGTGTACGAATCTCTATATAATTGTCGCATCGTGAGTCCGATTACCGTTCGATCAACTTCATGTCCTTTATCTGAGTCTGTTTCATGATCAGATATCTTATGGCCTTCCAGTTCCTCAATTCGGGTGCCCGAAACTTCAAATGTATCGATAGTTACGTACTTTAAAACTTGATTCTTTTCTCGTGTACGAATCTCTAAGTCATTGACGCATTGTTAGTCCGATTACCGTTCGATCACCTTCATATCCTTTATTTGAGTCTGTTGCATGATCAGATATCTTATGGCCTTCCAGTTCCTAAATTCGGATGCCCAAAACTTCAAATGTACTGATAGTTACATCCTTTAAAACTCGAGTATTTTCTTGTGTACGAATCTCTATATGATTGTCGCATCGTGAGTCTGATTACCGTTCGATCACCTTCATATCCTTTATCTGAGTTTGTTGCATGATCAGATATCTTATGGCCTTCCCGTTCCTCAATTCGGGTGCCCGAAACTTCAAATGTACCAATAGTTACGTCCTTTAACACTCGATTCTTTTCTTGTGTACGAATCTCTATATGACTGTCGCATCGTGAGTCCGATTACCGTTCGATCAACTTCATATCCTTTATCTGAGTCTGTCGCATGATCAAATATCTTATGGCCTTCCAGTTCCTCAATTCGGGTGCCCGAAACTTCAAATGTATCGATAGTTACGTCCTTTAAAACTCGATTCTTTTCTCATGTACGAATCTCTACGCCATTGTCGCATTGTTAGTCCGATTACCGTTCGATCACCTTCATATCCTTTATCTGAGTCTGTTGCATTATCAGATATCTTATGGCCTTCCCGTTCCTCAATTCGGATGCTCGAAACTTCAAATGCACCGATAGTTACGTCCTTTAGAAATCGAGTCTTTTCTTGTGTACGAATCTCTATATGATTGTCGCATCGTGAGTCCGATTACCGTTCGATCACCTTCATATCCTTTATCTGAGTCTGTTGCATGATCAGATATCCTATGGCCTTCCAGTTCCTCAATTCGGGTGCCCGAAATTTCAAATGTATCGATAGTTACGTCCTTTAAAACTCGATTCTTTTCTCGTGTACGAATCTCTACGTCATTATCGCATTGTTAGTCCGATTACCGTTCGATCACCTTCATATCCTTTATTTGAGTCTGTTGCATGATCAGATATCTTATGGCCTTCCAGTTCCTAAATTCGGATGCCCAAAACTTCAAATGTACCGATAGTTACATCCTTTAAAACTCGAGTATTTTCTTGTGTACGAATCTCTATATGATTGTCGCATCGTGAGTCCGATTACCGTTCGATCACCTTCATATCCTTTATCTGAGTCTGTTGCATGATCAGATATTTCATGGCCTTCAAGTTCCTCAATTCGGGTACCCGAAACTTCAAATGTATCGATAGTTACGTCCTTTAAAACTGGATTCTTTTCTCGTGTATGAATCTCCACGTCATTGTCGCATTGTTAGTCCGATTACCGTTCGATCACCTTCATATACTTTATCTGAGTCTGTTGCATGATCAGATATCTTATGGCCTTCCAGTTCCTCAATTCGGATGCCCGAAACTTCAAATGCACCGATAGTTACGTCCTTTAAAACTCGAGTCTTTTCTTGTGTACGAATCTCTATATGATTGTCGCATCGTGAGTCCGATTACCGTTCGATCAACTTCATGTCCTTTATCTGAGTCTGTTTCATGATTAGATATCTTATTGCCTTCCAGTTCCTCAATTCGGGTGCCCGAAACTTCAAATGTATCGATAATTACGTCCTTTAAAACTCGATTCTTTTCTCGTGTACGAATCTCTAAGTCATTGACGCATTGTTAGTCCGATTACCGTTCGATCACCTTCATATCCTTTATTTGAGTCTGTTGCATGATCAGATATCTTATGGCCTTCCAGTTCCTAAATTCGGATGCCCAAAACTTCAAATGTACCGATAGTTACATCCTTTAAAACTCGAGTATTTTCTTGTGTACGAATCTCTATATGATTGTCGCATCGTGAGTCCGATTACCGTTCGATCACCTTCATATCCTTTATCTGAGTCTGTTGCATGATCAGATATCTTATGGCCTTCCCGTTCCTCAATTCGGATGCCCGAAACTTCAAATGTACCGATAGTTACATCCATTAAAACTCGAGTCTTTCTTGTGTACGAATCTCTATATAATTGTCGCATTGTTATTCCGATTACCGTTCGATCACCTTCATATCCTTTATTTGAGACAGTTGCATGATCAGATATCTTATGGCCTTCCCGTTCCTCAATTCGGGTGCCCGAAACTTCAAATGTATCGATAGTTACGTCCTTTAAAACTCGATTCTTTTCTCATGTACGAATCTCTACGCCATTGTCGCATTGTTAGTCCGATTACCGTTCGATCACCTTCATATCCTTTATCTGAGTCTGTTGCATTATCAGATATCTTATGGCCTTCCCGTTCCTCAATTCGGATGCTCGAAACTTCAAATGCACCGATAGTTACGTCCTTTAGAAATCGAGTCTTTTCTTGTGTACGAATCTCTATATGATTGTCGCATCGTGAGTCCGATTACCATTCGATCACCTTCATATCCTTTATCTGAGTCTGTTGCATGATCAGATATCCTATGGCCTTCCAGTTCCTCAATTCGGGTGCCCGAAATTTCAAATGTATCGATAGTTACGTCCTTTAAAACTCGATTCTTTTCTCGTGTACGAATCTCTACGTCATTATCGCATTGTTAGTCCGATTACCGTTCCATCACCTTCATATCCTTTATTTGAGTCTGTTGCATGATCAGATATCTTATGGCCTTCCAGTTCCTAAATTCGGATGCCCAAAACTTCAAATGTACCGACAGTTACATCCTTTAAAACTCGAGTATTTTCTTGTGTACGAATCTCAATATGATTGTCGCATCGTGAGTCTGATTACCGTTCGATCACCTTCATATCCTTTATCTGAGTTTGTTGCATGATCAGATATCTTATGGCCTTCCCGTTCCTCAATTCGGGTGCCCGAAACTTCAAATGTACCAATAGTTAGGTCCTTTAACACTCGATTCTTTTCTTGTGTACGAATCTCTATATGATTGTCGCATCGTGAGTCCGATTTCCGTTCGATCAACTTCATATCCTTTATCTGAGTCTGTCGCATGATCAGATATCTTATGGCCTTCCAGTTCCTCAATTCGGGTGCCCGAAACTTCAAATGTATCGATAGTTACGTCCTTTAAAACTCGATTCTTTTCTCATGTACGAATCTCTACGCCATTGTCGCATTGTTAGTCCGATTACCGTTCGATCACCTTCATATCCTTTATCTGAGTCTGTTGCATTATCAGATATCTTATGGCATTCCCGTTCCTCAATTCGGATGCTCGAAACTTCAAATGCACCGATAGTTACGTCCTTTAGAACTCGAGTCTTTTCTTGTGTACGAATCTCCATATGATTGTCGCATCGTGAGTCCGATTACCGTTCAATCACCTTCATATCCTTTATCTGAGTCTGTTGGATGATCAGATATCCTATGGCCTTCCAGTTCCTCAATTCGGGTGCCCGAAATTTCAAATGTATCGATAGTTACATCCTTTAAAACTCGAGTCTTTTCTCGTGTACGAATCTCTACGTCATTATCGCATTGTTAGTCCGATTACCGTTCGATCACCTTCATATCCTTTATTTGAGTCTGTTGCATGATCAGATATCTTATGGCCTTCCAGTTCCTAAATTCGGATGCCCAAAACTTCAAATGTACCGATAGTTACATCCTTTAAAACTCGAGTATTTTCTTGTGTACGAATCTCTATATGATTGTCGCATCGTGAGTCCGATTACCATTCGATCACCTTCATATCCTTTATCTGAGTCAGTTGCATGATTAGATATTTCATGGCCTTCAAGTTCCTCAATTCGGGTGCCCGAAACTTCAAATGTATCGATAGTTACGTCCTTTAAAACTGGATTCTTTTCTCGTGTATGAATCTCCACGTCATTGTCGCATTGTTAGTCCGATTACCGTTCGATCACCTTCATATATTTTATCTGAGTCTGTTGCATGATCAGATATTTTATGGCCTTCCAGTTCCTCAATTCGGATGCCCGAAACTTCAAATGCACCGATAGTTACGTCCTTTAAAACTCGAGTCTTTTCTTGTGTACGAATCTCTATATGATTGTCGCATCGTGAGTTCGATTACCGTTCGATCACCTTCATATCCTTTATCTGAGTCTGTTGCATGATCAGATATTTCATGGCCTTCAAGTTCCTCAATTCGGATGCCCAAAACTTCAAATGTACTGATAGTTACGTCCTTTAAAACTCGATTCTTTTCTTGTGTACAAATCTCTACGTCATTGTCGCATTGTTAGTCCGATTACCGTTCGATCACCTTCATATCCTTTATTTCAGACAGTTGCATGATCAGATATCTTATGGCCTTCCCGTTCCTCAATTCGGGTGCCAGAAACTTCAAATGTATCGATAGTTACGTTCTTTAAAACTCGAGTCTTTTCTTATGTACGAATCTCTATATGATTGTCGCATCGTGAGTCCAATTACCTTTCGATCACCTTCATATCCTTTATCTGAGTCTGTTGCATGATCAGATACCTTATGGCCTTCCAGTTCCTCAATTCGGAAGCCCAAAACTTCAAATGTACCGATAGTTACGTCCTTTAAAACTCGATTCTTTTCTTGTGTACGAATCTCTACGTCATTGTCTCATTGTTAGTCCGATTACCGTTCGATCACCTTCCTATCCTTTATCTGAGTCTGTTGCATGATCAGATATCTTATGGCCTTCCAGTTCCTCAATTCAGATGCCCGAAACTTCAAATGCACCGATAGTTACGTCCTTTAAAACTCGAGTCTTTTCTTGGGTACGAATCTCTATATGATTGTCGCATCGTGAGTCCAATTACCTTTCGATCACCTTCATATCCTTTATCTGAGTCTGTTGCATGATCAGATATCTTATGGCCTTCCAGTTCCTCAATTCGGAAGCCCAAAACTTCAAATGTACCGATTGTTACGTCCTTTAAAACTCGAGTCTTTTCCTGTGTACATATCTCTACGTCATTGTCGCATTGTTAGTCCGATTACAGTTCGATCAGCTTCCTATCCTTTATCAGAGTCTGTTGCATGATCAGATATCTTATGGCCTTCCCGTTCCTCAATTCGGATGCCCGAAACATCAAATGCACCGATAGTTACGTTCTTTAAATCTCGAGCCTTTTCTTGTGTACGAATCTCTATATGATTGTCGCATCGTGAGTCTGATTACCGTTCGATCACCTTCATATCCTTTATCTGAGTGTGTTGCATGATCAGATATTTCTATGGCCTTCCAGTTCCCCAATTCGGATGACCAAAACTTCAAATTTACCGATTGTTACGTCCTTTAAAACTCGAGTTTTTTCTTGCGTACGAATCTCTATATGATTATCGCATCGTGAGTCCAATTACCGTTCGATCACCTTCATATCCTTTATCTGAGTCTGTTGCATGATCAGATATCTTATGGCCTTCCAGTTCCTCAATTCGGATGCCCAAAACTTCAAATGTACCGATAGTTACGTCCTTTAAAACTCGATTCTTTTCTTGTGTACGAATCTCTACGTCATTGTCTCATTGTTAGTCCGATTACCGTTCGATCACCTTCCTATCCTTTATCTGAGTCTGTTGCATGATCAGATATCTTATGGCCTTCCAGTTCCTCAATTCAGATGCCCGAAACTTCAAATGCACCGATAGTTACGTCCTTTAAAACTCGAGTCTTTTCTTGGGTACGAATCTCTATATGATTGTCGCATCGTGAGTCCAATTACCGTTCGATCACCTTCATATCCTTTATCTGAGTCTGTTGCATGATCAGATATCTTATGGCCTTCCAGTTCCTCAATTCGGAAGCCCAAAACTTCAAATGTACCGATTGTTACGTCCTTTAAAACTCGAGTCTTTTCCTGTGTATATATCTCTACGTCATTGTCGCATTGTTAGTCCGATTACTGTTCGATCAGCTTCCTATCCTTTATCAGAGTCTGTTGCATGATCAGATATTCTATGGCCTTCCCGTTCCTCAATTCGGATGCCCGAAACTTCAAATGCACCGATAGTTACGTTCTTTAAATCTCGAGCCTTTTCTTGTGTACGAATCTCTATATGATTGTCGCATCGTGAGTCTGATTACCGTTCGATCACCTTCATATCCTTTATCTGAGTTTGTTGCATGATCAGATATTTCTATGGCCTTCCAGTTCCCCAATTCGGATGACCAAAACTTCAAATTTACCGATTGTTACGTCCTTTAAAACTCGAGTTTTTTCTTACGTACGAATCTCTATATGATTATCGCATCGTGAGTCCAATTACCGTTCGATCACCTTCATATCCTTTATCTGAGTCTGTTGCATGATCAGATATCTTATGGCCTTCCAGTTCCTCAATTCGGATGCCCAAAACTTCAAATGTACCGATAGTTACGTCCTTTAAAACTCGATTCTTTTCTTGTGTACGAATCTCTACGTCATTGTCTCCTTGTTAGTCCGATTACCGTTCGATCACCTTCATATCCTTTATCTGAGTCTGTTGCATGATCAGATATCTTATGGCCTTCCAGTTCCTTAATTCGGATGCCCGAAACTTCAAATGCACCGATAGTTACGTCCTTTAAAACTCGAGTCTTTTCTTGGGTACGAATCTCTATATGATTGTCGCATCGTGAGTCCGATTACCGTTCGATCAAGTTCATATCCTTTATCTGAGTCTGTTGCATGATCAGATATCTTATGGCCTTCAAGTTCCTCAATTCGGGTGCCCGAAACTTCAAATGTATCGATAGTTACGTCCTTTAAAACTCGAGTCTTTTCTTGTGTACGAATCTCGACGTCATTGTCGCATTGTTAGTCCGATTACCGTTCGATCACCTTCATATCCTTTATCTGAGTCTGTTGCATGATCAGATATCTTATGGCCTTCCAGTTCCTCAATTCGGATGCCCGAAACTTCAAATGCACCGATAGTTACGTCCTTTAAAACTCGAGTCTTTTCTTGTGTACGAATCTCTATATGATTGTCGCATCGTGAGTCCGATTACCGTTCGATCAAGTTCATATCCTTTATCTGAGTCTGTTGCATGATCAGATATCTTATGGCCTTCAAGTTCCTCAATTCGGGTGCCCAAAACTTCAAATGTATCGATAGTTACGTCCTTTAAAACTCGATTCTTTTCTTGTGTACGAATCTCTATATGATTGTCGCATCGTGAGTCCGATTACCGTTCGATCACCTTCATATCCTTTATCTGAGTCTGTTGCATGATCAGATATCTGATGGCCTTCTAGTTCCTCAATTCGGATGCCCACAACTTCAAATGTACCGATAGTTACGTCCTTTAAAACTCGATTCTTTTCTTGTGTACGAATCTCTATATGATTATCGCATTGTTATTCCGATTACCGTTCGATCACCTTCATATCCTTTATCTGAGTCTGTTGCATGATCAGATATCTTATGGCTTTCCTGTTCCTCAATTCGGGTGCCCGAAACTTCAAATGCACCGATAGTTACGTCCTTTAAAACTCGATTCTTTTCTTGTGTACGAATCTCGACGTCATTGTCGCATTGTTAGTCCGATTACCGTTCGATCACCTTCATATCCTTTATCTGAGTCTGTTGCATGATCAGATATCTTATGGCCTTCCACTTCCTCAATTCGGATGCCCGAAACTTCAAATGCACCGATGGTTACGTCCTTTAAAACTCGAGTATTTTCTTGTGTACGAATCTCTATATGATTGTCGCATCGTGAGTCCGATTACCGTTCGATCACCTTCATATCCTTTATCTGAGTCTGTTGCATGATCAGATATCTTATGGCCTTCCAGTTCCTAAATTCGGATGCCCAAAACTTCAAATGTACCGACAGTTACATCCTTTAAAACTCGAGTATTTTCTTGTGTACGAATCTCAATATGATTGTCGCATCGTGAGTCTGATTACCGTTCGATCACCTTCATATCCTTTATCTGAGTTTGTTGCATGATCAGATATCTTATGGCCTTCCCGTTCCTCAATTCGGGTGCCCGAAACTTCAAATGTACCAATAGTTAGGTCCTTTAACACTCGATTCTTTTCTTGTGTACGAATCTCTATATGATTGTCGCATCGTGAGTCCGATTTCCGTTCGATCAACTTCATATCCTTTATCTGAGTCTGTCGCATGATCAGATATCTTATGGCCTTCCAGTTCCTCAATTCGGGTGCCCGAAACTTCAAATGTATCGATAGTTACGTCCTTTAAAACTCGATTCTTTTCTCATGTACGAATCTCTACGCCATTGTCGCATTGTTAGTCCGATTACCGTTCGATCACCTTCATATCCTTTATCTGAGTCTGTTGCATTATCAGATATCTTATCGCATTCCCGTTCCTAAATTCGGATGCTCGAAACTTCAAATGCACCGATAGTTACGTCCTTTAGAACTCGAGTCTTTTCTTGTGTACGAATCTCCATATGATTGTCGCATCGTGAGTCCGATTACCGTTCAATCACCTTCATATCCTTTATCTGAGTCTGTTGGATGATCAGATATCCTATGGCCTTCCAGTTCCTCAATTCGGGTGCCCGAAATTTCAAATGTATCGATAGTTACATCCTTTAAAACTCGAGTCTTTTCTCGTGTACGAATCTCTACGTCATTATCGCATTGTTAGTCCGATTACCGTTCGATCACCTTCATATCCTTTATTTGAGTCTGTTGCATGATCAGATATCTTATGGCCTTCCAGTTCCTAAATTCGGATGCCCAAAACTTCAAATGTACCGATAGTTACATCCTTTAAAACTCGAGTATTTTCTTGTGTACGAATCTCTATATGATTGTCGCATCGTGAGTCCGATTACCATTCGATCACCTTCATATCCTTTATCTGAGTCAGTTGCATGATTAGATATTTCATGGCCTTCAAGTTCCTCAATTCGGGTGCCCGAAACTTCAAATGTATCGATAGTTACGTCCTTTAAAACTGGATTCTTTTCTCGTGTATGAATCTCCACGTCATTGTCGCATTGTTAGTCCGATTACCGTTCGATCACCTTCATATATTTTATCTGAGTCTGTTGCATGATCAGATATTTTATGGCCTTCCAGTTCCTCAATTCGGATGCCCGAAACTTCAAATGCACCGATAGTTACGTCCTTTAAAACTCGAGTCTTTTCTTGTGTACGAATCTCTATATGATTGTCGCATCGTGAGTTCGATTACCGTTCGATCACCTTCATATCCTTTATCTGAGTCTGTTGCATGATCAGATATTTCATGGCCTTCAAGTTCCTCAATTCGGATGCCCAAAACTTCAAATGTACTGATAGTTACGTCCTTTAAAACTCGATTCTTTTCTTGTGTACAAATCTCTACGTCATTGTCGCATTGTTAGTCCGATTACCGTTCGATCACCTTCATATCCTTTATTTCAGACAGTTGCATGATCAGATATCTTATGGCCTTCCCGTTCCTCAATTCGGGTGCCAGAAACTTCAAATGTATCGATAGTTACGTTCTTTAAAACTCGAGTCTTTTCTTATGTACGAATCTCTATATGATTGTCGCATCGTGAGTCTGATTACCGTTCGATCACCTTCATATCCTTTATCTGAGTCTGTTGCATGATCAGATATCTTATGGCCTTCCAGTTCCTCAATTCGGATGCCCAAAACTTCAAATGTACCGATTGTTACGTCCTTTAAAACTCGAGTCTTTTCTTGGGTACGAATCTCTATATGATTGTCGCCTCGTGAGTCCAATTACCGTTCGATCACCTTCATATCTTTTATCTGAGTCTGTTGCATGATCAGATATCTTATGGCCTTCCAGTTCCTCAATTCGGATGCCCAAAACTTCAAATGTACCGATAGTTACGTCCTTTAAAACTCGATTCTTTTCTTGTGTACAAATCTCTACGTCATTGTCGCATTGTTAGTCCGATTACCGTTCGATCACCTTCATATCCTTTATCTGAGTCTGTTGCATGATCAGATATCTTATGGCCTTCCAGTTCCTCAATTCGGATGCCCGAAACTTCAAATGCACCGATAGTTACGTCCTTTAAAACTCGAGTCTTTTCTTGTGTACGAATCTCTATATGATTGTCGCATCGTGAGTCCGATTACCGTTCGATCACCTTCATATCCTTTATCTGAGTCTGTTGCATGATCAGATATTTCATGGCCTTCAAGTTCCTCAATTCGGGTGCCCGAAACTTCAAATGTATCGATAGTTACGTCCTTTAAAACTGGATTCTTTTCTCGTGCATGAATCTCTACGTCATTGTCGCATTGTTAGTCCGATTACCGTTCGATCACCTTCATATCCTTTATCTGATTCTGTTGCATGATCAGATATTTTATGGCTTTCCAGTTCCTCAATTCGGATGCCCGAAACTTCAAATGCACCGATAGTTACGTCCTTTAAGACTCGAGTCTTTTCTTGGGTACGAATCTCTATATGATTGTCGCATCGTGAGTCCAATTACCGTTTAATCACCTTCATATCCTTTATCTGAGTCTGTTGCATGATCAGATACCTTATGGCCTTCCAGTTCCTCAATTCGGAAGCCCAAAACTTCAAATGTACCGATAGTTACGTCCTTTAAAACTCGATTCTTTTCTTGTGTACGAATCTCTACGTCATTGTCTCATTGTTAGTCCGATTACCGTTCGATCACCTTCCTATCCTTTATCTGAGTCTGTTGCATGATCAGATATCTTATGGCCTTCCAGTTCCTCAATTCAGATGCCCGAAACTTCAAATGCACCGATAGTTACGTCCTTTAAAACTCGAGTCTTTTCTTGGGTACGAATCTCTATATGATTGTCGCATCGTGAGTCCAATTACCTTTCGATCACCTTCATATCCTTTATCTGAGTCTGTTGCATGATCAGATATCTTATGGCCTTCCAGTTCCTCAATTCGGAAGCCCAAAACTTCAAATGTACCGATTGTTACGTCCTTTAAAACTCGAGTCTTTTCCTGTGTACATATCTCTACGTCATTGTCGCATTGTTAGTCCGATTACAGTTCGATCAGCTTCCTATCCTTTATCAGAGTCTGTTGCATGATCAGATATCTTATGGCCTTCCCGTTCCACAATTCGGATGCCCGAAACATCAAATGCACCGATAGTTACGTTCTTTAAATCTCGAGCCTTTTCTTGTGTACGAATCTCTATATGATTGTCGCATCGTGAGTCTGATTACCGTTCGATCACCTTCATATCCTTTATCTGAGTGTGTTGCATGATCAGATATTTCTATGGCCTTCCAGTTCCCCAATTCGGATGACCAAAACTTCAAATTTACCGATTGTTACGTCCTTTAAAACTCGAGGTTTTTCTTGCGTACGAATCTCTATATGATTATCGCATCGTGAGTCCAATTACCGTTCGATCACCTTCATATCCTTTATCTGAGTCTGTTGCATGATCAGATATCTTATGGCCTTCCAGTTCCTCAATTCGGATGCCCAAAACTTCAAATGTACCGATAGTTACGTCCTTTAAAACTCGATTCTTTTCTTGTGTACGAATCTCTACGTCATTGTCTCATTGTTAGTCCGATTACCGTTCGATCACCTTCCTATCCTTTATCTAAGTCTGTTGCATGATCAGATATCTTATGGCCTTCCAGTTCCTCAATTCAGATGCCCGAAACTTCAAATGCACCGATAGTTACGTCCTTTAAAACTCGAGTCTTTTCTTGTGTACGAATCTCTATATGATTGTCGCATCGTGAGTCCGATTACCGTTCGATCACCTTCATATCCTTTATCTGAGTCTGTTGCATGATCAGATATCTTATGGCCTTCCAGTTCCTCAATTCGGATGCCCAAAACTTCAAATGTACCGATAGTTACGTCCTTTAAAACTCGATTCTTTTCTTGTGTACGAATCTCTACGTCATTGTCTCCTTGTTAGTCCGATTACCGTTCGATCACCTTCATATCCTTTATCTGAGTCTGTTGCATGATCAGATATCTTATGGCCTTCCAGTTCCTTAATTCGGATGCCCGAAACTTCAAATGCACCGATAGTTACGTCCTTTAAAACTCGAGTCTTTTCTTGTGTACGAATCTCTATATGATTGTCGCATCGTGAGTCCGATTACCGTTCGATCAAGTTCATATCCTTTATCTGAGTCTGTTGCATGATCAGATATCTTATGGCCTTCAAGTTCCTCAATTCGGGTGCCCGAAACTTCAAATGTATCGATAGTTACGTCCTTTAAAACTCGAGTCTTTTCTTGTGTACGAATCTCGACGTCATTGTCGCATTGTTAGTCCGATTACCGTTCGATCACCTTCATATCCTTTATCTGAGTCTGTTGCATGATCAGATATCTTATGACCTTCCAGTTCCTCAATTCGGATGCCCGAAACTTCAAATGCACCGATAGTTACGTCCTTTAAAACTCGAGTCTTTTCTTGTGTACGAATCTCTATATGATTGTCGCATCGTGAGTCCGATTACCGTTCGATCAAGTTCATATCCTTTATCTGAGTCTGTTGCATGATCAGATATCTTATGGCCTTCAAGTTCCTCAATTCGGGTGCCCAAAACTTCAAATGTATCGATAGTTACGTCCTTTAAAACTCGATTCTTTTCTTGTGTACGAATCTCTATATGATTGTCGCATCGTGAGTCCGATTACCGTTCGATCACCTTCATATCCTTTATCTGAGTCTGTTGCATGATCAGATATCTGATGGCCTTCTAGTTCCTCAATTCGGATGCCCACAACTTCAAATGTACCGATAGTTACGTCCTTTAAAACTCGATTCTTTTCTTGTGTACGAATCTCTATATGATTATCGCATTGTTATTCCGATTACCGTTCGATCACCTTCATATCCTTTATCTGAGTCTGTTGCATGATCAGATATCTTATGGCTTTCCTGTTCCTCAATTCGGGTGCCCGAAACTTCAAATGCACCGATAGTTACGTCCTTTAAAACTCAATTCTTTTCTTGTGTACGAATCTCGACGTCATTGTCGCATTGTTAGTCCGATTACCGTTCGATCACCTTCATATCCTTTATCTGAGTCTGTTGCATGATCAGATATCTTATGGCCTTCCACTTCCTCAATTCGGATGCCCGAAACTTCAAATGCACCGATGGTTACGTCCTTTAAAACTCGAGTATTTTCTTGTGTACGAATCTCTATATGATTGTCGCATCGTGAGTCCGATTACCGTTCGATCACCTTCATATCCTTTATCTGAGTCTGTTGCATGATCAGATATCTTATGGCCTTCCAGTTCCTCAATTCGGATGCCCACAACTTCAAATGTACCGATAGTTACGTCCTTTAAAACTCGATTCTTTTCTTGTGTACGAATCTCTATTTGATTGTCGCATTGTTATTCCGATTACCGTTCGATCAGCTTCATATCCTTTATCTGAGTTTGTTGCATGATCAGATATCTTATGGCTTTCCCGTTCCTCAATTCGGATGCCCGAAACTTCAAATGCACCGATAGTTACGTCCTTTAAAACTCGAGTCTTTTCTTGTGTACGAATCTCTATATGATTGTCGCATCGTGAGTCCGATTACCGTTCGATCAAGTTCTTATCCTTTATCTGAGTTTGTTGCATGATCAGATATCTTATGGCCTTCAAGTTCCTCAATTCGGGTGCCCGAAACTTCAAATGTATCGATAGTTACGTCCTTTAAAACTCGATTTTTTCCTTGTGTACGAATCTCTATATGATTGTCGCATCGTGATTCTGATTACTGTTCGATCAACTTCATATCCTTTATCCGAGTCTGTTGCATGATCAGATATCTTATGGCTTTCCAGTTCCTCAATTCGGATGCCCAAAACTTCAAATGTACCGATTGTTACGTCCTTTAAAACACGAGCCTTTTCCTGTGTACATATCTCTACGTCATTGTCGCATTGTTAGTCCGATTGCTGTTCGATCATCTTCCTATCCTTTATTTGAGTCTGTTGCATGATCAGATATCTTATGGCCTGCCCGTTCCTCAATTCGGATGCCCGAAACTTCAAATGCACCGATAGTTACGTCCTTTAAAACTCGAGCCTTTTCTTGTGTACGAATCTCTATATGATTGTCGCATCGTGAGTCTGATTACCGTTCGATCACCTTCATATCCTTTATCTGAGTCTGTTGCATGATCAGATATCTTATGGCCTTCCAGTTCCTCAATTCGGATGCCCGAAACTTCAAATGCACCGATAGTTACGTCCTTTAAAACCCGAGTCTTTTCTTGTGTACGAATCTCTATATGATTGTCGCATCGTGAGTCCGATTACCGTTCGATCACCTTCATATCCTTTATCTGAGTCTGTTGCATGATCAGATATCTTATGGCCTTCCAGTTCCTCAATTCGGATGCCCACAACTTCAAATGTACCGATAGTTACGTCCTTTAAAACTCGATTCTTTTCTTGTGTACGAATCTCTATATGATTATCACATTGTTATTCCGATTACAGTTCGATCAGCTTCATAACCTTTATCTGAGTTTGTTGCATGATCAGATATCTTATGGCTTTCCCATTCCTCAATTCGGATGCCCGAAACTTCAAATGCACCGATAGTTACGTCCTTTAAAACTCGAGTCTTTTCTTGTGTACGAATCTCTATATGATTGTCGCATCGTGAGTCCCATTACCGTTCGATCACCTTCATATCCTTTATCTGAGTCTGTTGCATGATCAGATATCTTATGGCCTTCCCGTTCCTCAATTCGGGTGCCCGAAACTTCAAATGTATCGATAGTTACGTCCTTTAAAACTCGATTTTTTCCTTGTGTACGAATCTCTATATGATTGTCGCATCGTGATTCCGATTACTGTTCGATCAACTTCATATCCTTTATCCGAGTCTGTTGCATGATCAGATATCTTATGGCTTTCCAGTTCCTCAATTCGGATGCCCAAAACTTCAAATGTACCGATTGTTACGTCCTTTAAAACACGAGCCTTTTCCTGTGTACATATCTCTACGTCATTGTCGCATTGTTAGTCCGATTACTGTTCGATCATCTTCCTATCCTTTATTTGAGTCTGTTGCATGATCAGATATCTTATGGCCTTCCCGTTCCTCAATTCGGATGCCCGAAACTTCAAATGCACCGATAGTTACGTTCTTTAAAACTAAAGCTTTTTCTTGTGTACGAATCTCTATATGATTGTCGCATCGTGAGTCTGATTACCGTTCGATCACCTTCATATCCTTTATCTGAGTCTGTTGCATGATCAGATATCTTATGGCCTTCCAGTTCCTCAATTCGGATGCCCAAAACTTCAAATGTACCGATTGTTACGTCCTTTAAAACACGAGCCTTTTCCTGTGTACATATCTCTACGTCATTGTCGCATTGTTAGTCCGATTACTGTTCGATCATCTTCCTATCCTTTATTTGAGTCTGTTGCATGATCAGATATCTTATGGCCTTCCCGTTCCTCAATTCGGATGCCCGAAACTTCAAATGCACCGATAGTTACGTCCTTTAAAACTCGAGCCTTTTCTTGTGTACGAATCTCTATATGATTGTCGCATCGTGAGTCCGATTACCGTTCGATCACCTTCAAATCCTTTATCTGAGTCTGTTGCATGATCAGATATCTTATGGCCTTCCAGTTCCTCAATTCGGATGCCCACAACTTCAAATGTACCGATAGTTACGTCCTTTAAAACTCGATTCTTTTCTTGTGTACGAATCTCTATATGATTGTCGCATCGTGAGTCCGATTACCGTTCGATCAAGTTCTTATCCTTTATCCGAGTTTGTTGCATGATCAGATATCTTATGGCCTTCAAGTTCCTCAATTCGAGTGCCCGAAACTTCAAATGTATCGATAGTTACGTCCTTTAAAACTCGATTCTTTTCTTGTGTACGAATCTCGACGTAATTGTCGCATTGTTAGTCCGATTACCGTTCGATCACCTTCATATCCTTTATCTGAGTCTGTTGCATGATCAGATATCTTATGGCCTTCCAGTTCCTCAATTCGGATGCCCGAAACTTCAAATGCACCGATAGTTACGTCCTTTAAAACTCGAGTCTTTTCTTGTGTACGAATCTCTATATGATTGTCGCATCGTGAGTCCGATTACCGTTCGATCACCTTCATATCCTTTATCTGAGTCTGTTGCATGATCAGATATCTTATGGCCTTCCAGTTCCTCAATTCGGATGCCCACAACTTCAAATGTACCGATAGTTACGTCCTTTAAAACTCGATTCTTTTCTTGTGTACGAATCTCTATATGATTAACACATTGTTATTCCGATTACAGTTCGATCAGCTTCATATCCTTTATCTGAGTTTGTTGCATGATCAGATATCTTATGGCTTTCCCATTCCTTAATTCGGATGCCCGAAACTTCAAATGCACCGATAGTTACGTCCTTTAAAACTCGAGTCTTTTCTTGTGTACGAATCTCTATATGATTGTCGCATCGTGAGTCCCATTACCGTTCGATCACCTTCATATCCTTTATCTGAGTCTGTTGCATGATCAGATATCTTATGGCCTTCCCGTTCCTCAATTCGGGTGCCCGAAACTTCAAATGTATCGATAGTTACGTCCTTTAAAACTCGATTTTTTCCTTGTGTACGAATCTCTATATGATTGTCGCATCGTGATTCCGATTACTGTTCGATCAACTTCATATCCTTTATCCGAGTCTGTTGCATGATCAGATATCTTATGGCTTTCCAGTTCCTCAATTCGGATGCCCAAAACTTCAAATGTACCGATTGTTAGGTCCTTTAAAACACGAGCCTTTTCCTGTGTACATATCTCTACGTCATTGTCGCATTGTTAGTCCGATTACTGTTCGATCATCTTCCTATCCTTTATTTGAGTCTGTTGCATGATCAGATATCTTATGGCCTTCCCGTTCCTCAATTCGGATGCCCGAAACTTCAAATGCACCGATAGTTACGTTCTTTAAAACTCGAGCCTTTTCTTGTGTACGAATCTCTATATGATTGTCGCATCGTGAGTCTGATTACCGTTCGATCACCTTCATATCCTTTATCTGAGTCTGTTGCATGATCAGATATCTTATGGCCTTCCAGTTCCTCAATTCGGATGCCCAAAACTTCAAATGTACCGATTGTTACGTCCTTTAAAACTCGAGTCTTTTCTTGCGTACGAATCTCTATATGATTGTCGCATCGTGAGTCCGATTACCGTTCGATCATCTTCATATCCTTTATCTGAGTCTGTTCCATGATCAGATATTTTATGGCCTTCCAGTTCCTCAATTCGGATGCCCAAAACTTCAAATGTACCGATAGTTACGTCCTTTAAAACTCGATTCTTTTCTTGTGTACGAATCTCTATATGATTGTCGCATTGTTATTCCGATTACCGTTCGATCACCTTCATATCCTTTATCTGAGTCTGTTGCATGATCAGATATCTTATGGCTTTCCCGTTCCTCAATTCGGGTGCCCGAAACTTCAAATGCACCGATAGTTACGTCCTTTAAAACTCGATTCTTTTCTTGTGTACGAATCTCGACGTCATTGTCGCATTGTTAGTCCGATTACCGTTCGATCACCTTCATATCCTTTATCTGAGTCTGTTGCATGATCAGATATCTTATGGCCTTCCACTTCCTCAATTCGGATGCCCGAAACTTCAAATGCACCGATGGTTACGTCCTTTAAAACTCGAGTATTTTCTTGTGTACGAATCTCTATATGATTGTCGCATCGTGAGTCCGATTACCGTTCGATCATCTTCATATCCTTTATCTGAGTCTGTTCCATGATCAGATATTTTATGGCCTTCCAGTTCCTCAATTCGGATGCCCACAACTTCAAATGTACCGATAGTTACGTCCTTTAAAACTCGATTCTTTTCTTGTGTACGAATCTCTATATGATTGTCGCATTGTTATTCCGATTACCGTTCGATCAGCTTCATATCCTTTATCTGTGTTTGTTGCATGATCAGATATCTTATGTCTTTCCCGTTTCTCAATTCGGATGCCCGAAACTTCAAATGCACCGATAGTTACGTCCTTTAAAACTCGAGTCTTTTCTTGTGTACGAATCTCTATAAGATTGTCGCATTGTTATTCCGATTACCGTTCCTGTTGCATGATCAGATATCTTATGGCCTTCCCGTTCCTCAATTCGGCTGCCCGAAACTTCAAATGTATCGATAGTTACGTCCTTTAAAACTCGATTCTTTTCTCGTGTACGAATCTCTACGTCATTGTTGCATTGTTAGTCCGATTACCGTTCGATCACCTTCATATCCTTTATCTGAGTCTGTTGCATGATCAGATATCTTATGGCCTTCCAGTTCCTCATTTCAGATGCCCACAACTTCAAATGTACCGATAGTTACGTCCTTTAAAACTCGATTCTTTTCTTGTGTACGAATCTCTGTATGATTATCGCATTGTTATTCCGATTACCATTCGATCAGCTTCATATCCTTTATCTGAGTTTGTTGTATAGATATCTTATGGCTTTCCCGTTCCTCAATTCGGATGCCCGAAACTTCAAATGCACCGATAGTTACGTTCTTTAAAACTCGAGTCTTTTCTTGTGTACGAATCTCTATATGATTGTCGCATCGTGAGTCCCATTACCGTTCGATCACCTTCATATCCTTTATCTGAGTCTGTTGCATGATCAGATATCTTATGGCCTTCCCGTTCCTCAATTCGGGTGCCCGAAAATTCAAATGTATCGATAGTTACGTCCTTTAAAACTCGATTTTTTCCTTGTGTACGAATCTCTATATGATTGTCGCATCGTGATTCCGATTACTGTTCGATCAACTTCGTATCCTTTATCCGAGTCTGTTGCATGATCAGATATCTTATGGCTTTCCAGTTCCTCAATTCGGATGCCCAAAACTTCAAATGTACCGATTGTTACGTCCTTTAAAACTCGAGTCTTTTCCTATGTACATATCTCTACGTCATTGTCGCATTGTTAGTCCGATTACTGTTCGATCAGCTTCCTATCCTTTATCTGAGTCTGTTGCATGATCAGATATCTTATGGCCTTACCGTTCCTCAATTCGGATGCCCGAAACTTCAAAGACACCGATAGTTACGTTCTTTAAAACTCGAGCCTTTTCTTGTGTACGAATCTCTATATGATTGTCGCATCGTGAGTCTGATTACCGTTCGATCACCTTCATATCCTTTATCTGAGTCTGTTGCATGATCAGATATCTTATGGCCTTCCAGTTCCTCAATTCGGATGCCCAAAACTTCAAATGTACCGATTGTTACGTCCTTTAAAACTTGAGTCTTTTCTTGCGTACGAATCTCTATATGATTGTCGCATCGTGAGTCCGATTACCGTTCGACAAGCTTCATATACTTTATCTAAGTCTGTTCCATGATCAGATATTTTATGGCCTTCCAGTTCCTCAATTCGGATGCCCAAAACTTCAAATGTAGCGATAGTTACGTCCTTTAAAACTCGATTCTTTTCTTGTGTACGAATCTCTATATGATTGTCGCATTGTTATTCCGATTACCGTTCGATCACCTTCATATCCTTTACCTAAGTCTGTTGCATGATCAGATATCTTATGGCTTTCCCGTTCCTCAATTCGGGTGCCCAAAACTTCAAATGTATCGATAGTTATGTCCTTTAAAACTCGATTCTTTTCTTGTGTACGAATCTCGACGTCATTGTCGCATTGTTAGTCCGATTACCGTTCGATCACCTTCATATCCTTTATCTGAGTTTGTTGCATGATCAGATATCTTATGGCCTTCCAGTTCCTCAATTCGGATGCCCGAAACTTCAAATGCACCGATAGTTACGTCCTTTAAAACTCGAGTATTTTCTTGTGTACGAATCTCTATATGATTGTCGCATCGTGAGTCCGATTACCGTTCGATCACCTTCATATCCTTTATCTGAGTCTGTTGCATGATCAGATATCTTATGGCCTTCCAGTTCCTCAATTCGGATGCCCACAACTTCAAATGTACCGATAGTTACGTCCTTTAAAACTCGATTCTTTTCTTGTGTACGAATCTCTATATGATTGTCGCATTGTTATTCCGATTACCGTTCGATCAGCTTCATATCCTTTATCTGTGTTTGTTGCATGATCAGATATCTTATGGCTTTCCCGTTCCTCAATTCGGATGCCCGAAACTTCAAATGCACCGATAGTTACTTTCTTTTAAAACTCGATTCTTTTCTTGTGTACGAATCTCTATATGATTGTCGCATCGTGAGTCCCATTACCGTTCGATCACCTTCAGATCCTTTATCTGAGTCTGTTGCATGATCAGATATTTCATGGCCTTCAAGTTCCTCAATTCGGGTGCCCGAAACTTCAAATGTATCGATAGTGACGTCCTTTAAAACTGGATTCTTTTCTCGTGTATGAATCTCCACGTCATTGTCGCATTGTTAGTCCGATTACCGTTCGATCACCTTCATATCCTTTATCTGAGTCTCTTGCATGATCAGATATGTTATGGCCTTCCAGTTCCTCAATTCGGATGCTCGAAACTTCAAATGCACTGATAGTTACGTCTTTTAAAACTCGAGACTTTTCTTGTGTACGAATCTCTATATGATTGTCGCATCGTGAGTCCGATTACCGTTCGATCACCTTCATATCCTTTATCTGAGTCTGTTGCATGATCAGATATCTTATGGCCTTCCCGTTCCTCAATTCGGGTGCCCGAAACTTCAAATGTATCGATAGTTACGTCCTTTAAAACTCGATTCTTTTCTTGTGTACGAATCTCTATATGTTTGTCGCATTGTTATTCCGATCACCATTCGATCAGCTTCATATCATTTATCTGAGTCTGTTGCATGATCAGATATCTTATGGCTTTCCCATTCCTCAATTCGGGTGTCCGAAACTTCAAATTTATCAATAGTTACGTCCTTTAAAACTCGAGTCTTTTCTTGTGTACGAATCTCTATATGATTGTCGCATCGTGAGTCCGATTACCGTTCGATCACCTTCATATCCTTTATCTGAGTCTGTTGCATTATCAGATATCTTATGGCCTTCCCATTCCTCCATTTGGGTGCCCGAAACTTCAAATGTACCAATAGTCCCGTCCTTTACAACTCGATTCTTTTCTCGTCTACGAATCTCTATATGTTTGTCGCATTGTTATTCCGATCACCGTTCGATCAGCTTCATATCCTTTATCTGAGTCTGTTGCATGATCAGATATCCTATGGCCTTCCCGTTCCTCAATTCGGGTGCCCGAAACTCCAAATGTATCGATAGTTACGTTCTTTAAAACTCGAGTCTTTTCTTGTGTACGAATCTCTATATGATTGTCGCATCGTGAGTCCGATTACCGTTCCATCACCTTCATATCCTTTATTTGAGTCTGTTTCATGATCAGATATCTTATGGCCTTCCTGTTCCTCCATTCGGGTGCCCGAAACTTCAAATGTATCGATAGTTACGTCCTTTAAAACTCGATTTTTTTCTTGTGAACGAATCTCTATATGATTGTCGCATCGTGAGTCCGATTACCGTTCGATCACCTTCATATCCTTTATCTGAGTTTGTTGCATGATCAGATATCTTATGGCCTTCCAGTTCCTCAATTCGGATGCCCAAAACTTCAAATGTACCGATTGTTACGTCCTTTAAAACTGGATTCTTTTCTTGTGTACGAATCTCTATATGATTGTCGCATTGTTATTCCGATTACCGTTCCTGTTGCATGATCAGATATCTTATGGCTTTCCCGTTCCTCAATTCGGCTGCCCGAAACTTCAAATGTATCGATAGTTACGTCCTTTAAAACTCGATTCTTTTCTCGTGTACGAATCTCTACGTCATTGTCGCATTGTTAGTCCTATTACCGTTCGATCACCTTCATATCCTTTATCTGAGTGTCTTGCATGATCAGATATCTTATGGCCTTCCAGTTCCTCAATTCGGATGCTCGAAACTTCAAATGCACCGATAGTTACGTCCTTTAAAACTCGAGTCTTTTCTTGTGTACGAATCTCTATATGATTGTCGCATCGTGAGTCCGATTACCATTCGATCACCTTCATATCCTTTATCTGAGTCTGGTGCATGATCAGATATCTTATGGCTTTCCCGTTCCTCAATTCGGATGCCCGAAACTTCAAATGCACCGATAGTTACGTCCTTTAAAACTCGAGTCTTTTCTTGTGTACGAATCTTTATATGATTGTCGCATCGTGAGTCCGATTACCGTTCGATCACCTTCATATCCTTTATCTGAGTCTGTTGCATGATCAGATATCTTATGGCCTTCCCGTTCCTCAATTCGGGTGCCCGAAGCTTCAATTGTATCGATAGTTACGTCCTTTAAAACTCGATTCTTTTCTTGTGTACGAATCTCTATATGTTTGTCGCATTGTTATTTCGATCACCGTTCGATCAGCTTCATATCATTTATCTGAGTCTGTTGCATGATCATATATCTTATGCTTTCCCGTTCCTCAATTCGGGTGCCCGAAACTTCAAATTTACCAATAGTTACGTCCTATAAAACTCGAGTCTTTTCTTGTGTACGAATCTCTATATGATTGTCGCATCGTGAGTCCGATTACCGTTCGATCACCTTCATATCCTTTATCTGAGTCTGTTGCATGATCAGATATCTTATGGCCTTCCCATTCCTCCATTTGGGTGCCCGAAACTTCAAATGTACCGATAGTCACGTCCTTTACAACTCGATTCTTTTCTCGTCTACGAATCTCTATATGTTTGTCGCATTGTTATTCCGATCACCGTTCGATCAGCTTCATATCCTTTATCTGAGTCTGTTGCATGATCAGATATCCTATGGCCTTCCCGTTCCTCAATTCGGGTGCCCGAAACTTCAAATGTATCGATAGTTACGTTCTTTAAAACTCGAGTCTTTTCTTGTGTACGAATCTCTATATGATTGTCGCATCGTGAGTCCGATTACCGTTCGATAACCTTCATATCCTTTACCTGAGTCTGTTGCATGATCAGATATCTTATGGCCTTCCCGTTCCTCCATTCGGGAGCCCGAAACTTCAAATGTACCGATAGTCACATCCTTTAAAACTCGAGTCTTTTCTTGTGTACGAATCTCTATATGATTGTCGCATTGTTATTCCGATTACCTTTCGATCACCTTCTTATCCTTTATTTGAGATAGTTGCATGATAAGATATCTTATGGCCTTCCTGTTCCTCAATTCGTATGCCCGAAACTTCAAATGTATCGATTGTTACGTTCTTTAAAACTCGAGTCTTTTCTTGTGTACGAATCTCTATATGATTGTCGCATCGTGAGTCCGATTACTGTTCGATAACCTTCATATCCTTTATCTAAGTCTGTTGCACGATCAGATATCTTATGGCCATCCAGTTGCACAATTCGGATGCCCAAAACTTCAAATGTACCGATTGTTACGTCCTTTAAAACTCGAGGCTTTTCTTATGTACAAATCTCTACGCCATTGTCGCATTGTTAGTCCGATTACCATTCGATCAGCTTCATATCATTTATCTGAGTCTGTTGCATGATCAGATATCTTATGGCTTTCCCGTTCCTCAATTTGGACGCCCGAAACTTCAAATGCACCGATTGTTACGTCCTTTAAAACTCGAGTCTTTTCTTGTGTACGATTCTCTTTATGATTGTCGCATCGTGAGACTGATTACCGTTCGATCACCATCATATCCTTTATCTGAGTTTGTTGCATGATCAGATATCTTATGGCCTTCCAGTTCCTCAATTCTGACGCGCAAAACTTCAAATGTACCGATAGTTACGTCCTTTAAAACTCGATTCTTTTCTTCTGTACGAATCTCTTTATGATTGTCGCACTGTTATTCCGATTACCGTTCGATCAGCTTCATATCCTTTATCTGAGTCTCTTGCATGATCAGATATCTTATGGCTTTCCCATTCCTTAATTCGGATGCCTGAAACTTCAAATGCACCGATAGTTACATCCTTTAAAAGTCGAGTCTTTTCTTGTGTACGAATCTCTATATGATTGTCGCATCGTTAGTCCGATTACCGTTCGATCAACTTCATATCCTTTATCTGACTCTGTAGCATTATCAGATATCTTATGGCCTTCCAATTCCTCAATTCGGATGCCCAAAACTTCAAATGTATCGATTGTTACGTCCTTTAAAACTCGAGTCTTTTCTTGTGTACATTTCTATACGTCATTGTCGCATTGTTAGTCTGATTACCGTTCGATCAGCTTCATATCCTTTATCTGAGTTTGTTGCATGATCAGATATCTTATGGCCTTCCAGTTCCTCAATTCTGATGGCCAAAACTTCAAATGTACCGATAGTTACGTCCTTTAAAACTCGATTCTTTTCTTGTGTACGAATCTCTTTATGATTGACGCACTGTTATTCCGATTACCGTTCGATCAGCTTCATATCCTTTATCTGAATCTGTTGCATGATCAAATATCTTATGGGTTTCCCATTCCTTAATTCGGATGCCTGAAACTTCAAATGCACCGATTGTTACATCCTTTAAAATTCGAGTCTTTTCTCGTGTACGAATCTCTATATGATTGTCGCATCGTGAGTCCGATTACCGTTCGATCACCTTAATATCCTTTATCTGAGTCTGTTGCATGATCAGATATCTTATGGTCTTCTAGTTCCTCAATTCGGATGCCCAAAACTTCAAATGTACCGATTGTTACGTCCTTTAAAACTCGAGGCTTTTCTTATGTACAAATCTCTACGTCATTGTCGCATTGTTAGTCCGATTACCATTCGATCAGCTTCATATCCTTTATCTGAGTTTGTTGCATGATCAGATATCTTATGGCTTTCCCGTTCCTCAATTTGGAGATCAACTTCATATCCTTTATCTGAGTCTGTTGCATGATAAGATATCTTATGGTCTTCAAGTTCCTCAATTCGGATGACCAAAACTTCAAATGTACCGATTGTTACGTCCTTTAAAACTCGAGGCTTTTCTTATGTACAAATCTCTACGTCATTGTCGCATTGTTAGTCCGATTACCATTCGATCAACTTCATATCCTTTATCTGAGTCTGTTGCATGATCAGATATCTTATGGCTTTCCCGTTCCTCAATTTGGATGCCCGAAACTTCAAATGCACCGATAGTTACGTCCTTTAAAACTCGATTCTTTTCTTCGGTACGAATCTCTTTATGATTGTCGCACTGTTATTCCGATTACCGTTCGATCAGCTTCATATCCTTTTTCTGAGTCTCTTGCATGATCAGATATCTTATGGCTTTCCCATTCCTTAATTCGGATGCCCGAAACTTCAAATGCACCGATAGTTACATCCTTTAAAAGTCGAGTCTTTTCTTGTGTACGAATCTCTATATGATTGTCGCATCGTGAGTCCGATTACCGTTCGATCAACTTCATATCCTTTATCTGACTCTGTAGCATTATCAGATATCTTATGGCCTTCCAGTTCCTCAATTCGGATGCCCAAAACTTCAAATGTACCGATTGTTACGTCCTTTAAAACTCGAGTCTTTACTTGTGTACATTTCTATACGTCATTGTCGCATTGTTAGTCCGATTACCGTTCGATCAGCTTCATATCCTCTATCTGAGTCTATTGCATGATCAGATATCTTATGGCTTTCCTGTTCCTCAATTCAGATGCCCGAAACTTCAAATGCACCGATAGTTACGTCCTTTAAAACTCGAGTCTTTTCTTGTGTACAAATCTCTATATGATTGTCGCATCGTGAGTCCGATTACTGTTCGATCAACTTAATATTCTTTATCTGAGTCTGTTGCATGATCAGATATCTTATGGCCTTCCAGTTCCTCAATTCGGTTGCCCAAAACTTCAAATGTACCGATTGTTACGTCCTTTAAAACTCGAGTCTTTTCTTGTGTACGAATCTCTATATGATTGTCGCATCGTGAGTCCGATAACCGTTCAATCACCTTCATATCCTTTATCTGAGTTTGTTGCATGATCAGATATCTTATGGCCTTCCAGTTCCTCAATTCGGATGCCCTAAACTTCAAATGTACCGATAGTTACGTCCTTTAAAACTCGATTCTTTTCTTGTGTACGAATCTCTATATGATTGTCGCATCGGGAGTCCGATTACAGTTCGATCACCTTCATATCCTTTATCTGAGTTTGTTGCATGATTAGATATCTTATGGCCTTCCAGTTCCTCAATTCGGATGCCCAAAACTTCAAATGTACCGATAGTTACGTCCTTTAAAACTCAATTCTTTTCTTGTGTACGAATCTCTATATGATAGTCGCACTTTTATTCCGATTACCTTTCGATCTGTTTCATATCCTTTATCTGAGTCTATTGCATGATCAGATATCTTATGGCTTTCCCGTTCCTTAATTCGGATGCCCGAAACTTCAAATGCACCGATACTTACCTCCTTTAAAACTCGAGTCTTTTCTTGTGTACGAATCTCTATATGATTGTCGCATCGTGAGTCCCATTACCGTTCGATCACCTTCATATCCTTTATCTGAGTCTATTGCATGATTAGATATCTTATGGCTGTCCCGTTCCTCAATTCGGATGCCCGAAACCTCAAATGTACCGATAGTTACGTCCTTTAAAACTCGATTCTTTTCTTGTGTACGAATCTCTATATGATTGTCGCACTGTTATTCTGATTACCGTTCGATGAGCTTCATTTCCTTTATCTGATCTGTTGCATGATCAGATATCTTATGGCTTTCCCGTTCATTAATTCGGATGCCCGAAACTTCAAATGCACCGATAGTTACGTCCTTTAAAACTCGAGTCTTTTCTTGTGTACGAATCTCTATATGATTGTCGCATTGGGAGTCCGATTACCGTTCGATCAACTTCATATCCTTTATCTGAGTCTGTTGCATGATCAAATATCTTATGGTCTTCAAGTTCCTCAATTCGGTTGCCCAAAACTTCAAATGTACCGATTGTTACGACCTTTAAAACGCGAGGCTTTTCTTGTGTACAAATCTCTACGTCATTGTCGCATTGATAGTCCGATTACCATTCGACCAGCTTCATATCCTTTATCTGAGTCTGTTGCATGATCAGATATCTTATGGCTTTCCCGTTCCTCAATTTGGATGCCCGAAACTTCAAATGCACCGATAGTTACGTCCTTTAAAACTCGAGTCTTTTCTTGTGTACGAATCTCTATATGATTGTCGCATCGTGAGTCAGATTACCGTTCGATGTTGGGTTCAGTTGAGACCACAGTTACCAGAACAAAGACTTTTTGTAGCTTATTTTGTAGTTTGATAGTTAGAGGACTAGTTATGTAATTCTTTGTTAGTTTATGTGTAAACCCTAGAGTGTGAACTTAAGGGAAGGGCACTGCGAACTTAATGTTAAGTTCGCAGTCCATCAAGTGCTCACTATATAAAGTTCACTCATATGCACACTCTAGGTGAGGGTTTTTGATGTATCTTTGAGAGCACAAGTTATAAAGGTGCGAACTTATGTGCGAACTTGTATCATCCATGGTTGTTTAAAGCAGAAATCTTTAATGGAATCGTGTCTTTATGTTTCTTGTGTGTCGGTTTCTATAATCTTCATCTAGTTCTTTAGTTCTCTTGATTCATCAACTAAAACACCTAATAAATAGGTGTTTCTAGTTGATAACAATCTTGTGCACACTTAAGATCTAGTATTTTAGGACTACAATTTGGTATCAGAGCCTCTGTGCTCGAGATTGTATCTATCTAAAGATATCAAAACCCTCCTTGTTAGTTTTTACTTTCAAGTTTTTCAAAATTTTAGTGTTTATCAAAGTTTGAATATTTTCATTGTTTTGCCTTAAAATCTCGTGAAAAGTGTTTCTAAGGTGTTTAAAAGTTATTATCTTCATTAGAAACATCATTCAAGAGCTTCAAAACAATTGAAAATCTCTTGGACATGTTTTTGGAAAGTTAAAAATTTAACAGCCGAGTCTGTGCACTTAAAGTGCGAACTTAGCTCAAAATCTGCGAACTTGTTTCTTGTTTGTGAGTACTTGTTTCTTGCCTGTGAGTACTTGTCTCAAAAACTGAGTACTTGTTTCAAGCATTGAGTACTTAATTGTGCGTACTTAACTCATAAAGTGTGAACTTGTTTCTTGCTTGTGAGTACTTGTTTCAAGAGTTGAGTACTTGTTTCAAAAGTTGAGTACTTAGCTCATAAGCTGTGTACTTATTTCTTGCTGTGTGCACTTAAAGTGCGAACTTAGCTCATAGAGTGTGAACTTGTTTCTTGCTTGTGAGTACTTGCTTCAAGAGTGCGAACTTAGCTCATAAAGTGTGAACTTGTTTCTTGCTTGTGAGTACTTGCTTCAAGAGTTGAGTACTTAGCTCATAAGTTGCATACTTGATATTTCAAGGTGTGCACTTGTGTCTGTGTGAGCACTTAAATTTACACAAGGTTTTATAGCTTTCTCTCTCCTGGCACCACAACTAGGGTTTCTGCATACTTATCTGAAATCTCTAGTTGGTGTGCGAACTTACTAAAAGGTGCATTTTCTGAGCACTTGGCTAGGGTTTCTGCGAACTTAAATCTTAAACGAGAGTTTAAGTGTCTGCGTACTTGTACAAGTGCGCAGGCTCGTCAGTCAAGACTGAGTACTTGTGCTGCTCTGACTTGGCTGAACTGCGAACTTAAGCCAGAGTGTGTACTACAGGAACTGCGAACTTAGTGACTGTGAACTTAAGTGTGAACTTAACTGCATACTTAGCTGCGAACTTAGCTGTGTACTTAAGGACTGTGGACTTAATTTTGGACTTTAAACTTTAAAATCAGAAAATCAAACTAGATCTTGCTTAATCTTGATTAATCAACTAAAAAAAAAAAAAAAAAAAAAAAAAATCATCCTTAATCAATGGCTGGTAACAATAACAACTTAACCATGAATCCTATAACCCAAGCTGAACTGGAAATTGGAACCATAACCCACATTCCCAAGTTGAAGGGTGTGGAAGATTATGGAACATGGAAGAATCGCATGAAAGCCTTCTATTATGTGAATGATTTTACCCAATGGACCTCTGTTCAACTCGGACCACACCTCCCAATGAGGACCACAGAGGCAGGAGAGGTGTTCAACACTGATCCAACTACTTATACACATCTTGACAATCAGTTGATTCAACGTGATCACAAAGCCTACCATGCTCTTACCATGGCTCTGTCGAATGATGTTTTTAACATGTTCGAAGAGTATACCACTGCTCAGTCTCTGTGGCATGCCTTGTGTGACTACTATGAAGGAAATCAGGACATGATTCAGAAGAAGCAAGACATGGTTCAAAAGGAGTATGACATGTTTGGAAGCATTCGTGGTGAGAGCCTGACGTCACATATCGACAGGTTCATGAGTTTGTTGACAAAAATGAAGAAGGCTGGCATTCCTGTGAACAACCGTAATTCCATCAAGAAACTACTCGACTCTCTTCCAAAGGAGTGGAGTGTTCAATGTATGCTCATTAAGAAAGATTACTTGGATGCTCATTCCACTCTGGCAGATCTTATAAACACGCTAAAATCATTTGAAATGGACATCACAAAGAGAGAGATGAATCAGACAGTGTCAAAAGTTACTCCAAGCAGCTCTCTAAAGAACCTGGCTTTAATGACTCCAATTGGACAGAAGGCACTGGTGGTTGAAGACTTTGGCTGGGGGAAGGAAGCTGTTGCAGCTAAAACAGATGTTAACAAAGCATTGATGGTAACGATATGCACCAAATCCGCAAATGGTGTAAACTCTGTGGAAGGATCTTCAGTGGGAGTGCCAAAAGGAGGAATGCAAGAGAGTGCGGGTCTGAAGAGTGTGCTGATTGCTGAGAAGAAGAAAGATCAGACTGGAGAGGAGGCTTTGATAGCTGAGAAGACACCCACTGAGAAAGCAGCTGAAAAGATGGAAAGTGCACCCAAGAAAGCTGAGGAGAAAGATATGGTAAACATTCCTCTTGAAATAAAATCAAAGCTGTGCTCACCTAGGTGCGTTACAGCTGTTGCTTACTGTTTGTCACACAACAAAAGGGTTTTGAGAGAAATGGATGATATCCAAAGAATCAATTCTGAAATGAAAGAAAATGAGTGGGCATATCAGCGAAAGTTAAATTCAACTCTAGCTGAAATGCAAACTTTAAAAGAATTTGTGCTTAAGAAAGATTTTCTGATAAATGATTTAACCTCAAAACTAGAGAAATCTAGAAATGAGACAACTCGTCTTCAAATTGTTGTGGATAAATGGAATGTGAGCAAACAGGCTCATGCTGATATAATCGATTGTGGAAGACAATCATTCGTAAAGGATGGAATTGGGTATAAGGATAAGAATGGAATCGAAAGATCTCTATTCTTGCCCTTGAGCCAAAGTGAATACATACCCATTCCAACACCTCATCCTAAAAATGATCTTTTTGAAAACAAATGTGATGAATCTGAGTCAAATGCTAACATAAGTAAAAGCGATGCAGATGTGACCCAACAGGGTAGGGTGGAAGATGATGAGAGTTGTGGTGGGCAGACAATGGGGTTAGGACATCCAGGTGCCAATTACTCCACAGTGAATTGGTTCATCTGGAACAATGAAAAGTCTAAAAACAATTTGATTTCGGATGACTGTAATACTTTAATTAATATGGATAAATGTAATAGTTTATCTAGGATGGATAACTGTAATAGTTTATCTAGGCCGGATGACTGTATTAACTTGACTTCTAAACTAGATTTAAAGGGTGCTGTGGCCCCTGATGATAGGAAGAATCCTATCAGACGTTCAAATGTTTGTGTTGACAATGTTATGCCTGTTTGTGTTGATCTTAATGCTGCATTCTCTGATGATAAACATACGTGTAAACCACCTATGTTTGTACCAGAACTAAAGCTTAACAGGTTTGGGAAATTTCTCACTGAGGAAATCCCAGAGTTTATCCCTTCATCCACAGATGTATCAGGTTCTGAAGAATCACAAAGTGAAACATGTAACTCAAGTTCTGAAGAATCACTAAGTGATACAGAGAGCAACATCAGCATACCTGACTGCAACACAAATGAAGAATCAAGTAGCAGCAAGGATGAATCATGTTCAAGAGAAAGCTCCTGCTCAAACAAGATCAAGAAAAGAACATCACAATCATCATCATCCAGATCTTCTCCAAAGATCAAGCCTAAACACTCAAAATGCTTTAGATGTGGAAAAGAAGGACATGTGGTCAAAAAGTGTCATTTAAAACCTAAACCACAAAATGATGTCAAAACTCAAAACTCTTTTTCTGATCAGATCAAAAATCTTCAAGAAACAGTAAAAAGTTTTGTTAAAACCACACAATTTTGGAAGAGAAAAGAGTCAATGATGGGTGAAAATCACGATAGATCAAAACTAAAACAAACTTGGATTCCCAAAGTCACTTGATTAAATGTCTGAGTCGTGATTGTACATAGATTTTCTTTAGTTTATCTTTGTATATTATTATTTTTTATATAATTTTTTTGAGCTGGATGCTGTGCTCGCTTTCAGTCAAATCCCAAGCAATCTCATGACACTGCAGTCAAAAGAATCTTCCGCTACCTCAAAGGAACACCAAAGCTTGGTTTATGGTATCCTAAGAGTGATAATTTTGATTTAATCGCTTACTCTGATAATGGTCATGCAGGTTGTAGAATTGATAGAGAATTTGTCTCTGGTGGTTGCAAATTTTTGGGGAATTGGCTTGTATCTTGGCAAAGCAAAATGCAGATAATAGTGTTTATCTCCACTGATGAAGCCGAGTACACTGTTGCGTCCAGTTGTTGATGTCAAGCTTTGTGGATCCAAAATCAGTTGCTGGATTACGGTTTGAATGTCATGAAAACCCCAATCTTCATTGATAATGATGCTTGTCGTGACATCGTGAAGAATCCTATCGACCACTACCTATTGAGATTAGGATTCACTCTATTCGCGATGCTCACGATAAAGGATACATTCAAGTGTTATCCATTGATACTGCTGATCAAAAGGCAGATATCCTCACAAAGGCTTTTGACGAAACTCGTTTCCTCCAATTGGTCACTTGGCTGGAAATGATAAATTTTGAGTGAGCTCACATTATGTCATGGTGTTAAAAATAAAAAAAAAAAATATAATAAAAAAAAAATAATAAAATAAAAAAAAATCCTATTTTCATACAAAACAAGATTTTTGGGGGAGAAAGTATATCTCTATTGCAAATTAACAAGAAATGATAGGGACTAATCATATTTTGTCAGCATGTGAATAGGATCCAGAGGATGTTGCGGCTTCAAGCAACGACATGTCGGTAGATTCAGCTTGGAATCGAGTAAACTGCTAATAGGTGATTAACAGAATAGATCTACACGGAAAGCTGGATTCCCACTGTGTTTTAGGTCTGCACAAGCTGAGTCCGGTCATACACAGGTTGAGAGATCAAAAGACACAGAAAATTTTGTGCATATGTAATCAAAAGACACCTAAGTGTGCAAGCTACCAATGCGGGGCTATTCAAACAAATGAGCAACAAAAGACACGCAATGTTAGTGACGTGCAAACATATAGATAGCTCAAAAAGCAATCAGATGATCATCTTCTCTATTATGGGAACATAGACCTGAAGCTCTCATCATCTGATTGACATAATGATCATCTTCTCTGTTATGTGTAAACATAGACCTGAAGCTCTCATCATTATATCTCAATAAACCTTGAGGATTGGTAGGCTTATACCTAGCACAAGTGGGGTCCACTAACTTTCCGTCAATATTACCAAAACATGATAAATCTCATCACCAAACGTATGTTGAAAGACGAGAGGCATGGATTTAAGTGGACAAACATACCGACAGTTTTTCTTGGGCTGCAGCGATCCAACGGAAAGTTGAAATGTGATCTGGCAGGTATGGTTAGTATGATCTTGTATGCAAAAGGTGAGAAACAGTTAACCCCTCCTTGTTGTGTTTGTTTTTATTAAAAAAAAAACAAAAAAAAAATATAAAAAGTTTAGGGGGAGTATTAAAATATGTGTTAGAATGTGAGATGTGTTTATTGCATATAATCCTGATCTTCATCCAGTCTGTGATCAAGAACAGTGCAGGGGACTAGATTGTGAGATTCTTCGATCTGGTAGATGTATTCATGTTTTATCTGTTAGAGTTGATGTAGCTGTTTGGGAACACATTCAGAGTTGGAGCCGGTTAGACACTGCTGGAAGAAGGAATGCTATTTCAAAGAGCAGTAGATCCTGCTGAAGAAAGGAAGCTGGAGATGCTAGAAATTTTGGAAATGATCGAGGCTGCAGACAAAGAGAAGGAGCTTGGAGACAAAGACAAGGAAATTGCTAACAAAGACAAAGCTGACAATTAAAGAAAAGCAGCCAGAAACTCTGAAGCTCCAGAAGTGATAGTTCCAAAACAACAGGTGCGGGTAAAGCAGGAAGAAGGTGAATCGAGTGATATCTCGGTTTGAAGATAACAGACGAAGATCTGGTATCTGTGGTCTAGGGGGAGTATTGTTGGGTTCAGTTGAGACCACAGTTACCAGAACAAAGACTTTTTGTAGCTTATTTTGTAGTTTGATAGTTAGAGGACTAGTTATGTAATTCTTTGTTAGTTTATGTGTAAACCCTAGAGTGTGAACTTAAGGGAAGGGCACTGCGAACTTAATGTTAAGTTCGCAGTCCATCAAGTGCTCACTATATAAAGTTCACTCATATGCACACTCTAGGTGAGGGTTTTTGATGTATCTTTGAGAGCACAAGTTATAAAGGTGCGAACTTATGTGCGAACTTGTATCATCCATGGTTGTTTAAAGCAGAAATCTTTAATGGAATCGTGTCTTTATGTTTCTTGTGTGTCGGTTTCTATAATCTTCATCTAGTTCTTTAGTTCTCTTGATTCATCAACTAAAACACCTAATAAATAGGTGTTTCTAGTTGATAACAATCTTGTGCACACTTAAGATCTAGTATTTTGGGACTACATTCGATCACCTTCATATCCTTTATCTGAGTTTGTTGCATGATCAGATATCTTATGGCCTTCCAGTTCCTCAATTCTGATGCCCAAAACTTAAAATGTACCGATAGTTACATCCTTTAAAACTCGATTCTTTTGTTTTGTACGAATCTCTTTTTGATTGTCGCACTGTTATTCCGATTACCGTTCGATCAGCTTCATATCCTTTATCTGAGTCTGTTGCATGAACAGATATCTTATGGCTTTCCCATTCCTTAATTCGGATGCCCGAAACTTCAAATGCACCGATAGTTACATCCTTTAAAAGTCGAGTCTTTTCTTGTGTACGAATCTCTATATGATTGTCGCATCGTGAGTCCGATTACCGTTCGATCAACTTCATATCCTTTATCTGACTCTGTAGCATTATCAGATATCTTATGGCCTTCCAGTTCCTCAATTCGGATGCCCAAAACTTCAAATGTACCGATTGTTACGTCCTTTAAAACTCGAGTCTTTTCTTGTGTACAAATCTATACGTCATTGTTGCATTGATAGTCCGATTACCGTTCGATCGGCTTCATATCCTCTATATGAGTCTGTTGCATGATCAGATATCTTATGGCTTTCCCGTTCCTCAATTCAGATGCCCGAAACTTCAAATGCACCGATAGTTACGTCCTTTAAAACTCGAGTCTTTTCTTGTGTACAAATCTCTATATGATTGTCGCATCGTGAGTCCGATTACTGTTAGATCAACTTAATATCCTTTATCTGAGTCTGTTGCATGATCAGATATTTTATGGCCTTCCAGTTCCTCAATTCGGATGCCCAAAACTTCAAATGTACCGATTGTTACGTCCTTTAAAACTCGAGTCTTTTCTTGTGTACGAATCTCTATATGATTGTCGCATCTAGAGTCCGATAACCGTTCGATCACCTTCATATCCTTTATCTGAGTTTGTTGCATGATCAGATATCTTATGACCTTCCAGTTCCTCAATTCGGATGCCCTAAACTTCAAATGTACCGATAGTTACGTCCTTTAAAACTCGATTCTTTTCTTGTGTACGAATCTCTATATGTGTGTCGCATCGTGAGTCCGATTACAGTTCGATCACCTTCATATCCTTTATCTGAGTCTGTTGCATGATCAGATATCTTATGGCCTGCCAGTTCCTCAATTCGGATGCCCAAAAATTCAAATGCACCGATAGTTACGTCCTTTAAAACTCGAGTCTTTTCTTGTGTACGAATCTCTATATGATTGTCGCGTCGTGAGTCCGATTACCGTTCGATCACCTTCATATCCATTATCTAAGTCTGTTGCATGATCGGATATCTTATGGCCTTCCAGTTCCTCAATTCGGATGCCCAAAACTTCAAATGTACCGATAGTTACGTCCTTTAAAACTCGAGTCTTTTCTTGTGTACAAATCTCTATATGATTGTCGCATCGTGAGTCCGATTACTATTCGATCAACTTAATATTCTTTATCTGAGTCTGTTGCATGATCAGATATCTTATGGCCTTCCAGTTCCTCAATTCGGTTGCCCAAAACTTCAAATGTACCGATTGTTACGTCCTTTAAAACTCGAGTCTTTTCGTGTGTACGAATCTCTATTTGATTGTCGCATCGTGAGTCCGATAACCGTTCAATCACCTTCATATCCTTTATCTGAGTTTGTTGCATGATCAGATATCTTATGGCCTTCCAGTTCCTCAATTCGGATGCCCTAAACTTCAAATGTACCGATAGTTACGTCCTTTAAAACTCGATTCTTTTCTTGTGTACGAATCTCTATATGATTGTCGCATCGGGAGTCCGATTACAGTTCGATCACCTTCATATCCTTTATCTGAGTTTGTTGCATGATTAGATATCTTATGGCCTTCCAGTTCCTCAATTCGGATGCCCAAAACTTCAAATGTACCGATAGTTACGTCCTTTAAAACTCAATTCTTTTCTTGTGTACGAATCTCTATATGATAGTCGCACTTTTATTCCGATTACCTTTCGATCTGCTTCATATCCTTTATCTGAGTCTATTGCATGATCAGATATCTTATGGCTTTCCCGTTCCTTAATTCGGATGCCCGAAACTTCAAATGCACCGATACTTACCTCCTTTAAAACTCGAGTCTTTTCTTCTGTACGAATCTCTATATGATTGTCGCATCGTGAGTCCCATTACCGTTCGATCACCTTCATATCCTTTATCTGAGTCTATTGCATGATTAGATATCTTATGGCTGTCCCGTTCCTCAATTCGGATGCCCGAAACCTCAAATGTACCGATAGTTACGTCCTTTAAAACTCGATTCTTTTCTTGTGTACGAATCTCTATATGATTGTCGCACTGTTATTCTGATTACCGTTCGATGAGCTTCATTTCCTTTATCTGATCTGTTGCATGATCAGATATCTTATGGCTTTCCCGTTCATTAATTCGGATGCCCGAAACTTCAAATGCACCGATAGTTACGTCCTTTAAAACTCGAGTCTTTTCTTGTGTACGAATCTCTATATGATTGTCGCATTGGGAGTCCGATTACCGTTCGATCAACTTCATATCCTTTATCTGAGTCTGTTGCATGATCAGATATCTTATGGTCTTCAAGTTCCTCAATTCGGTTGCCCAAAACTTCAAATGTACCGATTGTTACGACCTTTAAAACTCGAGGCTTTTCTTGTGTACAAATCTCTACGTCATTGTCGCATTGATAGTCCGATTACCATTCGACCAGCTTCATATCCTTTATCTGAGTCTGTTGCATGATCAGATATCTTATGGCTTTCCCGTTCCTCAATTTGGATGCCCGAAACTTCAAATGCACCGATAGTTACGTCCTTTAAAACTCGAGTCTTTTCTTGTGTACGAATCTCTATATGATTGTCGCATCGTGAGTCAGATTACCGTTCGATCACCTTCATATCCTTTATCTGAGTTTGTTGCATGATCAGATATCTTATGGCCTTCCAGTTCCTCAATTTCTTATGCCCAAAACTTCAAATGTACCGATAGTTACATCCTTTAAAACTCGATTCTTTTGTTTTGTACGAATCGCTTTTTGATTGTCGCACTGTTATTCCGATTACCGTTCGATCAGCTTCATATCCTTTATCTGAGTCTGTTGCATGAACAGATATCTTATGGCTTTCCCATTCCTTAATTCGGATGCCCGAAACTTCAAATGCACCGATAGTTACATCCTTTAAAAGTCGAGTCTTTTCTTGTGTACGAATCTCTATATGATTGTCGCATCGTGAGTCCGATTACCGTTCGATCAACTTCATATCCTTTATCTGACTCTGTAGCATTATCAGATATCTTATGGCCTTCCAGTTCCTCAATTCGGATGTCCAAAACTTCAAATGTACCGATTGTTACGTCCTTTAAAACTCGAGTCTTTTCTTGTGTACAAATCTATACGTCATTGTCGCATTGATAGTCCGATTACCGTTCGATCAGCTTCATATCCTCTATATGAGTCTGTTGCATGATCAGATATCTTATGGCTTTCCCGTTCCTCAATTCAGATGCCCGAAACTTCAAATGCACCGATAGTTACGTCCTTTAAAACTCGAGTCTCTTCTTGTGTACAAATCTCTATATGATTGTCGCATCGTGAGTCCGATTACTGTTAGATCAACTTAATATCCTTTATCTGAGTCTGTTGCATGATCAGATATTTTATGGCCTTCCAGTTCCTCAATTCGGATGCCCAAAACTTCAAATGTACCGATTGTTACGTCCTTTAAAACTCGAGTCTTTTCTAGTGTACGAATCTCTATATGATTGTCGCATCGTGAGTCCGATAACCGTTCGATCACCTTCATATCCTTTATCTGAGTTTGTTGCATGATCAGATATCTTATGACCTTCCAGTTCCTCAATTCGGATGCCCTAAACTTCAAATGTACCGATAGTTACGTCCTTTAAAACTCGATTCTTTTCTTGTGTACGAATCTCTATATGTGTGTCGCATCGTGAGTCCGATTACAGTTCGATCACCTTCATATCCTTTATCTGAGTCTGTTGCATGATCAGATATCTTATGGCCTGCCAGTTCCTCAATTCGGATGCCCAAAAATTCAAATGCACCGATAGTTACGTCCTTTAAAACTCGAGTCTTTTCTTGTGTACGAATCTCTATATGATTTTCGCATCGTGAGTCCCATTACCGTTCGATCACCTTCATATACTTTATCTGAGTCTGTTGCATTATCAGATATCTTATGGCCTTCCCGTTCCTCAATTCGGGTGCCCGAAACTTCAAATGTATCGATAGTTACGTCCTTTAAACCTCGATTCTTTTCTTGTGTACGAATCTCTATATGATTGTCGCATCGTGAGTCCGATTACAGTTCGATCACCTTCATATCCTTTATCTGAGTCTGTTGCATGATCAGATATCTTATGGCCTTCCAGTTCCTCAATTCGGATGCCCAAAAATTCAAATGCACCGATAGTTACGTCCTTTAAAACTCAAGTCTTTTCTTGTGTACGAATCTCTATATGATTGTCGCATCGTGAGTCCCATTACCGTTCAATCACCTTCATATCCTTTATCTGAGTCTGTTGCAAGATTAGATATCTTATGGCTTTCCCGTTCCTCAATTCGGATGCCCGAAACCTCAAATGTACCGATAGTTACGTCCTTTAAAACTCGATTCTTTTCTTGTGTATGAATCTCTATATGATTGTCGCACTGTTATTCCGATTACCGTTCGATGAGCTTCATTTCCTTTATCTGATCTGTTGCATGATCAGATATCTTATGGCTTTCCCGTTCCTTAATTCGGATGCCCAAAACTTCAAATGCACCGATAGTTACGTCCTTTAAAACTCGAGTCTTTTATTGTCTACGAATCTCTATATGATTGTCGCATCGTGAGTCCGATTACCGTTCGATCAACTTCATATCCTTTATCTGAGTCTGTTGCATGATCAGATATCTTATGGTCTTCATGTTCCTCAATTCGGATGCCCAAAACTTCAAATGTACCGATTGTTACGTCCTTTAAAACTCGAGGCTTTTCTTGTGTACAAATCTCTACGTCACTATCGCATTGTTTGTCCGATTACCATTCGATCAGCTTCATATCCTTTATCTGAGTCTGTTGCATGATCAGATATCTTATGGCTTTCCCGTTCCTTAATTCGGATGCCCGAAACTTCAAATGCACCAATAGTTACGTCCTTTAAAACTCGAGTCTTTTATTGTCTACGAATCTCTATATGATTGTCGCATCGTGAGTCCGATTACCGTTCGATCACCTTCATATCCTTTATCTGAGTCTGTTGCATGATCAGATATCTTATGGCCTTCTATTTCCTCAATTCGGATGCCAAAAACTTCAAATATACCGATTATTACGTCCTTTAGAACTAGAGTCTTTTCTTGTGTACGAATCTCTATATGATTGTCGCATCGTGAGTCCCATTACCGTTCGATCACCTTCATATCCTTTATCAGAGTCTGTTGCATGATCAGATATCTTCGGGCCTTCCAGTTCCTCCTTTCGGATGCCCAAAACTTCAAATGTACCGATAGTTACGTCCTTTAAAACTCGAATCTTTTCTTGTGTACAAATCTCTATATGATTGTCGCATCGTGAGTCCGATTACCGTTCGATCAACTTCATATCCTTTATCTGAGTGAGTAGCATGATCAGATATCTTATGGCCTTCCAGTTCCTCAATTCGGATGCCCAAAACTTCAAATGTACGGATTTTTACGTCCTTTAAAACTCGAGTCTTTTCTAGTGTACAAATCTCTACGTCATTGTCGCATTGTTAGTCCGATTACCTTTCGATCAGCTTCATATCCTTTATCTGAGTCTGTTGCATGATCAGATATCTTATGGCTTTCCCGTTCCTCAATTCAGATGCCCGAAACTTCAAATTCATCGATAGTTACGTCCTTTAAAACTCGAGTCTTTTCTTGTGTACGAATCTCTATATGATTGTCGCATCGTGAGTCCGATTACCGTTCGATCACCTTCATATCCTTTATCTGAGGCTGTTGCATGATCAGATATCTTATGGCCTACCAGTTCCTCAATTCGGATGCCCAAAACTTCAAATGTACCGATTGTTACGTCCTTTAAAACTCGAGTATTTTGTTGTGTATGAATCTCTATGTGATTGTCGCATCGTGAGTCCGATTACCTTTCGATCAGCTTCATATCCTTTATCTGAGTCTGTTGCATGATCAGATATCTTATGGCTTTCCCGTTCCTCAATTCGGATGCCCGAAACTTCAAATGCAACGATAGTTACGTCCTTTAAAACTCGAGTCTTTTCTTGTGTACGAATCTCTATATGATTGTCGCATCGTGAGTCCGATTACCTTTTTATCAGCTTCATATCCTTTATCTGAGTATGATCAGATATCTTAGGGCTTTCCCGTTCCTCAATTCAGAAGCCCGAAACTTCAAATTCATCGATAGGTACGTCCTTTAAAACTCGAGTCTTTCTTGTGTGTGAATCTCTATATGATTGTCGCATCGTGAGTCCGATTACCGTTCGATCACCTTCATATCCTTTATCTGAGTCTGTTGCATGATCAGATATCTTATGGCCTACCAGTTCCTCAATTCGGATGCCCAAAACTTCAAATGTACCGAGTGTTACGTCCTTTGAAACTCGAGTCTTTTCTTGTGTACGAATCTCTATATGATTGTCGCATCATGAGTCCGATTACCGTTCGATCACCTTCATATCCTTTATCTGAGTCTGTTGCATGATCAGATATCTTATGGCCTACCAGTTCCTCAATTCAGATGCCCAAAACTTCAAATGTACCGATTGTTACGTCCTTTAAAACTCGAGTCTTTTCATGTGTACAAATCTCTACGTCATTGTCGCATTGTTAGTCCGGTTACCGTTCGATCAGCCTCATATCGTTTATCTAAGTCTGTTCCATGATCAAATATCTTATGGCTTTCCCGTTCCTCAATTCAGATGCCCGAAACTTCAAATTCACCGATAGTTACGTCCTTTAAAACTCGAGTCTTTTCTTGTGTACGAATCTCTATATGATTGTCGCATCGTGAGTCCGATTACCGTTTGATCACCTTCATATCCTTTATCTGAGTATGTTGCATAATCAGATATCTTATGGCCTACCAGTTCCTCAATTCGGATGCCCAAAACTTAAAATGTACCGATTGTTACGTCCTTTAAAACTCGAGTCTTTTGTTGTGTACGAATCTCTATGTGATTGTCGCATCGTGAGTCCGATTACCTTTCGATCAGCTTCATATCCTTTATCTGAGTCTGTTGCATTATCAGATATCTTATGGCTTTCCCGTTCCTCAATTCGGATGCCCGAAACTTCAAATGCACCGATAGTAACGTCCTTTAAAACTCGAGTCTTTTCTTATGTACTAATCTCTTTATGATTGTCGCATCGTGAGTCCGATTACCGTTCGATCACCTTCGTATCCTCTATCTGAGTCTGTTGCATGATCAGATATCTTATAGCTTTCCCGTTTCTCAATTCAGATGCCCGAAACTTCAAATTCACCGATAGTCACGTCCTTTAAAACTCGAGTCTTTCTTGTGTACGAATCTCTATATGATTGTCGCATCGTGAGTCCGATTACCGTTCGATCACCTTCATATCCTTTATCTGAGTCTGTTGCATGATCAGATATCTTATGGCCTACCAGTTCCTCAATTCGGATGCCCAAATATTAAAATGTACCGATTGTTACGTCCTTTAAAACTCGAGTCTTTTGTTGTGTACGAATCTCTTTGTGATTGTCGCATCGTGAGTCCGATTACCTTTTGATCAGCTTCATATCCTTTATCTGAGTTTGTTGCATGAACAGATAACTTATGGCTTTCCCGTTCCTCAATTCAGATGCCCGAAACTTCAAATGCACCGATAGTAACGTCCTTTAAAACTCGAGTCTTTTGTTGTGTACGAATCTCTATGTGATTGTCGCATCGTGAGTCCGATTACCTTTTTATCAGCTTCATATCCTTTATCTGAGTCTGATGCATGATTAAATATCTTATGGCTTTCCCGTTCCTCAATTAGGATGGCCGAAACTTCAAATGCACCGATAGTTACGTCCTTTAAAACTCGAATCTTTTCTTATGTTCTAATCTCTTTATGATTGTCGCATCGTGAGTCCGATTACCGTTCGATCACCTTCGTATCCTTTATCTGAGTCTGTTGCATGATCAGATATCTTATGGCCTTCCAGTTCCTCAATTCGGATGCCCAAAACTTCAAATGTACCGATAGTTACGTCCATTAAAACTCGAGTCTTTTCTTGTGTACGAATCTCTATATGATTGTCGCATCGTGAGTCCGATTACCGTTCGATCACCTTCATATCCCTTATCTGAGTTTGTTGCATGATCTGATATCTCCTGGCCTTCCAATTCCTCAATTCGGATGCCCAAAACTTCAAATGTACCGATAGTTACGTCCTTTAAAACTCGATTCTTTTCGTGTTTACGAATCTCTATATGATTGTCGCACTGTTATTCCGATTACCGTTCGATCATCTTCATATCATTTATCTGAGTCTGTTGCATGATCAGATATCTTATGCCTTTCCCGTTCCTTAATTCGGATGCCCAAAACTTCAAATGCACCGATAGTTACGTCCTTTAAAACTCGAGTCTTTTCTTGTGTACGAATCTGTATATGATTATCGCATCGTGAGTCCGATTTCCGTTCAATCACCTTCATATCCTTTATCTGAGTCTGTTGCATGATCAGATGTCTTATGGCTTTCCCGTTCCTCAATTCAGATGCCCGAAACTTCAAATTCACCGATAGTTATGTCCTTTAAAACTCGACTCTTTTCTTGTGTACGAATCTCTATATGATAGTCGCATCGTGAGTCCGATTACCGTTCAATAACCTTCATATCCTTTATCTGAGTGTGTTGCATGATCAGATATCTTATGGCCTTCCAGTTCCTCAATTCGGATGCCCAAAAATTCAAATGCACCGATAGTTACGTCCATTAAAACTAGATTCTTTTCTTGTGTACGAATCTCTATATGACTGTCGCACTGTTATTCCGATTACCGTTCGATCAGCTTCATATCCTTTATCTGAGTCTGTTGCATGATCAGATATCTTATGGCTTTCCCGTTCCTCAATTCGGATGCCCGAAACTTCAAATGCACCGATAGTTACGTCCTTTAAAACTCGAGTCTTTTCTTGTGTACGAATCTCTATATGATTGTCGCATCGTGAGTCCGATTACCGTTCGATCAGCTTCATATCCTTTATCTGAGTCTGTTGCATGATCAGATAACTTATGGCTTTCCCGTTCCTCAATTTTGATGCCCGAAACTTCAAATTCACTGATAGTTACGTCCTTTAAAACTCGAGTCTTTTCTTGTGTACGAATCTCTATATGATTGTAGCATCGTGAGTCCGATTACCGTTCGATCACCTTCATATCCTTTATCTGAGTCTGTTGCATGATCAGATATCTTATGGCCTACCAGTTCCTCAATTCGGATGCCCAAAACTTCAAATGTACAGATTGTTACGTCCTTTAAAACTCGAGTCTTTTGTTGTGTACGAATCTCTATGTGATTGTTGCATCGTGAGTCCGATTACCTTTCGATCAGCTTCATATCCTTTATCGGAGTCTGTTGCATGATCAGATAACTTATGGCTTTCCCGTTCCTCAATTCGGATGCCCGAAACTTCAAATGCACCGATAGTTACCTCCTTTAAAACTCGAGTATTTTGTTGCGTACGAATCTCTATGTGATTGTCGCATCGTGAGTCCGATTACCTTTCGATCAGCTTCATATCCTTTATCTGAGTCTGTTGCATGATCAGATAACTTATGGCTTTCCCGTTCCTCAATTCGGATGCCCGAAACTTCAAATGCACCGATAGTTACATCCTTTAAAACTCGAGTCTTTTCTTGTGTACTAATCTCTTTATGATTGTCGCATCGTGAGTCCGATTACCGTTCGATCACCTTCGTATCCTTTATCAGAGTCTGTTGCATGATCAGATATCTTATGGCCTTCCTTCCTCAATTCGGATGCCCAAAAATTCAAATGCACCGATAGTTACGTCCATTAAACCTCGATTCTTTTCTTGTGTACGAATCTCTATATGACTGTCGCACTGTTATTCCGATTACCATTCGATCAGCTTCATATCCTTTATCTGAGTCTGTTGCATGATCAGATATCTTATGGCTTTCCGGTTCCTCAATTCGGATGCCCGAAACTTCAAATGCACCGATAGTTACATCCTTTAAAACTCGAGTCTTTTCTTGTGTACGAATCTCTATATGATTTTCGCGTCGTGAGTCCGATTACCGTTCGATCAACTTCATATCCTTTTTCTGAGTCTGTAGCATGATCAGATATCTTATGGCCTTCCAGTTCCTCAATTCGGATGCCCAAAACTTCAAATGTACTGATTGTTACGTCCTTTAAAACTCGAGTTTTTTCTTGTGTACAAATCTCTACGTCATTGTCGCATTGTTAGTCTGATTACCGTTCGATCAGCTTCATATCCTTTATCTGAGTCTGTTGCATGATCAGATAACTTATGGCTTTCCCGTTCCTCAATTCAGATGCCCGAAACTTCAAATTCACCGATAGTTACGTCCTTTAAAACTCGAGTCTTTTCTTGTGTACGAATCTCTATATGATTGTAGCATCGTGAGTCCGATTACCGTTCGATCACCTTCATATCCTTTATCTGAGTCTGTTGCATGATCAGATATCTTATGGCGTACCAGTTCCTCAATTCGGATGCCCAAAACTTCAAATGTACCGATTGTTACGTCCTTTAAAACTCGAGTCTTTTGTTGTGTACGAATCTCTATGTGATTGTCGTATCGTGAGTCCGATTACCGTTCGATCACCTTCATATCCTTTATCTGAGTCTGTTGCATGATCAGATATCTTATGGCCTACCAGTTCCTCAATTCGGATGCCCAAAACTTCAAATGTACAGATTGTTACGTCCTTTAAAACTCGAGTCTTTTGTTGTGTACGAATCTCTATGTGATTGTCGCATCGTAAGTCCGATTACCTTTCGATCAGCTTCATATCCTTTATCTGAGTCTGTTGCATGATCAGATAACTTATGGCTTTCCCGTTCCTCAATTCGGATGCCCGAAACTTCAAATGCACCGATAGTTACCTCCTTTAAAACTCGAGTATTTTGTTGCGTACGAATCTCTATGTGATTGTCGCATCGTGAGTCCGATTACCTTTCGATCAGCTTCATATCCTTTATCCGAGTCTGATGCATGATCAGATATCTTATGGCTTTCCCGTTCCTCAATTCGGATGCCCGAAACTTCAAATGCACCGATAGTTACGTCCTTTAAAACTCGAGTCTTTTCTTGTGTACTAATCTCTTTATGATTGTCGCATCGTGAGTCCGATTACCGTTCGATCACCTTCGTATCCTTTATCAGAGTCTGTTGCATGATCAGATATCTTATGGCCTTCCTTCCTCAATTCGGATGCCCAAAAATTCAAATGCACCGATAGTTACGTCCATTAAAACTCGATTCTTTTCTTGTGTACGAATCTCTATATGACTGTCGCACTGTTATTCCGATTACCGTCCGATCAGCTTCATATCCTTTATCTGAGTCTGTTGCATGATCAGATATCTTATGGCTTTCCGGTTCCTCAATTCGGATGCCCGAAACTTCAAATGCACCGATAGTTACGTCCTTTAAAACTCGAGTCTTTTCTTGTGTACAAATCTCTACGTCATTGTCGCATTGTTAGTCCGATTACCGTTCGATCAGCTTCATTTCCTTTATCTGAGTCTGTTGCATGATCAGATAACTTATGGCTTTCCCGTTCCTCAATTCAGATGCCCGAAACTTCAAATTCACCGATAGTTACGTCCTTTAAAACTCGAGTCTTTTCTTGTGTACGAATCTCTATATGATTGTCGCGTCGTGAGTCCGATTACCGTTCGATCAACTTCATATCCTTTTGCTGAGTCTGTAGCATGATCAGATATCTTATGGCCTTCCAGTTCCTCAATTCGGATGCCCAAAACTTCAAATGTACCGATTCTTACGTCCTTTAAAACTCGAGTCTTTTCTTGTGTACAAATCTCTACGTCATTGTCGAATTGTTAGTCCGATTACCGTTCGATCAGCTTCATATCCTTTATCTGAGTCTGTTGCATGATCAGATAACTTATGGTTTTCCCGTTCCTCAATTCAGATGCCCGAAACTTCAAATTCACCGATAGTTACGTCCTTTAAAACTCGAGTCTTTTCTTGTGTACGAATCTCTATATGATTGTAGCATCGTGAGTCCGATTACCGTTCGATCACCTTCATATCCTTTATCTGAGTCTGTTGCATGATCAGATATCTTATGGCGTACCAGTTCCTCAATTCGGATGCCCAAAACTTCAAATGTACCGATTGTTACGTCCTTTAAAACTCGAGTCTTTTGTTGTGTACGAATCTCTATGTGATTGTCGTATCGTGAGTCCGATTACCGTTCGATCACCTTCATATCCTTTATCTGAGTCTGTTGCATGATCAGATATCTTATGGCCTACCAGTTCCTCAATTCGGATGCCCAAAACTTCAAATGTACAGATTGTTACGTCCTTTAAAACTCGAGTCTTTTGTTGTGTACGAATCTCTATGTGATTGTCGCATCGTAAGTCCGATTACCTTTCGATCAGCTTCATATCCTTTATCTGAGTCTGTTGCATGATCAGATAACTTATGGCTTTCCCGTTCCTCAATTCGGATGCCCGAAACTTCAAATGCACCGATAGTTACCTCCTTTAAAACTCGAGTATTTTGTTGCGTACGAATCTCTATGTGATTATCGCATCGTGAGTCCGATTACCTTTCGATCAGCTTCATATCCTTTATCCGAGTCTGATGCATGATCAGATATCTTATGGCTTTCCCGTTCCTCAATTCGGATGCCCGAAACTTCAAATGCACCGATAGTTACGTCCTTTAAAACTCGAGTCTTTTCTTGTGTACTAATCTCTTTATGATTGTCGCATCGTGAGTCCGATTACCGTTCGATCACCTTCGTATCCTTTATCAGAGTCTGTTGCATGATCAGATATCTTATGGCCTTCCTTCCTCAATTCGGATGCCCAAAAATTCAAATGCACCGATAGTTACGTCCATTAAAACTCGATTCTTTTCTTGTGTACGAATCTCTATATGACTGTCGCACTGTTATTCCGATTACCGTCCGATCAGCTTCATATCCTTTATCTGAGTCTGTTGCATGATCAGATATCTTATGGCTTTCCGGTTCCTCAATTCGGATGCCCGAAACTTCAAATGCACCGATAGTTACGTCCTTTAAAACTCGAGTCTTTTCTTGTGTACAAATCTCTACGTCATTGTCGCATTGTTAGTCCGATTACCGTTCGATCAGCTTCATATCCTTTATCTGAGTCTGTTGCATGATCAGATAACTTATGGCTTTCCCGTTCCTCAATTCAGATGCCCGAAACTTCAAATTCACCGATAGTTACGTCCTTTAAAACTCGAGTCTTTTCTTGTGTACGAATCTCTATATGATTGTCGCGTCGTGAGTCCGATTACCGTTCGATCAACTTCATATCCTTTTGCTGAGTCTGTAGCATGATCAGATATCTTATGGCCTTCCAGTTCCTCAATTCGGATGCCCAAAACTTCAAATGTACCGATTCTTACGTCCTTTAAAACTCGAGTCTTTTCTTGTGTACAAATCTCTACGTCATTGTCGAATTGTTAGTCCGATTACCGTTCGATCAGCTTCATATCCTTTATCTGAGTCTGTTGCATGATCAGATAACTTATGGTTTTCCCGTTCCTCAATTCAGATGCCCGAAACTTCAAATTCACCGATAGTTACGTCCTTTAAAACTCGAGTCTTTTCTTGTGTACGAATCTCTATATGATTGTAGCATCGTGAGTCCGATTACCGTTCGATCACCTTCATATCCTTTATCTGAGTCTGTTGCATGATCAGATATCTTATGGCGTACCAGTTCCTCAATTCGGATGCCCAAAACTTCAAATGTACCGATTGTTACGTCCTTTAAAACTCGAGTCTTTTGTTGTGTACGAATCTCTATGTCATTGTCGTATCGTGAGTCCGATTACCGTTCGATCACCTTCATATCCTTTATCTGAGTCTGTTGCATGATCAGATATCTTATGGCCTACCAGTTCCTCAATTCGGATGCCCAAAACTTCAAATGTACAGATTGTTACGTCCTTTAAAACTAGAGTCTTTTGTTGTGTACGAATCTCTATGTGATTGTCGCATCGTAAGTCCGATTACCTTTCGATCAGCTTCATATCCTTTATCTGAGTCTGTTGCATGATCAGATAACTTATGGCTTTCCCGTTCCTCAATTCGGATGCCCGAAACTTCAAATGCACCGATAGTTACGTCCTTTAAAACTCGAGTCTTTTGTTGTGTACGAATCTCTATGTGATTGTCGCATCGTGAGTCCGATTACCTTTCGATCAGCTTCATATCCTTTATCCGAGACTGATGCATGATCAGATATCTTATGGCTTTCCCGTTCCTCAATTCGGATGCCCGAAACTTCAAATGCACCGATAGTTACGTCCATTAAAACTCGAGTCTTTTCTTGTGTACTAATCTCTTTATGATTGTCGCATCGTGAGTCTGATTACCGTTCGATCACCTTCGTATCCTTTATCAGAGTCTGTTGCATGATCAGATATCTTATGGCCTTCCTTCCTCAATTCGGATGCCCAAAAATTCAAATGCACCGATAGTTACGTCCATTAAAACTCGATTCTTTTCTTGTGTACGAATCTCTATATGACTGTCGCACTGTTATTCCGATTACCGTTCGATCAGCATCATATCCTTTATCTGAGTCTGTTGCATGATCAGATATCTTATGGCTTTCCGGTTCCTCAATTCGGATGCCCGAAACTTCAAATGCACCGATAGTTACGTCCTTTAAAACTCGAGTCTTTTCTTGTGTACGAATCTCTACGTCATTGTCGCATTGTTAGTCCGATTACCGTTCGATCAGCTTCATATCCTTTATCTGAGTCTGTTGCATGATCAGATAACTTATGGCTTTCCCGTTCCTCAATTCAGATGCCCGAAACTTCAAATTCACCGATAGTTACGTCCTTTAAAACTCGAGTCTTTTCTTGTGTACGAATCTCTATATGATTGTAGCATCGTGAGTCCGATTACCGTTCGATCACCTTCATATCCTTTATCTGAGTCTGTTGCATGATCAGATATCTTATGGCCTACCAGTTCCTCAATTCGGATGCCCAAAACTTCAAATGTACCGATTGTTACGTCCTTTAAAACTCGAGTCTTTTGTTGTGTACGAATCTCTATGTGATTGTCGCATCGTGAGTCCGATTACCATTCAATCACCTTCATATCCTTTATCTGAGTCTGTTGCATGATCAAATATCTTATGGCCTACCAGTTCCTCAATTCGGATGCCCAAAACTTCAAATGTACAGATTGTTACGTCCTTTAAAACTCGAGTCTTTTATTGTGTACGAATCTCTATGTGATTGTCGCATCGTAAGTCCGATTACCTTTCGATCAGCTTCATATCTTTTATCTGAGTCTGTTGCATGATCAGATAACTTATGGCTTTCCCGTTCCTCAATTTGGATGCCCGAAACTTCAAATGCACCGATAGTTACGTCCTTTAAAACTCGAATCTTTTGTTGTGTACGAATCTCTATGTGATTGTCGCATCGTGAGTCCGATTACCTTTCGATCAGCTTCTTATCCTTTATCCGAGTCTGATGCATGATCAGATATCTTATGGCTTTCCCGTTCCTCAATTCGGATGCCCGAAACTTCAAATGCACCGATAGTTACGTCCTTTAAAACTCGAGTCTTTTCTTGTGTACGAATCTCTATATGATTGTCGCGTCGTGAGTCCGATTACTGTTCGATCAACCTCATATCCTTTTGCTGAGTCTGTAGCATGATCAGATATCTTATGGCCTTCCAGTTCCTCAATTCGGATGCCCAAAACTTCAAATGTACCGATTCTTACGTCCTTTAAAACTCGAGTCTTTTCTTGTGTACAAATCTCTACGTCATTGTCGCATTGTTAGTCCGATTACCGTTCGATCAGCTTCATATCCTTTATCTGAGTCTGTTGCATGATCAGATATCTTATGGCGTACCAGTTCCTCAATTCGGATGCCCAAAACTTCAAATGTACCGATTGTTACGTCCTTTAAAACTCGAGTCTTTTGTTGTGTACGAATCTCTATGTGATTGTCGTATCGTGAGTCCGATTACCGTTTGATCACCTTCATATCCTTTATCTGAGTCTGTTGCATAATCAGATATCTTATGGCCTACCAGTTCCTCAATTCGGATGCCCAAAACTTCAAATGTACAGATTGTTACGTCCTTTAAAACTCGAGTCTTTTGTTGTGTACGAATCTCTATGTGATTGTCGCATCGTAAGTCCGATTACCTTTCGATCAGCTTCATATCCTTTATCTGAGTCTGTTGCATGATCAGATAACTTATGGCTTTCCCGTTCCTCAATTCGGATGCCCGAAACTTCAAATGCACCGATAGTTACGTCCTTTAAAACTCGAGTCTTTTGTTGTGTACGAATCTCTATGTGATTGTCGAATCTTGAGTCCGATTACCTTACGATCAGCTTCATATCCTTTATCCGAGACTGATGCATGATCAGATATCTTATGGCTTTCCCGTTCCTCAATTCGGATGCCTGAAACTTCAAATGCACCGATAGTTACGTCCTTTAAAACTCGAGTCTTTTCTTGTGTACTAATCTCTTTATGATTGTCGCATCGTGAGTCTGATTACCGTTCGATCACCTTCGTATCCTTTATCAGAGTCTGTTGCATGAACAGATATCTTATGGCCTTCCTTCCTCAATTCGGATGCCCAAAAATTCAAATGCACCGATAGTTACGTCCATTAAAACTCGATTCTTTTCTTGTGTACGAATCTCTATATGACTGTCGCACTGTTATTCCGATTACCGTTCGATCAGCTTCATATCCTTTATCTGAGTCTGTTGCATGATCAGATATCTTATGGCTTTCCGGTTCCTCAATTCGGATGCCCGAAACTTCAAATGCACCGATAGTTACGTCCTTTAAAACTCGAGTCTTTTCTTGTGTACGAATCTCTATATGATTGTCGCGTCGTGAGTCCGATTACCGTTCGATCAACTTCATATCCTTTTGCTGAGTCTGTAGCATGATCAGATATCTTATGGCCTTCCAGTTCCTCAATTCGGAGGCCCAAAACTTCAAATGTACCGATTCTTACGTCCTTTAAAACTCGAGTCTTTTCTTGTGTACAAATCTCTACGTCATTGTCGCATTGTTAGTCCGATTACCGTTCGATCAGCTTCATATCCTTTATCTGAGTCTGTTGCATGATCAGATAACTTATGGCTTTCCCGTTCCTCAATTCAGATGCCCGAAACTTCAAATTCACCGATAGTTACGTCCTTTAAAACTCGAGTCTTTTCTTGTGTACGAATCTCTATATGATTGTAGCATCGTGAGTCCGATTACCGTTCGATCACCTTCATATCCTTTATCTGAGTCTGTTGCATGATCAGATATCTTATGGCGTACCAGTTCCTCAATTCGGATGCCCAAAACTTCAAATGTACCGATTGTTACGTCCTTTAAAACTCGAGTCTTTTGTTGTGTACGAATCTCTATGTCATTGTCGTATCGTGAGTCCGATTACCGTTCGATCACCTTCATATCCTTTATCTGAGTCTGTTGCATGATCAGATATCTTATGGCCTACCAGTTCCTCAATTCGGATGCCCAAAACTTCAAATGTACAGATTGTTACGTCCTTTAAAACTCGAGTCTTTTGTTGTGTACGAATCTCTATGTGATTGTCGCATCGTAAGTCCGATTACCTTTCGATCAGCTTCATATCCTTTATCTGAGTCTGTTGCATGATCAGATAACTTATGGCTTTCCCGTTCCTCAATTCGGATGCCCGAAACTTCAAATGCACCGATAGTTACGTCCTTTAAAACTCGAGTCTTTTGTTGTGTACGAATCTCTATGTGATTGTCGCATCGTGAGTCCGATTACCTTTCGATCAGCTTCATATCCTTTATCCGAGACTGATGCATGATCAGATATCTTATGGCTTTCCCGTTCCTCAATTCGGATGCCCGAAACTTCAAATGCACCGATAGTTACGTCCTTTAAAACTCGAGTCTTTTCTTGTGTACTAATCTCTTTATGATTGTCGCATCGTGAGTCTGATTACCGTTCGATCACCTTCGTATCCTTTATCAGAGTCTGTTGCATGATCAGATATCTTATGGCCTTCCTTCCTCAATTCGGATGCCCAAAAATTCAAATGCACCGATAGTTACGTCCATTAAAACTCAATTCTTTTCTTGTGTACGAATCTCTATATGACTGTCGCACTGTTATTCCGATTACCGTTCGATCAGCTTCATATCCTTTATCTGAGTCTGTTGCATGATCAGATATCTTATGGCTTTCCGGTTCCTCAATTCGGATGCCCGAAACTTCAAATGCACCGATAGTTACGTCCTTTAAAACTCGAGTCTTTTCTTGTGTACGAATCTCTATATGATTGTCGCGTCGTGAGTCCGATTACCGTTCGATCAACTTCATATCCTTTTGCTGAGTCTGTAGCATGATCAGATATCTTATGGCCTTCCAGTTCCTCAATTCGGAGGCCCAAAACTTCAAATGTACCGATTCTTACGTCCTTTAAAACTCGAGTCTTTTCTTGTGTACAAATCTCTACGTCATTGTCGCATTGTTAGTCCGATTACCGTTCGATCAGCTTCATATCCTTTATCTGAGTCTGTTGCATGATCAGATAACTTATGGCTTTCCCGTTCCTCAATTCAGATGCCCGAAACTTCAAATTCACCGATAGTTACGTCCTTTAAAACTCGAGTCTTTTCTTGTGTACGAATCTCTATATGATTGTAGCATCGTGAGTCCGATTACCGTTCGATCACCTTCATATCCTTTATCTGAGTCTGTTGCATGATCAGATATCTTATGGCGTACCAGTTCCTCAATTCGGATGCCCAAAACTTCAAATGTACCGATTGTTACGTCCTTTAAAACTCGAGTCTTTTGTTGTGTACGAATCTCTATGTCATTGTCGTACCGTGAGTCCGATTACCGTTCGATCACCTTCATATCCTTTATCTGAGTCTGTTGCATGATCAGATATCTTATGGCCTACCAGTTCCTCAATTCGGATGCCCAAAACTTCAAATGTACAGATTGTTACGTCCTTTAAAACTCGAGTCTTTTGTTGTGTACGAATCTCTATGTGATTGTCGCATCGTAAGTCCGATTACCTTTCGATCAGCTTCATATCCTTTATCTGAGTCTGTTGCATGATCAGATAACTTATGGCTTTCCCGTTCCTCAATTCGGATGCCCGAAACTTCAAATGCACCGATAGTTACGTCCTTTAAAACTCGAGTCTTTTGTTGTGTACGAATCTCTATGTGATTGTCGCATCGTGAGTCCGATTACCTTTCGATCAGCTTCATATCCTTTATCCGAGACTGATGCATGATCAGATATCTTATGGCTTTCCCGTTCCTCAATTCGGATGCCCGAAACTTCAAATGCACCGATACTTACGTCCTTTAAAACTCGAGTCTTTTCTTGTGTACTAATCTCTTTATGATTGTCGCATCGTGAGTCTGATTACCGTTCGATCACCTTCGTATCCTTTATCAGAGTCTGTTGCATGATCAGATATCTTATGGCCTTCCTTCCTCAATTCGGATGCCCAAAAATTCAAATGCACCGATAGTTACGTCCATTAAAACTCGATTCTTTTCTTGTGTACGAATCTCTATATGACTGTCGCACTGTTATTCCAATTACCGTTCGATCAGCTTCATATCCTTTATCTGAGTCTGTTGCATGATCAGATATCTTATGGCTTTCCGGTTCCTCAATTCGGATGCCCGAAACTTCAAATGCACCGATAGTTACGTCCTTTAAAACTCGAGTCTTTTCTTGTGTACGAATCTCTATATGATTGTCGCGTCGTGAGTCCGATTACCGTTCGATCAACTTCATATCCTTTTGCTGAGTCTGTAGCATGATCAGATATCTTATGGCCTTCCAGTTCCTCAATTCGGAGGCCCAAAACTTCAAATGTACCGATTCTTACGTCCTTTAAAACTCGAGTCTTTTCTTGTGTACAAATCTCTACGTCATTGTCGCATTGTTAGTCCGATTACCGTTCGATCAGCTTCATATCCTTTATCTGAGTCTGTTGCATGATCAGATAACTTATGGCTTTCCCGTTCCTCAATTCAGATGCCCGAAACTTCAAATTCACCGATAGTTACGTCCTTTAAAACTCGAGTCTTTTCTTGTGTACGAATCTCTATATGATTGTAGCATCGTGAGTCCGATTACCGTTCGATCACCTTCATATCCTTTATCTGAGTCTGTTGCATGATCAGATATCTTATGGCGTACCAGTTCCTCAATTCGGATGCCCAAAACTTCAAATGTACCGATTGTTACGTCCTTTAAAACTCGAGTCTTTTGTTGTGTACGAATCTCTATGTCATTGTCGTACCGTGAGTCCGATTACCGTTCGATCACCTTCATATCCTTTATCTGAGTCTGTTGCATGATCAGATATCTTATGGCGTACCAGTTCCTCAATTCGGATGCCCAAAACTTCAAATGTACCGATTGTTACGTCCTTTAAAACTCGAGTCTTTTGTTGTGTACGAATCTCTATGTCATTGTCGTATCGTGAGTCCGATTACCGTTCGATCACCTTCATATCCTTTATCTGAGTCTGTTGCATGATCAGATATCTTATGGCCTACCAGTTCCTCAATTCGGATGCCCAAAACTTCAAATGTACAGATTGTTACGTCCTTTAAAACTCGAGTCTTTTGTTGTGTACGAATCTCTATGTGATTGTCGCATCGTAAGTCCGATTACCTTTCGATCAGCTTCATATCCTTTATCTGAGTCTGTTGCATGATCAGATAACTTATGGCTTTCCCGTTCCTCAATTCGGATGCCCGAAACTTCAAATGCACCGATAGTTACGTCCTTTAAAACTCGAGTCTTTTGTTGTGTACGAATCTCTATGTGATTGTCGCATCGTGAGTCCGATTACCTTTCGATCAGCTTCATATCCTTTATCCGAGACTGATGCATGATCAGATATCTTATGGCTTTCCCGTTCCTCAATTCGGATGCCCGAAACTTCAAATGCACCGATAGTTACGTCCTTTAAAACTCGAGTCTTTTCTTGTGTACTAATCTCTTTATGATTGTCGCATCGTGAGTCTGATTACCGTTCGATCACCTTCGTATCCTTTATCAGAGTCTGTTGCATGATCAGATATCTTATGGCCTTCCTTCCTCAATTCGGATGCCCAAAAATTCAAATGCACCGATAGTTACGTCCATTAAAACTCAATTCTTTTCTTGTGTACGAATCTCTATATGACTGTCGCACTGTTATTCCGATTACCGTTCGATCAGCTTCATATCCTTTATCTGAGTCTGTTGCATGATCAGATATCTTATGGCTTTCCGGTTCCTCAATTCGGATGCCCGAAACTTCAAATGCACCGATAGTTACGTCCTTTAAAACTCGAGTCTTTTCTTGTGTACGAATCTCTATATGATTGTCGCGTCGTGAGTCCGATTACCGTTCGATCAGCTTCATATCCTTTATCTGAGTCTGTTGCATGATCAGATATCTTATGGCTTTCCGGTTCCTCAATTCGGATGCCGAAAACTTCAAATGTACCGATTGTTACGTCCTTTAAAACTCGAGTCTTTTGTTGTGTACGAATCTCTATGTCATTGTCGTACCGTGAGTCCGATTACCGTTCGATCACCTTCATATCCTTTATCTGAGTCTGTTGCATGATCAGATATCTTATGGCCTACCAGTTCCTCAATTCGGATGCCCAAAACTTCAAATGTACAGATTGTTACGTCCTTTAAAACTCGAGTCTTTTGTTGTGTACGAATCTCTATGTGATTGTCGCATCGTAAGTCCGATTACCTTTCGATCAGCTTCATATCCTTTTTCCGAGACTGATGCATGATCAGATATCTTATGGCTTTCCCGTTCCTCAATTCGGATGCCCGAAACTTCAAATGCACCGATACTTACGTCCTTTAAAACTCGAGTCTTTTCTTGTGTACTAATCTCTTTATGATTGTCGCATCGTGAGTCTGATTACCGTTCGATCACCTTCGTATCCTTTATCAGAGTCTGTTGCATGATCAGATATCTTATGGCCTTCCTTCCTCAATTCGGATGCCCAAAAATTCAAATGCACCGATAGTTACGTCCATTAAAACTCAATTCTTTTCTTGTGTACGAATCTCTATATGACTGTCGCACTGTTATTCCGATTACCGTTCGATCAGCTTCATATCCTTTATCTGAGTCTGTTGCATGATCAGATATCTTATGGCTTTCCGGTTCCTCAATTCGGATGCCCGAAACTTCAAATGCACCGATAGTTACGTCCTTTAAAACTCGAGTCTTTTCTTGTGTACGAATCTCTATATGATTGTCGCGTCGTGAGTCCGATTACCGTTCGATCAACTTCATATCCTTTTGCTGAGTCTGTAGCATGATCAGATATCTTATGGCCTTCCAGTTCCTCAATTCGGAGGCCCAAAACTTCAAATGTACCGATTCTTACGTCCTTTAAAACTCGAGTCTTTTCTTGTGTACAAATCTCTACGTCATTGTCGTACCGTGAGTCCGATTACCGTTCGATCAGCTTCATATCCTTTATCTGAGTCTGTTGCATGATCAGATAACTTATGGCTTTCCCGTTCCTCAATTCAGATGCCCGAAACTTCAAATTCACCGATAGTTACGTCCTTTAAAACTCGAGTCTTTTCTTGTGTACGAATCTCTATATGATTGTAGCATCGTGAGTCCGATTACCGTTCGATCACCTTCATATCCTTTATCTGAGTCTGTTGCATGATCAGATATCTTATGGCGTACCAGTTCCTCAATTCGGATGCCCAAAACTTCAAATGTACCGATTGTTACGTCCTTTAAAACTCGAGTCTTTTGTTGTGTACGAATCTCTATGTCATTGTCGTACCGTGAGTCCGATTACCGTTCGATCACCTTCATATCCTTTATCTGAGTCTGTTGCATGATCAGATATCTTATGGCCTACCAGTTCCTCAATTCGGATGCCCAAAACTTCAAATGTACAGATTGTTACGTCCTTTAAAACTCGAGTCTTTTGTTGTGTACGAATCTCTATGTGATTGTCGCATCGTAAGTCCGATTACCTTTCGATCAGCTTCATATCCTTTATCCGAGACTGATGCATGATCAGATATCTTATGGCTTTCCCGTTCCTCAATTCGGATGCCCGAAACTTCAAATGCACCGATAGTTACGTCCTTTAAAACTCGAGTCTTTTCTTGTGTACGAATCTCTATATGATTGTCGCGTCGTGAGTCCGATTACCGTTCGATCAACTTCATATCCTTTTGCTGAGTCTGTAGCATGATCAGATATCTTATGGCGTACCAGTTCCTCAATTCGGATGCCCGAAACTTCAAATGCACCGATAGTTACGTCCTTTAAAACTCGAGTCTTTTCTTGTGTACGAATCTCTATATGATTGTCGCGTCGTGAGTCCGATTACCGTTCGATCAACCTCACATCCTTTTGCTGAGTCTGTAGCATGATCAGATATCTTATGGCGTACCAGTTCCTCAATTCGGATGCCCAAAACTTCAAATGTACCGATTGTTACGTCCTTTAAAACTCGAGTCTTTTGTTGTGTACGAATCTCTATGTCATTGTCGTACCGTGAGTCCGATTAATGTTCGATCACCTTCATATCCTTTATCTGAGTCTGTTGCATGATCAGATATCTTATGGCTTTCCGGTTCCTCAATTCGGATGCCCGAAACTTCAAATGCACCGATAGTTACGTCCTTTAAAACTCGAGTCTTTTCTTGTGTACGAATCTCTATATGATTGTCGCGTCGTGAGTCCGATTACCGTTCGATCAACTTCATATCCTTTTGCTGAGTCTGTAGCATGATCAGATATCTTATGGCGTACCAGTTCCTCAATTCGGATGCCCAAAACTTCAAATGTACCGATTGTTACGTCCTTTAAAACTCGAGTCTTTTGTTGTGTACGAATCTCTATGTCATTGTCGTACCGTGAGTCCGATTACCGTTCGATCACCTTCATATCCTTTATCTGAGTCTGTTGCATGATCAGATATCTTATGGCCTACCAGTTCCTCAATTCGGATGCCCAAAACTTCAAATGTACAGATTGTTACGTCCTTTAAAACTCGAGTCTTTTGTTGTGTACGAATCTCTATGTGATTGTCGCATCGTAAGTCCGATTACCGTTCGATCAGCTTCATATCCTTTATCTGAGTCTGTTGCATGATCAGATATCTTATGGCTTTCCGGTTCCTCAATTCGGATGCCCGAAACTTCAAATGCACCGATAGTTACGTCCTTTAAAACTCGAGTCTTTTCTTGTGTACGAATCTCTATATGATTGTCGCGTCGTGAGTCCGATTACCGTTCGATCAACTTCATATCCTTTTGCTGAGTCTGTAGCATGATCAGATATCTTATGGCGTACCAGTTCCTCAATTCGGATGCCCAAAACTTCAAATGTACCGATTGTTACGTCCTTTAAAACTCGAGTCTTTTGTTGTGTACGAATCTCTATGTCATTGTCGTACCGTGAGTCCGATTACCGTTCGATCACCTTCATATCCTTTATCTGAGTCTGTTGCATGATCAGATATCTTATGGCCTACCAGTTCCTCAATTCGGATGCCCAAAACTTCAAATGTACAGATTGTTACGTCCTTTAAAACTCGAGTCTTTTGTTGTGTACGAATCTCTATGTGATTGTCGCATCGTAAGTCCGATTACCTTTCGATCAGCTTCATATCCTTTTTCCGAGACTGATGCATGATCAGATATCTTATGGCTTTCCCGTTCCTCAATTCGGATGCCCGAAACTTCAAATGCACCGATACTTACGTCCTTTAAAACTCGAGTCTTTTCTTGTGTACTAATCTCTTTATGATTGTCGCATCGTGAGTCTGATTACCGTTCGATCACCTTCGTATCCTTTATCAGAGTCTGTTGCATGATCAGATATCTTATGGCCTTCCTTCCTCAATTCGGATGCCCAAAAATTCAAATGCACCGATAGTTACGTCCATTAAAACTCAATTCTTTTCTTGTGTACGAATCTCTCTATGACTGTCGCACTGTTATTCCGATTACCGTTCGATCAGCTTCATATCCTTTATCTGAGTCTGTTGCATGATCAGATATCTTATGGCTTTCCGGTTCCTCAATTCGGATGCCCGAAACTTCAAATGCACCGATAGTTACGTCCTTTAAAACTCGAGTCTTTTCTTGTGTACGAATCTCTATATGATTGTCGCGTCGTGAGTCCGATTACCGTTCGATCAACTTCATATCCTTTTGCTGAGTCTGTAGCATGATCAGATATCTTATGGCCTTCCAGTTCCTCAATTCGGAGGCCCAAAACTTCAAATGTACCGATTCTTACGTCCTTTAAAACTCGAGTCTTTTCTTGTGTACAAATCTCTACGTCATTGTCGTACCGTGAGTCCGATTACCGTTCGATCAGCTTCATATCCTTTATCTGAGTCTGTTGCATGATCAGATAACTTATGGCTTTCCCGTTCCTCAATTCAGATGCCCGAAACTTCAAATTCACCGATAGTTACGTCCTTTAAAACTCGAGTCTTTTCTTGTGTACGAATCTCTATATGATTGTAGCATCGTGAGTCCGATTACCGTTCGATCACCTTCATATCCTTTATCTGAGTCTGTTGCATGATCAGATATCTTATGGCGTACCAGTTCCTCAATTCGGATGCCCAAAACTTCAAATGTACCGATTGTTACGTCCTTTAAAACTCGAGTCTTTTGTTGTGTACGAATCTCTATGTCATTGTCGTACCGTGAGTCCGATTACCGTTCGATCACCTTCATATCCTTTATCTGAGTCTGTTGCATGATCAGATATCTTATGGCCTACCAGTTCCTCAATTCGGATGCCCAAAACTTCAAATGTACAGATTGTTACGTCCTTTAAAACTCGAGTCTTTTGTTGTGTACGAATCTCTATGTGATTGTCGCATCGTAAGTCCGATTACCTTTCGATCAGCTTCATATCCTTTATCCGAGACTGATGCATGATCAGATATCTTATGGCTTTCCCGTTCCTCAATTCGGATGCCCGAAACTTCAAATGCACCGATAGTTACGTCCTTTAAAACTCGAGTCTTTTCTTGTGTACGAATCTCTATATGATTGTCGCGTCGTGAGTCCGATTACCGTTCGATCAACTTCATATCCTTTTGCTGAGTCTGTAGCATGATCAGATATCTTATGGCGTACCAGTTCCTCAATTCGGATGCCCGAAACTTCAAATGCACCGATAGTTACGTCCTTTAAAACTCGAGTCTTTTCTTGTGTACGAATCTCTATATGATTGTCGCGTCGTGAGTCCGATTACCGTTCGATCAACCTCATATCCTTTTGCTGAGTCTGTAGCATGATCAGATATCTTATGGCGTACCAGTTCCTCAATTCGGATGCCCAAAACTTCAAATGTACCGATTGTTACGTCCTTTAAAACTCGAGTCTTTTGTTGTGTACGAATCTCTATGTCATTGTCGTACCGTGAGTCCGATTAATGTTCGATCACCTTCATATCCTTTATCTGAGTCTGTTGCATGATCAGATATCTTATGGCTTTCCGGTTCCTCAATTCGGATGCCCGAAACTTCAAATGCACCGATAGTTACGTCCTTTAAAACTCGAGTCTTTTCTTGTGTACGAATCTCTATATGATTGTCGCGTCGTGAGTCCGATTACCGTTCGATCAACTTCATATCCTTTTGCTGAGTCTGTAGCATGATCAGATATCTTATGGCGTACCAGTTCCTCAATTCGGATGCCCAAAACTTCAAATGTACCGATTGTTACGTCCTTTAAAACTCGAGTCTTTTGTTGTGTACGAATCTCTATGTCATTGTCGTACCGTGAGTCCGATTACCGTTCGATCACCTTCATATCCTTTATCTGAGTCTGTTGCATGATCAGATATCTTATGGCCTACCAGTTCCTCAATTCGGATGCCCAAAACTTCAAATGTACAGATTGTTACGTCCTTTAAAACTCGAGTCTTTTGTTGTGTACGAATCTCTATGTGATTGTCGCATCGTAAGTCCGATTACCGTTCGATCAGCTTCATATCCTTTATCTGAGTCTGTTGCATGATCAGATATCTTATGGCTTTCCGGTTCCTCAATTCGGATGCCCGAAACTTCAAATGCACCGATAGTTACGTCCTTTAAAACTCGAGTCTTTTCTTGTGTACGAATCTCTATATGATTGTCGCGTCGTGAGTCCGATTACCGTTCGATCAACTTCATATCCTTTTGCTGAGTCTGTAGCATGATCAGATATCTTATGGCGTACCAGTTCCTCAATTCGGATGCCCAAAACTTCAAATGTACCGATTGTTACGTCCTTTAAAACTCGAGTCTTTTGTTGTGTACGAATCTCTATGTCATTGTCGTACCGTGAGTCCGATTACCGTTCGATCACCTTCATATCCTTTATCTGAGTCTGTTGCATGATCAGATATCTTATGGCCTACCAGTTCCTCAATTCGGATGCCCAAAACTTCAAATGTACAGATTGTTACGTCCTTTAAAACTCGAGTCTTTTGTTGTGTACGAATCTCTATGTGATTGTCGCATCGTAAGTCCGATTACCTTTCGATCAGCTTCATATCCTTTATCTGAGTCTGTTGCATGATCAGATAACTTATGGCTTTCCCGTTCCTCAATTCGGATGCCCGAAACTTCAAATGCACCGATAGTTACGTCCTTTAAAACTCGAGTCTTTTGTTGTGTACGAATCTCTATGTGATTGTCGCATCGTTAGTTCGATTACCTTTCGATCAGCTTCATATCCTTTATCCGAGACTGATGCATGATCAGATATCTTATGGCTTTCCCGTTCCTCAATTCGGATGCCCGAAACTTCAAATGCACCGATACTTACGTCCTTTAAAACTCGAGTCTTTTCTTGTGTACTAATCTCTTTATGATTGTCGCATCGTGAGTCTGATTACCGTTCGATCACCTTCGTATCCTTTATCAGAGTCTGTTGCATGATCAGATATCTTATGGCCTTCCTTCCTCAATTCGGATGCCCAAAAATTCAAATGCACCGATAGTTACGTCCATTAAAACTCGATTCTTTTCTTGTGTACGAATCTCTATATGACTGTCGCACTGTTATTCCGATTACAGTTCGATCAGCTTCATATCCTTTATCTGAGTCTGTTGCATGATCAGATATCTTATGGCTTTCCGGTTCCTCAATTCGGATGCCCGAAACTTCAAATGCACCGATAGTTACGTCCTTTAAAACTCGAGTCTTTTCTTGTGTACGAATCTCTATATGATTGTCGCGTCGTGAGTCCGATTACCGTTCGATCAACTTCATATCCTTTTGCTGAGTCTGTAGCATGATCAGATATCTTATGGCCTTCCAGTTCCTCAATTCGGAGGCCCAAAACTTCAAATGTACCGATTCTTACGTCCTTTAAAACTCGAGTCTTTTCTTGTGTACAAATCTCTACGTCATTGTCGCATTGTTAGTCCGATTACCGTTCGATCAGCTTCATATCCTTTATCTGAGTCTGTTGCATGATCAGATAACTTATGGCTTTCCCGTTCCTCAATTCAGATGCCCGAAACTTCAAATTCACCGATAGTTACGTCCTTTAAAACTCGAGTCTTTTCTTGTGTACGAATCTCTATATGATTGTAGCATCGTGAGTCCGATTACCGTTCGATCACCTTCATATCCTTTATCTGAGTCTGTTGCATGATCAGATATCTTATGGCGTACCAGTTCCTCAATTCGGATGCCCAAAACTTCAAATGTACCGATTGTTACGTCCTTTAAAACTCGAGTCTTTTGTTGTGTACGAATCTCTATGTCATTGTCGTACCGTGAGTCCGATTACCGTTCGATCACCTTCATATCCTTTATCTGAGTCTGTTGCATGATCAAATATCTTATGGCCTACCAGTTCCTCAATTCGGATGCCCAAAACTTCAAATGTACAGATTGTTACGTCCTTTAAAACTCGAGTCTTTTGTTGTGTACGAATCTCTATGTGATTGTCGCATCGTAAGTCCGATTACCTTTCGATCAGCTTCATATCCTTTATCTGAGTCTGTTGCATGATCAGATAACTTATGGCTTTCCCGTTCCTCAATTCGGATGCCCGAAACTTCAAATGCACCGATAGTTACGTCCTTTAAAACTCGAGTCTTTTCTTGTGTACGAATCTCTATATGATTGTCGCGTCGTGAGTCCGATTACCGTTCGATCAACTTCATATCCTTTTGCTGAGTCTGTAGCATGATCAGATATCTTATGGCGTACCAGTTCCTCAATTCGGATGCCCGAAACTTCAAATGCACCGATAGTTACGTCCTTTAAAACTCGAGTCTTTTCTTGTGTACGAATCTCTATATGATTGTCGCGTCGTGAGTCCGATTACCGTTCGATCAACCTCATATCCTTTTGCTGAGTCTGTAGCATGATCAGATATCTTATGGCGTACCAGTTCCTCAATTCGGATGCCCAAAACTTCAAATGTACCGATTGTTACGTCCTTTAAAACTCGAGTCTTTTGTTGTGTACGAATCTCTATGTCATTGTCGTACCGTGAGTCCGATTAATGTTCGATCACCTTCATATCCTTTATCTGAGTCTGTTGCATGATCAGATATCTTATGGCTTTCCGGTTCCTCAATTCGGATGCCCGAAACTTCAAATGCACCGATAGTTACGTCCTTTAAAACTCGAGTCTTTTCTTGTGTACGAATCTCTATATGATTGTCGCGTCGTGAGTCCGATTACCGTTCGATCAACTTCATATCCTTTTGCTGAGTCTGTAGCATGATCAGATATCTTATGGCGTACCAGTTCCTCAATTCGGATGCCCAAAACTTCAAATGTACCGATTGTTACGTCCTTTAAAACTCGAGTCTTTTGTTGTGTACGAATCTCTATGTCATTGTCGTACCGTGAGTCCGATTACCGTTCGATCACCTTCATATCCTTTATCTGAGTCTGTTGCATGATCAGATATCTTATGGCCTACCAGTTCCTCAATTCGGATGCCCAAAACTTCAAATGTACAGATTGTTACGTCCTTTAAAACTCGAGTCTTTTGTTGTGTACGAATCTCTATGTGATTGTCGCATCGTAAGTCCGATTACCGTTCGATCAGCTTCATATCCTTTATCTGAGTCTGTTGCATGATCAGATATCTTATGGCTTTCCGGTTCCTCAATTCGGATGCCCGAAACTTCAAATGCACCGATAGTTACGTCCTTTAAAACTCGAGTCTTTTCTTGTGTACGAATCTCTATATGATTGTCGCGTCGTGAGTCCGATTACCGTTCGATCAACTTCATATCCTTTTGCTGAGTCTGTAGCATGATCAGATATCTTATGGCGTACCAGTTCCTCAATTCGGATGCCCAAAACTTCAAATGTACCGATTGTTACGTCCTTTAAAACTCGAGTCTTTTGTTGTGTACGAATCTCTATGTCATTGTCGTACCGTGAGTCCGATTACCGTTCGATCACCTTCATATCCTTTATCTGAGTCTGTTGCATGATCAGATATCTTATGGCCTACCAGTTCCTCAATTCGGATGCCCAAAACTTCAAATGTACAGATTGTTACGTCCTTTAAAACTCGAGTCTTTTGTTGTGTACGAATCTCTATGTGATTGTCGCATCGTAAGTCCGATTACCTTTCGATCAGCTTCATATCCTTTATCTGAGTCTGTTGCATGATCAGATAACTTATGGCTTTCCCGTTCCTCAATTCGGATGCCCGAAACTTCAAATGCACCGATAGTTACGTCCTTTAAAACTCGAGTCTTTTGTTGTGTACGAATCTCTATGTGATTGTCGCATCGTTAGTTCGATTACCTTTCGATCAGCTTCATATCCTTTATCCGAGACTGATGCATGATCAGATATCTTATGGCTTTCCCGTTCCTCAATTCGGATGCCCGAAACTTCAAATGCACCGATACTTACGTCCTTTAAAACTCGAGTCTTTTCTTGTGTACTAATCTCTTTATGATTGTCGCATCGTGAGTCTGATTACCGTTCGATCACCTTCGTATCCTTTATCAGAGTCTGTTGCATGATCAGATATCTTATGGCCTTCCTTCCTCAATTCGGATGCCCAAAAATTCAAATGCACCGATAGTTACGTCCATTAAAACTCGATTCTTTTCTTGTGTACGAATCTCTATATGACTGTCGCACTGTTATTCCGATTACCGTTCGATCAGCTTCATATCCTTTATCTGAGTCTGTTGCATGATCAGATATCTTATGGCTTTCCGGTTCCTCAATTCGGATGCCCGAAACTTCAAATGCACCGATAGTTACGTCCTTTAAAACTCGAGTCTTTTCTTGTGTACGAATCTCTATATGATTGTCGCGTCGTGAGTCCGATTACCGTTCGATCAACTTCATATCCTTTTGCTGAGTCTGTAGCATGATCAGATATCTTATGGCCTTCCAGTTCCTCAATTCGGAGGCCCAAAACTTCAAATGTACCGATTCTTACGTCCTTTAAAACTCGAGTCTTTTCTTGTGTACAAATCTCTACGTCATTGTCGCATTGTTAGTCCGATTACCGTTCGATCAGCTTCATATCCTTTATCTGAGTCTGTTGCATGATCAGATAACTTATGGCTTTCCCGTTCCTCAATTCAGATGCCCGAAACTTCAAATTCACCGATAGTTACGTCCTTTAAAACTCGAGTCTTTTCTTGTGTACGAATCTCTATATGATTGTAGCATCGTGAGTCCGATTACCGTTCGATCACCTTCATATCCTTTATCTGAGTCTGTTGCATGATCAGATATCTTATGGCGTACCAGTTCCTCAATTCGGATGCCCAAAACTTCAAATGTACCGATTGTTACGTCCTTTAAAACTCGAGTCTTTTGTTGTGTACGAATCTCTATGTCATTGTCGTACCGTGAGTCCGATTACCGTTCGATCACCTTCATATCCTTTATCTGAGTCTGTTGCATGATCAGATATCTTATGGCCTACCAGTTCCTCAATTCGGATGCCCAAAACTTCAAATGTACAGATTGTTACGTCCTTTAAAACTCGAGTCTTTTGTTGTGTACGAATCTCTATGTGATTGTCGCATCGTAAGTCCGATTACCTTTCGATCAGCTTCATATCCTTTATCTGAGTCTGTTGCATGATCAGATAACTTATGGCTTTCCCGTTCCTCAATTCGGATGCCCGAAACTTCAAATGCACCGATAGTTACGTCCTTTAAAACTCGAGTCTTTTGTTGTGTACGAATCTCTATGTGATTGTCGCATCGTGAGTCCGATTACCTTTCGATCAGCTTCATATCCTTTATCCGAGACTGATGCATGATCAGATATCTTATGGCTTTCCCGTTCCTCAATTCGGATGCCCGAAACTTCAAATGCACCGATACTTACGTCCTTTAAAACTCGAGTCTTTTCTTGTGTACTAATCTCTTTATGATTGTCGCATCGTGAGTCTGATTACCGTTCGATCACCTTCGTATCCTTTATCAGAGTCTGTTGCATGATCAGATATCTTATGGCCTTCCTTCCTCAATTCGGATGCCCAAAAATTCAAATGCACCGATAGTTACGTCCATTAAAACTCGATTCTTTTCTTGTGTACGAATCTCTATATGACTGTCGCACTGTTATTCCGATTACCGTTCGATCAGCTTCATATCCTTTATCTGAGTCTGTTGCATGATCAGATATCTTATGGCTTTCCGGTTCCTCAATTCGGATGCCCGAAACTTCAAATGCACCGATAGTTACGTCCTTTAAAACTCGAGTCTTTTCTTGTGTACGAATCTCTATATGATTGTCGCGTCGTGAGTCCGATTACCGTTCGATCAACTTCATATCCTTTTGCTGAGTCTGTAACATGATCAGATATCTTATGGCCTTCCAGTTCCTCAATTCGGAGGCCCAAAACTTCAAATGTACCGATTCTTACGTCCTTTAAAACTCGAGTCTTTTCTTGTGTACAAATCTCTACGTCATTGTCACATTGTTAGTCCGATTACCGTTCGATCAGCTTCATATCCTTTATCTGAGTCTGTTGCATGATCAGATAACTTATGGCTTTCCCGTTCCTCAATTCAGATGCCCGAAACTTCAAATTCACCGATAGTTACGTCCTTTAAAACTCGAGTCTTTTCTTGTGTACGAATCTCTATATGATTGTAGCATCGTGAGTCCGATTACCGTTCGATCACCTTCATATCCTTTATCTGAGTCTGTTGCATGATCAGATATCTTATGGCGTACCAGTTCCTCAATTCGGATGCCCAAAACTTCAAATGTACCGATTGTTACGTCCTTTAAAACACGAGTCTTTTGTTGTGTACGAATCTCTATGTCATTGTCGTATCGTGAGTCCGATTACCGTTCGATCACCTTCATATCCTTTATCTGAGTCTGTTGCATGATCAGATATCTTATGGCCTACCAGTTCCTCAATTCGGATGCCCAAAACTTCAAATGTACAGATTGTTACGTCCTTTAAAACTCGAGTCTTTTGTTGTGTACGAATCTCTATGTGATTGTCGCATCGTAAGTCCGATTACCTTTCGATCAGCTTCATATCCTTTATCTGAGTCTGTTGCATGATCAGATAACTTATGGCTTTCCCGTTCCTCAATTCGGATGCCCGAAACTTCAAATGCACCGATAGTTACGTCCTTTAAAACTCGAGTCTTTTGTTGTGTACGAATCTCTATGTGATTGTCGCATCGTGAGTCCGATTACCTTTCGATCAGCTTCATATCCTTTATCCGAGACTGATGCATGATCAGATATCTTATGGCTTTCCCGTTCCTCAATTCGGATGCCCGAAACTTCAAATGCACCGATAGTTACGTCCTTTAAAACTCGAGTCTTTTCTTGTGTACTAATCTCTTTATGATTGTCGCATCGTGAGTCTGATTACCGTTCGATCACCTTCGTATCCTTTATCAGAGTCTGTTGCATGATCAGATATCTTATGGCCTTCCTTCCTCAATTCGGATGCCCAAAAATTCAAATGCACCGATAGTTACGTCCATTAAAACTCGATTCTTTTCTTGTGTACGAATCTCTATATGACTGTCGCACTGTTATTCCGATTACCGTTCGATCAGCATCATATCCTTTATCTGAGTCTGTTGCATGATCAGATATCTTAGGGCTTTCCGGTTCCTCAATTCGGATGCCCGAAACTTCAAATGCACCGATAGTTACGTCCTTTAAAACTCGAGTCTTTTCTTGTGTACGAATCTCTATATGATTGTCGCATCGTGAGTCCGATTACCGTTCGATCAACTTCATATCCTTTTTCTGAGTCTGTAGCATGATCAGATATCTTATGGCCTTCCTGTTCCTCAATTCGGATGCCCAAAACTTCAAATGTACCGATTCTTACGTCCTTTAAAACTCGAGTCTTTTCTTGTGTACAAATCTCTACGTCATTGTCGCATTGTTAGTCCGATTGCCGTTCGATCAGCTTCATATCCTTTATCTGAGTCTGTTGCATGATCAGATAACTTATGGCTTTCCCGTTCCTCAATTCAGATGCCCGAAACTTCAAATTCACCGATAGTTACGTCCTTTAAAACTCGAGTCTTTTCTTGTGTACGAATCTCTATATGATTGTAGCATCGTGAGTCCGATTACCGTTCGATCACCTTCATATCCTTTATCTGAGTCTGTTGCATGATCAGATATCTTATGGCCTACTAGTTCCTCAATTCGGATGCCCAAAACTTCAAATGTACTGATTGTTACGTCCTTTAAAACTCGAGTCTTTTGTTGTGTACGAATCTCTATGTGATTGTCGCATCGTGAGTCCGATTACCGTTCGATCACCTTCATATCCTTTATCTGAGTCTGTTGCATGATCAGATATCTTATGGCCTACCAGTTCCTCAATTCGGATGCCCAAAACTTCAAATGTACAGATTGTTACGTCCTTTAAAACTCGAGTCTTTTGTTGTGTACGAATCTCTATGTGATTGTCGCATCGTAAGTCCGATTACCTTTCGATCAGCTTCATATCTTTTATCTGAGTCTGTTGCATGATCAGATAACTTATGGCTTTCCCGTTCCTCAATTTGGATGCCCGAAACTTCAAATGCACCGATAGTTACGTCCTTTAAAACTCGAATCTTTTGTTGTGTACGAATCTCTATGTGATTGTCGCATCGTGAGTCCGATTACCTTTCGATCAGCTTCTTATCCTTTATCCGAGTCTGATGCATGATCAGATATCTTATGGCTTTCCCGTTCCTCAATTCGGATGCCCGAAACTTCAAATGCACCGATAGTTACGTCCTTTAAAACTCGGGTCTTTTCTTGTGTACTAATCTCTTTATGATTGTCGCATCGTGAGTCCGATTACCGTTCGATCACCTTCGTATCCTTTATCAGAGTCTGTTGCATGATCAGATATCTTATGGCCTTCCTTCCTCAATTCGGATGCCCAAAAATTCAAATGCACCGATAGTTACGTCCATTAAAACTCGATTCTTTTCTTGTGTACGAATCTCTATATGACTATCGCACTGTTATTCCGATTACCGTTTGATCAGCTTCATATCCTTTATCTGAGTCTGTTGCATTATCAGATATCTTATGGCTTTCCGGTTCCTCAATTCGGATGCCCGAAACTTCAAATGCACCGATAGTTACGTCCTTTAAAACTCGAGTCTTTTCTTGTGTACGAATCTCTATATGATTGTCGCATCGTGAGTCCGATTACCGTTCGATCAACTTCATATCCTTTTTTTGAGTCTGTAGCATGATCAGATATCTTATGGCCTTCCTGTTCCTCAATTCGGATGCCCAAAACTTCAAATGTACCGATTCTTACGTCCTTTAAAACTCGAGTCTTTTCTTGTGTACAAATCTCTACGTCATTGTCGCATTGTTAGTCCGATTACCGTTCGATCAGCTTCATATCCTTTATCTGAGTCTGTTGCATGATCAGATAACTAATGGCTTTCCCGTTCCTCAATTCAGATGCCCGAAACTTCAAATTCACCGATAGTTACGTCCTTTAAAACTCGAGTCTTTTCTTGTGTACGAATCTCTATATGATTGTAGCATCGTGAGTCCGATTACCGTTCGATCACCTTCATATCCTTTATCTGAGTCTGTTGCATGATCAGATATCTTATGGCCTACTAGTTCCTCAATTCGGATGCCCAAAACTTTAAATGTACCGATTGTTACGTCCTTTAAAACTCGAGTCTTTTGTTGTGTACGAATCTCTATGTGATTGTCGCATCGTGAGTCCGATTACCGTTCGATCACCTTCATATCCTTTATCTGAGTCTGTTGCATGATCAGATATCTTATGGCCTACCAGTTCCTCAATTCGGATGCCCCAAACTTCAAATGTACAGATTGTTACGTCCTTTAAAACTCGAGTCTTTTGTTGTGTACGAATCTCTATGTGATTGTCGCATCGTAAGTCCGATTACCTTTCGATCAGCTTCATATCCTTTATCTGAGTCTGTTGCATGATCAGATAACTTATGGCTTTCCCGTTCCTCAATTCGGATGCCCGAAACTTCAAATGCACCGATAGTTATGTCCTTTAAAACTCGAGTCTTTTGTTGTGTACGAATCTCTATGTGATTGTCGCATCGTGAGTCCGATTACCTTTCGATCAGCTTCATATCCTTTATCCGAGTCTGATGCATGATCAGATATCTTATGGCTTTCCCGTTCCTCAATTCGGATGCCCGAAACTTCAAATGCACCGATAGTTACGTCCTTTAAAACTCGAGTCTTTTCTTGTGTACTAATCTCTTTATGATTGTCGAATCGTGAGTCCGATTCCCGTTCGATCACCTTCATATCCTTTATCTGAGTCTGTTGCATGATCAGATATCTTATGGCCTTCCTTCCTCAATTCGGATGCCCAAAAATTCAAATGCACCGATAGTTACGTCCATTAAAACTCGATTCTTTTCTTGTGTACGAATCTCTATATGACTATCGCACTGTTATTCCGATTACCGTTCGATCAGCTTCATATCCTTTATCTGAGTCTGTTGCATTATCAGATATCTTATGGCTTTCCGGTTCCTCAATTCGGATGCCCGAAACTTCAAATGCACCGATAGTTACGTCCTTTAAAACTCGAGTCTTTTCTTGTGTACGAATCTCTATATGATTGTTGCATCGTGAGTCCGATTACCGTTCGATCAACTTCATATCCTTTTTTTGAGTCTGTAGCATGATAAGATATCTTATGGCCTTCCTGTTCCTCAATTCGGATGCCCAAAACTTCAAATGTACCGATTCTTACGTCCTTTAAAACTCGAGTCTTTTCTTGTGTACAAATCTCTACGTCATTGTCGCATTGTTAGTCCGATTACCGTTCGATCAGCTTCATATCCTTTATCTGAGTCTGTTGCATGATCAGATAACTTATGGCTTTCCCGTTCCTCAATTCAGATGCCCGAAACTTCAAATTCACCGATAGTTACGTCCTTTAAAACTCGAGTCTTTTCTTGTGTACGAATCTCTATATGATTGTAGCATCGTGAGTCCGATTACCGTTCGATCACCTTCATATCCTTTATCTGAGTCTGTTGCATGATCAGATATCTTATGGCCTACTAGTTCCTCAATTCGGATGCCCAAAACTTCAAATGTACCGATTGTTACGTCCTTTAAAACTCGAGTCTTTTGTTGTGTACGAATCTCTATGTGATTGTCGCATCGTGAGTCCGATTACCGTTCGATCACCTCCATATCCTTTATCTGAGTCTGTTGCATGATCAGATATCTTATGGCCTACCAGTTCCTCAATTCGGATGCCCAAAACTTCAAATGTACAGATTGTTACGTCCTTTAAAACTCGAGTCTTTTGTTGTGTACGAATCTCTATGTGATTGTCGCATCGTAAGTCCGATTACCTTTCGATCAGCTTCATATCCTTTATCTGAGTCTGTTGCATGATCAGATAACTTATGGCTTTCCCGTTCCTCAATTCGGATGCCCGAAACTTCAAATGCACTGATAGTTACGTCCTTTAAAACTCGAGTCTTTTGTTGTGTACGAATCTTTATGTGATTGTCGCATCGTGAGTCCGATTAGCTTTCGATCAGCTTCATATCCTTTATCCGAGTCTGATGCATGATCAGATATCTTATGGCTTTCCCGTTCCTCAATTCGGATGCCCGAAACTTCAAATGCACCGATAGTTACGTCGTTTAAAACTCGAGTCTTTTCTTGTGTACTAATCTCTTTATGATTGTCGAATCGTGAGTCCGATTACCGTTCGATCACCTTCATATCCTTTATCTGAGTCTGTTGCATGATCAGATATCTTATGGCCTTCCTTCCTCAATTCGGATGCCAAAAAATTCAAATGCACCGATAGTTACGTCCATTAAAACTCGATTCTTTTCTTGTGTACGAATCTCTATATGACTGTCGCACTGTTATTCCGATTACCGTTCGATCAGCTTCATATCCTTTATCTGAGTCTGTTGCATGATCAGATATCTTATGGCTTTCCCGTTCCTCAATTCGGATGCCCGAAACTTCAAATGCACCGATAGTTACGTCCTTTAAAACTCGAGTCTTTTCTTGTGTACGAATCTCTATATGATTGTCGTATCGTGAGTCCGATTACCGTTCGATCAACTTCATATCCTTTATCTGAGTCTGTAGCATGATCAGATACCTGATGGCCTTCCAGTTCCTCAATTCGGATGCCCAAAACTTCAAATGTACCGATTGTTACGTCCTTTAAAACTCGAGTCTTTTCTTGTGTACAAATCTCTACGTCATTGTCGCATTGTTAGTCCGATTACCGTTCGATCAGCTTCATATCCTTTATCTGAGTCTGTTGCATGATCAGATATCTTATGGCTTTCCCGTTCCTCAATTCAGATTCCCGAAACTTCAAATTCACCGATAGTTACGTCCTTTAAAACCCGAGTCTTTTCTTGTGTACGAATCTCTATATGATTGTAGCATCGTGAGTCTGATTACCGTTCGATCACCTTCATATCCTTTATCTGAGTCTGTTGCATGATCAGATATCTTATGGCCTACCAGTTCTTCAATTCGGATGCCCAAAACTTCAAATGTACCGATTGTTACGTCCTTTAAAACTCGATTCTTTTGTTGTGTACGAATCTCTATGTGATTGTCGCATCGTGTGTCCGATTACCGTTCGATCACCTTCGTATCCTTTATCTGAGTCTGTTGCATCATCAAATATCTTATGGCCTACCAGTTCCTCAATTCGGATGCCCAAAACTTCAAATGTACCGATTGTTACGTCCTTTAAAACTCGAGACTTTTGTTGTGTACGAATCTCTATGTGATTGTCGCATCGTGAGTCCGATTACCTTTCGATCAGCTTCATATCCTTTATCTGAGTTTGTTGCATGATCAGATAACTTATGGCTTTCCCGTTCCTCAATTCGGATGCCCGAAACTTCAAATGCACCGATAGTTACGTCCTTTAAAACTCGAGTCTTTTGTTGTGTACGAATCTCTATGTGATTGTCGCATCGTGAGTCCGATTACCTTTTGATCAGCTTCATATCCTTTATCCGAGTCTGATGCATGATCAGATATCTTATGGCTTTCCCGTTCTTCAATTCGGATGCCCAAAACTTCAAATGCACCGATAGTTACGTCCTTTAAAACTCGAGTCTTTTCTTGTGTACTAATCTCTTTATGATTGTCGCATCGTGAGTCCGATTACCGTTCGATCACCTTCGTATCCTTTATCTGAGTCTGTTGCATGATCAGATATCTTATGACCTTCAGTTCCTCAATTCGGATGCCCAAAAATTCAAAGGCACCGATAGTTACGTCCATTAAAACTCGATTATTTTCTTGTGTACGAATCTCTATATGACTGTCGCACTGTTATTCCGATTACCGTTCGATCAGCTTCATATCCTTTATTTGAGTGTGTTGCATGATCAGATATCTTATGGCTTTCCAATTCCTCAATTCGGATGCCCGAAACTTCAAATGCACCGATAGTTACGTCCTTTAAAACTCGAGTCTTTTCTTGTGTACGAATCTCTATATGATTGTCGCATCGTGAGTCCGATTACCTTTTGATCAACTTCATATCCTTTATATGCGTCTGTAGCATGATCAGATATCTTATGGCCTTCCAGTTCCTCAATTCGGATGCCCAAAACTTCAAATGTACCGATTGTTACGTCCTTTAAAACTCGATTATTTTCTTGTGTACAAATCTCTACGTCATTTTCGCATTGTTAGTCCGATTACCGTTCGATCAGCTTCATATCTTTTATCTGAGTCTGTTGCATTATCAGATATCTTATGGCTTTCCCGTTCCTCAATTCAGATGCCCGAAACTTCAAATTCACCGATAGTTACGTCCTTTAAAACTCGAGTCTGTTCTTGTGTACGAATCTCTATATGATTGTAGCATCGTGAGTCCGATTACCGTTCGATCACCTTCATATCCTTTATCTGAGTCTGTTGCATGATCAGATATCTTATAGCCTACCAGTTCCTCAATTCGGATGCCCAAAACTTCAAATGTACCGATTGTTACGTCCTTTAAAACTCGACTCTTTTGTTGTGTACGAATCTCTATGTGATTGTCGCATCGTGAGTCCGATTACCGTTCGATCACCTTCATATCCTTTATCTGAGTATGTTGCATGATCAGATATCTTATGGCTTTCCCGTTCCTCAATTCAGATGCCCGAAACTTCAAATTCACCGATAGTTACGTCCTTTAAAACTCGAGTCTTTTCTTGTGTACTAATCTCTTTATGATTGTCGCATCGTGAGTCCGATTACCGTTCGATCACCTTCGTATCCTTTATCAGAGTCTGTTGCATGATCAGATATCTTATGGCCTTCCTTCCTCAATTCGGATGCCCAAAAATTCAAATGCACCGATAGTTACGTCCATTAAAACTCGATTCTTTTCTTGTGTACGAATCTCTATATGACTGTCGCACTGTTATTCCGATTACCGTTCGATCACCTTCATATCCTTTATCTGAGTCTGTTGCATGATCAGATATCTTATGGCTTTCCAGTTCCTCAATTCGGATGCCCGAAACTTCAAATGCGCCGATAGTTACGTCCTTTAAAACTCGAGTCTTTTCTTGTGTACGAATCTCTATATGATTGTCGCATCCTGAGTCCGATTACCGTTCGATCAACTTCATATCCTTTTTCTGAGTCTGTAGCATGATCAGATATCTTATGGCCTTCCAGTTCCTCAATTCGGATGCCCAAAACTTCAAATGTACCGATTGTTACGTCCTTTAAAACTCGAGTCTTTTCTTGTGTACAAATCTCTACGTCATTGTCGTATTGTTAGTCCGATTACCATTCGATCAGCTTCATATTCTTTTTCTGAATCTGTAGCATGATCAGATATCTTATGGCCTTCCAGTTCCTCAATTCGGATGCCCAAAACTTCAAATGTACCGATTATTACGTCCTTTAAAACTCGAGTCTTTTCTTGTGTAAAAATCTCTACGTCATTGTCGCATCGTGAGTCCGATTACCGTTCGATCACCTTCGTATCCTTTATCTGAGTCTCTTGCATGATCAGATATCTTATGGCCTACCAGTTCCTCAATTCGGATGCCCAAAACTTCAAATGTACCGATTGTTACGTCCATTAAAACTCGATTATTTTCTTGTGTACGAATCTCTATATGACTGTCGCACTGTTATTCCGATTACCGTTCGATCGGCTTCATATCCTTTATTTGAGTGTGTTGCATGATCAGATATCTTATGGCTTTCCCATTCCTCAATTCGGATGCCCGAAACTTCAAATGCACCGATAGTTAGGTCCTTTAAAACTCGAGTCTTTTCTTGTGTACGAATCTCTATATTATTGTCGCATCGTGAGTCCGATTACCTTTCGATCAACTTCATATCCTTTATCTGCGTCTGTAGCATGATCAGATATCTTATGGCCTTCCATTTCCTCAATTCGGATGCCCAAAACTTCAAATGTACCGATTGTTACGTCCTTTAAAACTCGAGTATTTTCTTGTGTACAAATCTCTACGTCATTTTCGCATTGTTAGTCCGATTACCGTTCGATCTGCTTCATATCCTTTATCTGAGTTTGTTGCATGATCAGATATCTTATGGCTTTCCCGTTCCTCAATTCAGATGCCCGAAACTTCAAATTCACCGATAGTTACGTCCTTTAAAACTCGAGTCTTTTCTTGTGTACGAATCTCTATATGATTGTAGCATCGTGAGTCCGATTACCGTTCGATCACCTTCATATCCTTTATCTGAGTCTGTTGCATGATCAGATATCTAATAGCCTACCAGTTCCTCAATTCGGATGCCCAAAACTTCAAATGTACCGATTGTTACGTCCTTTAAAACTCGAGTCTTTTGTTGTGTACGAATCTCTATGTGATTGTCGCATCGTGAGTCTGATTACCGTTCAATCACCTTGATATCCTTTATCTGAGCTGTTGCATGATCAGATATCTTATGGCTTTCCCGTTCCTCAATTCAGATGCCCGAAACTTCAAATTCACCGATAGTTACGTCCTTTAAAACTCGAGTCTTTTCTTGTGTACGAATCTCTATATGATTGTAGCATCGTGAGTCCGATTACCGTTCGATCACCTTCATATCCTTTATCTGAGTCTGTTGCATGATCAGATATCTTATGGCCTACCAGTTCCTCAATTCGGATGCCCAAAACTTCAAATGTACCGATTATTACGTCCTTTAAAACTCGAGTCTTTTCTTGTGTACAAATCTCTACGTCATTGTCGCATTGTTAGTCCGATTACCGTTCGATCAGCTTCATATCCTTTATCTGAGTCTGTTGCATGATCAGATATCTTATGGCTTTCCCGTTCCTCAATTCAGATTCCCGAAACTTCAAATTCACCGATAGTTACGTCCTTTAAAACCCGAGACTTTTCTTGTGTACGAATCTCTATATGATTGTAGCATCGTGAGTCTGATTACCGTTCGATCACCTTCATATCCTTTATCTGAGTCTGTTGCATGATCAGATATCTTATGGCCTACCAGTTCTTCAATTCGGATGCCCAAAACTTCAAATGTACCGATTGTTACGTCCTTTAAAACTCGATTCTTTTGTTGTGTACGAATCTCTATGTGATTGTCGCATCGTGTGTCCGATTACCGTTCGATCACCTTCGTATCCTTTATCTGAGTCTGTTGCATCATCAAATATCTTATGGCCTACCAGTTCCTCAATTCGGATGCCCAAAACTTCAAATGTACCGATTGTTACGTCCTTTAAAACTCGAGACTTTTGTTGTGTACGAATCTCTATGTGATTGTCGCATCGTGAGTCCGATTACCTTTCGATCAGCTTCATATCCTTTATCTGAGTTTGTTGCATGATCAGATAACTTATGGCTTTCCCGTTCCTCAATTCGGATGCCCGAAACTTCAAATGCACCGATAGTTACGTCCTTTAAAACTCGAGTCTTTTGTTGTGTACGAATCTCTATGTGATTGTCGCATCGTGAGTCCGATTACCTTTTGATCAGCTTCATATCCTTTATCCGAGTCTGATGCATGATCAGATATCTTATGGCTTTCCCGTTCTTCAATTCGGATGCCCAAAACTTCAAATGCACCGATAGTTACGTCCTTTAAAACTCGAGTCTTTTCTTGTGTACTAATCTCTTTATGATTGTCGCATCGTGAGTCCGATTACCGTTCGATCACCTTCGTATCCTTTATCTGAGTCTGTTGCATGATCAGATATCTTATGACCTTCAGTTCCTCAATTCGGATGCCCAAAAATTCAAAGGCACCGATAGTTACGTCCATTAAAACTCGATTATTTTCTTGTGTACGAATCTCTATATGACTGTCGCACTGTTATTCCGATTACCGTTCGATCAGCTTCATATCCTTTATTTGAGTGTGTTGCATGATCAGATATCTTATGGCTTTCCAATTCCTCAATTCGGATGCCCGAAACTTCAAATGCACCGATAGTTACGTCCTTTAAAACTCAAGTCTTTTCTTGTGTACGAATCTCTATATGATTGTCGCATCGTGAGTCCGATTACCTTTTGATCAACTTCATATCCTTTATCTGCGTCTGTAGCATGATCAGATATCTTATGGCCTTCCAGTTCCTCAATTCGGATGCCCAAAACTTCAAATGTACCGATTGTTACGTCCTTTAAAACTCGATTATTTTCTTGTGTACAAATCTCTACGTCATTTTCGCATTGTTAGTCCGATTACCGTTCGATCAGCTTCATATCTTTTATCTGAGTCTGTTGCATTATCAGATATCTTATGGCTTTCCCGTTCCTCAATTCAGATGCCCGAAACTTCAAATTCACCGATAGTTACGTCCTTTAAAACTCGAGTCTTTTCTTTTGTACGAATCTCTATATTATTGTCGCATCGTGAGTCCGATTACCTTTCGATCAACTTCATATCCTTTATCTGCGTCTGTAGCATGATCAGATATCTTATGGCCTTCCAGTTCCTCAATTCGGAAGCCCAAAACTTCAAATGTACCGATTGTTACGTCCTTTAAAACTCGAGTATTTTCTTGTGTACAAATCTCTACGTCATTTTCGCATTGTTAGTCCGATTACCGTTCGATCAGCTTCATATCCTTTATCTGAGTTTGTTGCCGTATCAGATATCTTATGGCTTTCCCGTTCCTCAATTCAGATGCCCGAAACTTCAAATTCACCGATAGTTACGTCCTTTAAAACTCGAGTCTTTTCTTGTGTACGAATCTCTATATGATTGTAGCATCGTGAGTCCGATTACAGTTCGATCACCTTCATATCCTTTATCTGAGTCTGTTGCATGATCAGATATCTAATAGCCTACCAGTTCCTCAATTCGGATGCCCAAAACTTCAAATGTACCGATTGTTACGTCCTTTAAAACTCGAGTCTTTTGTTGTGTACGAATCTCTATGTGATTGTCGCATCGTGAGTCTGATTACCGTTCAATCACCTTCATATCCTTTATCTGAGTTGTTGCATGATCAGATATCTTATGGCTTTCCCGTTCCTCAATTCAGATGCCCGAAACTTCAAATTCACCGATAGTTACGTCCTTTAAAACTCGAGTCTTTTCTTGTGTACGAATCTCTATATGATTGTAGCATCGTGAGTCCGATTACCGTTCGATCACCTTCATATCCTTTATCTGAGTCTGTTGCATGATCAGATATCTTATGGCCTACCAGTTCCTCAATTCGGATGCCCAAAACTTCAAATGTACCGATTATTACGTCCTTTAAAACTCGAGTCTTTTCTTGTGTACAAATCTCTACGTCATTGTCGCATTGTTAGTCCGATTACCGTTCGATCAGCTTCATATCCTTTATCTGAGTCTTTTGCATGATCAGATATGTTATGGCTTTCCCGTTCCTCAATTCAGATTCCCGAAACTTCAAATTCACCGATAGTTACGTCCTTTAAAACCCGAGACTTTTCTTGTGTACGAATCTCTATATGATTGTAGCATCGTGAGTCTGATTACCGTTCGATCACCTTCATATCCTTTATCTGAGTCTGTTGCATGATCAGATATCTTATGGCCTACCAGTTCTTCAATTCGGATGCCCAAAACTTCAAATGTACCGATTGTTACGTCCTTTAAAACTCGATTCTTTTGTTGTGTACGAATCTCTATGTGATTGTCGCATCGTGTGTCCGATTACCGTTCGATCACCTTCGTATCCTTTATCTGAGTCTGTTGCATCATCAAATATCTTATGGCCTACCAGTTCCTCAATTCGGATGCCCAAAACTTCAAATGTACCGATTGTTACGTCCTTTAAAACTCGAGTCTTTTGTTGTGTACGAATCTCTATGTGATTGTCGCATCGTGAGTCCGATTACCGTTCGATCACCTTCATATCCTTTATCTGAGTATGTTGCATGATCAGATATCTTATGGCTTTCCCGTTCCTCAATTCAGATGCCCGAAACTTCAAATTCACCGATAGTTACGTCCTTTAAAACTCGAGTCTTTTCTTGTGTACGAATCTCTATATGATTGTAGCATCGTGAGTCCGATTACCGTTCGATCACCTTCATATCCTTTATCTGAGTCTCTTGCATGATCAGATATCTTATGGCCTACCAGTTCCTCAATTCGGATGCCCAAAACTTCAAATGTACCGATTGTTACGCCCTTTAAAACTCGAGTCTTTTGTTGTGTACGAATCTCTATGTGATTGTCGCATCGTGAGTCCGATTACCTTTCGATCAGCTTCATATCCTTTATCCGAGTCTGATGCATGATCAGATATCTTATGGCATTCCCGTTCCTCAATTCGGATGCCCGAAACTTCAAATGCACCGATAGTTACGTCCTTTAAAACTCGAATCTTTTCTTGTGTACTAATCTCTTTATGATTGTCGCATCGTGAGTCCGATTACCGTTCGATCACCTTCGTATCCTTTATCAGAGTTTGTTGCATGATCAGATATCTTATGGCCTTCCTTCCTCAATTCGGATGCCCAAAAATTCAAATGCACCGATAGTTACGTCCATTAAAACTCGATTCTTTTCTTGTGTACGAATCTCTATATGACTGTCGCACTGTTATTCCGATTACCGTTCGATCACCTTCATATCCTTTATCTGAGTCTGTTGCATGATCAGATATCTTATGGCTTTCCCGTTCCTCAATTCAGATGCCCGAAACTTCAAATTCACCGATAGTTACGTCCTTTAAAACTCGAGTCTGTTCTTGTGTACGAATCTCTATATGATTGTAGCATCGTGAGTCCGATTACCGTTCGATCACCTTCATATCCTTTATCTGAGTCTGTTGCATGATCAGATATCTTATAGCCTACCAGTTCCTCAATTCGGATGCCCAAAACTTCAAATGTACCGATTGTTACGTCCTTTAAAACTCGAGTCTTTTGTTGTGTACGAATCTCTATGTGATTGTCGCATCTTGAGTCCGATTACCGTTCGATCACCTTCATATCCTTTATCTGAGTATGTTGCATGATCAGATATCTTATGGCTTTCCCGTTCCTCAATTCAGATGCCCGAAACTTCAAATTCACCGATAGTTACGTCCTTTAAAACTCGAGTCTTTTCTTGTGTACGAATCTCTATATGATTGTAGCATCGTGAGTCCGAGTACCGTTCGATCACCTTCATATCCTTTATCTGAGTCTCTTGCATGATCAGATATCTTATGGCCTACCAGTTCCTCAATTCGGATGCCCAAAACTTCAAATGTACCGATTGTTACGTCCTTTAAAACTCGAGTCTTTTGTTGTGTACGAATCTCTATGTGATTGTCGCATCGTGAGTCCGATTACCTTTCGATCAGCTTCATATCCTTTATCCGAGTCTGATGCATGATCAGATATCTTATGGCATTCCCGTTCCTCAATTCGGATGCCCGAAACTTCAAATGCACCGATAGTTACGTCCTTTAAAACTCGAGTCTTTTCTTGTGTACTAATCTCTTTATGATTGTCGCATCGTGAGTCCGATTACCGTTCGATCACCTTCGTATCCTTTATCAGAGTCTGTTGCATGATCAGATATCTTATGGCCTTCCTTCCTCAATTCGGATGCCCAAAAATTCAAATGCACCGATAGTTACGTCCATTAAAACTCGAGTCTTTTCTTGTGTACGAATCTCTATATGACTGTCGCACTGTTATTCCGATTACCGTTCGATCACCTTCATATCCTTTATCTGAGTCTGTTGCATGATCAGATATCTTATGGCTTTCCAGTTCCTCAATTCGGATGCCCGAAACTTCAAATGCACAGATAGTTACGTCCTTTAAAACTCGAGTCTTTTATTGTGTACGAATCTCTATATGATTGTCGCATCCTGAGTCCGATTACCGTTCGATCAACTTCATATCCTTTTTCTGAGTCTGTAGCATGATCAGATATCTTATGGCCTTCCAGTTCCTCAATTCGGATGCCCAAAACTTCAAATGTACCGATTGTTACGTCCTTTAAAACTCGAGACTTTTCTTGTGTACAAATCTCTACGTCATTGTCGCATTGTTAGTCCGATTACCGTTCGATCAGCTTCATATTCTTTTTCTGAATCTGTAGCATGATCAGATATCTTATGGCCTACCAGTTCCTCAATTCGGATGCCCAAAACTTCAAATGTACCGATTGTTACGTCCATTAAAACTCGATTATTTTCTTGTGTACGAATCTCTATATGACTGTCGCACTGTTATTCCGATTACCGTTCGATCGGCTTCATATCCTTTATTTGAGTGTGTTGCATGATCAGATATCTTATGGCTTTCCCATTCCTCAATTCGGATGCCCGAAACTTCAAATGCACCGATAGTTAGGTCCTTTAAAACTCGAGTCTTTTCTTGTGTACGAATCTCTATATTATTGTCGCATCGTGAGTCCGATTACCTTTCGATCAACTTCATATCCTTTATCTGCGTCTGTAGCATGATCAGATATCTTATGGCCTACCAGTTCCTCAACTCGGATGCCCAAAACTTCAAATGTACCGATTGTTACGTCCTTTAAAACTCGAGTATTTTCTTGTGTACAAATCTCTACGTCATTTTCGCATTGTTAGTCCTATTACCGTTCGATCAGCTTCATATCCTTTATCTGAGTTTGTTGCATGATCAGATATCTTATGGCTTTCCCGTTCCTCAATTCAGATGCCCGAAACTTCAAATTCACCGATAGTTACGTCCTTTAAAACTCGAGTCTTTTCTTGTGTACGAATCTCTATATGATTGTAGCATCGTGAGTCCGATTACCGTTCAATCACCTTCATATCCTTTATCTGAGTCTGTTGCATGATCAAATATCTTATAGCCTACCAGTTCCTCAATTCGGATGCCCAAAACTTCAAATGTACCGATTGTTACGTCCTTTAAAACTCGAGTCTTTTGTTGTGTACGAATCTCTATGTGATTGTCGCATCGTGAGTCTGATTCTTGTTCAATCACCTTCATATCCTTTATCTGAGCTGTTGCATGATCAGATATCTTATGGCTTTCCCGTTCCTCAATTCAGATGCCCGAAACTTCAAATTCACCGATAGTTACGTCCTTTAAAACTCGAGTCTTTTCTTGTGTACGAATCTCTATATGATTGTAGCATCGTGAGTCCGATTATCGTTCGATCACCTTCATATCCTTTATCTGAGTCTCTTGCATGATCAGATATCTTATGGCCTACCAGTTCCTCAATTCGGATGCCCAAAACTTCAAATGTACCGATTGTTACGTCCTTTAAAACTCGAGTCTTTTGTTGTGTACGAATCTCTATGTGATTGTCGCATCGTGAGTCCGATTACCTTTCGATCAGCTTCGTATCCTTTATCCGAGTCTGATGCATGATCAGATATCTTATCGCTTTACCGTTCCTCAATTCGGATGCCCGAAACTTCAAATGCACCGATAGTTACGTCCTTTAAAACTCGAGTCTTTTCTTGTGTACTAATCTCTTTATGATTGTCGCATCGTGAATCCGATTACCGTTCGATCACCTTCGTATCCTTTATCAGAGTCTGTTGCATGATCAGATATCTTATGGCCTTCCTTCCTCAATTCGGATGCCCAAAAATTCAAATGCACCGATAGTTACGTCCATTAAAACTCGATTCTTTTCTTGTGTACGAATCTCTATATGACTGTCGCACTGTTATTCCGATTACCGTTCGATCACCTTCATATCCTTTATCTGAGTCTGTTGCATGATCAGATATCTTATGGCTTTCCGGTTCCTCAATTCGGATGCCCGAAACTTCAAATGCACCGATAATTACGTCCTTTAAAACTCGAGTCTTTTCTTGTGTACGAATCTCTATATAATTGTCGCATCGTGAGTCCGATTGCCGTTCGATCAACTTCATATCCTTTTTCTGAGTCTGTAGCATGATCAGATATCTTATGGCCTTCCAGTTCCTCAATTCGGATGCCCAAAACTTCAAATGTACCGATTGTTACGTCCTTTAAAACTCGAGTCTTTTCTTGTGTACTAATCTCTTTATGATTGTCGCATCGTGAGTCCGATTACCGTTCGATCACCTTCGTATCCTTTATCTGAGTCTGTTGCATGATCAGATATCTTATGACCTTCCAGTTCCTCAATTCGGATGCCCAAAAATTCAAAGACACCGATAGTTACGTCCATTAAAACTCGATTATTTTCTTGTGTACGAATCTCTATATGACTGTCGCACTGTTATTCCGATTACCGTTCGATCAGCTTCATATCCTTTATCTGAGTCTGTTGCATGATCAGATAACTTATGGCTTTCCCGTTCCTCAATTCGGATGCCCGAAACTTCAAATGCACCGATAGTTACGTCCTTTAAAACTCGAGTCTTTTGTTGTGTACGAATCTCTATCTGATTGTCACATCGTGAGTCCGATTACCTTTCGATCAGCTTCATATCCTTTATCCGAGTCTGATGCATGATCAGATATCTTATGGCTTTCCCGTTCTTCAATTCGGATGCCCGAAACTTCAAATGCACCGATAGTTACGTCCTTTAAAACTAGAGTCTTTTCTTGTGTACTAATCTCTTTATGATTGTCGCATCGTTAGTCCGATTACCGTTCGATCACCTTCGTATCCTTTATCTGAGTCTGTTGCATGAACAGATATCTTATGACCTTCCAGTTCCTCAATTCGGATGCCCAAAAATTCAAATGCACCGATAGTTACGTCCATTAAAACTCGATTCTTTTCTTGTGTACGAATCTCTATATGACTGTCGCACTGTTATTCGGATTACCGTTCGATCAGCTTCATATCCTTTATCTGAGTCTGTTGCATGATCAGATATCTTATGGCTTTCCCGTTCCTCAATTCGGATGCCCGAAACTTCAAATGCACCGATAGTTACGTCCTTTAAAACTCGAGTCTTTTCTTGTGTACGAGTCTCTTTATGATTGTCGCATCGTGAGTCCGATTACCGTTCGATCACCTTCATATCCCTTATCTGAGTTTTTTGCATGATCTGATATCTTCTGGCCTTCGAGTTCCTCAATTCGGATGCCCAAAACTTCATATGTACCGATAGTTATGTCCTTTAAAACTCGATTCTTTTCTTGTGTACGAATCTCTATATGATTGTCGCACTGTTATTCTGATTTACCGTTCGATCAGCTTCATATCCTTTATCTGAGTCTGTTGCATGATTAGATATCTTATGGCTTTCCCGTTCCTTAATTCGGATGCCCAAAACGTCAAATGCACCGATAGTTACGTCCTTTAAAACTCGAGTCTTTTCTTGTGTACGAATCTCTATATGATTGTCGCATCGTGAGTCCGATTACTGTTCGACCACCTTCATATCCTTTATCTGAGTCTGTTGCATGATCAGATGTCTAATGGCTTTCCCGTTCCTAAATTCAGATGCCCGAAACTTCAAATTCACCGATAGTTACGTCCTTTAAAACTCGAGTCTTTTCTTGTGTACGAATCTCTATATGATTGTTGCATCGTGAGTCCGATTACCGTTCAATCACCTTCATATCTTTTATTTGAGTATGTTGCATGATCAGATATCTTATGGCCTTCCAGTTCCTCAATTCGGATGCCCAAAAATTCAAATGCACCGATAGTTACGTCCATTAAAACTCGATTCTTTTCTTGTGTACGAATCTCTATATGACTGTCGCACTGTTATTCCGATTACCGTTCGATCAGCTTCATATCCTTTATCTGAGTCTGTTGCATGATCAGATATCTTATGGCTTTCCCGTTCCTCAATTCGGATGCCCGAAACTTCAAATGCACCGATAGTTACGTCCTTTAAAAGTCGAGTCTTTTCTTGTGTACGAATCTCTATATGATTGTCGCATCGTGATTCCGATTACCGTTCGATCAACTTCATATCCTTTATCTGAGTCTGTAGCATGATCAGATATCTTATGGCCTTCCAGTTCCTCAATTCGGATGCCCAAAACTTCAAATGTACCGATTGTTACGTCCTTTAAAACTCGAGTCTTTTGTTGTGTACGAATCTCTATGTGATTGTCGCATCGTGAGTCCGATTACCTTTTGATCAGCTTCATATCCTTTATCTGAGTCTGTTGCATGATCAGATATCTTATGGCTTTCCCGTTCCTCAATTTAGATGCCCGAAACTTCAAATTCACCGATAGTTACGTCCTTTAAAACTCGAGTCTTTTCTTGTGTACGAATCTCTATATGATTGTAGCATCGTGACTCCGATTACCGTTCGATCACCTTCATATCCTTTATCTGAGTCTGTTGCATGATCAGATATCTTATAGCCTACCAGTTCCTCAATTCGGATGCCCAAAACTTCAAATGTACCGTTTGTTACGTCCTTTAAAACTCGAGTCATTTGTTGTGTACGAATCTCTATGTGATTGTCGCATCGTGAGTCCGATTACCTTTCGATCAGCTTCATATCCTTTATCTGAGTTTGTTGCATGATCAGATAACTTATGGCTTTCCCGTTCCTCAATTCGGATGCCCGAAACTTCAAATGCACCGATAGTTACGTCCTTTAAAACTCGAGTCTTTTGTTGTGTACGAATCTCTATGTGATTGTCGCATCGTGAGTCCGATTACCTTTCGATCAGCTTCATATCCTTTATCCGAGTCTGATGCATGCTCAGATATCTTATGGCTTTTCCGTTCCTCAATTCGGATGCCCGAAACTTCAAATGCACCGATAGTTACGTCCTTTAAAACTAGAGTCTTTTCTTGTGTACTAATCTCTTTATGATTGTCGCATCGTGAGTCCGATTACCGTTCGATCACCTTCGTATCCTTTATCTGAGTCTGTTGCATGATCAGATATCTTATGACCTTCCAGTTCCTCAATTCGGATGCCCAAAAATTCAAATGCACCGATAGTTACGTCCATTAAAACTCGATTCTTTTCTTGTGTACGAATCTCTATATGACTGTCGCACTGTTATTCCGATTACCGTTCGATCAGCTTCATATCCTTTATCTTAGTCCGTTGCATGATCAGATATCTTATGGCTTTCCCGTTCCTCAATTCAGATGCCCGAAACTTCAAATTCACCGATATTTACGTCCTTCAAAACTCGAGTCTTTTCTTGTGTACGAATCTCTATATGATTGTCGCATCGTGAGTCCGATTACCGTTCGATCACCTTCGTATCCTTTATCTGAGTCTGTTGCATGATAAGATATCTTATGGTCTACCAGTTCCTCAATTCGGATGCCCAAAACTTAAAATGCACCGATTGTTACGTCCTTTAAAACTCGAGTCTTTTGTTGTGTACGAATCTCTATGTGATTGTCGCATCGTGAGTCCGATTACCTTTCGATCAGCTTCATATCCTTTATCTGAGTCTGTTGCATGATCAGATATCTTATGGCTTTCCCGTTCCTCAATTCGGATGCCCGAAACTTCAAATGCACCGATAGTTACGTCCTTTAAAACTCGAGTCTTTTGTTGTGTACGAATCTCTATGTGATTGTCGCATCGTGAGTCCGATTACCTTTCGATCAGCTTCATATCCTTTATCTGAGTCTGATGCATGATCAGATATCTTATGGCTTTCCCGTTCCTCAATTCGGATGCCCGAAACTTCAAATGCACCGATAGTTACGTCCTTTAAAACTCGAATCTTTTCTTGTGTAGTAATCTCTTTATGATTGTCGCATCGTGAGTCCTATTACCGTTCGATCACCTTCGTATCCTTTATCTGATGTCTGTTGCATGATCAGATATCTTATGGCCTTCCAGTTCCTCAATTCGGATGCCCAAAACTTCAAATGTACCGATAGTTACGTCCATTAAAACTCGAGCCTTTTCTTATGTACGAATCTCTATATGATTGTCGCATCGTGAGTCCGATTACCGTTCGATCACCTTCATATCCCTTATCTGAGTCTTTTGCATGATCAGATATCTTATGGCCTTCAAGTTCCTCAATTCGGATGCCCAAAACTTCAAATGTACCGATTGTTACGTCCGTTAAAACTCGAGTCTTTTCTTGTGTACGAGTCTCTATATGATTGTCGCATCGTGAGTCCGATTACCGTTCGATTACCTTCATATCCCTTATCTGAGTTTGTTGCATGATCTGATATCTTCTGGCCTTCCAATTCCTCAATTCGGATGCCCAAAACATCAAATGTACCGATAGTTACGTCCTTTAAAACTTGATTCTTTTCTTGTGTACGAATCTCTATATGATTGTCGCACTGTAATTCCGATTACCGTTCGATCAGCTTCATATCCTTTATCTTAGTCTTTTGCGTGATCAGATATCTTATGGCTTTCCCGTTCCTTAATTCGGATGCCCAAAACTTCAAATGCACCGATAGTTACGTCCTTTAAAACTCGAGTCTTTTCTTGTGTACGAATCTCTATATGATTGTCGCATCGTGAGTCCGATTACCGTTCAATCATCTTCATATCCTTTATCTGAGTCTGTTGCATGATCAGAAGTTTTATGGCTTTCCCGTTCCTCAATTCAGATGCCCGAAACTTCAAATTCACCGATAGTTACGTCCTTTAAAACTCGAGTCTTTTCTTGTGTACGAATCTCTATATGATTGTCGCATCGTGAGTCCGATTACCGTTCAATCACCTTCATATCCTTTATCTGAGTGTGTTGCATGATCAGATATCTTATGGCTTTCCCGTTCCTTAATTCGGATGCCCAAAACTTAAATGCACCGATAGTTACGTCCTTTAAAACTCGAGTCTTTTGTTGTGTACGAATCTCTATGTGATTGTCGCATCGTGAGTCCGATTACCTTTCGATCAGCTTCATATCCTTTATCCGAGTCTGATGCATGCTCAGATATCTTATGGCTTTTCCGTTCCTCAATTCGGATGCCCGAAACTTCAAATGCACCGATAGTTACGTCCTTTAAAACTAGAGTCTTTTCTTGTGTACTAATCTCTTTATGATTGTCGCATCGTGAGTCCGATTACCGTTCGATCAACTTCATATCCTTTATCTGAGTCTGTAGCATCATCAGATATCTTATGGCCTTCCAGTTCCTCAATTCGGATGCCCAAAACTTCAAATGTACCGATTATTACGTCCTTTAAAACTCGAGTCTTTTGTTGTGTACGAATCTCTATGTGATTGTCGCATCGTGAGTCCGATTACCTTTTGATCAGCTTCATATCCTTTATTTGAGTCTGTTGCATGATCAGATATCTTATGGCTTTCCCGTTCCTCAATTTAGATGCCCGAAACTTCAAATTCACCGATAGTTACGTCCTTTAAAACTCGAGTCTTTTCTTGTGTACGAATCTCTATATGATTGTAGCATCGTGAGTCCGATTACCGTTCGATCACCTTCATATCCTTTATCTGAGTCTGTTGCATGATCAGATATCTTATAGCCTACCAGTTCCTCAATTCGGATGCCCAAAACTTCAAATGTACCGTTTGTTACGTCCTTTAAAACTCGAGTCATTTGTTGTGTACGAATCTCTATGTGATTGTCGCATCGTGAGTCCGATTACCTTTCGATCAGCTTCATATCCTTTATCTGAGTTTGTTGCATGATCAGATAACTTATGGCTTTCCCGTTCCTCAATTCGGATGCCCGAAACTTCAAATGCACCGATAGTTACGTCCTTTAAAACTCGAGTCTTTTGTTGTGTACGAATCTCTATGTGATTGTCGCATCGTGAGTCCGATTACCTTTCGATCAGCTTCATATCCTTTATCCGAGTCTGATGCATGCTCAGATATCTTATGGCTTTTCCGTTCCTCAATTCGGATGCCCGAAACTTCAAATGCCCCGATAGTTACGTCCTTTAAAACTCGAGTCTTTTGTTGTGTACGAATCTCTATGTGATTGTCGCATCGTGAGTCCGATTACCTTTCGATCAGCTTCATATCCTTTATCCGAGTCTGATGCATGCTCAGATATCTTATGGCTTTTCCGTTCCTCAATTCGGATGCCCGAAACTTCAAATGCACCGATAGTTACGTCCTTTAAAACTAGAGTCTTTTCTTGTGTACGAATCTCTATATGATTGTCGCATCGTGAGTCCGATTACCGTTCGATCAACTTCATATCCTTTATCTGAGTCTGTAGCATGATCAGATATCTTATGGCCTTCAAGTTCCTCAATTCGGATGCCCAAAACTTCAAATGTACCGATTGTTACGTCCTTTAAAACTCGAGTCTTTTGTTGTGTACGAATCTCTATGTGATTGTCGCATCGTGAGTCCGATTACCTTTTGATCAGCTTCATATCTTTTATCTGAGTCTGTTGCATGATCAGATATCTTATGGCTTTCCCGTTCCTCAATTTAGATGCCCGAAACTTCAAATTCACCGATAGTTACGTCCTTTAAAACTCGAGTCTTTTCTTGTGTACGAATCTCTATATGATTGTAGCATCGTGAGTCCGATTACCGTTCGATCACCTTCATATCCTTTATCTGAGTCTGTTGCATGATCAGATATCTTATAGCCTACCAGTTCCTCAATTCGGATGCCCAAAACTTCAAATGTACCGTTTGTTACGTCCTTTAAAACTCGAGTCATTTGTTGTGTACGAATCTCTATGTGATTGTCGCATCGTGAGTCCGATTACCTTTCGATCAGCTTCATATCCTTTATCTGAGTTTGTTGCATGATCAGATAACTTATGGCTTTCCCGTTCCTCAATTCGGATGCCCGAAACTTCAAATGCACCGATAGTTACGTCCTTTAAAACTCGAGTCTTTTGTTGTGTACGAATCTCTATGTGATTGTCGCATCGTGAGTCCGATTACCTTTCGATCAGCTTCATATCCTTTATCCGAGTCTGATGCATGCTCAGATATCTTATGGCTTTTCCGTTCCTCAATTCGGATGCCCGAAACTTCAAATGCACCGATAGTTACGTCCTTTAAAACTAGAGTCTTTTCTTGTGTACTAATCTCTTTATGATTGTCGCATCGTGAGTCCGATTACCGTTCGATCACCTTCGTATCCTTTATCTGAGTCTGTTGCATGATCAGATATCTTATGACCTTCCAGTTCCTCAATTCGGATGCCCAAAAATTCAAATGCACCGATAGTTACGTCCATTAAAACTCGATTCTTTTCTTGAGTACGAATCTCTATATGACTGTCGCACTGTTATTCCGATTACCGTTCGATCAGCTTCATATCCTTTATCTTAGTCCGTTGCATGATCAGATATCTTATGGCTTTCCCGTTCCTCAATTCAGATGCCCGAAACTTCAAATTCACCGATATTTACGTCCTTCAAAACTCGAGTCTTTTCTTGTGTACGAATCTCTATATGATTGTCGCATCGTGAGTCCGATTACCGTTCGATCACCTTCGTATCCTTTATCTGAGTCTGTTGCATGATAAGATATCTTATGGTCTACCAGTTCCTCAATTCGGATGCCCAAAACTTAAAATGCACCGATGGTTACGTCCTTTAAAACTCGAGTCTTTTGTTGTGTACGAATCTCTATGTGATTGTCGCATCGTGAGTCCGATTACCTTTCGATCAGCTTCATATCCTTTATCTGAGTCTGTTGCATGATCAGATATCTTATGGCTTTCCCGTTCCTCAATTCGGATGCCCGAAACTTCAAATGCACCGATAGTTACGTCCTTTAAAACTCGAGTCTTTTGTTGTGTACGAATCTCTATGTGATTGTCGCATCGTGAGTCCGATTACCTTTCGATCAGCTTCATATCCTTTATCTGAGTCTGATGCATGATCAGATATCTTATGGCTTTCCCGTTCCTCAATTCGGATGCCCGAAACTTCAAATGCACCGATAGTTACGTCCTTTAAAACTCGAATCTTTTCTTGTGTAGTAATCTCTTTATGATTGTCGCATCGTGAGTCCTATTACCGTTCGATCACCTTCGTATCCTTTATCTGAGTCTGTTGCATGATCAGATATCTTATGGCCTTCCAGTTCCTCAATTCGGATGCCCAAAACTTCAAATGTACCGATAGTTACGTCCATTAAAACTCGAGCCTTTTCTTGTGTACGAATCTCTATATGATTGTCGCATCGTGAGTCCGATTACCGTTCGATCACCTTCATATCCGTTATCTGAGTCTTTTGCATGATCAGATATCTTATGGCCTTCAAGTTCCTCAATTCGGATGCCCAAAACTTCAAATGTACCGATTGTTACGTCCGTTAAAACTCGAGTCTTTTCTTGTGTACGAGTCTCTATATGATTGTCGCATCGTGAGTCCGATTACCGTTCGATTACCTTCATATCCCTTATCTGAGTTTGTTGCATGATCTGATATCTTCTGGCCTTCCAATTCCTCAATTCGGATGCCCAAAACATCAAATGTACCGATAGTTACGTCCTTTAAAACTTGATTCTTTTCTTGTGTACGAATCTCTATATGATTGTCGCACTGTAATTCCGATTACCGTTCGATCAGCTTCATATCCTTTATCTTAGTCTGTTGCGTGATCAGATATCTTATGGCTTTCCCGTTCCTTAATTCGGATGCCCAAAACTTCAAATGCACCGATAGTTACGTCCTTTAAAACTCGAGTCTTTTCTTGTGTACGAATCTCTATATGATTGTCGCATCGTGAGTCCGATTACCGTTCAATCATCTTCATATCCTTTATCTGAGTCTGTTGCATGATCAGAAGTTTTATGGCTTTCCCGTTCCTCAATTCAGATGCCCGAAACTTCAAATTCACCGATAGTTACGTCCTTTAAAACTCGAGTCTTTTCTTGTGTACGAATCTCTATATGATTGTCGCATCGTGAGTCCGATTACCGTTCAATCACCTTCATATCCTTTATCTGAGTGTGTTGCATGATCAGATATCTTATGGCTTTCCCGTTCCTTAATTCGGATGCCCAAAACTTAAATGCACCGATAGTTACGTCCTTTAAAACTCGAGTCTTTTGTTGTGTACGAATCTCTATGTGATTGTCGCATCGTGAGTCCGATTACCTTTCGATCAGCTTCATATCCTTTATCCGAGTCTGATGCATGCTCAGATATCTTATGGCTTTTCCGTTCCTCAATTCGGATGCCCGAAACTTCAAATGCACCGATAGTTACGTCCTTTAAAACTAGAGTCTTTTCTTGTGTACTAATCTCTTTATGATTGTCGCATCGTGAGTCCGATTACCGTTCGATCACCTTCGTATCCTTTATCAGAGTCTGTTGCATGATCAGATATCTTATGACCTTCCAGTTCCTCAATTCGGATGCCCAAAAATTCAAATGCACCGATAGTTACGTCCATTAAAACTCGATTCTTTTCTTGTGTACGAATCTCTATATGACTGTCGCACTGTTATTCCGATTACCGTTCGATCAGCTTCATATCCTTTATCTTAGTCTGTTGCATGATCAGATATCTTATGGCTTTCCCGTTCCTCAATTCAGATGCCCGAAACTTCAAATTCACCGATAGTTACGTCCTTTAAAACTCGAGTCTTTTCTTGTGTACGAATCTCTATATGATGGTCGCATCGTGAGTCCGATTACCGTTCGATCACCTTCGTATCCTTTATCTGAGTCTGTTGCATGATAAGATATCTTATGGTCTACCAGTTCCTCAAATCGGATGCCCAAAACTTAAAATGCACCGATTGTTACGTCCTTTAAAACTCGAGTCTTTTGTTGTGTACGAATCTCTATGTGATTGTCGCATCGTGAGTCCGATTACCTTTCGATCAGCTTCATATCCTTTATCTGAGTCTGTTGCATGATCAGATATCTTATGGCTTTCCCGTTCGTCAATTCGGATGCCCGAAACTTCAAATGCACCGATAGTTACGTCCTTTAAAACTCGAGTCTTTTGTTGTGTACGAATCTCTATGTGATTGTCGCATCGTGAGTCCGATTACCTTTCGATCAGCTTCATATCCTTTATCTGAGTCTGATGCATGATCAGATATCTTATGGCTTTCCCGTTCCTCAATTCGGATGCCCGAAACTTCAAATGCACCGATAGTTACGTCCTTTAAAACTCGAATCTTTTCTTGTGTAGTAATCTCTTTATGATTGTCGCATCGTGAGTCCGATTACCGTTCGATCACCTTCGTATCCTTTATCTGAGTCTGTTGCATGATTTGATATCTTATGGCCTTCCAGTTCCTCAATTCGGATGCCCAAAACTTCAAATGTACCGATAGTTACGTCCATTAAAACTCGAGCCTTTTCTTGTGTAGGAATCTCTATATGATTGTCGCATCGTGAGTCCGATTACCGTTCGATCACCTTCATATCCCTTATCTGAGTCTATTGCATGATCAGATATCTTATGGCCTTCCAGTTCCTCAATTCGGATGCCCAAAACTTCAAATGTACCGATTGTTACGTCCTTTAAAACTCGAGTCTTTTCTTGTGTACGAATCTCTATATGATTGTCGCACTGTAATTCCGATTACCGTTCGATCAGCTTCATATCCTTTATCTTAGTCTGTTGCGTGATCAGATATCTTATGGCTTTCCCGTTCCTTAATTCGGATGCCCAAAACTTCAAATGCACCGATAGTTACGTCCTTTAAAACTCGAGTCTTTTCTTGTGTACGAATCTCTATATGATTGTCGCATCGTGAGTCCGATTACCGTTCAATCATCTTCATATCCTTTATCTGAGTCTGTTGCATGATCAGAAGTTTTATGGCTTTCCCGTTCCTCAATTCAGATGCCCGAAACTTCAAATTCACCGATAGTTACGTCCTTTAAAACTCGAGTCTTTTCTTGTGTACGAATCTCTATATGATTGTCGCATCGTGAGTCCGATTACCGTTCAACCACCTTCATATCCTTTATCTGAGTGTGTTGCATGATCAGATATCTTATGGCTTTCCCGTTCCTTAATTCGGATGCCCAAAACTTAAATGCACCGATAGTTACGTCCTTTAAAACTCGAGTCTTTTGTTGTGTACGAATCTCTATGTGATTGTCGCATCGTGAGTCCGATTACCTTTCGATCAGCTTCATATCCTTTATCCGAGTCTGATGCATGCTCAGATATCTTATGGCTTTTCCGTTCCTCAATTCGGATGCCCGAAACTTCAAATGCACCGATAGTTACGTCCTTTAAAACTAGAGTCTTTTCTTGTGTACTAATCTCTTTATGATTGTCGCATCGTGAGTCCGATTACCGTTCGATCACCTTCGTATCCTTTATCAGAGTCTGTTGCATGATCAGATATCTTATGACCTTCCAGTTCCTCAATTCGGATGCCCAAAAATTCAAATGCACCGATAGTTACGTCCATTAAAACTCGATTCTTTTCTTGTGTACGAATCTCTATATGACTGTCGCACTGTTATTCCGATTACCGTTCGATCAGCTTCATATCCTTTATCTTAGTCTGTTGCATGATCAGATATCTTATGGCTTTCCCGTTCCTCAATTCAGATGCCCGAAACTTCAAATTCACCGATAGTTACGTCCTTTAAAACTCGAGTCTTTTCTTGTGTACGAATCTCTATATGATGGTCGCATCGTGAGTCCGATTACCGTTCGATCACCTTCGTATCCTTTATCTGAGTCTGTTGCATGATAAGATATCTTATGGTCTACCAGTTCCTCAAATCGGATGCCCAAAACTTAAAATGCACCGATTGTTACGTCCTTTAAAACTCGAGTCTTTTGTTGTGTACGAATCTCTATATGATTGTCGCATCGTGAGTCCGATTACCTTTCGATCAGCTTCATATCCTTTATCTGAGTCTGTTGCATGATCAGATATCTTATGGCTTTCCCGTTCGTCAATTCGGATGCCCGAAACTTCAAATGCACCGATAGTTACGTCCTTTAAAACTCGAGTCTTTTGTTGTGTACGAATCTCTATGTGATTGTCGCATCGTGAGTCCGATTACCTTTCGATCAGCTTCATATCCTTTATCTGAGTCTGATGCATGATCAGATATCTTATGGCTTTCCCGTTCCTCAATTCGGATGCCCGAAACTTCAAATGCACCGATAGTTACGTCCTTTAAAACTCGAATCTTTTCTTGTGTAGTAATCTCTTTATGATTGTCGCATCGTGAGTCCGATTACCGTTCGATCACCTTCGTATCTTTTATCTGAGTCTGTTGTATGATCTGATATCTTATGGCCTTCCAGTTCCTCAATTCGGATGCCCAAAACTTCAAATGTACCGATAGTTACGTCCATTAAAACTCGAGCCTTTTCTTGTGTACGAATCTCTATATGATTGTCGCATCGTGAGTCCGATTACCGTTCGATCACCTTCATATCCCTTATCTGAGTCTATTGCATGATCAGATATCTTATGGCCTTCCAGTTCCTCAATTCGGATGCCCAAAACTTCAAATGTACCGATTGTTACGTCCTTTAAAACTCGAGTCTTTTCTTGTGTACGAGTCTCTATATGATTGTCGCATCGTGAGTCGGATTACCGTTCGATTACCTTCATATCCCTTATCTGAGTTTGTTGCATGATCTGATATCTTCTGGCCTTCCAATTCCTCAATTCGGATGCCCAAAACATCAAATGTACCGATAGTTACGTCCTTTAAAACTCGATTCTTTTCTTGTGTACGAATCTCTATATGATTGTCGCACTGTAATTCCGATTACCGTTCGATCAGCTTCATATCCTTTATCTTAGTCTGTTGCATGATCAGATATCTTATGGCTTTCCCGTTCCTTAATTCGGATGCCCAAAACTTCAAATGCACCGATAGTTACGTCCTTTAAAACTCGAGTCTTTTCTTGTGTACGAATCTCTATATGATTGTCGCATCGTGAGTCCGATTACCGTTCAATCATCTTCATATCCGTTATCTGATTCTGTTGCATGATCAGAAGTTTTATGGCTTTCCCGTTCCTCAATTCAGATGCCCGAAACTTCAAATTCACCGATAGTTACGTCCTTTAAAACTCGAGTCTTTTCTTGTGTACGAATCTCTATATGATTGTCGCATCGTGAGTCCGATTACCTTTCAATCACCTTCATATCCTTTATCTGAGTGTGTTGCATGATCAGATATCTTATGGCCTTCCAGTTCCTCAATTCGGATGCCCAAAATTCAAATGCACCGATAGTTACGTCCATTAAAACTCGATTCTTTTCTTGTGTACGAATCTCTATATGACTGTCGCACTGTTATTCCGATTACCGTTCGATCAGCTTCATATCCTTTATCTGAGTCTGTTGCATGATCAGATATCTTATGGGTTTCCCGTTCCTCAATTCAGATGCCCGAAACTTCAAATGCACCGATAGTTACGTCCTTTAAAACTCGAGTCTTTTCTTGTGTACGAATCTCTATATGATTGTCGCATCGTGAGTCCGATTACCGTTCGATCAACTTCATATCCTTTATCTGAGTCTGTAGCTTGATCAGATATCTTATGGCCTTCCAGTTCCTCAATTCGGATGCCCAAAACTTCAAATGTACCGATTGTTACGTCCTTTAAAACTCGAGTCTTTTCTTGTGTACGAATCTCTATATGATTGTCGCATCGTGAGTCCGATTACCGTTCGATCACCTTCGTATCCTTTATCTGAGTCTGTTGCATGATCAGATATCTTATGGCCTTCCAGTTCCTCAATTCGGATGCCCAAAACTTCAAATGTACCGATTGTTACGTCCTTTAAAACTCGAGTCTTTTCTTGTGTACGAGTCTCTTTATGATTGTCGCATCGTGAGTCCGATTACCGTTCGATCACCTTCATATCCCTTATCTGAGTTTGTTGCATGATCTGATATCTTCTGGCCTTCGAGTTCCTCAATTCGGATGCCCAAAACTTCATATGTACCGATAGTTATGTCCTTTAAAACTCGATTCTTTTCTTGTGTACGAATCTCTATATGATTGTCGCACTGTTATTCCGATTTACCGTTCGATCAGCTTCATATCCTTTATCTGAGTCTGTTGCATGATCAGATATCTTATGGCTTTCCCGTTCCTTAATTCGGATGCCCAAAACGTCAAATGCACCGATAGTTACGTCCTTTAAAACTCGCGTCTTTTCTTGGGTACGAATCTCTATATGATTGTCGCATCGTGAGTCCGATTACCGTTCAATCACCTTCATATCCTTTATCTGAGTGTGTTGCATGATCAGATATCTTATGGCCTTCCAGTTCCTAAATTCGGATGCCCAAAATTCAAATGCACCGATAGTTACGTCCATTAAAACTCGATTCTTTTCTTGTGTACGAATCTCTATATGACTGTCGCACTGTTATTCCGATTACCGTTCGATCAGCTTCATATCCTTTATCTGAGTCTGTTGCATGATCAGAATTCTTATGGGTTTCCCGTTCCTCAATTCGGATGCCCGAAACTTCAAATGCACCGATAGTTACGTCCTTTAAAACTCGAGTCTTTTCTTGTGTACGAATCTCTATATGATTGTCGCATCGTGAGTCCGGTTACCGTTCGATCAACTTCATATCCTTTATCTGAGTCTGTAGCTTGATCAGATATCTTATGGCCTTCCAGTTCCTCAATTCGGATGCCCAAAACTTCAAATGTACCGATTGTTACGTCCTTTAAAACTCGAGTCTTTTCTTGTGTACGAATCTCTATATGATTGTCGCATCGTGAGTCCGATTACCGTTCGATCACCTTCGTATCCTTTATCTGAGTCTGTTGCATGATCAGATATCTTATGGCCTTCCAGTTCCTCAATTCGGATGCCCAAAACTTCAAATGTACCGATTGTTACGTCCTTTAAAACTCGAGTCTTTTCTTGTGTACGAGTCTCTTTATGATTGTCGCATCGTGAGTCCGATTACCGTTCGATCACCTTCATATCCCTTATCTGAGTTTGTTGCATGATCTGATATCTTCTGGCCTTCGAGTTCCTCAATTCGGATGCCCAAAACTTCATATGTACCGATAGTTATGTCCTTTAAAACTCGATTCTTTTCTTGTGTACGAATCTCTATATGATTGTCGCACTGTTATTCCGATTTACCGTTCGATCAGCTTCATATCCTTTATCTGAGTCTGTTGCATGATCAGATATCTTATGGCTTTCCCGTTCCTTAATTCGGATGCCCAAAACGTCAAATGCACCGATAGTTACGTCCTTTAAAACTCGCGTCTTTTCTTGGGTACGAATCTCTATATGATTGTCGCATCGTGAGTCCGATTACCGTTCAATCACCTTCATATCCTTTATCTGAGTGTGTTGCATGATCAGATATCTTATGGCCTTCCAGTTCCTAAATTCGGATGCCCAAAATTCAAATGCACCGATAGTTACGTCCATTAAAACTCGATTCTTTTCTTGTGTACGAATCTCTATATGACTGTCGCACTGTTATTCCGATTACCGTTCGATCAGCTTCATATCCTTTATCTGAGTCTGTTGCATGATCAGAATTCTTATGGGTTTCCCGTTCCTCAATTCGGATGCCCGAAACTTCAAATGCACCGATAGTTACGTCCTTTAAAACTCGAGTCTTTTCTTGTGTACGAATCTCTATATGATTGTCGCATCGTGAGTCCGGTTACCGTTCGATCAACTTCATATCCTTTATCTGAGTCTGTAGCTTGATCAGATATCTTATGGCCTTCCAGTTCCTCAATTCGGATGCCCAAAACTTCAAATGTACCGATTGTTACGTCCTTTAAAACTCGAGTCTTTTCTTGTGTACGAATCTCTATATGATTGTCGCATCGTGAGTCCGATTACCGTTCGATCACCTTCGTATCCTTTATCTGAGTCTGTTGCATGATCAGATATCTTATGGCCTTCCAGTTCCTCAATTCGGATGCCCAAAACTTCAAATGTACCGATTGTTACGTCCTTTAAAACTCGAGTCTTTTCTTGTGTACGAGTCTCTTTATGATTGTCGCATCGTGAGTCCGATTACCGTTCGATCACCTTCATATCCCTTATCTGAGTTTGTTGCATGATCTGATATCTTCTGGCCTTCGAGTTCCTCAATTCGGATGCCCAAAACTTCATATGTACCGATAGTTATGTCCTTTAAAACTCGATTCTTTTCTTGTGTACGAATCTCTATATGATTGTCGCACTGTTATTCCGATTTACCGTTCGATCAGCTTCATATCCTTTATCTGAGTTTGTTGCATGATCAGATATCTTATGGCTTTCCCGTTCCATAATTCGGATGCCCAAAACGTCAAATGCACCGATAGTTACGTCCTTTAAAACTCGAGTCTTTTCTTGTGTACGAATCTCTATATGATTGTCGCATCGTGAGTCCGATTACCGTTCGACCACCTTCATATCCTTTACCTGTGTCTGTTGCATGATAAGATGTCTTATGGCTTTCCCGTTCCTCAATTCAGATGCCCGAAACTTCAAATTCACCGATAGTTACGTCCTTTAAAACTCGAGTCTTTTCTTGTGTACGAATCTCTATATGATTGTCGCATCGTGAGTCCGATTACCGTTCGATCAACTTCGTATCCTTTATCTGAGTCTGTAGCATGATCAGATATCTTATGGCCTTCCAGTTCCTCAATTCGGATGCCCAAAACTTCAAATGTACCGATTGTTACGTCCTTTAAAACTCGAGTCTTTTCTTGTGTACAAATCTCTACGTCATTGTCGCATCGTGAGTCCGATTACCGTTCGATCAACTTCATATCCTTTATCTGAGTCTGTAGCATGATCAGATATCTTATGGCCTTCCAGTTCCTCAATTCGGATGCCCAAAACTTCAAATGTACCGATTGTTACGTCCTTTAAAACTCGAGTCTTTTCTTGTGTACGAATCTCTATATGATTGTCGCATCGTGAGTCCGATTACCGTTCGATCACCTTCGTATCCTTTATCTGAGTCTGTTGCATGATCAGATATCTTATGGCCTTCCAGTTCCTCAATTCGGATGCCCAAAACTTCAAATGTACCGATTGTTACGTCCTTTAAAACTCGAGTCTTTTCTTGTGTACGAGTCTCTTTATGATTGTCGCATCGTGAGTCCGATTACCGTTCGATCACCTTCATATCCCTTATCTGAGTTTGTTGCATGATCTGATATCTTCTGGCCTTCGAGTTCCTCAATTCGGATGCCCAAAACTTCATATGTACCGATAGTTATGTCCTTTAAAACTCGATTCTTTTCTTGTGTACGAATCTCTATATGATTGTCGCACTGTTATTCCGATTTACCGTTCGATCAGCTTCATATCCTTTATCTGAGTCTGTTGCATGATCAGATATCTTATGGCTTTCCCGTTCCTTAATTCGGATGCCCAAAACGTCAAATGCACCGATAGTTACGTCCTTTAAAACTCGCGTCTTTTCTTGGGTACGAATCTCTATATGATTGTCGCATCGTGAGTCCGATTACCGTTCAATCACCTTCATATCCTTTATCTGAGTGTGTTGCATGATCAGATATCTTATGGCCTTCCAGTTCCTAAATTCGGATGCCCAAAATTCAAATGCACCGATAGTTACGTCCATTAAAACTCGATTCTTTTCTTGTGTACGAATCTCTATATGACTGTCGCACTGTTATTCCGATTACCGTTCGATCAGCTTCATATCCTTTATCTGAGTCTGTTGCATGATCAGAATTCTTATGGGTTTCCCGTTCCTCAATTCGGATGCCCGAAACTTCAAATGCACCGATAGTTACGTCCTTTAAAACTCGAGTCTTTTCTTGTGTACGAATCTCTATATGATTGTCGCATCGTGAGTCCGGTTACCGTTCGATCAACTTCATATCCTTTATCTGAGTCTGTAGCTTGATCAGATATCTTATGGCCTTCCAGTTCCTCAATTCGGATGCCCAAAACTTCAAATGTACCGATTGTTACGTCCTTTAAAACTCGAGTCTTTTCTTGTGTACGAATCTCTATATGATTGTCGCATCGTGAGTCCGATTACCGTTCGATCACCTTCGTATCCTTTATCTGAGTCTGTTGCATGATCAGATATCTTATGGCCTTCCAGTTCCTCAATTCGGATGCCCAAAACTTCAAATGTACCGATTGTTACGTCCTTTAAAACTCGAGTCTTTTCTTGTGTACGAGTCTCTTTATGATTGTCGCATCGTGAGTCCGATTACCGTTCGATCACCTTCATATCCCTTATCTGAGTTTGTTGCATGATCTGATATCTTCTGGCCTTCGAGTTCCTCAATTCGGATGCCCAAAACTTCATATGTACCGATAGTTATGTCCTTTAAAACTCGATTCTTTTCTTGTGTACGAATCTCTATATGATTGTCGCACTGTTATTCCGATTTACCGTTCGATCAGCTTCATATCCTTTATCTGAGTTTGTTGCATGATCAGATATCTTATGGCTTTCCCGTTCCATAATTCGGATGCCCAAAACGTCAAATGCACCGATAGTTACGTCCTTTAAAACTCGAGTCTTTTCTTGTGTACGAATCTCTATATGATTGTCGCATCGTGAGTCCGATTACCGTTCGACCACCTTCATATCCTTTACCTGTGTCTGTTGCATGATAAGATGTCTTATGGCTTTCCCGTTCCTCAATTCAGATGCCCGAAACTTCAAATTCACCGATAGTTACGTCCTTTAAAACTCGAGTCTTTTCTTGTGTACGAATCTCTATATGATTGTCGCATCGTGAGTCCGATTACCGTTCGATCAACTTCGTATCCTTTATCTGAGTCTGTAGCATGATCAGATATCTTATGGCCTTCCAGTTCCTCAATTCGGATGCCCAAAACTTCAAATGTACCGATTGTTACGTCCTTTAAAACTCGAGTCTTTTCTTGTGTACAAATCTCTACGTCATTGTCGCATTGTTAGTCCGATTACCGTTTGATCAGCTTCATATCCTTTATCTGAGTCTGTTGCATGATCAGATATCTTATGGCTTTCTCGTTCCTCAATTCAGATGCCCGAAACTTCAAATTCACCGATAGTTACGTCCTTAATACTCGAGTCTTTTCTTGTGTACGATTCTCTATATGATTGTCGCATCGTGAGTCCGATTACCGTTCGATCACCTTCATATCCTTTATCTGAGTCTGTTGCATGATCAGATATCTGATGGCCTACTAGTTCCTCAATTCGGATGCCCAAAACTTCAAATGTACCGATTGTTACGTCCTTCAAAACTCGAGTCTTTTGTTGTGTACGAATCTCTATGTGATTGTCGCATCGTGAGTCCGATTACCGTTCGATCACCTTCATATCCTTTATCTGAGTCTGTTGCATGATCAGATATCTTATGGCCTACCAGTTCCTCAATTCGGATGCCCAAAACTTCAAATATACCGATTGTTACGTCCTTTAAAACTCGAGTCTTTTGTTGTGTACGAATCTCTATGTGATTGTCGCATCGTGAGTCCGATTACCTTTCGATCAGCTTCATATCCTTTATCTGAGTCTGTTTTATGATCAGATAACTTATGGCTTTCCCGTTCCTCAATTCGGATGCCCGAAACTTCAAATGCACCGATAGATACGTCCTTTAAAACTCGAGTCTTTGTTGTGTACGAATCTCAATGTGATTGTCGCATCGTGAGTCCGATTAGCTTTCGATCAGCTTCATATCCTTTATCTGAGTCTGATGCATGATCAGATATCTTATGGTTTTCCCGTTCCTCAATTCGGATGCCCGAAACTTCAAATGCTCCGATAGTTACGTCCTTTAAAACTCGAGTCTTTTCTTGTGTACTAATCTCTTTATGAATGTCACATCGTGAGTCCGATTACCGTTCGATCACCTTCGTATCCTTTATCTGAGTCTGTTGCATGATCAGATATCTTATGGCCTTCCAGTTCCTCAATTCGGATGCCCAAAACTTCAAATGTACCGATAGTTACGTCCTTTAAAAGTCGAGTCGTTTCTTGTGTACGATTCTCTTAATGATTGTCGCATCGTGAGTCCGATTACCGTTCGATCACCTTCATATCCTTTATCTGAGTCTGTTGCATGATCAGATATCTTATGGCCTTCCAGTTCTGTTAGAGGATGAATTTAACCGAAAACAGGATTATATGATCATACAAGTTACAAAACCTGGTGCGGAAACCCTAGCTTTAAACAAACTGATATAAACTCAAATCAAAACACAATCAAAGTCATTTTCAAACGTTTTCATAGATTAACTTTTGCATAAACTTGATTACAATTGGTTTTAGGTTAATCTAGAACACACACAGACACTCTCAAACTATTCTGGAACCTGACCTCAAAACACACACAACTAATGACACCCTATACAATGCAAAAACACAATTTCTATTTATAGATACTGCACATTCGCCCACATGCACTGGTCGAATGTGGAAGACTTCCACATTCGCCCATATGCATGGTACGAATGTGTTCTTCTGTCAAGCTCCATTTCTACCTTCGCCCACTTCTGTCTTCCTTCGCCCATATTATCTTACCTTCGCCCAGATCAGTTCTACATTCTATCCATCAGCACACTAACACATGTTAATATCCAATCACTAGTCGCAAAACGCATCTACAAACTCCCCCTCGACTATTGATTGGATCGTTTTCTGTCTTCGTCCATGGCTTTATTTAACAACTTGATTCTGAGCTGTTTCTTCTGCTCTTTTGTCATTTCAGGCTCTAACCTTCTCTTCACCGGTTTTGACACATTCGCCATCTTCACCATCTTGCCAAGTTTGCCATCCAAATTGCTCCCAGCATTTATATCATATGCAAAGCAAACACCAACCACTTGAGTATATTTCTTTGCTTGATCTGCGTCATTCGGCTCATGATGAATCGGATTGTAAAAGAGCATGATGATATCTTCGAAAGTACAGTTTATCAACCACATAGGATCAAATACATGAACATGCTTGTATTTATCCTTTCCGTCTCTCAACACAATCACCGCTTCTGCTTTTCTCCAATCATAATACCAGAAGATAAAGTCAGCACTGAAATGTTGTGGCATGGGCATCAAAGGTATTTTCCTCATCACTTCAGGTGCCTTATATATCAAAGTAACCCGCTTCAGCTTGGTTCTGGGATCAATATCCCTATGCACTTTCCTACGGGGATATTGTGGCTTGAATCTACTCCATTTTGTTCTGCTTTCCCAAACCAGCTTGTCTGCGCACCAACCGACATGTGTATTAATAACTGAAGCACCCGACATAGGGAATCTGCATAAATCTCTGACCGCCCAGTACGGTAGAGTTAGCAAATCAATGAATCTGTAGAAGTACAAGATCCCTGATTCCCATTTGGCAGCTAGACACTTCAGCCTGCCTAAATATGTCCACCCGAGAGCTCTGCCCTTGAACTTAGCATTGTGAAATCTATAAAAGTTTCCTTGAGCTTCAGGCTTCGGTCGGTTCTCATCCATTATTCTTAATTTCTTCAAATAATTCTTCAATTCATCAGATTTATTTGAAGATTCTGGCTTATCAGCTCCAAATACTTTCTCTACAAACTCTGCACTTCTTTGCTTGGCCTTCTTCTTCGCCGAAGTGTTTGGAATTTCAGTAAAATCAGGAAATACCACATCTTCATCATTTTGTCTGAAGTATTGTGGGTATTCCTCATGCGTTATGTCTTCAATTTCCACTTCTTCAAATTCAGGGGTATTCTTATCATCTGAGTGACTTCCAATATCCTTTTCAGGAATATGTGGAATCGACTCATCTACAATGAACTCCTCAAACGTTTTCCCTACCCTCTGTGCAAGTCCATCTAAAATCTCCTTTGCCACAGATGCAGGTACTTCCCCTTCTTCAAGATCAGGATCGTTATATTCCAATTCATATCTCATGTCGTCTGTTTGGAATATCTCAGCAAAACGACCTGTGAACTCAATGGTCCATTCTCTTCTTTCCAACATGTCTTTGTACACTTGTTTAGCATCATCAGTCAAGGACCTCACCTTTTCATTCCAGAATATACTTTCATCTGAATCAACGTTCTCACCTTTCTTCTTTGAACTTGATTCTCCAGTATCTTTCTTTTTCTTTGAATGTGGTCTCTTTTCAAATGTAAACTTAGACGTATCATCTCCTCCATCATTATCATCATCACTACTACTATCATCTTCTTTTTGACTTCCCGATCCCTCTGCATCATCATCATCATCCTCCTTATCATCCTCATCATCACTCTTCTCCGATTCTTCATCATCCTCATCATCATCTTTCTCCTTATCTGACTCAGATGGTTCAAAATCAACCTGTTCTTCTTCTTTTTCTTTGTCTTCACCCTCCTTCAACTTGGGTGCAACATTGTACAGGTTATCAATCAATTCACTCAGGCTTTTATTCTCAGCCTTCAATTCTTTGTTGTCTTCTTTAATCAACTTTAGCCTGTTCTTGTTTCTTGAACATTTTCCTTCAAGCTTTTTATTCTTTGCTTCTAGCTTCTTTACTTTCTCATCAATCTCATCCTGATATGACTTTGAAGCTACCACAATCTGAAGCATCTTTTCTTCATTCTGCTTGAACTTGGCTATTTCAGCTTGTTGAGCCATAATCATCTTCATCATATCATCCATCTTCTTGTTCACCTGCTTCATAACATCATCATCCACAATGACTTTCTTGGATTTGGATCTAGATGGCTCAACTTCAGTTTCCTTTTCTTTCTGAGGCTTTCTAAACATGTCAAGTACATTATCCAGTGCAACATTGAATTCATCAACTGGTAATGTTTCTGCCTCTTTAGATTTCTTCTGTTTCTTGGCGACTGGTGAAGATAACTTTGATGACGTACCAGCTTCGGGTACTCTTTTGCCTCTCAAGAGTTGAGCTAACTCTTTCTCTCTCAGCTGCTTTGTACTTGTTTTCTTAGCCATGGTCTTGTGCTTAGGCTTGGGTAAGTTCACTACTACAGTCTCTCCTTCATTCAACTCGTCCATATTCAAACCTAAACCTTCATCTTCAGCATCAACAGACTTCTTGCTTTTCTCAGCTTCTTCAATAGATCTGTTTAATGATTCAGACTCACCAACCATAGTGGCCTTACGTTTGGTGGCCCGGACATTCTCAGCATCCGAATCCCATTGTTCTTCAACCTCTGTCTCCTCCGAATCCACTGATTCTTCATCCACCAAACTAGTACCTTTCTTAGCAGTTGATTTCTTTCTAACCACCTGTTGCTTTGAACTTTCCTGATCAGTCTTTCCCTTACCCTTCCCTTTGGCTCCGGGATTGACCACTTGCCTCTTCCTCTTAGTATTAGCATCAGCATATACTAAGGGATCATCGTTATCAGAATCACTATTAGGATGCCTAGCTGTATTCTTTCCTGGATCAGTGTAATCCTCTCTAGCTAAGGCTCCAAACAACCTTCTGTACGGTGGCCTTTCATTGTCTGGCACACCCTTGTATCCCTTCATTCTAACCAATGTACGAATGTTCATGTGATCTAGAGCAAGTATCTGTGTTGGATCTTTCCTCAGATTTGGATACTTGTGATCAAAGATCATCATCAGGAATCTTGGGTATAACATGAAATATTTCTTCTTTAACCCCTTCAGCATCTCCAACATATGATCCAATATCATTCCAGAAACGTTAAATGGTTTGTTGAGGGTCAACGCAACCATTAACGAACTCAAACTCTTCCTCATTACGTCATAGCCTCCACTAACACATCCAAACACATGAATGATGACGTGAGCAAAATATTTAAACTGCACACTCAGTTTCCCTTTGTACATTGAACCATCAGTAATAGGTCCTTTGTATTTCATCCTGAGGAAACAAGCTTTCTGCTCAGTCCACGAAAGTTCTCTTGGATCTTCGCTTACTTCAAACTTTATCTGGAGTGCTTCTCTGATATCAGACTCTGTAATGAACATCTCCATATCTTGAATTTTGCTTCGTATAATGGTCTGATTATCCAAAAAGTCATACTTCGCATTGTTGTAAAAATCTTCAACTGTATCCTTGTAGATAATAGTTGGAGTAGCCAAAGCATACACTACTCTGCTTCTCTTCAAGAACTTGATTATGTCAGTAAACTCAACATTCTTCTCTACGTCCCCTAGATAAGCACATCAATTATGATTCTTCTCGAACGGCCATTTGCTTTTGCTCGACGATTCACCTTCTTGAACATTTTCTGGGACTGGATCTGGAACAACAGTCTCAATTGGAATTTCAACATTCTCTTGTTCTTCAGCCATCTGTACATCAAGATCAAAAACAAACGTCAAAACACGAATTCGACAAAAATTTAAAAATTTTAAGATTTTAGGGTTCTACATTCGCCCCTTTTATCAAGGTCGAATGTAAGTTTTTCTGGTCGAATGTAAAACTTTTTGGTCGAATGTGAAATGATATTATATAAAAATATACATTCGCCCATTTTGAAGTTCATTCGTCCAAACATTTTCCACCTTCGCCCAATCGAAGACCCGAAGGTGAATTTGTTCTTCCCCAAAATTCAAAAATTTTGCAAATCTGTTTTTAACACTTTGTTTCAACCATGTTCTAAATTGGCCGATTAAGACTCGTAGATAACCAATTGCCTTTAAAATTCATTCTACATCAGTTTTTAAAGACGAATTAGGTTTTTATGGTTTTAATCATTCAATCAATCATCTGTTGATGTTATAAACCTAATTCACTATACTATCTCCCCCTAAAACTGATGTTGAGTGAATGTCTATCAAAATTAAACATGAACAAACACTCTAAGATCATGAAATCTAAAACCCTAGGTCCGGTCATGAAAACGACGATTCCAGGCTCAATCTGTGTCCATTACCTGTAAAATTTGTATGGAAATGATCAGTAGAACGTAGTGAACAAAAGCCACAAGAAAAATTCAACAAAGCAACAAGGTTTTGTACTTAGTAAAAATTTTGAAAAATTTCGAATGAGAGGACGAATCTGCTATCAGCTTTATAAAGGCAGCTACATTCGCCCGTTTGGGGTGGACGAATGTGAGAGAATTCCACATTCGCCCCAAATGAATGGCACGAATGTAAAACTTGTTCACCCGAAAGTGGATTTTTATTAATAAACCCACATTCGTCCGTTTGAAACAGCCCGAAGGTAGAGATTTTTCCACATTCGACCCATTTAAGGGGCGAATGTGAAATGGAAAAATCTGAAAATTTTGCCAAATCACGAATTCGAATCCCGTTCAACATTTTTCAATCCGTTAAGCTTCCAAAACTCATATTTTCACATTTTGAATGATACAAAGCCCAGATGGTGTTGTCAAATCTCAGAAATTGACTATCAAGCATCCCCGGTTATCAAAAATAAAGCAGAAATGCAAAAATTTTGGATTTTTCTGAAATTTTATCAAAACACACCTAAAATTATTTTGGATTTTGTATCTTTTTGACAATAAAAGTAAATTGCATCAAAGTAAAATGCATCAAAGTAAATGAAAGCAGTAAACATTTTGTGATGTCCGGTAAGAGGATCATATCAGTTTTCTGAGAAATCTGATCACAGCGTTGATCTATTTGTTTAATATTATCATTAGAAACAGTATGTGACACGGCAATTGCTGATATTGTGGTCCACGTAAGCTCAACATGCAGACAATTACGCAATGCTTTAAAATGATACGAGTTAGGTGTATTAGACTAACACGATGTGGTGCCCACACACACGACATACTCCCGTATCAAGAAATTGCACAAAGCTTCATCGTAACGCGTGATTATGCCAGAGTTATCCGTAAAAGTTACAAAGTATATAGCACAGAGGTGTACAGGTCAGCAATTGAATGCAGCAGAGTAACATGTGCATATACACTAGGTTGAGGCTGATATTAATCACTGATTTGCATCAGATGATCAATACGATGTAATAATGATCTTTGATCAATGAAAACATAAAGTTCCTCACTTCGGTAACTTCCGGTTTTGGCAATTAAGCTCTTTTAGCAAATATTCTGATAAAACTAGGTCCGTAAATCAATACGACAAAAGTTTATCAGAATATCCCGGATAACCATAACATAACGACCCGAAACCTCAGATTTTGGCAATCCTATCAAACGAAATTACGGTACTAAGACCATATGCCCATGAGGTGTTCAGCCACGAACGCGTAGCTCGTTATGTTTGTATCACTAATGCACGCAATATTTAGTCTACGAAGCCTATCAGCATATCACACGTATTCAACACACGCCTCATATACTATACAATTCTTTAGCCTGTGTCAGATCCCCACTGATGTACTGTCATTTCCTCTTTTTATCCAGGAAATCATTTTTGATTTTCTAATTTTTAGGTCTTTTTGAATTTTACAATGTTTTTGGTTTTTCTGGTAAAATGGCTCCCCCTAAAATAAAGAACATATTTTTGGGTTTTTAATTTTTCTGAAAAACAAAATAAAAACAAAAATTTGAAAGAAACAATCCACTCGAAAGCATCAACTTCTTTGAAGATTAAACAATCCCCTCGAAAGCATCAACGTCTTTGAGGATTACGATAGTAAAGAGAAATTCCCAATTAGCAAAGAGAAATTCCCAATTAGCAAAATATAAAAACTAAAAACTAAAAAAACGATAAACCGAGGTGCCGATTAGTCCTGTTTTTCCTTTATATTGTTTACTTTTAAAAGATATTCAAAGCGTGATCTGTCAAAAGCTTTTGTAAACAAATCTGCACGTTGGTAGTCAGTATGGATTTTGACCATATCAATCAATTCCTTAGCGTAACAATCACGGATAAAATGATATTTGATCCGGATATGTTTCGCTTTAGAATGATTTTCAGTATTTTTAGTTAATGCAATTGCGGCTTCGTTGTCACAGTGTATAGGGGTTTTAAGAAACTGCAAACCGTAATCCACCATCTGCTGTTGGATCCAGAGTACTTGCGAACAGCAACTCGAGGCTGCAATATACTCGGCTTCACAGGTAGATAGAGCCACGGAAGTCTGTTTCTTGCATTGCCAGGTGATTAACCTGCTCCCTAAAAACTGGCAACCAGCTGTAGTAGATTTGCTATCTTTATCACAGCCGCCCCAATCTGCATCACTAAAAGCAATAAAATCAAAATCATCATCATTAGGGTACCAAAGTCCTTTTGAGGGACAACCCTTCAGATATCTAAGGATACGCTTGATCGCCGTCAGATGACTTTGTTTCGGCTTCGATTGATAACGGGCACAGAGACACGTTGCATACATAATATCTGGTCGAGACGCCGTCAAATACATCAGAGATCCGATGATTGCTCTGTATGTAAATGGGTCCGTCATCTCCCCCTTAGCGTCCACTCCAATCCCGTGATTGGGTTGAATCGGGGTATCCATCGGCTTAGAGTCCTCCATTTGGAACCGGCTCAAGATGTCGGAGACATATTTCGTCTGGTGAATGAAGATCCCGTCGGGTCTTTGGTCCACCTGCAAGCCTAGGAAAAACTGCATCTCCCCCATTGCGCTCATTTCGAACTTTTCCTGCATGACAGTTTCGAACTCCCTGCATAAAAGCTCGTTAGTTGAACCAAATATTATATCATCAACGTAAATCTGCACTAGAAGCAAATCATCTCCCGTCTTCTTCGTAAAGAGGGTGCAATCGACGAGGCCGCGCTTAAATCCTTTGGAGATGAGGTATGTACTTAACTCCTCGTACCACTGTCTCGGAGCCTGGTGCAAACCATATAGAGCTTTGTTCAGCACGTAGACCTTATCCCGGTGGATTGGGTCCTCAAAGCCTGGTGGCTGCCCGACATAAACCTCTTCCTTGACTTTCCCGTAAGAAATGCGCTTTTAACGTCCATTTGATAAACTTTGAATTTCTTGTATGAAGCAAACGCAAGGAACATCCGAATAGCTTCAATTCGTGCTACCGGTGCATAGATTTCGTTATAATCAATCCCTTCGATTTGATGGAAACCCTGCACGACCAATCTGGCTTTGTTACGAACAATAACCCCACGATCATCCTTCTTGCACTTAAACACCCATTTAGTGCCTATCTTCTTCCTATCCGGTGGCAAATCCGTGAGCGTCCAAACTCCCAATTTCTGGAATTGTAATAACTCCTCCTGCATAGCTTCCACCCAGGCATCATCCTTCAAAGCATCCTTGTATGTCCTTGGCTCTACCTGCGACACATAACACGCAAACGACCAATCATTTTGACTACCAGATTGTTGAATTTTGGCATATAATGCTAAAGCACCAAAACTCTCTGGTGAATTAACGCTTTTAAGCTGCCCTCTGGTCATAACACTGCTTCCAGGATCACCGATAACTTGCTCCAGCGGGTGAATACGATGAATCCGAGATTCCGGATAATCAGGTACAGTAACTCCCGTCTGAACAGTCAAGTTCTCTACAGCATCCAGATCATGACCCGTATTTGATGATGAAGCAACATCTGGAGTTGGAGTTGGGTTCACTGGCGGTGCCTCTGGTTCTTCTGCATGCTCAAGAATGACTTCTTCAAATTGTTCATCTTCAGATTCTGAAGAGTCTAGTGAAGTTGAAGCCTCTTGAAACACTTCTTCCTCTTGAATAGGAGCATTGGTATCATTAGAAGCTGGTAGGGGGTTCACGGTGATCGGACGCACCAACGGTGAAGTCGTCGCGTTTTCACACTCGTAAAGTAATCTGATAACAGCTTCTTCAACCAAGCTATCTATATTGAATGATTCAAAGAAATCTTTGTAATCAAACATCCAATCAGGACCCGTGCCTTGCAAATTTTGAGTATATCGTTGAACTTCCACGTTAGCCCAATCCTCCACTCGACGAGTTCGCTTGTTGTATACCCGTTTGAGCGGGGTTGCATATCCAACAAAGTATACCTCCTCAGCTTTAGGACTAAACTTCTCGCTTGGATTCAACATAGTGCATGGCGCCCCAAAAGGTTCTAGATACTCTAAATTCGGCTTTCTTCGGTGTAACAGCTCATAAGATGTTTTACCAAACTTCTTCACTGTTAGAACCCGATTAAGTGTGTAGTTTGCTGCATAAATCGCCTCGTTCCAGAACATTATCGGAAGATTTGAATCAGCGAGCATTGTTCTAGCCGCTTCAATTAGAGTCCTATTCTTTCGTTCAGCAACACCGTTCTGTTGTGGGGTGTACGGAGCCGAATATTCATGATGTATCCCTTTGCTTTCACAAAGTTCATCCATCTTGGCGTTTTTGAACTCCGTCCCATTGTCACTCCGAATTCTCTTAATTTTCACATTGTAGAGATTCTCCAATCGAGTGAACAGAACTTTTAGGTTGTTAAAGGTGTCACTTTTGTTCTGCAAACACATCACCCATGAAAATCTTGAGTAATCGTCAGTGACGACTAAACAATAGAGCTCTCCAAGATGACTTTTGCGCTTGACCGGTCCGAAAAGATCCATGTGCAGTCGCTCAAGTGGCATCTCTACAGAGTTGACTTTCTTCACTTTGTGGGAGTGTTTGTGTTGCTTCCCCTTCTTACAACTTACACACTTGTCATTCAGATGGAAATGTTTCACGTTGACTCCATCGACAAGCCCATTTCTCACAAGTTGATTCATTTTCCTCAGATGAATGTGCCCCATTCTTCGGTGCCACATAATCGATTCTTTCTCTGTCGCTTTTGATAGAAAACATGTTATCTGCCCCTGTGATGTCATCGCCTTGGACATATCAAGAATGTATAGATTGTTGACGCGAGGTGCCTTCAACATTATCCACTCTTTAGGAATTGTGAAGCCCGGTTTCAGAATATAGCAGGATTTGTCATCAAAATGCACAGTAAATTGTTTATCACATATTTGACTGACACTCAACAGATTATAATCGATCTGCTTCACATAAGATATCCGCTCGAAACTCACTATCCCATTGCTCACACTTCCTTCCATTGTGATATATCCACCTTTATTTCCCGCGAAAGCGACATACCCTCCATTGATGTTCTTCACGTCGAACAGCAACGCAAGATCCCCTGTCATGTGGCCTGAAGCTCCACTATCAACAATCCAAAGACTGCTAATAGGGCCAGCTGAAGCTCCCTGCACACAAAAAGTAAAACATTTAGTTCTTTCGGGGGACCCAAGCCTTAGTCTTGGGTCTTGGAACATCGGTTTTCACAGAAACATTGTCACAAACATTTTCAACAACTTTTTGATCAATCTTTTTCTGATTGTTCAAAACAGTTTCCTTTTTCTCATTAACCCTTGAAGTTGAGGCTCCTGGAGTACCATTGGGTGACCAAGATTGTTCAGTTCGTTTCAAAATGCGAATCTGAGACTTTGGGTTCTCAGTCGGTTTCTAAACATTGTTAGCAAATGTAACTTTCTTGGTTACCTTATCTGATTTAACAGACTTAGGTCCAACACTTGATTTGACAATCGGTTTAGATGAAACCTTTTGCCTATCAATTGTTGAGTTCACCACAGGCTTCCTCCATGATTGTTCCATAGCAATTCGATTCCTTCGATCATATTGAATTGGACGATTGTTCCTCATTTGGTGAAAATTGTTTTGATTATAAAACTGTTGTTGTTGATGAACAACCCGTCTATGTGGTGGAACATAATGATCAATCGGTTTTCTCATGGAATTCCTCACTTCAACCTCGTGCCTTTTATGCCTTACATATGGGCACTGAACAAGTAAATGCCCACGTTCCCCACATTTAAAGCACGCACGGTACTCTTCAAAAACATTTGGAGCATTTGGTTGAGCAAATGATCTAACAGGGTATTGATCATTGTACTGTTGCTTCCTTAAACTCTCAGGGAGTGGCCCTTTTGAGTAAGTAGGCTCATGAAAACCATTAGCTCTGTTTTTGGGTCGAATGAACTCTGTGACATGGACCTTTGGTTCTTGAGGAACATCCAAATACAATTTCTTTAAAATTGCTGGTGGGATCTCATTTGTTCTCTCATGTTTAGGGAACCAAATGGTGCTTTCTTGCCAAATCTTTTCTATTTTAGCATAGTTGGCATTTTTTATTGGAAATTCCTCGTCAGAGATGATTTTATCGGATCCTTCCATCCGATAGAACACCTTGACAGGTTTGTCACATTGTTCATTCTTAACACTCTTTTCAAGATCTTTCTTTACCACATTTTTCTCAAGATCTTTCTTAACAACATTCTTTTCAGACTTCTTATCACGATGAGCATTAGCCATCGGATGCACATTTTGAGATGATGAAACTGGTTTATTTGTAATGATGTGATTTTCTTTTGGAATTTCACATGCATTAACGGTTTGATTACAACCAGTATTATCCCTCTCTGAGTCTGAATCCACACTCTCAGCAGTAACACCCTCATCATTGACACCTAAAATCGGTCTCACATCGGAATGTGGATCACCAATACTCGAGGTATTAGATTCATTTTCCGATGATGAGTCTGATTTTACCGAACTCTCCGGTGTCACTTGGTGACAATTATGATTTTCAAAAAGAACCGGAGATGGCACAGATCGGTAATTAGTGGTTTGATCATCAATGATGTGGTCTACCACATAAGCAATGTGCTTGTAACTTTCCAACTTTTTGTTTACTTTCTCAGCAAAGCATTTGATGGCAGCCATTTCCAACTTGGTATTTTCAATTTCATTTATGTAGTTGTTAATTGCCAATTGTTTTAAAGAAAAAGTGTTTTTCAAGTCAGAAATGTCCTTTTTATAGCCATCTAATACCTTGTTGAAAGCATTCAACTCTTTGCGAGTAGATTGACTGTTCATGATAGCACTATCACGTTGAACACGGAGTTGTTTGTTCTCCTCAGTCAATCTATCACATGTACCACAATATTTATCACTGTTAACATCAGTGCTACACTCAGAACTTACAGGTTTTGGCGGATCAGTCATGGCCATCAATGCGAAATGAGCTTCCTTTCCTGCAAAGAATCTTGAATAGTCGATCTTGGTGAAAGCATCATCTGCAATGCACGACTTCCTTGTCATCAGAAAATCCGCTTCTGCTAGCAACTGATCAATGTCATCATCTAGAGAATTAACACTTGCTTCCGTATCCGATTCACTGTCTGAATCAGAATAAACCGATTCACACTCTTCAGGAACATCAGAAACAGTGTCAATCACCACTCCAGAGTTAGTTTCTTCAACTTTAACCTCAACAGGTTCAGTCACCACATCCATCTCAGCCTCAGACTCATCACTATCAACCTCAGTTTCTACCTTCTCATCAACTGTCACTGATTCTTCAATATCAAACTGATAAGCAACACAAGCCACATTGCCACCAGTAGTAATTTCCTCAACACCTATTTGCATGCTCGACCAATCAAACCTCTCATCTTGTTGAGTCACCAATGCTTGATTCTGATTGGTGTTCTGATGTGTCTCATTTGGTGTAGTAATTGGTATGACTGTTCGGTTAGCATTGTTTGGTGTTTGGTTTTGTGTCTGGTTTGGTGTGTTTGGTTGTCTGTTTTGGTTGTTATTAAAGTTGTTTTGACGGTTTTGGTAGTTGTTGTTGTTTTGGTAAGAAACTTGGTTTTGGTTTTGTTGTTGACGATTCTGGTAGCTTGCATTGAATGGGTTCCTATTACCTTGTTTTGGTGGCTGGGTGAATTCTCTTTTAAAGTGACCTTTCCCTCCACAGTTAAAACAAGTAACTTTCTCCTTGTTGAACCCGTAGGTTGTGTTAGGAGAAGTTCCCAAATCCGTTCTACCTGTCTTCTCGATAAATTCTGTTGCTCTTCTCATAATGCTCGCAAAGGCCCAATGGATATCAATGAGTTCCATCTCCTCCTTGTCAATCTGTGCGTAGTCTTCATTGGTTAAGTTGTTATTCCCAATTTGACTAGCAACTAATCCATTGTAGGATGAGACCATTGCAGAGACTAATGCAATGTGTTGCTGAGCAACTTCAACCGTCACATTACCCAAGTTAGAAGTCTCCAAAACCACCGTTTGTTGATTAGGTTGGTTCATTGGTTGTTGAGATTGGCTAGCAGTGTAGAAAGCGGCTTGTTGCATTGGGGAAAATGGTGGAATGTATGAATTGTTGTATTGTTGTTGTGGTGGTGGATTTGATGGTTGTGAAAAGGATGATGTTTGTTGATGGTAGTTGATGGTAGGTTTTGGTGATTCCATAACAGTGGAAATACATGCAACATGTGGTGCAGCAACTCCTGAACTTGAGCTACTAGCTGGAACTGAAGTGCCTCCAAAATATAAGCTAGGATTCTGAGGAATCTGTGATCTTCTAGCTTTCCTCCTTTCTTCCATCTCTTTGTTTTCCAGCTTCTCAATAAACTCTTGGATAGACCAGAATTGATATGCATCCTTCTCCCTAAGGACTTCCACATGCTGATCCCAGTTTGGTGGTAGTGCATCTGCAAACTTATCCACCTGCTTTGTCATAGGAATCTGTATACCATAACTAGCCAATTCAGTTAGCAAATGACTATATCTAGGAGTTAATTCTTTCAAAGTTTCATTGCCAATATAAGAAAAATTCTCAAACTCCTTCCTTAATTCTTCCATCCTTAAACTTCTAGTCTTCTCATTCCCATCATGTCTCCTTTTAAGCATATCCCACAATTGCTTAGACGTAGTACAAGTCCCAAACTGATGCAAAAGATCGTTTGTGATTGCCTGAGTCAATTGTGAAAAAGCTTTCTTCTCCACAGCAAACTTCTTTTTCTCATCCTCAGCCATGCTCTCCAATGGAACTGGTTCACCTGTATTCTCCAAAACTGGTGCTGTGTAACCTCTAGCAATCATGTTCCATGCCTCTGCACCCTCCACTCCCATGCCTTCCAAGTGGATTTTGAACTTGGTCTGCCACTGATTATATTCTTGAATATCCATGAGCTTCGGTGGCCGATTCCCGCTACCTGAAGACAAATCATTAATCAGTGTGGAAATAGCATTTGTAGTTTGAGTGTTTACCACCGCTGCTGCTACTCCCCAATAGTCAGATTGTGGTGCTGGAGGTGCACTTTGAGCCATGTAGTTAACCGGTTGCAAAGACTGTGTGCTCGTCTTTTGTGCTGCCACCGTCCATGGGTCCATCACCTGCTGTTGTGGTTGTGTCGTTGCTGGTGTCGGAGTAGTCGGAAAATTCCACATGATCACGAACTTTGAAAAATTCAACACTTAGAAAATTTTCCAAATACTAATCCTAGGTTCGCCCAAAATCTTCTCACTTTCGTCCCTTCTGATGCAGATTCGCCCAAACAGTAATTATCGAAGGTAAAATCTCACCAGAATGTAAAAACACACTAACACAATTCCAGGTTCGCCCAAAATGATCTAGGTTCGACCGTTTCAATTCTACGTTCGCCCGCCCGATCAATCGAAGGTGAAAATTGTGACCCGAAAGTGAAAAATTCAACAGAAAATTTTCAGGTTCGTCCAAAATAACCTAGGTTCGACCAAAAATTACTCAGGTTCGCCCAAAAACACACACGTTCGACCACTCAGGTTCCAGATTCGCCCATATCAGGTTTGAAAAACGGTTACACTTTGAAAAACGGTTATTTTGATCTCTGATTTTCATAAGTTTGTGAATTTGAATGATCTTAATCAGGTTTTGATTCGGAATTGATTTGGAACAAGTTTAATTCTTGGAATTTTGAATTTTAACCACAAAATCAACTCTAAATCTTTCAAAAACACTCAAAAACCATTTTTATGCAAAAACAGATGTGAATTGATCAAAATTAGGTCCAAATCAGCTCTGAGTTTATCAATTTGTTGTTGTATGATCCTCTACGCTCTGATACCACTTTGTTAGAGGATGAATTTAACCGAAAACAGGATTATATGATCATACAAGTTACAAAACCAGGTGCGGAAACCCTAGCTTTGAACAAACTGATATAAACTCAAATCAAAACACAATCAAAGTCATTTTCAAACGTTTTCATAGATTAACTTTTGCATAAACTTGATTACAATTGGTTTTAGGTTAATCTAGAACACACACAGACACTCTCAAACTATTCTGGAACCTGACCTCAAAACACACACAACTAATGACACCCTATACAATGCAAAAACACAATTTCTATTTATAGATACTGCACATTCGCCCACATGCACTGGTCGAATGTGGAAGACTTCCACATTCGCCCATATGCATGGTACGAATGTGTTCTTCTGTCAAGCTCCATTTCTACCTTCGCCCACTTCTGTCTTCCTTCGCCCATATTATCTTACCTTCGCCCAGATCAGTTCTACATTCTATCCATCAGCACACTAACACATGTTAATATCCAATCACTAGTCGCAAAACGCATCTACAAGTTCCTCAATTCGGATGCCCAAAACTTCAAATGTACCGATTGTTACGTCCTTTAAAACTCGAGTCTTTTCTTGTGTATGAATCTCTATATGATTGTCGCATCGTGAGTCCGATTACCTTTAGATCAGCTTCATATCCTATATCTGAGTCTGTTGCATGATCAGATATCTTATAGGTTTCCCGTTCCTCAATTCGGATGCCCGAAACTTCAAATGCACCGATAGTTACGTCCTTTAAAACTCGAGTCTTTTGTTGTGTACGAATCTCTGTGTGATTGTCGCATCGTGAGTCCGATTACCTTTCGATCAGCTTCATATCCTTTATCTGAGTCTGATGCATGATCAGATATCTTATGGCTTTCCCGTTCCTCAATTCGGATGCCCGAAACTTCAAATGCACCGATAGTTACGTCCTTTAAAACTCGAGTCTTTTCTTGTGTACTAATCTCTTTATGATTGTCGCATCGTGAGTCCGATTACCGTTTGATCACCTTCGTATCCTTTATCTGAGTCTGTTGCATGATCAGATATCTTATGGCCTTCCAGTTCCTCAATTCGGATGCCCAAAACTTCAAATGTACCGATAGTTACGTCCTTTAAAACTCGATTCTTTTCTTGTGTACGAATTTCTATATGATTGTCGCACTGTTATTCCGATTAACTTTCGATCAGCTTCATATCCTTTATTTGAGTCTGTTGCATGATCAGATATCTTATGGCTTTCCCGTTCCTTAATTCGGATGCCCAAACTTCAAATGCACCGATAGTTACGTCCTTTAAAACTCGAGTCTTTTCTTGTGTACGAATCTCTATATGATTGTCGCATCGTGAGTCCGATTACCGTTCGATCACCTTCATATCTTTTATCTGAGTCTGTTGCATGATCAGATATCTTATGGCCTACCAGTTCCTCAATGCGGATGCCCAAAACTTCAAATGTACCGATTGTTACGTCCTTTAAAACTCGTGTCTTTTGTTGTGTACGAATCTCTATGTGATTGTCGCATCGTGAGTCCGATTACCGTTCGATCACCTTCATATCCTTTATCTGAGTCTGTTGCAAGATCAGATATCTTATGGCCTACCAGATCCTCAATTCGGATGCCCAAAACTTCAAATGTACCGATTGTTACGTCCTTTAAAACTCGAGTCTTTTGTTGTGTACGAATCTCTATGTAATTGTCGCATCGTGAGTCCGATTACCTTTAGATCAGCTTCATATCCTTTATCTGAGTCTGTTGCATGATCAGATATCTTATAGGTTTCCCGTTCCTCAATTCGGATGCCCGAAACTTCAAATGCACCGATAGTTACGTCCTTTAAAACTCGAGTCTTTTGTTGTGTACGAATCTCTGTGTGATTGTCGCATCGTGAGTCCGATTACCTTTCGATCAGCTTCATATCCTTTATCTGAGTCTGATGCATGATCAGATATCTTATGGCTTTCCCGTTCCTCAATTCGGATGCCCGAAACTTCAAATGCACCGATAGTTACGTCCTTTAAAACTCGAGTCTTTTCTTGTGTACTAATCTCTTTATGATTGTCGCATCGTGAGTCCGATTACCGTTTGATCACCTTCGTATCCTTTATCTGAGTCTGTTGCATGATCAGATATCTTATGGCCTTCCAGTTCCTCAATTCGGATGCCCAAAACTTCAAATGTACCGATAGTTACGTCCTTTAAAACTCGAGTCTTTTCTTGTGTACGAATCTCTATATGATTGTCGCATCGTGAGTCCGATTACCGTTCGATAACCTTCATATCCTTTATCTGAGTATGTTGCGTGATCAGATATCTTATGGCCTTCCATTTCCTCAATTTGGATGCCCAAAACTTCAAATGTACCGATTGTTACAACTCGAGTCGTTTCTTGTGTACGAATCTCTATATAATTGTCGCATCGTGAGTCCGATTACCGTTCGATCACCTTCATATCCTTTATCTGAGTCTGTTGCATGATCAGATATCTTATGGCCTACCAGTTCCTCAATGCGGATGCCCAAAATTTCAAATGTACCGATTGTTACGTCCTTTAAAACTCATGTCTTTTGTTGTGTACGAATCTCTATGTGATTGTCGCATCGTGAGTCCGATTACCGTTCGATCACCTTCATATCCTTTATCTGAGTCTGTTGCATGATCAGATATCTTATGGCCTACCAGTTCCTCAATGCGGATGCCCAAAACTTCAAATGTACCGATTGTTACGTCCTTTAAAACTCGTGTCTTTTGTTGTGTACGAATCTCTATGTGATAGTCGCATCGTTAGTCCGATTACCGTTCGATCACCTTCATATCCTTTATCTGAGTCTGTTGCATGATCAGATATCTTATGGCCTACCAGATCCTCAATTCGGATGCCCAAAACTTCAAATGTACCGATTGTTACGTCCTTTAAAACTCGAGTCTTTTGTTGTGTACGAATCTCTATGTAATTGTCGCATCGTGAGTCCGATTACCTTTAGATCAGCTTCATATCCTTTATCTGAGTCTGTTGCATGATCAGATATCTTATAGGTTTCCCGTTCCTCAATTCGGATGCCCGAAACTTCAAATGCACCGATAGTTACGTCCTTTAAAACTCGAGTCTTTTGTTGTGTACGAATCTCTGTGTGATTGTCGCATCGTGAGTCCGATTACCTTTCGATCAGCTTCATATCCTTTATCTGAGTCTGATGCATGATCAGATATCTTATGGCTTTCCCGTTCCTCAATTCGGATGCCCGAAACTTCAAATGCACCGATAGTTACGTCCTTTAAAACTCGAGTCTTTTCTTGTGTACTAATCTCTTTATGATTGTCGCATCGTGAGTCCGATTACCGTTTGATCACCTTCGTATCCTTTATCTGAGTCTGTTGCATGATCAGATATCTTATGGCCTTCCAGTTCCTCAATTCGGATGCCCAAAACTTCAAATGTACCGATAGTTACGTCCTTTAAAACTCGAGTCTTTTCTTGTGTACGAATCTCTATATGATTGTCGCATCGTGAGTCCGATTACCGTTCGATAACCTTCATATCCTTTATCTGAGTATGTTGCGTGATCAGATATCTTATGGCCTTCCAGTTCCTCAATTCGGATGCCCAAAACTTCAAATGTACCGATTGTTACAACTCGAGTCGTTTCTTGTGTACGAATCTCTATATAATTGTCGCATCGTGAGTCCGATTACCGTTCGATCACCTTCATATCCTTTATCTGAGTCTGTTGCATGATCAGATATCTTATGGCCTACCAGTTCCTCAATGCGGATGCCCAAAACTTCAAATGTACCGATTGATACGTCCTTTAAAACTCGTGTCTTTTGTTGTGTACGAATCTCTATGTGATTGTCACATCGTGAGTCCGATTACCGTTCGATCACCTTCATATCCTTTATCTGAGTCTGTTGCATGATCAGATATCTTATGGCCTACCAGATCCTCAATTCGGATGCCCAAAACTTCAAATGTACCGATTGTTACGTCCTTTAAAACTCGAGTCTTTTGTTGTGTACGAATCTCTATGTAATTGTCGCATCGTGAGTCCGATTACCTTTCGATCAGCTTCATATCCTTTATCTGAGTCTGTTGCATGATCAGATATCTTATAGGTTTCCCGTTCCTCAATTCGGATGCCCGAAACTTCAAATGCACCGATAGTTACGTCCTTTAAAACTCGAGTCTTTTGTTGTGTACGAATCTCTGTGTGATTGTCGCATCGTGAGTCCGATTACCTTTCGATCAGCTTCATATCCTTTATCTGAGTCTGATGCATGATCAGATATCTTATGGCTTTCCCGTTCCTCAATTCGGATGCCCGAAACTTCAAATGCACCGATAGTTACGTCCTTTAAAACTCGAGTCTTTTCTTATGTACTAATCTCTTTATGATTGTCGCATCGTGAGTCCGATTACCGTTTGATCACCTTCGTATCCTTTATCTGAGTCTGTTGCATGATCAGATATCTTATGGCCTTCCAGTTCCTCAATTCGGATGCCCAAAACTTCAAATGTACCGATAGTTACGTCCTTTAAAACTCGAGTCTTTTCTTGTGTACGAATCTCTATATGATTATCGCATCGTGAGTCCGATTACCGTTCGATAACCTTCATATCCTTTATCTGAGTATGTTGCGTGATCAGATATCTTATGGCCTTCCAGTTCCTCAATTCGGATGCCTAAAACTTGAAATGTACCGATTGTTACAACTCGAGTCGTTTCTTGTGTACGAATCTCTATATAATTGTTGCATCGTGAGTCCGATTACCGTTCGATCACCTTCATATCCTTTATCTGAGTCTGTTGCATGATCAGATATCTTATGGCCTACCAGTTCCTCAATGCGGATGCCCAAAACTTCAAATGTACCGATTGTTACGTCCTTTAAAACTCGTGTCTTTTGTTGTGTACGAATCTCTATGTGATTGTCGCATCGTGAGTCCGATTACCGTTCGATCACCTTCATATCCTTTATCTGAGTCTGTTGCATGATCAGATATCTTATGGCCTACCAGATCCTCAATTCGGATGCCCAAAACTTCAAATGTACCGATTGTTACGTCCTTTAAAACTCGAGTCTTTTGTTGTTTACGAATCTCTATGTAATTGTCGCATCGTGAGTCCGATTACCTTTCGATCAGCTTCATATCCTTTATCTGAGTCTGTTGCATGATCAGATATCTTATAGGTTTCCCGTTCCTCAATTCGGATGCCCGAAACTTCAAATGCACCGATAGTTACGTCCTTTAAAACTCGAGTCTTTTGTTGTGTACGAATCTCTGTGTGATTGTCGCATCGTGAGTCCGATTACCTTTCGATCAGCTTCATATCCTTTATCTGAGTCTGATGCATGATCAGATATCTTATGGCTTTCCCGTTCCTCAATTCGGATGCCCGAAACTTCAAATGCACCGATAGTTACGTCCTTTAAAACTCGAGTCTTTTCTTGTGTACTAATCTCTTTATGATTGTCGCATCGTGAGTCCGATTACCGTTTGATCACCTTCGTATCCTTTATCTGAGTCTGTTGCATGATCAGATATCTTATGGCCTTCCAGTTCCTCAATTCGGATGCCCAAAACTTCAAATGTACCGATAGTTACGTCCTTTAAAACTCGAGTCTTTTCTTGTGTACGAATCTCTATATGATTGTCGCATCGTGAGTCCGATTACCGTTCGATAACCTTCATATCCTTTATCTGAGTATGTTGCGTGATCAGATATCTTATGGCCTTCCAGTTCCTCAATTCGGATGCCCAAAACTTCAAATGTACCGATTGTTACAACTCGAGTCGTTTCTTGTGTACGAATCTCTATATAATTGTCGCATCGTGAGTTTGATTACCGTTCGATCACCTTCATATCCTTTATCTGATTTTGTTGCATGATAAGATATCTTCTGGCCTTCCAGTTCCTCAATTCGGATGCCCAAAACTTCAAATGTACCGATAGTTACGTCCTTTAAAACTCTAGTCTTTTCTTGTGTACGAATCTCTATATGATTGTCGCATCGTGATTCTGATTACCGTTCGATCACCTTCATATCCTTTATCTGAGTCTGTTGCATGATCAGATATCTTATGGCCTACTAGTTCCTCAATTCGGATGCCCAAAACTTCAAATGTAACGATTGTTACGTCCTTTAAAACTCGAGTCTTTTGTTGTGTACGAATCTCTATGTGATTGTCGCATCGTGAGTCCGATTAGCGTTCGATCAACTTCATATCCTTTATCTGAGTCTGTAGCATGATCAGATATCTTATGGCCTTCCAGTTCCTCAATTCGGATGCCCAAAACTTCAAATGTACCAATTGTTACGTCCTTTAAAACTCGAGTCTTTTCTTGTCTACGAATCTCTACGTCATTGTCGCATTGTTAGTCCGATTACCGTTCGATCAGCTTCATATCCTTTATCTGAGTCTGTTGCATGATCAGATATCTTATGGCTTTCCCGTTCCTCAATTCAGATGCCCGAAACTTCAAATTCACCGATACTTACGTCCTTTAAAACTCGAGTCTTTCCTTGTGTACGAATCTCTATATGATTGTCGCATCGTGAGTCCGAATACCGTTCGATCACGTTCATATCTTTTATCTGAGTCTGTTGCATGATCAGATATCTTATGGCCTACCACTTTCTCAATTCGGATGCCCAAAACTTCAAATGTACCGATTGTTACGTCCTTTAAAACTCGAGTCTTTTGTTGTGTACGAATCTCTATGTGATTGTCGCATCGTGAGTCCGATTACCTTTCGATCAGCTTCATATCCTTTATCTGAGTCTGTTGCATGATCAGATATCTTATAGCTTTCCCGTTCCTCAATTCGGATGCCCGAAACTTCAAATGCACCGATAGTTACATCCTTTAAAACTCGAGTCTTTTGTTGTGTACGAATCTCTGTGTGATTGTCGCATCGTGAGTCCGATTACCTTTCGATGAGCTTCATATTCTTTTTTTTTTTGGTAAAAGGAGGCGGCACTCCTGGTAAATTTTATTAATCACAAAAAATATATATACACCTTAGGGATCGGCATTCCGGGACATACCCCAAGGACCAAAACCCGATCCCAAGCCATGGATTAACAATGGGACTATCTAAACGTCCCGACCATGAGCTCAACTATACAATCAAATCAAACAAAACAAAAAACCACACAGCTTGAGACCCAGCCACAACCGGCTAAAGTCTAAAACCTATCAAGTCCAAAAAACAAAAAAACAACCAAAACAAACAAACAACTATAAGTCAAAACTAACAAATCAGCATCCATCTTCAAATCTTCAAAAAACTCCAGCAGCCCACTCCAAGTCTTCAAAAAACTCCAGCAGCCACAATCCACATCCTTCACCAGCCAACCATCAGCAACGTTCAGCTTCAAAACAACACACCACCTACAAACTGACCCATAATACCACTCACCCATCTGACCCATTAACATTAACACAGCCATACCACCTCAATTCCTGGATCAAAAGGGAACCATATATCATCCTGCTGCCCAATACAGAATTCCCACCAATATAACCCACACTCTAACCCATTATATCTAATAATGAGTCTTATAGCAATATCCAACCACACCATCAGAATCATCAACCAACACCCTCCCAACCATCCATAATCATTACACCAGTAACACACAACATTAAGATAAAGGGATCTCCATTCCATGCTTACTGATTTCAAAATTCCACACTGCAGCAGCCAATCTAGCCTGCACTCCATCTTTAACCTTTATACTCTTCATTTTTAAAGTTATCACCTCCTGAATTAATCCACACACAATCTTAGCATTCCTTCTCTTATTGCTAAATATTCTTTGGTTCCTCTCCTACCAAACAAAGTAAACAGCAGCAGCAATAACCAATTTCTGAATAGTACCCCAAATCCCCTTACTAGCCTTTCCGTTTTCCACAAAATCAACTATCCCATCCCATTCATCAGGAATATCTCTAAATCTAGCAAGTTCCCTCAATTTCCACCATATACCTCTAGCATATTCACACTTAAAGAAAAGGTGCTGATGACTATCAGGCTCCTTCCCACATACACTGCAAGAAAGATTAACATCCTGTTTCCAACATGCTATCTTATCTTGAGTAGGCAGTCTACTTTTAAAAGCCAACCAAGTTATGAAAGTATGCCTAGGGATGCTACTTCCAAACCATACAAAATTATGCCAACCCACTTCATTACTCTCTTTAACTATATCATCATAAACAGCTTTAGATGAAAAAGGTACACGTTTACCTCTTTTGCTTAGCCAACAGAATTCATCAGCTTTCCCAGCAACAATGATAGGCAAGCAATCCCTAAACAACACAGGGTATTTCTCCCTCCATTCCTCAGGAACTATCCATCCATCAGCCCCAATCAAATCAGCAACCTTACTTTTTAAATCAAAACCAGCAGCTCTAATTTCCCTTCTATCTATATGATCTATCAATGGCCCATTAACATGCCACTGATCAAACCATACATTTATTGTCTTACCATTTCCAATTTTAGCCACACAATGCTGCCTAAACCGCCTTCTATAGCCCAGAATCTGTTTCCAATGCCAAGAATCAGAATTCACCTCTCCAATTTCCCAAAAACTCTTCCCATATTGTAACAAACGGCAAAAATGAGGTAATTCCGTACAAATTAATTATGAGTGATTAACTTAATTACGTGCAATTTTGAATTAATTATATTAATTTGGCATTTAGAGAATAGCAAATTCCCCATAAGATGCATAGGAATGCATGTGTTTAAGTTGAAGCACGGCGAAATCGCGTGCAAATTAACTTGTGTTGGAACGGACGTTGGTGATTACCCGGTTAAATTTAATAAACAAAATTATCCCGGATACCCAGGATATAAAATAAAGGGTACTTTCATGAAATATTATGTGTTTTGGAACTCCAAAACCATAAACGAAGACGCTAAATACAAATCTCCCGGTAACGAATAAAGTGCGCGTGTCGCACCCGATACGCGTGTAAATTATAATTTCACCCAACCAAAGCCTAAATAACTAACCAACACTTAAACTAGGCTATGTTTAAGGGTTATTAGAGGCATTTTAATGTCCGGATAACTCGTGGATAAAAACCCGAACGAAACACGAAAAATACGCGGTACAACCTTGGGAAAAATGGGAGATATTGTGAGGCACTTGGGCCCCACAAAATCCCCCAAGATGACCGGCCCTCACCCCCCACCATACCTCAAATCTTTGTCTTACAAGTAATGGGATTGTAGGTATGGTGAAGTATTATAAAATTAGATAATGTAATCTTTGGATGTATATTTAATCTAGCATATGTGAAATATCTTCATTGCACCACACATATCCTTTCTTTTCTTTATGATGGCCGTGAGTTTCTAGAGCCAAACAACAAACCATTTTCAAGTTATTAACATTAAATCATACATAAAAATCATCCATTTCCATACCCTAAGTGTGTGTTATCAAGCTAGGAGCTTAACCCCTTGGAAGAACACACTAAACCTCATCCAAAACAAGTGGTTTTGTCTTCCCTAGCCTTGTGCTAGTTGTAAGTATTTTCCCTCTTGATCTTGCTTTTAAAAGTCTATGTTTTGATGTTTTTAAAGCAAGTTGTACACAAATGTTTAACAAGGTTTTTAATATAAGATGTAATATGTTTTAGCAAGTTAAAATGGATGCTAAAAGTGTGTGTGTGTGAGCCGTGGGATGTGATGATGGATGATGATGTTTTAGGTTTATAAAAAGTTACATAATCATGTTTAAAATGATGATCAAAGCATAGATTGTTAATGTAACTTGAATATACTTAAAAGTGGTGTTGATCATCTTAAAATAATTATCTAAAGCTTAATATCATATTGATCTTATGAGAAAAGTGGAAATAAAAAGTTTACATGACATAAGAAACAACATAATGTTAGCATTTTGGGCAAAATGGACTTAATACACAAAGTACACTTATTATTATCCTTAAATAAGTTATTATAGACTATGGACAAGATTAGATCATAATAACAATCTTTCATGACAAAGTGGACATAACCAAGATTACTAAATTTAGTAGAAATGGTCACTTTTGGAAGATTAAGGATGAAAATGTAACTTTTAAAAGTTAAGGGTGTTATTTGGTAACTTTAAGAGTTAAGGGGTGTAAAATGTCATTTTAGAAACTTAAGTCTAAAAGTGTGACATTTTAAAGCTTGGTGTTAAAAATGTAAAGTTGGATAGTCAAGGGTGACTAATGGAAAATGATTTCCAAGACTTACAAAATATTGTGTTTGGATATTAAAAGTCATTTTTATAAAATGGGATTTTATAAAAATATAAATTACCAAAGATGTGGGAAGAATAAAAACTAGAGTTTTTATTACAAAAAAATTGGTAATTTTAAAGACTTAGTAAAGTTTTATAAAAATGAACATTTTTATATTTATGGGAGTATAAAAATGTTGGAGCGTTTTGGAGTTAAAACGACTAAGTCTTGGTTTTTTTGGAAAGATACAAAAGTTATTCTATAAATTTCCGAGTAAAAATATGGTGAAATTAATAGTGATTAATTTTGAGTAAATCATATTGTCGGAAATTTGGTATGAATAATTAAATACATATATATTTTCGAAAGTAGGAAAATAATATTCGACGTGAAGTATTTATTTCTACAAAATATATATATACGTAACTTATATTATTCTTGGAGCGAAAATATATAAGTTGAACGTTCGGATATAAGCATGTTTTAACACAACGAGTTATCGGACAAAGATGTAAAATGGACGAGAATATATATATCGTACGAGATACGAGTATGTAATACGTCAAGGAAATATATATATTTTATGAGATAGAATATATGAACTATCATGGGTGAAAAATATATATATAACACTTTCCTAAGTGTTGAAAAATATTTGTGGGAGAAAAGTAACGTAAATAATCTAACGATTAAACGTCAAACGAACGTATGGATTTAACGAGGAAAATACATATATATATGTATACCGAATCGACGAGATCCTAGTATATTTACTTAATGGGAAAGTAAATATGCGGTGTGGTGAGTCGAGTCGGGCGTTAAAAATATAAAATCGAATCGACAAGACCTCAGTATATTTATTTGAATGGGAAAATGAATATATGGAACAGTGAGTCGAGTCGAAAGTTATAAAACGAAATCTCGATCGACAAGATCCTAGTATAACTACTTAATGGGAAAGTAGTTATGCGGTAAAGTGAGTCGAGTCGGAGATAAGTTTATCCGAGTTAGTAAATATATTGAAAACACATATATTAAATAATAAGATCATGATGTGATAAAATCGGGAAATGATCTTAGTTCGCGGCGACGAACCTAACTAACTTCAAGGATAATGTTGATATGTTTATTAAACATAAGTTAAGTGAAACTTATAACGGGGTAATCCATCACCAACGGACCTAGACACATGTTTTAAACGGGGAATTGTATAACAATTGTGTTGTTGGGAGTTGAGTGTACAACTTGCCGGTAAAACACACATGATAGGCTTAGTGACTTATACGTCTAAGAACGCCTGTAGGTATTTGACCTTGGATATCTGCTATTCTCTGGTATTTGTGCACGCTGAGTTTGAGGTGAGTTTCACGGCCCCATTTTAAACTGTTTTTACGTTTTTGGGGGAAAGATATGTTTTGTTAAATTGCTGTAACATGCGGAATATAATATTTAGCACGATGGGTACCTGGGTAACTGGAAACCACTTGGGGTAAGACCTCGCTGTTTACTGTAACCATTAATTCAGGGAAATGAAACCAAAGGGATATCTGGGTAGTACTATCGGTGCCTGACAAGGCCCACCTCTGGTTGATAGCGTCAACCCGGTAAAGACAAGAGGTGCATGTATTCTGAACTGAGTTGTTGTCCAAGAAGCAACTCGCGGGGCAATCTGTCGTATAGTCTTGGTTTGGTTATGGGCCCGGGAGGTAGTCGCCATCGTCATGTAGGAGCTAGCTACTCCACATATATGACACTACTTATATTATATTTCTGTTACATGCCGGTATTGAAATGTTTTGCTTGTGAAATTAAAACCTGTGAACTCACCAATATGTATATATTGACGTGTCTTTTAAACATATCTTTCAGGTAATTAGATTGCTGAAAGGAATGGCTAGTGCGGGGGAATCGGGGACGTCGGTCTTTTGGGGGTTTTACTTTTATTTTCCGTTTGTTCGGAATATAGTCGAAAAACCCTTTTGTATAAATTGAACTTGTGTGGATGTGAACGTTTGGGACAACGAAAACATCTTACGACGTCTTAATAATATGATCTTTTCTAAATAATTATTGTTTGTGTTAATCTTGACTTTGATATACTTTTCGAGCGTTGCGCCACGTGTTTCCGCCGTTGGCGTGGTGTGACAGAAGTGGTATCAGAGCCAAGGTTATAGCGAACTAGCATTTTTGTAAAATCTAGACTATAACCGGTTTTGGCTCGAAAACAAAGTTTTCCAAACTAAAACACAACAAAATACTTTTAGAAAAGAAAGAAATTTGTACATGGGATGTGCAAGGGGAAATTCCGACCGACTAGCCATGTCGTCAATATAGGAAGTGTTAGAAGATAAAAGATAGAAATATGTGCTATTTGTAGATCTAATTTTCTAACATTAAGTTAATCAGTGACTCATATATATATAGTACGGTTCTTTGCCAGGATATGTCGCGCGCCAGTCATGCGATACCTGTCCCCAGTTTTGACAGTAGTTTGCAGATTGTTGAGGTTATTCCTGATGACGTGGAGATCATAGACCTTGACCCGATTGAGGACGAGGATCATGTGGAGATGTCTGCCGAGTATGCACCTGAGAGCCATGATGAACACGAGGATGGCGGAGAGGACGAGGTAGCCGATGAGGACGATGTTATGGTTGATACTGAGGAGGAGGAGGAGGACCCGTCCATGGACGAGTCCGAGTCAGAGTCTGTTACCGCTCCGGCCGCTGTTGCCAGCGAGCCGCCTGTTGTCACCCCTCCTGTTGTTTCACCAGTTGTTCCCCCAGTCCCTGCTGTCAGGGATTTTCCTGTTGGTTGTCAGGATCCTGTTGGTCCCACCAGGGACAGTGCTGTCCCTGCTACTTCCGAGTCAGTCGAGTCTCCCTTTGATCCGCATGTACCCGTTGATCACACACCTGTTCCTATTCCACATATCCATGTTCCTCGAGGCGCATATTTAGCACCTCTTGTGAGAGGACTACCTGCTGGATTCCTGGAGCCCAGGAACCCTGCGCTCCGTGGTGGTCGATCTGACGGTCAGGAGTCCATAGCGTCAGTTGTGCCTACAGTTTGTGGTCGTGATTCTCTTTGGCACCGTGGTCCCAGCAGACCTCGGGTTGTCCTTGGCCTGGCAGCTGTTCCTGCAGAGCCTGAGCCTATTGCACCTACTGAGCCTATTGCACCTACTGAGCCCATTGCACCTACTGAGCCTATTGCACCTACTGAGCCTATTGCACCTACTGAGCCTATCGCACCTGTTGTTCCTGAGAGCATTTTTGGCTCGGACGAGCCTGTTGCACCTGTTGATCCCGTGGAGCCTATCGCTCCAGTCTCTGCTGAGGTGCCGTTTACACCTCTACCTCCTATTACCACTTTACCACCGTTATCCCCCACACCTCCTGTTGTGACTGAGCCTGTAGCCGACGGTCACGTTGGTTATATTCTTGAGGGGAGTTCTGCTCGTAGCTCAGACCTCAGACGAGCGGGTATGAGTGCTTACCCATCTGCTAGTCCGGATGCCCCCACTACTGATACACCTGTTATACCTGAGGTGACAGTCCCACCTCAGACCACTGTTTCACCACTTGAGGAGCCCCTGTTACCCTTTCTCACATCCACAGTCCCACCTGCTGGTCCTGTTATCAGTACATCTACCACTGCTCCTGTTGTGTCTATGACCCCACCTTCTATGCTATATACCTTGGGTGCGGGTGACCCTTATTTGGTTGGTTCACATATTGCTCATGGGGCGGCAGGCCTGCCCCAGCCATTTGCACCTATACCTTATCATGTACCAGATATTATTGGTCCATCGCAGCCTACTGTTCCTGATATGGCTGGGCCCTCACAGCCCTTCGAGGCGGCCCGTTTGCCAGCTGTGGCTATGACCACCCTACTTTCACTCGAGCATGATTTTCAGAGCTTATCGGATATGATCCATGGTACGGTCGTACACATGGATTACCAGGTACGGGTTATGTGGGCCCGCATCATTGATGCGAGCTCAGCTTTGACACACTATGCTGATGAGCTTCTGAGGATGGATGCCTTCCGTGGCATCACAGGTGATGATCACTTTGCTCACATGCAGTACTTGTATGATCGCATCACGGCGATCAATATCGCCATCAGTCTCTATGCCCCACAGTACTCCTACCAGCCCCCACCTCCTCAGTGATTGGTTTATGTAGCAGCACAGCAGTATGGTAGTAGTAGCAGCAGCATGTAATGACAGTCTTAGTTATAGCGCTTGTATTAGATGATGGACTTTTGTATTTTGCCTAGCACTGATGGGATGTGCCAGCTTTTGGTTATGACATGTTGTTAAGTTTCAAACGATGTATTGGGAAGTTATGACCCACTTTTGTTGTCATATGAACAAATGATGTACTCGTTATATTGAAAGTTAATGAAAATCATGTTGTAAATTATGGTAAAATATATTGTCGTTATCTTATGCATTCTCTATTTACTTCTTGTGGTTGTGTATTGATGTGATGATTGTATGCCATGGTATTCCGTAATATTGTGATTATGGAGATAGTTTGTGATGTTGTGGTGTGATGAGTTGTATCTTCTGTTGTGATGCTTACTTATGCGTTGGGTGTGACAGTATTTTGTTGGAAAATTTGTCTGACTAACCTTTAATATTTACTATTGAAGTTTAAGTAATGGCACCAGCAACAAGAAGTACCGGCAATTTGGACGGTCTGCCTACCTCGCAGGCCGAACTCGAGCGAATCATCGCGGATCGTGTCGCGATTGCTGTAGCAGAAATGGAAAGTAACCGCACTCGTCACAGCGGCGGGCAGGGCGGATCTGGCGGAAATGGTGGAAGCGACCGACGTGAACGGTCCCCCACTGGTAAGCAGCTTCAATAAGTGGAACGTCGGGATGTTGTCCCGATACATTTTCAACTATTACTAAATGCATTTACGTCATTGCAGAAACGACCACTCCAGAGCGTGGCTGTACGTTCAAGACCTTTTTGGGCTGCAAGCCTATTAACTTTAGTGGAACTGAAGGTTCGGTTGGCCTGATTAAGTGGTTTGAAAAGACTGAAGCTGTGATACGCATCAGCGGCTGTACTGCCCCACAAGCCGTTATGTATGCCACCAACATACTCCTGGATCAGGCACTGACATGGTGGAATGATCAGGTGTGGTCACTGGGTGAAGATGCTGCTTATGCCATGTCTTGGGTGGATCTCAAAGAACTGATGGTTCGTGAATACTGTCCTGTCAGTGAGGTTCAGAAGCTCGAGACAGAATTCTGGAAGCATACCATGATTGGTGCTGACATAGAGGGTTATACCTCTCGTTTTCATGACCTTGCACGTTTAGTTCCCCGGCTAGTGACTCCAGAGAACAAACGAATCGAGCGATACCTGTATGGATTGGCCCCACAGATCCGAAGCATGGTTACCTCCTCTAAACCAACAACCATGCGTGAGGCCATTGATCTAGCTTTAAGCTTAACTGAAGATGCAGTTCGCATGGGTACGCTCGTGCGCAAAGGGTCTGCTTCCAAGAATGTTGAACAGAAAGCGTCTGATGGGAAAGTGTCTGGTGTTAGTACTGGTTCAAGCGAGCGTTCTAACCGCTCTGGGTCTTGGAAGAGAAAGAGAGGTGATGGTAAAAAGAATGGTCCTTCTGAAAATCAAGCATCTCCGGGGAAAAAGGGAAAAGGTTATGTTGCTACGGGACAGTCAGGAGAAAAGAAAACTGGTGCCCAGGGAAGGAAAAATGATCAAACGTGTTGGAAATGTCGCCGTACTGGCCACAAAGGCGAAGACTGTAGGTCTGGAGCGCCTAAGGCTGGAGAAAAACGACCGTGCTTTGGCTGTGGATCCTTCGATCATTGGAGGAAGGATTGTCCTAAAGTGAACAACCAAGCACAAGGGAGAGCGTTTGTCATTGGTGCTGGTGATGCGCGTCAGGACCCGAATGTGGTCACCGGTACGTTCCTACTCAACAATCATTATGCTTCAGTTTTATTTGATACCGGTGCCGATTTTAGTTTCGTATCTATAGATTTTAAGCGATCTCTTGGTTTGGAGACTAGTGAATTAGATACACCTTACTCCATAGAGTTGGCCAATGGTAAAACAATAGAAACGGGTGAAGTAGCGAAAGATTGTAAGTTAAACCTTTGTGGGCATGAGTTTAGCATTGATCTTTTACCGGTTACTTTGGGTAGTTTCAACATAGTCGTGGGCATGGATTGGTTATCTACACAGAGCGCCATTGTTGTCTGTAATGATAAAATAATTCAAATCCCTCTTGCGAATGGTGAGATTCTTTCGATTCAAGGGGAGAGGCGTGGGACGCCATTGAGAATTATTACTTGCATGAAGGCCCGGAAGTGCTTGCGGAAGGGTCAGGTTGCGTTCTTGGCACATGTGGTAGATAAAAAGGCTGACGAACAGAAACTCGAGAGTATCCCGATTGTGAAAGATTTTCCTGATGTATTCCCTGAAGATTTGCCGGGGTTGCCACCCCCTCGACAAGTCGAATTTCGTATTGACCTTGTTCCTGGAGCCGCTCCTGTAGCACGATCACCGTATCGCTTAGCTCCATCAGAGATGCAAGAACTGTCCAATCAATTGCAAGAATTGTTGGATAAAGGTTTTATAAGACCGAGTTTCTCACCTTGGGGAGCTCCAGTCTTGTTCGTGAAAAAGAAGGATGGTACCTTTCGTATGTGCATAGATTATCGTGAGTTGAACAAATTGACCATCAAGAATCGTTATCCCCTTCCCAGGATCGATGACTTGTTTGATCAACTCCAAGGATCTAGTTATTACTCCAAGATTGATTTAAGGTCTGGCTATCATCAACTTCGTATCCAAGAGGAGGATGTACCGAAAACTGCTTTTCGTACTCGCTATGGTCATTATGAGTTCTTGGTAATGCCGTTCGGATTGACCAACGCTCCAGCAGTTTTCATGGATTTGATGAATCGTGTGTGCAAGCCCTACTTGGACAAATTCGTAATCGTGTTCATTGATGATATTTTGATCTATTCTCGCACCAAGGAAGAACACAAAGATCACCTTCGTTTGATTTTGGAGTTATTACGTAAGGAGAAGTTGTATGCCAAGTTCTCTAAGTGTGAATTCTGGATTAGAGAAGTTCATTTCTTAGGCCATGTGGTAAATGAAAAAGGTATACACGTTGATCCTGCCAAGATCGAGGCAATCAAGAATTGGGAAGTGCCTAAAACTCCGACTGAAGTTCGACAATTTCTTGGACTTGCGGGTTACTACAGGAGATTCATTAAGAATTTTTCCAAGATAGCGCAGTCTTTGACCCTATTAACCCAAAAGGATAGAAAGTTCGAGTGGACGGAAAAGCAAGAGTCGGCGTTTCAGTTATTGAAGGATAAGCTATGTGAAGCGCCTATCTTATCACTTCCTGATGGTACTGAAGACTTCGTAGTCTATTGTGATGCATCGCATCAAGGGTTGGGTTGCGTGTTGATGCAACGGAACAAAGTGATTGCATATGCCTCCAGGCAATTGAAAATTCATGAGAAAAACTACACTACACATGATTTGGAATTGGGTGCAGTGGTGTTCGCTCTCAAAATTTGGAGGCATTATCTCTATGGCACTAAGTGCAAGATCTTCACAGATCATAAGAGTTTGCAACACATTTTTGACCAAAAGGATTTGAATATGCGACAACGGAGATGGGTGGAATTATTGAATGATTATGATTGTGAAATAAAATACCATCCCGGAAAGGCGAACGTCGTAGCGGATGCCTTAAGTCGCAAGGAACGGGTTAAGCCGTTGCGGGTTCGGTCTTTGGGTCTGACTATTCACACGAATTTGACGGATCGGATTCGTGAGGCCCAAAGTAATGCGCTTAAGCCCGAGAATTTCAGGAAGGAGAGACTACGAGGCATGCTGGACTCGCTGGAGTCTAAGTTGGATCAGAATTTGTACTTCATGAATAGAGTCTGGGTACCTCTGTATGGTGGTATACGTGAGCTAGTTTTGGCTGAAGCTCACAGTTCTCGATATTCGGTTCATCCCGGGGCGGATAAGATGTTCCATGATTTAAAGGAACATTATTGGTGGCCGAATTTTAAGAGAGATATAGCGGCTTATGTTGCGCGTTGTTTAACGTGTTCAAAGGTTAAAGCCGAGCACCAAAGGCCATCTGGTTTGCTTCAGCAACCAGAAATTCCAGAATGGAAATGGGAACAAATTTCCATGGATTTTATTACTAAATTGCCCAGGACATCGAGTGGCCATGATACAATCTGGGTAATCGTGGATCGTTTGACGAAGTCGGCACACTTCCTTCCAATCCGCGGGACGGATAAAACGGAAAAATTGGCCCAATTGTATATTAAGGAAGTGGTGTCGAAGCATGGTGTGCCTGTCTCTATAATTTCAGACCGTGATAGCCATTTTACCTCTAGGTTTTGGCAAAGCTTGCATGCTGCTCTAGGTACTCGTTTGGATATGAGTACTGCTTATCACCCCCAAACCGATGGTCAAAGTGAACGAACAATCCAAACCTTGGAGGATATGTTGCGAGCATGTGCAATTGATTTTGGTGGTAATTGGGACACGCACCTGCCACTCGTGGAATTCTCGTACAATAATAGCTACCATACGAGCATCCAGGCTGCACCATTTGAAGCATTATACGGGCGTAAGTGTCGATCTCCGCTATGTTGGGCTGAAGTCGGAGAGAAGCAGCTTACGGGACCCGAGATTGTTCAAGAAACTACTGATAAGATTTTTCTGATCAAGGAGCGCTTGAAAGCGGCTCGTGATCGACAGAAAAGTTATGCAGATATGAGGCGTAAGCCTTTGGAATTCCAAGTCGGTGATAAAGTTCTGCTTAAAGTCTCACCTTGGAAAGGTGTTGCACGCTTCGGGAAGCGTGGGAAATTGAATCCCCGGTATGTTGGTCCTTTCGAAATTTTGGCAAGGGTAGGCCCGGTGGCCTATAAGCTCAAGTTGCCACAAGAGCTTAGCGGAATACACGATACATTTCATGTATCAAACTTGAAAAAGTGTTTATCCGACGAGACCCTGATTATACCTGCGGACGAGATTCACATCGACGATAAGCTACACTTTGTCGAAGAACCAATCGAGGTGACTGATTGGAAGGTTCAGAAGCTTAGGCGTAGTAAGATCAGGTTGGTCAAAGTACGTTGGAATGCCAAACGTGGACCGGAGTTCACGTGGGAAAGATTGGATCACATGAAGCAGAAATATCCTGACCTGTTCAAGAAGACCCCAGTACCGAGGGACTTGAACTGAATTCCGGGACGGAATTCTCTTAACGGGGGGAGAATGTAACAAACGGCAAAAATGAGGTAATTCCGTACAAATTAATTATGAGTGATTAACTTAATTACGTGCAATTTTGAATTAATTATATTAATTTGGCATTTAGAGAATAGCAAATTCCCCATAAGATGCATAGGAATGCATGTGTTTAAGTTGAAGCACGGCGAAATCGCGTGCAAATTAACTTGTGTTGGAACGGACGTTGGTGATTACCCGGTTAAATTTAATAAACAAAATTATCCCGGATACCCAGGATATAAAATAAAGGGTACTTTCATGAAATATTATGTGTTTTGGAACTCCAAAACCATAAACGAAGACGCTAAATACAAATCTCCCGGTAACGAATAAAGTGCGCGTGTCGCACCCGATACGCGTGTAAATTATAATTTCACCCAACCAAAGCCTAAATAACTAACCAACACTTAAACTAGGCTATGTTTAAGGGTTATTAGAGGCATTTTAATGTCCGGATAACTCGTGGATAAAAACCCGAACGAAACACGAAAAATACGCGGTACAACCTTGGGAAAAATGGGAGATATTGTGAGGCACTTGGGCCCCACAAAATCCCCCAAGATGACCGGCCCTCACCCCCCACCATACCTCAAATCTTTGTCTTACAAGTAATGGGATTGTAGGTATGGTGAAGTATTATAAAATTAGATAATGTAATCTTTGGATGTATATTTAATCTAGCATATGTGAAATATCTTCATTGCACCACACATATCCTTTCTTTTCTTTATGATGGCCGTGAGTTTCTAGAGCCAAACAACAAACCATTTTCAAGTTATTAACATTAAATCATACATAAAAATCATCCATTTCCATACCCTAAGTGTGTGTTATCAAGCTAGGAGCTTAACCCCTTGGAAGAACACACTAAACCTCATCCAAAACAAGTGGTTTTGTCTTCCCTAGCCTTGTGCTAGTTGTAAGTATTTTCCCTCTTGATCTTGCTTTTAAAAGTCTATGTTTTGATGTTTTTAAAGCAAGTTGTACACAAATGTTTAACAAGGTTTTTAATATAAGATGTAATATGTTTTAGCAAGTTAAAATGGATGCTAAAAGTGTGTGTGTGTGAGCCGTGGGATGTGATGATGGATGATGATGTTTTAGGTTTATAAAAAGTTACATAATCATGTTTAAAATGATGATCAAAGCATAGATTGTTAATGTAACTTGAATATACTTAAAAGTGGTGTTGATCATCTTAAAATAATTATCTAAAGCTTAATATCATATTGATCTTATGAGAAAAGTGGAAATAAAAAGTTTACATGACATAAGAAACAACATAATGTTAGCATTTTGGGCAAAATGGACTTAATACACAAAGTACACTTATTATTATCCTTAAATAAGTTATTATAGACTATGGACAAGATTAGATCATAATAACAATCTTTCATGACAAAGTGGACATAACCAAGATTACTAAATTTAGTAGAAATGGTCACTTTTGGAAGATTAAGGATGAAAATGTAACTTTTAAAAGTTAAGGGTGTTATTTGGTAACTTTAAGAGTTAAGGGGTGTAAAATGTCATTTTAGAAACTTAAGTCTAAAAGTGTGACATTTTAAAGCTTGGTGTTAAAAATGTAAAGTTGGATAGTCAAGGGTGACTAATGGAAAATGATTTCCAAGACTTACAAAATATTGTGTTTGGATATTAAAAGTCATTTTTATAAAATGGGATTTTATAAAAATATAAATTACCAAAGATGTGGGAAGAATAAAAACTAGAGTTTTTATTACAAAAAAATTGGTAATTTTAAAGACTTAGTAAAGTTTTATAAAAATGAACATTTTTATATTTATGGGAGTATAAAAATGTTGGAGCGTTTTGGAGTTAAAACGACTAAGTCTTGGTTTTTTTGGAAAGATACAAAAGTTATTCTATAAATTTCCGAGTAAAAATATGGTGAAATTAATAGTGATTAATTTTGAGTAAATCATATTGTCGGAAATTTGGTATGAATAATTAAATACATATATATTTTCGAAAGTAGGAAAATAATATTCGACGTGAAGTATTTATTTCTACAAAATATATATATACGTAACTTATATTATTCTTGGAGCGAAAATATATAAGTTGAACGTTCGGATATAAGCATGTTTTAACACAACGAGTTATCGGACAAAGATGTAAAATGGACGAGAATATATATATCGTACGAGATACGAGTATGTAATACGTCAAGGAAATATATATATTTTATGAGATAGAATATATGAACTATCATGGGTGAAAAATATATATATAACACTTTCCTAAGTGTTGAAAAATATTTGTGGGAGAAAAGTAACGTAAATAATCTAACGATTAAACGTCAAACGAACGTATGGATTTAACGAGGAAAATACATATATATATGTATACCGAATCGACGAGATCCTAGTATATTTACTTAATGGGAAAGTAAATATGCGGTGTGGTGAGTCGAGTCGGGCGTTAAAAATATAAAATCGAATCGACAAGACCTCAGTATATTTATTTGAATGGGAAAATGAATATATGGAACAGTGAGTCGAGTCGAAAGTTATAAAACGAAATCTCGATCGACAAGATCCTAGTATAACTACTTAATGGGAAAGTAGTTATGCGGTAAAGTGAGTCGAGTCGGAGATAAGTTTATCCGAGTTAGTAAATATATTGAAATCACATATATTAAATAATAAGATCATGATGTGATAAAATCGGGAAATGATCTTAGTTCGCGGCGACGAACCTAACTAACTTCAAGGATAATGTTGATATGTTTATTAAACATAAGTTAAGTGAAACTTATAACGGGGGTAATCCATCACCAACGGACCTAGACACATGTTTTAAACGGGGAATTGTATAACAATTGTGTTGTTGGGAGTTGAGTGTACAACTTGCCGGTAAAACACACATGATAGGCTTAGTGACTTATACGTCTAAGAACGCCTGTAGGTATTTGACCTTGGATATCTGCTATTCTCTGGTATTTGTGCACGCTGAGTTTGAGGTGAGTTTCACGGCCCCATTTTAAACTGTTTTTACGTTTTTGGGGGAAAGATATGTTTTGTTAAATTGCTGTAACATGCGGAATATAATATTTAGCACGATGGGTACCTGGGTAACTGGAAACCACTTGGGGTAAGACCTCGCTGTTTACTGTAACCATTAATTCAGGGAAATGAAACCAAAGGGATATCTGGGTAGTACTATCGGTGCCTGACAAGGCCCACCTCTGGTTGATAGCGTCAACCCGGTAAAGACAAGAGGTGCATGTATTCTGAACTGAGTTGTTGTCCAAGAAGCAACTCGCGGGGCAATCTGTCGTATAGTCTTGGTTTGGTTATGGGCCCGGGAGGTAGTCGCCATCGTCATGTAGGAGCTAGCTACTCCACATATATGACACTACTTATATTATATTTCTGTTACATGCCGGTATTGAAATGTTTTGCTTGTGAAATTAAAACCTGTGAACTCACCAATATGTATATATTGACGTGTCTTTTAAACATATCTTTCAGGTAATTAGATTGCTGAAAGGAATGGCTAGTGCGGGGGAATCGGGGACGTCGGTCTTTTGGGGGTTTTACTTTTATTTTCCGTTTGTTCGGAATATAGTCGAAAAACCCTTTTGTATAAATTGAACTTGTGTGGATGTGAACGTTTGGGACAACGAAAACATCTTACGACGTCTTAATAATATGATCTTTTCTAAATAATTATTGTTTGTGTTAATCTTGACTTTGATATACTTTTCGAGCGTTGCGCCACGTGTTTCCGCCGTTGGCGTGGTGTGACACATATAGCTTATAAAACTTAACCCATTCCACCCAAACAGATTTTCTGTCAGTAACAATACTCCACATATGTTTAGCTACTAATGCTAAATTTCTTTCTTTTAATGAAGTTAACCCCAGACCACCCTGACCTTTCCTTAAACAAAGTTCCTCCCAAGCAACTTTAGCACTACCCTGCTTATACTCCCCCTGGCACCACAAAAACTCTCTACACAACCTTTCCACATCAGCATTCAAGTTATCAGGTAGAATAAACAGGGACGCCCAGTATACAGTTATTGAGGATAAAACAGACTTCAAAAGCTGAACTCTACCAGCATATGACAAAAATTTATTCCTCCAGTCTTCTATTCTTCTTTTCACCTTCTCAAGCAAAGCCCCACAATCTTTTTGATATAATTTCCTTGAAGCCAGAGGGATACCCAAGTATTTTAGTGGGAGTTGACCCACCTTAAAAGGAAGAATTCTCAAAATCTCATCCTGAATCTCCATATCCACATTGCCAAATATTATCTCACTCTTACCCATGTTTGGTTTTAGACCTGAATAAGCACCAAACTCCTCCAACACTTCTTTTATAACCTTTATAGACTCACCACAAGCACTACTAAATATAAATAAATCATCAGCAAAACACAAGTGTGTAAGCTGTAATTTATCACATTTCCAATGATAAACAAATTCTCCTCAGATCTGATTCTCCTCTTCATCAACAGATTTAAAACCTCCATAACTATTGTAAACAGATATGGAGACACCGGATCACCCTGCCTAAGCCCCTTCTCACCCTTAAAATATCAAACAACTGGCCATTAAGGTTTATAGAATAGGACACAGTCTTCAAGCAAGTCATAATCCACCCAATAAACTTCTTATCAAACCCAAAGTGTATCAGGCAACTTTCCAAAAAGTTATGATCAACTGAATCATAAGATTTTTGTAAATCCACCTTCAAGGCCACCCTAGGATATCCCCTCTTCCAATCATACCCCTTCACAAGTTCTTGTGCAAGCAGAATATTATCACTAATCCGCCTACTTGGCACAAAAGCACTCTAGGATACATCCACAATCTGATCCAACACCTTCATTAATCTATTACAGATCACCTTACTAATACATTTATATATCACATTACAACAAGCAATAGGTCTAAATTGATTGACCACAGTAGGGGCTTGAACTTTAGGAATAAGAGAGATAACTGTTGCATTGATTTGCTTCAACATCTTTCCATTCTCAAAGAACTCCTGCACAGCAGCTGCTACTTCATCCCCTATAACATTCCAAGCAGCTTTAAAGAACCTGGCTGAATATCCATCAGGCCCAGGGGCCTTATTGTCTTCAATCTGAAACATAGCAATTTTAACCTCCTCCTTAGAAACACTTCTCACCATATCACTAGCAGAATTCTCAGAAATCCTTTTAAAAAACAAAGACTAAGGATCCTGAATAGTTTCAACATTATCCCTGCTCCCCATCATACTTATAAAATAATCCACAAAGGCATTTCCCACATTCTTTTCTTCATAAACCAACCCATTAATATCCTCTATTTGCACCACTTTCCCTCTAGACTGCCTTTGCTTAACAAAGTGAAAGAAATATTTATTATTATTTTCCCCCACTTTGAGCCAGTGCACTCTAGATTTCTGCTTCAAAAACATCTCTTCATCCAAAACAGCCTCATTATAAGCTTTAACATACACCTCTTCTTCCTCCCTAAGGTATTCATTATCAGGATCTTTTATCATTTCCCCTTGAATTCTTTCCAACTCCACTTTTAACAACTCCACCTTCTTAAAAAGATTTCCATTAAGAAAATTTAACTTTCTAAATGGTTTTTTCAGACTCTTAAGTTTGGTAACCACACTAAACATTTTGCATCCACTAACTTTATTATCCCAAACACCCTTAACAATCTCCAAGAACTCAGGTTTCTCAGCAAGAAAGTTCCAAAACTTAAAGGCTTTGGATCCTTCTTATGAGAGAGAGCACAGAAAACAACCACTGGTGCATGATCCGACAAATAGAAAGGCAAAAATTTTGCATTAATATTATCAAATGATTTGAGAAACAAAGCATTACCCATAGCCCTGTCCAACTTTTCAAGAATACCATCAGTTTTGCCCACTTTTTGATTCCATGTGTACTCTAATCCAGTAAAAGGCAAATCCTCCACTTTTAACTCAGCCACACACTCTCTGAATTCTTGCATACCATAAAGAGAATACCCCAGCTCACAATTTTTCTCTCTAGGGTCTAAGATAGCATTAAAATCACCAGCCAATAACTAGGGATTATCACCAATCTTACCAGCCATTTTACTAAGATCATTCCACAAAGTTCTCCTACCAGCCACATTAGTAAACCCATACACAAAGGAACAGAAGAAACTGTCCTTCCCCTCAACAGGACAAATATAACACTGAATGCACTGATCAGATTTATGCAAAACCATAACATCCACCTTATTAGCATCCCAACCCACCACAATCCTGACCCAGCTAGGACATAATTCCCCATTATTCACCCAAACCCAACTATTCATAACACCTTTACAAGCCTTCTCAATCTCCAAAGGATTCACCCTAGTCTCCACAAGACTACAAACATTAATCTTATTACTCCCAATTAACCTATTAATCTGTCTTTGCTTAACAGTCTTGCACATTCCCCTCACATTCCAAGACATGATATTAATCTTCATAACAAACATCATTATACTTCTCATAAGGCTTCAGACCTGAAGATCCTTCCCCACCATTATCACAACTCATATTAATCACCCCTGTGTCCATTTCAGAACTCAAGTTTTCCAGCCTAACAAGATCATCCATCATTAGTTTATCCCACTGTTCAAAAAACAACTTTACCTGCCCAATAGTCCATTTTCTAAGAATGTCATTTGAAGGGCAGCTTTTACTAGTAAGAAACTGAGCTACCTCCTCAAACTGTTTCTCAGTGATTTTAAAATAACCACTTTTAGTATTAACTTTAGTATCAATTCTAGTTCGAGCATCAAACCCCACCTCTTGATTCCCCTTAGCAGGATTAGACTCCTCACCCCCAGTCTTCTTAACCAGATTCTCACCCTTTATACTTTCCACACTTCCAACACTAGACCTCCCACTAGGCTTCTCTCCAATATGAATTCCCCCATCCCTAGGCCTTCCACCACTAAGACTACCCCCAGACCCTTCAACTTTTCTTTGTGCCCCTTGTTTAGTATCCCCAATGATAGACTTCCCCTTAACATCCTGCCTACCATTCTGTACTACCACATTCTCCTCTTCCAAACAATTCTCATCATTTAAAATCTCAAACCTATTTCTCCCCTCAAACTTCCTCCTATTAGCCATTCCTCCTCTATTACCACCCTGAAAGCCACCTCTCACAGGCCTATACCCCTGATTACCCCTTCCCTGAAAACCACCTAAACCATTAAAACCACTCTGAACATGACCACCACCTCTACCCTGGTCTCCCTTTCTAAAGTCCCTATTATAATCACCAACATTACCCGGATTACCACCATTCCTCTCCCCTTTATTATTCCTCCCCACAATTGTAAAACCATCAGTATCAATCCCTGACACAGGAAAGTTTTTGACAGCAGAACTGTTAATCTCATCCAAAGCCTCTTAGATTTCTCCTCCAATTCCTTCACAGTTAAGATTCTAACTGTGCAAGAATCAAAGTCATGCCCATAAACCTTACATTCAGTACACTTCTTAATAAGTTTCTGATAAGCCACTTTCACCTTACTAATAAATCCAGGCTTATCCTCATCGGGAGGATAATAAGCATTCACATACTCAGGCAAATTCTTTTCAGCTTTAACCTCAACAAGAACTCTAGCAAAACCTGCAGGCCCTTCCTTCTTTTTGCACCTTTCAGCTGTAATCCTGTCAAACAGGATAGGATTACCAATACAGCTAAGCATGCTGCATATACTCTTATTACTCCACAATTCAGCAGGTAAATTAAGAATAGTGATCCACATAGGGATCACATTTGGCTCACTCTTCTCTAGACAAACTCCCACCTCCCATTTCTTTAAACACAGGGGGACATCATTTACCAACCAAGGACCCTTCTTCATAGCACCCCACATTCCAACATCATTCCTGAATTTGAAAAAGAACACCCCACTATTATTAGTAGAAACCTCCACTAAACCAAACTTCTTCCACATTCTCATCAAGTGAAATCTAACCATACCCACAGATAATTCTTTACCCACAAAGTACCCATATAAGTAGTTACTATAAGCCACCGTTGCCTCAGCAATCTGAATAGGACTAATCTCAGCAACAAGTTCACCATTCTCCAATACCTTAGGGGGATAATACTGGACCTTCTCAGAAAGGACTTCATTATCATTACCCTTAGCAGCAGCAGCATAAGACTTACTCCCATTAGAACTAGTAGCAGCCTTAACATCATCCTTCTTAGCAGCAAATATCACACTATCCTTCAAAATCACAGAGTTCACCTTGGAGGTAGTGTCTTAATAATTTCTACATCTTGCTGAGACAAACAATAAGAACTCTCCTGCTTACTCTTATCACTAATCAGCTTCTTCATAGACAATCTTCTGATAGCAAACTTCTTTCTCTTCCCAGCTATCACCACATTAGCTTCCACACCTGACTCATTTGGAATATCCATAGAGTCTGCCCCATCCCCTTCTTTACTCAACTTTTTCAAATCCTCCTTATTAGTTTGTTTCAAAATTTTCTTCCCACAATCTTTTTTCAGAACATGAAAACCAGGATTAAACTCCATCTTCACAAGAGGTTTTTCATAATCAAACTTTAACTGTCCAGTAGTACCCTCAATTCTTCCCATAAAATCCCTCTTGTTAACAGCAATAACCTTCAAATCCCCAGTCACATTTTCCACCAAATCCTTCATAATCACATTTTCAGAACTAGTCTTTTCAATACCATCTGAAGTAGAACTTATAGCAACTCCCTCCTTCTGAATAGCCTTCTTCTTAGGGAACACTCTTCTAGACTTTCCAGACACTTCTAACAAATAATCAGCAGGGGAACAATGATCAGGCAACAACTCTAACTCATCTCCCTTCACCATGTATCCCAAATACTTAGAATCCCCAACAGACCTTCTACTAAATTTCACACTCAGCCCCTCATTTCTCACTGAATGTTTCTTTCTCTTGCTAAACACCTCAAACTTATCATACTACATTAAAATCTGGTGATAATTGAGCAAAACAAACCCTATTATTCACCACAGAAAAGCCCCCTTTCTTACTAACATACTTAGCTAAAGCTTCCAGAATAGACATATTTCTACCATCATAAAGCATTTTAGTTTCAGTCATACCAACATCCATCTTAACAGATCCCCCATTAACAGTACTCTCATCCTTCTTTAGAGGATTACCATAAACATCACATTTTGAAGATAATTCAAACAGATCCTCCAAATTCTCATTAATCAATCTAGCTTTCCAATTATCCCCCAACAAATTTCTCAGATACTGAATATGAACATCAGACAGAATAGGAGGATCCAACATACCTACACCAGCAAATCCTAGCCCAGTCTTCACATCAGAAACCAGATCCATCTCCATATCGCTATCAACAGACTTCTGGAAAAAACTATGATCAGTAGAAACTTGCTGCATCCAATCCTTACCAAACATACCATTCAAGTACTCTAAATCCCCTGAGGTCAGCGAACAAACTTCAGTAATACCTCCCCTTGACCTAGACAGAATAAACCTACCATCCCCCACATCCTTGAGATCCAGGCTATAACCCAAATCAGCAGATAAATCAGGTGGAACCGCCGGAGGAGGCTCCGGCAACACAACCCCAGCAGGAGAATCCATAATCGTGCACTATGAAGATTCCACCACCTTCAAAGATGACGGAACAGTGAAACACGATGAAGAAAAGAAGAAGAAAGGGTTAAAGAAATGACCGGGAAAAGAAAACGGAGAAGAAACAGTGATATCGCCAAAATCGCCCAATATCAGCTTCATATCCTTTATCTGAGCCTGTTGCATGATCAGATATCTTATGGCTTTCCCGTTCATCAATTCGGATGCCCGAAACTTCAAATGCACCGATAGTTACGTCCTTTAAAACTCGAGTCTTTTGTTGTGTACGAATCTCTATGTGATTGTCGCATCGTGAGTTCGATTACCTTTCGATCAGCTTCATATCCTTTATCTGAGTCTGATGCATGATCAGATATCTTATGGCTTTCCCGTTCCTCAATTCGGATGCCCGAAACTTCAAATGCACCGATAGTTACGTCCTTTAAAACTCGAGATATCTTATGGCCTTCCAGTTCCTCAATTCGGATGCCCAAAACTTCAAATGTACCGATAGTTGCGTCCTTTAAAACTCGAGTCTTTTCTTGTGTACGAATCTCTATATGATTGTCGCATTGTGAGTCCGATTACCGTTCGATCACCTTCATATCCTTTATCTGAGTCTGTTGCATGATCATATATCTTATGGCCTTCCAGTTCCTCAATTCGGATGCCCAAAACTTCAAATGTACCGATTGTTACGTCCTTTAAAAGTCGAGTCTTTTGTTGTGTACGAATCTCTATGTGATTGTCGCATCGTGAGTCCGATTACCGTTCGATCACCTTCATATCCTTTATCTGAGTCTATTGCATGATCAGATATCTTATGGCCTACCAGTTCCTCAATTCGGATGCCCAAAACTTCAAATGTACCGATTGTTACGTCCTTTAAAACTCGAGTCTTTTGTTGTGTACGAATCTCTATGTGATTGTCACATCGTGAGTCCGATTACCATTCGATCACCTTCATATCCTTTATCTAAGTCTGTTGCATGATCAGATATCTTATGGCCTACCAGTTCCTCAATTCGAATGCCCAAAACTTCAAATGTACCGATTGTTACGTCCTTTAAAACTCGAGTCTTTTGTTGTGTACGAACCTCTATGTAATTGTCGCATCGTGAGTCCGATTACCTTTCGATCAGCTTCATATCCTTTATCTGAGTCTGTTGCATGATCAGATATCTTATGGCTTTCCCGTTCCTCAATTCGGATGCCCGAAACTTCAAATGCACCGATAGTTACGTCCTTTAAAACTCGAGTCTTTTGTTGTGTACGAATCTCTATGTGATTGTCGCATCGTGAGTCCGATTACCTTTCGATCAGCTTCATATCCTTTAGCTGAGTCTGATGCATGATCAGATATCTTATGGCTTTCCCGTTCCTCAATTCAGATGCCCGAAACTTCAAATGCACCGATAGTTACGTCCTTTAAAACTCGAGTCTTTTCTTGTGTACTAATCTCTTTATGATTGTCGCATCGTGAGTCCGATTACCGTTCGATCACCTTCGTATCGTTTATTAGAGTCTGTTGCATGATCAGATATCTTATGGCCTTCCAGTTCCTCAATTCGGATGCCCAAAACTTCAAATGTACCGATAGTTACGTCCTTTAAAATTCTAGTCTTTTCTTGTGTACGAATCTCTATATGATTGTCGCATCGTGAGTCCGATTACCATTCGATCACCTTCATATCCTTTATCTGAGTCTGCTGCATGATCAGATATCTTATCGCCTTCCAGTTCCTCAATTCGGATGCCCAAAACTTCAAATGTACCGATTGTTACGTCTACGTCCATTAAAACTCGATTCTTTTCTTGTGTACGAATCTCTATATGACTGTCGGACTGTTATTCCGATTACCGTTCGATCAGCTTCATATCCTTTATCTGAGTCTGTTGCATGATCAGATATCTTATGGCTTTCCCGTTCCTCAATTCGGATGCCCGAAACTTTAAATGCACCGATAGTTACGTCCTTTAAAACTCGAGTCTTTTCTTGTGTACAAATCTCTACGTCATTGTCGCATTGTTAGTCCGATTACCGTTCGATCAGCTTCATATCCTTTATCTGAGTCTGTTGCATGATCAGATAACTTATGGCTTTCCCGTTCCTCAATTCAGATGCCCGAAACTTCAAATTCACCGATAGTTACGTCCTTTAAAACTCGAGTCTTTTCTTATGTACGAATCTCTATATGATTGTAGCATCGTGAGTCCGATTACCGTTCGGTCACCTTCATATCCTTTATCTGAGTCTGTTGCATGATCAGATATCTTATGGCCTACCAGTTCCTCAATTCGGATGCCCAAAACTTCAAATGTACCGATTGTTACGTCCTTTAGAACTCGAGTCTTTTGTTGTGTACGAATCTCTATGTGATTGTCGCATCGTGAGTCCGATTACCGTTCGATCACCTTCATATCCTTTATCTAAGTCTGTTGCATGATCAGATATCTTATGGCCTACCAGTTCCTCAATTCGGATGCCCAAAACTTCAAATGTACAGATTGTTACGTCCTTTAAAACTCGAGTCTTTTGTTGTGTACGAATTTCTATGTGATTGTCGCATCGTGAGTCCGATTACCTTTCGATCTGCTTCATATCCTTTATCTGAGTCTGTTGCATGATCAGATAACTTATGGCTTTCCCGTTCCTCAATTCGGATGCCCGAAACTTCAAATGCACCGATAGTTACGTCCTTTAAAACTCGAGTCTTTTGTTGTGTACGAATCTCTATGTGATTGTCGCATCGTGAGTCCGATTACCTTTCGATCAGCTTCATATCCTTTATCCGAGTCTGATGCATGATCAGATATCTTATGGCTTTCCCGTTCCTCAATTCGGATGCCCGAAACTTCAAATGCACCGATAGTTACGTCCTTTAAAACTCGAGTCTTTTCTTGTGTACTAATCTCTTTATGATTGTCGCATCGTGAGTCCGATTACCGTTTGATCACCTTCGTATCGTTTATTAGAGTCTGTTGCATGATCAGATATCTTATGGCCTTCCATCCTCAATTCGGATGCCCAAAAATTCAAATGCACCGATAGTTGCGTCCATTAAAACTCGATTCTTTTCTTGTGTACGAATCTCTATATGACTGTCGCACTGTTATTCTGATTACCGTTCGATCAGCTTCATATCCTTTATCTGAGTCTGTTGCATGATCAGATATCTTATGGCTTTCCCGTTCCTCAATTCGGATGCCCGAAACTTCAAATGCACCGATAGTTACATCCTTTAAAACTCGAGTCTTTTCTTGTGTACGAATCTCTATATGATTGTCGCATCGTGAGTCCGATTACCGTTCGATCAACTTCATATCCTTTTTCTGAATTTGTAACATGATCAGATATCTTATGGCCTTCCAGTTCCTCAATTCGGATGCCCAAAACTTCAAATGTACCGAATGTTACGTCCTTTAAAACTCGAGTCTTTTCTTGTGTACAAATCTCTACGTCATTGTCGCATTGTTAGTCCGATTACCGTTCGATCAGCTTCATATCCTTTATCTGAGTCTGTTGCATGATCAGATAACTTATGGCTTTCCCGTTCCTAAATTCAGATGCCCGAAACTTCAAATTCACCGATAGTTACGTGCTTTAAAACTCGAGTCTTTTCTTGTGTACGAATCTCTATATGATTGTAGCATCGTGATTCCGATTACCGTTCGATCACCTTCATATCCTTTATCTGAGTCTGTTGCATGATCAGATATCTTATGGCCTACCAGTTCCTCAATTCGGATGCCCAAAACTTCAAATGTAAAGATTGTTACGTCCTTTAAAACTCGAGTCTTTTGTTGTGTACGAATCTCTATGTGATTGTCGCATCGTGAGTCCGATTACCGTTCGATCACCTTCATATCCTTTAACTGAGTCTGTTGCATGATCAGATATCTTATGGCCTACCGGTTCCTCAATTCGGATGCCCAAAACTTCAAATGTACAGATTGTTACGTCCTTTAAAACTCGAGTCTTTTGTTGTGTACGAATCTCTATGTGATTGTCGCATCGTAAGTCCGATTACCTTTCGATCAGCTTCATATCCTTTATCTGAGTCTGTTGCATGATCAGATAACTTATGGCTTTCCCGTTCCTCAATTCGGATGCCCGAAACTTCAAATGCACCGATAGTTACGTCCTTTAAAACTCGAGTCTTTTGTTGTGTACGAATCTCTATGTGATTGTCGCATCGTGAGGTCAATTACCTTTCGATCAGCTTCATATCCTTTTTTTTTTTTTGATAAAGGAGACATTGCTCCGGTAAATTTCATTAATAATAAAAATATTTACAAACAGACCGGGCCAAGATCTTTACAAAATAATCTAACTAAAAACTAGATCAAGGCCCACCACAAGACATCACTATAACAATCCAAACATCAAACAAAACTCAGCCCATTAACCATACTCAAAACTATCGGGCCAACTAAATAACCTTTCAAAACCCAACCCAACCCAATACAAAACCCAACTATCAAAACAAGTAAAATAGACCATAATCGACTACAGTCAAGTCTTCTTCCTGATAACTTGCATCTTTCTTCAGCATTCTTCCATCCAATACTTGTACACACCTTTAAATCCTTCACATTTTCCAGCTTCACCACCAGTCTTCTAATAGCTAACTTGTAACTTTGACCACAATCCTGAGCAATATTGCTGCCTCTGCTATACCATTCAGCTGCAAATCCGCATTGTCTTCCATACTCATTACAAGACTCTTCAAAACTAACAATCTTAAAAATACCATACTCACCTATCTTCCCAACCCAATTACAAAAAACCCAATCAAAAAACTGACTAATAACTAAACATCTAATAACCAGCCTTGACTGAACATACTCCCTACAAAGGACATATAACAGACCACCATTGTACCAGCTAACAACCATCCTTAGCTGAAATTGCTCAATACAAAAGAAAACAATCTTAACAATAGCAGCCTTTTTAGAAAGAATTAAGATCAGCCAACCAGAAACACATCCATACAGCCATTTCCATCCAACCCAACCCAAAAAACAGTATACCAACCCATCCCAAAAGGACAGCCCAAAAAACCTAAAACTAAAAACAAGAAAAGGTTTCAGAAAAGAACAAAACAATAATGCAAAGGTTTCCCATCCTTGTGAGGTACTAGAAAATGCAAAAACATTGGGGGTGGAAGTAAATGTCCTAAACACAAGGATAGGGTCCATCCTTATCTCTCCATGGGCTGAGCACACTCCTGGCTCCAAACCTAACCACCAATTTATCAACGCAGAATTGAACCCATCTTCAAAAGGTGAAAAGGGATTCAACAGATCTTTTAAAAAACAGAACCATAATAAAAATTTTTGAATAAAACAAGGAAGCTTATTAAGCCAGATTTCTACCCAAACGCTTTTAGTGCACCTTATTCCTGCAAATTCCCAATCATTGTAACCCATCCCTCCCCAAGGCAAGTGCCTTAGACTCATAACAGACTCTACTTTCAAATGAACAAGGCTCAACAAAGGCCATAAAGACCACAGGGTTCCTGACCAGTGAACAGTTCTAAAAAATGCAAAATTTGGGGTGGAAACAAATGTCCTAACTTCACTGATCAGATCCAACCTTATATCTCCCAGGTTACAGCTTACTCCAAGCTTCAAAAATCCTAACCACCAATCAAAATTCGCAGAATTGAACCCAATTTCAAACAAAGAAATAGAGTTCAATAGAAAATTTAGAAAACAATACTTTTTCAACTTTTGAAATAAAACAGATGGCTTACAAAGCCAGGATTCTACCCATTCGTTTTTAGTGCACCTTATTACTGCAAGTTCCCATGATTTATAACCCACATCCCTCCCTAAAAGAAACTTAAAAAACAGAACAGACCAAGACACAAACTCATCCATAATGACCCAGACAGACCAAGACACTAACTCAACCATAATGACCCATATAGACCAAAACACCACCAGAACCAATGTGACCCAGACAGACCAGGACATAAACACAAGCAGAATTCCCATCCTTTGGTGACCTCTAAGAAACAAAAGACTCAAAAAACAATGACAAGATCCTAAACCAAAGGATGAGACCAACCTTATCACTCCATGAACCAGGCTTCCTCCAAGCCTTGACACTCCTATCCTCCGATCAAAATGCGCAAGGCTAAATCCATTCTTCCAAAAGGAAGGGGAACTCAGCAGATGACACAACACCCTCAAAATTGAAAATAACAAAAATAGGAAAAGACAAAAAGAACACCACCAAAACACACACCAGAAAACAAAACTCAGAAGCCAAAAAGGCCAAGAAACTACCCCATAACTACACAGACTCCAGAAAACAGCATGTTCCCACAGCCCCCAATAAAGACCCATCCCAGAGTAATATTTAGTAATATTATTATCATTATTCAACATATTATTATCATTATATTTATTATTATTATAATTACTATTATTACTATATATATATGAGATAAAAAACACCCCTCCACCACCAATATTACTAACAGTAATATACCATCCCACCTTACCCATACACACATTCTTCCACTCCTCCTTATAACTACCACAGGAATCATTAACAATCATCATTTGGACATGTAAAACCCCAGGCAGCAGCAGCCAACTGCACCTGCACAGAATTCTTCAAATTCAAACTTGCCATCCTCAGCATAACAACATCCTGAATCTGCTGCCCAAGGATCTTAGCACTCCTTCTAGAATTGCTAAATAGTCTATTGTTTCTCTCCTGCCAAATTAAGTAAACAGCAGCAGCCAGACAAAGTCTTTGAATAATGTTCCACACAGACTTATTCACCACCCTTCCCTCTATAAACTGCACAATAGTATCCCACTGATCAGGAATATCACCAAATTTTGCCAACACCTTTAATCTCCTCCATATGGCATGAGAAAACTCACACCTAAAAAACAGGTGCTCATGACTATCAGGACAAGTCCCACACAAACTGCACTTCAAAACACCATTATATCCCCATTGTAACATCCTATCTTGTGTTGGAAGTCTGTACTTAAAAGCTAACCAAGTAATAAATGCATGTCTTGGAATTGATTGACTAAACCACACAGATCTACTCCACTTAACCTCACTGCCCCCTTTAACCAAATCCTCATAAGCCACCTTTGTAGAAAATGGCACCTTCACACCATCATCTCTTTTCCACCAATACCTATCCCTAGTAATAGGACACAAAAAGGGCACCTCAGTCTGAATCAGCCAAGGATACTTACTACCCCACTCCTCAGGAAAACGCCAACTCCCATTACTTACCAAATCAGCCAACTTTCCCCTCAGGTTAAACCCAGCATTCCTAATATCTCTTCTATCTATGACATTGATCAAAGGACCTTTACTATGCCAGCTATCAAACCATGCACTAATTAATCTACCATTCCCAACCCTTGCAACACAATGAGGCCTAATAATACCCCTACACCCCAGAATTTGCTTCCAACTCCAAGAATCAGAATTAGTTTCTCCCACATCCCAAAAATTACATCCCTGCAATCTATGTAACCTAATCCATTCAACCCAAACAGAATCTTTATTATTTAACACATTCCAAATATGTTTAGACATTAAAGCAACATTTCTTTCCTTAAGAGAAGCAATTCCCAACCCACCTTGAGATTTCTTAAGACACAAATCATCCCAACTAACCCTAGCATATCCCTTCTTTAAATCCCCTTGACTCCACAGAAAACCTCTACAAATCCTTTCCACATCATCATTTAAATTAACAGGCAAAATAAACAATGATGACCAATACACAGTAAGAGAGGATAATACAGATTTAATCAACTGCAGTCTCCCAGCAAAGGAGAGGAACTTATTCCTCCAGTCATTGACCCTGCTCTAAACCTTTTCAAGAAGAATAGCACAGTCCTTCTGATATAACCTCCTAGAAGCAAGAGGAATACCCAAGTATTTCAAAGGAAAGCTTCCCACTTTAAAAGGCACAATTCTCAAGATATTCTCCTGAATTTCAGGCTTCACATTCCCAAAAATAATCTCACTCTTCTGCATATTAGGCTTTAACCCAGACATATTACCAAACTCATCCAAAGCAGCCTTCAAAATACTAATGGACTCACAATCCTGACTACTAAAAACTATCAAATCATCAGCAAAACATAAATGGGTCAACTTCATCTTTTCACACTTCCAATGATACACAAAACTATCAGCCTCCCTAATCCTTCTTATGAAAACTAAATTAAGAACCTCCATAACTAAGGTGAATAAGTAAGGAGACATAGGATCCCCTTGCCTTAACCCTTTCTCCCCCTTGAAAAACCCATAAAGATCCCCATTTAGACTGATAGAATAAGAGACAGAAGTAACACATTCCATCACCCACCCAATAAACTTCTCATGAAATCCAAAACCAACTAAACATTGATGAAGAAAGGCATGATCAACAGAATCATAAGCCTTCTGCAAGTCTATTTTCATAGCAACTCTAGAATGACCCCTCACCCAATCATACCCTTTAACTAACTCTTGAGATAACAAAATATTATCACTAATAAGCCTCCCAGGAACAAAAGCACTCTGTGACTTATCAACAACCTGCTCTAAATAACCCATCATCCTATTACAGATCACTTTACTAATGCACTTATAAAGGACATTACAACATGCAATAGGTCTAAATTCACTAACAAGGTTAGGAACCTTAACTTTAGGGATTAAAGAAAGGACAGTAGCATTAAGTTGCTTTAACAGCCTTCCATTCTGAAAAAATTCTTGAACAGCAAGACAAACTTCATCCCCCACAACATTCCAAGCAGCTTTAAAGAATTTTGCAGAATAGCCATCAGGCCCAGGAGCCTTATTGTCATCAATTTGAAACATAGCAGCCTTGATCTCCTCCTTAGAAACATCTCTAACCATATAATCAGCATCATACACATTTATCTTCTTTAAAAATAAACTATCAACATCACCAATAGGATCCACAGGATCCTTTTTCCCCATCATACTCATATAGTAACTGACAAAAGCACTACCCAGAGAATTCTCATCATAACAGGTACCATCCAACCCACTAATTTGAACCACCCTATTCTTAGCCTGCCTCTGCTTGACAGAATGATAAAAATATTTGTTATTTTGATCTCCCACACATAACCAGTGGACCTTTGACTTCTGTTTAAGAAAAGCCTCCTCATCAGCACAAGCTTCATTGTAAGCTTTAATATAAGCTGCTTCCTCCTCTCTCAAAGACACATTCCCAGAATCCTCAACCACTTCCTTCTGAATTTTCTCAAGTTTAGACTTCAAAAACTCAACCTTTTCAAAGTAATTACCCATACTATAGTTAAGTTTCCTGAATGGTTTCTTCAAACTTTTCAGCTTAGTCACCACCTGAAACATTCTACAACCCCTTACATTAATCCCCCAACCATTCTTAACAATACCTTCAAACTCTGGCTTATCAGCCAAATGATTCCAGAACTTAAAAGGTTTGGGATCCCTATACCCATCCTCCAGAGGACATGTAACAAGGACAGGAGAATGATCAGAACTATAGAAAGGAAGAAATTTAGCAAACAAACCAGGAAACAGTACACCCATTTTCTCATTAACCATAGCCCTATCTAACTTTTCAAGAATGCCATCAGTTTTCCCAGGCTTTTGGTTCCAAGTAAAATGAAATCCAGTACTAGCAAGATCAGAAACCTTTAAACAATCAACACAGTTTTTAAAATCATCCATCCCATAAACAGGAACAGAACCCCCTATATTCTTATCCCCTGGCTCCAAAATTATATTGAAGTCTCCCAAAACCACCCAAGGATTGTTCCCAATAAACCTAGAGTGATTCTTTAAGCTTCCCCATAACTCCCTTCTACCAGGAACATTAGTAACACCATATACAAAAGAACAAAAGAACCTCTCCCCCTCCTTAAAAGGACAAACTAAACAGTGCACCACTTGAGAGGTCATGGATAAAACAATAACATCCATAACCTTCGGGTCCCAACCAACCAAGATTCTAGCCCAACTAGGACAAAATTCTATATTAGAAACCCATTCCCACCTACTCATAACCCCTTTACCAGCATCAAGAATTCCACCAGGACTAACTCTTGTCTCCAAAAAACCACCCAACTTAATACCATTATCAACAACAATTCTCCCTATCTGTCTTTGTTTAGAGGTAGTTGACATACCCCTAACATTCCAAGCAAGAAGATTAATCTTCATTTATAACAGTAGAACAACCCACAGGGCCCTGCAGACCAGAGGAACCCTCACCTACACCACTACTAGAACCCCCATCACACTTCATAAATTCAGCATTCTCCTCAATATCAGAATGGACTTCAGCTTCCTTCATTAATTTATCAAACATAAGAATATCCCATTGTTCAAAAAATAATTTAACTTGACCAATGTTCCATTTCCTCATAATATCATTAGAAGGACAGATTTTATTAAGAATATAATGAGATACTTCATTAAACTGATCATCAGACATCCTAAAATACCCAGACTTAGTATTAACCTTAGTATCTATTTTAAAATCCCCACCATTCCCTCCACTATTCTTACTACTAGATTCTCCTACACCAGAAGACCCTGCACCAACTGAATTCCTCTCCACATTAATCACCCCTTCAATCTCCTTACCTTTCCTACTACCCCCACCATTCTTCACCTCAGAAGTCTTCTTCACATCATTGTCACCCTCCACTTCTTTAATCACCACACCATTAGCCCTCCTAACAGAACCACTAACTCCCTCCTTTTTTTCACTCTGCTTCCTATCAATAGACCCCTCTCCTATCCTAACCTCCACATTATCCCCCTCTAAATCACCCAAAACTTCAAACCTATTAGCTTGCTCACCCTTCTTTCTTCCATCTTCCCCATTCTGTTTCTTCCCTTGCACCTGCCTATACACTTGAGTATTTCTACCCTGAAAACCACCTCTACCATTAAAACCACCCCTTCCCTGCCCATTTCTCCTAAACCCATTAAACCTAACACCATCATTCCTAGCCTCACCATTCCTCAAACCCCTACCTTGATCACCTCCATTAGATCCACCTCCTTGACCATTAACAGTCCTACCCTCAGACCCTTCCCCTTTTTCCCCTTTCTTATTTCTACCCACATTAATAAAACCATCAGACCTTACCCCAGAAACAGGATAATCCTGATTAGTACCCAGATTAATATCCTTCACCAACAAATGAGCCCTCTCCTCCATTTCTTTCACTGTCAGAACTCTGGACCTACAACCTTCAAAGTCATGCCCAAACACCTTACACACAGAACATTTCTTTATAAAAATCTCATAAGTAACCCTAACATCACTAAAGAACCCAGGTTTACCATCATCAGGAGGATACCAAGCCTTCACAAACTCAGGTAAAATCTTCTCAGCTTTTACCTCAACAAGGACTCTAGCAAAGCAAGCAGGCCCTTCCTTCTTTTGGCATCTCTCACTAGTAATTCTATCAAACATTAAAGGATTGCCTACACAACTCATCATACTACAAATACTCTCATTATTCCACAATTCCTTAGGAAGATTAGGAATAGTAACCCACATAGGAATAACATTAGGCTCAACTTTCTCCAGACAAATACCCACCTCCCATTTCTTCAGACATAAAGGAACATTGTTAACTAACCATGGACCTTTCTCCATAGCATTCCACATTCCCTCATCATTCTTAAACTTAAAAAAGAAAATACCATTATTATTTGAAGAAATCTCCACTAAACCAAACCTCTTCCACATCCTTAACAGGTGGAATCTCACCATACCAATAGCCAAATCCTTCCCAATGAAATACCCATACAAATACTTGCTATACACTTTCTTAGCCTCAGCAATCTTCTCAGGGTTAATAACTGCAACCTCCTCTCCATTTTCTAAGACTTTTGGTGGATAAAATTGAACTTTCACCAACAGTAGCAGCAGCATAAGACTTAACATCTTTAACAGGACCCTCTCCCTTAGCCACAGGTTTGCCTAACACAGCCCCATTACCCCTCTTTGCATTAAACACCACATTATCCTTAACAACCACAGAACCCAACACAGACTTTTTAGGAAGAGGTGGAAGCTTTTGAATGGCAACCACATCATCCTTAGTGATACAATAAGGGCTCATACTTCTAGACTTTTCAACTATTAACTTCCTCATAGGAACCCTCCTAATGCCTTTAACACCCTTACCTATCTTACCTCCACCCCCCTTTAACATCCTGTCCCTCTTGTTTATCCACAACCACATCCATTTCAGCACTCTCCTCCACCCTGTTAATCTTCATATCACCTGAGCTCATACCCTCCCCCTTCTTAATCACACTAACTTCAACTTTCTTCTTAACATCAGTTTTGGGCAAAGGAAATCCAGGACAGAAATCCATCTTCTCAATAGGCTTCTCATAATTAAACTTAATCATCTCTAGTCCATTCAAGAAAGTATCACTCCCTTTCTTTTTAACCACAATAACAGGCTTAGTCCCACAATTCTTATCCCCCCTAATATCTTTAACATTAACAGATTCCATACCCTGACCACTACCCATAACCTCATCAGCATTCAAAGAAACATCACTCTTAACAGCCTTCCTTGGAGGAACTAACACCATAGGCTTTTTAGCCAAAACAGCTAACAAGTCAGCAGCAGAACAGTTATCAGGTAACACTTCCAGCTCATCCCCCTTCACACAGTAACCCTCATACTTCGAACCCCCAACATCAGTCTTGCCAATCTTCACTTTCACTCCCTCATTTCTTACAGAATGCTTCTTCCTCTTACTTAACAATACCAGATTCTCACTGCCCATAGCATTAAAAACATTTACATTAGGAGAAACTTGAGGAAAGCTCACCTTCCTAACTCTTACAGCATCACATACTTCCCTTTTACTAGCTAAAAACCTAGCCAAAGCTTCCAATATAGACTTGTTCTGACCCTCAACCTCCATCTTAGTCTCACCAACACAACCACTCTTCTGTCCATCCACACAGACCACCCCTGACACCTTCAAAGGCTTACCAGCAGCATCACACTTTTGAGCTAATAAAAACAACTCATTCATATCTTCATTCAATAACCTAGACCTCCAATTCTCTCCTAACAAATTACGGAGGTAATTAACATGAACCTCAGATAGTTCAGGAGCATCAAACATACCTTTAACCCAGTTTAGCGAATCAGAAGATTGGCTATTATCCTCCACCTCCATAGTCGTCTTCTGAAACCAGGAAGAGTCTGAACCAACCTCCTTCATCCAATTATCCCCAAACATACCCTTCAGATACTCCAAATCACCCCCAGTAAGCTCACACGACTCAACCTTATCCCCAATCATCCTACTCAAGCAAAACTTACCTTCACTCACCTGCTTCAGATCCATACTATACCCCATAACCACAGATAAATCTGGAGGAACCGCCGGAGGAGGCTCCGGCAACCCAACCCTAGCTGGAGAACCCATACTCGCGCACTGTGAAGATTCCACCACCTTCGAAGATGATGGAACAGTGAAACACGAAAGAAGAAGGAAGGACAAAGAAGAAATTAGGGTTAGAAAAGAAGCGGGAAAAGAAAACTGGAGAAGAAACCCCTGAATCGCCTAAATCGCCCAAATCAGAGAGAAAACCCTAGCTTCATAGCTTCGTATAGCTTCATATCCTTTATCCGAGTCTGATACATGATCAGATATCTTATGGCTTTCCGGTTCCTCAATTCGGATGCCCGAAACTTCAAATGCACCGATAGTTACGTCCTTTAAAACTCGAGTCTTTTCTTGTATACTAATCTCTTTATGATTGTCGCATCGTGAGTCCGATTACCGTTCGATCACCTTCGTATCCTTTATCTGAGTCTGTTGCATGATCAGATATCTTATGGCCTTCCTTCCTCAATTCGGATGCCCAAAAATTCAAATGCACCGATAGTTACGTCCATTAAAACTCGATTCTTTTCTTGTGTACGAATCTCTATATGACTGTCGCACTGTTATTCCGATTACCGTTCGATCAGCTTCATATACTTTATCTGAGTCTGTTGCATGATCAGATATCTTATGGCTTTCCCAATCCTCAATTCGGATGCCCGAAACTTCAAATGCACCGATAGTTACGTCCTTTAAAACTCGAGTGTTTTCTTGTGTACGAATCTCTATATGATTGTCGCATCGTGAGTCCGATTACCGTTCGATCAACTTCATATCCTTTATCTGAGTCTGTAGCATGATCAGATATCTTATGGCCTTCCAGTTCCTCAATTCTGATGCCCAAAACTTCAAATGTACCGATTGTTACGTCCTTTAAAACTCGAGTCCTTTCTTGTGTACAAATCTCTACGTCATTGTCGCATTGTTAGTCCGATTACCGTTCGATCAGCTTCATATCCTTTATCTGAGTCTGTTGCATGATCTATCTTATGGCTTTCCCGTTCCTCAATTCAGATGCCCGAAACTTCAAATTCACCGATAGTTACGTCCTTTAAAACTCGAGTCTTTTCTTGTGTACGAATCTCTATATGATTGTAGCATCGTGAGTCCGATTACCGTTCGATCACCTTCATATCCTTTATCTGAGTCTGTTGCATGATCAGATATCTTATGGCCTACCAGTTCCTCAATTCGGATGCCCGAAACTTCAAATGCACCGATAGTTACGTCCTTTAAAACTCGAGTCTTTTCTTGTGTACAAATCTCTACGTCATTGTCGCATTGTTAGTCCGATTACCGTTTGATCAGCTTCATATCCTTTATCTGAGTCTTTTGCATGATCAGATATCTTATGGCTTTCCCGTTCCTCAATTCAGATGCCCGAAACTTCAAATTCACAGATAGTTACGTCCTTTAAAACTCGAGTCTTTTCTTGTGTACGAATCTCTATATGATTGTAGCATCGTGAGTCCGATTACCGTTCGATCACCTTCATATCCTTTATCTAAGTCTGTTGCAAGATCAGATATCTTATGGCCTACCAGTTCCTCAATTCGGATGCCCAAAACTTCAAATGTACCGATTGTTACGTCCTTTAAAACTCGAGTCTTTTCTTGTGTACAAATCTCTACGTCATTGTCGCATTGTTAGTCCGATTACCGTTCGATCAGCTTCATATCCTTTATCTGAGTCTGTTGCATGATCAGATATCTTATGGCTTTCCCGTTCCTCAATTCAGATGCCCGAAACTTCAAATTCACCGATAGTTACATCCTTTAAAACTCGAGTCTTTTCTTGTGTACGAATCTCTATATGATTGTAGCATCGTGAGTCTGATTACCGTTCGATCACCTTCATATCCTTTATCTGAGTCTGTTGCATGATCAGATATCTTATGGCCTACCAGTTCCTCAATTCGGATGCCCAAAACTTCAAATGTACCGATTGTTACGTCCTTTAAAACTCCAGTCTTTTGTTGTGTATGAATCTCTATGTGATTGTCGCATCGTGAGTCCTATTACCGTTCGATCACCTTCATATCCTTTATCTGAGTCTGTTGCATGATCAGATATCTTATGGCCTACCAGTTCCTAAATTCGGATGCCCAAAACTTCAAATGTACCGATTGTTACGTCCTTTAAAACTCGAGACTTTTGTTGTGTACGAATCTCTATGTGATTGTCGCATCGTGAGTCCGATTACCTTTCGATCAGCTTCATATCCTTTATCTGAGTCTGTTGCATGATCAGATAACTTATGGCTTTCCCGTTCCTCAATTCGGATGCCCGAAACTTCAAATGCACCGATAGTTACGTCCTTTAAAACTCGTGTCTTTTGTTGTGTACGAATCTCTATGTGATTGTCGCATCCTGAGTCCGATTACATTTCGATCAGCTTCATATCCTTTATACGAGTCTGATTCATGATCAGATATCTTATGGCTTTCCCGTTCCTCAATTCGGATGTCCGAAACTTCAAATGCACCGATAGTTACATCCTTTAAAACTTGAGTCTTTTCTTGTGTACTAATCTCTTTATGATTGTCGCATCGTGAGTCCGATTACCGTTCGATCACCCTCGTATCCTTTATCTGAGTCTGTTGCATGATCAGATATCTTATGACCTTCTAGTTCCTGAATTCGGATGCCCAAAAATTCAAAGGCACCGATAGTTACGTCCATTAAAACTCGATTATTTTCTTGTGTACGAATCTCTATATGACTGTCGCACTGTTATTCCGATTACCGTTCAATCAGCTTCATATCCTTTATTTGAGTCTATTGCATGATCAGATATCTTATGGCTTTCCCGTTCCTCAATTCGGATGCCCGAAACTTCAAATGCACCGATAGTTACGTCCTTTAAAACTCGAGTCTTTTCTTGTGTACGAATCTCTATATGATGTCGCATCGTGAGTCCGATTACCTTTCGATCACCTTCATATCCTTTATCTGAGTCTGTTGCATGATCAGATATCTTATGGCCTACCAGTTCCTCAATTCGGATGCCCAAAACTTCAAATGTACCGATTGTTACGTCCTTTAAAACTCGAGTCTTTTCTTGTGTACAAATCTCTACGTCATTGTCGCATTGTTAGTCCGATTACCGTTCGATCAGCTTCATATCCTGTATCTGAGTCTATTGCATGATCAGATATCTTATGGCTTTCTCGTTCCTCAATTCAGATGCCCGAAACTTCAAATTCACCGATAGTTACGTCCTTTAAAACTCGAGTCTTTTCTTGTGTACGAATCTCTATATGATTGTAGCATCGTGAGTCCGATTACCATTCGATCACCTTCATATCCTTTATCTGAGTCTGTTGCATGATCAGATATCTTATGATTGTCGCATCGTGAGTCCGATTACCGTTCGATCACCTTCATATCCTTTATCTGAGTTTGTTGCATGATCAGATATGTTCTGGCCTTCCAGTTCCTCAATTCGGATTCCCAAAACTTCAAATGTACCGATAGTTACATCCTTTAAAACTCGAGTCTTTTCTTGTGTACTAATCTCTATATGACTGTCGCACTGTTATTCCCACTACCGTTCGATCAGCTTCATATCCTTTATCTGAGTCTGTTGCATGATCAGATATCTTATCGCTTTCCCGTTCCTCAATTCGGATGCCCGAAACTTCAAATGCACCGATAGTTACGTCCTTTAAAACTCTAGTCTTTTCTTGTGTACGAATCTCTATATGATTGTCGCATCGTGAGTCCTATTACCGTTCGATCAACTTCATATCCTTTATCTGAGTCTGTAGCATGATCAGATATCTTATGGCCTTCCAGTTCCTCAATTCGGATGCCCAAAACTTCAAATGTACTGATTGTTACGTCCTTTAAAACTCGAGTCTTTTCTTGTGTACAAATCTCTACGTCATTGTCGCATTGTTAGTCCGATTACCGTTCGATCAGCCTCATATCCTTTATCTGAGTCTGTTGCATGATCAGATATCTTATGGCTTTCCCGTTCCTCAATTCAGATGGCCGAAACTTCAAATTCACCGATAGTTACGTCCTTTAAAACTCTAGTCTTTTCTTGTGTACGAATCTCTATATGATTGTCGCATCGTGAGTCCGATTACCTTTCGATCACCTTCATATCCTTTATCTGAGTCTGTTGCATGATCAAATATCTTATGGCCTACCAGTTCCTCAATTCGGATGCCCAAAACTAAAAATGTACCGATTGTTACGTCCTTTAAAACTCGAGTCTTTTGTTGTGTACGAATCTCTATGTGATTGTCGCATCGTGAGTCCGATTACCTTTCGAACAGCTTCATATCCTTTATCTGAGTCTGTTGCATGATCAGATATCTTATGGCTTTCTCGTTCCTCAAATCGGATGCCCGAAACTTCAAATGCACCGATAGTTACCTCCTTTAAAACTCGAGTCTTTTGTTGTGTACGAATCTTTATGTGATTGTCGCATCGTGAGTCCGATTACCATTCGATCAGCTTCATATCCCTTATCTGAGTCTGTTGCATGATCAGATAACTTATGGCTTTCCCGTTCCTCAATTCAGATGCCTGAAACTTCAAATGCACCGATAGTTACGTCCTTAAAAACTCGAGTGTTTTGTTGTGTACGAATCTCTATGTGATTGTCGCATCGTGAGTCTGATTACCTTTCGATCAGCTTCATATCCTTTATCTGAGTCTGATGCATGATCAGATATCTTATGGCTTTCCCGTTCCTCAATTGGGATGCCCGAAACTTCAAATGCACCAATAGTTACGTCCTTTAAAACTTGAGTCTTTTCTTGTGTACTAATCTCTTAATGATTGTCGCATCGTGAGTCCGATTACCGTTCGATCACCTTCGTATCCTTTATCTGAGTTTGTTGCATGATCAGATATCTTATGGCCTTCTAGTTCCTCAATTCGGATGCCCAGAACTTCAAATGTACCGATAGTTACGTCCTTTAAAACTCGAGTCTTTTCTTGTGTACGAATCTCTATATGATTGTCGCATCGTGAGTCCGATTACCGTTCGATCAACTTCATATCCTTTATCTGAGTCTGTAGCATGATCAGATATCTTATGGCCTTCCAGTTCCTCAATTCTGATGCCCAAAACTTCAAATGTACCGATTGTTACGTCCTTTAAAACTCGAGTCTTTTGTTGTGTACGAATCTCTATGTGATTGTCGCATCGTGAGTCCGATTACCTTTCGATCAGCTTCATATCCTTTATCTGAGTCTGTTTATGATCAAATATCTTATGGCCTACCAGTTCCTCAATTCGGATGCCCAAAACTTAAAATGAACCGATTGTTACGTCCTTTAAAACTCGAGTCTTTTGTTGTGTACGAATCTCTATGTGATTGTCGCATCGTGAGTCCGATTACCTTTCGATCAGCTTCATATCCTTTATCTAAGTCTGTTGCATGATCAGATAACTTATGGCTTTCCCGTTTCTCAATTCAGATGCCTGAAACTTCAAATGCACCGATAGTTACGTCCTTAAAAACTCGAGTGTTTTGTTGTGTACGAATCTCTATGTGATTGTCGCATCGTGAGTCCGATTACCTTTCGATCAGCTTCATATCCTTTATCTGAGTCTGTTGCATGATCAGATATCTTATGGCCTTCCAGTTCCTTAATTCGTATGCCCAAAACTTCAAATGTAACGATTGTTATGTCCTTTAAAACTCGAGTCTTTTCTTGTGTACGAATCTCTATATGATTGTCGCATCGTGAGTCCGATTACCGTTCGATCACCTTCATATCCTTTATCTGAGTTTGTTGCATGATCAGATATGTTCTGGCCTTCCAGTTCCTCAATTCGGATGCCCAAAACTTCAAATGTACCGATAGTTACGTCCTTTAAAACTCGAATCTTTTCCTATGTACGAATCTCTATATGATTGTCGCACTGTTATTCCGATTACCGTTCGATCAGCTTCATATCCTTTAACTGAGTCTTTTGCATGATCAGATATCTTATGGCTTTCCCGTTCCTCAATTCAGATGCCCGAAACTTCAAATTCACCGATAGTTACGTCCTTTAAAACTCGAGTCTTTTCTTGTGTACGAATCTCTATATGATTGTAGCATCGTGAGTCCGATTACCGTTCGATCACCTTTATATCCTTTATCTAAGTCTGTTGCATGATCAGATATCTTATGGCCTACCAGTTCCTCAATTCGGATGCCCAAAACTTCAAATGTACAGATTGTTACGTCCTTTAAAACTCGAGTCTTTTCTTGTGTACAAATCTCTACGTCATTGTCGCATTGTTAGTCCGATTACCGTTCGATCAGCTTCATATCCTTTATCTGAGTCTGTTGCATGATCAGATATCTTATGGTTTTCCCGTTCCTCAATTCAGATGCCCGAAACATCAAATTCACTGATAGTTACGTCCTTTAAAACTCGAGTCTTTTCTTGTGTACGAATTCTCTATATGATTGTAGCATCGTGAGTCCGATTACCGTTCGATCACCTTCATATCCTTTATCTGAGTCTGTTGCATGATCAAATATCTTATGGCCTACCAGTTCCTCAATTCGGATGCCCAAAACTTAAAATGTACCGATTGTTACGTCCTTTAAAACTCGAGTCTTTTGTTGTGTACGAATCTCTATGTGATTGTCGCATCGTGAGTCCGATTACCTTTCGATCAGCTTCATATCCTTTATCTGAGTCTGTTTCATGATCAAATATCTTATGGCCTACCAGTTCCTCAATTCGGATGCCCAAAACTTAAAATGAACCGATTGTTACGTCCTTTAAAACTCGAGTCTTTTGTTGTGTACGAATCTCTATGTGATTGTCGCATCGTGAGTCCGATTACCTTTCGATCAGCTTCATATCCTTTATCTGAGTCTGTTGCATGATCAGTTAACTTATGGCTTTCTCGTTCCTCAATTCGGATGCCCGAAACTTCAAATGCACCGATAGTTACGTCCTTTAAAACTCGAGTCTTTTGTTGTGTACGAATCTTTATGTGATTGTCGCATCGTGAGTCCGATTACCATTCGATCAGCTTCAATCCTTTATCTGAGTCTGTTGCATGATCAGATAACTTATGGCTTTCCCGTTTCTCAATTCAGATGCCTGAAACTTCAAATGCACCGATAGTTACGTCCTTAAAAACTCGAGTGTTTTGTTGTGTACGAATCTCTATGTGATTGTCGCATCGTGAGTCCGATTACCTTTCGATCAGCTTCATATCCTTTATCTGAGTCTGATGCATGATCAGATATCTTATGGCTTTCCCGTTCCTCAATTCGGATGCCCGAAACTTCAAATGCACCAATAGTTACATCCTTTAAAACTCGAGTCTTTTCTTGTGTACTAATCTCTTAATGATTATCGCATCGTGAGTCCGATTACCGTTCGATCACCTTCGTATCCTTTATCTGAGTTTGTTGCATGATCAGATATCTTATGGCCTTCTAGTTCCTCAATTCGGATGCCCAGAACTTCAAATGTACCGATAGTTACGTCCTTTAAAACTCGAGTCTTTTCTTGTGTACGAATCTCTATATGATTGTCGCATCGTGAGTCCGATTACCGTTCAATCACCTTCATATCCTTTATCTGAGTCTGTTGCATGATCAGATATCTTATGGCCTTCCAGTTCCTCAATTCGTATGCCCAAAACTTTAAATGTAACGATTGTTATGTCCTTTAAAACTCGAGTCTTTTCTTGTGTACGAATCTCTATATGATTGTCGCATCGTGAGTCCGATTACCGTTCGATCACCTTCATATCCTTTATCTGAGTCTGTTGCATGATCAGATATCTTATGGCCTACCAGTTCCTCAATTCGGATGCCCGAAACTTCAAATGCACCGATAGTTACGTCCTTTAAAACTCGAGTCTTTTCTTGTGTACAAATCTCTACGTCATTGTCGCTTTGTTAGTCCGATTACCGTTTGATCAGCTTCATATCCTTTATCTGAGTCTTTTGCATGATCAGATATCTTATGGCTTTCCCGTTCCTCAATTCAGATGCCCAAAACTTCAAATTCACCGATAGTTACGTCCTTTAAAACTCGAGTCTTTTCTTGTGTACGAATCTCTATATGATTGTAGCATCGTGAGTCTGATTACCGTTCGATCACCTTCATATCCTTTATCTAAGTCTGTTGCATGATCAGATATCTTATGGCCTACCAGTTCCTCAATTCGGATGCCCAAAACTTCAAATGTACCGATTGTTACGTCCTTTAAAACTCGAGTCTTTTCTTGTGTACAAATCTCTACGTCATTGTCGCATTGTTAGTCCGATTACCGTTCGATCAGCTTCATATCCTTTATCTGAGTCTGTTGCATGATCAGATATCTTATGGCTTTCCCGTTCCTCAATTCAGATGCCCGAAACTTTAAATTCACCGATAGTTACGTCCTTTAAAACTCGAGTCTTTTCTTGTGTACGAATCTATATATGATTGTAGCATCGTGAGTCCGAATACCGTTCGATCACCTTCATATCCTTTATCTGAGTCTGTTGCATGATCAGATATCTTATGGCCTACCAGTTCCTCAATTCGGATGCCCAAAACTTCAAATGTACCGATTGTTACGTCCTTTAAAACTCGAGTCTTTTGTTGTGTACCAATCTCTATGTGATTGTCGCATCGTGAGTCCGATTACCTTTCGATCAGCTTCATATCCTTTATCTGAGTCTGTTGCATGATCAGATATCTTATGGCTTCCCCGTTTCTCAATTCAGATGCCCGAAACTTCAAATTCACCGATAGTTACGTCCTTTAAAACTCTAGTCTTTTGTTGTGTACGAATCTCTATGTGATTGTCGCATCGTGAGTCCGATTACCGTTCGATCACCTTCGTATCCTTTATCTGAGTTTGTTGCATGATCAGATATCTTATGGCCTTCTAGTTCCTCAATTCGGATGCCCAGAACTTCAAATGTACCGATAGTTACGTCCTTTAAAACTCGAGTCTTTTCTTGTGTACGAATCTCTATATGATTGTCGCATCGTGAGTCCGATTACCGTTCAATCACCTTCATATCCTTTATCTGAGTCTGTTGCATGATCAGATATCTTATGGCCTTCCAGTTCCTCAATTCGTATGCCCAAAACTTAAAATGTAACGATTGTTATGTCCTTTAAAACTCGAGTCTTTTCTTGTGTACGAATCTCTATATGATTGTCGCATCGTGAGTCCGATTACCGTTCGATCACCTTCATATCCTTTATCTGAGTTTGTTGCATGATCAGATATGTTCTGGCCTTCCAGTTCCTCAATTCGGATGCCCAAAACTTCAAATGTACCGATAGTTACGTCCTTTAAAACTCGATTCTTTTCTTGTGTACGAATCTCTATATGATTGTCGCACTGTTATTCCGATTACCGTTCGATCAGCTTCATATCCTTTATCTGAGTCTGTTGCATGATCAGATATCTTATGGCTTTCCCGTTCCTTAATTCGGATGCCCAAAACTTCAAATGCACCGATAGTTACGTCCTTTAAAACTCGAATCTTTTCTTGTGTACGAATCTCTATATGATTGTCGCATCGTGAGTCCGATTACCGTTCGATCAACTTCATATCCTTTATCTGAGTCTGTAGCATGATCAGATATCTTATGGCCTTCCAGTTCCTCAATTCGGATGCCCAAAACTTCAAATATACCGATTTTTACGTCCTTTAAAACTCAAGTCTTTACTTGTGTACAAATCTCTACGTCATTGTCGCATTGTTAGTCCGATTACCGTTCGATTAGCCTCATTTCATTTATCTGAGTCTGTTGCATGATCAGATATCATATGGCTTTCCCGTTCCTCAATTCAGATGCCCGAAACTTCAAATTCACCGATAGTTACGTCCTTTAAAACTCGAGTCTTTTCTTGTGTACGAATCTCTATATGATTGTCGCATCGTGAGTCCGATTACCGTTCGATCACCTTCATATCCTTTATCTGAGTTTGTTGCATGATCAGATATGTTCTGGCCTTCCAGTTCCTCAATTCGGATGCCCAAAACTTCAAATGTACCGATAGTTACGTCCTTTAAAACTCGATTCTTTTCTTGTGTACGAATCTCTATATGATTGTCGCACTGTTATTCCGATTACCGTTCGATCAGCTTCATATCCTTTATCTGAGTCTGTTGCATGATCAGATATCTTATGGCTTTCCCGTTCCTTAATTCGGATGCCCAAAACTTCAAATGCACCGATAGTTACGTCCTTTAAAACTCGAATCTTTTCTTGTGTACGAATCTCTATATGATTGTCGCATCGTGAGTCCGATTACCGTTCGATCAACTTCATATCCTTTATCTGAGTCTGTAGCATGATCAGATATCTTATGCCCTTCCAGTTCCTCAATTCGGATGCCCAAAAATTCAAATGCACCGATAGTTACGTCCTTTAAAACTCGATTCTTTTCTTGTGTACGAATCTCTATATGACTGTCGCACTGTTATTCCGATTACCGTTCGATCAGCTTCATATCCTTTATCTGAGTCTTTTGCACGATCAGATATCTTATGGCTTTCCCGTTCCTCAATTCGGATGCCCGAAACTTCAAATGCACCGATAGTTACGTCCTTTAAAACTCGAGTCTTTTCTTGTGTACAAATCTCTATATGATTGTCGGATCGTGAGTCTGATTACCGTTCTGTAGATGCCGTTTTGCGACTAATGATTAGATACTAACATGTGTTAGGGGCGAAGGAGTATCAGAATGGGCGAAGGAGTATTAGAAAGGGGCGAAGGAAGCTTTGTCATGGACGAATGAAGATCAGGAATGCACAGAAGAACACATTCGACCAGTGTTACTGGGCGAATGTGGAACACTGCTACATTCGACCACTCACTTTGGGCGAATGTGCAGAGGCTATAAATAGAAATTGGGTTTTTGTAATGTAGAACAAGTCATAGAGAGTGTGTGTTTTGTGTGTGTGTTCCTGAGAGGTTTGAGATTGTCTGTTTGAGGTCTAGATTAACTGTTATCAGTCTGTAAAGGTTTATTTGAACAAGTTAATCTATGAAAAGCTTTTAAAATGATCTTGAATGTGTTTTGATTGAGTTTACTTCAGTTTGTTCTAAGCTAGGGTTTCCGCACCTGGTTTAGCACCTTGTATGATCATATAATCCTGTGTTTTTGTCAAATTCCGTCCTCTACAAAGTGGTATCAGAGCGTAGAGGATCATACAACAACAAATTGATAAACTCAGAGCTGATTTGGACATAATTTTCATCAATTCACATCTGTTTTCAACTAAAAATGGTTTTTGTGTGTTTTTGAAAGAATTAGAGGTGATTTTGTGGTTAAAATTCAAAATTCCAAGTATTAAAGTTGTTCCAAATCATCTCCGAAGCATAACCTGATTAAGATCAATCAAATCCACAAACTTTTGAAAATCAGAGATCAAAATAACCGTTTTTCAAAGTGTAACCGTTTTTCTAAAGGTTAAAATGGGCGAACCTGGTCTTTGTGGGCGAATGTGTGTATTTTAGGACGAATGTGAGAGGTTTTCTGGGCGAACCTAAGTGTTTTAGGGCGAACGTAGAGTGTTTCATATAGAAAGTTTACATTCGGGTCATATTTTCTACTTTCGGGAAGTCGGGCGGACGAAGGTAAAACCTAAACGGACGAACGTAGAAGGTGTTGGTGAAGTTTTACATTCTGGTGAATTTCTCACATTCGGGGCACTGTTTTTGGGCGAATCTGTAACAAAAGGGACGAATCTGAAAGTCTTTTGGGCGAACCTAGGATAAGTTTTTGAAAATTTTTCTAAGTGTTGATTTTCTCGAAGTGCGTGACTATGTGGCGTTATCAGACTACTCCTACACCAGCAACTACACAACCACAACAGCAGGTGATGGACCCATGGACCGTGGCAGCACAGAAGACGAGCACACAGTCTTCACTGCCGGTTAACTACATGACTCAGAGTGCACCTACAGTACCACAGTCTGACTACTGGGGAGTAGCAGCAGCGGTGGTAAACACTCAAACTACTAATGCTATTTCCACACTGATTAATGATTTGTCTTCAGGTAGCGGGACTCGGCCACCGAAGCTCATGGAGATTCAGGAATACAATCAGTGGCAGAAAAAGTTCAAGATACACTTGGAAGGCATGGGAGTAGAAGGTGCTGAAGCATGGAACATGATTGCTAAAGGATACACACCACCAGTTCTAGAGAACACGGGTGAACCAGTGCCATTGGAGAGCATGGCGGAGGATGAGAAAAAGAAGTTTGCTGTGGAAAAGAAGGCGTTCTCACAACTGACACAAGCCATTACTAATGATCTTTTGCATCAGTTTGGGACGTGCACAACTTCTAAGGCTTTGTGGGATATGCTTAAAAGGAAGCATGATGGAAATGAGAAGACTCGGAATTTGAGGATGGAAGAACTTGTTAAGGAGTTTGAGAATTTTTCTTATGTTGGAAATGAAACTTTGAAAGAACTAACTCCTAGATATAATCATTTAATATCTGAATTGTCTAGCTATGGTGTACAGATTCCTATGGCAAAACAGGTGGACAAGTTTGCTGAAGCATTACCACCTAACTGGGATCAGCATGTGGATGTTCTGAAGGAGAAGGATGCTTTTCAATACTGGTCTCTTCAAGAGTTCGTTGAGAAGCTGGAAAACAAAGAATTGGAAGAAAAGAGGAAGGCTAGGAGAGCACAGATTCCTCAGAATCCAAACTTATACTTTGGAGGATCTTTAGTTCCAGCAAGCACAAGTTCTGGAGGGCTAGTTACACCACATGTTGCTTGTATATCCAATGCTGTAGAATCACCTATCATTAACTACCATCAACAAACTTCATCTTTATCACAACCACAACCACAAGTTCCATATCAATATTCATACATTCCACCATTCTCCCCAAAACAACAAGCAGCTTTTTATACTGCTGGTCAAACTCAACCACAACCAATGAACCAACCTAATCAACCAACTGTTGTTTTGGAGACTTCCAATCTTGGAAATGTGACAGTTGAAGTTGCTCAGCAACACATTGCTTTAGTCTCTGCAATGGTTTCTTCCTATAATGGATTAGTTGCTAGTCAAATTGGTAATAACAACTTGACCAATGAAGACTACGCACAGATTGATAAGGAGGAAATGGAACTCATTGATATTCAATGGGCATTTGCGAGCATAATGCGAAGAGCAACAGAGTTTATTGAGAAAACAGGAAGAACCGACTTGGGAACTTCTCCTAACACAACCTACGGGTTCAATAAGGAGAAAGTAACTTGTTTTAATTGTGGGGGTAAAGGTCACTTTAAACGTGAATGCACACAGCCACCGAAACAAGGCAACAGAAATCCATTTAATGCTACTTATCAGAACCGTCAACAACAAAACCAAAACCAAGTTTCTTCCCAAAACAACAACAACAACTACCAAAATCGTCAAACCAACTTTAACAACAACCAAAATAGACAACCAACCACACCAAACCAAACACAAAACCAAACACCAAACAATACTAACCGAACAGTCATACCAATCACTACACCAGCTGAACAACAGACTACCAATCAAGCATTGGTTACTCAACAAGATGAGAGGTTTGACTGGTCGAGTATTCAGATAGGTGTTGAGGAGATAACTACTGGGGGAAATGTGGCTTGTGTTGCATATCAGGTTGATCTTGAAGAATCAGTGACGATGGAGGAGAAGGTTGAAACTGCGGTTGATAGTGATGATTCTGAAGTTGAGATGGATGGTGATTTTGAACCTGTTAAGGTTGATTCTGAAGTAAATGTTGAGGTTGAAAATGAAGAGACTAATTCAGGAGTGGTGATTGATACTGTTTCTGACATTCCTGAGGAGTGTGAATCGGTTTACTCTGATTCAGACAGTGACTCGGATACGGAAGCTAGTGTTAATTCTCTTGATGAAGATATTGATCAGTTACTTGCAGAAGCAGATTTTCTGATGACTAGGAAGTCGTGCATTGCAGATGATGCTTTCACAAAGATTGATTACTCCAGATTCTTTGCAGGAAAGGAAGCTCATTTTGCATTGATGGCCATGACTGACCCACCAAAACCTGTAAGTTCTGCTTGTAGTACTGACAATACTAGTGAAAAATATTGTGGTGCTTGTGATAGATTGACTGAGGAGGTTAAACAACTCCGTATTCAACGTGATAGTGCTATCATGAACAGTCAATCTACTCGCAAAGAGTTGAATGCTTTTAACAAAGTATTAGATGGATACAAAAAGGACATTTCTGACTTGAAAAACACTTTGTCATTAAAACAATTGGCAATTAACAACTACATCAATGAAATTGAAAACACCAAGTTAGAAATGGCCGCCATCAAATGCTTTGCTGAAAAAGTAAACAAAAAGTTGGAAAGTTACAAGAATGTGGCTTATGTGGTAGACCACATCATTGATGACAAAACAACCAACTATCGGGCTGTACCATCTCCGGTTCTCTTTGAAAACCATAATTGTCACTCAGTGACACCGGAGAGTTCGGTAAAATCTGATTCAGCATCGGAAAATGAATCTAACACTTCAAGTGTTGGTGATCCAAATTCCGATGTTAGACCGATTTTGGGAATCAATGATGAGGGTGTTACTGCTGAGAGTGTCGACTCAGATTCAGAGAGTGATGATACTGGTTATAACCAAACTGTTAATGTATGTGATATTCCAAAAGAAAATCACATCATTACTAATGAACCAGTTTCATCATCTCAAATTGTTCCAATGAGAAATGTTCATCATGTGGAAAAATCTGAGAAGAATGTTGTGAAGAAAGATCTTAATGTGATTAAGAAAGATCTTGAGAAGAATGAGAAAAACGAACAATGTGACAAACCTGTCAAGGTGTTTTATCGGATGGAAGGATCCGATAAGATCATCTCTGACGAGGACTTTCCAATTAAAAATGCCAATTATGCTAAAATTGAAAAGATTTGGCAAGAAAGTACTATTTGGTTCCCTAAACATGAGAGAACAAATGAAATTCCACCAGCTTTGTTGAAAAAGTTGTACTTGGATGTTCCTCAAGAACCAAAGGTCCATGTCACAGAGTTTGTTAAACCCAAAAACAGAGCTAATGGTTTCAATGAGCCTACTTACTCAAAAGGGCCACTCCCTGAGAGTTTAAGGAAGCAACAGTATAATGATCAATACCCTGTTCGATCATTTGCTCAACCAAATGCTCCAAATGTTTTTGAAGAGTACCGTGCGTGCTTTAAGTGTGGAGAACGTGGGCATTTACTTGCTCAGTGTCCATATGTAAGGCACAAGAGGCACGAAGTTGAAGTGAGGAATTCTTTGAGAAAGCCGATTGATCATTATGTGCCACCTCATAGGAGAGTTGTTCCTCAACAACCACAACCGTTTTATAATCAAAACAATTTTCAAATGAGGAACACTCGTCCAATGCACTATGATAGAAGGAATCGGATTGCCATGGAACACTCGTGGAGAAAGCCTGTGGTGAACTCAACAATTGATAGGCAAAAGGTTTCACCAAAACCAATTGTCAAATCAAATGTTGGACCTAAGTCTGTTAAATCAGATAAGGTTACCAAGAAAGTTACCTTTGCTAACAATGTTCAGAAACCGACTGAGAACTCAAAGTCTCAGATTCGTATCCTGAAAAGGACTGAACAATCTTGGACACCCAATGGTACTCCAGGAGCCTCATCTTCAAAGGTTAATGAGAAAAAGGAAACAATTTTGAGAAATCAGAAAAAGATTGATCAAAATGTTGTTAAAAATGTTTGTGAAAATGTTATTGCGAAACCTGATGTTGAAAGACCCAAGACTCAGGCTTGGGTCCCCCGAAAGCACTAAATGATTTACTTTTTGTGTGCAGGGAGCTTCAGCTGGCCCTATTAGCAGTCTTTGGATTGTTGATAGTGGAGCTTCAGGCCACATGACAGGGGATCTTGCGTTGCTGTTCGACGTGAAGAACATCAATGGAGGGTATGTAGCGTTTGCGGGAAACAAAGGTGGATATATCACGATGGAAGGGAGTGTGAGCAATGGGATAGTGAGCTTTGAGAGGATATCGTATGTGAAGCAGATAGATTACAATCTGTTGAGTGTCAGTCAAATTTGTGACAAGAAATTTACTGTGCATTTTGATGACAAATCCTGCTATATCTTGAAACCGGGCTTTACAATTCCTAAAGAGTGGATAATGTTGAAGGCACCTCGCGTCAACAATCTATACATTCTTGATATGTCCAAGGCGATGACATCACAGGGGCAAATAACATGCTTTTTGTCCAAGGCGACTGAGAAAGAATCGATAATGTGGCACCGAAGAATGGGGCACATTCATCTGAAGAAAATGAATCAACTAGTGAAAAATGGACTTGTCGAGGGAGTAAATGTGAAACATTTCCATTTGAATGACAAGTGTGTGAGTTGTAAAAAGGGGAAGCAGCACAAACAGTCCCACAAAATGAAAAAGGTTAACTCTGTTGAGATGCCACTAGAGCGATTGCACATGGATCTTTTCGGACCGGTCAAGCGTCATAGTCATCTTGGAGAGCTTTATTGTTTAGTCGTCACTGACGATTACTCAAGATTTTCATGGGTGATGTGTTTGCAGAATAAAAGCGACACTTTTATGAATCTAAAAGTTCTGTTCACTCGATTGGAGAATCTCTACAATGTGAAGATAAAGAGAATTCGGAGTGACAATGGGACGGAGTTCAAAAATGCCAAGATGGATGAACTTTGTGAAAACAAAGGGATACATCATGAATATTCGGCTCCGTACACCCCTCAACAGAACGGTGTTGCTGAACGGAAGAATAGGACTCTAATTGAAACGGCTAGAACTATGCTTGCTGATTCAAATCTTCCAGTAATGTTCTGGAATGAGGCGATTTATGCAGCAAATTACACACTTAATCGGGTTCTAACAGTGAAGAAGTTTGGTAAAACATCTTACGAACTGTTACACCGAAGGAAGCCGAACTTAGAGTATCTAGAACCTTTTGGGGCGCCTTGCACCATGTTGAATCCAAGCGAAAAGTTTAGTCCTAAAGCCGAGGAGGGTTACTTTGTTGGATATGCAACCCCACTCAAACGGGTATACAACAAGAGTACTCGTCGTGTGGAAGACTGGGCTAACGTGGACGTTCAACGATATACTCAAAATATTCAAGGCACGGGTCCTGATTGGATGTTTGATTACAAAGATTTCTTTGAATCATTCAATCTAGATAGCTTGGTTGAAGAAGCTGTTATTCGATTACTTTACGAGTGTGAAAATGCAACAACTTCACCGTTGGTGCGTCCAATCACCGTGAACCCCCTACCAGCTTCTAATGATACCAATGCTCCTATACAAGAAGAAGAGATTTTTCAAGAGGCTTCAACTTCATTAGACACTTCAGAATCTGAAGATGAACAATTTGAAGAAGCTATTCTTGATCAAGTTGAAGAACAGGAGGCACCACCAGTGAACCCAACTCCAACTTCTGATGTGGCTTCATCATCAAATACGGGTCATGATCTGGATGCTGTAGAGAACTTGACTGTTCAGACGGGAGTGCAAGTACCTGATTATCCGGAATCTCGGATTCATCGTATTCACCCGCTGGAGCAAGTTATCGGTGATCCTGGAAGTAGTGTTATGACCAGAGGGCAGCTTAAAAGCGTTAATACGCCAGAGAGTTTTGGTGCTTTAGCTTTATATGCCAAAATTCAACAATCTGGTAGTCAAAATGATTGGTCGTTTGCGTGTTATGTGTCGCAGGTAGAGCCAAGGACATACAAGGACGCTTTGAAGGATGATGCCTGGGTTGAAGCTATGCAGGAGGAGTTATTACAATTCCAGAAATTGGGAGTTTGGACGCTCACAGATTTGCCGCCGGATAGAAAGAAGATTGGCACCAAATGGGTGTTCAAGTGTAAGAAGGATGATCGTGGGGTAATTGTTCGGAACAAAGCCAGATTGGTCGTGCAGGGTTTCCATCAAATCGAAGGGATTGATTATAATGAAATCTATGCACCGGTAGCACGAATCGAAGCTATTCGGATGTTCCTCGCGTTTGCTTCTTATAAGAAATTCAAAGTTTACCAGATGGACGTGAAAAGCGCATTTCTGTACGGGAAAGTCAAGGAAGAGGTGTATGTCGGGCAGCCACCAGGCTTTGAGGACCCAATCCACCGGGATAAGGTCTACGTGTTGAACAAAGCTCTTTATGGCTTGCACCAGGCTCCGAGACAGTGGTACGAGGAGCTGAGTACATACCTCATCAACAAAGGATTTAAGCGCGGCCTCGTCGATTGCACCCTCTTTACGAAAAAGACGGGAGATGACTTGCTTCTAGTGCAGATATATGTTGATGATATAATATTTGGTTCAACTAACGAGCTTTTATGCAGGGAGTTCGAATCTGTCATGCAGGAAAAGTTCGAAATGAGCGCAATGGGGGAGATGCAGTTTTTCCTAGGCTTGCAGGTGGACCAAAGACCCGACGGGATCTTCATTCACCAGACGAAATATGTCTCCGACATCTTGAGCCGATTCCAGATGGAGGACTCAAAGCCGATGGATACCCCGATTCAACCCAATCACGGGATTGGAGTGGACGCTAAGGGGGAGCTGACGGATCCTTTTACATACAGAGCAATCATCGGATCTCTGATGTATTTGACGGCGTCTCGTCCAGATATTATGTACGCAACGTGTCTTTGTGCCCTCTATCAATCGAAGCCGAAACAAAGTCATCTGACGGCAGTCAAGCGTATCCTTAGATATCTGAAGGGTTGTCCCTCAAAAGGACTTTGGTACCCTAATGATGATAATTTTGATTTCATATCTTTTAGTGATGCAGATTGGGGCGGCTGTGACAAGGATAGCAAATCTACTACAGCTGGTTGCCAGTTTTTCGGGAGCAGGTTAATCACCTGGCAATGCAAGAAACAGACTTCCGTAGCACAATCTACCTGTGAAGCCGAGTACATTGCAGCATCGAGTTGCTGTTCTCAAGTACTCTGGATTCAACAACAAATGGTGGATTACGGTTTGCAGTTTCTAAAAACTCCTATTTTCTGTGACAACGAAGCCGCAATAGCATTAACTAAAAATTCGGAAAATCATTCTAAAGCGAAACACATCCGGATCAAATATCATTTTATCCGTGATTGTTACGCTAAGGAATTGATCGATATGATCAAAATACACACTGACTACCAACGTGCAGATCTGTTTACTAATGCCTTTGACCGTTCACGCTTTGAATATCTTTTAAAAGTAAACAATATAAAGGAAAAACAGGACTAATCGGCACCTCGGTTTATCGCTTTTTAGTTTTTAGTTTTTATATTTTGCTAATTGGGAATTTCTCTTTGCTAATTGGGAATTTCTCTTTCCTTTCATAATCCTCAAAGAAGTTGATGCTTTCGAGGGGATTGTAAAATCCTCAAAGAAGTTGATGCTTTCAAGTGGATTGTTTCTTTTACCTTTTATTTTGTTTTGTTTTTCAGAAAAATGAAAATCCAAAAATATGTTCTTTATTTTAGGGGGAGCCATTTTATCAGAAAAGCCAAAAACATTATAAAATTCAAAAAGACCTAAAAATTAGAAAATCAAAAATGATTTCCTGGTAAAACAGAGGAAATGATAGTACATCAGTGGGAATCTGACACAGGCTAAAGAATTGTATAGTTTATGAGGCGTGTGTTGATTACGTGTGATATGCTGATAGGCTTCGTAGACTAAATATTGCGTGCATTAGTGATACAAACATAACGAACTACGCGTTCGTGGCTGAACACCTCATGGGCATATGGTCTTAGTACCGTAATTTCGTTTGATAGGATTGCCAAAATCTGAGGTTTCGGGTCGTTATGTTATGGTTATCCGGGATATTCTGATAAACTTTTGTCGTATTGATTTACGGACCTAGTTTTATCAGAATATTTGCTAAAAAGAGCTTAATTGCCAAAACCGGAAGTTACCGAATTGAGGAACTTTGTGTTTTAATTGATCATAGATCATTATTACATCGTATTGGTCATCTGATGCAAATCAGTGATTAATATCAGCCTCAACCTAGTGTATACGCACATGTTACTCTGCTGCATTCATTTGCTGACCTGTACACCTCTGTGCTATATACTTTGTAACTTTTACGGATAACTCTGGCATAATCACGCGTTACGACGAAGCTTTGTGCAATTACTTGATACGGGAGTATGTCGTGTGTGTGGTCACCACATCGTGTTAGTCTAATACACCTAACTCGTATCATTTTAAAGCATTGCGTAATTGTCTGCATGTGAGCTTACGTGGACCACAATATCAGCAATTGCCGTATCACATACTGTTTCTAATGATAATATTAAACAAAAAGATCAACGCTGTGATCAGATTTCTCAGAAAACTGATATGATCCTCTGACCGGATTTCACAAAATGTTTACTGTTTTCATTTACTTTGCTGCATTTTATTTTGTTGCAATTTTACTTTTAATGTCAAAAAGATACAAAATCCAAAAAGATTTTAGGTGTGTTTTATTAAAATTTCAGAAAATACAAAACTTTTTGCATTTCTGCTTTATTTTTGATAACCGGGGATGCTTGATAGTCAATTTCTGAGATTTGACAACACCATCTGGGCTTTGTATCATTCTAAAAGTGAAAATTTGTGTTTTGGATGCTTAACGGATTGAAAAATGTTGAACGGGATTCGACTTTGTAATTTGGTAAAATTTTTCAAAATTTCCATTTTACATTCGCCCTTAATTGTGGACGAATGTGGAAATTTTTTTCACCTTCGGGCTGTTCCATTTGGGCGAATGTGGTTTTTAACCAAAATTCACTTTCGGGTAAAAACAAGTTTTACCTTCGTGCCTTTGATTAGGGGCGAAGGTGGAAATGTGTTACATTCGTCCAGACCATACGGGCGAAGGTGGAGTCTATAAATACACCAAACCAGATTCGACCAGTTCATTCTATTTTTTTCAAAAATTTCTTTATCACCAGACCCTTGTTGATTTTGAATTTCCTGCTTGTGTATTTTGTTACTTGGTTAATTCTCATCATTTTTATATAACTTTTACAGGTAATGGTGACGGATTGAACATGGAATCGTTTGTTTTAGAACCGGACTTAGGGTTTTAGAATGTTTGATATTCCAGTGTTTGTTAGGGATTAATATTGATTGATAATCATTCCATATCAGTTTTAGGGGGAGAGTATGGAAGGAATTAGGATTTTAACAACAATTCAGTAGTGATTGATTGTTTAGATAAAGAAAAACCCTAATCTGTTTTGAAAACTGATATAAAATGATGATTTAGGGCAATTGATGATAGATGTTGCTTAATCGGCCACTTTAGATTAGATGTGAATCAAAATCAATGTTTAAAAACAAGATTGAAAAATTTTCAAATTTTGAGTTTGAATCAGTTTCTCCTTCGGTCCATCGACTGGACGAAGGTGGAACAAGTTGGACGAAGGAAATCTTTAATGGGCGAATGTATCTTTTTCATCACAAAACTTTACATTCGACCAAAAATATTACACCTTCGGTCACAAAATCTTACATTCGGCCAGTGTGTTATGGGCGAATGTGGAAATTTGAAAACCTAAAATTTTGAATTTTTGACGATTTTGTGTTTTGACGTTTTATTTTGATTTTACATTTCAGATGGCTGAAGAACAATCAACTGCTGATATTCCTGTGGAGACTGCAGTGACTGATCCTATTCCAGAGATTGTACCAGAAGGAGATTCATCAAGCGGTACAAAATGGCCGTTTGAGAAGACCCATAATTGTTGTGCGTATCTTGGTGATGTGGAGAAGAATGTGGAATTTACAGAGATTATTAAGTTCTTGAAGAGATGTAGAGTGGTTTATGCATTGGCAACACCAACTATTATCTACAAGGATATAGTTGAGGATTTTTATAACAACGCCAAGTATGATTACTTCGATAATCAGACTATCATCAGAAGTAAAATTCAGGGAATGGAGATGTTTATTACTGAAGCTGATATCAGGGAAGCTCTCCAGATCCAGTTTGAGACTAGTGAGGATCCTAGAGAATTGTCATGGACTGAGCAGAAAGCTTGTTTTCTGAGAATGAAATACAAAGGACCGATTACTGATGGTTCTATGTATAAAAGCAAGCTGAGCGTGCAGTTCAAGTATTTTGCTCACGTCATTTTAATAGTATTTGGATGTGTTAGTGGGGGTTATGACGTGATGAGGAAGAGTTTGAGCTCGTTAATGGTTGCATTGACTCTCAATAAGCCATTCAACGTTGCTGGAATGATTCTAGACCATATGTTGGAGATGTTGAAAGGATTGAAGAAGAAATACTTCATGCTTTATCCTAGGTTTCTTATGATGATTTTTGATCACAAGTATCCAAACTTGAAGAAGGATCCAACTCAGATACTTAATATGGATCATATGAATGTGAGAACCTTAGCAAGAATGAAGGGTTATAAAGGTGTACCTGAAAATGAGAGACCACCTTACAGAAGGTTATTTGGAGCCTTGGCTAGAGAGGATTACAATGATCCAGGGAAGAACACAGCAAGGCATCCTGACAGTGATAGTGATAATGATGATCCACTTGTTTATGCTGATGCAAGCACGAAACGGAAAAGGCAGGTTGTCAATCCCGGAGCCAAAGGGAAGGGCAAGGGAAAGACAGATCAGGGAACTTCAAAACAACAAACAGTGAGAAAGAAGACTACTGCAAAGAAGGGTACAAGTTTGGTAGATGAGGAGTCTGTTGATTCTGAGGAGACAGAAACTGAGGAACAATGGGATTCGGATGCTGAGAATGTCCAGACTACCAAACAAAAGGCCACTTTGGTTGGTGAGTCTGAATCACTGAATAGATCAATAGAAGAAGCAAATAAGGGTAAGCAATCTATTGATGCTGTAGATGAAGTTTTGACTGTTAATCTGGATGAGTTGAATGAAGGAGAAACAGTTGTTGTGAATTTGCCCAAGCCCAAACACAAGTCTATGGCTAAGAAGACAAGCACTAAGCAACTCAGAGAGAAGGAGTTGAACTTATTGTTGAAGGGAAAGAGATTACCGGATGCTGGAACATCATCTAAACAATCTTCACCAGCTGCAAAGAAACAAAAGACTAAGGAGGCTACAACATTACCAGTGGATAAGTTCAACATTGCACTGGATAATGTTCTTGATATGTTTACTAAGCCTCAGAAAGGAAAAGTAGTTGAGGATGAGCCATCTAAGTCAAAATCCAAGTCTAAGAAAGTCACTGTGGATGATGATGTGATGAGACAGATGAACAAAAGAATGGATGATATGATGAAGATGCTTGTGGCTCAACAATCTGAGATTGCCAAGTTTAAGATGAATGAGGAGAAAATGCTTCAGATCGTTGTTGCTTCTAAATCTAATCAAGATGAAATAGATGAGAAGGTAAAGAAGCTTGAAGCAAAGAATCAGAAGCTTGAAGGTAAAGTTCTGAGAAATAAGAACAGATACAAGGCAATTAAAGAAGATAATAAGGAACTGAAGGCTGAAAACAAACGCCTTAGTGATCTGATTGATGATTTGTACAACATTGCACCCAAACTGAAGGAGGGTGAGGAAGATGCAGAGAAAGAGGTTGAACAAGTAGATTTTGAACCATCCGAATCTGATAAAGAAGAGGATGAGGATGATGAGGATGAAGAATCGGATAAGAGTGATGATGAAGGTGATAATAATGATGATGATGATGATGATGTTGAAGGTTCGGGAAGTCAAAAGGAAGATGATAGTAGTAGCAGTGATGACGATGATGGAGGAGATGATACTGCTAAGTTTACATTTGAGAAGAGACCACCTTCTAAGAAGAAGAAAGACACAGGTGAATCTAGTTCAAAGAAAAAGGGAGAGAATGTAGATGATGAAACTGTGTTTTGGAATGAAAAGGTGAGGTCGTTATCTGATGATGCAAAACAAGTTTACAAAGACATGTTAGAGAAGAGAGAGTGGACCATTGAGTTCACAGGTCGTTTTGCAGAAATATTCCAAACAGATGATATGCGTTATGAATTGGAATATAATGATCCTGATCTTGAAGAGGGGGAAGTACCTGCTTCTGTGGCAAAGGAGATACTGGATGGTCTTGCACAGAGAGTAGGGAAAACTTTTGAAGAGTTCATTGTTGATGAGTCGATTCCACCTATTCCTGAAAAGGATGTTGGAACTCACTCTGATGATAAAGAAACCCCTGAGTTTGAGGAAGTTGAGATAGAGGATATTACACATGAGGAATATCCACAGTACTTCAGACAAAATGATGAAGACGTGGTGTTTCCTGATTTCACAGAAAGGCATAATACGTCTGCAAAGAAAAAGGCAAGAAAAAGAAGTGCTGAGTTTGTTGAAAAAGTACTTGGAGCTGATTTGCCAGAATCTTCAAGTAAGTCTGATGAGTTGAAAGAGTATTTGAAGAAACTAAGATTGATGGATGAAAACCGACCAAAGCCCGAAGCTCAAGGAAACTTCTATAGGTTTCATAATGCAAAGTTTAGAGGCAGAGCTCTTGGGTGGACATACTTGAGCAGGCTGAAGTGTTTAGCTGCTAAGTGGGAATCAGGGATCTTGTATTTCTACAGATTCATTGATTTGCTAACTCTACCGTACTGGGCGGTTAGAGATCTATGCAGATTCCCAATGTCGGGCGCTTCAGTGAATAATACTCATGTAGGTTGGTGTGCAGACAAATTGGTTTGGGAGAGTAGAACAAAATGGAATAGATTCAAGCCACAGTATCCCCGGAGGAAAGTTCACAGGGAGACTGATCCCAGAACCAAGTTGAAGAAGGTTACCTTGATTTACAAGGCACCTGAAGTTATGAGGAAGATTCCTTTGATGCCTATGCCTCAACATTTCAGTGCTGACTTCATATTTTGGTATTATGATTGGAGGAAGGCAGAAGCGGTGATTGTGTTGAGAGATGGAAAGGACAAATACAAGCATGTTCATGTATTTGATCCTATGTGGCTAATCAATTGCACCTTCGAAGACATCATCATGTTATTCTATAATCCGATTCATCATGAGCCAAACGATGCAGATCAAGCAAGGAAATACACACAAGTTGTGGGTGTTTGCTTTGCTTATGACATCAATGCTGGAAGTAATTTGGAAGGGAAACTTGGCAAGAAGGTTAAGATGGCAAATGTGTCAAAGCCGGGAAAGAGAAAGTTAGAGCCGGAAATGACGAAAGAACAGAAGAGTATTCTGAGAATCAAGCTGTTGAACAAAGCCATGGATGAAGATAGAAAAAGATCTAATCAATAGTCGAGGGGGAGTTTGTAGATGCCGTTTTGCGACTAATGATTAGATACTAACATGTGTTAGGGGCGAAGGAGTATCAGAATGGGCGAAGGAGTATTAGAAAGGGGCGAAGGAAGCTTTGTCATGGACGAATGAAGATCAGGAATGCACAGAAGAACACATTCGACCAGTGTTACTGGGCGAATGTGGAACACTGCTACATTCGACCACTCACTTTGGGCGAATGTGCAGAGGCTATAAATAGAAATTGGGTTTTTGTAATGTAGAACAAGTCATAGAGAGTGTGTGTTTTGTGTGTGTGTTCCTGAGAGGTTTGAGATTGTCTGTTTGAGGTCTAGATTAACTGTTATCAGTCTGTAAAGGTTTATTTGAACAAGTTAATCTATGAAAAGCTTTTAAAATGATCTTGAATGTGTTTTGATTGAGTTTACTTCAGTTTGTTCTAAGCTAGGGTTTCCGCACCTGGTTTAGCACCTTGTATGATCATATAATCCTGTGTTTTTGTCAAATTCCGTCCTCTACAAAGTATTGAGAATCCGGTTAAGGACCGAACTCGCGGATCGATTACGCGTAACAACTCGTTTCAGACGGGGAATTCGAGACGAGACAGAAATATAACGATAACAACGTCATCACAGATTCGTATTAATACAGAAACGGTTACAGACACTGTCATCAGTAGGATAAACGTCTATCTCGTGGCCGGGGGAGGTTGGGCATAACCTCCCCCTTGAGAGCATTCAAAGCATAAGCTCAAATCACCAAATGATAACAAACACATGAGATTGCTATTTATAGTCCAAAGCTCAAGTTCCAGGTTCGCCCAGTTGATATGGTCGAATGTGGAGCATTTCCACATTCGCCCATTTGTAATGGTCGAATGTGGAAAGCTTCCACATTCGCCCCATATGGATAGGTCGAACTTGGCTTGTGTTTTGTCCTATATTTTACAAATGCGTCAGATCCATAAAATGCCCTTATGGATCACCACAATCTCATGTAACACTATACCTAGACTCAACCCTAGTCTATTCGACAGTGACGTCCACAGAAAGTGCATCAACACGTTCGATCAACTTCATATCCTTTATCTGAGTCTGTAGCATGATCAGATATCTTATGGCCTTCCAGTTCCTCAATTCGGATGCCCAAAACTTCAAATGTACCGATTTTTACGTCCTTTAAAACTCAAGTCTTTTCTTGTGTACAAATCTCTACGTCATTGTCGCATTGTTAGTCCGATTACCGTTCGATCAGCCTCATTTCCTTTATCTGAGTCTGTTGCATGATCAGATATCATATGGCTTTCCCGTTCCTCAATTCAGATGCCTGAAACTTCAAATTCACCGATAGTTACGTCCTTTAAAACTCGAGTCTTTTCTTGTGTACGAATCTCTATATGATTGTCGCATCGTGAGTCCGATTACCGTTCGATCACCTTCGTATCCTTTATCTGAGTCTGTTGCATGATCAGATATCTTATGGTCTACCAGTTCCTCAATTCGGATGCCCAAAACTTAAAATTCACCGACTGTTACGTCCTTTAAAACTCTAGTCTTTTGTTGTGTACGAATCTCTAAGTGATTGTCGCATCGTGAGTCCGATTACCTTTCGATCAGCTTCATATCCTTTATCTGAGTCTGTTGCATGATCAGATATCTTATGGCTTTCCCGTTCCTCAATTCGGATGCCCGAAACTTCAAATGCACCGATAGTTACGTCCTTTAAAACTCGAGTCTTTTGTTGTGTACGAATCTCTATGTGATTGTCGCATCGTGAGTCCGATTACCTTTCGATCAGCTTCATATCCTTTATCTGATTCTGATGCATGATCAGATATCTTATGGCCTTCCAGTTCCTCAATTCGGATGCCCGAAACTTCAAATGCACCGATAGTTACGTCCTTTAAAACTCGAATCTTTTCTTCTGTAGTAATCTCTTAATGATTGTCGCATCGTGAGTCCGATTTCCGTTCGATCACCTTCATATCCTTTATCTGAGTCTATTGCATGATCAGATATCTTATGGCCTTCCAGTTCCTCAATTCGGATGCCCAAAACTTCAAATGTACCTATTGTTACGTCCTTTAAAACTCGAGTCTTTTCTTGTGTACGAATCTCTATATGATTGTCACATCGTGAGTCCGATTACCGTTCGATCACCTTCGTATCCTTTATCTGAGTCTGTTTCATGATCAGATATCTTATGGCCTTCCAGTTCCTCAATTCGGATGTCCAAAACTTCAAATGTACCGATTGTTACGTCCTTTAAAACTTGAGTCTTTTCTTGTGTACAAGTCTCTTTATGATTGTCGCATCGTGAGTCCGATTACCGTTCGATCACCTTCATATCCCTTATCTGAGTTTGTTGCATGATATGATATCTTCTGGCCTTCGAGTTCCTCAATTCGGATGCCCAAAACTTCATGTGTACCGATAGTTATGTCCTTTAAAACTCGATTCTTTTCTTGTGTACGAACCTCTATATGATTGTCGCACTGTTATTCCGATTTACCATTCGATCAGCTTCATATCCTTTATCTGAGTCTGTTGCATGATCAGATATCTTATGGCTTTCCCGTTCCTTAATTCGGATGCCCAAAACTTCAAATGCACCGATACTTACGTCCTTTAAAACTCGAGTCTTTTCTTGTGTACGAATCTCTATATGATTGTCGCATCATGACTCCGATTACCGTTCAATCACCTTCATATCCTTTATCTGAGTCTGTTGCATGATCAGAAGTCTTATGGCTTTCCCGTTCCTCAATTCAGATGCCCGAAACTTCAAATTCACCGATAGTTACGTCCTTTAAAACTCGAGTCTTTTCTTGTGTACGAATCTCTATATGATTGTCGCATCGTGAGTCCGATTAACGTTCAATCACCCTCATATCCTTTATCTGAGTGTGTTGCATGATCAGATATCTTATGGCCTTCCAGTTCCTCAATTCAGATGCCCACAATTCAAATGCACCGATAGTTACGTCCATTAAAACTTGATTCTTTTCTTGTGTACGAATCTCTATATGACTGTCGCACTGTTATTCCGATTGCTGTTCGATCAGCTTCATATCCTTTATCTGAGTCTGTTGCATGATTAGATATCTTATGGCTTTCCCGTTTATCAATTCGGATACCCGAAACTTCAAAGCACCGATAGTTACGTCCTTTAAAACTCGAGTCTTTTCTTGTGTACGAATCTCTATATGACTGTCGCATCGTGAGTCCGATTACCGTTCGATCAACTTCATATCCTTTATCTTAGTCTGTAGCATGATCAGATATCTTATGGCCTTCCAGTTCCTCAATTCGGATGCCCAAAACTTCAAATGTACCCATTGTTACGTCCTTTAAAACTCGAGTCTTTTCTTATGTACGAATCTCTATATGATTGTCGCATCGTGAGTCCGATTACCGTTCGATCACCTTCATATCCTTTATCTGAGTCTGTTGCATGATCAGATATCTTATGGCCTTCCAGTTCCTCAATTCGGATGCCCAAAACTTCAAATGTACCGATTGTTACGTCCTTTAAAACTCGAGTTTTTTCTTGTGTACGAGTCTCTTTATGATTGTCGCATCGTGAGTCCGATTACCGTTCGATCACCTTCATATCCCTTATCTGATTTTGTTGCATGATATGATATCTTCTGGCCTTCGAGTTCCTCAATTCGGATGCCCAAAACTTCATATGTACCGATAGTTATGTCCTTTAAAACTCGATTCTTTTCTTTTGTACGAATCTCTATATGATTGTTGCACTGTTATTCCGATTTACCGTTCGATCAGCTTCATATCCTTTATCTGAGTCTGTTGCATGATCAGATATCTTATGCTTTCCCGTTCCTTAATTCGGATGCCCAAAACGTCAAATGCACCAATAGTTACGTCCTTTAAAACTTGAGTCTTTTCTTGTGTACGAATCTCTATATGATTGTCGCATCGTGAGTCCGATTACCGTTCGATCACCTTCATATCCTTTATCTGAGTCTGTTGCATGATCAGATGTCTTATGGCTTTCCCGTTCCTCAATTCAGATGCCCGAAACTTCAAATTCACCGATAGTTACGTCCTTTAAAACTCGAGTCTTTTCTTGTGTACGAATCTCTATATTATTGTCGCATCGTGAGTCCGATTACCGTTCAATCACCTTCATATCTTTTGTATGAGTGTGTTGCATGATCAGATATCTTATGGCCTTCCAATTCCTCTATTCGGATGCCCAAAAATTCAAATGCACCGATAGTTACGTCCATTAAAACTCGATTCTTTTCTTGTGTACGAATCTCTATATGATTATCGCATCGTGAGTCCGATTACCGTTCGATCAACTTCTATCCTTTATCTGAGTCGGTAACATGATCAGATATCTTATGGCCTTCCAGTTCCTCAATTCGGATGCCCAAAATTTCAAATGTACCGATTGTTACGTCCTTTAAAACTAGTGTCTTTTCTTGTGTACAAATCTCAACGTCATTGTCGCATTGTTAGTCCGATTACCGTTCGATCAGCTTCATATCCTTTATCTGAGTCTGTTGCATGATCAGATATCTTATGGCTTTCCCGTTCCTCAATTCAGATGCCCGAAACTTCAAATTCACCGATAGTTACGTCCTTAAAACTCGAATCTTTTGTTGTGTACGAATGTCTGTGTGATTGTCGCATCGTGAGTCCGATTACCTTTCGATCAGCTTCATATCCTTTATCTGAGTCTGATGCATGATCAGATATCTTATGGCTTTCCCGTTCCTCAATTCGGATGCCCGAAACTTCAAATGCACCGATAGTTACGTCCTTTAAAGCTCGAGTCTTTTCTTGTGTACTAATCTCTTTATGATTGTCGCATCGTGAGTCGGATTACCGTTCGATCACCTTCGTATCCTTTATCTGAGTCTGTTGCATGATCAGATACCTTATGGCCTTCCAGTTCCTCAATTCGGATGCCCAAAACTTCAAATGTACCGATTGTAACAACTCGAGTCTTTTCTTGTGTACGAATCTCTATATAATTGTCGCATCGTGAGTCCGATTATCGTTCGATCACCTTCATATCCTTTATCTGATTTTGTTGCATGATCAGATATCTTCTGGCCTTCCAGTTCCTCAATTCGAATGCCCAAAACTTCAAATGTACCGATAGTTACGTCCTTTAAAACTCGATTCTTTTCTAGTGTACGAATCTCTATATGATTGTCGCACTGTTATTCCGATTACCGTTCGATCAGCTTCATATCCTTTATCTGAGTCTTTTGCATGATTAGATATCTTATGGCTTTCCCGTTCCTTAATTCGGATGCCCAAAACTTCAAATGCACCGATAATTACGTCCTTTAAAACTCGAGTCTTTTCTTGTGTACGAATCTCTATGTGATTGTCACATCGTGAGTCCGATTACCGTTCGATCAACTTCATATCCTTTATTTGAGTCTGTAGCATGATCAGATATCTTATGGCCTTCCAGTTCCTCAATTCGGATGCCCAAAACTTCAAATGTACCGATTGTTACGTCCTTTAAAACCCGAGTCTTTTCTTGTGTACAAATCTCTACGTCATTGTCGCATTGTTAGTCCGATTACCGTTCGATCAGCTTCATATCCTTTATCTGAGTCTGTTGCATGATCAGATATCTTATGGCTTTCCCGTTCCTCAAGTCAGATGCCCGAAACTTCAAATTCACCGATAGTTACGTCCTTTAAAACTCGAGTCTTTTCTTGTGTACGAATCTCTATATGATTGTCGCATCGTGAGTCCGAATACCGTTCGATCACCTTCATATCTTTTATCTGAGTCTGTTGCATGATCAGATATCTTATGGCCTACCACTTTCTCAATTCGGATGCCCAAAACTTCAAATGTACCGATTGTTACGTCCTTTAAAACCCGAGTCTTTTCTTGTGTACAAATCTCTACGTCATTGTCACATTGTTAGTCCGATTACCGTTCGATCAGCTTCATATCCTTTATCTGAGTCTGTTGCATGATCAGATATCTTATGGCTTTCCCGTTCCTCAATTCAGATGCCCGAAACTTCAAATTCACCGATAGTTACGTCCTTTAAAACTCGAGTCCTTTCTTGTGTACGAATCTCTATATGATTGTCGCATCGTGAGTCCGAATACCGTTCGATCACCTTCATATCTTTTATCTGAGTCTGTTGCATGATCAGATATCTTATGGCCTACCACTTTCTCAATTCGGATGCCCAAAACTTCAAATGTACCGATTGTTACGTCCTTTAAAACTCGAGTCTTTTGTTGTGTACGAGTCTCTATGTGATTGTCGCATCGTGAGTCGGATTACCTTTCGATCAGCTTCATATCCTTTATCTGAGTCTGTTGCATGATCAGATATCTTATAGCTTTCCCGTTCCTCAATTCGGATGCCCGAAACTTCAAATGCACCGATAGTTACATCCTTTAAAACTCGAGTCTTTTGTTGTGTACGAATCTCTGTGTGATTGTCGCATCGTGAGTCCGATTAGCTTTCGATCAGCTTCATATCCTTTTTTTTGGTAAAAGGAGGCGGCACTCCTGGTAAATTTTATTAATCACAAAAAATATATATACACCTAAGGGATCGGCATCCCGGGACATACCCCAAGGACCAAAACCCGATCCCAAGCCATGGTTTAACAATGGGACTATCTAAACGTCCCGACCATGAGCTCAACTATACAATCAAATCAAACAAAACAAAAAACCACACAGCTAGAGACCCAGCCACAACCGGCTAAAGTCTAAAACCTATCAAGTCCAAAAAACAAAAAAAACAACCAAAACAAACAAACAACTATAAGTCAAAACTAACAAATCAGCATCCATCTTCAAATCTTCAAAAAACTCCAGCAGTCCACTCCAAGTCTTCAAAAAACTCCAGCAGCCACAATCCACATCCTTCACCAGCCAACCATCAGCAACATTCAGCTTCAAAACAACACACCACCTACAAACTGACCCATAATACCACTCACCCATCTGACCCATTAACATTAACACAGCCATACCACCTCAATTCCTGGATCAAAAGGGAACCATATATCATCCTGCTGCCCAATACAGAATTCCCACCAATATAACCCACACTCTAACCCATTATATCTAATAATGAGTCTTATAGCAATATCCAACCACACCATCAGAATCATCAACCAGCACCCTCCCAACCATCCATAATCATTACACCAGTAACACACAACATTAAGATAAAGGGATCTCCATTCCATGCTTACTGATTTCAAAATTCCACACTGCAGCAGCCAATCTAGCCTGCACTCCATCTTTAACCTTTATACTCTTCATTTTTAAAGTTATCACCTCCTGAATTAATCCACACACAATCTTAGCATTCCTTCTCTTATTGCTAAATATTCTTTGGTTCCTCTCCTGCCAAACAAAGTAAACAGCAGCAGCAATAACCAATTTCTGAATAGTACCCCAAATCCCCTTACTAGCCTTTCCGTTTTCCACAAAATCAACTATCCCATCCCATTCATCAGGAATATCTCTAAATCTAGCAAGTTCCCTCAATTTCCACCATATACCTCTAGCATATTCACACTTAAAGAAAAGGTGCTGATGACTATCAGGCTCCTTCCCACATAGACTGCAAGAAAGATTAACATCCTGTTTCCAACATGCTATCTTATCTTGAGTAGGCAGTCTACTTTTAAAAGCCAACCAAGTTATGAAAGTATGCCTAGGGATGCTACTTCCAAACCATACAAAATTATGCCAACCCACTTCATTACTCTCTTTAACTATATCATCATAAACAGCTTTAGATGAAAAAGGTACACGTTTACCTCTTTTGCTTAGCCAACAGAATTCATCAGCTTTCCCAGCAACAATGATAGGCAAGTAATCCCTAAAAAACACAGGGTATTTCTCCCTCCATTCCTCAGGAACTATCCATCCATCAGCCCCAATCAAATCAGCAACCTTACTTTTTAAATCAAAACCAGCAGCTCTAATTTCCCTTCTATCTATATGATCTATCAATGGCCCATTAACATGCCACTGTTCAAACCATACATTTATTGTCTTACCATTTCCAATTTTAGCCACACAATGCTGCCTAAACCGCCTTCTATAGCCCAGAACTGTTTCCAATGCCAAGAATCAGAATTCACCTCTCCAATTTCCCAAAAACTCTTCCCATATATCTTATAAAACTTAACCCATTCCACCCAAACAGATTTTCTGTCAGTAACAATACTCCACATATGTTTAGCTACTAATGCTAAATTTCTTTCTTTTAATGAAGTTAACCCCAGACCACCCTGACCTTTCCTTAAACAAAGTTCCTCCCAAGCAACTTTAGCACTACCCTGCTTATACTCCCCCTGGCACCACAAAAACTCTCTACACAACCTTTCCACATCAGCATTCAAGTTATCAGGTAGAATAAACAGGGACGCCCAGTATACAGTTATTGAGGATAAAACAGACTTCAAAAGCTGAACTCTACCAGCATATGACAAAAATTTATTCCTCCAGTCTTCTATTCTTCTTTTCACCTTCTCAAGCAAAGCCCCACAATCTTTTTGATATAATTTCCTAGAAGCCAGAGGGATACCCAAGTATTTTAGTGGGAGTTGACCCACCTTAAAAGGAAGAATTCTCAAAATCTCATCCTGAATCTCCATATCCACATTGCCAAATATTATCTCACTCTTACCCATGTTTGGTTTTAGACCTGAATAAGCACCAAACTCCTCCAACACTTCTTTTATAACCTTTATAGACTCACCACAAGCACTACTAAATATAAATAAATCATTAGCAAAACACAAGTGTGTAAGCTGTAATTTATCACATTTCCAATGATAAACAAATTCTCCTCAGATCTGATTCTCCTCTTCATCAACAGATTTAAAACCTCCATAACTATTGTAAACAGATATGGAGACACCGGATCACCCTGCCTAAGCCCCTTCTCACCCTTAAAATATCCAAACAACTGGCCATTAAGGTTTATAGAATAGGACACAGTCTTCAAGCAAGTCATAATCCACCCAATAAACTTCCTATCAAACCCAAAGTGTATCAGGCAACTTTCCAAAAAGTTATGATCAACTGAATCATAAGATTTTTGTAAATCCACCTTCAAGGCCACCCTAGGATATCCCCTCTTCCAATCATACCCCTTCACAAGTTCTTGTGCAAGCAGAATATTATCACTAATCCGCCTACCTGGCACAAAAGCACTCTGGGATACATCCACAATCTGATCCAACACCTTCATTAATCTATTACAGATCACCTTACTAATACATTTACATATCACATTACAACAAGCAATAGGTCTAAATTGATTGACCACAGTAGGGGCTTGAACTTTAGGAATAAGAGAGATAACTGTTGCATTGATTTGCTTCAACATCTTTCCATTCTCAAAGAACTCCTGCACAGCAGCTGTTACTTCATCCCCTATAACATTCCAAGCAGCTTTAAAGAACCTGGCTGAATATCCATCAGGCCCAGGGGCCTTATTGTCTTCAATCTGAAACATAGCAATTTTAACCTCCTCCTTAGAAACACTTCTCACCATATCACTAGCAGAATTCTTAGAAATCCTTTTAAAAAACAAAGACTAAGGATCCTGAATAGTTTCAACATTATCCCTGCTCCCCATCATACTTATAAAATAATCCACAAAGGCATTTCCCACATTCTTTTCTTCATAAACCAACCCATTAATATCCTCTATTTGCACCACTTTCCCTCTAGACTGCCTTTGCTTAACAGAGTGAAAGAAATATTTATTATTATTTTCCCCCACTTTGAGCCAGTGCACTCTAGATTTCTGCTTCAAAAACATCTCTTCATCCAAAACAGCCTCATTATAAGCTTTAACATACACCTCTTCTTCCTCCCTAAGGTATTCATTATCAGGATCTTTTATCATTTCCCCTTGAATTCTTTCCAACTCCACTTTTAACAACTCCACCTTCTTAAAAAGATTTCCATTAAGAAAATTTAACTTTCTAAATGGTTTTTTCAGACTCTTAAGTTTGGTAACCACACTAAACATTTTGCATCCACTAACTTTATTATCCCAAACACCTTTAACAATCTCCAAGAACTCAGGTTTCTCAGCAAGAAAGTTCCAAAACTTAAAGGCTTTGGATCCTTCTTATGAGAGAGAGCACAGAAAACAACCACTGGTGCATGATCCGACAAATAGAAAGGCAAAAATTTTGCATTAATATTAACAAATGATTTGAGAAACAAAGCATTACCCATAGCCCTGTCCAACTTTTCAAGAATACCATCAGTTTTGCCCACTTTTTGATTCCATGTGTACTCTAATCCAGTAAAAGGCAAATCCTCCACTTTTAACTTAGCCACACACTCTCTGAATTCTTGCATACCATAAAGAGAATACCCCAGCTCACAATTTTTCTCTCTAAGGTCTAAGATAGCATTAAAATCACCAGCCAATAACCAGGGATTATCACCAATCTTACCAGCCATTTTACTAAGATCATTCCACAAAGTTCTCCTACCAGCCACATTAGTAAACCCATACACAAAGGAACAGAAGAAACTGTCCTTCCCCTCAACAGGACAAATATAACACTGAATGCACTGATCAGATTTATGCAAAACCATAACATCCACCTAACTAGCATCCCAACCCACCACAATCCTGACCCATCTAGGACATAATTCCCCATTATTCACCCAAACCCAACTATTCATAACACCTTTACAAGCCTTCTCAATCTCCAAAGGATTCACCCTAGTCTCCACAAGACTACAAACATTAATCTTATTACTCCCAATTAACCTATTAATCTGTCTTTGCTTAACAGTCTTGCACATTCCCCTCACATTCCAAGACATGATATTAATCTTCATAACAAACATCATTATACTTCTCATAAGGCTTCAGACCTGAAGATCCTTCCCCACCATTATCACAACTCATATTAATCACCCCTGTGTCCATTTCAGAACTCAAGTTTTCCAGCCTAACAAGATCATCCATCATTAGTTTATCCCACTGTTCAAAAAACAACTTTACCTGCCCAATAGTCCATTTTCTAAGAATGTCATTTGAAGGGCAGCTTTTACTAGTAAGAAACTGAGCTACCTCCTCAAACTGTTTCTCAGTGATTTTAAAATAACCACTTTTAGTATTAACTTTGGTATCAATTCTAGTTCGAGCATCAAACCCCGCCTCTTGATTCCCCTTTGCATAGTTTCAAATACATTCAAATCTGGTGATAATTGAGGAAAACAAACCCTATTATTCACCACAGAAAAGCCCCCTTTCTTACTAACATACTTAGCTAAAGCTTCCAGAATAGACATATTTCTACCATCATAAAGCATTTTAGTTTCAGTCATACCAACATCCATCTTAACAGATCCCCCATTAACAGTACTCATATCCTTCTTTAGAGGATTACCATAAACATCACATTTTGAAGATAATTCAAACAGATCCTCCAAATTCTCATTAATCAATCTAGCTTTCCAATTATCCCCCAACAAATTTCTCAGATACTGAATATGAACATCAGACAGAATAGGAGGATCCAACATACCTACACCAGCAAACCCTAGCCCAGTCTTCACATCAGAAACCCTAGGCTTCAGATCCATCTCCATATCGCTATCAACAGACTTCTGGAAAAAAATATGATCAGTAGAAACTTGCTGCATCCAATCCTTACCAAACATACCATTCAAATACTCCAAATCCCGTGAGGTCAGCGAACAAACTTCAGTAATACCTCCCCTTGACCTAGACAGAATAAACCTACCATCCCCCACATCCTTGAGATCCAGGCTATAACCCAAATCAGCAGATAAATCAGGTGGAACCGCCGGAGGAGGCTCCGGCAACACAACCCCAGCAGGAGAACCCATAATCGTGCACTGTGAAGATTCCACCACCTTCAAAGATGATGGAACAGTGAAACACGACGAAGAAAAGAAGAAGAAAGGGTTAAAAAAATGACCGGGAAAAGAAAACGGAGAAGAAACAGTGATATCGCCAAAATCGCCCAATATCAGCTTCATATCCTTTATCTGAGTCTGTTGCATGATCAGATATCTTATGGCTTTCCCGTTCCTCAATTCGGATGCCTGAAACTTCAAATGCACCGATAGTTACGTCCTTTAAAACTCGAGTCTTTTGTTGTATACGAATCTCTATGTGATTGTCGCATCGTGAGTTCGATTACCTTTCGATCAGCTTCATATCCTTTATCTGAGTCTGATGCATGATCAGATATCTTATGGCTTTCCCGTTCCTCAATTCGGATGCCCGAAACTTCAAATGCACCGATAGTTACGTCCTTTAAAACTCGAGTCTTTTCTTGTGTACTAATCTCTTTATGATTGTCGCATCGTGAGTCCGATTACCGTTCGATCAACTTCGAATCCTTTATCTGAGTCTGTTGCATGATCAGATATCTTATGGCCTTCCAGTTCCTCAATTCGGATGCCCAAAACTTCAAATGTACCGATAGTTACGTCCTTTAAAACTCGAGTCTTTTCTTGTGTACGAATCTCTATATGATTGTCGCATCGTGAGTCCGATTACCGTTCGATCACCTTCATATCCTTTATCTGAGTCTATTGCATGATCAGATATCTTATGGCCTTCCAGTTCCTCAATTCGGATGCCCAAAACTTCAAATGTACCGATTGTTACGTCCTTTAAAACTTGAGTCTATTGTTGTGTACGAATCTCTATGTGATTGTCGCATCGTGAGTCCGATTACCGTTCGATCACCTTCATATCCTTTATCTGAGTCTGTTGCATGATTAGATATCTTATGGCCTACCAATTCCTCAATTCGGATGCCCAAAACTTCAAATGTACCGATTGTTACGTCCTTTAAAACTCGAGTCTTTTGTTGTGTACGAATCTCTATGTGATTGTCGCATCGTGAGTCCGACTACCGTTCGATCACCTTCATATCCTTTATCTAAGTCTGTTGCATGATCAGATATCTTATGGCCTACCAGTTCCTCAAATCGGATGCCCAAAACTTCAAATGTACCGATTGTTACGTCCTTTAAAACTCGAGTTTTTTGTTGTGTACGAACCTCTATGTAATTGTCGCATCGTGAGTCCGATTACCTTTCGATCAGCTTCATATCCTTTATCTGAGTCTGTTGCATGATCAGATATCTTATGGCTTTCCCGTTCCTCAATTCGGATGCCCGAAACTTCAAATGCACCGATAGTTACGTCCTTTAAAACTCGAGTCTTTTGTTGTGTACGAATCTCTATGTGATTGTCGCATCGTGAGTCCGATTACCTTTCGATCAGCTTCATATCCTTTATCTGAGTCTGATGCATGATCAGATATCTTATGGCTTTCCCGTTCCTTAATTCGGATGCCCGAAACTTCAAATGCACCGATAGTTACGTCCTTTAAAACTCGAGTCTTTTCTTGTGTACTAATCTCTTTATGATTGTCGCATCGTGAGTCCGATTACCGTTCGATCACCATAGTATCCTTTATCTGAGTCTGTTGCATGATCAGATATCTTATGGCCTTCCAGTTCCTCAATTCGGATGCCCAAAACTTCAAATGTACCGATAGTTACGTCCTTTAAAACTCGAGTCTTTTCTTGTGTACGAATCTCTATATGATTGTCGCATCGTGAGTCCGATTACCATTCGATCACCTTCATATCCTTTATCTGAGTCTGCTGCATGATCAAATATCTTATGGCCTTCCAGTTCCTCAATTCGGATGCCCAAAACTTCAAATGTACCGATTGTTACGTCCTTTAAAACTCGAGTCTTTTCTTGTGTACGAATCTCTATATGATTGTCGCATCGTGAGTCCGAATACCGTTCAATCACCTTCATATCCTTTATCTGAGTTTGTTGCATGATCAGATATCTTCTGGCCTTCCAGTTCCTCAATTCGGATGCCCAAAACGTCAAATGTACCGATAGTTACGTCCTTTAAAACTCGATTCTTTTCTTGTGTACGAATCTCTATATGATTGTCGCACTGTTATTCCGATTACCGTTCGATCAGCTTCATATCCTTTATCTGAGTCTGTTGCATGATCAGATATCATATGGCTTTCCCGTTCCTTAATTCGGATGCCCAAAACTTCAAATGCACCGATAGTTACGTCCTTTAAAACTCGAGTCTTTTCTTGTGTACGAATCTCTATATGATTGTCGCATCGTGAGTCCGATTACCGTTCGATCAACTTCATATCCTTTATCTGAGTCTGTAGCATGATCAGATATCTTATGGCCTTCCAGTTCCTCAATTCGGATGCCCAAAACTTTAAATGTACCGATTGTTACGTCCTTTAAAACTCTAGTCTTTTCTTGTGTACAAATCTCTACGTCATTGTCGCATTGTTAGTACGATTACCGTTCGATCAGCTTCCTATCCTTTATCTGAGTCTGTTGCATGATCAGATATCTTATGGCTTTCCCGTTCCTCAATTCAGATGCCCGAAACTTCAAATGTACCGATAGTTACGTCCTTTAAAACTCGAGTCTTTTCTTGTGTACGAATCTCTATATGATTGTCGCATCGTGAGTCCGATTACCGTTCGATCACCTTCATATCCTTTATCTGAGTCTGTTGCATGATCAGATATCTTATGACCTACCAGTTCCTAAATTCGGATGCCCAAAACTTCAAATGGACCGATTGTTACGTCCTTTAAAACTCGAGTCTTTTGTTGTGTACGAATCTCTATGTGATTGTCGCATCGTGAGTCCGATTACCGTTCGATCACCTTCATATCCTTTATCTGAGTCTGTTGCATGATCAGATATCTTATGGCCTTCCAGTTCCTCAATTCGGATGCACAAAACTTCAAATGTACCGATTGTTACGTCCTTTAAAACTCGAGTCTTTTGTTGTGTACGAATCTCTATGTGATTGTCGCATCGTGAGTCCGATTCCAGTTCGATCACCTTCATATCCTTTATCTGAGTCTGTAGCATGATTAGATATCTTATGGCCTTCCAGTTCCTCAATTCGGATGCCCAAAACTTTAAATGTACCGATTGTTACGTCCTTTAAAACTCGAGTCTTTTCTTGTGTACAAATCTCTACGTCATTGTCGCATTGTTAGTCCGATTACCGTTCGATCAACTTCATATCCTTTATCTGATTCTGTTGCATGATCAGATAACTTATGGCTTTCCCGTTCCTTAATTCAGATGCCCGAAACTTTAAATTCACCGATAGTTACGTCCTTTAAAACTCGAGTCTTTTCTTGTGTACGAATCTCTATACGATTGTCGCATCGTGAGTCCGATTACTGTTTGATCACCTTCATATCCTTTATCTGATTCTGTTGCATAATCAGATATCTTATGGGCTTCCAGTTCCTCAATTCGGATGCCCAAAACTTCAAATGTACCGATTGTTACGTCCTTTAAAACTCGAGTCTTTTGTTGTGTACGAATCTCTATGTGATTGTCGCATCGTGAGTCCGATTACCGTTCGATCCGATTCATATCTTTTATCTGAGTCTGTTGCATGATCAGATATCTTATGGCCTACCAGTTCCTCAATTCGGATTCCCAAAACTTCAAATGTACCGATTGTTACGTCCTTTAAAACTCGAGTCTTTTGTTGTGTACGAATCTCTATGTGATTGTCGCATCGTGAGTCCGATTACCTTTCGATCAGCTTCATATCCTTTATCTGAGTCTGTTGCATGATCAGATATCTTATGGCTTTCCCGTTCCTCAATTCGGATGCCCGAAACTTCAAATGCACCGATAGTTACGTCCTTTAAAACTCGAGTCTTTTGTTGTGTACGAATCTCTATGTGATTGTCGCATCGTGAGTCCGATTACCTTTCGATCAGCTTCATATCCTTTATCTGAGTCTGATGCATGATCAGATATCTTATGGCTTTCCCGTTCCTCAATTCGGATGCCCGAAACTTCAAATGCACCGATAGTTACGTCCTTTAAAACTCGAGTCTTTTCTTGTGTACGAATCTCTATATGATTGTCGCATCGTGATTCCGATTAACGTTCGATCACCTTCATATCCTTTATCTGAGTCTGTTGCATGATCAGATATCTTATGGCCTTCCAGTTCCTCAATTCGGATTCCCAAAACTTCAAATGTACCGATTGTTACTTCCTTTAAAACTCGAGTCTTTTGTTGTGTACGAATCTCTATGTGATTGTCGCATCGTGAGTCCGATTACCGTTCGATCCGATTCATATCTTTTATCTGAGTCTGTTGCATGATCAGATATCTTATGGCCTACCAGTTCCTCAATTCGGATTCCCAAAACTTCAAATGTACCGATTGTTACGTCCTTTAAAACTCGAGTCTTTTCTTGTGTACAAATCTCTACGTCATTGTCGCATTGTTAGTCCGATTACCGTTCGATCAACTTCATATCCTTTATCTGATTCTGTTGCATGATCAGATAACTTATGGCTTTCCCGTTCCTTAATTCAGATGCCTGAAACTTTAAATTCACCGATAGTTACGTCCTTTAAAACTCGAGTCTTTTCTTGTGTATTTATCTCTATACGATTGTCGCATCGTGAGTCCGATTACTGTTTGATCACCTTCATATCCTTTATCTGATTCTGTTGCATAATCAGATATCTTATGGGCTTCCAGTTCCTCAATTCGGATGCCCAAAACTTCAAATGTACCGATTGTTACGTCCTTTAAAACTCGAGTCTTTTGTTGTGTACGAATCTCTATGTGATTGTCGCATCGTGAGTCCGATTACAGTTCGATCCGATTCATATCTTTTATCTGAGTCTGTTGCATGATCAGATATCTTATGGCCTACCAGTTCCTCAATTCGGATTCCCAAAACTTCAAATGTACCGATTGTTACGTCCTTTAAAACTCGAGTCTTTTGTTGTGTACGAATCTCTATGTGATTGTCGCATCGTGAGTCCGATTACCTTTCGATCAGCTTCATATCCTTTATCTGAGTCTGTTGCATGATCAGATATCTTATGGCTTTCCCGTTCCTCAATTCGGATGCCCGAAACTTCAAATGCACCGATAGTACCGTCCTTTAAAACTCGAGTCTTTTGTTGTGTACGAATCTCTATGTGATTGTCGCATCGTGAGTCCGATTACCTTTCGATCAGCTTCATATCCTTTATCTGAGTCTGATGCATGATCAGATATCTTATGGCTTTCCCGTTCCTCAATTCGGATGCCCGAAACTTCAAATGCACCGATAGTTACGTCCTTTAAAACTCGAGTCTTTTCTTGTGTACGAATCTCTATATGATTGTCGCATCGTGATTCCGATTAACGTTCGATCACCTTCATATCCTTTATCTGAGTCTGTTGCATGATCAGATATCTTATGGCCTTCCAGTTCCTCAATTCGGATTCCCAAAACTTCAAATGTACCGATTGTTACTTCCTTTAAAACTCGAGTCTTTTCTTGTGTACGAATCTCTATATGATTGTCGCATCGTGAGTCCGATTACCGTTCGATCACATTCATATCCTTTATCTGAGTTTGTTGCATGATCAGATATCTTCTGGCCTTCCAGTTCCTCAATTCGGATGCCTAAAACTTCAAATGTATCGATAGTTACGTCGTTTAAAACTCGATTCTTTTCTTGTGTTCGAATCTCTATATGATTGTCGCACTGTTATTCCGATTACCGTTCGATCAGCTTCATATCTTTTATCTGAGTCTGTTGCATGATCAGATATCTTATGGCTTTTCCGTTCCTTAATTCGGATGCCCGAAACTTCAAATGCACCGATAGTTACTTCCTTTAAAACTTGAGTCTTTTCTTGTGTACGAATCCCTATATGATTGTCGCATCGTGAGTCCGATTACCGTTTGATCAACTTCATATCCTTTATCTGAGTCTGTTGCATGATCAGATATCTTATGGCCTACCAGTTCCTCAATTCGGATGCCCAAAACTTCAAATGTACCGATTGTTACGTCTTTTAAAACTCGAGTCTTTTGTTGTGTACGAATCTCTATGTGATTGTCGCATCGTGAGTCCGATTACCTTTCGATCAGCTTCATATCCTTTATCTGAGTCTGATGCATGATCAGATATCTTATGGCTTTCCCGTTCCTCAATTCGGATGCCCGAAACTTCAAATGAACCGATAGTTACGTCCTTTAAAACTCGAGTCTTTTCTTGTGTACGAATCTCTATATGATTGTCGCATCGTGATTCCGATTAACGTTCGATCACCTTCATATCCTTTATCTGAGTCTGTTGCATGATCAGATATCTTATGGCCTTCCAGTTCCTCAATTCGGATTCCCAAAACTTCAAATGTACCGATTGTTACTTCCTTTAAAACTCGAGTCTTTTGTTGTGTACGAATCTCTATGTGATTGTCGCATCGTGAGTCCGATTACCGTTCGATCCGATTCATATCTTTTATCTGAGTCTGTTGCATGATCAGATATCTTATGGCCTACCAGTTCCTCAATTCGGATTCCCAAAACTTCAAATGTACCGATTGTTACGTCCTTTAAAACTCGAGTCTTTTCTTGTGTACAAATCTCTACGTCATTGTCGCATTGTTAGTCCGATTACCGTTCGATCAACTTCATATCCTTTATCTGATTCTGTTGCATGATCAGATAACTTATGGCTTTCCCGTTCCTTAATTCAGATGCCTGAAACTTTAAATTCACCGATAGTTACGTCCTTTAAAACTCGAGTCTTTTCTTGTGTATTTATCTCTATACGATTGTCGCATCGTGAGTCCGATTACTGTTTGATCACCTTCATATCCTTTATCTGATTCTGTTGCATAATCAGATATCTTATGGGCTTCCAGTTCCTCAATTCGGATGCCCAAAACTTCAAATGTACCGATTGTTACGTCCTTTAAAACTCGAGTCTTTTGTTGTGTACGAATCTCTATGTGATTGTCGCATCGTGAGTCCGATTACAGTTCGATCCGATTCATATCTTTTATCTGAGTCTGTTGCATGATCAGATATCTTATGGCCTACCAGTTCCTCAATTCGGATTCCCAAAACTTCAAATGTACCGATTGTTACGTCCTTTAAAACTCGAGTCTTTTGTTGTGTACGAATCTCTATGTGATTGTCGCATCGTGAGTCCGATTACCTTTCGATCAGCTTCATATCCTTTATCTGAGTCTGTTGCATGATCAGATATCTTATGGCTTTCCCGTTCCTCAATTCGGATGCCCGAAACTTCAAATGCACCGATAGTACCGTCCTTTAAAACTCGAGTCTTTTGTTGTGTACGAATCTCTATGTGATTGTCGCATCGTGAGTCCGATTACCTTTCGATCAGCTTCATATCCTTTATCTGAGTCTGATGCATGATCAGATATCTTATGGCTTTCCCGTTCCTCAATTCGGATGCCCGAAACTTCAAATGCACCGATAGTTACGTCCTTTAAAACTCGAGTCTTTTCTTGTGTACGAATCTCTATATGATTGTCGCATCGTGATTCCGATTAACGTTCGATCACCTTCATATCCTTTATCTGAGTCTGTTGCATGATCAGATATCTTATGGCCTTCCAGTTCCTCAATTCGGATTCCCAAAACTTCAAATGTACCGATTGTTACTTCCTTTAAAACTCGAGTCTTTTCTTGTGTACGAATCTCTATATGATTGTCGCATCGTGAGTCCGATTACCGTTCGATCACATTCATATCCTTTATCTGAGTTTGTTGCATGATCAGATATCTTCTGGCCTTCCAGTTCCTCAATTCGGATGCCCAAAACTTCAAATGTATCGATAGTTACGTCGTTTAAAACTCGATTCTTTTCTTGTGTTCGAATCTCTATATGATTGTCGCACTGTTATTCCGATTACCGTTCGATCAGCTTCATATCTTTTATCTTAGTCTGTTGCATGATCAGATATCTTATGGCTTTTCCGTTCCTTAATTCGGATGCCCGAAACTTCAAATGCACCGATAGTTACTTCCTTTAAAACTTGAGTCTTTTCTTGTGTACGAATCCCTATATGATTGTCGCATCGTGAGTCCGATTACCGTTTGATCAACTTCATATCCTTTATCTGAGTCTGTTGCATGATCAGATATCTTATGGCCTACCAGTTCCTCAATTCGGATGCCCAAAACTTCAAATGTACCGATTGTTACGTCTTTTAAAACTCGAGTCTTTTGTTGTGTACGAATCTCTATGTGATTGTCGCATCGTGAGTCCGATTACCTTTCAATCAGCTTCATATCCTTTATCTGAGTCTGTTGCATGATCAGATATCTTATGGCCTTCCAGTTCCACAATTCGGATGCTCAAAACTTCAAATGTACCGATTCTTACATCCTTTAAAACTCGAGTCTTTTCTTGTGTACGAATCTCTATATGATTGTCGCATCGTGAGTCCGATTACCGTTCGATCACCTTCACATCCTTTATCCGAGTCTGTTGCATGATCAGATATCTTATGGCCTACCAGTTCCTCAATTCGGATGCCCAAAACTTCAAATGTACCGATTGTTACGTCCTTTAAAACTTGAGTCTTTTGTTGTGTACGAATCTCTATGTGATTGTCGCATCGTGAGTCCGATTACCGTTCGATCACCTTCGTATCCTTTATCTGAGTCTGTTGCATGATCAGATATCTTATGGCCTACCAGTTCCTCAATTCGGATGCCCAAAACATCAAATGTACCGATTGTTACGTCTTTTAAAACTTGAGTCCTTTATTGTGTACGAATCTCTATGTAATTGTTGCATCGTGAGTCCGATTACCTTTCGATCAGCTTCATATCCTTTATCTGAGTCTGTTGCATGATCAGATATCTTATGGCTTTCCCGTTCCTCAATTCGGATGCCCGAAACTTCAAATGCACCGATAGTTACGTCCTTTAATACTCGAGTCTTTTGTTGTGTACGAATCTCTATGTGATTGTCGCATCGTGAGTCCGATTACCTTTCGATCAGCTTCATATCCTTTATCTGAGTCTGATGCATGATCAGATATCTTATGGCTTTCCCGTTCCTCAATTCGGATGCCCGAAACTTCAAATGCACCGATAGTTACGTCCTTTAAAACTCGAGTCTTTTCTTGTGTACGAATCTCTATATGATTGTCGCATCGTGAGTCCGATTATCGTTCGATCACCTTCATATCCTTTATCTGAGTCTGTTGCATGATCAGATATCTTATGGCCTTCCAGTTCCTCAATTCGGATGCCCAAAACTTCAAATGTACCGATTGTTACTTCCTTTAAAACTCGAGTCTTTTCTTGTGTACGAATCTCTATATGATTGTCGCATCGTGAGTCCGATTACCGTTCGATCACATTCATATCCTTTATCTGAGTTTGTTGCATGATCAGATATCTTCTGGCCTTCCAGTTCCTCAATTCGGATGCCCAAAACTTCAAATGTATCGATAGTTACGTCGTTTAAAACTCGATTCTTTTCTTGTGTTCGAATCTCTATATGATTGTCGCACTGTTATTCCGATTACCGTTCGATCAGCTTCATATCTTTTATCTGAGTCTGTTGCATGATCAGATATCTGATGGCTTTCCCGTTCCTTAATTCGGATGCCCGAAACTTCAAATGCACCGATAGTTACGTCCTTTAAAACTCGAGTCTTTTCTTGTGTACGAATCCCTATATGATTGTCGCATCGTGAGTCCGATTACCGTTTGATCAGCTTCATATCCTTTATCTGAGTCTGTTGCATGATCAGATATCTTATGGCGTTCCAGTTCCACAATTCGGATGCCCAAAACTTCAAATGTACCGATTGTTACGTCTTTTAAAACTCGAGTCTTTTGTTGTGTACGAATCTCTATGTGATTGTCACATCGTGAGTCCGATTACCTTTCAATCAGCTTCATATCCTTTATCTGAGTCTGTTGCATGATCAGATATCTTATGGCCTTCCAGTTCCTCAATTCGGATGCCCAAAACTTCAAATGTACCGATTGTTACGTCCTTTAAAACTCGAGTCTTTTCTTGTGTACGAATCTCTATATGATTGTCGCATCGTGAGTCCGATTACCGTTCGATCACCTTCATATCCTCTATCTGAGTCTGTTGCATGATCAGATATCTTATGGCCTTCCAGTTCCTCAATTCGGATGCCCAAAACTTCAAATGTACCAATTGTTACGTCCTTTAAAACTCGAGTCTTTTCTTGTGTACAAATCTCTACGTCATTGTCGCATTGTTAGTCTGATTACCATTCCATCAGCTTCATACCCTTTATCTGAGTCTGTTGCATGATCAGATATCTTATGGCCTTCCAGTTCCTCAATTCGGATGCCCAAAACTTCAAATGTACCGATTGTTACGTCCTTTAAAACTCGAGTCTTTTCTTGTGTACGAATCTCTATATGATTGTCGCATCGTTAGTCTGATTACCGTTCGATCACCTTCACATCCTTTATCTGAGTCTATTGCATGATCAGATATCTTATGGCCTACCAGTTCCTCAATTCGGATGACCAAAACTTAAAATGTACCGATTGTTACGTCCTTTAAAACTCGAGTCTTTTGTTGTGTACGAATCTCTATGTGATTGTCGCATCGTGAGTCCAATTACCTTTCGATCAGCTTCATATCCTTTATCTGAGTCTGTTGCATGATCAGATATCTTATGGCTTTCCCGTTCCTCAATTCGGATGCCCGAAACTTCAAATGCATCGATAGTTACGTCCTTCAAAACTCGAGTCTTTTGTTGTGTACGAATCTCTATGTGATTGTCGCATCGTGAGTCCGATTACCTTTCGATCAGCTTCATATCCTTTATCTGTGTCTGATGCATGATCAGATATCTTATGGCTTTCCCTTTCCTCAATTCGGATGCCCGAAACTTCAAATGCACCGATAGTTACGTCCTTTAAAACTCGAGTCTTTTCTTGTGTACGAATCTCTATATGATTGTCGCATCGTGAGTCCGATTCCCGTTCGATCACCTTCATATCCTTTATCTGAGGCTGTTGCATGATCAGATATCTTATGGCCTACCAGTTCCTCAATTCGGATGCCCAAAACTTCAAATGTACCGATTGTTACATCCTTTAAAACTCGAGCCTTTTGTTGTGTATGAATCTCTATGTGATTGTCGCATCGTGAGTCCGATTACCTTTCGATCAGCTTCATATCCTTTATCTGAGTCTGTTGCATTATCAGATATCTTTTGGCTTTCCCATTCCTCAATTCGGATTCCCGAAACTTCAAACGCACCGATTGTTCCGTCCTTTAAAACTCGAGTCTTTTGTTGTGTACGAATCTCTATGTGATTGTCGCATCGTGAGTCCGATTACCTTTCGATTAGCTTCATATCCTTTATCTGAGTCTGATGCATGATCAGATATCTTATGGCTTTCCCGTTCCTCAATTCGGATGCCCGAAACTTCAAATGCACCGATAGTTACGTCCTTTAAAACTCGAGTCTTTTCTTGTGTACTAATCTCTTTATGATTGTCGCATTGTGAGTCCGATTACCGTTCGATCACCTTCGTATCCTCTATCTGAGTCTGTTGCATGATCAGATATCTTATGGCCTTCGAGTTCCTCAATTCGGATGCCCAAAACTTCAAATGTACGGATAGTTACGTCCTTTAAAACTCGAGTCTTTTCTTGTGTACGAATCTCTATATGATTGTCGCATCGTGAGTCCGATTACCGTTCGATCACCTTCATATCCTTTATCTGAGTCTGTTGCATGATCAGATATCTTCTGGCCTTCCAGTTCCCCAATTCGGATGCCCAAAACTTCAAATGTACCGATAGTTACGTCCTTTAAAACTCGATTCTTTTCTTGTATACGAATCTCTATATGATTGTCGCACTGTTATTCCGATTACCGTTCGATAAGCTTCATATCCTTTATCTGAGTCTGTTGCATGATCAGATATCTTATGGCCTACCAGTTCCTTAATTCGGATGCCCGAAACTTCAAATGCACCGATAGTTACGTCCTTTAAAACTCGAGTCTTTTCTTATGTACGAATCTCTATATGATTGTCGCATCGTGAGTCCGATTACCGTTCGATCAACTTCATATCCGTTATCTGAGTCTGTAGCATGATCAGATATCTTATGGCCTTCCAGTTCCTCAATTCGGATGCCCGAAACTTCAAATGTATCGATAGTTACGTCCTTTAAAACTCAATTCTTTTCTTGTGTACGAATCTCTATATGATTATCGCATCGTGAGTCCGATTACCGTTCGATTACCTTCATATCCTTTATCTGAGGCTGTTGCATGATCAGATATCTTATGGCCTACCTGTTCCTCAGTTCGGATGCCCAAAACTTCAAATGTACCGATTGTTACGTCCTTTAAAACTCGAGTCTTTTGTTGTGTACGAATCTCTATGTGATTGTCGCATCGTGAGTCCGATTACCTTTCGATCAGCTTCATATCCTTTATCTGAGTCTGTTGCATGATCAGATATCTTATGGCTTTCCCGTTCCTCAATTCGGATGCCCGAAACTTCAAATGCACTGATTGTTACGTCCTTTAAAACTCGAGTCTTTGGTTGTGTATGAATCTCTATGTGATTGTCGCATCATGAGTCCGATTACCTTTCGATCAGCTTCGTATCCTTTATCTGAGTCTGATGCATGATCAGATATCTTATGGCTTTCCCGTTCCTCAATTCGGATGCCCGAAACTTCAAATGCACCGATAGTTACGTCGTTTAAAACTCGAGTCTTTTCTTGTGTACTAATCTCTTTATGATTGTCGCATTGTGAGTCCGATTACCATTCGATCACCTTAGTATCCTTTATCTGAGTCTGTTGCATGATCAGATATCTTATGGCCTTCCAGTTCCTCAATTCGGATGCCCAAAACTTCAAATGTACCGATAGTTACGTCCTTTGAAACTCGAGTCTTTTCTTGTGTACGAATCTCTATATGATTTTCGCATCGTGAGTCCGATTACCGTTCGATCACCTTCATATCCTAAATGCACCGATAGTTACGTCCTTTAAAACTCGAGTCTTTTCTTATGTACGAATCACTATATGATTGTCGCATTGTGAGTCTGATTACTGTCCGGTCACCTTCATATCCTCTATCTGAGTATGTTGCATGATCAGATATCTTATGGCCTTCCAGTTCCTCAATTCGGATACCCAAAACTTCAAATGTACCGATTGTTACGTCCTTTAAAACTCGAGTCTTTTCTTGTGTACAAATATCTACGTCATTGTCGCATTGTTATTCCGATTACCATTCGATCAACTTCATACCCTTTATCTGTGTCTGTTGCATGATCAGATATCTTATGGCTTTCCCGTTCCTCAATTCGGATGCCCGAAACTTCAAATGCACCGATAGTTACGTCCTTTAAAACTCGAGTCTTTTCTTATGTACGAATCTCTATATTATTGTCGCATCGTGAGTCCGATTACCGTTCGATCACCTTCATATCCTCTATCTGAGTCTGTTGCATGATCAGATATCTTATGGCCTTCCAGTTCCTCAATTCGGATGCCCAAAACTTCAAATGTACCAATTGTTACGTCCTTTAAAACTCGAGTCTTTTCTTGTGTACAAATCTCTACGTCATTGTCGCATTGTTAGTCTGATTACCATTCCATCAGCTTCATACCCTTTATCTGAGTCTGTTGCATGATCAGATATCTTATAGCTTTCCCGTTCCTCAATTCGGATGCCCGAAACTTCAAATGCACCGATAGTTACGTCCTTTAAAACTCGAGCCGTTTCTTATGTACGAATCTCTATATGATTGTCGCATCGTGAGTCCGATTACCGTTCGATCACCTTCATATTCTCTATCTGAGTCTGTTGCATGATCATTTATCTTATGGCATTCCAGTTCCTCAATTAGGATGCCCAAAACTTCAAATGTACCGATTGTTACGTCCTTTAAAACTCGAGTCTTTTCTTGTGTACAAATCTCTACGTCATTGTCGCATTGTTAGTCCGATTACCATTCGATCAACTTCATACCCTTTATCTGTGTCTGTTGCATGATTAGATATCTTATGGCTTTCCCGTTCCTCAATTCGGATGCCCGAAACTTCAAATGCACCGATAGTTACGTCCTTTAAAACTCGAGTCTTTTCTTATGTACGAATCTCTATATGATTGTCGCATCGTGAGTCCGATTACCGTTCGATCACCTTCATATCCTCTATCTGAGTCTGTTGCAAGATCAGGTATCTTATGGCCTTCCAGTTCCTCAATTCGGATGCCCAAAACTTCAAATGTACCGATTGTTACGTCCTTTAAAACTCGAGTCTTTTCTTGTGTACAAATCTCTACGTCATTGTCGCATTGTTAGTCTGATTACCGTTCGATCAGCTTCATACCCTTTATCTGAGTCTGTTACATGATCAAATATCTTATGGCTTTCCCGTTCCTCAATTCGGATGCCCGAAACTTCAAATGCACCGATAGTTACGTCCTTTAAAACTCGAGTCTTTTCTTATGTACGAATCTCTATATGATTGTCGCATTGTGAGTCCGATTACCGTTCGGTCACCTTCATATCCTCTATCTGAGTCTGTTGCATGATCAGATATCTTATGGCCTTCCAGTTCCTCAATTCGGATGCCCAAAACTTCAAATGTACCGATTGTTACGTCCTTTAAAACTCGAGTCTTTTCTTGTGTACAAATCTCTACGTCATTGTCGCATTGTTAGTCCAATTACCGTTCGATCAGCTTCATACCCTTTATCTGAGTCTGGTGCATGATAAGATATCTTATGGCTTTCCCGTTCCTCAATTCGGATGCCCGAAACTTCAAATGCACCGATAGTTACGTCCTTTAAATCTCGAGTCTTTTCTTATGTACGAATCTCTATATGATTGTCGCATCGTGAGTCCGATTACCGTTCGATCACGTTCATATCCTCTATCTGAGTCTATTGCATGATCAGATATCTTATGGCCTTCCAGTTCCTCAATTCGGATGCCCAAAACTTCAAATGTACCGATTGTTACGTCCTTTAAAACTCGAGTCTTTTCTTGTGTATGAATCTCTATATTATTGTCGCATCGTGAGTCCGATTACCGTTCGATCACCTTCGTATCCTTTATCTGAGTCTGTTGCATGATTAGATATCTTATGGCCTTCGAGTTCCTCAATTCGGATGCCCAAAACTTCAAATGTACCGATTGTTACGTCCTTTAAAACTCGAGTCTTTTCTTGTGTACAAATCTCTACGTCATTGTCGCATTGTTAGTCTGATTACCGTTCGATCAGCTTCATACCCTTTATCTGAGTCTGTTACATGATCAAATATCTTATGGCTTTCCCGTTCCTCAATTCGGATGCCCGAAACTTCAAATGCACCGATAGTTACGTCCTTTAAAACTCGAGTCTTTTCTTATGTACGAATCTCTATATGATTGTCGCATTGTGAGTCCGATTACCGTTCGGTCACCTTCATATCCTCTATCTGAGTCTGTTGCATGATCAGATATCTTATGGCCTTCCAGTTCCTCAATTCGGATGCCCAAAACTTCAAATGTACCGATTGTTACGTCCTTTAAAACTCGAGTCTTTTCTTGTGTACAAATCTCTACGTCATTGTCGCATTGTTAGTCCAATTACCGTTCGATCAGCTTCATACCCTTTATCTGAGTCTGGTGCATGATAAGATATCTTATGGCTTTCCCGTTCCTCAATTCGGATGCCCGAAACTTCAAATGCACCGATAGTTACGTCCTTTAAATCTCGAGTCTTTTCTTATGTACGAATCTCTATATGATTGTCGCATCGTGAGTCCGATTACCGTTCGATCACGTTCATATCCTCTATCTGAGTCTATTGCATGATCAGATATCTTATGGCCTTCCAGTTCCTCAATTCGGATGCCCAAAACTTCAAATGTACCGATTGTTACGTCCTTTAAAACTCGAGTCTTTTCTTGTGTATGAATCTCTATATTATTGTCGCATCGTGAGTCCGATTACCGTTCGATCACCTTCGTATCCTTTATCTGAGTCTGTTGCATGATTAGATATCTTATGGCCTTCGAGTTCCTCAATTCGGATGCCCAAAACTTCAAATGTAGCGATTGTTACGTCCTTTAAAACTCGAGTCTTTTCTTGTGTACAAATCTCTACGTCATTGTCGCATTGTTAGTCCGATTACCGTTCGATCAGCTTCATATCCTTTATCTGAGTCTGTTGCATGATTAGATACCTTATGGCTTTCCCGTTCCTCAATTCGGATGCCCGAAACTTCAAATGCACCGATAGTTACGTCCTTTAAAACTCGAGTCTTTTCTTGTGTACAAGTCTCTATGTCATTGTCACATTGTTAGTCCATTTACCATTCGATCAGCTTCATATCCTTTATCTGAGTCTGTTGCATGATCAGATATCTTATGGCTTTCCCGTTCCTCAATTCGGATGCCCGAAACTTCAAATGCACTGATAGTTACGTCCTTTAAAACACGAGTCTTTTCTTGTGTATGAATCTCTATATGATTGTGGCATCGTGAGTCCGATTACCGTTCGATCAACTTCATATCCTTTATCTGAGTCTGTTGCATGATCAGATATCTTATGGCCTTCCAGTTCCTCAATTCGGATGCCCAAAACTTCAAATGTACCGATTGTTACGTCCTTTAAAACTCGAGTCTTTTCTTGTGTACGAATCTCTATATGATTGTCGCTTCGTGAGTCCGATTAACGTTCGCTCACCTTCGTATCCTTTATCTGAGTCTGTTGCATGATCAGATATCTGCCCAATAAACCTGAAGAGAAGACAGCACAGATTTAATAAGTTGCAGCCTTCCAGCAAAAGATAATGCCTTGTTCTTCCAGTCCTCAACCCGTTTCCTCACTTTATCAACTAGCACTTTGCAGTCCTTGGTATATAATCTCTTAGATAAGAGGGGAACTCCAAGGTACCTCACAGGAAGAGAACCCTCCTTAAATGGCAACAGATTCTTCAACCTCACCTTAATCCTATCAGTAACATTCCCAAAAAACATAGTACTCTTACCTAAATTAGGAACCAGCCCAGAAACCGAACTAAACTCCTCCAGAACAGCTTTGACAATCCCAATGGATGCTGAATTAGCATAAGAAAACACTAGCAAATCATCTGCAAAACACACATGAGTTAAATTAAGGCCCTCACAACCCCAGTGATATTTAAACTGCCCGCTTTCAGCAATTTTCCTATAAAAAATGAGCTTAAAGACCTGCATCACAATGGTAAACAGATAGGGAGACATAGGGTCACCCTGTCTCAAACCCCTTTTCCCCTGAAAATAACCAATCATCTCCCCATTGACATTGATAGAATAGGCTGCAGATCTTAAACAGGTCATAATCCAAGCAATCATACAAGGGTGAAATCCAAAGTTCACTAAGCAGGTTTCTAAAAAATCATGGTTAACAGTATCATAAGCCTTTTGAAGATCTATCTTCAAAGCAACTCTAGGAGCCCTCACTTTCAAATGGTAGTGCCTTAATAACTCCTGAGACAACAGAATGTTATCACTAATTTGCCTCCCTGGGATAAAAGCACTTTGACAATCATTGACAATCAGATCCAAAGACCCCTTAATCCTTTCACATATGATTTTGGAGATAACTTTATATAAAACATTGCAACAAGCAATGGGCCTATAATCAGTCACACTCCTAGCATTGGCACACTTAGGAACCAAAGAAATAATAGTAGCATTAACTTCTTTAAGGAGCTTCCCATTATAAAAGAACTCTTTAATAGCACTACACACCTCATCCCCTATCACAGACCAAGAAGATTTAAAAAACTTAGAAGAGAACCCATCAGGCCCAGGATCCTTATCCACATCAATAGCGAACAGAGCTGTCTTAATCTCATCATCAGAAACCTCCCTCACCATAAGATCAGCCACATCCCTAGGCAATTTAGAAGAAAAAAGACCAGCAGGATCCCTAATTTGATCAACCCTATTGTTACTTCCCATAAAGCCCTCAAAGTGTCTAACAAAAGCAGCCCCCACATCCTGTCCTTCAAAGAAGGTCCCCTCCTTGTCAAGCACAGAATTTATCCTTCCCCTACTCAATCTACCCTTAATGACCTTGTGAAAGTAAGCTGTATTCTGATCACCAGCTTTAAGCCAGTCCACCTTAGCCCTTTGCTTTAGAAAGGATTCCTCATCCAAAGCAGCCTGTTTAAGAGCATTCACAAGAATCACCTCCTCCTCCCTAATAGCAGGATTAAGAGGATCATCCACTACAGCACACTGAACTTTCCCCAATTCTTCAGAGATCTTTTTAACCTTCTCTGTGAGATCACCCTGCAACCTCCCTAACTTCCTAAGAGGCTTTTTAAGACTTTTTAATTTGGAAACCACAGAAAACATGGCACAACCCTGCACATTCTTCTTCCAACAAGATTCAACAGTAGGCAAAAACTGGGGTTTACCCACCAAGTGGTTCATAAACTTAAAGGGTCTAGGCTTCCAAGAAGTCAGCCCCTTAAGAGTCAACAAAGCAGGAGCATGGTCTGAATGATAGAAAGGGAGAAAAGAAGCCACAAAACCTTTAAAAACATTCATAAAAGACAGATTACTCATCATTCTATCCAACTTCTTTAGCAGCCCAGAAGTCTTACCAGGACATTTATTCCAGGTAAACTTCAAACCAGAAGAAGGAATATCCTCAACTTTAATATTTTGGCAGCATTCCCAGAGATCCAACATAGCACTATTCATATCAGAAGAACCCATGGACCTTTCAGAAGGGTCCATAATAGCATTAAAATCCCCCTGAATCAGCCAAGGTTCATCATGCAAAGAGGCTGCAAAAAGCTGCAAATCATGCCATAACACCCTTCTCTAAACCTTATTAACTGACCCATAAACAAAGGAGCAGAAAAAAGAAGGGGAACCATCAAGAGGTTTGACCAAACAATGGATAACCTGGGAAGTCATTTCCACAACCATAACATCCACCAAATTAGGTTTCCAAGCTACAATAATTCTCACCCAACTGGGACAATAGACATTATTAGAAATCCATTGCCAGTTATTCAACACCCTGCCACAAACCTTATTAAGATTCTGACTCTTCACATGAGTCTCCAGTAAACCACATAAACCAATATCCTTATCACTCAATAAGTTCAAGACCTGATTTTGATTAGCAAGCTTCATAAGACCTCTCACATTCCAGGACAGAATATTCAGATTTTGACCCATCATTAATAACCAGAATTAGCAATAGAAGAGGACAATACACGACCCTCCTCTGAATGACCACACTCATGAAGCTTCATAAATTCAGCAGCCTCATCACCTTCTGAGGACACCTCATAATTCTCATTCTCTAAAATAACATCCTCCACCCCATCATAATCCAATCCAGCAGCAAAATCATATTTAAAACACATTTTAATAAAAAATTGTGTCTGCTCAAGATCCCAAACCAACACCTGATCTTTAGAAGGAGTAATTCTATTATTAACATAGAACATCACATCATCCATTTGCTGCTGAGATAAATCAACAAGGCTGTCCTCAATAACAGTGTTTCTAGAACCCAAATTAGCACCAGGAGAGTAGGGTGAAGCAAGAGTACCCTTCCCTACCTTAACAGGTTTCCCCACAGGCAAAGGTTCAGAAAAAGGACCAGGAGGTAAAGAGGAGGAACTGCTGTTAAGAGGTCCTTGTTTTAAAGAAGTAGGACCACTAACAGGGATAGCCTTAGAACCAGCAGAGGAGTTCTTAGCAGAAACAACACTAGCAGAATTAGTGACTGTTCTGGCCTTCACCTTAGCTGGAGATGCATCAGACCCCAAATCAGCAGAAGAATTAACTTCCATAAGATCCTTAACTTCCAAAAGATCAAACCTATTCTTAACTTCCAACCCAGCTGCTTCCTGAAATTGCTTCTTACCCTTATCAGCCTTCCTCTCCTTCTGCTGATTCTGAACTTTACCACTTCTAACATTACCCCTTACCTCCAAAGCACCAGCCTTCTTGCTCCCTGAAGTAGAAGCACCCTCAGTACCAACCTTCTTCTTTTCCTGTTCCAATTCATACTCAATAACTGCCTGTTTAGTTTTAAAAGCTTTAATTCATTCCTGCAATTTAATCTCCTTATTAGTACCCTTATCCCCCATATTTCTTTGCCTAAGAGCTCCTCCCCCAAAAGCCCCATTACCACTTCTAGGCTGATTTTGGAATTTATTATTATTCCTGGCAGCCAAACTCTTGTTCCATACAGTTTCAAAACCCTCCTCATCAATATTCCTATTAATAGGACCATCCTGCACCCCAACCTTCATATCATCAATCTTCTTCTGCCTAGCCTCTTTCTCTTCTTCAGTCAACACTCTGACAATACAATCTTCAAAAGAGTGCCCAAACACCTTGCAGTGAGAACAATTAATAGGAACCTTCTGGAACTCAATAACAATCTCAGCAATCCTATCCTCCTTACCCTCTTCTTTTGGATAAAAAGCTCTCACAACCTCAGGCCTACTATCACCAGCAGCAATCTCAACTAGAATTCTAGCAAAACCTGCCTGCACATCATTGTTCAAACATTTATCGACAGTTATATTATCAAATGTACCGATTGTTACGTCCTTTAGAACTCGAGTCTTTTCTTGTCTACAAATCTCTACGTTATTGTTGCATCTTTAGTTTGATTACCATTCGATCTGCTTCATATCCATTATCTGAGTCTGTTGCAAGGTAATATATCTTATGGCCTTCTCATTCGTCCATTCAGATGCCTGAAATTTCAAATGTACCGATAGTTACGACCTTTAAAAGTCGAGTCTATTCTTGTGTGCGAATCTCTATATGATTGTTGCATCGTGAGTCCGATAACCGTTCGATGAGCTTCACATCCTTTATCTGAGTCTGTTGCATGATCAGATATCTTATAGCCTTCCCTTTCCTCAATTCGTATGCCCAAAACTTCAAATGTACCGAATGTTACGTCCTTTAAAACTCGAGTGTTTTCTTGTGTACAAATCTCTACGTCATTGTCGCATCGTGGGTCCGATTACGGTCCGGTCACCTTCATATCCTTTATCTGAGTCTGTTGCATGATCAGATATCTTATGGCCTTCCCGTTCCTCCATTTGGGTGCCTGAAACTTCAAATGTACCGATAGTTACGTCGTTTAAAACTCGAGTCTTTTCTTGTGTACGAATCTCTATGTGATTGTCGCATCGTGAGTCCGATTACCATTCGATCAACTTCATATCCTTTATCTGAGTCTGTTACATGATCGTATATCTTATGGCCTTCCCCTTCCTCCATTCGGGTGCCCAAAACTTCAAATGTACAGATAGTTACGTCCTATAAAACTCGAGTCTTTTCTTGTGTGCGAATCTCTATGTGATTGTCGCATCGTGAGTTTTATAACCATTTGATCAGCTTCATATCCTTTATCTGAGTCTGTTGCATGATCGGATATCTTATGGTCTTCCCGTCCTCCATTCGGGTGCCCAAAATTTCAAATGTACCGATAGTTACGTCTTTTAAAACTCGAGCCTTTTCTTGTGTGCGAATCGCTATGTGATTGTCGCATCATGAGTTCGACAACCGTTCGATCAGCTTCATAACCTTTATCTGAGTCTGTTGCATGATCAGATATCTTATGGCCTTCCCGTTCCTCCATTCGGGTGCCCAAAACTTCAAATGTAACGATAGTTATGTCCTTTAAAACTCGAGTCTTTTCTTGTGTGCGAATCTCTATGTGATTGTCGCATCATGAGTTCGACAACCGTTCGATCAGCTTTATATCCTTTATCTGAGTCAGTTGCATGATCAGATATCTTATGGCCTTCCCGTTCCTCCATTCGGGTGCCCAAAACTTCAAATGTACCGATAGTTACGTCCTTTAAAACTCGAGCCTTTTCTTGTGTGCGAATCGCTATGTGATTGTCTCATCGTGAGTTCGGGAACCGTTCGATCAGCTTCATATCCTTTATCTGAGTCTGTTGCATGATCAGTTATCTTATGGCCTTCCCGTTCCTCCATTCGGGTGCCCAAAACTTCAAATGTACCGATAGTTACGTCCTTTAAAACTCAAGTCTTTTCTTGTGTGCGAATCACTATGTGATTGTCGCATCGTGAGTTCGAAAACCGTTCGAACAGCTTCATATCCTTTATCTGAGTTTATTTCATGATCAGATATCTTCTGGACTTCCCGTTCCTCCATTCGGGTGTCCAAAACTTCAAATGTACCGATAGTTACGTCCTTTAAAACTCGAGTCTTTTCTTGTGTACAAATCTCTACATCATTGTCGCATCGTTAGTCCGATTACCGTTCGACCAGCTTCGTATCCTTTATCTGAGTCTGTTGCATGATCAGTTATCTTATGGCCTTCCCGTTCCTCCATTCGGTGCCCAAAACTTCAAATGTACCGATATTTACGTCCTTTAAAACTCGAGTGTTTTTTTTGTGTGCGAATCTCTATGTGATTGTCGCATTGTGAGTTCGACAACCATTCGATCAGCTTCATATCCTTTATCTGAGTCTGTTGCATGATCAGATATCTTATGGCCGGATGCCCAAAACTTATAAAGTACCGATTGTTACGTCCTTTAGAACTCGAGTCTTTTCTTGTGTACAAATCTCTACGTCATTGTTGCATCTTTAGTCTGATTACCATTCGATCAGCTTCATATCCATTATCTGAGTCTGTTGCAAGGTAATATATCTTATGGCCTTCTCATTCGTCCATTCGGATGCCTGAAACTTCAAATGTACCGATAGTTACGACCTTTAAAAGTCGAGCCTTTTCTTGTGTACGAATCTCTATATGATTGTTGCATCGTGAGTCCGATAACCGTTCGATGAGCGTCACATCCTTTATCTGAGTCTGTTGCATGATCAGATATCTTATAGCCTTCCCTTTCCTCAATTCGTATGCCCAAAACTTCGAATGTACCGAATGTTGCGTCCTTTAAAACTCGAGTATTTTTTTGTGTACAAATCTCTACGTAATTGTCGCATCGTGGGTCCGATTACTGTCGGGTTACCTTCGTATCCTTTAGCTGAGTCTGTTGCATGATCAGATATCTTATGGCCTTCCCGTTCCTCCATTTGGGTGCCTGAAACTTCAAATGTACCGATAGTTACGTCGTTTAAAACTCGAGTCTTTTCTTGTGTACGAATCTCTATATGATTGTCGCATCGTGAGTTCGATAACCGTTCGGTCAGCTTCATATCCTTTATCTGAGTCTGTTGCATGATTGGATATCTTATGGCCATCCCGTTCCTCCATTTGGTTGCCTGAAACTTCAAATGTACTGACAGTTACGTCGTTTAAAACTCGAGTCTTTTCTTTTGTACGAATCTCAATGTGATTGTCGCATCGTGAGTCCGATTACCGTTCGATCAACTTCATATCCTTTATCTGAGTCTTTTGCATGATCGGATATCTTATAGCCTTCCCGTTCCTCCATTCGGGTGCCCAAAACTTCAAATGTACAGATAGTTACGTCCTTTAAAACTCGAGTCTTTTCAAGTGTGCGAATCTCTATGTGATTGTCGCATCGTGAGTTCGATAACCGTTCGATCAGCTTCATATCCTTTATCTGAGTCTGTTGCATGATCAGATATCTTATGGCCATCCCGTTCCTCCATTTGGTTGCCTGAAACTTCAAATGTACCGATAGTTACGTCGTTTAAAACTCGAGTCTTTTTTGTGTACGAATCTCTATGTGATTGTCGCATCGTGAGTTCGATAACCGTTCGATCAGCTTCATATCCATTATCTGAGTCTGTTGCATGATCAGATATCTTATGGCCTTCCCGTTCCTCCATTCGGGTGCCCAAAACTTCAAATGTACCGATAGTTACGTCCTTTAAAACTCGAGTGTTTTCTTGTGTGTGAATCTCTATGTGATTGTCGCATTGTGGGTTCGACAACCGTTCGATCAGCTTTATATCCTTTATCTGAGTCTGTTGCATGATCAGATATCTTATGGCCGGATGCCCAAAACTTCAAAAGTACCGATTGTTACGTCCTTTAGAACTCGAGTCTTTTTTTGTGTGCAAATCTCTACGTCATTGTTGCATCTTTAGTCTGATTACCATTCGATCAGCTTCATATCCATTATCTGAGTCTGTTGCAAGGTAATATATCTTATGGCCTTCTCATTCGTCCATTCGGATGCCTGAAACTTCAAATATACCGATAGTTACGACCTTTAAAACTCCAGTCTTTTCTTGTGTGCGAATCTCTATATGATTGTTGCATCGTGAGTCCGATAACTGTTTGATGAGCGTCACATCCTTTATCTGAGTCTGTTGCATGATCAGATATCTTATTGCCTTCCCTTTCCTCAATTCGTATGCCCAAAACTTCGAATGTACCGAATGTTACATCCTTTAAAACTCGAGTGTTTTTTTGTGTACAAATCTCTACGTAATTGTCGCATCGTGGGTCCGATTACTGTTGGGTTACCTTCACATCCTTTATCTGAGTCTGTTGCATGATCAGATATCTTATGGCATTCCCGTTCCTCCATTTGGGTGCCTGAAACTTCTAATGTACCGATAGTTACGTCGTTTAAAACTCAAGTCTTTTCTTGTGTACGAATCTCTTTGTGATTGTCGCATCGTGAGTCCGATTACCGTTCGATCAACTTCATATCCTTTATCTGAGTCTTTTGCATGATCGGATATCTTATGGCCTTCCCGTTCGTCCATTCGGGTGCCTAAAACATCAAAGGTACCGATAGTTACGTCCTTTAAAACTCGAGTCTTTTCTTGTGTGCGAATCTCTATGTGATTGTCGAATCGTGAGTTCGATAACCGTTCGTCAACTTCATATCCTTTATCTGAGTCTGTTGCATGTTCGGATATCTTATGGCCTTCTCGTTCCTCCATTCGGGTACCCAAAACTTCAAATGTACCGATAGTTACGTCTTTTAAAACTCGAGCCTTTTCTTGTGTGCGAATCGCTATGTGATTGTCGCATCACGAGTTCGACAACCGTTCGATCAGCTTCATATCTTTTATCTGAGTCTGTTGCATGATCAGATATCTTATTGCCCTCCCGTTCCTCCATTCGGGTGCACAAAACTTCAAATGTACCGATAGTTACGTCCTTTAAAACTCGAGTCTTTTCTTGTGTGCGAATCTCTATGTGATTGTCGCATCGTGAGTTCCACAATCGTTCGATCAGCTTCATATCCTTTATCTGAGTCTGTTGCATGATCAGATATCTTATGGCCTTCCCGTTCCTCCATTCGGGTGCCCAAAACTTCAAATGTACCGATAGTTACGTCCTTTAAAACTCGTGTCTTTTCTTGTGTGCGAATCGCTATGTTATTGTCGCATCGTGAGTTCGACAACCGTTTGATCAGCTTCATATCCTTTATCTGAGTCTTTTGCATGATCAGATATCTTATGGCCTTCCCGTTCCTCCATTCGGGTGCCCAAAACTTCAAATGTACCGATAGTTACGTCCTTTAAAACTCGAGTCTTTTCTTGTGTGCGAATCACTATGTGATTGTCGCATCGTGAGTTCGACAACCGTTCGAACAGCTTCATATCCTTTTTTTTTTTTGATAAAAGGAGGCGGCACTCCTGGTAAATTTTATTAATGACAAAAAAGTATATACACCTAAGAGATTGGCATCCCGGGACATACCCCAAGGACCAAACCCAATCTCAGAGCCATGGCTAACAATGGGACTATCCAAACGTCCCGACCATAAGCTCAACTATACAATCAAACAAGTCAAAAACCAAAAAAACTACTAGACCAAAGCCACACACGGCTTATGGTCAAAGTCTCAAACCAAACAAACATACTAACTAATACAATCCAAACTAAGAAAATAAACATCAAAAGACAATACATCAAGACCCAATACAGCAGCAGCACATCAGCAACTCTTCTGTCTTCATGACTTGATCCTCTCAAGCTACCAAAACAGCTGCACAATCCATCAGCACCATTCCATTCTCTGCTCTGCACAACTTCATTATCCAGCTGTAAAAAACCATCTTTTAAGTTATTAAATCCTTCAGCACCAGCATACCTGTAATCCCACAACATATCATTCCTTAGCTGCCAAAAACCATCAGTAACATAATGAACAGCCCATAGATCTTTCAGCCCTCTATTAGCATCATAAAGCACCACAAAAACCACCTGCACTACATCACCACCTGGGTCAAAAGGAACACAACCTATAGCCTTTTGTCCCATCCTCAAAACATACCACATCTCAAATATCATCAGAACTATTAACATTATTACTAGTATTCTGAACCTTTACATTCCAAGCAGCAATAGCCAAATCATCAATTTGACTACTATTAAACTCAATACCAGCTAACTTCCAAGAAACACTGCCCAAAATAGCTTTATAAACCATATCAGCAGATCTCTTTTTACCACCAAATATTCTATTATTTCTCTCCTGCCAAATAGTATAAACAGCAGCAGCTAACACAAGCTTTTTAATAGTACCCCATGCCTTATTATTATTCCTCATCCTTTCAACATAAATAACAATCCTCTCCCATTCATCAGGAAATTTCTCCATTCTGGCTAAAACCTTCAGCTTCCACCAGATACTTTTAGAAAAATTACACTTGAAAAAGAGATGATCATGACTATCAGGTCCACTACCACATAGGCTACATTTGAACTGCTGGTTCTTGTTCCAAGCTAACAATCTATCCTGAGTAGGCAGCTTACCTTTCACAGCTAGCCATAAGATAAAAGTTTGTCTTGGTATATTATTTTTTAACCAAACAAACTTATGCCATTTAACCACCTCAGCCTTCCTAATCAACTCATCATAAACAACCCTAGAGCAGAAAGGCATAAATCCACCCCCTTCCTTCAACCACCCAAACCTATCCTTAACATTTTCCCTTAAAAGTGGCAAGGTATCAGCAAATAACCAAGCATATTTAGACCTCCACTCATCAGGGACATTCCACCCATCTTTACTCAAAATACCAGCTACCTTCATTCTCATATCAAACCCAGCAGCCTTTATATCTCTCCTATCAATCAAATTAACCAATGGACCTCTAACATGCCACTTATCAAACCATGCATTAGCAAGACACCCATCCCCAAGAGTAACAATACATTTATCTCTAAACATACCTCTACAAGCCAATAATTGTTTTCAAGTCCATGAATCTGAGTTGGTCTCCCCTACTTCCCATAGACCCTTCAATTTATAAGTATGAATCCATGCCACCCACAAAGACTCTTTATTATTAAGGATATTCCAAACATGTTTAGCCATCAAAGCAATATTTCTCTCTTTTAAATTAACAATCCCCAAGCCACCCGGACACTTTTTAAGACACAATTCCTCCCATCCCACTTTAGCACTACCCTGCTTAAACTCCCCTTGACACCATAAGAATCCCATACACAATCTTATAACATCATAAGTAACATTTTCACGGAGAATGAATAAAGATGACCAGTAAACTGTGATAGAAGCAAGTACAGATTTCAACAGCTGCACTCTCCCAGCATAAGACAGGTACTGATTCTTCCAATCAGAGATGCGTTTCTTTATTTTACCAATCAACACCCCACAATCCTTCTGATACAATCTCTTAGAAGAAAGAGGTATGCCCAAATACTTTAAAGGAAGGCTACCCTTCCTGAAAGGAAGAATACCTAATATATCTCTCTGAATGTCAGCATCCACATTTCCAAATATAACTTCACTCTTATTCATATTAGGCCTTAGACCAGAACAACCTCCAAATTCTTCCAACACCTCTTTCACAACCTGAATAGACTCACCATTGGCACTACAAAAGATAAAAAGATCGTCAGCAAAACACAAATGTGTAAGTTTTAACTCCTCACATTTCCAATGATATTGAAATTCAGCAGCTTCTCTAATCCTTCTTATCATCATGAGATTGAGAACTTCCATGACTAAAGTGAACAGGTAAGGGGATATAGGATCCCCTTGCCTGAGCCCTTTCTCCCCTCTAAAATACCCATACAATTGTCCATTAAAATTTATAGAGTAGGATACAGTAGTAAGACACATCATGACCCAATTGATAAACTTTTCAGGAAAACCAAACTGCACCAGACAAGTCTTCAAAAAGGAATGGTCTACAGAATCATAGGCTTTTTGCAAATCCACTTTCAAAGCAACTCTCGGATAACCCCTCTTCCAATCATACCCTTTTACCAATTCTTGAGCCAAAAGTATGTTATCACTGATAAGCCTTCCAGGCACAAAAGCACTCTGAGCCTTATCAACTAACCCCTCAACACCTTCATAAGCCTGTTACATATTACTTTGCTGATGCATTTATAAATTACATTACAGCAAGCAATAGGCCTAAACTCATTCACCACATTAGGACTAGCCACTTTGGGTACCAAAAAAATGGTTGTTGCATTAATTTGTTTTAAAATTTTACCAGTCACAAAAAATTCCTGAACAGCTTTACTAACTTCCTCACCCACAACACTCCAAGAAGCCTTAAAGAATTTGGCTGAATAACCATCAGGTCCAGGGGCTTCTCATCACTGATCTGAAACATAGCAGTTCTAACTTCCTCAACTGAAACAGTTTTCACTAACTCAACAGCTTCATGACTTTTCACTTTATTAACAAACAAATCCTCCATATCCCTGATACCCTCAACTATATCCTTTTGACCCATCATAGACATAAAGTACTTGACAAAAGCATTACCAATATTTTTACCCTCATAAACATTGCCCTCAACATCATTAATCTGAGAAACTTTACCCCTCTTCTGTCTTTGCTTCACAAATTGAAAAAAATACCTATTATTCTGATCTCCAACTGTTAACCAGTGGACTTTAGCCTTCTGTTTGAGCATAGATTCTTCATCCCTCAAAGCATCATTGTAAGCATCAAGATAAACAGCCTCTTCCTGCCTCAAACTTTCATTTCCAGGATCCAGACACACATCATACTGAATTCTTTCCAACTCAATCTTCAAACTCTCAACTTTTTTATGCAAATTACCCTGCTGAAAATTTAACTTTCTCAGTGGTCTTTTTAACAGCTTCAGCTTAGAGACCAGCTCAAACATTTTACACCCCTCAATCTTCCTATCCCAACCCTTACTTACCAAAGGCAAAAATTCTTTCTTATCAGTCAAATAGTTCCAGAATTTAAATGGCATATGCTCAACATCCTGACCTCCAGTGCAAGACACAACAATAGGTGAATGATCAGAAGTGTAATAAGGAAGAAATTTTGCCCCCATATTAGCAAACACCTCCTCAAACTTCACATTAACCATAGCCCTATCAAGCTTCTCCATAATCCCATCACTCTTACCAGGCTTCTGGTTCCAGGTAAAGTGCAGACCTGAGCTAGGCAAATCAGAAACTTTCAGCTCAGCAGCACACTCTTGAAGTTCCACCATACCATATAAAGAAGAAGCAACATCACAATTCTTTTCCCCCGGGTCCATAATAGCATTAAAATCACCCATTATTAACCAGGGGTTATCCCCAATTAACTGAGAGTGACAGATAAGATTAGACCACAAAACTCTTCTCCCTACCACATTAGTAACCCCATATAAGAATGAATAGAAAAATTTCTCCTCACCCCCCACAGGGCATACCACACAGTGGATAACTTGTTCATCAGTATACATAATAACCACATCTATAACTCTAGCATCCCACCCAACCACAATTCTCACCCAACTAGAACAACTACCAACATTAGAAGTCCACTCCCACTGCCACATAACATTTTTACAAACAGCCTCAATATTATGTGAACTAACTCTAGTTTCCACCAACCCAACCAAACAAATAAATCTTATTCTCCCTAATTAATCTAGAAATCTGCTTTTGTCTAGAGTAATTAGTCATTCCTCTGACATTCCACATCATGGAATTAATCTTCATTGATAAACTTTTCAGCTCCCAAAGAGTTCTTCATTCCAGAAGTACTCTCCCCATTACCCTTATCAGTCCCATCACAGACCATATCAACCATATTATCATTATTCCCACCATTACTAGCCTCAACTATCTTAGCAAACATTAATTTATCCCATTGTTCAAAAAACACCTTAACCTGCCCAATGTTCCATTTTTTCATGACCTCATTTGAAGGGCACTTCTTATTCAACACATAGTGAGAAACCTCATTGAATTGCATGTCATTCATCTTAAAGTACCCAGACTTAATATTAACTTTAGTTTCCATCTTATTTTCCACCCCAGAATTCAAACCACCCTTCACATCAACAACAGTCTCTGTTTCATTCCCCCTTGAACTCCCAACCCCAGAATCCTTCTTAACACTCACACTTCCCATATCCTCACCTTTCTTACCCTTACCCTTATCAATACCCTTTTCCAATTCCTCTCTAAGCACCTCAAAAGTATTCTGCAAATTAATATTCTCCTCACCAGAATTCTTAACTTGACTGTTTTTAGTTACCCATTGTTTCACAACATTGTTTCTCTTATCCCTATTCTGCCCATTACCTCTACCTCCATTACCATACCCCCTATTACCCTGCCCCTTAACATCATTGCCCCTACCAGAAGCAGCATTGTGGTTACCAAATCTATTACTTCCAGAACTAGACCCATTCCCTCCATTGATCCTTCCAGAGTTAGAAGGACCAGCACCATTACTATTATTATTATTAATAATTTTATTATTTCTTCCCACTGTAACAAATCCATCATTATTAATACATGAAACAGGGAATTCAGCCTCACTAGCCTTATATAACTCCTTCAACAATTGCTGAGTCTTCAAAGATACATCCTCCTCAGACAATTCTCTTACCTTACATGATTCAAAATCATGTCGAAAAACTTTGCATGCAGAACACTTCTTGACTTTAACATGATATTCCACCTTTACCTCCTTGATAAAAGCTGGTTTATCACCCTCAGCAGGATAATAAGCTTTAACAAAATCAGGCAAGGTTTTCTCAGCACTAATTTCAACCAAAACCCTTGCAAACCCTGCTCTCCCCTCTTTTTTATTGCATCTAAGAGCAGTAACCTTATCAGGCATTAAAGGATTCCCAACCATACTTAACATACTACATATACTTTCTCTATTCCAAAGTTCCATAGGCATGTTGGGAATGGTAACCCAAATGGGAATAGTAGCAGGTTCAACTTTGTCCACATTAATCCCTACCTCTCATCTTTTAACACAAAGAGGTATATCATTAATAACCCAAGGACCCTTACTAATAGCATTCAACATACCAGTTCAGACTTAAACTTAAAGAAATACACCCCTGCCCCATTAGAAGATACATCAGCTAACCCAAAACTCTTCCACATTCTGAACAGATGATATCTAACCATTCCCATAGGAAGATTCTACCCCACAAAATAACCATATAGATAAGAACTGTAAGCAGACTTTGCTTCAGCCAATTTCTCCGGATTAATCACAGCCACAACTTCTCCATTCTCCAACACCTTTGGAGGATAATAAGCCATTTTAGTTTCCAAAACACAATTAGATTTCTCTTTTGCTATATCAGCAAAAGACAAAACCCCCTTCTTCTTTTCAGCACCCTTATCAGTAGAGTTAGAAGCAGAAAAAACCACATTATCTTTAATAGAAACAGTATCCATAATAGACTTGGGCATAGGCTTCATATTTCTAATAGAAACAATATCATCCTCAGACAACTTCTTAGGACCCATTTTAGCAGATTTCTTCAGAATAGGCTTCTTCATAGAAGGAGTCTTCAAAATACCCCTCCAAGGAATCCTCACTTGATTCACAGCCTCCTGCACTTTCGCAGCTTCTACAGTCCCCTCAACCTCCTTAGCTTCCTCCTCTTTTTTCTTTTTCTCAGCCTTTATTCTAGCAATCTCTTTCAAACGAAGTTCACTCTTACCTCCAAGAAGCACTTCCCCCTCCTTATCAATAAAAATCCCTCCCCCCACACCAGGTTTATACTCAAAAACTTGAGTTTCAGCAGATAACTTCAGCTTTAACTCACTATCCCTATCCTTGTTAGCATGAGAGTTCTTGTTTCCCACCACAACCTTCACAGGAGCTATACTCTTATTACCAACTTCCACTGCATTTAACAACTCCTGAGAAGTAAAAGTATCAGGGAGAACATCTTCAGAATTAGCAAGACCCTCTTCAGCAAGTGCCTTCACATACAAACCATCCCCCCCACATAACTTTCCTGCTCTTGATTTTGACTCCCTCATTTCTCACCGACCTCTTTTTCCTCTTGTCCATCCAAACCAATTTAGCACCCATTCCCACATCCAACACATTCAACGAAGAATCAACCTGAGGGAACTTAACACCTCTACCTCCCTCCCTCATTTCCACATCCTCAGTACCATCCCTACTAACCTCAGAACATCCATACCCCTTCCTACTGAGAAAATTTGCAATAACTTCCATGATAATTCCATACCTACCAGCCAACTTCTCATGAAATTGCAAACCCCTCCCAGCAACCTCCAATTCAACCAGTCGATTCACAGAATCCAGTTTACCCATCCCCGCTAATTTCAATAAATCCAAAGTCTCAGAACACAAACGTTCCTTCCAGTTATCACCAAAACAAACCCTCAACAAGCAAGCAACATCCACACTAATAATAAGAGAATCAGTTTTACCTGAAACTATACGGTTCAAAACAACATGCTCATCATCCCCTTTAGTAACTCCTTCAGCAGCAGAAGACTTCTTCGTAGATCCCAAACACTGAACATCAACCATCTGAACAGTTGATAAATCAGGAGGAATGGCCGGCGGTGGATCCGGCACCGGAACCCTAGGACCAGGTTCCATAGGACTCGTGCACTGTGAAGATTCCAGTATCTACAAAGGTACTGGAACAGTGAAACACGAAACAGAAAAGAAACGAGAGGAGAATTAGGGTTAGAGAATGGCCAGAAAAGAGAAACGAAGAAGAAATCACTGATATCGCCAAAATCGCCCAATATCAGAGAGAAACCCTGCTTCATATCCTTTATCTAAGTCTATTGCATGATCAGATATCTTATGGCCTTCCCGTTCCTCCATTCGGGTGTCCAAAACTTCAAATATACCGATAGTTACGTCCTTTAAAACTTGAGTCTTTTCTTGTGCACAAATCTCTACATCATTGTCGCATCGTTTGTCCGATTACCGTTCGACCAGCTTCGTATCCTTTATCTGAGTCTGTTGCATGATCAGATATCTTATGGCCTTCCCGTTCCTCCATTCAGTGCCCAAAACTTCAAATGTACCGATATTTACGTCCTTTAAAACTCGAGTGTTTTCTTGTGTGCGAATCTCTATGTAATTGTCGCATTGTGAGTTCGACAACCGTTCGATCAGCTTCATATCCTTTATCTGAGTCTGTTGCATGATCAGATATCCTATGGCCTTCCCGTTCCTCCATTCGGGTGCCCAAAACTTCAAATGTACTGATAGTTACGTCCTTTAAAACTCGAGTCTTTTCTTATGTGCGAATCTCTTTGTGATTGTCGCATCCTGAGTTCGACAACCGTTCGATCAGCTTCATATCCTTTATCTGAGTCTGTTGTATGATCAGATATCTTGTGGCCATCCCGTTCCTCTATTCGAGTGCCCGAAACATCAAATGTACCGATAGTTACGTCGTTTAAAACTCGAGTCTTTTCTTATGTACAAATCTCTATGTGATTGTCGCATCGTGAGTCCGATTACCGTTCGATCAGCTTCATATCCTTTATCTGAGTCTATTGAATGATCAGATATCTTATGGCCTTCCCGTTCCTCCATTCGGGTGCCCAAAACTTCAAATGTACTGATAGTTACGTCCTTTAATACTCGAGTCTTTTCTTATGTGCGAATCTCTTTGTGATTGTCGCATCGTGAGTTCGACAACCGTTCGATCAGCTTCATATCCTTTATCTGAGTCTGTTGTATGATCAGATATCTTGTGGCCTTCCCGTTCCTCTACTCGAGTGCCCGAAACATCAAATGTACCGATAGTTACGTCCTTTTAAACTCGAGTCTTTACTTGTTTACGAATCTCTGTGTGATTGTCGCATCGTGTGTCCGACTGCTGTTCGATCAACTTCATATCCTTTATCTGAGTCAGTTGTATGATCAGATACATTATGGCCTTCCCGTTCCTTCATCCGGGTGCCCGAAACTTCAAATGTACTGATAGTTACGTCCTTTAAAACTTGAGTCTTTTCTTGTGTACGAATCTCTATGTGATTGTCGCATCGTGTGTCCAATTATCGTTCAGTCAGCTTCGTATCATTTATCTGAGTCTGTTGCATGATCAGATATCTTATGGCGAAACTTCAAATGCACCTATAGTTACGTCTTTTAAAACTCAAGTCGTTTCTTGTGTACGAATCTCTATGTCATTGTCGCATCGTGAGTCCGATTACCATCCTGTCGTATCCTTTATCTGAGTTTGTTGCATGAACAGGTATCTTATGGCCTTCTTGTTCTTCAATTCGGATGCCCAAAACTTCAAATGTACCGATTGTTACGTCCTTTAGAACTCGAGTCTTTTCTTGTGTACAAATCTCTACGTCATTGTTGCATCTTTAGTCTGATTACCATTCGATCAGCTTCATATCCATTATCTGAGTCTGTTGCAAGGTAAGATATCTTATGGCCTTCTCATTCGTCCATTCGGATGCCTGAAACTTCAAATGTACCGATAGTTACGACCTTTAAAAGTCGAGTCTTTTCTTGTTTGCGAATCCCTATATGATTGTTGCATCGTGAGTCCGATAACCGTTCGATGAGCTTCATATCCTTTATCTGAGTCTGTTGCATGATCAGATATCTTATGGCCTTCCCTTTTCTCCATTCGGGTGCCCAAAACTTCAAATGTTCTGATAGTTACGTCCTTTAAAACTCGAGTCTTTTCTTGTGTACGAATCTCTATGTCATTGTCGCATCGTGGGGCCGATTGCCGTCCGGTAGCCTTCGTTTCCTTTATCCGAGTCTGTTGCATGATCTGATATCTTATGGCCTTCCCGTTCCTCAATTCGGGTGCCCGAAACTTTAAATGTACCGATAGTTACGTCCTTTAAAACTCGATTCTTTTCTTGTGTACGAATCTATATGTGTTTGTCACATCGTGAGTCCGATTATCGTCCGGTCAGCTTCGTATCCTTTATCTGAGTCTGTTGCATGATCAGATATCTTATGGCCTTTGCGTTTTTCAATTCGGATGCCCAAAACTTCAAATGTACCGATTGTTACGTCCTTTAGAACTCGAGTCTGTTCTTGTGTACAAATCTCTACGTCATTGTTGCATCTTTAGTCTGATTACCATTCGATCAGCTTCATATCCATTATCTGAGTCTGTTGCAAGGTAAGATATCTTATGGCCTTCTCATTCGTCCATTCGGATGCCTGAAACTACAAATGTACCGATAGTTACGACCTTTAAAAGTCGAGTCTTTTCTTGTCTGCGAATCTCTATATGATTGTTGCATCTTGAGTCCGATAACCGTTCGATGAGCTTCATATCCTTTATCTGAGTCTGTTGCATGATCAGATATCTTATGGCCTTCCCTTTCCTCAATTCGTATGCCTAAAACTTCAAATGTACCGATTGGTTTTTTTTTTTTAGAAAAGGGGAATAACCCCGGCAAACATTTATTGATTTAAAAAATTACAAAAAAGGAACTAACCCGAGCCCGGGACATAAACCCAAAGGCCAAAAAAGTTAGCCCGAAAAATAAACAAAAACATAAACTAAACGGGCCAGCCTAAACAAAAAACTAAGCCCAAAATCTGAAAATATTATAAGCCCAACAAAGGCTTTCCAAATACACCCGGAACAGCCAAACTATCGAAACCCAATTGTCTTCCGCCCAGACTTCTTCCGTCCAGATCCTGAGCCCAACAGTTTCCTGCTTCCCTCCCTTCTTCCACAGCCCAATAATATCACTCTTTAAAATCTTAAATAAACCACAGCCCATCAGACTCCCTGATTCTTGAAGCCCATCAGAGACCACAACCAAGCCCACATTCCTGAAATTCTCAATCACACACATCCGGTTTTTCAATATTCGAAACCCAGCAGCAACACATTGCCCAAAACCACTCCTATACCTTTGATTCCCCCTTAGCCTTAACAACTCCAACCTCTTTTGCCAAATCATTCCCAAAGCCTGAGTATTTAAGAATATCTTCACACAACAAACCCAAGTTCTAGCATCTAACCTTATCCAACTCACTAACCTATAACCAGACAAAAGGATAACTCCTTCCAAACAGTTTACAAGAATTCTAATATCCACTATAAAAGCTTCAACTAGATGCAAATAATTAAGGCTATTATAAGCAACCAAAAGGAATACAATCAACTCATGGTCTTTTAAAACCTCCATCAATGCAATGGCACCACTAAGCAAATGCATCCTTTTAATATTCTTGCAAAACCAGTTTATGGCATTTAGAATTCCAGCCTTAATAGGAACTATCAAAGCCAGAAGCAGCTGCAAAAAAGCTGCAACTAACCAGGCCAATCTGTACTCATAATCTTTAAAAACCTCCACCAGAAAAATGGCATTATTAAGCACAGAAGGCCTGCTAGTTTCCAAATAATGCCACAGTTCATCAAAAAGGAACACCTTCCTAAAAAACCACCCCTGCCCTTCTTGTAAGTAATCCTGAAGCTGTTCATACCTTTTCCAGCCCATTATACCAAATATCCTCAGTAACTCATAATCCTCATAGCTCATCCTCCCTCCAACACCTTCAGCAATAGACTTAGATAAACTGTTTATATCACCTCTGCCCATGAAAGACCTTCCCATCCTGCAGACCAGCAATAACTGCAAGCCTAACTTATAGAACCTATTCACCCATTCCCATATAATGACTAAACTACCCTTATATCCCCTGCTGCATATGCTATACCACAGCTGCCACCAGACATATTCAAAACTAATCTTTGCACAACTGTTTGTTCCAGCCATATTCTCAGCCATACAACTTGACAAAAGAACAACCCAACCCATAATGACCCATCCCAGACTAATCCCAAATGGGAAAGACTCAACAGACTCAAAGACCAAAAGACAAGAAAAAAGGCTTTGAAAGATTACCAAAAAGAATAAGAGGGTTCCCATACTGTTGGATAGTGCTAGAAATAAAAAATACAAAGAGAATAATGTCCTATAGCCAACAGTACAGTCCAGCCTTATAACTCCCTTGTTTAAACTCCCCATGAGTCTCAAAATTCCTAACCACCAATCATCAAACGCTGACCTGTGCCAGAGTGTCAATAATGGACCAAAATCTCTGCACAGGATAAAGACCCATAATTGTTTAAAGGACCCACCCCCCTCTCCCAGGAAAGAAAACAAACAGACTAAACCTGAACAAGAAGGAAAGAGAGAAGATAAGAAATGATACAGGATCTCTACCCAACGTATTATAAGTCTCCAGATGCCACCAAAACCCAATGTTTGCCCCCCTCCCCTGAGCAAGTGCTCAAAAAACACACACAGGTTGACACCAAAACACACACAGTTAATATAAAGGTTTATGTTCCTCTGCCAAGAACTAAAAAGCAATAAAAATATAAAAAACAGGAAAGAAAGGGGAAATAATGCCCTAAACACAGAGGAACAAATCTTCCTTATCACTCCATGGTTAGTGCAAACCTCCTGCATACACACTCTTAAGCCCCACCAGGTTAAGGTAACAGCAAACCATATTGTAAATGATGTACATATATGGATGCTATATCCTAAATCCCTATAGTTTAAACACAAAAACAACCACACAGGTGTATGAAAGGCACACCTTTCCAGAAAATCAGGGAGGGATCTACATCTAGGTTTAACTACCCAAGGTCTTCTCCAGTCCCTTATATCTCCTTGATTCCCATTGTACCCCCCACCCCAACTCCAAATGGAGTAAGCAGACTCAAGACTCAAAAACAAGAAAAGGCTAAAATAATACAAATAAACCAGGGTTCCAAGGCCATATCTGGTGCTAAAAAATGATAAAAACCAGAACAACAATATGAACCTAAAGACATGACCTTGATGCATCCTTATGTCTCCCATTGTTTGTCTTGTCCCAAGACCACAACTACCTAGCCCCTTACTAAGAATAGCAGAAATGATACCAGGTTTTTGAAGAAACCAAAGCATCAACAGATCAGACACAAAAACAAGAACAAATAGACACCAAAAAACCCTCAACTCACAACCATTTTCATACCACTCATGACAACCAGAAAGAGTATAAGGAAGCCTTAAAGGCCAGATCTCTACCCCAAGCTGAAACGAACACCTTATGACTCCCACAGGCCCAAAAATACCCCCCTCCCATATATTAGCAGATTTCATATATATATTACCCACACCTCCCCTGTACCACCCTAAGCCCACAATATTACCAAGCCATTTAAGAGTCATATTAATTCCCCTAATACCCCACCTTGATCCCTTCCAAAACCTCACCCAGCCAACCCAAAAAACAGTAAGAAGAAAATAGATCAACATTGGTTAACCTGTTTTGTAGGATCCCTCCATACCACTTTAAATCCCCATATCTTGCTAAGCCTGATGCTGTTACTAGTAGCATAGATCTTCAACCCCATAAGCTTTAATCTAACTGTTTCCCTGATGAGATTACAAACACCCTCCACACTTCTACTCTCATTTTGAAACAACCTTAAATTTCTCTCTTGCCATATAAAGTATACCATAGCAGCCACACACAGCCTCTTAATTATACTCCCCACAGATTTTCGTATATGTTCACTGGCCATTTCATTAACACAATCAAAAATATTAGGGGAGTATAGAGATAATCCTCCCTCTTCCTTCAGAGCTTCCCAAACACCTTTAGGATAGTCACACTCAAAAAACAAATGATTATGACTATCCTTAACTTTTCCACAGAACACACATTCTAAAACATTCTGCACATCCCAATTCAATAATCTGTCCTGAGTTAACAGTCTATTTTGAACAGCCAACCAGAGTGTGAAGGAATGTCTAGGGATTGCCTGACTATACCAGATAATTCTAGCCCAGGCAACTTCAGGCTTATCTTCACTCAGATCATTAAAAACAGTTCTAGTAGCAAAGCCCTCATAAGTTTCCTTCTTAGTTCTCCAGAATGTAATATCTTTTTTGTTAGGAACAATAACAGGAGGAGACATAGAGAATAAACAAGGAAATTTAATTCTCCACTCCTCCGGCCACATCCATCTACCATTGCAGATAACCTCAGAGACTGTAGTCTTAAGGTTAAAACCAGCATTATGAATCTCCCTTGGTGTGATGAATAAACTAAGAGGACTCAATGGACACCAGTTGTCATGCCAGACAGAAGTGGAACACCCATCTCCTATACTCTGCACACAATGCCTCCACAGAGCATCCCTGCTATCTAATATACTCTTCCAACTCCAACATGGCCCCTCCTTCCTAACAAAGCCCCAAAAACTCAGACCCTTAAGTCTATAAGTCTTGACCCACTTAGTCCAGATAGTCTCTTTATCAGAGAAAAGGCTCCATATGTGTCTAGCTATTAAAGCCTTATTCTGTATTCTCAAGGACTTTATCCCCAATCCCCCCTGACACTTTGGATAGCAGACATTCTCCCAGGAAACTCTAACCTTCCCTTACTAGAATCAGTTTGACTCCAGAGGAACCTACACATTAGCCTCTCAATATCTTCAATAACACTAACAGGCAATAAGAACACAGAAGCCCAGTACACTTGCAAAGAACACAGGACAGACTTGATAAGTTGTAACCTTCCAGCAAATGACAGAGATTTATTCTTCCAATCTTCCAGTCTTTTCCTAACTTTATCAGTAAGAATACTGCAATCTTTAGAATATAATCTAGTAGACAAGAGGGGAACACCCAAATATCTAACTGGCAGGCTGCCAACCTTATAAGGCAGCAACCTTTTGATTCTTTTCTGCATTATACTGGTCACATTAGACAAATACATTGTGCTCTTTCCCAGATTAGGGACTAAGCCAGAAACCCCACTAAACTCTTCCAGAGCATCCTTGACTAAGGAGACAGAAGCCACATCAGCATGACAGAAGACCAATAGATCATCAGCAAAGCAAACATGAGTCAATTTCATCTCAACACACTTCCAATGATATCTAAATTGATTATTTCCAGCAATTCTTCTATCCAAGATCAGTTTCAGAACTTGCATAACAATGGTAAACAGGTATGGGGACATAGGGTCACCCTGCCTTAAACCTCTAAGCCCCTTGAAATACCCAAAACTCTCTCCATTCACATTTATAGAATATGCAGCAGATCTTATACATGTCATAATCAAGTCAACCATGCTAGGATGGAACCCAAAATTAACAAGACAGGCTTCAAGAAAATCATGATTGACAGTGTCATAAGCCTTTTGCAAGTCAATTTTCAGGGCCATTCTAGCCTCCCCTCCCTTTCTGTGATAATTCCTCAAAAGTTCTTGAGTCAACAGAATATTATCACTTATTTGCCTTCCAGGAATAAAAGCACTTTGACAGTTATCAACTATTTTATCAAGAGACCCCTTAATTCTTTCACAAATGATTTTGGTTATGCATTTGTAAAGAACATTGCAACAAGCAATGGGTCTATACTCCACAACACTTTTCGGATTTAGGCATTTTGGAACTAAAGAAATAATAGTGGCATTAACTTCTTTAAGGAGTTTGCCATTACTAAAAAATTCTTTGATAGCTTCACACACTTCATCACCAATTATAGACCAAGAGGCTTTAAAAATTTTTGAAGAAAAGCCATCAGGCCCAGGAGCCTTATCCACATCAATATCAAATATAGCTTTTTTTGATTTCCTCATTAGAGACTTCCCTAACCATATAATCAGCCTCACTTCTAGACAATCTGGTATGAAATAGAGAATCAGCCCCCCTAATCCCATTCACCTGCACATTACTCCCCATGAAACTCTCAAAGTGTTTAACAAACACATCATCTACACTCCTCCCCTCATGGTAGTTCCCCTGAGCATCCATAACAGAATTGATCCTACTCTTACTAATTTTACCCTTAACAGCTTTATGAAAGTAAGCTGTATTCCGATCCCCAGCCTTCAACCACTCCACTTTGGCTCTCTGTTTGAGAAATAGTTCCTCATCCAAAGAAGCCTGCTTCAAAGCACTAACAAAGATAGCTTCTTGATCTCTCAACTCAGCATTATGAGGATCTTGAACAACTTCCTCTTGAACTTTACCCAGCTCTTTGGTCAAGGTTTTAACCTTATCATGTAGGTCCCCTTGATCTCTACCCATCTTCCTCAAAGGCTTCTTTAACTTCTTTAGTTTAGAGACCACAGAATACATATAACACCCCTGAACCCTACCTTTCCATACAGAATCAACCAAAGGCAGAAACCCAGGCTTAGAAGCAATAAAATTCATAAACTTAAAAGGCCTGGGCTTCCATACATGATGCCCCTTTAAAGAGATTAAAGCAGGAGAATGGTCAGAAGATAAAAAAGGCAGAAAATTAACAGCAGCTTCAGGATATACATTTAAAAAACTTCCATTACTCATAATCCTATCCAGCTTCTTAAGTAACCCCCCAGCTTTACCTGGAGACTTATTCCAGGTAAACTTCAAACCCGAAGAAGGAATGTCTTCAACATTTATACTTTCACAACACTCCCTGAAATCCAACATAGAGGCATTAATGGAAGAGGAACCCATAGATTTTTCAGATGGGTCCAGAATTGCATTAAAATCCCCCATTAATAGCCATGGCTCATCCTTAATAGTACCATTAAAAGTTTTAAGCTCATTCCACAAAAGTCTTCTGGAAGAATAAGTAACATTCCCATAAATAAAAGAACAGAAAAAAGCAGCACCCCCAGTAATAGGCTTAACAAAGCAGTGAATAACCTGAGAAGTGTGCTCAATCACCATAATATCCACAAGACTAGGATTCCATCCAACAATAATCCTAACCCAATTAGCACAGTAAGGCCTGTTAGAAACCCATTCCCAGTTCCTAAAAACCCTATTACAAACACTATCCAAATTCTTACCCTTGATATGAGACTCTATCAAACAACAAACTCCAATATTATTATCATTCATAACCTCCATAACCTCATTCTGCATGTGAACATTAGACATACCTCTAACATTCCATGCCATTATGTTCAGATTTTGGATCATCATTGATAACCAGATTTTAGCTCAGACTCATGCCCTTCCTGCATGATCTGATCATCAATGCTATTATCCATCTTCATAAACTGCCCTGTTTCATTATTTTCTGAGCTCACTTCATTCCCATCAGATTCCACCTCAATATCTTCTATCTCATCATAATCCAATCCCTCAGGAAAATTATTCTTTTGACATAAAATAAAGAAAAGTTTAGACTGTTCAATGGTCCATTCCACCACCTGCTCCTTAGAAGGAACAATCCTCTGATCAATATAGAACATTATATCATCTAACTGCCCAGGAGTAACATCACTAACACACTCCTGAATGACAGGATCAGAGCACAGCTCATTAGGAAAATAAGGGGAAGGGTTGTGAAGTTTAGCAGGTTTAACAAAAGAAGGCTTAGGAGCATTAACTGGTTCAGGTAAAGGGGTTTTAGGTAAAGGTTTAGAAGTTGAGGTTTTAGGAACAGATTTAGGCACAGGTTTAGGCTGAGGTTTGATACCAGGCTTAGAAACATGCTGCTTAACAGACTTGATACACTCACCCTCCTCCCCAACTGCAGAATCTTCACTTAACACACTAAAGCTGTTCTTGACTTCCAAACCCTGAACTTCCTTACCAGACCTCCTATCCCCACCATAATCCTTCTTTTTAACTATATATTCAGTTCTCCCTGTCTTCTTGCCCTTATTTTCAACCTGACTCACCATAGCATTAGATTTTGATGTAGATGCCCCACCAGAATCCTTTTTCCCAGCAGTCTTGGCTTCCCTGTACTCCAGAACAGCCTGCTTCATCTTATGACTAGCAATCCTCTCTTGTAACTTCACTTCTTTATCCTCCTTTTTAAATCCCATATTTCTTTGTCTCACTGCCCCTCCCCCATACACTCCATTCCCATTCCTAGCAGCTAAACTCTTATTCCACACAGTAGTGTATCCCTCTTCATCAACATTTCCTCCCTTTGAGCCATTCTGAACCTCAACATTCTTATCTATACTCTTCTGCAACCTAGCAGCCTTCTCTTCATCAGCCAGTTCCCTCACAGTACAGTTCTCATAGGAATGCCCAAACACCTTGCAAAAAGTACAGTGGACTGGAATTTTCTGGTACTCCACCAAAACCTCAGCAACTCTAGCCTCCCTGCCTTCCTCCACTGGATAAAAAGCCCTTACCACATTTGGATGACTATCAGCAGCAGCAATTTCCACAAGAATTCTAGCAAAGCCAACCTGCACATCATTGTTAATACACTTATCAACAGTTATATTATCAAACAGAAGGGGTTTACCAATACAGCTAGCAAGTTCACACAGTCCTTGCACATTCCACAGTTCTAAAGGAACTTCTTTGAATAGAACCCAAACAGGCACATTAACAGGGTCCTTCTTCACAATGGCTGCACCCACTTCCCACTGTTGAAGAACCAGAGGAATACCATTCACCACCCAAGGGCCAGCCTTCAAAGCATCTAACATCCCCTCTTCCTTAGTAAATTTGAAGTAGAATAGACCCTTGCCATTAGTTGAGATGTCTTCCAGACCATACTTCTTCCACATTCTGAACAAGTTAAATCTAACCCATGCTATAGAACAATAGGCTCCCACAAAGTACCCATACAAATGTTTAGCAAAGGTCTTCTGAACTTTTTCAACCAGCTCCTGCTTAATCATAACAACCTTCTCACCATTGTCTAAAGTAGTAGGAGGACAATAAGCAATCTTTTTAACAATATCAGCCACTTTCTCTCCCTTAACAGCAGTAGCATAAGATGGCTTACTTTTACCTTCACTAGTTCATTCTTTTCCATGTCTACATTATTCACTCCCTCATTAAAAATACCCTTAGGCCTTTTTGCAGCAGCTTTAAAAACAGGGCTAGAGGCTTGTGAAAAACCTAAAACAGGAGACTTCTTAATGATATCCTCAGCCTCCTTCAACAGGTCATTCTGTTTCTTGACAACCAATTCCTTTGCCTTCCAAATTCCTGTAAAAAGCTCCTTTATCCTCTCCAATTTCTTCTTAATAGCCACCCTAGCCTCTTTAGCAGAGTATTCACTACCCTGAAATCCCACCTTCATTTTAACACAATGATCATCCTCCAAAGGATCAAAAATCAGCCCATTAGCAGTTTTAAAGCCACTAGACTTCTCCCTAATACCCCCCATCTTTTTAAGATCTAATATCTCTTTTTCCATCTGCTCAATAGTCATACTTTCTATAGGAGTCTTCCCAATATCATCATAAGCACCTCCCATTCTAAACACAGGAATAACTGGAACAGCAGCATCCTTATCAAAAACAAAGTTCCTTGATGCCTTCTTATTCCTAGATAACAAGATCTTCATAATTCTTCTTCCTTCATTTGTGACATAAATCTGCTTCTTTGGGGCAACCTGAATAACAACTCCCCCTTCACTTGACACCTTAACCCTCTTGTTCTCCACATTAACAGTGTCTACACTCATATCATTCTCATTGCTATCCCTAATTAGAACTTTCCTTTTCAGTAAAATTCTAAGGGAATCATTGGACATAGCATCATATAGTGTAGCATCCTCCACCTTCCTGCACTGATTGATAACCCATTTAGATAATGCACTAACCATTTTGTGATCAAACTCAAAAATGTCTTCCACTGACCAGCCCACCATTTCCTGAAACCTCAAATGGTAGAACCTATGAAAAGCCAACCACCTTTCTGATGAGTCAGGCAGAAACAATTTCACAGCTATATCTGCACTTAAACTCTTAAACACTTGGTTATCAATATTCAACAGACTCCCCTTAGTCACATATTTATCAACCTCCACATCATTAGTCATTTCAGTATCAATCAGCTCATCATCAGCACAACCTATTCTTAGCCTTCTATACTCATGATTATCACAGGTTTTAATAACAAAATCCACAAACCTAACACATTCCTCACTCAATTGCCCAGCATAACAAGCACAATTTGCCATCTCTATATTATCAGCCTCAGTAACCCTCAAAAGCATATCCCCAAACTTATCCTGGAAGCTAGAATTCATATAATTCATAGCAAAAAACCAATTCATAGCAGGCTCAAATGACTTATCAGTATAGGATTTGTCAATCAATACCTGGATAGCCTCCATAATAGCATAATCCTTCACCACACATGGCTCAGAACCATAAAATTTCCAGTCAGTCAACCTAGTCTGAGCCTCAATAAACCTCTCATCCTGCCTTCGAATAGCCAAATTACTATCAAAGGAGAGAATCATATACTTACGCCATTCACACATATAAGCAACCGAACCAAAAACCTCTTGAAGTTTAGCAATAGACCTCGCTAAACTAGGGTTTGATATGACAGTAGGTAAAACAGAGTTAGGAACAGAATCCTTACTCAAATGAGAATCAGAATTCTCACTGGACATACTTTGCATGGACGAGTTCAGAAGAAACGTTGTATCCGATTGAATCTTCTGTAGCCAATCATCTCCCAACGTTTCCCTCAGATAAACCAAATCACCCTCAGACAACGAACATGACTCAACCCTTCCCCCAATCTCTCTACTCAAACAAAACGTTCCCTCACTCACCTTCTTCAGCTCAAACCCTAGATTTCTCACCAGATCTGGTGGGATATCAGGAGGTAAACCCCCATTGGGATCAGCGAACAGCTGATCCATAGTAGACAAAGGATAAACAAAGAAATTCCGATCAAAATCAGATGAAACAGTACTACAAAAAAGAAGAAGAAAGACCGGGAAATGAAGAACAGTAGTCGGAAACTCAAAATCGCCCTGAGAAAAAGTCAAAAAGTCAAAGACAAAAATAAATGTAGGAAGTACCTCAAATGTACCGATTGTTACGTCCTTTAAAACTCAAGTCTTTTTTGGTGTACAAATCTCTACGTCATTGTCGCACCGTTAGTCCGATTACCGTTCGATCGGCTTCGTATCCTTTATCTGAGTCTGTTGCATGATCAGATATCTTATGGCCTTCCCTTGTCTCCATTCGGGTGCCCAAAAATTCAAATGTTCTGATAGTTACGTCCTTTAAAACTCGAGTCTTTTCTTGTGTACGAATCTCTATGTCATTGTCGCATCGTGGGTCTGATTACCGTCCGGTAGCCTTCGTATCCGTTATCTGAGTCTGTTGCATGATCTGATATCTTATGGCCTTCCCGTTCCTCAATTCGGGTGCCGAAACTTCAAATGTACCGATAGTTACGTCCTTTAAAACTCGATTCTTTTCTTGTGTACGAATCTATATGTGTTTGTCGCATCGTGAGTCCGATTATCGTCCGGTCAGCTTCTTATCCTTTATCTGAGTCTGTTGCATGATCAGATATCTTATGGCCTTCTCGTTTTTCAATTCGGATGCCCAAAACTTCAAATGTACCGATTGTTACGTCCTTTAAAACTCGATTCTTTTCTTGTGTACAAATCTCTGCGTCATTGTCGCATTGTGAGTCCGATTTGCGTTCGATCAACTTCATATCCTTTATCTGAGTCTGTTGCATGATCAGATATCTTATGGCCTTCCCGGTTCTCAATTCGGATGCCCAAAACTTCAAATGTACCGATTGTTTTTTTTTTTTTTTGGAAAGGGGAAAAAACCCCGGCAAACATTTATTGATCAAAAAGAAAAACAAGACAAAGCCTAACCAAGACCCACAACCTCAACCACACAACTCTTAATGCAATCAACCCAACCCAGATTGACCCATCCCTGACAGATCCCAAGTGGGATTGACACAACAGACTCAAATGATAAAAAACAAGAAAACAGGCTTAGAAAGATTACCAAAAAAAATGTTGAGGGTTCCCATACTGTTGGATAGAGCTAGAAACAAAAAATAGAGAGAAAATAATGTCCTATAGCCAACAGTACAGTCCAGCCTTATATCTCCTCCCCATGAGCCTCAAAACTCCTAACCACCAATCATACAACGCAGACCTGTGCCAGAGTGTCAATAATGGACCAAGATCTCTGCACAGGATAAATTCCCATAGATGTTTATATAACCCCCCCTTCCCCAGATCAGAAGACAAACAAGAAAGGACAGAAAAGGAAAGAAAGAGAGCAGACAAGAAATGAATACAGATCTCTACCCATCGTTTTTTAAGTCTCCAGATGCCACCATAACCCATTATAGACCCCCCTCCCATGAGCAAGTGCTCATAAAACTCACACAGGCCAACACCAAAACACACACCATTATTACACTGGTTTTTGTTCCTCTGCACTGGTCTAGAAAACAATAAAAACAAAACAAAAGACCAAGAAATGAAGGGGAATAGTGTCCTATAAACAGAGGAACAATGCTTCCTTATCTCTCCATGGTTAGTGCAAACCTCCTGCACACAAAAACCTAAAGCCCCACAGGCTAAGGTGAGCACATTCATGATAGCTAAAGAGGAACTATCATGTATGCAACATCCTACATTCCTAAGTTTTAAACACAAAAATATATCCACAGGTGTATGAAAAACACACCATCCACAGAACAAAGGGTTGGAACTAATATCTAAGGCTACTACCCACATGCTTTTAGTCAACCATAAAACTCCTTGATTCCGATAAAATCCCTTCCCCCTCATCCAAAAGGATGTATAAGACTCAAGACACCAAACCAAGAAAAGGTATAAGAAAGAAAAGAAAAACAAGGTTTCAAGGCCATATCTAGATCTAAAAAAGATAAAAGACATAACAAGGAACAGAAACCTAAAGATATGACCTTGTTCCATCCTTATATCTCCCAGGCTTTGTCTTATCCCAAGACCATACAATCCTAACCCCTTAACACAGACATCAGAATTGATACTAGACCTGTCACCAGGCACAAGCACCAACAGAACAAAACTCCAAAAATATAAGTTGACACACCAATACCAATACAGAAACAAAGGAAGAAAGGGATCAAACCAACAGAAAGCATGGGTTAACCCACACCAGATCTCTACCCATCGCTGAAATGACCACCATATGACTCCCAAAGCTCCCATAGACCCTCCCTTCCCACAATCATTCCTGACCAAGTTGTTAAACTGACTCATCAATAATAAAATCATGATCACCCAGCCCAGAACCAGATTCACCATATTTACCATTATATTATAGTTAAGTTTATTAGTAAATACTAACCCCCATGGCCTTAGACCATCCCTAAAGAGAAACCAAACCCAAACAACCTCCCTCACAACCCAGACCCATAAAAGGATGATTAACAACAACATTGGGAAACCTGTTTGAGAGGGTCCTTCCATACCACCTTAAAGCCCCACATCCTGCTAAATCTGACACTGCTAACAGAAGCCTGAATCTTCAATCCCAACAATTTAAGCCTTACAGCATCTCTGATAATAGCACACAGAGCTTCAGCAGTTCTACTCTCCTTTCTGAAGATCCTAGCATTTCTTTCTTGCCATATAAAATACACCATGGCAGCCAAAACAAGCCTCTGCATAATACTTTTAGCAGACCTCCCTAGCTGAGCAGAGGACAAAATTTGCACACAATCCAACAGCTTAGCAGGAACATCCTCCAACCCAGCCATCCCCTTCATTCCTTCCCAAACCATTGTTGGAAAAGGACATTCAAAAAACAAATGTGAGTGACTATCTCTTATTTCCCCACACAGAGCACATAATAGGTTGTCCCTGGCATCCCAACTTAATAACCTATCCTGAGTAAGGAGCCTTTGATGGCATGCCAGCCATAAGGTAAAAGCATGCCTAGGGATAGATTGGCTAAACCACACCACTTTAGCCCATGGAACCTCATCCCTGTGCAGACTCAAATCCTTAAAAACAACCTTAGTTTCAAAAGCCACCAGAGTTTCTTCTTTAGTCTTCCAAAATACACTATCCTTCTTCCCTTCTGTCAGAAAAGGAGGCCTCATCTGAGAAAGACAAGGATACTTGCTATTCCACTCCTCTGGCCAAACCCACTCTCCATTACTAATGACATCAGCAACTATAGAGGTAAGAGACAAACCACTCCTATGAATATCCCTAGGAGAAATGAAGGAGCACAAAGGACTTAATGGGCACCAATAATAATACCAGACAGAAGTAGTACGACCATCCCCTATACTTTTCAAACAGTGAGCCCAAATAACTTCCCTATTTTTCAAAAGACTTTTCCAGCTCCAACTAGCCTCACCCTTTTTGAAAAAACCCCAAAAACTCATCCCTTTTAGTCTAAACAATCTAATCCACTTAGTCCATATAGTATCCTTCCCTGAAATTAAATTCCAGATATGCTTAGCCAAAAGAGCTTTATTCTGGACTTTTAGGGACTTAATACCAAGCCCCCCCTGACTCTTAGGACAACACACAGAATCCCAGGACACTCTAACCTTCCCCTTAGCAGAATCAGATTGGGTCCATAAAAATCTATTCATAATCCTCTCAATATCCTCTATGACACCACAAGGCAGCAAGAATACAGAAGCCCAATAAATGTGCATAGAAGACAAAACAGACTTTATTAGCTGCAACCTCCCAGCAAAAGAAAGGGATTTATTCTTCCAGTCATCCACCCTTTTCCTCACCTTCTCCACTAGAACTGAACAGTCCCTAGAATACAGCTTTTTAGACAGTAATGGGACTCCTAAGTATCTTACAGGGAGAACCCCTACTTTAAAAGGAAGCAAAGCTTTCAGTCTATCTTGTATCTGAACAGACACATTCCCAAAGTACATGGTACTCTTACTCAGATTAGGAATAAGCCCAGACACTGAGCTAAACTCCTCCAAAGCCTCCTTTACCACCCTCACAGAAGCAGCATCAGCATGAGAAAAAACCAATAAGTCATCTGCAAAACAAACATGAGTCAAGTTTAGTTCCTTGCAACACCAATGATATTTAAAATTTCCACTCTCAGCAATTCTTCTGTCAAAAATCAGCTTTAAAACCTGCATCACAATGGTAAACAAATAAGGAGACATAGGATCTCCCTGCCTTAAACCTCTCTTGCCCTTGAAGTATCCAAACATCTCACCATTAACATTAATAGAGTATGCAGCAGACCTGATGCATGTCATAATCCATGCAATCATACAAGGGTGAAAACCAAAGTTCACCAGACAGGCCTCCAAAAAATCATGATTAACTGTATCATAAGCCTTCTGAAGATCAATCTTCAAGGCAACCCTAGGGGCTCTAACCTTTCTATGATAATTCCTAAGAAGCTCCTGAGTGATTAAAATGTTATCACTAATCTGCCTTCCTGGAATAAAGGCACTTTGACACTCATCCACAATTAAATCCAAAGATCCCTTAATCCTCTCACAGATAATCTTAGTTATGCACTTATAAAGCACATTACAACAAGCTATGGGTCTGAATTCAGTAACACTCCTAGGATTGGAGCATTTAGGGACCAAGGAGATAATGGTAGCATTCACTTCCTTCAATAACTTCCCATTATAGAAAAATTCCTTAGTAGCACAACACACCTCATTCCCTATGATAGGCCATGCAGATCTAAAAAACTTAGAGGAGTATCCATTAGGTCCAGGGGCTTTATCAATATCAATATCAAAGATAGCCTTCCTGATTTCTTCATTGGATACTTCCCTAACCATCTGATCAGCCACCTCTCTTGGCAACTTAGTAGCAAAGAGAGCACTAGGATCCCTTAAAGCTAAAACCTCATTATTACTCCCCATAAACCCTTCAAAATGTCTAACAAAGGCATTACCAACCTCCTCCCCCTCAAAGAAAGACCCATCCTTATCCAGGACAGAATTGATCCTATTCCTACTCAACCTGCCTTTAATGGCCTTATGGAAATAAGAAGTGTTCTGATCCCCAACCCTTAACCACTCAACCTTAGCCTTCTGTTTTAGGAATAACTCTTCATCCAAAGAGGCTTTTTTGAGGGCATTGACCAGGATAACCTCCTCCTCTCTCAGCTCAGCATTATGAGGGTCATCCACAACAGCAGTTTGAACTTTACCTAGCTCCACAGAAATGGTCTTAACCTTTTCAGAAAGATCCCCCTGCATCCTTCCAAGCTTCCTGAGAGGCTTTTTCAGCTTCTTCAGCTTAGACACAACAGAAAACATAACACAACCCTGCACAGAACATTTCCAGTTAGATTCAACAATAGGTAAAAATTGAGGCTTACCTGCAAGATGATTCATAAACTTGAAAGTCTTTGGTTTCCAAGGATTCTGGCCCTTCAAAGAAATAAAACCAGGGGCATGATCAGAATGAAAGAAAGGCAGAAAAGAAGCAGCCATATCTGAAAAAATATTCAAAAAAGAGTTATTGCTCATTATTCTATCCAACTTCTTCAGCAACCCAGTAGTTTTCCCCGGACACTTGTTCCAAGTAAACTTCAACCCTGAAGAAGGGACATCTCCCACACCTATATTCTGACAGCACTCCCTAAAATCTAACATGGCAGAAGTCACATCATAACACCCCATAGACCTCTCAGGAGGATCCAGAATGACATTAAAGTCACCCATTATAAGCCAAGGATCATCCAGAATAGAATACCCAAACTTTTGCAAATCCTGCCATAACACTTTCCTTTGACAATTCCTGATAGACCCATATAAGAAAGAGCAGAAAAAATTGGGAGAACCATTCAAGGGTTTGACTAAACAATGAATGACCTGAGAAGTAACTTCAATGATCATAACATCAACAATATTAGGCTTCCAACCTATGAGGACTCTAACCCAACTAGCACAATATTCCTTATTAGAAAACCACTGCCAGCCATTCAAAACCCTATTACACACCTGTCCAAGATTTTGACCTTTGACATGAGTTTCCAACAAACAACATAAGCTAATCTCCCTATCATTCAATACATTCATAACTTGGTTCTGATTGGAATGCTTCATCAAACCTCTAACATTCCAAGAAAGAATATTAAGATTTTGAGCAATCATTGAGAACCAGTATTAACAGAAGAGGAGGACAGTACCTGACCCCCCTCTAATTGAACACCTTCATCAAGCTTCATGAATTCAGCAGTCTCATCATCCTCAGATAACACCTCATTATTCTCAGTCTCCAAAACATCCTCATTATCAGTTTCTAGAACAATATCTTCCACTTCATCATAATCCATACCCTCAGGGAAATCATACTTCTGGCACATCAGGAAAAAATACTTAGTTTGGACCATATCCCATTCCAAAACTTGCTCTCTAGAAGGGATAACTCTGCAGTTAATATAAAACATAACATCCTCAATCTGCTATGGAGTTAAGTCAAAGGAATAATCCTCAATAACAGCATCTCTGACCAAACTAGAGCCAGGGGTATAAGGCTTAGCAGGGACACCATTATGAGGAGAACAATCAGAAGGCTGATCAAGAGGGGCATTAAAAGGATTAGGGGGAGGAACAGCAGGGACAGAAGTGGACACAGATTTAGTATCAGGTTGTTTGGCAGGAGCAGGTTTAGAAGGTTTAGTAGTTTTAGGTGAGGGAGGTTTAGAAGGCTTAACAGGGAGAGGTTTAGAATATGTAAAAGAGGGAACAGAAACAACATTAACTGCTTCAAGACCATTGTCTTCATCAACCATATTCTCATCACCCAAAATACTAAAACTATTCTTGACCTCAATACGTTTAGCCACCAGATTAGTCTTCTTCCCTTTAATACCATCAGTTCTTATTTGAAAGACTTGCTTCCCCTTCTTAACTTCATTACCAATTCCCTCCTTCCCATCCTTTTTAACCCCAGAAGAAGAAGCACCATTAGAATCCTTCCTGACTTGATCCTTCTGAAGATCATATTCCCTAGCAGCTTGATTCATTTTGAAGCTCTTAATCCTATCCTGAAGTTTAGCCTCCTTATCCTCCTTGTTACCCTTAAACATACTTCTTTGTCTCAAATTACCTCCCCCATAAGCCCCATTACTATTCCCTCCAATATTCAAACCCTTGTTAGGATTCTTAGCAGCCATACTACGCTTCCACACCAATCCCTTCCTCATCAACAGTGCCATCTTTAGCAGTCCCTCTCTTATCTTCATTCACCTTTTCAGCTTCTCTGTCCCTAGCTTCTTGTTCTTCAGCAGTTAAGTCTCTAGTAGTACACTTCGCAAAAGAATGCCCAAACACTTTGCAGAAAGAACAAAGTTTAGGCATCTTTTGATACTCTATCAACACCTCAGTAACCTTAGGCTCAGCACCCTCCTCTCTCGGATAAAAAGCTCTAATAAAAGTAGGTTGAGAATCAGCAGCAGCAATTTCCACCAAAATTCTAGCAAATCCAACCTGCACATTAGTATTCAAACATTTATCCACAGTAATATTATCAAACAATAGTGGTTTACCAATACAGCTAGCCAGCTCACACAACCCCTGCACATTCCGTAATTCCAATGGCACCTCCTTAAACAAAACCCACACAGGCACCTTTTCAGGTTCTGTTTTCACAATCGCAGTCCCCACTTCCCATTGGTTCAGCACCAAAGGGATGCCATTAACAACCCATGGACCAGCTTTCAAGGCTTCCAACATTCCCTCTTTTGTATCAAATTTGAAGTAGAACAACCCTTTACCATTAGTAGAAATGTCCTCAATCCCATATCTCTTCCACATCCTAAATAAATTGAATCTAACCCAAGCTATAGAGCAAAAAGAACCCACAAAGTACCCATACAAATGTCTAGAGTAAACCTGCTTAACCTTCTCCACATAATCTTGCTTAATCATAACCACCTTTTCACCATTTTCAAGAGTGGTAGGTGGGCAATACATGATCTGTTTGCTAAATTCAGCAACCTTCTCTCCCTTAACAGCATTAGCATATGAAGCCTTCTCCTTCTTATCCTCAGATTCAGAATCCCCAGATGGCCCAGGATTGTTATCAACAACTCTGTTGGCAGATGAAGAGGCCTTAAACACATAATTGTTATCAGCAATTGCCCCTAGAATTGGAGACTTCTGAATAATCTCACAATCACTGACTATAGGCTCCTTTAACTTCCCTTTCTCAGCCAACAATTCCCTAGCCTTTCCCAACCCCAAAATTAATTCCCTCAACCTCAACTTTTTCCTCTGTATATTGTCCCTAATCTCCTTAATAGAACACTGCATACCATTAAACTCAACTGTTTTCTCAGCACAACCACTTTCCTCAAAAGGATCAAAGATTAATCCATTTGCAGCTCTATAACCCAACTGCTTAGATTTAACACTACCAGCCTTTTTTATATCAGAAATCTCCTTCTCCATCTGCTCAATAGTCATATTAGCTACAGGAGTAGAACCTATAACATCAGACATCTCCCCAATTCTGAAAACAGGGAGAACTGGCACAGCAGCATCCTTGTTAAATTCAAATACCTGCTTAACCTTCTTATTTTTAGATGACAGAATCTTCATAATCTTCCTGCCCTCGTGTGTTAAAATAAGTTGTTTCTTAGTTATAGCCTTAGTAGTATCAATACTCTCCAAACCTCCTCTTAGCTTTTTACCCCCCTGCTCATTACTTTGAGTAATACCATCCCCAGTAAGCTCCCTCTTACACATAGGACCCCTAGTCTGATTTATATCCTGCACCCCAACCCTGCAGTAAAACCATCTAGCTAGAGCTTTGACAATACTCATATCAAACTCAAACAAATCTTCCACCTCATAATCCTTCATTTTGCAAAACAGCTTATGATAATGCTGGTGGAAGGCTACAATACTACTCTCAACGAAGTGGTCTTCCAAGAGTTTCAGCTTACCCTGCAACCCATTACATTCCATATGCCCCTGACCCATTCCTATATCAACAACTTTATAAACTCCATTCCCCTTCAACCCAACTTTCCCCAACATATTACCCTTACCCTCACTATCAATAGCATTATAGTCACAAACCAGTCTAAGGCTCAGAACATCAGACTTCTCATAACAAGCAATAACAAATTGCATAAAGTCATCAAAAATCTCATCAGAAACATACTCAACCTTCACCTTATTCTCATCAATATTGGACAGATACCTACCAAAGCATTCCTCAAAGGAAGGATTCAACAGGTCCAAAGAGAAACACTGTTTCATAGCAGGCTCATACACAGGGTTCTGATAAGCCTTCTGAGCTAACAACTCTATGGCTTTCAGAATAGTATCTGAAGAGAACCAACCCTGAGAATGACCAGCAAACCTCCATTTGACACCAGTTCCACTCATCTTTCCAGTAACATCCATCCCACCACTACTACTATCCATATCCCTACAAGCAACAATCAGCATCCTATGCTCATTTTTATCACATGCATTCATTATGAAGTTCATAAACTCAACACATTTCTCACTAATTTGCACATTACCATCCTCAATAGTAACAACCCTATCATCAGCCTCAATAACCTTTAGCAGAAGATCCCCAAACCTCCACATAAAACCCTCATTCTTACAATTCATGTTAATAAACCAATTCATAGCAGTCATAAACGAGTTATCAGAATAGGTTTTATCAATCAATACCTGAATGGCCTCCCCAATAGCCAGATCAGTAAACACCAGCTGTTCAGGACCAAAAAACTGCCAGTGAGTCACACAAGGAGAACTATCTGACATCTGCTGATCCTGTTCACTTACTTTTAGCCCATTCTCCCTGGACAGAAGCAAGCGTTTGCGCCAATCAGCCATAAACGGAGCAGAATTAGCCTGAACATTCAAATCCACACAACTTCCAAAAGGATTAGGGTTCAGAGGAGAATTAGGAGATTCACGAGATTCAGCAAACTCCTCCGGCACCGAAACAACCGGAGAAACACAAACGCTCTCAGACATGTGCAGATCTGGAGGAATATCAGGAGGAACACCTCCTTTAGGATCAGTAAGAGACTGATCCATAGTAAACAGAGAAGAAGAACAATGAAATTCAACCAACAATTGATGGAACAGTACCACAATCGAAGAGAAAAAGAAGCGGGAAACGAAGAACAAACCCTAGAAAACAAAATCGCCTGTTCGCCCAGAGAAAAGGTAAAACGGTCAAAGCCCAAAATTCCTTTAACAAATGTACCGATTGTTACGTCCTTTAAAACTCGAGTCTTTTCTTGTGTACGAATCTGTATGTGATTGTCACATCGTGAGTCCGATTACCGTTCGATCAACTTCATATCCTTTATCTGAGTCTGTTGCATGATCAGATATCTTATGGCCTTCCCGTTCCACAATTCGGATGCCCGAAAATTCAAATGCACCGATAGTTACGTCCTTTAAAACTCGAGTCTTTTCTTGTGTACGAATCTGTATGTGATTGTCACATCGTGAGTCCGATTACCGTTCGATCAACTTCATAACCTTTATCTGAGTCTGTTGCATGATCAGATATCTTATTGCCTTCCAGTTCCTCAATTCGGGTGCCCTAAACTTCAAATGTATCGATAGTTACGTCCTTTAAAACTCGAGTATTTTCTTGTGTGCGAATCTCTATGTGATTGTCGCATCGTGAGTTAGACAACCGTTTGATCAGCTTCATATCCTTTATCTGAGTCTGTTGCATGATCAGATATCTTATGGCCTTCCCGTTCCTCCATTCGGGTGCCCGAAACTTCAAATTTATCGATAGTTTCGTCCTTGAAAACTCGAGTCTTTTCTTGTGTACGAATCTTAATGTCATTGTCGCATCGTGGGTTCGATTACCATCCGGTAACCTTCGTATCCTTTATCTGAGTCTGTTGCATGATCAGATATCTTATGGCCTTCCCGTTCCTCAATTTGGGTGCCGAAACTACAAATGTACCGATAGTTACGTCCTTTAAAACTCGATTCTTTTCTTGTGTATGAAGCTCTATATGATTGTCGCATTGTTATTCCAATTACTGTTCGATCAGCTTCATGCCCTTTATCTGAGTCTGTTGCATGATCAGATATCTTATGGCTTTCCCGTACCTCAATTCGGATGCCCGAAACTTCAAATGCACTGATAGTTACGTCCTTTAAAACTCGAGTCTTTTCTTGTGTACGAATCTCTATATGATTGTCGCATCGTGAGTCCGATTACCGTTCGATCACCTTCATATCCTTTATCTGAGTCTGTTGCATGATAAGATAACTTATGGCCTTCCCGTTCCTCAATTCGGATGCCCGAAACTTCAAACGTACCGATAGTTACGTCCTTTAAAACTCGATTTTTTCTTGTGTACGAATCTCTATATGATTGTCGCATTGTTATTCCGATTACCGTTCGATCAGCTTAATATCCTTTATCTGAGTCTGTTGCATGATCAGATATCTTATGGCTTTCCCGTTCCTCAATTCGGATACCCCAAACTTCAAATGCACCGATAGTTACGTCCTTTAAAACTCGATTTTTTTCTTGTGTACGAATCTCTATATGATTGTCGCATCGTTAGTCCGATTACCCTTCGATCACCTTCATATCCTTTATCTGAGTCTGTTGCATGATCAGATATCTTATGGCCTTCCCGTTCCTGAATTCGGGTGCCCAAAACTTCAAATGTATCGATAGTTACGTCCGTTAAAACTCGATTCTTTTCTTGTGTACGAATCTCTATATGATTGTCGCATCGTGAGTCCGATTACCGTTAAATCAACTTCATATCCTTTATCTGACTCTGTTGCATGATCAGATATCTTATGGCCTTCCAGTTCCTCAATTCGGGTGCCCGAAACTTCAAATGTATCGATAGTTACGTCCTTTAAAACTCGAATCTTTTCTCGTGTACGAATCTCTACGTCATTGTCGCATTGTTAGTCCGATTACCGTTCGATCAGCTTCATATCCTTTATCTGAGTCTGTTGCATGATCAGATATCATATGGCCTTCCAGTTCCTCAATTCGGATGCCTGAAACTTCAAATGCACCGATAGTTACATCCTTTTAAACTCGATTCTTTCCTTGTGTACGAATCTCTATATGATTGACGCATCGTGAGTTCGATTACCGTTCGATCAACTTCATATCCTTTATCTGAGTCTGTTGCATGATCAGATATCTTATGGCCTTCCCGTTCCACAATTCGGATGCCCGAAAATTCAAATGCACCGATAGTTACGTCCTTTAAAACTTGAGTCTTTTCTTGTGTACGAATCTGTATGTGATTGTCACATCGTGAGTCCGATTACCGTTCGATCAACTTCATATCCTTTATCTGAGCCTGTTGCATGATCAGATATCTTATGGCCTTCCCGTTCCACAATTTGGATGCCCGAAAATTCAAATGCACCGATAGTTACGTCCTTTAAAACTCGAGTCTTTTCTTGTGTACGAATCTGTATGTGATTTTCACATCGTGAGTCCGATTACCGTTCGATCAACTTCATAACCTTTATCTGAGTCTGTTGCATGATCAGATATCTTATTGCCTTCCAGTTCCTCAATTCGGGTGCCCGAAACTTCAAATGTATCGATAGTTACGTCCTTTAAAACTCGAGTATTTTCTTGTGTGCGAATCTCTATGTGATTGTCGCATCGTGAGTTAGACAACCGTTTGATCAGCTTCATATCCTTTATCTGAGTCTGTTGCATGATCAGATATCTTATGGCCTTCCCGTTCCTCCATTCGGGTGCCCGAAACTTCAAATTTATCGATAGTTTCGTCCTTGAAAACTCGAGTCTTTTCTTGTGTACGAATCTTAATGTCATTGTCGCATCGTGGGTTCGATTACCATCCGGTAACCTTCGTATCCTTTATCTGAGTCTGTTGCATGATCAGATATCTTATGGCCTTCCCGTTCCTCAATTTGGGTGCCGAAACTACAAATGTACCGATAGTTACGTCCTTTAAAACTCGATTCTTTTCTTGTGTATGAAGCTCTATATGATTGTCGCATTGTTATTCCAATTACTGTTCGATCAGCATCATGCCCTTTATCTGAGTCTGTTGCATGATCAGATATCTTATGGCTTTCCCTTTCCTCAATTCGGATGCCCGAAACTTCAAATGCACTGATAGTTACGTCCTTTAAAACTCGAGTCTTTTCTTGTGTACGAATCTCTATATGATTGTCGCATCGTGAGTCCGATTACCGTTCGATCACCTTCATATCCTTTATCTGAGTCTGTTGCATGATCAGATAACTTATGGCCTTCCCGTTCCTCAATTCGGATGCCCGAAACTTCAAACGTACCGATAGTTACGTCCTTTAAAACTCGATTTTTTCTTGTGTACGAATCTCTATATGATTGTCGCATTGTTATTCCGATTACCGTTCGATCAGCTTAATATCCTTTATCTGAGTCTGTTGCATGATCAGATATCTTATGGCTTTCCCGTTCCTCAATTCGGATACCCCAAACTTCAAATGCACCGATAGTTACGTCCTTTAAAACTCGATTTTTTTCTTGTGTACGAATCTCTATATGATTGTCGCATCGTTAGTCCGATTACTGTTCGATCACCTTCATATCCTTTATCTGAGTCTGTTGCATGATCAGATATCTTATTGCCTTCCCGTTCCTGAATTCGGGTGCCCGAAACTTCAAATGTATCGATAGTTACGTCCTTTAAAACTCGATTCTTTTCTTGTGTCCGAATCTCTATATGATTGTCGCATCGTGAGTCCGATTACAGTTAAATCAACTTCATATCCTTTATCTGAGTCTGTTGCACGATCAGATATCTTATGGCCTTCCAGTTCCTCAATTCGGGTGCCCGAAACTTCAAATGTATCGATAGTTACGTCCTTTAAAACTCGAATCTTTTCTCGTGTACGAATCTCTACGTCATTGTCGCATTGTTAGTCCGATTACCGTTCGATCAGCTTCATATCCTTTATCTGAGTCTGTTGCATGATCAGATATCATATGGCCTTCCAGTTCCTCAATTCGGATGCCTGAAACTTCAAATGCACCGATAGTTACATCCTTTTAAACTCGATTCTTTTCTTGTGTACGAATCTCTATATGATTGACGCATCGTGAGTCCGATTACCGTTCGATCAACTTCATATCCTTTATCTGAGTCTGTTGCATGATCAGATATCTTATGGCCTTCCCGTTCCACAATTCGGATGCCCGAAAATTCAAATGCACCGATAGTTACGTCCTTTAAAACTCGAGTCTTTTCTTGTGTACGAATCTCTATATGATTGACGGATTGTGAGTCCGATTACCGTTCGATCAACTTCATATCCTTTATCTAAGTCTGTTGCATAATCAGATATCTTATGGACTTCCCGTTCCTCCATTCAGGTGCCCAAAACTTCAAATTTATCGATAGTTACGTCCTTTAAAACTCGAGTCTTTTCTGGTGTACGAATCTCTATGTCATTGTCGCATTGTGGGTCCGATTACCTTCCGATAACCTTCGTATACTTTATCTGAGTTTGTTGCATGATTAGATATCTTATGGCCTTCCCGTTCCTTAATTCGGGTGCCCGAAACTTCAAATGCATCGATAGTTACGTCCTTTAAAACTCGATTCTTTTCTTGTGTACGAATCTCTATATGATTGTCGCATCGTGAGTCCAATTACCGTTAGATCAACTTCATATCCTTTATCTGAGTATGTTGCATGATCAGATATCTATTGCCTTCCAGTTCCACAATTCGGATGCTCAAAACTTCCAATGTACCAATTGTTACGTCCTTTAAAACTCGAGTCTTTTCTTGTGTACAAATCTCTACGTCATTGTCGCATTGTTAGTCCGATTACCGTTCGATCAGCTTCATATCCTTAACCTGAGTCTGTTGCATGATCAGATATCTTATGGCTTTCCCGTTCCTCAATTCGGATGCCCGAAACTTCAAATGCCCCGATAGTTACGTCCTTTAAAACTAGAGTCTTTTCTTGTGTACGAATCTCTATATGATTGTTGCATCGTGAGTCCGATTACCGTTCGATCACCTTCATATCTTTTATCTGAGTCTGTTGCATGATCGGATATCTTATGGCTTTCCAGTTCCTCAATTCGGATGCCCAAAACTTCAAATGTACCGATAGTTACCTCCTTTAAAACTCGATTCTTTTCGTGTGTACGAATCTCTATATGATTGTCGCATTGTTATTCCGATTACCGTTCGATCAGCTTCATATCCTTTATCCGAGTCTGTTGCATGATCAGATATCTTATGGCTTTCCCGTTCCTCAATTCGGATGCCCGAAACTTCAAATGCACCGATAGTTACGTCCTTTAAAACTTGAGTCTTTTCTTGTGTACGAATCTCTATATGATTGTCGCATCGTGAGTCTGATTACCGTTCGATCCACTTCATATCCTTTATTTGAGTCTGTTGCATGATCAGATATCTTATGGCCTTCCAGTTCCTCAATTCGGGTGCCCGAAACTTCAAATGTATCGATAGTTACGTCCTTTAAAACTCGATTCTTTTCTCGTGTACGAATCTCTACGTCATTGTCGCATTGTTAGTCCGATTACCGTTCGATCACCTTCATATCCTTTATCTGAGTCTGTTGCATGATCAGATATCTTATGGCCTTCCAGTTCCTCAATTCGGATGCCCCAAACTTCAAATGCACCGATACTTACGTCCTTTAAAACTCGAGTCTTTTCTTGTGTAAGAATCTCTATATGATTGTCGCATCGTGAGTCCGATTACCGTTCGATCACCTTCATATCCTTTATCTGAGTCTGTGGCATGATCAGATATCTTATGGCCTTCCAGTTCCTCAATTCGGATGCCCAAACCTTTAAATGTACCGATAGTTACATCCTTTAAAACTCGAGTCTTTTCTTGTGTACGAATCTCTATATGATTGTCACATCGTGATTCTGATTGCCGTTCGATCACCTTCATATCCTTTGTCTGAGTCTGTTGCATGATCAGATATCTTATGGCCTTCCAGTTCCTCAATTCGGATGCCCAAAACTTCAAATGTACCGATAGTTACGTCCTTTAAAACTCGATTCTTTTCTTGTGTATGAAGCTCTATATGATTGTCGCATTGTTATTCCAATTACTGTTCGATCAGCTTCATATCCTTTATCTGAGTCTGTTGCATGATCAGATATCTTATGGCTTTCCCGTTCCTCAATTCGGATGACCGAAACTTCAAATGCACCGACAGTTACGTCCTTTAAAACTCGAGTCTTTTCTTGTGTACGAATCTCTATATGATTGTCGCATCGTGAGTCCGATTAACGTTCGATCACCTTCATATCCTTTATCTGAGTCTGTTGCATGATCAGATCTTTTATGGCCTTCCCGTTCCTCAATTCGGATGCCCGAAACTTCAAACGTACCGATAGTTACGTCCTTTAAAACTCGATTGTTTTCTTGTGTACGAATCTCTATATGATTGTCGCATTGTTATTCCGATTACCGTTCGATCAGCTTAATATCCTTTATCTGAGTCTGTTGCATGATCAGATATCTTATGGCTTTCCCGTTCCTCAATTCGGATACCCGAAACTTCAAATGCACCGATAGTTAAGTCCTTTAAAACTCGAGTCTTTTCTTGTGTATGAATCTCTACATGATTGTCGCATCGTGAGTCCGATTACCGTTCGATCACCTTCATATCCTTTATCTGAGTCTGTTGCATGATCAGATATCTTATGGCCTTCCCGTTCCTCAATTCGGGTGCCCGAAACTTCAAATGTATCGATAGTTACGTCCTTTAAAACTCGATTCTTTTCTTGTGTACGAATCTCTATTTGATTGTCGCATCGTGAGTCCGATTACCTTTAAATCAACTTCATATCCTTTATCTGAGTCTGTTTCATGATCAGATATCTTATGGCCTTCCAATTCCTCAATTCGGGTGCCCGAAACTTCAAATGTATCGATAGTTACGTCCTTTAAAACTCGATTCTTTTCTCGTGTACGAATCTCTACGTCATTGTCGCATTGTTAGTCCGATTACCATTCGATCAGCTTCATATCCTTTATCTGAGTCTGTTGCATGATCAGATATCTTATGGCCTTCCGGTTCCTAAATTCGGATGCCCAAAACTTCAAATGTACCGATAGTTCCATCCTTTAAAACTCGAGTCTTTTCTTGTGTACGAATCTCTATATGATTGTCGCATCGTGAGTCCGATTACCGTTCGATCACCTTCATATCCTTTATCTGAGTCCGTTGCATGATCAGATATCTTATGGCCTTCCAATTCCTCAATTCGGATGCCCGAAACTTCAAACGTACCGATAGTTACGTCCTTTAAAACTCGATTCTTTTCTTGTGTACGAATCTCTATATGATTGTCGCATTGTTATTCCGATTACCGTTCGATCAGCTTCATATCCATTATCTGAGTCTGTTGCATGATCAGATATCTTATGGCTTTCCCGTTCCTCAATTCGGATGCCCGAAACTTCAAATGCACCGATAGTTACGTCCTTTAAAACTCGAGCCTTTTCTTGTGTACGAATCTCTATATGATTGTCGCATCGTGAGTCCGATTACCGTTCGATCACATTCATATCCTTTATCTGAGTCTGTTGCATGATCAGATATCTTATTGCCTTCCCGTTCCTCAATTCGGGTGCCCGAAACTTCAAATGTATCGATAGTTACGTCCTTTAAAACTCGATTCTTTTCTCGTGTACGAATCTCTATATGATTGTCACATTGTTATTCCGATCATCGTTCGATCAGCTTCATATCCTTTATCTGAGTCTGTTGCATGATCAGATATCTTATGGCGTTCCCGTTCCTCAATTCGGATGCCCGAAACATCAAATGCACCAATAGTTACGTCCTTTAAAACTCTTGTCTTTTCTTGTGTACAAATCTCTATATGATTGTCGCATCGTGAGTCCGATTACCGTTTGATCACCTTCATATCCTTTATCTGAGTCTGTTGCATAATCAGATATCTTACGGCCTTCCAGTTCCTCAATTTGGGTGCCCGAAACTTCAAATGTACCGATAGTTACATCCTTAAAAACTCGAGTCTTTTCTTGTGTACGAGTCTCTATATGATTGTCGCATTGTTATTCCGATTACCGTTCGATCACCTTCAGATCCTTTATTTGAGACAGTTGCATGATCAGATATCTTATGGCCTTCCCGTTCTTCAATTCGGGTGCCCGAAACTTCAAATGTATCGATAGTTACGTTCTTTAAAACTCGAGTCTTTTCGTGTGTACGAATCTCTATATGATTGTCGCATCGTGTGACACCCGGCATTTTCAGTTAAACATTTATTTGAGTCTACGTAGTGAAACGTTAGTTAAAAGGGACGTAACTAGATCAGTTAAGTGAGTCCGGTGATTCGTAGGATCATATGGTAGTATATACGTAAGTAGCAAGACCCGAACGTTGGTGAAATTGATTATGAATGCATATTGATTGATATATGTGGAACTATGTGCTGTTACGTGATTATACCTGAATTAACGTACTGAGTCCGGTCGGATCGGGACTCGAAATGATATGTATAAGCTTTTATTAATAATTAGAAATAAAAGATTTTATATATATATTTGTTATATATATAAAAGAAATTAATAATTGAAATAAAGTTTAAAAATTTATTTTCTTACCCTGCCGCGGACCGCGGAGGAATTGGGTTTCCTCCCGCGCTCCGCGGGCGGCAGCAGATAACAGTCTGGATATGGCTTGCTGCCGCGGACCGCGTGGGAAATGGTTCTTCTGCCGCGGTCCGCGGGAGCGTGTGTTGCGAGGACTTTTTGATTATTTATATCCAGGCAGATCTGATCGCAAAACTCGTTTTCCAAACTCCTCTGCTCGATTTTTATCACTCAAACTCCGATTTTCAAGTGTTCTTATCAATCTTAATCAAGATTTGAAGTCCTTTTAAAGCTTGTGAAGATCCTTGATCATTTCTAAGTGTTCTAGTTTGTGTTTTTGAGGTATAACTTGTTATCTTGTTATTTTGATTATGTTTAAGAGTATGATTATGTTATAATCTGATCTAGGAACATATTAACATGTCTAAAATGAATCAAAAACTATATGTTTAGATGATGAAAATAAACTAGTGAAACACAAAGTTACATACTAGTGTTCTATGTTAGTTTAGCTTGAAAGATCATGTTGGAAACCTTGTTGTTGAGCTAGATTGATTATGTTTTTGATGAGGTCTGATAATATGGTACATGTACAAGTTTTGTTAGATTGAGTTTTGATAAGATTGAGTACATATAAATCTTGTAAACATGATTTTATCAAAGAGTTAATACTTGGCAGATTCAAAATCCGATTTTGTTTTGATGATAACTTGATGATCTGGAATCTAAAACTTGTAGTTTTTGATCCTAGAGTATGCTATGTGATATAAGCTTTCCAGAAAGTCCAAGTTTGCTTGATTTGGTTAAGTATAGGTATTTATTTTGTAGCTTACAAAATCGTATGTCAAATCTGATTTCGGACAGAAAACTTTGGTCAACTTTAAACGGGCATAACTCTAGTTTTACAAACCCTCTGATCGTGAAATTTGGTGAGCAAATAGATACATGAAATTCAGATGTTCTCCAATTGGATTCAGGTCAATTGGAGCAATACATGATTTTTAATAAATCTTTTCCTAAGTTGTTGCAAACAGCTCGTTTTTAAGACCTTGCTGTGTTCATGAATTTTTATAAATTTTTCAGAAGGTTTTGGACACAAAATAAAAATAGTGACTTGATGTATGAACATATGAGAGTGTTCTGTAAAAATTTGAGAGTTAAATAAGTTGATTTGGTATTTTATCAAAAATCGTTTTGAAGACACAGAATCTGTCCAAAAATCACAGAATTGACAAAGTTGATATTTGAACTTGTTTGGTAGTTTTCTTGACTTGTATGCTACATGTATTGATATGTGAACATATGTGGATGATGTATGCTATACGTATAGACATAAAAACTAAAATTTCACCAACGGGTCGTAGTGTCAACTTGCTACATATAGTTATATCGAGTTATGTTAGCACATTAGAACTATGTGAGGTTTGGACAAAAAGCTATGTTGAACGATTTTGAACACGTACTTATGAGTTAACATTTAAATAGGGAATCCGTAGCAATTCGCCTATTTTCACATTTGAAGTCAGATAATAAATCAAAGCAACCTAAGGTGAGTTCACGGCCCCACTCTTTACTGGTTTTGCTTTCGGGGGAGAAAACATGCGGTGTACTGGTATTCATAAAACATGTGTCAACTTACGTTTTGGTATTCATAAAACATGTGTCAACTTACGTTTTCGTATTCATAAAAGGTGTGTCAACTTACGTATTCGTATTCATAAAAGGTGTGTCAACTTACGTTTTCGTATTCATAAAAGGTGTGTCAACTTACGTATTCGTATTCATAAAAGGTGTGTCAACTTACGTTTTCGTATTCATAAAAGGTGTGTCAACTTACGTTCTCGTATTCATAAAAGGTGTGTCCAGTTACGTTTTCGTATTCATAAAAGGTGTATCAACTTACGTTTTCGCATTCATAAAACCTCTGATTTACTAAGTACTCGGGTTGGTAAAGCTTACAAGGTAGTCGTTGGTTACTATGTGGTATTACATATTGGTATTCTTGAATTCTTTATGTTTGCTATGAGATCTTTGGAAGTCCCGGGGGAAACCATGAATGTGCGGTGTAGCACAACGGGAGAAATGTGAATAGATCTATTTGGGCGTGACCGGCCCCACTCGTCGACTTGGAGGGTCGGACGGGTGCATGTTGTCTCTTAGAGTATTCTTGTATTCTTGTATTCGGGCAGGTGGTATTCTTGTATTCATGTATGCGTGTTCAGTAATGGTTTTCCAATCGTAGTAGCGACAGGTATTCATTTTGGATGGCATTCTTTGAGTAGTATTCTCTTGGTCAGTTTACGTATGGTTTGGTCAACTTTGGAGTATTCTTTGAAACTAACTAAGTTTCTTTTCATAAAAACCTGTGAACTCACCAGCATTATATGTTGACGTATTTTTGGCATGTTTTTCTCAAGACGTTAAGGTAGCACTTCACGGACTAGGCGCACGAGTCTGCATGGCGTCTAGAGTTTAAAGTATCATGTTTTGAACAAACACAACATTTGGATTTCATTGTTGAAAAGTGTGTATAACTATTTAAGCTTCCGCTGTGGTTTTAAAAACATTGAACACGACGTTTTGGTATCTACGTATTATTCATATAGAGTTGTTTATTGTGACCGTTGACTTGGATCCTGGTATGTCATACACCTCGCGGTAAAACTCCGCAGTGGAAATTTGAGGGTGTGACTGATTGGTATCAGAGCCAATGGTTATAGTGAACTAGGACTGCATGTAGAGTCTAGACTATAGCCGAGTCTCACACACTAGACGGTCACATACGTTTGAGTCGTGTCTTTTGGTAAACATACTAACCTTGTCGGGGTGTCGGTATCCTTACTACACGGTGTCACATTGCTTATCTCGTTCTTGGTTATTCCTAGTTTCACGTTATCTTCTTCTTCGGGTTTACAGTCGTGGGAACTTTTTTGATGATCTTTTGAGTTGGTTATATCTTCTTAGGATGTGGGTGTCGGGTGACTTGAGGTTCGAGCTCGGGGCACGCCTTGAGGACCATGTAGAGCAATTTATCATTTCGGGTGCACACGAAATCATAAGTTGAAATGCATGAAAGACTTGGTGGATCTCGGGTTGGGATTAATGGTCACATTGGACCCAATTCTGGATTTTCGTATTCTTTTGGTTTAGCGTTGGTGATGGGTCTGAGTGTTTGTTTCTTGTCTTTCTCAGAAGATGTCTGGAATTCGCGGTGGACGTAGAGGCGGTGGTCGTACTGGCGGACGCAACGGTGGCGGTGGTCGTGGAGGGATGAACCTAACCCAGGAGGATCTGAACACCTTACTGCAGGTTGCCTTTCAGGCAGGACACAATGCTCATGGCGGCGGTGTTGTTAATCCGCCCCCAGCCATGTGCACGTACAAGATGTTCCGGGACTGTAAGCCCCATGAATTCTCTGGCACCGAGGGGGCGGTGGGAATGCTCAAGTGGCTAGAAAAGGTGGAGTCCGTATTCATAATGTGCAATTGCCTTCCCGAGGATCGGGTGAAGTATTCTGTTGGGCTCTTCACAGATGTTGCTCTGACTTGGTGGAACAACATCACTAAGAACATGGGTATAGGTGAAGCCTATGCCATGCCATGGGAGAACTTTGTACAGCTTTTGAAAAGGGAGTACTGTCCCAGGGAGGAGGTACAAAAATTGGAACATGAGGTTTGGAGCCTCAAGATGGTGGGGTCTGAGATTGAAGAGTACACTGTGAGGCGTAATGAGTTGGCAGTACTATGTCATGATCTGCACGTACCAGAGTATAGGAGGATAGAGCACTACGTTTCAGGGCTAGTACCAGAGATAGCGGGATTGGTGGCTGCAGGAAATCTTCCTACATATGCAGAAGTGGTTCGATCGGCTCATCGGATGACGAATCTGAAGGTGAATGAGGGTATCTTGCCTGCCTGAGGTGCGACTGTCAAGGCTCCTGAAGGTAACAAGCGCAAGTGCGATAGTGTTGGGAAAGGTTCTGTGTCAGCTGCATCTCAACAGGGTAAGAGATTTGATGATGGGGGTTCTTCTTCTTCGGGCTCTAAACAGGATGGTTATGCTGGGAAGCTCCCGAAGTGTAATCAGTGTGGATTTCATCATGTGGGCGACTGTGACAAGTCCCGCTGCCACCGGTGTCAACGATTTGGTCATCATGCTAAGGATTGCAGGGTCGTTTTACAGTCACAACCAGTTCAAGCCGCTGCTCCTGTTCCTGCTCTTCAGGGGACTCCGGGAATGCAAGGTTGCTACAATTGTGGTGAAATAGGGCATTTCAAGCGAAATTGCCCAAAGCTGAATCAGGGAGAGGCAGGTACAGCAAGGAATGGAGGAAACAACCAGGGCAGTGGTGTAGCTGCTCGTGCTTTTGTTATTGGGACTAGGGAGAACCAGGAGGACCAAGACACTGTTACCCGTACGTATTCTTTCTTACCTCTTGCTACGTTTTGGTTCTACTTTTATCCGCGTTATCGTGTATTCGTGTTTTCGGGTGTTTTCTTTGTGGGTTGGCCGTTACTTCTCATTCTTTGGGTCGACGAGGGTCTTTGGGGATGCTACTTGGACGGTACCGGTGGGTTAGTTATACCGATCGTAGTAGTCTCCAGTAGGCTTTCGTTCGGGGGAGTCTTTTGTCTCGTATTCACATTTGGGGAGGCGGGTTCCCGGTTGTCATTGTCGCGTTTTGATTCATGACCTTCACTCGTTGTCTTTTGGAGAAACGTTACTTGGGCACACACGGGGGTCGACACTCATCACTGTTGGAGTCGAAAGAATCTCGGGGCGAGATTCCTTTCAACAGGGGGATGATGTGACGACCCGGAAAAATTTTTCTTCTTATTTGCTTTCTCTTCGACTTCGGGAAATTTTCGGGACAAAAATTCTTTCAACAAGGGGATGATGTGACACCCGGCATTTTCAGTTAAACATTTATTTGAGTCTACGTAGTGAAACGTTAGTTAAAAGGGACGTAACTAGATCAGTTAAGTGAGTCCGGTGATTCGTAGGATCATATGGTAGTATATACGTAAGTAGCAAGACCCGAACGTTGGTGAAATTGATTATGAATGCATATTGATTGATATATGTGGAACTATGTGCTGTTACGTGATTATACGTGAATTAACGTACTGAGTCCGGTCGGATCGGGACTCGAAATGATATGTATAAGCTTTTATTAATAATTAGATTATTAATAATTAGAAATAAAAGATTTTATATATATATTTGTTATATATATAAAAGAAATTAATAATTGAAAATAAAGTTTAAAAATTTATTTTCTTACCCTGCCGCGGACCGCGGAGGAATTGGGTTTCCTCCCGCGCTCCGCGGGCGGCAGCAGATAACAGCCTGGATATGGCTTCCTGCCGCGGACCGCGTGGGAAATGGTTCTTCTGCCGCGGTCCGCGGGAGCGTGTGTTGCGAGGACTTTTTGATTATTTATATCCAGGCAGATCTGATCGCAAAACTCGTTTTCCAAACTCCTCTGCTCGATTTTTATCACTCAAACTCCGATTTTCAAGTGTTCTTATCAATCTTAATCAAGATTTGAAGTCCTTTTAAAGCTTGTGAAGATCCTTGATCATTTCTAAGTGTTCTAGTTTGTGTTTTTGAGGTATAACTTGTTATCTTGTTATTTTGATTATGTTTAAGAGTATGATTATGTTATAATCTGATCTAGGAACATATTAACATGTCTAAAATGAATCCATGTATGGTTATATATGTTTAGATGATGAAAATAAACTAGTGAAACACAAAGTTACATACTAGTGTTCTATGTTAGTTTAGCTTGAAAGATCATGTTGGAAACCTTGATGTTGAGCTAGATTGATTATGTTTTTGATGAGGTCTGATAATATGGTACATGTACAAGTTTTGTTAGATTGAGTTTTGATAAGATTGAGTACATATAAATCTTGTAAACATGATTTTATCAAAGAGTTAATACTTGGCAGATTCAAAATCCGATTTTATTTTTATGATAACTTGATGATCTGAAATCTAAAACTTGTAGTTTTTGATCCTAGAGTATGCTATGTGATATAAGCTTTCCAGAAAGTCCAAGTTTGCTTGATTTGGTTAAGTATAGGTATTTATTTTGTAGCTTACAAAATCGTATGTCAAATCTGATTTCGGACAGAAAACTTTGGTCAACTTTAAACGGGCATAACTCTAGTTTTACAAACCCTCTGATCGTGAAATTCGGTGAGCAAATAGATACATGAAATTCTGATGTTCTCCAATTGGATTCAGGTCAATTGGAGCAATACATGATTTTTAATAAATCTTTTCCTAAGTTGTCGCAAACAGCTCGTTTTTAAGACCTTGCTGTGTTCATGAATTTTTATAAATTTTTCAGAAGGTTTTGGACACAAAATAAAAATAGTGACTTGATGTATGAACATATGAGAGTGTTCTGTAAAAATTTGAGAGTTAAATAAGTTGATTTGGTATTTTATCAAAAATCGTTTTGAAGACACAGAATCTGTCCAAAAATCACAGAATTGACAAAGTTGATATTTGAACTTGTTTGGTAGTTTTCTTGACTTGTATGCTACATGTATTGATATGTGAACATATGTGGATGATGTATGCTATACGTATAGACATAAAAACTAAACTTTCACCAACGGGTCGTAGTGTCAACTTGCTACATATAGTTACATCGAGTTATGTTAGCACATTAGAACTATGTGAGGTTTGGACAAAAAGCTATGTTGAACGATTTTGAACACGTACTTATGAGTTAACATTTAAATAGGGAATCCGTAGCAATTCGCCTATTTTCACATTTGAAGTCAGATAATAAATCAAAGCAACCTAAGGTGAGTTCACGGCCCCACTCTTTACTGGTTTTGCTTTCGGGGGAGAAAACATGCGGTGTACTGGTATTCATAAAACATGTGTCAACTTACGTTTTGGTATTCATAAAACATGTGTCAACTTACGTTTTCGTATTCATAAAAGGTGTGTCAACTTACGTATTCGTATTCATAAAAGGTGTGTCAACTTACGTTTTCGTATTCATAAAAGGTGTGTCAACTTACGTATTCGTATTCATAAAAGGTGTGTCAACTTACGTTTTCGTATTCATAAAAGGTGTGTCAACTTACGTTCTCGTATTCATAAAAGGTGTGTCCAGTTACGTTTTCGTATTCATAAAAGGTGTATCAACTTACGTTTTCGCATTCATAAAACCTCTGATTTACTAAGTACTCGGGTTGGTAAAGCTTACAAGGTAGTCGTTGGTTACTATGTGGTATTACATATTGGTATTCTTGAATTCTTTATGTTTGCTATGCGATCTTTGGAAGTCCCGGGGGAAACCATGAATGTGCGGTGTAGCACAACGGGAGAAATGTGAATAGATCTATTTGGGCGTGACCGGCCCCACTCGTCGACTTGGAGGGTCGGACGGGTGCATGTTGTCTCTTAGAGTATTCTTGTATTCTTGTATTCGGGCAGGTGGTATTCTTGTATTCATGTATGCGTGTTCAGTAATGGTTTTCCAATCGTAGTAGCGACAGGTATTCATTTTGGATGGCATTCTTTGAGTAGTATTCTCTTGGTCGGTTTACGTATGGTTTGGTCAACTTTGGAGTATTCTTTGAAACTAACTAAGTTGCTTTTCATAAAAACCTGTGAACTCACTAGCATTATATGTTGACGTATTTTTGGCATGTTTTTCTCAGGACGTTAAGGTAGCACTTCACGGACTAGGCGCACGAGTCTGCATGGCGTCTAGAGTTTAAAGTATCATGTTTTGAACAAACACAACATTTGGATTTCATTGTTGAAAAGTGTGTATAACTATTTAAGCTTCCGCTGTGGTTTTAAAAACATTGAACACGACGTTTTGGTATCTACGTATTATTCATATAGAGTTGTTTATTGTGACCGTTGACTTGGATCCTGGTATGTCATACACCTCGCGGTAAAACTCCGCAGTGGAAATTTGAGGGTGTGACACATCGTGAGTCCGATTACCGTTCGATCACCTTCATATCCTTTATCGGAGTCTGTTGCATGATCAGATATCTTATGGCCTTCCAGTTCCTCAATTCGGATGCCCAAAACTTCAAATGTATCGATAGTTACGTCCTTTAAAACTCGATTCTTTTCTCGTGTACGAATCTTTACGTCATTGTCACATTGTTAGTCCGATTACCGTTCGATCACCTTCATATCCTTTATCTGAGTCTGTTGCATGATCAGATATCTTATGGCCTTCCAGTTCCTCAATTCGGATGCCCCAAACTTCAAATGCACCGATACGTACGTCCTTTAAAACTTGAGTCTTTTCTTGTGTAAGAATCTCTATATGATTGTCGCATCGTGAGTCCGATTACCGTTCGATCACCTTCATATCCTTTATCTGAGTCTGTGGCATGATCAGATATCTTATGGCCTTCCAGTTCCTCAATTCGGATGCCCAAAGCTTTAAATGTACCGATAGTTACATCCTTTAAAACTCGAGTTTTTTCTTGTGTACGAATCTCTATATGATTGTCACAACGTGATTCCGATTGCCGTTCGATCACCTTCATATCCTTTATCTGAGTCTGTTGCATGATCAGATATCTTATGGCCTTCCAGTTCCTCAATTCGGATGCCCAAAACTTCAAATGTACCGATAGTTACGTCCTTTAAAACTCGATTCTTTTCTTGTGTATGAAGCTCTATATGATTATCGCATTGTTATTCCAATTATTGTTCGATCAGCTTCATATCCTTTATCTGAGTCTGTTGCATGATCAGATATCTTATGGCTTTCCCGTTCCTCAATTCGGATGACCGAAACTTCAAATGCACCGATAGTTACGTCCTTTAAAACTCGAGTCTTTTCTTGTGTACGAATCTCTATATGATTGTCGCATCGTGAGTCCGATTACCGTTCGATCACCTTCATATCCTTTATCTGAGTCTATTGCATGATCAGATATCTTATGGCCTTCCCGTTCCTCAATTCGGATGCCCGAAACTTCAAACGTACCGATAGTTACGTCCTTTAAAACTCGATTCTTTATTGTGTACGAATCTCTATATGATTGTCGCATTGTTATTCCGATTACCGTTCGATCAGCTTAATATCCATTATCTGAGTCTGTTGCATGATCAGATATCATATGGCTTTCCCGTTCCTCAATTCGGATACCCGAAACTTCAAATGCACCGATAGTTAAGTCCTTTAAAACTCGAGTCTTTTCTTGTGTACGAATCTCTACATGATTGTCGCATCGTGAGTCCGATTACCGTTCGATCACCTTCATATCCTTTATCTGAGTCTCTTGCATGATCGGATATCTTATGGCCTACCCGTTCCTCAATTCGGGTGCCCGAAACTTCAAATGTATCGATAGTTACGTCCTCTAAAACTCGATTCTTTTCTTGTGTACGAATCTCTATATGATTGTCGCATGTAAGTCCGATTACCTTTAAATCAACTTCATATCCTTTATCTGAGTCTGTTTCATGATCAGATATCTTATGGCCTTCCAATTCCTCAATTCGGGTGCCCGAAACTTCAAATGTATCGATAGTTACGTCCTTTAAAACTCGATTCTTTTCTCGTGTACGAATCTCTACGTCATTGTCGCATTGTTAGTCCGATTAGCGTTCGATCAGCTTCATATCCTTTATCTGAGTCTGTTGCATGATCAGATATCTTATGGCCTTCCAGTTCCTAAATTCGGATGCCCAAAACTTCAAATGTACCAATAGATCCATCCTTTAAAACTCGAGTCTTTTCTTGTGTACGAATCTCTATATGATTGTCGCATCGTGAGTCCGATTACCGTTCGATCACCTTCATATCCTTTATCTGAGTCCGTTGCATGATCAGATATCTTATGGCCTTCCAGTTCCTCAATTCGGATGCCCGAAACTTCAAACGTACCGATAGTTACGTCCTTTAAAACTCGATTCTTTTCTTGTGTATGAATCTCTATATGATTGTCGCATTGTTATTCCGATTACCGTTCGATCAGCTTCATATCCATTATCTGAGTCTGTTGCATGATCAGATATCTTATGGCTTTCCCGTTCCTCAATTCGGATGACCGAAACTTCAAATGCACCGATAGTTACGTCCTTTAAAACTCGAGTCATTTCTTGTGTACGAATCTCTATATGATTGTCGCATCGTGAGTCCGATTACCGTTCGATCATATTCATATCCTTTATCTGAGTCTGTTGCATGATCAGATATCTTATGGCCTTCCCGTTCCTCAATTCGGATGCCCGAAACTTCAAACGTACAGATAGTTACGTCCTTTAAAACTCGATTCTTTTCTTGTGTACGAATCTCTATATGATTGTCGCATTGTTATTCCGATTACCGTTCGATCAGCTTCATATCCATTATCTGAGTCTGTTGCATGATCAGATATCTTATGGCTTTCCCGTTCCTCAATTCGGATGACCGAAACTTCAAATGCACCGATAGTTACGTCCTTTAAAACTCGAGTCTTTTCTTGTGTACAAATCTCTATATGATTGTCGCATTGTGAGTCCGATTACCGTTCGATCACCTTCATATCCTTTATCTAAGTCTGTTGCATGATCAGATATCTTACGGCCTTCCAGTTCCTCAATTTGGGTGCCCGAAACTTCAAATGTACCGATAGTTACATCCTTAAAAACTCGAGTCTTTTCTTGTGTACGAATCTCTATATGATTGTCGCATTGTTATTCCGATTACCGTTCGATCACCTTCAGATCCTTTATTTGAGACAGTTGCATGATCAGATATCTTATGGCCTTCCCGTTCTTCAATTCGGGTGCCCGAAACTTCAAATGTATCGATAGTTACGTTCATTAAAACTCGAGTCTTTTCGTGTGTACGAATCTCTATATGATGGTTGCATCGTGAGTCCGATTACCGTTCGATCACCTTCATATCCTTTATCGGAGTCTGTTGCATGATCAGATATCTTATGGCCTTCCAGTTCCTCAATTCGGATGCCCAAAACTTCAAATGTACCGATAGTTACGTCCTTTAAAACTCGATTCTTTTCTTGTGTACGAATCTCTATATGATTGTCGCATTGTTATTCCGATTACCGTTCGATCAGCTTCATATCCATTATCTGAGTCTGTTGCATGATCAGATATCTTATGGCTTTCCCGTTCCTCAATTCGGATGACCGAAACTTCAAATGCACCGATAGTTACGTCCTTTAAAACTCGAGTCTTTTCTTGTGTACGAATCTCTATATGATTGTCGCATCGTGAGTCCGATTACCGTTCGATCATATTCATATCCTTTATCTGAGTCTGTTGCATGATCAGATATCTTATGGCCTTCCCGTTCCTCAATTCGGATGCCCGAAACTTCAAACGTACCGATAGTTACGTCCTTTAAAACTCGATTCTTTTCTTGTGTACGAATCTCTATATGATTGTCGCATTGTTATTCCGATTACCGTTCGATCAGCTTCATATCCATTATCTGAGTCTGTTGCATGATCAGATATCTTATGGCTTTCCCGTTCCTCAATTCGGATGACCGAAACTTCAAATGCACCGATAGTTACGTCCTTTAAAACTCGAGTCTTTTCTTGTGTACGAATCTCTATATGATTGTCGCATCGTGAGTCCGATTACCGTTCGATCATATTCATATCCTTTATCTGAGTCTGTTGCATGATCAGATATCTTATGGCCTTCCCGTTCCTCAATTCGGATGCCCGAAACTTCAAATGTATCGATAGTTACGTCCTTTAAAACTCGATTCTTTTCTCGTGTACGATTCTCTATATGATTGTCGCATTGTTATTCCGATCATCGTTTGATCAGCTTCATATCCTTTATCTGAGTCTGTTGCATGATCAGATATCTTATGGCGTTCCCGTTCCTCAATTCGGATGCCCGAAACATCAAATGCACCGATAGTTACGTCCTTTAAAACTCTTGTCTTTTCTTGTGTACAAATCTCTATATGATTGTCGCATTGTGAGTCTGATTACCGTTCGATCACCTTCATATCCTTTATCTAAGTCTGTTGCATGATCAGATATCTTACGGCCTTCCAGTTCCTCAATTTGGGTGCCCGAAACTTCAAATGTACCGATAGTTACATCCTTAAAAACTCGAGTCTTTTCTTGTGTACGAATCTCTATATGATTGTCGCATTGTTATTCCGATTACCGTTCGATCACCTTCAGATCCTTTATTTGAGACAGTTGCATGATCAGATATCTTATGGCCTTCCCGTTCTTCAATTCGGGTGCCCGAAACTTCAAATGTATCGATAGTTACGTTCTTTAAAACTCGAGTCTTTTCGTGTGTACGAATCTCTATATGATTGTTGCATCGTGAGTCCGATTACCGTTCGATCACCTTCATATCCTTTATCGGAGTCTGTTGCATGATCAGATATCTTATGGCCTTCCAGTTCCTCAATTCGGATGCCCAAAACTTCAAATGTACCGATTGTTACGTCCTTTATAACTCGAGTCTTTTCTTGGGTACGAATCTCTATATGATTGTCGCATCGTGAGTCCAATTACCGTTCGATCACCTTCATATCCTTTATCTGAGTCTGTTGCATGGTTAGATATCTTATGGCATTCCAGTTCCTCAATTCGGATGCCCAAAACTTCAAATGTACCGATAGTTACGTCCTTTTAAAATCTGAGTCTTTTCTTGTGTACGAATCTCTATATGATTGTCGCATTGTTATTCCGATTACCGTTCGATCACCTTCATATCCTTTATCTGAGTCTGTTGCATGATCAGATATCTTATGGCTTTCCCGTTCCTCAATTCGGATGCCCGAAATTTCAAATGCACCGATAGTTACGTCCTTTAAAACTCGAGTCTTTTCTTCTGTACGAATCCCTATATGATTGTCGCATCGTGAGTCAGATTACCGTTCGATCACATTCATATCCTTTATCTGAGTCTGTTGCATGATCAGATATCTTATGGCCTTCCAGTTCCACAATTCGGATGCCCACAACTTCAAATGTACCGATAGTTACGTCCTTTAAAACTCGATTCTTTTCTTGTGTACGAATCTCTATATGATTGTCGCATTGTTATTCCGATTACCGTTCGATCAGCTTCATATCCTTTATCTGAGTCTGTTCCATGATCAGATATCCTATGGCTTTCCCGTTCCTCAATTCGGATGCCCGAAACTTCAAATGCACCGATAGTTACGTCCTTTAAAACTCGAGTCTTTTCTTGTGTATGAATCTCTATATGATTGTCGCATCGTGAGTCCGATTACCGTTCGACACCTTCATATCCTTTATCTGAGTCTGTTGCATGATCAGATATCTTATGGACTTCCCTTTCCGCAATTCGGGTGCCCGAAACTTCAAATGTATCGATAGTTACGTCCTTTAAAACTCGATTCTTTTCTCGTGTACGGATCTCTATATGATTGTCGCATTGTTATTCCGATCACCGTTCGATCAGCTTGATATCCTTTATCTGAGTCTGTTGCATGATCAGATATCTTATGGCTTTCCCGTTCCTCAATTCGGATGCCCGAAACTTCAAATGCACCGATAGTTACGTCCTTTAAAACTCGAGTCTTTTCTTGTGTACGAATCTCTATATGATTGTCGCATCGTGAGTCCGATTACTGTTCGATCACCTTCATATCCTTTATCTGAGTCTGTTGCATGATCAGATATCTTATGGCCTTTCCGTTCCTCAATTCGGATGCCCGAAACTTCAAATGCACCGATAGTTACGTCCTTTAAAACTCGAGTCTTTTCTTGTGTACGAATCTCTATATGATTGTCGCATCGTGAGTCCGATTACTGTTCGATCACCTTCATATCCTTTATCTGAGTCTGTTGCATGATCAGATATCTTATGGCCTTCCCGTTCCTCAATTCGGGTGCCCGAAACTTCAAATGTATCGATAGTTACGTCCTTTAAAACTTGATTCTTTTCTTGTGTACGAATCTCTATATGATTGTCGCATCGTGAGTCCGATTATCGTTTGATCAACTTCATATCCTTTATCTGAGTCTGTGGTCAGATATCTTATGGCTTTCCAGTTCCTCAATTCGGATGCCCAAAACTTCAAATGTACCGATTGTTAAGTCCTTTAAAACTCGAGTCTTTTCCTGTGTACAAATGTCTACGTCATTGTCGCATTGTTAGTCCGATTACCGTTCGATCAGCTTCCTATCCTTTATCTGAGTCTGTTGCATGATCGGATATCTTATGGCTTTCCCGTTCCTCAATTCGGATGCCCAAAACTTCAAATGCACCGATAGTTACGTTCTTTAAAACCCGAGTCTTTTCTTGTGTACGAATCTCTATATGATTGTCGCATCGTGACTCTGATTACCGTTCGATCACCTTCATATCCTTTATCTGAGTCTGTTGCATGATCAGATATCTTATGGGCTTCCAGTTGCTCAATTCGGATGCCCAAAACTTCAAATGTACCGATTGTTACGTCCTTTAAAACTCGAGTCTTTTCTTGGGGACGAATCTCTATATGATTGTCGCATCGTGTGTCCGATTACCGTTCGATCACCTTCATATCCTTTATCTGAGTCTGTTCCATGATCAGATATCTTATGGCCTTCCAGTTCCTCAACTCGGATGCCCAAAACTTCAAATGTACCGATAGTTACGTCCTTTAAAACTCGATTCTTTTCTTGTGTACGAATCTCTATATGATTGTCGCATTGTTATTCCGATTACAGTTCGATCACCTTCATATCCTTTAGCTGAGTCTGTTGCATGATCAGATATCTTATGGTCTTCCCGTTCCTCAATTCGGGTGCCCGAAACTTCAAATGTATCGATAGTTACGTCCTTTAAAACTCGATTCTTTTCTCGTGTACGAATCTGTATATGATTGTCGCATTGTTATTCCGATCACCGTTCGATTAGATTCATATCCTTTATCTGAGTCTGTTGCATAATCAGATATCTTATGGCTTTCCCGTTCCTTAATTCGGATGCCCGAAACTTAAAATGCACCGTTATTTACGTCCTTTAAAACTCGAGTCTTTTCTTGTGTACGAATCTCTATATGATTGTCGCATCGTGAGTCCGATTACCGTTCGATCACCTTCATATCCTTTATCTAAGACTGTTGAATGATCATATATCTTATGGCCTTCCCGTTCCTCAATTCGGGTGCCCAAAACTTCAAATGTATCGATAGTTACGTCCTTTAAAACTCGATTCTTTTCTTGTTTACGAATCTCTATTTGATTGTCGCATCGTGAGTTCGATTACCGTTCGATCACCTTCATATTCTTTAACTGAGTCTGTTGCATGATCAGATATCTTATGGCCTTCCAGTTCCTCAATTCGGATGCCCAAAACTTCAAATGTACCGATAGTTACGTCCTTTAAAACTCTATTCTTTTCTTGTGTACTAATCTCTATATGATTGTCGCATTGTTATTCCGATCACCGTTCGATCAGCTTCATATCCTTTATCTGAGCCTGTTGCATGATCGGATATCTTATGGCTTTCCCGTTACTCAATTCGGATGCCCGAAACTTCAAATGCACCGATAGTTAGGTCATTTAAAACTCGAGTCCTTTGTTGTGTACGAATCTCTATATGATTGTCGCATCGTTAGTCGCATTACCGTTCGATCACCTTCATATCCTTTATCTGAGTCTGTTGCATGATCAGATATCTTATGGCCTACCAGTTCCTCAATTCGGATGCCTAAAACTTCAAATGTACCGATAGTTACGTCCTTTAAAACTCGATTATGTTCTTGTGTACGAATCTCTATTTGATTGTCGCATTGTTATTCCGATTACCGTTCGATTAGCTTCATATCCTTTATCTGAGTCTGTTGCATGATCAGATATTTATGGCCTTTCCGTTCCTCAATTCGTTTACCCGAAACATCAAATGTATCGATAGTAACGTCCTTTAAAACTCGATTCTTTTCTTGTGTACGAATCTCTGTATGATTGTCGCATTGTTAGTCCGATTGCCGTTCGATCAGCTTCATATCCTTTATCTGAGTCTGTTGCATGACCAGATATCTTATGGCTTTCCCGTTCCTCAGTTCAGATGCCCGAAACTTCAAATGCACCGATAGTTACGTCCTTTAAAACTCGAGTCTTTTCTTTTGTACGAATCTCTATTTGATTGTCCCATCGTGAGTACGATTGCCATTCGATCAACTTAATATCCATTATCTGAGTCTGTTGCATGATCAGATATCTTATGGCCTTCCCGTTGCTCAATTCGGATGCCCGAAACTTCAAATACACCGATAGTTACGTCCTTTAAAACTCTAGTCTTTTCTTGTGTACGAATCTCTATGTGATTGTCGCATCGTGAGTCCGATTGCCATTCGATCAACTTAATATCCTTTATCTGAGTCTGTTGCATGATCAGATATCTTATGGCCTTCCAGTTCCTCAATTCGGATGCCCGAAACTTCAAATGTATCGATAGTTACGTCCTTTAAAACTTGATTCTTTTCTTGTGTATGAATCTCTATATGATTGTCGCATCGTGAGTCTGATTATCGTTCGATCAACTTCATATCCTTTATCTGAGTCTGTGGTCAGATATCTTATGGCTTTCCAGTTCCTCAATTCGGATGCCCAAAACTTCAAATGTACCGATTGTTAAGTCCTTTAAAACTCGAGTCTTTTCCTGTGTACAAATGTCTACGTCATTGTCGCATTGTTAGTCCGATTACCGTTCGATCAGCTTCCTATCCTTTATCTGAGTCTGTTGCATGATCAGATATCTTATGGCTTTCCCGTTCCTCAATTCGGATGCCCGAAACTTCAAATGCACCGATAGTTACGTTCTTTAAAACCCGAGTCTTTTCTTGTGTACGAATCTCTATATGATTGTCGCATCGTGAGTCTGATTACCGTTCGATCACCTTCATATCCTTTATCTGAGTCTGTTGCATGATCAGATATCTTATGGGCTTCCAGTTGCTCAATTCGGATGCCCAAAACTTCAAATGTACCGATTGTTACGTCCTTTAAAACTCGAGTCTTTTCTTGGGGACGAATCTCTATATGATTGTCGCATCGTGTGTCCGATTACCGTTCGATCACCTTCATATCCTTTATCTGAGTCTGTTCCATGATCAGATATCTTATGGCCTTCCAGTTCCTCAACTCGGATGCCCAAAACTTCAAATGTACCGATAGTTACGTCCTTTAAAACTCGATTCTTTTCTTGTGTACGAATCTCTATATGATTGTCGCATTGTTATTCCGATTACAGTTCGATCACCTTCATATCCTTTAGCTGAGTCTGTTGCATGATCAGATATCTTATGGTCTTCCCGTTCCTCAATTCGGGTGCCCGAAACTTCAAATGTATCGATAGTTACGTCCTTTAAAACTCGATTCTTTTCTCGTGTACGAATCTGTATATGATTGTCGCATTGTTATTCCGATCACCGTTCGATTAGATTCATATCCTTTATCTGAGTCTGTTGCATGATCAGATATCTTATGGCTTTCCCGTTCCTTAATTCGGATGCCCGAAACTTAAAATGCACCGTTATTTACGTCCTTTAAAACTCGAGTCTTTTCTTGTGTACGAATCTCTATATGATTGTCGCATCGTGAGTCCGATTACCGTTCGATCACCTTCATATCCTTTATCTAAGACTGTTGAATGATCATATATCTTATGGCCTTCCCGTTCCTCAATTCGGGTGCCCAAAACTTCAAATGTATCGATAGTTACGTCCTTTAAAACTCGATTCTTTTCTTGTTTACGAATCTCTATTTGATTGTCGCATCGTGAGTTCGATTACCGTTCGATCACCTTCATATTCTTTAACTGAGTCTGTTGCATGATCAGATATCTTATGGCCTTCCAGTTCCTCAATTCGGATGCCCAAAACTTCAAATGTACCGATAGTTACGTCCTTTAAAACTCTATTCTTTTCTTGTGTACTAATCTCTATATGATTGTCGCATTGTTATTCCGATCACCGTTCGATCAGCTTCATATCCTTTATCTGAGCCTGTTGCATGATCGGATATCTTATGGCTTTCCCGTTACTCAATTCGGATGCCCGAAACTTCAAATGCACCGATAGTTAGGTCATTTAAAACTAGAGTCCTTTGTTGTGTACGAATCTCTATATGATTGTCGCATCGTTAGTCGCATTACCGTTCGATCACCTTCATATCCTTTATCTGAGTCTGTTGCATGATCAGATATCTTATGGCCTACCAGTTCCTCAATTCGGATGCCTAAAACTTCAAATGTACCGATAGTTACGTCCTTTAAAACTCGATTATGTTCTTGTGTACGAATCTCTATTTGATTGTCGCATTGTTATTCCGATTACCGTTCGATTAGCTTCATATCCTTTATCTGAGTCTGTTGCATGATCAGATATTTATGGCCTTTCCGTTCCTCAATTCGTTTACCCGAAACATCAAATGTATCGATAGTAACGTCCTTTAAAACTCGATTCTTTTCTTGTGTACGAATCTCTGTATGATTGTCGCATTGTTAGTCCGATTGCCGTTCGATCAGCTTCATATCCTTTATCTGAGTCTGTTGCATGACCAGATATCTTATGGCTTTCCCGTTCCTCAGTTCAGATGCCCGAAACTTCAAATACACCGATAGTTACGTCCTTTAAAACTCGAGTCTTTTCTTTTGTACGAATCTCTATTTGATTGTCCCATCGTGAGTACGATTGCCATTCGATCAACTTAATATCCATTATCTGAGTCTGTTGCATGATCAGATATCTTATGGCCTTCCCGTTGCTCAATTCGGATGCCCGAAACTTCAAATACACCGATAGTTACGTCCTTTAAAACTCTAGTCTTTTCTTGTGTACGAATCTCTATGTGATTGTCGCATCGTGAGTCCGATTGCCATTCGATCAACTTAATATCCTTTATCTGAGTCTGTTGCATGATCAGATATCTTATGGCCTTCCAGTTCCTCAATTCGGATGCCCGAAACTTCAAATGCACCGATAGTTACGTCCTTTAAAACTCGATTCTTTTCTTTTGTACGAATGTCTTTGTGATTGTCCCATCGTGAGTCCGATTGCCATTCGATCAACTTAATATCCATTATCTGAGTCTGTTGCATGATCAGATATCTTATGGCCTTCCCGTTTCTCAATTCGGATGCCCGAAACTTCAAATGCACCGATAGTTACGTCCTTTAAAACTCGAGTCTTTTCTTTTGTACGAATCTCTATTTGATTGTCCCATCGTGAGTCCGATTGCCATTCGATCACCTTCATATCTTTTATCTGAGTCTGTTGCATGATCAGATATCTTATGGCTTTCCCGTTCCTCAATTCGGATGCCCAAAACTTCAAATGCACCGATAGTTACGTCCTTTAAAACTCAAGTCTTTTCTTGTGTACGAATCTCTATATGATTGTCGCATCGTGAGTTCCATTACCGTTCGATCACCTTCATTTCCTTTATCTGAGTCTGTTGCATGATCAGATATCTTATGGCCTTCCCGTTCCTCAATTCGGTTGCCCGAAACTTCAAATGTATCGATAGTTACGTCCTTTAAAACTTGATTCTTTTCTTGTGTACGAATCTCTATATGATTATCGCATCGTGAGTCCGATTATCGTTCGATCAACTTCATATCCTTTATCTGAGTCTGTTGCATGGTCAGATATCTTATGGCTTTCCACTTCCTCAATTCGGATGCCCAAAACTTCAAATGTACCGATTGTTACGTCCTTTAAAACTTGAGCCTTTTCCTGTGTACAAATGTCTACGTCATTGTCGCATTGTTAGTCCGATTACCATTCGATCAGCTTCCTATCCTTTATCTGAGTCTGTTGCATGATCAGATATCTTATGGCTTTCCCGTTCCTCAATTCAGATGCCCGAAACTTCAAATGCACCGATAGTTACGTTCTTTAAAACTCGAGTCTTTTCTTGTGTACGAATCTCTATATGATTGTCGCATCGTGAGTCTGATTACCGTTCGATCACCTTCATATCCTTTATCTGAGTCTGTTGCATGATTAGATATCTTATGGCCTTCCAGTTCCTCAATTCGGATGCCCAAAACTTCAAATGTACCGATTGTTACGTCCTTTAAAACTCGAGTCTTTTCTTGGGTACGAATCTCTATATGATTGTCGCATTGTTATTCCGATTACCGTTTGATCACCTCCATATACTTCTTCTAAGTCTGTTGCATGATCAGATATCTTATGGCCTTCCCGTTCCTCAATTCGGGTGCCCGAAACTTCAAATGTATCGATAGTTACGTCCTTTAAAACTCGATTCTTTTCTTGTGTACGAATCTCTATATGATTGTCGCATCGTGAGTCCGATTATCGTTCGATCAACTTCACATCCTTTATCTGAGTCTGTGGTAAGATATCTTATGGCTTTCCAGTTCCTCAATTCGGATGCCCAAAACTTCAAATGTACCGATTGTTACGTCCTTTAAAACTCGAGTCTTTTCCTGTGTACAAATGTCTACGTCATTGTTGCATTGTTAGTCCGATTACCATTCGATCAGCTTCCTATCCTTTTTTTTTTTTTTTTTTTTTTTTGGTAAAAGGAGGCGGCACTCCTGGTAAATTTTATTAATCACAAAAAAATATATGTACACCTAAGAGATCGGCATCCCGGGACATACCCCAAGGACCAAAACCCAATCTCAAGCCATGGTCTAACAATGGGACTATCCAAACGTCCCGACCATAAGCTCAACTATACAATCAAACAAAAAACAAACCACAAAAAAACCACACAGCTAAAACCTATCAAGTCCAAACAAAACAAAACAAACAAACTAAAGCAAAAAACAAGACCAAAACAGTAAAGCAGCAACACAAGACACAACATCCATCTTCAAAACTTCCAAGTCTTCAGCAGCCACCAGCAAGACATCCAGGACTCCAGCAGCCACAAATAACCACCAACCATCCATCAATCAGCAACAAACCAGTACCAACAGATCAACACCTGCACAATGACCCATAAACCACAGACCCACCTGACCCATTTACATTAAAACTTCCATATCGTAACAATTCCAGGATCAAACGGAAACCAAAGAACACCCTTTAACAGATTAAAACTCCTGACAACCAGCTCTACAACAGTCTCCTCCCTACAAACCTATCTTCCCTCAACCTTATAATCATTCTTCATTACTATCACCATCAGCCTCAAAACCCCAAAGAGCAGCTGCAAGCTTGACCTGCTCAGAATTTTTAAACTTTAAACCCCTAAGCTTCAATCTAACTACCTCCTCCACCTGTTTACAAACAACCCCAGCTTCCCTACGGACTTTACTGAACAGCCTACAGTTTCTTTCTTGCCAGACAAAATACACAGCAGCAGCTAAACAGAGCCTCTGGATAATACTCCAAACAGATTTACCAGTCTTCTTACCTTCCACTTCCTGAATAATCAATTCCCACTCATCAGGCAAATTCTCAAGTTTAGCTAAAATCTTTATCCTTCTCCAAATCACAGCAGAAAACTCACACTTGAAAAACAAGTGCTGATGGCTATCTGCATGCACATTACACAAACTACACTTCAAATTAGTATTAACTTTCCATACCATTTTATCCTGAGTTGGCAACTTATACTTAAATGCCAACCAAGTGATAAAAGCATGTCTAGGGACCATCTGTTTAAACCATACAAAATTAGCCCACTTAACCTCCAACCCTTTACCAGCAAACTCATTATACACAACTTTAGTTGAATAAGGAACAACTTTACCATTCCCATCCAACCATAGATACCTATCCTTAGTACCAGGATAAAGAACAGGCACAGGAGACTGCCATAGCTCAGGGTACTTGCTTCTCCAATCATCAGGGATGTTCCACACACCATTATGAAATAAATCAGCAGCACACATTCTCAGACTAAATCCAGCAGATTTTATATCCCTCCTATCAATAAATTTAATAAAAGGGCCCTTCCCATGCCAGTGATCAAACCATGCATTAATCATCCTTCCATTACCAATTTTAGCAAAACAATGGGGTCTAATAAGATTTCTGCATCCCAGAATCTGTTTCCAACTCCAAGAGTCGGAATTAGTATCTCCAACATCCCAGAAGTTGCAGCCATGGATCTTATAATTCTTCACCCATTCAACCCATACAGAATCCCTGTTACTCACAATATTCCAAATATGTTTGGACATAAGAGCAATGTTCCTTTCTTTTAAAGAGGAAACTCCCAATCCACCATGAACTTTCTTTAAACAAATCTCCTCCCAACTCACCCTAGCACTACCATGCTTATAATCACCCTGACACCACAAGAAGCCCCTGCAGATTCTCTCAACATCTTCATTAAGATTAACAGGAAGAATGAATAATGATGCCCAATAAACAGTTAAGGAAGACAGTACAGATTTCAGTAACTGAACTCTTCCAGCATAAGACAAAAACTTATTTCTCCAATCTGTTACTCTTTTCTTCACCTTATCAAGTAAAACACTACAATCCTTTTGATATAACCTCCTTGAGGCAAGAGGTATACCAAGATATTTCAAAGGCAGGCAACCCACACTAAAAGGAACAATACTCAAAATTTCTTGCTGAACTTCACCACTCACATTGCCAAAAATAATTTCACTCTTTTTAAGATTAGGTCTCAGCCCAGAACACTCCCCAAACTCCCTTAAGGCTTCCATAAGAATATTAATAGAACCCCTGTCAGCACTACTAAACATAAAAAGGTCATCAGCAAAGCACAAGTGTGTCAACTTAATCTTTTCACACTTCCAATGGTAAACAAAATTATCCCCCTCATTTATTCTTCTAACTAACATCAGATTAAGGACCTCCATGATCAGAGTGAATAAGTATGGAGACATTGGGTCCCCCTGCCTCAATCCCTTTTCACCCTTAAAGAAACCATGAAGCAGCCCATTAATACTTATAGAATAAGAAACATTCTGCACACACACCATAATCCAATTAATAAACTTAGGATGAAACCCAAAACCCTTTAAACATTCAAGCAAGAAACCATGATCAACAGAATCATATGCCTTCTGAATGTCAATCTTCATAGCAACCCTAGGGTACCCTCTGACCCAATCATACCCCTTAACCAACTCTTGTGATAACAATATATTATCACTAATAAGCCTACCAGGAACAAAAGCACTTTGAACTTTGTCCACCACTTGCTCTAAGTATCCCATCATTCTATTACAAATCACCTTACTGATGCATTTATACAACACATTACAGCAGGCTATTGGTCTAAAATCAGACACACTCAAGGGGGAATTAACCTTTGGTACCAGAGTAATGACTGTGGCATTTAGCTGCTTCAGAATCTTGCCATTGTCAAAAAATTCCTGCACAGCAAAACATATATCATCACCAATAATACTCCAAGCCTTCTTAAAAAAATTGGAAGAATAGCCATCAGGCCCAGGGGCCTTATTATCATCAATCTGGAACATAGCAGCCTTGATTTCATCCTTAGTAACACTTCTTATCATATAATCAGCATCAGCCTCATTTAATCTTTTATTGAACAAAGAATCAGCCTCCCTAATAGGTCTCACAGCCTCTTTCCTCCCCATCATACCCCTAAAGAATTGCACAAAAGCATCCCCAACCCCTTCTTCATCATACAGACTTCCATCAACTCCATTAATCTGAGAAATCCTATTTCTGGCTTGCCTATGCTTCATAGAATGAAAGAAATACTTAGTATTCTGATCACCCACACATAACCAGTGAATCTTGGACTTCTGCTTTAACATAATCTCCTCATCAAGACAGGCCATATTATAAGCATTAACAAAAGCCACTTCTTCATCTCTAAGATCAGCATTATCAACATCATTATAAGCAGCTTCTTGAACTCTCTCCACCTCCTTTCTAAGAATATCAACCTTTTTATGTAAATTGCCATGCTGAAAATTAAGCTTCCTCAAAGGCTTCTTTAATTCCTTGAGCTTAGCAACAATAATAAACATCTTACAGCCCATAAACCTCCGATTCCACACATCCCTCACAATAGGTAAAAACTCAGGTTTAGAGGATAAATGATTCCAAAACTTAAAAGGTTTTGGCTCCTTACCTGTAACAGAAAGAGAACAAGCTATGACCACAGGAGAGTGATCAGATGTATAAAAAGGCAAGAATTTAGCAAAAACAGAAGGAAACATCTTCACAAAACTTTCATTTCCCATTGCTCTATCCAATTTCTCCCATATCCCATCTTTCTTTCCTGGCTTCTGATTCCATGTATAGTGGAAACCAGTGCTAGCAAGATCCTCCACTCTAATATCACCTACACACTTCTGAAAATCCTCCATACCATAAACTGAAGTAGCAAGCTCAGTACTTTTATCTCTAGTTTCAAGAATGGCATTAAAGTCACCAACTATTAACCAAGGATTATCCCTGATCTGCCCTCCATGCCTCCTCATCTCATCCCATAACAATCTTCTCCCCCCAATATCAGTGACCCCATAAACAAAAGAACAGAAAAAGCTATCCCCTCCTCCCTTCACAGGACACACCAAACAGTGAACGACTTGGGATGTCATACACAAAACAATCACATCCAAGAACCTAGGATCCCAACCCACTAAAATCCGAACCCAACTGGGACAGAAATTAACATTGGACACCCAGCTCCAGCTATTCATCACATTCTTGCAAGCACAATCAACATTCACAGGACTAACTCTAGTTTCAATCAAACCACACAAACTCACCTTATTCTCCAACAAAATACTTCTAATCTGACTTTGTTTAGAGGTAGTAGACATACCTCTAACATTCCAAGCAAAAATCTTAAACTTCATTATTAACATCAGAAATAACCTCAGGATTCTGCAAAGCACCAGAACCCCCACTACTATTACTGCATTCCCCCTCATCACACTTCATAAAATCCCCTACATCCCCCTGCTCAGTCTGAGTATCACAGGATTGAGCTAGCTTCTCAAACATCAATTGGTCCCATTGTTCAAAAAATAATTTAACCTGCCCAATGTTCCACCCTCTCATAACTGCATTAGTTGGACAGGACTTATTAATAACATAATGTGCTACCTCATTAAACTGATCTTCAGACATCTTGAAATATCCAGATTTAGTATTGACCTTAGTTTGAATAGAATCTCTAGCCTCCTTCAAAACAGCTCCCCCTTTAACAGTCTTCTTCTCATTATCCCCAACTCTTTCCCCTTCCTTCTCTTTACCCTTAGTACTCCCATCATTAGTCTCCACAGGCACAGTCTTCTTAACAGGACTAGTCTTCTCAATAAATTTTATACCCCCAACCTTCCTTTCACCAGCAATAGAAGGCTTATTCCCCTCAACTTTATTATCATCAATCTTGTCAGAAGAAACTCCCTCAGTACTCACATCCAAACCAGCTAATACCTCATCACTAAGAATCTCAAATCTGTTAGAACTATTTTTAACATTTCTATCACCCCCACTCTGATTATTCAACCTCACTTGTCTAAAAGCCTGATTGTTTCTGCCCTGAAAACCACCCCTATTTTGGAAACCTCCTCTTCCCTGAAATCCACCCCTTCTAGTATAATTATTATATCTAAACCCATCATTTCTACCATCAGTCTTTCTCAAGTCTCTACCCTGATTCCCACCAGAAGTACCCTCACCCCAATCTCTTTCCCCATTATTACCAATCCCAGCACCCCCATTACCAAAACTCTTATCTTTTTTATTAGCCCTGCCCACTCTAGTATACCCATCAGTATTAATACCAGAAACAGGAAAGTCCTGATTATCAGCTTTATTAAGCTCATTAACAAGTTTCTGAGATTTCTCCTCCAACTCCTTAACAGTCATGATCCTAGAGGTACACCCCTCAAAATCATGACCAAATACCTTACAAGCAGAACATTTTTTGATAAACACCTCATAAGTAACCCTAATACTACTAAAAAACCCAGGCTTACCATCATCAGGGGGATACCAAGCCTTAACAAACTCAGGCAATACCTTCTCAGCCTTAACCTCAACCAGAACCCTGGCAAAACAAGCAGGCCCCTCTTTCTTCTGACATCTTTCAGCTGTAACTCTATCAAACATAAGAGGATTTCCAACACAGCTCAACATACTACAAATGCTTTCATTATTCCATAATTCCTTAGGAAGATTAGGAATAGTAACCCACATAGGAATCACATTAGGCTCAATTTTCTCTAAGCATATTCCAACTTCCCATTTCTTTAGACATAAAGGAATATTATTCACAAGCCATGGCCCCTTCTCCATAGCACTCCACATACCCTCATCATTCTTAAATTTAAAGAAGAAAATACCAGTATTATTAGTAGAAACATCAGCCAACCCAAATTTCTTCCACATTCTCATCAGATGGAATCTAACAAGACCCACAGATAACTCCTTACCCACAAAATAGCCATAAAGATACTTACTATAAACCACTTTGGCTTCAGCAATTTTATCAGGATTAATAACAGCAACCTCTTCCCCATTCTCCAGAACCTTAGGAGGATAATACTGAACCTTTTCTACTAAAACTTCACTCTGCTTACCAGAAGTAGCAGCAGCATAAGATTTAACCTCATTGTCACCCATAGGCATCTTCCCAGCAGCCTTAGTAGCATTATTCATATCACCCCTTTTTGCAGCAAATACCACATTATCTTTAATAACAACAGACCCCAAAACAGATTTCTTTGGCAAAGGAGGAAGCTGCTTAATAACAGCAACATCATCCTTAGTAATACAATAAGGACTCATTTTTCTGGATTTATCAAGAATAAGCTTCCTCATAGGAATTCTTCTAATACCTTTCACACCCCTATTCAACTTACTTCTAGTACCTTCCTCTTTCTGATCATCACCACTATCTTTAACAATCTCCATACTAACCCCTTCTTCTTCAACAGTAGGTTTACTACCACCAGCAGCCACTTCACCACTCCCTTTAACCTCCCCCCTGATCACAGCTTTCTTAGAATCAATCTTAGGAACAGGAAACCCAGGACAGAAATCCATCTTATCCACAGGCTTTTCATAATTAAACTTAATTATTTCCAACCCATTCAAACTCTTATCCCCAGCCATCCTATTCTTCACACTAATAAACTTCATACCACTACCCTTGATACTATCAGAAGAGTTACAGCTACCCTCAACTTGACTACAATCAGCCTTTTCAAATACAACACTATCAGCATTCTCCATCTTCATATCACCTTCCCCTTTCTTAGCCTTCTTAGGAGGAATAAGAACAACAGGTTTCTTAGCCAATACAGCCAAATAATCAGCAGCAGAACAATTATCAGGCAGAACCTCCAACTCATCACCCTTAACACAATATCCAGCATACTTGGAAATACCCTCAGCAATCTTACCAATCTTTAACTTCATGCCTTCATTCCTAACAGAGTGTTTCTTCCTCTTACTAAACACTTCAAGACTATCACATCCCACAGCTTCAAACACATTAACATTAGGGGAAACCTGAGGAAAACATACCTTCCCATCTTTCACAGCAACAGAACAGTCATTATTCTTAGAAATAAACTTTGTCAAAGCTTCCAGAATAGACATATTTTGACCCTCATACAGAACACTAGTTTCCCCTGAATTAGCACTATTCTGCAAACCAGTACTCATACCCTTGTCTAAAGAAGCACTCATAGGCTTACCATTAGCATCACATTTCAACGACAACTGACACAATTGTTCCATATCTTCATACAATAATCTGGCCTTCCAGTTATCCCCCAACAAATTACGCAGATAAACAACATGAGCATCAGACAAATTAGGGATATCAGTCATACCTTGCAAACGAGCACCAACCCTAAAAGAATCAGCAGAAGAAACCCTATTACCCTCTCCCCCTGAAGTATTCTGAAAGAAACCATCATCCGACCCAACCTGCTGAATCCAATCTTCACCAAACATCCCCTTCAGATACTCCAGATCCCCCTCAGTTAACATACACGACTCCAGCTTACCACCAACCCTCCTACGAAGACAATACAACCCATTACTAGCCTTCGACAGATCATACTCATTATCACCCAAAATATCCGGCGGAATATCAGGGGGTAAACCCCTATTTGGATCAACTCCAGATTGATCCATGAAGAAAGTAGCGAAAACCAGTAATTAGAAAGCCAATAGAACAGTAACAAGAAGAAGAGAAGGGTGAAAGAAGACAGGAAAAGGAAACCAGAAGAAAAAAACCCTAGATCGCCCAAATCGCCCAAAAGAGAGAGAAAAAAGAAAACCCTAGCTTCCTATCCTTTATCTGAGTCTGTTGCATGATCAGATATCTTATGGCTTTCCCGTTCCTCAATTCGGATGCCCAAAACTTCAAATGCACCGATAGTTACGTTCTTTAAAACTCGAGTCTTTTCTTGTGTACGAATCTCTATATGATTGTCGCATCGTGAGTCTGATTACCGTTTGATCACCTTCATATCCTTTATCTGAGTCTGTTGCATGATCAGATATCTTATGGCCTTCCAGTTCCTCAATTCGGATGCCCAAAACTTCAAATGTACCGATTGTTAGGTCCTTTAAAACTCGAGTCTTTTCTTGGGTACGAATCTCTATATGATTGTCGCATTGTTATTCCGATTACCGTTCGATCACCTCCATATCCTTTATCTGAGTCTGTTGCATGATCAGATATCTTATGGCCTTCCCAATCCTCAATTCGGGTTCCCGAAACTTCAAATGTATCGATAGTTACGTCCTTTAAAACTCGATTCTTTTCTTGTGTACGAATCTCTATATGATTGTCGCATCGTGACTCCAATTATCGTTCGATCAACTTCATATCCTTTATCTGAGTCTGTTGCATGATCAGATATCTTATGGCCTACCAGTTCCTCAATTCGGATGCCCAAAACTTCAAATGTACCGATTGTTACGTCCTTTAAAACTCGAGTCTTTTCTTATGTACGAATCTCTATGTGATTGTCACATCGTGAGTCCGATTGCCGTTCGACCACCTTCATATCCTTTAACTGAGTCTGTTGCATGATCGGATATCTTATGGCCTTCCAGTTCCTCAATTCGGATGCCCAAAACTTCAAATGTACCGATAGTTACGTCCTTTAAAACTCGATTCTTTTCTTGTGTACGAATCTCTATATGATTGTCGCATTGTTATTCCGATTACCGTTCGTTCAGCTTCATATCCTTTATCTGAGTCTGCTGCTTGATCTGATATCTTATGGCTTTCCCGTTCCTCAATTCGGATGCCCGAAACTTCAAATGCACCGATAGTTACGTCCTTTAAAACTCGAGTCTTTTCTTGTGTACGAATCTCTATATGATTGTCGCATCGTGAGTCCGATTACCGTTCGATCACCTTCATATCCTTTATCTGAGTATGTTGCATGATCAGATATCTTATGGCCTACCAGTTCCTCAATTCGGATGCCCAAAACTTCAAATGTACCGATTGTTACGTCCTTTAAAACTCGAGTCTTTTCTTTTATACGAATCTCTATGTGATTGTCCCATCGTGAGTCCGATAGCCATTCGATCAACTTAATATCCTTTATCTGAGTCTGTTGCATGATCAGATATCCTATGGCCTTCCCGTTCCTCAATTCGGATGCCCGAAACTTCAAATGCACCGATAGTTACGTCCTTTAAAACTCGAGTCTTTTCTTGTGTACGAATCTCTATGTGATTGTCGCATCGTGAGTCCGCTTACCTTTCGATCAGCTTCATATCCTTTATCTGAGTCTGTTGCATGATCAGATATCTTATGGCCTTCCAGTTCCTCAATTCGGATGGCCAAAACTTCAAATGCACCGATTGTTTTTTTTTAGAAAAAGGGGAAAACCCCGGCAAACAATTATCTATCAAAAGAGAAGTACAAGACAAAGACTAACCAAGATCCGGGACATAAACCCAAGATCTAAGACTAGTCCAATAAAGAAGAAAACAAAACTTGGGCCACCCTATACATAAAATACTACGCCCAAAAATAAAAATAAGAATAACACTTAAAATATTAAAAGACCAACACAAGCCCATCAAATACAACCAAAAACTACAAAGCCTACACACCCTCCATACATCGGCCCATAAAATCCAACGCCTAGTCAGCAACAATCTTCCAGCCCACTTTAAAGTCACAACCCATAATATATCCATAAACCACTGTATAGCCCAAACACTTTGATCCAGACTCACATAAGCTATTCCAGCCCAATACAGCAACTTACCCAGCGATCCAGCCCAGTTCAGATAATACCATACGCAACCATAGCCCATTTCCACATCCCAGCTCCAAAATAAAACATCAACCATTAAAAACCCATCATCCAGCCCACCTATTAACTCAGCACCAGCCCACCACAAAATACCCACACCCTTGCCTCTAACGTGTCCAGTGATAACACCTTTAAGTCTGCCACACATCAGCCTACCAAATCCTCTAACACAATAACCTCTAACCAGCCCATTAAGACCTACTCCCCCATTTATAATCCATATCAACCATGCAAATAAGACCAATAACACAGACTTGTAACTAATGATTCTGAGAACCAATTGACATAATGAGACCCCCCAGACACCACATAACCTGTTCAGAAAGATCATATGGAACAGGAATCCATATGCATCTATAGGAGTACCACAATAACCTGCTTTTAAGCTTGTTTTCTTTCCTGAATCCACAGGCCAATACACTCCCATATACCTCCAAATATGACAGCAAAAGAGAGTATAGACATTCTTCTTAATATTAAGTATCAAGAACAAAGGCAGCTTGCTAAAGGCAAAAACTGCAGCTAAGAAGCACCTAACATGCTTGTACTCTTTACAAACCTCCACCAGAATGGTGGCAGTACTAAGCACCTTAGAACCATTAGCTTCCAACCCCAAACTGTTCACTCTACCACACACTAAAAGAACACCATACCTTAACAGCAGTTGTATATCAGATTTAAAGAATTTATTCATCCAACTCCATCCCCACACCACAAAAACCTTATGACCTTCCAATATAACCTCTTGCATAATGACAAATCTGCCCTTGAGAACCCCCTTAGCCTCTCTACCCCACAGCAGCTTCCATATATGACCAGAACTTCGACTGAACCACTTCTGACAATGCATCCAAACCAGAACCCATAACCTACCATACCAGCCATGTATCCATTTATTCTTTTTGACCATAACCTTCCCTATCAGACCAAACTTGATCATCAACTTAGCACCAATCTCAACCAATCCCTTAATTTTACTGACCCAAATCACCCAAGTCCAGAGGACTATGGAAGACTCCCAAACTCTGTTCATCTTATCCTGCCATCCCTTTCCATTACTTAAACAGTTCAACATACTTTCTATAAAAAGGATATACCTGCCCCTATAACCACTACCTTCTTGCCAAAAATAGTTTCCAGTCTTTGAAAAAAACTATAGTCTTCCTCAAAGGCTGCATCATATATCTAAAGCCCATAGCCCCTTCAACCAGATCTCTACACACCACACCAGCCCAACCCATGGTAACCAGCCCAAGACAGGTCCCAAGTGGGACTGACACAAAAGACTCAAGACACCAAAAGCAAAGAAAAAGGTTTAGAAAGATTACCAAAATGATGTATTGGGTTTCTATGTTGCTGTGCAGATCTAGAAAACAAAAAAAGAACCAGAGAATTAATGCCCTACTAACAGCAACATAGTCCATCCTTATATCTCCCAGGTTAACACTCTCTCAGTGTTTTAAAAATCCTAAAGTCCCCTTCAAAAACACAGAGCTGACCCAGAGTGTCAAAAAAGGACCAAAATCTCTGGTCAGAGATCTATCCCAACTGTGTATATGAAGCCCACCCTCCCTGGCCCATAACAAGACCAAGACATAGGAATAGAATAAGAAAAGAATTCGGATATCTACCCAACGTATTTTAAGTCTCCTCAAAACTCCTTGTTCCCATAGAGTCCCACCCACCCTGAGCAACTGCTCAAAAAGCAACACACACAGGCTATAAACACCAAAAAAACTCACACAAAAGAAAATGGTTCCTATACTACTGCCAGGTGCTAGAAAATACAAAATTTAAAGGGGTGAGGAATAATGTCCTAAGGCCAGTGGTATAGTTCCTCCTTATCTCTCCAGGGTGAATGCAAAACTCCTGCATAACGTATCCTAAACTCCACCAGGTTAAGGTAAAAGCAAACCATGAAGTAAGCAAGATACTAAGATGGTTGCAAAATCCTAATGTCCTATGGTTTAAACACAAAAGAATCCACACAGGTGTATGAAAGACACACCAATTCACTATTTTAGGCAAGGAACTACTTCTAAGGTTAACTACCCAAGGCCTTTTCCAGTCCCTCAAAACTCCATGGTACCCAAAATACCCCCACCCCAACTCCAAAAGGAGTGGACTGACTCAAGACTCAAAAGCAAGAAAAGGTTTAGAATCAAAACAAACAACAGGTTTTCAGGGCCATATCTAGTGCTAAGAAAAGAGAAAAACACAAGAAACAAGGAGAACCTAACAATATGACCCTGATCCATCCTTATAGCTCCCAGTTTCAGTCTTGTCCCAAGACACTCAAATCGTATACCCATACTCAAAAAGAATAGGAAGAACACAGGAATATAATCCAGAACACAACTCAAAGGACCAGGACTATGGTCAAAAAAGACTCTCAACCCAGTAAACCACAAAACACACACAGAGATAGATAAAGGAAGGCACAAAGGCCAGATCACTACCCCAAGCTGAAAGAAACTCCATATATCTCCCAAATTCCCAAAATACCCCCCACCCCAGTACTTGATAGACTTTATACCCATATTACCCAACCCACTATCACAGTACACCATATTACCTATAAGATTACAGAACCTTAGTTTACTGACTTTACACCAGTGAAAAATACTAAAAACCAGCACCCCCACCCAAAGACCCACCCCCACAGGTAACCTGTTACCAAGACCATTACCTATCCAGAATTTAACCCATTTCAACCATTTTAAAATCCTTACAGAAACAAAACCCAAACCACAACTTAACCCAAACCAGACAGACCAGGCAGAAGCCAAACCCAGCCCAATTCCCACCCAACCCAACCAGAATAACCAAAGTAAAATCAAATACCTCATTGGTTAACCTGTTTAGTAGGGTCCTTCCATACCACCTTAAATCCCCAAAGCTTACTCAGATGAATACTGCTGGGAGAAGCATAAATCTTAAGACCCAAAAGTCTTAATCTAACTGTCACCTCAATCAACTTACACAAATCCAAAACTGATCTAGATTTGCTTTGAAAAATCCTCAGATTCCTTTCCTGCCAAATGAAGTACACCATGGCAGCAATCATCAACCTCTGTATAATTCCCTTAATAGACTTCCTTCCAGGAAAAATGCACCGATTGTTACGTCCTTTAAAACTCGAGTCTTTTCTTGTGTACGAATCTCTTTATGATTGTCGCATTGTTATTCCGATTACCATTTGATCAGCTTCATATCCTTTATCTGAGTCAGTTGCATGATCAGATATCTTATGGCCTTCCCGTTCCTCAATTCGGGTGCCCGAAACTTCAAATGTATCGATAGTTACGTCCTTTAAAACTCGATTCTTTTCTTGTGTACGAATCTCTATATGATTGTCGCATCGTTAGTCCGATTACCGTTCGATCAACTTCATATCCTTTATCTGAGCATGTTGCATGATCAGATATCTTATGGCCTTCCAGTTCCTCAATTCGGATGCCCAAAACTTCAAATGTACCGATTGTTATGTCCTTTAAAACTCGAGTCTTTTCTTGTGTACAAATCTCTACGTCATTGTCGCATTGTTAGTCCGATTACCGTTTGATCAGCTTCATATCTTTTATCTGAGTGTGTTGCATGATCAGATATCTTATGGCTTTCCCGATCCTCAATTCGGATGCCCGAAAATTCAAATGCACCGATAGTTACGTCCTTTAAAACTCGAGTCTCTTCTTGTGTATGAATCTCTATTTGATTGCCGCATCGTGAATCCGATTACCGTTCGATCTCCTTCATATCCTTTATCTGAGTCTGTTGCACGATCAGATATCTTATGGCCTTCCAGTTCCTCAATTCGGATGCCCAAAACTTCAAATGTACCGATTGTTACGTCCTTTAAAACTCGAGTCTTTTGTTGTGTACGAATCTTTATATGATTGGAGCATCGTGAGTCCGATTACCGTTCGATAAACTTCATATCCTTTATCTGAGTCTGTTGCATGATCAGATATCTTATGGCCTTCCAGTTCCTCAATTCGGATGCCCAAAACTTCAAATGTACCGATTGTTACGTCCTTTAAAACTCGAGTCTTTTCTTGTGTACAAATCTCTACGTCATTGTCGCATTGTTAGTCCGATTACCGTTCGATCAGCTTCATATCCTTTATCTGAGTCTGTTGCATGATCAGATATCTTATGGCTTTCCCGTTCCTCAATTCGGATGCCCGAAAATTCAAATGTATCGATAGTTACGTCCTTTAAAACTCGATTCTTTTCTTGTGTACGAGTCTCTGTATGATTGTCGCATCGTGAGTCCGATTACCGTTCGATCAACTTCATATCCTTTATCTGAGTCTGTTGCATGATCAGATATCTTATGGCCTTCCAGTTCCTCAATTCGGATGCCCAAAACTTCAAATGTACCGATTGTTACGTCCTTTGAAACTCGAGTGTTTTCTTTTGTACGAATCTCTATATGATTTTCGCATCGTGAGTCCGATTACCGTTCGATCACCTTCATTTCCTTTATCTGATTCTGTTGCATGATCAGATATCTTATGGCCTTCCAGTTCCTCAATTGGGATGCCCAAAACTTCAAATGTACCGATTGTTACGTCCTTTAAAACTCGAGTCTTTTCTTGTGTACGAATCTCTATATGATTGTCGCATTGTTTTTCTGATTACCATTCGATCAGCTTCATATCCTTTATCTGTGTCTGTTGCATAATCAGATATCTTATGGCCTTCCCGTTCCTCAATTCGGGTGCCCGAAACTTCAAATGTATCGATAGTTACATCCTTTAAAACTCGATTCTTTTCTTGTGTACGAATCTCTATTTGATTGTCACATCGTGAGTCCGATTACCGTTCGATCAACTTCATATCCTTTATCTGAGTCTGTTGCATGATCATATATCTTTTGGCTTTCCAGTTCCTCAATTCGGATGCCTAAAGAATCAAATGCACCGATAGTTACGTCCTTTAAAACTTGAGTCTTTTCTTGTGTACGAATCTCTAGTTGATTGTCGCATCGTGAGTCTGATTACCGTTCGATCAACTTCATATCCTTTATCTGAGTCTGTTGCATGATTAGATATCTTATGGCTTTCCCGTTCCTCAATTCGGATGCCCGAAACTTCAAATGCACCGATAGTTACGTCCTTTAAAACTTGAGTCTTTTCTTGTGTACGATTCTCTATATGATTGTCGCATCGTGAGTCCGATTAACGTTCGATCACCTTCATATCCTTTATCTAAGCGTGTTGCATTATCAGATATCTTATGGCCTTCCAGTTCCTCAATTCGGGTGCCCGAAACTTCAAATGTATCGATAGTTACGTCCTTTAAAAACTCGAGCCTTTTCTTGTGTACGAATCTCTATATGATTGTCGCATCGTGAGTCAGATTACCGTTCGATCACCTTCATATCCTTTATCTGAGTCTGTTGCATGATCGGATATCTTATGGCCTTCCAGTTCCTCAATTCGGATGCCCAAAACTTCAAATGTACCGATAGTTACGTCCTTTAAAACTCGATTCTTTTCTTGTGTACGAATCTCTATATGATTGTCGCATTGTTATTCCGATTACCGTTCGATCAGCTTCATATCCTTTATCTGAGTCTGTTGCATGATCAGATATCTTATGGCTTTCCCGTTCCTCAATTCGGATGCCCAAAACTTCAAATGCACCGATAGTTACGTCCTTTAGAACTCGAGTCTTTTCTTGTGTACGAATCTCTATATGATTGTCGCATCGTGAGTCCGATTACCGTTCGATCAACTTCATATCCTTTTTCTGAGTCTGTTGCATGATCAGATATCTTATGGCTTTCCAGTTCCTCAATTCGGATGCCCAAAAAATCAAATGCACCGATAGTTACGTCCTTTAAAACTTGAGTCTTTTCTTGTGTACGAATCTCTATATGATTGTCGCATTGTGAGACCGATTACCGTTCGATCAACTTCATATCCTTTATCTGAGTCTGTTGCATGATCAGATATCTTATGGCTTTCCCGTTCCTCAATTCGGATCCCAAAACTTCAAATGCACCGATCGTTACGTCCTTTAAAATTTGTGTCTTTTCTTATGTACGATTCTCTATATGATTGTCGCATCGTGAGTCCGATTACCGTTCGATCACCTTCATATCCTTTATCTGAGTCTGTTGCATGATCAGATATCTTATGGCTTTCCCGTTCCTCAATTCGGATGCCCGAAACTTCAAATGTACAGATAGTTACGTCCTTTAAAACTCGATTCTTTTCTCGTGTACGAATCTCTACGTCATTGTCGCATTGTTAGTCCGATTACCGTTCGATCAACTTCATATCCTTTATCTGAGTCTGTTGCATGATCAGATATCTTATGGCCTTCCAGTTCCTCAATTCGGGTGCCCGAAACTTCAAATGTACAGATAGTTACGTCCTTTAAAACTCGATTCTTTTCTCGTGTACGAATCTCTACGCCATTGTCGCATTGTTAGTCCGATTACCGTTCGATCACCTTCATATCCTTTATCTGAGTCTGTTGCATGATCAGATATCTTATGGCCTTCCAGTTCCTCAATTCGGATGCTCGAAACTTCAAATGCACCGATAGTTACGTCCTTTAGAACTCGAGTCTTTTCTTGTGTACGAATCTCTATATGATTGTCGCATCGTGAGTCCGATTATCGTTCGATCACCTTCATATCCTTTATCTGAGTCTGTTGCATGATCAGATATCCTATGGCCTTCCAGTTCCTCAATTCGGATGCCCAAAACTTCAAAGGTACCGATTGTTACGTCCTTTAAAACTCGAGTCTTTTCTTGTGTACGAATCTCTATATGATTGTCGCATCGTGAGTCCGATTATCGTTCGATCACCTTCATTTCCTTTATCTGAGTCTGTTGCATGATCAGGTACCTTATGGCCTTCGAGTTCCTCAATTCGGATGCCCAAAACTTCAAATGTACCGATTGTTACGTCCTTTGAAACTCGAGTGTTTTCTTTTGTACGAATCTCTATATGATTTTCGCATCGTGAGTCCGATTACCGTTCGATCACCTTCATTTCCTTTATCTGATTCTGTTGCATGATCAGATATCTTATGGCCTTCCAGTTCCTCAATTGGGATGCCCAAAACTTCAAATGTACCGATTGTTACGTCCTTTAAAACTCGAGTCTTTTCTTGTGTACGAATCTCTATATGATTGTCGCATTGTTTTTCTGATTACCGTTCGATCAGCTTCATATCCTTTATCTGTGTCTGTTGCATAATCAGATATCTTATGGCCTTCCCGTTCCTCAATTCGGGTGCCCGAAACTTCAAATGTATCGATAGTTACATCCTTTAAAACTCGATTCTTTTCTTGTGTACGAATCTCTATTTGATTGTCACATCGTGAGTCCGATTACCGTTCGATCAACTTCATATCCTTTATCTGAGTCTGTTGCATGATCATATATCTTTTGGCTTTCCAGTTCCTCAATTCGGATGCCTAAAGAATCAAATGCACCGATAGTTACGTCCTTTAAAACTTGAGTCTTTTCTTGTGTACGAATCTCTAGTTGATTGTCGCATCGTGAGTCTGATTACCGTTCGATCAACTTCATATCCTTTATCTGAGTCTGTTGCATGATTAGATATCTTATGGCTTTCCCGTTCCTCAATTCGGATGCCCGAAACTTCAAATGCACCGATAGTTACGTCCTTTAAAACTTGAGTCTTTTCTTGTGTACGATTCTCTATATGATTGTCGCATCGTGAGTCCGATTAACGTTCGATCACCTTCATATCCTTTATCTAAGCGTGTTGCATTATCAGATATCTTATGGCCTTCCAGTTCCTCAATTCGGGTGCCCGAAACTTCAAATGTATCGATAGTTACGTCCTTTAAAAACTCGAGCCTTTTCTTGTGTACGAATCTCTATATGATTGTCGCATCGTGAGTCAGATTACCGTTCGATCACCTTCATATCCTTTATCTGAGTCTGTTGCATGATCGGATATCTTATGGCCTTCCAGTTCCTCAATTCGGATGCCCAAAACTTCAAATGTACCGATAGTTACGTCCTTTAAAACTCGATTCTTTTCTTGTGTACGAATCTCTATATGATTGTCGCATTGTTATTCCGATTACCGTTCGATCAGCTTCATATCCTTTATCTGAGTCTGTTGCATGATCAGATATCTTATGGCTTTCCCGTTCCTCAATTCGGATGCCCAAAACTTCAAATGCACCGATAGTTACGTCCTTTAGAACTCGAGTCTTTTCTTGTGTACGAATCTCTATATGATTGTCGCATCGTGAGTCCGATTACCGTTCGATCAACTTCATATCCTTTTTCTGAGTCTGTTGCATGATCAGATATCTTATGGCTTTCCAGTTCCTCAATTCGGATGCCCAAAAAATCAAATGCACCGATAGTTACGTCCTTTAAAACTTGAGTCTTTTCTTGTGTACGAATCTCTATATGATTGTCGCATTGTGAGACCGATTACCGTTCGATCAACTTCATATCCTTTATCTGAGTCTGTTGCATGATCAGATATCTTATGGCTTTCCCGTTCCTCAATTCGGATCCCAAAACTTCAAATGCACCGATCGTTACGTCCTTTAAAATTTGTGTCTTTTCTTATGTACGATTCTCTATATGATTGTCGCATCGTGAGTCCGATTACCGTTCGATCACCTTCATATCCTTTATCTGAGTCTGTTGCATGATCAGATATCTTATGGCTTTCCCGTTCCTCAATTCGGATGCCCGAAACTTCAAATGTACAGATAGTTACGTCCTTTAAAACTCGATTCTTTTCTCGTGTACGAATCTCTACGTCATTGTCGCATTGTTAGTCCGATTACCGTTCGATCAACTTCATATCCTTTATCTGAGTCTGTTGCATGATCAGATATCTTATGGCCTTCCAGTTCCTCAATTCGGGTGCCCGAAACTTCAAATGTACAGATAGTTACGTCCTTTAAAACTCGATTCTTTTCTCGTGTACGAATCTCTACGCCATTGTCGCATTGTTAGTCCGATTACCGTTCGATCACCTTCATATCCTTTATCTGAGTCTGTTGCATGATCAGATATCTTATGGCCTTCCAGTTCCTCAATTCGGATGCTCGAAACTTCAAATGCACCGATAGTTACGTCCTTTAGAACTCGAGTCTTTTCTTGTGTACGAATCTCTATATGATTGTCGCATCGTGAGTCCGATTACCGTTCGATCACCTTCATATCCTTTATCTGAGTCTGTTGCATGATCAGATATCCTATGGCCTTCCAGTTCCTCAATTCGGATGCCCAAAACTTCAAAGGTACCGATTGTTACGTCCTTTAAAACTCGAGTCTTTTCTTGTGTACGAATCTCTATATGATTGTCGCATCGTGAGTCCGATTATCGTTCGATCACCTTCATTTCCTTTATCTGAGTCTGTTGCATGATCAGGTACCTTATGGCCTTCGAGTTCCTCAATTCGGATGCCCAAAACTTCAAATGTACCGATTGTTATGTCCTTTAAAACTCGAGTCTTATCTTGTGTACGAATCTCTATATGATTGTCGCATTGTTATTCCGATTACCGTTCGATCAGCTTCATATCCTTTATCTGAGTCTGTTGCATGATCAGATATCTTATGGCTTTCCAGTTCCTCAATTCGGATGCCCAAAACATCAAATGTACCGAGTGTTACGTTCTTTAAAACTCGAGCCTTTTCTTGTGTACGAATCTCTATATGATTGTCGCATCGTGAGTCCGATTACCGTTCGATCACCTTCATATCCTTTATCTGAGTTTGTTGCATGATCAGATATCCTATGGCCTTCCAGTTCCTCAATTCGGATGCCCAAAAATTCAAATGCACCGATAGTTACGTCCTTTAAAAACTCGAGCCTTTTCTTGTGTACGAATCTCTATATGATTGTCGCATCGTGAGTCAGATTACCGTTCGATCACCTTCATATCCTTTATCTGAGTCTGTTGCATGATCGGATATCTTATGGCCTTCCAGTTCCTCAATTCGGATGCCCAAAACTTCAAATGTACCGATAGTTACGTCCTTTAAAACTCGATTCTTTTCTTGTGTACGAATCTCTATATGATTGTCGCATTGTTATTCCGATTACCGTTCGATCAGCTTCATATCCTTTATCTGAGTCTGTTGCATGATCAGATATCTTATGGCTTTCCCGTTCCTCAATTCGGATGCCCAAAACTTCAAATGCACCGATAGTTACGTCCTTTAGAACTCGAGTCTTTTCTTGTGTACGAATCTCTATATGATTGTCGCATCGTGAGTCCGATTACCGTTCGATCAACTTCATATCCTTTTTCTGAGTCTGTTGCATGATCAGATATCTTATGGCTTTCCAGTTCCTCAATTCGGATGCCCAAAAAATCAAATGCACCGATAGTTACGTCCTTTAAAACTTGAGTCTTTTCTTGTGTACGAATCTCTATATGATTGCCGCATTGTTATTCCAATTACCGTTCGATCAGCTTCATATCCTTTGTCTATGTCTGTTGCATGATCAGATATCTTATGGCCTTCCCGTTCCTCAATTCGTGTGCCCGAAACTTCAAATGTATCGATAGTTACGGCCTTTAAAACTCGCTTCTTTTCTTGTGAACGAATCTCTATATGATTGTCGCATCGTGAGTCCGATTACCGTTCGGTCAACTTTATATCCTTTATCTGAGTCTGTTGCATGATCAGATATCTTATGGCTTTCCAGTTCCTCAATTCGGATGCCCTAAAATTCAAATGTACCGAGTGTTACGTCCTTTAAAACTCGAGCCTTTTCTTGTGTACGAATCTCTATATGATTGTCGCATCGTGAGTCCGATTACCGTTCGATCACCTTCATATCCTTTATCTGAGTCTGTTGCATGATCAGATATCCTATGGCCTTCCAGTTCCTCAATTCGGATGCCCAAAACTTCAAATGTACCGATAGTTACGTCCTTTAAAACTCGATTCTTTTCTTGTGTACGAATCTCTATATGATTGTCACATTGTTATTCCGATTACCGTTCGATCAGCTACATATCCTTTATCTGAGTCTGTTGCATGATCAGATATCTTATGGCTTTCCCGTTCCTCAATTCGGATGCCCGAAACATCAAATGCACCGACAGTTACGTCCTTTAAAACTCGAGTCTTTTCTTGTGTACGAATCTCTATATGATTGTCGCATCGTGAGTCCGATTACCGTTCGATCAACTTCATATCCTTTTTCTGAGTCTGTTGCATGATCAGATATCTTATGGCTTTCCAGTTCCTCAATTCGGATGCCCGAAACTTCAAATGCACCGATAGTTACGTCCTTTAAAACTTGGGTCTTTTCTTGTCTACGAATCTCTATATGATTGTCGCATTGTGAGACCGATTACCGTTCGATTAACTTCATATCCTTTATCTGAGTCTGTTCCATGATCAGATATATTATGGCTTTCCCGTTCCTCAATTCGGAGGCCCGAAACTTCAAATGCACCGATAGTTATGTCCTTTAAAATTTGAGTCTTTTCTTGTGTATGAATCTCTATATGATTGTCGCATCGTGAGTCCGATTACCGTTCGATCACCTTCATATCCTTTATCTGAGTCTGTTGCATGATCGGATATCTTATGGCCTTCCAGTTCCTCAATTCGGATGCCCAAAACTTCAAATGTACCGATTGTTACGTCCTTTAAAACTCGATTCTTTTCTTGTGTACGAATCTCTATATGATTGTTGCATTGTTATTCCGATTACCGTTCGATCAGCTTCATATCCTTTATCTGTGTCTGTTGCATAATCAGATATCTTACGGCCTTCCCGTTCCTCAATTCGGGTGCCCGAAACTTCAAATGTATCGATAGTTACGTCCTTTAAAACTTGATTCTTTTCTTGTGTACGAATCTCTATATGATTGTCGCATCGTGAGTCCGATTACAGTTCGATCAACTTCATATCCTTTATCTGAGTCTGTTGCATGATCAGATATCTTATGGCCTTCCAGTTCCTCAATTCGGATGCCCAAAACTTCAAAGGTACCGATTGTTACGTCCTTTAAAACTCGAGTCTTTTCTTGTGTACGAATCTCTATATGATTGTCGCATTGTGAGTCCGATTACCGTTCGATCAACTTCATATCCTTTTTCTGAGTCTGTTGCATGATCAGATATCTTATGGCTTTCCCGTTCCTCAATTCGGATGCCCGAAACATCAAATGCACCGACAGTTACGTCCTTTAAAACTTGAGTCTTTTCTTGTCTACGAATCTCTATATGACTGTCGCATTGTGAGACCGATTACCGTTCGATTAACTTCATATCCTTTATCTGAGTCTGTTCCATGATCAGATATATTATGGCTTTCCCGTTCCTCAATTCGGAGGCCCGAAACTTCAAATGCACCGATAGTTATGTCCTTTAAAATTTGAGTCTTTTCTTGTGTATGAATCTCTATATGATTGTCGCATCGTGAGTCCGATTACCGTTCGATCACCTTCATATCCTTTATCTGAGTCTGTTGCATGATCGGATATCTTATGGCCTTCCAGTTCCTCAATTCGGATGCCCAAAACTTCAAATGTACCGATTGTTACGTCCTTTAAAACTCGATTCTTTTCTTGTGTACGAATCTCTATATGATTGTCGCATTGTTATTCCGATTACCGTTCGATCAGCTTCATATCCTTTATCTGTGTCTGTTGCATAATCAGATATCTTACGGCCTTCCCGTTCCTCAATTCGGGTGCCCGAAACTTCAAATGTATCGATAGTTACGTCCTTTAAAACTTGATTCTTTTCTTGTGTACGAATCTCTATATGATTGTCGCATCGTGAGTCCGATTACAGTTCGATCAACTTCATATCCTTTATCTGAGTCTATTGCATGATCAGATATCTTATGGCCTTCCAGTTCCTCAATTCGGATGCCCAAAACTTCAAAGGTACCGATTGTTACGTCCTTTAAAACTCGAGTCTTTTCTTGTGTACGAATCTCTATATGATTGTCGCATCGTGAGTCCGATTACCGTTCGATCACCTTCATATCCTTTATCTGAGTCTGTTGCATGATCGGATATCTTATGGCCTTCCAGTTCCTCAATTCGGATGCCCAAAACTTCAAATGTACCGATAGTTACGTCCTTTAAAACTCGATTCTTTTCCTGTGTACGAATCTCTATATGATTGTCGCATTGTTATTCCGATTACCGTTCGATCAGCTTCATATCCTTTATCTGAGTCTGTTGCATGATCAGATATCTTATGGCTTTCCTGTTCCTCAATTCGGATGCCCGAAACTTCAAATGCACCGATAGTTACGTCCTTTAAAACTCGAGTCTTTTCTTGTGTACGAATCTCTATATGATTGTCGTATCGTGAGTCCGATTACCGTTCGATCAACTTCATTTCCTTTTTCTGAGTCTGTTGCATGATCAGATATCTTATGGCTTTCCAGTTTCTCAATTCGGATGCCCAAAAAATCAAATGCACCGATAGTTACGTCCTTTAAAACTTGAGTCTTTTCTTGTGTACGAATCTCTATATGATTGTCGCATTGTGAGACCGATTACCGTTCGATCAACTTCATATCCTTTATCTGAGTCTGTTGCATGATCAGATATCTTATGGCTTTCCCGTTCCTCAATTCGGATCCCAAAACTTCAAATGCACCGATAGTTACGTCCTTTAAAATTTGAGTCTTTTCTTGTGTACGATTCTCTATATGATTGTCGCATCGTGAGTCCGATTACCGTTCGATCACCTTCATATCCTTTATCTGAGTCTGTTGCATGATCAGATATCTTATGGCCTTCCCCTTCCTCAATTCGGGTACCTGAAACTTCAAATGTATCGATAGTTACGTCCTTTAAAACCCGATTCTTTTCTTGTGTACGAATCTCTATAAGATTGTCGCATCGTGAGTCCGATTACCGTTCGATCAACTTCATATCCTTTATCTGAGTCTGGTGCATGATCAGATATCTTATGGCCTTCCAGTTCCTCAATTCGGGTGCCCGAAACTTCAAATGTACCGATAGTTACGTCCTTTAAAACTCGATCCTTTTCTCGTGTACGAATCTCTACGCCATTGTCGCATTGTTAGTCCGATTACCGTTCGATCACCTTCATATCCTTTATCTGAGTCTGTTGCATGATCAGATATCTTATGGCCTTCCAGTTCCTCAATTCGGATGCTCGAAACTTCAAATGCACCGATAGTTACGTTCTTTAGAACTCGAGTCTTTTCTTGTGTACGAATCTCTATATGATTGTCGCATCGTGAGTCCGATTACCGTTCGATCACCTTCATATCCTTTATCTGAGTCTGTCGCATGATCAGATATCCTATGGCCTTCCAGTTCCTCAATTCGGGTGCCCGAAACTTCAAATGTATCGATAGTTTTTTTTAGAAAAAGGGGAAATGTATCGATAGTTACGTCCTTTAAAACTCGATTCTTTTCTCGTGTACGAATCTCTACGTCATTATCGCATTGTTAGTCCGATTACCGTTCGATCACCTTCATATCCTTTATCTGAGTCTGTTGCATGATCAGATATCTTATGGCCTTCCTGTTCCTCAATTCGGATGCCCAAAACTTCAAATGTACCGATTGTTACGTCCTTTAAAACTAGAGTCTTTTCTTGTGTACGAATCTCTATATGATTGTCGCATCGTGAATCCTATTACCGTTCGATCAACTTCATATCTTTTATCTAAGTCTGTTGCATGATCAGATATCTTATGGTCTTCCAGTTCCTCAATTCGGATGCCCAAAACTTCAAAGGTACCGATTGTTACGTCCTTTAAAACTCGAGTCTTTTCTTGTGTACGAATCTCTATATGATTGTCGCATCGTGAGCCCGATTACCGTTCGATCACCTACATATCCTTTATCTGAGTCTGTTGCATGATCGGATATCTTATGGCCTTCCAGTTCCTCAATTTGGATGCCCAAAACTTCAAATGTACCGATAGTTACGTCCTTTAAAACTCGATTCTTTTCTTGTGTACGAATCTCTATATGATTGTCGTATTGTTATTCCGATTACCGTTCGATCAGCTTCATATCCTTTATCTGAGTCTGTTGCATGATCAGATATCTTATGGCTTTCCCGTTCCTCAATTCGGATGCCCGAAACTTCAAATGCACCGATAGTTACGTCCTTTAAAACTCGAGTCTTTTCTTGTGTACGAATCTCTATATGATTGTCGCATCGTGAGTCCGATTACCATTCGATCAACTTCATATCCTTTTTCTGAGTCTGTTGCATGATCAGATATCTTATGGCTTTCCAGTTCCTCAATTCGGATGCCCAAAAAATCAAATGCACCGATAGTTACGTCCTTTAAAACTTGAGTCTTTTCTTGTGTACGAATCTCTATATGATTATCGCATTGTGAGACCGATTACCGTTCGATCAACTTCATATCCTTTATCTGAGTCTGTTGCATGATTAGATATCTTATGGCTTTCCCGTTCCTCAATTCGGATCCCAAAACTTCAAATGCACCGATAGTTACGTCCTTTAAAATTTGAGTCTTTTCTTGTGTACGATTCTCTATATGATTGTCGCATCGTGAGTCCGATTACCGTTCGATCACCTTCATATCCTTTATCTGAGTCTGTTGCATGATCAGATATCTTATGGCCTTCCCGTTCCTCAATTCGGGTACCCGAAACTTCAAATGTATCGATAGTTACGTCCTTTAAAACCCGATTCTTTACTTGTGTACGAATCTCTATAAGATTGTCGCATCGTGAGTCCGATTACCGTTCGATCAACTTCATATCCTTTATCTTAGTCTGGTGCATGATCAGATATCTTATGGCCTTTCAGTTCCTCAATTCGGGTGCCCGAAACTTCAAATGTACCGATAGTTACGTCCTTTAAAACTCGATTCTTTTCTCGTGTACGAATCTCTACGCCATTGTCGCATTGTTAGTCCGATTACCGTTCGATCACCTTCATATCCTTTATCTGAGTCTGTTGCATGATCAGATATCTTATGGCCTTCCAGTTCCTCAATTCGGATGCTCGAAACTTCAAATGCACCGATAGTTACGTTCTTTAGAACTCGAGTCTTTTCTTGTGTACGAATCTCTATATGATTGTCGCATCGTGAGTCCGATTACCGTTCGATCACCTTCATATCCTTTATCTGAGTCTGTCGCATGATCAGATAACCTATGGCCTTCCAGTTCCTCAATTCGGGTGCCCGAAACTTCAAATGTATCGATAGTTTTTTTTAGAAAAAGGGGAAATGTATTGATAGTTACGTCCTTTAAAACTCGATTCTTTTCTCGTGTACGAATCTCTACGTCATTATCGCATTGTTAGTCCGATTACCGTTCGATCACCTTCATATCCTTTATCTGAGTCTGTTGCATGATTAGATATCTTATGGCCTTCCAGTTCCTCAATTCGGAGGCCCGAAACTTCAAATGCACCGATAGTTACGTCCTTTAAAACTCTAGTCTTTTCTTGTGTACGAATCTCTATATGATTGTCGCATCGTGAGTCCGATTACCGTTCGATCACCTTCATATCCTTTATCTGAGTATGTTGCATGATTAGATATCTTATGGCCTTCCAGTTCCTCAATTCGGGTGCCCGAAACTTAAAATGTATCGATAGCTACGTCCTTTAAAACTCGATTCTTTTCTCGTGTACGAATCTCTACGTCATTGTCGCATTGTTAGTCCGATTACCGTTCGATCACCTTCATATCCTTTATCTGAGTTCGTTGCATGATCAGATATCTTATGGCCTTCCAGTTCCTCAATTCGGATGCCCGAAACTTCAAATGCACCGATAGTTACGTCCTTTAAAACTCGAGTCTTTTCTTGTGTACGAATCTCTATATGATTGTCGCATCGTGAGTCCGATTACCGTTCGATCACCTTCGTATCCTTTATCTGAGTCTGTTGCATGATCAGATATCTTATGGCCTTCCCGTTCCTCAATTCGGGTGCCCGAAACTTCAAATGTATCGATAGTTACGTCCTTTAAAACCCGATTCTTTTCTTGTGTTCGAATCTCTATATGATTGTCGCATCGTGAGTCCGATTACCGTTCGATAAACTTCATATCCTTTATCTGAGTCTGTTGCATGATCAGATATCTTATGGCCTTCCAGTTCCTCAATTCGGGTGCCCGAAACTTCAAATGTACAAATAGTTACGTCCTTTAAAACTCGATTCTTTTCTCGTGTACGAATCTCTACGCCATTGTCGCATTGTTAGTCCGATTACCGTTCGATCACCTTCATATCCTTTATCTGAGTCTGTTGCATGATCGGATATCTCATGGCCTTCCAGTTCCTCAATTCGGATGCCCGAAACTTCAAATGTATCGCTAGTTACGTCCTTTAAAACTCGATTCTTTTCTCGTGTACGAATCTCTACGTCATTATCGCATTGTTAGTCCGATTACCGTTCGATCACCTTCATATCTTTATCTGAGTCTGTTGCATGATCAGATATTTTATGGCCTTCCAGTTCCTCAATTCGGAAGCCCGAAACATCAAATGCACCGATAGTTACGTCCTTTAAAACTCGAGTCTTTTCTTGTGTACGAATCTCTATATGATTGTCGCATCGTGAGTCTGATTACCGTTCGATCACCTTCATATCCTTTATCTGAGTCTGTTGCATGATCAGATATCTTATGGCCTTCCAGTTCCTCAATTCGGGTGCCCGAAACTTCAAATGTATCGATAGTTACGTCCTTCAAAACTCGATTCTTTTCTCGTGTACGAATCTCTACGTCATTGTCGCATGGTTAGTCCGATTACCGTTCGATCACCTTCATATCCTTTATCTGAGTCTGTTGCATGATCAGATATCTTATGGCCTTCCAGTTCCTCAATTCGGAAGCCCAAAACTTCAAATGTAACAATAGTTACGTCCTTTAAAACTCGAGTCTTTTCCCGTGTACGAATCTCTACGCCATTGTCGCATTGTTAGTCCGATTACCGTTTGATCACCTTCATATCCTTTATCTGAGTCTGTTGCATGATCAGATATCTGATGGCCTTCCAGTTCCTCAATTCGGATGCTCGAAACTTCAAATGCACCGATAGTTACGTCCTATAGAACTCGAGTCTTTTCTTGTGTACGAATCTCTATATGATTGTCGCATCGTGAGTCCGATTACCGTTCGATCACCTTCATATCCTTTATCTGAGTCTGTTGCATGATCAGATATCCTATGGCCTTCCAGTTCCTCAGTTCGGGTGCCCGAAACTTCAAATGTATCGATAGTTACGTCCTTTAAAACTCGATTCTTTTCTCGTGTACGAATCTCTACGTCATTATCGCATTGTTAGTCCGATTACCATTCGATCACCTTCATATCCTTTATTTGAGTCTGTTGCATGATCAGATATCTTATGGCCTCTCAGTTCCTCAATTCGGAAGCCCGAAACTTAAAATGCACCGATAGTTACGTCCTTTAAAACTCGAGTATTTTCTTGTGTATGAATCTCTATATGATTGTCGCATCGTGAGTCCTATTACCGTTCGATCACCTTCATATCCTTTATCTGAGTCTGTTGCATGATCAGATATTTCATGGCCGTCAAGTTCCTCAATTCGGGTGCCCGAAACTTCAAATGTATCGATAGTTACGTCCTTTAAAACTGGATTCTTTTCTCGTGTATGAATCTCTACGTCATTATCGCATTGTTAGTCCGATTACCGTTCGATCACCTTCATATCCTTTATCTGAGTCTGTTGCATGATCAGATATCTTATGGCCTTCCAGTTCCTCAATTCGGAGGCCCGAAACTTCAAATGCACCGATAGTTACGTCCTTTAAAACTCGAGTCTTTTCTTGTGTACGAATCTCTATATGATTGTCGCATCGTGAGTCCGATTACCGTTCGATCACCTTCATATCCTTTATCTGAGTATGTTGCATGATCAGATATCTTATGGCCTTCCAGTTCCTCAATTCGGGTGCCCGAAACTTAAAATGTATCGATAGCTACGTCCTTTAAAACTCGATTCTTTTCTCGTGTACGAATCTCTACGTCATTGTCGCATTTTTAGTCCGATTACCGTTCGATCACCTTCATATCCTTTATCTGAGTTCGTTGCATGATCAGATATCTTATGGCCTTCCAGTTCCTCAATTCGGATGCCCGAAACTTCAAATGCACCGATAGTTACGTCCTTTAAAACTCGAGTCTTTTCTTGTGTACGAATCTCTATATGATTGTCGCATCGTGAGTCCGATTACCGTTCGATCACCTTCGTATCCTTTATCTGAGTCTGTTGCATGATCAGATATCTTATGGCCTTCCCGTTCCTCAATTCGGGTGCCCGAAACTTCAAATGTATCGATAGTTACGTCCTTTAAAACCCGATTCTTTTCTTGTGTTCGAATCTCTATATGATTGTCGCATCGTGAGTCCGATTACCGTTCGATAAACTTCATATCCTTTATCTGAGTCTGTTGCATGATCAGATATCTTATGGCCTTCCAGTTCCTCAATTCGGGTGCCCGAAACTTCAAATGTACAAATAGTTACGTCCTTTAAAACTCGATTCTTTTCTCGTGTACGAATCTCTACGCCATTGTCGCATTGTTAGTCCGATTACCGTTCGATCACCTTCATATCCTTTATCTGAGTCTGTTGCATGATCGGATATCTCATGGCCTTCCAGTTCCTCAATTCGGATGCCCGAAACTTCAAATGTATCGCTAGTTACGTCCTTTAAAACTCGATTCTTTTCTCGTGTACGAATCTCTACGTCATTATCGCATTGTTAGTCCGATTACCGTTCGATCACCTTCATATCTTTATCTGAGTCTGTTGCATGATCAGATATTTTATGGCCTTCCAGTTCCTCAATTCGGAAGCCCGAAACATCAAATGCACCGATAGTTACGTCCTTTAAAACTCGAGTCTTTTCTTGTGTACGAATCTCTATATGATTGTCGCATCGTGAGTCTGATTACCGTTCGATCACCTTCATATCCTTTATCTGAGTCTGTTGCATGATCAGATATCTTATGGCCTTCCAGTTCCTCAATTCGGGTGCCCGAAACTTCAAATGTATCGATAGTTACGTCCTTCAAAACTCGATTCTTTTCTCGTGTACGAATCTCTACGTCATTGTCGCATGGTTAGTCCGATTACCGTTCGATCACCTTCATATCCTTTATCTGAGTCTGTTGCATGATCAGATATCTTATGGCCTTCCAGTTCCTCAATTCGGAAGCCCAAAACTTCAAATGTACCAATAGTTACGTCCTTTAAAACTCGAGTCTTTTCCCGTGTACGAATCTCTACGCCATTGTCGCATTGTTAGTCCGATTACCGTTTGATCACCTTCATATCCTTTATCTGAGTCTGTTGCATGATCAGATATCTGATGGCCTTCCAGTTCCTCAATTCGGATGCTCGAAACTTCAAATGCACCGATAGTTACGTCCTATAGAACTCGAGTCTTTTCTTGTGTACGAATCTCTATATGATTGTCGCATCGTGAGTCCGATTACCGTTCGATCACCTTCATATCCTTTATCTGAGTCTGTTGCATGATCAGATATCCTATGGCCTTCCAGTTCCTCAGTTCGGGTGCCCGAAACTTCAAATGTATCGATAGTTACGTCCTTTAAAACTCGATTCTTTTCTCGTGTACGAATCTCTACGTCATTATCGCATTGTTAGTCCGATTACCATTCGATCACCTTCATATCCTTTATTTGAGTCTGTTGCATGATCAGATATCTTATGGCCTCTCAGTTCCTCAATTCGGAAGCCCGAAACTTCAAATGCACCGATAGTTACGTCCTTTAAAACTCGAGTATTTTCTTGTGTACGAATCTCTATATGATTGTCGCATCGTGAGTCCTATTACCGTTCGATCACCTTCATATCCTTTATCTGAGTCTGTTGCATGATCAGATATTTCATGGCCGTCAAGTTCCTCAATTCGGGTGCCCGAAACTTCAAATGTATCGATAGTTACGTCCTTTAAAACTGGATTCTTTTCTCGTGTATGAATCTCTACGTCATTGTCGCATTGTTAGTCCGATTTCTGTTCGATCACCTTCATATCTTTTATCTGAGTCTGTTGCATGATCAGATATCTTATGGCCTTCCAGTTCCTCAATTCGGATGCCCGAAACTTCAAATGCACCGATAGTTACGTCCTTTAAAACTCGAGTCTTTTCTTGTGTACGAATCTCTATATGATTGTCGCATCGTAAGTTCGATTACCGTTCGATCACCTTCATATCCTTTATCTGAGTTTGTTGCATGATCAGATATCTTATGGCCTTCCCGTTCCTCAATTCGGGTGCCTAAACTTCAAATGTACCGATAGTTACGTCCTTTAACACTCGATTCTTTTCTTGTGTACGAATCTCTATATGATTGTCGCATCGTGAGTCCGATTACCGTTCGATCAACTTCATATCCTTTATCTGAGTCTGTCGCATGATCAGATATCTTATGGCCTTCCAGTTCCTCAATTCGGGTGCCCGAAACTTCAAATGTATCGATAGTTACGTCCTTTAAAACTCGATTCTTTTCTCATGTACGAATCTCTACGCCATTGTCGCACTGTTAGTCCGATTACCGTTCGATCACCTTCATATCCTTTATCTGAGTCTGTTGCATTATCAGATATCTTATGGCCTTCCCGTTCCTCAATTCGGATGCTCGAAACTTCAAATGCACCGATAGTTACGTCCTTTAGAACTCGAGTCTTTTCTTGTGTACGAATCTCTATATGATTGTCGCATCGTGAGTCCGATTACCGTTCGATCACCTTCATATCCTTTATCTGAGTCTGTTGCATGATCAGATATCCTATGGCCTTCCAGTTCCTCAGTTCGGGTGCCCGAAACTTCAAATGTATCGATAGTTACGTCCTTTAAAACTCGATTCTTTTCTCGTGTACGAATCTCTACGTCATTATCGCATTGTTAGTCCGATTACCATTCGATCACCTTCATATCCTTTATTTGAGTCTGTTGCATGATCAGATATCTTATGGCCTTCTAGTTCCTAAATTCGGATTCCCAAAACTTCAAATGTACCGATAGTTACATCCTTTAAAACTCGAGTATTTTCTTGTGTACGAATCTCTATATGATTGTCGCATCGTGAGTCCGATTACCGTTCGATCACCTTCATATCCTTTATCTGAGTCTGTTGCATGATCAGATATTTCATGGCCTTCAAGTTCCTCAATTCGGGTGCCCGAAACTTCAAATGTATCGATAGTTTTTTTTTTTTTTTTAGAAAAGAGGCAAAGCCCCGGCAAACATTTATTAATATTTAAAAAAAGTACAAAACAAGGACTAACCCCGACCCGGGACATAAACCCAAGGTCTAAGTTTAGCCCAACAAAAAACAAAACATAGAACAAACACTGGCCAACCTATACATCTTTTACTAAGCCCAAAATCAGAAATATTAAAAGGCCAACATAAGCCCATTACAAAAAACCAAAACAAACCTATCCTATAACCAGGCCAAACAGTAGCCCAATACTCCCAAAGCCCAAAGGGCCCCTTCACACCAGCCTGCCTCCACAGCCCACGCCACAAATCAAATGCAGTCCACTTGATGGTAACCTGAACAAAAGCTTCAACCATGTCAGCCCACCAACCATCCCACTGCTGGTCCACAATTATAACCCATCTCAATCCTACTAACACACCGCTGCTAGTCCAGCATTCTAACCCAACCCATATCCAGATCTGAATTCCCACCACTAAGATACCTGCAATAAACCCATACAACCTTCGAACATAATCCAACCTATAAACTAACCAGCCCATTCGCACACCTTTTACCTCATTATACAAAACCAATCTAATTAACTTCAATCTGCTGGTCCAAGTATCATATACTAACCCACATAATATATCAAACCTACTAATCAAACAATCATTCCCATATTGAAACCCAATCCATATCCTATCATATAACACTCCAGTACTATAGTCTTCCCACCATTCAATCAAAAGGTTACGCAGATACCCAAAACCATTAGGCCACTTAAGCAAATAACATAATGAGGCTTTCCAAATAACCCAACTCCTGTTTTGGAAAGGCAATTGGAACATACATCCAATAGCAACCATAAGAGTACTATTCAATCTATAATTCAACTCCTTTTTAACCATAATGCCAAAGATCATAGACTGAATCACCCCTATAGTCCCCCAAATATGCCATAAAATGAAGGTATAAACTATGCACTTAATACTAAGTATCAAGAACATAGGCAGCCAAACCAAAAAGAGAGCTGCAACTAATGAACTCCAACCCTGCCTGTAATCTTTAGATACTTCCACCAAGATAGTGGCATTACTAGACATGCGAAAGTCATTAATTTCTAACCTCATTAACAAATAACTCCATAACCAGCAGAAAACATACAACTGCATCTGTTGAGAACATAAATGCAAACACAGCCCATAACCTCCCTTCCAGAACTGCACACACCTCAGCAATCTTCTATATTCTAAGAAAACCTGCATCTTTGAGATATCTACCCATTGAACAGCCTTCCAGTAATACTCTAATTGAGCTCCCATATTACCCATCAGTTTGTGAAAATATAAATGTAGCCTTCTAATACTCCAATTATCAAACAAAACATACCTTGTACTTTGACAGGTAACATTTTGTATTCTACCCCATAACATCCACAAATACCAGCAACATATTATCATCAACAGCAGCTGGCCCATATCAACCCCCTCATTACATTTCTGCAGCCCTCCTTGAGAAAATACTAACATAGCCCTGAGCAAATATAAGCTGCTGACCTTCCTTAGGTCCAAAACCTTACTCCAACAATCCTTCCTAACTGACTTCTTACCATGATTTCTACTTATACCCACTGCCACCTTATGCTTCCATTTGATGTAAACCCAACCCAAATTCCCCAGACCCAGACTTATCCCAAGTGGGATAGACACACTAGACTCAAAAATGAAAAGGCAAGAAAAAAGGCCAACAAAGATTACCGAAAAAATGATTTGGGTTTCCATACTGGTATGAAGTCCTAAAACAGAAAAAAGAGCACAAGAATATAATGTCCTACTAATACCAGTATGGTCCATCCTTATGTCTCCCTGGTGTAAACTCCCCTTGAGTATAAAAATTCCTAATCCCCTTTCAAATAACGCAGACCTGGCCCAGAGTGCCAAAAATAGACCAAATTCTCTGGTCAAGATAAAAGCCCACAACAAAGATAACCCATTCCCACCCAGACTATCCCAAATAGACAAGAGAGAATGAATACAGGAAAAGAAATGAATACAGAAATCTACCCAGAACGCTTTTAGTCTCCATTCAACACCTTGTTCCTAATAACTCCCATCCCCCATGAGCAAATGCTCAGTAGTAAACTCACACAGGCCATTAACACCAAAACTCACACCAATATTTAATGGGTTCCCATACCACTGCCAGGATCTAAAAAATGTAAAATTTATATGGGATGGGAAAAATGTCCTAAAGACAGTGGTACAGTGCCTCCTTATCTCTCCAGGTTGAATGCAAAACTCCTGCATATTCATTCCTATATTCCACCAGGTTAAGGTAAAAACAGACCAGATAGCAAAGAACATACTATCATGGCTGCAAATTCCTAGATTCCTATGTTTTAAACACAGCAAAAACCCCACTGGTGTATGAAAGACACACCTTTCAAAATGTAACAGGGAGGTACTACTACTAAGGTTATCTACCCAAGGCTCTTTCCAGTTCCATAAATCACCTTGATTGCCCAATAACCCCCCATCCCAACTCCAAGTGGAGTAAAAAGACTCAAGACTCAAAAGCAAGAAAAGGCCATAACAATACATATAAATCAAGGTTCCAAGGCCATATCTGGTGCTACAAAATGATAAAAATCAGAACAACAATAGGAACCTAAAGACATGACCTTGATCCATCCTTATATCTCCCATTGTTTGTCTTATCCCAAGACCACAAATGCCTAATCCCTTAATAAAAACAGCAGAATTGATACCAGGTTCTTGAAAAAACCCAAGCATCAAAAGATCAGACACAAAGATAGGAAAAAACAAAAACCAAAAAAACCTCAACTCACAACCATTTTTGTACCACTCAAGACAACCAGAAAGAGAAGCAGGAAGCCTTAAAGGCCAGATCTCTACCCCAAGCTGAAAAGAACACCTTATGACTCCCACAGGCCCAATAATACCCCCCTCCCCTATATTAACAGGTTTCATAACTGTATTACCCACACCTCCCCTGTACCACCCTAGGCCCACAAGATTACCAAGCCATTTAAAAAACATATTAATTCCCCTAATACCCCATTTTGAACCCTTCCAAAACCTCCCCCAGCCAACCCAAAAAATAGTAAAAAAGAAATGGATCAACATTGGTTAACCTGTTTTGTAGGATCCCTCCATACCACCTTAAATCCCCATATCTTGCTAAGCTTGATGCTGCTTCTAGTAGCATAGATCTTCAACCCCATAAGCTTCAACCTAATTGTTTCCCTGATAAGATTACAAACACCCTCCACACTCCTACTCTCATTTTGAAACAACCTTAGATTTCTCTCTTGCCATATGAAGTATACCATAGCAGCCACACCTAACCTCTTAATTATACTTCCCACAGATTTTCCAAGATGATCATTGGCCAGCTCATGAACACAATCAAAGATATTAGGGGGATAAAGAGATAATCCTCCCTCTTCCTTCAAAGTTTCCCACACAGCTTTGGGATAATCACACTCAAAAAACAAATGATTATGACTATCCTTAACTTTTCCACAAAATACACATTCTAAAACATTCTACACATCCCAATTCAACAATCTATCCTGAGTTAACAGCCTGTTCTGAACAGCCAACCACAGTGTAAAGGAGTGTCTAGGGATTGCCTGACTATACCAAATAATTCTAGCCCAGGCAACTTCAGGTTTGTCTTCACTCAGATCATTAAAAACAGTTCTAGTAGCAAAGCCCTCATAAGTTTCCTTCTTAGTTCTCCAGAATGTAATATCTTTTTTGCCAGGAACAATAAAAGGAGGTGACATAGAGAATAGACAAGGAAACTTAATTTTCCACTCCTCCGGCCACATCCATCTACCATTGCAAATAACCTCAGAAACTGTAGTCTTAAGGTTAAAACCAGCATTACGAATCTCCCTTGGTGTGATGAATAAACTAAGAGGACTCAATGGACACCAGTTGTCATACCAGACAGAAGTGGAACACCCATCTCCTATACTCTGCACACAATGCCTCCACAGAGCATCCCTGCTATCTAATATACTCTTCCAACTCCAACATGGCCCCTCCTTTCTAACAAAGCCCCAAACACTCAGACCCTTAAGTCTATAAGCTTTGACCCACTTAGTCCAGATAGTCTCTTTACCAGAGATAAGGCTCCTAATATGTCTAGCTATTAAAGCCTTATTCTGTATTCTCAAGGACTTTATCCCCAATCCCCCCTGACATTTTGGATAGCAGACATTCTCCCAGGAAACTCTAACCCTTCCCTTACTAGAATCAGTTTGACTCCAGAGAAACCTACACATTAGCCTCTCAATATCTTCAATAACACTGACATGCAATAAGAACACAGAAGCCCAGTACACTTGCAAAGAACACAGGACAGACTTGATAAGTTGTAACCTTCCAGCAAATGACAGAGATTTATTCTTCCAATCTTCCAGTCTTTTTCTAACTTTATCAGTAAGAATACTGCAATCTTTAGAGTATAACCTAGTAGACAAGAGGGGAACACCTAAATATCTAACTGGAAGGCTGCCAACCTTAAAAGGCAACAACCTTTTAATTCTTTTCTGCATTATACTGGTCACATTAGACAAATACATTGTGCTCTTTCCCAGATTAGGGACTAAGCCAGAAACCCCACTAAACTCTTCCAAAGCATCCTTGATTAAGGAGACAGAAGCCACATCAGCATGACAGAAAACCAAAAGATCATCAGCAAAGCATACATGAGTCAGTTTCATCTCAGCACACTTCCAATGATATCTAAATTGATTATTTCCAGCAATCCTTCTATCCAAGATAAGTTTTAGAACTTGCATAACAATGGTAAACAGGTATGGGGACATAGGGTCACCCTGCCTTAAACCTCTAAGCCCCTTGAAATACCCAAAACTCTCTCCATTCACATTTATAGAATATGCAGCAGATCTTATACATGTCATAATCCAATCAACCATACTAGGATGGAACCCAAAATTAACAAGACAGGCTTCAAGAAAATCATGATTGACAGTGTCATAAGCCTTTTGCAAGTCAATTTTCAGGGCCATTCTAGCCTCCCCTCCCTTTCTATGATAATTCCTCAGAAGTTCTTGAGTCAACAGAATATTATCACTTATTTGCCTTCCAGGAATAAAAGCACTTTGACAATTATCAACTATTTTATCAAGAGACCCCTTAATTCTTTCACAAATGATTTTGGTTATACATTTGTAAAGAACATTGCAACAAGCAATGGGTCTATACTCCACAACACTCTTCGGATTTAGACACTTTGGGACTAAAGAAATAATAGTGGCATTAACTTCTTTAAGGAGTTTGCCATTGCTAAAAAATTCTTTGATAGCTTCACACACTTCATTACCAATTATAGACCACGAGGCTTTAAAAAATTTTGAAGAAAAGCCATCAGGCCCAGGGGCCTTATCCACATCAATATCAAAGATAGCTTTTTTGATTTCCTCATTAGTGACTTCCCTAACCATATAATCAGCCTCAATCCTAGCCAATCTGGTATGAAATAGAGAATCAGCCCCCCTAATCCCATTCACCTGCTCATTACTCCCCATAAAACTCTCAAAGTGTTTAACAAACACATCACCCACACTCCTCCCCTCATGGTAGTTCCCCTGAGCATCCATATCAGAATTGATCCTACTCTTACTAATTTTACCCTTAACAGATTTATGAAAGTAAGCTGTATTCTGATCCCCAGCCTTCAACCACTCCACTTTGGCTCTCTGTTTAAGAAACAATTCCTCATTCAAAGAAGCCTGCTTCAAAGCACTAACAAAAATAGCTTCTTGATCTCTCAACTGAGCATTATGAGGATCTTGAACAACTTCCTCTTGAACTTTACCCAACTCTTTGGTCAAGGTTTTAACCTTATCATGTAGGTCTCCTTGATCTCTACCCATCTTCCTCAAAGGCTTCTTTAACTTCTTTAGTTTAGAGACCACTGAATACATATAACACCCCTGAACCTTATCTTTCCATACAGAATCAACCAAAGGCAGAAACCCAGGCTTAGAAGCAATAAAGTTCATAAATTTAAAAGGCCTGGGCTTCCATACATGATGCCCCTTTAAAGAGATTAAAGCAGGAGAATGGTCAGAAGATAAAAAAAGGCAAAAAATTAACAGCAGCTTCAGGATATGCATTTAAGAAACTTCCATTACTCATAATCCTATCAAGCTTCTTAAGTAACCCCCCAGCTTTACCTGGAGATTTATTCCAGGTAAACTTCAAACCCGAAGAAGGAATGTCTTCAACACATAAACTTTCACAGCACTCCCTGAAATCCAGCATAGAGACATTAATAGAAGAGGAACCCATAGATTTTTCAGAAGGGTCCAGAATTGCATTAAAATCCCCCATTAAAAGCCATGGCTCATCCTTAATAGTACCATTAAAAGTCTTAAGCTCATTCCACAAAAGTCTTCTGGAAGAATAAGTAACATTCCCATAAATAAAAGAACAGAAAAAAGCAGCACCCCCAGTAATAGGCTTAACAAAGCAGTGAATAACCTGAGAAGTGTGCTCAATCACCATAATATCCACAAGACTAGGATTCCATCCAACAATAATCCTAACCCAATTAGTACAATAAGGCCTGTTAGAAACCCATTCCCAGCTCCTAAACACCCTATTACAAACACTATCCAAATTCTTACCCTTGATATGAGACTCTATCAAACAACAAACACCAATATTATTATCATTCATAACCTCCATAACCTCATTCTGCATGTGAACATTAGACATACCTCTAACATTCCATGCCATTATGTTCAGATTTTGGACCATCATTGATAACCAGAATTTAGCTCAGCCTCATGCCCTTCCTGCATGATCTGATCATCAATACTATTATCCATCTTCATAAACTGCCCTGTTTCATTATATTCAGAGCTCACTTCATTCCCATCAGATTCCACCTCAATATCTTCTATCTCATCATAATCCAATCCCTCAGAAAAATTATTCTTTTGACACAAAATAAAGAAAAGTTTGGACTGTTCAATGGTCCATTCCACCACCTGCTCCTTAGAAGGTACAATCCTCTGATCAATATAGAACATTATATCATCTAACTACCCAGGAGTAACATCACTAACACACTCCTGAATGACAGGATCAGAGCACAACTCATTAGGAAAATAAGGGGAAGGGTTGTGAATTTTAGCAGGTTTAATAAAAGAAGGTTTAGGAGCATTAAGTGGTTCAGGTAAAGGAGTTTTAGGTAAAGGTTTAGAAGTTGAGGTTTTAGGAGCAGATTTAGGCACATGTTTAGGCTGAGGTTTGATACCAGGCTTAGAAACAAGCTGCTTAACAGACTTGATACACTCACCCTCCTCCCCAACTACAGAGTCTTCACTTAACACACTAAAGCTATTCTTGACTTCCAAACCCTGAACTTCCTTACCAGACCTCCTATCCCCACTATAATCCTTCTTTTTAACTATATATTCAGTTCTCCCTGTCTTCTTGCCCTTATTTTCAACCTGACTCACCATAGCATTAGATTTTGATGTAGATGCCCCACCAGAATCCTTTTTCCCAGCAGTCTTGGCTTCCCTGTACTCCAGAACAGCCTGCTTCATCTTATGACTAGCAATCCTCTCTTGTAACTTCACTTCTTTATCCTCCTTTTTAAATCCCATATTTCTTTGCCTCAATGCCCCTCCCCCATACACTCCATTCCCATTCCTAGCAGCTAAACTCTTATTCCACACAGTAGTGTACCCCTCTTCATCAACATTTCCTCCCTTTGAGCCACTCTGAACCTCAACAGTCTTATCTATACTCTTCTGCAACCTAGCAGCCTTCTCTTCATCAGTCAGATCCCTCACAGTACAGTTCTCATAAGAATGCCCAAACACCTTGCAAAAAGTACATTGGACTGGAATTTTCTGGTACTCCACCAAAACCTCAGCAACTCTAGCCTCCCTGCCTTCCTCCACTGGATAAAAGGCTCTCACCACATTTGGATGACTATCAGCAGCAGCAATTTCAACAAGAATTCTAGCAAAGCCAGCCTGCACATCATTGTTAATACATTTATCCACAGTTATATTATCAAACAGAAGGGGTTTACCAATACAGCTAGCAAGTTCACACAATCCTTGCACATTCCACAGTTCTAAAGGAACTTCTTTGAATAGAACCCAAACAGGCACATTAACAGGGTCCTTCTTCACAATGGCTGCACCCACTTCCCACTGTTGAAGAACCAGAGGAATGCCATTCACCACCCAGGGGCCAGCCTTCAAAGCATCCAACATCCCCTCTTCCTTAGAAAATTTGAAGTAGAATAGACCCTTGCCATTAGTTGAGATGTCTTCAAGACCATACTTCTTCCACATTCTGAACAGGTTAAATCTAACCCATGCTATAGAACAATAGGCTCCCACAAAGTACCCATACAAATGTTTAGCAAAGGTCTTCTGAACTTTTTCAACCAGCTCCTGCTTAATCATAACAACCTTCTCACCATTGTCTAACGTAGTAGGAGGACAATAAGCAATCTGTTTAACAATATCAGCCACTTTCTCTCCCGTAACAGCAGTAGCATAAGATGGCTTACCTTTAACTTCACTAGATTCATTCTTGTCTATGTCTACATTGATCACTCCCTCATTAAAGATACCCTTTGGCCCTTTTGCAGCAGCTTTAAAAACATGGCTAGAGGCTTGTGAGAAACCTAAAATAGGAGACTTCTTAATGATATCCTCAGCCTCCTTCAACAGGTCATTCTGTTTCTTGACAACCAATTCCTTTGCCTTCGAAATTCCTGTAAAGAGCTCCTTTATCCTCTCCATTTTCTTCTTAATAGCCACCCTAGCCTCTTTAGCAGAGTATTCACTACCCTGAAATCCCACCTTCATTTTAACACAATGATCATCCTCCAAAGGATCAAAAATCAACCCATTAGCAGTTTTAAAGCCATTAGTCTTCTCCCTAACACCCCCCAGCTTTTTAAGATCTAATATCTCTTTTTCCATCTGCTCAATAGTCATACTTTCTATAGGAGTCTTCCCAATATCATCATAAGCACCTCCCATTCTAAACACAGGAATAACTGGAACAGCAGCATCCTTATCAAAAACAAATTCCCTTGATGCCTTCTTATTCCTAGATAACAAGATCTTCATAATTCTTCTTCCTTCACTTGTGACATAAATCTGCTTCTTTGGGGCAACCTGAACAGCAACCCCTCCTTCACTTGACACCTTAACCCTCTTGTTTTCCACATTAACAGTGTCTACACTCATATCATTCTCATTACTATCCCTAATTAGAACTTTCCTTTTCAGTAAAATTCTAAGGGAATCATTGGACATAGCATCATATAGTGTAGCATCCTCCACCTTCCTGCACTGATTGATAACCCATTTAGATAAAGCACTAACCATTTTGTAATCAAACTCAAAAATGTCTTCCACTGACCAGCCCACCATTTCCTGAAACCTCAAGTGATAAAACCTATGAAAAGCCAACCACCTTTCTGAAGAGTCAGGCAAAAACAATTTCACAGCTATATCTGCACTTAAACTCTTAAACACTTGGACATCAATATTCAACAGACTTCCCTTAGTCACATATTTATCAACCTCCACATCATTAGTCATTTCAGTATCAATCAACCCATCATCAGCACAACCTATTCTTAGCCTTCTATACTCATGATTATCATAGGCTTTAATAACAAAATCCACAAACCTAACACATTCCTCACTCAATTGCCCAGCAGAACAAGCACAATTTGCCATCTCTATATTATCAGCCTCAATAACCCTCAAAAGCATATCCCCAAACTTATCCTGGAAGCTAGAATTCATATAATTCATAGCAAAAAACCAATTCATAGCAGGCTCAAATGACTTATCAGTAGAGGATTTATCAATCAATACCTGGATAGCCTCCATAATAGCATAATCCTTCACCACACATGGCTCAGAACCATAAAATTTCCAGTCAGTCAACCTAGTCTGAGCCTCAATAAACCTCTCATCCTGCCTTCGAATAGCCAAATTGCTATCAAAGGAGAGAATCATATACTTACGCCATTCACACATATAAGCAACCGAACCAAAAACCTCTTGTAGCTTAGCAATAGACTTCACTAAACTAGGGTTTGATATTCCAGTAGGTAAAACAGAGGTAGGAACAGAATTCTTACTCAAATGAGAATCAGTATTCTCACTGGACATACTTTGAATGGACGAGTTCAGAAGAAACGTTGTATCCGATTGAATCTTCTGTAGCCAATCATCTCCCAAAGTTTCCCTCAAATAAACCAAATCGCCCTCGGATAACGAACATGACTCAACCCTTCCTCCAATCTCTCTACTCAAACAAAACGTTCCCTCACTCACCTTCTTCAGCTCAAACCCTAGATTTCTCACCAGATCTGGTGGAATATCAGGAGGTATACCCCCATTGGGATCAGCGAACAGCTGATCCATAGTAAACAAAGGAGAAACAAAGGAATTCCGATCGAAATCAGATGAAACAGTACCACAAAGAAGAAGAAGAAAGACCGGGAAATGAAGAACAGTAATCAGAAACTCAAAATCGCCAAAATCGCCCAGAGAAAAAGTCAAAAAGTCAAAGCTTCAAATGTATCGATAGTTACGTCCTTTAAAACTGGATTCTTTTCTCGTGTATGAATCTCTACGTCATTGTCGCATTGTTAGTCCGATTACCGTTCGATCACCTTCATATCCTTTATCTGAGTCTGTTGCATGATCAGATATCTTATGGCCTTCCAGTTCCACAATTCGGATGCCCGAAACTTCAAATGCACCGATAGTTACGTCCTTTAAAACTCGAGTCTTTTCTTGTGTACGAATCTCTATATAATTGTCGCATCGTGAGTCCGATTACCGTTCGATCAACTTCATGTCCTTTATCTGAGTCTGTTTCATGATCAGATATCTTATGGCCTTCCAGTTCCTCAATTCGGGTGCCCGAAACTTCAAATGTATCGATAGTTACGTCCTTTAAAACTCGATTCTTTTCTCGTGTACGAATCTCTAAGTCATTGACGCATTGTTAGTCCGATTACCGTTCGATCACCTTCATATCCTTTATTTGAGTCTGTTGCATGATCAGATATCTTATGGCCTTCCAGTTCCTAAATTCGGATGCCCAAAACTTCAAATGTACCGATAGTTACATCCTTTAAAACTCGAGTATTTTCTTGTGTACGAATCTCTATATGATTGTCGCATCGTGAGTCTGATTACCGTTCGATCACCTTCATATCCTTTATCTGAGTTTGTTGCATGATCAGATATCTTATGGCCTTCCCGTTCCTCAATTCGGGTGCCCGAAACTTCAAATGTACCAATAGTTACGTCCTTTAACACTCGATTCTTTTCTTGTGTACGAATCTCTATATGATTGTCGCATCGTGAGTCCGATTACCGTTCGATCAACTTCATATCCTTTATCTGAGTCTGTCGCATGATCAGATATCTTATGGCCTTCCAGTTCCTCAATTCGGGTGCCCGAAACTTCAAATGTATCGATAGTTACGTCCTTTAAAACTCGATTCTTTTCTCATGTACGAATCTCTACGCCATTGTCGCATTGTTAGTCCGATTACCGTTCGATCACCTTCATATGCTTTATCTGAGTCTGTTGCATTATCAGATATCTTATGGCCTTCCCGTTCCTCAATTCGGATGCTCGAAACATCAAATGCACCGATAGTTACGTCCTTTAGAAATCGAGTCTTTTCTTGTGTACGAATCTCTATATGATTGTCGCATCGTGAGTCCGATTACCGTTCAATCACTTTCATATCCTTTATCTGAGTCTGTTGCATGATCAGATATTCTATGGCCTTCCAGTTCCTCAATTCGGGTCCCCGAAATTTCAAATGTATCGATAGTTACGTCCTTTAAAACTCGATTTTTTCTCGTGTACGAATATCTACGTCATTATCGCAGTGTTAGTCCGATTACCGTTCGATCACCTTCATATCCTTTATTTGAGTCTGTTGCGTGATCAGATATCTTATGGCCTTCCAGTTCCTAAATTCGGATGCCCAAAACTTCAAATGTACCGATAGTTACATCCTTTAAAACTTGAGTATTTTCTTGTTTACGAATCTCTATATGATTGTCGCATCGTGAGTCTGATTACCGTTCGATCACCTTCATATCCTTTATCTGAGTTTGTTGCATGATCAGATATCTTATGGCCTTCCCGTTCCTCAATTCGGGTGCCCGAAACTTCAAATGTACCGTTAGTTACGTCCTTTAAAACTCGATTCTTTTCTTGTGTACAAATCTCTACGTCATTGTCGCATTGTTAGTCCGATTACCGTTCGATCACCTTCATATCCTTTATTTCAGACAGTCGCATGATCAGATATCTTATGGCCTTCCAGTTCCTCAATTCGGGTGCCCGAAACTTCAAATGTATCGATAGTTATGTCCTTTAAAACCCGATTCTTTTCTCATGTACGAATCTCTACGCCATTGTCGCATTGTTAGTCCGATTACCGTTCGATCACCTTCATATCCTTTATCTGAGTCTGTTGCATTATCAGATATCTTATGGCCTTCCCGTTCCTCAATTCGGATGCTCGAAACTTCAAATGCACCGATAGTTACGTCCTTTAAAACTCGAGTCTTTTCTTGTGTACGAATCTCTATATGATTGTCGCATCGTGAGTCCGATTACCATTCGATCACCTTCATATCCTTTATCTGAGTTTGTTGCATAATCAGATATCTTATGGCCTTCCAGTTCCTCAATTCGGATGCCCAAAACTTCAAATGTACCGATAGTTACGTCCTTTAAAACTCGATTCTTTTCTTGTGTACGAATCTCTATATGATTGTCGCATTGTTATTCCGATTACCGTTCCTGTTGCATGATCAGATATCTTATGGCCTTCCCGTTCCTCAATTCGGCTGCCCGAAACTTCAAATGTATCGATAGTTACGTCCTTTAAAACTCGATTCTTTTCTCGTGTACGAATCTGTACGTCATTGTCGCATTGTTAGTCCGATTACCGTTCGATCACGTTCATATCCTTTATCTGAGTCTCTTGCATGATCAGATATCTTATGGCCTTCCAGTTCCTCAATCCGGATGCTCGAAACTTCAAATGCACCGATAGTTACGTCCTTTAAAACTCGAGTCTTTTCTTGTGTACGAATCTCTATATGATTGTCGCATCGTGAGTCCGATTACCATTCGATCACCTTCATATCCTTTATCTGAGTCTGGTGCATGATCAGATATCTTATGGCTTTCCCGTTCCTCAATTCGGATGCCCGAAACTTCAAATGCACCGATAGTTACGTCCTTTAAAACTCGAGTCTTTTCTTGTGTACGAATCTTTATATGATTGTCGCATCGTGAGTCCGATTAACGTTCGATCACCTTCATATCCTTTATCTGAGTCTGTTGCATGATCAGATATCTTATGGCCTTCCCGTTCCTCAATTCGGGTGCCCGAAGCTTCAAATGTATCGATAGTTACGTCCTTTAAAACTCGATTCTTTTCTTGTGCACGAATCTCTATATGTTTGTCGCATTGTTATTCCGATCACCGTTCGATCAGCTTCATATCCTTTATCTGAGTCTGTTGCATGATCAGATATCCTATGGCCTTCCCTTTCCTCAATTCGGGTGCCCGAAACTTCAAATGTATCGATAGTTACGTTCTTTAAAACTCGAGTCTTTTCTTGTGTATGAATCTCTATATGATTGTCGCATCGTGAGTCCGATTACCGTTCGATCACCTTCATATCCTTTATCTGAGTCTGTTGTAAGATCAGATATCTTATGGCCTACCAGTTCCTCAATTCGGATGCCCGAAACTTCAAATGCACCGATAGTTACGTCCTTTAAAACTCGAGTCTTTTCTTGTGTACAAATCTCTACGTCATTGTCGCATTGTTAGTCCGATTACCGTTCGATCACCTTCATATCCTTTATCTGAGTCTGTTGCATGATCAGATATCTTATGGCCTTCCAGTTCCTCAATTCGGATGCCCGAAACTTCAAATGCACCGATAGTTACGTCCTTTAAAACTCGAGTCTTTTCTTGTGTACGAATCTCTATATGATTGTCGCATCGTGAGTCCGATTACCGTTCGATCACCTTCATATCCTTTATCTGAGTCTGTTGCATGATCAGATATTTCATGGCCTTCAAGTTCCTCAATTCGGGTGCCCGAAACTTCAAATGTATCGATAGTTACGTCCTTTAAAACTGGATTCTTTTCTTGTGCACGAATCTCTACGTCATTGTCGCATTGTTAGTCCGATTACCGTTCGATCACCTTCATATCCTTTATTTGAGTCTGTTGCATGATCAGATATCTTATGGCCTTCCCGTTCCTCAATTCGGCTGCCCGAAACTTCAAATGTATCGATAGTTACGTCCTTTAAAACTCGAGTCTTTTCTTGGGTACGAATCTCTATATGATTGTCGCATCGTGAGTCTGATTACCGTTCGATCACCTTCATATCCTTTATCTGAGTCTGTTGCATGATCAGATATCTTATGGCCTTCCAGTTCCTCAATTCGGATGCCCAAAACTTCAAATGTACCGATTGTTTTTTTTGGAAAAAGGGGAAAACCCCGGCAAACATTTATTGATTAATAAGAAGTACAAGACAAAGACTAACCCAGACCCGGGACATGGACCCAAGATCTTAAGTTAGCCCAAAAAGAAATGAACAAGAACAAAAATAAAACTAACTCTAAACAACTGGGCCAACCTAAACAGAAAGATCTAAGCCCAACAAAAATATTAAAAGTCCAACAAAGGCTATCCACATAGACCAAAAATAAGCAGGCATACTCCACGGCCCAACCATTAGTCCACCATCGACCTATGCTCCAGCCCACTTCATCCGCTTTACCCCAGTCTTCAAAACTGCAGCCCTTCTCGTAACCATACAGCCTTCGGCCCAAGGACAAGCCCAGTAATATACCCATACACCCCTCAAGCCCACTTCTTATAAACTTCCAGCCCATCCCGGTAAAAAATCCATGACCAGTAACCCCATTTTGCACCAGCCCAATCCACCCCTCACTCCCTTTCCTTAAAACCCATCCTGCCCAGTAAATAAGAATAATCCAGCCCAAAAAATCATAACACCCTTGATCCATAAACATTCTAACATCCTTAAGCTTACGTTTAAAACCAGTCAGCCCACAATCATTTCCCATCATAAAAAACAAACATTCCCTACTCCACTTACACATTATTTCAACAGCAAACCCCTCCTCAAAAAGCCCATAAACCTCCCAAATAAACCTCCATCCTATAGGGATTAAAACCCCTGTCCATCCATAACTAAGATTATCCATCCAAATGCTATATGAGACCTTCCAAAACCTCCACAAACTGTTTTGAAAGAGCAAATGAGAAAGGCTCTCAACTGCTATCATAGGAATAAAATTCAACTTGAGCAATCTAAAAACAAACACCATACTAACAAAAAGCTCAAATTGAACCATTCCTATAAAGTCACATATAAACCATAGTAATTCAGAAGGGCCTTTGAGTTTAGTACAAAGTAATAAACACAAAGACAGCTTGTTGAGAAACAAAGCTGAAACTAGATGGTGCCAAAAGAGCCTGCAAACTTTAAACACTTCCATCAGAGTAATGGCATTACTAGACTCTTCCACACCACTAATTCCCTTCTTAACTATAAAACTCAGACCTCCCGAAACACAGAGCACATACCTGAGCCACTTCTGTTCCTGAATAAACACTATGAAGCATAACCTTCTATACCAGAATAAAACCCATTCCTTCCTTTTGTTCATACCAATACCTACCATAACAGACCTGCACATCTTGGAAGTAAGATCAACCAATTTCTCACACTCATAGAACCATTCTTCCCAGGCCCATAGAAACATATAAAACAACCATACTCTGACCAACTTTTCCAGCCACCCACTCTGCCTCCTCTTTTTAATAAAGATATCTCTACCCCTGCTGCCTAACCCTTTATACCAACCATTGTTACCTTTCCTAGCAAATCCAGCACCCCTTCTGACTGGTTTCTTAACAAATATCAATCCCATAACAGCTCCAGCCACCACTCTACTTATCACATCAACCCAACCCACAGTAACCAGCCCAAGACAGGTCCCAAGTGGGACTGACTCAATAGACTCAAGACTCCAAAAGCAAGAAAAAAAGTTAAGAAAAAATACCAAAGTAATGCATTGGGTTTCTATGCTGCTGTGCAGATCTAGAAAATAAAAATAGAACCAGAGAAATAATGTCCTACTAACAGCAGCATAGTCCATCCTTATATCTCCCAGTTGAACACACTCACAGTGTTTTAAAAATCCTAAAAACCCCTTAACAAACGCAGAACTGAACCAGAGTGTCAAAAATGGACCAAAATCTCTGGTCAGTGATCTTTCCCAACTGTGTAAAAGAATCCCACCCATCCTGACCCAAAAACAGACAAAAACATAGGAATAGAATAAGAAATGAATCCAGATATCTACCCAACGTATTATAAGTCTCCTCCAAACTCCTTGTTCCCATAATGACCCACCCCCCATGGGCAAGTGCCCAAATAAAAACACACACAGGCTATAAACACCAATAAACTCACACAAAAGAATATGGTTCCTATGCCACTTCCAGGTGCTATAAAATACAAAATTTGAGGGGGTGAGGAATAATGTCCTAAGGACAGTGGCATAGTTCCTCCTTATCTCTCCATGTTGAATGCAAACCTCCTGCATAATAAATCCTAAATTCCACCAGGCTAAGGTAAAAGCAAACCATAAAGTAGATAAAGTACTAATATGGCTGCAATGTCCTAAAATCCTAAGGTTAAAACACAAAAGAAACCACACAGGTGTATGAAAGACACACCAATTCACCATTTCAGGCAAGGAACTACTTCTAAGGTTAATTACCCAAGGCCATTTCCAGTCCCTCAAAACTCCATGGTACCCAAAAAACCCCCCACCCCAACTCCAAAAGGAGTGGACTGACTCAAGACTCAAAAGCAAGAAAAGGTTTAGAATCAAAACAGACAACAGGTTCTCAGGGCCATATCTAGTGCTAAGAAAAGAGAAAAACACAAGAAACAGGGAGAACCTAACAATATGACCCTGATCCATCCTTATAGCTCCCAGTTTAAGTCTTGTCCCAAGACACTCAATTCCTAACCCCATATTCTCAGAGAATAAAAAGCACACAGGAAACGAATCCAGAACACAACTCACAAAACCAGGACAAAGGTTGAAACAGACTCTTATCATAATAAAAACCACAACACACACAGAGAAGGAAAAATGAAGGCACAAAAGCCAGAACACTACCCCAAGCTGAAAGAAACTCCATCTAACTCCCAAATTCCCATCATACCCCCCACCCCAGTACTTGACAGACTCTAATCCCATATTACCCACCCTCCATTACAGTATACCAAATTACCTATCCGGACATTATTACATTTCAACCCTTTAGACATCCTATCAGAAAAAGAACCCAGCCCATACAATAAACCCCACCAGACAGACCAGACAGAAGCCACACCCAGCCCAACTCCCACCCCATCCAACCAGAATAACCAAATAAAAATCACAAACCACATTGGTTAACCTGTTTAGCAGGGTCTCTCCATACCACCTTAAATCCCCAAACCTTACTCAGATGAATACTGCTAGGGGTAGCATTAATCTTAAGACCCAAAAGCCTTAATCTGACAGTCCCCTCAATCAACTTACACAAATCCACAACTGATCTAGACTTTTCTTGAAAAATCCTCAGGTTTCTTTCTTGCCAGATGAAGTAAACCATGGCAGCAAGCATCAACCTCTGAATAATACCCTTGATGGACTTCCTACCAGGGATCAAGGACAGTTCAAGAATACATTCATCCAAACTGTGGGGTAAACTTTCTAATCCAGCAATAACTTTAAGCCCATCCCATACTGCAGCCGGGTAGTGGCACTCAAAGAAAAGATGATTATGACTATCACAGACCTCCCCACAGAAAGAACAAAGAAGTTGATCCTTAACCTCCCATCTCATAAGCCTGTCCTGGGTCACAAGTCTATGTTGACAGGCTAACCACAAGACAAAAGCATGCTTAGGAATAGCTTGGCTAAACCAGATACTCCTAGCCTAGGGGACCACAGGTTTACCAATACTAAAATCCTTGAAAGCTATACCAGTTTCAAATTGGACCAGAGTCTCCTCCTTGGTTTTCCAAAAAGTGATATCCCTCTTCCCCTCAGTCAACAAGGGAGGAGACATCTGAAACAGACAGGGGAACTTAGTTCTCCAGAACTCAGGCCAATTCCATCCCCCCCTCCCATCAATAACATCAGCAACAGTGGTAGTAAGAGAAAAACCACCACCATGGATATCCCTGGGAGAAATAAACAAACTTAAAGGACTTAAAGGGCACCAGTTGTCATACCAGACTGAGGTTGATCTGCCATCCCCAATACACTGCAAACAATGAGGCCAAATAACCTCTCTAAAATCAAGCATACTTTTCCAACTCCAACAAGCATCCCTTTTATTGCTAAAACCCCAAAAACTTAACCCTTTTAACTTATACAATTTAATCCACCTAGTCCATATAGAGTCCTTCCCAGAGACCAGGTTCCAAACATGTCTGGAAAGAAGAGCCTGGTTTCTAACTCTCAAAGACCTTATCCCTAAGCCACCCTGACTCCTAGGCATACACACTGACTCCCAAGAGACCCTAACTTTCCCTTTAGCAGAATCAGCCTGAGACCAAAGAAAACCACCCATAATTCTCTCTATATCATCAATGACACTACCAGGCAACCTAAAAACAGCAGCCCAGTAGACCTGAAGGGAAGACAGAACAGATTTAATAAGTTGCAGCCTTCCAGCAAAGGACAAAACCTTGTTCTTCCAGTCCTCAACTTTTTTCCTCACTTTATCCACAAGCACTTTACAGTCCTTAGTATATAATCTCTTAGATAAGAGGGGAACTCCAAGATACCTCACAGGAAGAGTCCCTTCCTTAAAAGTGTAAGACCCTACCCGATAAACGGGTAATTATGAAATATTTTACGTGTTAATATACTTAGTTTGGAAGTTTGTATTTAAAACATTATATTTTAAACAAGTTCCACTAACTTGTTGGACATAGGCATCGCAATTCAAAACATATGCATAGTCTAGTTATTATCAAAATGATAACAATAACACCTTCCAAAAACCAAGTTTTAAAAGGTTAAGTTCAAAAGTTGCGGAAGCGGACAAGTCTTGTACGTTCGGTTCTTGTTCTAATCTTGATCATCATCCGTTACGTGTATCTATTCTCCTGGGGGTTAAATACGACAAACAACCCGTTAAACGTTAATAAGATCGATCGGAATTGAAACAATGGAATTTAAGATAAAAAAAAAGAAAGTGAATGTTGGCGTCGCCTACAGCACTTTTGGCGTCGCCTACAGCACTCGCGTAGGAGAAGGGGACCAAAATGCCGTAGTCCAGAGCAAAATCTCGTAGCCAAAACAGACATGGCGTCGCCTACAGCACTTTTGGCGTCGGCTACAGGACTCGCGTAGGCGATGCCAGAAGTGGCGTAGACTACAGCACCTGCAGTCAAACTTGGGTTTAATGTTTTTAATGCGTATCAAAAACGGAAGTTTCGATTTTTTTGGCTTTTAAACACCTTGAAGGCTCATAATTTGGGATCTCTATCAAGACTTGTGACCTCAAATGTTTGTACACCCAATATTTTGAGCATAATTGCGAATTCACCTTGCACGTATTACCGTTGTGGCGATACCTTCGTGTCTATGACTCCATGAGCCATTTTTACTAGGTTTTACTTGCCCGGTCCACACGCTCTCAAGATTTACCAATGTTTCCAAATTACACAAATCTAGGAGGACCATAACATTTCATTAACTATCAAACATGTTTAACACAATAATATAGTCCAAGTCATAATTATGACTTACCTTAACGCGCGCCCCGTTTTGCTTCTAGTCTAGCTTGAGGTAGTTAACATTGAATCTACGAATACACTCAAGCAACTATCACGATTCGTTATCAACTTAATGTTGACTCTTGGTCTAAGCTATTGTCTATCTAGCATTATACCCAATTGGCTCGATAGTCTAATTTGGGACATTAACAACCTTCATCTAAGGCCATTTTCTATGAATCATGTATCTTGTTTGAGCTTCTTTTTGTGACATTCCAATGTCTAGTTCCCCAGATGCATATACAAATGTATAACTAAGCATATAAACATACTAGAAACGTATTAAGCATCAAGCCATCGAGTGACTTACCTTATGCGTGCTTCCTCTTTACCTCAATCCGAGACTCCTTGGCTCTCCAAGGTCTCTTGTATTCCCACCTATGAGGTGAATGATCACTTAGGTTGTTAGAACCTAATCTTTACTTGTCTACACGCATTTTTTGGCCGTGTTTCACCAATATACAAGTTTTCATAAATTATCTATGCCTAAGTAAAATCGAGTTCTCATTGAGGCATTTTATCAAACACTTAGTAGGCGTGATTTTCCTAACTTTAATTTTAGGACTTAAGGACCTCTTGGATCCATCTTTCATCAAGATTATCAATACTAGCATTCATATAAACATCTTAATCATAGTTTATCATCAACAAAAGCTAGTATTTTCATGGTTTAAAGGTGGTTCCTACCAATCCACCAAGAAACCCAATTCTTCTTATAACATGAATTTTAAGGATATAACCTTCTCACAATGATTTTGCTTAACACACACAATTTAACATGTAATATGGTTCCCTCATATAAGAGTAACCATTACAAGCCCTTAAATCACGTTTTTATAGTAACCCATGATTTTCATCATACCCAAGCATGAACATACCATCAAATTTAGTCAAATAAAAGGTTACCTTGATGTGTATTATGCTTGGATTATCCATTTTAGGGCTAATGCACTCAAAACCCCTTTGATTCCACCTTGATTTAGGCTTGTTTATGAGTTTTAGGGTTTGGTTGTAAGAGGGTGTTTGGGATCGTGAGTTTTGAGCAAGGAAAAATGCATTCCCTGCATCTTTTCCATGTTATAAAGCCAAGGTTCATCACTTGGCAGGTTTAGTCCCTCCACATTTGGATTTTGGTTAACTTCTGCTAACCCGGTTAGTTTTTTTTTATAAAGCGTTTTATATTGTTATTCACCAAACGTGACTAACGAGGGTAGTTCCCAACTATTATTAATTCGAGATTATCTAATATTATAAATTGGGATTTTAAGCCGGTTATTACCCTTATTAGCATAAACGCTGATTATCAAATTTTGGGGTGTTACAACTCTACCCCTCTTAAAGAAGGTTTCGTCCTCGAAACCAGATATATAAATGAATTTCCATGGGTCGCGCCTCATGGATAACCTTGGGTTTTATCCCTTCTCATGAGGGTTATTTTAATGGAATTGATTATGCCCCTAGGCTTATGTATACACATTCAGTTACCCTTACCGGATTTATTCTAGTTTAGGCACTCGCAGGTGTCATGGTTTGCCCAAGGGTCATCAATTTGACTTTTTTTGCGTGTTTGGAACCCTTAAGTTCCCGATGGCTTAGGGTATCCATTTCATTATTTACTCTGCTTAGAATCATTTCTACGCATTGAGGCACATATTGTGTTGGGTTGTCATAAAGTCTTCCCTAAGATCGTCACCCACACTCAACGTGGTTTTAGTTTCCCTTTGATTTCGGCTCAAAGGCCTGATTAATTCCATGGTTTTACCGGAAAGTATCGGATCCTTCCCGCACCTTACTCTTTCCTTGTCCTAGACAACGTGTGTCCTTTTTAATGGTGTTTTCACCTATCACCAGGCTTAGGTATATTTATGCATTCCTCTGGGTCTAAGTGGTGACGACTTCACTTGACCCGTTTGAACTTTCTAGTGATTGCTTAGCTATCACTAGGTTATTAGCGGTTTATCATTGGTTTTCTTACTATCCCATTGCAAATTATGTGAATAGTTAATTCATCAGAGTTTTCGGTTGCACGTAGACTCAAGTTTCATAGTCACATGCTTTAGTCAGTCATACAACCCAATGATTACGACTTCTGATGTGTTTCTACACAGCGTTTGCTAAAATTTATGAGTTAGTTTGTTGGACTTTATAAAAGTCAAATTTCCCTTTAATATGCGTATGTGGCTCTCACCTGGGCTCGTATTTCGTATTACTCATTCAACGTTAGAATATTCTATGGAATCCTCCATATAATGCCTTAGATAGCATCTAGCCTATCTCATGTATACTTTGACTCGCTTTGGTATCATTTTGTACGATTTTAGTATGTGAGTTTCAACTCTTAGACGAAACTACTTCCAGGCGATTGTCCACCTATCACCTCTTTTGCCCCGGTGTCACGGGCTTTTAGGATTTTTATCCTATCTATGGAATTAGCATAGGGTTCGTGACCCTTTCTTATCCAGCCCTATTGAATTTACATATTTAGCTCTCACAAGCGTCTTATTTGCGATTTAGCCCGAGTCTTCCGACTTTTTTATTTATCTAGGTATTATTTTGTATATAACACCCGTCTTCACATCCCCACCGGATTATGTTCTTATTTAATTCCTCGGAACACATCGGTCCCAAGGCAATTTCTTTAATGGTCTACCCATACAGAGTTCGTTTATGTGCCACGATCGTTTCTGTTTATCTATGTCCCTTAGGACTTATTGACACTTAGATCAATTTAACGTTTCTCAAAATGATTCTTACTCGTCTTTGCTTCATGGTGTTACATTACCATGTTTATTCACACAAGTCTGTTCACTTATGTTTTCTTTATTTATATTCATATGCATAGTGGTCCAGCAGACCGCTTTTGGTTTGATACGAAGGCACTGCCTTCATTTCTGCGATTAACAGCCATCTATACGATTTAGATTTCAGATTGTCTGTTGATCCACCATGTGCTAAGGCCCATGAGGTTTATCTCACTTTGTTCGTTTTTGACAAGCCTTCAATAGACCACATCAGTCATCGTTTACTCCTGCAATATCATTGCTCGAGGATATGATCGTTCCCCGATATGGTGGATGCACCACCGGTTTCCAGGGTCTCCTACAAAGCCCCCTTTTAGATTTAGCGTTTAATTTTCTTCTTTTATTTCACACGTCGTTTCACAGTTTAAAAATGCTTTAAGTTCAGTTCCGCGTGAATCGTAGTTTAAGCTTGCCCCGAGGGTTCTACTTCCATTAGCATTCGAGTTTAGTGAGATGCATAGCCCTTGGTTGCCCGTGAGCTTTCGAGGATCGTTATGGTTTAGTGTGATACTTAGTTCACATTTGCCCATAGGTTTTCACCAATTTTTTGTGATTAGTGTGACGCGTAGTTCACATTTGCCCTAGGCTTTCACGAATTTAATATGATTAGTGTGACGCATTGTTCACATTTGCCTTTTAGCCTTTCACGAATTCATTATGATTAGTGTGACGCATAGTTCACATTTGCCTTTTAGCCTTTCATGAATTCATTATGATTAGTGTGAGCCATAGTTCACATTTGCCTTTTAGCCTTTCACAAATTCATTATGATTAGTGTGACGCATAGTTCACACTTGCCTTTTAGGCTTTCACGAATTCATTATGATTAGTGTGACGCATTGTTCACATTTGCCCGTAGGCTTTCACGAATTTAATACGAGTCAAGTTCAAGTATAACTTAACTTTGAGCTTAGCCCGAATCTTGGCTTTTGTTTACCTCAATATGGGGTTCATGTTGGAATACGAGTTAACCCTCGAGTGTGGTTTAGACTCGTTAAAAGTTTACCCTTAAGATGAGGTTCCGATTGGTTTATGATTTAACCTTTTTATTAAGGTTCGACTTTTATTTCTTGATTGACCTTCCATTCAGATTCGAGTTTAACTATGTCTTAACCTTCTATTAAGGTTCAAGTCTCCTTACAGTTTAACCTCTGCTCAAGGTTCAAATGCGACTATGACTTGATCCTTTGATTAAAGCTCAAGTCTACTAACGAGTATTCTTGATTAAGTCTCAAAGGTGATCGTGATTTAACCTTTTGTTAAGGTTCAAATCCATTTAGTAATTTACCTTCGGTTATGGTTTAAACACATTTTTGACTTAACCTTGGATTAAGGTTCAAGTCTACTTGTGGGTTAACTCTTGATTAAGGTTCGAGTTCGATTATGACTTAACCTTTGATTAAGGTTCAAGTATATTTACGAATTCAACGTTCTATAAAGGTTCGAGTTTGATTATGGCTTAACCTTTGATTAAGGTTCAAGTCTATTTACGAATTCAACCTTCTATAAAGGTTCGAGTTTGATTATGACTTAACCTTTGATTAAGGTTCAAGTCTTATCATGGTCCGTGTAACCGTTGTGGTAATACCTTTGGCTCTACGACCTCGTGGGTCGTTTATGCATCGGTTTTACTTACCCAATCCACCCGGCCTTTTACGTCTTTTGGCAATACTTCTTTATTATATGACCTCGCGAGTTATATTTTTGGAAATGTTTAATATGCCTTTCTCCCCCGACCTAGCCTTTGTCACGTGAAAAGTAGGCGTGTAGATCACGAGAAGCCCACCGCACCATGTGTTTAACACTTACCTGGCCAGGGTAAGCAATCCACACATGACACAGTGATCCTATCACGATCCCCACGGTACTCTCCAGATGGCAATTTCTGGTCATGCGTCTTATTTAATATAGACATTCTTGTCTATTTGTCTAATGTATTCCTGTATATCCGTGTTATTAAGTTATTTGTGTTTTAACAGATCGTACAGTCTTGACCATACGATCACGTCTTCCAATTCTCGGTTCGGCTGAGCCTTGACCCACCATGACCGTGTAATTGGCAAATATTCACGTCTTAGGTAATCGTTGTACCTTTTCATTGTATCATCGGAGTGATACAACTAGGATTCCCCAACTTCCGGTTTACTCTGACCGTGTAGTTGGAATTTTGTGTTTTCGAATTTCTAAGTGCTCGTTGCACTCAATCCATCGCATCATCTTAAGTGAGGCGGCTGAGTTTTCCCAATTTCCGGTTCGGCTGAGTCTTAGCTCACCATGACCGTGTAATTGGTGTGTTTTCCTTTGCGTTAGTGTTTAATACGCTATTCTCTTAGTTCATTCCTGATTGACTCATGTTCAATCATGATATAGATCATTTTCGACTAGATTATTACGTTTTTTTTAAATGAATTCCTTACCGGATTGATGATCAAGCTTGAACCGAACGCTTAACTCGTTTAACCTTGGGCTCTGATTACCACTTGTAAGACCCTACCCGATAAACGGGTAATTATGAAATATTTTACGTGTTAATATACTTAGTTTGGAAGTTTGTATTTAAAACATTATATTTTAAACAAGTTCCACTAACTTGTTGGACATAGGCATCGCAATTCAAAACATATGCATAGTCTAGTTATTATCAAAATGATAACAATAACACCTTCCAAAAACCAAGTTTTAAAAGGTTAAGTTCAAAAGTTGCGGAAGCGGACAAGTCTTGTACGTTCGGTTCTTGTTCTAATCTTGATCATCATCCGTTACGTGTATCTATTCTCCTGGGGGTTAAATACGACAAACAACCCGTTAAACGTTAATAAGATCGATCGGAATTGAAACAATGGAATTTAAGATAAAAAAAAAGAAAGTGAATGTTGGCGTCGCCTACAGCACTTTTGGCGTCGCCTACAGCACTCGCGTAGGAGAAGGGGACCAAAATGCCGTAGTCCAGAGCAAAATCTCGTAGCCAAAACAGACATGGCGTCGCCTACAGCACTTTTGGCGTCGGCTACAGGACTCGCGTAGGCGATGCCAGAAGTGGCGTAGACTACAGCACCTGCAGTCAAACTTGGGTTTAATGTTTTTAATGCGTATCAAAAACGGAAGTTTCGATTTTTTTGGCTTTTAAACACCTTGAAGGCTCATAATTTGGGATCTCTATCAAGACTTGTGACCTCAAATGTTTGTACACCCAATATTTTGAGCATAATTGCGAATTCACCTTGCACGTATTACCGTTGTGGCGATACCTTCGTGTCTATGACTCCATGAGCCATTTTTACTAGGTTTTACTTGCCCGGTCCACACGCTCTCAAGATTTACCAATGTTTCCAAATTACACAAATCTAGGAGGACCATAACATTTCATTAACTATCAAACATGTTTAACACAATAATATAGTCCAAGTCATAATTATGACTTACCTTAACGCGCGCCCCGTTTTGCTTCTAGTCTAGCTTGAGGTAGTTAACATTGAATCTACGAATACACTCAAGCAACTATCACGATTCGTTATCAACTTAATGTTGACTCTTGGTCTAAGCTATTGTCTATCTAGCATTATACCCAATTGGCTCGATAGTCTAATTTGGGACATTAACAACCTTCATCTAAGGCCATTTTCTATGAATCATGTATCTTGTTTGAGCTTCTTTTTGTGACATTCCAATGTCTAGTTCCCCAGATGCATATACAAATGTATAACTAAGCATATAAACATACTAGAAACGTATTAAGCATCAAGCCATCGAGTGACTTACCTTATGCGTGCTTCCTCTTTACCTCAATCCGAGACTCCTTGGCTCTCCAAGGTCTCTTGTATTCCCACCTATGAGGTGAATGATCACTTAGGTTGTTAGAACCTAATCTTTACTTGTCTACACGCATTTTTTTGGCCGTGTTTCACCAATATACAAGTTTTCATAAATTATCTATGCCTAAGTAAAATCGAGTTCTCATTGAGGCATTTTATCAAACACTTAGTAGGCGTGATTTTCCTAACTTTAATTTTAGGACTTAAGGACCTCTTGGATCCATCTTTCATCAAGATTATCAATACTAGCATTCATATAAACATCTTAATCATAGTTTATCATCAACAAAAGCTAGTATTTTCATGGTTTAAAGGTGGTTCCTACCAATCCACCAAGAAACCCAATTCTTCTTATAACATGAATTTTAAGGATATAACCTTCTCACAATGATTTTGCTTAACACACACAATTTAACATGTAATATGGTTCCCTCATATAAGAGTAACCATTACAAGCCCTTAAATCACGTTTTTATAGTAACCCATGATTTTCATCATACCCAAGCATGAACATACCATCAAATTTAGTCAAATAAAAGGTTACCTTGATGTGTATTATGCTTGGATTATCCATTTTAGGGCTAATGCACTCAAAACCCCTTTGATTCCACCTTGATTTAGGCTTGTTTATGAGTTTTAGGGTTTGGTTGTAAGAGGGTGTTTGGGATCGTGAGTTTTGAGCAAGGAAAAATGCATTCCCTGCATCTTTTCCATGTTATAAAGCCAAGGTTCATCACTTGGCAGGTTTAGTCCCTCCACATTTGGATTTTGGTTAACTTCTGCTAACCCGGTTAGTTTTTTTTTATAAAGCGTTTTATATTGTTATTCACCAAACGTGACTAACGAGGGTAGTTCCCAACTATTATTAATTCGAGATTATCTAATATTATAAATTGGGATTTTAAGCCGGTTATTACCCTTATTAGCATAAACGCTGATTATCAAATTTTGGGGTGTTACAAAAAGGTAATAAGTTCTTCAACCTCACCTTAATCCTATCAGTAACATTCCCAAAAAACATAGTACTCTTACCTAAATTAGGAACCAGCCCAGAGACTGAACTAAACTCCTCCAACACAGCTTTGACAATCCTTATGGAAGCAGAATTAGCATAAGAAAAAACCAGCAAATCATCTGCAAAACACACATGAGTTAGTTTAAGACCCTCACAACCCCAATGATATTTAAATTGCCCACTGTCAGCAATTCTCCTATCAAAAATGAGTTTGAAGACCTGCATCACAATGGTAAACAGATATGGAGACATAGGGTCACCCTGCCTCAAACCCCTTTTCCCCTGAAAGTAACCAATCATCTCCCCATTAACATTGATAGAATAAGCTGCAGATCTTAAACAGGTCATAATCCAAGCAATCATACAGGGGTGAAAACCAAAGTTCACCAAGCAGGCTTCTAAAAAATCATGGTTAACAGTATCATAGGCCTTTTGAAGGTCTATCTTCAAAGCAACTCTAGGAGCCCTAACTTTCAAATGATAATGCCTTAATAACTCCTGAGACAATAGAATGTTGTCACTAATTTGCCTCCCAGGTATAAAAGCACTTTGACAATCACTGACAATCAAATCCAAAGACCCCTTAATCCTTTCACAAATGATTTTGGAGATGACTTTATACAAAACATTGCAACAAGCAATAGGTCTATAGTCAGTCACATTCCTAGCATTGGCACACTTAGGAACCAAAGAAATAATAGTAGCATTGACTTCCTTCAGGAGCTTTCCATTATAAAAGAACTCCTTAATAGCACTACACACCTCATCACCTATCACAGACCAAGAAGATTTGAAAAACTTAGAAGAGAACCCATCAGGCCCAGGAGCCTTATCCACATCAATACCAAACAGAGCAGACTTAATCTCTTCATCAGAAACCTCCCTCACCATAAGATCAGCAACATCCCTGGGCAATTTAGAAGAAAAAAGGCCAGCAGGATCCCTAATCTGATCAACCCTACTATTACTACCCATAAAACCCTCAAAATGTCTAACAAAAGCAGCCCCCACATCCTGCCCTTCAAAGAAAGCCCCCTCCTTGTCAAGAACAGAATTAATCCTTCCCCTACTCACTCTACCCTTGATGACCTTGTGAAAATAGGCTGTATTTTGATCACCAGCTTTAAGCCAGTCCACCTTAGCCCTCTGCTTAAGAAAAGATTCCTCATCCAAAGCAGCCTGCTTAAGAGCATTCACAAGAATCACCTCCTCTTCCCTAACAGCAGGATTATGAGGATCATCCACCACAGCACTCTGAACTCTCCCCAATTCTTCAGAAATCTTTTTAACCTTCTCAGAGAGATCACCCTGCAATCTCCCTAACTTCCTAAGAGGCTTTTTAAGACTTTTTAATTTAGAAACCACAGAATACATGGTACAGCCCTGGACATTCTTTCTCCAAACAGCCTCAACAGTAGGCAAAAACTGGGGTTTAGCTGCCAAGTAATTCATGAACTTAAAGGGTCTAGGCTTCCAAGAAGTCTGCCCCTTAAGTGTCAACAGAGCAGGAGCATGATCAGAATGGTAGAAAGGAAGAAAAGAAGCCACAAAACCTTTAAAAACATTCATAAAGGACAGATTACTCATCATTCTATCCAACTTTTTTAGCAGCCCAGAAGTCTTACCAGGGCATTTATTCCAGGTAAACTTCAAACCAGAAGAAGGAATATCCTCAACACTAATATTCTGACAACATTCCCACAAATCCACCATAGCACTATTCATATCAGAAGAACCCATAGATCTTTCAGAAGGGTCCATAATAGCATTAAAATCTCCCTGAATCAGCCAAGGCTCATCATTCAGAGAGGCTGCAAAAAGCTGTAAATCATGCCATAACACCCTCCTCTGAACCTTATTGACTGACCCATACACAAAAGAGCAGAAGAAAGAAGGGGAACCATCAAGAGGTTTGACCAAACAATGGATAACCTGGGAGGTCATTTCCACCACCATAACATCCACCAAATTTGGTTTCCAAGCCACAATAATTCTCACCCAACTAGGACAATAGACATTATTAGAGATCCATTGCCAGTTATTCAACACCCTGCCACAAACCTTATTAAGGTTCTGACTCTTCACATGAGTTTCCAGTAAACCACATAAACCAATATCCTTTTCATTCAATAAATTCAAGACCTGATTTTGATTAGCAAGCTTCATAAGACCTCTCACATTCCAGGTCAAAATATTCAGATTCTGACCCACCATTAATAACCAGCTTTATCAATAGAAGAGGACAATACACGATCCTCCTCTGAATGACCACACTCATCAAGCTTCATAAACTCAGCAGTCTCATCACCTTCTGAGGACACTTCATTATTCTCATTCTCTAAAATAATATCCTCCACCCCATCATAGTCCAAACCAGCAGCAAAATCATATTTGAAACACATTTTAATAAAGAATTGTGTCTGCTCAAAATCCCAAACCAGCACCTGATCCTTAGAAGGAGTAATTCTGTTATTAACATAGAACATCACATCATCCATTTGTTGCTGAGATAAAACAACAGGACTGTCCTCAATAACAGTGTTCCTAGAACCCAGGTTAGCACCAGGAGAGTAGGGAGTAGCAGAAGTAGCCTTCCCTGCCTTAACAGGTATCCCCACTGACAAAGGCTCAGAAAAAGGGACAGGAGGTAAAGAGGAACTGCTGATAAGAGGTCCTTGTTTTACAGGAGGAGGACCTTTAACAGGAACATGCTTAGAACCAGCAGAAGAGTTCTTAGCAGAAGCAGCAATAGCAGGATTAGAGACTGCTCTAGTCTTCACCTTGGCTGGAGAAGCATTAGACCCCAAAGCAGCAGAAGAATTGACTTCCATAGGAACCTCAACTTCCAATAGATCAAACCTATTCTTGACTTCCAATCCAGCTACTTCCTGAACAAGCTTCTTACCCTTACCAGTCTTCCTCTCCTTCTGAAGATTCTGAACCTTATCACTTCTAATATTACCCCTTACCTCCTGAGCATCAGCCTTCTTACTCCCTGAGGTAGAAGCACCCTCAGAACCAACCTTCTTCTTTTCCTGCTCCAATTCATACTCAATAATTGCCTGTTTAGTTTTAAAAGCTTTAATTCTTTCCTGCAATTTAACCTCCTTATTAATACTCTTATCCCCCATATTTCTTTGCCTAAGAGCTCCACCCCCATACACCCCAATACCACTTCTAGGCTGATTTTGGAATTTATTATTATTCCTAGCAGCCAAGCTCTTGTTCCAAACAGTTTCAAAACCCTCCTCATCAACATTCCTATTAATAGAACCATCCTGAACCCCAGCCTTCACATCATCAATCTTCTTCTGCCTAGCTTCTCTCTCTTCTTCAGTCAACACTCTATCATTACAATCTTCAAAAGAGTGCCCAAATACTTTGCAGTGAGAACAATTAATAGGAACCTTCTGGAATTCAATAACAATCTCAGCAATCCTATCCTCCATACCCTCTTCTTTTGGATAAAAAGCTCTCACCACCTCAGGCCTATTCTCACCAGCAGCAATCTCAACTAAAATTCTGGCAAAACCTGCCTGCACATCATTGTTCAAACATTTATCAACAGTTATATTATCAAATAAGAGGGGTTTACCAATACAACTGGCCACTTCACAAAGACCCTGCACATTCCATAACTCAATAGGAACTTCCTTAAACAGGACCCAAACTGGGACTCTATCAGGCTCTTTCTTCACTATAGCAGCACCAACTTCCCATTGTTGAATAACCAAAGGAATCCCATTCACGACCCAAGGGCCAGCCTTCAAAGCAGCCAACATCCCCTCTTCAGTAGAAAACTTAAAATAAAAGAGGCCCTTGCCATTAGTAGAGATATCCTCCACACCATACTTCTTCCACATCTTAAATAGGTTAAATCTGACCCAGGCAATAGAGCAGAAAGATCCAACAAAATAACCATAAAGATGTTTAGCAAAAGTCTGCCTAACCTTTTCAACCAGCTCCTGTTTAATGATGACAACTTTCTCCCCACTTTCTAGGGTAGCAGGAGGACAATACACTATCTGCTTAATAAGATCAGCCATCTTCTCACCTTTAACAGCATTGGCATAAGAAATTTTATTGTTAGACTCCTCCTTTTTAGAAGGCTCAGACCCCAAAGCTGGCGAAGAAGTATCAGCTGCTCCCTTAGGGACACTGGAGGAAGCCTTAAACACAGGTTTAACCCCAGTATCAATACCACAAAAAGGAGCCTTCAAGAGTATCTCCTTGCCTTTATCATAAAGAATATCCTGCTTCTTAGCTAATAGCTCCTTAGCCTTACCCAATCCAACCACCAACTCCCTCATTCTGGCCTCTTTCTTTTTATTATTCTCCCTAATTTCCTTAGCAGAGAACTCTCCCCATAAAAAGCCAAGATTAGCCTTAGCATCAGACTCAACCTCCCAAGGATCAAAAATCAAACCTGAGGCAGTTTTATAACCAACAGGAGATTTAACAATACCCCCCAATTTCTTTAACTCACTAATCTCTATCTCTATATCAGCAATAGACATTGATTCTATAGGAGTAGAACCAATATCATCATAACAAGGGCCCATTCTGAAAATAGGAATAACAGGGACAGCAGCATCTTTATCAAATACAAATCTTCTAGCTGTCTTTTTGTTTTTAGACAGGAGAATCTTCATAATTTTCCTCCCTTCACTATTAACAAAGACTTGCTTCTTAGGTTCTGCCTTCTTACCCTCAACCTCCTCTGCAGAGAACTTAAGCTTTTTCTCCACAGCAGTTATCCTCTCTTTACTTCCAGCAATGTTACTAATATCTGAAAAGCCACCAAAGGAGCACTCCTTCTCAAATACCTTCCTTTTAAGAAGAATTTTAAGTGACCTTTCAGACATCACATCATACAGAGTTTCATCCCCAACATCTCTACACTTATTATTGACCCATTTAGACATAGCATTAACATTTTTAAAATCATACTCAAACACCTCCTCAATACAACAGCCTACTACCTCAACAAATTTCATATGGTAGTACTTATGAAAAGCAGTCAAACTATCCACAGAATCAGTAATTTTCAACCTCTGTACCAGGTCATCACATAAGTCCCTGAAAACCTGCAGGTCAAACTGCAACAGACAACCTTTTATCTCACAGACATTCCCATCAGCTACATTCACCTTCTCAGAAATTTCCAGTCCAGCTCTACTACTATCCAAATCCCTACACCCAACTATCAGCATCCTATGTTCATTCTTATCACAAACATTCATAACAAAGTTCATAAACTCAACACACTTCCCAGAAAATTGCACACAAGTACTCTTCTCAGGGATAGCCCCAGTATCAGCCTCAATAATCTTCATTAACAAATCCCCAAACCTCAACACAAAACCCTCATTCTTATAATTCATATTGATAAACCAGTTCATAGCAGACACAAAAGAACTATCAGTACAGGTTTTATCAATCAATACCTGCAAAGCTTCCCCAATAGTCAAGTCAGAAAACACCAACTGTTCAGAGCCAAAAAACTGCCAGTAAGACACACAAGGAGCACTCTCTGACATCAGCTGATCCTGACCACTTCCTATCAAACCAATCTCCCTAGACTGAAGAATATGTTTTCGCCAATCTATCATAAAAGGAGCAGACATAGCATGGACACTCAAATCCAGAGCACTACCAAAAGGATTAGGGTTCAGAGGAGAATTAGGAGAGGCGCGAGATTCAACAAAATCCTCAGGAACACCTATAGCCGGTGAATCACAAAAACTCTCTGACATAGTCAGATCTGAAGGCATATCAGAGGGAATACTAGCATTAGGAACAGATGAGGCATTATCACTGGATAATAAGGACGAATTAAGAAGAAATGTGGAATCCGATTGAATTTTCAGTAACCAATCATCACCCAACGTCTCCTTCAGATAAACCAGATCTCCAGCAGATAACGAACAGGATTCAACCTTACCACCAATCTCTCTACTCAGACAAAACCTCCCCTCACTAATCTCCTTCAGCTCAAACCCTTGATTACACACCAGATCTGGTGGAATATCAGGAGGTATACCCCGATTAGGATCAGTGAACGACTGATCCATAACAAACGAAGAAGAACAGAAGAAAAATCAAGCAGAAACAAAGAAACAGTTATCCGAAGAGAAATGTACCGATTGTTACGTCCTTTAAAACTCGAGTCTTTTCTTGGGTACGAATCTCTATATGATTGTCGCATCGTGACTCCAATTACCGTTCGATCACCTTCATCCTTTATCTGAGTCTGTTGCATGATCAGATATCTTATGGCCTTCAAGTTCCTCAATTCGGATGCCCAAAACTTCAAATGCACCGATAGTTACGTCCTTTAAAACTCGATTCTTTTCTTGTGTACAAATCTCTACGTCATTGTCGCATTGTTAGTCCGATTACCGTTCGATCACCTTCATATCCTTTATCTGAGTCAGTTGCATGATCAGATATCTTATGGCCTTCCAGTTCCTCAATTCGGATGCCCGAAACTTCAAATGCACCGATAGTTACGTCCTTTAAAACTCGAGTCTTTTCTTGTGTACGAATCTCTATATGATTGTCGCATCGTGAGTCCGATTACCGTTCGATCACCTTCATATCCTTTATCTGAGTCTGTTGCATGATCAGATATTTCATGGCCTTCAAGTTCCTCAATTCGGGTGCCCGAAACTTCAAATGTATCGATAGTTACGTCCTTTAAAACTGGATTCTTTTCTCGTGTATGAATCTCTACGTCATTGTCGCATTGTTAGTCCGATTACCGTTCGATCACCTTCATATCCTTTATTTGAGTCTGTTGCATGATCAGATATTTTATGGCTTTCCAGTTCCTCAATTCGGATGCCCGAAACTTCAAATGCACCGATAGTTACGTCCTTTAAGACTCGATTCTTTTCTTGTGTAAGAATCTCTATATGATTATCGCATTGTTATTCCGATTACCGTTCGATCAGCTTCATATCCTTTATCTGAGTTTGTTGCATGATCAGATATCTTATGGCTTTCCCGTTCCTCAATTCGGATGCCCGAAACTTCAAGTGCACCGATAGTTACGTCCTTTAAAACTCGAGTCTTTTCTTGTGTACGAATCTCTATATGATTGTCGCATCGTGAGTCCCATTACCGTTCGATCACCTTCATATCCTTTATCTGAGTCTGGTGCATGATCAGATATCTTATGGCTTTCCCGTTCCTCAATTCGGATGCCCGAAACTTCAAATGCACCGATAGTTACGTCCTTTAAAACTCGAGTCTTTTCTTGTGTACGAATCTCTATATGATTCTCGCATCGTGAGTCCGATTACCATTCGATCACCTTCATATCCTTTATCTGAGTCTGGTGCATGATCAGATATCTTATGGCTTTCCCGTTCCTCAATTCGGATGCCCGAAACTTCAAATGCACCGATAGTTACGTCCTTTAAAACTCGAGTCTTTTCTTGTGTACGAATCTTTATATGATTGTCGCATCGTGAGTCCGATTAACGTTCGATCACCTTCATATCCTTTATCTGAGTCTGTTGCATGATCAGATATCTTATGGCCTACCAGTTCCTCAATTCGGATGCCTGAAACTTCAAATGCACCGATAGTTACGTCCTTTAAAACTCGAGTCTTTTCTTGTGTACGAATCTCTATATGATTGTCGCATCGTGAGTCCGATTACCGTTACCGATAGTCACGTCCTTTACAACTCGATTCTTTTCTCGTCTACGAATCTCTATATGTTTGTCGCATTGTTATTCCGATCACCGTTCGATCAGCTTCATATCCTTTATCTGAGTCTGTTGCATGATCAGATATCTTATGGCCTACCAGTTCCTCAATTCGGATGCCTGAAACTTAAAATGCACCGATAGTTACGTCCTTTAAAACTCGAGTCTTTTCTTGTGTACGAATCTCTATATGATTGTCGCATCGTGAGTCCGATTACCGTTCCTGTTGCATGATCAGATATCTTATGGCCTTCCCGTTCCTCAATTAGGCTGCCCGAAACTTCAAATGTATCTATAGTTACGTCCTTTAAAACTCGAGTCTTTTCTTGGCTACGAATCTCTATATGATTGTCGCATCGTGAGTCTGATTACCGTTCGATCATCTTCATATCCTTTATCTGAGTCTGTTGCATGATCAGATATCTTATGGCCTTCCAGTTCCTCAATTCGGATGCCCAAAACTTCAAATGTACCGATTGTTACGTCCTTTAAAACTCGAGTCTTTTCTTGGGTACGAATCTCGATATGATTGTCGCATCGTGAGTCCAATTACCGTTCGATCACCTTCATATCCTTTATCTGAGTCTGTTGCATGATCAGATATCTTATGGCCTTCAAGTTCCTCAATTCGGATGCCCAAAACTTCAAATGCACCGATAGTTACGTCCTTTAAAACTCGATTCTTTTCTTGTGTACAAATCTCTACGTCATTGTCGCATTGTTAGTCCGATTACCGTTCGATCACCTTCATATCCTTTATCTGAGTCTGTTGCATGATCAGATATCTTATGGCCTTCCAGTTCCTCAATTCGGATGCCCGAAACTTCAAATGCACCGATAGTTACGTCCTTTAAAACTCAAGTCTTTTCTTGTGTACGAATCTCTATATGATTGTCGAATCATGAGTCCGATTACCGTTCGATCACCTTCATATCCTTTATCTGAGTCTGTTGCATGATCAGATATTTCATGGCCTTCAAGTTCCTCAATTCGGGTGCCCGAAACTTCAAATGTATCGATAGTTACGTCCTTTAAAACTGGATTCTTTTCTCGTGTATGAATCTCTACGTCATTGTCGCATTGTTAGTCTGATTACCGTTCGATCACCTTCATATCCTTTATCTGAGTCTGTTGCATGATCAGATATTTTATGGCTTTCCAGTTCCTCAATTCGGATGCCCGAAACTTCAAATGTATCGATAGTTACGTCCTTTAAAACTCGATTCTTTTCTTGTGCACGAATCTCTATATGCTTGTCGCATTGTTATTCCGATCACCGTTCGATCAGCTTCATATCATTTATCTGAGTCTGTTGCATGATCAGATATCTTATGGCTTTCCCGTTCCTCAATTCGGGTGCCCGAAACTTCAAATTTACCAATGGTTACGTCCTTTAAAACTCGTGTCTTTTCTTGTGTACGAATCTCTATATGATTGTCGCATCGTGAGTCCGATTACCGTTCGATCACCTTCATATCCTTTATCTGAGTCTGTTGCATGATCAGATATCTTATGACCTTCCCATTCCTCCATTTGGGTGCCCGAAACTTCAAATGTACCGATAGTCACGTCCTTTACAACTCGATTCTTTTCTAGTCTACGAATCTCTATATGTTTGTCGCATTGTTATTCCGATCACCGTTCGATCAGCTTCATATCCTTTATCTGAGTCTGTTGCATGATCAGATATCCTATGGCCTTCCCTTTCCTCAATTCGGGTGCCCGAAACTTCAAATGTATCGATAGTTACGTTCTTTAAAACTCGAGTCTTTTCTTGTGTATGAATCTCTATATGATTGTCGCATCGTCAGTCCGATTACCGTTCGATCACCTTCATATCCTTTATCTGAGTCTGTTGTAAGATCAGATATCTTATGGCCTACCAGTTCCTCAATTCGGATGCCCGAAACTTCAAATGCACCGATAGTTACGTCCTTTAAAACTCGAGTCTTTTCTTGTGTACGAATCTCTATATGATTGTCGCATCGTGAGTCCGATTACCGTTCCTGTTGCATGATCAGATATCTTATGGCCTTCCAGTTCCTCAATTCGGATTCCCAAAACTTCAAATGTACCGATTGTTACGTCCTTTAAAACTCGAGTCTTTTCTTGGGTACGAATCTCTATATGATTGTCGCATCGTGACTCCAATTACCGTTCGATCACCTTCATCCTTTATCTGAGTCTGTTGCATGATCAGATATCTTATGGCCTTCAAGTTCCTCAATTCGGATGCCCAAAACTTCAAATGCACCGATAGTTACGTCCTTTAAAACTCGATTCTTTTCTTGTGTACAAATCTCTACGTCATTGTCGCATTGTTAGTCCGATTACCGTTCGATCACCTTCATATCCTTTATCTGAGTCAGTTGCATGATCAGATATCTTATGGCCTTCCAGTTCCTCAATTCGGATGCCCGAAACTTCAAATGCACCGATAGTTACGTCCTTTAAAACTCGAGTCTTTTCTTGTGTACGAATCTCTATATGATTGTCGCATCGTGAGTCCGATTACCGTTCGATCACCTTCATATCCTTTATCTGAGTCTGTTGCATGATCAGATATTTCATGGCCTTCAAGTTCCTCAATTCGGGTGCCCGAAACTTCAAATGTATCGATAGTTACGTCCTTTAAAACTGGATTCTTTTCTCGTGTATGAATCTCTACGTCATTGTCGCATTGTTAGTCCGATTACCGTTCGATCACCTTCATATCCTTTATTTGAGTCTGTTGCATGATCAGATATTTTATGGCTTTCCAGTTCCCCAATTCGGATGCCCGAAACTTCAAATGCACCGATAGTTACGTCCTTTAAGACTCGATTCTTTTCTTGTGTAAGAATCTCTATATGATTATCGCATTGTTATTCCGATTACCGTTCGATCAGCTTCATATCCTTTATCTGATTTTGTTGCATGATCAGATATCTTATGGCTTTCCCGTTCCTCAATTCGGATGCCCGAAACTTCAAATGCACTGATAGTTACGTCCTTTAAAACTCGAGTCTTTTCTTGTGTACGAATCTCTATATGATTGTCGCATCGTGAGTCCCATTACCGTTCGATCACCTTCATATCCTTTATCTGAGTCTGGTGCATGATCAGATATCTTATGGCTTTCCCGTTCCTCAATTCGGATGCCCGAAACTTCAAATGCACCGATAGTTACGTCCTTTAAAACTCGAGTCTTTTCTTGTGTACGAATCTTTATATGATTGTCGCATCGTGAGTCCGATTAACGTTCGATCACCTTCATATCCTTTATCTGAGTCTGTTGCATGATCAGATATCTTATGGCCTTCCCGTTCCTCAATTCGGGTGCCCGAAGCTTCAAATGTATCGATAGTTACGTCCTTTAAACCTCGATTCTTTTCTTGTGCACGAATCTCTATATGTTTGTCGCATTGTTATTCCGATCACCGTTCGATCAGCTTCATATCATTTATCTGAGTCTGTTGCATGATCAGATATCTTATGGCTTTCCCGTTCCTCAATTCGGGTGCCCGAAACTTCAAATTTACCAATGGTTACGTCTTTTAAAACTCGTGTCTTTTCTTGTGTACGAATCTCTATATGATTGTCGCATCGTGAGTCCGATTACCGTTCGATCACCTTCATATCCTTTATCTGAGTCTGTTGCATGATCAGATATCTTATGACCTTCCCATTCCTCCATTTGGGTGCCCGAAGCTTCAATTGTACCGATAGTCACGTCCTTTACAACTCGATTCTTTTCTCGTCTACGAATCTCTATATGTTTGTCGCATTGTTATTCCGATCACCGTTCGATCAGCTTCATATCCTTTATCTGAGTCTGTTGCATGATCAGATATCCTATGGCCTTCCCTTTCCTCAATTCGGGTGCCCGAAACTTCAAATGTATCGATAGTTACGTTCTTTAAAACTCGAGTCTTTTCTTGTGTACGAATCTCTATATGATTGTCGCATCGTGAGTCCGATTACCGTTCGATCACCTTCATATCCTTTATCTGAGTCTGTTGCATGATCAGATATCTTATGGCCTACCAGTTCCTCAATTCGGATGCCCGAAACTTCAAATGCACCGATAGTTACGTCCTTTAAAACTCGAGTCTTTTCTTGTGTACGAATCTCTATATGATTGTCGCATCGTGAGTCCGATTACCGTTCCTGTTGCATGATCAGATATCTTATGGCCTTCCCGTTCCTCAATTCGGCTGCCCGAAACTTCAAATGTATCGATAGTTACGTCCTTTAAAACTCGAGTCTTTTCTTGGGTACGAATCTCTATATGATTGTCGCATCGTGAGTCTGATTACCGTTCGATCACCTTCATATCCTTTATCTGAGTCTGTTGCATGATCAGATATCTTATGGCCTTCCAGTTCCTCAATTCGGATGCCCAAAACTTCAAATGTACCGATTGTTACGTCCTTTAAAACTCGAGTCTTTTCTTGGGTACGAATCTCTATATGATTGTCGCATCGTGACTCCAATTACCGTTCGATCACCTTCATATCCTTTATCTGAGTCTGTTGCATGATCAGATATCTTATGGCCTTCAAGTTCCTTAATTCGGATGCCCAAAACTTCAAATGCACCGATAGTTACGTCCTTTAAAACTCGATTCTTTTCTTGTGTACAAATCTCTACGTCATTGTCGCATTGTTAGTCCGATTACCGTTCGATCACCTTCATATCCTTTATCTGAGTCAGTTGCATGATCAGATATCTTATGGCCTTCCAGTTCCTCAATTCGGATGCCCGAAACTTCAAATGCACCGATAGTTACGTCCTTTAAAACTCGAGTCTTTTCTTGTGTACGAATCTCTATATGATTGTCGCATCGTGAGTCCGATTACCGTTCGATCACCTTCATATCCTTTATTTGAGTCTGTTGCATGATCAGATATTTCATGGCCTTCAAGTTCCTCAATTCGGGTGCCCGAAACTTCAAATGTATCGATAGTTACGTCCTTTAAAACTCGATTCTTTTCTTGTGTACAAATCTCTACGTCATTGTCGCATTGTTAGTCCGATTATCGTTCGTTCACCTTCATATCCTTTATCTGAGTCTGTTGCATGATCAGATATTTTATGGCTTTCCAGTTCCTGAATTCGGATGCCCGAAACTTCAAATGCACCGATAGTTACGTCCTTTAAGACTCGATTCTTTTCTTGTGTACGAATCTCTATATGATTATCGCATTGTTATTCCGATTACCGTTCGATCAGCTTCATATCCTTTATCTGAGTTTGTTGCATGATCAGATATCTTATGGCTTTCCCGTTCCTCAATTCGGATGCCCGAAACTTCAAATGCACCGATAGTTACGTCCTTTAAAACTCGAGTCTTTTCTTGTGTACGAATCTCTATATGATTGTCGCATCGTGAGTCCCATTACCGTTCGATCACCTTCATATCCTTTATCTGAGTCTGATGCATGATCAGATATCTTATGGCCTTCCCGTTCCTCAATTCGGGTGCCCGAAACTTCAAATGTATCGATAGTTACGTCCTTTAAAACTCGATTTTTTCCTTATGTACGAATCTCTATATGATTGTCGCATCGTGATTCCGATTACTGTTCGATCAACTTCATATCCTTTATCCGAGTCTGTTGCATGATCAGATATCTTATGGCTTTCCAGTTCCTCAATTCGGATGCCCAAAACTTCAAATGTACCGATTGTTACGTCCTTTAAAACTCGATTCTTTTCTTGCGTACGAATCTCTATATGATTGTCGCATCGTGAGTCTGATTACCGTTCGATCACCTTCATATCCTTTATCTGAGTCTGTTCCATGATCAGATATTTTATGGCCTTCCAGTTCCTCAATTCGGATGCCCAAAACTTCAAATGTACCGATTGTTACGTCCTTTAAAACTCGAGTCTTTTCTTGCGTACGAATCTCTATATGATTGTCGCATCGTGAGTCCGATTACCGTTCGATCACCTTCATATCCTTTATCTGAGTCTGTTCCATGATCAGATATTTTATGGCCTTCCAGTTCCTCAATTCGGATGCCCAAAACATCAAATGTACCGATAGTTACGTCCTTTAAAACTCGATTCTTTTCTTGTGTACGAATCTCTATATGATTGTCGCATTGTTATTCTGATTACCGTTTGATCACCTTCTTATCCTTTATCTGAGTCTGTTGCATGATCAGATATCTTATGGCCTTCCAGTTCCTCAATTCGGATGCCCGAAACTTCAAATGCACCGATAGTTTTTTTTTTGGAAAAGGGGAAAAAACCCCGGCAAACATTTATTTATCAAAAAAGAAGTACAAGACAAAGCCTAACCAAGACCCGGGACATAGACCCAAGATCTAAAGTTAGACCAAAAAAAGAAATAAACAAAAACATAAAAGCGGGCTATAACTAACAATAAAAACCTAAGCCCAAAAACAATATTAAAAGCCCAACAAAGCTCCATGACATAAATCCAGAACAAGAATCGCCCACCAAAAGCCCACTCAAAGTAAATCCCATGCCAATTAGGCCGGCCCATCCATTCCAGCTGAAACTTCATGAGCCCATACTCATTACCTAAAATCCTCCACAAACTTTGTTCCATATACCCATTACAGCCCATATTCATTAACACCCATTCCACTACCCTTCGGCCCACAAACAAATAAAACTCTCTAAACATTATTAACCCAAATCTGCCAAGTTCCAGCCCAAGATTTATTAACCCGCTCAGACCCATTATACCAATTCTAACCAGCCCATCATTAATACATCTCCAGCCAGCCCAATCCAACGACAATAATAGCCCAGTAATCATCCTTAATAATCCACAGTTATCCCATTTAGACTCCACAATGCTCCCTCTAATCCAATCCATCTGATCATAAACCATACCTCCAACAGTCAGCCACACTTCAATCCAGCATCTAAATAACCACCTCTCTTTTAAATCTGACCCCTTACTATAACCTTCAAGCTCATTGCCAAACCAAACCCAACTTCTCTTAAGCCCATCAGCATAGACATGACCAAATCCTTCCTGCCATAAGCATAACACTACAACACTAACACTTTTCAAAGCCACCCATATTAACATGATCAATAAAACCAAATCATAACTCAAGATTCTAAGGGACAACAGACATAATGAGGCCTCCCAGACACCATACAACCTGTCTAGAAAGGTCATATGGAACAGGCATCCATATGCATCTATAGGAGTAACAGAAGCATCAGTCTTTAAAAATAATATCTCTCCTGAGACCAAAGACAAAAACACTCCTATAGACCCCCAAATATGCCAGCAAGATAGAGTATAGACATTCCTCTTGATACCAAATATCAAGAACAAAGGCAGCTTGCTAAAAGCACAGACTGCAACTAACAAGCACCAAGCATACTTGTACCCTTTACAAACCTCCACCAGTCTAGTGGCAGTACTAAGCACCTTAGAGCCATTAATTTCTAACCCCACTATGTTCCCTTTAATATACCTTAACAGCAGCTGCACAACATAATTAAAAACTTCACTCCACCCTCTCCATCCCCATAAACCATAAGCCTTATAATCCTCCAAAATAACCCCTTGCATAATAACAGATCTGCCCCTATGAATCCCCTTTGCCTCTTTATCCCACAGCTGCCCCCATATATGATTAAAATCAAGATTTGTACCATTTTTAAGCACATCCACAACTTCAATGCAACAGTTCCTTATGCAAACCACCCAACCCAAATTGACCCATCCCTGACAGATCCCAAGTGGGATATACACATCAGACTCAAAGAGTAGAAAGCAAGAAAACAGGCTCAGAAAGATTACCAATATGATTTTGAGGGTTCCCATACTGTTGGATAGAGCTAGAACCAAAAAATAAAGAGAAAATAATGTCCTATAACCAACAGTACAGTCCAGCCTTATATCTCCCTTGTGTATGCTCCCCATGAGCCTCAATAATCCTAACCACCAATCATATAACGCAGACCTATGCCAGAGTGTCAAAAATGGACCAAGTTCTCTGCACAGGATAACAACCCATATATATTTATGTAACCCACCCCCCTTTCCCAGAACAGAAAGCAAGTAAGACAAGACAAACAAGGAAAGAAAGAGAACAGGAAAGAAATGAAACCAGATCTCTACCCATCGTTTTTTAAGTCTCCAGATGCCACCATAACCCATAACAGACCCCCCTCCCATGAGCAAGAGCTCAAAAAACTCACACAGGCTTACACCAAAACACACACCATTAATACATTGGTTTTTGTTCCTCTGCATAGTTCTAGAAACCAATAAAAACAACACAAAAAGCCAGGAAATGAAGGGGAAATATGTCCTAAAAGCAGAGGAACAATGCTTCCTTATCTCTCCATGGCTAGTGCAAATCTCCTGCACACAAAAACCTAGAACCCCAAAGGCTAAGGTGAAAACATTCATGATAGCTAAAGAGGAACTATCATGTATGCAATATCCTATATTCCTAAGTTTTAAACACAAAGTTATATCCACAGGTGTATGAAAAACACACCAAACACAGAACACAGGGTTGGTACTAAGGTCTAAGGCTACTACCCATAGGCTTTTAGTCCACCATATAACTCCTTGATTCCCATAAAAACCCTCCCCCCACATCCAAAAGGATGTAAAAGACTCAAGACACCAAATCAAGAAAAGGCTTAAGAAGGAACAAATTATCAAGGTTTCAAGGTCATATCCGGATCTAAAAACAATAAAAGACATAATAAAGAACAGGAACCTAAAGATATGACCTTGTTCCATCCATATAACTCCCAGGCTTTGTCTTATCCCAAGACCATACAATCCTATCCCCTTAACACAGACAACAGAATTGATACTAGGCCTGTCACCAGGCACAAGCATCAACAGAAGAGAACTCCAAAAGTATAAGATGACACACCAATACCAATACAGACACAAAAGAAGAGAAGGGTCAAACCAACAGGAAGCATGGGTAATCCCATACCAGATCTCTACCCATCGCTGAAAAGACCACCAAGTGACTCCCAAATCTCCCATAGACCCTCCCATCCCATCATTATTCCAGATCAAATTATCAAACTGATTCAGCAATAATAAAATCATAAACACCCAGCCCTGGACCAGATTCACCATAGTTACCATTATATTATAGTTATCTTTATTAATAAACATTAACCCCCATGGCCTAAGACCATCCCTAAAGAAAAACCAAACCCAATCAACCTCCCTCACAACCCTGACCCATAAAAGAATAATTAAGAACAACATTGAGAAACCTGTTTTAGAGGGTCCTTCCATACCACCTTAAAGCCCCAAATCCTGCTAAACTTGACACTGCTAACAGAAGCCTGAATCCTTAGACCCAACAATTTAAGCCTAACAGTGTCTCTGATAATAGCACACAGAGTTTCAGCAGTCCTACTTTCCTTTCTAAAGATTCTAGCATTTCTTTCTTGCCATATAAAGTATACCATGGCAGCCACAACAAGTCTCTGAATAATACTTTTAGCAGACCTCCCTAGTTGAGCAGATGACAGAATTTGCACACACTCCAACAGTTTAGCAGGAACCTCCTCCAAACCAGCCATCCCCTTCATTCCATCCCAAACCATTGTTGAAAAAGGACACTCAAAAAATAGGTGTGAGTGACTATCTCTTATTTCCCCACACAGAGCACATAAAAGATTATCCCTGGCATCCCAACTCAATAACCTGTCCTGAGTAAGGAGCCTTTGATGGCAAGCCAGCCATAGAGTAAAAGCATGCCTAGGGATAGCCTGACTATACCACACCACTTTAGCCCATGTAACCTCTTCCCTGTGCAGACTCAAGTCCTTAAAAACAACCCTAGTTTCAAAGGCCACTAGGGTCTCTTCCTTAGTCTTCCAAAAAACACTATCCTTCTTCCCTTCTGTCAGAAAAGGAGGCTTCATCTGAGAGAGACAAGGATACTTGTTGTTCCACTCCTGTGGCCAAACCCAATCTCCATTACTAATAACATCAGAAACTGTAGAGGTAAGCGACAAACCACTCCTATGAATATCCCTAGGAGAAATGAAGGAGCATAAAGGACTTAAAGGACACCAATAATCATACCAGACAGAAGTAGTTCTACCATCCCCTATACTTTTCAAACAGTGAGCCCAAATAACTTCCCTATTTTTCAAAAGACTTTTCCAGCTCCAACTAGCCTCACCCTTTTTGAAAAAACCCCAAAAACTCATCCCTTTTAATCTAAACAACCTGATCCACTTAGTCCATATAGTGTCCTTCCCTGAGACTAAATTCCAGATATGTTTAGCCAAAAGAGCTTTATTCTGGATTTTAAGGGACTTAATACCAAGCCCCCCCTGACTCTTAGGACAACATACAGACTCCCATGACACTCTAACCTTCCCCTTAGCAGAATCAGATTGTGCCCATAAAAATCTATTCATAATCCTTTCAATATCCTCTATGACACCACTAGGCAATAAGAAAACAGAAGCCCAATAAATGTGCATAGAGGACAAAACAGATTTTATTAGCTGCAGCCTCCCAGCAAAAGAAAGAGATTTATTCTTCCAGTCATCCACCCTTTTCCTCACCTTCTCCACAAGCACTGAACAGTCCCTAGAATACAGCTTTTTAGACAGTAAAGGAACTCCTAAGTATCTAACAGGGAGAGCTCCCACTTTAAAAGGAAGCAAAGTTTTCAATCTATTTTGCATCTGCACAGACACATTCCCAAAGTACATAGTACTTTTACTCAGGTTAGGAATAAGTCCAGACACTGAACTAAACTCCTCCAGAGCCTCCTTTACCACCCTCACAGAAGCAGCATCTGCATGAGAAAACACCAATAAGTCATCTGCAAAACAAACATGAGTCAAGTTTAGTTCCTTGCAGCACCAATGATATTTAAAATTTCCACTTTCAGCAATTCTTCTATCAAGAATCAGCTTTAGAACCTGCATCACAATAGTAAACAAATAAGGAGACATAGGATCTCCCTGCCTTAACCCTCTCTTACCCTTGAAATATCCAAACATCTCACCATTAACATTAATAGAATATGCAGCAGACCTGATGCATGTCATAATCCATGCAATCATGCAAGGGTGAAATCCAAAATTCACCAGACAGGCCTCCAAAAAATCATGATTAACTGTATCATAAGCCTTCTGAAGATCAATCTTCAAAGCAACCCTAGGGGCTCTAACCTTTCTATGATAATTCCTAAGAAGCTCCTGAGTAATTAAAATGTTATCACTAATCTGCCTTCCCGGAATAAAGGCACTTTGACACTCATCAACAATTAAATCCAATGACCCCTTAATCCTCTCACAAATGATCTTAGTTATGCACTTATAAAGCACATTGCAACAAGCTATAGGTCTGAATTCAGTAACACTCCTAGGATTGGAGCATTTAGGGACCAAGGAGATAATCGTAGCATTCACCTCCTTCAATAACTTCCCATTATAGAAAAATTCCTTAATAGCACAACACACCTCATTCCCTATGATAGGCCAAGCAGATCTAAAAAACTTAGAGGAGTATCCATCAGGTCCAGGGGCTTTATCAATATCAATATCAAAGATAGCCTTCCTGATTTCTTCATTGGATACTTCCCTAACCATCTGATCAGCCACCTCTCTTGGCAGCTTAGTAGCAAAAAGGGCACTAGGATCCCTCAAAGCTAAAACCTCACTATTACTCCCCATAAACCCCTCAAAATGTCTAACAAAAGCATTACCAACCTCTTCCCCTTCAAAGAAAGACCCATTCTTATCCAGGACAGAATTGATCCTATTCCTACTTAATCTACCTTTAATGGCCTTATGGAAATAAGAAGTATTCTGATCCCCAACCCTTAGCCACTCAACTTTAGCCTTCTGTTTTAGGAATAATTCTTCATCCAAAGAGGCTTTTTTAAGGGCATTGACTAGAACAACCTCCTCCTCTCTCAGCTCAGCATTATGAGGGTCATCCACAACAGCAGTCTGAACTTTACCTAGCTCCACAGAAATGGATTTCACCTTTTCAGAAAGATCCCCATGCATCCTTCCAAGCTTCCTGAGAGGCTTTTTCAGCTTCTTTAGCTTAGACACAACAGAAAACATAGCACAACCCTGCACAGAACAATTCCAGTTAGATTCAACAATGGGTAAAAACTGAGGCTTACCTGCAAGATGATTCATAAATTTGAAGGTCTTTGGTTTCCAAGGTTTCTGACCCTTCAAAGAGATAAAGCCAGGGGCATGATCAGAATGAAAAAAAGGGAGAAAAGAAGCAGCCATATCTGTAAAAACATTCAAAAAAGAGTTATTGCTCATTATTCTATCCAACTTCTTCAGCAACCCAGTAGTTTTCCCCGGGCACTTGTTCCATGTAAACTTCAATCCTGAAGAAGGGACATCTCCCACACCTATACTTTGACAGCACTCCCTAAAGTCAATCATAGCAGAAGTCACATCAGAACACCCCATGGACCTCTCAGAAGGATCCAGAATGACATTGAAGTCACCCATTATAAGCCAAGGATCATCCTGAATAGAATATCCAAACTTCTGCAAATCCTGCCATAACACTTTCCTTTGACAATTCCTAATAGACCCATATAAAAAAGAGCAGAAAAAATTAGGAGAACCATTCAAGGGTTTGACCAAACAATGAATGACCTGAGAAGTAACTTCAATGATCATAACATCAACAATATTTGGCTTCCACCCTATAAGGACTCTAACCCAACTAGCACAATATTCCTTGTTGGAGAACCATTGCCAGCCATTCAAAACCCTATTACAAACCTGTCCAAGATTTTGACCTTTAACATGAGTTTCCACCAAACAACATAAGCTGATCTCCCTATCATTCAAAACATTCATAACTTGGTTCTGATTGGAATGCTTCATCAAACCTCTAACATTCCATGAAAGAATATTAAGGTTTTGAGAAATCATTGAGAACCTATATTAACAGAAGAGGAGGACAATACCTGACCCACCTCTGATTGAACACCTTCATCAAGCTTCATGAATTCAGCAGTCTCATCATTCTCAGATAACACCTCATTATTTTCAGTTTCCAAAACATCCTCATTATCAGTCTCTAGAACAATATCTTCCACTTCATCATAATCCATACCCTCAGGGAAATCATACTTCTGGCACATCAGGAAGAAATACTTAGTTTGAACCACATCCCATTCCAACACTTGCTCTCTAGTAGGGATAACTCTACAATTAACATAGAACATAACATCCTCAATCTGCTGAGGAGTCAGATCAAAAGAATAGTCCTCAATAACAGTATCTCTGACCAGACTGGAACCAGGGGTATAAGGCTTAGCAGGGACACCATTATGAGGAGAACAATCAGAAGACTGTTCAAGAGGGGCATTAAAAGGATTAGGGGGAGGACCAGTAGGGACAGAAGTGGACACAGATTTAGTTTCAGGTTGTTTAACAGGAGCAGGCTTAGAAGGTTTAGTAGTTTTAGGTGAGGGAGGTTTAGAAGGCTTAACATGGAAAGGTTTAGAAGATGTAGAAGTGGGAACAGACACAACATCAGCAGCTTCAAGACCATTGTCTTCATCAATCATATTCTCATCACCCAAAATACTAAAACTATTCTTGACCTCAATACGTTTAGCCACCAGATTTGTCTTCTTCCCTTTAATACCATCAGTTCTTATTTGAAAGACTTGCTTCCCCTTCCTAACTTCCTTACCAATTCCCTCCTTCCCATCCTTTTTAACCCCAGAAGAAGAAGCACCATTAGAATCCTTCCTAACTTGATCCTTCTGAAGATCATATTCCTTAGCAGTTTGATTCATTTTGAAGCTTTTAATCCTATCCTGAAGTTTAGCCTCCTTTTCCTCCTTATTACCCTTAAACATATTTCTTTGTCTCAAATTACCTCCCCCATACACCCCATTACTATTCCCTCCAATATTCACACCCTTATTAGGATTCTTAGCAGCCATACTACGCTTCCACACCAATTGATACCCTTCCTCATCAACAGTACCCTCTTTAGCAGCCCCTCTATTATCTTCATTCCCCTTTTCAGCTTCCCTTTCCCTAGCTTCTTTCTCCTCAGCAGTTAACTCTCTAGCAGTACACTTCTCAAAAGGATGCCCAAACACTTTGCAAAAAGAACAGAGTTTAGGCATCTTTTGGTACTCTATCAACACCTCAGTAACCTTAGGCTCAGCACCCTCCTCACTAGGATAGAAAGCTCTAATAAAAGTAGGTTGAGAGTCAGCAGCAGCAATTTCCACCAAGATTCTAGCAAATCCCACCTGCACATTAGAATTCAAACATTTATCCACAGTAATATTATCAAATAAAAGAGGTTTACCAATACAGCTAGCCAGCTCACACAACCCTTGCACATTCCACAATTCCAATGGCACCTCCTTAAACAAAACCCACACAGGCACTTTTTCAGGTTCTGTTTTCACAATCGCAGCCCCAACTTCCCATTGGTTTAGTACCAACGGGATGCCATTAACCACCCAAGGACCAGCTTTCAAGGCTTCCAACATTCCCTCCTTAGTCTCAAACTTGAAATAGAACAGCCCTTTACCATTAGAAGAGATGTCCTCAATCCCATATCTCTTCCACATCCTAAATAGATTGAATCTAACCCAAGCTATAGAACAGAAGGAACCCACAAAATACCCATACAAATGTTTAGAGTAAACCTGCTTAACCTTCTCAACATAATCTTGTTTAATCATAACCACCTTTTCACCACTTTCAAGAGTGGTAGGTGGGCAATACATGATCTGTTTGCTAAAATCAGCAATCTTCTCACCCTTAACAGCATTAGCATATGAAGCCTTCTCCTTCTTATCCTCAGGTTCAGTATCCTTAGAAGGCCCAGGGGTGTTATCAACAGATTTATTGACAGATGAAGATGCCTTAAACACATAGTTTTTATCAGCAATTGCCCCTAGGATAGGAGACTTCTGGATAATATCACACTCATTTACTATAGGCCCTTTTAGCTTCCCTTTCTCAGCCACCAATTCCCTAGCCTTTCCCAACCCCAAAATTAATTCCCTCAACCTCAACTTTTTCCTTTGTAAAACATCCCTAATCTCCTTAATAGAACTCTGCATATCATTAAACTCAACTGTTTTCTCAGCATCACCCCTATCCTCAAAAGGATCAAAGATTAAACCATTAGCAGCTCTATAACCCAACTGCTTAGATTTAACACTACCAGTCTTTTTTATATCAGAAATCTCCTTCTCCATCTGCTCAATAGTCATATTAGCAACAGGAGTGGAACCTATAATATCAGACATCTCCCCAATTCTGAAAACAGGGAGAACTGGCACAGCAGCATCCTTATTAAATTCAAATATCTGCTTAGCCTTCTTGTTTTTTGATGACAGAATCTTCATAATCTTCCTGCCCTCATGAGTTAAAATAAGTTGTTTCTTAGAAACAGCCTTATTGTTATCAGAACTCTCCAAACCCCCTCTAATCTTTTTACTCCCCTGCTCATTACTTTGAGAAAGACCATCCCCAACAAGTTCCCTCTTACACATAGGACCTCTAGTCTGATTTATATCCTGCACCCCAACCCTGCAGTAAAACCATCTAGCTAAAGCCTTGACAATACTCATATCAAACTCAAACAAATCTTCTACCTCAAACTCCTTCATTCTGCAAAACAGCTTGTGATAATGCTGGTGGAAGGCCACAATACTACTCTCAACAAAGTGGTCTTCCAAGAGCTTCAGCTTACCCTGCAACCCATTACATTCCATATGCCCCTGACCCATTCCTATATCCACAACCTTGTTAACTCCATTCCCCTTCATCCCATCTTTCCCTAGCATATTACCCTTACCCTCACTAACTATAGCATAAGAGTCACACACCAGCCTAAGGCTCAACACATCAGACTTCTCATAACAAGCAATAACAAATTGCATAAAATCATTAAAACTCTCATCAGAAACATACTCAGCCTTCACCTTTATCTCATCAAAATTGGATAGATACCTACCAAAGCTTTCCTCAAAAGAAGGATTTAACAGGTTCAAAGAGAGACACTGCTTCATAGCAGGCTCATACTCAGGGTTCTTATAAGCCTTCTGAGCTAACAACTCTATAGCTTTCAGAATGACATCTGAACAGAACCAACCCTGAGAATGACCAGCAAACCTCCATTTACCACCAGTTCCACTCATCCTTCCAGTAACATCCAACCCAACACTACTACTATCCATATCCCTACAAGCAACAATCAGCATCCTATGCTCATTTTTATCACATGCATTCATAATGAAGTTCATGAACTCAACACATTTCTCACTAAATTGCACATTCCCTTCCTCATTAGTAATAACCCTATCATTAGCCTCAATGACCTTTAACAGAAGATCCCCAAACCTCAGCATAAAACCCTCATTCTTGCAATTCATGTGAATAAACCAATTCATAGCAGTCATAAACGAGTTATCAGAATAGGTTTTATCAATCAATACCTGAATGGCCTCCCCAATAGCCAGATCAGTAAACACCAGCTGTTCAGGGCCAAAAAACTGCCAGTGAGTCACACAGGGAGAACTATCAGACATCTGCTGGTCCTGTTCACTTACTTTTAGCCCATTCTCCCTAGACAGAAGCAAGCGTTTACGCCAATCAGCCATAAACGGAGCAGAATTAGCCTGAATATTCAAATCCACACAGTTTCCAAAAGGATTAGGGTTCAGAGGAGAATTAGGAGAAACGCGAGAATCAGCAAACTCCTCCGGCACCGACACAACCGGAGAAACATAAACACTCTCAGACATGAGCAGATCTGGAGGAATATCAGGAGGAACACCTCCTTTAGGATCAGTAAGAGACTGATCCATAGAAAACAGAGAAGCAGAATAGAGAAATTCAACCAACAATTGATGGAACAGTAACACAATCGAAGAGAAAAAGAAGCGGGAAATGAAGAACAAACCCTAGAAATCAAAATCGCCAATCGCCCAGAGAAAAAGTCAAATATACAGATAGTTACGTCCTTTAAATGCACCGATAGTTACGTCCTTTAAAACTCGAGTATTTTCTTGTGTACGAATCTCTATATGATTGTCGCATCGTGAGTCCGATTACAGTTCGATCACCTTCATATCCTTTATCTGAGTCTGTTCCATGATCAGATATTTTATGGCCTTCCAGTTCCTCAATTCGGATGCCCAAAACTTCAAATGTACCGATAGTTACGTCCTTTAAAACTCGATTCTTTTCCTGTGTACGTATCTCTACGTCATTGTCGCATTGTTAGTCCGATTACTGTTCGATCAGCTTTCTATCCTTTTTTTTTTTTGATAAAGGAGACATTGCTCCGGTAAATTTCATTAATAATAAAAATATTTCAAACAGACCGGGCCAAGATCTTTACAAAATAATCTAACTAAAAACTAGATCAAGGCCCACCACAAGACATCACTATAACAATCCAAACATCAAACAAAACTCAGCCCATTAACCATACTCAAAACTAACTAAATAACCTTTCAAAACCCAACCCAATACAAAACCCAACTATCAAAACAAGTAAAATAGACCATAATCGACTACAGTCAAGTCTTCTTCCTGATAACTTGCATCTTTCTTCAGCATTCTTCCATCCAATACTTGTACACACCTTTAAATCCTTCACATTTTCCAGCTTCACCACCAGTCTTCTAATAGCTAACTTGTAACTTTGACCACAATCCTGAGCAATATTGCTGCCTCTGCTATACCATTCAGCTGCAAATCCGCATTGTCTTCCATACTCATTACAAGACTCTTCAAAACTAACAATCTTAACAATACCATACTCACCTATCTTCCCAACCCAATTACAAAAAACCCAATCAAAAAACTGACTAATAACTAAACATCTAATAACCAGCCTTGACTGAACATACTCCCTACAAAGGACATATAACAGACCACCATTGTACCAGCTAACAACCATCCTTAGCTGAAATTGCTCAATACAAAAGAAAACAATCTTAACAATAGCAGCCTTTTTAGAAAGAATTAAGATCAGCCAACCAGAAACACATCCATACAGCCATTTCCATCCAACCCAACCCAAAAAACAGTATACCAACCCATCCCAAAAGGACAGCCCAAAAAACCTAAAACTAAAAACAAGAAAAGGTTTCAGAAAAGAACAAAACAATAATGCAAAGGTTTCCCATCCTTGTGAGGTACTAGAAAATGCAAAAACATTGGGGGTGGAAGTAAATGTCCTAAACACAAGGATAGGGTCCATCCTTATCTCTCCATGGGCTGAGCACACTCCTGGCTCCAAACCTAACCACCAATTTATCAACGCAGAATTGAACCCATCTTCAAAAGGTGAAAAGGGATTCAACAGATCTTTTAAAAAACAGAACCATAATAAAAATTTTTGAATAAAACAAGGAAGCTTATTAAGCCAGATTTCTACCCAAACGCTTTTAGTGCACCTTATTCCTGCAAATTCCCAATCATTGTAACCCATCCCTCCCCAAGGCAAGTGCCTTAGACTCATAACAGACTCTACTTTCAAATGAACAAGGCTCAACAAAGGCCATAAAGACCACAGGGTTCCTGACCAGTGAACAGTTCTAAAAAATGCAAAATTTGGGGTGGAAACAAATGTCCTAACTTCACTGATCAGATCCAACCTTATATCTCCTAGGTTACAGCTTACTCCAAGCTTCAAAAATCCTAACCACCAATCAAAATTCGCAGAATTGAACCCAATTTCAAACAAAGAAATAGAGTTCAATAGAAAATTTAGAAAACAATACTTTTTCAACTTTTGAAATAAAACAGATGGCTTACAAAGCCAGGATTCTACCCATTCGTTTTTAGTGCACCTTATTACTGCAAGTTCCCATGATTTATAACCCACATCCCTCCCTAAAAGAAACTTAAAAAACAGAACAGACCAAGACACAAACTCATCCATAATGACCCAGACAGACCAAGACACTAACTCAACCATAATGACCCATATAGACCAAAACACCACCAGAACCAATGTGACCCAGACAGACCAGGACATAAACACAAGCAGAATTCCCATCCTTTGGTGACCTCTAAGAAACAAAAGACTCAAAAAACAATGACAAGATCCTAAACCAAAGGATGAGACCAACCTTATCACTCCATGAACCAGGCTTCCTCCAAGCCTTGACACTCCTATCCTCCGATCAAAATGCGCAAGGCTAAATCCATTCTTCCAAAAGGAAGGGGAACTCAGCAGATGACACAACACCCTCAAAATTGAAAATAACAAAAATAGGAAAAGACAAAAAGAACACCACCAAAACACACACCAGAAAACAAAACTCAGAAGCCAAAAAGGCCAAGAAACTACCCCATAACTACACAGACTCCAGAAAACAGCATGTTCCCACAGCCCCCAATAAAGACCCATCCCAGAGTAATATTTAGTAATATTATTATCATTATTCAACATATTATTATCATTATATTTATTATTATTATAATTACTATTATTACTATATATATATGAGATAAAAAACACCCCTCCACCACCAATATTACTAACAGTAATATACCATCCCACCTTACCCATACACACATTCTTCCACTCCTCCTTATAACTACCACAGGAATCATTAACAATCATCATTTGGACATGTAAAACCCCAGGCAGCAGCAGCCAACTGCACCTGCACAGAATTCTTCAAATTCAAACTTGCCATCCTCAGCATAACAACATCCTGAATCTGCTGCCCAAGGATCTTAGCACTCCTTCTAGAATTGCTAAATAGTCTATTGTTTCTCTCCTGCCAAATTAAGTAAACAGCAGCAGCCAGACAAAGTCTTTGAATAATGTTCCACACAGACTTATTCACCACCCTTCCCTCTATAAACTGCACAATAGTATCCCACTGATCAGGAATATCACCAAATTTTGCCAACACCTTTAATCTCCTCCATATGGCATGAGAAAACTCACACCTAAAAAACAGGTGCTCATGACTATCAGGACAAGTCCCACACAAACTGCACTTCAAAACACCATTATATCCCCATTGTAACATCCTATCTTGTGTTGGAAGTCTGTACTTAAAAGCTAACCAAGTAATAAATGCATGTCTTGGAATTGATTGACTAAACCACACAGATCTACTCCACTTAACCTCACTGCCCCCTTTAACCAAATCCTCATAAGCCACCTTTGTAGAAAATGGCACCTTCACACCATCATCTCTTTTCCACCAATACCTATCCCTAGTAATAGGACACAAAAAGGGCACCTCAGTCTGAATCAGCCAAGGATACTTACTACCCCACTCCTCAGGAAAACGCCAACTCCCATTACTTACCAAATCAGCCAACTTTCCCCTCAGGTTAAACCCAGCATTCCTAATATCTCTTCTATCTATGACATTGATCAAAGGACCTTTACTATGCCAGCTATCAAACCATGCACTAATTAATCTACCATTCCCAACCCTTGCAACACAATGAGGCCTAATAATACCCCTACACCCCAGAATTTGCTTCCAACTCCAAGAATCAGAATTAGTTTCTCCCACATCCCAAAAATTACATCCCTGCAATCTATGTAACCTAATCCATTCAACCCAAACAGAATGTTTATTATTTAACACATTCCAAATATGTTTAGACATTAAAGCAACATTTCTTTCCTTAAGAGAAGCAATTCCCAACCCACCTTGAGATTTCTTAAGACACAAATCATCCCAACTAACCCTAGCATATCCCTTCTTTAAATCCCCTTGACTCCACAGAAAACCTCTACAAATCCTTTCCACATCATCATTTAAATTAACAGGCAAAATAAACAATGATGACCAATACACAGTAAGAGAGGATAATACAGATTTAATCAACTGCAGTCTCCCAGCAAAGGAGAGGAACTTATTCCTCCAGTCATTGACCCTGCTCTTAACCTTTTCAAGAAGAATAGCACAGTCCTTCTGATATAACCTCCTAGAAGCAAGAGGAATACCCAAGTATTTCAAAGGAAAGCTTCCCACTTTAAAAGGCACAATTCTAAAGATATTCTCCTGAATTTCAGGCTTCACATTCCCAAAAATAATCTCACTCTTCTGCATATTAGGCTTTAACCCAGACATATTACCAAACTCATCCAAAGCAGCCTTCAAAATACTAATGGACTCACAATCCTGACTACTAAAAACTATCAAATCATCAGCAAAACATAAATGGGTCAACTTCATCTTTTCACACTTCCAATGATACACAAAACTATCAGCCTCCCTAATCCTTCTTATGAAAACTAAATTAAGAACCTCCATAACTAAGGTGAATAAGTAAGGAGACATAGGATCCCCTTGCCTTAACCCTTTCTCCCCCTTGAAAAACCCATAAAGATCCCCATTTAGACTGATAGAATAAGAGACAGAAGTAACACATTCCATCACCCACCCAATAAACTTCTCATGAAATCCAAAACCAACTAAACATTGATGAAGAAAGGCATGATCAACAGAATCATAAGCCTTCTGCAAGTCTATTTTCATAGCAACTCTAGAATGACCCCTCACCCAATCATACCCTTTAACTAACTCTTGAGATAACAAAATATTATCACTAATAAGCCTCCCAGGAACAAAAGCACTCTGTGACTTATCAACAACCTGCTCTAAATAACCCATCATCCTATTACAGATCACTTTACTAATGCACTTATAAAGGACATTACAACATGCAATAGGTCTAAATTCACTAACAAGGTTAGGAACCTTAACTTTAGGGATTAAAGAAAGGACAGTAGCATTAAGTTGCTTTAACAGCCTTCCATTCTGAAAAAATTCTTGAACAGCAAGACAAACTTCATCCCCCACAACATTCCAAGCAGCTTTAAAGAATTTTGCAGAATAGCCATCAGGCCCAGGAGCCTTATTGTCATCAATTTGAAACATAGCAGCCTTGATCTCCTCCTTAGAAACATCTCTAACCATATAATCAGCATCATACACATTTATCTTCTTTAAAAATAAACTATCAACATCACCAATAGGATCCACAGGATCCTTTTTCCCCATCATACTCATATAGTAACTGACAAAAGCACTACCCAGAGAATTCTCATCATAACAGGTACCATCCAACCCACTAATTTGAACCACCCTATTCTTAGCCTGCCTCTGCTTGACAGAATGATAAAAATATTTGTTATTTTGATCTCCCACACATAACCAGTGGACCTTTGACTTCTGTTTAAGAAAAGCCTCCTCATCAGCACAAGCTTCATTGTAAGCTTTAATATAAGCTGCTTCCTCCTCTCTCAAAGACACATTCCCAGAATCCTCAACCACTTCCTTCTGAATTTTCTCAAGTTCAGACTTCAAAAACTCAACCTTTTCAAAGTAATTACCCATACTATAGTTAAGTTTCCTGAATGGTTTCTTCAAACTTTTCAGCTTAGTCACCACCTGAAACATTCTACAACCCCTTACATTAATCCCCCAACCATTCTTAACAATACCTTCAAATTCTGGCTTATCAGCCAAATGATTCCAGAACTTAAAAGGTTTGGGATCCCTATACCCATCCTCCAGAGGACATGTAACAAGGACAGGAGAATGATCAGAACTATAGAAAGGAAGAAATTTAGCAAACAAACCAGGAAACAGTACACCCATTTTCTCATTAACCATAGCCCTATCTAACTTTTCAAGAATGCCATCAGTTTTCCCAGGCTTTTGGTTCCAAGTAAAATGAAATCCAGTACTAGCAAGATCAGAAACCTTTAAACAATCAACACAGTTTTTAAAATCATCCATCCCATAAACAGGAACAGAACCCCCTATATTCTTATCCCCTGGCTCCAAAATTATATTGAAGTCTCCCAAAACCACCCAAGGATTGTTCCCAATAAACCTAGAGTGATTCTTTAAGCTTCCCCATAACTCCCTTCTACCAGGAACATTAGTAACACCATATACAAAAGAACAAAAGAACCTCTCCCCCTCCTTAAAAGGACAAACTAAACAGTGCACCACTTGAGAGGTCATGGATAAAACAATAACATCCATAACCTTCGGGTCCCAACCAACCAAGATTCTAGCCCAACTAGGACAAAATTCTATATTAGAAACCCATTCCCACCTACTCATAACCCCTTTACCAGCATCAAGAATTCCACCAGGACTAACTCTTGTCTCCAAAAAACCACCCAACTTAATACCATTATCAACAACAATTCTCCCTATCTGTCTTTGTTTAGAGGTAGTTGACATACCCCTAACATTCCAAGCAAGAAGATTAATCTTCATTTATAACAGTAGAACAACCCACAGGGCCCTGCAGACCAGAGGAACCCTCACCTACACCACTACTAGAACCCCCATCACACTTCATAAATTCAGCATTCTCCTCAATATCAGAATGGACTTCAGCTTCCTTCATTAATTTATCAAACATAAGAATATCCCATTGTTCAAAAAATAATTTAACTTGACCAATGTTCCATTTCCTCATAATATCATTAGAAGGACAGATTTTATTAAGAATATAATGAGATACTTCATTAAACTGATCATCAGACATCCTAAAATACCCAGACTTAGTATTAACCTTAGTATCTATTTTAAAATCCCCACCATTCCCTCCACTATTCTTACTACTAGATTCTCCTACACCAGAAGACCCTGCACCAACTGAATTCCTCTCCACATTAATCACCCCTTCAATCTCCTTACCTTTCCTACTACCCCCACCATTCTTCACCTCAGAAGTCTTCTTCACATCATTGTCACCCTCCACTTCTTTAATCACCACACCATTAGCCCTCCTAACAGAACCACTAACTCCCTCCTTTTTTTCACTCTGCTTCCTATCAATAGACCCCTCTCCTATCCTAACCTCCACATTATTCCCCTCTAAATCACCCAAAACTTCAAACCTATTAGCTTGCTCACCCTTCTTTCTTCCATCTTCCCCATTCTGTTTCTTCCCTTGCACCTGCCTATACACTTGAGTATTTCTACCCTGAAAACCACCTCTACCATTAAAACCACCCCTTCCCTGCCCATTTCTCCTAAACCCATTAAACCTAACACCATCATTCCTAGCCTCACCATTCCTCAAACCCCTAGCTTGATCACCTCCATTAGATCCACCTCCTTGACCATTAACAGTCCTACCCTCAGACCCTTCCCCTTTTTCCCCTTTCTTATTTCTACCCACATTAATAAAACCATCAGACCTTACCCCAGAAACAGGATAATCCTGATTAGTACCCAGATTAATATTCTTCACCAACAAATGAGCCCTCTCCTCCATTTCTTTCACTGTCAGAACTCTGGACCTACAACCTTCAAAGTCATGCCCAAACACCTTACACACAGAACATTTCTTTATAAAAATCTCATAAGTAACCCTAACATCACTAAAGAACCCAGGTTTACCATCATCAGGAGGATACCAAGCCTTCACAAACTCAGGTAAAATCTTCTCAGCTTTTACCTCAACAAGGACTCTAGCAAAGCAAGCAGGCCCTTCCTTCTTTTGGCATCTCTCACTAGTAATTCTATCAAACATTAAAGGATTGCCTACACAACTCATCATACTACAAATACTCTCATTATTCCACAATTCCTTAGGAAGATTAGGAATAGTAACCCACATAGGAATAACATTAGGCTCAACTTTCTCCAGACAAATACCCACCTCCCATTTCTTCAGACATAAAGGAACATTGTTAACTAACCATGGACCTTTCTCCATAGCATTCCACATTCCCTCATCATTCTTAAACTTAAAAAAGAAAATACCATTATTATTTGAAGAAATCTCCACTAAACCAAACCTCTTCCACATCCTTAACAGGTGGAATCTCACCATACCAATAGCCAAATCCTTCCCAATGAAATACCCATACAAATACTTGCTATACACTTTCTTTGCCTCAGCAATCTTCTCAGGGTTAATAACTGCAACCTCCTCTCCATTTTCTAAGACTTTTGGTGGATAAAATTGAACTTTCTCCACCAAAACATCACTACTTTCACCAACAGTAGCAGCAGCATAAGACTTAACATCTTTAACAGGACCCTCTCCCTTAGCCACAGGTTTGCCTAACACAGCCCCATTACCCCTCTTTGCATTAAACACCACATTATCCTTAACAACCACAGAACCCAACACAGACTTTTTAGGAAGAGGTGGAAGCTTTTGAATGGCAACCACATCATCCTTAGTGATACAATAAGGGCTCATACTTCTAGACTTTTCAACTATTAACTTCCTCATAGGAACCCTCCTAATGCCTTTAACACCCTTACCTATCTTACCTCCACCCCCTTTAACATCCTGTCCCTCTTGTTTATCCACAACCACATCCATTTCAGCACTCTCCTCCACCCTGTTAATCTTCATATCACCTGAGCTCATACCCTCCCCCTTCTTAATCACACTAACTTCAACCTTCTTCTTAACATCAGTTTTGGGCAAAGGAAATCCAGGACAGAAATCCATCTTCTCAATAGGCTTCTCATAATTAAACTTAATCATCTCTAGTCCATTCAAGAAAGTATCACTCCCTTTCTTTTTAACCACAATAACAGGCTTAGTCCCACAATTCTTATCCCCCCTAATATCTTTAACATTAACAGATTCCATACCCTGACCACTACCCATAACCTCATCAGCATTCAAAGAAACATCACTCTTAACAGCCTTCCTTGGAGGAACTAACACCATAGGCTTTTTAGCCAAAACAGCTAACAAGTCGCAGCAGAACAGTTATCAGGTAACACTTCCAGCTCATCGGCTTCACACAGTAACCCTCATACTTCGAACCCCCAACATCAGTCTTGCCAATCTTCACTTTCACTCCCTCATTTCTTACAGAATGCTTCTTCCTCTTACTTAACAATACCAGATTCTCACTGCCCATAGCATTAAAAACATTTACATTAGGAGAAACTTGAGGAAAGCTCACCTTCCTAACTCTTACAGCATCACATACTTCCCTTTTACTAGCTAAAAACCTAGCCAAAGCTTCCAATATAGACTTGTTCTGACCCTCAACCTCCATCTTAGTCTCACCAACACAACCACTCTTCTGTCCATCCACACAGACCACCCCTGACACCTTCAAAGGCTTACCAGCAGCATCACACTTTTGAGCTAATAAAAACAACTCATTCATATCTTCATTCAATAACCTAGACCTCCAATTCTCTCCTAACAAATTACGGAGGTAATTAACATGAACCTCAGATAGTTCAGGAGCATCAAACATACCTTTAACCCAGTTTAGCGAATCAGAAGATTGGCTATTATCCTCCACCTCCATAGCCGTCTTCTGAAACCAGGAAGAGTCTGAACCAACCTCCTTCATCCAATTATCCCCAAACATACCCTTCAGATACTCCAAATCACCCCCAGTAAGCTCACACGACTCAACCTTATCCCCAATCATCCTACTCAAGCAAAACTTACCTTCACTCACCTGCTTCAGATCCATACTATACCCCATAACCACAGATAAATCTGGAGGAACCGCCGGAGGAGGCTCCGGCAACCCAACCCTAGCTGGAGAACCCATACTCGCGCACTGTGAAGATTCCACCACCTTCGAAGATGATGGAACAGTGAAACACGAAAGAAGAAGGAAGGACAAAGAAGAAATTAGGGTTAGAAAAGAAGCGGGAAAAGAAAACTGGAGAAGAAACCCCTGAATCGCCTAAATCGCCCAAATCAGAGAGAAAACCCTAGCTTCATAGCTTCGTATTGCTTTCTATCCTTTATTTGAGTCTGTTGCATGATCAGATATCTTATGGCCTTCCCGTTCCTCAATTCGGATGCCCAAAACTTCAAATGCACCGATAGTTACGTTCTTTAAAACTCGAGCCTTTTCTTGTGTACGAATCTCTATATGATTGTCGCATCGTGAGTCTGATTACCGTTCGATCACCTTCATATCCTTTATCTGAGTCTGTTGCATGATCAGATATCTTATTGCCTTCCAGTTCCTCAATTCGGATGCCCAAAACTTCAAATGTACCGATTGTTACGTCCTTTAAAACTCGAGTCTTTTCTTGCGTACGAATCTCTATATGATTGTCGCATCGTGAGTCCGATTACCCTTCGATCACCTTCATATCCTTTATCTGAGTCTGTTCCATGATCAGATATTTTATGGCCTTCCAGTTCCTCAATTCGGATGCCCAAAACTTCAAATGTACCGATAGTTACGTCCTTTAAAACTCGATTCTTTTCTTGTGTACGAATCTCTATATGATTGTCGCATTGTTATTCTGATTACCGTTCGATCACCTTCATATCCTTTATCTGAGTCTGTTGCATGATCAGATATCTTATGGCTTTCCCGTTCCTCAATTCGGGTGCCCGAAACTTCAAATGTATCGATAGTTACGTCCTTTAAAACTCGATTCTTTTCTTGTGTACGAATCTCGACGTCATTGTCGCATTGTTAGTCCGATTACCGTTCGATCACCTTCATATCCTTTATCTGAGTCTGTTGCATGATCAGATATCTTATGGCCTTCCAGTTCCTCAATTCGGATGCCCGAAACTTCAAATGCACCGATAGTTACGTCCTTTAAAACTCGAGTATTTTCTTGAGTACGAATCTCTATATGATTGTCGCATCGTGAGTCCAATTACCGTTCAATCACCTTCATATCCTTTATCTGAGTCTGTTGCATGATCAGATATCTTATGGCCTTCCAGTTCCTCAATTCGGATGCCCACAACTTCAAATGTACCGATAGTTACGTCCTTTAAAACTCGATTCTTTTCTTGTGTACGAATCTCTATATGATTGTCGCATTGTTATTCCGATTACCGTTCGATCAGCTTCATATCCTTTATCTGTGTTTGTTGCATGATCAGATATCTTATGTCTTTCCCGTTCCTCAATTCGGATGTCCGAAACTTCAAATGCACCGATAGTTACGTCCTTTAAAACTCGAGTCTTTTCTTGTGTACGAATCTCTATATGATTGTCGCATTGTTATTCCGATTACCGTTCCTGTTGCATGATCAGATATCTTATGGCCTTCCCGTTCCTCAATTCGGCTGCCCGAAACTTCAAATGTATCGATAGTTACGTCCTTTAAAACTCGATTCTTTTCTTGTGTACGAATCTCGACGTCATTGTCGCCTTGTTAGTCCGATTACCGTTCGATCACCTTCATATCCTTTATCTGAGTCTGTTGCATGATCAGATATCTTATGGCCTTCCAGTTCCTCAATTCGGATGCCCGAAACTTCAAATGCACCGATAGTTACGTCCTTTAAAACTCGAGTATTTTCTTGAGTACGAATCTCTATATGATTGTCGCATCGTGAGTCCGATTACCGTTCGATCACCTTCATATCCTTTATCTGAATCTCTTGCATGATCAGATTTCTTATGGCCTTCCAGTTCCTCAATTCGGATGCTCGAAACTTCAAATGCACCGATAGTTACGTCCTTTAAAACTCGAGACTTTTATTGTGTACCAATCTCTATATGATTGTCGCATCGTGAGTCCGATTACCATTCGATCACCTTCATATCCTTTATCTGAGTATGTTGCATGATCAGATATCTTATGGCTTTCCCGTTCCTCAATTCGGATGCCCGAAACTTCAAATGCACGGATAGTTACGTCCTTTAAAACTCGAGTCTTTTCTTATGTACGAATCTTTATATGATTGTCGCATCGTGAGTCCGATTACCGTTCGATCACCTTCATATCCTTTATCTGAGTCTGTGGCATGATCAGATATCTTATGGCCTTCCCGTTCCTCAATTCGGGTGCCCGAAACTTCAAATGTATCGATAGTTACGTCCTTTAAAACTCGATTCTTTTCTTGTGTACGAATCTCTACATGTTTGTCGCATTGTTATTCCGATCACCGTTCGATCAGCTTCATATCATTTATCTGAGTCTGTTGCATGATCAGATATCTTATGGCTTTCCCGTTCCTCAATTCGGGTGTCCGAAACTTCAAATTTATCAATAGTTACGTCCTTTAAAACTCGAGTCTTTTCTTGTGTACGAATCTCTATATGATTGTCGCATCGTGAGTCCGATTACCGTTCGATCACCTTCATATCCTTTATCTGAGTCTGTTGCATGATCAGATATCTTATGGCCTTCCCATTCCTCCATTTGGGTGCCCGAAACTTCAAATGTACCGATAGTCACGTCCTTTACAACTCGATTCTTTTCTCGTCTACGAATCTCTATATGTTTGTCGCATTGTTATTCCGATCACCGTTCGATCAGCTTCATATCCTTTATCTGAGTCTGTTGCATGATCAGATATCCTATGGCCTTCCCGTTCCTCAATTCGGGTGCCCGAAACTCCAAATGTATCGATAGTTACATTCTTTAAAACTCGAGTCTTTTCTTGTGTACGAATCTCTATATGATTGTCGCATCGTGAGTCCGATTACCGTTCCATCACCTTCATATCCTTTATCTGAGTCTGTTGCATGATCAGATATCTTATGGCCTTCCCGTTCCTCCATTCGGGTGCCCGAAACTTCAAATGTATCGATAGTTACGTCCTTTAAAACTCGATTCTTTTCTTGTGAACGAATCTCTATATGATTGTCGCATCGTGAGTCCGATTATCGTTCGATCACCTTCATATCCTTTATCTGAGTTTGTTGCATGATCAGATATCTTATGGCCTTCCAGTTCCTCAATTCGGATGCCCAAAACATCAAATGTACCGATAGTTACGTCCTTTAAAACTCGATTCTTTTCTTGTGTACGAATCTCTATATGATTGTCGCATTGTTATTCCGATTACCGTTCCTGTTGCATGATCAGATATCTTATGGCCTTCCCGTTCCTCAATTCGGCTGCCCGAAACTTCAAATGTATCGATAGTTACGTCCTTTAAAACTCGATTCTTTTCTCGTGTACGAATCTGTACGTCATTGTCGCATTGTTAGTCCGATTACCGTTCGATCACGTTCATATCCTTTATCTGAGTCTCTTGCATGATCAGATATCTTATGGCCTTCCAGTTCCTCAATTCGGATGCTCGAAACTTCAAATGCACCGATAGTTACGTCCTTTAAAACTCGAGTCTTTTCTTGTGTACGAATCTCTATATGATTGTCGCATCGTGAGTCCGATTACCATTCGATCACCTTCATATCCTTTATCTGAGTCTGGTGCATGATCAGATATCTTATGACTTTCCCGTTCCTCAATTCGGATGCCCGAAACTTCAAATGCACCGATAGTTACGTTCTTTAAAACTCGAGCCTTTTCTTGTGTACGAATCTCTATATGATTGTCGCATCGTGAGTCTGATTACCGTTCGATCACCTTCATATCCTTTATCTGAGTCTGTTGCATGATCAGATATCTTATGGCCTTCCAGTTCCTCAATTCGGATGCCCAAAACTTCAAATGTACCGATTGTTACGTCCTTTAAAACTCGAGTCTTTTCTTGCGTACGAATCTCTATATGATTGTCGCATCGTGAGTCCGATTACCGTTCGATCACCTTCATATCCTTTATCTGAGTCTGTTCCATGATCAGATATTTTATGGCCTTCCAGTTCCTCAATTCGGATGCCCAAAACTTCAAATGTACCGATAGTTACGTCCTTTAAAACTCGATTCTTTTCTTGTGAACGAATCTCTATATGATTGTCGCATTGTTATTCTGATTACCGTTCGATCACCTTCATATCCTTTATCTGAGTCTGTTGCATGATCAGATATCTTATGGCTTTCCCGTTCCTCAATTCGGGTGCCCGAAACTTCAAATGTATCGATAGTTACGTCCTTTAAAACTCGATTCTTTTCTTGTGTACGAATCTCTATATGATTGTCGCATTGTTATTTCGATTACCGTTCCTGTTGCATGATCAGATATCTTATGGCCTTCCCGTTCCTCAATTCGGCTGCCCGAAACTTCAAATGTATCGATAGTTACGTCCTTTAAAACTCGATTCTTTTCTGGTGTACGAATCTGTATGTCATTGTCGCATTGTTAGTCCGATTACCGTTCGATCACGTTCATATCCTTTATCTGAGTCTCTTGCATGATCAGATATCTTATGGCCTTCCAGTTCCTCAATTCGGATGCTCGAAACTTCAAATGCACCGATAGTTACGTCCTTTAAAACTCGTGTCTTTTCTTGGGTACGAATCTCTATATGATTGTCGCATCGTGAGTCCGATTACCATTCGATCACCTTCATATCCTTTATCTGAGTCTGATACATGATCAGATATCTTATGGCTTTCCCGTTCCTCAATTCGGATGCCCGAAACTTCAAATGCACCGATAGTTACGTCCTTTAAAACTCGAGTCTTTTCTTGTGTACGAATCTTTATATGATTGTCGCATCGTGAGTCCGATTAACGTTCGATCACCTTCATATCCTTTATCTGAGTCTGTTGCATGATCAGATATCTTATGGCCTTCCCGTTCCTCAATTCGGGTGCCCGAAGCTTCAAATGTATCGATAGTTACGTCCTTTAAAACTCGATTCTTTTCTTGTGCACGAATCTCTATATGTTTGTCGCATTGTTATTCCGATCACCGTTCGATCAGCTTCATATCATTTATCTGAGTCTGTTGCATGATCAGATATCTTATGACCTTCCCATTCCTCCATTTGGGTGCCCGAAACATCAAATGTACCGATGGTCACGTCCTTTACAACTCGATTCTTTTCTCGTCTATGAATCTCTATATGTTTGTCGCATTGTTATTCCGATCACCGTTCGATCAGCTTCATATCCTTTATCTGAGTCTGTTGCATGATCAGATATCCTATGGCCTTCCCTTTCCTCAATTCGGGTGCCCGAAACTTCAAATGTATCGATAGTTACGTTCTTTAAAACTCGAGTCTTTTCTTGTGTACGAATCTCTATATGATTGTCGCATCGTGAGTCCGATTACCGTTCGATCACCTTCATATCCTTTATCTGAGTCTGTTGCATGATCAGATATCTTATGGCCTTCCCGTTCCTCCATTCGGGTGCCCGAAACTTCAAATGTACTGATAGTCACATCCTTTAAAACTCGAGTCTTTTCTTGTGTACGAATCTCTATATGATTGTCGCATTGTTATTCCGATTACCTTTCGATCACCTTCTTATCCTTTATTTGAGATAGTTTCATGATAAGATATCTTATGGCCTTCCTGTTCCTCAATTCGGGTGCCCGAAACTTCAAATGTATCGATAGTTACGTTCTTTAAAACTCGAGTCTTTTCTTGTGTACGAATCTCTATATGATTGTCGCATCGTGAGTCCGATTACCGTTCGATAACCTTCATATCCTTTATCTGAGTCTGTTGCATGATCAGATATCTTATGGCCATCCAGTTCCACAATTCGGATGCCCAAAACTTCAAATGTACCGATTGATACGTCCTTTAAAACTCGAGTCTTTTCTTGGGTACGAATCTCTATATGATTGTCGCATCGTGAGTCCAATTACCGTTCGATCACCTTCATATCCTTTATCTCAGTCTGTTGCATGATCAGATATCTTATGGCCTTCCAGTTCCTCAATTCGGTTGCCCAAACTTCAAATGTACCGATAGTTAAGTCCTTTAAAGCTCGATTCTTTTCTTGTGTACGAATCTCTATATGATTGTCGCATTGTTATTCCGATTACCGTTCGATCACCTTCATATCCTTTATCTGAGTGTGTTACATGATCAGATATCTTATGGCCTTCCAGTTCCTCAATTCGGATGCCCAAAACTTCAAATGTACCGATAGTTACGTCCTTTAAAACTCGATTCTTTTTTTGTGTACGAATCTCTTTATGATTGTCGCACTGTTATTCCGATTACCGTTCGATCAGCTTCATATCCTTTATCTGAATCTGTTGCATGATCAGATATCTTATGGGTTTCCCATTCTTTAATTTGGATGCCTGAAACTTCAAATGCACCGATAGTTACATCCTTTAAAAGTCGAGTCTTTTCTTGTGTACGAATCTCTATATGATTGTCGCATCGTGAGTCCGATTACCTTTCGATCAACTTCATATCCCTTATCTGAGTCTGTAGCATGATCAGATATCTTATGGCTTTCCCGTTCCTCAATTCGGATGCCCGAAACCTCAAATGTACCGATAGTTACGTCCTTTAAAACTCGATTATTTTCTTGTGTACGAATCTCTATATGACTGTCGCACTGTTATTCCGATTACCGTTCGATCAGCTTCATATCCTTTATCTGAGTCTGTTGCATGATCAGATATCTTATGGTCTTCAAGTTCCTCAATTCGGATGCCCAAAACTTCAAATGTACCGATTGTTACGACCTTTAAAACTCGAGGCGTTTCTTGTGTACAAATCTCTACGTCATTGTCGCATTGATAGTCCGATTACCATTCGACCAGCTTCTTATCCTTTATCTGAGTCTGTTGCATGATCAGCTATCTTATGGCTTTCCCGTTCCTCAATTTGGATGCCCGAAACTTCAAATGCACCGATACTTACGTCCTTTAAAACTCGAGTCTTTTCTTGTGTACGAATCTCTATATGATTGTCGCATCGTGAGTCCGATTACCGTTCGATAAACTTCATATCCTTTATCTGACTCTGTAGCATTATCAGATATCTTATGGCCTTCCAGTTCCTCAATTCGGATGCCCAAAACATCAAATGTACGGATTGTTATGTCCTTTAAAACTCGAGTCTTTTCTTGTGTACAAATCTATACGTCATTGTCGCATTGATAGTTCGATTACCGTTCGATCAGCTTCATATCCTCTATCTGAGTCTGTTGCATGATCAGATATCTTATGGCTTTCCCGTTCCTCAATTCAGATGCCCGAAACTTCCAATGCACCGATAGTTACGTCCTTTAAAACTCGAGTCTTTTCTTGTGTACAAATCTCTATATGATTGTCGCATCGTGAGTCCGATTACTGTTAGATCAACTTAATATCCTTTATCTGAGTCTGTTGCATGATCAGATATCTTATGGCCTTCCAGTTCCTCAATTCGGATGCCCAAAACTTCAAATGTACTGATTGTTACGTCCTTTAAAACTCGAGTCTTTTCTTGTGTACGAATCTCTATATGATTGTCGCATCGTGAGTCCGATAACCGTTCGATCACCTTCATATCCTTTATCTGGGTTTGTTGCATGATCAGATATCTTATGGCCTTCCAGTTCCTCAATTCGGATGCCCTAAACTTCAAATGTACCGATAATTACGTCCTTTAAAACTCGATTCTTTTCTTGTGTACGAATCTCTATATGATTGTCGCATCGTGAGTCCGATTACAGTTCGATCACCTTCATATCCTTTATCTGAGTCTGTTGCATGATCAGATATCTTATGGCCTGCCAGTTCCTCAATTCGGGTGCCCAAAAATTCAAATGCACCGATAGTTACGTCCTTTAAAACTCGAGTCTTTTCTTGTGTAGGAATCTCTATATGATTGTCGCGTCGTGAGTCCGATTACCGTTCGATCACCTTCATATCCTTTATCTGAGTCTGTTGCATGATCGGATATCTTATGGCCTTCCAGTTCCTCAATTCGGATGCCCAAAACTTCAAATGTACCGATAGTTACGTCCTTTAAAACTCGATTCTTTTCTTGTGTACGAATCTCTATATGATTGTCGCATTGTTATCCCGATTACCGTTCAATCAGCTTCATATCCTTTATCTGAGTCTGTTGCAAGATTAGATGTCTTATGGCTTTCCCGTTCCTCAATTCGGATGCCCGAAACTTCAAATGCACCGATAGTTACGTCCTTTAAAACTCGAGTCTTTTCTTGGGTACGAATCTCTATATGATTTTCGCATCGTGAGTCCCATTACCGTTCGATCACCTTCATATACTTTATCTGAGTCTGTTGCATGATCAGATATCTTATGATCTTCAAGTTCCTCAATTCGGATGCCCAAAATTTCAAATGTACCGATTGTTACGACCTTTAAAACTCGAGGCTTTTCTTGTGTACGAATCTCTATATGATTGTCGCATCGTGAGTCCCATTACCGTTCGATCACCTTCATATACTTTACCTGAGTCTGTTGCATGATCAGATATCTTATGGCCTTCCAGTTCCTCAATTCGGATGCCCAAAACTTCAAATGTACCGATAGTTACGTCATTTAAAACTCGATTCTTTTCTTGTGTACGAATCTCTATATGATAGTCGCACTTTTATTCCGATTACCTTTCGATCTGCTTCATATCCTTTATCTGAGTCTATTGCATGATCGGATATCTTATGGCTTTCCCGTTCCTTAATTCGGACTCACGATGCGACAATCATATAGAGATTCGTACACAAGAAAAGACTCGAGTTTTAAAGGAGGTAACTATCGGTGCATTTGATGTTTCGCCATTACCGTTCGATCACCTTCATATCCTTTATCTGAGTCTATTGCATGATTAGATATCTTATGGCTGTCCCGTTCCTCAATTCAGATGCCCGAAACTTCAAATGCACCGATAGTTACGTCCTTTAAAACTCGATTCTTTTCTTGTGTACAAATCTCTATATGATTGTCGCATCGTGAGTCCGATTACTGTTAGATCAACTTAATATCCTTTATCTGAGTCTGTTGCATGATCGGATATCTTATGGCCTTCCAGTTCCTCAATTCGGATGCCCAAAACTTCAAATGTACCGATTGTTACGTCCTTTAAAACTCGAGTCTTTTCTTGTGTACGAATCTCTATATGATTGTCGCATCGTGAGTCCGATAACCGTTCGATCACCTTCATATCCTTTATCTGAGTTTGTTGCACGATCAGATATCTTATGGCCTTCCAGTTCCTCAATTCGGATGCCCTAAACTTCGAATGTACCGATAGTTACGTCCTTTAAAACTCGATTCTTTTCTTGTGTACGAATCTCTATATGATTGTCGCATCGTGAGTCCGATTACAGTTCGATCACCTTCATATCCTTTATCTGAGTCTGTTGCATGATCAGATATCTTATGGCCTGCCAGTTCCTCAATTCGGATGCCCAAAAATTCAAATGCACCGATAGTTACGTCCTTTAAAACTCGAGTCTTTTCTTGTGTACGAATCTCTATATGTTTGTCGCGTCGTGAGTCCGATTACCGTTCGATCACCTTCATATCCTTTATCTGAGTCTGTTGCATGATCGGATATCTTATGGCCTTCCAGTTCCTCAATTCGGATGCCCAAAACTTCAAATGTACCGATAGTTACGTCCTTTAAAACTCGATTCTTTTCTTGTGTACGAATCTCTATATGATTTTCGCATCGTGAGTCCCATTACCGTTCGATCACCTTCATATACTTTATCTGAGTCTGTTGCATGATCAGATATCTTATGGTCTTCAAGTTCCTCAATTCAGATGCCCAAAACATCAAATGTACCGATTGTTACGACCTTTAAAACTCGAGGCTTTTCTTGTGTACAAATCTCTACGTCATTGTCGCATTGATAGTCCGATTACCATTCGACCAGCTTCATATCCTTTATCTGAGTCTGTTGCATGATCAGATATCTTATGGCTTTCCCGTTCCTCAATTTGGATGCCCGAAACTTCAAATGCACCGATAGTTACGTCCTTTAAAACTCGAGTCTTTTCTTGTGTACGAATCTCTACATGATTGTCGCATCGTGAGTCAGATTACCGTTCGATCACCTTCATATCCTTTATCTGAGTTTGTTGCATGATCAGATATCTTATGGCCTTCCAGTTCCTCAATTCTGATGCCCAAAACTTCAAATGTACGGATAGTTTTTTTGGAAAAGGGGAAAAACCCCGGCAAACATTTATTTATCAAAAAGAAGTACAAGACAAAGCCTAACCAAGACCCGGGACATAGACCCAAGATCTTAAGTTAGACCAAAAAAAAGAAATAAACAAAAACATAAAAGCGGGCTATAACTAACAATAAAAACCTAAGCCCAAAAACAATATTAAAAGCCCAACAAAGCTCCATGACATAAATCCAGAACAAGAATCGCCCACCAAAAGCCCACTCAAAGTAAATCCCATGCCAATTAGGCCGGCCCATCCATTCCAGCTGAAACTTCATGAGCCCATACTCATTACCTAAAATCCTCCACAGACTTTGTTCCATATACCCATTACAGCCCATATTCATTAACACCCATTCCACTAACCTTCGGCCCACAAACAAATAAAACTCTCTAAACATTATTATCCCAAATCTGCCAAGTTCCAGCCCAAGATTTATTAACCCGCTCAGACCCATTATACCAATTCTAACCAGCCCATCATTAATACATCTCCAGCCAGCCCAATCCAACGACAATAATAGCCCAGTAATCATTCTTAATAATCCACAGTTATCCCGTTTAGACTCCACAATGCTCCCTCTAATCCAATCCATCTGATCATAAACCATACCTCCAACAGTCAGCCACACTTCAATCCAGCATCTAAATAACCACCTCTCTTTTAAATCTGACCCCTTACTATAACCTTCAAGTTCATTGCCAAACCAAACCCAACTTCTCTTAAGCCCATCAGCATAGACATGACCAAACCCTTCCTGCCATAAGCATAACACTACAACACTAACACTTTTCAAAGCCACCCATATTAACATGATCAATAAAACCAAATCATAACTCAAGATTCTAAGGGACAACAGACACAATGAGGCCTCCCAGACACCATACAACCTGTCTAGAAAGGTCATATGGAACAGGCATCCATATGCATCTATAGGAGTAACAGAAGCATCAGTCTTTAAAAATAATATCTCTCCTGAGACCAAAGACAAAAACACTCCTATAGACCCCCAAATATGCCAGCAAGATAGAGTATAGACATTCCTCTTGATACCAAATATCAAGAACAAAGGCAGCTTGCTAAAAGCACAGACTGCAACTAATAAGCACCAAGCATACTTGTACCCTTTACAAACCTCCACCAGTCTAGTGGCAGTACTAAGCACCTTAGAGCCATTAATTTCTAACCCCACTATGTTCCCTTTAATATACACTAACAGATCACCATACCTTAACAGCAGCTGCACAACATAATTAAAAACTTCACTCCACCCTCTCCATCCCCATAAACCATAAGCCTTATAATCCTCCAAAATAACCCCTTGCATAATAACAGATCTGCCCCTATGAATCCCCTTAGCCTCTTTATCCCACATCTGCCCCCATATATGATTAAAATCAAGATTTGTACCATTTTTAAGCACATCCACAACTTCAATGCAACAGTTCCTTATGCAAACCACCCAACCCAAATTGACCCATCCCTGACAGATCCCAAGAGGGATATACACAACAGACTCAAAGAGTAGAAAGCAAGAAAACAGGCTCAGAAAGATTACCAATATGATTTTGAGGGTTCCCATACTGTTGGATAGTGCTAGAACCAAAAAATAAAGAGAAAATAATGTCCTATAACCAACAGTACAGTCCAGCCTTATATCTCCCTTGTGTATGCTCCCCATGAGCCTCAATAATCCTAACCACCAATCATATAACGCAGACCTATGCCAGAGTGTCAATAATGGACCAAGTTCTCTGCACAGGATAACAACCCATATATATTTATGTAACCCACCCCCCTTTCCCAGGACAGAAAGCAAGTAAGACAAGACAAACAAGGAAAGAAAGAGAACAGGAAAGAAATGAAACCAGATCTCTACCCATCGTTTTTTAAGTCTCCAGATGCCACCATAACCCATAACAGACCCCCCTCCCATGAGCAAGAGCTCAAAAAACTCACACAGGCTTACACCAAAACACACACCATTAATACATTGGTTTTTGTTCCTCTGCATAGTTCTAGAAACCAATAAAAACAACACAAAAAGCCAGGAAATGAAGGGGAAATATGTCCTAAAAGCAGAGGAACAATGCTTCCTTATCTCTCCATGGCTAGTGCAAACCTCCTGCACACAAAAACAATAAAGTCGATGCCAGGATGATCGGAGCTCCAGAAGATATCATGATCGACGACAACGAAGTTACCGGAGACCGTATCGCCTTCGTAGAGTACGTATTCGTATACGCATTCGACGTCATTAACGGTGACGGAAAGCGCCGTTACATCGACAGTTAACGTTGAGAAAAGGAGAAGCAATAATATTGCGTACGCTTTCATCGTCGTCTCCGTTGTTTACAGAGTTTGGGTTTGGTGGATTATTGTTTAAATGTACGGATAGTTACGTCCTTTAAAACTCGATTCTTTTGTTTTGTACGAATCTCTTTATGATTGTCGCACTGTTATTCCGATTACCGTTCGATCAGCTTCATATCCTTTATCTGAGTCTGTTGCATGATCAGATATCTTATGGCTTTCCCATTCCTTAATTCGGATGCCCAAAACTTCAAATGCACCGATAGTTACATCCTTTAAAAGTCGAGTCTTTTCTTGTGTACGAATCTCTATATGATTGTCGCATCGTGAGTCCGATTACCGTTCGATCAACTTCATATCCTTTATCTGACTCTGTAGCATTATCAGATATCTTATGGCCTTCCAGTTCCTCAATTCGGATGCCCAAAACTTCAAATGTACCGATTGTTACGTCCTTTAAAACTCGAGTCTTTTTTGTGTACAAATCTATACGTCATTGTCGCATTGATAATCCGATTACCGTTCGATCAGCTTCATATCCTCTATCTGAGTCTGTTGCATGATCAGATATCTTATGGCTTTCCCGTTCCTCAATTCAGATGCCCGAAACTTCAAATGCACCGATAGTTACGTCCTTTAAAACTCGAGTCTTTTCTTGTGTACGAATCTCTATATGATTGTCGCATCGTGAGTCCGATTACAGTTCGATCACCTTCATATCCTTTATCTGAGTCTATTGCATGATCAGATATCTTATGGCCTGCCAGTTCCTCAATTCGGATGCCCAAAAATTCAAATGCACCGATAGTTACGTCCTTTATAACTCGAGTCTTTTCTTGTGTACGAATCTCTATATGATTGTCGCGTCGTGAGTCCGATTACCGTTCGATCACCTTCATATCCTTTATCTGAGTCTGTTGCATGATCGGATATCTTATGGCCTTCCAGTTCCTCAATTCGGATGCCCAAAACTTCAAATGTACCGATAGTTACGTCCTTTAAAACTCGATTCTTTTCTTGTGTACGAATCTCTATATGATTGTCGCATTGTTATCCCGATTACCGTTCAATCAGCTTCATATCCTTTATCTGAGTCTGTTGCAAGATTAGTTATCTTATGGCTTTCCCGTTCCTCAATTCGGATGCCCGAAACTTCAAATGCATCGATAGTTACGTCCTTTAAAACTCGAGTCTTTTCTTGGGTATGAATCTCTATATGATTTTCGCATCGTGAGTCCCATTACCGTTCGATCACCTTCATATACTTTATCTGAGTCTGTTGCATGATCAGATATCTTATGGCCTTCTCGTTCCTCAATTCGGGTGCCCGAAACTTCAAATGTATCGATAGTTACGTCCTTTAAACCTCGATTCTTTTCTTGTGTACGAATCTCTATATGATTGTCGCATCGTGAGTCCGGTTACAGTTCGATCACCTTCATATCCTTTATCTGAGTCGAATGCATGATCAGATATCATATGGCCTTCCAGTTCCTCAATTCGGATGCCCAAAAATTCAAATGCACCGATAGTTACGTCCTTTAAAACTTAAGTCTTTTCTTGTGAACGAATCTCTATATGATTGTCGCATCGTGAGTCCCATTACCGTTCGATCACCTTCATATCCTTTATCTGAGTCTGTTGCAAGATTAGATATCTTATGGCTTTCCCGTTCCTCAATTCGGATGCCCGAAACCTCAAATGTACCGATAGTTACGTCCTTTAAAACTCGATTCTTTTCTTGTGTATGAATCTCTATATGATTGTCGCACTGTTATTCCGATTACCGTTCGATGAGTCTCATTTCCTTTATCTGATCTGTTGCATGATCAGATATCTTATGGCTTTCCCGTTCCTTAATTCGGATGCCCAAAACTTCAAATGCACCGATAGTTACGTCCTTTAAAACTCGAGTCTTTTATTGTCTACGAATCTCTATATGATTGTCGCATTGTGAGTCCGATTACCGTTCGATCAACTTCATATCCTTTATCTGAGTCTGTTGCATGATCAGATATCTTATGGTCTTCAAGTTCCTCAATTCGGATGCCCAAAACTTCAAATGTACCGATTGTTACGTCCTTTAAAACTCGAGGCTTTTCTTGTGTACAAATATCTACGTCACTATCGCATTGTTAGTCCGATTACCATTCGATCAGCTTCATATCCTTTATCTGAGTCTGTTGCATGATCAGATATCTTATGGCTTTCCCGTTCCTTAATTCGGATGCCCGAAACTTCAAATGCACCGATAGTTACGTCCTTTAAAACTCGAGTCTTTTATTGTCTACGAATCTCTATATGATTGTCGCATCGTGAGTCCGATTACCGTTCGATCACCTTCATATCCTTTATCTGAGTCTGTTGCATGATCAGATATCTTATGGCCTTCTATTTCCTCAATTCGGATGCCCAAAACTTCAAATATACCGATTATTACGTCCTTTAGAACTCGAGTCTTTTCTTGTGTACGAATCTCTATATGATTGTCGCATTGTGAGTCCCATTACCATTCGATCACCTTCATATCCTTTATCAGAGTCTGTTGCATGATCAGATATCTTCTGGCCTTCCAGTTCCTCCTTTCGGATGCCCAAAACTTCAAATGTACCGATAGTTACGTCCTTTAAAACTCGAATCTTTTCTTGTGTACGAATCTCTATATGATTGTCGCATCGTGAGTCCGATTACCGTTCGATCAACTTCATATCCTTTATCTGAGTCTGTTGCATGATCAGATATCTTATGGCCTTCCAGTTCCTCAATTCGGATGCCCAAAACTTCAAATGTACGGATTTTTACGTCCTTTAAAACTCGAGTCTTTTCTAGTGTACTAATCTCTACGTCATTGTCGCATTGTTAGTCCGATTACCTTTCGATCAGCTTCATATCCTTTATCTGAGTCTGTTGCATGATCAGATATCTTATGGCTTTCCCGTTCGTCAATTCAGATGCCCGAAACTTCAAATTCACCGATAGTTACGTCCTTTAAAACTCGAGTCTTTTCTTGTGTACGAATCTCTATATGATTGTCGCATCGTGAGTCCGATTACCGTTCGATCACCTTCATATCCTTTATCTGAGGCTGTTGCATGATCAGATATCTTATGGCCTACCAGTTCCTCAATTCGGATGAAAAAACTTCAAATGTACCGATTGTTACGTCCTTTAAAACTCGAGTATTTTGTTGTGTACGAATCTCTTTGTGATTGTCGCATCGTGAGTCCGATTACCTTTCGATCAGCTTCATATCCTTTATCTGAGTCTGTTGCATGATCAGATATCTTATGGCTTTCCCGTTCCTCAATTCAGATGCCCGAAACTTCAAATGCACCGATAGTTACGTCCTTTAAAACTCGAGTCTTTTCTTGTGTACGAATCTCTATATGATTGTCGCATCGTGAGTCCGATTACAGTTCGATCACCTTCATATCCTTTATCTGAGTCTATTGCTTGATCAGATATCTTATGGCCTTCCAGTTCCTCAATTCGGATGCCCAAAAATTCAAATGCACCGATAGTTACGTCCTTTATAACTCGAGTCTTTTCTTGTGTACGAATCTCTATATGATTGTCGCGTCGTGAGTCCGATTACCGTTCGATCACCTTCATATCCTTTATCTGAGTCTGTTGCATGATCGGATATTTTATGGCCTTCCAGTTCCTCAATTCGGATGCCCAAAACTTCAAATGTACCGATAGTTACGTCCTTTAAAACTCGATTCTTTTCTTGTGTACGAATCTCTATATGATTGTCGCATTGTTATCCCGATTACCGTTCAATCAGCTTCATATCCTTTATCTGAGTCTGTTGCAAGATTAGTTATCTTATGGCTTTCCCGTTCCTCAATTCGGATGCCCGAAACTTCAAATGCACCGATAGTTACGTCCTTTAAAACTCGAGTCTTTTCTTGGGTATGAATCTCTATATGATTTTCGCATCGTGAGTCCCATTACCGTTCGATCACCTTCATATACTTTATCTGAGTCTGTTGCATGATCAGATATCTTATGGCCTTCTCGTTCCTCAATTCGGGTGCCCGAAACTTCAAATGTATCGATAGTTACGTCCTTTAAACCTCGATTCTTTTCTTGTGTACGAATCTCTATATGATTGTCGCATCGTGAGTCCGGTAACAGTTCGATCACCTTCATATCCTTTATCTGAGTCGAATGCATGATCAGATATCATATGGCCTTCCAGTTCCTCAATTCGGATGCCCAAAAATTCAAATGCCCCGATAGTTACGTCCTTTAAAACTTAAGTCTTTTCTTGTGTACGAATCTCTATATGATTGTCGCATCGTGAGTCCCATTACCGTTCGATCACCTTCATATCCTTTATCTGAGTCTGTTGCAAGATTAGATATCTTATGGCTTTCCCGTTCCTCAATTCGGATGCCCGAAACCTCAAATGTACCGATAGTTACGTCCTTTAAAACTCGATTCTTTTCTTGTGTATGAATCTCTATATGATTGTCGCACTTTTATTCCGATTACCGTTCGATGAGTCTCATTTCCTTTATCTGATCTGTTGCATGATCAGATATCTTATGGCTTTCCCGTTCCTTAATTCGGATGCCCAAAACTTCAAATGCACCGATAGTTACGTCCTTTAAAACTCGAGTCTTTTATTGTCTACGAATCTCTATATGATTGTCGCATTGTGAGTCCGATTACCGTCCGATCAACTTCATATCCTTTATCTGAGTCTGTTGCATGATCAGATATCTTATGGTCTTCAAGTTCCTCAATTCGGATGCCCAAAACTTCAAATGTACCGATTGTTACGTCCTTTAAAACTCGAGGCTTTTCTTGTGTACAAATATCTACGTCACTATCGCATTGTTAGTCCGATTACCATTCGATCAGCTTCATATCCTTTATCTGAGTCTGTTGCATGATCAGATATCTTATGGCTTTCCCGTTCCTTAATTCGGATGCCCGAAACTTCAAATGCACCGATAGTTACGTCCTTTAAAACTCGAGTCTTTTATTGTCTACGAATCTCTATATGATTGTCGCATCGTGAGTCCGATTACCGTTCGATCACCTTCATATCCTTTATCTGAGTCTGTTGCATGATCAGATATCTTATGGCCTTCTATTTCCTCAATTCGGATGCCCAAAACTTCAAATATACCGATTATTACGTCCTTTAGAACTCGAGTCTTTTCTTGTGTACGAATCTCTATATGATTGTCGCATTGTGAGTCCCATTACCGTTCGATCACCTTCATATCCTTTATCAGAGTCTGTTGCATGATCAGATATCTTCTGGCCTTCCAGTTCCTCCTTTCGGATGCCCAAAACTTCAAATGTACCGATAGTTACGTCCTTTAAAACTCGAATCTTTTCTTGTGTACGAATCTCTATATGATTGTCGCATCGTGAGTCCGATTAACGTTCGATCAACTTCATATCCTTTATCTGAGTCTGTTGCATGATCAGATATCTTATGGCCTTCCAGTTCCTCAATTCGGATGCCCAAAACTTCAAATGTACGGATTTTTACGTCCTTTAAAACTCGAGTCTTTTCTAGTGTACAAATCTCTACGTCATTGTCGCATTGTTAGTCCGATTACCATTCGATCAGCTTCATATCCTTTATCTGAGTCTGTTGCATGATCAGATATCTTATGGCTTTCCCGTTCGTCAATTCAGATGCCCGAAACTTCAAATTCACCGATAGTTACGTCCTTTAAAACTCGAGTCTTTTCTTGTGTACGAATCTCTATATGATTGTCGCATCGTGAGTCCGATTACCGTTCGATCACCTTCATATCCTTTATCTGAGGCTGTTGCATGATCAGATATCTTATGGCCTACCAGTTCCTCAATTCGGATGCCAAAACTTCAAATGTACCGATTGTTACGTCCTTTAAAACTCGAGTATTTTGTTGTGTACGAATCTCTTTGTGATTGTCGCATCGTGAGTCCGATTACCTTTCGATCAGCTTCATATCCTTTATCTAAGTCTGTTGCATGATCAGATATCTTATGGCTTTCCCGTTCCTCAATTCAGATGCCCGAAACTTCAAATTCACCGATAGTTACGTCCTTTAAAACTCGAGTCTTTTCTTGTGAACGAATCTCTATATGATTGTCGCATCGTGATTCCGATTACCGTTCGATCACCTTCATATCCTTTATCTGAGTCTGTTGCATGCTCAGATATCTTATGGCCTACTAGTTCCTCAATTCGGATGCCCAAAACTTAAAATGTACCGATTGTTACGTCCTTTAAAACTCGAGTCTTTTGTTGTGTACGAATCTCTATGTGATTGTCGCATCGTGAGTCCGATTACCTTTCGATCAGCTTCATATCCTTTATCTTAGTATGTTGCATGATCAGATATCTTATGGCTTTCCCGTTCCTCAATTCGGATGCCCGAAACTTCAAATGCACCGATAGTTACATCCTTTAAAACTCGAGTCTTTTCTTATGTACTAATCTCTTTATGATTGTCGCATCGTGAGTCCGATTACCGTTCGATCACCTTCGTATCCTCTATCTGAGTCTGTTGCATGATCAGATATCTTATGGCTTTCCCGTTCCTCAATTCAGATCCCCGAAACTTCAAATTCACCGATAGTTACGTCCTTTAAAACTCGAGTCTTTCTTGTTTACGAATCTCTATATGATTGTCGCATCGTGAGTCCGATTACCATTCGATCACCTTCATATCCTTTATCTGAGTCTGTTGCATGATCAGATATCTTATGGCCTACCAGTTCCTCAATTCGGATGCCCAAAACTTCAAATGTACCGATTGTTACGTCCTTTAAAACTCGAGTCTTTTCATGTGTACAAATCTCTACGTCATTGTCGCATTGTTAGTCCGGTTACCGTTCGATCAGCCTCATATCCTTTATCTGAGTCTGTTGCATGATCAGATATCTTATGGCTTTCCCGTTCCTCAATTCAGATGCCCGAAACTTCAAATTCACCGATAGTTACGTCCTTTAAAACTCGAGTCTTTTCTTGTGTACGAATCTCTATATGATTGTCGCATCGTGAGTCCGATTACCGTTTGATCACCTTCATATCCTTTATCTGAGTATGTTGCATAATCAGATATCTTATGGCCTACCAGTTCCTCAATTCGGATGCCCAAAACTTAAAATGTACCGATTGTTACGTCCTTTAAAACTCGAGTCTTTTGTTGTGTACGAATCTCTATGTGATTGTCGCATCGTGAGTCCGATTACCTTTCGATCAGCTTCATATCCTTTATCTGAGTCTGTTGCATGATCAGATATCTTATGGCCTTCCCGTTCCTCAATTCGGATGCCTGAAACTTCAAATGCACCGATAGTAACGTCCTTTAAAACTCGTGTCTTTTCTTATGTACTAATCTCTTTATGATTGTCGCATCGTGAGTCCGATTACCGTTCGATCACCTTCATATCCTCTATCTGAGTCTGTTGCATGATCAGATATCTTATAGCTTTCCCGTTCCTCAATTCAGATGCCCGAAACTTCAAATTCACCGATAGTCACGTCCTTTAAAACTCGAGTCTTTCTTGTGTACGAATCTCTATATGATTGTTGCATCGTGAGTCCGATTACCGTTCGATCACCTTCATATCCTTTATCTGAGTCTGTTGCATGATCAGATATCTTATGGCCTACCAGTTCCTCAATTCGGATGCCCAAATCTTAAAATGTACCGATTGTTACGTCCTTTAAAACTCGAGTCTTTTGTTGTGTACGAATCTCTTTGTGATTGTCGCATCGTGAGTCCGATTACCTTTCGATCAGCTTCATATCCTTTATCTGAGTCTGTTGCATGATCAGATATCTTATGGCTTTCCCGTTCCTCAATTCGGATGCCCGAAACTTCAAATGCACCGATAGTAACGTCCTTTAAAACTCGAGTCTTTTGTTGTGTACGAATCTCTATGTGATTGTCGCATCGTGAGTCCGATTACCTTTTGATCAGCTTCATATCCTTTATCTGAGTCTGATGCATGATTAAATATCTTATGGCTTTCCCGTTCCTCAATTCGGATGCCCGAAACTTCAAATGCACCGATAGTTACGTCCTTTAAAACTCGAATATTTTCTTGTGTACTAATCTCTTTATGATTGTCGCATCGTGAGTCCGATTACCGTTCGATCACCTTCGTATCCTTTATCTGAGTCTGTTACATGATCAGATATCTTATGGCCTTCCAGTTCCTCAATTCGGATGCCCAAAACTTCAAATGTACCGATAGTTACGTCCATTAAAACTCGAGTCTTTTCTTGTGTACGAATCTCTATATGATTGTCGCATCGTGAGTCTGATTACCGTTCGATCACCTTCATATCCTTTATCTGAGTCTATTGCATGATCAGATATCTTATGGTCTTCCAGTTCCTCAATTCGGATGCCCAAAACTTCAAATGTACCGATTGTTACGTCCTTTGAAACTCGAGTCTTTTCTTGTGTACGAATCTCTATATGATTGTCGCATCGTGAGTCCGATTACCTTTCGATCAGCTTCATATCCTTTATCTGAGTATGTTGCATGATCAGATATCTTATGGCTTTCCCGTTCCTCAATTCGGATGCCCGAAACTTCAAATGCACCGATAGTTACATCCTTTAAAACTCGAGTCTTTTCTTATGTACTAATCTCTTTATGATTGTCGCATCGTGAGTCCGATTACCGTTCGATCACCTTCGTATCCTCTATCTGAGTCTGTTGCATGATCAGATATCTTATGGCTTTCCCGTTCCTCAATTCAGATCCCCGAAACTTCAAATTCACCGATAGTTACGTCCTTTAAAACTCGAGTCTTTCTTGTTTACGAATCTCTATATGATTGTCGCATCGTGAGTCTGATTACCGTTCGATCACCTTCATATCCTTTATCTGAGTCTGTTGCATGATCAGATATCTTATGGCCTACCAGTTCCTCAATTCGGATGCCCAAAACTTCAAATGTACCGATTGTTACGTCCTTTAAAACTCGAGTCTTTTCATGTGTACAAATCTCTACGTCATTGTCGCATTGTTAGTCCGGTTACCGTTCGATCAGCCTCATATCCTTTATCTGAGTCTGTTGCATGATCAGATATCTTATGGCTTTCCCGTTCCTCAATTCAGATGCCCGAAACTTCAAATTCACCGATAGTTACGTCCTTTAAAACTCGAGTCTTTTCTTGTGTACGAATCTCTATATGATTGTCGCATCGTGAGTCCGATTACCGTTTGATCACCTTCATATCCTTTATCTGAGTATGTTGCATAATCAGATATCTTATGGCCTACCAGTTCCTCAATTCGGATGCCCAAAACTTAAAATGTACCGATTGTTACGTCCTTTAAAACTCGAGTCTTTTGTTGTGTACGAATCTCTATGTGATTGTCGCATCGTGAGTCCGATTACCTTTCGATCAGCTTCATATCCTTTATCTGAGTCTGTTGCATGATCAGATATCTTATGGCCTTCCCGTTCCTCAATTCGGATGCCTGAAACTTCAAATGCACCGATAGTAACGTCCTTTAAAACTCGTGTCTTTTCTTATGTACTAATCTCTTTATGATTGTCGCATCGTGAGTCCGATTACCGTTCGATCACCTTCATATCCTCTATCTGAGTCTGTTGCATGATCAGATATCTTATAGCTTTCCCGTTCCTCAATTCAGATGCCCGAAACTTCAAATTCACCGATAGTCACGTCCTTTAAAACTCGAGTCTTTCTTGTGTACGAATCTCTATATGATTGTTGCATCGTGAGTCCGATTACCGTTCGATCACCTTCATATCCTTTATCTGAGTCTGTTGCATGATCAGATATCTTATGGCCTACCAGTTCCTCAATTCGGATGCCCAAATCTTAAAATGTACCGATTGTTACGTCCTTTAAAACTCGAGTCTTTTGTTGTGTACGAATCTCTTTGTGATTGTCGCATCGTGAGTCCGATTACCTTTCGATCAGCTTCATATCCTTTATCTGAGTCTGTTGCATGATCAGATATCTTATGGCTTTCCCGTTCCTCAATTCGGATGCCCGAAACTTCAAATGCACCGATAGTAACGTCCTTTAAAACTCGAGTCTTTTGTTGTGTACGAATCTCTATGTGATTGTCGCATCGTGAGTCCGATTACCTTTTGATCAGCTTCATATCCTTTATCTGAGTCTGATGCATGATTAAATATCTTATGGCTTTCCCGTTCCTCAATTCGGATGCCCGAAACTTCAAATGCACCGATAGTTACGTCCTTTAAAACTCGAATCTTTTCTTGTGTACTAATCTCTTTATGATTGTCGCATCGTGAGTCCGATTACCGTTCGATCACCTTCGTATCCTTTATCTGAGTCTGTTGCATGATCAGATATCTTATGGCCTTCCAGTTCCTCAATTCGGATGCCCAAAACTTCAAATGTACCGATAGTTACGTCCATTAAAACTCGAGTCTTTTCTTGTGTACGAATCTCTATATGATTGTCGCATCGTGAGTCTGATTACCGTTCGATCACCTTCATATCCTTTATCTGAGTCTATTGCATGATCAGATATCTTATGGTCTTCCAGTTCCTCAATTCGGATGCCCAAAACTTCAAATGTACCGATTGTTACGTCCTTTGAAACTCGAGTCTTTTCTTGTGTACGAATCTCTATATGATTGTCGCATCGTGAGTCCGATTACCTTTCGATCAGCTTCATATCCTTTATCTGAGTATGTTGCATGATCAGATATCTTATGGCTTTCCCGTTCCTCAATTCGGATGCCCGAAACTTCAAATGCACCGATAGTTTTTTTTGGAAAAAGGGGACGGTACCCCGGCAAACTTTTATTAATAACTCAAGTAAAGGGATTACAAAACAAGGCACAAAGCCCAACAACCTACCAAACTAGGCACTAAGCCCAACAAAAACCAAACCAAAGGCCCACGGCCCAAACAACCAAACAAACTAAAACATACAAACAAGAAAAATAAAAGGACAAAGCTAAGTCAAGCTCATGAATCGTGCCGACTCATGCGTCTCGGACTCCACGTCATCACTCTCATCTTCCTTGCCATCATCTTGTACAACGCTCAAAACATTCTTTTTTGGAGAGCCCTTTGGTGGCGAATTCTTCTTTAAACTCCTAAAGTATGCCTTGAGCTCCTTTGACCATTTTTCATACTCCTCATCCGGTGGCCGAGTATTAGAGTTGAAGAACTTATGCGCCAATGCGAGTTCATGGTCCCAAATACCCAAATCCGCATCAAAGCACTCGTCATCATCCTCATCCACAAGAGCATAAAACCGGTTTGAATCATTAACATGGGATTTCATTTTTGGATCTTCAACAGGCCCAATAACAGGCCCAAGTAAAGGATTAGAATCCTTAAAACCCAAGGAGTCCAAACTATTAAGCATTGGGCTGTTTAGAGGCCCAGGTTTCATAACAGAATCTGCCATTGGGCTCGAAGCTGCTGCTTTTGGCCTGGAAGTGTTAGCTGTTTCAATTGGGCTTTTGTTCAGCCCATTACCACTCAAAAAAACACCCGTTCCAACATTCCCTTTAACACCCGAGGGGCCTGCTTCTTTTGTGCCACTTGGGCCAGCAGCCACGGCCTGCCCAGATTTAGGAGCCCAAGTAACTTGTTTACTTTTTTGTTTCCGTTTTTTCTTTTGGACTACCGTAAATCCATCAACATCTTTTTTTGGATCATTTTGAACTACTTTATCAACTTGAGGTGTAGGTACATTCTTAATCGGCTCTTGAGTTTTTGGTTCATGAACCGATGTAAGGTGACCAAAAACACCACATAAATGACAAAGAGGCGGTTTCCATTTATACCCAAATTCCAAAAAAGCTTTTTTACCCGGTAGACCATTACGAGGAGGAAACCTTACCTTGGTGCGATCCGGAAGACCACATGAGGCACTTGCTTCCACTAAGACTCGAGCAAACGATAAAGGTCCCAACTTTTTCTCACAACGATCATAAGTAGCTTTATCCAACATAAGCGGTCTTCCAACACAACTAGCAAGTTGCCCAATATTACCACCATTCCATAAACATAGGGGCAAATCCTTAATAGTCACCCAAATTGGAACCGAGGATGGGTCCGGTTTAGACAAAATTGTATCCGGTTCCCAAAGTTGTAGAACCAAAGGAACATTTTTAACTAACCAAGGGTTCCTTTCAAGGACTTGCAGTAAACCATCATCATTAGCAAACTTGAAGAAATGCACCGATAGTTACATCCTTTAAAACTCGAGTCTTTTCTTATGTACTAATCTCTTTATGATTGTCGCATCGTGAGTCCGATTACCGTTCGATCACCTTCGTATCCTCTATCTGAGTCTGTTGCATGATCAGATATCTTATGGCTTTCCCGTTCCTCAATTCAGATCCCCGAAACTTCAAATTCACCGATAGTTACGTCCTTTAAAACTCGAGTCTTTCTTGTTTACGAATCTCTATATGATTGTCGCATCGTGAGTCTGATTACCGTTCGATCACCTTCATATCCTTTATCTGAGTCTGTTGCATGATCAGATATCTTATGGCCTACCAGTTCCTCAATTCGGATGCCCAAAACTTCAAATGTACCGATTGTTACGTCCTTTAAAACTCGAGTCTTTTCATGTGTACAAATCTCTACGTCATTGTCGCATTGTTAGTCCGGTTACCGTTCGATCAGCCTCATATCCTTTATCTGAGTCTGTTGCATGATCAGATATCTTATGGCTTTCCCGTTCCTCAATTCAGATGCCCGAAACTTCAAATTCACCGATAGTTACGTCCTTTAAAACTCGAGTCTTTTCTTGTGTACGAATCTCTATATGATTGTCGCATCGTGAGTCCGATTACCGTTTGATCACCTTCATATCCTTTATCTGAGTATGTTGCATAATCAGATATCTTATGGCCTACCAGTTCCTCAATTCGGATGCCCAAAACTTAAAATGTACCGATTGTTACGTCCTTTAAAACTCGAGTCTTTTGTTGTGTACGAATCTCTATGTGATTGTCGCATCGTGAGTCCGATTACCTTTCGATCAGCTTCATATCCTTTATCTGAGTCTGTTGCATGATCAGATATCTTATGGCCTTCCCGTTCCTCAATTCGGATGCCTGAAACTTCAAATGCACCGATAGTAACGTCCTTTAAAACTCGTGTCTTTTCTTATGTACTAATCTCTTTATGATTGTCGCATCGTGAGTCCGATTACCGTTCGATCACCTTCATATCCTCTATCTGAGTCTGTTGCATGATCAGATATCTTATAGCTTTCCCGTTCCTCAATTCAGATGCCCGAAACTTCAAATTCACCGATAGTCACGTCCTTTAAAACTCGAGTCTTTCTTGTGTACGAATCTCTATATGATTGTTGCATCGTGAGTCCGATTACCGTTCGATCACCTTCATATCCTTTATCTGAGTCTGTTGCATGATCAGATATCTTATGGCCTACCAGTTCCTCAATTCGGATGCCCAAATCTTAAAATGTACCGATTGTTACGTCCTTTAAAACTCGAGTCTTTTGTTGTGTACGAATCTCTTTGTGATTGTCGCATCGTGAGTCCGATTACCTTTCGATCAGCTTCATATCCTTTATCTGAGTCTGTTGCATGATCAGATATCTTATGGCTTTCCCGTTCCTCAATTCGGATGCCCGAAACTTCAAATGCACCGATAGTAACGTCCTTTAAAACTCGAGTCTTTTGTTGTGTACGAATCTCTATGTGATTGTCGCATCGTGAGTCCGATTACCTTTTGATCAGCTTCATATCCTTTATCTGAGTCTGATGCATGATTAAATATCTTATGGCTTTCCCGTTCCTCAATTCGGATGCCCGAAACTTCAAATGCACCGATAGTTACGTCCTTTAAAACTCGAATCTTTTCTTGTGTACTAATCTCTTTATGATTGTCGCATCGTGAGTCCGATTACCGTTCGATCACCTTCGTATCCTTTATCTGAGTCTGTTGCATGATCAGATATCTTATGGCCTTCCAGTTCCTCAATTCGGATGCCCAAAACTTCAAATGTACCGATAGTTACGTCCATTAAAACTCGAGTCTTTTCTTGTGTACGAATCTCTATATGATTGTCGCATCGTGAGTCTGATTACCGTTCGATCACCTTCATATCCTTTATCTGAGTCTATTGCATGATCAGATATCTTATGGTCTTCCAGTTCCTCAATTCGGATGCCCAAAACTTCAAATGTACCGATTGTTACGTCCTTTGAAACTCGAGTCTTTTCTTGTGTACGAATCTCTATATGATTGTCGCATCGTGAGTCCGATTACCTTTCGATCAGCTTCATATCCTTTATCTGAGTATGTTGCATGATCAGATATCTTATGGCTTTCCCGTTCCTCAATTCGGATGCCCGAAACTTCAAATGCACCGATAGTTACATCCTTTAAAACTCGAGTCTTTTCTTATGTACTAATCTCTTTATGATTGTCGCATCGTGAGTCCGATTACCGTTCGATCACCTTCGTATCCTCTATCTGAGTCTGTTGCATGATCAGATATCTTATGGCTTTCCCGTTCCTCAATTCAGATCCCCGAAACTTCAAATTCACCGATAGTTACGTCCTTTAAAACTCGAGTCTTTCTTGTTTACGAATCTCTATATGATTGTCGCATCGTGAGTCCGATTACCGTTCGATCACCTTCATATCCTTTATCTGAGTCTGTTGCATGATCAGATATCTTATGGCCTACCAGTTCCTCAATTCGGATGCCCAAAACTTCAAATGTACCGATTGTTACGTCCTTTAAAACTCGAGTCTTTTCATGTGTACAAATCTCTACGTCATTGTCGCATTGTTAGTCCGGTTACCGTTCGATCAGCCTCATATCCTTTATCTGAGTCTGTTGCATGATCAGATATCTTATGGCTTTCCCGTTCCTCAATTCAGATGCCCGAAACTTCAAATTCACCGATAGTTACGTCCTTTAAAACTCGAGTCTTTTGTTGTGTACGAATCTCTATATGATTGTCGCATCGTGAGTCCGATTACCGTTTGATCACCTTCATATCCTTTATCTGAGTATGTTGCATAATTAGATATCTTATGGCCTACCAGTTCCTCAATTCGGATGCCCAAAACTTAAAATGTACCGATTGTTACGTCCTTTAAAACTCGAGTCTTTTGTTGTGTACGAATCTCTATGTGATTGTCGCATCGTGAGTCCGATTACCTTTCGATCAGCTTCATATCCTTTATCTGAGTCTGTTGCATGATCAGATATCTTATGGCCTTCCCGTTCCTCAATTCGGATGCCTGAAACTTCAAATGCACCGATAGTAACGTCCTTTAAAACTCGTGTCTTTTCTTATGTACTAATCTCTTTATGATTGTCGCATCGTGAGTCCGATTACCGTTCGATCACCTTCATATCCTCTATCTGAGTCTGTTGCATGATCAGATATCTTATAGCTTTCCCGTTCCTCAATTCAGATGCCCGAAACTTCAAATTCACCGATAGTCACGTCCTTTAAAACTCGAGTCTTTCTTGTGTACGAATCTCTATATGATTGTTGCATCGTGAGTCCGATTACCGTTCGATCACCTTCATATCCTTTATCTGAGTCTGTTGCATGATCAGATATCTTATGGCCTACCAGTTCCTCAATTCGGATGCCCAAATCTTAAAATGTACCGATTGTTACGTCCTTTAAAACTCGAGTCTTTTGTTGTGTACGAATCTCTTTGTGATTGTCGCATCGTGAGTCCGATTACCTTTCGATCAGCTTCATATCCTTTATCTGAGTCTGTTGCATGATCAGATATCTTATGGCTTTCCCGTTCCTCAATTCGGATGCCCGAAACTTCAAATGCACCGATAGTAACGTCCTTTAAAACTCGAGTCTTTTGTTGTGTACGAATCTCTATGTGATTGTCGCATCGTGAGTCCGATTACCTTTTGATCAGCTTCATATCCTTTATCTGAGTCTGATGCATGATTAAATATCTTATGGCTTTCCCGTTCCTCAATTCGGATGCCCGAAACTTCAAATGCACCGATAGTTACGTCCTTTAAAACTCGAATCTTTTCTTGTGTACTAATCTCTTTATGATTGTCGCATCGTGAGTCCGATTACCGTTCGATCACCTTCGTATCCTTTATCTGAGTCTGTTGCATGATCAGATATCTTATGGCCTTCCAGTTCCTCAATTCGGATGCCCAAAACTTCAAATGTACCGATAGTTACGTCCATTAAAACTCGAGTCTTTTCTTGTGTACGAATCTCTATATGATTGTCGCATCGTGAGTCTGATTACCGTTCGATCACCTTCATATCCTTTATCTGAGTCTATTGAATGATCAGATATCTTATGGTCTTCCAGTTCCTCAATTCGGATGCCCAAAACTTCAAATGTACCGATTGTTACGTCCTTTGAAACTCGAGTCTTTTCTTGTGTACGAATCTCTATATGATTGTCGCATCGTGAGTCCGATTACCGTTCGATCACCTTCATATCCCTTATCTGAGTTTGTTGCATGATCTGATATCTCCTGGCCTTCTAATTCCTCAATTCGGATGCCCAAAACTTCAAATGTACCGATAGTTACGTCCTTTAAAACTCGATTCTTTTCGTGTTTACGAATCTCTATATGGTTGTCGCACTATTATTCCGATTACCGTTCGATCATCTTCATATCATTTATCGGAGTCTGTTGCATGATCAGATATCTTATGCCTTTCCCGTTCCTTAATTCGGATGCCCAAAACTTCAAATGCACCGATAGTTACGTCCTTTAAAACTCGAGTCTTTTCTTGTGTACGAATCTCTATATGATTATCGCATCGTGAGTCCGATTTCCGTTCAATCACCTTCATATCCTTTATCTGAGTCTGTTGCATGATCAGATGTCTTATGGCTTTCCCGTTCCTCAATTCAGATGCCCGAAACTTCAAATTCACCGATAGTTATGTCCTTTAAAACTCGAGTCTTTTCTTGTGTACGAATCTCTATATGATTGTCGCATCGTGAGTCTGATTACCGTTCAATAACCTTCATATCCTTTATCTGAGTGTGTTGCATGATCAGATATCTTATGGCCTTCCAGTTCCTCAATTCGGATGCCCAAAAATTCAAATGCACCGATAGTTACGTCCATTAAAACTCGATTCTTTTCTTGTGTACGAATCTCTATATGACTGTCGCACTGTTTTTCCGATTACCGTTCGATCACCTTCATATCCTCTATCTGAGTCTGTTGCATGATCAGATATCTTATGGCTTTCCGGTTCCTCAATTCGGATGCCCGAAACTTCAAATGCACCGATAGTTACGTCCTTTAAAACTCGAGTCTTTTCTTGTGTACGAATCTCTATATGATTGTCGCATCGTGAGTCCGATTACCGTTCGATCAACTTCATATCCTTTTTCTGAGTCTGTAGCATGATCAGATATCTTATGGCCTTCCAGTTCCTCAATTCGGATACCCAAAACTTCAAATGTACCGATTGTTACGTCCTTTAAAACTCGAGTCTTTTCTTGTGTACAAATCTCTACGTCATTGTCGCATTGTTAGTCCGATTACCGTTCGATCAGCTTCATATCCTTTTTCTGAGTCTGTAGCATGATCAGATATCCTATGGCCTTCCAGTTCCTCAATTCGGATGCCCAAAACTTCAAATGTACCGATTATTACGTCCTTTAAAACTCGAGTCTTTTCTTGTGTAAAAATCTCTACGTCATTGTCGCATCGTGAGTCCGATTACCGTTCGATCACCTTCGTATCCTTTATCTGAGTCTGTTGCATGATTAGATATCTTATGACCTTCCAGTTCCTCAATTCGGATGCCAAAAAATTCAAAGGCACCGATAGTTACGTCCATTAAAACTCGATTATTTTCTTGTGTACGAATCTCTATATGACTGTCGCAATGTTATTCTGATTACCGTTCGATCAGCTTCATATCCTTTATTTGAGTGTGTTGCATGATCAGATATCTTATGGCTTTCCCACTCCTCAATTCGGATGCCCAAAACTTCAAATGCACCGATAGTTACGTCCTTTAAAACTCGAGTCTTTTCTTGTGTATGAATCTCTATATGATTGTCGCATCGTGAGTCCGATTACCTTTCGATCAACTTCATATCCTTTATCTGCGTCTGTAGCATGATCAGATATCTTATGGCCTTCCAGTTCCTCAATTCGGATGCCCAAAACTTCAAATGTACCGATTGTTACGTCCTTTAAAACTCGAGTATTTTCTTGTGTATAAATCTCTACGTCATTTTCGCATTGTTAGTCCGATTACCGTTCGATCAACTTCATATCCTTTATCTGAGTCTGTTGCATGATCAGATATCTTATGGTTTTCCCGTTCCTCAATTCAGATGCCCGAAACTTCAAATTCACCGATAGTTACGTCCTTTAAAACTCGAGTCTTTTCTTGTGTACGAATCTCTATATGATTGTAGCATCGTGAGTCCGATTACCGTTCGATCACCTTCATATCCTTTATCTGAGTCTGTTGCATGATTAGATATCTTATAGCCTACCAGTTCCTCAATTCGGATACCCAAAACTTCTAATGCACCGATAGTTACGTCCTTTAAAACTCGAGTCTTTTCTTGTGTACTAATCTCTTTATGATTGTCGCATCGTGAGTCCGATTACCGTTCGATCACCTTCGTATCCTTTATCTGAGTCTGTTGCATGATCAGATATCTTATGGCCTTCCTTCCTCAATTCGGATGCCCAAAAATTCAAATGCACCGATAGTTACGTCCATTAAAACTCGATTCTTTTCTTGTGTACGAATCTCTATATGACTGTCGCACTGTTATTCCGATTACCGTTCGATCAGCTTCATATCCTTTATCTTAGTCTGTTGCTTGATGAGATATCTTATGGCTTTCCCGTTCCTCAATTCGGATGCCCGAAACTTCAAATGCACCGATAGTTACGTCCTTTAAAACTAGAGTCTTTTCTTGTGTAAAAATCTCTACGTCATTGTCGCATCGTGAGTCCGATTACCGTTCGATCACCTTCGTATCCTTTATCTGAGTCTGTTGCATGAACAGATATCTTATGACCTTCCAGTTCCTCAATGCGGATGCCCAAAAATTCAAATGCACCGATAGTTACGTCCATTAAAACTCGATTATTTTCTTTGTACGAATCTCTATATGACTGTCGCACTGTTATTCCGATTACCGTTCGATCAGCTTCATATCCTTTATTTGAGTCTGTTGCATGATCAGATATTTTATGGCTTTCCCATTCCTCAATTCGGATGCCCGAAACTTCAAATGCACCGATATTTACGTCCTTTAAAACTCGAGTCTTTTCTTGTGTACGAATCTCTATATGATTGTCGCATCGTGAGTCCGATTACCGTTCGATCAACTTCATATCCTTTATCTGAGTCTGTAGCATGATCAGATATCTTATGCCCTTCCAGTTCCTCAATTCGGATGCCCAAAACTTCAAATGTACCGATTGTTACGTCCTTTAAAACTCGTGTCTTTTCTTGTGTACAAATCTCTACGTCATTGTCGCATTGTTAGTCCGATTACCGTTCGATCAGCCTCATATCCTTTATCTGAGTCTGTTGCATGATCAGATATCTTATGGCCTACCAGTTCCTCAATTCAGATGCCCAAAACTTCAAATGTACCGTTTGTTACGTCCTTTAAAACTCGAGTCATTTGTTGTGTACGAATCTCTATGTGATTGTCGCATCGTGAGTCCGATTACCTTTCGATCAGCTTCATATCCTTTATCTGAGTCTGTTGCATGATCAAATAACTTATGGCTTTCCCGTTCCTCAATTCGGATGCCCGAAACTTCAAATGCACCGATAGTTACGTCCTTTAAAACTCGAGTCTTTTGTTGTGTACGAATCTCTATGTGATTGTCGCATCGTGAGTCCGATTACCTTTCGATGAGCTTCATATCCTTAATCCGAGTCTGATGCATGCTCAGATATCTTATGGCGTTTCCGTTCCTCAATTCGGATGCCCGAAACTTCAAATGCACCGATAGTTACGTCCTTTAAAACTAGAGTCTTTTCTTGTGTACTAATCTCTTTATGATTGTCGCATCGTGAGTCCGATTACCGTTCGATCACCTTCGTATCCTTTATCTGAGTCTGGTGCATAATCAGATATCTTATGACCTTCCAGTTCCTCAATTCGGATGCCCAAAAATTCAAATGCACCGATAGTTACGTCCATTAAAACTCGATTCTTTTCTTGTGTACGAATCTCTATTTGACTGTCGCACTGTTATTCCGATTACCGTTCGATCAGCTTCATATCCTTTATCTTAGTCTGTTGCATGATCAGATATCTTATGGCTTTCCCGTTCCTCAATTCAGATGCCCGAAACTTCAAATTCACCGATAGTTACGTCCTTTAAAACTCGAGTCTTTTCTTGTGTACGAATCTTTATATGATTGTCGCATCGTGAGTCCGATTACCGTTCGATCACCTTCGTATCCTTTATCTGAGTCTGTTGCATGATAAGATATCTTATGGTCTACCAGTTCCTCAATTCGGATGCCCAAAACTTAAAATGCACCGATTGGCCTTCCAGTTCCTCAATTCGGATGCCCAAAACTTCAAATGTACCGATTGTTACAACTCGAGTCTTTTCTTGTGTACGAATCTCTATATAATTGTCGCATCGTGAGTCCGATTACCGTTCGATCACCTTCATATCCTTTATCTGATTTTGTTGCATGATAAGATATCTTCTGGCCTTCCAGTTCCTCAATTCGGATGCCCAAAACTTCAAATGTACCGATAGTTACGTCCTTTAAAACTCGAGTCTTTTCTTGTGTACGAATCTCTATGTGATTGTCGCATCGTGAGTCCGATTAGCGTTCGATCAACTTCATATCCTTTATCTGAGTCTGTAGCATGATCAGATATCTTATGGCCTTCCAGTTCCTCAATTCGGATGCCCAAAACTTCAAATGTACCGATTGTTACGTCCTTTAAAACTCGAGTCTTTTCTTGTGTACAAATCTCTACGTCATTGTTGCATTGTTAGTCCGATTACCGTTCGATCAGCTTCATATCCTTTATCTGAGTCTGTTGCATGATCAGATATCTTATGGCTTTCCCGTTCCTCAATTCAGATGCCCGAAACTTCAAATTCACCGATAGTTACGTCCTTTAAAACTCGAGTCTTTCCTTGTGTACGAATCTCTATATGATTGTCGCATCGTGAGTCCGAATACCGTTCGATCACCTTCATATCTTTTATCTGAGTCTGTTGCATGATCAGATATCTTATGGCCTACCACTTTCTCAATTCGGATGCCCGAAACTTCAAATGTACCGATTGTTACGTCCTTTAAAACTCGAGTCTTTTGTTGTGTACGAATCTCTATGTGATTGTCGCATCGTGAGTCCGATTACCTTTCGATCAGCTTCATATCCTTTATCTGAGTCTGTTGCATGATCAGATATCTTATAGCTTTCCCGTTCCTCAATTCGGATGCCCGAAACTTCAAATGCACCGATAGTTACATCGTTTAAAACTCGAGTCTTTTGTTGTGTACGAATCTCTGTGTGATTGTCGCATCGTGAGTCCGATTACCTTTCGATCAGCTTCATATCCTTTTTTTTTGGTAAAAGGAGGCGGCACTCCTGGTAAATTTTATTAATCACAAAAAATATATATACACCTAAGGGATCGGCATTCCGGGACATACCCCAAGGACCAAAACCCGATCCCAAGCCATGGTTTAACAATGGGACTATCTAAACGTCCCGACCATGAGCTCAACTTTACAATCAAATCAAACAAAACAAAAAACCACACAGCTAGAGACCCAGCCACAACCGGCTAAAGTCTAAAACCTATCAAGTCCAAAAAACAAAAAAACAACCAAAACAAACAAACAACTATAAGTCAAAACTAACAAATCAGCATCCATCTTCAAATCTTCAAAAAACTCTAGCAGCCCACTCCAAGTCTTCAAAAAATTCCAGCAGCCACAATCCACATCCTTCACCAGCCAACCATCAGCAACATTCAGCTTCAAAACAACACACCACCTACAAACTGACCCATAATACCACTCACCCATCTGACCCATTAACATTAACACAGCCATACCACCTCAATTCCTGGATCAAAAGGGAACCATATATCATCCTGCTGCCCAATACAGAATTCCCACCAATATAACCCACACTCTAACCCATTATATCTAATAATGAGTCTTATAGCAATATCCAACCACACCATCAGAATCATCAACCAGCACCCTCCCAACCATCCATAATCATTACACCAGTAACACACAACATTAAGATAAAGGGATCTCCATTCCATGCTTACTGATTTCAAAATTCCACACTGCAGCAGCCAATCTAGCCTGCACTCCATCTTTAACCTTTATACTCTTCATTTTTAAAGTTATCACCTCCTGAATTAATCCACACACAATCTTAGCATTCCTTCTCTTATTGCTAAATATTCTTTGGTTCCTCTCCTGCCAAACAAAGTAAACAGCAGCAGCAATAACCAATTTCTGAATAGTACCCCAAATCCCCTTACTAGCCTTTCCGTTTTCCACAAAATCAACTATCCCATCCCATTCATCAGGAATATCTCTAAATCTAGCAAGTTCCCTCAATTTCCACCATATACCTCTAGCATATTCACACTTAAAGAAAAGGTGCTGATGACTATCAGGCTCCTTCCCACATAGACTGCAAGAAAGATTAACATCAGGTTTCCAACATGCTATCTTATCTTGAGTAGGCAGTCTACTTTTAAAAGCCAACCAAGTTATGAAAGTATGCCAAGGGATGCTACTTCCAAACCATACAAAATTATGCCAACCCACTTCATTACTCTATCATCATAAACAGCTTTAGATGAAAAAGGTACATGTTTACCTCTTTTGCTTAGCCAACAGAATTCATCAACTTTCCCAGCAACAATGATAGGCAAGCAATCCCTAAAAAACACAGGGTATTTCTCCCTCCATTCCTCAGGAACTATCCATCCATCAGCCCCAATCAAATCAGCAACCTTACTTTTTAAATCAAAACCAGCAGCTCTAATTTCCCTTCTATCTATATGATCTATCAATGGCCCATTAACATGCCACTGATCAAACCATACATTTATTGTCTTACCATTTCCAATTTTAGCCACACAATGCTGCCTAAACCGCCTTCTATAGCCCAGAATCTGTTTCCAATGCCAAGAATCAGAATTCACCTCTCCAATTTCCCAAAAACTCTTCCCATATAGCTTATAAAACTTAACCCATTCCACCCAAACAGATTTTCTGTCAGTAACAATACTCCACATATGTTTAGCTACTAATGCTAAATTTCTTTCTTTTAATGAAGTTAACCCCAGACCACCCTGACCTTTCCTTAAACAAAGTTCCTCCCAAGCAACTTTAGCACTACCCTGCTTATACTCCCCCTGGCACCACAAAAACTCTCTACACAACCTTTCCACATCAGCATTCAAGTTATCAGGTAGAATAAACAGGGACGCCCAGTATACAGTTATTGAGGATAAAACAGACTTCAAAAGATGAACTCTACCAGCATATGACAAAAATTTATTCCTCCAGTCTTCTATTCTTCTTTTCACCTTCTCAAGCAAAGCGCCACAATCTTTTTGATATAATTTCCTAGAGGCCAGAGGGATACCCAAGTATTTTAGTGGGAGTTGACCCACCTTAAAAGGAAGAATTCTCAAAATCTCATCCTGAATCTCCATATCCACATTGCCAAATATTATCTCACTCTTACCCATGTTTGGTTTTAGACCTGAATAAGCACCAAACTCCTCCAACACTTCTTTTATAACCTTTATAGACTCACCACAAGCACTACTAAATATAAATAAATCATCAGCAAAACACAAGTGTGTAAGCTGTAATTTATCACATTTCCAATGATAAACAAATTCTTCTCAGATCTGATTCTCCTCTTCATCAACAGATTTAAAACCTCCATAACTATTGTAAACAGATATGGAGACACCGAATCACCCTGCCTAAGCCCCTTCTCACCCTTAAAATATCAAACAACTGGCCATTAAGGTTTATAGAATAGGACACAGTCTTCAAGCAAGTCATAATCCACCCAATAAACTTCTTATCAAACCCAAAGTGTATCAGGCAACTTTCCAAAAAGTTATGATCAACTGAATCATAAGATTTTTGTAAATCCACCTTCAAGGCCACCCTAGGATATCCCCTCTTCCAATCATACCCCTTCACAAGTTCTTGTGCAAGCAGAATATTATCACTAATCCGCCTACCTGGCACAAAAGCACTCTGGGATACATCCACAATCTGATCCAACACCTTCATTAATCTATTACAGATCACCTTACTAATACATTTATATATCACATTACAACAAGCAATAGGTCTAAATTGATTGACCACAGTAGGGGCTTGAACTTTAGGAATAAGAGAGATAACTGTTGCATTGATTTGCTTCAACATCTTTCCATTCTCAAAGAACTCCTGCACAGCAGCTGTTACTTCATCCCCTATAACATTCCAAGCAGCTTTAAAGAACCTGGCTGAATATCCATCAGGCCCAGGGGCCTTATTGTCTTCAATCTGAAACATAGCAATTTTAACCTCCTCCTTAGAAACACTTCTCACCATATCACTAGCAGAATTCTCAGAAATCCTTTTAAAAAACAAAGACTGAGGATCCTGAATAGTTTCAACATTATCCCTGCTCCCCATCATACTTATAAAATAATCCACAAAGGCATTTCCCACATTCTTTTCTTCATAAACCAACCCATTAATATCCTCTATTTGCACCACTTTCTCTCTAGACTGCCTTTGCTTAACAGAGTGAAAGAAATATTTATTATTATTTTCCCGCACTTTGAGCCAGTGCACTCTAGATTTCTGCTTCAAAAACATCTCTTCATCCAAAACAGCCTCATTATAATCTTTAACATACACCTCTTCTTCCTCCCTAAGGTATTCATTATCAGGATCTTTTATCATTTCCCCTTGAATTCTTTCCAACTCCACTTTTAACAACTCCACCTTCTTAAAAAGATTTCCATTAAGAAAATTTAACTTTCTAAATGGTTTTTTCAGACTCTTAAGTTTGGTAACCACACTAAACATTTTGCATCCACTAACTTTATTATCCCAAACACCCTTAACAATCTCCAAGAACTCAGGTTTCTCAGCAAGAAAGTTCCAAAACTTAAAGGCTTTGGATCCTTCTTATGAGAGAGAGCACAGAAAACAACCACTGGTGCATGATCCGACAAATAGAAAGGAAAAAATTTTGCATTAATATTATCAAATGATTTGAGAAACAAAGCATTACCCATAGCCCTGTCCAACTTTTCAAAAATACCATTAGTTTTGCCCACTTTTTGATTCCATGTGTACTCTAATCCAGTAAAAGGCAAATCCTCCACTTTTAACTCAGCCACACACTCTCTGAATTCTTGCATACCATAAAGAGAATACCCCAGCTCACAATTTTTCTCTCTAGGGTCTAAGATAGCATTAAAATCACCAGCCAATAACTAGGGATTATCACCAATCTTACCAGCCATTTTACTAAGATCATTCCACAAAGTTCTCCTACCAGCCACATTAGTAAACCCATACACAAAGGAACAGAAGAAACTGTCCTTCCCCTCAACAGGACAAATATAACACTGAATGCACTGATCAGATTTATGCAAAACCATAACATCCACCTTACTAGCATCCCAACCCACCACAATCCTGACCCAGCTAGGACATAATTCCCCATTATTCACCCAAACCCAACTATTCATAACACCTTTACAAGCCTTCTCAATCTCCAAAGGATTCACCCTAGTCTCCACAAGACTACAAACATTAATCTTATTACTCCCAATTAACCTATTAATCTGTCTTTGCTTAACAGTCTTGCACATTCCCCTCACATTCCAAGACATGATATTAATCTTCATAATAAACATCATTATACTTCTCATAAGGCTTCAGACCTGAAGATCCTTCCCCACCATTATCACAACTCATATTAATCACCCCTGTGTCCATTTCAGAACTCAAGTTTTCCAGCCTAACAAGGTCATCCATCATTAGTTTATCCCACTGTTCAAAAAACAACTTTACCTGCCCAATAGTCCATTTTCTAAGAATGTCATTTGAAGGGCAGCTTTTACTAGTAAGAAACTGAGCTACCTCCTCAAACTGTTTCTCAGTGATTTTAAAATAACCACTTTTAGTATTAACTTTAGTATCAATTCTAGTTCGAGCATCAAACCCCACCTCTTGATTCCCCTTAGCAGGATTAGACTCCTCACCCCCAGTCTTCTTAACCAGATTCTCACCCTTTATACTTTCCACACTTCCAACACTAGACCTCCCACTAGGCTTCTCTCCAATATGAATTCCCCCATCCCTAGGCCTTCCACCACTAAGACTACCCCCAGAGCCTTCAACTTTTCTTTGTGCCCTTTGTTTAGTATCCCCAATGATAGACTTCCCCTTAACATCCTGCCTACCATTCTCATCATTTAAAATCTCAAACCTATTTCTCCCCTCAAACTTCCTCCTATTAGCCATTCCTCCTCTATTACCACCCTGAAAGCCACCTCTCACAGGCCTATACCCCTGATTACCCCTTCCCTGAAAACCACCTAAACCATTAAAACCACTCTGAACATGACCACCACCTCTACCCTGGTCTCCCTTTCTAAAGTCCCTATTATAATCACAACATTACCCGGATTACCACCATTCGTCTCCCCTTTATTATTCCTCCCCACAATTGTAAAACCATCAGTATCAATCCCTGACACAGGAAAGTTTTTGACAGCAGAACTGTTAATCTCATCCAAAAGCCTCTTAGATTTCTCCTCCAATTCCTTCATAGTTAAGATTCTAACTGTGCAAGAATCAAAGTCATGCCCATAAACCTTACATTCAGTACACTTCTTAATAAGTTTCTGATAAGCCACTTTCACCTTACTAATAAATCCAGGCTTATCCTCATCAGGAGGATAATAAGCATTCACATACTCAGGCAAATTCTTTTCAGCTTTAACCTCAACAAGAACTCTAGCAAAACCTGCAGGCCCTTCCTTCTTTTTGCACCTTTCAGCTGTAATCCTGTCAAACAGGATAGGATTACCAATACAGCTAAGCATGCTGCATATACTCTTATTACTCCACAATTCAACAGGTAAATTAGGAATAGTGATCCACATAGGGATCACATTTGGCTCAGTCTTCTCTAGACAACCTCCCACCTCCCATTTCTTTAAACACAGGGGGACATCATTTACCAACCAAGGACCCTTCTCCATAGCACCCCACATTCCAACATCATTCCTGAATTTGAAAAAGAACACCCCACTATTATTAGTAGAAACCTCCACTAAACCAAACTTCTTCCACATTCTCATCAAGTGAAATCTAACCATACCCACAGATAATTCTTTACCCACAAAGTACCCATATAAGTAGTTACTATAAGCCACCTTTGCCTCAGCAATCTGAATAGGACTAATCTCAGCAACAAGTTCACCATTCTCCAATACCTTAGGGGGATAATACTGGACCTTCTCAGAAAGGACTTCATTATCATTACCCTTAGCAGCAGCAGCAGCATAAGACTTACTCCCATTAGAACTAGTAGCAGCCTTAACATCATCCTTCTTAGCAGCAAATATCACACTATCCTTCAAAATCACAGAGTTCACCTTGGAGGTAGTGTCTTAATAATTTCTACATCTTGCTGAGACAAACAATAAGAACTTTCCTGCTTACTCTTATCACTAATCAGCTTCTTCATAGACAATCTTCTGATAGCAAACTTCTTTCTCTTCCCAGCTATCACCACATTAGCTTCCACACCTGACTCATTTGGAATATCCATAGAGTCTGCCCCATCCCCTTCTTTACTCAACTTTTTCAAATCCTCCTTATTAGTTTGTTTCAAAATTTTCTTCCCACAATCTTTTTTCAGAACATGAAAACCAGGATTAAACTCCATCTTCACAAGAGGTTTTTCATAATCAAACTTTAACTGTCCAGTAGTACCCTCAATTCTTCCCATAAAATCCCTCTTGTTAACAGCAATAACCTTCAAATCCCCAGTCACATTTTCCACCAAATCCTTCATAATCACATTTTCAGAACTAGTCTTTTCAATACCATCTGAAGTAGAACTTATAGCAACTCCCTCCTTCTGAATAGCCTTCTTCTTAGGGAACACTCTTCTAGACTTTCCAGACACTTCTAACAAATAATCAGCAGGGGAACAATGATCAGGCAACAACTCTAACTCATCTCCCTTCACCATGTATCCCAAATACTTAGAATCCCCAACAGACCTTCTACTAAATTTCACACTCAGCCCCTCATTTCTCACTGAATGTTTCTTTCTCTTGCTAAACACCTCAAACTTATCATACTGCATAGTTTCAAATACATTCAAATCTGGTGATAATTGAGGAAAACAAACCCTATTATTCACCACAGAAAAGCCCCCTTTCTTACTAACATACTTAGCTAAAGCTTCCAGAATAGACATATTTCTACCATCATAAAGCATTTTAGTTTCAGTCATACCAACATCCATCTTAACAGATCCCCCATTAACAGTACTCTCATCCTTCTTTAGAGGATTACCATAAACATCACATTTTGAAGATAATTCAAACAGATCCTCCAAATTCTCATTAATCAATCTAGCTTTCCAATTATCCCCCAACAAATTTCTCAGATACTGAATATGAACATCAGACAGAATAGGAGGATCCAACATACCTACACCAGCAAACCCTAGCCCAGTCTTCACATCAGAAACCCTAGGCTTCAGATCCATCTCCATATCGCTATCAACAGACTTCTGGAAAAAACTATGATCAGTAGAAACTTGCTGCATCCAATCCTTACCAAACATACCATTCAAATACTCTAAATCCCCTGAGGTCAGCGAACAAACTTCAGTAATACCTCCCCTTGACCTAGACAGAATAAACCTACCATCCCCCACATCCTTGAGATCCAGGCTATAACCCAAATCAGCAGATAAATCAGGTGGAACCGCCGGAGGAGCCTCCGGCAACACAACCCCAGCAGGAGAAACCATAATCGTGCACTGTGAAGATTCCACCACCTTCAAAGATGACGGAACAGTGAAACACGACGAAGAAAAGAAGAAGAAAGGGTTAAAAAAATGACGGGAAAAGAAAACGGAGAAGAAACAGTGATATCGCCAAAATTGCCCAATATCAGCTTCATATCCTTTATCTGAGTCTGTTGCATGATCAGATATCTTATGGCTTTCCCGTTACTCAATTCGGATGCCCGAAACTTCAAATGCACCGATAGTTACGTCCTTTAAAACTCGAGTCTTTTGTTGTGTACGAATCTCTATGTGATTGTCGCATCGTGAGTTCGATTACCTTTCGATCAGCTTCATATCCTTTATCTGAGTCTGATGCATGATCAGATATCTTATGGCTTTCCCGTTCCTCAATTCGGATGCCCGAAACTTCAAATGCACCGATAGTTACGTCCTTTAAAACTCGAGTCTTTTCTTGTGTACTAATCTCTTTATGATTGTCGCATCGTGAGTCCGATTACCGTTCGATCACCTTCGTATCCTTTATCTGAGTCTGTTGCATGATAAGATATCTTATGGCCTTCCAGTTCCTCAATTCGGATGCCCAAAACTTCAAATGTACCGATAGTAACGTCCTTTAAAACTCGAGTCTTTTCTTATGTACGAATCTCTATATGATTGTCGCATCGTGAGTCCGATTACCGTTCGATCACCTTCATATCCTTTATCTGAGTCTGTTGCATGATCAGATATCTTATGGCCTTCCAGTTCCTCAATTCGGATGCAAAAAACTTCTAATGTACCGATTGTTACGTCCTTTAACACTCGAGTCTTTTGTTGTGTACGAATCTCTATGTGATTGTCGCATCGTGAGTCCGATTACCGTTCGATCACCTTCATATCCTTTATCTGAGTCTGTTGCATGATCAGATATCTTATGGCCTACCAGTTCCTCAATTCGGATGCCCAAAACTTCAAATGTACCGATTGTTACGTCCTTTAAAACTCGAGTCTTTTGTTGTGTACGAATCTCTATGTGATTGTCACATCGTGAGTCCGATTACCGTTCGATCACCTTCATATCCTTTATCTAAGTCTGTTGCATGATCAGATATCTTATGGCCTACCAGTTCCTCAATTCGAATGCCCAAAACTTCAAATGTACCGATTGTTACGTCCTTTAAAACTCGAGTCTTTTGTTGTGTACGAACCTCTATGTAATTGTCGCATCGTGAGTCCGATTACCTTTCAATCAGCTTCATATCCTTTATCTGAGTCTGTTGCATGATCAGATATCTTATGGCTTTCCCGTTCCTCAATTCAGATGCCCGAAACTTCAAATGCACCGATAGTTACGTCCTTTAAAACTCGAGTCTTTTGTTGTGTACGAATCTCTATGTGATTGTCGCATCGTGAGTCCGATTACCTTTCGATCAGCTTCATATCCTTTATCTGAGTCTGATGCATGATCAGATATCTTATGGCTTTCCCGTTCCTCAATTCGGATGCCCGAAACTTCAAATGCACCGATAGTTACGTCCTTTAAAACTCGAGTCTTTTCTTGTGTACTAATCTCTTTATGATTGTCGCATCGTGAGTCCGATTACCGTTCGATCACCTTCGTATCGTTTATTAGATTCTGTTGCATGATCAGATATTTTATGGCCTTCCAGTTCCTCAATTCGGATGCCCAAAACTTCAAATGTACCGATAGTTACGTCCTTTAAAACTCGAGTCTTTTCTTGTGTACGAATCTCTATATGATTGTCGCATCGTGAGTCCGATTACCATTCGATCACCTTCATATCCTTTATCTGAGTCTGCTGCATGATCAGATATCTTATGGCCTTCCAGTTCCTCAATTCGGATGCCCAAAACTTCAAATGTACCGATTGTTACGTCTACGTCCATTAAAACTCGATTCTTTTCTTGTGTACGAATCTCTATATGACTGTCGCACTGTTATTCCGATTACCGTTCGATCAGCTTCATATCCTTTATCTGAGTCTGTTGCATGATCAGATATCTTATGGCTTTCCCGTTCCTCAATTCGGATGCCCGAAACTTCAAATGCACCGATAGTTACGTCCTTTAAAACTCGAGTCTTTTCTTGTGTACGAATCTCTATATGATTGTTGCATCGTGAGTCCGATTACCGTTTGATCAACTTCATATCCTTTATCTGAGTCTGTTACATGATCAGATATCTTATGGCCTTCCAGTTCCTCAATTCGGATGCCCAAAACTTCAAATGTACCGATTGTTACGTCCTTTAAAACTCGAGTCTTTTGTTGTGTACAAATCTCTACGTCATTGTCGCATTGTTAGTCCGATTACCGTTCGATCAGCTTCATATCCTTTATCTGAGTCTGTTGCATGATCAGATAACTTATGGCTTTCCCGTACCTCAATTCAGATGCCCGAAACTTCAAACTCACCGATAGTTACGTCCTTTAAAACTCGAGTCTTTTCTTATGTACGAATCTCTATATGATTGTAGCATCGTGAGTCCGATTACCGTTCGATCACTTTCATATCCTTTATCTGAGTCTGTTGCATGATCAGATATCTTATGGCGTACCAGTTCCTCAATTCGGATGCCCAAAACTTCAAATGTACCGATTGTTACGTCCTTTAAAACTCGAGTCTTTTGTTGTGTACGAATCTCTATGTGATCGTTGCATCGTGAGTCCGATTACCGTTCGATCACCTTCATATCCTTTATCTGAGTCTGTTGCATGATCAGATATCTTATGGCCTACCAGTTCCTCAATTCGGATGCCCAAAACTTCAAATGTACATATTGTTACGTCCTTTAAAACTCGAGTCTTTTGTTGTGTACGAATCTCTATGTGATTGTCGCATCGTGAGTCCGATTACCTTTCGATCTGCTTCATATCCTTTATCTGAGTCTGTTGCATGATCAGATATCTTATGGCTTTCCCGTTCCTCAATTCGGATGCCCGAAACTTCAAATGCACCGATAGTTACGTCCTTTAAAACTCGAGTCTTTTGTTTTGTACGAATCTCTATGTGATTGTCAAATCGTGAGTCCGATTACCTTTCGATCAGCTTCATATCCTTTATCCGAGTCTGATGCATGATCAAATATCTTATGGCTTTCCCGTTCCCCAATTCGGATGCCCGAAACTTCAAATGCACCGATAGTTACGTCCTTTAAAACTCGAGTCTTTTCTTGTGTACTAATCTCTTTATGATTGTCGCATCGTGACTCCGATTACCGTTTGATCACCTTCGTATCGTTTATTAGAGTCTGTTGCATGATCAGATATCTTATGGCCTTCCATCCTCAATTCGGATGCCCAAAAATTCAAATGCAACGATAGTTACGTCCATTAAAACTCGATTCTTTTCTTGTGTACGAATCTCTATATGACTGTCGCACTGTTATTCCGATTACCGTTCGATTAGCTTCATATCCTTTTTCTGAGTCTGTTGGATGATCAGATATCTTATGGCTTTCCCGTTCCTCAATTCGGATGCCCGAAACTTCAAATGCACCGATAGTTACGTCCTTTAAAACTCGAGTCTTTTCTTGTGTACGAATCTCTATATGATTGTCGCATCGTGAGTCCGATTACCGTTCGATCAACTTCATATCCTTTTTCTGAATCTGTAACATGATCAGATATCTTATGGCCTTCCAGTTCCTCAATTCGGATGCCCAAAACTTCAAATGTACCGATTGTTACGTCCTTTAAAACTCGAGTCTTTTCTTGTGTACAAATCTCTACGTCATTGTCGCATTGTTAGTCCGATTGCCGTTCGATCAGCTTCATATCCTTTATCTGAGTCTGTTGCATGATCAGATAACTTATGGCTTTCCCGTTCCTCAATTCAGATGCCCGAAACTTCAAATTCACCGATAGTTACGTGCTTTAAAACTCGAGTCTTTTCTTGTGTACGAATCTCTATATGATTGTAGCATCGTGATTACGATTACCGTTCGATCACCTTCATATCCTTTATCTGAGTCTTTTGCATGATCAGATATCTTATGGCCTACCAGTTCCTCAATTCGGATGCCCAAAACTTCATATGTAAAGATTGTTACGTCCTTTAAAACTCGAGTCTTTTGTTGTGTACGAATCTCTATTTGATTGTCGCATCGTGAGTCCGATTACCGTTCGATCACCTTCATATCCTTTATCTGAGTCTGTTGCATGATCAGATATCTTATGGCCTACCAGTTCCTCAATTCGGATGTCCAAAACTTCAAATGTACAGATTGTTACGTCCTTTAAAACTCGAGTCTTTTGTTGTGTACGAATCTCTATGTGATTGTCGCATCGTTAGTCCGATTACCTTTCGATCAGCTTCATATCCTTTATCTGAGTCTGTTGCATGATCAGATAACTTATGGCTTTCCCGTTCCTCAATTCGAATGCCCGAAACTTCAAATGCACCGATAGTTACGTCCTTTAAAACTCGAGTCTTTTGTTGTGTACGAATCTCTATGTGATTGTCGCATCGTGAGTCCAATTACCTTTCGATCAGCTTCATATCCTTTATCCGAGTCTGATGCATGATCAGATATCTTATGGCTTTCCAGTTCCTCAATTCGGATGCCCGAAACTTCAAATGCATCGATAGTTACGTCCTTTAAAACTTGAGTCTTTTCTTGTGCACTAATCTCTTTATGATTGTCGCATCGTGAGTCCGATTACCGTTCGATCACCTTCGTATCCTTTATCTGAGTCTGTTGCATGATCAGATATCTTATGGCTTTCCCGTTCCTCAATTCGGATGCCCGAAACTTCAAATGCACCGATAGTTACGTCCTTTAAAACTCGAGTCTTTTCTTGTGTACTAATCTCTTTATGATTGTCGCATCGTGAGTCCGATTACCGTTCGATCACCTTAGTATCGTTTATTAGAGTCTGTTGCATGATCAGATATCATATGGCCTTCCAGTTCCTCAATTCGGATGCCCAAAACTTCAAATGTACCGATAGTTACGTCCTTTAAAACTCGAGTCTTTTCTTGTGTACGAATCTCTATATGATTGTCGCATCGTGAGTCCGATTACCATTCGATCACCTTCATTTCCTTTATCTGAGTCTGCTGCATGATCAGATATCTTATGGCCTTCCAGTTCCTCAATTCGGATGCCCAAAACTTCAAATGTACCGATTGTTACGTCTACGTCCATTAAAACTCGATTCTTTTCTTGTGTACGAATCTCTATATGACTGTCGCACTGTTATTCCGATTACCGTTCGATCAGCTTCATATCCTTTATCTGAGTCTGTTGCATGATCAAATATCTTATGGCTTTCCCGTTCCTCAATTCGGATGCCCGAAACTTCAAATGCACCGATAGTTACGTCCTTTAAAACACGAGTCTTTTCTTGGGTACGAATCTCTATATGATTGTTGCATCGTGAGTCCGATTACTGTTTATTCAACTTCATATCCTTTATCTGAGTCTGTAGCATGATCAGATATCTTATGGCCTTCCAGTTCCTCAATTCGGATGCCCAAAACTTCAAATGTACCGATTGTTACGTCCTTTAAAACTCGAGTCTTTTGTTGTGTACGAATCTCTATGTGATTGTCGCATCGTGAGTCCGATTACCGTTCGATCACCTTCATATCCTTTATCTGAGTCTGTTGCATGATCAGATATCTTATGGCCTACCAGTTCCTCAATTCGGATGCCCAAAACTTCAAATGTACATATTGTTACGTCCTTTAAAACTCGAGTCTTTTGTTGTGTACGAATCTCTATGTGATTGTCGCATCGAGAGTCCGATTACCTTTCGATCTGCTTCATATCCTTTATCTGAGTCTGTTGCATGATCAGATATCTTATGGCTTTCCCGTTCCTCAATTCGGATGCCCGAAACTTCAAATGCACCGATAGTTACGTCCTTTAAAACTCGAGTCTTTTGTTTTGTACGAATCTCTATGTGATTGTCAAATCGTGAGTCCGATTACCTTTCGATCAGCTTCATATCCTTTATCCGAGTCTGATGCATGATCAAATATCTTATGGCTTTCCCGTTCCTCAATTCGGATGCCCGAAACTTCAAATGCACCGATAGTTACGTCCTTTAAAACTCGAGTCTTTTCTTGTGTACTAATCTCTTTATGATTGTCGCATCGTGACTCCGATTACCGTTCGATCACCTTCGTATCGTTTATTAGATTCTGTTGCATGATCAGATATCTTATGTCCTTCCATCCTCAATTCGGATGCCCAAAAATTCAAATGCAACGATAGTTACGTCCATTAAAACTCGATTCTTTTCTTGTGTACGAATCTCTATATGACTGTCGCACTGTTATTCCGATTACCGTTCGATCAGCTTCATATCCTTTATCTGAGTCTGTTGGATGATCAGATATCTTATGGCTTTCCCGTTCCTCAATTCGGATGCCCGAAACTTCAAATGCACCGATAGTTACGTCCTTTAAAACTCGAGTCTTTTCTTGTGTACGAATCTCTATATGATTGTCGCATCGTGAGTCCGATTACCGTTCGATCAACTTCATATCCTTTTTCTGAATCTGTAACATGATCAGATATCTTATGGCCTTCCAGTTCCTCAATTCGGATGCCCAAAACTTCAAATGTACCGATTGTTACGTCCTTTAAAACTCGAGTCTTTTCTTGTGTACAAATCTCTATGTCATTGTCGCATTGTTAGTCCGATTGCCGTTCGATCAGCTTCATATCCTTTATCTGAGTCTGTTGCATGATCAGATAACTTATGGCTTTCCCGTTCCTCAATTCAGATGCCCGAAACTTCAAATTCACCGATAGTTACGTGCTTTAAAACTCGAGTCTTTTCTTGTGTACGAATCTCTATATGATTGTAGCATCGTGATTACGATTACCGTTCGATCACCTTCATATCCTTTATCTGAGTCTTTTGCATGATCAGATATCTTATGGCCTACCAGTTCCTCAATTCGGATGCCCAAAACTTCATATGTAAAGATTGTTACGTCCTTTAAAACTCGAGTCTTTTGTTGTGTACGAATCTCTATGTGATTGTCGCATCGTGAGTCCGATTACCGTTCGATCACCTTCATATCCTTTATCTGAGTCTGTTGCATGATCAGATATCTTATGGCCTACCAGTTCCTCAATTCGGATGTCCAAAACTTCAAATGTACAGATTGTTACGTCCTTTAAAACTCGAGTCTTTTGTTGTGTACGAATCTCTATGTGATTGTCGCATCGTAAGTCCGATTACCTTTCGATCAGCTTCATATCCTTTATCTGAGTCTGTTGCATGATCAGATAACTTATGGCTTTCCCGTTCCTCAATTCGAATGCCCGAAACTTCAAATGCACCGATAGTTACGTCCTTTAAAACTCGAGTCTTTTGTTGTGTTCGAATCTCTATGTGATTGTCGCATCGTGACTCCAATTACCTTTCGATCAGCTTCATATCCTTTATCCGAGTCTGATGCATGATCAGATATCTTATGGCTTTCCAGGTCCTCAATTCGGATGCCCAAAACTTCAAATGTTTAAAATTCGAGTCTTTTGTTGTGTACGAATCTCTATGTGATTGTCGCATCGTGAGTCCGATTACCTTTCGATCAGCTTCATATCCTTTATCTGAGTCTGATGCATGATCAGATATTTTATGGCTTTCCCGTTCCTCAATTCGGATGCCCGAAACTTCAAATGCACCGATAGTTACGTCCTTTAAAACTCGAGTCTTTTCTTGTGTACTAATCTCTTTATGATTGTCGCATCGTGAGTCCGATTACCGTTCGATCACCTTAGTATCGTTTATTAGAGTCTGTTGCATGATCAGATATCATATGGCCTTCCAGTTCCTCAATTCGGATGCCCAAAACTTCAAATGTACCGATAGTTACGTCCTTTAAAACTCGAGTCTTTTCTTGTGTACGAATCTCTATATGATTGTCGCATCGTGAGTCCGATTACCATTCGATCACCTTCATTTCCTTTATCTAAGTCTGCTGCATGATCAGATATCTTATGGCCTTCCAGTTCCTCAATTCGGATGCCCAAAACTTCAAATGTACCGATTGTTACATCTACGTCCATTAAAACTCGATTCTTTTCTTGTGTACGAATCTCTATATGACTGTCGCACTGTTATTCCGATTACCGTTCGATCAGCTTCATATCCTTTATCTGAGTCTCTTGCATGATCAGATATCTTATGGCTTTCCCGTTCCTCAATTCGGATGCCCGAAACTTCAAATGCACCGATAGTTACGTCCTTTAAAACACGAGTCTTTTCTTGGGTACGAATCTCTATATGATTGTTGCATCGTGAGTCCGATTACTGTTTATTCAACTTCATATCCTTTATCTGAGTCTGTAGCATGATCAGATATCTTATGGCCTTCCAGTTCCTCAATTCGGATGCCCAAAACTTCAAATGTACCGATTGTTACGTCCTTTAAAACTCGAGTCTTTTGTTGTGTACGAATCTCTATGTGATTGTCGCATCGTGAGTCCGATTACCGTTCAATCACCTTCATATCCTTTATCTGAGTCTGTTGCATGATCAGATATCTTATGGCCTACCAGTTCCTCAATTCGGATGCCCAAAACTTCAAATGTACATATTGTTACGTCCTTTAAAACTCGAGTCTTTTGTTGTGTACGAATCTCTATGTGATTGTCGCATCGAGAGTCCGATTACCTTTCGATCTACTTCATATCCTTTATCTGAGTCTGTTGCATGATCAGATATCTTATGGCTTTCCCGTTCCTCAATTCGGATGCCCGAAACTTCAAATGCACCGATAGTTATGTCCTTTAAAACTCGAGTCTTTTGTTTTGTACGAATCTCTATGTGATTGTCAAATCGTGAGTCCGATTACCTTTCGATCAGCTTCATATCCTTTATCCGACTCTGATGCATGATCAAATATCTTATGGCTTTCCCGTTCCTCAATTCGGATGCCCGAAACTTCAAATGCACCGATAGTTACGTCCTTTAAAACTCGAGTCTTTTCTTGTGTACTAATCTCTTTATGATTGTCGCATCGTGACTCCGATTACCGTTCGATCACCTTCGTATCGTTTATTAGATTCTGTTGCATGATCAGATATCTTATGTCCTTCCATCCTCAATTCGGATGCCCAAAAATTCAAATGCAACGATAGTTACGTCCATTAAAACTCGATTCTTTTCTTGTGTACGAATCTCTATATGACTGTCGCACTGTTATTCCGATTACCGTTCGATCAGCTTCATATCCTTTATCTGAGTCTGTTGGATGATCAGATATCTTATGGCTTTCCCGTTCCTCAATTCGGATGCCCGAAACTTCAAATGCACCGATAGTTACGTCCTTTAAAACTCGAGTCTTTTCTTGGGTACGAATCTCTATATGATTGTTGCATCGTGAGTCCGATTACTGTTTATTCAACTTCATATCCTTTATCTGAGTCTGTAGCATGATCAGATATCTTATGGCCTTCCAGTTCCTCAATTCGGATGCCCAAAACTTCAAATGTACCGATTGTTACGTCCTTTAAAACTCGAGTCTTTTGTTGTGTACAAATCTCTACGTCATTCTCGCATTGTTAGTCCGATTACCGTTCGATCAGCTTCATATCCTTTATCTGAGTCTGTTGCATGGTCAGATAACTTATGGCTTTCCCGTTCCTCTATTCAGATGCCTGAAACTTCAAATTCACCGATAGTTACGTCCTTTAATACTCGAGTCTTTTCTTATGTACGAATCTCTATATGATTGTAGCATCGTGAGTCCGATTACCGTTCGATCACCTTCATATCCTTTATCTGAGTCTGTTGCATGATCAGATATCTTATGGCCTACCAGTTCCTCAATTCGGATGCCCAAAACTTCAAATGTACCGATTGTTACGTCCTTTAAAACTCGAGTCTTTTGTTGTGTACGAATCTCTATGTGATTGTCGCATCGTGAGTCCGATTACCGTTCGATCACCTTCATATCCTTTATCTGAGTCTGTTGCATGATCAGATATCTTATGGCCTACCAGTTCCTCAATTCGGATGCCCAAAACTTCAAATGTACATATTGTTACGTCCTTTAAAACTCGAGTCTTTTGTTGTGTACGAATCTCTATGTGATTGTCGCATCGAGAGTCCGATTACCTTTCGATCTGCTTCATATCCTTTATCTGAGTCTGTTGCATGATCAGATATCTTATGGCTTTCCCGTTCCTCAATTCGGATGCCCGAAACTTCAAATGCACCGATAGTTACGTCCTTTAAAACTCGAGTCTTTTGTTTTGTACGAATCTCTATGTGATTGTCAAATCGTGAGTCCGATTACCTTTCGATCAGCTTCCTATCCTTTATCCGAGTCTGATGCATGATCAAATATCTTATGGCTTTCCCGTTCCTCAATTCGGATGCCCGAAACTTCAAATGCACCGATAGTTACGTCCTTTAAAACTCGAGTCTTTTCTTGTGTACTAATCTCTTTATGATTGTCGCATCGTGACTCCGATTACCGTTCGATCACCTTCGTATCGTTTATTAGATTCTGTTGCATGATCAGATATCTTATGGCCTTCCATCCTCAATTCGGATGCCCAAAAATTCAAATGCAACGATAGTTACGTCCATTAAAACTCGATTCTTTTCTTGTGTACGAATCTCTATATGACTGTCGCACTGTTATTCCGATTACCGTTCGATCAGCTTCATATCCTTTATCTGAGTCTGTTGGATGATCAGATATCTTATGGCTTTCCCGTTCCTCAATTCGGATGCCCGAAACTTCAAATGCACCGATAGTTACGTCCTTTAAAACTCGAGTCTTTTCTTGTGTACGAATCTCTATATGATTGTCGCATCGTGAGTCCGATTACCGTTCGATCAACTTCATATCCTTTTTCTGAATCTGTAACATGATCAGATATCTTATGGCCTTCCAGTTCCTCAATTCGGATGCCCAAAACTTCAAATGTACCGATTGTTACGTCCTTTAAAACTCGAGTCTTTTCTTGTGTACAAATCTCTACGTCATTGTCGCATTGTTAGTCCGATTGCCGTTCGATCAGCTTCATATCCTTTATCTGAGTCTGTTGCATGATCAGATAACTTATGGCTTTCCCGTTCCTCAATTCAGATGCCCGAAACTTCAAATTCACCGATAGTTACGTGCTTTAAAACTCGAGTCTTTTCTTGTGTACGAATCTCTATATGATTGTAGCATCGTGATTACGATTACCGTTCGATCACCTTCATATCCTTTATCTGAGTCTTTTGCATGATCAGATATCTTATGGCCTACCAGTTCCTCAATTCGGATGCCCAAAACTTCATATGTAAAGATTGTTACGTCCTTTAAAACTCGAGTCTTTTGTTGTGTACGAATCTCTATTTGATTGTCGCATCGTGAGTCCGATTACCGTTCGATCACCTTCATATCCTTTATCTGAGTCTGTTGCATGATCAGATATCTTATGGCCTACCAGTTCCTCAATTCGGATGCCCAAAACTTCAAATGTACAGATTGTTACGTCCTTTAAAACTCGAGTCTTTTGTTGTGTACGAATCTCTATGTGATTGTCACATCGTAAGTCCGATTACCTTTCGATCAGCTTCATATCCTTTATCTGAGTCTGTTGCATGATCAGATAACTTATGGCTTTCCCGTTCCTCAATTCGAATGCCCGAAACTTCAAATGCACCGATAGTTACGTCCTTTAAAACTCGAGTCTTTTGTTGTGTACGAATCTCTATGTGATTGTCGCATCGTGAGTCCAATTACCTTTCGATCAGCTTCATATCCTTTATCCAAGTCTGATGCATGATCAGATATCTTATGGCTTTCCAGTTCCTCAATTCGGATGCCCGAAACTTCAAATGCATCGATAGTTACGTCCTTTAAAACTCGAGTCTTTTCTTGTGTACTAGTCTCTTTATGATTGTCGCATCGTGAGTCCGATTACCGTTCGATCACCTTCGTATCCTTTATCTGAGTCTGTTGCATGATCAGATATCTTATGGCCTTCCTTCCTCAATTCGGATGCCCAAAAATTCAAATGCACCGATAGTTACGTCCATTAAAACTCGATTCTTTTCTTGTGTACGAATCTCTATATGACTATCGCACTGTTATTCCCACTACCGTTCGATCAGCTTCATATCCTTTATCTGAGTCTGTTGCATGATCAGATATCTTATCGCTTTCCCATTCCTCAATTCGGATGCCCGAAACTTCAAATGCACCGATAGTTACGTCACTTAAAACTCGAGACTTGTCTTGTGTACGAATCTCTATATGATTGTCGCATCGTGAGTCCGATTACCGTTCGATCAACTTCATATCCTTTATCTGAGTCTGTAGCATGATCAGATATCTTATGGCCTTCCAGTTCCTCAATTCGGATGCCCAAAACTTCAAATGTACTGATTGTTACGTCCTTTAAAACTCAGGTCTTTTCTTGTGTACAAATCTCTACGTCATTGTCGCATTGTTAGTCCGATTACCGTTCGATCAGCCTCATATCCTTTATCTAAGTCTATTGCATGATCAGATATCTTATGGCTTTCCCGTTCCTCAATTCAGATGCCCGAAACTTCAAATTCACCGATAGTTACGTCCTTTAAAACTCTAGTCTTTTCTTGTGTACGAATCTCTATATGATTGTCGCATCGTGAGTCCGATTACCGTTCGATCACCTTCATATCCTTTATCTTAGTCTGTTACATGATCAAATATCTTATGGCCTACCAGTTCCTCAATTCGGATGCCCAAAACTTAAAATGTACCGATTGTTACGTCCTTTAAAACTCGAGTCTTTTGTTTCGTACGAATCTCTATGTGATTGTCGCATCGTGAGTCCGATTACCTTTCGATCAGCTTCATATCCTTTATCTGAGTCTGTTGCATGATCAGATATCTTATGGCTTTCTTGTTCCTCAATTCGGATGCCCGAAACTTCAAATGCACCGATAGTTACGTCCTTTAAAACTCGAGTCTTTTATTGTGTACGAATCTCTATGTGATTGTCGCATCGTGAGTCCGATTACCTTTCGATCAGCTTCATATCCTTTATCTGAGTCTGTTGCATGATCAAATATCTTATGGCCTACCAGTTCCTCAATTCGGATGCCCAAAACTTAAAATGTACCGATTGTTACGTCCTTTAAAACTCGAGTCTTTTGTTGTGTACGAATCTCTATGTGATTGTCGCATCGTGAGTCCGATTACCTTTCGATCAGCTTCATATCCTTTATCTGAGTCTGTTGCATGATCAGATATCTTATGGCTTTCTCGTTCCTCAATTCGGATGCCCGAAACTTCAAATGCACCGATAGTTACGTCCTTTAAAACTCGAGTCTTTTGTTGTGTACGAATCACTATGTGATTGTCGCATCGTGAGTCCGATTACCATTCGATCAGCTTCATATCCTTTATCTGAGTCTGTTGCATGATCAGATAACTTATGGCTTTCCCGTTCCTCAATTCAGATGCCCGAAACTTCAAATGCACCGATAGTTACGTCCTTTAAAACTCGAGTGTTTTGTTGTGTACGAATCTCTATGTGATTGTCGCATCGTGAGTCCGATTACCTTTCGATCAGCTTCATATCCTTTATCTGAGTTTGATGCATGATCAGATATCTTATGGCTTTCCCGTTCCTCAATTCGGATGCCCGAAACTTCAAATGCACCAATAGTTACGTCCTTTAAAACTCGAGTCTTTTCTTGTGTACTAATCTCTTAATGATTGTCGCATCGTGAGTCCGATTACCGTTCGATCACCTTCGTATCCTTTATCTGAGTCTGTTGCAAGATCAGATATCTTATGGCCTTCTAGTTCCTCAATTCGGATGCCCAGAACTTCAAATGTACCGATAGTTACGTCCTTTAAAACTCGAGTCTTTTCTTGTGTACGAATCTCTATATGATTGTCGCATCGTGAGTCTGATTACCGTTCAATCACCTTCATATCCTTTATCTGAGTCTGTTGCATGATCAGATATTTTATGGCCTTCCAGTTCCTCAATTCGGATGCCCAAAACTTCAAATGTAACGATTGTTATGTCCTTTAAAACTCGAGTCTTTTCTTGTGTACGAATCTCTATATGATTGTCGCATCGTGAGTCCGATTACCGTTCGATCACCTTCATATCCTTTATCTGAGTTTGTTGCATGATCAGATATGTTCTGGCCTTCCAGTTCCTCAATTCGGATGCCCAAAACTTCAAATGTACCGATAGTTACGTCCTTTAAAACTCGATTCTTTTCTTGTGTACGAATCTCTATATGATTGTCGCACTGTTATTCCGATTACCGTTCGATCAGCTTCATATCTTTTATCTGAGTCTGTTGCATGATCAGATATCTTATGGCTTTCCCGTTCCTTAATTCGGATGCCCAAAACTTCAAATGCACCGATAGTTACGTCCTTTAAAACTCGAATCTTTTCTTGTGTACGAGTCTCTTTATGATTGTCGCATCGTGAGTCCGATTACCGTTCGATCTCCTTCATATCCCTTATCTGAGTTTGTTGCATGATATGATATCTTCTGGCCTTCGAGTTCCTCAATTCGGATGCCCAAAACTTCATATGTACCGATAGTTATGTCCTTTAAAACTCGATTCTTTTCTTGTGTACGAACCTCTATATGATTGTCGCACTGTTATTCCGATTTACCGTTCGATCAGCTTCATATCCTTTATCTGAGTCTGTTGCATGATCAGATATCTTATGGCTTTCCCGTTCCTTAATTCGGATACCCAAAACTTCAAATGCACCGATAGTTACGTCCTTTAAAACTCGAGTCTTTTCTTGTGTACGAATCTCTATATGATTGTCGCATCATGAGTCCGATTACCGTTCAATCACCTTCATATCCTTTATCTGAGTCTGTTGCTTGATCATAAGTCTTATGGCTTTCCCGTTCCTCAATTCAGATGCCCGAAACTTCAAATTCACCGATAGTTACGTCCTTTAAAACTCGAGTCTTTTCTTGTGTACGAATCTCTATATGATTGTCGCATCGTGAGTCCGATTACCGTTCAATCACCTTCATATCCTTTATCTGAGTGTGTTGCATGATCAGATATCTTATGGCCTTCCAGTTCCTCAATTCAGATGCCCAAAATTCAAATGCACCGATAGTTACGTCCATTAAAACTCGATTCTTTTCTTGTGTACGAATCTCTATATGACTGTCGCACTGTTATTCCGATTACCGTTCGATCAGCTTCATATCCTTTATCTGAGTCTGTTGCATGATCAGATATCTTATGGCTTTTCCGTTCCTCAATTCGGATGCCCAAAACCTCAAATGTACCGATTGTTACGTCCTTTAAAACTCGAGTCATTCCTTGTGTACAAATCTCTACGTCATTATCGCATCGTTAGTCCGACTACCGTGGATCAGCTTCATATCCATTATCTGAGTCTGTTGCATGGTCAGAAATCTTATGGCCTTCTCGTTTCTCCATTCGGGTGCCCGAAACTTCAAATGCACCGATAGTAACGTGCTTGAAAACTCGAGTCTTTTCTTGTGTACGAATCTCTATATCATTGTCGCATCGTGTGTCCGATTATCGTTCGGTCACCTTCCTATCATTTATCTGAGTTTGTTGCATGATCAGATATCTTATGGCCTTCCTGTTCCTCAATTCGGATGCCCAAAACTTCAAATATACCGATTGTTACGTCCTTTAAAACTCGAGTCTTTTCTTGTGTACAAATCTCTACGTCATTGTCGCATCGTTAGTCCGATTACCGTTCGATCAGCTTCATATCCATTATCTGAGTCTGTTGCACGGTCAGATATCTTATGGCCTTCTCGTTCCTCCATTCGGGTGCCCGAAAATTCAAATGTACCGATAGTTACGTCCTTTAAAACTCGAGTCTTTTCTTGTGTACGAATCTCTATATCATTGTCGCATCGTGTGTCCGATTATCGTTCGGTCACCTTCGTATCCTTTATCTGAGTTTGTTGCGTGATCAGATATCTTATGGCGTTCTCGTTCCTCCATTCGGGTGCCTGAAACTTCAAATGTATCGATAGTTACGTCCCTTAAAACTCGAGTCTTTTCTTGTGTACGAATCTCTATATCATTGTCGCATCGTCTGTCCGATTATCGTTCGGTCACCTTCATATCTTTTATCTGAGTTTGTTGCATGATCAGATCTCTTATGGCCTTCCTGTTCGGTCACCTTTGTAACATTTATCTAAGTTTGTTACATGTTCAGATATCTTATAGCCTTCCGGTTCATCCATTCGGGTGCCCGAAACTTCAAATGTATCGATAGTTACGTCCTTTAAAACTCGAGTCTTTTCTTGTGTGTGAATCTCTATGTGATTGTCGCATCGTGAGTCCGATTACCGTCCAGTCACCTTTGTATCCTTTATCTGAGTTTGTTGCATGATCCGATATCTTATGGCCTTCCCGTCCCTCCATTCGGGTACCCGAAACTACAAATGTATCGATAGTTTCGTCCTTTAAAACTCGAGTCTTTTCTTATGTACGAATCTCTATGTCATTGTCGCATCGTGAGTCCGATTACCGTCCTATCACCTTCTTATCCTGTATTTGAGTTTGTTTCATGATCAGATATCTTATGGCCTTCCCGTTCCTCAATTCGGATGCCCAAAACTTCAAATGTACCGATTGTTACGTCCTTTAAAACTCGAGTCTTTTTTTGTGTACAAATCTCCACGTCATTGTCGCATCGTTAGTCCGACTACCGTGGATCAGCTTCATATCCATTATCTGAGTCTGTTTCACGGTCAGATATCTTATGGCCTTCTCGTTCCTCCATTCGGGTGCCTGAAACTTCAAATGTACCATAGTTACGTCCTTTAAAACTCGAGTCTTTTCTTGTGTACGAATCTCTATATCATTGTCGCATCGTGTGTCCGATTATCGTTCGGTCACCTTCGTATCCTTTATCTGAGTTTGTTACATGATCAGATATCTTGTAGCCTTCCGGTTCATCCATTCGGGTGCCCGAAACTTCAAATGTATCGATAGTTACGTCCTTTAAAACTCGAGTCTTTTCTTGTGTACGAATCTCTATGTCATTGTCGCATCGTGAGTCCGATTACCGTCCTATCACATTCTTATCCTTTATTTGAGTTTGTTGCATGATCAGATATCTTATGGCCTTCCCGTTCCTCAATTCGGATTCCCAAAACTTCAAATGTACCAATTGTTACGTCCTTTAAAACTCGACTTTTTTCTTATGTACGAATCTCTATGTCATTGTCGCATTGTGAGTCCGATTACCATCCTATCACCTTCACATCCTGTATTTGAGTTGGTTTCATAATCAGATATCTTATGGCCTTCTCGTTCCTCCATTCGGGTGCCCGAAACTTCAAATGTACCGATAGTTACGTCCTTTAAAACTCGAGTCTTTTCTTGTGTAGGAATCTCTATGTCATTGTCGCATCGTGTGTCCGATTATCGTTCGGTCACCTTTGTATCATTTATCTGAGTTTGTTGCATGATCAGATATCTTATGGCCTTCCGGTTCCTCAATTCGGATGCCCAAAACTTCAAATGTACCGATAGTTACGTCCTTTAAAACTCGAGTATTTTCTTGTGTACGAATCTCTATATCATTGCGATGCGATGTGTGCGATTATCGTTCGGTCACCTTCGTATCCTTTATCTGAGTTTGTTACATGATCAGATGTCTTATAGCCTTCCCGTTCATCCATTCGGGTGCCTGAAACTTCAAATGTATCGATAGTTACGTCCTTTAAAACTCGAGTCTTTTCTTGTGTACGAATCTCTATGTCATTTTCGCATCGTGAGTCCGATTACCGTCCTATCACGTTCTTATCCTTTATTTGAGTTTGTTGCATGATCAGATATCTTATGGCCTTCCCGTTCCTCAATTCGGATGCCCAAACCGTCAAATGTACCGATTGTTACGTCCTTTATAACTCGACTCTTTTCTTATGTACGAATCTCTGTGTCATTGTCGCATCGTGAGACCGATTACCGTTCTATCACCTTCTCATCCTGTATTTGAGTTTGTTTCATAATCAGATATCTTATGGCCTTCCCGTTCCTCAATTCGGATGCCCAAAACTTCAAATGTACCGATTGTTACGTCCTTTAAAACTCGAGCCTTTTCTTATGTACAAATCTCTATGTCATTGTCGCATCGTGAGTCCGATTACTGTCCTATCACCTTCTCATCCTGTATCTGAGTTTGTTTCATGATCAGATATCTTATGGCCTTCCCGTTCCTCAATTCGGATGCCCAAAACTTCAAATGTACCGATTGTTACGTCCTTTAAAACTCAAGCCTTTTCTTATGTACAAATCTCTATGTCATTGTCGCATCGTGAGTCCGATTACTGTCCTATCACCTTCTCATCCTGTATTTCAGTTTGTTTCATGATCAGATATCTTATGGCCTTCCCGTTCCTCAATTCGGATGCCCAAAACCTCAAATGTACCGATTGTTACGTCCTTTAAAACTCAAATCTTTCCTTGTGTACAAATCTCTACGTCATTATCGCATCGTTAGTCCAACTACCGTGGATCAGCTTCATATCCATTATCTGAGTCTGTTGCACGGTCAGATATCTTATGGACTTCTCGTTTCTCCATTCAGGTGCCCGAAACTTCAAATGCACCGATAGTTACGTCCTTTAAAACTCGAGTCTTTTCTTGTGTAGGAATCTCTATATCATTGTCGCATCGTGTGTCCGATTATCATTCGGTCACCTTCGTATCATTTATCTGAGTTTGTTGCATGATCAGATATCTTATGGCCTTCCTGTTCCTCAATTCGGATGCCCAAAACTTCAAATGTACCGATAGTTACGTCCTTTAAAACTCGAGTCTTTTCTTGTGTACGAATCTCTATATCATTGCGATGCGATGTGTCCGATTATCGTTCGGTCACCTTCATATCCTTTATCTGAGTTTGTTACATGATCAGATATCTTATAGCCATCCCGTTCATCCATTCGGGTGCCTGAAACTTCAAATGTATCGATAGTTTTTCTTGTATACGAATCTCTATGTCATTTTCGCATCGTGAGTCCGATTACCGTCCTATCACGTTCTTATCCTTTATTTGAGTTTTTTACATGATCAGATATCTTATGGCCTTCCCGTTCCTCAATTCGGATGCCCAAAACTTCAAATGTACCGATTGTTACGTCCTTTAAAACTCGACTCTTTTCTTTTGTACGAATCTCTGTGTCATTGTCGCATCGTGAGACCGATTACCGTCCTATCACCTTCTCATCCTGTATTTGAGTTTGCTTCATGATCAGATATCTTATGGCCTTCCTGTTCCTCAATTCGGATGCCCAAAACCTCAAATGTACCGATTGTTACGTCCTTTAAAACTCGAGTCATTCCTTGTGTACAAACCTCTACGTCATTATCGCATCGTTAGTCCGACTACCATGGATCAGCTTCATATCCATTATCTGAGTCTGTTGCATGGTCAGATATCTTATGGCCTTCTCGTTTCTCCATTCGGGTGCCCGAAATTTCAAATGCACCGATAGTAACGTGCTTGAAAACTCGAGTCTTTTCTTGTGTACGAATATCTATATCATTGTCGCATCGTGTGTCCGATTATCGTTCGGTCACCTTCGTATCATTTATCTGAGTTTGTTGCATGATCAGATATCTTGTGGCCTTCCTGTTCCTCAACTCGGATGCCCAAAACTTCAAATATACCGATTGTTACGTCCTTTAAAACTCGAGTCTTTTCTTGTGTACAAATCTCTACGTCATTGTCGCATCGTTAGTCCGATTACCGTTCGATCAGCTTCATATCCATTATCTGAGTCTGTTGCACGGTCAGATATCTTATGGCCTTCTCGTTCCTCCATTCGGGTGCCCGAAAATTCAAATGTACCGATAGTTACGTCCTTTAAAACTCGAGTCTTTTCTTGTGTACGAATCTCTATATCATTGTCGCATCGTGTGTCCGATTATCGTTCGGTCACCTTCGTATCCTTTATCTGAGTTTGTTGCGTGATCAGATATCTTATGGCGTTCTCGTTCCTCCATTCGGGTGCCTGAAACTTCAAATGTATCGATAGTTACGTCCTTTAAAACTCGAGTCTTTTCTTGTGTACGAATCTCTATATCATTGTCGCATCGTCTGTCCGATTATCGTTCGGTCACCTTCGTATCTTTTATCTGAGTTTGTTGCATGATCAGATCTCTTATGGCCTTCCTGTTCGGTCACCTTCGTATCATTTATCTAAGTTTGTTACACGTTCAGATATCTTATAGCCTTCCGGTTCATCCATTCGGGTGCCCGAAACTTCAAATGTATCGATAGTTACGTCCTTTAAAACTCGAGTCTTTTCTTGTGTACGTATCTCTATGTCATTGTCGCATCGTGAGTCCGATTACCGTCCTATCACGTTCTTATCCTTTATTTGAGTTTGTTGCATGATCAGATATCTTATGGCCTTCCCGTTCCTCAATTCGGATTCCCAAAACTTCAAATGTACCGATTGTTACGTCCTTTAAAACTTGACTCTTTTCTTATGTACGAATCTCTATGTCATTGTCACATCGTGAGTCCGATTACCGTCCTATCACCTTCACATTCTGTATTTGAGTTTGTTTCATAATCAGATATCTTGTGGCCTTCCTGTTCCTCAATTCGGATGCCCAAAACTTCAAATGTACCGATTGTTACGTCCTTTAAAACTCGAGCCTTTTCTTATGTACAAATCTCTATGTCATTGTCGCATCGTGAGTCCGATTACTTTCCTATCACCTTCTCATCCTGTATTTGAGTTTGTTTCATGATCAGATATCTTATGGCCTTCCCGTTCCTCAATTCGGATGTCCAAAACCTCAAATGTACCGATTGTTACGTCCTTTAAAACTCAAGTCTTTCCTTGTGTACAAATCTCTACGTCATTATCGCATCGTTAGTCCGACTACCGTGGATCAGCTTCATATCCATTATCTGAGTCTGTTGCACGGTCAGATATCTTATGGCCTTCTCGTTTCTCCATTCGGGTGCCCGAAACTTCAAATTTACCGATAGTTACGTCCTTTAAAACTCGAGTCTTTTTTTGTCTAGGAATCTCTATATCATTGTCGCATCGTGTGTCCGATTATCGTTCGGTCACCTTCGTATCATTTATCTGAGTTTGTTGCATGATCAGATATCTTATGGCCTTCCTGTTCCTCAATTCGGATGCCCAAAACTTCAAATGTACCGATAGTTACGTCCTTTAAAACTCGAGTCTTTTCTTGTGTACGAATCTCTATATCATTGCGATGCGATGTGTCCGATTATCGTTCGATCACCTTCGTATCCTTTATCTGAGTTTGTTACATGATCAGATATCTTATAGCCTTCCCGTTCATCCATTCGGGTGCCTGAAACTTCAAATGTATCGATAGTTTTTCTTGTATACGAATCTCTATGTCATTTTCGCATCGTGAGTCCGATTACCGTCCAATCACGTTCTTATCCTTTATTTGAGTTTGTTACATGATCAGATATCTTATGGCCTTCCCGTTCCTCAATTCGGATGCCCAAAACTTCAAATGTACCGATTGTTACGTCCTTTAAAACTCGACTCTTTTCTTATGTACGAATCTCTGTGTCATTGTCGCATCGTGAGACCGATTACCGTCCTATCACCTTCTCATCCTGTATTTGAGTTTGTTTCATGATCAGATATCTTATGGCCTTCCCGTTCCTCAATTCGGATGCCCAAAACCTCAAATGTACCGATTGTTACGTCCTTTAAAACTCGAGTCATTCCTTGTGTACAAATCTCTACGTCATTATCGCATCGTTAGTCCGACTACCATGGATCAGCATCATATCCATTATCTGAGTCTGTTGCATGGTCAGATTTCTTATGGCCTTCTCGTTTCTCCATTCGGGTGCCCAAAACTTCAAATGCACCGATAGTAACGTGCTTGAAAACTCGAGTCTTTTCTTGTGTACGAATCTCTATATCATTGTCGCATCGTGTGTCCGATTATCGTTCGGTCACCTTCGTATCATTTATCTGAGTTTGTTGCATGATCAGATATCTTGTGGCCTTCCTGTTCCTCAATTCGGATGCCCAAAACTTCAAATATACCGATTGTTACGTCCTTTAAAACTCGAGTCTTTTCTTGTCTAGAAATCTCTACGTCATTGTCGCATCGTTAGTCCGATTACCGTTCGATCAGCTTCATATCCATTATCTGAGTCTGTTGCACGGTCAGATATCTTATGGCCTTCTCATTCCTCCATTCGGGTGCCCGAAAATTCAAATGTACCGATAGTTACGTCCTTTAAAACTCGAGTCTTTTCTTGTGTTCGAATCTCTATATCATTGTCGCATCGTGTGTCCGATTATCGTTCGGTCACCTTCGTATCCTTTATCTGAGTTTGTTGCGTGATCAGATATCTTATGGCGTTCTCGTTCCTCCATTCGGGTGCCTGAAACTTCAAATGTATCGATAGTTACTGTTAGAGGATGAATTTAACCGAAAACAGGATTATATGATCATACAAGTTACAAAACCAGGTGCGGAAACCCTAGCTTTGAACAAACTGATATAAACTCAAATCAAAACACAATCAAAGTCATTTTCAAACGTTTTCATAGATTAACTTTTGCATAAACTTGATTACAATTGGTTTTAGGTTAATCTAGAACACACACAGACACTCTCAAACTATTCTGGAACCTGACCTCAAAACACACACAACTAATGACACCCTATACAATGCAAAAACACAATTTCTATTTATAGATACTGCACATTCGCCCACATGCACTGGTCGAATGTGGAAGACTTCCACATTCGCCCATATGCATGGTACGAATGTGTTCTTCTGTCAAGCTCCATTTCTACCTTCGCCCACTTCTGTCTTCCTTCGCCCATATTATCTTACCTTCGCCCAGATCAGTTCTACCTTCTATCCATCAGCACACTAACACATGTTAATATCCAATCACTAGTCGCAAAACGCATCTACAAACTCCCCCTCGACTATTGATTGGATCGTTTTCTGTCTTCGTCCATGGCTTTATTTAACAACTTGATTCTGAGTTGTTTCTTCTGCTCTTTTGTCATTTTAGGCTCTAACCTTCTCTTCACCGGTTTTGACACATTCGCCATCTTCACCATCTTGCCAAGTTTGCCATCCAAATTGCTCCCAGCATTTATATCATATGCAAAGCAAACACCAACCACTTGAGTATATTTCTTTGCTTGATCTGCGTCATTCGGCTCATGATGAATCGGATTGTAAAAGAGCATGATGATATCTTCGAAAGTACAGTTTATCAACCACATAGGATCAAATACATGAACATGCTTGTATTTATCCTTTCCGTCTCTCAACACAATCACCGCTTCTGCTTTTCCCCAATCATAATACCAGAAGATAAAGTCAGCACTGAAATGTTGTGGCATGGGCATCAAAGGTATTTTCCTCATCACTTCAGGTGCCTTATATATCAAAGTAACCCGCTTCAGCTTGGTTCTGGGATCAATATCCCTATGCACTTTCCTACGGGGATATTGTGGCTTGAATCTACTCCATTTTGTTCTGCTTTCCCAAACCAGCTTGTCTGCGCACCAACCGACATGTGTATTATTAACTGAAGCACCCGACATAGGGAATCTGCATAAATCTCTGACCGCCCAGTACGGTAGAGTTAGCAAATCAATGAATCTGTAGAAGTACAAGATCCCTGATTCCCATTTGGCAGCTAGACACTTCAGCCTGCCTAAATATGTCCACCTGAGAGCTCTGCCCTTGAACTTAGCATTGTGAAATCTATAAAAGTTTCCTTGAGCTTCAGGCTTCGGTCGGTTCTCATCCATTATTCTTAATTTCTTCAAATAATTCTTCAATTCATCAGATTTATTTGAAGATTCTGGCTTATCAGCTCCAAATACTTTCTCTACAAACTCTGCACTTCTTTGCTTGGCCTTCTTCTTCGCCGAAGTGTTTGGAATTTCAGTAAAATCAGGAAATACCACATCTTCATCATTTTGTCTGAAGTATTGTGGGTATTCCTCATGCGTTATGTCTTCAATTTCCACTTCTTCAAATTCAGGGGTATTCTTATCATCTGAGTGACTTCCAATATCCTTTTCAGGAATATGTGGAATCGACTCATCTACAATGAACTCCTCAAACGTTTTCCCTACCCTCTGTGCAAGTCCATCTAAAATCTCCTTTGCCACAGATGCAGGTACTTCCCCTTCTTCAAGATCAGGATCGTTATATTCCAATTCATATCTCATGTCGTCTGTTTGGAATATCTCAGCAAAACGACCTGTGAACTCAATGGTCCATTCTCTTCTTTCCAACATGTCTTTGTACACTTGTTTAGCATCATCAGTCAAGGACCTCACCTTTTCATTCCAGAATATACTTTCATCTGAATCAACGTTCTCATCTTTCTTCTTTGAACTTGATTCTCCAGTATCTTTCTTTTTCTTTGAAGGTGGTCTCTTTTCAAATGTAAACTTAGACGTATCATCTCCTCCATCATTATCATCATCACTACTACTATCATCTTCTTTTTGACTTCCCGATCCCTCTGCATCATCATCATCCTCCTTATCATCCTCATCATCACTCTTCTCCGATTCTTCATCATCCTCATCATCATCTTTCTCCTTATCTGACTCAGATGGTTCAAAATCAACCTGTTCTTTTTCTTTTTCTTTTTCTTCTTCACCCTCCTTCAACTTGGGTGCAACATTGTACAGGTTATCAATCAATTCACTCAGGCGTTTATTCTCAGCCTTCAATTCTTTGTTGTCTTCTTTAATCAACTTTAGCCTGTTCTTGTTTCTTGAACATTTTCCTTCAAGCTTTTTATTCTTTGCTTCTAGCTTCTTTACTTTCTCATCAATCTCATCCTGATATGACTTTGAAGCTACCACAATCTGAAGCATCTTTTCTTCATTCTGCTTGAACTTGGCTATTTCAGCTTGTTGAGCCATAATCATCTTCATCATATCATCCATCTTCTTGCTCACCTGCTTCATAACATCATCATCCACAATGACTTTCTTGGATTTGGATCTAGATGGCTCAACTTCAGTTTCCTTCTCTTTCTGAGGCTTTCTAAACATGTCAAGTACATTATCCAGTGCAACATTGAATTCATCAACTGGTAATGTTTCTGCCTCTTTAGATTTCTTCTGTTTCTTGGCGACTGGTGAAGATAACTTTGATGACGTAGCAGCTTCGGGTACTCTTTTGCCTCTCAAGAGTTGAGCTAACTCTTTCTCTCTCAGCTGCTTTGTACTTGTTTTCTTAGCCATGGTCTTGTGCTTAGGCTTGGGTAAGTTCACTACTACAGTCTCTCCTTCATTCAACTCGTCCATATTCAAACCTAAACCTTCATCTTCAGCATCAACAGACTTCTTGCTTTTCTCAGCTTCTTCAATAGATCTGTTTAATGATTCAGACTCACCAACCATAGTGGCCTTACGTTTGGTGGCCCGGACATTCTTAGCATCCGAATCCCATTGTTCTTCAACCTCTGTCTCCTCCGAATCCACTGATTCTTCATCCACCAAACTAGTACCTTTCTTAGCAGTTGATTTCTTTCTAACCACCTGTTTCTTTGAACTTTCCTGATCAGTCTTTCCCTTACCCTTCCCTTTGGCTCCGGGATTGACCACTTGCCTCTTCCTCTTAGTATTAGCATCAGCATATACTAAGGGATCATCGTTATCAGAATCACTATTAGGATGCCTAGCTGTATTCTTTCCTGGATCAGTGTAATCCTCTCTAGCTAAGGCTCCAAACAACCTTCTGTACGGTGGCCTTTCATTGTCTGGCACACCCTTGTATCCCTTCATTCTAACCAATGTACGAATGTTCATGTGATCTAGAGCAAGTATCTGTGTTGGATCTTTCCTCAGATTTGGATACTTGTGATCAAAGATCTGATCAGGAATCTTGGGTATAACATGAAATATTTCTTCTTTAACCCCTTCAGCATCTCCAACATATGATCCAATATCATTCCAGAAACGTTAAATGGTTTGTTGAGGGTCAACGCAACCATTAACGAACTCAAACTCTTCCTCATTACGTCATAGCCTCCACTAACACATCCAAACACATGAATGATGAAGTGAGCAAAAAATTTAAACAGCACACTCAGTTTCCCTTTGTACATTGAACCATCAGTAATAGGTCCTTTGTATTTCATCCTGAGGAAACAAGCTTTCTGCTCAGTCCACGAAAGTTCTCTTGGATCTTCGCTTACTTCAAACTTTATCTGGAGTGCTTCTCTGATATCAGACTCTGTAATGAACATCTCCATATCTTGAATTTTGCTTCGTATAATGGTCTGATTATCCAAAAAGTCATACTTCGCATTGTTGTAAAAATCTTCAACTATATCCTTGTAGATAATAGTTGGAGTAGCCAAAGCATACACTACTCTGCTTCTCTTCAAGAACTTGATTATGTCAGTAAACTCAACATTCTTCTCTACGTCCCCTAGATAAGCACAGCAATTATGGTTCTTCTCGAACGGCCATTTGCTTTTGCTCGACGATTCACCTTCTTGAACATTTTCTGGGACTGGATCTGGAACAACAGTCTCAATTGGAATTTCAACATTCTCTTGTTCTTCAGCCATCTGTACATCAAGATCAAAAACAAACGTCAAAACACGAATTCGACAAAAATTTAAAAATTTTAAGATTTTAGGGTTCTACATTCGCCCCTTTTATCAAGGTCGAATGTAAGTTTTTCTGGTCGAATGTAAAACTTTTTGGTCAAATGTGAAATGATATTATATAAAAATATACATTCGCCCATTTTGAAGTTCATTCGTCCAAACATTTTCCACCTTCGCCCAATCGAAGACCCGAAGGTGAATTTGTTCTTCCCCAAAATTCAAAAATTTTGCAAATCTGTTTTTAACACTTTGTTTCAACCATGTTCTAAATTGGCCGATTAAGACTCGTAGATAACCAATTGCCTTTAAAATTCATTCTACATTAGTTTTTAAAGACGAATTAGGTTTTTATGGTTTTAATCATTCAATCAATCATCTGTTGATGTTATAAACCTAATTCACTATACTATCTCCCTCTAAAACTGATGTTGAGTGAATGTCTATCAAAATTAAACATGAACAAACACTCTAAGATCATGAAATCTAAAACCCTAGGTCCGGTCATGAAAACGACGATTCCAGGCTCAATCTGTGTCCATTACCTGTAAAATTTGTACGGAAATGATCAGTAGAACGTAGTGAACAAAAGCCACAAGAAAAATTCAACAAAGCAACAAGGTTTTGTACTTAGTAAAAATTTTGAAAAATTTCGAATGAGAGGACGAATCTGCTATCAGCTTTATAAAGGCAGCTACATTCGCCCGTTTGGGGTGGACGAATGTGAGAGAATTCCACATTCGCCCCAAATGAATGGCACGAATGTAAAACTTGTTCACCCGAAAGTGGATTTTTATTAATAAACCCACATTCGTCCGTTTGAAACAGCCCGAAGGTAGAGATTTTTCCACATTCGACCCATTTAAGGGGCGAATGTGAAATGGAAAAATCTGAAAATTTTGCCAAATCACGAATTTCAATCCCGTTCAACATTTTTCAATCCGTTAAGCTTCCAAAACTCATATTTTCACATTTTGAATGATACAAAGCCCAGATGGTGTTGTCAAATCTCAGAAATTGACTATCAAGCATCCCCGGTTATCAAAAATAACGCAGAAATGCAAAAATTTTGGATTTTTCTGAAATTTTATCAAAACACACCTAAAATCTTTTTGGATTTTGTATCTTTTTGACAATAAAAGTAAATTGCATCAAAGTAAAATGCATCAAAGTAAATGAAAGCAGTAAACATTTTGTGATGTCCGGTAAGAGGATCATATCAGTTTTCTGAGAAATCTGATCACAGCGTTGATCTATTTGTTTAATATTATCATTAGAAACAGTATGTGACACGGCAATTGCTGATATTGTGGTCCACGTAAGCTCAACATGCAGACAATTACGCAATGCTTTAAAATGATACGAGTTAGGTGTATTAGACTAACACGATGTGGTGCCCACACACACGACATACTCCCGTATCAAGAAATTGCACAAAGCTTCGTCGTAACGCGTGATTATGCCAGAGTTATCCGTAAAAGTTACAAAGTATATAGCACAGAGGTGTACAGGTCAGCAATTGAATGCAGCAGAGTAACATGTGCATATACACTAGGTTGAGGCTGATATTAATCACTGATTTGCATCAGATGATCAATACGATGTAATAATGATCTTTGATCAATGAAAACATAAAGTTCCTCAATTCGGTAACTTCCGGTTTTGGCAATTAAGCTCTTTTAGCAAATATTCTGATAAAACTAGGTCCGTAAATCAATACGACAAAAGTTTATCAGAATATCCCGGATAACCATAACATAACGACCCGAAACCTCAGATTTTGGCAATCCTATCAAACGAAATTACGGTACTAAGACCATATGCCCATGAGGTGTTCAGCCACGAACGCGTAGCTCGTTATGTTTGTATCACTAATGCACGCAATATTTAGTCTACGAAGCCTATCAGCATATCACACGTATTCAACACACGCCTCATATACTATACAATTCTTTAGCCTGTGTCAGATCCCCACTGATGTACTATCATTTCCTCTTTTTATCCAGGAAATCATTTTTGATTTTCTAATTTTTAGGTCTTTTTGAATTTTACAATGTTTTTGGTTTTTCTGGTAAAATGGCTCCCCCTAAAATAAAGAACATATTTTTGGGTTTTTAATTTTTCTGAAAAACAAAATAAAAACAAAAATTTGAAAGAAACAATCCACTCGAAAGCATCAACTTCTTTGAAGATTAAACAATCCCCTCGAAAGCATCAACTTCTTTGAGGATTACGATAGTAAAGAGAAATTCCCAATTAGCAAAGAGAAATTCCCAATTAGCAAAATATAAAAACTAAAAACTAAAAAAACGATAAACCGAGGTGCCGATTAGTCCTGTTTTTCCTTTATATTGTTTACTTTTAAAAGATATTCAAAGCGTGATCTGTCAAAAGCTTTTGTAAACAAATCTGCACGTTGGTAGTCAGTATGGATTTTGACCATATCAATCAATTCCTTAGCGTAACAATCACGGATAAAATGATATTTGATCCGGATATGTTTCGCTTTAGAATGATTTTCAGTATTTTTAGTTAATGCAATTGCGGCTTCGTTGTCACAGTGTATAGGGGTTTTAAGAAACTGCAAACCGTAATCCACCATCTGCTGTTGGATCCAGAGTACTTGCGAACAGCAACTCGAGGCTGCAATATACTCGGCTTCACAGGTAAATAGAGCCACGGAAGTCTGTTTCTTGCATTGCCAGGTGATTAACCTGCTCCCTAAAAACTGGCAACCAGCTGTAGTAGATTTGCTATCTTTATCACAGCCGCCCCAATCTGCATCACTAAAAGCAATAAAATCAAAATCATCATCATTAGGGTACCAAAGTCCTTTTGAGGGACAACCCTTCAGATATCTAAGGATACGCTTGACCGCCGTCAGATGACTTTGTTTCGGCTTCGATTGATAACGGGCACAGAGACACGTTGCATACATAATATCTGGTCGAGACGCCGTCAAATACATCAGAGATCCGATGATTGCTCTGTATGTAAATGGGTCCGTCAGCTCCCCCTTAGCGTCCACTCCAATCCCGTGATTGGGTTGAATCGGGGTATCCATCGGCTTAGAGTCCTCCATCTGGAACCGGCTCAAGATGTCGGAGACATATTTCGTCTGGTGAATGAAGATCCCGTCGGGTCTTTGGTCCACCTGCAAGCCTAGGAAAAACTGCATCTCCCCCATTGCGCTCATTTCGAACTTTTCCTGCATGACAGTTTCGAACTCCCTGCATAAAAGCTCGTTAGTTGAACCAAATATTATATCATCAACGTAAATCTGCACTAGAAGCAAATCATCTCCCGTCTTCTTCGTAAAGAAGGTGCAATCGACGAGGCCGCGCTTAAATCCTTTGGAGATGAGGTATGTACTTAACTCCTCGTACCACTGTCTCGGAGCCTGGTGCAAACCATATAGAGCTTTGTTCAGCACGTAGACCTTATCCCGGTGGATTGGGTCCTCAAAGCCTGGTGGCTGCCCGACATAAACCTCTTCCTTGACTTTCCCGTACAGAAATGCGCTTTTAACGTCCATTTGATAAACTTTGAATTTCTTGTATGAAGCAAACGCAAGGAACATCCGAATAGCTTCAATTCGTGCTACCGGTGCATAGATTTCGTTATAATCAATCCCTTCGATTTGATGGAAACCCTGCACGACCAATCTGGCTTTGTTACGAACAATAACCCCACGATCATCCTTCTTGCACTTAAACACCCATTTAGTGCCTATCTTCTTCCTATCCGGTGGCAAATCTGTAGTCCCAAAATTGCTAGATCTTAAGTGTGCACTAGATTGTTATCAACTAGAAACACCTATTTGTTAGGTGTTTTAGTTGATTAATCAAGACAAGTTAAAGAACTAGATGAAGATTATAAAAACCGACACACAAGAAACATAAAGACACGATTCCATTAATGATTTCAGCAGTGAACAACCATGGATTAGATAAGTTCGCACTTTCAACTTGTGCTCTCAAAAGATATAACAAAAACCCTAACCTAGAGTGTGCATATGAGTGAACTTTATATAGTGAGCACCTGATGGACTGCGAACTTAACATTAAGTTTGCAGGGCCCTTCCCTTAAGTTCACACTCTAGGGTTTACACATAAACTAACAAAGAATTACATAACTAGTCCTCTAACTATCAAACTACAAAATAAGCTACCAAAAGTCTTTGTTCTGGTAACTGTGGTCTCAACTGAACCCAACAATACTCCCCCTAGACCACAGATACCAGATCTTCATCTGTTAGCTTCAAACCGAGATATCACTCGATTCACCTTCTTCCTGCTTTACCCGCACTTGTTGTTTTGGAACTATCACTTCTGGAGCTTCAGAGTTTCTGGCTGCTTTTCTTTAATTGTCAGCTTTGTCTTTGTTAGCAATTTCCTTGTCTTTGTCTCCAAGCTCCTTCTCTTTGTCTGCAGCCTCGATCATTTCCAAAATTTCTAGCATCTCCAGCTTCCTTTCTTTAGCATGATCTACTGCTCTTTGAAATAGCATTCCTTCTTCCAGCAGTGTCTAACCGGCTCCAACTCTGAATGTGTTCCCAAACAGCTACATCAACTCTAACAGATAAAACATGAATACATCTACCAGATCGAAGAATCTCACAATCTAGTCCCCTGCACTGTTCTTGATCACAAACTGGATGATGATCAGGATTATATGCAATAAACACATCTCACATTCTAACACATATTTTAATACTCCCCCTAAACTTTTTATATTTTAATAAAAAACAAACACAACAAGGAGGGGTTAACTGTTTCTCACCTTTTGCATACAAGATCATACTAACCATACCTGCCAGATCACATTTCAACTTTCCGTTGGATCGCTGCAGCCCAAGAAAAACTGTCGGTATGTTTGTCCACTTAAATCCATGCCTCTCGTCTTTCAACATACGTTTGGTGATGAGATTTATCATGTTTTGGTAATATTGACGGAAAGTTAGTGGACCCCACTTGTGCTAGGTGTAAGCCTACCAATCCTCAAGGTTTATTGAGATATAATGATGAGAGCTTCAGGTCTATGTTTCCATAAGCAGAGAAGATGATCATTATGTCAATCAGATGATGAGAGCTTCAGGTCTATGTTCCCATAAGCAGAGAAGATGATCATCTGATTGCTTTTTGAGCTATCTATATGTTTGCACGTCACTAACATTGCGTGTCTTTTGTTGCTCATTTGTTTGAATAGCCCCGCATTGGTAGCTTGCACACTTAGGTGTCTTTTGATTACATATGCACAAAATTTTCTGTGTCTTTTGATCTCTCAACCTGTGTATGACCGGACTCAGCTTGTGCAGACCTAAAACACAGTGGGAATCCAGCTTTCCGTGTAGATCTATTCTGTTAATCACCTATTAGCAGTTTACTCGATTCCAAGCTGAATCTACCGACATGTCGTTGCTTGAAGCCGCAACATCCTCTGGATCCTATTCACATGCTGACAAAATATGATTAGTCCATATCATTTCTTGTTAATTTTGCAATAGAGATATACTTTCTCCCCCAAAAATCTTGTTTTGTATGAAAATAGGATTTTTTTTTTATTTTTTTATTTTTTTTTATTTTTAACACCATGACATAATGTGAGCTCACTCAAAATTTATCATTTCCAGCCAAGTGACCAATTGGAGGAAACGAGTTTCGTCAAAAGCCTTTGTGAGGATATCTGCCTTTTGATCAGCAGTATCAATGGATAACACTTGAATGTATCCTTTATCGTGAGCATCGCGAATAGAGTGAATCCTGATCTCAATATGTAGTGGTCGATAGGATTCTTCACGATGTCACGACAAGCATCATTATCAATGAAGATTGGGGTTTTCATGACATTCAAACCGTAATCCAGCAACTGATTTTGGATCCACAAAGCTTGACATCAACAACTGGACGCAACAGTGTACTCGGCTTCATCAGTGGAGATAAACACTATTATCTACATTTTGCTTTGCCAAGATACAAGCCGATTCCCCAAAAATTTGCAACCACCAGAGACAAATTCTCTATCAATTCTACAACCTGCATGACCACTATCAGAGTAAGCGATTAAATCAAAATTATCACTCTTAGGATACCATAAACCAAGCTTTGGTGTTCCTTTGAGGTAGCGGAAGATTCTTTTGACTGCAGTGTCATGAGATTGCTTGGGATTTGACTGAAAGCGAGCACAGCATCCAGCTCAAAAAAAAAAAATTATATAAAAAATAATAATATACAAAGATAAACTAAAGAAAATCTATGTACAATCACGACTCAGACATTTAATCAAGTGACTTTGGGAATCCAAGTTTGTTTTAGTTTTGATCTATCGTGATTTTCACCCATCATTGACTCTTTTCTCTTCCAAAATTGTGTGGTTTTAACAAAACTTTTTACTGTTTCTTGAAGATTTTTGATCTGATCAGAAAAAGAGTTTTGAGTTTTGACATCATTTTGTGGTTTAGGTTTTAAATGACACCTTTTGACCACATGTCCTTCTTTTCCACATCTAAAGCATTTTGAGTGTTTAGGCTTGATCTTTGGAGAAGATCTGGATGATGATGATTGTGATGTTCTTTTCTTGATCTTGTTTAAGCAGGAGCTTTCTCTTGAACATGATTCATCCTTGCTGCTACTTGATTCTTCATTTGTGTTGCAGTCAGGTATGCTGATGTCGCTCTCTGTATCACTTAGTGATTCTTCAGAACTTGAGTTACCTGTTTCACTTTGTGATTCTTCAGAACCTGATACATCTGTGGATGAAGGGATAAACTCTGGGATTTCCTCAGTGAGAAATTTCCCAAACCTGTTAAACTTTAGTTCTGGTACAAACATAGGTGGTTTACACGTATGTTTATCATCAGAGAATGCAGCATTAAGATCAACACAAACAGGCATAACATCATTAACACAAACATTTGAACGTCTGATAGGATTCTTCCTATCATCAGGGGCCACAGCACCCTTTAAATCTAGTTTAGAAGTCAAGTTAATACAGTTATCCGGCCTAGATAAACTATTACAGTTATCCATCCTAGATAAACTATTACATTCATCCATATTAATTAAAGTATTACAGTCATCCGAAATCAAATTGTTTTTAGACTTTTCATTGTTCCAGATGAACCAATTCACTGTGGAGTAATTGGCACCTGGATGTCCTAACCCCATTGTCTGCCCACCACAACTCTCATCATCTTCCACCCGACCTTGTTGGGTCACATCTGCATCGCTTTTGCTTATGTTAGCATTTGACTCAGATTCATCACATTTGTTTTCAAAAAGATCATTTTTAGGATGAGGTGTTGGAATGGGTATGTATTCACTTCGGCTCAAGGGTAAGAATAGTGATCTTTCGATTCCATTCTTATCCTTATACCCAATTCCATCTTTTACAAATGATTGCCTTGAGCAATCAACGATATCAGCATGAGCCTGTTTGCTTACATTCCATTTGTCAATAATGATTTGAAGACGAGTTGTTTCATTTCTAGATTTTTCTAATTTTGAGGTTAAGTCATTTATTAGAAAATCCTTTTTGAGAACAAATTCTTTTAGAGTCTGCATTTCAGCTAGAGTTGCATTCAACTTTCGCTGATATGCCCACTCATTTTCTTTCATTTCAGAGTTAATTCTTTGGATATCATCCATTTCTCTCAAAACCCTTTTGTTGTGTGACAAACAGTAAGCAACAGCTGTAACGCACCTAGGTGAGCACAGCTTTGATTTTATTTCAAGAGGAATGTTTACCATATCTTTCTCCTCAGCTTTCTTGGGTGCACTTTCCATCTTTTCAGCTGCTTTCTCAGTGGGTGTCTTCTCAGCTATCAAAGCCTCCTCTCCAGTCTGATCTTTCTTCTTCTCAGCAATCAGCACACTCTTCAGACCCGCACTCTCTTGCATTCCTCCTTTTGGCACTCCCACTGAAGATCCTTCCACAGAGTTTACACCATTTGCGGATTTGGTGCATATCGTTACCATCAATGCTTTGTTAACATCTGCTTTAGCTGCAACAGCTTCCTTTCCCCAGCCAAAGTCTTCAACCACCAGTGCCTTCTGTCCAATTGGAGTCATTAAAGCCAGATTCTTTAGAGAGCTCCTTGGAGTAACTTTTGACACTGTTTGATTCATCTCTCTCTTTGTGATGTCCATTTCAAACGATTTCAGAGTGTTTATAAGATCAGCCAAAGTAGACTGAGCATCCAAGTAGTCCTTTTTGATCAACATACATTGGACACTCCACTCCTTTGGGAGAGAATCGAGCAGCTTCTTGATGGAATTGCGGTTGTTTACAGGAATACCAGCTTTCTTCATCTTAGTCAACAGATTCATGAACCTGTCTATATGTGACGACAGACTCTCACCACGGATACTTCCAAACATGTCGTATTCCTTTTGAATCATATCCTGCTTGTTTTGCCTCATCTCTGCATTTCCTTCATAATACTCACTCAGAGCGAACCACAGATCGTGCGCTGATCCGTATTCTTCAAACATATTGTATACATCGTTTGACAAAGCCATGGTGAGAGCACCATAGGCTTTGTGGTCTCGCTGCATCAGTTGTTTGTCGAGATCAGTGTATGTAGTGGGATCAGTGTTGAACACTTCTCCTGCATCAGTGGTTCTTGTGGGAATGTGAGGTCCGAGCTGAACTGAGTTCCATTGGGTGTGATCGTTAACAAAATAAAAAGCTTTCATTCTGTTTTTCCATGTACCATAGTCTTCAGCACCCATCAACTTGGGAATACGTGTTATAGTGCCGGTTTCAAGTTCAGCTTGAGTTATGGGGTTAACTTGAAATGAGTTGTTACCAGACATGATTTAAGATTGATTTTAGACTGATTTTAGGGTTTTGATTAATTAGATTATCAAGTTACAGTCCAAAGTCCTTGAAAAATTCAAACAGTCCACAAGTTCGCAGTCACTAAGTTCGCAGTCACTAAGTTCGCAGTCACTGTAGTACACACTCTGGCTTAAGTTCGCAGTTCAGCCAAGTCAGAGCAGCACAAGTGCTCAGTCTTTGACTGATCAGCCTGCGTACTAGTATAAGTACACAGACACTTAGACTCTCGTTTAAGATTTAAGTTCGCAGAAACCCTAGCCAAGTGCTCAGAAAATGCACCTTTTCAGTAAGTTCGCACCCCAACTAGAAATTCCAGATAAGTATGCAGAAACCCTAGTAAATGTCAACAAGTACACACTCAATTGCTTGTCTCCAGATAAGTATGCACCCTTTGACAAGTGCGCAGTTAAGTATGCAGGTGTGTACTTATAAGTACGCAGGTGTGTACTTATAAGTACGCAGGTGTGTACTTATAAGTGCGCAGTTAAGTGCACAGTATGATGAAGCAAGTGCACACGATTTTGAAGACTTGAGTTAAGTACACAAAACAAGAAATAAGTATGCAACTTATGAGTTAAGTGCACACAGCAAGAAATAAGTACACAGCTTATGAGTTAAGTGCGCACATCAATACTTGAGTTAAGTGCACAGAACAAGAAATAAGTATGCAACTTATGAGCTAAGTACTCAACTTTTGAAACAAGTACTCACAAGCAAGAAACAAGTTCACACTCTATGAGCTAAGTTCGCACTTTAAGTGCGCAACTTCGGCTGATATGACCTTTAATCTTACCAGAAACAAGTCCAAGAGATTTTCAATTGTTTTGAAGTTCTTGAATGATGTTTCTACTGAAATTAATACCTTTTAAACACCTTAGAAACACTTGTTCACGAGATTTTAAGGCAAAACAAATGAAAATATTCAAACTTTGATAAACACTAAATTTTTGAAAAACTTGATAGTAAAAACTAACAAGGAGGGTTTTGATATCTTTAGATAGATACAATCTCGAGCACAGAGGCTCTGATACCAAATTGTAGTCCCAAAATTGCTAGATCTTAAGTTTGCACTAGATTGTTATCAACTAGAAACACCTATTTGTTAGGTGTTTTAGTTGATTAATCAAGACAAGTTAAAGAACTAGATGAAGATTATAAAAACCGACACACAAGAAACATAAAGACACGATTCCATTAATGATTTCAGCAGTGAACAACCATGGATTAGATAAGTTCGCACCTTCAACTTGTGCTCTCAAAAGATATAACAAAAACCCTAACCTAGAGTGTGCATATGAGTGAACTTTATATAGTGAGCACCTGATGGACTGCGAACTTAACATTAAGTTCGCAGGGCCCTTCCCTTAAGTTCACACTCTAGGGTTTACACATAAACTAACAAAGAATTACATAACTAGTCCTCTAACTATCAAACTACAAAATAAGCTACCAAAAGTCTTTGTTCTGGTAACTGTGGTCTCAACTGAACCCAACAAAATCCGTGAGCGTCCAAACTCCCAATTTCTGGAATTGTAATAACTCCTCCTGCATAGCTTCCACCCAGGCATCATCCTTCAAAGCGTCCTTGTATGTCCTTGGCTCTACCTGCGACACATAACACGCAAACGACCAATCATTTTGACTACCAGATTGTTGAATTTTGGCATATAATGCTAAAGCACCAAAACTCTCTGGTGAATTAACGCTTTTAAGCTGCCCTCTGGTCATAACACTGCTTCCAGGATCACCGATAACTTGCTCCAGCGGGTGAATACGATGAATCCGAGATTCCGGATAATCAGGTACAGTAACTCCCGTCTGAACAGTCAAGTTCTCTACAGCATCCAGATCATGACCCGTATTTGATGATGAAGCAACATCTGGAGTTGGAGTTGGGTTCACTGTAAGATCGATTTCGAGCTAAATCTGATTTTGATGATTAAAAAGATGAACACACACAAGAATATGACAATAAAACCCACTAGATTGATTAGCAAATGATAAAAACAATAAAGCCCCCAAATCTCTCTAGAATGTGTGTTGACAATAAAACCCTAATCTCTATCTATTTATAGCCAAAACATAGTTAGGCTAATTACACTTTAAGTCCCTAGAGATCAAGTTAATGATAAAATCTATAATAACTAAAACTAATAAATATATTTTGGCTACAAAATATATTTATTTAACCGAACCATATTTGTCGACAACAACTTGAACTTCTCATTAATTCTTCTCCCGATCTTCACTTGTTGGTTTATACGTTGACATCATCTCGGTGACTTTGTCTTGTTGACTTTGACTCGTTGATAACATTAGATTACCAATTTGACCCAACAATCTCCCCCTTAGTCTCATGTTATCAATCTTTTGTATCGTCTTCAGAACCGTCAATCTCTACAAACTTTGATCTTCAATTTGGAAAGCTACAGTCTCAAATTCCAGTACCCAGCAATACTCCCCCTAGACTGATGCTTTCCATATTTTCTTTGTTGAAGGTCATTCTTATCACTTTGTTCTTTGAGAATTCTTATATCACAATCTCCCCCCTTTTTGCATGCATCATCTTTGACAATCAAGAACAAAATTTTTCAACTCTCGGTAGCCTGAGTGGTTTTGAAGATTTAGGAGGAGGATTCCTAACACTGATCTTTTGCAAGCTTGAGGAAACAGGTGCTTAGTTTGGTATCTTGCTCAACTGATGATCGGCCATCCTTGCAGCAAGTAGTCGAAGAAACCTAACCACAATCACAAACACAACTCCGAATTTTCTTTAGACAAATTCAATTTACAGACAAAACCGTATTCATCTGTGGTGTGCAATCAAGTAAGTATCTCAAACGACTTGAGACACAAATAATGTGACATGGAAGACTTAAAAATAACTGTACACAAATAAAGTTTTTTTTTCAATTTTTTTTTAAAACAGCCATCAACCTTCGAGATACAGAAGGGATCAGATATGGGATCACACTAACTTGAAAAGCCTAGCCACGCTTCAACTTTCTTGAGGATAGCTACAACCCAAAAACGATTGTCGGTATGTTTGTCCTCTTAAGTCCATGCCTCTCGTCTTTCAACATACGTTTGGTGATGAGATTATCATGTTTTTGGTAATATTGACAAAAATTTTGTGGACCCCACTTGTGCTAGGTATAAGCCTACCAATCCTCAAGGTTTATTGAGATATAATGATGAGAGCTTCAGGTCTATGTTTCCATAAGCAGAGAAGATGATCATTATGTCAATCAGATGATGAGAGCTTCAGGTCTATGTTTCCATAAGCAGAGAAGTTGATCATCTGATTGCTTGTTGAGCTATTTATATACATGTTTGCACTTCACTAACATTGCGTGTCTTTTGTTGCTCATTTGATTTAATAGCCCCGCTTTGGTAGCTTGCACTCTTAGGTGTCTTTTGATTGCTTATGCACAAAATTTTCTGTGTCTTTTAATCTCTCAACCTATGTATGACCGGACTCAACTTGTGTAGACCTAAAACACAGTGGGAATCCAGTTTTCCGTGTAGATTTACTATTATTCACCTGATAGTAGTTTACTCAATTTGAAGGCTGAACCTACCGACATATCATTAACTTGCAGCTGTAACGTCCTTTAGATCCTATTCATGTGCAGACATAAACAAGTTAGTTCCTATCATTTCCCATATAAGATCAGGACTATTTGCAATAATCACATCTCATGACCGAGACTGTATTTTCATACTCCCCCTAAACTTTTATTTTTGTACAATCCCCTTTTTTGTAATTAATTTTTTTTTTGTATTTTCTTAAAAAAATATTTACGAAAAATAAAGTCTTCCACATCAGACACACATAAACATATGCCAGCAAGAAAATAAGTGTGTGACAACGGTGTCAATTGTGCAATCAGGTTAGATACCATAATCAAACCTGTGAGATTTCCGCTCCAAACCTATTCTTGGAACAACCACTGTTACTAACCGGTGTTACTAACAGTCCTCCATGGGAGTTCCTGCACTCATGAGTAAATCAATTAGGGAGTGGAACCCAGGCCACCGTGGTCTTGGTTTGTCCTTTTGCATCAATGTAACTAACTTCTTGAAACACCATACCTTTTCCCTCATTAGTTTCTTTTTCAACTTTTGGTTTGATTCGCCAAACCTGTGTTGGTTTTAAAAAATTGTTTGTAAAAGGTTTAATTTTTGAAACATTTTTCTGTTTAAGACCCAGAGGAAAAGATTGTGGTTTTGATGCTTTCGTCCTTTTCATCTTTGACTCATATGAAACCGGCTTCACATGTGGAGATCTTGATGGAATATGTGTCATCCTAACATTCAAAGATGTGTGCATTTTATCCGTTGATCCAAAGAAGCAATCTGCATTGCCTTTACCGCTTGGATTTTGTCGTTCTGGACATTGCTTGAGCACATGACCTTCTTTACCACACCTAAAGCAAGCCTTGAATGGCTTTTGATGCTTTGTTGTCCCGTGTGAAGCAACTGGGGATGTAGATTGTTTTGAGCTTGATTCGGCTTGTTGAGAAGCTTTGGGTTTTACAACACCTTTTGACTCTCTGATCTTTGACCCCTTGTGATTTCCATTCATCACTGATTCATCATCTGAAGTTGAGCAATCTTCTATAAACAGATCTTCTTCTGGTGAATCTTGATTGACTTGACCTGCACTGTCATTTGAGGTTGTTGGTACTTGAGCATCCATTCGTACTTGATTTTCAACTTTTTCATTTGAATCTGACATGGTGGACGCTGAATCATTTGAGGCTTCCGATTCTCTAGATGAACAAAACTCTGAATCACTTTGTGAATCATCGTTGCATGATGTTGACGGAGTAAACTCTGGAATTTCTTCAGTTAAGAACTTTCCAAACCTGTTATTTTCAAAAGCGGGCACAAAAACAGGTGGAGCACAAACAGTTTTATCATCACAAAATGCAGATTTTAAATCAGCACATTCATGCACAATATCTTCATGACAAACATCAGAACGTGAGATAGGTTTCTGCCTATCAAAAACATTTACCACACCATTCGAATCAACATTAGGTCTAGGTCCTGTACAGTCATCCAAATTTAAAACAGTTTTAGTCTTTTCATTATTCCAAATAAACCAATTAACTGTTGAGTAACTGGCTCCTGGGTGACCCAACCCTAAAGTCTTTCCACCACAACTGTCATCATCTTCAACCTCTGCCTTTTGTGTCACTTCTGCATTGCTTTTAATCATATTAGTACTAGACTCAGGTTTGACACATTCCTTTTCACACAGATCATTTTTAGGATGAGGTTTTGGAATTGGTATATATTCACTTTTGCTCAGGGGTAAAAATAAAGATCTTTCGATCCCATTTTTATCCTTATATCCAATTCCATCTTTAACAAAAGATTGCCTTGAACACTCCACTAGATCAGCTTGAGCCTTCTTGCTTACATTCCATTTGTCCACAATAATTGAAGATGATTTGTTTCGTTTCTTGATTTTTCTAACTTTTCTGTTAAATCATTTATTAAAAAATCTTTTCTAAGGACAAATTCTTTAAGAGTTTGCATTTCAGCGAGAGTTGCATTTAACTTTCGTTGATATGCCAACTCATTTTCTTTCATTTCATTGTTGATTTTTTGAATATCATCTCTTTCTCTTAAAACTTTTCGATTGTGGGACAAACAGTAAGCAACTGCTGTGACACACCTTGGTGTGCACAGTTTTGTTTTAATTTCAAGAGGAATGCGTTTTACCAGATCCTTCTCCGCATGATCTTTGTTTGATTCCTCATTCACAGCTTTACCTGTCATGTTGCCTTTTTCAGTCTTGCTGCTTTCAGTCTTTTCAGCAATCAATGTTTCTTCCACAGCTTCCTTCTTACCTTTTTCATCCACATCCTACTCTTGGCTCACCATGTTCCCATAAGATCTTTGTTGTTGTCGACTTTTGCAGTTGCAACTTCTTCACCCCAGTCACAGTCGTCCTCAGTCAATGCCTTTGGTGCTTGCATTTTAGCAGCCTCATTTTCGTCGGTTACTGCCACTAATCCTTTTGTAGGCTTGATCTCATTTCCAGAGTTTGCTGAGAGATTATGAAGAGTCCCAGCTGAAATAGAGTATGGATTGGAGCTTTTCATGCTTATAGGAGCAGTGAAAGCCATGTTTCTAGATATTGATTTTGGTGGACTTGATATTGGAACGTAACCGACTTGATTCATCTCTCCCTTTGTGACATCATTTTCAAATGACTTTAAGGAATTTATCACATCTGACAAAGTCATTGGATAAATATTAAAGTCCTTTCTGATCATCATGAATTTGAAGCTCCATTCCTTTGGGAGTGAATCGAACAACTTATTGATTGAATTGCGGTTGTTAACAGGAATCCCGACTTTCTTCATCCTTGTGAGCATATTCATGAAACGATCGATGTGACTGGTTAAGCTTTCACCACGAATGCTTCTAAACATGACATACTCTTTTTGAACCATGGTTTGCTTGTTCCGAATCATGTCCTGATTTCCTTCATAGTAGTCACACAAGGCAGACCATAGAGATTGAGCACTGGTATACTCTTCGAACATATTAAAAACATCATTCGACAGAGCCATGGTAAGAGTACCATAGGCTTTATGATCACGTTGAACCAACTGCTTGTCAAGTTCTGTGAACGTTGATGGGTCATCATTGTACACCTCACCAGCATCAGTGGTTCTCATTGGGATATGGGGCCCAAGTTGAACAGAAGTCCATTGAGTGTGATCATTGACAAAATAAAATGCTCTCATCCTGTTTTTCCAAGTCCCAAAGTCTTGAGCACCCTTTAATTTTGGTGGAGGTATGGTTGTGGTTCCAGTTTCAAGTTCCGCTTGGGTTATTGTTATGTTTCTTAGAGACATTTTTTTTTTGCTAAAAGTAGTTGACTTTAATAAAATCAAGAGTATTTATATCTAGTCTTTTACTCATACATCAAGTTACTAGATTTCAAAATGTTTATATTTACTTGACTCAAAAATTGTAATCCAAAAATTATAGCTAGTCAAACTTCTCGACAACCCAAACATGTACCACCCCACTTCAATTTCCCTTTATAATTTTTATATATATAGCATTTCTATAATTGAATGCTTTAATTCACAACAGCCATGACTAGTATTAATACCATAAACATGTCAATTTTTATCCAAATTAGAATTTCATTTGCATGACCCAAGTTTTTTTTTAATTTTCTTTAATCCAAGTGCGGCCCACTCTTAATTTAGAAGCAACACACACTTTCAATTTATCCAGGCCCACCCTTGATCTCAAAATGGTTTACCGATTCAAATAAAACCCTAATATCACTAGATGACAAAAACAGCCTCCATCATCCTTTGCATCTCTTTCTCTTTGTACGACAAACTCAACAAAACTACAACCCTAATAATTTTTAAAGGTAACCAACAAATAACATCAATCTTTTATTCTCTCTCTCTATCTTTGAAGTTAGATGGTAACAACACAACTATCATCAAATGGCAACAGTAGGAATGGTGACATTGGTTATGGTAACAGTTGGTTAGGGTGGCGAGGGGAGGTGTGGTTAGTGGAGGTGTACGGTGCTGTAACGAGGTGGGATTGTGGTACGGTGAAAATTTAAAGGTGGTGCTGTGAAGGTTCGAATGGGTGGTTGAAGTTGGTCAGAGATGTGGTTTTCCGGTGGTGGGTGTTGATGACAGGAGAGACGGGGTTTAATGGTGTATGCACAACACAAACATACCATACCTTAACATCTTATTCACTTTCTACTCCTTTCTTTCTTTCTTTTTTTTTAATTAAGTACGCAGAAAAAAAAACGACGCCGGAAAACTACGCCGGAGTTAAAACAAATACACCGTGATAAAGTCGCAAAAGACTAGACCACTGTCCCCAAAGTTTCCTTTGGTAAGTTCGTCGGAAAAATAAAGTCGCCGGAGAAAGTTGCCGGAAAATTTAAGTACGCCGGAGAACTAAATACGCAGCAAAAACACACTCAAGAACAAATACGCCCAGATCTGTTTAAAAACTTCGAAAAGACGCTGAAAAACCTTCTGATCCAAAAAAAAAACACCTCTAAATGATCTAAAAACCCACTTTAAATCTCTGTAATCATACTGTTATCAATCTTTAATGAACAAACAGCTATTTTAAACCATTTCACATCCAGATTTGAAGAAAAATTATATAAAAGTGAAACTCAAAAATTTCAAAACTTTTATAAAACTTCAACAACAAAAATCAGATTCAAAGATGAATTTGGAGATGGTTAAATCCCAAATTCTAGTACCAAGCTCTGATACCAAATTGTAAGATCGATTTCGAGCTAAATCTGATTTTGATGATTAAAAAGATGAACACACACAAGAATATGACAATAAAACCCACTAGATTGATTAGCAAATGATAAAAACAATAAAGCCCCCAAATCTCTCTAGAATGTGTGTTGACAATAAAACCCTAATCTCTATCTATTTATAGCCAAAACATAGTTAGGCTAATTACACTTTAAGTCCCTAGAGATCAAGTTAATGATAAAATCTATAATAACTAAAACTAATAAATATATTTTGGCTACAAAATATATTTATTTAACCGAACCATATTTGTCGACAACAACTTGAACTTCTCATTAATTCTTCTCCCGATCTTCACTTGTTGGTTTATACGTTGACATCATCTCGGTGACTTTGTCTTGTTGACTTTGACTCGTTGATAACATTAGATTACCAATTTGACCCAACATTCACTGGCGGTGCCTCTGGTTCTTCTGCATGCTCAAGAATGACTTCTTCAAATTGTTCATCTTCAGATTCTGAAGAGTCTAGTGAAGTTGAAGCCTCTTGAAACACTTCTTCCTCTTGAATAGGAGCATTGGTATCATTAGAAGCTGGTAGGGGGTTCACGGTGATCGGACGCACCAACGGTGAAGTCGTCGCGTTTTCACACTCGTAAAGTAATCTGATAACAGCTTCTTCAACCAAGCTATCTAGATTGAATGATTCAAAGAAATCTTTGTAATCAAACATCCAATCAGGACCCGTGCCTTGCAAATTTTGAGTATATCGTTGAACTTCCACGTTAGCCCAATCCTCCACTCGACGAGTTCGCTTGTTGTATACCCGTTTGAGCGGGGTTGCATATCCAACAAAGTATCCCTCCTCAGCTTTAGGACTAAACTTCTCGCTTGGATTCAACATAGTGCATGGCGCCCCAAAAGGTTCTAGATACTCTAAATTCGGCTTTCTTCGGTGTAACAGCTCATAAGATGTTTTACCAAACTTCTTCACTGTTAGAACCCGATTAAGTGTGTAGTTTGCTGCATAAATCGCCTCGTTCCAGAACATTACCGGAAGATTTGAATCAGCGAGCATTGTTCTAGCCGCTTCAATTAGAGTCCTATTCTTTCGTTCAGCAACACCGTTCTGTTGTGGGGTGTACGGAGCCGAATATTCATGATGTATCCCTTTGCTTTCACAAAGTTCATCCATCTTGGCGTTTTTGAACTCCGTCCCATTGTCACTCCGAATTCTCTTAATTTTCACATTGTAGAGATTCTCCAATCGAGTGAACAGAACTTTTAGGTTGTTAAAGGTGTCACTTTTGTTCTGCAAACACATCACCCATGAAAATCTTGAGTAATCGTCAGTGACGACTAAACAATAGAGCTCTCCAAGATGACTTTTGCGCTTGACCGGTCCGAAAAGATCCATGTGCAGTCGCTCAAGTGGCATCTCTACAGAGTTGACTTTCTTCACTTTGTGGGACTGTTTGTGTTGCTTCCCCTTCTTACAACTTACACACTTGTCATTCAGATGGAAATGGTTCACGTTGACTCCATCGACAAGCCCATTTCTCACAAGTTGATTCATTTTCCTCAGATGAATGTGCCCCATTCTTCGGTGCCACATAATCGATTCTTTCTCTGTCGCTTTTGATAGAAAACATGTTATCTGCCCCTGTGATGTCATCGCCTTGGACATATCAAGAATGTATAGATTGTTGACGCGAGGTGCCTTCAACATTATCCACTCTTTAGGAATTGTGAAGCCCGGTTTCAGAATATAGCAGGATTTGTCATCAAAATGCACAGTAAATTGTTTATCACATATTTGACTGACACTCAACAGATTATAATCGATCTGCTTCACATAAGATATCCGCTCGAAACTCACTATCCCATTGCTCACACTTCCTTCCATTGTGATATATCCACCTTTATTTCCCGCGAAAGCGACATACCCTCCATTGATGTTCTTCACGTCGAACAGCAACGCAAGATCCCCTGTCATGTGGCCTGAAGCTCCACTATCAACAATCCAAAGACTGCTAATAGGGCCAGCTGAAGCTCCCTGCACACAAAAAGTAAAACATTTAGTTCTTTCGGGGGACCCAAGCCTTAGTCTTGGGTCTTGGAACATCGGTTTTCACAGAAACATTGTCACAAACATTTTCAACAACTTTTTGATCAATCTTTTTCTGATTGTTCAAAACAGTTTCCTTTTTCTCATTAACCCTTGAAGTTGAGGCTCCTGGAGTACCATTGGGTGACCAAGATTGTTCAGTTCGTTTCAAAATGCGAATCTGAGACTTTGGGTTCTCAGTCGGTTTCTGAACATTGTTAGCAAATGTAACTTTCTTGGTTACCTTATCTGATTTAACAGACTTAGGTCCAACACTTGATTTGACAATCGGTTTAGATGAAACCTTTTGCCTATCAATTGTTGAGTTCACCACAGGCTTCCTCCATGATTGTTCCATAGCAATTCGATTCCTTCGATCATATTGAATTGGACGATTGTTCCTCATTTGGTGAAAATTGTTTTGATTATAAAACTGTTGTTGTTGATGAACAACCCGTCTATGTGGTGGAACATAATGATCAATCGGTTTTCTCATGGAATTCCTCACTTCAACCTCGTGCCTTTTATGCCTTACATATGGGCACTGAGCAAGTAAATGCCCACGTTCCCCACATTTAAAGCACGCACGGTACTCTTCAAAAACATTCGGAGCATTTGGTTGAGCAAATGATTTAACAGGGTATTGATCATTGTACTGTTGCTTCCTTAAACTCTCAGGGAGTGGCCCTTTTGAGTAAGTAGGCTCATGAAAACCATTAGCTCTGTTTTTGGGTCGAATGAACTCTGTGACATGGACCTTTGGTTCTTGAGGAACATCCAAATACAATTTCTTTAAAATTGCTGGTGGGATCTCATTTGTTCTCTCATGTTTAGGGAACCAAATGGTGCTTTCTTGCCAAATCTTTTCTATTTTAGCATAGTTGGCATTTTTTATTGGAAATTCCTCGTCAGAGATGATTTTATCGGATCCTTCCATCCGATAGAACACCTTGACAGGTTTGTCACATTGTTCATTCTTAACACTCTTTTCAAGATCTTTCTTTACCACATTTTTCTCAAGATCTTTCTTAACAACATTCTTTTCAGACTTCTTATCACGATGAGCATTAGCCATCGGATGCACATTTTGAGATGATGAAACTGGTTTATTTGTAATGATGTGATTTTCTTTTGGAATTTCACATGCATTAACGGTTTGATTACAACCAGTATTATCCCTCTCTGAGTCTGAATCCACACTCTCAGCAGTAACACCCTCATCATTGACACCTAAAATCGGTCTCACATCGGAATGTGGATCACCAATACTCGAGGTATTAGATTCATTTTCCGATGATGAGTCTGATTTTACCGAACTCTCCGGTGTCACTTGGTGACAATTATGATTTTCAAAAAGAACCGGAGATGGCACAGATCGGTAATTAGTGGTTTGATCATCAATGATGTGGTCTACCACATAAGCAATGTGCTTGTAACTTTCCAACTTTTTGTTTACTTTCTCAGCAAAGCATTTGATGGCAGCCATTTCCAACTTGGTATTTTCAATTTCATTTATGTAGTTGTTAATTGCCAATTGTTTTAAAGACAAAGTGTTTTTCAAGTCAGAAATGTCCTTTTTATAGCCATCTAATACCTTGTTGAAAGCATTCAACTCTTTGCGAGTAGATTGACTGTTCATGATAGCACTATCACGTTGAACACGGAGTTGTTTGTTCTCCTCAGTCAATCTATCACATGTACCACAATATTTATCACTGTTAACATCAGTGCTGCACTCAGAACTTACAGGTTTTGGCGGATCAGTCATGGCCATCAATGCGAAATGAGCTTCCTTTCCTGCAAAGAATCTTGAATAGTCGATCTTGGTGAAAGCATCATCTGCAATGCACGACTTCCTTGTCATCAGAAAATCCGCTTCTGCTAGCAACTGATCAATGTCATCATCTAGAGAATTAACACTTGCTTCCGTATCCGATTCACTGTCTGAATCAGAATAAACCGATTCACACTCTTCAGGAACATCAGAAACAGTGTCAATCACCACTCCAGAGTTAGTTTCTTCAACTTTAACCTCAACAGGTTCAGTCACCACATCCATCTCAGCCTCAGACTCATCACTATCAACCTCAGTTTCTACCTTCTCATCAACTGTCACTGATTCTTCAATATCAACCTGATAAGCAACACAAGCCACATTGCCACCAGTAGTAATTTCCTCAACACCTATTTGCATGCTCGACCAATCAAACCTCTCATCTTGTTGAGTCACCAATGCTTGATTCTGATTGGTGTTCTGATGTGTCTCATTTGGTGTAGTAATTGGTATGACTGTTCGGTTAGCATTGTTTGGTGTTTGGTTTTGTGTCTGGTTTGGTGTGTTTGGTTGTCTGTTTTGGTTGTTATTAAAGTTGTTTTGACGGTTTTGGTAGTTGTTGTTGTTTTGGTAAGAAACTTGGTTTTGGTTTTGTTGTTGACGATTCTGGTAGCTTGCACTGAATGGGTTCCTATTACCTTGTTTTGGTGGCTGGGTGCATTCTCTTTTAAAGTGACCTTTCCCTCCACAGTTAAAACAAGTAACTTTCTCCTTGTTGAACCCGTAGGTTGTGTTAGGAGAAGTTCCCAAATCCGTTCTACCTGTCTTCTCGATAAATTCTGTTGCTCTTCTCATAATGCTCGCAAAGGCCCATTGGATATCAATGAGTTCCATCTCCTCCTTGTCAATCTGTGCGTAGTCTTCATTGGTTAAGTTGTTATTCCCAATTTGACTAGCAACTAATCCATTGTAGGATGAGACCATTGCAGAGACTAATGCAATGTGTTGCTGAGCAACTTCAACTGTCACATTACCCAAGTTAGAAGTCTCCAAAACCACCGTTTGTTGATTAGGTTGGTTCATTGGTTGTTGAGATTGGCTAGCAGTGTAGAAAGCGGCTTGTTGCATTGGGGAAAATGGTGGAATGTATGAATTGTTGTATTGTTGTTGTGGTGGTGGATTTGATGGTTGTGAAAAGGATGATGTTTGTTGATGGTAGTTGATGGTAGGTTTTGGTGATTTCATAACATTGGAAATACATGCAACATGTGGTGCAGCAACTCCTGAACTTGAGCTACTAGCTGGAAATGAAGTGCCTCCAAAATATAAGCTAGGATTCTGAGGAATCTGTGATCTTCTAGCTTTCCTCCTTTCTTCCATCTCTTTGTTTTCCAGCTTCTCAATAAACTCTTGGATAGACCAGAATTGATATGCATCCTTCTCCCTAAGGACTTCCACATGCTGATCCCAGTTTGGTGGTAGTGCATCTGCAAACTTATCCACATGCTTTGTCATAGGAATCTGTATACCATAACTAGCCAATTCAGTTAGCAAATGACTATATCTAGGAGTTAATTCTTTCAAAGTTTCATTGCCAATATAAGAAAAATTCTCAAACTCCTTCCTTAATTCTTCCATCCTTAAACTTCTAGTCTTCTCATTCCCATCATGTCTCCTTTTAAGCATATCCCACAATTGCTTAGACGTAGTACAAGTCCCAAACTGATGCAAAAGATCGTTTGTGATTGCCTGAGTCAATTGTGAAAAAGCTTTCTTCTCCACAGCAAACTTCTTTTTCTCATCCTCAGCCATGCTCTCCAATGGAACTGGTTCACCTGTATTCTCCAAAACTGGTGCTGTGTAACCTCTAGCAATCATGTTCCATGCCTCTGCACCCTCACTCCCATGCCTTCCAAGTGGATTTTGAACTTGGTCTGCCACTGATTATATTCTTGAATATCCATGAGCTTCGGTGGCCGATTCCCGCTACCTGAAGACAAATCATTAATCAGTGTGGAAATAGCATTTGTAGTTTGAGTGTTTACCACCGCTGCTGCTACTCCCCAGTAGTCAGATTGTGGTGCTGGAGGTGCACTTTGAGCCATGTAGTTAACCGGTTGCAAAGACTGTGTGCTCGTCTTTTGTGCTGCCACCGTCCATGGGTCCATCTCCTGCTGTTGTGGTTGTGTCGTTGCTGGTGTCGGAGTAGTCAGAAAATTCCACATGATCACGAACTTTGAAAAATTCAACACTTAGAAAATTTTCCAAATACTAATCCTAGGTTCGCCCAAAATCTTCTCACTTTCGTCCCTTCTGATGCAGATTCGCCCAAACAGTAATTATCGAAGGTAAAATCTCACCAGAATGTAAAAACACACTAACACAATTCCAGGATCGCCCAAAATGATCTAGGTTCGACCGTTTCAATTCTACGTTCGCCCGCCCGATCAATCGAAGGTGAAAATTGTGACCCGAAAGTGAAAAATTCAACAGAAAATTTTCAGGTTCGTCCAAAATAACCTAGGTTCGACCAAAAACTACTCAGGTTCGCCCAAAAACACACACGTTCGACCACTCAGGTTCCAGATTCGCCCATATCAGGTTTGAAAAACGGTTACACTTTTAAAAACGGTTATTTTGATCTCTGATATTCAAAAGTTTGTGAATTTGAATGATCTTAATCAGGTTTTGATTCGGAATTGATTTGGAACAAGTTTAATTCTTGGAATTTTGAATTTTAACCACAAAATCAACTCTAAATCTTTCAAAAACACTCAAAAACCATTTTTATGCAAAAACAGATGTGAATTGATCAAAATTAGGTCCAAATCAGCTCTGAGTTTATCAATTTGTTGTTGTATGATCCTCTACGCTCTGATACCACTTTGTTAGAGGATGAATTTAACCGAAAACAGGATTATATGATCATACAAGTTACAAAACCAGGTGCGGAAACCCTAGCTTTGAACAAACTGATATAAACTCAAATCAAAACACAATCAAAGTCATTTTCAAACGTTTTCATAGATTAACTTTTGCATAAACTTGATTACAATTGGTTTTAGGTTAATCTAGAACACACACAGACACTCTCAAACTATTCTGGAACCTGACCTCAAAACACACACAACTAATGACACCCTATACAATGCAAAAACACAATTTCTATTTATAGATACTGCACATTCGCCCACATGCACTGGTCGAATGTGGAAGACTTCCACATTCGCCCATATGCATGGTACGAATGTGTTCTTCTGTCAAGCTCCATTTCTACCTTCGCCCACTTCTGTCTTCCTTCGCCCATATTATCTTACCTTCGCCCAGATCAGTTCTACATTCTATCCATCAGCACACTAACACATGTTAATATCCAATCACTAGTCGCAAAACGCATCTACAGTTACGTCCTTTAAAACTCGAGTCTTTTCTTGTGTACGAATCTCTATATCATTGTCGCATCGTCTGTCCGATTATCGTTCGATCACCTTCGTATCTTTTATCTGAGTTTGTTGCATGATCAGATCTCTTATGGCCTTCCTGTTCGGTCACCTTCGTATCATTTATCTGAGTTTGTAGCATGATCAGATATCTTATGGCCTTCCTGTTCCTCAATTCGGATGCCCAAAAATTCAAATGTACCGATAGTTACGTCCTTTAAAACTCGAGTCTTTTCTTGTGTACGAATCTCTATATCATTGCGATGCGATGTGTCCGATTATCGTTCGGTCACCTTCGTATCCTTTATCTGAGTTTGTTACATGATCAGATATCTTATAGCCTTCCCGTTCATCCATTCGGGTGCCTGAAACTTCAAATGTATCGATAGTTTTTCTTGTATACGAATCTCTATGTCATTTTCGCATCGTGAGTCCGATTACCGTCCTATCACGTTCTTATCCTTTATTTGAGTTTGTTACATGATCAGATATCTTATGGCCTTCCCGTTCCTCAATTCGGATGCCCAAAACTTCAAATGTACCGATAGTTACGTCCTTTAAAACTCTAGTCTTTTCTTGTGTACGTATCTCTATGTCATTGTCGCATCGTGAGTCCGATTACCGTCCTATCACGTTCTTATCCTTTATTTGAGTTTGTTGCATGATCAGATATCTTATGGCCTTCCCGTTCCTCAATTCGGATTCCCAAAACTTCAAATGTACCGATTGTTACGTCCTTTAAAACTCGACTCTTTTCTTATGTACGAATCTCTATGTCATTGTCACATCGTGAGTCCGATTACCGTCCTATCACCTTCACATCCTGTATTTGAGTTTGTTTCATAATCAGATATCTTATGGCCTTCCCGTTCCTCAATTCGGATGCCCAAAACTTCAAATGTACCGATTGTTACGTCCTTTAAAACTCGAGCCTTTTCTTATGTACAAATCTCTATGTCATTGTCGCATCGTGAGTCCGATTACTGTCCTATCACCTTCTCATCCTGTATTTGATTTTGTTTCATGATCAGATATCTTATGGCCTTCCCGTTCCTCAATTCGGATGCCCAAAACCTCAATTGTACCGATTGTTACATCCTTTAAAACTCAAGTCTTTCCTTGTGTACAAATCTCTACGTCATTATCGCATCGTTAGTCCGACTACCGTGGATCAGCTTCATATCCATTATCTGAGTCTGTTGCACTGTCAAATATCTTATGGCCTTCTCGTTTCTCCATTCGGGTGCCCGAAACTTCAAATGCACCGATAGTTACGTCCTTTAAAACTCGAGTCTTTTTTTGTGTAGGAATCTCTATATCATTGTCGCATCGTGTGTCCGATTATCGTTCGGTCACCTTCGTATCGTTTATCTGAGTTTGTTGCATGATCAGATATCTTATGGCCTTCCTGTTCCTCAATTCGGATGCCCAAAACTTCAAATGTACCGATAGTTACGTCCTTTAAAACTCGAGTCTTTTCTTGTGTACGAATCTCTATATCATTGCGATGCGATGTGTCCGATTATCGTTCGATCACCTTCGTATCCTTTATCTGAGTTTGTTACATGATCAGATATCTTATAGCCTTTCCGTTCATCCATTCGGGTGCCTGAAACTTCAAATGTATCGATAGTTTTTCTTGTATACGAATCTCTATGTCATTTTCGCATCGTGAGTCCGATTACCGTCCAATCACGTTCTTATCCTTTATTTGAGTTTGTTACATGATCAGATATCTTATGGCCTTTCCGTTCCTCAATTCGGATGCCCAAAACTTCAAATGTACCGATTGTTACGTCCTTTAAAACTCGACTCTTTTCTTATGTACGAATCCCTGTGTCATTGTTGCATCGTGAGACCGATTACCGTCCTATCACCTTCTCATCCTGTATTTGAGTTTGTTTCATGATCAGATATCTTATGGCCTTCCCATTCCTCAATTCGGATGCCCAAAACCTCAAATGTACCGATTGATACGTCCTTTAAAACTCGAGTCATTCCTTGTGTACAAATCTCTACGTCATTATCGCATCGTTAGTCCGACTACCATGGATCAGCTTCATATTCATTATCTGAGTCTGTTGCATGGTCAGATATCTTATGGCCTTTTCGTTTCTCCAGTCGGGTGCCCGAAACTTCAAATGCACCGATAGTAACGTGCTTGAAAACTCGAGTCTTTTCTTGTGTACGAATCTCTATATCATTGTCGCATCGTGTGTCCGATTATCGTTCGGTCACCTTCGTATCATTTATCTGAGTTTGTTGCATGATCAGATATCTTGTGGCCTTCCTGTTCCTCAATTCGGATGCCCAAAACTTCAAATATACCGATTGTTACGTCCTTTAAAACTCGAGTCTTTTCTTGTGTACAAATCTCTACGTCATTGTCGCATCGTTAGTCCGATTACCGTTCGATCAGCTTCATATCCATTATCTGAGTCTGTTGCACGGTCAGATATCTTATGGCCTTCTCGTTCCTCCATTCGGGTGCCCGAAAATTCAAATGTACCGATAGTTACGTCCTTTAAAACTCGAGTCTTTTCTTGTGTACGAATCTCTATATCATTGTCGCATCGTGTGTCCGATTATCGTTCGGTCACCTTCGTATCCTTTATCTGAGTTTGTTGCGCGATCAGATATCTTATGGCATTCTCGTTCCTCCATTCGGGTGCCTGAAACTTCAAATGTATCGATAGTTACGTCCTTTAAAACTCGAGTCTTTTCTTGTGTACGAATCTCTATGTCATTGTCACATCGTGAGTCCGATTACCGTCCTATCACCTTCACATCCTGTATTTGAGTTTGTTTCATAATCAGATATCTTATGGCCTTCCCGTTCCTCAATTCGGATGCCCAAAACTTCAAATGTACCGATTGTTACGTCCTTTAAAACTCGAGCCTTTTCTTATGTACAAATCTCTATGTCATTGTCGCATCGTGAGTCCGATTACTGTCCTATCACCTTCTCATCCTGTATTTGAGTTTGTTTCATCATCAGATATCATATGGCCTTCCCGTTCCTCAATTCGGATGCCCAAAACCTCAAATGTACCGATTGTTACGTCCTTTAAAACTCAAGTCTTTCCTTGTGTACAAATCTCTACGTCATTATCGCATCGTTAGTCCGACTACCGTGGATCAGCTTCATATCCATTATCTGAGTCTGTTGCACGGTCAGATATCTTATGGCCTTCTCGTTTCTCCATTCGGGTGCCCGAAACTTCAAATGCACCGATAGTTACGTCCTTTAAAACTCGAGTCTTTTTTTGTGTAGGAATCTCTATATCATTGTCGCATCGTGTGTCCGATTATCGTTCGGTCACCTTCGTATCATTTATCTGAGTTTGTTGCATGATCAGATATCTTATGGCCTTCCTGTTCCTCAATTCGGATGCCCAAAACTTCAAATGTACCGATAGTTACGTCCTTTAAAACTCGAGTCTTTTCTTGTGTACGAATCTCTATATCATTGCGATGCGATGTGTCCGATTATCGTTCGGTCACCTTCGTATCCTTTATCTGAGTTTGTTACATGATCAGATATCTTATAGCCTTCCCGTTCATCCATTCGGGTGCCTGAAACTTCAAATGTATCGATAGTTACGTCCTTTAAAACTCGAGTCTTTTCTTGTATACGAATCTCTATGTCATTTTCGCATCGTGAGTCCGATTACCGTCCTATCACGTTCTTATCCTTTATTTGAGTTTGTTACATGATCAGATATCTTATGGCCTTCCCGTTCCTCAATTCGGATGCCCAAAACTTCAAATGTACCGATTGTTACGTCCTTTAAAACTCGACTCTTTTCTTATGTACGAATCTATGTGTCATTGTCGCATCGTGAGACCGATTACCGTCCTATCACCTTCTCATCCTGTATTTGAGTTTGTTTCATGATCAGATATCTTATGGCCTTCCTGTTCCTCAATTCGGATGCCCAAAACCTCAAGTGTACCGATTGTTACGTCCTTTAAAACTCGAGTCATTCCTTGTGTACAAATCTCTACGTCATTATCGCATCGTTAGTCCGACTACCATGGATCAGCTTCATATCCATTATCTGAGTCTGTTGCATGGTCAGATATCTTATGGCCTTCTCGTTTCTCCAGTCGGGTGCCCGAAACTTCAAATGCACCGATAGTAACGTGCTTGAAAACTCGAGTCTTTTCTTGTGTACGAATCTCTATATCATTGTCGCATCGTGTGTCCGATTATCGTTCGGTCACCTTCGTATCATTTATCTGAGTTTGTTGCATGATCAGATATCTTGTGGCCTTCCTGTTCCTCAATTCGGATGCCCAAAACTTCAAATATACCGATTGTTACGTCCTTTAAAACTCGAGTCTTTTCTTGTGTACAAATCTCTACGTCATTGTCGCATTGTTAGTCCGATTACCGTTCGATCAGCTTCATATCCATTATCTGAGTCTGTTGCGCGGTCAGATATCTTATGGCCTTCTCGTTTCTCCATTCGGGTGCCCGAAACTTCAAATGCACCGATAGTAACGTGCTTGAAAACTCGAGTCTTTTCTTGTGTACGAATCTCTATATCATTGTCGCATCGTGTGTCCGATTATCGTTCGGTCACCTTCGTATCATTTATCTGAGTTTGTTGCATGATCAGATATCTTATGGCCTTCCTGTTCCTCAATTCGGATGCCCAAAACTTCAAATGTACCGATAGTTACGTCCTTTAAAACTCGAGTCTTTTCTTGTGTACGAATCTCTATATCATTGCGATGCGATGTGTCCGATTATCGTTCGATCACCTTCGTATCCTTTATCTGAGTTTGTTACATGATCAGATATCTTATAGCCTTTCCGTTCATCCATTCGGGTGCCTGAAACTTCAAATGTATCGATAGTTTTTCTTGTATACGAATCTCTATGTCATTTTCGCATCGTGAGTCCGATTACCGTCCAATCACGTTCTTATCCTTTATTTGAGTTTGTTACATGATCAGATATCTTATGGCCTTTCCGTTCCTCAATTCGGATGCCCAAAACTTCAAATGTACCGATTGTTACGTCCTTTAAAACTCGACTCTTTTCTTATGTACGAATCCCTGTGTCATTGTTGCATCGTGAGACCGATTACCGTCCTATCACCTTCTCATCCTGTATTTGAGTTTGTTTCATGATCAGATATCTTATGGCCTTCCCATTCCTCAATTCGGATGCCCAAAACCTCAAATGTACCGATTGATACGTCCTTTAAAACTCGAGTCATTCCTTGTGTACAAATCTCTACGTCATTATCGCATCGTTAGTCCGACTACCATGGATCAGCTTCATATTCATTATCTGAGTCTGTTGCATGGTCAGATATCTTATGGCCTTCTCGTTTCTCCAGTCGGGTGCCCGAAACTTCAAATGCACCGATAGTAACGTGCTTGAAAACTCGAGTCTTTTCTTGTGTACGAATCTCTATATCATTGTCGCATCGTGTGTCCGATTATCGTTCGGTCACCTTCGTATCATTTATCTGAGTTTGTTGCATGATCAGATATCTTGTGGCCTTCCTGTTCCTCAATTCGGATGCCCAAAACTTCAAATATACCGATTGTGACGTCCTTTAAAACTCGAGTCTTTTCTTGTGTACAAATCTCTACGTCATTGTCGCATCGTTAGTCCGATTACCGTTCGATCAGCTTCATATCCATTATCTGAGTCTGTTGCACGGTCAGATATCTTATGGCCTTCTCGTTCCTCCATTCGGGTGCCCGAAAATTCAAATGTACCGATAGTTACGTCCTTTAAAACTCGAGTCTTTTCTTGTGTACGAATCTCTATATCATTGTCGCATCGTGTGTCCGATTATCGTTCGGTCACCTTCGTATCCTTTATCTGAGTTTGTTGCGCGATCAGATATCTTATGGCGTTCTCGTTCCTCCATTCGGGTGCCTGAAACTTCAAATGTATCGATAGTTACGTCCTTTAAAACTCGAGTCTTTTCTTGTGTACGAATCTCTATGTCATTGTCACATCGTGAGTCCGATTACCGTCCTATCACCTTCACATCCTGTATTTGAGTTTGTTTCATAATCAGATATCTTATGGCCTTCCCGTTCCTCAATTCGGATGCCCAAAACTTCAAATGTACCGATTGTTACGTCCTTTAAAACTCGAGCCTTTTCTTATGTACAAATCTCTATGTCATTGTCGCATCGTGAGTCCGATTACTGTCCTATCACCTTCTCATCCTGTATTTGAGTTTGTTTCATCATCAGATATCATATGGCCTTCCCGTTCCTCAATTCGGATGCCCAAAACCTCAAATGTACCGATTGTTACGTCCTTTAAAACTCAAGTCTTTCCTTGTGTACAAATCTCTACGTCATTATCGCATCGTTAGTCCGACTACCGTGGATCAGCTTCATATCCATTATCTGAGTCTGTTGCACGGTCAGATATCTTATGGCCTTCTCGTTTCTCCATTCGGGTGCCCGAAACTTCAAATGCACCGATAGTTACGTCCTTTAAAACTCGAGTCTTTTTTTGTGTAGGAATCTCTATATCATTGTCGCATCGTGTGTCCGATTATCGTTCGGTCACCTTCGTATCATTTATCTGAGTTTGTTGCATGATCAGATATCTTATGGCCTTCCTGTTCCTCAATTCGGATGCCCAAAACTTCAAATGTACCGATAGTTACGTCCTTTAAAACTCGAGTCTTTTCTTGTGTACGAATCTCTATATCATTGCGATGCGATGTGTCCGATTATCGTTCGGTCACCTTCGTATCCTTTATCTGAGTTTGTTACATGATCAGATATCTTATAGCCTTCCCGTTCATCCATTCGGGTGCCTGAAACTTCAAATGTATCGATAGTTACGTCCTTTAAAACTCGAGTCTTTTCTTGTATACGAATCTCTATGTCATTTTCGCATCGTGAGTCCGATTACCGTCCTATCACATTCTTATCCTTTATTTGAGTTTGTTACATGATCAGATATCTTATGGCCTTCCCGTTCCTCAATTCGGATGCCCAAAACTTCAAATGTACCGATTGTTACGTCCTTTAAAACCCGACTCTTTTCTTATGTACGAATCTATGTGTCATTGTCGCATCGTGAGACCGATTACCGTCCTATCACCTTCTCATCCTGTATTTGAGTTTGTTTCATGATCAGATATCTTATGGCCTTCCTGTTCCTCAATTCGGATGCCCAAAACCTCAAGTGTACCGATTGTTACGTCCTTTAAAACTCGAGTCATTCCTTGTGTACAAATCTCTACGTCATTATCGCATCGTTAGTCCGACTACCATGGATCAGCTTCATATCCATTATCTGAGTCTGTTGCATGGTCAGATATCTTATGGCCTTCTCGTTTCTCCATTCGGGTGCCCGAAACTTCAAATGCACCGATAGTAACGTGCTTGAAAACTCGAGTCTTTTCTTGTGTACGAATCTCTATATCAGTGTCGCATCGTGTGTCCGATTATCATTCGGTCACCTTCGTATCATTTATCTGAGTTTGTTGCATGATCAGATATCTTGTGGCCTTCCTGTTCCTCAATTCGGATGCCCAAAACTTCAAATATACCGATTGTTACGTCCTTTAAAACTCGAGTCTTTTCTTGTGTACAAATCTCTACGTCATTGTCGCATCGTAAGTCCGATTACCGTTCGATCAGCTTCATATCCATTATCAGAGTCTTTTGCACGGTCAGATATCTTATGGCCTTCTCGTTCCTCCATTCGGGTGCCCGAAAATTCAAATGTACCGATAGTTACGTCCTTTAAAACTCGAGTCTTTTCTTGTGTACGAATCTCTATATCATTGTCGCATCGTGTGTCCGATTATCGTTCGGTCACCTTCGTATCCTTTATCTGAGTTTGTTGCGTGATCAGATATCATATGGCGTTCTCGTTCCTCCATTCGGGTGCCTGAAACTTCAAATGTATCGATAGTTACGTCCTTTAAAACTCGAATCTTTTCTTGTGTACGAATCTCTATATCATTGTCGCATCGTCTGTCCGATTATCGTTCGGTCACCTTCGTATCTTTTATCTGAGTTTGTTGCATTATCAGATCTCTTATGGCCTTCCTGTTCGGTCACCTTCGTATCATTTATCTAAGTTTGTTACATGATCAGATATCTTATAGGCTTCCGGTTCATCCATTCGGGTGCCCGAAACTTCAAATGTATCGATAGTTACGTCCTTTAAAACTCGAGTCTTTTCTTGTGTACGTATCTCTATGTCATCGTCGCATCGTGAGTCCGATTACCGTCCTATCACGTTCTTATCCTTTATTTGAGTTTGTTGCATGATCAGATATCTTATGGCCTTCCCGTTCCTCAATTCGGATTCCCAATACTTCAAATGTACCGATTGTTACGTCCTTTAAAACTCGACTCTTTTCTTATGTACGAATCTCTATGTCATTGTCACATCGTGGGTCCGATTACCGTCCTATCACCTTCACATCCTGTATTTGAGTTTGTTTCATAATCAGATATCTTATGGCCTTCCCGTTCCTCAATTCGGATGCCCGAAACTTCAAATGTACCGATTGTTACGTCCTTTAAAACTCGAGCCTTTTCTTATGTACAAATCTCTATGTCATTGTCGCATCGTGAGTCCGATTACTGTCCTATCACATTCTCATCCTGTATTTGAGTTTGTTTCATGATCAGATATCTTATGGCCTTCCCGTTCCTCAATTCGAATGCCCAAAACCTCAAATGTGCCGATTATTACGTCCTTTAAAACTCAAGTCTTTCCTTGTGTACAAATCTCTACGTCATTATCGCATCGTTAGTCCGACTACCGTGGATCAGCTTCATATCCATTATCTGAGTCTGTTGCATGGTCAGATATCTTATGGCCTTCTCGTTTCTCCATTCGGGTGCCCGAAACTTCAAATGCACCAATAGTATCGTGCTTTAAAACTCGAGTCTTTTCTTGTGTACGAATCTCTATATCATTGTCGCATCGTGTGTCCGATTATCGTTCGTTCACCTTCGTATCATTTATCTGAGTTTGTTGCATGATCAGATATCTTATGGCCTTTCTGTTCCTCAATTCGGATGCCCAAAACTTCAAATATACCAATTGTTACGTCCTTTAAAACTCGAGTCTTTTCTTGTGTACGAATCTCTCTATCATTGTCGCATCGTGTGTCCGATTATCGTTCGGTCACCTTCGTATCCTTTATCTGAGTTTGTTGAGGGATCGGATATCTTATGGCGTTCTCGTTCCTCCATTCGGGTGCCTGAAACTTCAAATGTATCGATAGTTACGTCCTTTAAAACTCGAGTCTTTTCTTGTGTACGAATCTCTATATCATTGTCGCATCGTCTGTCCGATTATCGTTCGGTCACCTTCGTATCTTTTATCTGAGTTTGTTGCATGATCAGATCTCTTATGGCCTTCCTGTTCGGTCACCTTCGTTTCATTTATCTAAGTTTGTTACATGTTCAGATATCTTATAGCCTTCCGGTTCTTCCATTCGGGTGCCCGAAACTTCAAATGTATCGATAGTTACGTCCTTTAAAACTCGAGTCTTTTCTTGTGTACGTATCTCTATGTCATTGTCGCATCGTGAGTCCGATTACCGTCCTATCACGTTCTTATCCTTTATTTGATTTTGTTGCATGATCGGATATCTTATGGCCTTCCCGTTCCTCAATTCGGATTCCCAAAACTTCAAATGTACCGATTGTTACGTCCTTTAAAACTCGACTCTTTTCTTATGTATGAATCTCTATGTCATTGTCACATCGTGAGTCCGATTACCGTCCTATCACCTTCACATCCTGTATTTGAGTTTGTTTCATAATCAGATATCTTATGGCCTTCCCGTTCCTCAATTCGGATGCCCAAAACTTCAAATGTACCGATTGTTACGTCCTTTAAAACTCGAGCCTTTTCTTATGTACAAATCTCTATGTCATTGTCGCATCGTGAGTCCGATTACTTTCCTATCACCTTCTCATCCTGTATGTGAGTTTGTTTCATGATTAGATATCTTATGGCCTTCCCGTTCCTCAATTCGGAAGCCCAAAACCTCAAATGTACCGATTGTTACGTCCTTTAAAACTCAAGTCTTTCCTTGTGTACAAATCTCTACGTCATTATCGCATCGTTAGTCCGACTACCGTGGATCAGCTTCATATCCATTATCTGAGTCTGTTGCAAGGTCAGATATCCTATGGCCTTCTCGTTTCTCCATTCGGGTGCCCGAAACTTCAAATGCACCGATAGTTACGTCCTTTAAAACTCGAGTCTTTTCTTGTGTAGGAATCTCTATATAATTGTCGCATCGTGTGTCCGATTATCGTTAGGTCACCTTCGTATCATTTATCTGAGTTTGTTGCATGATCAGATATCTTATGGCCTTCCTGTTCCTCAATTCGGATGCCCAAAACTTCAAATGTACCGATAGTTACGTCCTTTAAAACTCGAGTCTTTTCTTGTGTACGAATCTCTATATCATTGCGATGCGATGTGTCCGATTATCGTTCGGTCACCATCGTATCCTTTATCTCAGTTTGTTACATGATCAGATATCTTATCGCCTTCCCGTTCATCCATTCGGGTGCCTGAAACTTCAAATGTATCGATAGTTACGTCCTTTAAAACTCGAGTCTTTTCTTGTGTACGAATCTCTATGTCATTTTCGCATCGTGAGTCCGATTACCGTCCTATCACGTTCTTATCCTTTATTTGAGTTTGTTGCATGATCAGATATCTTATGGCCTTCCCGTTCCTTAATTCGGATGCCCAAAATTTCAAATGTACCGATTGTTACGTCCTTTAAAACTCGACTCTTTTCTTATGTACGAATCTCTGTGTCATTGTCGCATCGTGAGACCGACTACCGTCCTATCACCTTCTCATCTTGTATTTGAGTTTGTTTCATGATCAGATATCTTATGGCCTTCCCGTTCCTCAATTCGGATGCCCAAAACCTCAAATCTACCGATTGTTACGTCCTTTAAAACTCGAGTCATTCCTTGTGTACAAATCTCTACGTAATTATCGCATCGTTAGTCCGACTACCGTGGATCAGCTTCATATCCATTATCTGAGTCTGTTGCATGGTCAGATATCTTATGGCCTTCTCGTTTCTCCATTCGGGTGCCCGAAACTTCAAATGCACCGATAGTAACGTGCTTGAAAACTCGAGTCTTTTCTTGTGTACGAATCTCTATATCATTGTCGCATCGTGTGTCCGATTATCGTTCAGTCACCTTCGTATCATTTATCAGAGTTTGTTGCATGATCAGATATCTTATGGCCTTCCTGTTCCTCAATTCGGATGCCCAAAACTTTAAATATACCGATTGTTACGTCCTATAAAACTTGAGTCTTTTCTTGTGTACAAATCTCTACGTCATTGTCGCATCGTAAGTCCGATTACCGTTCGATCAGCTTCATATCCATTATCTGAGTCTTTTGCACGGTCAGATATCTTATGGCCTTCTCGTTCCTCCATTCGGGTGCCCAAAAATTCAAATGTACCGATAGTTACGTCCTTTAAAACTCGAGTCTTTTCTTGTGTACGAATCTCTATATCATTGTGGCATCGTGTGTCCGATTATCGTTCGGTCACCTTCGTATCCTTTATCTGAGTTTGTTGCGTGATCAGATATCATATGGCGTTCTCGTTCCTCCATTCGGGTGCCTGAAACTTCAAATGTATCGATAGTTACGTCCTTTAAAACTCGAGTCTTTTCTTGTGTACGAATCTCTATATCATTGTCGCATCGTCTGTCCGATTATCGTTCGGTCACCTTCGTATCTTTTATCTGAGTTTGTTGCATGATCAGATCTCTTATGGCCTTCCTGTTCGGTCACCTTCGTATCATTTATCTAAGTTTGTTACATGATCAGATATCTTATAGGCTTCCGGTTCATCCATTCGGGTGCGCGAAACTTCAAATGTATCGATAGTTACGTCCTTTAAAACTCGAGTCTTTTCTTGTGTACGTATCTCTATGTCATCGTCGCATCGTGAGTCCGATTACCGTCCTATCACGTTCTTATCCTTTATTTGAGTTTGTTGCATGATCAGATATCTTATGGCCTTCCCGTTCCTCAATTCGGATTCCCAATACTTCAAATGTACCGATTGTTACGTCCTTTAAAACTCGACTCTTTTCTTATGTACGAATCTCTATGTCATTGTCACATCGTGGGTCCGATTACCGTCCTATCACCTTCACATCCTGTATTTGAGTTTGTTTCATAATCAGATATCTTATGGCCTTCCCGTTCCTCAATTCGGATGCCCGAAACTTCAAATGTACCGATTGTTACGTCCTTTAAAACTCGAGCCTTTTCTTATGTACAAATCTCTATGTCATTGTCGCATCGTGAGTCCGATTACTGTCCTATCACATTCTGATCCTGTATTTGAGTTTGTTTCATGATCAGATATCTTATGGCCTTCCCGTTCCTCAATTCGAATGCCCAAAACCTCAAATGTACCGATTATTACGTCCTTTAAAACTCAAGTCTTTCCTTGTGTACAAATCTCTACGTCATTATCGCATCGTCAGTCCGACTACCGTGGATCAGCTTCATATCCATTATCTGAGTCTGTTGCATGGTCAGATATCTTATGGCTTTCTCGTTTCTCCATTCGGGTGCCCGAAACTTCAAATGCACCAATAGTATCGTGCTTTAAAACTCGAGTCTTTTCTTGTGTACGAATCTCTATATCATTGTCGCATCGTGTGTCCGATTATCGTTCGTTCACCTTCGTATCATTTATCTGAGTTTGTTGCATGATCAGATATCTTATGGCCTTCCTGTTCCTCAATTCGGATGCCCAAAACTTCAAATATACCAATTGTTACATCCTTTAAAACTCGAGTCTTTTCTTGTGTACGAATCTCTATATCATTGTCGCATCGTGTGTCCGATTATCGTTCGGTCACCTTCGTATCCTTTATCTGAGTTTGTTGAGGGATCGGATATCTTATGGCGTTCTCGTTCCTCCATTCGGGTGCCTGAAACTTCAAATGTATCGATAGTTACGTCCTTTAAAACTCGAGTCTTTTCTTGTGTACGAATCTCTATATCATTGTCGCATCGTCTGTCCGATTATCGTTCGGTCACCTTCGTATCTTTTATCTGAGTTTGTTGCATGATCAGATCTCTTATGGCCTTCCTGTTCGGTCACCTTTGTTTCATTTATCTAAGTTTGTTACATGTTCAGATATCTTATAGCCTTCCGGTTCTTCCATTCGGGTGCCCGAAACTTCAAATGTATCGATAGTTACGTCCTTTAAAACTCGAGTCTTTTCTTGTGTACGTATCTCTATGTCATTGTCGCATCGTGAGTCCGATTACCGTCCTATCACGTTCTTATCCTTTATTTGATTTTGTTGCATGATCGGATATCTTATGGCCCTCCCGTTCCTCAATTCGGATTCCCAAAACTTCAAATGTACCGATTGTTACGTCCTTTAAAACTCGACTCTTTTCTTATGTATGAATCTCTATGTCATTGTTACATCGTGAGTCCGATTACCGTCCTATCACCTTCACATCCTGTATTTGAGTTTGTTTCATAATCAGATATCTTATGGCCTTCCCGTTCCTCAATTCGGATGCCCAAAACTTCAAATGTACCGATTGTTACGTCCTTTAAAACTCGAGCCTTTTCTTATGTACAAATCTCTATGTCATTGTCGCATCGTGAGTCCGATTACTTTCCTATCACCTTCTCATCCTGTATGTGAGTTTGTTTCATGATTAGATATCTTATGGCCTTCCCGTTCCTCAATTCGGAAGCCCAAAACCTCAAATGTACCGATTGTTACGTCCTTTAAAACTCAAGTCTTTCCTTGTGTACAAATCTCTACGTCATTATCGCATCGTTAGACCGACTACCGTGGATCAGCTTCATATCCATTATCTGAGTCTGTTGCACGGTCAGATATCCTATGGCCTTCTCGTTTCTCCATTCGGGTGCCCGAAACTTCAAATGCACCGATAGTTACGTCCTTTAAAACTCGAGTCTTTTCTTGTGTAGGAATCTCTATATAATTGTCGCATCGTGTGTCCGATTATCGTTAGGTCACCTTCGTATCATTTATCTGAGTTTGTTGCATGATCAGATATCTTATGGCCTTCCTGTTCCTCAATTCGGATGCCCAAAACTTCAAATGTACCGATAGTTACGTCCTTTAAAACTCGAGTCTTTTCTTGTGTACGAATCTCTATATCATTGCGATGCGATGTGTCCGATTATCGTTCGGTCACCATCGTATCCTTTATCTCAGTTTGTTACATGATCAGATATCTTATAGCCTTCCCGTTCATCCATTCGGGTGCTTGAAACTTCAAATGTATCGATAGTTACGTCCTTTAAAACTCGAGTCTTTTCTTGTGTACGAATCTCTATGTCATTTTCGCATCGTGAGTCCGATTACCGTCCTATCACGTTCTTATCCTTTATTTGAGTTTGTTGCATGATCAGATATCTTATGGCCTTCCCGTTCCTTAATTCGGATGCCCAAAACTTCAAATGTACCGATTGTTACGTCCTTTAAAACTCGACTCTTTTCTTATGTACGAATCTCTGTGTCATTGTCGCATCGTGAGACCGACTACCGTCCTATCACCTTCTCATCTTGTATTTGAGTTTGTTTCATGATCAGATATCTTATGGCCTTCCCGTTCCTCAATTCGGATGCCCAAAACCTCAAATCTACCGATTGTTACGTCCTTTAAAACTCGAGTCATTCCTTGTGTACAAATCTCTACGTAATTATCGCATCGTTAGTCCGACTACCGTGGATCAGCTTCATATCCATTATCTGAGTCTGTTGCATGGTCAGATATCTTATGGCCTTCTCGTTTCTCCATTCGGGTGCCCGAAACTTCAAATGCACCGATAGTAACGTGCTTGAAAACTCGAGTCTTTTCTTGTGTACGAATCTCTATATCATTGTCGCATCGTGTGTCCGATTATCGTTCAGTCACCTTCGTATCATTTATCTGAGTTTGTTGCATGATCAGATATCTTATGGCCTTCCTGTTCCTCAATTCGGATGCCCAAAACTTCAAATATACCGATTGTTACGTCCTATAAAACTCGAGTCTTTTCTTGTGTACAAATCTCTACGTCATTGTCGCATCGTAAGTCCGATTACCGTTCGATCAGCTTCATATCCATTATCTGAGTCTGTTGCACGGTCAGATATCTTATGGCCTTCTCGTTCCTCCATTCGGGTGCCCGAAAATTCAAATGTACCGATAGTTACGTCCTTTAAAACTCGAGTCTTTTCTTGTGTACGAATCTCTATATCATTGTCGCATCGTGTGTCCGATTATCGTTCGGTCACCTTCGTATCCTTTATCTGAGTTTGTTGCGTGATCAGATATCTTATGGCGTTCTCGTTCCTCCATTCGGGTGCCTGAAACTTCAAATGTATCGATAGTTACGTCCTTTAAAACTCGAGTCTTTTCTTGTGTACGAATCTCTATATCATTGTCGCATCGTCTGTCCGATTATTGTTCGGTCACCTTCGTATCTTTTATCTGAGTTTGTTGCATGATCAGATCTCTTATGGCCTTCCTGTTCGGTCACCTTCGTATCATTTATCTAAGTTTGTTACATGATCAGATATCTTATAGCCTTCCGGTTCATCCATTCGGGTGCCCGAAACTTCAAATGTATCGATAGTTACGTCCTTTAAAACTCGAGTCTTTTCTTGTGTACGTATCTCTATGTCATCGTCGCATCGTGAGTCCGATTACCATCCTATCACGTTCTTATCCTTTATTTGAGTTTGTTGCATGGTCAGATATCTTATGGCCTTCCCGTTCCTCAATTCGGATTCCCAAAACTTCAAATGTACCGATTGTTACGTCCTTTAAAACTCGACTCTTTTCTTATGTACGAATCTCTATGTCATTGTCACATCGTGGGTCCGATTACCGTCCTATCACCTTCACATCCTGTATTTGAGTTTGTTTCATAATCAGATATCTTATGGCCTTCCCGTTCCTTAATTCGGATGCCCGAAACTTCAAATGTACCGATTGTTACGTCCTTTAAAACTCGAGCCTTTTCTTATGTACAAATCTCTATGTCATTGTCGCATCGTGAGTCCGATTACTGTCCTATCACCTTCTCATCCTGTATTTGAGTTTGTTTCATGATCAAATATCTTATGGCCTTCCCGTTCCTCAATTCGAATGCCCAAAACCTCAAATATACCGATTGTTACGTCCTTTAAAACTCAAGTCTTTCCTTGTGTACAAATCTCTACGTCATTATCGCATCGTTAGTCCGACTACCATGGATCAGCTTCATATCCATTATCTGAGTCTGTTGCACGGTCAGATATCTTATGGCCTTCTCGTTTCTCCATTCGGGTGCCCGAAACTTCAAATGCACCAATAGTAACGTGCTTTAAAACTCGAGTCTTTTCTTGTGTACGAATCTCTATATCATTGTCGCATCGTGTGTCCTATTATCGTTCGGTCACCTTCGTATCATTGATCTGAGTTTGTTGCATGATCAGATATCTTATGGCCTTCCTGTTCCTCAATTCGGATGCCCAAAACTTCAAATATACCGATTGTTATGTCCTTTAAAACTCGAGTCTTTTCTTGTGTACGAATCTCTATATCATTGTCGCATCGTGTGTCCGATTATCGTTCGGTCACCTTCGTATCCTTTATCTGAGTTTGTTGCGGGATCGGATATCTTATGGCGTTCTCGTTCCTCCATTCGGGTGCCTTAAACTTCAAATGTATCGATAGTTACGTCCTTTAAAACTCGAGTCTTTTCTTGTGTACGAATCTCTATATCATTGTCGCATCGTCTGTCCGATTATCGTTCGGTCACCTTCGTATCTTTTATCTGAGTTTGTTGCATGGTCAGATCTCTTATGGCCTTCCTGTTCGGTCACCTTCGTTTCATTTATCCAAGTTTGTTACATGTTCAGATATCTTATAGCCTTCCGGTTCTTCCATTCGGGTGCCCGAAACTTCAAATGTATCGATAGTTACGTCCTTTAAAACTCGAGTCTTTTCTTGTGTACGTATCTCTATGTCATTGTCGCATCGTGAGTCCGATTACCGTCCTATCACGTTCTTATCCTTTATTTGATTTTGTTGCATGATCGGATATCTTATGGCCTTCCCGTTCCTCAATTCAGATTCCCAAAACTTCAAATGTACCGATTGTTACGTCCTTTAAAACTCGACTCTTTTCTTATGTATGAATCTCTATGTCATTGTCACATCGTGAGTCCGATTACCGTCCTATCACCTACACATCCTGTATTTGAGTTTGTTTCATAATCAGATATCTTATGGCCTTCCCGTTCCTCAATTCGGATGCCCAAAACTTCAAATGTACCGATTGTTACGTCCTTTAAAACTCGAGCCTTTTCTTATGTACAAATCTCTATGTCATTGTCGCATCGTGAGTCCGATTACTTTCCTATCACCTTCTCATCCTGTATGTGAGTTTGTTTCATGATTAGATATCTTATGGCCTTCCCGTTCCTCAATTCGGAAGCCCAAAACCTCAAATGTACCGATTGTAACGTCCTTTAAAACTCAAGTCTTTCCTTGTGTACAAATCTCTACGTCATTATCGCATCGTTAGTCCGACTACCGTGGATCAGCTTCATATCCATTATCTGAGTCTGTTGCATGGTCAGATATCCTATGGCCTTCTCGTTTCTCCATTCGGGTGCCCGAAACTTCAAATGCACCGATAGTTACGTCCTTTAAAACTCGAGTCTTTTCTTGTGTAGGAATCTCTATATAATTGTCGCATCGTGTGTCTGATTATCGTTAGGTCACCTTCGTATCATTTATCTGAGTTTGTTGCATGATCAAATATCTAATGGCCTTCCTGTTCCTCAATTCGGATGCCCAAAACTTCAAATGTACCGATAGTTACGTCCTTTAAAACTCGAGTCTTTTCTTGTGTACGAATCTCTATATCATTGCGATGCGATGTGTCCGATTATCGTTCAGTCACCTTCGTATCCTTTGTCTGAGTTTGTTACATGATCAGATATCTTATAGCCTTCCCGTTCATCCATTCGAGTGCCTGAAACTTCAAATGTATCGATAGTTACGTCCTTTAAAACTTGAGTCTTTTCTTGTGTACGAATCTCTATGTCATTTTCGCATCGTGAGTCCGATTACCGTCCTATCACGTTCTGATCCTTTATTTGAGTTTGTTGCATGATCAGATATCTTATGGCGTTCCCGTTCCTTAATTCGGATGCCCAAAACTTCAAATGTACCGATTGTTACGTCCTTTAAAACTCTACTCTTTTCTTATGTACGAATCTGTGTGTCATTGTCGCATCGTGAGACCGACTACCGTCCTATCACCTTCTCATCTTGTATTTGAGTTTGTTTCATGATCAGATATCTTATGGCCTTCCCGTTCCTCAATTCGGATGCCCAAAACCTCAAATGTACCGATTGTTACGTCCTTTAAAACTCGAGTCATTCCTTGTGTACAAATCTCTACGTCATTATCGCATCGTTAGTCCGACTACCGTGGATCAGCTTCATATCCATTATCTGAGTCTGTTGCATGGTCAGATATCTTATGGCCTTCTCGTTCTTCCATTCGGGTGCCCGAAACTTCAAATGCACCGATAGTAACGTGCTTGAAAACTCGAGTCTTTTCTTGTGTACGAATCTCTATATCATTGTCGCATCGTGTGTCCGATTATTGTTCGGTCACCTTCGTATCATTTATCTGAGTTTGTTGCATGATCAGATATCTTATGGCCTTCCTGTTCCTCAATTCGGATGCCCAAAACTTCAAATATACCGATTGTTACGTCCTATAAAACTCGAGTCTTTTCTTGTGTACAAATCTCTACGTCATTGTCGCATCGTTAGTCCGATTACCGTTCGATCAGCTTCATATCCATTATCTGAGTCTGTTGCACGGTCAGATATCTTATGGCCTTCTCGTTCCTCCATTCGGGTGCCCGAAAATTCAAATGTACCGATAGTTACGTCCTTTAAAAGTCGAGTCTTTTCTTGTGTACGATTCTCTATATCATTGTCGCATCGTGTGTCCGATTATCGTTCGGTCACCTTCGTATCCTTTATCTGAGTTTGTTGCGTGATCAGATATCTTATGGCGTTCTCGTTCCTCCATTCGGGTGCCTGAAACTTCAAATGTATCGATAGTTACGTCCTTTAAAACTCGAGTCTTTTCTTGTGTACGAATCTCTATATCATTGTCGCATCGTCTGTCCGATTACCGTCCTATCACATTCACATCCTGTATTTGAGTTTGTTTCATAATCAGATATCTTATGGCCTTCCCGTTCCTCAATTCGGATGCCCAAAACTTCAAATGTACCGATTGTTACGTCCTTTAAAACTCGAGCCTTTTCTTATGTACAAATCTCTATGTCATTGTCGCATCGTGAGTCCGATTACTGTCCTATCACCTTCTCATCTTGTATTTCAGTTTGTTTCATGATCAGATATCTTATGGCCTTCCCGTTCCTCAATTCGAATGCCCAAAACCTCAAATGTACCGATTGTTACGTCCTTTAAAACTCAAGTCTTTCCTTGTGTACAAATCTCTACGTCATTATCGCATCGTTAGTCCGACTACCGTGGATCAGCTTCATATCCATTATCTGAGTCTGTTGCACGGTCAGATATCTTATGGCCTTCTCGTTTCTCCATTCGGGTGCCCGAAACTTCAAATGCACCAATAGTAACGTGCTTTAAAACTCGAGTCTTTTCTTGTGTACGAATCTCTATATCATTGTCGCATCGTGTGTCCGATTATCGTTCGGTCACCTTCGTATCATTTATCTGAGTTTATTGCATGATCAGATATCTTATGGCCTTCCTGTTCCTCAATTCGGATGCCCAAAACTTCAAATATACCGATTGTTACGTCCTTTAAAACTCGAGTCTTTTCTTGTGTATGAATCTCTATATCATTGTCGCATCGTGTGTCCGATTATCGTTCGGTCACCTTCGTATCCTTTATCTGAGTTTTTTGCGGGATCGGATATCTTATGGCGTTCTCGTTCCTCCATTCGGGTGCCTGAAACTTCAAATGTATCGATAGTTACGTCCTTTAAAACTTGAGTCTTTTCTTGTGTACGAATCTCTGTATCATTGTCGCATCGTCTGTCCGATTATCATTCGGTCACCTTCGTATCGTTTATCTGAGTTTGTTGCATGATCAGATATCTTATGGCCTTCCTGTTCCTCAATTCGGTTGCCCAAAACTTCAAATGTACCGATTGTTACGTCCTTTAAAACTCGTGTCTTTCCTTGTGTACAAATCTCTATGTCATTATCGCATCGTTAGTCCGACTACCGTGGATCAGCTTCATATCCCTTATCTGAGTTTGTTGCACGGTCGATATCTTATGGCCTTCTCGTTCCTCCATTCGGGTGCCCAAAACTTCAAATGCACCAATAGTAACGTGCTTTAAAACTCGAGTCTTTTCTTGTGTACGAATCTCTATGTGATTGTCGCATCGAGAGTCCGATTACCGTCCTGTCACCTTCGTATCCGTTATCTGAGTTTGTTGCATGATCAGATATCTTATGGCATTCCCGTTCCTCCATTCAGGTGCCCGAAACTTCAAATGTATCGACAGTTACGTCCTTTAAAACTCGAGTCTTTTCTTATGTACGAATCTCTATGTCATTGTCGCATCGTGAGTCCGATTACTGTCCTATCACCTTCTTCTCCTTTATTTGAGTTTGTTGCATGATCAGATATCTTATGCCTTCCCGTTCCTCAATTCGGATGCCTAAAACTTCAAATGTACCGATTGTTACGTCCTTAAAACTCGAGTCTTTTCTTGTGTACAAATCTCTACGTCATTGTTGCATCGTTGGTCCGACTATTATGGATCAGCTTCATATCCATTATCTAAGTCTTTTGCACGGTCAGATATCTTATGGCCTTCTCGTTCCTCCATTCGGTTGCCCGAAACTTCAAATGCACCGAGAGTAACGTGCTTTTAAACTCGAGTCTTTTCTTGTGTACGAATCTCTATATCATTGTCGCATCGTGGGTCCGATTATCGTTCGGTCACCTTCGTATCATTTATCTGAGTTTGTTGTATGATCAGATATCCTATGGCCTTCCTGTTCCTCAATTCGGTTGCCCAGAATTTCAAATATACCGATTGTTTTTTTTTAGAAAAGGGGAATAACCCCGGCAAACATTTATTGATTTAAAAAATTACAAAAAAGGAACTAACCCGAGCCCGGGACATAAACCCAAAGGCCAAAAAAGTTAGCCCGAAAAATAAACAAAAACATAAACTAAACGGGCCAGCCTAAACAAAAAACTAAGCCCAAAATCTGAAAATATTATAAGCCCAACAAAGGCTTTCCAAATACAACCGGAATAGCCAAACTATCGAAACCCAATTGTCTTCAGCCCAGACTTCTTCCATCCAGATCCTGAGCCCAACAGTTTCCTGCTTCCCTCCCTTCTTCCACAGCCCAATAATATCACTCTTTAAAATCTTAAATACACCACAGCCCATCAGACTCCCTGATTCTTGAAGCCCATCAGAGACCACAACCAAGCCCACATTCCTGAAATTCTCAATCACACACATCCGGTTTTTCAATATTCGAAACCCAGCAGCAACACATTGCCCAAAACCACTCCTATACCTTTGATTCCCCTTTAGCCTTAACAACTCCAACCTCTTTTGCCAAATCATTCCCAAAGCCTGAGTATTTAAGAATATCTTCACACAACAAACCCAAGTTCTAGCATCTAACCTTATCCAACTCACTAACCTATAACCAGACAAAAGGATAACTCCTTCCAAACAGTTTAAATGAATTCTAATATCCACTATAAAAGCTTCAACTAGATGCAAATAATTAAGGCTATTATAAGCAACCAAAAGGAATACACTCAACTCATGGTCTTTTAAAACCTCCATCAATGCAATGGCACCACTAAGCAAATGCATCCTTTTAGTATTCTTGCAAAACCAGTTTATGGCATTTAGAATTCCAGCCTTAATAGGAACTATCAAAGCCAGAAGCAGCTGCAAAAAAACTGCAACTAACCAGGCCAATCTGTACTCATAATCTTTAAAAACCTCCACCAGAAAAATGGCATTATTAAGCACAGAAGGCCTGCTAGTTTTCAAATAATGCCACAGTTCATCAAAAAGGAACACCTTCCTAAAAAACCACCCCTGCCCTTGTTGTAAGTAATCCTGAAGCTGTTCATACCTTTTCCAGCCCATTATACCAAATATCCTCAGTAACTCATAATCCTCATAGCTCATCCTCCCTCCAACACCTTCAGCAATGGACTTAGATAAACTGTTTATATCACCTCTGCCCATGAAAGACCTTCCCATCCTGCAGACCAGCAATAACTGCAAGCCAAACTTATAGAACCTATTCACCCATTCCCATTCAAAGACCATAAAGCTAAAAACAACCAGCACATTCCCCTGAATCAACTTCATCCATAATACACAGATATTCCTCATTACTAATTTGTATATAATGACTAAACTACCCTTATATCCCCTGCTGCATATGCTATACCACAGCTGCCACCAGACATATTCAAAACTAATCTTTGCACAACTGTTTGTTCCAGCCATATTCTCAGCCATACAACTTGCCAAAAGAACAACCCAACCCATAATGACCCATCCCAGACTAATCCCAAATGGGAAAGACTCAACAGACTCAAAGACCAAAAGACAAGAAAAAAGGCTTTGAAAGATTACCAAAAAGAATAAGAGGGTTCCCATACTGTTGGATAGTGCTAGAAATAAAAAATACAAAGAGAATAATGTCATATAGCCAACAGTACAGTCCAGCCTTATAACTCCCTTGTTTAAACTCCCCATGAGTCTCAAAATTCCTAACCACCAATCATCAAACGCTGACCTGTGCCAGAGTGTCAATAATGGACCAAAATCTCTGCACAGGATAAAGACCCATAATTGTTTAAAGGACCCACCCCCTCTCCCAGGAAAGAAAACAAACAGACTAAACCAGAACAAGAAGGAAAGAGAGAAGATAAGAAATGATACAGGATCTCTACCCAACGTATTATAAGTCTCCAGATGTCACCAAAACCCAATGTTTGCCCCCCTCCCCTGAGCAAGTGCTCAAAAAACACACACAGGTTGACACCAAAACACACACAGTTAATATAAAGGTTTATGTTCCTCTGCCAAGAACTAAAAAGCAATAAAAATATAAAAAACAGGAAAGAAAGGGGAAATAATGCCCTAAACACAGAGGAACAAATCTTCCTTATCTCTCCATGGTTAATGCAAACCTCCTGCATACACACTCTTAAGCCCCACCAGGTTAAGGTAACAGCAAACCATATTGTAAATGATGTACATATATGGATGCTATATCCTAAATCCCTATAGTTTAAACACAAAAACAACCACACAGGTGTATGAAAGGCACACCTTTCCATAAAATCAGGGAGGGATCTACATCTAGGTTTAACTACCCAAGGTCTTCTCCAGTCCCTTATATCTCCTTGATTCCCATTGTACCCCCCACCCCAACTCCAAATGGAGTAAGAAGACTCAAGACTCAAAAACAAGAAAAGGCTAAAATAATACAAATAAACCAGGGTTCCAAGGCCATATCTGGTGCTAAAAAATGATAAAAACCAGAACAATAATATGAACCTAAAGACATGACCTTGATCCATCCTTATGTCTCCCATTGTTTGTCTTGTCCCAAGACCACAACTACCTAGCCCCTTACTAAGAATAGCAGAAATGATACCGGGTTTTTGAAGAAACCAAAGCATCAATAGATCAGACACAAAAACAAGAACAAATAGACACCAAAAAACCCTCAACTCACAACCATTTTCATACCACTTATGACAACCAGAAAGAGTATAAGGAAGCCTTAAAGGCCAGATCTCTACCCCAAGCTGAAACGAACACCTTATGACTCCCACAGGCCCAAAAATACCCCCCTCCCATATATTAGCAGATTTCATATATATATTACCCACACCTCCCATGTACCACCCTAAGCCCACAATATTACCAAGCCATTTAAGAGTCATATTAATTCCCCTAATACCCCACCTTGATCCCTTCCAAAACCTCACCCAGCCAACCCAAAAAACAGTAAGAAGAAAATAGATCAACATTGGTTAACCTGTTTTGTAGGATCCCTCCATACCACTTTAAATCCCCATATCTTGCTAAGCCTGATGCTGTTACTAGTAGCATAGATCTTCAACCCCATAAGCTTTAATCTAACTGTTTCCCTGATGAGATTACAAACACCCTCCACACTTCTACTCTCATTTTGAAACAACCTTAAATTTCTCTCTTGCCATATAAAGTATACCATAGCAGCCACACACAACCTCTTAATTATACTCCCCACAGATTTTCCTATATGTTCACTGGCCATTTCATTAACACAATAAAAAATATTAGGGGAGTATAGAGATAATCCTCCCTCTTCCTTCAGAGCTTCCCAAACAGCTTTAGGATAGTCACACTCAAAAAACAAATGATTATGACTATCCTTAACTTTTCCACAGAACACACATTCTAAAACATTCTGCACATCCCAATTCAATAATCTGTCCTGAGTTAACAGTCTATTTTGAACAGCCAACCAGAGTGTGAAGGAATGTCTAGGGATTGCCTGACTATACCAGATAATTCTAGCCCAGGCAACTTCAGGCTTATCTTCACTCAGATCATTAAAAACAGTTCTAGTAGCAAAGCCCTCAAAAGTTTCCTTCTTAGTTCTCCAGAATGTAATATCTTTTTTGTCAGGAACAATAACAGGAGGAGACATAGAGAATAAACAAGGAAATTTAATTCTCCACTCCTCCGGCCACATCCATCTACCATTGCAGATAACCTCAGAGACTGTAGTCTTAAGGTTAAAACCAGCATTATGAATCTCCCTTGGTGTGATGAATAAACTAAGAGGACTCAATGGACACCAGTTGTCATACCAGACAGAAGTGGAACACCCATCTCCTATACTCTGCACACAATGCTTCCACAGAGCATCCCTGCTATCTAATATACTCTTCCAACTCCAACATGGCCCCTCCTTCCTAACAAAGCCCCAAAAACTCAGACCCTTAAGTCTATAAGTCTTGACCCACTTAGTCCAGATAGTCTCTTTACCAGAGATAAGGCTCCATATGTGTCTAGCTATTAAATCCTTATTCTGTATTCTCAAGGACTTTATCCCCAATCCCCCCTGACACTTTGGATAGCAGACATTCTCCCAGGAAACTCTAACCCTACCCTTACTAGAATCAGTTTGACTCCAGAGGAACCTACACATTAGCCTCTCAATATCTTCAATAACACTGACAGGCAATAAGAACACAGAAGCCCAGTACACTTGCAAAGAACACAGGACAGACTTGATAAGTTGTAATCTTCCAGCAAATGACAGAGATTTATTCTTCCAATCTTCCAGTCTTTTCCTAACTTTATCAGTAAGAATACTGCAATCTTTAGAATATAATCTAGTAGACAAGAGGGGAACACCCAAATATCTAACTGGCAGGCTGCCAACCTTAAAAGGCAGCAACCTTTTGATTCTTTTCTGCATTATACTGGTCACATTAGACAAATACATTGTGCTCTTTCCCAGATTAGGGACTAAGCCAGAAACCCCACTAAACTCTTCCAGAGCATCCTTGACTAAGGAGACAGAAGCCACATCAGCATGACAGAAGACCAATAGATCATCAGCAAAGCAAACATGAGTCAATTTCATCTCAGCACACTTCCAATGATATCTAAATTGATTATTTCCAGCAATTCTTCTATCCAAGATAAGTTTCAGAACTTGCATAACAATGGTAAACAGGTATGGGGACATAGGGTCACCCTGCCTTAAACCTCTAAGCCCCTTGAAATACCCAAAACTCTCTCCATTCACATTTATAGAATATGCAGCAGATCTTATACATGTCATAATCCAGTCAACCATGCTAGGATGGAACCCAAAATTAACAAGACAGGCTTCAAGAAAATCATGATTGACAGTGTCATAAGCCTTTTGCAAGTCAATTTTCAGGGCCATTCTAGCCTCCCCTCCCTTTCTGTGATAATTCCTCAAAAGTTCTTGAGTCAACAGAATATTATCACTTATTTGCCTTCCAGGAATAAAAGCACTTTGACAGTTATCAACTATTTTATCAAGAGACCCCTTAATTCTTTCACAAATGATTTTGGTTATGCATTTGTAAAGAACATTGCAACAAGCAATGGGTCTATACTCCACAACACTTTTCGGATTTAGGCATTTTGGAACTAAAGAAATAATAGTGGCATTAACTTCTTTAAGGAGTTTGCCATTACTAAAAAATTCTTTGATAGCTTCACACACTTCATCACCAATTATAGACCAAGAGGCTTTAAAAAATTTTGAAGAAAAGCCATCAGGCCCAGGAGCCTTATCCACATCAATATCAAATATAGCTTTTTTGATTTCCTCATTAGAAACTTCCCTAACCATATAATCAGCCTCACTTCTAGACAATCTGGTATGAAATAAAGAATCAGCCCCCCTAATCCCATTCACCTGCACATTACTCCCCATGAAACTCTCAAAGTGTTTAACAAACACATCACCCACACTCATCCCCTCATGGTAGTTCCCCTGAGCATCCATAACAGAATTGATTCTACTCTTACTAATTTTACCCTTAACAGCTTTATGAAAGTAAGCTGTATTCTGATCCCCAGCCTTCAACCACTCCACTTTGGCTCTCTGTTTGAGAAATAGTTCCTCATCCAAAGAAGCCTGCTTCAAAGCACTAACAAAGATAGCTTCTTGATCTCTCAACTCAGCATTATGAGGATCTTGAACAACTTCCTCTTGAACTTTACCCAGCTCTTTGGTTAAGGTTTTAACCTTATCATGTAGGTCCCCTTGATCTCTACCCATCTTCCTCAAAGTCTTCTTTAGCTTCTTTAGTTTAGAGACCACAGAATACATATAACACCCCTGAACCCTACCTTTCCATACAGAATCAACCAAAGGCAGAAACCCAGGCTTAGAAGCAATAAAATTCATAAACTTAAAAGGCCTGGGCTTCCATACATGATGCCCCTTTAAAGAGATTAAAGCAGGAGAATGGTCAGAAGATAAAAAAGGCAGAAAATTAACAGCAGCTTCAGGATATACATTTAAAAAACTTCCATTACTCATAATCCTATCCAGCTTCTTAAGTAACCCCCCAGCTTTACCTGGAGACTTATTCCAGGTAAACTTCAAACCTGAAGAAGGAATGTCTTCAACATTTATACTTTCACAACACTCCCTGAAATCCAGCATAGAGGCATTAATGGAAGAGGAACCCATAGATTTTTCAGATGGGTCAAGAATTGCATTAAAATCCCCCATTAATAGCCATGGCTCATCCTTAATAGTACCATTAAAAGTTTTAAGCTCATTCCACAAAAGTCTTCTGGAAGAATAAGTAACATTCCCATAAATTAAAGAACAGAAAAAAGCAGCACCCCCAGTAATAGGCTTAACAAAGCAGTGAATAACCTGAGAAGTGTGCTCAATCACCATAATATCCACAAGACTAGGATTCCATCCAAAAATAATCCTAACCCAATTAGCACAGTAAGGCCTGTTAGAAACCCATTCCCAGTTCCTAAAAACCCTATTACAAACACTATCCAAATTCTTACCCTTGATATGAGACTCTATCAAACAACAAACTCCAATATTATTATCATTCATAACCTCCATAACCTCATTCTGCATGTGAACATTAGACATACCTCTAACATTCCATGCCATTATGTTCAGATTTTGGATCATCATTGATAACTAGATTTTAGCTCAGACTCATGCCCTTCCTGCATGATCTGATCATCAATGCTATTATCCATCTTCATAAACTGCCCTGTTTCATTATTTTCTGAGCTCACTTCATTCCCATCAAATTCCACCTCAATATCTTCTATCTCATCATAATCCAATCCCTCAGGAAAATTATTCTTTTGACACAAAATAAAGAAAAGTTTAGACTGTTCAATGGTCCATTCCACCCCCTGCTCCTTAGAAGGAACAATCCTCTGATCAATATAGAACATTATATCATCTAACTGCCCAGGAGTAACATCACTAACACACTCCTGAATGACAGGATCAGAGCACAGCTCATTAGGAAAATAAGGGGAAGGGTTGTGAAGTTTAGCAGGTTTAACAAAAGAAGGCTTAGGAGCATTAACTGGTTCAGGTAAAGGGGTTTTAGGTAAAGGTTTAGAAGTTGAGGTTTTAGGAACAGATTTAGGCACAGGTTTAGGCTGAGGTTTGATACCAGGCTTAGAAACATGCTGCTTAACAGACTTGATACACTCACCCTCCTCCCCAACTGCAGAGTCTTCACTTAACACACTAAAGCTGTTCTTACTTCCAAACCCTGAACTTCCTTACCAGACCTCCTATCCCCACCATAATCCTTCTTTTTAACTATATATTCAGTTCTCCCTGTCTTCTTGCCCTTATTTTCAACCTGACTCACCATAGCATTAGATTTTGATGTAGATACCCCACCAGAATCCTTTTTCCCAGCAGTCTTGGCTTCCCTGTACTCCAAAACAGCCTGCTTCATCTTATGACTAGCAATCCTCTCTTGTAACTTCACTTCTTTATCCTCCTTTTTAAATCCCATATTTCTTTGTCTCACTGCCCCTCCCCCATACACTCCATTCCCATTCCTAGCAGCTAAACTCTTATTCCACACAGTAGTGTATCCCTCTTCATCAACATTTCCTCCCTTTGAGCCATTCTGAACCTCAACATTCTTATCTATACTCTTCTGCAACCTAGCAGCCTTCTCTTCATCAGTCAGTTCCCTCACAGTACAGTTCTCATAGGAATGCCCAAACACCTTGCAAAAAGTACAGTGGACTGGAATTTTCTGGTACTCCACCAAAACCTCAGCAACTCTAGCCTCCCTGCCTTCCTCCACTGGATAAAAAGCCCTTACCACATTTGGATGACTATCAGCAGCAACAATTTCCACAAGAATTCTAGCAAAGCCAACCTGCACATCATTGTTAATACACTTATCAACAGTTATATTATCAAACAGAAGGGGTTTACCAATACAGCTAGCAAGTTCACACAGTCCTTGCACATTCCACAGTTCTAAAGGAACTTCTTTGAATAGAACCCAAACAGGCACATTAACAGGGTCCTTCTTCACAATGGCTGCACCCACTTCCCACTGTTGAAGAACCAGAGGAATACCATTCACCACCCAAGGGCCAGCCTTCAAAGCATCTAACATCCCCTCTTCCTTAGTAAATTTGAAGTAGAATAGACCCTTGCCATTAGTTGAGATGTCTTCCAGACCATACTTCTTCCACATTCTGAACAAGTTAAATCTAACCCATGCTATAGAACAATAGGCTCCCACAAAGTACCCATACAAATGTTTAGCAAAGGTCTTCTGAACTTTTTCAACCAGCTCCTGCTTAATCATAACAACCTTCTCACCATTGTCTAAAGTAGTAGGAGGACAATAAGCAATCTTTTTAACAATATCAGCCACTTTCTCTCCCTTAACAGCAGTAGCATAAGATGGCTTACTTTTAACTTCACTAGTTTCATTCTTGTCCATGTCTACATTATTCACTCCCTCATTAAAAATACCCTTAGGCCTTTTTGCAGCAGCTTTAAAAACAGGGCTAGAGGCTTGTGAAAAACCTAAAACAGGAGACTTCTTAATGATATCCTCAGCCTCCTTCAACAGGTCATTCTGTTTCTTGACAACCAATTCCTTTGCCTTCCAAATTCCTGTAAAAAGCTCCTTTATCCTCTCCAATTTCTTCTTAATAGCCACCCTAGCCTCTTTAGCAGAGTATTCACTACCCTGAAATCCCACCTTCATTTTAACACAATGATCATCCTCCAAAGGATCAAAAATCAGCCCATTAGCAGTTTTAAAGCCACTAGACTTCTCCCTAATACCCCCCAGCTTTTTAAGATCTAATATCTCTTTTTCCATCTGCTCAATAGTCATACTTTCTATAGGAGTCTTCCCAATATCATCATAAGCACCTCCCATTCTAAACACAGGAATAACTGGAACAGCAGCATCCTTATCAAAAACAAAGTTCCTTGATGCCTTCTTATTCCTAGATAACAAGATCTTCATAATTCTTCTTCCTTCACTTGTGACATAAATCTGCTTCTTTGGGGCAACCTGAATAACAAATCCCCCTTCACTTGACACCTTAACCCTCTTGTTCTCCACATTAACAGTGTCTACACTCATATCATTCTCATTGCTATCCCTAATTAGAACTTTCCTTTTCAGTAAAATTCTAAGGGAATCATTGGACATAGCATCATATAGTGTAGCATCCTCCACCTTCCTGCACTGATTGATAACCCATTTAGATAATGCACTAAACATTTTGTGATCAAACTCAAAAATGTCTTCCACTGACCAGCCCACCATTTCCTGAAACCTCAAATGGTAGAACCTATGAAAAGCCAACCACCTTTCTGATGAGTCAGGCAGAAACAATTTCACAGCTATATCTACACTTAAACTCTTAAACACTTGGTTATCAATATTCAACAGACTCCCCTTAGTCACATATTTATCAACCTCCACATCATTAGTCATTTCAGTATCAATCAGCTCATCATCAGCACAACCTATTCTTAGCCTTCTATACTCATGATTATCACATGTTTTAATAACAAAATCCACAAACCTAACACATTCCTCACTCAATTGCCCAGCAGAACAAGCACAATTTGCCATCTCTATATTATCAGCCTCAGTAACCCTTAGAAGCATATCCCCAAACTTATCCTGGAAGCTAGAATTCATATAATTCATAGCAAAAAACCAATTCATAGCAGGCTCAAATGACTTATCAGTATAGGATTTGTCAATCAATACCTGGATAGCCTCCATAATAGCATAATCCTTCACCACACATGGCTCAGAACCATAAAATTTCCAGTCAGTCAACCTAGTCTGAGCCTCAATAAACCTCTCATCCTGCCTTCGAATAGCCAAATTACTATCAAAGGAGAGAATCATATACTTACGCCATTCAAACATATAAGCAACCGAACCAAAAACCTCTTGAAGTTTAGCAACAGACTTCGCTAAACTAGGGTTTGATATGACAGTAGGTAAAACAGAGTTAGGAACAGAATCCTTACTCAAATGAGAATCAGCATTCTCACTGGACATACTTTGCATGGACGAGTTCAGAAGAAACGTTGTATCCGATTGAATCTTCTGTAGCCAATCATCTCCCAACGTTTCCCTCAGATAAACCAAATCACCCTCAGACAACGAACATGACTCAACCCTTCCCCCAATCTCTCTACTCAAACAAAACGTTCCCTCACTCACCTTCTTCAGCTCAAACCCTAGATTTCTCACCAGATCTGGTGGGATATCAGGAGGTAAACCCCCATTGGGATCAGCGAACAGCTGATCCATAGTAGACAAAGGATAAAGAAAGAAATTCCGATCAAAATCAGATGAAACAGTACTACAAAAAAGAAGAAGAAAGACCGGGAAATGAGGAACAGTAATATACCGATTGTTACGTCCTTTAAAACTCGAGTCTTTTCTTGTGTACAAATCTCTACGTCATTGTCGCATCGTTAGTCCGATTACCGTTCGATCAGCTTCATATCCATTATCTGAGTCTGTTGCATGGTCAGATATCTTATGGTCTTCTCGTTCCTCCATTCGGGTGCCCGTAACTTCAAATGTACCGACTACTTACGTCCTTTAAAACTCGAGTCTTTTCTTGTGTGCGAATCTCTATGTGATTGTCGCATCGTGAGTCCGATTACCGTCCTGTCACCTTCTTATCCTTTACCTGAGTTTGTTGCATGATCAGATATCTAATTGCCTTCCCGTTCCTCCATTCGGGTGCCCGAAACTTCAAATGTATCGATAGTTACGTCCTTTAAAACTCGAGTCTTTTCTTATGTACGAATCTCTATGTCATTGTCGCATCGTGAGTCCGATTACCGTCCTATAACCTTCTTATCCTTTATTTGAGTTTGTTGCATCATCAGATACCTTATGCCTTCCCGTTGCTCAATTCGGATGCCCAAAACTTCAAATGTACCGATTGTTACGTCCTTTAAAACTCGAGCCTTTTCTTGTGTACAAATCTCTACGTCATTGTCGCATCGTTAGTCCGACTACCGTGGATCAGCTTCATATCCATTATCTGAGTCTGTTGCACGGTCAGATATCTTATGGTCTTCTCGTTCCTCCATTCGGGTGCCCGAAACTTCACATGTACCAATAGTTACATCCTTTAAAACTCGAGTCTTTTCTTGTGTACGAATCTATATATCATTGTCGCATCGTGTGTCCGATTATCGTTCGGTCACCTTCGTATCATTTATCTGACTTTGTTGCATGATCAGATATCTTATGGCCTTCCTATTCCTCAATTCGGATGCCCAAAACTTCAAATATGCCGATTGTTACGTCTTTTAAAACACGAGTCTTTTCTTGTGTACAAATCTCTACGTCATTGTTGCATCGTTAGTCCGATTACCGTTCGATCAGCTTCATATCCTTTATCTGAGTCTGTTGCACGGTCAGATATCTTATGGACTTCTCGTTCCTCCATTCGGGTGCCCGAAACTTCAAATGTACCGACTAGTTACGTCCTTTAAAACTCGAGTCTTTTCTTGTGTGCGAATCTCTATGTGATTGTCGCATCGTGAGTCCGATTACCGTCCTGTCACCATCGTATCCTTTATCTGAGTTTGTTGCATGATCAGATATCTTTTGGCCTTCCCGTTCCTCCATTCGAGTGCCCGAAACTTCAAATGTATCGATAGTTACGTCCTTTAAAACTCGAGTCTTTTCTTGTGTACGAATCTCTATGTCATTGTCGCATCGTGAGTCCGATTACTGTCCTATCACATTCTTGTCCTTTACTTTTGTTTGTTTAACAATCAGATATCTTATGGCCTGCCCGTTCCTCAATTCGGATGCCCAAAACTTCAAATGTACCGATTGTTAAGTCCTTTAAAACTCGAGTCTTTTCTTTTGTACAAATCTCTACGTCATTTTCGCATCGTTAGTCCGATTACCGTTCGATCAGCTTCATATCCATTATCTAAGTCTGTTGGATGGTCAAATATCTTATGGCCTTCTCGTTCCTCCATTTGGGTGCCCAAAACTTCAAATGTACCGATAGTTACGTCCTTTAAAACTCGAGTCTTTTCTTGTGTACAAATCTTTATGTGATTGTCGCATCGTGTGTCCGATTATCGTTCAGTCACCTTAGTATCGTTTATCTGAGTCTGTTGCATGATCAGATATCTTATAGCCTTCCCGTTCCTCCATTCGGGTGCCCGAAACTTCAAATGTCCCGACAGTTACATCCTTTAAAACTCGAGTCTTTTCTTGCGTACGAATCTCTATGTGGTTGTCGCATCGTGAGTTCGACAACCGTTCGATCTGCTTAATATCCTATATCTGATTCTGTTTCACGGTCAGATATCTTATGGACTTCTCGTTCCTCCATTCGGGTGCCCGAAACTTCAAATGTACCGACTAGTTACGTCCTTTAAAACTCGAGTCTTTTCTTGTGTGCGAATCTCTATGTTATTGTCGCATCGTGAGTCCGATTACCGTCCTGTCACCTTTGTATCCTTTATCTTCGTTTGTTGGATGATCAGATATCCTATGGCCTTCCCGTTCCTCCATTCGGGTGCCCGAAAGTTCAAATGTATCGATAGTTACGTCCTTTAAAACTCGAGTCTTTTTTTGTGTACGAATCTCTACGTCATTGTCGCATCGTTAGTCCGATTACCGTTCGATCAGCTTCATATCCATTATCTGAGTCTATTGCATGGTCAGATATCTTATGGACTTCTCATTCCTCCATTCGGGTGCCCGAAACTTCAAATGTACCGACTAGTTACGTCCTTTAAAACTCGAGTCTTTTCTTGTGTGCGAATCTCTATGTGATTGTCGCATCGTGAGTCCGATTACCGTCCTGTCACCTTCGTATCCTTTATCTGAGTTTGTTGCATGATCAGATATCTTATGGCCTTCCCGTTCCTCCATTCGAGTGCCCGAAACTTCAAATGTATCGATAGTTACGTCCTTTAAAACTCGAGTCTTTTCTTGTGTACGAATATCTATGTCATTGTCGCATCGTGAGTCCGATTACTATCCTATCACCTTCTTATCCTTTATTTTTGTTTGTATAATGATTAGATATCTTATGGCCTTCCCGTTCCTCAATTCGGATGCCCAAAACTTCAAATGCACCGATTGTTACGTCCTTTAAAACTCGAGTCTTTTCTTGTGTACAAATCTCTACGTCATTGTCGCATCGTTAGTCCGATTACCGTTCGATCAGCTTCATATCCATTATCTGAGTCTTTTATCTTATGGCCTTCTCGTTCCTCCATTTGGGTGCCCGAAACCTCAAAGGTACCGATAGTTACATCCTTTAAAACTCGAGTCTTTTCTTGTGTACGAATCTTTAGGTGATTGTCGCATCGTGTGGCCGATTATCGTTCAGTCACCTTAGTATTGTTTATCTGAGTCTGTTGCATGATCAGATATCTTATGGCCTTCCCGTTCCTCCATTCGGGTGCCCGAAACTTCAAATGTCCCAATAGTTACGTCCTTTAAAACTCGAGTCTTTTCTTGTGTACGAATCTCTATGTGGTTGTCGCATCATGAGTTCGACAACCGTTCGATGTGCTTCATATCCTTTATCTGATTCTGTTGCATGATCAGATATCTTATGGCCTTCCCGTTCCTCAATTCGAATGCCCAAAACATCAAATGTACCGATTGTTACATCCTTTAAAACTCGACTCTTTTCTTATGTACAAATCTCTACGTCATTGTCGCATCGTTAGTCCAATTACCGTTCGATCAGCTTCATATCCATTATCTGAGTCTGTTGCATGGTCAGATATCTTATGGCTTTCTCGTTCCTCCATTCGGGTGCCCGAAACTTCCAATGTACCGATAGTTACGTACTTTAAAACTCGAGTCTTTTCTTATGTACGAATCTTTATGTGGTTTTCGCATGGTGTGTCCTATTATCGTTCAGTCACCTTAGTATCGTTTATCTGAGTCTGTTGCATGATCAGATATCTTATGGCCTTCCCGTTCCTCCATTCGGGTGCCCGAAACATCAAATGTCCCGATAGTTACGTCCTATAAAACTCGAGTCTTTTCTTGTGTACGAATCTTATCTGGTTGTCGCATCGTGAGTCCGATAACCGTTCGATCTGCTTCATATCCTTTATCTGATTCTGTTGCATGGTCAGATATCTTATGGCCTTCTCGTTCCTCCATTTGGGTGCCCGAAACTTCAAATGTACCGATAGTTACGTACTTTAAAACTCGAGTCTTTTCTTATGTACGAATCTTTATGTGGTTGTCACATGGTGTGTCCGATTATCGTTCAGTCACCTTAGTATCGTTTATCTGAGTCTGTTGCATGATCAGATATCTTATGGCCTTCCCGTTCCTTAATTCGGATGCCCAAAACTTCAAATGTACCGATTGTTACGTCCTTTAAAACTCGAGTCTTTTCTTTTGTACAAATCTCTACGTCATTGTCGCATCGTTAGTCCGATTACCGTTTGATCAGCTTCATATCCATTATCTGAGTCTGTTGCATGGTCAGATATCTTATGGCCTTCTCGTTCCTCCATTTGGGTGCCCGAAACTTCAAATGTACCGATAGTTACGTCCTTTAAAACTCGAGTCTTTTCTTGTGTACGAATCTTTATGTGATTGTCGCATCGTGTGTCCGATTATCGTTCAGTCACCTTAGTATCGTTTATCTGAGTCTGTTGCATGATCAGATATCTTATGGCCTTCCCGTTCCTCCATTCGGGTGCCCGAAACTTCAAATGTCCCGATAGTTACTTCCTTTAAAACTCGAGTCTTTTCTTGTGTACGAATCTCTATGTGGTTGTCGCATCGTGAGTCCGACAACCGTTCGATCTGCTTCATATCCTTTATCTGATTCTGTTGCAGGATCAGATATCTTATGGCCTTCCCGTTCCTCAATTCGGATGCCCAAAACTTCAAATGTACCGATTGTTACGTCCTTTAAAACTCGACTCTTTTCTTGTGTACAAATCTCTACGTCATTGTCGCATCCTTAGTCCGATTATCGTTCGATCAGCTTCATATCCATTATCTGAGTCTGTTGCATGGTCAGATATCTTATGGCCTTCTCGTTCCTCCATTTGGGTGCCCGAAACTTCAAATGTACCGATAGTTACGTCCTTTAAAACTCGAGTCTTTTCTTGTGTACGAATCTTTATGTGATTGTCGCATCGTGTGGCCGATTATCGTTCAGTCACCTTAGTATCGTTTATCTGAGTTTGTTGCATGATCAGATATCTTATGGCCTTCCCGTTCCTCTATTCGGGTGCCCGAAACTTACAATGTCCCGATAGTTACGTCCTTTAAAACTCGAGGCTTTTCTTGTGAACGAATCTCTATGTGGTTGTCGCATCGTGAGTCTGAGAACCGTTCAATCTGCTTCATATCGTTTATCTGATGCTGTTGCATGGTCAGATATCTTATGGCCTTCTCGTTCCTCCATTTGGGTGCCCGAAACTACACATGTACCGATAGTTACGTCCTTTAAAACTCGAGTCTTTTCTTGTGTACGAATCTTTATGTGATTGTCGCATCGTGTGTCCGATTATCGTTCAGTCACCTTAGTATCGTTTATCTGAGTCTGTTGCATGATCAGATATCTTATGGCCTTCCCGTTCCTCCATTCGGGTGCCCGAAACTTCAAATGTCCCGATAGTTACGTCCTTTAAAACTCGAGTCTTTTCTTGTGTACGAATCTCTATGTGGTTGTCGCATCGTGAGTCCGACAACCGTTCGATCTGCTTCATATCCTTTATCTGATTCTGTTGCAGGATCAGATATCTTATGGCCTTCCCGTTCCTCAATTCGGATGCCCAAAACTTCAAATGTACCGATTGTTACGTCCTTTAAAACTCGACTCTTTTCTTGTGTACAAATCTCTACGTCATTGTCGCATCCTTAGTCCGATTATCGTTCGATCAGCTTCATATCCATTATCTGAGTCTTTTGCATGGTCAGATATCTTATGGCCTTCTCGTTCCTCCATTTGGGTGCCCGAAACTTCAAAGGTACCGATAGTTACGTCCTTTAAAACTCGAGTTTTTTCTTGTGTACGAATCTCTATGTGGTTGTCGCATCGTGAGTCCGACAACCGTTCGATCTGCTTCATATCCTTTATCTGATTCTGTTGCATGATCAGATATCTTATGGCCTTCCCGTTCCTCAATTCGGATGCCCAAAACTTCAAATGTACCGATTGTTACGTCCTTTAAAACTCGACTCTTTTCTTGTGTACAAATCTCTACGTCATTGTCGCATCGTTAGTCCGATTATCGTTCGATCAGCTTCATATCCATTATCTGAGTCTGTTGCATGGTCAGATATCTTATGGCCTTCTCGTTCCTCCATTTGGGTGCCCGAAACTTCAAATGTACCGATAGTTACGTCCTTTAAAACTCGAGTCTTTTCTTGTGTACGAATCTTTATGTGATTGTCGCATCGTGTGGCCGATTATCGTTCAGTCACCTTAGTATCGTTTATCTGAGTCTGTTGCATGATCAGATATCTTATGGCCTTCCCGTTCCTCTATTCGGGTGCCCGAAACTTACAATGTCCCGATAGTTACGTCCTTTAAAACTCGAGGCTTTTCTTGTGTACGAATCTCTATGTGGTTGTCGCATCGTGAGTCTGAGAACCGTTCAATCTGCTACATATCGTTTATCTGATGCTGTTGCATGGTCAGATATCTTATGGCCTTCTCGTTCCTCCATTTGGGTGCCCGAAACTACACATGTACCGATAGTTACGTCCTTTAAAACTCGAGTCTTTTCTTGTGTACGAATCTTTATGTGATTGTCGCATCGTGTGTCCGATTATCGTTCAATCACCTTAGTATCGTTTATCTGAGTCTGTTGCATGATCAGATATCTTATGGCCTTCCCGTTCCTCCATTCGGGTGCCCGAAATTTCAAATGTCCCGATAGTTACGTCCTTTAAAACTCGAGTCTTTTCTTCTGTACGAATCTCTACGTGGTTGTCGCAACGTGAGTCCGACAACCGTTCGATCTGCTTGATATCCTTTATCTGATACTGTTGCACAGTCAGATATCTTATGGACTTCTCGTTCCTCCATTTGGGTGCTCGAAACTTCAAATGTACCGACTAGTTACGTCGTTTAAAACTCGAGTCTTTTCTTGTGTGCAAATCTCTATGTGATTGTCGCATCGTGAGTCCGATTACCGCCCTGTCACCTTCGTATCCTTTATCTGAGTTTGTTGCATGATCAGATATCTTATGGCCTTCCCGTTCCTCCATTCGAGTGCCCGAAACTTCAAATGTATTGATAGTTACGTCCTTTAAAACTCGAGTCTTTTCTTGTGTACGAATCTCTATGTCATTGTCGCATCGTGAGTCCGATTACTATCCTATCACCTTCTTATCCTTTATCTGATTCTGTTGCATGATCAGATATCTTATGGCCTTCCCGTTCCTCAATTCGGATGCGCAAAACTTCAAATGTAACGATTGTTATGTCCTTTAAAACTCGACTCTTTTCTTGTGTACAAATCTCTACGTCATTGTGGCATCGTTAGTCCAATTACCGTTCGATCAGCTTCATATCCATTATCGGAGTCTGTTGCATGGTCAGATATCTATGGCCTTCTCGTTCCTCCATTTGGGTGCCCGAAACTTCAAAGGTACCGATAGTTACGTCCTTTAAAACTCGAGTCTTTTCTTGTGTACGAATCTCTATGTGGTTGTCGCATCGTGAGTCCGACAACCGTTCGATCTGCTTCATATCCTTTATCTGATTCTGTTGCATGATCAGATGTCTTATGGCCTTCCCGTTCCTCAATTCGGATGCCCAAAACTTCAAATGTACCGATTGATACGTCCTTTAAAACTCGACTCTTTTCTTGTGTACAAATCTCCACGTCATTGTCGCATCGTTAGTCCGATTATCGTTCGATCAGCTTCATATCGATTATCTGAGTCTGTTGCATGGTCAGATATCTTATGGCCTTCTCGTTTCTCCATTCGGGTGCCCGAAACTTCAAATGTACCGATAGTTACGTCCTTTAAAACTCGAGTCTTTTCTTGTGTACAAATCTCTACGTCTGTCACATCGTTAGTCCGATTATCGTTCGATCAGCTTCATATCCATTATCCGAGTCTGTTGCATGGTCCGATATCTTATGGCTTTCTCTTTCCTCCATTCGGGTGCCCGAAACCTCAAATGTACCGATAGTTACGTCCTTTAAAACTCGAGTCTTTTCTTGTGTACGAATTCCTATGTCATTGTCGCATCGTGAGTCCGATTACCGCCAGGTCACCTTCGTATCCTTTATCTGAGTCAGTTTCATGATCAGATATCTTATGGCCTTCCCATTCCTCCATTCGGGTGCCCGAAACTTCAAATGTATCGATAGTTACGTCCTTTAAAACTCGAGTCTTTTCTTGTGTACGAATCTCTATGTCGTTGTCACATCGTGAGTCCGATTACCGTCCTGTCACCTTCGTATCCTTTATCTGAGTCTGTTGCATGATCAGATATCTTATGGCCTTCCCGTTCCTCCATTCGGGTGCCGGAAACTTCAAATGCACCGATTGTTACGTCCTTTAAAACTCGAGTCTTTCCTTGTGTACGAATCTCTACGTCATTGTCGCTTTGTTAGTCCGATTACCGCCCGGTCACCTTCGTATCCTTTATCTGAGTCTGTTTCATGATCAGATCTTATGGCCTTCTCGTTCCTCCATTTGGGTGCCCGGAACCTCAAATGTACCGATAGTTACGTCCTTTAAAACTCGAGTCTTTTCTTAAGATAGAGACTCAAACCTAAACTAAACACAAGAAACAGGCTAAGAAAGAAACTCATTAAAGTAAAGGTTTCCCATCTTTGCTTGGCACTAGAAAATTCAAAACAATTGGGTGTGGAAATTAATGTCCTACTAGCAAAGATGGGGTCCATCCATATCACTCCAGGTGTAATGCTCCCCTTGAGCTCATAACCTATCCACCAATCATCAAACGCTGAACTGACCAGAAAGAGTCAAGCCCAGCAGAAAAGACACACATAGGACTCCGACCAGAAATGAAATGAAACAATGGGAAGGCTGTAAAGCCCAGATCTCTACCCATCCCCTATATGTGCACCTTATTACTGCAAGTTCCCTTATAAAAAACCCACCCCTCCCAATAGGCAAGTGCCAAGTAAAGTATACTGACTCAGACCAGAAATGAACAAGACTCAACAAATACCACAAAGGCATCAGGGTTCTTGACCAGTGATGGGAACTAAAAATTAAAAATTTAGGGGAGGAGAATAATGTCCTATAATCACTGGTCAATTCCAACCTTATCTCTCCAGATTTAGTGCTTACTCCAAGCCACAAATATCCTAACCACCAATCATAATAAGCATAATTGGACCTATCTCCCATCTTTAGAGAAGGATCCAATAGATCAGTCTTTAAAAAAACATTACCATTTAATTTTTGAGGAAAAACAGAAGGCTTGCAGGCCCAGATTTCTACCGAAACGCATTTAGTACACCTTACAGCTGATTCCCAACAGTCATCCCTCTCCCACCCAAAAGGCAAGTGTCTAATAACATAATCAAACTCAGACCAGAAAAGAACAAGGCTCAACAAGTACTATAAAGGTAACAGGGTTCTTGACCAGCGATGGGACCTAAAAATTAAAAAATTAGGGTAGGAGAATAATGTCCTAAAATCACTGGTCAATTCCAACCATATCTCTCCAGTTATAGAGCTTACTCCAAGCCACAAAAATCCTAACCACCAATCAGAATAAGCAGCATAGTATCTATCTCCCAAAAATGGAGAAGGATCCAATAGATCAATTTTTATAAAAATATTAACATTAAGATTTTGATAAAAAAACAGAAGGCTTGCAAGCCCAGATCACTACCCATACGCTTTTTGTGCTCCATATTACTGCAAGTTCCCAGGTTGTACAATCCAAACCCCCCCTAGACAAAGTCCAAACAAAAATGACAGACCAAGACTCAAACACAATAGTCAAGACAAACCAACAAATGACCACAAGCAGATTTCCCATCCAATGATGACCTCTAACAGCCAGACAAACCAACCAGCAAAGATGAGAACCTAAATCAAAGGATGGGACCAACCTTATCACTCCAAGAACCAGGCTTACTCCAAGCCTTATCAAACCTAACCACCGAACAATGTGAGCTAAGTATGGACCAATCTCCCAAAAGGAAGGGGAACCAAACAGAAGACTCAAAAACCAAAAAGATAAAAAAGAAAGAAAGAATAAAAAAAAATAAAAAAGACACCACCAAGACACAAAATAAAGAAAAACAAAAGGAAGCTAAAAAGGCCAGGAATCTACCCCAAGATTATAAAGTCTCCAGATAACAACAAGTTCCCAACCCAAAAAAAGCCCCAAACCCATAAAAAATACAAGATTATTATTATCATTAATCACAGAAATATTACTATTATTACTATTTTTGTAAGTGATAATACTATTATCATTATCCACCACCAAAAAAGACAGATCCCAAACAAGTTCCCCCATCTCCATAGACACCCAATCCTTACCATACATACTCCACTTATTATTTAACATCATCATGAAATTGGAAATTCCAAACAGCAGCAGCCACCACTGCTTGCTGACCCTTCTGAATCTTTAAACTCTTTAACTGCACTCCACTATATTCTGAATTTGTTTGCAAAGAGCTTGAACTCCCATAAACTCATTATTAAAAATTCTGTTATTTCTTTCCTTCCACGGAAGATAAACAGTGGCTGCAAGAACAAGCTTTTGTATTATACCCCAAATACCCTTTCTAATCTTACCATTTTCCACAAACAAAATGATTCTATCCCATTTATATGGGATGTCTTCAAAATTAGCCAAAGTCTTCATTCTCCTCCAAACAGAGCTAGAATACTCACATTGGAAGAACAAATGCAAATGACTATCAACACATCTCTTACATAAACTGCATTTGAAATCAGAACCAGGCTTCCAAGCTAAAAGTATGTCATGAGTTGGCAGTTTATGTTTAAAAGCAAGCCAAGTAATAAAAGTGTGCCTTGGAATATTATGCTTAAACCAAACATAATTAGACCATTTGACTGACTCCACCTCTTCTGGCTAAACTTTCATAAGCCACTTTAGTAGAAAATGGCTTAATCTTCCCTTGATTATCCTTCCACCAAAAATTATCCCTCTTTCCATTAACAAGCAAAGGTAACACTTCCTCAAAAATTTTAGGATATTTATACCTCCATTTATCAGGAACCATCCACCCTTCCTCATTAATCAACCCAGCCACTTTCAAATTGAAATCAAACCCAGCAGCCTTAATATCTCTTCTATCAATGATGTTAATCAAGGGACCCAGATTATGCCATGTATCAAACCAAGCATTCACATTATTCCCATCACCCAATCTAGCAACACAATGGGGTCTAATCAAATTTCTACATCCCAAAATCTGTTTCCAGCTCCAAGAATCAGAATTGGTTTCTCCCACCTCCCACAAACTCCTACCCTTTATCTTATATTCCTTACTAGGTTAGAGTCCCGTGGGGACCCACGGTCCACCCGAAAGTAAAATGAAAAAAAGTAGAAAAATAAGAATTGTATTATGCAATTTGTTTTGGTTACTAAATGTTTGATAATGCAATATGTATGAATTTTGATGTTAAATGCAAAATGTCATCTAACAGTTTAATGTAACAAAATGATGGATATATCGAGTAAGTAAAGTTTAATTTGACAACTGCAAACTACATAGCATACTATCACAATATCACACATTACATCATTTGGGTAATACTTATATTCTAATCATAACTAAGCTTAAGCATAGAACACTTATCATTTAGTTGGGGCTTAACGAACTTCAACCAATATCACACATTACATCATTTGGGTAAGGGTAATATCTATATTATAATCATAACTAAGCTTAAGCATAGAACACTTATAATTTAGTTGGGGCTTAACGAACTTCAACCAATGGTTCATTTTCATTACTTCAATCAAAATCTTTCAACTCTTGCTCATTGATAGCTGATTTTTCACCTCCGAAGTTGTTATCATTGTCATCACGATCCTAGGAGTGCAGCTCATTTTCAATAATTTATGAAAACCTCCACCATTGTATTCCATATTTGTGTTCTACATAAAATATAGTTGTTGTAAAGATATGGATACGGTGATAAGTAAATCAAGAAACAATCCTTAACCCACTTACTTGAATGGGTAGCTTAAATTTTCATGTTATCTCTCCAATGGTTCAAACCGACTACATAGCTAAAAAACAACTAATAAGAAAATGGGTCCAATGTCACATGCTGTAATATAAATTTCCTATATTTTATTAAAAAATAGACACCAAAAGGATCAACCCCAGACCCATTTCAACATGTAGCCAAAAGGACCCATTGTACACATACTTTAGGCAACTTTTGACATGTTACAAAAAGCCGCCAAAAACGTCATTATTTAAACTGTGTAAATATAGTACTTAACAATTAAAAATCTTAATAAATAACATCAAAATCATAATCAATCATTCAAATCAATGCCATTAAAATAATCCGCATCTGAAATTGACTTACCCATTATATACAAATTATTATTAACATCTTAAAATTAGCACACTTAAAATTAGCACACTTATTGAAATCAAGATGATGATTATCGTTTAGTTACAATTGATTAAAGGAAAGTCGTAATATCAAAATGAAAGTCGGTCAACAATGTTAAAATGAAATTCGTAATATTAGTAACATCAATAAATAATATTAAAAATCTTAATAAATAACATCAAAATCGTAATCATCATTCAAATAAATGACACTAAAATCATCCGCGTCTCAAATTGCCTTACCCATTATAAACAATTTATTATTGACATTTTTAGTAATCATTATTAGTTGTACAGAAAGTAACATTTTGAAAATTTATATTATCATTTAATTTCGTTGTTAAATTTGGTATGACGATTAAATGATTTTATTATTTGTTAAGGTTTATATAGTATTGCTGTCTCTCGAACAATTCTGCAAAATCGGAAATATTGTGCCTCGATTGACGTGATCGAGTAGGAATATTTATTTATGTATTTGAATTATAAAAATGGAAGGATTGGTAATTGATGTGAATTGGTCAACAACGCTTAAAATTAGCACAATCAAACTCAAAGACATAAACTCAAATAATTGACCTCCATCAAATTAACAAAAGCGTAAAAAGTTTTTACTCAGATATGGTCAACAATATTAAAATTAAGGTCGTAATATTAGTAATACCATTGAAAATTATCTTGAATACATTATATATTTTAGGAAACTGTTAAATAGATTTAAATTATATTTATTATTAAAAGAATAATAAAAGTATAGGAAAATAAATGCACACTCCTATCTTTGGATTATATTTAAATTATAAACTGTTAAATAGATTTAACACTGTTAAATAGATTTAAATAAATGTTTAAAAGAAAGTCGTATATGTTTAAAAGAATATCGTTTCATGACAATTGATTAAAGGAAAGTTTTTGAATTATGAAAAAGGGAAGGATTGGTAATTAACGTGAATTGGTTAACAACGCTTAAAATTAGCACAATCAAATTCAAAGACATAAAGTCAAAGAATTGACCTCCATCAATTTAACAAAAACGTAAAAAATTTTTACTCAGATTCGGTCAACAATATTAACATTAAGGTCGTAATATTAGTAATAGCATTGAAAATTATTTTGAATACATTATATATATTTTAGGAAACTGTTAATTATATTTAAATTATATTTATTATTAAAAGAATAATAAAAGTGTAGGAAAATAAATGTACATTGTTATCTTCGGATTATATTTAAATTATAAATTGTTAAATAGATTTAACATTGTTAAATAGATTTAAATAAATGTTTGAAAGAAAGTCGTATATGTTTAAAAACATATCGTTTCATCACAATTGATTAAAGGAAAGTTGTAATATCAAAATTAAAGTTGGTTAACGATATTAAAATGAATTTCGTAATATTAGTAATATCAATAAATAAGATTAAAAATCTTAATAAATAACAACCAAATCATAATCAATCATTCAAATCAATAACATTAAAATTATCATAAATAACATTAAAACTCTTCATAAATAACAACAAAATCATAATTTAAATTTCAAAATCAAAAACATCTTGTGGTGAAACCTTAGTAACAAACATTTTGTGCTCGATTGAACACCATTTGAAGACACAATATTTGCCAATGGAAGTATCTTTTTATTAAAGCAAATCAGGTCATCCAATCACAGTAAACCTTTACAAAAGAATTAAGTATAGAAAATTTAGAATGTGTAACTAATTATAAAATAAGAATATTGTAAACATAAATGTTGAATATGCAAATAACAAACCTAGCGACTTGTGAAACAATTTCTGCATGTAATATTAGTATTAGTAATATATTCGTAAATTAATTTGGTTAATAATAAATAAATGAGCTTAAAAATCATAATATATAACATTAAATTCGGTCAACTATTATTAATGTCATTAAAACTCATAATAAATATCATTAAAAAATAAATAAATCCTATTAATTGCAGGCAAGACCAATAATAATTCGAATGAATAGTAATATAAATAATATTAAACATAATTTCATAAAGATTGATTAAACATAATTTCGTAGTAATATTAATATAAATAAATGAGATTAAAAAATCATTATAAATAACATTCAACTTGGTCAATTATTATTAATGTCAATAAGTAACATTAATTCTAACATACTAAAAATACATTAAAAATAATTAAATCTTATTAAACATAAATTTAAAAAAGGTATTATAAATAAATGAGATTAATAATTTTAATAAATAACATTAAATTCGGTCAATTATTATTAATGTTAATAAATAATATTAAACATCTTAATAAATAACAATAAAAATGAATAAATCTTATTAATTGCAATCAAGACTAATCATAATTCGAAAACATAGTAATATAAATAAATGAGATTATAAATCTTGATAAATAACCTCAAAATCATAATCAATAATTCAAATAAATTACATTACAAACATAAAAAACCGTAATTTTAATTTGAAAATCAATGACTCCTTGTGGTGGAACCTTTGTAACAAACAGCCTGTGCTGGATTGAACACCATTTAAAGACACAATATTCGCCAATGGAAATATCTTCTAATTGAAGCAAACTAAAATCGTAATATTAGTATTAGTAATTAGTAATATATTTGTAAAAGTAGTAATAGTTTATTTTAATTCGGTCAATAAGATATAAATGAGATTAAAATTAAAAATCGTAATATTAGTTTTAGTATTAGTAAAATATTCATAATTTAATTCGGTCAATAGTAAATAAATCATATTAAAATCAAAAATCGTAATATTAGTATTAGTATTAGTAATATATTCGTAAATTAATTCGGTTAATAATAAATAAATGAGCTTAAAAATCGTAATAACACTAAATTCGGTCAACTATTATTAATATCATTAAAACTCATAGTAAATATCAATAAAACTCATAGTAAATATCATTAAAAAAATAAATAAATCCTATTAATTGCAGGCAAGAAAAATAATAATTGGAATGAATAGTAATATAAATAATATTAAACATAATTTCATAAAGATAGATTAAACATAGTTTCGTAGTAATATTAATATAAATAAATGAGATTAAAAAATCATAATAAATAACATTCAACTTGGTCAATTATTATTAATGTCAATAAATAACATTAATTCTAACATACTAAAAATACGTTAAAAATAATTAAATCTTATTAAACATAAATTCGAAAAAAAGTAATATAAATAAATGGGATTAATAATTTTAATAAATAACATTAAATTCAGTCAATTATTATTAATGTCAATAAATAATATTAAACATCTTAATAAATAACAGTAAAAATGAATAAATCTTATTAATTGCAATCAAGACTAATCATAATTCGTAAACATAGTAATATAAATAAATGAGATTATAAATCTTAATTAATAACCTCAAAATCGTAATCAATAATTCAAATAAATTACATTACAAACATAAAAAATCGTAATTTTAATTTGAAAATCAATGACTTATTGTGGTGGAACCTTTGTAACAAACAGCCTGTGCTGGATTGAACACCATTTAAAGACGCAACATTCGCCAATGGAAATATCTTCTAATTGAAGCAAACTAAAATCGTAATATTAGTATTAGTAATTAGTAATATATTCGTAAAAATAGTATTAGAAAATTTTAATTCAGTCAATAAGATATAAATGGGATTAAATTTAAAAATCGTAATATTAGTTTTAGTATTAATAATATATTCGTAATTTAATTCGGTCAATAATAAACAAATGAGCTTAAAAATCGTAATATATAACACTAAATTCGGTCAATTATTATTATGTGTCATTAAAACTAATACTGAATAACATTAAAAAATGAATAAATTCTATTAATTGCAGGCAAGACCAATAATAATTCGTAATATTAGTTTTTGTATTAGTAATATATTCGTAATTTAATTCGGTCAATAATAAATAAATGAGCTTAAAAATCATAATATATAACACTAAATTCGATCAATTATTATTAATGTCATTAAAACTCATACTAAATAACATTAAAAAATAAAATAAATCCTATCAATTGCAAGCAAGACCAATAATAATTCATAAAGATAGTTTAAACATAATTTCGTAGTAATATTAATGTAAATAAATGAGATTAAAAAATTGTAATAAATAACATTCACTTCGGTCAATTATTATTAATGTCAATTAGTATTAGTAATATATTCGGTCAACAATACTATTTTTACGAATACTAATACAGGTTTTAATACAGGTTTTAATTTATTTAATGTTATTAAATAGGCAACATGTGTATTGCTCCTTGTTTATACTCGAAATTAAGATATAATTGGAATGTGTCAATCCGTTTTAATTGGAAATAAATGCTGACACAATACAACCTATCTAGCCTAAGATTGCTCCTTGTTTAAAGCCCTTAATTTACGAATTTTGATTACATGAAAGATTTTATCTTTATATACTCATTATAATGGTATGTGTCAATCCGTTTATCAATCCATGATTTTAAAACAGTTAATTACAGAAATTAATGTCTAGAATCCTATAACCGAAATAATTGTAACTTTTACATAATTTCAATAATTAATGTCTACAATCATATTTAAGGAATGACTAATACGGTTTGAATTTTTTAATGTTATTAAATAGTCGATTTTTTTATTTTTTGAAATTTATACTCGAATTGGAAATAATTGGAATTTGTCAATCCGTTTTAATTGGAAATAAATGCTGACACAATACAACCTATCTAGCCTAAGATTGCTCCTTGTTTAAAGCCCTTAATTTACGAATTTTGATTACATGAAAAATTTTATCTTTATATACTCATTAATATGGTATGTGTCAATCCGTTTATCAATCCATGATTTTAAAACAGTTAATTACATAAATTAATGTCTAGAATCCTATAACCGAAATAAATGTAACTTTTACATAATTTCAGTAATTAATGTCTACAATCATATTTAAGGAATGACTAATACGGTTTGAATTTTTTTAATGTTATTAAATAGGCATTTTTTTATTTTTTTGAAATTTATACTCGAATTGGAAATTATGACACATTACCACCTATCTATCCTAAAATTGATCGCTTGTTTAAAAGCCTTAATGAAGATTGCTAATTTTTAGCCTTATGTATTGATAAATATGACCTAATTAATATAATTAAAACCGTAAATTTGTATTATAATTAGTAAATTGATTATGGAAATTACAGAAATTAATGTCTAGAATCCTATAACCGAAATAAATGTAACTTTTACATAATTTCAGTAAAAAATGTCTACAATCATATTTAAGGAATGACTAATACGGTTTGAATTTTTTAATGTTATTAAATAGGCGTTTTTTAGATACCAAAAACTTGTTCATAGCTGTCGGCAATGTCTGGATCAAACATTAAAAACAACATTACGAGAATTAATATAATCAGATTGCTTAAAGTTAACAAAGATAATTATCAAAACGAAAATTACAATCATACCAAAACTCTTGCGGAAGGGTCATGCATGACCTTGAAGAATTGCTCTCCCTTGTGATAAGCCATATTCGCAACTTTGTATTCGGATGGTAGTCTAGCATTCAAATGACAAAACAATCAAAACATTCGCGGCATATCATATTTGACTCATAAACATAAAGATGACAATGAATCCTCTCTGGATCTCAAATGAAAAAAAGATCAAACAACAGTTAATATATTTGTTCCGTTTCATATACAATTATTGACTTAAAAATCTGATCTTGCTTCCATATTGCGGATTGTATTCAACACGTCCATATTTAATTAAAACGCTGAGAATGAAGATTTTCTCTTCAAATATGAAAATAGTTACATATTAAATATTGTTTACAGATAGCCATGCGTTAATAATAAAAACGATGACAATATGGACTTGTTCCACAAATCGTTAACTGGTTCCATATTATCACTAAAAGTTTTACAGGTTTGAGATCCATTTTTGTTGGCTATATTTAACGTTTACGAATAGGAAAACGTTACAATGGTTGATCTTGCTTCGATCCAAATGAAAAAGAAAACATACCTAGAATGAAGAGTGAATAAAAAGAAGAGTGAATAATGTTAATTGGAAGATTTGTTAGTTAGGTATTGGAGGAGTGTAATGGAAGAATGTATGAATGTAGAAATAAAAATTAGAAAGAGTATTTATAGGGAGCTAGTTGGAGCTCCATATTGGAAATGGGTACCTCAAACACTCTCTAAGGCCTCCATTCAACCCAATCTCACCTCAATTATTATATAGATAGATTCCATTCCACCCAAACAGAATTTTTATTACTTAGTATATTCCATATATGCTTAGCCATAAGAGCAACATTTCTTTCCTTAAGTTGAGATAAACCTAAGCCCCCTTGACTGTTACTTAAACACAATTCATCCCACCCAACCTTAGCATGCCCTTGCTTAAACTCCCCCTGACACCATAAAAAACCCCTACATAACCTAATCACATCCTCATTTACATTATCAAGCAAAAGAAACAATGAAGCCCAATACACAGTAAGGGAAGAGAGAACAGACTTCAACAATTGCAGCCTCCCAGCATAAGATAAAAATTGATTCTTCCAATCAGAAATTCTCTTTTTAATTTTATCAAGCAATACTTCACAATCTCTTTGATATAACCTTTTAGATGATAGAGGTATCCCAAGATATTTCAAAGGAAGATTACCTCTTTTAAAAGGCATGATCTTCAGTAACTCCTTTTTAACCTCATCTTTAACATTCCCAAAAATCATCTCACTCTTCTGCATATTAGGCCTCAACCTAGAGTGTGCTCCAAACTCCTCTATAGCATCCTTAATGATCTGAACAGAATTACAATCTGTGCAACAGAATATAAACAGGTCATCTGCAAAACATAAATGAGTTAGTTCTAATCTCTCACACTTCCAATGATAGACAAAGCTTTCAGCCTCCCTAATTCTCCTCTTCATCATCAAATTAAGTACCTCCATCACTAAAGTGAACAGATAAGGGGATATAGGGTCCCCCTGTCTAAGCCCTTTTCCCCCTTGAAAGTACCCATATAGCTGCCCATTCAGGTTAATAGAATACGAGACTGTTGTTAAACAAACCATTATCCACTCAATAAACCTGGGATGAAAGCCAAAATGAAACAAAGCTGTCTTCAAAAAAAACATGGTCCACAGAGTCATAAGCTTTCTGTAAATCAACTTTTAAAGCAACTCTAGGATATCCTCTCTTCCAGTCTTATCCCTTAACCAACTCCTGAGATAAGAGAATGTTATCACTAATCAACCTACCAGGCACAAAAGCACTTTGTGATATATCCACCACTTTATCCAAATACCCCATTAACCTATTGCAAATAATTTTGCTAATATACTTATAGATGACATTACAACATGCAATGGGTCTGAATTCAGTGACAGAATTTGGGGCAGGTACCTTCGGAAAAAGGGAAATAGTGGTAGCATTAATTTCCCTTAACAATTTGCCATTCTCAAAAAACTCCTGAACAGCAGCAATAACATCCTCCCCAATAATAGGCCAAGCAGCCTTAAAGAACTTGGCAGAATAGCCATCTGGACCAGGAGCCTTGTTATCATCAATTTGAAACATAGCCGTTTTAACCTCTTCCTTAGTAACTCTCCTAACCATAAACAACGCATCTTCACAAGATAGCCTTCTTAAAAACAGAGAACTAGGATCAGAAATGGGATTCAGACTATCCTTTTTTCCCATCATACCTTTGAAAAAATTGACCAAAGCATTCCCAATGTTCTTCTCATTATATATCACCCCATCAACACCAACAATCTCAATCAATCTCCCTCTATTTTGCCTACTTTTCACAGAATGGAAAAAGTATTTATTGTTCTGATCTCCCACATTTAACTAATGAATTCTAGATTTCTGCTTCAAAAATTGTTCCTCATCCAATAAAGCTTCATTAAAAGCCCTCACATAAACACCTTCTTCCTCCCTAAGCTCTTCATTACTAGGATCAGAAGCCACATCTTTCTGAATACTCTCCACTTCAGCTCTCAATTTGTCTACCTTTTTGGTCAAATTTCCTTGAGCAAAATTTAACTTCCTCAAAGGCTTCTTAAGACTCTTCATTTTCTTCACAACTCTAAACATTTTACACCCCACAACCTTCTTTCCCCACCCTTCACTAACAACAGTGAGAAACTCAGGCTTATTAGCAAGATAATTCCAAAATTTAAAAGGTTTGGGATCCTTTTCATGATGCAACACACAATGAATAACAACTGGAGAATGGTCAGAAGTATAAAAAAGAAGGAATTTAGCAACAATATAAGAAAATACCTCACTAAACTTCATATTACACAAAGCTCTATCAAGCTTTTCCATTATCCCATCCACTCTACCAGGCTTCTGATTCCAGGTAAAAAATAGCCCAGTACTAGGAATATCAGTAAGTTTCAGCTCATCAACACACTCCTTAAATTCATTCATACCATAAATGGAAGTGGCAATATCACAACTCTTCTCAATAGGATCCAAGATAGCATTAAAATCCCCCCAAAACAGTCCAGGGATTATCATATAAGAGAATAAAATGTCCTCATAGATCTCCATAACTCCCTTCTACCATTTAAGTTAGTGAGACCATACACAAATGAACAGAAAACTCTCTCACTATCCTCAAAAGGACATAAGAGACAATGAATACATTGAGAGGATTTCTCCAACACAATAACATCCATTTTCCTGGAATCCCAACCCACAACAATTCTAACCCAACTATAACTATAATCAGCATTACTCACCCATTCCTAATTTTCCATAACACCCTTACAAGCCTCAGTAATCCCCTCTTTATTGACCCTAGTTTCAACTAAGCCACAAACACTAATCTGATTCTCAACTAACACTCTATTAATCTGTTTCTGCTTAAGAGTATTTGACATACCTCTCACAATCCAGGCCATAGAATTAATCTTCATTAATCACATTGTTAACATGCATAGGACCTTCCAATCCAGAAGATCCCTCCCTCAATAAGCTTCTCATACATAATTTTGTCCCATTGCTCAAAGAAGACTTTAATTTGTCCAATGTTCCATTTTTTCATAACATCCTTGGAAGGTCACTTTTTATTAATCACATAATGAGCTACTTCATTGAACTGATCTTGGCTCATTTTAAAGTAACCTGATTTAATATTGACATTAGTTTGCACTTTAGATACATCCTCAGAAAACCTAACTTCATCAGTCCCCCCTTCATTCTTCTTACCTTCCAAATCCTGTTTAGCCTCAGAACATAATTCCTCACCCTTATTCTTCCTTAGACCAGCCATTCTACTGGACTCTACCCCAAAATTCTTTTCCTCACCTGAAATCTTCTCATTAACACTCTTGTTCAAAGAACTCTTAACATCAGAAATCCCTCCCCCAAGATCCTCATTAAGAACAGCAAAAGTATTCTTTAAGTTAATACTATTATTATCATTATTCTTTTTATTATCATTATTCTTCCTATTATCAACTTTACTCACCCACTTTTTAACCCCATTCACATTCCCTTGACCTCTATTCCCCCCAACAAAACCTCCCTGGTTCCCCTGCCCTTTAGTCCCACTATTTCTCCCAACAGGACCACCATCCTGAACTCTATCACCTCTGTTCCCCAGAGAACTACTTCCCCCATTCACCTTGTTATGTAACACCCTATTATTTCTACCCACAGTTTGGTACCCATCATTATCAACTCCTGAAACAGGAAAGTCAGACTGAGTAGCCTGAAATAGATCTATCAACAGTTGCTCCGTCTTCCCTGCAACTTCCTCAGCAGTCAATTCCCTGGCCTTACACCCCTCATAATCATGACCAAAGACTTTACAAGCAGAGCATTTCTTAATTTTTAACCTGATACTCAACCTTAACTTTCTGAATAAAAGCAGGTTTACCAACATCAGCAGGGTAAAAGGCATTAACATATTCTGATAATACCTTATTAGCTTTGACTTCCACCAAAATTCTAGCAAAGCCAGCCCTACCTTCTTTCTTATTAAATCTTAGAGCAGTAACCCTATCCAACATCGGAGGCTCACCAATACAGCTCATCATGCTACTTAAACTTTCCCTATTCCATAATTCCATTGGCATATTTGGTATAGTAACCCAAATAGGAATAGAACTAGGTTCAGTTTTCTCTAAAATTAACCCAACTTCCCACTTTCTAATACACAAAGGAATGTTGTTAATCAACCAAGGACCCTGATTAATGGTTTCCATCATCCCTTGCTCAGTTTTAAACTTAAAGAAAAATATACCACTTCCATTTGAAGAAACTTCAACTAGACCAAACTTTTTCCACATTCTAAAAAGATGATACCTGGCCATACCAATGGAAGCATATTGACCAATACTATACCCATACAAGTAAGTGCTATAAGCCACCCTAGCCTCTATCAACTTCTCTGGTTTTATCACAGCCACTGTCTCCCCTGATTCTAAGACCCTTGGAGGAATGAAAGTCATTTTAGTTTCCAGCACTTCATTATTCTTGTCCTTAGTAACATCAGCAAACGAAGCTACCGGTTTCCCACCACTACTACCAGCCTCACCTTCCTTAGATGACTTAAACACAACACCTCCAGTGTCCAATCCAGTATGAATAATGGACCTGGCTGCTGGTTTCAGTTTACTAATATTTTCAAGATCATCATGAGTAACCTTGTAGGAGCTCATTTTCTCAGACTTCTTTCTAATCAACTGTTTCATAGAAGGGGTCTTCAAAATTCCCCTCCAAGGTAACCTAGTAGTAATATCCCCCTTCTTTCCCTTATCCTCACCTTCTTCTTCCATATTAGTCTGAACAGAGTTATTTTCCCCCTTAATCCCATTATCATCTTTACCTTCTTCCTCTTTATCAGACTCAGTGTTCACAAAAAAGATCTCCATCCTTTTTCACCTTACCAGTACTACCTCCCAACACAATACAGCCCTCTTCATCCACAAACACTTTGCTAGCAGCCCCAGGACTATAAGACAATTGAGGATTAGCCACAGAAAGTTGCAACCTAAGTTCATTTGCCTTTCCTTCATCAATATTTCTCTTCTTCTTTCCTAACTTCAGCTTAATAGGTTCAACATTAGTATTCCCTTCATTAATAACAGATAACACTTCCTGTGCGGTAACAACTTCAGGTAAAACCTCCTCACCAAAATTCCAACCAGAATCAACCTCATCCCTAATATAGGTCCCTTCTCCCCACAAAACCTTCCTAGTCTTCACAGTTGGCCTTTCATTCCTAACAGACCTTTTTTTCCTTTTATCCATACAAATAAATTCACTCCCAAACCAGCATCTAACACATTTGAATTAACATCTGCTTCTAAAAACTTCACTCCCTTACCCGCTTCTTTCATTTGAGTATCAATTTCCGTATTATCTAGAGAAAGAGAGCCACCATATCCTAATTTTCCTAAAAAACCAGCTACCACCTCCATGATCAACCCATACCTCCCAGCCAACTTCTTATCAAACATTAATCCCCTACCAGCAACCTCATCACTAATTAACCGATTAACCTCCTCCAATTTACCCATCCCAGCAAGTTTTAAGATATCAATTGATTCAGTAAGCAATTTCTGTTTCCAATTATCCCCAAAAAGTGTTTTGAACAGACAAACCACATCAGAACTGAAGATAATAGAATCCTGTTTACCTGAAATCACTCTATTAAGGATAACCTGATCCGAACTCTTCTTAGCCTTGTTCAAACCAGACGAAGCATCCACGGTATCCCTAACATCCTGGTTAGTATCCTTTTGTACATCCATAATATCCGGTGGACCCTTCGGATGAGGATCCGGAACCGGAACCCTAGGCGGAGAACTCATGAATCAAAAGAAAAGAACAATAGACGTGAACTATGAAGATTTCAATTGTTGCAAAACATTTGAAACAGTTAAACACGCAGAAGAAGAAGAAAGAACAGGATGGAAATTAGGGTTAGAAAAAGGCGGGAAAGGAAAATGGGGAAGAAAACCTCTGAATCGCCTAAATCGTCCAATTCAGAGAGAAAACCCTAGCTTCGTATACTTTTAGCTTCGTAGCTTCATATCCTTTATCTGAGTCTGTAGCATGATCAGATATCTTATGGGCTTCCCGTTCCTCCATTCGGGTGCCCAAAACTTCAAATGTACCGATAGTTACGTCCTTTAAAACTCGAGTCTTTTCTTGTGTACGAATCTCTATGTGATTGTCGCATCGTGTGTCCGACTACTGTTCGATCAGCTTCATATCCATTATCTGAGTCGGTTGTATGATCAGATATCTTATGGCCTTCCCGTTCCTTCATTCGGGTGCCTGAAACTTCAAATGTACCGATAGTTACGTCCTTTAAAACTCGAGTCTTTTCTTGTGTACGAATCTCTATCTGATTGTCGCATCGTGTGTCCGATTATCGTTCAGTCAGCTTCGTATCATTTATCTAAGTCTGTTACATGATCAGATTTCTTATGGCGAAACTTCAAATGCACCTATAGTTACGTCCTTTAAAACTCGAGTCGTTTCTTGTGTACGAATCAATATGTCATTGTCACATCGTGAGTCCGATTACCGTCCTGTCATATCCTTTATCTGAGTTTGTTGCATGAACATGTATCTTATGGCCTTCCCGTTCCTCAATTCGGATGCCCAAAACTTCAAATGTACTGATTGTTACGTCCTTTAGAACTAGAGTCTTTTCTTGTGTACAAATCTCTACGTCATCAATGCATCGTTAGTCTGATTACCATTCGATCAGCTTCATATCCATAATCTGAGTCTGTTGCATGGTAAGATATCTTATGGCCTTCTAGTTCCTCCATTCGGGTGCCTGAAACTTCAAATGTACCGATAGTTAAGACCTTTAAAAGTCGAGTCTTTTCTTGTGTGCGAATTTCTATGTGATTGTTGCATCGTGAGTCCGACAACCGTTTGATCATCTTCATATCCTTTATCTGAGTCTGTTGCATGATCAGATATCTTATGGCCTTCCCGTTCCTCCATTCGGGTGCCTGAAACTTCAATTGCACTGATAGTTACGTCCTTTAAAACTCGAGTCTTTTCTTGTGTACAAATCTCTACGTCATTTTCGCATCGTGGGTCCGATTACCATCCGGTCACCTTCATATCCTTTATCTGAGTCTGTTGCATGATCAGATATCTTATGGGCTTCCCGTTCCTCAAATCGGGCGCCCAAAACTTAAAATGTACCAATAGTTACGTCCTTTAAAACTCGAGTCTTTTCTTGTGTACAAATATCTACGTCATTATCGCATCGTTAGTCCGATTACCGTTCGATCAGCTTCGTATCCTTTATTTGAGTCCTTTGCATGATCAGATATCTTATGGCCTGTTCGTTCCTCCATTCGGGTGCCCAAAACATCAAATGTACCGATATTTACGTCTTTTAAAACTCGAGTCTTTTCTTGTGTACGAATCTCTATGTGATTGTCACATCGTGTGTCCGACTACTGTTCGATCAGCTTCATATCCTTTATCTTAGTCTGTTGTATGATCAGATATCTTATGCCCTTCCCGTTCCTTCATTCGGGTGCCCGAAACTTCAAATTACGTCCTTTAAAACTTGAGTCTTTTCTTGTGTACGAATCACTATGTGATTGTCGCATCGTGTGTCCGATTATCATTCAGTCAGCTTCGTGTCATTTATCTGAGTCTGTTGCATGATTAGATATCTTATGGCCTTCCCGTTCCTCTATTCGGGTGCCTGAAACATCAAATGTACCGATAGTTACGTCCTTTTAAACTCGAGTCTTTTCTTGTGTACGAATCTCTATGTGATTGTCGCATCGTGTGTCCGACCACTGTTTGATCAGCTTCATATCCTTTATCTGAGTCTGTTGTATGATCAGATATCTTATGGCCTTCCCGTTCCTTCATTCGGGTGCCCGAAACTTCAAATGTACCGATAGTTTCGTCCTTTAAAACTTGAGTCTTTTCTTGTGTACGAATCACTATGTGATTGTCGCATCGTGTGTCCGATTATCATTCAGTCAGCTTCGTGTCATTTATCTGAGTCTGTTGCATGATCAGATATCTTATGGCGAAACTTCAAATGCACCTATAGTTACATCTATTAAAATTCGAGTCGTTTCTTGTGTACGAATCTCTATGTCATTGTCGCATCGTGAGTCCGATTACCGTCCTGTCGTATCCTTTATCTGAGTTTGTTGCATGAACAGGTATCTTATGACCTTCTTGTTCTTCAATTCGGATGCCAAAAACTTCAAATGTACCGATTGTTACGTCCCTTAGAACTCGAGTCTTTTCTTGTGTACAAATCTCTACGTCATTGTTGCATCGTTAGCCTGATTACCATTCGATCAGCTTCATATCCATTATCTGAGTTTGTTGCAAGGTAAGATATCTTATGGCCTTCTCATTCGTCCATTCGGGTGCCTGAAACTTCAAATGTACCGATAGTTACGACCTTTAAAAGTAGAGTCTTTTCTTGTGTGCGAATCTCTATATGATTGTTGCATCATGAGTCCGATAACCGTTCGATCAGCTTCATATCCTTTATCTGAGTTTGTTTCATGATCAGATATCTTATGGCCTTTCTGTTCCTCAATTCGGATGCCCAAAACTTCAAATGTACCGAATGTTACGTCCTTTAAAACCCGAGTCTTTTCTTGTGTACAAATCTCTACGTCATTGTCGCATCGTGGGTCCGATTACCGTCCGGTCACCTTCATATCCTTTATCTGAGTCTGTTGCATGATCAGATATCTTATGGCCTTCCCGTTCCTCCATTTGGGTGCCTAAAACTTGAAATGTACCGAATGTTACGTCTTTTAAAACTCGAGTCTTTTCTTGTGTACAAATCTATATGTCATTGTCACATCGTGGGTCCGATTACCGTCCGGTCACCTTCATGTCCTTTATCTGAATCTGTTGCATGATCAAATATCTTATGGCCTTCCCGTTCCTCCATTTGGGTGCCTGAAATTTCAAATGTACCGATAGTTACGTCGTTTAAAACTCGAGCCTTTTCTTGTGTACGAATCTCTACGTCATTGTCACATCGTTAGTCTAATTACCGTTCGATCAGCTTCGTATCCTTTATCTGAGTCTGTTGCATGAGCAGATATCTTATGGCCTTCCTGTTCCTCCATTCGGGTGCCCAAAACTTCAAATGTACCGATAGTTACGTCCTTTAGAACTCGAGTCTTTTCTTGTGTGCGAATCTTTATGTGATTGTCACATCGTGAGTTTGAAAACCGTTCGATCAGCTTCATATCCTTTATCTGAGTATGTTGCACTATCAGATATCTTATGGCCTTCCCGTTCCTCTATTCGGGTGCCCGAAACTTCAAATGTACCGATAGTTTCGTCCTTTAAAACTCGAGTCTTTTCTTGTATACGAATCTCTATGTGATTATCGCATCGTGTGTCCGACTACTATTCGATCACCTTCATATCCTTTATTTGAGTCTGTTGTATGATCAGATATCTTATGGCCTTCCCGTTCCTCCATTCGGGTGCCCGAAACTTTAAATGTACCGATAGTTACGTCCTTTAAAACTCGAGTCTTTCCTTGTGTACGAATCTCTATGTGATTGTCGCATCGTGTGTCCGACCACTGTTTGATCAGCTTCATATCCTTTATCTGAGTCTGTTGTATGATCAGATATCTTATGGCCTTCCCGTTCCCTCATTCGGGTGCCCGAAACTTCAAATGTACCGATAGTTACGTCCTTTAAAACTTGAGTCTTTTCTTGTGTACGAATCACTATGTGATTGTCGCATCGTGTGTCCGATTATCATTCAATCAGCTTCGTGTCATTTATCTGAGTCTGTTGCATGATCAGATATCTTCTGGCGAAACTTCAAATGCACCTATACTTACGTCTATTAAAATTCGAGTCGTTTCTTGTGTACGAATCTCTATGTCATTGTCGCATCGTGAGTCCGATTACCGTCCTGTCGTATCCTTTATCTGAGTTTGTTGCATGAACAGGTATCTTATGGCCTTCTTGTTCTTCAATTCGGATGCCAAAAACTTCAAATGTACCGATTGTTACGTCCCTTTGAACTCGAGTCTTTTCTTGTGTACAAATCTCTACGTCATTGTTGCATCGTTAGCCTGATTACCATTCGATCAGCTTCATATCCATTATCTGAGTCTGTTGCATGGTAAGATATCTTATGGCCTTCTCATTCGTCCATTCGGGTGCCTGAAACTTCAAGTGTACCGATAGTTACGACCTTTAAAAGTAGAGTCTTTTCTTGTGTGCGAATCTCTATATGATTGTTGCATCATGAGTCCGATAACCGTTCGATCAGCTTCATATCCTTTATCTGAGTTTGTTTCATGATCAGATATCTTATGGCCTTTCTGTTCCTCAATTCGGATGCCCAAAACTTCAAATGTACCGAATGTTACGTCCTTTAAAACTCGAGTCTTTTCTTGTGTACAAATCTCTACGTCATTGTCGCATCGTGGGTCCGATTACCGTCCGGTCACCTTCATATCCTTTATCTGAGTCTTTTGCATGATCAGATATCTTATGGCCTTCCCGTTCCTCCATTTGGGTGCCTGAAACTTGAAATGTACCGAAAGTTACGTCTTTTAAAACTCCAGTCTTTTCTTGTGTACAAATCTATACGTCATTGTCACATCGTGGGTCCGATTACCGTCCGGTCACCTTCATGTCCTTTATCTGAATCTGTTGCATGATCAAATATCTTATGGCCTTCCCGTTCCTCCATTTGGGTGCCTGAAATTTCAAATGTACCGATAGTTACGTCGTTTAAAACTCGAGCCTTTTCTTGTGTACGAATCTTTACGTCATTGTCACATCGTTAGTCTAATTACCGTTCGATCAGCTTCGTATCCTTTATCTGAGTCTGTTGCATGAGCAGATATCTTATGGCCTTCCCGTTCCTCCATTCGGGTGCCCAAAACTTCAAATGTACCGATAGTTGCGTCCTTTAGAACTCGAGTCTTTTCTTGTGTGCGAATCTCTGTGTGATTGTCACATCGTGAGTTTGAAAACCGTTCGATCAGCTTCATATCCTTTATCTGAATATGTTGCACTATCAGATATCTTATGGCCTTCCCGTTCCTCTATTCGGGTGCCCGAAACTTCAAATGTACCGATAGTTTCGTCCTTTAAAACTCGAGTCTTTTCTTGTATACGAATCTCTATGTGATTATCGCATCGTGTGTCCGACTACTGTTCGATCACCTTCATATCCTTTATTTGAGTCTGTTGTATGATCAGATATCTTATGGCCTTCCCGTTCCTCCATTCGGGTGCCCGAAACTTTAAATGTACTGATAGTTACGTCATTTAAAACTGAGTCTTTTCTTGTGTACGAATCTCTAAGTGATTGTCGCATCGTGTGTCCGATTATCGTTCAGCTAGCTTCATATCATTTAACTGAGTGTGTTGCATGATCAGATATCTTATGGCGAAACTTCGTATGCACCTATAGTTACGTCCTTTAATACTCGAGTCGTTTCTTGTGTACGAATCTCTATGTCAATGTCGCATCGTGAGTCCGATTACCGTCCTGTCACCTTGGTATCCTTTATCTGAGTTAGTTGCATGAACAGGTATCTTATGGCCTTCCCGTTCCTCAATTCGGATGCCCAAAACTTCAAATGTACAGATTGTTACGTCCTTTAAAACACGAGTCTTTTCTTGTGTACAAATCTCTACGTCATTGTCGCATCATGGGTCCCCATATCCTTTATCTGAGTCTGTTGCATGATCAGATATCTTATGGCCTTCCCGTTCCTCCATTTGGGTGCCTGAAACTTCAAATGTACCGAATGTTACGTCTTTTAAAACTCGAGTCTTTTCTTGTGTACAAATCTCTACGTCATTGTCGCATCGTGGGTCCGATTACCGTCCAGTCACCTTCATGTCCTTTATCTAAGTCTGTTGCATGATTAGATATCTTATGGCCTTCGCGTTCCTCAATTCGGATGCCCAAAACTTCAAATGTACCGATTGTTACGTCCTTTAAAACTCGAGTATTTTCTTGTGTACCAATCTCTACATCATTGTCGCATCGTTAGTCCAATTATCGTTTGATCAGCTTTGTATCCTTTATCTGAGTTTGTTGCATGATCAGATATATTATGGCCTTCCCGTTCCTCCATTCGGGTGCCCAAAACTTCAAATGTACCGATAGTTACGTTCTTTAAAACTCGAGTCTTTTCTTGTGTACAAATCTCTACGTCATTGTCGCATCGTTAGTCCGATTACCGTTCGATCAACTTCGTATCCTTTATCTGAGTCTGTTGCATGAGCAGATATCTTATGGCGTTCCCGTTCCTCCATTCGGGTGCCCGAAACTTCAAATGTACCGATAGTTTCGTCCTTTAAAACTCGAGTCTTTTCTTGTGTGTGAATCTTTATGTGATTGTCACATCCTGAGTTTGACAACCGTTTGATCAGCTTCATATCCTTTATCTGAGTATGTTGCATGATCAGATATCTTATGGCCTTCCCGTTCCTATATTCGGGTGCCCGAAACTTCAAATGTACCGATAGTTTCGTCCTTTAAAACTCGAGTCTTTTCTTGTGTACGAATCTCTATGTGATTATCGCATCGTGTGTCCGACTACTGTTCGATCAGCTTCATACCCTTTATTTGAGTGTGTTGTATGATCAGATATCTTATGGCTTTCCCGTTCCTCCATTTGGGTGCCCGAAATTTCAAATGTACCGATAGTTTCGTCCTTTAAAACTCGAGTCATTTCTTGTGTACGAATCTCTATGTGATTATCGCATCGTGTGTCCGATCACTGTTCGATCAGCTTCATATCCTTTATTTGAGTCTGTTGTATGATCAGATATCTTATGGCCTTCCCGTTCCTCCATTCGGGTGCCCAAAACTTCAAATGTACCGATAGTTACGTCCTTTAAAGCTCGAGTCTTTTCTTGTGTACGAATCGCTAAGTGATTGTCGCATCGTGAGTTCGACAACCGTTCGATCAGATTCATATTCATTATCTGAGTTTGTTGCATGATCAGATATCTTTTGGCCTTCCCGTTCCTCCATTCGGGTGCCCAAAACTTCAAATGTACCGATAGTTACGTCCTTTAAAACTCGAGTCTTTTCTTGTGTGCGAATCTCTATGTGATTGTCGCGTCATGAGTTCGACAACCGTTCTATCAGCTTCATATCCTTTATCTGAGTCTGTTGCGTGATCAGATATCTTATGGCCTTCCCATTCCTCCATTGAGGTGCCCAAAACTTCAAATGTACCGATAGTTACGTCCTTTAAAACTCGAGTCTTTTCTTGTGTGCGAATCGCTATGTGATTGTCGCATCGTGAGTTCGACAACCGTTCGATCAGCTTAATATCCTTTATCTGAGTCTGTTGCATGATCAGATATCTTATGGCCTTCACGTTCATCCATTCGGGTGCCCAAAACCTAAAATGTACCGATAGTTACGTCTTTAAAACTCGAGTCTTTTCTTGTGTGCGAATCACTATGTGATTGTCGCATCTTGAGTTCGACAACCGTTCGATCAGATTCATATTCTTTATCTGAGTCTGTTGCATGATCAGATATCTTATGGCCTTCCCGTTCCTCCATTCGGGTGCCCAAAACTTCAAATGTACCGATAGTTACGTCCTTTAAAACTCGAGTCTTTTCTTGTGTGCGAATCTCTATGTGATTGTCGCATCATGAGTTCGACAACCGTTCGATCAGCTTCATATCCTTTATCTGAGTCTGTTGCGTGATCAGATATCTTATGGCCTTCCCGTTCCTCCATTGGGGTGCCCAAAACTTCAAATGTACCGATAGTTACGTCCTTTAAAACTCGAGTCTTTTCTTGTGTGCGAATCGCTATGTGATTGTCGCATCGTGAGTTCGACAACCGTTCGATCAGCTTAATATCCTTTATCTGAGTCTGTTGCATGATCAGATATCTTATGGCCTTCACGTTCATCCATTCGGGTGCCCAAAACCTCAAATGTACCGATAGTTACGTCTTTAAAACTCGAGTCTTTTCTTGTGTGCGAATCACTATGTGATTGTCGCATCTTGAGTTCGACAACCGTTCGATCAGATTCATATTCTTTATCTGAGTCTGTTGCATGATCAGATATCTTATGGCCTTCCCGTTCCTCCATTCGGGTGCCCAAAACTTCAAATGTACCGATAGTTACGTCCTTTAAAACTCGAGTCTTTTCTTGTGTGCGAATCTCTATGTGATTGTCGCATCATGAGTTCGACAACCGTTCGATCAGCTTCATATCCTTTATCTGAGTCTGTTGCATGATCAGATATCTTATGGCCTTCCCGTTCCTCCATTTGGATGCCCAAAACTTCAAATGTACCGATAGTTACGTCCTTTAAAACTCGAGTCTTTTCTTGTGTACAAATCTATATGTGATTGTCGCATCATGAGTTCGACAACCGTTCGATCAGCTTCATATCCTTTATCTGAGTCTGTTGCGTGATCAGATATCTTATGGCCTTCCCGTTCCTCCATTGGGGTGCCCAAAACTTCAAATGTACCGATAGTTACGTCCTTTAAAACTCGAGTCTTTTCTTGTGTGCGAATCGCTATGTGATTGTCGCATCGTGAGTTCGACAACCGTTCGATCAGCTTAATATCCTTTATCTGAGTCTGTTGCATGATCAGATATCTTATGGCATTCACGTTCATCCATTCGGGTGCCCAAAACCTCAAATGTACCGATAGTTACGTCTTTAAAACTCGAGTCTTTTCTTGTGTGCGAATCACTATGTGATTGTCGCATCTTGAGTTCGACAACCGTTCGATCAGCTTCATATCCTTTATCTGAGTCTGTTGCATGATCAGATATCTTATGGCCTTCCCGTTCCTCCATTTGGATGCCCAAAACTTCAAATGTACCGATAGTTACGTCCTTTAAAACTCGAGTCTTTTCTTGTGTACAAGTCTCTACATCATTGTCGCATCGTTAGTCCGATTACCATTCGATCAGCTTCGTATCCTTTATCTGAGTCTGTTGCATTATCAGATATCTTATGGCCTTCCCGTTCCTCCATTCGGTGCCCAAAACTTCAAATGTACCGATATTTACGTCATTTAAAACTCGAGTCTTTTCTTGTGTGCGAATCTCTATGTGATTGTCGCATCGTGAGTTCGACAACCGTTCGATCAACTTCATATCCTTTTTCCGAGTTTCTTGCATGGTAAGATATCTTATGGCCTTTTCGTTCCTCCATTCGAGTGCCTGAAACTTCAAATATACCGATAGTTACGTCCTTTAAAACTCGATCCTTTTCTTGTGTGCGAATCACTATGTGATTGTCATATCGTGAGTTCGACAACCGTTCGAACAGCTTCATATCCTTTATCTGAGTCTCTTCCATGATCAGATATCGTATGGCCATCTCGTTACCCCATTCGGGTGTTCAAAACATCAAATGTACCGATAGTTACGTCCTTTAAACTCGAGTCTTTTCTCGTGTACAAATCTCTAGATCATTGTCGCATCGTTAGTCCGATTACCGTTCGATCAGCTTCGTATCCTTTATCTGAGTCTGTTGCATGATCAGATATCTTATGGCCTTCCCGTTCCTCTATTCGAGTGCCCGAAACATCAAATGTACCGATAGTTACGTCCATTTAAACTCGAGTCTTTACTTGTGTACGATTCTCTGTGTGATTGCCGCATCGTGTGTCCGAGTACTGTTTGATCAGCTTCATATCCTTTATATGATCAGATATCTTATGGCCTTCCCGTTCCTTCATTCGGTGCCCAAAACTTCAAATGTACCGATATTTACGTCCTTTAAAACTTGAGTGTTTTCTTGTGTGCGAATCTCTATGTGATTGTCGAATTGTGAGTTCGACAACCGTTGGAATAGCTTCATATCCTTTATCTGAGTCTGTTGCATGATCAGATATCTTATGGCCTTCCCGTTCCTCCATTCGGGTGCCCAAAACTTCAAATGTACTGATTGTTACGTCCTTTAAAACTCGAGTCTTTTCTTATGTGCGAATCTCTTTGTGATTGTCGCATCGTGAGTTCGACAACCATTCGATCAGCTTCATATCCTTTATCTGAGTCTGTTGTATGATCAGATATCTTATGGCCTTCCCGTTCCTCTATTCGAGTGCCCGAAACATCAAATGTACCGATAGTTACGTCCTTTTAAACTCGAGTCTGTACTTGTGTACGAATCTCTGTGTGATTGTCGCATTGTGTGTCCGACTACTGTTTGTTCAGCTTCATATCCTTTATCTGAGTTTGTTGTATGATCAGATATCTTATGGCCTTCCCGTTCCTTCATTCGGGTGCCCGAAACTTCAAATGTACTGATAGTTACGTCCTTTAAAACTTGAGTCTTCTCTTGTGTACGAATCTCTTTGTGATTGTCGCATCGTGTGTCCGATTATCGTTCAGTCAGCTTTGTATCATTTATCTGAGTCTGTTGCATGATCAGATATCTTATGGCGAAACTTCAAATGCACCTATAGTTACGTCTTTTAAAACTCGAGTCGTTTCTTGTGTACAAATCTCTATGTCATTGTCGCATTGTGAGTCCGATTACCGTCCTGTCGTATCCTTTATCTGAGTTTGTTGCATGAACAGGTATCTTATGGCCTTCTTGTTCTTCATTTCGGATGCCCAAAACTTCAAATGTACCGATTGTTTTTTTTTTGGAAAAAGGGGAAAAACCCCGGCAAACATTTATTGATTAAAAAAGAGTACAAGACATAGACTAACCAAGACCCGGGACATGGACCCAAGATCTTAAGTTAGCCCAAAAAGAAACAAACAAGAACAAAAATAAAGCTAAAACTAAACAACCGGGCCAGCCTAAATAAAAAGTTCTAAGCCCAAGAAAAATATTAAAAGCCCAACAAAGGCTACCCACATAAACCAAAAATAAGCAAGTATACTCCACGGCCCAATCATTAGTCCATAACCATCTTTTGTTCCAGTCCACTCCATCTTCTTTACCCGTCTTCAACTCACATCGCATAAGCCCACCCTCTTGACACCAGCCTTTTATACAGCAGCCCATCATATATCCATACAACCTTCAGCTTAAGAACAAGCCCACTATTACATCAATATACCACGTTATCCCAATCCTGATACTATTCCAGCCCACCACGAAGTAATCTCTATAACCATTAACCCAATCTTGCACCGGCCCAATCCACCACTCACTATCCTTCCTTAAAACCCATCCAGCCCAGCAATTAGTAATAACCCAACCCAAAAACTCATAACACTCTTGATCCATAACCATTCTAATATCCTTATGCCTTCGCAAACATCTATTCAGCCCACATCCATATCCTAACATAAAAACCAAGCACTTCCTACTCCAACTACTAATTATTCCATCAGTATACTCATCCCCATATAACCTATAATCCTTCCACTTAAACCTCCATCCTGTGGGAATTAACTCCCCTACCCATCCACGCAAGATAACATCCATCAAAAGGCTATATGAGACCTTCCAAAACCTCCATAAAATGTTTTGAAAGAGCAAATGAAACAGGCTCTCAAATGCTATCATAGGAATAGAGTTCAACTTGAATACTCTAAAAGCAAACACCATACTAACAATAATCTCAACTTGAACCATTCCTACAATGTCACATATATACCATAGTAAATCAGAAGGGCCTTTGAGCTTATTACAAAGTAATAAACCCAAAGACAGCTTGTTGTGAATCAAAGCTGAAACTAGCTGGTGCAAAAAGAGCCTGCAATCTTTAAATACCTCCATCAGTGTAATGGCCTTACTAGACTCCTTCACACCACTAATTCCCTTCTTTACTATAAATCTCAGACCTCCTATATCCCAAAGAACATACCTGAGCCACTTCTGTTGCTGAATAAACACAATAAAGCATACCCTTCTATACCAGAATATCACCCATTGCTTCCTTTTGTTCATACCAATTCCTTCCATCACAAACCTGCTTATCTTAGAAACATGATCAATCAACCTCACCAACCTATTGAACCATACCTCCCAGGCCCATATAAGCATATAAAACAACCATAATCTATTTGACTTCACCTGCCACCAGCTCTGCATACTTCCTTTAAAAAAGACTTTACTACCCCTGCAGCCTAAACCTTCTTGCCAACTATTATTTCCACTGTTAACATACCCTGCACCCTCTCTAACTAACTGCCTGATATATTTCAATCCCATAACAACTCTAGCCACCCCTCTACTCAACACATCAACCCAACCCATGATAACCAGCCCAGGACATGTCCCAAGTAGGACAGACTCAAAAGACTCAAGACTCCAAAAGCAAGAAAACAGGTTTAGAAAAATTACCAAAGTAATGCATTGGGTTTCTATGCTGCTGTGCAGATCTAGAAAATGAAAATAGAACCAGAGAGATAATGTCCTACTAACAGCAGCATAGTCCATCCTTATGTCTCCCAGTTGAACACACTCCCAGTGTTTGAACAATCCTAAGAACCCCTTATCAAACGCAGAACTGAACCAGAGTGTCAAAAATGGACCAAATTCTCTGGCCAGTGATCTTTCCCATATGTGTATGATAATCCCACCCTCCCTGAACCAATGACAGACAACAACACAGGAATAGAATAAGAAATGAATCCAGATATCTACCCAACGTATATTAAGTCTCCTCCAAACTCCTTGTTCCCATAATGACCCACTCCCCTGGGCAAGTGCCCAAATAAAGACTCACACAGGATATATACACCAATAAACTCACACAAAAGAATATGGTTCCTATGCCACTTCCAGGTGCTATAAAATACAAAATTTGAGGGGGTGAGGAATAATGTCCTAAGGACAGTGGCATAGTTCCTCCTTATCTCTCCATGTTGAATGCAAACCTCCTGCATAATAAATCCTAAATTCCACCAGGCTAAGGTAAAAGCAAACCATAAAGTAGATAAAGTACTAATATGGCTACAATGTCCTAAAATCCTATGGTTAAAACACAAAAGAATCCACACAGGTGTATGAAAGACACACCAATTCACCATTTCAGGCAAGGAACTACTTCTAAGGTTAACTACCCAAGGCCATTTCCAGTCCCTCAAAACTCCATGGTACCCAAAATACCCCCCACCCCAACTCCAAAAGGAGTGGACTGACTCAAGACTCAAAAGCAAGAAAAGGTTTAGAATCAAAACAAACAGGTTTTCAGGGCCATATCTAGTGCTAATAAAAGAGAAAAACACAAGAAACAAGGAGAACCTAACAATATGACCCTGATCCATCCTTATAGCTCCCAGTTTCAGTCTTGTCCCAAGACACTCAAATCCTATACCCATACTAAAAAAGAATAGGAAGAACACAGGAATATAATCCAGAACACAACTCAAAAGACCAGGACTATGGTCAAAAAAGACTCTCAACCCAGTAAACCACAAAACACACACAGAGATAGATAAAGGAAGGCACAAAGGCCAGATCACTACCCCAAGCTGAAAGAAACTCCATATATCTCCCAAATTCCCAAAATACCCCCCACCCCAGTACTTGACAGACTTTATACCCATGTTACCCACCCCACCATCACAGTACACCCTATTACCTATCCAGACATTATTCCATTTCAGCCCTTTTAACATCCTTACAGAAACAAAACCCAACCCACAAATTAACCCACACTAGACAGACCAGGCAGAAGCCAAACCCAGCCCCAGCCCAACTCCCACCCAACCCAACCAGAACAACCAAAGTAAAATCAAATACCACATTGGTTAACCTGTTTAGCAGGGTCCCTCCATACCACCTTAAATCCCCACACCTTACTCAGATGAATACTGCTAGGAGAGGCATAAATCTTAAGACCCAAAAGTCTTAATCTAACTGTCCCCTCAATCAACTTACACAAATCCAAAACTGGTCTAGACTTGCTTTGAAAAATCCTCAGGTTTCTTTCTTGCCAAATGAAGTACACCATGGCAGCAAGCATCAGCCTCTGGATAACTCCCTTAATGGACTTCCTACCAGGGATCAAGGACAATTCAAGAATACACTCATCCAAACTGTGAGGCATACTCTCTAACCCAGCAACAACTTTAAGCCCATCCCAAACTGCAGCCGGGTAGTGACACTCAAAGAAAAGATGACTATGACTATCACAAACCTCCCCACAGAAAGAACAAAGAAGCTGATCCTTAACCTCCCATCTCATAAGCCTATCCTGGGTCACAAGTCTATGTTGACAGGCTAACCACAAGACAAAGGCATGCTTAGGAATAGCTTGGCTAAACCAGATACTCCTAGCCCAAGGAACCTCAGGTTTACCAACACTAAAATCCTTGAAGGCTATACCAGTCTCAAATTGAACCAGAGTCTCCTCCTTAGTTTTCCAAAAAGTGTTATCCCTCTTTCCTTCAGTCAGCAAGGGAGGAGACATCTGAAACAAACAAGGGAACTTAGCCCTCCATACCTTAGGCCAATTCCAACCCCCCCATCAATAACATCAGCAACAGTAGAAGTAAGAGAGAATCCACCACCATGAATATCCCTTGGAGAGATAAACAGACTTAAAGGACTTAAAGGGCACCAGTTATCATACCAGACTGAGGTTGACCTGCCATCCCCAATACACTGCAAACAATGTGGCCAAATAACCTCTCTAAAATCGAGCATACTTTTCCAACTCCAACAAGCATCCCTTTGGTTGCTGAAACCCCAAAAACTTAATCCTTTTAATCTATACAATTTAATCCATCTAGTCCATATAGAATCCTTCCCAGAAACCAAGTTCCAAACATGTCTAGATAAGAGAGCCTGGTTTCTAATTCTCAAAAGACCTTATTCCTAAGCCACCCTGACTCCTAGGCAAACACACAGACTCCCATGAGACTCTAACTTTCCCTTTAGCAGAATCAGCCTGTGACCATAGAAAGCCACCCATAATCCTTTCTATATCATCAATGACACTACCAGGCAACCTAAACACAGCTGCCCAATAAACCTGAAGAGAAGACAGCACAGATTTAATAAGTTGCAGCCTTCCAGCAAAAGATAATGCCTTGTTCTTCCAGTCCTCAACCCTTTTCCTCACTTTATCAACTAGCACTTTGCAGTCCTTGGTATATAATCTCTTAGATAAGAGGGGAACTCCAAGGTACCTCACAGGAAGAGAACCCTCCTTAAATGGCAACAGATTCTTCAACCTCACCTTAATCCTATCAGTAACATTCCCAAAAAACATAGTACTCTTACCTAAATTAGGAACCAGCCCAGAAACCGAACTAAACTCCTCCAGAACAGCTTTGACAATCCCAATGGATGCTGAATTAGCATAAGAAAACACTAGCAAATCATCTGCAAAACACACATGAGTTAAATTAAAGCCCTCACAACCCCAATGATATTTAAACTGCCCACTTTCAGCAATTTTCCTATCAAAAATGAGCTTAAAGACCTGCATCACAATGGTAAACAGATAGGGAGACATAGGGTCACCCTGTCTCAAACCCCTTTTCCCCTGAAAATAACCAATCATCTCCCCATTGACATTGATAGAATAGGCTGCAGATCTTAAACAGGTCATAATCCAAGCAATCATACAAGGGTGAAATCCAAAGTTCACCAAGCAGGTTTCTAAAAAATCATGGTTAACAGTATCATAAGCCTTTTGAAGATCTATCTTCAAAGCAACTCTAGGAGCCCTCACTTTCAAATGATAGTGCCTTAATAACTCCTGAGACAACAGAATGTTATCACTAATTTGCCTCCCTGGGATAAAAGCACTTTGACAATCATTGACAATCAGATCCAAAGACCCCTTAATCCTTTCACATATGATTTTGGAGATAACTTTATATAAAACATTGCAACAAGCAATGGGCCTATAATCAGTCACACTCCTAGCATTGGCACACTTAGGAACCAAAGAAATAATAGTAGCATTAACTTCTTTAAGGAGCTTCCCATTATAAAAGAACTCTTTAATAGCACTACACACCTCATCCCCTATCACAGACCAAGAAGATTTAAAAAACTTAGAAGAGAACCCATCAGGCCCAGGATCCTTATCCACATCAATAGCGAACAGAGCTGTCTTAATCTCATCATCAGAAACCTCCCTCACCATAAGATCAGCCACATCCCTAGGCAATTTAGAAGAAAAAAGACCAGCAGGATCCCTAATCTGATCAACCCTATTGTTACTTCCCATAAAGCCCTCAAAGTGTCTAACAAAAGCAGCCCCCACATCCTGTCCTTCAAAGAAGGCCCCCTCCTTGTCAAGCACAGAATTTATCCTTCCCCTACTCAATCTACCCTTAATGACCTTGTGAAAGTAAGCTGTATTCTGATCACCAGCTTTAAGCCAGTCCACCTTAGCCCTTTGCTTTAGAAAGGATTCCTCATCCAAAGCAGCCTGTTTAAGAGCATTCACAAGAATCACCTCCTCCTCCCTAATAGCAGGATTAAGAGGATCATCCACTACAGCACACTGAACTTTCCCTAATTCTTCAGAGATCTTTTTAACCTTCTCTGTGAGATCACCCTGCAACCTCCCTAACTTCCTAAGAGGCTTTTTAAGACTTTTTAATTTGGAAACCACAGAAAACATGGCACAACCCTGCACATTCTTCTTCCAACAAGATTCAACAGTAGGCAAAAACTGGGGTTTACCCACCAAGTGGTTCATAAACTTAAAGGGTCTAGGCTTCCAAGAAGTCAGCCCCTTAAGAGTCAACAAAGCAGGAGCATGGTCTGAATGATAGAAAGGGAGAAAAGAAGCCACAAAACCTTTAAAAACATTCATAAAAGACAGATTACTCATCATTCTATCCAACTTCTTTAGCAGCCCAGAAGTCTTACCAGGACATTTATTCCAGGTAAACTTCAAACCAAAAGAAGGAATATCCTCAACTTTAATATTTTGGCAGCATTCCCAGAGATCCAACATAGCACTATTCATATCAGAAGAACCCATGGACCTTTCAGAAGGGTCCATAATAGCATTAAAATCCCCCTGAATCAGCCAAGGTTCATCATGCAAAGAGGCTGCAAAAAGCTGCAAATCATGCCATAACACCCTTCTCTGAACCTTATTAACTGACCCATAAACAAAGGAGCAGAAAAAAGAAGGGGAACCATCAAGAGGTTTGACCAAACAATGGATAACCTGGGAAGTCATTTCCACAACCATAACATCCACCAAATTAGGTTTCCAAGCTACAATAATTCTCACCCAATTGGGACAATAGACATTATTAGAAATCCATTGCCAGTTATTCAACACCCTGCCACAAACCTTATTAAGATTCTGACTCTTCACATGAGTCTCCAGTAAACCACATAAACCAATATCCTTATCACTCAATAAGTTCAAGACCTGATTTTGATTAGCAAGCTTCATAAGACCTCTCACATTCCAGGACAGAATATTCAGATTTTGACCCACCATTAATAACCAGAATTAGCAATAGAAGAGGACAATACACGACCCTCCTCTGAATGACCACACTCATGAAGCTTCATAAATTCAGCAGTCTCATCACCTTCTGAGGACACCTCATTATTCTCATTCTCTAAAATAACATCCTCCACCCCATCATAATCCAATCCAGCAGCAAAATCATATTTAAAACACATTTTAATAAAAAATTGTGTCTGCTCAAGATCCCAAACCAACACCTGATCTTTAGAAGGAGTAATTCTATTATTAACATAGAACATCACATCATCCATTTGCTGCTGAGATAAATCAACAAGGCTGTCCTCAATAACAGTGTTTCTAGAACCCAAATTAGCACCAGGAGAGTAGGGTGAAGCAAGAGTACCCTTCCCTACCTTAACAGGTTTCCCCACAGGCAAAGGTTCAGAATAAGGGCCAGGAGGTAAAGAGGAGGAACTGCTGTTAAGAGGTCCTTGTTTTAAAGAAGTAGGACCACTAACAGGGATAGGCTTAGAACCAGCAGAGGAGTTCTTAGCAGAAACAGCACTAGCAGAATTAGTGACTGTTCTGGCCTTCACCTTAGCTGGAGATGCATCAGACCCCAAATCAGCAGAAGAATTAACTTCCATAAGATCCTCAACTTCCAAAAGATCAAACCTATTCTTAACTTCCAACCCAGCTGCTTCCTGAAATTGCTTCTTACCCTTATCAGCCTTCCTCTCCTTCTGCTGATTCTGAACTTTACCACTTCTAACATTACCCCTTACCTCCAAAGCACCAGCCTTCTTGCTCCCTGAAGTAGAAGCACCCTCAGTACCAACCTTCTTCTTTTCCTGTTCCAATTCATACTCAATAACTGCCTGTTTAGTTTTAAAAGCTTTAATTCATTCCTGCAATTTAATCTCCTTATTAGTACCCTTATCCCCCATATTTTTTTGCCTAAGAGCTCCTCCCCCAAAAGCCCCATTACCACTTCTAGGCTGATTTTGGAATTTATTATTATTCCTGGCAGCCAAACTCTTGTTCCATACAGTTTCAAAACCCTCCTCATCAATATTCCTATTAATAGGACCATCCTGCACCCCAACCTTCATATCATCAATCTTCTTCTGCCTAGCCTCTTTCTCTTCTTCAGTCAACACTCTGACAATACAATCTTCAAAAGAGTGCCCAAACACCTTGCAGTGAGAACAATAAATAGGAACCTTCTGGAACTCAATAACAATCTCAGCAATCCTATCCTCCTTACCCTCTTCTTTTGGATAAAAAGCTCTCACAACCTCAGGCCTACTATCACCAGCAGCAATCTCAACTAGAATTCTAGCAAAACCTGCCTGCACATCATTGTTCAAACATTTATCGACAGTTATATTATCAAATGTACCGATTGTTACGTCCTTTAGAACTCGAGTCTTTTCTTGTCTACAAATCTCTACGTTATTGTTGCATCTTTAGTTTGATTACCATTCGATCAGCTTCATATCCATTATCTGAGTCTGTTGCAAGGTAATATATCTTATGGTCTTCTCATTCGTCCATTCAGATGCCTGAAATTTCAAATTTACCGATAGTTACGACCTTTAAAAGTCGAGTCTTTTCTTGTGTGCGAATCTCTATATGATTGTTGCATCGTGAGTCCGATAACCGTTCGATGAGCTTCACATCCTTTATCTGAGTCTGTTGCATGATCAGATATCTAATAGCCTTCCCTTTCCTCAATTCGTATCCCCAAAACTTCAAATGTACCGAATGTTACGTCCTTTAAAACTCGAGTGTTTTCTTGTGTACAAATCTCTACGTCATTGTCGCATCGTGGGTCCGATTACGGTCCGGTCTCCTTCATATCCTTTATCTGAGTCTGTTGCATGATCAGATATCTTATGGCCTTCCCGTTCCTCCATTTGGGTGCCTGAAACTTCAAATGTACCGATAGTTACGTCGTTTAAAACTCGAGTCTTTTCTTGTGTACGAATCTCTATGTGATTGTCGCATCGTGAGTCCGATTACCATTCGATCAACTACATATCCTTTATCTGAGTCTGTTACATGATCGTATATCTTATGGCCTTCCCGTTCCTCCATTTGGGTGCCTGAAACTTCAAATGTACACATAGTTACGTCCTTTAAAACTCGAGTCTTTTCTTGTGTGCGAATCTCTATGTGATTGTCGCATCGTGAGTTTGATAACCGTTTGATCAGCTTCATATCCTTTATCTGAGTCTGTTGCATGATCGGATATCTTATGGCCTTCCCGTCCTCCATTCGGGTGCCCAAAATTTCAAATGTACCGATAGTTACGTCTTTTAAAACTCGAGCCTTTTCTTGTGTGCGAATCGCTATGTGATTGTCGCATCATGAGTTCGACAACCGTTCGATCAGCTTCATAACCTTTATCTGAGTCAGTTGCATGATCAGATATCTTATGGCCTTCCCGTTCCTCCATTCGGGTGCCCAAAACTTCAAATGTACCGATAGTTATGTCCTTTAAAACTGAGTCTTTTCTTGTGTGCTCATCTCTATGTGATTGTCGCATCATGAGTTCGACAACCGTTCGATCAGCTTTATATCCTTTATCTGAGTCAGTTGCATGATCAGATATCTTATGGCCTTCCCGTTCCTCCATTCGGGTGCCCAAAACTTCAAATGTACTGATAGTTACGTCCTTTAAAACTCGAGCCTTTTCTTGTGTGCGAATCGCTATGTGATTGTCTCATCGTGAGTTCGGGAACCGTTCGATCAATTTCATATCATTTATCTGAGTCTGTTGCATGATCAGATATCTTATGGCCTTCCCGTTCCTCCATTCGGGTGCCCAAAACTTCAAATGTACCGATAGTTACGTCCTTTAAAACTCGAGTCTTTTCTTGTGTGCGAATCACTATGTGATTGTCGCATCGTGAGTTCGAAAACCGTTCGAACAGCTTCATATCCTTTATCTGAGTTTATTGCATGATCAGATATCTTCTGGACTTCCCGTTCCTCCATTCGGGTGTCCAAAACTTCAAATGTACCGATAGTTACGTCCTTTAAAACTCGAGTCTTTTCTTGTGTACAAATCTCTACATCATTGTCGCATCGTTAGTCCGATTACCGTTCGACCAGCTTCGTATCCTTTATCTGAGTCTGTTGCATGATTAGTTATCTTTTGGCCTTCCCGTTCCTCCATTCGGTGCCCAAAACTTCAAATGTACCGATATTTACGTCCTTTAAAACTCGAGTGTTTTCTTGTGTGCAAATCTCTATGTGATTGTCGCATTGTGAGTTCGACAACCATTCGATCAGCTTCATATCCTTTATCTGAGCCTGTTGCATGATCAGATATCTTATGGCCGGATGCCCAAAACTTAAAAAGTACCGATTGTTACGTCCTTTAGAACTCAAGTCTTTTCTTGTGTACAAATCTCTACGTCATTGTTGCATCTTTAGTCTGATTACCATTCGATCAGCTTCATATCCATTATCTGAGTCTGTTGCAAGGTAATATATCTTATGGCCTTCTCATTCGTCCATTCGGATGCCTGAAACTTCAAATGTACCGATAGTTACGACCTTTAAAAGTCGAGCCTTTTCTTGTGTGCGAATCTCAATATGATTGTTGCATCGTGAGTCCGATAACCGTTCGATGAGCGTCAGATCCTTTATCTGAGTCTGTTGCATGATCAGATATCTTATAGCCTTCCCTTTCCTCAATTCGTATGCCCAAAACTTCGAATGTACCGAATGTTACGTCCTTTAAAACTCGAGTGTTTTTTTGTGTACAAATCTCTACGTAATTGTCGCATCGTGGGTCCGATTACTGTCGGGTTACCTTCATATCCTTTATCTGAGTCTGTTGCATGATCAGATATATTATGGCCTTCCCGTTCCTCCATTTGGGTGCCTGAAACTTCAAATGTACCGATAGTTACGTCGTTTAAAACTCAAGTCTTTTCTTGTGTACGAATCTCTATGTGATTGTCGCATCGTGAGTTCGATAACCGTTCGATCAGCTTCATATCCTTTATCTGAGTCTGTTGCATGATCGGATATCTTATGGCCATCCCGTTCCTCCATTTGGTTGCCTGAAACTTCAAATGTACTGACAGTTACGTCGTTTAAAACTCGAGTCTTTTCTTTTGTACGAATCTCAATGTGATTGTCGCATCGTGAGTCCGATTACCGTTCGATCATCTTCATATCCTTTATCTGAGTCTTTTGCATGATCGGATATCTTATAGCCTTCCCGTTCCTCCATTCGGGTGCCCAAAACTTCAAATGTACAGATAGTTACGTCCTTTAAAACTCGAGTCTTTTCTTGTGTGCGAATCTCTATGTGATTGTCGCATCGTGAGTTCGATAACCATTCGATCAGCTTCATATCCTTTATCAGAGTCTGTTGCATGATCAGATATCTTATGGCCATCCCGTTCCTCCATTTGGTTGCCTGAAACTTCAAATGTACCGATAGTTACGTCGTTTAAAACTCGAGTCTTTTTTTGTGTACGAATCTCTATGTGATTGTCGCATCGTGAGTTCGATAACCGTTCGATCAGCTTCATATCCTTTATCAGAGTCTGTTGCATGATCAGATATCTTATGGCCTTCCCGTTCCTCCATTCGGGTGCCCAAAACTTCAAATGTACCGATAGTTACGTCCTTTAAAACTCGAGTGTTTTCTTGTGTGTGAATCTCTATGTGATTGTCGCATTGTGAGTTCGACAACCGTTCGATCAGCTTTATATCCTTTATCTGAGTCTGTTGCATGATCAGATATCTTATGGCCGGATGCCCAAAACTTCAAAAGTACCGATTGTTACGTCCTTTAGAACTTGAGTCTTTTTTTGTGTACAAATCTCTACGTCATTGTTGCATCTTTAGTCTGATTACCATTCGATCAGCTTCATATCCATTTTCTGAGTCTGTTGCAAGGTAATATATCTTATGGCCTTCTCATTCGTCCATTCGGATGCCTGAAACTTCAAATATACCGATAGTTACGACCTTTAAAAGTCCAGTCTTTTCTTGTGTGCGAATCTCTATATGATTGTTGCATCGTGAGTCCGATAACCGTTCGATGAGCGTCACATCCTTTATCTGAGTCTGTTGCATGATCAGATATCTTATAGCCTTCCCTTTCCTCAATTCGTATGCCCAAAACTTCGAATGTACCGAATGTTACATCCTTTAAAACTCGAGGGTTTTTTTGTGTACAAATCTCTACGTAATTGTCGCATCGTGGGTCCGATTACTGTCGGGTTACCTTCACATCCTTTATCTGAGTCTGCTGCATGATCAGATATCTTATGGCCTTCCCGTTCCTCCATTTGGGTGCCTGAAACTTCTAATGTACCGATAGTTACGTTGTTTAAAACTCGAGTCTTTTCTTATGTACGAATCTCTTTGTGATTGTCGCATCGTGAGTCCGATTACCGTTCGATCAACTTCATATCCTTTATCTGAGTCTTTTGCATGATCGGATATCTTATGGCCTTCCCGTTCCTCCATTCGGGTGCCCAAAACATCAAATGTACCGATAGTTACGTCCTTTAAAACTCGAGTCTTTTCTTGTGTGCGAATCTCTATGTGATTGTCGAATCGTGAGTTCGATAACCGTTCGTCAGCTTCATATCCTTTATCTGAGTCTGTTGCATGATCGGATATCTTATGGCCTTCCCGTTCCTCCATTCGGGTACCCAAAACTTCAAATGTACCGATAGTTACGTCTTTTAAAACTCGAGCCTTTTCTTGTGTGCGAATCGCTATGTGATTGTCGCATCATGAGTTCGACAACTGTTCGATCAGCTTCATATCCTTTATCTGAGTCTGTTGCATGATCAGATATCTTATTGCCTTCCCGTTCCTCCATTCGGGTGCCCAAAACTTCAAATGTACCGATAGTTACGTCCTTTAAAACTCGAGTCTTTTCTTGTGTGCGAATCTCTATGTGATTGTCGCATCGTGAGTTCCACAATCGTTCGATCAGCTTCATATCCTTTATCTGAGTGTGTTGCATGATCAGATATCTTATGGCCTTCCCGTTCCTCCATTCGGGTGCCCAAAACTTCAAATGTACCGATAGTTACGTCCTTTAAAACTCGAGTCTTTTCTTGTGTGCGAATCTCTATATGATTGTTGCATCGTGAGTCCGATAACCATTCGATGAGCTTCACATCCTTTATCTGAGTCTGTTGCATGATCAGATATCTTATAGCCTTCCCTTTCCTCAATTCGTATCCCCAAAACTTCAAATGTACCGAATGTTACGTCCTTTAAAACTCGAGTGTTTTCTTGTGTACAAATCTCTACGTCATTGTCGCATCGTGGGTCCGATTACGGTCCGGTCACCTTCATATCCTTTATCTGAGTCTGTTGCATGATCAGATATCTTATGGCCTTCCCGTTCCTCCATTTGGGTGCCTGAAACTTCAAATGTACCGATAGTTACGTCGTTTAAAACTCGAGTCTTTTCTTGTGTACGAATCTCTATGTGATTGTCGCATCGTGAGTCCGATTACCATTCGATCAACTACATATCCTTTATCTGAGTCTGTTACATGATCGTATATCTTATGGCCTTCCCGTTCCTCCATTTGGGTGCCTGAAACTTCAAATGTACAGATAGTTACGTCCTTTAAAACTCGAGTCTTTTCTTGTGTGCGAATCTCTATGTGATTGTCGCATCGTGAGTTTGATAACCGTTTGATCAGCTTCATATCCTTTATCTGAGTCTGTTGCATGATCGGATATCTTATGGCCTTCCCGTCCTCCATTCGGGTGCCCAAAATTTCAAATGTACCGATAGTTACGTCTTTTAAAACTCGAGCCTTTTCTTGTGTGCGAATCGCTATGTGATTGTCGCATCATGAGTTCGACAACCGTTCGATCAGCTTCATAACCTTTATCTGAGTCAGTTGCATGATCAGATATCTTATGGCCTTCCCGTTCCTCCATTCGGGTGCCCAAAACTTCAAATGTACCGATAGTTATGTCCTTTAAAACTGAGTCTTTTCTTGTGTGCTCATCTCTATGTGATTGTCGCATCATGAGTTCGACAACCGTTCGATCAGCTTTATATCCTTTATCTGAGTCAGTTGCATGATCAGATATCTTATGGCCTTCCCGTTCCTCCATTCGGGTGCCCAAAACTTCAAATGTACTGATAGTTACGTCCTTTAAAACTCGAGCCTTTTCTTGTGTGCGAATCGCTATGTGATTGTCTCATCGTGAGTTCGGGAACCGTTCGATCAATTTCATATCCTTTATCTGAGTCTGTTGCATGATCAGATATCTTATGGCCTTCCCGTTCCTCCATTCGGGTGCCCAAAACTTCAAATGTACCGATAGTTACGTCCTTTAAAACTCGAGTCTTTTCTTGTGTGCGAATCACTATGTGATTGTCGCATCGTGAGTTCGAAAACCGTTCGAACAGCTTCATATCCTTTATCTGAGTTTATTGCATGATCAGATATCTTCTGGACTTCCCGTTCCTCCATTCGGGTGTCCAAAACTTCAAATGTACCGATAGTTACGTCCTTTAAAACTCGAGTCTTTTCTTGTGTACAAATCTCTACATCATTGTCGCATCGTTAGTCCGATTACCGTTCGACCAGCTTCGTATCCTTTATCTGAGTCTGTTGCATGATTAGTTATCTTTTGGCCTTCCCGTTCCTCCATTCGGTGCCCAAAACTTCAAATGTACCGATATTTACGTCCTTTAAAACTCGAGTGTTTTCTTGTGTGCAAATCTCTATGTGATTGTCGCATTGTGAGTTCGACAACCATTCAATCAGCTTCATATCCTTTATCTGAGCCTGTTGCATGATCAGATATATTATGGCCGGATGCCCAAAACTTAAAAAGTACCGATTGTTACGTCCTTTAGAACTCAAGTCTTTTCTTGTGTACAAATCTCTACGTCATTGTTGCATCTTTAGTCTGATTACCATTCGATCAGCTTCATATCCATTATCTGAGTCTGTTGCAAGGTAATATATCTTATGGCCTTCTCATTCGTCCATTCGGATGCCTGAAACTTCAAATGTACCGATAGTTACGACCTTTAAAAGTCGAGCCTTTTCTTGTGTGCGAATCTCAATATGATTGTTGCATCGTGAGTCCGATAACCGTTCGATGAGCGTCAGATCCTTTATCTGAGTCTGTTGCATGATCAGATATCTTATAGCCTTCCCTTTCCTCAATTCGTATGCCCAAAACTTCGAATGTACCGAATGTTACGTCCTTTAAAACTCGAGTGTTTTTTTGTGTACAAATCTCTACGTAATTGTCGCATCGTGGGTCCGATTACTGTCGGGTTACCTTCATATCCTTTATCTGAGTCTGTTGCATGATCAGATATATTATGGCCTTCCCGTTCCTCCATTTGGGTGCCTGAAACTTCAAATGTACCGATAGTTACGTCGTTTAAAACTCGAGTCTTTTCTTGTGTACGAATCTCTATGTGATTGTCGCATCGTGAGTTCGATAACTGTTCGATCAGCTTCATATCCTTTATCTGAGTCTGTTGCATGATCGGATATCTTATGGCCATCCCGTTCCTCCATTTGGTTGCCTGAAACTTCAAATGTACTGACAGTTACGTCGTTTAAAACTCGAGTCTTTTCTTTTGTACGAATCTCAATGTGATTGTCGCATCGTGAGTCCGATTACCGTTCGATCATCTTCATATCCTTTATCTGAGTCTTTTGCATGATCGGATATCTTATAGCCTTCCCGTTCCTCCATTCGGGTGCCCAAAACTTCAAATGTACAGATAGTTACGTCCTTTAAAACTCGAGTCTTTTCTTGTGTGCGAATCTCTATGTGATTGTCGCATCGTGAGTTCGATAACCATTCGATCAGCTTCATATCCTTTATCTGAGTTTGTTGCATGATCAGATATCTTATGGCCATCCCGTTCCTCCATTTGGTTGCCTGAAACTTCAAATGTACCGATAGTTACGTCGTTTAAAACTCGAGTCTTTTTTTGTGTACGAATCTCTATGTGATTGTCGCATCGTGAGTTCGATAACCGTTCGATCAGCTTCATATCCTTTATCAGAGTCTGTTGCATGATCAGATATCTTATGGCCTTCCCGTTCCTCCATTCGGGTGCCCAAAACTTCAAATGTACCGATAGTTACGTCCTTTAAAACTCGAGTGTTTTCTTGTGTGTGAATCTCTATGTGATTGTCGCATTGTGAGTTCGACAACCGTTCGATCAGCTTTATATCCTTTATCTGAGTCTGTTGCATGATCAGATATCTTATGGCCGGATGCCCAAAACTTCAAAAGTACCGATTGTTACGTCCTTTAGAACTTGAGTCTTTTTTTGTGTACAAATCTCTACGTCATTGTTGCATCTTTAGTCTGATTACCATTCGATCAGCTTCATATCCATTTTCTGAGTCTGTTGCAAGGTAATATATCTTATGGCCTTCTCATTCGTCCATTCGGATGCCTGAAACTTCAAATATACCGATAGTTACGACCTTTAAAAGTCCAGTCTTTTCTTGTGTGCGAATCTCTATATGATTGTTGCATCGTGAGTCCGATAACCGTTCGATGAGCGTCACATCCTTTATCTGAGTCTGTTGCATGATCAGATATCTTATAGCCTTCCCTTTCCTCAATTCGTATGCCCAAAACTTCGAATGTACCGAATGTTACATCCTTTAAAACTCGAGGGTTTTTTTGTGTACAAATCTCTACGTAATTGTCGCATCGTGGGTCCGATTACTGTCGGGTTACCTTCACATCCTTTATCTGAGTCTGCTGCATGATCAGATATCTTATGGCCTTCCCGTTCCTCCATTTGGGTGCCTGAAACTTCTAATGTACCGATAGTTACGTTGTTTAAAACTCGAGTCTTTTCTTATGTACGAATCTCTTTGTGATTGTCGCATCGTGAGTCCGATTACCGTTCGATCAACTTCATATCCTTTATCTGAGTCTATTGCATGATCGGATATCTTATGGCCTTCCCGTTCCTCCATTCGGGTGCCCAAAACATCAAATGTACCGATAGTTACGTCCTTTAAAACTCGAGTCTTTTCTTGTGTGCGAATCTCTATGTTATTGTCGAATCGTGAGTTCGATAACCGTTCGTCACCTTCATATCCTTTATCTGAGTCTGTTGCATGATCGGATATCTTATGGCCTTCCCGTTCCTCCATTCGGGTACCCAAAACTTCAAATGTACCGATAGTTACGTCTTTTAAAACTCGAGCCTTTTCTTGTGTGCGAATCGCTATGTGATTGTCGCATCATGAGTTCGACAACTGTTCGATCAGCTTCATATCCTTTATCTGAGTCTGTTGCATGATCAGATATCTTATTGCCTTCCCGTTCCTCCATTCGGGTGCCCAAAACTTCAAATGTACCGATAGTTACGTCCTTTAAAACTCGAGTCTTTTCTTGTGTGCGAATCTCTATGTGATTGTCGCATCGTGAGTTCCACAATCGTTCGATCAGCTTCATATCCTTTATCTGAGTCTGTTGCATGATCAGATATCTTATGGCCTTCCCGTTCCTCCATTCGGGTGCCCAAAACTTCAAATGTACCGATAGTTACGTCCTTTAAAACTCGAGTCTTTTCTTGTGTGCGAATCTCTATATGATTGTTGCATCGTGAGTCCGATAACCATTCGATGAGCTTCACATCCTTTATCTGAGTCTGTTGCATGATCAGATATCTTATAGCCTTCCCTTTCCTCAATTCGTATCCCCAAAACTTCAAATGTACCGAATGTTACGTCCTTTAAAACTCGAGTGTTTTCTTGTGTACAAATCTCTACGTCATTGTCGCATCGTGGGTCCGATTACGGTCCGGTCACCTTCATATCCTTTATCTGAGTCTGTTGCATGATCAGATATCTTATGGCCTTCTCGTTCCTCCATTTGGGTGCCTGAAACTTCAAATGTACCGATAGTTACGTCGTTTAAAACTCGAGTCTTTTCTTGTGTACGAATCTCTATGTGATTGTCGCATCGTGAGTCCGATTACCATTCGATCAACTACATATCCTTTATCTGAGTCTGTTACATGATCGTATATCTTATGGCCTTCCCGTTCCTCCATTTGGGTGCCTGAAACTTCAAATGTACAGATAGTTACGTCCTTTAAAACTCGAGTCTTTTCTTGTGTGCGAATCTCTATGTGATTGTCGCATCGTGAGTTTGATAACCGTTTGATCAGCTTCATATCCTTTATCTGAGTCTGTTGCATGATCGGATATCTTATGGCCTTCCCGTCCTCCATTCGGGTGCCCAAAATTTCAAATGTACCGATAGTTACGTCTTTTAAAACTCGAGCCTTTTCTTGTGTGCGAATCGCTATGTGATTGTCGCATCATGAGTTCGACAACCGTTCGATCAGCTTCATAACCTTTATCTGAGTCTGTTGCATGATCAGATATCTTATGGCCTTCCCGTTCCTCCATTCGGGTGCCCAAAACTTCAAATGTACCGATAGTTATGTCCTTTAAAACTCGAGTCTTTTCTTGTGTGCTCATCTCTATGTGATTGTCGCATCATGAGTTCGACAACCGTTCGATCAGCTTTATATCCTTTATCTGAGTCAGTTGCATGATCAGATATCTTATGGCCTTCCCGTTCCTCCATTCGGGTGCCCAAAACTTCAAATGTACTGATAGTTACGTCCTTTAAAACTCGAGCCTTTTCTTGTGTGCGAATCGCTATGTGATTGTCTCATCGTGAGTTCGGGAACCGTTCGATCAATTTCATATCCTTTATCTGAGTCTGTTGCATGATCAGATATCTTATGGCCTTCCCGTTCCTCCATTCGGGTGCCCAAAACTTCAAATGTACCGATAGTTACGTCCTTTAAAACTCGAGTCTTTTCTTGTGTGCGAATCACTATGTGATTGTCGCATCGTGAGTTCGAAAACCGTTCGAACAGCTTCATATCCTTTATCTGAGTTTATTGCATGATCAGATATCTTCTGGACTTCCCGTTCCTCCATTCGGGTGTCCAAAACTTCAAATGTACCGATAGTTACGTCCTTTAAAACTCGAGTCTTTTCTTGTGTACAAATCTCTACATCATTGTCGCATCGTTAGTCCGATTACCGTTCAACCAGCTTCGTATCCTTTATCTGAGTCTGTTGCATGATTAGTTATCTTTTGGCCTTCCCGTTCCTCCATTCGGTGCCCAAAACTTCAAATGTACCGATATTTACGTCCTTTAAAACTCGAGTGTTTTCTTGTGTGCAAATCTCTATGTGATTGTCGCATTGTGAGTTCGACAACCATTCGATCAGCTTCATATCCTTTATCTGAGCCTGTTGCATGATCAGATATCTTATGGCCGGATGCCCAAAACTTAAAAAGTACCGATTGTTACGTCCTTTAGAACTCAAGTCTTTTCTTGTGTACAAATCTCTACGTCATTGTTGCATCTTTAGTCTGATTACCATTCGATCAGCTTCATATCCATTATCTGAGTCTGTTGCAAGGTAATATATCTTATGGCCTTCTCATTCGTCCATTCGGATGCCTGAAACTTCAAATGTACCGATAGTTACGACCTTTAAAAGTCGAGCCTTTTCTTGTGTGCGAATCTCAATATGATTGTTGCATCGTGAGTCCGATAACCGTTCGATGAGCGTCAGATCCTTTATCTGAGTCTGTTGCATGATCAGATATCTTATAGCCTTCCCTTTCCTCAATTCGTATGCCCAAAACTTCGAATGTACCGAATGTTACGTCCTTTAAAACTCGAGTGTTTTTTTGTGTACAAATCTCTACGTAATTGTCGCATCGTGGGTCCGATTACTGTCGGGTTACCTTCATATCCTTTATCTGAGTCTGTTGCATGATCAGATATATTATGGCCTTCCCGTTCCTCCATTTGGGTGCCTGAAACTTCAAATGTACCGATAGTTACGTCGTTTAAAACTCGAGTCTTTTCTTGTGTACGAATCTCTATGTGATTGTCGCATCGTGAGTTCGATAACCGTTCGATCAGCTTCATATCCTTTATCTGAGTCTGTTGCATGATCGGATATCTTATGGCCATCCCGTTCCTCCATTTGGTTGCCTGAAACTTCAAATGTACTGACAGTTACGTCGTTTAAAACTCGAGTCTTTTCTTTTGTACGAATCTCAATGTGATTGTCGCATCGTGAGTCCGATTACCGTTCGATCATCTTCATATCCTTTATCTGAGTCTTTTGCATGATCGGATATCTTATAGCCTTCCCGTTCCTCCATTCGGGTGCCCAAAACTTCAAATGTACAGATAGTTACGTCCTTTAAAACTCGAGTCTTTTCTTGTGTGCGAATCTCTATGTGATTGTCGCATCGTGAGTTCGATAACCATTCGATCAGCTTCATATCCTTTATCTGAGTTTGTTGCATGATCAGATATCTTATGGCCATCCCGTTCCTCCATTTGGTTGCCTGAAACTTCAAATGTACCGATAGTTACGTCGTTTAAAACTCGAGTCTTTTTTTGTGTACGAATCTCTATGTGATTGTCGCATCGTGAGTTCGATAACCGTTCGATCAGCTTCATATCCTTTATCAGAGTCTGTTGCATGATCAGATATCTTATGGCCTTCCCGTTCCTCCATTCGGGTGCCCAAAACTTCAAATGTACCGATAGTTACGTCCTTTAAAACTCGAGTGTTTTCTTGTGTGTGAATCTCTATGTGATTGTCGCATTGTGAGTTCGACAACCGTTCGATCAGCTTTATATCCTTTATCTGAGTCTGTTGCATGATCAGATATCTTATGGCCGGATGCCCAAAACTTCAAAAGTACCGATTGTTACGTCCTTTAGAACTTGAGTCTTTTTTTGTGTACAAATCTCTACGTCATTGTTGCATCTTTAGTCTGATTACCATTCGATCAGCTTCATATCCATTTTCTGAGTCTGTTGCAAGGTAATATATCTTATGGCCTTCTCATTCGTCCATTCGGATGCCTGAAACTTCAAATATACCGATAGTTACGACCTTTAAAAGTCCAGTCTTTTCTTGTGTGCGAATCTCTATATGATTGTTGCATCGTGAGTCCGATAACCGTTCGATGAGCGTCACATCCTTTATCTGAGTCTGTTGCATGATCAGATATCTTATAGCCTTCCCTTTCCTCAATTCGTATGCCCAAAACTTCGAATGTACCGAATGTTACATCCTTTAAAACTCGAGGGTTTTTTTGTGTACAAATCTCTACGTAATTGTCGCATCGTGGGTCCGATTACTGTCGGGTTACCTTCACATCCTTTATCTGAGTCTGCTGCATGATCAGATATCTTATGGCCTTCCCGTTCCTCCATTTGGGTGCCTGAAACTTCTAATGTACCGATAGTTACGTTGTTTAAAACTCGAGTCTTTTCTTATGTACGAATCTCTTTGTGATTGTCGCATCGTGAGTCCGATTACCGTTCGATCAACTTCATATCCTTTATCTGAGTCTTTTGCATGATCAGATATCTTATGGCCATCCCGTTCCTCCATTTTGTTGCCTGAAACTTCAAATGTACCGATAGTTACGTCGTTTAAAACTCGAGTCTTTTTTTGTGTACGAATCTCTATGTGATTGTCGCATCGTGAGTTCGATAACCGTTCGATCAGCTTCATATCCTTTATCTGAGTCTGTTGCATGATCAGATATCTTATGGCCTTCCCGTTCCTCCATTCGGGTGCCCAAAACTTCAAATGTACCGATAGTTACGTCCTTTAAAACTCGAGTGTTTTCTTGTGTGCGAATCTCTATGTGATTGTCGCATTGTGAGTTCGACAACCGTTCGATCAGCTTTATATCCTTTATCTGAGTCTGTTGCATGATCAGATATCTTATGGCCGGATGCCCAAAACTTCAAAAGTACCGATTGTTACGTCCTTTAGAACTCGAGTCTTTTTTTGTGTACAAATCTCTACGTCATTGTTGCATCTTTAGTCTGATTACCATTCGATCAGCTTCATATCCATTTTCTGAGTCTGTTGCAAGGTAATATATCTTATGGCCTTCTCATTCGTCCATTCGGATGCCTGAAACTTCAAATATACCGATAGTTACGTCCTTTAAAACTTGAGTCTTTTCTTGTGTGCGAATCTCTATATGATTGTTGCATCGTGAGTCCTATAACCGTTCGATGAGCGTCACATCCTTTATCTGAGTCTGTTGCATGATCAGATATCTTATAGCCTTCCCTTTCCTCAATTCGTATGCCCAAAACTTCGAATGTACCGAATGTTACATCCTTTAAAACTCGAGGGTTTTTTTGTGTACAAATCTCTACGTAATTGTCGCATCGTGGGTCCGATTACTGTCGGGTTACCTTCACATCCTTTATCTGAGTCTGTTGCATGATCAGATATCTTATGGCCTTCCCGTTCCTCCATTTGGGTGCCTGAAACTTCTAATGTACCGATAGTTACGTTGTTTAAAACTCGAGTCTTTTCTTATGTACGAATCTCTTTGTGATTGTCGCATCGTGAGTCCGATTACTGTTCGATCAACTTCATATCCTTTATCTGAGTCTTTTGCATGATCGGATATCTTATGGCCTTCCCGTTCCTCCATTCGGGTGCCCAAAACATCAAATGTACCGAAAGTTACGTCCTTTAAAACTCGAGTCTTTTCTTGTGTGCGAATCTCTATGTGATTGTCGAATCGTGAGTTCGATAACCGTTCGTCAGCTTCTTATCCTTTATCTGAGTCTGTTGCATGATCGGTTATCTTATGGCCTTCCCGTTCCTCAATTCGGGTGCCCGAAACTTCAAATGTACCGATTGTTACGTCCTTTAAAACTTCAAACTATCGGTGCATTTGGCCTTCCCGTTCCTCAATTCGGATGATCCTTCAGATATCTTATGGCCTTCCCGTTCCTCAATTCGGATGCCCGAAACTTCAAATGCACCGATAGTTACGTTCTTTAAAACTCGAGCCTTTTCTTGTGTACGAATCTCTATATGATTGTCGCATCGTGGGTCTGATTACCGTTCGATCACCTTCATATCCTTTATCTGAGTCTGTTGCATGATCAGATATCTTATGGCCTTCCAGTTCCTCAATTCGGATGCCCAAAACTTCAAATTTACCGATTGTTACGTCCTTTAAAACTCGAGTCTTTTCTTGCGTACGAATCTCTATATGATTGTCGCATCGTGAGTCCGATTACCGTTCGATCATCTTCATATCCTTTATCTGAGTCTGTTCCATGATCAGATATTTTATGGCCTTCCAGTTCCTCAATTCGGATGCCCAAAACTTCAAATGTACCGATAGTTACGTCCTTTAAAACTCGATTCTTTTCTTGTGTACGAATCTCTATATGATTGCCGCATTGTTATTCCGATTACCGTTCGATCACCTTCATATCCTTTATCTGAGTCTGTTGCATGATCAGATATCTTATGGCTTTCCCGTTCCTCAATTCGGGTGCCCGAAACTTCAAATGCACCGATAGTTACGTCCTTAAAAACTCGATTCTTTTCTTGTGTACGAATCTCGACGTCATTGTCGCATTGTTAGTCCGATTACCGTTCGATCACCTTCATATCCTTTATCTGAGTCTGTTGCATGATCAGATATCTTATGGCCTTCCACTTCCTCAATTCGGATGCCCGAAACTTCAAATGCACCGATGGTTACGTCCTTTAAAACTCGAGTATTTTCTTGTGTACGAATCTCTATATGATTGTCGCATCGTGAGTCCGATTACCGTTCGATCACCTTCATATCCTTTATCTGAGTCTGTTGCATGATTAGATATCTTATGGCCTTCCAGTTCCTCAATTCGGATGCCCACAACTTCAAATGTACCGATAGTTACGTCCTTTAAAACTCGATTCTTTTCTTGTGTACGAATCTCTATATGATTGTCGCATTGTTATTCCGATTACCGTTCGATCAGCTTCATATCCTTTATCTGTGTTTGTTGCATGATCAGATATCTTATGTCTTTCCCGTTCCTCAATTCGGATGCCCGAAACTTCAAATGCACCGATAGTTACGTCCTTTAAAACTCGAGTCTTTTCTTGTGTACGAATCTCTATATGATTGTCGCATTGTTATTCCGATTACCGTTCCTGTTGCATGATCAGATATCTTATGGCCTTCCCGTTCCTCAATTCGGCTGCCCGAAACTTCAAATGTATCGATAGTTACGTCCTTTAAAACTCGATTCTTTTCTCGTGTACGAATCTCTACGTCATTGTTGCATTGTTAGTCCGATTACCGTTCGATCACCTTCATATCCTTTATCTGAGTCTGTTGCATGATCAGATATCTTATGGCCTTCCAGTTCCTCATTTCAGATGCCCACAACTTCAAATGTACCGATAGTTACGTCCTTTAAAACTCGATTCTTTTCTTGTGTACGAATCTCTGTATGATTATCGCATTGTTATTCCGATTACCATTCGATCAGCTTCATATCCTTTATCTGAGTTTGTTGTATGATTAGATATCTTATGGCTTTCCCGTTCCTCAATTCGGATGCCCGAAACTTCAAATGCACCGATAGTTACGTTCTTTAAAACTCGAGTCTTTTCTTGTGTACGAATCTCTATATGATTGTCGCATCGTGAGTCCCATTACCGTTCGATCACCTTCATATCCTTTATCTGAGTCTGTTGCATGATCAGATATCTTATGGCCTTCCCGTTCCTCAATTCGGGTGCCCGAAACTTCAAATGTATCGATAGTTACGTCCTTTAAAACTCGATTCTTTTCTTGTGTACGAATCTCTATATGATTATCACATTGTTATTCCGATTACAGTTCGATCAGCTTCATATCCTTTATCTGAGTTTGTTGCATGATCAGATATCTTATGGCTTTCCCATTCCTCAATTCGGATGCCCGAAACTTCAAATGCACCGATAGTTACGTCCTTTAAAACTCGAGTCTTTTCTTGTGTACGAATCTCTATATGATTGTCGCATCGTGAGTCCCATTACCGTTCGATCACCTTCATATCCTTTATCTGAGTCTGTTGCATGATCAGATATCTTATGGCCTTCCCGTTCCTCAATTCGGGTGCCCGAAACTTCAAATGTATCGATAGTTACGTCCTTTAAAACTCGAGACTTTTCTTGTGTACGAATCTCTATATGATTGTCGCATCGTGAGTCCGATTACCATTCGATCACCTTCATATCCTTTATCTGAGTCTGTTGTATGATCAGATATCTTATGGCTTTCCCGTTCCTCAATTCGGATGCCCGAAACTTCAAATGCACCGATAGTTACGTCCTTTAAAACTCGAGTCTTTTCTTATGTACGAATCTTTATATGATTGTCGCATCGTGAGTCCGATTACCGTTCGATCACCTTCATATCCTTTATCTGAGTCTGTTGCATGATCAGATATCTTATGGTTTTCCCGTTCCTCAATTCGGATGCCCGAAACTTCAAATGTACCGATTGTTACGTCCTTTAAAACTTGAGTCTTTTCTTGCGTACGAATCTCTATATGATTGTCGCATCGTGAGTCCGATTACCGTTCGACAAGCTTCATATACTTTATCTAAGTCTGTTCCATGATCAGATATTTTATGGCCTTCCAGTTCCTCAATTCGGATGCCCAAAACTTCAAATGTAGCGATAGTTACGTCCTTTAAAACTCGATTCTTTTCTTGTGTACGAATCTCTATATGATTGTCGCATTGTTATTCCGATTACCGTTCGATCACCTTCATATCCTTTACCTGAGTCTGTTGCATGATCAGATATCTTATGGCTTTCCCGTTCCTCAATTCGGGTGCCCAAAACTTCAAATGTATCGATAGTTATGTCCTTTAAAACTCGATTCTTTTCTTGTGTACGAATCTCGACGTCATTGTCGCATTGTTAGTCCGATTACCGTTCGATCACCTTCATATCCTTTATCTGAGTTTGTTGCATGATCAGATATCTTATGGCCTTCCAGTTCCTCAATTCGGATGCCCGAAACTTCAAATGCACCGATAGTTACGTCCTTTAAAACTCGAGTATTTTCTTGTGTACGAATCTCTATATGATTGTCGCATCGTGAGTCCGATTACCGTTCGATCACCTTCATATCCTTTATCTGAGTCTGTTGCATGATCAGATATCTTATGGCCTTCCAGTTCCTCAATTCGGATGCCCACAACTTCAAATGTACCGATAGTTACGTCCTTTAAAACTCGATTCTTTTCTTGTGTACGAATCTCTATATGATTGTCGCATTGTTATTCCGATTACCGTTCGATCAGCTTAATATCCTTTATCTGTGTTTGTTGCATGATCAGATATCTTATGGCTTTCCCGTTCCTCAATTCGGATGCCCGAAACTTCAAATGCACCGATAGTTACGTCCATTAAAACTCGATTCTTTTCTTGTGTACGAATCTCTATATGATTGTCGCATCGTGAGTCCCATTACCGTTCGATCACCTTCATATCCTTTATCTGAGTCTGTTGCATGATCAGATATTTCATGGCCTTCAAGTTCCTCAATTCGGGTGCCCGAAACTTCAAATGTATCGATAGTGACGTCCTTTAAAACTGGATTCTTTTCTCGTGTATGAATCTCCACGTCATTGTCGCATTGTTAGTCCGATTACCGTTCGATCACCTTCATATCCTTTATCTGAGTCTCTTGCATGATCAGATATGTTATGGCCTTCCAGTTCCTCAATTCGGATGCTCGAAACTTCAAATGCACCGATAGTTACGTCCTTTAAAACTCGAGACTTTTCTTGTGTACGAATCTCTATATGATTGTCGCATCGTGAGTCCGATTACCATTCGATCACCTTCATATCCTTTATCTGAGTCTGTTGTATGATCAGATATCTTATGGCTTTCCCGTTCCTCAATTCGGATGCCCGAAACTTCAAATGCACCGATAGTTACGTCCTTTAAAACTCGAGTCTTTTCTTATGTACGAATCTTTATATGATTGTCGCATCGTGAGTCCGATTACCGTTCGATCACCTTCATATCCTTTATCTGAGTCTGTTGCATGATCAGATATCTTATGGCCTTCCCGTTCCTCAATTCGGGTGCCCGAAACTTCAAATGTATCGATAGTTACGTCCTTTAAAACTCGATTCTTTTCTTGTGTACGAATCTCTATATGTTTGTCGCATTGTTATTCCGATCACCGTTCGATCAGCTTCATATCATTTATCTAAGTCTGTTGCATGATCAGATATCTTATGGCTTTCCCGTTCCTCAATTCGGGTGTCCGAAACTTCAAATTTATCAATAGTTACGTCCTTTAAAACTCGAGTCTTTTCTTGTGTACGAATCTCTATATGATTGTCGCATCGTGAGTCCGATTACCGTTCGATCACCTTCATATCCTTTATCTGAGTCTGTTGCATTATCAGATATCTTATGGCCTTCCCATTCCTCCATTTGGGTGCCCGAAACTTCAAATGTACCGATAGTCCCGTCCTTTACAACTCGATTCTTTTCTCGTCTACGAATCTCTATATGTTTGTCGCATTGTTATTCCGATCACCGTTCGATCAGCTTCATATCCTTTATCTGAGTCTGTTGCATGATCAGATATCCTATGGCTTTCCCGTTCCTCAATTCGGGTGCCCGAAACTCCAAATGTATCGATAGTTACGTTCTTTAAAACTCGAGTCTTTTCTTGTGTACGAATCTCTATATGATTGTCGCATCGTGAGTCCGATTACCGTTCCATCACCTTCATATCCTTTATTTGAGTCTGTTGCATGATCAGATATCTTATGGCCTTCCTGTTCCTCCATTCGGGTGCCCGAAACTTCAAATGTATCGATAGTTACGTCCTTTAAAACTCGATTCTTTTCTTGTGAACGAATCTCTATATGATTGTCGCATCGTGAGTCCGATTACCGTTCGATCACCTTCATATCCTTTATCTGAGTTTGTTGCATGATCAGATATCTTATGGCCTTCCAGTTCCTCAATTCGGATGCCCAAAACTTCAAATGTACCGATTGTTACGTCCTTTAAAACTCGATTCTTTTCTTGTGTACGAATCTCTATATGATTGTCGCATTGTTATTCCGATTACCGTTCCTGTTGCATGATCAGATATCTTATGGCTTTCCCGTTCCTCAATTCGGCTGCCCGAAACTTCAAATGTATCGATAGTTACGTCCTTTAAAACTCGATTCTTTTCTCGTGTACGAATCTCTACGTCATTGTCGCATTGTTAGTCCTATTACCGTTCGATCACCTTCATATCCTTTATCTGAGTGTCTTGCATGATCAGATATCTTATGGCCTTCCAGTTCCTCAATTCGGATGCTCGAAATTTCAAATGCACCGATAGTTACGTCCTTTAAAACTCGAGTCTTTTCTTGTGTACGAATCTCTATATGATTGTCGCATCGTGAGTCCGATTACCATTCGATCACCTTCATATCCTTTATCTGAGTCTGGTGCATGATCAGATATCTTATGGCTTTCCCGTTCCTCAATTCGGATGCCCGAAACTTCAAATGCACCGATAGTTACGTCCTTTAAAACTCGAGTCTTTTCTTGTGTACGAATCTTTATATGATTGTCGCATCGTGAGTCCGATTACCGTTCGATCACCTTCATATCCTTTATCTGAGTCTGTTGCATGATCAGATATCTTATGGCCTTCCCGTTCCTCAATTCGGGTGCCCGAAGCTTCAATTGTATCGATAGTTACGTCCTTTAAAACTCGATTCTTTTCTTGTGTACGAATCTCTATATGTTTGTCGCATTGTTATTCCGATCACCGTTCGATCAGCTTCATATCATTTATCTGAGTCTGTTGCATGATCATATATCTTATGCTTTCCCGTTCCTCAATTCGGGTGCCCGAAACTTCAAATTTACCAATAGTTACGTCCTATAAAACTCGAGTCTTTTCTTGTGTACGAATCTCTATATGATTGTCGCATCGTGAGTCCGATTACCGTTCGATCACCTTCATATCCTTTATCTGAGTCTGTTGCATGATCAGATATCTTATGGCCTTCCCATTCCTCCATTTGGGTGCCCGAAACTTCAAATGTACCGATAGTCACGTCCTTTACAACTCGATTCTTTTCTCGTCTACGAATCTCTATATGTTTGTCGCATTGTTATTCCGATCACCGTTCGATCAGCTTCATATCCTTTATCTGAGTCTGTTGCATGATCAGATATCCTATGGCCTTCCCGTTCCTCAATCCGGGTGCCCAAAACTTCAAATGTATCGATAGTTACGTTCTTTAAAACTCGAGTCTTTTCATGTGTACGAATCTCTATATGATTGTCGCATCGTGAGTCCGATTACCGTTCGATAACCTTCATATCCTTTATCTGAGTCTGTTGCATGATCAGATATCTTATGGCCTTCCCGTTCCTCCATTCGGGAGCCCGAAACTTCAAATGTACCGATAGTCACATCCTTTAAAACTCGAGTCTTTTCTTGTGTACGAATCTCTATATGATTGTCGCATTGTTATTCCGATTACCTTTCGATCACCTTCTTATCCTTTATTTGAGATAGTTGCATGATAAGATATCTTATGGCCTTCCTGTTCCTCAATTCGTATGCCCGAAACTTCAAATGTATCGATTGTTACGTTCTTTAAAACTCGAGTCTTTTCTTGTGTACGAATCTCTATATGATTGTCGCATCGTGAGTCCGATTACTGTTCGATAACCTTCATATCCTTTATCTGAGTCTGTTGCACGATCAGATATCTTATGGCCATCCAGTTCCACAATTCGGATGCCCAAAACTTCAAATGTACCGATTGTTACGTCCTTTAAAACTCGAGGCTTTTCTTATGTACAAATCTCTACGTCATTGTCGCATTGTTAGTCCGATTACCATTCGATCAGCTTCATATCATTTATCTGAGTCTGTTGTATTATCAGATATCTTATGGCTTTCCCGTTCCTCAATTTGGATGCCCGAAACTTCAAATGCACCGATAGTTACGTCCTTTAAAACTCGAGTCTTTTCTTGTGTACGATTCTCTTTATGATTGTCGCATCGTGAGACTGATTACCGTTCGATCACCATCATATCCTTTATCTGAGTTTGTTGCATGATCAGATATCTTATGGCCTTCCAGTTCCTCAATTCTGACGCGCAAAACTTCAAATGTACCGATAGTTACGTCCTTTAAAACTCGATTCTTTTCTTCTGTACGAATCTCTTTATGATTGTCGCACTGTTATTCCGATTACCGTTCGATCAGCTTCATATCCTTTATCTGAGTCTCTTGCATGATCAGATATCTTATGGCTTTCCCATTCCTTAATTCGGATGCCCGAAACTTCAAATGTACCGATTGTTACGTCCTTTAAAACTCGAGTCTTTTCTTGTGTACGAATCTCTATATGATTGTCGCATCGTGAGTCCGATTACCGTTCGATCACCTTCATATCCTTTATCTGAGTTTGTTGCATGATCAGATACCTTATGACCTTCCAGTTCCTCAATTCGGATGCCCTAAACTTCAAATGTACCGATAGTTACGTCCTTTAAAACTCGATTCTTTTCTTGTGTACGAATCTCTATATGTGTGTCGCATCGTGAGTCCGATTACAGTTCGATCACCTTCATATCCTTTATCTGAGTCTGTTGCATGATCAGATATCTTATGGCCTGCCAGTTCCTCAATTCGGATGCCCAAAAATTCAAATGCACCGATAGTTACGTCCTTTAAAACTCGAGTCTTTTCTTGTGTACGAATCTCTATATAATTGTCGCGTCGTGAGTCCGATTGCCGTTCGATCACCTTCATATCCATTATCTGAGTCTGTTGCATGATCGGATATCTTATGGCCTTCCAGTTCCTCAATTCGGATGCCCAAAACTTCAAATGTACCGATAGTTACGTCCTTTAAAACTCGAGTCTTTTCTTGTGTACAAATCTCTATATGATTGTCGCATCGTGAGTCCGATTACTGTTCGATCAACTTAATATTCTTTATCTGAGTCTGTTGCATGATCAGATATCTTATGGCCTTCCAGTTCCTCAATTCGGTTGCCCAAAACTTCAAATGTACCGATTGTTACGTCCTTTAAAACTCGAGTCTTTTCTTGTGTACGAATCTCTATATGATTGTCGCATCGTGAGTCCGATAACCGTTCAATCACCTTCATATCCTTTATCTAAGTTTGTTGCATGATCAGATATCTTATGGCCTTCCAGTTCCTCAATTCGGATGCCCTAAACTTCAAATGTACCGATAGTTACGTCCTTTAAAACTCGATTCTTTTCTTGTGTACGAATCTCTATATGATTGTCGCATCGGGAGTCCGATTACAGTTCGATCACCTTCATATCCTTTATCTGAGTTTGTTGCATGATTAGATATCTTATGGCCTTCCAGTTCCTCAATTCGGATGCCCAAAACTTCAAATGTACCGATAGTTACGTCCTTTAAAACTCAATTCTTTTCTTGTGTACGAATCTCTATATGATAGTCGCACTTTTAGTCCGATTACCTTTCGATCAGCTTCATATCCTTTATCTGAGTCTGTTGCATGATCAGATATCTTATGGCTTTCCCGTTCCTCAATTCAGATGCCCGAAACTTCAAATTCACCGATAGTTACGTCCTTTAAAACTCGAGTCTTTTCTTGTGTACGAATCTCTATATGATTGTCGCATCGTGAGTCCGATTACCGTTCGATCACCTTCATATCCTTTATCTGAGGCTGTTGCATGATCAGATATCTTATGGCCTACCAGTTCCTCAATTCGGATGCCCAAAACTTCAAATGTACCGATTGTTACGTCCTTTAAAACTCGAGTATTTTGTTGTGTATGAATCTCTATGTGATTGTCGCATCGTGAGTCCGATTACCTTTCGATCAGCTTCATATCCTTTATCTGAGTCTGTTGCATGATCAGATATCTTATGGCTTTCCCGTTCCTCAATTCGGATGCCCGAAACTTCAAATGCAACGATAGTTACGTCCTTTAAAACTCGAGTCTTTTCTTGTGTACGAATCTCTATATGATTGTCGCATCGTGAGTCCGATTACCTTTTTATCAGCTTCATATCCTTTATCTGAGTATGATCAGATATCTTATAGCTTTCCCGTTCCTCAATTCGGATGCCCGAAACTTCAAATTCACCGATAGTTGGGTCCTTTAAAACTCGAGTCTTTTCTTGTGTACGAATCTCTATATGATTGTCGCATCGTGAGTCCGATAACCGTTCAATCACCTTCATATCCTTTATCTGAGTTTGTTGCATGATCAGATATCTTATGGCTTTCCCGTTCCTCAATTCGGATGCCCGAAACTTCAAATTCACCGATAGTTACGTCCTTTAAAACTCGAGTCTTTTCTTGTGTACGAATCTCTATATGATTGTCGCATCGTGAGTCCGATAACCGTTCAATCACCTTCATATCCTTTATCTGAGTTTGTTGCATGATCAGATATCTTATGGCCTACCAGTTCCTCAATTCGGATGCCCAAAACTTCAAATGTACCGAGTGTTACGTCCTTTGAAACTCGAGTCTTTTCTTGTGTACGAATCTCTATATGATTGTCGCATCATGAGTCCGATTACCGTTCGATCACCTTCATATCCTTTATCTGAGTCTGTTGCATGATCAGATATCTTATGGCCTACCAGTTCCTCAATTCAGATGCCCAAAACTTCAAATGTACCGATTGTTACGTCCTTTAAAACTCGAGTCTTTTCATGTGTACAAATCTCTACGTCATTGTCGCATTGTTAGTCCGGTTACCGTTCGATCAGCCTCATATCGTTTATCTGAGTCTGTTCCATGATCAAATATCTTATGGCTTTCCCGTTCCTCAATTCAGATGCCCGAAACTTCAAATTCACCGATAGTTACGTCCTTTAAAACTCGAGTCTTTTCTTGTGTACGAATCTCTATATGATTGTCGCATCGTGAGTCCGATTACCGTTTGATCACCTTCATATCCTTTATCTGAGTATGTTGCATAATCAGATATCTTATGGCCTACCAGTTCCTCAATTCGGATGCCCAAAACTTAAAATGTACCGATTGTTACGTCCTTTAAAACTCGAGTCTTTTGTTGTGTACGAATCTCTATGTGATTGTCGCATCGTGAGTCCGATTACCTTTCGATCAGCTTCATATCCTTTATCTGAGTCTGTTGCATGATCAGATATCTTATGGCTTTCCCGTTCCTCAATTCGGATGCCCGAAACTTCAAATGCACCGATAGTAACGTCCTTTAAAACTCGAGTCTTTTCTTATGTACTAATCTCTTTATGATTGTCGCATCGTGAGTCCGATTACCGTTCGATCACCTTCGTATCCTCTATCTGAGTCTGTTGCATGATCAGATATCTTATAGCTTTCCCGTTTCTCAATTCAGATGCCCGAAACTTCAAATTCACCGGTAGTCACGTCCTTTAAAACTCTAGTCTTTCTTGTGTACGAATCTCTATATGATTGTCGCATCGTGAGTCCGATTACCGTTCGATCACCTTCATATCCTTTATCTGAGTCTGTTGCATGATAGAATATCTTATGGCCTACCAGTTCCTCAATTCGGATGCCCAAATATTAAAATGTACCGATTGTTACGTCCTTTAAAACTCGAGTCTTTTGTTGTGTACGAATCTCTTTGTGATTGTCGCATCGTGAGTCCGATTACCTTTTGATCAGCTTCATATCCTTTATCTGAGTCTGTTGCATGATCAGATAACTTATGGCTTTCCCGTTCCTCAATTCGGATGCCCGAAACTTCAAATGCACCGATAGTAACGTCCTTTAAAACTCGAGTCTTTTGTTGTGCACGAATCTCTATGTGATTGTCGCATCGTGAGTCCGATTACCTTTTTATCAGCTTCATATCCTTTATCTGAGTCTGATGCGTGATTAAATATCTTATGGCTTTCCCGTTCCTCAATTAGGATGGCCGAAACTTCAAATGCACCGATAGTTACGTCCTTTAAAACTCGAATCTTTTCTTGTGTACTAATCTCTTTATGATTGTCGCATCGTGAGTCCGATTACCGTTCGATCACCTTCGTATCCTTTATCTGAGTCTGTTGCATGATCAGATATCTTATGGCCTTCCAGTTCCTCAATTCGGATGCCCAAAACTTCAAATGTACCGATAGTTACGTCCATTAAAACTCGAGTCTTTTCTTGTGTACGAATCTCTATATGATTGTCGCATCGTGAGTCCGAGTACCGTTCGATCACCTTCATATCCCTTATCTGAGTTTGTTGCATGATCTGATATCTCCTGGCCTTCCAATTCCTCAATTCGGATGCCCAAAACTTCAAATGTACCGATAGTTACGTCCTTTAAACTCGATTCTTTTCGTGTTTACGAATCTCTATATGATTGTCGCACTGTTATTCCGATTACTGTTCGATCATCTTCATATCATTTATCTGAGTCTGTTGCATGATCAGATATCTTATGCCTTTCCCGTTCCTTAATTCGGATGCCCAAAACTTCAAATGCACCGATAGTTACGTCCTTTAAAACTCGAGTCTTTTCTTGTGTACGAATCTCTATATGATTATCGCATCGTGAGTCCGATTTCCGTTCAATCACCTTCATATCCTTTATCTGAGTCTGTTGCATGATCAGATGTCTTATGGCTTTCCCGTTCCTCAATTCAGATGCCCGAAACTTCAAATTCACCGATAGTTATGTCCTTTAAAACTCGACTCTTTTCTTGTGTACGAATCTCTATATGATAGTCGCATCGTGAGTCCGATTACCGTTCAATAACCTTCATATCCTTTATCTGAGTGTGTTGCATGATCAGATATATTATGGCCTTCCAGTTCCTCAATTCGGATGCCCAAAAATTCAAATGCACCGATAGTTACGTCCATTAAAACTAGATTCTTTTCTTGTGTACGAATCTCTATATGACTGTCGCACTGTTATTCCGATTACCGTTCGATCAGCTTCATATCCTTTATCTGAGTCTGTTGCATGATCAGATAACTTATGGCTTTCCCGTTCCTCAATTTTGATGCCCGAAACTTCAAATTCACCGATAGTTACGTCCTTTAAAACTCGAGTCTTTTCTTGTGTACGAATCTCTATATGATTGTAGCATCGTGAGTCCGATTACCGTTCGATCACCTTCATATCCTTTATCTGAGTCTGTTTCATGATCAGATATCTTATGGCCTACCAGTTCCTCAATTCGGATGCCCAAAACTTCAAATGTACAGATTGTTACGTCCTTTAAAACTCGAGTCTTTTGTTGTGTACGAATCTCTATGTGATTGTCGCATCGTGAGTCCGATTACCTTTCGATCAGCTTCATATCCTTTATCGGAGTCTGTTGCATGATCAGATAACTTATGGCTTTCCCGTTCCTCAATTCGGATGCCCGAAACTTCAAATGCACCGATAGTTACATCCTTTAAAACTCGAGTCTTTTCTTGTGTACTAATCTCTTTATGATTGTCGCATCGTGAGTCCGATTACCGTTCGATCACCTTCGTATCCTTTATCAGAGTCTGTTGCATGATCAGATATCTTATGGCCTTCCTTCCTCAATTCGGATGCCCAAAAATTCAAATGCACCGATAGTTACGTCCATTAAAACTCGATTCTTTTCTTGTGTACGAATCTCTATATGACTGTCGCACTGTTATTCCGATTACCATTCGATCAGCTTCATATCCTTTATCTGAGTCTGTTGCATGATCAGATATCTTATGGCTTTCCGGTTCCTCAATTCGGATGCCCGAAACTTCAAATGCACCGATAGTTACATCCTTTAAAACTCGAGTCTTTTCTTGTGTACGAATCTCTATATGATTTTCGCGTCGTGAGTCCGATTACCGTTCGATCACCTTCATATCCTTTTTCTGAGTCTGTAGCATGATCAGATATCTTATGGCCTTCCAGTTCCTCAATTCGGATGCCCAAAACTTCAAATGTACTGATTGTTACGTCCTTTAAAACCCGAGTTTTTTCTAGTGTACAAATCTCTACGTCATTGTCGCATTGTTAGTCTGATTACCGTTCGATCAGCTTCATATCCTTTATCTGAGTCTGTTGCATGATCAGATAACTTATGGCTTTCCCGTTCCTCAATTCAGATGCCCGAAACTTCAAATTCACCGATAGTTACGTCCTTTAAAACTCGAGTCTTTTCTTGTGTACGAATCTCTATATGATTGTAGCATCGTGAGTCCGATTACCGTTCGATCACCTTCATATCCTTTATCTGAGTCTGTTGCATGATCAGATATCTTATGGCGTACCAGTTCCTCAATTCGGATGCCCAAAACTTCAAATGTACCGATTGTTACGTCCTTTAAAACTCGAGTCTTTTGTTGTGTACGAATCTCTATGTGATTGTCGTATCGTGAGTCCGATTACCGTTCGATCACCTTCATATCCTTTATCTGAGTCTGTTGCATGATCAGATATCTTATGGCCTACCAGTTCCTCAATTCGGATGCCAAAAACTTCAAATGTACAGATTGTTACGTCCTTTAAAACTCGAGTCTTTTATTGTGTACGAATCTCTATGTGATTGTCGCATCGTAAGTCCGATTACCTTTCGATCAGCTTCATATCCTTTATCTGAGTCTGTTGCATGGTCAGATAACTTATGGCTTTCCCGTTCCTCAATTCGGATGCCCGAAACTTCAAATGCACCGATAGTTACCTCCTTTAAAACTCGAGTATTTTGTTGCGTACGAATCTCTATGTGATTGTCGCATCGTGAGTCCGATTACCTTTCGATCAGCTTCATATCCTTTATCCGAGTCTGATGCATGATCAGATATCTTATGGCTTTCCCGTTCCTCAATTCGGATGCCCGAAACTTCAAATGCACCGATAGTTACGTCCTTTAAAACTCGAGTCTTTTCTTGTGTACTAATCTCTTTATGATTGTCGCATCGTGAGTCCGATTACCGTTCGATCACCTTCGTATCCTTTATCAGAGTCTGTTGCATGATCAGATATCTTATGGCCTTCCTTCCTCAATTCGGATGCCCAAAAATTCAAATGCACCGATAGTTACGTCCATTAAAACTCGATTCTTTTCTTGTGTACGAATCTCTATATGACTGTCGCACTGTTATTCCGATTACCGTCCGATCAGCTTCATATCCTTTATCTGAGTCTGTTGCATGATCAGATATCTTATGGCTTTCCGGTTCCTCAATTCGGATGCCCGAAACTTCAAATGCACCGATAGTTACGTCCTTTAAAACTCGAGTCTTTTCTTGTGTACAAATCTCTACGTCATTGTCGCATTGTTAGTCCGATTACCGTTCGATCAGCTTCATATCCTTTATCTGAGTCTGTTGCATGATCAGATAACTTATGGCTTTCCCGTTCCTCAGTTCAGATGCCCGAAACTTCAAATTCACCGATAGTTACGTCCTTTAAAACTCGAGTCTTTTCTTGTGTACGAATCTCTATATGATTGTAGCATCGTGAATCCGATTACCGTTTGATCACCTTCATATCCTTTATCTGAGTCTGTTGCATGATCAGATATCTTATGGCGTACCAGTTCCTCAATTCGGATGCCCAAAACTTCAAATGTACCGATTGTTACGTCCTTTAAAACTCGAGTCTTTTGTTGTGTACGAATCTCTATGTGATTGTCGTATCGTGAGTCCGATTACCGTTCGATCACCTTCATATCCTTTATCTGAGTCTGTTGCATGATTAGATAACTTATGGCTTTCCCGTTCCTCAATTCAGATGCCCGAAACTTCAAATTCACCGATAGTTACGTCCTTTAAAACTCGAGTCTTTTCTTGTGTACGAATCTCTATATGATTGTAGCATCGTGAATCCGATTACCGTTTGATCACCTTCATATCCTTTATCTGAGTCTGTTGCATGATCAGATATCTTATGGCGTACCAGTTCCTCAATTCGGATGCCCAAAACTTCAAATGTACCGATTGTTACGTCCTTTAAAACTCGAGTCTTTTGTTGTGTACGAATCTCTATGTGATTGTCGTATCGTGAGTCCGATTACCGTTCGATCACCTTCATATCCTTTATCTGAGTCTGTTGCATGATCAGATATCTTATGGCCTACCAGTTCCTCAATTCGGATGCCCAAAACTTCAAATGTACAGATTGTTACGTCCTTTAAAACTCGAGTCTTTTGTTGTGTACGAATCTCTATGTGATTGTCGTATCGTAAGTCCGATTACCTTTCGATCAGCTTCATATCCTTTATCTGAGTCTGTTGCATGATCAGATAACTTATGGCTTTCCCGTTCCTCAATTCGGATGCCCGAAACTTCAAATGCACCGATAGTTACGTCCTTTAAAACTCGAGTCTTTTGTTGTGTACGAATCTCTATGTGATTGTCGAATCGTGAGTCCGATTACCTTTCGATCAGCTTCATATCCTTTATCCGAGACTGATGCATGATCAGATATCTTATGGCTTTCCCGTTCCTCAATTCGGACGCCCGAAACTTCAAATGCACCGATAGTTACGTCCTTTAAAACTCGAGTCTTTTCTTGTGTACTAATCTCTTTATGATTGTCGCATCGTGAGTCTGATTACCGTTCGATCACCTTCGTATCCTTTATCAGAGTCTGTTGCATGATCAGATATCTTATGGCCTTCCTTCCTCAATTCGGATGCCCAAAAATTCAAATGCACCGATAGTTACGTCCATTAAAACTCGATTCTTTTCTTGTGTACGAATCTCTATATGACTGTCGCACTGTTATTCCGATTACCGTTCGATCAGCTTCATATCCTTTATCTGAGTCTGTTGCATGATCAGATATCTTATGGCTTTCCGGTTCCTCAATTCGGATGCCCGAAACTTCAAATGCACCGATAGTTACGTCCTTTAAAACTCGAGTCTTTTCTTGTGTACGAATCTCTATATGATTGTCGCGTCGTGAGTCCGATTACCGTTCGATCAACCTCATATCCTTTTGCTGAGTCTGTAGCATGATCAGATATCTTATGGCCTTCCAGTTCCTCAATTCGGATTCCCAAAACTTCAAATGTACCGATTCTTACGTCCTTTAAAACTCGAGTCTTTTCTTGTGTACAAATCTCTACGTCATTGTCGCATTGTTAGTCCGATTTCCGTTCGATCACCTTCATATCCTTTATCTGAGTCTGTTGCATGATCAGATGTCTTATGGCTTTCCCGTTCCTCAATTCAGATGCCCGAAACTTCAAATTCACCGATAGTTATGTCCTTTAAAACTCGACTCTTTTCTTGTGTACGAATCTCTATATGATAGTCGCATCGTGAGTCCGATTACCGTTCAATAACCTTCATATCCTTTATCTGAGTGTGTTGCATGATCAGATATCTTATGGCCTTCCAGTTCCTCAATTCGGATGCCCAAAAATTCAAATGCACCGATAGTTACGTCCATTAAAACTAGATTCTTTTCTTGTGTACGAATCTCTATATGACTGTCGCACTGTTATTCCGATTACCGTTCGATCAGCTTCATATCCTTTATCTGAGTCTGTTGCATGATCAGATAACTTATGGCTTTCCCGTTCCTCAATTTTGATGCCCGAAACTTCAAATTCACCGATAGTTACGTCCTTTAAAACTCGAGTCTTTTCTTGTGTACGAATCTCTATATGATTGTAGCATCGTGAGTCCGATTACCGTTCGATCACCTTCATATCCTTTATCTGAGTCTGTTGCATGATCAGATATCTTATGGCCTACCAGTTCCTCAATTCGGATGCCCAAAACTTCAAATGTACAGATTGTTACGTCCTTTAAAACTCGAGTCTTTTGTTGTGTACGAATCTCTATGTGATTGTCGAATCGTGAGTCCGATTACATTTCGATCAGCTTCATATCCTTTATCCGAGACTGATGCATGATCAGATATCTTATGGCTTTCCCGTTCCTCAATTCGGATGCCCGAAACTTCAAATGCACCGATAGTTACGTCCTTTAAAACTCGAGTCTTTTCTTGTGTACTAATCTCTTTATGATTGTCGCATCGTGAGTCTGATTACCGTTCGATCACCTTCGTATCCTTTATCAGAGTCTGTTGCATGATCAGATATCTTATGGCCTTCCTTCCTCAATTCGGATGCCCAAAAATTCAAATGCACCGATAGTTACGTCCATTAAAACTCGATTCTTTTCTTGTGTACGAATCTCTATATGACTGTCGCACTGTTATTCCGATTACCGTTCGATCAGCTTCATATCCTTTATCTGAGTCTGTTGCATGATCAGATATCTTATGGCTTTCCGGTTCCTCAATTCGGATGCCCGAAACTTCAAATGCACCGATAGTTACATCCTTTAAAACTCGAGTCTTTTCTTGTGTACGAATCTCTATATGATTTTCGCGTCGTGAGTCCGATTACCGTTCGATCACCTTCATATCCTTTTTCTGAGTCTGTAGCATGATCAGATATCTTATGGCCTTCCAGTTCCTCAATTCGGATGCCCAAAACTTCAAATGTACTGATTGTTACGTCCTTTAAAACCCGAGTTTTTTCTAGTGTACAAATCTCTACGTCATTGTCGCATTGTTATTCCGATTACCGTTTGATCAGCTTCATATCCTTTATCTGAGTCTGTTGCATTATCAGATATCTTATGCCTTTCCGGTTCCTCAATTCGGATGCCCGAAACTTCAAATGCACCGATAGTTACGTCCTTTAAAACTCGAGTCTTTTCTTGTGTACGAATCTCTATATGATTGTCGCATCGTGAGTCCGATTACCGTTCGATCAACTTCATATCCTTTTTTTGAGTCTGTAGCATGATCAGATATCTTATGGCCTTCCTGTTCCTCAATTCGGATGCCCAAAACTTCAAATGTACCGATTCTTACGTCCTTTAAAACTCGAGTCTTTTCTTGTGTACAAATCTCTACGTCATTGTCGTATCGTGAGTCCGATTACCGTTCGATCACCTTCATATCCTTTATCTGAGTCTGTTGCATGATCAGATATCTTATGGCCTACCAGTTCCTCAATTCGGATGCCCAAAACTTCAAATGTACAGATTGTTACGTCCTTTAAAACTCGAGTCTTTTGTTGTGTACGAATCTCTATGTGATTGTCGCATCGTAAGTCCGATTACCTTTCGATCAGCTTCATATCCTTTATCTGAGTCTGTTGCATGATCAGATAACTTATGGCTTTCCCGTTCCTCAATTCGGATGCCCGAAACTTCAAATGCACCGATAGTTACGTCCTTTAAAACTCGAGTCTTTTGTTGTGTACGAATCTCTATGTGATTGTCGCATCGTGAGTCCGATTACCTTTCGATCAGCTTCATATCCTTTATCCGAGACTGATGCATGATCAGATATCTTATGGCTTTCCCGTTCCTCAATTCGGATGCCCGAAACTTCAAATGCACCGATAGTTACGTCCTTTAAAACTCGAGTCTTTTCTTGTGTACTAATCTCTTTATGATTGTCGCATCGTGAGTCTGATTACCGTTCGATCACCTTCGTATCCTTTATCAGAGTCTGTTGCATGATCAGATATCTTATGGCCTTCCTTCCTCAATTCGGATGCCCAAAAATTCATATGCACCGATAGTTACGTCCATTAAAACTCGATTCTTTTCTTGTGTACGAATCTCTATATGACTGTCGCACTGTTATTCGATTACCGTTCGATCAGCATCATATCCTTTATCTGAGTCTGTTGCATGATCAGATATCTTATGGCTTTCCGGTTCCTCAATTCGGATGCCCGAAACTTCAAATTCACCGATAGTTACGTCCTTTAAAACTCGAGTCTTTTCTTGTGTACGAATCTCTATATGATTGTAGCATCGTGAGTCCGATTACCGTTCGATCACCTTCATATCCTTTATCTGAGTCTGTTGCATGATCAGATATCTTATGGCCTACCAGTTCCTCAATTCGGATGCCCAAAACTTCAAATGTACAGATTCTTACGTCCTTTAAAACTCGAGTCTTTTCTTGTGTACAAATCTCTACGTCATTGTCGCATTGTTAGTCCAATTACCGTTCGATCAGCTTCATATCCTTTATCTGAGTCTGTTGCATGATCAGATAACTTATGGCTTTCCCGTTCCTCAATTCAGATGCCCGAAACTTCAAATTCACCGATAGTTACGTCCTTTAAAACTCGAGTCTTTTCTTGTGTACGAATCTCTATATGATTGTAGCATCGTGAGTCCGATTACCGTTCGATCACCTTCATATTCTTTATCTGAGTCTGTTGCATGATCAGATATCTTATGGCCTACCAGTTCCTCAATTCGGATGCCCAAAACTTCAAATGTACAGATTCTTACGTCCTTTAAAACTCGAGTCTTTTCTTGTGTACAAATCTCTACGTCATTGTCGCATTGTTAGTCCGATTACCGTTCGATCAGCTTCATATCCTTTATCTGAGTCTGTTGCATGATCAGATAACTTATGGCTTTCCCGTTCCTCAATTCAGATGCCCGAAACTTCAAATTCACCGATAGTTACGTCCTTTAAAACTCGAGTCTTTTCTTGTGTACGAATCTCTATATGATTGTAGCATCGTGAGTCCGATTACCGTTCGATCACCTTCATATCCTTTATCTGAGTCTGTTGCATGATCAGATATCTTATGGCCTACCAGTTCCTCAATTCGGATGCCCAAAACTTCAAATGTACCGATTGTTACGTCCTTTAAAACTCGAGTCTTTTGTTGTGTACGAATCTCTATGTGATTGTCGCATCGTGAGTCCGATTACCATTCAATCACCTTCATATCCTTTATCTGAGTCTGTTGCATGATCAAATATCTTATGGCCTACCAGTTCCTCAATTCGGATGCCCAAAACTTCAAATGTACAGATTGTTACGTCCTTTAAAACTCGAGTCTTTTGTTGTGTTCGAATCTCTATGTGATTGTCGCATCGTAAGTCCGATTACCTTTCGATCAGCTTCATATCTTTTATCTGAGTCTGTTGCATGATCAGATAACTTATGGCTTTCCCGTTCCTCAATTCGGATGCCCGAAACTTCAAATGCACCGATTGTTACGTCCTTTAAAACTCGAATCTTTTGTTGTGTACGAATCTCTATGTGATTGTCGCATCGTGAGTCCGATTACTTTTCGATCAGCTTCTTATCCTTTATCCGAGTCTGATGCATGATCAGATATCTTATGGCTTTCCCGTTCCTCAATTCGGATGCCCGAAACTTCAAATGCACCGATAGTTACGTCCTTTAAAACTCGGGTCTTTTCTTGTGTACTAATCTCTTTATGATTGTCGCATCGTGAGTCCGATTACCGTTCGATCACCTTCGTATCCTTTATCAGAGTCTGTTGCATGATCAGATATCTTATGGCCTTCCTTCCTCAATTCGGATGCCCAAAAATTCAAATGCACCGATAGTTACGTCCATTAAAACTCGATTCTTTTCTTGTGTACGAATCTCTATATGACTATCGCACTGTTATTCCGATTACCGTTTGATCAGCTTCATATCCTTTATCTGAGTCTGTTGCATTATCAGATATCTTATGGCTTTCCGGTTCCTCAATTCGGATGCCCGAAACTTCAAATGCACCGATAGTTACGTCCTTTAAAACTCGAGTCTTTTCTTGTGTACGAATCTCTATATGATTGTCGCATCGTGAGTCCGATTACCGTTCGATCAACTTCATATCCTTTTTTTGAGTCTGTAGCATGATCAGATATCTTATGGCCTTCCTGTTCCTCAATTCGGATGCCCAAAACTTAAAATGTACCGATTCTTACGTCCTTTAAAACTCGAGTCTTTTCTTGTGTACAAATCTCTACGTCATTGTCGCATTGTTAGTCCAATTACCGTTCGATCAGCTTCATATCCTTTATCTGAGTCTGTTGCATGATCAGATAACTTATGGCTTTCCCGTTCCTCAATTCAGATGCCCGAAACTTCAAATTCACCGATAGTTACGTCCTTTAAAACTCGAGTCTTTTCTTGTGTACGAATCTCTATATGATTGTAGCATCGTGAGTCCGATTACCGTTCGATCACCTTCATATTCTTTATCTGAGTCTGTTGCATGATCAGATATCTTATGGCCTACCAGTTCCTCAATTCGGATGCCCAAAACTTCAAATGTACAGATTCTTACGTCCTTTAAAACTCGAGTCTTTTCTTGTGTACAAATCTCTACGTCATTGTCGCATTGTTAGTCCGATTACCGTTCGATCAGCTTCATATCCTTTATCTGAGTCTGTTGCATGATCAGATAACTTATGGCTTTCCCGTTCCTCAATTCAGATGCCCGAAACTTCAAATTCACCGATAGTTACGTCCTTTAAAACTCGAGTCTTTTCTTGTGTACGAATCTCTATATGATTGTAGCATCGTGAGTCCGATTACCGTTCGATCACCTTCATATCCTTTATCTGAGTCTGTTGCATGATCAGATATCTTATGGCCTACCAGTTCCTCAATTCGGATGCCCAAAACTTCAAATGTACCGATTGTTACGTCCTTTAAAACTCGAGTCTTTTGTTGTGTACGAATCTCTATGTGATTGTCGCATCGTGAGTCCGATTACCATTCAATCACCTTCATATCCTTTATCTGAGTCTGTTGCATGATCAAATATCTTATGGCCTACCAGTTCCTCAATTCGGATGCCCAAAACTTCAAATGTACAGATTGTTACGTCCTTTAAAACTCGAGTCTTTTGTTGTGTTCGAATCTCTATGTGATTGTCGCATCGTAAGTCCGATTACCTTTCGATCAGCTTCATATCTTTTATCTGAGTCTGTTGCATGATCAGATAACTTATGGCTTTCCCGTTCCTCAATTCGGATGCCCGAAACTTCAAATGCACCGATTGTTACGTCCTTTAAAACTCGAATCTTTTGTTGTGTACGAATCTCTATGTGATTGTCGCATCGTGAGTCCGATTACTTTTCGATCAGCTTCTTATCCTTTATCCGAGTCTGATGCATGATCAGATATCTTATGGCTTTCCCGTTCCTCAATTCGGATGCCCGAAACTTCAAATGCACCGATAGTTACGTCCTTTAAAACTCGGGTCTTTTCTTGTGTACTAATCTCTTTATGATTGTCGCATCGTGAGTCCGATTACCGTTCGATCACCTTCGTATCCTTTATCAGAGTCTGTTGCATGATGAGATATCTTATGGCCTTCCTTCCTCAATTCGGATGCCCAAAAATTCAAATGCACCGATAGTTACGTCCATTAAAACTCGATTCTTTTCTTGTGTACGAATCTCTATATGACTATCGCACTGTTATTCCGATTACCGTTTGATCAGCTTCATATCCTTTATCTGAGTCTGTTGCATTATCAGATATCTTATGGCTTTCCGGTTCCTCAATTCGGATGCCCGAAACTTCAAATGCACCGATAGTTACGTCCTTTAAAACTCGAGTCTTTTCTTGTGTACGAATCTCTATATGATTGTCGCATCGTGAGTCCGATTACCGTTCGATCAACTTCATATCCTTTTTTTGAGTCTGTAGCATGATCAGATATCTTATGGCCTTCCTGTTCCTCAATTCGGATGCCCAAAACTTAAAATGTACCGATTCTTACGTCCTTTAAAACTCGAGTCTTTTCTTGTGTACAAATCTCTACGTCATTGTCGCATTGTTAGTCCGATTACCGTTCGATCAGCTTCATATCCTTTATCTGAGTCTGTTGCATGATCAGATAACTTATGGCTTTCCCGTTCCTCAATTCAGATGCCCGAAACTTCAAATTCACCGATAGTTACGTCCTTTAAAACTCGAGTCTTTTCTTGTGTACGAATCTCTATATGATTGTAGCATCGTGAGTCCGATTACCGTTCGATCACCTTCATATCCTTTATCTGAGTCTGTTGCATGATCAGATATCTTATGGCCTACTAGTTCCTCAATTCGGATGCCCAAAACTTCAAATGTACCGATTGTTACGTCCTTTAAAACTCGAGTCTTTTGTTGTGTACGAATCTCTATGTGATTGTCGCATCGTGAGTCCGATTACCGTTCGATCACCTTCATATCCTTTATCTGAGTCTGTTGCATGATCAGATATCTTATGGCCTACCAGTTCCTCAATTCGGATGCCCAAAACTTCAAATGTACAGATTGTTACGTCCTTTAAAACTCGAGTCTTTTGTTGTGTACGAATCTCTATGTGATTGTCGCATCGTAAGTCCGATTACCTTTCGATCAGCTTCATATCCTTTATCTGAGTCTGTTGCATGATCAGATAACTTATGGCTTTCCCGTTCCTCAATTCGGATGCCCGAAACTTCAAATGCACCGATAGTTACGTCCTTTAAAACTCGAGTCTTTTGTTGTGTACGAATCTCTATGTGATTGTCGCATCGTGAGTCCGATTACCTTTCGATCAGCTTCATATCCTTTATCCGAGTCTGATGCATGATCAGATATCTTATGGCTTTCCCGTTCCTCAATTCGGATGCCCGAAACTTCAAATGCACCGATAGTTACGTCCTTTAAAACTCGAGTCTTTTCTTGTGTACTAATCTCTTTATGATTGTCGAATCGTGAGTCCGATTACCGTTCGATCACCTTCATATCCTTTATCTGAGTCTGTTGCATGATCAGATATCTTATGGCCTTCCTTCCTCAATTCGGATGCCCAAAAATTCAAATGCACCGATAGTTACGTCCATTAAAACTCGATTCTTTTCTTGTGTACGAATCTCTATATGACTATCGCACTGTTATTCCGATTACCGTTCGATCAGCTTCATATCCTTTATCTGAGTCTGTTGCATTATCAGATATCTTATGGCTTTCCGGTTCCTCAATTCGGATGCCTGAAACTTCAAATGCACCGATAGTTACGTCCTTTAAAACTCGAGTCTTTTCTTGTGTACGAATCTCTATATGATTGTTGCATCGTGAGTCCGATTATCGTTCGATCAACTTCATATCCTTTTTTTGAGTCTGTAGCATGATCAGATATCTTATGGCCTTCCTGTTCCTCAATTCGGATGCCCAAAACTTCAAATGTACCGATTCTTACGTCCTTTAAAACTCGAGTCTTTTCTTGTGTACAAATCTCTACGTCATTGTCGCATTGTTAGTCCGATTACCGTTCGATCAGCTTCATATCCTTTATCTGAGTCTGTTGCATGATCAGATAACTTATGGCTTTCCCGTTCCTCAATTCAGATGCCCGAAACTTCAAATTCACCGATAGTTACGTCCTTTAAAACTCGAGTCTTTTCTTGTGTACGAATCTCTATATGATTGTAGCATCGTGAGTCCGATTACCGTTCGATCACCTTCATATCCTTTATCTGAGTCTGTTGCATGATCAGATATCTTATGGCCTACTAGTTCCTCAATTCGGATGCCCAAAACTTCAAATGTACCGATTGTTACGTCCTTTAAAACTCGAGTCTTTTGTTGTGTACGAATCTCTATGTGATTGTCGCATGGTGAGTCCGATTACCGTTCGATCACCTTCATATCCTTTATCTGAGTCTGTTGCATGATCAGATATCTTATGGCCTACCAGTTCCTCAATTCGGATGCCCAAAACTTCAAATGTACAGATTGTTACGTCCTTTAAAACTCGAGTCTTTTGTTGTGTACGAATCTCTATGTGATTGTCGCATCGTAAGTCCGATTACCTTTCGATCAGCTTCATATCCTTTATCTGAGTCTGTTGCATGATCAGATAACTTATGGCTTTCCCGTTCCTCAATTCGGATGCCCGAAACTTCAAATGCAACGATAGTTACGTCCTTTAAAACTCGAGTCTTTTGTTGTGTACGAATCTCTATGTGATTGTCGCATCGTGAGTCCGATTACCTTTCGATCAGCTTCATATCCTTTATCCGAGTCTGATGCATGATCAGATATCTTATGGCTTTCCCGTTCCTCAATTCGGATGCCCGAAACTTCAAATGCACCGATAGTTACGTCCTTTAAAACTCGAGTCTTTTCTTGTGTACTAATCTCTTTATGATTGTCGAATCGTGAGTCCGATTACCGTTCGATCACCTTCATCTCCTTTATCTGAGTCTGTTGCATGATCAGATATCTTATGGCCTTCCTTCCTCAATTCGGATGCCCAAAAATTCAAATGCACCGATAGTTACGTCCATTAAAACTCGATTCTTTTCTTGTGTACGAATCTCTATATGACTGTCGCACTGTTATTCCGATTACCGTTCGATCAGCTTCATATCCTTTATCTGAGTCTGTTGCATGATCAGATATCTTATGGCTTTCCCGTTCCTCAATTCGGATGCCCGAAACTTCAAATGCACCGATAGTTACGTCCTTTAAAACTCGAGTCTTTTCTTGTGTACGAATCTCTATATGATTGTCGTATCGTGAGTCCGATTACCGTTCGATCAACTTCATATCCTTTATCTGAGTCTGTAGCATGATCAGATATCTGATGGCCTTCCAGTTCCTCAATTCGGATGCCCAAAACTTCAAATGTACCGATTGTTACGTCCTTTAAAACTCGAGTGTTTTCTTGTGTACAAATCTCTACGTCATTGTCGCATTGTTAGTCCGATTACCGTTCGATCAGCTTCATATCCTTTATCTGAGTCTGTTGCATGATCAGATATCTTATGGCTTTCCCGTTCCTCAATTCAGATGCCCGAAACTTCAAATTCACCGATAGTTACGTCCTTTAAAACTCGAGTCTTTTCTTGTGTACGAATCTCTATATGATTGTAGCATCGTGAGTCCGATTACCGTTCGATCACCTTCATATCCTTTATCTGAGTCTGTTGCATAATCAGATATCTTATGGCCTACCAGTTCCTCAATTCGGATGCCCAAAACTTCAAATGTACCGATTATTACGTCCTTTAAAACTCGAGTCTTTTCTTGTGTACAAATCTCTACGTCATTGTCGCATTGTTAGTCCGATTACCGTTCGATCAGCTTCATATCCTTTATCTGAGTCTGTTGCATGATCAGATATCTTATGGCTTTCCCGTTCCTCAATTCAGATTCCCGAAACTTCAAATTCACCGATGGTTACGTCCTTTAAAACCCGAGTCTTTTCTTGTGTACGAATCTCTATATGATTGTAGCATCGTGAGTCTGATTACCGTTCGATTACCTTCATATCCTTTATCTGAGTCTGTTGCATGATCAGATATCTTATGGCCTACCAGTTCTTCAATTCGGATGCCCAAAACTTCAAATGTACCGATTGTTACGTCCTTTAAAACTCGATTCTTTTGTTGTGTACGAATCTCTATGTGATTGTCGCATCGTGTGTCCGATTACCGTTCGATCACCTTCGTATCCTTTATCTGAGTCTGTTGCATCATCAAATATCTTATGGCCTACCAGTTCCTCAATTCGGATGCCCAAAACTTCAAATGTACCGATTGTTACGTCCTTTAAAACTCGAGACTTTTGTTGTGTACGAATCTCTATGTGATTGTCGCATCGTGAGTCCGATTACCTTTCGATCAGCTTCATATCCTTTATCTGAGTTTGTTGCATGATCAGATAACTTATGGCTTTCCCGTTCCTCAATTCGGATGCCCGAAACTTCAAATGCACCGATAGTTACGTCCTTTAAAACTCGAGTCTTTTGTTGTGTACGAATCTCTATGTGATTGTCGCATCGTGAGTCCGATTACCTTTTGATCAGCTTCATATCCTTTATCCGAGTCTGATGCATGATCAGATATCTTATGGCTTTCCCGTTCTTCAATTCGGATGCCCAAAACTTCAAATGCACCGATAGTTACGTCCTTTAAAACTCGAGTCTTTTCTTGTGTACTAATCTCTTTATGATTGTCGCATCGTGAGTCCGATTACCGTTCGATCACCTTCGTATCCTTTATCTGAGTCTGTTGCATGATCAGATATCTTATGACCTTCAGTTCCTCAATTCGGATGCCCAAAAATTCAAAGGCACCGATAGTTACGTCCATTAAAACTCGATTATTTTCTTGTGTACGAATCTCTATATGACTGTCGCACTGTTATTCCGATTACCGTTCGATCAGCTTCATATCCTTTATTTGAGTGTGTTGCATGATCAGATATCTTATGGCTTTCCAATTCCTCAATTCGGATGCCCGAAACTTCAAATGCACCGATAGTTACGTCCTTTAAAACTCGAGTCTTTTCTTGTGTACGAATCTCTATATGATTGTCGCATCGTGAGTCCGATTACCTTTTGATCAACTTCATATCCTTTATCTGCGTCTGTAGCATGATCAGATATCTTATGGCCTTCCAGTTCCTCAATTCGGATGCCCAAAACTTCAAATGTACCGATTGTTACGTCCTTTAAAACTCGATTATTTTCTTGTGTACAAATCTCTACGTCATTTTCGCATTGTTAGTCCGATTACCGTTCGATCAGCTTCATATCTTTTATCTGAGTCTGTTGCATTATCAGATATCTTATGGCTTTCCCGTTCCTCAATTCAGATGCCCGAAACTTCAAATTCACCGATAGTTACGTCCTTTAAAACTCGAGTCTGTTCTTGTGTACGAATCTCTATATGATTGTAGCATCGTGAGTCCGATTACCGTTCGATCACCTTCATATCCTTTATCTGAGTCTGTTGCATGATCGGATATCTTATAGCCTACCAGTTCCTCAATTCGGATGCCCAAAACTTCAAATGTACCGATTGTTACGTCCTTTAAAACTCGAGTCTTTTGTTGTGTACGAATCTCTATGTGATTGTCGCATCGTGAGTCCGATTACCTTTCGATCAGCTTCATATCCTTTATCCGAGTCTGATGCATGATCAGATATCTTATGGCATTCGCGTTCCTCAATTCGGATGCCCGAAACTTCAAATGCACCGATAGTTACGTCCTTTAAAACTCGAGTCTTTTCTTGTGTACTAATCTCTTTATAATTGTCGCATCGTGAGTCCGATTACCGTTCGATCACCTTCGTATCCTTTATCAGAGTCTGTTGCATGATCAGATATCTTATGGCCTTCCTTCCTCAATTCGGATGCCCAAAAATTCAAATGCACCGATAGTTACGTCCATTAAAACTCGATTCTTTTCTTGTGTACGAATCTCTATATGACTGTCGCACTGTTATTCCGATTACCGTTCGATCACCTTCATATCCTTTATCTGAGTCTGTTGCATGATCAGATATCTTATGGCTTTCCCGTTCCTCAATTCAGATGCCCGAAACTTCAAATTCACCGATAGTTACGTCCTTTAAAACTCGAGTCTGTTCTTTTGTACGAATCTCTATATGATTGTAGCATCGTGAGTCCGATTACCGTTCGATCACCTTCATATCCTTTATCTGAGTCTGTTGCATGATCAGATATCTTATAGCCTACCAGTTCCTCAATTCGGATGCCCAAAACTTCAAATGTACCGATTGTTACGTCCTTTAAAACTCGAGTCTTTTGTTGTGTACGAATCTCTATGTGATTGTCGCATCGTGAGTCCGATTACCGTTCGATCACCTTCATATCCTTTATCTGAGTATGTTGCATGATCAGATATCTTATGGCTTTCCCGTTCCTCAATTCAGATGCCCGAAACTTCAAATTCACCGATAGTTACGTCCTTTAAAACTCGAGTCTTTTCTTGTGTACGAATCTCTATATGATTGTAGCATCGTGAGTCCGATTACCGTTCGATCACCTTCATATCCTTTATCTGAGTCTCTTGCATGATCAGATATCTTATGGCCTACCAGTTCCTCAATTCGGATGCCCAAAACTTCAAATGTACCGATTGTTACGTCCTTTAAAACTCGAGTCTTTTGTTGTGTACGAATCTCTATGTGATTGTCGCATCGTGAGTCCGATTACCTTTCGATCAGCTTCATATCCTTTATCCGAGTCTGATGCATGATCAGATATCTTATGGCATTCCCGTTCCTCAATTCGGATGCCCGAAACTTCAAATGCACCGATAGTTACGTCCTTTAAAACTCGAGTCTTTTCTTGTGTACTAATCTCTTTATGATTGTCGCATCGTGAGTCCGATTACCGTTCGATCACCTTCGTATCCTTTATCAGAGTCTGTTGCATGATCAGATATCTTATGGCCTTCCTTCCTCAATTCGGATGCCCAAAAATTCAAATGCACCGATAGTTACGTCCATTAAAACTCGATTCTTTTCTTGTGTACGAATCTCTATATGACTGTCGCACTGTTATTCCGATTACCGTTCGATCACCTTCATATCCTTTATCTGAGTCTGTTGGATGATCAGATATCTTATGGCTTTCCAGTTCCTCAATTCGGATGCCCGAAACTTCAAATGCACCGATAGTTACGTCCTTTAAAACTCGAGTCTTTTCTTGTGTACGAATCTCTATATGATTGTCGCATCCTGAGTCCGATTACCGTTCGATCAACTTCATATCCTTTTTCTGAGTCTGTAGCATGATCAGATATCTTATGGCCTTCCAGTTCCTCAATTCGGATGCCCAAAACTTCAAATGTACCGATTGTTACGTCCTTTAAACCTCGAGTCTTTTCTTGTGTACTAATCTCTTTATGATTGTCGCATCGTGAGTCCGATTACCGTTCGATCACCTTCGTATCCTTTATCTGAGTCTGTTGCATGATCAGATATCTTATGACCTTCCAGTTCCTCAATTCGGATGCCCGAAACTTCAAATGCACCGATAGTTACGTCCTTTAAAACTCGAGTCTTTTGTTGTGTACGAATCTCTATGTGATTGTCGCATCGTGAGTCCGATTACCTTTTGATCAGCTTCATATCCTTTATCCGAGTCTGATGCATGATCAGATATCTTATGGCTTTCCCGTTCTTCAATTCGGATGCCCCAAACTTCAAATGCACCGATAGTTACGTCCTTTAAAACTCGAGTCTTTTCTTGTGTACTAATCTCTTTATGATTGTCGCATCGTGAGTCCGATTACCGTTCGATCACCTTCATATCCTTTATCTGAGTCTGTTGCATGATCAGATATCTTATAGCCTACCAGTTCCTCAATTCAAATGTACCGATAGTTACGTCCATTAAAACTCGATTATTTTCTTGTGTACGAATCTCTATATGACTGTCGCACTGTTATTCCGATTACCGTTCGATCGGCTTCATATCCTTTATTTGAGTGTGTTGCATGATCAGATATCTTATGGCTTTCCCATTCCTCAATTCGGATGCCCGAAACTTCAAATGCACCGATAGTTAGGTCCTTTAAAACTCGAGTCTTTTCTTGTGTACGAATCTCTATATGATTGTCGCATCGTGAGTCCGATTACCTTTCGATCAACTTCATATCCTTTATCTGCGTCTGTAGCATGATCAGATATCTTATGGCCTTCCAGTTCCTCAATTCGGATGCCCAAAACTTCAAATGTACCGATTGTTACGTCCTTTAAAACTCGAGTATTTTCTTGTGTACAAATCTCTACGTCATTTTCGCATTGTTAGTCCGATTACCGTTCGATCAGCTTCATATCCTTTATCTGAGTTTGTTGCATGATCAGATATCTTATGGCTTTCCCGTTCCTCAATTCAGATGCCCGAAACTTCAAATTCACCGATAGTTACGTCCTTTAAAACTCGAGTCTTTTCTTGTGTACGAATCTCTATATGATTGTAGCATCGTGAGTCCGATTACCGTTCAATCACCTTCATATTCTTTATCTGAGTCTGTTGCATTATCAGATATCTTATAGCCTACCAGTTCCTCAATTCGGATGCCCAAAACTTCAAATGTACCGATTGTTACGTCCTTTAAAACTCGAGTCTTTTGTTGTGTACGAATCTCTATGTGATTGTCGCATCGTGAGTCTGATTACCGTTCAATCACCTTCATATCCTTTATCTGAGCTGTTGCATGATCAGATATCTTATGGCTTTCCCCTTCCTCAATTCAGATGCCCGAAACTTCAAATTCACCGATAGTTACGTCCTTTAAAACTCGAGTCTTTTCTTGTGTACGAATCTCTATATGATTGTAGCATCGTGAGTCCGATTATCGTTCGATCACCTTCATATCCTTTATCTGAGTCTCTTGCATGATCAGATATCTTATGGCCTACCAGTTCCTCAATTCGGATGCCCAAAACTTCAAATGTACCGATTGTTACGTCCTTTAAAACTCGAGTCTTTTGTTGTGTACGAATCTCTATGTGATTGTCGCATCGTGAGTCCGATTACCTTTCGATCAGCTTCGTATCCTTTATCCGATTCTGATGCATGATCAGATATCTTATCGCTTTCCCGTTCCTCAATTCGGATGCCCGAAACTTCAAATGCACCGATAGTTACGTCCTTTAAAACTCGAGTCTTTTCTTGTGTACTAATCTCTTTATGATTGTCGCATCGTGAATCCGATTACCGTTCGATCACCTTCGTATCCTTTATCAGAGTCTGTTGCATGATCAGATATCTTTTTTTTTAGAAAAAGGGGAAAACCCCGGCAAACATTTATTGATTAATAAGAAGTACAAGACAAAGACTAACCCAGACCCGGGACATAGACCCAAGATCTTAAGTTAGCCCAAAAAGAAATAAACAAGAACAAAAATAAAGCTAACACTAAACAACTGGGCCAGCCTAAACAGAAAAATCTAAGCCCAACAAAAATATTAAAAGTCCAACAAAGGCTACCCACATATACCAAAAATAAACAGGCATACTCCACGGCCCAACTATAAGCCCACCATCGACCAATGCTCCAGCCCACTTCATCCACTTTACCCCAGTCTTCAACATAGCAGCCCATCTTGAAACCATACAGCCTACGGCCCACGGACAATCCCAGCAATACACCCATATACCTCACAAGCCCATTTCTAACCAACTTGCAGCCCATCCCGATAAAAAGTCCATGACCAAAAAACCAATTCTGCACCAGCCCAGTCCACCCCGCAATCCCCTTCCTTAAAGCCCGAACTGTCCAGTAAATAAGTATAGTCCAGCCCAAAAAATCATAACACCCTTGATCCATAGACACTCTAACATGCTTAAGCTTCCGTTTAACACAATCCAATCCACACTCATATCCCATCATAAAAAAACAAACATTCCCCTACTCCATGTACTCAATGTTCCATCAGCATACACATCTTCAAAAGGCCCATAAACCTCCCAAATAAACCTCCATCTAATGAGGATTAAAACCCCTGTCCATCCATAACTGAGATTATCCACCCAAAAACTATATGAGACCTTCCAAAACCTCCACACACTGTTTTGAAAGAGCAATTGAGAGAGGTTCTCAACTGCTATCATAGGAATAAAATTCATCTTGAGCACTCTAAAAGCACACACCATACTAACAAAAGACTCAAATTGAACCATTCCTATAATGTCACATATAAACCATAGTAATACAGAAAGGCCTTTGAGTTTAGTACAAGGTAAAAAACACAAAGACAGCTTGTTTTGAGACAAAGCTGAAACTAGATGGTGCCAAAAGAGCCTGCAAACTTTAAAAACTTCCATCAGAGTAATGGCATTACTAGACTCTTTCACACCACTAATTCCCTTCTTAACTACAAAACTCAGACCTCCCAAATCCCAGAGCACATACCTGAGCCACTTCTGTTTCTGAATAACCACTATGAAGCATGACCTTCTATACCAGAAATTAACCCAATCCTTCCTTTTGCTCATATTAATACCTTCCATCACAAACCTGCACATCTTGGAAGTAAGATCAACCAGCTTCTCAAACTCACAGAACCAACCTTCCCAGGTCCAAAGCAATATATAACACAACCATACGCTGTTCCACTTTCCCAGCCACCCACTCTGTCTCCTCCTTTTAATAAAGATAATGCTATCCCTGCTGCTTAACCCTGTATACCAACCATTGTAACCTTTCCTAGCATATCCAGCATCCCCACTGACTTGATTGTTAACAAATATCACTCCCATAATAGCTCCAGCCACCAATCTACTTATCACATCAACCCAGCCCATAGTAACCAGCCCAAGACAAGTCCCAAGTAGGACTGACTCAATAGACTCAAGACTCCAAAAGCAAGAAAAAAGGTTTAGAAAGAATACCAAAATAATGCATTGGGTTTCTATGCTGCTGTACAGATCTAGAAAATAAAAATAGAACCAGAGAAATAATGTCCTACTAACAGCAGCATAGTCCATCCTTATGTCTCCCAGTTGAACACACTCCCAGTGTTTGTACAAACCTAAAAACCCCTTAACAAACGCAGAACTGGACCAGAGTGTCAAAGATGGACCAAATTCTCTGGCCAGTGATCTTTCCCATATATGTATAATATTCCCACCCTCCCTGACCCAATGACAAATAACACAGGAATAGAGAAAGAAATGAATCCAGATATCTACCCAACGTATTTTAAGTGTCCACCAAACTCCTTGCTCCCATAAAGACCCACCCCCCCTGGGCAAGTGCCCAAAAAAGAACTCACACAGGCTATATACACCAAAAAACTCACACAAATGAATATGGTTCCTATGCCACTTCCAAGTGCTAGAAAATGCAAAATTTGAGGGGGTGAGGAATAATGTCCTAAGGACAGTGGCATAGTTCCTCCTTATCTCTCCAGGTTGAATGCAAACCTCCTGCATAATACATCCTAAAATCCACCAGGCTGGGGTAAGAGCAAACCATATAGTAAAAATTGTACTATTATGGCTGCAATGTCCTAAACTCCTATGGTTTAAACACAAAGGAAGCCACACAGGTGTATGAAAGACACACCATAATATCATGAAAAGGAGGGTACTACTTCTAGTGTAAACTACCCAAGGCCATTTCCAGTCATCCAAAACTCCATGGTTCCCAATAAACCCCCCACCCCAACTCCAAAAGGAGTGGACTGACTCAAGACTCAAAAGCAAGAAAAGGTTTAGAATAAGAACAAACATCATGTTTACAGAGCCATATTTGGTACTAAAAATAGAAAAAACCACAAGACACCAGGTGAACCTATCAATATGGCCCTGATCCATCCTTATAGCTCCCAGGTTCAGTCTTATCCCAAGACATATATATCCTATTCCCATAAAAAGAATCAGAAGCAGGGACATAAGAATGCAAATAAAAACACCACTCATATAAGCAATCCTATGAATAAAAGAGACTCTCTGGTCAAAAGACCATAACACACACACAAAGAGGGCTAAAGGAAGGCACAGAGGCCAGATCACTACCCCAAGCTGAACTGAACTCCATAAATCTCCCAAATTCCCAAAATACCCCCCACCCCAGTACATGACAGACTCTAATCCCATATTACCCACCCCTCCATTACAGTACACCAAATTACCTATCCGGACATTATTCCATTTCAACCCTTTAGACATTCTATCAGAAAAAGAACCCAGCCCATACAATAAACCCCACCAGACAGACCAGACAGAAGCCACACCCAGCCCAACTCCCACCCCATCCAACCAGAATAACCAAATAAAAATCACAAACCACATTGGTTAACCTGTTTAGCAGGGTCCCTCCATACCACCTTAAATCCCCAAACCTTACTCAAATGAATACTGCTAGGGGAAGCAATAATCTTAAGACCCAAAAGCCTTAATCTGACAGTCCCCTCAATCAACTTACACAAATCCACAACTGATCTAGACTTTTCTTGAAAAATCCTCAGGTTTCTTTCTTGCCAGATGAAGTATACCATGGCAGCAAGCATCAACCTCTGAATAATACCCTTGATGGACTTCCTACCAGGGATCAAGGACAGTTCAAGAATACATTCATCCAAACTGTGGGGTAAACTTTCTAATCCAGCAATAACTTTAAGCCCATCCCATACTGCAGCCGGGTAGTGGCACTCAAAGAAAAGATGATTATGACTATCACAGACCTCCCCACAGAAAGAACAAAGAAGCTGATCCTTAACCTCCCATCTCATAAGCCTATCCTGGGTCACAAGTCTATGTTGACAGGCTAACCACAAGACAAAAGCATGCTTAGGAATAGCTTGGCTAAACCAGATACTCCTAGCCCAGGGGACCACAGGTTTACCAATACTAAAATCCTTGAAAGCTATACCAGTTTCAAATTGGACCAGAGTCTCCTCCTTGGTTTTCCAAAAAGTGATATCCCTCTTCCCCTCAGTCAACAAGGGAGGAGACATCTGAAACAGACAGGGGAACTTAGTTCTCCAGAGCTCAGGCCAATTCCATCCCCCCCTCCCATCAATAACATCAGCAACAGTGGTAGTAAGAGAAAAACCACCACCATGGATATCCCTGGGAGAAATAAACAAACTTAAAGGACTTAAAGGGCACCAGTTATCATACCAGACTGAGGTTGATCTGCCATCCCCAATACACTGCAAACAACGAGGCCAAATAACCTCTCTAAAATCAAGCATACTTTTCCAACTCCAACAAGCATCCCTTTTATTGCTAAAACCCCAAAAACTTAACCCTTTTAACTTATACAATTTAATCCACCTAGTCCATATAGAGTCCTTCCCAGAGACCAGGTTCCAAACATGTCTGGAAAGAAGAGCCTGGTTTCTAACTCTCAAAGACCTTATCCCTAAGCCACCCTGACTCCTAGGCAGACACACTGACTCCCAAGAGACCCTAACTTTCCCTTTAGCAGAATCAGCCTGAGACCAAAGAAAACCACCCATAATTCTCTCTATATCATCAATGACACTACCAGGCAACCTAAAAACAGCAGCCCAGTAGACCTGAAGGGAAGCCAGAACAGATTTAATAAGTTGCAGCCTTCCAGCAAAGGACAAAACCTTGTTCTTCCAGTCCTCAACTTTTTTCCTCACTTTATCCACAAGCACTTTACAGTCCTTAGTATATAATCTCTTAGATAAGAGGGGAACTCCAAGGTACCTCACAGGAAGAGACCCTTCCTTAAAAGGTAATAAAGTCTTTAACCTTACCTTAATCCTATCAGTAACATTCCCAAAAAACATAGTACTCTTACCTAAATTAGGAACCAGCCCAGAGACTGAACTAAACTCCTCCAAAACAGCTTTGACAATCCCTATGGAAGCAGAATTAGCATAAGAAAAAACCAGCAAATCATCTGCAAAACACACATGAGTTAGTTTAAGCCCCTCACAACCCCAATGATATTTAAATTGCCCACTTTCAGCAATTCTCCTATCAAAAATGAGTTTGAAGACCTGCATCACAATGGTAAACAGATATGGAGACATAGGGTCACCCTGCCTCAAACCCCTTTTCCCCTGAAAATAACCAATCATCTCCCCATTAACATTGATAGAATAAGCTGCAGATCTTAAACAGGTCATAATCCAAGCAATCATACAGGGGTGAAAACCAAAGTTCACCAAGCAGGCTTCTAAAAAATCATGGTTAACAGTGTCATAGGCCTTTTGAAGGTCTATCTTCAAAGCAACTCTAGGAGTCCTAACTTTCAGATGATAATGCCTTAATAACTCCTGAGACAATAGAATGTTGTCACTAATTTGCCTCCCAGGTATAAAAGCACTTTGACAATCACTGACAATCAAATCCAAAGACCCCTTAATCCTTTCACAAATGATTTTGGAGATGACTTTATACAAAACATTGCAACAAGCAATAGGTCTATAGTCAGTCACACTCCTAGCATTGGCACACTTAGGAACCAAAGAAATAATAGTAGCATTGACTTCCTTCAGGAGCTTTCCATTATAGAAGAACTCCTTAATAGCACTACATACCTCATCACCTATAATAGACCAAGAAGATTTAAAAAACTTAGAAGAGAACCCATCAGGCCCAGGAGCCTTATCCACATCAATACCAAACAGAGCAGACTTAATCTCTTCATCAGAGACCTCCCTCACCATAAGATCAGCAACATCCCTGGGCAATTTAGAAGAAAAGAGGCCAGCAGGATCCCTAATCTGATCAACCCTACTATTACTACCCATAAAACCCTCAAAATGTCTAACAAAAGCAGCCCCCACATCCTGCCCTTCAAAGAAAGCCCCCTCCTTGTCAAGAACAGAATTAATCCTTCCCCTACTCACTCTACCCTTGATGACCTTGTGAAAATAGGCTGTATTTTGATCACCAGCTTTAAGCCAGTCCACCTTAGCCCTCTGCTTAAGAAAAGATTCCTCATCCAAAGCAGCCTGCTTAAGAGCATTCACAAGAATCACCTCCTCTTCCCTAACAGCAGGATTATGAGGATCATCCACCACAGCACTCTGAACTTTCCCCAATTCTTCAGAAATCTTTTTAACCTTCTCAGAGAGATCACCCTGCAATTTCCCTAACTTCCTAAGAGGCTTTTTAAGACTTTTTAATTTGGAAACCACAGAATACATGGTACAGCCCTGGACATTCTTTCTCCAAACAGCCTCAACAGTAGGCAAAAACTGGGGTTTAGCTGCCAAATAATTCATGAACTTAAAGGGTCTAGGCTTCCAAGAAGTCTGCCCCTTAAGTGTCAACAGAGCAGGAGCATGATCAGAATGGTAGAAAGGAAGAAAAGAAGCCACAAAACCTTTAAAAACATTCATAAAGGACAGATTACTCATCATCCTATCCAACTTTTTTAGCAGCCCAGAAGTCTTACCAGGGCATTTATTCCAGGTAAACTTCAAACCAGAAGAAGGAATATCCTCAACACTAATATTCTGACAACATTCCCACAAATCCACCATAGCACTATTCATATCAGAAGAACCCATGGATCTTTCAGAAGGGTCCATAATAGCATTAAAATCTCCCTGAATCAGCCAAGGCTCATCATTCAGAGAGGCTGCAAAAAGCTGTAAATCATGCCATAACACCCTCCTCTGAACCTTATTGACTGACCCATACACAAAGGAGCAGAAGAAAGAAGGGGAACCATCAAGAGGTTTGACCAAACAATGGATAACCTGGGAGGTCATTTCCACCACCATAAAATCCACCAAATTAGGTTTCCAAGCCACAATAATTCTCACCCAACTAGGACAATAGACATTATTAGAGATCCATTGCCAGTTATTCAACACCCTGCCACAAACCTTATTAAGGTTCTGACTCTTCACATGAGTTTCCAGTAAACCACATAAACCAATATCCTTTTCATTCAATAAATTCAAGACCTGATTTTGATTAGCAAGCTTCATAAGACCTCTCACATTCCAGGTCAAAATATTCAGATTCTGACCCACCATTAATAACCAGCTTTATCAATAGAAGAGGACAAAACATGATCCTCCTCTGAATGCCCACACTCATCAAGCTTCATAAACTCAGCAGTCTCATCACCTTCTGAGGACACTTCATTATTCTCATTCTCTAAAATAATATCCTCCACCCCATCATAGTCCAAACCAGCAGCAAAATCATATTTGAAACACATTTTAATAAAGAATTGTGTCTGCTCAAAATCCCAAACCAGCACCTGATCCTTAGAAGGAGTAATTCTGTTGTTAACATAGAACATCACATCATCCATTTGTTGCTGGGATAAAACAACAGGACTGTCCTCAATAACAGTATTTCTAGAACCCAAGTTAGCACCAGGAGAGTAGGGAGTAGCAGGAGTAGCCTTCCCTGCCTTAACAGGTTTCCCCACTGACAAAGGCTCAGAAAAAGGGACAGGAGGTAAAGAGGAACTGCTGATAAGAGGTCCTTGTTTTACAGGAGGAGGACCTTTAACAGGAACATGCTTAGAACCAGCAGAAGAGTTCTTAGCAGAAGCAGCAATAGCAGGATTAGAAACTGCTCTAGTCTTCACCTTGGCTGGAGAAGCATTAGACCCCAAAGCAGCAGAAGAATTGACTTCCATAGGAACCTCAACTTCCAATAGATCAAACCTATTCTTGACTTCCAATCCAGCTACTTCCTGAACAATCTTCTTACCCTTACCAGTCTTCCTCTCCTTCTGAAGATTCTGAACCTTATCACTTCTAATATTACCCCTTACCTCCTGAGCATCAGCCTTCTTACTCCCTGAGGTAGAAGCACCCTCAGAACCAACCTTCTTCTTTTCCTGCTCCAATTCATACTCAATAATTGCCTGTTTAGTTTTAAAAGCTTTAATTCTTTCCTGCAATTTAGTCTCCTTATTAATACTCTTATCCCCCATATTTCTTTGCCTAAGAGCTCCACCCCCATACACCCCATTACCACTTCTAGGCTGATTTTGGAATTTATTATTATTCCTAGCAGCCAAGCTCTTGTTCCATACAGTTTCAAAACCCTCCTCATCAACATTCCTATTAATAGAACCATCCTGAACCCCAGCCTTCACATCATCAATCTTCTTCTGCCTAGCTTCTCTCTCTTCTTCAGTCAACACTCTATCATTACAATCTTCAAAAGAGTGCCCAAATACTTTGCAGTGGGAACAATTAATAGGGACCTTCTGGAACTCAATAACAATCTCAGCAATCCTATCCTCCCTACCCTCTTCTTTTGGATAAAAAGCTCTCACCACCTCAGGCCTATTCTCACCAGCAGCAATCTCAACTAAAATTCTGGCAAAACCTGCCTGCACATCATTGTTCAAACATTTATCAACAGTTATATTATCAAATAAAAGGGGTTTACCAATACAACTGGCCACTTCACAAAGACCCTGCACATTCCATAACTCAATAGGAACTTCCTTAAACAGGACCCAAACTGGGACTCTATCAGGCTCTTTCTTCACTATAGCAGCACCAACTTCCCATTGTTGAATAACCAAAGGAATCCCATTCACAACCCAAGGGCCAGCCTTCAAAGCAGCCAACATCCCCTCTTCAGTAGAAAACTTAAAATAAAAGAGGCCCTTGCCATTAGTAGAGATATCCTCCACACCATACTTCTTCCACATCTTAAAAAGGTTAAATCTGACCCAGGCAATAGAGCAGAAAGATCCAACAAAATAACCATAAAGATGTTTAGCAAAAGTCTGCCTAACCTTTTCAACCAGCTCCTGTTTAATGATGACAACTTTCTCCCCACTTTCTAGGGTAGCAGGAGGACAATACACTATCTGCTTAATAAGATCAGCCATCTTCTCACCTTTAACAGCATTGGCATAAGAAATTTTATTGTTAGACTCCTCCTTTTTAGAAGGCTCAGACCCCAAAGCTGGTGAAGAAGTATCAGCTGCTCCCTTAGGGACACTGGAGGAAGCCTTAAACACAGGTTTAACCCCAGTATCAATACCACAAAAAGGAGCCTTCAAGAGTATCTCCTTGCCTTTATCATAAAGAATATCCTGTTTCTTAGCTAATAGCTCCTTAGCCTTACCCAATCCAACCACCAACTCCCTCATTCTGGCCTCTTTCTTTTTATTATTCTCCCTAATTTCCTTAGCAGAGAACTCTCCCCCTAAAAAGCCAAGATTAGCCTTAGCATCAGACTCAACCTCCCAAGGATCAAAAATCAAACCTGAGGCAGTTTTATAACCAACAGGAGATTTAACAATACCCCCCAATTTCTTTAACTCACTAATCTCTTTCTCTATATCAGCAATAGACATTGATTCTATAGGAGTAGAACCAATATCATCATAACAAGGGCCCATTCTGAAAATAGGAATAACAGGGACAGCAGCATCTTTATCAAATACAAATCTTCTAGCTGTCTTTTTGTTTTTAGACAGGAGAATCTTCATAATTTTCCTCCCTTCACTATTAACAAAGACTTGCTTCTTAGGTTCTGCCTTCTTACCCTCAACCTCTTCTGCAGAGAACTTAAGCTTTTTCTCCACAGCAGTTATCCTCTCTTTACTTCCAGCAATGCTACTAATATCTGAAAAGCCACCAAAGGAGCACTCCTTCTCAAATACCTTCCTTTTAAGAAGAATTTTAAGTGACCTTTCAGACATCACATCATACAGAGTTTCATCCCCAACATCTCTACACTTATTATTGACCCATTTAGACAAAGCATTAACAATTTTAAAATCATATTCAAACACCTCCTCAATACAACAGCCTACTACCTCAACAAATTTCATATGGTAGTACTTATGAAAAGCAGTCAAACTATCCACAGAATCAGTAATTTTCAACCTCTGTACCAGGTCATCACATAAGTCCCTGAAAACCTGCAGGTCAAACTGCAACAGACAACCTTTTATCTCACAGACATTCCCATCAGTTACATTCACCTTCTCAGAAATTTCCAGTCCAGCTCTACTACTATCCACATCCCTACACCCAACTATCAGCATCCTATGTTCATTCTTATCACAAACATTCATAACAAAGTTCATAAACTCAACACACTTCCCAGAAAATTGCACACAAGTACTCTTCTCAGGGATAGCCCCAGTATCAGCCTCAATAATCTTCATTAACAAATCCCCAAACCTCAACACGAAACCCTCATTCTTATAATTCATATTGATAAACCAGTTCATAGCAGACACAAAAGAACTATCAGTACAGGTTTTATCAATCAATACCTGCAAAGCTTCCCCAATAGTCAAGTCAGAAAACACCAACTGTTCAGAGCCAAAAAACTGCCAGTAAGACACACAAGGAGCACTCTCTGACATCAGCTGATCCTGACCACTTCCTATTAAACCAATCTCCCTAGACTGAAGAATATGTTTTCGCCAATCTATCATAAAAGGAGCAGATATAGCATGGACACTCAAATCCAGAGCACTACCAAAAGGATTAGGGTTCAGAGGAGAATTAGGAGAGGCGCGAGATTCAACAAAATCCTCAGGAACACCTATAACCGGTGAATCACAAAAACTCTCTGACATAGTCAGATCTGAAGGCATATCAGAGGGAATACTAGCATTAGGAACAGATGAGGCATTATCACTGGATAATAAGGACGAATTAAGAAGAAATGTGGAATCCGATTGAATTTTCAGTAACCAATCATCACCCAACGTCTCCTTCAGATAAACCAGATCTCCAGCAGATAACGAACAGGATTCAACCTTTCCACCAATCTCTCTACTCAGACAAAACCTCCCCTCACTAATCTCCTTCAGCTCAAACCCTTGATTACACACCAGATCTGGTGGAATATCAGGACGTATACCCCGATTAGGATCAGTGAACGACTGATCCATAACAAACGAAGAAGAACAGAAGAAAAATCAAGTAAAAACAATGAAACAGTTCTCCGAAGAGAAGAAGAAAGCCCGGGAAAAGGAAGAACAGAAACCAAAAAACTCAGATCGCCAAAATCGCCCAGAGAAAAAGTCAACAAGTCAAAGCCCCAAATGTACAGATAGTTACATCCTTTTTGATCAGATATCTTATGGCCTTCCTTCCTCAATTCGGATGCCCAAAAATTCAAATGCACCGATAGTTACGTCCATTAAAACTCGATTCTTTTCTTGTGTACGAATCTCTATATGACTGTCGCACTGTTATTCCGATTACCGTTCGATCACCTTCATATCCTTTATCTGAGTCTGTTGCATGATCAGATATCTTATGGCTTTCCGGTTCCTCAATTCGGATGCCCGAAACTTCAAATGCACCGATAGTTACGTCCTTTAAAACTCGAGTCTTTTCTTGTGTACGAATCTCTATATAATTGTCGCATCGTGAGTCCGATTACCGTTCGATCAACTTCATATCCATTTTCTGAGTCTGTAGCATGATCAGATATCTTATGGCCTTCCAGTTCCTCAATTCGGATGCCCAAAACTTCAAATGTACCGATTGTTACGTCCTTTAAAACTCGAGTCTTTTCTTGTGTACTAATCTCTTTATGATTGTCGCATCGTGAGTCCGATTACCGTTCGATCACCTTCGTATCCTTTATCTGAGTCTGTTGCATGATCAGATATCTTATGACCTTCCAGTTCCTCAATTCGGATGCCCAAAAATTCAAAGACACCGATAGTTACGTCCATTAAAACTCGATTATTTTCTTGTGTACGAATCTCTATATGACTGTCGCACTGTTATTCCGATTACCGTTCGATCAGCTTCATATCCTTTATCTGAGTCTGTTGCATGATCAGATAACTTATGGCTTTCCCGTTCCTCAATTCGGATGCCCGAAACTTCAAATGCACCGATAGTTACGTCCTTTAAAACTCGAGTCTTTTGTTGTGTACGAATCTCTATCTGATTGTCACATCGTGAGTCCGATTACCTTTCGATCAGCTTCATATCCTTTATCCGAGTCTGATGCATGATCAGATATCTTATGGCTTTCCCGTTCCTCAATTCGGATGCCCGAAACTTCAAATGCACCGATAGTTACGTCCTTTAAAACTAGAGTCTTTTCTTGTGTACTAATCTCTTTATGATTGTCGCATCGTGAGTCCGATTACCGTTCGATTACCTTCGTATCCTTTATCTGAGTCTGTTGCATGAACAGATATCTTATGACCTTCCAGTTCCTCAATTCGGATGCCCAAAAATTCAAATGCACCGATAGTTACGTCCATTAAAACTCGATTCTTTTCTTGTGTACGAATCTCTATATGACTGTCGCATTGTTATTCGGATTGCCGTTCGATCAGCTTCATATCCTTTATCTGAGTCTGTTGCATGATCAGATATCTTATGGCTTTCCCGTTCCTCAATTCGGATGCCCGAAACTTCAAATGCACCGATAGTTACGTCCTTTAAAACTCGAGTCTTTTCTTGTGTACGAGTCTCTTTATGATTGTCGCATCGTGAGTCCGATTACTGTTCGATCACCTTCATATCCCTTATCTGAGTTTGTTGCTTGATCTGATATCTTCTGGCCTTCGAGTTCCTCAATTCGGATGCCCAAAACTTCATATGTACCGATAGTTATGTCCTTTAAAACTCGATTCTTTTCTTGTGTACGAATCTCTATATGATTGTCGCACTGTTATTCTGATTTACCGTTCGATCAGCTTCATATCCTTTATCTGAGTCTGTTGCATGATCAGATATCTTATGGCTTTTGCGTTCCTTAATTCGGATGCCCAAAACGTCAAATGCACCGATAGTTACGTCCTTTAAAACTCGAGTCTTTTCTTGTGTACGAATCTCTATATGATTGTCGCATCGTGAGTCCGATTACTGTTCGACCACCTTCATATCCTTTATCTGAGTCTGTTGCATGATCAGATGTCTAATGGCTTTCCCGTTCCTAAATTCAGATGCCCGAAACTTCAAATTCACCGTTAGTTACGTCCTTTCAAACTCGAGTCTTTTCTTGTGTACGAATCTCTATATGATTGTTGCATCGTGAGTCCGATTACCGTTCAATCACCTTCATATCTTTTATTTGAGTGTGTTGCATGATCAGATATCTTATGGCCTTCCAGTTCCTCAATTCGGATGCGCAAAAATTCAAATGCACCGATAGTTACGTCCATTAAAACTCGATTCTTTTCTTGTGTACGAATCTCTATATGACTGTCGCACTGTTATTCCGATTACCGTTCGATCAGCTTCATATCCTTTATCTGAGTCTGTTGCATGATCAGATATCTAATGGCTTTCCCGTTCCTCAATTCGGATGCCCGAAACTTCAAATGCACCGATAGTTACGTCCTTTAAAACTCGAGTCTTTTCTTGTGTACGAATCTCTATATGATTGTCGCATCGTGAGTCCGATTACCGTTCGATCAACTTCATATCCTTTATCTGAGTCTGTAGCATGATCAGATATCTTATGGCCTTCCAGTTCCTCAATTCGGATGCCCAAAACTTCAAATGTACCGATTGTTACGTCCTTTAAAACTCGAGTCTGTTGTTGTGTACGAATCTCTATGTGATTGTCGCATCGTGAGTCCGATTACCTTTTGATCAGCTTCATATCCTTTATCTGAGTCTGTTGCATGATCAGATATCTTATGGCTTTCCCGTTCCTCAATTTAGATGCCCAAAACTTCAAATTCACCGATAGTTACGTCCTTTAAAACTCGAGTCTTTTCTTGTGTACGAATCTCTATATGATTGTAGCATCGTGAGTCCGATTACCGTTCGATCACCTTCATATCCTTTATCTGAGTCTGTTGCATGATCAGATATCTTATAGCCTACCAGTTCCTCAATTCGGATGCCCAAAACTTCAAATGTACCGTTTGTTACGTCCTTTAAAACTCGAGTCATTTGTTGTGTACGAATCTCTATGTGATTGTCGCATCGTGAGTCCGATTACCTTTCGATCAGCTTCATATCCTTTATCTGAGTTTGTTGCATGATCAGATAACTTATGGCTTTCCCGTTCCTCAATTCGGATGCCCGAAACTTCAAATGCACCGATAGTTACGTCCTTTAAAACTCGAGTCTTTTGTTGTGTACGAATCTCTATGTGATTGTCGCATCGTGAGTCCGATTACCATTCGATCAGCTTCATATCCTTTATCCGAGTCTGATGCATGCTCAGATATCTTATGGCTTTTCCGTTCCTCAATTCGGATGCCCGAAACTTCAAATGCACCGATAGTTACGTCCTTTAAAACTAGAGACTTTTCTTGTGTACTAATCTCTTTATGATTGTCGCATCGTGAGTCCGATTACCGTTCGATCACCTTCGTATCCTTTATCTGAGTCTGTTGCATGATCAGATATCTTATGACCTTCCAGTTCCTCAATTCGGATGCCCAAAAATTCAAATGCACCGATAGTTACGTCCATTAAAACTCGATTCTTTTCTTGTGTACGAATCTCTATATGACTGTCGCACTGTTATTCCGATTACCGTTCGATCAGCTTCATATCCTTTATCTTAGTCCGTTGCATGATCAGATATCTTATGGCTTTCCCGTTCCTCAATTCAGATGCCCGAAACTTCAAATTCACCGATATTTACGTCCTTCAAAACTCGAGTCTTTTCTTGTGTACGAATCTCTATATGATTGTCGCATCGTGAGTCCGATTACCGTTCGATCACCTTCGTATCCTTTATCTGAGTCTGTTGCATGATAAGATATCTTATGGTCTACCAGTTCCTCAATTCGGATGCCCAAAACTTAAAATGCACCGATTGTTACGTCCTTTAAAACTCGAGTCTTTTGTTGTGTACGAATCTCTATGTGATTGTCGCATCGTGAGTCCGATTACCTTTCGATCAGCTTCATATCCTTTATCTGAGTCTGTTGCATGATCAGATATCTTATGGCTTTCCCGTTCCTCAATTCGGATGCCCGAAACTTCAAATGCACCGATAGTTACGTCCTTTAAAACTCGAGTCTTTTGTTGTGTACGAATCTCTATGTGATTGTCGCATCGTGAGTCCGATTACCTTTCGATCAGCTTCATATCCTTTATCTGAGTCTGATGCATGATCAGATATCTTATGGCTTTCCCGTTCCTCAATTCGGATGCCCGAAACTTCAAATGCACCGATAGTTACGTCCTTTAAAACTCGAATCTTTTCTTGTGTAGTAATCTCTTTATGATTGTCGCATCGTGAGTCCGATTACCGTTCGATCACCTTCGTATCCTTTATCTGAGTCTGTTGCATGATCAGATATCTTATGGCCTTCCAGTTCCTCAATTCGGATGCCCAAAACTTCAAATGTACCGATAGTTACGTCCATTAAAACTCGAGCCTTTTCTTATGTACGAATCTCTATATGATTGTCGCATCGTGAGTCCGATTACCGTTCGATCACCTTCATATCCCTTATCTGAGTCTATTGCATGATCAGATATCTTATGGCCTTCCAGTTCCTCAATTCGGATGCCCAAAACTTCAAATGTACCGATTGTTACGTCCTTTAAAACTCGAGTCTTTTCTTGTGTACGAGTCTCTATATGATTGTCGCATCGTGAGTCGGATTACCGTTCGATTACCTTCATATCCCTTATCTGAGTTTGTTGCATGATCTGATATCTTCTGGCCTTCCAATTCCTCAATTCGGATGCCCAAAACATCAAATGTACCGATAGTTACGTCCTTTAAAACTCGATTCTTTTCTTGTGTACGAATCTCTATATGATTGTCGCACTGTAATTCCGATTACCGTTCGATCAGCTTCATATCCTTTATCTTAGTCTGTTGCATGATCAGATATCTTATGGCTTTCCCGTTCCTTAATTCGGATGCCCAAAACTTCAAATGCACCGATAGTTACGTCCTTTAAAACTCGAGTCTTTTCTTGTGTACGAATCTCTATATGATTGTCGCATCGTGAGTCCGATTACCGTTCAATCATCTTCATATCCTTTATCTGATTCTGTTGCATGATCAGAAGTTTTATGGCTTTCCCGTTCCTCAATTCAGATGCCCGAAACTTCAAATTCACCGATAGTTACGTCCTTTAAAACTCGAGTCTTTTCTTGTGTACGAATCTCTATATGATTGTCGCATCGTGAGTCCGATTACCGTTCAATCACCTTCATATCCTTTATCTGAGTGTGTTGCATGATCAGATATCTTATGGCCTTCCAGTTCCTCAATTCGGATGCCCAAAATTCAAATGCACCGATAGTTACGTCCATTAAAACTCGATTCTTTTCTTGTGTACGAATCTCTATATGACTGTCGCACTGTTATTCCGATTACCGTTCGATCAGCTTCATATCCTTTATCTGAGTCTGTTGCATGATCAGATATCTTATGGGTTTCCCGTTCCTCAATTCGGATGCCCGAAACTTCAAATGCACCGATAGTTACGTCCTTTAAAACTCGAGTCTTTTCTTGTGTACGAATCTCTATATGATTGTCGCATCGTGAGTCCGATTACCGTTCGATCAACTTCATATCCTTTATCTGAGTCTGTAGCTTGATCAGATATCTTATGGCCTTCCAGTTCCTCAATTCGGATGCCCAAAACTTCAAATGTACCGATTGTTACGTCCTTTAAAACTCGAGTCTTTTCTTGTGTACGAATCTCTATATGATTGTCGCATCGTGAGTCCGATTACCGTTCGATCACCTTCGTATCCTTTATCTGAGTCTGTTGCATGATCAGATATCTTATGGCCTTCCAGTTCCTCAATTCGGATGCCCAAAACTTCAAATGTACCGATTGTTACGTCCTTTAAAACTCGAGTCTTTTCTTGTGTACGAGTCTCTTTATGATTGTCGCATCGTGAGTCCGATTACCGTTCGATCACCTTCATATCCCTTATCTGAGTTTGTTGCATGATCTGATATCTTCTGGCCTTCGAGTTCCTCAATTCGGATGCCCAAAACTTCATATGTACCGATAGTTATGTCCTTTAAAACTCGATTCTTTTCTTGTGTACGAATCTCTATATGATTGTCGCACTGTTATTCCGATTTACCGTTCGATCAGCTTCATATCCTTTATCTGAGTCTGTTGCATGATCAGATATCTTATGGCTTTCCCGTTCCTTAATTCGGATGCCCAAAACGTCAAATGCACCGATAGTTACGTCCTTTAAAACTCGCGTCTTTTCTTGGGTACGAATCTCTATATGATTGTCGCATCGTGAGTCCGATTACCGTTCAATCACCTTCATATCCTTTATCTGAGTGTGTTGCATGATCAGATATCTTATGGCCTTCCAGTTCCTCAATTCGGATGCCCAAAATTCAAATGCACCGATAGTTACGTCCATTAAAACTCGATTCTTTTCTTGTGTACGAATCTCTATATGACTGTCGCACTGTTATTCCGATTACCGTTCGATCAGCTTCATATCCTTTATCTGAGTCTGTTGCATGATCAGAAATCTTATGGGTTTCCCGTTCCTCAATTCGGATGCCCGAAACTTCAAAGGCACCGATAGTTACGTCCTTTAAAACTCGAGTCTTTTCTTGTGTACGAATCTCTATATGATTGTCGCATCGTGAGTCCGGTTACCGTTCGATCAACTTCATATCCTTTATCTGAGTCTGTAGCTTGATCAGATATCTTATGGCCTTCCAGTTCCTCAATTCGGATGCCCAAAACTTCAAATGTGTCGATTGTTACGTCCTTTAAAACACGAGTCTTTTCTTGTGTACGAATCTCTATATGATTGTCGCATCGTGAGTCCGATTACCGTTCGATCACCTTCGTATCCTTTATCTGAGTCTGTTGCATGATCAGATATCTTATGGCCTTCCAGTTCCTCAATTCGGATGCCCAAAACTTCAAATGTACCGATTGTTACGTCCTTTAAAACTCGAGTCTTTTCTTGTGTACGAGTCTTTTTATGATTGTCGCATCGTGAGTCCGATTACCGTTCGATCACCTTCATATCCCATATCTGAGTTTGTTGCATGATCTGATATCTTCTGGCCTTCGAGTTCCTTAATTCGGATGCCCAAAACTTCATATGTACCGATAGTTATGTCCTTTAAAACTCGATTCTTTTCTTGTGTACGAATCTCTATATGATTGTCGCACTGTTATTCCGATTTACCGTTCGATCAGCTTCATATCCTTTATCTGAGTCTGTTGCATGATCAGATATCTTATGCCTTTCCCGTTCCATAATTCGGATGCCCAAAACGTCAAATGCACCGATAGTTACGTCCTTTAAAACTCGAGTCTTTTCTTGTGTACGAATCTCTATATGATTGTCGCATCGTGAGTCCGATTACCGTTCGACCACCTTCATATCCCTTACCTGTGTCTGTTGCATGATCAGATGTCTTTTGGCTTTCCCGTTCCTCAATTCAGATGCCCGAAACTTCAAATTCACCGATAATTACGTCCTTTAAAACTCGAGTCTTTTCTTGTGTACGAATCTCTATATGATTGTCGCATCGTGAGTCCGATTACCGTTCGATCAACTTCGTATCCTTTATCTGAGTCTGTAGCATGATCAGATATCTTATGGCCTTCCTGTTCCTCAATTCGGATGCCCAAAACTTCAAATGTACCGATTGTTACGTCCTTTAAAACTCGAGTCTTTTCTTGTGTACAAATCTCTACGTCATTGTCGCATTGTTAGTCCGATTACCGTTTGATCAGCTTCATATCCTTTATCTGAGTCTGTTGCATGATCAGATATCTTATGGCTTTCTCGTTCCTCAATTCAGATGCCCGAAACTTCAAATTCACCGATAGTTACGTCCTTAATACTCGAGTCTTTTCTTGTGTACGATTCTCTATATGATTGTCGCATCGTGAGTCCGATTACCGTTCGATCACCTTCATATCCTTTATCTGAGTCTGTTGCATGATCAGATATCTGATGGCCTACTAGTTCCTCAATTCGGATGCCCAAAACTTCAAATGTACCGATTGTTACGTCCTTCAAAACTCGAGTCTTTTGTTGTGTACGAATCTCTATGTGATTGTCGCATCGTGAGTCCGATTACCGTTCGATCACCTTCATATCCTTTATCTGAGTCTGTTGCATGATCAGATATCTTATGGCCTACCAGTTCCTCAATTCGAATGCCCAAAACTTCAAATATACCGATTGTTACGTCCTTTAAAACTCGAGTCTTTTGTTGTGTACGAATCTCTATGTGATTATCGCATCGTGAGTCCGATTACCTTTCGATCAGCTTCATATCCTTTATCTGAGTCTGTTTTATGATCAGATAACTTATGGCTTTCCCGTTCCTCAATTCGGATGCCCGAAACTTCAAATGCACCGATAGATACGTCCTTTAAAACTCGAGTCTTTGTTGTGTACGAATCTCTATGTGATTGTCGCATCGTGAGTCCGATTACCGTTCGATCACCTTCATATCCCTTATCTGAGTTTGTTGCATGATCTGATATCTTCTGGCCTTCGAGTTCCTCAATTCGGATGCCCAAAACTTCATATGTACCGATAGTTATGTCCTTTAAAACTCGATTCTTTTCTTGTGTACGAATCTCTATATGATTGTCGCACTGTTATTCCGATTTACCGTTCGATCAGCTTCATATCCTTTATCTGAGTCTGTTGCATGATCAGATATCTTATGGCTTTCCCGTTCCTTAATTCGGATGCCCAAAACGTCAAATGCACCGATAGTTACGTCCTTTAAAACTCGCGTCTTTTCTTGGGTACGAATCTCTATATGATTGTCGCATCGTGAGTCCGATTACCGTTCAATCACCTTCATATCCTTTATCTGAGTGTGTTGCATGATCAGATATCTTATGGCCTTCCAGTTCCTCAATTCGGATGCCCAAAATTCAAATGCACCGATAGTTACGTCCATTAAAACTCGATTCTTTTCTTGTGTACGAATCTCTATATGACTGTCGCACTGTTATTCCGATTACCGTTCGATCAGCTTCATATCCTTTATCTGAGTCTGTTGCATGATCAGAAATCTTATGGGTTTCCCGTTCCTCAATTCGGATGCCCGAAACTTCAAAGGCACCGATAGTTACGTCCTTTAAAACTCGAGTCTTTTCTTGTGTACGAATCTCTATATGATTGTCGCATCGTGAGTCCGGTTACCGTTCGATCAACTTCATATCCTTTATCTGAGTCTGTAGCTTGATCAGATATCTTATGGCCTTCCAGTTCCTCAATTCGGATGCCCAAAACTTCAAATGTGTCGATTGTTACGTCCTTTAAAACACGAGTCTTTTCTTGTGTACGAATCTCTATATGATTGTCGCATCGTGAGTCCGATTACCGTTCGATCACCTTCGTATCCTTTATCTGAGTCTGTTGCATGATCAGATATCTTATGGCCTTCCAGTTCCTCAATTCGGATGCCCAAAACTTCAAATGTACCGATTGTTACGTCCTTTAAAACTCGAGTCTTTTCTTGTGTACGAGTCTTTTTATGATTGTCGCATCGTGAGTCCGATTACCGTTCGATCACCTTCATATCCCATATCTGAGTTTGTTGCATGATCTGATATCTTCTGGCCTTCGAGTTCCTTAATTCGGATGCCCAAAACTTCATATGTACCGATAGTTATGTCCTTTAAAACTCGATTCTTTTCTTGTGTACGAATCTCTATATGATTGTCGCACTGTTATTCCGATTTACCGTTCGATCAGCTTCATATCCTTTATCTGAGTCTGTTGCATGATCAGATATCTTATGCCTTTCCCGTTCCATAATTCGGATGCCCAAAACGTCAAATGCACCGATAGTTACGTCCTTTAAAACTCGAGTCTTTTCTTGTGTACGAATCTCTATATGATTGTCGCATCGTGAGTCCGATTACCGTTCGACCACCTTCATATCCCTTACCTGTGTCTGTTGCATGATCAGATGTCTTTTGGCTTTCCCGTTCCTCAATTCAGATGCCCGAAACTTCAAATTCACCGATAATTACGTCCTTTAAAACTCGAGTCTTTTCTTGTGTACGAATCTCTATATGATTGTCGCATCGTGAGTCCGATTACCGTTCGATCAACTTCGTATCCTTTATCTGAGTCTGTAGCATGATCAGATATCTTATGGCCTTCCTGTTCCTCAATTCGGATGCCCAAAACTTCAAATGTACCGATTGTTACGTCCTTTAAAACTCGAGTCTTTTCTTGTGTACAAATCTCTACGTCATTGTCGCATTGTTAGTCCGATTACCGTTTGATCAGCTTCATATCCTTTATCTGAGTCTGTTGCATGATCAGATATCTTATGGCTTTCTCGTTCCTCAATTCAGATGCCCGAAACTTCAAATTCACCGATAGTTACGTCCTTAATACTCGAGTCTTTTCTTGTGTACGATTCTCTATATGATTGTCGCATCGTGAGTCCGATTACCGTTCGATCACCTTCATATCCTTTATCTGAGTCTGTTGCATGATCAGATATCTGATGGCCTACTAGTTCCTCAATTCGGATGCCCAAAACTTCAAATGTACCGATTGTTACGTCCTTCAAAACTCGAGTCTTTTGTTGTGTACGAATCTCTATGTGATTGTCGCATCGTGAGTCCGATTACCGTTCGATCACCTTCATATCCTTTATCTGAGTCTGTTGCATGATCAGATATCTTATGGCCTACCAGTTCCTCAATTCGAATGCCCAAAACTTCAAATATACCGATTGTTACGTCCTTTAAAACTCGAGTCTTTTGTTGTGTACGAATCTCTATGTGATTATCGCATCGTGAGTCCGATTACCTTTCGATCAGCTTCATATCCTTTATCTGAGTCTGTTTTATGATCAGATAACTTATGGCTTTCCCGTTCCTCAATTCGGATGCCCGAAACTTCAAATGCACCGATAGATACGTCCTTTAAAACTCGAGTCTTTGTTGTGTACGAATCTCAATGTGATTGTCGCATCGTGAGTCCGATTACCTTTCGATCAGCTTCATATCCTTTATCTGAGTCTGATGCATGATCAGATATCTTATGGTTTTCCCGTTCCTCAATTCGGATGCCCGAAACTTCAAATGCTCCGATAGTTACGTCCTTTAAAACTCGAGTCTTTTCTTGTGTACTAATCTCTTTATGAATGTCACATCGTGAGTCCGATTACCGTTCGATCACCTTCGTATCCTTTTTTTTTTTTTTGGTAAAGGAGTCGGCACTCCGGTAAATATTATAAACCACAAAAAAATATGTACAATCAAACCGGCTTTATGGACTTTACAAAATAAACCTATAAACTATAGTCCATAAAGCCCATACAATCCAAAACAAACCACTAAACACCACTATCACAAACCACTAGCCATAATCTAAACATTCAGAAACCCAACCCCAATGCCCACTAACTCTAAAAGCCCATACAATCATAGCCCACACCCTAACAAGCCCAAAATCAATACTGAAGTCTTCATACAGCATCCATATCTTCGATCCATTATACATCATCACTTTGTCTCTATCATTGCCTGTCTTCAGTCTCTCAATACAGCATTCCAGCTCAAATTGACTCCATCTTCTGTTGAATTCACGCTGAACCAGTAGACCCTTAAACATTTCATTCCAAACCGCTGCTCTTGAATCTTTAACAACCATGTAGAACTTCAACATATCTTTCCAGCAGCAGCAAACACTCCATCCCTTAAAACTGGTAAGACCAATCCAGCATCCATTAAACAGACCCAACCCAGACCCCATTACAACCATAACAACACAACTCAAATGATAAACCATATCACCCAACCCATTTAAAACCACATCCCATAATAGACCAACAAAAATAGACTCAAAACCTAATCTAAAATCAAGAAACAGGTTAAGAAACGAAATCATAATATCATAGGTTCCCCATCTTTGCTTGGTACTAGAAAATATAAAACACTTTGGGGTGGAAATCAATGTCCTAATAGCAAAGATGGTGTCCATCCTTATCTCTCCAGGTGTAATGCTCCCCTTGAGCTCAGTATATCCTAACCACCAATTATACAACGCAGAACCAGGCCTATTTCCATAGATAGAAACAGAACCCAGCAGAATAGACTCACACAACACCATACCAAGAACAGAACAGAAACAAAAGGAAGGCTTAAAAGCCCAGATCTCTACCCAAACGCTTTTAGTACTCCTTATTCCTGCAAGTTCCCATATATGTGACCCATTCCCTCCCATAGGCAAGTGCCTAGACAGACTGACCGACTCAGACCTCAAATGAAACAGGCTCAACAAAAACCATTTACAAGTATAGGTTCCTGACCAGTGATTAGTGCTAAAAATAAAAAATTTATGAAAGAGAATAATGTCCTAAAACCACTGATCAGATCCATCCTTATCTCTCCAAGGTGTATGCTTTCTCCAAGCCTCAACAATCCTAAAATCCCCTTTAACCAGGCAGAACTGGAATCAGTTTCAATAAGAAACATGAAATCCAGCAGAACATTTTTGAAAAAAAGACTATATACACAAACCCATTTTTGAGATAAAAAAGGAAGCTTTAACAGCCAGATTTCTACCCATACGCTTATAGTTCTCCAGATTACAGCAAGTTCCCATTTATAAAAACCCTCCCCCCCACTAGGCAAGTGCCTATAATCACAGACCCAATATGACTCAGAAATGAAAAGGCTCAACGAAATCAACTGAATAACAAGGTTTTCCAGCCAGTGGAAGGTGCTACAAAATACAAAATTTGGGGTGGAAAAACATGTCCTAAGTCCACTGGCTAGATCCATCCTTATAGCTCCCGGTGTGTGGCTTACTCCAAGCCCAAAAATTCCTAAATCTCCATACACACACGCAGAACTAATACCTTCCACAAAACCAGTAAAAGGTATCAGCAGAGGTTTTAAGATAAAAACAAACCAGACCATTTCTTTTACAGAATCAGAATAAAAAACAGGAAGCTTTAAAGCCAGATTTCTACCCATACGCTTTTTGTACACCTTATTACAGCAAGTTCCCAAAGATATAATCCCACCCACCCCATAGGCCAAGGCCCAAAAGTATAGACAGACACATACCAACAAGAGAACAGGCTCAACAAATGTTCATAACAAACACGGGTTCTTAACCAGTGGCTGGAACTAGAAAACAAAACAAAAATCAAGAAGAACCAGATCCTAAAGCCACTGGTTAAATCCAACCAAACGCCTCCCAGTTTAAAGCTGACTCCCAGCCATCTTAATCCTAGTTCTCCCAGAGATTTGGCACAGATGCTTATCAAGAAAAGCATCAGATCAGTTAAAAAATCAAAAAAATAAAGTTTTGAGAAAACACAGGAAGGTTCCAAGAACCTGATCACTACCCAAACGGACTTTAGTCTCCAGATTACTGCAAATTCCCCATATAAAACCCCCCCAGTTCCAAAAAAATCAATACAACCCAGCCCAATATTCCAACCCAAACCACCATAAACCTTTACAACCCTCTCCTTACCCCTGCTACCTTCAAACAACCCCACTCCCCACTCAACCCCATACCACCTACTCCCTATTATCATTATTATCAAGATCATCCACATACTTAATATTCCATACAGAACTCACTAAAACATCCCTCTGGTCAGCCTTAAACTTCATACCAGCCAGCTTAAGCTGGACAGTATCCTGCACCTGTGAACAGATTACCCTAACAGACCTCTTTTTATTATTAAAAAGTCTGTTGTTTCTTTCCTGCCACACAGTATAAACAGTAGCAGCCAAAACCAATCTCTGAATCCTTCCCCACACAGATTTGCCAACATTCATTTTACTAATATATCCCACTATCCCTTCCCAATCATCAGGCATCTTCTCCATCCTAGCTAAAACCTTCATTCTCCACCAAACCAATCTAGAGAACTCACAAGAGAAGAATAAATGGTTATGACTATCCTTACAATTCCCACACAAACTGCACTTAAGCACTTTTTTCACATTCCACCTTTCCATTCTATCCTGAGTAGGGAGCTTAAATTTAAATGCCAGCCAAGTAATAAAAGAATGTCTAGGTATATTATTACTAAACCATACAAACCTATGCCACTTAACCACCTCTCCCCCTCTAACCAGATCATCATACACCACCTTTGAAGAAAAAGCCACAAACTTATCCTTCTCATTAACCCATCCAAACTTATCAGTTCTACCCACATGTAGCACAGGCAAGCTTTCCTCAAAAAACCAAGAGTACTTAGCCCTCCATTCCTCAGGAACTTTCCACCCACTTTCCCCTACCAAATCAGCCACCTTTAACTTCAGATCAAAACCAGCAGCCCTAATGTCTCTCCTATTTATCAAATTAATAAGAGGACCTTTAGAATGCCATTTATCAAACCATGCATTAATCAGCTTCCCATCCCCTATTCTAGCAACACATTTATTCCTAAACATACTCCTGCACCCCAAAATTTGCTTCCAAGTCCATGAGTCAGCATTAGCTTCCTCAACCTCCCAGAAACTACACCCTCTTAGCTTATATGCATTAATCCACTGAACCCATAAAGATCCCTTGTTATTCAAAATATTCCAAATATGCTTAGCCATCAAAGCACAATTTCTCTCTTTCAGTCTAGTAATACCCAAACCCCCCTTACTCTTTTTAAAACATAGTTCATCCCACCCCACCTTTGCACATCCTTGCCTAAACTCCCCTTGGCACCATAAAAATCCTCTACATATCCTAATCACATCTTCCAGAATATTATCAGGGAGCATAAACAAAGAAGACCAGTAAACTGTCAAAGATGACAACACTGACTTCAATAACTGGACTCTACCAGCATAAGAAAGAAACTGGTTCTTCCAATCAGAAATTCTCCTCTTGACCTTGTCCAGTAACACTCCACAATCCTTCTGATATAACCTCTTGGAATCCAAAGGGATACCCAAATATTTCATAGGCAATCCCCCCACTCTAAACTGCAATAACTCCAATATATTCTTTTGAACCTCCAAATCCACATTACCAAACACAATCTCACTCTTCCCCAAATTTGGTCTCAGCCCTGAACATCCACCAAATTCCTCAAGAGCCTCCTTCATCACCTGAATAGACTTCACATCTGCATTACAAAAAATAAACAAATCATCAGCAAAACATAAATGAGTTAAATTTAACTTTTCACATTTCCAATGATACTTAAAATCCTTATTATTCCTAATTCTTCTTTTCATCATTAAATTCCACACCTCCATAACTAGAGTGAACAGATAGGGTGACATAGGGTCCCCTTGTCTCAGACCCTTCTCCCCCCTGAAATAACCATATAAATTCCCATTCAGGTTTAAAGAGTAAGACACTGTTCTGATACAAGTCATAACCCAGCCCACAAATTTACAAGGAAACCCAAACAGAATCAAGCACTGCTCCAAGAAGTCATGATCAACAGAATCATAAGCCTTCTGCAGATCCACCTTCATAGCCACCCTAGGGTACCCCCTCTTCCAGTCATAACCCTTAACCAATTCTTGAGCTAACAGGATATTATCACTTATTAATCTGCCTGGAACAAAAGCACTCTGAGCTTTATCAACCAAAGAATCTAATACCCTCATCAATCTATTGCAAATCACTTTGCTTATACACTTATAAATCACATTACAGCACGAAATAGGTCTGAATTCAGACACCACAGTAGGAGCAGCCACCTTAGGAACCAGAGAGATAACAGTAGCATTAATCTGTTTCAAGATCTTCCCAGTGTCAAAAAACTCCCTAACAGCCCCACAAATATCCCCCCCAATAATTTCCCAGGAAGCCTTAAAGAATTTAGCTGAAAACCCATCCGGGCCAGGTGCCTTATTATCATCAATCTGGAATAAAGCATTCTTGATTTCATCATTAGACACCTCAGCCAATAACCCTTCACCATACCTTTGATCCAATTTATTAACAAATAAATCCTCCCCTTCAACAATATCCACCACCCTCTCCTTCTTTCCCATCAACCCCATATAGAACTTAACAAAAGCATTCCCAATATTACCCTCTCTATACTCATTACCCTCACAATCAGAAATTTGATCCAGCTTACCCCTAACCTGCCTCTGCTTGACAGAATGAAAAAAATACTTATTATTTTGATCACCCACTTTCAACCAATGCATTTTAGATTTCTGCTTTAACATACACTCCTCATCCCTCAATGCCTCATTAAAGGCCTCTAAATATACTAACTCTTCCTGCCTTAGGTCAATATTATCAGGATTCATAGAAACTTCCTCCTGAACTTTCTCTAGTTCCACCCTAACCCTTTCCACTTTCCTAGTCAAATTCCCTTGCTGAAAATTAAGCTTCCTCAAAGGTTTCTTTAACCCCTTTAGCTTATTCACCACCCCAAACATCTTACATCCCCTCACCTCCAAGTTCCACCCCTCCCTCACAATAGGCAGAAACTCTTTTTTATCAACCAGAAAATTCCAAAACTTAAAAGGCTTTGGACTACTATCCTGAGAATCCACAAAAGACATCACCATGGGAGAATGATCAGAAGAGTAATAAGGCAAGAACTTCACTCCCACATTACAAAACACCTCCCTGAATTTGTCATTTCCCATAACTCTATCTAATTTCTCCATAATGCCATCAGCTTTCCCTGGCTTCTGATTCCAGGTATAAAACAGCCCAGAGCTAGGAAGATCATAAACATTCAAAGTGTCCACACACTCCTTAAACTCCTCCATCCCATAAATAGAAGTCCCCAAAGCAGTGTTTTTCTCATAAGGATCCAGGATAGCATTATAATCTCCCATAACAACCCAAGGATTATTAACAATAACACTAGAATGCCTAATCAAATCAGCCCACAACTCCCTTCTTCCAACAACATTAGTAACCCCATAAATGAAAGAACAAAAAAACCTATCTCCACCACCCAGAGGGCACACTAAGCAGTGAATAACCTGCTCCTTCTTTTGCAAAATCACCACATCCATAGCCCTACTATCCCATCCAATCACTATTCTAACCCAGCTACTACATTGATCAGCATTAGAACACCATTCCCAATTCCTCATAATTCCCTTACACACCCTATCAATCCCATTTTTAATAACTCTAGTCTCAACCAGCCCACACAACTTAACCCCATTATCACTAATCACCCTAGAAATCTGCCTTTGCTTAGAAGCACTAGACATGCCCCTAACATTCCAAGCTAGAGATCCAATCTTCATCTAAACAGGCACAGCAGCATCAGAATTCTTCATTCCAGAAGAATCCCCAGATTCATTTCCCATAACTTCAGCATCCTGCACCACAGAAACAACAGAAGCACTACTACCCCTATTGGCCTCCACCAGTTTAGAAAACATTAATTTATCCCATTGCTCAAAAAATACTTTAACTTGACCTATGTTCCATTTTCTCATAATTTCATTAGAAGGACAAGTTTTTGTAAGAACATAATGGGCAACCTCATTAAACTGAGCATCATTCATTTTAAAGTACCCAGATTTTACATTGACACTAGTTTCAATTTTATTCCTAATATCAGAATCCACATCCATATTCAAAACCTCATTAGAACAACCAACCTGACCAACCCCAGACCCCTTCTCAGACTCCCCAATAACATTCACCCTATTTTCACCAACCCCCCTCCCTTCACAGACTCCTTAACCAAAATCTCACTACTATTACCACCCCCAGACCCCTTCCCAGACTCATTTCCAACATTCCCCTGCTTACCAACCCCAGACCCTTCCCCAGACTTCTTAATCTGTTGCTTCTTAACAATGTTTCCCCCCTTAGCACTCCCAGAGGATTGCCCCACATTATCAGCTAAGATAGACTTCCCCTTATCATTACCATTATCACTATTACCCTCCCCCAACTCATCCCTTAATACAGCAAAAGTATTCTTAACATTAATATTATTATTATTATTATCATTCTTAACCACCCATTGCCTCCCCCCCATTAACATTCCCTTGATTTTTATTCCCCCCAATAATACCCCCTTGACCCCCCTGACCTCTATTTCCAGCATTCCCACCATTAGAAGCCCCCTGATTACCCAGCCCTCTATTCCCATTATTTCTCCCATTAGAATTCCCTCCCTGATTTCTATCAATCCCATTACCCTGAAACCCCCCTCTCTTATTACCACCATTATTAACCACCCTATTCCTCCTACCCACCATTTGATACCCCTCTGCATCAACCCCAGAAACAGGGAAATCAGCTTGACTTGCCTGATACAATTCTTTAAGGAGCTGTTCAGTTTTGCCAGCCACCTCTTCAGCAGTCAACACTCTATTCTTACACCCTTCATAATCATGACCAAACACTTTACATGCAGAACATTTCTTAATCTTCACCTGATATTCCACTCTAACCTTCTGAATAAAAGCAGCCTTGCCAACATCAGGGGGATAGTAAGCATTAACAAACTCAGGTAACACCTTATCAGCTTTTACCTCAACCAACACTCTAGCAAAACCAGCCATACCCTCCTTTTTATTACACCTCATAGCTGTCACCTTATCCAACATAATAGGATCACCAATACAACTCATCATACTACTTAAACTCTCTCTATTCCACAACTCCATAGGCATATTAGGAACTGTAACCCAGATAGGAATGGAACTGGGCTCTACCCTTTCCAAATTAACTCCCACCTCCCATTTCCTAATGCACAGAGGAACATCATTAATCAACCAGGGGCCCTTGTTAATAGTTTCCATCATACCCACTTCAGACTTAAACTTAAAGAAGAATATACCACTCCCATTGGAAGAAACCTCAACCAATCCATACTTCTTCCACATCCTAAACAAATGGTACCTGACCATACCAATAGAAAGAAATTGCCCAACACTATAGCCATATAGATAAGTGCGATAAGCAGCTCTAGCCTCCATCAGTTTCTCAGGTTTAATCACTGCCACTACTTCTCCTGATTCCAGTACCTTAGGAGGAACAAATGCCATTTTAGTCTCCAATACTTCCAATGATTTATCCCTAGCCATATCAGCAAAAGAAGCAACTGGCTTCCCTTTATCATTCCCACCCTCACCTTCATTCACAGCATTAAACACCACATCCCCTGTCTCAACCCCTGTACTCATGATCGATTTTGGAATAGGTTTTAATTTGCTAATAAAAGGCATATCCTCCTTGGTAACTTTATAAGGACCCATCTTAGCAGATGTCTTACTGATCAGCTTCTTCATAGAAGGAGTCTTCAATATTCCCCTCCAAGGCAACCTAGTAGTAATGTCACCCTTTTTAACTACTTCCTCACCTCCCTCCTCCATAGTTTCACCCTCCTCATTACCCTTTACTTCAGTCCCCTTCTCATCTTTCTCCTCCTTAGCTTCCTCTTCTTTATCCTTAACCTTAGTACTGCCACCCCCCAAAGTAATGTTACCCTCCTCATCAACAGTAACCTTACTCCCAGCCCCAGGACTGTAAGACCACTGCTGATTAGAAACCGACAACTGCAACCTTAACTCATTTGCTTTCCCCTCATCCACATTATTATTCTTCCTTCCCACTTTCAACTTAACAGGGGCAACATTAGAGTTACCCTCATTAACCACCCCCAGTACCTCCTGAGCAGACACTAACTCAGGCAAAATCTCATCACTCTCCCCTAATCCAAAATCACTCTCAATTCTCACATAATTACCTTCTCCCCAAAGAACTTTCCTGGAGTTCATATAAGTATTCTCATTCCTAATAGATCTCTTTTTCCTCTTCTCCAGGAATACAAAGTTAGCCCCCAAACCAGATTCAAAAACATTAGAATTAACATCCAATTGAGCAACCAAACCCCCTTTACTCTCATCCTTCATCATAACATCATTATCAGCAGAACAGTTAGACAAACAGCTTCCATACCCCAGCCTACTCATAAACCCAGCAACAACTTGCATAATAAGCCCATATCTCCCAGCCAGCTTACTAGCAAATGACAACCCCCTACCCGCAATCTCATCTTCAACCATACGATTAACAGTTTCCAATTTACCCAACCCAGCCAGCTTAATAATAGGTAACGTTTCATTCATCAACCGATGTTTCCAATTATCACCAAACAGAGTAACAAATAAACTCACCACATCAGGACTGAAAATAAGGGAATCCTTCTTACCAGACATAAAACGATTAAGGATAACCTGCTCCGAAGTCACCTTCCCCTCAACTTCCGATGACATAGAAGCTTCCTTCTCATTAGTACACAAAATATCAGGAGGACCCTTAGGAGGGGGCTCCGTAATCGGAACCCTAGCTACCGGATCCATAGCTCACAACCGTAACAGAAGAACAAAGAACAGTAACAAAGAACAAACGAGCAAACAACGAAGAAGAAGAAAGGGTTAGAAGAGGCGGGAAAAGAGAAACACAGAAGAAAACCCCTGAATCGCCAAAATCGCCCAATTCAGAGAGAAAACCCTTTAGCTTAATATCCTTTACACCTTCGTATCCTTTATTTGAGTCTGTTGCATGATCAGATATCTTATGGCCTTCCAGTTCCTCAATTCGGATGCCCAAAACTTCAAATGTACCGATAGTTACGTCCTTTAAAAGTCGAGTCGTTTCTTGTGTACGATTCTCTTAATGATTGTCGCATCGTGAGTCCGATTACCGTTCGATCACCTTCATATCCTTTATCTGAGTCTGTTGCATGATCAGATATCTTATGGCCTTCCAGTTCTGTTAGAGGATGAATTTAACCGAAAACAGGATTATATGATCATACAAGTTACAAAACCTGGTGCGGAAACCCTAGCTTTAAACAAACTGATTATACTCAAATCAAAACACAATCAAAGTCATTTTCAAACGTTTTCATAGATTAACTTTTGCATAAACTTGATTACAATTGGTTTTAGGTTAATCTAGAACACACACAGACACTCTCAAACTATTCTGGAACCTGACCTCAAAACACACACAACTAATGACACCCTATACAATGCAAAAACACAATTTCTATTTATAGATACTGCACATTCGCCCACATGCACTGGTCGAATGTGGAAGACTTCCACATTCGCCCATATGCATGGTACGAATGTGTTCTTCTGTCAAGCTCCATTTCTACCTTCGCCCACTTCTGTCTTCCTTCGCCCATATTATCTTACCTTCGCCCAGATCAGTTCTACATTCTATCCATCAGCACACTAACACATGTTAATATCCAATCACTAGTCGCAAAACGCATCTACAAACTCCCCCTCGACTATTGATTGGATCGTTTTCTGTCTTCGTCCATGGCTTTATTTAACAACTTGATTCTGAGCTGTTTCTTCTGCTCTTTTGTCATTTCAGGCTCTAACCTTCTCTTCACCGGTTTTGACACATTCGCCATCTTCACCATCTTGCCAAGTTTGCCATCCAAATTGCTCCCAGCATTTATATCATATGCAAAGCAAACACCAACCACTTGAGTATATTTCTTTGCTTGATCTGCGTCATTCGGCTCATGATGAATCGGATTGTAAAAGAGCATGATGATATCTTCGAAAGTACAGTTTATCAACCACATAGGATCAAATACATGAACATGCTTGTATTTATCCTTTCCGTCTCTCAACACAATCACCGCTTCTGCTTTTCTCCAATCATAATACCAGAAGATAAAGTCAGCACTGAAATGTTGTGGCATGGGCATCAAAGGTATTTTCCTCATCACTTCAGGTGCCTTATATATCAAAGTAACCCGCTTCAGCTTGGTTCTGGGATCAATATCCCTATGCACTTTCCTACGGGGATATTGTGGCTTGAATCTACTCCATTTTGTTCTGCTTTCCCAAACCAGCTTGTCTGCGCACCAACCGACATGTGTATTAATAACTGAAGCACCCGACATAGGGAATCTGCATAAATCTCTGACCGCCCAGTACGGTAGAGTTAGCAAATCAATGAATCTGTAGAAGTACAAGATCCCTGATTCCCATTTGGCAGCTAGACACTTCAGCCTGCCTAAATATGTCCACCCGAGAGCTCTGCCCTTGAACTTAGCATTGTGAAATATATAAAAGTTTCCTTGAGCTTCAGGCTTCGGTCGGTTCTCATCCATTATTCTTAATTTCTTCAAATAATTCTTCAATTCATCAGATTTATTTGAAGATTCTGGCTTATCAGCTCCAAATACTTTCTCTACAAACTCTGCACTTCTTTGCTTGGCCTTCTTCTTCGCCGAAGTGTTTGGAATTTCAGTAAAATCAGGAAATACCACATCTTCATCATTTTGTCTGAAGTATTGTGGGTATTCCTCATGCGTTATGTCTTCAATTTCCACTTCTTCAAATTCAGGGGTATTCTTATCATCTGAGTGACTTCCAATATCCTTTTCAGGAATATGTGGAATCGACTCATCTACAATGAACTCCTCAAACGTTTTCCCTACCCTCTGTGCAAGTCCATCTAAAATCTCCTTTGCCACAGATGCAGGTACTTCCCCTTCTTCAAGATCAGGATCGTTATATTCCAATTCATATCTCATGTCGTCTGTTTGGAATATCTCAGCAAAACGACCTGTGAACTCAATGGTCCATTCTCTTCTTTCCAACGTGTCTTTGTACACTTGTTTAGCATCATCAGTCAAGGACCTCACCTTTTCATTCCAGAATATACTTTCATCTGAATCAACGTTCTCACCTTTCTTCTTTGAACTTGATTCTCCAGTATCTTTCTTTTTCTTTGAATGTGGTCTCTTTTCAAATGTAAACTTAGACGTATCATCTCCTCCATCATTATCATCATCACTACTACTATCATCTTCTTTTTGACTTCCCGATCCCTCTGCATCATCATCATCATCCTCCTTATCATCCTCATCATCACTCTTCTCCGATTCTTCATCATCCTCATCATCATCTTTCTCCTTATCTGACTCAGATGGTTCAAAATCAACCTGTTCTTCTTCTTTTTCTTTGTCTTCACCCTCCTTCAACTTGGGTGCAACATTGTACAGGTTATCAATCAATTCACTCAGGCGTTTATTCTCAGCCTTCAATTCTTTGTTGTCTTCTTTAATCAACTTTAGCCTGTTCTTGTTTCTTGAACATTTTCCTTCAAGCTTTTTATTCTTTGCTTCTAGCTTCTTTACTTTCTCATCAATCTCATCCTGATATGACTTTGAAGCTACCACAATCTGAAGCATCTTTTCTTCATTCTGCTTGAACTTGGCTATTTCAGCTTGTTGAGCCATAATCATCTTCATCATATCATCCATCTTCTTGTTCACCTGCTTCATAACATCATCATCCACAATGACTTTCTTGGATTTGGATCTAGATGGCTTAACTTCAGTTTCCTTTTCTTTCTGAGGCTTTCTAAACATGTCAAGTACATTATCCAGTGCAACATTGAATTCATCAACTGGTAATGTTTCTGCCTCTTTAGATTTCTTCTGTTTCTTGGCGACTGGTGAAGATAACTTTGATGACGTACCAGCTTCGGGTACTCTTTTGCCTCTCAAGAGTTGAGCTAACTCTTTCTCTCTCAGCTGCTTTGTACTTGTTTTCTTAGCCATGGTCTTGTGCTTAGGCTTGGGTAAGTTCACTACTACAGTCTCTCCTTCATTCAACTCGTCCATATTCAAACCTAAACCTTCATCTTCAGCATCAACAGACTTCTTGCTTTTCTCAGCTTCTTCAATAGATCTGTTTAATGATTCAGACTCACCAACCATAGTGGCCTTACGTTTGGTGGCCCGGACATTCTCAGCATCCGAATCCCATTGTTCTTCAACCTCTGTCTCCTCCGAATCCACTGATTCTTCATCCACCAAACTAGTACCTTTCTTAGCAGTTGATTTCTTTCTAACCACCTGTTGCTTTGAACTTTCCTGATCAGTCTTTCCCTTACCCTTCCCTTTGGCTCCGGGATTGACCACTTGCCTCTTCCTCTTAGTATTAGCATCAGCATATACTAAGGGATCATCGTTATCAGAATCACTATTAGGATGCCTAGCTGTATTCTTTCCTGGATCAGTGTAATCCTCTCTAGCTAAGGCTCCAAACAACCTTCTGTACGGTGGCCTTTCATTGTCTGGCACACCCTTGTATCCCTTCATTCTAACCAATGTACGAATGTTCATGTGATCTAGAGCAAGTATCTGTGTTGGATCTTTCCTCAGATTTGGATACTTGTGATCAAAGATCATCATCAGGAATCTTGGGTATAACATGAAATATTTCTTCTTTAACCCCTTCAGCATCTCCAACATATGATCCAATATCATTCCAGAAACGTTAAATGGTTTGTTGAGGGTCAACGCAACCATTAACGAACTCAAACTCTTCCTCATTACGTCATAGCCTCCACTAACACATCCAAACACATGAATGATGACGTGAGCAAAATATTTAAACTGCACACTCAGTTTCCCTTTGTACATTGAACCATCAGTAATGGTCCTTTGTATTTCATCCTGAGGAAACAAGCTTTCTGCTCAGTCCACGAAAGTTCTCTTGGATCTTCGCTTACTTCAAACTTTATCTGGAGTGCTTCTCTGATATCAGACTCTGTAATGAACATCTCCATATCTTGAATTTTGCTTCGTATAATGGTCTGATTATCCAAAAAGTCATACTTCGCATTGTTGTAAAAATCTTCAACTGTATCCTTGTAGATAATAGTTGGAGTAGCCAAAGCATACACTACTCTGCTTCTCTTCAAGAACTTGATTATGTCAGTAAACTCAACATTCTTCTCTACGTCCCCTAGATAAGCACATCAATTATGATTCTTCTCGAACGGCCATTCGCTTTTGCTCGACGATTCACCTTCTTGAACATTTTCTGGGACTGGATCTGGAACAACAGTCTCAATTGGAATTTCAACATTCTCTTGTTCTTCAGCCATCTGTACATCAAGATCAAAAATAAACGTCAAAACACGAATTCGACAAAAATTTAAAAATTTTAAGATTTTAGGGTTCTACATTCGCCCCTTTTATCAAGGTCGAATGTAAGTTTTTCTGGTCGAATGTAAAACTTTTTGGTCGAATGTGAAATGATATTATATAAAAATATACATTCGCCCATTTTGAAGTTCATTCGTCCAAACATTTTCCACCTTCGCCCAATCGAAGACCCGAAGGTGAATTTGTTCTTCCCCAAAATTCAAAAATTTTGCAAATCTGTTTTTAACACTTTGTTTCAACCATGTTCTAAATTGGCCGATTAAGACTCGTAGATAACCAATTGCCTTTAAAATTCATTCTACATCAGTTTTTAAAGACGAATTAGGTTTTTATGGTTTTAATCATTCAATCAATCATCTGTTGATGTTATAAACCTAATTCACTATACTATCTCCCCCTAAAACTGATGTTGAGTGAATGTCTATCAAAATTAAACATGAACAAACACTCTAAGATCATGAAATCTAAAACCCTAGGTCCGGTCATGAAAACGACGATTCCAGGCTCAATCTGTGTCCATTACCTGTAAAATTTGTATGGAAATGATCAGTAGAACGTAGTGAACAAAAGCCACAAGAAAAATTCAACAAAGCAACAAGGTTTTGTACTTAGTAAAAATTTTGAAAAATTTCGAATGAGAGGACGAATCTGCTATCAGCTTTATAAAGGCAGCTACATTCGCCCGTTTGGGGTGGACGAATGTGAGAGAATTCCACATTCGCCCCAAATGAATGGCACGAATGTAAAACTTGTTCACCCGAAAGTGGATTTTTATTAATAAACCCACATTCGTCCGTTTGAAACAGCCCGAAGGTAGAGATTTTTCCACATTCGACCCATTTAAGGGGCGAATGTGAAATGGAAAAATCTGAAAATTTTGCCAAATCACGAATTCGAATCCCGTTCAACATTTTTCAATCCGTTAAGCTTCCAAAACTCATATTTTCACATTTTGAATGATACAAAGCCCAGATGGTGTTGTCAAATCTCAGAAATTGACTATCAAGCATCCCCGGTTATCAAAAATAAAGCAGAAATGCAAAAATTTTGGATTTTTTGAAATTTTATCAAAACACACCTAAAATCTTTTTGGATTTTGTATCTTTTTGACAATAAAAGTAAATTGCATCAAAGTAAAATGCATCAAAGTAAATGAAAGCAGTAAACATTTTGTGATGTCCGGTAAGAGGATCATATCAGTTTTCTGAGAAATCTGATCACAGCGTTGATCTATTTGTTTAATATTATCATTAGAAACAGTATGTGACACGGCAATTGCTGATATTGTGGTCCACGTAAGCTCAACATGCAGACAATTACGCAATGCTTTAAAATGATACGAGTTAGGTGTATTAGACTAACACGATGTGGTGCCCACACACACGACATACTCCCGTATCAAGAAATTGCACAAAACTTCATCGTAACGCGTGATTATGCCAGAGTTATCCGTAAAAGTTACAAAGTATATAGCACAGAGGTGTACAGGTCAGCAATTGAATGCAGCAGAGTAACATGTGCATATACACTAGGTTGAGGCTGATATTAATCACTGATTTGCATCAGATGATCAATACGATGTAATAATGATCTTTGATCAATGAAAACATAAAGTTCCTCACTTCGGTAACTTCCGGTTTTGGCAATTAAGCTCTTTTAGCAAATATTCTGATAAAACTAGGTCCGTAAATCAATACGACAAAAGTTTATCAGAATATCCCGGATAACCATAACATAACGACCCGAAACCTCAGATTTTGGCAATCCTATCAAACGAAATTACGGTACTAAGACCATATGCCCATGAGGTGTTCAGCCACGAACGCGTAGCTCGTTATGTTTGTATCACTAATGCACGCAATATTTAGTCTACGAAGCCTATCAGCATATCACACGTATTCAACACACGCCTCATATACTATACAATTCTTTAGCCTGTGTCAGATCCCCACTGATGTACTGTCATTTCCTCTTTTTATCCAGGAAATCATTTTTGATTTTCTAATTTTTAGGTCTTTTTGAATTTTACAATGTTTTTGGTTTTTCTGGTAAAATGGCTCCCCCTAAAATAAAGAACATATTTTTGGGTTTTTAATTTTTCTGAAAAACAAAATAAAAACAAAAATTTGAAAGAAACAATCCACTCGAAAGCATCAACTTCTTTGAAGATTAAACAATCCCCTCGAAAGCATCAACTTCTTTGAGGATTACGATAGTAAAGAGAAATTCCCAATTAGCAAAGAGAAATTCCCAATTAGCAAAATATAAAAACTAAAAACTAAAAAAACGATAAACCGAGGTGCCGATTAGTCCTGTTTTTCCTTTATATTGTTTACTTTTAAAAGATATTCAAAGCGTGATCTGTCAAAAGCTTTTGTAAACAAATCTGCACGTTGGTAGTCAGTATGGATTTTGACCATATCAATCAATTCCTTAGCGTAACAATCACGGATAAAATGATATTTGATCCGGATATGTTTCGCTTTAGAATGATTTTCAGTATTTTTAGTTAATGCAATTGCGGCTTCGTTGTCACAGTGTATAGGGGTTTTAAGAAACTGCAAACCGTAATCCACCATCTGCTGTTGGATCCAGAGTACTTGCGAACAGCAACTCGAGGCTGCAATATACTCGGCTTCACAGGTAGATAGAGCCACGGAAGTCTGTTTCTTGCATTGCCAGGTGATTAACCTGCTCCCTAAAAACTGGCAACCAGCTGTAGTAGATTTGCTATCTTTATCACAGCCGCCCCAATCTGCATCACTAAAAGCAATAAAATCAAAATCATCATCATTAGGGTACCAAAGTCCTTTTGAGGGACAACCCTTCAGATATCTAAGGATACGCTTGACCGCCGTCAGATGACTTTGTTTCGGCTTCGATTGATAACGGGCACAGAGACACGTTGCATACATAATATCTGGTCGAGACGCCGTCAAATACATCAGAGATCCGATGATTGCTCTGTATGTAAATGGGTCCGTCAGCTCCCCCTTAGCGTCCACTCCAATCCCGTGATTGGGTTGAATCGGGGTATCCATCGGCTTAGAGTCCTCCATTTGGAACCGGCTCAAGATGTCGGAGACATATTTCGTCTGGTGAATGAAGATCCCGTCGGGTCTTTGGTCCACCTGCAAGCCTAGGAAAAACTGCATCTCCCCCATTGCGCTCATTTCGAACTTTTCCTGCATGACAGTTTCGAACTCCCTGCATAAAAGCTCGTTAGTTGAACCAAATATTATATCATCAACGTAAATCTGCACTAGAAGCAAATCATCTCCCGTCTTCTTCGTAAAGAGGGTGCAATCGACGAGGCCGCGCTTAAATCCTTTGGAGATGAGGTATGTACTTAACTCCTCGTACCATTGTCTCGGAGCCTGGTGCAAACCATATAGAGCTTTGTTCAGCACGTAGACCTTATCCCGGTGGATTGGGTCCTCAAAGCCTGGTGGCTGCCCGACATAAACCTCTTCCTTGACTTTCCCGTACAGAAATGCGCTTTTAACGTCCATTTGATAAACTTTGAATTTCTTGTATGAAGCAAACGCAAGGAACATCCGAATAGCTTCAATTCGTGCTACCGGTGCATAGATTTCGTTATAATCAATCCCTTCGATTTGATGGAAACCCTGCACGACCAATCTGGCTTTGTTACGAACAATAACCCCACGATCATCCTTCTTGCACTTAAACACCCATTTAGTGCCTATCTTCTTCCTATCCGGTGGCAAATCCGTGAGCGTCCAAACTCCCAATTTCTGGAATTGTAATAACTCCTCCTGCATAGCTTCCACCCAGGCATCATCCTTCAAAGCATCCTTGTATGTCCTTGGCTCTACCTGCGACACATAACACGCAAACGACCAATCATTTTGACTACCAGATTGTTGAATTTTGGCATATAATGCTAAAGCACCAAAACTCTCTGGTGAATTAACGCTTTTAAGCTGCCCTCTGGTCATAACACTGCTTCCAGGATCACCGATAACTTGCTCCAGCGGGTGAATACGATGAATCCGAGATTCCGGATAATCAGGTACAGTAACTCCCGTCTGAACAGTCAAGTTCTCTACAGCATCCAGATCATGACCCGTATTTGATGATGAAGCAACATCTGGAGTTGGAGTTGGGTTCACTGGCGGTGCCTCTGGTTCTTCTGCATGCTCAAGAATGACTTCTTCAAATTGTTCATCTTCAGATTCTGAAGAGTCTAGTGAAGTTGAAGCCTCTTGAAACACTTCTTCCTCTTGAATAGGAGCATTGGTATCATTAGAAGCTGGTAGGGGGTTCACGGTGATCGGACGCACCAACGGTGAAGTCGTCGCGTTTTCACACTCGTAAAGTAATCTGATAACAGCTTCTTCAACCAAGCTATCTAGATTGAATGATTCAAAGAAATCTTTGTAATCAAACATCCAATCAGGACCCGTGCCTTGCAAATTTTGAGTATATCGTTGAACTTCCACGTTAGCCCAATCCTCCACTCGACGAGTTCGCTTGTTGTATACCCGTTTGAGCGGGGTTGCATATCCAACAAAGTATACCTCCTCAGCTTTAGGACTAAACTTCTCGCTTGGATTCAACATAGTGCATGGCGCCCCAAAAGGTTCTAGATACTCTAAATTCGGCTTTCTTCGGTGTAACAGCTCATAAGATGTTTTACCAAACTTCTTCACTGTTAGAACCCGATTAAGTGTGTAGTTTGCTGCATAAATCGCCTCGTTCCAGAACATTATCGGAAGATTTGAATCAGCGAGCATTGTTCTAGCCGCTTCAATTAGAGTCCTATTCTTTCGTTCAGCAACACCGTTCTGTTGTGGGGTGTACGGAGCCGAATATTCATGATGTATCCCTTTGCTTTCACAAAGTTCATCCATCTTGGCGTTTTTGAACTCCGTCCCATTGTCACTCCGAATTCTCTTAATTTTCACATTGTAGAGATTCTCCAATCGAGTGAACAGAACTTTTAGGTTGTTAAAGGTGTCACTTTTGTTCTGCAAACACATCACCCATGAAAATCTTGAGTAATCGTCAGTGACGACTAAACAATAGAGCTCTCCAAGATGACTTTTGCGCTTGACCGGTCCGAAAAGATCCATGTGCAGTCGCTCAAGTGGCATCTCTACAGAGTTGACTTTCTTCACTTTGTGGGAGTGTTTGTGTTGCTTCCCCTTCTTACAACTTACACACTTGTCATTCAGATGGAAATGTTTCACGTTGACTCCATCGACAAGCCCATTTCTCACAAGTTGATTCATTTTCCTCAGATGAATGTGCCCCATTCTTCGGTGCCACATAATCGATTCTTTCTCTGTCGCTTTTGATAGAAAACATGTTATCTGCCCCTGTGATGTCATCGCCTTGGACATATCAAGAATGTATAGATTGTTGACGCGAGGTGCCTTCAACATTATCCACTCTTTAGGAATTGTGAAGCCCGGTTTCAGAATATAGCAGGATTTGTCATCAAAATGCACAGTAAATTGTTTATCACATATTTGACTGACACTCAACAGATTATAATCGATCTGCTTCACATAAGATATCCGCTCGAAACTCACTATCCCATTGCTCACACTTCCTTCCATTGTGATATATCCACCTTTATTTCCCGCGAAAGCGACATACCCTCCATTGATGTTCTTCACGTCGAACAGCAACGCAAGATCCCCTGTCATGTGGCCTGAAGCTCCACTATCAACAATCCAAAGACTGCTAATAGGGCCAGCTGAAGCTCCCTGCACACAAAAAGTAAAACATTTAGTTCTTTCGGGGGACCCAAGCCTTAGTCTTGGGTCTTGGAACATCGGTTTTCACAGAAACATTGTCACAAATATTTTCAACAACTTTTTGATCAATCTTTTTCTGATTGTTCAAAACAGTTTCCTTTTTCTCATTAACCCTTGAAGTTGAGGCTCCTGGAGTACCATTGGGTGACCAAGATTGTTCAGTTCGTTTCAAAATGCGAATCTGAGACTTTGGGTTCTCAGTCGGTTTCTAAACATTGTTAGCAAATGTAACTTTCTTGGTTACCTTATCTGATTTAACAGACTTAGGTCCAACACTTGATTTGACAATTGGTTTAGATGAAACCTTTTGCCTATCAATTGTTGAGTTCACCACAGGCTTCCTCCATGATTGTTCCATAGCAATTCGATTCCTTCGATCATATTGAATTGGACGATTGTTCCTCATTTGGTGAAAATTGTTTTGATTATAAAACTGTTGTTGTTGATGAACAACCCGTCTATGTGGTGGAACATAATGATCAATCGGTTTTCTCATGGAATTCCTCACTTCAACCTCGTGCCTTTTATGCCTTACATATGGGCACTGAACAAGTAAATGCCCACGTTCCCCACATTTAAAGCACGCACGGTACTCTTCAAAAACATTTGGAGCATTTGGTTGAGCAAATGATCTAACAGGGTATTGATCATTGTACTGTTGCTTCCTTAAACTCTCAGGGAGTGGCCCTTTTGAGTAAGTAGGCTCATGAAAACCATTAGCTCTGTTTTTGGGTCGAATGAACTCTGTGACATGGACCTTTGGTTCTTGAGGAACATCCAAATACAATTTCTTTAAAATTGCTGGTGGGATCTCATTTGTTCTCTCATGTTTAGGGAACCAAATGGTGCTTTCTTGCCAAATCTTTTCTATTTTAGCATAGTTGGCATTTTTTATTGGAAATTCCTCGTCAGAGATGATTTTATCGGATCCTTCCATCCGATAGAACACCTTGACAGGTTTGTCACATTGTTCATTCTTAACACTCTTTTCAAGATCTTTCTTTACCACATTTTTCTCAAGATCTTTCTTAACAACATTCTTTTCAGACTTCTTATCACGATGAGCATTAGCCATCGGATGCACATTTTGAGATGATGAAACTGGTTTATTTGTAATGATGTGATTTTCTTTTGGAATTTCACATGCATTAACGGTTTGATTACAACCAGTATTATCCCTCTCTGAGTCTGAATCCACACTCTCAGCAGTAACACCCTCATCATTGACACCTAAAATCGGTCTCACATCGGAATGTGGATCACCAATACTCGAGGTATTAGATTCATTTTCCGATGATGAGTCTGATTTTACCGAACTCTCCGGTGTCACTTGGTGACAATTATGATTTTCAAAAAGAACCGGAGATGGCACAGATCGGTAATTAGTGGTTTGATCATCAATGATGTGGTCTACCACATAAGCAATGTGCTTGTAACTTTCCAACTTTTTGTTTACTTTCTCAGCAAAGCATTTGATGGCAGCCATTTCCAACTTGGTATTTTCAATTTCATTTATGTAGTTGTTAATTGCCAATTGTTTTAAAGACAAAGTGTTTTTCAAGTCAGAAATGTCCTTTTTATAGCCATCTAATACCTTGTTGAAAGCATTCAACTCTTTGCGAGTAGATTGACTGTTCATGATAGCACTATCACGTTGAACACGGAGTTGTTTGTTCTCCTCAGTCAATCTATCACATGTACCACAATATTTATCACTGTTAACATCAGTGCTACACTCAGAACTTACAGGTTTTGGCGGATCAGTCATGGCCATCAATGCGAAATGAGCTTCCTTTCCTGCAAAGAATCTTGAATAGTCGATCTTGGTGAAAGCATCATCTGCAATGCACGACTTCCTTGTCATCAGAAAATCCGCTTCTGCTAGCAACTGATCAATGTCATCATCTAGAGAATTAACACTTGCTTCCGTATCCGATTCACTGTCTGAATCAGAATAAACCGATTCACACTCTTCAGGAACATCAGAAACAGTGTCAATCACCACTCCAGAGTTAGTTTCTTCAACTTTAACCTCAACAGGTTCAGTCACCACATCCATCTCAGCCTCAGACTCATCACTATCAACCTCAGTTTCTACCTTCTCATCAACTGTCACTGATTCTTCAATATCAAACTGATAAGCAACACAAGCCACATTGCCACCAGTAGTAATTTCCTCAACACCTATTTGCATGCTCGACCAATCAAACCTCTCATCTTGTTGAGTCACCAATGCTTGATTCTGATTGGTGTTCTGATGTGTCTCATTTGGTGTAGTAATTGGTATGACTGTTCGGTTAGCATTGTTTGGTGTTTGGTTTTGTGTCTGGTTTGGTGTGTTTGGTTGTCTGTTTTGGTTGTTATTAAAGTTGTTTTTGACGGTTTTGGTAGTTGTTGTTGTTTTGGTAAGAAACTTGGTTTTGGTTTTGTTGTTGACGATTCTGGTAGCTTGCATTGAATGGGTTCCTATTACCTTGTTTTGGTGGCTGGGTGAATTCTCTTTTAAAGTGACCTTTCCCTCCACAGTTAAAACAAGTAACTTTCTCCTTGTTGAACCCGTAGGTTGTGTTAGGAGAAGTTCCCAAATCCGTTCTACCTGTCTTCTCGATAAATTCTGTTGCTCTTCTCATAATGCTCGCAAAGGCCCAATGGATATCAATGAGTTCCATCTCCTCCTTGTCAATCTGTGCGTAGTCTTCATTGGTTAAGTTGTTATTCCCAATTTGACTAGCAACTAATCCATTGTAGGATGAGACCATTGCAGAGACTAATGCAATGTGTTGCTGAGCAACTTCAACCGTCACATTACCCAAGTTAGAAGTCTCCAAAACCACCGTTTGTTGATTAGGTTGGTTCATTGGTTGTTGAGATTGGCTAGCAGTGTAGAAAGCGGCTTGTTGCATTGGGGAAAATGGTGGAATGTATGAATTGTTGTATTGTTGTTGTGGTGGTGGATTTGATGGTTGTGAAAAGGATGATGTTTGTTGATGGTAGTTGATGGTAGGTTTTGGTGATTCCATAACATTGGAAATACATGCAACATGTGGTGCAGCAACTCCTGAACTTGAGCTACTAGCTGGAACTGAAGTGCCTCCAAAATATAAGCTAGGATTCTGAGGAATCTGTGATCTTCTAGCTTTCCTCCTTTCTTCCATCTCTTTGTTTTCCAGCTTCTCAATAAACTCTTGGATAGACCAGAATTGATATGCATCCTTCTCCCTAAGGACTTCCACATGCTGATCCCAGTTTGGTGGTAGTGCATCTGCAAACTTATCCACCTGCTTTGTCATAGGAATCTGTATACCATAACTAGCCAATTCAGTTAGCAAATGACTATATCTAGGAGTTAATTCTTTCAAAGTTTCATTGCCAATATAAGAAAAATTCTCAAACTCCTTCCTTAATTCTTCCATCCTTAAACTTCTAGTCTTCTCATTCCCATCATGTCTCCTTTTAAGCATATCCCACAATTGCTTAGACGTAGTACAAGTCCCAAACTGATGCAAAAGATCGTTTGTGATTGCCTGAGTCAATTGTGAAAAAGCTTTCTTCTCCACAGCAAACTTCTTTTTCTCATCCTCAGCCATGCTCTCCAATGGAACTGGTTCACCTGTATTCTCCAAAACTGGTGCTGTGTAACCTCTAGCAATCATGTTCCATGCCTCTGCACCCTCCACTCCCATGCCTTCCAAGTGGATTTTGAACTTGGTCTGCCACTGATTATATTCTTGAATATCCATGAGCTTCGGTGGCCGATTCCCGCTACCTGAAGACAAATCATTAATCAGTGTGGAAATAGCATTTGTAGTTTGAGTGTTTACCACCGCTGCTGCTACTCCCCAGTAGTCAGATTGTGGTGCTGGAGGTGCACTTTGAGCCATGTAGTTAACCGGTTGCAAAGACTGTGTGCTCGTCTTTTGTGCTGCCACCGTCCATGGGTCCATCACCTGCTGTTGTGGTTGTGTCGTTGCTGGTGTCGGAGTAGTCGGAAAATTCCACATGATCACGAACTTTGAAAAATTCAACACTTAGAAAATTTTCCAAATACTAATCCTAGGTTCGCCCAAAATCTTCTCACTTTCGTCCCTTCTGATGCAGATTCGCCCAAACAGTAATTATCGAAGGTAAAATCTCACCAGAATGTAAAAACACACTAACACAATTCCAGGTTCGCCCAAAATGATCTAGGTTCGACCGTTTCAATTCTACGTTCGCCCGCCCGATCAATCGAAGGTGAAAATTGTGACCCGAAAGTGAAAAATTCAACAGAAAATTTTCAGGTTCGTCCAAAATAACCTAGGTTCGACCAAAAATTACTCAGGTTCGCCCAAAAACACACACGTTCGACCACTCAGGTTCCAGATTCGCCCATATCAGGTTTGAAAAACGGTTACACTTTGAAAAACGGTTATTTTGATCTCTGATTTTCAAAAGTTTGTGAATTTGAATGATCTTAATCAGGTTTTGATTCGGAATTGATTTGGAACAAGTTTAATTCTTGGAATTTTGAATTTTAACCACAAAATCAACTCTAAATCTTTCAAAAACACTCAAAAACCATTTTTATGCAAAAACAGATGTGAATTGATCAAAATTAGGTCCAAATCAGCTCTGAGTTTATCAATTTGTTGTTGTATGATCCTCTACGCTCTGATACCACTTTGTTAGAGGATGAATTTAACCGAAAACAGGATTATATGATCATACAAGTTACAAAACCAGGTGCGGAAACCCTAGCTTTGAACAAACTGATATAAACTCAAATCAAAACACAATCAAAGTCATTTTCAAACGTTTTCATAGATTAACTTTTGCATAAACTTTATTACAATTGGTTTTAGGTTAATCTAGAACACACACAGACACTCTCAAACTATTCTGGAACCTGACCTCAAAACACACACAACTAATGACACCCTATACAATGCAAAAACACAATTTCTATTTATAGATACTGCACATTCGCCCACATGCACTGGTCGAATGTGGAAGACTTCCACATTCGCCCATATGCATGGTACGAATGTGTTCTTCTGTCAAGCTCCATTTCTACCTTCGCCCACTTCTGTCTTCCTTCGCCCATATTATCTTACCTTCGCCCAGATCAGTTCTACATTCTATCCATCAGCACACTAACACATGTTAATATCCAATCACTAGTCGCAAAACGCATCTACAAGTTCCTCAATTCGGATGCCCAAAACTTCAAATGTACCGATTGTTACGTCCTTTAAAACTCGAGTCTTTTCTTGTGTATGAATCTCTATATGATTGTCGCATCGTGAGTCCGATTACCGTTCGATCACCTTCATATCCTTTATCTGAGTTTGTTGCATGATCAGATATCTTCTGGCCTTCCAGTTCCTCAATTCGGATGCCCAAAACTTCAAATGTACCGATAGTTACGTCCTTTAAAACTCGATTCTTTTCTTGTGTACGAATTTCTATATGATTGTCGCACTGTTATTCCGATTAACTTTCGATCAGCTTCATATCCTTTATATGAGTCTGTTGCATGATCAGATATCTTATGGCTTTCCCGTTCCTTAATTCGGATGCCCAAACTTCAAATGCACCGATAGTTACGTCCTTTAAAACTCGAGTCTTTTCTTGTGTACGAATCTCTATATGATTGTCGCATCGTGAGTCCGATTACCGTTCGATCACCTTCATATCTTTTATCTGAGTCTGTTGCATGATCAGATATCTTATGGCCTACCAGTTCCTCAATGCGGACGCCCAAAACTTCAAATGTACCGATTGTTACGTCCTTTAAAACTCGTGTCTTTTGTTGTGTACGAATCTCTATGTGATTGTCGCATCGTGAGTCCGATTACCGTTCGATCACCTTCATATCCTTTATCTGAGTCTGTTGCAAGATCAGATATCTTATGGCCTACCAGATCCTCAATTCGGATGCCCAAAACTTCAAATGTACCGATTGTTACGTCCTTTAAAACTCGAGTCTTTTGTTGTGTACGAATCTCTATGTAATTGTCGCATCGTGAGTCCGATTACCTTTAGATCAGCTTCATATCCTTTATCTGAGTCTGTTGCATGATCAGATATCTTATAGGTTTCCCGTTCCTCAATTCGGATGCCCGAAACTTCAAATGCACCGATAGTTACGTCCTTTAAAACTCGAGTCTTTTGTTGTGTACGAATCTCTGTGTGATTGTCGCATCGTGAGTCCGATTACCTTTCGATCAGCTTCATATCCTTTATCTGAGTCTGATGCATGATCAGATATCTTATGGCTTTCCCGTTCCTCAATTCGGATGCCCGAAACTTCAAATGCACCGATAGTTACGTCCTTTAAAACTCGAGTCTTTTCTTGTGTACTAATCTCTTTATGATTGTCGCATCGTGAGTCCGATTACCGTTTGATCACCTTCGTAACCTTTATCTGAGTCTGTTGCATGATCAGATATCTTATGGCCTTCCAGTTCCTCAATTCGGATGCCCAAAACTTCAAATGTACCGATAGTTACGTCCTTTAAAACTCGAGTCTTTTCTTGTGTACGAATCTCTATATGTTTGTCGCATCGTGAGTCCGATTACCGTTCGATAACCTTCATATCCTTTATCTAAGTATGTTGCGTGATCAGATATCTTATGGCCTTCCAGTTCCTCAATTCGGATGCCCAAAACTTCAAATGCACCGATAGTTACGTCCTTTAAAACTCGAGTCTTTTCTTGTGTACGAATCTCTATATAATTGTCGCATCGTGAGTCCGATTACCGTTCGATCACCTTCATATCCTTTTATCTGAGTCTGTTGCATGATCAGATATCTTATGGCCTACCAGTTCCTCAATGCGGATGCCCAAAACTTCAAATGTACCGATTGTTACGTCCATTAAAACTCGTGTCTTTTGTTGTGTACGAATCTCTATGTGATTGTCGCATCGTGAGTCGGATTACCGTTCGATCACCTTCATATCCTTTATCTGAGTCTGTTGCATGATCAGATATCTTATGGCCTACCAGTTCCTCAATGCGGATGCCCAAAACTTCAAATGTACCGATTGTTACGTCCTTTAAAACTCGTGTCTTTTGTTGTGTACGAATCTCTATGTGATAGTCGCATCGTGAGTCCGATTACCGTTCGATCACCTTCATATCCTTTATCTGAGTCTGTTGCATGATCAGATATCTTATGGCCTACCAGATCCTCAATTTGGATGCCCAAAACTTCAAATGTACCGATTGTTACGTCCTTTAAAACTCGAGTCTTTTGTTGTGTACGAATCTCTATGTAATTGTCGCATCGTGAGTCCGATTACCTTTAGATCAGCTTCATATCCTTTATCTGAGTCTGTTGCATGATCAGATATCTTATAGGTTTCCCGTTCCTCAATTCGGATGCCCGAAACTTCAAATGCACCGATAGTTACGTCCTTTAAAACTCGAGTCTTTTGTTGTGTACGAATCTCTGTGTGATTGTCGCATCGTGAGTCCGATTACCTTTCGATCAGCTTCATATCCTTTATCTGAGTCTGATGCATGATCAGATATCTTATGGCTTTCCCGTTCCTCAATTCGGATGCCCGAAACTTCAAATGCACCGATAGTTACGTCCTTTAAAACTCGAGTCTTTTCTTGTGTACTAATCTCTTTATGATAGTCGCATCGTGAGTCCGATTACCGTTTGATCACCTTCGTATCCTTTATCTGAGTCTGTTGCATGATCAGATATCTTATGGCCTTCCAGTTCCTCAATTCGGATGCCCAAAACTTCAAATGTACCGATAGTTACGTCCTTTAAAACTCGAGTCTTTTCTTGTGTACGAATCTCTATATGATTGTCGCATCGTGAGTCCGATTACCGTTCGATAACCTTCATATCCTTTATCTGAGTATGTTGCGTGATCAGATATCTTATGGCCTTCCAGTTCCTCAATTCGGATGCCCAAAACTTCAAATGTACCGATTGTTACAACTCGAGTCGTTTCTTGTGTACGAATCTCTATATAATTGTCGCATCGTGAGTCCGATTACCGTTCGATCACCTTCATATCCTTTTATCTGAGTCTGTTGCATGATCAGATATCTTATGGCCTACCAGTTCCTCAATGCGGATGCCCAAAACTTCAAATGTACCGATTGTTACGTCCTTTAAAACTCGTGTCTTTTGTTGTGTACGAATCTCTATGTGATTGTCGCATCGTGAGTCGGATTACCGTTCGATCACCTTCATATCCTTTATCTGAGTCTGTTGCATGATCAGATATCTTATGGCCTACCAGTTCCTCAATGCGGATGCCCAAAACTTCAAATGTACCGATTGTTACGTCCTTTAAAACTCGTGTCTTTTGTTGTGTACGAATCTCTATGTGATAGTCGCATCGTGAGTCCGATTACCGTTCGATCACCTTCATATCCTTTATCTGAGTCTGTTGCATGATCAGATATCTCATGGCCTACCAGATCCTCAATTTGGATGCCCAAAACTTCAAATGTACCGATTGTTACGTCCTTTAAAACTCGAGTCTTTTGTTGTGTACGAATCTCTATGTAATTGTCGCATCGTGAGTCCGATTACCGTTCGATAACCTTCATATCCTTTATCTGAGTATGTTGCGTGATCAGATATCTTATGGCCTTCCAGTTCCTCAATTCGGATGCCCAAAACTTCAAATGTACCGATTGTTACAACTCGAGTCGTTTCTTGTGTACGAATCTCTATATAATTGTCGCATCGTGAGTCCGATTACTGTTCGATCACCTTCATATCCTTTATCTGAGTCTGTTGCATGATCAGATATCTTATGGCCTACCAGTTCCTCAATGCGGATGCCCAAAACTTCAAATGCACCGATAGTTACGTCCTTTAAAACTCGAGTCTTTTCTTATGTACTAATCTCTTTATGATTGTCGCATCGTGAGTCCGATTACCGTTTGATCACCTTCGTATCCTTTATCTGAGTCTGTTGCATGATCAGATATCTTATGGCCTTCCAGTTCCTCAATTCGGATGCCCAAAACTTCAAATGTACCGATAGTTACGTCCTTTAAAACTCGAGTCTTTTCTTGTGTACGAATCTCTATATGATTGTCGCATCGTGAGTCCGATTACCGTTCGATAACCTTCATATCCTTTATCTGAGTATGTTGCGTGATCAGATATCTTATGGCCTTCCAGTTCCTCAATTCGGATGCCCAAAACTTGAAATGTACCAATTGTTACACCTCGAGTCGTTTCTTGTGTACGAATCTCTATATAATTGTCGCATCGTGAGTCCGATTACCGTTCGATCACCTTCATATCCTTTATCTGAGTCTGTTGCATGATCAGATATCTTATGGCCTACCAGTTCCTCAATGCGGATGCCCAAAACTTCAAATGTACCGATTGTTACGTCCTTTAAAACTCGTGTCTTTTGTTGTGTACGAATCTCTATGTGATTGTCGCATCGTGAGTCCGATTACCGTTCGATCACCTTCATATCCTTTATCTGAGTCTGTTGCATGATCAGATATCTTATGGCCTACCAGATCCTCAATTCGGATGCCCAAAACTTCAAATGTACCGATTGTTACGTCCTTTAAAACTCGAGTCTTTTGTTGTTTACGAATCTCTATGTAATTGTCGCATCGTGAGTCCGATTACCTTTCGATCAGCTTCATATCCTTTATCTGAGTCTGTTGCATGATCAGATATCTTATAGGTTTCCCGTTCCTCAATTCGGATGCCCGAAACTTCAAATGCACCGATAGTTACGTCCTTTAAAACTCGAGTCTTTTGTTGTGTACGAATCTCTGTGTGATTGTCGCATCGTGAGTCCGATTACCTTTCGATCAGCTTCATATCCTTTATCTGAGTCTGATGCATGATCAGATATCTTATGGCTTTCCCGTTCCTCAATTCGGATGCCCGAAACTTCAAATGCACCGATAGTTACGTCCTTTAAAACTCGAGTCTTTTCTTGTGTACTAATCTCTTTATGATTGTCGCATCGTGAGTCCGATTACCGTTTGATCACCTTCGTATCCTTTATCTGAGTCTGTTGCATGATCAGATATCTTATGGCCTTCCAGTTCCTCAATTCGGATGCCCAAAACTTCAAATGTACCGATAGTTACGTCCTTTAAAACTCGAGTCTTTTCTTGTGTACGAATCTCTATATGATTGTCGCATCGAGAGTCCGATTACCGTTCGATAACCTTCATATCCTTTATCTGAGTATGTTGCGTGATCAGATATCTTATGGCCTTCCAGTTCCTCAATTCGGATGCCCAAAACTTCAAATGTACGGATTGTTACAACTCGAGTCGTTTCTTGTGTACGAATCTCTATATAATTGTCGCATCGTGAGTTTGATTACCGTTCGATCACCTTCATATCCTTTATCTGATTTTGTTGCATGATAAGATATCTACTGGCCTTCCAGTTCCTCAATTCGGATGCCCAAAACTTCAAATGTACCGATAGTTACGTCCTTTAAAACTCTAGTCTTTTCTTGTGTACGAATCTCTATATGATTGTCGCATCGTGATTCTGATTACCGTTCGATCACCTTCATATCCTTTATCTGAGTCTGTTGCATGATCAGATATCTTATGGCCTACCAGTTCCTCAATTCGGATGCCCAAAACTTCAAATGTAACGATTGTTACGTCCTTTAAAACTCGAGTCTTTTGTTGTGTACGAATCTCTATGTGATTGTCGCATCGTGAGTCCGATTAGCGTTCGATCAACTTCATATCCTTTATCTGAGTCTGTAGCATGATCAGATATCTTATGGCCTTCCAGTTCCTCAATTCGGATGCCCAAAACTTCAAATGTACCGATAGTTACGTCCTTTAAAATTCTAGTCTTTTCTTGTGTACGAATCTCTATATGATTGTCGCATCGTGAGTCCGATTACCATTCGATCACCTTCATATCCTTTATCTGAGTCTGCTGCATGATCAGATATCTTATCGCCTTTCAGTTCCTCAATTCGGATGCCCAAAACTTCAAATGTACCGATTGTTACGTCTACGTCCATTAAAACTCGATTCTTTTCTTGTGTACGAATCTCTATATGACTGTCGCACTGTTATTCCGATTACCGTTCGATCAGCTTCATATCCTTTATCTGAGTCTGTTGCATGATCAGATATCTTATGGCTTTCCCGTTCCTCAATTCGGATGCCCGAAACTTCAAATGCACCGATAGTTACGTCCTTTAAAACTCGAGTCTTTTGTTGTGTACGAATCTCTATGTGATTGTCGCATCGTGAGTTCGATTACCTTTCGATCAGCTTCATATCCTTTATCTGAGTCTGATGCATGATCAGATATCTTATGGCTTTCCCGTTCCTCAATTCGGATGCCCGAAACTTCAAATGCACCGATAGTTACGTCCTTTAAAACTCGAGTCTTTTCTTGTGTACTAATCTCTTTATGATTGTCGCATCGTGAGTCCGATTACCGTTCGATCACCTTCGTATCCTTTATCTAAGTCTGTTGCATGATAAGATATCTTTTGGCCTTCCAGTTCCTCAATTCGGATGCCCAAAACTTCAAATGTACCGATAGTTGCGTCCTTTAAAACTCGAGTCTTTTCTTGTGTACGAATCTCTATATGATTGTCGCATTGTGAGTCCGATTACCGTTCGATCACCTTCATATCCTTTATCTGAGTCTGTTGCATGATCATATATCTTATGGCCTTCCAGTTCCTCAATTCGGATGCCCAAAACTTCAAATGTACCGATTGTTTCGTCCTTTAAAAGTCGAGTCTTTTGTTGTGTACGAATCTCTATGTGATTGTCGCATCGTGAGTCCGATTACCGTTCGATCACCTTCATATCCTTTATCTGAGTCTCTTGCATGATCAGATATCTTATGGCCTACCAGTTCCTCAATTCGGATGCCCAAAACTTCAAATGTACCGATTGTTACGTCCTTTAAAACTCGAGTCTTTTGTTGTGTACGAATCTCTATGTGATTGTCACATCGTGAGTCCGATTACCATTCGATCACCTTCATATCCTTTATCTAAGTCTGTTGCATGATCAGATATCTTATGGCCTACCAGTTCCTCAATTCGAATGCCCAAAACTTCAAATGTACCGATTGTTACGTCCTTTAAAACTCGAGTCTTTTGTTGTGTACGAACCTCTATGTAATTGTCGCATCGTGAGTCCGATTACCTTTCGATCAGCTTCATATCCTTTATCTGAGTCTGTTGCATGATCAGATATCTTATGGCTTTCCCGTTCCTCAATTCGGATGCCCGAAACTTCAAATGCACCGATAGTTACGTCCTTTAAAACTCAAGTCTTTTGTTGTGTACGAATCTCTATGTGATTGTCGCATCGTGAGTCCGATTACCTTTCGATCAGCTTCATATCCTTTATCTGAGTCTGATGCATGATTAGATATCTTATGGCTTTCCCGTTCCTCAATTCAGATGCCCGAAACTTCAAATGCACCGATAGTTACGTCCTTTAAAACTCGAGTCTTTTCTTGTGTACTAATCTCTTTATGATTGTCGCATCGTGAGTCCGATTACCGTTCGATCACCTTCGTATCGTTTATTAGAGTCTGTTGCATGATCAGATATCTTATGGCCTTCCAGTTCCTCAATTCGGATGCCCAAAACTTCAAATGTACCGATAGTTACGTCCTTTAAAATTCTAGTCTTTTCTTGTGTACGAATCTCTATATGATTGTCGCATCGTGAGTCCGATTACCATTCGATCACCTTCATATCCTTTATCTGAGTCTGCTGCATGATCAGATATCTTATCGCCTTTCAGTTCCTCAATTCGGATGCCCAAAACTTCAAATGTACCGATTGTTACGTCTACGTCCATTAAAACTCGATTCTTTTCTTGTGTACGAATCTCTATATGACTGTCGCACTGTTATTCCGATTACCGTTCGATCAGCTTCATATCCTTTATCTGAGTCTGTTGCATGATCAGATATCTTATGGCTTTCCCGTTCCTCAATTCGGATGCCCGAAACTTCAAATGCACCGATAGTTACGTCCTTTAAAACTCGAGTCTTTTCTTGTGTACTAATCTCTTTATGATTGTCGCATCGTGAGTCCGATTACCGTTCGATCACCTTCGTATCCTTTATCTAAGTCTGTTGCATGATAAGATATCTTATGGCCTTCCAGTTCCTCAATTCGGATGCCCAAAACTTCAAATGTACCGATAGTTGCGTCCTTTAAAACTCGAGTCTTTTCTTGTGTACGAATCTCTATATGATTGTCGCATTGTGAGTCCGATTACCGTTCGATCACCTTCATATCCTTTATCTGAGTCTGTTGCATGATCATATATCTTATGGCCTTCCAGTTCCTCAATTCGGATGCCCAAAACTTCAAATGTACCGATTGTTTCGTCCTTTAAAAGTCGAGTCTTTTGTTGTGTACGAATCTCTATGTGATTGTCGCATCGTGAGTCCGATTACCGTTCGATCACCTTCATATCCTTTATCTGAGTCTGTTGCATGATCAGATATCTTATGGCCTACCAGTTCCTCAATTCGGATGCCCAAAACTTCAAATGTACCGATTGTTACGTCCTTTAAAACTCGAGTCTTTTGTTGTGTACGAATCTCTATGTGATTGTCACATCGTGAGTCCGATTACCATTCGATCACCTTCATATCCTTTATCTAAGTCTGTTGCATGATCAGATATCTTATGGCCTACCAGTTCCTCAATTCGAATGCCCAAAACTTCAAATGTACCGATTGTTACGTCCTTTAAAACTCGAGTCTTTTGTTGTGTACGAACCTCTATGTAATTGTCGCATCGTGAGTCCGATTACCTTTCGATCAGCTTCATATCCTTTATCTGAGTCTGTTGCATGATCAGATATCTTATGGCTTTCCCGTTCCTCAATTCGGATGCCCGAAACTTCAAATGCACCGATAGTTACGTCCTTTAAAACTCAAGTCTTTTGTTGTGTACGAATCTCTATGTGATTGTCGCATCGTGAGTCCGATTACCTTTCGATCAGCTTCATATCCTTTATCTGAGTCTGATGCATGATTAGATATCTTATGGCTTTCCCGTTCCTCAATTCAGATGCCCGAAACTTCAAATGCACCGATAGTTACGTCCTTTAAAACTCGAGTCTTTTCTTGTGTACTAATCTCTTTATGATTGTCGCATCGTGAGTCCGATTACCGTTCGATCACCTTCGTATCGTTTATTAGAGTCTGTTGCATGATCAGATATCTTATGGCCTTCCAGTTCCTCAATTCGGATGCCCAAAACTTCAAATGTACCGATAGTTACGTCCTTTAAAATTCTAGTCTTTTCTTGTGTACGAATCTCTATATGATTGTCGCATCGTGAGTCCGATTACCATTCGATCACCTTCATATCCTTTATCTGAGTCTGCTGCATGATCAGATATCTTATCGCCTTTCAGTTCCTCAATTCGGATGCCCAAAACTTCAAATGTACCGATTGTTACGTCTACGTCCATTAAAACTCGATTCTTTTCTTGTGTACGAATCTCTATATGACTGTCGCACTGTTATTCCGATTACCGTTCGATCAGCTTCATATCCTTTATCTGAGTCTGTTGCATGATCAGATATCTTATGGCTTTCCCGTTCCTCAATTCGGATGCCCGAAACTTCAAATGCACCGATAGTTACGTCCTTTAAAACTCGAGTCTTTTGTTGTGTACGAATCTCTATGTGATTGTCGCATCGTGAGTTCGATTACCTTTCGATCAGCTTCATATCCTTTATCTGAGTCTGATGCATGATCAGATATCTTATGGCTTTCCCGTTCCTCAATTCGGATGCCCGAAACTTCAAATGCACCGATAGTTACGTCCTTTAAAACACGAGTCTTTTCTTGTGTACTAATCTCTTTATGATTGTCGCATCGTGAGTCCGATTACCGTTCGATCACCTTCGTATCCTTTATCTAAGTCTGTTGCATGATAAGATATCTTATGGCCTTCCAGTTCCTCAATTCGGATGCCCAAAACTTCAAATGTACCGATAGTTGCGTCCTTTAAAACTCGAGTCTTTTCTTGTGTACGAATCTCTATATGATTGTCGCATTGTGAGTCCGATTACCGTTCGATCACCTTCATATCCTTTATCTGAGTCTGTTGCATGATCATATATCTTATGGCCTTCCAGTTCCTCAATTCGGATGCCCAAAACTTCAAATGTACCGATTGTTACGTCCTTTAAAAGTCGAGTCTTTTGTTGTGTACGAATCTCTATGTGATTGTCGCATCGTGAGTCCGATTACCGTTCGATCACCTTCATATCCTTTATCTGAGTCTGTTGCATGATCAGATATCTTATGGCCTACCAGTTCCTCAATTCGGATGCCCAAAACTTCAAATGTACCGATTGTTACGTCCTTTAAAACTCGAGTCTTTTGTTGTGTACGAATCTCTATGTGATTGTCACATCGTGAGTCCGATTACCATTCGATCACCTTCATATCCTTTATCTAAGTCTGTTGCATGATCAGATATCTTATGGCCTACCAGTTCCTCAATTCGAATGCCCAAAACTTCAAATGTACCGATTGTTACGTCCTTTAAAACTCGAGTCTTTTGTTGTGTACGAACCTCTATGTAATTGTCGCATCGTGAGTCCGATTACCTTTCGATCAGCTTCATATCCTTTATCTGAGCCTGTTGCATGATCAGATATCTTATGGCTTTCCCGTTCCTCAATTCGGATGCCCGAAACTTCAAATGCACCGATAGTTACGTCCTTTAAAACTCGAGTCTTTTGTTGTGTGCGAATCTCTATGTGATTGTCGCATCGTGAGTCCGATTACCTTTCGATCAGCTTCATATCCTTTATCTGAGTCTGATGCATGATCAGATATCTTATGGCTTTCCCGTTCCTCAATTCAGATGCCCGAAACTTCAAATGCACCGATAGTTACGTCCTTTAAAACTCGAGTCTTTTCTTGTGTACTAATCTCTTTATGATTGTCGCATCGTGAGTCCGATTACCGTTCGATCACCTTCGTATCGTTTATTAGAGTCTGTTGCATGATCAGATATCTTATGGCCTTCCAGTTCCTCAATTCGGATGCCCAAAACTTCAAATGTACCGATAGTTACGTCCTTTAAAATTCTAGTCTTTTCTTGTGTACGAATCTCTATATGATTGTCGCATCGTGAGTCCGATTACCATTCGATCACCTTCATATCCTTTATCTGAGTCTGCTGCATGATCAGATATCTTATCACCTTTCAGTTCCTCAATTCGGATGCCCAAAACTTCAAATGTACCGATTCTTACGTCTACGTCCATTAAAACTCGATTCTTTTCTTGTGTACGAATCTCTATATGACTGTCGTACTGGTATTCCGATTACCGTTCGATCAGCTTCATATCCTTTATCTGAGTCTGTTGCATGATCAGATATCTTATGGCTTTCCCGTTCCTCAATTCGGATGCCCGAAACTTCAAATGCACCGATAGTTACGTCCTTTAAAACTCGAGTCTTTTCTTGTGTACAAATCTCTACGTCATTGTCGCATTGTTAGTCCGATTACCGTTCGATCTGCTTCATATCCTTTATCTGAGTCTGTTGCATGATCAGATAACTTATGGCTTTCCCGTTCCTCAATTCAGATGCCCGAAACTTCAAATTCACCGATAGTTACGTCCTTTAAAACTCGAGTCTTTTCTTATGTACGAATCTCTATATGATTGTAGCATCGTGAGTCCGATTACCGTTCGGTCACCTTCATATCCTTTTTTTTTTTTTTTTTTTTTTGGTAAAAGGAGGCGGCACTCCTGGTAAATTTTATTAATCACAAAAAATATATATACACCTAAGGGATCGGCATCCCGGGACATACCCCAAGGACCAAAACCCGATCCCAAGCCATGGTCTAACAATGGGACTATCCAAGCGTCCCGACCAAGAGCTCAACTATACAATCAAACAAAACAAACAAAAAACCACACAGCTAGAGACCCAGCCACAACCGGCTAAAGTCTAAACCTATCAAGTCCAAACAAAAACAACCAAAACAAAATAAACAACTAAAAACACAAAGTAAGCAAAACAGCAACTAGTCTTCAGGTCTTCAGGTCTTCAGCAACTCCAGCAGCCAAACTGCAGATCTTCAAGAAAGTCCAGCAGCCACAACCAACAATCATCTCCAGCCCCCCATCAGCAAACATACAACAACATAATACCACAATACCAACAAACAGACCCAAACTGCCTCTCACCCATCTGACCCATTAACACTTACACAAACATAACATCTCTATTCCTGGATCAAAAGGAAACCATAAAACAACCTGCTGCCCCTTACTAGACTCCCACCCATAATCTAACCCATTATATCTACTAATGAGTCTAAAATCAATATCCACCCATACCAGCAGAATCAACAACCTGCTAAATCCCAACCACCTATAATCACTACACCAATAACAAATAATATTAGGATAAAGGGACCTCCACTCCATGTTTACTGATTTCAAAATTCCATACAACAGCAGCCAATCTAGCCTGCATCCCATCCTTAACTTTTATACTTTTCATTTTTAGAGTTATCACCTCCTGAATTAAACCACACACAATCTTAGCATTTCTTCTCTTTTTACTGAAAAGTCTTTGATTTCTCTCCTGCCAAACAAAGTAAACAGCAGCAGCAATAACCAACCTCTGAATAGTACCCCAAATCCCCTTACTAGCTTTTCCCTTTTCCACAAAATCAACTATCCCGTCCCACTCATCAGGAATGTCTCTAAATCTAGCAAGTTCCCTCAGTTTCCACCAGATACCCCTAGCATAATCACACTTAAAAAAGAGGTGCTGATGACTGTCAGGTTCCTTTCCACATAAACTGCAAGAAAGATTAACATCTTGTTTCCAGCATGCTATCTTATCTTGAGTAGGCAATCTACTTTTAAAAGCCAGCCAAGTTATGAAAGTATGCCTAGGGATGCTACTTCCAAACCATACAAATTTATGCCAACCCACTTCATCACTCTCTTTAACTATATCATCATAAACAGTTTTAGATGAAAAAGGAACAGATATACCTCTTTTGCTTAGCCAACAAAACTCATCAGCTTTCCCAGCAATTATAATAGGCAAATAATCTCTAAAAAACACAGGGTATTTCTCCCTCCAGTCCTCAGGAACTATCCAACCATCAGCCCCAATCAGATCAGCAACCTTATCTTTTAAATCAAATCCAGCAGCTCTAATTTCCCTTCTATTAATGTGATCTATCAATGGCCCATTGACATGCCACTGATCAAACCACACATTTATTGTCTTTCCATTACCAATTTTAGCCACACAATGCTGCCTAAACAGCCTTCTAAAGCCCAGTATCTGCTTCCAATGCCAAGAATCAGAGTTCACCTCACCAATTTCCCAAAAACTCTTCCCATGCAATTTGTAAAACTTAACCCATTGTACCCAAACAGATTTTCTATCAGTCACAATACTCCACATATGTTTAGCTACTAATGCTAAATTTCTCTCTTTTAATGAAGTTAACCCCAGACCACCCTGACTTTTCCTTAAACAAAGTTCCTCCCAAGCAACTTTAGCACTCCCCTGCTTATACTCCCCTTGACACCACAAAAACCCTCTACACAATCTTTCCACATCAGCATTCAAATTATCAGGTAGAATAAACAGAGATGCCCAATATACTGTTAGAGAGGATAAAACAGACTTCAAGAGCTGAACTCTACCAGCATATGACAGAAATTTGTTCCTCCAGTCTTCTATTCTTCTTTTCACCTTCTCAAGCAAAGCCCCACAATCTTTTTGATATAATTTCCTTGAAGCCAGCGGAATACCCAAATACTTTAGTGGGAGCTGACCCACCTTAAAAGGAAGAATACTCAAAATGTCATCCTGAATCTTCTCATCCACATTACCAAATATTATCTCACTCTTACCCATGTTTGGTTTTAATCCTGAATAGGCACCAAACTCCTCCAACACTTCTTTTATAACCTTTATAGACTCACCACAAGCACTACTAAAAATGAATAAATCATCAGCAAAACACAAGTGTGTAAGCTGTAATTTATCACACTTCCAGTGATAAGCAAAATTCTCCTCAGATCTAATTCTCCTCTTCATCAGCAAGTTTAAAACCTCCATGACTATTGTGAATAGATATGGAGACACTGGATCACCCTGCCTAAGACCCTTCTCACCCTTAAAATATCCAAACAGCTGACCATTAAGGCTTATAGAATAGGACACAGTCTTCAAGCAGGTCATAATCCACCCAATAAATTTTGAATCAAAACCAAAGTGTATCAGGCAATTTTCCAAAAAACTATGATCAACAGAGTCATAAGCTTTCTGTAAATCCACCTTCAAAGCCACCCTAGGATATCCCCTTTTCCAATCATACCCCTTCACAAGTTCCTGTGCAAGCAGAATATTATCACTAATCAACCTACCTGGCACAAAGGCACTCTGGGATACATCCACAATCTGATCCAACACCTTCATAAGTCTATTACATATCACCTTACTAATACATTTATATATAACATTGCAGCAAGCAATAGGTCTAAATTGATTGACCATAGTAGGAGCTTGAACCTTGGGGATAAGAGAGATAACTGTTGCATTGATTTGCTTCAACATCTTTCCATTCTCAAAGAACTCCTGCACAGCAGCTGTTACTTCATCCCCTATAACACTCCAAGCAGCTTTAAAGAACCTAGCTGAATATCCATCAGGCCCAGGGGCCTTATTATCTTCAATCTGAAACATTGCAATTTTAACCTCCTCCTTAGAAACACTTCTAACCATGTCTTTAGCAGAATTTTCAGAAATCCTCTGAATAAACAAAGACTGAGGATCCTGAATAGTTTCAACATTATCCCTGCTTCCCATCATACTAATAAAGTAGTCCACAAAGGCATTACCCACATTCTTTTCTTCATAAACCAACCCATTAATATCTTCTATTTGCACCACTTTCCCCCTAGACTGCCTTTGCTTAACAGAATGAAAGAAATATTTATTATTATTATCCCCCACTTTAAGCCAGTGCACTCTAGATTTCTGCTTCAGAAACATCTCTTCATCCAAGACAGCCTCATTATAAGCTTTAACATACACCTCTTCTTCCTCTCTTAGGTACTCATTATCAGGATCTTTAGTCATTTCCTCTTGAATTCTTTCCAACTCCACTTTTAATAACTCCACCTTCTTATAAAGATTTCCATTAAGAAAATTTAGCTTTCTAAATGGTTTCTTCAGATTCTTAAGTTTGGTAACCACATTAAACATTTTGCATCCACCAACTCTATTACCCCAAACATCCTTAACAATCTCCAAAAACTCAGGTTTCTCAGCAAGAAAGTTCCAAAACTTAAAAGGTTTTGGATCCTTTTTATGAGATAGAGCACAGAACACAACCACAGGTGCATGATCCGACAAGTAGAAAGGCAAAAATTTTGCATAAATATTAACAAAAGATTTGAGAAACAAAGCATTACCCATAGCCCTATCCAACTTTTCAAGAATACCATCAGCTTTGCCCACCTTTTGATTCCATGTATACTCTAAACCAGTAAAAGGCAAATCCTCAATTTTTAGCTCAGCCACACACTCCCTAAATTCTTGCATACCATAAAGAGAATAACCCAACTCACAGTTTTTCTCTCTAGGATCTAATATAGCATTAAAATCACCAGTCAATAACCAGGGATTATCACCAATCTTACCAGCCATTTTGCTAAGCTCATTCCACAAAGTTCTCCTACCAGCCACATTAGTAAACCCATACACAAAAGAACAGAAGAAACTATCCCTCCCCTCAACAGGAGAAATATAACACTGAATACATTGATCAGATTTATGCAAAACCATAACATCCACCTTGCTAGCATCCCAGCCCACCACAATTCTAACCCAGCTAGGACAAAAATCCCCATTATTCACCCAAACCCAACTATTCATAACACCCTTACAAGCCTTCTCAATCTCCAAAGGATTCACCCTGGTCTCCACAAGACTACACACATTAACCTTGTTACTCCCAATTAACCTATTAATCTGCCTCTGCTTAACAGACTTACACATCCCTCTCACATTCCAGGACATGATATTAATCTTCATAACAACTATCATTATACTTCTCAGAAGGCTTCAGACCTGAAGACCCTTCCCCACCATTATCACAATTCATATTAATCACCCCTGTGCCCATTTCAGTACTCAAATTCTCCAGCCTAACAAGATCATCCATCATTATTTTATCCCACTGTTCAAAAAACAATTTAACCTGCCCAATAGTCCATTTTCTAAGAATGTCATTTGAAGGGCAGCTTTTACTAGAAAGAAACTGAGCTACCTCCTCAAACTGCTTCTCAGTAATCTTAAAATATCCACTCTTAGTATCAACTTTAGTATCAATTCTAGTTCGAGCATCAAACCCCACCCCTTGATTCCCCTTTACTGGAATAGACTCCATACCCCCAGTCTTCTTAACCAAATTCTCACCCTTATTACTCTCCTCACTTCCAACACTAGACCTCCCACTAGACTTTTCTCCTATATGGATTCCCCCATCCCTAGGCTTCCCACCACTAAGACTACCCCCAGACTCTTCAACTTTTCTTTGAGGCCCTTGCTTAGTATCACCAATGATAGACTTCCCCTTAACATCCTGCCTACCATTCTGTCCTACCACATTCTCCTCTACCAAACAATTCTCATCATTCAAAATTTCAAACCTATTTCTCCCCTCAAACCTCCTCCTATTAGCCATTCCTCCTCTATTACCACTTTGAAAACCACCTCTCACAGGCCTGTACCCCTGATTACCCCTACCCTGAAAACCACCTCTACCATTAAAACCACTCTGAACATGACCACCACCTCTACCCTGGTCTCCCCTTCTAAAGTCTCTATTAAAATCCCCAAAACCTCCCTGACTACCATTATTCCTCTCCCCTTTATTGTTCCTCCCCACAATAGTAAAACCATCAGTATCAATCCCTGAAACAGGATAGTTCTTGACAGCAGAACTATTAATCTCATCCAAAAGCCTCTTGGATTTCTCCTCCAATTCCTTCACAGTTAAGATTCTAACTGTGCAAGAATCAAAGTCATGCCCATAAACCTTACATTCAGTACACTTCTTAATAAGTTTAGGATAAGCCACTTTCACCTTACTAATAAATCCAGGCTTATCCTCATCAGGAGGATAGTAAGCATTCACATACTCAGGCAAATTCTTTTCTGCTTTAACCTCAACAAGGACTCTAGCAAAACCTGCAGGCCCCTCCTTCTTCTTGCTTCTTTCGGCTGTAATTCTGTCAAACAAGATAGGATTACCAATACAGCTAAGCATGCTGCATATACTCTTATTACTCCACAGTTCAGCAGGTAAGTTAGGAATAGTGATCCACATAGGGATCACATTTGGCTCAGTCTTCTCTAGGCACACTCCCACCTCCCACTTCTTCAAACAAAGGGGAACATCATTTACCAGCCAAGGACCCTTCTCCATAGCACCCCACATTCCAACATCATTCCTGAATTTGAAAAAGAATACCCCACTATTATTAGTAGAAACCTCCATTAAGCCAAACTTCTTCCACATTCTCATCAGGTGAAATCTAACCATACCCACAGATAATTCTTTACCCACAAAGTAACCATATAAGTAGTTACTATAAGCCACCTTTGCTTCAGCAATCTGAATAGGACTAATTTCAGCAACAAGCTCCCCATTCTCCAAAACCTTAGGGGGATAATACTGGACTTTCTCAGACAAGACTTCATTCTCATTACCCTTAGCAGCAGCAGCATAAGACTTACTCCCATTAGAACTAGAAGCAGCCTTAACATCATCCTTCTTAGCAGCAAATATCACACTATCCTTCAAAATCACAGAGCTCAGAGGTGATTTCTTAGGAAGTGGAGGTAGTGTCTTAATAATTTCAACATCTTGCTGAGACAAACAATAAGAACTCTCCTGTTTACTTCTATCACTAATCATTTTCTTCATAGACAGTCTTCTAATAGCAAACTTCCTTCCCTTCCCAGCTATCATCACATTAGCTTCCACACCTGACTCATTTGGTATATCCATAGAGTCTGCCCCATCCCCTTCTTTATTCACCTTTTTCAAATCCTCCTTATTAGTTTGTTTCAAAAAATTCTTCCCACCATCTTTTTGCAGAACATGAAACCCAGGATTAAATTCCATCTTCACAAGAGGCTTTTCATATTCAAACTTTAACTGCTCAGTATTACCCTCAATTCTTCCCAAAAAATCCCTCTTCTTAACAGTAATAGCCTTCATATCCCCAGTTACATTTTCCACCAGATCCTTCATAATCACATTTACAGAACTAGGTTTCTCAATACCATCTGAAGTAGAACTCTGAGCAGCTCCCTCTTTCTGAATAGCCTTCTTCTTAGGGAACACTCTTCTCGACTTTCCAGACACTTCTAACAAATAATCAGCAGGGGAACAATGATCAGGCAACAACTCTAACTCATCTCCCTTCACCATGTATCCCAAATACTTAGAATCTCCAACAGACCTTCTACTAAACTTCACACTCAGCCCCTCATTTCTCACTGAATGTTTCTTCCTCTTGCTAAGCACCTCAAACTTATCATACTGCATAGTATCAAATACATTCAAGTCTGGTGATAACTGAGGAAAGCAAACTCTGTTATTCACCACAGAAAAGCCCCCTTTCTTACTGACATATTTAGCTAAAGCTTCCAGAATTGACATATTTCTACCATCATAAAGCATTTTAGTTTCAGTCATACCAACATCCATCTTACCAGAACCCCCATTAACAGCATTCTCATTCTTCTGAAGAGGAAGACCATTAACATCACATTTAGAGGACAACTCAAACAGATCCTCCAGATTCTCATTAATCAATCTAGATTTCCAATTATCCCCCAACAAATTTCTAAGATACTGAAGATGAACATCAGACAAAATAGGAGGATCAAACATACCTACACCAGCAAACCCTGGTTCAGTCTTCACATCAGAAACCCTAGGCTTCAGATCCATCTCCATATCACTATCAACAGACTTCTGGAAAAAACTATGATCAGTAGAAACTTGCTGCATCCAATCCTTCCCAAACATACCATTCAAATACTCTAAATCCCCTGAAGTCAGCGAACACACTTCAGTAATACCACCCTTCGACCTAGACAGAATAAACCTACCATCCCCCTCATCCTTGAGATCCAGACAATAACCCTCACCAACAGATAAATCAGGTGGAACCGCCGGAGGAGGCTCCGGTAACACAACCCTAGCAGGGGAAGCCATAACCGTGCACTGTGAAGATTCCACCACCTTCAAAGATGATGGAACAGTGAAACACGACGAAGAAAAGAAGAAGAAAGGGTTAGAAATGACCGGGAAAAGAAAACGGAGAAGAAACAGTGATATCGCCAAAATCGCCCAATATCAGAGAGAAAACCCTAGCTTAGCTAACTTCATATCCTTTACCTTCATATCCTTTATCTGAGTCTGTTGCATGATCAGATATCTTATGGCCTACCAGTTCCTCAATTCGGATGCCCAAAACTTCAAATGTACCGATTGTTACGTCCTTTAGAACTCGAGTCTTTTGTTGTGTACGAATCTCTATGTGATTGTCGCATCGTGAGTCCGATTACCGTTCGATCACCTTCATATCCTTTATCTAAGTCTGTTGCATGATCAGATATCTTATGGCCTACCAGTTCCTCAATTCGGATGCCCAAAACTTCAAATGTACAGATTGTTACGTCCTTTAAAACTCGAGTCTTTTGTTGTGTACGAATATCTATGTGATTGTCGCATCGTGAGTCCGATTACCTTTCGATCTGCTTCATATCCTTTATCTGAGTCTGTTGCATGATCAGATAACTTATGGCTTTCCCGTTCCTCAATTCGGATGCCCGAAACTTCAAATGCACCGATAGTTACGTCCTTTAAAACTCGAGTCTTTTGTTGTGTACGAATCTCTATGTGATTGTCGCATCGTGAGTCCGATTACCTTTCGATCAGCTTCATATCCTTTATCCGAGTCTGATGCATGATCAGATATCTTATGGCTTTCCCGTTCCTCAATTCGGATGCCCGAAACTTCAAATGCACCGATAGTTACGTCCTTTAAAACTCGAGTCTTTTCTTGTGTACTAATCTCTTTATGATTGTCGCATCGTGAGTCCGATTACCGTTTGATCACCTTCGTATCGTTTATTAGAGTCTGTTGCATGATCAGATATCTTATGGCCTTCCATCCTCAATTCGGATGCCCAAAAATTCAAATGCACCGATAGTTGCGTCCATTAAAACTCGATTCTTTTCTTGTGTACGAATCTCTATATGACTGTCGCACTGTTATTCTGATTACCGTTCGATCAGCTTCATATCCTTTATCTGAGTCTGTTGCATGATCAGATATCTTATGGCTTTCCCGTTCCTCAATTCGAATGCCCGAAACTTCAAATGCACCGATAGTTACGTCCTTTAAAACTCGAGTCTTTTCTTGTGTACGAATCTCTATATGATTGTCGCATCGTGAGTCCGATTACCGTTCGATCAACTTCATATCCTTTTTCTGAATCTGTAACATGATCAGATATCTTATGGCCTTCCAGTTCCTCAATTCGGATGCCCAAAACTTCAAATGTACCGAATGTTACGTCCTTTAAAACTCGAGTCTTTTCTTGTGTACAAATCTCTACGTCATTGTCGCATTGTTAGTCCGATTACCGTTCGATCAGCTTCATATCCTTTATCTGAGTCTGTTGCATGATCAGATAACTTATGGCTTTCCCGTTCCTAAATTCAGATGCCCGAAACTTCAAATTCACCGATAGTTACGTGCTTTAAAACTCGAGTCTTTTCTTGTGTACGAATCTCTATATGATTGTAGCATCGTGATTCCGATTACCGTTCGATCACCTTCATATCCTTTATCTGAGTCTGTTGCATGATCAGATATCTTATGGCCTACCAGTTCCTCAATTCGGATGCCCAAAACTTCAAATGTAAAGATTGTTACGTCCTTCAAAACTCGAGTCTGTTGTTGTGTACGAATCTCTATGTGATTGTCGCATCGTGAGTCCGATTACCGTTCGATCACCTTCATATCCTTTAACTGAGTCTGTTGCATGATCAGATATCTTATGGCCTACCGGTTCCTCAATTCGGATGCCCAAAACTTCAAATGTACAGATTGTTACGTCCTTTAAAACTCGAGTCTTTTGTTGTGTACGAATCTCTATGTGATTGTCGCATCGTGAGTCCGATTACCTTTCGATCAGCTTCATATCCTTTATCTGAGTCTGTTGCATGATCAGATAACTTATGGCTTTCCCGTTCCTCAATTCGGATGCCCGAAACTTCAAATGCACCGATAGTTACGTCCTTTAAAACTCGTGTCTTTTGTTGTGTACGAATCTCTATGTGATTGTCGCATCCAGAGTCCGATTACATTTCGATCAGCTTCATATCCTTTATCCGAGTCTGATGCATGATCAGATATCTTATGGCTTTCCCGTTCCTCAATTCGGATGTCCGAAACTTCAAATGCACCGATAGTTACATCCTTTAAAACTTGAGTCTTTTGTTGTGTGCGAATCTCTATGTGATTGTCGCATCGTGAGTCCGATTACCTTTCGATCAGCTTCATATCCTTTATCTGAGTCTGATGCATGATCAGATATCTTATGGCTTTCCCGTTCCTCAATTCAGATGCCCGAAACTTCAAATGCACCGATAGTTACGTCCTTTAAAACTCGAGTCTTTTCTTGTGTACTAATCTCTTTATGATTGTCGCATCGTGAGTCCGATTACCGTTCGATCACCTTCGTATCGTTTATTAGAGTCTGTTGCATGATCAGATATCTTATGGCCTTCCAGTTCCTCAATTCGGATGCCCAAAACTTCAAATGTACCGATAGTTACGTCCTTTAAAATTCTAGTCTTTTCTTGTGTACGAATCTCTATATGATTGTCGCATCGTGAGTCCGATTACCATTCGATCACCTTCATATCCTTTATCTGAGTCTGCTGCATGATCAGATATCTTATCGCCTTTCAGTTCCTCAATTCGGATGCCCAAAACTTCAAATGCACCGATTGTTACGTCTACGTCCATTAAAACTCGATTCTTTTCTTGTGTACGAATCTCTATATGACTGTCGCACTGGTATTCCGATTACCGTTCGATCAGCTTCATATCCTTTATCTGAGTCTGTTGCATGATCAGATATCTTATGGCTTTCCCGTTCCTCAATTCGGATGCCCGAAACTTCAAATGCACCGATAGTTACGTCCTTTAAAACTCGAGTCTTTTCTTGTGTACAAATCTCTACGTCATTGTCGCATTGTTAGTCCGATTACCGTTCGATCAGCTTCATATCCTTTATCTGAGTCTGTTGCATGATCAGATAACTTATGGCTTTCCCGTTCCTCAATTCAGATGCCCGAAACTTCAAATTCACCGATAGTTACGTCCTTTAAAACTCGAGTCTTTTCTTATGTACGAATCTCTATATGATTGTAGCATCGTGAGTCCGATTACCGTTCGGTCACCTTCATATCCTTTATCTGAGTCTGTTGCATGATCAGATATCTTATGGCCTACCAGTTCCTCAATTCGGATGCCCAAAACTTCAAATGTACCGATTGTTACGTCCTTTAGAACTCGAGTCTTTTGTTGTGTACGAATCTCTATGTGATTGTCGCATCGTGAGTCCGATTACCGTTCGATCACCTTCATATCCTTTATCTAAGTCTGTTGCATGATCAGATATCTTATGGCCTACCAGTTCCTCAATTCGGATGCCCAAAACTATAAATGTACAGATTGTTACGTCCTTTAAAACTCGAGTCTTTTGTTGTGTACGAATCTCTATGTGATTGTCGCATCGTGAGTCCGATTACCTTTCGATCTGCTTCATATCCTTTATCTGAGTCTGTTGCATGATCAGATAACTTATGGCTTTCCCGTTCCTCAATTCGGATGCCCGAAACTTCAAATGCACCGATAGTTACGTCCTTTAAAACTCGAGTCTTTTGTTGTGTACGAATCTCTATGTGATTGTCGCATCGTGAGTCCGATTACCTTTCGATCAGCTTCATATCCTTTATCCGAGTCTGATGCATGATCAGATATCTTATGGCTTTCCCGTTCCTCAATTCGGATGCCCGAAACTTCAAATGCACCGATAGTTACGTCCTTTAAAACTCGAGTCTTTTCTTGTGTACTAATCTCTTTATGATTGTCGCATCGTGAGTCCGATTACCGTTTGATCACCTTCGTATCGTTTATTAGAGTCTGTTGCATGATCAGATATCTTATGGCCTTCCATCCTCAATTCGGATGCCCAAAAATTCAAATGCACCGATAGTTGCGTCCATTAAAACTCGATTCTTTTCTTGTGTACGAATCTCTATATGACTGTCGCACTGTTATTCTGATTACCGTTCGATCAGCTTCATATCCTTTATCTGAGTCTGTTGCATGATCAGATATCTTATGGCTTTCCCGTACCTCAATTCGGATGCCCGAAACTTCAAATGCACCGATAGTTACGTCCTTTAAAACTCGAGTCTTTTCTTGTGTACAAATCTCTATGTGATTGTCGCATCCTGAGTCCGATACATTTCGATCAGCTTCATATCCTTTATCCGAGTCTGATGCATGATCAGATATCTTATGGCTTTCCCGTTCCTCAATTCGGATGTCCGAAACTTCAAATGCACCGATAGTTACATCCTTTAAAACTTGAGTCTTTTCTTGTGTACTAATCTCTTTATGATTGTCGCATCGTGAGTCCGATTACCGTTCGATCACCCTCGTATCCTTTATCTGAGTCTGTTGCATGATCAGATATTTTATGACCTTCTAGTTCCTGAATTCGGATGCCCAAAAATTCAAAGGCACCGATAGTTACGTCCATTAAAACTCGATTATTTTCTTGTGTACGAATCTCTATATGACTGTCGCACTGTTATTCCGATTACCGTTCAATCAGCTTCATATCCTTTATTTGAGTCTGTTGCATGATCAGATATCTTATGGCTTTCCCGTTCCTCAATTCGGATGCCCGAAACTTCAAATGCACCGATAGTTACGTCCTTTAAAACTCGAGTCTTTTCTTGTGTATGAACCTCTATATGATTGTCGCATCGTGAGTCCGATTACCTTTCGATCACCTTCATATCCTTTATCTGAGTCTGTAGCATGATCAGATATCTTATGGCCTTCCAGTTCCTCAATTCGGATGCCCAAAACTTCAAATGTACCGATTGTTACGTCCTTTAAAACTCGAGTCTTTTCTTGTGTACAAATCTCTACGTCATTGTCGCATTGTTAGTCCGATTACCGTTCGATCAGCTTCATATCCTGTATCTGAGTCTGTTGCATGATCAGATATCTTATGGCTTTCTCGTTCCTCAATTCAGATGCCCGAAACTTCAAATTCACCGATAGTTACGTCCTTTAAAACTCGAGTCTTTTCTTGTGTACGAATCTCTATATGATTGTAGCATCGTGAGTCCGATTACCATTCGATCACCTTCATATCCTTTATCTGAGTCTGTTGCATGATCAGATATCTTATGATTGTCGCATCGTGAGTCCGATTACCGTTCGATCACCTTCATATCCTTTATCTGAGTTTGTTGCATGATCAGATATGTTCTGGCCTTCCAGTTCCTCAATTCGGATGCCCAAAACTTCAAATGTACCGATAGTTACATCCTTTAAAACTCGAGTCTTTTCTTGTGTACTAATCTCTATATGACTGTCGCACTGTTATTCCCACTACCGTTCGATCAGCTTCATATCCTTTATCTGAGTCCGTTGCATGATCAGATATCTTATCGCTTTCCCGTTCCTCAATTGGGATGCCCGAAACTTCAAATGTACCAATAGTTACGTCCTTTAAAACTCGAGTCTTTTCTTGTGTACTAATCTCTTAATGATTGTCGCATCGTGAGTCCGATTACCGTTCGATCACCTTCGTATCCTTTATCTGAGTTTGTTGCATGATCAGATATCTTATGGCCTTCTAGTTCCTCAATTCGGATGCCCAGAACTTCAAATGTACAGATAGTTACGTCCTTTAAAACTCGAGTCTTTTCTTGTGTACGAATCTCTATATGATTGTCGCATCGTGAGTCCGATTACCGTTCAATCACCTTCATATCCTTTATCTGAGTCTGTTGCATGATCAGATATCTTATGGCCTTCCAGTTCCTTAATTCGTATGCCCAAAACTTCAAATGTAACGATTGTTATGTCCTTTAAAACTCGAGTCTTTTCTTGTGTACGAATCTCTATATGATTGTCGCATCGTGAGTCCGATTACCGTTCGATCACCTTCATATCCTTTATCTGAGTTTGTTGCATGATCAGATATGTTCTGGCCTTCCAGTTCCTCAATTCGGATGCCCAAAACTTCAAATGTACCGATAGTTACGTCCTTTAAAACTCGATTCTTTTCTTGTGTACGAATCTCTATATGATTGTCGCACTGTCATTCCGATTACCGTTCGATCAGCTTCATATCCTTTAACTGAGTCTTTTGCATGATCAGATATCTTATGGCTTTCCCGTTCCTCAATTCAGATGCCCGAAACTTCAAATTCACCGATAGTTACGTCCTTTAAAACTCGAGTCTTTTCTTGTGTACGAATCTCTATATGATTGTAGCATCGTGAGTCCGATTACCGTTCGATCACCTTCATATCCTTTATCTAAGTCTGTTGCATGATCAGATATCTTATGGCCTACCAGTTCCTCAATTCGGATGCCCAAAACTTCAAATGTACCGATTGTTACGTCCTTTAAAACTCGAGTCTTTTCTTGTGTACAAATCTCTACGTCATTGTCGCATTGTTAGTCCGATTACCGTTCGATCAGCTTCATATCCTTTATCTGAGTCTGTTGCATGATCAGATATCTTATGGCTTTCCCGTTCCTCAATTCAGATGCCCGAAACATCAAATTCACTGATAGTTACGTCCTTTAAAACTCGAGTCTTTTCTTGTGTACGAATCTCTATATGATTGTAGCATCGTGAGTCCGATTACCGTTCTGTCACCTTCATATCCTTTATCTGTGTCTGTTGCATGATCAAATATCTTATGGCCTACCAGTTCCTCAATTCGGATGCCCAAAACTTAAAATGTACCGATTGTTACGTCCTTTAAAACTCGAGTCTTTTGTTGTGTACGAATCTCTATGTGATTGTCGCATCGTGAGTCCGATTACCTTTCGATCAGCTTCATATCCTTTATCTGAGTCTGTTTCATGATCAAATATCTTATGGCCTACCAGTTCCTCAATTCGGATGCCCAAAACTTAAAATGTACCGATTGTTACGTCCTTTAAAACTCGAGTCTTTTGTTGTGTACGAATCTCTATGTGATTGTCGCATCGTGAGTCCGATTACCTTTTGATCAGCTTCATATCCTTTATCTGAGTCTGTTGCATGATCAGATAACTTATGGCTTTCTCGTTCCTCAATTCGGATGCCCGAAACTTCAAATGCACCGATAGTTACGTCCTTTAAAACTCGAGTCTTTTGTTGTGTACGAATCTTTATGTGATTGTCGCATCGTGAGTCCGATTACCATTCGATCAGCTTCAATCCTTTATCTGAGTCTGTTGCATGATCAGATAACTTATGGCTTTCCCGTTTCTCAATTCAGATGCCTGAAACTTCAAATGCACCGATATTTACGTCCTTAAAAACTCGAGTGTTTTGTTGTGTACGAATCTCTATGTGATTGTCGCATCGTGAGTCCGATTACCTTTCGATCAGCTTCATATCCTTTATCTGAGTCTGATGCATGATCAGATATCTTATGGCTTTCCCGTTCCTCAATTCGGATGCCCGAAACTTCAAATGCACCAATAGTTACGTCCTTTAAAACTCGAGTCTTTTCTTGTGTACTAATCTCTTAATGATTATCGCATCGTGAGTCCGATTACCGTTCGATCACCTTCGTATCCTTTATCTGAGTTTGTTGCATGATCAGATATCTTATGGCCTTCTAGTTCCTCAATTCGGATGCCCAGAACTTCAAATGTACCGATAGTTACGTCCTTTAAAACTCGAGTCTTTTCTTGTGTACGAATCTCTATATGATTGTCGCATCGTGAGTCCGATTACCGTTCAATCACCTTCATATCCTTTATCTGAGTCTGTTGCATGATCAGATATCTTATGGCCTTCCAGTTCCTCAATTCGTATGCCCAAAACTTTAAATGTAACGATTGTTATGTCCTTTAAAACTCGAGTCTTTTCTTGTGTACGAATCTCTATATGATTGTCGCATCGTGAGTCCGATTACCGTTCGATCACCTTCATATCCTTTATCTGAGTCTGTTGCATGATCAGATATCTTATGGCCTACCAGTTCCTCAATTCGGATGCCCGAAACTTCAAATGCACCGATTTTTACGTCCTTTAAAACTCAAGTCTTTTCTTGTGTACAAATCTCTACGTCATTGTCGCATTGTTAGTCCGATTACCGTTCGATCAGCCTCATTTCCTTTATCTGAGTCTGTTGCATGATCAGATATCATATGGCTTTCCCGTTCCTCAATTCAGATGCCCGAAACTTCAAATTCACCGATAGTTACGTCCTTTAAAACTCGAGTCTTTTCTTGTGTACGAATCTCTATATGATTGTCGCATCGTGAGTCCGATTACCGTTCGATCACCTTCGTATCCTTTATCTGAGTCTGTTGCATGATCAGATATCTTATGGTCTACCAGTTCCTCAATTCGGATGCCCAAAACTTAAAATTCACCGACTGTTACGTCCTTTAAAACTCGAGTCTTTTGTTGTGTACGAATCTCTAAGTGATTGTCGCATCGTGAGTCCGATTACTTTTCGATCAGCTTCATATCCTTTATCTGAGTCTGTTGCATGATCAGATATCTTATGGCTTTCCCGTTCCTCAATTCGGATGCCCGAAACTTCAAATGCACCGATAGTTACGTCCTTTAAAACTCGAGTCTTTTGTTGTGTACGAATCTCTATGTGATTGTCGCATCGTGAGTCCGATTACCTTTCGATCAGCTTCATATCCTTTATCTGATTCTGATGCATGATCAGATATCTTATGGCCTTCCAGTTCCTCAATTCGGATGCCCGAAACTTCAAATGCACCGATAGTTACGTCCTTTAAAACTCGAATCTTTTCTTCTGTAGTAATCTCTTAATGATTGTCGCATCGTGAGTCCGATTACCGTTCGATCACCTTCATATCCTTTATCTGAGTCTATTGCATGATCAGATAGCTTATGGCCTTCCAGTTCCTCAATTCGGATGCCCAAAACTTCAAATGTACCTATTGTTACGTCCTTTAAAACTCGAGTCTTTTCTTGTGTACGAATCTCTATATGATTGTCACATCGTGAGTCCGATTACCGTTCGATCACCTTCGTATCTTTTATCTGAGTCTGTTTCATGATCAGATATCTTATGGCCTTCCAGTTCCTCAATTCGGATGTCCAAAACTTCAAATGTACCGATTGTTACGTCCTTTAAAACTCGAGTCTTTTCTTGTGTACAAGTCTCTTTATGATTGTCGCATCGTGAGTCCGATTACCGTTCGATCACCTTCATATCCCTTATCTGAGTTTGTTGCATGATATGATATCTTCTGGCCTTCGAGTTCCTCAATTCGGATGCCCAAAACTTCATATGTACCGATAGTTATGTCCTTTAAAACTCGATTCTTTTCTTGTGTACGAACTTCTATATGATTGTCGCATCGTGAGTCCGATTAACGTTCAATCACCCTCATATCCTTTATCTGAGTGTGTTGCATGATCAGATATCTTATGGCCTTCCAGTTCCTCAATTCAGATGCCCACAATTCAAATGCACCGATAGTTACGTCCATTAAAACTCGATTCTTTTCTTGTGTACGAATCTCTATATGACTGTCGCACTGTTATTCCGATTGCTGTTCGATCAGCTTCATATCCTTTATCTGAGTCTGTTGCATGATTAGATATCTTATGGCTTTCCCGTTCATCAATTCGGATACCCGAAACTTCAAAGCACCGATAGTTACGTCCTTTAAAACTCGAGTCTTTTCTTGTGTACGAATCTCTATATGATTGTCGCATCGTGAGTCCGATTACCGTTCGATCAACTTCATATCCTTTATCTTAGTCTGCAGCATGATCAGATATCTTATGGCCTTCCAGTTCCTCAATTCGGATGCCCGAAACTTCAAATGCACCGATAGTTACGTCCTTTAAAACTCGAATCTTTTCTTCTGTAGTAATCTCTTAATGATTGTCGCATCGTGAGTCCGATTACCGTTCGATCACCTTCATATCCTTTATCTGAGTCTATTGCATGATCAGATATCTTATGGCCTTCCAGTTCCTCAATTCGGATGCCCAAAACTTCAAATGTACCTATTGTTACGTCCTTTAAAACTCGAGTCTTTTCTTGTGTACGAATCTCTATATGATTTTCGCATCGTGAGTCCGATTACCGTTCGATCACCTTCATATCCTTTATCTGAGTCTGTTGCATGATCAGATATCTTATGGCCTTCCAGTTCCTCAATTCGGATGCCCAAAACTTCAAATGTACCGATTGTTACGTCCTTTAAAACTCGAGTTTTTTCGTGTGTACGAGTCTCTTTATGATTGTCGCATCGTGAGTCCGATTACCGTTCGATCACCTTCATATCCCTTATCTGATTTTATTGCATGATATGATATCTTCTGGCCTTCGAGTTCCTCAATTCGGATGCCCAAAACTTCATATGTACCGATAGTTATGTCCTTTAAAACTCGATTCTTTTCTTTTGTACGAATCTCTACGTCATTGTCGCATTGTTAGTCCGATTACCGTTCGATCAGCTTCATATCCTTTATCTGAGTCTGTTGCATGATCAGATATCTTATGGCTTTCCCGTTCCTCAATTCGGATGCCCGAAACTTCAAACGCACTGATAGTTACGTCCTTTAAAACACGAGTCTTTTCTTGTGTACGAATCTCTATATGATTATCGCATCGTGAGTCCGATTACCGTTCGATCAACTTCTATCCTTTATCTGAGTCTGTAACATGATCAGATATCTTATGGCCTTCCAGTTCCTCAATTCGGATGCCCAAAATTTCAAATGTACCGATTGTTACGTCCTTTAAAACTAGTGTCTTTTCTTGTGTACAAATCTCTACGTCATTGTCGCATTGTTAGTCCGATTACCGTTCGATCAGCTTCATATCCTTTATCTGAGTCTGTTGCATGATCAGATATCTTATGGCCTTCCAATTCCTCAATTCGGATGCCCAAAAATTCAAATGCACCGATAGTTACGTCCATTAAAACTCGATTCTTTTCTTGTGTACGAATCTCTATATGACTGTCGCACTGTTATTCCGATTACCGTTCGATCAGCTTCATATCCTTTATCTGAGTCTGATGAATGATCAGATATCTTATGGCTTTCCCGTTCCTCAATTCGGATGCCCGAAACTTCAAATGCACCGATAGTTACGTCCTTTAAAGCTCGAGTCTTTTCTTGTGTACTAATCTCTTTATGATTGTCGCATCGTGAGTCGGATTACCGTTCGATCACCTTCGTATCCTTTATCTGAGTCTGTTGCATGATCAGATACCTTATGGCCTTCCAGTTCCTCAATTCGGATGCCCAAAACTTCAAATGTACCGATTGTAACAACTCGAGTCTTTTCTTGTGTACGAATCTCTATATAATTGTCGCATCGTGAGTCCGATTACCGTTCGATCACCTTCATATCCTTTATCTTATTTTGTTGCATGATCAGATATCTTCTGGCCTTCCAGTTCCTCAATTCGAATGCCCAAAACTTCAAATGTACCGATAGTTACGTCCTTTAAAACTCGATTCTTTTCTAGTGTACGAATCTCTATATGATTGTCGCACTGTTATTCCGATTACCGTTCGATCAGCTTCATATCCTTTATCTGAGTCTTTTGCATGATTAGATATCTTATGGCTTTCCCGTTCCTTAATTCGGATGCCCAAAACTTCAAATGCACCGATAATTACGTCCTTTAAAACTCGAGTCTTTTCTTGTGTACAAATCTCTATGTGATTGTCGCATCGTGAGTCCGATTACCGTTCGATCAACTTCATATCCTTTATTTGAGTCTGTAGCATGATCAGATATCTTATGGCCTTCCAGTTCCTCAATTCGGATGCCCAAAACTTCAAATGTACCGATTGTTACGTCCTTTAAAACCCGAGTCTTTTCTTGTGTACAAATCTCTACGTCATTGTCGCATTGTTAGTCCGATTACCGTTCGATCAGCTTCATATCCTTTATCTGAGTCTGTTGCATGATCAGATATCTTAGGGCTTTCCCGTTCCTCAAGTCAGATGCCCGAAACTTCAAATTCACCGATAGTTACGTCCTTTAAAACTCGAGTCTTTTCTTGTGTACGAGTCTCTTTATGATTGTCGCATCGTGAGTCCGATTACCGTTCGATCACCTTCATATCCCTTATCTGATTTTGTTGCATGATCAGATATCTTCTGGCCTTCCAGTTCCTCAATTCGGATTCCCAAAACTTCAAATGTACCGATAGTTACGTCCTTTAAAACTCGATTCTTTTCTAGTGTACGAATCTCTATATGATTGTCGCACTGTTATTCCGATTACCGTTCGATCAGCTTCATATCCTTTATCTGAGTCTTTTGCATGATCAGATATCTTATGGCTTTCCCGTTCCTTAATTCGGATGCCCAAAACTTCAAATGCACCGATAATTACGTCCTTTAAAACTCGAGTCTTTTCTTGTGTACGAATCTCTATGTGATTGTCGCATCGTGAGTCCGATTACCGTTCGATCAACTTCATATCCTTTATTTGAGTCTGTAGCATGATCAGATATCTTATGGCCTTCCAGTTCCTCAATTCGGATGCCCAAAACTTCAAATGTACCGATTGTTACGTCCTTTAAAACCCGAGTCTTTTCTTGTGTACAAATCTCTACGTCATTGTCACATTGTTAGTCCGATTACCGTTCGATCAGCTTCATATCCTTTATCTGAGTCTGTTGCATGATCAGATATCTTATGGCTTTCCCGTTCCTCAATTCAGATGCCCGAAACTTCAAATTCACCGATAGTTACGTCCTTTAAAACTCGAGTCCTTTCTTGTGTACGAATCTCTATATGATTGTCGCATCGTGAGTCCGAATACCGTTCGATCACCTTCATATCTTTTATCTGAGTCTGTTGCATGATTAGATATCTTATGGCCTACCACTTTCTCAATTCGGATGCCCAAAACTTCAAATGTACCGATTGTTACGTCCTTTAAAACTCGAGTCTTTTGTTGTGTACGAATCTCTATGTGATTGTCGCATCGTGAGTCGGATTACCTTTCGATCAGCTTCATATCCTTTATCTGAGTCTGTTGCATGATCAGATATCTTATAGCTTTCCCGTTCCTCAATTCGGATGCCCGAAACTTCAAATGCACCGATAGTTGCATCCTTTAAAACTCGAGTCTTTTGTTGTGTACGAATCTATGTGTGATTGTCGCATCGTGAGTCCGATTACCTTTCGATCAGCTTCATATCCTTTTTTTTTTGGTAAAAGGAGGCGGCACTCCTGGTAAATTTTAATAATCACAAAAAATATATATACACCTAAGGGATCGGCATCCCGGGACATACCCCAAGGACCAAAACCCGATCCCAAGCCATGGTTTAACAATGGGGCTATCTAAACGTCCCGACCATGAGCTCAACTATAAAATCAAATCAAACAAAACAAAAAACCACACAGCTAGAGACCCAGCCACAACCGGCTAAAGTCTAAAACCTATCAAGTCCAAAAAACAAAAAAAACAACCAAAACAAACAAACAACTATAAGTCAAAACTAACAAATCAGCATCCATCTTCAAATCTTCAAAAAACTCCAGCAGTCCACTCCAAGTCTTCAAAAAACTCCAGCAGCCACAATCCACATCCTTCACCAGCCAACCATCAGCAACATTCAGCTTCAAAACAACACACCACCTACAAACTGACCCATAATACCACTCACCCATCTGACCCATTAACATTAACACAGCTATACCACCTCAATTCCTGGATCAAAAGGGAACCATATATCATCCTGCTGCCCAATACAGAATTCCCACCAATATAACCCACACTCTAACCCATTATATCTAATAATGAGTCTTATAGCAATATCCAACCACACCATCAGAATCATCAACCAGCACCCTCCCAACCATCCATAATCATTACACCAGTAACACACAACATTAAGATAAAGGGATCTCCATTCCATGCTTACTGATTTCAAAATTCCACACTGCAGCAGCCAATCTAGCCTGCACTCCATCTTTAACCTTTATACTCTTCATTTTTAAAGTTATCACCTCCTGAATTAATCCACACACAATAGCATTCCTTCTCTTATTGCTAAATATTCTTTGGTTCCTCTCCTGCCAAACAAAGTAAACAGCAGCAGCAATAACCAATTTCTGAATAGTACCCCAAATCCCCTTACTAGCCTTTCCGTTTTCCACAAAATCAACTATCCCATCCCATTCATCAGGAATATCTCTAAATCTAGCAAGTTCCCTCAATTTCCACCATATACCTCTAGCATATTCACACTTAAAGAAAAGGTGCTGATGACTATCAGGCTCCTTCCCACATAGACTGCAAGAAAGATTAACATCCTGTTTCCAACATGCTATCTTATCTTGAGTAGGCAGTCTACTTTTAAAAGCCAACCAAGTTATGAAAGTATGCCTAGGGATGCTACTTCCAAACCATACAAAATTATGCCAACCCACTTCATTACTCTCTTTAACTATATCATCATAAACAGCTTTAGATGAAAAAGGTACACGTTTACCTCTTTTGCTTAGCCAACAGAATTCATCAGCTTTCCCAGCAACAATGATAGGCAAGTAATCCCTAAAAAACACAGGGTATTTCTCCCTCCATTCCTCAGGAACTATCCATCCATCAGCCCCAATCAAATCAGCAACCTTACTTTTTAAATCAAAACCAGCAGCTCTAATTTCCCTTCTATCTATATGATCTATCAATGGCCCATTAACATGCCACTGTTCAAACCATACATTTATTGTCTTACCATTTCCAATTTTAGCCACACAATGCTGCCTAAACCGCCTTCTATAGCCCAGAACTGTTTCCAATGCCAAGAATCAGAATTCACCTCTCCAATTTCCCAAAAACTCTTCCCATATAGCTTATAAAACTTAACCCATTCCACCCAAACAGATTTTCTGTCAGTAACAATACTCCACATATGTTTAGCTACTAATGCTAAATTTCTTTCTTTTAATGAAGTTAACCCCAGACCACCCTGACCTTTCCTTAAACAAAGTTCCTCCCAAGCAACTTTAGCACTACCCTGCTTATACTCCCCCTGGCACCACAAAAACTCTCTACACAACCTTTCCACATCAGCATTCAAGTTATCAGGTAGAATAAACAGGGACGCCCAGTATACAGTTATTGAGGATAAAACAGACTTCAAAAGCTGAACTCTACCAGCATATGACAAAAATTTATTCCTCCAGTCTTCTATTCTTCTTTTCACCTTCTCAAGCAAAGCCCCACAATCTTTTTGATATAATTTCCTAGAAGCCAGAGGGATACCCAAGTATTTTAGTGGGAGTTGACCCACCTTAAAAGGAAGAATTCTCAAAATCTCATCCTGAATCTCCATATCCACATTGCCAAATATTATCTCACTCTTACCCATGTTTGGTTTTAGACCTGAATAAGCACCAAACTCCTCCAACACTTCTTTTGTAACCTTTATAGACTCACCACAAGCACTACTAAATATAAATAAATCATTAGCAAAACACAAGTGTGTAAGCTGTAATTTATCACATTTCCAATGATAAACAAATTCTCCTCAGATCTGATTCTCCTCTTCATCAACAGATTTAAAACCTCCATAACTATTGTAAACAGATATGGAGACACCGGATCACCCTGCCTAAGCCCCTTCTCACCCTTAAAATATCCAAACAACTGGCCATTAAGGTTTATAGAATAGGACACAGTCTTCAAGCAAGTCATAATCCACCCAATAAACTTCCTATCAAACCCAAAGTGTATCAGGCAACTTTCCAAAAAGTTATGATCAACTGAATCATAAGATTTTTGTAAATCCACCTTCAAGGCCACCCTAGGATATCCCCTCTTCCAATCATACCCCTTCACAAGTTCTTGTGCAAGCAGAATATTATCACTAATCCGCCTACCTGGCACAAAAGCACTCTGGGATACATCCACAATCTGATCCAACACCTTCATTAATCTATTACAGATCACCTTACTAATACATTTACATATCACATTACAACAAGCAATAGGTCTAAATTGATTGACCACAGTAGGGGCTTGAACTTTAGGAATAAGAGAGATAACTGTTGCATTGATTTGCTTCAACATCTTTCCATTCTCAAAGAACTCATGCACAGCAGCTGTTACTTCATCCCCTATAACATTCCAAGCAGCTTTAAAGAACCTGGCTGAATATCCATCAGGCCCAGGGGCCTTATTGTGTTCAATCTGAAACATAGCAATTTTAACCTCCTCCTTAGAAACACTTCTCACCATATCACTAGCAGAATTCTTAGAAATCCTTTTAAAAAACAAAGACTAAGGATCCTGAATAGTTTCAACATTATCCCTGCTCCCCATCATACTTATAAAATAATCCACAAAGGCATTTCCCACATTCTTTTCTTCATAAACCAACCCATTAATATCCTCTATTTGCACCACTTTCCCTCTAGACTGCCTTTGCTTAACAGAGTGAAAGAAATATTTATTATTATTTTCCCCCACTTTGAGCCAGTGCACTCTAGATTTCTGCTTCAAAAAAATCTCTTCATCCAAAACAGCCTCATTATAAGCTTTAACATACACCTCTTCTTCCTCCCTAAGGTATTCATTATCAGGATCTTTTATCATTTCCCCTTGAATTCTTTCCAACTCCACTTTTAACAACTCCACCTTCTTAAAAAGATTTCCATTAAGAAAATTTAACTTTCTAAATGGTTTTTTCAGACTCTTAAGTTTGGTAACCACACTAAACATTTTGCATCCACTAACTTTATTATCCCAAACACCTTTAACAATCTCCAAGAACTCAGGTTTCTCAGCAAGAAAGTTCCAAAACTTAAAGGCTTTGGATCCTTCTTATGAGAGAGAGCACAGAAAACAACCACTGGTGCATGATCCGACAAATAGAAAGGCAAAAATTTTGCATTAATATTAACAAATGATTTGAGAAACAAAGCATTACCCATAGCCCTGTCCAACTTTTCAAGAATACCATCAGTTTTGCCCACTTTTTGATTCCATGTGTACTCTAATCCAGTAAAAGGCAAATCCTCCACTTTTAACTTAGCCACACACTCTCTGAATTCTTGCATACCATAAAGAGAATACCCCAGCTCACAATTTTTCTCTCTAAGGTCTAAGATAGCATTAAAATCACCAGCCAATAACCAGGGATTATCACCAATCTTACCAGCCATTTTACTAAGATCATTCCACAAAGTTCTCCTACCAGCCACATTAGTAAACCCATACACAAAGGAACAGAAGAAACTGTCCTTCCCCTCAACAGGACAAATATAACACTGAATGCACTGATCAGATTTATGCAAAACCATAACATCCACCTTACTAGCATCCCAACCCACCACAATCCTGACCCATCTAGGACATAATTCCCCATTATTCACCCAAACCCAACTATTCATAACACCTTTACAAGCCTTCTCAATCTCCAAAGGATTCACCCTAGTCTCCACAAGACTACAAACATTAATCTTATTACTCCCAATTAACCTATTAATCTGTCTTTGCTTAACAGTCTTGCACATTCCCCTCACATTCCAAGACATGATATTAATCTTCATAACAAACATCATTATACTTCTCATAAGGCTTCAGACCTGAAGATCCTTCCCCACCATTATCACAACTCATATTAATCACCCCTGTGTCCATTTCAGAACTCAAGTTTTCCAGCCTAACAAGATCATCCATCATTAGTTTATCCCACTGTTCAAAAAACAACTTTACCTGCCCAATAGTCCATTTTCTAAGAATGTCATTTGAAGGGCAGCTTTTACTAGTAAGAAACTGAGCTACCTCCTCAAACTGTTTCTCAGTGATTTTAAAATAACCACTTTTAGTATTAACTTTGGTATCAATTCTAGTTCGAGCATCAAACCCCGCCTCTTGATTCCCCTTTGCATAGTTTCAAATACATTCAAATCTGGTGATAATTGAGGAAAACAAACCCTATTATTCACCACAGAAAAGCCCCCTTTCTTACTAACATACTTAGCTAAAGCTTCCAGAATAGACATATTTCTACCATCATAAAGCATTTTAGTTTCAGTCATACCAACATCCATCTTAACAGATCCCCCATTAACAGTACTCATATCCTTCTTTAGAGGATTACCATAAACATCACATTTTGAAGATAATTCAAACAGATCCTCCAAATTCTCATTAATCAATCTAGCTTTCCAATTATCCCCCAACAAATTTCTCAGATACTGAATATGAACATCAGACAGAATAGGAGGATCCAACATACCTACACCAGCAAACCCTAGCCCAGTCTTCACATCAGAAACCCTAGGCTTCAGATCCATCTCCATATCGCTATCAACAGACTTCTGGAAAAAAATATGATCAGTAGAAACTTGCTGCATCCAATCCTTACCAAACATACCATTCAAATACTCCAAATCCCGTGAGGTCAGCGAACAAACTTCAGTAATACCTCCCCTTGACCTAGACAGAATAAACCTACCATCCCCCACATCCTTGAGATCCAGGCTATAACCCAAATCAGCAGATAAATCAGGTGGAACCGCCGGAGGAGGCTCCGGCAACACAACCCCAGCAGGAGAACCCATAATCGTGCACTGTGAAGATTCCACCACCTTCAAAGATGATGGAACAGTGAAACACGACGAAGAAAAGAAGAAGAAAGGGTTAAAAAAATGACCGGGAAAAGAAAACGGAGAAGAAACAGTGATATCGCCAAAATCGCCCAATATCAGCTTCATATCCTTTATCTGAGTCTGTTGCATGATCAGATATCTTATGGCTTTCCCGTTCCTCAATTCGGATGCCTGAAACTTCAAATGCACCGATAGTTACGTCCTTTAAAACTCGAGTCTTTTGTTGTGTACGAATCTCTATGTGATTGTCGCATCGTGAGTTCGATTACCTTTCGATCAGCTTCATATCCTTTATCTGAGTCTGATGCATGATCAGATATCTTATGGCTTTCCCGTTCCTCAATTCGGATGCCCGAAACTTCAAATGCACCGATAGTTACGTCCTTTAAAACTCGAGTCTTTTCTTGTGTACTAATCTCTTTATGATTGTCGCATCGTGAGTCCGATTACCGTTCGATCAACTTCGAATCCTTTATCTGAGTCTGTTACATGATCAGATATCTTATGGCCTTCCAGTTCCTCAATTCGGATGCCCAAAACTTCAAATGTACCGATAGTTACGTCCTTTAAAACTCGAGTCTTTTCTTGTGTACGAATCTCTATATGATTGTCGCATCGTGAGTCCGATTACCGTTCGATCACCTTCATATCCTTTATCTGAGTCTATTGCATGATCAGATATCTTATGGCCTTCCAGTTCCTCAATTCGGATGCCCAAAACTTCAAATGTACCGATTGTTACGTCCTTTAAAACTTGAGTCTATTGTTGTGTACGAATCTCTATGTGATTGTCGCATCGTGAGTCCGATTACCGTTCGATCACCTTCATATCCTTTATCTGAGTCTGTTGCATGATCAGATATCTTATGGCCTACCAGTTCCTCAATTCGGATGCCCAAAACTTCAAATGTACCGATTGTTACGTCCTTTAAAACTCGAGTCTTTTGTTGTGTACGAATCTCTATGTGATTGTCGCATCGTGAGTCCGACTACCGTTCGATCACCTTCATATCCTTTATCTAAGTCTGTTGCATGATCAGATATCTTATGGCCTACCAGTTCCTCAAATCGGATGCCCAAAACTTCAAATGTACCGATTGTTACGTCCTTTAAAACTCGAGTTTTTTGTTGTGTACGAACCTCTATGTAATTGTCGCATCGTGAGTCCGATTACCTTTCGATCAGCTTCATATCCTTTATCTGAGTCTGTTGCATGATCAGATATCTTATGGCTTTCCCGTTCCTCAATTCGGATGCCCGAAACTTCAAATGCACCGATAGTTACGTCCTTTAAAACTCGAGTCTTTTGTTGTGTACGAATCTCTATGTGATTGTCGCATCGTGAGTCCGATTACCTTTCGATCAGCTTCATATCCTTTATCTGAGTCTGATGCATGATCAGATATCTTATGGCTTTCCCGTTCCTTAATTCGGATGCCCGAAACTTCAAATGCACCGATAGTTACGTCCTTTAAAACTCGAGTCTTTTCTTGTGTACTAATCTCTTTATGATTGTCGCATCGTGAGTCCGATTACCGTTCGATCACCATAGTATCCTTTATCTGAGTCTGTTGCATGATCAGATATCTTATGGCCTTCCAGTTCCTCAATTCGGATGTCCAAAACTTCAAATGTACCGATAGTTACGTCCTTTAAAACTCGAGTCTTTTCTTGTGTACGAATCTCTATATGATTGTCGCATCGTGAGTCCGATTACCGTTCGATCACCTTCATATCCATTATCTGAGTCTGCTGCATGATCAAATATCTTATGGCCTTCCAGTTCCTCAATTCGGATGCCCAAAACTTCAAATGTACCGATTGTTACGTCCTTTAAAACTCGAGTCTTTTCTTGTGTACGAATCTCTATATGATTGTCGCATCGTGAGTCCGATTACAGTTCGATCACCTTCATATCCTTTATCTGAGTTTGTTGCATGATCAGATATCTTCTGGCCTTCCAGTTCCTCAATTCGGATGCCCAAAACGTCAAATGTACCGATAGTTACGTCCTTTAAAACTCGATTCTTTTCTTGTGTACGAATCTCTATATGATTGTCGCACTGTTATTCCGATTACCGTTCGATCAGCTTCATATCCTTTATCTGAGTCTGTTGCATGATCAGATATCCTATGGCTTTCCCGTTCCTTAATTCGGATGCCCAAAACTTCAAATGCACCGATAGTTACGTCCTTTAAAACTCGAGTCTTTTCTTGTGTACGAATCTCTATATGATTGTCGCATCGTGAGTCCGATTACCGTTCGATCAACTTCATATCCTTTATCTGAGTCTGTAGCATGATCAGATATCTTATGGCCTTCCAGTTCCTCAATTCGGATGCCCAAAACTTTAAATGTACCGATTGTTACGTCCTTTAAAACTCTAGTCTTTTCTTGTGTACAAATCTCTACGTCATTGTCGCATTGTTAGTACGATTACCGTTCGATCAGCTTCCTATCCTTTATCTGAGTCTGTTGCATGATCAGATATCTTATGGCTTTCCCGTTCCTCAATTCAGATGCCCAAAACTTCAAATGTACCGATAGTTACGTCCTTTAAAACTCGAGTCTTTTCCTGTGTACGAATCTCTATATGATTGTCGCATCGTGAGTCCGATTACCGTTCGATCACCTTCATATCCTTTATCTGAGTCTGTTGCATGATCAGATATCTTATGACCTACCAGTTCCTCAATTCGGATGCCCAAAAATTCAAATGCACCGATAGTTACGTCCATTAAAACTCGATTCTTTTCTTGTGTACGAATCTCTATATGACTGTCGCACTGTTATTCCGATTACCGTTCGATCAGCTTCATATCCTTTATCTGAGTCTGTTGCATGATCAGATATCTTATGGCTTTCCCGTTCCTCAATTCGGATGCCCGAAACTTCAAACGCACCGATAGTTACGTCCTTTAAAACACGAGTCTTTTCTTGTGTACGAATCTCTATATGATTGTCGCATCGTGAGTCCGATTACCGTTCGATCAACTTCATATCCTTTATCTGAGTCTGTAGCATGATCAGATATCTTATGGCCTTCCAGTTCCTCAATTCGGTTGCCCAAAATTTCAAATGTACCGATTGTTACGTCCTTTAAAACTAGTGTCTTTTCTTCTGTACAAATCTCTACGTCATTGTCGCATTGTTAGTCCGATTACCGTTTGATCAGCTTCATATCATTTATCTGAGTCTGTTGCATGATCAGATATCTTATGGCTTTTCCGTTCCTCAATTCAGATGCCCGAAACTTCAAATTCACCGATAGTTACGTCCTTAAAACTCGAGTCTTTTGTTGTGTACGAATCTCTGTGTGATTGTCGCATCGTGAGTCCGATTACCTTTCGATTAGCTTCATATCCTTTATCTGAGTCTGATGCATGATCAGATATCTTATGGCTTTCCTGTTCCTCAATTCGGATGCCCGAAACTTCACATGCACCGATAGTTACGTCCTTTAAAACTCGAGTCTTTTCTTGTGTACTAATCTCTTTATGATTGTCGCATCGTGAGTCGGATTACCGTTCGATCACCTTCGTATCATTTATCTGAGTCTGTTGCATGATCAGATATCTTATGGCCTTCCAGTTCCTCAATTCGGATGCCCAAAACTTCAAATGTACCGATAGTTACGTCCTTTAAAACTCGAGTCTTTTCTTGTATACGAATCTCTATATGATTGTCGCATCGTGAGTCCGATTACCGTTCGATCACCTTCATATCCTTTATCTGAGTCTGTTGCATGATCAGATATCTTATGGCCTTCCAGTTCCTCAATTCAGATGCCCAAAACTTCAAATGTACCGATTGTAACAACTCGAGTCTTTTCTGATGTACGAATCTCTATATAATTGTCGCATCGTGAGTCCGATTACCGTTCGATCACCTTCATATCCTTTATCTGATTTTGTTGCATGATCAGATATCTTCTGGCCTTCCAGTTCCTCAATTCGGATTCCCAAAACTTCAAATGTACCGATAGTTACGTCCTTTAAAACTCGATTCTTTTCTAGTGTACGAATCTCTATATGATTGTCGCACTGTTATTCCGATTACCGTTCGATCAGCTTCATATCCTTTATCTGAGTCTTTTGCATGATCAGATATCTTATGGCTTTCCCGTTCCTTAATTCGGATGCCCAAAACTTCAAATGCACCGATAATTACGTCCTTTAAAACTCGAGTCTTTTCTTGTGTACGAATCTCTATGTGATTGTCGCATCGTGAGTCCGATTACCGTTCGATCAACTTCATATCCTTTATTTGAGTCTGTAGCATGATCAGATATCTTATGGCCTTCCAGTTCCTCAATTCGGATGCCCAAAACTTCAAATGTACCGATTGTTACGTCCTTTAAAACCCGAGTCTTTTCTTGTGTACAAATCTCTACGTCATTGTCACATTGTTAGTCCGATTACCGTTCGATCAGCTTCATATCCTTTATCTGAGTCTGTTGCATGATCAGATATCTTATGGCTTTCCCGTTCCTCAATTCAGATGCCCGAAACTTCAAATTCACCGATAGTTACGTCCTTTAAAACTCGAGTCCTTTCTTGTGTACGAATCTCTATATGATTGTCGCATCGTGAGTCCGAATACCGTTCGATCACCTTCATATCTTTTATCTGAGTCTGTTGCATGATTAGATATCTTATGGCCTACCACTTTCTCAATTCGGATGCCCAAAACTTCAAATGTACCGATTGTTACGTCCTTTAAAACTCGAGTCTTTTGTTGTGTACGAATCTCTATGTGATTGTCGCATCGTGAGTCGGATTACCTTTCGATCAGCTTCATATCCTTTATCTGAGTCTGTTGCATGATCAGATATCTTATAGCTTTCCCGTTCCTCAATTCGGATGCCCGAAACTTCAAATGCACCGATAGTTGCATCCTTTAAAACTCGAGTCTTTTGTTGTGTACGAATCTATGTGTGATTGTCGCATCGTGAGTCCGATTACCTTTCGATCAGCTTCATATCCTTTTTTTTTTTGGTAAAAGGAGGCGGCACTCCTGGTAAATTTTATTAATCACAAAAAATATATATACACCTAAGGGATCGGCATCCCGGGACATACCCCAAGGACCAAAACCCGATCCCAAGCCATGGTTTAACAATGGGACTATCTAAACGTCCCGACCATGAGCTCAACTATAAAATCAAATCAAACAAAACAAAAAACCACACAGCTAGAGACCCAGCCACAACCGGCTAAAGTCTAAAACCTATCAAGTCCAAAAAACAAAAAAAACAACCAAAACAAACAAACAACTATAAGTCAAAACTAACAAATCAGCATCCATCTTCAAATCTTCAAAAAACTCCAGCAGTCCACTCCAAGTCTTCAAAAAACTCCAGCAGCCACAATCCACATCCTTCACCAGCCAACCATCAGCAACATTCAGCTTCAAAACAACACACCACCTACAAACTGACCCATAATACCACTCACCCATCTGACCCATTAACATTAACACAGCTATACCACCTCAATTCCTGGATCAAAAGGGAACCATATATCATCCTGCTGCCCAATACAGAATTCCCACCAATATAACCCACACTCTAACCCATTATATCTAATAATGAGTCTTATAGCAATATCCAACCACACCATCAGAATCATCAACCAGCACCCTCCCAACCATCCATAATCATTACACCAGTAACACACAACATTAAGATAAAGGGATCTCCATTCCATGCTTACTGATTTCAAAATTCCACACTGCAGCAGCCAATCTAGCCTGCACTCCATCTTTAACCTTTATACTCTTCATTTTTAAAGTTATCACCTCCTGAATTAATCCACACACAATAGCATTCCTTCTCTTATTGCTAAATATTCTTTGGTTCCTCTCCTGCCAAACAAAGTAAACAGCAGCAGCAATAACCAATTTCTGAATAGTACCCCAAATCCCCTTACTAGCCTTTCCGTTTTCCACAAAATCAACTATCCCATCCCATTCATCAGGAATATCTCTAAATCTAGCAAGTTCCCTCAATTTCCACCATATACCTCTAGCATATTCACACTTAAAGAAAAGGTGCTGATGACTATCAGGCTCCTTCCCACATAGACTGCAAGAAAGATTAACATCCTGTTTCCAACATGCTATCTTATCTTGAGTAGGCAGTCTACTTTTAAAAGCCAACCAAGTTATGAAAGTATGCCTAGGGATGCTACTTCCAAACCATACAAAATTATGCCAACCCACTTCATTACTCTCTTTAACTATATCATCATAAACAGCTTTAGATGAAAAAGGTACACGTTTACCTCTTTTGCTTAGCCAACAGAATTCATCAGCTTTCCCAGCAACAATGATAGGCAAGTAATCCCTAAAAAACACAGGGTATTTCTCCCTCCATTCCTCAGGAACTATCCATCCATCAGCCCCAATCAAATCAGCAACCTTACTTTTTAAATCAAAACCAGCAGCTCTAATTTCCCTTCTATCTATATGATCTATCAATGGCCCATTAACATGCCACTGTTCAAACCATACATTTATTGTCTTACCATTTCCAATTTTAGCCACACAATGCTGCCTAAACCGCCTTCTATAGCCCAGAACTGTTTCCAATGCCAAGAATCAGAATTCACCTCTCCAATTTCCCAAAAACTCTTCCCATATAGCTTATAAAACTTAACCCATTCCACCCAAACAGATTTTCTGTCAGTAACAATACTCCACATATGTTTAGCTACTAATGCTAAATTTCTTTCTTTTAATGAAGTTAACCCCAGACCACCCTGACCTTTCCTTAAACAAAGTTCCTCCCAAGCAACTTTAGCACTACCCTGCTTATACTCCCCCTGGCACCACAAAAACTCTCTACACAACCTTTCCACATCAGCATTCAAGTTATCAGGTAGAATAAACAGGGACGCCCAGTATACAGTTATTGAGGATAAAACAGACTTCAAAAGCTGAACTCTACCAGCATATGACAAAAATTTATTCCTCCAGTCTTCTATTCTTCTTTTCACCTTCTCAAGCAAAGCCCCACAATCTTTTTGATATAATTTCCTAGAAGCCAGAGGGATACCCAAGTATTTTAGTGGGAGTTGACCCACCTTAAAAGGAAGAATTCTCAAAATCTCATCCTGAATCTCCATATCCACATTGCCAAATATTATCTCACTCTTACCCATGTTTGGTTTTAGACCTGAATAAGCACCAAACTCCTCCAACACTTCTTTTATAACCTTTATAGACTCACCACAAGCACTACTAAATATAAATAAATCATTAGCAAAACACAAGTGTGTAAGCTGTAATTTATCACATTTCCAATGATAAACAAATTCTCCTCAGATCTGATTCTCCTCTTCATCAACAGATTTAAAACCTCCATAACTATTGTAAACAGATATGGAGACACCGGATCACCCTGCCTAAGCCCCTTCTCACCCTTAAAATATCCAAACAACTGGCCATTAAGGTTTATAGAATAGGACACAGTCTTCAAGCAAGTCATAATCCACCCAATAAACTTCCTATCAAACCCAAAGTGTATCAGGCAACTTTCCAAAAAGTTATGATCAACTGAATCATAAGATTTTTGTAAATCCACCTTCAAGGCCACCCTAGGATATCCCCTCTTCCAATCATACCCCTTCACAAGTTCTTGTGCAAGCAGAATATTATCACTAATCCGCCTACCTGGCACAAAAGCACTCTGGGATACATCCACAATCTGATCCAACACCTTCATTAATCTATTACAGATCACCTTACTAATACATTTACATATCACATTACAACAAGCAATAGGTCTAAATTGATTGACCACAGTAGGGGCTTGAACTTTAGGAATAAGAGAGATAACTGTTGCATTGATTTGCTTCAACATCTTTCCATTCTCAAAGAACTCATGCACAGCAGCTGTTACTTCATCCCCTATAACATTCCAAGCAGCTTTAAAGAACCTGGCTGAATATCCATCAGGCCCAGGGGCCTTATTGTGTTCAATCTGAAACATAGCAATTTTAACCTCCTCCTTAGAAACACTTCTCACCATATCACTAGCAGAATTCTTAGAAATCCTTTTAAAAAACAAAGACTAAGGATCCTGAATAGTTTCAACATTATCCCTGCTCCCCATCATACTTATAAAATAATCCACAAAGGCATTTCCCACATTCTTTTCTTCATAAACCAACCCATTAATATCCTCTATTTGCACCACTTTCCCTCTAGACTGCCTTTGCTTAACAGAGTGAAAGAAATATTTATTATTATTTTCCCCCACTTTGAGCCAGTGCACTCTAGATTTCTGCTTCAAAAAAATCTCTTCATCCAAAACAGCCTCATTATAAGCTTTAACATACACCTCTTCTTCCTCCCTAAGGTATTCATTATCAGGATCTTTTATCATTTCCCCTTGAATTCTTTCCAACTCCACTTTTAACAACTCCACCTTCTTAAAAAGATTTCCATTAAGAAAATTTAACTTTCTAAATGGTTTTTTCAGACTCTTAAGTTTGGTAACCACACTAAACATTTTGCATCCACTAACTTTATTATCCCAAACACCTTTAACAATCTCCAAGAACTCAGGTTTCTCAGCAAGAAAGTTCCAAAACTTAAAGGCTTTGGATCCTTCTTATGAGAGAGAGCACAGAAAACAACCACTGGTGCATGATCCGACAAATAGAAAGGCAAAAATTTTGCATTAATATTAACAAATGATTTGAGAAACAAAGCATTACCCATAGCCCTGTCCAACTTTTCAAGAATACCATCAGTTTTGCCCACTTTTTGATTCCATGTGTACTCTAATCCAGTAAAAGGCAAATCCTCCACTTTTAACTTAGCCACACACTCTCTGAATTCTTGCATACCATAAAGAGAATACCCCAGCTCACAATTTTTCTCTCTAAGGTCTAAGATAGCATTAAAATCACCAGCCAATAACCAGGGATTATCACCAATCTTACCAGCCATTTTACTAAGATCATTCCACAAAGTTCTCCTACCATCCACATTAGTAAACCCATACACAAAGGAACAGAAGAAACTGTCCTTCCCCTCAACAGGACAAATATAACACTGAATGCACTGATCAGATTTATGCAAAACCATAACATCCACCTTACTAGCATCCCAACCCACCACAATCCTGACCCATCTAGGACATAATTCCCCATTATTCACCCAAACCCAACTATTCATAACACCTTTACAAGCCTTCTCAATCTCCAAAGGATTCACCCTAGTCTCCACAAGACTACAAACATTAATCTTATTACTCCCAATTAACCTATTAATCTGTCTTTGCTTAACAGTCTTGCACATTCCCCTCACATTCCAAGACATGATATTAATCTTCATAACAAACATCATTATACTTCTCATAAGGCTTCAGACCTGAAGATCCTTCCCCACCATTATCACAACTCATATTAATCACCCCTGTGTCCATTTCAGAACTCAAGTTTTCCAGCCTAACAAGATCATCCATCATTAGTTTATCCCACTGTTCAAAAAACAACTTTACCTGCCCAATAGTCCATTTTCTAAGAATGTCATTTGAAGGGCAGCTTTTACTAGTAAGAAACTGAGCTACCTCCTCAAACTGTTTCTCAGTGATTTTAAAATAACCACTTTTAGTATTAACTTTGGTATCAATTCTAGTTCGAGCATCAAACCCCCGCCTCTTGATTCCCCTTTGCATAGTTTCAAATACATTCAAATCTGGTGATAATTGAGGAAAACAAACCCTATTATTCACCACAGAAAAGCCCCCTTTCTTACTAACATACTTAGCTAAAGCTTCCAGAATAGACATATTTCTACCATCATAAAGCATTTTAGTTTCAGTCATACCAACATCCATCTTAACAGATCCCCCATTAACAGTACTCATATCCTTCTTTAGAGGATTACCATAAACATCACATTTTGAAGATAATTCAAACAGATCCTCCAAATTCTCATTAATCAATCTAGCTTTCCAATTATCCCCCAACAAATTTCTCAGATACTGAATATGAACATCAGACAGAATAGGAGGATCCAACATACCTACACCAGCAAACCCTAGCCCAGTCTTCACATCAGAAACCCTAGGCTTCAGATCCATCTCCATATCGCTATCAACAGACTTCTGGAAAAAAATATGATCAGTAGAAACTTGCTGCATCCAATCCTTACCAAACATACCATTCAAATACTCCAAATCCCGTGAGGTCAGCGAACAAACTTCAGTAATACCTCCCCTTGACCTAGACAGAATAAACCTACCATCCCCCACATCCTTGAGATCCAGGCTATAACCCAAATCAGCAGATAAATCAGGTGGAACCGCCGGAGGAGGCTCCGGCAACACAACCCCAGCAGGAGAACCCATAATCGTGCACTGTGAAGATTCCACCACCTTCAAAGATGATGGAACAGTGAAACACGACGAAGAAAAGAAGAAGAAAGGGTTAAAAAAATGACCGGGAAAAGAAAACGGAGAAGAAACAGTGATATCGCCAAAATCGCCCAATATCAGCTTCATATCCTTTATCTGAGTCTGTTGCATGATCAGATATCTTATGGCTTTCCCGTTCCTCAATTCGGATGCCTGAAACTTCAAATGCACCGATAGTTACGTCCTTTAAAACTCGAGTCTTTTGTTGTGTACGAATCTCTATGTGATTGTCGCATCGTGAGTTCGATTACCTTTCGATCAGCTTCATATCCTTTATCTGAGTCTGATGCATGATCAGATATCTTATGGCTTTCCCGTTCCTCAATTCGGATGCCCGAAACTTCAAATGCACCGATAGTTACGTCCTTTAAAACTCGAGTCTTTTCTTGTGTACTAATCTCTTTATGATTGTCGCATCGTGAGTCCGATTACCGTTCGATCAACTTCGAATCCTTTATCTGAGTCTGTTACATGATCAGATATCTTATGGCCTTCCAGTTCCTCAATTCGGATGCCCAAAACTTCAAATGTACCGATAGTTACGTCCTTTAAAACTCGAGTCTTTTCTTGTGTACGAATCTCTATATGATTGTCGCATCGTGAGTCCGATTACCGTTCGATCACCTTCATATCCTTTATCTGAGTCTATTGCATGATCAGATATCTTATGGCCTTCCAGTTCCTCAATTCGGATGCCCAAAACTTCAAATGTACCGATTGTTACGTCCTTTAAAACTTGAGTCTATTGTTGTGTACGAATCTCTATGTGATTGTCGCATCGTGAGTCCGATTACCGTTCGATCACCTTCATATCCTTTATCTGAGTCTGTTGCATGATCAGATATCTTATGGCCTACCAGTTCCTCAATTCGGATGCCCAAAACTTCAAATGTACCGATTGTTACGTCCTTTAAAACTCGAGTCTTTTGTTGTGTACGAATCTCTATGTGATTGTCGCATCGTGAGTCCGACTACCGTTCGATCACCTTCATATCCTTTATCTAAGTCTGTTGCATGATCAGATATCTTATGGCCTACCAGTTCCTCAAATCGGATGCCCAAAACTTCAAATGTACCGATTGTTACGTCCTTTAAAACTCGAGTTTTTTGTTGTGTACGAACCTCTATGTAATTGTCGCATCGTGAGTCCGATTACCTTTCGATCAGCTTCATATCCTTTATCTGAGTCTGTTGCATGATCAGATATCTTATGGCTTTCCCGTTCCTCAATTCGGATGCCCGAAACTTCAAATGCACCGATAGTTACGTCCTTTAAAACTCGAGTCTTTTGTTGTGTACGAATCTCTATGTGATTGTCGCATCGTGAGTCCGATTACCTTTCGATCAGCTTCATATCCTTTATCTGAGTCTGATGCATGATCAGATATCTTATGGCTTTCCCGTTCCTTAATTCGGATGCCCGAAACTTCAAATGCACCGATAGTTACGTCCTTTAAAACTCGAGTCTTTTCTTGTGTACTAATCTCTTTATGATTGTCGCATCGTGAGTCCGATTACCGTTCGATCACCATAGTATCCTTTATCTGAGTCTGTTGCATGATCAGATATCTTATGGCCTTCCAGTTCCTCAATTCGGATGCCCAAAACTTCAAATGTACCGATAGTTACGTCCTTTAAAACTCGAGTCTTTTCTTGTGTACGAATCTCTATATGATTGTCGCATCGTGAGTCCGATTACCGTTCGATCACCTTCATATCCATTATCTGAGTCTGCTGCATGATCAAATATCTTATGGCCTTCCAGTTCCTCAATTCGGATGCCCAAAACTTCAAATGTACCGATTGTTACGTCCTTTAAAACTCGAGTCTTTTCTTGTGTACGAATCTCTATATGATTGTCGCATCGTGAGTCCGATTACAGTTCGATCACCTTCATATCCTTTATCTGAGTTTGTTGCATGATCAGATATCTTCTGGCCTTCCAGTTCCTCAATTCGGATGCCCAAAACGTCAAATGTACCGATAGTTACGTCCTTTAAAACTCGATTCTTTTCTTGTGTACGAATCTCTATATGATTGTCGCACTGTTATTCCGATTACCGTTCGATCAGCTTCATATCCTTTATCTGAGTCTGTTGCATGATCAGATATCATATGGCTTTCCCGTTCCTTAATTCGGATGCCCAAAACTTCAAATGCACCGATAGTTACGTCCTTTAAAACTCGAGTCTTTTCTTGTGTACGAATCTCTATATGATTGTCGCATCGTGAGTCCGATTACCGTTCGATCAACTTCATATCCTTTATCTGAGTCTGTAGCATGATCAGATATCTTATGGCCTTCCAGTTCCTCAATTCGGATGCCCAAAACTTTAAATGTACCGATTGTTACGTCCTTTAAAACTCTAGTCTTTTCTTGTGTACAAATCTCTACGTCATTGTCGCATTGTTAGTACGATTACCGTTCGATCAGCTTCCTATCCTTTATCTGAGTCTGTTGCATGATCAGATATCTTATGGCTTTCCCGTTCCTCAATTCAGATGCCCAAAACTTCAAATGTACCGATAGTTACGTCCTTTAAAACTCGAGTCTTTTCCTGTGTACGAATCTCTATATGATTGTCGCATCGTGAGTCCGATTACCGTTCGATCACCTTCATATCCTTTATCTGAGTCTGTTGCATGATCAGATATCTTATGACCTACCAGTTCCTCAATTCGGATGCCCAGAACTTCAAATGTACCGATTGTTACGCCCTTTAAAACTCGAGTCTTTTGTTGTGTACGAATCTCTATGTGATTGTCGCATCGTGAGTCCGATTACCGTTCGATCACCTTCATATCCTTTTTTTTTTTTTTTTTTTTTTTTTTTGATAAAGGAGACATTGCTCCGGTAAATTTCATTAATAATAAAAATATTTACAAACAGACCGGGCCAAGATCTTTACAAAATAATCTAACTAAAAACTAGATCAAGGCCCACCACAAGACATCACTATAACAATCCAAACATCAAACAAAACTCAGCCCATTAACCATACTCAAAACTATCGGGCCAACTAAATAACCTTTCAAAACCCAACCCAATACAAAACCCAACTATCAAAACAAGTAAAATAGACCATAATCGACTACAGTCAAGTCTTCTTCCTGATAACTTGCATCTTTCTTCAGCATTCTTCCATCCAATACTTGTACACACCTTTAAATCCTTCACATTTTCCAGCTTCACCACCAGTCTTCTAATAGCTAACTTGTAACTTTGACCACAATCCTGAGCAATATTGCTGCCTCTGCTATACCATTCAGCTGCAAATCCGCATTGTCTTCCATACTCATTACAAGACTCTTCAAAACTAACAATCTTAACAATACCATACTCACCTATCTTCCCAACCCAATTACAAAAAACCCAATCAAAAAACTGACTAATAACTAAACATCTAATAACCAGCCTTGACTGAACATACTCCCTACAAAGGACATATAACAGACCACCATTGTACCAGCTAACAACCATCCTTAGCTGAAATTGCTCAATACAAAAGAAAACAATCTTAACAATAGCAGCCTTTTTAGAAAGAATTAAGATCAGCCAACCAGAAACACATCCATACAGCCATTTCCATCCAACCCAACCCAAAAAACAGTATACCAACCCATCCCAAAAGGACAGCCCAAAAAACCTAAAACTAAAAACAAGAAAAGGTTTCAGAAAAGAACAAAACAATAATGCAAAGGTTTCCCATCCTTGTGAGGTACTAGAAAATGCAAAAACATTGGGGGTGGAAGTAAATGTCCTAAACACAAGGATAGGGTCCATCCTTATCTCTCCATGGGCTAAGCACACTCCTGGCTCCAAACCTAACCACCAATTTATCAACGCAGAATTGAACCCATCTTCAAAAGGTGAAAAGGGATTCAACAGATCTTTTAAAAAACAGAACCATAATAAAAATTTTTGAATAAAACAAGGAAGCTTATTAAGCCAGATTTCTACCCAAACGCTTTTAGTGCACCTTATTCCTGCAAATTCCCAATCATTGTAACCCATCCCTCCCCAAGGCAAGTGCCTTAGACTCATAACAGACTCTACTTTCAAATGAACAAGGCTCAACAAAGGCCATAAAGACCACAGGGTTCCTGACCAGTGAACAGTTCTAAAAAATGCAAAATTTGGGGTGGAAACAAATGTCCTAACTTCACTGATCAGATCCAACCTTATATCTCCCAGGTTACAGCTTACTCCAAGCTTCAAAAATCCTAACCACCAATCAAAATTCGCAGAATTGAACCCAATTTCAAACAAAGAAATAGAGTTCAATAGAAAATTTAGAAAACAATACTTTTTCAACTTTTGAAATAAAACAGATGGCTTACAAAGCCAGGATTCTACCCATTCGTTTTTAGTGCACCTTATTACTGCAAGTTCCCATGATTTATAACCCACATCCCTCCCTAAAAGAAACTTAAAAAACAGAACAGACCAAGACACAAACTCATCCATAATGACCCAGACAGACCAAGACACTAACTCAACCATAATGACCCATATAGACCAAAACACCACCAGAACCAATGTGACCCAGACAGACCAGGACATAAACACAAGCAGAATTCCCATCCTTTGGTGACCTCTAAGAAACAAAAGACTCAAAAAACAATGACAAGATCCTAAACCAAAGGATGAGACCAACCTTATCACTCCATGAACCAGGCTTCCTCCAAGCCTTGACACTCCTATCCTCCGATCAAAATGCGCAAGGCTAAATCCATTCTTCCAAAAGGAAGGGGAACTCAGCAGATGACACAACACCCTCAAAATTGAAAATAACAAAAATAGGAAAAGACAAAAAGAACACCACCAAAACACACACCAGAAAACAAAACTCAGAAGCCAAAAAGGCCAAGAAACTACCCCATAACTACACAGACTCCAGAAAACAGCATGTTCCCACAGCCCCCAATAAAGACCCATCCCAGAGTAATATTTAGTAATATTATTATCATTATTCAACATATTATTATCATTATATTTATTATTATTATAATTACTATTATTACTATATATATATGAGATAAAAAACACCCCTCCACCACCAATATTACTAACAGTAATATACCATCCCACCTTACCCATACACACATTCTTCCACTCCTCCTTATAACTACCACAGGAATCATTAACAATCATCATTTGGACATGTAAAACCCCAGGCAGCAGCAGCCAACTGCACCTGCACAGAATTCTTCAAATTCAAACTTGCCATCCTCAGCATAACAACATCCTGAATCTGCTGCCCAAGGATCTTAGCACTCCTTCTAGAATTGCTAAATAGTCTATTGTTTCTCTCCTGCCAAATTAAGTAAACAGCAGCAGCCAGACAAAGTCTTTGAATAATGTTCCACACAGACTTATTCACCACCCTTCCCTCTATAAACTGCACAATAGTATCCCACTGATCAGGAATATCACCAAATTTTGCCAACACCTTTAATCTCCTCCATATGGCATGAGAAAACTCACACCTAAAAAACAGGTGCTCATGACTATCAGGACAAGTCCCACACAAACTGCACTTCAAAACACCATTATATCCCCATTGTAACATCCTATCTTGTGTTGGAAGTCTGTACTTAAAAGCTAACCAAGTAATAAATGCATGTCTTGGAATTGATTGACTAAACCACACAGATCTACTCCACTTAACCTCACTGCCCCCTTTAACCAAATCCTCATAAGCCACCTTTGTAGAAAATGGCACCTTCACACCATCATCTCTTTTCCACCAATACCTATCCCTAGTAACAGGACACAAAAAGGGCACCTCAGTCTGAATCAGCCAAGGATACTTACTACCCCACTCCTCAGGAAAACGCCAACTCTCATTACTTACCAAATCAGCCAACTTTCCCCTCAGGTTAAACCCAGCATTCCTAATATCTCTTCTATCTATGACATTGATCAAAGGACCTTTACTATGCCAGCTATCAAACCATGCACTAATTAATCTACCATTCCCAACCCTTGCAACACAATGAGGCCTAATAATACCCCTACACCCCAGAATTTGCTTCCAACTCCAAGAATCAGAATTAGTTTCTCCCACATCCCAAAAATTACATCCCTGCAATCTATGTAACCTAATCCATTCAACCCAAACAGAATCTTTATTATTTAACACATTCCAAATATGTTTAGACATTAAAGCAACATTTCTTTCCTTAAGAGAAGCAATTCCCAACCCACCTTGAGATTTCTTAAGACACAAATCATCCCAACTAACCCTAGCATATCCCTTCTTTAAATCCCCTTGACTCCACAGAAAACCTCTACAAATCCTTTCCACATCGTCATTTAAATTAACAGGCAAAATAAACAATGATGACCAATACACAGTAAGAGAGGATAATACAGATTTAATCAACTGCAGTCTCCCAGCAAAGGAGAGGAACTTATTCCTCCAGTCATTGACCCTGCTCTTAACCTTTTCAAGAAGAATAGCACAGTCCTTCTGATATAACCTCCTAGAAGCAAGAGGAATACCCAAGTATTTCAAAGGAAAGCTTCCCACCTTAAAAGGCACAATTCTCAAGATATTCTCCTGAATTTCAGGCTTCACATTCCCAAAAATAATCTCACTCTTCTGCATATTAGGCTTTAACCCAGACATATTACCAAACTCATCCAAAGCAGCCTTCAAAATACTAATGGACTTACAATCCTGACTACTAAAAACTATCAAATCATCAGCAAAACATAAATGGGTCAACTTCATCTTTTCACACTTCCAATGATACACAAAACTATCAGCCTCCCTAATCCTTCTTATGAAAACTAAATTAAGAACCTCCATAACTAAGGTGAATAAGTAAGGAGACATAGGATCCCCTTGCCTTAACCCTTTCTCCCCCTTGAAAAACCCATAAAGATCCCCATTTAGACTGATAGAATAAGAGACAGAAGTAACACATTCCATCACCCACCCAATAAACTTCTCATGAAATCCAAAACCAACTAAACATTGATGAAGAAAGGCATGATCAACAGAATCATAAGCCTTCTGCAAGTCTATTTTCATAGCAACTCTAGAATGACCCCTCACCCAATCATACCCTTTAACTAACTCTTGAGATAACAAAATATTATCACTAATAAGCCTCCCAGGAACAAAAGCACTTTGTGACTTATCAACAACCTGCTCTAAATAACCCATCATCCTATTACAGATCACTTACTAATGCACTTATAAAGGACATTACAACATGCAATAGGTCTAAATTCACTAACAAGGTTAGGAACCTTAACTTTAGGGATTAAAGAAAGGACAGTAGCATTAAGTTGCTTTAACAGCCTTCCATTCTGAAAAAATTCTTGAACAGCAAGACAAACTTCATCCCCCACAACATTCCAAGCAGCTTTAAAGAATTTTGCAGAATAGCCATCAGGCCCAGGAGCCTTATTGTCATCAATTTGAAACATAGCAGCCTTGATCTCCTCCTTAGAAACATCTCTAACCATATAATCAGCATCATACACATTTATCTTCTTTAAAAATAAACTATCAACATCACCAATAGGATCCACAGGATCCTTTTTCCCCATCATACTCATATAGTAACTGACAAAAGCACTACCCAGAGAATTCTCATCATAACAGGTACCATCCAACCCACTAATTTGAACCACCCTATTCTTAGCCTGCCTCTGCTTGACAGAATGATAAAAATATTTGTTATTTTGATCTCCCACACATAACCAGTGGACCTTTGACTTCTGTTTAAGAAAAGCCTCCTCATCAGCACAAGCTTCATTGTAAGCTTTAATATAAGCTGCTTCCTCCTCTCTCAAAGACACATTCCCAGAATCCTCAACCACTTCCTTCTGAATTTTCTCAAGTTCAGACTTCAAAAACTCAACCTTTTCAAAGTAATTACCCATACTATAGTTAAGTTTCCTGAATGGTTTCTTCAAACTTTTCAGCTTAGTCACCACCTGAAACATTCTACAACCCCTTACATTAATCCCCCAACCATTCTTAACAATACCTTCAAACTCTGGCTTATCAGCCAAATGATTCCAGAACTTAAAAGGTTTGGGATCCCTATACCCATCCTCCAGAGGACATGTAACAAGGACAGGAGAATGATCAGAACTATAGAAAGGAAGAAATTTAGCAAACAAACCAGGAAACAGTACACCCATTTTCTCATTAACCATAGCCCTATCTAACTTTTCAAGAATGCCATCAGTTTTCCCAGGCTTTTGGTTCCAAGTAAAATGAAATCCAGTACTAGCAAGATCAGAAACCTTTAAACAATCAACACAGTTTTTAAAATCATCCATCCCATAAACAGGAACAGAACCCCCTATATTCTTATCCCCTGGCTCCAAAATTATATTGAAGTCTCCCAAAACCACCCAAGGATTGTTCCCAATAAACCTAGAGTGATTCTTTATGCTTCCCCATAACTCCCTTCTACCAGGAACATTAGTAACACCATATACAAAAGAACAAAAGAACCTCTCCCCCTCCTTAAAAGGACAAACTAAACAGTGCACCACTTGAGAGGTCATGGATAAAACAATAACATCCATAACCTTCGGGTCCCAACCAACCAAGATTCTAGCCCAACTAGGACAAAATTCTATATTAGAAACCCATTCCCACCTACTCATAACCCCTTTACCAGCATCAAGAATTCCACCAGGACTAACTCTTGTCTCCAAAAAACCACCCAACTTAATACCATTATCAACAACAATTCTCCCTATCTGTCTTTGTTTAGAGGTAGTTGACATACCCCTAACATTCCAAGCAAGAAGATTAATCTTCATTTATAACAGTAGAACAACCCACAGGGCCCTGCAGACCAGAGGAACCCTCACCTACACCACTACTAGAACCCCCATCACACTTCATAAATTCAGCATTCTCCTCAATATCAGAATGGACTTCAGCTTCCTTCATTAATTTATCAAACATAAGAATATCCCATTGTTCAAAAAATAATTTAACTTGACCAATGTTCCATTTCCTCATAATATCATTAGAAGGACAGATTTTATTAAGAATATAATGAGATACTTCATTAAACTGATCATCAGACATCCTAAAATACCCAGACTTAGTATTAACCTTAGTATCTATTTTAAAATCCCCACCATTCCCTCCACTATTCTTACTACTAGATTCTCCTACACCAGAAGACCCTGCACCAACTGAATTCCTCTCCACATTAATCACCCCTTCAATCTCCTTACCTTTCCTACTACCCCCACCATTCTTCACCTCAGAAGTCTTCTTCACATCATTGTCACCCTCCACTTCTTTAATCACCACACCATTAGCCCTCCTAACAGAACCACTAACTCCCTCCTTTTTTTCACTCTGCTTCCTATCAATAGACCCCTCTCCTATCCTAACCTCCACATTATCCCCCTCTAAATCACCCAAAACTTCAAACCTATTAGCTTGCTCACCCTTCTTTCTTCCATCTTCCCCATTCTGTTTCTTCCCTTGCACCTGCCTATACACTTGAGTATTTCTACCCTGAAAACCACCCCTTCCCTGCCCATTTCTCCTAAACCCATTAAACCTAACACCATCATTCCTAGCCTCACCATTCCTCAAACCCCTACCTTGATCACCTCCATTAGATCCACCTCCTTGACCATTAACAGTCCTACCCTCAGACCCTTCCCCTTTTTCCCCTTTCTTATTTCTACCCACATTAATAAAACCATCAGACCTTACCCCAGAAACAGGATAATCCTGATTAGTACCCAGATTAATATCCTTCACCAACAAATGAGCCCTCTCCTCCATTTCTTTCACTGTCAGAACTCTGGACCTACAACCTTCAAAGTCATGCCCAAACACCTTACACACAGAACATTTCTTTATAAAAATCTCATAAGTAACCCTAACATCACTAAAGAACCCAGGTTTACCATCATCAGGAGGATACCAAGCCTTCACAAACTCAGGTAAAATCTTCTCAGCTTTTACCTCAACAAGGACTCTAGCAAAGCAAGCAGGCCCTTCCTTCTTTTGGCATCTCTCACTAGTAATTCTATCAAACATTAAAGGATTGCCTACACAACTCATCATACTACAAATACTCTCATTATTCCACAATTCCTTAGGAAGATTAGGAATAGTAACCCACATAGGAATAACATTAGGCTCAACTTTCTCCAGACAAATACCCACCTCCCATTTCTTCAGACATAAAGGAATATTGTTAACTAACCATGGACCTTTCTCCATAGCATTCCACATTCCCTCATCATTCTTAAACTTAAAAAAGAAAATACCATTATTATTTGAAGAAATCTCCACTAAACCAAACCTCTTCCACATCCTTAACAGGTGGAATCTCACCATACCAATAGCCAAATCCTTCCCAATGAAATACCAATACAAATACTTGCTATACACTTTCTTAGCCTCAGCAATCTTCTCAGGGTTAATAACTGCAACCTCCTCTCCATTTTCTAAGACTTTTGGTGGATAAAATTGAACTTTCTCCACCAAAACATCACTACTTTCACCAACAGTAGCAGCAGCATAAGACTTAACATCTTTAACAGGACCCTCTCCCTTAGCCACAGGTTTGCCTAACACAGCCCCATTACCCCTCTTTGCATTAAACACCACATTATCCTTAACAACCACAGAACCCAACACAGACTTTTTAGGAAGAGGTGGAAGCTTTTGAATGGCAACCACATCATCCTTAGTGATACAATAAGGGCTCATACTTCTAGACTTTTCAACTATTAACTTCCTCATAGGAACCCTCCTAATGCCTTTAACACCCTTACCTATCTTACCTCCACCCCCTTTAACATCCTGTCCCTCTTGTTTATCCACAACCACATCCATTTCAGCACTCTCCTCCACCCTGTTAATCTTCATATCACCTGAGCTCATACCCTCCCCCTTCTTAATCACACTAACTTCAACCTTCTTCTTAACATCAGTTTTGGGCAAAGGAAATCCAGGACAGAAATCCATCTTCTCAATAGGCTTCTCATAATTAAACTTAATCATCTCTAGTCCATTCAAGAAAGTATCAATCCCTTTCTTTTTAACCACAATAACAGGCTTAGTCCCACAATTCTTATCCCCCCTAATATCTTTAACATTAACAGATTCCATACCTTGACCACTACCCATAACCTCATCAGCATTCAAAGAAACATCACTCTTAACAGCCTTCCTTGGAGGAACTAACACCATAGGCTTTTTAGCCAAAACAGCTAACAAGTCAGCAGCAGAACAGTTATCAGGTAACACTTCCAGCTCATCCCCCTTCACACAGTAACCCTCATACTTCGAACCCCCAACATCAGTCTTGCCAATCTTCACTTTCACTCCCTCATTTCTTACAGAATGCTTCTTCCTCTTACTTAACAATACCAGATTCTCACTGCCCATAGCATTAAAAACATTTACATTAGGAGAAACTTGAGGAAAGCTCACCTTCCTAACTCTTACAGCATCACATACTTCCCTTTTACTAGCTAAAAACCTAGCCAAAGCTTCCAATATAGACTTGTTCTGACCCTCAACCTCCATCTTAGTCTCACCAACACAACCACTCTTCTGTCCATCCACACAGACCACCCCTGACACCTTCAAAGGCTTACCAGCAGCATCACACTTTTGAGCTAATAAAAACAACTCATTCATATCTTCATTCAATAACCTAGACCTCCAATTCTCTCCTAACAAATTACGGAGGTAATTAACATGAACCTCAGATAGTTCAGGAGCATCAAACATACCTTTAACCCAGTTTAGCGAATCAGAAGATTGGCTATTATCCTCCACCTCCATAGCCGTCTTCTGAAACCAGGAAGAGTCTGAACCAACCTCCTTCATCCAATTATCCCCAAACATACCCTTCAGATACTCCAAATCACCCCCAGTAAGCTCACACGACTCAACCTTATCCCCAATCATCCTACTCAAGCAAAACTTACCTTCACTCACCTGCTTCAGATCCATACTATACCCCATAACCACAGATAAATCTGGAGGAACCGCCGGAGGAGGCTCCGGCAACCCAACCCTAGCTGGAGAACCCATACTCGCGCACTGTGAAGATTCCACCACCTTCGAAGATGATGGAACAGTGAAACACGAAAGAAGAAGGAAGGACAAAGAAGAAATTAGGGTTAGAAAAGAAGCGGGAAAAGAAAACTGGAGAAGAAACCCCTGAATCGCCTAAATCGCCCAAATCAGAGAGAAAACCCTAGCTTCATAGCTTCGTATCACCTTATGGCCTTCCAGTTCCTCAATTCGGATGCACAAAACTTCAAATGTACCGATTGTTACGTCCTTTAAAACTCGAGTCTTTTGTTGTGTACGAATCTCTATGTGATTGTCGCATCGTGAGTCCGATTCCAGTTCGATCACCTTCATATCCTTTATCTGAGTCTGTTGCATGATCAGATATCTTATGGCCTACCAGTTCCTCAATTCGGATGCCCAAAACTTCAAATGTACCGATTGTTACGTCCTTTAAAACTCGAGTCTTTTGTTGTGTACGAATCTCTATGTGATTGTCGCATCGTGAGTCCGATTACCGTTCGATCACCTTCATATCCTTTATCTGAGTCTGTTGCATGATCAGATATCTTATGGCCTACCAGTTCCTCAATTCGGATGCCCAAAACTTCAAATGTACCGATTGTTACGTCCTTTAAAACTCGAGTCTTTTGTTGTGTACGAATCTCTATGTGATTGTCGCATCGTGAGTCCGATTACCGTTCGATCACCTTCATATCCTTTATCTGAGTCTGTTGCATGATCAGATATCTAATGGCCTACCAGTTCCTCAATTCGGATGCCCAAAACTTCAAATGTACCGATTGTTACGTCCTTTAAAACTCGCGTCTTTTGTTGTGTACGAACCTCTATGTAATTGTCGCATCGTGAGTCCGATTACCTTTCGATCAGCTTCATATCCTTTATCTGAGTCTGTTGCATGGTCAGATATCTTATGGCTTTCCCGTTCCTCAATTCGGATGCCCGAAACTTCAACTGCACCGATAGTTACGTCCTTTAAAACTCGAGTCTTTTGTTGTGTTCGAATCTCTATGTGATTGTCGCATCGTGAGTCCGATTACCTTTCGATCAGCTTCATATCCTTTATCTGAGTATGATGCATGATCAGATATCTTATGGCTTTCCCGTTCCTCAATTCGGATGCCCGAAACTTCAAATGCACCGATAGTTACGTCCTTTAAAACTCGAGTCTTTTCTTGTGTACATATCTTTATGATTGTCGCATCGTGAGTCCGATTACCGTTCGATCACCATCGTATCCTTTATCTGAGTCTTTTGCATGATCAGATATCTTATGGCCTTCCAGTTCCTCAATTCGGATGCCCAAAACTTCAAATGTACCGATAGTTACGTCCTTTAAAACTCGAGTCTTTTCTTGTGTACGAATCTCTATATGATTGTCGCATCGTGAGTCCGATTACCGTTCGATCACCATCATATCCTTTATATGAGTCTGTTGCATGATCAGATATCTTATGGCCTACCAGTTCCTCAATTCGGATGCCCAAAACTTCAAATGTACCGATTGTTACGTCCTTTAACACTAGAGTCTTTTGTTGTGTACGAATCTCTATGTGATTATCGCATCGTGAGTCCGATTACCGTTCGATCACCTTCATATCTGAAGAAACAAAAGTCTAACCTGGATCCACTGGTTAAGCTCGTCTCTACAGAATCGATCCTTCGCTATCCAAATGGCTCTAAGGTGGATGGTTCCTGAAACACACAATGTACCGATGTGGGGCGACCGCCTCGAATCCCGAAGGAATCTACTTAGCAGACACAAAAACGTAATCGGCCTTAGTGTGTTCTTCAGGGAATTTCTGAATGGCCTATCCAAGGAGACTAAGTGCTCCTTAAATAGGTTCCACACGGGCCTCAACATCTACCCTTAACTCACCCAAGGGGCCAAGGCCCAAGTTAAGGGCTTGCCTCCACATCGGCCCAAAGTTAGGCCCAATAAGATGAAGCAAGACACGTGTTATATCAGGGAGAGAGATTGTACCGTGTCGGTGACGTGGCGTCTCGTGAGTGGTCCCGAGTCTGTCTTGACGTGATTGGCTGCCAGGTGGGGCCTTGTCCCCCCCTGCAGCCTTCCAGGTTAGTGGAGACCTTGCTGAGGTGGTCCCGTGCACTCCGGTTGGTGGGCGCGTGCAGGACATGTACTGGTTGTCCCCTGCGGGTCCTTGTTGGGACAGGTGTCGTCCCTTAAGAGGTAGATTGTGCAACATGCTCCCTGCCACACGTCCCTCTGTTTTGATTGGTTCGTACATGGCTGTACTAACCTCTTGTCTAATGCCACGTGTCCGTTGTTAATCTGTCTTGTTGCACTGTGAGCGGACACCAAGTTGCGGCTGCCTGTTCCGCGTTATGCTCCGCACCCGCGTACGCACATCCGCTTATCGGGCTCCCACCTTTACGTTTGGGCCTCGTGGGCTTGTTTCGTCCTTTGGGCTTTGTTTTTGGGGTAGGGCCCAAGTGGATTTGGGTCCCTACCCCTTCAAGTCCCCCTAGTCCAGTGCCTCTCTTGATTGTGCGTAGCGAGAGCGTGAGAGGTGGTGGACTCATTTGCAGAAGGGTTTTTTACGCGGGGTTTTTAAGTTGGCGGGTTGTAACGTGTTACGTCAGCGGACGTGAACAGTTGGCGGTGTGCGGGTTGGAACGTGTTACGTCAGCGGACGTGAACAGTTGGCGGTGTGCGGGTTGGAACGTGTTACGTCAGCGGACGTGAACAGTTGGCGGTGTGCGGGTTGGAACGTGTTACGTCAGGCGGATGTTAAGATTCGGCGGGGTGCGGGCTGTTTGAATTTTATCACATTTATTTTGCGAATTTAATTCGAATGATTTGGAGGGAGGATCGAGGAGTCATCATCAGTTTCAGTATGTGTCAGTGGAAGTGACTGTCCGTCAGTCTGCCACGTCTGTTCAGCCGTCCTGGCAGTTACTGCAGGCGACTTTTGGTGTAGCTGGTGTCAGGCGCGTGTCGGCGACGCGCAGCGCGTGGCAGTTTTTTCGCAGGCTTATGCCACGTGGCGCCTGTCGATGAGTTCTTTCCCTCTCTCCTCATTAATGCTCTCGGTATAAATAGTGGCAGTTATATTCATTTTGCCACTTTCCTTCTGATAACCGTCGAGTCTTCTCCCTTTCTTTCTCTCCGGTAACCTTTTTCTTCTACCCCCCCTTCTTTTATTCTTTCCGATCAACTGCAGATGGCTGACTCTGATGCTAAGGGTAAGAAAGATCCCGTCGGTATGGCCGACGCTCGGATCAGGTGGAAAAGAGACTCATTTGAACAGTTCCTTGCCTTGTACGAGATTCCGGCGAGTTGGGGGCCTACCCTGCCGTCGGAGGGAGAGACTGTTCTGGACGCCGGTCCTGGTCGAATGGCGTTGTATGCTGCCCACTTCCAGTTGGCTGGATTCCGTCTTCCGGCCAGTCGATTTGTTTGTGACTTGTTGTTGCAGTATGGGGTGTATCTCACCCAAGTGACGCCCCTAGGGATGGCCAGGATGGTTCATTTTGAGTTCGTGTGTCGGTCGCAGGGTGTAGAGCCGACATTTGACATGTTTAACGCCTTTTATCGGTTGACTCGCGGGGGGCCGCAATGGTTTTCGTTTACCCAACGCAGCCGGATTCGGCCTGTAGGGAATGAGCCTCCCCGCAGCATGCATGACTGGAAATGGAAGTTTTTCTTTATCAAACAAGGCGTTGTCCCTGCTCCGCTTCGATGGTTGGCTGTCTCCGGGAAAACAAAGTTGCAGGATTTTCCGGTCACTAATTATGAGGGCTTTGACTGGTACGAGAAGCTGACGGAGCAAGTGACGTCTATTGAGATGGCGCATGTGAGGCCTGAAGCCCTCTTGATGGCGGGCTTAAGTCGTGTAGGGGGAAGATCTGATGCAAACCCTCATTTCTATGTGAACGGTGAAGGTATGCGATCCTTTTAGCAACGCTAATTGTTGATTGTAAATTTGTTTTTGTTGCTAACTGTTCCGCGCACTGCGTTTGCAGAAAAGAGTTGTTTTTATTCGATTGTTCCTGGCGTCGTTGGCGAGTTCCGCTGGGAGCCTCTGCGCGCAGATGAAGAGCCTTACGTGGAGCAGACGCGAGAGAATTTTCTCCCCGTGAATGTGAAAGACTTTGCTGGCCATGTGCTGATACCAGGTGACGTTCCTGTGAACCCCCGCCCGCTTAACGCGATATCAGTTAGCGGGACTAATATTATGTTTATCTCTGATGATGAGTCTGAGGATGAATCCTTCGCTTTGACTCATCGCGCTCGGGGTCGTGCAGGTCTGAGCGGTGAGGGCGGTTCTTCCCAGAACCCGCCCGCTACTGGCGGATCAAAGATCAGGGATGATTATGTTGAAGTGTTCGAGACGCCGCCCGTAACCTTGCGCTCCAGGGTTGAACCTGGTCGTGGAGGCCATGGTGCCGGCAAGAAGCTGAAGGATGTGGTGTCAATGATGGATTCGTCAAAGCGGAAAGTGCCTGAAGGCGACTCGTCCGCCTCCTCCTTGAAGGTCCGGCTGGGTGTATCTTCGAAACGTCCAAGATTGGCGTCCAAAATCGTCAAAGACGTTCAGCCAGGTTAGTTTTCCACCTTCCGCGTTGCATTGCCTGTTATCTTTTCTACTGCTTATATTGCTTTTCGTTGTGTGTAGGTGCAACTCTCCTTTTCCCCGGTGGGCCTAAGGTGTCTGAAGCGCGCGGTGTTAACCCGATGGACACTGAATCTGCGGGGGCTACCACGCAAGGAGGAGGTTCCATTCCGCCCGAACAGGCAGATGATATCGACATGTCTGGGATTGGGGATGATTCCGCCGCTGCCCATGAGCGAAGTGAGGCCGAAGCTCGTGAAGCGGAGCGACTACAGGCGGCGGCGGCGGAGGAGTTGCGTAGGAAAGAGCAGGATAAGGGGAAAGGTGTGGATGTTAATGTGTCTGGAGAAGGTTTTGGGGCAGGCCCTACCTCACCTGGTGGTGGTGAGCATTCTCAGGGTCTGGGTGTTGAAGATGATGTGGCTGACAATATTGTTCATGAGAAGGTGACTGGTGGTGGACTGAAGCAGGGTGATGGTGATGCTCCGAAGAGTGATAACCCGGGAGTTACCTCCGCCGGGTTTAGGTTGGATGTGGCTACTGGCCCCGTATATAGGCCAGAGTGGTCTGTTCGTGAAGACGGACGATTCTTCCAGGTGGCCACGTGTGAGTCCTGGCTATCTGGCTCTATTCCGCCTGCGGAGCGGGCATACGCTATGAAGCGGGACCGCATAGCCTTGCTGCAGGATGGGGCCGCTGGTTTGGCTATGGCGGCATCTACGATGAATGAGATCCGCCGTAGTGTGCAAGAGTTGATGGACGCCCAAGAGGAGCTTGCGACGCGTAAAGCTGCCTTTAAGAATGTCCGTGAAAAGCATAATAAGGAGTGCGTGGCCCAGTCCAAAGCCTTGAATGATGCCCTTGCTCAGGTTAAAATTGTTGAAGGTCGCCATGCCAAGGCCGCACAGGAGTGGAAAGCGTCTTGCGAAGCCACGAACCAAACCATCGCCAGGGAGCGAGACCGTGTGCGGTCCCTTGAAGGTGAGGTTGAGAGGCTCAAGGGTGCCTTGGCAGGTAAAGATCGAGAGCTTGAGGGAGAGAGGTCCAAGTGTGCTGCCGCCACCTCTGACTTGGCCAAGAAGGAGGATGAAGCGCTCCTGCGCGCATCACAGGTTTCCCGGCTTGAAAATGATGTTACCCTGTTGCAACGCGAAGTAGACGCCCTGCGAGATGAGAAGCTTGCCTTGGCCGCCGATGCCAAGAATTTTGCTGACGCGCACACCCAAGCCCTGGAAGCCTTGCGGGTTGCGCAAGAGAAGCAAACGAAGGCGGAGGGCGACACTCAGTGGTTAATGACTACCGGGGTGCAAGGGGTATGCTTCTTCCTTGTGTAGGTTGACATGACTTTGGCTTATCTTGGCTAACCTTCCTCTGTTTGTTATTGTAGGTGTTTGCTCGTGTTTGGGAAGAGCCTGCGTTGGTGCAATCGGTTGCCCGCCTTCTTGAAAAGTCAAAGCAGTTTGGTGCTTCTCTCGGGTTTAAGCAGGGGTTCGACTTTTGTCTTGGCGGCCACCCCTTTGATGACAATCCTTTCCGCAATATCGATGCTGAAGCGGAATATGACAAGGAGGTGGCGGCTTACGATGAACTGAGCTTCCCTGTGATGGATGTTGTTGCGGAGTGTGCGCAGCTACCAAACGGCGTGCAGGTGTTACGCGATGCTTTTGAAGAGGCGGAGAGGGAGCGCCAAGCGGAGGAGGATCGACAAGAGAAGGAGGATGCGGCCAAGGAGGCCGCTGCATTAAGCGGTGAAGGGACTTCTGCCGCTCCGCCAAGGGACGAGGGTGTCGATGACTTCATTGACGATGTCGACTTTGATGGTGAAGACTAGTGTTTGTTGAATTAGTCTGTTGTTTAAAACAATTTTATGTTTTCGTTGTTAAAACTCTTGTATGTGCGCCTTTGTTTGTTTACGCGTTGGCGCGTTTGGTTGTGAACATTTCCCTTTTGATTGCTAATGCTTTTAGTTTGTGTCTCTTGCTCTTCTCCTGTTATTATTGCTTGTAATTAATGTTGCAGGCATGATGTCAGCCGTCAGTCATTAATGACTGACTGACGGCGCAGCAGGGCACCTGAAGTGACGCTAGTCACTATTTCCGAAGTGTATGATTGCTTTTATTAATTGCTTCTCATAATTGCTTCTAAGACTTGGTTATAAAAGGAGATTAGTGAGGAATTTTCTGTGCATTCCTTCACTTCCTCTCTTTTTTCAGGTGACCATGGATTCCGACCAGCCTAGGATGAAGACCCTTGTTGACTGTTACGACCATTCGGCCGCCGTCGATTCATTGCTGGAACTACGTCGGCGTGCCCCTCCAGCTCCCCTTCCGGCGAGTGTGGTGGGGGTTCCCCCTGTTCACTCGGTTCACCCAGAATGGAAGATGAGGGTTTTGGCTGACTACTGTGGAGGGTTGGTGGCTCCTCCGGTGGCTCCTGTTGCCGTTGATGGAGTCCGACCTGTCATCATTGCTCTGCCGGCGGTTGGAGTGTTCAAGCCTACTCCCAAAGTTCGTTTCCGCCGGGTTGATGGCGCTTGGGTGCACATGGTTGTCATAGACTAAGTATTTTATGTTATAATCTAGGTTGTTTATATGTGTGTATCTAGCAAGGAAAACCCCCTTTTTTCTTTTTTGTACCATTGTGGGGTTTTGATTTTGTTTATGTATTTGAAACGTGTAATGTCAATGCAATGGAATGTTACGCGTTTTCTTACCTTGCCATATGGTTGCTTTAGTTATTGTAGTGCAATGAGTTAAGTAACCCATTATATCTTTTGATAAAACTGTGTCCCCTTGACGGCCTTTTGTGAGAATTGGTTTGTTTACCTAAGTGTTCCTAGGCTTGCCAAGGGAACGATAACTCGTTTCTAGTTTGCTTGGATGGATGGGTTAGCTATGACAGCGTCTCCCACCGGCCAAGGTGGCGCATCTGCTGCGGAAGCGTCGATGCGCCTCTTGTGTTGCTTAGCGGGCGGAGTCACCTGAAACGGTGTGCTCCGCGGCCAAGGCGGCATGTTTGCTTTGCAAACAGTAACGTGCCTTATTTGCTGCTTAGTCCGCGGAGGCGCTCGAGGCAGCCAATTCCGCGGACCAAGGTGACGCGTTTGCGTTGCGATTCCGGACGCGTCTCTTAATCTGCTTAGCCTGCGGGGTAACTTGAGATAGTGTTTCCCGCTGGCCAAGGTGACGCGTTCGTTGTGATAACAACGACGCGTCTCTTACGCTGCTTGGTCCGCGGAATCACGTTAAATAGTGGTTTCCGCTGGCCAAGGTGACGCGTTCGTTGTGACAACAACGACGCGTCTCTTACGCCGCTTGGTCCGCGGAATCTCGTTAAATAGTGGGATCCGTGGGCCCATGTGGCGTATCTCTTGCGATAATCAAGGTGCGCGGTGCACCCTGGTATGCATTGTTGCATGTACTATGTTATAAGTGATGTACAGTCATATAATCAGCCTTTCATTCATTCAAAGATAAGTCATAAAGACATGAGACTGTTAATACATTAAAACAGCAGAAATGATAAGTTGTGGAGACATAAAAGTAACATATCGAAGAGGTACATTCCTACTTCGCCTACATGTAGCACACCCTAAGTTGTGCGGCATTCCACGTCCTCGGGATTGGGGTGCCGTCAAGGCGTTCTAGCGCGTACGCGCCCTTCCCCAGCACTTCTTGGATTCTGTACGGACCCTCCCAAGTCGGTGCGAGCTTCCCGGCTGGCTCTGCTGACGACGCTTCGTTGTGGCGGAAAACAAAGTCCCCCACATTGAATGTCACTTTTTTGACCCGCGCGTTATAGTAGCGCTCAAGCTGCCTTTTGTACTTAGCCTCTTTGAATGCCGCTAGTTCGCGGCGTTCTTCAAGGAGATCTAGGTTTAGACGCAGCTCTGAGTCATTCTTATTGCTTTCGGCGAGGAGAACACGCGCCGATGGGCAACCGATCTCCGCTGGGATTACAGCTTCCGTTCCATACGTTAAGCTGAATGGGGTCTCCCCGTTGCTTGTCTTTGTTAGCGTACGGTGAGCCCATAGTACATTTGGTACTTCATCCACCCATCCCGAGCGCTTTTTGTTCAGCCTTGTCTTGATCCCTTCCACAATGCTCCTGTTTGCTCGTTCAACTTGACCATTTGCTTGTGGGTGAGCTACCGACGTGAACGTTTGACTTACCCCCATGCCTGCGAGCCAGCTCTGTAAGCCGCCGTCTGTGAATTGGAGGCCGTTGTCACTGACGATGTCCATTGGGAGGCCGAAACGGCAGATGATGAATTCCCAAATGAAGCGTTTGACTGCCCGGGCGTCGATATATACCAACGGTTTGGCCTCTACCCACTTCGTGAAATAGTCGATAGCCACAATGAGGTATCGGACATTCCCTGGCGCTGTGGGGAAAGGTCCTACAATGTCAATCGCCCACTTCTGAAACGGCCATGCTGAGGTGACGGGCACAAAGTCGTTCTTGGGGCGCAGTGTGCTGGGCGCGTGGCGCTGACACGCGTGGCATTTGCGGAGTATTTTGACCGCATCTATGTGCATGCCAGGCCAATAATATCCCGCATTCATCAGTTTAGCCACTACCATGCGCGGTCCTGCATGTAGGCCGCAGATTCCTTCATGTATTTCTTTGACCAGGAATGTGGCTTCCTCGGTGTTGACACATCTCAGCAGGGGCCCTAAGTATGACCGTCTATAAAGCGTGCCCGCGACCACCTGGTAGTGCATTGCCTTGTGTTGGATCTTTCTTGCTTCTTGTTTGTCCTCGGGTAGCGTTCCGTTGGTGAGGTAGCGGACTATAGGTGCCATCCATGAGGGTGCGCCTGTCTGTATGACGTGTACTTGGTGAGCGGAGACAGATGGGGTGTCTAAGACTTCCACCCTTACTTCTTTTGCCAAATGCTCGAAGACGGTGGCCGCCATCTTGCTCAGAGCATCTGCGGGCTTGTTTTCGCTTCTGTTGATGTGAAAGATTTTGCAGTAGGCGAAGCGTTGCATGAGTTTCTTTGTCTCTTCCAAGTACAGCGCCATCTTGCTATCCCGAGCCTCATATTTCCCGTCCACTTGTGCCGCGACTAGCATGGAGTCTACGTGTGCTTCGACGAAGCGAGCTCCCATTTTGTCTGCTAAACGCAGGCCGGCGAGTAATGCTTCGTACTCCGCCTCGTTGTTCGTGCTCTCAAAGTTTAGGCGGATTGCGTATGTAAACTCCGTGCCGTCTGGACTGATAAGGCGTAGGCCAACTCCCGCGCCGTCGTCACTTTTTGCGCCGTCAGTGTATAGCAGCCATTTATCCGTTTCGACCGTTGCTGGCGGCGGGTCTTGTTCTATCAGGCATTCGGCGATCTTGTTTGTGGGGACTTCTGTGGTGAAGTCCGCTAGGACTTGCCCTTTGATGGCCGGTCGCGGCTTGTAATAGATATCATGCTCCCCTAGTTCTATGGCCCATTTGGCTAACCTGCCTGAGAGTTCTGGCTTCTTCAGGACGTCATTAATTCGGTACCCTGTCAACACGTTGATCGGGTGTCCTTGGAAATACCTTCTTAACCGTCGAGAAGCGTGCACCAGCGCCAGTACTAACTTTTCCATTGTTGAGTAGCGGGTTTCCGCATCCAGCAGTGTCCGGCTGACGTAGTATATTGGCGTCTGGACACCCTTTCGTTCCACTAGCAGGACTGCCCCTACCGCCTTGTCGGAGACCGCCAAGTACATTGTGAGTGGTTCCTTAGGGAGGGGCGCTGTCAACGTGGGTAGGTTCATGAGGCACTGTTTCATGTCCTGAAATGCTTTCTCTGCTTCCGCTGTCCAGCGGAAGTTTGTCTTCTTTAGGCAGTTCCTGAGCGTGCTGATGAAGGGGAAAGACCGTGAAGCGTAGTTGGATAGGAAGCGGTTCAAGGCGACAAGGCGACCCATCAGGGTTTGCACCTCCTTCACGGATGCTGGTGATGGCATTCGCTCTATCGCTTGCACTTTTTCTGGGTTTGCGCGGAATCCGTCCTTCGTGACGATGACACCCAAGAATTTTCCTTCCTCCATGCCGAAAGAGCACTTGCTGGGATTCAGTTTCATGCGAACCGTTCTTAATTGCTCAAACGTCTTCTGGATGTCTTGCAGCATTTGACCTTCTTCCACGCTTTTGATGACAAGGTCGTCAACGTAGACTTCCAAGTTGACGCCTATCTGTTTTTTGAACACCGAGTCCATGAGGCGTTGGTATGTTGCGCCTGCATTTTTAAGCCCGAACGGCATTTTTGTGTAGCAAAACGTCCCCATGTCAGTTCTGAACGCCGTTTTGTCCTCGTCTGCTTTAGCCATCTGGATTTGGTGGTATCCCTTGTATGCGTCAAGGAAACATTTGAAGCGGAATGGTGCTAGCGAATCGACTTTCAAGTCTATTTCTGGTAAGGGATAACAATCCTTCGGGCATGCCTTGTTAAGATCTTTGTAGTCGACGCACATTCGCCACCCACCGTTGGCTTTGCCGACCATGACAGGGTTAGCCACCCATGTCTGGTATTTGACTGGGCGGAGGATACCCGCGTTCAGTAGCTCGGTTACTTGTTCGTTCATCGCTTTGGTTTTCTCTGGTCCCATGCTTCGCTTTTTTTGTACCACAGGCTCGATTGATTTGTATACGGACAGTCTGTGCTCTGCGACATCGCGGGGCACGCCCACCATGTCAGCGGGTTGCCAAGCGAAGATGTCCATGTTTTTGATAAGTAGCTGCTTTAAATGGACCCGCACCGCGTCCGAGAGTGCCTGGCCGATTGTGATCGTTTGCTCGGGGAAGCGGGGGTTGAGCGCCCATTTTTCTGGCTCCGTCCGCACCTGTTGCCTGGCGGACTTTGGTGGCTTTACTGTCTCCGCGGAGTGGCATTGCCGGTTTCCGCGGATGAATGCTACACCATTCTTGGTTGGGAATCCCACCATCTGGTGCGGCGTAGAAGCGGTGCTGTTGAATTTAGCCAGACCTTCCCTTCCGATCAGTATGTCATGTGAGGAAACCACTGGAAGGACCATGAATTCACATTCTTCGGTTCGTGAGAGGTTTCCATCTGACCAGGTTACTGGGAATGTGATTACTCCACGCGGCATGATCGTCTCGTGGATGAATCCTGATATGGGCTCTGCGACTGGTATGAGACGTTTCTTGTCTGCCTCGTCCAGCTGACTGAAACATTGGTCATACATGATGTCCGCGCTGCTGCCTGGGTCCAGGAACATGTACGGGGTACGGTAGTGGCCGAATACCCCTGTGATGATCAGTGGTGACGTGGATGAAGCTCCACCTTTGACGGCGGGTAGGATGACTGGCTGTTCCTTCCACGTGTCATCTGTCGTGCTCACCAGCGGACGTTTGTTTCGGCGGTGGGTTGCCGCTCCCTTGTTTGTCATTTGGCATGTGTGTCGTACCGCACGGTTGATGGTATGAGTTTGAAGGTTTCGGATGCGTTTGTTCGAACCCTCTCCCTTGTCATCGCAGTCTTTTCCGCGGCCATTACGTTGCACGTTTTTTACTAGGTGCCCCAGTTGTCCTGACTTCAGGGCCGCCTCTATTTCCATTCTGAGGCTGTAGCAATTGTCCGTGTTGTGCCCGAAGTCGTTGTGGTATTCACAGCGTTTGCTTGTGTCCACGTTCTTCCGTTTCCCTAGCGGCCTTGGTTCTTTGAAGTTGTGTTGTTCCGTCGCCAGCACTTGCGATGGGGTTTTCGTTAACGGTGTCCAATCCGTGTTCTTTCTTGATCCGCCTCGACTATCGCGGCCGTGCTTGCCGTTGATTATATTGCGGGCGTCTTGTTGCGCGGAGTACTTGCCTTCCTCGGCGGACCCAGTGATACGTGACCAAACGGATTGCTTCCCCTTGTCCCGACGGCCACCACTGTTCCCCTGGATGTACGGGTTCTGACGTGAGTGGCGAAATGATTTTTCTGAGGATGCATAAATCTTTGCTGCTTTGATTACGTCGTCCCAGGCTTCTGGAATCCCGTCCTTTCCCGTGAGGCATTTCATGAGGTCGTCGTTGTTGACTCCGTGAATGAACGCAGCCCGCGTCAACTCCTCATTGCATCCTATCTGCATTGCTTCCCGCGTGTAGCGGGTGATGTAGTCTTCGACTGTCTCGGTGTCCCTTCTAGCGCACAACAAGATGTGCGCTTTGTCTTTTTTGTGCCGTCTCTGGTGAGAGAAGTGAAGGGAAAACTTTGACAATAAGTCGTCGAAGTCTTGGATGCTGCCGACGGGTAAGTTATCAAACCACACCCTGGCCGCGGCCGTTAGCGTTTGCGCGAAGAGGTGACACCAAACTTGCATAGGCCAGTTTTGGCTGTGGGCTGCGGTCCTGAAATCGTGTACGTGATCGTCCGGATCGCGGATGCCATCGTATTTGCCGATGCTACTCGGTAGCTTCGCTTTGGCGGGGATGGGTGCCATGGCGATTCGTGCACAGAACTTAGATTTTTCTGCTAAGTCTTTCGGCCGGTATGGCTTGACCAAGTCATCATCGCTTTCCGCATGTGAGCTGGACTCGTAGCCGTCGTCTTCCTCGGTGATAGCGCGGCCCTGGCTGTGGGAGCTCTTCCCGCGGCCTCCGCTGCGACTACCATGTGTGTTATTTTTTGTTGATTTACTGCTTGCTTTGTTTTTAGCTACTGCACCTGAGGTCTTGTTGTTGTTGTCAAAGTTGAGTGTTTTCTGTACTCTCTGCTGTGCTTGTTTCATTACTCTTTTTTGGTATCCTGCAGTGACCTCTGCCTGTTGCTTGAAGAGCCATTCGTCTGGGTCCTCCTCAGCGTTATCCTCGTCGTCTTCTTCACCTTCGTCAATGTCAGCCACTTGCTGGGTGATGACGGGACCAGGGTTGGTCATTCTGACAGGTCGGTGTGCGACCTTGGTTACAGTGGCTGGAGTTCTTTCAGCCGTGCTGACGTCATCATCATCCTCGATGATGGGTTCGTCAGCGTTTTTCCGAGGGGCTTCCTCGTTTGCCATGTTGTCTAGCTAAAGGATTAGGTTGTTGCTGCTCTAGCCGGTACGGATGGCGCCAATGAAGAAACAAAAGTCTAACCTGGATCCACTGGTTAAGCTCGTCTCTACAGAATCGATCCTTCGCTATCCAAATGGCTCTAAGGTGGATGGTTCCTGAAACACACAATGTACCGATGTGGGGCGACCGCCTCGAATCCCGAAGGAATCTACTTAGCAGACACAAAAACGTAATCGGCCTTAGTGTGTTCTTCAGGGAATTTCTGAATGGCCTATCCAAGGAGACTAAGTGCTCCTTAAATAGGTTCCACACGGGCCTCAACATCTACCCTTAACTCACCCAAGGGGCCAAGGCCCAAGTTAAGGGCTTGCCTCCACATCGGCCCAAAGTTAGGCCCAATAAGATGAAGCAAGACACGTGTTATATCAGGGAGAGAGATTGTACCGTGTCGGTGACGTGGCGTCTCGTGAGTGGTCCCGAGTCTGTCTTGACGTGATTGGCTGCCAGGTGGGGCCTTGTCCCCCCCTGCAGCCTTCCAGGTTAGTGGAGACCTTGCTGAGGTGGTCCCGTGCACTCCGGTTGGTGGGCGCGTGCAGGACATGTACTGGTTGTCCCCTGCGGGTCCTTGTTGGGACAGGTGTCGTCCCTTAAGAGGTAGATTGTGCAACATGCTCCCTGCCACACGTCCCTCTGTTTTGATTGGTTCGTACATGGCTGTACTAACCTCTTGTCTAATGCCACGTGTCCGTTGTTAATCTGTCTTGTTGCACTGTGAGCGGACACCAAGTTGCGGCTGCCTGTTCCGCGTTATGCTCCGCACCCGCGTACGCACATCCGCTTATCGGGCTCCCACCTTTACGTTTGGGCCTCGTGGGCTTGTTTCGTCCTTTGGGCTTTGTTTTTGGGGTAGGGCCCAAGTGGATTTGGGTCCCTACCCCTTCAATATCCTTTATCTGAGTCTGTTGCATGATCAGATATCTTATGGCCTACCAGTTCCTCAATTCGGATGCCCAAAACTTCAAATGTACCGATTGTTACGTCCTTTAAAACTCGAGTCTTTTGCTGTGTACGAATCTCTATGTAATTGTCGCATCGTGAGTCCGATTACCTTTCGATCAGCTTCATATCTTTTATCTGAGTCTGTTGCATGATCAGATATCTTATGGCTTTCTCGTTCCTCAATTCGGATGCCCGAAACTTCAAATGCACCGATAGTTACGTCCTTTAAAACTTGATTCTTTTCTTGTGTACGAATCTCTATATGATTGTCGCAGTGTTATTCCGATTACCATTCGATCACCTTCATATCCTTTATCTGAGTCTGTTGCATGATCAGATATCTTATGGCCTACCAGTTCCTCAATTCGGATGCCCAAAACTTCAAATGTACCGATAGTTACGTCCTTTAAAACTCGAGTCTTTTCTTGTGTACGAATCTCTATATGATTGTCGCATCGTGAGTCCGATTACAGTTCGATCAGCTTCATATCCTTTATCTGAGTCTGTTGCATGATCAGATATCTTATGGCCTTCCAGTTCCTCAATTCGGATGCCCAAAACTTCAAATGTAACGATTGTTACGTCCTTTAAAACTCGAGTCTTTTGTTGTGTACGAATCTCTATGTGATTATCGCATCGTGAGTCCGATTACTATTCGATCACCTTCATATCCTTTATCTGAGTCTGTTCCATGATCAGATATCTTATAGCCTACCAGTTCCTCAATTCGGATGCCCAAAACTCCAAATGTACCGATAGTTACGTCCTTTAAAACTCGAGTCTTTTGTTGTGTACGAATCTCTATATGATTGTCGCATCGTGAGTCCGATTACAGTTCGATCACCTTCACATCCTTTATCCGAGTCTGTTGCATGATCAGATATCTTATGGCCTACCAGTTCCTCAATTCGGATGCCCAAAACTTCAAATGTACCGATTGTTACGTCCTTTAAAACTCGAGTCTTTTGTTGTGTACGAATCTCTATGTGATTGTCGCATCGTGAGTCCGATTACCGTTCGATCACCTTCGTATCCTTTATCTGAGTCTGTTGCATGATCAGATATCTTATGGCCTACCAGTTCCTCAATTCGGATGCCCAAAACTTCAAATGTACCGATTGTTACGTCCTTTAAAACTTGAGTCCTTTGTTGTGTACGAATCTCTATGTAGTTGTCGCATCGTGAGTCCGATTACCTTTCGATCAGCTTCATATCCTTTATCTGAGTCTGTTGCATGATCAGATATCTTATGGCTTTCCCGTTCCTCAATTCGGATGCCCGAAACTTCAAATGCACCGATAGTTACGTCCTTTAAAACTCGAGTGTTTTGTTGTGTACGAATCTCTATGTGATTGTCGCATCGTGAGTCCGATTACCTTTCGATCAGCTTCATATCCTTTATCTGAGTTTTTTGCATGATCAGATATCTTCTGGCCTTCCAGTTCCTCAATTCGGATGCCCAAAACTTCAAATGTATCGATAGTTACGTCGTTTAAAACTCGATTCTTTTCTTGTGTTCGAATCTCTATATGATTGTCGCACTGTTATTCCGATTACCGTTCGATCAGCTTCATATCTTTTATCTGAGTCTGTTGCATGATCAGATATCTGATGGCTTTCCCGTTCCTTAATTCGGATGCCCGAAACTTCAAATGCACCGATAGTTACGTCCTTTAAAACTCGAGTCTTTTCTAGTGTACGAATCCCTATATGATTGTCGCATCGTGAGTCCGATTACCGTTTGATCAACTTCATATCCTTTATCTGAGTCTGTTGCATGATCAGATATCTTATGGCCTACCAGTTCCTCAATTCGGATGCCCAAAACTTCAAATGTACCGATTGTTACGTCTTTTAAAACTCGAGTCTTTTGTTGTGTACGAATCTCTATGTGATTGTCACATCGTGAGTCCGATTACCTTTCAATCAGCTTCATATCCTTTATCTGAGTCTGTTGCATGATCAGATATCTTATGGCCTTCCAGTTCCACAATTCGGATGCTCAAAACTTCAAATGTACCGATTCTTACGTCCTTTAAAACTCGAGTCTTTTCTTGTGTACGAATCTCTATATGCTTGTCGCATCGTGAGTCCAATTACCGTTCGATCACCTTCACATCCTTTATCCGAGTCTGTTGCATGATCATATATCTTATGGCCTACCAGTTCCTCAATTCGGATGCCCAAAACTTCAAATGTACCGATTGTTACGTCCTTTAAAACTCGAGTCTTTTGTTGTGTACGAATCTCTATGTGATTGTCGCATCGTGAGTCCGATTACCGTTCGATCACCTTCATATCCTTTATCTGAGTCTGTTGCATGATCAGATATCTTATGGCCTACCAGTTCCTCAATTCGGATGCCCAAAACTTCAAATGTACCGATTGTTACGTCCTTTAAAACTTGAGTCTTTTGTTGTGTACGAATCTCTATGTAATTGTCGCATCGTGAGTCCGATTACCTTTCGATCAGCTTCATATCCTTTATCTGAGTCTGTTGCATGATCAGATATCTTATGGCTTTCCCGTTCCTCAATTCGGATGCCCGAAACTTCAAATGCACCGATAGTTACGTCCTTTAAAACTCGAGCCATTTCTTGTGTACGAATCTCTATATGATTGTCGCATCGTGAGTCCGATTACCGTTCGATCAACTTCATATCCTTTATCTGAGTCTGTAGCATGATCAGATATCTTATTTGCCTTCCAGTTCCTCAATTCGGATGCCCGAAACTTCAAATGTATCGATAGTTACGTCCTTTAAAACTCGATTCTTTTCTTGTGTACGAATCTCTATATGATTACCGCATCGTGAGTCCGATTACCGTTCGATTACCTTCATATCCTTTATCTGAGGCTGTTGCATGATCAGATATCTTATGGCCTACCTGTTCCTCAGTTCGGATGCCCAAAACTTCAAATGTACCGATTGTTACGTCCTTTAAAACTCGAGTCTTTTGTTGTGTACGAATCTCTATGTGATTGTCGCATCGTGAGTCCGATTACCTTTCGATCAGCTTCATATCCTTTATATGAGTCTGTTGCATGATCAGATATCTTATGGCTTTCCCGTTCCTCAATTCGGATGCCCGAAACTTCAAATGCACCGATTGTTACGTCCTTTAAAACTCGAGTCTTTTGTTGTGTACGAATCTCTATGTGATTGTCGCATCATGAGTCCGATTACCTTTCGATCAGCTTCGTATCCTTTATCTGAGTCTGATGCATGATCAGATATCTTATGGCTTTCCCGTTCCTCAATTCGGATGCCCGAAACTTCAAATGCACCGATAGTTACGTCCTTTAAAACTCGAGTCTTTTCTTGTGTACTAATCTCTTTATGATTGTCGCATTGTGAGTCCGATTACCATTCGATCACCTTAGTATCCTTTATCTGAGTCTGTTGCATGATCAGATATCTTATGGCCTTCCAGTTCCTCAATTCGGATGCCCAAAACTTCAAATGTACCGATAGTTACGTCCTTTGAAACTCGAGTCTTTTCTTGTGTACGAATCTCTATATGATTGTCGCATCGTGAGTCCGATTACCGTTCGATCACCTTCATATCCTAAATGCACCGATAGTTACGTCCTTTAAAACTCGAGTCTTTTTTTATGTACGAATCACTATATGATTGTCGCATTGTGAGTCTGATTACCGTCCGGTCACCTTCATATCCTCTATCTGAGTATGTTGCATGATCAGATATCTTATGGCCTTCCAGTTCCTCAATTCGGATACCCAAAACTTCAAATGTACCGATTGTTACGTCCTTTAAAACTCGAGTCTTTTCTTGTGTACAAATATCTACGTCATTGTCGCATTGTTAGTCCGATTACCATTCGATCAACTTCATACCCTTTATCTGTGTCTGTTGCATGATCAGATATCTTATGGCTTTCCCGTTCCTCAATTCGGATGCCCGAAACTTCAAATGCACCGATAGTTACGTCCTTTAAAACTCGAGTCTTTTCTTATGTACGAATCTCTATATGATTGTCGCATCGTGAGTCCGATTACCGTTCGATCACCTTCATATCCTCTATCTGAGTCTGTTGCATGATCAGACATCTTATGGCCTTCCAGTTCCTCAATTCGGATGCCCAAAACTTCAAATGTACCAATTGTTACGTCCTTTAAAACTCGAGTCTTTTCTTGTGTACAAATCTCTACGTCATTGTCGCATTGTTAGTCTGATTACCATTCCATCAGCTTCATACCCTTTATCTGAGTCTGTTGCATGATCAGATATCTTATAGCTTTCCCGTTCCTCAATTCGGATGCCCGAAACTTCAAATGCACCGATAGTTACGTCCTTTAAAACTCGAGCCTTTTCTTATGTACGAATCTCTATATGATTGTCGCATCGTGAGTCCGATTACCGTTCGATCACCTTCATATCCTCTATCTGAGTCTGTTGCATGATCAGGTATCTTATGGCCTTCCAGTTCCTCAATTCAGATGCCCAAAACTTCAAATGTACCGATTGTTACGTCCTTTAAAACTCGAGTCTTTTCTTGTGTACAAATCTCTACGTCATTGTCGCATTGTTAGTCTGATTACCGTTCGATCAGCTTCATACCCTTTATCTGAGTCTGTTACATGATCAGATATCTTATGGCTTTCCCGTTCCTCAATTCGGATGCCCGAAACTTCAAATGCACCGATAGTTACGTCCTTTAAAACTCGAGTCTTTTCTTATGTACGAATCTCTATATGATTGTCGCATTGTGAGTCCGATTACCGTTCGGTCACCTTCATATCCTCTATCTGAGTCTGTTGCATGATCAGATATCTTATGGCCTTCCAGTTCCTCAATTCGGATGCCCAAAACTTCAAATGTACCGATTGTTACGTCCTTTAAAACTCGAGTCTTTTCTTGTGTACAAATCTCTACGTCATTGTCGTATTGTTAGTCCGATTACCGTTCGATCAGCTTCATACCCTTTATCTGAGTCTGTTGCATGATAAGATATCTTATGGCTTTCCCGTTCCTCAATTCGGATGCCCGAAACTTCAAATGCACCGATAGTTACGTCCTTTAAATCTCGAGTCTTTTCTTATGTACGAATCTCTATATGATTGTCGCATCGTGAGTCCGATTACCGTTCGATCACGTTCATATCCTCTATCTGAGTCTATTGCATGATCAGATATCTTATGGCCTTCCAGTTCCTCAATTCGGATGCCCAAAACTTCAAATGTACCGATTGTTACGTCCTTTAAAACTCGAGTCTTTTCTTGTGTACGAATCTCTATATGATTGTCGCATCGTTAGTCTGTTACCGTTCGATCACCTTCACATCCTTTATCTGAGTCTATTGCATGATCAGATATCTTATGGCCTACCAGTTCCTCAATTCGGATGACCAAAACTTAAAATGTACCGATTGTTACGTCCTTTAAAACTCGAGTCTTTTGTTGTGTACGAATCTCTATGTGATTGTCGCATCGTGAGTCCAATTACCTTTCGATCAGCTTCATATCCTTTATCTGAGTCTGTTGCATGATCAGATATCTTATGGCTTTCCCGTTCCTCAATTCGGATGCCCGAAACTTCAAATGCATCGATAGTTACGTCCTTCAAAACTCGAGTCTTTTGTTGTGTACGAATCTCTATGTGATTGTCGCATCGTGAGTCCGATTACCTTTCGATCAGCTTCATATCCTTTATCTGTGTCTGATGCATGATCAGATATCTTATGGCTTTCCCGTTCCTCAATTCGGATGCCCGAAACTTCAAATGCACCGATAGTTACGTCCTTTAAAACTCGAGTCTTTTCTTGTGTACGAATCTCTATATGATTGTCGCATCGTGAGTCCGATTCCCGTTCGATCACCTTCATATCCTTTATCTGAGGCTGTTGCATGATCAGATATCTTATGGCCTACCAGTTCCTCAATTCGGATGCCCAAAACTTCAAATGTACCGATTGTTACGTCCTTTAAAACTCGAGTCTTTTCTTGTGTACGAATCTCTATATGATTGTCGCATCGTTAGTCTGTTACCGTTCGATCACCTTCACATCCTTTATCTGAGTCTATTGCATGATCAGATATCTTATGGCCTACCAGTTCCTCAATTCGGATGACCAAAACTTAAAATGTACCGATTGTTACGTCCTTTAAAACTCGAGTCTTTTGTTGTGTACGAATCTCTATGTGATTGTCGCATCGTGAGTCCAATTACCTTTCGATCAGCTTCATATCCTTTATCTGAGTCTGTTGCATGATCAGATATCTTATGGCTTTCCCGTTCCTCAATTCGGATGCCCGAAACTTCAAATGCATCGATAGTTACGTCCTTCAAAACTCGAGTCTTTTGTTGTGTACGAATCTCTATGTGATTGTCGCATCGTGAGTCCGATTACCTTTCGATCAGCTTCATATCCTTTATCTGTGTCTGATGCATGATCAGATATCTTATGGCTTTCCCGTTCCTCAATTCGGATGCCCGAAACTTCAAATGCACCGATAGTTACGTCCTTTAAAACTCGAGTCTTTTCTTGTGTACGAATCTCTATATGATTGTCGCATCGTGAGTCCGATTCCCGTTCGATCACCTTCATATCCTTTATCTGAGGCTGTTGCATGATCAGATATCTTATGGCCTACCAGTTCCTCAATTCGGATGCCCAAAACTTCAAATGTACCGATTGTTACGTCCTTTAAAACTCGAGCCTTTTGTTGTGTATGAATCTCTATGTGATTGTCGCATCGTGAGTCCGATTACCTTTCGATTAGCTTCATATCCTTTATCTGAGTTTGATGCATGATCAGATATCTTATGGCTTTCCCGTTCCTCAATTCGGATGCCCGAAACTTCAAATGCACCGATAGTTACGTCCTTTAAAACTCGAGTCTTTTCTTGTGTACTAATCTCTTTATGATTGTCGCATTGTGAGTCCGATTACCGTTCGATCACCTTCGTATCCTCTATCTGAGTCTGTTGCATGATCAGATATCTTATGGCTTTCCCGTTCCTCAATTCGGATGCCCGAAACTTCAAATGCACCGATTGTTACGTCCTTTAAAACTCGAGTCTTTTGTTGTGTACGAATCTCTATGTGATTGTCGCATCATGAGTCCGATTACCTTTCGATCAGCTTCGTATCCTTTATCTGAGTCTGATGCATGATCAGATATCTTATGGCTTTCCCGTTCCTCAATTCGGATGCCCGAAACTTCAAATGCACCGATAGTTACGTCCTTTAAAACTCGAGTCATTTCTTGTGTACTAATCTCTTTATGATTGTCGCATTGTGAGTCCGATTACCATTCGATCACCTTAGTATCCTTTATCTGAGTCTGTTGCATGATCAGATATCTTATGGCCTTCCAGTTCCTCAATTCGGATGCCCAAAACTTCAAATGTACCGATAGTTACGTCCTTTGAAACTCGAGTCTTTTCTTGTGTACGAATCTCTATATGATTGTCGCTTCGTGAGTCCGATTACCGTTCGATCACCTTCATATCCTAAATGCACCGATAGTTACGTCCTTTAAAACTCGAGTCTTTTCTTATGTACGAATCACTATATGATTGTGGCATTGTGAGTCTGATTACCGTCCGGTCACCTTCATATCCTCTATCTGAGTATGTTGCATGATCAGATATCTTATGGCCTTCCAGTTCCTCAATTCGGATACCCAAAACTTCAAATGTACCGATTGTTACGTCCTTTAAAACTCGAGTCTTTTCTTGTGTACAAATATCTACGTCATTGTCGCATTGTTAGTCCGATTACCATTCGATCAACTTCATACCCTTTATCTGTGTCTGTTACATGATCAGATATCTTATGGCTTTCCCGTTCCTCAATTCGGATGCCCGAAACTTCAAATGCACCGATAGTTACGTCCTTTAAAACTCGAGTCTTTTCTTATGTACGAATCTCTATATGATTGTCGCATCGTGAGTCCGATTACCGTTCGATCACCTTCATATCCTCTATCTGAGTCTGTTGCATGATCAGATATCTTATGGCCTTCCAGTTCCTCAATTCGGATGCCCAAAACTTCAAATGTACCAATTGTTACGTCCTTTAAAACTCGAGTCTTTTCTTGTGTACAAATCTCTACGTCATTGTCGCATTGTTAGTCTGATTACCATTCCATCAGCTTCATACCCTTTATCTGAGTCTGTTGCATGATCAGATATCTTATAGCTTTCCCGTTCCTCAATTCGGATGCCCGAAACTTCAAATGCACCGATAGTTACGTCCTTTAAAACTCGAGCCTTTTCTTATGTACGAATCTCTATATGATTGTCGCATCGTGAGTCCGATTACCGTTCGATCACCTTCATATCCTCTATCTGAGTCTGTTGCATGATCAGGTATCTTATGGCCTTCCAGTTCCTCAATTCAGATGCCCAAAACTTCAAATGTACCGATTGTTACGTCCTTTAAAACTCGAGTCTTTTCTTGTGTACAAATCTCTACGTCATTGTCGCATTGTTAGTCTGATTACCGTTCGATCAGCTTCATACCCTTTATCTGAGTCTGTTACATGATCAGATATCTTATGGCTTTCCCGTTCCTCAATTCGGATGCCCGAAACTTCAAATGCACCGATAGTTACGTCCTTTAAAACTCGAGTCTTTTCTTATGTACGAATCTCTATATGATTGTCGCATTGTGAGTCCGATTACCGTTCGGTCACCTTCATATCCTCTATCTGAGTCTGTTGCATGATCAGATATCTTATGGCCTTCCAGTTCCTCAATTCGGATGCCCAAAACTTCAAATGTACCGATTGTTACGTCCTTTAAAACTCGAGTCTTTTCTTGTGTACAAATCTCTACGTCATTGTCGCATTGTTAGTCCGATTACCGTTCGATCAGCTTCATACCCTTTATCTGAGTCTGTTGCATGATAAGATATCTTATGGCTTTCCCGTTCCTCAATTCGGATGCCCGAAACTTCAAATGCACCGATAGTTACGTCCTTTAAATCTCGAGTCTTTTCTTATGTACGAATCTCTATATGATTGTCGCATCGTGAGTCCGATTACCGTTCGATCACGTTCATATCCTCTATCTGAGTCTATTGCATGATCAGATATCTTATGGCCTTCCAGTTCCTCAATTCGGATGCCCAAAACTTCAAATGTACCGATTGTTACGTCCTTTAAAACTCGAGTCTTTTCTTGTGTATGAATCTCTATATGATTGTCGCATCGTGAGTCCGATTACCGTTCGATCACCTTCGTATCCTTTATCTGAGTCTGTTGCATGATCAGATATCTTATGGCCTTCGAGTTCCTCAATTCGGATGCCCAAAACTTCAAATGTACCGATTGTTACGTCCTTTAAAACTCGAGTCTTTTCTTGTGTACAAATCTCTACGTCATTGTCGCATTGTTAGTCCGATTACCGTTCGATCAGCTTCATATCCTTTATCTGAGTCTGTTGCATGATTAGATACCTTATGGCTTTCCCGTTCCTCAATTCGGATGCCCGAAACTTCAAATGCACCGATAGTTACGTCCTTTAAAACTCGAGTCTTTTCTTGTGTACAAATCTCTATGTCATTGTCACATTGTTAGTCCATTTGCATGATCTGATCTTTAGAAGGAGTAATTCTATTATTAACATAGAACATCACATCATCCATTTGCTGCTGAGATAAATCAACAAGGCTGTCCTCAATAACAGTGTTTCTAGAACCCAAATTAGCACCAGGAGAGTAGGGTGAAGCAAGAGTACCCTTCCCTACCTTAACAGGTTTCCCCACAGGCAAAGGTTCAGAAAAAGGGCCAGGAGGTAAAGAGGAGGAACTGCTGTTAAGAGGTCCTTGTTTTAAAGAAGTAGGACCACTAACAGGGATAGCCTTAGAACCAGCAGAGGAGTTCTTAGCAGAAACAACACTAGCAGAATTAGTGACTGTTCTGGCCTTCACCTTAGCTGGAGATGCATCAGACCCCAAATCAGCAGAAGAATTAACTTCCATAAGATCCTTAACTTCCAAAAGATCAAACCTATTCTTAACTTCCAACCCAGCTTCTTCCTGAAATTGCTTCTTACCCTTATCAGCCTTCCTCTCCTTCTGCTGATTCTGAACTTTACCACTTCTAACATTACCCCTTACCTCCAAAGCACCAGCCTTCTTGCTCCCTGAAGTAGAAGCACCCTCAGTACCAACCTTCTTCTTTTCCTGTTCCAATTCATACTCAATAACTGCCTGTTTAGTTTTAAAAGCTTTAATTCATTCCTGCAATTTAATCTCCTTATTAGTACCCTTATCCCCCATATTTCTTTGCCTAAGAGCTCCTCCCCCAAAAGCCCCATTACCACTTCTAGGCTGATTTTGGAATTTATTATTATTCCTGGCAGCCAAACTCTTGTTCCATACAGTTTCAAAACCCTCCTCATCAATATTCCTATTAATAGGACCATCCTGCACCCCAACCTTCATATCATCAATCTTCTTCTGCCTAGCCTCTTTCTCTTCTTCAGTCAACACTCTGACAATACAATCTTCAAAAGAGTGCCCAAACACCTTGCAGTGAGAACAATTAATAGGAACCTTCTGGAACTCAATAACAATCTCAGCAATCCTATCCTCCTTACCCTCTTCTTTTGGATAAAAAGCTCTCACAACCTCAGGCCTACTATCACCAGCAGCAATCTCAACTAGAATTCTAGCAAAACCTGCCTGCACATCATTGTTCAAACATTTATCGACAGTTATATTATCAAATGTACCGATTGTTACGTCCTTTAGAACTCGAGTCTTTTCTTGTCTACAAATCTCTACGTTATTGTTGCATCTTTAGTTTGATTACCATTCGATCTGCTTCATATCCATTATCTGAGTCTGTTGCAAGGTAATATATCTTATGGCCTTCTCATTCGTCCATTCAGATGCCTGAAATTTCAAATGTACCGATAGTTACGACCTTTAAAAGTCGAGTCTATTCTTGTGTGCGAATCTCTATATGATTGTTGCATCGTGAGTCCGATAACCGTTCGATGAGCTTCACATCCTTTATCTGAGTCTGTTGCATGATCAGATATCTTATAGCCTTCCCTTTCCTCAATTCGTATGCCCAAAACTTCAAATGTACCGAATGTTACGTCCTTTAAAACTCGAGTGTTTTCTTGTGTACAAATCTCTACGTCATTGTCGCATCGTGGGTCCGATTACGGTCCGGTCACCTTCATATCCTTTATCTGAGTATGTTGCATGATCAGATATCTTATGGCCTTCCCGTTCTTCCATTTGGGTGCCTGAAACTTCAAATGTAGCGATAGTTACGTCGTTTAAAACTCGAGTCTTTTCTTGTGTACGAATCTCTATGTGATTGTCACATCGTGAGTCCGATTACCATTCGATCAACTTCATATCCTTTATCTGAGTCTGTTACATGATCGTATATCTTATGGCCTTCCCCTTCCTCCATTCGGGTGCCCAAAACTTCAAATGTACAGATAGTTACGTCCTATAAAACTCGAGTCTTTTCTTGTGTGCGAATCTCTATGTGATTGTCGCATCGTGAGTTTTATAACCATTTGATTAGCTTCATATCCTTTATCTGAGTCTGTTGCATGATCGGATATCTTATGGCCTTCTCGTCCTCCATTCGGGTGCCCAAAATTTCAAATGTACCGATAGTTACGTCTTTTAAAACTCGAGCCTTTTCTTGTGTGCGAATCGCTATGTGATTGTCGCATCATGAGTTCGACAACCGTTCGATCAGCTTCATAACCTTTATCTGAGTCTGTTGCATGATCAGATATCTTATGGCCTTCCCGTTCCTCCATTCGGGTGCCCAAAACTTCAAATGTAACGATAGTTATGTCCTTTAAAACTCGAGTCTTTTCTTGTGTGCGAATCTCTATGTGATTGTCGCATCATGAGTTCGACAACCGTTCGATCAGCTTTATATCCTTTATCTGAGTCAGTTGCATGATCAGATATCTTATGGCCTTCCCGTTCCTCCATTCGGGTGCCCAAAACTTCAAATGTACCGATAGTTACGTCCTTTAAAACTCGAGCCTTTTCTTGTGTGCGAATCGCTATGTGATTTTCTCATCGTGAGTTCGGGAACCGTTCGATCAGCTTCATATCCTTTATCTGAGTCTGTTGCATGATCAGTTATCTTATGGCCTTCCCGTTCCTCCATTCGGGTGCCCAAAACTTCAAATGTACCGATAGTTACGTCCTTTAAAACTCAAGTCTTTTCTTGTGTGCGAATCACTATGTGATTGTCGCATCGTGAGTTCGAAAACCGTTCGAACAGCTTCATATCCTTTATCTGAGTTTATTTCATGATCAGATATCTTCTGGACTTCCCGTTCCTCCATTCGGGTGTCCAAAACTTCAAATGTACCGATAGTTACGTCCTTTAAAACTCGAGTCTTTTCTTGTGTACAAATCTCTACATCATTGTCGCATCGTTAGTCCGATTACCGTTCGACCAGCTTCGTATCCTTTATCTGAGTCTGTTGCATGATCAGTTATCTTATGGCCTTCCCGTTCCTCCATTCGGTGCCCAAAACTTCAAATGTACCGATATTTACGTCCTTTAAAACTCGAGTGTTTTTTTTGTGTGCGAATCTCTATGTGATTGTCGCATTGTGAGTTCGACAACCATTCGATCAGCTTCATATCCTTTATCTGAGTCTGTTGCATGATCAGATATCTTATGGCCTTCCCGTTCTTCCATTTGGGTGCCTGAAACTTCAAATGTACCGATAGTTACGTCGTTTAAAACTCGAGTCTTTTCTTGTGTACGAATCTCTATGTGATTGTCACATCGTGAGTCCGATTACCATTCGATCAACTTCATATCCTTTATCTGAGTCTGTTACATGATCGTATATCTTATGGCCTTCCCCTTCCTCCATTCGGGTGCCCAAAACTTCAAATGTACAGATAGTTACGTCCTATAAAACTCGAGTCTTTTCTTGTGTGCGAATCTCTATGTGATTGTCGCATCGTGAGTTTTATAACCATTTGATCAGCTTCATATCCTTTATCTGAGTCTGTTGCATGATCGGATATCTTATGGCCTTCTCGTCCTCCATTCGGGTGCCCAAAATTTCAAATGTACCGATAGTTACGTCTTTTAAAACTCGAGCCTTTTCTTGTGTGCGAATCGCTATGTGATTGTCGCATCATGAGTTCGACAACCGTTCGATCAGCTTCATAACCTTTATCTGAGTCTGTTGCATGATCAGATATCTTATGGCCTTCCCGTTCCTCCATTCGGGTGCCCAAAACTTCAAATGTAACGATAGTTATGTCCTTTAAAACTCGAGTCTTTTCTTGTGTGCGAATCTCTATGTGATTGTCGCATCATGAGTTCGACAACCGTTCGATCAGCTTTATATCCTTTATCTGAGTCAGTTGCATGATCAGATATCTTATGGCCTTCCCGTTCCTCCATTCGGGTGCCCAAAACTTCAAATGTACCGATAGTTACGTCCTTTAAAACTCGAGCCTTTTCTTGTGTGCGAATCGCTATGTGATTTTCTCATCGTGAGTTCGGGAACCGTTCGATCAGCTTCATATCCTTTATCTGAGTCTGTTGCATGATCAGTTATCTTATGGCCTTCCCGTTCCTCCATTCGGGTGCCCAAAACTTCAAATGTACCGATAGTTACGTCCTTTAAAACTCAAGTCTTTTCTTGTGTGCGAATCACTATGTGATTGTCGCATCGTGAGTTCGAAAACCGTTCGAACAGCTTCATATCCTTTATCTGAGTTTATTTCATGATCAGATATCTTCTGGACTTCCCGTTCCTCCATTCGGGTGTCCAAAACTTCAAATGTACCGATAGTTACGTCCTTTAAAACTCGAGTCTTTTTTTGTGTACAAATCTCTACATCATTGTCGCATCGTTAGTCCGATTACCGTTCGACCAGCTTCGTATCCTTTATCTGAGTCTGTTGCATGATCAGTTATCTTATGGCCTTCCCGTTCCTCCATTCGGTGCCCAAAACTTCAAATGTACCGATAATTACGTCCTTTAAAACTCGAGTGTTTTTTTTGTGTGCGAATCTCTATGTGATTGTCGCATTGTGAGTTCGACAACCATTCGATCAGCTTCATATCCTTTATCTGAGTCTGTTGCATGATCAGATATCTTATGGCCGGATGCCCAAAACTTATAAAGTACCGATTGTTACGTCCTTTAGAACTCGAGTCTTTTCTTGTGTACAAATCTCTACGTCATTGTTGCATCTTTAGTCTGATTACCATTCGATCAGCTTCATATCCATTATCTGAGTCTGTTGCAAGGTAATATATCTTATGGCCTTCTCATTCGTCCATTCGGATGCCTGAAACTTCAAATGTACCGATAGTTACGACCTTTAAAAGTCGAGCCTTTTCTTGTGTACGAATCTCTATATGATTGTTGCATCGTGAGTCCGATAACCGTTCGATGAGCGTCACATCCTTTATCTGAGTCTGTTGCATGATCAGATATCTTATAGCCTTCCCTTTCCTCAATTCGTATGCCCAAAACTTCGAATGTACCGAATGTTGCGTCCTTTAAAACTCGAGTATTTTTTTGTGTACAAATCTCTACGTAATTGTCGCATCGTAGGTCCGATTACTGTCGGGTTACCTTCGTATCCTTTAGCTGAGTCTGTTGCATGATCAGATATCTTATGGCCTTCCCGTTCCTCCATTTGGGTGCCTGAAACTTCAAATGTACCGATAGTTACGTCGTTTAAAACTCGAGTCTTTTCTTGTGTACGAATCTCTATATGATTGTCGCATCGTGAGTTCGATAACCGTTCGGTCAACTTCATATCCTTTATCTGAGTCTGTTGCATGATCGGATATCTTATGGCCATCCCGTTCCTCCATTTGGTTGCCTGAAACTTCAAATGTACTGACAGTTACGTCGTTTAAAACTCGAGTCTTTTCTTTTGTACGAATCTCAATGTGATTGTCGCATCGTGAGTCCGATTACCGTTCGATCAACTTCATATCCTTTATCTGAGTCTTTTGCATGATCGGATATCTTATAGCCTTCACGTTCCTCCATTCGGGTGCCCAAAACTTCAAATGTACAGATAGTTACGTCCTTTAAAACTCGAGTCTTTTCTTGTGTGCGAATCTCTATGTGATTGTCGCATCGTGAGTTCGATAACCGTTCGATCAGCTTCATATCCTTTATCTGAGTCTGTTGCATGATCAGATATCTTATGGCCATCCCGTTCCTCCATTTGGTTGCCTGAAACTTCAAATGTACCGATAGTTACGTCGTTTAAAACTCGAGTCTTTTTTGTGTACGAATCTCTATGTGATTGTCGCATCGTGAGTTCGATAACCGTTCGATCAGCTTCATATCCATTATCTGAGTCTGTTGCATGATCAGATATCTTATGGCCTTCCCGTTCCTCCATTCGGGTGCCCAAAACTTCAAATGTACCGATAGTTACGTCCTTTAAAACTCGAGTGTTTTCTTGTGTGTGAATCTCTATGTGATTGTCGCATTGTGGGTTCGACAACCGTTCGATCAGCTTTATATCCTTTATCTGAGTCTGTTGCATGATCAGATATCTTATGGCCGGATGCCCAAAACTTCAAAAGTACCGATTGTTACGTCCTTTAGAACTCGAGTCTTTTTTTGTATACAAATCTCTACGTCATTGTTGCATCTTTAGTCTGATTACCATTCGATCAGCTTCATATCCATTATCTGAGTCTGTTGCAAGGTAATATATCTTATGGCCTTCTCATTCGTCCATTCGGATGCCTGAAACTTCAAATATACCGATAGTTACGACCTTTAAAACTCCAGTCTTTTCTTGTGTGCGAATCTCTATATGATTGTTGCATCGTGAGTCCGATAACTGTTCGATGAGCGTCACATCCTTTATCTGAGTCTGTTGCATGATCAGATATCTTATTGCCTTCCCTTTCCTCAATTCGTATGCCCAAAACTTCGAATGTACCGAATGTTACATCCTTTAAAACTCGAGTGTTTTTTTGTGTACAAATCTCTACGTAATTGTCGCATCGTGGGTCCGATTACTGTTGGGTTACCTTCACATCCTTTATCTGAGTCTGTTGCATGATCAGATATCTTATGGCATTCCCGTTCCTCCATTTGGGTGCCTGAAACTTCTAATGTACCGATAGTTACGTCGTTTAAAACTCGAGTCTTTTCTTGTGTACGAATCTCTTTGTGATTGTCGCATCGTGAGTCCGATTACCGTTCGATCAACTTCATATCCTTTATCTGAGTCTTTTGCATGATCGGATATCTTATGGCCTTCCCGTTCCTCCATTCGGGTGCCTAAAACATCAAATGTACCGATAGTTACGTCCTTTAAAACTCGAGTCTTTTCTTGTGTGCGAATCTCTATGTGATTGTCGAATCGTGAGTTCGATAACCGTTCGTCAACTTCATATCCTTTATCTGAGTCTGTTGCATGATCGGATATCTTATGGCCTTCTCGTTCCTCCATTCGGGTACCCAAAACTTCAAATGTACCGATAGTTACGTCTTTTAAAACTCGAGCCTTTTCTTGTGTGCGAATCGCTATGTGATTGTCTCATCACGAGTTCGACAACCGTTCGATCAGCTTCATATCTTTTATCTGAGTCTGTTGCATGATCAGATATCTTATTGCCCTCCCGTTCCTCCATTCGGGTGCCCAAAACTTCAAATGTACCGATAGTTACGTCCTTTAAAACTCGAGTCTTTTCTTGTGTGCGAATCTCTATGTGATTGTCGCATCGTGAGTTCCACAATCGTTCGATCAGCTTCATATCCTTTATCTGAGTCTGTTGCATGATCAGATATCTTATGGCCTTCCCGTTCCTCCATTCGGGTGCCCAAAACTTCAAATGTACCGATAGTTACGTCCTTTAAAACTCGTGTCTTTTCTTGTGTGCGAATCGCTATGTTATTGTCGCATCGTGAGTTCGACAACCGTTTGATCAGCTTCATATCCTTTATCTGAGTCTTTTGCATGATCAGATATCTTATGGCCTTCCCGTTCCTCCATTCGGGTGCCCAAAACTTCAAATGTACCGATAGTTACGTCCTTTAAAACTCGAGTCTTTTCTTGTGTGCGAATCACTATGTGATTGTCGCATCGTGAGTTCGACAACCATTCGAACAGCTTCATATCCTTTTTTTTTTTTTTGATAAAAGGAGGCGGCACTCCTGGTAAATTTTATTAATGACAAAAAAATATATACACCTAAGAGATTGGCATCCCGGGACATACCCCAAGGACCAAACCCAATCTCAGAGCCATGGTCTAACAATGGGACTATCCAAACGTCCCGACCATAAGCTCAACTATACAATCAAACAAGTCAAAAACCAAAAAAACTACTAGACCAAAGCCACACACGGCTTATGGTCAAAGTCTCAAACCAAACAAACATACTAACTAATACAATCCAAACTAAGAAAATAAACATCAAAAGACAATACATCAAGACCCAATACAGCAGCAGCACATCAGCAACTCTTCTGTCTTCATGACTTGATCCTCTCAAGCTACCAAAACAGCTGCACAATCCATCAGCACCATTCCATTCTCTGCTCTGCACAACTTCATTATCCAGCTGTAAAAAACCATCTTTTAAGTTATTAAATCCTTCAGCACCAGCATACCTGTAATCCCACAACATATCATTCCTTAGCTGCCAAAAACCATCAGTAACATAATGAACAGCCCATAGATCTTTCAGCCCTCTATTAGCATCATAAAGCACCACAAAAACCACCTGCACTACATCACCACCTGGGTCAAAAGGAACACAACCTATAGCCTTTTGACCCATCCTCAAAACATACCACATCTCAATTATCATCAGAACTATTAACATTATTACTAGTATTCTGAACCTTTACATTCCAAGCAGCAATAGCCAAATCATCAATTTGACTACTATTAAACTCAATACCAGCTAACTTCCAAGAAACACTGCCCAAAATAGCTTTATAAACCATATCAGCAGATCTCTTTTTACCACCAAATATTCTATTATTTCTCTCCTGCCAAATAGTATAAACAGCAGCAGCTAACACAAGCTTTTTAATAGTACCCCATGCCTTATTATTATTCCTCATCCTTTCAACATAAATAACAATCCTCTCCCATTCATCAGGAAATTTCTCCATTCTGGCTAAAACCTTCAGCTTCCACCAGATACTTTTAGAAAAATTACACTTGAAAAAGAGATGATCATGACTATCAGGTCCACTACCACATAGGCTACATTTGAACTGCTGGTTCTTGTTCCAAGCTAACAATCTATCCTGAGTAGGCAGCTTACCTTTCACAGCTAGCCATAAGATAAAAGTTTGTCTTGGTATATTATTTTTTAACCAAACAAACTTATGCCATTTAACCACCTCAGCCTTCCTAATCAACTCATCATAAACAACCCTAGAGCAGAAAGGCATAAATCCACGCCCTTCCTTCAACCACCCAAACCTATCCTTAACATTTTCCCTTAAAAGTGGCAAGGTATCAGCAAATAACCAAGCATATTTAGACCTCCACTCATCAGGGACATTCCACCCATCTTTACTCAAAATACCAGCTACCTTCATTCTCATATCAAACCCAGCAGCCTTTATATCTTCTCCTATCAATCAAATTAACCAATGGACCTCTAACATGCCACTTATCAAACCATGCATTAGCAAGACACCCATCCCCAAGAGTAACAATACATTTATCTCTAAACATACCTCTACAAGCCAATAATTGTTTTCAAGTCCATGAATCTGAGTTGGTCTCCCCTACTTCCCATAGACCCTTCAATTTATAAGTATGAATCCATGCCACCCACAAAGACTCTTTATTATTAAGGATATTCCAAACATGTTTAGCCATCAAAGCAATATTTCTCTCTTTTAAATTAACAATCCCCAAGCCACCCGGACACTTTTTAAGACACAATTCCTCCCATCCCACTTTAGCACTACCCTGCTTAAACTCCCCTTGACACCATAAGAATCCCATACACAATCTTATAACATCATAAGTAACATTTTCACGGAGAATGAATAAAGATGACCAGTAAACTGTGATAGAAGCAAGTACAGATTTCAACAGCTGCACTCTCCCAGCATAAGACAGGTACTGATTCTTCCAATCAGAGATGCGTTTCTTTATTTTACCAATCAACACCCCACAATCCTTCTGATACAATCTCTTAGAAGAAAGAGGTATGCCCAAATACTTTAAAGGAAGGCTACCCTTCCTGAAAGGAAGAATACCTAATATATCTCTCTGAATGTCAGCATCCACATTTCCAAATATAACTTCACTCTTATTCATATTAGGCCTTAGACCAGAACAACCTCCAAATTCTTCCAACACCTCTTTCACAACCTGAATAGACTCACCATTGGCACTACAAAAGATAAAAAGATCGTCAGCAAAACACAAATGTGTAAGTTTTAACTCCTCACATTTCCAATGATATTGAAATTCAGCAGCTTCTCTAATCCTTCTTATCATCATGAGATTGAGAACTTCCATGACTAAAGTGAACAGGTAAGGGGATATAGGATCCCCTTGCCTGAGCCCTTTCTCCCCTCTAAAATACCCATACAATTGTCCATTAAAATTTATAGAGTAGGATACAGTAGTAAGACACATCATGACCCAATTGATAAACTTTTCAGGAAAACCAAACTGCACCAGACAAGTCTTCAAAAAGGAATGGTCTACAGAATCATAGGCTTTTTGCAAATCCACTTTCAAAGCAACTCTCGGATAACCCCTCTTCCAATCATACCCTTTTACCAATTCTTGAGCCAAAAGTATGTTATCACTGATAAGCCTTCCAGGCACAAAAGCACTCTGAGCCTTATCAACTAACCCCTCAACACCTTCATAAGCCTGTTACATATTACTTTGCTGATGCATTTATAAATTACATTACAGCAAGCAATAGGCCTAAACTCATTCACCACATTAGGACTAGCCACTTTGGGTACCAAAAAAATGGTTGTTGCATTAATTTGTTTTAAAATTTTACCAGTCACAAAAAATTCCTGAACAGCTTTACTAACTTCCTCACCCACAACACTCCAAGAAGCCTTAAAGAATTTGGCTGAATAACCATCAGGTCCAGGGGCTTCTCATCACTGATCTGAAACATAGCAGTTCTAACTTCCTCAACTGAAACAGTTTTCACTAACTCAACAGCTTCATGACTTTTCACTTTATTAACAAACAAATCCTCCATATCCCTGATACCCTCAACTATATCCTTTTGACCCATCATAGACATAAAGTACTTGACAAAAGCATTACCAATATTTTTACCCTCATAAACATTGCCCTCAACATCATTAATCTGAGAAACTTTACCCCTCTTCTGTCTTTGCTTCACAGATTGAAAAAAATACCTATTATTCTGATCTCCAACTGTTAACCAGTGGACTTTAGCCTTCTGTTTGAGCATAGATTCTTCATCCCTCAAAGCATCATTGTAAGCATCAAGATAAACAGCCTCTTCCTGCCTCAAACTTTCATTTCCAGGATCCAGACACACATCATACTGAATTCTTTCCAACTCAATCTTCAAACTCTCAACTTTTTTATGCAAATTACCCTGCTGAAAATTTAACTTTCTCAGTGGTCTTTTTAACAGCTTCAGCTTAGAGACCAGCTCAAACATTTTACACCCCTCAATCTTCCTATCCCAACCCTTACTTACCAAAGGCAAAAATTCTTTCTTATCAGTCAAATAGTTCCAGAATTTAAATGGCATATGCTCAACATCCTGACCTCCAGTGCAAGACACAACAATAGGTGAATGATCAGAAGTGTAATAAGGAAGAAATTTTGCCCCCATATTAGCAAACACCTCCTCAAACTTCACATTAACCATAGCCCTATCAAGCTTCTCCATAATCCCATCACTCTTACCAGGCTTCTGGTTCCAGGTAAAGTGCAGACCTGAGCTAGGCAAATCAGAAACTTTCAGCTCAGCAGCACACTCTTGAAGTTCCACCATACCATATAAAGAAGAAGCAACATCACAATTCTTTTCCCCCGGGTCCATAATAGCATTAAAATCACCCATTATTAACCAGGGGTTATCCCCAATTAACTGAGAGTGACAGATAAGATTAGACCACAAAACTCTTCTCCCTACCACATTAGTAACCCCATATAAGAATGAATAGAAAAATTTCTCCTCACCCCCCACAGGGCATACCACACAGTGGATAACTTGTTCATCAGTATACATAATAACCACATCTATAACTCTAGCATCCCACCCAACCACAATTCTCACCCAACTAGAACAACTACCAACATTAGAAGTCCACTCCCACTGCCACATAACATTTTTACAAACAGCCTCAATATTATGTGAACTAACTCTAGTTTCCACCAACCCAACCAAACAAATAAATCTTATTCTCCCTAATTAATCTAGAAATCTGCTTTTGTCTAGAGTAATTAGTCATTCCTCTGACATTCCACATCATGGAATTAATCTTCATTGATAAACTTTTCAGCTCCCAAAGAGTTCTTCATTCCAGAAGTACTCTCCCCATTACCCTTATCAGTCCCATCACAGACCATATCAACCATATTATCATTATTCCCACCATTACTAGCCTCAACTATCTTAGCAAACATTAATTTATCCCATTGTTCAAAAAACACCTTAACCTGCCCAATGTTCCATTTTTTCATGACCTCATTTGAAGGGCACTTCTTATTCAACACATAGTGAGAAACCTCATTGAATTGCATGTCATTCATCTTAAAGTACCCAGACTTAATATTAACTTTAGTTTCCATCTTATTTTCCACCCCAGAATTCAAACCACCCTTCACATCAACAACAGTCTCTGTTTCATTCCCCCTTGAACTCCCAACCCCAGAATCCTTCTTAACACTCACACTTCCCATATCCTCACCTTTCTTACCCTTACCCTTATCAATACCCTTTTCCAATTCCTCTCTAAGCACCTCAAAAGTATTCTACAAATTAATATTCTCCTCACCAGAATTCTTAACTTGACTGTTTTTAGTTACCCATTGTTACACAACATTGTTTCTCTTATCCCTATTCTGCCCATTACCTCTACCTCCATTACCATACCCCCTATTACCCTGCCCCTTAACATCATTGCCCCTACCAGAAGCAGCATTCTGGTTACCAAATCTATTACTTCCAGAACTAGACCCATTCCCTCCATTGATCCTTCCAGAGTTAGAAGGACCAGCACCATTACTATTATTATTATTAATAATTTTATTATTTCTTCCCACTGTAACAAATCCATCATTATTAATACATGAAACAGGGAATTCAGCCTCACTAGCCTTATATAACTCCTTCAACAATTGCTGAGTCTTCAAAGATACATCCTCCTCAGACAATTCTCTTACCTTACATGATTCAAAATCATGTCGAAAAACTTTGCATGCAGAACACTTCTTGACTTTAACATGATATTCCACCTTTACCTCCTTGATAAAAGCTGGTTTATCACCCTCAGCAGGATAATAAGCTTTAACAAAATCAGGCAAGGTTTTCTCAGCACTAATTTCAACCAAAACCCTTGCAAACCCTGCTCTCCCCTCTTTTTTATTGCATCTAAGAGCAGTAACCTTATCAGGCATTAAAGGATTCCCAACCATACTTAACATACTACATATACTTTCTCTATTCCAAAGTTCCATAGGCATGTTGGGAATGGTAACCCAAATGGGAATAGTAGCAGGTTCAACTTTGTCCACATTAATCCCTACCTCTCATCTTTTAACACAAAGAGGTATATCATTAATAACCCAAGGACCCTTACTAATAGCATTCAACATACCAGTTTCAGACTTAAACTTAAAGAAATACACCCCTGCCCCATTGGAAGATACATCAGCTAACCCAAAACTCTTCCACATTCTGAACAGATGATATCTAACCATTCCCATAGGAAGATTCTACCCCACAAAATAACCATATAGATAAGAACTGTAAGCAGACTTTGCTTCAGCCAATTTCTCCGGATTAATCACAGCCACAACTTCTCCATTCTCCAACACCTTTGGAGGATAATAAGCCATTTTAGTTTCCAAAACACAATTAGATTTCTCTTTTGCTATATCAGCAAAAGACAAAACCCCCTTCTTCTTTTCAGCACCCTTATCAGTAGAGTTAGAAGCAGAAAAAAACACATTATCTTTAATAGAAACAGTATCCATAATAGACTTGGGCATAGGCTTCATATTTCTAATAGAAACAATATCATCCTCAGACAACTTCTTAGGACCCATTTCAGCAGATTTCTTCAGAATAGGCTTCTTCATAGAAGGAGTCTTCAAAATACCCCTCCAAGGAATCCTCACTTGATTCACAGCCTCCTGCACTTTCGCAGCTTCTACAGTCCCCTCAACCTCCTTAGCTTCCTCCTCTTTTTTCTTTTTCTCAGCCTTTATTCTAGCAATCTCTTTCAAACGAAGTTCACTCTTACCTCCAAGAAGCACTTCCCCCTCCTTATCAATAAAAATCCCTCCCCCCACACCAGGTTTATACTCAAAAACTTGAGTTTCAGCAGATAACTTCAGCTTTAACTCACTATCCCTATCCTTGTTAGCATGAGAGTTCTTGTTTCCCACCACAACCTTCACAGGAGCTATACTCTTATTACCAACTTCCACTGCATTTAACAACTCCTGAGAAGTAAAAGTATCAGGGAGAACATCTTCAGAATTAGCAAGACCCTCTTCAGCAAGTGCCTTCACATACAAACCATCCCCCCCACATAACTTTCCTGCTCTTGATTTTTACTCCCTCATTTCTCACCGACCTCTTTTTCCTCTTGTCCATCCAAACCAATTTAGCACCCATTCCCACATCCAACACATTCAACGAAGAATCAACCTGAGGGAACTTAACACCTCTACCTCCCTCCCTCATTTCCACATCCTCAGTACCATCCCTACTAACCTCAGAACATCCATACCCCTTCCTACTGAGAAAATTTGCAATAACTTCCATGATAATTCCATACCTACCAGCCAACTTCTCATGAAATTGCAAACCCCTCCCAGCAACCTCCAATTCAACCAGTCGATTCACAGAATCCAGTTTACCCATCCCCGCTAATTTCAAAAAATCCAAAGTCTCAGAACACAAACGTTCCTTCCAGTTATCACCAAAACAAACCCTCAACAAGCAAGCAACATCCACACTAATAATAAGAGAATCAGTTTTACCTGAAACTATACGGTTCAAAACAACATGCTCATCATCCCCTTTAGTAACTCCTTCAGCAGCAGAAGACTTCTTCGTAGATCCCAAACACTGAACATCAACCATCTGAACATTTGATAAATCAGGAGGAATGGCCGGCGGTGGATCCGGCACCGGAACCCTAGGACCAGGTTCCATAGGACTCGTGCACTGTGAAGATTCCAGTATCTACAAAGGTACTGGAACAGTGAAACACGAAACAGAAAAGAAACGAGAGGAGAATTAGGGTTAGAGAACGGCCAGAAAAGAGAAACGAAGAAGAAATCACTAATATCGCCAAAATCGCCCAATATCAGAGAGAAACCCTGCTTCATATCCTTTATCTAAGTCTATTGCATGATCAGATATCTTATGGCCTTCCCGTTCCTCCATTCGGGTGTCCAAAACTTCAAATATACCGATAGTTACGTCCTTTAAAACTTGAGTCTTTTCTTGTGCACAAATCTCTACATCATTGTCGCATCGTTTGTCCGATTACCGTTCGACCAGCTTCGTATCCTTTATCTGAGTCTGTTGCATGATCAGATATCTTATGGCCTTCCCGTTCCTCCATTCAGTGCCCAAAACTTCAAATGTACCGATATTTACGTCCTTTAAAACTCGAGTGTTTTCTTGTGTGCGAATCTCTATGTAATTGTCGCATTGTGAGTTCGACAACCGTTCGATCAGCTTCATATCCTTTATCTGAGTCTGTTGCATGATCAGATATCCTATGGCCTTTCCGTTCCTCCATTCGGGTGCCCAAAACTTCAAATGTACTGATAGTTACATCCTTTAAAACTCGAGTCTTTTCTTATGTGCGAATCTCTTTGTGATTGTCGCATCCTGAGTTCGACAACCGTTCGATCAGCTTCATATCCTTTATCTGAGTCTGTTGTATGATCAGATATCTTGTGGCCATCCCGTTCCTCTATTCGAGTGCCCGAAACATCAAATGTACCGATAGTTACGTCGTTTAAAACTCGAGTCTTTTCTTATGTACAAATCTCTATGTGATTGTCGCATCGTGAGTCCGATTACCGTTCGATCAGCTTCATATCCTTTATCTGAGTCTATTGCATGATCAGATATCTTATGGCCTTCCCGTTCCTCCATTCAGGTGCCCAAAACTTCAAATGTACTGATAGTTACGTCCTTTAATACTCGAGTCTTTTCTTATGTGCGAATCTCTTTGTGATTGTCGCATCGTGAGTTCGACAACCGTTCGATCAGCTTCATATCCTTTATCTGAGTCTGTTGTATGATCAGATATCTTGTGGCCTTCCCGTTCCTCTACTCGAGTGCCCGAAACATCAAATGTACCGATAGTTACATCCTTTTAAACTCGAGTCTTTACTTGTTTACGAATCTCTGTGTGATTGTCGCATCGTGTGTCCGACTGCTGTTCGATCAACTTCATATCCTTTATCTGAGTCAGTTGTATGATCAGATATATTATGGCCTTCCCGTTCCTTCATCCGGGTACCCGAAACTTCAAATGTACTGATAGTTACGTCCTTTAAAACTTGAGTCTTTTCTTGTGTACGAATCTCTATGTGATTGTCGCATCGTGTGTCCAATTATCGTTCAGTCAGCTTCGTATCATTTATCTGAGTCTGTTGCATGATCAGATATCTTATGGCGAAACTTCAAATGCACCTATAGTTACGTCTTTTAAAACTCAAGTCGTTTCTTGTGTACGAATCTCTATGTCATTGTCGCATCGTGAGTCCGATTACCGTCCTGTCGTATCCTTTATCTGAGTTTGTTGCATGAACAGGTATCTTATGGCCTTCTTGTTCTTCAATTCGGATGCCCAAAACTTCAAATGTACCGATTGTTACGTCCTTTAGAACTCGAGTCTTTTCTTGTGTACAAATCTCTACGTCATTGTTGCATCTTTAGTCTGATTACCATTCGATCAGCTTCATATCCATTATCTGAGTCTGTTGCAAGGTAAGATATCTTATGGCCTTCTCATTCGTCCATTCGGATGCCTGAAACTTAAAATGTACCGATAGTTACGACCTTTAAAAGTCGAGTCTTTTCTTGTTTGCGAATCCCTATATGATTGTTGCATCGTGAGTCCGATAACCGTTCGATGAGCTTCATATCCTTTATCTGAGTCTGTTGCATGATCAGATATCTTATGGCCTTCCCTTTTCTCCATTCGGGTGCCCAAAACTTCAAATGTTCTGATAGTTACGTCCTTTAAAACTCGAGTCTTTTCTTGTGTACGAATCTCTATGTCATTATCGCATCGTGGGGCCGATTGCCGTCCGGTAGCCTTCGTTTCCTTTATCCGAGTCTGTTGCATGATCTGATATCTTATGGCCTTCCCGTTCCTCAATTCGGGTGCCCGAAACTTTAAATGTACCGATAGTTACGTCCTTTAAAACTCGATTCTTTTCTTGTGTACGAATCTATATGTGTTTGTCACATCGTGAGTCCGATTATCGTCCGGTCAGCTTCGTATCCTTTATCTGAGTCTGTTGCATGATCAGATATCTTATGGCCTTCGCGTTTTTCAATTCGGATGCCCAAAACTTCAAATGTACCGATTGTTACGTCCTTTAGAACTCGAGTCTGTTCTTGTGTACAAATCTCTACGTCATTGTTGCATCTTTAGTCTGATTACCATTCGATCAGCTTCATATCCATTATCTGAGTCTGTTGCAAGGTAAGATATCTTATGGCCTTCTCATTCGTCCATTCGGATGCCTGAAACTACAAATGTACCGATAGTTACGACCTTTAAAAGTCGAGTCTTTTCTTGTCTGCGAATCTCTATATGATTGTTGCATCGTGAGTCCGATAACCGTTCGATGAGCTTCATATCCTTTATCTGAGTCTGTTGCATGATCAGATATCTTATGGCCTTCCCTTTCCTCAATTCGTATGCCTAAAACTTCAAATGTACCGATTGTTTTTTTTTTTTTTTAGAAAAGTGGAATAACCCCGGCAAACATTTATTGATTTAAAAAATTACAAAAAAGGAACTAACCCGAGCCCGGGACATAAACCCAAAGGCCAAAAAAGTTAGCCCGAAAAATAAACAAAAACATAAACTAAACGGGCCAGCCTAAACAAAAAACTAAGCCCAAAATCTGAAAATATTATAAGCCCAACAAAGGCTTTCCAAATACACCCGGAACAGCCAAACTATCGAAACCCAATTGTCTTCCGCCCAGACTTCTTCCGTCCAGATCCTGAGCCCAACAGTTTCCTGCTTCCCTCCCTTCTTCCACAGCCCAATAATATCACTCTTTAAAATCTTAAATAAACCACAGCCCATCAGACTCCCTGATTCTTGAAGCCCATCAGAGACCACAACCAAGCCCACATTCCTGAAATTCTCAATCACACACATCCGGTTTTTCAATATTCGAAACCCAGCAGCAACACATTGCCCAAAACCACTCCTATACCTTTGATTCCCCTTTAGCCTTAACAACTCCAACCTCTTTTGCCAAATCATTCCCAAAGCCTGAGTATTTAAGAATATCTTCACACAACAAACCCAAGTTCTAGCATCTAACCTTATCCAACTCACTAACCTATAACCAGACAAAAGGATAACTCCTTCCAAACAGTTTACAAGAATTCTAATATCCACTATAAAAGCTTCAACTAGATGCAAATAATTAAGGCTATTATAAGCAACCAAAAGGAATACAATCAACTCATGGTCTTTTAAAACCTCCATCAATGCAATGGCACCACTAAGCAAATGCATCCTTTTAATATTCTTGCAAAACCAGTTTATGGCATTTAGAATTCCAGCCTTAATAGGAACTATCAAAGCCAGAAGCAGCTGCAAAAAAGCTGCAACTAACCAGGCCAATCTGTACTCATAATCTTTAAAAACCTCCACCAGAAAAATGGCATTATTAAGCACAGAAGGCCTGCTAGTTTCCAAATAATGCCACAGTTCATCAAAAAGGAACACCTTCCTAAAAAACCTCCCCTGCCCTTCTTGTAAGTAATCCTGAAGCTGTTCATACCTTTTCCAGCCCATTATACCATATATCCTCAGTAACTCATAATCCTCATAGCTCATCCTCCCTCCAACACCTTCAGCAATAGACTTAGATAAACTGTTTATATCACCTCTGCCCATGAAAGACCTTCCCATCCTGCAGACCAGCAATAACTGCAAGCCTAACTTATAGAACCTATTCACCCATTCCCATATAATGACTAAACTACCCTTATATCCCCTGCTGCATATGCTATACCACAGCTGCCACCAGACATATTCAAAACTAATCTTTGCACAACTGTTTGTTCCAGCCATATTCTCAGCCATACAACTTGACAAAAGAACAACCCAACCCATAATGACCCATCCCAGACTAATCCCAAATGGGAAAGACTCAACAGACTCAAAGACCAAAAGACAAGAAAAAAGGCTTTGAAAGATTACCAAAAAGAATAAGAGGGTTCCCATACTGTTGGATAGTGCTAGAAATAAAAAATACAAAGAGAATAATGTCCTATAGCCAACAGTACAGTCCAGCCTTATAACTCCCTTGTTTAAACTCCCCATGAGTCTCAAAATTCCTAACCACCAATCATCAAACGCTGACCTGTGCCAGAGTGTCAATAATGGACCAAAATCTCTGCACAGGATAAAGACCCATAATTGTTTAAAGGACCCACCCCCTCTCCCAGGAAAGAAAACAAACAGACTAAACCTGAACAAAAAAGAAAGAGAGAAGATAAGAAATGATACAGGATCTCTACCCAACGTATTATAAGTCTCCAGATGCCACCAAAACCCAATGTTTGCCCCCCTCCCCTGAGCAAGTGCTCAAAAAACACACACAGGTTGACACCAAAACACACACAGTTAATATAAAGGTTTATGTTCCTCTGCCAAGAACTAAAAAGCAATAAAAATATAAAAAACAGGAAAGAAAGGGGAAATAATGCCCTAAACACAGAGGAACAAATCTTCCTTATCACTCCATGGTTAGTGCAAACCTCCTGCATACACACTCTTAAGCCCCACCAGGTTAAGGTAACAGCAAACCATATTGTAAATGATGTACATATATGGATGCTATATCCTAAATCCCTATAGTTTAAACACAAAAACAACCACACAGGTGTATGAAAGGCACACCTTTCCAGAAAATCAGGGAGGGATCTACATCTAGGTTTAACTACCCAAGGTCTTCTCCAGTCCCTTATATCTCCTTGATTCCCATTGTACCCCCCACCCCAACTCCAAATGGAGTAAGAAGACTCAAGACTCAAAAACAAGAAAAGGCTAAAATAATACAAATAAACCAGGGTTCCAAGGCCATATCTGGTGCTAAAAAATGATAAAAACCAGAACAACAATATGAACCTAAAGACATGACCTTGATGCATCCTTATGTCTCCCATTGTTTGTCTTGTCCCAAGACCACAACTACCTAGCCCCTTACTAAGAATAGCAGAAATGATACCAGGTTTTTGAAGAAACCAAAGCATCAACAGATCAGACACAAAAACAAGAACAAATAGACACCAAAAAACCCTCAACTCACAACCATTTTCATACCACTCATGACAACCAGAAAGAGTATAAGGAAGCCTTAAAGGCCAGATCTCTACCCCAAGCTGAAACGAACACCTTATGACTCCCACATGCCCAAAAATACCCCCCTCCCATATATTAGCAGATTTCATATATATATTACCCACACCTCCCCTGTACCACCCTAAGCCCACAATATTACCAAGCCATTTAAGAGTCATATTAATTCCCCTAATACCCCACCTTGATCCCTTCCAAAACCTCACCCAGCCAACCCAAAAAACAGTAAGAAGAAAATAGATCAACATTGGTTAACCTGTTTTGTAGGATCCCTCCATACCACTTTAAATCCCCATATCTTGCTAAGCCTGATGCTGTTACTAGTAGCATAGATCTTCAACCCCATAAGCTTTAATCTAACTGTTTCCCTGATGAGATTACAAACACCCTCCACACTTCTACTCTCATTTTGAAACAACCTTAAATTTCTCTCTTGCCATATAAAGTATACCATAGCAGCCACACACAGCCTCTTAATTATACTCCCCACAGATTTTCCTATATGTTCACTGGCCATTTCATTAACACAATCAAAAATATTAGGGGAGTATAGAGATAATCCTCCCTCTTCCTTCAGAGCTTCCCAAACAGCTTTAGGATAGTCACACTCAAAAAACAAATGATTATGACTATCCTTAACTTTTCCACAGAACACACATTCTAAAACATTCTGCACATCCCAATTCAATAATCTGTCCTGAGTTAACAGTCTATTTTGAACAGCCAACCAGAGTGTGAAGGAATGTCTAGGGATTGCCTGACTATACCAGATAATTCTAGCCCAGGCAACTTCAGGCTTATCTTCACTCAGATCATTAAAAACAGTTCTAGTAGCAAAGCCCTCATAAGTTTCCTTCTTAGTTCTCCAGAATGTAATATCTTTTTTGTTAGGAACAATAACAGGAGGAGACATAGAGAATAAACAAGGAAATTTAATTCTCCACTCCTCCGGCCACATCCATCTACCATTGCAGATAACCTCAGAGACTGTAGTCTTAAGGTTAAAACCAGCATTATGAATCTCCCTTGGTGTGATGAATAAACTAAGAGGACTCAATGGACACCAGTTGTCATGCCAGACAGAAGTGGAACACCCATCTCCTATACTCTGCACACAATGCCTCCACAGAGCATCCCTGCTATCTAATATACTCTTCCAACTCCAACATGGCCCCTCCTTCCTAACAAAGCCCCAAAAACTCAGACCCTTAAGTCTATAAGTCTTGACCCACTTAGTCCAGATAGTCTCTTTACCAGAGAAAAGGCTCCATATGTGTCTAGCTATTAAAGCCTTATTCTGTATTCTCAAGGACTTTATCCCCAATCCCCCCTGACACTTTGGATAGCAGACATTCTCCCAGGAAACTCTAACCTTCCCTTACTAGAATCAGTTTGACTCCAGAGGAACCTACACATTAGCCTCTCAATATCTTCAATAACACTAACAGGCAATAAGAACACAGAAGCCCAATACACTTGCAAAGAACACAGGACAGACTTGATAAGTTGTAACCTTCCAGCAAATGACAGAGATTTATTCTTCCAATCTTCCAGTCTTTTCCTAACTTTATCAGTAAGAATACTGCAATCTTTAGAATATAATCTAGTAGACAAGAGGGGAACACCCAAATATCTAACTGGCAGGCTGCCAACCTTAAAAGGCAGCAACCTTTTGATTCTTTTCTGCATTATACTGGTCACATTAGACAAATACATTGTGCTCTTTCCCAGATTAGGGACTAAGCCAGAAACCCCACTAAACTCTTCCAGAGCATCCTTGACTAAGGAGACAGAAGCCACATCAGCATGACAGAAGACCAATAGATCATCAGCAAAGCAAACATGAGTCAATTTCATCTCAGCACACTTCCAATGATATCTAAATTGATTATTTCCAGCAATTCTTCTATCCAAGATCAGTTTCAGAACTTGCATAACAATGGTAAACAGGTATGGGGACATAGGGTCACCCTGCCTTAAACCTCTAAGCCCCTTGAAATACCCAAAACTCTCTCCATTCACATTTATAGAATATGCAGCAGATCTTATACATGTCATAATCAAGTCAACCATGCTAGGATGGAACCCAAAATTAACAAGACAGGCTTCAAGAAAATCATGATTGACAGTGTCATAAGCCTTTTGCAAGTCAATTTTCAGGGCCATTCTAGCCTCCCCTCCCTTTCTGTGATAATTCCTCAAAAGTTCTTGAGTCAACAGAATATTATCACTTATTTGCCTTCCAGGAATAAAAGCACTTTGACAGTTATCAACTATTTTATCAAGAGACCCCTTAATTCTTTCACAAATGATTTTGGTTATGCATTTGTAAAGAACATTGCAACAAGCAATGGGTCTATACTCCACAACACTTTTCGGATTTAGGCATTTTGGAACTAAAGAAATAATAGTGGCATTAACTTCTTTAAGGAGTTTGCCATTACTAAAAAATTCTTTGATAGCTTCACACACTTCATCACCAATTATAGACCAAGAGGCTTTAAAAAATTTTGAAGAAAAGCCATCAGGCCCAGGAGCCTTATCCACATCAATATCAAATATAGCTTTTTTGATTTCCTCATTAGAGACTTCCCTAACCATATAATCAGCCTCACTTCTAGACAATCTGGTATGAAATAGAGAATCAGCCCCCCTAATCCCATTCACCTGCACATTACTCCCCATGAAACTCTCAAAGTGTTTAACAAACACATCATCTACACTCCTCCCCTCATGGTAGTTCCCCTGAGCATCCATAACAGAATTGATCCTACTCTTACTAATTTTACCCTTAACAGCTTTATGAAAGTAAGCTGTATTCTGATCCCCAGCCTTCAACCACTCCACTTTGGCTCTCTGTTTGAGAAATAGTTCCTCATCCAAAGAAGCCTGCTTCAAAGCACTAACAAAGATAGCTTCTTGATCTCTCAACTCAGCATTATGAGGATCTTGAACAACTTCCTCTTGAACTTTACCCAGCTCTTTGGTCAAGGTTTTAACCTTATCATGTAGGTCCCCTTGATCTCTACCCATCTTCCTCAAAGGCTTCTTTAACTTCTTTAGTTTAGAGACCACAGAATACATATAACACCCCTGAACCCTACCTTTCCATACAGAATCAACCAAAGGCAGAAACCCAGGCTTAGAAGCAATAAAATTCATAAACTTAAAAGGCCTGGGCTTCCATACATGATGCCCCTTTAAAGAGATTAAAGCAGGAGAATGGTCAGAAGATAAAAAAGGCAGAAAATTAACAGCAGCTTCAGGATATACATTTAAAAAACTTCCATTACTCATAATCCTATCCAGCTTCTTAAGTAACCCCCCAGCTTTACCTGGAGACTTATTCCAGGTAAACTTCAAACCCGAAGAAGGAATGTCTTCAACATTTATACTTTCACAACACTCCCTGAAATCCAACATAGAGGCATTAATGGAAGAGGAACCCATAGATTTTTCAGATGGGTCCAGAATTGCATTAAAATCCCCCATTAATAGCCATGGCTCATCCTTAATAGTACCATTAAAAGTTTTAAGCTCATTCCACAAAAGTCTTCTGGAAGAATAAGTAACATTCCCATAAATAAAAGAACAGAAAAAAGCAGCACCCCCAGTAATAGGCTTAACAAAGCAGTGAATAACCTGAGAAGTGTGCTCAATCACCATAATATCCACAAGACTAGGATTCCATCCAACAATAATCCTAACCCAATTAGCACAGTAAGGCCTGTTAGAAACCCATTCCCAGTTCCTAAAAACCCTATTACAAACACTATCCAAATTCTTACCCTTGATATGAGACTCTATCAAACAACAAACTCCAATATTATTATCATTCATAACCTCCATAACCTCATTCTGCATGTGAACATTAGACATACCTCTAACATTCCATGCCATTATGTTCAGATTTTGGATCATCATTGATAACCAGATTTTAGCTCAGACTCATGCCCTTCCTGCATGATCTGATCATCAATGCTATTATCCATCTTCATAAACTGCCCTGTTTCATTATTTTCTGAGCTCACTTCATTCCCATCAGATTCCACCTCAATATCTTCTATCTCATCATAATCCAATCCCTCAGGAAAATTATTCTTTTGACATAAAATAAAGAAAAGTTTAGACTGTTCAATGGTCCATTCCACCACCTGCTCCTTAGAAGGAACAATCCTCTGATCAATATAGAACATTATATCATCTAACTGCCCAGGAGTAACATCACTAACACACTCCTGAATGACAGGATCAGAGCACAGCTCATTAGGAAAATAAGGGGAAGGGTTGTGAAGTTTAGCAGGTTTAACAAAAGAAGGCTTAGGAGCATTAACTGGTTCAGGTAAAGGGGTTTTAGGTAAAGGTTTAGAAGTTGAGGTTTTAGGAACAGATTTAGGCACAGGTTTAGGCTGAGGTTTGATACCAGGCTTAGAAACATGCTGCTTAACAGACTTGATACACTCACCCTCCTCCCCAACTGCAGAATCTTCACTTAACACACTAAAGCTGTTCTTGACTTCCAAACCCTGAACTTCCTTACCAGACCTCCTATCCCCACCATAATCCTTCTTTTTAACTATATATTCAGTTCTCCCTGTCTTCTTGCCCTTATTTTCAACCTGACTCACCATAGCATTAGATTTTGATGTAGATGCCCCACCAGAATCCTTTTTCCCAGCAGTCTTGGCTTCCCTGTACTCCAGAACAGCCTGCTTCATCTTATGACTAGCAATCCTCTCTTGTAACTTCACTTCTTTATCCTCCTTTTTAAATCCCATATTTCTTTGTCTCACTGCCCCTCCCCCATACACTCCATTCCCATTCCTAGCAGCTAAACTCTTATTCCACACAGTAGTGTATCCCTCTTCATCAACATTTCCTCCCTTTGAGCCATTCTGAACCTCAACATTCTTATCTATACTCTTCTGCAACCTAGCAGCCTTCTCTTCATCAGCCAGTTCCCTCACAGTACAGTTCTCATAGGAATGCCCAAACACCTTGCAAAAAGTACAATGGACTGGAATTTTCTGGTACTCCACCAAAACCTCAGCAACTCTAGCCTCCCTGCCTTCCTCCACTGGATAAAAAGCCCTTACCACATTTGGATGACTATCAGCAGCAGCAATTTCCACAAGAATTCTAGCAAAGCCAACCTGCACATCATTGTTAATACACTTATCAACAGTTATATTATCAAACAGAAGGGGTTTACCAATACAGCTAGCAAGTTCACACAGTCCTTGCACATTCCACAGTTCTAAAGGAACTTCTTTGAATAGAACCCAAACAGGCACATTAACAGGGTCCTTCTTCACAATGGCTGCACCCACTTCCCACTGTTGAAGAACCAGAGGAATACCATTCACCACCCAAGGGCCAGCCTTCAAAGCATCTAACATCCCCTCTTCCTTAGTAAATTTGAAGTAGAATAGACCCTTGCCATTAGTTGAGATGTCTTCCAGACCATACTTCTTCCACATTCTGAACAAGTTAAATCTAACCCATGCTATAGAACAATAGGCTCCCACAAAGTACCCATACAAATGTTTAGCAAAGGTCTTCTGAACTTTTTCAACCAGCTCCTGCTTAATCATAACAACCTTCTCACCATTGTCTAAAGTAGTAGGAGGACAATAAGCAATCTTTTTAACAATATCAGCCACTTTCTCTCCCTTAACAGCAGTAGCATAAGATGGCTTACTTTTACCTTCACTAGTTCATTCTTTTCCATGTCTACATTATTCACTCCCTCATTAAAAATACCCTTAGGCCTTTTTGCAGCAGCTTTAAAAACAGGGCTAGAGGCTTGTGAAAAACCTAAAACAGGAGACTTCTTAATGATATCCTCAGCCTCCTTCAACAGGTCATTCTGTTTCTTGACAACCAATTCCTTTGCCTTCCAAATTCCTGTAAAAAGCTCCTTTATCCTCTCCAATTTCTTCTTAATAGCCACCCTAGCCTCTTTAGCAGAGTATTCACTACCCTGAAATCCCACCTTCATTTTAACACAATGATCATCCTCCAAAGGATCAAAAATCAGCCCATTAGCAGTTTTAAAGCCACTAGACTTCTCCCTAATACCCCCCAGCTTTTTAAGATCTAATATCTCTTTTTCCATCTGCTCAATAGTCATACTTTCTATAGGAGTCTTCCCAATATCATCATAAGCACCTCCCATTCTAAACACAGGAATAACTGGAACAGCAGCATCCTTATCAAAAACAAAGTTCCTTGATGCCTTCTTATTCCTAGATAACAAGATCTTCATAATTCTTCTTCCTTCACTTGTGACATAAATCTGCTTCTTTGGGGCAACCTGAATAACAACTCCCCCTTCACTTGACACCTTAACCCTCTTGTTCTCCACATTAACAGTGTCTACACTCATATCATTCTCATTGCTATCCCTAATTAGAACTTTCCTTTTCAGTAAAATTCTAAGGGAATCATTGGACATAGCATCATATAGTGTAGCATCCTCCACCTTCCTGCACTGATTGATAACCCATTTAGATAATGCACTAACCATTTTGTGATCAAACTCAAAAATGTCTTCCACTGACCAGCCCACCATTTACTGAAACCTCAAATGGTAGAACCTATGAAAAGCCAACCACCTTTCTGATGAGTCAGGCAGAAACAATTTCACAGCTATATCTGCACTTAAACTCTTAAACACTTGGTTATCAATATTCAACAGACTCCCCTTAGTCACATATTTATCAACCTCCACATCATTAGTCATTTCAGTATCAATCAGCTCATCATCAGCACAACCTATTCTTAGCCTTCTATACTCATGATTATCACAGGTTTTAATAACAAAATCCACAAACCTAACACATTCCTCACTCAATTGCCCAGCAGAACAAGCACAATTTGCCATCTCTATATTATCAGCCTCAGTAACCCTCAAAAGCATATCCCCAAACTTATCCTGGAAGCTAGAATTCATATAATTCATAGCAAAAAACCAATTCATAGCAGGCTCAAATGACTTATCAGTATAGGATTTGTCAATCAATACCTGGATAGCCTCCATAATAGCATAATCCTTCACCACACATGGCTCTGAACCATAAAATTTCCAGTCAGTCAACCTAGTCTGAGCCTCAATAAACCTCTCATCCTGCCTTCGAATAGCCAAATTACTATCAAAGGAGAGAATCATATACTTACGCCATTCACACATATAAGCAACCGAACCATAAACCTCTTGAAGTTTAGCAATAGACCTCGCTAAACTAGGGTTTGATATGACAGTAGGTAAAACAGAGTTAGGAACAGAATCCTTACTCAAATGAGAATCAGAATTCTCACTAGACATACTTTGCATGGACGAGTTCAGAAGAAACGTTGTATCCGATTGAATCTTCTGTAGTCAATCATCTCCCAACGTTTCCCTCAGATAAACCAAATCACCCTCAGACAACGAACATGACTCAACCCTTCCCCCAATCTCTCTACTCAAACAAAACGTTCCCTCACTCACCTTCTTCAGCTCAAACCCTAGATTTCTCACCAGATCTGGTGGGATATCAGGAGGTAAACCCCCAGTGGGATCAGCGAACAGCTGATCCATAGTAGACAAAGGATAAACAAAGAAATTCCGATCAAAATCAGATGAAACAGTACTACAAAAAAGAAGAAGAAAGACCGGGAAATGAAGAACAGTAGTCGGAAACTCAAAATCGCCCAGAGAAAAAGTCAAAAAGTCAAAGACAAAAATAAATGTAGGAAGTACCTCAAATGTACCGATTGTTACGTCCTTTAAAACTCAAGTCTTTTTTTGTGTACAAATCTCTACGTCATTGTCGCACCGTTAGTCCGATTACCGTTCGATCGGCTTCGTATCCTTTATCTGAGTCTGTTGCATGATCAGATATCTTATGGCCTTCCCTTGTCTCCATTCGGGTGCCCAAAACTTCAAATGTTCTGATAGTTACGTCCTTTAAAACTCGAGTCTTTTCTTGTGTACGAATCTCTATGTCATTGTCGCATCGTGGGTCTGATTACCGTCCGGTAGCCTTCGTATCCGTTATCTGAGTCTGTTGCATGATCTGATATCTTATGGCCTTCCCGTTCCTCAATTCGGGTGCCGAAACTTCAAATGTACCGATAGTTACGTCCTTTAAAACTCGATTCTTTTCTTGTGTACGAATCTATATGTGTTTGTCGCATCGTGAGTCCGATTATCGTCCGGTCAGCTTCTTATCCTTTATCTGAGTCTGTTGCATGATCAGATATCTTATGGCCTTCTCGTTTTTCAATTCGGATGCCCAAAACTTCAAATGTACCGATTGTTACGTCCTTTAAAACTCGATTCTTTTCTTGTGTACAAATCTCTGCGTCATTGTCGCATTGTGAGTCCGATTTGCGTTCGATCAACTTCATATCCTTATCTGAGTCTGTTGCATGATCAGATATCTTATGGCCTTCCCGGTTCTCAATTCGGATGCCCAAAACTTCAAATGTACCGATTGTTTTTTTTTTTTTGGAAAGGGGAAAAAACCCCGGCAAACATTTATTGATCAAAAAGAAAAACAAGACAAAGCCTAACCAAGACCCACAACCTCAACCACACAATTCTTAATGCAATCAACCCAACCCAGATTGACCCATCCGTGACAGATCCCAAGTGGGATTGACACAACAGACTCAAATGATAAAAAACAAGAAAACAGGCTTAGAAAGATTACCAAAAAAAATGTTGAGGGTTCCCATACTGTTGGATAGAGCTAGAAACAAAAAATAGAGAGAAAATAATGTCCTATAGCCAACAGTACAGTCCAGCCTTATATCTCCTCCCCATGAGCCTCAAAACTCCTAACCACCAATCATACAACGCAGACCTGTGCCAGAGTGTCAATAATGGACCAAGATCTCTGCACAGGATAAATTCCCATAGATGTTTATATAACCCCCCCTTCCCCAGATCAGAAGGCAAACAAGAAAGGACAGAAAAGGAAAGAAAGAGAGCAGACAAGAAATGAATACAGATCTCTACCCATCGTTTTTTAAGTCTCCAGATGCCACCATAACCCATTATAGACCCCCCTCCCATGAGCAAGTGCTCATAAAACTCACACAGGCCAACACCAAAACACACACCATTAATTATTACACTGGTTTTTGTTCCTCTGCACTGGTCTAGAAAACAATAAAAACAAAACAAAAGACCAAGAAATGAAGGGGAATAGTGTCCTATAAGCAGAGGAACAATGCTTCCTTATCTCTCCATGGTTAGTGCAAACCTCCTGCACACAAAAACCTAAAGCCCCACAGGCTAAGGTGAGCACATTCATGATAGCTAAAGAGGAACTATCATGTATGCAACATCCTACATTCCTAAGTTTTAAACACAAAAATATATCCACAGGTGTATGAAAAACACACCATCCACAGAACAAAGGGTTGGAACTAATATCTAAGGCAACTACCCACATGCTTTTAGTCAACCATAAAACTCCTTGATTCCGATAAAATCCCTTCCCCCTCATCCAAAAGGATGTATAAGACTCAAGACACCAAACCAAGAAAAGGTATAAGAAAGAAAAGAAAAACAAGGTTTCAAGGCCATATCTAGATCTAAAAAAGATAAAAGACATAACAAGGAACAGAAACCTAAAGATATGACCTTGTTCCATCCTTATATCTCCCAGGCTTTGTCTTATCCCAAGACCATACAATCCTAACCCCTTAACACAGACATCAGAATTGATACTAGACCTGTCACCAGGCACAAGCACCAACAGAACAAAACTCCAAAAATATAAGTTGACACACCAATACCAATACAGAAACAAAGGAAGAAAGGGATCAAACCAACAGAAAGCATGGGTTAACCCACACCAGATCTCTACCCATCGCTGAAATGACCACCATATGACTCCCAAAGCTCCCATAGACCCTCCCTTCCCACAATCATTCCTGACCAAGTTGTTAAACTGACTCATCAATAATAAAATCATGATCACCCAGCCCAGAACCAGATTCACCATATTTACCATTATATTATAGTTAAGTTTATTAGTAAATACTAACCCCCATGGCCTTAGACCATCCCTAAAGAGAAACCAAACCCAAACAACCTCCCTCACAACCCAGACCCATAAAAGGATGATTAACAACAACATTGGGAAACCTGTTTGAGAGGGTCCTTCCATACCACCTTAAAGCCCCACATCCTGCTAAATCTGACACTGCTAACAGAAGCCTGAATCTTCAATCCCAACAATTTAAGCCTTACAGCATCTCTGATAATAGCACACAGAGCTTCAGCAGTTCTACTCTCCTTTCTGAAGATCCTAGCATTTCTTTCTTGCCATATAAAATACACCATGGCAGCCAAAACAAGCCTCTGCATAATACTTTTAGCAGACCTCCCTAGCTGAGCAGAGGACAAAATTTGCACACAATCCAACAGCTTAGCAGGAACATCCTCCAACCCAGCCATCCCCTTCATTCCTTCCCAAACCATTGTTGAAAAAGGACATTCAAAAAACAAATGTGAGTGACTATCTCTTATTTCCCCACACAGAGCACATAATAGGTTGTCCCTGGCATCCCAACTTAATAACCTATCCTGAGTAAGGAGCCTTTGATGGCATGCCAGCCATAAGGTAAAAGCATGCCTAGGGATAGATTGGCTAAACCACACCACTTTAGCCCATGGAACCTCATCCCTGTGCAGACTCAAATCCTTAAAAACAACCTTAGTTTCAAAAGCCACCAGAGTTTCTTCTTTAGTCTTCCAAAATACACTATCCTTCTTCCCTTCTGTCAGAAAAGGAGGCCTCATCTGAGAAAGACAAGGATACTTGCTATTCCACTCCTCTGGCCAAACCCACTCTCCATTACTAATGACATCAGCAACTGTAGAGGTAAGAGACAAACCACTCCTATGAATATCCCTAGGAGAAATGAAGGAGCACAAAGGACTTAATGGGCACCAATAATAATACCAGACAGAAGTAGTACGACCATCCCCTATACTTTTCAAACAGTGAGCCCAAATAACTTCCCTATTTTTCAAAAGACTTTTCCAGCTCCAACTAGCCTCACCCTTTTTGAAAAAACCCCAAAAACTCATCCCTTTTAGTCTAAACAATCTAATCCACTTAGTCCATATAGTATCCTTCCCTGAAATTAAATTCCAGATATGCTTAGCCAAAAGAGCTTTATTCTGGACTTTTAGGGACTTAATACCAAGCCCCCCTGACTCTTAGGACAACACACAGAATCCCAGGACACTCTAACCTTCCCCTTAGCAGAATCAGATTGGGTCCATAAAAATCTATTCATAATCCTCTCAATATCCTCTATGACACCACAAGGCAGCAAGAATACAGAAGCCCAATAAATGTGCATAGAAGACAAAACAGACTTTATTAGCTGCAACCTCCCAGCAAAAGAAAGGGATTTATTCTTCCAGTCATCCACCCTTTTCCTCACCTTCTCCACTAGAACTGAACAGTCCCTAGAATACAGCTTTTTAGACAGTAATGGGACTCCTAAGTATCTTACAGGGAGAACCCCTACTTTAAAAGGAAGCAAAGCTTTCAGTCTATCTTGTATCTGAACAGACACATTCCCAAAGTACATGGTACTCTTACTCAGATTAGGAATAAGCCCAGACACTGAGCTAAACTCCTCCAAAGCCTCCTTTACCACCCTCACAGAAGCAGCATCAGCATGAGAAAAAACCAATAAGTCATCTGCAAAACAAACATGAGTCAAGTTTAGTTCCTTGCAACACCAATGATATTTAAAATTTCCACTCTCAGCAATTCTTCTGTCAAAAATCAGCTTTAAAACCTGCATCACAATGGTAAACAAATAAGGAGACATAGGATCTCCCTGCCTTAAACCTCTCTTGCCCTTGAAGTATCCAAACATCTCACCATTAACATTAATAGAGTATGCAGCAGACCTGATGCATGTCATAATCCATGCAATCATACAAGGGTGAAAACCAAAGTTCACCAGACAGGCCTCCAAAAAATCATGATTAACTGTATCATAAGCCTTCTGAAGATCAATCTTCAAGGCAACCCTAGGGGCTCTAACCTTTCTATGATAATTCCTAAGAAGCTCCTGAGTGATTAAAATGTTATCACTATGCCTTCCTGGAATAAAGGCACTTTGACACTCATCCACAATTAAATCCAAAGATCCCTTAATCCTCTCACAGATAATCTTAGTTATGCACTTATAAAGCACATTACAACAAGCTATGGGTCTGAATTCAGTAACACTCCTAGGATTGGAGCATTTAGGGACCAAGGAGATAATGGTAGCATTCACTTCCTTCAATAACTTCCCATTATAGAAAAATTCCTTAGTAGCACAACACACCTCATTCCCTATGATAGGCCATGCAGATCTAAAAAACTTAGAGGAGTATCCATTAGGTCCAGGGGCTTTATCAATATCAATATCAAAGATAGCCTTCCTGATTTCTTCATTGGATACTTCCCTAACCATCTGATCAGCCACCTCTCTTGGCAACTTAGTAGCAAAGAGAGCACTAGGATCCCTTAAAGCTAAAACCTCATTATTACTCCCCATAAACCCTTCAAAATGTCTAACAAAGGCATTACCAACCTCCTCCCCCTCAAAGAAAGACCCATCCTTATCCAGGACAGAATTGATCCTATTCCTACTCAACCTGCCTTTAATGGCCTTATGGAAATAAGAAGTGTTCTGATCCCCAACCCTTAACCACTCAACCTTAGCCTTCTGTTTTAGGAATAACTCTTCATCCAAAGAGGCTTTTTTGAGGGCATTGACCAGGATAACCTCCTCCTCTCTCAGCTCAGCATTATGAGGGTCATCCACAACAGCAGTTTGAACTTTACCTAGCTCCACAGAAATGGTCTTAACCTTTTCAGAAAGATCCCCCTGCATCCTTCCAAGCTTCCTGAGAGGATTTTTCAGCTTCTTCAGCTTAGACACAACAGAAAACATAACACAACCCTGCACAGAACATTTCCAGTTAGATTCAACAATAGGTAAAAATTGAGGCTTACCTGCAAGATGATTCATAAACTTGAAAGTCTTTGGTTTCCAAGGCTTCTGGCCCTTCAAAGAAATAAAACCAGGGGCATGATCAGAATGAAAGAAAGGCAGAAAAGAAGCAGCCATATCTGAAAAAATATTCAAAAAAGAGTTATTGCTCATTATTCTATCCAACTTCTTCAGCAACCCAGTAGTTTTCCCCGGACACTTGTTCCAAGTAAACTTCAACCCTGAAGAAGGGACATCTCCCACACCTATATTCTGACAGCACTCCCTAAAATCTAACATGGCAGAAGTCACATCATAACACCCCATAGACCTCTCAGGAGGATCCAGAATGACATTAAAGTCACCCATTATAAGCCAAGGATCATCCTGAATAGAATACCCAAACTTTTGCAAATCCTGCCATAACACTTTCCTTTGACAATTCCTGATAGACCCATATAAGAAAGAGCAGAAAAAATTGGGAGAACCATTCAAGGGTTTGACTAAACAATGAATGACCTGAGAAGTAACTTCAATGATCATAACATCAACAATATTAGGCTTCCAACCTATGAGGACTCTAACCCAACTAGCACAATATTCCTTATTAGAAAACCACTGCCAGCCATTCAAAACCCTATTACACACCTGTCCAAGATTTTGACCTTTGACATGAGTTTCCAACAAACAACATAAGCTAATCTCCCTATCATTCAATACATTCATAACTTGGTTCTGATTGGAATGCTTCATCAAACCTCTAACATTCCAAGAAAGAATATTAAGATTTTGAGCAATCATTGAGAACCAGTATTAACAGAAGAGGAGGACAGTACCTGACCCCCCTCTAATTGAACACCTTCATCAAGCTTCATGAATTCAGCAGTCTCATCATCCTCAGATAACACCTCATTATTCTCAGTCTCCAAAACATCCTCATTATCAGTTTCTAGAACAATATCTTCCACTTCATCATAATCCATACCCTCAGGGAAATCATACTTCTGGCACATCAGGAAAAAATACTTAGTTTGGACCATATCCCATTCCAAAACTTGCTCTCTAGAAGGGATAACTCTGCAGTTAATATAAAACATAACATCCTCAATCTGCTGTGGAGTTAAGTCAAAGGAATAATCCTCAATAACAGCATCTCTGACCAAACTAGAGCCAGGGGTATAAGGCTTAGAAGGGACACCATTATGAGGAGAACAATCAGAAGGCTGATCAAGAGGGGCATTAAAAGGATTAGGGGGAGGACAGCAGGGACAGAAGTGGACACAGATTTAGTATCAGGTTGTTTGGCAGGAGCAGGTTTAGAAGGTTTAGTAGTTTTAGGTGAGGGAGGTTTAGAAGGCTTAACAGGGAGAGGTTTAGAATATGTAAAAGAGGGAACAGAAACAACATTAACTGCTTCAAGACCATTGTCTTTATCAACCATATTCTCATCACCCAAAATACTAAAACTATTCTTGACCTCAATACGTTTAGCCACCAGATTAGTCTTCTTCCCTTTAATACCATCAGTTCTTATTTGAAAGACTTGCTTCCCCTTCTTAACTTCATTACCAATTCCCTCCTTCCCATCCTTTTTAACCCCAGAAGAAGAAGCACCATTAGAATCCTTCCTGACTTGATCCTTCTGAAGATCATATTCCCTAGCAGCTTGATTCATTTTGAAGCTCTTAATCCTATCCTGAAGTTTAGCCTCCTTATCCTCCTTGTTACCCTTAAACATACTTCTTTGTCTCAAATTACCTCCCCCATAAGCCCCATTACTATTCCCTCCAATATTCAAACCCTTGTTAGGATTCTTAGCAGCCATACTACGCTTCCACACCAATCCCTTCCTCATCAACAGTGCCATCTTTAGCAGTCCCTCTCTTATCTTCATTCACCTTTTCAGCTTCTCTGTCCCTAGCTTCTTGTTCTTCAGCAGTTAAGTCTCTAGTAGTACACTTCGCAAAAGAATGCCCAAACACTTTGCAGAAAGAACAAAGTTTAGGCATCTTTTGATACTCTATCAACACCTCAGTAACCTTAGGCTCAGCACCCTCCTCTCTCGGATAAAAAGCTCTAATAAAAGTAGGTTGAGAATCAGCAGCAGCAATTTCCACCAAAATTCTAGCAAATCCAACCTGCACATTAGTATTCAAACATTTATCCACAGTAATATTATCAAACAATAGTGGTTTACCAATACAGCTAGCCAGCTCACACAACCCCTGCACATTCCATAATTCCAATGGCACCTCCTTAAACAAAACCCACACAGGCACCTTTTCAGGTTCTGTTTTCACAATCGCAGTCCCCACTTCCCATTGGTTCAGCACCAAAGGGATGCCATTAACAACCCATGGACCAGCTTTCAAGGCTTCCAACATTCCCTCTTTTGTATCAAATTTGAAGTAGAACAACCCTTTACCATTAGTAGAAATGTCCTCAATCCCATATCTCTTCCACATCCTAAATAAATTGAATCTAACCCAAGCTATAAAGCAAAAAGAACCCACAAAGTACCCATACAAATGTCTAGAGTAAACCTGCTTAACCTTCTCCACATAATCTTGCTTAATCATAACCACCTTTTCACCATTTTCAAGAGTGGTAGGTGGGCAATACATGATCTGTTTGCTAAATTCAGCAACCTTCTCTCCCTTAACAGCATTAGCATATGAAGCCTTCTCCTTCTTATCCTCAGATTCAGAATCCCCAGATGGCCCAGGATTGTTATCAACAACTCTGTTGGCAGATGAAGAGGCCTTAAACACATAATTGTTATCAGCAATTGCCCCTAGAATTGGAGACTTCTGAATAATCTCACAATCACTGACTATAGGCTCCTTTAACTTCCCTTTCTCAGCCAACAATTCCCTAGCCTTTCCCAACCCCAAAATTAATTCCCTCAACCTCAACTTTTTCCTCTGTATATTGTCCCTAATCTCCTTAATAGAACACTGCATACCATTAAACTCAACTGTTTTCTCAGCACAACCACTTTCCTCAAAAGGATCAAAGATTAATCCATTTGCAGCTCTATAACCCAACTGCTTAGATTTAACACTACCAGCCTTTTTTATATCAGAAATCTCCTTCTCCATCTGCTCAATAGTCATATTAGCTACAGGAGTAGAACCTATAACATCAGACATCTCCCCAATTCTGAAAACAGGGAGAACTGGCACAGCAGCATCCTTGTTAAATTCAAATACCTGCTTAACCTTCTTATTTTTAGATGACAGAATCTTCATAATCTTCCTGCCCTCATGTGTTAAAATAAGTTGTTTCTTAGTTATAGCCTTAGTAGTATCAATACTCTCCAAACCTCCTCTTAGCTTTTTACCCCCTGCTCATTACTTTGAGTAATACCATCCCCAGTAAGCTCCCTCTTACACATAGGACCCCTAGTCTGATTTATATCCTGCACCCCAACCCTGCAGTAAAACCATCTAGCTAGAGCTTTGACAATACTCATATCAAACTCAAACAAATCTTCCACCTCATAATCCTTCATTTTGCAAAACAGCTTATGATAATGCTGGTGGAAGGCTACAATACTACTCTCAACGAAGTGGTCTTCCAAGAGTTTCAGCTTACCCTGCAACCCATTACATTCCATATGCCCCTAACCCATTCCTATATCAACAACTTTATAAACTCCATTCCCCTTCAACCCAACTTTCCCCAACATATTACCCTTACCCTCACTATCAATAGCATTATAGTCACAAACCAGTCTAAGGCTCAGAACATCAGACTTCTCATAACAAGCAATAACAAATTGCATAAAGTCATCAAAAATCTCATCAGAAACATACTCAACCTTCACCTTATTCTCATCAATATTGGACAGATACCTACCAAAGCATTCCTCAAAGGAAGGATTCAACAGGTCCAAAGAGAAACACTGTTTCATAGCAGGCTCATACACAGGGTTCTGATAAGCCTTCTGAGCTAACAACTCTATGGCTTTCAGAATAGTATCTGAAGAGAACCAACCCAGAGAATGACCAGCAAACCTCCATTTGACACCAGTTCCACTCATCTTTCCAGTAACATCCATCCCACCACTACTACTATCCATATCCCTACAAGCAACAATCAGCATCCTATGCTCATTTTTATCACATGCATTCATTATGAAGTTCATAAACTCAACACATTTCTCACTAATTTGCACATTACCATCCTCAATAGTAACAACCCTATCATCAGCCTCAATAACCTTTAGCAGAAGATCCCCAAACCTCCACATAAAACCCTCATTCTTACAATTCATGTTAATAAACCAATTCATAGCAGTCATAAACGAGTTATCAGAATAGGTTTTATCAATCAATACCTGAATGGCCTCCCCAATAGCCAGATCAGTAAACACCAGCTGTTCAGGACCAAAAAACTGCCAGTGAGTCACACAAGGAGAACTATCTGACATCTGCTGATCCTGTTCACTTACTTTTAGCCCATTCTCCCTGGACAGAAGCAAGCGTTTGCGCCAATCAGCCATAAACGGAGCAGAATTAGCCTGAACATTCAAATCCACACAACTTCCAAAAGGATTAGGGTTCAGAGGAGAATTACGAGATTCACGAGATTCAGCAAACTCCTCCGGCACCGAAACAACCGGAGAAACACAAACGCTCTCAGACATGTGCAGATCTGGAGGAATATCAGGAGGAACACCTCCTTTAGGATCAGTAAGAGACTGATCCATAGTAAACAGAGAAGAAGAACAATGAAATTCAACCAACAATTGATGGAACAGTACCACAATCGAAGAGAAAAAGAAGCGGGAAACGAAGAACAAACCCTAGAAAACAAAATCGCCTGTTCGCCCAGAGAAAAGGTAAAACGGTCAAAGCCCAAAATTCCTTTAACAAATGTACCGATTGTTACGTCCTTTAAAACTCGAGTCTTTTCTTGTGTACGAATCTGTATGTGATTGTCACATCGTGAGTCCGATTACCGTTCGATCAACTTCATATCCTTTATCTGAGTCTGTTGCATGATCAGATATCTTATGGCCTTCCCGTTCCACAATTCGGATGCCCGAAAATTCAAATGCACCGATAGTTACGTCCTTTAAAACTCGAGTCTTTTCTTGTGTACGAATCTGTATGTGATTGTCACATCGTGAGTCCGATTACCGTTCAATCAACTTCATAACCTTTATCTGAGTCTGTTGCATGATCAGATATCTTATTGCCTTCCAGTTCCTCAATTCGGGTGCCCGAAACTTCAAATGTATCGATAGTTACGTCCTTTAAAACTCGAGTATTTTCTTGTGTGCGAATCTCTATGTGATTGTCGCATCGTGAGTTAGACAACTGTTTGATCAGCTTCATATCCTTTATCTGAGTCTGTTGCATGATCAGATATCTTATGGCCTTCCCGTTCCTCCATTCGGGTGCCCGAAACTTCAAATTTATCGATAGTTTCGTCCTTGAAAACTCGAGTCTTTTCTTGTGTACAAATCTTAATGTCATTGTCGCATCGTGGGTTCGATTACCATCCGGTAACCTTCGTATCCTTTATCTGAGTCTGTTGCATGATCAGATATCTTATGGCCTTCCCGTTCCTCAATTTGGGTGCCGAAACTACAAATGTACCGATAGTTACGTCCTTTAAAACTCGATTCTTTTCTTGTGTATGAAGCTCTATATGATTGTCGCATTGTTATTCCAATTACTGTTCGATCAGCTTCATATCCTTTATCTGAGTCTGTTGCATGATCAGATATCTTATGGCTTTCCCGTACCTCAATTCGGATGCCCGAAACTTCAAATGCACTGATAGTTACGTCCTTTAAAACTCGAGTCTTTTCTTGTGTACGAATCTCTATATGATTGTCGCATCGTGAGTCCGATTACCGTTCGATTACCGTTCGATCACCTTCATATCCTTTATCTGAGTCTGTTGCATGATCAGATATCTTATGGCCTTCCCGTTCCTCAATTCGGATGCCCGAAACTTCAAACGTACCGATAGTTACGTCCTTTAAAACTCGATTTTTTCTTGTGTACGAATCTCTATATGATTGTCGCATTGTTATTCCGATTACCGTTCGATCAGCTTAATATCCTTTATCTGAGTCTGTTGCATGATCAGATATCTTATGGCTTTCCCGTTCCTCAATTCAGATACCCCAAACTTCAAATGCACCGATAGTTACGTCCTTTAAAACTCGATTTTTTTCTTGTGTACGAATCTCTATATGATTGTCGCATCGTTAGTCCGATTACCGTTCGATCACCTTCATATCCTTTATCTGAGTCTGTTGCATGATCAGATATCTTATGGCCTTCCCGTTCCTGAATTCGGGTGCCCGAAACTTCAAATGTATCGATAGTTACGTCCTTTAAAACTCGATTCTTTTCTTGTGTACGAATCTCTATATGATTGTCGCATCGTGAGTCCGATTACCGTTAAATCAACTTCATATCCTTTATCTGAGTCTGTTGCATGATCAGATATCTTATGGCCTTCCAGTTCCTCAATTCGGGTGCCCGAAACTTCAAATGTATCGATAGTTACGTCCTTTAAAACTCGAATCTTTTCTCGTGTACGAATCTCTACGTCATTGTCGCATTGTTAGTCCGATTACCGTTCGATCAGCTTCATATCCTTTATCTGAGTCTGTTGCATGATCAGATATCATATGGCCTTCCAGTTCCTCAATTCGGATGCCTGAAACTTCAAATGCACCGATAGTTACATCCTTTTAAACTCGATTCTTTTCTTGTGTACGAATCTCTATATGATTGACGCATCGTGAGTCCGATTACCGTTCGATCAACTTCATATCCTTTATCTGAGTCTGTTGCATGATCAGATATCTTATGGCCTTCCCGTTCCACAATTCGGATGCCCGAAAATTCAAATGCACCGATAGTTACGTCCTTTAAAACTTGAGTCTTTTCTTGTGTACGAATCTGTATGTGATTGTCACATCGTGAGTCCGATTACCGTTCGATCAACTTCATATCCTTTATCTGAGTCTGTTGCATGATCAGATATCTTATGGCCTTCCCGTTCCACAATTCGGATGCCCGAAAATTCAAATGCACCGATAGTTACGTCCTTTAAAACTCGAGTCTTTTCTTGTGTAAGAATCTGTATGTGATTGTCACATCGTGAGTCCGATTACCGTTCGATCAACTTCATAACCTTTATCTGAGTCTGTTGCATGATCAGATATCTTATTGCCTTCCAGTTCCTCAATTCGGGTGCCCGAAACTTCAAATGTATCGATAGTTACGTCCTTTAAAACTCGAGTATTTTCTTGTGTGCGAATCTCTATGTGATTGTCGCATCGTGAGTTAGACAACCATTTGATCAGCTTCATATCCTTTATCTGAGTCTGTTGCATGATCAGATATCTTATGGCCTTCCCGTTCCTCCATTCGGGTGCCCGAAACTTCAAATTTATCGATAGTTTCGTCCTTGAAAACTCGAGTCTTTTCTTGTGTACGAATCTTAATGTCATTGTCGCATCGTGGGTTCGATTACCATCCGGTAACCTTCGTATCCTTTATCTGAGTCTGTTGCATGATCAGATATCTTATGGCCTTCCCGTTCCTCAATTTGGGTGCCGAAACTACAAATGTACCGATAGTTACGTCCTTTAAAACTCGATTCTTTTCTTGTGTATGAAGCTCTATATGATTGTCGCATTGTTATTCCAATTACTGTTCGATCAGCTTCATGCCCTTTATCTGAGTCTGTTGCATGATCAGATATCTTATGGCTTTCCCTTTCCTCAATTCGGATGCCCGAAACTTCAAATGCACTGATAGTTACGTCCTTTAAAACTCGAGTCTTTTCTTGTGTACGAATCTCTATATGACTGTCGCATCGTGAGTCCGATTACCGTTCGATCACCTTCATATCCTTTATCTGAGTCTGTTGCATGATCAGATAACTTATGGCCTTCCCGTTCCTCAATTCGGATGCCCGAAACTTCAAACGTACCGATAGTTACGTCCTTTAAAACTCGATTTTTTCTTGTGTACGAATCTCTATATGATTGTCGCATTGTTATTCCGATTACCGTTCGATCAGCTTAATATCCTTTATCTGAGTCTGTTGCATGATCAGATATCTTATGGCTTTCCCGTTCCTCAATTCGGATACCCCAAACTTCAAATGCACCGATAGTTACGTCCTTTAAAACTCGATTTTTTTCTTGTGTACGAATCTCTATATGATTGTCGCATCGTTAGTCCGATTACCGTTCGATCACCTTCATATCCTTTATCTGAGTCTGTTGCATGATCAGATATCCTATGGCCTTCCAGTTCCTCAATTCGGGTGCCCGAAACTTCAAATGTATCGATAGTTACGTCCTTTAAAACTCGATTCTTTTCTCGTGTACGAATCTCTACGTCATTATCGCATTGTTAGTCCGATTACCGTTCGATCACCTTCATATCCTTTATCTGAGTCTGTTGCATGATCAGATATCATATGGCCTTCCGGTTCCTCAATTCGGATGCCTGAAACTTCAAATGCACCGATAGTTACATCCTTTTAAACTCGATTCTTTTCTTGTGTCCGAATCTCTATATGATTGTCGCATCGTGAGTCCGATTACCGTTAAATCAACTTCATATCCTTTATCTGAGTCTGTTGCACGATCAGATATCTTATGGCCTTCCAGTTCCTCAATTCGGGTGCCCGAACCTTCAAATGTATCGATAGTTACGTCCTTTAAAACTCGAATCTTTTCTCGTGTACGAATCTCTACGTCATTGTCGCATTGTTAGTCCGATTACCGTTCGATCAGCTTCATATCCTTTATCTGAGTCTGTTGCATGATCAGATATCATATGGCCTTCCAGTTCCTCAATTCGGATGCCTGAAACTTCAAATGCACCGATAGTTACATCCTTTTAAACTCGATTCTTTTCTTGTGTACGAATCTCTATATGATTGACGCATCGTGAGTCCGATTACCGTTCGATCAACTTCATATCCTTTATCTGAGTCTGTTGCATGATCAGATATCTTATGGCCTTCCCGTTCCTTAATTCGGGTGCCCGAAACTTCAAATGCATCGATAGTTACGTCCTTTAAAACTTTAGTCTTTTCTTGTGTACGAATCTCTATATGATTGTCGCATCGTGAGTCTGATTACCGTTCGATCCACTTCATATCCTTTATTTGAGTCTGTTGCATGATCAGATATCTTATGGCCTTCCAGTTCCTCAATTCGGGTGCCCGAAACTACAAATGTATCGATAGTTACGTCCTTTAAAACTCGATTCTTTTCTCGTGTACGAATCTCTACGTCATTGTCGCATTGTTAGTCCGATTACCGTTCGATCACCTTCATATCCTTTATCTGAGTCTGTTGCATGATCAGATATCTTATGGCCTTCCAGTTCCTCAATTCGGATGCCCCAAACTTCAAATGCACCGATACTTACGTCCTTTAAAACTCGAGTCTTTTCTTGTGTAAGAATCTCTATATGATTGTCGCATCGTGAGTCCGATTACCGTTCGATCACCTTCATATCCTTTATCTGAGTCTGTGGCATGATCAGATATCTTATGGCCTTCCAGTTCCTCAATTCGGATGCCGAAACCTTTAAATGTACCGATAGTTACATCCTTTAAAACTCGAGTCTTTTCTTGTGTACGAATCTCTATATGATTGTCACATCGTGATTCTGATTGCCGTTCGATCACCTTCATATCCTTTGTCTGAGTCTGTTGCATGATCAGATATCTTATGGCCTTCCAGTTCCTCAATTCGGATGCCCAAAACTTCAAATGTACCGATAGTTACGTCCTTTAAAACTCGATTCTTTTCTTGTGTATGAAGCTCTATATGATTGTCGCATTGTTATTCCAATTACTGTTCGATCAGCTTCATATCCTTTATCTGAGTCTGTTGCATGATCAGATATCTTATGGCTTTCCCGTTCCTCAATTCGGATGACCGAAACTTCAAATGCACCGACAGTTACGTCCTTTAAAACTCGAGTCTTTTCTTGTGTACGAATCTCTATATGATTGTCGCATCGTGAGTCCGTTTAACGTTCGATCACCTTCATATCCTTTATCTGAGTCTGTTGCATGATCAGATCTTTTATGGCCTTCCCGTTCCTCAATTCGGATGCCCGAAACTTCAAACGTACCGATAGTTACGTCCTTTAAAACTCGATTGTTTTCTTGTGTACGAATCTCTATATGATTGTCTCATTGTTATTCCGATTACCGTTCGATCAGCTTAATATCGTTTATCTGAGTCTGTTGCATGATCAGATATCTTATGGCTTTCCCGTTCCTCAATTCGGATACCCGAAACTTCAAATGCACCGATAGTTAAGTCCTTTAAAACTCGAGTCTTTTCTTGTGTATGAATCTCTACATGATTGTCGCATCGTGAGTCCGATTACCGTTCGATCAGCTTCATATCCTTTATCTGAGTCTGTTGCATGATCAGATATCTTATGGCCTTCCAGTTCCTCAATTCGGGTGCCCGAAACTTCAAATGTATCGATAGTTACGTCCTTTAAAACTCGATTCTTTTCTTGTGTACGAATCTCTATATGATTGTCGCATCGTGAGTCCGATTACCGTTCGATCACCTTCATATCCTTTATCTGAGTCCGTTGCATGATCAGATATCTTATGGCCTTCCAGTTCCTCAATTCGGATGCCCGAAACTTCAAACGTACCGATAGTTACGTCCTTTAAAACTCGATTCTTTTCTTGTGTACGAATCTCTATATGATTGTCGCATTGTTATTCCGATTACCGTTCGATCAGCTTCATATCCATTATCTGAGTCTGTTGCATGATCAGATATCTTATGGCTTTCCCGTTCCTCAATTCGGATGCCCGAAACTTCAAATGCACCGATAGTTACGTCCTTTAAAACTCGAGCCTTTTCTTGTGTACGAATCTCTATATGATTGTCGCATCGTGAGTCCGATTACCGTTCGATCACATTCATATCCTTTATCTGAGTCTGTTGCATGATCAGATATCTTATGGCCTTCCCGTTCCTCAATTCGGGTGCCCGAAACTTCAAATGTATCGATAGTTACGTCCTTTAAAACTCGATTCTTTTCTCGTGTACGAATCTCTATATGATTGTCACATTGTTATTCCGATCATCGTTCGATCAGCTTCATATCCTTTATCTGAGTCTGTTGCATGATCAGATATCTTATGGCGTTCCCGTTCCTCAATTCGGATGCCCGAAACATCAAATGCACCTATAGTTACGTCCTTTAAAACTCTTGTCTTTTCTTGTGTACAAATCTCTATATGATTGTCGCATCGTGAGTCCGATTACCGTTCGATCACCTTCATATCCTTTATCTGAGTCTGTTGCATGATCAGATATCTTACGGCCTTCCAGTTCCTCAATTTGGGTGCCCGAAACTTCAAATGTACCGATAGTTACATCCTTAAAAACTCGAGTCTTTTCTTGTGTACGAGTCTCTATATGATTGTCGCATTGTTATTCCGATTACCGTTCGATCACCTTCAGATCCTTTATTTGAGACAGTTGCATGATCAGATATCTTATGGCCTTCCCGTTCTTCAATTCGGGTGCCCGAAACTTCAAATGTATCGATAGTTACGTTCTTTAAAACTCGAGTCTTTTCGTGTGTACGAATCTCTATATGATTGTCGCATCGTGTGACACCCGGCATTTTCAGTTAAACATTTATTTGAGTCTACGTAGTGAAACGTTAGTTAAAAGGGACGTAACTAGATCAGTTAAGTGAGTCCGGTGATTCGTAGGATCATATGGTAGTATATACGTAAGTAGCAAGACCCGAACGTTGGTGAAATTGATTATGAATGCATATTGATTGATATATGTGGAACTATGTGCTGTTACGTGATTATACGTGAATTAACGTACTGAGTCCGGTCGGATCGGGACTCGAAATGATATGTATAAGCTTTTATTAATAATTAGAAATAAAAGATTTTATATATATATTTGTTATATATATAAAAGAAATTAATAATTGAAATAAAGTTTAAAAATTTATTTTCTTACCCTGTCGCGGACCGCGGAGGAATTGGGTTTCCTCCCGCGCTCCGCGGGCGGCAGCAGATAACAGTCTGGATATGGCTTGCTGCCGCGGACCGCGTGGGAAATGGTTCTTCTGCCGCGGTCCGCGGGAGCGTGTGTTGCGAGGACTTTTTGATTATTTATATCCAGGCAGATCTGATCGCAAAACTCGTTTTCCAAACTCCTCTGCTCGATTTTTATCACTCAAACTCCGATTTTCAAGTGTTCTTATCAATCTTAATCAAGATTTGAAGTCCTTTTAAAGCTTGTGAAGATCCTTGATCATTTCTAAGTGTTCTAGTTTGTGTTTTTGAGGTATAACTTGTTATCTTGTTATTTTGATTATGTTTAAGAGTATGATTATGTTATAATCTGATCTAGGAACATATTAACATGTCTAAAATGAATCCATGTATGGTTATATATGTTTAGATGATGAAAATAAACTAGTGAAACACAAAGTTACATACTAGTGTTCTATGTTAGTTTAGCTTGAAAGATCATGTTGGAAACCTTGTTGTTGAGCTAGATTGATTATGTTTTTGATGAGGTCTGATAATATGGTACATGTACAAGTTTTGTTAGATTGAGTTTTGATAAGATTGAGTACATATAAATCTTGTAAACATGATTTTATCAAAGAGTTAATACTTGGCAGATTCAAAATCCGATTTTGTTTTGATGATAACTTGATGATCTGAAATCTAAAACTTGTAGTTTTTGATCCTAGAGTATGCTATGTGATATAAGCTTTCCAGAAAGTCCAAGTTTGCTTGATTTGGTTAAGTATAGGTATTTATTTTGTAGCTTACAAAATCGTATGTCAAATCTGATTTCGGACAGAAAACTTTGGTCAACTTTAAACGGGCATAACTCTAGTTTTACAAACCCTCTGATCGTGAAATTTGGTGAGCAAATAGATACATGAAATTCAGATGTTCTCCAATTGGATTCAGGTCAATTGGAGCAATACATGATTTTTAATAAATCTTTTCCTAAGTTGTTGCAAACAGCTCGTTTTTAAGACCTTGCTGTGTTCATGAATTTTTATAAATTTTTCAGAAGGTTTTGGACACAAAATAAAAATAGTGACTTGATGTATGAACATATGAGAATGTTCTGTAAAAATTTGAGAGTTAAATAAGTTGATTTGGTATTTTATCAAAAATCGTTTTGAAGACACAGAATCTGTCCAAAAATCACAGAATTGACAAAGTTGATATTTGAACTTGTTTGGTAGTTTTCTTGACTTGTATGCTACATGTATTGATATGTGAACATATGTGGATGATGTATGCTATACGTATAGACATAAAAACTAAAATTTCACCAACGGGTCGTAGTGTCAACTTGCTACATATAGTTATATCGAGTTATGTTAGCACATTAGAACTATGTGAGGTTTGGACAAAAAGCTATGTTGAACGATTTTGAACACGTACTTATGAGTTAACATTTAAATAGGGAATCCGTAGCAATTCGCCTATTTTCACATTTGAAGTCGGATAATAAATCAAAGCAACCTAAGGTGAGTTCACGGCCCCACTCTTTACTGGTTTTGCTTTCGGGGGAGAAAACATGCGGTGTACTGGTATTCATAAAACATGTGTCAACTTACGTTTTGGTATTCATAAAACATGTGTCAACTTACGTTTTCGTATTCATAAAAGGTGTGTCAACTTACGTATTCGTATTCATAAAAGGTGTGTCAACTTACGTTTTCGTATTCATAAAAGGTGTGTCAACTTACGTATTCGTATTCATAAAAGGTGTGTCAACTTACGTTTTCGTATTCATAAAAGGTGTGTCAACTTACGTTCTCGTATTCATAAAAGGTGTGTCCAGTTACGTTTTCGTATTCATAAAAGGTGTATCAACTTACGTTTTCGCATTCATAAAACCTCTGATTTACTAAGTACTCGGGTTGGTAAAGCTTACAAGGTAGTCGTTGGTTACTATGTGGTATTACATATTGGTATTCTTGAATTCTTTATGTTTGCTAGGAGATCTTTGGAAGTCCCGGGGGAAACCATGAATGTGCGGTGTAGCACAACGGGAGAAATGTGAATAGATCTATTTGGGCGTGACCGGCCCCACTCGTCGACTTGGAGGGTCGGACGGGTGCATGTTGTCTCTTAGAGTATTCTTGTATTCTTGTATTCGGGCAGGTGGTATTCTTGTATTCATGTATGCGTGTTCAGTAATGGTTTTCCAATCGTAGTAGCGACAGGTATTCATTTTGGATGGCATTCTTTGAGTAGTATTCTCTTGGTCAGTTTACGTATGGTTTGGTCAACTTTGGAGTATTCTTTGAAACTAACTAAGTTTCTTTTCATAAAAACCTGTGAACTCACCAGCATTATATGTTGACGTATTTTTGGCATGTTTTTCTCAAGACGTTAAGGTAGCACTTCACGGACTAGGCGCACGAGTCTGCATGGCGTCTAGAGTTTAAAGTATCATGTTTTGAACAAACACAACATTTGGATTTCATTGTTGAAAAGTGTGTATAACTATTTAAGCTTCCGCTGTGGTTTTAAAAACATTGAACACGACGTTTTGGTATCTACGTATTATTCATATAGAGTTGTTTATTGTGACCGTTGACTTGGATCCTGGTATGTCATACACCTCGCGGTAAAACTCCGCAGTGGAAATTTGAGGGTGTGACTGATTGGTATCAGAGCCAATGGTTATAGTGAACTAGGACTGCATGTAGAGTCTAGACTATAGCCGAGTCTCACACACTAGACGGTCACATACGTTTGAGTCGTGTCTTTTGGTAAACATACTAACCTTGTCGGGGTGTCGGTATCCTTACTACACGGTGTCACATTGCTTATCTCGTTCTTGGTTATTCCTAGTTTCACGTTATCTTCTTCTTCGGGTTTACAGTCGTGGGAACTTGTTTGATGATCTTTTGAGTTGGTTATATCTTCTTAGGATGTGGGTGTCGGGTGACTTGAGGTTCGAGCTCGGGGCACGCCTTGAGGACCATGTAGAGCAATTTATCATTTCGGGTGCACACGAAATCATAAGTTGAAATGCATGAAAGACTTGGTGGATCTCGGGTTGGGATTAATGGTCACATTGGACCCAATTCTGGATTTTCGTATTCTTTTGGTTTAGCGTTGGTGATGGGTCTGAGTGTTTGTTTCTTGTCTTTCTCAGAAGATGTCTGGAATTCGCGGTGGACGTAGAGGCGGTGGTCGTACTGGCGGACGCAACGGTGGCGGTGGTCGTGGAGGGATGAACCTAACCCAGGAGGATCTGAACACCTTACTGCAGGCTGCCTTTCAGGCAGGACACAATGCTCATGGCGGCGGTGTTGTTAATCCGCCCCCAGCCATGTGCACGTACAAGATGTTCCGGGACTGTAAGCCCCATGAATTCTCTGGCACCGAGGGGGCGGTGGGAATGCTCAAGTGGCTAGAAAAGGTGGAGTCCGTATTCATAATGTGCAATTGCCTTCCCGAGGATCGGGTGAAGTATTCTGTTGGGCTCTTCACAGATGTTGCTCTGACTTGGTGGAACAACATCACTAAGAACATGGGTATAGGTGAAGCCTATGCCATGCCATGGGAGAACTTTGTACAGCTTTTGAAAAGGGAGTACTGTCCCAGGGAGGAGGTACAAAAATTGGAACATGAGGTTTGGAGCCTCAAGATGGTGGGGTCTGAGATTGAAGAGTACACTGTGAGGCGTAATGAGTTGGCAGTACTATGTCCTGATCTGCACGTACCAGAGTATAGGAGGATAGAGCACTACGTTTCAGGGCTAGTACCAGAGATAGCGGGATTGGTGGCTGCAGGAAATCTTCCTACATATGCAGAAGTGGTTCGATCGGCTCATCGGATGACGAATCTGAAGGTGAATGAGGGTATCTTGCCTGCCCGAGGTGCGACTGTCAAGGCTCCTGAAGGTAACAAGCGCAAGTGGGATAGTGTTGGGAAAGGTTCTGTGTCAGCTGCATCTCAACAGGGTAAGAGATTTGATGATGGGGGTTCTTCTTCTTCGGGCTCTAAACAGGATGGTTATGCTGGGAAGCTCCCGAAGTGTAATCAGTGTGGATTTCATCATGTGGGCGACTGTGACAAGTCCCGCTGCCACCGGTGTCAACGATTTGGTCATCATGCTAAGGATTGCAGGGTCGTTTTACAGTCACAACCAGTTCAAGCCGCTGCTCCTGTTCCTGCTCTTCAGGGGACTCCGGGAATGCAAGGTTGCTACAATTGTGGTGAAATGGGGCATTTCAAGCGAAATTGCCCAAAGCTGAATCAGGGAGAGGCAGGTACAGCAAGGAATGGAGGAAACAACCAGGGCAGTGGTGTAGCTGCTCGTGCTTTTGTTATTGGGACTAGGGAGAACCAGGAGGACCCAGACACTGTTACCCGTACGTATTCTTTCTTACCTCTTGCTACGTTTTGGTTCTACTTTTATCCGCGTTATCGTGTATTCGTGTTTTCGGGTGTTTTCTTTGTGGGTTGGCCGTTACTTCTCATTCTTTGGGTCGACGAGGGTCTTTGGGGATGCTACTTGGACGGTACCGGTGGGTTAGTTATACCGATCGTAGTAGTCTCCAGTAGGCTTTCGGTCGGGGGAGTCTTTTGTCTCGTATTCACATTTGGGGAGGCGGGTTCCCGGTTGTCATTGTCGCGTTTTGATTCATGACCTTCACTCGTTGTCTTTTGGAGAAACGTTACTTGGGCACACACGGGGGTCGACACTCATCACTGTTGGAGTCGAAAGAATCTCGGGGCGAGATTCCTTTCAACAGGGGGATGATGTGACGACCCGGAAAAATTTTTCTTCTTATTTGCTTTCTCTTCGACTTCGGGAAATTTTCGGGACAAAAATTCTTTCAACAGGGGGATGATGTGACACCCGGCATTTTCAGTTAAACATTTATTTGAGTCTACGTAGTGAAACGTTAGTTAAAAGGGACGTAACTAGATCAGTTAAGTGAGTCCGGTGATTCGTAGGATCATATGGTAGTATATACGTAAGTAGCAAGACCCGAACGTTGGTGAAATTGATTATGAATGCATATTGATTGATATATGTGGAACTATGTGCTGTTACGTGATTATACGTGAATTAACGTACTGAGTCCGGTCGGATCGGGACTCGAAATGATATGTATAAGCTTTTATTAATAATTAGATTATTAATAATTAGAAATAAAAGATTTTATATATATATTTGTTATATATATAAAAGAAATTAATAATTGAAAATAAAGTTTAAAAATTTATTTTCTTACCCTGCCGCGGACCGCGGAGGAATTGGGTTTCCTCCCGCGCTCCGCGGGCGGCAGCAGATAACAGCCTGGATATGGCTTGCTGCCGCGGACCGCGTGGGAAATGGTTCTTCTGCCGCGGTCCGCGGGAGCGTGTGTTGCGAGGACTTTTTGATTATTTATATCCAGGCAGATATGATCGCAAAACTCGTTTTCCAAACTCCTCTGCTCGATTTTTATCACTCAAACTCCGATTTTCAAGTGTTCTTATCAATCTTAATCAAGATTTGAAGTCCTTTTAAAGCTTGTGAAGATCCTTGATCATTTCTAAGTGTTCTAGTTTGTGTTTTTGAGGTATAACTTGTTATCTTGTTATTTTGATTATGTTTAAGAGTATGATTATGTTATAATCTGATCGAGGAACATATTAACATGTCTAAAATGAATCCATGTATGGTTATATATGTTTAGATGATGAAAATAAACTAGTGAAACACAAAGTTACATACTAGTGTTCTATGTTAGTTTAGCTTGAAAGATCATGTTGGAAACCTTGATGTTGAGCTAGATTGATTATGTTTTTGATGAGGTCTGATAATATGGTACATGTACAAGTTTTGTTAGATTGAGTTTTGATAAGATTGAGTACATATAAATCTTGTAAACATGATTTTATCAAAGAGTTAATACTTGGCAGATTCAAAATCCGATTTTATTTTGATGATAACTTGATGATCTGAAATCTAAAACTTGTAGTTTTTGATCCTAGAGTATGCTATGTGATATAAGCTTTCCAGAAAGTCCAAGTTTGCTTGATTTGGTTAAGTATAGGTATTTATTTTGTAGCTTACAAAATCGTATGTCAAATCTGATTTCGGACAGAAAACTTTGGTCAACTTTAAACGGGCATAACTCTAGTTTTACAAACCCTCTGATCGTGAAATTTGGTGAGCAAATAGATACATGAAATTCTGATGTTCTCCAATTGGATTCAGGTCAATTGGAGCAATACATGATTTTTAATAAATCTTTTCCTAAGTTGTCGCAAACAGCTCGTTTTTAAGACCTTGCTGTGTTCATGAATTTTTATAAATTTTTCAGAAGGTTTTGGACACAAAATAAAAATAATGACTTGATGTATGAACATATGAGAGTGTTCTGTAAAAATTTGAGAGTTAAATAAGTTGATTTGGTATTTTATCAAAAATCGTTTTGAAGACACAGAATCTGTCCAAAAATCACAGAATTGACAAAGTTGATATTTGAACTTGTTTGGTAGTTTTCTTGACTTGTATGCTACATGTATTGATATGTGAACATATGTGGATGATGTATGCTATACGTATAGACATAAAAACTAAACTTTCACCAACGGGTCGTAGTGTCAACTTGCTACATATAGTTACATCGAGTTATGTTAGCACATTAGAACTATGTGAGGTTTGGACAAAAAGCTATGTTGAACGATTTTGAACACGTACTTATGAGTTAACATTTAAATAGGGAATCCGTAGCAATTCGCCTATTTTCACATTTGAAGTCGGATAATAAATCAAAGCAACCTAAGGTGAGTTCACGGCCCCACTCTTTACTGGTTTTGCTTTCGGGGGAGAAAACATGCGGTGTACTGGTATTCATAAAACATGTGTCAACTTACGTTTTGGTATTCATAAAACATGTGTCAACTTACGTTTTCGTATTCATAAAAGGTGTGTCAACTTACGTATTCGTATTCATAAAAGGTGTGTCAACTTACGTTTTCGTATTCATAAAAGGTGTGTCAACTTACGTATTCGTATTCATAAAAGGTGTGTCAACTTACGTTTTCGTATTCATAAAAGGTGTGTCAACTTACGTTCTCGTATTCATAAAAGGTGTGTCCAGTTACGTTTTCGTATTCATAAAAGGTGTATCAACTTACGTTTTCGCATTCATAAAACCTCTGATTTACTAAGTACTCGGGTTGGTAAAGCTTACAAGGTAGTCGTTGGTTACTATGTGGTATTACATATTGGTATTCTTGAATTCTTTATGTTTGCTATGCGATCTTTGGAAGTCCCGGGGGAAACCATGAATGTGCGGTGTAGCACAACGGGAGAAATGTGAATAGATCTATTTGGGCGTGACCGGCCCCACTCGTCGACTTGGAAGGTCGGACGGGAGCATGTTGTCTCTTAGAGTATTCTTGTATTCTTGTATTCGGGCAGGTGGTATTCTTGTATTCATGTATGCGTGTTCAGTAATGGTTTTCCAATCGTAGTAGCGACAGGTATTCATTTTGGATGGCATTCTTTGAGTAGTATTCTCTTGGTCGGTTTACGTATGGTTTGGTCAACTTTGGAGTATTCTTTGAAACTAACTAAGTTGCTTTTCATAAAAACCTGTGAACTCACTAGCATTATATGTTGACGTATTTTTGGCATGTTTTTCTCAGGACGTTAAGGTAGCACTTCACGGACTAGGCGCACGAGTCTGCATGGCGTCTAGAGTTTAAAGTATCATGTTTTGAACAAACACAACATTTGGATTTCATTGTTGAAAAGTGTGTATAACTATTTAAGCTTCCGCTGTGGTTTTAAAAACATTGAACACGACGTTTTGGTATCTACGTATTATTCATATAGAGTTGTTTATTGTGACCGTTGACTTGGATCCTGGTATGTCATACACCTCGCGGTAAAACTCCGCAGTGGAAATTTGAGGGTGTGACACATCGTGAGTCCGATTACCGTTCGATCACCTTCATATCCTTTATCGGAGTCTGTTGCATGATCAGATATCTTATGGCCTTCCAGTTCCTCAATTCGGATGCCCAAAACTTCAAATGTATCTATAGTTACGTCCTTTAAAACTCGATTCTTTTCTCGTGTACGAATCTTTACGTCATTGTCACATTGTTAGTCCGATTACCGTTCGATCACCTTCATATCCTTTATCTGAGTCTGTTGCATGATCAGATATCTTATGGCCTTCCAGTTCCTCAATTCGGATGCCCCAAACTTCAAATGCACCGATACTTACGTCCTTTAAAACTCGAGTCTTTTCTTGTGTAAGAATCTCTATATGATTGTCGCATCGTGAGTCCGATTACCGTTCGATCACCTTCATATCCTTTATCTGAGTCTGTGGCATGATCAGATATCTTATGGCCTTCCAGTTCCTCAATTCGGATGCCCAAAGCTTTAAATGTACCGATAGTTACATCCTTTAAAACTCGAGTCTTTTCTTGTGTACGAATCTCTATATGATTGTCACATCGTGATTCCGATTGCCGTTCGATCACCTTCATATCCTTTATCTGAGTCTGTTGCATGATCAGATATCTTATGGCCTTCCCGTTCCTCAATTCGGATGCCCGAAACTTCAAACGTACCGATAGTTACGTCCTTTAAAACTCGATTCTTTTCTTGTGTACGAAGCTCTATATGATTGTCGCATTGTTATTCCGATTACCGTTCGATCAGCTTCATATCCTTTATCTGAGTCTGTTGCATGATCAGATATCATATGGCTTTCCCGTTCCTCAATTCGGATACCCGAAACTTCAAATGCACGGATAGTTAAGTCCTTTAAAACTCGAGTCTTTTCTTGTGTACGAATCTCTACATGATTGTCGCATCGTGAGTCCGATTACCGTTCGATCACCTTCATATCCTTTATCTGAGTCTCTTGCATGATCAGATATCTTATGGCCTTTCCGTTCCTCAATTCGGGTGCCCGAAACTTCAAATGTATCGATAGTTACGTCCTTTAAAACTCGATTCTTTTCTTGTGTACGAATCTCTATATGATTGTCGCAAGTGAGTCCGATTACCTTTAAATCAACTTCATATCCTTTATCTGAGTCTGTTTCATGATCAGATATCTTATGGCCTTCCAATTCCTCAATTCGGGTGCCCGAAACTTCAAATGTATCGATAGTTACGTCCTTTAAAACTCGATTCTTTTCTCGTGTACGAATCTCTACGTCATTGTCGCATTCTTAGTCCGATTAGCGTTCGATCAGCTTCATATCCTTTATCTGAGTCTGTTGCATGATCAGATATCTTATGGCCTTCCAGTTCCTAAATTCGGATGCCCAAAACTTCAAATGTACCAATAGTTCCATCCTTTAAAACTCGAGTCTTTTCTTGTGTACGAATCTCTATATGATTGTCGCATCGTGAGTCCGATTACCGTTCGATCACCTTCATATCCTTTATCTGAGTCCGTTGCATGATCAGATATCTTATGGCCTTCCAGTTCCTCAATTCGGATGCCCGAAACTTCAAACGTACCGATAGTTACGTCCTTTAAAACTCGATTCTTTTCTTGTCTACGAATCTCTATATGATTGTCGCATTGTTATTCCGATTACCGTTCGATCAGCTTCATATCCATTATCTGAGTCTGTTGCATGATCAGATATCTTATGGCTTTCCCGTTCCTCAATTCGGATGACCGAAACTTCAAATGCACCGATAGTTACGTCCTTTAAAACTCGAGTCTTTTCTTGTGTACGAATCTCTATATGATTGTCGCATCGTGAGTCCGATTACCGTTCGATCATATTCATATCCTTTATCTGAGTCTGTTGCATGATCAGATATCTTATGGCCTTCCCGTTCCTCAATTCGGATGCCCGAAACTTCAAACGTACCGATAGTTACGTCCTTTAAAACTCGATTCTTATCTTGTGTACGAATCTCTATATGATTGTCGCATTGTTATTCCGATTACTGTTCGATCAGCTTCACGACCTTTATCTGAGTCTGTTGCATGATCAGATATCTTATGGCTTTCCCGTTCCTCAATTCGGATGACCGAAACTTCAAATGCACCGATAGTTACGTCCTTTAAAACTCGAGTCTTTTCTTGTGTACGAATCTCTATATGATTGTCGAATCGTGAGTCCGATTACCGTTCGATCATATTCATATCCTTTATCTGAGTCTGTTGCATGATCAGATATCTTATGGCCTTCCCGTTCCTCAATTCGGGTGCCCGAAACATCAAACGTACCGATAGTTACGTCCTTTAAAACTCGATTCTTTTCTTGTGTACGAATCTCTATATGATTGTCGCATTGTTATTCCGATTACCGTTCGATCAGCTTCATATCCATTATCTGAGTCTGTTGCATGATCAGATATCTTATGGCTTTCCCGTTCCTCAATTCGGATGACCGAAACTTCAAATGCACCGATAGTTACGTCCTTTAAAACTCGAGTCTTTTCTTGTGTACGAATCTCTATATGATTGTCGCATCGTGAGTCTGATTACCGTTCGATCATATTCATATCCTTTATCTGAGTCTGTTGCATGATCATATATCTTATGGCCTTCCCGTTCCTCAATTCGGGTGCCCGAAACTTCAAATGTATCGATAGTTACGTCCTTTAAAACTCGATTCTTTTCTCGTGTACGATTCTCTATATGATTGTCGCATTGTTATTCCGATCATCGTTTGATCAGCTTCATATCCTTTATCTGAGTCTGTTGCATGATCAGATATCTTATGGCGTTCCCGTTCCTCAATTCGGATGCCCGAAACATCAAATGCACCGATAGTTACGTCCTTTAAAACTCTTGTCTTTTCTTGTGTACAAATCTCTATATGATTGTCGCATTGTGAGTCCGATTACCGTTCGATCACCTTCATATCCTTTATCTAAGTCTGTTGCATGATCAGATATCTTACGGCCTTCCAGTTCCTCAATTTGGGTGCCCGAAACTTCAAATGTACCGATAGTTACATCCTTAAAAACTCGAGTCTTTTCTTGTGTACGAATCTCTATATGATTGTCGCATTGTTATTCCGATTACCGTTCGATCACCTTCAGATCCTTTATTTGAGACAGTTGCATGATCAGATATCTTATGGCCTTCCCGTTCTTCAATTCGGGTGCCCGAAACTTCAAATGTATCGATAGTTACGTTCTTTAAAACTCGAGTCTTTTCGTGTGTACGAATCTCTATATGATTGTTGCATCGTGAGTCCGATTACCGTTCGATCACCTTCATATCCTTTATCGGAGTCTGTTGCATGATCAGATATCTTATGGCCTTCCAGTTCCTCAATTCGGATGCCCAAAACTTCAAATGTACCGATTGTTACGTCCTTTATAACTCGAGTCTTTTCTTGGGTACGAATCTCTATATGATTGTCGCATCGTGAGTCCAATTACCGTTCGATCACCTTCATATCCTTTATCTGAGTCTGTTGCATGATTAGATATCTTATGGCATTCCAGTTCCTCAATTCGGATGCCCAAAACTTCAAATGTACCGATAGTTACGTCCTTTTAAAATCTGAGTCTTTTCTTGTGTACGAATCTCTATATGATTGTCGCATTGTTATTCCGATTACCGTTCGATCACCTTCATATCCTTTATCTGAGTCTGTTGCATGATTAGATATCTTATGGCTTTCCCGTTCCTCAATTCGGATGCTCGAAATTTCAAATGCACCGATAGTTACGTCCTTTAAAACTCGAGTCTTTTCTTGTGTACGAATCCCTATATGATTGTCGCATCGTGAGTCCGATTACCGTTTGATCACATTCATATCCTTTATCTGAGTCTGGTGCATGATCAGATATCTTATGGCCTTCCAGTTCCACAATTCGGATGCCCACAACTTCAAATGTACCGATAGTTACGTCCTTTAAAACTCGATTCTTTTCTTGTGTACGAATCTCTATATGATTGTCGCATTGTTATTCCGATTACCGTTCGATCAGCTTCATATCCTTTATCTGAGTCTGTTCCATGATCAGATATCCTATGGCTTTCCCGTTCCTCAATTCGGATGCCCGAAACTTCAAATGCACCGATAGTTACGTCCTTTAAAACTCGAGTCTTTTCTTGTGTATGAATCTCTTTATGATTGTCGCATCGTGAGTCCGATTACCGTTCGACACCTTCATATCCCTTATCTGAGTCTGTTGCATGATCAGATATCTTATGGACTTCCCTTTCCGCAATTCGGGTGCCCGAAACTTCAAATGTATCGATAGTTACGTCCTTTAAAACTTGATTCTTTTCTCGTGTACGGATCTCTATATGATTGTCGCATTGTTATTCCGATCACCGTTCGATCAGCTTGATATCCTTTATCTGAGTCTGTTGCATGATCAGATATCTTATGGCTTTCCCGTTCCTCAATTCGGATGCCCGAAACTTCAAATGCACCGATAGTTACGTCCTTTAAAACTCGAGTCTTTTCTTGTGTACGAATCTCTATATGATTGTCGCATCGTGAGTCCGATTACTGTTCGATCACCTTCATATCCTTTATCTGAGTCTGTTGCATGATCAGATATCTTATGGCCTTTCCGTTCCTCAATTCGGATGCCCGAAACTTCAAATGCACCGATAGTTACGTCCTTTAAAACTCGAGTCTTTTCTTGTGTACGAATCTCTATATGATTGTCGCATCGTGAGTCCGATTACTGTTCGATCACCTTCATATCCTTTATCTGAGTCTGTTGCATGATCAGATATCTTATGGCCTTCCCGTTCCTCAATTCGGGTGCCCGAAACTTCAAATGTATCGATAGGTACGTCCTTTAAAACTTGATTCTTTTCTTGTGTACGAATCTCTATATGATTGTCGCATCGTGAGTCCGATTATCGTTCGATCAACTTCATATCCTTTATCTGAGTCTGTGGTCAGATATCTTATGGCTTTCCAGTTCCTCAATTCGGATGCCCAAAACTTCAAATGTACCGATTGTTAAGTCCTTTAAAACTCGAGTCTGTTCCTGTGTACAAATGTCTACGTCATTGTCGCATTGTTAGTCCGATTACCGTTCGATCAGCTTCCTATCCTTTATCTGAGTCTGTTGCATGATCAGATATCTTATGGCTTTCCCGTTCCTCAATTCGGATGCCCGAAACTTCAAATGCACCGATAGTTACGTTCTTTAAAACCCGAGTCTTTTCTTGTGTACGAATCTCTATATGATTGTCGCATCGTGAGTCTGATTACCGTTCGATCACCTTCATATCCTTTATCTGAGTCTGTTGCATGATCAGATATCTTATGGGCTTCCAGTTGCTCAATTCGGATGCCCAAAACTTCAAATGTACCGATTGTTACGTCCTTTAAAACTCGAGCCTTTTCTTGGGGACGAATCTCTATATGATTGTCGCATCGTGTGTCCGATTACCGTTCGATCACCTTCATATCCTTTATCTGAGTCTGTTCCATGATCAGATATCTTATGGCCTTCCAGTTCCTCAACTCGGATGCCCAAAACTTCAAATGTACCGATAGTTACGTCCTTTAAAACTCGATTCTTTTCTTGTGTACGAATCTCTATATGATTGTCGCATTGTTATTCCGATTACAGTTCGATCACCTTCATATCCTTTAGCTGAGTCTGTTGCATGATCAGATATCTTATGGTCTTCCCGTTCCTCAATTCGGGTGCCCGAAACTTCAAATGTATCGATAGTTACGTCCTTTAAAACTTGATTCTTTTCTTGTGTACGAATCTCTATATGATTGTCGCATCGTGAGTCCGATTATCGTTCGATCAACTTCATATCCTTTATCTGAGTCTGTGGTCAGATATCTTATGGCTTTCCAGTTCCTCAATTCGGATGCCCAAAACTTCAAATGTACCGATTGTTAAGTCCTTTAAAACTCGAGTCTTTTCCTGTGTACAAATGTCTACGTCATTGTCGCATTGTTAGTCCGATTACCGTTCGATCAGCTTCCTATCCTTTATCTGAGTCTGTTGCATGATCAGATATCTTATGGCTTTCCCGTTCCTCAATTCGGATGCCCGAAACTTCAAATGCACCGATAGTTACGTTCTTTAAAACCCGAGTCTTTTCTTATGTACGAATCTCTATATGATTGTCGCATCGTGAGTCTGATTACCGTTCGATCACCTTCATATCCTTTATCTGAGTCTGTTGCATGATCAGATATCTTATGGGCTTCCAGTTGCTCAATTCGGATGCCCAAAACTTCAAATGTACCGATTGTTACGTCCTTTAAAACTCGAGCCTTTTCTTGGGGACGAATCTCTATATGATTGTCGCATCGTGTGTCCGATTACCGTTCGATCACCTTCATATCCTTTATCTGAGTCTGTTCCATGATCAGATATCTTATGGCCTTCCAGTTCCTCAACTCGGATGCCCAAAACTTCAAATGTACCGATAGTTACGTCCTTTAAAACTCGATTCTTTTCTTGTGTACGAATCTCTATATGATTGTCGCATTGTTATTCCGATTACAGTTCGATCACCTTCATATCCTTTAGCTGAGTCTGTTGCATGATCAGATATCTTATGGTCTTCCCGTTCCTCAATTCGGGTGCCCGAAACTTCAAATGTATCGATAGTTACGTCCTTTAAAACTCGATTCTTTTCTCGTGTACGATTCTGTATATGATTGTCGCATTGTTATTCCGATCATCGTTTGATCAGCTTCATATCCTTTATCTGAGTCTGTTGCATGATCGGATATCTTATGGCGTTCCCGTTCCTCAATTCGGATGCCCGAAACATCAAATGCACCGATAGTTACGTCCTTTAAAACTCTTGTCTTTTCTTGTGTACAAATCTCTATATGATTGTCGCATTGTGAGTCCGATTACCGTTCGATCACCTTCATATCCTTTATCTAAGTCTGTTGCATGATCAGATATCTTACGGCCTTCCAGTTCCTCAATTTGGGTGCCCGAAACTTCAAATGTACCGATAGTTACATCCTTAAAAACTCTAGTCTTTTCTTGTGTACGAATCTCTATATGATTGTCGCATTGTTATTCCGATTACCGTTCGATCACCTTCAGATCCTTTATTTGAGACAGTTGCATGATCAGATATCTTATGGCCTTCCCGTTCTTCAATTCGGGTGCCCGAAACTTCAAATGTATCGATAGTTACGTTCTTTAAAACTCGAGTCTTTTCGTGTGTACGAATCTCTATATGATTGTTGCATCGTGAGTCCGATTACCGTTCGATCACCTTCATATCCTTTATCGGAGTCTGTTGCATGATCAGATATCTTATGGCCTTCCAGTTCCTCAATTCGGATGCCCAAAACTTCAAATGTACCGATTGTTACGTCCTTTATAACTCGAGTCTTTTCTTGGGTACGAATCTCTATATGATTGTCGCATCGTGAGTCCAATTACCGTTCGATCACCTTCATATCCTTTATCTGAGTCTGTTGCATGATTAGATATCTTATGGCATTCCAGTTCCTCAATTCGGATGCCCAAAACTTCAAATGTACCGATAGTTACGTCCTTTTAAAATCTGAGTCTTTTCTTGTATACGAATCTCTATATGATTGTCGCATTGTTATTCCGATTACCGTTCGATCACCTTCATATCCTTTATCTGAGTCTGTTGCATGATCAGATATCTTATGGCTTTCCCGTTCCTCAATTCGGATGCTCGAAATTTCAAATGCACCGATAGTTACGTCCTTTAAAACTCGAGTCTTTTCTTGTGTACGAATCCCTATATGATTGTCGCATCGTGAGTCCGATTACCGTTCGATCACATTCATATCCTTTATCTGAGTCTGGTGCATGATCAGATATCTTATGGCCTTCCAGTTCCACAATTCGGATGCCCACAACTTCAAATGTACCGATAGTTACGTCCTTTAAAACTCGATTCTTTTCTTGTGTACGAATCTCTATATGATTGTCGCATTGTTATTCCGATTACCGTTCGATCAGCTTCATATCCTTTAGCTGAGTCTGTTGCATGATCAGATATCTTATGGTCTTCCCGTTCCTCAATTCGGGTGCCCGAAACTTCAAATGTATCGATAGTTACGTCCTTTAAAACTCGATTCTTTTCTCGTGTACGAATCTCTATATGATTGTCGCATTGTTATTCCGATCACCGTTCGATTAGATTCATATCCTTTATCTGAGTCTGTTGCATGATCAGATATCTTATGGCTTTCCCGTTACTCAATTCGGATGCCCGAAACTTCAAATGCACCGATAGTTAGGTCATTTAAAACTCGAGTCCTTTGTTGTGTACGAATCTCTATATGATTGTCGCATCGTTAGTCGCATTACCGTTCGATCACCTTCATATCCTTTATCTGAGTCTGTTGCATGATCAGATATCTTATGGCCTACCAGTTCCTCAATTCGGATGCCTAAAACTTCAAATGTACCGATAGTTACGTCCTTTAAAACTCGATTATGTTCTTGTGTACGAATCTCTATTTGATTGTCGCATTGTTATTCCGATTACCGTTCGATTAGCTTCATATCCTTTATCTGAGTCTGTTGCATGATCAGATATTTATGGCCTTTCCGTTCCTCAATTCGTTTACCCGAAACATCAAATGTATCGATAGTAACGTCCTTTAAAACTCGATTCTTTTCTTGTGTACGAATCTCTGTATGATTGTCGCATTGTTAGTCCGATTGCCGTTCGATCAGCTTCATATCCTTTATCTGAGTCTGTTGCATGACCAGATATCTTATGGCTTTCCCGTTCCTCAGTTCAGATGCCCGAAACTTCAAATGCACCGATAGTTACGTCCTTTAAAACTCGAGTCTTTTCTTTTGTACGAATCTCTATTTGATTGTCCCATCGTGAGTACGATTGCCATTCGATCAACTTAATATCCATTATCTAAGTCTGTTGCATGATCAGATATCTTATGGCCTTCCCGTTGCTCAATTCGGATGCCCGAAACTTCAAATACACCGATAGTTACGTCCTTTAAAACTCTAGTCTTTTCTTGTGTACGAATCTCTATGTGATTGTCGCATCGTGAGTCCGATTGCCATTCGATCAACTTAATATCCTTTATCTGAGTCTGTTGCATGATCAGATATCTTATGGCCTTCCAGTTCCTCAATTCGGATGCCCGAAACTTCAAATGCACCGATAGTTACGTCCTTTAAAACTCGATTCTTTTCTTTTGTACGAATGTCTTTGTGATTGTCCCATCGTGAGTCCAATTGCCATTCGATCAACTTAATATCCATTATCTGAGTCTGTTGCATGATCAGATATCTTATGGCTTTCCCGTTTCTCAATTCGGATGCCCGAAACTTCAACTGCACCGATAGTTACGTCCTTTAAAACTCGAGTCTTTTCTTTTGTACGAATCTCTATTTGATTGTCCCATCGTGAGTCCGATTGCCATTCGATCACCTTCATATCTTTTATCTGAGTCTGTTGCATGATCAGATATCTTATGGCTTTCCCGTTCCTCAATTCGGATGCCCAAAACTTCAAATGCACCGATAGTTACGTCCTTTAAAACTCAAGTCTTTTCTTGTGTACGAATCTCTATATGATTGTCGCATCGTGAGTTCCATTACCGTTCGATCACCTTCATTTCCTTTATCTGAGTCTGTTGCATGATCAGATATCTTATGGCCTTCCCGTTCCTCAATTCGGGTGCCCGAAACTTCAAATGTATCGATAGTTACGTCCTTTAAAACTTGATTCTTTTCTTGTGTACGAATCTCTATATGATTATCGCATCGTGAGTCCGATTATCGTTCGATCAACTTCATATCCTTTATCTGAGTCTGTTGCATGGTCAGATATCTTATGGCTTTCCACTTCCTCAATTCGGATGCCCAAAACTTCAAATGTACCGATTGTTACGTCCTTTAAAACTTGAGCCTTTTCCTGTGTACAAATGTCTACGTCATTGTCGCATTGTTAGTCCGATTACCATTCGATCAGCTTCCTATCCTTTATCTGAGTCTGTTGCATGATTAGATATCTTATGGCTTTCCCGTTCCTCAATGCAGATGCCCGAAACTTCAAATGCACCGATAGTTACGTTCTTTAAAACTCGAGTCTTTTCTTGTGTACGAATCTCTATATGATTGTCGCATCGTGAGTCTGATTACCGTTCGATCACCTTCATATCCTTTATCTGAGTCTGTTGCATGATCAGATATCTTATGGCCTTCCAGTTCCTCAATTCGGATGCCCAAAACTTCAAATGTACCGATTGTTACGTCCTTTAAAACTCGAGTCTTTTCTTGGGTACGAATCTCTATATGATTGTCGCATTGTTATTCCGATTACCGTTTGATCACCTCCATATACTTCTTCTGAGTCTGTTGCATGATCAGATATCTTATGGCCTTCCCGTTCCTCAATTCGGGTGCCCGAAACTTCAAATGTATCGATAGTTACGTCCTTTAAAACTCGATTCTTTTCTTGTGTACGAATCTCTATATGATTGTCGCATCGTGAGTCCGATTATCGTTCGATCAACTTCACATCCTTTATCTGAGTCTGTGGTAAGATATCTTATGGCTTTCCAGTTCCTCAATTCGGATGCCCAAAACTTCAAATGTACCGATTGTTACGTCCTTTAAAACTCGAGTCTTTTCCTGTGTACAAATGTCTACGTCATTGTTGCATTGTTAGTCCGATTACCATTCGATCAGCTTCCTATCCTTTATCTGAGTCTGTTGCATGATCAGATATCTTATGGCTTTCCCGTTCCTCAATTCGGATGCCCAAAACTTCAAATGCACCGATAGTTACGTTCTTTAAAACTCGAGTCTTTTCTTGTGTACGAATCTCTATATGATTGTCGCATCGTGAGTCTGATTACCGTTTGATCACCTTCATATCCTTTATCTGAGTCTGTTGCATGATCAGATATCTTATGGCCTTCCAGTTCCTCAATTCGGATGCCCAAAACTTCAAATGTACCGATTGTTACGTCCTTTAAAACTCGAGTCTTTTCTTGGGTACGAATCTCTATATGATTGTCGCATTGTTATTCCGATTACCGTTCGATCACCTCCATATCCTTTATCTGAGTCTGTTGCATGATCAGATATCTTATGGCCTTCCCGTTCCTCAATTCGGGTTCCCGAAACTTCAAATGTATCGATAGTTACGTCCTTTAAAACTCGATTCTTTTCTTGTGTACGAATCTCTATATGATTGTCGCATCGTGACTCCAATTATCGTTCGATCAACTTCATATCCTTTATCTGAGTCTGTTGCATGATCAGATATCTTATGGCCTACCAGTTCCTCAATTCGGATGCCCAAAACTTCAAATGTACCGATTGTTACGTCCTTTAAAACTCGAGTCTTTTCTTATGTACGAATCTCTATGTGATTGTCACATCGTGAGTCCGATTGCCGTTCGACCACCTTCATATCCTTTATCTGAGTCTGTTGCATGATCGGATATCTTATGGCCTTCCAGTTCCTCAATTCGGATGCCCAAAACTTCAAATGTACCGATAGTTACGTCCTTTAAAACTCGATTCTTTTCTTGTGTACGAATCTCTATATGATTGTCGCATTGTTATTCCGATTACCGTTCGATCAGCTTCATATCCTTTATCTGAGTCTGCTGCTTGATCTGATATCTTATGGCTTTCCCGTTCCTCAATTCGGATGCCCGAAACTTCAAATGCACCGATAGTTACGTCCTTTAAAACTCGAGTCTTTTCTTGTGTACGAATCTCTATATGATTGTCGCATCGTGAGTCCGATTACCGTTCGATCACCTTCATATCCTTTATCTGAGTATGTTGCATGATCAGATATCTTATGGCCTACCAGTTCCTCAATTCGGATGCCCAAAACTTCAAATGTACCGATTGTTACGTCCTTTAAAACTCGAGTCTTTTCTTTTATACGAATCTCTATGTGATTGTCCCATCGTGAGTCCGATAGCCATTCGATCAACTTAATATCCTTTATCTGAGTCTGTTGCATGATCAGATATCCTATGGCCTTCCCGTTCCTCAATTCGGATGCCCGAAACTTCAAATGCACCGATAGTTACGTCCTTTAAAACTCGAGTCTTTTCTTGTGTACGAATCTCTATGTGATTGTCGCATCGTGAGTCCGCTTACCTTTCGATCAGCTTCATATCCTTTATCTGAGTCTGTTGCATGATCAGATATCTTATGGCCTTCCAGTTCCTCAATTCGGATGGCCAAAACTTCAAATGCACCGATTGTTTTTTTTTTTAGAAAAAGGGGAAAACCCCGGCAAACAATTATCTATCAAAAGAGAAGTACAAGACAAAGACTAACCAAGATCCGGGACATAAACCCAAGATCTAAGACTAGTCCAATAAAGAAGAAAACAAAACTTGGGCCACCCTATACATAAAATACTACGCCCAAAAATAAAAATAAGAATAACACTTAAAATATTAAAAGACCAACATAAACCCATCAAATACAACCAAAAACTACAAAGCCTACACACCCTCCATACATCGGCCCATAAAATCCAACGCCTAGTCAGCAACAATCTTCCAGCCCACTTTAAAGTCACAACCCATAATATATCCATAAACCACTGTATAGCCCAAACACTTTGATCCAGACTCACATAAGCTATTCCAGCCCAATACAACAACTTACCCAGCGATCCAGCCCAGTTCAGATAATACCATACGCAACCATAGCCCATTTCCACATCCCAGCTCCAAAATAAAACATCAACCATTAAAAACCCATCATCCAGCCCACCTATTAACTCAGCACCAGCCCACCACAAAATACCCACACCCTTGCCTCTAACGTGTCCAGTGATAACACCTTTAAGTCTGCCACACATCAGCCTACCAAATCCTCTAACACAATAACCTCTAACCAGCCCATTAAGACCTACTCCCCCATTTATAATCCATATCAACCATGCAAATAAGACCAATAACACAGACTTGTAACTAATGATTCTGAGAACCAATTGACATAATGAGACCCCCCAGACACCACATAACCTGTTCAGAAAGATCATATGGAACAGGAATCCATATGCATCTATAGGAGTACCACAATAACCTGCTTTTAAGCTTGTTTTCTTTCCTGAATCCACAGGCCAATACACTCCCATATACCTCCAAATATGACAGCAAAAGAGAGTATAGACATTCTTCTTAATATTAAGTATCAAGAACAAAGGCAGCTTGCTAAAGGCAAAAACTGCAGCTAAGAAGCACCTAACATGCTTGTACTCTTTACAAACCTCCACCAGAATGGTGGCAGTACTAAGCACCTTAGAACCATTAGCTTCCAACCCCAAACTGTTCACTCTACCACACACTAAAAGAACACCATACCTTAACAGCAGTTGTATATCAGATTTAAAGAATTTATTCATCCAACTCCATCCCCACACCACAAAAGCCTTATGACCTTCCAATATAACCTCTTGCATAATGACAAATCTGCCCTTGAGAACCCCCTTAGCCTCTCTACCCCACAGCAGCTTCCATATATGACCAGAACTTCGACTGAACCACTTCTGACAATGCATCCAAACCAGAACCCATAACCTACCATACCAGCCATGTATCCATTTATTCTTTTTGACCATAACCTTCCCTATCAGACCAAACGTGATCATCAACTTAGCACCAATCTCAACCAATCCCTTAATTTTACTGACCTAAATCACCCAAGTCCAGAGGACTATGGAAGACTCCCAAACTCTGTTCATCTTATCCTGCCATCCCTTTCCATTACTTAAACAGTTCAACATACTTTCTATAAAAAGGATATACCTGCCCCTATAACCACTACCTTCTTGCCAAAAATAGTTTCCAGTCTTTGAAAAAAACTATAGTCTTCCTCAAAGGCTGCATCATATATCTAAAGCCCATAGCCCCTTCAACCAGATCTCTACACACCACACCAGCCCAACCCATGGTAACCAGCCCAAGACAGGTCCCAAGTGGGACTGACACAAAAGACTCAAGACACCAAAAGCAAAGAAAAAGGTTTAGAAAGATTACCAAAATGATGTATTGGGTTTCTATGTTGCTGTGCAGATCTAGAAAACAAAAAAAGAACCAGAGAATTAATGCCCTACTAACAGCAACATAGTCCATCCTTATATCTCCCAGGTTAACACTCTCTCAGTGTTTTAAAAATCCTAAAGTCCCCTTCAAAAACACAGAGCTGACCCAGAGTGTCAAAAAAGGACCAAAATCTCTGGTCAGAGATCTATCCCAACTGTGTATATGAAGCCCACCCTCCCTGGCCCATAACAAGACCAAGACATAGGAATAGAATAAGAAAAGAATTCGGATATCTACCCAACGTATTTTAAGTCTCCTCAAAACTCCTTGTTCCCATAGAGTCCCACCCACCCTGAGCAACTGCTCAAAAAGCAACACACACAGGCTATAAACACCAAAAAACTCACACAAAAGAAAATGGTTCCTATACTACTGCCAGGTGCTAGAAAATACAAAATTTAAAGGGGTGAGGAATAATGTCCTAAGGCCAGTGGTATAGTTCCTCCTTATCTCTCCAGGGTGAATGCAAAACTCCTGCATAACATATCCTAAACTCCACCAGGTTAAGGTAAAAGCAAACCATGAAGTAAGCAAGATACTAAGATGGTTGCAAAATCCTAATGTCCTATGGTTTAAACACAAAAGAATCCACACAGGTGTATGAAAGACACACCAATTCACTATTTTAGGCAAGGAACTACTTCTAAGGTTAACTACCCAAGGCCTTTTCCAGTCCCTCAAAACTCCATGGTACCCAAAATACCCCCCACCCCAACTCCAAAAGGAGTGGACTGACTCAAGACTCAAAAGCAAGAAAAGGTTTAGAATCAAAACAAACAACAGGTTTTCAGGGCCATATCTAGTGCTAAGAAAAGAGAAAAACACAAGAAACAAGGAGAACCTAACAATATGACCCTGATCCATCCTTATAGCTCCCAGTTTCAGTCTTGTCCCAAGACACTCAAATCCTATACCCATACTCAAAAAGAATAGGAAGAACACAGGAATATAATCCAGAACACAACTCAAAGGACCAGGACTATGGTCAAAAAAGACTCTCAACCCAGTAAACCACAAAACACACACAGAGATAGATAAAGGAAGGCACAAAGGCCAGATCACTACCCCAAGCTGAAAGAAACTCCATATATCTCCCAAATTCCCAAAATACCCCCCACCCCAGTACTTGATAGACTTTATACCCATATTACCCAACCCACTATCACAGTACACCATATTACCTATAAGATTACAGAACCTTAGTTTACTGACTTTACACCAGTGAAAAATACTAAAAACCAGCACCCCCACCCAAAGACCCACCCCCACAGGTAACCTGTTACCAAGACCATTACCTATCCAGAATTTAACCCATTTCAACCATTTTAAAATCCTTACAGAAACAAAACCCAAACCACAACTTAACCCAAACCAGACAGACCAGGCAGAAGCCAAACCCAGCCCAATTCCCACCCAACCCAACCAGAATAACCAAAGTAAAATCAAATACCTCATTGGTTAACCTGTTTAGTAGGGTCCTTCCATACCACCTTAAATCCCCAAAGCTTACTCAGATGAATACTACTGGGAGAAGCATAAATCTTAAGACCCAAAAGTCTTAATCTAACTGTCACCTCAATCAACTTACACAAATCCAAAACTGATCTAGATTTGCTTTGAAAAATCCTCAGATTCCTTTCCTGCCAAATGAAGTACACCATGGCAGCAATCATCAACCTCTGTATAATTCCCTTAATAGACTTCCTTCCAGGAAAAATGCACCGATTGTTACGTCCTTTAAAACTCGAGTCTTTTCTTGTGTACGAATCTCTTTATGATTGTCGCATTGTTATTCCGATTACCATTTGATCAGCTTCATATCCTTTATCTGAGTCTGTTGCATGATCAGATATCTTATGGCCTTCCCGTTCCTCAATTCGGGTGCCCGAAACTTCAAATGTATCGATAGTTACGTCCTTTAAAACTCGATTCTTTTCTTGTGTACGAATCTCTATATGATTGTCGCATCGTGAGTCCGATTACCGTTCGATCAACTTCATATCCTTTATCTGAGCATGTTGCATGATCAGATATCTTATGGCCTTCCAGTTCCTCAATTCGGATGCCCAACACTTCAAATGTACCGATTGTTATGTCCTATAAAACTCGAGTCTTTTCTTGTGTACAAATCTCTACGTCATTGTCGCATTGTTAGTCCGATTACCGATTGATCAGCTTCATATCCTTTATCTGAGTGTGTTGCATGATCAGATATCTTATGGCTTTCCCGATCCTCAATTCGGATGCCCGAAAATTCAAATGCACCGATAGTTACGTCCTTTAAAACTCGAGTCTCTTCTTGTGTATGAATCTCTATTTGATTGCCGCATCGTGAATCCGATTACCGTTCGATCTCCTTCATATCCTTTATCTAAGTCTGTTGCACGATCAGATATCTTATGGCCTTCCAGTTCCTCAATTCGGATGCCCAAAACTTCAAATGTACCGATTGTTACGTCCTTTAAAACTCGAGTCTTTTGTTGTGTACGAATCTTTATATGATTGGAGCATCGTGAGTCCGATTACCGTTCGATAAACTTCATATCCTTTATCTGAGTCTGTTGCATGATCAGATATCTTATGGCCTTCCAGTTCCTCAATTCGGATGCCCAAAACTTCAAATGTACCGATTGTTACGTTCTTTAAAACTCGAGTCTTTTCTTGTGTACAAATCTCTACGTCATTGTCGCATTGTTAGTCCGATTACCGTTCGATCAGCTTCATATCCTTTATCTGAGTCTGTTGCATGATCAGATATCTTATGGCTTTCCCGTTCCTCAATTCGGATGCCCGAAACTTCAAATGTATCGATAGTTACGTCCTTTAAAACTCGATTCTTTTCTTGTGTACGAGTCTCTGTATGATTGTCGCATCGTGAGTCCGATTACCGTTCGATCAACTTCATATCCTTTATCTGAGTCTGTTGCATGATCAGATATCTTATGGCCTTCCAGTTCCTCAATTCGGATGCCCAAAACTTCAAATGTACCGATTGTTACGTCCTTTGAAACTCGAGTGTTTTCTTTTGTACGAATCTCTATATGATTTTCGCATCGTGAGTCCGATTACCGTTCGATCACCTTCATTTCCTTTATCTGATTCTGTTGCATGATCAGATATCTTATGGCCTTCCAGTTCCTCAATTGGGATGCCCAAAACTTCAAATGTACCGATTGTTACGTCCTTTAAAACTCGAGTCTTTTCTTGTGTACGAATCTCTATATGATTGTCGCATTGTTTTTCTGATTACCGTTCGATCAGCTTCATATCCTTTATCTGTGTTTGTTGCATAATCAGATATCTTATGGCCTTCCCGTTCCTCAATTCGGGTGCCCGAAACTTCAAATGTATCGATAGTTACATCCTTTAAAACTCGATTCTTTTCTGGTGTATGAATCTCTATTTGATTGTCACATCGTGAGTCCGATTACCGTTCGATCAACTTCATATCCTTTATCTGAGTCTGTTGCATGATCATATATCTTTTGGCTTTCCAGTTCCTCAATTCGGATGCCCGAAAGAATCAAATGCACCGATAGTTACGTCCTTTAAAACTTGAGTCTTTTCTTGTGTACGAATCTCTATATGATTGTCGCATCGTGAGTCTGATTACCGTTCGATCAACTTCATATCCTTTATCTGAGTCTGTTGCATGATTAGATATCTTATGGCTTTCCCGTTCCTCAATTCGGATGCCCGAAACTTCAAATGCACCGATAGTTACGTCCTTTAAAACTTGAGTCTTTTCTTGTGTACGATTCTCTATATGATTGTCGCATTGTGAGTCCGATTAACGTTCGATCACCTTCATATCCTTTATCTGAGCCTGTTGCATTATCAGATATCTTATGGCCTTCCAGTTCCTCAATTCGGATGCCCAAAACTTCAAATGTACCGATTGTTACGTCCTTTGAAACTCGAGTGTTTTCTTTTGTACGAATCTCTATATGATTTTCGCATCGTGAGTCCGATTATCGTTCGATCACCTTCATTTCCTTTATCTGATTCTGTTGCATGATCAGATATCTTATGGCCTTCCAGTTCCTCAATTGGGATGCCCAAAACTTCAAATGTACCGATTGTTACGTCCTTTAAAACTCGAGTCTTTTCTTGTGTACGAATCTCTATATGATTGTCGCATTGTTTTTCTGATTACCGTTCGATCAGCTTCATATCCTTTATCTGTGTCTGTTGCATAATCAGATATCTTATGGCCTTCCCGTTCCTCAATTCGGGTGCCCGAAACTTCAAATGTATCGATAGTTACGTCCTTTAAAACACGATTCTTTTCTTGTGTACGAATCTCTATTTGATTGTCACATCGTGAGTCCGATTACCGTTCGATCAACTTCATATCCTTTATCTGAGTCTGTTGCATGATCATATATCTTTTGGCTTTCCAGTTCCTCAATTCGGATGCCTAAAGAATCAAATGCACCGATAGTTACGTCCTTTAAAACTTGAGTCTTTTCTTGTGTACGAATCTCTAGTTGATTGTCGCATCGTGAGTCTGATTACCGTTCGATCAACTTCATATCCTTTATCTGAGTCTGTTGCATGATTAGATATCTTATGGCTTTCCCGTTCCTCAATTCGGATGCCCGAAACTTCAAATGCACCGATAGTTACGTCCTTTAAAACTTGAGTCTTTTCTTGTGTACGATTCTCTATATGATTGTCGCATCGTGAGTCCGATTAACGTTCGATCACCTTCATATCCTTTATCTAAGCGTGTTGCATTATCAGATATCTTATGGCCTTCCAGTTCCTCAATTCGGGTGCCCGAAACTTCAAATGTATCGATAGTTACGTCCTTTAAAAACTCGAGCCTTTTCTTGTGTACGAATCTCTATATGATTGTCGCATCGTGAGTCAGATTACCGTTCGATCACCTTCATATCCTTTATCTGAGTCTGTTGCATGATCGGATATCTTATGGCCTTCCAGTTCCTCAATTCGGATGCCCAAAACTTCAAATGTACCGATAGTTACGTCCTTTAAAACTCGATTCTTTTCTTGTGTACGAATCTCTATATGATTGTCGCATTGTTATTCCGATTACCGTTCGATCAGCTTCATATCCTTTATCTGAGTCTATTGCATGATCAGATATCTTATGGCTTTCCCGTTCCTCAATTCGGATGCCCAAAACTTCAAATGCACCGATAGTTACGTCCTTTAGAACTCGAGTCTTTTCTTGTGTACGAATCTCTATATGATTGTCGCATCGTGAGTCCGATTACCGTTCGATCAACTTCATATCCTTTTTCTGAGTCTGTTGCATGATCAGATATCTTATGGCTTTCCAGTTCCTCAATTCGGATGCCCAAAAAATCAAATGCACCGATAGTTACGTCCTTTAAAACTTGAGTCTTTTCTTGTGTACGAATCTCTATATGATTGTCCCATTGTGAGACCGATTACCGTTCGATCAACTTCAAATCCTTTATCTGAGTCTGTTGCATGATCAGATATCTTATGGCTTTCCCGTTCCTCAATTCGGATCCTAAAACTTCAAATGCACCGATCGTTACGTCCTTTAAAATTTGTGTCTTTTCTTATGTACGATTCTCTATATGATTGTCACATCGTGAGTCCGATTACCGTTCGATCACCTTCATATCCTTTATCTGAGTCTGTTGCATGATCAGATATCTTATGGCTTTCCCGTTCCTCAATTCGGATGCCCGAAACTTCAAATGTACAGATAGTTACGTCCTTTAAAACTCGATTCTTTTCTCGTGTACGAATCTCTACGCCATTGTCGCATTGTTAGTCCGATTACCGTTCGATCAACTTCATATCCTTTATCTGAGTCTGTTGCATGATCAGATATCTTATGGCCTTCCAGTTCCTCAATTCGGGTGCCCGAAACTTCAAATGTACAGATAGTTACGTCCTTTAAAACTCGATTCTTTTCTCGTGTACGAATCTCTACGCCATTGTCGCATTGTTAGTCCGATTACCGTTCGATCACCTTCATATCCTTTATCTGAGTCTGTTGCATGATCAGATATCTTATGGCCTTCCAGTTCCTCAATTCGGATGCTCGAAACTTCAAATGCACCGATAGTTACGTCCTTTAGAACTCGAGTCTTTTCTTGTGTACGAATCTCTATATGATTGTCGCATCGTGAGTCCGATTACCGGTCGATCACCTTCATATCCTTTATCTGAGTCTGTTGCATGATCAGATATCCTATGGCCTTCCAGTTCCTCAATTCGGATGCCCAAAACTTCAAATGTACCGATTGTTACGTCCTTTGAACTCGAGTCTTTTCTTGTGTATGAATCTCTACGCCATTGTCGCATTGTTAGTCCGATTACCGTTCGATCAGCTTCATATCCTTTATATGTGTCTGTTGCATAATCAGATATCTTATGGCCTTCCCGTTCCTCAAGTCGGGTGCCCGAAACTTCAAATGTATCGATAGTTACGTCCTTTAAAACTCGATTCTTTTCTTGTGTACGAATCTCTATATGATTGTCGCATCGTGAGTCCGATTACCGTTCGATCAACTTCATATCCTTTATCTGAGTCTGTTGCATGATCAGATATCTTATGGCCTTCCAGTTCCTCAATTCCGATGCCCAAAACTTCAAAGGTACCGATTGTTACGTCCTTTAAAACTCGAGTCTTTTCTTGTGTACGAATCTCTATATGATTGTCGCATCGTGAGTCCGATTATCATTCGATCACCTTCATTTCCTTTATCTGAGTCTGTTGCATGATCAGGTACCTTATGGCCTTCGAGTTCCTCAATTCGGATGCCCAAAACTTCAAATGTACCGATTGTTACGTCCCTTAAAACTCGAGTCTTATCTTGTGTACGAATCTCTATATGATTGTCGCATTGTTATTCCGATTACCGTTCGATCAGCTTCATATCCTTTATCTGAGTCTGTTGCATGATCAGATATCTTATGGCTTTCCAGTTCCTCAATTCGGATGCCCAAAACATCAAATGTACCGAGTGTTACGTTCTTTAAAACTCGAGCCTTTTCTTGTGTACGAATCTCTATATGATTGTCGCATCGTGAGTCCGATTACCGTTCGATCACCTTCATATCCTTTATCTGAGTCTGTTGCATGATCAGATATCTTATGCCCTTCCAGTTCCTCAATTCGGATGCCCAAAACTTCAAAGGTACCGATTGTTACGTCCTTTAAAACTCGAGTCTTTTCTTGTGTACGAATCTCTATCTGATTGTCGCATCGTGAGTCCGATTATCGTTCGATCACCTTCATTTCCTTTATCTGTGTCTGTTGCATAATCAGATATCTTATGGCCTTCCCGTTCCTCAATTCGGGTGCCCGAAACTTCAAATGTATCGATAGTTACGTCCTTTATAACACGATTCTTTTCTTGTGTACGAATCTCTATTTGATTGTCACATCGTGAGTCCGATTACCGTTCGATCAACTTCATATCCTTTATCTGAGTCTGTTGCATGATCATATATCTTTTGGCTTTCCAGTTCCTCAATTCGGATGCCTAAAGAATCAAATGCACCGATAGTTACGTCCTTTAAAACTTGAGTCTTTTCTTGTGTACGAATCTCTAGTTGATTGTCGCATCGTGAGTCTGATTACTGTTCGATCAACTTCATATCCTTTATCTGAGTCTGTTGCATGATTAGATATCTTATGGCTTTCCCGTTCCTCAATTCGGATGCCTGAAACTTCAAATGCACCGATAGTTACGTCCTTTAAAACTTGAGTCTTTTCTTGTGTACGATTCTCTATATGATTGTCGCATCGTGAGTCCGATTAACGTTCGATCACCTTCATATCCTTTATCTAAGCGTGTTGCATTATTAGATATCTTATGGCCTTCCAGTTCCTCAATTCGGGTGCCCGAAACTTCAAATGTATCGATAGTTACGTCCTTTAAAAACTCGATCCTTTTCTTGTGTACGAATCTCTATATGATTGTCGCATCGTGAGTCAGATTACCGTTCGATCACCTTCATATCCTTTATCTGAGTCTGTTGCATGATCGGATATCTTATGGCCTTCCAGTTCCTCAATTCGGATGCCCAAAACTTCAAATGTACCGATAGTTACGTCCTTTAAAACTCGATTCTTTTCTTGTGTACGAATCTCTATATGATTGTCGCATTGTTATTCCGATTACCGTTCGATCAGCTTCATATCCTTTATCTGAGTCTGTTGCATGATCAGATATCTTATGGCTTTCCCGTTCCTCAATTCGGATGCCCAAAACTTCAAATGCACCGATAGTTACGTCCTTTAGAACTCGAGTCTTTTCTTGTGTACGAATCTCTATATGATTGTCGCATCGTGAGTCCGATTACCGTTCGATCAACTTCATATCCTTTTTCTGAGTCTGTTGCATGATCAGATATCTTATAGCTTTCCAGTTCCTCAATTCGGATGCCCAAAAAATCAAATGCACCGATAGTTACGTCCTTTAAAACTTGAGTCTTTTCTTGTGTACGAATCTCTATATGATTGTCGCATTGTGAGACCGATTACCGTTCGATCAACTTCATATCCTTTATCTGAGTCTGTTGCATGATCAGATATCTTATGGCTTTCCCGTTCCTCAATTCGGATCCTAAAACTTCAAATGCACCGATCGTTACGTCCTTTAAAATTTGTGTCTTTTCTTATGTACGATTCTCTATATGATTGTCGCATCGTGAGTCCGATTACCGTTCGATCACCTTCATATCCTTTATCTGAGTCTGTTGCATGATCAGATATCTTATGGCTTTCCCGTTCCTCAATTCGGATGCCCAAAACATCAAATGTACAGATAGTTACGTCCTTTAAAACTCGATTCTTTTCTCGTGTACGAATCTCTACGCCATTGTCGCATTGTTAGTCCGATTACCGTTCGATCAACTTCATATCCTTTATCTGAGTCTGTTGCATGATCAGATATCTTATGGCCTTCCAGTTCCTCAATTCGGGTGCCCGAAACTTCAAATGTACAGATAGTTACGTCCTTTAAAACTCGATTCTTTTCTCGTGTACGAATCTCTACGCCATTGTCGCATTGTTAGTCCGATTACCGTTCGATCACCTTCATATCCTTTATCTGAGTCTGTTGCATGATCAGATATCTTATGGCCTTCCAGTTCCTCAATTCGGATGCTCGAAACTTCAAATGCACCGATAGTTACGTCCTTTAGAACTCGAGTCTTTTCTTGTGTACGAATCTCTATATGATTGTCGCATCGTGAGTCCGATTACCGGTCGATCACCTTCATATCCTTTATCTGAGTCTGTTGCATGATCAGATATCCTATGGCCTTCCAGTTCCTCAATTCGGATGCCCAAAACTTCAAATGTACCGATTGTTACGTCCTTTGAACTCGAGTCTTTTCTTGTGTATGAATCTCTACGCCATTGTCGCATTGCTAGTCCGATTACCGTTCGATCAGCTTCATATCCTTTATCTGTGTCTGTTGCATAATCAGATATCTTATGGCCTTCCCGTTCCTCAAGTCGGGTGCCCGAAACTTCAAATGTATCGATAGTTACGTCCTTTAAAACTCGATTCTTTTCTTGTGTACGAATCTCTATATGATTGTCGCATCGTGAGTCCGATTACCGTTCGATCAACTTCATATCCTTTATCTGAGTCTGTTGCATGATCAGATATCTTATGGCCTTCCAGTTCCTCAATTCGGATGCCCAAAACTTCAAAGGTACCGATTGTTACGTCCTTTAAAACTCGAGTCTTTTCTTGTGTACGAATCTCTATATGATTGTCGCATCGTGAGTCCGATTATCGTTCGATCACCTTCATTTCCTTTATCTGAGTCTGTTGCATGATCAGGTACCTTATGGCCTTCGAGTTCCTCAATTCGGATGCCCAAAACTTCAAATGTACCGATTGTTACGTCCCTTAAAACTCGAGTCTTATCTTGTGTACGAATCTCTATATGATTGTCGCATTGTTATTCCGATTACCGTTCTATCAGCTTCATATCCTTTATCTGAGTCTGTTGCATGATCAGATATCTTATGGCTTTCCAGTTCCTCAATTCGGATGCCCAAAACATCAAATGTACCGAGTGTTACGTTCTTTAAAACTCGAGCCTTTTCTTGTGTACGAATCTCTATATGATTGTCGCATCGTGAGTCCGATTACCGTTCGATCACCTTCATATTCTTTATCTGAGTTTGTTGCATGATCAGATATCCTATGGCCTTCCAGTTCCTCAATTCGGATGCCCAAAAATTCAAATGCACCGATAGTTACGTCCTTTAAAAACTCGAGCCTTTTGTTGTGTACGAATCTCTATATGATTGTCGCATCGTGAGTCAGATTACCGTTCGATCACCTTCATATCCTTTATCTGAGTCTGTTGCATGATCGGATATCTTATGGCCTTCCAGTTCCTCAATTCGGATGCCCAAAACTTCAAATGTACCGATAGTTACGTCCTTTAAAACTCGATTCTTTTCTTGTGTACGAATCTCTACGTCATTATCGCATTGTTATTCCGATTACCGTTCGATCAGCTTCATATCCTTTATCTGAGTCTGTTGCATGATCAGATATCTTATGGCCTTCCAGTTCCTCAATTCGGATGCCCAAAACTTCAAATGCACCGATAGTTACGTCCTTTAGAACTCGAGTCTTTTCTTGTGTACGAATCTGTATATGATTGTCGCATCGTGAGTCCGATTACCGTTCGATCACCTTCATATCTTTTTTTTTTTTTTTGATAAAGGAGTCTATGCCCCATCAAATTTTATTAATAATAAAAATATTTACAACCAACTTGGGCCAAGATCTTACAAAAAAATAACCTAACAAACTAGATCAAGGCCCAAAACCATACAACCCACAAGTCCAACTAAACAATCAACTAATCTATCTTCAAAGCCTAGCCCATTAACCTGGATCCAAAACAAAAACCAATTCAAAAACTAAATCTTTTCCCAGCCCATTACAAGTACCCGAGCCCAAAGTCTTATCCTCGGCGCTAACTCTTCTGGTCTTCACACTTTCTGAATTCAGCATAGCTCTAAAGCACACTCTGATCCTGCACTTTATATCCCACTCTTTCAACTTCTTCACTTGCTTCTTAATATCCATCTCTTTTAGCATCTTCATATCTTGATCAAAACAGGTTTCAAAACAGCATTCCATACTTCCACAACCAGAATCCATGTCAAGCATTCCAAGTTCAGCACTATTACAACTCTTAAAATCATTCCCAGCCCACATACAAAACACCCATTCATGATCAAACATAACATACAGCGAACCTAACTGACCCACTTCATATTCTTTCCTAACTATACATATCTTGTCAAAATTCATACAAACACACCCACAGATTAACTCAAGAAACTTTCTGAAGAAAAGCTGAGAAAGACATAATTTCCACACACATTTCATTCCAGTCCAGTCAATCCATTTCTGCATATATCCCAAACCACCCCAAAAATGGTACCCACATCACCTATAACTAAACACAAGAAAAGGCTTAAGAAATGAACAACTCAAATATGAAAGGGTTTCCCATCCTTGTGTAGAGCTAGAAATTGTAAAAAAGTGAGGGGAGGAAAATAATGTCCTAAACACAAGGATGAGGTCCAACCTTATCTCTCCAGAGGTTAAGCATACTCCATGCTCCAACCCTAACCACCAATCAAAAAGGGCAGAATTGAACCCAGCTCCAGATATTAGAGGTAGGCTCAACAGATCTATAAAAAACAGAACATAAAGAAAAGAACAATGAATGCAAACAGGAAGCCTTTTCAGCCAGATCTCTACCCATACGTATTTAGTGCTCCTTATTACTGCAAGTTCCCAATATATGTAACCCATCCCACCCATAGGCAAGTGCCTAAGACTCAAAATGGACTCAAACTTCAACAGAACAAGGCTCAACAAAGACCATAAAGGCCAAAAGGTTCCTGACCAGTGAGCGGTTCTAAAAAATATTAAATTGAGGGTGGAAAAATGTGTCCTAAACTCACTGACCAGTTCCATCCTTATAACTCCCTGGTTTAAGCTTACTCCAAGCTTCCATACTCCTATCCTCCAAACACATACCGCTGAATTGAACCCAATTTCAAAGGTTAAAACAAGGTTCAACAGAACTTTTTGTAAATAAAAAATTATGTTAAAAATTTGAGATAAATCAGATGGCTTATTAAGCCAGATCACTACCCAGACGTTTTTTGTACACCAAACTCCAGCAGTTTCCCAAGAGATAATACCCAAGAGATAATATCCTTTATCTGAGGCTGTTGAATGATCAGATATCTTATGGCCTTCCCGTTCCTCAATTCGGATGCCAGAAACTTCAAATGTATCGATAGTTTTTTTTAGAAAAGGGGAAAAACCCCGGCAAACATTTATTTATCAAAAAGAAGTACAAGACAAAGCCTAACCAAGACCCGGGACATAGACCCAAGATCTTAAGTTAGACCAAAAAAAAGAAATAAACAAAAACATAAAAGCGGGCTATAACTAACAATAAAAACCTAAGCCCAAAAACAATATTAAAAGCCCAACAAAGCTCCATGACATAAATCCAGAACAAGAATCGCCCACCAAAAGCCCACTCAAAGTAAATCCCATGCCAATTAGGCCGGCCCATCCATTCCAGCTGAAACTTCATGAGCCCATACTCATTACCTAAAATCCTCCACAGACTTTGTTCCATATACCCATTACAGCCCATATTCATTAACACCCATTCCACTAACCTTCGGCCCACAAACAAATAAAACTCTCTAAACATTATTATCCCAAATCTGCCAAGTTCCAGCCCAAGATTTATTAACCCGCTCAGACCCATTATACCAATTCTAACCAGCCCATCATTAATACATCTCCAGCCAGCCCAATCCAACGACAATAATAGCCCAGTAATCGTTCTTAATAATCCACAGTTATCCCGTTTAGACTCCACAATGCTCCCTCTAATCCAATCCATCTGATCATAAACCATACCTCCAACAGTCAGCCACACTTCAATCCAGCATCTAAATAACCACCTCTCTTTTAAATCTGACCCCTTACTATAACCTTCAAGTTCATTGCCAAACCAAACCCAACTTCTCTTAAGCCCATCAGCATAGACATGACCAAACCCTTCCTGCCATAAGCATAACACTACAACACTAACACTTTTCAAAGCCACCCATATTAACATGATCAATAAAACCAAATCATAACTCAAGATTCTAAGGGACAACAGACACAATGAGGCCTCCCAGACACCATACAACCTGTCTAGAAAGGTCATATGGAACAGGCATCCATATGCATCTATAGGAGTAACAGAAGCATCAGTCTTTAAAAATAATATCTCTCCTGAGACCAAAGACAAAAACACTCCTATAGACCCCCAAATATGCCAGCAAGATAGAGTATAGACATTCCTCTTGATACCAAATATCAAGAACAAAGGCAGCTTGCTAAAAGCACAGACTGCAACTAATAAGCACCAAGCATACTTGTACCCTTTACAAACCTCCACCAGTCTAGTGGCAGTACTAAGCACCTTAGAGCCATTAATTTCTAACCCCACTATGTTCCCTTTAATATACACTAACAGATCACCATACCTTAACAGCAGCTGCACAACATAATTAAAAACTTCACTCCACCCTCTCCATCCCCATAAACCATAAGCCTTATAATCCTCCAAAATAACCCCTTGCATAATAACAGATCTGCCCCTATGAATCCCCTTAGCCTCTTTATCCCACATCTGCCCCCATATATGATTAAAATCAAGATTTGTACCATTTTTAAGCACATCCACAACTTCAATGCAACAGTTCCTTATGCAAACCACCCAACCCAAATTGACCCATCCCTGACAGATCCCAAGTGGGATATACACAACAGACTCAAAGAGTAGAAAGCAAGAAAACAGGCTCAGAAAGATTACCAATATGATTTTGAGGGTTCCCATACTGTTGGATAGTGCTAGAACCAAAAAATAAAGAGAAAATAATGTCCTATAACCAACAGTACAGTCCAGCCTTATATCTCCCTTGTGTATGCTCCCCATGAGCCTCAATAATCCTAACCACCAATCATATAACGCAGACCTATGCCAGAGTGTCAATAATGGACCAAGTTCTCTGCACAGGATAACAACCCATATATATTTATGTAACCCACCCCCCTTTCCCAGGACAGAAAGCAAGTAAGACAAGACAAACAAGGAAAGAAAGAGAACAGGAAAGAAATGAAACCAGATCTCTACCCATCGTTTTTTAAGTCTCCAGATGCCACCATAACCCATAACAGACCCCCCTCCCATGAGCAAGAGCTCAAAAAACTCACACAGGCTTACACCAAAACACACACCATTAATACATTGGTTTTTGTTCCTCTGCATAGTTCTAGAAACCAATAAAAACAACACAAAAAGCCAGGAAATGAAGGGGAAATATGTCCTAAAAGCAGAGGAACAATGCTTCCTTATCTCTCCATGGCTAGTGCAAACCTCCTGCACACAAAAACCTAGAACCCCAAAGGCTAAGGTGAAAACATTCATGATAGCTAAAGAGGAACTATCATGTATGCAATATCCTATATTCCTAAGTTTTAAACACAAAGTTATATCCACAGGTGTATGAAAAACACACCAAACACATAACACAGGGTTGGTACTAAGGTCTAAGGCTACTACCCATAGGCTTTTAGTCCACCATATAACTCCTTGATTCCCATAAAAACCCTCCCCCCACATCCAAAAGGATGTAAAAGACTCAAGACACCAAATCAAGAAAAGGCTTAAGAAGGAACAAATTATCAAGGTTTCAAGGTCATATCCGGATCTAAAAACAATAAAAGACATAATAAAGAACAGGAACCTAAAGATATGACCATACAATCCTATCCCCTTAACACAGACAACAGAATTGATACTAGACCTGTCACCAGGCACAAGCATCAACAGAAGAGAACTCAAATGTATCGATAGTTACGTCCTTTAAAACTCGATTCTTTTCTTGTGTACGAATCTCTATATGATTGTCGCATCGTGAGTCCGATTACCGTTCGATCAACTTCAAATCCTTTATCTGAGTCTGTTGCATGATCAGATATCTTATGACCTTCCAGTTCCTCAATTCGGATGCCCAAAACTTCAAATGTACCGATTGTTACGTCCTTTAAAACTCGAGTCTTTTCTTGTGTACGAATCTCTATATGATTGCCGCATTGTTATTCCAATTACCGTTCGATCAGCTTCATATCCTTTGTCTATGTCTGTTGCATGATCAGATATCTTATGGCCTTCCCGTTCCTCAATTCGTGTGCCCGAAACTTCAAATGTATCGATAGTTACGGCCTTTAAAACTCGATTCTTTTCTTGTGAACGAATCTCTATATGATTGTCGCATCGTGAGTCCGATTACCGTTCGGTCAACTTCATATCCTTTATTAGAGTCTGTGGCATGATCAGATATCTTATGGCTTTCCAGTTCCTCAATTCGGATGCCCTAAAATTCAAATGTACCGAGTGTTACGTCCTTTAAAACTCGAGCCTTTTCTTGTGTACGAATCTCTATATGATTGTCGCATCGTGAGTCCGATTACCGTTCGATCACCTTCATATCCTTTATCTGAGTCTGTTGCATGATCAGATATCCTATGGCCTTCCAGTTCCTCAATTCGGATGCCCAAAACTTCAAATGCACCGATAGTTACGTCCTTTAAAACTCGATTCTTTTCTTGTGTACGAATCTCTATATGATTGTCGCATTGTTATTCCGATTACCGTTCGATCAGCTACATATCCTTTATCTGAGTCTGTTGCATGATCAGATAGCTTATGGCTTTCCCGTTCCTCAATTCGGATGCCCGAAACATCAAATGCACCGACAGTTACGTCCTTTAAAACTCGAGTCTTTTCTTGTGTACGAATCTCTATATGATTGTCGCATCGTGAGTCCGATTACCGTTCGATCAACTTCATATCCTTTTTCTGAGTCTGTTGCATGATCAGATATCTTATGGCTTTCCAGTTCCTCAATTCGGATGCCCAAAAAATCAAATGCACCGATAGTTACGTCCTTTAAAACTTGAGTCTTTTCTTGTCTACGAATCTCTATATGATTGTCGCATTGTGAGACCGATTACCGTTCGATTAACTTCATATCCTTTATCTGAGTCTGTTCCATGATCAGATATATTATGGCTTTCCCGTTCCTCAATTCGGATGCCCGAAACTTCAAATGCACCGATAGTTATGTCCTTTAAAATTTGAGTCTTTTCTTGTGTATGAATCTCTATATGATTGTCGCATTATTATTCTGATTACCGTTCGATCAGCTTCATATCCTTTATCTGTGACTGTTGCATAATCAGATATCTTATGGCCTTACCGTTCCTCAATTCGGGTGCCCGAAACTTCAAATGTATCGATAGTTACGTCCTTTAAAACTCGATTCTTTTCTTGTGTACGAATCTCTATATGATTGTCGCATCGTGAGTCCGATTACCGTTCGATCAAATTCATATCCTTTATCTGAGTCTGTTGCATGATCAGATATCTTATGGCCTTCCAGTTCCTCAATTCGGATGCCCAAAACTTCAAAGGTACCGATTGTTACGTCCTTTAAAACTTGAGTCTTTTCTTGTGTACGAATCTCTATATGATTGTCGCATCGTGAGTCCGATTACCGTTCGATCACCTTCATATCCTTTATCTGAGTCTGTTGCATGATCGGATATCTTATGGCCTTCCAGTTCCTCAATTCGGATGCCCAAAAATTCAAATGTACCGATTGTTACGTCCTTTAAAACTCGATTCTTTTCTTGTGTACGAATCTCTATATGATTGTCGCATTGTTATTCCGATTACCGTTCGATCAGCTTCATATCCTTTATCTGTGTCTGTTGCATAATCAGATATCTTACGGCCTTCCCGTTCCTCAATTCGGGTGCCCGAAACTTCAAATGTATCGATAGTTACGTCCTTTAAAACTTGATTCTTTTCTTGTGTACGAATCTCTATATGATTGTCGCATCGTGAGTCCGATTACCGTTCGATCAACTTCATATCCTTTATCTGAGTCTGTTGCATGATCAGATATCTTATGGCCTTCCAGTTCCTCAATTCGGATGCCCAAAACTTCAAAGGTACCGATTGTTACGTCCTTTAAAACTCGAGTCTTTTCTTGTGTACGAATCTCTATATGATTGTCGCATCGTGAGTCCGATTACCGTTCGATCACCTTCATATCCTTTATCTGAGTTTGTTGCATGATCGGATATCTTATGGCCTTCCAGTTCCTCAATTCGGATGCCCAAAACTTCAAATGTACCGATAGTTACGTCCTTTAAAACTCGATTCTTTTCCTGTGTACGAATCTCTATATGATTGTCGCATTGTTATTCCGATTACCGTTCGATCAGCTTCATATCCTTTATCTGAGTCTGTTGCATGATCAGATATCTTATGGCTTTCCTGTTCCTCAATTCGGATGCCCAAAACTTCAAATGCACCGATAGTTACGTCCTTTAAAACTCGAGTCTTTTCTTGTGTACGAATCTCTATATGATTGTCGCATCGTGAGTCCGATTACCGTTCGATCAACTTCATTTCCTTTTTCTGAGTCTGTTGCATGATCAGATATCTTATGGCTTTCCAGTTTCTCAATTCGGGTGCCCGAAACTTCAAATGTATCGATAGTTTTTTTTAGAAAAAGGGGAAATGTATCGATAGTTACGTCCTTTAAAACTCGATTCTTTTCTTGTGTACGAATCTCTATATGATTGTCGCATCGTGAGTCCGATTACCGTTCGAACACCTTCATATCCTTTATCTGAGTCTGTTGCATGATCAGATATCCTATGGCCTTCCAGCTCCTCAATTCGGGTGCCCGAAACTTCAAATGTATCGATAGTTTTTTTTAGAAAAAGGGGAAATGTATCGATAGTTACATCCTTTAAAACTCGATTCTTTTCTCGTGTACGAATCTCTACGTCATTATCGCATTGTTAGTCCGATTACCGTTCGATCACCTTCATATCCTTTATCTGAGTCTGTTGCATGATCAGATATCTTATGGCCTTCCAGTTCCTCAATTCGGAAGCCCGAAACTTCAAATGCACCGATAGTTACGTCCTTTAAAACTCGAGTCTTTTCTTGTGTACGAATCTCTATATGATTGTCGCATCGTGAGTCCGATTACCGTTCGATCACCTTCATATCCTTTATTTGAGTCTGTTGCATGATCAGATATCTTATGGCCTTCCAGTTCCTCAATTCGGGTGCCCGAAACTTCAAATGTATCGATAGTTACGTCCTTTAAAACTCGATTCTTTTCTCGTGTACGAATCTCTACGTCATTGTCGCATTGTTAGTCCGATTACCGTTCGATCACCTTCATATCCTTTATCTGAGTTCGTTGCATGATCAGATATCTTATGGCCTTCCAGTTCCTCAATTCGGATGCCCGAAACTTCAAATGCACCGATAGTTACGTCCTTTAAAACTCGAGTCTTTTCTTGTGTACGAATCTCTATATGATTGTCGCATCGTGAGTCCGATTACCGTTCGATCACCTTCATATCCTTTATCTGAGTCTGTTGCATGATCAGATATCTTATGGCCTTCCAGTTCCTCAATTCGGATGCCCAAAACTTCAAATGTACCGATAGTTACATCCTTTAAAACTCGAGTCTTTTCTTGTGTACGAATCTCTATATGATTGTCGCATCGTGAGTCCGAGTACCGTTCGATCACCTTCATATCCTTTATATTAGTCTGTTGCATGATCAGATATCTCATGGCCTTCCAGTTCCTCAATTCGGATGCCCAAAACTTCAAATGTACCGATAGTTACGTGCTTTAAAACTCGATTCTTTTCTTGTGTACGAATCTCTATATGATTGTCGCATTGTTATTCCGATTACTGTTCGATCAGCTTCATATACTTAATCTAAGTCTGTTGCATGATCAGATATCTTATGGCTTTCCCGTTCCTCAATTCGGATGCCCGAAACTTCAAATGCACTGATAGTTACGTCCTTTATAACTCGAGTCTTTTCTTGTGTACGAATCTGTATATGATTGTCGCATCGTGAGTCCGATTACCGTTCGATCACCTTCATATCCTTTTTTTTTGATAAAGGAGTCTATGCTCCAGCAAATTTTATTAATAATAAAAATATTTACAACCAACTTGGGCCAAGATCTTACAAAAAAATAACCTAACAAACTAGATCAAGGCCCAAAACCATACAACCCACAAGTCCAACTAAACAATCAACTGATCTATCTTCAAAGCCTAGCCCATTAACCTGGATCCAAAACAAAAACCAATTCAAAAACTAAATCTTTTCCCAGCCCATTACAAGTACCCGAGCCCTAAGTCTTATCCTCGGCGCTAACTCTTCTGGTCTTCACACTTTCTGAATTCAGCATAGCTCTAAAGCACACTCTGATCCTGCACTTTATATCCCACTCTTTCAACTTCTTCACTTGCTTCTTAATATCCATCTCTTTTAGCATCTTCATATCTTGATCAAAACAGGCTTCAAAACAGCATTCCATACTTCCACAACCAGAATCCATGTCAAGCATTCCAAGTTCAGCACTATTACAACTCTTAAAATCATTCCCAGCCCACATACAAAACACCCATTCATGATCAAACATAATATACAGCGAACCTAACTGACCCACTTCATATTCTTTCCTAACTATACATATCTTGTCAAAATTCATACAAACACACCCACAGATTAACTCAAGAAACTTTCTGAACAAAAGCTGAGAAACACATAATTTCCACACACATTTCATTCCAGTCCAGTCAATCCATTTCTGCATATATCCCAAACCACCCCAAAAATGGTACCCACAACACCTATAACTAAACACAAGAAAAGGCTTAAGAAATGAACAACTCAAATATGAAAGGGTTTCCCATCCTTGTGTAGAGCTAGAAATTGTAAAAAAGTGAGGGGAGGAAAATAATGTCCTAAACACAAGGATGAGGTCCAACCTTATCTCTCCAGAGGTTAAGCATACTCCATGCTCCAATCCTAACCACCAATCAAAAAGGGCAGAATTGAACCCAGCTCCAGATATTAGAGGTAGGCTCAACAGATCTATAAAAAACAGAAAATAAAGAAAAGAACAATGAATGCAAACAGGAAGCCTTTTCAGCCAGATCTCTACCCATACGTATTTAGTGCTCCTTATTACTGCAAGTTCCCAATATATGTAACCCATCCCACCCATAGGCAAGTGCCTAAGACTCAAAATGGACTCAAACTTCAACAGAACAAGGCTCAACAAAGACCATAAAGGCCAAAAGGTTCCTGACCAGTGAGCGGTTCTAAAAAATATTAAATTGAGGGTGGAAAAATGTGTCCTAAACTCACTGACCAGTTCCATCCTTATAACTCCCTGGTTTAAGCTTACTCCAAGCTTCCATACTCCTATCCTCCAAACACATACCGCTGAATTGAACCCAATTTCAAAGGTTAAAACAAGGTTCAACAGAACTTTTTGTAAAAAAAAAATTATGTTAAAAATTTGAGATAAATCAGATGGCTTATTAAGCCAGATCACTACCCAGACGTTTTTTGTACACCAAACTCCAGCAGTTTCCCAAGAGATAATACCCAAGAGATAATATCCTTTATCTGAGGCTGTTGAATGATCAGATATCTTATGGCCTTCCCGTTCCTCAATTCGGATGCCAGAAACTTCAAATGTATCGATAGTTACGTCCTTTAAAACTCGATTCTTTTCTTGTGTACGAATCTCTATATGATTGTCGCATCGTGAGTCCGATTACCGTTCGATCAACTTCATATCCTTTATCTGAGTCTGTTGCATGATCAGATATCTTATGGCCTTCCAGTTCCTCAATTCGGATGCCCGAAACTTCAAATGTATCGATAGTTACGTCCTTTAAAACTCGATTCTTTTCTCGTGTACGAATCTCTAAGTCATTGACGCATCATGAGTCCGATTACCATTCGATCACCTTCATTTCCTTTATCTGAGTCTGTTGCATGATCAGATATCTTATGGCCTTCCAGTTCCTCAATTCGGATGCCCAAAACTTCAAATGTACCGATTGTTACGTCCTTTAAAACTCGAGTCTTTTCTTGTGTACGAATCTCTATATGATTGTCGCATTGTTATTCCAATTACCGTTCGATCAGCTTCATATCCTTTGTCCGTGTCTGTTGCATGATCAGATATCTTATGGCCTTCCCGTTCCTCAATTCGTGTGCCTGAAACTTCAAATGTATCGATAGTTACGGCCTTTAAAACTCGATTCTTTTCTTGTGTACGAATCTCTATATGATTGTCGCATCGTGAGTCCGATTACCATTCGGTCAACTTCATATCCTTTATCTGAGTCTGTTGCATGATCAGATATCTTATGGCTTTCCAGTTCGTCAATTCGGATGCCCAAAAATTCAAATGTACCGAGTGTTACGTCCTTTAAAACTCGAGCCTTTTCTTGTGTACGAATCTCTATATGATTGTCGCATCGTGAGTCCGATTACTGTTCGATCACCTTCATATCCTTTATCTGAGTCTGTTGCATGATCAGATATCCTATGGCCTTCCAGTTCCTCAATTCGGATGCCCAAAAATTCAAATGCACCGATAGTTACGTTCTTTAAAACTCGAGTCTTTTCTTGTGTACGAATCTCTATATGATTGTCGCATCGTGAGTCCGATTACCGTTCGATCACCTTCATATCCTTTATCTGAGTCTGTTGCATGATCGGATATCTTATGGCCTTCCAGTTCCTCAATTCGGATGCCCAAAACTTCAAATGTACCGATAGTTACGTCCTTTAAAACTCGATTCTTTTCTTGTGTACGAATCTCTATATGATTGTCGCATTGTTATTCCGATTACCGTTCGATCACCTTCATATCCTTTATTTGAGTCTGTTGGATGATCAGATATCTTATGGCCTCTCAGTTCCTCAATTCGGAAGCCCGAAACTTCAAATGCACCGATAGTTACGTCCTTTAAAACTCGAGTATTTTCTTGTGTACGAATCTCTATATGATTGTCGCATCGTGAGTCCGATTACCGTTCGATCACCTTCATATCCTTTATCTGAGTCTGTTGCATGATCGGATATCTTATGGCCTTCCAGTTCCTCAATTTGGATGCCCAAAACTTCAAATGTACCGATAGTTACGTCCTTTAAAACTCGATTCTTTTCTTGTGTACGAATCTCTATATGATTGTCGCATTGTTATTCCGATTACCGTTCGATCAGCTACATATCCTTTATCTGAGTCTGTTACATGATCAAATATCTTATGGCTTTCCCGTTCCTCAATTCGGATGCCCGAAACTTCAAATGCACCGACAGTTACGTCCTTTAAAACTCGAGTCTTTTCTTGTGTACGAATCTCTATATGATTGTCGCATCGTGAGTCCGATTACCGTTCGATCAACTTCATATCCTTTTTCTGAGTCTGTTGCATGATCAAATATCTTATGGCTTTCCAGTTCCTCAATTCGGATGCCCAAAAAATCAAATGCACCGATAGTTACGTCCTTTAAAACTTGAGTCTTTTCTTGTCTATGAATCTCTATATGATTGTCGCATTGTGAGACCGATTACCGTTCGATTAACTTCATATCCTTTATCTGAGTCTGTTCCATGATCAGATATATTATGGCTTTCCCGTTCCTCAATTCGGATGCCCGAAACTTCAAATACACCGATAGTTATGTCCTTTAAAATTTGAGTCCTTTCTTGTGTACGATTCTCTATATGATTGTCGCATCGTGAGTCCAATTACCGTTCGATCACCTTCATATCCTTTATCTGAGTCTGTTGCATGATCAGATATCTTATGGCCTTCCCGTTCCTCAATTCGGGTGCCCGAAACTTCAAATGTACCGATAGTTACGTCCTTTAAAACTCGATTCTTTTCTCGTGTACGAATCTCTACGTCATTGTCGCATAGTTAGTCCGATTACCGTTCAATCACCTTCATATCCTTTATCTGAATTCGTTGCATGATCAGATATCTTATGGCATTCCAGTTCCTCAATTCGGATGCCCGAAACTTCAAATGCACCGATAGTTACGTCCTTTAAAACTCGAGTCTTTTCTTGTGTACGAATCTCTATATGATTGTCGCATCGTGAGTCCGATTACCGTTCGATCACCTTCATATCTTTTATCTGAGTTTGTTGCATGATCAGATATCTTATGGCCTTCCCGTTCCTCAATTCGGGTGCCCGAAACTTCAAATGTACCGATAGTTACGTCCTTTAACACTCGATTCTTTTCTTGTGTACGAATCTCTATATGATTGTCGCATCGTGAGTCCGATTACCGTTCGATCAACTTCATATCCTTTATCTGAGTCTGTTGCATGATCAGATATCTTATGGCCTTCCAGTTCCTCAATTCGGGTGCCCGAAACTTCAAATGTATCGATACTTACGTCCTTTAAAACTCGATTCTTTTCTCGTGTACGAATCTCTACGCCATTGTCGCATTGTTAGTCCAATTACCGTTCGATCACCTTCATATCCTTTATCTGAGTCTGCTGCATTATCAGATATCTTATGGCCTTCCCGTTCCTCAATTCGGATGCTCGAAACTTCAAATGCACCGATAGTTACGTCCTTTAGAACTCGAGTCTTTTCTTGTGTACGAATCTCTATATGATTGTCGCATCGTGAGTCCGATTACCATTTGATCACCTTCATATCCTTTATCTGAGTCTGTTGCATGATCAGATATCCTGTGGCCTTCCAGTTACTCAATTCGGGTGCCCGAAACTTCAAATGTATCGATAGTTACGTCCTTTAAAACTCGATTCTTTTCTCGTGTACGAATCTCTACGTCATTATCGCATTGTTAGTCCGATTACCGTTCGATCACCTTCATATCTTTATCTGAGTCTGTTGCATGATCAGATATTTTATGGCCTTCCAGTTCCTCAATTCGGAAGCCCGAAACATCAAATGCACCGATAGTTACGTCCTTTAAAACTCGAGTCTTTTCTTGTGTACGAATCTCTATATGATTGTCGCATCGTGAGTCTGATTACTGTTCGATCACCTTCATATCCTTTATCTGAGTCTGTTGCATGATCAGATATCTTATGGCCTTCCAGTTCCTCAATTCGGGTGCCCGAAACTTCAAATGTATCGATAGTTACGTCCTTTAAAACTCGATTCTTTTCTCGTGTACGAATCTCTACGTCATTGTCGCATGGTTAGTCCGATTACCGTTCGATCACCTTCATATCCTTTATCTGAGTCTGTTGCATGATCAGATATCTTATGGCCTTCCAGTTCCTCAATTCGGAAGCCCAAAACTTCAAATGTACCAATAGTTACGTCCTTTAAAACTCGAGTCTTTTCCAGTGTACGAATCTCTACGCCATTGTCGCATTGTTAGTCCGATTACCGTTTGATCACCTTCATATCCTTTATCTGAGTTTGTTGCATGATCAGATATCTTATGGCCTTCCAGTTCCTCAATTCGGATGCTCGAAACTTCAAATGCACCGATAGTTACGTCCTATAGAACTCGAGTCTTTTCTTGTGTACGAATCTCTATATGATTGTCGCATCGTGAGTCAGATTACCGTTCGATCACCTTCATATCCTTTATCTGAGTCTGTTGCATGATCAGATATCCTATGGCATTCCAGTTCCACAATTCGGGTGCCCGAAACTTCAAATGTATCGATAGTTACGTCCTTTAAAACTCGATTCTTTTCTCGTGTATGAATCTCTACGTCATTATCGCATTGTTAGTCCGATTACCGTTCGATCACCTTCATATCCTTTATTTGAGTCTGTTGGATGATCAGATATCTTATGGTCTCTCAGTTCCTCAATTCGGAAGCCCGAAACTTCAAATGCACCGATAGTTACGTCCTTTAAAACTCGAGTATTTTCTTGTGTACGAATCTCTATATGATTGTCGCATCGTGAGTCCTATTACCGTTCGATCACCTTCATATCCTTTTTTTTTTTTTGATAAAGGAGACATTGCTCCGGTAAATTTCATTAATAATAAAAATATTTACAAACAGACCGGGCCAAGATCTTTACAAAAAACACTAACTAGAAGCTAGATCAAGGCCCACCACAAAACAACACTAAAACAACCATACATCAAACAAAACACAGCCCATTAACCATACTCAAAACTATCGGGCCATCTAACTAACCTTTCAAAGCCCAACCCAATACAAGACCCAACTAACAAATCAAATAAAATAGACCATAACCAGCAACAGACAAGTCTTCTGCCTGATAACTTGCTTCCCTGTTCTGCAATCTTCCATACAATACTTGTACAAATCTTTAAATCCTTCACATCTTCCAGCTTCACCATCTGTCTTCTACCAGCTAACTTGAAACTTTGACTACAATCCTGAGAAATAATGCTACCCCTGCTATACCATTCAGCTAGCTTCCCAACCCAATTACCAAAAACCCAATCAAAAAACTGACTAACAACTAAATATCTAACCACCAGCTCTGACTGAATATGCTTCCATCTTTTAGCTGTTAACACTTCACTTCCAACCGATGCACTTGAATCTCTACCATACATACAGGTCTTCAACATACCTTTACAGCAGCAGCAGACACTCCATACGTATAAGCTGATAAGAACAAACCAGCAGCCTTCAAACAGTCCCAACCCATTCCCCATAACAACCATTTCAACACAGTTCAAATGATAAACCATATCACCCAACCCATTTATAACCACATCCCATAACAGACCAGAAAACACAGACTCAAAACCTAATCTAAAATCAAGAAACAGGTTAAGAAAAGAAATCATAAAATAATAGGTTCCCCATCTTTGCTTGGTACTAGAAAATATAAAACACTTTGGGGTGGAGATCAATGTCCTAATAGCAAAGATGGTGTCCATCCTTATCTCTCCAAGTGTACTGCTCCCCTTGAGCTCAATATATCCTAACCACCAATTATACAACGCAGAACCAGGCTTAGTTCCAAAGATGGAAACAGAACCCAGCAGAAGAAACTCACACAACTCCATACCAAGAATTGAATAGAAACAAAAGGAAGGCTTAACAGCCCAGATCTCTACCCAAACGCTTTTAGTACTCCTTATTCCTGCAAGTTCCCATATATTAAACCCAGACCCACCCTTAGGCAAAAGCCTAAAAGACTCAAAAGACACAAACATCAACTGAATCAGGCTCAACAAAGTCCGAAGACTGTAACAGGCTTCTAACCAGTGACAGGTACTAAAAAGTAAAAATTTAGGGGTGGAAAATAATGTCCTAACATCACTGGTTAGATCCATCCTTATCACTCCAGGGTGCAAGCTTACTCCAAGCTTAATTAATCCTAAACCTCCATACAAATCCGCAGAACTGAACTTACCTTTAAAGAGCAAAGATAAGTCCAGCAGAATATTTTCAAAATTAAAAGATAAAAATAAAAAATAAGTAGAACAAAGAAACCAGTTTTGAAAATAAACAGGAAGCTTCAAAAGCCAGATCTCTACCCAAGCACTATTTGTACACCAGATTACTGCAAGTTCCCAAAGGTAAAAGCCCACCCATCCCTTAGGCAAAAGCCTAAATAAACAGACAGACCCTGACACACAAAGAAACAAACTTACACACAAGCAGAATTCCCAGACAGACCAAGACTCAAACTCACCCAAAATGACCCAGACAGACCAAGGCACTAACATACCCCTTCTGACCCATCCAGACCAAACCACTACCAGACCCAAGATGACCCATACAGAATAAGACTTACACACAAGCAGAGTTCTCATCCTTTGATGACATCTAAGGAAAAAAAAGACTCAAAAACCACTGACCAGATCCTAAATCAAAGGATAAGACCAACCTTATCACTCCATGAACCAGGCTTCCTCCCAGCCTTGACACTCCTATCCTCCGAACAAAATGCGCATGGCTAAGTCCTTTCTTCCAAAAAGAAGGGGAGCTCAGCAGATGACAAAAATGACACCACCAAAACACACTCCAGGAATCAAAACTCAGAAGCCAAAAAGGCCAAGAATCTACCCCATAATTACCCAGACACCAGAGAACAGCAAGTTCCCCCAACCCCAAATAAAGACCCAACCCAAAGAAATATTTAGTAATATTATTATTATTATTAAAAATATTATTATCATTATATATATTATTATTATACTTACTATTATTACTATATATAAATGAGATAAAAAACACCCCTCCATCTCCAAAAACACTAGCAGTACCATACCATCCCATCTTACCCATCCACACATTCTTCCACTTCTCCTTATAACTACCACAAGTGTCTTTAACAATCATCATTTGGACACATAAAACCCCAGGCAGCAGCAGCCAGCTGCACCTGCACAGAATTCTTCAAATTCAAACTTGCCATTCTCATCTTAACAACATCCTGAATCTGTTGCCCAAGGATCTTAGCACTCCTTCTAGAATTGCTAAACAATCTATTGTTTCTCTCCTGCCAAATTAAATAAACAGCAGCAGACAGACAAAGTCTTTGAATAATGTTCCACACAGACTTATTCACCACCCTTCCCTCTATAAACTGCACAATAGCATCCCACTGATCAGGAATATCACCAAATTTTGCTAACACCTTTAATCTCCTCCATATGGCATGAGAAAACTCACACCTAAAAAATAGGTGCTCATGACTATCAGGACAAGTACCACACAAACTGCATTTCAAAACACCATTATATCCCCATTGTAACATCCTATCTTGTGTTGGAAGTCTATACTTAAAAGCTAACCAAGTAATAAATGCATGTCTTGGAATTGATTGACTAAACCACACAGATCTACACCACTTAACCTCACTGCCCCCTTTAACCAAATCCTCATAAGCCACCTTTGTAGAAAATGGCACCTTCACACCATCATTTCTTTTCCACCAATACCTATCCCTAGTCATAGGACACAACAAGGGCACCTCAGTCTGAATCAGCCAAGGATACTTACTACCCCACTCCTCAGGAAAACACCAACTTCCATTACTTACCAAATCAGCCAACTTACCCCTCAGATTAAACCCAGCATTCCTAATATCTCTTCTATCTATAACATTGATCAAAGGACCTTTACTATGCCAGCTATCAAACCATGCACTAATTAATCTACCATTCCCAACCCTTGCAACACAATGAGGCCTAATAATACCCCTACACCCCAGAATTTGCTTCCAGCTCCAAGAATCAGAATTAGTTTCTCCCACATCCCAAAAATTACATCCCTGCAATCTATGTAACCTAATCCATTCAACCCAAACAGAATCTTTATTATTCAACACATTCCAAATATGTTTAGACATTAAAGCAACATTTCTTTCCTTAAGAGAAGCAATTCCCAACCCACCTTGAGATTTCTTAAGACACAAATCATCCCAACTAACCCTGGCATATCCCTTCTTTAAATCACCTTGACTCCACAGAAAACCTCTACAAATCCTTTCCACATCATCATTTAAATTAACAGGCAAGATAAACAATGATGACCAATACACAGTAAGAGAGGATAAAACAGATTTAATCAACTGCAGCCTCCCAGCAAAAGAAAGGAACTTATTCCTCCAATCATTGACCCTGCTCTTAACCTTATCAAGAAGAATAGAACAGTCCTTCTGATATAACCTCCTAGAAGCAAGAGGAATACCCAAGTATTTCAAAGGAAAGCTTCCCACTTTAAAAGGCACAATACTCAAGATATTCTCCTGAATTTCAGGCTTCACATTCCCAAAAATAATTTCACTTTTCTGCATATTAGGCTTTAACCCAGACATACTACCAAACTCATCCAAAGCAGCCTTCAAAATACTAATAGACTCACAATCCTGACTACTAAAAACTATCAAATCATCAGCAAAACATAAATGGGTCAACTTCATCTCTTCACACTTCCAATGATACACAAAACTATCAGCCTCCCTAATCCTTCTTATGAATACTAAATTAAGAACCTCCATAACTAAGGTGAATAAGTAAGGAGACATAGGATCCCCTTGCCTTAACCCTTTCTCCCCCTTGAAAAAACCATAAAGATCCCCATTTAGACTGATAGAATAAGATACAGAAGTAACACATTCCATCACCCACCCAATAAACTTCTCATGAAATCCAAAACCAACTAAACATTGATGGAGAAAGGCATGATCAACAGAATCGTAAGCCTTCTGCAAATCTATTTTCATAGCAACTCTAGAATGACCCCTCACCCAATCATACCCTTTAACTAACTCTTGAGATAACAAAATATTATCACTAATAAGCCTCCCCGGAACAAAAGCACTCTGTGACTTATCAACAACCTGCTCTAAATAACCCATCATCCTATTACAGATCACTTTACTAATGCACTTGTAAAGGACATTACAACATGCAATAGGTCTAAATTCACTAACAAGGTTAGGAACCTTAACTTTAGGGATTAAAGAGAGGACAGTAGCATTAAGTTGCTTTAACAGCCTTCCATTATGAAAAAATTCTTGAACAGCAATGCAAACTTCATCCCCCACAACATTCCAAGCAGCTTTAAAGAATTTTGCAGAATAGCCATCAAGCCCAGGAGCCTTATTGTCATCAATCTGAAACATAGCAGCCTTGATCTCCTCCTTAGAAACATCTCTAACCATATAATCAGCATCATACACATTTATCTTCTTTAAAAATAAGCTATCAACATCACCAATAGGATCCACAGAATCCTTTTTCCCCATCATACTCATATAGTAACTGACAAAAGCACTACCCAGAGAATTCTCATCATAACAGGTACCATCCAACCCACTAATTTGAACCACCCTATTCATAGCCTGCCTCTGCTTAACAGAATGATAAAAATACTTGTTATTTTGATCCCCTACACATAACCAGTGGACCTTAGACTTCTGTTTAAGAAAAGCCTCCTCATCAGCACAAGCTTCATTGTAAGCTTTAATATAAACTGCTTCTTCCTCTCTCAGAGACACATTCCCAGAATCCTCAACCACTTCCTTCTGAATTTTCTCAAGTTCAGACTTCAAAAACTCAACCTTTTCAAAGTAATTACCCATACTATAGTTAAGTTTCCTGAATGGTTTCTTCAAGCTTTTCAGCTTAGTCACCACCTGAAACATTCTACAACCCCTAACATTAATCCCCCAACCATTCTTAACAATACCTTCAAATTCTGGCTTATCAGCCAAATGATTCCAGAACTTAAAAGGTTTGGGATCCCTATACCCATTCTCCAGAGGACAAGTAACAAAGACAGGAGAATGATCAGAACTATAGAAAGGAAGAAATTTAGCAAACAAACCAGGAAACAGAACACCCATTTTCTCATTAACCATAGCCCTATCTAACTTTTCAAGAATGCCATCAGTTTTCCCAGGCTTTTGGTTCCAAGTAAAATGAAATCCAGTACTAGCAAGATCAGAAACCTTTAAACAATCAACACAGTTTTTAAACTCATCCATCCCATAAACAGGAACAGAACCCTCTATATTCTTATCCCCTGGCTCCAAAATTATGTTGAAATCTCCCAAAACCACCCAAGGATTGTCCTTTAAAACGGGAAGCCCAAAACTTCAAATGTACCGATTGTTACGTCCTTTAAAACTCGAGTCTTTTCCAGTGTACGAATCTCTACGCCATTGTCGCATTGTTAGTCCGATTACCGTTTGATCACCTTCATATCCTTTATCTGAGTTTGTTGCATGATCAGATATCTTATGGCCTTCCAGTTCCTCAATTCGGATGCTCGAAACTTCAAATGCACCGATAGTTACGTCCTATAGAACTCGAGTCTTTTCTTGTGTACGAATCTCTATATGATTGTCGCATCGTGAGTCAGATTACCGTTCGATCACCTTCATATCCTTTATCTGAGTCTGTTGCATGATCAGATATGGTATGGCATTCCAGTTCCACAATTCGGGTGCCCGAAACTTCAAATGTATCGATAGTTACGTCCTTTAAAACTCGATTCTTTTCTCGTGTATGAATCTCTACGTCATTATCGCATTGTTAGTCCGATTACCGTTCGATCACCTTCATATCCTTTATTTGAGTCTGTTGGATGATCAGATATCTTATGGCCTCTCAGTTCCTCAATTCGGAAGCCCGAAACTTCAAATGCACCGATAGTTACGTCCTTTAAAACTCGAGTATTTTCTTGTGTACGAATCTCTATATGATTGTCGCATCGTGAGTCCTATTACCGTTCGATCACCTTCATATCCTTTATCTGAGTCTGTTGCATGATCAGATATTTCATGGCCGTCAAGTTCCTCAATTCGGGTGCCCGAAACTTCAAATGTATCGATAGTTACGTCCTTTAAAACTGGATTCTTTTCTCGTGTATGAATCTCTACGTCATTGTCGCATTGTTAGTCCGATTTCCGTTCGATCACCTTCATATCTTTTATCTGAGTCTGTTGCATGATCAGATATCTTATGGCCTTCCAGTTCCTCAATTCGGATGCCCGAAACTTCAAATGCACCGATAGTTACGTCCTTTAAAACTCGAGTCTTTTCTTGTGTACGAATCTCTATATGATTGTCGCATCGTAAGTCCGATTACCGTTCGATCACCTTCATATCCTTTATCTGAGTTTGTTGCATGATCAGATATCTTATGGCCTTCCCGTTCCTCAATTCGGGTGCCTGAAACTTCAAATGTACCGATAGTTACGTCCTTTAACACTCGATTCTTTTCTTGTGTACGAATCTCTATATGATTGTCGCATCGTGAGTCCGATTACCGTTCGATCAACTTCATATCCTTTATCTGAGTCTGTCGCATGATCAGATATCTTATGGCCTTCCAGTTCCTCAATTCGGGTGCCCGAAACTTCAAATGTATCGATAGTTACGTCCTTTAAAACTCGATTCTTTTCTCATGTACGAATCTCTACGCCATTGTCGCATTGTTAGTCCGATTACCGTTCGATCACCTTCATATCCTTTATCTGAGTCTGTTGCATTATCAGATATCTTATGGCCTTCCCGTTCCTCAATTCGAATGCTCGAAACTTCAAATGCACCGATAGTTACGTCCTTTAGAACTCGAGTCTTTTCTTGTGTACGAATCTCTATATGATTGTCGCATCGTGAGTCCGATTACCGTTCGATCACCTTCATATCCTTTATCTGAGTCTGTTGCATGATCAGATATCCTATGGCCTTCCAGTTCCTCAGTTCGGGTGCCCGAAACTTCAAATGTATCGATAGTTACGTCCTTTAAAACTCGATTCTTTTCTCGTGTACGAATCTCTACGTCATTATCGCATTGTTAGTCCGATTACCATTCGATCACCTTCATATCCTTTATTTGAGTCTGTTGCATGATCAGATATCTTATGGCCTTCTAGTTCCTAAATTCGGATTCCCAAAACTTCAAATGTACCGATAGTTACATCCTTTAAAACTCGAGTATTTTCTTGTGTACGAATCTCTATATGATTGTCGCATCGTGAGTCCGATTACCGTTCGATCACCTTCATATCCTTTATCTGAGTCTGTTGCATGATCAGATATTTCATGGCCTTCAAGTTCCTCAATTCGGGTGCCCGAAACTTCAAATGTATCGATAGTTTTTTTTTTTTTTTAGAAAAGAGGCAAAGCCCCGGCAAACATTTATTAATATTTAAAAAAAGTACAAAACAAGGACTAACCCCGACCCGGGACATAAACCCAAGGTCTAAGTTTAGCCCAACAAAAAACAAAACATAGAACAAACACGGGCCAACCTATACATCTTTTACTAAGCCCAAAATCAGAAATATTAAAAGACCAACATAAGCCCATTACAAAAAACCAAAATAAACCTATCCTATAACCAGGCCAAACAGTAGCCCAATACTCCCAAAGCCCAAAGGGCCCCTTCACACCAGCCTGCCTCCACAGCCCACGCCACAAATCAAATGCAGTCCACTTGATGGTAACCTGAACAAAAGCTTCAACCATGTCAGCCCACCAACCATCCCACTGCTGGTCCACAATTATAACCCATCTCAATCCTACTAACACACCGCTGCTAGTCCAACATTCTAACCCAACCCATATCCAGATCTGAATTCCCACCACTAAGATACCTGCAATAAACCCATACAACCTTCGAACATAATCCAACCTATAAACTAACCAGCCCATTCGCACACCTTTTACCTCATTATACAAAACCAATCTAATTAACTTCAATCTGCTGGTCCAAGTATCATATACTAACCCACATAATATATCAAACCTACTAATCAAACAATCATTCCCATATTGAAACCCAATCCATATCCTATCATATAACACTCCAGTACTATAGTCTTCCCACCATTCAATCAAAAGGTTACGCAGATACCCAAAACCATTAGGCCACTTAAGCAAATAACATAATGAGGCTTTCCAAATAACCCAACTCCTGTTTTGGAAAGGCAATTGGAACATACATCCAATAGCAACCATAAGAGTACTATTCAATCTATAATTCAACTCCTTTTTAACCATAATGCCAAAGATCATAGACTGAATCACCCCTATAGTCCCCCAAATATGCCATAAAATGAAGGTATAAACTATGCACTTAATACTAAGTATCAAGAACATAGGCAGCCAAACCAAAAAGAGAGCTGCAACTAATGAACTCCAACCCTGCCTGTAATCTTTAGATACTTCCACCAAGATAGTGGCATTACTAGACATGCCAAAGTCATTAATTTCTAACCTCATTAACAAATAACTCCATAACCAGCAGAAAACATACAACTGCATCTGCTGAGAACATAAATGCAAACACAGCCCATAACCTCCCTTCCAGAACTGCACACACCTCAGCAATCTTCTATATTCTAAGAAAACCTGCATCTTTGAGATATCTACCCATTGAACAGCCTTCCAGTAATACTCTAATTGAGCTCCCATATTACCCATCAGTTTGTGAAAATATAAATGTAGCCTTCTAATACTCCAATTATCAAACAAAACATACCTTGTACTTTGACAGGTAACATTTTGTATTCTACCCCATAACATCCACAAATACCAGCAACATATTATCATCAACAGCAGCTGGCCCATATCAACCCCCTCATTACATTTCTGCAGCCCTCCTTGAGAAAATACTAACATACCCCTGAGCAAATATAAGCTGCTGACCTTCCTTAGGTCCAAAACCTTACTCCAACAATCCTTCCTAACTGACTTCTTACCATGATTTCTACTTATACCCACTGCCACCTTATGCTTCCATTTGATGTAAACCCAACCCAAATTCCCCAGACCCAGACTTATCCCAAGTGGGATAGACACACTAGACTCAAAAATGAAAAGGCAAGAAAAAAGGCCAACAAAGATTACCGAAAAAATGATTTGGGTTTCCATACTGGTATGAAGTCCTAAAACAGAAAAAAGAGCACAAGAATATAATGTCCTACTAATACCAGTATGGTCCATCCTTATGTCTCCCTGGTGTAAACTCCCCTTGAGTATAAAAATTCCTAATCCCCTTTCAAATAACGCAGACCTGGCCCAGAGTGCCAAAAATAGACCAAATTCTCTGGTCAAGATAAAAGCCCACAACAAAGATAACCCATTCCCACCCAGACTATCCCAAATAGACAAGAGAGAATGAATACAGGAAAAGAAATTAATACAGAAATCTACCCAGAACGCTTTTAGTCTCCATTCAACACCTTGTTCCTAATAACTCCCATCCCCCATGAGCAAATGCTCAGTAGTAAACTCACACAGGCCATTAACACCAAAACTCACACCAATATTTAATGGGTTCCCATACCACTGCCAGGATCTAAAAAATGTAAAATTTATATGGGATGGGAAAAATGTCCTAAAGACAGTGGTACAGTGCCTCCTTATCTCTCCAGGTTGAATGCAAAACTCCTGCATATTCATTCCTATATTCCACCAGGTTTAGGTAAAAACAGACCAGATAGCAAAGAACATACTATCATGGCTGCAAATTCCTAGATTCCTATGTTTTAAACACAGCAAAAACCCCACTGGTGTATGAAAGACACACCTTTCAAAATGTAACAGGGAGGTACTACTACTAAGGTTATCTACCCAAGGCTCTTTCCAGTTCCATAAATCACCTTGATTGCCCAATAACCCCCCATCCCAACTCCAAGTGGAGTAAAAAGACTCAAGACTCAAAAGCAAGAAAAGGCCATAACAATACATATAAATCAAGGTTCCAAGGCCATATCTGGTGCTACAAAATGATAAAAATCAGAACAACAATAGGAACCTAAAGACATGACCTTGATCCATCCTTATATCTCCCATTGTTTGTCTTATCCCAAGACCACAAATGCCTAATCCCTTAATAAAAACAGCAGAATTGATACCAGGTTCTTGAAAAAACCCAAGCATCAAAAGATCAGACACAAAGATAGGAAAAAACAAAAACCAAAAAAACCTCAACTCACAACCATTTTTGTACCACTCAAGACAACCAGAAAGAGAAGCAGGAAGCCTTAAAGGCCAGATCTCTACCCCAAGCTGAAAAGAACACCTTATGACTCCCACAGGCCCAATAATACCCCCTCCCCTATATTAACAGGTTTCATAACTGTATTACCCACACCTCCCCTGTACCACCCTAGGCCCACAAGATTACCAAGCCATTTAAAAAACATATTAATTCCCCTAATACCCCATTTTGAACCCTTCCAAAACCTCCCCCAGCCAACCCAAAAAATAGTAAAAAAGAAATGGATCAACATTGGTTAACCTGTTTTGTAGGATCCCTCCATACCACCTTAAATCCCCATATCTTGCTAAGCTTGATGCTGCTTCTAGTAGCATAGATCTTCAACCCCATAAGCTTCAACCTAATTGTTTCCCTGATAAGATTACAAACACCCTCCACACTCCTACTCTCATTTTGAAACAACCTTAGATTTCTCTCTTGCCATATGAAGTATACCATAGCAGCCACACATAACCTCTTAATTATACTTCCCACAGATTTTCCAAGATGATCATTGGCCAGCTCATGAACACAATCAAAGATATTAGGGGGATGAAGAGATAATCCTCCCTCTTCCTTCAAAGTTTCCCACACAGCTTTGGGATAATCACACTCAAAAAACAAATGATTATGACTATCCTTAACTTTTCCACAAAATACACATTCTAAAACATTCTACACATCCCAATTCAACAACCTATCCTGAGTTAACAGCCTGTTCTGAACAGCCAACCACAGTGTAAAGGAGTGTCTAGGGATTGCCTGACTATACCAAATAATTCTAGCCCAGGCAACTTCAGGTTTGTCTTCACTCAGATCATTAAAAACAGTTCTAGTAGCAAAGCCCTCATAAGTTTCCTTCTTAGTTCTCCAGAATGTAATATCTTTTTTGCCAGGAACAATAAAAGGAGGTGACATAGAGAATAGACAAGGAAACTTAATTTTCCACTCCTCCGGCCACATCCATCTACCATTGCAAATAACCTCAGAAACTGTAGTCTTAAGGTTAAAACCAGCATTACGAATCTCCCTTGGTGTGATGAATAAACTAAGAGGACTCAATGGACACCAGTTGTCATACCAGACAGAAGTGGAACACCCATCTCCTATACTCTGCACACAATGCCTCCACAGAGCATCCCTGCTATCTAATATACTCTTCCAACTCCAACATGGCCCCTCCTTTCTAACAAAGCCCCAAACACTCAGACCCTTAAGTCTATAAGCTTTGACCCACTTAGTCCAGATAGTCTCTTTACCAGAGATAAGGCTCCTAATATGTCTAGCTATTAAAGCCTTATTCTGTATTCTCAAGGACTTTATCCCCAATCCCCCCTGACATTTTGGATAGCAGACATTCTCCCAGGAAACTCTAACCCTTCCCTTACTAGAATCAGTTTGACTCCAGAGAAACCTACACATTAGCCTCTCAATATCTTCAATAACACTGACATGCAATAAGAACACAGAAGCCCAGTACACTTGCAAAGAACACAGGACAGACTTGATAAGTTGTAACCTTCCAGCAAATGACAGAGATTTATTCTTCCAATCTTCCAGTCTTTTTCTAACTTTATCAGTAAGAATACTGCAATCTTTAGAGTATAACCTAGTAGACAAGAGGGGAACACCTAAATATCTAACTGGAAGGCTGCCAACCTTAAAAGGCAACAACCTTTTAATTCTTTTCTGCATTATACTGGTCACATTAGACAAATACATTGTGCTCTTTCCCAGATTAGGGACTAAGCCAGAAACCCCACTAAACTCTTCCAAAGCATCCTTGATTAAGGAGACAGAAGCCACATCAGCATGACAGAAAACCAAAAGATCATCAGCAAAGCATACATGAGTCAGTTTCATCTCAACACACTTCCAATGATATCTAAATTGATTATTTCCAGCAATCCTTCTATCCAAGATAAGTTTTAGAACTTGCATAACAATGGTAAACAGGTATGGGGACATAGGGTCACCCTGCCTTAAACCTCTAAGCCCCTTGAAATACCCAAAACTCTCTCCATTCACATTTATAGAATATGCAGCAGATCTTATACATGTCATAATCCAATCAACCATACTAGGATGGAACCCAAAATTAACAAGACAGGCTTCAAGAAAATCATGATTGACAGTGTCATAAGCCTTTTGCAAGTCAATTTTCAGGGCCATTCTAGCCTCCCCTCCCTTTCTATGATAATTCCTCAGAAGTTCTTGAGTCAACAGAATATTATCACTTATTTGCCTTCCAGGAATAAAAGCACTTTGACAATTATCAACTATTTTATCAAGAGACCCCTTAATTCTTTCACAAATGATTTTGGTTATACATTTGTAAAGAACATTGCAACAAGCAATGGGTCTATACTCCACAACACTCTTCGGATTTAGACACTTTGGGACTAAGAAATAATAGTGGCATTAACTTCTTTAAGGAGTTTGCCATTGCTAAAAAATTCTTTGATAGCTTCACACACTTCATTACCAATTATAGACCACGAGGCTTTAAAAAATTTTGAAGAAAAGCCATCAGGCCCAGGGGCCTTATCCACATCAATATCAAAGATAGCTTTTTTGATTTCCTCATTAGTGACTTCCCTAACCATATAATCAGCCTCAATCCTAGCCAATCTGGTATGAAATAGAGAATCAGCCCCCCTAATCCCATTCACCTGCTCATTACTCCCCATAAAACTCTCAAAGTGTTTAACAAACACATCACCCACACTCCTCCCCTCATGGTAGTTCCCCTGAGCATCCATATCAGAATTGATCCTACTCTTACTAATTTTACCCTTAACAGATTTATGAAAGTAAGCTGTATTCTGATCCCCAGCCTTCAACCACTCCACTTTGGCTCTCTGTTTAAGAAACAATTCCTCATCCAAAGAAGCCTGCTTCAAAGCACTAACAAAAATAGCTTCTTGATCTCTCAACTGAGCATTATGAGGATCTTGAACAACTTCCTCTTGAACTTTACCCAACTCTTTGGTCAAGGTTTTAACCCTATCATGTAGGTCTCCTTGATCTCTACCCATCTTCCTCAAAGGCTTCTTTAACTTCTTTAGTTTAGAGACCACTGAATACATATAACACCCCTGAACCTTATCTTTCCATACAGAATCAACCAAAGGCAGAAACCCAGGCTTAGAAGCAATAAAGTTCATAAATTTAAAAGGCCTGGGCTTCCATACATGATGCCCCTTTAAAGAGATTAAAGCAGGAGAATGGTCAGAAGATAAAAAAGGCAAAAAATTAACAGCAGCTTCAGGATATGCATTTAAGAAACTTCCATTACTCATAATCCTATCAAGCTTCTTAAGTAACCCCCCAGCTTTACCTGGAGATTTATTCCAGGTAAACTTCAAACCCGAAGAAGGAATGTCTTCAACACATAAACTTTCACAGCACTCCCTGAAATCCAGCATAGAGACATTAATAGAAGAGGAACCCATAGATTTTTCAGAAGGGTCCAGAATTGCATTAAAATCCCCCATTAAAAGCCATGGCTCATCCTTAATAGTACCATTAAAAGTCTTAAGCTCATTCCACAAAAGTCTTCTGGAAGAATAAGTAACATTCCCATAAATAAAAGAACAGAAAAAAGCAGCACCCCCAGTAATAGGCTTAACAAAGCAGTGAATAACCTGAGAAGTGTGCTCAATCACCATAATATCCACAAGACTAGGATTCCATCCAACAATAATCCTAACCCAATTAGTACAATAAGGCCTGTTAGAAACCCATTCCCAGCTCCTAAACACCCTATTACAAACACTATCCAAATTCTTACCCTTGATATGAGACTCTATCAAACAACAAACACCAATATTATTATCATTCATAACCTCCATAACCTCATTCTGCATGTGAACATTAGACATACCTCTAACATTCCATGCCATTATGTTCAGATTTTGGACCATCATTGATAACCAGAATTTAGCTCAGCCTCATGCCCTTCCTGCATGATCTGATCATCAATACTATTATCCATCTTCATAAACTGCCCTGTTTCATTATATTCAGAGCTCACTTCATTCCCATCAGATTCCACCTCAATATCTTCTATCTCATCATAATCCAATCCCTCAGGAAAATTATTCTTTTGACACAAAATAAAGAAAAGTTTGGACTGTTCAATGGTCCATTCCACCACCTGCTCCTTAGAAGGTACAATCCTCTGATCAATATAGAACATTATATCATCTAACTGCCCAGGAGTAACATCACTAACACACTCCTGAATGACAGGATCAGAGCACAACTCATTAGGAAAATAAGGGGAAGGGTTGTGAATTTTAGCAGGTTTAATAAAAGAAGGTTTAGGAGCATTAAGTGGTTCAGGTAAAGGAGTTTTAGGTAAAGGTTTAGAAGTTGAGGTTTTAGGAGCAGATTTAGGCACAGGTTTAGGCTGAGGTTTGATACCAGGCTTAGAAACAAGCTGCTTAACAGACTTGATACACTCACCCTCCTCCCCAACTACAGAGTCTTCACTTAACACACTAGAGCTATTCTTGACTTCCAAACCCTGAACTTCCTTACCAGACCTCCTATCCCCACTATAATCCTTCTTTTTAACTATATATTCAGTTCTCCCTGTCTTCTTGCCCTTATTTTCAACCTGACTCACCATAGCATTAGATTTTGATGTAGATGCCCCACCAGAATCCTTTTTCCCAGCAGTCTTGGCTTCCCTGTACTCCAGAACAGCCTGCTTCATCTTATGACTAGCAATCCTCTCTTGTAACTTCACTTCTTTATCCTCCTTTTTAAATCCCATATTTCTTTGCCTCAATGCCCCTCCCCCATACACTCCATTCCCATTCCTAGCAGCTAAACTCTTATTCCACACAGTAGTGTACCCCTCTTCATCAACATTTCCTCCCTTTGAGCCACTCTGAACCTCAACAGTCTTATCTATACTCTTCTGCAACCTAGCAGCCTTCTCTTCATCAGTCAGATCCCTCACAGTACAGTTCTCATAAGAATGCCCAAACACCTTGCAAAAAGTACAGTGGACTGGAATTTTCTGGTACTCCACCAAAACCTCAGCAACTCTAGCCTCCCTGCCTTCCTCCACTGGATAAAAGGCTCTCACCACATTTGGATGACTATCAGCAGCAGCAATTTCAACAAGAATTCTAGCAAAGCCAGCCTGCACATCATTGTTAATACATTTATCCACAGTTATATTATCAAACAGAAGGGGTTTACCAATACAACTAGCAAGTTCACACAATCCTTGCACATTCCACAGTTCTAAAGGAACTTCTTTGAATAGAACCCAAACAGGCACATTAACAGGGTCCTTCTTCACAATGGCTGCACCCACTTCCCACTGTTGAAGAACCAGAGGAATGCCATTCACCACCCAGGGGCCAGCCTTCAAAGCATCCAACATCCCCTCTTCCTTAGAAAATTTGAAGTAGAATAGACCCTTGCCATTAGTTGAGATGTCTTCAAGACCATACTTCTTCCACATTCTGAACAGGTTAAATCTAACCCATGCTATAGAACAATAGGCTCCCACAAAGTACCCATACAAATGTTTAGCAAAGGTCTTCTGAACTTTTTCAACCAGCTCCTGCTTAATCATAACAACCTTCTCACCATTGTCTAACGTAGTAGGAGGACAATAAGCAATCTGTTTAACAATATCAGCCACTTTCTCTCCCGTAACAGCAGTAGCATAAGATGGCTTACCTTTAACTTCACTAGATTCATTCTTGTCTATGTCTACATTGATCACTCCCTCATTAAAGATACCCTTTGGCCCTTTTGCAGCAGCTTTAAAAACATGGCTAGAGGCTTGTGAGAAACCTAAAATAGGAGACTTCTTAATGATATCCTCAGCCTCCTTCAACAGGTCATTCTGTTTCTTGACAACCAATTCCTTTGCCTTCGAAATTCCTGTAAAGAGCTCCTTTATCCTCTCCATTTTCTTCTTAATAGCCACCCTAGCCTCTTTAGCAGAGTATTCACTACCCTGAAATCCCACCTTCATTTTAACATAATGATCATCCTCCAAAGGATCAAAAATCAACCCATTAGCAGTTTTAAAGCCATTAGTCTTCTCCCTAACACCCCCCCAGCTTTTTAAGATCTAATATCTCTTTTTCCATCTGCTCAATAGTCATACTTTCTATAGGAGTCTTCCCAATATCATCATAAGCACCTCCCATTCTAAACACAGGAATAACTGGAACAGCAGCATCCTTATCAAAAACAAATTCCCTTGATGCCTTCTTATTCCTAGATAACAAGATCTTCATAATTCTTCTTCCTTCACTTGTGACATAAATCTGCTTCTTTGGGGCAACCTGAACAGCAACCCCTCCTTCACTTGACACCTTAACCCTCTTGTTTTCCACATTAACAGTGTCTACACTCATATCATTCTCATTACTATCCCTAATTAGAACTTTCCTTTTCAGTAAAATTCTAAGGGAATCATTGGACATAGCATCATATAGTGTAGCATCCTCCACCTTCCTGCACTGATTGATAACCCATTTAGATAAAGCACTAACCATTTTGTAATCAAACTCAAAAATGTCTTCCACTGACCAGCCCACCATTTCCTGAAACCTCAAGTGATAAAACCTATGAAAAGCCAACCACCTTTCTGAAGAGTCAGGCAAAAACAATTTCACAGCTATATCTGCACTTAAACTCTTAAACACTTGGACATCAATATTCAACAGACTTCCCTTAGTCACATATTTATCAACCTCCACATCATTAGTCATTTCAGTATCAATCAACCCATCATCAGCACAACCTATTCTTAGCCTTCTATACTCATGATTATCATAGGCTTTAATAACAAAATCCACAAACCTAACACATTCCTCACTCAATTGCCCAGCAGAACAAGCACAATTTGCCATCTCTATATTATCAGCCTCAATAACCCTCAAAAGCATATCCCCAAACTTATCCTGGAAGCTAGAATTCATATAATTCATAGCAAAAAACCAATTCATAGCAGGCTCAAATGACTTATCAGTAGAGGATCTATCAATCAATACCTGGATAGCCTCCATAATAGCATAATCCTTCACCACACATGGCTCAGAACCATAAAATTTCCAGTCAGTCAACCTAGTCTGAGCCTCAATAAACCTCTCATCCTGCCTTCGAATAGCCAAATTGCTATCAAAGGAGAGAATCATATACTTACGCCATTCACACATATAAGCAACCGAACCAAAAACCTCTTGTAGCTTAGCAATAGACTTCACTAAACTAGGGTTTGATATTCCAGTAGGTAAAACAGAGGTAGGAACAGAATTCTTACTCAAATGAGAATCAGTATTCTCACTGGACATACTTTGAATGGACGAGTTCAGAAGAAACGTTGTATCCGATTGAATCTTCTGTAGCCAATCATCTCCCAAAGTTTCCCTCAAATAAACCAAATCGCCCTCGGATAACGAACATGACTCAACCCTTCCTCCAATCTCTCTACTCAAACAAAACGTTCCCTCACTCACCTTCTTCAGCTCAAACCCTAGATTTCTCACCAGATCTGGTGGAATATCAGGAGGTATACCCCCATTGGGATCAGCGAACAGCTGATCCATAGTAAACAAAGGAGAAACAAAGGAATTCCGATCGAAATCAGATGAAACAGTACCACAAAGAAGAAGAAGAAAGACCGGGAAATGAAGAACAGTAATCAGAAACTCAAAATCGCCAAAATCGCCCAGAGAAAAAGTCAAAAAGTCAAAGCTTCAAATGTATCGATAGTTACGTCCTTTAAAACTGGATTCTTTTCTCGTGTATGAATCTCTACGTCATTGTCGCATTGTTAGTCCGATTACCGTTCGATCACCTTCATATCCTTTATCTGAGTCTGTTGCATGATCAGATATCTTATGGCCTTCCAGTTCCACAATTCGGATGCCCGAAACTTCAAATGCACCGATAGTTACGTCCTTTAAAACTCGAGTCTTTTCTTGTGTACGAATCTCTATATAATTGTCGCATCGTGAGTCCGATTACCGTTCGATCAACTTCATGTCCTTTATCTGAGTCTGTTTCATGATCAGATATCTTATGGCCTTCCAGTTCCTCAATTCGGGTGCCCGAAACTTCAAATGTATCGATAGTTACGTCCTTTAAAACTCGATTCTTTTCTCGTGTACGAATCTCTAAGTCATTGACGCATTGTTAGTCCGATTACCGTTCGATCACCTTCATATCCTTTATTTGAGTCTGTTGCATGATCAGATATCTTATGGCCTTCCAGTTCCTAAATTCGGATGCCCAAAACTTCAAATGTACCGATAGTTACATCCTTTAAAACTCGAGTATTTTCTTGTGTACGAATCTCTATATGATTGTCGCATCGTGAGTCTGATTACCGTTCGATCACCTTCATATCCTTTATCTGAGTTTGTTGCATGATCAGATATCTTATGGCCTTCCCGTTCCTCAATTCGGGTGCCCGAAACTTCAAATGTACCAATAGTTACGTCCTTTAACACTCGATTCTTTTCTTGTGTACGAATCTCTATATGATTGTCGCATCGTGAGTCCGATTACCGTTCGATCAACTTCATATCCTTTATCTGAGTCTGTCGCATGATCAGATATCTTATGGCCTTCCAGTTCCTCAATTCGGGTGCCCGAAACTTCAAATGTATCGATAGTTACGTCCTTTAAAAGTCGATTCTTTTCTCATGTATGAATCTCTACGCCATTGTCGCATTGTTAGTCCGATTACCGTTCGATCACCTTCATATGCTTTATCTGAGTCTGTTGCATTATCAGATATCTTATGGCCTTCCCGTTCCTCAATTCGGATGCTCGAAACATCAAATGCACCGATAGTTACGTCCTTTAGAAATCGAGTCTTTTCTTGTGAACGAATCTCTATATGATTGTCGCATCGTGAGTCCGATTACCGTTCAATCACCTTCATATCCTTTATCTGAGTCTGTTGCATGATCAGATATTCTATGGCCTTCCAGTTCCTCAATTCGGGTCCCCGAAATTTCAAATGTATCGATAGTTACGTCCTTTAAAACTCGATTTTTTCTCGTGTACGAATATCTACGTCATTATCGCAGTGTTAGTCCGATTACCGTTCGATCACCTTCATATCCTTTATTTGAGTCTGTTGCGTGATCAGATATCTTATGGCCTTCCAGTTCCTAAATTCGGATGCCCAAAACTTCAAATGTACCGATAGTTACATCCTTTAAAACTCGAGTATTTTCTTGTTTACGAATCTCTATATGATTGTCGCATCGTGAGTCTGATTACCGTTCGATCACCTTCATATCCTTTATCTGAGTTTGTTGCATGATCAGATATCTTATGGCCTTCCCGTTCCTCAATTCGGGTGCCCGAAACTTCAAATGTACCATTAGTTACGTCCTTTAAAACTCGATTCTTTTCTTGTGTACAAATCTCTACGTCATTGTCACATTGTTAGTCCGATTACCGTTCGATCACCTTCATATCCTTTATTTCAGACAGTCGCATGATCAGATATCTTATGGCCTTCCAGTTCCTCAATTCGGGTGCCCGAAACTTCAAATGTATCGATAGTTATGTCCTTTAAAACCCGATTCTTTTCTCATGTACGAATCTCTACGCCATTGTCGCATTGTTAGTCCGATTACCGTTCGATCACCTTCATATCCTTTATCTGAGTCTGTTGCATTATCAGATATCTTATGGCCTTCCCGTTCCTCAATTCGGATGCTCGAAACTTCAAATGCACCGATAGTTACGTCCTTTAAAACTCGAGTCTTTTCTTGTGTACGAATCTCTATATGATTGTCGCATCGTGAGTCCGATTACCATTCGATCACCTTCATATCCTTTATCTGAGTTTGTTGCATAATCAGATATCTTATGGCCTTCCAGTTCCTCAATTCGGATGCCCAAAACTTCAAATGTACCGATAGTTACGTCCTTTAAAACTCGATTCTTTTCTTGTGTACGAATCTCTATATGATTGTCGCATTGTTATTCCGATTACCGTTCCTGTTGCATGATCAGATATCTTATGGCCTTCCCGTTCCTCAATTCGGCTGCCCGAAACTTCAAATGTATCGATAGTTACGTCCTTTAAAACTCGATTCTTTTCTCGTGTACGAATCTGTACGTCATTGTCGCATTGTTAGTCCGATTACCGTTCGATCACGTTCATATCCTTTATCTGAGTCTCTTGCATGATCAGATATCTTATGGCCTTCCAGTTCCTCAATCCGGATGCGCGAAACTTCAAATGCACCGATAGTTACGTCCTTTAAAACTCGAGTCTTTTCTTGTGTACGAATCTCTATATGATTGTCGCATCGTGAGTCCGATTACCATTCGATCACCTTCATATCCTTTATCTGAATCTGGTGCATGATCAGATATCTTATGGCTTTCCCGTTCCTCAATTCGGATGCCCGAAACTTCAAATGCACCGATAGTTACGTCCTTTAAAACTCGAGTCTTTTCTTGTGTACGAATCTTTATATGATTGTCGCATCATGAGTCCGATTAACGTTCGATCACCTTCATATCCTTTATCTGAGTCTGTTGCATGATCAGATATCTTATGGCCTTCCCGTTCCTCAATTCGGGTGCCCGAAGCTTCAAATGTATCGATAGTTACGTCCTTTAAAACTCGATTCTTTTCTTGTGCACGAATATCTATATGTTTGTCGCATTGTTATTCCGATCACCGTTCGATCAGCTTCATATCATTTATCTGAGTCTGTTGCATGATCAGATATCTTATGGCTTTCCCGTTCCTCAATTCGGGTGCCCGAAACTTCAAATTTACCAATGGTTACGTCCTTTAAAACTCGTGTCTTTTCTTGTGTACGAATCTCTATATGATTGTCGCATCGTGACTCCGATTACCGTTCGATCACCTTCATATCCTTTATCTGAGTCTGTTGCATGATCAGATATCTTATGACCTTCCCATTCCTCCATTTGGGTGCCCGAAGGTTCAAATGTACCGATAGTCACGTCCTTTACAACTCGATTCTTTTCTCGTCTACGAATCTCTATATGTTTGTCGCATTGTTATTCCGATCACCGTTCGATCAGCTTCATATCCTTTATCTGAGTCTGTTGCATGATCAGATATCCTATGGCCTTCCCTTTCCTCAATTCGGGTGCCCGAAACTTCAAATGTATCGATAGTTACGTTCTTTAAAACTCGAGACTTTTCTTGTGTACGAATCTCTATATGATTGTCGCATCGTGAGTCCGATTACCGTTCGATCACCTTCATATCCTTTATCTGAGTCTGTTGCATGATCAGATATCTTATGGCCTACCAGTTCCTCAATTCGGATGCCCGAAACTTCAAATGCACCGATAGTTACGTCCTTTAAAACTCGAGTCTTTTCTTGTGTACGAATCTCTATATGATTGTCGCATCGTGAGTCCGATTACCGTTCCTGTTGCATGATCAGATATCTTATGGCCTTCCCGTTCCTCAATTCGGCTGTCCGAAACTTCAAATGTATCGATAGTTACGTCCTTTAAAACTCGAGTCTTTTCTTGGGTACGAATCTCTATATGATTGTCGCATCGTGAGTCTGATTACCGTTCGATCACCTTCATATCCTTTATCTGAGTCTGTTGCATGATCAGATATCTTATGGCCTTCCAGTTCCTCAATTCGGATGCCCAAAACTTCAAATGTACCGATTGTTACGTCCTTTAAAACTCGAGTCTTTTCTTGGGTACGAATCTCTATATGATTGTCGCATCGTGACTCCAATTACCGTTCGATCACCTTCATATCCTTTATCTGAGTCTGTTGCATGATCAGATATCTTATGGCCTTCAAGTTCCTCAATTCGGTTGCCCAAAACTTCAAATGCACCGATAGTTACGTGCTTTAAAACTCGATTCTTTTCTTGTGTACAAATCTCTACGTCATTGTCGCATTGTTAGTCCGATTACCGTTCGATCACCTTCATATCCTTTATCTGAGTCAGTTGCATGATCAGATATCTTATGGCCTTCCAGTTCCTCAATTCGGATGCCCGAAACTTCAAATGCACCGATAGTTACGTCCTTTAAAACTCGAGTCTTTTCTTGTGTACGAATCTCTATATGATTGTCGCATCGTGAGTCCGATTACCGTTCGATCACCTTCATATCCTTTATCTGAGTCTGTTGCATGATCAGATATTTCATGGCCTTCAAGTTCCTCAATTCGGGTGCCCGAAACTTCAAATGTATCGATAGTTACGTCCTTTAAAACTCGATTCTTTTCTTGTGTACAAATCTCTACGTCATTGTCGCATTGTTAGTCCGATTACCGTTCGATCACCTTCATATCCTTTATCTGAGTCTGTTGCATGATCAGATATTTTATGGCTTTCCAGTTCCTCAATTCGGATGCCCGAAACTTCAAATGCACCGATAGTTACGTCCTTTAAGACTCGATTCTTTTCTTGTGTACGAATCTCTATATGATTATCGCATTGTTATTCCGATCACCGTTCGATCAGCTTCATATCCTTTATCTGAGTCTGTTGCATGATCAGATATCCTATGGCCTTCCCTTTCCTCAATTCGGGTGCCCGAAACTTCAAATGTATCGATAGTTACGTTCTTTAAAACTCGAGTCTTTTCTTGTGTACGAATCTCTATATGATTGTCGCATCGTGAGTCCGATTACCGTTCGATCACCTTCATATCCTTTATCTGAGTCTGTTGCATGATCAGATATCTTATGGCCTTCCCGTTCCTCCATTCGGGTGCCCGAAACTTCAAATGTACCGATAGTCACATCCTTTAAAACTCGAGTCTTTTCTTGTGTACGAATCTCTATATGATTGTCGCATTGTTATTCCGATTACCTTTCGATCACCTTCTTATCCTTTATTTGAGATAGTTTCATGATAAGATATCTTATGGCCTTCCTGTTCCTCAATTCGGGTGCCCGAAACTTCAAATGTATCGATAGTTACGTTCTTTAAAACTCGAGTCTTTTCTTGTGTACGAATCTCTATATGATTGTCGCATCGTGAGTCCGATTACCGTTCGATAACCTTCATATCCTTTATCTGGGTCTGTTGCATGATCAGATATCTTCTGGCCATCCAGTTCCACAATTCGGATGCCCAAAACTTCAAATGTACCGATTGATACGTCCTTTAAAACTCGAGTCTTTTCTTGGGTACGAATCTCTATATGATTGTCGCATCGTGAGTCCAATTACCGTTCGATCACCTTCATATCCTTTATCTGAGTCTGTTGCATGATCAGATATCTTATGGCCTTCCAGTTCCTCAATTCGGTTGCCCAAACTTCAAATGTACCGATAGTTAAGTCCTTTAAAGCTCGATTCTTTTCTTGTGTACGAATCTCTATATGATTGTCGCATTGTTATTCCGATTACCGTTCGATCACCTTCATATCCTTTATCTGAGTGTGTTACATGATCAGATATCTTATGGCCTTCCAGTTCCTCAATTCGAATGCCCAAAACTTCAAATGTACCGATAGTTACGTCCTTTAAAACTCGATTCTTTTCTTGTGTACGAATCTCTTTATGATTGTCGCACTGTTATTCCGATTACCGTTCGATCAGCTTCATATCCTTTATCGGAATCTGTTGCATGATCAGATATCTTATGGGTTTCCCATTCCTTAATTCGGATGCCTGAAACTTCAAATGCACCGATAGTTACATCCTTTAAAAGTCGAGTCTTTTCTTGTGTACGAATCTCTATATGATTGTCGCATCGTGAGTCCGATTACCTTTCGATCAACTTCATATCCCTTATCTGAGTCTGTTGCATGATCAGATATCTTATGGCCTTCCCGTTCCTCAATTCGGGTGCCCGAAGCTTCAAATGTATCGATAGTTACGTCCTTTAAAACTCGATTCTTTTCTTGTGCACGAATATCTATATGTTTGTCGCATTGTTATTCCGATCACCGTTCGATCAGCTTCATATCATTTATCTGAGTCTGTTGCATGATCAGATATCTTATGGCTTTCCCGTTCCTCAATTCGGGTGCCCGAAACTTCAAATTTACCAATGGTTACGTCCTTTAAAACTCGTGTCTTTTCTTGTGTACGAATCTCTATATGATTGTCGCATCGTGACTCCGATTACCGTTCGATCACCTTCATATCCTTTATCTGAGTCTGTTGCATGATCAGATATCTTATGACCTTCCCATTCCTCCATTTGGGTGCCCGAAGCTTCAAATGTACCGATAGTCACGTCCTTTACAACTCGATTCTTTTCTCGTCTACGAATCTCTATATGTTTGTCGCATTGTTATTCCGATCACCGTTCGATCAGCTTCATATCCTTTATCTGAGTCTGTTGCATGATCAGATATCCTATGGCCTTCCCTTTCCTCAATTCGAGTGCCCGAAACTTCAAATGTATCGATAGTTACGTTCTTTAAAACTCGAGACTTTTCTTGTGTACGAATCTCTATATGATTGTCGCATCGTGAGTCCGATTACCGTTCGATCACCTTCATATCCTTTATCTGAGTCTGTTGCATGATCAGATATCTTATGGCCTACCAGTTCCTCAATTCGGATGCCCGAAACTTCAAATGCACCGATAGTTACGTCCTTTAAAACTCGAGTCTTTTCTTGTGTACGAATCTCTATATGATTGTCGCATCGTGAGTCCGATTACCGTTCCTGTTGCATGATCAGATATCTTATGGCCTTCCCGTTCCTCAATTCGGCTGTCCGAAACTTCAAATGTATCGATAGTTACGTCCTTTAAAACTCGAGTCTTTTCTTGGGTACGAATCTCTATATGATTGTCGCATCGTGAGTCTGATTACCGTTCGATCACCTTCATATCCTTTATCTGAGTCTGTTGCATGATCAGATATCTTATGGCCTTCAAGTTCCTCAATTCGGTTGCCCAAAACTTCAAATGCACCGATAGTTACGTGCTTTAAAACTCGATTCTTTTCTTGTGTACAAATCTCTACGTCATTGTCGCATTGTTAGTCCGATTACCGTTCGATCACCTTCATATCCTTTATCTGAGTCAGTTGCATGATCAGATATCTTATGGCCTTCCAGTTCCTCAATTCGGATGCCCGAAACTTCAAATGCACCGATAGTTACGTCCTTTAAAACTCGAGTCTTTTCTTGTGTACGAATCTCTATATGATTGTCGCATCGTGAGTCCGATTACCGTTCGATCACCTTCATATCCTTTATCTGAGTCTGTTGCATGATCAGATATTTCATGGCCTTCAAGTTCCTCAATTCGGGTGCCCGAAACTTCAAATGTATCGATAGTTACGTCCTTTAAAACTCGATTCTTTTCTTGTGTACAAATCTCTACGTCATTGTCGCATTGTTAGTCCGATTACCGTTCGATCACCTTCATATCCTTTATCTGAGTCTGTTGCATGATCAGATATTTTATGGCTTTCCAGTTCCTCAATTCGGATGCCCGAAACTTCAAATGCACCGATAGTTACGTCCTTTAAGACTCGATTCTTTTCTTGTGTACGAATCTCTATATGATTATCGCATTGTTATTCCGATCACCGTTCGATCAGCTTCATATCCTTTATCTGAGTCTGTTGCATGATCAGATATCCTATGGCCTTCCCTTTCCTCAATTCGGGTGCCCGAAACTTCAAATGTATCGATAGTTACGTTCTTTAAAACTCGAGTCTTTTCTTGTGTACGAATCTCTATATGATTGTCGCATCGTGAGTCCGATTACCGTTCGATCACCTTCATATCCTTTATCTGAGTCTGTTGCATGATCAGATATCTTATGGCCTTCCCGTTCCTCCATTCGGGTGCCCGAAACTTCAAATGTACCGATAGTCACATCCTTTAAAACTCGAGTCTTTTCTTGTGTACGAATCTCTATATGATTGTCGCATTGTTATTCCGATTACCTTTCGATCACCTTCTTATCCTTTATTTGAGATAGTTTCATGATAAGATATCTTATGGCCTTCCTGTTCCTCAATTCGGGTGCCCGAAACTTCAAATGTATCGATAGTTACGTTCTTTAAAACTCGAGTCTTTTCTTGTGTACGAATCTCTATATGATTGTCGCATCGTGAGTCCGATTACCGTTCGATAACCTTCATATCCTTTATCTGGGTCTGTTGCATGATCAGATATCTTCTGGCCATCCAGTTCCACAATTCGGATGCCCAAAACTTCAAATGTACCGATTGATACGTCCTTTAAAACTCGAGTCTTTTCTTGGGTACGAATCTCTATATGATTGTCGCATCGTGAGTCCAATTACCGTTCGATCACCTTCATATCCTTTATCTGAGTCTGTTGCATGATCAGATATCTTATGGCCTTCCAGTTCCTCAATTCGGTTGCCCAAACTTCAAATGTACCGATAGTTAAGTCCTTTAAAGCTCGATTCTTTTCTTGTGTACGAATCTCTATATGATTGTCGCATTGTTATTCCGATTACCGTTCGATCACCTTCATATCCTTTATCTGAGTGTGTTACATGATCAGATATCTTATGGCCTTCCAGTTCCTCAATTCGAATGCCCAAAACTTCAAATGTACCGATAGTTACGTCCTTTAAAACTCGATTCTTTTCTTGTGTACGAATCTCTTTATGATTGTCGCACTGTTATTCCGATTACCGTTCGATCAGCTTCATATCCTTTATCGGAATCTGTTGCATGATCAGATATCTTATGGGTTTCCCATTCCTTAATTCGGATGCCTGAAACTTCAAATGCACCGATAGTTACATCCTTTAAAAGTCGAGTCTTTTCTTGTGTACGAATCTCTATATGATTGTCGCATCGTGAGTCCGATTACCTTTCGATCAACTTCATATCCCTTATCTGAGTCTGTAGCATGATCAGATATCTTATGGCTTTCCCGTTCCTCAATTCGGATGCCCGAAACCTCAAATGTACCGATAGTTACGTCCTTTAAAACTCGATTATTTTCTTGTGTACGAATCTCTATATGACTGTCGCACTGTTATTCCGATTACCGTTCGATCAGCTTCATATCCTTTATCTGAGTCTGTTGCATGATCAGATATCTTATGGTCTTCAAGTTCCTCAATTCGGATGCCCAAAACTTCAAATGTACCGATTGTTACGACCTTTAAAACTCGAGGCTTTTCTTGTGTACAAATCTCTACGTCATTGTCGCATTGATAGTCCGATTACCATTCGACCAGCTTCATATCCTTTATCTGAGTCTGTTGCATGATCAGATATCTTATGGCTTTCCCGTTCCTCAATTTGGATGCCCGAAACTTCAAATGCACCGATAGTTACGTCCTTTAAAACTCGAGTCTTTTCTTGTGTACGAATCTCTATATGATTGTCGCATCGTGAGTCAGATTACCGTTCGATCACCTTCATATCCTTTATCTGAGTTTGTTGCATGATCAGATATCTTATGGCCTTCCAGTTCCTCAATTCTGATGCCCAAAACTTCAAATGTACCGATAGTTACGTCCTTTAAAACTCGATTCTTTTGTTTTGTACGAATCTCTTTATGATTGTCGCACTGTTATTGCGATTACCGTTCGATCAGCTTCATATCCTTTATCTGAGTCTGTTGCATGATCAGATATCTTATGGCTTTCCCATTCCTAAATTCGGATGCCCGAAACTTCAAATGCACCGATAGTTACATCCTTTAAAAGTCGAGTCTTTTCTTGTGTACGAATCTCTATATGATTGTCGCATCGTGAGTCCGATTACCGTTCGATAAACTTCATATCCTTTATCTGACTCTGTAGCATTATCAGATATCTTATGGCCTTCCAGTTCCTCAATTCGGATGCCCAAAACATCAAATGTACGGATTGTTATGTCCTTTAAAACTCGAGTCTTTTCTTGTGTACAAATCTATACGTCATTGTCGCATTGATAGTTCGATTACCGTTCGATCAGCTTCATATCCTCTATCTGAGTCTGTTGCATGATCAGATATCTTATGGCTTTCCCGTTCCTCAATTCAGATGCCCGAAACTTCCAATGCACCGATAGTTACGTCCTTTAAAACTCGAGTCTTTTCTTGAGTACAAATCTCTATATGATTGTCGCATCGTGAGTCCGATTACTGTTAGATCAACTTAATATCCTTTATCTGAGTCTGTTGCATGATCAGATATCTTATGGCCTTCCAGTTCCTCAATTCGGATGCCCAAAACTTCAAATGTACTGATTGTTACGTCCTTTAAAACTCGAGTCTTTTCTTGTGTACGAATCTCTATATGATTGTCGCATCGTGAGTCCGATAACCGTTCGATCACCTTCATATCCTTTATCTGGGTTTGTTGCATGATCAGATATCTTATGGCCTTCCAGTTCCTCAATTCGGATGCCCTAAACTTCAAATGTACCGATAATTACGTCCTTTAAAACTCGATTCTTTTCTTGTGTACGAATCTCTATATGATTGTCGCATCGTGAGTCCGATTACAGTTCGATCACCTTCATATCCTTTATCTGAGTCTGTTGCATGATCAGATATCTTATGGCCTGCCAGTTCCTCAATTCGGGTGCCCAAAAATTCAAATGCACCGATAGTTACGTCCTTTAAAACTCGAGTCTTTTCTTGTGTACGAATCTCTATATGATTGTCGCGTCGTGAGTCCGATTACCGTTCGATCACCTTCATATCCTTTATCTGAGTCTGTTGCATGATCGGATATCTTATGGCCTTCCAGTTCCTCAATTCGGATGCCCAAAACTTCAAATGTACCGATAGTTACGTCCTTTAAAACTCGATTCTTTTCTTGTGTACGAATCTCTATATGATTGTCGCATTGTTATCCCGATTACCGTTCAATCAGCTTCATATCCTTTATCTGAGTCTGTTGCAAGATAAAGGATAGTTCCTCAATTACCGATAGTTACGTCCTTTAAAACTCGAGTCTTTTCTTGAGTACAAATCTCTATATGATTGTCGCATCGTGAGTCCGATTACTGTTAGATCAACTTAATATCCTTTATCTGAGTCTGTTGCATGATCAGATATCTTATGGCCTTCCAGTTCCTCAATTCGGATGCCCAAAACTTCAAATGTACTGATTGTTACGTCCTTTAAAACTCGAGTCTTTTCTTGTGTACGAATCTCTATATGATTGTCGCATCGTGAGTCCGATAACCGTTCGATCACCTTCATATCCTTTATCTGGGTTTGTTGCATGATCAGATATCTTATGGCCTTCCAGTTCCTCAATTCGGATGCCCTAAACTTCAAATGTACCGATAATTACGTCCTTTAAAACTCGATTCTTTTCTTGTGTACGAATCTCTATATGATTGTCGCATCGTGAGTCCGATTACAGTTCGATCACCTTCATATCCTTTATCTGAGTCTGTTGCATGATCAGATATCTTATGGCCTGCCAGTTCCTCAATTCGGGTGCCCAAAAATTCAAATGCACCGATAGTTACGTCCTTTAAAACTCGAGTCTTTTCTTGTGTACGAATCTCTATATGATTGTCGCGTCGTGAGTCCGATTACCGTTCGATCACCTTCATATCCTTTATCTGAGTCTGTTGCATGATCGGATATCTTATGGCCTTCCAGTTCCTCAATTCGGATGCCCAAAACTTCAAATGTACCGATAGTTACGTCCTTTAAAACTCGATTCTTTTCTTGTGTACGAATCTCTATATGATTGTCGCATTGTTATCCCGATTACCGTTCAATCAGCTTCATATCCTTTATCTGAGTCTGTTGCAAGATTAGATGTCTTATGGCTTTCCCGTTCCTCAATTCGGATGCCCGAAACTTCAAATGCACCGATAGTTACGTCCTTTAAAACTCGAGTCTTTTCTTGGGTGCATTTGAAGTTTCGCCATTACCGTTCGATCACCTTCATATCCTTTATCTGAGTCTATTGCATGATTAGATATCTTATGGCTGTCCCGTTCCTCAATTCAGATGCCCGAAACTTCAAATGCACCGATAGTTACGTCCTTTAAAACTCGAGTCTTTTCTTGTGTACAAATCTCTATATGATTGTCGCATCGTGAGTCCGATTACTGTTAGATCAACTTAATATCCTTTATCTGAGTCTGTTGCATGATCGGATATCTTATGGCCTTCCAGTTCCTCAATTCGGATGCCCAAAACTTCAAATGTACCGATTGTTACGTCCTTTAAAACTCGAGTCTTTTCTTGTGTACAAATCTCTATATGATTGTCGCATCGTGAGTCCGATAACCGTTCGATCACCTTCATATCCTTTATCTGAGTTTGTTGCATGATCAGATATCTTATGGCCTTCCAGTTCCTCAATTCGGATGCCCTAAACTTCAAATGTACCGATAGTTACGTCCTTTAAAACTCGATTCTTTTCTTGTGTACGAATCTCTATATGATTGTCGCATCGTGAGTCCGATTACAGTTCGATCACCTTCATATCCTTTATCTGAGTCTGTTGCATGATCAGATATCTTATGGCCTGCCAGTTCCTCAATTCGGATGCCCAAAAATTCAAATGCACCGATAGTTACGTCCTTTAAAACTCGAGTCTTTTCTTGTGTACGAATCTCTATATGTTTGTCGCGTCGTGAGTCCGATTACCGTTCGATCACCTTCATATCCTTTATCTGAGTCTGTTGCATGATCGGATATCTTATGGCCTTCCAGTTCCTCAATTCGGATGCCCAAAACTTCAAATGTACCGATAGTTACGTCCTTTAAACCTCGATTCTTTTCTTGTGTATGAATCTCTATATGATTTTCGCATCGTGAGTCCCATTACCGTTCGATCACCTTCATATACTTTATCTGAGTCTGTTGCATGATTAGATATCTTATGGTCTTCAAGTTCCTCAATTCGGATGCCCAAAACATCAAATGTACCGATTGTTACGACCTTTAAAACTCGAGGCTTTTCTTGTGTACAAATCTCTACGTCATTGTCGCATTGATAGTCCGATTACCATTCGACCAGCTTCATATCCTTTATCTGAGTCTGTTGCATGATCAGATATCTTATGGCTTTCCCGTTCCTCAATTTGGATGCCCGAAACTTCAAATGAACCGATAGTTACGTCCTTTAAAACTCGAGTCTTTTCTTGTGTACGAATCTCTACATGATTGTCGAATCGTGAGTCAGATTACCGTTCGATCACCTTCATATCCTTTATCTGAGTTTGTTGCATGATCAGATATCTTATGGCCTTCCAGTTCCTCAATTCTGATGCCCAAAACTTCAAATGTACGGATAGTTACGTCCTTTAAAACTCGATTCTTTTGTTTTGTACGAATCTCTTTATGATTGTCGCACTGTTATTCCGATTACCGTTCGATCAGCTTCATATCCTTTATCTGAGTCTGTTGCATGATCAGATATCTTATGGCTTTCCTATTCCTTAATTCGGATGCCCAAAACTTCAAATGCACCGATAGTTACATCCTTTAAAAGTCGAGTCTTTTCTTGTGTACGAATCTCTATATGATTGTCGCATCGTGAGTCCGATTACCGTTCGATCAACTTCATATCCTTTATCTGACTCTGTAGCATTATCAGATATCTTATGGCCTTCCAGTTCCTCAATTCGGATGCCCACAACTTCAAATGTACCGATTGTTACGTCCTTTAAAACTCGAGTCTTTTTTGTGTACAAATCTATACGTCATTGTCGCATTGATAGTCCGATTACCGTTCGATCAGCTTCATATCCTCTATCTGAGTCTGTTGCATGATCAGATATCTTATGGCTTTCCCGTTCCTCAATTCAGATGCCCGAAACTTCAAATGCACCGATAGTTACGTCCTTTAAAACTCGAGTCTTTTCTTGTGTACAAATCTCTATATGATTGTCGCATCGTGAGTCCGATTACTGTTAGATCAACTTAATATCCTTTATCTGAGTCTGTTGCATGATCAGATATCTTATGGCCTTCCAGTTCCTCAATTCGGATGCCCAAAACTTCAAATGTACCGATTGTTACGTCCTTTAAAACTCGAGTCTTTTCATGTGTACGAATCTCTATATGATTGTCGCATCGTGAGTCCGATAACCGTTCGATCACCTTCATATCCTTTATCTGAGTTTGTTGCATGATCAGATATCTTATGGCCTTCCAGTTCCTCAATTCGGACGCCCTAAACTTCAAATGTACCGATAGTTACGTCCTTTAAAACTCGATTCTTTTCTTGTGTACGAATCTCTATATGATTGTCGCATCGTGAGTCCGATTACAGTTCGATCACCTTCATATCCTTTATCTGAGTCTATTGCATGATCAGATATCTTATGGCCTGCCAGTTCCTCAATTCGGATGCCCAAAACTTCAAATGTACCGATTGTTACGTCCTTTAAAACTCGAGTCTTTTCATGTGTACGAATCTCTATATGATTGTCGCATCGTGAGTCCGATAACCGTTCGATCACCTTCATATCCTTTATCTGAGTTTGTTGCATGATCAGATATCTTATGGCCTTCCAGTTCCTCAATTCGGGTGCCCGAAACTTCAAATGTATCGATAGTTACGTTCTTTAAAACTCGAGACTTTTCTTGTGTACGAATCTCTATATGATTGTCGCATCGTGAGTCCGATTACCGTTCGATCACCTTCATATCCTTTATCTGAGTCTGTTGCATGATCAGATATCTTATGGCCTACCAGTTCCTCAATTCGGATGCCCGAAACTTCAAATGCACCGATAGTTACGTCCTTTAAAACTCGAGTCTTTTCTTGTGTACGAATCTCTATATGATTGTCGCATCGTGAGTCCGATTACCGTTCCTGTTGCATGATCAGATATCTTATGGCCTTCCCGTTCCTCAATTCGGCTGTCCGAAACTTCAAATGTATCGATAGTTACGTCCTTTAAAACTCGAGTCTTTTCTTGGGTACGAATCTCTATATGATTGTCGCATCGTGAGTCTGATTACCGTTCGATCACCTTCATATCCTTTATCTGAGTCTGTTGCATGATCAGATATCTTATGGCCTTCCAGTTCCTCAATTCGGATGCCCAAAACTTCAAATGTACCGATTGTTACGTCCTTTAAAACTCGAGTCTTTTCTTGGGTACGAATCTCTATATGATTGTCGCATCGTGACTCCAATTACCGTTCGATCACCTTCATATCCTTTATCTGAGTCTGTTGCATGATCAGATATCTTATGGCCTTCAAGTTCCTCAATTCGGTTGCCCAAAACTTCAAATGCACCGATAGTTACGTGCTTTAAAACTCGATTCTTTTCTTGTGTACAAATCTCTACGTCATTGTCGCATTGTTAGTCCGATTACCGTTCGATCACCTTCATATCCTTTATCTGAGTCAGTTGCATGATCAGATATCTTATGGCCTTCCAGTTCCTCAATTCGGATGCCCGAAACTTCAAATGCACCGATAGTTACGTCCTTTAAAACTCGAGTCTTTTCTTGTGTACGAATCTCTATATGATTGTCGCATCGTGAGTCCGATTACCGTTCGATCACCTTCATATCCTTTATCTGAGTCTGTTGCATGATCAGATATTTCATGGCCTTCAAGTTCCTCAATTCGGGTGCCCGAAACTTCAAATGTATCGATAGTTACGTCCTTTAAAACTCGATTCTTTTCTTGTGTACAAATCTCTACGTCATTGTCGCATTGTTAGTCCGATTACCGTTCGATCACCTTCATATCCTTTATCTGAGTCTGTTGCATGATCAGATATTTTATGGCTTTCCAGTTCCTCAATTCGGATGCCCGAAACTTCAAATGCACCGATAGTTACGTCCTTTAAGACTCGATTCTTTTCTTGTGTACGAATCTCTATATGATTATCGCATTGTTATTCCGATCACCGTTCGATCAGCTTCATATCCTTTATCTGAGTCTGTTGCATGATCAGATATCCTATGGCCTTCCCTTTCCTCAATTCGGGTGCCCGAAACTTCAAATGTATCGATAGTTACGTTCTTTAAAACTCGAGTCTTTTCTTGTGTACGAATCTCTATATGATTGTCGCATCGTGAGTCCGATTACCGTTCGATCACCTTCATATCCTTTATCTGAGTCTGTTGCATGATCAGATATCTTATGGCCTTCCCGTTCCTCCATTCGGGTGCCCGAAACTTCAAATGTACCGATAGTCACATCCTTTAAAACTCGAGTCTTTTCTTGTGTACGAATCTCTATATGATTGTCGCATTGTTATTCCGATTACCTTTCGATCACCTTCTTATCCTTTATTTGAGATAGTTTCATGATAAGATATCTTATGGCCTTCCTGTTCCTCAATTCGGGTGCCCGAAACTTCAAATGTATCGATAGTTACGTTCTTTAAAACTCGAGTCTTTTCTTGTGTACGAATCTCTATATGATTGTCGCATCGTGAGTCCGATTACCGTTCGATAACCTTCATATCCTTTATCTGGGTCTGTTGCATGATCAGATATCTTCTGGCCATCCAGTTCCACAATTCGGATGCCCAAAACTTCAAATGTACCGATTGATACGTCCTTTAAAACTCGAGTCTTTTCTTGGGTACGAATCTCTATATGATTGTCGCATCGTGAGTCCAATTACCGTTCGATCACCTTCATATCCTTTATCTGAGTCTGTTGCATGATCAGATATCTTATGGCCTTCCAGTTCCTCAATTCGGTTGCCCAAACTTCAAATGTACCGATAGTTAAGTCCTTTAAAGCTCGATTCTTTTCTTGTGTACGAATCTCTATATGATTGTCGCATTGTTATTCCGATTACCGTTCGATCACCTTCATATCCTTTATCTGAGTGTGTTACATGATCAGATATCTTATGGCCTTCCAGTTCCTCAATTCGAATGCCCAAAACTTCAAATGTACCGATAGTTACGTCCTTTAAAACTCGATTCTTTTCTTGTGTACGAATCTCTTTATGATTGTCGCACTGTTATTCCGATTACCGTTCGATCAGCTTCATATCCTTTATCGGAATCTGTTGCATGATCAGATATCTTATGGGTTTCCCATTCCTTAATTCGGATGCCTGAAACTTCAAATGCACCGATAGTTACATCCTTTAAAAGTCGAGTCTTTTCTTGTGTACGAATCTCTATATGATTGTCGCATCGTGAGTCCGATTACCTTTCGATCAACTTCATATCCCTTATCTGAGTCTGTTGCATGATCAGATATCTTATGGCCTTCCCGTTCCTCAATTCGGGTGCCCGAAGCTTCAAATGTATCGATAGTTACGTCCTTTAAAACTCGATTCTTTTCTTGTGCACGAATATCTATATGTTTGTCGCATTGTTATTCCGATCACCGTTCGATCAGCTTCATATCATTTATCTGAGTCTGTTGCATGATCAGATATCTTATGGCTTTCCCGTTCCTCAATTCGGGTGCCCGAAACTTCAAATTTACCAATGGTTACGTCCTTTAAAACTCGTGTCTTTTCTTGTGTACGAATCTCTATATGATTGTCGCATCGTGACTCCGATTACCGTTCGATCACCTTCATATCCTTTATCTGAGTCTGTTGCATGATCAGATATCTTATGACCTTCCCATTCCTCCATTTGGGTGCCCGAAGCTTCAAATGTACCGATAGTCACGTCCTTTACAACTCGATTCTTTTCTCGTCTACGAATCTCTATATGTTTGTCGCATTGTTATTCCGATCACCGTTCGATCAGCTTCATATCCTTTATCTGAGTCTGTTGCATGATCAGATATCCTATGGCCTTCCCTTTCCTCAATTCGAGTGCCCGAAACTTCAAATGTATCGATAGTTACGTTCTTTAAAACTCGAGACTTTTCTTGTGTACGAATCTCTATATGATTGTCGCATCGTGAGTCCGATTACCGTTCGATCACCTTCATATCCTTTATCTGAGTCTGTTGCATGATCAGATATCTTATGGCCTACCAGTTCCTCAATTCGGATGCCCGAAACTTCAAATGCACCGATAGTTACGTCCTTTAAAACTCGAGTCTTTTCTTGTGTACGAATCTCTATATGATTGTCGCATCGTGAGTCCGATTACCGTTCCTGTTGCATGATCAGATATCTTATGGCCTTCCCGTTCCTCAATTCGGCTGTCCGAAACTTCAAATGTATCGATAGTTACGTCCTTTAAAACTCGAGTCTTTTCTTGGGTACGAATCTCTATATGATTGTCGCATCGTGAGTCTGATTACCGTTCGATCACCTTCATATCCTTTATCTGAGTCTGTTGCATGATCAGATATCTTATGGCCTTCCAGTTCCTCAATTCGGATGCCCAAAACTTCAAATGTACCGATTGTTACGTCCTTTAAAACTCGAGTCTTTTCTTGGGTACGAATCTCTATATGATTGTCGCATCGTGACTCCAATTACCGTTCGATCACCTTCATATCCTTTATCTGAGTCTGTTGCATGATCAGATATCTTATGGCCTTCAAGTTCCTCAATTCGGTTGCCCAAAACTTCAAATGCACCGATAGTTACGTGCTTTAAAACTCGATTCTTTTCTTGTGTACAAATCTCTACGTCATTGTCGCATTGTTAGTCCGATTACCGTTCGATCACCTTCATATCCTTTATCTGAGTCAGTTGCATGATCAGATATCTTATGGCCTTCCAGTTCCTCAATTCGGATGCCCGAAACTTCAAATGCACCGATAGTTACGTCCTTTAAAACTCGAGTCTTTTCTTGTGTACGAATCTCTATATGATTGTCGCATCGTGAGTCCGATTACCGTTCGATCACCTTCATATCCTTTATCTGAGTCTGTTGCATGATCAGATATTTCATGGCCTTCAAGTTCCTCAATTCGGGTGCCCGAAACTTCAAATGTATCGATAGTTACGTCCTTTAAAACTCGATTCTTTTCTTGTGTACAAATCTCTACGTCATTGTCGCATTGTTAGTCCGATTACCGTTCGATCACCTTCATATCCTTTATCTGAGTCTGTTGCATGATCAGATATTTTATGGCTTTCCAGTTCCTCAATTCGGATGCCCGAAACTTCAAATGCACCGATAGTTACGTCCTTTAAGACTCGATTCTTTTCTTGTGTACGAATCTCTATATGATTATCGCATTGTTATTCCGATCACCGTTCGATCAGCTTCATATCCTTTATCTGAGTCTGTTGCATGATCAGATATCCTATGGCCTTCCCTTTCCTCAATTCGGGTGCCCGAAACTTCAAATGTATCGATAGTTACGTTCTTTAAAACTCGAGTCTTTTCTTGTGTACGAATCTCTATATGATTGTCGCATCGTGAGTCCGATTACCGTTCGATCACCTTCATATCCTTTATCTGAGTCTGTTGCATGATCAGATATCTTATGGCCTTCCCGTTCCTCCATTCGGGTGCCCGAAACTTCAAATGTACCGATAGTCACATCCTTTAAAACTCGAGTCTTTTCTTGTGTACGAATCTCTATATGATTGTCGCATTGTTATTCCGATTACCTTTCGATCACCTTCTTATCCTTTATTTGAGATAGTTTCATGATAAGATATCTTATGGCCTTCCTGTTCCTCAATTCGGGTGCCCGAAACTTCAAATGTATCGATAGTTACGTTCTTTAAAACTCGAGTCTTTTCTTGTGTACGAATCTCTATATGATTGTCGCATCGTGAGTCCGATTACCGTTCGATAACCTTCATATCCTTTATCTGGGTCTGTTGCATGATCAGATATCTTCTGGCCATCCAGTTCCACAATTCGGATGCCCAAAACTTCAAATGTACCGATTGATACGTCCTTTAAAACTCGAGTCTTTTCTTGGGTACGAATCTCTATATGATTGTCGCATCGTGAGTCCAATTACCGTTCGATCACCTTCATATCCTTTATCTGAGTCTGTTGCATGATCAGATATCTTATGGCCTTCCAGTTCCTCAATTCGGTTGCCCAAACTTCAAATGTACCGATAGTTAAGTCCTTTAAAGCTCGATTCTTTTCTTGTGTACGAATCTCTATATGATTGTCGCATTGTTATTCCGATTACCGTTCGATCACCTTCATATCCTTTATCTGAGTGTGTTACATGATCAGATATCTTATGGCCTTCCAGTTCCTCAATTCGAATGCCCAAAACTTCAAATGTACCGATAGTTACGTCCTTTAAAACTCGATTCTTTTCTTGTGTACGAATCTCTTTATGATTGTCGCACTGTTATTCCGATTACCGTTCGATCAGCTTCATATCCTTTATCGGAATCTGTTGCATGATCAGATATCTTATGGGTTTCCCATTCCTTAATTCGGATGCCTGAAACTTCAAATGCACCGATAGTTACATCCTTTAAAAGTCGAGTCTTTTCTTGTGTACGAATCTCTATATGATTGTCGCATCGTGAGTCCGATTACCTTTCGATCAACTTCATATCCCTTATCTGAGTCTGTAGCATGATCAGATATCTTATGGCTTTCCCGTTCCTCAATTCGGATGCCCGAAACCTCAAATGTACCGATAGTTACGTCCTTTAAAACTCGATTATTTTCTTGTGTACGAATCTCTATATGACTGTCGCACTGTTATTCCGATTACCGTTCGATCAGCTTCATATCCTTTATCTGAGTCTGTTGCATGATCAGATATCTTATGGTCTTCAAGTTCCTCAATTCGGATGCCCAAAACTTCAAATGTACCGATTGTTACGACCTTTAAAACTCGAGGCTTTTCTTGTGTACAAATCTCTACGTCATTGTCGCATTGATAGTCCGATTACCATTCGACCAGCTTCATATCCTTTATCTGAGTCTGTTGCATGATCAGATATCTTATGGCTTTCCCGTTCCTCAATTTGGATGCCCGAAACTTCAAATGCACCGATAGTTACGTCCTTTAAAACTCGAGTCTTTTCTTGTGTACGAATCTCTATATGATTGTCGCATCGTGAGTCAGATTACCGTTCGATCACCTTCATATCCTTTATCTGAGTTTGTTGCATGATCAGATATCTTATGGCCTTCCAGTTCCTCAATTCTGATGCCCAAAACTTCAAATGTACCGATAGTTACGTCCTTTAAAACTCGATTCTTTTGTTTTGTACGAATCTCTTTATGATTGTCGCACTGTTATTGCGATTACCGTTCGATCAGCTTCATATCCTTTATCTGAGTCTGTTGCATGATCAGATATCTTATGGCTTTCCCATTCCTAAATTCGGATGCCCGAAACTTCAAATGCACCGATAGTTACATCCTTTAAAAGTCGAGTCTTTTCTTGTGTACGAATCTCTATATGATTGTCGCATCGTGAGTCCGATTACCGTTCGATAAACTTCATATCCTTTATCTGACTCTGTAGCATTATCAGATATCTTATGGCCTTCCAGTTCCTCAATTCGGATGCCCAAAACATCAAATGTACGGATTGTTATGTCCTTTAAAACTCGAGTCTTTTCTTGTGTACAAATCTATACGTCATTGTCGCATTGATAGTTCGATTACCGTTCGATCAGCTTCATATCCTCTATCTGAGTCTGTTGCATGATCAGATATCTTATGGCTTTCCCGTTCCTCAATTCAGATGCCCGAAACTTCCAATGCACCGATAGTTACGTCCTTTAAAACTCGAGTCTTTTCTTGAGTACAAATCTCTATATGATTGTCGCATCGTGAGTCCGATTACTGTTAGATCAACTTAATATCCTTTATCTGAGTCTGTTGCATGATCAGATATCTTATGGCCTTCCAGTTCCTCAATTCGGATGCCCAAAACTTCAAATGTACTGATTGTTACGTCCTTTAAAACTCGAGTCTTTTCTTGTGTACGAATCTCTATATGATTGTCGCATCGTGAGTCCGATAACCGTTCGATCACCTTCATATCCTTTATCTGGGTTTGTTGCATGATCAGATATCTTATGGCCTTCCAGTTCCTCAATTCGGATGCCCTAAACTTCAAATGTACCGATAATTACGTCCTTTAAAACTCGATTCTTTTCTTGTGTACGAATCTCTATATGATTGTCGCATCGTGAGTCCGATTACAGTTCGATCACCTTCATATCCTTTATCTGAGTCTGTTGCATGATCAGATATCTTATGGCCTGCCAGTTCCTCAATTCGGGTGCCCAAAAATTCAAATGCACCGATAGTTACGTCCTTTAAAACTCGAGTCTTTTCTTGTGTACGAATCTCTATATGATTGTCGCGTCGTGAGTCCGATTACCGTTCGATCACCTTCATATCCTTTATCTGAGTCTGTTGCATGATCGGATATCTTATGGCCTTCCAGTTCCTCAATTCGGATGCCCAAAACTTCAAATGTACCGATAGTTACGTCCTTTAAAACTCGATTCTTTTCTTGTGTACGAATCTCTATATGATTGTCGCATTGTTATCCCGATTACCGTTCAATCAGCTTCATATCCTTTATCTGAGTCTGTTGCAAGATAAAGGATAGTTCCTCAATTACCGATAGTTACGTCCTTTAAAACTCGAGTCTTTTCTTGAGTACAAATCTCTATATGATTGTCGCATCGTGAGTCCGATTACTGTTAGATCAACTTAATATCCTTTATCTGAGTCTGTTGCATGATCAGATATCTTATGGCCTTCCAGTTCCTCAATTCGGATGCCCAAAACTTCAAATGTACTGATTGTTACGTCCTTTAAAACTCGAGTCTTTTCTTGTGTACGAATCTCTATATGATTGTCGCATCGTGAGTCCGATAACCGTTCGATCACCTTCATATCCTTTATCTGGGTTTGTTGCATGATCAGATATCTTATGGCCTTCCAGTTCCTCAATTCGGATGCCCTAAACTTCAAATGTACCGATAATTACGTCCTTTAAAACTCGATTCTTTTCTTGTGTACGAATCTCTATATGATTGTCGCATCGTGAGTCCGATTACAGTTCGATCACCTTCATATCCTTTATCTGAGTCTGTTGCATGATCAGATATCTTATGGCCTGCCAGTTCCTCAATTCGGGTGCCCAAAAATTCAAATGCACCGATAGTTACGTCCTTTAAAACTCGAGTCTTTTCTTGTGTACGAATCTCTATATGATTGTCGCGTCGTGAGTCCGATTACCGTTCGATCACCTTCATATCCTTTATCTGAGTCTGTTGCATGATCGGATATCTTATGGCCTTCCAGTTCCTCAATTCGGATGCCCAAAACTTCAAATGTACCGATAGTTACGTCCTTTAAAACTCGATTCTTTTCTTGTGTACGAATCTCTATATGATTGTCGCATTGTTATCCCGATTACCGTTCAATCAGCTTCATATCCTTTATCTGAGTCTGTTGCAAGATTAGATGTCTTATGGCTTTCCCGTTCCTCAATTCGGATGCCCGAAACTTCAAATGCACCGATAGTTACGTCCTTTAAAACTCGAGTCTTTTCTTGGGTGCATTTGAAGTTTCGCCATTACCGTTCGATCGCCTTCATATCCTTTATCTGAGTCTATTGCATGATTAGATATCTTATGGCTGTCCCGTTCCTCAATTCAGATGCCCGAAACTTCAAATGCACCGATAGTTACGTCCTTTAAAACTCGAGTCTTTTCTTGTGTACAAATCTCTATATGATTGTCGCATCGTGAGTCCGATTACTGTTAGATCAACTTAATATCCTTTATCTGAGTCTGTTGCATGATCGGATATCTTATGGCCTTCCAGTTCCTCAATTCGGATGCCCAAAACTTCAAATGTACCGATTGTTACGTCCTTTAAAACTCGAGTCTTTTCTTGTGTACAAATCTCTATATGATTGTCGCATCGTGAGTCCGATAACCGTTCGATCACCTTCATATCCTTTATCTGAGTTTGTTGCATGATCAGATATCTTATGGCCTTCCAGTTCCTCAATTCGGATGCCCTAAACTTCAAATGTACCGATAGTTACGTCCTTTAAAACTCGATTCTTTTCTTGTGTACGAATCTCTATATGATTGTCGCATCGTGAGTCCGATTACAGTTCGATCACCTTCATATCCTTTATCTGAGTCTGTTGCATGATCAGATATCTTATGGCCTGCCAGTTCCTCAATTCGGATGCCCAAAAATTCAAATGCACCGATAGTTACGTCCTTTAAAACTCGAGTCTTTTCTTGTGTACGAATCTCTATATGTTTGTCGCGTCGTGAGTCCGATTACCGTTCGATCACCTTCATATCCTTTATCTGAGTCTGTTGCATGATCGGATATCTTATGGCCTTCCAGTTCCTCAATTCGGATGCCCAAAACTTCAAATGTACCGATAGTTACGTCCTTTAAACCTCGATTCTTTTCTTGTGTATGAATCTCTATATGATTTTCGCATCGTGAGTCCCATTACCGTTCGATCACCTTCATATACTTTATCTGAGTCTGTTGCATGATTAGATATCTTATGGTCTTCAAGTTCCTCAATTCGGATGCCCAAAACATCAAATGTACCGATTGTTACGACCTTTAAAACTCGAGGCTTTTCTTGTGTACAAATCTCTACGTCATTGTCGCATTGATAGTCCGATTACCATTCGACCAGCTTCATATCCTTTATCTGAGTCTGTTGCATGATCAGATATCTTATGGCTTTCCCGTTCCTCAATTTGGATGCCCGAAACTTCAAATGAACCGATAGTTACGTCCTTTAAAACTCGAGTCTTTTCTTGTGTACGAATCTCTACATGATTGTCGAATCGTGAGTCAGATTACCGTTCGATCACCTTCATATCCTTTATCTGAGTTTGTTGCATGATCAGATATCTTATGGCCTTCCAGTTCCTCAATTCTGATGCCCAAAACTTCAAATGTACGGATAGTTACGTCCTTTAAAACTCGATTCTTTTGTTTTGTACGAATCTCTTTATGATTGTCGCACTGTTATTCCGATTACCGTTCGATCAGCTTCATATCCTTTATCTGAGTCTGTTGCATGATCAGATATCTTATGGCTTTCCTATTCCTTAATTCGGATGCCCAAAACTTCAAATGCACCGATAGTTACATCCTTTAAAAGTCGAGTCTTTTCTTGTGTACGAATCTCTATATGATTGTCGCATCGTGAGTCCGATTACCGTTCGATCAACTTCATATCCTTTATCTGACTCTGTAGCATTATCAGATATCTTATGGCCTTCCAGTTCCTCAATTCGGATGCCCAAAACTTCAAATGTACCGATTGTTACGTCCTTTAAAACTCGAGTCTTTTTTGTGTACAAATCTATACGTCATTGTCGCATTGATAGTCCGATTACCGTTCGATCAGCTTCATATCCTCTATCTGAGTCTGTTGCATGATCAGATATCTTATGGCTTTCCCGTTCCTCAATTCAGATGCCCGAAACTTCAAATGCACCGATAGTTACGTCCTTTAAAACTCGAGTCTTTTCTTGTGTACAAATCTCTATATGATTGTCGCATCGTGAGTCCGATTACTGTTAGATCAACTTAATATCCTTTATCTGAGTCTGTTGCATGATCAGATATCTTATGGCCTTCCAGTTCCTCAATTCGGATGCCCAAAACTTCAAATGTACCGATTGTTACGTCCTTTAAAACTCGAGTCTTTTCATGTGTACGAATCTCTATATGATTGTCGCATCGTGAGTCCGATAACCGTTCGATCACCTTCATATCCTTTATCTGAGTTTGTTGCATGATCAGATATCTTATGGCCTTCCAGTTCCTCAATTCGGACGCCCTAAACTTCAAATGTACCAATAGTTACGTCCTTTAAAACTCGATTCTTTTCTTGTGTACGAATCTCTATATGATTGTCGCATCGTGAGTCCGATTACAGTTCGATCACCTTCATATCCTTTATCTGAGTCTATTGCATGATCAGATATCTTATGGCCTGCCAGTTCCTCAATTCGGATGCCCAAAAATTCAAATGCACCGATAGTTACGTCCTTTATAACTCGAGTCTTTTCTTGTGTACGAATCTCTATATGATTGTCGCGTCGTGAGTCCGATTACCGTTCGATCACCTTCATATCCTTTATCTGAGTCTGTTGCATGATCGGATATCTTATGGCCTTCCAGTTCCTCAATTCGGATGCCCAAAACTTCAAATGTACCGATAGTTAAGTCCTTTAAAACTCGATTCTTTTCTTGTGTACGAATCTCTATATGATTGTCGCATTGTTATCCCGATTACCGTTCAATCAGCTTCATATCCTTTATCTGAGTCTGTTGCAAGATTAGTTATCTTATGGCTTTCCCGTTCCTCAATTCGGATGCCCGAAACTTCAAATGCACCGATAGTTACGTCCTTTAAAACTCGAGTCTTTTCTTGGGTATGAATCTCTATATGATTTTCGCATCGTGAGTCCCATTACCGTTCGATCAACTTCATATACTTTATCTGAGTCTGTTGCATGATCAGATATCTTATGGCCTTCTCGTTCCTCAATTCGGGTGCCCGAAACTTCAAATGTATCGATAGTTACGTCCTTTAAACCTCGATTCTTTTCTTGTGTACGAATCTCTATATGATTGTCGCATCGTGAGTCCGGTTACAGTTCGATCACCTTCATATCCTTTATCTGAGTCGAATGCATGATCAGATATCATATGGCCTTCCAGTTCCTCAATTCGGATGCCCAAAAATTCAAATGCACCGATAGTTACGTCCTTTAAAACTTAAGTCTTTTCTTGTGTACGAATCTCTATATGATTGTCGCATCGTGAGTCCCATTACCGTTCGATCACCTTCATATCCTTTATCTGAGTCTGTTGCAAGATTAGATATCTTATGGCTTTCCCGTTCCTCAATTCGGATGCCCGAAACCTCAAATGTACCGATAGTTACGTCCTTTAAAACTCGATTCTTTTCTTGTGTATGAATCTCTATATGATTGTCGCACTGTTATTCCGATTACCGTTCGATGAGCTTCATTTCCTTTATCTGATCTGTTGCATGATCAGATATCTTATGGCTTTCCCGTTCCTTAATTCGGATGCCCAAAACTTCAAATGCACCGATAGTTACGTCCTTTAAAACTCGAGTCTTTTATTGTCTACGAATCTCTATATGATTGTCGCATCGTGAGTCCGATTACCGTTCGATCAACTTCATATCCTTTATCTGAGTCTGTTGCATGATCAGATATCTTATGGTCTTCAAGTTCCTCAATTCGGATGCCCAAAACTTCAAATGTACCGATTGTTACGTCCTTTAAAACTCGAGGCTTTTCTTGTGTACAAATATCTACGTCACTATCGCATTGTTAGTCCGATTACCATTCGATCAGCTTCATATCCTTTATCTGAGTCTGTTGCATGATCAGATATCTTATGGCTTTCCCGTTCCTTAATTCGGATGCCCGAAACTTCAAATGCACCGATAGTTACGTCCTTTAAAACTTGAGTCTTTTATTGTCTACGAATCTCTATATGATTGTCGCATCGTGAGTCCGATTACCGTTCGATCACCTTCATATCCTTTATCTGAGTCTGTTGCATGATCAGATATCTTTTGCCCTTCTATTTCCTCAATTCGGATGCCCAAAACTTCAAATATACCGATTATTACGTCCTTTAGAACTCGAGTCTTTTCTTGTGTACGAATCTCTATATGATTGTCGCATTGTGAGTCCCATTACCGTTCGATCACCTTCATATCCTTTATCAGAGTCTGTTGCATGATCAGATATCTTCTGGCCTTCCAGTTCCTCCTTTCGGATGCCCAAAACTTCAAATGTACCGATAGTTACGTCCTTTAAAACTCGAATCTTTTCTTGTGTACGAATCTCTATATGATTGTCGCATCGTGAGTCCGATTACCGTTCGATCAACTTCATATCCTTTATCTGAGTCTGTTGCATGATCAGATATCTTATGGCCTTCCAGTTCCTCAATTCGGATGCCCAAAACTTCAAATGTACGGATTTTTACGTCCTTTAAAACTCGAGTCTTTTCTAGTGTACAAATCTCTACGTCATTGTCGCATTGTTAGTCCGATTACCTTTCGATCAGCTTCATATCCTTTATCTGAGTCTGTTGCATGATCAGATATCTTATGGCTTTCCCGTTCGTCAATTCAGATGCCCGAAACTTCAAATTCACCGATAGTTACGTCCTTTAAAACTCGAGACTTTTCTTGTGTACGAATCTCTATATGATTGTCGCATCGTGAGTCCGATTACCGTTCGATCACCTTCATATCCTTTATCTGAGGCTGTTGCATGATCAGATATCTTATGGCCTACCAGTTCCTCAATTCGGATGCCAAAACTTCAAATGTACCGATTGTTACGTCCTTTAAAACTCGAGTATTTTGTTGTGTACGAATCTCTTTGTGATTGTCGCATCGTGAGTCCGATTACCTTTCGATCTGCTTCATATCCTTTATCTGAGTCTGTTGCATGATCAGATATCTTATGGCTTTCCCGTTCCTCAATTCGGATGCCCGAAACTTCAAATGCAACGATAGTTACGTCCTTTAAAACTCGAGTCTTTTCTTATGTACGAATCTCTATATGATTGTCGCATCGTGAGTCCGATTACCGTTCGATCAATTTCATATCCTTTATCTGAGTCTGTAGCATGATCAGATATCTTATGGCCTTCCAGTTCCTCAATTCGGATGCCCAAAACTTCAAATGTACCGATTGTTACGTCCTTTAAAACTCGAGTCTTTTGTTGTGTACGAATCTCTATGTGATTGTCGCATCGTGAGTCCGATTACCTTTCAATCAACTTCATATATTTTATCTGAGTCTATTGCTTGATCAGATATCTTATGGGTTTCCCGTTCCTCAATTCAGATGCCCGAAACTTCAAATTCACCGATAGTTAGGTCCTTTAAAACTCGAGTCTTTTCTTGTGTACGAATCTCTATATGATTGTCGCATCGTGAGTCCGATTACCGTTCCATCACCTTCATATCCTTTATCTGAGTCTGTTGCATGATCAGATATCTTATGGCCTACCAGTTCCTCAATTCGGATGCCCAAAACTTAAAATGTACCGATTGTTACGTCCTTTAAAACTCGAGTCTTTTGTTGTGTTTGAATCTCTATGTGATTGTCGCATCGTGAGTTCGATTACCTTTCGATCAGCTTCATATCCTTTATCTGAGTCTGTTGCATGATCAGATATCTTATGGCTTTCCCGTTCCTCAATTCGGATGCCCGAAACTTCAAATGCACCGATAGTTACGTCCTTTAAAACTCGAGTCTTTTGTTGTGTACGAATCGCTATGTGATTGTCGCATCGTGAGTCCGATTACCTTTCGATCAGCTTCATATCCTTTATTTGAGTCTGATGCATGATCAGATATCTTATGGCTTTCCCGTTCCTCAATTCGGATGCCCGAAACTTCAAATGCACCGATAGTTACGTTCTTTAAAACTCGAGTCTTTTCTTGTGTACGAATCTCTATATGATTGTCGCATCGTGAGTCCGATTACCGTTCGATCACCTTCATATCCTTTATCTGAGTCTGTTGCATGATCAGATATCTTATGGCCTACTAGTTCCTCAATTCGGATGCCCAAAACTTAAAATGTACTGATTGTTACGTCCTTTAAAACTCGAGTCTTTTGTTGTGTACGAATTTCTATGTGATTGTCGCATCGTGAGTCCGATTTCCTTTCGATCAACTTCATATCCTTAATCTGAGTCTGTTGCATGATCAGATATCTTATGGCATTCCCGTTCCTCAATTCGGATGCCCGAAACTTCAAATGCACCGATAGTTACGTCCTTTAAAACTCGAGTTTTTTCTTGTGTACTAATCTCTTTATGATTGTCGCATCGTGAGTCCGATTACCGTTCGATCACCTTCGTATCCTCTATCTGAGTCTGTTGCATGATCAGATATCTTATGGCCCTCCAGTTCCTCAATTCGGATGCCCAAAACTTCAAATGTACCGATAGTTATGTCCTTTAAAACTCGAGTCTTTTATTGTCTACGAATCTCTATATGATTGTCGCATCATGAGTCCGATTACCTTTCGATCAGCTTCATATCCTTTATCTGAGTCTGTTGCATGATCAGATATCTTATGGCTTTCCCGTTCCTCAATTCGGATGCCCGAAACTTCAAATGCACCGATAGTTACGTCCTTTAAAACTCGAGTCTTTTGTTGTGTACGAATCTCTATATGACTGTCGCAGTGTTATTCTGATTACCGTTAGATCAGCTTCATATCCTTTATTTGAGTCTGTTGCATGATTAGATATCTTATGGCTTTCCCGTTCCTCAATTCGGATGCCCGAAACTTCAAATGCACCGAGAGTTACGTCCTTTAAAACTCGAGTCTTTTCTTGTGTACGAATCTCTATATGATTGTCGCATCGTGAGTCCGATTACCGTTCGATCAACTTCATATCCTTTATCTGAGTCTGTAGGATGATCAGATATCTTATGGCCTTCCAGTTCCTCAATTCGGATGCCCAAAACTTCAAATGTACCGATTGTTACGTCCTTTAAAACTCGAGTCTTTTCTTGTGTACAAATCTCTACGTCATTGTCGCATTGTTAGTCCGGTTACCATTCGATCAGCCTCATATCCTTTATCTGAGTCTGTTGCATGATCAGATATCTAATGGCTTTCCCGTTCCTCAATTCAGATGCCCGAAACTTCAAATTCACCGATAGTTACGTCCTTTAAAACTCGAGTCTTTTCTTGTGAACGAATCTCTATATGATTGTCGCATCGTGATTCCGATTACCGTTCGATCACCTTCATATCCTTTATCTGAGTCTGTTGCATGCTCAGATATCTTATGGCCTACTAGTTCCTCAATTCGGATGCCCAAAACTTAAAATGTACCGATTGTTACGTCCTTTAAAACTCGAGTCTTTTGTTGTGTACGAATCTCTATGTGATTGTCGCATCGTGAGTCCGATTACCTTTCAATCAGCTTCATATCCTTTATCTGAGTATGTTGCATGATCAGATATCTTATGGCTTTCCCGTTCCTCAATTCGGATGCCCGAAACTTTAAATGCACCGATAGTTACATCCTTTAAAACTCGAGTCTTTTCTTATGTACTAATCTCTTTATGATTGTCGCATCGTGAGTCCGATTACCGTTCGATCACCTTCGTATCCTCTATCTGAGTCTGTTGCATGATCAGATATCTTATGGCTTTCCCGTTCCTCAATTCAGATCCCCGAAACTTCAAATTCACCGATAGTTACGTCCTTTAAAACTCGAGTCTTTCTTGTGTACGAATCTCTATATGATTGTCGCATCGTGAGTCCGATTACCGTTCGATCACCTTCATATCCTTTATCTGAGTCTGTTGCATGATCAGATATCTTATGGCCTACCAGTTCCTCAATTCGGATGCCCAAAACTTCAAATGTACCGATTGTTACGTCCTTTAAAACTCGAGTCTTTTCATGTGTACAAATCTCTACGTCATTGTCGCATTGTTAGTCCGGTTACCGTTCGATCAGCCTCATATCCTTTATCTGAGTCTGTTGCATGATCAGATATCTTATGGCTTTCCCGTTCCTCAATTCAGATGCCCGAAACTTCAAATTCACCGATAGTTACGTCCTTTAAAACTCGAGTCTTTTCTTGTGTACGAATCTCTATATGATTGTCGCATCGTGAGTCCGATTACCGTTTGATCACCTTCATATCCTTTATCTGAGTATGTTGCATAATCAGATATCTTATGGCCTACCAGTTCCTCAATTCGGATGCCCAAAACTTAAAATGTACCGATTGTTACGTACTTTAAAACTCGAGTCTTTTGTTGTGTACGAATCTCTATGTGATTGTCGCATCGTGAGTCCGATTACCTTTCGATCAGCTTCATATCCTTTATCTGAGTCTGTTGCATGATCAGATATCTTATGGCCTTCCCGTTCCTCAATTCGGATGCCTGAAACTTCAAATGCACCGATAGTAACGTCCTTTAAAACTCGTGTCTTTTCTTATGTACTAATCTCTTTATGATTGTCGCATCGTGAGTCCGATTACCGTTCGATCTCCTTCATATCCTCTATCTGAGTCTGTTGCATGATCAGATATCTTATAGCTTTCCCGTTCCTCAATTCGGATGCCCGAAACTTCAAATTCACCGATAGTCACGTCCTTTAAAACTCGAGTCTTTCTTGTGTACGAATCTCTATATGATTGTCGCATCGTGAGTCCGATTACCGTTCGATCACCTTCATATCCTTTATCTGAGTCTGTTGCATGATCAGATATCTTATGGCCTACCAGTTCCTCAATTCGGATGCCCAAATCTTAAAATGTACCGATTGTTACGTCCTTTAAAACTCGAGTCTTTTGTTGTGTACGAATCTCTTTGTGATTGTCGCATCGTGAGTCCGATTACCTTTCGATCAGCTTCATATCCTTTATCTGAGTCTGTTGCATGATCAGATATCTTATGGCTTTCCCGTTCCTCAATTCGGATGCCCGAAACTTCAAATGCACCGATAGTAACGTCCTTTAAAACTCGAGTCTTTTGTTGTGTACGAATCTCTATGTGATTGTCGCATCGTGAGTCCGATTACCTTTTGATCAGCTTCATATCCTTTATCTGAGTCTGATGCATGATTAAATATCTTATGGCTTTCCCGTTCCTCAATTCGGATGCCCGAAACTTCAAATGCACCGATAGTTACGTCCTTTAAAACTCGAATCTTTTCTTGTGTACTAATCTCTTTATGATTGTCGCATCGTGAGTCCGATTACCGTTCGATCACCTTCGTATCCTTTATCTGAGTCTGTTGCATGATCAGATATCTTATGGCCTTCCAGTTCCTCAATTCGGATGCCCAAAACTTCAAATGTACCGATAGTTACGTCCATTAAAACTCGAGTCTTTTCTTGTGTACGAATCTCTATATGATTGTCGCATCGTGAGTCTGATTACCGTTCGATCACCTTCATATCCTTTATCTGAGTCTATTGCATGATCAGATATCTTATGGTCTTCCAGTTCCTCAATTCGGATGCCCAAAACTTCAAATGTACCGATTGTTACGTCCTTTGAAACTCGAGTCTTTTCTTGTGTACGAATCTCTATATGATTGTCGCATCGTGAGTCCGATTACCGTTCGATCACCTTCATATTCCTTATCTGAGTTTGTTGCATGATCTGATATCTCCTGGCCTTCTAATTCCTCAATTCGGATGCCCAAAACTTCAAATGTACCGATAGTTACGTCCTTTAAAACTCGATTCTTTTCGTGTTTACGAATCTCTATATGATTGTCGCACTATTATTCCGATTACCGTTCGATCATCTTCATATCATTTATCGGAGTCTGTTGCATGATCAGATATCTTATGCCTTTCCCGTTCCTTAATTCGGATGCCCAAAACTTCAAATGCACCGATAGTTACGTCCTTTAAAACTCGAGTCTTTTCTTGTGTACGAATCTCTATATGATTATCGCATCGTGAGTCCGATTTCCGTTCAATCACCTTCATATCCTTTATCTGAGTCTGTTGCATGATCAGATGTCTTATGGCTTTCCGTTCCTCAATTCAGATGCCCGAAACTTCAAATTCACCGATAGTTATGTCCTTTAAAACTAGAGTCTTTTCTTGTGTACGAATCTCTATATGATTGTCGCATCGTGAGTCCGATTACCGTTCAATAACCTTCATATCCTTTATCTGAGTGTGTTGCATGATCAGATATCTTATGGCCTTCCAGTTCCTCAATTCGGATGCCCAAAAATTCAAATGCACCGATAGTTACGTCCATTAAAACTCGATTCTTTTCTTGTGTACGAATCTCTATATGACTGTCGCACTGTTATTCCGATTACCGTTCGATCACCTTCATATCCTCTATCTGAGTCTGTTGCATGATCAGATATCTTATGGCTTTCCGGTTCCTCAATTCGGATGCCCGAAACTTCAAATGCACCGATAGTTACGTCCTTTAAAACTCGAGTCTTTTCTTGTGTACGAATCTCTATATGATTGTCGCATCGTGAGTCCGATTACCGTTCGATCAACTTCATATCCTTTTTCTGAGTCTGTAGCATGATCAGATATCTTATGGCCTTCCAGTTCCTCAATTCGGATACCCAAAACTTCAAATGTACCGATTGTTACGTCCTTTAAAACTCGAGTCTTTTCTTGTGTACAAATCTCTACGTCATTGTCGCATTGTTAGTCCGATTACCGTTCGATCAGCTTCATATCCTTTTTCTGAGTCTGTAGCATGATCAGATATCCTATGGCCTTCCAGTTCCTCAATTCGGATGCCCTAAACTTCAAATGTACCGATTATTACGTCCTTTAAACTCGAGTCTTTTCTTGTGTAAAAATCTCTACGTCATTGTCGCATCGTGAGTCCGATTACCGTTGATCACCTTCGTATCCTTTATCTGAGTCTGTTGCATGATCAGATATCTTATGACCTTCCAGTTCCTCAATTCGGATGCCAAAAAATTCAAAGGCACCGATAGTTACGTCCATTAAAACTCGATTATTTTCTTGTGTACGAATCTCTATATGACTGTCGCACTGTTATTCTGATTACCGTTCGATCAGCTTCATATCCTTTATTTGAGTGTGTTGCATGATCAGATATCTTATGGCTTTCCCACTCCTCAATTCGGATGCCCAAAACTTCAAATGCACCGATAGTTTTTTTTAGAAAAAGGGGAAAACCCCGGCAAACATTTATTGATTAATAAGAAGTACAAGACAAAGACTAACCCAGACCCGGGACATAGACCCAAGATCTTAAGTTAGCCCAAAAAGAAATAAACAAGAACAAAAATAAAGCTAACACTAAACAACTGGGCCAGCCTAAACAGAAAAATCTAAGCCCAACAAAAATATTAAAAGTCCAACAAAGGCTACCCACATAGACCAAAAATAAACAGGCATACTCCACGGCCCAACTATAAGCCCACCATCGACCAATGCTCCAGCCCACTTCATCCACTTTACCCCAGTCTTCAACATAGCAGCCCATCTTGAAACCATACAGCCTACGGCCCACGGACAATCCCAGCAATACACCCATATACCTCACAAGCCCATTTCTAACCAACTTGCAGCCCATCCCGATAAAAAGTCCATGACCAAAAAACCAATTCTGCACCAGCCCAGTCCACCCCGCAATCCCCTTCCTTAAAGCCCGAACTGTCCAGTAAATAAGTATAGTCCAGCCCAAAAAATCATAACACCCTTGATCCATAGACACTCTAACATGCTTAAGCTTCCGTTTAACACAATCCAATCCACACTCATATCCCATCATAAAAAACAAACATTCCCTACTCCATGTACTCAATGTTCCATCAGCATACACATCTTCAAAAGGCCCATAAACCTCCCAAATAAACCTCCATCTAATGAGGATTAAAACCCCTGTCCATCCATAACTGAGATTATCCACCCAAAAACTATATGAGACCTTCCAAAACCTCCACACACTGTTTTGAAAGAGCAATTGAGAGAGGTTCTCAACTGCTATCATAGGAATAAAATTCATCTTGAGCACTCTAAAAGCACACACCATACTAACAAAAGACTCAAATTGAACCATTCCTATAATGTCACATATAAACCATAGTAATACAGAAAGGCCTTTGAGTTTAGTACAAGGTAAAAAACACAAAGACAGCTTGTTTTGAGACAAAGCTGAAACTAGATGGTGCCAAAAGAGCCTGCAAACTTTAAAAACTTCCATCAGAGTAATGGCATTACTAGACTCTTTCACACCACTAATTCCCTTCTTAACTACAAAACTCAGACCTCCCAAATCCCAGAGCACATACCTGAGCCACTTCTGTTTCTGAATAACCACTATGAAGCATGACCTTCTATACCAGAAATTAACCCAATCCTTCCTTTTGCTCATATTAATACCTTCCATCACAAACCTGCACATCTTGGAAGTAAGATCAACCAGCTTCTCAAACTCACAGAACCAACCTTCCCAGGTCCAAAGCAATATATAACACAACCATACGCTGTTCCACTTTCCCAGCCACCCACTCTGTCTCCTCCTTTTAATAAAGATAATGCTATCCCTGCTGCTTAACCCTGTATACCAACCATTGTAACCTTTCCTAGCATATCCAGCATCCCCACTGACTTGATTGTTAACAAATATCACTCCCATAATAGCTCCAGCCACCAATCTACTTATCACATCAACCCAGCCCATAGTAACCAGCCCAAGACAAGTCCCAAGTAGGACTGACTCAATAGACTCAAGACTCCAAAAGCAAGAAAAAAGGTTTAGAAAGAATACCAAAATAATGCATTGGGTTTCTATGCTGCTGTACAGATCTAGAAAATAAAAATAGAACCAGAGAAATAATGTCCTACTAACAGCAGCATAGTCCATCCTTATGTCTCCCAGTTGAACACACTCCCAGTGTTTGTACAAACCTAAAAACCCCTTAACAAACGCAGAACTGGACCAGAGTGTCAAAGATGGACCAAATTCTCTGGCCAGTGATCTTTCCCATATATGTATAATATTCCCACCCTCCCTGACCCAATGACAAATAACACAGGAATAGAGAAAGAAATGAATCCAGATATCTACCCAACGTATTTTAAGTGTCCACCAAACTCCTTGCTCCCATAAAGACCCACCCCCCCTGGGCAAGTGCCCAAAAAAGAACTCACACAGGCTATATACACCAAAAAACTCACACAAATGAATATGGTTCCTATGCCACTTCCAAGTGCTAGAAAATGCAAAATTTGAGGGGGTGAGGAATAATGTCCTAAGGACAGTGGCATAGTTCCTCCTTATCTCTCCAGGTTGAATGCAAACCTCCTGCATAATACATCCTAAAATCCACCAGGCTGGGGTAAGAGCAAACCATATAGTAAAAATTGTACTATTATGGCTGCAATGTCCTAAACTCCTATGGTTTAAACACAAAGGAAGCCACACAGGTGTATGAAAGACACACCATAATATCATGAAAAGGAGGGTACTACTTCTAGTGTAAACTACCCAAGGCCATTTCCAGTCATCCAAAACTCCATGGTTCCCAATAAACCCCCCACCCCAACTCCAAAAGGAGTGGACTGACTCAAGACTCAAAAGCAAGAAAAGGTTTAGAATAAGAACAATCATCATGTTTACAGAGCCATATTTGGTACTAAAAATAGAAAAAACCACAAGACACCAGGTGAACCTATCAATATGGCCCTGATCCATCCTTATAGCTCCCAGGTTCAGTCTTATCCCAAGACATATATATCCTATTCCCATAAAAAGAATCAGAAGCAGGGACATAAGAATGCAAATAAAAACACCACTCATATAAGCAATCCTATGAATAAAAGAGACTCTCTGGTCAAAAGACCATAACACACACACAAAGAGGGCTAAAGGAAGGCACAGAGGCCAGATCACTACCCCAAGCTGAACTGAACTCCATAAATCTCCCAAATTCCCAAAATACCCCCCACCCCAGTACATGACAGACTCTAATCCCATATTACCCACCCCTCCATTACAGTACACCAAATTACCTATCCGGACATTATTCCATTTCAACCCTTTAGACATTCTATCAGAAAAAGAACCCAGCCCATACAATAAACCCCACCAGCCAGACCAGACAGAAGCCACACCCAGCCCAACTCCCACCCCATCCAACCAGAATAACCAAATAAAAATCACAAACCACATTGGTTAACCTGTTTAGCAGGGTCCCTCCATACCACCTTAAATCCCCAAACCTTACTCAAATGAATACTGCTAGGGGAAGCAATAATCTTAAGACCCAAAAGCCTTAATCTGACAGTCCCCTCAATCAACTTACACAAATCCACAACTGATCTAGACTTTTCTTGAAAAATCCTCAGGTTTCTTTCTTGCCAGATGAAGTATACCATGGCAGCAAGCATCAACCTCTGAATAATACCCTTGATGGACTTCCTACCAGGGATCAAGGACAGTTCAAGAATACATTCATCCAAACTGTGGGGTAAACTTTCTAATCCAGCAATAACTTTAAGCCCATCCCATACTGCAGCCGGGTAGTGGCACTCAAAGAAAAGATGATTATGACTATCACAGACCTCCCCACAGAAAGAACAAAGAAGCTGATCCTTAACCTCCCATCTCATAAGCCTATCCTGGGTCACAAGTCTATGTTGACAGGCTAACCACAAGACAAAAGCATGCTTAGGAATAGCTTGGCTAAACCAGATACTCCTAGCCCAGGGGACCACAGGTTTACCAATACTAAAATCCTTGAAAGCTATACCAGTTTCAAATTGGACCAGAGTCTCCTCCTTGGTTTTCCAAAAAGTGATATCCCTCTTCCCCTCAGTCAACAAGGGAGGAGACATCTGAAACAGACAGGGGAACTTAGTTCTCCAGAGCTCAGGCCAATTCCATCCCCCCCTCCCATCAATAACATCAGCAACAGTGGTAGTAAGAGAAAAACCACCACCATGGATATCCCTGGGAGAAATAAACAAACTTAAAGGACTTAAAGGGCACCAGTTGTCATACCAGACTGAGGTTGATCTGCCATCCCCAATACACTGCAAACAACGAGGCCAAATAACCTCTCTAAAATCAAGCATACTTTTCCAACTCCAACAAGCATCCCTTTTATTGCTAAAACCCCAAAAACTTAACCCTTTTAACTTATACAATTTAATCCACCTAGTCCATATAGAGTCCTTCCCAGAGACCAGGTTCCAAACATGTCTGGAAAGAAGAGCCTGGTTTCTAACTCTCAAAGACCTTATCCCTAAGCCACCCTGACTCCTAGGCAGACACACTGACTCCCAAGAGACCCTAACTTTCCCTTTAGCAGAATCAGCCTGAGACCAAAGAAAACCACCCATAATTCTCTCTATATCATCAATGACACTACCAGGCAACCTAAAAACAGCAGCCCAGTAGACCTGAAGGGAAGCCAGAACAGATTTAATAAGTTGCAGCCTTCCAGCAAAGGACAAAACCTTGTTCTTCCAGTCCTCAACTTTTTTCCTCACTTTATCCACAAGCACTTTACAGTCCTTAGTATATAATCTCTTAGATAAGAGGGGAACTCCAAGGTACCTCACAGGAAGAGACCCTTCCTTAAAAGGTAATAAATTCTTTAACCTAACCTTAATCCTATCAGTAACATTCCCAAAAAACATAGTACTCTTACCTAAATTAGGAACCAGCCCAGAGACTGAACTAAACTCCTCCAAAACAGCTTTGACAATCCCTATGGAAGCAGAATTAGCATAAGAAAAAACCAGCAAATCATCTGCAAAACACACATGAGTTAGTTTAAGCCCCTCACAACCCCAATGATATTTAAATTGCCCACTTTCAGCAATTCTCCTATCAAAAATGAGTTTGAAGACCTGCATCACAATGGTAAACAGATATGGAGACATAGGGTCACCCTGCCTCAAACCCCTTTTCCCCTGAAAATAACCAATCATCTCCCCATTAACATTGATAGAATAAGCTGCAGATCTTAAACAGGTCATAATCCAAGCAATCATACAGGGGTGAAAACCAAAGTTCACCAAGCAGGCTTCTAAAAAATCATGGTTAACAGTGTCATAGGCCTTTTGAAGGTCTATCTTCAAAGCAACTCTAGGAGTCCTAACTTTCAGATGATAATGCCTTAATAACTCCTGAGACAATAGAATGTTGTCACTAATTTGCCTCCCAGGTATAAAAGCACTTTGACAATCACTGACAATCAAATCCAAAGACCCCTTAATCCTTTCACAAATGATTTTGGAGATGACTTTATACAAAACATTGCAACAAGCAATAGGTCTATAGTCAGTCACACTCCTAGCATTGGCACACTTAGGAACCAAAGAAATAATAGTAGCATTGACTTCCTTCAGGAGCTTTCCATTATAGAAGAACTCCTTAATAGCACTACATACCTCATCACCTATAATAGACCAAGAAGATTTAAAAAACTTAGAAGAGAACCCATCAGGCCCAGGAGCCTCATCCACATCAATACCAAACAGAGCAGACTTAATCTCTTCATCAGAGACCTCCCTCACCATAAGATCAGCAACATCCCTGGGCAATTTAGAAGAAAAGAGGCCAGCAGGATCCCTAATCTGATCAACCCTACTATTACTACCCATAAAACCCTCAAAATGTCTAACAAAAGCAGCCCCCACATCCTGCCCTTCAAAGAAAGCCCCCTCCTTGTCAAGAACAGAATTAATCCTTCCCCTACTCACTCTACCCTTGATGACCTTGTGAAAATAGGCTGTATTTTGATCACCAGCTTTAAGCCAGTCCACCTTAGCCCTCTGCTTAAGAAAAGATTCCTCATCCAAAGCAGCCTGCTTAAGAGCATTCACAAGAATCACCTCCTCTTCCCTAACAGCAGGATTATGAGGATCATCCACCACAGCACTCTGAACTTTCCCCAATTCTTCAGAAATCTTTTTAACCTTCTCAGAGAGATCACCCTGCAATTTCCCTAACTTCCTAAGAGGCTTTTTAAGACTTTTTAATTTGGAAACCACAGAATACATGGTACAGCCCTGGACATTCTTTCTCCAAACAGCCTCAACAGTAGGCAAAAACTGGGGTTTAGCTGCCAAATAATTCATGAACTTAAAGGGTCTAGGCTTCCAAGAAGTCTGCCCCTTAAGTGTCAACAGAGCAGGAGCATGATCAGAATGGTAGAAAGGAAGAAAAGAAGCCACAAAACCTTTAAAAACATTCATAAAGGACAGATTACTCATCATCCTATCCAACTTTTTTAGCAGCCCAGAAGTCTTACCAGGGCATTTATTCCAGGTAAACTTCAAACCAGAAGAAGGAATATCCTCAACACTAATATTCTGACAACATTCCCACAAATCCACCATAGCACTATTCATATCAGAAGAACCCATGGATCTTTCAGAAGGGTCCATAATAGCATTAAAATCTCCCTGAATCAGCCAAGGCTCATCATTCAGAGAGGCTGCAAAAAGCTGTAAATCATGCCATAACACCCTCCTCTGAACCTTATTGACTGACCCATACACAAAGGAGCAGAAGAAAGAAGGGGAACCATCAAGAGGTTTGACCAAACAATGGATAACCTGGGAGGTCATTTCCACCACCATAACATCCACCAAATTAGGTTTCCAAGCCACAATAATTCTCACCCAACTAGGACAATAGACATTATTAGAGATCCATTGCCAGTTATTCAACACCCTGCCACAAACCTTATTAAGGTTCTGACTCTTCACATGAGTTTCCAGTAAACCACATAAACCAATATCCTTTTCATTCAATAAATTCAAGACCTGATTTTGATTAGCAAGCTTCATAAGACCTCTCACATTCCAGGTCAAAATATTCAGATTCTGACCCACCATTAATAACCAGCTTTATCAATAGAAGAGGACAAAACATGATCCTCCTCTGAATGCCCACACTCATCAAGCTTCATAAACTCAGCAGTCTCATCACCTTCTGAGGACACTTCATTATTCTCATTCTCTAAAATAATATCCTCCACCCCATCATAGTCCAAACCAGCAGCAAAATCATATTTGAAACACATTTTAATAAAGAATTGTGTCTGCTCAAAATCCCAAACCAGCACCTGATCCTTAGAAGGAGTAATTCTGTTGTTAACATAGAACATCACATCATCCATTTGTTGCTGGGATAAAACAACAGGACTGTCCTCAATAACAGTATTTCTAGAACCCAAGTTAGCACCAGGAGAGTAGGGAGTAGCAGGAGTAGCCTTCCCTGCCTTAACAGGTTTCCCCACTGACAAAGGCTCAGAAAAAGGGACAGGAGGTAAAGAGGAACTGCTGATAAGAGGTCCTTGTTTTACAGGAGGAGGACCTTTAACAGGAACATGCTTAGAACCAGCAGAAGAGTTCTTAGCAGAAGCAGCAATAGCAGGATTAGAAACTGCTCTAGTCTTCACCTTGGCTGGAGAAGCATTAGACCCCAAAGCAGCAGAAGAATTGACTTCCATAGGAACCTCAACTTCCAATAGATCAAACCTATTCTTGACTTCCAATCCAGCTACTTCCTGAACAATCTTCTTACCCTTACCAGTCTTCCTCTCCTTCTGAAGATTCTGAACCTTATCACTTCTAATATTACCCCTTACCTCCTGAGCATCAGCCTTCTTACTCCCTGAGGTAGAAGCACCCTCAGAACCAACCTTCTTCTTTTCCTGCTCCAATTCATACTCAATAATTGCCTGTTTAGTTTTAAAAGCTTTAATTCTTTCCTGCAATTTAGTCTCCTTATTAATACTCTTATCCCCCATATTTCTTTGCCTAAGAGCTCCACCCCCATACACCCCATTACCACTTCTAGGCTGATTTTGGAATTTATTATTATTCCTAGCAGCCAAGCTCTTGTTCCATACAGTTTCAAAACCCTCCTCATCAACATTCCTATTAATAGAACCATCCTGAACCCCAGCCTTCACATCATCAATCTTCTTCTGCCTAGCTTCTCTCTCTTCTTCAGTCAACACTCTATCATTACAATCTTCAAAAGAGTGCCCAAATACTTTGCAGTGGGAACAATTAATAGGGACCTTCTGGAACTCAATAACAATCTCAGCAATCCTATCCTCCCTACCCTCTTCTTTTGGATAAAAAGCTCTCACCACCTCAGGCCTATTCTCACCAGCAGCAATCTCAACTAAAATTCTGGCAAAACCTGCCTGCACATCATTGTTCAAACATTTATCAACAGTTATATTATCAAATAAAAGGGGTTTACCAATACAACTGGCCACTTCACAAAGACCCTGCACATTCCATAACTCAATAGGAACTTCCTTAAACAGGACCCAAACTGGGACTCTATCAGGCTCTTTCTTCACTATAGCAGCACCAACTTCCCATTGTTGAATAACCAAAGGAATCCCATTCACAACCCAAGGGCCAGCCTTCAAAGCAGCCAACATCCCCTCTTCAGTAGAAAACTTAAAATAAAAGAGGCCCTTGCCATTAGTAGAGATATCCTCCACACCATACTTCTTCCACATCTTAAAAAGGTTAAATCTGACCCAGGCAATAGAGCAGAAAGATCCAACAAAATAACCATAAAGATGTTTAGCAAAAGTCTGCCTAACCTTTTCAACCAGCTCCTGTTTAATGATGACAACTTTCTCCCCACTTTCTAGGGTAGCAGGAGGACAATACACTATCTGCTTAATAAGATCAGCCATCTTCTCACCTTTAACAGCATTGGCATAAGAAATTTTATTGTTAGACTCCTCCTTTTTAGAAGGCTCAGACCCCAAAGCTGGTGAAGAAGTATCAGCTGCTCCCTTAGGGACACTGGAGGAAGCCTTAAACACAGGTTTAACCCCAGTATCAATACCACAAAAAGGAGCCTTCAAGAGTATCTCCTTGCCTTTATCATAAAGAATATCCTGTTTCTTAGCTAATAGCTCCTTAGCCTTACCCAATCCAACCACCAACTCCCTCATTCTGGCCTCTTTCTTTTTATTATTCTCCCTAATTTCCTTAGCAGAGAACTCTCCCCCTAAAAAGCCAAGATTAGCCTTAGCATCAGACTCAACCTCCCAAGGATCAAAAATCAAACCTGAGGCAGTTTTATAACCAACAGGAGATTTAACAATACCCCCCAATTTCTTTAACTCACTAATCTCTTTCTCTATATCAGCAATAGACATTGATTCTATAGGAGTAGAACCAATATCATCATAACAAGGGCCCATTCTGAAAATAGGAATAACAGGGACAGCAGCATCTTTATCAAATACAAATCTTCTAGCTGTCTTTTTGTTTTTAGACAGGAGAATCTTCATAATTTTCCTCCCTTCACTATTAACAAAGACTTGCTTCTTAGGTTCTGCCTTCTTACCCTCAACCTCTTCTGCAGAGAACTTAAGCTTTTTCTCCACAGCAGTTATCCTCTCTTTACTTCCAGCAATGCTACTAATATCTGAAAAGCCACCAAAGGAGCACTCCTTCTCAAATACCTTCCTTTTAAGAAGAATTTTAAGTGACCTTTCAGACATCACATCATACAGAGTTTCATCCCCAACATCTCTACACTTATTATTGACCCATTTAGACAAAGCATTAACAATTTTAAAATCATATTCAAACACCTCCTCAATACAACAGCCTACTACCTCAACAAATTTCATATGGTAGTACTTATGAAAAGCAGTCAAACTATCCACAGAATCAGTAATTTTCAACCTCTGTACCAGGTCATCACATAAGTCCCTGAAAACCTGCAGGTCAAACTGCAACAGACAACCTTTTATCTCACAGACATTCCCATCAGTTACATTCACCTTCTCAGAAATTTCCAGTCCAGCTCTACTACTATCCACATCCCTACACCCAACTATCAGCATCCTATGTTCATTCTTATCACAAACATTCATAACAAAGTTCATAAACTCAACACACTTCCCAGAAAATTGCACACAAGTACTCTTCTCAGGGATAGCCCCAGTATCAGCCTCAATAATCTTCATTAACAAATCCCCAAACCTCAACACGAAACCCTCATTCTTATAATTCATATTGATAAACCAGTTCATAGCAGACACAAAAGAACTATCAGTACAGGTTTTATCAATCAATACCTGCAAAGCTTCCCCAATAGTCAAGTCAGAAAACACCAACTGTTCAGAGCCAAAAAACTGCCAGTAAGACACACAAGGAGCACTCTCTGACATCAGCTGATCCTGACCACTTCCTATTAAACCAATCTCCCTAGACTGAAGAATATGTTTTCGCCAATCTATCATAAAAGGAGCAGATATAGCATGGACACTCAAATCCAGAGCACTACCAAAAGGATTAGGGTTCAGAGGAGAATTAGGAGAGGCGCGAGATTCAACAAAATCCTCAGGAACACCTATAACCGGTGAATCACAAAAACTCTCTGACATAGTCAGATCTGAAGGCATATCAGAGGGAATACTAGCATTAGGAACAGATGAGGCATTATCACTGGATAATAAGGACGAATTAAGAAGAAATGTGGAATCCGATTGAATTTTCAGTAACCAATCATCACCCAACGTCTCCTTCAGATAAACCAGATCTCCAGCAGATAACGAACAGGATTCAACCTTTCCACCAATCTCTCTACTCAGACAAAACCTCCCCTCACTAATCTCCTTCAGCTCAAACCCTTGATTACACACCAGATCTGGTGGAATATCAGGAGGTATACCCCGATTAGGATCAGTGAACGACTGATCCATAACAAACGAAGAAGAACAGAAGAAAAATCAAGTAAAAACAATGAAACAGTTCTCCGAAGAGAAGAAGAAAGCCCGGGAAAAGGAAGAACAGAAACCAAAAAACTCAGATCGCCAAAATCGCCCAGAGAAAAAGTCAACAAGTCAAAGCCCCCAAATGTACCCGTAAATGTCCAAATGCACCGATAGTTACGTCCTTTAAAACTCGAGTCTTTTCTTGTGTATGAATCTCTATATGATTGTCGCATCGTGAGTCCGATTACCTTTCGATCAACTTCATATCCTTTATCTGCGTCTGTAGCATGATCAGATATCTTATGGCCTTCCAGTTCCTCAATTCGGATGCCCAAAACTTCAAATGTACCGATTGTTACGTCCTTTAAAACTCGAGTATTTTCTTGTGTACAAATCTCTACGTCATTTTCGCATTGTTAGTCCAATTACCGTTCGATCAACTTCATATCCTTTATCTGAGTCTGTTGCATGATCAGATATCTTATGGCTTTCCCGTTCCTCAATTCAGATGCCCGAAACTTCAAATTCACCGATAGTTACGTCCTTTAAAACTCGAGTCTTTTCTTGTGTACGAATCTCTATATGATTGTAGCATCGTGAGTCCGATTACCGTTCGATCACCTTCATATCCTTTATCTGAGTCTGTTGCATGATCAGATATCTTATAGCCTACCAGTTCCTCAATTCGGATGCCCAAAACTTCTAATGCACCGATAGTTACGTCCTTTAAAACTCGAGTCTTTTCTTGTGTACTAATCTCTTTATGATTGTCGCATCGTGAGTCCGATTACCGTTCGATCACCTTCGTATCCTTTATCTGAGTCTGTTGCATGATCAGATATCTTATGGCCTTCCTTCCTCAATTCGGATGCCCAAAAATTCAAATGCACCGATAGTTACGTCCATTAAAACTCGATTCTTTTCTTGTGTACGAATCTCTATATGACTGTCGCACTGTTATTCCGATTACCGTTCGATCAGCTTCATATCCTTTATCTTAGTCTGTTGGTTGATCAGATATCTTATGGCTTTCCCGTTCCTCAATTCGGATGCCCGAAACTTCAAATGCACCGATAGTTACGTCCTTTAAAACTAGAGTCTTTTCTTGTGTAAAAATCTCTACGTCATTGTCGCATCGTGAGTCCGATTACCGTTCGATCACCTTCGTATCCTTTATCTGAGTCTGTTGCATGAACAGATATCTTATGACCTTCCAGTTCCTCAATGCGGATGCCCAAAAATTCAAATGCACCGATAGTTACGTCCATTAAAACTCGATTATTTTCTTGTGTACGAATCTCTATATGACTGTCGCACTGTTATTCCGATTACCGTTCGATCAGCTTCATATCCTTTATTTGAGTCTGTTGCATGATCAGATATTTTATGGCTTTCCCATTCCTCAATTCGGATGCCCGAAACTTCAAATGCACCGATATTTACGTCCTTTAAAACTCGAGTCTTTTCTTGTGTACGAATCTCTATATGATTGTCGCATCGTGAGTCCGATTACCGTTCGATCAACTTCATATCCTTTATCTGAGTCTGTAGCATGATCAGATATCTTATGGCCTTCCAGTTCCTCAATTCGGATGCCCAAAACTTCAAATGTACCGATTGTTACGTCCTTTAAAACTCGTGTCTTTTCTTGTGTACAAATCTCTACGTCATTGTCGCATTGTTAGTCCGATTACCGTTCGATCAGCCTCATATCCTTTATCTGAGTCTGTTGCATGATCAGATATCTTATGGCCTACCAGTTCCTCAATTCGGATGCCCAAAACTTCAAATGTACCGTTTGTTACGTCCTTTAAAACTCGAGTCATTTGTTGTGTACGAATCTCTATGTGATTGTCGCATCGTGAGTCCGATTACCTTTCGATCAGCTTCATATCCTTTATCTGAGTCTGTTGCATGATCAGATAACTTATGGCTTTCCCGTTCCTCAATTCGGATGCCCGAAACTTCAAATGCACCGATAGTTACGTCCTTTAAAACTCGAGTCTTTTGTTGTGTACGAATCTCTATGTGATTGTCGCATCGTGAGTCCGATTACCTTTCGATGAGCTTCATATCCTTTATCCGAGTCTGATGCATGCTCAGATATCTTATGGCTTTTCCGTTCCTCAATTCGGATGCCCGAAACTTCAAATGCACCGATAGTTACGTCCTTTAAAACTAGAGTCTTTTCTTGTGTACTAATCTCTTTATGATTGTCGCATCGTGAGTCCGATTACCGTTCGATCACCTTCGTATCCTTTATCTGAGTCTGGTGCATAATCAGATATCTTATGACCTTCCAGTTCCTCAATTCGGATGCCCAAAAATTCAAATGCACCGATAGTTACGTCCATTAAAACTCGATTCTTTTCTTGTGTACGAATCTCTATATGACTGTCGCACTGTTATTCCGATTACCGTTCGATCAGCTTCATATCCTTTATCTTAGTCTGTTGCATGATCAGATATCTTATGGCTTTCCCGTTCCTCAATTCAGATGCCCGAAACTTCAAATTCACCGATAGTTACGTCCTTTAAAACTCGAGTCTTTTCTTGTGTACGAATCTTTATATGATTGTCGCATCGTGAGTCCGATTACCGTTCGATCACCTTCGTATCCTTTATCTGAGTCTGTTGCATGATAAGATATCTTATGGTCTACCAGTTCCTCAATTCGGATGCCCAAAACTTAAAATGCATCGATTGGCCTTCCAGTTCCTCAATTCGGATGCCCAAAACTCCAAATGTACCGATTGTTACAACTCGAGTCTTTTCTTGTGTACGAATCTCTATATAATTGTCGCATCGTGAGTGCGATTACCGTTCGATCACCTTCATATCCTTTATCTGATTTTGTTGCATGATAAGATATCTTCTGGCCTTCCAGTTCCTCAATTCAGATGCCCAAAACTTCTAATGTACCGATAGTTACGTCCTTTAAAACTCGAGTCTTTTCTTGTGTACGAATCTCTATGTGATTGTCGCATCGTGAGTCCGATTAGCGTTCGATCAACTTCATATCCTTTATCTGAGTCTGTAGCATGATCAGATATCTTATGGCCTTCCAGTTCCTCAATTCGGATGCCCAAAACTTCAAATGTACCAATTGTTACGTCCTTTAAAACTCGAGTCTTTTCTTGTGTACAAATCTCTACGTCATTGTTGCATTGTTAGTCCGATTACCGTTCGATCAGCTTCATATCCTTTATCTGAGTCTGTTGCATGATCAGATATCTTATGGCTTTCCCGTTCCTCAATTCAGATGCCCGAAACTTCAAATTCACCGATAGTTACGTCCTTTAAAACTCGAGTCTTTCCTTGTGTACGAATCTCTATATGATTGTCGCATCGTGAGTCCGAATACCGTTCGATCACCTTCATATCTTTTATCTGAGTCTGTTGCATGATCAGATATCTTATGGCCTACCACTTTCTCAATTCGGATGCCCGAAACTTCAAATGTACCGATTGTTACGTCCTTTAAAACTCGAGTCTTTTGTTGTGTACGAATCTCTATGTGATTGTCGCATCGTGAGTCCGATTACCTTTCGATCAGCTTCATATCCTTTATCTGAGTCTGTTGCATGATCAGATATCTTATAGCTTTCCCGTTCCTCAATTCGGATGCCCGAAACTTCAAATGCACCGATAGTTACATCGTTTAAAACTCGAGTCTTTTGTTGTGTACGAATCTCTGTGTGATTGTCGCATCGTGAGTCCGATTACCTTTCGATCAGCTTCATATCCTTTTTTTTTTTGGTAAAAGGAGGCGGCACTCCTGGTAAATTTTATTAATCACAAAAAATATATATACACCTAAGGGATCGGCATTCCGGGACATACCCCAAGGACCAAAACCCGATCCCAAGCCATGGTTTAACAATGGGACTATCTAAACGTCCCGACCATGAGCTCAACTTTACAATCAAATCAAACAAAACAAAAAACCACACAGCTAGAGACCCAGCCACAACCGGCTAAAGTCTAAAACCTATCAAGTCCAAAAACAAAAAAACAACCAAAACAAACAAACAACTATAAGTCAAAACTAACAAATCAGCATCCATCTTCAAATCTTCAAAAAACTCTAGCAGCCCACTCCAAGTCTTCAAAAAACTCCAGCAGCCACAATCCACATCCTTCACCAGCCAACCATCAGCAACATTCAGCTTCAAAACAACACACCACCTACAAACTGACCCATAATACCACTCACCCATCTGACCCATTAACATTAACACAGCCATACCACCTCAATTCCTGGATCAAAAGGGAACCATATATCATCCTGCTGCCCAATACAGAATTCCCACCAATATAACCCACACTCTAACCCATTATATCTAATAATGAGTCTTATAGCAATATCCAACCACACCATCAGAATCATCAACCAGCACCCTCCCAACCATCCATAATCATTACACCAGTAACACACAACATTAAGATAAAGGGATCTCCATTCCATGCTTACTGATTTCAAAATTCCACACTGCAGCAGCCAATCTAGCCTGCACTCCATCTTTAACCTTTATACTCTTCATTTTTAAAGTTATCACCTCCTGAATTAATCCACACACAATCTTAGCATTCCTTCTCTTATTGCTAAATATTCTTTGGTTCCTCTCCTGCCAAACAAAGTAAACAGCAGCAGCAATAACCAATTTCTGAATAGTACCCCAAATCCCCTTACTAGCCTTTCCGTTTTCCACAAAATCAACTATCCCATCCCATTCATCAGGAATATCTCTAAATCTAGCAAGTTCCCTCAATTTCCACCATATACCTCTAGCATATTCACACTTAAAGAAAAGGTGCTGATGACTATCAGGCTCCTTCCCACATAGACTGCAAGAAAGATTAACATCCTGTTTCCAACATGCTATCTTATCTTGAGTAGGCAGTCTACTTTTAAAAGCCAACCAAGTTATGAAAGTATGCCAAGGGATGCTACTTCCAAACCATACAAAATTATGCCAACCCACTTCATTACTCTATCATCATAAACAGCTTTAGATGAAAAAGGTACATGTTTACCTCTTTTGCTTAGCCAACAGAATTCATCAACTTTCCCAGCAACAATGATAGGCAAGCAATCCCTAAAAAACACAGGGTATTTCTCCCTCCATTCCTCAGGAACTATCCATCCATCAGCCCCAATCAAATCAGCAACCTTACTTTTTAAATCAAAACCAGCAGCTCTAATTTCCCTTCTATCTATATGATCTATCAATGGCCCATTAACATGCCACTGATCAAACCATACATTTATTGTCTTACCATTTCCAATTTTAGCCACACAATGCTGCCTAAACCGCCTTCTATAGCCCAGAATCTGTTTCCAATGCCAAGAATCAGAATTCACCTCTCCAATTTCCCAAAAACTCTTCCCATATAGCTTATAAAACTTAACCCATTCCACCCAAACAGATTTTCTGTCAGTAACAATACTCCACATATGTTTAGCTACTAATGCTAAATTTCTTTCTTTTAATGAAGTTAACCCCAGACCACCCTGACCTTTCCTTAAACAAAGTTCCTCCCAAGCAACTTTAGCACTACCCTGCTTATACTCCCCCTGGCACCACAAAAACTCTCTACACAACCTTTCCACATCAGCATTCAAGTTATCAGGTAGAATAAACAGGGACGCCCAGTATACAGTTATTGAGGATAAAACAGACTTCAAAAGATGAACTCTACCAGCATATGACAAAAATTTATTCCTCCAGTCTTCTATTCTTCTTTTCACCTTCTCAAGCAAAGCCCCACAATCTTTTTGATATAATTTCCTAGAGGCCAGAGGGATACCCAAGTATTTTAGTGGGAGTTGACCCACCTTAAAAGGAAGAATTCTCAAAATCTCACCCTGAATCTCCATATCCACATTGCCAAATATTATCTCACTCTTACCCATGTTTGGTTTTAGACCTGAATAAGCACCAAACTCCTCCAACACTTCTTTTATAACCTTTATAGACTCACCACAAGCACTACTAAATATAAATAAATCATCAGCAAAACACAAGTGTGTAAGCTGTAATTTATCACATTTCCAATGATAAACAAATTCTTCTCAGATCTGATTCTCCTCTTCATCAACAGATTTAAAACCTCCATAACTATTGTAAACAGATATGGAGACACCGAATCACCCCTGCCTAAGCCCCTTCTCACCCTTAAAATATCAAACAACTGGCCATTAAGGTTTATAGAATAGGACACAGTCTTCAAGCAAGTCATAATCCACCCAATAAACTTCTTATCAAACCCAAAGTGTATCAGGCAACTTTCCAAAAAGTTATGATCAACTGAATCATAAGATTTTTGTAAATCCACCTTCAAGGCCACCCTAGGATATCCCCTCTTCCAATCATACCCCTTCACAAGTTCTTGTGCAAGCAGAATATTATCACTAATCCGCCTACCTGGCACAAAAGCACTCTGGGATACATCCACAATCTGATCCAACACCTTCATTAATCTATTACAGATCACCTTACTAATACATTTATATATCACATTACAACAAGCAATAGGTCTAAATTGATTGACCACAGTAGGGGCTTGAACTTTAGGAATAAGAGAGATAACTGTTGCATTGATTTGCTTCAACATCTTTCCATTCTCAAAGAACTCCTGCACAGCAGCTGTTACTTCATCCCCTATAACATTCCAAGCAGCTTTAAAGAACCTGGCTGAATATCCATCAGGCCCAGGGGCCTTATTGTCTTCAATCTGAAACATAGCAATTTTAACCTCCTCCTTAGAAACACTTCTCACCATATCACTAGCAGAATTCTCAGAAATCCTTTTAAAAAACAAAGACTGAGGATCCTGAATAGTTTCAACATTATCCCTGCTCCCCATCATACTTATAAAATAATCCACAAAGGCATTTCCCACATTCTTTTCTTCATAAACCAACCCATTAATATCCTCTATTTGCACCACTTTCTCTCTAGACTGCCTTTGCTTAACAGAGTGAAAGAAATATTTATTATTATTTTCCCGCACTTTGAGCCAGTGCACTCTAGATTTCTGCTTCAAAAACATCTCTTCATCCAAAACAGCCTCATTATAATCTTTAACATACACCTCTTCTTCCTCCCTAAGGTATTCATTATCAGGATCTTTTATCATTTCCCCTTGAATTCTTTCCAACTCCACTTTTAACAACTCCACCTTCTTAAAAAGATTTCCATTAAGAAAATTTAACTTTCTAAATGGTTTTTTCAGACTCTTAAGTTTGGTAACCACACTAAACATTTTGCATCCACTAACTTTATTATCCCAAACACCCTTAACAATCTCCAAGAACTCAGGTTTCTCAGCAAGAAAGTTCCAAAACTTAAAGGCTTTGGATCCTTCTTATGAGAGAGAGAGCACAGAAAACAACCACTGGTGCATGATCCGACAAATAGAAAGGAAAAAATTTTGCATTAATATTATCAAATGATTTGAGAAACAAAGCATTACCCATAGCCCTGTCCAACTTTTCAAGAATACCATCAGTTTTGCCCACTTTTTGATTCCATGTGTACTCTAATCCAGTAAAAGGCAAATCCTCCACTTTTAACTCAGCCACACACTCTCTGAATTCTTGCATACCATAAAGAGAATACCCCAGCTCACAATTTTTCTCTCTAGGGTCTAAGATAGCATTAAAATCACCAGCCAATAACTAGGGATTATCACCAATCTTACCAGCCATTTTACTAAGATCATTCCACAAAGTTCTCCTACCAGCCACATTAGTAAACCCATACACAAAGGAACAGAAGAAACTGTCCTTCCCCTCAACAGGACAAATATAACACTGAATGCACTGATCAGATTTATGCAAAACCATAACATCCACCTTACTAGCATCCCAACCCACCACAATCCTGACCCAGCTAGGACATAATTCCCCATTATTCACCCAAACCCAACTATTCATAACACCTTTACAAGCCTTCTCAATCTCCAAAGGATTCACCCTAGTCTCCACAAGACTACAAACATTAATCTTATTACTCCCAATTAACCTATTAATCTGTCTTTGCTTAACAGTCTTGCACATTCCCCTCACATTCCAAGACATGATATTAATCTTCATAATAAACATCATTATACTTCTCATAAGGCTTCAGACCTGAAGATCCTTCCCCACCATTATCACAACTCATATTAATCACCCCTGTGTCCATTTCAGAACTCAAGTTTTCCAGCCTAACAAGGTCATCCATCATTAGTTTATCCCACTGTTCAAAAAACAACTTTACCTGCCCAATAGTCCATTTTCTAAGAATGTCATTTGAAGGGCAGCTTTTACTAGTAAGAAACTGAGCTACCTCCTCAAACTGTTTCTCAGTGATTTTAAAATAACCACTTTTAGTATTAACTTTAGTATCAATTCTAGTTCGAGCATCAAACCCCACCTCTTGATTCCCCTTAGCAGGATTAGACTCCTCACCCCCAGTCTTCTTAACCAGATTCTCACCCTTTATACTTTCCACACTTCCAACACTAGACCTCCCACTAGGCTTCTCTCCAATATGAATTCCCCCATCCCTAGGCCTTCCACCACTAAGACTACCCCCAGACCCTTCAACTTTTCTTTGTGCCCCTTGTTTAGTATCCCCAATGATAGACTTCCCCTTAACATCCTGCCTACCATTCTGTACTACCACATTCTCCTCTTCCAAACAATTCTCATCATTTAAAATCTCAAACCTATTTCTCCCCTCAAACTTCCTCCTATTAGCCATTCCTCCTCTATTACCACCCTGAAAGCCACCTCTCACAGGCCTATACCCCTGATTACCCCTTCCCTGAAAACCACCTAAACCATTAAAACCACTCTGAACATGACCACCACCTCTACCCTGGTCTCCCTTTCTAAAGTCCCTATTATAATCACAACATTACCCGGATTACCACCATTCCTCTCCCCTTTATTATTCCTCCCCACAATTGTAAAACCATCAGTATCAATCCCTGACACAGGAAAGTTTTTGACAGCAGAACTGTTAATCTCATCCAAAAGCCTCTTAGATTTCTCCTCCAATTCCTTCATAGTTAAGATTCTAACTGTGCAAGAATCAAAGTCATGCCCATAAACCTTACATTCAGTACACTTCTTAATAAGTTTCTGATAAGCCACTTTCACCTTACTAATAAATCCAGGCTTATCCTCATCAGGAGGATAATAAGCATTCACATACTCAGGCAAATTCTTTTCAGCTTTAACCTCAACAAGAACTCTAGCAAAACCTGCAGGCCCTTCCTTCTTTTTGCACCTTTCAGCTGTAATCCTGTCAAACAGGATAGGATTACCAATACAGCTAAGCATGCTGCATATACTCTTATTACTCCACAATTCAAAAGGTAAATTAGGAATAGTGATCCACATAGGGATCACATTTGGCTCAGTCTTCTCTAGACAACCTCCCACCTCCCATTTCTTTAAACACAGGGGGACATCATTTACCAACCAAGGACCCTTCTCCATAGCACCCCACATTCCAACATCATTCCTGAATTTGAAAAAGAACACCCCACTATTATTAGTAGAAACCTCCACTAAACCAAACTTCTTCCACATTCTCATCAAGTGAAATCTAACCATACCCACAGATAATTCTTTACCCACAAAGTACCCATATAAGTAGTTACTATAAGCCACCTTTGCCTCAGCAATCTGAATAGGACTAATCTCAGCAACAAGTTCACCATTCTCGAATACCTTAGGGGGATAATACTGGACCTTCTCAGAAAGGACTTCATTATCATTACCCTTAGCAGCAGCAGCAGCATAAGACTTACTCCCATTAGAACTAGTAGCAGCCTTAACATCATCCTTCTTAGCAGCAAATATCACACTATCCTTCAAAATCACAGAGTTCACCTTGGAGGTAGTGTCTTAATAATTTCTACATCTTGCTGAGACAAACAATAAGAACTTTCCTGCTTACTCTTATCACTAATCAGCTTCTTCATAGACAATCTTCTGATAGCAAACTTCTTTCTCTTCCCAGCTATCACCACATTAGCTTCCACACCTGACTCATTTGGAATATCCATAGAGTCTGCCCCATCCCCTTCTTTACTCAACTTTTTCAAATCCTCCTTATTAGTTTGTTTCAAAATTTTCTTCCCACAATCTTTTTTCAGAACATGAAAACCAGGATTAAACTCCATCTTCACAAGAGGTTTTTCATAATCAAACTTTAACTGTCCAGTAGTACCCTCAATTCTTCCCATAAAATCCCTCTTGTTAACAGCAATAACCTTCAAATCCCCAGTCACATTTTCCACCAAATCCTTCATAATCACATTTTCAGAACTAGTCTTTTCAATACCATCTGAAGTAGAACTTATAGCAACTCCCTCCTTCTGAATAGCCTTCTTCTTAGGGAACACTCTTCTAGACTTTCCAGACACTTCTAACAAATAATCAGCAGGGGAACAATGATCAGGCAACAACTCTAACTCATCTCCCTTCACCATGTATCCCAAATACTTAGAATCCCCAACAGACCTTCTACTAAATTTCACACTCAGCCCCTCATTTCTCACTGAATGTTTCTTTCTCTTGCTAAACACCTCAAACTTATCATACTGCATAGTTTCAAATACATTCAAATCTGGTGATAATTGAGGAAAACAAACCCTATTATTCACCACAGAAAAGCCCCCTTTCTTACTAACATACTTAGCTAAAGCTTCCAGAATAGACATATTTCTACCATCATAAAGCATTTTAGTTTCAGTCATACCAACATCCATCTTAACAGATCCCCCATTAACAGTACTCTCATCCTTCTTTAGAGGATTACCATAAACATCACATTTTGAAGATAATTCAAACAGATCCTCCAAATTCTCATTAATCAATCTAGCTTTCCAATTATCCCCCAACAAATTTCTCAGATACTGAATATGAACATCAGACAGAATAGGAGGATCCAACATACCTACACCAGCAAACCCTAGCCCAGTCTTCACATCAGAAACCCTAGGCTTCAGATCCATCTCCATATCGCTATCAACAGACTTCTGGAAAAAACTATGATCAGTAGAAACTTGCTGCATCCAATCCTTACCAAACATACCATTCAAATACTCTAAATCCCCTGAGGTCAGCGAACAAACTTCAGTAATACCTCCCCTTGACCTAGACAGAATAAACCTACCATCCCCCACATTCTTGAGATCCAGGCTATAACCCAAATCAGCAGATAAATCAGGTGGAACCGCCGGAGGAGCCTCCGGCAACACAACCCCAGCAGGAGAAACCATAATCGTGCACTGTGAAGATTCCACCACCTTCAAAGATGACGGAACAGTGAAACACGACGAAGAAAAGAAGAAGAAAGGGTTAAAAAAATGACCGGGAAAAGAAAACGGAGAAGAAACAGTGATATCGCCAAAATTGCCCAATATCAGCTTCATATCCTTTATCTGAGTCTGTTGCATGATCAGATATCTTATGGCTTTCCCGTTACTCAATTCGGATGCCCGAAACTTCAAATGCACCGATAGTTACGTCCTTTAAAACTCGAGTCTTTTGTTGTGTACGAATCTCTATGTGATTGTCGCATCGTGAGTTCGATTACCTTTCGATCAGCTTCATATCCTTTATCTGAGTCTGATGCATGATCAGATATCTTATGGCTTTCCCGTTCCTCAATTCGGATGCCCGAAACTTCAAATGCACCGATAGTTACGTCCTTTAAAACTCGAGTCTTTTCTTGTGTACTAATCTCTTTATGATTGTCGCATCGTGAGTCCGATTACCGTTCGATCACCTTCGTATCCTTTATCTGAGTCTGTTGCATGATAAGATATCTTATGGCCTTCCAGTTCCTCAATTCGGATGCCCAAAACTTCAAATGTACCGATAGTTACGTCCTTTAAAACTCGAGTCTTTTCTTGTGTACGAATCTCTATATGATTGTCGCATCGTGAGTCCGATTACCGTTCGATCACCTTCATATCCTTTATCTGAGTCTGTTGCATGATCAGATATCTTATGGCCTTCCAGTTCCTCAATTCGGATGCCCAAAACTTCAAATGTACCGATTGTTACGTCCTTTAACACTCGAGTCTTTTGTTGTGTACGAATCTCTATGTGATTGTCGCATCGTGAGTCCGATTACCGTTCGATCACCTTCATATCCTTTATCTGAGTCTGTTGCATGATCAGATATCTTATGGCCTACCAGTTCCTCAATTCGAATGCCCAAAACTTCAAATGTACCGATTGTTACGTCCTTTAAAACTCGAGTCTTTTGTTGTGTACGAATCTCTATGTGATTGTCACATCGTGAGTCCGATTACCGTTCGATCACCTTCATATCCTTTATCTAAGTCTGTTGCATGATCAGATATCTTATGGCCTACCAGTTCCTCAATTCGAATGCCCAAAACTTCAAATGTACCGATTGTTACGTCCTTTAAAACTCGAGTCTTTTGTTGTGTATGAACCTCTATGTAATTGTCGCATCGTGAGTCCGATTACCTTTCAATCAGCTTCATATCCTTTATCTGAGTCTGTTGCATGATCAGATATCTTATGGCTTTCCCGTTCCTCAATTCAGATGCCCGAAACTTCAAATGCACCGATAGTTACGTCCTTTAAAACTCGAAGCTTTTGTTGTGTACGAATCTCTATGTGATTGTCGCATCGTGAGTCCGATTACCTTTCGTTCAGCTTCATATCCTTAATCTGAGTCTAATGCATGATCAGATATCTTATGGCTTTCCCGTTCCTCAATTCGGATGCCCGAAACTTCAAATGCACCGATAGTTACGTCCTTTAAAACTCGAGTCTTTTCTTGTGTACTAATCTCTTTATGATTGTCGCATCGTGAGTCCGATTACCGTTCGATCACCTTCGTATCGTTTATTAGATTCTGTTGCATGATCAGATATTTTATGGCCTTCCAGTTCCTCAATTCGGATGCCCAAAACTTCAAATGTACCGATAGTTACGTCCTTTAAAACTCGAGTCTTTTCTTGTGTACGAATCTCTATATGATTGTCGCATCGTGAGTCCGATTACCATTCGATCACCTTCATATCCTTTATCTGAGTCTGCTGCATGATCAGATATCTTATGGCCTTCCAGTTCCTCAATTCGGATGCCCAAAACTTCAAATGTACCGATTGTTACGTCTACGTCCATTAAAACTTGATTCTTTTCTTGTGTACGAATCTCTATATGACTGTCGCACTGTTATTCCGATTACCGTTCGATCAGCTTCATATCCTTTATCTGAGTCTGTTGCATGATCAGATATCTTATGGCTTTCCCGTTCCTCAATTCGGATGCCCGAAACTTCAAATGCACCGATAGTTACGTCCTTTAAAACTCGAGTCTTTTCTTGTGTACGAATCTCTATATGATTGTTGCATCGTGAGTCCGATTACCGTTTGATCAACTTCATATCCTTTATCTGAGTCTGTTACATGATCAGATATCTTATGGCCATCCAGTTCCTCAATTCGGATGCCCAGAACTTCAAATGTACCGATTGTTACGTCCTTTAAAACTCGAGTCTTTTGTTGTGTACAAATCTCTACGTCATTGTCGCATTGTTAGTCCGATTACCGTTCGATCAGCTTCATATCCTTTATCTGAGTCTGTTGCATGATCAGATAGCTTATGGCTTTCCCGTTCCTCAATTCAGATGCCCGAAACTTCAAACTCACCGATAGTTACGTCCTTTAAAACTCGAGTCTTTTCTTATGTACGAATCTCTATATGATTGTAGCATCGTGAGTCCGATTACCGTTCGATCACTTTCATATCCTTTATCTGAGTCTGTTGCATGATCAGATATCTTATGGCCTACCAGTTCCTCAATTCGGATGCCCAAAACTTCAAATGTACCGATTGTTACGTCCTTTAAAACTCGAGTCTTTTGTTGTGTACGAATCTCTATGTGATTGTCGCATCGTGATTCCGATTACCGTTCGATCACCTTCATATCCTTTATCTGAGTCTGTTGCATGATCAGATATCTTATGGCCTACCAGTTCCTCAATTCGGATGCCCAAAACTTCAAATGTACATATTGTTACGTCCTTTAAAACTCGAGTCTTTTGTTGTGTACGAATCTCTATGTGATTGTCGCATCGTGAGTCCGATTACCTTTCGATCTGCTTCATATCCTTTATCTGAGTCTGTTGCATGATCAGATATCTTATGGCTTTCCCGTTCCTCAATTCGGATGCCCGAAACTTCAAATGCACCGATAGTTACGTCCTTTAAAACTCGAGTCTTTTGTTTTGTACGAATCTCTATGTGATTGTCAAATCGTGAGTCCGATTACCTTTCGATCAGCTTCATATCCTTTATCCGAGTCTGATGCATGATCAAATATCTTATGGCTTTCCCGTTCCTCAATTCGGATGCCCGAAACTTCAGATGCACCGATAGTTACGTCCTTTAAAACTCGAGTCTTTTCTTGTGTACTAATCTCTTTATGATTGTCGCATCGTGACTCCGATTACCGTTCGATCACCTTCGTATCGTTTATTAGAGTCTGTTGCATGATCAGATATCTTATGGCCTTCCATCCTCAATTCGGATGCCCAAAAATTCAAATGCAACGATAGTTACGTCCATTAAAACTCGATTCTTTTCTTGTGTACGAATCTCTATATGACTGTCGCACTGTTATTCCGATTACCGTTCGATTAGCTTCATATCCTTTATCTGAGTCTGTTGGATGATCAGATATCTTATGGCTTTCCCGTTCCTCAATTCGGATGCCCGAAACTTCAAATGCACCGATAGTTACGTCCTTTAAAACTCGAGTCTTTTCTTGTGTACGAATCTCTATATGATTGTCGCATCGTGAGTCCGATTACCGTTCGATCAACTTCATATCCTTTTTCTGAATCTGTAACATGATCAGATATCTTATGGCCTTCCAGTTCCTCAATTCGGATGCCCAAAACTTCAAATGTACCGATTGTTACGTCCTTTAAAACTCGAGTCTTTTCTTGTGTACAAATCTCTACGTCATTGTCGCATTGTTAGTCTGATTGCCGTTCGATCAGCTTCATATCCTTTATCTGAGTCTGTTGCATGATCAGATAACTTATGGCTTTCCCGTTCCTCAATTCAGATGCCCGAAACTTCAAATTCACCGATAGTTACGTGCTTTAAAACTCGAGTCTTTTCTTGTGTACGAATCTCTATATGATTGTAGCATCGTGATTACGATTACCGTTCGATCACCTTCATATCCTTTATCTGAGTCTTTTGCATGATCAGATATCTTATGGCCTACCAGTTCCTCAATTCGGATGCCCAAAACTTCATATGTAAAGATTGTTACGTCCTTTAAAACTCGAGTCTTTTGTTGTGTACGAATCTCTATGTGATTGTCGCATCGTGAGTCCGATTACCGTTCGATCACCTTCATATCCTTTATCTGAGTCTGTTGCATGATCAGATATCTTATGGCCTACCAGTTCCTCAATTCGGATGTCCAAAACTTCAAATGTACAGATTGTTACGTCCTTTAAAACTCGAGTCTTTTGTTGTGTACGAATCTCTATGTGATTGTCGCATCGTTAGTCCGATTACCTTTCGATCAGCTTCATATCCTTTATCTGAGTCTGTTGCATGATCAGATAACTTATGGCTTTCCCGTTCTTCAATTCGAATGCCCGAAACTTCAAATGCACCGATAGTTACGTCCTTTAAAACTCGAGTCTTTTGTTGTGTACGAATCTCTATGTGATTGTCGCATCGTGAGTCCAATTACCTTTCGATCAGCTTCATATCCTTTATCCGAGTCTGATGCATGATCAGATATCTTATGGCTTTCCAGTTCCTCAATTCGGATGCCCGAAACTTCAAATGCATCGATAGTTACGTCCTTTAAAACTCGAGTCTTTTCTTGTGCACTAATCTCTTTATGATTGTCGCATCGTGAGTCCGATTACCGTTCGATCACCTTCGTATCCTTTATCTGAGTTTGTTGCATGATCAGATATCTTATGGCTTTCCCGTTCCTCAATTCGGATGCCCGAAACTTCAAATGCACCGATAGTTACGTCCTTTAAAACTCGAGTCTTTTCTTGTGTACTAATCTCTTTATGATTGTCGCATCGTGAGTCCGATTACCGTTCGATCACCTTAGTATCGTTTATTAGAGTCTGTTGCATGATCAGATATCATATGGCCTTCCAGTTCCTCAATTCGGATGCCCAAAACTTCAAATGTACCGATAGTTACGTCCTTTAAAACTCGAGTCTTTTCTTGTGTACGAATCTCTATATGATTGTCGCATCGTGAGTCCGATTACCATTCGATCACCTTCATTTCCTTTATCTGAGTCTGCTGCATGATCAGATATCTTATGGCCTTCCAGTTCCTCAATTCGGATGCCCAAAACTTCAAATGTACCGATTGTTACGTCTACGTCCATTAAAACTCGATTCTTTTCTTGTGTACGAATCTCTATATGACTGTCGCACTGTTATTCCGATTACCGTTCGATCAGCTTCATATCCTTTATCTGAGTCTGTTGCATGATCAGATATCTTATGGCTTTCCCGTTCCTCAATTCGGATGCCCGAAACTTCAAATGCACCGATAGTTACGTCCTTTAAAACTCGAGTCTTTTCTTGGGTACGAATCTCTATATGATTGTTGCATCGTGAGTCCGATTACTGTTTATTCAACTTCATGTCCTTTATCTGAGTCTGTAGCATGATCAGATATCTTATGGCCTTCCAGTTCCTCAATTCGGATGCCCAAAACTTCAAATGTACCGATTGTTACGTCCTTTAAAACTCGAGTCTCTTGTTGTGTACAAATCTCTACGTCATTGTCGCATTGTTAGTCCGATTACCGTTCGATCAGCTTCATATCCTTTATCTTAGTCTGTTGCATGATCAAATAACTTATGGCTTTCCCGTTCCTCTATTCAGATGCCCGAAACTTCAAATTCACCGATAGTTACGTCCTTTAAAACTCGAGTCTTTTCTTATGTACGAATCTCTATATGATTGTAGCATCGTGAGTCCGATTACCGTTCGATCACCTTCATATCCTTTATCTGAGTCTGTTGCATGATCAGATATCTTATGGCCTACCAGTTCCTCAATTCGGATGCCCAAAACTTCAAATGTACCGATTGTTACGTCCTTTAAAACTCGAGTCTTTTGTTGTGTACGAATCTCTATGTGATTGTCGCATCGTGAGTCCGATTACCGTTCGATCACCTTCATATCCTTTATCTGAGTCTGTTGCATGATCAGATATCTTATGGCCTACCAGTTCCTCAATTCGGATGCCCAAAACTTCAAATGTACATATTGTTACGTCCTTTAAAACTCGAGTCTTTTGTTGTGTACGAATCTCTATGTGATTGTCGCATCGAGAGTCCGATTACCTTTCGATCTGCTTCATATCCTTTATCTGAGTCTGTTGCATGATCAGATATCTTATGGCTTTCCCGTTCCTCAATTCGGATGCCCAAAACTTCAAATGCACCGATAGTTACGTCCTTTAAAACTCGAGTCTTTTGTTTTGTACGAATCTCTATGTGATTGTCAAATCGTGAGTCCGATTACCTTTCGATCAGCTTCATATCCTTTATCCGAGTCTGATGCATGATCAAATATCTTATGGCTTTCCCGTTCCTCAATTCGGATGCCCGAAACTTCAAATGCACCGATAGTTACGTCCTTTAAAACTCGAGTCTTTTCTTGTGTACTAATCTCTTTATGATTGTCGCATCGTGACTCCGATTACCGTTCGATCACCTTCGTATCGTTTATTAGATTCTGTTGCATGATCAGATATCTTATGGCCTTCCATCCTCAATTCGGATGCCCAAAAATTCAAATGCAACGATAGTTACGTCCATTAAAACTCGATTCTTTTCTTGTGTACGAATCTCTATATGACTGTCGCACTGTTATTCCGATTACCGTTCGATCAGCTTCATATCCTTTATCTGAGTCTGTTGGATGATCAGATATCTTATGGCTTTCCCGTTCCTCAATTCGGATGCCCGAAACTTCAAATGCACCGATAGTTACGTCCTTTAAATCTCGAGTCTTTTCTTGTGTACGAATCTCTATATGATTGTCGCATCGTGAGTCCGATTACCGTTCGATCAACTTCATATCCTTTTTCTGAATCTGTAACATGATCAGATATCTTATGGCCTTCCAGTTCCTCAATTCGGATGCCCAAAACTTCAAATGTACCGATTGTTACGTCCTTTAAAACTCGAGTCTTTTCTTGTGTACAAATCTCTACGTCATTGTCGCATTGTTAGTCTGATTACCGTTCGATCAGCTTCATATCCTTTATCTGAGTCTGTTGCATGATCAGATAACTTATGGCTTTCCCGTTCCTCAATTCAGATGCCCGAAACTTCAAATTCACCGATAGTTACGTGCTTTAAAACTCGAGTCTTTTCTTGAGTACGAATCTCTATATGATTGTAGCATCGTGATTCCGATTACCGTTCGATCACCTTCATATCCTTTATCTGAGTCTTTTGCATGATCAGATATCTTATGGCCTACCAGTTCCTCAATTCGGATGCCCAAAACTTCAAATGTAAAGATTGTTACGTCCTTTAAAACTCGAGTCTTTTGTTGTGTACGAATCTCTATGTGAGTGTCGCATCGTGAGTCCGATTACCGTTCGATCACCTTCATATCCTTTATCTGAGTCTGTTGCATGATCAGATATCTTATGGCCTACCAGTTCCTCAATTCGGATGCCCAAAACTTCAAATGTACAGATTGTTACGTCCTTTAAAACTCGAGTCTTTTGTTGTGTACGAATCTCTATGTGATTGTCGCATCGTAAGTCCGATTACCTTTCGATCAGCTTCATATCCTTTATCTGAGTCTGTTGCATGATCAGATAACTTATGGCTTTCCCGTTCCTCAATTCGAATGCCCGAAACTTCAAATGCACCGATAGTTACGTCCTTTAAAACTCGAGTCTTTTGTTGTGTACGAATCTCTATGTGATTGTCGCTTCGTGAGTCCAATTACCTTTCGATCAGCTTCATATCCTTTATCCGAGTCTGATGCATGATCAGATATCTTATGGCTTTCCAGTTCCTCAATTCGGATGCCCGAAACTTCAAATGCATCGATAGTTACGTCCTTTAAAACTCGAGTCTTTTCTTGTGTACTAATCTCTTTATGATTGTCGCATCGTGAGTCCGATTACCGTTCGATCACCTTCGTATCCTTTATCTGAGTCTGTTGCATGATCAGATATCTTATGGCCTTCCTGTTCCTCAATTCGGATGCCCAAAACTTCAAATGCACCGATAGTTACGTCCATTAAAACTCGATTCTTTTCTTGTGTACGAATCTCTATATGACTATCGCACTGTGATTCCCACTACCGTTCGATCAGCTTCATATCCTTTATCTGAGTCTGTTGCATGATCAGATATCTTATGGCCTTCCTTCCTCAATTCGGATGCCCAAAAATTCAAATGCACCGATAGTTACGTCCATTAAAACTCGATTCTTTTCTTGTGTACGAATCTCTATATGACTATCGCACTGTTATTCCCACTACCGTTCGATCAGCTTCATATCCTTTATCTGAGTCTGTTGCATGATCAGATATCTTATCGCTTTCCCGTTCCTCAATTCGGATGCCCGAAACTTCAAATGCACCGATAGTTACGTCACTTAAAACTCGAGTCTTTTCTTGTGTACGAATCTCTATATGATTGTCGCATCATGAGTCCGATTACCATTCAATCACCTTCATATCCTTTATCTGAGTCTGTTGCTTGATCAGAAGTCTTATGGCTTTCCCGTTCCTCAATTCAGATGCCCGAAACTTCAAATTCACCGATAGTTACGTCCTTTAAAACTCGAGTCTTTTCTTGTGTACGAATCTCTATATGATTGTCGCATCGTGAGTCCGATTACCGTTCAATCACCTTCATATCCTTTATCTGAGTGTGTTGCATGATCAGATATCTTATGGCCTTCCAGTTCCTCAATTCAGATGCCCAAAATTCAAATGCACCGATAGTTACGTGCATTAAAACTCGATTCTTTTCTTGTGTACGAATCTCTATATGACTGTCGCACTGTTATTCCGATTACCGTTCGATCAGCTTCATATCCTTTATCTGAGTCTGTTGCATGATCAGATATCTTATGGCTTTTCCGTTCATCAATTCGGATGCCCTAAACTTCAAAGCACCGATAGTTACGTCCTTTAAAACTCGAGTCTTTTCTTGTGTACGAATCTCTATATGATTGTCGCATCGTGAGTCCGATTACCGTTCGATCAACTTCATATCCTTTATCTTAGTCTGTAGCATGATCAGATATCTTATGGCCTTCCAGTTCCTCAATTCGGATGCCCAAAACTTCAAATGTACCGATTGTTACGTTCTTTAAAACTCGAGTCTTTTCTTGTGTACAAGTCTCTTTATGATTGTCGCATCGTGAGTCCGATTACCGTTCGATCACCTTCATATCCATTATCTGATTTTGTTGCATGATATGATATCTTCTGGCCTTCGAGTTCCTCAATTCGGATGCCCAAAACTTCATATGTACCGATAGTTATGTCCTTTAAAACTCGATTCTTTTCTTGTGTACGAATCTCTATATGATTGTCGCACTGTTATTCCGATTTACCGTTCGATCAGCTTCATATCCTTTATCTGAGTCTGTTGCATGATCAGATATCTTATGGCTTTCCTGTTCCTTAATTCGGATGCCCAAAACGTCAAATGCACCGATAGTTACGTCCTTTAAAACTCGAGTCTTTTCTTGTGTACGAATCTCTATATTATTGTCGCATCGTGAGTCTGATTACCGTTCAATCACCTTCATATCTTTTGTCTGAGTGTGTTGCATGATCAGATATCTTATGGCCTTCCAGTTCCTCAATTCGGATGCCCAAAAATTCAAATGCACCGATATTTACGTCCATTAAAACTCGATTCTTTTCTTGTGTACGAATCTCTATATGACTGTCGCACTGTTATTCCGATTACCGTTCGATCAGCTTCATATCCTTTATCTGAGTCTGTTGCATGATCAGATATCTTATGGCTTTCCCGTTCCTCAATTCGGATGCCCGAAACCTCAAACGCACCGATAGTTACGTCCTTTAAAACTCGAGTCTTTTCTTGTGTACGAATCTCTATATGATTGTCGCATCGTGAGTCCGATTACCGTTCGATCAACTTCATATCCTTTATCTGAGTCTGTAGCATGATCAGATATCTTATGGCCTTCCAGTTCCTCAATTCGGATGCCCAAAATTTCAAATGTACCGATTGTTACGTCCTTTAAAACTAGTGTCTTTTCTTGTGTACAAATCTCTACGTCATTGTCGCATTGTTAGTCCGATTACCGTTCGATCAGTTTCATATCCTTTATCTGAGTCTGTTGCATGATCAGATATCTTATGGCTTTCCCGTTCCTCAATTAAGATGCCCGAAACTTCAAATTCACCGATAGTTACGTCCTTAAAACTCGAGTCTTTTGTTGTGTACGAATCTCAATGTGATTGTCGCATCGTGAGTCCGATTACCTTTCGACCAGCTTCATATCCTTTATCTGAGTCTGATGCATGATCAGATATCTTATGGCTTTCCCGTTCCTCAATTCGGATGCCCGAAACTTCAAATGCACTGATAGTTACGTCCTTTAAAACTCGAGTCTTTTGTTTTGTACGAATCTCTGTGTGATTGTCGCATCGTGAGTCCGATTACCTTTCGATCAGCTTCATGTCCTTTATCTGAGTCTGTTGCATGATCAGATATCTTATGGCTTTCCCGTTCCTCAATTCGGATGCCCGAAACTTCAAATGCACTGATAGTTACGTCCTTTAAAACTCGAGTCTTTTCTTGTGTACTAATCTCTTTATGATTGTCGCATCGTGAGTCGGATTACCGTTCGATCATCTTCGTAGCCTTTATTTGAGTCTGTAGCATGATCAGATATCTTATGGCCTTCCAGTTCCTCAATTCGGATGCCCAAAACTTCAAATGTACCGATTGTTACGTCCTTTAAAACCCGAGTCTTTTCTTGTGTACAAATCTCTACGTCATTGTCGCATTGTTAGTCCGATTACCGTTCGATCACCTTCATATCCTTTATCTGAGTCTGTTGCATGATCAGATATCTTATGGCCTTCCAGTTCCTCAATTCGGATGCCCAAAACTTCAAATGTACCGATTGTAACAACTCGAGTCTTTTCTTGTGTACGAATCTCTATATAATTGTCGCATCGTGAGTCCGATTACCGTTCGATCACCTTCATATCCTTTATCTGATTTTGTTGCATGATCAGATATCTTCTGGCCTTCCAGTTCCTCAATTCGGATGCCCAAAACTTCAAATGCACCGATAGTTACGTCCTTTAAAACTCGATTCTTTTCTAGTGTACGAATCTCTATATGATTGTCGCACTGTTATTCCGATTACCGTTCGATCAGATTCATATCCTTTATCTGAGTCTTTTGCATGATGAGATATCTTATGGCTTTCCCGTTCCTTAATTCGGATGCCCAAAACTTCAAATGCACCGATAATTACGTCCTTTAAAACTCGAGTCTTTTCTTGTATACGAATCTCTATGTGATTGTCGTATCGTGAGTCCGATTACCGTTCGATCAACTTCATATCCTTTATTTGAGTCTGTAGCATGATCAGATATCTTATGGCCTTCCAGTTCCTCAATTCGGATGCCCAAAACTTCAAATGTACCGATTGTTACGTCCTTTAAAACCCGAGTCTTTTCTTGTGTACAAATCTCTACGTCATTGTCGCATTGTTAGTCCGATTACCGTTCGATCAGCTTCATATCCTTTATCTGAGTCTGTTGCATGATCAGATATCTTATGGCTTTCCCGTTCCTCAATTCAGATGCCCGAAACTTCAAATTCACCGATAGTTACGTCCTTTAAAACTCGAGTCTTTTCTTGTGTACGAATCTCTATATGATTGTCGCATCGTGAGTCCGAATACCGTTCGATCACCTTCATATCTTTTATCTGAGTCTGTTGCATGATCAGATATCTTATGGCCTACCACTTTCTCAATTCGGATGCCCAAAACTTCAAATGTACCGATTGTTACGTCCTTTAAAACTCGAGTCTTTTGTTGTGTACGAATCTCTATGTGATTGTCGCATCGTGAGTCCGATTACCTTTCGATCAGCTTCATATCCTTTATCTGAGTCTGTTGCATGATCAGATATCTTATAGCTTTCCCGTTCCTCAATTCGGATGCCCGAAACTTCAAATGCACCGATAGTTACATCCTTTAAAACTCGAGTCTTTTGTTGTGTACGAATCTCTGTGTGATTGTCGCATCGTGAGTCCGATTACCTTTCGATCCCAAGCCATGGTTTAACAATGGGACTATCTAAACGTCCCGACCATGAGCTCAACTATACAATCAAATCAAACAAAACAAAAAACCACACAGCTAGAGACCCAGCCACAACCGGCTAAAGTCTAAAACCCTATCAAGTCCAAAAAACAAAAAAACAACCAAAACAAACCAACAACTATAAGTCAAAACTAACAAATCAGCATCCATCTTCAAATCTTCAAAAAACTCCAGCAGCCCACTCCAAGTCTTCAAAAAACTCCAGCAGCCACAATCCACATCCTTCACCAGCCAACCATCAGCAACATTCAGCTTCAAAACAACACACCACCTACAAACTGACCCATAATACCACTCACCCATCTGACCCATTAACATTAACACAGCCATACCACCTCAATTCCTGGATCAAAAGGGAACCATATATCATCCTGCTGCCCAATACAGAATTCCCACCAATATAACCCACACTCTAACCCATTATATCTAATAATGAGTCTTATAGCAATATCCAACCACACCATCAGAATCATCAACCAGCACCCTCCCAACCATCCATAATCATTACACTAGTAACACACAACATTAAGATAAAGGGATCTCCATTCCATGCTTACTGATTTCAAAATTCCACACTGCAGCAGCCAATCTAGCCTGCACTCCATCTTTAACCTTTATACTCTTCATTTTTAAAGTTATCACCTCCTGAATTAATCCACCCACAATCTTAGCATTCCTTCTCTTATTGCTAAATATTCTTTGGTTCCTCTCCTGCCAAACAAAGTAAACAGCAGCAGCAATAACCAATTTCTGAATAGTACCCCAAATCCCCTTACTAGCCTTTCCGTTTTCCACAAAATCAACTATCCCATCCCATTCATCAGGAATATCTCTAAATCTAGCAAGTTCCCTCAATTTCCACCATATACCTCTAGCATATTCACACTTAAAGAAAAAGGTGCTGATGACTATCAGGCTCCTTCCCACATAGACTGCAAGAAAGATTAACATCCTGTTTCCAACATGCTATCTTATCTTGAGTAGGCAGTCTACCTTTAAAAGCCAACCAAGTTATGAAAGTATGCCTAGGGATGCTACTTCCAAACCATACAAAATTATGCCAACCCACTTCATTACTCTCTTTAACTATATCATCATAAACAGCTTTAGATGAAAAAGGTACACGTTTACCTCTTTTGCTTAGCCAACAGAATTCATCAGCTTTCCCAGCAACAATGATAGGCAAGTAATCCCTAAAAAACACAGGGTATTTCTCCCTCCATTCCTCAGGAACTATCCATCCATCAGCCCCAATCAAATCAGCAACCTTACTTTTTAAATCAAAACCAGCAGCTCTAATTTCCCTTCTATCTATATGATCAATCAATGGCCCATTAACATGCCACTGATCAAACCATACATTTATTGTCTTACCATTTCCAATTTTAGCCACACAATGCTGCCTAAACCGCCTTCTATAGCCCAGAACTGTTTCCAATGCCAAGAATCAGAATTCACCTCTCCAATTTCCCAAAAACTCTTCCCATATAGCTTATAAAACTTAACCCATTCCACCCAAACAGATTTTCTGTCAGTAACAATACTCCACATATGTTTAGCTACTAATGCTAAATTTCTTTCTTTTAATGAAGTTAACCCCAGACCACCCTGACCTTTCCTTAAACAAAGTTCCTCCCAAGCAACTTTAGCACTACCCTGCTTATACTCCCCCTGGCACCACAAAAACTCTCTACACAACCTTTCCACATCAGCATTCAAGTTATCAGGTAGAATAAACAGGGACGCCCAGTATAAAGTTATTGAGGATAAAACAGACTTCAAAAGCTGAACTCTACCAGCATATGACAAAAATTTATTCCTCCAGTCTTCTATTCTTTTCACCTTCTCAAGCAAAGCCCCACAATCTTTTTGATATAATTTCCTAGAAGCCAGAGGGATACCCAAGTATTTTAGTGGGAGTTGACCCACCTTAAAAGGAAGAATTCTCAAAATCTCATCCTGAATCTCCATATCCACATTGCCAAATATTATCTCACACTTACCCATGTTTGGTTTTAGACCTGAATAAGCACCAAACTCCTCCAACACTTCTTTTATAACCTTTATAGACTCACCACAAGCACTACTAAATATAAATAAATCATTAGCAAAACACAAGTGTGTAAGCTGTAATTTATCACATTTCCAATGATAAACAAATTCTCCTCAGATCTGATTCTCCTCTTCATCAACAGATTTTAAAACCTCCGTAACTATTGTAAACAGATATGGAGACACCGGATCACCCTGCCTAAGCCCCTTCTCACCCTTAAAATATCCAAACAACTGGCCATTAAGGTTTATAGAATAGGACACAGTCTTCAAGCAAGTCATAATCCACCCAATAAACTTCTTATCAAACCCAAAGTGTATCAGGCAACTTTCCAAAAAGTTATGATCAACTGAATCATAAGATTTTTGTAAATCCACCTTCAAGGCCACCCTAGGATATCCCCTCTTCCAATCATACCCCTTCACAAGTTCTTGTGCAAGCAGAATATTATCACTAATCCGCCTACCTGGCACAAAAGCACTCTGGGATACATCCACAATCTGATCCAACACCTTCATTAATCTATTACAGATCACCTTACTAATACATTTATATATCACATTACAACAAGCAATAGGTCTAAATTGATTGACCACAGTAGGGGCTTGAACTTTAGGAATAAGAGAGATAACTGTTGCATTGATTTGCTTCAACATCTTTCCATTCTCAAAGAACTCCTGCACAGCAGCTGTTACTTCATCCCCTATAACATTCCAAGCAGCTTTAAAGAACCTGGCTGAATATCCATCAGGCCCAGGGGCCTTATTGTCTTCAATCTGAAACATAGCAATTTTAACCTCCTCCTTAGAAACACTTCTCACCATATCACTAGCAGAATTCTCAGAAATCCTTTTAAAAAACAAAGACTAAGGATCCTGAATAGTTTCAACATTATCCCTGCTCCCCATCATACTTATAAAATAATCCACAAAGGCATTTCCCACATTCTTTTCTTCATAAACCAACCCATTAATATCCTTTATTTGCACCACTTTCCCTCTAGACTGCCTTTGCTTAACAGAGTGAAAGAAATATTTATTATTATTTTCCCCCACTTTGAGCCAGTGCACTCTAGATTTCTGCTTCAAAAACATCTCTTCATCCAAAACAACCTCATTATAAGCTTTAACATACACCTCTTCTTCCTCCCTAAGGTATTCATTATCAGGATCTTTTATCATTTCCCCTTGAATTCTTTCCAACTCCACTTTTAACAACTCCACCTTCTTATAAAGATTTCCATTAAGAAAATTTAACTTTCTAAATGGTTTTTTCAGACTCTTAAGTTTGGTAACCACACTAAACATTTTGCATCCACTAACTTTATTATCCCAAACACCCTTAACAATCTCCAAGAACTCAGGTTTCTCAGCAAGAAAGTTCCAAAACTTAAAGGCTTTGGATCCTTCTTATGAGAGAGAGCACAGAAAACAACCACTGGTGCATGATCCGACAAATAGAAAGGCAAAAATTTTGCATTAATATAAACAAATGATTTGAGAAACAAAGCATTACCCATAGCCCTGTCCAACTATTCAAGAATACCATCAGTTTTGCCCACTTTTTGATTCCATGTGTACTCTAATCCAGTAAAAGGCAAATCCTCCACATTTAACTCAGCCACACACTCTCTGAATTCTTGCATACCATAAAGAGAATACCCCAGCTCACAATTTTTCTCTCTAAGGTCTAAGATAGCATTAAAATCACCAGCCAATAACCAGGGATTATCACCAATCTTACCAGCCATTTTACTAAGATCATTCCACAAAGTTCTCCTACCAGCCACATTAGTAAACCTATACACAAAGGAACAGAAGAAACTGTCCTTCCCCTCAACAGGACAAATATAACACTGAATGCACTGATCAGATTTATGCAAAACCATAACATCCACCTTACTAGCATCCCAACCCACCACAATCCTGACCCATCTAGGACATAATTCCCCATTATTCACCCAAACCCAACTATTCATAACACCTTTACAAGCCTTCTCAATCTCCAAAGGATTCACCCTAGTCTCCACAAGACTACAAACATTAATCTTATTACTCCCAATTAACCTATTAATCTGTCTTTGCTTAACAGTCTTGCACATTCCCCTCACATTCCAAGACATGATATTAATCTTCATAACAAACATCATTATACTTCTCATAAGGCTTCAGACCTGAAGATCCTTCCCCACCATTATCACAACTCATATTAATCACCCCTGTGTCCATTTCATAACTCAAGTTTTCCAGCCTAACAAGATCATCCATCATTAGTTTATCCCACTGTTCAAAAAACAACTTTACCTGCCCAATAGTCCATTTTCTAAGAATGTCATTTGAAGGGCAGCTTTTACTAGTAAGAAACTGAGCTACCTCCTCAAACTGTTTCTCAGTGATTTTAAAATAACCACTTTTAGTATTAACTTTAGTATCAATTCTAGTTCGAGCATCAAACCCCGCCTCTTGATTCCCCTTAGCAGGATTAGACTCCTCACCCCCAGTCTTCTTAACCAGATTCTCACCCTTTATACTTTCCACACTTCCAACACTAGACCTCCCACTAGGCTTCTCTCCAATATGAATTCCCCCATCCCTAGGCCTTCCACCACTAAGACTACCCCCAGACCCTTCAACTTTTCTTTGTGCCCCTTGTTTAGTATCCCCAATGATAGACTTCCCCTTAACATCCTGCCTACCATTCTGTACTACCACAATCTCCTCTTCCAAACAATTCTCATCATTTAAAATCTCAAACCTATTTCTCCCCTCAAACTTCCTCCTATTAGCCATTCCTCCTCTATTACCACCCTGAAAGCCACCTCTCACAGGCCTATACCCCTGATTACCCCTTCCCTGAAAACCACCTCAACCACTAAAACCACTCTGAACATGACCACCACCTCTACCCTGGTCTCCCTTTCTAAAGTCCCTATTATAATCACCAACATTACCCTGATTACCACCATTCCTCTCCCCTTTATTATTCCTCCCCACAATTGTAAAACCATCAGTATCAATCCCTGACACAGGAAAGTTTTTGACAGCAGAACTGTTAATCTCATCCAAAAGCCTCTTAGATTTCTCCTCCAATTCCTTCACAGTTAAGATTCTAACTGTGCAAGAATCAAAGTCATGCCCATAAACCTTACATTCAGTACACTTCTTAATAAGTTTCTGATAAGCCACTTTCACCTTACTAATAAATCCAGGCTTATCCTCATCAGGAGGATAATAAGCATTCACATACTCAGGCAAATTCTTTTCAGTTTTAACCTCAACAAGAACTCTAGCAAAACCTGCAGGCCCTTCCTTCTTTTTGCACCTTTCAGCTGTAATCCTGTCAAACAGGATAGGATTACCAATACAGCTAAGCATGCTGCATATACTCTTATTACTCCACAATTCAGCAGGTAAATTAGGAATAGTGATCCACATAGGGATCACATTTGGCTCAGTCTTCTCTAGACAAACTCCCACCTCCCATTTCTTTAAACACAGGGGGACATCATTTACCAACCAAGGACCCTTCTCCATAGCACCCCACATTCCAACATCATTCCTGAATTTGAAAAAGAACACCCCACTATTATTAGTAGAAACCTCCACTAAACCAAACTTCTTCCACATTCTCATCAAGTGAAATCTAACCATACCCACAGATAATTCTTTACCCACAAAGTACCCATATAAGTAGTTACTATAAGCCACCTTTGCCTCAGCAATCTGAATAGGACTAATCTCAGCAACAAGTTCACCATTCTCCAATACCTTAGGGGGATAATACTGGACCTTCTCAGAAAGGACTTCATTATCATTACCCTTAGCAGCAGCAGCATAAGACTTACTCCCATTAGAACTAGTAGCAGCCTTAACATCATCCTTCTTAGCAGCAAATATCACACTATCCTTCAAAATCACAGAGTTCACCTTGGAGGTAGTGTCTTAATAATTTCTACATCTTGCTGAGACAAACAATAAGAACTCTCCTGCTTACTCTTATCACTAATCAGCTTCTTCATAGACAATCTTCTGATAGCAAACTTCTTTCCCTTCCCAGCTATCACCACATTAGCTTCCACACCTGACTCATTTGGAATATCCATAGAGTCTGCCCCATCCCCTTCTTTACTCAACTTTTTCAAATCCTCCTTATTAGTTTGTTTCAAAATTTTCTTCCCACAATCTTTTTTCAGAACATGAAAACCAGGATTAAACTCCATCTTCACAAGAGGTTTTTCATAATCAAACTTTAACTGTCCAGTAGTACCCTCAATTCTTCCCATAAAATCCCTCTTGTTAACAGCAATAACCTTCAAATCCCCAGTCACATTTTCCACCAAATCCTTCATAATCACATTTTCAGAACTAGTCTTTTCAATACCATCTGAAGTAGAACTTATAGCAACTCCCTCCTTCTGAATAGCCTTCTTCTTAGGGAACACTCTTCTAGACTTTCCAGACACTTCTAACAAATAATCAGCAGGGGAACAATGATCAGGCTACAACTCTAACTCATCTCCCTTCACCATGTATCCCAAATACTTAGAATCCCCAACAGACCTTCTACTAAATTTCACACCCAGCCCCTCATTTCTCACTGAATGTTTCTTTCTCTTGCTAAACACCTCAAACTTATCATACTGCATAGTTTCAAATACATTCAAATCTGGTGATAATTGAGGAAAACAAACCCTATTATTCACCACAGAAAAGCCCCCTTTCTTACTAACATACTTAGCTAAAGCTTCCAGAATAGACATATTTCTACCATCATAAAGCATTTTAGTTTCAGTCATACCAACATCCATCTTAACAGATCCCCCATTAACAGTACTCATATCCTTCTTTAGAGGATTACCATAAACATCACATTTTGAAGATAATTCAAACAGATCCTCCAAATTCTCATTAATCAATCTAGCTTTCCAATTATCCCCCAACAAATTTCTCAGATACTGAATATGAACATCAGACAGAATAGGAGGATCCAACATACCTACACCAGCAAACCCTAGCCCAGTCTTCACATCAGAAACCCTAGGCTTCAGATCCATCTCCATATCGCTATCAACAGACTTCTGGAAAAAAATATGAATAGTAGAAACTTGCTGCATCCAATCCTTACCAAACATACCATTCAAATACTCTAAATATCGTGAGGTCAGCGAACAAACTTCAGTAATACCTCCCCTTGACCTAGACAGAATAAACCTACCATCCCCCACATCCTTGAGATCCAGGCTATAACCCAAATCAGCAGATAAATCAGGTGGAACCGCCGGAGGAGGCTCCGGCAACACAACCCCAGCAGGAGAACCCATAATCGTGCACTGTGAAGATTCCACCACCTTCAAAGATGATGGAACAGTGAAACACGACGAAGAAAAGAAGAAGAAAGGGTTAAAAAAATGACCGGGAAAAGAAAACGGAGAAGAAACAGTGATATCGCCAAAATCGCCAAATATCAGCTTCATATCCTTTATCTGAGTCTGTTGCATGATCAGATATCTTATGGCTTTCCCGTTCCTCAATTCGGATGCCCGAAACTTCAAAGGCACCGATAGTTACGTCCTTTAAAACTCGAGTCTTTTGTTGTGTACGAATCTCTATGTGATTGTCGCATCGTGAGTTCGATTACCTTTCGATCAGCTTCATATCCTTTATCTGAGTCTGATGCATGATCAGATATCTTATGGCTTTCCCGTTCCTCAATTCGGATGCCCAAAACTTCAAATGCACCGATAGTTACGTCCTTTAAAACTCGAGTCTTTTCTTGTGTACTAATCTCTTTATGATTGTCGCATCGTGAGTCGGATTACCGTTCGATCAACTTCGAATCCTTTATCTGAGTCTGTTGCATGATCAGATATCTTATGGCCTTCCAGTTCCTCAATTCGGATGCCCAAAACTTCAAATGTACCGATAGTTAAGTCCTTTAAAACTCGAGTCTTTTCTTGTGTACGAATCTCTATATGATTGTCGCATCGTGAGTCCGATTACCGTTCGATCACCTTCAATTCCTTTATCTGAGTCTGTTGCATGATCAGATATCTTATGGCCTTCCAGTTCCTCAATTCAGATGCCCAAAACTTCAAATGTACCGATTGTTACGTCCTTTAAAACTTGAGTCTTTTGTTGTGTACGAATCTCTATATGATTGTCGCATCGTGAGTCCGATTACCGTTCGATCACCTTCATATCCTTTATCTGAGTCTATTGCATGATCAGATATCTTATGGCCTTCCAGTTCCTCAATTCGGATGCCCAAAACTTCAAATGTACCGATTGTTACGTCCTTTAAAACTCGAGTCTTTTGTTGTGCACGAATCTCTATGTGATTGTCGCGTCGTGAGTCCGATTACCTTTCGATCACCTTCATATCCTTTATCTGAGTCTGTTGCATGATCAGATATCTTATGGCCTACCAGTTCCTCAATTCGGATGCCCAAAACTTCAAATGTACCGATTGTTACGTCCTTTAAAACTCGAGTCTTTTGCTGTGTACGAATCTCTATGTGATTGTCGCATCGTGAGTCCGATTACCGTTCGATCACCTTCATATCCTTTATCTGAGTCTGTTGCATGATCAGATATCTTATGGCCTACCAGTTCCTCAATTCGGATGCCCAAAACTTCAAATGTACTGATTGTTACGTCCTTTAAAACTCGAGTCTTTTGTTGTGTACGAACCACTATGTAATTGTCGCATCGTGAGTCTGATTACCTTTCGATCAGCTTCATATCCTTTATCTGAGTCTGTTGCCTGATCAGATATCTTATGGCTTTCCCGTTCCTCAATTCGGATGCCCGAAACATCAAATGCACCGATAGTTACGTCCTTTAAAACTCGAGTCTTTTGTTGTGTACGAATCTCTATGTGATTGTCGCATCGTGAGTCCGATTACCTTTCGATCAGCTTCATATCCTTTATCTGAGTCTGATGCATGATCAGATATCTTATGGCTTTCCCGTTCCTCAATTCGGATGCCCGAAACTTCAAATGCACCGATAGTTACGTCCTTTAAAACTCGAGTCTTTTCTTGTGTACTAATCTCTTTATGATTGTCGCATCGTGAGTCCGATTACCGTTCGATCACCATCGTATCCTTTATCTGAGTCTGTTGCATGATCAGATATCTCATGGCCTTCCAGTTCCTCAATTCGGATGCCCAAAACTTCAAATGTACCGATAGTTACGTCCTTTAAAACTCGAGTCTTTTCTTGTGTACGAATCTCTATATGATTGTCGCATCGTGAGTCCGATTACCGTTCAATCACCTTCATATCCTTTATCTGAGTCTGTTGCATGGTCAGATATCTCATGGCCTTCTAGTTCCTCAATTCGGATGCCCAAAAATTCAAATGCACCGATAGTTACGTCCATTGAAACTCGATTCTTTTCTTGTGTACGAATCTCTATATGGTTGTCGCACTGTTATTCCGATTACCGTTCGATCAGCTTCATATCCTTTATCTGAGTCTGTTTCATGATCAGATATCTTATGGCTTTCCCGTTCCTCAATTCGGATGCCCAAAATTTCAAATGCACCGATAGTTACGTCCTTTAAAACTCGAGTCTTTTCTTGTGTACGAATCTCTATATGATTGTCGCATCGTGAGTCCGATTACCGTTCGATCAACTTCATATCCTTTATCTGAGTCTATAGCATGATCAGATATCTTATGGCCTTCTAGTTCCTCAATTCGGATGCCCAAAACTTTAAATGTACCGATTGTTACGTCCTTTAAAACTCGAGTCTTTTCTTGTGTACAAATCTCTACGTCATTGTCGCATTGTTAGTCCGATTACCGTTCGATCAACTTCATATCCTTTATCTGAGTCTGTTGCATGATCAGATAACTTATGGCTTTCCCGTTCCTTAATTCGGATGCCCGAAACTTTAAATTCACCGATAGTTACGTCCTTTAAAACTCGAGTCTTTTCTTGTGTACGAATCTCTATATGATTGTCTCATCGTGAGTCCGATTACCGTTTGATCACCTTCATAACCTTTATCTGAGTCTGTTGCATAATCAGATATCTTATGGCCTACCAGTTCCTCAATTCGGATGCCCAAAACTTCAAATGTACCGATTGTTACGTCCTTTAAAACTCGAGTCTTTTGTTGTGTACGAATCTCTATGTGATTGTCGCATCGTGAGTCCGATTACCGTTCGATCAGATTCATATCCTTTATCTGACTCTGTTGCATGATCAGATATCTTATGGCCTACCAGTTCCTCAATTCGGATGCCCAAAACTTCAAATGTACCGATTGTTACGTCCTTTAAAACTCGAGTCTTTTGTTGTGTACGAATCTCTATGTGATTGTCGCATCGTGAGTCCGATTACCTTTCGATCAGCTTCATATCCTTTATCTGAGTCTGTTGCATGATCAGATATCTTATGTCTTTCCCGTTCCTCAATTCGGATGCCCGAAACTTCAAATGCATCGATAGTTACGTCCTTTAAAACTCGAGTCTTTTGTTGTGTACGAATCTCTATGTGATTGTCACATCGTGAGTCCGTTTACCTTTCGATCAGCTTCATATCCTTTATCTGAGTCTGATGCATGATCAGATATCTTATGGCTTTCCCGTTCCTCAATTCGGATGCCCGAAACTTTAAATGCACCGATAGTTACGTCCTTTAAAACTCGAGTTTTTCTTGTGTACGAATCTCTATATGATTCTCGCATCATGAGTCCGATTATCGTTCGATCACCTTCATATCCTTTATCTGAGTCTGTTGCATGATCAGATATCTTATGGCCTTTCAGTTCCTCAATTCGGATGCCCAAAACTTCAAATGTACCGATTGTTACTTCCTTTAAAACTCGAGTCTTTTCTTGTGTACGAATCTCTATATGATTGTCGCATCGTGAGTCCGATTACCATTCGATCACATTCATATCCTTTATCTGAGTTTGTTGCATGATCAGATATCTTCTGGCCTTCCAGTTCCTCAATTCGGATGCCAAAACTTCAAATGTATCGATAGTTACGTCGTTTAAAACTCGATTCTTTTCTTGTGTACGAATCTCTATGTGATTGTCGCATCGTGAGTCCGATTACCGTTCGATCAGATTCATATCCTTTATCTGAGTCTGTTGCATGATCAGATATCTTATGGCCTACCAGTTCCTCAATTCGGATGCCCAAATCTTCAAATGTACCGATTGTTACGTCCTTTAAAACTCGAGTCTTTTGTTGTGTACGAATCTCTATGTGATTGTCGCATCGTGAGTCCGATTACCTTTCGATCAGCTTCATATCCTTTATCTGAGTCTGTTGCATGATCAGATATCTTATGGCTTTCCCGTTCCTCAATTCAGATGCCCGAAACTTCAAATGCATCGATAGTTACGTCCTTTAAAACTCGAGTCTTTTGTTGTGTACGAATCTCTATGTGATTGTCGCATCGTGAGTCCGTTTACCTTTCGACCAGCTTCATATCCTTTATCTGAGTCTGATGCATGATCAGATATCTTATGGCTTTCCCGTTCCTCAATTCGGATGCCCGAAACTTTAAATGCACCGATAGTTACGTCCTTTAAAACTCGAGTCTTTTCTTGTGTACTAATCTCTTTATGATTGTCGTATCGTGAGTCCGATTACCGTTCGATCACCTTCGTATACTTTATCTGAGTCTGTTGCATGTCAGATATCTTATGGCCTTCCAGTTCCTCAATTCGGATGCCCAAAACTTCAAATGTACCGATAGTTACGTCCTTTAAAACTCGAATTTTTCTTGTGTACGAATCTCTATATGATTCTCGCATCGTGAGTCCGATTATCGTTCGATCAACTTCATATCCTTTATCTGAGTCTGTTGCATGATCAGATATCTTATGGCCTACCAGTTCCTCAATTCGGATGCCCATAACTTCAAATGTACCGATTGTTACGTCTTTTAAAACTCGAGTCTTTTCTTGTGTTCGAATCTCCATATGATTGTCGCATCGTGAGTCCGATTACCGTTCGATCACCTTCACATCCTTTATCCGAATCTGTTGCATGATCAGATATCTTTTGGCCTACCAGTTCCTCAATTCGGATGCCCAAAACTTCAAATGTACCGATTGTTACGTCCTTTAAAACTCGAGTCTTTTGTTGCGTACGAATCCCTATGTGATTGTCGCATCGTGAGTCCGATTACCGTTCGATCACCTTCATATCCTTTATCTGAGTCTGTTGCATGATCAGATATCTTATGGCCTACCAGTTCCTCAATTCGGATGCCCAAAACTTCAAATGTACCGATTGTTACGTCCTTTAAAACTTGAGTCTTTTGTTGTGTACGAATCTCTATGTAATTGTCGCATCGTGAGTCCGATTACCTTTCGATCAGCTTCATATCCTTTATCTGAGTCTGTTGCATGATCAGATATCTTATGGCTTTCCCGTTCCTCAATTCGGATGCCCGAAACTTCAAATGCACCGATAGTTACGTCCTTTAAAACTCGAGCCGTTTCTTGTGTACGAATCTCTATATGATTGTCGCATAGTGAGTCCGATTACCGTTCGATCAACTTCATATCCTTTATCTGAGTCTGTAGCATGATCCGATATCTTATGGCCTTCCAGTTCCTCAATTCGGATGCCCAAAACTTCAAATGTACCGATTGTTACGTCCTTTAAAACTCGAGTCTTTTCTTGTGTACGAATCTCTATATGATTGTCGCATCGTTAGTCTGATTACCGTTCGATCACCTTCACATCCTTTATCTGAGTCTATTGCATGATCGGATATCTTATGGCCTACCAGTTCTTCAATTCGGATACCCAAAACTTAAAATGTACCGATTGTTACGTCCTTTAAAACTCGAGTCTTTTGTTGTGTACGAATCTCTATGTGATTGTCGCATCGTGAGTCCGATTACCTTTCGATCAGCTTCATATCCTTTATCTGAGTCTGTTGCATGATCAGATATCTTATGGCCTACCAGTTCCTCAATTCGGATGCCCAAAACTTCAAATGTACCGATTGTTACGTCCTTTAAAACTTGAGTCTTTTGTTGTGTACGAATCTCTATGTAATTGTCGCATCGTGAGTCCGATTACCTTTCGATCAGCTTCATATCCTTTATCTGAGTCTGTTGCATGATCAGATATCTTATGGCTTTCCCGTTCCACAATTCGGATGCTCGAAACTTCAAATGCACAGATAGTTACGTCCTTTAAAACTCGAGCCGTTTCTTGTGTACGAATCTCTATATGATTGTCGCATCGTGAGTCCGATTACCGTTCAATCAACTTCATATCCTTTATCTGAGTCTGTAGCATGATCAGATATCTTATGGCCTTCCAGTTCCTCAATTCGGATGCCCAAAACTTCAAATGTACCGATTGTTACGTCCTTTAAAACTCGAGTCTTTTCTTGTGTACGAATCTCTATATGATCGTCGCATCGTTAGTCTGATTACCGTTCGATCACCTTCACATCCTTTATCTGAGTCTATTGCATGATCAGATATCTTATGGCCTACCAGTTCCTCAATTCGGATGCCCAAAACTTAAAATGTACCGATTGTTACGTCCTTTAAAACTCGAGTCTTTTGTTGTGTACGAATCTCTATGTGATTGTCGCATCGTGAGTCCGATTACCTTTCGATCAGCTTCATATCCTTTATCTGAGTCTGTTGCATGATCAGATATCTTATGGCTTTCCCGTTCCTCAATTCGGATGCCCGAAACTTCAAATGCATCGATAGTTACGTCCTTTAAAACTCGAGTCTTTTGTTGTGTACGAATCTCTATGTGATTGTCGCATCGTGAGTCCGATTACCTTTCGATCAGCTTCATATCCTTTATCTGTGTCTGATGCATGATCAGATATCTTATGGCTTTCCCGTTCCTCAATTCGGATGCCCGAAACTTCAAATGCACCGATAGTTACGTCCTTTAAAACTCGAGTCTTTTCTTGTGTACGAATCTCTATATGATTGTCGCATCGTAAGTCCGATTCCCGTTCGATCACCTTCATATCCTTTATCTGAGGCTGTTGCATGATCAGATATCTTATGGCCTACCAGTTCCTCAATTCGGATGCCCAAAACTTCAAATGTACCGATTGTTACGTCCTTTAAAACTCGAGTCTTTTGTTGTGTATGAATCTCTATGTGATTGTCGCATCGTGAGTCCGATTACCTTTCGATCAGCTTCATATCCTTTATCTGAGTCTGTTGCATGATCAGATATCTTATGGCTTTCCCATTCCTCAATTCGGATTCCCGAAACTTCAAATGCACCGATTGTTCCGTCCTTTAAAACTCGAGTCTTTTGTTGTGTACGAATCTCTATGTGATTGTCGCATCGTGAGTCTGATTACCTTTCGATCAGCTTCATATCCTTTATCTGAGTCTGATGCATGATCAGATATCTTATGGCTTTCCCGTTCCTCAATTCGGATGCCCAAAACTTCAAATGTACGGATAGTTACGTCCTTTAAAACTCGAGTCTTTTCTTGTGTACGAATCTCTATATGATTGTCGCATCGTGAGTCCGATTACCGTTCGATCACCTTCATATCCTTTATCTGAGTCTGTTGCATGATCATATATCTTCTGGCCTTCCAGTTCCTCAATTCGGATGCCCAAAACTTCAAATGTACCGATAGTTACGTCCTTTAAAACTCGATTCTTTTCTTGTATACGAATCTCTATATGATTGTCGCACTGTTATTCCGATTACCGTTCGATCAGCTTCATATCCTTTATCTGAGTCTGTTGCATGATCCGATATCTTATGGCCTACCAGTTCCTTAATTCGGATGCCCGAAACTTCAAATGCACCGATAGTTACGTCCTTTAAAACTCGAGTCTTTTCTTATGTACGAATCTCTATATGATTGTCGCATCGTGAGTCTGATTACCGTTCGATCAACTTCATATCCTTTATCTGAGTCTGTAGCATGATCAAATATCTTATGGCCTTCCAGTTCCTCAATTCGGATGCCCGAAACTTCAAATGTATCGATAGTTACGTCCTTTAAAACTCGATTCTTTTCTTGTGTACGAATCTCTATATGATTATCGCATCGTGAGTCCGATTACCGTTCGATTACCTTCATATCCTTTATCTGAGGCTGTTGCATGATCAGATATCTTATGGCCTACCTGTTCCTCAATTCGGATGCCCAAAACTTCAAATGTACCGATTGTTACGTCCTTTAAAACTCGAGTCTTTTGTTGTGTACGAATCTCTATGTGATTGTCGCATCGTGAGTCCGATCACCTTTCGATCAGCTTCATATCCTTTATCTGAGTCTGTTGCATGATCAGATATCTTATGGCTTTCCTGTTCCTCAATTCGGATGCCCGAAACTTCAAATGCACCGATTGTTACGTCCTTTAAAACTCGAGTCTTTTGTTGTGTACGAATCTCTATGTGATTGTCGCATCGTGAGTCCGATTACCTTTCGATCAGCTTCATATCCTTTATCTGAGTCTGATGCATGATCAAATATCTTATGGCTTTCCTGTTCCTCAATTCGGATGCCCGAAATTTCAAATGCACCGATAGTTACGTCCTTTAAAACTCGAGTCTTTTCTTGTGTACTAATCTCTTTATGATTGTCGCATTGTGAGTCCGATTACCATTCGATCACCTTAGTATCCTTTATCTGAGTCTGTTGCATGATCAGATATCTTATGGCCTTCCAGTTCCTCAATTCGGATGCCCAAAACTTCAAATGTACCGATAGTTACGTCCTTTGAAACTCGAGTCTTTTCTTGTGTACGAATCTCTATATGATTGTCGCATCGTGAGTCCGATTACCGTTCGATCACCTTCATATCCTTTATCTAAGTCTGTTGCATGATCAGATATTTTATGGCCTTCCAGTTCCTCAATTCGGATGCCCAAAACTTCAAATGTACCGATTGTTACGTCCTTTAAAACTCGAGTCTTTTCTTGTGTACGAATCTCTATATGATTGTCGCATCGTGAGTCCGATTACCGTTCGATCACCTTCATATCCTTTATCTGAGTTTGTTGCATGATAATATATCTTCTGGCCTTCCAGTTCCTCAATTCGGATGCCTAAAACTTCAAATGTACCGATAGTTTTTTTTTAGAAAAAGGGGAAAACCCCGGCAAACATTTATTAGATCAAAAAACAAGTACAAGACAAAGACTAACCAAGACCCGGGACATAAACCCAAGGTCTTAAGTTAGCCCAAAAAGAAATAAACAAGACTAAAAGTAAAACTAAGAAACCGGTCCAGCCTATACAAGAAATTCTAAGCCCAACAAAAATAAAAATGAAAATATTAAAGGCCCAACAAAGCCCACTAACATAAATCGAAAATAAACAAAAAGAACCAAACGCCCAAAGGTCGCTCCTCATAATCCAGTACTCCGTAATAGCCCACTTCATCTTTAGACCAACTTCCATAAGCCCATCTTCAAAAGTAAAATCCCACAAAGACAATCGAAGCCCGCTGCTCCATAACCAGATATGACAGCCCAGATGCCAACCCTCCATCACGCAAACTATACCCACATCAGCCCAATATCCTATAAGCCCAATCCAGAGATCAATTAAGATCCACTCAAACTTCCAGTACTTCTTTCGATCCACAACTTTAACCATATTACTAATCCAATCCATGCTCTCTTTCCTAATACAACTAACTCCAGAAATAAGGATCAACCAGATCTCTAACCAATATCCAATAAAAACATTCCCAACATCAAACCTGTTAACGAAATCCTGCTTCTTGTTCCCAGCCCATTGATCTATTCTGTTAACTCCCCATCCATTTATCACACCAACAACACTATATTCATAATCTAAAATTCCAACATATAAACATATGCATTCCATCCAGCCTAGCATATTCCACTGCCCAACCCACCTATCAAAATATTCACACACCAGATGACAGAGAGAAGCCTTCTAAACCCCACAAATCTTGTTTAGAAAAGGCATATGAAACACGAATTCATATGCAACTATAGGAGCATAATAAACAGCAACCTTTAATCCTGCTATAACCATACAAACCAGGTTCACAACCACAAAAGCTCCTATAGTTCCCCAAATATGCCTTAAAATAAGAGAGTGGACTTTCCTCTCAATACTAAGTATTGAGAGCAAATGCAGCATGCCAAAGACATAGGCTGCAGCAACATGGATCCAAATATACCCGCAATCTTTAAAAACCTCCACCAGAGTAGTGGCACTACTAGGCATATTAGATCCATTAGCTTCCAATCTTATCACAAATACATTAACATCAAGTAAGACAAAAACATACCAGTTCAGCAGTAGAAGGCAATACTCAAACATCCTATTCAACCACATCCAATTCTTGGCACCAACAGCTTTAAGTTTAAACATACCAGCACCCTTAATCCATTCAACCCTCTGTAATAGTTGAAACTTCTGCACATCTCTGAGTATAATGGCTGAACTACCACTGCACAGAATCCTAAAACAATTACCCAGCAAATACCACCATGACTATTGTTCTCTAGGTATCCTGCCACATTTTATCATTTGCATAGTCTCAACAACACTCCTCCTCCCTTCTCCATCCCAACCCATAATGACCTATCCCATCATAATCCCAAGTGGGATAGACTCAAAAGAGTCAAAGACTAAAAAACAAGAAAAAAGGCTGTCAAAGAAAACCAAAAGAATTCTGAGGGTTCCCATGCTGTTGGAAAGAGCTAAAAATAAAAAGTAGACTGAGAATAATGACCTATTGCCAACAGCACAGTCCAACCTTATGTCTCCCTTGTTTATCCCCCCCCTGAGCCTCAATAAACCTAACCACCAATCATATAACGCAGAACTGAGCCAGAGTGTCAATAATGGACCAAAATCTCTGGCCAGTGACTCAACCCATAATAGTTTAAGCAACCCATCCCATATTCCCAGGATAATAAACAGAAACAGTAAAACAAAAGAAAGAAGAGAAAGATCAGGAAAAGAAAGAAAAAGGATCTCTACCCATCGTATTATAAGTCTCCATAAGTCTCCAAAACCCAATAATAACCCCCCACCCCTGAGCAAGAGCTCAGAAAACACACACAGGCTAACACCAAGACACACACTCTTAATAAAAATGTTTTTGTTCCTCTGCCAGGATCTAGAAAGCAATAAAAATACAATAGAAAATAAAGAAAAGAAGGGGAATAATGACCTAGAAACAGAGGAACAATGCTTCCTTATCTCTCCAAGGCTAGTGCAAACCTCCTACACACAAATACCTAACACCCCAAAGGCTATAGTGACAACATTCATATTGGTTAAATAAGAACCATTATGCATGCAAAATCCTAGATTCCTAAGTTTAGCACACTCAGAAAACACCACAGGTGTATGAAAGACACACCAATTATATAAAGAAAGGTTGGAACTAGGTTCTAAGGTTACTACCCACAGGCTTTTAAGTCTCCTTGTAACACCTTGATTCCCAATATAACCCTTCCCCCATATCCAAATGGATAACACAGACTCAAGACACAAAAACAAGAAAAGGCTAGAAAAGAAACTCAAAAAAGGGATTTCAAGCCCTGACGGGTGGTTCATAGAACACCCTTTTATAGTGCTAAAACGCTTATTTTATCCACATTTATCCATGTTATTGCTTGGAATTGGGTGACTACGGTTGCTATGATTGCAGGGGCATTAAGGAGCTAAAAATGAAGAAAAACGCATTTTGGAGCGGACCGGAAACGAGTTGGAGTTTGAAAGAAACAAAAGAAGAAAAATTGGAATTTTTGTCAGGACCACCGTATGGTACGGTCTCCACCGTATCCTACGGTGGAGCCTGACACTTTTTCTCCACCGTATTACAGTCTCCAATGGCCGTCAGCTTTGTTAATGCCACCGTACCATACGGTGGCCACCGTATGGTACGGTGGACTCTGCACATTTTTGTAACTTCCCCTTTAAATGAGTGGTTATTGCAAGACTTTTCACTATCTTCGAATTGGGAACGGTTCTAAGCATCCTAGAGGCGATTTTGGGGCTAGAACAAGGTTGAAGAACATTTCTAATCATTAGGTTATTATCTTTGATTCATATGAACAATATTTTGAAGATTAGGATGACCCGTTTGACAATGTTTGGCTAAACCTTTGATGGTCATCCTTGGTGAAGTTTCCTTTGAACTTTCTTATGCTTTTGTCTTAGTATTTCTAGAATAACAATTTGGTATGTTTGCTTGATTGTTATGGTGTTTGAACAATTGATTGTAGTAGTTATTTAATTTATCAATTTCTCATCTTTATTGCATGTTCTTGGTGTTGCTAACAATCGGGATATTGCGGGAAGGATTTGGGTTGGATAATTGAATAATTGGTCATCGGGAAACAACCTCGCATTGTTATAATCCGAGTACTTTGTTCCCTTTTATCACAACACTTGTTCAAATACGAGTTATGTCTATGTAACTCTTTCTAGTTAGACTTTCGGCATAAAAATTCAAGGGAAATGAATCCAGGGATGGTCATTGCTTTCTTAATTTGATAAACACAATCTTATTTCAATTCAGTAATTTAGTTAATTTTCTTAATTCTAAATCCAAACCAACAAACAATCTTTGATCTTTATTTTTCTTAGTTGTTAAATAGTAGTGTAATTGCAAAACTTTAATTCTCACATTTTCCATAAACTCCCTGTGTTCGATACCCTTCTTACCACTATTCTAGTTGTAATTGGGAAATTTTACGTGTACCACGACAAGCACGTCAAGCCCATACCAGGATCTAAAAAAGCAATAAAAGGCCAGAATCAAAAGAGTCCTAATGGTATAGACTTGATCCAACCTTATAACTCCCAGTTGTTGACTTATCCCAAGTCTACCAAAACCTAAACTCCAGATCATATGCATAGCTTTTTTTATCAAGATAAGAGATAGACCAGGGTATCAACAGGGACAACATGATCCTAGAATATAGACAAAATGGGTCAAAAACCCAGACACAATAAAAAACACAGAAAATAAACCAAGGGGACCAAACAGACCAGTACTAAGGAATGGAAGGCCATAAAGGCCAGAATTCTACCCAGAAGATTAAGAACACCATATAACTCCAACTGGCCCAGAATACCCCCCACCCCTTAATCTGACACTTGCAAAATTCCTTACATTCCTGAGTAATATTAAACCAAACCACCAAACAACCTACCTTAACCTGTCCTGTAGACCATAATTTCCAGAACCATTCTTTATAGCTAAACCAAAAGTATTTACACAACCTGGTGCCAATTATATTACAAAATCTAAAAGCAACCCACATTATTAATAAAAAATCTATTGAAAAAGATAAAATACCCAGTCCCCCCTTCCTGTTTTTCCTTAATAAAAGGATTATCATAACCAAACCATACCACCCATCCTTTCCCAAAAACTCACCACTGCTAACAGTCCCAAACCAAAAGTCCACCCTAAGCAGACCCAAAAGCAAAAGTAAAAGAATGTACCTCATTTGTTAACCTTTTTAGCTGGAGCTTTCCATTCCACCTTAAAGCCCCATATCTTACTCAAAGTAATACTGCTTGGAGTTGCAAATATCCTCAACCCCAACAACCTCATTCTAACTGCATCCTGAATAATCCTACAAAGCACATCAGCATCTCTAGTCTTCTTTTGAAATATCCTCAAGTTTCTTTCTTGCCAAATGAAATAGACCATAGCAGCTAACATGAGCCTCTGAATTATGCTCTTAACAGATTTCCTCATAGGAGCTTGAACTAAAGCAGTGACACACTCCTCTATGTTGTCAGAAAACTGTTCTAATCCAGCAATAACCTTCAACTTATTCCACACACTATTAGGGTAGGGGCACTGAAAGAACAAATGCTGATGACTGTCCCTCACCTCACCACAAAAAGGACAAAACAAATCCCTTTGAAGATCCCAATTCAATAATCTATCTTGAGTCATAAGCCTCTGCTGAACTGCTAACCAGAGAGTAAAAGCATGCCTAGGAATAGCCTGACTAAACCAAACAATCCTAGCCCAAGAAACTTCATCCTTCATAGGACATAAGTCTTTGAAGACTGTACTGGTAGAAAAAGATTCATATGTTTCAGCTTTTGTTTTCCAAAAAGTAATATCCTTTTTACCTTCAATCAAAGTAGGAGGGGACAAATCAAACAGACAGGGGAATTTTCTCCTCCATTCCTCTGGCCACATCCAACAACCATTGTTTATCACCTCAGAAACAGTAGTATTCAAAGAAAAACCCACCCCCATGTATCTCTCTAGGAGATATGAACAAAGAAAGTGGGCTCAGAGGGCACCAATTGTCATACCAAACAGATGTAGACTTCCCATCACCAATACACTTCAAACAACGAGACCACAAGATTTCCCTATTATCCAATAAGCTTTTCCAACTCCAACAGGCACCCTGCTTTTTCCTAAAACCCCAGAAGCTGATCCCCTTTAGTCTATAAGCCCTAATCCATTTTGTCCATATTGTCTCCTTTCCTGAAATAAGATTCCACACATGCCTAGCAAGAAGGGCTTTATTTTTAATCCTTAAAGACTTAATTCCCAACCCACCCACAGACTTAGGATAGCAAACATTATCCCATGAAACCCGAACTTTACCCTTAGCAGAATCAGTATTACTCCACAGAAACCTATTCATCAGTCTTTCAACATCCTCTATTATACTAGTAGGAAGCAGAAAAACAGAAGCCCAATAAACTTGCAGGGAAGCAAGGACAGACTTAATTAACTGCAGTCTACCAGAAAAAGATAAAGACTTGTTTTTCCAGTCATCAATCCTTTTCCTAACTTTCTCCACCAAAACTGCACAGTCCTTGGTGTACAACTTCTTAGACAGCAAAGGCACACCAAGGTATCTAACATGCAAAACACCAATTTTAAAAGGCAACAGATTCACAATCCTATTCCTAATAGTATTAGTAACATTACTCAAGTACATAGTACTCTTACATAGATTAGGAATAAGACCTGATACCCCACTGAACTCTTCCAGAGCTACCTTGACAACCCTGACAGATTCAACATCAGCATGAGCAAAAACCAATAAATCATCAGCAAAACAGACATGTGTCAGATTAAGTTTCTCACAGCACCAGTGAAACTTAAACTGTCCACTTTCCCTGACCCTTCTATCAAAAATTAGCTTTAGGACTTGCATAACAATAGTAAACAGGTATGGAGACATAGGATCACCCTGCCTTAACCCTCTCAGCCCTTTGAAATAACCAAACGACTCCCCATTAACATTAATAGAATAAGCAGCTGACTTAATGCAGGTCATGATCCAGGCTACCATACAAGGATGAAAGCCAAAATTAACTAAACAACCTTCAAGGAACTCATGATTAACAGTATCATAAGCTTTCTGAAGGTCAATTTTCAAAGCAATTCTGGGCTCAACAATCTTTGTGTGATAATTCCTCAACAATTCTTGAGATAAGAGAATATTATCACTGATTTGCCTTCCAGGAATGAAAGCACTTTGACATTCATCAACAATCCCATCCAAGGATCCCTTAATTCTTTCACAAATTATCTTAGAAATGCACTTATACAGGACATTGCAGCAGGCTATAGGCCTATATTCAGACACATTTCTAGGATTATTACACTTAGGAACAAGAGATAAGACAGTAGCATTTACCTCATTTAAAAGCTTCCCATTATGAAAGAATTCCTTCACTGCAGCACATACCTCAGGCCCAACAATAGACCAGGAGGATTTAAAAAACTTGGAAGAGTATCCATCAGGCCCAGGGGCTTTGTCTATATCTATATCAAAGATTGCCTTCTTGACTTCCTCATCTGTCACCTCTCTAACCATAAAGTCAGCCTTATCAGGAGGAATTTTATTCACAAATAAAGACTCAACATCCCTAATAGGATCCACACCAACCCTTCTACCCATAAAGCTTTCAAAGTGCTTAACAAACACCTCCCCAACCAGACTTCCCTCAAAATAATTACCATCACTATCAGTAACAGCATTAATTCTGGCCTTACTTTGCCTCCCCTTAACTGCCTTGTGGAAATAAGCAGTATTCTGGTCACCAGCTTTCAACCATTCAACTTTTGCTCTCTGTTTTAAAAATAATTCCTCATCAATGGTAGCCTGCTTCAACCCCTTAATGGCAGCACTTTCAGCATCTCTCAACACCTTGCTGTGAGGGTCCCCCATCATGGCTTCCTGAACAGAACCCAACACCCTAGTATATTCCTTAACTTTTTCACTCAAGTCACCCATTTCCCTTCCAAGCTTTCTCAGAGGTTTCTTTAGATTTTTAAGCATAGAAACCACTGAAAACATGTGACAGCCCTTAACATTCAGCTTCCACCCAGCTTCAACAATAGGTAAAAACCTTTCATTGCTGGTAAGATGATTCATGAACTTAAAAGCTCTGGGTTTCCAAGCAGCCTTACCTTTGAAAGAGACCAAGGCAGGAGAGTGATCAGAAGTAAGAAAAGGTAGGAAATTAGCAATAACCCCAGGGAAAGTGGACAGAAATTCAGCATTACCCATAACTCTGTCAAGCTTCTTAAGAAGACCATCAGTCTTTCCTGGAGATTTATTCCAGGTATACTTAAAACCAGAGGAAGGGATATCCTCTATACCAGCATTAACACAACACTCCCTTAAGTCAAGCATGGATGTAGTGACTTTAGAAGAACCCATAGATCTTTCACTAGGGTCCAAGATAGTATTAAAGTCACCTAACACAAGCCAAGGTTCTTGTATTATGGTACTGCCAAAGGCTTGGAAATCATGCCATAAAGATCTCCTTAAGGGGTACTTGACAAACCCATACACAAAGGAGCAGAAAAATCTAGGCCTACCATCCAGAGGCTTGATGAGACAATGAATAACTTGAGCATTCATACCAACAACCATAACATCAACAAGATTGGGTCTCCAACCTATGACTATTCTAACTCCACCAGAACAATAAGGTCTATTAGACACCCATTCCCAATCCTTCAGAACCCTCCCAAACACCTTGCTAAGATTATTACCTTTAACATGAGATTCCAGAATACCACACACCCCAATATTCCTGTCATGAAGAACATTCATAACTTCATTTTGCATGGTAATGTTAGACAGGCCTCTAACATTCCAGGCTAATAAATTCAGATTGTTGTAATTCATGAGGACATATTTTTCTCTTCAGAAGTGTGCACTTCCTGCACCCCTCCAGTATCACTACAGTTATCTAACTTCATGAACCTGGCTGTTTCATCTTCCTCAGACAAAACCTCCTCATTATCAGATTCCAGGACAATATCTTCAACCTCATCATAATCCATGCCCTCAGGGAAATCAAACTTCTGACACATCAGAAAGAAATACTTAGTTTGAAGCACATCCCATTCCAAAACTTGCTCTCTAGTAGGGATAACTCTGCAATTAACATAGAACATAACATCCTCAATCTGCTGAGGAGTTAAGTCAAAAGAATAGTCCTCAATAACAGCATCTCTAACCAGACTAGAGCCAGGGGTATAAGGCTTAGCAGGGACACCATTGTGAGGAGGACAATCAACAGGTTGCTCAAGAGGGGCAGTAAAAGGATTAGGGGGAGGAACATTAGGGGCAGTAATAGACACAGGTTTAGTTTCAGGTTGTTTAATAGGAGTAGATTTGCATAAAAATGCTTAATTATTATATTTCTAAATAATAAACATATATATTATCAAAATATACATTTTAACACTTATAATATTGATTATGAAGTAAAAATTCATAACTTTATTAGTTTGGCTAGAAATGGCGTAACGGCGCGGTTTCTAGCCGAACCGTAGTTCCCTACGCGACAATTTTCATATTTTCTTAAGTATAAACATAACAATACTTATTAACACTCTAAGTCATTTATTTTAATCATAATTTAGGTCCAAACTTGCTGATCTAAATCAGTTTCAAAAACTTACGATTTAAGCGTTAAAATTACCGTTTTAACGACTAGTTTTGCGTTTAAGCCAGGTATAAACTTATAGAAAAATACCAAACTTATTATTTACTTATAAATATAATTTTTATACTCAAAATATATTTTTATAAGCTGATTATGATCAGTTTTGAAATCGTAAAGTTTCAAGTACCGAAAAGTTGCGAAAACCAGACTTTTACGCATAGAAATCGGTTTTAAACACATTGTTTTAGTTTTAATCTTTATCATAGATTACTTTTGTCATTATGAGGCCAAAATAACCTGAATATTTCAGATCAAAAATAATATTTCCAAAATCTCATATCTAAATGCCATAATTACCATTTTAAGTCATTTTTACACATTTTGAGTTATGCTAGCATGACCCAATGATAGATTTTTATGTTTTCATCAAATAACACAATGTTTATATCATCATATAACATATTTTAGGAATTCATATCAGATCTGAAAATGCATGTATTAACTTACATTTTCATCATCATAACTTGAATTTTTGAACATAAAGTCATAAAATAAATTTATATTTATGTCAAGAATCATAACATGCATTTTGTTTACAAGTTTTTATCCATCATTTATCTTTTACATCAGATCTGGATTTATTTTTAAATCCTTGAAAAACTATTATAAAAACCTATATTTTCATCAAGTAATTACAACAAATAACAACTTCCAAGAATACACACACTAATACACACACACGCCACCCACATGCATTCATACGACACCCATATACACACATATTACACCATTTTCATCCATCTTTTAATCAACAAGGGTTGGTTTTTAAATCTCCATTTAGAAAAGTTCAAGGTGTTGGTGAACATTCTTACAAAAACTCACTTAGAATTAGATTCAAAAATCAAAGAACATGAAACTAAATAAGGTTCATACCCTTGATGATCTTGAGTTTTTGAGAGAAAAGAAAATGGTTTTCTTGTTCAAGCTTCTTACAAGACTTGTAAATACTCCAAGACTTCACCAAAAATCAACCCATAACTTCAAATGGTGATGAATGTAATAGATGTAATTGTTTAAGGTTTGAAAAAAAAGAATGTGGAAGGTTGTGGTGATGTTGGACGGCAATTAAGGAAGGAGAAAGAAGAGTTTGAGTGTCTTGGTAAGTGGAGTGTTGCATGTATAAGAAGGTCTCCTAATGATTACCTAGATAATAGAGTTAACACTTGTTTTGATATTACATAAGATGAGTGTCCAAGAAGACACTAATCAGCCCTTTTTTTCTCACATAAACCGTGGAAGGGAGGGTGATATTGAGGGGTTGGGTTAATTTTTGTAATTAGGGGGTATTTTAGGTGATTTAGGGGTATAAAAATGATAAAAATACCCTCTAAAATAATTTCTTTTAACCCAATAAATTATGGATTATTAATACCCACTAAATCTTATAATTTTTACTGTATAATAATTATTTTAGGTGCTGGACTCTTAATTGGATCAAATTTGTCGGTTAAAAGCGCGCGTACGCGCTGTACCGGACACTGCGCGACAAAAACTTTAAATCAGCGTTTTTAATTGTTTTAACTGATCTTCCACTTATAAAATATCATTTTATGCTATACTAAGCATATAGGACCATTTCTGGATTTTTTTTTAAAAGCTTGCCGGGTCGTCACCAACGCTTAATTCGGTTAATTTATCGCAATGCGACGTCATAGTTTTCTAAAATTTAACAAATACAAATCCATGTATTTAGGGACTTTGCTAGACTATAAAGAGACTTTAATTTAACAAAATTAAATCTTATTCAAGCTTAACTTATTAATACATTTGATTACAGTACGGATTAGGATCTGAAAATTACGGGTTGTCACAGTCTCCCCCAGTTGAAGGAATTTCGCCCCTGAAATTAAACCGACACCATCACTTCGGCTTAGGAGGAAACAGGTGGGGGTATTTTCGCTTCATCTGGTCTTCTCGTTCCCATGTAAACTCTGGTCCTCGCTTAGAATTCCATCTAACTTTGACCAATTTGATGCGACTGCGACGAAGTTTCTGAATCTTCCAATCCGAAACCTCAACTGGTTCTTCAACAAAACGAAGCTTCTCATCGACTCGAATCTCACCAGGTGGTATGATAAGTGTCTCATCTGATAAACATTTCTTCAGATTAGACACGTGAAACACATCATGCACACCTTCCAATTCTTGAGGCAATTTGAGTCGATAAGCTACTGGGCCCACACGAGCCAAAATCTCAAACGGTCCGATGTAACGGGGATTGAGCTTCCCACGTTTACCAAACCTAATAACTCCTTTCCAAGGCGAGACTTTCAACAATACCCTATCTCCAACCTGGAATTCTAGTGGCTTCCTCCGGTTATCTGCGTAACTCTTTTGCCTGTCTCTTGACGCTTTCAAAATATCTCTAATTCGAAAGATTTTGTCAGTGGTTTCCTGGATAATGTCTGGTCCAGTCAGTTGCGCATCACCAACTTCTGCCCAACAAAGAGGTGAACGACACTTTCTTCCATACAGGGCTTCAAATGGCGCTGCTTTAATACTGGTGTGGTAGCTATTATTGTAGGAAAACTCAACTAAAGGTAGGTGAGCATCCCAGCTTCCACCAAAATCTAAAGCACAAGCACGCAGCATATCTTCGAGAGTTTGAATGGTCCTTTCACTCTGACCATCTGTCTGAGGATGATATGCGGTACTCATATCCAACCGAGTACCTAAAGCCTTCTGTAAAGTTCTCCAAAACCTGGAAGTGAATCGACCATCTCTATCAGAAATAATCGAAATCGGGACTCCATGACGAGCTACAACTTCCTTCAAATAAAGCTTTGTTAACTTGTTCAATCGGTCAGTTTCCTTAATCGGGAGGAAATGAGCAGACTTAGTCAACCTATCAACAATCACCCAAATAGTATCAAACCCACTCGACGTCTTGGGTAACTTTGTTATGAAATCCATAGTAATACACTCCCACTTCCATTGAGGGATCTCAGGTTGACGCAAAAGCCCAGACGGCTTCTGATACTCTGCTTAACCCTAGAACAAGTCAAACATTTACTCACTAGGTCGCAATCTCTGCTTTCATATTGGGCCACCAATAAAGCTCCTTCAAATCCTTATACATTTTATCTGATCCTGGGTGAATCGAGTATCTAGATTTGTGGGCTTCATCCAACACTAATTTACGTAAATTACCTGTCTTTGGTACCCAAATACGATCCATGAAATACAGCACTTCATCAGACTTCGAAGTTAACTCGTCTATCATTCCACGCAAACCTTCAGTCTTCAAATTCCTCCCTTTAAGAGCTTTCTGATGTGCATCATGAATCTGAGTTGTGAGGTTCGTACGAATAGTCAATCCTAATGCACGTACTCTTAAAGTTTTAACTCTTTCCTTTCGGCTAAGAGCGTCTGCCACTACATTAGCCTTGCCAGGATGATAACGAATCTCACAATCGTAATCATTAAGCAACTCCACCCACCTACGCTGTCTCATGTTTAGATCCTTCTGATCAAAAATATGCTGTAGGCTTTTATGATCAGTGAAGATCGTACACTTCGTACCGTAAAGATAGTGCATCCAAATCTTGAGTGCGAAAATGACAGCTCCCAGCTCTAAATCGTGGGTGGTATAGTTCTTCTCGTGAATCTTGAGTTGACGGGAAGCATAAGCTATGACTTTATCCTTCTGCATCAAAACACAACCAAGACCAAGTCGAGATGCATCACAATAAACCACAAATCCTTCAGTGCCTTCCGGGAGAGATAGGATAGGGGCGCTACACAACTTTTGTTTCAACAACTGAAAAGCTGCTTCTTGCTCAACACCCCGGTCATATTTCTTATCCTTCTGAGTCAACGACGTCAAAGGTTGCGCTATCTTTGAGAAGTTTTTGATAAATCTCCGATAATAGCCTGCCAATCCTAAGAATTGACGTACTTCCGTCGGGGATTTAGGCGTATCCCAGTTCTTGATGGCTTCAATCTTCACAGGGTCAACATGTATACCTTTTTCATTGATGACATGCCCAAGAAAATGAACTTCTCGAATCCAAAACTGGCATTTAGAAAACTTGGCATACAGTTTCTCATTCTTCAGCAACTCTAGAATCAGCCTCAAATGATGTTCATGATCTTTTTTGGTCCTTGAATAAATTAGTATATCATCAATGAATACTATAACAAATTTATCCAAATATGGTTTGCAAACCCTATTCATGAGATCCATGAACACAGCTGGAGCATTCGTTAAACCGAACGGCATAACTAAGAACTCGTAGTGTCCGTAACGTGTTCTGAATGCTGTCTTTGGAACGTCTTCTTCAACTACCCTCAGCTGATGATAGCCCGAACGCAAATCGATCTTCAAATAGAAACTCAAGCCTTGGAGTTGATCAAATAAATCATCAATTCTCGGTAAGGGATACCGATTCTTGATTGTGAGTTTATTCAACTCTCTATAATCGATACACATTCGAAATGTACCATCTTTCTTCTTGACAAACAAGACTGGTGCTCCCCAAGGTGAGAAGCTTGGTCTTATAAATCCTTTATCCAATAACTCTTGCAACTGATTGGATAACTCTTGCATTTCAGATGGTGCTAATCGGTAAGGAGATTTAGCAATCGGTGCTGAACCTGGTACAAGATCTATTCGGAATTCAACCTGTCTTGCTGGCGGTAACCCCGGTAAATCTTCAGGAAAGACTTCTGGATACTCACGAACAATAGGTATGTCTTCAAGCTTTTGCTCTTCAGCCTTTGTATCTACAACACTGGCCAAGAAAGCTGGATACCCTTTACGCAAAAACTTATGCGCCTTCATAACGTTGACCATCTTCAGAAAAGTTCTCTTAGATTCCCCTCGAACTATAAGATTCTCGCCATTCGAAAGTGGAAGACGAATAATCTTTTCGGAACAAACAACCTCGGCCTGATTTTTAGATAACCAGTCCATGCCCACGACAATATCAAAACTACCAAGCTCGACGGGTAGAAGATCAATGTTAAAAGAATGGTTCTCTAAACACAACGTGCACCCTCTAATAATATCCCCAGTTTCAATAATCTTCCCATTAGCTAATTCTATGGCATAGCTTTTATCTAGTTTATTTGATTTCATTCCAAGCAAATCCTCAAAGTTTCTCGAAACAAAACTCAAGTCGGCTCCGGTATCAAATAGTATAGATGCAGGTTGATTATTAACAAGAAACGTACCGGTAACAACTGATGGGTCCTTACGGGCTGCACTAGCGTTCATCTCGAACGCTCTCCCTCTGGCGTTTGTCCCTTTCAGCTTCGGACAATCTTTCTTGAAGTGTGCCTCCGATCCGCATTCAAAACAACCCTTATTAACCTTCTCCGAATCTCCAGCCATCCTAACCCGACATGTCTGGACTTGATGACCCGGTTTTCCACATCTAGAGCACACTCCTCCCTTGCAACCACCATCATGTTGTTTGTTACAAATAGTACACTTATGCGGTGCACCCCCAGATCCTCTGGACTCTGATGTATTAGCGGCATACATCTTTCCAATACCCTGACTCTTATTCCTCTTATCACCAGACTGATTTCGAAAATTCCCAGACCGCTTTCGCTTGTTGTCAGCCTGTTTCACTTCTGATTCAACCACATCCTTCTTAACCTGATCTACTGACTTCTTCCCCGAGTCTCCCTTTTTCACCAAACTACCCATCCGAACTGCATCATCGGTCAAAGATTGTGCTAAAGTAATAGCTTCGTGCATACTGGCAGGTTTCGATGCTGTAACCATTCCCCTAATCTGTGGCACCAACCCATAGAGATACCTCTCGATTCTTGCATATTCAGGAGTGACTAAACGTGGAACAAGTCTTGCAAGTTCATTAAATCGAGTAGTATAGGCTCTAATTTCAGCACCTACCATACACAGCTTCCAGAACTCTTCTTCAATCTTTTGCAACTCAGTCCTCGGGCAATACTCTCTCAGCAACATTTCTTTCAATCTATCCCAAGTGAGATTATAGGCAGCAGTCTCACCAAGGGATTGAATCTGGGTATTCCACCAAGTCAAGGCTTCATCCTCAAAAGAACAAGTAGCATACTTAACCTTCTGATCAGCTGAACACCCACTAATGGCCATAACAGCTTCCATTTTCTAAATCCACCTCACAATATCAATTGGACCTTCAGCCCCAGAAAAGATCCTTGGATGGCAGGATTGAAATGTCTTGTAGGTGCACCCATGAGTACGGCTCCCTGTTTATTCGTTAAAATCAACCATCAGCGAAATGATTGAACTACAAACAGTAACCCTCAAGAATCACATAAAGAGCATTTTCAAATGTTCGTTACCTGAAGAACCACCAGTCTGCGTTCCGCCCGACCCTGACTGTGTTGTACCAGCATCACGCTGGTTCATAGCATTATTAACATGCTGAGCAATAAGAGCGGCTAGTTCTTCTGCTGAGGTTGGTAAACCATCGCCTTCAGGGCGAGTATTTCTTTTTGGCGGCATGATCCTTCTATTATCAACATAGTAATAAAGGGGTTTAGACAACATTCATGAGACAAATAAAGTCAAACACACGAATAATCTAAATAGTTACAACCATGCAACATCCATAAGATAAGATACCAAATAGCATTCATGTTATAGGAAAAGTGTCAAATGTTTAGATAGGCCTAACATTTAAACGATTATCAAAAGTAGATTTTTCCAACATATAATCCTGCTAGAGGGCACAGCCCGCCCTTATAGGCATCACCAAAAGAAAAGAAATCATCAGATCACAGAAACTGGCCGGGAAACAACACCGCGTAGGCCACCGACATAGCAAACATAGTGATCGCCCGGACCGCCTCGAGTCGCTGTGTAGCCTGCACCAGGTCCTGCTGAGTCAAAAGGAGACTGGTCTCGACCACACTCGTCCTCGTGTCTGCCATCTCTAACCTGGCGGTCAAGTCCATGATCCTAGCCTCTAAACCGTCAATCCTGGCTGCCTGCTGGCCAATCATCTGCTCCTCCATGAATCTCTCACTATCCATGGTCTCCATCCTCTTCTCCAAAGCATCCAAACGCTCCCCACCCTCGACGGCCCGACCTTTCAGTGATAGGATGTCACTCTCGTACATCCCACACCGTCCAGTCAAGGACGTAACCAACTGCTGCATCGGGCTACCCGCACGAACGGGGCTCCGTGCCGCAGATGATGGCTCCCCAAGCTCATGTGTAGAGGGCGTAACATCCACCCTGACCCTCTTTGGTGGCGGCTCCTCCGCGACCACCACAGTCAATTCTTCGGTACCACTTACACCCCGGGGTGCCCGACCCCTGCGGGTGTAACTGAACCAAAAGTCAAGTGGGGGCAGTGGAGCTGGTGTCACCAAGGATACAGACTCCTCTAGAGCTGGAAGGTCATCATCTGAGTCGCATAACCATCCATTATGCGGGTACATGGTACAACGAGGATTCCCACAAGGGGGAATGGTCGCCGGGGAAGTGGAGTCTTCATCTGCATCAGGTACTGAAACGATAGGAATGGAACTCGACATCTGTACACAGACATATCCGTACTATAAATTAATTTTATGCATTGAAGATAAAATAAAATATCTTAACTACACATAAAATTTTATCAAATGTATGAAAATTGTGACATCATTTTTCAAGTACATATCACGTATGATTTGCAAGCATGTACGCATCATGGGGAAATAATGTTGCTTTTGGTTTCCAAAAACATAAATTTTTCCGATTATAGTCTAGTTTCCTTTTAAAAAGTTTTTCTAGTTCGCTATAATCATTGCTCTGATACCAACTTCTGTCACACCCCGAAAATCGCAGCGGAAATTAAGCGTGGGTGGTGGTACAAAAGTCGGTGACAGTAACGATATAAGCAAACATAGATAGTCTTGTGGATATCAAATTATTGAAAGATAGTAGTTAAGTGTACAAAGATGTCTTTAAAACATAATTTATTTAAAACTTGTTAAACAAAAACAAGTTTGCAACACACGGTCCCCTCGATCGTTGATACCCAAGAACCTTCCCATGCTTGCCCCCAAAAGCTAACACATCCCCATACCGCCTATGTACCTGAAAAACATGCATAGGTTTTAAAAGTATAGTTAGCTTAAAGCTAGTGAGTTTCACAGGTTTTTATACATAAGAAATAACCTTTTCTTATAAAACAAAATTATGGTAATACTAAACATATGAACCGTTCGTAGGTTTGCAAGGCCTCTCGACATGATAGCAACCAGAGCCCATAATCAACCCAAAACAAACAAGTGGTCCCCCTACTAATGCCTTTCAAAATATATTTCCCCGTCTAGACGACCAGCGCGACTGATCACGAGGTGGGTGGTCAAACCCGATAGATCTACCAATATACCCTGCGGTTCCCTCCAAGAACTAATGATTATGACTGCCGTGGGAGACACCGTACACAAAATGCACAGGAAAATAGCACTTACTCTGGCCATCATTTGGTTATGTAATGTACTAGCATACTTACCATAATTATTAAAGCATGTTAATCCCCCAATGTTTAAAAACATTAATACCAATAAAAGGGGCCGTGAAAACTCACCTCAAAGCTTGATAGTCTAGCAATTTAAGTCCAAGTTTTAATTCCGACCTAACCGTTCCCTATATAAATGGGACACCTTTATGGTCAATTAACAAGTCATCCATGTGAGTTATTATCTAACTCACTTGATTACTAAGTCTATTTCCGCAAGTTATTCACCTCAACTTGTTAGACTTAAAATATTTATTTTTCAAAGAAAAGACGTTTAACCTTATTTGACACGTTGGTGATCCGAACCCTCGGTTTTATGCTTTGTAATTATAAGTGACCTTGTATATTTTAGTAAACTTTCTTAGCACCAAAATATGATTCAAAATATATGTATTATACATATAATTCACATTTATAGTACAAGTATATCACATAACACTTGGTTATAAAATACTTATACTTGTAATATATCTAAGTTTACTATTTTTGCATAAAAATGCTTAATTATTATATTTCTAAATAATAAACATATATATTATCAAAATATACATTTTAACACTTATAATATTGATTATGAAGTAAAAATTCATAACTTTATTAGTTTGGCTAGAAATGGCGTAACGGCGCGGTTTCTAGCCGAACCGTAGTTCCCTACGCGACAATTTTCATATTTTCTTAAGTATAAACATAACAATACTTATTAACACTCTAAGTCACTTATTTTAATCATAATTTAGGTCCAAACTTGCTGATCTAAATCAGTTTCAAAAACTTACGATTTAAGCGTTAAAATTACCGTTTTAACGACTAGTTTTGCGTTTAAGCCAGGTATAAACTTATAGAAAAATACCAAACTTATTATTTACTTAAAAATATAATTTTTATACTCAAAATATATTTTTATAAGCTGATTATGATCAGTTTTGAAATCGTAAAGTTTCAAGTACCGAAAAGTTGCGAAAACCGGACTTTTACGCATAGAAATCGGTTTTAAACACATTGTTTTAGTTTTAATCTTTATCATAGATTATTTTGGTCATTATGAGGCCAAAATAACCTGAATATTTCAGATCAAAAATAATATTTCCAAAATCTCATATCTAAATGCCATAATTACCATTTTAAGTCATTTTTACACATTTTGAGTTATGCTAGCATGACCCAATGATAGATTTTTATGTTTTCATCAAATAACAAAATGTTTATATCATCATATAACATATTTTAGGAATTCATATCAGATCTGAAAATGCATGTATTAACTTACATTTTCATCATCATAACTTGAATTTTTGAACATAGAGTCATAAAATAAATTTATATTTAAGTCAAGAATCATAACATGCATTTTGTTTATAAGTTTTTATCCATCATTTATCTTTTACATCAGATCTGGATTTATTTTTAAATCCTTGAAAAACTATTATAAAAACCTATATTTTCATCAAGTAATTACAACAAATAACAACTTCCAAGAACACACACACTAATACACACACCCACGCCACCCACATGCATTCATACGACACCCATATACACACATATTACACCATTTTCATCCATCTTTTAATCAACAAGGGTTGGTTTTTAAATCTCCATTTAGAAAAGTTCAAGGTGTTGGTGAACATTCTTACAAAAACTCACTTAGAATTAGATTCAAAAATCAAAGAACATGAAACTAAATAAGGTTCATACCCTTGATGATCTTGAGTTTTTGAGAGAAAAGAAAATGGTTTTCTTGTTCAAGCTTCTTACAAGACTTGTAAATACTCCAAGACTTCACCAAAAATCAACCCATAACTTCAAATGGTGATGAATGTAATAGATGTAATTGTTTAAGGTTTGAAAAAAAAAGAATGTGGAAGGTTGTGGTGATGTTGGACGGCAATTAAGGAAGGAGAAAGAAGAGTTTGAGTGTCTTGGTAAGTGGAGTGTTGCATGTATAAGAAGGTCTCCTAATGATTACCTAGATAATAGAGTTAACACTTGTTTTGATATTACATAAGATGAGTGTCCAAGAAGACACTAATTAGCCCTTTTTTTCTCACATAAACCGTGGAAGGGAGGGTGATATTGAGGGGTTGGGTTAATTTTTGTAATTAGGGGGTATTTTAGGTGATTTAGGGGTATAAAAATGATAAAAATACCCTCTAAAATAATTTCTTTTAACCCAATAAATTATGGATTATTAATACCCACTAAATCTTATAATTTTTACTGTATAATAATTATTTTAGGTGCTGGACTCTTAATTGGATCCAATTTGTCGGTTAAAAGCGCGCGTACGCGCTGTACCGGACACTGCGCGACAAAAACTTTAAATCAGCGTTTTTAATTGTTTTAACTGATCTTCCACTTATAAAATATCATTTTATGCTATACTAAGCATATAGGACCATTTCTGGATTTTTTTTTTTAAAAGCTTGCCGGGTCGTCACCAACGCTTAATTCGGTTAATTTATCGCAATGCGACGTCATAGTTTTCTAAAATTTAACAAATACAAATCCATGTATTTAGGGACTTTGCTAGACTATAAAGAGACTTTAATTTAACAAAATTAAATCTTATTCAAGCTTAACTTATTAATACATTTGATTACAGTACGGATTAGGATCTGAAAATTACGGGTTGTCACAGCTTCCCCTTCCTAACTTCATTACCAATGCCCTCCTTCCCATCCTTTTTAACCCCAGAAGAAGAAGCACCATTAGAATCCTTCCTAACTTGATCCTTCTGAAGATCATACTCCCTAGCAGCTTGATTCATTTTGAAGCTCTTAATCCTATCCTGAAGTTTAGCCTCTTTTTCCTCCTTGTTACCCTTAAACATATTTCTTTGTCTCAAGTTACCTCCCCCATAAGCCCCATTATTATTCCCTCCAATATTCAAACCCTTATTAGGATTCTTAGCAGCCATACTACGCTTCCACACCAATTGATACCCTTCCTCATCAACAGTACCATCTTTAGTAGCCCCTCTCTTATCTTCATTCCCCTTTTCAGCTTCTCTGTCCCTAGCTTCTTTCTCTTCAGCAGTTAACTCTCTAGAAGTACATTTCTCAAAAGAATGCCCAAACACTTTGCAGAAAGAACAAAGTTTAGGCATCTTTTGATACTCTATCAACACCTCAGTAACCTTAGGCTCAGCACCCTCCTCTCTAGGATAAAAAGCTCTAATAAAAGTAGGTTGAGAATCAGCAGCAGCAATTTCCACCAAGATTCTAGCAAATCCAACCTGCACATTAGTATTCAAACATTTATCCACAGTATTATTATCAAACAAAAGTGGTTTACCAATACAGCTAGCCAGCTCACACAACCCCTGCACATTCCATAATTCCAATGGCACCTCCTTAAACAAAACCCACACAGGCACCTTTTCAGGTTCTGTTTTCACAATCGCAGCCCCAACTTCCCATTGGTTCAGAAACAAAGGGATGCCATTAACAACCCAAGGACCAGCTTTCAAGGCTTCCAACATTCCCTCCTTTGTATCAAATTTAAAATAGAACAACCCTTTACCATTAGTAGAAATGTCCTCAATCCCATATCTCTTCCACATCCTAAATAAATTGAATCTAACCCAAGCTATAGAACAAAAGGAACCCACAAAATACCCATACAAATGTTTAGAGTAAACCTGCTTAACCTTCTCAACATAATCTTGCTTAATCATAACCACCTTTTCACCATTTTCAAGAGTGGTAGGTGGGCAATACATGATCTGTTTGCTAAATTCAGCAACCTTCTCACCCTTAACAGCATTAGCATATGAAGTCTTCTTCTTCTTATCCTCAGATTCAGAATCCCCAGATGGCCCAGGAGTGTTATCAACAGATTTGTTGGCAGATGAAGAAGCCTTAAACACATAATTTTTATCAGCAATTGCCCCTAGAATTGGAGACTTCTGAATAATATCACAATCACTGACTATAGGCTCTTTTAGCTTCCCTTTCTCAGCCAACAATTCCCTAGCCTTTCCCAACCCCAAAATTAATTCCCTCAACCTCAACTTTTTCCTCTGTATATTGTCCCTAATCTCCTTAATAGAACACTGCATACCATTAAACTCAACTGTTTTCTCAGCACAACCACTTTCCTCAAAAGGATCAAAGATTAATCCATTTGCAGCTCTATAACCCAACTGCTTAGATTTAACACTACCAGCCTTTTTTATATCAGAAATCTCCTTCTCCATCTGCTCAATAGTCATATTAGCTACAGGAGTAGAACCTATAACATCAGACATCTCCCCAATTCTGAAAACAGGGAGAACTGGCACAGCAGCATCCTTGTTAAATTCAAATACCTGCTTAACCTTCTTATTTTTAGATGACAGAATCTTCATAATCTTCCTGCCCTCATGTGTTAAAATAAGTTGTTTCTTAGTTATAGCCTTAGTAGTATCAATACTCTCCAAACCTCCTCTTAGCTTTTTACCCCCCTGCTCATTACTTTGAGTAATACCATCCCCAGTAAGCTCCCTCTTACACATAGGACCCCTAGTCTGATTTATATCCTGCACCCCAACCCTGCAGTAAAACCATCTAGCTAGAGCTTTGACAATACTCATATCAAACTCAAACAAATCTTCCACCTCATAATCCTTCATTTTGCAAAACAGCTTATGATAATGCTGGTGGAAGGCTACAATACTACTCTCAACGAAGTGGTCTTCCAAGAGTTTCAGCTTACCCTGCAACCCATTACATTCCATATGCCCCTGACCCATTCCTATATCAACAACTTTATAAACTCCATTCCCCTTCAACCCAACTTTCCCCAACATATTACCCTTACCCTCACTATCAATAGCATTATAGTCACAAACCAGTCTAAGGCTCAGAACATCAGACTTCTCATAACAAGCAATAACAAATTGCATAAAGTCATCAAAAATCTCATCAGAAACATACTCAACCTTCACCTTATTCTCATCAATATTGGACAGATACCTACCAAAGCATTCCTCAAAGGAAGGATTCAACAGGTCCAAAGAGAAACACTGTTTCATAGCAGGCTCATACACAGGGTTCTGATAAGCCTTCTGAGCTAACAACTCTATGGCTTTCAGAATAGTATCTGAAGAGAACCAACCCTGAGAATGACCAGCAAACCTCCATTTGACACCAGTTCCACTCATCTTTCCAGTAACATCCATCCCACCACTACTACTATCCATATCCCTACAAGCAACAATCAACATCCTATGCTCATTTTTATCACATGCATTCATTATGAAGTTCATAAACTCAACACATTTCTCACTAATTTGCACATTACCATCCTCAATAGTAACAACCCTATCATCAGCCTCAATAACCTTTAGCAGAAGATCCCCAAACCTCCACATAAAACCCTCATTCTTACAATTCATGTTAATAAACCAATTCATAGCAGTCATAAACGAGTTATCAGAGTAGGTTTTATCAATCAATACCTGAATGACCTCCCCAATAGCCAGATCAGTAAATACCAGCTGTTCAGGACCAAAAAACTGCCAGTGAGTCACACAAGGAGAACTATCTGACATCTGCTGATCCTGTTCACTTACTTTTAGCCCATTCTCCCTAGACAGAAGCAAGCGTTTGCGCCAATCAGCCATAAACGGAGCAGAATTAGCCTGAACATTCAAATCCACACAACTTCCAAAAGGATTAGGGTTCAGAGGAGAATTTGGAGATTCACGAGATTCAGCAAACTCCTCCGGCACCGAAACAACCGGAGAAACATAAACACTCTCAGACATGTGCAGATCTGGAGGAATATCAGGAGGAACACCTCCTTTAGGATCAGTAAGAGACTGATCAATAGTAAACAGAGAAGAAGAACAGTGAAATTCAACCAACAATTGATGGAACAGTACCCCAATCGAAGAGGAAAAGAAGCGGGAAACGAAGAACAAGCCCTAGAAAACAAAATCGCCTAATCGCCCAGTGAAAAAGTCAAACGGTCAAAGCCCAAATGTAAATGTACCGATAGTTACGTCCTTTAAAACTCGATTCTTTTCTTGTATACGAATCTCTATATGATTGTCGCACTGTTATTCCGATTACGATTCGATCAGCTTCATATCCTTTATCTGAGTCTGTTGCATGATCAGATATCTTATGGCCTTCCAGTTCTTCAATTCGGATGCCCAAAACTTCAAATGTACCGATTGTTACGTCCTTTAAAACTCGAGTGTTTTTCTAGTGTACAAATCTCTACGTCATTTTCGCATTGTTACTCCGATTACCGTTGGATCAGCTTCATATCCTTTATCCGAGTCTGTTGCATGATCAGATATCTTATGGCTTGCCCGTTCCTCAATTCAGATGCCCGAAACTTCAAATTCACCGATAGTTACGTACTTTAAAACTCGAGTCTTTTCTTGTGTACGAATCTCTATATTATTGTCGCATCGTGAGTCCAATTACCGTTCAATCACCTTCATATACTTTATCTGAGTCTGTTGCATGATCAGATATCTTATGGCCTTCCAGTTCCTCAATTCGGATGCCCAAAAATTCAAATGCACCGATAGTTACGTCCTTTAAAACTCGATTCTTTTCTTGTGTACGAATCCCTATATGACTGTCGCACTATTATTCCGATTACCTTTCGATCAGCTTCATTTCCTTTATCTGAGTCTGTAGCATGATCAGATATCTTATGGCTTTCCCGTTCCTCAATTCGGATGCCCGAAACTTCAAATGCAGCGATAGTGGTCCTTTAAAACTTGAGTCTTTTCTTATGTACGAATCTCTATATGATTGTCCCATCGTGAGTCCGATTACCGTTCGATCAACTTCATATCCTTTATCTGAGTCTGTAGCATGATCAGATATCTTATGGCCTTCCAGTTCCTCAATTCGGATGCCCAAAACTTCAAATGTACCGATTGTTACGTCCTTTAAAACTCGAGTCTTTTCTTGAGAACAAATCTCTACGTCATTGTCGCATTGTTAGTCCGATTACCGTTCGATCAGCTTCATATCATTTATCTGAGTCTGTTGAATGATAAGATATCTTATGGCTTTCCCGTTCCTCAATTCAGATGCCCGAAACTTCAAATTCACCGATAGTTACGTCCTTTAAAACTCGAGTCTTTTCTTGTGTACGAATCTCTATATGATTGTCGCATCGTGAGTCCGATTACCGTTCGATCACCTTCACATCCTTTATCTGAGTCTGTTGCATGATCAGATATCTTATGGCCTACCAGTTCCTCAATTTGGATGCCCAAAACTTAAAATGTACCGATTGTTACGTCCTTTAAAACTCGAGTCTTTTGTTGTGTACGAATCTCTATGTGATTGTCGCATCGTGAGTCCGATTACCTTTCGATCAGCTTCATATCCTTTATCTGTGCCTGATGCATGATCGAATATCTTATGGCTTTCCCGTTCCTCAATTCGGATGCCCGAAACTTCAAATGCACCAATAGTTACGTCCTTTAAAACTCGAGTCTTTTCTTGTGTATGAATCTCTATATGATTGTCGCATCGTGAGTCTGATTACCGTTCGATCACCTTCACATCCTTTATCTGAGTCTGTTGCATGATCAGATATCTTATGGCTTTCCCGTTCCTCAATTCGGATGCCCGAAACTTCAAATGCACCGATAGTTACGTCCTTTAAAACTCGAGTCTTTTCTTGTGTACGAATCTCTGTGTGATTGTCGCATCGTGAGTCCGACTACCTTTCGATCAGCTTCATATCCTTTATCTGAGTCTGTTGCATGATCAGATATCTTATGGCTTTCCTGTTCCTCAATTCGGATGCCCGAAACTTCAAATGCACCGATAGTTACGTCCTTTAAAACTCGAGTCTTTTGTTGTGTACGAATCTCTATGTGATTGTTGCATCGTGAGTCCGATTACCTTTCGACCAGCTTCATATCCTTTATCTGAGTCTGATGCATGATCATATATCTTATGGCTTTCCCGTTCCTCAATTCGGATGCCCGAAACTTCAAATGCACCGATAGTTACCTCCTTTAAAACTCGAGTCTTTTCTTGTGTACTAATCTCTTTATGATTGTCGCATCGTGAGTCCGATTACCGTTCGATCACCTTCGTATCCTTTATCTGAGTCTGTTGCATTATCAGATATCTTATGGCCTTCCAGTTCCTCAATTCGGATGCCCGAAACTTCAAATGCACCGATAGTTACGTCCTTCAAAACTCGAGTCTTTTCTTGTGTACGAATCTCTATATGATTGTGGCATCGTGAGTCCGATTACCGTTCGACCAACTTCATATCCTTTATCTGAGTCTGTTGCATGATCAGATATCTTATGGCTTTCCCGTTCCTCAATTCGGATGCCCGAAACTTCAAATACTCCGATAGTTACGTCCTTTAAAACTCGAGTCTTTTTGTTGTGTACGAATCTCTATGTGATTGTCGCATCGTGAGTCCGATTACCTTTCGATCAGCTTCATATCCTTTATCTGAGTCTGATGCATGATCAGATATCTTATGGCTTTCCCGTTCCTCAATTCGGATGCCCGAAACTTCAAATGCACCGATAGTTACCTCCTTTAAAACTCGAGTCTTTTCTTGTGTACTAATCTCTTTATGATTGTCGCATCGTGAGTCCGATTACCGTTCGATCACCTTCGTATCCTTTATCTGAGTCTGTTGCATGATCAGATATCTTATGGCCTTCCAGTTCCTCAATTCGGATGCCCGAAACTTCAAATGCACCGATAGTTACGTCCTTTAAAAGTCGAGTCTTTACTTGTGTACGAATCTCTATATGATTGTCGCATCGTGAGTCCGATTACCGTTCGATCAACTTCATATCCTTTATCTGAGTCTGTAGCATGATCAGATATCTTATGGCCTTCCAGTTCCTCAATTCGGATGCCCAAAACTACAAATGTACTGATTTTTACGTCCTTTAAAACTCGGGTCTTTTCTTGTGTACAAATCTCTACGTCATTGACGCATTGTTAGTCCGATTACCGTTCGATCACCTTCATATCCTTTATCTGAGTCTGTTGCATGATCAGATATCTTATGGCCTACCAGTTCCACAATTCGGATGCCCAAAACTTAAAATGTACTGATTTTTACGTCCTTTAAAACTCGAGTCTTTTGTTGTGTATGAATCTCTATGTGATTGTCGCATCGTGAGTCCGATTACCTTTCGATCAGCTTCACATCCTTTATCTGAGTCTGTTGCATGATCAGATATCTTATGGCTTTCCCGTTCCTCAATTCGGATGCCCGAAACTTCAAATGCCCGAAACTTCAAATGCACCGATAGTTGCGTCCTTTAAAACTCGAGTCTTTTCTTGGGTACGAATCTCTATGTGATTGTCGCATCGTGAGTCCGACTACCTTTTGATCAGCTTCATATCCTTTATCTGAGTCTGTTGAATGATCAGATATCTTATGGCTTTCCTGTTCCTCAATTCGGATGCCCGAAACTTCAAATGCACCGAGAGTTACGTCCTTTAAAACTCGAGTCTTTTGTTGTGTACGAATCTCTATGTGATTGTTGCATCGTGAGTCCGACAACATTTCGATCAGCTTCATATCCTTTATCTGAGTCTGATGCATGATCAGATATCTTATGGCTTTCCCGTTCCTCAATTCGGATGCCCGAAACTTCAAATGCACCGATAGTTACGTCTTTTAAAACTCGAGTCTTTTCTTGTGTACGAATCTCTATGTGATTGTCGCATCGTGAGTCCGATTACCTTTCGATCAGCTTCATATCCTTTATCTGAGTCTGATGCATGATCAGATATCTTATGGCTTTCCCGTTCCTCAATTCGGATGCCCGAAACTTCAAATGCACCGATAGTTACCTCCTTTAAAACTCGAGTCTTTTCTTGTGTACTAATCTCTTTATGATTGTCGCATCGTGAGTCCGATTACCGTTCGATCACCTTCGTATCCTTTATCTGAGTCTGTTGCATGATCAGATATCTTATGGCCTTCCAGTTCCTCAATTCGGATGCCCAAAACTTCAAATGCACCGATAGTTACGTCCTTTAAAAGTCGAGTCTTTACTTGTGTATGAATCTCTATATGATTGTCGCATCGTGAGTCCGATTACCGTTCGATCAACTTCATATCCTTTATCTGAGCTGTAGCATGATCAGATATCTTATGGCCTTCCAGTTCCTCAATTCGGATGCCCAAAACTACAAATGTACTGATTTTTACGTCCTTTAAAACTCGGGTCTTTTCTTGTGTACAAATCTCTACGTCATTGACGCATTGTTAGTCCGATTACCGTTCGATCACCTTCATATCCTTTATCTGAGTCTGTTGCATGATCAGATATCTTATGGCCTACCAGTTCCACAATTCGGATGCCCAAAACTTAAAATGTACTGATTTTTACGTCCTTTAAAACTCGAGTCTTTTGTTGTGTATGAATCTCTATGTGATTGTCGCATCGTGAGTCCGATTACCTTTCGATCAGCTTCACATCCTTTATCTGAGTCTGTTGCATGATCAGATATCTTATGGCTTTCCCGTTCCTCAATTCGGATGCCCGAAACTTCAAATGCCCGAAACTTCAAATGCACCGATAGTTGCGTCCTTTAAAACTCGAGTCGTTTCTTGTGTACGAATCTCTATGTGATTGTCGCATCGTGAGTCCGACTACCTTTTGATCAGCTTCATATCCTTTATCTGAGTCTGTTGCATGATCAGATATCTTATGGCTTTCCTGTTCCTCAATTCGGATGCCCGAAACTTCAAATGCACCGAGAGTTACGTCCTTTAAAACTCGAGTCTTTTGTTGTGTACGAATCTCTATGTGATTGTTGCATCGTGAGTCCGACTACATTTCGATCAGCTTCATATCCTTTATCTGAGTCTGATGCATGATCAGATATCTTATGGCTTTCCCGTTCCTCAATTCGGATGCCCGAAACTTCAAATGCACCGATAGTTACGTCTTTTAAAACTCGAGTCTTTTGTTGTGTACGAATCTCTATGTGAATGTCGCATCGTGAGTCCGATTACCTTTTGATCAGCTTCATATGCTTTATCTGAGTCTGATGCATGATCAGATATCTTATGGCTTTCCAGTTCCTCAATTCGGATGCCCGAAACTTCAAATGAACCGATAGTTACGTCCTTTAAAACTCGAGTCTTTTCTTGTGTACTAATCTCTTTATGATTGTCGCATCGTGAGTCCGATTACCGTTCAATCACTTTCGTATCCTTTATCTGAGTCTGTTGCATGATCAGATATCTTATGGCCTTCCAGTTCCTCAATTCGGATGCCCAAAACTTCAAATGTACCGATAGTTATGTCCTTTAAAACTCGAGTCTTTTCTTGTCTACGAATCTCTATATGATTGTCGCATCGTGAGTCCGATTACCGTTCGATCACCTTCGTATCCTTTATCTGAGTCTGTTGCATTATCAGATATCTTATGGCCTTCCAGTTCCTCAATTCGGATGCCCAAAAATTCAAATGCACCGATAGTTACGTCCTTTAAAACTCGATTCTTTTCTTGTGTACGAATCTCTATATGACTGTCGCACTGTTATTCCGATTACCGTTCGATCAGCTTCATATCCTTTATCTGAGTCTGTTGCATGATCAGATATCTTATGGCTTTCCCGTTCCTCAATTCGGATGCCCGAAACTTCAAATGCACCGATAATTACGTCCTTTAAAACTCGAATCTTTTCTTGTGTACGAATCTCTATTATGATTGTCGCATCTTGAGTCCGATTACCTTTCGATCAACTTCATATCCTTTATCTGAGTTTGTAACATGATAAGATATCTTATGGCCTTCCAGTTCCTCAATTCGGATGCCCAAAACTTCAAATGTACCGATTGTTACGTCCTTTAAAACTCGAGTCTTTTCTTGTGTACAAATCTCTACGTCATTGTCGCATTATTAGTCCGATTACCGTTCGATCAGCTTCATATCCTTTATCTGAGTCTGTTGCATGATCAGATATCTTATGGCTTTCCCGTTCCTCAATTCAGATGCCCGAAACTTCAAATTCACCGATAGTTACGTCCTTTAAAACTTGAGTCTTTTCTTGTGTACGAATCTCTATATGATTGTCGCATCGTGAGTCCGATTACCGTTCGATCACCTTCATATCCTTTATCTGAGTCCGTTGCATGATCAGATATCTTATGGCCTACCAGTCCCTCAATTCGGATGCCCAAAACTTAAAATGTACCGATTGTTACGTCCTTTAAAACTCGAGTCTTTTGTTGTGTACGAATCTCTATGTGATTGTCGCATCGTGAGTCCGATTACCTTTCGATCTGCTTCATATCCTTTATCTGAGTCCGTTGCATGATCAGATATCTTATGGCTTTCCCGTTCCTCAATTCGGATGCCCGAAACCTCAAATGCGCCGATAGTTACGTCCTTTAAAACTCGAGTCTTTTGTTGTGTATGAATCTCTATGTGATTGTCGCATCGTGTGTCCGATTACCTTTCGATCAGCTTCATATCCTTTATCTGAGTCTGATGATGATCAAATATCTTATGGCTTTACCGTTCCTCAATTCGGATGCCCGAAACTTCAAATGCACCGATAGTTACGTCCTTTAAAACTCGAGTCTTTTATTGTGTACTAATCTCTTTATGATTGTCGCATCGTGAGTCCGATTACCGTTCGATCACCTTCGTATCCTTTATCTGAGTCTGTTGCATGATCAGATATCTTATGGCCTCCCAGTTCCTCAATTCGGATGCCCAAAACTTCAAATGTACCGATAGTTACGTCCTTTAAAACTCGAGTCTTTTCTTGTGTACGAACTCTATATGATTGTCGCATCGTGAGTCCGATTACCGTTCGATCACCTTCATATCCTTTATCTGAGTCTGTTGCATGATCAGATATCTTATGGCCTTCCAGTTCCTCAATTCGGATACCCAAAACTTCAAATGTACCGATTGTTACGTCCTTTAAAACTCGAGTCTTTTATTGTCTACGAATCTCTATATGATTGTCGCATCGTGAGCCCGATTACCGTTCGATCACCTTCATATCCTTTATCTGAGTCTGTTGCATGATCAGATATCTTATAGCCTTCCAGTTCCTCAATTCAGATGCCCAAAACTTCAAATGTACCGATTGTTACGTCCTTTAAAACTCGAGTTTTTCTTGTGTACGAATCTCTATATGATTGTCGCATCGTGAGTCCGATTACCGTTCGATCAGCTTCATATCCTTTATCTGAGTCTGTTGCATGATCAGATATCTTATGACTTTCCCGTTCCTCAATTCAGATGCCCGAAACTCCAAATTCCTCGATAGTTACGTCCTTTAAAACTCGAGTCTTTTCTTGTGTACGAATGTCTATATGATTGTCGCATCGTGAGTCCGATTACCGTTCGATCACCTTCATATCCTTTATCTGAGTCTGTTGAATGATCAGATATCTTATGGCCTTCTAGTTCCTCAATTCGGATGCCCAAAAATTCAAATGCACCGATAGTTACGTCCTTTAAAACTCGATTCTTTTCTTGTGTACGAATCTCTATATGACTGTCGCATTGTTATTCCGATTACCGTTCGATCAGCTTCATATCCTCTATCTGAGTTTGTTGCATGATCAGATATCTTATGGCTTTCCCTGTTCCTCAATTCGGATGCCCGAAACTTTAAATGCACCGATAGTTACGTCCTTTAAAACTAGAGTCTTTTCTTGTGTACGAATCTTTATATGATTGTCGCATCGTGAGTCCGATTACCGTTCGATCAACTTCATATCCTTTATCTGAGTCTGTAGCATGATCAGATATCTTATGGCCTTCGAGTTCCTCAATTCGGATGCCCAAAACTTCAAATGTACCGATTGTTACGTTCTTTAAAACTCGAGTCTTTTCTTGTGTACAAATCTCTACGTCATTGTCGTATTGTTAGTCCGATTATCGTTCGATCAGCTTTATATCCTTTATCTGAGTCTGTTGCATGATCAGATATCTTATGGCTTTCCCGTTCCTCAATTCAGATGCCCGAAACTTCAAATTCACCAATAGTTACGTCCTTTAAAACTCGAGTCTTTTCTTGTGTACGAATATCTATATGATTGTCGCATCGTGAGTTCAATTACCGTTCGATCACCTTCATATCCTTTATCTGAGTCTGTTGCATGATCAGATATCTTAGAGCCTACCAGTTCCTCAATTCGGATGCCCAAAACTTAAAATGTACCGATTGTTCTCAAGTCCTTTGCTGTGTACGAATCTCTATGTGATTGTCGCATCGTGAGTCCGATTACCTTTCGATCAGCTTCATATCCTTTATCTGAGTCTGTTGCATGATCAGATATCTTATGGCTTTCCCGTTCCTCAATTCGGATGCCCGAAACTTCAAATGCACCGATAGTTACGTCCTTTAAAACTCGAGTCTTTTGTTGTGTGTGAATCTCTAGGTGATTGTCGCATCGTGAGTCCGATTACCTTTCGATTAGCTTCATATCCTTTATCTGAGTCTGATGCATGATAAAATATCTTATGGCTTTCCCATTCCTTAATTCGGATGCCCGAAACTTCAAATGCACCGATAGTTACTTCCTTTAAAACTCGAGTCTTTTATTGTGTACATTCTCTTTATGATTGTCGCATCGTGAGTCCGATTACCGTTCGATCACCTTCGTATCCTTTATCTGAGTCTGTTGCATGATCAGATATCTTATGGCCTTCCAGTTCCTCAATTCGGATGCCCAAAACTTCAAATGTACTGATAGTTACGTCCTTTAAAACTCGAGTCTTTTCTTGTGTACGAATCTCTATATGATTGTCGCATCGTGAGTCCGATTACCGTTCGATCACCTTCATATCCTTTATCTGAGTCTGTTGCATGATCAGATATCTTATGGCCTTCCAGTTCCTCAATTCGGATGCCCAAAACTTCAAATGTACCGATTGTTACGTCCTTTAAAACTCGAGTCTTTTCTTGTCTACGAATCTCTATATGATTGTCGCATCGTGAGTCCGATTACCGTTTGATAACCATCATATCCTTTATTTGAGTCTGTTGCATGATCAGATATCTTATAGCCTTCCAGTTCCTCAATTCGGATGCCCGAAACTTCAAATGTACCGACTGTTACGTCCTTTAAAACTCGAGTCTTTTCTTGTGTACGAATCTCTATATGATTGTCGCATCGTGAGTCCGATTACCGTTCGATCAGCTTCATATCCTTTATCTGATTTTGTTGAATGATCAGATATCTTATGGCCTTCCAGTTCCTCAATTCGGATGCCCAAAACTTCAAATGTACCGATAGTTATGTCCTTTAAAACTCGAGTCTTTTCTTGTCTACGAATCTCTATATGATTGTCGCATCGTGAGTCCGATTACCGTTCAATCACCTTCATATCCTTTATCTAAGTATGTTGCATGATCAGATATTTTATGGCCTTCCAGTTCCTCAATTCGGATGCCCAAAACTTCAAATGTACCGATTGTTACGTCCTTTAAAACTCGAGTCTTTTCTTGTGTACGAATCTCTATGTGATTGTCGCATCGTGAGTCCGATTACCGTTCGATCACCTTCATATCCTTTATCTGATTCTGTTGAATGATCAGATATCTTATGGCCTTCCAGTTCCTCAATTCGGATGCCCAAAAATTCAAATGCACCGATAGTTAAGTCCTTTAAAACTTGATTCTTTTCTTGTGTACGAATCTCTATATGACTGTCGCACTGTTATTCCGATTACCGTTCGATCAACTTCATATCCTTTATCTGAGTCTGTTGCATAATCAGATATCTTATGGCTTTCCCGTTCCTCAATTCGGATGCCTGAAACTTCAAATGCACCGATAATTACGTCCTTTATAACTCGAAGCTTTTCTTGTGTACGAATCTCTATTATGATTGTCGCATCTTGAGTCCGATTACCTTTCGATCAACTTCATATCCTTTATCTGAGTCTGTAGCATGATCAGAGATCGTATGGCCTTCCAGTTCCTCAATTCGGATGCCCAAAACTTCAAATGTACCGATTGTTACGTCCTTTAAAACTCGAGTCTTTTCTTGTGTACAAATCTCTACGTCATTGTCGCATTGTTAGTCCGATTACCGTTCGATCAGCTTCATATCCTTTATCTGAGTCTGTTGCATGATCAGGTATCTTATGGCTTTCCCGTTCCTCAATTCAGATGCCCGAAACTTCAAATTCACCGATAGTTACGTCCTTTAAAACTCGAGTCTTTTCTTGTGTACGAATCTCTATATGATTGTCACATCGTGAGTCCGATTACCGTTCGATCACCTTCATATCCTTTATCTGAGTCCGTTGCATGATCAGATATCTTATGGCCTACCAGTTCCTCAATTCGGATGCCCAAAACTTAAAATGTACCGATTGTTACGTCCTTTAAAACTCGAGTCTTTTGTTGTGTATGAATCTCTATGTGATTGTCGCATCGTGTGTCCGATTACCTTTCGATCAGCTTCATATCCTTTATCTAAGTCTGATGATGATCAAATATCTTATGGCTTTCCCGTTCCTCAATTCGGATGCCCGAAACTTCAAATGCACCGATAGTTACGTCCTTTAAAACTCGAGTCTTTTATTGTGTACTAATCTCTTTATGATTGTCGCATCGTGAGTCCGATTACTGTTCGATCACCTTCGTATCCTTTATCTGAGTCTGTTGCATGATCAGATATCTTATGGCCTTCCAGTTCCTCAATTCGGATGCCCAAAACTTCAAATGCACCGATAGTTACGTCCATTAAAACTCGATTCTTTTCTTGTGTACGAATCTCTATATGATTGTCGCATCGTGAGTCCGATTACCGTTCGATCACCTTCATATCCTTTATCTGAGTCTGTTGCATGATCAGATATCTTATCGCCTTCCAGTTCCTCAATTCGTATACCCAAAACTTCAAATGTACCGATTGTTACATCCTTTAAAACTCGAGTCTTTTATTGTCTACGAATCTCTATATGATTGTCGCATCGTGAGTCCGATTACCGTTCGATCACCTTCATATCCTTTATCTGAGTCTGTTGCATGATCAGATATCTTATAGCCTTCCAGTTCCTCAATTCAGATGCCCAAAACTTCAAATGTACCGATTGTTACGTCCTTTAAAACTCGAGTTTTTCTTGTTTACGAATCTCTATATGATTGTCGCATCGTGAGTCCGATTACCGTTCGATCAGCTTCATATCCTTTATCTGAGTCTGTTGCATGATCAGATATCTTATGGCTTTTCCGTTCCTCAATTCAGATGCCCGAAACTCCAAATTCACCGATAGTTACGTCCTTTAAAACTCGAGTCTTTTCTTGTGTACGAATGTCTATATGATTGTCGCATCGTGAGTCCGATTACCGTTCGATCACCTTCATATCCTTTATCTGAGTCTGTTGAATGATCAGATATCTTATGGCCTTCTAGTTCCTCAATTCGGATGCCCAAAAATTCAAATGCACCGATAGTTACGTCCATTAAAACTCGATTCTTTTCTTGTGTACGAATCTCTATATGACTGTCGCACTGTTATTCCGATTACCGTTCGATCAGCTTCATATCCTTTATCTGAGTCTGTTGCATGATCAGATATCTTATGGCTTTCCCTGTTCCTCAATTCGGATGCCCGAAACTTCAAATGCACCGATAGTTACGTCCTTTAAAACTAGAGTCTTTTCTTGTGTACGAATCTCTAAATGATTGTCGCATCGTGAGTCCCATTACCGTTCGATCAACTTCATATCCTTTATCTGAGTCTGTAGCATGATCAGATATCTTATGGCCTTCGAGTTCCTCAATTCGGATGCCCAAAACTTCAAATGTACCGATTGTTACGTCCTTTAAAACTCGAGTCTTTTCTTGTGTACAAATCTCTACGTCATTGTCGTATTGTTAGTCCGATTACCGTTCGATCAGCTTTATATCCTTTATCTGAGTCTGTTGCATGATCAGATATCTTATGGCTTTCCCGTTCCTCAATTCAGATGCCCGAAACTTCAAATTCACCAATAGTTACGTCCTTTAAAACTCGAGTCTTTTCTTGTGTACGAATCTCTATATGATTGTCGCATCGTGAGTCCAATTACCGTTCGATCACCTTCATATCCTTTATCTGAGTCTGTTGCATGATCAGATATCTTATGGCCTACCAGTTCCTCAATTCGGATGCCCAAAACTTAAAATGTACCGATTGTTACGTCCTTTAAAACTCGAGTCTTTTGTTGTGTACGAATCTCTATGTGATTGTCGCATCGTGAGTCCGATTACCTTTCGATCAGCTTCATATCCTTTATCTGAGTCTGTTGCATGATCAGATATCTTATGGCTTTCCCGTTCCTAAATTTGGATGCCCGAAACTTCAAATGCACCGATAGTTACGTCCTTTAAATCTCGAGTCTTTTGTTGTTTATGAATCTCTATGTGATTGTCGCATCGTGAGTCCGATTACCTTTCGATCAGCTTCATATCCTTTATCTGAGTCTGATGCATGATTAGATATCTTATGGCTTTCCCGTTCCTTAATTCGGATGCCCGAAACTTCAAATGCACCGATAGTTACGTCCTTTAAAACTCGAGTCTTTTATTGTGTACTAATCTCTTTATGATTGTCGCATCGTGAGTCCGATTACAGTTCGATCACCTTCGTATCCTTTATCTGAGTCTGTTGCATGATCAGATATCTTATGGCCTTCCAGTTCCTCAATTCGGATGCCCAAAACTTCAAATGTACCGATAATTACGTCCTTTAAAACTCGAGTCTTTTCTTGTGTACGAATCTCTATATGATTGTCGCATCGTGAGTCCGATTACCGTTCGATCACCTTCATATCCTTTATCTGAGTCTGTTGCTTGATCAGATATCTTATGGCCTTCCAGTTCCTCAATTCGTATACCCAAAACTTCAAATGTACCAATTGTTACGTCCTTTAAAACTCGAGTCTTTTATTGTCTACGAATCTCTATATGATTGTCGCATCGTTAGTCCGATTACCGTTCGATCACCTTCATATCCTTTATCTGAGTCTGTTGCATGATCAGATATCTTATAGCCTTCCAGTTCCTCAATTCAGATGCCCAAAACTTCAAATGTACTGATTGTTACGTCCTTTAAAACTCGAGTTTTTCTTGTGTACGAATCTCTATATGATTGTCGCATCGTGAGTCCGATTACCGTTCGATCAGCTTCATATCCTTTATCTGAGTCTGTTGCATGATAAGATATCTTATGGCTTTCCCGTTCCTCAATTCAGATGCCTGAAACTCCAAATTCACCTACAGTTACGTCCTTTAAAACTCGAGTCTTTTCTTGTGTACGAATGTCTATATGATTGTCGCATCGTGAGTCCGATTATCGTTCGATCACCTTCATATCCTTTATCTGAGTCTGTTGAATGATCAGATATCTTATGGCCTTCTAGTTCCTCAATTCGGATGCCCAAAAATTCAAATGCACCGATAGTTACGTCCATTAAAACTCGATTCTTTTCTTGTGTACGAATCTCTATATGACTGTCGCACTGTTATTCCGATTACCGTTCGATCAGCTTCATATCCTTTATCTGAGTCTGTTGCATGATCAGATATCTTATGGCTTTCCCTGTTCCTCAATTCGGATGCCCGAAACTTCAAATGCACCGATAGTTACGTCCTTTAAAACTAGAGTCTTTTCTTGTGTACGAATCTCTTTATGATTGTCGCATCGTGAGTCCGATTACCGTTCGATCAACTTCATATCCTTTATCTGAGTTTGTAGCATGATCAGATATCTTATGGCCTTCGAGTTCCTCAATTCGGATGCCCAAAACTTCAAATGTACCGATTGTTACGTCCTTTAAAACTCGAGTCTTTTCTTGTGTACAAATCTCTACGTCATTGTCGTATTGTTAGTCCGATTACCGTTCGATCAGCTTTATATCCTTTATCTGAGTCTGTTGCATGATCAGATATCTTATGGCTTTCCCGTTCCTCAATTCAGATGCCCGAAACTTCAAATTCACCAATAGTTACGTCCTTTAAAACTCGAGTCTTTTCTTGTGTACGAATCTCTATATGATTGTCGCATCGTGAGTCCAATTACCGTTCGATCACCTTCATATCCTTTATCCGAGTCTGTTGCATGATCAGATATCTTATGGCCTACCAGTTCCTCAATTCGGATGCCCAAAACTTAAAATGTACCGATTGTTACGTCCTTTAAAACTCGAGTCTTTTGTTGTGTACGAATCTCTATGTGATTGTCGCATCGTGAGTCCGATTACCGTTCGATCACCTTCGTATCCTTTATCTGAGTCTGTTGCATGATCAGATATCTTATGGCTTTCCCGTTCCTCTATTCGGATGCCCGAAACTTCAAATGCACCGATAGTTACGTCCTTTAAAACTCGAGTCTTTTCTTGTGTACTAATCTCTTTATGATTGTCGCATCGTGAGTCCGATTACCGTTCGATCACCTTCGTATCCTTTATCTGAGTCTGTTGCATGATCAGATATATTATGGCCTTCCAGTTCCTCAATTCGGATGCCCAAAACTTCAAATGTACCGATTGTTACGTCCTTTAAAACTCGAGTCTTTTGTTGTGTACGAATCTCTATGTGATTGTCGCATCCTGAGTCCGATTACCTTTCGATCATCTTCATATCCTTTTTTTTTTTTTTTTTTTTGGTAAAGGAGTCGGCACTCCGGTAAATATTATAAACCACAAAAAAAATATGTACAAACAAACCGGCTTTATGGACTTTACAAAAAATAAAGCCTATAAACTATAGTCCATAAAGCCAAGACCAGTCATTACAAAAGACCACTAAACACCACTATCAAAGCCCACTAACCATAGTCTAAACACATAAAAACCCAACCCCAAAGCCCACTACCTTTATAAGCCCATACAATCATAACCCACAAACTTACTATTACAAAATCCTCACTGAAGTCTTCATGCTGCGTCCAAAACTTTGACCCGTAATACTTCTGCTCATTGCCTCTATCTTTATCAATCTTTAAGCCTTCCATACAGCCCTCCAGCTCAAAATGAATCCACATCCTTTTAAATTCCCGCTGAACCCACAGAATCTTGAAGATACCCCAACTAACCACTTTATTCTTTAACCCATAATAAATACCAACTGTTGCCTTCCATCTTTTAACTGTTAACACTTCACTTCCAACCGCTGCACTAGAAACTTTAACTTACATGCAGGACTTCAACATATCCTTACAGCAGCAGCATACACTCCATCCATATAAGCTGATAAGAACAAACCAGCAGCCTTTAAACAGTCCCAACCCATTCCCCATTACCACCATTTCAACACAGCATATATGATAAACCATATCACCCAACCCATTTATAACCACATCCCATAACAGACCAACAAACACAGACTCAAAACCTAATCTAAAATCAAGAAACAGGTTAAGAAACGAAATCAAAAAATCATAGGTTCTCCATCTTTGCTTGGTACTAGAAAATATAAAACACTTTGGGGTGGAGATCAATGTCCTAATAGCAAAGATGGTGTCCATCCTTATCTCTCCAAGTGTAATGCTCCCCTTGAGCTCAATATATCCTAACCACCAATTATACAACGCAGAACCAGGCTTATTTCCATAGATAGAAACAGAACCCAGCAGAAAAGACTCACACAACTCCATACCATGAACTGAATAGAAACAAAAAGAAGGCTTTACAGCCCAGATCTCTACCCAAACGCTTTTAGTACTCCTTATTCCTGCAAGTTCCCATATATGTGACCCATTCCCTCCCTTAGGCAAGTGCCTAGACAGACTGACAGACTCAAACTTCAAATGAAACAGGCTCAACAAAAACCATTTACAGGTATAGGTTCCTGACCAGTGATTGGTGCTAAAAAATAAAAAAATTATGAAAGAGAATAATGTCCTAAAACCACTGATCAGTGCCATCCTTATCTCTCCATGGTGTATGCTTTCTCCAAGCCACAACAATCCTAAAATCCCCTTTAGCCAGGCAGAACTGAATTCAGTTTCAATAAGAAACAAGAAATCCAGCAGAACATTTTTGAAAAAAAATACTATATACACAAAACCATTTTTGAGATAAAAAAGGAAGCTTTAACAGCCAGATTTCTACCCATACTCTTATAGTTCTCCAGATTACTGCAAGTTCCCAGTTATAAAAACCCTCCCCCCCACTAGGCAAGTGCCTATAAACACAGACCAAATATGACTCAGAATTGAAAAGGCTCAACGAATACATCTGATTAACAAGGTTTTCCAGCCAGTGGAAGGTGCTACAAAATACAAAATTTGGGGTGGAAAAACATGTCCTAAACCCACTGGCTAGATCCATCCTTATAGCTCCCAGTGTGTGGCTTACTCCAAGCCCAAAAATTCCTAAATCCCCATACGAACACGCAGAACTAATACCTTTCTTAAAGCCAGTAAAAGGTATCAGCAGAGATTTTAATACAAAAACAAACCAGACCATTTCTTTTACAAAATCAGAATAAAAAATGGAAAGCTTGAAAAGCCAGATTTCTACCCATACGCTTTTTGTACACCTTATTACAGCAAGTTCCCAAAGATATAATCCCTCCCACCCCATAGGCCAAGGCCCAAAAGTATAGACAGACTCATACCAACAAGGAAACAGGCTCAACAAATGTTCATAACAAACATGGGTTCTTGACCAGTGGCTGGAACTAGAAAACAAAACAAAATTCAAGAAGAACAAGATCCTAAATCCACTGGTCAAATCCAACCAAATGCCTCCCAGTTCAAAGCTGACTCCCAGCCATCTTAATCCTAATCCTCCCAGAGACTTGGCACAGATGCTTATCAAGAAAAGCACCAGATCATTTATAAAATCAAAAAAATAAAGTTTTGAGAAAACACAGGAAGGTTCAAAGAACCAGATCACTACCCAAACGGACTTTAGTCTCCAGATTACTGCAAAACACCCATATAAAACCCCCACAGGCCCAATAGAAACAAAAACCCTGCCCAATATTCCAACCCAAACCACCATAAACCTTTACATCCCTCTCCCTACCTCTACCACCCATCATCAACCCCACTCCCCCCTCAACACTATACCACCTACTCCCTATTATCATTATCATCGACATCATCCGCATACTTAATATTCCAGACAGAACTCACTAAAACATCCCTCTGGTCAGCCTTAAACTTCATACCAGCCAGCTTAAGCTGAACAGTATCCTGCACCTGTGAACATATTACCCTAACAGACCTCTTTTTATTATTAAAAAGCCTGTTGTTTCTTTCCTGCCACACAGCATAAACAGTAGCAGCCACAACCAATCTCTGAATCCTTCCCCACACAGATTTACCAACATTCATTTTACTAATATACCCCACTATCCCTTCCCAATCATCAGGCATCTTTTCCATCTTAGCCAAAACCTTCATTCTCCACCATACCAATCTAGAGAACTCACAAGAGAAGAATAAATGGTTATGGCTATCCTTACAATTCCCACACAAACTGCACTTAAGCACTTGTTTCATATTCCACCTTTCCATTCTATCCTGAGTAGGAAGCTTAAATTTAAATGCCAACCATGTAATAAAAGAATGTCTAGGTATATTATTACTAAACCAGACAAACCTATGCCACTTAACCACCTCTCCCCCTCTGACCAGATCATCATACACCACCTTTGAAGAAAAAGCCACAAACTTATCCTTCTCATTAACCCATCCAAACTTGTCAGTTCTACCCATATGCAACACAGGCAAACTCTCTTCAAAAAACCAAGAGTATTTTGCCCTCCATTCCTCAGGAACTTTCCACCCATTTTCCCCTATTAAATCGGCCACCTTTAGCTTCAAATCAAACCCTGCAGCCCTTATGTCTCTCCTATTTATCAAATTAATAAGAGGACCTTTAGAATGCCATTTATCAAACCATGCATTAATCAACCTCCCATCCCCTATTCTAGCAACACATTTATTCCTGAACATACTCCTGCACCCTAAAATTTGCTTCCAAGTCCACGAGTCAGCATTAGCTTCCTCAACCTCCCAGAAACTACACCCTCTTAACTTATAAGCATTAATCCACTGAACCCATAAAGATCCCTTATTATTCAAGATATTCCAAATATGCTTAGCCATCAAAGCACAATTTCTCTCTTTCAGTCTAGTAATACCCAAACCCCCTTTACACTTTTTAAAACAGAGTTCATCCCACCCCACTTTAGCACATCCTTGCCTAAACTCCCCTTGGCACCATAAAAATCCTCTACAGATCCTAATCACATCTTCCAGAATATTGTCAGGGAGCATAAACAAGGAAGACCAGTAAACTGTCAAGGATGACAACACAGATTTCAATAACTGGACTCTACCAGCATAAGAAAGAAACTGGTTCTTCCAATCAGTAATTCTCCTCTTGACCTTGTCCAGTAACACACCACAATCCTTTTGATATAACCTCTTGGAAGCCAAAGGGATACCCAAATATTTCATAGGCAAACCCCCCACTCTAAAATGCAATAACTCCAAAATACTATTTTGAACCTCCAAATCCACATTTCCAAACACAATGTCACTTTTCCCCATATTTGGTTTCAGCCCTGAACACCCTCCAAATTCCTCAAGAGCCTCCTTCATCACCTGTATAGACTTCACATCAGAATTAAAACGATTGAGGATAACCTGCTCCGAAGTCACCTTCCCCTCAGCTTCCGATGACATAGATGCCTCCTTATCATTAATACTCAAAATATCAGGAGGACCCTTAGGAGGGGGCTCCGTAATCGGAACCCTAGCTACCGGATCCATAAGCTCACAACCGTAACAAAAGAACAAAGAACAGTAAAAGAGAACAACGAGCAAAAACGAAGAAGAAGAAAGGGTTAGAAGAGGCGGGAAAAGAGAAACACAGAAGAAAACCCCTGAATCGCCAAAATCGCCCAATTCAGAGAGAAAACCCTTTAACTTTGTATTCTTTTCAGCTTCATATCCTTTATCTGAGTCTGTTGCATGATCAGATATCTTATGGCTTTCCCGTTCCTCAATTCGGATGCCCGAAACTTCAAATGCACCGATAGTTACGTCCTTTAAAACTCGAGTCTTTTGTTGTGTACGAATCTCTATGTGATTGTCGCATCGTGAGTCCGATTACCTTTCGATCAGCTTCATATCCTTTATCTGAGTCTGATGCATGATCAGATATCTTATGGCTTTCCCGTTCCTCAATTCGGATGCCCGAAACTTCAAATGCACCGATAATTACGTCCTTTAAAACTCGAATCTTTTCTTGTGTACTAATCTCTTTATGATTGTCGCATCGTGAGTCCGATTACCGTTCGATCACCATCGTATTCTTTATCTGAGTCTGTTGCATGATCAGATATCTTATGGCCTTCCAGTTCCTCAATTCGGATGCCCAAAACTTCAAATGTACCGATAGTTACGTCCTTTAAAACTCGAGTCTTTTCTTGTGTACGAATCTCTATATGATTGTCGCATCGTGAGTCCGATTACCGTTCGATCACCTTCATTTCCTTTATCTGAGTCTGCTGCATGATCAGAAATCTTATGGCCTTCCAGTTCCTCAATTCGGATGCCCAAAACTTCAAATGTACCGATTGTTACGTCCTTTAAAACTCGAGTCTTTTCTTGTGTACGAATCTCTATATGATTGTCGCATCGTGAGTCCGAATACCGTTCGATCACCTTCATATCCTTTATCTGAGTTTGTTACATGATCAGATATCTTCTGGCCTTCCAGTTCCTCAATTCGGATGCCCAAAACGTCAAATGTACCAATAGTTACGTCCTTTAAAACTCGATTCTTTTCTTGTGTACGAATCTCTATATGATTGTCGCACTGTTATTCCGATTACCGTTCGATCAGCTTCATATCCTTTATCTGAGTCTGTTGCATGATCAGATATCTTATGGCTTTCCCGTTCCTTAATTCGGATGCCCAAAACTTCAAATGCACCGATAGTTACGTCCTTTAAAACTCGAGTCTTTTCTTGTGTACGAATCTCTATATGATTGTCGCATCGTGAGTCCGATTACCGTTCGATCAACTTCATATCCTTTATCTGAGTCTGTAGCATGATCAGATATCTTATGGCCTTCCAGTTCCTCAATTCGGATGCCCAAAACTTTAAATGTACCAATTGTTACGTCCTTTAAAACTCTAGTCTTTTCTTGTGTACAAATCTCTACGTCATTGTCGCATGGTTAGTCCGATTAAAATTCGATCAGCTTCCTATCCTTTATCTGAGTCTGTTGCATGATCAGATATCTTATGGCTTTCCCGTTCCTCAATTCAGATGCCCGAAACTTCGAATGTACCGATAGTTACGTCCTTTAAAACTCGAGTCTTTTCTTGTGTACGAATCTCTATATGATTGTCGCATCGTGAGTCCGATTACCGTTCGATCACCTTCATTTCCTTTATCTGAGTCTGCTGCATGATCAGAAATCTTATGGCCTTCCAGTTCCTCAATTCGGATGCCCAAAACTTCAAATGTACCGATTGTTACGTCCTTTAAAACTCGAGTCTTTTCTTGTGTACGAATCTCTATATGATTGTCGCATCGTGAGTCCGAATACCGTTCGATCACCTTCATATCCTTTATCTGAGTTTGTTGCATGATCAGATATCTTCTGGCCTTCCAGTTCCTCAATTCGGATGCCCAAAACGTCAAATGTACCGATAGTTACGTCCTTTAAAACTCGATTCTTTTCTTGTGTACGAATCTCTATATGATTGTCGCACTGTTATTCCGATTACCGTTCGATCAGCTTCATATCCTTTATCTGAGTCTGTTGCATGATCAGATATCTTATGGCTTTCCCGTTCCTTAATTCGGATGCCCAAAACTTCAAATGCACCGATAGTTACGTCCTTTAAAACTCGAGTCTTTTCTTGTGTACGAATCTCTATATGATTGTCGCATCGTGAGTCCGATTACCGTTCGATCAACTTCATATCCTTTATCTGAGTCTGTAGCATGATCAGATATCTTATGGCCTTCCAGTTCCTCAATTCGGATGCCCAAAACTTTAAATGTACCAATTGTTACGTCCTTTAAAACTCTAGTCTTTTCTTGTGTACAAATCTCTACGTCATTGTCGCATGGTTAGTCCGATTAAAATTCGATCAGCTTCCTATCCTTTATCTGAGTCTGTTGCATGATCAGATATCTTATGGCTTTCCCGTTCCTCAATTCAGATGCCCGAAACTTCAAATGTACCGATAGTTACGTCCTTTAAAACTCGAGTCTTTTCTTGTGTACGAATCTCTATATGATTGTCGCATCGTGAGTCCGATTACCGTTCGATCACCTTCATTTACTTTATCTGAGTCTGCTGCATGATCAGAAATCTTATGGCCTTCCAGTTCCTCAATTCGGATGCCCAAAACTTCAAATGTACCGATTGTTACGTCCTTTAAAACTCGAGTCTTTTCTTGTGTACGAATCTCTATATGATTGTCGCATCGTGAGTCCGAATACCGTTCGATCACCTTCATATCCTTTATCTGAGTTTGTTGCATGATCAGATATCTTCTGGCCTTCCAGTTCCTCAATTCGGATGCCCAAAACGTCAAATGTACCGATAGTTACGTCCTTTAAAACTCGATTCTTTTCTTGTGTACGAATCTCTATATGATTGTCGCACTGTTATTCCGATTACCGTTCGATCAGCTTCATATCCTTTATCTGAGTCTGTTGCATGATCAGATATCTTATGGCTTTCCCGTTCCTTAATTCGGATGCCCAAAACTTCAAATGCACCGATAGTTACGTCCTTTAAAACTCGAGTCTTTTCTTGTGTACGAATCTCTATATGATTGTCGCATCGTGAGTCCGATTACCGTTCGATCAACTTCATATCCTTTATCTGAGTCTGTAGCATGATCAGATATCTTATGGCCTTCCAGTTCCTCAATTCGGATGCCCAAAACTTTAAATGTACCAATTGTTACGTCCTTTAAAACTCTAGTCTTTTCTTGTGTACAAATCTCTACGTCATTGTCGCATGGTTAGTCCGATTAAAATTCGATCAGCTTCCTATCCTTTATCTGAGTCTGTTGCATGATCAGATATCTTATGGCTTTCCCGTTCCTCAATTCAGATGCCCGAAACTTCAAATGTACCGATAGTTACGTCCTTTAAAACTCGAGTCTTTTGTTGTGTACGAATCTCTATGTGATTGTCGCATCGTGAGTCCGATTACCGTTCGATCACCTTCATATCCTTTATCTGAGTCTGTTGCATGATCAGATATCTTTAGGCCTACCAGTTCCTCAATTCGGATGCCCAAAACTTCAAATGTACCGATTGTTACGTCATTTAAAATTCGAGTCTTTTGCTGTGTACGAATCTCTATGTAATTGTCGCATCGTGAGTCCGATTACCTTTCGATCAGCTTCATATCCTTTATCTGAGTCTGTTGCATGATCAGATATCTTATGGCTTTCCCGTTCCTCAATTCGGATGCCCGAAACTTCAAATGCACCGATAGTTACGTCCTTTAAAACTCGATTCTTTTCTTGTGTACGAATCTCTATATGATTGTCGCAGTGTTATTCCGATTACCGTTCGATCAGCTTCATATCCTTTATCTGAGTCTGTTGCATGATCAGATATCTTATGGCTTTCCCGTTCCTCAATTCAGATGCCCGTAACTTCAAATGTACCGATAGTTACGTCCTTTAAAACTCGAGTCTTTTGTTGTGTACGAATCTCTATGTGATTGTCGCATCGTGAGTCCGATTACCATTCGATCACCTTCATATCCTTTATCTGAGTCTGTTGCATGATCAGTTGTCTTATGGCCTACCAGTTCCTCAATTCGGATGCCCAAAACTTCAAATGTACCGATAGTTACGTCCTTTAAAACTCGAGTCTTTTCTTGTGTACGAATCTCTATATGATTGTCGCATCGTGAGTCCGATTACCGTTCGATCACCTTCATATCCTTTATCTGAGTCTGTTGCATGATCAGATATCTTATGGCCATCCAGTTCCTCAATTCGGATGCCCAAAACTTCAAATGTACCGATTGTTACGTCCTTTAAAACTCTAGTCTTTTCTTGTGTACAAATCTCTACGTCATTGTCGCATGGTTAGTCCGATTAAAATTCGATCAGCTTCCTATCCTTTATCTGAGTCTGTTGCATGATCAGATATCTTATGGCTTTCCCGTTCCTCAATTCAGATGCCCGAAACTTCGAATGTACCGATAGTTACGTCCTTTAAAACTCGAGTCTTTTCTTGTGTACGAATCTCTATATGATTGTCGCATCGTGAGTCCGATTACCGTTCGATCACCTTCATTTCCTTTATCTGAGTCTGCTGCATGATCAGAAATCTTATGGCCTTCCAGTTCCTCAATTCGGATGCCCAAAACTTCAAATGTACCGATTGTTACGTCCTTTAAAACTCGAGTCTTTTCTTGTGTACGAATCTCTATATGATTGTCGCATCGTGAGTCCGAATACCGTTCGATCACCTTCATATCCTTTATCTGAGTTTGTTGCATGATCAGATATCTTCTGGCCTTCCAGTTCCTCAATTCGGATGCCCAAAACGTCAAATGTACCGATAGTTACGTCCTTTAAAACTCGATTCTTTTCTTGTGTACGAATCTCTATATGATTGTCGCACTGTTATTCCGATTACCGTTCGATCAGCTTCATATCCTTTATCTGAGTCTGTTGCATGATCAGATATCTTATGGCTTTCCCGTTCCTTAATTCGGATGCCCAAAACTTCAAATGCACCGATAGTTACGTCCTTTAAAACTCGAGTCTTTTCTTGTGTACGAATCTCTATATGATTGTCGCATCGTGAGTCTGATTACCGTTCGATCAACTTCATATCCTTTATCTGAGTCTGTAGCATGATCAGATATCTTATGGCCTTCCAGTTCCTCAATTCGGATGCCCAAAACTTTAAATGTACCAATTGTTACGTCCTTTAAAACTCTAGTCTTTTCTTGTGTACAAATCTCTACGTCATTGTCGCATGGTTAGTCCGATTAAAATTCGATCAGCTTCCTATCCTTTATCTGAGTCTGTTGCATGATCAGATATCTTATGGCTTTCCCGTTCCTCAATTCAGATGCCCGAAACTTCAAATGTACCGATAGTTACGTCCTTTAAAACTCGAGTCTTTTCTTGTGTACGAATCTCTATATGATTGTCGCATCGTGAGTCCGATTACCGTTCGATCACCTTCATTTACTTTATCTGAGTCTGCTGCATGATCAGAAATCTTATGGCCTTCCAGTTCCTCAATTCGGATGCCCAAAACTTCAAATGTACCGATTGTTACGTCCTTTAAAACTCGAGTCTTTTCTTGTGTACGAATCTCTATATGATTGTCGCATCGTGAGTCCGAATACCGTTCGATCACCTTCATATCCTTTATCTGAGTTTGTTGCATGATCAGATATCTTCTGGCCTTCCAGTTCCTCAATTCGGATGCCCAAAACGTCAAATGTACCGATAGTTACGTCCTTTAAAACTCGATTCTTTTCTTGTGTACGAATCTCTATATGATTGTCGCACTGTTATTCCGATTACCGTTCGATCAGCTTCATATCCTTTATCTGAGTCTGTTGCATGATCAGATATCTTATGGCTTTCCCGTTCCTTAATTCGGATGCCCAAAACTTCAAATGCACCGATAGTTACGTCCTTTAAAACTCGAGTCTTTTCTTGTGTACGAATCTCTATATGATTGTCGCATCGTGAGTCCGATTACCGTTCGATCAACTTCATATCCTTTATCTGAGTCTGTAGCATGATCAGATATCTTATGGCCTTCCAGTTCCTCAATTCGGATGCCCAAAACTTTAAATGTACCAATTGTTACGTCCTTTAAAACTCTAGTCTTTTCTTGTGTACAAATCTCTACGTCATTGTCGCATGGTTAGTCCGATTAAAATTCGATCAGCTTCCTATCCTTTATCTGAGTCTGTTGCATGATCAGATATCTTATGGCTTTCCCGTTCCTCAATTCAGATGCCCGAAACTTCAAATGTACCGATAGTTACGTCCTTTAAAACTCGAGTCTTTTCTTGTGTACGAATCTCTATATGATTGTCGCATCGTGAGTCCGATTACCGTTCGATCACCTTCATTTACTTTATCTGAGTCTGCTGCATGATCAGAAATCTTATGGCCTTCCAGTTCCTCAATTCGGATGCCCAAAACTTCAAATGTACCGATTGTTACGTCCTTTAAAACTCGAGTCTTTTCTTGTGTACGAATCTCTATATGATTGTCGCATCGTGAGTCCGAATACCGTTCGATCACCTTCATATCCTTTATCTGAGTTTGTTGCATGATCAGATATCTTCTGGCCTTCCAGTTCCTCAATTCGGATGCCCAAAACGTCAAATGTACCGATAGTTACGTCCTTTAAAACTCGATTCTTTTCTTGTGTACGAATCTCTATATGATTGTCGCACTGTTATTCCGATTACCGTTCGATCAGCTTCATATCCTTTATCTGAGTCTGTTGCATGATCAGATATCTTATGGCTTTCCCGTTCCTTAATTCGGATGCCCAAAACTTCAAATGCACCGATAGTTACGTCCTTTAAAACTCGAGTCTTTTCTTGTGTACGAATCTCTATATGATTGTCGCATCGTGAGTCCGATTACCGTTCGATCAACTTCATATCCTTTATCTGAGTCTGTAGCATGATCAGATATCTTATGGCCTTCCAGTTCCTCAATTCGGATGCCCAAAACTTTAAATGTACCAATTGTTACGTCCTTTAAAACTCTAGTCTTTTCTTGTGTACAAATCTCTACGTCATTGTCGCATGGTTAGTCCGATTAAAATTCGATCAGCTTCCTATCCTTTATCTGAGTCTGTTGCATGATCAGATATCTTATGGCTTTCCCGTTCCTCAATTCAGATGCCCGAAACTTCAAATGTACCGATAGTTACGTCCTTTAAAACTCGAGTCTTTTGTTGTGTACGAATCTCTATGTGATTGTCGCATCGTGAGTCCGATTACCGTTCGATCACCTTCATATCCTTTATCTGAGTCTGTTGCATGATCAGATATCTTTAGGCCTACCAGTTCCTCAATTCGGATGCCCAAAACTTCAAATGTACCGATTGTTACGTCCTTTAAAATTCGAGTCTTTTGCTGTGTACGAATCTCTATGTAATTGTCGCATCGTGAGTCCGATTACCTTTCGATCAGCTTCATATCCTTTATCTGAGTCTGTTGCATGATCAGATATCTTATGGCTTTCCCGTTCCTCAATTCGGATGCCCGAAACTTCAAATGCACCGATAGTTACGTCCTTTAAAACTCGATTCTTTTCTTGTGTACGAATCTCTATATGATTGTCGCAGTGTTATTCCGATTACCGTTCGATCAGCTTCATATCCTTTATCTGAGTCTGTTGCATGATCAGATATCTTATGGCTTTCCCGTTCCTCAATTCAGATGCCCGTAACTTCAAATGTACCGATAGTTACGTCCTTTAAAACTCGAGTCTTTTGTTGTGTACGAATCTCTATGTGATTGTCGCATCGTGAGTCCGATTACCATTCGATCACCTTCATATCCTTTATCTGAGTCTGTTGCATGATCAGTTGTCTTATGGCCTACCAGTTCCTCAATTCGGATGCCCAAAACTTCAAATGTACCGATAGTTACGTCCTTTAAAACTCGAGTCTTTTCTTGTGTACGAATCTCTATATGATTGTCGCATCGTGAGTCCGATTACCGTTCGATCACCTTCATATCCTTTATCTGAGTCTGTTGCATGATCAGATATCTTATGGCCATCTAGTTCCTCAATTCGGATGCCCAAAACTTCAAATGTACCGATTGTTACGTCCTTTAAAACTCGAGTCTTTTCTTCTGTACGAATCTCTATATGATTGTCGCATCGTGCGTCCGATTACCGTTCGATCACCTTCATATCCTTTATCTGAGTTTGTTGCATGATCAGATATCTTCTGGCCTTCCAGTTCCTCAATTCGAATGCCCAAAACTTCAAATGTACCGATAGTTACGTCCTTTAAAACTCGATTCTTTTCTTGTGTACGAATCTCTACATGATTGTCGCAGTGTTTTTCCGATTACCGTTCGATCAGCTTCATATCCTTTATCTGTGTCTGTTGCATGATCAGATATCTTATGGCTTTCCCGTTCCTTAATTCGGATGCCCAAAACTTCAAATGCACCGATAGTTACGTCCTTTAAAACTCGAGTCTTTTCTTGTGTACGAATCTCTATATGATTGTCGCATCGTGAGTCCGAATACCGTTCGATCACCTTCATACCCTTTATCTGAGTCTGTTGCATGATCAGATATCTTATGGCTTTCCTGGTCCTCAATTCGGATGCCCGAAACTTCTAATGCACCGATAGTTACGTCCTTTAAAACTCGAGTCTTTTCTTATGTACTAATCTCTTTATGATTGTCGCATCGTGAGTCCGATTACCGTTCGATCACCTTCTTATCCCTTATCCAATTCTGTTGCATGATCAGATATCTTATGGCCTTCCAGTTCCTCAATTCGGATGCCCGAAACTTCAAATGTACCGATTGTTACGTCCTTTAAAACTCGAGTCTTTTCTTGTGTGCAAATCTCTACGTCATTGTCGCATTGTTAGTGCGATTACTGTTCGATCAGCTTCATTTCCTTTATCTGAGTCTGTTGCATGATTAGATATCTTATGGCATTCCAGTTCCTCAATTCGGATGCCCGAAACTTCAAATGCACCGATAGTTACGTCCTTTAAAACTCGAGCCTTTTCTTGTGTATGAATCTCTATATGATTGTCGGATCGTGAGTCCGATTACCGTTCGATCAACTTCATATCCTTTATCTGAGTCTGTTGCATTATCAGATATCTTATGGCCTTCCTGTTCCTCAATTCGGATGCCCAAAACTTCAAATCTACCGATTGTTACGTCCTTTAAAACTCGATTCTTTTCTTGTGTACGAATCTCTATATGATTGTCGCACTGTTATTCCGATTACCGTTCGATCAGCTTCATATCCTTTATCTGAGTCTGTTGCATGATCAGATATCTTATGGCCTTCATGTTCCTCAATTCGGATGCCCAAAACTTCAAATGTACCAATTGTTACGTCCTTTAAAACTCAAGTCTTTTCTTGTGTACGAATCTCTATATGATTGTCGCATCGTGAGTCCTATTACCGTTCGATCAACTTCATATCCTTTATCTGAGTCTATTGCATGATCAGATATCTTATGGCCTTCCAGTTCCTCAATTCGGATGCCCAAAACTTCAAATGTACCGATTGTTACGTCCTTTAAAACTCGAGTCTTTTCTTGTGTACAAATCTCTACGTCATTGTCGCATTGTTAGTCCGATTACCGTTCGATCAGCGTCATATCCTTTATCTGAGTCTGTTGCATGATCAGATATCTTATGTCCTTCTCATTCCTCAATTCGGATGCCCGAAACTTCAAATGCACCGATAGTTACGTCCTTTAAAACTCGAGTCTTTTGTTGTGTACGAATCTCTATGTGATTGTCGCATCCGGAGTCCGATTACCTTTCGATCATCTTCATATCCTTTATCTGAGTCTGTTGCATGATCAGATATCTTATGGCTTTTCTGGTCCTCAATTCGGATGCCCGAAACTTCAAATGCACCGATAGTTACGTCCTTTAAAACTTGAGTCTTTTCTTGTGTACTAATCTCTTTATGATTGTCGCATCGTGAGTCCGATTACCGTTCGATCACCTTCGTATCTTTTTTTTTTTTTTTTTTTTTTTTTTTTTTTTTTTTTTTTTGGTAAAAGGAGGCGGCACTCCTGGTAAATTTTATTAATCACAAAAAAAATATATGTACACCTAAGAGATCGGCATCCCGGGACATACCCCAAGGACCAAAACCCAATCTCAAGCCATGGTCTAACAATGGGACTATCCAAACGTCCCGACCATAAGCTCAACTATACAATCAAACAAAAAAACAAACCACAAAAAACCACACAGCTAAAACCTATCAAGTCCAAACAAAACAAAACAAACAAACTAAAACAAAAAACAAGACCAAAACAGTAAAGCAGCAACACAAGACGCAACATCCATCTTCAAAACTTCCAAGCCTTCAGCAGCCACCAGCAAGACATCCAGGACTCCAGCAGCCACAAATAACCACCAACCATCCTTCAATCAGCAACAAACCAGTACCAACAGATCAACACCTGCACAATGACCCATAAACCACAGACCCACCTGACCCATTTACATTAAAACTTCCATATCGTAACAATTCCAGGATCAAACGGAAACCAAAGAACACCCTTTAACAGATTAAAACTCCTGACAACCAGCTCTACAACAGTCTCCTCCCTACAAACCCATCTTCCCTCAACCTTATAATCATTCTTCATTACTATCACCATCAGCCTCAAAACCCCAAAGAGCAGCTGCAAGCTTGACCTGCTCAGAATTTTTAAATTTTAAACCCCTAAGCTTCAATCTAACTACCTCCTCCACCTGTTTACAAACAACCCCAGCTTCCCTTCGGACTTTACTGAACAGCCTGCAGTTTCTTTCTTGCCAGACAAAATACACAGCAGCAGCTAAACAGAGCCTCTGGATAATACTCCAAACAGATTTACCAGTCTTCTTACCTTCCACTTCCTGAATAATCAATTCCCACTCATCAGGCAAATTCTCAAGTTTAGCTAAAATCTTTATCCTTCTCCAAATCACAGCAGAAAACTCACACTTGAAAAACAAGTGTTGATGGCTATCTGCATGCACATTACACAAACTACACTTCAAATTAGTATTAACTTTCCATACCATTTTATCCTGAGTTGGCAACTTATACTTAAATGCCAACCAAGTGATAAAAGCATGTCTAGGGACCATCTGTTTAAACCATACAAAATTAGCCCACTTAACCTCCAACCCTTTACCAGCAAACTCATTATACACAACTTTAGTTGAATAAGGAACAACTTTACCATTCCCATCCAACCATAGATACCTATCCTTAGTACCAGGATAAAGAACAGGCACAGGAGACTGCCATAGCTCAGGGTACTTGCTTCTCCAATCATCAGGGATGTTCCACACACCATTATGAAATAAATCAGCAGCACACATTCTCAGACTAAATCCAGCAGATTTTATATCCCTCCTATCAATAACTTTAATAAAAGGGCCCTTCCCATGCCAGTGATCAAACCATGCATTAATCATCCTTCCATTACCAATTTTAGCAAAACAATGGGGTCTAATAAGATTTCTGCATCCCAGAATCTGTTTCCAACTCCAAGAGTCGGAATTAGTATCTCCAACATCCCAGAAGTTGCAGCCATGGATCTTATAATTCTTCACCCATTCAACCCATACAGAATCCCTGTTACTCACAATATTCCAAATATGTTTGGACATAAGAGCAATGTTCCTTTCTTTTAAAGAGGAAACTCCCAATCCACCATGAACTTTCTTTAAACAAATCTCCTCCCAACTCACCCTAGCACTACCATGCTTATAATCACCCTGACACCACAAGAAGCCCCTGCAGATTCTCTCAACATCTTCATTAAGATTAACAGGAAGAATGAATAATGATGCCCAATAAACAGTTAAGGAAGACAGTACAGATTTCAGTAACTGAACTCTTCCAGCATAAGACAAAAACTTATTTCTCCAATCTGTTACTCTTTTCTTCACCTTATCAAGTAAAACACTACAATCCTTTTGATATAACCTCCTTGAGGCAAGAGGTATACCAAGATATTTCAAAGGCAGGCAACCCACACTAAAAGGAACAATACTCAAAATTTCTTGCTGAACTTCACCACTCACATTGCCAAAAATAATTTCACTCTTTTTAAGATTAGGTCTCAGCCCAGAACACTCCCCAAACTCCCTTAAGGCTTCCATAAGAATATTAATAGAACCCCTGTCAGCACTACTAAACATAAAAAGGTCATCAGCAAAGCACAAGTGTGTCAACTTAATCTTTTCACACTTCCAATGGTAAACAAAATTATCCCCCTCATTTATTCTTCTAACTAACATCAGATTAAGGACCTCCATGATCAGAGTGAATAAGTATGGAGACATTGGGTCCCCCTGCCTCAATCCCTTTTCACCCTTAAAGAAACCATGAAGCTGCCCATTAATACTTATAGAATAAGAAACATTCTGGACACACACCATAATCCAATTAATAAACTTAGGATGAAACCCAAAACCCTTTAAACATTCAAGCAAGAAACCATGATCAACAGAATCATATGCCTTCTGAATGTCAATCTTCATAGCAACCCTAGGGTACCCTCTGACCCAATCATACCCCTTAACCAACTCTTGTGATAACAATATATTATCACTAATAAGCCTACCAGGAACAAAAGCACTTTGAACTTTGTCCACCACTTGCTCTAAGTATCCCATCATTCTATTACAAATCACCTTACTGATGCATTTATACAACACATTACAGCAGGCTATTGGTCTAAAATCAGACACACTCAAGGGGGAATTAACCTTTGGTACCAGAGTAATGACTGTGGCATTTAGCTGCTTCAGAATCTTGCCATTGTCAAAAAATTCCTGCACAGCAAAACATATATCATCACCAATAATACTCCAAGCCTTCTTAAAAAAATTGGAAGAATAGCCATCAGGCCCAGGGGCCTTATTATCATCAATCTGGAACATAGCAGCCTTGATTTCATCCTTAGTAACACTTCTTATCATATAATCAGCATCAGCCTCATTTAATCTTTTATTGAACAAAGAATCAGCCTCCCTAATAGGTCTCACAGCCTCTTTCCTCCCCATCATACCCCTAAAGAATTGCACAAAAGCATCCCCAACCCCTTCTTCATCATACAGACTTCCATCAACTCCATTAATCTGAGAAATCCTATTTCTGGCTTGCCTATGCTTCATAGAATGAAAGAAATACTTAGTATTCTGATCACCCACACATAACCAGTGAATCTTGGACTTCTGCTTTAACATAATCTCCTCATCAAGACAGGCCATATTATAAGCATTAACAAAAGCCACTTCTTCATCTCTAAGATCAGCATTATCAACATCATTATAAGCAGCTTCTTGAACTCTCTCCACCTCCTTTCTAAGAATATCAACCTTTTTATGTAAATTGCCATGCTGAAAATTAAGCTTCCTCAAAGGCTTCTTTAATTCCTTGAGCTTAGTAACAATAATAAACATCTTACAGCCCATAAACCTCCGATTCCACACATCCCTCACAATAGGTAAAAACTCAGGTTTAGAGGATAAATGATTCCAAAACTTAAAAGGTTTTGGCTCCTTACCTGTAACAGAAAGAGAACAAGCTATGACCACAGGAGAGTGATCAGATGTATAAAAAGGCAAGAATTTAGCAAAAACAGAAGGAAACATCTTCACAAAACTTTCATTTCCCATTGCTCTATCCAATTTCTCCCATATCCCATCTTTCTTTCCTGGCTTCTGATTCCATGTATAGTGGAAACCAGTGCTAGCAAGATCCTCCACTCTAATATCTCCTACACACTTCTGAAAATCCTCCATACCATAAACTGAAGTAGCAAGCTCAGTACTTTTATCTCTAGTTTCAAGAATGGCATTAAAGTCACCAACTATTAACCAAGGATTATCCCTGATCTGCCCTCCATGCCTCCTCATCTCATCCCATAACAATCTTCTCCCCCCAATATCAGTGACCCCATAAACAAAAGAACAGAAAAAGCTATCCCCTCCTCCCTTCACAGGACACACCAAACAGTGAACGACTTGGGGTGTCATACACAAAACAATCACATCCAAGAACCTAGGATCCCAACCCACTAAAATCCGAACCCAACTGGGACAGAAATTAACATTGGACACCCAGCTCCAGTTATTCATCACATTCTTGCAAGCACAATCAACATTCACAGGACTAACTCTAGTTTCAATCAAACCACACAAACTCACCTTATTCTCCAACAAAATACTTCTAATCTGACTTTGTTTAGAGGTAGTAGACATACCTCTAACATTCCAAGCAAAAATCTTAAACTTCATTATTAACTTCAGAAATAACCTCAGGATTCTGCAAAGCACCAGAACCCCCACTACTATTACTGCATTCCCCCTCATCACACTTCATAAAATCCCCTACATCCCCCTGCTCAGTCTGAGTATCACAGGATTGAGCTAGCTTCTCAAACATCAATTGGTCCCATTGTTCAAAAAATAATTTAACCTGCCCAATGTTCCACCCTCTCATAACTGCATTTCAGACATCTTGAAATATCCAGATTTAGTATTGACCTTAGTTTGAATAGAATCTCTAGCCTCCTTCAAAACAACTCCCCCTTTAACAGTCTTCTTCTCAATATCCCCAACTCTTTCCCCTTCCTTCTCTTTACCCTTAGTACTCCCATCATTAGTCTCCACAGGCACAGTCTTCTTAACAGGACTAGTCTTCTCAATAAATTTTATACCCCCAACCTTCCTTTCACCAGCAATAGAAGGCTTATTCCCCTCAACTTTATTATCATCAATCTTGTCAGAAGAAACTCCCTCAGTACTCACATCCAAACCAGCTAAAACCTCATCACTAAGAATCTCAAATCTGTTAGAACTATTTTTAACATTTCTATCACCCCCACTCTGATTATTCAACTTCACTTGTCTAAAAGCCTGATTGTTTCTGCCCTGAAAACCACCCCTATTTTGGAAACCTCCTCTTCCCTGAAATCCACCCCTTCTAGTATAATTATTATATCTAAACCCATCATTTCTACCATCAGTCCTTCTCAAGTCTCTACCCTGATTCCCACCAGAAGTACCCTCACCCCAATCTCTTTCCCCATTATTACCAATCCCAGCACCCCCATTACCAAAACTCTTATCTTTTTTATTAGCCCTGCCCACTCTAGTATACCCATCAGTATTAATACCAGAAACAGGAAAGTCCTGATTATCAGCTTTATTAAGCTCATTAACAAGTTTCTGAGATTTCTCCTCCAACTCCTTCACAGTCATGATCCTAGAGGTGCACCCCTCAAAATCATGACCAAATACCTTACAAGCAGAACATTTTTTGATAAACATCTCATAAGTAACCCTAATACTACTAAAAAACCCAGGCTTACCATCATCAGGGGGATACCAAGCCTTAACAAACTCAGGCAATACCTTCTCGGCCTTAACCTCAACCAGAACCCTGGCAAAACAAGCAGGCCCCTCTTTCTTCTGACATCTTTCAGCTGTAACTCTATCAAACATAAGAGGATTTCCAACACAGCTCAACATACTACAAATGCTTTCATTATTCCATAATTCCTTAGGAAGATTAGGAATAGTAACCCACATAGGAATCACATTAGGCTCAATTTTCTCTAAACATATTCCAACTTCCCATTTCTTTAGACATAAAGGAATATTATTCACAAGCCATGGCCCCTTCTCCATAGCACTCCACATACCCTCATCATTCTTAAATTTAAAGAAGAAAATACCAGTATTATTAGTAGAAACATCAGCCAACCCAAATTTCTTCCACATTCTCATCAGATGGAATCTAACAAGACCCACAGATAACTCCTTACCCACAAAATAGCCATAAAGATACTTACTATAAACCACTTTGGCTTCAGCAATTTTATCAGGATTAATAACAGCAACCTCTTCCCCATTCTCCAGAACCTTAGGAGGATAATACTGAACCTTTTCTACTAAAACTTCACTCTGCTTACCAGAAGTAACAGCAGCATAAGATTTAACCTCATTGTCACCCATAGGCATCTTCCCAGCAGCCTTAGTAGCATTATTCATATCACCCCTTTTTGCAGCAAATACCACATTATCTTTAATAACAACAGACCCCAAAACAGATTTCTTTGGCAAAGGAGGAAGCTGCTTAATAACAGCAACATCATCCTTAGTAATACAATAAGGACTCATTTTTCTGGATTTATCAAGAATAAGCTTCCTCATAGGAATTCTTCTAATACCTTTCACACCCCTATTCAACTTACTTCTAGTACCTTCCTCTTTCTGATCATCACCACTATCTTTAACAATCTCCATACTAACCCCTTCTTCTTCAACAGTAGGTTTACTGCCACCAGCAGCCACTTCACCACTCCCTTTAACCTCCCCCCTGATCACAGCTTTCTTAGAATCAATCTTAGGAACAGGAAACCCAGGACAGAAATCCATCTTATCCACAGGCTTTTCATAATTAAACTTAATTATTTCCAACCCATTCAAACTCTTATCCCCAGCCATCCTATTCTTCACATTAATAAACCTCATACCACTACCCTTGATACTATCAGAAGAGTTACAACTACCCTCAACTTGAATACAATCAGCCTTTTCAAATACAACACTATCAGCATTCTCCATCTTCATATCACCTTCCCCTTTCTTAGCCTTCTTAGGAGGAATAAGAACAACAGGTTTCTTAGCCAATACAGCCAAATAATCAGCAGCAGAACAATTATCAGGCAGAACCTCCAACTCATCACCCTTAACACAATATCCAGCATACTTGGAAATACCCTCAGCAATCTTACCAATCTTTAACTTCATGCCTTCATTCCTAACAGAGTGTTTCTTCCTCTTACTAAACACTTCAAGACTATCACATCCCACAGCTTCAAACACATTAACATTAGGGGAAACCTGAGGAAAACATACCTTCCCATCTTTCACAGCAACAGAACAGTCATTATTCTTAGAAATAGACTTTGTCAAAGCTTCCAGAATAGACATATTTTGACCCTCATACAGAACACTAGTTTCCCCTGAATTAGCACTATTCTGCAAACCAGTACTCATACCCTTGTCTAAAGAAGCACTCATAGGCTTACCATTAGCATCACATTTCAACGACAACTGACACAATTGTTCCATATCTTCATACAATAATCTGGCCTTCCAGTTATCCCCCAACAAATTACGCAGATAAACAACATGAGCATCAGACAAATTAGGGATATCAGTCATACCTTGCAAACGAGCACCAACCCTAAAAGAATCAGCAGAAGAAACCCTATTACCCTCTCCCCCAGAAGTATTCTGAAAGAAACCATCATCCGACCCAACCTGCTGAATCCAATCTTCACCAAACATCCCCTTCAGATACTCCAGATCCCCCTCAGTTAACATACACGACTCCAGCTTACCACCAACCCTCCTACGAAGACAATACAACCCATTACTAGCCTTCGACAGATCATACTCATTATCACCCAAAATATCCGGTGGAACCGCCGGAGGAGGCTCCGGCAACACAACCCTAGCAGGGGAAGCCATAACCGTGCACTGTGAAGATTCCACCACCTTCAAAGATGATGGAACAGTGAAACACGACGAAGAAAAGAAGAAGAAAGGGTTAGAAATGACCGGGAAAAGAAAACGAAGAAGAAACAGTGATATCGCCAAAATCGCCCAATATCAGAGAGAAAACCCTAGCTTCGTATCCTTTTTTTACCTTCGTATCCTTTATCTGAGTCTGTTGCATGATCAGATATCTTATGGCCTTCCAGTTCCTCAATTCGGATGCCCAAAACTTCAAATGTACCGATTGTTACGTCCTTTAAAACTCGAGTCTTTTGTTGTGTACGAATCTCTATGTGATTGTCGCATCCTGAGTCCGATTACCTTTCGATCATCTTCATATCCTTTATCTGAGTCTGTTGCATGATCAGATATCTTATGGCTTTCCTGGTCCTCAATTCGGATGCCCGGAACTTCAAATGCACCGATAGTTACGTCCTTTAAAACTCGAGTCTTTTCTTGTGTACTAATCTCTTTATGATTGTCGCATCGTGAGTCCGATTACTGTTCAATCACCTTCGTATCCTTTATCTGATTCTGTTGCATGATCAGATATCTTATGGCCTTCTAGTTCCTCAATTCGGATGCCCAAAACGTCAAATGTACCGATTGTTACGTCCTTTAAAACTCGAGTCTTTTCTTGTGTACAAATCTCTTTATGATTGTCGCATCGTGAGTCCGATTACCGTTCGATCACCTTCGTATCGTTTATCTGATTCTGTTGCATGATCAGATATCTTATGGCCTTCTAGTTCCTCAATTCGGATGCCCAAAACTTCAAATGTACCGATTGTTACGTCCTTTAAAACTCGAGTCTTTTCTTGTGTACAAATCTCTACATCATTGTCGCATTGTTAGTCCGATTACCGTTCGATCAGCTTCATATCCTTTATCTGAGTCTGTTGCATGATCAGATATCTTATGGCTTTCCCGTTCCTCAATTCGGATGCCCGAAGCTTCAAATGCACCGATAGTTACGTCCTTTAAAACTCGAGTCTTTTCTTGTGTATGAATCTCTATATGATTGTCGCATCGTGAGTCCGATTACCGTTCGATCAACTTCATATCCTTTATCTGAGTCTGTTGCATGATCAGATATCTTATGGCCTTCCTGTTCCTCAATTCGGATGCCCAAAACATCAAATGTACCGATTGTTACGTCCTTTAAAACTAGAGTCTTTTCTTGTGTACGAATCTCTATATGATTGTCGCATCGTGAGTTCGATTACCGTTCGATCACCTTCATATCCTTTATATGAGTTTGTTGCATGATCAGATATCTTATGGCCTTCCCGTTCCTCAATTCGGATGTCCAAAACTTCAAATGTACGGATAGTTACGTCCTTTAAAACTCGATTCTTTTCTTGTGTACGAATCTCTATATGATTGTCGCACTGTTATTCCGATTACCGTTCGATCAGCTTCATATCCTTTATCTGAGTCTGTTGCATGATCAGATATCTTATGGCTTTCCCGTTCCTTAATTCGGATGCCCGAAACTTCAAATGCACCGATAGTTACGTCCTTTAAAACTCGAGTCTTTTCATGTGTACGAATCTCTATATGATTGTCGCATCGTGAGTCCGATTAGCGTTCGATCACCTTCATATCCTTTATCTAATTCTGTTGCATGATCAGATATCTTATGGCCTACCAGTTCCTCAATTCGGATGCCCAAAAGTTCAAATGTACAGATTGTTACGTCCTTTAAAACTGGAGTCTTTTCTTTTGTACGAATCTCTATATGATTGTCGCACTGTTATTTCGATTACCGTTCGATCAGCTTCATATCCTTTATCTGAGTCTGTTGCATGAACAGATATCTTATGGCTTTCCCGTTCCTTAATTCGGATGCCCGAAACTTCAAATACACAGATTGTTACGTCGTTTAAAACTCGAGTCTTTTCTTGTGTACAAATCTCTACGTCATTGTCGCATTGTTAGTCCGATTACCGTTCGATCAGCTTCATATCCTTTATCTGAGTCTGTTGCATGATCAGATATCTTATGGCGTTCCCATTCCTCAATTCGGATGCCCGAAACTTCAAATGCACCGATAGTTACGTCCTTTAAAACTCGAGTCTTTTCTTGTGAATGAATCTCTATATGATTGTCGCATCGTGAGTCCGATTACCGTTCGATCAACTTCATATCCTTTATCTGAGTCTGTTGCATGATCAGATATCTTATGGCCTTCCTGTTCCTCAATTCGGATGCCCAAAACTTCAAATGTACCGATTGTTACGTCCTTTAAAACTAGAGTCTTTTCTTGTGTACGAATCTCTATATGATTGTCGCATCGTGAGTCCTATTACCGTTCGATCAACTTCATATCTTTTATCTGAGTCTGTTGCATGATCAGATATCTTATGGCCTTCCTGTTCCTCAATTCGGATGCCCAAAACTTCAAATGTACCGATTGTTACGTCCTTTAAAACTAGAGTCTTTTCTTGTGTACGAATCTCTATATGATTGTCGCATCGTGTGTGCGATTGCCGTTCGATCAACTTAATATCCTTTATCTGAGTCTGTTGCAAGATCAGATATCTTATGGCCTTCTCATTCCTCAATTCGGATGCCCGAAACTTCAAATGCACCGAAAGTTACGTCCTTTAAAACTCGAGTCTTTTGTTGTGTACGAATCTCTATTTGATTGTCGCATTGTGAGTCCGATTACCTTTCGATCTGCCTCATATCCTTTATCTGAGTCTGTTGCATGATCAGATATCTTATGGCTTTCCTGTTCCTCAATTCGGATGCCGGAAACTTCAAATGCACCGATAGTTACGTCCTTTAAAACTCGAGTCTTTTCTTGTGTACTAATCTCTTTATGATAGTCGCATCGTGAGTCCGATTACCGTTCGATCACCTTCGTATCCTTTATCTGAGTCTGTTGCATGATCAGATATCTTATGGCCTTCCAGTTCCTCAATTCGGATGCCCAAAACTTCAAATGTACCGATTGTTACGTCCTTCAAATGTACCGATTGTTACGTCCTTTAAAACTCGATTCTTTTCTTGTGTACGAATCTCTATATGATTGTCGCACTGTTATTCCGATTACCGTTCAATCAGCTTCATATCCTTTAACTGAGTCTGTTGCATGATCAGATATCTTATGGCTTTCCCGTTCCTCAATTCGGATCCCCGAAATTTCAAATGCACCGATGTTACGTCCTTTAAAACTCGAGTCTTTTCTTGTGTACGAATCTCTATATGATTGTCGCATCATGGGTGCAATTACCGTTTGATCACCTTCATATCCTTTATCTGAGTCTGTTGCATGATCAGATATCTTATGGCCTTCCAGTTCCTCAGTTCGGATGCCCAAAACTTCAAATGTACCGATTGTTACGTCCTTTAAAACTCGAATCTTTTCTTTTGTACGAATCTCTATGTGATTGTCCCATCGTGAGTCCGATTGCCGTTCGATCAACTTAATATCCTTTATCTGAGTCTGTTGCATGATCAGATATCTTATGGCCTTCTCATTCCTCAATTCGGATGCCCGAAACTTCAAATGCACCGATAGTTACGTCCTTTAAAACTCGAGTCTTTTGTTGTGTACGAATCTCTATGTGATTGTCGCATCGTGAGTCTGATTACCTTTCGATCAGCTTCATATCCTTTATCTGAGTCTGTTGCATGATCAGATATCTTATGGCTTTCCCGTTCCTCAATTCGGATGCCCAAAACTTCAAATGCACCGATAGTTACGTCCTTTTGTAGGTGCACGTATTGCGACTAGTGATTGGATCTACATGTTAACATATGTTAGTATGTGCTGATGGGTAGAATGTGAAGGATCTGGGCGAATGTAGGTATATATGGGCGAATGTAGAAAGCTTTTGGGCGAATGAAGATTGGAACCTGATCAAGCAACACGTTCGTACCTTCAAGTGGGCGAATGTGGAAGAATTCCACATTCGACCACATCAACTGGGCGAACGTGCAGTGGCTATATATAGATTTTGTGTATTTGTGATGTATAGAGTGTTTTAAGGGAGTTTTCAGTTGTGTGTGTGTTCAGGTTAGGTTCCAGGTTATTTTGAGAAAGTGTCTAAGTGTTCTAGATTAACTAAAGTGTGATTGTAATCAAGTATTTGAAGAAGTTAATCTATGAAAAAGCATTGAAAATGATATTGATTGTGTTTTGATTAGAGTTTTATCTGTTTGTTCAAAGCTAGGGTTTCCGCACCTGGTTTTGTGACTTGTATGATCAATTAATCTTGTTTTAGTCAAAAACTTTCGCTTACAAAGTGGTATCAGAGCCATACGGATCATACAACAACAAATTTGATAAACTCAGAGCTGATTTGGACCTAATTTTGATCAAAATACATCTGTTTTTGGATGAAAATGGTTTTTGAGTGTTTTTGATTGATTTGAAGTTGATTTTGTGGTTAAAATCTAAAATTCCGAGAATTAAAGTTGTTCCAAATCAATTCCGAATCAAAACCTGATTAAGATCATTCAAATCCACAAACTTTTGAAAATCAGAGATCAAAATAACCGTTTTTCAAACCTGAAATGGGCGAACCTGGAACTTAGTGGGCGAACCTGAACAGTTTTGGGCGAACCTGAGTCATTTTTGGTCGAACCTGAGGGATTTTTGGGCGAACTTGGAATTTCTTGGTTGAATTTTTCACTTTCGGGTACAATTTTCCACATTCGATTGATCGGGCGGGCGAACGTGGAAAAGTACAGGTCGAACCTAGGATTTTCTGGGCGAAAGTGGAAAAGTGTTAGTGTGTTTTACATTCTGTTGAAGTTTTACATTCGAGTGACAACTTTTTGGGCGAACCTGAACCAGAAAGGGACGAAAGTAAGAGTAAACGGGCGAACCTAGAACTGATTTTGGAAAATTTTTCTAAGTGTTGGATTTTTCGAAGTTCGTGATCATGTGGAATTTTCCGACTACCCCAAGACCAGCAACGACACAACCACAACAGCAAGTGATGGACCCGTGGACGGTGGCAGCACAAAAGACGAGCACACAGTCTTCGTAACCGATTAACTACATGGCGATGACTAGCTCAATGCCTTAAAGTGTGGCACCTCCAGCACCACAACCTGACTACTGGGGAGTAGCAGCAGCGGTGGTAAACACTCAAACTACAAATGCTATTTCCACACTGATTAATGACTTATCTTCAGGTAGCGGGAATCGGCCACCTAAGCTCATGGAGATACAAGAATATAATCAGTGGCAGAACAAGTTCAAGATTCACTTGGAAGGCATGGGAGTGGAGGGTGCAGAGGCATGGAGTATGATTGCTAGAGGTTACACAGCACCAGTTTTGGAGAATACAGGTGAACCAATTCCATTGGAGAGTATGTCTGAAGAGGAGAAAAAGAAGTTTGCTGTGGAGAAGAAAGCCTTTTCCCAATTGACTCAGGCAATAACAAATGATCTGTTGCATCAATTTGGGACTTGCACCACGTCTAAGCAATTGTGGGATGTGCTTAAAAGGAGGCATGATGGGAATGAGAAGACTAGAAGCTTAAGGATGGATGAATTACGAAAGGAGTTTGAGAATTTTTCTTATATTGGCAATGAAACCTTAAAAGAATTAACTCCTAGTTATAGTCATTTGCTAACTGAATTGTCAAGTTATGGTATACAGATTCCTATGAAAGCTTTGGTGGATAAGTTTGCAGATGCTCTACCACCTTACTGGGATCAACATGTGGAAGTTCTTAGGGAGAAGGATGCATACCAATACTGGACTATTCAAGAGTTCATACAGAAGCTGGAAAACAAAGAAATGGAAGAGAAGAGGAAAGCTAGAAGGTCACAGATTCCTCAGAATCCTAGTTTATATTTTGGAGGCACTTCAGTTCCTGTTAGTAACTCAAGTTCAGGAGTAGTAGCACCACATGTTGCTTGCATTTCAAATGTTATGGAACCACCAAAACCTACCATAAACTACATGGCACAAACCTCATCCTACTCACAACCATCATACCCACAACCACCACCACAACAACAATACAACAATTCCTACATTCCACCATTCTCCCCAATGCAACAGGCAGCTTTCTATACTGCTAGCCAATCTCAACAACCAATGAACCAAGTTACTCAACCTAATCAACAACCGGTGGTTTTGGAGACTTCTAACTTGGGAAATGTGACGGTTGAAGTTGCTCAGCAACACATTGCACTAGTCTCTGCAATGGTTTCATCTTACAATGGGTTGGTTGCTAGTCAAATTGGAAACAACAACTTAACCAATGAAGATTATGCACAGATTGACAAGGAAGAGATGGAACTGATTGATATCCAGTGGGCTTTTGCAAGCATTATGAGAAGAGCAACGGAATTTATTGAGAAAACGGGTAGAACAGATTTGGGGACTTCTCCTAATACAACCTACGGGTTCAACAAGGAGAAGGTTACTTGTTTTAATTGTGGAGGTAAAGGTCACTTTAAACGAGAATGCACCCAGCCACCAAAACAAGGTAATAGAAACCCATTCAATGCAAGCTACCAGAACCGTCAACAACAAAATCAAAATCAAGTTTCTTACCAAAATAACAACAACTACCAAAACCGTCAAAACAACTCTAACAACAACCAAAATAGACAACAAAACACTTCAAACCAGACTCAAAACCAATCTCCTAACAACACTAACCGAACAGTTATACCGATCACTACACCTAATGAGACACAACAGAACACCAATCAGAATCAAGCATTGGTGACTCAACAAGATGAACGGTTTGATTGGTCGGGAATGCAAATAGGTGTTGAGGAAATTACTACTGGTGGAAATGTGGCTTGTGTTGCCTGCAAGGTTGATATTGAAGAGTCAGTGACAGTTGATGAGAAGAAAGAAACTGAGGTTGAAGTTGATGTGTCTGAGGCTGAAAAGGAAATGGAAACTGAGCCTGTGGAGGTTAAGACTGAGGATGCTAAACCTGGAGTGGTGATTGACACTGTTTCTGACGTTCCTAAGGAGTGTGAATCAGTTTATTCAGATTCAAACAGTGATTCGGATACAGAAGCAAGTGTTACATCTCTAGATGATGACATTGATCAGTTGCTAGCAGAAGCTGATTTTCTGAAGACGAGGAAGTCGTGCATTGCTGATGATGCTTTTACCAAGATTGACTATTCCAAGTTTTTCGCTGGAAAGGAAGCTCATTTTGCTTTGATGGCCATGACTGATCCGCCAAAACCTGTAAGTTCTGAGTGTAGCACTGATATTAAAAGTGATAAGTATTGTGGTACCTGTGATAGATTGACTGAGGAGAACAAACAACTCCGTGTTCAACGTGATAGTGCTATCATGAACAGTCAATCTACTCGCAAAGAGTTGAATGCTTTCAACAAGGTACTAGATGGCTATAAAAAGGACATTTCCGACTTGAAAAATACTTTATCATTAAAACAATTGGCAATTAATAACTACATAAATGAAATTGAAAATACCAAGTTGGAAATGGCCACCATCAAATGCTTTGCTGAGAAAGTAAACAAAAAGTTGGAAAGTTATAAGCACATTGCTTATGTGGTAGACCACATCATTGATGACCAAACCACTAATTACAAGTCTGTGCCATCTCCGGTGCTTTTTGAAAACCATAATTGTCATCAAGTGACACCGGAGAGCTCGGTAAAATCAGACTCATCATCGGAAAATGAATCTAATACCTCGAGTATTGGTGATCCACATTCCGATGTGAGACCGATTTTAGGTTTGAATGATGAGGGTGTTACTGCTGAGAGTGTGGATTCAGACTCTGAGAGTGATGATACTGGTAATGTTCAAACTGTTAATGCATGTGAAATTCCAAAAGAAAATCACATCATTACTACTGAACCAGTTTCATCATCTCAACATGTGCATCCGATGGCAAATGCTCATCGTGAGAAAAAGTCTGAAAAGAATGTTGTTAAGAAAGATCTTGAAAAGAATGTTAAGGATGAACCGTGTGACAAACCTGTCAAGGTGTTTTATCGGATGGAAGGATCCGATAAGATCATCTCTGACGAGGAATTTCCAATCAAAAATGCTAACTATGCTAAAATTGATAAAATCTGGCAAGAAAGCACCATTTGGTTCCCAAAACATGAGAGAACAAATGAAATCCCACCTGCCATTTTAAAGAAATTGTATTTGAATGTTCCTCAAGAACCAAAGGTCCATGTCACAGAGTTCATTAGACCCAAAAACAGAGCTAATGGTTTTCATGAGCCTGCTTACTCAAAAGGGCCACTCCCTGAGAGTTTGAGGAATCAACAGCATAATGATCAATATCCTGTTAGATCATTTGCTCAACCAAATGCTCCAAATGTTTTTGAAGAGTATCGTGCATGCTTTAAATGTGGGGAACGAGGGCATTTACTTGCTCTATGTCCATATGTAAGGCATAAAAGGCACGAGGTGGAAGTGAGGAATTCCATAAGGAAACCGATTGATCATTATGTTCCACCACACAGACGAGTTGTTCCTCAACAACAACAGTTTTACAATCAAAACAATTTTCATCAAATGAGGAACAATCGTCCAATTCAATATGATCGAAGAAATCGGATTGCTATGGAACAATCATGGAGAAAACCAGTGGTGAACACAACAAATGATAGGCAAAAGGTTCCACTAAAACCGATTGTCAAATCAAATGTTGGACCTAAGTCTGTTAAATCAGATAAGGTAACCAAGAAAGTTTCTTTTGCAAACAATGTTCAGAAACCAACTGAGAACACAAAGTCTCAGATTCGTATCTTGAAAAGAACTGAACAATCTTGGTCACCCAATGGTACTCCAGGAGCCTCTACTTCAAAGGACAATGAGAAAAAGGAAAATGTTTTGAACAATCAGAAAAAGATTGATCCAAAACAAAAAGTTGTTGAAAATGTTTCTGAGAATGTTTCTGTGAAAAATGATATTCCAAGACCCAAGACTCAGGCTTGGGTCCCCCGAAAGAACTAAATGATTTACTTTTTGTGTGCAGGGAGCTTCAGCTGGCCCTATTAGCAGTCTTTGGATTGTTGATAGTGGAGCTTCAGGCCACATGACAGGGGATCTTGCGTTGTTGTTCGACGTGAAGAACATCAATGGTGGATATGTCGCATTCGCTGGAAATAAAGGTGGATATATTACGATCGAAGGGAGCGTGAGTAATGGGATAGTGAGCTTTGAGAGGATATCTTATGTGAAACAGATCGATTATAATCTGTTGAGTGTCAGTCAAATTTGTGATAAACAATTTACTGTGCATTTTGATGACAAATCCTGCTATATTCTCAAACCGGGCTTCAAAATTCCAAAGGAGTGGATAATGTTGAAGGCACCTCGCGTCAACAATCTCTATATTCTTGATATGTCCAAGGCGATGACATCACAGGGACAAATAACATGTTTTCTATCCAAGGCGACCGAGAAAGAATCGATAATGTGGCACCGAAGAATGGGGCACATTCATCTGAGAAAAATGAACCAACTTGTGAGAAATGGGCTTGTCGATGGAGTAAACGTGAAACATTTCCATCTGAATGACAAGTGTGTTAGTTGTAAGAAGGGGAAGCAACACAAACAGTCCCACAAAGTGAAGAAGGTTAACTCTGTAGAGATGCCACTTGAGCGATTGCACATGGATCTATTTGGACCAGTCAAGCGCAAAAGTCATCTTGGGGAGCTTTACTGTTTAGTTGTCACTGACGACTATTCAAGATTTTCATGGGTGATGTGTTTGCAGAATAAAAGTGACACCTTTGACAACCTGAAAGTTCTGTTCACTCGATTGGAAAATCTCTACAATGTGAAAATAAAGAGAATTCGGAGTGATAATGGGACGGAGTTCAAAAACGCCAAGATGGATGAACTTTGTGAAAGCAAAGGGATACATCATGAATATTCGGCTCCGTACACCCCACAACAGAACGGTGTTGCTGAACGAAAGAATAGGACTCTAATTGAAGCGGCTAGAACAATGCTCGCAGACTCAAATCTTCCGGTAATGTTCTGGAATGAGGCGATTTATGCAGCAAATTATACACTAAATCGGGTTCTAACAGTGAAGAAGTTTGGTAAAACATCTTATGAGCTGTTACACCGACGAAAGCCGAACTTAGAGTATCTAGAACCTTTTGGGGCACCATGCACGATGTTGAATCCAAGCGAGAAGTTTAGTCCTAAAGCTGAGGAGGGATACTATGTTGGATATGCAACCCCGCTCAAACGGGTATACAACAAACGAATTCGTCGGGTGGAGGATTGGGCTAACGTGGAAGTTCAACGATATACTCAAAATGTGCAAGGCATGGGTCCTGATTGGATGTTTGATTACAAAGATTTCTTTGAATCATTCAATCTAGATAGCTTGGTTGAAGAAGCTGTTATCAGATTACTTTACGAGTGTGAAAACACGGCGACTTCACCTTTGGTGCGTCCGATCACCGTGAACCCCCTACCAGCTTCTAATGATACCAATGCTCCTATACAAGAAGAAGAAGTGTTTCAAGAGGCTTCAACTTCATTAGACTCTTCAGAATCTGAAGATGAACAATTTGAAGAAGTCATTCTTGAACATGCAGAAGAACCAGAGGCACCGCCAGTGAACCCAACTCCAACTCCAGATATTGCTTCATCATCTAACACGGGTCATGATCTGGATGCTGTAGAGAACTTGATTGTTCAGACGGGAGTTACTGTACCTGAATATCCGGAATCTCGGATTCATCGTATTCACCCGCTGGAGCAAGTTATCGGTGATCCTGGAAGCAGTGTTATGACCAGAGGGCAGCTAAGAAGTGTTAACTCGCCAGATAGTTTTGGTGCTTTAGCGTTATATGCTAAAATTCAACAATCTGGTAGTCAAAATGATTGGTCGTTTGCGTGTTATGTGTCGCAGGTAGAGCCAAGGACATACAAGGACGCTTTGAAGGAGGACGCCTGGTTTGAAGCTATGCAGGAGGAGTTATTACAATTCCAGAAATTGGGAGTTTGGACGCTCACGGATTTGCCGCCGGGAAGAAAGAAGATCGGCACTAAATGGGTGTTTAAGTGCAAGAAGGATGATCGTGGGGTTATTGTTCGAAACAAAGCCAGATTGGTCGTGCAGGGTTTCCATCAAATCGAAGGAATTGATTATAACGAAATCTATGCACCGGTAGCACGCATTGAAGCTATTCGGATGTTCCTTGCGTTTGCTTCCTATAAGAAATTCAAAGTGTATCAAATGGACGTCAAGAGCGCATTTCTGTACGGGAAAGTCAAGGAAGAGGTTTATGTCGGGCAGCCACCAGGCTTTGAGGACCCAATCCACCGGGATAAGGTCTACGTGCTGAACAAAGCTCTATATGGCTTGCACCAGGCTCCGAGACAGTGGTACGAGGAGCTAAGTACATACCTCATCTCCAAAGGATTTAAGCGCGGACTCGTCGACTGCACCCTATTCACGAGGAAATCAGGGGATGATTTGCTTCTGGTGCAGATTTACGTTGATGATATAATATTTGGTTCAACTAACGAGCTTTTATGCAGGGAGTTCGAAACTGTCATGCAGGAAAAGTTCGAAATGAGCGCAATGGGGGAGATGCAGTTTTTCCTAGGCTTGCAGGTGGACCAAAGACCCGACGGGATCTTCATTCACCAGACGAAATACGTATCCGATATCTTGAGCCGGTTCCAGATGGAGGATTCCAAGCCGATGGATACCCCGATTCAAGCCAATCACGGGATTGGAGTGGACGCTAAGGGGGAGCTGACGGACTCATTTACATACAGAGCAATCATCGGATCTCTGATGTATTTGACGGCGTCTCGACCAGATATTATGTACGCAACGTGTCTCTGTGCCCGCTATCAATCGAAGCCGAAACAAAGTCATCTGACGGCGGTCAAGCGTATCCTTAGATATCTGAAGGGTTGTCCCTCAAAAGGACTTTGGTACCCTAATGATGATGATTTTGATTTTATTGCTTTTAGTGATGCAGATTGGGGCGGCTGTGACAAAGACAGTAAATCTACAACAGCTGGTTGCCAGTTTTTAGGGAGCAGGTTAGTCACCTGGCAATGCAAGAAACAGACTTCCGTGGCGCTGTCTACCTGTGAAGCTGAGTACATTGCAGCCTCGAGTTGCTGTTCGCAAGTGCTCTGGATCCAACAGCAGATGGTGGATTACGGTTTGCAGTTTCTTAAAACCCCTATACACTGTGACAACGAAGCCGCAATCGCATTAACTAAAATACTGAAAATCATTCTAAAGCGAAACATATCCGGATCAAATATCATTTTATCCGTGATTGTTACGCTAAAGAATTGATAGATATGGTCAAAATCCATACTGACTACCAACGTGCAGATTTGTTTACAAAAGCTTTTGACAGATCCCGCTTTGAATATCTTTTAAAAGTAAACAACATAAAGGAAAAACAGGACTAATCGGCACCTCGGTTTATCGCTTTTTAGTTTTAGTTTTTAATATTTTGCTAATTGGGAATTTCTCTTTGCTAATTGGGAATTTCTCTTTACTATCGTAATCCTCAAAGAAGTTGATGCTTTCGAGTGGATTGTTTCTTTCTAATTTTTGTTGTTTTTCAGAAAAATTAAAACCCAAAAATATGTTCTTTATTTTAGGGGGAGCCATTTTATCAGAAAAACCAAAAACATTGAAAAATTAAAAAGACCTAAAAATTAGAAAATCCAAAATGATTTCCTGGATAAAAAGAGGAAATGATAGTACATCAGTGGGGATCTGACACAGGCTACAGAATTGTATAGTATAATGAGCCGTATGTTGACTACGTGTGATATGCTGATAGGCTTCGTAGACTAAATATTGCGTGCATTAGTGATACAAACATAACGAACTACGCGTTCGTGGCTGAACACCTCATGGGCATATGGTCTTAGTACCGTAATTTCGTTTGATAGGATTGCCAAAATCTGAGGTTTCGGGTCGTTATGTTATGGTTATCCGGGATATTCTGATTAAACTTTTGTCGTATTGATTTACGGACCTAGTTTTATCAGAATATTTGCTAAAAGAGCTTAAATGCCAAAACCGAAAGTTACCGAATTGAGGAACTTTATGTTTTAATTGATCAAAGATCATTATTACATCGTATTGATCTACTGATGCAAATCAGTGGTTAATATCAGCCTCAACCTAGTGTATATGCACATGTTACTCTGCTGCATTCGTTTGCTGACCTGTACACCTCTGTGCTATATACTTTGTAACTTTTACGGATAACTCTGGCATAATCACGCGTTACGACAAAGCTTTGTGCAATTACTTGATACGGGAGTATGTCGTGTGTGTGGGCACCACATCGTGTTAGTCTAATACACCTAACTCGTATCATTTTAAAGCATTGCGTAATTGTCTGCATGTGAGCTTACGTGGACCACAATATCAGCAATTGCCGTGTCACATACTGTTTCTAATGATAATATTAATCAAATAGATCAACGCTGTGATCAGACTTCTCAGAAAACTGATATGATCGTCTTACCGGATTTCACAAAATGTTTACTGCTTTCATTTACTTTGATGCATTTTACTTTGTTGAAACTTACTTTTATTGTCAAAAAGATACAAAATCCTAAAATATTTTAGGTGTGTTTTGATAAAATTTCAGAAAACCCAAACTTTTTGCATTTCTGCTTTATTTTTGATAACCGGGGATGCTTGATGGTCAATTTCTGAGATTTGATAACACCATCTGGGCTTTGTATCATTCCAAAAGTGAAAATATGAGTTTTGGAAGCTTAACAGATTGAAAAATGTTGAACGGGATTCGAATTCGTGATTTGGCAAAATTTTCAGATTTTTCCATTTCACATTCGCCCCTTAATTGGGTCGAATGTGGAAAAATCTTTACTTTCGGCCGTTTCAGAATGGGCGAGTATGGGAATTTCATTTCAAATTCCACTTTCGGGTGACAGGTTTCACCTTCGGGCCATTAAGTTGGACCGAATGTGAAAATAACTCACATTCGACCGTTACAACGGGCGAAGGTGGAGTTTATATATAAGCCAGTTACAGGTAATGGAGCCCATATGAGACCAGAATCGTTGTTTTTCTCACCGGACTTAGGGTTTCAGAATTGAGGGTTTTAGGATGCTTTTTGTTCATTGTTTTTTATTGTATTTCAATTGACATCAGTTTTAGGGGGAGAAGATTGAGAGAATTAGGTTTATAACATTGTTTGAATGGTTAATTGATCGAATGAAACAGTTTAAACCTAATTCTTCTTGAAAACTGATGTAAACTGAAATTACAGGACAATTGATGATGGACGAGTGTTGTTCGGCCATTTTAGAACATATCCTAATCAAAATCAAGTGTTAAAAACAAACTTAGAAAAATTTTGAATTTTTAGGGTTTAAGATTTCACCTTCGGGTCAAAAACGGGCGAAGGTGAAGTTAAAACGGGCGAATGTATCTTAAACTGGACGAATGTGATTTTCAATCAAAACTTTTTCACATTCGACCAGAAAATCTCACATTCGTACCATAAAAACTCACATTCGACCTGTTTAAAATGGGCGAATGTGGAACTTTATATCTTAAAAATTTTTCATTTTTGTCGTTTTTGTATTTTGACGAATGTTTTTGATTTTGATGTACAGATGGCTGATCAGACTGAGAATATTGAGACTCCAGTAGAGAATATTGTTACAGATCCAGTTCCAGAAAATGTTCAGGAGGGTGAATCATCAAGTGCAAGCAGTTGGCCGTTTGAAAGATCACATAACTGTTGTGCATATCTCGGTGAAGTGGAGAAGAATACTGAGTTTACCGGGATTATAGAGTTCTTGAAGAGAAGCAGGGTCGTACATGCTTTAGCTACTCCGACTATTATCTACAAGGATATAGTTGAAGATTTTTACAAGAACGCGAAGTATGACTTCTGGGATAATCAGACAATCATAAAGAGCAAAATACAAGATATGGAGATGTGTATAACAGAGTCTGATATTAGAGAAGCTCTACAGATAAAGTTTGAAGTGAGCGAAGATCCCAGAGAATTATCCTGGACTGAACAGAAAGCATGTTTCCTAAGGATGAAATATAAAGGAGCGATTACTGATGGTTCCATGCATAAGGGAAAGCTGAGTGTGCAACTCAAATATTTTGCACATGTCATAATCCACGTGTTTGGATGTGTGAGTGGAGGTTATGATGTTATGAGGAGAAGTCTAAGCTCATTGATGGTTGCGTTGACTCTCAACAAACCATTCAACGTGTCTGGGATGATACTGGATCACATGCTGGAGATGTTAAAGGGTTTGAAGAAGAAGCAGTTCATGTTATATCCTAGATTTTTGATGATGATATTTGACCATAAGTATCCTGATTTGAGAAAGGATCCTACACAGATCATTGGTCAAGATCACATGAACATTCGAACTTTGGTGAGAATGGAAGGTTATAAGGGTGTGCCAGACAATGAAAGGCCACCATACAGAAGATTGTTTGGAGCTCTAGCAAAACAGGATTACACTGATCCTGGAAAGAACAAGGCTAGGCATACTGAGAGCGATTCTGATAACGACGATCCTTTAGTATATGCAGATGCTAATACTAAGAGGAAGAGACAGGTAGTTAATCCCGGAGCCAAAGGGAAGGGTAAGGGAAAAACTGACCAAGGAAGTTCGAAGCAACGGGTGGTGAGAAAGAAAACGACTGCGAAGAAAGGAACAGGTTTGGTTGATGAAGAATCTGTTGATTCGGAGGAGACTGAGGTAGAAGAACAGTGGGATTCTGATGAAGAAAATGTTAGGACCACCAAACGTAAGGCCACTATGGTTGGTGAGTCTGAATCACTTAACAAGACGATTGAAGAAGCTGAGTAGAGTAAGAAGTCTGTGAATGTTGAAGATGAAGGTTTAGGCGTTGATATGGATGAACTGAATGCTGGAGAAACTGTTGTAGTAAACTTGCCAAAACCAAAGCATAAGACTATGGCAAAGAAGACAAGTACTAAACAGTTGAGGGAGAAGGAGATTGCCCAACTTATGAAAGGTAAAAGAGTACCCGATGCTGGTACATCATCAAAACTGTCTTCACCGGTTTCTAAGAAACAGAAAAAGACAAAGGAGGCTTACCAGTTGATCAATTCAATGTTGCACTGGACAATGTGTTGGATATGTTCAGGAAGCCTCAGAAAGAAAAAGCTGCAGAAGTTGAGCCATCTAAATCCAAGAAAGTCACTGTTGCTGATGACGTGATGAAGCAAGTGAATAAGAAAATGGATGAGATGATGAAGATGATAGTTGCTCAACAAGCTGAAATAGCCAAGTTTAAGCAGAATGAGGAGAAAATGCTTCAGATTGTGGTTGCTTCAAAGTCGAATCAAGATGAGATTGATGAGAAAGTTAAGAAGCTTGAAGCGAAGAATAAGAAGCTTGAGGCTAAATGTTCTAGGAACAAAAACAGGATAAAAGCAATCAAGGAGGATAACAAAGAGCTAAAGGCTGAGAACAAACGCCTTAGTGATTTGATTGATGATTTGTAGAATGTAGCACCCAAGTTGAAGGATGGTGAAGAAGATAAGGAGAAAGAAGAAGAGCAAGTAGACTTTGAGCCTTCTGAATCGGATAAAGAAAAAGATGATGATGAGGAAGATGAAGAGTCAGAGAAACGTGATGATGAGGATAGTAAGAAAGATGATGATGATGATGATGCAGAAGGGTCTGGGAGTCAGAAAGAGGATGATAGTAGTGATGATAGTGATAATGATGAAGGAGGAGATGATACTTCCAAATTTACTTTTGAGAAGAGAACACCGAAGAAGAAAGATACTGGAGAATCAAGTTCCAAGAAGAAGAAAGGTGAGAACACAGATTCAGATGAAAGTATCTTCTGGAATGAGAAGGTGAGATCTTTGACTGATGATGCTAAGAAAGTGTACAAAGATATGTTAGAAAGAAGAGAATGGACGATAGAGTTCACAGGACGTTTTGCTGAAATATTCCAGACAGATGATATGAGATATGAACTGGAATACAACGATCCCGATCTTGAAGAAGGTGAAGTACCTGCTACTGTGGCTAAGGAAATTCTTGATGGCCTAGCACAGAGAGTAGGGAAAACATTTGAGGAGTTTATAGTGGATGAGTCGATTCCAAATATTCCTGAAAAGGATATTGGAAATCACTCAGATGATAAGAATACTCCTGAATTTGATGAAGTGGAAATTGAAGATATAACTCATGAGGAATATCCATAGTACTTCAGACAGACTGATGAAGATGTGATATTTCCTGATTTCACTGAGATTCCGAACACTTCAGCAAAGAAGAAGGCAAAGAAAAGGAGTGCAGAGTTTGTTGAGAAGGTGTTTGGAGCTGATAAGCAAGAATCTTCAAGTCAAACTGATGAATTGAAGAATTACTTGAAGAAGTTGAGAGAAATGGATGAAAACCGACCGAAGCCTGAAGCTCAAGGAAGTTTCTATAGATTCCATAATGCTAAGTTTAAAGGCAGAGCTCTCGGGTGGACATATTTGAGCAGATTGAAGTGTCTAGCTGCCAAATGGGAATCAGGAATTCTGTACTTCTACAGATTCATTGATTTGCTAACTCTACCGTATTGGGCGGTCAGAGATCTATGCAGATTCCCTATGTCTGGAGCTTCAGTTAATAATACACATGTCGGTTGGTGTGCAGATAAGTTGGTTTGGGAGAGTAGAACGAAGTGGAATAGATTCAAGCCTCAATATCCCAGAAGGAAAGTTCATCGGGATATTGATCCTAAAACCAAGCTGAAAAGGGTTACTTTGATTTACAAAGCACCTGAAGTGATGAGAAAAATACCTTTGATGCCCATGCCACAACATTTCAGTGCTGACTTTATATTCTGGTATTATGATTGGAGGAAGGCTGAAGCAGTGATAGTTTTGAGAGACGGGAAGGATAAATACAAGCATGTTCATGTATTTGATCCGATGTGGTTGATTAACTGTACGTTTGAAGACATCATCATGCTTTTCTACAATCCGATTCATCATGAGCCGAATGATGCTGATCAAGCTAAGAAGTATACTCAGGTGGTAGGAGTTTGTTTTGCATACGATATAAACTCGGGGAGTAACTTGGATAATAAACTTGGCAAAATGGTGAAGATGGCGAATGTGTCGAAACCGGTGAAGAGAAAGTTGGAGCCTGAAATAACCAAAGAGCAAAAGAAACAGCTCAGAATTAAACTGTTGAACAAAGCAATGGACGAAGACAGAAGACGATCCAATCAATAGTCGAGGGGGAGTTTGTAGGTGCACGTATTGCGACTAGTGATTGGATCTACATGTTAACATATGTTAGTATGTGCTGATGGGTAGAATGTGAAGGATCTGGGCGAATGTAGGTATATATGGGCGAATGTAGAAAGCTTTTGGGCGAATGAAGATTGGAACCTGATCAAGCAACACGTTCGTACCTTCAAGTGGGCGAATGTGGAAGAATTCCACATTCGACCACATCAACTGGGCGAACGTGCAGTGGCTATATATAGATTTTGTGTATTTGTGATGTATAGAGAGTTTTAAGGGAGTTTTCAGTTGTGTGTGTGTTCAGGTTAGGTTCCAGGTTATTTTGAGAAAGTGTCTAAGTGTTCTAGATAAACTAAAGTGTGATTGTAATCAAGTATTTGAACAAGCTAATCTATGAAAAAGCATTGAAAATGATATTGATTGTGTTTTGATTAGAGTTTTATCTGTTTGTTCAAAGCTAGGGTTTCCGCACCTGGTTTTGTGACTTGTATGATCAATTAATCCTGTTTTAGTCAAAAACTTTCGCTTACACCTTTAAAACTCGAGTCTTTTCTTGTGTACGAATCTCTATATGATTGTCGCATCATGGGTCCAATTACCGTTCGATCACCTTCATATCCTTTATCTGAGTCTGTTGCATGATCATATATCTTATGGCCTCCAGTTCCTCAATTCGGATGCCCAAAACTTCAAATGTACCGATTGTTACGTCCTTTAAAACTCGAGTCTTTTCTTGTGTACAAATCTCTACGTCATTGTCGCATTGTTAGTCCGATTACCGTTCGATCAGCTTCATATCCTGTATCTGAGTCTGTTGCATGATCAGATATCTTATGGCTTTCCCGTTCCTCAATTCGGATGCCCGAAACTTCAAATGCACCGATAGTTACGTCCTTTAAAACTCGAGTCTTTTCTTGTGTACGAATCTCTATATGATTGTCGCATCGTGAGTCCGATTACCGTTCGATCACCTTCATATCCTTTATTTGAGTCTGTTGCATGATCAGCTATCTTATGGCCTTCCAGTTCATCAATTCGGATGCCCAAAACTTCAAATGTACCGATTGGTACGTCCTTTAAAACTCGAGTCTTTTCTTGTGTACGAATCTCTATATGATTGTCGCATCGTGAGTCCGATTACCATTCGATCAACTTCATATCCTTTATCTGAGTCTTTTGCATGATCAGATATCTTATGGCCTACCAGATCCTCAATTCGGATGCCCAAAACTTCAAATGTACCGATTGTTACATCCTTTAAAACTCGATTCTTTTCTTGTGTACGAATCTCTATATGATTGTCGCAGTGTTATTCCGATTACCGTTCGATCAGCTTCATATCCTTTATCTGAGTCTGTTGCATGATCAGATATCTTATGGCTTTCCCGTTCCTCAATTCGGATGCCCGAAACTTCAAATGCACCGATAGTTACGTCCTTTAAAACTAAAGTCTTTTCTTGTGTACGAATCTCTATATGATTGTCGCATCATGGGTCCAATTACCGTTCGATCACCTTCATATCCATTATCTGAGTCTGCTGCATGATCAGATATCTTATGGCCTTCCAGTTCCTCAATTCGGATGCCCAAAACTTTAAATGTACCGATTGTTACGTCCTTTAAAACTCGTGTCTTTTCTTGTGTACGAATCTCTATATGATTGTCGCATCGTGAGTCTGATTACCGTTCGATCACCTTCATATCCCTTATCTGAGTTTGTTGCATGATCAGATATCTTATGGCCTTCCAGTTCCTCAATTCGGATGCCCAAAACTTCAAATGTACCAATAGTTACGTCCTTTAAAACTCGTTTCTTTTCTTGTGTACGAATCTCTATATGATTGTCGCATTGTTGGTCCGTTTACCGTTCGATCAGCTTCATATCCTTTATCTGAGTCTGTTGCATGATCAAATATCTTATGGCTTTCCCGTTCCTTAATTCGGATGCCCGAAACTTCGAATGCACCGATAGTTACGTCCTTTAAAACTCGAGTCTTTTCTTGTGTACGAATCTCTATATGATTGTCGCATCGTGAGTCCGATTACCGTTCGATCAACTTCATATCCTTTATCTGAGTCTGTTGCTTGGTCAGATATCTTATGGCCTACCAGATCCTCAATTCGGATGCCCAAAACTTCAAATGTACCGATTGTTACATCCTTTAAAACTCGATTCTTTTCTTGTGTACGAATCTCTATATGATTGTCGCACTGTTATTCCGATTACCGTTCGATCAGCTTCATATCCTTTATCTGAGTCTGTTGCATGATCAGATATCTTATGGCTTTCCCGTTCCTCAATTCGGATGCCCGAAACTTCAAATGCACCGATAGTTACGTCCTTTAAAACTAAAATCTTTTCTTGTGTACGAATCTCTATATGATTGTCGCATCATGGGTCCAATTACCGTTCGATCACCTTCATATCCTTTATCTGAGTCTGTTGCATGATCAGATATCTTATGGCCTTCCAGTTCCTCAATTCGGATGCCCAAAACTTCAAATGTACCGATTGTTACGTCCTTTAAAACTCGAGTCTTTTCTTGTGTACGAATCTCTATATGATTGTCGCATCGTGAGTCTGATTACCGTTCGATCACCTTCATATCCCTTATCTGAGTTTGTTTCATGATCAGATATCTTATGGCCTTCAAGTTCCTCAATTCGGATGCCCAAAACTTCAAATGTACCGATAGTTACGTCCTTTAAAACTCGATTCTTTTCTTGTGTACGAATCTCTATATGATTGTCGCAGTGTTAGTCCGATTACCGTTCGATCAGCTTCATATCCTTTATCTGAGTCTGTTGCATGATCAGATATCTATTGGCTTTTCCGTTCCTCAATTCGGATGCCCGAAACTTCAAATGCACCGATAGTTACGTCCTTTAAAACTCGAGTCTTTTCTTGTGTACAAATCTCTATATGATTGTCGCATCGTGAGTCCGATTACCGTTCGATCAACTTCATATCCTTTTTCTGAGTCTGTTGCATGATCAGATATCTTATGCCCTTCCAGTTCCTCAATTCGGATGCCCAAAACTTCAAATGTACCGATTGTTACGTCCTTTAAAACTCGAGTCTTTTCTTGTGTACAAATCTCTACGTCCTTGTCGCATTGTTAGTCCGATTACTGTTCGATGAGCTTCATATCCTTTAAACGAGTCTGTTTCATGATCAGATATCTTATGGCTTTCCCGTTCCTCAATTCGGATGCCCAAAACTTCAAATGCACCGATAGTTACGTCCTTTAAAACTCGAGTCTTTTCTTGCTTACGAATCTCTATATGATTGTCGCATCGTGAGTCCGATTACCGTTCGATCACCTTCATATCGTTTATCTGAGTCTGTTGCATGATCAGATATCTTATGGCCTTCCAGTTCCCCAATTCGGATGCCTAAAACTTCAAATGTACCGATTGTTACGTCCTTTAAAACTCGAGTCTTTTCTTGTGTACGAATCTCTATATGATTGTCGCATCGTGAGTCCGATTACCGTTTGATCACCTTCATATCCTTTATCTGAGTTTGTTGCATGCTCAGAAATCTTATGGCCTTCCCGTTCCTCAATTCGGATGCCCAAAACTTCAAATGTACCAATAGTTACGTCCTTTAAAACTCGATTCTTTTCTTGTGTACGAATCTCTATATGATTGTCGCAGTGTTAGTCCGATTACCGTTCGATCAGCTTCATATCCTTTATCTGAGTCTGTTGCATGATCAGATATCTATTGGCTTTCCCGTTCCTCAATTCGGATGCCCGAAACTTCAAATGCACCGATAGTTACGTCCTTTAAAACTCGAGTCTTTTCTTGTGTACAAATCTCTATATGATTGTCGCATCGTGAGTCCGATTACCGTTCGATCAACTTCATATCCTTTATCTGAGTCTGTTGCATGATCAGATATCTTATGCCCTTCCAGTTCCTCAATTCGGATGCCCAAAACTTCAAATGTACCGATTGTTACGTCCTTTAAAACTCGAGTCTTTTCTTGTCTACGAATCTCTATATGATTGTCGCATCGTGACTCCGATTACCGTTCGATCACCTTCATATACTTTATCTTAGTTTGTTGCATGATCAAATATCTTATGGCCTTCCACTTCCTCAATTCGGATGCCGAAAACTTGAAATGTACCGATAGTTACGTGTTTTAAAACTCGATTCTTTTCTTGTGTACGAATCTCTATATGATTGTCGCACTATTATTCCGATTACCATTCGATCAGCTTCATATCCTTTATCTGAGTCTGTTGCATGATCAGATATCTTATGGCTTTCCCGTTCCTTAATTCGGATGCCCGAAACTTCAAATGCATCGATAGTTACGTCCTTTAAAACTCGAGTCTTTTCTTGTGTACGAATCTCTATATGATTGTCGCATCGTGAGTCCGATTACCGTTCGATCACCTTCATATCCGTTATCTGAGTCTTTTTCATGATCAGATATCTTATGCCCTTCCAGTTCCTCAATTCGGATACCCAAAACTTCAAATGTACCAATTGTTACGTCCTAACTCGAGTCTTTTCTTGTCTACGAATCTCTATATGATTGTCGCATCGTGATTCCGATTACCGTTCGATCACCTTCATATCCCTTATCTAAGTTTGTTGCATGATCAGATATCTTATGGCCTTCCAGTTCCTCAATTCGGATGCCCAAAACTTCAAATGTACCGATAGTTACGTCCTTTAAAACTCGTTTCTTTTCTTGTGTACGAATCTCTATATGATTGTCGCAGTGTTATTCCGATTACCGTTCGATCAGCTTCATATCCTTTATCTGAGTCTGTTGCATGATCAGATATCTTATGGCTTTCCCGTTCCTCAATTCGGATGCCCGAAACTTCAAATGCACCGATAGTTACGTCCTTTAAAACTAAAGTCTTTTCTTGTGTACGAATCTCTATATGATTGTCGCATCATGGGTCCAATTACCGTTCGATCACCTTCATATCCATTATCTGAGTCTGCTGCATGATCAGATATCTTATGGCCTTCCAGTTCCTCAATTCGGATGCCCAAAACTTTAAATGTACCGATTGTTACGTCCTTTAAAACTCGTGTCTTTTCTTGTGTACGAATCTCTATATGATTGTCGCATCGTGAGTCTGATTACCGTTCGATCACCTTCATATCCCTTATCTGAGTTTGTTGCATGATCAGATATCTTATGGCCTTCCAGTTCCTCAATTCGGATGCCCAAAACTTCAAATGTACCAATAGTTACGTCCTTTAAAACTCGTTTCTTTTCTTGTGTACGAATCTCTATATGATTGTCGCATTGTTGGTCCGTTTACCGTTCGATCAGCTTCATATCCTTTATCTGAGTCTGTTGCATGATCAAATATCTTATGGCTTTCCCGTTCCTTAATTCGGATGCCCGAAACTTCGAATGCACCGATAGTTACGTCCTTTAAAACTCGAGTCTTTTCTTGTGTACGAATCTCTATATGATTGTCGCATCGTGAGTCCGATTACCGTTCGATCAACTTCATATCCTTTATCTGAGTCTGTTGCTTGGTCAGATATCTTATGGCCTACCAGATCCTCAATTCGGATGCCCAAAACTTCAAATGTACCGATTGTTACATCCTTTAAAACTCGATTCTTTTCTTGTGTACGAATCTCTATATGATTGTCGCACTGTTATTCCGATTACCGTTCGATCAGCTTCATATCCTTTATCTGAGTCTGTTGCATGATCAGATATCTTATGGCTTTCCCGTTCCTCAATTCGGATGCCCGAAACTTCAAATGCACCGATAGTTACGTCCTTTAAAACTAAAATCTTTTCTTGTGTACGAATCTCTATATGATTGTCGCATCATGGGTCCAATTACCGTTCGATCACCTTCATATCCTTTATCTGAGTCTGTTGCATGATCAGATATCTTATGGCCTTCCAGTTCCTCAATTCGGATGCCCAAAACTTCAAATGTACCGATTGTTACGTCCTTTAAAACTCGAGTCTTTTCTTGTGTACGAATCTCTATATGATTGTCGCATCGTGAGTCTGATTACCGTTCGATCACCTTCATATCCCTTATCTGAGTTTGTTTCATGATCAGATATCTTATGGCCTTCAAGTTCCTCAATTCGGATGCCCAAAACTTCAAATGTACCGATAGTTACGTCCTTTAAAACTCGATTCTTTTCTTGTGTACGAATCTCTATATGATTGTCGCAGTGTTAGTCCGATTACCGTTCGATCATCTTCATATCCTTTATCTGAGTCTGTTGCATGATCAGATATCTATTGGCTTTTCCGTTCCTCAATTCGGATGCCCGAAACTTCAAATGCACCGATAGTTACGTCCTTTAAAACTCGAGTCTTTTCTTGTGTACAAATCTCTATATGATTGTCGCATCGTGAGTCCGATTACCGTTCGATCAACTTCATATCCTTTTTCTGAGTCTGTTGCATGATCAGATATCTTATGCCCTTCCAGTTCCTCAATTCGGATGCCCAAAACTTCAAATGTACCGATTGTTACGTCCTTTAAAACTCGAGTCTTTTCTTGTGTACAAATCTCTACGTTCTTGTCGCATTGTTAGTCCGATTACTGTTCGATGAGCTTCATATCCTTTAAACGAGTCTGTTTCATGATCAGATATCTTATGGCTTTCCCGTTCCTCAATTCGGATGCCCAAAACTTCAAATGCACCGATAGTTACGTCCTTTAAAACTCGAGTCTTTTCTTGCTTACGAATCTCTATATGATTGTCGCATCGTGAGTCCGATTACCGTTCGATCACCTTCATATCGTTTATCTGAGTCTGTTGCATGATCAGATATCTTATGGCCTTCCTGTTCCCCAATTCGGATGCCTAAAACTTCAAATGTACCGATTGTTACGTCCTTTAAAACTCGAGTCTTTTCTTGTGTACGAATCTCTATATGATTGTCGCATCGTGAGTCCGATTACCGTTCGATCACCTTCATATCCTTTATCTGAGTTTGTTGCATGCTCAGAAATCTTATGGCCTTCCCGTTCCTCAATTCGGATGCCCAAAACTTCAAATGTACCAATAGTTACGTCCTTTAAAACTCGATTCTTTTCTTGTGTACGAATCTCTATATGATTGTCGCAGTGTTAGTCCGATTACCGTTCGATCAGCTTCATATCCTTTATCTGAGTCTGTTGCATGATCAGATATCTATTGGCTTTCCCGTTCCTCAATTCGGATGCCCGAAACTTCAAATGCACCGATAGTTACGTCCTTTAAAACTCGAGTCTTTTCTTGTGTACAAATCTCTATATGATTGTCGCATCGTGAGTCCGATTACCGTTCGATCAACTTCATATCCTTTATCTGAGTCTGTTGCATGATCAGATATCTTATGCCCTTCCAGTTCCTCAATTCGGATGCCCAAACCTTCAAATGTACCGATTGTTACGTCCTTTAAAACTCGAGTCTTTTCTTGTCTACGAATCTCTATATGATTGTCGCATCGTGACTCCGATTACCGTTCGATCACCTTCATATACTTTATCTTAGTTTGTTGCATGATCAAATATCTTATGGCCTTCCACTTCCTCAATTCGGATGCCGAAAACTTGAAATGTACCGATAGTTACGTGTTTTAAAACTCGATTCTTTTCTTGTGTACGAATCTCTATATGATTGTCGCACTATTATTCCGATTACCATTCGATCAGCTTCATATCCTTTATCTGAGTCTGTGGCATGATCAGATATCTTATGGCTTTCCCGTTCCTTAATTCGGATGCCCGAAACTTCAAATGCATCGATAGTTACGTCCTTTAAAACTCGAGTCTTTTCTTGTGTACGAATCTCTATATGATTGTCGCATCGTGAGTCCGATTACCGTTCGATCACCTTCATATCCGTTATCTGAGTCTTTTGCATGATCAGATATCTTATGCCCTTCCAGTTCCTCAATTCGGATACCCAAAACTTCAAATGTACCAATTGTTACGTCCTAACTCGAGTCTTTTCTTGTCTACGAATCTCTATATGATTGTCGCATCGTGATTCCGATTACCGTTCGATCACCTTCATATCCCTTATCTAAGTTTGTTGCATGATCAGATATCTTATGGCCTTCCAGTTCCTCAATTCGGATGCCCAAAACTTCAAATGTACCGATAGTTACGTCCTTTAAAACTCGTTTCTTTTCTTGTGTACGAATCTCTATATGATTGTCGCATTGTTAGTCCGATTACCGTTCGATCAGCTTCATATCCTTTATCTGAGTCTGTTGCATGATCAGATATCTTATGGCTTTCCCGTTCCTCAATTCGGATGCCCGAAGCTTCAAATGCACCGATAGTTACGTCCTTTAAAACTCGAGTCTTTTCTTGTGTACGAATCTCTATATGATTGTCGCATCGTGAGTCCGATTACCGTTCGATCACCTTCATATCCGTTATCTGAGTCTGTTGCATGATCAGATATCTTATGCCCTTCCAGTTCCTCAATTCGGATGCCCAAAACTTCAAATGTACCAATTGTTACGTCCTAACTCGAGTCTTTTCTTGTCTACGAATCTCTATATGATTGTCGCATCGTGATTCCGATTACCGTTCGATCAGCTTCATATCCTTTATCTGAGTCTGTTGCCTGATCAGATATCTTATGGCTTTCCCGTTCCTCAATTCGGATGCCCGAAACTTCAAATGCATCGATAGTTACGTCCTTTAAAACTAAAGTTTTTCTTGTCTATGAATCTCTATATGATTGTCGCATCGTGAGTCCGATTACCGTTCGATCAACTTCATATCCTTTATCTGCGTCTGTTGCATGATCAGATATCTTATGGCCTTCCAGTTCCTCAATTCGGATGCCCAAAACTTCAAATGTACCGATTGTTACGTCCTTTAAAACTCGAGTCTTTTCTTGTGTACGAATCTCTATATGATTGTCGCCTCGTGTGTCCTATTACCGTTCGACCAACTTCATATCCTTTAGCTGAGTCTGTTATATGATCTGATATCTTATGGCCTTCCAGTTCCTCAATTCGGATGCCTAAAACTTCAAATGTACCGATTGTTACGTCCTTTAAAACTCGAGTCTTTTCTTGTGTACAAATCTCTACGTCATTGTCGCATTGTTAGTCCGATTACCGTTCGATCAGCTTCATATCCAGTATCTGAGTCTGTTGCATGATCAGATATCTTATGGCTTTCCCGTTCCTCAATTCGGATGCCCGAAACTTCAAATGCACCGATAGTTACGTCCTTTAAAACTCGAGTCTTTTCTTGTGTACGAATCTCTATATGATTGTCGCATCATGAGTCCGATTACCGTTCGATCACCTTCATATCCTTTATTTGAGTCTGTTGCATGATCAGCTATCTTATGGCCTTCCAGTTCCTCAATTCGGATGCCCAAAACTTCAAATGTACCGATTGGTACGTCCTTTAAAACTCGAGTCTTTTCTTGTGTACGAATCTCTATATGATTGTCGCATCGTGAGTCCGATTACCATTCGATCACCTTCATATCCCTTATCTAAGTTTGTTGCATGATCAGATATCTTATGGCCTTCCAGTTCCTCAATTCGGATGCCCAAAACTTCAAATGTACCGATAGTTACGTCCTTTAAAACTCGTTTCTTTTCTTGTGTACGAATCTCTATATGATTGTCGCATTGTTAGTCCGATTACCGTTCGATCAGCTTCATATCCTTTATCTGAGTCTGTTGCATGACCAGATATCTTATGGCTTTCCCGTTCCTCAATTAAGATGCCCGAAACTTCAAATGCACCGATAGTTACGTCCTTTAAAACTCGAGTCGTTTCTTGTGTACGAATCTCTATATGATTGTCGCATCGTGAGTCCGATTACCGTTCGATCACCTTCATATCCGTTATCTGAGTCTGTTGCATGATCAGATATCTTATGCCCTTCCAGTTCCTCAATTCGGATGCCCAAAACTTCAAATGTACCAATTGTTACGTCCTTTAAAACTCGAGTCTTTTCTTGTCTACGAATCTCTATATGATTGTCGCATCGTGATTCCGATTACCGTTCGATCACCTTCATATCCCTTATCTAAGTTTGTTGCATGATCAGATATCTTATGGCCTTCCAGTTCCTCAATTCGGATGCCCAAAACTTCAAATGTACCGATAGTTACGTCCTTTAAAACTCGTTTCTTTTCTTGTGTACGAATCTCTATATGATTTTCGCATTGTTAGTCCGATTACCGTTCGATCAGCTTCATATCCTTTATCTGAGTCTGTTGCATGATCAGATATCTTATGGCTTTCCTGTTCCTTAATTCGGATGCCCGAAACTTCAAATGCACCGATAGTTACGTCCTTTAAAACTCGAGTCTTTTCTTGTGTACGAATCTCTATATGATTGTCGCATCGTGAGTCTGATTACCGTTCGATCACCTTCATATCCGTTATCTGAGTCTATTGCATGATCAGATATCTTATGCCCTTCCAGTTCCTCAATTCGGATGCCCAAAACTTCAAATGTACCGATTGTTACGTCCTTTAAAACTCGAGTCTTTTCTTGTCTACGAATCTCTATATGATTGTCGCATTGTTAGTCCGTTTACCGTTCGATCAGCTTCATATCCTTTATCTGAGTCTGTTGCATGATCAGATATCTTATGGCTTTCCCGTTCCTTAATTCGGATGCCCGAAAATTCGAATGCACCGATAGTTACATCCTTTAAAACTCGAGTCTTTTCTTGTGTACGAATCTCTATATGATTGTTGCATCGTGAGTCCGATTACCGTTCGATCAACTTCATATCCTTTATCTGAGTCTGTTGCTTGATCAGATATCTTATGGCCTACCAGATCCTCCATTCGGATGCCCAAAACTTCAAATGTACCGATTGTTACATCCTTTAAAACTCGAGTCTTTTCTTGTGTACGAATCTCTATATGATTGTCGCATCGTGAGTCCGATTACCGTTCGATCAACTTCATATCCTTTATCTGAGTCTGTTGCTTGATCAGATATCTTATGGCTTACCAGATCCTCAATTCGGATGCCCAAAACTTCAAATGTACCGATTGTTACATCCTTTAAAACTCGATTCTTTTCTTGTGTACGAATCTCTATATGATTGTCGCACTGTTATTCCGATTACCGTTCGATTAGCTTCATATCCTTTATCTGAGTCTTTTGCATGACCAGATATCTTATGGCTTTCCCGTTCCTCAATTCGGATGCCCGAAACTTCAAATGCACCGATAGTTACGTCCTTTAAAACTAAAGTCTTTTCTTGTGTACGAATCTCTATATGATTGTCGCATCATGGGTCCAATTACCGTTCGATCACCTTCATATCCTTTATCTGAGTCTGTTGCATGATCATATATCTTATGGCCTCCAGTTCCTCAATTCGGATGCCCAAAACTTCAAATGTACCGATTGTTTTTTTTTTGGAAAAGGGGAAAAACCCCGGCAAACATTTATTTAATCATGAAAACAGAACAAGACACAGACTAACCAAGACCCGGGACATAGACCCAAGATCTTCGGTTAGTCCAAAAAGAAAAAAACAGAAATAAAAATAAGGCTAAAACATCGGGCCATCCTATACAAAATACTCTAAGCCCATCAAAACTAAAAACAAAAATATAAAAGGCCCAACAAAGTCCAATAACATAAATCAAAAATAAACAATAGTAACCAAGAGCCCAAAAAACGCTCCACATAGTCCAATCCCAAACAGTATTCCAATCCATCTTCAGCCCAGCTTTCCTAAGCCCATCTTCCATGGTAACAAACATCACAAAAATCCATCGGCCTAATATTATGCCCAGCATTCTGATCACCCAGAAGAACATACGATTCCCAATATTCCATAACAAAACACCACAGCCCATCTTCCATCTAATAAGCCATCCCATGGTAAAGCAGATTAAGTCCATAGCAGCCCAGTATCCTACCAGCCCAGTCCTGAGAATAACTCCACACCACATTAATAACCCAATCCAGACAGCAACTAATGCCCAACCCATAATAATACCATTCCTTAATCGTGTCAACAGCCCAGACATCCATATCCAAATCCCATAAACCAACCCCTTTTTGCTCCCATCAGCATAGTCCTGATCAAATCTTTCCTGACATAATCCTAAAACTACAACACTAACACTTTTCAAAGCCACCCTTAATAATATGATTAATAAAACCAACTCATAACTCAAGATTCTAAGGAACAACAGACATAATGAGGCCTCCCAGACATCAAACAACCTGACTAGGAAGGTCATATGAAACAGGCATCCATATGCATCTATAGGAGTAACAGAAGCAACAGTCTTTGAAAATAAAATCACACCTGAGAACAGAGACAAAAACACTCCTATAGACCCCCAAATATGCCAACAAGATAGAGTATAGACAATCCTCTTGATACCAAATATCAAGAACAAAGGCAGCTTGCAAAAAGCACAGACTGCAACTAATAAGCACCAAGCATACTTGTACCCTTTACAAACCTCCACCAGTTTAGTGGCAGTACTAAGCACCTTAGAGCCATTAATTTCTAACCCCACTATGTTCCCTTTAACATACACTAACAAAACACCATACCTAACCAGCAGCTGCACAACAGGAATAAAAACTTTACTCCATCCTCTCCATCCCCTTAAACCATAAATCTTGTAATACACCATACTAACCCCTTGCATAATGACAGATCTGCCCCTATGAATCTCCCTAGCCTCTTTATCCCACAGCTGCCCCCATATATGATCAAAATTAATCTTTGTACCATTATTAAGAACATCCACAACTTCAATGCAGCAATTCCTTATGCAATCCTCCCAACCCAAAATGACCCACCCCTGACAGATCCCAAGTGGGATTGACACAACAGACTCAAATAGAAGAAAACAAGAAAACAGGCTCAGAAAGATTACCAAAATGATTTTGAGGGTTCCCATACTGTTGGATAGAGCTAAAAACAAAAAATAAAGAGATAATAATGTCCTATAACCAACAGTACAGTCCAGCCTTATATCTCCCTTGTGTATGCTCCCCATGAGCCTCAATAATCCTAACCACCAATCATATAACGCAGACCTATGCCAGAGTGTCAATAATGGACCAAGTTCTCTGCACATGATAACAACCCATAGATATTTATGTAACCCACCCCCCTTTCCCAGAACAGAAAGCAAGTAAGACAAGACAAACAAGGAAGGAAAGAGAACAGAAAAGAAATGAAACCAGATCTCTACCCATCGTTTTTTAAGTCTCCAGATGCCACCATAACCCATAATAGACCCCCCTCCCATGAGCAAGAGCTCAAAAAACTCACACAGGCTTACACCAAAACACACACCATTAATACATTGGTTTTTGTTCCTCTGCATAGTTCTAGAAACCAATAAAAACAACACAAAAAGCCAGGAAATGAAGGGGAAATATGTCCTAAAAGCAGAGGAACAATGCTTCCTTATCTCTCCATGGCTAGTGCAAACCTCCTGCACACACAAACCTAGAACCCCAAAGGCTAAGGTGAAAACATTCATGATAGCTAAAGAGGAACTATCATGTATGCAATATCCTATATTCCTAAGTTTTAAACACAAAGTTATATCCACAGGTGTATGAAGAACACACCAAACACAGAACACAAGGTTGGTACTAAGGTCTAAGGCTACTACCCATAGGCTTTTAGTCCACCATATAACTCCTTGATTCCCATAAAAACCCTCCCCCCACATCCAAAAGGATGTAAAAGACTCAAGACACCAAATCAAGAAAAGGCTTAAGAAGGAACAAGTTATCAAGGTTTCAAGGTCATATCCGGATCTAAAAACGATAAAAGACATAACAAAGGACAGGAACCTAAAGATATGACCTTGTTCCATCCATATAACTCCCAGGCTTTGTCTTATCCCAAGACCATACAATCCTAACCCCTTAACACAGACACCAGAATTGATACTAGACCTGTCACCAGGCACAAGCATCAACAGAAGAGAACTCCAAAAGTATAAGTTGACACACCAATACCAATACAGACACAAAAGAAGAAAAGGATCAAACCAACAGGAAGCATGGGTTAACCCATACCAGATCTCTACCCATCGCTGAAATGACCACCATATGACTCCCAAAGCTCCCATAGACCCTCCCTTCCCATCATCATTCCTGATCAAGTTATTAAACTGACTCAGCAATAATAAAAACATGATCACCCAGCCCAGAACCAGATTCACCATATTTACCATTATATTATAGTTAACTTTATTAATAAAAACTAACCCCCATGGCCTTAGACCATCCCTAAAGAGAAACCAAACCCAACCAACCTCCCAAACACCCCTGACCCATAAAAGAATAATTAAGAACAACATTGGGAAACCTGTTTAAGAGGGTCCTTCCATACCACCTTAAAGCCCCACATCCTGCTGAATTTGACACTGCTAACAGAAGCCTGAATCCTTAGACCCAACAACTTAAGCCTAACAGTGTCTCTGATAATAGCACACAGAGTTTCAGCAGTTCTACTTTCCTTTCTAAAGATTCTAGCATTTCTTTCTTGCCATATAAAATATACCATGGCAGCCAAAACAAGCCTCTGAATAATACTTTTAGCAGACCTCCCTAGCTGAGCAGAGGACAAAATTTGCACACAATCCAACAGCTTAGCAGGAACATCCTCCAATCCAGCCATCCCCTTCATTCCTTCCCACACCATTGTTGAAAAAGGACATTCAAAAAATAGGTGTGAATGACTATCTCTTATTTCCCCACACAGAGCACATAAAAGGTTATCCCTGGCATCCCAACTCAATAACCTGTCCTGAGTAAGGAGCCTTTGATGGCAAGCCAGCCATAGAGTAAAAGCATGCCTAGGGATAGCTTGGCTATACCACACTACTTTAGCCCATGGGACCTCTTCCCTGTTCAGACTCAAGTCCTTAAAAACAACCCTAGTCTCAAAGGCCACTAGAGTCTCTTCCTTAGTCTTCCAAAAAACACTATCCATCTTCCCTTCTGTCAGAAAAGGAGGCTTCATCTGAGAGAGACAAGGATACTTGTTGTTCCACTCCTCTGGCCAAACCCAATCTCCATTACTAATAACATCAGCAACTGTAGAGGTAAGAGACAAACCACTCCTATGAATATCTCTAGGAGAAATGAAGGAGCATAAAGGACTTAATGGGCACCAATAATCATACCAGACAGAAGTAGTTCTACCATCCCCTATACTTTTCAAACAGTGTGCCCAAATAACTTCCCTATTTTTCAGAAGACTTTTCCAGCTCCAACTAGCCTCACCCTTTTTGAAAAAACCCCAAAAACTCATCCCTTTTAATCTAAACAACCTGATCCACTTAGTCCATATAGTGTCTTTCCCTGAGATTAAATTCCAGATATGTTTAGCCAAAAGAGCTTTATTCTGGATTTTAAGGGACTTAATACCAAGCCCCCCCTGACTCTTAGGACAACATACAGACTCCCATGACACTCTAACCTTCCCCTTAGCAGAATCAGTTTGTGTCCATAAAAATCTATTCATAATCCTTTCAATATCCTCTATTACACCACTAGGCAATAAGAAAACAGAAGCCCAATAAATGTGCATAGAGGACAAAACAGATTTTATCAGCTGCAACCTCCCAGCAAAAGAAAGAGATTTATTCTTCCAGTCATCCACCCTTTTCCTCACCTTCTCCACAAGCACTGAACAGTCCCTAGAATACAGGTTTTTAGACAATAAAGGAACTCCTAAGTATCTAACAGGGAGAACCCCCACTTTAAAAGGAAGCAAAGTTTTCAATCTATTTTGCATCTGCACAGACACATTCCCAAAGTACATAGTACTCTTACTCAGGTTAGGAATAAGTCCAGACACTGAACTAAACTCCTCCAAAGCTTCCTTTACCACCCTCACAGAAGCAGCATCTGCATGAGAAAACACCAATAAGTCATCTGCAAAACAAACATGAGTCAAGTTTAGTTCCTTGCAGCACCAATGATATTTAAAATTTCCACTTTCAGCAATTCTTCTGTCAAGAATCAGCTTTAAAACCTGCATCACAATGGTAAACAAATAAGGAGACATAGGATCTCCCTGCCTTAATCCTCTCTTACCCTTGAAATATCCAAACATCTCACCATTAACATTAATAGAATATGCAGCAGACCTGATGCATGTCATAATCCATGCAGTCATGCAAGGGTGAAATCCAAAGTTCACTAGGCAGGCCTCCAAAAAATCATGATTTACTGTATCATAAGCCTTCTGAAGATCAATCTTCAAAGCAACCCTAGGGGCTCTAACCTTTCTATGATAATTCCTAAGAAGCTCCTGAGTGATTAAAATGTTATCACTAATCTGCCTTCCCGGAATAAAGGCACTTTGACACTCATCTACAATTAAATCCAATGACCCCTTAATCCTCTCACAGATGATCTTAGTTATGCACTTATAAAGCACATTACAACAAGCTATGGGTCTGAATTCAGTAACACTCCTAGGATTGGAGCATTTAGGGACCAAGGAGATAATAGTAGCATTCACCTCCTTCAATAACTTCCCATTATAGAAAAATTCCTTAATAGCACAACACACCTCATTCCCTATGATAGGCCAAGCAGATCTAAAAAACTTAGAGGAGTATCCATCAGGTCCAGGGGCTTTATCAATATCAATATCAAAGATAGCCTTCCTGATTTCTTCATTGGATACTTCCCTAACCATCTGATCAGCCACCTCTCTTGGCAACTTAGTAGCAAAAAGGGCACTAGGATACCTTAAAGCTAAAACCTCACTATTACTCCCCATAAACCCCTCAAAATGTCTAACAAAAGCATTACCAACCTCCTCCCCTTCAAAGAAAGACCCATCCTTATCCAGGACAGAATTGATCCTATTCCTACTTAACCTACCTTTAATGGCCTTATGGAAATAAGAAGTATTCTGGTCCCCAACCCTTAGCCACTCAACTTTAGCCTTCTGTTTTAGGAATACTTCTTCATCCAAAGAGGCTTTTTTAAGGGCATTGACTAGAACTATCTCCTCCTCTCTCAGCTCAACATTATGAGGGTCATCTACAACAGCAGTTTGAACTTTGCCTAGCTCCACAGAAATGGATTTCACCTTTTCAGAAAGATCCCCCTGCATCCTTCCAAGCTTCCTGAGAGGCTTTTTCAGCTTCTTTAGCTTAGACACAACAGAAAACATAGCACAACCCTGCACAGAACATTTCCAATTAGATTCAACAATGGGTAAAAATTGAGGCTTACCTGCAAGATGATTCATAAACTTGAAGGTCTTTGGTTTCCAAGGTTTCTGACCCTTCAAAGAGATAAAGCCAGGGGCATGATCAGAATGAAAGAAAGGGAGAAAAGAAGCAGCCATATCTGAAAAAACATTCAAAAAAGAGTTATTGCTCATTATTCTATCCAACTTCTTCAGCAACCCAGTAGTTTTCCCCGGGCACTTGTTCCATGTAAACTTCAAACCTGAAGAAGGGACATCTCCCACCCCTATACTTTGACAGCACTCCCTGAAATCAATCATGGCAGAAGTCACATCAGAACACCCCATGGACCTCTCAGAAGGATCCAGAATGACATTAAAATCACCCATTATAAGCCAAGGATCATCCTGAATAGAATATCCAAACTTTTGCAAATCCTGCCATAACACTTTCCTTTGACAATTCCTGATAGACCCATATAAAAAAGAGCAGAAAAAATTGGGAGAACCATTCAAGGGTTTAACCAAACAATGAATGACCTGAGAAGTAACTTCAATGATCATAATATCAACAATATTAGGCTTCCAACCTATAAGGACTCTAACCCAACTAGCACAATATTCCTTATTGGAGAACCATTGCCAGCCATTCAATACCCTATTACAAACCTGTCCAAGGTTTTGACCTTTGACATGAGTTTCCACCAAACAACATAAACTGATCTCCCTATCATTCAAAACATTCATAACTTGGTTCTGATTGGAATGCTTCATCAAACCTCTAACATTCCATGAAAGAATATTAAGGTTTTGAGTAATCATTGAGAACCAGTATTAACAGAAGAGGAGGACAATACCTGACCCACCTCTGATTGAACACCTTCATCAAGCTTCATGAATTCAGCAGTCTCATCATCCTCAGATAACACCTCATTATTCTCAGTCTCCAAGACATCCTCATTATCATTCTCTAGAACAATATCTTCCACTTCATCATAATCCATACCCTCAGGGAAATCATACTTCTGGCACATCAGGAAGAAATACTTAGTTTGAACCACATCCTATTCCAAAACTTGCTCTCTAGTAGGGATAACTCTACAATTAACATAGAACATAACATCCTCAATCTGCTGAGGAGTCAGATCAAAAGAATAGTCCTCAATAACAGTATCTCTGACCAGACTGGAGCCAAGGGTATAAGGCTTAGCAGGGACACCATTATGAGGAGAACAATCAGAAGGCTGATCAAGAGGGGCAATAAAAGGATTAGGGGGAGGACCAGTAGGGATAGAAGTGGACACAGATTTAGTTTCAGGTCGTTTAGTAGGAGCAGGCTTAGAAGGTTTAGTAGTTTTAGGTGAGGGAGGTTTAGTAGGCTTAACAGGGAAAGGTTTAGAAGATGAAGAAGTGGGAACAGACACAACATCAACAGCTTCAAGACCATTGTCTTCATCAACCATATTTTCAGCACCCAAAATACTAAAACTATTCTTGACCTCAATACGTTTAGCCACCAGATTTGTCTTCTTCCCTTTAATACCATCAGTTCTTATTTGAAAGACTTGCTTCCCCTTCCTAACTTCCTTACCAATTCCCTCCTTCCCATCCTTTTTAACCCCAGAAGAAGAAGCACCATTAGAATCCTTCCTAACTTGATCCTTCTGAAGATCATATTCCCTAGCAGCTTGATTCAATTTGAAGCTCTTAATCCTATCCTGAAGTTTAGCCTCCTTTCCCTCCTTATCACCCTTAAACATATTTCTTTGTCTCAAATTACCTCCCCCATACACCCCATTACTATTCCCTCCAATATTCACACCCTTATTAGGATTCTTAGCAGCCATACTACACTTCCACACCAATTGATACCCTTCCTCATCAACAGCACCATCTTTAGCAGCCCCTCTATTATCTTCATTCCCCTTTTCAGCTTCCCTTTCCCTAGCTTCTTTTTCCTCAGCAGTTAACTCTCTAGCAGTACACTTCTCAAAAGGATGCCCAAACACTTTGCAAAAAGAGCAAAGTTTAGGCATCTTTTGATACTCTATCAACACCTCAGTAACCTTAGGCTCAGCACCCTCCTCTCTCGGATAGAAAGCTCTAATAAAAGTAGGTTGAGAGTCAGCAGCAGCAATTTCCACCAAAATTCTAGCAAATCCCACCTGCACATTAGAATTCAAACATTTATCCACAGTAATATTATCAAACAAAAGAGGTTTACCAATACAGCTAGCCAGTTCACACAGCCCCTGCACATTCCACAATTCCAAAGGCACCTCCTTAAACAAAACCCACACAGGCACTTTTTCAGGTTCTGTTTTCACAATCGCAGCCCCAACTTCCCATTGGTTTAGTACCAAAGGGATGCCATTAACCACCCAAGGACCAGCTTTCAAGGCTTCCAACATTCCCTCCTTAGTCTCAAATTTGAAATAGAACAACCCTTTACCATTAGTAGAGATGTCCTCAATCCCATATCTCTTCCACATCCTAAACAGATTGAACCTAACCCAAGCTATAGAACAGAAAGAACCCACAAAATACCCATACAAATGTTTAGAGTAAACCTGCTTAACCTTCTCAACATAATCTTGTTTAATCATAACCACCTTTTCACCACTTTCAAGAGTGGTAGGTGGGCAATACATGATCTGTTTGCTAAAATCAGCAATCTTCTCACCCTTAACAGCATTAGCATATGAAGCCTTCTCCTTCTTATCCTCAGGTTCAGTAACCTTAGAAGGCCCTGGGGTGTTATCAACAGATTTATTGACAGATGAAGATGCCTTAAACACATAGTTTTTATCAGCAATTGCCCCTAGGATAGGAGACTTCTGAATAATATCACACTCACTTACAATAGGCCCTTTTAGCTTCCCTTTCTCAGCCACCAACTCCCTAGCCTTTCCCAACCCCAAAATTAATTCCCTCAACCTCAACTTTTTCCTTTGTATAACATCCCTAATCTCCTTAATAGAACTCTGCATATCATTAAACTCAACTGTTTTCTCAGCATCACCCCTATCCTCAAAAGGATCAAAGATTAAACCATTAGCAGCTCTATAACCCAACTGCTTAGATTTAACACTACCAGTCTTTTTTATATCAGAAATCTCCTTCTCCATCTGCTCAATAGTCATATTAGCAACAGGAGTGGAACCTATAATATCAGACATCTCCCCAATTCTGAAAACAGGGAGAACTGGCACAGCAGCATCCTTATTAAATTCAAATATCTGCTTAGCCTTCTTGTTTTTTGATGACAGAATCTTCATAATCTTCCTGCCCTCATGAGTTAAAATAAGTTGTTTCTTAGAAACAGCCTTATTGTTATCAGAACTCTCCAAACCCCCTCTAAACTTTTTACTTTGAGAAAGACCATCCCCAACAAGTTCCCTCTTACACATAGGACCCCTAGCCTGATTTATATCCTGCACCCCAACCCTGCAGTAAAACCATCTAGCTAAAGCCTTGACAATACTCATATCGAACTCAAACAAATCTTCTACCTCAAACTCCTTCATTCTGCAAAACAGCTTGTGATAATGCTGGTGGAAGGCCACAATACTACTCTCAACAAAGTGGTCTTCCAAGAGCTTCAGCTTACCCTGCAACCCATTACATTCCATATGCCCCTGACCCATTCCTATATCCACAACCTTGTTAACTCCATTCCCCTTCATCCCAACTTTCCCTAGCATATTACCCTTACCCTCACTAACTATAGCATAAGAGTCACACACCAGCCTAAGGCTCAACACATCAGACTTCTCATAACAAGCAATAACAAATTGCATAAAATCATTAAAACTCTCATCAGAAACATACTCAGCCTTCACCTTTATCTCATCAAATTTGGATAGATACCTACCAAAGCTTTCCTCAAAAGAAGGATTTAACAGGTTCAAAGAGAGACACTGCTTCATAGCAGGCTCATACACAGGGTTCTTATAAGCCTTCTGAGCTAACAACTCTATAGCTTTCAGAATGACATCTGAACAGAACCAACCCTGAGAATGACCAGCAAACCTCCATTTACCACCAGTTCCACTCATCCTTCCAGTAACATCCAGCCCAACACTACTACTATCCATATCCCTACACGCAACAATCAGCATCCTATGCTCATTTTTATCACATGCATTCATAATGAAGTTCATAAACTCAACACATTTCTCACTAAATTGCACATTCCCTTCCTCATTAGTAATAACCCTATCATCAGCCTCAATGACCTTTAACAGAAGATCCCCAAACCTCAGCATAAAACCCTCATTCTTGCAATTCATGTGAATAAACCAATTCATAGCAGTCATAAACGAGTTATCAGAATAGGTTTTATCAATCAATACCTGAATGGCCTCCCCAATAGCCAGATCAGTAAACACCAGCTGTTCAGGACCAAAAAACTGCCAGTGAGTCACACTGGGAGAACTATCTGACATCTGCTGGTCCTGTTCACTTATTTTTAGCCCATTCTCCCTAGACTGAAGCAAGCGTTTACGCCAATCAGCCATAAACGGAGCAGAATTAGCCTGAATATTCAAATCCACACAGTTTCCAAAAGGATTAGGGTTCAGAGGAGAATTAGGAGAAACGCGAGAATCAGCAAACTCCTCCGGCACCGACACAACCGGAGAAACATAAACACTCTCAGACATGAGCAGATCTGGAGGAATATCAGGAGGAACACCTCCTTTAGGATCAGTAAGAGACTGATCCATAGAAAACAGAGAAGCAGAATAGAGAAATTCAACCAACAATTGATGGAACAGTATCACAATCGAAGAGAAAAAGAAGCGGGAAATGAAGAACAAACCCTAGAAATCAAAATCGCCAATCGCCCAGAGAAAAAGTCAAATGTACTGATAAATGTAAATGTACCGATTGTTACGTCCTTTAAAACTCGAGTCTTTTCTTGTGTACGAATCTCTATATGATTGTCGCATCGTGAGTCTGATTACCGTTCGATCACCTTCATATCCCTTATCTGAGTTTGTTGCATGATCAGATATCTTATGGCCTTCCAGTTCCTCAATTCGGATGCCCAAAACTTCAAATGTACCGATAGTTACGTCCTTTAAAACTCGTTTCTTTTCTTGTGTACGAATCTCTATATGATTGTCGCATTGTTAGTCCGTTTACCGTTCGATCAGCTTCATATCCTTTATCTGAGTCTGTTGCATGATCAGATATCTTATGGCTTTCCCGTTCCTTAATTCGGATGCCCGAAACTTCGAATGCACCGATAGTTACGTCCTTTAAAACTCGAGTCTTTTCTTGTGTACGAATCTCTATATGATTGTCGCATCGTGAGTCCGATTACCGTTCGATCAACTTCATATCCTTTATCTGAGTCTGTTGCTTGATCAGATAGATATCTTATGGCCTACCAGATCCTCAATTCGGATGCCCAAAACTTCAAATGTACCGATTGTTACGTCCTTTAAAACTCGAGTCTTTTCTTGTGTACAAATCTCTACGTCATTGTCGCATTGTTAGTCCGATTACCGTTCGATCAGCTTCATATCCTGTATCTGAGTCTGTTGCATGATCAGATATCTTATGGCTTTCCCGTTCCTCAATTCGGATGCCCGAAACTTCAAATGCACCGATAGTTACGTCCTTTAAAACTCGAGTCTTTTCTTGTGTACGAATCTCTATATGATTGTCGCATCGTGAGTCCGATTACCGTTCGATCACCTTCATATCCTTTATTTGAGTCTGTTGCATGATCAGCTATCTTCTGGCCTTCCAGTTCCTCAATTCGGATGCCCAAAACTTCAAATGTACCGATTGGTACGTCCTTTAAAACTCGAGTCTTTTCTTGTGTACGAATCTCTATATGATTGTCGCATCGTGAGTCCGATTACCATTCGATCAACTTCATATCCTTTATCTGAGTCTTTTGCATGATCAGATATCTTATGGCCTACCAGATCCTCAATTCGGATGCCCAAAACTTCAAATGTACCGATTGTTACATCCTTTAAAACTCGATTCTTTTCTTGTGTACGAATCTCTATATGATTGTCGCAGTGTTATTCCGATTACCGTTCGATCAGCTTCATATCCTTTATCTGAGTCTGTTGCATGATCAGATATCTTATGGCTTTCCCGTTCCTCAATTCGGATGCCCGAAACTTCAAATGCACCGATAGTTACGTCCTTTAAAACTAAAGTCTTTTCTTGTGTACGAATCTCTATATGATTGTCGCATCATGGGTCCAATTACCGTTCGATCACCTTCATATCCTTTATCTGAGTCTGCTGCATGATCAGATATCTTATGGCCTTCAAGTTCCTCAATTCGGATGCCCAAAACTTCAAATGTACCGATAGTTACGTCCTTTAAAACTCGATTCTTTTCTTGTGTACGAATCTCTATATGATTGTCGCAGTGTTAGTCCGATTACCGTTCGATCAGCTTCATATCCTTTATCTGAGTCTGTTGCATGATCAGATATCTATTGGCTTTTCCGTTCCTCAATTCGGATGCCCGAAACTTCAAATGCACCGATAGTTACGTCCTTTAAAACTCGAGTCTTTTCTTGTGTACAAATCTCTATATGATTGTCGCATCGTGAGTCCGATTACCGTTCGATCAACTTCATATCCTTTTTCTGAGTCTGTTGCATGATCAGATATCTTATGCCCTTCCAGTTCCTCAATTCGGATGCCCAAAACTTCAAATGTACCGATTGTTACGTCCTTTAAAACTCGAGTCTTTTCTTGTGTACAAATCTCTACGTCCTTGTCGCATTGTTAGTCCGATTACTGTTCGATGAGCTTCATATCCTTTATCCGAGTCTGTTTCATGATCAGATATCTTATGGCTTTCCCGTTCCTCAATTCGGATGCCCAAAACTTCAAATGCACCGATAGTTACGTCCTTTAAAACTCGAGTCTTTTCTTGCTTACGAATCTCTATATGATTGTCGCATCGTGAGTCCCATTACCGTTCGATCACCTTCATATCGTTTATCTGAGTCTGTTGCATGATCAGATATCTTATGGCCTTCCAGTTCCCCAATTCGGATGCCTAAAACTTCAAATGTACCGATTGTTACGTCCTTTAAAACTCGAGTCTTTTCTTGTGTACGAATCTCTATATGATTGTCGCATCGTTAGTCCGATTACCGTTCGATCACCTTCATATCCTTTATCTGAGTTTGTTGCATGATCAGAAATCTTATGGCCTTCCCGTTCCTCAATTCGGATGCCCAAAACTTCAAATGTACCAATAGTTACGTCCTTTAAAACTCGATTCTTTTCTTGTGTACGAATCTCTATATGATTGTCGCAGTGTTAGTCTGATTACCGTTCGATCAGCTTCATATCCTTTATCTGAGTCTGTTGCATGATCAGATATCTATTGGCTTTCCCGTTCCTCAATTCGGATGCCCGAAACTTCAAATGCACCGATAGTTACGTCCTTTAAAACTCGAGTCTTTTCTTGTGTACAAATCTCTATATGATTGTCGCATCGTGAGTCCGATTACCGTTCGATCAACTTCATATCCTTTATCTGAGTCTGTTGCATGATCAGATATCTTATGCCCTTCCAGTTCCTCAATTCGGATGCCCAAAACTTCAAATGTACCGATTGTTACGTCCTTTAAAACTCGAGTCTTTTCTTGTCTACGAATCTCTATATGATTGTCGCATCGTGACTCCGATTACCGTTCGATCACCTTCATATACTTTATCTTAGTTTGTTGCATGATCAAATATCTTATGGCCTTCCACTTCCTCAATTCGGATGCCGAAAACTTGAAATGTACCGATAGTTACGTGTTTTAAAACTCGATTCTTTTCTTGTGTACGAATCTCTATATGATTGTCGCACTATTATTCCGATTACCATTCGATCAGCTTCATATCCTTTATCTGAGTCTGTTGCATGATCAGATATCTTATGGCTTTCCCGTTCCTTAATTCGGATGCCCGAAACTTCAAATGCATCGATAGTTACGTCCTTTAAAACTCGAGTCTTTTCTTGTGTACGAATCTCTATATGATTGTCGCATCGTGAGTCCGATTACCGTTCGATCACCTTCATATCCGTTATCTGAGTCTGTTGCATGATCAGATATCTTATGCCCTTCCAGTTCCTCAATTCGGATACCCAAAACTTCAAATGTACCAATTGTTACGTCCTAACTCGAGTCTTTTCTTGTCTACGAATCTCTATATGATTGTCGCATCGTGATTCCGATTACCGTTCGATCACCTTCATATCCCTTATCTAAGTTTGTTGCATGATCAGATATCTTATGGCCTTCCAGTTCCTCAATTCGGATGCCCAAAACTTCAAATGTACCGATAGTTACGTCCTTTAAAACTCGTTTCTTTTCTTGTGTACGAATCTCTATATGATTGTCGCATTGTTAGTCCGATTACCGTTCGATCAGCTTCATATCCTTTATCTGAGTCTGTTGCATGATCAGATATCTTATGGCTTTCCCGTTCCTCAATTCGGATGCCCGAAACTTCAAATGCACCGATAGTTACGTCCTTTAAAACTCGAGTCTTTTCTTGTGTACGAATCTCTATATGATTGTCGCATCGTGAGTCCGATTACCGTTCGATCACCTTCATATCCGTTATCTGAGTCTGTTGCATGATCAGATATCTTATGCCCTTCCAGTTCCTCAATTCGGATGCCCAAAACTTCAAATGTACCAATTGTTACGTCCTAACTCGAGTCTTTTCTTGTCTACGAATCTCTATATGATTGTCGCATCGTGATTCCGATTACCGTTCGATCAGCTTCATATCCTTTATCTGAGTCTGTTGCCTGATCAGATATCTTATGGCTTTCCTGTTCCTCAATTCGGATGCCCGAAACTTCAAATGCATCGATAGTTACGTCCTTTAAAACTAAAGTTTTTCTTGTCTATGAATCTCTATATGATTGTCGCATCGTGAGTCCGATTACCGTTCGATCAACTTCATATCCTTTATCTGCGTCTGTTGCATGATCAGATATCTTATGGCCTTCCAGTTCCTCAATTCGGATGCCCAAAACTTCAAATGTACCGATTGTTACGTCCTTTAAAACTCGAGTCTTTTCTTATGTACGAATCTCTATATGATTGTCGCCTCGTGTGTCCTATTACCGTTCGACCAACTTCATATCCTTTAGCTGAGTCTGTTACATGATCTGATATCTTATGGCCTTCCAGTTCCTCAATTCGGATGCCCAAAACTTCAAAGGTACCGATTGTTACATCCTTTAAAACTCGAGTCTTTTCTTGTGTACAAATCTCTACGTCATTGTCGCATTGTTAGTCCGATTACCGTTCGATCAGCTTCATATCCAGTATCTGAGTCTGTTGCTTGATCAGATATCTTATGGCTTTCCCGTTCCTCAATTCGGATGCCCGAAACTTCAAATGCACCGATAGTTACGTCCTTTAAAACTCGAGTCTTTTCTTGTGTACGAATCTCTATATGATTGTCGCATCGTGAGTCCGATTACCGTTCGATCACCTTCATATCCTTTATTTGAGTCTGTTGCATGATCAGCTATCTTATGGCCTTCCAGTTCCTCAATTCGGATGCCCAAAACTTCAAATGTACCGATTGGTACGTCCTTTAAAACTCGAGTCTTTTCTTGTGTACGAATCTCTATATGATTGTCGCATCGTGAGTCCGATTACCATTCGATCACCTTCATATCCCTTATCTAAGTTTGTTGCATGATCAGATATCTTATGGCCTTCCAGTTCCTCAATTCGGATGCCCAAAACTTCAAATGTACCGATAGTTACGTCCTTTAAAACTCGTTTCTTTTCTTGTGTACGAATCTCTATATGATTGTCGCATTGTTAGTCCGATTACCGTTCGATCAGCTTCATATCCTTTATCTGAGTCTGTTGCATGACCAGATATCTTATGGCTTTCCCGTTCCTCAATTCGGATGCCCGAAACTTCAAATGCACCGATAGTTACGTCCTTTAAAACTCGAGTCGTTTCTTGTGTACGAATCTCTATATGATTGTCGCATCGTGAGTCCGATTACCGTTCGATCACCTTCATATCCGTTATCTGAGTCTGTTGCATGATCAGATATCTTATGCCCTTCCAGTTCCTCAATTCGGATGCCCAAAACTTCAAATGTACCAATTGTTACGTCCTTTAAAACTCGAGGCTTTTCTTGTCTACGAATCTCTATATGATTGTCGCATCGTGATTCCGATTACCGTTCGATCACCTTCATATCCCTTATCTAAGTTTGTTGCATGATCAGATATCTTATGGCCTTCCAGTTCCTCAATTCGGATGCCCAAAACTTCAAATGTACCGATAGTTACGTCCTTTAAAAGTCGTTTCTTTTCTTGTGTACGAATCTCTATATGATTTTCGCATTGTTAGTCCGATTACCGTTCGATCAGCTTCTTATCCTTTATCTGAGTCTGTTGCATGATCAGATATCTTATGGCTTTCCTGTTCCTCAATTCGGATGCCTGAAACTTCAAATGCACCGATAGTTACGTCCTTTAAAACTCGAGTCTTTTCTTGTGTACGAATCTCTATATGATTGTCGCATCGTGAGTCTGATTACCGTTCGATCACCTTCATATCCGTTATCTGAGTCTATTGCATGATCAGATATCTTATGCCCTTCCAGTTCCTCAATTCGGATGCCCAAAACTTCAAATGTACCGATTGTTACGTCCTTTAAAACTCGAGTCTTTTCTTGTCTACGAATCTGTATATGATTGTCGCATTGTTAGTCCGTTTACCGTTCGATCAGCTTCATATCCTTTATCTGAGTCTGTTGCATGATCAGATATCTTATGGCTTTCCCGTTCCTTAATTCGGATGCCCGAAACTTCGAATGCACCGATAGTTACATCCTTTAAAACTCGAGTCTTTTCTTGTGTACGAATCTCTATATGATTGTTGCATCGTGAGTCCGATTACCGTTCGATCAACTTCATATCCTTTATCTGAGTCTGTTGCTTGATCAGATATCTTATGGCCTACCAGATCCTCCATTCGGATGCCCAAAACTTCAAATGTACCGATTGTTACATCCTTTAAAACTCGAGTCTTTTCTTGTGTACGAATCTCTATATGATTGTCGCATCGTGAGTCCGATTACCGTTCGATCAACTTCATATCCTTTATCTGAGTCTGTTGCTTGATAAGATATCTTATGGCTTACCAGATCCTCAATTCGGATGCCCAAAACTTCAAATGTACCGATTGTTACATCCTTTAAAACTCGATTCTTTTCTTGTGTACGAATCTCTATATGATTGTCGCACTGTTATTCCGATTACCGTTCGATTAGCTTCATATCCTTTATCTGAGTCTTTTGCATGACCAGATATCTTATGGCTTTCCCGTTCCTCAATTCGGATGCCCGAAACTTCAAATGCACCGATAGTTACGTCCTTTAAAACTAAAGTCTTTTCTTGTGTACGAATCTCTATATGATTGTCGCATCATGGGTCCAATTACCGTTCGATCACCTTCATATCCTTTATCTGAGTCTGTTGCATGATCAGATATCTTATGGCTTTCCCGTTCCTCAATTCGGATGCCCGAAACTTCAAATGCACCGATAGTTACGTCCTTTAAAACTCGAGTCTTTTCTTGTGTACGAATCTCTATATGATTGTCGCATCGTGAGTCCGATTACCGTTCGATCACCTTCATATCCGTTATCTGAGTCTGTTGCATGATCAGATATCTTATGCCCTTCCAGTTCCTCAATTCGGATACCCGAAACTTCAAATGTACCGATTGTTACGTCCTTTAAAACTCGAGTCCTTTCTTGTCTACGAATCTCTATATGATTGTCGCATTGTTAGTCCGTTTACCGTTCGATCAGCTTCATATCCTTTATCTGAGTCTGTTGCATGATCAGATATCTTATGGCTTTCCCGTTCCTTAATTCGGATGCCCGAAACTTCGAATGCACCGATAGTTACGTCCTTTAAAACTCGAGTCTTTTCTTATGTACGAATCTCTATATGATTGTCGCATCGTGAGTCCGATTACCGTTCGATCAACTTCATATCCTTTATCTGAGTCTGTTGCTTGATCAGATATCTTATGGCCTACCAGATCCTCAATTCGGATGCCCAAAACTTCAAATGTACCGATTGTTACGTCCTTTAAAACTCGAGTCTTTTCTTGTGTACGAATCTCTATATGATTGTCGCATCGTGAGTCCGATTACCGTTTGATCAACTTCATATCCTTTATCTGAGTCTGTTGCTTGATCAGATATCTTATGGCCTACCAGATCCTCAATTCGGATGCCCAAAACTTCAAATGTACCGATTGTTACGTCCTTTAAAACTCGAGTCTTTTCTTGTGTACAAATCTCTACGTCGTTGTCGCACTGTTAGTCCGATTACCGTTCGATCAGCTTCATATCCTTTATCTGAGTCTGTTGCATGATCAGATATCTTATGGCTTTCCCGTTCCTCAATTCGGATGCCCGAAACTTCAAATGCACCGACAGGTACGTCCTTTAAAACTAAAGTCTTTTCTTGTGTACGAATCTCTATATGATTGTCGCATCATGGGTCCAATTACCGTTCGATCACCTTCATATCTTTTATCTGAGTCTGTAGCATGATCATATATCTTATGGCCTTCCAGTTCCTCAATTCGGATGCCCAAAACTTCAAATGTACCGATAGTTACGTCCTTTAAAACTCGTTTCTTTTCTTGTGTACAAATCTCTATATGATTGTCGCATTGTTAGTCCGTTTACCGTTTGATCAGCTTCATATCCTTAATCTGAGTCTGTTTCATGATCAGATATCTTATGGCTTTCCCGTGCCTTAATTCGGATGCCCGAAACTTCGAATGCACCGATAGTTACGTCCTTTAAAACTCGAGTCTTTTCTTGTGTACGAATCTCTATATGATTGTCGCATCGTGAGTCCGATTACCGTTCGATCAACTTCATATCCTTTATCTGAGTCTGTTGCTTGATCAGATATCTTATGGCCTACCAGATCCTCAATTCGGATGCCCAAAACTTCAAATGTACCGATTGTTACATCCTTTAAAACTCGATTCTTTTCTTGTGTACGAATCTCTATATGATTGTCGCGCTGTTATTCCGATTACCGTTCGATCAGCTTCATATCCTTTATCTGAGTCTGTTGCATGATCAGATATCTTATGGCTTTCCCGTTTCTCAATTCGGATGCCCGAAACTTCAAATGCACCGATAGTTACGTCCTTTAAAACTAAAGTCTTTTCTTGTGTACGAATCTCTATATGATTGTCGCATCATGGGTCCAATTACCGTTCGATCACCTTCATATCCTTTATCTGAGTCTGTTGCATGATCAGATATCTTATGGCCTTCCAGTTCCTCAATTCGGATGCCCAAAACTTCTAATGTACCGATTGTTACGTCATTTAAAACTCGAGTCTTTTCTTGTGTACGAATCTCTATATGATTGTCGCATCGTGAGTCTGATTACCGTTCGATCACCTTCATATCCCTTATCTGAGTTTGTTGCATGATCAGATATCTTATGGCCTTCCAGTTCCTCAATTCGGATGCCCAAAACTTCAAATGTACCGATAGTTACGTCCTTTAAAACTCGTTTCTTTTCTTGTGTACGAATCTCTATATGATTGTCGCATTGTTAGTCCATTTACCATTCGATCAGCTTCATATCCTTTATCTGAGTCTGTTGCATGATCAGATATCTTATGGCTTTCCCGTTCCTTAATTCGGATGCCCGAAACTTCAAATGCACCGATAGTTACGTCCTTTAAAACTCGAGTCTTTTCTTGTGTACGAATCTCTATATGACTGTCGCATCGTGAGTCCGATTACCGTTCAATCACCTTCATATCCTTTATCTGAGTCTGTTGCATGATCAGATATCTTATGGCCTTCCTGTTCCTCAATTCGGATGCCCAAAACTTCAAATGTACCGATTGTTACGTCCTTTAAAACTCGAGTCTTTTCTTGTGTACGAATCTCTATATGATTGTCGCATCGTGAGTCTGATTACCGTTCGATTACCTTCATATCCCTTATCTAAGTTTGTTGCATGATCAGATATCTTATGGCCTTCCAGTTCCTCAATTCGGATGCCCAAAACTTCAAATGTACCGATAGTTATGTCCTTTAAAAGTCGTTTCTTTTCTTGTGTACGAATCTCTATATGATTGTCGCATTGTTAGTCCGATTACCGTTCGATCAGCTTCATATCCTTTATCTGAGTCTGTTGCATGATCAGATATCTTATGGCTTTCCCGTTCCTCAATTCGGATGCCCGAAACTTCAAATGTAACGATAGTTACGTCCTTTAAAACTCGAGTCTTTACTTGTGTACGAATCTCTATATGATTGTCGCATCGTGAGTCCAATTACCGTTCGATCACCTTCATATCCTTTATCTGATTCTGTTGCATGATCAGATATTTTATGGCCTACCAGTTCCTCAATTCGGATGCCCAAAACTTCAAATGTACCGATTGTTACGTCCTTTAAAACTCGAGTCTTTTCTTTTGTACGAATCTCTATGTGATTGTGCCATCGTGAGTCCGATTGCCGTCCGATCAACTTAATATCCTTTCTCTGAGTCTGTTGCAAGATCAGATATCTTATGGCCTTCTCATTCCTAAATTCGGATGCCTGACACTTCAAATGCACTGATAGTTACGTCCTTTAAAACTCGAGTCTTTTGTTGTGTACGAATCTCTATGTGATTGTCGCATCGTGAGTCCGATTACCTTTCGATCAGCTTCATATCCTTTATCTGAGTCTGTTGCATGATCAGATATCTTATGGCTTTCCCGTTCCTCAATTCGGATGCCCGAAGCTTCAAATGCACCGATAGTTACGTCCTTTAAAACTCGAATCTTTTCTTGTGTACTAATCTCTTTATGATTGTCACATCGTGAGTCCGATTACCGTTCGATCACCTTCGTATCCTTTATCTGAGTCTGTTGCATGATCAGATATGTTATGGCCTTCCAGTTCCTCAATTCGGATGCCCAAGACTTCAAATGTACCGATTGTTACGTCCTTTAAAACTCGAGTCTTTTCTTGTGTACAAATCTCTACGTCATTGTCGCATTGTTAGTCCGATTACCGTTCGATCAGCTTCATATCCTTTATCTGAGTCTGTTGCATGATCAGATATCTTATGGCTTTCCCGTTCCTCAATTCGGATGCCCGAAACTTCAAATGCACCGATAGTTACGTCCTTTAAAACTCGAGTCTTTTCTTGTGTACGAATCTCTATATGATTGTCGCATCGTGAGTCCGATTACCGTTCGATCAACTTCATATCCTTTATCTGAGTTTTTTGCATGATCAGATATCTTATGGCCTTCCAGTTCCTCAATTCGGATGCCGAAAACTTTAAATGTACCGATTGTTATGTCCTTTAAAACTCGAGTCTTTTCTTGTGTACAAATCTCTATATGATTGTCGCATCGTGAGTCCGATTACCGTTCGATCAACTTCATATCATTTATCTGAGTCTGTTGCATGATCAGATATCTTATGGCGTTCCAGTTCCTCAATTCGGATGCCCAAAACTTCAAATGTACCGATTGTTTTTTTTTTAGAAAAGAGGCAAAGCCCCGGCAAACATTTTTTAATATTTAAAAAAGTACAAAATAAGGACTACCCCCGACCCGGGACATAAACCCAAGGTCTTAGTTTAGCCCAACAAAAAACAAACCATAGAACAAACACGGGCCAACCTATACATCTTTTACTAAGCCCAAAATCAGAAATATTAAAAGACCAACATAAGCCCATTACATAAAACCAAAACAAACCTATCCTATAACCAGGCCAAACAGTAGCCCAATACTCCCAAAGCCCAAAGGGCCCCTTCACACCAGCCTGCCTCCACAGCCCACGCCACAAATCAAATGCAGTCCACTTGATGGTAACCTGAACAAAAGCTTCAACCATGTCAGCCCACCAACCATCCCGCTGCTGGTCCACAATTATAACCCATCTCAATCCTATTAACACACCGCTGCTAGTCCAGCATTCTAACCCAACCCATATCCAGATCAGAATTCCCACCACTAAGATACCCACAATAAACCCATACAACCTTCGAACATAATCCAACCTATAAACTAACCAGCCCATTCGCACACCTTTTACCTCATTATACAAAACCAATCTAATTAACTTCAATCTGCTGGTCCAAGTATCATATACTAACCCACATAATATACCAAACCTACTCATCAAACAATCATTCCCATATTGAAACCCCATCCATATCCTATCATATAACACTCCAGTACTATAGTCTTCCCACCATTCAATCAAAAGGTTACGCAGATACCCAAAACCATTAGGCCACTTAAGCAAATAACATAATGAGGCTTTCCAAATAACCCAACTCCTGTTTTGGAAAGGCAATTGGAACATACATCCAATAGCAACCATAAGAGTACTATTCAATCTATAATTCAACTCCTTTTTAACCATAATGCCAAAGATCATAGACTGAATCACCCCTATAGTCCCCCAAATATGCCATAAAATGAAGGTATAAACTATGCACTTAATACTAAGTATCAAGAACATAGGCAGCCAAGCCAAAAAGAGAGCTGCAACTAATGAACTCCAACCCTGCCTGTAATCTTTAGATACTTCCACCAAGATAGTGGCTTTACTAGACATGTCAAAGTCATTAATTTCTAACCTCATTAACAAATAACTCCATAACCAGCAGAAAACATACAACTGCATCTGCTGAGAACATAAATGCAAACACAGCCCATAACCTCCCTTCCAAAACTGCACACACCTCAGCAATCCTCTATATTCTAAGAAAACCTGCATCTTTGAGATATCTACCCATTGAACAGCCTTCCAGTAATACTCTAATTGAGCTCCCATATTACCCATCAGTTTGTGAAAATATAAATGTAGCCTTCTAATACTCCAATTATCAAACAAAACATACCTTGTACTTTGACAGGTAACATTTTGTATTCTACCCCATAACATCCACAAATACCAGCAACATATTATCATCAACAGCAGCTGGCCCATATCAACCCCCTCATTACATTTCTGCAGCCCTCCTTGAGAAAATACTAACATACCCCTGAGCAAATATAAGCTGCTGACCTTCCTTAGGTCCAAAACCTTACTCCAACAATCCTTCCTAACTGACTTCTTACCATGATTTCTACTTATACCCACTGCCACCTTATGCTTCCATTTGATGTAAACCCAACCCAAATTCCCCAGTCCCAGACTTATCCCAAGTGGGATAGACACACTAGACTCAAAAATGAAAAAGCAAGAAAAAGGCCATCAAAGATTACCGAAAAAATGATTTGGGTTTCCATACTGGTATGAAGTCCTAAAACAGAAAAAAGAGCACAGGAATATAATGTCCTACTAATACCAGTATGGTCCATCCTTATGTCTCCCTGGTGTAAACTCCCCTTGAGTATAAAAATTCCTAATCCCCTTTCAAATAACGCAGACCTGGCCCAGAGTGCCAAAAATAGACCAAATTCTCTGGTCAGGATAGAAGCCCACAACAAAGATAACCCATTCCCACCCAGACTATCCCAAATAGACAAGAGAGAATGAATACAGGAAAAGAAATGAATACAGAAATCTACCCAGAACGCTTTTAGTCTCCATTCAACACCTTGTTCCCAATAACTCCCATCCCCCATGAGCAAATGCTCAGTAGTAAACTCACACAGGCCATTAACACCAAAACTCACACCAATATTTAATGGGTTCCCATACCACTGCCAGGATCTAAAAAATGTAAAATTTATATGGGATGGGAAAAATGTCCTAAAGACAGTGGTACAGTGCCTCCTTATCTCTCCAGGTTGAATGCAAAACTCCTGCATATTCATTCCTATATTCCACCAGGTTAAGGTAAAAACAGACCAGATAGCAAAGAACATACTATCATGGCTGCAAATTCCTAGATTCCTATGTTTTAAACACAACAAAAACCCCACTGGTGTATGAAAGACACACCTTTCAAAATGTAACAGGGAGGTACTACTACTAAGGTTATCTACCCAAGGCACTTTCCAGTTCCATAAATCACCTTGATTGCCCAATAACCCCCCATCCCAACTCCAAGTGGAGTAAAAAGACTCAAGACTCAAAAGCAAGAAAAGGCCATAACAATACATATAAATCAAGGTTCCAAGGCCATATCTGGTGCTACAAAATGATAAAAACCAGAACAACAATAGGAACCTAAAGACATGACCTTGATCCATCCTTATATCTCCCATTGTTTGTCTTATCCCAAGACCACAAATGCCTAATCCCATAATAAAAACAGCAGAATTGATACCAGGTTCTTGAAAAAACCCAAGCATCAAAAGATCAGACACAAAGATAGGAAAAAACAAAAACCAAAAAAACCTCAACTCACAACCATTTTTGTACCACTCAAGACAACCAGAAAGAGAAGCAGGAAGCCTTAAAGGCCAGATCTCTACCCCAAGCTGAAAAGAACACCTTATGACTCCCACAGGCCCAATAATACCCCCCTCCCCTATATTAACAGGTTTCATAACTGTATTACCCACACCTCCCCTGTACCACCCTAGGCCCACAAGATTACCAAGCCATGTAAAAAACATATTAATTCCCCTAATACCCCATTTTGAACCCTTCCAAAACCTCCCCCAGCCAACCCAAAAAATAGTAAAAAAGAAATGGATCAACATTGGTTAACCTGTTTTGTAGGATCCCTCCATACCACCTTAAATCCCCATATCTTGCTAAGCTTGATGCTGCTTCTAGTAGCATAGATCTTCAACCCCATAAGCTTCAACCTAATTGTTTCCCTGATAAGATTACAAACACCCTCCACACTCCTACTCTCATTTTGAAACAACCTTAGATTTCTCTCTTGCCATATGAAGTATACCATAGCAGCCACACATAACCTCTTAATTATACTTCCCACAGATTTTCCAAGATGATCATTGGCCAGCTCATGAACACAATCAAAGATATTAGGGGGATAAAGAGATAATCCTCCTTCTTCCTTCAAAGTTTCCCACACAGCTTTGGGATAATCACACTCAAAAAACAAATGATTATGACTATCCTTAACTTTTCCACAAAATACACATTCTAAAACATTCTGCACATCCCAATTCAATAATCTATCCTGAGTTAACAGCCTGTTCTGAACAGCCAACCACAGTGTAAAGGAGTGTCTAGGGATTGCCTGACTATACCAAATAATTCTAGCCCAGGCAACTTCAGGTTTGTCTTCACTCAGATCATTAAAAACAGTTCTAGTAGCAAAGCCCTCATAAGTTTCCTTCTTAGTTCTCCAGAATGTAATATCTTTTTTGCCAGGAACAATAAAAGGAGGTGACATAGAGAATAGACAAGGAAACTTAATTTTCCACTCCTCCGGCCACATCCATCTACCATTGCAAATAACCTCAGAAACTGTAGTCTTAAGGTTAAAACCAGCATTATGAATCTCCCTTGGTGTGATGAATAAACTAAGAGGACTCAATGGACACCAGTTGTCATACCAGATAGAAGTGGAACACCCATCTCCTATACTCTGCACACAATGCCTCCACAGAGCATCCCTACTATCTAATATACTCTTCCAACTCCAACATGGCCCCTCCTTTCTAACAAAGCCCCAAAAACTCAGACCCTTAAGTCTATAAGCTTTGACCCACTTAGTCCAGATAGTCTCTTTACCAGAGATAAGGCTCCAAATATGTCTAGCTATTAAAGCCTTATTCTGTATTCTCAAGGACTTTATCCCCAATCCCCCCTGACATTTTGGATAGCAGACATTCTCCCAGGAAAGTCTAACCCTTCCCTTACTAGAATCAGTTTGACTCCAGAGAAACCTACACATTAGCCTCTCAATATCTTCAATAACACTGCCAGGCAATAAGAACACAGAAGCCCAGTACACTTGCAAAGAACACAGGACAGACTTGATAAGTTGTAACCTTCCAGCAAATGACAGAGATTTATTCTTCCAATCTTCCAGTCTTTTCCTAACTTTATCAGTAAGAATACTGCAATCTTTAGAGTATAACCTAGTAGACAAGAGGGTAACACCTAAATATCTAACTGGAAGGCTGCCAACCTTAAAAGGCAACAATCTTTTAATTCTTTTCTGCATTATACTGGTCACATTAGACAAATACATTGTGCTCTTTCCCAGATTAGGGACTAAGCCAGAAACCCCACTAAACTCTTCCAAAGCATCCTTGATTAAGGAGACAGAAGCCACATCAGCATGACAGAAAACCAAAAGATCATCAGCAAAGCATACATGAGTCAGTTTCATCTCAGCACACTTCCAATGATATCTAAATTGATTATTTCCAGCAATCCTTCTATCCAAGATAAGTTTTAGAACTTGCATAACAATGGTAAACAGGTATGGGGACATAGGGTCACCCTGCCTTAAACCTCTAAGCCCCTTGAAATACCCAAAACTCTCTCCATTCACATTTATAGAATATGCAGCAGATCTTATACATGTCATAATCCAATCAACCATACTAGGATGGAACCCAAAATTAACAAGACAGGCTTCAAGAAAATCATGATTGACAGTGTCATAAGCCTTTTGCAAGTCAATTTTCAGGGCCATTCTAGCCTCCCCTCCCTTTCTATGATAATTCCTCAGAAGTTCTTGAGTCAACAGAATATTATCACTTATTTGCCTTCCAGGAATAAAAGCACTTTGACAATTATCAACTATTTTATCAAGAGACCCCTTAATTCTTTCACAAATGATTTTGGTTATACATTTGTAAAGAACATTGCAACAAGCAATGGGTCTATACTCCACAACACTCTTCGGATTTAGACACTTTGGGACTAAAGAAATAATAGTGGCATTAACTTCTTTAAGGAGTTTGCCATTGCTAAAAAATTCTTTGATAGCTTCACACACTTCATTACCAATTATAGACCACGAGGCTTTAAAAAATTTTGAAGAAAAGCCATCAGGCCCAGGGGCCTTATCCACATCAATATCAAAGATAGCTTTTTTGATTTCCTCATAAGTGACTTCCCTAACCATATAATCAGCCTCACTCCTAGCCAATCTGGTATGAAATAGAGAATCAGCCCCCCTAATCCCATTCACCTGCTCATTACTCCCCATGAAACTCTCAAAGTGTTTAACAAACACATCACCCACACTCCTCCCCTCATGGTAGTTCCCCTGAGCATCCATAACAGAATTGATCCTACTCTTACTAATTTTACCCTTAACAGCTTTATGAAAGTAAGCTGTATTCTGATCCCCAGCCTTCAACCACTCCACTTTGGCTCTCTGTTTAAGAAACAATTCCTCATCCAAAGAAGCCTGCTTCAAAGCACTAACAAAAATAGCTTCTTGATCTCTCAACTGAGCATTATGAGGATCTTGAACAACTTCCTCTTGAACTTTACCCAACTCTTTGGTCAAGGTTTTAACCTTATCATGTAGGTCTCCTTGATCTCTACCCATCTTCCTCAAAGGCTTCTTTAACTTCTTTAGTTTAGAGACCACTGAATACATATAACACCCCTGAACCTTATCTTTCCATACAGAATCAACCAAAGGCAGAAACCCAGGCTTAGAAGCAATAAAGTTCATAAATTTAAAAGGCCTGGGCTTCCATACATGATGCCCCTTTAAAGAGATTAAAGCAGGAGAATGGTCAGAAGATAAAAAAGGCAAAAAATTAACAACAACTTCAGGATATGCATTTAAGAAACTTCCATTACTCATAATCCTATCAAGCTTCTTAAGTAACCCCCCAGCTTTACCTGGAGATTTATTCCAGGTAAACTTCAAACCCGCAGAAGGAATGTCTTCAACACTTATACTTTCACAGCACTCCCTGAAATCCAGCATAGAGACATTAATAGAAGAGGAACCCATAGATTTTTCAGAAGGGTCCAGAATTGCATTAAAATCCCCCATTAAAAGCCATGGCTCATCCTTAATAGTACCATTAAAAGTCTTAAGCTCATTCCACAAAAGTCTTCTGGAAGAATAAGTAACATTCCCATAAATAAAAGAACAAAAAAAAGCAGCACCCCCAGTAATAGGCTTAACAAAGCAGTGAATAACCTGAGAAGTGTGCTCAATCACCATAATATCCACAAGACTAGGATTCCATCCAACAATAATCCTAACCCAATTAGTACAATAAGGCCTGTTAGAAACCCATTCCCAGCTCCTAAACACCCTATTACAAACACTATCCAAATTCTTACCCTTGATATGAGACTCTATCAAACAACAAACACCAATATTATTATCATTCATAACCTCCATAACCTCATTCTGCATGTGAACATTAGACATACCTCTAACATTCCATGCCATTATGTTCAGATTTTGGACCATCATTGATAACCAGAATTTAGCTCAGCCTCATGCCCTTCCTGCATGATCTGATCATCAATACTATTATCCATCTTCATAAACTGCCCTGTTTCATTATTTTCAGAGCTCACTTCATTCCCATCAGATTCCACCTCAATATCTTCTATCTCATCATAATCCAATCCCTCAGGAAAATTATTCTTTTGACACAAAATAAAGAAAAGTTTGGACTGTTCAATGGTCCATTCCACCACCTGCTCCTTAGAAGGTACAATCCTCTGATCAATATAGAACATTATATCATCTAACTGCCCAGGAGTAACATCACTAACACACTCCTGAATGACAGGATCAGAGCACAACTCATTAGGAAAATAAGGGGAAGGGTTGTGAATTTTAGCAGGTTTAATAAAAGAAGGTTTAGGAGCATTAAGTGGTTCAGGTAAAGGAGTTTTAGGTAAAGGTTTAGAAGTTGAGGTTTTAGGAGCAGATTTAGGCACAGGTTTAGGCTGAGGTTTGATACCAGGCTTAGAAACAAGCTGCTTAACAGACTTGATACACTCACCCTCCTCCCCAACTACAGAGTCTTCACATAACACACTAAAGCTATTCTTGACTTCCAAACCCTGAACTTCCTTACCAGACCTCCTATCCCCACTATAATCCTTATTTTTAACTATATATTCAGTTCTCCATGTCTTCTTGCCCTTATTTTCAACCTGACTCACCATAGCATTAGATTTTGATGTAGATGCCCCACCAGAATCCTTTTTCCCAGCAGTCTTGGCTTCCCTGTACTCCAGAACAGCCTGCTTCATCTTATGACTAGCAATCCTCTCTTGTAACTTCACTTCTTTATCCTCCTTTTTAAATCCCATATTTCTTTGCCTCAATGCCCCTCCCCCATACACTCCATTCCCATTCCTAGCAGCTAAACTCTTATTCCACACAATAGTGTACCCCTCTTCATCAACATTTCCTCCCTTTGAGCCACTCTGAACCTCAACAGTCTTATCTATACTCTTCTGCAACCTAGCAGCCTTCTCTTCATCAGTCAGATCCCTCACAGTACAGTTCTCATAAGAATGCCCAAACACCTTGCAAAAAGTACAGTGGACTGGAATTTTCTGGTACTCCACCAAAACCTCAGCAACTCTAGCCTCCCTGCCTTCCTCCACTGGATAAAAGGCTCTCACCACATTTGGATGACTATCAGCAGCAGCAATTTCAACAAGAATTCTAGTAAAGCCAGCCTGCACATCATTGTTAATACATTTATCCACAGTTATATTATCAAACAGAAGGGGTTTACCAATACAGCTAGCAAGTTCACACAATCCTTGCACATTCCACAGTTCTAAAGGAACTTCTTTGAATAGAACCCAAACAGGCACATTAACAGGGTCCTTCTTCATAATGGCTGCACCCACTTCCCACTGTTGAAGAACCAGAGGAATGCCATTCACCACCCAGGGGCCAGCCTTCAAAGCATCCAACATCCCCTCTTCCTTAGAAAATTTGAAGTAGAATAGACCCTTGCCATTAGTTGAGATGTCTTCAAGACCATACTTCTTCCACATTCTGAACAGGTTAAATCTAACCCATGTTATAGAACAATAGGCTCCCACAAAGTACCCATACAAATGTTTAGCAAAGGTCTTCTGAACTTTTTCAACCAGCTCCTGCTTAATCATAACAACCTTCTCACCATTGTCTAACGTAGTAGGAGGACAATAAGCAATCTGTTTAACAATATCAGCCACTTTCTCTCCCTTAACAGCAGTAGCATAAGATGGCTTACCTTTAACTTCACCAGATTCATTCTTGTCTATGTCTACATTGATCACTCCCTCATTAGAGATACCCTTCGGCCCTTTTGCAGCAGCTTTAAAAACATGGCTAGAGGCTTGTGAGAAACCTAAAATAGGAGACTTCTTAATGATATCCTCAGCCTCCTCCAACAGGTCATTCTGTTTCTTGACAACCAATTCCTTTGCCTTCGAAATTCCTGTAAAGAGCTCCTTTATCCTCTCCATTTTCTTCTTAATAGTCACCCTAGCCTCTTTAGCAGAGTATTCACTACCCTGAAATCCCACCTTCATTTTAACACAATGATCATCCTCCAAAGGATCAAAAATCAACCCATTAGCAGTTTTAAAGCCATTAGTCTTCTCCCTAACACCCCCCAGCTTTTTAAGATCTAATATCTCTTTTTCCATCTGCTCAATAGTCATACTTTCTATAGGAGTCTTCCCAATATCATCATAAGCACCTCCCATTCTAAACACAGGAATAACTGGAACAGCAGCATCCTTATCAAAAACAAATTCCCTTGATGCCTTCTTATTCCTAGATAACAAGATCTTCATAATTCTTCTTCCTTCACTTGTGACATAAATCTGCTTCTTTGGGGCAACCTGAACAGCAACCCCTCCTTCACTTGACACCTTAACCCTCTTGTTTTCCACATTAACAGTGTCTACACTCATATCATTCTCATTACTATCCCTAATTAGAACTTTCCTTTTCAGTAAAATTCTAAGGGAATCATTGGACATAGCATCATATAGTGTAGCATCCTCCACCTTCCTGCACTGATTGACAACCCATTTAGATAAAGCACTAACCATTTTGTAATCAAACTCAAAAATGTCTTCCACTGACCAGCCCACCATTTCCTAAAACCTCAAATGATAAAACCTATGAAAAGCCAACCACCTTTCTGAAGAGTCAGGCAAAAACAATTTCACAGCTATATCTGCACTTAAACTCTTAAACACTTGGACATCAATATTCAACAGACTTCCCTTAGTCACATATTTATCAACCTCCACATCATTAGTCATTTCAGTATCAATGAACCCATCATCAGCACAACCTATTCTTAGCCTTCTATACTCATGATTATCACAGGTTTTAATAACAAAATCCACAAACCTAACACATTCCTCACTCAATTGCCCAGCAGAACAAGCACAATTTGCCATCTCTATATTATCAGCCTCAATAACCCTCAAAAGCATATCCCCAAACTTATCCTGGAAGCTAGAATTCATATAATTCATAGCAAAAAACCAATTCATAGCAGGCTCAAATGACTTATCAGTAGAGGATTTATCAATCAATACCTGGATAGCCTCTATAATAGCATAATCCTTCACCACACATGGCTCAGAACCATAAAATTTCCAGTCAGTCAACCTAGTCTGAGCCTCAATAAACCTCTCATCCTGCCTTCGAATAGCCAAATTGCTATCAAAGGAGAGAATCATATACTTACGCCATTCACACATATAAGCAACCGAACCAAAAACCTCTTGTAGCTTAGCAATAGACATCACTAAACTAGGGTTTGATATTCCAGTAGGTAAAACAGATGTAGGAACAGAATTCTTACTCAAATGAGAATCAGTATTCTCACTGGACATACTTTGAATGGACGAGTTCAGAAGAAACGTTGTATCCGATTGAATCTTCTGTAGCCAATCATCTCCCAAAGTTTCCCTCAAATAAACCAAGTCGCCCTCAGATAACGAACATGACTCAACCCTTCCTCCAATCTCTCTACTCAAACAAAACGTTCCCTCACTCACCTTCTTCAGCTCAAACCCTAGATTTCTCACCAGATCTGGTGGGATATCAGGAGGTATACCCCCATTGGGATCAGCGAACAGCTGATCCATAGTAAACAAAGGATAAAAAAAGGAATTCCGATGGAAATCAGATGAAACAGTACCACAAAGAAGAAGAGAAAAGACCGGGAAATGAAGAACAGTAATCAGAAACTCAAAATCGCCAAAATCGCCCAGAGAAAAAGTCAAAAAGTCAAAGCTTGTTAGGTTATTTTTTTTTTGAAATGTACCGATTGTTACGTCCTTTAAAACTCGAGTCTTTTCTTGTGTACAAATCTCTACGTCCTTGTCGCATTGTTAGTCCGATTACTGTTCGATGAGCTTCATATCCTTTATCTGAGTCTGTTGCATGATCAGATATCTTATGGTTTTCCCGATCCTCAATTCGGATGCCCAAAACTTCAAATGCACCGATAGTTACGTCCTTTAAAACTCGAGTCTTTTCTTGCTTACGAATCTCTATATGATTGTCGCATCGTGAGTCCGATTACCGTTCGATCACCTTCATATCCTTTATCTGAGTCTGTTGCATGATCAGATATCTTATGGCCTTCCAGTTCCTCAATTCGGATGCCCAAAACTTCAAATGTACCGATTGTTACGTCCTTTAAAACTCGAGTCTTTTCTTGTGTACCAATCTCTACGTCCTTGTCGCATTGTTAGTCCGATTACTGTTCGATGAGCTTCATATCCTTTATCTGAGTCTGTTGCATGATCAGATATCTTATGGCTTTCCCGTTCCTCAATTCGGATGCCCAAAACTTCAAATGCACCGATAGTTACGTCCTTTAAAACTCGAGTCTTTTCTTGCTTACGAATCTCTATATGATTGTCGCATCGTGAGTCCGATTACCGTTCGATCACCTTCATATCCTTTATCTGAGTCTGTTGCATGATCAGATATCTTATGGCCTTCCAGTTCCTCAATTCGGATGCCCAAAACTTCAAATGTACCGATTGTTACGTCCTTTAAAACTCGAGTCTTTTCTTGTGTACAAATCTCTACGTCATTGTCGCATTGTTAGTCCGATTACCGTTCGATCAGCTTCATATCCTTTATCTGAGTCTGTTGCATGATCAGATATCTTATGGCTTTCCCGTTCCTCAATTCGGACGCCCGAAACTTAAAATGCACCGATAGTTACGTCCTTAAAAACTTGAGTCTTTTCTTGTGTACGAATCTCTATACGATTGTCGCATCGTGAGTTCGATTACCGTTCGATCAACTTCATATCCTTTATCTGAGTCTGTTGCATGATCAGATATCTTATGGCCTTCCAGTTCCTCAATTCGGATGCCCAAGACTTCAAATGTACCGATTGTTATGTCCTTTAAAACTCGAGACTTTTATTGTGTACGAATCTCTATATGATTGTCGCTTCGTGAGTCCGATTACCGTTCGATCAACTTCATATCCTTTATCTGAGTCTGTTGCTTGATCAGATATCTTATGGCGTTCCAGTTCCTCAATTCGGATGCCCAAAACTTCAAATGTACCGATTGTTACGTCCTTTAAAACTCGAGTCTTTTCTTGTGTACAAATCTCTACTCATAACAAACCAGCTACACTTTGGTCTTCCAGTCCTGTTTTCATCCTTTTTTCCAGCCACTTGACCCATTCTTGAAGTACAAATCTTCTCATCAGTCTGGATCTTCTCAAAATCTTCATTAGCGATCGAAATATCCCAGCAGCAAACTCTAAAGCCCACAACCGATGAAGCAAAATAACAGCAGCCACAAATCCATCTCAAACAGTCTTCTAAACCAGCTTTCATCTTATAAATTTTCTTTTCCCAGCAATTCCAATACCTCTCATAAACATGTACCATATTTAACAATAACAACCAATATCCATTATAAACATATAACCACCCAGCCCATATATAACCAATCCCCAAAGAAACCAATACCCAAAGACTCAATCCTATGCTAAACACAAGAAAAAGGCTTAGAAAAAAAGTCAATATAGTATAGGTTTCCCATCTTTGCTTGGTGCTAGAAATTTCAAAAAAATTGAGGGTGGAGAAAAATGTCCTATTAGCAAATATGGGGTCCATCCTTATCTCTCCAGGTGTAATGCTCCCCCTGAGCTCAAAACAACCTAACCACCAATCATTAAACGCAGAACTGGACTCAACTTCATAATGAAAAGTGAAGCCCAGCAGATCAGACCCACAAATACCAACAAAAGAAACAATCAGGAAACAAAGGGAAGGCTGGAAAGCCCAGATCTCTACCCAAACGCTTTTAGTACTCCTATATTCCTCAATTCGGATGCCCAAAACTTCAAATGCACCGATAGTTACGTCCTTTAAAACTCGAGTCTTTTCTTGTGTTCGAATCTCTATATGATTGTCGCATTGTTAGTCCATTTACCGTTCGATCAGCTTCATATCCTTTATCTGAGTCTGTTGCATGATCAGATATCTTATGGCTTTCCCGTTCCTTAATTCGGATGCCCGAAACTTCAAATGCACCGATAGTTACGTCCTTTAAAACTCGAGTCTTTTCTTGTGTACGAATCTCTATATGACCGTGGCATCGTGAGTCCGATTACCGTTCGATCACCTTCATATCCTTTATCTGAGTCTGTTGCATCATCAGATATCTTATGGCCTTCCAGTTCCTCAATTCGGATGCCCAAAACTTCAAATGTACCGATTGTTACGTCCTTTAAAACTCGAGTCTTTTCTTGTGTACGAATCTCTATATGATTGTCGCATCGTGAGTCTGATTACCGTTCGATCACCTTCATATCCCTTATCTGAGTTTGTTGCATGATCAGATATATTATGGCCTTCCAGTTCCTCAATTCGGATGCCTAAAACTTCAAATGTACCGATAGTTACGTCCTTTAAAACTCGTTTCTTTTCTTGTGTACGAATCTCTATATGATTGTCGCATTGTTAGTCCGATTACCGTTCGATCAGCTTCATATCCTTTATCTGAGTCTATTGCATGATCAGATATCTTATGGCTTTCCGGTTCCTCAATTGGGATGCCCGAAACTTCAAATGCAACGATAGTTACGTCCTTTAAAACTCGAGCCTTTTCTTGTGTACGAATCTCTATATGATTGTCGCATCGTGAGTCCGATTACCGTTCGATCACCTTCATATCCTTTATCTGATTCTGTTGCATGATCAGATATCTTATGGCCTACCAGTTCCTCAATTCGGATGCCCAAAACTTCAAATGTACCGATTGTTACGTCCTTTAAAACTCGAGTCTTTTCTTTTGTACGAATCTCTATGTGATTGTGCCATCGTGAGTCCGATTGCCGTCCGATCAACTTAATATCCTTTATCTGAGTCTGTTGCATGATCAGATATCATATGGCCTTCTCATTCCTAAATTCGGATGCCCGACACTTCAAATGCACCAATAGTTACGTCCTTTAAAACTCGAGTCTTTTGTTGTGTACGAATCTCTATGTGATTGTCGCATCATGAGTCCGATTACCTTTCGATCAGCTTCATATCCTTTATCTGAGTCTGTTGCATGATCAGATATCTTATGGCTTTCCCGTTCCTCAATTCGGATGCCCGAAACTTCAAATGCACCGATAGTTACGTCCTTTAAAACTCGAATCTTTTCTTGTGTACTAATCTCCTTGTGATTGTCGCATCTTGAGTTCGATTACCGTTCGATCACCTTCGTATCCTTTATCTGAGTCTGTTGCATGATCAGATATCTTATGGCCTTCCAGTTCCTCAATTCGGATGCCCAAAACTTCAAATGTACCGATTGTTACGTCCTTTAAAACTCGAGTCTTTTCTTGTGTACGAATCTCTATATGATTGTCGCATCGTGAGTCTGATTACCGTTCGATCACCTTCATATCCCTTATCTGAGTTTGTTGCATGATCAGATATATTATGGCCTTCCAGTTCCTCAATTCGGATGCCTAAAACTTCAAATGTACCGATAGTTACGTCCTTTAAAACTCGTTTCTTTTCTTGTGTACGAATCTCTATATGATTGTCGCATTGTTAGTCCGATTACCGTTCGATCAGCTTCATATCCTTTATCTGAGTCTGTTGCATGATCAGATATCTTATGGCTTTCCCGTTCCTCAATTGGGATGCCCGAAACTTCAAATGCAACGATAGTTACGTCCTTTAAAACTCGAGCCTTTTCTTGTGTACGAATCTCTATATGATTGTCGCATCGTGAGTCCGATTACCGTTCGATCACCTTCATATCCTTTATCTGATTCTGTTGCATGATCAGATATCTTATGGCCTACCAGTTCCTCAATTCGGATGCCCAAAACTTCAAATGTACCGATTGTTACGTCCTTTAAAACTCGAGTCTTTTCTTTTGTACGAATCTCAATGTGATTGTGCCATCGTGAGTCCGATTGCCGTCCGATCAACTTAATATCCTTTATCTGAGTCTGTTGCATGATCAGATATCATATGGCCTTCTCATTCCTAAATTCGGATGCCCGACACTTCAAATGCACCAATAGTTACGTCCTTTAAAACTCGAGTCTTTTGTTGTGTACGAATCTCTATGTGATTGTCGCATCATGAGTCCGATTACCTTTCGATCAGCTTCATATCCTTTATCTGAGTCTGTTGCATGATCAGATATCTTATGGCTTTCCCGTTCCTCAATTCGGATGCCCGAAACTTCAAATGCACCGATAGTTTTTTTTTTTAGAAAAGAGGCAAAGCCCCGGCAAACATTTATTAATATTTAAAAAGTACAAGACAAGGACTAACCCCAACCCGGGACATAGACCCAAGGTTTAAGATTAGCCCAACAAAAAACAAAACATAAACTAAAAACGGGCCATCCTATACATCTCTTGCTAAGCCCAAAAATAGAAATATTAAAAGACCAACATAAGCCCATTACATAAAACCAAAACAAACCTATACTATGACCCAGCCAACCAACGGCCCACTGCTCCCAAAGCCCAACGGGCCCCTTCCTACCAGTCTGCTTCCACAGCCTACTCCAGACATCAGACGCAACCCTTAAGATAGCAATCTGGACGAATTCTTCAGCCATGTCAACCCACCATCCATTCCACTGCTGACCCACACTTATAACCAATCTCATCCCTATTATCAAACCACTGCTAGTCCAGCAAGCTAACCCAACCCATATCCAGTTCAAAAATCCCGCCACTAAACTATCCATACTAATCCCATACACCTTTCGAACATAATCCAACTTATGCACTAAACAGCCCACTCTCATATCCGTTATCTCATCATATCGACCCATTCTAACTAACTCAAAACTGCTGGTCCAAACATTATATTTTAACCCACATAATATTCTAATCCTACTTGTCAAATAATAATTCCCATGTATAAATCCAATCCATATCCTGTCATATAACAGACTTGTACCATAAACTTCCCACCATTCCATCAACAAGCTATGAAAATACCAGAAACCATGAGGCCATAAACAACATAATGAGGCTTTCCAAATAGCCCAGCTCCTGTTTTGGAAAGGCAGTTGGAACACACATCCAACAGCAGCCATAAGAGTTCTATTCAATCTATAATTCAACTCCTTTTTATCCATAGTGCCAAAGATCATAGACTGAATCACCCCTATAGTCCCCCACATATGCCATAAAATGAAGGTGTAGACTATGCACTTAATACTAAGTATCAAGAACATAGGCAACCAAACCACAAAAATAGCTGCAACTAATACACTCCAACCCTGCCTGTAATCTTTAGATACTTCCACCAAGATAGTGGCATTACTAGACATGTCAAAGTCATTAATTTCTAACCTTATTAACAAAAAAATCCATGACCAGAAAAGAAAAAACAACTGCATCTGCTTAGAACATAAAGGAAGATACAGCCCATAACCTTTCTTCCAAACCTGCACACACCTCAGCAACCTTCCAAACTCTAAGAAAATTAGCACCTTTGATATACCTATCCATCGAACAGCCTTCCAGAAATTCTCTACTTGATCCCCCATATTACCAATCAGCTTTCGAGTATTTAAACATAGTCTTCTATAACTCCACTTGCCAGACAAAACATACCCTGTATATTGACTGATAACAGTCTGCATTCTATCCCACCCCTTCCACAAATCCCAATAACAAACAATTCTCAACAGCAGCTGACCCATATCAATCTTCTTATCACATTTCTGCAGCCCACCTTGAGAAAATACAACTATACCCCTGAGCAAACATAGACTGCTAATCTTCCTTAAGCCCAGAGCCTTACTCCAATTAATCTTCCTGACAGATTCCTTACCAAGATTTCTCCTTATACCCACTACCCCCTTATGTTTCCATTTGATGTAAGCCCAACCCAAATTCCCCAGCCCCAGACTTATCCCAAGTGGGACAGACACACTGGACTCAAAGATGAAAAAGCAAGAAAAAAGGCCAACAAAAATTACCAAACAATTGCTTTGGGTTTCCATACTGGTATGAAGTCCTAAAACAGAAAAAAGATCACAGAAATATAATGTCCTACTAATACCAGTATGGTCCATCCTTATGTCTCCCTGGTGTAAACTCCCCTTGAGTATAAATAATCCTAATCCCCTTTCACATAACGCAGACCTGGCCCAGAGTGCCAAAAATAGACCAAGTTCTCTGGTCAGGATAGAATCCCACAACCATGACAACCCACTCCCACCCAGACTATCCCATAAAGACAAGAGAAAAAGAATCCAGGAAAAGAAATGAATACAGAAATCTACCCAGAACGCTTTTAGTCTCCATTTAACACCTTGTTCCCAGAAATACCCATCCCCCATGAGCAAGTGCTCAGTAAGAAACTCACACAGGCCAGTAACACCAAAACTCACACCAATGTTTAATGGGTTCCCATACCACTGCCAGGATCTAAAAAATGCAAAATTTATATGGGAAGGGAAAAATGTCCTAAAGACAGTGGTACAGTTCCTCCTTATCTCTCCAGGTTGAATGCAAAACTCCTGCATACCCATTCCTATATTCCACCAGGTTAAGGTAAAAACAAACCAGATAGCAAATATTATACTAATCTGGCTGCAAATTCCTAAATTCCTATGTTTTAAACACATCAAAAATCCCAATGGTGTATGAAAGACACACCTTTCACAATGTAACAGGAAGGTACTACTACTAAGGTTATCTACCCAAGGCTTTTTCCAGTTCCATAAAACACCTTGATTGCCCAATAACCCCCCACCCCAACTCCAAGTGGAGTAGAAAGACTCAAGACTCAAAAGCAAGAAAAGGCCAAAACAATACAAATAAAACAAGGTTCCAAGGCCATGTCTGGTGCTAAAAAATGATAAAGACCAGAACAAGAACAGGAACCTAAGGACATGACCTTGATCCATCCTTATATCTCCCATTGTTTGTCTTATCCCAAGACCACAAGTACCTACTCCCTGAACAACAACAGCAGAATTGATACTAGTTTTTAGAAAAAAACCAAGCATCAACAGATTAGACACAACTAAAGGAAAAAACAAAAACCAAAGAGACCTCAACTCCCAACCATTATTATACCACACATGACAACCAGAAAGAGTAAAAGGAAGCCTTAAAGGCCAGATCTCTACCCCAAGCTGAAAAGAACACCATATGACTCCCAAATGCCCAATAATACCCCCCTCCCTTATATTAACAGATTTCATAACTGTATTACCCACACCTCCCCTATACCACCCTAGATCCACAAGATTACCAATCCATTTAAAAGTCAGATTAGTTCCCCTAATATCCCATTTAGATCCCTTCCACAATCCCACCCAGCCAACCCAAAGAACAGCAAGAATGCAATAAATCAACATTGGTTACCCTGTTTTGTAGGATCCTTCCAAACCACTTTAAAGCCCCATATCTTGCTAAGCCTGATGCTGCTACCAGTAGCATAAATCTTCAATCCCATTAGCTTTAATCTAACTGTTTCCCTGATGAGATTACAAACACCCTCCACACTTCTACTTTCATTTTGAAACAATCTTAAATTTCTCTCCTGCCATATAAAGTATACCATAGCAGCCACACACAGCCTCTTAATTATACTCCCCACAGATTTTCCTAAATGTTCACTGGCCATTTGATTAACACAATCAAAAATATTAGGGGAGTATAGAGATAATCCTCCCTCTCCCTTCAGAGCTTCCCACACAGCTTTAGGATAGTCACACTCAAAAAACAAATGATTATGACTATCCTTAACTTTTCCACAGAAAACACATTCTAACACATTTTGCACATCCCAATTCAATAATCTATCCTGAGTTAATAGTCTATTTTGAACAGCCAACCAGAGTGTGAATGAGTGTCTAGGGATAGCCTGACTATACCAGATAATTCTAGCCCAGGCAACTTCAGGCTTATCTTCACTCAGATCATTAAAAACAGTTCTAGTAGCAAAGCCCTCAAAAGTTTCCTTCTTAGTTCTCCAGAATGTTATGTCTTTTTTGCCAGGAACAATAAAAGGAGGAGACATGGCGAATAAACAAGGAAACTTACTTCTCCACTCCTCCGGCCACATCCACCTACCATTGCCAATAACCTCAGCAACTGTAGTTTTGAGATTAAAACCAGCATTATGAATCTCCCTTGGTGTAATGAAAAGACTAAGAGGACTCAGTGGACACCAGTTGTCATACCAGACAGAAGTGGAACACCCATCACCTATACTCTGCACACAATGCCTCCAAAGAGCATCCCTACTGTCTAAAATACTTCTCCAACTCCAACATGGCCCCTCTTTCCTAACAAATCCCCAAAAACTCAGCCCCTTCAGTCTATAGGTTCTGACCCACTTAGTCCAGATTGTCTCTTTACCAGATATAAGGCTCCATATATGTCTAGCTATTAAAGCCTTATTCTGAATTCTCAATGACTTAATCCCCAACCCCCCCTGACATTTTGGAAAGCACACATTCTCCCAGGAAACTCTAACCCTTCCCCTGCTAGAATCAGTTTGACTCCAGAGAAACCTACACATTAGCCTCTCAATATCTTCAATGACACTAACAGGCAATAAAAACACAGAAGCCCAGTATACTTGCAAAGAACAAAGGACAGATTTGATAAGTTGTAGCCTACCAGCAAAAGACAAAGCTTTATTCTTCCAATCTTCCAGTCTTTTCCTGACTTTATCAGTGAGAACACTGCAATCTTTAGAATACAATCTAGTAGACAAGAGGGGAACACCCAAATATCTAACTGGCAGGCTGCCAACCTTAAAAGGCAGCAACCTTTTAATTCTTTTCTGCATTATATTGGTCACATTAGATAAGTACATTGTGCTCTTTCCCAGATTAGGGACTAAGCCAGAAACCCCACTAAATTCTTCCAAAGCACCCTTAATTAAGGAGACAGAAGCCACATCAGCATGGCAGAAAACCAGAAGATCATCAGCAAAGCAAACATGAGTCAATTTCATCTCAGCACACTTCCAATGATATCTAAATTGATCATTACCAGCAATCCTTCTATCTAAGATCAGCTTCAGAACTTGCATAACAATGGTAAACAGGTATGGGGACATGGGGTCCCCCTGCCTTAAACCCCTAAGCCCTTTAAAATACCCAAAACTCTCTCCATTCACATTTATAGAATAAGCAGCAGATCTTATACATGTCATAATCCAATCAACCATACTAGGATGGAACCCAAAATTAACAAGACAGGCTTCAAGAAAATCATGATTGACAGTGTCATAAGCCTTTTGCAGGTCAATTTTCAGGGCCATTCTAGCCTCCCCTCCCTTTCTATGATAATTCCTCAGAAGTTCTTGTGTCAACAGAATATTATCACTAATTTGCCTTCCAGGAATAAAAGCACTTTGACAATTATCAACTATCTTATCAAGAGACCCCTTAATTCTTTCACAAATGATTTTGGTTATACATTTGTAAAGAACATTGCAACAAGCAATGGGTCTATACTCCACAACACTCTTCGGATTCATGCATTTAGGGACTAAAGAAATAATGGTAGCATTAACTTCTTTAAGGAGTTTGCCATTACTAAAAAATTCTTTGATAGCTTCACATACTTCACTACCAATTATAGCCCAAGAGGCTTTGAAAAACTTTGAAGAAAAGCCATCAGGCCCAGGAGCCTTATCCACATCAATATCAAAGATAGCTTTTTTGATTTCTTCATTAGTGACTTCCCTAACCATATAATCAGCCTCATTCCTAGTCAATCTGGTATGAAAAAGAGAATCAACACCCCTAATCCCATTCACCTGCACATTACTCCCCATAAAACTCTCAAAATGTTTGACAAACACATCACCCACACTCCTCCCCTCATGATAATTCCCCTGAGCATCCATAACAGCATTAATCCTACTCTTACTAATTTTACCCTTAACAGCTTTATGAAAGTAAGCTGTATTCTGATCCCCAGCCTTCAACCACTCCACTTTGGCTCTTTGTTTGAGAAACAATTCCTCATCCAAAGCAGCCTGCTTCAAAGCACTAACAAAGATAGCTTCTTGATCTCTCAACTCAGCATTATGAGGATCTTCAACAACTTCCTCTTGAACTTTACCTAGCTCTTTAGTCAAAGTTTTAACCTTTTCATGTAGGTCCCCTTGATCTCTACCCATCTTCCTCAAAGGCTTCTTTAACTTCTTAAGTTTAGAGACCACAGAAAACATATAACACCCCTGAACTTTCTCTTTCCATACAGAATCAACCAAAGGCAGGAACCCAGGCTTAGAAGCAATAAAATTCATAAACTTAAAAGGCCTTGGCTTCCAAATATGATGCCCCTTTAGAGAGATTAAAGCAGGAGAATGATCAGAAGATAAAAAGGGCAAAAAGTTAACAGCAGCTTCAGGATAAACATTTAAAAAACCTCCATTACTCATAACCCTGTCCAGCTTCTTAAGTAATCCCCCAGCTTTACCTGGAGATTTGTTCCAGGTAAACTTCAAGCCCGAAGAAGGAATGTCTTCAACATTTATACTTTCACAGCATTCCCTGAAATCCAGCATAGATGCATTAATGGAAGAGGAACCCATAGATTTTTCAGATGGATCCAGGATTGCATTAAAGTCTCCCAATAATAGCCATGGCTCATCCTTGATGGTACCATTAAAAGTTTTCAACTCATTCCACAAAAGCCTTCTGGAAGAATAAGTCACATTCCCATAAATAAAAGAACAGAAGAAAGCAGCACCCCCAGTAATAGGCTTAACAAAGCAGTGTATGACCTGAGAAGTGTGCTCAATCACCATAATGTCCACAAGACTAGGATTCCAACCAACAATAATCCTCACCCAATTAGCACAGTAAGGCCTGTTAGAAACCCATTCCCAGTTCCTAAAAACTCTATTGCAAACACTATCCAAATTCTTACCCTTGATATGAGATTCAATAAGACAACAAACTCCAATATTATTATCATTCATAACCTCCATAATTTCATTCTGCATGTGAACATTAGACATACCTCTAACATTCCATGCCATAATGTTCAGATTTTGTGTCATCATTGATAATCAGATTTTAGCTCAGACTCATGCCCTTCCTGCATGATCTGATCATCAATGCCATTATCCATCTTCATAAACTGCCCTGTTTCATTGTTTTCAGAGCTCACTTCATTACCATCAGATTCCACCTCAATATTTTCTATTTCATCATAATCCAATCCCTCAGGAAAATTATTCTTTTGACACAAAATAAAGAACAGTTTAGACTGCTCAATGGTCCATTCCACCACCTGCTCCTTAGAAGGAACAATCCTCTGATCAATATAAAACATTATATCATCTAATTGCCCAGGAGTAACATCACTAACACACTCCTGAATGACAGGATCAGAGCACAGCTCATTAGGAAAATAAGGAGAAGGGTTGTGAAATTTAGCAGGTTTAACAAGGGAAGGTTTAAGAGCATTAACTGGATCAGGTAAAGGAGTTTTAGGTAAGGGTTTAGGAGTAGAGGATTTAGGAGCAGATTTAGGCACAGGTTTAGTCACAGGTTTAGGCTGAGGCTTGATACCAGGCTTAGAAACACTCTGCCTATCAGACTTGATACACTCACCCTCCTCCCCAACAACAGAATCTTCACTTAACACACTAAAGCTATTTTTGACTTCTAAACCCTGAACTTCCTTACCAGACCTCCTGTCCCCATTATAATTCTTCTGTTTGACTACATACTCAGTTCTCCCTGTCTTCTTGCCCTTATTTTCAACCTGACTCCCCAAAGCATTAGATTTTGATGTAGATGCCCCCCCAGAATCCTTTTTCCCAGTATTCTTAGCTTCCCTGTACTCCAGAACAGCCTGCTTCATCTTATGACTAGCAATCCTCTCTTGCAACTTCACTTCTTTATCTTCCTTTTTAAACCCCATGTTTCTTTGCCTCAATGCCCCTCCCCCAAACATTCCATTCCCATTCCTAGCAGCTAAACTCTTATTCCATACAGTAGTATACCCTTCTTCATCAACACTTCCTCCCTTAGCACCATTCTGAACCTCAACAGCCTTCTCTAAACTCTTCTGCAACCTAGCAGCCTTTTCCTCATCAGTCAAATCCCTCACAGTACAGTTCTCATAAGAATGCCCAAACACTTTGCAGAAAGTACAATGGACTGGAATTTTCTGATACTCCACTAAAACTTCAGCAACTCTAGCCTCCCTGCCTTCCTCCACTGGATAAAAGGCTCTCACCACATTTGGATGACTATCAGCAGCAGCAATATCCACAAGAATTCTAGCAAAGCCAACCTGCACATCATTGTTAATACATTTATCCACAGTTATATTGTCAAACAAAAGGGGTTTACCAATACAGCTAGCAAGTTCACACAATCCTTGCACATTCCACAGCTCTAGAGGAACTTCTTTGAATAAGACCCAAACAGGCACATTAACAGGGTCCTTCTTTACAATGGCTGCACCCACTTCCCACTGTTGAATAACCAGAGGAATGCCATTCACCACCCAGGGGCCAGCCTTCAGAGCATCCAACATCCCCTCTTCCTTAGAAAATTTGAAGTAGAATAGACCCTTGCCATTAGTTGAAATGTCTTCAAGACCATACTTCTTCCACATTCTGAACAGGTTGAACCTAACCCATGCTATAGAACAATATGCTCCCACAAAGTAACCATACAAATGTTTAGCAAAGGTCTTCTGAACTTTTTCAACCAGCTCCTGCTTAATCATAACAACCTTTTCACCATTGTCTAAAGTAGTAGGAGGACAATAGGCAATTTGTTTAACAATATCAGCCACTTTCTCTCCCTTAACAGCAGTAGCATAAGATGGCTTCCCTTTAACTTCACCAGATTCATTCTTGTCCAAATCTACATTCATCACTCCCTCATTAAAGATACCCTTTGGCCCTTTTGCAGTAGCTTTAAAAACATGGCTAGAAGTTTGTGAGGGACCTAGAATAGGAGACTTCCTAATTATATCCTCAGCCTCCTTTAACAGGTCATTCTGTTTCTTAGCAACCAATTCCTTTGCCTTTGAAATTCCAGCAAAGAGCTCCTTAATCCTCTCCATTTTCTTCTTAAAAGCCTCTCTAGCCTCTTTAGCAGAGTATTCACTCCCCTGAAATCCCACCTTCACTTTAGCACTCTGATCATCCTCCAAAGGGTCAAAAATCAACCCATTAGCAGTTTTAAAACCACTAGTCTTCTCCCTAACACCCCCCAGCTTCTTAAGATCTAATATCTCTTTTTCCATCTGCTCAATAGACATACTTTCTATAGGTGCCTTCCCAATATCATCATAAGCACCTCCCATTCTAAACACAGGAATAACTGGAACAGCAGCATCCTTATCAAAAACAAATTCCCTTGATGCCTTCTTATTCCTAGATAACAAGATCTTCATAATCTTCCTACCTTCACTTGTGACATACATCTGCTTCTTTGGAGCAATCTGAACAGCCACCCCTTCTTCACTAGCCACCTTAACCCTCTTGTTTTCCATATTAACAATATCTACACTCATATCATTCTCATTATTATCCCCAATTAGAACTTTCCTTTTCAGTACAATTCTAAGAGAATCATCAGACATAGCATCATATAGTGTAGAATCCTCCACCTTCCTACACTGATTGATAACCCATTTAGACAAAGCACTAATCACTTTGTAATCAAACTCAAAAATGTCTTCCACTGACCAGCCCACCATTTCCTGAAACCTCAAATGGTAGAACCGATGGAAAGCTAACCACCTTTCTGAAGAGTCAGGCAGAAACAGTTTCACAGCTAAATCTGCACTTAAACTCTTGAACACTTGGACATCAATATTCAACAGACTCCCCTTAGTCACATATTTATCAGCCTCCACATCATTAACCATTTCAGTATCAATCAACCCATCATCAACACAACCTATTCTTAGCCTTCTATACTCATGATTATCACAGGTTTTCATAACAAAATCCACAAACCTAACACATTCCTCACTCAATTGCCCACCAGAACAAGCACAATTAGCCATTTCAATACTATCAGCCTCAATAACCCTCATAAGCATATCCCCAAACTTATCCTGGAAACTGGTATTCATATAATTCATAGCAAAAAACCAATTCATAGCAGGCTCAAACAACTTATCAGAAGAGGATTTATCAATCAATACCTGGATAGCCTCCATAATAGCATAGTCCTTCACCATACATGGCTCAGAACCATAAAATTTCCAGTCAGTCAACCTAGCCTGAGCCTCAATGAACCTCTCATCCTTCCTTCGATTAGCCGAATTGCTATCAAAGGACAGAATCATATATTTACGCCATTCACACATATAAGCAACTGAACCAAAAACCTCTTGAAGCTTAGCAATAGACTTCACTAAACTAGGGTTTGATATACCAGTAGGTAAACCAGAGGTAGGAACAGAATCCTTACTCAAGTGAGAATCAGTAGCCTCACTGGACATACTTTGAATGGACGAGTTCAGAAGAAACGTTGTATCCGATTGAATCTTCTGAAGCCAATCCTCTCCCAAAGTTTCCTTCAAATAAACCAGATCACCCTCAGATAACGAACACGATTCAACCCTTCCTCCAACCTCTCTACTCAAACAAAACGTTCCCTCACTCACCTTCTTCAGCTCAAACCCTAGATTTCGCACCAGATCTGGTGGAATATCAGGGGGTAAACCCCCATTGGGATCAGCGAACAGCTGATCCATAGTAAACAAAGGAAAAAACAAAGGGATTCCAATCAAATTCAGATGAAACAGTAGTACGAAGAAGAAGAAAAGACCGGGAAATGAAGAACAGTGAACAGAAACTCAAAATCGCCCAAATCGCCCAGAGAAAAAGTCAAAAAGTCAAAATGCACCGATAGTTACGTCCTTTAAAACTCGAATCTTTTCTTGTGTACTAATCTCCTTGTGATTGTCGCATCTTGAGTTCGATTACCGTTCGATCACCTTCGTATCCTTTATCTGAGTCTGTTGCATGATCAGATATCTTATGGCCTTCCAGTTCCTCAATTCGGATGCCCAAGACATCAAATGTACCGATTGTGTACGAATATCTATATGATTGTCGCATCGTGAGTCCGATTACCGTTCGATCACCTTTATATCCTTTATCTGAATCTGTTGCATGATCAGATATCTTATGGCCTACCAGTTCCTCAATTCGGATGCCCAAAACTTCAAATGTACCGATTGTTACGTCCTTTAAAACTCGAGTCTTTTCTTTTGTACGAATCTCTATGTGATTGTCCCATCGTGAGTCCGATTACCGTTCGATCAACTTCATATCCTTTATCTGAGTCTGTTGCATGATCAGATATCTTATGGCCTTCCAGTTCCTCAATTCGAATGCCCAAAACTTCAAATGCACTGATAGTTACGTCCTTTAAAACTCGAGTCTTTTCTTGTGTACGAATCTCTATATGATTGTCGCATCGTGAGTCCGATTACCGTTCGATCACCTTCATATCCTTTATCTGATTCTGTTGCATGATCAGATATCTTATGGCCTACCAGTTCCTCAATTCGGATGCCCAAAACTTCAAATGCACCGATAGTTACGTCCTTTAAAACTCGAGTCTTTTGTTGTGTACGAATCTCTATGTGATTGTCGCATCGTGAGTCCGATTACCTTTCGATCAGCTTCATATCCTTTATCTGAGTCTGTTGCATGATCAGATATCTTATGGCTTTCCCGTTCCTCAATTCGGATGCCCGAAACTTCAAATGCACCGATAGTTAGGTCCTTTAAAACTCAAATCTTCTCTTGTGTACTAATCTCTTTATGATTGTCGCATCATGAGTTCGATTACCGTTCGATCACCTTCGTATCCTTTATCTGAGTCTGTTGCATGATCAGATATCTTATGGCCTTCCAGTTCCTCAATTCGGATGCCCAAGACTTCAAATGTACCGATTGTTACGTCCTTTAAAACTCGAGTCTTTTCTTGTGTACAAATCTCTACGTCATTGTCGCATTGTTAGTCCGATTTCCGTTCGATCAGCTTCATATCATTATCTGAGTCTGTTGCATGATCAGATATCTTATGGCCTTCCAGTTCCTCAATTCGGATGCCCAAAACTTCATATGTACCGATTGTTATGTCCTTTAAAACTCGAGTCTTTTCTTGTGTACGAATCTCTATATGATTGTCGCATCGTGAGTCCGATTACCGTTCGATCAACTTCATATCATTTATCTGAGTCTGTTGCATGATCAGATATCTTATGGCGTTCCAGTTCCTTAATTCGGATGCCCAAAACTACAAATGTACCGATTGTTACATCCTTTAAAACTCGAGTCTTTTCTTGTATACAAATCTCTACGTCCTTGTCGCATTGTTAGTCCGATTACTGTTCGATGAGCTTCATATCCTTTATCTGAGTCTGTTGCATGATCAGATATCTTATGGCTTTCCCGTTCCTCAATTCGGATGCCCAAAACTTCAAATGCACCGATAGTTACGTCCTTTAAAACTCGAGTCTTTTCTTGCTTACGAATCTCTATATGATTGTCGCATCGTGAGTCCGATTACCGTTCGATCACCTTCATATCCTTTATCTGAGTCTGTTGCATGATCAAATATCTTATGGCCTTCCAGTTCCTCAATTCGGATGCCTAAAACTTCAAATGTAACGATTGTTACGTCCTTTAAAACTCGAGTCTTTTCTTGTGTACAAATCTCTACGTCATTGTCGCATTGTTAGTCCGATTACCGTTCGATCAGCTTCATATCCTTTATCTGAGTCTGTTGCATGATCAGATATCTTATGGCTTTCCCGTTCCTCAATTCGGACGCCCGAAACTTAAAATGCACCGATAGTTACGTCCTTTAAAACTCGAGTCTTTTCTTGTGTACGAATCTCTATACGATTGTCGCATCGTGAGTTCGATTACCGTTCGATCAACTTCATATCCTTTATCTGAGTCTGTTGCATGATCAGATATCTTATGGCCTTCCAGTTCCTCAATTCGAATGCCCAAGACTTCAAATGTACCGATTGTTATGTCCTTTAAAACTCGAGTCTTTTATTGTGTACGAATCTCTATATGATTTTCGCTTCGTGAGTCCGATTACCGTTCGATCAACTTCATATCCTTTATCTGAGTCTGTTGCTTGATCAGATATCTTATGGCGTTCCAGTTCCTCAGTTCGGATGCCCAAAACTTCAAATATACCGATTGTTACTTCCTTTAAAACTCGAGTCTTTTCTTGTGTACAAATCTCTACTCATAACAAACCAGCTACATTTTGGTCTTCCAGTCCTGTTTTCATCCTTTTTTCCAGCCACTTGACCCATTCTTGAAGTACAAATCTTCTCATCAGTCTGGATCTTCTCAAAATCTTCATTAGCGATCGAAATATCCCAGCAGCAAACTCTAAAGCCCACAACCGATGAAGCCAAATAACAGCAGCCACAAATCCATCTCAAACAGTCTTCTAAACCAGCTTTCATCTTATAAATTTTCTTTTCCCAGCAATTCCAATACCTCTCATAAACATGTACCATATTTAACAATAACAACCAATATCCATTATAAACATATAACCACCCAGCCCATATATAACCAATCCCCAAAGAAACCAATACCCAAAGACTCAATCCTAAGCTAAACACAAGAAAAAGGCTTAGAAAAAAAGTCAATATAGTATAGGTTTCCCATCTTTGCTTGGTGCTAGAAATTTCAAAAAAATTGAGGGTGGAGAAAAATGTCCTATTAGCAAAGATGGGGTCCATCCTTATCTCTCCAGGTGTAATGCTCCCCCTGAGCTCAAAACAACCTAACCACCAATCATTAAACGCAGAACTGGACTCAACTTCATAATGAAAAGTGAAGCCCAGCAGATCTGACCCACAAATACCAACAAAAGAAACAATCAGGAAACAAAGGGAAGGCTGGAAAGCCCAGATCTCTACCCAAACGCTTTTAGTACTCCTTATTACTGCAATTTCCCAGATGTTAACCCCAGACCCACCCTTAGGCAAAAGCCTAAAAGACTCAATAGACCCAAACATCAACTAAATCAGGCTCAACAAAGTCCAAAGACTATAAAAGGTTCCTAACCAGTGATAGGTGCTAAAAAATAAAAAATTAGGGGTGGAAATAAATGTCTTAACATCACTGGTTAGATCCATCCTTATCTCTCCAGGGTGTAAGCTTACTCCAAGCTTTAATAAACCTAAAACTCCATTCAAAACCGCAGAACTGAACTTAACTTTAAAATACAAAGAGAAGTTCAGCAGAACATTTTCAAAAATAAAAGAATGAAAATAAAAATAAAAATAATGCCATTTTTGAAAGAAATCAGGAGGCTTCAAAAGCCAGATCTCTACCCAAACGCTGTTAGTACTCCAGATTACTGCAAGTTCCCAATAGTAAAAGCCCTCCCATCCCTTAGGCAAAAGCCTAAATAAGTAGACAGACTCAAACAAACAAAGAATAAGGCTCAACAAAGACTCAATCAGAGATAAGGTTTCTGGCCAATGGTAGGGTCTACAAAAGAAAAAACAGAACAAAAAATAAACATCCTAGTACCATTAACCAGTTCCATCCTTTCAACTCCCAGGTGTAGGCTTACTCCAAGCCATCCCAATCCTAAATCCACCAGAAAGATATAAGAAAAAGATCTCAAAATAAAGACCAGACTAGGAAAGATCAGGTAATCAAGGATTAAACCAAAGACAAAATAAAAACAGAAAGAACCAGAAGGCTTGAAAAGCCAGAAAACTACCCCAAAGCTAAACAGACCACCTTCACCATAGAAAGAAACAATAAGCCCCCCATCCCAAGTGTACATCAGGACAACCAAGACCAGACTCAGAAATGAAAGCAGGCTCAACAATCTCCATAAAAGGAGAGGGGTTTCTTCCCACAGTTTGGTTCTACAAAATAAAAAGAAAAAAGAGAGAAGGATCCTAGCAACTGTGGGTAAGTCCAACCAAAGAACACCAGGTTTAAGGCTGATCCTCAGCACACAAAATCCTAACCTCCAAACATTCTTAGCAGAACTGAGAAAACTCAGCAGAATTACTAAAATTTTTAAAAAACAAAGACCAAAGTTTGAGTAAAAAACTGAAGGTTCCAAGAACCAGATTACTACCCAAAGGACATGTGGTCTCCAGATTACAGCAAATCCCCAGAATACCCCCCACCCCTCAGAAGTAAACTGCTCATCAGAGTTAGTCACTTGCATATTATTATTATTTTTATTATTAATGATATTATTATTAAACTCCATACTCAACCATTGGAGAATTAAGAAAATTCCAAACAGCATTAGCAGCCTGAACATGACCAGACATATTGAATTTCAGACCCACTAACCTTAACCTCACATCATCCTGAATGATCTTACACAGAACTCTAGCACACCTCCTCTTCTCATTAAACAACCTATTATTCCTTTCAATCCACACATGATAAACACAAGCAGCCAAGGTCAGCTTTTGAATTATACCCCATACAGAATTGCCCCCTCCAGAATTTTCAATATATTGAACAATAGCATCCCAATCCTGAGGTATAGGTCCAAAATTTGCCAAAACTCTTAACCTTCTCCAGATACCAGCAGAATACTCACAGTTAAAAAATAAATGCTGGTGACTATCCTGGCACCTACCACACAGGCTGCACTTTAAATTTTCTTGCTTACTCCAGACTTGCATCCTATCCTGAGTAGCAAGTTTAAATTTAAAAGCCAACCAAAGAATAAAAGAGTGCCTAGGAATTCTCTGCCCAAACCAGACCCACTTAGACCATTTAACCTTTTCAGACTTTCTACACAGACTAAGATAAGCCACTTTAGTAGAAAAAGGACAAGTCCTACCATCCTCCAATTGCCACAAGAACTGGTCCTCCTTAGCCTCATTAATAATGGGTAAAGTATCCAGAAACAGATCAGGAAATCTTTCCCTCCATTCCACTAGAACTCCCCAGCCACTACTAGTAATAATATCAGAGACTTTCATTCTTAAATCAAACCCAGCTCCTTTAATAACCCTCCTACTCACATATTCACTTAACAACCCAGCTTTATGCCACTTATCAAACCAGACAAAAATATTTCTCCCATTCCCCACCCTGGCAACACAATTAGCCCTGATCAGATTCCTACACTTTAAAATTTGTTTCCAACTCCAAGAGTCAGCGTTAGTCTCACCAATTTCCCAAAAACTTCTATCACCAATCTTATAAGCCAAATTCCACTCAACCCAAATAGATTTCTTATTGTTCAAAATGTTCCAAATATGCTTAGCCATTAATGCAATATTCCTTTCTTTAAGTGCTGAAATACCCAAACCTCCCTGATCTTTACTTAAACATAACTCATCCCAAGCCACTTTAGCACACCCCTGCTTGTAGTCTCCCTGACACCATAAGAACCCCCTACACAATCTTTCAACATCATTGTTAATATTCTCAGGTAGAATAAAAAGGGATGCCCAATAAACAGTAACAGAAGACAACACAGCCTTTAACAGCTGCAATCTACCTGCATAAGATAAAAACTGATTCCTCCAATCAGAAATCCTGTTTTTAATCTTTTCCAATAACACCACACAATCTTGCTGGTAGAGTTTCCTGGAAGCGAAAGGGATGCCAAGATACTTTAAAGGCAATTTTCCACACTTGAAAGGAAGAATATTAAGGATTTCCTTTTTAATGTCATCCCTAACATTGCCAAATAAAATCTCACTCTTCCCTAAGTTAGGCCTTAAACCAGAACAAGCCCTAAACTCATCCAGAGAGTCCCTAATAACCTGAATAGAGTTAATGTCTGCACTGCAAAAGATGAACAGATCATCAGCAAAACAAAGGTGTGTAAGTTTTAACTTCTCACATTTCCAATGATAAATGAAGTTTCCATTGAGCCTAATCTTCCTTATCATCATCAAATTCAAAACTTCCATCACCAAAGTGAAAAGGTAAGGAGATATGGGATCCCCCTGCCTCAGACCTTTCTCTCCCTTAAAAAATCCATGAAGCTGCCCATTCACATTAATTGAATAAGAAACTGAAGTTAACCCAGCTTTCACCCAATTAATGAACTTAGCATGAAAACCAAACTGTTCCAGGATGAACAAAAGGAAGTCATGATCAACAGAATCATAAGCTTTCTGAAGATCAACCTTCAAAGCAACCCTGGGATACCCTCTAATCCAATCATACCCCTTAACTAACTCCTGAGACAGAAGTATATTATCACTAATAAGTCTGCCAGGTACAAAGGCACTTTGTGACTTATCAACAATACTATCCAAAACCCCCATCAGCCTGTTGCAAAGTACCTTACTGATACACTTATAGATAACATTGCAGCAGGCAATAGGCCTGAATTCAGTGACAGAAGAAGGAGACTTACCTTTAGGCACCCGGGTAATAACAGTAGCATTAATTTGCTTTAGAATCTTGCCATTATCAAAGAACTCTTGGATAGCCTCACATACATCAGCCCCAATAATGTCCCAAGATTCCTTAAAGAATTTAGCTGAAAACCCATCCGGCCCCGGAGCTTTATTATCATCAATCTGAAACATAGCCTCCTTAATCTCTTCTTTTGTCACTTTCCTAATCATGAAATCAGCCTCATGGGAGGACAGCTTCTTTAAAAATAGATCACTGGGATTATCAATAGGATTAACAAAGTCCTTCTTTCCCATAAGATTAGAATAGAACCCAACAAAAGCATTCCCCACATTCCCTTCCTCATACAAAACACCATCAACCCCCTGAATTTGAGAAATCCGATTCCTACGCTGCCTCTGTTTCACAGAATGATAGAAAAATTTATTATTGTGATCACCCACACTCAACCAATGAACTTTGGACTTCTGTTTAAGAAACTGCTCTTCAATCAACAAAGCATCAGAATAAGCATTAAGATAACCCTCCTCTTCTTCCCTAAGAATCTCATTATCAAGATCCTCAGCTGCTTGATTTTGAACTCTTTCCAGTTCAACTCTCAATAGCTCTACTTTCTTACAAATATTACCATGGGAAAAGTTCAACTTTCTCAGAGGTTTCTTCAGAGATTTCAGCTTAGAGACTATACCAAACATCTTACATCCCCTAATTTCCATCCCCCAAACATCCTTAACAATATCACCAAAATCAGGATGAGAACATAAATGATTCCAAAATTTAAACGGCTTGACACTTTTACTAAATGATAAAGGACAAGATACCAACACTGGAGAATGATCAGAAGTCATATAGGGAAGGAACTTTGCAATCAAAGCTGGATAGATTCTCAGCAGTTCAGAATTCCCCATAGCCCTGTCCAATTTTTCTCTAATACCTTCAGAACTCCCAGGCTTTTGATTCCAGGGTATAGAAAAAACCACTACTGTCTAAGTCTGCAATCTTTAGCTTAGCCACACAGTTTTTAAATTCCTCCATGCCATAGACAGAAGAAGACAGATCAGTATTTTTTTCACCAGGATCAAGAATGGCATTATAGTCTCCCATAACCAACCAGGAGTTTTTCAACAGCCTTTCACTATGCCTAATCAAGTTATCCCATAGATCTCTTCTCAAAACAATATTAGTGGCACCATAAACAAAAGAGCAAAAAAACCTCTCAGAATCCCCCACAGGGCAAATCAAGCAATGAATTACTTGACTATGAACCTCCAAGATGAACAAATCAACCACTTTAGGGTCCCACCCCACAGCAATCCTAACCCAATTAGATCCCTCATAAACATTAGAGATCCAATTCCAATTATTCAGAATTCCATTACAAGCATCAGAAATACCAGAGTTTAAGACTCTAGTTTCAACCAACCCACAGACATTGACTTTATTATCAAACAAGACCCTACGAATCTGCCTTTGTTTAGAGTTAGAGGACATAGCTCTAACATTCCAAGCCATGAAATTAATCTTCATGGGCAACATCCAAGTTAATAGAAGAGTTCTCCAATCCCGAAGAAACTCCAATCTGATCCTTCACACTGCTCTCAGCATTCTTCTCAGGAATACTCCCATCAGAAGTATTGCAGGCCTCAACAAGTTTCTCAAACATAATCTTGTCCCATTGTTCAAAGAATAATTTAACTTGCCCTATATTCCATTTTTTCATAATATCATTGGAAGGACAAATCTTGTTAATCACATAATGTGACACTTCATTAAACTGGCTTTCATTCATCTTAAAATAACCAGTCTTGATATTAACCTTAGTTTCAATCTTCTGCCTGACAGACTCATTATCCACAACCATATAATCCCCACTCTTCTTCTCAGAGCCACTCTTACCCACACCTAAATTCCCCTTCAAAGCAACATCCCCTATATTATCAATAATCTATCCCTCCTTATTCCCCACCCCAAGATTCTTACCCATAGAAATACCTTCAGCACTACTAACAGTAGGATCTTTACCAGCATCAGACCCTGAAAAAATCCCACCAGAATTAGCATTAATGCCTGAGCTAGTTCCCACACCTCCTGACTTCACAAAACTAGACCCCTCATTAACATTCTTACCTAAATCCCCCTTATTAATAGATTTCCCTTTATCTTCCTTACTAGAGTTACCAATATCCAATTCATCCCTTAATACTGAAAAAGTGTTTTGCAGCTCAATACTCTTATTATCAGTCTTCTTATTAACAACAGGCCTATACTCTTTCCTCTGACCATTCGTCTGATCCCTATTCCCATTATTGTTCCTACCCCCTTTAGTACCACCATTCTGACCATTCATAAATTTGCCACCATTCCCTTTCCCTCCATTATTATAAAAAACCCCACCAGATCCATTACCCCCAACATTAACACTAGTTTGACCATTCATCCCCTTCCTAATCCCCTGATTCCCATTATTACCCCCTGAGGAAGACTCCCCTATGATTACCCCCTGTTTAACTTTGTTATTTTTCCCCACAGTAATAAACCCTTCACTGTCAACCCCTGACACTGGAAACTCAGCATTACCAGCATCATACAATTCTTGAAGCAACTGTTGAGTCTTCAAAGTCATTTCATCAGCAGATAATTCCCTGTTCTTGCAAGAACCATAATCATGCCCAAAGACCTTACAATTAGAGCACCTCTTAACTTTAATCTGATACTCTACTTTAACCTCTTTAACAAATGCAGGCTTATCACCATCAGCAGGGTAATAAGCTTTAACAAACTCAGGAAGAGCTTTATCAGCACTTACTTCAACAAGTACTCTAGCAAACCCAGCCCTCCCCTCTTTTTTACTACATCTCAGAGCAGTAATCTTATCAGGCAACAAAGGGTTACCCACCATGCTTAGCATACTACAGATACTCTCTCTATTCCACAATTCCATAGGCATATTTGGGATAGTAACCCAAATAGGAATTGTAGAAGGTTCAACCTTATCAACATTTGCCCCAACTTCCCATCTTCTCACACAAAGAGGAATATTGTTGATCACCCAAGGGCCACTATTAATGGTTTCCAGCATACCTGCTTCAGTCTTGAATTTGAAAAAATACACTCCAACACCATTAGAGGAAATATCAACCAAACCAAATCTCTTCCACATTCTAAACAAATGGTATCTGACCATCCCCAATGCCAAGTTTTGCCCAACAAAATAACCAAACAAATAAGAACTATATGCTGATTTGGCTTCAGCCAACTTCTCAGGATTTATAACAGCCACCACCTCACCATTTTCCAAAACTTTTGGAGGATAATAAGACATCTTAGTTTCCAGAACAGAATTAGAACTCTCCTTAGTAACATCTGCAAAAGAAAGAATATTCTTGCCCTTGTCACCAGCAGCTTCATTCTTCTTTGAAGTACTAAACACCACATTATCCTTAATAGCAATAGAATTCATAATAGATTTAGGAAGAGGCTTCAAGTTTTTAATAGAAGATATCTCTTCCTTAGACAACCTATGAGGACCCAACTCCTCAGCTTTCTTCTGAATAAGCTTTTTCATAGAAGGAGTTTTTAGAATGCCCCTCCAAGCAGCCTTAGCTTGTCCCTCCCCTTCCTGACCCTTATCATCACCCTCAGCAGCTTTAGCCTCCTCCTCTTCCTTCTTCTTAATAGCCTTAATCTTTGCAATCTCCTTCAATCTCAGTTCACACTTGCCCCCAAGTAATAATTCCCCATTTTCATCCACCAGAATCCCACTGCCAACCCCAGGTTTAAAGTCAAAAAACCTGAGTTTCAGCCGAAAGTTTCAGCCTAAGATCACTACCCTTACCCTTACTTCCATCAGCATTCTTCTTCCCAAGTACTACCTTAACAGGAGCACAATTTGAATTCCCACTCTCCACTACATCTAAAAGCTCCTTAGAAGTAGCATTATCAGGTAGAATCTCATCAGCATTGTTTCAACCCATCATCATCATAGGACCTGACATACAAACCTTCACCCCACATAGTTTTCCTGCTCTTAACTCTAACCCCCTCATTCCTCACAGACCTCTTTTTCCTCTTATCTAACCATACAAAACTAGCACCCATACCCACATCAAAAATATTCAGAGAAGAATCAACCTGTGGAAACCTACCTCCTCTACCCTCTTCCTTCATCTCAATGTCATCATCAGGCTCCCTTGTTTTCCCAGAACTTCCATAACCCAACCTACTAAGAAAATTAGCAATCACTCCCATAATAATCCCATACTTACCAGACAGCCTCTCATGAAACAACAAACCTCTCCCAGCAACCTCCAATTCAACCAATCTGTTAACAGATTCCAGTTTACCCATCCTAGCTAACCTTAACAAGTCTAGGGTTTCATTAAGCATTTTATGTTTCCAATTATCCCCAAACAAAGTTCTCAGCAAACAATTAACATCAGCACTAATAATCAGGGAGTCAGTTCTACCTGAGAGTACACGATTCAGCACCACCTGCTCACTACTACGAGTAGCCACATCCACAGTCATCATAGGATCCCCCTGCTCACTCTGAGCTTGAGCAACACCCAATTGAACACTAACTAAATCTGGAGGAACATCCGGAAGTTGCATGATCAGATATCTTATGGCTTTCCCGTTCCTTAATTCGGATGCCCGAAACTTTAACTGCACTGATAGTTACGTCCTTTAAAACTCGAGTCTTTTCTTGTGTACGAATCTCTATATGATTGTCGCATCGTGAGTCCGATTACCGTTCGATCACCTTTATATCCTTTATCTGAGTCTGTTGCATGATCAGATATCTTATGGCCTACCAGTTCCTCAATTCGGATGCCCAAAACTTTAAATGTACCGATTGTTCCGTTCTTTAAAACTCGAGTCTTTTCTTTTGTACGAATCTCTATGTGATTGTCCCATCGTGAGTCCGATTACCGTTCGATCAACGTCATATCCTTTATCTGAGTCTGTTGCATGATCAGATTTCTTATGGCGTTCCAGTACCTCAATTCGGATGCCCAAAACTTCAAATGCACTGATTGTTACGTCCTTTAAAACTCGAGTCTTTTCTTGTGTACGAATCTCTATATGATTGTCGCATCGTGAGTCCGATTACCGTTCGATAACCTTTATATCCTTTATCTGAGTCTGTTGCATGATCAGATATCTTATGGCCTACCAGTTCCTCAATTCGGATGCCCAAAACTTCAAATGTACCGATTGTTACGTCCTTTAAAACTGGAGTCTTTTCTTGTGTACAAATCTCTACGTCATTGTCACATTGTTAGTCTGATTACTGTTTGATCAGCTTCTTATCCTTTATCTGAGTCTGTTGCATGATCAGATATCTTATGGCTTTCCCGTTACTCAATTCGGATGCCCGAAACTTCAAATGCATCGATAGTTACGTGCTTTAAAACTCGAATCTTTTCTTGTGTACGAATCTCTATATGATTGTCACATCGTGAGTCCGATTACCGTTCGATCAACTTCATATCCTTTATCTGAGTCTGTTGCATGATCAGATATCTTATGGCGTTCCAGTTCCTCAATTCGGATGCCCAAAACTTCAAATGTACCGATTGTTACGTGCTTTAAAACTCGAGTCTTTTCTTGTGTACAAATCTCTACGTCATTGTCGCATTGTTAGTCCGATTACTGTTCGATCAGCTTCATATCCTTTATCTGAGTCTGTTACATGATCAGATATCTTACGGCTTTCCCGTTCCTCAATTCGGATGCCCAAAACTTCAAATGCACCGATAGTTACGTCCTTTAAAACTCGAGTCTTTTCTTGCTTACGAATCTCTATATGATTGTCGCATCGTGAGTCCGATTACCGTTCGATCACATTCATATCCTTTATCTGAGTCTGTTGCATGATCAGATATCTTATGGCCTTCCAGTTCCTCAATTCGGATGCCCAAAACTTCAAGTGTACCGATTATTAGGTCCTTTAGAATTCGAGTCTTTTCTTGTGTACGAATCTCTATATGATTGTCGCATCGTCAGTTCGATTACTGTTCGATCACCTTCATATCCTTTATCTGAGTTTGTTGCATGATCAGATATCTTATGGCCTTCCAGTTCCTCAATTCGGATGCCCAAAACTTCAAATGTACCGGTAGTTACGTCCTTTAAAACTCGATTCTTTTCTTGTGTACGAATCTCTATATGATTGTCGCAGTGTGAGTCCGATTACCGTTCGATCAGCTTCATATCCTTTATCTGAGTCTGTTGCATGATCAGATATCTTATGGCCAACCAGTTCCTCAATTCGGATGCCCAAAACTTCAAATGTACCGATTGTTACGTCTTTTAAAACTCGAGTCTTTTCTTTTGTACGAATCTCTATGTTATTGTCCCATCGTGAGTCTGATTGCCGTTCGATCAACTTAATATCATTTATCTGAGTCTGTTGCATGATCAGATATCTTATGGCTATCCGTTCCTCAATTCGGATGCCCGAAACTTCAAATGCGCCGATAGTTACGTCCTTTAAAACTCGAGTCTTTTCTTGTGTACGAATCTCTATATGATTGTCACATCGTGAGTCCTATTACCGTTCGATCACCTTCATATCCTTTATCTGATTCTGTTGCATGATCAGATATCTTATGGCCTACCAGTTCCTCAATTCGGATGCCCAAAACTTCAAATGTACCGATTGTTACGTCCTTTAAAACTCGAGTCTTTTCTTTTGTACGCATCTCTATGTGATTGTCCCTTCGTGAGTCCGATTGCCATTCGATCAACTTAATATCCTTTATCTGTGTCTGTTGCATGATCAGATATCTTATGGCCTTCTCATTCCTCAATTCGGGTGCCCGAAACTACAAATGCACCGATAGTTACGTCATTTAAAACTCGAGTCTTTTGTTGTGTACGAATCTCTATGTGATTGTCGCATCGTGAGTCCGATTACCTTTCGATTAGCTTCATATCCTTTATCTGAGTCTGTTGCATGATCAGATATCTTATGGCTTTCCCGTTCTTCAATTCGGATGCCCGAAACTTCAAATGCACCGATAGTTACATCCTTTAAAACTCGAGTCTTTTCTTGTGTACGAATCTCTATACGATTGTCGCATCGTGAGTCCGATTACCGTTCGATCACCTTCATATCCTTTATCTGAGTTTGTTGCATGATCAGATATCTTTTGGCCTTTCAGTTCCTCAATTCGGATGCCCAAAACTTCAAATGTACCGATAGTTACATCCTTTAAAACTCGATTCTTTTTTTGTGTACAAATCTCTATATGATTGTCGCATTGTTAGTCCGATTACCGTTCGATCAGCTTCATATCCTTTATCTGAGTCTGATGCATGATCAGATATCTTATGGCCTACCAGTTCCTCAATTTGGATGCCCAAAACTTCAAATGTACCGATTGTTACGTCCTTTAAAACTCGAGTCTTTTCTTGTGTACGAATCTCTACGTCATTGTCGCATTGTTAGTCCGATTACCGTTCGATCAACTTCATACCCTTTATCTGAGTCTGTTGCATGATCAGATATCTTATGGCTTTCCCGTTCCTCAATTCGGATGCCCGAAACTTTAAATGCACCGATAGTTACGTCATTTAAAACTCGAGTCTTTTCTTGTGTACGAATCTCTATATGATTGTCACATCGTGAGTCCGATTACCGTTCGATCACCTTCATATCCTTTATCTGATTCTGTTGCATGATCAGATATCTTATGGCCTACCAGTTCCTCAATTCGGATGCCCAAAACTTTAAATGTACCGATTGTTACGTCCTTAAAAACTCGAGTCTTTTCTTTTGTACGAATCTCTATGTGATTGTCCCATCGTGAGTCCGATTGCCATTCGATCAACTTAATATCCTTTATCTGAGTCTGTTGCATGATCAGATATCTTATGGCCTTCTCATTCCTCAATTCGGATGCCCGAAACTTCAAATGCACCGATAGTTACGTCCTTTAAAACTCGAGTCTTTTGTTGTGTACGAATCTCTATGTGATTGTCGCATCGTGAGTCCGTTTACCTTTCGATCAGCTTCATATCCTTTACCTGAGTCTGTTGCATGATCAGATATCTTATGGCTTTCCCGTTCCTCAATTCGGATGCCCGAAACTTCAAATGCACCGATAGTTACGTTCTTTAAAACTCGAGTCTTTTCTTGTGTACAAATCTCTATGTCATTGTCGCATTGTTAGTCCAATTACCGTTCAATCAGCTTCATATCCTTTATCTGAGTCTGTTGCATGATCAGATATCTTATGGCTTTCCCGTTCCTCAATTCGGATGCCCGAAAGTTCAAATTCACCGATAGTTACGTCCTTTAAAACTCGAGTCTTTTCTTATGTACGAATCTCTATATGATTGTCGCATTGTGAGTCTGATTACCATCCGGTCACCTTCATATCCTCTATCTGAGTCTGTTGCATGATCAGATATCTTATGGCCTTCCAGTTCCTCAATTCGGATACCCAAAACTTCAAATGTACCGATTGTTACGTCCTTTAAAACTCGAGTCTTTTCTTGTGTACAAATCTCTACGTCATTGTCGCATTGTTAGTCCGATTAACATTCGATCAACTTCATACCCTTTATCTGTGTCTGTTGCATGATCAGATATCTTATGGCTTTCCCGTTCCTCAATTCGGATGCCCGAAACTTCAAATGCACCGATAGTTACGTTCTTTAAAACTTGAGTCTTTTCTTGTGTACAAATCTCTATGTCATTGTCGCATTGTTAGTCCAATTACCATTCGATCAGCTTCATATCTGATGGGATTGGGTGCTCACCACTGCGCAGAGCATAACCAAACCCGGAACATAACCCGCGGAGTAACACCCCGCGCACAAGAGAAACTTCCCCAGCAAGCTAAGGAACAACGGCTCTCCTGCTATCACGGAGCGATGCTCGTGCGCGTAAGCGGTAAAAGCGGTAACCGTTCCATGTTTCCTTATTTGTAGCTATTCCATAACTACTTTACTAATATAATCTTCGGGTAGTGGAGACAACCCTAATCGGGCCTGGCCCATTACGATTAGGGTTTTGGGTAATGGTGGCATACGTCCACACCTATATAAGGGATCACATCCCTAATAGGAGGACACTTTTGGCTAACCCTAAGAGCTATCACACTTGATAGTATCCCCATTCACCCACGTTTTTGTTATAAACTGCTACCTTGTGTAGTCGTCTCCCTACCCACTAAATCTTACTTGCAGGTTACTCCAATCCAGGAAGTGCTAGTGAAGGATCAATCCTGTGGTTGCATCTAGTCGATCATCCCCCTAAGGAGGTTAGACTACTTGTTTCTTCATTGGCGCCATCACTTACGGTCTTCTAATCTTTCAAACTAGTGCTAATGGATTCTGGAGCCGAACAACGTCATGATCCCATCACTGTCGATGAGGGAGTTCAAGTGAATCAAGATACTGGAGCACCAACAACGGTGACAAAGAATGTGCATCAGAAGCAGGCTGCTACAAACTTTCAACTATTTTCATCTAGAAGGCCGGCACCAACATCACAAAAGAAAACAGTTGAAGAGCCTGTGGATGATCCAGAGGAATGGCTGGCTCAAGAAAGTGCCAGAACAATCGCAGAATACCAAAAGAAATTAATAGCAAAGGCTCGGTTGGAATCGAGGAAAGCCCTGTCTTTCGATACTGAAGATGACTCTCAAGAGGGTGAACAACCTGCTGTTCGTCCTACAGCCAAACCCCGGCAGGCGGTACGTGGTGGAGAACGTGGTAAAAGTACTCACGTTCAGGACCACGTCAACCTGACTGGGAACCTGATGGCTATGAGTCTGAGAATGAGATCACTTCTGATCCCACTTATAAACCGAGAACAAAGTCTATAGCAAGTAATCAGACTAACCCAGATGACGATCTCAATAAGCCGTATCGTCCTAAGTCATTTGCAGAAAGATCAAAATTTTGTGCAAGAATTGCACTGGCGCCTATGCCAGTCGAATGCAAGCTGCCGAACACGATTGGAAAATATGATGGCTTGCGCGATCCCGATGATCACCTGCACGCGTTTGACTGCGCAAGAAGTTCTAAGCCATGGCCGGTCCAAGCTTGGTGCCACCTGTTTGTTCAAACCCTAACGGGCGCGGCGCGGGTTTGGTACGAAAGCTTGCCGGTAGGAAGTCTTGTAGACTTCGACGATCTGATCAAGAAGTTCAAGAACCATTTCTCCCACCTTCGGAAACACAAAAAAGACAAGGCTCAAATCTTGTTGTGTTCCCGGAAGGACAATGAGAGTCTGGAGGATTACATCATTCGCTACAACAAGGAAGCCTTACAATTGGGGTGTGGCGAGGAGCTCACCAGAGCCGCATTCATTCACGGAGTGCGGAACGATGATCTTATGAGATGTCTGACGGGAAAGGAGGGTGTTCCCGAAGCATGGGATGAACTTATTGAGGCAGCAAAGGTCTATGCATCATCGGAGCGCTCGTTTACACGCTCGAAAAATTCCCATCACAATGTGTAGTCCCAAAAACACTAGATCTTAAGTGTGCACTAGATTGTTATCAACTAGAAACACCTATTTGTTAGGTGTTTTAGTTGATTAATCAAGACAAGTTAAAGAACTAGATGAAGATTATAAAAACCGACACACAAGAAACATAAAGACACGATTCCATTAAAGATTTCAGCTGTGAACAACCATGGATTACACTAAGTTCGCACCTTTAAACTTGTGCTCTCAAAGATACATCAAAAACCCTAACCCTAGCTGCACAAATGAGGTTCTATTTATAGGAGAACCTGATGACTGCGAACTTAACATTAAGTTCGCAGTCTCCGTGTACTAAGTGCGCAGTCTAGGGTTTCTTACACAAACTATGCTATAATTACATATCTAACCCTCCAATTCTAACACATAACAAAACATGGTTAAACCTGGTAACTGTGGTCTCATATTAACCCAACACAATGGTAATCAAGGTGCGCACACGCACGACAAGGGGAAGGGAAAACAGTCAGTGTGGTCTCGAATCTCAGGGGCCACCGATGAAGGAAAATATTCCTCAGGGCAAGATGCGCGGCATTATCTTAACAACAAACACCCGCGCGATTCAAAGCCACCAAGTAAGAAGAATTATGACTGGACCCCATTGTCAAAGACGCCTTCGGAAGTTCTGAAAACGGAACAGATCCAGTTTCCAAAGCCAAGGGAGTTAAGGCAAGACAGAAGAAATATTGACACGTCCAAGTACTGTGAGTATCATGAGGATTATGGCCATCTAACAGACAACTGTTATAGTCTAAAGATGGAAATAGAAAATGCAATCAAGTCAGGGCAGCTATCCCACCTAGTAAAGAATATGCGGAAGAAACCTCGAGATCCGCAAGGAGATGCTGACCCTAATAATAAGAAGATCAAGAATCTCAACGCGCATCACGTGCAGCGCTCAAATCGGTACAACTGCTACATGACTCACAGCCGGAATTACAAGAAAAGAGCCTATTCTATAGCACAAGACGATGCGTGGAAAGAAGCACCTGTTGTTATGCCACGTGTCAAGGGAGGAGCGTCTTCCACAACACCGTTAATCATAACGGGCGTCATTGGACATTATCGCACAAGGTATATGTTCCTGGACAACGGGAGCAGTACAGACATCATGTACCAGCAGTGTTTCGACCAATTAGACGCGGAAGATAAAGAAAAGCTCGTCCCAACTGCGGAGCCAATATCCGGATTCATTCACGAAGTGATAATCCCGCTGGGCATACTCACACTACCTGTCACATGGACAGATGGACAGCTCTCGCGCACAGAGATCTGTGATTTCATGGTTTTACCGGTGAATTCGTCGCATGATGTTCTCATCGGTAGAGAAGGATTGGCAAAGTTCAACTGCAACGCGTCTACACCGCACCAAATGGTTGGATTCCCAACGCGCGGAGGTGTAGCTTTCATACGCGGAAACAAAAACTGCCACGCAACAGATGCATGCAAGCCTCCAAAGATTATGAAGCCATCAAACCGCACTGTTCCCGAGAAATGGGTGATTAACCCTAAATTCCCGGATCAGACGGTTGTCATTGGCCCAGTAATCTCCGACACCATACGGGTACATTTAAAACAACTGCTAACTAAGAACATGGATGTCTTTGCTTTCCAACCTGCGGACATGGTCGGTGTTCCTCGCGACATCGCAGAACACAAATTGAATGTTTATAAGTCTGTGGAACCAGTTGTTCAGAAGAAGCGTAGTATGGGGCCGGAGAAAACAAAGGCCATGAATGAGCAAGTCGCCGAACTTTTAGACGCAGGCATCCTGCGAAGAACAAGATACCAAACTTGGGTCGCTAACCCAGTGATGGTCGGGAAGTCCAACGGGGGTTGGAGAATGTGCGTGGACTACAAAGATATAAATAAAGCATGCCCAAAGGATTGTTATCCACTTCCTGAAATTGATTTGAAGGTCGATTCTTTAGCACCGTTTAGATTCAAGTGCTTCCTCGACACTTACAAAGGGTACCATCAAATCCAGATGGCCAAAGAGGATGAAGACAAAACATCCTTCCGCACAGACACCGGCACTTATTGTTACACAAAGATGCCGTTTGGATGGAAGAACGCAGGGGCAACGTATCAGCGCCTCATGGACACAGTGTTCAATGCACAAATCGGGGTCAATCTCGAAGTTTATGTTGATGATTTGGTCATCAAAAGCACATAGGAAGACCAAATGCTCGCGGACATCTAAAAGACTTTTGATCAACCCCGCAAGGTCCGCATGAAACTAAATCCGAGTAAATGTTCTTTTGGAATGGAAGAAGGGAAGTTTTTGGGGGTGATTGTTACTAAAGATGGTTTCCGTGCGAATCCCGATAAAGTACAAGCAATTGAGCGCATGCCATCCCCGTCTTCCATACGAGAGGTTCAGACACTCATGGGGCGCCTAGTGGCCCTAAATCGCTTTCTCTCGAATTACGCGTCGAAGTCATTCCCTTTCGTCAACACCCTGAAGAATTGCCTCAAGAAGTCAAATTTCAAATGGACGGAGGAAGCCGAAGATGCGTTCAAGGAAATGAAAGAGTGCTTAAGCAACTTGCCGACGCTCACAGCACCACTTCCAAAAGAGCCACTAACATTGTACTTGTCAGTAAAAGAAAAATCAATTGGTGCCGTTCTCCTGGTTGATCGTAAAGGCGTTCAAACCCCAGTATACTACGTAAGTCGAACTTTACTTGATGCAGAGACCCGGTACTCCACGATGGAAAAGCTGGTACTAGCATTAGTACACGCATCAAGAAGGTTGCGGAGGTACTTCCAGGGACATCCTATAAACGTCCTCACAGACTTCCGTATTAATGACATCCTGCGCAAACCGGAGCTGTCGGGGCGCCTGGCCAAGTGGGCCATTGAGCTGGGAGAACATACAATTGAATACAAGACCAGAACATCATTCAAAGGGCAAATCCTTGCAGACTTTGCCGCGGAAGTCCCTCCCGAAAGCGTAACCGAATGTCAACAAGCACATGTCACTTTGCCAAGTCCCGAATCCGTAGAGAAGTGGGAATTATATACGGACGGAGCATGCAATGACGATGGCGCGGGAGCAGGCCTGCGTTTGATCACACCAGACGGGAAGGATTTCACTTATGCAATCCGCCTTGATTTCCCAACTACAAATAATGAAGCGGAATACGAGGCAGTACTCGCAGGATTGCGCATTGCAAAGAAAATGGGTGTACAACACTTAGACCCTCACGTCGACTCTCAGTTGGTAGCCAACCATATCGACGGCTCATACGAAGCACGAGAAGCATCCATGATCTTGTACTTAGAGCAGGCCAAAGCCCTCATGCGCGATTTCGCGTACTGCAAGGTTCACCATATCAAGCGAAGTCAAAACAAGCCCGCAGATGCGTTAAGCAAGATGGCATCAACGGTCTTTGATCATTTAGCAAAAGAGGTGCGGGTGGAAGTCTTGGACCACCCATCAGTGCCTCCAAAACAAGTCAATGTGGTCCAGACTGGCAAAACCTCTTGGATCACCCCAATCAAGGCTTATCTCCTCAATGGAACGCTTCCAGACAACAAAGCTGAGGCTCGAAAGCTCCAGAACAAGGCATTGCATTACCAAGTCATTGATGGAGTACTGTATCGGCGTTCGTATTTAGGCCCCTTACTACGTTGTGTTGACTTCCGCAGAGGCGACATATCTTATCAAAGACATACATGAAGGGTCGTGCGGACTACACGCAGGCCCAAGGATGGTAGTGGCCAAACTAATGAACGCAGGGTACTATTGGCCCGGAATGCACGTAGATGCCATGACGGAGTTGCGCAAATGCAAGTCCTGCCAACGCCATGCGCCAGGAACACTACGGCCGAAGAATAACCTGATACCCGTTACCGCGGCATGGCCATTCCAGAAGTGGGCCATTGATCTTGTGGGACCATTTCCCACAGCTCCTGGAAATGTCAAATACTTAGTGGTGGCCATCGATTACTTTACCAAATGGGTGGAGGCAAAAACTTTGGCATCCATCGATGGAAAGAGTATCAAAAAGTTCATTTGGGAGTTTATCATTTGTCGTTTTGGCTTACCATTGGAAATTATAAGTGACAATGGCACGCAGTTCGCGGACCAACACTTACAAGAATGGTTGTCTTCTATGGGCATCAAGCAGATATTTACCTCAGTCGCGCATCCGTAAGGTAATGGACAAGTCGAGCGTGCGAACAGAAGCATCGTTGAAGGAATAAAGGCCAGACTTGGCACAAAACGCACTGGTTGGGTGGACGAGCTTCCTCATGTCCTATGGGCTCATCGCACGTTGTCCAAGACAAGCAACGGAGAAACACCATTCAGCCTTACATACGGCACTGAGGCTGTTATACCTGCGGAAATGCACTGCGCTTCACCAAGGATTTTGTTGGCAAACAATCGGGTCAACGACACGGAGCTAAAAATAAACCTGGACCTGTTAGATGAGCGCAGAGATATGGCGGCTATCAAAGAAGCTAACTATAAGAGACAACTTGAGAAGTATTACAACTCAAAGGTTAAGGCAGAGGCCTTCCGCGTTGGAGATTATGTTTTCCGCAACAACGAAGCATCCAACGCAGAAAAGCCAGGCAAACTTGCGCCAAACTGGGAAGGACCATACAAGGTGCAAGAAGTTTTGGGGAAAGGCGCTTATGCTTTAGAGCGTTTGGATGGTACCCCAATACCGCGCACATGGAACGCTGCCCAGTTGCGCATTTGTTACATGTAAGACATTCTCTAGCAATGTAATAAACAGCCCATGGCTGATATCATTTCAATTTCAATAAAGAGAATTTTTGTTTCCATTCACATTTCTTTCAACTAAAGATTACGTACAATTTCATTCATAATCAAAAAAGGCAATTCCAAAAGCCATCAACAAGTTACAAAGCCATCCCTAGTGTTATGTTTATCCCACTGATCAAAGCAAAACAAAAAAGCAAAAGAAGTGGCAACACATAGGCCTAATCTATACATTACTGGTACCACCGGCTACCTAACCCTAGCCCCTATGCATGGTGGTCCATTAATTTGCATGTTCCCAACCAGTGGGGGTTCGACGAAGTCTAAGCTTTGGAGTCTTTGGTGCATCACCAAGCTTGCCCAACTTCCTCACCTTCACTGGGTTGGTGGAGGGACCTTGCTCTTTTTGCTGGCACGCTTGATCTTCTGTCAAAATCAGGTAACCACAATAAGTGGCAAGTTCATGCATAGCAGTTGGAGGTACCTTGATCACAGGGGGATGATTCGGCAACATCAACATCCCTTGGACTGCTTCAATTTCGTTTCTTGTAAATCGTAAAGGAGAAGCCATTGAGATGGTGAAGGAGAAGAAGGAAAAAATGATGAGCAAAATGTTAATCAGTCATTACCCTTTTATAGGCATGACAAGACACCCTATTAATTACCATTAATGGTTAATACTCGAGTATGGATGCCAACAGTCACATCAATCAGTGGAAGCGCCGTCAAACCTGTCAGATGACATCAGCAGGCTGACACAGGTGGCTCCCTTTTCAAAAGTGACGTCAGACAATAATTATGGCAAAAATCCAAGAGTCACAACACGCATGATTCAACAGAATTCTAAAAGGCAAAGGGCAACAAGCCATACAATTGTTCAACAAAAAATAGAAGAGTTTAAAACAACAAAAGACGACTAGCTACATTTACTTATAATCTATGAGATCTATATAGGCATCGTCTTCCACTCCTTCATTTAAAGCGCTGGAGCTTGCACCAACAGTGGATGACTCCCCTCCTCCCTGCGCAGCAGCCCTCCGCGCCTCCTCTTCTTTCCGCTCCTTCTCTTCCATCTCAGCTCCAAGGCGATCGGACTCCTCAAAGTACTCGCGCAGCTGACCAATGGGATCCTCAGTCTTCAAACATTGATCTACCACATCAATCAAATGTGAGGGTCTCAAACTCCTCCTGCGCAGCTATGGCTTCATTTTCATATGGCTTGCCAAAGTGCTCCCCATCCTCAAGCGCCAAGCCAGCAGCGTGGTGATGATAACCTTCAGTAAACCCTTGCTGCATACCACTGCGCATGGATGTGGCTCCAATCTTCGCCACAGCATCGCCAAATTTGGGCTCATTCCAGATGCGCTTGAAGACCTGCGGAATGCACAAACACAAGTTAACAATAACACACTTTAGTTAAGTATACAACAAACAACAAAGAGGATCTTACTCCTTGGAGACCATGCTGCATCATCCAGGTTAGTCGCTCGCGAGCGGCTAAGGAGGTTTGCACAGCGCCCTGAAGTTCATTTTGTGTTTGTTGAAGGCTGATCTCCAGTTTCACGTGCGACGAATCCAGCAAGGCATTCGTTTCTTCAAGTTGAGATTTTTGACCAGCAAGCCCCTTCATCTGCTCCTCTAACTCTGACATGCGCGTTGTAGCAGTCACTAGGGCTTCATGCTGATCCTTCAACTTACTCACAGTATCAGCCAGCTCAGCCTGCTTCTCGTCAAGAGCCTTTTGTTTTTCCTCAGCCTCAAGTACAACTCGGGCGAGTTCATTTTTCAAACTCTCAGAAGCTTTTCGACTGCGCTCAAGCTCCACGTTTGTGCGCTCGCAAGAGTCTTTCCAGTGCTTGGACGCCTCCACTCTCTCATTTTTTAACTTTTGAATTTCGCCTTCCGCAGCCCGCAGTTGACCCCTCAATTGGTCAACCTCCCCGCGAGAATTGGCGCGGAATCGTCGAAACTCTTCTTCTCTTTTTGTTTGAGCCTCTTCTGCACTCTTTAAGGCTTGCCAGGAGCGCTGAAACTCTTCTTCCCGCCGCATAAACGAACCATAGTTGCTGACACACAGGGCCAAGTTTAGGCTCATATCAGACAACAATGAGCGACGATCAACACCATCTTGATAATCTCGTTCACTAGGTGGCACAGCATAGGAGATAAACTCCTCTGCATCTAGTGGATTGGTCAAACGAGTTGTTTGCTTTATATCCCAGAGTGGCTGATACGGCCTACTTGGATCATAATCCGGGCGAGCCACTCTCCTTCCACTCCCACCTAGGTTTCTCGCACTCCGAGCCGCTCCTGTTGAGCTCTTTTTAGGAGTCGGAAACGATTGCAACACATTCGCAGATACCTTCTCCGCAGTGATCTCGGTGAGAGCAGGCTTGCTTGACTCAGGAGGTTGCTCCACATGCAAATCTTTCCCTTCAAGTGATGTGTCTGCAGACACCTTTGTAACATCAACATCTGACTGCAACGGCTCAAGCATGGGACGCTTCTCCGCGTTCTTACCAGCTTCCGGAGACAGTGTCAGATCTTCATCATGCGTAGACACTTGGGTCTCCAACGCAGACACGTTTGTCCCTTCCACATTCTCAACCACAGGCTCAAGAACTTTGTTAGCAGGCATAAGTGGTTTTTTCAGGGTCCCCTGCAGGGCAGGACCTTTACCTACAAGATAAAATCAACAGGGACGTTACTCTCTATTCTATACCAAATCGAAGAAAACAAGTAAAACCAAGAAACTTACCAGAAGTATGCTTGACAGATTTCACAAACAAGGGTTGTCGTCTAGGAGGAGGCTTGACAACCATCTTTCCATGAGTAGACATGGAACCTGTTTCTCCACCAGTAGTCAAGTCCGCATCCACAGTCGATGACGTGGCCTTTACAGTCTCCGTGACCGGCTTAGGAATTTGAACTTGTTTTTGGGCAAGGTCTTCCAGACGCTTGTGATACAACTCCGTAGACACCTCAACGGAGTCGTCAGTAGGCGTTGGCTCACGAGTACGACGTCGCTTGACTTCATCATCCGACTCCGTATCCTCATCATCATCTTTGGAAACGGTAGAGCTAGATGCTACCTTCTTTCCTTTCCGTGATTCCTTTCGCTGACGTTTGGGGCCAGTCCCTACGGTCACACAAAACAAGGAATAAGACAACATCACTGCTGTGGTTACTGTTATGAGACGTACCTGTACACGACATCTTTTTACGACCCGGGGAAGTCTCCCCCGGGTCAACCCCAGTTTTCTTCACAAGGTGGATTCCTGCGCCTGAAATAAAGGGCACGTTGGATCAGTGCATGCGCCATGCGGATTACAACGCACCCTTTAAGCGCAGGAACTTTCCACAGGACAAGAGGTTTCTTGAGACATGTTTGGATGAGTAAAGAACAAAGAAGGTTAAGCAAGGAAAAGAAAGGAATTTGAGAGGTCTGGAATGCAAAGAGTGGGTAAAGTGAAACTTGAAAATAATTTGAAATGATTATATAGGATGTGCAGTAACTGCCAATGACGTCAGCATTGGTAAAGGAAACGACTTTACACATGACGCGTGGCACTGGACAGCTATATAGGCGGCACACGCGCCGTACACGCGCTTAACACGCGCCTGACTCAGCCGTCTGCCATAACTGATGGGACGCTCGCTGACACAAGCGTAGCTTGTAACAGACGCTACTCACCATCCTTTGCTTACGCAGAAGACATCTGTCCTCCACCAGAGCAACACGCCACGCGGCCGCGGAGTATTAACGTCAAATATAATTACCGTTCTCCGCATTCCGTCATCCCAGAATTCCGCACCCTCAACGATACGCATGAAATTGCAGATAACCCAACACCAACATCCCAGTTTTCGCTACCAAGGAAAGGATGAGCTGTCATCCACGAACCACTATTATGAGTCCAGCATCCACCCTCTTCTCTCATATACTCAAGAAAAGGGTACACACTGGACTAGGGGGACTTGATGGGATTGGGTGCTCACCACTGCGCAGAGCATACCCAAACCCGGAACATAACCCGCGGAGTAACACCCCGCGCACAAGAGAAACTTCCCCAGCAAGCTAAGGAACAACGGCTCTCCTGCAATCACAGAGCGATGCTCGTGCGCGTAAGCGGTAAAAGCGGTAACCGTTCCATGTTTCCTTATTTGTAGCTATTCCATAACTACTTTACTAATATAATCTTCGGGTAGTGGAGACAACCCTAATCGGGCCTGGCCCATTACGATTAGGGTTTTGGGTAATGGTGGCATACGTCCACACCTATATAAGGGATCACATCCCTAATAGGAGGACACTTTTGGCTAACCCTAAGAGCTATCACACTTGATAGTATCCCCATTCACCCACGTTTTTGTTATAAACTGCTACCTTGTGTAGTCATCTCCCTACCCACTAAATCTTACTTGCAGGTTACTCCAATCCAGGAAGTGCTAGTGAAGGATCAATCCTGTGGTTGCATCTAGTCGATCATCCCCCTAAGGAGGTTAGACTACTTGTTTCTTCATTGGCGCCATCACTTACGGTCTTCTAATCTTTCAAACTAGTGCTAATGGATTCTGGAGCCGAACAACGTCATGATCCCATCACTGTCGATGAGGGAGTTCAAGTGAATCAAGATACTGGAGCACCAACAACGGTGACAAAGAATGTGCATCAGAAGCAGGCTGCTACAAACTTTCAACTATTTTCATCAAGAAGGCCGGCACCAACATCACAAAAGAAAACAGTTGAAGAGCCTGTGGATGATCCAGAGGAATGGCTGGCTCAAGAAAGTGCCAGAACAATCGCAGAATACCAAAAGAAATTAATAGCAAAGGCTCGGTTGGAATCGAGGAAAGCCCTGTCTTTCGATACTGAAGATGACTCTCAAGAGGGTGAACAACCTGCTGTTCGTCCTACAGCCAAACCCCGGCAGGCGGTACGTGGTGGAGAACGTGGTAAAAGTACTCACGTTCAGGACCACGTCAACCTGACTGGGAACCTGATGGCTATGAGTCTGAGAATGAGATCACTTCTGATCCCACTTATAAACCGAGAACAAAGTCTATAGCAAGTAATCAGACTAACCCAGATGACGATCTCAATAAGCCGTATCGTCCTAAGTCATTTGCAGAAACCGATAGTTACGTCCTTTAAAACTCGAGTCTTTTCTTGTGTACGAATCTCTATATGATTGTCACATCGTGAGTCCGATTACCGTTCGATCAACTTTATATCCTTTATCTGAGTCTTTTGCATGATCAGATATCTTATGGCCTTCCAGTTCCTCAATTCGGATGCCCAAAATTTCAAATGTACCGATTGTTATGTCCTTTAAAACTCGAGTCTTTTCTTGTGTACGAATCTCTATATGATTGTCGCATCGTGAGTCCGATTACCGTTCGATCAACTTCATATTCTTTATCTGAGTCTGTTGCATGATCAGATATCATATGGCGTTCCAGATCCTCAATTCGGATGCCCAAAACTTCAAATGTACCGATTGTTACGTCCTTTAAAACTCGAGTCTTTTCTTGTGTACAAATCTCTACGTCATTGTCGCATTGCTAGTCCGATTACTGTTCGATCAGCTTCATATCCTTTATCTGAGTCTGTTACATGATCAGATATCTTATGGCTTTCCCGTTCCTCAATTCGGATGCCCAAAACTTCAAATGCACCGATAGTTACGTCCTTTAAAACTCGAGTCTTTTCTTGCTTACGAATCTCTATATGATTGTCGCATCGTGAGTCCGATTACCGTTCGATCACATTCGTATCCTTTATCTGAGTCTGTTGCATGATCAGATATCTTATGGCCTTCCAGTTCCTCAATTCGGATGCCCAAAACTTCAAGTGTACCGATTATTACGTCCTTTAAAATTCGAGTCTTTCCTTGTGTACGAATCTCTATATGATTGTCGCATCGTGAGTTTGATTACTGTTCGATCACCTTCATATCCTTTATCTGAGTTTGTTGCATGATCAGATATCTTATGGCCTTCCAGTTCCTCAATTCGGATGCTTAAAACTTCAAATGTACCGGTAGTTACGTCCTTTAAAACTCGATTCTTTTCTTGTGTACGAATCTCTATATGATTATCGCAGTGTGAGTCTGATTACCGTTCGATCAGCTTCATATCCTTTATCTGAGTCTGTTGCATGATCAGATATCTTATGGCCTACCAGTTCCTCAATTCGGATGCCCAAAACTTCAAATGTACCGATTGTTACGTCTTTTAAAACTCGAGTCTTTTCTTTTGTACGAATCTCTATGTTATTGTCCCATCATGAGTCTGATTGCCGTTCGATCAACTTAATATCATTAATCTGAGTCTGTTGCATGATCAGATATCTTATGGCTTTCCCGTTCCTCAATTCGGATGCCCGAAACTTCAAATGCACCGATAGTTACGTCCTTTAAAACTCGAGTCTTTTCTTGTGTACGAATCTGTATATGATTGTCACATCGTGAGTCCTATTACCGTTCGATCACCTTCATATCCTTTATCTGATTCTGTTGCATGATCAGATATCTTATGGCCTACAAGTTCCTCAATTCGGATGCCCAAAACTTCAAATGTACCGATTGTTACGTCCTTTAAAACTCGAGTCTTTTCTTTTGTACGAATCTCTATGTGATTGTCCCATCGTGAGTCCGATTGCCATTCGATCAACTTAATATCCTTTATCTGAGTCTGTTGCATGATCAGATATCTTATGGCTTTCCCGTTCCTCAATTCGGATGCCCGAAACTTTAAATGCACTGATAGTTACGTCCTTTAAAATCGAGTCTTTTCTTGTGTACGAATCTCTATATGATTGTCGCATCGTGAGTCCGATTACCGTTCGATCACCTTTATATCCTTTATCTGAGTCTGTTGCATGATCAGATATCTTATGGCCTACCAGTTCCTCAATTCGGATGCCCAAAACTTTAAATGTACCGATTGTTCCGTCCTTTAAAACTCGAGTCTATTCTTTTGTACGAATCTCTATGTGATTGTCCCATCGTGAGTCCGATTGCCATTCGATCAACTTAATATCCTTTATCTGAGTCTGTTGCATGATCAGATATCTTATGGCTTTCCCGTTCCTCAATTCGGATGCCCGAAACTTTAAATGCACTGATAGTTACGTCCTTTAAAATCGAGTCTTTTCTTGTGTACGAATCTCTATATGATTGTCGCATCGTGAGTCCGATTACCGTTCGATCACCTTTATATCCTTTATCTGAGTCTGTTGCATGATCAGATATCTTATGGCCTACCAGTTCCTCAATTCGGATGCCCAAAACTTTAAATGTACCGATTGTTCCGTCCTTTAAAACTCGAGTCTTTTCTTTTGTACGAATCTCTATGTGATTGTCCCATCGTGAGTCCGATTACCGTTCGATCAACGTCATATCCTTTATCTGAGTCTGTTGCATGATCAGATATCATATGGCGTTCCAGATCCTCAATTCGGATGCCCAAAACTTCAAATGTACCGATTGTTACGTCCTTTAAAACTCGAGTCTTTTCTTGTGTACAAATCTCTACGTCATTGTCGCATTGTTAGTCCGATTACTGTTCGATCAGCTTCATATCCTTTATCTGAGTCTGTTACATGATCAGATATCTTGTGGCTTTCCCGTTCCTCAATTCGGATGCCCAAAACTTCAAATGCCCCGATAGTTACGTCCTTTAAAACTCGAGTCTTTTCTTGCTTACGAATCTCTATATGATTGTCGCATCGTGAGTCCGATTACCGTTCGATCACATTCGTATCCTTTATCTGAGTCTGTTGCATGATCAGATATCTTATGGCCTTCCAGTTCCTCAATTCGGATGCCCAAAACTTCAAGTGTACCGATTATTACGTCCTTTAAAATTCGAGTCTTTCCTTGTGTACGAATCTCTATATGATTATCGCAGTGTGAGTCCGATTACCGTTCGATCAGCTTCATATCCTTTATCTGAGTCTGTTGCATGATCAGATATCTTATGGCCTACCAGTTCCTCAATTCGGATGCCCAAAACTTCAAATGTACCGATTGTTACGTCTTTTAAAACTCGAGTCTTTTCTTTTGTACGAATCTCTATATGATTGTCGCATCGTGAGTCCGATTACCGTTCGATCACATTCGTATCCTTTATCTGAGTCTGTTGCATGATCAGATATCTTATGGCCTTCCAGTTCCTCAATTCGGATGCCCAAAACTTCAAGTGTACCGATTATTACGTCCTTTAAAATTCGAGTCTTTCCTTGTGTATGAATCTCTATATGATTATCGCAGTGTGAGTTCGATTACTGTTCGATCACCTTCAGATCCTTTATCTGAGTTTGTTGCATGATCAGATATCTTATGGCCTTCCAGTTCCTCAATTCGGATGCCCAAAACTTCAAATGTACCGGTAGTTACGTCCTTTAAAACTCGATTCTTTTCTTGTGTACGAATCTCTATATGATTATCGCAGTGTGAGTCCGATTACCGTTCGATCAGCTTCATATCCTTTATCTGAGTCTGTTGCATGATCAGATATCTTATGGCCTACCAGTTCCTCAATTCGGATGCCCAAAACATCAAATGTACCGATTGTTACGTCTTTTAAAACTCGAGTCTTTTCTTTTGTACGAATCTCTATGTTATTGTCCCATCATGAGTCTGATTGCCGTTCGATCAACTTAATATCATTAATCTGAGTCTGTTGCATGATCAGATATCTTATGGCTTTCCCGTTCCTCAATTCGGATGCCCGAAACTTCAAATGCACCGATAGTTACGTCCTTTAAAACTCGAGTCTTTTCTTGTGTACGAATCTGTATATGATTGTCGCATCGTGAGTTCGATTACTGTTCGATCACCTTCATATCCTTTATCTGAGTTTGTTGCATGATCAGATATCTTATGGCCTTCCAGTTCCTCAATTCGGATGCCCAAAACTTCAAATGTACCGGTAGTTACGTCCTTTAAAACTCGATTCTTTTCTTATGTACGAATCTCTATATGATTATCGCAGTGTGAGTCCGATTACCGTTCGATCAGCTTCATATCCTTTATCTGAGTCTGTTGCATGATCAGATATCTTATGGCCTACCAGTTCCTCAATTCGGATGCCCAAAACTTCAAATGTACCGATTGTTACGTCTTTAAAAACTCGAGTCTTTTCTTTTGTACGAATCTCTATGTTATTGTCCCATCATGAGTCTGATTGCCGTTCGATCAACTTAATATCATTAATCTGAGTCTGTTGCATGATCAGATATCTTATGGCTTTCCCGTTCCTCAATTCGGATGCCCGAAACTTCAAATGCACCGATAGTTACGTCCTTTAAAATTCGAGTCTTTCCTTGTGTACGAATCTCTATATGATTGTCGCATCGTGAGTTCGATTACTGTTCGATCACCTTCATATCCTTTATCTGAGTTTGTTGCATGATCAGATATCTTATGGCCTTCCAGTTCCTCAATTCGGATGCCCAAAACTTCAAATGTACCGGTAGTTACGTCCTTTAAAACTCGATTCTTTTCTTGTGTACGAATCTCTATATGATTATCGCAGTGTGAGTCCGATTACCGTTCGATCAGCTTCATATCCTTTATCTGAGTCTGTTGCATGATCAGATATCTTATGGCCTACCAGTTCCTCAATTCGGATGCCCAAAACTTCAAATGTACCGATTGTTACGTCTTTAAAAACTCGAGTCTTTTCTTTTGTACGAATCTCTATGTTATTGTCCCATCATGAGTCTGATTGCCGTTCGATCAACTTAATATCATTAATCTGAGTCTGTTGCATGATCAGATATCTTATGGCTTTCCCGTTCCTCAATTCGGATGCCCGAAACTTCAAATGCACCGATAGTTACGTCCTTTAAAACTCGAGTCTTTTCTTGTGTACGAATCTGTATATGATTGTCACATCGTGAGTCCTATTACCGTTCGATCACCTTCATATCCTTTATCTGATTCTGTTGCATGATCAGATATCTTATGGCCTACCAGTTCCTCAATTCGGATGCCCAAAACTTCAAATGTACCGATTGTTACGTCCTTTAAAACTCGAGTCTTTTCTTTTGTACGAATCTCTATGTGATTGTCCCATCGTGAGTCCGATTGCCATTCGATCAACTTAATATCCTTTATCTGAGTCTGTTGCATGATCAGATATCTTATGGCTTTCCCGTTCCTCAATTCGGATGCCCGAAACTTTAAATGCACTGATAGTTACGTCCTTTAAAATCGAGTCTTTTCTTGTGTACGAATCTCTATATGATTGTCGCATCGTGAGTCCGATTACCGTTCGATCACCTTTATATCCTTTATCTGAGTCTGTTGCATGATCAGATATCTTATGGCCTACCAGTTCCTCAATTCGGATGCCCAAAACTTTTAATGTACCGATTGTTCCGTCCTTTAAAACTCGAGTCTTTTCTTTTGTACGAATCTCTATGTGATTGTCCCATCGTGAGTCCGATTACCGTTCGATCAACGTCATATCCTTTATCTGAGTCTGTTGCATGATCAGATTTCTTATGGCGTTCCAGTACCTCAATTCGGATGCCCAAAACTTCAAATGCACTGATTGTTACGTCCTTTAAAACTCGAGTCTTTTCTTGTGTACGAATCTCTATATGATTGTAGCATCGTGAGTCCGATTACCGTTCGATAACCTTTATATCCTTTATCTGAGTCTGTTGCATGATCAGATATCTTATGGCCTACCAGTTCCTCAATTCGGATGCCCAAAACTTCAAATGTACCGATTGTTACGTCCTTTAAAACTGGAGTCTTTTCTTGTGTACAAATCTCTACGTCATTGTCACATTGTTAGTCTGATTACTGTTTGATCAGCTTCTTATCCTTTATCTGAGTCTGTTGCATGATCAGATATCTTATGGCTTTCCCGTTACTCAATTCGGATGCCCGAAACTTCAAATGCATCGATAGTTACGTCCTTTAAAACTCGAGTCTTTTCTTGTGTACGAATCTCTATATGATTGTCACATCGTGAGTCCGATTACCGTTCGATCAACTTCATATCCTTTATCTGAGTATGTTGCATGATCAGATATCTTATGGCTTTCTAGTTCCTCAATTCGGATGCCCAAAACTTCAAATGTACCGATTGTTACGTCCTTTAAAACTCGAGTCTTTTCTTGTGTACAAATCTCTACGTCATTGTCGCATTGTTAGTCCGATTACTGTTCTATCAGCTTCATATCCTTTATCTGAGTCTGTTACATGATCAGATATCTTACGGCTTTCCCGTTCCTCAATTCGGATGCCCAAAACTTCAATTGCACCGATAGTTACGTCGTTTAAAACTCGAGTCTTTTCTTGCTTACGAATCTCTATATGATTGTCGCATCGTGAGTCCGATTACCGTTCGATCACATTCATATCCTTTATCTGAGTCTGTTGCATGATCAGATATCTTATGGCCTTCCAGTTCCTCAATTCGGATGCCCAAAACTTCAATTGCACCGATAGTTACGTCGTTTAAAACTCGAGTCTTTTCTTGCTTACGAATCTCTATATGATTGTCGCATCGTGAGTCCGATTACCGTTCGATCAGCTTCATATCCTTTATCTGAGTCTGTTGCATGATCAGATATCTTATGGCCAACCAGTTCCTCAATTCGGATGCCCAAAACTTCAAATGTACTGATTGTTATGTCTTTTAAAACTCGAGTGTTTTATTTTGTACGAATCTCTATGTTATTGTCCCATCGTGAGTCTGATTGCCTTTCGATCAACTTAATATCATTTATCTGAGTCTGTTGCATGATCAGATATCTTATGGCTATCCGTTCCTCAATTCGGATGCCCGAAACTTCAAATGCACCGATAGTTACGTCCTTTAAAACTCGAGTCTTTTCTTGTGTACGAATCTCTATATGATTGTCACATCGTGAGTCCTATTACCATTCGATCACCTTCATATCCTTTATCTGATTCTGTTGCATGATCAGATATCTTATGGCCTACCAGTTCCTCAATTCGGATGCCCAAAACTTCAAATGTACCGATTGTTACGTCCTTTAAAACTCGAGTCTTTTCTTTTGTACGAATCTCTATGTGATTGTCCCTTCGTGAGTCCGATTGCCATTCGATCAACTTAAGATCCTTTATCTGTGTCTGTTGCATGATCAGATATCTTATGGCCTTCTCATTCCTCAATTCGGATGCCCGAAACTACAAATGCACCGATAGTTACGTCCTTTAAAACTCGAGTCTTTTGTTGTGTACGAATCTCTATGTGATTGTCGCATCGTGAGTCCTATTACCTTTCGATTAGCTTCATATCCTTTATCTGAGTCTGTTGCATGATCAGATATCTTATGGCTTTCCCGTTCTTCAATTCGGATGCCCGAAACTTCAAATGCACCGATAGTTACGTCCTTTAAAACTCGAGTCTTTTCTTGTGTACGAATCTCTATACGATTGTCGCATCGTGAGTCCGATTACCGTTCGATCACCTTCATATCCTTTATCTGAGTTTGTTGCATGATCAGATATCTTATGGCCTTTCAGTTCCTCAATTCGGATGCCCAGAACTTCAAATGTACCGATAGTTACATCCTTTAAAACTCGATTCTTTTCTTGTGTACAAATCTCTATATGATTGTCGCATTGTGAGTCCGATTACCGTCCGATCACCTTCATATCCTTTATCTGAGTCTGATGCATGATCAGATATCTTATGGCCTACCAGGTCCTCAATTCGGATGCCCAAAACTTCAAATGTACCGATTGTTACGTCCTTTAAAACTCGAGTCTTTTCTTGTGTACGAATCTCTACGTCATTGTCGCATTGTTAGTCCGATTACCGTTCGATCAACTTCATACCCTTTATCTGAGTCTGTTGCATGATCAGATATCTTATGGCTTTCCCGTTCCTCAATTCGGATGCCCGAAACTTCAAATGCACCGATAGTTACGTCCTTTAAAACTCGAGTCTTTTCTTGTGTACGAATCTCTATATGATTGTCACATCGTGAGTCCGATTATCGTTCGTTCACCTTCATATCCTTTATCTGATTCTGTTGCATGATCAGATATCTTATGGCCTACCAGTTCCTCAATTCGGATGCCCAAAACTTTAAATGTACCGATTGTTACGTCCTTAAAAACTCGAGTCTTTTCTTTAGTACGAATCTCTATGTGATTGTCCCATCGTGAGTCCGATTGCCATTCGATCAACTTAATATCCTTTATCTGAGTCTGTTGCATGATCAGATATCTTATGGCCTTCTCATTCCTCAATTCGGATGCCCGAAACTTCAAATGCACCGATAGTTACGTCCTTTAAAACTCGAGTCTTTTGTTGTGTACGAATCTCTATGTGATTGTCGCATCGTGAGTCCGATTACCTTTCGATCAGCTTCATATCCTTTATCTGAGTCTGTTGCATGATCAGATATCTTATGGCTTTCCCGTTCCTCAATTTGGATGCCCGAAACTTCAAATGCACCGAGAGTTACGTTCTTTAAAACTCGAGTCCTTTCTTGTGTACAAATCTCTATGTCATTGTCGCATTGTTAGTCCAATTACCGTTCAATCAGCTTCATATCCTTTATCTGAGTCTGTTGCATGATCAGATATCTTATGGCTTTCCCGTTCCTCAATTCGGATGCCCGAAAGTTCAAATGCACCGATAGTTACGTCCTTTAAAACTCGAGTCTTTTCTTATGTACGAATCTCTATATGATTGTCGCATTGTGAGTCTGATTACCATCCGGTCACCTTCATATCCTCTATCTGAGTCTGTTGCATGATCAGATATCTTATGGCCTTCCAGTTCCTCAATTCGGATACCCAAAACTTCAAATGTACCGATTGTTACGTCCTTTAAAACTAGAGTCTTTTCTTGTGTACAAATCTCTACGTCATTGTCGCATTGTTAGTCCGATTAACATTCGATCAACTTCATACCCTTTATCTGTGTCTGTTGCATGATCAGATATCTTATGGCTTTCCCGTTCCTCAATTCGGATGCCCGAAACTTCAAATGCACCGATAGTTACGTCCTTTAAAACTCGAGTCTTTTCTTATGTACGAATCTCTATATGATTGTCGCATCGTGAGTCCGATTACCGTTCGATCACCTTCATATCCTCTATCTGAGTCTGTTGCATGATCAGATATCTTATGGCCTTCCAGTTCCTCAATTCGGATGCCCAAAACTTCAAATGTACCGATTGTTACGTCCTTTAAAACTTGAGTCTTTTCTTGTGTACAAATCTCTACGTCATTGTCGCATTGTTAGTCCGATTACCGATCGATCAGCTTCATATCCTTTATCTGAGTATGTTGCTTGATCAGATATCTTATGGCTTTCCCGTTCCTCAATTCGGATGCCCGAAACTTCAAATGCACCGATAGTTACGTTCTTTAAAACTCGAGTCTTTTCTTGTGTACAAATCTCTATGTCATTGTCGCATTGTTAGTCCAATTACCGTTCAATCATCTTCATATCCTTTATCTGAGTCTGTTGCATGATCAGATATCTTATGGCTTTCCCGTTCCTCAATTCGGATGCCCGAAACTTCAAATGCACCGATAGTTACGTCCTTTAAAACTCGAGTCTTTTCTTATGTACGAATCTCTATATGATTGTCGCATTGTGAGTCTGATTACCATCCGGTCACATTCATATCCTCTATCTGAGTCTGTTGCATGATCAGATATCTTATGGCCTTCCAGTTCCTCAATTCGGATACCCAAAACTTCAAATGTACCGATTGTTACGTCCTTTAAAACTCGAGTCTTTTCTTGTGCACAAATCTCTACGTCATTGTCGCATTGTTAGTCCGATTAACATTCGATCAACTTCATACCCTTTATCTGTGTCTGTTGCATGATCAGATATCTTATGGCTTTCCCGTTCCTCAATTCGGATGCCCGAAACTTCAAATGCACCGATAGTTACGTCCTTTAAAACTCGAGTCTTTTCTTATGTACGAATCTCTATATGATTGTCGCATCGTGAGTCCGATTACCGTTCGATCACCTTCATATCCTCTATCTGAGTCTGTTGCATGATCAGATATCTTATGGCCTTCTCATTCCTCAATTCGGATGCCCGAAACTACAAATGCACCGATAGTTACGTCCTTTAAAACTCGAGTCTTTTGTTGTGTACGAATCTCTATGTGATTGTCGCATCGTGAGTCCTATTACCTTTCGATTAGCTTCATATCCTTTATCTGAGTCTGTTGCATGATCAGATATCTTATGGCTTTCCCGTTCTTCAATTCGGATGCCCGAAACTTCAAATTCACCGATAGTTACGTCCTTTAAAACTCGAGTCTTTTCTTGTGTACGAATCTCTATACGATTGTCGCATCGTGAGTCCGATTACCGTTCGATCACCTTCATATCCTTTATCTGAGTTTGTTGCATGATCAGATATCTTATGGCCTTTCAGTTCCTCAATTCGGATGCCCAAAACTTCAAATGTACCGATAGTTACATCCTTTAAAACTCGATTCTTGTGTACAAATCTCTATATGATTGTCGCATTGTTAGTCCGATTACCGTTCGATCAGCTTCATATCCTTTATCTGAGTCTGTTGCATGATCAGATATCTTATGGCTTTCCCGTTCCTCAATTCGGATGCCCGAAACTTCAAATGCACCGATAGTTACGTCCTATAAAACTCGAGTCTTTTCTTGTGTACGAATCTCTATATGATTGTCGCATCGTGAGTCCGATTACCGTCCGATCACCTTCATATCCTTTATCTGAGTCTGATGCATGATCAGATATCTTATGGCCTACCATGTCCTCAATTCGGATGCCCAAAACTTCAAATGTACCGATTGTTACGTCCTTTAAAACTCGAGTCTTTTCTTGTGTAAGAATCTCTACGTCATTGTCGCATTGTTAGTCCGATTACCGTTCGATCAACTTCATACCCTTTATCTGAGTCTGTTGCATGATCAGATATCTTATGGCTTTCCCGTTCCTCAATTCGGATGCCCGAAACTTCAAATGCACCGATAGTTACGTCCTTTAAAACTCGAGTCTTTTCTTGTGTACGAATCTCTATATGATTGTCACATCGTGAGTCCGATTACCGTTCGTTCACCTTCATATCCTTTATCTGATTCTGTTGCATGATCAGATATCTTATGGCCTACCAGTTCCTCAATTCGGATGCCCAAAACTTTAAATGTACCGATTGTTACGTCCTTAAAAACTCGAGTCTTTTCTTTTGTACGAATCTCTAAGTGATTGTCCCATCGTGAGTCCGATTGCCATTCGATCAACTTAATATCCTTTATCTGAGTCTGTTGCATGATCAGATATCTTATGGCCTTCTCATTCCTCAATTCGGATGCCCGAAACTTCAAATGCACCGATAGTTACGTCCTATAAAACTCGAGTCTTTTGTTGTGTACGAATCTCTATGTGATTGTCGCATCATGAGTCCGATTACCTTTCGATCAGCTTCATATCCTTTATCTGAGTCTGTTGCATGATCAGATATCTTATGGCTTTCCCGTTCCTCAATTCGGATGCCCGAAACTTCAAATGCACCGATAGTTACGTTCTTTAAAACTCGAGTCTTTTCTTGTGTACAAATCTCTATGTCATTGTCGCATTGTTAGTCCAATTACCGTTCAATCAGCTTCATATCCTTTATCTGAGTCTGTTGCATGATCAGATATCTTATGGCTTTCCCGTTCCTCAATTCGGATGCCCGAAAGTTCAAATGCACCGATAGTTACGTCCTTTAAAACTCGAGTCTTTTCTTATGTACGAATCTCTATATGATTGTCGCATCGTGAGTCCGATTACCGTTCGATCACCTTCATATCCTCTATCTGAGTCTGTTGCATGATCAGATATCTTATGGCCTTCTCATTCCTCAATTCGGATGCCCGAAACTACAAATGCACCGATAGTTACGTCCTTTAAAACTCGAGTCTTTTGTTGTGTACGAATCTCTATGTGATTGTCGCATCGTGAGTCCTATTACCTTTCGATTAGCTTCATATCCTTTATCTGAGTCTGTTGCATGATCAGATATCTTATGGCTTTCCCGTTCTTCAATTCGGATGCCCGAAACTTCAAATGCACCGATAGTTACGTCCTTTAAAACTCGAGTCTTTTCTTGTGTACGAATCTCTATACGATTGTCGCATCGTGAGTCCGATTACCGTTCGATCACCTTCATATCCTTTATCTGAGTTTGTTGCATGATCAGATATCTTATGGCCTTTGAGTTCCTCAATTCGGATGCCCAAAACTTCAAATGTACCGATAGTTACATCCTTTAAAACTCGATTCTTTTCTTGTGTACAAATCTCTATATGATTGTCGCATTGTTAGTCCGATTACCGTTCGATCAGCTTCATATCCTTTTTTTTTTTTTTTTGATAAAGGAGACATTGCTCCGGTAAATTTCATTAATAATAAAAATATTTACAAACAGACCGGGCCAAGATCTTTACAAAAAACACTAACTAGAAGCTAGATCAAGGCCCACCACAAAACAACACTAAAACAACCATACATCAAACAAAACACAGCCCATTAACCATACTCAAAACTATCGGGCCATCTAACTAACCTTTCAAAGCCCAACCCAATACAAGACCCAACTAACAAATCAAATAAAATAGACCATAACCAGCAACAGACAAGTCTTCTGCCTGATAACTTGCTTCCCTGTTCTGCAATCTTCCATACAATACTTGTACAAATCTTTAAATCCTTCACATCTTCCAGCTTCACCATCTGTCTTCTACCAGCTAACTTGAAACTTTGACTACAATCCTGAGAAATAATGCTACCCCTGCTATACCATTCAGCTAGCTTCCCAACCCAATTACCAAAAACCCAATCAAAAAACTGACTAACAACTAAATATCTAACCACCAGCTCTGACTGAATATGCTTCCATCTTTTAGCTGTTAACACTTCACTTCCAACCGATGCACTTGAATCTCTACCATACATACAGGTCTTCAACATACCTTTACAGCAGCAGCAGACACTCCATACGTATAAGCTGATAAGAACAAACCAGCAGCCTTCAAACAGTCCCAACCCATTCCCCATAACAACCATTTCAACACAGTTCAAATGATAAACCATATCACCCAACCCATTTATAACCACATCCCATAACAGACCAGAAAACACAGACTCAAAACCTAATCTAAAATCAAGAAACAGGTTAAGAAAAGAAATCATAAAATAATAGGTTCCCCATCTTTGCTTGGTACTAGAAAATATAAAACACTTTGGGGTGGAGATCAATGTCCTAATAGCAAAGATGGTGTCCATCCTTATCTCTCCAAGTGTACTGCTCCCCTTGAGCTCAATATATCCTAACCACCAATTATACAACGCAGAACCAGGCTTAGTTCCAAAGATGGAAACAGAACCCAGCAGAAGAAACTCACACAACTCCATACCAAGAATTGAATAGAAACAAAAGGAAGGCTTAACAGCCCAGATCTCTACCCAAACGCTTTTAGTACTCCTTATTCCTGCAAGTTCCCATATATTAAACCCAGACCCACCCTTAGGCAAAAGCCTAAAAGACTCAAAAGACACAAACATCAACTGAATCAGGCTCAACAAAGTCCGAAGACTGTAACAGGCTTCTAACCAGTGACAGGTACTAAAAAGTAAAAATTTAGGGGTGGAAAATAATGTCCTAACATCACTGGTTAGATCCATCCTTATCACTCCAGGGTGCAAGCTTACTCCAAGCTTAATTAATCCTAAACCTCCATACAAATCCGCAGAACTGAACTTACCTTTAAAGAGCAAAGATAAGTCCAGCAGAATATTTTCAAAATTAAAAGATAAAAATAAAAAATAAGTAGAACAAAGAAACCAGTTTTGAAAATAAACAGGAAGCTTCAAAAGCCAGATCTCTACCCAAGCACTATTTGTACACCAGATTACTGCAAGTTCCCAAAGGTAAAAGCCCACCCATCCCTTAGGCAAAAGCCTAAATAAACAGACAGACCCTGACACACAAAGAAACAAACTTACACACAAGCAGAATTCCCAGACAGACCAAGACTCAAACTCACCCAAAATGACCCAGACAGACCAAGGCACTAACATACCCCTTCTGACCCATCCAGACCAAACCACTACCAGACCCAAGATGACCCATACAGAATAAGACTTACACACAAGCAGAGTTCTCATCCTTTGATGACATCTAAGGAAAAAAAGACTCAAAAACCACTGACCAGATCCTAAATCAAAGGATAAGACCAACCTTATCACTCCATGAACCAGGCTTCCTCCCAGCCTTGACACTCCTATCCTCCGAACAAAATGCGCATGGCTAAGTCCTTTCTTCCAAAAAGAAGGGGAGCTCAGCAGATGACAAAAATGACACCACCAAAACACACTCCAGGAATCAAAACTCAGAAGCCAAAAAGGCCAAGAATCTACCCCATAATTACCCAGACACCAGAGAACAGCAAGTTCCCCCAACCCCAAATAAAGACCCAACCCAAAGAAATATTTAGTAATATTATTATTATTATTAAAAATATTATTATCATTATATATATTATTATTATACTTACTATTATTACTATATATAAATGAGATAAAAAACACCCCTCCATCTCCAAAAACACTAGCAGTACCATACCATCCCATCTTACCCATCCACACATTCTTCCACTTCTCCTTATAACTACCACAAGTGTCTTTAACAATCATCATTTGGACACATAAAACCCCAGGCAGCAGCAGCCAGCTGCACCTGCACAGAATTCTTCAAATTCAAACTTGCCATTCTCATCTTAACAACATCCTGAATCTGTTGCCCAAGGATCTTAGCACTCCTTCTAGAATTGCTAAACAATCTATTGTTTCTCTCCTGCCAAATTAAATAAACAGCAGCAGACAGACAAAGTCTTTGAATAATGTTCCACACAGACTTATTCACCACCCTTCCCTCTATAAACTGCACAATAGCATCCCACTGATCAGGAATATCACCAAATTTTGCTAACACCTTTAATCTCCTCCATATGGCATGAGAAAACTCACACCTAAAAAACAGGTGCTCATGACTATCAGGACAAGTACCACACAAACTGCATTTCAAAACACCATTATATCCCCATTGTAACATCCTATCTTGTGTTGGAAGTCTATACTTAAAAGCTAACCAAGTAATAAATGCATGTCTTGGAATTGATTGACTAAACCACACAGATCTACACCACTTAACCTCACTGCCCCCTTTAACCAAATCCTCATAAGCCACCTTTGTAGAAAATGGCACCTTCACACCATCATTTCTTTTCCACCAATACCTATCCCTAGTCATAGGACACAACAAGGGCACCTCAGTCTGAATCAGCCAAGGATACTTACTACCCCACTCCTCAGGAAAACACCAACTTCCATTACTTACCAAATCAGCCAACTTACCCCTCAGATTAAACCCAGCATTCCTAATATCTCTTCTATCTATAACATTGATCAAAGGACCTTTACTATGCCAGCTATCAAACCATGCACTAATTAATCTACCATTCCCAACCCTTGCAACACAATGAGGCCTAATAATACCCCTACACCCCAGAATTTGCTTCCAGCTCCAAGAATCAGAATTAGTTTCTCCCACATCCCAAAAATTACATCCCTGCAATCTATGTAACCTAATCCATTCAACCCAAACAGAATCTTTATTATTCAACACATTCCAAATATGTTTAGACATTAAAGCAACATTTCTTTCCTTAAGAGAAGCAATTCCCAACCCACCTTGAGATTTCTTAAGACACAAATCATCCCAACTAACCCTGGCATATCCCTTCTTTAAATCACCTTGACTCCACAGAAAACCTCTACAAATCCTTTCCACATCATCATTTAAATTAACAGGCAAGATAAACAATGATGACCAATACACAGTAAGAGAGGATAAAACAGATTTAATCAACTGCAGCCTCCCAGCAAAAGAAAGGAACTTATTCCTCCAATCATTGACCCTGCTCTTAACCTTATCAAGAAGAATAGAACAGTCCTTCTGATATAACCTCCTAGAAGCAAGAGGAATACCCAAGTATTTCAAAGGAAAGCTTCCCACTTTAAAAGGCACAATACTCAAGATATTCTCCTGAATTTCAGGCTTCACATTCCCAAAAATAATTTCACTTTTCTGCATATTAGGCTTTAACCCAGACATACTACCAAACTCATCCAAAGCAGCCTTCAAAATACTAATAGACTCACAATCCTGACTACTAAAAACTATCAAATCATCAGCAAAACATAAATGGGTCAACTTCATCTCTTCACACTTCCAATGATACACAAAACTATCAGCCTCCCTAATCCTTCTTATGAATACTAAATTAAGAACCTCCATAACTAAGGTGAATAAGTAAGGAGACATAGGATCCCCTTGCCTTAACCCTTTCTCCCCCTTGAAAAAACCATAAAGATCCCCATTTAGACTGATAGAATAAGATACAGAAGTAACACATTCCATCACCCACCCAATAAACTTCTCATGAAATCCAAAACCAACTAAACATTGATGGAGAAAGGCATGATCAACAGAATCGTAAGCCTTCTGCAAATCTATTTTCATAGCAACTCTAGAATGACCCCTCACCCAATCATACCCTTTAACTAACTCTTGAGATAACAAAATATTATCACTAATAAGCCTCCCCGGAACAAAAGCACTCTGTGACTTATCAACAACCTGCTCTAAATAACCCATCATCCTATTACAGATCACTTTACTAATGCACTTGTAAAGGACATTACAACATGCAATAGGTCTAAATTCACTAACAAGGTTAGGAACCTTAACTTTAGGGATTAAAGAGAGGACAGTAGCATTAAGTTGCTTTAACAGCCTTCCATTATGAAAAAATTCTTGAACAGCAATGCAAACTTCATCCCCCACAACATTCCAAGCAGCTTTAAAGAATTTTGCAGAATAGCCATCAGGCCCAGGAGCCTTATTGTCATCAATCTGAAACATAGCAGCCTTGATCTCCTCCTTAGAAACATCTCTAACCATATAATCAGCATCATACACATTTATCTTCTTTAAAAATAAGCTATCAACATCACCAATAGGATCCACAGAATCCTTTTTCCCCATCATACTCATATAGTAACTGACAAAAGCACTACCCAGAGAATTCTCATCATAACAGGTACCATCCAACCCACTAATTTGAACCACCCTATTCATAGCCTGCCTCTGCTTAACAGAATGATAAAAATACTTGTTATTTTGATCCCCTACACATAACCAGTGGACCTTAGACTTCTGTTTAAGAAAAGCCTCCTCATCAGCACAAGCTTCATTGTAAGCTTTAATATAAACTGCTTCTTCCTCTCTCAGAGACACATTCCCAGAATCCTCAACCACTTCCTTCTGAATTTTCTCAAGTTCAGACTTCAAAAACTCAACCTTTTCAAAGTAATTACCCATACTATAGTTAAGTTTCCTGAATGGTTTCTTCAAGCTTTTCAGCTTAGTCACCACCTGAAACATTCTACAACCCCTAACATTAATCCCCCAACCATTCTTAACAATACCTTCAAATTCTGGCTTATCAGCCAAATGATTCCAGAACTTAAAAGGTTTGGGATCCCTATACCCATTCTCCAGAGGACAAGTAACAAAGACAGGAGAATGATCAGAACTATAGAAAGGAAGAAATTTAGCAAACAAACCAGGAAACAGAACACCCATTTTCTCATTAACCATAGCCCTATCTAACTTTTCAAGAATGCCATCAGTTTTCCCAGGCTTTTGGTTCCAAGTAAAATGAAATCCAGTACTAGCAAGATCAGAAACCTTTAAACAATCAACACAGTTTTTAAACTCATCCATCCCATAAACAGGAACAGAACCCTCTATATTCTTATCCCCTGGCTCCAAAATTATGTTGAAATCTCCCAAAACCACCCAAGGATTGTCCCCAATAAACCTAGAATGATTCTTTAGACTACCCCATAACTCCCTTCTGCCAGGAACATTAGTAACACCATATACAAAAGAACAAAAAAACCTCTCCCCCTCCTTAAAAGGACAAACTAAACAGTGCATCACTTGAGATGTCATGGATAAAACAAAAACATCCATAACCTTTGGGTCCCAACCAACCAAAATTCTAGCCCAACTAGGACAAAATTCTATATTAGAAACCCATTCCCACCTACTCATAACCCCTTTACCAGCATCAAGAATTTCACCAGGACTAACTCTAGTTTCCAAAAAACCACACAACTTAATACCATTATCCACAACAATTCTCCCTATCTGTCTTTGTTTAGAGGTAGTTGACATACCCCTAACATTCCAAGCAAGAAGATTAATCTTCATTTATAACAGTAGAACAACCCACAGGGCCCTGCAGACCAGAGGAACCCTCACCCACACCACTACTAGAACCCCCATCACACTTCATAAATTCAGCATTCTCCTCAATATCAGAATGGACTTCAGCTTCCTTCATTAATTTATCAAACATAAGAATATCCCATTGTTCAAAGAATAACTTAACTTGACCAATGTTCCATTTCCTCATAATATCATTAGAAGGACAGATTTTATTAAGAATATAATGAGATACTTCATTAAACTGATCATCAGACATCCTAAAATACCCAGACTTAGTATTAACCTTAGTATCTATCTTAAAATCCCCACCATTCCCTCCACTATTCTTACTACTAGATTCTCCTACACCAGACGACCCTACACCAGCTGAATTCCTCTCCACATTAGTCACCCCTTCAATCTCCTTACCTTTCCTACTACCCCCACCATTCTTCACCTCAGAAGTCTTCTTCACCTCATTCTCACCCTCCACTTCTTTAATCACCACACCATTAGCCCTCCTAACAGAACCACTAACTCCCTCCTTTTTTTCACTCTGCTTCCTATCCATAGACCCCTCTCCTATCCTAACCTCCACATTATCCCCCTCTAAATCACCCAAAACTTCAAACCTATTAGATTGCTCACCCTTCTTTCTTCCATCTTCCCCATTCTGTTTCTTACCTTGCACCTGCCTATACACTTGAGTATTTCTACCCTGAAAACCACCTCTACCATTAAAACCACCCCTTCCCTGCCCATTTCTCCTAGACCCATTAAACCTAACACCATCATTCCTAACCTCACCATTCCTCAAACCCCTACCTTGATCACCTCCATTAGATCCACCTCCTTGACCATTAACAGTTCTACCCTCAGACCCCTCCCCTTTCTCCCCTTTCTTATTTCTACCCACATTAATAAAACCATCAGACCTTACCCCAGAAACAGGATAATCCTGATTAGTACCCAGATTAATATCCTTCACCAACAAATGAGCCCTCTCCTCCATTTCTTTCACTGTCAGAACTCTGGACCTACAACCTTCAAAGTCATGCCCAAAAACCTTACACACAGAACATTTCTTTATAAAAATCTCATAAGTAACCCTTACATCACTAAAGAACCCAGGTTTACCATCATCAGGAGGATACCAAGCCTTCACAAACTCAGGTAAAATCTTCTCAGCTTTTACCTCAACAAGGACTCTAGCAAAGCAAGCAGGCCCTTCCTTCTTTTGGCATCTCTCACTAGTAATTCTATCAAACATTAGAGGATTGCCCACACAACTCATCATACTACAAATACTCTCATTATTCCACAATTCCTTAGGAAGATTAGGAATAGTAACCCACATAGGAATAACATTAGGCTCAACTTTCTCCAGACAAATACCCACCTCCCATTTCTTCAGACATAAAGGAACATTGTTAACTAACCATGGACCTTTCTCCATAGCATTATACATTCCCTCATCATTCTTAAACTTACAAAAGAAAATACCATTATTATTTGAAGAAATCTCCACTAAACCAAACCTCTTCCACATCCTTAACAGGTGGAATCTCACCATACCAATAGCCAAATCCCTCCCAATGAAATACCCATACAAATACTTGCTATACACTTTCTTAGCCTCAGCAATCTTCTCAGGATTAATAACTGCAACCTCCTCTCCATTTTCTAAGACTTTTGGTGGATAAAATTGAACTTTCTCCACCAAAACATCACTACTTTCACCAACAGTAGCAGCAGCATAAGACTTAACATCTTTGTCAGGACCCTCACCCTTAGCCACAGGTTTGCCTAACACAGCCCCATTACCCCTCTTAGCATTAAACACCACATTATCCTTAACAACCACAGAACCCAACACAGACTTTTTAGGAAGAGGTGGAAGCTTTTGAATTGCAACCACATCATCCTTAGTGATACAATAGGGGCTCATACTTCTAGACTTTTCAACTATTAACTTCCTCATAGGAACCCTCCTAATGCCTTTAACACCCTTACCTATCTTACCTCCACCCCCTTTAACATCCTGTCCCTCTTGTTTATCCACAACCACATCCATTTCAGCACTCTCCTCCACCCTGTTAATCTTCATTTCACCTGAGCTCATACCCTCCCCCTTCTTGATCACACTAACTTCAACCTTCTTCTTAACATCAGTTTTGGGCAAAGGAAAACCAGGACAGAAATCCATCTTCTCAATAGGCTTCTCATAATTAAACTTAATCATCTCTAGTCCATTCAAGAAAGCATCACACCCTTTCTTTTTAACCACAATAACAGGCTTAGTCCCACAATTCTTATCCCCCCTATTATCTTTAACATTAACAGATTCCATACCCTGACCACTACCCATAACCTCATCAGCATTCATAGAAACATCACTCTTAATAGCCTTCCTTGGAGGAACTAACACCATAGGCTTTTTAGCCAAAACAGCTAACAAATCAGCGGCAGAACAGTTATCAGGCAACACTTCCAGCTCATCCCCCTTCACACAGTAACCCTCATACTTTGAACCCCCAATATCAGTCTTGCCAATCTTCACTTTCACTCCCTCATTTCTAACAGAATGCTTCTTCCTCTTACTTAACAATACCAGATTCTCACTGCCCATAGCATTAAAAACATTAACAATAGGGGAAACTTGAGGAAAACTCACCTTCCTAACTCTTACAGCATCACATACTTCCCTTTTACTAGCTAAAAACCTAGCCAAAGCTTCCAACATAGACTTGTTCTGACCCTCAACCTCCATCTTAGTCTCACCAACACAACTACTCTTCTGTCCATCCACACAGACCACCCCTGACACCTTCAAAGGCTTACCAGCAGCATCACACTTTTGAGCTAATAAAAACAACTCATTCATATCTTCATTCAATAACCTAGACCTCCAATTCTCCCCTAACAAATTACGAAGGTAATTAACATGAACCTCAGACAATTCAGGAGCATCAAACATACCTTTAACCCAGTTTAACGAATCAGAAGATTGGCTATTATCCTCCACCTCCATCGCTGTCTTCTGAAACCAGGAAGAGTCTGAACCAACCTCCTTCATCCAATTATCCCCAAACATACCCTTCAAATACTCCAAATCACCCCCAGTCAGCTCACACGACTCAACCTTATCCCCAATCATCCTACTCAAGCAAAACTTACCTTCACTCACCTGCTTCAGATCCATACTATAACCCATAACCTCAGATAAATCCGGAGGAACCGCCGGAAGAGGCTCCGGCAACCCAACCCTAGCTGGAGAACCCATACTCGCGCACTGTGAAGATTCCACCACCTTCGAAGATGATGGAACAGTGAAACACGAATGAAGAAAGAAGAACAGAGAAGAAATTAGGGTTAGAAAAGAAGCGGGAAAAGAAAACTGGAGAAGAAACCCCTGAATCGCCTAAATCGCCCAAATCAGAGAGAAAACCCTAGCTTCGTAGCTTCATATCCTTTATTTGAGTCTGTTGGATGATCAGATATCTTATGGCCTCTCAGTTCCTCAATTCGGAAGCCCGAAACTTCAAATGCACCGATAGTTACGTCCTTTAAAACTCGAGTATTTTCTTGTGTACGAATCTCTATATGATTGTCGCATCGTGAGTCCTATTACCGTTCGATCACCTTCATATCCTTTATCTGAGTCTGTTGCATGATCAGATATTTCATGGCCGTCAAGTTCCTCAATTCGGGTGCCCGAAACTTCAAATGTATCGATAGTTACGTCCTTTAAAACTGGATTCTTTTCTCGTGTATGAATCTCTACGTCATTGTCGCATTGTTAGTCCGATTTCCGTTCGATCACCTTCATATCTTTTATCTGAGTCTGTTGCATGATCAGATATCTTATGGCCTTCCAGTTCCTCAATTCGGATGCCCGAAACTTCAAATGCACCGATAGTTACGTCCTTTAAAACTCGAGTCTTTTCTTGTGTACGAATCTCTATATGATTGTCGCATCGTAAGTCCGATTACCGTTCCATCACCTTCATATCCTTTATCTGAGTTTGTTGCATGATCAGATATCTTATGGCCTTCCCGTTCCTCAATTCGGGTGCCTGAAACTTCAAATGTACCGATAGTTACGTCCTTTAACACTCGATTCTTTTCTTGTGTACGAATCTCTATATGATTGTCGCATCGTGAGTCCGATTACCGTTCGATCAACTTCATATCCTTTATCTGAGTCTGTCGCATGATCAGATATCTTATGGCCTTCCAGTTCCTCAATTCGGGTGCCCGAAACTTCAAATGTATCGATAGTTACGTCCTTTAAAACTCGATTCTTTTCTCATGTACGAATCTCTACGCCATTGTCGCATTGTTAGTCCGATTACCGTTCGATCACCTTCATATCCTTTATCTGAGTCTGTTGCATTATCAGATATCTTATGGCCTTCCCGTTCCTCAATTCGGATGCTCGAAACTTCAAATGCACCGATAGTTACGTCCTTTAGAACTCGAGTCTTTTCTTGTGTACGAATCTCTATATGATTGTCGCATCGTGAGTCCGATTACCGTTCGATCACCTTCATATCCTTTATCTGAGTCTGTTGCATGATCAGATATCCTATGGCCTTCCAGTTCCTCAGTTCGGGTGCCCGAAACTTCAAATGTATCGATAGTTACGTCCTTTAAAACTCGATTCTTTTCTCGTGTACGAATCTCTACGTCATTATCGCATTGTTAGTCCGATTACCATTCGATCACCTTCATATCCTTTATTTGAGTCTGTTGCATGATCAGATATCTTATGGCCTTCTAGTTCCTAAATTCGGATTCCCAAAACTTCAAATGTACCGATAGTTACATCCTTTAAAACTCGAGTATTTTCTTGTGTACGAATCTCTATATGATTGTCGCATCGTGAGTCCGATTACCGTTCGATCACCTTCATATCCTTTATCTGAGTCTGTTGCATGATCAGATATTTCATGGCCTTCAAGTTCCTCAATTCGGGTGCCCGAAACTTCAAATGTATCGATAGTTTTTTTTTTTTTTAGAAAAGAGGCAAAGCCCCGGCAAACATTTATTAATATTTAAAAAAAGTACAAAACAAGGACTAACCCCGACCCGGGACATAAACCCAAGGTCTAAGTTTAGCCCAACAAAAAACAAAACATAGAACAAACACGGGCCAACCTATACATCTTTTACTAAGCCCAAAATCAGAAATATTAAAAGACCAACATAAGCCCATTACAAAAAACCAAAATAAACCTATCCTATAACCAGGCCAAACAGTAGCCCAATACTCCCAAAGCCCAAAGGGCCCCTTCACACCAGCCTGCCTCCACAGCCCACGCCACAAATCAAATGCAGTCCACTTGATGGTAACCTGAACAAAAGCTTCAACCATGTCAGCCCACCAACCATCCCACTGCTGGTCCACAATTATAACCCATCTCAATCCTACTAACACACCGCTGCTAGTCCAGCATTCTAACCCAACCCATATCCAGATCTGAATTCCCACCACTAAGATACCTGCAATAAACCCATACAACCTTCGAACATAATCCAACCTATAAACTAACCAGCCCATTCGCACACCTTTTACCTCATTATACAAAACCAATCTAATTAACTTCAATCTGCTGGTCCAAGTATCATATACTAACCCACATAATATATCAAACCTACTAATCAAACAATCATTCCCATATTGAAACCCAATCCATATCCTATCATATAACACTCCAGTACTATAGTCTTCCCACCATTCAATCAAAAGGTTACGCAGATACCCAAAACCATTAGGCCACTTAAGCAAATAACATAATGAGGCTTTCCAAATAACCCAACTCCTGTTTTGGAAAGGCAATTGGAACATACATCCAATAGCAACCATAAGAGTACTATTCAATCTATAATTCAACTCCTTTTTAACCATAATGCCAAAGATCATAGACTGAATCACCCCTATAGTCCCCCAAATATGCCATAAAATGAAGGTATAAACTATGCACTTAATACTAAGTATCAAGAACATAGGCAGCCAAACCAAAAAGAGAGCTGCAACTAATGAACTCCAACCCTGCCTGTAATCTTTAGATACTTCCACCAAGATAGTGGCATTACTAGACATGCCAAAGTCATTAATTTCTAACCTCATTAACAAATAACTCCATAACCAGCAGAAAACATACAACTGCATCTGCTGAGAACATAAATGCAAACACAGCCCATAACCTCCCTTCCAGAACTGCACACACCTCAGCAATCTTCTATATTCTAAGAAAACCTGCATCTTTGAGATATCTACCCATTGAACAGCCTTCCAGTAATACTCTAATTGAGCTCCCATATTACCCATCAGTTTGTGAAAATATAAATGTAGCCTTCTAATACTCCAATTATCAAACAAAACATACCTTGTACTTTGACAGGTAACATTTTGTATTCTACCCCATAACATCCACAAATACCAGCAACATATTATCATCAACAGCAGCTGGCCCATATCAACCCCCTCATTACATTTCTGCAGCCCTCCTTGAGAAAATACTAACATACCCCTGAGCAAATATAAGCTGCTGACCTTCCTTAGGTCCAAAACCTTACTCCAACAATCCTTCCTAACTGACTTCTTACCATGATTTCTACTTATACCCACTGCCACCTTATGCTTCCATTTGATGTAAACCCAACCCAAATTCCCCAGACCCAGACTTATCCCAAGTGGGATAGACACACTAGACTCAAAAATGAAAAGGCAAGAAAAAAGGCCAACAAAGATTACCGAAAAAATGATTTGGGTTTCCATACTGGTATGAAGTCCTAAAACAGAAAAAAGAGCACAAGAATATAATGTCCTACTAATACCAGTATGGTCCATCCTTATGTCTCCCTGGTGTAAACTCCCCTTGAGTATAAAAATTCCTAATCCCCTTTCAAATAACGCAGACCTGGCCCAGAGTGCCAAAAATAGACCAAATTCTCTGGTCAAGATAAAAGCCCACAACAAAGATAACCCATTCCCACCCAGACTATCCCAAATAGACAAGAGAGAATGAATACAGGAAAAGAAATTAATACAGAAATCTACCCAGAACGCTTTTAGTCTCCATTCAACACCTTGTTCCTAATAACTCCCATCCCCCATGAGCAAATGCTCAGTAGTAAACTCACACAGGCCATTAACACCAAAACTCACACCAATATTTAATGGGTTCCCATACCACTGCCAGGATCTAAAAAATGTAAAATTTATATGGGATGGGAAAAATGTCCTAAAGACAGTGGTACAGTGCCTCCTTATCTCTCCAGGTTGAATGCAAAACTCCTGCATATTCATTCCTATATTCCACCAGGTTTAGGTAAAAACAGACCAGATAGCAAAGAACATACTATCATGGCTGCAAATTCCTAGATTCCTATGTTTTAAACACAGCAAAAACCCCACTGGTGTATGAAAGACACACCTTTCAAAATGTAACAGGGAGGTACTACTACTAAGGTTATCTACCCAAGGCTCTTTCCAGTTCCATAAATCACCTTGATTGCCCAATAACCCCCCATCCCAACTCCAAGTGGAGTAAAAAGACTCAAGACTCAAAAGCAAGAAAAGGCCATAACAATACATATAAATCAAGGTTCCAAGGCCATATCTGGTGCTACAAAATGATAAAAATCAGAACAACAATAGGAACCTAAAGACATGACCTTGATCCATCCTTATATCTCCCATTGTTTGTCTTATCCCAAGACCACAAATGCCTAATCCCTTAATAAAAACAGCAGAATTGATACCAGGTTCTTGAAAAAACCCAAGCATCAAAAGATCAGACACAAAGATAGGAAAAAACAAAAACCAAAAAAACCTCAACTCACAACCATTTTTGTACCACTCAAGACAACCAGAAAGAGAAGCAGGAAGCCTTAAAGGCCAGATCTCTACCCCAAGCTGAAAAGAACACCTTATGACTCCCACAGGCCCAATAATACCCCCCTCCCCTATATTAACAGGTTTCATAACTGTATTACCCACACCTCCCCTGTACCACCCTAGGCCCACAAGATTACCAAGCCATTTAAAAAACATATTAATTCCCCTAATACCCCATTTTGAACCCTTCCAAAACCTCCCCCAGCCAACCCAAAAAATAGTAAAAAAGAAATGGATCAACATTGGTTAACCTGTTTTGTAGGATCCCTCCATACCACCTTAAATCCCCATATCTTGCTAAGCTTGATGCTGCTTCTAGTAGCATAGATCTTCAACCCCATAAGCTTCAACCTAATTGTTTCCCTGATAAGATTACAAACACCCTCCACACTCCTACTCTCATTTTGAAACAACCTTAGATTTCTCTCTTGCCATATGAAGTATACCATAGCAGCCACACATAACCTCTTAATTATACTTCCCACAGATTTTCCAAGATGATCATTGGCCAGCTCATGAACACAATCAAAGATATTAGGGGGATGAAGAGATAATCCTCCCTCTTCCTTCAAAGTTTCCCACACAGCTTTGGGATAATCACACTCAAAAAACAAATGATTATGACTATCCTTAACTTTTCCACAAAATACACATTCTAAAACATTCTACACATCCCAATTCAACAACCTATCCTGAGTTAACAGCCTGTTCTGAACAGCCAACCACAGTGTAAAGGAGTGTCTAGGGATTGCCTGACTATACCAAATAATTCTAGCCCAGGCAACTTCAGGTTTGTCTTCACTCAGATCATTAAAAACAGTTCTAGTAGCAAAGCCCTCATAAGTTTCCTTCTTAGTTCTCCAGAATGTAATATCTTTTTTGCCAGGAACAATAAAAGGAGGTGACATAGAGAATAGACAAGGAAACTTAATTTTCCACTCCTCCGGCCACATCCATCTACCATTGCAAATAACCTCAGAAACTGTAGTCTTAAGGTTAAAACCAGCATTACGAATCTCCCTTGGTGTGATGAATAAACTAAGAGGACTCAATGGACACCAGTTGTCATACCAGACAGAAGTGGAACACCCATCTCCTATACTCTGCACACAATGCCTCCACAGAGCATCCCTGCTATCTAATATACTCTTCCAACTCCAACATGGCCCCTCCTTTCTAACAAAGCCCCAAACACTCAGACCCTTAAGTCTATAAGCTTTGACCCACTTAGTCCAGATAGTCTCTTTACCAGAGATAAGGCTCCTAATATGTCTAGCTATTAAAGCCTTATTCTGTATTCTCAAGGACTTTATCCCCAATCCCCCCTGACATTTTGGATAGCAGACATTCTCCCAGGAAACTCTAACCCTTCCCTTACTAGAATCAGTTTGACTCCAGAGAAACCTACACATTAGCCTCTCAATATCTTCAATAACACTGACATGCAATAAGAACACAGAAGCCCAGTACACTTGCAAAGAACACAGGACAGACTTGATAAGTTGTAACCTTCCAGCAAATGACAGAGATTTATTCTTCCAATCTTCCAGTCTTTTTCTAACTTTATCAGTAAGAATACTGCAATCTTTAGAGTATAACCTAGTAGACAAGAGGGGAACACCTAAATATCTAACTGGAAGGCTGCCAACCTTAAAAGGCAACAACCTTTTAATTCTTTTCTGCATTATACTGGTCACATTAGACAAATACATTGTGCTCTTTCCCAGATTAGGGACTAAGCCAGAAACCCCACTAAACTCTTCCAAAGCATCCTTGATTAAGGAGACAGAAGCCACATCAGCATGACAGAAAACCAAAAGATCATCAGCAAAGCATACATGAGTCAGTTTCATCTCAACACACTTCCAATGATATCTAAATTGATTATTTCCAGCAATCCTTCTATCCAAGATAAGTTTTAGAACTTGCATAACAATGGTAAACAGGTATGGGGACATAGGGTCACCCTGCCTTAAACCTCTAAGCCCCTTGAAATACCCAAAACTCTCTCCATTCACATTTATAGAATATGCAGCAGATCTTATACATGTCATAATCCAATCAACCATACTAGGATGGAACCCAAAATTAACAAGACAGGCTTCAAGAAAATCATGATTGACAGTGTCATAAGCCTTTTGCAAGTCAATTTTCAGGGCCATTCTAGCCTCCCCTCCCTTTCTATGATAATTCCTCAGAAGTTCTTGAGTCAACAGAATATTATCACTTATTTGCCTTCCAGGAATAAAAGCACTTTGACAATTATCAACTATTTTATCAAGAGACCCCTTAATTCTTTCACAAATGATTTTGGTTATACATTTGTAAAGAACATTGCAACAAGCAATGGGTCTATACTCCACAACACTCTTCGGATTTAGACACTTTGGGACTAAAGAAATAATAGTGGCATTAACTTCTTTAAGGAGTTTGCCATTGCTAAAAAATTCTTTGATAGCTTCACACACTTCATTACCAATTATAGACCACGAGGCTTTAAAAAATTTTGAAGAAAAGCCATCAGGCCCAGGGGCCTTATCCACATCAATATCAAAGATAGCTTTTTTGATTTCCTCATTAGTGACTTCCCTAACCATATAATCAGCCTCAATCCTAGCCAATCTGGTATGAAATAGAGAATCAGCCCCCCTAATCCCATTCACCTGCTCATTACTCCCCATAAAACTCTCAAAGTGTTTAACAAACACATCACCCACACTCCTCCCCTCATGGTAGTTCCCCTGAGCATCCATATCAGAATTGATCCTACTCTTACTAATTTTACCCTTAACAGATTTATGAAAGTAAGCTGTATTCTGATCCCCAGCCTTCAACCACTCCACTTTGGCTCTCTGTTTAAGAAACAATTCCTCATCCAAAGAAGCCTGCTTCAAAGCACTAACAAAAATAGCTTCTTGATCTCTCAACTGAGCATTATGAGGATCTTGAACAACTTCCTCTTGAACTTTACCCAACTCTTTGGTCAAGGTTTTAACCTTATCATGTAGGTCTCCTTGATCTCTACCCATCTTCCTCAAAGGCTTCTTTAACTTCTTTAGTTTAGAGACCACTGAATACATATAACACCCCTGAACCTTATCTTTCCATACAGAATCAACCAAAGGCAGAAACCCAGGCTTAGAAGCAATAAAGTTCATAAATTTAAAAGGCCTGGGCTTCCATACATGATGCCCCTTTAAAGAGATTAAAGCAGGAGAATGGTCAGAAGATAAAAAAGGCAAAAAATTAACAGCAGCTTCAGGATATGCATTTAAGAAACTTCCATTACTCATAATCCTATCAAGCTTCTTAAGTAACCCCCCAGCTTTACCTGGAGATTTATTCCAGGTAAACTTCAAACCCGAAGAAGGAATGTCTTCAACACATAAACTTTCACAGCACTCCCTGAAATCCAGCATAGAGACATTAATAGAAGAGGAACCCATAGATTTTTCAGAAGGGTCCAGAATTGCATTAAAATCCCCCATTAAAAGCCATGGCTCATCCTTAATAGTACCATTAAAAGTCTTAAGCTCATTCCACAAAAGTCTTCTGGAAGAATAAGTAACATTCCCATAAATAAAAGAACAGAAAAAAGCAGCACCCCCAGTAATAGGCTTAACAAAGCAGTGAATAACCTGAGAAGTGTGCTCAATCACCATAATATCCACAAGACTAGGATTCCATCCAACAATAATCCTAACCCAATTAGTACAATAAGGCCTGTTAGAAACCCATTCCCAGCTCCTAAACACCCTATTACAAACACTATCCAAATTCTTACCCTTGATATGAGACTCTATCAAACAACAAACACCAATATTATTATCATTCATAACCTCCATAACCTCATTCTGCATGTGAACATTAGACATACCTCTAACATTCCATGCCATTATGTTCAGATTTTGGACCATCATTGATAACCAGAATTTAGCTCAGCCTCATGCCCTTCCTGCATGATCTGATCATCAATACTATTATCCATCTTCATAAACTGCCCTGTTTCATTATATTCAGAGCTCACTTCATTCCCATCAGATTCCACCTCAATATCTTCTATCTCATCATAATCCAATCCCTCAGGAAAATTATTCTTTTGACACAAAATAAAGAAAAGTTTGGACTGTTCAATGGTCCATTCCACCACCTGCTCCTTAGAAGGTACAATCCTCTGATCAATATAGAACATTATATCATCTAACTGCCCAGGAGTAACATCACTAACACACTCCTGAATGACAGGATCAGAGCACAACTCATTAGGAAAATAAGGGGAAGGGTTGTGAATTTTAGCAGGTTTAATAAAAGAAGGTTTAGGAGCATTAAGTGGTTCAGGTAAAGGAGTTTTAGGTAAAGGTTTAGAAGTTGAGGTTTTAGGAGCAGATTTAGGCACAGGTTTAGGCTGAGGTTTGATACCAGGCTTAGAAACAAGCTGCTTAACAGACTTGATACACTCACCCTCCTCCCCAACTACAGAGTCTTCACTTAACACACTAGAGCTATTCTTGACTTCCAAACCCTGAACTTCCTTACCAGACCTCCTATCCCCACTATAATCCTTCTTTTTAACTATATATTCAGTTCTCCCTGTCTTCTTGCCCTTATTTTCAACCTGACTCACCATAGCATTAGATTTTGATGTAGATGCCCCACCAGAATCCTTTTTCCCAGCAGTCTTGGCTTCCCTGTACTCCAGAACAGCCTGCTTCATCTTATGACTAGCAATCCTCTCTTGTAACTTCACTTCTTTATCCTCCTTTTTAAATCCCATATTTCTTTGCCTCAATGCCCCTCCCCCATACACTCCATTCCCATTCCTAGCAGCTAAACTCTTATTCCACACAGTAGTGTACCCCTCTTCATCAACATTTCCTCCCTTTGAGCCACTCTGAACCTCAACAGTCTTATCTATACTCTTCTGCAACCTAGCAGCCTTCTCTTCATCAGTCAGATCCCTCACAGTACAGTTCTCATAAGAATGCCCAAACACCTTGCAAAAAGTACAGTGGACTGGAATTTTCTGGTACTCCACCAAAACCTCAGCAACTCTAGCCTCCCTGCCTTCCTCCACTGGATAAAAGGCTCTCACCACATTTGGATGACTATCAGCAGCAGCAATTTCAACAAGAATTCTAGCAAAGCCAGCCTGCACATCATTGTTAATACATTTATCCACAGTTATATTATCAAACAGAAGGGGTTTACCAATACAGCTAGCAAGTTCACACAATCCTTGCACATTCCACAGTTCTAAAGGAACTTCTTTGAATAGAACCCAAACAGGCACATTAACAGGGTCCTTCTTCACAATGGCTGCACCCACTTCCCACTGTTGAAGAACCAGAGGAATGCCATTCACCACCCAGGGGCCAGCCTTCAAAGCATCCAACATCCCCTCTTCCTTAGAAAATTTGAAGTAGAATAGACCCTTGCCATTAGTTGAGATGTCTTCAAGACCATACTTCTTCCACATTCTGAACAGGTTAAATCTAACCCATGCTATAGAACAATAGGCTCCCACAAAGTACCCATACAAATGTTTAGCAAAGGTCTTCTGAACTTTTTCAACCAGCTCCTGCTTAATCATAACAACCTTCTCACCATTGTCTAACGTAGTAGGAGGACAATAAGCAATCTGTTTAACAATATCAGCCACTTTCTCTCCCGTAACAGCAGTAGCATAAGATGGCTTACCTTTAACTTCACTAGATTCATTCTTGTCTATGTCTACATTGATCACTCCCTCATTAAAGATACCCTTTGGCCCTTTTGCAGCAGCTTTAAAAACATGGCTAGAGGCTTGTGAGAAACCTAAAATAGGAGACTTCTTAATGATATCCTCAGCCTCCTTCAACAGGTCATTCTGTTTCTTGACAACCAATTCCTTTGCCTTCGAAATTCCTGTAAAGAGCTCCTTTATCCTCTCCATTTTCTTCTTAATAGCCACCCTAGCCTCTTTAGCAGAGTATTCACTACCCTGAAATCCCACCTTCATTTTAACATAATGATCATCCTCCAAAGGATCAAAAATCAACCCATTAGCAGTTTTAAAGCCATTAGTCTTCTCCCTAACACCCCCCCCAGCTTTTTAAGATCTAATATCTCTTTTTCCATCTGCTCAATAGTCATACTTTCTATAGGAGTCTTCCCAATATCATCATAAGCACCTCCCATTCTAAACACAGGAATAACTGGAACAGCAGCATCCTTATCAAAAACAAATTCCCTTGATGCCTTCTTATTCCTAGATAACAAGATCTTCATAATTCTTCTTCCTTCACTTGTGACATAAATCTGCTTCTTTGGGGCAACCTGAACAGCAACCCCTCCTTCACTTGACACCTTAACCCTCTTGTTTTCCACATTAACAGTGTCTACACTCATATCATTCTCATTACTATCCCTAATTAGAACTTTCCTTTTCAGTAAAATTCTAAGGGAATCATTGGACATAGCATCATATAGTGTAGCATCCTCCACCTTCCTGCACTGATTGATAACCCATTTAGATAAAGCACTAACCATTTTGTAATCAAACTCAAAAATGTCTTCCACTGACCAGCCCACCATTTCCTGAAACCTCAAGTGATAAAACCTATGAAAAGCCAACCACCTTTCTGAAGAGTCAGGCAAAAACAATTTCACAGCTATATCTGCACTTAAACTCTTAAACACTTGGACATCAATATTCAACAGACTTCCCTTAGTCACATATTTATCAACCTCCACATCATTAGTCATTTCAGTATCAATCAACCCATCATCAGCACAACCTATTCTTAGCCTTCTATACTCATGATTATCATAGGCTTTAATAACAAAATCCACAAACCTAACACATTCCTCACTCAATTGCCCAGCAGAACAAGCACAATTTGCCATCTCTATATTATCAGCCTCAATAACCCTCAAAAGCATATCCCCAAACTTATCCTGGAAGCTAGAATTCATATAATTCATAGCAAAAAACCAATTCATAGCAGGCTCAAATGACTTATCAGTAGAGGATCTATCAATCAATACCTGGATAGCCTCCATAATAGCATAATCCTTCACCACACATGGCTCAGAACCATAAAATTTCCAGTCAGTCAACCTAGTCTGAGCCTCAATAAACCTCTCATCCTGCCTTCGAATAGCCAAATTGCTATCAAAGGAGAGAATCATATACTTACGCCATTCACACATATAAGCAACCGAACCAAAAACCTCTTGTAGCTTAGCAATAGACTTCACTAAACTAGGGTTTGATATTCCAGTAGGTAAAACAAAGGTAGGAACAGAATTCTTACTCAAATGAGAATCAGTATTCTCACTGGACATACTTTGAATGGACGAGTTCAGAAGAAACGTTGTATCCGATTGAATCTTCTGTAGCCAATCATCTCCCAAAGTTTCCCTCAAATAAACCAAATCGCCCTCGGATAACGAACATGACTCAACCCTTCCTCCAATCTCTCTACTCAAACAAAACGTTCCCTCACTCACCTTCTTCAGCTCAAACCCTAGATTTCTCACCAGATCTGGTGGAATATCAGGAGGTATACCCCCATTGGGATCAGCGAACAGCTGATCCATAGTAAACAAAGGAGAAACAAAGGAATTCCGATCGAAATCAGATGAAACAGTACCACAAAGAAGAAGAAGAAAGACCGGGAAATGAAGAACAGTAATCAGAAACTCAAAATCGCCAAAATCGCCCAGAGAAAAAGTCAAAAAGTCAAAGCTTCAAATGTATCGATAGTTACGTCCTTTAAAACTGGATTCTTTTCTCGTGTATGAATCTCTACGTCATTGTCGCATTGTTAGTCCGATTACCGTTCGATCACCTTCATATCCTTTATCTGAGTCTGTTGCATGATCAGATATCTTATGGCCTTCCAGTTCCACAATTCGGATGCCCGAAACTTCAAATGCACCGATAGTTACGTCCTTTAAAACTCGAGTCTTTTCTTGTGTACGAATCTCTATATAATTGTCGCATCGTGAGTCCGATTACCGTTCGATCAACTTCATGTCCTTTATCTGAGTCTGTTTCATGATCAGATATCTTATGGCCTTCCAGTTCCTCAATTCGGGTGCCCGAAACTTCAAATGTATCGATAGTTACGTCCTTTAAAACTCGATTCTTTTCTCGTGTACGAATCTCTAAGTCATTGACGCATTGTTAGTCCGATTACCGTTCGATCACCTTCATATCCTTTATTTGAGTCTGTTGCATGATCAGATATCTTATGGCCTTCCAGTTCCTAAATTCGGATGCCCAAAACTTCAAATGTACCGATAGTTACATCCTTTAAAACTCGAGTATTTTCTTGTGTACGAATCTCTATATGATTGTCGCATCGTGAGTCTGATTACCGTTCGATCACCTTCATATCCTTTATCTGAGTTTGTTGCATGATCAGATATCTTATGGCCTTCCCGTTCCTCAATTCGGGTGCCCGAAACTTCAAATGTACCAATAGTTACGTCCTTTAACACTCGATTCTTTTCTTGTGTACGAATCTCTATATGATTGTCGCATCGTGAGTCCGATTACCGTTCGATCAACTTCATATCCTTTATCTGAGTCTGTCGCATGATCAGATATCTTATGGCCTTCCAGTTCCTCAATTCGGGTGCCCGAAACTTCAAATGTATCGATAGTTACGTCCTTTAAAAGTCGATTCTTTTCTCATGTATGAATCTCTACGCCATTGTCGCATTGTTAGTCCGATTACCGTTCGATCACCTTCATATGCTTTATCTGAGTCTGTTGCATTATCAGATATCTTATGGCCTTCCCGTTCCTCAATTCGGATGCTCGAAACATCAAATGCACCGATAGTTACGTCCTTTAGAAATCGAGTCTTTTCTTGTGAACGAATCTCTATATGATTGTCGCATCGTGAGTCCGATTACCGTTCAATCACCTTCATATCCTTTATCTGAGTCTGTTGCATGATCAGATATTCTATGGCCTTCCAGTTCCTCAATTCGGGTCCCCGAAATTTCAAATGTATCGATAGTTACGTCCTTTAAAACTCGATTTTTTCTCGTGTACGAATATCTACGTCATTATCGCAGTGTTAGTCCGATTACCGTTCGATCACCTTCATATCCTTTATTTGAGTCTGTTGCGTGATCAGATATCTTATGGCCTTCCAGTTCCTAAATTCGGATGCCCAAAACTTCAAATGTACCGATAGTTACATCCTTTAAAACTCGAGTATTTTCTTGTTTACGAATCTCTATATGATTGTCGCATCGTGAGTCTGATTACCGTTCGATCACCTTCATATCCTTTATCTGAGTTTGTTGCATGATCAGATATCTTATGGCCTTCCCGTTCCTCAATTCGGGTGCCCGAAACTTCAAATGTACCATTAGTTACGTCCTTTAAAACTCGATTCTTTTCTTGTGTACAAATCTCTACGTCATTGTCACATTGTTAGTCCGATTACCGTTCGATCACCTTCATATCCTTTATTTCAGACAGTCGCATGATCAGATATCTTATGGCCTTCCAGTTCCTCAATTCGGGTGCCCGAAACTTCAAATGTATCGATAGTTATGTCCTTTAAAACCCGATTCTTTTCTCATGTACGAATCTCTACGCCATTGTCGCATTGTTAGTCCGATTACCGTTCGATCACCTTCATATCCTTTATCTGAGTCTGTTGCATTATCAGATATCTTATGGCCTTCCCGTTCCTCAATTCGGATGCTCGAAACTTCAAATGCACCGATAGTTACGTCCTTTAAAACTCGAGTCTTTTCTTGTGTACGAATCTCTATATGATTGTCGCATCGTGAGTCCGATTACCATTCGATCACCTTCATATCCTTTATCTGAGTTTGTTGCATAATCAGATATCTTATGGCCTTCCAGTTCCTCAATTCGGATGCCCAAAACTTCAAATGTACCGATAGTTACGTCCTTTAAAACTCGATTCTTTTCTTGTGTACGAATCTCTATATGATTGTCGCATTGTTATTCCGATTACCGTTCCTGTTGCATGATCAGATATCTTATGGCCTTCCCGTTCCTCAATTCGGCTGCCCGAAACTTCAAATGTATCGATAGTTACGTCCTTTAAAACTCGATTCTTTTCTTGTGTACGAATCTGTACGTCATTGTCGCATTGTTAGTCCGATTACCGTTCGATCACGTTCATATCCTTTATCTGAGTCTCTTGCATGATCAGATATCTTATGGCCTTCCAGTTCCTCAATCCGGATGCTCGAAACTTCAAATGCACCGATAGTTACGTCCTTTAAAACTCGAGTCTTTTCTTGTGTACGAATCTCTATATGATTGTCGCATCGTGAGTCCGATTACCATTCGATCACCTTCATATCCTTTATCTGAGTCTGGTGCATGATCAGATATCTTATGGCTTTCCCGTTCCTCAATTCGGATGCCCGAAACTTCAAATGCACCGATAGTTACGTCCTTTAAAACTCGAGTCTTTTCTTGTGTACGAATCTTTATATGATTGTCGCATCATGAGTCCGATTAACGTTCGATCACCTTCATATCCTTTATCTGAGTCTGTTGCATGATCAGATATCTTATGGCCTTCCCGTTCCTCAATTCGGGTGCCCGAAGCTTCAAATGTATCGATAGTTACGTCCTTTAAAACTCGATTCTTTTCTTGTGCACGAATCTCTATATGTTTGTCGCATTGTTATTCCGATCACCGTTCGATCAGCTTCATATCATTTATCTGAGTCTGTTGCATGATCAGATATCTTATGGCTTTCCCGTTCCTCAATTCGGGTGCCCGAAACTTCAAATTTACCAATGGTTACGTCCTTTAAAACTCGTGTCTTTTCTTGTGTACGAATCTCTATATGATTGTCGCATCGTGACTCCGATTACCGTTCGATCACCTTCATATCCTTTATCTGAGTCTGTTGCATGATCAGATATCTTATGACCTTCCCATTCCTCCATTTGGGTGCCCGAAGCTTCAAATGTACCGATAGTCACGTCCTTTACAACTCGATTCTTTTCTCGTCTACGAATCTCTATATGTTTGTCGCATTGTTATTCCGATCACCGTTCGATCAGCTTCATATCCTTTATCTGAGTCTGTTGCATGATCAGATATCCTATGGCCTTCCCTTTCCTCAATTCGGGTGCCCGAAACTTCAAATGTATCGATAGTTACGTTCTTTAAAACTCGAGACTTTTCTTGTGTACGAATCTCTATATGATTGTCGCATCGTGAGTCCGATTACCGTTCGATCACCTTCATATCCTTTATCTGAGTCTGTTGCATGATCAGATATCTTATGGCCTTCCCGTTCCTCAATTCGGATGCTCGAAACATCAAATGCACCGATAGTTACGTCCTTTAGAAATCGAGTCTTTTCTTGTGAACGAATCTCTATATGATTGTCGCATCGTGAGTCCGATTACCGTTCAATCACCTTCATATCCTTTATCTGAGTCTGTTGCATGATCAGATATTCTATGGCCTTCCAGTTCCTCAATTCGGGTCCCCGAAATTTCAAATGTATCGATAGTTACGTCCTTTAAAACTCGATTTTTTCTCGTGTACGAATATCTACGTCATTATCGCAGTGTTAGTCCGATTACCGTTCGATCACCTTCATATCCTTTATTTGAGTCTGTTGCGTGATCAGATATCTTATGGCCTTCCAGTTCCTAAATTCGGATGCCCAAAACTTCAAATGTACCGATAGTTACATCCTTTAAAACTCGAGTATTTTCTTGTTTACGAATCTCTATATGATTGTCGCATCGTGAGTCTGATTACCGTTCGATCACCTTCATATCCTTTATCTGAGTTTGTTGCATGATCAGATATCTTATGGCCTTCCCGTTCCTCAATTCGGGTGCCCGAAACTTCAAATGTACCATTAGTTACGTCCTTTAAAACTCGATTCTTTTCTTGTGTACAAATCTCTACGTCATTGTCACATTGTTAGTCCGATTACCGTTCGATCACCTTCATATCCTTTATTTCAGACAGTCGCATGATCAGATATCTTATGGCCTTCCAGTTCCTCAATTCGGGTGCCCGAAACTTCAAATGTATCGATAGTTATGTCCTTTAAAACCCGATTCTTTTCTCATGTACGAATCTCTACGCCATTGTCGCATTGTTAGTCCGATTACCGTTCGATCACCTTCATATCCTTTATCTGAGTCTGTTGCATTATCAGATATCTTATGGCCTTCCCGTTCCTCAATTCGGATGCTCGAAACTTCAAATGCACCGATAGTTACGTCCTTTAAAACTCGAGTCTTTTCTTGTGTACGAATCTCTATATGATTGTCGCATCGTGAGTCCGATTACCATTCGATCACCTTCATATCCTTTATCTGAGTTTGTTGCATAATCAGATATCTTATGGCCTTCCAGTTCCTCAATTCGGATGCCCAAAACTTCAAATGTACCGATAGTTACGTCCTTTAAAACTCGATTCTTTTCTTGTGTACGAATCTCTATATGATTGTCGCATTGTTATTCCGATTACCGTTCCTGTTGCATGATCAGATATCTTATGGCCTTCCCGTTCCTCAATTCGGCTGCCCGAAACTTCAAATGTATCGATAGTTACGTCCTTTAAAACTCGATTCTTTTCTTGTGTACGAATCTGTACGTCATTGTCGCATTGTTAGTCCGATTACCGTTCGATCACGTTCATATCCTTTATCTGAGTCTCTTGCATGATCAGATATCTTATGGCCTTCCAGTTCCTCAATCCGGATGCTCGAAACTTCAAATGCACCGATAGTTACGTCCTTTAAAACTCGAGTCTTTTCTTGTGTACGAATCTCTATATGATTGTCGCATCGTGAGTCCGATTACCATTCGATCACCTTCATATCCTTTATCTGAGTCTGGTGCATGATCAGATATCTTATGGCTTTCCCGTTCCTCAATTCGGATGCCCGAAACTTCAAATGCACCGATAGTTACGTCCTTTAAAACTCGAGTCTTTTCTTGTGTACGAATCTTTATATGATTGTCGCATCATGAGTCCGATTAACGTTCGATCACCTTCATATCCTTTATCTGAGTCTGTTGCATGATCAGATATCTTATGGCCTTCCCGTTCCTCAATTCGGGTGCCCGAAGCTTCAAATGTATCGATAGTTACGTCCTTTAAAACTCGATTCTTTTCTTGTGCACGAATCTCTATATGTTTGTCGCATTGTTATTCCGATCACCGTTCGATCAGCTTCATATCATTTATCTGAGTCTGTTGCATGATCAGATATCTTATGGCTTTCCCGTTCCTCAATTCGGGTGCCCGAAACTTCAAATTTACCAATGGTTACGTCCTTTAAAACTCGTGTCTTTTCTTGTGTACGAATCTCTATATGATTGTCGCATCGTGACTCCGATTACCGTTCGATCACCTTCATATCCTTTATCTGAGTCTGTTGCATGATCAGATATCTTATGACCTTCCCATTCCTCCATTTGGGTGCCCGAAGCTTCAAATGTACCGATAGTCACGTCCTTTACAACTCGATTCTTTTCTCGTCTACGAATCTCTATATGTTTGTCGCATTGTTATTCCGATCACCGTTCGATCAGCTTCATATCCTTTATCTGAGTCTGTTGCATGATCAGATATCCTATGGCCTTCCCTTTCCTCAATTCGGGTGCCCGAAACTTCAAATGTATCGATAGTTACGTTCTTTAAAACTCGAGACTTTTCTTGTGTACGAATCTCTATATGATTGTCGCATCGTGAGTCCGATTACCGTTCGATCACCTTCATATCCTTTATCTGAGTCTGTTGCATGATCAGATATCTTATGGCCTACCAGTTCCTCAATTCGGATGCCCGAAACTTCAAATGCACCGATAGTTACGTCCTTTAAAACTCGAGTCTTTTCTTGTGTACGAATCTCTATATGATTGTCGCATCGTGAGTCCGATTACCGTTCCTGTTGCATGATCAGATATCTTATGGCCTTCCCGTTCCTCAATTCGGCTGTCCGAAACTTCAAATGTATCGATAGTTACGTCCTTTAAAACTCGAGTCTTTTCTTGGGTACGAATCTCTATATGATTGTCGCATCGTGAGTCTGATTACCGTTCGATCACCTTCATATCCTTTATCTGAGTCTGTTGCATGATCAGATATCTTATGGCCTTCCAGTTCCTCAATTCGGATGCCCAAAACTTCAAATGTACCGATTGTTACGTCCTTTAAAACTCGAGTCTTTTCTTGGGTACGAATCTCTATATGATTGTCGCATCGTGACTCCAATTACCGTTCGATCACCTTCATATCCTTTATCTGAGTCTGTTGCATGATCAGATATCTTATGGCCTTCAAGTTCCTCAATTCGGTTGCCCAAAACTTCAAATGCACCGATAGTTACGTCCTTTAAAACTCGATTCTTTTCTTGTGTACAAATCTCTACGTCATTGTCGCATTGTTAGTCCGATTACCGTTCGATCACCTTCATATCCTTTATCTGAGTCAGTTGCATGATCAGATATCTTATGGCCTTCCAGTTCCTCAATTCGGATGCCCGAAACTTCAAATGCACCGATAGTTACGTCCTTTAAAACTCGAGTCTTTTCTTGTGTACGAATCTCTATATGATTGTCGCATCGTGAGTCCGATTACCGTTCGATCACCTTCATATCCTTTATCTGAGTCTGTTGCATGATCAGATATTTCATGGCCTTCAAGTTCCTCAATTCGGGTGCCCGAAACTTCAAATGTATCGATAGTTACGTCCTTTAAAACTCGATTCTTTTCTTGTGTACAAATCTCTACGTCATTGTCGCATTGTTAGTCCGATTACCGTTCGATCACCTTCATATCCTTTATCTGAGTCTGTTGCATGATCAGATATTTTATGGCTTTCCAGTTCCTCAATTCGGATGCCCGAAACTTCAAATGCACCGATAGTTACGTCCTTTAAGACTCGATTCTTTTCTTGTGTACGAATCTCTATATGATTATCGCATTGTTATTCCGATCACCGTTCGATCAGCTTCATATCCTTTATCTGAGTCTGTTGCATGAACAGATATCCTATGGCCTTCCCTTTCCTCAATTCGGGTGCCCGAAACTTCAAATGTATCGATAGTTACGTTCTTTAAAACTCGAGTCTTTTCTTGTGTACGAATCTCTATATGATTGTCGCATCGTGAGTCCGATTACCGTTCGATCACCTTCATATCCTTTATCTGAGTCTGTTGCATGATCAGATATCTTATGGCCTTCCCGTTCCTCCATTCGGGTGCCCGAAACTTCAAATGTACCGATAGTCACATCCTTTAAAACTCGAGTCTTTTCTTGTGTACGAATCTCTATATGATTGTCGCATTGTTATTCCGATTACCTTTCGATCACCTTCTTATCCTTTATTTGAGATAGTTTCATGATAAGATATCTTATGGCCTTCCTGTTCCTCAATTCGGGTGCCCGAAACTTCAAATGTATCGATAGTTACGTTCTTTAAAACTCGAGTCTTTTCTTGTGTACGAATCTCTATATGATTGTCGCATCGTGAGTCCGATTACCGTTCGATAACCTTCATATCCTTTATCTGGGTCTGTTGCATGATCAGATATCTTCTGGCCATCCAGTTCCACAATTCGGATGCCCAAAACTTCAAATGTACCGATTGATACGTCCTTTAAAACTCGAGTCTTTTCTTGGGTACGAATCTCTATATGATTGTCGCATCGTGAGTCCAATTACCGTTCGATCACTTTCATATCCTTTATCTGAGTCTGTTGCATGATCAGATATCTTATGGCCTTCCAGTTCCTCAATTCGGTTGCCCAAACTTTAAATGTACCGATAGTTAAGTCCTTTAAAGCTCGATTCTTTTCTTGTGTACGAATCTCTATATGATTGTCGCATTGTTATTCCGATTACCGTTCGATCAGCTTCATATCCTTTATCTGAGTGTGTTACATGATCAGATATCTTATGGCCTTCCAGTTCCTCAATTCCAATGCCCAAAACTTCAAATGTACCGATAGTTACGTCCTTTAAAACTCGATTCTTTTCTTGTGTACGAATCTCTTTATGATTGTCGCACTGTTATTCCGATTACCGTTCGATCAGCTTCATATCCTTTATCGGAATCTGTTGTATGATCAGATATCTTATGGGTTTCCCATTCCTTAATTCGGATGCCTGAAACTTCAAATGCACCGATAGTTACGTCCTTTAAAACTCGAGTCTTTTCTTGTGTACGAATCTCTATATGATTGTCGCATCGTGAGTCCGATTACCATTCGATCACCTTCATATCCTTTATCTGAGTTTGTTGCATAATCAGATATCTTATGGCCTTCCAGTTCCTCAATTCGGATGCCCAAAACTTCAAATGTACCGATAGTTACGTCCTTTAAAACTCGATTCTTTTCTTGTGTACGAATCTCTATATGATTGTCGCATTGTTATTCCGATTACCGTTCCTGTTGCATGATCAGATATCTTATGGCCTTCCCGTTCCTCAATTCGGCTGCCCGAAACTTCAAATGTATCGATAGTTACGTCCTTTAAAACTCGATTCTTTTCTCGTGTACGAATCTGTACGTCATTGTCGCATTGTTAGTCCGATTACCGTTCGATCACGTTCATATCCTTTATCTGAGTCTCTTGCATGATCAGATATCTTATGGCCTTCCAGTTCCTCAATCCGGATGCTCGAAACTTCAAATGCACCGATAGTTACGTCCTTTAAAACTCGAGTCTTTTCTTGTGTACGAATCTCTATATGATTGTCGCATCGTGAGTCCGATTACCATTCGATCACCTTCATATCCTTTATCTGAGTCTGGTGCATGATCAGATATCTTATGGCTTTCCCGTTCCTCAATTCGGATGCCCGAAACTTCAAATGCACCGATAGTTACGTCCTTTAAAACTCGAGTCTTTTCTTGTGTACGAATCTTTATATGATTGTCGCATCATGAGTCCGATTAACGTTCGATCACCTTCATATCCTTTATCTGAGTCTGTTGCATGATCAGATATCTTATGGCCTTCCCGTTCCTCAATTCGGGTGCCCGAAGCTTCAAATGTATCGATAGTTACGTCCTTTAAAACTCGATTCTTTTCTTGTGCACGAATCTCTATATGTTTGTCGCATTGTTATTCCGATCACCGTTCGATCAGCTTCATATCATTTATCTGAGTCTGTTGCATGATCAGATATCTTATGGCTTTCCCGTTCCTCAATTCGGGTGCCCGAAACTTCAAATTTACCAATGGTTACGTCCTTTAAAACTCGTGTCTTTTCTTGTGTACGAATCTCTATATGATTGTCGCATCGTGACTCCGATTACCGTTCGATCACCTTCATATCCTTTATCTGAGTCTGTTGCATGATCAGATATCTTATGACCTTCCCATTCCTCCATTTGGGTGCCCGAAGCTTCAAATGTACCGATAGTCACGTCCTTTACAACTCGATTCTTTTCTCGTCTACGAATCTCTATATGTTTGTCGCATTGTTATTCCGATCACCGTTCGATCAGCTTCATATCCTTTATCTGAGTCTGTTGCATGATCAGATATCCTATGGCCTTCCCTTTCCTCAATTCGGGTGCCCGAAACTTCAAATGTATCGATAGTTACGTTCTTTAAAACTCGAGACTTTTCTTGTGTACGAATCTCTATATGATTGTCGCATCGTGAGTCCGATTACCGTTCGATCACCTTCATATCCTTTATCTGAGTCTGTTGCATGATCAGATATCTTATGGCCTACCAGTTCCTCAATTCGGATGCCCGAAACTTCAAATGCACCGATAGTTACGTCCTTTAAAACTCGAGTCTTTTCTTGTGTACGAATCTCTATATGATTGTCGCATCGTGAGTCCGATTACCGTTCCTGTTGCATGATCAGATATCTTATGGCCTTCCCGTTCCTCAATTCGGCTGTCCGAAACTTCAAATGTATCGATAGTTACGTCCTTTAAAACTCGAGTCTTTTCTTGGGTACGAATCTCTATATGATTGTCGCATCGTGAGTCTGATTACCGTTCGATCACCTTCATATCCTTTATCTGAGTCTGTTGCATGATCAGATATCTTATGGCCTTCCAGTTCCTCAATTCGGATGCCCAAAACTTCAAATGTACCGATTGTTACGTCCTTTAAAACTCGAGTCTTTTCTTGGGTACGAATCTCTATATGATTGTCGCATCGTGACTCCAATTACCGTTCGATCACCTTCATATCCTTTATCTGAGTCTGTTGCATGATCAGATATCTTATGGCCTTCAAGTTCCTCAATTCGGTTGCCCAAAACTTCAAATGCACCGATAGTTACGTCCTTTAAAACTCGATTCTTTTCTTGTGTACAAATCTCTACGTCATTGTCGCATTGTTAGTCCGATTACCGTTCGATCACCTTCATATCCTTTATCTGAGTCAGTTGCATGATCAGATATCTTATGGCCTTCCAGTTCCTCAATTCGGATGCCCGAAACTTCAAATGCACCGATAGTTACGTCCTTTAAAACTCGAGTCTTTTCTTGTGTACGAATCTCTATATGATTGTCGCATCGTGAGTCCGATTACCGTTCGATCACCTTCATATCCTTTATCTGAGTCTGTTGCATGATCAGATATTTCATGGCCTTCAAGTTCCTCAATTCGGGTGCCCGAAACTTCAAATGTATCGATAGTTACGTTCTTTAAAACTCGAGACTTTTCTTGTGTACGAATCTCTATATGATTGTCGCATCGTGAGTCCGATTACCGTTCGATCACCTTCATATCCTTTATCTGAGTCTGTTGCATGATCAGATATCTTATGGCCTACCAGTTCCTCAATTCGGATGCCCGAAACTTCAAATGCACCGATAGTTACGTCCTTTAAAACTCGAGTCTTTTCTTGTGTACGAATCTCTATATGATTGTCGCATCGTGAGTCCGATTACCGTTCCTGTTGCATGATCAGATATCTTATGGCCTTCCCGTTCCTCAATTCGGCTGTCCGAAACTTCAAATGTATCGATAGTTACGTCCTTTAAAACTCGAGTCTTTTCTTGGGTACGAATCTCTATATGATTGTCGCATCGTGAGTCTGATTACCGTTCGATCACCTTCATATCCTTTATCTGAGTCTGTTGCATGATCAGATATCTTATGGCCTTCCAGTTCCTCAATTCGGATGCCCAAAACTTCAAATGTACCGATTGTTACGTCCTTTAAAACTCGAGTCTTTTCTTGGGTACGAATCTCTATATGATTGTCGCATCGTGACTCCAATTACCGTTCGATCACCTTCGTATCCTTTATCTGAGTCTGTTGCATGATCAGATATCTTATGGCCTTCAAGTTCCTCAATTCGGTTGCCCAAAACTTCAAATGCACCGATAGTTACGTCCTTTAAAACTCGATTCTTTTCTTGTGTACAAATCTCTACGTCATTGTCGCATTGTTAGTCCGATTACCGTTCGATCACCTTCATATCCTTTATCTGAGTCAGTTGCATGATCAGATATCTTATGGCCTTCCAGTTCCTCAATTCGGATGCCCGAAACTTCAAATGCACCGATAGTTACGTCCTTTAAAACTCGAGTCTTTTCTTGTGTACGAATCTCTATATGATTGTCGCATCGTGAGTCCGATTACCGTTCGATCACCTTCATATCCTTTATCTGAGTCTGTTGCATGATCAGATATTTCATGGCCTTCAAGTTCCTCAATTCGGGTGCCCGAAACTTCAAATGTATCGATAGTTACGTCCTTTAAAACTCGATTCTTTTCTTGTGTACAAATCTCTACGTCATTGTCGCATTGTTAGTCCGATTACCGTTCGATCACCTTCATATCCTTTATCTGAGTCTGTTGCATGATCAGATATTTTATGGCTTTCCAGTTCCTCAATTCGGATGCCCGAAACTTCAAATGCACCGATAGTTACGTCCTTTAAGACTCGATTCTTTTCTTGTGTACGAATCTCTATATGATTATCGCATTGTTATTCCGATCACCGTTCGATCAGCTTCATATCCTTTATCTGAGTCTGTTGCATGATCAGATATCCTATGGCCTTCCCTTTCCTCAATTCGGGTGCCCGAAACTTCAAATGTATCGATAGTTACGTTCTTTAAAACTCGAGTCTTTTCTTGTGTACGAATCTCTATATGATTGTCGCATCGTGAGTCCGATTACCGTTCGATCACCTTCATATCCTTTATCTGAGTCTGTTGCATGATCAGATATCTTATGGCCTTCCCGTTCCTCCATTCGGGTGCCCGAAACTTCAAATGTACCGATAGTCACATCCTTTAAAACTCGAGTCTTTTCTTGTGTACGAATCTCTATATGATTGTCGCATTGTTATTCCGATTACCTTTCGATCACCTTCTTATCCTTTATTTGAGATAGTTTCATGATAAGATATCTTATGGCCTTCCTGTTCCTCAATTCGGGTGCCCGAAACTTCAAATGTATCGATAGTTACGTTCTTTAAAACTCGAGTCTTTTCTTGTGTACGAATCTCTATATGATTGTCGCATCGTGAGTCCGATTACCGTTCGATAACCTTCATATCCTTTATCTGGGTCTGTTGCATGATCAGATATCTTCTGGCCATCCAGTTCCACAATTCGGATGCCCAAAACTTCAAATGTACCGATTGATACGTCCTTTAAAACTCGAGTCTTTTCTTGGGTACGAATCTCTATATGATTGTCGCATCGTGAGTCCAATTACCGTTCGATCACTTTCATATCCTTTATCTGAGTCTGTTGCATGATCAGATATCTTATGGCCTTCCAGTTCCTCAATTCGGTTGCCCAAACTTCAAATGTACCGATAGTTAAGTCCTTTAAAGCTCGATTCTTTTCTTGTGTACGAATCTCTATATGATTGTCGCATTGTTATTCCGATTACCGTTCGATCAGCTTCATATCCTTTATCTGAGTGTGTTACATGATCAGATATCTTATGGCCTTCCAGTTCCTCAATTCCAATGCCCAAAACTTCAAATGTACCGATAGTTACGTCCTTTAAAACTCGATTCTTTTCTTGTGTACGAATCTCTTTATGATTGTCGCACTGTTATTCCGATTTCCGTTCGATCAGCTTCATATCCTTTATCGGAATCTGTTGCATGATCAGATATCTTATGGGTTTCCCATTCCTTAATTCGGATGCCTGAAACTTCAAATGCACCGATAGTTACATCCTTTAAAAGTCGAGTCTTTTCTTGTGTACGAATCTCTATATGATTGTCGCATCGTGAGTCCGATTACCTTTCGATCAACTTCATATCCCTTATCTGAGTCTGTAGCATGATCAGATATCTTATGGCTTTCCCGTTCCTCAATTCGGATGCCCGAAACCTCAAATGTACCGATAGTTACGTCCTTTAAAACTCGATTATTTTCTTGTGTACGAATCTCTATATGACTGTCGCACTGTTATTCCGATTACCGTTCGATCAGCTTCATATCCTTTATCTGAGTCTGTTGCATGATCAGATATCTTATGGTCTTCAAGTTCCTCAATTCGGATGCCCAAAACTTCAAATGTACCGATTGTTACGACCTTTAAAACTCGAGGCTTTTCTTGTGTACAAATCTCTACGTCATTGTCGCATTGATAGTCCGATTACCATTCGACCAGCTTCATATCCTTTATCTGAGTCTGTTGCATGATCAGATATCTTATGGCTTTCCCGTTCCTCAATTTGGATGCCCGAAACTTCAAATGCACCGATAGTTACGTCCTTTAAAACTCGAGTCTTTTCTTGTGTACGAATCTCTATATGATTGTCGCATCGTGAGTCAGATTACCGTTCGATCACCTTCATATCCTTTATCTGAGTTTGTTGCATGATCAGATATCTTATGGCCTTCCAGTTCCTCAATTCTGATGCCCAAAACTTCAAATGTACCGATAGTTACGTCCTTTAAAACTCGATTCTTTTGTTTTGTACGAATCTCTTTATGATTGTCGCACTGTTATTGCGATTACCGTTCGATCAGCTTCATATCCTTTATCTGAGTCTGTTGCATGATCAGATATCTTATGGCTTTCCCATTCCTAAATTCGGATGCCCGAAACTTCAAATGCACCGATAGTTACATCCTTTAAAAGTCGAGTCTTTTCTTGTGTACGAATCTCTATATGATTGTCGCATCGTGAGTCCGATTACCGTTCGATAAACTTCATATCCTTTATCTGACTCTGTAGCATTATCAGATATCTTATGGCCTTCCAGTTCCTCAATTCGGATGCCCAAAACATCAAATGTACGGATTGTTATGTCCTTTAAAACTCGAGTCTTTTCTTGTGTACAAATCTATACGTCATTGTCGCATTGATAGTTCGATTACCGTTCGATCAGCTTCATATCCTCTATCTGAGTCTGTTGCATGATCAGATATCTTATGGCTTTCCCGTTCCTCAATTCAGATGCCCGAAACTTCCAATGCACCGATAGTTACGTCCTTTAAAACTCGAGTCTTTTCTTGAGTACAAATCTCTATATGATTGTCGCATCGTGAGTCCGATTACTGTTAGATCAACTTAATATCCTTTATCTGAGTCTGTTGCATGATCAGATATCTTATGGCCTTCCAGTTCCTCAATTCGGATGCCCAAAACTTCAAATGTACTGATTGTTACGTCCTTTAAAACTCGAGTCTTTTCTTGTGTACGAATCTCTATATGATTGTCGCATCGTGAGTCCGATAACCGTTCGATCACCTTCATATCCTTTATCTGGGTTTGTTGCATGATCAGATATCTTATGGCCTTCCAGTTCCTCAATTCGGATGCCCTAAACTTCAAATGTACCGATAATTACGTCCTTTAAAACTCGATTCTTTTCTTGTGTACGAATCTCTATATGATTGTCGCATCGTGAGTCCGATTACAGTTCGATCACCTTCATATCCTTTATCTGAGTCTGTTGCATGATCAGATATCTTATGGCCTGCCAGTTCCTCAATTCGGGTGCCCAAAAATTCAAATGCACCGATAGTTACGTCCTTTAAAACTCGAGTCTTTTCTTGTGTACGAATCTCTATATGATTGTCGCGTCGTGAGTCCGATTACCGTTCGATCACCTTCATATCCTTTATCTGAGTCTGTTGCATGATCGGATATCTTATGGCCTTCCAGTTCCTCAATTCGGATGCCCAAAACTTCAAATGTACCGATAGTTACGTCCTTTAAAACTCGATTCTTTTCTTGTGTACGAATCTCTATATGATTGTCGCATTGTTATCCCGATTACCGTTCAATCAGCTTCATATCCTTTATCTGAGTCTGTTGCAAGATTAGATGTCTTATGGCTTTCCCGTTCCTCAATTCGGATGCCCGAAACTTCAAATGCACCGATAGTTACGTCCTTTAAAACTCGAGTCTTTTCTTGAGTACAAATCTCTATATGATTGTCGCATCGTGAGTCCGATTACTGTTAGATCAACTTAATATCCTTTATCTGAGTCTGTTGCATGATCAGATATCTTATGGCCTTCCAGTTCCTCAATTCGGATGCCCAAAACTTCAAATGTACTGATTGTTACGTCCTTTAAAACTCGAGTCTTTTCTTGTGTACGAATCTCTATATGATTGTCGCATCGTGAGTCCGATAACCGTTCGATCACCTTCATATCCTTTATCTGGGTTTGTTGCATGATCAGATATCTTATGGCCTTCCAGTTCCTCAATTCGGATGCCCTAAACTTCAAATGTACCGATAATTACGTCCTTTAAAACTCGATTCTTTTCTTGTGTACGAATCTCTATATGATTGTCGCATCGTGAGTCCGATTACAGTTCGATCACCTTCATATCCTTTATCTGAGTCTGTTGCATGATCAGATATCTTATGGCCTGCCAGTTCCTCAATTCGGGTGCCCAAAAATTCAAATGCACCGATAGTTACGTCCTTTAAAACTCGAGTCTTTTCTTGTGTACGAATCTCTATATGATTGTCGCGTCGTGAGTCCGATTACCGTTCGATCACCTTCATATCCTTTATCTGAGTCTGTTGCATGATCGGATATCTTATGGCCTTCCAGTTCCTCAATTCGGATGCCCAAAACTTCAAATGTACCGATAGTTACGTCCTTTAAAACTCGATTCTTTTCTTGTGTACGAATCTCTATATGATTGTCGCATTGTTATCCCGATTACCGTTCAATCAGCTTCATATCCTTTATCTGAGTCTGTTGCAAGATTAGATGTCTTATGGCTTTCCCGTTCCTCAATTCGGATGCCCGAAACTTCAAATGCACCGATAGTTACGTCCTTTAAAACTCGAGTCTTTTCTTGGGTACGAATCTCCATATGATTTTCGCATCGTGAGTCCCATTACCGTTCGATCACCTTCATATACTTTATCTGAGTCTGTTGCATGATCAGATATCTTATGGTCTTCAAGTTCCTCAATTCGGATGCCCAAAATTTCAAATGTACCGATTGTTACGACCTTTAAAACTCGAGGCTTTTCTTGTGTACGAATCTCTATATGATTGTCGCATTGTGAGTCCCATTACCGTTCGATCACCTTCATATACTTTACCTGAGTCTGTTGCATGATCAGATATCTTATGGCCTTCCAGTTCCTCAATTCGGATGCCCAAAACTTCAAATGTACCGATAGTTACGTCATTTAAAACTCGATTCTTTTCTTGTGTACGAATCTCTATATGATAGTCGCACTTTTATTCCGATTACCTTTCGATCTGCTTCATATCCTTTATCTGAGTCTATTGCATGATCGGATATCTTATGGCTTTCCCGTTCCTTAATTCGGACTCACGATGCGACAATCATATAGAGATTCGTACACAAGAAAAGACTCGAGTTTTAAAGGAGGTAACTATCGGTGCATTTGAAGTTTCGCCATTACCGTTCGATCACCTTCATATCCTTTATCTGAGTCTATTGCATGATTAGATATCTTATGGCTGTCCCGTTCCTCAATTCAGATGCCCGAAACTTCAAATGCACCGATAGTTACGTCCTTTAAAACTCGAGTCTTTTCTTGTGTACAAATCTCTATATGATTGTCGCATCGTGAGTCCGATTACTGTTAGATCAACTTAATATCCTTTATCTGAGTCTGTTGCATGATCGGATATCTTATGGCCTTCCAGTTCCTCAATTCGGATGCCCAAAACTTCAAATGTACCGATTGTTACGTCCTTTAAAACTCGAGTCTTTTCTTGTGTACAAATCTCTATATGATTGTCGCATCGTGAGTCCGATAACCGTTCGATCACCTTCATATCCTTTATCTGAGTTTGTTGCATGATCAGATATCTTATGGCCTTCCAGTTCCTCAATTCGGATGCCCTAAACTTCAAATGTACCGATAGTTACGTCCTTTAAAACTCGATTCTTTTCTTGTGTACGAATCTCTATATGATTGTCGCATCGTGAGTCCGATTACAGTTCGATCACCTTCATATCCTTTATCTGAGTCTGTTGCATGATCAGATATCTTATGGCCTGCCAGTTCCTCAATTCGGATGCCCAAAAATTCAAATGCACCGATAGTTACGTCCTTTAAAACTCGAGTCTTTTCTTGTGTACGAATCTCTATATGTTTGTCGCGTCGTGAGTCCGATTACCGTTCGATCACCTTCATATCCTTTATCTGAGTCTGTTGCATGATCGGATATCTTATGGCCTTCCAGTTCCTCAATTCGGATGCCCAAAACTTCAAATGTACCGATAGTTACGTCCTTTAAACCTCGATTCTTTTCTTGTGTATGAATCTCTATATGATTTTCGCATCGTGAGTCCCATTACCGTTCGATCACCTTCATATACTTTATCTGAGTCTGTTGCATGATCAGATATCTTATGGTCTTCAAGTTCCTCAATTCGGATGCCCAAAACATCAAATGTACCGATTGTTACGACCTTTAAAACTCGAGGCTTTTCTTGTGTACAAATCTCTACGTCATTGTCGCATTGATAGTCCGATTACCATTCGACCAGCTTCATATCCTTTATCTGAGTCTGTTGCATGATCAGATATCTTATGGCTTTCCCGTTCCTCAATTTGGATGCCCGAAACTTCAAATGAACCGATAGTTACGTCCTTTAAAACTCGAGTCTTTTCTTGTGTACGAATCTCTACATGATTGTCGAATCGTGAGTCAGATTACCGTTCGATCACCTTCATATCCTTTATCTGAGTTTGTTGCATGATCAGATATCTTATGGCCTTCCAGTTCCTCAATTCTGATGCCCAAAACTTCAAATGTACGGATAGTTACGTCCTTTAAAACTCGATTCTTTTGTTTTGTACGAATCTCTTTATGATTGTCGCACTGTTATTCCGATTACCGTTCGATCAGCTTCATATCCTTTATCTGAGTCTGTTGCATGATCAGATATCTTATGGCTTTCCCATTCCTTAATTCGGATGCCCAAAACTTCAAATGCACCGATAGTTACATCCTTTAAAAGTCGAGTCTTTTCTTGTGTACGAATCTCTATATGATTGTCGCATCGTGAGTCCGATTACCGTTCGATCAACTTCATATCCTTTATCTGACTCTGTAGCATTATCAGATATCTTATGGCCTTCCAGTTCCTCAATTCGGATGCCCAAAACTTCAAATGTACCGATTGTTACGTCCTTTAAAACTCGAGTCTTTTTTGTGTACAAATCTATACGTCATTGTCGCATTGATAGTCCGATTACCGTTCGATCAGCTTCATATCCTCTATCTGAGTCTGTTGCATGATCAGATATCTTATGGCTTTCCCGTTCCTCAATTCAGATGCCCGAAACTTCAAATGCACCGATAGTTACGTCCTTTAAAACTCGAGTCTTTTCTTGTGTACAAATCTCTATATGATTGTCGCATCGTGAGTCCGATTACTGTTAGATCAACTTAATATCCTTTATCTGAGTCTGTTGCATGATCAGATATCTTATGGCCTTCCAGTTCCTCAATTCGGATGCCCAAAACTTCAAATGTACCGATTGTTACGTCCTTTAAAACTCGAGTCTTTTCATGTGTACGAATCTCTATATGATTGTCGCATCGTGAGTCCGATAACCGTTCGATCACCTTCATATCCTTTATCTGAGTTTGTTGCATGATCAGATATCTTATGGCCTTCCAGTTCCTCAATTCGGACGCCCTAAACTTCAAATGTACCGATAGTTACGTCCTTTAAAACTCGATTCTTTTCTTGTGTACGAATCTCTATATGATTGTCGCATCGTGAGTCCGATTACAGTTCGATCACCTTCATATCCTTTATCTGAGTCTATTGCATGATCAGATATCTTATGGCCTGCCAGTTCCTCAATTCGGATGCCCAAAAATTCAAATGCACCGATAGTTACGTCCTTTATAACTCGAGTCTTTTCTTGTGTACGAATCTCTATATGACTGTCGCGTCGTGAGTCCGATTACCGTTCGATCACCTTCATATCCTTTATCTGAGTCTGTTGCATGATCGGATATCTTATGGCCTTCCAGTTCCTCAATTCGGATGCCCAAAACTTCAAATGTACCGATAGTTACGTCCTTTAAAACTCGATTCTTTTCTTGTGTACGAATCTCTATATGATTGTCGCATTGTTATCCCGATTACCGTTCAATCAGCTTCATATCCTTTATCTGAGTTTGTTGCAAGATTAGTTATCTTATGGCTTTCCTGTTCCTCAATTCGGATGCCCGAAACTTCAAATGCACCGATAGTTACGTCCTTTAAAACTCGAGTCTTTTCTTGGGTATGAATCTCTATATGATTTTCGCATCGTGAGTCCCATTACCGTTCGATCAACTTCATATACTTTATCTGAGTCTGTTGCATGATCAGATATCTTATGGCCTTCTCGTTCCTCAATTCGGGTGCCCGAAACTTCAAATGTATCGATAGTTACGTCCTTTAAACCTCGATTCTTTTCTTGTGTACGAATCTCTATATGATTGTCGCATCGTGAGTCCGGTTACAGTTCGATCACCTTCATATCCTTTATCTGAGTCGAATGCATGATCAGATATCATATGGCCTTCCAGTTCCTCAATTCGGATGCCCAAAAATTCAAATGCACCGATAGTTACGTCCTTTAAAACTTAAGTCTTTTCTTGTGTACGAATCTCTATATGATTGTCGCATCGTGAGTCCCATTACCGTTCGATCACCTTCATATCCTTTATCTGAGTCTGTTGCAAGATTAGATATCTTATGGCTTTCCCGTTCCTCAATTCGGATGCCCGAAACCTCAAATGTACCGATAGTTACGTCCTTTAAAACTCGATTCTTTTCTTGTGTATGAATCTCTATATGATTGTCGCACTGTTATTCCGATTACCGTTCGATGAGCTTCATTTCCTTTAACTGATCTGTTGCATGATCAGATATCTTATGGCTTTCCCGTTCCTTAATTCGGATGCCCAAAACTTCAAATGCACCGATAGTTACGTCCTTTAAAACTCGAGTCTTTTATTGTCTACGAATCTCTATATGATTGTCGCATCGTGAGTCCGATTACCGTTCGATCAACTTCATATCCTTTATCTGAGTCTGTTGCATGATCAGATATCTTATGGTCTTCAAGTTCCTCAATTCGGATGCCCAAAACTTCAAATGTACCGATTGTTACGTCCTTTAAAACTCGAGGCTTTTCTTGTGTACAAATATCTACGTCACTATCGCATTGTTAGTCCGATTACCATTCGATCAGCTTCATATCCTTTATCTGAGTCTGTTGCATGATCAGATATCTTATGGCTTTCCCGTTCCTTAATTCGGATGCCCGAAACTTCAAATGCACCGATAGTTACGTCCTTTAAAACTCGAGTCTTTTATTGTCTACGAATCTCTATATGATTGTCGCATCGTGAGTCCGATTACCGTTCGATCACCTTCATATCATTTATCTGAGTCTGTTGCATGATCAGATATCTTTTGGCCTTCTATTTCCTCAATTCGGATGCCCAAAACTTCAAATATACCGATTATTACGTCCTTTAGAACTCGAGTCTTTTCTTGTGTACGAATCTCTATATGATTGTCGCATTGTGAGTCCCATTACCGTTCGATCACCTTCATATCCTTTATCAGAGTCTGTTGCATGATCAGATATCTTCTGGCCTTCCAGTTCCTCCTTTCGGATGCCCAAAACTTCAAATGTACCGATAGTTACGTCCTTTAAAACTCGAATCTTTTCTTGTGTACGAATCTCTATATGATTGTCGCATCGTGAGTCCGATTACCGTTCGATCAACTTCATATCCTTTATCTGAGTCTGTTGCATGATCAGATATCTTATGGACTTCCAGTTCCTCAATTCGGATGCCCAAAACTTCAAATGTACGGATTTTTACGTCCTTTAAAACTCGAGTCTTTTCTAGTGTACAAATCTCTACGTCATTGTCGCATTGTTAGTCCGATTACCTTTCGATCAGCTTCATATCCTTTATCTGAGTCTGTTGCATGATCAGATATCTTATGGCTTTCCCGTTCGTCAATTCAGATGCCCGAAACTTCAAATTCACCGATAGTTACGTCCTTTAAAACTCGAGTCTTTTCTTGTGTACGAATCTCTATATGATTGTCGCATCGTGAGTCCGATTACCGTTCGATCACCTTCATATCCTTTATCTGAGGCTGTTGCATGATCAGATATCTTATGGCCTACCAGTTCCTCAATTCGGATGCCAAAACTTCAAATGTACCGATTGTTACGTCCTTTAAAACTCGAGTATTTTGTTGTGTACGAATCTCTTTGTGATTGTCGCATCGTGAGTCCGATTACCTTTCGATCAGCTTCATATCCTTTATCTGAGTCTGTTGCATGATCAGATATCTTATGGCTTTCCCGTTCCTCAATTCGGATGCCCGAAACTTCAAATGCAACGATAGTTATGTCCTTTAAAACTCGAGTCTTTTCTTGTGTACGAATCTCTATATGATTGTCGCATCGTGAGTCCGATTACCGTTCGATCAATTTCATATCCTTTATCTGAGTCTGTAGCATGATCAGATATCTTATGGCCTTCCAGTTCCTCAATTCGGATGCCCAAAACTTCAAATGTACCGATTGTTACGTCCTTTAAAACTCGAGTCTTTTGTTGTGTACGAATCTCTATGTGATTGTCGCATCGTGAGTCCGATTACCTTTCAATCAACTTCATATCTTTTATCTGAGTCTGTTGCTTGATCAGATATCTTATGGGTTTCCCGTTCCTCAATTCAGATGCCCAAAACTTCAAATGTACCGATAGTTAGGTCCTTTAAAACTCGAGTCTTTTCTTGTGTACGAATCTCTATATGATTGTCGCATCGTGAGTCCGATTACCGTTCCATCACCTTCATATCCTTTATCTGAGTCTGTTGCATGATCAGAAATCTTATGGCCTTCCAGTTCCTCAATTCGGATGCCCAAAACTTCAAATGTACCGATAGTTACGTCCTTTAAACCTCGATTCTTTTCTTGTGTACGAATCTCTATATGATTTTCACATCGTGAGTCCCATTGCCGTTCGATCACCTTCATATACTTTATCTGAGTCTGTTGCATGGTCAGATATCTTATGGTCTTCAAGTTCCTCAATTCGGATGCCCAAAACATCAAATGCACCGATTGTTACGACCTTTAAAACTCGAGGCTTTTCTTGTGTACAAATCTCTACGTCATTGTCGCATTGATAGTCCGATTACCATTCGACCAGCTTCATATCCTTTATCTGAGTCTGTTGCATGATCAGATATCTTATGGCTTTCCCGTTCCTCAATTTGGATGCCCGAAACTTCAAATGCACCGATAGTTACGTCCTTTAAAACTCGAGTCTTTTCTTGTGTACGAATCTCTACATGATTGTCGAACCGTGAGTCAGATTACCGTTCGATCACCTTCATATCCTTTATCTGAGTTTGTTGCATGATCAGATATCTTATGGCCTTCCAGTTCCTCAATTCTGATGCCCAAAACTTCAAATGTACGGATAGTTACGTCCTTTAAAACTCAATTCTTTTGTTTTGTACGAATCTCTTTATGATTGTCGCACTGTTATTCCGATTACCGTTCGATCAGCTTCATATCCTTTATCTGAGTCTGTTGCATGATCAGATATCTTATGGCTTTCCCATTCCTTAATTCGGATGCCCAAAACTTCAAATGCACCGATAGTTACATCCTTTAAAAGTCGAGTCTTTTCTTGTGTACGAATCTCTATATGATTGTCGCATCGTGAGTCCGATTACCGTTCGATCAACTTCATATCCTTTATCTGACTCTGTAGCATTATCAGATATCTTATGGCCTTCCAGTTCCTCAATTCGGATGCCCAAAACTTCAAATGTACCGATTGTTACGTCCTTTAAAACTCGAGTCTTTTTTGTGTACAAATCTATACGTCATTGTCGCATTGATAGTCCGATTACCGTTCGATCAGCTTCATATCCTCTATCTGAGTCTGTTGCATGATCAGATATCTTATGGCTTTCCCGTTCCTCAATTCAGATGCCCGAAACTTCAAATGCACCGATAGTTACGTCCTTTAAAACTCGAGTCTTTTCTTGTGTACAAATCTCTATATGATTGTCGAATCGTGAGTCCGATTACTGTTAGATCAACTTAATATCCTTTATCTGAGTCTGTTGCATGATCAGATATCTTATGGCCTTCCAGTTCCACAATTCGGATGCCCAAAACTTCAAATGTACCGATTGTTACGTCCTTTAAAACTCGAGTCTTTTCATGTGTACGAATCTCTATATGATTGTCGCATCGTGAGTCCGATAACCGTTCGATCACCTTCATATCCTTTATCTGAGTTTGTTGCATGATCAGATATCTTATGGCCTTCCAGTTCCTCAATTCGGACGCCCTAAACTTCAAATGTACCGATAGTTACGTCCTTTAAAACTCGATTCTTTTCTTGTGTACGAATCTCTATATGATTGTCGCATCGTGAGTCCGATTACAGTTCGATCACCTTCATATCCTTTATCTGAGTCTATTGCATGATCAGATATCTTATGGCCTGCCAGTTCCTCAATTCGGATGCCCAAAAATTCAAATGCACCGATAGTTACGTCCTTTATAACTCGAGTCTTTTCTTGTGTACGAATCTCTATATGATTGTCGCGTCGTGAGTCCGATTACCGTTCGATCACCTTCATATCCTTTATCTGAGTCTGTTGCATGATCGGATATCTTATGGCCTTCCAGTTCCTCAATTCGGATGCCCAAAACTTCAAATGTACCGATAGTTACGTCCTTTAAAACTCGATTCTTTTCTTGTGTACGAATCTCTATATGATTGTCGCATTGTTATCCCGATTACCGTTCAATCAGCTTCATATCCTTTATCTGAGTCTGTTGCAAGATTAGTTATCTTATGGCTTTCCCGTTCCTCAATTCGGATGCCCGAAACTTCAAATGCACGGATAGTTACGTCCTTTAAAACTCGAGTCTTTTCTTGGGTATGAATCTCTATATGATTTTCGCATCGTGAGTCCCATTACCGTTCGATCAACTTCATATACTTTATCTGAGTCTGTTGCATGATCAGATATCTTATGGCCTTCTCGTTCCTCAATTCGGGTGCCCGAAACTTCAAATGTATCGATAGTTACGTCCTTTAAACCTCGATTCTTTTCTTGTGTACGAATCTCTATATGATTGTCGCATCGTGAGTCCGGTTACAGTTCGATCACCTTCATATCCTTTATCTGAGTCGAATGCATGATCAGATATCATATGGCCTTCCAGTTCCTCAATTCGGATGCCCAAAAATTCAAATGCACCGATAGTTACGTCCTTTAAAACTCGATTCTTTTCTTGTGTACGAATCTCTATATGATTGTCGCATCGTGAGTCCGATTACAGTTCGATCACCTTCATATCCTTTATCTGAGTCTATTGCATGATCAGATATCTTATGGCCTTCCAGTTCCTCAATTCGGATGCCCAAAACTTCAAATGTACCGATAGTTACGTCCTTTAAAACTCGATTCTTTTCTTGTGTACGAATCTCTATATGATTGTCGCATTGTGAGTCCCATTACCGTTCGATCACCTTCATATCCTTTATCAGAGTCTGTTGCATGATCAGATATCTTCTGGCCTTCCAGTTCCTCCTTTCGGATGCCCAAAACTTCAAATGTACCGATAGTTACGTCCTTTAAAACTCGAATCTTTTCTTGTGTACGAATCTCTATATGATTGTCGCATCGTGAGTCCGATTACCGTTCGATCAACTTCATATCCTTTATCTGAGTCTGTTGCATGATCAGATATCTTATGGCCTTCCAGTTCCTCAATTCGGATGCCCAAAACTTCAAATGTACAGATTTTTACGTCCTTTAAAACTCGAGTCTTTTCTAGTGTACAAATCTCTACGTCATTGTCGCATTGTTAGTCCGATTACCTTTCGATCAGCTTCATATCCTTTATCTGAGTCTGTTGCATGATCAGATATCTTATGGCTTTCCCGTTCGTCAATTCAGATGCCCGAAACTTCAAATTCACCGATAGTTACGTCCTTTAAAACTCGAGTCTTTTCTTGTGTACGAATCTCTATATGATTGTCGCATCGTGAGTCCGATTACCGTTCGATCACCTTCATATCCTTTATCTGAGGCTGTTGCATGATCAGATATCTTATGGCCTACCAGTTCCTCAATTCGGATGCCAAAACTTCAAATGTACCGATTGTTACGTCCTTTAAAACTCGAGTATTTTGTTGTGTACGAATCTCTTTGTGATTGTCGCATCGTGAGTCCGATTACCTTTCGATCAGCTTCATATCCTTTATCTGAGTCTGTTGCATGATCAGATATCTTATGGCTTTCCCGTTCCTCAATTCGGATGCCCGAAACTTCAAATGCACCGATAGTTACGTTCTTTAAAACTCGAGTCTTTTCTTGTGTACGAATCTCTATATGATTGTCGCATCGTGAGTCCGATTACCGTTCGATCACCTTCATATCCTTTATCTGAGTCTGTTGCATGATCAGATATCTTATGGCCTACTAGTTCCTCAATTCGGATGCCCAAAACTTAAAATGTACTGATTGTTACGTCCTTTAAAACTCGAGTCTTTTGTTGTGTACGAATTTCTATGTGATTGTCGCATCGTGAGTCCGATTTCCTTTCGATCAACTTCATATCCTTAATCTGAGTCTGTTGCATGATCAGATATCTTATGGCATTCCCGTTCCTCAATTCGGATGCCCGAAACTTCAAATGCACCGATAGTTACGTCCTTTAAAACTCGAGTTTTTTCTTGTGTACTAATCTCTTTATGATTGTCGCATCGTGAGTCCGATTACCGTTCGATCACCTTCGTATCCTCTATCTGAGTCTGTTGCATGATCAGATATCTTATGGCCCTCCAGTTCCTCAATTCGGATGCCCAAAACTTCAAATGTACCGATAGTTATGTCCTTTAAAACTCGAGTCTTTTATTGTCTACGAATCTCTATATGATTGTCGCATCATGAGTCCGATTACCTTTCGATCAGCTTCATATCCTTTATCTGAGTCTGTTGCATGATCAGATATCTTATGGCTTTCCCGTTCCTCAATTCGGATGCCCGAAACTTCAAATGCACCGATAGTTACGTCCTTTAAAACTCGAGTCTTTTGTTGTGTACGAATCTCTATATGACTGTCGCAGTGTTATTCTGATTACCGTTAGATCAGCTTCATATCCTTTATTTGAGTCTGTTGCATGATTAGATATCTTATGGCTTTCCCGTTCCTCAATTCGGATGCCCGAAACTTCAAATGCACCGAGAGTTACGTCCTTTAAAACTCGAGTCTTTTCTTGTGTACGAATCTCTATATGATTGTCGCATCGTGAGTCCGATTACCGTTCGATCAACTTCATATCCTTTATCTGAGTCTGTAGGATGATCAGATATCTTATGGCCTACTAGTTCCTCAATTCGGATGCCCAAAACTTAAAATGTACCGATTGTTACGTCCTTTAAAACTCGAGTCTTTTGTTGTGTACGAATCTCTATGTGATTGTCGCATCGTGAGTCCGATTACCTTTCGATCAGCTTCATATCCTTTATCTGAGTATGTTGCATGATCAGATATCTTATGGCTTTCCCGTTCCTCAATTCGGATGCCCGAAACTTCAAATGCACCGATAGTTACATCCTTTAAAACTCGAGTCTTTTCTTATGTACTAATCTCTTTATGATTGTCGCATCGTGAGTCCGATTACCGTTCGATCACCTTCGTATCCTCTATCTGAGTCTGTTGCATGATCAGATATCTTATGGCTTTCCCGTTCCTCAATTCAGATCCCCGAAACTTCAAATTCACCGATAGTTACGTCCTTTAAAACTCGAGTCTTTCTTGTGTACGAATCTCTATATGATTGTCGCATCGTGAGTCCGATTACCGTTCGATCACCTTCATATCCTTTATCTGAGTCTGTTGCATGATCAGATATCTTATGGCCTACCAGTTCCTCAATTCGGATGCCCAAAACTTCAAATGTACCGATTGTTACGTCCTTTAAAACTCGAGTCTTTTCATGTGTACAAATCTCTACGTCATTGTCGCATTGTTAGTCCGGTTACCGTTCGATCAGCCTCATATCCTTTATCTGAGTCTGTTGCATGATCAGATATCTTATGGCTTTCCCGTTCCTCAATTCAGATGCCCGAAACTTCAAATTCACCGATAGTTACGTCCTTTAAAACTCGAGTCTTTTCTTGTGTACGAATCTCTATATGATTGTCGCATCGTGAGTCCGATTACCGTTTGATCACCTTCATATCCTTTATCTGAGTATGTTGCATAATCAGATATCTTATGGCCTACCAGTTCCTCAATTCGGATGCCCAAAACTTAAAATGTACCGATTGTTACGTCCTTTAAAACTCGAGTCTTTTGTTGTGTACGAATCTCTATGTGATTGTCGCATCGTGAGTCCGATTACCTTTCGATCAGCTTCATATCCTTTATCTGAGTCTGTTGCATGATCAGATATCTTATGGCCTTCCCGTTCCTCAATTCGGATGCCTGAAACTTCAAATGCACCGATAGTAACGTCCTTTAAAACTCGTGTCTTTTCTTATGTACTAATCTCTTTATGATTGTCGCATCGTGAGTCCGATTACCGTTCGATCACCTTCATATCCTCTATCTGAGTCTGTTGCATGATCAGATATCTTATAGCTTTCCCGTTCCTCAATTCAGATGCCCGAAACTTCAAATTCACCGATAGTCACGTCCTTTAAAACTCGAGTCTTTCTTGTGTACGAATCTCTATATGATTGTCGCATCGTGAGTCCGATTACCGTTCGATCACCTTCATATCCTTTATCTGAGTCTGTTGCATGATCAGATATCTTATGGCCTACCAGTTCCTCAATTCGGATGCCCAAATCTTAAAATGTACCGATTGTTACGTCCTTTAAAACTCGAGTCTTTTGTTGTGTACGAATCTCTTTGTGATTGTCGCATCGTGAGTCCGATTACCTTTCGATCAGCTTCATATCCTTTATCTGAGTCTGTTGCATGATCAGATATCTTATGGCTTTCCCGTTCCTCAATTCGGATGCCCGAAACTTCAAATGCACCGATAGTAACGTCCTTTAAAACTCGAGTCTTTTGTTGTGTACGAATCTCTATGTGATTGTCGCATCGTGAGTCCGATTACCTTTTGATCAGCTTCATATCCTTTATCTGAGTCTGATGCATGATTAAATATCTTATGGCTTTCCCGTTCCTCAATTCGGATGCCCGAAACTTCAAATGCACCGATAGTTACGTCCATTAAAACTCGATTCTTTTCTTGTGTAAGAATCTCTATATGACTGTCGCACTGTTATTCCGATTACCGTTCGATCACCTTCGTATCCTCTATCTGAGTCTGTTGCATGATCAGATATCTTATGGCTTTCCGGTTCCTCAATTCGGATGCCCGAAACTTCAAATGCACCGATAGTTACGTCCTTTAAAACTCGAGTCTTTTCTTGTGTACGAATCTCTATATGATTGTCGCATCGTGAGTCCGATTACCGTTCGATCAACTTCATATCCTTTTTCTGAGTCTGTAGCATGATCAGATATCTTATGGCCTTCCAGTTCCTCAATTCGGATACCCAAAACTTCAAATGTACCGATTGTTACGTCCTTTAAAACTCGAGTCTTTTCTTGTGTACAAATCTCTACGTCATTGTCGCATTGTTAGTCCGATTACCGTTCGATCAGCTTCATATCCTTTTTCTGAGTCTGTAGCATGATCAGATATCCTATGGCCTTCCAGTTCCTCAATTCGGATGCCCTAAACTTCAAATGTACCGATTATTACGTCCTTTAAACTCGAGTCTTTTCTTGTGTAAAAATCTCTACGTCATTGTCGCATCGTGAGTCCGATTACCGTTGATCACCTTCGTATCCTTTATCTGAGTCTGTTGCATGATCAGATATCTTATGACCTTCCAGTTCCTCAATTCGGATGCCAAAAAATTCAAAGGCACCGATAGTTACGTCCATTAAAACTCGATTATTTTCTTGTGTACGAATCTCTATATGACTGTCGCACTGTTATTCTGATTACCGTTCGATCAGCTTCATATCCTTTATTTGAGTGTGTTGCATGATCAGATATCTTATGGCTTTCCCACTCCTCAATTCGGATGCCCAAAACTTCAAATGCACCGATAGTTTTTTTTAGAAAAAGGGGAAAACCCCGGCAAACATTTATTGATTAATAAGAAGTACAAGACAAAGACTAACCCAGACCCGGGACATAGACCCAAGATCTTAAGTTAGCCCAAAAAGAAATAAACAAGAACAAAAATAAAGCTAACACTAAACAACTGGGCCAGCCTAAACAGAAAAATCTAAGCCCAACAAAAATATTAAAAGTCCAACAAAGGCTACCCACATAGACCAAAAATAAACAGGCATACTCCACGGCCCAACTATAAGCCCACCATCGACCAATGCTCCAGCCCACTTCATCCACTTTACCCCAGTCTTCAACATAGCAGCCCATCTTGAAACCATACAGCCTACGGCCCACGGACAATCCCAGCAATACACCCATATACCTCACAAGCCCATTTCTAACCAACTTGCAGCCCATCCCGATAAAAAGTCCATGACCAAAAAACCAATTCTGCACCAGCCCAGTCCACCCCGCAATCCCCTTCCTTAAAGCCCGAACTGTCCAGTAAATAAGTATAGTCCAGCCCAAAAAATCATAACACCCTTGATCCATAGACACTCTAACATGCTTAAGCTTCCGTTTAACACAATCCAATCCACACTCATATCCCATCATAAAAAACAAACATTCCCTACTCCATGTACTCAATGTTCCATCAGCATACACATCTTCAAAAGGCCCATAAACCTCCCAAATAAACCTCCATCTAATGAGGATTAAAACCCTTGTCCATCCATAACTGAGATTATCCACCCAAAAACTATATGAGACCTTCCAAAACCTCCACACACTGTTTTGAAAGAGCAATTGAGAGAGGTTCTCAACTGCTATCATAGGAATAAAATTCATCTTGAGCACTCTAAAAGCACACACCATACTAACAAAAGACTCAAATTGAACCATTCCTATAATGTCACATATAAACCATAGTAATACAGAAAGGCCTTTGAGTTTAGTACAAGGTAAAAAACACAAAGACAGCTTGTTTTGAGACAAAGCTGAAACTAGATGGTGCCAAAAGAGCCTGCAAACTTTAAAAACTTCCATCAGAGTAATGGCATTACTAGACTCTTTCACACCACTAATTCCCTTCTTAACTACAAAACTCAGACCTCCCAAATCCCAGAGCACATACCTGAGCCACTTCTGTTTCTGAATAACCACTATGAAGCATGACCTTCTATACCAGAAATTAACCCAATCCTTCCTTTTGCTCATATTAATACCTTCCATCACAAACCTGCACATCTTGGAAGTAAGATCAACCAGCTTCTCAAACTCACAGAACCAACCTTCCCAGGTCCAAAGCAATATATAACACAACCATACGCTGTTCCACTTTCCCAGCCACCCACTCTGTCTCCTCCTTTTAATAAAGATAATGCTATCCCTGCTGCTTAACCCTGTATACCAACCATTGTAACCTTTCCTAGCATATCCAGCATCCCCACTGACTTGATTGTTAACAAATATCACTCCCATAATAGCTCCAGCCACCAATCTACTTATCACATCAACCCAGCCCATAGTAACCAGCCCAAGACAAGTCCCAAGTAGGACTGACTCAATAGACTCAAGACTCCAAAAGCAAGAAAAAAGGTTTAGAAAGAATACCAAAATAATGCATTGGGTTTCTATGCTGCTGTACAGATCTAGAAAATAAAAATAGAACCAGAGAAATAATGTCCTACTAACAGCAGCATAGTCCATCCTTATGTCTCCCAGTTGAACACACTCCCAGTGTTTGTACAAACCTAAAAACCCCTTAACAAACGCAGAACTGGACCAGAGTGTCAAAGATGGACCAAATTCTCTGGCCAGTGATCTTTCCCATATATGTATAATATTCCCACCCTCCCTGACCCAATGACAAATAACACAGGAATAGAGAAAGAAATGAATCCAGATATCTACCCAACGTATTTTAAGTGTCCACCAAACTCCTTGCTCCCATAAAGACCCACCCCCCCTGGGCAAGTGCCCAAAAAAGAACTCACACAGGCTATATACACCAAAAAACTCACACAAATGAATATGGTTCCTATGCCACTTCCAAGTGCTAGAAAATGCAAAATTTGAGGGGGTGAGGAATAATGTCCTAAGGACAGTGGCATAGTTCCTCCTTATCTCTCCAGGTTGAATGCAAACCTCCTGCATAATACATCCTAAAATCCACCAGGCTGGGGTAAGAGCAAACCATATAGTAAAAATTGTACTATTATGGCTGCAATGTCCTAAACTCCTATGGTTTAAACACAAAGGAAGCCACACAGGTGTATGAAAGACACACCATAATATCATGAAAAGGAGGGTACTACTTCTAGTGTAAACTACCCAAGGCCATTTCCAGTCATCCAAAACTCCATGGTTCCCAATAAACCCCCCACCCCAACTCCAAAAGGAGTGGACTGACTCAAGACTCAAAAGCAAGAAAAGGTTTAGAATAAGAACAATCATCATGTTTACAGAGCCATATTTGGTACTAAAAATAGAAAAAACCACAAGACACCAGGTGAACCTATCAATATGGCCCTGATCCATCCTTATAGCTCCCAGGTTCAGTCTTATCCCAAGACATATATATCCTATTCCCATAAAAAGAATCAGAAGCAGGGACATAAGAATGCAAATAAAAACACCACTCATATAAGCAATCCTATGAATAAAAGAGACTCTCTGGTCAAAAGACCATAACACACACACAAAGAGGGCTAAAGGAAGGCACAGAGGCCAGATCACTACCCCAAGCTGAACTGAACTCCATAAATCTCCCAAATTCCCAAAATACCCCCCACCCCAGTACATGACAGACTCTAATCCCATATTACCCACCCCTCCATTACAGTACACCAAATTACCTATCCGGACATTATTCCATTTCAACCCTTTAGACATTCTATCAGAAAAAGAACCCAGCCCATACAATAAACCCCACCAGCCAGACCAGACAGAAGCCACACCCAGCCCAACTCCCACCCCATCCAACCAGAATAACCAAATAAAAATCACAAACCACATTGGTTAACCTGTTTAGCAGGGTCCCTCCATACCACCTTAAATCCCCAAACCTTACTCAAATGAATACTGCTAGGGGAAGCAATAATCTTAAGACCCAAAAGCCTTAATCTGACAGTCCCCTCAATCAACTTACACAAATCCACAACTGATCTAGACTTTTCTTGAAAAATCCTCAGGTTTCATTCTTGCCAGATGAAGTATACCATGGCAGCAAGCATCAACCTCTGAATAATACCCTTGATGGACTTCCTACCAGGGATCAAGGACAGTTCAAGAATACATTCATCCAAACTGTGGGGTAAACTTTCTAATCCAGCAATAACTTTAAGCCCATCCCATACTGCAGCCGGGTAGTGGCACTCAAAGAAAAGATGATTATGACTATCACAGACCTCCCCACAGAAAGAACAAAGAAGCTGATCCTTAACCTCCCATCTCATAAGCCTATCCTGGGTCACAAGTCTATGTTGACAGGCTAACCACAAGACAAAAGCATGCTTAGGAATAGCTTGGCTAAACCAGATACTCCTAGCCCAGGGGACCACAGGTTTACCAATACTAAAATCCTTGAAAGCTATACCAGTTTCAAATTGGACCAGAGTCTCCTCCTTGGTTTTCCAAAAAGTGATATCCCTCTTCCCCTCAGTCAACAAGGGAGGAGACATCTGAAACAGACAGGGGAACTTAGTTCTCCAGAGCTCAGGCCAATTCCATCCCCCCCTCCCATCAATAACATCAGCAACAGTGGTAGTAAGAGAAAAACCACCACCATGGATATCCCTGGGAGAAATAAACAAACTTAAAGGACTTAAAGGGCACCAGTTGTCATACCAGACTGAGGTTGATCTGCCATCCCCAATACACTGCAAACAACGAGGCCAAATAACCTCTCTAAAATCAAGCATACTTTTCCAACTCCAACAAGCATCCCTTTTATTGCTAAAACCCCAAAAACTTAACCCTTTTAACTTATACAATTTAATCCACCTAGTCCATATAGAGTCCTTCCCAGAGACCAGGTTCCAAACATGTCTGGAAAGAAGAGCCTGGTTTCTAACTCTCAAAGACCTTATCCCTAAGCCACCCTGACTCCTAGGCAGACACACTGACTCCCAAGAGACCCTAACTTTCCCTTTAGCAGAATCAGCCTGAGACCAAAGAAAACCACCCATAATTCTCTCTATATCATCAATGACACTACCAGGCAACCTAAAAACAGCAGCCCAGTAGACCTGAAGGGAAGCCAGAACAGATTTAATAAGTTGCAGCCTTCCAGCAAAGGACAAAACCTTGTTCTTCCAGTCCTCAACTTTTTTCCTCACTTTATCCACAAGCACTTTACAGTCCTTAGTATATAATCTCTTAGATAAGAGGGGAACTCCAAGGTACCTCACAGGAAGAGACCCTTCCTTAAAAGGTAATAAATTCTTTAACCTAACCTTAATCCTATCAGTAACATTCCCAAAAAACATAGTACTCTTACCTAAATTAGGAACCAGCCCAGAGACTGAACTAAACTCCTCCAAAACAGCTTTGACAATCCCTATGGAAGCAAAATTAGCATAAGAAAAAACCAGCAAATCATCTGCAAAACACACATGAGTTAGTTTAAGCCCCTCACAACCCCAATGATATTTAAATTGCCCACTTTCAGCAATTCTCCTATCAAAAATGAGTTTGAAGACCTGCATCACAATGGTAAACAGATATGGAGACATAGGGTCACCCTGCCTCAAACCCCTTTTCCCCTGAAAATAACCAATCATCTCCCCATTAACATTGATAGAATAAGCTGCAGATCTTAAACAGGTCATAATCCAAGCAATCATACAGGGGTGAAAACCAAAGTTCACCAAGCAGGCTTCTAAAAAATCATGGTTAACAGTGTCATAGGCCTTTTGAAGGTCTATCTTCAAAGCAACTCTAGGAGTCCTAACTTTCAGATGATAATGCCTTAATAACTCCTGAGACAATAGAATGTTGTCACTAATTTGCCTCCCAGGTATAAAAGCACTTTGACAATCACTGACAATCAAATCCAAAGACCCCTTAATCCTTTCACAAATGATTTTGGAGATGACTTTATACAAAACATTGCAACAAGCAATAGGTCTATAGTCAGTCACACTCCTAGCATTGGCACACTTAGGAACCAAAGAAATAATAGTAGCATTGACTTCCTTCAGGAGCTTTCCATTATAGAAGAACTCCTTAATAGCACTACATACCTCATCACCTATAATAGACCAAGAAGATTTAAAAAACTTAGAAGAGAACCCATCAGGCCCAGGAGCCTTATCCACATCAATACCAAACAGAGCAGACTTAATCTCTTCATCAGAGACCTCCCTCACCATAAGATCAGCAACATCCCTGGGCAATTTAGAAGAAAAGAGGCCAGCAGGATCCCTAATCTGATCAACCCTACTATTACTACCCATAAAACCCTCAAAATGTCTAACAAAAGCAGCCCCCACATCCTGCCCTTCAAAGAAAGCCCCCTCCTTGTCAAGAACAGAATTAATCCTTCCCCTACTCACTCTACCCTTGATGACCTTGTGAAAATAGGCTGTATTTTGATCACCAGCTTTAAGCCAGTCCACCTTAGCCCTCTGCTTAAGAAAAGATTCCTCATCCAAAGCAGCCTGCTTAAGAGCATTCACAAGAATCACCTCCTCTTCCCTAACAGCAGGATTATGAGGATCATCCACCACAGCACTCTGAACTTTCCCCAATTCTTCAGAAATCTTTTTAACCTTCTCAGAGAGATCACCCTGCAATTTCCCTAACTTCCTAAGAGGCTTTTTAAGACTTTTTAATTTGGAAACCACAGAATACATGGTACAGCCCTGGACATTCTTTCTCCAAACAGCCTCAACAGTAGGCAAAAACTGGGGTTTAGCTGCCAAATAATTCATGAACTTAAAGGGTCTAGGCTTCCAAGAAGTCTGCCCCTTAAGTGTCAACAGAGCAGGAGCATGATCAGAATGGTAGAAAGGAAGAAAAGAAGCCACAAAACCTTTAAAAACATTCATAAAGGACAGATTACTCATCATCCTATCCAACTTTTTTAGCAACCCAGAAGTCTTACCAGGGCATTTATTCCAGGTAAACTTCAAACCAGAAGAAGGAATATCCTCAACACTAATATTCTGACAACATTCCCACAAATCCACCATAGCACTATTCATATCAGAAGAACCCATGGATCTTTCAGAAGGGTCCATAATAGCATTAAAATCTCCCTGAATCAGCCAAGGCTCATCATTCAGAGAGGCTGCAAAAAGCTGTAAATCATGCCATAACACCCTCCTCTGAACCTTATTGACTGACCCATACACAAAGGAGCAGAAGAAAGAAGGGGAACCATCAAGAGGTTTGACCAAACAATGGATAACCTGGGAGGTCATTTCCACCACCATAACATCCACCAAATTAGGTTTCCAAGCCACAATAATTCTCACCCAACTAGGACAATAGACATTATTAGAGATCCATTGCCAGTTATTCAACACCCTGCCACAAACCTTATTAAGGTTCTGACTCTTCACATGAGTTTCCAGTAAACCACATAAACCAATATCCTTTTCATTCAATAAATTCAAGACCTGATTTTGATTAGCAAGCTTCATAAGACCTCTCACATTCCAGGTCAAAATATTCAGATTCTGACCCACCATTAATAACCAGCTTTATCAATAGAAGAGGACAAAACATGATCCTCCTCTGAATGCCCACACTCATCAAGCTTCATAAACTCAGCAGTCTCATCACCTTCTGAGGACACTTCATTATTCTCATTCTCTAAAATAATATCCTCCACCCCATCATAGTCCAAACCAGCAGCAAAATCATATTTGAAACACATTTTAATAAAGAATTGTGTCTGCTCAAAATCCCAAACCAGCACCTGATCCTTAGAAGGAGTAATTCTGTTGTTAACATAGAACATCACATCATCCATTTGTTGCTGGGATAAAACAACAGGACTGTCCTCAATAACAGTATTTCTAGAACCCAAGTTAGCACCAGGAGAGTAGGGAGTAGCAGGAGTAGCCTTCCCTGCCTTAACAGGTTTCCCCACTGACAAAGGCTCAGAAAAAGGGACAGGAGGTAAAGAGGAACTGCTGATAAGAGGTCCTTGTTTTACAGGAGGAGGACCTTTAACAGGAACATGCTTAGAACCAGCAGAAGAGTTCTTAGCAGAAGCAGCAATAGCAGGATTAGAAACTGCTCTAGTCTTCACCTTGGCTGGAGAAGCATTAGACCCCAAAGCAGCAGAAGAATTGACTTCCATAGGAACCTCAACTTCCAATAGATCAAACCTATTCTTGACTTCCAATCCAGCTACTTCCTGAACAATCTTCTTACCCTTACCAGTCTTCCTCTCCTTCTGAAGATTCTGAACCTTATCACTTCTAATATTACCCCTTACCTCCTGAGCATCAGCCTTCTTACTCCCTGAGGTAGAAGCACCCTCAGAACCAACCTTCTTCTTTTCCTGCTCCAATTCATACTCAATAATTGCCTGTTTAGTTTTAAAAGCTTTAATTCTTTCCTGCAATTTAGTCTCCTTATTAATACTCTTATCCCCCATATTTCTTTGCCTAAGAGCTCCACCCCCATACACCCCATTACCACTTCTAGGCTGATTTTGGAATTTATTATTATTCCTAGCAGCCAAGCTCTTGTTCCATACAGTTTCAAAACCCTCCTCATCAACATTCCTATTAATAGAACCATCCTGAACCCCAGCCTTCACATCATCAATCTTCTTCTGCCTAGCTTCTCTCTCTTCTTCAGTCAACACTCTATCATTACAATCTTCAAAAGAGTGCCCAAATACTTTGCAGTGGGAACAATTAATAGGGACCTTCTGGAACTCAATAACAATCTCAGCAATCCTATCCTCCCTACCCTCTTCTTTTGGATAAAAAGCTCTCACCACCTCAGGCCTATTCTCACCAGCAGCAATCTCAACTAAAATTCTGGCAAAACCTGCCTGCACATCATTGTTCAAACATTTATCAACAGTTATATTATCAAATAAAAGGGGTTTACCAATACAACTGGCCACTTCACAAAGACCCTGCACATTCCATAACTCAATAGGAACTTCCTTAAACAGGACCCAAACTGGGACTCTATCAGGCTCTTTCTTCACTATAGCAGCACCAACTTCCCATTGTTGAATAACCAAAGGAATCCCATTCACAACCCAAGGGCCAGCCTTCAAAGCAGCCAACATCCCCTCTTCAGTAGAAAACTTAAAATAAAAGAGGCCCTTGCCATTAGTAGAGATATCCTCCACACCATACTTCTTCCACATCTTAAAAAGGTTAAATCTGACCCAGGCAATAGAGCAGAAAGATCCAACAAAATAACCATAAAGATGTTTAGCAAAAGTCTGCCTAACCTTTTCAACCAGCTCCTGTTTAATGATGACAACTTTCTCCCCACTTTCTAGGGTAGCAGGAGGACAATACACTATCTGCTTAATAAGATCAGCCATCTTCTCACCTTTAACAGCATTGGCATAAGAAATTTTATTGTTAGACTCCTCCTTTTTAGAAGGCTCAGACCCCAAAGCTGGTGAAGAAGTATCAGCTGCTCCCTTAGGGACACTGGAGGAAGCCTTAAACACAGGTTTAACCCCAGTATCAATACCACAAAAAGGAGCCTTCAAGAGTATCTCCTTGCCTTTATCATAAAGAATATCCTGTTTCTTAGCTAATAGCTCCTTAGCCTTACCCAATCCAACCACCAACTCCCTCATTCTGGCCTCTTTCTTTTTATTATTCTCCCTAATTTCCTTAGCAGAGAACTCTCCCCCTAAAAAGCCAAGATTAGCCTTAGCATCAGACTCAACCTCCCAAGGATCAAAAATCAAACCTGAGGCAGTTTTATAACCAACAGGAGATTTAACAATACCCCCCAATTTCTTTAACTCACTAATCTCTTTCTCTATATCAGCAATAGACATTGATTCTATAGGAGTAGAACCAATATCATCATAACAAGGGCCCATTCTGAAAATAGGAATAACAGGGACAGCAGCATCTTTATCAAATACAAATCTTCTAGCTGTCTTTTTGTTTTTAGACAGGAGAATCTTCATAATTTTCCTCCCTTCACTATTAACAAAGACTTGCTTCTTAGGTTCTGCCTTCTTACCCTCAACCTCTTCTGCAGAGAACTTAAGCTTTTTCTCCACAGCAGTTATCCTCTCTTTACTTCCAGCAATGCTACTAATATCTGAAAAGCCACCAAAGGAGCACTCCTTCTCAAATACCTTCCTTTTAAGAAGAATTTTAAGTGACCTTTCAGACATCACATCATACAGAGTTTCATCCCCAACATCTCTACACTTATTATTGACCCATTTAGACAAAGCATTAACAATTTTAAAATCATATTCAAACACCTCCTCAATACAACAGCCTACTACCTCAACAAATTTCATATGGTAGTACTTATGAAAAGCAGTCAAACTATCCACAGAATCAGTAATTTTCAACCTCTGTACCAGGTCATCACATAAGTCCCTGAAAACCTGCAGGTCAAACTGCAACAGACAACCTTTTATCTCACAGACATTCCCATCAGTTACATTCACCTTCTCAGAAATTTCCAGTCCAGCTCTACTACTATCCACATCCCTACACCCAACTATCAGCATCCTATGTTCATTCTTATCACAAACATTCATAACAAAGTTCATAAACTCAACACACTTCCCAGAAAATTGCACACAAGTACTCTTCTCAGGGATAGCCCCAGTATCAGCCTCAATAATCTTCATTAACAAATCCCCAAACCTCAACACGAAACCCTCATTCTTATAATTCATATTGATAAACCAGTTCATAGCAGACACAAAAGAACTATCAGTACAGGTTTTATCAATCAATACCTGCAAAGCTTCCCCAATAGTCAAGTCAGAAAACACCAACTGTTCAGAGCCAAAAAACTGCCAGTAAGACACACAAGGAGCACTCTCTGACATCAGCTGATCCTGACCACTTCCTATTAAACCAATCTCCCTAGACTGAAGAATATGTTTTCGCCAATCTATCATAAAAGGAGCAGATATAGCATGGACACTCAAATCCAGAGCACTACCAAAAGGATTAGGGTTCAGAGGAGAATTAGGAGAGGCGCGAGATTCAACAAAATCCTCAGGAACACCTATAACCGGTGAATCACAAAAACTCTCTGACATAGTCAGATCTGAAGGCATATCAGAGGGAATACTAGCATTAGGAACAGATGAGGCATTATCACTGGATAATAAGGACGAATTAAGAAGAAATGTGGAATCCGATTGAATTTTCAGTAACCAATCATCACCCAACGTCTCCTTCAGATAAACCAGATCTCCAGCAGATAACGAACAGGATTCAACCTTTCCACCAATCTCTCTACTCAGACAAAACCTCCCCTCACTAATCTCCTTCAGCTCAAACCCTTGATTACACACCAGATCTGGTGGAATATCAGGAGGTATACCCCGATTAGGATCAGTGAACGACTGATCCATAACAAACGAAGAAGAACAGAAGAAAAATCAAGTAAAAACAATGAAACAGTTCTCCGAAGAGAAGAAGAAAGCCCGGGAAAAGGAAGAACAGAAACCAAAAAACTCAGATCGCCAAAATCGCCCAGAGAAAAAGTCAACAAGTCAAAGCCCCCAAATGTACCCGTAAATGTCCAAATGCACCGATAGTTACGTCCTTTAAAACTCGAGTCTTTTCTTGTGTATGAATCTCTATATGATTGTCGCATCGTGAGTCCGATTACCTTTCGATCAACTTCATATCCTTTATCTGCGTCTGTAGCATGATCAGATATCTTATGGCCTTCCAGTTCCTCAATTCGGATGCCCAAAACTTCAAATGTACCGATTGTTACGTCCTTTAAAACTCGAGTATTTTCTTGTGTACAAATCTCTACGTCATTTTCGCATTGTTAGTCCGATTACCGTTCGATCAACTTCATATCCTTTATCTGAGTCTGTTGCATGATCAGATATCTTATGGCTTTCCCGTTCCTCAATTCAGATGCCCGAAACTTCAAATTCACCGATAGTTACGTCCTTTAAAACTCGAGTCTTTTCTTGTGTACGAATCTCTATATGATTGTAGCATCGTGAGTCCGATTACCGTTCGATCACCTTCATATCCTTTATCTGAGTCTGTTGCATGATCAGATATCTTATAGCCTACCAGTTCCTCAATTCGGATGCCCAAAACTTCTAATGCACCGATAGTTACGTCCTTTAAAACTCGAGTCTTTTCTTGTGTACTAATCTCTTTATGATTCTCGCATCGTAAGTCCGATTACCGTTCGATCACCTTCGTATCCTTTATCTGAGTCTGTTGCATGATCAGATATCTTATGGCCTTCCTTCCTCAATTCGGATGCCCAAAAATTCAAATGCACCGATAGTTACGTCCATTAAAACTCGATTCTTTTCTTGTGTACGAATCTCTATATGACTGTCGCACTGTTATTCCGATTACCGTTCGATCAGCTTCATATCCTTTATCTTAGTCTGTTGGTTGATCAGATATCTTATGGCTTTCCCGTTCCTCAATTCGGATGCCCGAAACTTCAAATGCACCGATAGTTACGTCCTTTAAAACTAGAGTCTTTTCTTGTGTAAAAATCTCTACGTCATTGTCGCATCGTGAGTCCGATTACCGTTCGATCACCTTCGTATCCTTTATCTGAGTCTGTTGCATGAACAGATATCTTATGACCTTCCAGTTCCTCAATGCGGATGCCCAAAAATTCAAATGCACCGATAGTTACGTCCATTAAAACTCGATTATTTTCTTGTGTACGAATCTCTATATGACTGTCGCACTGTTATTCCGATTACCGTTCGATCAGCTTCATATCCTTTATTTGAGTCTGTTGCATGATCAGATATTTTATGGCTTTCCCATTCCTCAATTCGGATGCCCGAAACTTCAAATGCACCGATATTTACGTCCTTTAAAACTCGAGTCTTTTCTTGTGTACGAATCTCTATATGATTGTCGCATCGTGAGTCCGATTACCGTTCGATCAACTTCATATCCTTTATCTGAGTCTGTAGCATGATCAGATATCTTATGGCCTTCCAGTTCCTCAATTCGGATGCCCAAAACTTCAAATGTACCGATTGTTACGTCCTTTAAAACTCGTGTCTTTTCTTGTGTACAAATCTCTACGTCATTGTCGCATTGTTAGTCCGATTACCGTTCGATCAGCCTCATATCCTTTATCTGAGTCTGTTGCATGATCAGATATCTTATGGCCTACCAGTTCCTCAATTCGGATGCCCAAAACTTCAAATGTACCGTTTGTTACGTCCTTTAAAACTCGAGTCATTTGTTGTGTACGAATCTCTATGTGATTGTCGCATCGTGAGTCCGATTACCTTTCGATCAGCTTCATATCCTTTATCTGAGTCTGTTGCTTGATCAGATAACTTATGGCTTTCCCGTTCCTCAATTCGGATGCCCGAAACTTCAAATGCACCGATAGTTACGTCCTTTAAAACTCGAGTCTTTTGTTGTGTACGAATCTCTATGTGATTGTCGCATCGTGAGTCCGATTACCTTTCGATGAGCTTCATATCCTTTATCCGAGTCTGATGCATGCTCAGATATCTTATGGCTTTTCCGTTCCTCAATTCGGATGCCCGAAACTTCAAATGCACCGATAGTTACGTCCTTTAAAACTAGAGTCTTTTCTTGTGTACTAATCTCTTTATGATTGTCGCATCGTGAGTCCGATTACCGTTCGATCATCTTCGTATCCTTTATCTGAGTCTGGTGCATAATCAGATATCTTATGACCTTCCAGTTCCTCAATTCGGATGCCCAAAAATTCAAATGCACCGATAGTTACGTCCATTAAAACTCGATTCTTTTCTTGTGTACGAATCTCTATATGACTGTCGCACTGTTATTCCGATTACCGTTCGATCAGCTTCATATCCTTTATCTTAGTCTGTTGCATGATCAGATATCTTATGGCTTTCCCGTTCCTCAATTCAGATGCCCGAAACTTCAAATTCACCGATAGTTACGTCCTTTAAAACTCGAGTCTTTTCTTGTGTACGAATCTTTATATGATTGTCGCATCGTGAGTCCGATTACCGTTCGATCACCTTCGTATCCTTTATCTGAGTCTGTTGCATGATAAGATATCTTATGGTCTACCAGTTCCTCAATTCGGATGCCCAAAACTTAAAATGCATCGATTGGCCTTCCAGTTCCTCAATTCGGATGCCCAAAACTCCAAATGTACCGATTGGTACAACTCGAGTCTTTTCTTGTGTACGAATCTCTATATAATTGTCGCATCGTGAGTGCGATTACCGTTCGATCACCTTCATATCCTTTATCTGATTTTGTTGCATGATAAGATATCTTCTGGCCTTCCAGTTCCTCAATTCAGATGCCCAAAACTTCTAATGTACCGATAGTTACGTCCTTTAAAACTCGAGTCTTTTCTTGTGTACGAATCTCTATGTGATTGTCGCATCGTGAGTCCGATTAGCGTTCGATCAACTTCATATCCTTTATCTGAGTCTGTAGCATGATCTGATATCTTATGGCCTTCCAGTTCCTCAATTCGGATGCCCAAAACTTCAAATGTACCGATTGTTACGTCCTTTAAAACTCGAGTCTTTTCTTGTGTACAAATCTCTACGTCATTGTTGCATTGTTAGTCCGATTACCGTTCGATCAGCTTCATATCCTTTATCTGAGTCTGTTGCATGATCAGATATCTTATGGCTTTCCCGTTCCTCAATTCAGATGCCCGAAACTTCAAATTCACCGATAGTTACGTCCTTTAAAACTCGAGTCTTTCCTTGTGTACGAATCTCTATATGATTGTCGCATCGTGAGTCCGAATACCGTTCGATCACCTTCATATCTTTTATCTGAGTCTGTTGCATGATCAGATATCTTATGGCCTACCACTTTCTCAATTCTGATGCCCGAAACTTCAAATGTACCGATTGTTACGTCCTTTAAAACTCGAGTCTTTTGTTGTGTACGAATCTCTATGTGATTGTCGCATCGTGAGTCCGATTACCTTTCGATCAGCTTCATATCCTTTATCTGAGTCTGTTGCATGATCAGATATCTTATAGCTTTCCCGTTCCTCAATTCGGATGCCCGAAACTTCAAATGCACCGATAGTTACATCGTTTAAAACTCGAGTCTTTTGTTGTGTACGAATCTCTGTGTGATTGTCGCATCGTGAGTCCGATTACCTTTCGATCAGCTTCATATCCTTTTTTTTTTGTAAAAGGAGGCGGCACTCCTGGTAAATTTTATTAATCACAAAAAATATATATACACCTAAGGGATCGGCATTCCGGGACATACCCCAAGGACCAAAACCCGATCCCAAGCCATGGTTTAACAATGGGACTATCTAAACGTCCCGACCATGAGCTCAACTTTACAATCAAATCAAACAAAACAAAAAACCACACAGCTAGAGACCCAGCCACAACCGGCTAAAGTCTAAAACCTATCAAGTCCAAAAACAAAAAAACAACCAAAACAAACAAACAACTATAAGTCAAAACTAACAAATCAGCATCCATCTTCAAATCTTCAAAAAACTCTAGCAGCCCACTCCAAGTCTTCAAAAAACTCCAGCAGCCACAATCCACATCCTTCACCAGCCAACCATCAGCAACATTCAGCTTCAAAACAACACACCACCTACAAACTGACCCATAATACCACTCACCCATCTGACCCATTAACATTAACACAGCCATACCACCTCAATTCCTGGATCAAAAGGGAACCATATATCATCCTGCTGCCCAATACAGAATTCCCACCAATATAACCCACACTCTAACCCATTATATCTAATAATGAGTCTTATAGCAATATCCAACCACACCATCAGAATCATCAACCAGCACCCTCCCAACCATCCATAATCATTACACCAGTAACACACAACATTAAGATAAAGGGATCTCCATTCCATGCTTACTGATTTCAAAATTCCACACTGCAGCAGCCAATCTAGCCTGCACTCCATCTTTAACCTTTATACTCTTCATTTTTAAAGTTATCACCTCCTGAATTAATCCACACACAATCTTAGCATTCCTTCTCTTATTGCTAAATATTCTTTGGTTCCTCTCCTGCCAAACAAAGTAAACAGCAGCAGCAATAACCAATTTCTGAATAGTACCCCAAATCCCCTTACTAGCCTTTCCGTTTTCCACAAAATCAACTATCCCATCCCATTCATCAGGAATATCTCTAAATCTAGCAAGTTCCCTCAATTTCCACCATATACCTCTAGCATATTCACACTTAAAGAAAAGGTGCTGATGACTATCAGGCTCCTTCCCACATAGACTGCAAGAAAGATTAACATCCTGTTTCCAACATGCTATCTTATCTTGAGTAGGCAGTCTACTTTTAAAAGCCAACCAAGTTATGAAAGTATGCCAAGGGATGCTACTTCCAAACCATACAAAATTATGCCAACCCACTTCATTACTCTATCATCATAAACAGCTTTAGATGAAAAAGGTACATGTTTACCTCTTTTGCTTAGCCAACAGAATTCATCAACTTTCCTAGCAACAATGATAGGCAAGCAATCCCTAAAAAACACAGGGTATTTCTCCCTCCATTCCTCAGGAACTATCCATCCATCAGCCCCAATCAAATCAGCAACCTTACTTTTTAAATCAAAACCAGCAGCTCTAATTTCCCTTCTATCTATATGATCTATCAATGGCCCATTAACATGCCACTGATCAAACCATACATTTATTGTCTTACCATTTCCAATTTTAGCCACACAATGCTGCCTAAACCGCCTTCTATAGCCCAGAATCTGTTTCCAATGCCAAGAATCAGAATTCACCTCTCCAATTTCCCAAAAACTCTTCCCATATAGCTTATAAAACTTAACCCATTCCACCCAAACAGATTTTCTGTCAGTAACAATACTCCACATATGTTTAGCTACTAATGCTAAATTTCTTTCTTTTAATGAAGTTAACCCCAGACCACCCTGACCTTTCCTTAAACAAAGTTCCTCCCAAGCAACTTTAGCACTACCCTGCTTATACTCCCCCTGGCACCACAAAAACTCTCTACACAACCTTTCCACATCAACATTCAAGTTATCAGGTAGAATAAACAGGGACGCCCAGTATACAATTATTGAGGATAAAACAGACTTCAAAAGATGAACTCTACCAGCATATGACAAAAATTTATTCCTCCAGTCTTCTATTCTTCTTTTCACCTTCTCAAGCAAAGCCCCACAATCTTTTTGATATAATTTCCTAGAGGCCAGAGGGATACCCAAGTATTTTAGTGGGAGTTGACCCACCTTAAAAGGAAGAATTCTCAAAATCTCATCCTGAATCTCCATATCCACATTGCCAAATATTATCTCACTCTTACCCATGTTTGGTTTTAGACCTGAATAAGCACCAAACTCCTCCAACACTTCTTTTATAACCTTTATAGACTCACCACAAGCACTACTAAATATAAATAAATCATCAGCAAAACACAAGTGTGTAAGCTGTAATTTATCACATTTCCAATGATAAACAAATTCTTCTCAGATCTGATTCTCCTCTTCATCAACAGATTTAAAACCTCCATAACTATTGTAAACAGATATGGAGACACCGAATCACCCTGCCTAAGCCCCTTCTCACCCTTAAAATATCAAACAACTGGCCATTAAGGTTTATAGAATAGGACACAGTCTTCAAGCAAGTCATAATCCACCCAATAAACTTCTTATCAAACCCAAAGTGTATCAGGCAACTTTCCAAAAAGTTATGATCAACTGAATCATAAGATTTTTGTAAATCCACCTTCAAGGCCACCCTAGGATATCCCCTCTTCCAATCATACCCCTTCACAAGTTCTTGTGCAAGCAGAATATTATCACTAATCCGCCTACCTGGCACAAAAGCACTCTGGGATACATCCACAATCTGATCCAACACCTTCATTAATCTATTACAGATCACCTTACTAATACATTTATATATCACATTACAACAAGCAATAGGTCTAAATTGATTGACCACAGTAGGGGCTTGAACTTTAGGAATAAGAGAGATAACTGTTGCATTGATTTGCTTCAACATCTTTCCATTCTCAAAGAACTCCTGCACAGCAGCTGTTACTTCATCCCCTATAACATTCCAAGCAGCTTTAAAGAACCTGGCTGAATATCCATCAGGCCCAGGGGCCTTATTGTCTTCAATCTGAAACATAGCAATTTTAACCTCCTCCTTAGAAACACTTCTCACCATATCACTAGCAGAATTCTCAGAAATCCTTTTAAAAAACAAAGACTGAGGATCCTGAATAGTTTCAACATTATCCCTGCTCCCCATCATACTTATAAAATAATCCACAAAGGCATTTCCCACATTCTTTTCTTCATAAACCAACCCATTAATATCCTCTATTTGCACCACTTTCTCTCTAGACTGCCTTTGCTTAACAGAGTGAAAGAAATATTTATTATTATTTTCCCGCACTTTGAGCCAGTGCACTCTAGATTTCTGCTTCAAAAACATCTCTTCATCCAAAACAGCCTCATTATAATCTTTAACATACACCTCTTCTTCCTCCCTAAGGTATTCATTATCAGGATCTTTTATCATTTCCCCTTGAATTCTTTCCAACTCCACTTTTAACAACTCCACCTTCTTAAAAAGATTTCCATTAAGAAAATTTAACTTTCTAAATGGTTTTTTCAGACTCTTAAGTTTGGTAACCACACTAAACATTTTGCATCCACTAACTTTATTATCCCAAACACCCTTAACAATCTCCAAGAACTCAGGTTTCTCAGCAAGAAAGTTCCAAAACTTAAAGGCTTTGGATCCTTCTTATGAGAGAGAGAGCACAGAAAACAACCACTGGTGCATGATCCGACAAATAGAAAGGAAAAAATTTTGCATTAATATTATCAAATGATTTGAGAAACAAAGCATTACCCATAGCCCTGTCCAACTTTTCAAGAATACCATCAGTTTTGCCCACTTTTTGATTCCATGTGTACTCTAATCCAGTAAAAGGCAAATCCTCCACTTTTAACTCAGCCACACACTCTCTGAATTCTTGCATACCATAAAGAGAATACCCCAGCTCACAATTTTTCTCTCTAGGGTCTAAGATAGCATTAAAATCACCAGCCAATAACTAGGGATTATCACCAATCTTACCAGCCATTTTACTAAGATCATTCCACAAAGTTCTCCTACCAGCCACATTAGTAAACCCATACACAAAGGAACAGAAGAAACTGTCCTTCCCCTCAACAGGACAAATATAACACTGAATGCACTGATCAGATTTATGCAAAACCATAACATCCACCTTACTAGCATCCCAACCCACCACAATCCTGACCCAGCTAGGACATAATTCCCCATTATTCACCCAAACCCAACTATTCATAACACCTTTACAAGCCTTCTCAATCTCCAAAGGATTCACCCTAGTCTCCACAAGACTACAAACATTAATCTTATTACTCCCAATTAACCTATTAATCTGTCTTTGCTTAACAGTCTTGCACATTCCCCTCACATTCCAAGACATGATATTAATCTTCATAATAAACATCATTATACTTCTCATAAGGCTTCAGACCTGAAGATCCTTCCCCACCATTATCACAACTCATATTAATCACCCCTGTGTCCATTTCAGAACTCAAGTTTTCCAGCCTAACAAGGTCATCCATCATTAGTTTATCCCACTGTTCAAAAAACAACTTTACCTGCCCAATAGTCCATTTTCTAAGAATGTCATTTGAAGGGCAGCTTTTACTAGTAAGAAACTGAGCTACCTCCTCAAACTGTTTCTCAGTGATTTTAAAATAACCACTTTTAGTATTAACTTTAGTATCAATTCTAGATCGAGCATCAAACCCCACCTCTTGATTCCCCTTAGCAGGATTAGACTCCTCACCCCCAGTCTTCTTAACCAGATTCTCACCCTTTATACTTTCCACACTTCCAACACTAGACCTCCCACTAGGCTTCTCTCCAATATGAATTCCCCCATCCCTAGGCCTTCCACCACTAAGACTACCCCCAGACCCTTCAACTTTTCTTTGTGCCCCTTGTTTAGTATCCCCAATGATAGACTTCCCCTTAACATCCTGCCTACCATTCTGTACTACCACATTCTCCTCTTCCAAACAATTCTCATCATTTAAAATCTCAAACCTATTTCTCCCCTCAAACTTCCTCCTATTAGCCATTCCTCCTCTATTACCACCCTGAAAGCCACCTCTCACAGGCCTATACCCCTGATTACCCCTTCCCTGAAAACCACCTAAACCATTAAAACCACTCTGAACATGACCACCACCTCTACCCTGCTCTCCCTTTCTAAAGTCCCTATTATAATCACAACATTACCCGGATTACCACCATTCCTCTCCCCTTTATTATTCCTCCCCACAATTGTAAAACCATCAGTATCAATCCCTGACACAGGAAAGTTTTTGACAGCAGAACTGTTAATCTCATCCAAAAGCCTCTTAGATTTCTCCTCCAATTCCTTCATAGTTATGATTCTAACTGTGCAAGAATCAAAGTCATGCCCATAAACCTTACATTCAGTACACTTCTTAATAAGTTTCTGATAAGCCACTTTCACCTTACTAATAAATCCAGGCTTATCCTCATCAGGAGGATAATAAGCATTCACATACTCAGGCAAATTCTTTTCAGCTTTAACCTCAACAAGAACTCTAGCAAAACCTGCAGGCCCTTCCTTCTTTTTGCACCTTTCAGCTGTAATCCTGTCAAACAGGATAGGATTACCAATACAGCTAAGCATGCTGCATATACTCTTATTACTCCACAATTCAAAAGGTAAATTAGGAATAGTGATCCACATAGGGATCACATTTGGCTCAGTCTTCTCTAGACAACCTCCCACCTCCCATTTCTTTAAACACAGGGGGACATCATTTACCAACCAAGGACCCTTCTCCATAGCACCCCACATTCCAACATCATTCCTGAATTTGAAAAAGAACACCCCACTATTATTAGTAGAAACCTCCACTAAACCAAACTTCTTCCACATTCTCATCAAGTGAAATCTAACCATACCCACAGATAATTCTTTACCCACAAAGTACCCATATAAGTAGTTACTATAAGCCACCTTTGCCTCAGCAATCTGAATAGGACTAATCTCAGCAACAAGTTCACCATTCTCGAATACCTTAGGGGGATAATACTGGACCTTCTCAGAAAGGACTTCATTATCATTACCCTTAGCAGCAGCAGCAGCATAAGACTTACTCCCATTAGAACTAGTAGCAGCCTTAACATCATCCTTCTTAGCAGCAAATATCACACTATCCTTCAAAATCACAGAGTTCACCTTGGAGGTAGTGTCTTAATAATTTCTACATCTTGCTGAGACAAACAATAAGAACTTTCCTGCTTACTCTTATCACTAATCAGCTTCTTCATAGACAATCTTCTGATAGCAAACTTCTTTCTCTTCCCAGCTATCACCACATTAGCTTCCACACCTGACTCATTTGGAATATCCATAGAGTCTGCCCCATCCCCTTCTTTACTCAACTTTTTCAAATCCTCCTTATTAGTTTGTTTCAAAATTTTCTTCCCACAATCTTTTTTCAGAACATGAAAACCAGGATTAAACTCCATCTTCACAAGAGGTTTTTCATAATCAAACTTTAACTGTCCAGTAGTACCCTCAATTCTTCCCATAAAATCCCTCTTGTTAACAGCAATAACCTTCAAATCCCCAGTCACATTTTCCACCAAATCCTTCATAATCACATTTTCAGAACTAGTCTTTTCAATACCATCTGAAGTAGAACTTATAGCAACTCCCTCCTTCTGAATAGCCTTCTTCTTAGGGAACACTCTTCTAGACTTTCCAGACACTTCTAACAAATAATCAGCAGGGGAACAATGATCAGGCAACAACTCTAACTCATCTCCCTTCACCATGTATCCCAAATACTTAGAATCCCCAACAGACCTTCTACTAAATTTCACACTCAGCCCCTCATTTCTCACTGAATGTTTCTTTCTCTTGCTAAACACCTCAAACTTATCATACTGCATAGTTTCAAATACATTCAAATCTGGTGATAATTGAGGAAAACAAACCCTATTATTCACCACAGAAAAGCCCCCTTTCTTACTAACATACTTAGCTAAAGCTTCCAGAATAGACATATTTCTACCATCATAAAGCATTTTAGTTTCAGTCATACCAACATCCATCTTAACAGATCCCCCATTAACAGTACTCTCATCCTTCTTTAGAGGATTACCATAAACATCACATTTTGAAGATAATTCAAACAGATCCTCCAAATTCTCATTAATCAATCTAGCTTTCCAATTATCCCCCAACAAATTTCTCAGATACTGAATATGAACATCAGACAGAATAGGAGGATCCAACATACCTACACCAGCAAACCCTAGCCCAGTCTTCACATCAGAAACCCTAGGCTTCAGATCCATCTCCATATCGCTATCAACAGACTTCTGGAAAAAACTATGATCAGTAGAAACTTGCTGCATCCAATCCTTACCAAACATACCATTCAAATACTCTAAATCCCCTGAGGTCAGCGAACAAACTTCAGTAATACCTCCCCTTGACCTAGACAGAATAAACCTACCATCCCCCACATTCTTGAGATCCAGGCTATAACCCAAATCAGCAGATAAATCAGGTGGAACCGCCGGAGGAGCCTCCGGCAACACAACCCCAGCAGGAGAAACCATAATCGTGCACTGTGAAGATTCCACCACCTTCAAAGATGACGGAACAGTGAAACACGACGAAGAAAAGAAGAAGAAAGGGTTAAAAAAATGACCGGGAAAAGAAAACGGAGAAGAAACAGTGATATCGCCAAAATTGCCCAATATCAGCTTCATATCCTTTATCTGAGTCTGTTGCATGATCAGATATCTTATGGCTTTCCCGTTACTCAATTCGGATGCCCGAAACTTCAAATGCACCGATAGTTACGTCCTTTAAAACTCGAGTCTTTTGTTGTGTACGAATCTCTATGTGATTGTCGCATCGTGAGTTCGATTACCTTTCGATCAGCTTCATATCCTTTATCTGAGTCTGATGCATGATCAGATATCTTATGGCTTTCCCGTTCCTCAATTCGGATGCCCGAAACTTCAAATGCACCGATAGTTACGTCCTTTAAAACTCGAGTCTTTTCTTGTGTACTAATCTCTTTATGATTGTCGCATCGTGAGTCCGATTACCGTTCGATCACCTTCGTATCCTTTATCTGAGTCTGTTGCATGATAAGATATCTTATGGCCTTCCAGTTCCTCAATTCGGATGCCCAAAACTTCAAATGTACCGATAGTTACGTCCTTTAAAACTCGAGTCTTTTCTTGTGTACGAATCTCTATATGATTGTCGCATCGTGAGTCCGATTACCGTTCGATCACCTTCATATCCTTTATCTGAGTCTGTTGCATGATCAGATATCTTATGGCCTTCCAGTTCCTCAATTCGGATGCCCAAAACTTCAAATGTACCGATTGTTACGTCCTTTAACACTCGAGTCTTTTGTTGTGTACGAATCTCTATGTGATTGTCGCATCGTGAGTCCGATTACCGTTCGATCACCTTCATATCCTTTATCTGAGTCTGTTGCATGATCAGATATCTTATGGCCTACCAGTTCCTCAATTCGAATGCCCAAAACTTCAAATGTACCGATTGTTACGTCCTTTAAAACTCGAGTCTTTTGTTGTGTACGAATCTCTATGTGATTGTCACATCGTGAGTCCGATTACCGTTCGATCACCTTCATATCCTTTATCTAAGTCTGTTGCATGATCAGATATCTTATGGCCTACCAGTTCCTCAATTCGAATGCCCAAAACTTCAAATGTACCGATTGTTACGTCCTTTAAAACTCGAGTCTTTTGTTGTGTATGAACCTCTATGTAATTGTCGCATCGTGAGTCCGATTACCTTTCAATCAGCTTCATATCCTTTATCTGAGTCTGTTGCATGATCAGATATCTTATGGCTTTCCCGTTCCTCAATTCAGATGCCCGAAACTTCAAATGCACCGATAGTTACGTCCTTTAAAACTCGAGTCTTTTGTTGTGTACGAATCTCTATGTGATTGTCGCATCGTGAGTCCGATTACCTTTCGTTCAGCTTCATATCCTTAATCTGAGTCTAATGCATGATCAGATATCTTATGGCTTTCCCGTTCCTCAATTCGGATGCCCGAAACTTCAAATGCACCGATAGTTACGTCCTTTAAAACTCGAGTCTTTTCTTGTGTACTAATCTCTTTATGATTGTCGCATCGTGAGTCCGATTACCGTTCGATCACCTTCGTATCGTTTATTAGATTCTGTTGCATGATCAGATATTTTATGGCCTTCCAGTTCCTCAATTCGGATGCCCAAAACTTCAAATGTACCGATAGTTACGTCCTTTAAAACTCGAGTCTTTTCTTGTGTACGAATCTCTATATGATTGTCGCATCGTGAGTCCGATTACCATTCGATCACCTTCATATCCTTTATCTGAGTCTGCTGCATGATCAGATATCTTATGGCCTTCCAGTTCCTCAATTCGGATGCCCAAAACTTCAAATGTACCGATTGTTACGTCTACGTCCATTAAAACTCGATTCTTTTCTTGTGTACGAATCTCTATATGACTGTCGCACTGTTATTCCGATTACCGTTCGATCAGCTTCATATCCTTTATCTGAGTCTGTTGCATGATCAGATATCTTATGGCTTTCCCGTTCCTCAATTCGGATGCCCGAAACTTCAAATGCACCGATAGTTACGTCCTTTAAAACTCGAGTCTTTTCTTGTGTACGAATCTCTATATGATTGTTGCATCGTGAGTCCGATTACCGTTTGATCAACTTCATATCCTTTATCTGAGTCTGTTACATGATCAGATATCTTATGGCCATCCAGTTCCTCAATTCGGATGCCCAAAACTTCAAATGTACCGATTGTTACGTCCTTTAAAACTCGAGTCTTTTGTTGTGTACAAATCTCTACGTCATTGTCGCATTGTTAGTCCGATTACCGTTCGATCAGCTTCATATCCTTTATCTGAGTCTGTTGCATGATCAGATAGCTTATGGCTTTCCCGTTCCTCAATTCAGATGCCCGAAACTTCAAACTCACCGATAGTTACGTCCTTTAAAACTCGAGTCTTTTCTTATGTACGAATCTCTATATGATTGTAGCATCGTGAGTCCGATTACCGTTCGATCACTTTCATATCCTTTATCTGAGTCTGTTGCATGATCAGATATCTTATGGCCTACCAGTTCCTCAATTCGGATGCCCAAAACTTCAAATGTACCGATTGTTACGTCCTTTAAAACTCGAGTCTTTTGTTGTGTACGAATCTCTATGTGATTGTCGCATCGTGATTCCGATTACCGTTCGATCACCTTCATATCCTTTATCTGAGTCTGTTGCATGATCAGATATCTTATGGCCTACCAGTTCCTCAATTCGGATGCCCAAAACTTCAAATGTACATATTGTTACGTCCTTTAAAACTCGAGTCTTTTGTTGTGTACGAATCTCTATGTGATTGTCGCATCGTGAGTCCGATTACCTTTCGATCTGCTTCATATCCTTTATCTGAGTCTGTTGCATGATCAGATATCTTATGGCTTTCCCGTTCCTCAATTCGGATGCCCGAAACTTCAAATGCACCGATAGTTACGTCCTTTAAAACTCGAGTCTTTTGTTTTGTACGAATCTCTATGTGATTGTCAAATCGTGAGTCCGATTACCTTTCGATCAGCTTCATATCCTTTATCCGAGTCTGATGCATGATCAAATATCTTATGGCTTTCCCGTTCCTCAATTCGGATGCCCGAAACTTCAGATGCACCGATAGTTACGTCCTTTAAAACTCGAGTCTTTTCTTGTGTACTAATCTCTTTATGATTGTCGCATCGTGACTCCGATTACCGTTCGATCACCTTCGTATCGTTTATTAGAGTCTGTTGCATGATCAGATATCTTATGGCCTTCCATCCTCAATTCGGATGCCCAAAAATTCAAATGCAACGATAGTTACGTCCATTAAAACTCGATTCTTTTCTTGTGTACGAATCTCTATATGACTGTCGCACTGTTATTCCGATTACCGTTCGATTAGCTTCATATCCTTTATCTGAGTCTGTTGGATGATCAGATATCTTATGGCTTTCCCGTTCCTCAATTCGGATGCCCGAAACTTCAAATGCACCGATAGTTACGTCCTTTAAAACTCGAGTCTTTTCTTGTGTACGAATCTCTATATGATTGTCGCATCGTGAGTCCGATTACCGTTCGATCAACTTCATATCCTTTTTCTGAATCTGTAACATGATCAGATATCTTATGGCCTTCCAGTTCCTCAATTCGGATGCCCAAAACTTCAAATGTACCGATTGTTACGTCCTTTAAAACTCGAGTCTTTTCTTGTGTACAAATCTCTACGTCATTGTCGCATTGTTAGTCTGATTGCCGTTCGATCAGCTTCATATCCTTTATCTGAGTCTGTTGCATGATCAGATAACTTATGGCTTTCCCGTTCCTCAATTCAGATGCCCGAAACTTCAAATTCACCGATAGTTACGTGCTTTAAAACTCGAGTCTTTTCTTGTGTACGAATCTCTATATGATTGTAGCATCGTGATTACGATTACCGTTCGATCACCTTCATATCCTTTATCTGAGTCTTTTGCATGATCAGATATCTTATGGCCTACCAGTTCCTCAATTCGGATGCCCAAAACTTCATATGTAAAGATTGTTACGTCCTTTAAAACTCGAGTCTTTTGTTGTGTACGAATCTCTATGTGATTGTCGCATCGTGAGTCCGATTACCGTTCGATCACCTTCATATCCTTTATCTGAGTCTGTTGCATGATCAGATATCTTATGGCCTACCAGTTCCTCAATTCGGATGTCCAAAACTTCAAATGTACAGATTGTTACGTCCTTTAAAACTCGAGTCTTTTGTTGTGTACGAATCTCTATGTGATTGTCGCATCGTTAGTCCGATTACCTTTCGATCAGCTTCATATCCTTTATCTGAGTCTGTTGCATGATCAGATAACTTATGGCTTTCCCGTTCTTCAATTCGAATGCCCGAAACTTCAAATGCACCGATAGTTACGTCCTTTAAAACTCGAGTCTTTTGTTGTGTACGAATCTCTATGTGATTGTCGCATCGTGAGTCCAATTACCTTTCGATCAGCTTCATATCCTTTATCCGAGTCTGATGCATGATCAGATATCTTATGGCTTTCCAGTTCCTCAATTCGGATGCCCGAAACTTCAAATGCATCGATAGTTACGTCCTTTAAAACTCGAGTCTTTTCTTGTGCACTAATCTCTTTATGATTGTCGCATCGTGAGTCCGATTACCGTTCGATCACCTTCGTATCCTTTATCTGAGTCTGTTGCATGATCAGATATCTTATGGCTTTCCCGTTCCTCAATTCGGATGCCCGAAACTTCAAATGCACCGATAGTTACGTCCTTTAAAACTCGAGTCTTTTCTTGTGTACTAATCTCTTTATGATTGTCGCATCGTGAGTCCGATTACCGTTCGATCACCTTAGTATCGTTTATTAGAGTCTGTTGCATGATCAGATATCATATGGCCTTCCAGTTCCTCAATTCGGATGCCCAAAACTTCAAATGTACCGATAGTTACGTCCTTTAAAACTCGAGTCTTTTCTTGTGTACGAATCTCTATATGATTGTCGCATCGTGAGTCCGATTACCATTCGATCACCTTCATTTCCTTTATCTGAGTCTGCTGCATGATCAGATATCTTATGGCCTTCCAGTTCCTCAATTCGGATGCCCAAAACTTCAAATGTACCGATTGTTACGTCTACGTCCATTAAAACTCGATTCTTTTCTTGTGTACGAATCTCTATATGACTGTCGCACTGTTATTCCGATTACCGTTCGATCAGCTTCATATCCTTTATCTGAGTCTGTTGCATGATCAGATATCTTATGGCTTTCCCGTTCCTCAATTCGGATGCCCGAAACTTCAAATGCACCGATAGTTACGTCCTTTAAAACTCGAGTCTTTTCTTGGGTACGAATCTCTATATGATTTTTGCATCGTGAGTCCGATTACTGTTTATTCAACTTCATGTCCTTTATCTGAGTCTGTAGCATGATCAGATATCTTATGGCCTTCCAGTTCCTCAATTCGGATGCCCAAAACTTCAAATGTACCGATTGTTACGTCCTTTAAAACTCGAGTCTTTTGTTGTGTACAAATCTCTACGTCATTGTCGCATTGTTAGTCCGATTACCGTTCGATCAGCTTCATATCCTTTATCTTAGTCTGTTGCATGATCAGATAACTTATGGCTTTCCCGTTCCTCTATTCAGATGCCCGAAACTTCAAATTCACCGATAGTTACGTCCTTTAAAACTCGAGTCTTTTCTTATGTACGAATCTCTATATGATTGTAGCATCGTGAGTCCGATTACCGTTCGATCACCTTCATATCCTTTATCTGAGTCTGTTGCATGATCAGATATCTTATGGCCTACCAGTTCCTCAATTCGGATGCCCAAAACTTCAAATGTACCGATTGTTACGTCCTTTAAAACTCGAGTCTTTTGTTGTGTACGAATCTCTATGTGATTGTCGCATCGTGAGTCCGATTACCGTTCGATCACCTTCATATCCTTTATCTGAGTCTGTTGCATGATCAGATATCTTATGGCCTACCAGTTCCTCAATTCGGATGCCCAAAACTTCAAATGTACATATTGTTACGTCCTTTAAAACTCGAGTCTTTTGTTGTGTACGAATCTCTATGTGATTGTCGCATCGAGAGTCCGATTACCTTTCGATCTGCTTCATATCCTTTATCTGAGTCTGTTGCATTATCAGATATCTTATGGCTTTCCCGTTCCTCAATTCGGATGCCCAAAACTTCAAATGCACCGATAGTTACGTCCTTTAAAACTCGAGTCTTTTGTTTTGTACGAATCTCTATGTGATTGTCAAATCGTGAGTCCGATTACCTTTCGATCAGCTTCATATCCTTTATCCGAGTCTGATGCATGATCAAATATCTTATGGCTTTCCCGTTCCTCAATTCGGATGCCCGAAACTTCAAATGCACCGATAGTTACGTCCTTTAAAACTCGAGTCTTTTCTTGTGTACTAATCTCTTTATGATTGTCGCATCGTGACTCCGATTACCGTTCGATCACCTTCGTATCGTTTATTAGATTCTGTTGCATGATCAGATATCTTATGGCCTTCCATCCTCAATTCGGATGCCCAAAAATTCAAATGCAACGATAGTTACGTCCATTAAAACTCGATTCTTTTCTTGTGTACGAATCTCTATATGACTGTCGCACTGTTATTCCGATTACCGTTCGATCAGCTTCATATCCTTTATCTGAGTCTGTTGGATGATCAGATATCTTATGGCTTTCCCGTTCCTCAATTCGGATGCCCGAAACTTCAAATGCACCGATAGTTACGTCCTTTAAATCTCGAGTCTTTTCTTGTGTACGAATCTCTATATGATTGTCGCATCGTGAGTCCGATTACCGTTCGATCAACTTCATATCCTTTTTCTGAATCTGTAACATGATCAGATATCTTATGGCCTTCCAGTTCCTCAATTCGGATGCCCAAAACTTCAAATGTACCGATTGTTACGTCCTTTAAAACTCGAGTCTTTTCTTGTGTACAAATCTCTACGTCATTGTCGCATTGTTAGTCTGATTACCGTTCGATCAGCTTCATATCCTTTATCTGAGTCTGTTGCATGATCAGATAACTTATGGCTTTCCCGTTCCTCAATTCAGATGCCCGAAACTTCAAATTCACCGATAGTTACGTGCTTTAAAACTCGAGTCTTTTCTTGAGTACGAATCTCTATATGATTGTAGCATCGTGATTCCGATTACCGTTCGATCACCTTCATATCCTTTATCTGAGTCTTTTGCATGATCAGATATCTTATGGCCTACCAGTTCCTCAATTCGGATGCCCAAAACTTCAAATGTAAAGATTGTTACGTCCTTTAAAACTCGAGTCTTTTGTTGTGTACGAATCTCTATGTGAGTGTCGCATCGTGAGTCCGATTACCGTTCGATCACCTTCATATCCTTTATCTGAGTCTGTTGCATGATCAGATATCTTATGGCCTACCAGTTCCTCAATTCGGATGCCCAAAACTTCAAATGTACAGATTGTTACGTCCTTTAAAACTCGAGTCTTTTGTTGTGTACGAATCTCTATGTGATTGTCGCATCGTAAGTCCGATTACCTTTCGATCAGCTTCATATCCTTTATCTGAGTCTGTTGCATGATCAGATAACTTATGGCTTTCCCGTTCCTCAATTCGAATGCCCGAAACTTCAAATGCACCGATAGTTACGTCCTTTAAAACTCGAGTCTTTTGTTGTGTACGAATCTCTATGTGATTGTCGCATCGTGAGTCCAATTACCTTTCGATCAGCTTCATATCCTTTATCCGAGTCTGATGCATGATCAGATATCTTATGGCTTTCCAGTTCCTCAATTCGGATGCCCGAAACTTCAAATGCATCGATAGTTACGTCCTTTAAAACTCGAGTCTTTTCTTGTGTACTAATCTCTTTATGATTGTCGCATCGTGAGTCCGATTACCGTTCGATCACCTTCGTATCCTTTATCTGAGTCTGTTGCATGATCAGATATCTTATGGCCTTCCTGTTCCTCAATTCGGATGCCCAAAACTTCAAATGCACCGATAGTTACGTCCATTAAAACTCGATTCTTTTCTTGTGTACGAATCTCTATATGACTATCGCACTGTTATTCCCACTACCGTTCGATCAGCTTCATATCCTTTATCTGAGTCTGTTGCATGATCAGATATCTTATGGCCTTCCTTCCTCAATTCGGATGCCCAAAAATTCAAATGCACCGATAGTTACGTCCATTAAAACTCGATTCTTTTCTTGTGTACGAATCTCTATATGACTATCGCACTGTTATTCCCACTACCGTTCGATCAGCTTCATATCCTTTATCTGAGTCTGTTGCATGATCAGATATCTTATGGCCTTCCTTCCTCAATTCGGATGCCCAAAAATTCAAATGCACCGATAGTTACGTCCATTAAAACTCGATTCTTTTCTTGTGTACGAATCTCTATATGACTATCGCACTGTTATTCCCACTACCGTTCGATCAGCTTCATATCCTTTATCTGAGTCTGTTGCATGATCAGATATCTTATCGCTTTCCCGTTCCTCAATTCGGATGCCCGAAACTTCAAATGCACCGATAGTTACGTCACTTAAAACTCGAGTCTTTTCTTGTGTACGAATCTCTATATGATTGTCGCATCATGAGTCCGATTACCGTTCAATCACCTTCATATCCTTTATCTGAGTCTGTTGCTTGATCAGAAGTCTTATGGCTTTCCCGTTCCTCAATTCAGATGCCCGAAACTTCAAATTCACCGATAGTTACGTCCTTTAAAACTCGAGTCTTTTCTTGTGTACGAATCTCTATATGATTGTCGCATCGTGAGTCCGATTACCGTTCAATCACCTTCATATCCTTTATCTGAGTGTGTTGCATGATCAGATATCTTATGGCCTTCCAGTTCCTCAATTCAGATGCCCAAAATTCAAATGCACCGATAGTTACGTGCATTAAAACTCGATTCTTTTCTTGTGTACGAATCTCTATATGACTGTCGCACTGTTATTCCGATTACCGTTCGATCAGCTTCATATCCTTTATCTGAGTCTGTTGCATGATCAGATATCTTATGGCTTTTCCGTTCATCAATTCGGATGCCCTAAACTTCAAAGCACCGATAGTTACGTCCTTTAAAACTCGAGTCTTTTCTTGTGTACGAATCTCTATATGATTGTCGCATCGTGAGTCCGATTACCGTTCGATCAACTTCATATCCTTTATCTTAGTCTGTAGCATGATCAGATATCTTATGGCCTTCCAGTTCCTCAATTCGGATGCCCAAAACTTCAAATGTACCGATTGTTACGTCCTTTAAAACTCGAGTCTTTTCTTGTGTACAAGTCTCTTTATGATTGTCGCATCGTGAGTCCGATTACCGTTCGATCACCTTCATATCCATTATCTGATTTTGTTGCATGATATGATATCTTCTGGCCTTCGAGTTCCTCAATTCGGATGCCCAAAACTTCATATGTACCGATAGTTATGTCCTTTAAAACTCGATTCTTTTCTTGTGTACGAATCTCTATATGATTGTCGCACTGTTATTCCGATTTACCGTTCGATCAGCTTCATATCCTTTATCTGAGTCTGTTGCATGATCAGATATCTTATGGCTTTCCTGTTCCTTAATTCGGATGCCCAAAACGTCAAATGCACCGATAGTTACGTCCTTTAAAACTCGAGTCTTTTCTTGTGTACGAATCTCTATATTATTGTCGCATCGTGAGTCTGATTACCGTTCAATCACCTTCATATCTTTTGTCTGAGTGTGTTGCATGATCAGATATCTTATGGCCTTCCAGTTCCTCAATTCGGATGCCCAAAAATTCAAATGCACCGATAGTTACGTCCATTAAAACTCGATTCTTTTCTTGTGTACGAATCTCTATATGACTGTCGCACTGTTATTCCGATTACCGTTCGATCAGCTTCATATCCTTTATCTGAGTCTGTTGCATGATCAGATATCTTATGGCTTTCCCGTTCCTCAATTCGGATGCCCGAAACCTCAAACGCACCGATAGTTACGTCCTTTAAAACTCGAGTCTTTTCTTGTGTACGAATCTCTATATGATTGTCGCATCGTGAGTCCGATTACCGTTCGATCAACTTCATATCCTTTATCTGAGTCTGTAGCATGATCAGATATCTTATGGCCTTCCAGTTCCTCAATTCGGATGCCCAAAATTTCAAATGTACCGATTGTTACGTCCTTTAAAACTAGTGTCTTTTCTTGTGTACAAATCTCTACGTCATTGTCGCATTGTTAGTCCGATTACCGTTCGATCAGTTTCATATCCTTTATCTGAGTCTGTTGCATGATCAGATATCTTATGGCTTTCCCGTTCCTCAATTAAGATGCCCGAAACTTCAAATTCACCGATAGTTACGTCCTTAAAACTCGAGTCTTTTGTTGTGTACGAAGCTCAATGTGATTGTCGCATCGTGAGTCCGATTACCTTTCGACCAGCTTCATATCCTTTATCTGAGTCTGATGCATGATAAGATATCTTATGGCTTTCCCGTTCCTCAATTCGGATGCCCGAAACTTCAAATGCACTGATAGTTACGTCCTTTAAAACTCGAGTCTTTTGTTTTGTACGAATCTCTGTGTGATTGTCGCATCGTGAGTCCGATTACCTTTCGATCAGCTTCATGTCCTTTATCTGAGTCTGTTGCATGATCAGATATCTTATGGCTTTCCCGTTCCTCAATTCGGATGCCCGAAACTTCAAATGCACTGATAGTTACGTCCTTTAAAACTCGAGTCTTTTCTTGTGTACTAATCTCTTTATGATTGTCGCATCGTGAGTCGGATTACCGTTCGATCATCTTCGTAGCCTTTATTTGAGTCTGTAGCATGATCAGATATCTTATGGCCTTCCAGTTCCTCAATTCGGATGCCCAAAACTTCAAATGTACCGATTGTTACGTCCTTTAAAACCCGAGTCTTTTCTTGTGTACAAATCTCTACGTCATTGTCGCATTGTTAGTCCGATTACCGTTCGATCACCTTCATATCCTTTATCTGAGTCTGTTGCATGATCAGATATCTTATGGCCTTCCAGTTCCTCAATTCGGATGCCCAAAACTTCAAATGTACCGATTGTAACAACTCGAGTCTTTTCTTGTGTACGAATCTCTATATAATTGTCGCATCGTGAGTCCGATTACCGTTCGATCACCTTCATATCCTTTATCTGATTTTGTTGCATGATCAGATATCTTCTGGCCTTCCAGTTCCTCAATTCGGATGCCCAAAACTTCAAATGTACCGATAGTTACGTCCTTTAAAACTCGATTCTTTTCTAGTGTACGAATCTCTATATGATTGTCGCACTGTTATTCCGATTACCGTTCGATCAGATTCATATCCTTTATCTGAGTCTTTTGCATGATGAGATATCTTATGGCTTTCCCGTTCCTTAATTCGGATGCCCAAAACTTCAAATTCACCGATAATTACGTCCTTTAAAACTCGAGTCTTTTCTTGTATACGAATCTCTATGTGATTGTCGTATCGTGAGTCCGATTACCGTTCGATCAACTTCATATCCTTTATTTGAGTCTGTAGCATGATCAGATATCTTATGGCCTTCCAGTTCCTCAATTCGGATGCCCAAAACTTCAAATGTACCGATTGTTACGTCCTTTAAAACCCGAGTCTTTTCTTGTGTACAAATCTCTACGTCATTGTCGCATTGTTAGTCCGATTACCGTTCGATCAGCTTCATATCCTTTATCTGAGTCTGTTGCATGATCAGATATCTTATGGCTTTCCCGTTCCTCAATTCAGATGCCCGAAACTTCAAATTCACCGATAGTTACGTCCTTTAAAACTCGAGTCTTTTCTTGTGTACGAATCTCTATATGATTGTCGCATCGTGAGTCCGAATACCGTTCGATCACCTTCATATCTTTTATCTGAGTCTGTTGCATGATCAGATATCTTATGGCCTACCACTTTCTCAATTCGGATGCCCAAAACTTCAAATGTACCGATTGTTACGTCCTTTAAAACTCGAGTCTTTTGTTGTGTACGAATCTCTATGTGATTGTCGCATCGTGAGTCCGATTACCTTTCGATCAGCTTCATATCCTTTATCTGAGTCTGTTGCATGATCAGATATCTTATAGCTTTCCCGTTCCTCAATTCGGATGCCCGAAACTTCAAATGCACCGATAGTTACATCCTTTAAAACTCGAGTCTTTTGTTGTGTACGAATCTCTGTGTGATTGTCGCATCGTGAGTCCGATTACCTTTCGATCAGCTTCATATCCTTTTTTTTGGTAAAAGGAGGCGGCACTCCTGGTAAATTTTATTAATCACAAAAAATATATATACACCTAAGGGATCGGCATCCCGGGACATACCCCAAGGACCAAAACCCGATCCCAAGCCATGGTTTAACAATGGGACTATCTAAACGTCCCGACCATGAGCTCAACTATACAATCAAATCAAACAAAACAAAAAACCACACAGCTAGAGACCCAGCCACAACCGGCTAAAGTCTAAAACCCTATCAAGTCCAAAAAACAAAAAAACAACCAAAACAAACAAACAACTATAAGTCAAAACTAACAAATCAGCATCCATCTTCAAATCTTCAAAAAACTCCAGCAGCCCACTCCAAGTCTTCAAAAAACTCCAGCAGCCACAATCCACATCCTTCACCAGCCAACCATCAGCAACATTCAGCTTCAAAACAACACACCACCTACAAACTGACCCATAATACCACTCACCCATCTGACCCATTAACATTAACACAGCCATACCACCTCAATTCCTGGATCAAAAGGGAACCATATATCATCCTGCTGCCCAATACAGAATTCCCACCAATATAACCCACACTCTAACCCATTATATCTAATAATGAGTCTTATAGCAATATCCAACCACACCATCAGAATCATCAACCAGCACCCTCCCAACCATCCATAATCATTACACTAGTAACACACAACATTAAGATAAAGGGATCTCCATTCCATGCTTACTGATTTCAAAATTCCACACTGCAGCAGCCAATCTAGCCTGCACTCCATCTTTAACCTTTATACTCTTCATTTTTAAAGTTATCACCTCCTGAATTAATCCACACACAATCTTAGCATTCCTTCTCTTATTGCTAAATATTCTTTGGTTCCTCTCCTGCCAAACAAAGTAAACAGCAGCAGCAATAACCAATTTCTGAATAGTACCCCAAATCCCCTTACTAGCCTTTCCGTTTTCCACAAAATCAACTATCCCATCCCATTCATCAGGAATATCTCTAAATCTAGCAAGTTCCCTCAATTTCCACCATATACCTCTAGCATATTCACACTTAAAGAAAAAGGTGCTGATGACTATCAGGCTCCTTCCCACATAGACTGCAAGAAAGATTAACATCCTGTTTCCAACATGCTATCTTATCTTGAGTAGGCAGTCTACCTTTAAAAGCCAACCAAGTTATGAAAGTATGCCTAGGGATGCTACTTCCAAACCATACAAAATTATGCCAACCCACTTCATTACTCTCTTTAACTATATCATCATAAACAGCTTTAGATGAAAAAGGTACACGTTTACCTCTTTTGCTTAGCCAACAGAATTCATCAGCTTTCCCAGCAACAATGATAGGCAAGTAATCCCTAAAAAACACAGGGTATTTCTCCCTCCATTCCTCAGGAACTATCCATCCATCAGCCCCAATCAAATCAGCAACCTTACTTTTTAAATCAAAACCAGCAGCTCTAATTTCCCTTCTATCTATATGATCAATCAATGGCCCATTAACATGCCACTGATCAAACCATACATTTATTGTCTTACCATTTCCAATTTTAGCCAAACAATGCTGCCTAAACCGCCTTCTATAGCCCAGAACTGTTTCCAATGCCAAGAATCAGAATTCACCTCTCCAATTTCCCAAAAACTCTTCCCATATAGCTTATAAAACTTAACCCATTCCACCCAAACAGATTTTCTGTCAGTAACAATACTCCACATATGTTTAGCTACTAATGCTAAATTTCTTTCTTTTAATGAAGTTAACCCCAGACCACCCTGACCTTTCCTTAAACAAAGTTCCTCCCAAGCAACTTTAGCACTACCCTGCTTATACTCCCCCTGGCACCACAAAAACTCTCTACACAACCTTTCCACATCAGCATTCAAGTTATCAGGTAGAATAAACAGGGACGCCCAGTATAAAGTTATTGAGGATAAAACAGACTTCAAAAGCTGAACTCTACCAGCATATGACAAAAATTTATTCCTCCAGTCTTCTATTCTTTTCACCTTCTCAAGCAAAGCCCCACAATCTTTTTGATATAATTTCCTAGAAGCCAGAGGGATACCCAAGTATTTTAGTGGGAGTTGACCCACCTTAAAAGGAAGAATTCTCAAAATCTCATCCTGAATCTCCATATCCACATTGCCAAATATTATCTCACACTTACCCATGTTTGGTTTTAGACCTGAATAAGCACCAAACTCCTCCAACACTTCTTTTATAACCTTTATAGACTCACCACAAGCACTACTAAATATAAATAAATCATTAGCAAAACACAAGTGTGTAAGCTGTAATTTATCACATTTCCAATGATAAACAAATTCTCCTCAGATCTGATTCTCCTCTTCATCAACAGATTTTAAAACCTCCGTAACTATTGTAAACAGATATGGAGACACCGGATCACCCTGCCTAAGCCCCTTCTCACCCTTAAAATATCCAAACAACTGGCCATTAAGGTTTATAGAATAGGACACAGTCTTCAAGCAAGTCATAATCCACCCAATAAACTTCTTATCAAACCCAAAGTGTATCAGGCAACTTTCCAAAAAGTTATGATCAACTGAATCATAAGATTTTTGTAAATCCACCTTCAAGGCCACCCTAGGATATCCCCTCTTCCAATCATACCCCTTCACAAGTTCTTGTGCAAGCAGAATATTATCACTAATCCGCCTACCTGGCACAAAAGCACTCTGGGATACATCCACAATCTGATCCAACACCTTCATTAATCTATTACAGATCACCTTACTAATACATTTATATATCACATTACAACAAGCAATAGGTCTAAATTGATTGACCACAGTAGGGGCTTGAACTTTAGGAATAAGAGAGATAACTGTTGCATTGATTTGCTTCAACATCTTTCCATTCTCAAAGAACTCCTGCACAGCAGCTGTTACTTCATCCCCTATAACATTCCAAGCAGCTTTAAAGAACCTGGCTGAATATCCATCAGGCCCAGGGGCCTTATTGTCTTCAATCTGAAACATAGCAATTTTAACCTCCTCCTTAGAAACACTTCTCACCATATCACTAGCAGAATTCTCAGAAATCCTTTTAAAAAACAAAGACTAAGGATCCTGAATAGTTTCAACATTATCCCTGCTCCCCATCATACTTATAAAATAATCCACAAAGGCATTTCCCACATTCTTTTCTTCATAAACCAACCCATTAATATCCTTTATTTGCACCACTTTCCCTCTAGACTGCCTTTGCTTAACAGAGTGAAAGAAATATTTATTATTATTTTCCCCCACTTTGAGCCAGTGCACTCTAGATTTCTGCTTCAAAAACATCTCTTCATCCAAAACAACCTCATTATAAGCTTTAACATACACCTCTTCTTCCTCCCTAAGGTATTCATTATCAGGATCTTTTATCATTTCCCCTTGAATTCTTTCCAACTCCACTTTTAACAACTCCACCTTCTTATAAAGATTTCCATTAAGAAAATTTAACTTTCTAAATGGTTTTTTCAGACTCTTAAGTTTGGTAACCACACTAAACATTTTGCATCCACTAACTTTATTATCCCAAACACCCTTAACAATCTCCAAGAACTCAGGTTTCTCAGCAAGAAAGTTCCAAAACTTAAAGGCTTTGGATCCTTCTTATGAGAGAGAGCACAGAAAACAACCACTGGTGCATGATCCGACAAATAGAAAGGCAAAAATTTTGCATTAATATAAACAAATGATTTGAGAAACAAAGCATTACCCATAGCCCTGTCCAACTTTTCAAGAATACCATCAGTTTTGCCCACTTTTTGATTCCATGTGTACTCTAATCCAGTAAAAGGCAAATCCTCCACATTTAACTCAGCCACACACTCTCTGAATTCTTGCATACCATAAAGAGAATACCCCAGCTCACAATTTTTCTCTCTAAGGTCTAAGATAGCATTAAAATCACCAGCCAATAACCAGGGATTATCACCAATCTTACCAGCCATTTTACTAAGATCATTCCACAAAGTTCTCCTACCAGCCACATTAGTAAACCTATACACAAAGGAACAGAAGAAACTGTCCTTCCCCTCAACAGGACAAATATAACACTGAATGCACTGATCAGATTTATGCAAAACCATAACATCCACCTTACTAGCATCCCAACCCACCACAATCCTGACCCATCTAGGACATAATTCCCCATTATTCACCCAAACCCAACTATTCATAACACCTTTACAAGCCTTCTCAATCTCCAAAGGATTCACCCTAGTCTCCACAAGACTACAAACATTAATCTTATTACTCCCAATTAACCTATTAATCTGTCTTTGCTTAACAGTCTTGCACATTCCCCTCACATTCCAAGACATGATATTAATCTTCATAACAAACATCATTATACTTCTCATAAGGCTTCAGACCTGAAGATCCTTCCCCACCATTATCACAACTCATATTAATCACCCCTGTGTCCATTTCATAACTCAAGTTTTCCAGCCTAACAAGATCATCCATCATTAGTTTATCCCACTGTTCAAAAAACAACTTTACCTGCCCAATAGTCCATTTTCTAAGAATGTCACTTGAAGGGCAGCTTTTACTAGTAAGAAACTGAGCTACCTCCTCAAACTGTTTCTCAGTGATTTTAAAATAACCACTTTTAGTATTAACTTTAGTATCAATTCTAGTTCGAGCATCAAACCCCGCCTCTTGATTCCCCTTAGCAGGATTAGACTCCTCACCCCCAGTCTTCTTAACCAGATTCTCACCCTTTATACTTTCCACACTTCCAACACTAGACCTCCCACTAGGCTTCTCTCCAATATGAATTCCCCCATCCCTAGGCCTTCCACCACTAAGACTACCCCCAGACCCTTCAACTTTTCTTTGTGCCCCTTGTTTAGTATCCCCAATGATAGACTTCCCCTTAACATCCTGCCTACCATTCTGTACTACCACAATCTCCTCTTCCAAACAATTCTCATCATTTAAAATCTCAAACCTATTTCTCCCCTCAAACTTCCTCCTATTAGCCATTCCTCCTCTATTACCACCCTGAAAGCCACCTCTCACAGGCCTATACCCCTGATTACCCCTTCCCTGAAAACCACCTCAACCACTAAAACCACTCTGAACATGACCACCACCTCTACCCTGGTCTCCCTTTCTAAAGTCCCTATTATAATCACCAACATTACCCTGATTACCACCATTCCTCTCCCCTTTATTATTCCTCCCCACAATTGTAAAACCATCAGTATCAATCCCTGACACAGGAAAGTTTTTGACAGCAGAACTGTTAATCTCATCCAAAAGCCTCTTAGATTTCTCCTCCAATTCCTTCACAGTTAAGATTCTAACTGTGCAAGAATCAAAGTCATGCCCATAAACCTTACATTCAGTACACTTCTTAATAAGTTTCTGATAAGCCACTTTCACCTTACTAATAAATCCAGGCTTATCCTCATCAGGAGGATAATAAGCATTCACATACTCAGGCAAATTCTTTTCAGTTTTAACCTCAACAAGAACTCTAGCAAAACCTGCAGGCCCTTCCTTCTTTTTGCACCTTTCAGCTGTAATCCTGTCAAACAGGATAGGATTACCAATACAGCTAAGCATGCTGCATATACTCTTATTACTCCACAATTCAGCAGGTAAATTAGGAATAGTGATCCACATAGGGATCACATTTGGCTCAGTCTTCTCTAGACAAACTCCCACCTCCCATTTCTTTAAACACAGGGGGACATCATTTACCAACCAAGGACCCTTCTCCATAGCACCCCACATTCCAACATCATTCCTGAATTTGAAAAAGAACACCCCACTATTATTAGTAGAAACCTCCACTAAACCAAACTTCTTCCACATTCTCATCAAGTGAAATCTAACCATACCCACAGATAATTCTTTACCCACAAAGTACCCATATAAGTAGTTACTATAAGCCACCTTTGCCTCAGCAATCTGAATAGGACTAATCTCAGCAACAAGTTCACCATTCTCCAATACCTTAGGGGGATAATACTGGACCTTCTCAGAAAGGACTTCATTATCATTACCCTTAGCAGCAGCAGCATAAGACTTACTCCCATTAGAACTAGTAGCAGCCTTAACATCATCCTTCTTAGCAGCAAATATCACACTATCCTTCAAAATCACAGAGTTCACCTTGGAGGTAGTGTCTTAATAATTTCTACATCTTGCTGAGACAAACAATAAGAACTCTCCTGCTTACTCTTATCACTAATCAGCTTCTTCATAGACAATCTTCTGATAGCAAACTTCTTTCCCTTCCCAGCTATCACCACATTAGCTTCCACACCTGACTCATTTGGAATATCCATAGAGTCTGCCCCATCCCCTTCTTTACTCAACTTTTTCAAATCCTCCTTATTAGTTTGTTTCAAAATTTTCTTCCCACAATCTTTTTTCAGAACATGAAAACCAGGATTAAACTCCATCTTCACAAGAGGTTTTTCATAATCAAACTTTAACTGTCCAGTAGTACCCTCAATTCTTCCCATAAAATCCCTCTTGTTAACAGCAATAACCTTCAAATCCCCAGTCACATTTTCCACCAAATCCTTCATAATCACATTTTCAGAACTAGTCTTTTCAATACCATCTGAAGTAGAACTTATAGCAACTCCCTCCTTCTGAATAGCCTTCTTCTTAGGGAACACTCTTCTAGACTTTCCAGACACTTCTAACAAATAATCAGCAGGGGAACAATGATCAGGCTACAACTCTAACTCATCTCCCTTCACCATGTATCCCAAATACTTAGAATCCCCAACAGACCTTCTACTAAATTTCACACCCAGCCCCTCATTTCTCACTGAATGTTTCTTTCTCTTGCTAAACACCTCAAACTTATCATACTGCATAGTTTCAAATACATTCAAATCTGGTGATAATTGAGGAAAACAAACCCTATTATTCACCACAGAAAAGCCCCCTTTCTTACTAACATACTTAGCTAAAGCTTCCAGAATAGACATATTTCTACCATCATAAAGCATTTTAGTTTCAGTCATACCAACATCCATCTTAACAGATCCCCCATTAACAGTACTCATATCCTTCTTTAGAGGATTACCATAAACATCACATTTTGAAGATAATTCAAACAGATCCTCCAAATTCTCATTAATCAATCTAGCTTTCCAATTATCCCCCAACAAATTTCTCAGATACTGAATATGAACATCAGACAGAATAGGAGGATCCAACATACCTACACCAGCAAACCCTAGCCCAGTCTTCACATCAGAAACCCTAGGCTTCAGATCCATCTCCATATCGCTATCAACAGACTTCTGGAAAAAAATATGAATAGTAGAAACTTGCTGCATCCAATCCTTACCAAACATACCATTCAAATACTCTAAATATCGTGAGGTCAGCAAACAAACTTCAGTAATACCTCCCCTTGACCTAGACAGAATAAACCTACCATCCCCCACATCCTTGAGATCCAGGCTATAACCCAAATCAGCAGATAAATCAGGTGGAACCGCCGGAGGAGGCTCCGGCAACACAACCCCAGCAGGAGAACCCATAATCGTGCACTGTGAAGATTCCACCACCTTCAAAGATGATGGAACAGTGAAACACGACGAAGAAAAGAAGAAGAAAGGGTTAAAAAAATGACCGGGAAAAGAAAACGGAGAAGAAACAGTGATATCGCCAAAATCGCCAAATATCAGCTTCATATCCTTTATCTGAGTCTGTTGCATGATCAGATATCTTATGGCTTTCCCGTTCCTCAATTCGGATGCCCGAAACTTCAAAGGCACCGATAGTTACGTCCTTTAAAACTCGAGTCTTTTGTTGTGTACGAATCTCTATGTGATTGTCGCATCGTGAGTTCGATTACCTTTCGATCAGCTTCATATCCTTTATCTGAGTCTGATGCATGATCAGATATCTTATGGCTTTCCCGTTCCTCAATTCGGATGCCCAAAACTTCAAATGCACCGATAGTTACGTCCTTTAAAACTCGAGTCTTTTCTTGTGTACTAATCTCTTTATGATTGTCGCATCGTGAGTCCGATTACCGTTCGATCAACTTCGAATCCTTTATCTGAGTCTGTTGCATGATCAGATATCTTATGGCCTTCCAGTTCCTCAATTCGGATGCCCAAAACTTCAAATGTACCGATAGTTAAGTCCTTTAAAACTCGAGTCTTTTCTTGTGTACGAATCTCTATATGATTGTCGCATCGTGAGTCCGATTACCGTTCGATCACCTTCAATTCCTTTATCTGAGTCTGTTGCATGATCAGATATCTTATGGCCTTCCAGTTCCTCAATTCAGATGCCCAAAACTTCAAATGTACCGATTGTTACGTCCTTTAAAACTTGAGTCTTTTGTTGTGTACGAATCTCTATATGATTGTCGCATCGTGAGTCCGATTACCGTTCGATCACCTTCATATCCTTTATCTGAGTCTATTGCATGATCAGATATCTTATGGCCTTCCAGTTCCTCAATTCGGATGCCCAAAACTTCAAATGTACCGATTGTTACGTCCTTTAAAACTCGAGTCTTTTGTTGTGCACGAATCTCTATGTGATTGTCGCGTCGTGAGTCCGATTACCTTTCGATCACCTTCATATCCTTTATCTGAGTCTGTTGCATGATCAGATATCTTATGGCCTACCAGTTCCTCAATTCGGATGCCCAAAACTTCAAATGTACCGATTGTTACGTCCTTTAAAACTCGAGTCTTTTGTTGTGTACGAATCTCTATGTGATTGTCGCATCGTGAGTCCGATTACCGTTCGATCACCTTCATATCCTTTATCTGAGTCTGTTGCATGATCAGATATCTTATGGCCTACCAGTTCCTCAATTCGGATGCCCAAAACTTCAAATGTACTGATTGTTACGTCCTTTAAAACTCGAGTCTTTTGTTGTGTACGAACCACTATGTAATTGTCGCATCGTGAGTCTGATTACCTTTCGATCAGCTTCATATCCTTTATCTGAGTCTGTTGCCTGATCAGATATCTTATGGCTTTCCCGTTCCTCAATTCGGATGCCCGAAACATCAAATGCACCGATAGTTACGTCCTTTAAAACTCGAGTCTTTTGTTGTGTACGAATCTCTATGTGATTGTCGCATCGTGAGTCCGATTACCTTTCGATCAGCTTCATATCCTTTATCTGAGTCTGATGCATGATCAGATATCTTATGGCTTTCCCGTTCCTCAATTCGGATGCCCGAAACTTCAAATGCACCGATAGTTACGTCCTTTAAAACTCGAGTCTTTTCTTGTGTACTAATCTCTTTATGATTGTCGCATCGTGAGTCCGATTACCGTTCGATCACCATCGTATCCTTTATCTGAGTCTGTTGCATGATCAGATATCTCATGGCCTTCCAGTTCCTCAATTCGGATGCCCAAAACTTCAAATGTACCGATAGTTACGTCCTTTAAAACTCGAGTCTTTTCTTGTGTACGAATCTCTATATGATTGTCGCATCGTGAGTCCGATTACCGTTCAATCACCTTCATATCCTTTATCTGAGTCTGTTGCATGGTCAGATATCTCATGGCCTTCTAGTTCCTCAATTCGGATGCCCAAAAATTCAAATGCACCGATAGTTACGTCCATTGAAACTCGATTCTTTTCTTGTGTACGAATCTCTATATGGTTGTCGCACTGTTATTCCGATTACCGTTCGATCAGCTTCATATCCTTTATCTGAGTCTGTTTCATGATAAGATATCTTATGGCTTTCCCGTTCCTCAATTCGGATGCCCAAAATTTCAAATGCACCGATAGTTACGTCCTTTAAAACTCGAGTCTTTTCTTGTGTACGAATCTCTATATGATTGTCGCATCGTGAGTCCGATTACCGTTCGATTAACTTCATATCCTTTATCTGAGTCTATAGCATGATCAGATATCTTATGGCCTTCTAGTTCCTCAATTCGGATGCCCAAAACTTTAAATGTACCGATTGTTACGTCCTTTAAAACTCGAGTCTTTTCTTGTGTACAAATCTCTACGTCATTGTCGCATTGTTAGTCCGATTACCGTTCGATCAACTTCATATCCTTTATCTGAGTCTGTTGCATGATCAGATAACTTATGGCTTTCCCGTTCCTTAATTCGGATGCCCGAAACTTTAAATTCACCGATAGTTACGTCCTTTAAAACTCGAGTCTTTTCTTGTGTACGAATCTCTATATGATTGTCTCATCGTGAGTCCGATTACCGTTTGATCACCTTCATAACCTTTATCTGAGTCTGTTGCATAATCAGATATCTTATGGCCTACCAGTTCCTCAATTCGGATGCCCAAAACTTCAAATGTACCGATTGTTACGTCCTTTAAAACTCGAGTCTTTTGTTGTGTACGAATCTCTATGTGATTGTCGCATCGTGAGTCCGATTACCGTTCGATCAGATTCATATCCTTTATCTGAGTCTGTTGCATGATCAGATATCTTATGGCCTACCAGTTCCTCAATTCGGATGCCCAAAACTTCAAATGTACCGATTGTTACGTCCTTTAAAACTCGAGTCTTTTGTTGTGTACGAATCTCTATGTGATTGTCGCATCGTGAGTCCGATTACCTTTCGATCAGCTTCATATCCTTTATCTGAGTCTGTTGCATGATCAGATATCTTATGTCTTTCCCGTTCCTCAATTCGGATGCCCGAAACTTCAAATGCATCGATAGTTACGTCCTTTAAAACTCGAGTCTTTTGTTGTGTACGAATCTCTATGTGATTGTCGCATCGTGAGTCCGTTTACCTTTCGATCAGCTTCATATCCTTTATCTGAGTCTGATGCATGATCAGATATCTTATGGCTTTCCCGTTCCTCAATTCGGATGCCCGAAACTTTAAATGCACCGATAGTTACGTCCTTTAAAACTCGAGTTTTTCTTGTGTACGAATCTCTATATGATTCTCGCATCATGAGTCCGATTATCGTTCGATCACCTTCATATCCTTTATCTGAGTCTGTTGCATGATCAGATATCTTATGGCCTTTCAGTTCCTCAATTCGGATGCCCAAAACTTCAAATGTACCGATTGTTACTTCCTTTAAAACTCGAGTCTTTTCTTGTGTACGAATCTCTATATGATTGTCGCATCGTGAGTCCGATTACCATTCGATCACATTCATATCCTTTATCTGAGTTTGTTGCATGATCAGATATCTTCTGGCCTTCCAGTTCCTCAATTCGGATGCCAAAACTTCAAATGTATCGATAGTTACGTCGTTTAAAACTCGATTCTTTTCTTGTGTACGAATCTCTATGTGATTGTCGCATCGTGAGTCCGATTACCGTTCGATCAGATTCATATCCTTTATCTGAGTCTGTTGCATGATCAGATATCTTATGGCCTACCAGTTCCTCAATTCGGATGCCCAAATCTTCAAATGTACCGATTGTTACGTCCTTTAAAACTCGAGTCTTTTGTTGTGTACGAATCTCTATGTGATTGTCGCATCGTGAGTCCGATTACCTTTCGATCAGCTTCATATCCTTTATCTGAGTCTGTTGGATGATCAGATATCTTATGGCTTTCCCGTTCCTCAATTCGGATGCCCGAAACTTCAAATGCATCGATAGTTACGTCCTTTAAAACTCGAGTCTTTTGTTGTGTACGAATCTCTATGTGATTGTCGCATCGTGAGTCCGTTTACCTTTCGACCAGCTTCATATCCTTTATCTGAGTCTGATGCATGATCAGATATCTTATGGCTTTCCCGTTCCTCAATTCGGATGCCCGAAACTTTAAATGCACCGATAGTTACGTCCTTTAAAACTCGAGTCTTTTCTTGTGTACTAATCTCTTTATGATTGTCGTATCGTGAGTCCGATTACCGTTCGATCACCTTCGTATACTTTATCTGAGTCTGTTGCATGTCAGATATCTTATGGCCTTCCAGTTCCTCAATTCGGATGCCCAAAACTTCAAATGTACCGATAGTTACGTCCTTTAAAACTCGAATTTTTCTTGTGTACGAATCTCTATATGATTCTCGCATCGTGAGTCCGATTATCGTTCGATCAACTTCATATCCTTTATCTGAGTCTGTTGCATGATCAGATATCTTATGGCCTACCAGTTCCTCAATTCGGATGCCCATAACTTCAAATGTACCGATTGTTACGTCTTTTAAAACTCGAGTCTTTTCTTGTGTTCGAATCTCCATATGATTGTCGCATCGTGAGTCCGATTACCGTTCGATCACCTTCACATCCTTTATCCGAATCTGTTGCATGATCAGATATCTTATGGCCTACCAGTTCCTCAATTCGGATGCCCAAAACTTCAAATGTACCGATTGTTACGTCCTTTAAAACTCGAGTCTTTTGTTGCGTACAAATCCCTATGTGATTGTCGCATCGTGAGTCCGATTACCGTTCGATCACCTTCATATCCTTTATCTGAGTCTGTTGCATGATCAGATATCTTATGGCCTACCAGTTCCTCAATTCGGATGCCCAAAACTTCAAATGTACCGATTGTTACGTCCTTTAAAACTTGAGTCTTTTGTTGTGTACGAATCTCTATGTAATTGTCGCATCGTGAGTCCGATTACCTTTCGATCAGCTTCATATCCTTTATCTGAGTCTGTTGCATGATCAGATATCTTATGGCTTTCCCGTTCCTCAATTCGGATGCCCGAAACTTCAAATGCACCGATAGTTACGTCCTTTAAAACTCGAGCCGTTTCTTGTGTACGAATCTCTATATGATTGTCGCATAGTGAGTCCGATTACCGTTCGATCAACTTCATATCCTTTATCTGAGTCTGTAGCATGATCCGATATCTTATGGCCTTCCAGTTCCTCAATTCGGATGCCCAAAACTTCAAATGTACCGATTGTTACGTCCTTTAAAACTCGAGTCTTTTCTTGTGTACGAATCTCTATATGATTGTCGCATCGTTAGTCTGATTACCGTTCGATCACCTTCACATCCTTTATCTGAGTCTATTGCATGATCGGATATCTTATGGCCTACCAGTTCTTCAATTCGGATACCCAAAACTTAAAATGTACCGATTGTTACGTCCTTTAAAACTCGAGTCTTTTGTTGTGTACGAATCTCTATGTGATTGTCGCATCGTGAGTCCGATTACCTTTCGATCAGCTTCATATCCTTTATCTGAGTCTGTTGCATGATCAGATATCTTATGGCCTACCAGTTCCTCAATTCGGATGCCCAAAACTTCAAATGTACCGATTGTTACGTCCTTTAAAACTTGAGTCTTTTGTTGTGTACGAATCTCTATGTAATTGTCGCATCGTGAGTCCGATTACCTTTCGATCAGCTTCATATCCTTTATCTGAGTCTGTTGCATGATCAGATATCTTATGGCTTTCCCGTTCCACAATTCGGATGCTCGAAACTTCAAATGCACCGATAGTTACGTCCTTTAAAACTCGAGCCGTTTCTTGTGTACGAATCTCTATATGATTGTCGCATCGTGAGTCCGATTACCGTTCAATCAACTTCATATCCTTTATCTGAGTCTGTAGCATGATCAGATATCTTATGGCCTTCCAGTTCCTCAATTCGGATGCCCAAAACTTCAAATGTACCGATTGTTACGTCCTTTAAAACTCGAGTCTTTTCTTGTGTACGAATCTCTATATGATCGTCGCATCGTTAGTCTGATTACCGTTCGATCACCTTCACATCCTTTATCTGAGTCTATTGCATGATCAGATATCTTATGGCCTACCAGTTCCTCAATTCGAATGCCCAAAACTTAAAATGTACCGATTGTTACGTCCTTTAAAACTCGAGTCTTTTGTTGTGTACGAATCTCTATGTGATTGTCGCATCGTGAGTCCGATTACCTTTCGATCAGCTTCATATCCTTTATCTGAGTCTGTTGCATGATCAGATATCTTATGGCTTTCCCGTTCCTCAATTCGGATGCCCGAAACTTCAAATGCATCGATAGTTACGTCCTTTAAAACTCGAGTCTTTTGTTGTGTACGAATCTCTATGTGATTGTCGCATCGTGAGTCCGATTACCTTTCGATCAGCTTCATATCCTTTATCTGTGTCTGATGCATGATCAGATATCTTATGGCTTTCCCGTTCCTCAATTCGGATGCCCGAAACTTCAAATGCACCGATAGTTACGTCCTTTAAAACTCGAGTCTTTTCTTGTGTACGAATCTCTATATGATTGTCGCATCGTAAGTCCGATTCCCGTTCGATCACCTTCATATCCTTTATCTGAGGCTGTTGCATGATCAGATATCTTATGGCCTACCAGTTCCTCAATTCGGATGCCCAAAACTTCAAATGTACTGATTGTTACGTCCTTTAAAACTCGAGTCTTTTGTTGTGTATGAATCTCTATGTGATTGTCGCATCGTGAGTCCGATTACCTTTCGATCAGCTTCATATCCTTTATCTGAGTCTGTTGCATGATCAGATATCTTATGGCTTTCCCATTCCTCAATTCGGATTCCCGAAACTTCAAATGCACCGATTGTTCCGTCCTTTAAAACTCGAGTCTTTTGTTGTGTACGAATCTCTATGTGATTGTCGCATCGTGAGTCTGATTACCTTTCGATCAGCTTCATATCCTTTATCTGAGTCTGATGCATGATCAGATATCTTATGGCTTTCCCGTTCCTCAATTCGGATGCCCAAAACTTCAAATGTACGGATAGTTACGTCCTTTAAAACTCGAGTCTTTTCTTGTGTACGAATCTCTATATGATTGTCGCATCGTGAGTCCGATTACCGTTCGATCACCTTCATATCCTTTATCTGAGTCTGTTGCATGATCATATATCTTCTGGCCTTCCAGTTCCTCAATTCGGATGCCCAAAACTTCAAATGTACCGATAGTTACGTCCTTTAAAACTCGATTCTTTTCTTGTATACGAATCTCTATATGATTCTCGCACTGTTATTCCGATTACCGTTCGATCAGCTTCATATCCTTTATCTGAGTCTGTTGCATGATCCGATATCTTATGGCCTACCAGTTCCTTAATTCGGATGCCCGAAACTTCAAATGCACCGATAGTTACGTCCTTTAAAACTCGAGTCTTTTCTTATGTACGAATCTCTATATGATTGTCGCATCGTGAGTCTGATTACCGTTCGATCAACTTCATATCCTTTATCTGAGTCTGTAGCATGATCAAATATCTTATGGCCTTCCAGTTCCTCAATTCGGATGCCCGAAACTTCAAATGTATCGATAGTTACGTCCTTTAAAACTCGATTCTTTTCTTGTGTACGAATCTCTATATGATTATCGCATCGTGAGTCCGATTACCGTTCGATTACCTTCATATCCTTTATCTGAGGCTGTTGCATGATCAGATATCTTATGGCCTACCTGTTCCTCAATTCGGATGCCCAAAACTTCAAATGTACCGATTGTTACGTCCTTTAAAACTCGAGTCTTTTGTTGTGTACGAATCTCTATGTGATTGTCGCATCGTGAGTCCGATCACCTTTCGATCAGCTTCATATCCTTTATCTGAGTCTGTTGCATGATCAGATATCTTATGGCTTTCCTGTTCCTCAATTCGGATGCCCGAAACTTCAAATGCACCGATTGTTACGTCCTTTAAAACTCGAGTCTTTTGTTGTGTACGAATCTCTATGTGATTGTCGCATCGTGAGTCCGATTACCTTTCGATCAGCTTCATATCCTTTATCTGAGTCTGATGCATGATCAAATATCTTATGGCTTTCCTGTTCCTCAATTCGGATGCCCGAAATTTCAAATGCACCGATAGTTACGTCCTTTAAAACTCGAGTCTTTTCTTGTGTACTAATCTCTTTATGATTGTCGCATTGTGAGTCCGATTACCATTCGATCACCTTAGTATCCTTTATCTGAGTCTGTTGCATGATCAGATATCTTATGGCCTTCCAGTTCCTCAATTCGGATGCCCAAAACTTCAAATGTACCGATAGTTACGTCCTTTGAAACTCGAGTCTTTTCTTGTGTACGAATCTCTATATGATTGTCGCATCGTGAGTCCGATTACCGTTCGATCACCTTCATATCCTTTATCTAAGTCTGTTGCATGATCAGATATTTTATGGCCTTCCAGTTCCTCAATTCGGATGCCCAAAACTTCAAATGTACCGATTGTTACGTCCTTTAAAACTCGAGTCTTTTCTTGTGTACGAATCTCTATATGATTGTCGCATCGTGAGTCCGATTACCGTTCGATCACCTTCATATCCTTTATCTGAGTTTGTTGCATGATAATATATCTTCTGGCCTTCCAGTTCCTCAATTCGGATGCCTAAAACTTCAAATGTACCGATAGTTTTTTTTTAGAAAAAGGGGAAAACCCCGGCAAACATTTATTAGATCAAAAAACAAGTACAAGACAAAGACTAACCAAGACCCGGGACATAAACCCAAGGTCTTAAGTTAGCCCAAAAAGAAATAAACAAGACTAAAAGTAAAACTAAGAAACCGGTCCAGCCTATACAAGAAATTCTAAGCCCAACAAAAATAAAAATGAAAATATTAAAGGCCCAACAAAGCCCACTAACATAAATCGAAAATAAACAAAAAGAACCAAACGCCCAAAGGTCGCTCCTCATAATCCAGTACTCCGTAATAGCCCACTTCATCTTTAGACCAACTTCCACAAGCCCATCTTCAAAAGTAAAATCCCACAAAGACAATCGAAGCCCGCTGCTCCATAACCAGATATGACAGCCCAGATGCCAACCCTCCATCACGCAAACTATACCCACATCAGCCCAATATCCTATAAGCCCAATCCAGAGATCAATTAAGATCCACTCAAACTTCCAGTACTTCTTTCGATCCACAACTTTAACCATATTACTAATCCAATCCATGCTCTCTTTCCTAATACAACTAACTCCAGAAATAAGGATCAACCAGATCTCTAACCAATATCCAATAAAAACATTCCCAACATCAAACCTGTTAACAAAATCCTGCTTCTTGTTCCCAGCCCATTGATCTATTCTGTTAACTCCCCATCCATTTATCACACCAACAACACTATATTCATAATCTAAAATTCCAACATATAAACATATGCATTCCATCCAGCCTAGCATATTCCACTGCCCAACCCACCTATCAAAATATTCACACACCAGATGACAGAGAGAAGCCTTCTAAACCCCACAAATCTTGTTTAGAAAAGGCATATGAAACACGAATTCATATGCAACTATAGGAGCATAATAAACAGCAACCTTTAATCCTGCTATAACCATACAAACCAGGTTCACAACCACAAAAGCTCCTATAGTTCCCCAAATATGCCTTAAAATAAGAGAGTGGACTTTCCTCTCAATACTAAGTATTGAGAGCAAATGCAGCATGCCAAAGACATAGGCTGCAGCAACATGGATCCAAATATACCCGCAATCTTTAAAAACCTCCACCAGAGTAGTGGCACTACTAGGCATATTAGATCCATTAGCTTCCAATCTTATCACAAATACATTAACATCAAGTAAGACAAAAACATACCAGTTCAGCAGTAGAAGGCAATACTCAAACATCCTATTCAACCACATCCAATTCTTGGCACCAACAGCTTTAAGTTTAAACATACCAGCACCCTTAATCCATTCAACCCTCTGTAATAGTTGAAACTTCTGCACATCTCTGAGTATAATGGCTGAACTACCACTGCACAGAATCCTAAAACAATTACCCAGCAAATACCACCATGACTATTGTTCTCTAGGTATCCTGCCACATTTTATCATTTGCATAGTCTCAACAACACTCCTCCTCCCTTCTCCATCCCAACCCATAATGACCTATCCCATCATAATCCCAAGTGGGATAGACTCAAAAGAGTCAAAGACTAAAAAACAAGAAAAAAGGCTGTCAAAGAAAACCAAAAGAATTCTGAGGGTTCCCATGCTGTTGGAAAGAGCTAAAAATAAAAAGTAGACTGAGAATAATGACCTATTGCCAACAGCACAGTCCAACCTTATGTCTCCCTTGTTTATCCCCCCCCCTGAGCCTCAATAAACCTAACCACCAATCATATAACGCAGAACTGAGCCAGAGTGTCAATAATGGACCAAAATCTCTGGCCAGTGACTCAACCCATAATAGTTTAAGCAACCCATCCCATATTCCCAGGATAATAAACAGAAACAGTAAAACAAAAGAAAGAAGAGAAAGATCAGGAAAAGAAAGAAAAAGGATCTCTACCCATCGTATTATAAGTCTCCAAAACCCAATAATAACCCCCCACCCCTGAGCAAGAGCTCAGAAAACACACACAGGCTAACACCAAGACACACACTCTTAATAAAAATGTTTTTGTTCCTCTGCCAGGATCTAGAAAGCAATAAAAATACAATAGAAAATAAAGAAAAGAAGGGGAATAATGACCTAGAAACAGAGGAACAATGCTTCCTTATCTCTCCAAGGCTAGTGCAAACCTCCTGCACACAAATACCTAACACCCCAAAGGCTATAGTGACAACATTCATATTGGTTAAATAAGAACCATTATGCATGCAAAATCCTAGATTCCTAAGTTTAGCACACTCAGAAAACACCACAGGTGTATGAAAGACACACCAATTATATAAAGAAAGGTTGGAACTAGGTTCTAAGGTTACTACCCACAGGCTTTTAAGTCTCCTTGTAACACCTTGATTCCCAATATAACCCTTCCCCCATATCCAAATGGATAACACAGACTCAAGACACAAAAACAAGAAAAGGCTAGAAAAGAAACTCAAAAAAGGGATTTCAAGCCCTGACGGGTGGTTCATAGAACACCCTTTTATAGTGCTAAAACGCTTATTTTATCCACATTTATCCATGTTATTGCTTGGAATTGGGTGACTACGGTTGCTATGATTGCAGGGGCATTAAGGAGCTAAAAATGAAGAAAAACGCATTTTGGAGCGGACCGGAAACGAGTTGGAGTTTGAAAGAAACAAAAGAAGAAAAATTGGAATTTTTGTCAGGACCACCGTATGGTACGGTCTCCACCGTATCCTACGGTGGAGCCTGACACTTTTTCTCCACCGTATTACAGTCTCCAATGGCCGTCAGCTTTGTTAATGCCACCGTACCATACGGTGGCCACCGTATGGTACGGTGGACTCTGCACATTTTTGTAACTTCCCCTTTAAATGAGTGGTTATTGCAAGACTTTTCACTATCTTCGAATTGGGAACGGTTCTAAGCATCCTAGAGGCGATTTTGGGGCTAGAACAAGGTTGAAGAACATTTCTAATCATTAGGTTATTATCTTTGATTCATATGAACAATATTTTGAAGATTAGGATGACCCGTTTGACAATGTTTGGCTAAACCTTTGATGGTCATCCTTGGTGAAGTTTCCTTTGAACTTTCTTATGCTTTTGTCTTAGTATTTCTAGAATAACAATTTGGTATGTTTGCTTGATTGTTATGGTGTTTGAACAATTGATTGTAGTAGTTATTTAATTTATCAATTTCTCATCTTTATTGCATGTTCTTGGTGTTGCTAACAATCGGGATATTGCGGGAAGGATTTGGGTTGGATAATTGAATAATTGGTCATCGGGAAACAACCTCGCATTGTTATAATCCGAGTACTTTGTTCCCTTTTATCACAACACTTGTTCAAATACGAGTTATGTCTATGTAACTCTTTCTAGTTAGACTTTCGGCATAAAAATTCAAGGGAAATGAATCCAGGGATGGTCATTGCTTTCTTAATTTGATAAACACAATCTTATTTCAATTCAGTAATTTAGTTAATTTTCTTAATTCTAAATCCAAACCAACAAACAATCTTTGATCTTTATTTTTCTTAGTTGTTAAATAGTAGTGTAATTGCAAAACTTTAATTCTCACATTTTCCATAAACTCCCTGTGTTCGATACCCTTCTTACCACTATTCTAGTTGTAATTGGGAAATTTTACGTGTACCACGACAAGCACGTCAAGCCCATACCAGGATCTAAAAAAGCAATAAAAGGCCAGAATCAAAAGAGTCCTAATGGTATAGACTTGATCCAACCTTATAACTCCCAGTTGTTGACTTATCCCAAGTCTACCAAAACCTAAACTCCAGATCATATGCATAGCTTTTTTTATCAAGATAAGAGATAGACCAGGGTATCAACAGGGACAACATGATCCTAGAATATAGACAAAATGGGTCAAAAACCCAGACACAATAAAAAACACAGAAAATAAACCAAGGGGACCAAACAGACCAGTACTAAGGAATGGAAGGCCATAAAGGCCAGAATTCTACCGAGAAGATTAAGAACACCATATAACTCCAACTGGCCCAGAATACCCCCCACCCCTTAATCTGACACTTGCAAAATTCCTTACATTCCTGAGTAATATTAAACCAAACCACCAAACAACCTACCTTAACCTGTCCTGTAGACCATAATTTCCAGAACCATTCTTTATAGCTAAACCAAAAGTATTTACACAACCTGGTGCCAATTATATTACAAAATCTAAAAGCAACCCACATTATTAATAAAAAATCTATTGAAAAAGATAAAATACCCAGTCCCCCCTTCCTGTTTTTCCTTAATAAAAGGATTATCATAACCAAACCATACCACCCATCCTTTCCCAAAAACTCACCACTGCTAACAGTCCCAAACCAAAAGTCCACCCTAAGCAGACCCAAAAGCAAAAGTAAAAGAATGTACCTCATTTGTTAACCTTTTTAGCTGGAGCTTTCCATTCCACCTTAAAGCCCCATATCTTACTCAAAGTAATACTGCTTGGAGTTGCAAATATCCTCAACCCCAACAACCTCATTCTAACTGCATCCTGAATAATCCTACAAAGCACATCAGCATCTCTAGTCTTCTTTTGAAATATCCTCAAGTTTCTTTCTTGCCAAATGAAATAGACCATAGCAGCTAACATGAGCCTCTGAATTATGCTCTTAACAGATTTCCTCATAGGAGCTTGAACTAAAGCAGTGACACACTCCTCTATGTTGTCAGAAAACTGTTCTAATCCAGCAATAACCTTCAACTTATTCCACACACTATTAGGGTAGGGGCACTGAAAGAACAAATGCTGATGACTGTCCCTCACCTCACCACAAAAAGGACAAAACAAATCCCTTTGAAGATCCCAATTCAATAATCTATCTTGAGTCATAAGCCTCTGCTGAACTGCTAACCAGAGAGTAAAAGCATGCCTAGGAATAGCCTGACTAAACCAAACAATCCTAGCCCAAGAAACTTCATCCTTCATAGGACATAAGTCTTTGAAGACTGTACTGGTAGAAAAAGATTCATATGTTTCAGCTTTTGTTTTCCAAAAAGTAATATCCTTTTTACCTTCAATCAAAGTAGGAGGGGACAAATCAAACAGACAGGGGAATTTTCTCCTCCATTCCTCTGGCCACATCCAACAACCATTGTTTATCACCTCAGAAACAGTAGTATTCAAAGAAAAACCCACCCCCATGTATCTCTCTAGGAGATATGAACAAAGAAAGTGGGCTCAGAGGGCACCAATTGTCATACCAAACAGATGTAGACTTCCCATCACCAATACACTTCAAACAACGAGACCACAAGATTTCCCTATTATCCAATAAGCTTTTCCAACTCCAACAGGCACCCTGCTTTTTCCTAAAACCCCAGAAGCTGATCCCCTTTAGTCTATAAGCCCTAATCCATTTTGTCCATATTGTCTCCTTTCCTGAAATAAGATTCCACACATGCCTAGCAAGAAGGGCTTTATTTTTAATCCTTAAAGACTTAATTCCCAACCCACCCACAGACTTAGGATAGCAAACATTATCCCATGAAACCCGAACTTTACCCTTAGCAGAATCAGTATTACTCCACAGAAACCTATTCATCAGTCTTTCAACATCCTCTATTATACTAGTAGGAAGCAGAAAAACAGAAGCCCAATAAACTTGCAGGGAAGCAAGGACAGACTTAATTAACTGCAGTCTACCAGCAAAAGATAAAGACTTGTTTTTCCAGTCATCAATCCTTTTCCTAACTTTCTCCACCAAAACTGCACAGTCCTTGGTGTACAACTTCTTAGACAGCAAAGGCACACCAAGGTATCTAACATGCAAAACACCAATTTTAAAAGGCAACAGATTCACAATCCTATTCCTAATAGTATTAGTAACATTACTCAAGTACATAGTACTCTTACATAGATTAGGAATAAGACCTGATACCCCACTGAACTCTTCCAGAGCTACCTTGACAACCCTGACAGATTCAACATCAGCATGAGCAAAAACCAATAAATCATCAGCAAAACAGACATGTGTCAGATTAAGTTTCTCACAGCACCAGTGAAACTTAAACTGTCCACTTTCCCTGACCCTTCTATCAAAAATTAGCTTTAGGACTTGCATAACAATAGTAAACAGGTATGGAGACATAGGATCACCCTGCCTTAACCCTCTCAGCCCTTTGAAATAACCAAACGACTCCCCATTAACATTAATAGAATAAGCAGCTGACTTAATGCAGGTCATGATCCAGGCTACCATACAAGGATGAAAGCCAAAATTAACTAAACAACCTTCAAGGAACTCATGATTAACAGTATCATAAGCTTTCTGAAGGTCAATTTTCAAAGCAATTCTGGGCTCAACAATCTTTGTGTGATAATTCCTCAACAATTCTTGAGATAAGAGAATATTATCACTGATTTGCCTTCCAGGAATGAAAGCACTTTGACATTCATCAACAATCCCATCCAAGGATCCCTTAATTCTTTCACAAATTATCTTAGAAATGCACTTATACAGGACATTGCAGCAGGCTATAGGCCTATATTCAGACACATTTCTAGGATTATTACACTTAGGAACAAGAGATAAGACAGTAGCATTTACCTCATTTAAAAGCTTCCCATTATGAAAGAATTCCTTCACTGCAGCACATACCTCAGGCCCAACAATAGACCAGGAGGATTTAAAAAACTTGGAAGAGTATCCATCAGGCCCAGGGGCTTTGTCTATATCTATATCAAAGATTGCCTTCTTGACTTCCTCATCTGTCACCTCTCTAACCATAAAGTCAGCCTTATCAGGAGGAATTTTATTCACAAATAAAGACTCAACATCCCTAATAGGATCCACACCAACCCTTCTACCCATAAAGCTTTCAAAGTGCTTAACAAACACCTCCCCAACCAGACTTCCCTCAAAATAATTACCATCACTATCAGTAACAGCATTAATTCTGGCCTTACTTTGCCTCCCCTTAACTGCCTTGTGGAAATAAGCAGTATTCTGGTCACCAGCTTTCAACCATTCAACTTTTGCTCTCTGTTTTAAAAATAATTCCTCATCAATGGTAGCCTGCTTCAACCCCTTAATGGCAGCACTTTCAGCATCTCTCAACACCTTGCTGTGAGGGTCCCCCATCATGGCTTCCTGAACAGAACCCAACACCCTAGTATATTCCTTAACTTTTTCACTCAAGTCACCCATTTCCCTTCCAAGCTTTCTCAGAGGTTTCTTTAGATTTTTAAGCATAGAAACCACTGAAAACATGTGACAGCCCTTAACATTCAGCTTCCACCCAGCTTCAACAATAGGTAAAAACCTTTCATTGCTGGTAAGATGATTCATGAACTTAAAAGCTCTGGGTTTCCAAGCAGCCTTACCTTTGAAAGAGACCAAGGCAGGAGAGTGATCAGAAGTAAGAAAAGGTAGGAAATTAGCAATAACCCCAGGGAAAGTGGACAGAAATTCAGCATTACCCATAACTCTGTCAAGCTTCTTAAGAAGACCATCAGTCTTTCCTGGAGATTTATTCCAGGTATACTTAAAACCAGAGGAAGGGATATCCTCTATACCATCATTAACACAACACTCCCTTAAGTCAAGCATGGATGTAGTGACTTTAGAAGAACCCATAGATCTTTCACTAGGGTCCAAGATAGTATTAAAGTCACCTAACACAAGCCAAGGTTCTTGTATTATGGTACTGCCAAAGGCTTGGAAATCATGCCATAAAGATCTCCTTAAGGGGTACTTGACAAACCCATACACAAAGGAGCAGAAAAATCTAGGCCTACCATCCAGAGGCTTGATGAGACAATGAATAACTTGAGCATTCATACCAACAACCATAACATCAACAAGATTGGGTCTCCAACCTATGACTATTCTAACTCCACCAGAACAATAAGGTCTATTAGACACCCATTCCCAATCCTTCAGAACCCTCCCAAACACCTTGCTAAGATTATTACCTTTAACATGAGATTCCAGAATACCACACACCCCAATATTCCTGTCATGAAGAACATTCATAACTTCATTTTGCATGGTAATGTTAGACAGGCCTCTAACATTCCAGGCTAATAAATTCAGATTGTTGTAATTCATGAGGACATATTTTTCTCTTCAGAAGTGTGCACTTCCTGCACCCCTCCAGTATCACTACAGTTATCTAACTTCATGAACCTGGCTGTTTCATCTTCCTCAGACAAAACCTCCTCATTATCAGATTCCAGGACAATATCTTCAACCTCATCATAATCCATGCCCTCAGGGAAATCAAACTTCTGACACATCAGAAAGAAATACTTAGTTTGAAGCACATCCCATTCCAAAACTTGCTCTCTAGTAGGGATAACTCTGCAATTAACATAGAACATAACATCCTCAATCTGCTGAGGAGTTAAGTCAAAAGAATAGTCCTCAATAACAGCATCTCTAACCAGACTAGAGCCAGGGGTATAAGGCTTAGCAGGGACACCATTGTGAGGAGGACAATCAACAGGTTGCTCAAGAGGGGCAGTAAAAGGATTAGGGGGAGGAACATTAGGGGCAGTAATAGACACAGGTTTAGTTTCAGGTTGTTTAATAGGAGTAGATTTGCATAAAAATGCTTAATTATTATATTTCTAAATAATAAACATATATATTATCAAAATATACATTTTAACACTTATAATATTGATTATGAAGTAAAAATTCATAACTTTATTAGTTTGGCTAGAAATGGCGTAACGGCGCGGTTTCTAGCCGAACCGTAGTTCCCTACGCGACAATTTTCATATTTTCTTAAGTATAAACATAACAATACTTATTAACACTCTAAGTCATTTATTTTAATCATAATTTAGGTCCAAACTTGCTGATCTAAATCAGTTTCAAAAACTTACGATTTAAGCGTTAAAATTACCGTTTTAACGACTAGTTTTGCGTTTAAGCCAGGTATAAACTTATAGAAAAATACCAAACTTATTATTTACTTATAAATATAATTTTTATACTCAAAATATATTTTTATAAGCTGATTATGATCAGTTTTGAAATCGTAAAGTTTCAAGTACCGAAAAGTTGCGAAAACCAGACTTTTACGCATAGAAATCGGTTTTAAACACATTGTTTTAGTTTTAATCTTTATCATAGATTATTTTTGTCATTATGAGGCCAAAATAACCTGAATATTTCAGATCAAAAATAATATTTCCAAAATCTCATATCTAAATGCCATAATTACCATTTTAAGTCATTTTTACACATTTTGAGTTATGCTAGCATGACCCAATGATAGATTTTTATGTTTTCATCAAATAACACAATGTTTATATCATCATATAACATATTTTAGGAATTCATATCAGATCTGAAAATGCATGTATTAACTTACATTTTCATCATCATAACTTGAATTTTTGAACATAAAGTCATAAAATAAATTTATATTTATGTCAAGAATCATAACATGCATTTTGTTTACAAGTTTTTATCCATCATTTATCTTTTACATCAGATCTGAATTTATTTTTAAATCCTTGAAAAACTATTATAAAAACCTATATTTTCATCAAGTAATTACAACAAATAACAACTTCCAAGAATACACACACTAATACACACACACGCCACCCACATGCATTCATACGACACCCATATACACACATATTACACCATTTTCATCCATCTTTTAATCAACAAGGGTTGGTTTTTAAATCTCCATTTAGAAAAGTTCAAGGTGTTGGTGAACATTCTTACAAAAACTCACTTAGAATTAGATTCAAAAATCAAAGAACATGAAACTAAATAAGGTTCATACCCTTGATGATCTTGAGTTTTTGAGAGAAAAGAAAATGGTTTTCTTGTTCAAGCTTCTTACAAGACTTGTAAATACTCCAAGACTTCACCAAAAATCAACCCATAACTTCAAATGGTGATGAATGTAATAGATGTAATTGTTTAAGGTTTGAAAAAAAAGAATGTGGAAGGTTGTGGTGATGTTGGACGGCAATTAAGGAAGGAGAAAGAAGAGTTTGAGTGTCTTGGTAAGTGGAGTGTTGCATGTATAAGAAGGTCTCCTAATGATTACCTAGATAATAGAGTTAACACTTGTTTTGATATTACATAAGATGAGTGTCCAAGAAGACACTAATCAGCCCTTTTTTTCTCACATAAACCGTGGAAGGGAGGGTGATATTGAGGGGTTGGGTTAATTTTTGTAATTAGGGGGTATTTTAGGTGATTTAGGGGTATAAAAATGATAAAAATACCCTCTAAAATAATTTCTTTTAACCCAATAAATTATGGATTATTAATACCCACTAAATCTTATAATTTTTACTGTATAATAATTATTTTAGGTGCTGGACTCTTAATTGGATCAAATTTGTCGGTTAAAAGCGCGCGTACGCGCTGTACCGGACACTGCGCGACAAAAACTTTAAATCAGCGTTTTTAATTGTTTTAACTGATCTTCCACTTATAAAATATCATTTTATGCTATACTAAGCATATAGGACCATTTCTGGATTTTTTTTTAAAAGCTTGCCGGGTCGTCACCAACGCTTAATTCGGTTAATTTATCGCAATGCGACGTCATAGTTTTCTAAAATTTAACAAATACAAATCCATGTATTTAGGGACTTTGCTAGACTATAAAGAGACTTTAATTTAACAAAATTAAATCTTATTCAAGCTTAACTTATTAATACATTTGATTACAGTACGGATTAGGATCTGAAAATTACGGGTTGTCACAGTCTCCCCCAGTTGAAGGAATTTCGCCCCTGAAATTAAACCGACACCATCACTTCGGCTTAGGAGGAAACAGGTGGGGGTATTTTCGCTTCATCTGGTCTTCTCGTTCCCATGTAAACTCTGGTCCTCGCTTAGAATTCCATCTAACTTTGACCAATTTGATGCGACTGCGACGAAGTTTCTGAATCTTCCAATCCGAAACCTCAACTGGTTCTTCAACAAAACGAAGCTTCTCATCGACTCGAATCTCACCAGGTGGTATGATAAGTGTCTCATCTGATAAACATTTCTTCAGATTAGACACGTGAAACACATCATGCACACCTTCCAATTCTTGAGGCAATTTGAGTCGATAAGCTACTGGGCCCACACGAGCCAAAATCTCAAACGGTCCGATGTAACGGGGATTGAGCTTCCCACGTTTACCAAACCTAATAACTCCTTTCCAAGGCGAGACTTTCAACAATACCCTATCTCCAACCTGGAATTCTAGTGGCTTCCTCCGGTTATCTGCGTAACTCTTTTGCCTGTCTCTTGACGCTTTCAAAATATCTCTAATTCGAAAGATTTTGTCAGTGGTTTCCTGGATAATGTCTGGTCCAGTCAGTTGCGCATCACCAACTTCTGCCCAACAAAGAGGTGAACGACACTTTCTTCCATACAGGGCTTCAAATGGCGCTGCTTTAATACTGGTGTGGTAGCTATTATTGTAGGAAAACTCAACTAAAGGTAGGTGAGCATCCCAGCTTCCACCAAAATCTAAAGCACAAGCACGCAGCATATCTTCGAGAGTTTGAATGGTCCTTTCACTCTGACCATCTGTCTGAGGATGATATGCGGTACTCATATCCAACCGAGTACCTAAAGCCTTCTGTAAAGTTCTCCAAAACCTGGAAGTGAATCGACCATCTCTATCAGAAATAATCGAAATCGGGACTCCATGACGAGCTACAACTTCCTTCAAATAAAGCTTTGTTAACTTGTTCAATCGGTCAGTTTCCTTAATCGGGAGGAAATGAGCAGACTTAGTCAACCTATCAACAATCACCCAAATAGTATCAAACCCACTCGACGTCTTGGGTAACTTTGTTATGAAATCCATAGTAATACACTCCCACTTCCATTGAGGGATCTCAGGTTGACGCAAAAGCCCAGACGGCTTCTGATACTCTGCTTAACCCTAGAACAAGTCAAACATTTACTCACTAGGTCGCAATCTCTGCTTTCATATTGGGCCACCAATAAAGCTCCTTCAAATCCTTATACATTTTATCTGATCCTGGGTGAATCGAGTATCTAGATTTGTGGGCTTCATCCAACACTAATTTACGTAAATTACCTGTCTTTGGTACCCAAATACGATCCATGAAATACAGCACTTCATCAGACTTCGAAGTTAACTCGTCTATCATTCCACGCAAACCTTCAGTCTTCAAATTCCTCCCTTTAAGAGCTTTCTGATGTGCATCATGAATCTGAGTTGTGAGGTTCGTACGAATAGTCAATCCTAATGCACGTACTCTTAAAGTTTTAACTCTTTCCTTTCGGCTAAGAGCGTCTGCCACTACATTAGCCTTGCCAGGATGATAACGAATCTCACAATCGTAATCATTAAGCAACTCCACCCACCTACGCTGTCTCATGTTTAGATCCTTCTGATCAAAAATATGCTGTAGGCTTTTATGATCAGTGAAGATCGTACACTTCGTACCGTAAAGATAGTGCATCCAAATCTTGAGTGCGAAAATGACAGCTCCCAGCTCTAAATCGTGGGTGGTATAGTTCTTCTCGTGAATCTTGAGTTGACGGGAAGCATAAGCTATGACTTTATCCTTCTGCATCAAAACACAACCAAGACCAAGTCGAGATGCATCACAATAAACCACAAATCCTTCAGTGCCTTCCGGGAGAGATAGGATAGGGGCGCTACACAACTTTTGTTTCAACAACTGAAAAGCTGCTTCTTGCTCAACACCCCGGTCATATTTCTTATCCTTCTGAGTCAACGACGTCAAAGGTTGCGCTATCTTTGAGAAGTTTTTGATAAATCTCCGATAATAGCCTGCCAATCCTAAGAATTGACGTACTTCCGTCGGGGATTTAGGCGTATCCCAGTTCTTGATGGCTTCAATCTTCACAGGGTCAACATGTATACCTTTTTCATTGATGACATGCCCAAGAAAATGAACTTCTCGAATCCAAAACTGGCATTTAGAAAACTTGGCATACAGTTTCTCATTCTTCAGCAACTCTAGAATCAGCCTCAAATGATGTTCATGATCTTTTTTGGTCCTTGAATAAATTAGTATATCATCAATGAATACTATAACAAATTTATCCAAATATGGTTTGCAAACCCTATTCATGAGATCCATGAACACAGCTGGAGCATTCGTTAAACCGAACGGCATAACTAAGAACTCGTAGTGTCCGTAACGTTTTCTGAATGCTGTCTTTGGAACGTCTTCTTCAACTACCCTCAGCTGATGATAGCCCGAACGCAAATCGATCTTCAAATAGAAACTCGAGCCTTGGAGTTGATCAAATAAATCATCAATTCTCGGTAAGGGATACCGATTCTTGATTGTGAGTTTATTCAACTCTCTATAATCGATACACATTCGAAATGTACCATCTTTCTTCTTGACAAACAAGACTGGTGCTCCCCAAGGTGAGAAGCTTGGTCTTATAAATCCTTTATCCAATAACTCTTGCAACTGATTGGATAACTCTTGCATTTCAGATGGTGCTAATCGGTAAGGAGATTTAGCAATCGGTGCTGAACCTGGTACAAGATCTATTCGGAATTCAACCTGTCTTGCTGGCGGTAACCCCGGTAAATCTTCAGGAAAGACTTCTGGATACTCACGAACAATAGGTATGTCTTCAAGCTTTTGCTCTTCAGCCTTTGTATCTACAACACTGGCCAAGAAAGCTGGATACCCTTTACGCAAAAACTTATGCGCCTTCATAACGTTGACCATCTTCAGAAAAGTTCTCTTAGATTCCCCTCGAACTATAAGATTCTCGCCATTCGAAAGTGGAAGACGAATAATCTTTTCGGAACAAACAACCTCGGCCTGATTTTTAGATAACCAGTCCATGCCCACGACAATATCAAAACTACCAAGCTCGACGGGTAGAAGATCAATGTTAAAAGAATGGTTCTCTAAACACAACGTGCACCCTCTAATAATATCCCCAGTTTCAATAATCTTCCCATTAGCTAATTCTATGGCATAGCTTTTATCTAGTTTATTTGATTTCATTCCAAGCAAATCCTCAAAGTTTCTCGAAACAAAACTCAAGTCGGCTCCGGTATCAAATAGTATAGATGCAGGTTGATTATTAACAAGAAACGTACCGGTAACAACTGATGGGTCCTTACGGGCTGCACTAGCGTTCATCTCGAACGCTCTCCCTCTGGCGTTTGTCCCTTTCAGCTTCGGACAATCTTTCTTGAAGTGTGCCTCCGATCCGCATTCAAAACAACCCTTATTAACCTTCTCCGAATCTCCAGCCATCCTAACCCGACATGTCTGGACTTGATGACCCGGTTTTCCACATCTAGAGCACACTCCTCCCTTGCAACCACCATCATGTTGTTTGTTACAAATAGTACACTTATGCGGTGCACCCCCAGATCCTCTGGACTCTGATGTATTAGCGGCATACATCTTTCCAATACCCTGACTCTTATTCCTCTTATCACCAGACTGATTTCGAAAATTCCCAGACCGCTTTCGCTTGTTGTCAGCCTGTTTCACTTCTGATTCAACCACATCCTTCTTAACCTGATCTACTGACTTCTTCCCCGAGTCTCCCTTTTTCACCAAACTACCCATCCGAACTGCATCATCGGTCAAAGATTGTGCTAAAGTAATAGCTTCGTGCATACTGGCAGGTTTCGATGCTGTAACCATTCCCCTAATCTGTGGCACCAACCCATAGAGATACCTCTCGATTCTTGCATATTCAGGAGTGACTAAACGTGGAACAAGTCTTGCAAGTTCATTAAATCGAGTAGTATAGGCTCTAATTTCAGCACCTACCATACACAGCTTCCAGAACTCTTCTTCAATCTTTTGCAACTCAGTCCTCGGGCAATACTCTCTCAGCAACATTTCTTTCAATCTATCCCAAGTGAGATTATAGGCAGCAGTCTCACCAAGGGATTGAATCTGGGTATTCCACCAAGTCAAGGCTTCATCCTCAAAAGAACAAGTAGCATACTTAACCTTCTGATCAGCTGAACACCCACTAATGGCCATAACAGCTTCCATTTTCTAAATCCACCTCACAATATCAATTGGACCTTCAGCCCCAGAAAAGATCCTTGGATGGCAGGATTGAAATGTCTTGTAGGTGCACCCATGAGTACGGCTCCCTGTTTATTCGTTAAAATCAACCATCAGCGAAATGATTGAACTACAAACAGTAACCCTCAAGAATCACATAAAGAGCATTTTCAAATGTTCGTTACCTGAAGAACCACCAGTCTGCGTTCCGCCCGACCCTGACTGTGTTGTACCAGCATCACGCTGGTTCATAGCATTATTAACATGCTGAGCAATAAGAGCGGCTAGTTCTTCTGCTGAGGTTGGTAAACCATCGCCTTCAGGGCGAGTATTTCTTTTTGGCGGCATGATCCTTCTATTATCAACATAGTAATAAAGGGGTTTAGACAACATTCATGAGACAAATAAAGTCAAACACACGAATAATCTAAATAGTTACAACCATGCAACATCCATAAGATAAGATACCAAATAGCATTCATGTTATAGGAAAAGTGTCAAATGTTTAGATAGGCCTAACATTTAAACGATTATCAAAAGTAGATTTTTCCAACATATAATCCTGCTAGAGGGCACAGCCCGCCCTTATAGGCATCACCAAAAGAAAAGAAATCATCAGATCACAGAAACTGGCCGGGAAACAACACCGCGTAGGCCACCGACATAGCAAACATAGTGATCGCCCGGACCGCCTCGAGTCGCTGTGTAGCCTGCACCAGGTCCTGCTGAGTCAAAAGGAGACTGGTCTCGACCACACTCGTCCTCGTGTCTGCCATCTCTAACCTGGCGGTCAAGTCCATGATCCTAGCCTCTAAACCGTCAATCCTGGCTGCCTGCTGGCCAATCATCTGCTCCTCCATGAATCTCTCACTATCCATGGTCTCCATCCTCTTCTCCAAAGCATCCAAACGCTCCCCACCCTCGACGGCCCGACCTTTCAGTGATAGGATGTCACTCTCGTACATCCCACACCGTCCAGTCAAGGACGTAACCAACTGCTGCATCGGGCTACCCGCACGAACGGGGCTCCGTGCCGCAGATGATGGCTCCCCAAGCTCATGTGTAGAGGGCGTAACATCCACCCTGACCCTCTTTGGTGGCGGCTCCTCCGCGACCACCACAGTCAATTCTTCGGTACCACTTACACCCCGGGGTGCCCGACCCCTGCGGGTGTAACTGAACCAAAAGTCACGTGGGGGCAGTGGAGCTGGTGTCACCAAGGATACAGACTCCTCTAGAGCTGGAAGGTCATCATCTGAGTCGCATAACCATCCATTATGCGGGTACATGGTACAACGAGGATTCCCACAAGGGGGAATGGTCGCCGGGGAAGTGGAGTCTTCATCTGCATCAGGTACTGAAACGATAGGAATGGAACTCGACATCTGTACACAGACATATCCGTACTATAAATTAATTTTATGCATTGAAGATAAAATAAAATATCTTAACTACACATAAAATTTTATCAAATGTATGAAAATTGTGACATCATTTTTCAAGTACATATCACGTATGATTTGCAAGCATGTACGCATCATGGGGAAATAATGTTGCTTTTGGTTTCCAAAAACATAAATTTTTCCGATTATAGTCTAGTTTCCTTTTAAAAAGTTTTTCTAGTTCGCTATAATCATTGCTCTGATACCAACTTCTGTCACACCCCGAAAATCGCAGCGGAAATTAAGCGTGGGTGGTGGTACAAAAGTCGGTGACAGTAACGATATAAGCAAACATAGATAGTCTTGTGGATATCAAATTATTGAAAGATAGTAGTTAAGTGTACAAAGATGTCTTTAAAACATAATTTATTTAAAACTTGTTAAACAAAAACAAGTTTGCAACACACGGTCCCCTCGATCGTTGATACCCAAGAACCTTCCCATGCTTGCCCCCAAAAGCTAACACATCCCCATACCGCCTATGTACCTGAAAAACATGCATAGGTTTTAAAAGTATAGTTAGCTTAAAGCTAGTGAGTTTCACAGGTTTTTATACATAAGAAATAACCTTTTCTTATAAAACAAAATTATGGTAATACTAAACATATGAACCGTTCGTAGGTTTGCAAGGCCTCTCGACATGATAGCAACCAGAGCCCATAATCAACCCAAAACAAACAAGTGGTCCCCCTACTAATGCCTTTCAAAATATATTTCCCCGTCTAGACGACCAGCGCGACTGATCACGAGGTGGGTGGTCAAACCCGATAGATCTACCAATATACCCTGCGGTTCCCTCCAAGAACTAATGATTATGACTGCCGTGGGAGACACCGTACACAAAATGCATAGGAAAATAGCACTTACTCTGGCCATCATTTGGTTATGTAATGTACTAGCATACTTACCATAATTATTAAAGCATGTTAATCCCCCAATGTTTAAAAACATTAATACCAATAAAAGGGGCCGTGAAAACTCACCTCAAAGCTTGATAGTCTAGCAATTTAAGTCCAAGTTTTAATTCCGACCTAACCGTTCCCTATATAAATGGGACACCTTTATGGTCAATTAACAAGTCATCCATGTGAGTTATTATCTAACTCACTTGATTACTAAGTCTATTTCCGCAAGTTATTCACCTCAACTTGTTAGACTTAAAATATTTATTTTTCAAAGAAAAGACGTTTAACCTTATTTGACACGTTGGTGATCCGAACCCTCGGTTTTATGCTTTGTAATTATAAGTGACCTTGTATATTTTAGTAAACTTTCTTAGCACCAAAATATGATTCAAAATATATGTATTATACATATAATTCACATTTATAGTACAAGTATATCACATAACACTTGGTTATAAAATACTTATACTTGTAATATATCTAAGTTTACTATTTTTGCATAAAAATGCTTAATTATTATATTTCTAAATAATAAACATATATATTATCAAAATATACATTTTAACACTTATAATATTGATTATGAAGTAAAAATTCATAACTTTATTAGTTTGGCTAGAAATGGCGTAACGGCGCGGTTTCTAGCCGAACCGTAGTTCCCTACGCGACAATTTTCATATTTTCTTAAGTATAAACATAACAATACTTATTAACACTCTAAGTCACTTATTTTAATCATAATTTAGGTCCAAACTTGCTGATCTAAATCAGTTTCAAAAACTTACGATTTAAGCGTTAAAATTACCGTTTTAACGACTAGTTTTGCGTTTAAGCCAGGTATAAACTTATAGAAAAATACCAAACTTATTATTTACTTAAAAATATAATTTTTATACTCAAAATATATTTTTATAAGCTGATTATGATCAGTTTTGAAATCGTAAAGTTTCAAGTACCGAAAAGTTGCGAAAACCGGACTTTTACGCATAGAAATCGGTTTTAAACACGTTGTTTTAGTTTTAATCTTTATCATAGATTATTTTGGTCATTATGAGGCCAAAATAACCTGAATATTTCAGATCAAAAATAATATTTCCAAAATCTCATATCTAAATGCCATAATTACCATTTTAAGTCATTTTTACACATTTTGAGTTATGCTAGCATGACCCAATGATAGATTTTTATGTTTTCATCAAATAACAAAATGTTTATATCATCATATAACATATTTTAGGAATTCATATCAGATCTGAAAATGCATGTATTAACTTACATTTTCATCATCATAACTTGAATTTTTGAACATAGAGTCATAAAATAAATTTATATTTAAGTCAAGAATCATAACATGCATTTTGTTTATAAGTTTTTATCCATCATTTATCTTTTACATCAGATCTGGATTTATTTTTAAATCCTTGAAAAACTATTATAAAAACCTATATTTTCATCAAGTAATTACAACAAATAACAACTTCAAAGAACACACACACTAATACACACACCCACGCCACCCACATGCATTCATACGACACCCATATACACACATATTACACCATTTTCATCCATCTTTTAATCAACAAGGGTTGGTTTTTAAATCTCCATTTAGAAAAGTTCAAGGTGTTGGTGAACATTCTTACAAAAACTCACTTAGAATTAGATTCAAAAATCAAAGAACATGAAACTAAATAAGGTTCATACCCTTGATGATCTTGAGTTTTTGAGAGAAAAGAAAATGGTTTTCTTGTTCAAGCTTCTTACAAGACTTGTAAATACTCCAAGACTTCACCAAAAATCAACCCATAACTTCAAATGGTGATGAATGTAATAGATGTAATTGTTTAAGGTTTGAAAAAAAAAGAATGTGGAAGGTTGTGGTGATGTTGGACGGCAATTAAGGAAGGAGAAAGAAGAGTTTTAGTGTCTTGGTAAGTGGAGTGTTGCATGTATAAGAAGGTCTCCTAATGATTACCTAGATAATAGAGTTAACACTTGTTTTGATATTACATAAGATGAGTGTCCAAGAAGACACTAATCAGCCCTTTTTTTCTCACATAAACCGTGGAAGGGAGGGTGATATTGAGGGGTTGGGTTAATTTTTGTAATTAGGGGGTATTTTAGGTGATTTAGGGGTATAAAATGATAAAAATACCCTCTAAAATAATTTCTTTTAACCCAATAAATTATGGATTATTAATACCCACTAAATCTTATAATTTTTACTGTATAATAATTATTTTAGGTGCTGGACTCTTAATTGGATCCAATTTGTCGGTTAAAAGCGCGCGTACGCGCTGTACCGGACACTGCGCGACAAAAACTTTAAATCAGCGTTTTTAATTGTTTTAACTGATCTTCCACTTATAAAATATCATTTTATGCTATACTAAGCATATAGGACCATTTCTGGATTTTTTTTTTAAAAGCTTGCCGGGTCGTCACCAACGCTTAATTCGGTTAATTTATCGCAATGCGACGTCATAGTTTTCTAAAATTTAACAAATACAAATCCATGTATTTAGGGACTTTGCTAGACTATAAAGAGACTTTAATTTAACAAAATTAAATCTTATTCAAGCTTAACTTATTAATACATTTGATTACAGTACGGATTAGGATCTGAAAATTACGGGTTGTCACAGCTTCCCCTTCCTAACTTCATTACCAATGCCCTCCTTCCCATCCTTTTTAACCCCAGAAGAAGAAGCACCATTAGAATCCTTCCTAACTTGATCCTTCTGAAGATCATACTCCCTAGCAGCTTGATTCATTTTGAAGCTCTTAATCCTATCCTGAAGTTTAGCCTCTTTTTCCTCCTTGTTACCCTTAAACATATTTCTTTGTCTCAAGTTACCTCCCCCATAAGCCCCATTATTATTCCCTCCAATATTCAAACCCTTATTAGGATTCTTAGCAGCCATACTACGCTTCCACACCAATTGATACCCTTCCTCATCAACAGTACCATCTTTAGTAGCCCCTCTCTTATCTTCATTCCCCTTTTCAGCTTCTCTGTCCCTAGCTTCTTTCTCTTCAGCAGTTAACTCTCTAGAAGTACATTTCTCAAAAGAATGCCCAAACACTTTGCAGAAAGAACAAAGTTTAGGCATCTTTTGATACTCTATCAACACCTCAGTAACCTTAGGCTCAGCACCCTCCTCTCTAGGATAAAAAGCTCTAATAAAAGTAGGTTGAGAATCAGCAGCAGCAATTTCCACCAAGATTCTAGCAAATCCAACCTGCACATTAGTATTCAAACATTTATCCACAGTATTATTATCAAACAAAAGTGGTTTACCAATACAGCTAGCCAGCTCACACAACCCCTGCACATTCCATAATTCCAATGGCACCTCCTTAAACAAAACCCACACAGGCACCTTTTCAGGTTCTGTTTTCACAATCGCAGCCCCAACTTCCCATTGGTTCAGAAACAAAGGGATGCCATTAACAACCCAAGGACCAGCTTTCAAGGCTTCCAACATTCCCTCCTTTGTATCAAATTTAAAATAGAACAACCCTTTACCATTAGTAGAAATGTCCTCAATCCCATATCTCTTCCACATCCTAAATAAATTGAATCTAACCCAAGCTATAGAACAAAAGGAACCCACAAAATACCCATACAAATGTTTAGAGTAAACCTGCTTAACCTTCTCAACATAATCTTGCTTAATCATAACCACCTTTTCACCATTTTCAAGAGTGGTAGGTGGGCAATACATGATCTGTTTGCTAAATTCAGCAACCTTCTCACCCTTAACAGCATTAGCATATGAAGTCTTCTTCTTCTTATCCTCAGATTCAGAATCCCCAGATGGCCCAGGAGTGTTATCAACAGATTTGTTGGCAGATGAAGAAGCCTTAAACACATAATTTTTATCAGCAATTGCCCCTAGAATTGGAGACTTCTGAATAATATCACAATCACTGACTATAGGCTCTTTTAGCTTCCCTTTCTCAGCCAACAATTCCCTAGCCTTTCCCAACCCCAAAATTAATTCCCTCAACCTCAACTTTTTCCTCTGTATATTGTCCCTAATCTCCTTAATAGAACACTGCATACCATTAAACTCAACTGTTTTCTCAGCACAACCACTTTCCTCAAAAGGATCAAAGATTAATCCATTTGCAGCTCTATAACCCAACTGCTTAGATTTAACACTACCAGCCTTTTTTATATCAGAAATCTCCTTCTCCATCTGCTCAATAGTCATATTAGCTACAGGAGTAGAACCTATAACATCAGACATCTCCCCAATTCTGAAAACAGGGAGAACTGGCACAGCAGCATCCTTGTTAAATTCAAATACCTGCTTAACCTTCTTATTTTTAGATGACAGAATCTTCATAATCTTCCTGCCCTCATGTGTTAAAATAAGTTGTTTCTTAGTTATAGCCTTAGTAGTATCAATACTCTCCAAACCTCCTCTTAGCTTTTTACCCCCCTGCTCATTACTTTGAGTAATACCATCCCCAGTAAGCTCCCTCTTACACATAGGACCCCTAGTCTGATTTATATCCTGCACCCCAACCCTGCAGTAAAACCATCTAGCTAGAGCTTTGACAATACTCATATCAAACTCAAACAAATCTTCCACCTCATAATCCTTCATTTTGCAAAACAGCTTATGATAATGCTGGTGGAAGGCTACAATACTACTCTCAACGAAGTGGTCTTCCAAGAGTTTCAGCTTACCCTGCAACCCATTACATTCCATATGCCCCTGACCCATTCCTATATCAACAACTTTATAAACTCCATTCCCCTTCAACCCAACTTTCCCCAACATATTACCCTTACCCTCACTATCAATAGCATTATAGTCACAAACCAGTCTAAGGCTCAGAACATCAGACTTCTCATAACAAGCAATAACAAATTGCATAAAGTCATCAAAAATCTCATCAGAAACATACTCAACCTTCACCTTATTCTCATCAATATTGGACAGATACCTACCAAAGCATTCCTCAAAGGAAGGATTCAACAGGTCCAAAGAGAAACACTGTTTCATAGCAGGCTCATACACAGGGTTCTGATAAGCCTTCTGAGCTAACAACTCTATGGCTTTCAGAATAGTATCTGAAGAGAACCAACCCTGAGAATGACCAGCAAACCTCCATTTGACACCAGTTCCACTCATCTTTCCAGTAACATCCATCCCACCACTACTACTATCCATATCCCTACAAGCAACAATCAACATCCTATGCTCATTTTTATCACATGCATTCATTATGAAGTTCATAAACTCAACACATTTCTCACTAATTTGCACATTACCATCCTCAATAGTAACAACCCTATCATCAGCCTCAATAACCTTTAGCAGAAGATCCCCAAACCTCCACATAAAACCCTCATTCTTACAATTCATGTTAATAAACCAATTCATAGCAGTCATAAACGAGTTATCAGAGTAGGTTTTATCAATCAATACCTGAATGACCTCCCCAATAGCCAGATCAGTAAATACCAGCTGTTCAGGACCAAAAAACTGCCAGTGAGTCACACAAGGAGAACTATCGGACATCTGCTGATCCTATTCACTTACTTTTAGCCCATTCTCTCTAGACAGAAGCAAGCGTTTGCGCCAATCAGCCATAAACGGAGCAGAATTAGCCTGAACATTCAAATCCACACAACTTCCAAAAGGATTAGGGTTCAGAGGAGAATTAGGAGATTCACGAGATTCAGCAAACTCCTCCGGCACCGAAACAACCGGAGAAACATAAACACTCTCAGACATGTGCAGATCTGGAGGAATATCAGGAGGAACACCTCCTTTAGGATCAGTAAGAGACTGATCAATAGTAAACAGAGAAGAAGAACAGTGAAATTCAACCAACAATTGATGGAACAGTACCCCAATCGAAGAGAAAAAGAAGCGGGAAACGAAGAACAAGCCCTAGAAAACAAAATCGCCTAATCGCCCAGTGAAAAAGTCAAACGGTCAAAGCCCAAATGTAAATGTACCGATAGTTACGTCCTTTAAAACTCGATTCTTTTCTTGTATACGAATCTCTATATGATTGTCGCACTGTTATTCCGATTACGATTCGATCAGCTTCATATCCTTTATCTGAGTCTGTTGCATGATCAGATATCTTATGGCCTTCCAGTTCTTCAATTCGGATGCCCAAAACTTCAAATGTACCGATTGTTACGTCCTTTAAAACTCGAGTGTTTTTCTAGTGTACAAATCTCTACGTCATTTTCGCATTGTTACTCCGATTACCGTTGGATCAGCTTCATATCCTTTATCCGAGTCTGTTGCATGATCAGATATCTTATGGCTTGCCCGTTCCTCAATTCAGATGCCCGAAACTTCAAATTCACCGATAGTTACGTACTTTAAAACTCGAGTCTTTTCTTGTGTACGAATCTCTATATTATTGTCGCATCGTGAGTCCAATTGCCGTTCAATCACCTTCATATACTTTATCTGAGTCTGTTGCATGATCAGATATCTTATGGCCTTCCAGTTCCTCAATTCGGATGCCCAAAAATTCAAATGCACCGATAGTTACGTCCTTTAAAACTCGATTCTTTTCTTGTGTACGAATCTCTGTGTGATTGTCGCATCGTGAGTCCGACTACCTTTCGATCAGCTTCATATCCTTTATCTGAGTCTGTTGCATGATCAGATATCTTATGGCTTTCCTGTTCCTCAATTCGGATGCCCGAAACTTCAAATGCACCGATAGTTACGTCCTTTAAAACTCGAGTCTTTTGTTGTGTACGAATCTCTATGTGATTGTTGCATCGTGAGTCCGATTACCTTTCGACCAGCTTCATATCCTTTATCTGAATCTGATGCATGATCATATATCTTATGGCTTTCCCGTTCCTCAATTCGGATGCCCGAAACTTCAAATGCACCGATAGTTACCTCCTTTAAAACTCGAGTCTTTTCTTGTGTACTAATCTCTTTATGATTGTCGCATCGTGAGTCCGATTACCGTTCGATCACCTTCGTATCCTTTATCTGAGTCTGTTGCATTATCAGATATCTTATGGCCTTCCAGTTCCTCAATTCGGATGCCCGAAACTTCAAATGCACCGATAGTTACGTCCTTCAAAACTCGAGTCTTTTCTTGTGTACGAATCTCTATATGATTGTGGCATCGTGAGTCCGATTACCGTTCGACCAACTTCATATCCTTTATCTGAGTCTGTTGCATGATCAGATATCTTATGGCTTTCCCGTTCCTCAATTCGGATGCCCGAAACTTCAAATACTCCGATAGTTACGTCCTTTAAAACTCGAGTCTTTTTGTTGTGTACGAATCTCTATGTGATTGTCGCATCGTGAGTCCGATTACCTTTCGATCAGCTTCATATCCTTTATCTGAGTCTGATGCATGATCAGATATCTTATGGCTTTCCCGTTCCTCAATTCGGATGCCCGAAACTTCAAATGCACCGATAGTTACCTCCTTTAAAACTCGAGTCTTTTCTTGTGTACTAATCTCTTTATGATTGTCGCATCGTGAGTCCGATTACCGTTCGATCACCTTCGTATCCTTTATCTGAGTCTGTTGCATGATCAGATATCTTATGGCCTTCCAGTTCCTCAATTCGGATGCCCGAAACTTCAAATGCACCGATAGTTACGTCCTTTAAAAGTCGAGTCTTTACTTGTGTACGAATCTCTATATGATTGTCGCATCGTGAGTCCGATTACCGTTCGATCAACTTCATATCCTTTATCTGAGTCTGTAGCATGATCAGATATCTTATGGCCTTCCAGTTCCTCAATTCGGATGCCCAAAACTACAAATGTACTGATTTTTACGTCCTTTAAAACTCGGGTCTTTTCTTGTGTACAAATCTCTACGTCATTGACGCATTGTTAGTCCGATTACCGTTCGATCACCTTCATATCCTTTATCTGAGTCTGTTGCATGATCAGATATCTTATGGCCTACCAGTTCCACAATTCGGATGCCCAAAACTTAAAATGTACTGATTTTTACGTCCTTTAAAACTCGAGTCTTTTGTTGTGTATGAATCTCTATGTGATTGTCGCATCGTGAGTCCGATTACCTTTCGATCAGCTTCACATCCTTTATCTGAGTCTGTTGCATGATCAGATATCTTATGGCTTTCCCGTTCCTCAATTCGGATGCCCGAAACTTCAAATGCCCGAAACTTCAAATGCACCGATAGTTGCGTCCTTTAAAACTCGAGTCATTTCTTGGGTACGAATCTCTATGTGATTGTCGCATCGTGAGTCCGACTACCTTTTGATCAGCTTCATATCCTTTATCTGAGTCTGTTGAATGATCAGATATCTTATGGCTTTCCTGTTCCTCAATTCGGATGCCCGAAACTTCAAATGCACCGAGAGTTACGTCCTTTAAAACTCGAGTCTTTTGTTGTGTACGAATCTCTATGTGATTGTTGCATCGTGAGTCCGACTACATTTCGATCAGCTTCATATCCTTTATCTGAGTCTGATGCATGATCAGATATCTTATGGCTTTCCCGTTCCTCAATTCGGATGCCCGAAACTTCAAATGCACCGATAGTTACGTCTTTTAAAACTCGAGTCTTTTCTTGTGTACGAATCTCTATGTGATTGTCGCATCGTGAGTCCGATTACCTTTCGATCAGCTTCATATCCTTTATCTGAGTCTGATGCATGATCAGATATCTTATGGCTTTCCCGTTCCTCAATTCGGATGCCCGAAACTTCAAATGCACCGATAGTTACCTCCTTTAAAACTCGAGTCTTTTCTTGTGTACTAATCTCTTTATGATCGTCGCATCGTGAGTCCGATTACCGTTCGATCACCTTCGTATCCTTTATCTGAGTCTGTTGCATGATCAGATATCTTATGGCCTTCCAGTTCCTCAATTCGGATGCCCGAAACTTCAAATGCACCGATAGTTACGTCCTTTAAAAGTCGAGTCTTTACTTGTGTACGAATCTCTATATGATTGTCGCATCGTGAGTCCGATTACCGTTCGATCAACTTCATATCCTTTATCTGAGCTGTAGCATGATCAGATATCTTATGGCCTTCCAGTTCCTCAATTCGGATGCCCAAAACTACAAATGTACTGATTTTTACGTCCTTTAAAACTCGGGTCTTTTCTTGTGTACAAATCTCTACGTCATTGACGCATTGTTAGTCCGATTACCGTTCGATCACCTTCATATCCTTTATCTGAGTCTGTTGCATGATCAGATATCTTATGGCCTACCAGTTCCACAATTCGGATGCCCAAAACTTAAAATGTACTGATTTTTACGTCCTTTAAAACTCGAGTCTTTTGTTGTGTATGAATCTCTATGTGATTGTCGCATCGTGAGTCCGATTACCTTTCGATCAGCTTCACATCCTTTATCTGAGTCTGTTGCATGATCAGATATCTTATGGCTTTCCCGTTCCTCAATTCGGATGCCCGAAACTTCAAATGCCCGAAACTTCAAATGCACCGATAGTTGCGTCCTTTAAAACTCGAGTCTTTTCTTGTGTACGAATCTCTATGTGATTGTCGCATCGTGAGTCCGACTACCTTTTGATCAGCTTCATATCCTTTATCTGAGTCTGTTGCATGATCAGATATCTTATGGCTTTCCTGTTCCTCAATTCGGATGCCCGAAACTTCAAATGCACCGAGAGTTACGTCCTTTAAAACTCGAGTCTTTTGTTGTGTACGAATCTCTATGTGATTGTTGCATCGTGAGTCCGACTACATTTCGATCAGCTTCATATCCTTTATCTGAGTCTGATGCATGATCAGATATCTTATGGCTTTCCCGTTCCTCAATTCGGATGCCCGAAACTTCAAATGCACCGATAGTTACGTCTTTTAAAACTCGAGTCTTTTGTTGTGTACGAATCTCTATGTGAATGTCGCATCGTGAGTCCGATTACCTTTTGATCAGCTTCATATGCTTTATCTGAGTCTGATGCATGATCAGATATCTTATGGCTTTCCAGTTCCTCAATTCGGATGCCCGAAACTTCAAATGAACCGATAGTTACGTCCTTTAAAACTCGAGTCTTTTCTTGTGTACTAATCTCTTTATGATTGTCGCATCATGAGTCCGATTACCGTTCAATCACTTTCGTATCCTTTATCTGAGTCTGTTGCATGATCAGATATCTTATGGCCTTCCAGTTCCTCAATTCGGATGCTCAAAACTTCAAATGCACCGAGAGTTACGTCCTTTAAAACTCGAGTCTTTTGTTGTGTACGAATCTCTATGTGATTGTTGCATCGTGAGTCCGACTACATTTCGATCAGCTTCATATCCTTTATCTGAGTCTGATGCATGATCAGATATCTTATGGCTTTCCCGTTCCTCAATTCGGATGCCCGAAACTTCAAATGCACCGATAGTTACGTCTTTTAAAACTCGAGTCTTTTCTTGTGTACGAATCTCTATGTGATTGTCGCATCGTGAGTCCGATTACCTTTCGATCAGCTTCATATCCTTTATCTGAGTCTGATGCATGATCAGATATCTTATGGCTTTCCCGTTCCTCAATTCGGATGCCCGAAACTTCAAATGCACCGATAGTTACCTCCTTTAAAACTCGAGTCTTTTCTTGTGTACTAATCTCTTTATGATTGTCGCATCGTGAGTCCGATTACCGTTCGATCACCTTCGTATCCTTTATCTGAGTCTGTTGCATGATCAGATATCTTATGGCCTTCCAGTTCCTCAATTCGGATGCCCGAAACTTCAAATGCACCGATAGTTACGTCCTTTAAAAGTCGAGTCTTTACTTGTGTACGAATCTCTATATGATTGTCGCATCGTGAGTCCGATTACCGTTCGATCAACTTCATATCCTTTATCTGAGCTGTAGCATGATCAGATATCTTATGGCCTTCCAGTTCCTCAATTCGGATGCCCAAAACTACAAATGTACTGATTTTTACGTCCTTTAAAACTCGGGTCTTTTCTTGTGTACAAATCTCTACGTCATTGACGCATTGTTAGTCCGATTACCGTTCGATCACCTTCATATCCTTTATCTGAGTCTGTTGCATGATCAGATATCTTATGGCCTACCAGTTCCACAATTCGGATGCCCAAAACTTAAAATGTACTGATTTTTACGTCCTTTAAAACTCGAGTCTTTTGTTGTGTATGAATCTCTATGTGATTGTCGCATCGTGAGTCCGATTACCTTTCGATCAGCTTCACATCCTTTATCTGAGTCTGTTGCATGATCAGATATCTTATGGCTTTCCCGTTCCTCAATTCGGATGCCCGAAACTTCAAATGCCCGAAACTTCAAATGCACCGATAGTTGCGTCCTTTAAAACTCGAGTCTTTTCTTGTGTACGAATCTCTATGTGATTGTCGCATCGTGAGTCCGACTACCTTTTGATCAGCTTCATATCCTTTATCTGAGTCTGTTGCATGATCAGATATCTTATGGCTTTCCTGTTCCTCAATTCGGATGCCCGAAACTTCAAATGCACCGAGAGTTACGTCCTTTAAAACTCGAGTCTTTTGTTGTGTACGAATCTCTATGTGATTGTTGCATCGTGAGTCCGACTACATTTCGATCAGCTTCATATCCTTTATCTGAGTCTGATGCATGATCAGATATCTTATGGCTTTCCCGTTCCTCAATTCGGATGCCCGAAACTTCAAATGCACCGATAGTTACGTCTTTTAAAACTCGAGTCTTTTGTTGTGTACGAATCTCTATGTGAATGTCGCATCGTGAGTCCGATTACCTTTTGATCAGCTTCATATGCTTTATCTGAGTCTGATGCATGATCAGATATCTTATGGCTTTCCAGTTCCTCAATTCGGATGCCCGAAACTTCAAATGAACCGATAGTTACGTCCTTTAAAACTCGAGTCTTTTCTTGTGTACTAATCTCTTTATGATTGTCGCATCGTGAGTCCGATTACCGTTCAATCACTTTCGTATCCTTTATCTGAGTCTGTTGCATGATCAGATATCTTATGGCCTTCCAGTTCCTCAATTCGGATGCCCAAAACTTCAAATGTACCGATAGTTATGTCCTTTAAAACTCGAGTCTTTTCTTGTCTACGAATCTCTATATGATTGTCGCATCGTGAGTCCGATTACCGTTCGATCACCTTCGTATCCTTTATCTGAGTCTGTTGCATTATCAGATATCTTATGGCCTTCCAGTTCCTCAATTCGGATGCCCAAAAATTCAAATGCACCGATAGTTACGTCCTTTAAAACTCGATTCTTTTCTTGTGTACGAATCTCTATATGACTGTCGCACTGTTATTCCGATTACCGTTCGATCAGCTTCATATCCTTTATCTGAGTCTGTTGCATGATCAGATATCTTATGGCTTTCCCGTTCCTCAATTCGGATGCCCGAAACTTCAAATGCACCGATAATTACGTCCTTTAAAACTCGAATCTTTTCTTGTGTACGAATCTCTATTATGATTGTCGCATCTTGAGTCCGATTACCTTTCGATCAACTTCATATCCTTTATCTGAGTTTGTAACATGATAAGATATCTTATGGCCTTCCAGTTCCTCAATTCGGATGCCCAAAACTTCAAATGTACCGATTGTTACGTCCTTTAAAACTCGAGTCTTTTCTTGTGTACAAATCTCTACGTCATTGTCGCATTATTAGTCCGATTACCGTTCGATCAGCTTCATATCCTTTATCTGAGTCTGTTGCATGATCAGATATCTTATGGCTTTCCCGTTCCTCAATTCAGATGCCCGAAACTTCAAATTCACCGATAGTTACGTCCTTTAAAACTTGAGTCTTTTCTTGTGTACGAATCTCTATATGATTGTCGCATCGTGAGTCCGATTACCGTTCGATCACCTTCATATCCTTTATCTGAGTCCGTTGCATGATCAGATATCTTATGGCCTACCAGTCCCTCAATTCGGATGCCCAAAACTTAAAATGTACCGATTGTTACGTCCTTTAAAACTCGAGTCTTTTGTTGTGTACGAATCTCTATGTGATTGTCGCATCGTGAGTCCGATTACCTTTCGATCTGCTTCATATCCTTTATCTGAGTCCGTTGCATGATCAGATATCTTATGGCTTTCCCGTTCCTCAATTCGGATGCCCGAAACCTCAAATGCGCCGATAGTTACGTCCTTTAAAACTCGAGTCTTTTGTTGTGTATGAATCTCTATGTGATTGTCGCATCGTGTGTCCGATTACCTTTCGATCAGCTTCATATCCTTTATCTGAGTCTGATGATGATCAAATATCTTATGGCTTTACCGTTCCTCAATTCGGATGCCCGAAACTTCAAATGCACCGATAGTTACGTCCTTTAAAACTCGAGTCTTTTATTGTGTACTAATCTCTTTATGATTGTCGCATCGTGAGTCCGATTACCGTTCGATCACCTTCGTATCCTTTATCTGAGTCTGTTGCATGATCAGATATCTTATGGCCTTCCAGTTCCTCAATTCGGATGCCCAAAACTTCAAATGTACCGATAGTTACGTCCTTTAAAACTCGAGTCTTTTCTTGTGTACGAACTCTATATGATTGTCGCATCGTGAGTCCGATTACCGTTCGATCACCTTCATATCCTTTATCTGAGTCTGTTGCATGATCAGATATCTTATGGCCTTCCAGTTCCTCAATTCGGATACCCAAAACTTCAAATGTACCGATTGTTACGTCCTTTAAAACTCGAGTCTTTTATTGTCTACGAATCTCTATATGATTGTCGCATCGTGAGCCCGATTACCGTTCGATCACCTTCATATCCTTTATCTGAGTCTGTTGCATGATCAGATATCTTATAGCCTTCCAGTTCCTCAATTCAGATGCCCAAAACTTCAAATGTACCGATTGTTACGTCCTTTAAAACTCGAGTTTTTCTTGTGTACGAATCTCTATATGATTGTCGCATCGTGAGTCCGATTACCGTTCGATCAGCTTCATATCCTTTATCTGAGTCTGTTGCATGATCAGATATCTTATGACTTTCCCGTTCCTCAATTCAGATGCCCGAAACTCCAAATTCCTCGATAGTTACGTCCTTTAAAACTCGAGTCTTTTCTTGTGTACGAATGTCTATATGATTGTCGCATCGTGAGTCCGATTACCGTTCGATCACCTTCATATCCTTTATCTGAGTCTGTTGAATGATCAGATATCTTATGGCCTTCTAGTTCCTCAATTCGGATGCCCAAAAATTCAAATGCACCGATAGTTACGTCCTTTAAAACTCGATTCTTTTCTTGTGTACGAATCTCTATATGACTGTCGCATTGTTATTCCGATTACCGTTCGATCAGCTTCATATCCTCTATCTGAGTTTGTTGCATGATCAGATATCTTATGGCTTTCCCTGTTCCTCAATTCGGATGCCCGAAACTTTAAATGCACCGATAGTTACGTCCTTTAAAACTAGAGTCTTTTCTTGTGTACGAATCTTTATATGATTGTCGCATCGTGAGTCCGATTACCGTTCGATCAACTTCATATCCTTTATCTGAGTCTGTAGCATGATCAGATATCTTATGGCCTTCGAGTTCCTCAATTCGGATGCCCAAAACTTCAAATGTACCGATTGTTACGTTCTTTAAAACTCGAGTCTTTTCTTGTGTACAAATCTCTACGTCATTGTCGTATTGTTAGTCCGATTACCGTTCGATCAGCTTTATATCCTTTATCTGAGTCTGTTGCATGATCAGATATCTTATGGCTTTCCCGTTCCTCAATTCAGATGCCCGAAACTTCAAATTCACCAATAGTTACGTCCTTTAAAACTCGAGTCTTTTCTTGTGTACGAATATCTATATGATTGTCGCATCGTGAGTTCAATTACCGTTCGATCACCTTCATATCCTTTATCTGAGTCTGTTGCATGATCAGATATCTTATAGCCTACCAGTTCCTCAATTCGGATGCCCAAAACTTAAAATGTACCGATTGTTCTCGAGTCCTTTGCTGTGTACGAATCTCTATGTGATTGTCGCATCGTGAGTCCGATTACCTTTCGATCAGCTTCATATCCTTTATCTGAGTCTGTTGCATGATCAGATATCTTATGGCTTTCCCGTTCCTCAATTCGGATGCCCGAAACTTCAAATGCACCGATAGTTACGTCCTTTAAAACTCGAGTCTTTTGTTGTGTGTGAATCTCTAGGTGATTGTCGCATCGTGAGTCCGATTACCTTTCGATTAGCTTCATATCCTTTATCTGAGTCTGATGCATGATAAAATATCTTATGGCTTTCCCATTCCTTAATTCGGATGCCCGAAACTTCAAATGCACCGATAGTTACTTCCTTTAAAACTCGAGTCTTTTATTGTGTACATTCTCTTTATGATTGTCGCATCGTGAGTCCGATTACCGTTCGATCACCTTCGTATCCTTTATCTGAGTCTGTTGCATGATCAGATATCTTATGGCCTTCCAGTTCCTCAATTCGGATGCCCAAAACTTCAAATGTACTGATAGTTACGTCCTTTAAAACTCGAGTCTTTTCTTGTGTACGAATCTCTATATGATTGTCGCATCGTGAGTCCGATTACCGTTCGATCACCTTCATATCCTTTATCTGAGTCTGTTGCATGATCAGATATCTTATGGCCTTCCAGTTCCTCAATTCGGATGCCCAAAACTTCAAATGTACCGATTGTTACGTCCTTTAAAACTCGAGTCTTTTCTTGTGTACGAATCTCTATATGATTGTCGCATCGTGAGTCCGATTACCGTTCGATCAGCTTCATATCCTTTATCTGATTTTGTTGAATGATCAGATATCTTATGGCCTTCCAGTTCCTCAATTCGGATGCCCAAAACTTAAAATGTACCGATTGTTCTCGAGTCCTTTGCTGTGTACGAATCTCTATGTGATTGTCGCATCGTGAGTCCGATTACCTTTCGATCAGCTTCATATCCTTTATCTGAGTCTGTTGCATGATCAGATATCTTATGGCTTTCCCGTTCCTCAATTCGAATGCCCGAAACTTCAAATGCACCGATAGTTACGTCCTTTAAAACTCGAGTCTTTTGTTGTGTGTGAATCTCTAGGTGATTGTCGCATCGTGAGTCCGATTACCTTTCGATTAGCTTCATATCCTTTATCTGAGTCTGATGCATGATAAAATATCTTATGGCTTTCCCATTCCTTAATTCGGATGCCCGAAACTTCAAATGCACCGATAGTTACTTCCTTTAAAACTCGAGTCTTTTCTTGTCTACGAATCTCTATATGATTGTCGCATCGTGAGTCCGATTACCGTTTGATAACCATCATATCCTTTATTTGAGTCTGTTGCATGATCAGATATCTTATAGCCTTCCAGTTCCTCAATTCGGATGCCCGAAACTTCAAATGTACCGACTGTTACGTCCTTTAAAACTCGAGTCTTTTCTTGTGTACGAATCTCTATATGATTGTCGCATCGTGAGTCCGATTACCGTTCGATCAGCTTCATATCCTTTATCTGATTTTGTTGAATGATCAGATATCTTATGGCCTTCCAGTTCCTCAATTCGGATGCCCAAAACTTCAAATGTACCGATAGTTATGTCCTTTAAAACTCGAGTCTTTTCTTGTCTACGAATCTCTATATGATTGTCGCATCGTGAGTCCGATTACCGTTCAATCACCTTCATATCCTTTATCTAAGTATGTTGCATGATCAGATATTTTATGGCCTTCCAGTTCCTCAATTCGGATGCCCAAAACTTCAAATGTACCGATTGTTACGTCCTTTAAAACTCGAGTCTTTTCTTGTGTACGAATCTCTATGTGATTGTCGCATCGTGAGTCCGATTACCGTTCGATCACCTTCATATCCTTTATCTGATTCTGTTGAATGATCAGATATCTTATGGCCTTCCAGTTCCTCAATTCGGATGCCCAAAAATTCAAATGCACCGATAGTTAAGTCCTTTAAAACTTGATTCTTTTCTTGTGTACGAATCTCTATATGACTGTCGCACTGTTATTCCGATTACCGTTCGATCAACTTCATATCCTTTATCTGAGTCTGTTGCATAATCAGATATCTTATGGCTTTCCCGTTCCTCAATTCGGATGCCTGAAACTTCAAATGCACCGATAATTACGTCCTTTATAACTCGAAGCTTTTCTTGTGTACGAATCTCTATTATGATTGTCGCATCTTGAGTCCGATTACCTTTCGATCAACTTCATATCCTTTATCTGAGTCTGTAGCATGATCAGAGATCTTATGGCCTTCCAGTTCCTCAATTCGGATGCCCAAAACTTCAAATGTACCGATTGTTACGTCCTTTAAAACTCGAGTCTTTTCTTGTGTACAAATCTCTACGTCATTGTCGCATTGTTAGTCCGATTACCGTTCGATCAGCTTCATATCCTTTATCTGAGTCTGTTGCATGATCAGGTATCTTATGGCTTTCCCGTTCCTCAATTCAGATGCCCGAAACTTCAAATTCACCGATAGTTACGTCCTTTAAAACTCGAGTCTTTTCTTGTGTACGAATCTCTATATGATTGTCACATCGTGAGTCCGATTACCGTTCGATCACCTTCATATCCTTTATCTGAGTCCGTTGCATGATCAGATATCTTATGGCCTACCAGTTCCTCAATTCGGATGCCCAAAACTTAAAATGTACCGATTGTTACGTCCTTTAAAACTCGAGTCTTTTGTTGTGTACGAATCTCTATGTGATTGTCGCATCGTGAGTCTGATTACCTTTCGATCTGCTTCATATCCTTTATCTGAGTCTGTTGCATGATCAGATATCTTATGGCTTTCCCGTTCCTTAATTCGGATGCCCGAAACTTCAAATGCGCCGATAGTTACGTCCTTTAAAACTCGAGTCTTTTGTTGTGTATGAATCTCTATGTGATTGTCGCATCGTGTGTCCGATTACCTTTCGATCAGCTTCATATCCTTTATCTAAGTCTGATGATGATCAAATATCTTATGGCTTTCCCGTTCCTCAATTCGGATGCCCGAAACTTCAAATGCACCGATAGTTACGTCCTTTAAAACTCGAGTCTTTTATTGTGTACTAATCTCTTTATGATTGTCGCATCGTGAGTCCGATTACTGTTCGATCACCTTCGTATCCTTTATCTGAGTCTGTTGCATGATCAGATATCTTATGGCCTTCCAGTTCCTCAATTCGGATGCCCAAAACTTCAAATGTACCGATAGTTACGTCCTTTAAAACTCGAGTCTTTTCTTGTGTACGAATCTCTATATGATTGTCGCATCGTGAGTCCGATTACCGTTCGATCACCTTCATATCCTTTATCTGAGTCTGTTGCATGATCAGATATCTTATCGCCTTCCAGTTCCTCAATTCGTATACCCAAAACTTCAAATGTACCGATTGTTACATCCTTTAAAACTCGAGTCTTTTATTGTCTACGAATTTCTATATGATTGTCGCATCGTGAGTCCGATTACCGTTCGATCACCTTCATATCCTTTATCTGAGTCTGTAGCATGATCAGAGATCTTATGGCCTTCCAGTTCCTCAATTCGGATGCCCAAAACTTCAAATGTACCGATTGTTACGTCCTTTAAAACTCGAGTCTTTTCTTGTGTACAAATCTCTACGTCATTGTCGTATTGTTAGTCCGATTACCGTTCGATCAGCTTTATATCCTTTATCTGAGTCTGTTGCATGATCAGATATCTTATGGCTTTCCCGTTCCTCAATTCAGATGCCCGAAACTTCAAATTCACCAATAGTTACGTCCTTTAAAACTCGAGTCTTTTCTTGTGTACGAATCTCTATATGATTGTCGCATCGTGAGTCCAATTACCGTTCGATCACCTTCATATCCTTTATCTGAGTCTGTTGCATGATCAGATATCTTATGGCCTACCAGTTCCTCAATTCGGATGCCCAAAACTTAAAATGTACCGATTGTTACGTCCTTTAAAACTCGAGTCTTTTGTTGTGTACGAATCTCTATGTGATTGTCGCATCGTGAGTCCGATTACCTTTCGATCAGCTTCATATCCTTTATCTGAGTCTGTTGCATGATCAGATATCTTATGGCTTTCCCGTTCCTAAATTTGGATGCCCGAAACTTCAAATGCACCGATAGTTACGTCCTTTAAATCTCGAGTCTTTTGTTGTTTATGAATCTCTATGTGATTGTCGCATCGTGAGTCCGATTACCTTTCGATCAGCTTCATATCCTTTATCTGAGTCTGATGCATGATCAGATATCTTATGGCTTTCCCGTTCCTTAATTCGGATGCCCGAAACTTCAAATGCACCGATAGTTACGTCCTTTAAAACTCGAGTCTTTTATTGTGTACTAATCTCTTTATGATTGTCGCATCGTGAGTCCGATTACAGTTCGATCACCTTCGTATCCTTTATCTGAGTCTGTTGCATGATCAGATATCTTATGGCCTTCCAGTTCCTCAATTCGGATGCCCAATACTTCAAATGTACCGATAATTACGTCCTTTAAAACTCGAGTCTTTTCTTGTGTACGAATCTCTATATGATTGTCGCATCGTGAGTCCGATTACCGTTCGATCACCTTCATATCCTTTATCTGAGTCTGTTGCTTGATCAGATATCTTATGGCCTTCCAGTTCCTCAATTCGTATACCCAAAACTTCAAATGTACCAATTGTTACGTCCTTTAAAACTCGAGTCTTTTATTGTCTACGAATCTCTATATGATTGTCGCATCGTTAGTCCGATTACCGTTCGATCACCTTCATATCCTTTATCTGAGTCTGTTGCATGATCAGATATCTTATAGCCTTCCAGTTCCTCAATTCAGATGCCCAAAACTTCAAATGTACTGATTGTTACGTCCTTTAAAACTCGAGTTTTTCTTGTGTACGAATCTCTATATGATTGTCGCATCGTGAGTCCGATTACCGTTCGATCAGCTTCATATCCTTTATCTGAGTCTGTTGCATGATCAGATATCTTATGGCTTTCCCGTTCCTCAATTCAGATGCCCGAAACTCCAAATTCACCTACAGTTACGTCCTTTAAAACTCGAGTCTTTTCTTGTGTACGAATGTCTATATGATTGTCGCATCGTGAGTCCGATTATCGTTCGATCACCTTCATATCCTTTATCTGAGTCTGTTGAATGATCAGATATCTTATGGCCTTCTAGTTCCTCAATTCGGATGCCCAAAAATTCAAATGCACCGATAGTTACGTCCATTAAAACTCGATTCTTTTCTTGTGTACGAATCTCTATATGACTGTCGCACTGTTATTCCGATTACCGTTCGATCAGCTTCATATCCTTTATCTGAGTCTGTTGCATGATCAGATATCTTATGGCTTTCCCTGTTCCTCAATTCGGATGCCCGAAACTTCAAATGCACCGATAGTTACGTCCTTTAAAACTAGAGTCTTTTCTTGTGTACGAATCTCTTTATGATTGTCGCATCGTGAGTCCGATTACCGTTCGATCAACTTCATATCCTTTATCTGAGTTTGTAGCATGATCAGATATCTTATGGCCTTCGAGTTCCTCAATTCGGATGCCCAAAACTTCAAATGTACCGATTATTACGTCCTTTAAAACTCGAGTCTTTTCTTGTGTACAAATCTCTACGTCATTGTCGTATTGTTAGTCCGATTACCGTTCGATCAGCTTTATATCCTTTATCTGAGTCTGTTGCATGATCAGATATCTTATGGCTTTCCCGTTCCTCAATTCAGATGCCCGAAACTTCAAATTCACCAATAGTTACGTCCTTTAAAACTCGAGTCTTTTCTTGTGTACGAATCTCTATATGATTGTCGCATCGTGAGTCCAATTACCGTTCGATCACCTTCATATCCTTTATCCGAGTCTGTTGCATGATCAGATATCTTATGGCCTACCAGTTCCTCAATTCGGATGCCCAAAACTTAAAATGTACCGATTGTTACGTCCTTTAAAACTCGAGTCTTTTGTTGTGTACGAATCTCTATGTGATTGTCGCATCGTGAGTCCGATTACCGTTCGATCACCTTCGTATCCTTTATCTGAGTCTGTTGCATGATCAGATATCTTATGGCTTTCCCGTTCCTCTATTCGGATGCCCGAAACTTCAAATGCACCGATAGTTACGTCCTTTAAAACTCGAGTCTTTTCTTGTGTACTAATCTCTTTATGATTGTCGCATCGTGAGTCCGATTACCGTTCGATCACCTTCGTATCCTTTATCTGAGTCTGTTGCATGATCAGATATATTATGGCCTTCCAGTTCCTCAATTCGGATGCCCAAAACTTCAAATGTACCGATTGTTACGTCCTTTAAAACTCGAGTCTTTTGTTGTGTACGAATCTCTATGTGATTGTCGCATCCTGAGTCCGATTACCTTTCGATCATCTTCATATCCTTTTTTTTTTTTTTTGGTAAAGGAGTCGGCACTCCGGTAAATATTATAAACCACAAAAAAAATATGTACAAACAAACCGGCTTTATGGACTTTACAAAAAATAAAGCCTATAAACTATAGTCCATAAAGCCAAGACCAGTCATTACAAAAGACCACTAAACACCACTATCAAAGCCCACTAACCATAGTCTAAACACATAAAAACCCAACCCCAAAGCCCACTACCTTTATAAGCCCATACAATCATAACCCACAAACTTACTATTACAAAATCCTCACTGAAGTCTTCATGCTGCGTCCAAAACTTTGACCCGTAATACTTCTGCTCATTGCCTCTATCTTTATCAATCTTTAAGCCTTCCATACAGCCCTCCAGCTCAAAATGAATCCACATCCTTTTAAATTCCCGCTGAACCCACAGAACCTTGAAGATACCCCAACTAACCACTTTATTCTTTAACCCATAATAAATACCAACTGTTGCCTTCCATCTTTTAACTGTTAACACTTCACTTCCAACCGCTGCACTAGAAACTTTAACTTACATGCAGGACTTCAACATATCCTTACAGCAGCAGCATACACTCCATCCATATAAGCTGATAAGAACAAACCAGCAGCCTTTAAACAGTCCCAACCCATTCCCCATTACCACCATTTCAACACAGCATATATGATAAACCATATCACCCAACCCATTTATAACCACATCCCATAACAGACCAACAAACACAGACTCAAAACCTAATCTAAAATCAAGAAACAGGTTAAGAAACGAAATCAAAAAATCATAGGTTCTCCATCTTTGCTTGGTACTAGAAAATATAAAACACTTTGGGGTGGAGATCAATGTCCTAATAGCAAAGATGGTGTCCATCCTTATCTCTCCAAGTGTAATGCTCCCCTTGAGCTCAATATATCCTAACCACCAATTATACAACGCAGAACCAGGCTTATTTCCATAGATAGAAACAGAACCCAGCAGAAAAGACTCACACAACTCCATACCATGAACTGAATAGAAACAAAAAGAAGGCTTTACAGCCCAGATCTCTACCCAAACGCTTTTAGTACTCCTTATTCCTGCAAGTTCCCATATATGTGACCCATTCCCTCCCTTAGGCAAGTGCCTAGACAGACTGACAGACTCAAACTTCAAATGAAACAGGCTCAACAAAAACCATTTACAGGTATAGGTTCCTGACCAGTGATTGGTGCTAAAAAATAAAAAAATTATGAAAGAGAATAATGTCCTAAAACCACTGATCAGTGCCATCCTTATCTCTCCATGGTGTATGCTTTCTCCAAGCCACAACAATCCTAAAATCCCCTTTAGCCAGGCAGAACTGAATTCAGTTTCAATAAGAAACAAGAAATCCAGCAGAACATTTTTGAAAAAAAATACTATATACACAAAACCATTTTTGAGATAAAAAAGGAAGCTTTAACAGCCAGATTTCTACCCATACTCTTATAGTTCTCCAGATTACTGCAAGTTCCCAGTTATAAAAACCCTCCCCCCCACTAGGCAAGTGCCTATAAACACAGACCAAATATGACTCAGAATTGAAAAGGCTCAACGAATACATCTGATTAACAAGGTTTTCCAGCCAGTGGAAGGTGCTACAAAATACAAAATTTGGGGTGGAAAAACATGTCCTAAACCCACTGGCTAGATCCATCCTTATAGCTCCCAGTGTGTGGCTTACTCCAAGCCCAAAAATTCCTAAATCCCCATACGAACACGCAGAACTAATACCTTTCTTAAAGCCAGTAAAAGGTATCAGCAGAGATTTTAATACAAAAACAAACCAGACCATTTCTTTTACAAAATCAGAATAAAAAATGGAAAGCTTGAAAAGCCAGATTTCTACCCATACGCTTTTTGTACACCTTATTACAGCAAGTTCCCAAAGATATAATCCCTCCCACCCCATAGGCCAAGGCCCAAAAGTATAGACAGACTCATACCAACAAGGAAACAGGCTCAACAAATGTTCATAACAAACATGGGTTCTTGACCAGTGGCTGGAACTAGAAAACAAAACAAAATTCAAGAAGAACAAGATCCTAAATCCACTGGTCAAATCCAACCAAATGCCTCCCAGTTCAAAGCTGACTCCCAGCCATCTTAATCCTAATCCTCCCAGAGACTTGGCACAGATGCTTATCAAGAAAAGCACCAGATCATTTATAAAATCAAAAAAATAAAGTTTTGAGAAAACACAGGATGGTTCAAAGAACCAGATCACTACCCAAACGGACTTTAGTCTCCAGATTACTGCAAAACACCCATATAAAACCCCCACAGGCCCAATAGAAACAAAAACCCTGCCCAATATTCCAACCCAAACCACCATAAACCTTTACATCCTTCTCCCTACCTCTACCACCCATCATCAACCCCACTCCCCCCTCAACACTATACCACCTACTCCCTATTATCATTATCATCGACATCATCCGCATACTTAATATTCCAGACAGAACTCACTAAAACATCCCTCTGGTCAGCCTTAAACTTCATACCAGCCAGCTTAAGCTGAACAGTATCCTGCACCTGTGAACATATTACCCTAACAGACCTCTTTTTATTATTAAAAAGCCTGTTGTTTCTTTCCTGCCACACAGCATAAACAGTAGCAGCCACAACCAATCTCTGAATCCTTCCCCACACAGATTTACCAACATTCATTTTACTAATATACCCCACTATCCCTTCCCAATCATCAGGCATCTTTTCCATCTTAGCCAAAACCTTCATTCTCCACCATACCAATCTAGAGAACTCACAAGAGAAGAATAAATGGTTATGGCTATCCTTACAATTCCCACACAAACTGCACTTAAGCACTTGTTTCATATTCCACCTTTCCATTCTATCCTGAGTAGGAAGCTTAAATTTAAATGCCAACCATGTAATAAAAGAATGTCTAGGTATATTATTACTAAACCAGACAAACCTATGCCACTTAACCACCTCTCCCCCTCTGACCAGATCATCATACACCACCTTTGAAGAAAAAGCCACAAACTTATCCTTCTCATTAACCCATCCAAACTTGTCAGTTCTACCCATATGCAACACAGGCAAACTCTCTTCAAAAAACCAAGAGTATTTTGCCCTCCATTCCTCAGGAACTTTCCACCCATTTTCCCCTATTAAATCGGCCACCTTTAGCTTCAAATCAAACCCTGCAGCCCTTATGTCTCTCCTATTTATCAAATTAATAAGAGGACCTTTAGAATGCCATTTATCAAACCATGCATTAATCAACCTCCCATCCCCTATTCTAGCAACACATTTATTCCTGAACATACTCCTGCACCCTAAAATTTGCTTCCAAGTCCACGAGTCAGCATTAGCTTCCTCAACCTCCCAGAAACTACACCCTCTTAACTTATAAGCATTAATCCACTGAACCCATAAAGATCCCTTATTATTCAAGATATTCCAAATATGCTTAGCCATCAAAGCACAATTTCTCTCTTTCAGTCTAGTAATACCCAAACCCCCTTTACACTTTTTAAAACAGAGTTCATCCCACCCCACTTTAGCACATCCTTGCCTAAACTCCCCTTGGCACCATAAAAATCCTCTACAGATCCTAATCACATCTTCCAGAATATTGTCAGGGAGCATAAACAAGGAAGACCAGTAAACTGTCAAGGATGACAACACAGATTTCAATAACTGGACTCTACCAGCATAAGAAAGAAACTGGTTCTTCCAATCAGTAATTCTCCTCTTGACCTTGTCCAGTAACACACCACAATCCTTTTGATATAACCTCTTGGAAGCCAAAGGGATACCCAAATATTTCATAGGCAAACCCCCCACTCTAAAATGCAATAACTCCAAAATACTATTTTGAACCTCCAAATCCACATTTCCAAACACAATGTCACTTTTCCCCATATTTGGTTTCAGCCCTGAACACCCTCCAAATTCCTCAAGAGCCTCCTTCATCACCTGTATAGACTTCACATCAGAATTAAAACGATTGAGGATAACCTGCTCCGAAGTCACCTTCCCCTCAGCTTCCGATGACATAGATGCCTCCTTATCATTAATACTCAAAATATCAGGAGGACCCTTAGGAGGGGGCTCCGTAATCGGAACCCTAGCTACCGGATCCATAAGCTCACAACCGTAACAAAAGAACAAAGAACAGTAAAAGAGAACAACGAGCAAAAACGAAGAAGAAGAAAGGGTTAGAAGAGGCGGGAAAAGAGAAACACAGAAGAAAACCCCTGAATCGCCAAAATCGCCCAATTCAGAGAGAAAACCCTTTAACTTTGTATTCTTTTCAGCTTCATATCCTTTATCTGAGTCTGTTGCATGATCAGATATCTTATGGCTTTCCCGTTCCTCAATTCGGATGCCCGAAACTTCAAATGCACCGATAGTTACGTCCTTTAAAACTCGAGTCTTTTGTTGTGTACGAATCTCTATGTGATTGTCGCATCGTGAGTCCGATTACCTTTCGATCAGCTTCATATCCTTTATCTGAGTCTGATGCATGATCAGATATCTTATGGCTTTCCCGTTCCTCAATTCGGATGCCCGAAACTTCAAATGCACCGATAATTACGTCCTTTAAAACTCGAATCTTTTCTTGTGTACTAATCTCTTTATGATTGTCGCATCGTGAGTCCGATTACCGTTCGATCACCATCGTATCCTTTATCTGAGTCTGTTGCATGATCAGATATCTTATGGCCTTCCAGTTCCTCAATTCGGATGCCCAAAACTTCAAATGTACCGATAGTTACGTCCTTTAAAACTCGAGTCTTTTCTTGTGTACGAATCTCTATATGATTGTCGCATCGTGAGTCCGATTACCGTTCGATCACCTTCATTTCCTTTATCTGAGTCTGCTGCATGATCAGAAATCTTATGGCCTTCCAGTTCCTCAATTCGGATGCCCAAAACTTCAAATGTACCGATTGTTACGTCCTTTAAAACTCGAGTCTTTTCTTGTGTACGAATCTCTATATGATTGTCGCATCGTGAGTCCGAATACCGTTCGATCACCTTCATATCCTTTATCTGAGTTTGTTACATGATCAGATATCTTCTGGCCTTCCAGTTCCTCAATTCGGATGCCCAAAACGTCAAATGTACCGATAGTTACGTCCTTTAAAACTCGATTCTTTTCTTGTGTACGAATCTCTATATGATTGTCGCACTGTTATTCCGATTACCGTTCGATCAGCTTCATATCCTTTATCTGAGTCTGTTGCATGATCAGATATCTTATGGCTTTCCCGTTCCTTAATTCGGATGCCCAAAACTTCAAATGCACCGATAGTTACGTCCTTTAAAACTCGAGTCTTTTCTTGTGTACGAATCTCTATATGATTGTCGCATCGTGAGTCCGATTACCGTTCGATCAACTTCATATCCTTTATCTGAGTCTGTAGCATGATCAGATATCTTATGGCCTTCCAGTTCCTCAATTCGGATGCCCAAAACTTTAAATGTACCAATTGTTACGTCCTTTAAAACTCTAGTCTTTTCTTGTGTACAAATCTCTACGTCATTGTCGCATGGTTAGTCCGATTAAAATTCGATCAGCTTCCTATCCTTTATCTGAGTCTGTTGCATGATCAGATATCTTATGGCTTTCCCGTTCCTCAATTCAGATGCCCGAAACTTCAAATGTACCGATAGTTACGTCCTTTAAAACTCGAGTCTTTTCTTGTGTACGAATCTCTATATGATTGTCGCATCGTGAGTCCGATTACCGTTCGATCACCTTCATTTCCTTTATCTGAGTCTGCTGCATGATCAGAAATCTTATGGCCTTCCAGTTCCTCAATTCGGATGCCCAAAACTTCAAATGTACCGATTGTTACGTCCTTTAAAACTCGAGTCTTTTCTTGTGTACGAATCTCTATATGATTGTCGCATCGTGAGTCCGAATACCGTTCGATCACCTTCATATCCTTTATCTGAGTTTGTTGCATGATCAGATATCTTCTGGCCTTCCAGTTCCTCAATTCGGATGCCCAAAACGTCAAATGTACCGATAGTTACGTCCTTTAAAACTCGATTCTTTTCTTGTGTACGAATCTCTATATGATTGTCGCACTGTTATTCCGATTACCGTTCGATCAGCTTCATATCCTTTATCTGAGTCTGTTGCATGATCAGATATCTTATGGCTTTCCCGTTCCTTAATTCGGATGCCCAAAACTTCAAATGCACCGATAGTTACGTCCTTTAAAACTCGAGTCTTTTCTTGTGTACGAATCTCTATATGATTGTCGCATCGTGAGTCCGATTACCGTTCGATCAACTTCATATCCTTTATCTGAGTCTGTAGCATGATCAGATATCTTATGGCCTTCCAGTTCCTCAATTCGGATGCCCAAAACTTTAAATGTACCAATTGTTACGTCCTTTAAAACTCTAGTCTTTTCTTGTGTACAAATCTCTACGTCATTGTCGCATGGTTAGTCCGATTAAAATTCGATCAGCTTCCTATCCTTTATCTGAGTCTGTTGCATGATCAGATATCTTATGGCTTTCCCGTTCCTCAATTCAGATGCCCGAAACTTCAAATGTACCGATAGTTACGTCCTTTAAAACTCGAGTCTTTTCTTGTGTACGAATCTCTATATGATTGTCGCATCGTGAGTCCGATTACCGTTCGATCACCTTCATTTCCTTTATCTGAGTCTGCTGCATGATCAGAAATCTTATGGCCTTCCAGTTCCTCAATTCGGATGCCCAAAACTTCAAATGTACCGATTGTTACGTCCATTAAAACTCGAGTCTTTTCTTGTGTACGAATCTCTATATGATTGTCGCATCGTGAGTCCGAATACCGTTCGATCACCTTCATATCCTTTATCTGAGTTTGTTGCATGATCAGATATCTTCTGGCCTTCCAGTTCCTCAATTCGGATGCCCAAAACGTCAAATGTACCGATAGTTACGTCCTTTAAAACTCGATTCTTTTCTTGTGTACGAATCTCTATATGATTGTCGCACTGTTATTCCGATTACCGTTCGATCAGCTTCATATCCTTTATCTGAGTCTGTTGCATGATCAGATATCTTATGGCTTTCCCGTTCCTTAATTCGGATGCCCAAAACTTCAAATGCACCGATAGTTACGTCCTTTAAAACTCGAGTCTTTTCTTGTGTACGAATCTCTATATGATTGTCGCATCGTGAGTCCGATTACCGTTCGATCAACTTCATATCCTTTATCTGAGTCTGTAGCATGATCAGATATCTTATGGCCTTCCAGTTCCTCAATTCGGATGCCCAAAACTTTAAATGTACCAATTGTTACGTCCTTTAAAACTCTAGTCTTTTCTTGTGTACAAATCTCTACGTCATTGTCGCATGGTTAGTCCGATTAAAATTCGATCAGCTTCCTATCCTTTATCTGAGTCTGTTGCATGATCAGATATCTTATGGCTTTCCCGTTCCTCAATTCAGATGCCCGAAACTTCAAATGTACCGATAGTTACGTCCTTTAAAACTCGAGTCTTTTGTTGTGTACGAATCTCTATGTGATTGTCGCATCGTGAGTCCGATTACCGTTCGATCACCTTCATATCCTTTATCTGAGTCTGTTGCATGATCAGATATCTTTAGGCCTACCAGTTCCTCAATTCGGATGCCCAAAACTTCAAATGTACCGATTGTTACGTCCTTTAAAATTCGAGTCTTTTGCTGTGTACGAATCTCTATGTAATTGTCGCATCGTGAGTCCGATTACCTTTCGATCAGCTTCATATCCTTTATCTGAGTCTGTTGCATGATCAGATATCTTATGGCTTTCCCGTTCCTCAATTCGGATGCCCGAAACTTCAAATGCACCGATAGTTACGTCCTTTAAAACTCGATTCTTTTCTTGTGTACGAATCTCTATATGATTGTCGCAGTGTTATTCCGATTACCGTTCGATCAGCTTCATATCCTTTATCTGAGTCTGTTGCATGATCAGATATCTTATGGCTTTCCCGTTCCTCAATTCAGATGCCCGTAACTTCAAATGTACCGATAGTTACGTCCTTTAAAACTCGAGTCTTTTGTTGTGTACGAATCTCTATGTGATTGTCGCATCGTGAGTCCGATTACCATTCGATCACCTTCATATCCTTTATCTGAGTCTGTTGCATGATCAGTTGTCTTATGGCCTACCAGTTCCTCAATTCGGATGCCCAAAACTTCAAATGTACCGATAGTTACGTCCTTTAAAACTCGAGTCTTTTCTTGTGTACGAATCTCTATATGATTGTCGCATCGTGAGTCCGATTACCGTTCGATCACCTTCATATCCTTTATCTGAGTCTGTTGCATGATCAGATATCTTATGGCCATCCAGTTCCTCAATTCGGATGCCCAAAACTTCAAATGTACCGATTGTTACGTCCTTTAAAACTCGAGTCTTTTCTTCTGTACGAATCTCTATATGATTGTCGCATCGTGCGTCCGATTACCGTTCGATCACCTTCATATCCTTTATCTGAGTTTGTTGCATGATCAGATATCTTCTGGCCTTCCAGTTCCTCAATTCGAATGCCCAAAACTTCAAATGTACCGATAGTTACGTCCTTTAAAACTCGATTCTTTTCTTGTGTACGAATCTCTACATGATTGTCGCAGTGTTTTTCCGATTACCGTTCGATCAGCTTCATATCCTTTATCTGTGTCTGTTGCATGATCAGATATCTTATGGCTTTCCCGTTCCTTAATTCGGATGCCCAAAACTTCAAATGCACCGATAGTTACGTCCTTTAAAACTCGAGTCTTTTCTTGTGTACGAATCTCTATATGATTGTCGCATCGTGAGTCCGAATACCGTTCGATCACCTTCATACCCTTTATCTGAGTCTGTTGCATGATCAGATATCTTATGGCTTTCCTGGTCCTCAATTCGGATGCCCGAAACTTCTAATGCACCGATAGTTACGTCCTTTAAAACTCGAGTCTTTTCTTATGTACTAATCTCTTTATGATTGTCGCATCGTGAGTCCGATTACCGTTCGATCACCTTCTTATCCCTTATCCAATTCTGTTGCATGATCAGATATCTTATGGCCTTCCAGTTCCTCAATTCGGATGCCCGAAACTTCAAATGTACCGATTGTTACGTCCTTTAAAACTCGAGTCTTTTCTTGTGTGCAAATCTCTACGTCATTGTCGCATTGTTAGTGCGATTACTGTTCGATCAGCTTCATTTCCTTTATCTGAGTCTGTTGCATGATTAGATATCTTATGGCATTCCAGTTCCTCAATTCGGATGCCCGAAACTTCAAATGCACCGATAGTTACGTCCTTTAAAACTCGAGCCTTTTCTTGTGTATGAATCTCTATATGATTGTCGGATCGTGAGTCCGATTACCGTTCGATCAACTTCATATCCTTTATCTGAGTCTGTTGCATTATCAGATATCTTATGGCCTTCCTGTTCCTCAATTCGGATGCCCAAAACTTCAAATCTACCGATTGTTACGTCCTTTAAAACTCGATTCTTTTCTTGTGTACGAATCTCTATATGATTGTCGCACTGTTATTCCGATTACCGTTCGATCAGCTTCATATCCTTTATCTGAGTCTGTTGCATGATCAGATATCTTATGGCCTTCATGTTCCTCAATTCGAATGCCCAAAACTTCAAATGTACCAATTGTTACGTCCTTTAAAACTCAAGTCTTTTCTTGTGTACGAATCTCTATATGATTGTCGCATCGTGAGTCCTATTACCGTTCGATCAACTTCATATCCTTTATCTGAGTCTATTGCATGATCAGATATCTTATGGCCTTCCAGTTCCTCAATTCGGATGCCCAAAACTTCAAATGTACCGATTGTTACGTCCTTTAAAATTCGAGTCTTTTGCTGTGTACGAATCTCTATGTAATTGTCGCATCGTGAGTCCGATTACCTTTCGATCAGCTTCATATCCTTTATCTGAGTCTGTTGCATGATCAGATATCTTATGGCTTTCCCGTTCCTCAATTCGGATGCCCGAAACTTCAAATGCACCGATAGTTACGTCCTTTAAAACTCGATTCTTTTCTTGTGTACGAATCTCTATATGATTGTCGCAGTGTTATTCCGATTACCGTTCGATCAGCTTCATATCCTTTATCTGAGTCTGTTGCATGATCAGATATCTTATGGCTTTCCCGTTCCTCAATTCAGATGCCCGTAACTTCAAATGTACCGATAGTTACGTCCTTTAAAACTCGAGTCTTTTGTTGTGTACGAATCTCTATGTGATTGTCGCATCGTGAGTCCGATTACCATTCGATCACCTTCATATCCTTTATCTGAGTCTGTTGCATGATCAGTTGTCTTATGGCCTACCAGTTCCTCAATTCGGATGCCCAAAACTTCAAATGTACCGATAGTTACGTCCTTTAAAACTCGAGTCTTTTCTTGTGTACGAATCTCTATATGATTGTCGCATCGTGAGTCCGATTACCGTTCGATCACCTTCATATCCTTTATCTGAGTCTGTTGCATGATCAGATATCTTATGGCCATCCAGTTCCTCAATTCGGATGCCCAAAACTTCAAATGTACCGATTGTTACGTCCTTTAAAACTCGAGTCTTTTCTTCTGTACGAATCTCTATATGATTGTCGCATCGTGCGTCCGATTACCGTTCGATCACCTTCATATCCTTTATCTGAGTTTGTTGCATGATCAGATATCTTCTGGCCTTCCAGTTCCTCAATTCGAATGCCCAAAACTTCAAATGTACCGATAGTTACGTCCTTTAAAACTCGATTCTTTTCTTGTGTACGAATCTCTACATGATTGTCGCAGTGTTTTTCCGATTACCGTTCGATCAGCTTCATATCCTTTATCTGTGTCTGTTGCATGATCAGATATCTTATGGCTTTCCCGTTCCTTAATTCGGATGCCCAAAACTTCAAATGCACCGATAGTTACGTCCTTTAAAACTCGAGTCTTTTCTTGTGTACGAATCTCTATATGATTGTCGCATCGTGAGTCCGAATACCGTTCGATCACCTTCATACCCTTTATCTGAGTCTGTTGCATGATCAGATATCTTATGGCTTTCCTGGTCCTCAATTCGGATGCCCGAAACTTCTAATGCACCGATAGTTACGTCCTTTAAAACTCGAGTCTTTTCTTATGTACTAATCTCTTTATGATTGTCGCATCGTGAGTCCGATTACCGTTCGATCACCTTCTTATCCCTTATCCAATTCTGTTGCATGATCAGATATCTTATGGCCTTCCAGTTCCTCAATTCGGATGCCCGAAACTTCAAATGTACCGATTGTTACGTCCTTTAAAACTCGAGTCTTTTCTTGTGTGCAAATCTCTACGTCATTGTCGCATTGTTAGTGCGATTACTGTTCGATCAGCTTCATTTCCTTTATCTGAGTCTGTTGCATGATTAGATATCTTATGGCATTCCAGTTCCTCAATTCGGATGCCCGAAACTTCAAATGCACCGATAGTTACGTCCTTTAAAACTCGAGCCTTTTCTTGTGTATGAATCTCTATATGATTGTCGGATCGTGAGTCCGATTACCGTTCGATCAACTTCATATCCTTTATCTGAGTCTGTTGCATTATCAGATATCTTATGGCCTTCCTGTTCCTCAATTCGGATGCCCAAAACTTCAAATCTACCGATTGTTACGTCCTTTAAAACTCGATTCTTTTCTTGTGTACGAATCTCTATATGATTGTCACACTGTTATTCCGATTACCGTTCGATCAGCTTCATATCCTTTATCTGAGTCTGTTGCATGATCAGATATCTTATGGCCTTCATGTTCCTCAATTCGGATGCCCAAAACTTCAAATGTACCAATTGTTACGTCCTTTAAAACTCAAGTCTTTTCTTGTGTACGAATCTCTATATGATTGTCGCATCGTGAGTCCTATTACCGTTCGATCAACTTCATATCCTTTATCTGAGTCTATTGCATGATCAGATATCTTATGGCCTTCCAGTTCCTCAATTCGGATGCCCAAAACTTCAAATGTACCGATTGTTACGTCCTTTAAAACTCGAGTCTTTTCTTGTGTACAAATCTCTACGTCATTGTCGCATTGTTAGTCCGATTACCGTTCGATCAGCGTCATATCCTTTATCTGAGTCTGTTGCATGATCAGATATCTTATGTCCTTCTCATTCCTCAATTCGGATGCCCGAAACTTCAAATGCACCGATAGTTACGTCCTTTAAAACTCGAGTCTTTTGTTGTGTACGAATCTCTATGTGATTGTCGCATCCGGAGTCCGATTACCTTTCGATCATCTTCATATCCTTTATCTGAGTCTGTTGCATGATCAGATATCTTATGGCTTTTCTGGTCCTCAATTCGGATGCCCGAAACTTCAAATGCACCGATAGTTACGTCCTTTAAAACTTGAGTCTTTTCTTGTGTACTAATCTCTTTATGATTGTCGCATCGTGAGTCCGATTACCGTTCGATCACCTTCGTATCCTTTTTTTTTTTTTTTTTTTTTTGGTAAAAGGAGGCGGCACTCCTGGTAAATTTTATTAATCACAAAAAAAATATATGTACACCTAAGAGATCGGCATCCCGGGACATACCCCAAGGACCAAAACCCAATCTCAAGCCATGGTCTAACAATGGGACTATCCAAACGTCCCGACCATAAGCTCAACTATACAATCAAACAAAAAAACAAACCACAAAAAACCACACAGCTAAAACCTATCAAGTCCAAACAAAACAAAACAAACAAACTAAAACAAAAAACAAGACCAAAACAGTAAAGCAGCAACACAAGACGCAACATCCATCTTCAAAACTTCCAAGCCTTCAGCAGCCACCAGCAAGACATCCAGGACTCCAGCAGCCACAAATAACCACCAACCATCCTTCAATCAGCAACAAACCAGTACCAACAGATCAACACCTGCACAATGACCCATAAACCACAGACCCACCTGACCCATTTACATTAAAACTTCCATATCGTAACAATTCCAGGATCAAACGGAAACCAAAGAACACCCTTTAACAGATTAAAACTCCTGACAACCAGCTCTACAACAGTCTCCTCCCTACAAACCCATCTTCCCTCAACCTTATAATCATTCTTCATTACTATCACCATCAGCCTCAAAACCCCAAAGAGCAGCTGCAAGCTTGACCTGCTCAGAATTTTTAAATTTTAAACCCCTAAGCTTCAATCTAACTACCTCCTCCACCTGTTTACAAACAACCCCAGCTTCCCTTCGGACTTTACTGAACAGCCTGCAGTTTCTTTCTTGCCAGACAAAATACACAGCAGCAGCTAAACAGAGCCTCTGGATAATACTCCAAACAGATTTACCAGTCTTCTTACCTTCCACTTCCTGAATAATCAATTCCCACTCATCAGGCAAATTCTCAAGTTTAGCTAAAATCTTTATCCTTCTCCAAATCACAGCAGAAAACTCACACTTGAAAAACAAGTGTTGATGGCTATCTGCATGCACATTACACAAACTACACTTCAAATTAGTATTAACTTTCCATACCATTTTATCCTGAGTTGGCAACTTATACTTAAATGCCAACCAAGTGATAAAAGCATGTCTAGGGACCATCTGTTTAAACCATACAAAATTAGCCCACTTAACCTCCAACCCTTTACCAGCAAACTCATTATACACAACTTTAGTTGAATAAGGAACAACTTTACCATTCCCATCCAACCATAGATACCTATCCTTAGTACCAGGATAAAGAACAGGCACAGGAGACTGCCATAGCTCAGGGTACTTGCTTCTCCAATCATCAGGGATGTTCCACACACCATTATGAAATAAATCAGCAGCACACATTCTCAGACTAAATCCAGCAGATTTTATATCCCTCCTATCAATAACTTTAATAAAAGGGCCCTTCCCATGCCAGTGATCAAACCATGCATTAATCATCCTTCCATTACCAATTTTAGCAAAACAATGGGGTCTAATAAGATTTCTGCATCCCAGAATCTGTTTCCAACTCCAAGAGTCGGAATTAGTATCTCCAACATCCCAGAAGTTGCAGCCATGGATCTTATAATTCTTCACCCATTCAACCCATACAGAATCCCTGTTACTCACAATATTCCAAATATGTTTGGACATAAGAGCAATGTTCCTTTCTTTTAAAGAGGAAACTCCCAATCCACCATGAACTTTCTTTAAACAAATCTCCTCCCAACTCACCCTAGCACTACCATGCTTATAATCACCCTGACACCACAAGAAGCCCCTGCAGATTCTCTCAACATCTTCATTAAGATTAACAGGAAGAATGAATAATGATGCCCAATAAACAGTTAAGGAAGACAGTACAGATTTCAGTAACTGAACTCTTCCAGCATAAGACAAAAACTTATTTCTCCAATCTGTTACTCTTTTCTTCACCTTATCAAGTAAAACACTACAATCCTTTTGATATAACCTCCTTGAGGCAAGAGGTATACCAAGATATTTCAAAGGCAGGCAACCCACACTAAAAGGAACAATACTCAAAATTTCTTGCTGAACTTCACCACTCACATTGCCAAAAATAATTTCACTCTTTTTAAGATTAGGTCTCAGCCCAGAACACTCCCCAAACTCCCTTAAGGCTTCCATAAGAATATTAATAGAACCCCTGTCAGCACTACTAAACATAAAAAGGTCATCAGCAAAGCACAAGTGTGTCAACTTAATCTTTTCACACTTCCAATGGTAAACAAAATTATCCCCCTCATTTATTCTTCTAACTAACATCAGATTAAGGACCTCCATGATCAGAGTGAATAAGTATGGAGACATTGGGTCCCCCTGCCTCAATCCCTTTTCACCCTTAAAGAAACCATGAAGCTGCCCATTAATACTTATAGAATAAGAAACATTCTGGACACACACCATAATCCAATTAATAAACTTAGGATGAAACCCAAAACCCTTTAAACATTCAAGCAAGAAACCATGATCAACAGAATCATATGCCTTCTGAATGTCAATCTTCATAGCAACCCTAGGGTACCCTCTGACCCAATCATACCCCTTAACCAACTCTTGTGATAACAATATATTATCACTAATAAGCCTACCAGGAACAAAAGCACTTTGAACTTTGTCCACCACTTGCTCTAAGTATCCCATCATTCTATTACAAATCACCTTACTGATGCATTTATACAACACATTACAGCAGGCTATTGGTCTAAAATCAGACACACTCAAGGGGGAATTAACCTTTGGTACCAGAGTAATTACTGTGGCATTTAGCTGCTTCAGAATCTTGCCATTGTCAAAAAATTCCTGCACAGCAAAACATATATCATCACCAATAATACTCCAAGCCTTCTTAAAAAAATTGGAAGAATAGCCATCAGGCCCAGGGGCCTTATTATCATCAATCTGGAACATAGCAGCCTTGATTTCATCCTTAGTAACACTTCTTATCATATAATCAGCATCAGCCTCATTTAATCTTTTATTGAACAAAGAATCAGCCTCCCTAATAGGTCTCACAGCCTCTTTCCTCCCCATCATACCCCTAAAGAATTGCACAAAAGCATCCCCAACCCCTTCTTCATCATACAGACTTCCATCAACTCCATTAATCTGAGAAATCCTATTTCTGGCTTGCCTATGCTTCATAGAATGAAAGAAATACTTAGTATTCTGATCACCCACACATAACCAGTGAATCTTGGACTTCTGCTTTAACATAATCTCCTCATCAAGACAGGCCATATTATAAGCATTAACAAAAGCCACTTCTTCATCTCTAAGATCAGCATTATCAACATCATTATAAGCAGCTTCTTGAACTCTCTCCACCTCCTTTCTAAGAATATCAACCTTTTTATGTAAATTGCCATGCTGAAAATTAAGCTTCCTCAAAGGCTTCTTTAATTCCTTGAGCTTAGTAACAATAATAAACATCTTACAGCCCATAAACCTCCGATTCCACACATCCCTCACAATAGGTAAAAACTCAGGTTTAGAGGATAAATGATTCCAAAACTTAAAAGGTTTTGGCTCCTTACCTGTAACAGAAAGAGAACAAGCTATGACCACAGGAGAGTGATCAGATGTATAAAAAGGCAAGAATTTAGCAAAAACAGAAGGAAACATCTTCACAAAACTTTCATTTCCCATTGCTCTATCCAATTTCTCCCATATCCCATCTTTCTTTCCTGGCTTCTGATTCCATGTATAGTGGAAACCAGTGCTAGCAAGATCCTCCACTCTAATATCTCCTACACACTTCTGAAAATCCTCCATACCATAAACTGAAGTAGCAAGCTCAGTACTTTTATCTCTAGTTTCAAGAATGGCATTAAAGTCACCAACTATTAACCAAGGATTATCCCTGATCTGCCCTCCATGCCTCCTCATCTCATCCCATAACAATCTTCTCCCCCCAATATCAGTGACCCCATAAACAAAAGAACAGAAAAAGCTATCCCCTCCTCCCTTCACAGGACACACCAAACAGTGAACGACTTGGGGTGTCATACACAAAACAATCACATCCAAGAACCTAGGATCCCAACCCACTAAAATCCGAACCCAACTGGGACAGAAATTAACATTGGACACCCAGCTCCAGTTATTCATCACATTCTTGCAAGCACAATCAACATTCACAGGACTAACTCTAGTTTCAATCAAACCACACAAACTCACCTTATTCTCCAACAAAATACTTCTAATCTGACTTTGTTTAGAGGTAGTAGACATACCTCTAACATTCCAAGCAAAAATCTTAAACTTCATTATTAACTTCAGAAATAACCTCAGGATTCTGCAAAGCACCAGAACCCCCACTACTATTACTGCATTCCCCCTCATCACACTTCATAAAATCCCCTACATCCCCCTGCTCAGTCTGAGTATCACAGGATTGAGCTAGCTTCTCAAACATCAATTGGTCCCATTGTTCAAAAAATAATTTAACCTGCCCAATGTTCCACCCTCTCATAACTGCATTAGTTGGACAGGACTTATTAATAACATAATGTGCTACCTCATTAAACTGATCTTCAGACATCTTGAAATATCCAGATTTAGTATTGACCTTAGTTTGAATAGAATCTCTAGCCTCCTTCAAAACAACTCCCCCTTTAACAGTCTTCTTCTCAATATCCCCAACTCTTTCCCCTTCCTTCTCTTTACCCTTAGTACTCCCATCATTAGTCTCCACAGGCACAGTCTTCTTAACAGGACTAGTCTTCTCAATAAATTTTATACCCCCAACCTTCCTTTCACCAGCAATAGAAGGCTTATTCCCCTCAACTTTATTATCATCAATCTTGTCAGAAGAAACTCCCTCAGTACTCACATCCAAACCAGCTAAAACCTCATCACTAAGAATCTCAAATCTGTTAGAACTATTTTTAACATTTCTATCACCCCCACTCTGATTATTCAACTTCACTTGTCTAAAAGCCTGATTGTTTCTGCCCTGAAAACCACCCCTATTTTGGAAACCTCCTCTTCCCTGAAATCCACCCCTTCTAGTATAATTATTATATCTAAACCCATCATTTCTACCATCAGTCCTTCTCAAGTCTCTACCCTGATTCCCACCAGAAGTACCCTCACCCCAATCTCTTTCCCCATTATTACCAATCCCAGCACCCCCATTACCAAAACTCTTATCTTTTTTATTAGCCCTGCCCACTCTAGTATACCCATCAATATTAATACCAGAAACAGGAAAGTCCTGATTATCAGCTTTATTAAGCTCATTAACAAGTTTCTGAGATTTCTCCTCCAACTCCTTCACAGTCATGATCCTAGAGGTGCACCCCTCAAAATCATGACCAAATACCTTACAAGCAGAACATTTTTTGATAAACACCTCATAAGTAACCCTAATACTACTAAAAAACCCAGGCTTACCATCATCAGGGGGATACCAAGCCTTAACAAACTCAGGCAATACCTTCTCGGCCTTAACCTCAACCAGAACCCTGGCAAAACAAGCAGGCCCCTCTTTCTTCTGACATCTTTCAGCTGTAACTCTATCAAACATAAGAGGATTTCCAACACAGCTCAACATACTACAAATGCTTTCATTATTCCATAATTCCTTAGGAAGATTAGGAATAGTAACCCACATAGGAATCACATTAGGCTCAATTTTCTCTAAACATATTCCAACTTCCCATTTCTTTAGACATAAAGGAATATTATTCACAAGCCATGGCCCCTTCTCCATAGCACTCCACATACCCTCATCATTCTTAAATTTAAAGAAGAAAATACCAGTATTATTAGTAGAAACATCAGCCAACCCAAATTTCTTCCACATTCTCATCAGATGGAATCTAACAAGACCCACAGATAACTCCTTACCCACAAAATAGCCATAAAGATACTTACTATAAACCACTTTGGCTTCAGCAATTTTATCAGGATTAATAACAGCAACCTCTTCCCCATTCTCCAGAACCTTAGGAGGATAATACTGAACCTTTTCTACTAAAACTTCACTCTGCTTACCAGAAGTAACAGCAGCATAAGATTTAACCTCATTGTCACCCATAGGCATCTTCCCAGCAGCCTTAGTAGCATTATTCATATCACCCCTTTTTGCAGCAAATACCACATTATCTTTAATAACAACAGACCCCAAAACAGATTTCTTTGGCAAAGGAGGAAGCTGCTTAATAACAGCAACATCATCCTTAGTAATACAATAAGGACTCATTTTTCTGGATTTATCAAGAATAAGCTTCCTCATAGGAATTCTTCTAATACCTTTCACACCCCTATTCAACTTACTTCTAGTACCTTCCTCTTTCTGATCATCACCACTATCTTTAACAATCTCCATACTAACCCCTTCTTCTTCAACAGTAGGTTTACTGCCACCAGCAGCCACTTCACCACTCCCTTTAACCTCCCCCCTGATCACAGCTTTCTTAGAATCAATCTTAGGAACAGGAAACCCAGGACAGAAATCCATCTTATCCACAGGCTTTTCATAATTAAACTTAATTATTTCCAACCCATTCAAACTCTTATCCCCAGCCATCCTATTCTTCACATTAATAAACCTCATACCACTACCCTTGATACTATCAGAAGAGTTACAACTACCCTCAACTTGAATACAATCAGCCTTTTCAAATACAACACTATCAGCATTCTCCATCTTCATATCACCTTCCCCTTTCTTAGCCTTCTTAGGAGGAATAAGAACAACAGGTTTCTTAGCCAATACAGCCAAATAATCAGCAGCAGAACAATTATCAGGCAGAACCTCCAACTCATCACCCTTAACACAATATCCAGCATACTTGGAAATACCCTCAGCAATCTTACCAATCTTTAACTTCATGCCTTCATTCCTAACAGAGTGTTTCTTCCTCTTACTAAACACTTCAAGACTATCACATCCCACAGCTTCAAACACATTAACATTAGGGGAAACCTGAGGAAAACATACCTTCCCATCTTTCACAGCAACAGAACAGTCATTATTCTTAGAAATAAACTTTGTCAAAGCTTCCAGAATAGACATATTTTGACCCTCATACAGAACACTAGTTTCCCCTGAATTAGCACTATTCTGCAAACCAGTACTCATACCCTTGTCTAAAGAAGCACTCATAGGCTTACCATTAGCATCACATTTCAACGACAACTGACACAATTGTTCCATATCTTCATACAATAATCTGGCCTTCCAGTTATCCCCCAACAAATTACGCAGATAAACAACATGAGCATCAGACAAATTAGGGATATCAGTCATACCTTGCAAACGAGCACCAACCCTAAAAGAATCAGCAGAAGAAACCCTATTACCCTCTCCCCCAGAAGTATTCTGAAAGAAACCATCATCCGACCCAACCTGCTGAATCCAATCTTCACCAAACATCCCCTTCAGATACTCCAGATCCCCCTCAGTTAACATACACGACTCCAGCTTACCACCAACCCTCCTACGAAGACAATACAACCCATTACTAGCCTTCGACAGATCATACTCATTATCACCCAAAATATCCGGTGGAACCGCCGGAGGAGGCTCCGGCAACACAACCCTAGCAGGGGAAGCCATAACCGTGCACTGTGAAGATTCCACCACCTTCAAAGATGATGGAACAGTGAAACACGACGAAGAAAAGAAGAAGAAAGGGTTAGAAATGACCGGGAAAAGAAAACGAAGAAGAAACAGTGATATCGCCAAAATCGCCCAATATCAGAGAGAAAACCCTAGCTTCGTATCCTTTTTTTACCTTCGTATCCTTTATCTGAGTCTGTTGCATGATCAGATATCTTATGGCCTTCCAGTTCCTCAATTCGGATGCCCAAAACTTCAAATGTACCGATTGTTACGTCCTTTAAAACTCGAGTCTTTTGTTGTGTACGAATCTCTATGTGATTGTCGCATCCTGAGTCCGATTACCTTTCGATCATCTTCATATCCTTTATCTGAGTCTGTTGCATGATCAGATATCTTATGGCTTTCCTGGTCCTCAATTCGGATGCCCGGAACTTCAAATGCACCGATAGTTACGTCCTTTAAAACTCGAGTCTTTTCTTGTGTACTAATCTCTTTATGATTGTCGCATCGTGAGTCCGATTACTGTTCAATCACCTTCGTATCCTTTATCTGATTCTGTTGCATGATCAGATATCTTATGGCCTTCTAGTTCCTCAATTCGGATGCCCAAAACGTCAAATGTACCGATTGTTACGTCCTTTAAAACTCGAGTCTTTTCTTGTGTACAAATCTCTTTATGATTGTCGCATCGTGAGTCCGATTACCGTTCGATCACCTTCGTATCGTTTATCTGATTCTGTTGCATGATCAGATATCTTATGGCCTTCTAGTTCCTCAATTCGGATGCCCAAAACTTCAAATGTACCGATTGTTACGTCCTTTAAAACTCGAGTCTTTTCTTGTGTACAAATCTCTACATCATTGTCGCATTGTTAGTCCGATTACCGTTCGATCAGCTTCATATCCTTTATCTGAGTCTGTTGCATGATCAGATATCTTATGGCTTTCCCGTTCCTCAATTCGGATGCCCGAAGCTTCAAATGCACCGATAGTTACGTCCTTTAAAACTCGAGTCTTTTCTTGTGTATGAATCTCTATATGATTGTCGCATCGTGAGTCCGATTACCGTTCGATCAACTTCATATCCTTTATCTGAGTCTGTTGCATGATCAGATATCTTATGGCCTTCCTGTTCCTCAATTCGGATGCCCAAAACATCAAATGTACCGATTGTTACGTCCTTTAAAACTAGAGTCTTTTCTTGTGTACGAATCTCTATATGATTGTCGCATCGTGAGTTCGACTACCGTTCGATCACCTTCATATCCTTTATATGAGTTTGTTGCATGATCAGATATCTTATGGCCTTCCAGTTCCTCAATTCGGATGTCCAAAACTTCAAATGTACGGATAGTTACGTCCTTTAAAACTCGATTCTTTTCTTGTGTACGAATCTCTATATGATTGTCGCACTGTTATTCCGATTACCGTTCGATCAGCTTCATATCCTTTATCTGAGTCTGTTGCATGATCAGATATCTTATGGCTTTCCCGTTCCTTAATTCGGATGCCCGAAACTTCAAATGCACCGATAGTTACGTCCTTTAAAACTCGAGTCTTTTCATGTGTACGAATCTCTATATGATTGTCGCATCGTGAGTCCGATTAGCGTTCGATCACCTTCATATCCTTTATCTAATTCTGTTGCATGATCAGATATCTTATGGCCTACCAGTTCCTCAATTCGGATGCCCAAAAGTTCAAATGTACAGATTGTTACGTCCTTTAAAACTGGAGTCTTTTCTTTTGTACGAATCTCTATATGATTGTCGCACTGTTATTTCGATTACCGTTCGATCAGCTTCATATCCTTTATCTGAGTCTGTTGCATGAACAGATATCTTATGGCTTTCCCGTTCCTTAATTCGGATGCCCGAAACTTCAAATACACAGATTGTTACGTCATTTAAAACTCGAGTCTTTTCTTGTGTACAAATCTCTACGTCATTGTCGCATTGTTAGTCCGATTACCGTTCGATCAGCTTCATATCCTTTATCTGAGTCTGTTGCATGATCAGATATCTTATGGCGTTCCCATTCCTCAATTCGGATGCCCGAAACTTCAAATGCACCGATAGTTACGTCCTTTAAAACTCGAGTCTTTTCTTGTGAATGAATCTCTATATGATTGTCGCATCGTGAGTCCGATTACCGTTCGATCAACTTCATATCCTTTATCTGAGTCTGTTGCATGATCAGATATCTTATGGCCTTCCTGTTCCTCAATTCGGATGCCCAAAACTTCAAATGTACCGATTGTTACGTCCTTTAAAACTAGAGTCTTTTCTTGTGTACGAATCTCTATATGATTGTCGCATCGTGAGTCCTATTACCGTTCGATCAACTTCATATCTTTTATCTGAGTCTGTTGCATGATCAGATATCTTATGGCCTTCCTGTTCCTCAATTCGGATGCCCAAAACTTCAAATGTACCGATTGTTACGTCCTTTAAAACTAGAGTCTTTTCTTGTGTACGAATCTCTATATGATTGTCGCATCGTGTGTGCGATTGCCGTTCGATCAACTTAATATCCTTTATCTGAGTCTGTTGCAAGATCAGATATCTTATGGCCTTCTCATTCCTCAATTCGGATGCCCGAAACTTCAAATGCACCGAAAGTTACGTCCTTTAAAACTCGAGTCTTTTGTTGTGTACGAATCTCTATTTGATTGTCGCATTGTGAGTCCGATTACCTTTCGATCTGCCTCATATCCTTTATCTGAGTCTGTTGCATGATCAGATATCTTATGGCTTTCCTGTTCCTCAATTCGGATGCCGGAAACTTCAAATGCACCGATAGTTACGTCCTTTAAAACTCGAGTCTTTTCTTGTGTACTAATCTCTTTATGATAGTCGCATCGTGAGTCCGATTACCGTTCGATCACCTTCGTATCCTTTATCTGAGTCTGTTGCATGATCAGATATCTTATGGCCTTCCAGTTCCTCAATTCGGATGCCCAAAACTTCAAATGTACCGATTGTTACGTCCTTCAAATGTACCGATTGTTACGTCCTTTAAAACTCGATTCTTTTCTTGTGTACGAATCTCTATATGATTGTCGCACTGTTATTCCGATTACCGTTCAATCAGCTTCATATCCTTTAACTGAGTCTGTTGCATGATCAGATATCTTATGGCTTTCCCGTTCCTCAATTCGGATGCCCGAAATTTCAAATGCACCGATGTTACGTCCTTTAAAACTCGAGTCTTTTCTTGTGTACGAATCTCTATATGATTGTCGCATCATGGGTGCAATTACCGTTCGATCACCTTCATATCCTTTATCTGAGTCTGTTGCATGATCAGATATCTTATGGCCTTCCAGTTCCTCAGTTCGGATGCCCAAAACTTCAAATGTACCGATTGTTACGTCCTTTAAAACTCGAATCTTTTCTTTTGTACGAATCTCTATGTGATTGTCCCATCGTGAGTCCGATTGCCGTTCGATCAACTTAATATCCTTTATCTGAGTCTGTTGCATGATCAGATATCTTATGGCCTTCTCATTCCTCAATTCGGATGCCCGAAACTTCAAATGCACCGATAGTTACGTCCTTTAAAACTCGAGTCTTTTGTTGTGTACGAATCTCTATGTGATTGTCGCATCGTGAGTCTGATTACCTTTCGATCAGCTTCATATCCTTTATCTGAGTCTGTTGCATGATCAGATATCTTATGGCTTTCCCGTTCCTCAATTCGGATGCCCAAAACTTCAAATGCACCGATAGTTACGTCCTTTTGTAGGTGCACGTATTGCGACTAGTGATTGGATCTACATGTTAACATATGTTAGTATGTGCTGATGGGTAGAATGTGAAGGATCTGGGCGAATGTAGGTATATATGGGCGAATGTAGAAAGCTTTTGGGCGAATGAAGATTGGAACCTGATCAAGCAACACGTTCGTACCTTCAAGTGGGCGAATGTGGAAGAATTCCACATTCGACCACATCAACTGGGCGAACGTGCAGTGGCTATATATAGATTTTGTGTATTTGTGATGTATAGAGTGTTTTAAGGGAGTTTTCAGTTGTGTGTGTGTTCAGGTTAGGTTCCAGGTTATTTTGAGAAAGTGTCTAAGTGTTCTAGATTAACTAAAGTGTGATTGTAATCAAGTATTTGAACAAGTTAATCTATGAAAAAGCATTGAAAATGATATTGATTGTGTTTTGATTAGAGTTTTATCTGTTTGTTCAAAGCTAGGGTTTCCGCACCTGGTTTTGTGACTTGTATGATCAATTAATCTTGTTTTAGTCAAAAACTTTCGCTTACAAAGTGGTATCAGAGCCATACGGATCATACAACAACAAATTTGATAAACTCAGAGCTGATTTGGACCTAATTTTGATCAAAATACATCTGTTTTTGGATGAAAATGGTTTTTGAGTGTTTTTGATTGATTTGAAGTTGATTTTGTGGTTAAAATCTAAAATTCCGAGAATTAAAGTTGTTCCAAATCAATTCCGAATCAAAACCTGATTAAGATCATTCAAATCCACAAACTTTTGAAAATCAGAGATCAAAATAACCGTTTTTCAAACCTGAAATGGGCGAACCTGGAACTTAGTGGGCGAACCTGAACAGTTTTGGGCGAACCTGAGTCATTTTTGGTCGAACCTGAGGGATTTTTGGGCGAACTTGGAATTTCTTGGTTGAATTTTTCACTTTCGGGTACAATTTTCCACATTCGATTGATCGGGCGGGCGAACGTGGAAAAGTACAGGTCGAACCTAGGATTTTCTGGGCGAAAGTGGAAAAGTGTTAGTGTGTTTTACATTCTGTTGAAGTTTTACATTCGAGTGACAACTTTTTGGGCGAACCTGAACCAGAAAGGGACGAAAGTAAGAGTAAACGGGCGAACCTAGAACTGATTTTGGAAAATTTTTCTAAGTGTTGGATTTTTCGAAGTTCGTGATCATGTGGAATTTTCCGACTACCCCAAGACCAGCAACGACACAACCACAACAGCAAGTGATGGACCCGTGGACGGTGGCAGCACAAAAGACGAGCACACAGTCTTCGTAACCGATTAACTACATGGCGATGACTAGCTCAATGCCTTAAAGTGTGGCACCTCCAGCACCACAACCTGACTACTGGGGAGTAGCAGCAGCGGTGGTAAACACTCAAACTACAAATGCTATTTCCACACTGATTAATGACTTATCTTCAGGTAGCGGGAATCGGCCACCTAAGCTCATGGAGATACAAGAATATAATCAGTGGCAGAACAAGTTCAAGATTCACTTGGAAGGCATGGGAGTGGAGGGTGCAGAGGCATGGAGTATGATTGCTAGAGGTTACACAGCACCAGTTTTGGAGAATACAGGTGAACCAATTCCATTGGAGAGTATGTCTGAAGAGGAGAAAAAGAAGTTTGCTGTGGAGAAGAAAGCCTTTTCCCAATTGACTCAGGCAATAACAAATGATCTGTTGCATCAATTTGGGACTTGCACCACGTCTAAGCAATTGTGGGATGTGCTTAAAAGGAGGCATGAAGGGAATGAGAAGACTAGAAGCTTAAGGATGGATGAATTACGAAAGGAGTTTGAGAATTTTTCTTATATTGGCAATGAAACCTTAAAAGAATTAACTCCTAGTTATAGTCATTTGCTAACTGAATTGTCAAGTTATGGTATACAGATTCCTATGAAAGCTTTGGTGGATAAGTTTGCAGATGCTCTACCACCTTACTGGGATCAACATGTGGAAGTTCTTAGGGAGAAGGATGCATACCAATACTGGACTATTCAAGAGTTCATACAGAAGCTGGAAAACAAAGAAATGGAAGAGAAGAGGAAAGCTAGAAGGTCACAGATTCCTCAGAATCCTAGTTTATATTTTGGAGGCACTTCAGTTCCTGTTAGTAACTCAAGTTCAGGAGTAGTAGCACCACATGTTGCTTGCATTTCAAATGTTATGGAACCACCAAAACCTACCATAAACTACATGGCACAAACCTCATCCTACTCACAACCATCATACCCACAACCACCACCACAACAACAATACAACAATTCCTACATTCCACCATTCTCCCCAATGCAACAGGCAGCTTTCTATACTGCTAGCCAATCTCAACAACCAATGAACCAAGTTACTCAACCTAATCAACAACCGGTGGTTTTGGAGACTTCTAACTTGGGAAATGTGACGGTTGAAGTTGCTCAGCAACACATTGCACTAGTCTCTGCAATGGTTTCATCTTACAATGGGTTGGTTGCTAGTCAAATTGGAAACAACAACTTAACCAATGAAGATTATGCACAGATTGACAAGGAAGAGATGGAACTGATTGATATCCAGTGGGCTTTTGCAAGCATTATGAGAAGAGCAACGGAATTTATTGAGAAAACGGGTAGAACAGATTTGGGGACTTCTCCTAATACAACCTACGGGTTCAACAAGGAGAAGGTTACTTGTTTTAATTGTGGAGGTAAAGGTCACTTTAAACGAGAATGCACCCAGCCACCAAAACAAGGTAATAGAAACCCATTCAATGCAAGCTACCAGAACCGTCAACAACAAAATCAAAATCAAGTTTCTTACCAAAATAACAACAACTACCAAAACCGTCAAAACAACTCTAACAACAACCAAAATAGACAACAAAACACTTCAAACCAGACTCAAAACCAATCTCCTAACAACACTAACCGAACAGTTATACCGATCACTACACCTAATGAGACACAACAGAACACCAATCAGAATCAAGCATTGGTGACTCAACAAGATGAACGGTTTGATTGGTCGGGAATGCAAATAGGTGTTGAGGAAATTACTACTGGTGGAAATGTGGCTTGTGTTGCCTGCAAGGTTGATATTGAAGAGTCAGTGACAGTTGATGAGAAGAAAGAAACTGAGGTTGAAGTTGATGTGTCTGAGGCTGAAAAGGAAATGGAAACTGAGCCTGTGGAGGTTAAGACTGAGGATGCTAAACCTGGAGTGGTGATTGACACTGTTTCTGACGTTCCTGAGGAGTGTGAATCAGTTTATTCAGATTCAAACAGTGATTCGGATACAGAAGCAAGTGTTACATCTCTAGATGATGACATTGATCAGTTGCTAGCAGAAGCTGATTTTCTGAAGACGAGGAAGTCGTGCATTGCTGATGATGCTTTTACCAAGATTGACTATTCCAAGTTTTTCGCTGGAAAGGAAGCTCATTTTGCTTTGATGGCCATGACTGATCCGCCAAAACCTGTAAGTTCTGAGTGTAGCACTGATATTAAAAGTGATAAGTATTGTGGTACCTGTGATAGATTGACTGAGGAGAACAAACAACTCCGTGTTCAACGTGATAGTGCTATCATGAACAGTCAATCTACTCGCAAAGAGTTGAATGCTTTCAACAAGGTACTAGATGGCTATAAAAAGGACATTTCCGACTTGAAAAATACTTTATCATTAAAACAATTGGCAATTAATAACTACATAAATGAAATTGAAAATACCAAGTTGGAAATGGCCACCATCAAATGCTTTGCTGAGAAAGTAAACAAAAAGTTGGAAAGTTATAAGCACATTGCTTATGTGGTAGACCACATCATTGATGACCAAACCACTAATTACAAGTCTGTGCCATCTCCGGTGCTTTTTGAAAACCATAATTGTCATCAAGTGACACCGGAGAGCTCGGTAAAATCAGACTCATCATCGGAAAATGAATCTAATACCTCGAGTATTGGTGATCCACATTCCGATGTGAGACCGATTTTAGGTTTGAATGATGAGGGTGTTACTGCTGAGAGTGTGGATTCAGACTCTGAGAGTGATGATACTGGTAATGTTCAAACTGTTAATGCATGTGAAATTCCAAAAGAAAATCACATCATTACTACTGAACCAGTTTCATCATCTCAACATGTGCATCCGATGGCAAATGCTCATCGTGAGAAAAAGTCTGAAAAGAATGTTGTTAAGAAAGATCTTGAAAAGAATGTTAAGGATGAACCGTGTGACAAACCTGTCAAGGTGTTTTATCGGATGGAAGGATCCGATAAGATCATCTCTGACGAGGAATTTCCAATCAAAAATGCTAACTATGCTAAAATTGATAAAATCTGGCAAGAAAGCACCATTTGGTTCCCAAAACATGAGAGAACAAATGAAATCCCACCTGCCATTTTAAAGAAATTGTATTTGAATGTTCCTCAAGAACCAAAGGTCCATGTCACAGAGTTCATTAGACCCAAAAACAGAGCTAATGGTTTTCATGAGCCTGCTTACTCAAAAGGGCCACTCCCTGAGAGTTTGAGGAATCAACAGCATAATGATCAATATCCTGTTAGATCATTTGCTCAACCAAATGCTCCAAATGTTTTTGAAGAGTATCGTGCATGCTTTAAATGTGGGGAACGAGGGCATTTACTTGCTCTGTGTCCATATGTAAGGCATAAAAGGCACGAGGTGGAAGTGAGGAATTCCATGAGGAAACCGATTGATCATTATGTTCCACCACACAGACGAGTTGTTCCTCAACAACAACAGTTTTACAATCAAAACAATTTTCATCAAATGAGGAACAATCGTCCAATTCAATATGATCGAAGAAATCGGATTGCTATGGAACAATCATGGAGAAAACCAGTGGTGAACACAACAAATGATAGGCAAAAGGTTCCACTAAAACCGATTGTCAAATCAAATGTTGGACCTAAGTCTGTTAAATCAGATAAGGTAACCAAGAAAGTTTCTTTTGCAAACAATGTTCAGAAACCAACTGAGAACACAAAGTCTCAGATTCGTATCTTGAAAAGAACTGAACAATCTTGGTCACCCAATGGTACTCCAGGAGCCTCTACTTCAAAGGACAATGAGAAAAAGGAAAATGTTTTGAACAATCAGAAAAAGATTGATCCAAAACAAAAAGTTGTTGAAAATGTTTCTGAGAATGTTTCTGTGAAAAATGATATTCCAAGACCCAAGACTCAGGCTTGGGTCCCCCGAAAGAACTAAATGATTTACTTTTTGTGTGCAGGGAGCTTCAGCTGGCCCTATTAGCAGTCTTTGGATTGTTGATAGTGGAGCTTCAGGCCACATGACAGGGGATCTTGCGTTGTTGTTCGACGTGAAGAACATCAATGGTGGATATGTCGCATTCGCTGGAAATAAAGGTGGATATATTACGATCGAAGGGAGCGTGAGTAATGGGATAGTGAGCTTTGAGAGGATATCTTATGTGAAACAGATCGATTATAATCTGTTGAGTGTCAGTCAAATTTGTGATAAACAATTTACTGTGCATTTTGATGACAAATCCTGCTATATTCTCAAACCGGGCTTCAAAATTCCAAAGGAGTGGATAATGTTGAAGGCACCTCGCGTCAACAATCTCTATATTCTTGATATGTCCAAGGCGATGACATCACAGGGACAAATAACATGTTTTCTATCCAAGGCGACCGAGAAAGAATCGATAATGTGGCACCGAAGAATGGGGCACATTCATCTGAGAAAAATGAACCAACTTGTGAGAAATGGGCTTGTCGATGGAGTAAACGTGAAACATTTCCATCTGAATGACAAGTGTGTTAGTTGTAAGAAGGGGAAGCAACACAAACAGTCCCACAAAGTGAAGAAGGTTAACTCTGTAGAGATGCCACTTGAGCGATTGCACATGGATCTATTTGGACCAGTCAAGCGCAAAAGTCATCTTGGGGAGCTTTACTGTTTAGTTGTCACTGACGACTATTCAAGATTTTCATGGGTGATGTGTTTGCAGAATAAAAGTGACACCTTTGACAACCTGAAAGTTCTGTTCACTCGATTGGAAAATCTCTACAATGTGAAAATAAAGAGAATTCGGAGTGATAATGGGACGGAGTTCAAAAACGCCAAGATGGATGAACTTTGTGAAAGCAAAGGGATACATCATGAATATTCGGCTCCGTACACCCCACAACAGAACGGTGTTGCTGAACGAAAGAATAGGACTCTAATTGAAGCGGCTAGAACAATGCTCGCAGACTCAAATCTTCCGGTAATGTTCTGGAATGAGGCGATTTATGCAGCAAATTATACACTAAATCGGGTTCTAACAGTGAAGAAGTTTGGTAAAACATCTTATGAGCTGTTACACCGACGAAAGCCGAACTTAGAGTATCTAGAACCTTTTGGGGCACCATGCACGATGTTGAATCCAAGCGAGAAGTTTAGTCCTAAAGCTGAGGAGGGATACTATGTTGGATATGCAACCCCGCTCAAACGGGTATACAACAAACGAATTCGTCGGGTGGAGGATTGGGCTAACGTGGAAGTTCAACGATATACTCAAAATGTGCAAGGCATGGGTCCTGATTGGATGTTTGATTACAAAGATTTCTTTGAATCATTCAATCTAGATAGCTTGGTTGAAGAAGCTGTTATCAGATTACTTTACGAGTGTGAAAACACGGCGACTTCACCTTTGGTGCGTCCGATCACCGTGAACCCCCTACCAGCTTCTAATGATACCAATGCTCCTATACAAGAAGAAGAAGTGTTTCAAGAGGCTTCAACTTCATTAGACTCTTCAGAATCTGAAGATGAACAATTTGAAGAAGTCATTCTTGAACATGCAGATTAACCAGAGGCACCGCCAGTGAACCCAACTCCAACTCCAGATATTGCTTCATCATCTAACACGGGTCATGATCTGGATGCTGTAGAGAACTTGATTGTTCAGACGGGAGTTACTGTACCTGAATATCCGGAATCTCGGATTCATCGTATTCACCCGCTGGAGCAAGTTATCGGTGATCCTGGAAGCAGTGTTATGACCAGAGGGCAGCTAAGAAGTGTTAACTCGCCAGATAGTTTTGGTGCTTTAGCGTTATATGCTAAAATTCAACAATCTGGTAGTCAAAATGATTGGTCGTTTGCGTGTTATGTGTCGCAGGTAGAGCCAAGGACATACAAGGACGCTTTGAAGGAGGACGCCTGGTTTGAAGCTATGCAGGAGGAGTTATTACAATTCCAGAAATTGGGAGTTTGGACGCTCACGGATTTGCCGCCGGGAAGAAAGAAGATCGGCACTAAATGGGTGTTTAAGTGCAAGAAGGATGATCGTGGGGTTATTGTTCGAAACAAAGCCAGATTGGTCGTGCAGGGTTTCCATCAAATCGAAGGAATTGATTATAACGAAATCTATGCACCGGTAGCACGCATTGAAGCTATTCGGATGTTCCTTGCGTTTGCTTCCTATAAGAAATTCAAAGTGTATCAAATGGACGTCAAGAGCGCATTTCTGTACGGGAAAGTCAAGGAAGAGGTTTATGTCGGGCAGCCACCAGGCTTTGAGGACCCAATCCACCGGGATAAGGTCTACGTGCTGAACAAAGCTCTATATGGCTTGCACCAGGCTCCGAGACAGTGGTACGAGGAGCTAAGTACATACCTCATCTCCAAAGGATTTAAGCGCGGACTCGTCGACTGCACCCTATTCACGGGGAAATCAGGGGATGATTTGCTTCTGGTGCAGATTTACGTTGATGATATAATATTTGGTTCAACTAACGAGCTTTTATGCAGGGAGTTCGAAACTGTCATGCAGGAAAAGTTCGAAATGAGCGCAATGGGGGAGATGCAGTTTTTCCTAGGCTTGCAGGTGGACCAAAGACCCGACGGGATCTTCATTCACCAGACGAAATACGTATCCGATATCTTGAGCCGGTTCCAGATGGAGGATTCCAAGCCGATGGATACCCCGATTCAAGCCAATCACGGGATTGGAGTGGACGCTAAGGGGGAGCTGACGGACTCATTTACATACAGAGCAATCATCGGATCTCTGATGTATTTGACGGCGTCTCGACCAGATATTATGTACGCAACGTGTCTCTGTGCCCGCTATCAATCGAAGCCGAAACAAAGTCATCTGACGGCGGTCAAGCGTATCCTTAGATATCTGAAGGGTTGTCCCTCAAAAGGACTTTGGTACCCTAATGATGATGATTTTGATTTTATTGCTTTTAGTGATGCAGATTGGGGCGGCTATGACAAAGACAGTAAATCTACAACAGCTGGTTGCCAGTTTTTAGGGAGCAGGTTAGTCACCTGGCAATGCAAGAAACAGACTTCCGTGGCGCTGTCTACCTGTGAAGCTGAGTACATTGCAGCCTCGAGTTGCTGTTCGCAAGTGCTCTGGATCCAACAGCAGATGGTGGATTACGGTTTGCAGTTTCTTAAAACCCCTATACACTGTGACAACGAAGCCGCAATCGCATTAACTAAAATACTGAAAATCATTCTAAAGCGAAACATATCCGGATCAAATATCATTTTATCCGTGATTGTTACGCTAAAGAATTGATAGATATGGTCAAAATCCATACTGACTACCAACGTGCAGATTTGTTTACAAAAGCTTTTGACAGATCCCGCTTTGAATATCTTTTAAAAGTAAACAACATAAAGGAAAAACAGGACTAATCGGCACCTCGGTTTATCGCTTTTTAGTTTTAGTTTTTAATATTTTGCTAATTGGGAATTTCTCTTTGCTAATTGGGAATTTCTCTTTACTATCGTAATCCTCAAAGAAGTTGATGCTTTCGAGTGGATTGTTTCTTTCTAATTTTTGTTGTTTTTCAGAAAAATTAAAACCCAAAAATATGTTCTTTATTTTAGGGGGAGCCATTTTATCAGAAAAACCAAAAACATTGAAAAATTAAAAAGACCTAAAAATTAGAAAATCCAAAATGATTTCCTGGATAAAAAGAGGAAATGATAGTACATCAGTGGGGATCTGACACAGGCTACAGAATTGTATAGTATAATGAGCCGTATGTTGACTACGTGTGATATGCTGATAGGCTTCGTAGACTAAATATTGCGTGCATTAGTGATACAAACATAACGAACTACGCGTTCGTGGCTGAACACCTCATGGGCATATGGTCTTAGTACCGTAATTTCGTTTGATAGGATTGCCAAAATCTGAGGTTTCGGGTCGTTATGTTATGGTTATCCGGGATATTCTGATTAAACTTTTGTCGTATTGATTTACGGACCTAGTTTTATCAGAATATTTGCTAAAAGAGCTTAAATGCCAAAACCGAAAGTTACCGAATTGAGGAACTTTATGTTTTAATTGATCAAAGATCATTATTACATCGTATTGATCTACTGATGCAAATCAGTGGTTAATATCAGCCTCAACCTAGTGTATATGCACATGTTACTCTGCTGCATTCGTTTGCTGACCTGTACACCTCTGTGCTATATACTTTGTAACTTTTACGGATAACTCTGGCATAATCACGCGTTACGACAAAGCTTTGTGCAATTACTTGATACGGGAGTATGTCGTGTGTGTGGGCACCACATCGTGTTAGTCTAATACACCTAACTCGTATCATTTTAAAGCATTGCGTAATTGTCTGCATGTGAGCTTACGTGGACCACAATATCAGCAATTGCCGTGTCACATACTGTTTCTAATGATAATATTAATCAAATAGATCAACGCTGTGATCAGACTTCTCAGAAAACTGATATGATCGTCTTACCGGATTTCACAAAATGTTTACTGCTTTCATTTACTTTGATGCATTTTACTTTGTTGAAACTTACTTTTATTGTCAAAAAGATACAAAATCCTAAAATATTTTAGGTGTGTTTTGATAAAATTTCAGAAAACCCAAACTTTTTGCATTTCTGCTTTATTTTTGATAACCGGGGATGCTTGATGGTCAATTTCTGAGATTTGATAACACCATCTGGGCTTTGTATCATTCCAAAAGTGAAAATATGAGTTTTGGAAGCTTAACAGATTGAAAAATGTTGAACGGGATTCGAATTCGTGATTTGGCAAAATTTTCAGATTTTTCCATTTCACATTCGCCCCTTAATTGGGTCGAATGTGGAAAAATCTTTACTTTCGGCCGTTTCAGAATGGGCGAGTATGGGAATTTCATTTCAAATTCCACTTTCGGGTGACAGGTTTCACCTTCGGGCCATTAAGTTGGACCGAATGTGAAAATAACTCACATTCGACCGTTACAACGGGCGAAGGTGGAGTTTATATATAAGCCAGTTACAGGTAATGGAGCCCATATGAGACCAGAATCGTTGTTTTTCTCACCGGACTTAGGGTTTCAGAATTGAGGGTTTTAGGATGCTTTTTGTTCATTGTTTTTTATTGTATTTCAATTGACATCAGTTTTAGGGGGAGAAGATTGAGAGAATTAGGTTTATAACATTGTTTGAATGGTTAATTGATCGAATGAAACAGTTTAAACCTAATTCTTCTTGAAAACTGATGTAAACTGAAATTACAGGACAATTGATGATGGACGAGTGTTGTTCGGCCATTTTAGAACATATCCTAATCAAAATCAAGTGTTAAAAACAAACTTAGAAAAATTTTGAATTTTTAGGGTTTAAGATTTCACCTTCGGGTCAAAAACGGGCGAAGGTGAAGTTAAAACGGGCGAATGTATCTTAAACTGGACGAATGTGATTTTCAATCAAAACTTTTTCACATTCGACCAGAAAATCTCACATTCGTACCATAAAAACTCACATTCGACCTGTTTAAAATGGGCGAATGTGGAACTTTATATCTTAAAAATTTTTCATTTTTGTCGTTTTTGTATTTTGACGAATGTTTTTGATTTTGATGTACAGATGGCTGATCAGACTGAGAATATTGAGACTCCAGTAGAGAATATTGTTACAGATCCAGTTCCAGAAAATGTTCAGGAGGGTGAATCATCAAGTGCAAGCAGTTGGCCGTTTGAAAGATCACATAACTGTTGTGCATATCTCGGTGAAGTGGAGAAGAATACTGAGTTTACCGGGATTATAGAGTTCTTGAAGAGAAGCAGGGTCGTACATGCTTTAGCTACTCCGACTATTATCTACAAGGATATAGTTGAAGATTTTTACAAGAACGCGAAGTATGACTTCTGGGATAATCAGACAATCATAAAGAGCAAAATACAAGATATGGAGATGTGTATAACAGAGTCTGATATTAGAGAAGCTCTACAGATAAAGTTTGAAGTGAGCGAAGATCCCAGAGAATTATCCTGGACTGAACAGAAAGCATGTTTCCTAAGGATGAAATATAAAGGAGCGATTACTGATGGTTCCATGCATAAGGGAAAGCTGAGTGTGCAACTCAAATATTTTGCACATGTCATAATCCACGTGTTTGGATGTGTGAGTGGAGGTTATGATGTTATGAGGAGAAGTCTAAGCTCATTGATGGTTGCGTTGACTCTCAACAAACCATTCAACGTGTCTGGGATGATACTGGATCACATGCTGGAGATGTTAAAGGGTTTGAAGAAGAAGCAGTTCATGTTATATCCTAGATTTTTGATGATGATATTTGACCATAAGTATCCTGATTTGAGAAAGGATCCTACACAGATCATTGGTCAAGATCACATGAACATTCGAACTTTGGTGAGAATGGAAGGTTATAAGGGTGTGCCAGACAATGAAAGGCCACCATACAGAAGATTGTTTGGAGCTCTAGCAAAACAGGATTACACTGATCCTGGAAAGAACAAGGCTAGGCATACTGAGAGCGATTCTGATAACGACGATCCTTTAGTATATGCAGATGCTAATACTAAGAGGAAGAGACAGGTAGTTAATCCCGGAGCCAAAGGGAAGGGTAAGGGAAAAACTGACCAAGGAAGTTCGAAGCAACGGGTGGTGAGAAAGAAAACGACTGCGAAGAAAGGAACAGGTTTGGTTGATGAAGAATCTGTTGATTCGGAGGAGACTGAGGTAGAAGAACAGTGGGATTCTGATGAAGAAAATGTTAGGACCACCAAACGTAAGGCCACTATGGTTGGTGAGTCTGAATCACTTAACAAGACGATTGAAGAAGCTGAGTAGAGTAAGAAGTCTGTGAATGTTGAAGATGAAGGTTTAGGCGTTGATATGGATGAACTGAATGCTGGAGAAACTGTTGTAGTAAACTTGCCAAAACCAAAGCATAAGACTATGGCAAAGAAGACAAGTACTAAACAGTTGAGGGAGAAGGAGATTGCCCAACTTATGAAAGGTAAAAGAGTACCCGATGCTGGTACATCATCAAAACTGTCTTCACCGGTTTCTAAGAAACAGAAAAAGACAAAGGAGGCTTACCAGTTGATCAATTCAATGTTGCACTGGACAATGTGTTGGATATGTTCAGGAAGCCTCAGAAAGAAAAAGCTGCAGAAGTTGAGCCATCTAAATCCAAGAAAGTCACTGTTGCTGATGACGTGATGAAGCAAGTGAATAAGAAAATGGATGAGATGATGAAGATGATAGTTGCTCAACAAGCTGAAATAGCCAAGTTTAAGCAGAATGAGGAGAAAATGCTTCAGATTGTGGTTGCTTCAAAGTCGAATCAAGATGAGATTGATGAGAAAGTTAAGAAGCTTGAAGCGAAGAATAAGAAGCTTGAGGCTAAATGTTCTAGGAACAAAAACAGGATAAAAGCAATCAAGGAGGATAACAAAGAGCTAAAGGCTGAGAACAAACGCCTTAGTGATTTGATTGATGATTTGTAGAATGTAGCACCCAAGTTGAAGGATGGTGAAGAAGATAAGGAGAAAGAAGAAGAGCAAGTAGACTTTGAGCCTTCTGAATCGGATAAAGAAAAAGATGATGATGAGGAAGATGAAGAGTCAGAGAAACGTGATGATGAGGATAGTAAGAAAGATGATGATGATGATGATGCAGAAGGGTCTGGGAGTCAGAAAGAGGATGATAGTAGTGATGATAGTGATAATGATGAAGGAGGAGATGATACTTCCAAATTTACTTTTGAGAAGAGAACACCGAAGAAGAAAGATACTGGAGAATCAAGTTCCAAGAAGAAGAAAGGTGAGAACACAGATTCAGATGAAAGTATCTTCTGGAATGAGAAGGTGAGATCTTTGACTGATGATGCTAAGAAAGTGTACAAAGATATGTTAGAAAGAAGAGAATGGACGATAGAGTTCACAGGACGTTTTGCTGAAATATTCCAGACAGATGATATGAGATATGAACTGGAATACAACGATCCCGATCTTGAAGAAGGTGAAGTACCTGCTACTGTGGCTAAGGAAATTCTTGATGGCCTAGCACAGAGAGTAGGGAAAACATTTGAGGAGTTTATAGTGGATGAGTCGATTCCAAATATTCCTGAAAAGGATATTGGAAATCACTCAGATGATAAGAATACTCCTGAATTTGATGAAGTGGAAATTGAAGATATAACTCATGAGGAATATCCATAGTACTTCAGACAGACTGATGAAGATGTGATATTTCCTGATTTCACTGAGATTCCGAACACTTCAGCAAAGAAGAAGGCAAAGAAAAGGAGTGCAGAGTTTGTTGAGAAGGTGTTTGGAGCTGATAAGCAAGAATCTTCAAGTCAAACTGATGAATTGAAGAATTACTTGAAGAAGTTGAGAGAAATGGATGAAAACCGACCGAAGCCTGAAGCTCAAGGAAGTTTCTATAGATTCCATAATGCTAAGTTTAAAGGCAGAGCTCTCGGGTGGACATATTTGAGCAGATTGAAGTGTCTAGCTGCCAAATGGGAATCAGGAATTCTGTACTTCTACAGATTCATTGATTTGCTAACTCTACCGTATTGGGCGGTCAGAGATCTATGCAGATTCCCTATGTCTGGAGCTTCAGTTAATAATACACATGTCGGTTGGTGTGCAGATAAGTTGGTTTGGGAGAGTAGAACGAAGTGGAATAGATTCAAGCCTCAATATCCCAGAAGGAAAGTTCATCGGGATATTGATCCTAAAACCAAGCTGAAAAGGGTTACTTTGATTTACAAAGCACCTGAAGTGATGAGAAAAATACCTTTGATGCCCATGCCACAACATTTCAGTGCTGACTTTATATTCTGGTATTATGATTGGAGGAAGGCTGAAGCAGTGATAGTTTTGAGAGACGGGAAGGATAAATACAAGCATGTTCATGTATTTGATCCGATGTGGTTGATTAACTGTACGTTTGAAGACATCATCATGCTTTTCTACAATCCGATTCATCATGAGCCGAATGATGCTGATCAAGCTAAGAAGTATACTCAGGTGGTAGGAGTTTGTTTTGCATACGATATAAACTCGGGGAGTAACTTGGATAATAAACTTGGCAAAATGGTGAAGATGGCGAATGTGTCGAAACCGGTGAAGAGAAAGTTGGAGCCTGAAATAACCAAAGAGCAAAAGAAACAGCTCAGAATTAAACTGTTGAACAAAGCAATGGACGAAGACAGAAGACGATCCAATCAATAGTCGAGGGGGAGTTTGTAGGTGCACGTATTGCGACTAGTGATTGGATCTACATGTTAACATATGTTAGTATGTGCTGATGGGTAGAATGTGAAGGATCTGGGCGAATGTAGGTATATATGGGCGAATGTAGAAAGCTTTTGGGCGAATGAAGATTGGAACCTGATCAAGCAACACGTTCGTACCTTCAAGTGGGCGAATGTGGAAGAATTCCACATTCGACCACATCAACTGGGCGAACGTGCAGTGGCTATATATAGATTTTGTGTATTTGTGATGTATAGAGAGTTTTAAGGGAGTTTTCAGTTGTGTGTGTGTTCAGGTTAGGTTCCAGGTTATTTTGAGAAAGTGTCTAAGTGTTCTAGATAAACTAAAGTGTGATTGTAATCAAGTATTTGAACAAGCTAATCTATGAAAAAGCATTGAAAATGATATTGATTGTGTTTTGATTAGAGTTTTATCTGTTTGTTCAAAGCTAGGGTTTCCGCACCTGGTTTTGTGACTTGTATGATCAATTAATCCTGTTTTAGTCAAAAACTTTCGCTTACACCTTTAAAACTCGAGTCTCTTCTTTTGTACTAATCTCTTTATGATTGTCGCATCGTGAGTCCGATTACCGTTCGATCACCTTCGTATCCTTTATCTGAGTCTGTTGCATGATCAGATATCTTATGGCCTTCCAGTTCCTCAATTCGGATGCCCAAAACTTCAAATGTACCGCTTGTTACGTCCTTTAAAACTCGAGTCTTTTCTTGTGTACAAATCTCTACGTCATTGTCACATTGTTAGTCCGATTACCGTTCGATCAGCTTCATATCCTTTATCTGAGTCTGTTGCATGATCAGATATCTATTGGCTTTCCCGTTCCTCAATTCGGATGCCCGAAACTTCAAATGCACCGATAGTTACGTCCTTTAAAACTCGAGTCTTTTCTTGTGTACAAATCTCTATATGATTGTCGCATCGTTAGTCCGATTACCGTTCGATCAACTTCATATCCTTTATCTGAGTCTGTTGCATGATCATTTTATGCCCTTCCAGTTCCTCAATTCGGATGCCCAAAACTTCAAATGTACCGATTGTTACGTCCTTTAAAACTCGAGTCTTTTCTTATCTACGAATCTCTATATGATTGTCGCATCGTGACTCCGATTACCGTTCGATCACCTTCATATACTTTATCTTAGTTTGTTGCATGATCAAATATCTTATGGCCTTCTAGTTCCTCAATTCGGATGCCCAAAACTTCAAATGTACCGATAGTTACGACTTTTAAAACTCGATTCTTTTCTTGTGTACGAATCTCTATATGATTGTCGCACTGTTATTCCGATTACCATTCGATCAGCTTCATATGCTTTATCTGAGTCTGTTGCATGATCAGATATCTTATGGCTTTCCCGTTCCTTAATTCGGATGCCCGAAACTTCAAATGCATCCATAGTTACGTCCTTTAAAACTCGAGTCTTTTCTTGTGTACGAATCTCTATATGATTGTCGCATCGTGAGTCCGATTACTGTTCGATCAACTTCATATCCTTTATCTGAGTCTGTTGCATGATCAGATATCTTATGGCCTACCAGATCCTCAATTCGGATGCCCAAAACTTCAAATGTACCGATTGTTACGTCCTTTAAAACTCGATTCTTTTCTTGTGTACGAATCTCTATATGATTGTCGCACTGTTATTCCGATTACCGTTCGATCAGCTTCATATCCTTTATCTGAGTCTGTTGCCTGATCAGATATCTTATGGCTTTCCCGTTGCTCAATTCGGATGCCCGAAACTTCAAATGCATCGATAGTTACGTCCTTTAAAACTAAAGTTTTTCTTGTCTATGAATCTCTATATGATTGTCGCATCGTGAGTCCGATTACCGTTCGATCAACTTCATATCCTTTATCTGCGTCTGTTGCATGATCAGATATCTTATGGCCTTCCAGTTCCTCAATTCGGATGCCCAAAACTTCAAATGTACCGATTGTTACGTCCTTTAAAACTCGAGTCTTTTCTTGTGTACGAATCTCTATATGATTGTCGCCTCGTGTGTCCTATTACCGTTCGACCAACTTCATATCCTTTAGCTGAGTCTGTTACATGATCTGATATCTTATGGCCTTCCAGTTCCTCAATTCGGATGCCCAAAACTTCAAATGTACCGATTGTTACGTCCTTTAAAACTCGAGTCTTTTCTTGTGTACAAATCTCTACGTCATTGTCGCATTGTTAGTCCGATTACCGTTCGATCAGCTTCATATCCAGTATCTGAGTCTGTTGCATGATCAGATATCTTATGGCTTTCCCGTTCCTCAATTCAGATGCCCGAAACTTCAAATGCACCGATAGTTACGTCCTATAAAACTCGAGTCTTTTCTTGTGTACGAATCTCTATATGATTGTCGCATCGTGAGTCCGATTACCGTTCGATCAACTTCATATCCTTTAGCTGAGTCTGTTACATGATCTGATATCTTATGGCCTTCCAGTTCCTCAATTCGGATGCCCAAAACTTCAAATGTACCGATTGGTACGTCCTTTAAAACTCGAGTCTTTTCTTGTGTACGAATCTCTATATGATTGTCGCATCGTGAGTCCGATTACCATTCGATCACCTTCATATCCCTTATCTAAGTTTGTTGCATGATCAGATATCTTATGGCCTTCCAGTTCCTCAATTCGGATGCCCAAAACTTCAAATGTACCGATAGTTACATCCTTTAAAACTCGTTTCTTTTCTTGTGTACGAATCTCTATATGATTGTCGCATTGTTAGTCCGATTACCGTTCGATCAGCTTCATATCCTTTATCTGAGTCTGTTGCATGACCAGATATCTTATGGCTTTCCCGTTCCTCAATTCGGATGCCCGAAACTTCAAATGCACCGATAGTTACGTCCTTTAAAACTCGAGTCGTTTCTTGTGTACGAATCTCTATATGATTGTCGCATCGTGAGTCCGATTACCGTTCGATCACCTTCATATCCGTTATCTGAGTCTGTTGTATGATCAGATATCTTATGCCCTTCCAGTTCCTCAATTCGGATGCCCAAAACTTCAAATGTACCAATTGTTACGTCCTTTAAAACTCGAGTCTTTTCTTGTCTACGAATCTCTATATGATTGTCGCATCGTGATTCCGATTACCGTTCGATCACCTTCATATCCCTTATCTAAGTTTGTTGCATGATCAGATATCTTATGGCCTTCCAGTTCCTCAATTCGGATGCCCAAAACTTCAAATGTACCGATAGTTACGTCCTTTAAAACTCGTTTCTTTTCTTGTGTACGAATCTCTATATGATTTTCGCATTGTTAGTCCGATTACCGTTCGATCAGCTTCATATCCTTTATCTGAGTCTGTTGCATGATCAGATATCTTATGGCTTTCCTGTTCCTCAATTCGGATGCCCGAAACTTCAAATGCACCGATAGTTACGTCCTTTAAAACTCGAGTCTTTTCTTGTGTACGAATCTCTATATGATTGTCGCATCGTGAGTCTGATTACCGTTCGATCACCTTCATATCCGTTATCTGAGTCTATTGCATGATCAGATATCTTATGCCCTTCCAGTTCCTCAATTCGTTTGCCCAAAACTTCAAATGTACCGATTGTTACGTCCTTTAAAACTCGAGTCTTTTCTTGTCTACGAATCTCTATATGATTGTCGCATTGTTAGTCCGTTTACCGTTCGATCAGCTTCATATCCTTTATCTGAGTCTGTTGCATGATCAGATATCTTATGGCTTTCCCGTTCCTTAATTCGGATGCCCGAAACTTCGAATGCACCGATAGTTACATCCTTTAAAACTCGAGTCTTTTCTTGTGTACGAATCTCTATATGATTGTTGCATCGTGAGTCCGATTACCTTTCGATCAACTTCATATCCTTTATCTGAGTCTGTTGCTTGATCAGATATCTTATGGCCTACCAGATCCTCCATTCGGATGCCCAAAACTTCAAATGTACCGATTGTTACATCCTTTAAAACTCGAGTCTTTTCTTGTGTACGAATCTTTATATGTTTGTCGCATCGTGAGTCCGATTACCGTTCGATCAACTTCATATCCTTTATCTGAGTCTGTTGCTTGATCAGATATCTTATGGCTTACCAGATCCTCAATTCGGATGCCCAAAACTTCAAATGTACCGATTGTTACATCCTTTAAAACTCGATTCTTTTCTTGTGTACGAATCTCTATATGATTGTCGCACTGTTATTCCGATTACTGTTCGATTAGCTTCATATCCTTTATCTGAGTCTTTTGCATGACCAGATATCTTATGGCTTTCCCGTTCCTCAATTCGGATGCCCGAAACTTCAAATGCACCGATAGTTACGTCCTTTAAAACTAAAGTCTTTTCTTGTGTACGAATCTCTATATGATTGTCGCATCATGGGTCCAATTACCGTTCGATCACCTTCATATCCTTTATCTGAGTCTGTTGCATGATCATATATCTTATGGCCTCCAGTTCCTCAATTCGGATGCCCAAAACTTCAAATGTACCGATTGTTACGTCCTTTAAAACTCGAGTCTTTTCTTGTGTACGAATCTCTATATGAATGTCGCATCGTGAGTCTGATTACCGTTCAATCACCTTCATATCCCTTATCTGAGTTTGTTGCATGATCAGATATCTTATGGCCTTCCAGTTCCTCAATTCGGATGCCCAAAACTTCAAATGTACCGATAGTTACGTCCTTTAAAACTCGTTTCTTTTCTTGTGTACGAATCTCTATATGATTGTCGCATTGTTAGTCCGTTTACCGTTCGATCAGCTTCATATCCTTTATCTGAGTCTGTTGCATGATCAGATATCTTATGGCTTTCCCGTTCCTTAATTCGGATGCCCGAAACTTCGAATGCACCGATAGTTACGTCCTTTAAAACTCGAGTCTTTTCTTGTGTACGAATCTCTATATGATTGTCGCATCGTGAGTCCGATTACCGTTCGATCAACTTCATATCCTTTATCTGAGTCTGTTGCTTGATCAGATAGATATCTTATCGCCTACCAGATCCTCAATTCGGATGCCCAAAACTTCAAATGTACCGATTGTTACGTCCTTTAAAACTCGAGTCTTTTCTTGTGTACAAATCTCTACGTCATTGTCGCATTGTTAGTCCGATTACCGTTCGATCAGCTTCATATCCTGTATCTGAGTCTGTTGCATGATCAGATATCTTATGGCTTTCCCGTTCCTCAATTCGGATGCCCGAAACTTCAAATGCACCGATAGTTACGTCCTTTAAAACTCGAGTCTTTTCTTGTGTACGAATCTCTATATGATTGTCGCATCGTGAGTCCGATTACCGTTCGATCACCTTCATATCCTTTATTTGAGTCTGTTGCATGATCAGCTATCTTATGGCCTTCCAGTTCCTCAATTCGGATGCCCAAAACTTCAAATGTACCGATTGGTACGTCCTTTAAAACTCGAGTCTTTTCTTGTGTACGAATCTCTATATGATTGTCGCATCGTGAGTCCGATTACCATTCGATCAACTTCATATCCTTTATCTGAGTCTTTTGCATGATCAGATATCTTATGGCCTACCAGATCCTCAATTCGGATGCCCAAAACTTCAAATGTACCGATTGTTACATCCTTTAAAACTCGATTCTTTTCTTGTGTACGAATCTCTATATGATTGTCGCAGTGTTATTCCGATTACCGTTCGATCAGCTTCATATCCTTTATCTGAGTCTGTTGCATGATCAGATATCTTATGGCTTTCCCGTTCCTCAATTCGGATGCCCGAAACTTCAAATGCACCGATAGTTACGTCCTTTAAAACTAAAGTCTTTTCTTGTGTACGAATCTCTATATGATTGTCGCATCATGGGTCCAATTACCGTTCGATCACCTTCATATCCATTATCTGAGTCTGCTGCATGATCAGATATCTTATGGCCTTCCAGTTCCTCAATTCGGATGCCCAAAACTTTAAATGTACCGATTGTTACGTCCTTTAAAACTCGTGTCTTTTCTTGTGTACGAATCTCTATATGATTGTCGCATCGTGAGTCTGATTACCGTTCGATCACCTTCATATCCCTTATCTGAGTTTGTTGCATGATCAGATATCTTATGGCCTTCCAGTTCCTCAATTCGGATGCCCAAAACTTCAAATGTACCAATAGTTACGTCCTTTAAAACTCGTTTCTTTTCTTGTGTACGAATCTCTATATGATTGTCGCATTGTTGGTCCGTTTACCGTTCGATCAGCTTCATATCCTTTATCTGAGTCTGTTGCATGATCAAATATCTTATGGCTTTCCCGTTCCTTAATTCGGATGCCCGAAACTTCGAATGCACCGATAGTTACGTCCTTTAAAACTCGAGTCTTTTCTTGTGTACGAATCTCTATATGATTGTCGCATCGTGAGTCCGATTACCGTTCGATCAACTTCATATCCTTTATCTGAGTCTGTTGCTTGGTCAGATATCTTATGGCCTACCAGATCCTCAATTCGGATGCCCAAAACTTCAAATGTACCGATTGTTACATCCTTTAAAACTCGATTCTTTTCTTGTGTACGAATCTCTATATGATTGTCGCACTGTTATTCCGATTACCGTTCGATCAGCTTCAGATCCTTTATCTGAGTCTGTTGCATGATCAGATATCTTATGGCTTTCCCGTTCCTCAATTCGGATGCCCGAAACTTCAAATGCACCGATAGTTACGTCCTTTAAAACTAAAATCTTTTCTTGTGTACGAATCTCTATATGATTGTCGCATCATGGGTCCAATTACCGTTCGATCACCTTCATATCCTTTATCTGAGTCTGTTGCATGATCAGATATCTTATGGCCTTCCAGTTCCTCAATTCGGATGCCCAAAACTTCAAATGTACCGATTGTTACGTCCTTTAAAACTCGAGTCTTTTCTTGTGTACGAATCTCTATATGATTGTCGCATCGTGAGTCTGATTACCGTTCGATCACCTTCATATCCCTTATCTGAGTTTGTTTCATGATCAGATATCTTATGGCCTTCAAGTTCCTCAATTCGGATGCCCAAAACTTCAAATGTACCGATAGTTACGTCCTTTAAAACTCGATTCTTTTCTTGTGTACGAATCTCTATATGATTGTCGCAGTGTTAGTCCGATTACCGTTCGATCAGCTTCATATCCTTTATCTGAGTCTGTTGCATGATCAGATATCTATTGGCTTTTCCGTTCCTCAATTCGGATGCCCGAAACTTCAAATGCACCGATAGTTACGTCCTTTAAAACTCGAGTCTTTTCTTGTGTACAAATCTCTATATGATTGTCGCATCGTGAGTCCGATTACCGTTCGATCAACTTCATATCCTTTTTCTGAGTCTGTTGCATGATCAGATATCTTATGCCCTTCCAGTTCCTCAATTCGGATGCCCAAAACTTCAAATGTACCGATTGTTACGTCCTTTAAAACTCGAGTCTTTTCTTGTGTACAAATCTCTACGTCCTTGTCGCATTGTTAGTCCGATTACTGTTCGATGAGCTTCATATCCTTTAAACGAGTCTGTTTCATGATCAGATATCTTATGGCTTTCCCGTTCCTCAATTCGGATGCCCAAAACTTCAAATGCACCGATAGTTACGTCCTTTAAAACTCGAGTCTTTTCTTGCTTACGAATCTCTATATGATTGTCGCATCGTGAGTCCGATTACCGTTCGATCACCTTCATATCGTTTATCTGAGTCTGTTGCATGATCAGATATCTTATGGCCTTCCAGTTCCCCAATTCGGATGCCTAAAACTTCAAATGTACCGATTGTTACGTCCTTTAAAACTCGAGTCTTTTCTTGTGTACGAATCTCTATATGATTGTCGCATCGTGAGTCCGATTACCGTTCGATCACCTTCATATCCTTTATCTGAGTTTGTTGCATGCTCAGAAATCTTATGGCCTTCCCGTTCCTCAATTCGGATGCCCAAAACTTCAAATGTACCAATAGTTACGTCCTTTAAAACTCGATTCTTTTCTTGTGTACGAATCTCTATATGATTGTCGCAGTGTTAGTCCGATTACCGTTCGATCAGCTTCATATCCTTTATCTGAGTCTGTTGCATGATCAGATATCTATTGGCTTTCCCGTTCCTCAATTCGGATGCCCGAAACTTCAAATGCACCGATAGTTACGTCCTTTAAAACTCGAGTCTTTTCTTGTGTACAAATCTCTATATGATTGTCGCATCGTGAGTCCGATTACCGTTCGATCAACTTCATATCCTTTATCTGAGTCTGTTGCATGATCAGATATCTTATGCCCTTCCAGTTCCTCAATTCGGATGCCCAAAACTTCAAATGTACCGATTGTTACGTCCTTTAAAACTCGAGTCTTTTCTTGTCTACGAATCTCTATATGATTGTCGCATCGTGACTCCGATTACCGTTCGATCACCTTCATATACTTTATCTTAGTTTGTTGCATGATCAAATATCTTATGGCCTTCCACTTCCTCAATTCGGATGCCGAAAACTTGAAATGTACCGATAGTTACGTGTTTTAAAACTCGATTCTTTTCTTGTGTACGAATCTCTATATGATTGTCGCACTATTATTCCGATTACCATTCGATCAGCTTCATATCCTTTATCTGAGTCTGTTGCATGATCAGATATCTTATGGCTTTCCCGTTCCTTAATTCGGATGCCCGAAACTTCAAATGCATCGATAGTTACGTCCTTTAAAACTCGAGTCTTTTCTTGTGTACGAATCTCTATATGATTGTCGCATCGTGAGTCCGATTACCGTTCGATCACCTTCATATCCGTTATCTGAGTCTTTTGCATGATCAGATATCTTATGCCCTTCCAGTTCCTCAATTCGGATACCCAAAACTTCAAATGTACCAATTGTTACGTCCTAACTCGAGTCTTTTCTTGTCTACGAATCTCTATATGATTGTCGCATCGTGATTCCGATTACCGTTCGATCACCTTCATATCCCTTATCTAAGTTTGTTGCATGATCAGATATCTTATGGCCTTCCAGTTCCTCAATTCGGATGCCCAAAACTTCAAATGTACCGATAGTTACGTCCTTTAAAACTCGTTTCTTTTCTTGTGTACGAATCTCTATATGATTGTCGCATTGTTAGTCCGATTACCGTTCGATCAGCTTCATATCCTTTATCTGAGTCTGTTGCATGATCAGATATCTTATGGCTTTCCCGTTCCTCAATTCGGATGCCCGAAGCTTCAAATGCACCGATAGTTACGTCCTTTAAAACTCGAGTCTTTTCTTGTGTACGAATCTCTATATGATTGTCGCATCGTGAGTCCGATTACCGTTCGATCACCTTCATATCCGTTATCTGAGTCTGTTGCATGATCAGATATCTTATGCCCTTCCAGTTCCTCAATTCGGATGCCCAAAACTTCAAATGTACCAATTGTTACGTCCTAACTCGAGTCTTTTCTTGTCTACGAATCTCTATATGATTGTCGCATCGTGATTCCGATTACCGTTCGATCAGCTTCATATCCTTTATCTGAGTCTGTTGCCTGATCAGATATCTTATGGCTTTCCCGTTCCTCAATTCGGATGCCCGAAACTTCAAATGCATCGATAGTTACGTCCTTTAAAACTAAAGTTTTTCTTGTCTATGAATCTCTATATGATTGTCGCATCGTGAGTCCGATTACCGTTCGATCAACTTCATATCCTTTATCTGCGTCTGTTGCATGATCAGATATCTTATGGCCTTCCAGTTCCTCAATTCGGATGCCCAAAACTTCAAATGTACCGATTGTTACGTCCTTTAAAACTCGAGTCTTTTCTTGTGTACGAATCTCTATATGATTGTCGCCTCGTGTGTCCTATTACCGTTCGACCAACTTCATATCCTTTAGCTGAGTCTGTTATATGATCTGATATCTTATGGCCTTCCAGTTCCTCAATTCGGATGCCTAAAACTTCAAATGTACCGATTGTTACGTCCTTTAAAACTCGAGTCTTTTCTTGTGTACAAATCTCTACGTCATTGTCGCATTGTTAGTCCGATTACCGTTCGATCAGCTTCATATCCAGTATCTGAGTCTGTTGCATGATCAGATATCTTATGGCTTTCCCGTTCCTCAATTCGGATGCCCGAAACTTCAAATGCACCGATAGTTACGTCCTTTAAAACTCGAGTCTTTTCTTGTGTACGAATCTCTATATGATTGTCGCATCATGAGTCCGATTACCGTTCGATCACCTTCATATCCTTTATTTGAGTCTGTTGCATGATCAGCTATCTTATGGCCTTCCAGTTCCTCAATTCGGATGCCCAAAACTTCAAATGTACCGATTGGTACGTCCTTTAAAACTCGAGTCTTTTCTTGTGTACGAATCTCTATATGATTGTCGCATCGTGAGTCCGATTACCATTCGATCACCTTCATATCCCTTATCTAAGTTTGTTGCATGATCAGATATCTTATGGCCTTCCAGTTCCTCAATTCGGATGCCCAAAACTTCAAATGTACCGATAGTTACGTCCTTTAAAACTCGTTTCTTTTCTTGTGTACGAATCTCTATATGATTGTCGCATTGTTAGTCCGATTACCGTTCGATCAGCTTCATATCCTTTATCTGAGTCTGTTGCATGACCAGATATCTTATGGCTTTCCCGTTCCTCAATTCGGATGCCCGAAACTTCAAATGCACCGATAGTTACGTCCTTTAAAACTCGAGTCGTTTCTTGTGTACGAATCTCTATATGATTGTCGCATCGTGAGTCCGATTACCGTTCGATCACCTTCATATCCGTTATCTGAGTCTGTTGCATGATCAGATATCTTATGCCCTTCCAGTTCCTCAATTCGGATGCCAAAAACTTCAAATGTACCAATTGTTACGTCCTTTAAAACTCGAGTCTTTTCTTGTCTACGAATCTCTATATGATTGTCGCATCGTGATTCCGATTACCGTTCGATCACCTTCATATCCCTTATCTAAGTTTGTTGCATGATCGGATATCTTATGGCCTTCCAGTTCCTCAATTCGGATGCCCAAAACTTCAAATGTACCGATAGTTACGTCCTTTAAAACTCGTTTCTTTTCTTGTGTACGAATCTCTATATGATTTTCGCATTGTTAGTCCGATTACCGTTCGATCAGCTTCATATCCTTTATCTGAGTCTGTTGCATGATCAGATATCTTATGGCTTTCCTGTTCCTCAATTCGGATACCCGAAACTTCAAATGCACCGATAGTTACGTCCTTTAAAACTCGAGTCTTTTCTTGTGTACGAATCTCTATATGATTGTCGCATCGTGAGTCTGATTACCGTTCGATCACCTTCATATCCGTTATCTGAGTCTATTGCATGATCAGATATCTTATGCCCTTCCAGTTCCTCAATTCGGATGCCCAAAACTTCAAATGTACCGATTGTTACGTCCTTTAAAACTCGAGTCTTTTCTTGTCTACGAATCTCTATATGATTGTCGCATTGTTAGTCCGTTTACCGTTCGATCAGCTTCATATCCTTTATCTGAGTCTGTTGCATGATCAGATATCTTATGGCTTTCCCGTTCCTTAATTCGGATGCCCGAAAATTCGAATGCACCGATAGTTACATCCTTTAAAACTCGAGTCTTTTCTTGTGTACGAATCTCTATATGATTGTTGCATCGTGAGTCCGATTACCGTTCGATCAACTTCATATCCTTTATCTGAGTCTGTTGCTTGATCAGATATCTTATGGCCTACCAGATCCTCCATTCGGATGCCCAAAACTTCAAATGTACCGATTGTTACATCCTTTAAAACTCGAGTCTTTTCTTGTGTACGAATCTCTATATGATTGTCGCATCGTGAGTCCGATTACCGTTCGATCAACTTCATATCCTTTATCTGAGTCTGTTGCTTGATCAGATATCTTATGGCTTACCAGATCCTCAATTCGGATGCCCAAAACTTCAAATGTACCGATTGTTACATCCTTTAAAACTCGATTCTTTTCTTGTGTACGAATCTCTATATGATTGTCGCACTGTTATTCCGATTACCGTTCGATTAGCTTCATATCCTTTATCTGAGTCTTTTGCATGACCAGATATCTTATGGCTTTCCCGTTCCTCAATTCGGATGCCCGAAACTTCAAATGCACCGATAGTTACGTCCTTTAAAACTAAAGTCTTTTCTTGTGTACGAATCTCTATATGATTGTCGCATCATGGGTCCAATTACCGTTCGATCACCTTCATATCCTTTATCTGAGTCTGTTGCATGATCATATATCTTATGGCCTCCAGTTCCTCAATTCGGATGCCCAAAACTTCAAATGTACCGATTGTTTTTTTTTGGAAAAGGGGAAAAACCCCGGCAAACATTTATTTAATCATGAAAACAGAACAAGACACAGACTAACCAAGACCCGGGACATAGACCCAAGATCTTCGGTTAGTCCAAAAAGAAAAAAACAGAAATAAAAATAAGGCTAAAACATCGGGCCATCCTATACAAAATACTCTAAGCCCATCAAAACTAAAAACAAAAATATAAAAGGCCCAACAAAGTCCAATAACATAAATCAAAAATAAACAATAGTAACCAAGAGCCCAAAAAACGCTCCACATAGTCCAATCCCAAACAGTATTCCAATCCATCTTCAGCCCAGCTTTCCTAAGCCCATCTTCCATGGTAACAAACATCACAAAAATCCATCGGCCTAATATTATGCCCAGCATTCTGATCACCCAGAAGAACATACGATTCCCAATATTCCATAACAAAACACCACAGCCCATCTTCCATCTAATAAGCCATCCCATGGTAAAGCAGATTAAGTCCATAGCAGCCCAGTATCCTACCAGCCCAGTCCTGAGAATAACTCCACACCACATTAATAACCCAATCCAGACAGCAACTAATGCCCAACCCATAATAATACCATTCCTTAATCGTGTCAACAGCCCAGACATCCATATCCAAATCCCATAAACCAACCCCTTTTTGCTCCCATCAGCATAGTCCTGATCAAATCTTTCCTGACATAATCCTAAAACTACAACACTAACACTTTTCAAAGCCACCCTTAATAATATGATTAATAAAACCAACTCATAACTCAAGATTCTAAGGAACAACAGACATAATGAGGCCTCCCAGACATCAAACAACCTGACTAGGAAGGTCATATGAAACAGGCATCCATATGCATCTATAGGAGTAACAGAAGCAACAGTCTTTGAAAATAAAATCACACCTGAGAACAGAGACAAAAACACTCCTATAGACCCCCAAATATGCCAACAAGATAGAGTATAGACAATCCTCTTGATACCAAATATCAAGAACAAAGGCAGCTTGCAAAAAGCACAGACTGCAACTAATAAGCACCAAGCATACTTGTACCCTTTACAAACCTCCACCAGTTTAGTGGCAGTACTAAGCACCTTAGAGCCATTAATTTCTAACCCCACTATGTTCCCTTTAACATACACTAACAAAACACCATACCTAACCAGCAGCTGCACAACAGGAATAAAAACTTTACTCCATCCTCTCCATCCCCTTAAACCATAAATCTTGTAATACACCATACTAACCCCTTGCATAATGACAGATCTGCCCCTATGAATCTCCCTAGCCTCTTTATCCCACAGCTGCCCCCATATATGATCAAAATTAATCTTTGTACCATTATTAAGAACATCCACAACTTCAATGCAGCAATTCCTTATGCAATCCTCCCAACCCAAAATGACCCACCCCTGACAGATCCCAAGTGGGATTGACACAACAGACTCAAATAGAAGAAAACAAGAAAACAGGCTCAGAAAGATTACCAAAATGATTTTGAGGGTTCCCATACTGTTGGATAGAGCTAAAAACAAAAAATAAAGAGATAATAATGTCCTATAACCAACAGTACAGTCCAGCCTTATATCTCCCTTGTGTATGCTCCCCATGAGCCTCAATAATCCTAACCACCAATCATATAACGCAGACCTATGCCAGAGTGTCAATAATGGACCAAGTTCTCTGCACAGGATAACAACCCATAGATATTTATGTAACCCACCCCCCTTTCCCAGAACAGAAAGCAAGTAAGACAAGACAAACAAGGAAGGAAAGAGAACAGAAAAGAAATGAAACCAGATCTCTACCCATCGTTTTTTAAGTCTCCAGATGCCACCATAACCCATAATAGACCCCCCTCCCATGAGCAAGAGCTCAAAAAACTCACACAGGCTTACACCAAAACACACACCATTAATACATTGGTTTTTGTTCCTCTGCATAGTTCTAGAAACCAATAAAAACAACACAAAAAGCCAGGAAATGAAGGGGAAATATGTCCTAAAAGCAGAGGAACAATGCTTCCTTATCTCTCCATGGCTAGTGCAAACCTCCTGCACACACAAACCTAGAACCCCAAAGGCTAAGGTGAAAACATTCATGATAGCTAAAGAGGAACTATCATGTATGCAATATCCTATATTCCTAAGTTTTAAACACAAAGTTATATCCACAGGTGTATGAAGAACACACCAAACACAGAACACAAGGTTGGTACTAAGGTCTAAGGCTACTACCCATAGGCTTTTAGTCCACCATATAACTCCTTGATTCCCATAAAAACCCTCCCCCCACATCCAAAAGGATGTAAAAGACTCAAGACACCAAATCAAGAAAAGGCTTAAGAAGGAACAAGTTATCAAGGTTTCAAGGTCATATCCGGATCTAAAAACGATAAAAGACATAACAAAGGACAGGAACCTAAAGATATGACCTTGTTCCATCCATATAACTCCCAGGCTTTGTCTTATCCCAAGACCATACAATCCTAACCCCTTAACACAGACACCAGAATTGATACTAGACCTGTCACCAGGCACAAGCATCAACAGAAGAGAACTCCAAAAGTATAAGTTGACACACCAATACCAATACAGACACAAAAGAAGAAAAGGATCAAACCAACAGGAAGCATGGGTTAACCCATACCAGATCTCTACCCATCGCTGAAATGACCACCATATGACTCCCAAAGCTCCCATAGACCCTCCCTTCCCATCATCATTCCTGATCAAGTTATTAAACTGACTCAGCAATAATAAAAACATGATCACCCAGCCCAGAACCAGATTCACCATATTTACCATTATATTATAGTTAACTTTATTAATAAAAACTAACCCCCATGGCCTTAGACCATCCCTAAAGAGAAACCAAACCCAACCAACCTCCCAAACACCCCTGACCCATAAAAGAATAATTAAGAACAACATTGGGAAACCTGTTTAAGAGGGTCCTTCCATACCACCTTAAAGCCCCACATCCTGCTGAATTTGACACTGCTAACAGAAGCCTGAATCCTTAGACCCAACAACTTAAGCCTAACAGTGTCTCTGATAATAGCACACAGAGTTTCAGCAGTTCTACTTTCCTTTCTAAAGATTCTAGCATTTCTTTCTTGCCATATAAAATATACCATGGCAGCCAAAACAAGCCTCTGAATAATACTTTTAGCAGACCTCCCTAGCTGAGCAGAGGACAAAATTTGCACACAATCCAACAGCTTAGCAGGAACATCCTCCAATCCAGCCATCCCCTTCATTCCTTCCCACACCATTGTTGAAAAAGGACATTCAAAAAATAGGTGTGAATGACTATCTCTTATTTCCCCACACAGAGCACATAAAAGGTTATCCCTGGCATCCCAACTCAATAACCTGTCCTGAGTAAGGAGCCTTTGATGGCAAGCCAGCCATAGAGTAAAAGCATGCCTAGGGATAGCTTGGCTATACCACACTACTTTAGCCCATGGGACCTCTTCCCTGTTCAGACTCAAGTCCTTAAAAACAACCCTAGTCTCAAAGGCCACTAGAGTCTCTTCCTTAGTCTTCCAAAAAACACTATCCATCTTCCCTTCTGTCAGAAAAGGAGGCTTCATCTGAGAGAGACAAGGATACTTGTTGTTCCACTCCTCTGGCCAAACCCAATCTCCATTACTAATAACATCAGCAACTGTAGAGGTAAGAGACAAACCACTCCTATGAATATCTCTAGGAGAAATGAAGGAGCATAAAGGACTTAATGGGCACCAATAATCATACCAGACAGAAGTAGTTCTACCATCCCCTATACTTTTCAAACAGTGTGCCCAAATAACTTCCCTATTTTTCAGAAGACTTTTCCAGCTCCAACTAGCCTCACCCTTTTTGAAAAAACCCCAAAAACTCATCCCTTTTAATCTAAACAACCTGATCCACTTAGTCCATATAGTGTCTTTCCCTGAGATTAAATTCCAGATATGTTTAGCCAAAAGAGCTTTATTCTGGATTTTAAGGGACTTAATACCAAGCCCCCCCTGACTCTTAGGACAACATACAGACTCCCATGACACTCTAACCTTCCCCTTAGCAGAATCAGTTTGTGTCCATAAAAATCTATTCATAATCCTTTCAATATCCTCTATTACACCACTAGGCAATAAGAAAACAGAAGCCCAATAAATGTGCATAGAGGACAAAACAGATTTTATCAGCTGCAACCTCCCAGCAAAAGAAAGAGATTTATTCTTCCAGTCATCCACCCTTTTCCTCACCTTCTCCACAAGCACTGAACAGTCCCTAGAATACAGCTTTTTAGACAATAAAGGAACTCCTAAGTATCTAACAGGGAGAACCCCCACTTTAAAAGGAAGCAAAGTTTTCAATCTATTTTGCATCTGCACAGACACATTCCCAAAGTACATAGTACTCTTACTCAGGTTAGGAATAAGTCCAGACACTGAACTAAACTCCTCCAAAGCTTCCTTTACCACCCTCACAGAAGCAGCATCTGCATGAGAAAACACCAATAAGTCATCTGCAAAACAAACATGAGTCAAGTTTAGTTCCTTGCAGCACCAATGATATTTAAAATTTCCACTTTCAACAATTCTTCTGTCAAGAATCAGCTTTAAAACCTGCATCACAATGGTAAACAAATAAGGAGACATAGGATCTCCCTGCCTTAATCCTCTCTTACCCTTGAAATATCCAAACATCTCACCATTAACATTAATAGAATATGCAGCAGACCTGATGCATGTCATAATCCATGTAGTCATGCAAGGGTGAAATCCAAAGTTCACTAGGCAGGCCTCCAAAAAATCATGATTTACTGTATCATAAGCCTTCTGAAGATCAATCTTCAAAGCAACCCTAGGGGCTCTAACCTTTCTATGATAATTCCTAAGAAGCTCCTGAGTGATTAAAATGTTATCACTAATCTGCCTTCCCGGAATAAAGGCACTTTGACACTCATCTACAATTAAATCCAATGACCCCTTAATCCTCTCACAGATGATCTTAGTTATGCACTTATAAAGCACATTACAACAAGCTATGGGTCTGAATTCAGTAACACTCCTAGGATTGGAGCATTTAGGGACCAAGGAGATAATAGTAGCATTCACCTCCTTCAATAACTTCCCATTATAGAAAAATTCCTTAATAGCACAACACACCTCATTCCCTATGATAGGCCAAGCAGATCTAAAAAACTTAGAGGAGTATCCATCAGGTCCAGGGGCTTTATCAATATCAATATCAAAGATAGCCTTCCTGATTTCTTCATTGGATACTTCCCTAACCATCTGATCAGCCACCTCTCTTGGCAACTTAGTAGCAAAAAGGGCACTAGGATACCTTAAAGCTAAAACCTCACTATTACTCCCCATAAACCCCTCAAAATGTCTAACAAAAGCATTACCAACCTCCTCCCCTTCAAAGAAAGACCCATCCTTATCCAGGACAGAATTGATCCTATTCCTACTTAACCTACCTTTAATGGCCTTATGGAAATAAGAAGTATTCTGGTCCCCAACCCTTAGCCACTCAACTTTAGCCTTCTGTTTTAGGAATACTTCTTCATCCAAAGAGGCTTTTTTAAGGGCATTGACTAGAACTATCTCCTCCTCTCTCAGCTCAACATTATGAGGGTCATCTACAACAGCAGTTTGAACTTTGCCTAGCTCCACAGAAATGGATTTCACCTTTTCAGAAAGATCCCCCTGCATCCTTCCAAGCTTCCTGAGAGGCTTTTTCAGCTTCTTTAGCTTAGACACAACAGAAAACATAGCACAACCCTGCACAGAACATTTCCAATTAGATTCAACAATGGGTAAAAATTGAGGCTTACCTGCAAGATGATTCATAAACTTGAAGGTCTTTGGTTTCCAAGGTTTCTGACCCTTCAAAGAGATAAAGCCAGGGGCATGATCAGAATGAAAGAAAGGGAGAAAAGAAGCAGCCATATCTGAAAAAACATTCAAAAAAGAGTTATTGCTCATTATTCTATCCAACTTCTTCAGCAACCCAGTAGTTTTCCCCGGGCACTTGTTCCATGTAAACTTCAAACCTGAAGAAGGGACATCTCCCACCCCTATACTTTGACAGCACTCCCTGAAATCAATCATGGCAGAAGTCACATCAGAACACCCCATGGACCTCTCAGAAGGATCCAGAATGACATTAAAATCACCCATTATAAGCCAAGGATCATCCTGAATAGAATATCCAAACTTTTGCAAATCCTGCCATAACACTTTCCTTTGACAATTCCTGATAGACCCATATAAAAAAGAGCAGAAAAAATTGGGAGAACCATTCAAGGGTTTAACCAAACAATGAATGACCTGAGAAGTAACTTCAATGATCATAATATCAACAATATTAGGCTTCCAACCTATAAGGACTCTAACCCAACTAGCACAATATTCCTTATTGGAGAACCATTGCCAGCCATTCAATACCCTATTACAAACCTGTCCAAGGTTTTGACCTTTGACATGAGTTTCCACCAAACAACATAAACTGATCTCCCTATCATTCAAAACATTCATAACTTGGTTCTGATTGGAATGCTTCATCAAACCTCTAACATTCCATGAAAGAATATTAAGGTTTTGAGTAATCATTGAGAACCAGTATTAACAGAAGAGGAGGACAATACCTGACCCACCTCTGATTGAACACCTTCATCAAGCTTCATGAATTCAGCAGTCTCATCATCCTCAGATAACACCTCATTATTCTCAGTCTCCAAGACATCCTCATTATCATTCTCTAGAACAATATCTTCCACTTCATCATAATCCATACCCTCAGGGAAATCATACTTCTGGCACATCAGGAAGAAATACTTAGTTTGAACCACATCCTATTCCAAAACTTGCTCTCTAGTAGGGATAACTCTACAATTAACATAGAACATAACATCCTCAATCTGCTGAGAGTCAGATCAAAAGAATAGTCCTCAATAACAGTATCTCTGACCAGACTGGAGCCAGGGGTATAAGGCTTAGCAGGGACACCATTATGAGGAGAACAATCAGAAGGCTGATCAAGAGGGGCAATAAAAGGATTAGGGGGAGGACCAGTAGGGATAGAAGTGGACACAGATTTAGTTTCAGGTCGTTTAGTAGGAGCAGGCTTAGAAGGTTTAGTAGTTTTAGGTGAGGGAGGTTTAGTAGGCTTAACAGGGAAAGGTTTAGAAGATGAAGAAGTGGGAACAGACACAACATCAACAGCTTCAAGACCATTGTCTTCATCAACCATATTTTCAGCACCCAAAATATACTAAAACTATTCTTGACCTCAATACGTTTAGCCACCAGATTTGTCTTCTTCCCTTTAATACCATCAGTTCTTATTTGAAAGACTTGCTTCCCCTTCCTAACTTCCTTACCAATTCCCTCCTTCCCATCCTTTTTAACCCCAGAAGAAGAAGCACCATTAGAATCCTTCCTAACTTGATCCTTCTGAAGATCATATTCCCTAGCAGCTTGATTCAATTTGAAGCTCTTAATCCTATCCTGAAGTTTAGCCTCCTTTCCCTCCTTATCACGCTTAAACATATTTCTTTGTCTCAAATTACCTCCCCCATACACCCCATTACTATTCCCTCCAATATTCACACCCTTATTAGGATTCTTAGCAGCCATACTACACTTCCACACCAATTGATACCCTTCCTCATCAACAGCACCATCTTTAGCAGCCCCTCTATTATCTTCATTCCCCTTTTCAGCTTCCCTTTCCCTAGCTTCTTTTTCCTCAGCAGTTAACTCTCTAGCAGTACACTTCTCAAAAGGATGCCCAAACACTTTGCAAAAAGAGCAAAGTTTAGGCATCTTTTGATACTCTATCAACACCTCAGTAACCTTAGGCTCAGCACCCTCCTCTCTAGGATAGAAAGCTCTAATAAAAGTAGGTTGAGAGTCAGCAGCAGCAATTTCCACCAAAATTCTAGCAAATCCCACCTGCACATTAGAATTCAAACATTTATCCACAGTAATATTATCAAACAAAAGAGGTTTACCAATACAGCTAGCCAGTTCACACAGCCCCTGCACATTCCACAATTCCAAAGGCACCTCCTTAAACAAAACCCACACAGGCACTTTTTCAGGTTCTGTTTTCACAATCGCAGCCCCAACTTCCCATTGGTTTAGTACCAAAGGGATGCCATTAACCACCCAAGGACCAGCTTTCAAGGCTTCCAACATTCCCTCCTTAGTCTCAAATTTGAAATAGAACAACCCTTTACCATTAGTAGAGATGTCCTCAATCCCATATCTCTTCCACATCCTAAACAGATTGAACCTAACCCAAGCTATAGAACAGAAAGAACCCACAAAATACCCATACAAATGTTTAGAGTAAACCTGCTTAACCTTCTCAACATAATCTTGTTTAATCATAACCACCTTTTCACCACTTTCAAGAGTGGTAGGTGGGCAATACATGATCTGTTTGCTAAAATCAGCAATCTTCTCACCCTTAACAGCATTAGCATATGAAGCCTTCTCCTTCTTATCCTCAGGTTCAGTAACCTTAGAAGGCCCTGGGGTGTTATCAACAGATTTATTGACAGATGAAGATGCCTTAAACACATAGTTTTTATCAGCAATTGCCCCTAGGATAGGAGACTTCTGAATAATATCACACTCACTTACAATAGGCCCTTTTAGCTTCCCTTTCTCAGCCACCAACTCCCTAGCCTTTCCCAACCCCAAAATTAATTCCCTCAACCTCAACTTTTTCCTTTGTATAACATCCCTAATCTCCTTAATAGAACTCTGCATATCATTAAACTCAACTGTTTTCTCAGCATCACCCCTATCCTCAAAAGGATCAAAGATTAAACCATTAGCAGCTCTATAACCCAACTGCTTAGATTTAACACTACCAGTCTTTTTTATATCAGAAATCTCCTTCTCCATCTGCTCAATAGTCATATTAGCAACAGGAGTGGAACCTATAATATCAGACATCTCCCCAATTCTGAAAACAGGGAGAACTGGCACAGCAGCATCCTTATTAAATTCAAATATCTGCTTAGCCTTCTTGTTTTTTGATGACAGAATCTTCATAATCTTCCTGCCCTCATGAGTTAAAATAAGTTGTTTCTTAGAAACAGCCTTATTGTTATCAGAACTCTCCAAACCCCCTCTAAACTTTTTACTTTGAGAAAGACCATCCCCAACAAGTTCCCTCTTACACATAGGACCCCTAGCCTGATTTATATCCTGCACCCCAACCCTGCAGTAAAACCATCTAGCTAAAGCCTTGACAATACTCATATCGAACTCAAACAAATCTTCTACCTCAAACTCCTTCATTCTGCAAAACAGCTTGTGATAATGCTGGTGGAAGGCCACAATACTACTCTCAACAAAGTGGTCTTCCAAGAGCTTCAGCTTACCCTGCAACCCATTACATTCCATATGCCCCTGACCCATTCCTATATCCACAACCTTGTTAACTCCATTCCCCTTCATCCCAACTTTCCCTAGCATATTACCCTTACCCTCACTAACTATAGCATAAGAGTCACACACCAGCCTAAGGCTCAACACATCAGACTTCTCATAACAAGCAATAACAAATTGCATAAAATCATTAAAACTCTCATCAGAAACATACTCAGCCTTCACCTTTATCTCATCAAATTTGGATAGATACCTACCAAAGCTTTCCTCAAAAGAAGGATTTAACAGGTTCAAAGAGAGACACTGCTTCATAGCAGGCTCATACACAGGGTTCTTATAAGCCTTCTGAGCTAACAACTCTATAGCTTTCAGAATGACATCTGAACAGAACCAACCCTGAGAATGACCAGCAAACCTCCATTTACCACCAGTTCCACTCATCCTTCCAGTAACATCCAGCCCAACACTACTACTATCCATATCCCTACACGCAACAATCAGCATCCTATGCTCATTTTTATCACATGCATTCATAATGAAGTTCATAAACTCAACACATTTCTCACTAAATTGCACATTCCCTTCCTCATTAGTAATAACCCTATCATCAGCCTCAATGACCTTTAACAGAAGATCCCCAAACCTCAGCATAAAACCCTCATTCTTGCAATTCATGTGAATAAACCAATTCATAGCAGTCATAAACGAGTTATCAGAATAGGTTTTATCAATCAATACCTGAATGGCCTCCCCAATAGCCAGATCAGTAAACACCAGCTGTTCAGGACCAAAAAACTGCCAGTGAGTCACACTGGGAGAACTATCTGACATCTGCTGGTCCTGTTCACTTATTTTTAGCCCATTCTCCCTAGACTGAAGCAAGCGTTTACGCCAATCAGCCATAAACGGAGCAGAATTAGCCTGAATATTCAAATCCACACAGTTTCCAAAAGGATTAGGGTTCAGAGGAGAATTAGGAGAAACGCGAGAATCAGCAAACTCCTCCGGCACCGACACAACCGGAGAAACATAAACACTCTCAGACATGAGCAGATTTGGAGGAATATCAGGAGGAACACCTCCTTTAGGATCAGTAAGAGACTGATCCATAGAAAACAAAGAAGCAGAATAGAGAAATTCAACCAACAATTGATGGAACAGTATCACAATCGAAGAGAAAAAGAAGCGGGAAATGAAGAACAAACCCTAGAAATCAAAATCGCCAATCGCCCAGAGAAAAAGTCAAATGTACTGATAAATGTAAATGTACCGATTGTTACGTCCTTTAAAACTCGAGTCTTTTCTTGTGTACGAATCTCTATATGATTGTCGCATCGTGAGTCTGATTACCGTTCGATCACCTTCATATCCCTTATCTGAGTTTGTTGCATGATCAGATATCTTATGGCCTTCCAGTTCCTCAATTCGGATGCCCAAAACTTCAAATGTACCGATAGTTACGTCCTTTAAAACTCGTTTCTTTTCTTGTGTACGAATCTCTATATGATTGTCGCATTGTTAGTCCGTTTACCGTTCGATCAGCTTCATATCCTTTATCTGAGTCTGTTGCATGATCAGATATCTTATGGCTTTCCCGTTCCTTAATTCGGATGCCCGAAACTTCGAATGCACCGATAGTTACGTCCTTTAAAACTCGAGTCTTTTCTTGTGTACGAATCTCTATATGATTGTCGCATCGTGAGTCCGATTACCGTTCGATCAACTTCATATCCTTTATCTGAGTCTGTTGCTTGATCAGATAGATATCTTATGGCCTACCAGATCCTCAATTCGGATGCCCAAAACTTCAAATGTACCGATTGTTACGTCCTTTAAAACTCGAGTCTTTTCTTGTGTACAAATCTCTACGTCATTGTCGCATTGTTAGTCCGATTACCGTTCGATCAGCTTCATATCCTGTATCTGAGTCTGTTGCATGATCAGATATCTTATGGCTTTCCCGTTCCTCAATTCGGATGCCCGAAACTTCAAATGCACCGATAGTTACGTCCTTTAAAACTCGAGTCTTTTCTTGTGTACGAATCTCTATATGATTGTCGCATCGTGAGTCCGATTACCGTTCGATCACCTTCATATCCTTTATTTGAGTCTGTTGCATGATCAGCTATCTTCTGGCCTTCCAGTTCCTCAATTCGGATGCCCAAAACTTCAAATGTACCGATTGGTACGTCCTTTAAAACTCGAGTCTTTTCTTGTGTACGAATCTCTATATGATTGTCGCATCGTGAGTCCGATTACCATTCGATCAACTTCATATCCTTTATCTGAGTCTTTTGCATGATCAGATATCTTATGGCCTACCAGATCCTCAATTCGGATGCCCAAAACTTCAAATGTACCGATTGTTACATCCTTTAAAACTCGATTCTTTTCTTGTGTACGAATCTCTATATGATTGTCGCAGTGTTATTCCGATTACCGTTCGATCAGCTTCATATCCTTTATCTGAGTCTGTTGCATGATCAGATATCTTATGGCTTTCCCGTTCCTCAATTCGGATGCCCGAAACTTGAAATGCACCGATAGTTACGTCCTTTAAAACTAAAGTCTTTTCTTGTGTACGAATCTCTATATGATTGTCGCATCATGGGTCCAATTACCGTTCGATCACCTTCATATCCTTTATCTGAGTCTGCTGCATGATCAGATATCTTATGGCCTTCAAGTTCCTCAATTCGGATGCCCAAAACTTCAAATGTACCGATAGTTACGTCCTTTAAAACTCGATTCTTTTCTTGTGTACGAATCTCTATATGATTGTCGCAGTGTTAGTCCGATTACCGTTCGATCAGCTTCATATCCTTTATCTGAGTCTGTTGCATGATCAGATATCTATTGGCTTTTCCGTTCCTCAATTCGGATGCCCGAAACTTCAAATGCACCGATAGTTACGTCCTTTAAAACTCGAGTCTTTTCTTGTGTACAAATCTCTATATGATTGTCGCATCGTGAGTCCGATTACCGTTCGATCAACTTCATATCCTTTTTCTGAGTCTGTTGCATGATCAGATATCTTATGCCCTTCCAGTTCCTCAATTCGGATGCCCAAAACTTCAAATGTACCGATTGTTACGTCCTTTAAAACTCGAGTCTTTTCTTGTGTACAAATCTCTACGTCCTTGTCGCATTGTTAGTCCGATTACTGTTCGATGAGCTTCATATCCTTTATCCGAGTCTGTTTCATGATCAGATATCTTATGGCTTTCCCGTTCCTCAATTCGGATGCCCAAAACTTCAAATGCACCGATAGTTACGTCCTTTAAAACTCGAGTCTTTTCTTGCTTACGAATCTCTATATGATTGTCGCATCGTGAGTCCCATTACCGTTCGATCACCTTCATATCGTTTATCTGAGTCTGTTGCATGATCAGATATCTTATGGCCTTCCAGTTCCCCAATTCGGATGCCTAAAACTTCAAATATACCGATTGTTACGTCCTTTAAAACTCGAGTCTTTTCTTGTGTACGAATCTCTATATGATTGTCGCATCGTTAGTCCGATTACCGTTCGATCACCTTCATATCCTTTATCTGAGTTTGTTGCATGATCAGAAATCTTATGGCCTTCCCGTTCCTCAATTCGGATGCCCAAAACTTCAAATGTACCAATAGTTACGTCCTTTAAAACTCGATTCTTTTCTTGTGTACGAATCTCTATATGATTGTCGCAGTGTTAGTCTGATTACCGTTCGATCAGCTTCATATCCTTTATCTGAGTCTGTTGCATGATCAGATATCTATTGGCTTTCCCGTTCCTCAATTCGGATGCCCGAAACTTCAAATGCACCGATAGTTACGTCCTTTAAAACTCGAGTCTTTTCTTGTGTACAAATCTCTATATGATTGTCGCATCGTGAGTCCGATTACCGTTCGATCAACTTCATATCCTTTATCTGAGTCTGTTGCATGATCAGATATCTTATGCCCTTCCAGTTCCTCAATTCGGATGCCCAAAACTTCAAATGTACCGATTGTTACGTCCTTTAAAACTCGAGTCTTTTCTTGTCTACGAATCTCTATATGATTGTCGCATCGTGACTCCGATTACCGTTCGATCACCTTCATATACTTTATCTTAGTTTGTTGCATGATCAAATATCTTATGGCCTTCCACTTCCTCAATTCGGATGCCGAAAACTTGAAATGTACCGATAGTTACGTGTTTTAAAACTCGATTCTTTTCTTGTGTACGAATCTCTATATGATTGTCGCACTATTATTCCGATTACCATTCGATCAGCTTCATATCCTTTATCTGAGTCTGTTGCATGATCAGATATCTTATGGCTTTCCCGTTCCTTAATTCGGATGCCCGAAACTTCAAATGCATCGATAGTTACGTCCTTTAAAACTCGAGTCTTTTCTTGTGTACGAATCTCTATATGATTGTCGCATCGTGAGTCCGATTACCGTTCGATCACCTTCATATCCGTTATCTGAGTCTGTTGCATGATCAGATATCTTATGCCCTTCCAGTTCCTCAATTCGGATACCCAAAACTTCAAATGTACCAATTGTTACGTCCTAACTCGAGTCTTTTCTTGTCTACGAATCTCTATATGATTGTCGCATCGTGATTCCGATTACCGTTCGATCACCTTCATATCCCTTATCTAAGTTTGTTGCATGATCAGATATCTTATGGCCTTCCAGTTCCTCAATTCGGATGCCCAAAACTTCAAATGTACCGATAGTTACGTCCTTTAAAACTCGTTTCTTTTCTTGTGTACGAATCTCTATATGATTGTCGCATTGTTAGTCCGATTACCGTTCGATCAGCTTCATATCCTTTATCTGAGTCTGTTGCATGATCAGATATCTTATGGCTTTCCCGTTCCTCAATTCGGATGCCCGAAACTTCAAATGCACCGATAGTTACGTCCTTTAAAACTCGAGTCTTTTCTTGTGTACGAATCTCTATATGATTGTCGCATCGTGAGTCCGATTACCGTTCGATCACCTTCATATCCGTTATCTGAGTCTGTTGCATGATCAGATATCTTATGCCCTTCCAGTTCCTCAATTCGGATGCCCAAAACTTCAAATGTACCAATTGTTACGTCCTAACTCGAGTCTTTTCTTGTCTACGAATCTCTATATGATTGTCGCATCGTGATTCCGATTACCGTTCGATCAGCTTCATATCCTTTATCTGAGTCTGTTGCCTGATCAGATATCTTATGGCTTTCCTGTTCCTCAATTCGGATGCCCGAAACTTCAAATGCATCGATAGTTACGTCCTTTAAAACTAAAGTTTTTCTTGTCTATGAATCTCTATATGATTGTCGCATCGTGAGTCCGATTACCGTTCGATCAACTTCATATCCTTTATCTGCGTCTGTTGCATGATCAGATATCTTATGGCCTTCCAGTTCCTCAATTCGGATGCCCAAAACTTCAAATGTACCGATTGTTACGTCCTTTAAAACTCGAGTCTTTTCTTATGTACGAATCTCTATATGATTGTCGCCTCGTGTGTCCTATTACCGTTCGACCAACTTCATATCCTTTAGCTGAGTCTGTTACATGATCTGATATCTTATGGCCTTCCAGTTCCTCAATTCGGATGCCCAAAACTTCAAATGTACCGATTGTTACATCCTTTAAAACTCGAGTCTTTTCTTGTGTACAAATCTCTACGTCATTGTCGCATTGTTAGTCCGATTACCGTTCGATCAGCTTCATATCCAGTATCTGAGTCTGTTGCTTGATCAGATATCTTATGGCTTTCCCGTTCCTCAATTCGGATGCCCGAAACTTCAAATGCACCGATAGTTACGTCCTTTAAAACTCGAGTCTTTTCTTGTGTACGAATCTCTATATGATTGTCGCATCGTGAGTCCGATTACCGTTCGATCACCTTCATATCCTTTATTTGAGTCTGTTGCATGATCAGCTATCTTATGGCCTTCCAGTTCCTCAATTCGGATGCCCAAAACTTCAAATGTACCGATTGGTACGTCCTTTAAAACTCGAGTCTTTTCTTGTGTACGAATCTCTATATGATTGTCGCATCGTGAGTCCGATTACCATTCGATCACCTTCATATCCCTTATCTAAGTTTGTTGCATGATCAGATATCTTATGGCCTTCCAGTTCCTCAATTCGGATGCCCAAAACTTCAAATGTACCGATAGTTACGTCCTTTAAAACTCGTTTCTTTTCTTGTGTACGAATCTCTATATGATTGTCGCATTGTTAGTCCGATTACCGTTCGATCAGCTTCATATCCTTTATCTGAGTCTGTTGCATGACCAGATATCTTATGGCTTTCCCGTTCCTCAATTCGGATGCCCGAAACTTCAAATGCACCGATAGTTACGTCCTTTAAAACTCGAGTCGTTTCTTGTGTACGAATCTCTATATGATTGTCGCATCGTGAGTCCGATTACCGTTCGATCACCTTCATATCCGTTATCTGAGTCTGTTGCATGATCAGATATCTTATGCCCTTCCAGTTCCTCAATTCGGATGCCCAAAACTTCAAATGTACCAATTGTTACGTCCTTTAAAACTCGAGGCTTTTCTTGTCTACGAATCTCTATATGATTGTCGCATCGTGATTCCGATTACCGTTCGATCACCTTCATATCCCTTATCTAAGTTTGTTGCATGATCAGATATCTTATGGCCTTCCAGTTCCTCAATTCGGATGCCCAAAACTTCAAATGTACCGATAGTTACGTCCTTTAAAACTCGTTTCTTTTCTTGTGTACGAATCTCTATATGATTTTCGCATTGTTAGTCCGATTACCGTTCGATCAGCTTCTTATCCTTTATCTGAGTCTGTTGCATGATCAGATATCTTATGGCTTTCCTGTTCCTCAATTCGGATGCCTGAAACTTCAAATGCACCGATAGTTACGTCCTTTAAAACTCGAGACTTTTCTTGTGTACGAATCTCTATATGATTGTCGCATCGTGAGTCTGATTACCGTTCGATCACCTTCATATCCGTTATCTGAGTCTATTGCATGATCAGATATCTTATGCCCTTCCAGTTCCTCAATTCGGATGCCCAAAACTTCAAATGTACCGATTGTTACGTCCTTTAAAACTCGAGTCTTTTCTTGTCTACGAATCTGTATATGATTGTCGCATTGTTAGTCCGTTTACCGTTCGATCAGCTTCATATCCTTTATCTGAGTCTGTTGCATGATCAGATATCTTATGGCTTTCCCGTTCCTTAATTCGGATGCCCGAAACTTCGAATGCACCGATAGTTACATCCTTTAAAACTCGAGTCTTTTCTTGTGTACGAATCTCTATATGATTGTTGCATCGTGAGTCCGATTACCGTTCGATCAACTTCATATCCTTTATCTGAGTCTGTTGCTTGATCAGATATCTTATGGCCTACCAGATCCTCCATTCGGATGCCCAAAACTTCAAATGTACCGATTGTTACATCCTTTAAAACTCGAGTCTTTTCTTGTGTACGAATCTCTATATGATTGTCGCATCGTGAGTCCGATTACCGTTCGATCAACTTCATATCCTTTATCTGAGTCTCTTGCTTGATCAGATATCTTATGGCTTACCAGATCCTCAATTCGGATGCCCAAAACTTCAAATGTACCGATTGTTACATCCTTTAAAACTCGATTCTTTTCTTGTGTACGAATCTCTATATGATTGTCGCACTGTTATTCCGATTACCGTTCGATTAGCTTCATATCCTTTATCTGAGTCTTTTGCATGACCAGATATCTTATGGCTTTCCCGTTCCTCAATTCGGATGCCCGAAACTTCAAATGCACCGATAGTTACGTCCTTTAAAACTAAAGTCTTTTCTTGTGTACGAATCTCTATATGATTGTCGCATCATGGGTCCAATTACCGTTCGATCACCTTCATATCCTTTATCTGAGTCTGTTGCATGATCATATATCTTATGGCCTCCAGTTCCTCAATTCGGATGCCCAAAACTTCAAATGTACCGATAGTTACGTCCTTTAAAACTCGTTTCTTTTCTTGTGTACGAATCTCTATATGATTGTCGCATTGTTAGTCCGTTTACCGTTCGATCAGCTTCATATCCTTTATCTGAGTCTGTTGCATGATCAGATATCTTATGGCTTTCCCGTTCCTTAATTCGGATGCCCGAAACTTCGAATGCACCGATAGTTACGTCCTTTAAAACTCGAGTCTTTTCTTGTGTACGAATCTCTATATGATTGTCGCATCGTGAGTCCGATTACCGTTCGATCAACTTCATATCCTTTATCTGAGTCTGTTGCTTGATCAGATAGATATCTTATGGCCTTCCAGTTCCTCAATTCGGATGCCCAAAACTTCAAATGTACCGATAGTTACGTCCTTTAAAACTCGTTTCTTTTCTTGTGTACAAATCTCTATATGATTGTCGCATTGTTAGTCCGTTTACCGTTTGATCAGCTTCATATCCTTTATCTGAGTCTGTTTCATGATCAGATATCTTATGGCTTTCCCGTGCCTTAATTCGGATGCCCGAAACTTCGAATTAGGGGTGTAAACGAGCCGAGCCGAGCCCGAGCCTGACTGGGCTCGGCTCGGGCTCGTTAAGGTTTTGTAAAGCTCGAGCTCGAGCTCGGCTCGGTTCGAGCCTACAATCTTGAGCTCGAGCTCGGCTCGCTAGCAAAATCCAAAGCTCGAGCTCGGCTCGGCTCGGCTCGAGGTGATTTGAGAATCTCAAACGAGCTCGGCTCGCTAGCAAAATCCAAAGCTCGAGCTCGTAAAAGCTCGGCTATAACTTAGGCTCGCGAGCCCAATCGTTAAGGCTATAACTTAGGCTCGGCTGTAACTTAGGCTCGGGCTCGGGTTCGGGCTCTAGCTCGTTAAGGCTCGATTAGGCTCGCGAGCCCAATCGAGCTTTGTATCTAGGGCTCGAGCTCGGGCTCGATAACTAAACGAGCCATATTTCAGGCTCGGGCTCGGGCTCGGGCTCGTTAAGGCTCGGCTCGTTCGAGCTTTTTACCGAGCCGATCCCGAGCCGATCTCGAGCCGCTAGGTGTCATTTACACCCCTACTTCGAATGCACCGATAGTTACGTCCTTTAAAACTCGAGTCTTTTCTTGTGTACGAATCTCTATATGATTGTCGCATCGTGAGTCCGATTACCGTTCAATCAACTTCATATCCTTTATCTGAGTCTGTTGCTTGATCAGATATCTTATGGCCTACCAGATCCTCAATTCGGATGCCCAAAACTTCAAATGTACCGATTGTTACATCCTTTAAAACTCGATTCTTTTCTTGTGTACGAATCTCTATATGATTGTCGCGCTGTTATTCCGATTACCGTTCGATCAGCTTCATATCCTTTATCTGAGTCTGTTGCATGATCAGATATCTTATGGCTTTCCCGTTTCTCAATTCGGATGCCCGAAACTTCAAATGCACCGATAGTTACGTCCTTTAAAACTAAAGTCTATTCTTGTGTACGAATCTCTATATGATTGTCGCATCATGGGTCCAATTACCGTTCGATCACCTTCATATCCTTTATCTGAGTCTATTGCATGATCAGATATCTTATGGCCTTCCAGTTCCTCAATTCGGATGCCCAAAACTTCTAATGTACCGATTGTTACGTCATTTAAAACTCGAGTCTTTTCTTGTGTACGAATCTCTATATGATTGTCGCATCGTGAGTCTGATTACCGTTCGATCACCTTCATATCCCTTATCTGAGTTTGTTGCATGATCAGATATCTTATGGCCTTCCAGTTCCTCAATTCGGATGCCCAAAACTTCAAATGTACCGATAGTTACGTCCTTTAAAACTCGTTTCTTTTCTTGTATACGAATCTCTATATGATTGTCGCATTTTTAGTCCATTTACCGTTCGATCAGCTTCATATCCTTTATCTGAGTCTGTTGCATGATCAGATATCTTATGGCTTTCCCGTTTCTTAATTCGGATGCCCGAAACTTCAAATGCACCGATAGTTACGTCCTTTAAAACTCGAGTCTTTTCTTGTGTACGAATCTCTATATGACTGTCGCATCGTGAGTCCGATTACCGTTCAATCACCTTCATATCCTTTATCTGAGTCTGTTGCATGATCAGATATCTTATGGCCTTCCTATTCCTCAATTCGGATGCCCAAAACTTCAAATGTACCGATTGTTACGTCCTTTAAAACTCGAGTCTTTTCTTGTGTACGAATCTCTATATGATTGTCGCATCGTGAGTCTGATTACCGTTCGATTACCTTCATATCCCTTAACTAAGTTTGTTGCATGATCAGATATCTTATGGCCTTCCAGTTCCTCAATTCGAATGCCCAAAACTTCAAATGTACCGATAGTTACGTCCTTTAAAAGTCGTTTCTTTTCTTGTGTACGAATCTCTATATGATTGTCGCAGTGTTAGTCCGATTACCGTTCGATCAGCTTCATATCCTTTATCTGAGTCTGTTGCATGATCAGATATCTATTGGCTTTTCCGTTCCTCAATTCGGATGCCCGAAACTTCAAATGCACCGATAGTTACGTCCTTTAAAACTCGAGTCTTTTCTTGTGTACAAATCTCTATATGATTGTCGCATCGTGAGTCCGATTACCGTTCGATCACCTTCATATCCCTTATCTTAGTTTGTTTCATGATCAGATATCTTATGGCCTTCAAGTTCCTCAATTCGGATGCCCAAAACTTCAAATGTACCGATAGTTACGTCCTTTAAAACTCGATTCTTTTCTTGTGTACGAATCTCTATATGATTGTCGCAGTGTTAGTCCGATTACCGTTCGATCAGCTTCATATCCTTTATCTGAGTCTGTTGCATGATCAGATATCTATTGGCTTTTCCGTTCCTCAATTCGGATGCCCGAAACTTCAAATGCACCGATAGTTACGTCCTTTAAAACTCGAGTCTTTTCTTGTGTACAAATCTCTATATGATTGTCGCATCGTGAGTCCGATTACCGTTTGATCAACTTCATATCCTTTTTCTGAGTCTGTTGCATGATCAGATATCTTATGCCCTTCCAGTTCCTCAATTCGGATGCCCAAAACTTCAAATGTACCGATTGTTACGTCCTTTAAAACTCGAGTCTTTTCTTGTGTACAAATCTCTACGTCCTTGTCGCATTGTTAGTCCGATTACTGTTCGATGAGCTTCATATCCTTTATCCGAGTCTGTTTCATGATCAGATATCTTATGGCTTTCCGGTTCCTCAATTCGGATGCCCAAAACTTCAAATGCACCGATAGTTACGTCCTTTAAAACTCGAGTCTTTTCTTGCTTACGAATCTCTATATGATTGTCGCATCGTGAGTCCGATTACCGTTCGATCACCTTCATATCGTTTATCTGAGTCTGTTGCATGATCAGATATCTTATGGCCTTCCAGTTCCCCAATTCGGATGCCTAAAACTTCAAATGTACCGATTGTTACGTCCTTTAAAACTCGAGTCTTTTCTTGTGTACGAATCTCTATATGATTGTCGCATCGTGAGTCCGATTACCGTTCGATCACCTTCATATCCTTTATCTGAGTTTGTTGCATGATCAGAAATCTTATGGCCTTCCCGTTCCTCAATTCGGATGCCCAAAACTTCAAATGTACCAATAGTTACGTCCTTTAAAACTCGATTCTTTTCTTGTGTACGAATCTCTATATGATTGTCGCAGTGTTAGTCCGATTACCGTTCGATCAGCTTCATATCCTTTATCTGAGTCTGTTGCATGATCAGATATCTATTGGCTTTCCCGTTCCTCAATTCGGATGCCCGAAACTTCAAATGCACCGATAGTTACGTCCTTTAAAACTCGAGTCTTTTCTTGTGTACAAATCTCTATATGATTGTCGCATCGTGAGTCCGATTACCGTTCGATCAACTTCATATCCTTTATCTGAGTCTGTTGCATGATCAGATATCTTATGCCCTTCCAGTTCCTCAATTCGGATGCCCAAAACTTCAAATGTACCGATTGTTACGTCCTTTAAAACTCGAGTCTTTTCTTGTCTACGAATCTCTATATGATTGTCGCATCGTGACTCCGATTACCGTTCGATCACCTTCATATACTTTATCTTAGTTTGTTGCATGATCAAATATCTTATGGCCTTCCACTTCCTCAATTCGGATGCCGAAAACTTGAAATGTACCGATAGTTACGTGTTTTAAAACTCGATTCTTTTCTTGTGTACGAATCTCTATATGATTGTCGCACTATTATTCCGATTACCATTCGATCAGCTTCATATCCTTTATCTGAGTCTGTTGCATGATCAGATATCTTATGGCTTTCCCGTTCCTTAATTCGGATGCCCGAAACTTCAAATGCATCGATAGTTACGTCCTTTAAAACTCGAGTCTTTTCTTGTGTACGAATCTCTATATGATTGTCGCATCGTGAGTCCGATTACCGTTCGATCACCTTCATATCCGTTATCTGAGTCTGTTGCATGATCAGATATCTTATGCCCTTCCAGTTCCTCAATTCGGATACCCAAAACTTCAAATGTACCAATTGTTACGTCCTAACTCGAGTCTTTTCTTGTCTACGAATCTCTATATGATTGTCGCATCGTGATTCCGATTACCGTTCGATCACCTTCATATCCCTTATCTAAGTTTGTTGCATGATCAGATATCTTATGGCCTTCCAGTTCCTCAATTCGGATGCCCAAAACTTCAAATGTACCGATAGTTACGTCCTTTAAAACTCGTTTCTTTTCTTGTGTACGAATCTCTATATGATTGTCGCATTGTTAGTCCGATTACCGTTCGATCAGCTTCATATCCTTTATCTGAGTCTGTTGCATGATCAGATATCTTATGGCTTTCCCGTTCCTCAATTCGGATGCCCAAAACTTCAAATGCACCGATAGTTACGTCCTTTAAAACTCGAGTCTTTTCTTGAGTACGAATCTCTATATGATTGTCGCATCGTGAGTCCGATTACCGTTCGATCACCTTCATATCCGTTATCTGAGTCTGTTGCATGATCAGATATCTTATGCCCTTCCAGTTCCTCAATTCGGATGCCCAAAACTTCAAATGTACCAATTGTTACGTCCTAACTCGAGTCTTTTCTTGTCTACGAATCTCTATATGATTGTCGCATCGTGATTCCGATTACCGTTCGATCACCTTCATATCCCTTATCTAAGTTTGTTGCATGATCAGATATCTTATGGCCATCCAGTTCCTCAATTCGGATGCCCAAAACTTCAAATGTACCGATAGTTACGTCCTTTAAAACTCGTTTCTTTTCTTGTGTACGAATCTCTATTTGATTTTCGCATTGTTATTCCGATTACCGTTCGATCAGCTTCATATCCTTTATCTGAGTCTGTTGCATGATCAGATATCTTATGGCTTTCCCGTTCCTCAATTCGGATGCCCGAAACTTCAAATGCACCGATAGTTACGTCCTTTAAAACTCGAGTCTTTTCTTGTGTACGAATCTCTATATGATTGTCGCATCGTGAGTCCGATTACCGTTTGATCAACTTCATATCCTTTATCTGAGTCTGTTGCTTGATCAGATATCTTATGGCCTACCAGATCCTCAATTCGGATGCCCAAAACTTCAAATGTACCGATTGTTACGTCCTTTAAAACTCGAGTCTTTTCTTGTGTACAAATCTCTACGTCATTGTCGCACTGTTAGTCCGATTACCGTTCGATCAGCTTCATATCCTTTATCTGAGTCTGTTGCATGATCAGATATCTTATGGCTTTCCCGTTCCTCAATTCGGATGCCCGAAACTTCAAATGCACCGACAGGTACGTCCTTTAAAACTAAAGTCTTTTCTTGTGTACGAATCTCTATATGATTGTCGCATCATGGGTCCAATTACCGTTCGATCACCTTCATATCTTTTATCTGAGTCTGTAGCATGATCATATATCTTATGGCCTTCCAGTTCCTCAATTCGGATGCCCAAAACTTCAAATGTACCGATAGTTACGTCCTTTAAAACTCGTTTCTTTTCTTGTGTACAAATCTCTATATGATTGTCGCATTGTTAGTCCGTTTACCGTTTGATCAGCTTCATATCCTTTATCTGAGTCTGTTTCATGATCAGATATCTTATGGCTTTCCCGTGCCTTAATTCGGATGCCCGAAACTTCGAATGCACCGATAGTTACGTCCTTTAAAACTCGAGTCTTTTCTTGTGTACGAATCTCTATATGATTGTCGCATCGTGAGTCCGATTACCGTTCGATCAACTTCATATCCTTTATCTGAGTCTGTTGCTTGATCAGATATCTTATGGCCTACCAGATCCTCAATTCGGATGCCCAAAACTTCAAATGTACCGATTGTTACATCCTTTAAAACTCGATTCTTTTCTTGTGTACGAATCTCTATATGATTGTCGCGCTGTTATTCCGATTACCGTTCGATCAGCTTCATATCCTTTATCTGAGTCTGTTGCATGATCAGATATCTTATGGCTTTCCCGTTTCTCAATTCGGATGCCCGAAACTTCAAATGCACCGATAGTTACGTCCTTTAAAACTAAAGTCTTTTCTTGTGTACGAATCTCTATATGGTTGTCGCATCATGGGTCCAATTACCGTTCGATCACCTTCATATCCTTTATCTGAGTCTGTTGCATGATCAGATATCTTATGGCCTTCCAGTTCCTCAATTCGGATGCCCAAAACTTCTAATGTACCGATTGTTACGTCATTTAAAACTCGAGTCTTTTCTTGTGTACGAATCTCTATATGATTGTCGCATCGTGAGTCTGATTACCGTTCGATCACCTTCATATCCCTTATCTGAGTTTGTTGCATGATCAGATATCTTATGGCCTTCCAGTTCCTCAATTCGGATGCCCAAACCTTCAAATGTACCGATAGTTACGTCCTTTAAAACTCGTTTCTTTTCTTGTGTACGAATCTCTATATGATTGTCGCATTGTTAGTCCATTTACCATTCGATCAGCTTCATATCCTTTATCTGAGTCTGTTGCATGATCAGATATCTTATGGCTTTCCCGTTCCTTAATTCGGATGCCCGAAACTTCAAATGCACCGATAGTTACGTCCTTTAAAACTCGAGTCTTTTCTTGTGTACGAATCTCTATATGACTGTCACATCGTGAGTCCGATTACCGTTCAATCACCTTCATATCCTTTATCTGAGTCTGTTGCATGATCAGATATCTTATGGCCTTCCTGTTCCTCAATTCGGATGCCCAAAACTTCAAATGTACCGATTGTTACGTCCTTTAAAACTCGAGTCTTTTCTTGTGTACGAATCTCTATATGATTGTCGCATCGTGAGTCTGATTACCGTTCGATTACCTTCATATCCCTTATCTAAGTTTGTTGCATGATCAGATATCTTATGGCCTTCCAGTTCCTCAATTCGGATGCCCAAAACTTCAAATGTACCGATAGTTATGTCCTTTAAAAGTCGTTTCTTTTCTTGTGTACGAATCTCTATATGATTGTCGCATTGTTAGTCCGATTACCGTTCGATCAGCTTCATATCCTTTATCTGAGTCTGTTGCATGATCAGATATCTTATGGCTTTCCCGTTCCTCAATTCGGATGCCCGAAACTTCAAATGTAACGATAGTTACGTCCTTTAAAACTCGAGTCTTTACTTGTGTACGAATCTCTATATGATTGTCGCATCGTGAGTCCAATTACCGTTCGATCACCTTCATATCCTTTATCTGATTCTGTTGCATGATCAGATATTTTATGGCCTACCAGTTCCTCAATTCGGATGCCCAAAACTTCAAATGTACCGATTGTTACGTCCTTTAAAACTCGAGTCTTTTGTTTTGTACGAATCTCTATGTGATTGTGCCATCGTGAGTCCGATTGCCGTCCGATCAACTTAATATCCTTTCTCTGAGTCTGTTGCAAGATCAGATATCTTATGGCCTTCTCATTCCTAAATTCGGATGCCTGACACTTCAAATGCACTGATAGTTACGTCCTTTAAAACTCGAGTCTTTTGTTGTGTACGAATCTCTATGTGATTGTCGCATCGTGAGTCCGATTACCTTTCGATCAGCTTCATATCCTTTATCTGAGTCTGTTGCATGATCAGATATCTTATGGCTTTCCCGTTCCTCAATTCGGATGCCCGAAGCTTCAAATGCACCGATAGTTACGTCCTTTAAAACTCGAATCTTTTCTTGTGTACTAATCTCTTTATGATTGTCACATCGTGAGTCCGATTACCGTTCGATCACCTTCGTATCCTTTATCTGAGTCTGTTGCATGATCAGATATGTTATGGCCTTCCAGTTCCTCAATTCGGATGCCCAAGACTTCAAATGTACCGATTGTTACGTCCTTTAAAACTCGAGTCTTTTCTTGTGTACAAATCTCTACGTCATTGTCGCATTGTTAGTCCGATTACCGTTCGATCAGCTTCATATCCTTTATCTGAGTCTGTTGCATGATCAGATATCTTATGGCTTTCCCGTTCCTCAATTCGGATGCCCGAAACTTCAAATGCACCGATAGTTACGTCCTTTAAAACTCGAGTCTTTTCTTGTGTACGAATCTCTATATGATTGTCGCATCGTGAGTCCGATTACCGTTCGATCAACTTCATATCCTTTATCTGAGTTTTTTGCATGATCAGATATCTTATGGCCTTCCTGTTCCTCAATTCGGATGCCGAAAACTTTAAATGTACCGATTGTTATGTCCTTTAAAACTCGAGTCTTTTCTTGTGTACGAATCTCTATATGATTGTCGCATCGTGAGTCCGATTACCGTTCGATCAACTTCATATCATTTATCTGAGTCTGTTGCATGATCAGATATCTTATGGCGTTCCAGTTCCTCAATTCGGATGCCCAAAACTTCAAATGTACCGATTGTTTTTTTTTTAGAAAAGAGGCAAAGCCCCGGCAAACATTTTTTAATATTTAAAAAAGTACAAAATAAGGACTACCCCCGACCCGGGACATAAACCCAAGGTCTTAGTTTAGCCCAACAAAAAACAAACCATAGAACAAACACGGGCCAACCTATACATCTTTTACTAAGCCCAAAATCAGAAATATTAAAAGACCAACATAAGCCCATTACATAAAACCAAAACAAACCTATCCTATAACCAGGCCAAACAGTAGCCCAATACTCCCAAAGCCCAAAGGGCCCCTTCACACCAGCCTGCCTCCACAGCCCACGCCACAAATCAAATGCAGTCCACTTGATGGTAACCTGAACAAAAGCTTCAACCATGTCAGCCCACCAACCATCCCGCTGCTGGTCCACAATTATAACCCATCTCAATCCTATTAACACACCGCTGCTAGTCCAGCATTCTAACCCAACCCATATCCAGATCAGAATTCCCACCACTAAGATACCCACAATAAACCCATACAACCTTCGAACATAATCCAACCTATAAACTAACCAGCCCATTCGCACACCTTTTACCTCATTATACAAAACCAATCTAATTAACTTCAATCTGCTGGTCCAAGTATCATATACTAACCCACATAATATACCAAACCTACTCATCAAACAATCATTCCCATATTGAAACCCCATCCATATCCTATCATATAACACTCCAGTACTATAGTCTTCCCACCATTCAATCAAAAGGTTACGCAGATACCCAAAACCATTAGGCCACTTAAGCAAATAACATAATGAGGCTTTCCAAATAACCCAACTCCTGTTTTGGAAAGGCAATTGGAACATACATCCAATAGCAACCATAAGAGTACTATTCAATCTATAATTCAACTCCTTTTTAACCATAATGCCAAAGATCATAGACTGAATCACCCCTATAGTCCCCCAAATATGCCATAAAATGAAGGTATAAACTATGCACTTAATACTAAGTATCAAGAACATAGGCAGCCAAGCCAAAAAGAGAGCTGCAACTAATGAACTCCAACCCTGCCTGTAATCTTTAGATACTTCCACCAAGATAGTGGCTTTACTAGACATGTCAAAGTCATTAATTTCTAACCTCATTAACAAATAACTCCATAACCAGCAGAAAACATACAACTGCATCTGCTGAGAACATAAATGCAAACACAGCCCATAACCTCCCTTCCAAAACTGCACACACCTCAGCAATCCTCTATATTCTAAGAAAACCTGCATCTTTGAGATATCTACCCATTGAACAGCCTTCCAGTAATACTCTAATTGAGCTCCCATATTACCCATCAGTTTGTGAAAATATAAATGTAGCCTTCTAATACTCCAATTATCAAACAAAACATACCTTGTACTTTGACAGGTAACATTTTGTATTCTACCCCATAACATCCACAAATACCAGCAACATATTATCATCAACAGCAGCTGGCCCATATCAACCCCCTCATTACATTTCTGCAGCCCTCCTTGAGAAAATACTAACATACCCCTGAGCAAATATAAGCTGCTGACCTTCCTTAGGTCCAAAACCTTACTCCAACAATCCTTCCTAACTGACTTCTTACCATGATTTCTACTTATACCCACTGCCACCTTATGCTTCCATTTGATGTAAACCCAACCCAAATTCCCCAGTCCCAGACTTATCCCAAGTGGGATAGACACACTAGACTCAAAAATGAAAAAGCAAGAAAAAGGCCAACAAAGATTACCGAAAAAATGATTTGGGTTTCCATACTGGTATGAAGTCCTAAAACAGAAAAAAGAGCACAGGAATATAATGTCCTACTAATACCAGTATGGTCCATCCTTATGTCTCCCTGGTGTAAACACCCCTTGAGTATAAAAATTCCTAATCCCCTTTCAAATAACGCAGACCTGGCCCAGAGTGCCAAAAATAGACCAAATTCTCTGGTCAGGATAGAAGCCCACAACAAAGATAACCCATTCCCACCCAGACTATCCCAAATAGACAAGAGAGAATGAATACAGGAAAAGAAATGAATACAGAAATCTACCCAGAACGCTTTTAGTCTCCATTCAACACCTTGTTCCCAATAACTCCCATCCCCCATGAGCAAATGCTCAGTAGTAAACTCACACAGGCCATTAACACCAAAACTCACACCAATATTTAATGGGTTCCCATACCACTGCCAGGATCTAAAAAATGTAAAATTTATATGGGATGGGAAAAATGTCCTAAAGACAGTGGTACAGTGCCTCCTTATCTCTCCAGGTTGAATGCAAAACTCCTGCATATTCATTCCTATATTCCACCAGGTTAAGGTAAAAACAGACCAGATAGCAAAGAACATACTATCATGGCTGCAAATTCCTAGATTCCTATGTTTTAAACACAACAAAAACCCCACTGGTGTATGAAAGACACACCTTTCAAAATGTAACAGGGAGGTACTACTACTAAGGTTATCTACCCAAGGCACTTTCCAGTTCCATAAATCACCTTGATTGCCCAATAACCCCCCATCCCAACTCCAAGTGGAGTAAAAAGACTCAAGACTCAAAAGCAAGAAAAGGCCATAACAATACATATAAATCAAGGTTCCAAGGCCATATCTGGTGCTACAAAATGATAAAAACCAGAACAACAATAGGAACCTAAAGACATGACCTTGATCCATCCTTATATCTCCCATTGTTTGTCTTATCCCAAGACCACAAATGCCTAATCCCATAATAAAAACAGCAGAATTGATACCAGGTTCTTGAAAAAACCCAAGCATCAAAAGATCAGACACAAAGATAGGAAAAAACAAAAACCAAAAAAACCTCAACTCACAACCATTTTTGTACCACTCAAGACAACCAGAAAGAGAAGCAGGAAGCCTTAAAGGCCAGATCTCTACCCCAAGCTGAAAAGAACACCTTATGACTCCCACAGGCCCAATAATACCCCCCTCCCCTATATTAACAGGTTTCATAACTGTATTACCCACACCTCCCCTGTACCACCCTAGGCCCACAAGATTACCAAGCCATGTAAAAAACATATTAATTCCCCTAATACCCCATTTTGAACCCTTCCAAAACCTCCCCCAGCCAACCCAAAAAATAGTAAAAAAGAAATGGAACAACATTGGTTAACCTGTTTTGTAGGATCCCTCCATACCACCTTAAATCCCCATATCTTGCTAAGCTTGATGCTGCTTCTAGTAGCATAGATCTTCAACCCCATAAGCTTCAACCTAATTGTTTCCCTGATAAGATTACAAACACCCTCCACACTCCTACTCTCATTTTGAAACAACCTTAGATTTCTCTCTTGCCATATGAAGTATACCATAGCAGCCACACATAACCTCTTAATTATACTTCCCACAGATTTTCCAAGATGATCATTGGCCAGCTCATGAACACAATCAAAGATATTAGGGGGATAAAGAGATAATCCTCCTTCTTCCTTCAAAGTTTCCCACACAGCTTTGGGATAATCACACTCAAAAAACAAATGATTATGACTATCCTTAACTTTTCCACAAAATACACATTCTAAAACATTCTGCACATCCCAATTCAATAATCTATCCTGAGTTAACAGCCTGTTCTGAACAGCCAACCAAAGTGTAAAGGAGTGTCTAGGGATTGCCTGACTATACCAAATAATTCTAGCCCAGGCAACTTCAGGTTTGTCTTCACTCAGATCATTAAAAACAGTTCTAGTAGCAAAGCCCTCATAAGTTTCCTTCTTAGTTCTCCAGAATGTAATATCTTTTTTGCCAGGAACAATAAAAGGAGGTGACATAGAGAATAGACAAGGAAACTTAATTTTCCACTCCTCCGGCCACATCCATCTACCATTGCAAATAACCTCAGAAACTGTAGTCTTAAGGTTAAAACCAGCATTATGAATCTCCCTTGGTGTGATGAATAAACTAAGAGGACTCAATGGACACCAGTTGTCATACCAGACAGAAGTGGAACACCCATCTCCTATACTCTGCACACAATGCCTCCACAGAGCATCCCTACTATCTAATATACTCTTCCAACTCCAACATGGCCCCTCCTTTCTAACAAAGCCCCAAAAACTCAGACCCTTAAGTCTATAAGCTTTGACCCACTTAGTCCAGATAGTCTCTTTACCAGAGATAAGGCTCCAAATATGTCTAGCTATTAAAGCCTTATTCTGTATTCTCAAGGACTTTATCCCCAATCCCCCCTGACATTTTGGATAGCAGACATTCTCCCAGGAAAGTCTAACCCTTCCCTTACTAGAATCAGTTTGACTCCAGAGAAACCTACACATTAGCCTCTCAATATCTTCAATAACACTGCCAGGCAATAAGAACACAGAAGCCCAGTACACTTGCAAAGAACACAGGACAGACTTGATAAGTTGTAACCTTCCAGCAAATGACAGAGATTTATTCTTCCAATCTTCCAGTCTTTTCCTAACTTTATCAGTAAGAATACTGCAATCTTTAGAGTATAACCTAGTAGACAAGAGGGGAACACCTAAATATCTAACTGGAAGGCTGCCAACCTTAAAAGGCAACAATCTTTTAATTCTTTTCTGCATTATACTGGTCACATTAGACAAATACATTGTGCTCTTTCCCAGATTAGGGACTAAGCCAGAAACCCCACTAAACTCTTCCAAAGCATCCTTGATTAAGGAGACAGAAGCCACATCAGCATGACAGAAAACCAAAAGATCATCAGCAAAGCATACATGAGTCAGTTTCATCTCAGCACACTTCCAATGATATCTAAATTGATTATTTCCAGCAATCCTTCTATCCAAGATAAGTTTTAGAACTTGCATAACAATGGTAAACAGGTATGGGGACATAGGGTCACCCTGCCTTAAACCTCTAAGCCCCTTGAAATACCCAAAACTCTCTCCATTCACATTTATAGAATATGCAGCAGATCTTATACATGTCATAATCCAATCAACCATACTAGGATGGAACCCAAAATTAACAAGACAGGCTTCAAGAAAATCATGATTGACAGTGTCATAAGCCTTTTGCAAGTCAATTTTCAGGGCCATTCTAGCCTCCCCTCCCTTTCTATGATAATTCCTCAGAAGTTCTTGAGTCAACAGAATATTATCACTTATTTGCCTTCCAGGAATAAAAGCACTTTGACAATTATCAACTATTTTATCAAGAGACCCCTTAATTCTTTCACAAATGATTTTGGTTATACATTTGTAAAGAACATTGCAACAAGCAATGGGTCTATACTCCACAACACTCTTCGGATTTAGACACTTTGGGACTAAAGAAATAATAGTGGCATTAACTTCTTTAAGGAGTTTGCCATTGCTAAAAAATTCTTTGATAGCTTCACACACTTCATTACCAATTATAGACCACGAGGCTTTAAAAAATTTTGAAGAAAAGCCATCAGGCCCAGGGGCCTTATCCACATCAATATCAAAGATAGCTTTTTTGATTTCCTCATAAGTGACTTCCCTAACCATATAATCAGCCTCACTCCTAGCCAATCTGGTATGAAATAGAGAATCAGCCCCCCTAATCCCATTCACCTGCTCATTACTCCCCATGAAACTCTCAAAGTGTTTAACAAACACATCACCCACACTCCTCCCCTCATGGTAGTTCCCCTGAGCATCCATAACAGAATTGATCCTACTCTTACTAATTTTACCCTTAACAGCTTTATGAAAGTAAGCTGTATTATGATCCCCAGCCTTCAACCACTCCACTTTGGCTCTCTGTTTAAGAAACAATTCCTCATCCAAAGAAGCCTGCTTCAAAGCACTAACAAAAATAGCTTCTTGATCTCTCAACTGAGCATTATGAGGATCTTGAACAACTTCCTCTTGAACTTTACCCAACTCTTTGGTCAAGGTTTTAACCTTATCATGTAGGTCTCCTTGATCTCTACCCATCTTCCTCAAAGGCTTCTTTAACTTCTTTAGTTTAGAGACCACTGAATACATATAACACCCCTGAACCTTATCTTTCCATACAGAATCAACCAAAGGCAGAAACCCAGGCTTAGAAGCAATAAAGTTCATAAATTTAAAAGGCCTGGGCTTCCATACATGATGCCCCTTTAAAGAGATTAAAGCAGGAGAATGGTCAGAAGATAAAAAAGGCAAAAAATTAACAACAACTTCAGGATATGCATTTAAGAAACTTCCATTACTCATAATCCTATCAAGCTTCTTAAGTAACCCCCCAGCTTTACCTGGAGATTTATTCCAGGTAAACTTCAAACCCGCAGAAGGAATGTCTTCAACACTTATACTTTCACAGCACTCCCTGAAATCCAGCATAGAGACATTAATAGAAGAGGAACCCATAGATTTTTCAGAAGGGTCCAGAATTGCATTAAAATCCCCCATTAAAAGCCATGGCTCATCCTTAATAGTACCATTAAAAGTCTTAAGCTCATTCCACAAAAGTCTTCTGGAAGAATAAGTAACATTCCCATAAATAAAAGAACAAAAAAAAGCAGCACCCCCAGTAATAGGCTTAACAAAGCAGTGAATAACCTGAGAAGTGTGCTCAATCACCATAATATCCACAAGACTAGGATTCCATCCAACAATAATCCTAACCCAATTAGTACAATAAGGCCTGTTAGAAACCCATTCCCAGCTCCTAAACACCCTATTACAAACACTATCCAAATTCTTACCCTTGATATGAGACTCTATCAAACAACAAACACCAATATTATTATCATTCATAACCTCCATAACCTCATTCTGCATGTGAACATTAGACATACCTCTAACATTCCATGCCATTATGTTCAGATTTTGGACCATCATTGATAACCAGAATTTAGCTCAGCCTCATGCCCTTCCTGCATGATCTGATCATCAATACTATTATCCATCTTCATAAACTGCCCTGTTTCATTATTTTCAGAGCTCACTTCATTCCCATCAGATTCCACCTCAATATCTTCTATCTCATCATAATCCAATCCCTCAGGAAAATTATTCTTTTGACACAAAATAAAGAAAAGTTTGGACTGTTCAATGGTCCATTCCACCACCTGCTCCTTAGAAGGTACAATCCTCTGATCAATATAGAACATTATATCATCTAACTGCCCAGGAGTAACATCACTAACACACTCCTGAATGACAGGATCAGAGCACAACTCATTAGGAAAATAAGGGGAAGGGTTGTGAATTTTAGCAGGTTTAATAAAAGAAGGTTTAGGAGCATTAAGTGGTTCAGGTAAAGGAGTTTTAGGTAAAGGTTTAGAAGTTGAGGTTTTAGGAGCAGATTTAGGCACAGGTTTAGGCTGAGGTTTGATACCAGGCTTAGAAACAAGCTGCTTAACAGACTTGATACACTCACCCTCCTCCCCAACTACAGAGTCTTCACATAACACACTAAAGCTATTCTTGACTTCCAAACCCTGAACTTCCTTACCAGACCTCCTATCCCCACTATAATCCTTATTTTTAACTATATATTCAGTTCTCCATGTCTTCTTGCCCTTATTTTCAACCTGACTCACCATAGCATTAGATTTTGATGTAGATGCCCCACCAGAATCCTTTTTCCCAGCAGTCTTGGCTTCCCTGTACTCCAGAACAGCCTGCTTCATCTTATGACTAGCAATCCTCTCTTGTAACTTCACTTCTTTATCCTCCTTTTTAAATCCCATATTTCTTTGCCTCAATGCCCCTCCCCCATACACTCCATTCCCATTCCTAGCAGCTAAACTCTTATTCCACACAATAGTGTACCCCTCTTCATCAACATTTCCTCCCTTTGAGCCACTCTGAACCTCAACAGTCTTATCTATACTCTTCTGCAACCTAGCAGCCTTCTCTTCATCAGTCAGATCCCTCACAGTACAGTTCTCATAAGAATGCCCAAACACCTTGCAAAAAGTACAGTGGACTGGAATTTTCTGGTACTCCACCAAAACCTCAGCAACTCTAGCCTCCCTGCCTTCCTCCACTGGATAAAAGGCTCTCACCACATTTGGATGACTATCAGCAGCAGCAATTTCAACAAGAATTCTAGTAAAGCCAGCCTGCACATCATTGTTAATACATTTATCCACAGTTATATTATCAAACAGAAGGGGTTTACCAATACAGCTAGCAAGTTCACACAATCCTTGCACATTCCACAGTTCTAAAGGAACTTCTTTGAATAGAACCCAAACAGGCACATTAACAGGGTCCTTCTTCATAATGGCTGCACCCACTTCCCACTGTTGAAGAACCAGAGGAATGCCATTCACCACCCAGGGGCCAGCCTTCAAAGCATCCAACATCCCCTCTTCCTTAGAAAATTTGAAGTAGAATAGACCCTTGCCATTAGTTGAGATGTCTTCAAGACCATACTTCTTCCACATTCTGAACAGGTTAAATCTAACCCATGTTATAGAACAATAGGCTCCCACAAAGTACCCATACAAATGTTTAGCAAAGGTCTTCTGAACTTTTTCAACCAGCTCCTGCTTAATCATAACAACCTTCTCACCATTGTCTAACGTAGTAGGAGGACAATAAGCAATCTGTTTAACAATATCAGCCACTTTCTCTCCCTTAACAGCAGTAGCATAAGATGGCTTACCTTTAACTTCACCAGATTCATTCTTGTCTATGTCTACATTGATCACTCCCTCATTAGAGATACCCTTCGGCCCTTTTGCAGCAGCTTTAAAAACATGGCTAGAGGCTTGTGAGAAACCTAAAATAGGAGACTTCTTAATGATATCCTCAGCCTCCTCCAACAGGTCATTCTGTTTCTTGACAACCAATTCCTTTGCCTTCGAAATTCCTGTAAAGAGCTCCTTTATCCTCTCCATTTTCTTCTTAATAGTCACCCTAGCCTCTTTAGCAGAGTATTCACTACCCTGAAATCCCACCTTCATTTTAACACAATGATCATCCTCCAAAGGATCAAAAATCAACCCATTAGCAGTTTTAAAGCCATTAGTCTTCTCCCTAACACCCCCCAGCTTTTTAAGATCTAATATCTCTTTTTCCATCTGCTCAATAGTCATACTTTCTATAGGAGTCTTCCCAATATCATCATAAGCACCTCCCATTCTAAACACAGGAATAACTGGAACAGCAGCATCCTTATCAAAAACAAATTCCCTTGATGCCTTCTTATTCCTAGATAACAAGATCTTCATAATTCTTCTTCCTTCACTTGTGACATAAATCTGCTTCTTTGGGGCAACCTGAACAGCAACCCCTCCTTCACTTGACACCTTAACCCTCTTGTTTTCCACATTAACAGTGTCTACACTCATATCATTCTCATTACTATCCCTAATTAGAACTTTCCTTTTCAGTAAAATTCTAAGGGAATCATTGGACATAGCATCATATAGTGTAGCATCCTCCACCTTCCTGCACTGATTGATAACCCATTTAGATAAAGCACTAACCATTTTGTAATCAAACTCAAAAATGTCTTCCACTGACCAGCCCACCATTTCCTAAAACCTCAAATGATAAAACCTATGAAAAGCCAACCACCTTTCTGAAGAGTCAGGCAAAAACAATTTCACAGCTATATCTGCACTTAAACTCTTAAACACTTGGACATCAATATTCAACAGACTTCCCTTAGTCACATATTTATCAACCTCCACATCATTAGTCATTTCAGTATCAATGAACCCATCATCAGCACAACCTATTCTTAGCCTTCTATACTCATGATTATCACAGGTTTTAATAACAAAATCCACAAACCTAACACATTCCTCACTCAATTGCCCAGCAGAACAAGCACAATTTGCCATCTCTATATTATCAGCCTCAATAACCCTCAAAAGCATATCCCCAAACTTATCCTGGAAGCTAGAATTCATATAATTCATAGCAAAAAACCAATTCATAGCAGGCTCAAATGACTTATCAGTAGAGGATTTATCAATCAATACCTGGATAGCCTCTATAATAGCATAATCCTTCACCACACATGGCTCAGAACCATAAAATTTCCAGTCAGTCAACCTAGTCTGAGCCTCAATAAACCTCTCATCCTGCCTTCGAATAGCCAAATTGCTATCAAAGGAGAGAATCATATACTTACGCCATTCACACATATAAGCAACCGAACCAAAAACCTCTTGTAGCTTAGCAATAGACTTCACTAAACTAGGGTTTGATATTCCAGTAGGTAAAACAGATGTAGGAACAGAATTCTTACTCAAATGAGAATCAGTATTCTCACTGGACATACTTTGAATGGACGAGTTCAGAAGAAACGTTGTATCCGATTGAATCTTCTGTAGCCAATCATCTCCCAAAGTTTCCCTCAAATAAACCAAGTCGCCCTCAGATAACGAACATGACTCAACCCTTCCTCCAATCTCTCTACTCAAACAAAACGTTCCCTCACTCACCTTCTTCAGCTCAAACCCTAGATTTCTCACCAGATCTGGTGGGATATCAGGAGGTATACCCCCATTGGGATCAGCGAACAGCTGATCCATAGTAAACAAAGGATAAACAAAGGAATTCCGATGGAAATCAGATGAAACAGTACCACAAAGAAGAAGAGAAAAGACCGGGAAATGAAGAACAGTAATCAGAAACTCAAAATCGCCAAAATCGCCCAGATAAAAAGTCAAAAAGTCAAAGCTTGTTAGGTTATTTTTTTTTGAAATGTACCGATTGTTACGTCCTTTAAAACTCGAGTCTTTTCTTGTGTACAAATCTCTACGTCCTTGTCGCATTGTTAGTCCGATTACTGTTCGATGAGCTTCATATCCTTTATCTGAGTCTGTTGCATGATCAGATATCTTATGGTTTTCCCGATCCTCAATTCGGATGCCCAAAACTTCAAATGCACCGATAGTTACGTCCTTTAAAACTCGAGTCTTTTCTTGCTTACGAATCTCTATATGATTGTCGCATCGTGAGTCCGATTACCGTTCGATCACCTTCATATCCTTTATCTGAGTCTGTTGCATGATCAGATATCTTATGGCCTTCCAGTTCCTCAATTCGGATGCCCAAAACTTCAAATGTACCGATTGTTACGTCCTTTAAAACTCGAGTCTTTTCTTGTGTACCAATCTCTACGTCCTTGTCGCATTGTTAGTCCGATTACTGTTCGATGAGCTTCATATCCTTTATCTGAGTCTGTTGCATGATCAGATATCTTATGGCTTTCCCGTTCCTCAATTCGGATGCCCAAAACTTCAAATGCACCGATAGTTACGTCCTTTAAAACTCGAGTCTTTTCTTGCTTACGAATCTCTATATGATTGTCGCATCGTGAGTCCGATTACCGTTCGATCACCTTCATATCCTTTATCTGAGTCTGTTGCATGATCAGATATCTTATGGCCTTCCAGTTCCTCAATTCGGATGCCCAAAACTTCAAATGTACCGATTGTTACGTCCTTTAAAACTCGAGTCTTTTCTTGTGTACAAATCTCTACGTCATTGTCGCATTGTTAGTCCGATTACCGTTCGATCAGCTTCATATCCTTTATCTGAGTCTGTTGCATGATCAGATATCTTATGGCTTTCCCGTTCCTCAATTCGGACGCCCGAAACTTAAAATGCACCGATAGTTACGTCCTTAAAAACTCGAGTCTTTTCTTGTGTACGAATCTCTATACGATTGTCGCATCGTGAGTTCGATTACCGTTCGATCAACTTCATATCCTTTATCTGAGTCTGTTGCATGATCAGATATCTTATGGCCTTCCAGTTCCTCAATTCGGATGCCCAAGACTTCAAATGTACCGATTGTTATGTCCTTTAAAACTCGAGACTTTTATTGTGTACGAATCTCTATATGATTGTCGCTTCGTGAGTCCGATTACCGTTCGATCAACTTCATATCCTTTATCTGAGTCTGTTGCTTGATCAGATATCTTATGGCGTTCCAGTTCCTCAATTCGGATGCCCAAAACTTCAAATGTACCGATTGTTACGTCCTTTAAAACTCGAGTCTTTTCTTGTGTACAAATCTCTACTCATAACAAACCAGCTACACTTTGGTCTTCCAGTCCTGTTTTCATCCTTTTTTCCAGCCACTTGACCCATTCTTGAAGTACAAATCTTCTCATCAGTCTGGATCTTCTCAAAATCTTCATTAGCGATCGAAATATCCCAGCAGCAAACTCTAAAGCCCACAACCGATGAAGCCAAATAACAGCAGCCACAAATCCATCTCAAACAGTCTTCTAAACCAGCTTTCATCTTATAAATTTTCTTTTCCCAGCAATTCCAATACCTCTCATAAACATGTACCATATTTAACAATAACAACCAATATCCATTATAAACATATAACCACCCAGCCCATATATAACCAATCCCCAAAGAAACCAATACCCAAAGACTCAATCCTAAGCTAAACACAAGAAAAAGGCTTAGAAAAAAAGTCAATATAGTATAGGTTTCCCATCTTTGCTTGGTGCTAGAAATTTCAAAAAAATTGAGGGTGGAGAAAAATGTCCTATTAGCAAATATGGGGTCCATCCTTATCTCTCCAGGTGTAATGCTCCCCCTGAGCTCAAAACAACCTAACCACCAATCATTAAACGCAGAACTGGACTCAACTTCATAATGAAAAGTGAAGCCCAGCAGATCAGACCCACAAATACCAACAAAAGAAACAATCAGGAAACAAAGGGAAGGCTGGAAAGCCCAGATCTCTACCCAAACGCTTTTAGTACTCCTATATTCCTCAATTCGGATGCCCAAAACTTCAAATGCACCGATAGTTACGTCCTTTAAAACTCGAGTCTTTTCTTGTGTTCGAATCTCTATATGATTGTCGCATTGTTAGTCCATTTACCGTTCGATCAGCTTCATATCCTTTATCTGAGTCTGTTGCATGATCAGATATCTTATGGCTTTCCCGTTCCTTAATTCGGATGCCCGAAACTTCAAATGCACCGATAGTTACGTCCTTTAAAACTCGAGTCTTTTCTTGTGTACGAATCTCTATATGACTGTGGCATCGTGAGTCCGATTACCGTTCGATCACCTTCATATCCTTTATCTGAGTCTGTTGCATCATCAGATATCTTATGGCCTTCCAGTTCCTCAATTCGGATGCCCAAAACTTCAAATGTACCGATTGTTACGTCCTTTAAAACTCGAGTCTTTTCTTGTGTACGAATCTCTATATGATTGTCGCATCGTGAGTCTGATTACCGTTCGATCACCTTCATATCCCTTATCTGAGTTTGTTGCATGATCAGATATATTATGGCCTTCCAGTTCCTCAATTCGGATGCCTAAAACTTCAAATGTACCGATAGTTACGTCCTTTAAAACTCGTTTCTTTTCTTGTGTACGAATCTCTATATGATTGTCGCATTGTTAGTCCGATTACCGTTCGATCAGCTTCATATCCTTTATCTGAGTCTGTTGCATGATCAGATATCTTATGGCTTTCCGGTTCCTCAATTGGGATGCCCGAAACTTCAAATGCAACGATAGTTACGTCCTTTAAAACTCGAGCCTTTTCTTGTGTACGAATCTCTATATGATTGTCGCATCGTGAGTCCGATTACCGTTCGATCACCTTCATATCCTTTATCTGATTCTGTTGCATGATCAGATATCTTATGGCCTACCAGTTCCTCAATTCGGATGCCCAAAACTTCAAATGTACCGATTGTTACGTCCTTTAAAACTCGAGTCTTTTCTTTTGTACGAATCTCTATGTGATTGTGCCATCGTGAGTCCGATTGCCGTCCGATCAACTTAATATCCTTTATCTGAGTCTGTTGCATGATCAGATATCATATGGCCTTCTCATTCCTAAATTCGGATGCCCGACACTTCAAATGCACCAATAGTTACGTCCTTTAAAACTCGAGTCTTTTGTTGTGTACGAATCTCTATGTGATTGTCGCATCATGAGTCCGATTACCTTTCGATCAGCTTCATATCCTTTATCTGAGTCTGTTGCATGATCAGATATCTTATGGCTTTCCCGTTCCTCAATTCGGATGCCCGAAACTTCAAATGCACCGATAGTTACGTCCTTTAAAACTCGAATCTTTTCTTGTGTACTAATCTCCTTGTGATTGTCGCATCTTGAGTTCGATTACCGTTCGATCACCTTCGTATCCTTTATCTGAGTCTGTTGCATGATCAGATATCTTATGGCCTTCCAGTTCCTCAATTCGGATGCCCAAAACTTCAAATGTACCGATTGTTACGTCCTTTAAAACTCGAGTCTTTTCTTGTGTACGAATCTCTATATGATTGTCGCATCGTGAGTCTGATTACCGTTCGATCACCTTCATATCCCTTATCTGAGTTTGTTGCATGATCAGATATATTATGGCCTTCCAGTTCCTCAATTCGGATACCTAAAACTTCAAATGTACCGATAGTTACGTCCTTTAAAACTCGTTTCTTTTCTTGTGTACGAATCTCTATATGATTGTCGCATTGTTAGTCCGATTACCGTTCGATCAGCTTCATATCCTTTATCTGAGTCTGTTGCATGATCAGATATCTTATGGCTTTCCCGTTCCTCAATTGGGATGCCCGAAACTTCAAATGCAACGATAGTTACGTCCTTTAAAACTCGAGCCTTTTCTTGTGTACGAATCTCTATATGATTGTCGCATCGTGAGTCCGATTACCGTTCGATCACCTTCATATCCTTTATCTGATTCTGTTGCATGATCAGATATCTTATGGCCTACCAGTTCCTCAATTCGGATGCCCAAAACTTCAAATGTACCGATTGTTACGTCCTTTAAAACTCGAGTCTTTTCTTTTGTACGAATCTCAATGTGATTGTGCCATCGTGAGTCCGATTGCCGTCCGATCAACTTAATATCCTTTATCTGAGTCTGTTGCATGATCAGATATCATATGGCCTTCTCATTCCTAAATTCGGATGCCCGACACTTCAAATGCACCAATAGTTACGTCCTTTAAAACTCGAGTCTTTTGTTGTGTACGAATCTCTATGTGATTGTCGCATCATGAGTCCGATTACCTTTCGATCAGCTTCATATCCTTTATCTGAGTCTGTTGCATGATCAGATATCTTATGGCTTTCCCGTTCCTCAATTCGGATGCCCGAAACTTCAAATGCACCGATAGTTACGTCCTTTAAAACTCGAATCTTTTCTTGTGTACTAATCTCCTTGTGATTGTCGCATCTTGAGTTCGATTACCGTTCGATCACCTTCGTATCCTTTATCTGAGTCTGTTGCATGATCAGATATCTTATGGCCTTCCAGTTCCTCAATTCGGATGGCCAAGACTTCAAATGTACCGATTGTGTACGAATATCTATATGATTGTCGCATCGTGAGTCCGATTACCGTTCGATCACCTTTATATCCTTTATCTGAATCTGTTGCATGATCAGATATCTTATGGCCTACCAGTTCCTCAATTCGGATGCCCAAAACTTCAAATGTACCGATTGTTACGTCCTTTAAAACTCGAGTCTTTTCTTTTGTACGAATCTCTATGTGATTGTCCCATCGTGAGTCCGATTACCGTTCGATCAACTTCATATCCTTTATCTGAGTCTGTTGCATGATCAGATATCTTATGGCCTTCCAGTTCCTCAATTCGAATGCCCAAAACTTCAAATGCACTGATAGTTACGTCCTTTAAAACTCGAGTCTTTTCTTGTGTACAAATCTCTATATGATTGTCGCATCGTGAGTCCGATTACCGTTCGATCACCTTCATATCCTTTATCTGATTCTGTTGCATGATCAGATATCTTATGGCCTACCAGTTCCTCAATTCGGATGCCCAAAACTTCAAATGCACCGATAGTTACGTCCTTTAAAACTCGAGTCTTTTGTTGTGTACGAATCTCTATGTGATTGTCGCATCGTGAGTCCGATTACCTTTCGATCAGCTTCATATCCTTTATCTGAGTCTGTTGCATGATCAGATATCTTATGGCTTTCCCGTTCCTCAATTCGGATGCCCGAAACTTCAAATGCACCGATAGTTAGGTCCTTTAAAACTCAAATCTTCTCTTGTGTACTAATCTCTTTATGATTGTCGCATCATGAGTTCGATTACCGTTCGATCACCTTCGTATCCTTTATCTGAGTCTGTTGCATGATCAGATATCTTATGGCCTTCCAGTTCCTCAATTCGGATGCCCAAGACTTCAAATGTACCGATTGTTACGTCCTTTAAAACTCGAGTCTTTTCTTGTGTACAAATCTCTACGTCATTGTCGCATTGTTAGTCCGATTTCCGTTCGATCAGCTTCATATCATTATCTGAGTCTGTTGCATGATCAGATATCTTATGGCCTTCCAGTTCCTCAATTCGGATGCCCAAAACTTCATATGTACCGATTGTTATGTCCTTTAAAACTCGAGTCTTTTCTTGTGTACGAATCTCTATATGATTGTCGCATCGTGAGTCCGATTACCGTTCGATCAACTTCATATCATTTATCTGAGTCTGTTGCATGATCAGATATCTTATGGCGTTCCAGTTCCTTAATTCGGATGCCCAAAACTTCAAATGTACCGATTGTTACATCCTTTAAAACTCGAGTCTTTTCTTGTATACAAATCTCTACGTCCTTGTCGCATTGTTAGTCCGATTACTGTTCGATGAGCTTCATATCCTTTATCTGAGTCTGTTGCATGATCAGATATCTTATGGCTTTCCCGTTCCTCAATTCGGATGCCCAAAACTTCAAATGCACCGATAGTTACGTCCTTTAAAACTCGAGTCTTTTCTTGCTTACGAATCTCTATATGATTGTCGCATCGTGAGTCCGATTACCGTTCGATCACCTTCATATCCTTTATCTGAGTCTGTTGCATGATCAAATATCTTATGGCCTTCCAGTTCCTCAATTCGGATGCCTAAAACTTCAAATGTAACGATTGTTACGTCCTTTAAAACTCGAGTCTTTTCTTGTGTACAAATCTCTACGTCATTGTCGCATTGTTAGTCCGATTACCGTTCGATCAGCTTCATATCCTTTATCTGAGTCTGTTGCATGATCAGATATCTTATGGCTTTCCCGTTCCTCAATTCGGACGCCCGAAACTTAAAATGCACCGATAGTTACGTCCTTTAAAACTCGAGTCTTTTCTTGTGTACGAATCTCTATATGATTTTCGCTTCGTGAGTCCGATTACCGTTCGATCAACTTCATATCCTTTATCTGAGTCTGTTGCTTGATCAGATATCTTATGGCGTTCCAGTTCCTCAGTTCGGATGCCCAAAACTTCAAATATACCGATTGTTACTTCCTTTAAAACTCGAGTCTTTTCTTGTGTACAAATCTCTACTCATAACAAACCAGCTACATTTTGGTCTTCCAGTCCTGTTTTCATCCTTTTTTCCAGCCACTTGACCCATTCTTGAAGTACAAATCTTCTCATCAGTCTGGATCTTCTCAAAATCTTCATTAGCGATCGAAATATCCCAGCAGCAAACTCTAAAGCCCACAACCGATGAAGCCAAATAACAGCAGCCACAAATCCATCTCAAACAGTCTTCTAAACCAGCTTTCATCTTATAAATTTTCTTTTCCCAGCAATTCCAATACCTCTCATAAACATGTACCATATTTAACAATAACAACCAATATCCATTATAAACATATAACCACCCAGCCCATATATAACCAATCCCCAAAGAAACCAATACCCAAAGACTCAATCCTAAGCTAAACACAAGAAAAAGGCTTAGAAAAAAAGTCAATATAGTATAGGTTTCCCATCTTTGCTTGGTGCTAGAAATTTCAAAAAAATTGAGGGTGGAGAAAAATGTCCTATTAGCAAAGATGGGGTCCATCCTTATCTCTCCAGGTGTAATGCTCCCCCTGAGCTCAAAACAACCTAACCACCAATCATTAAACGCAGAACTGGACTCAACTTCATAATGAAAAGTGAAGCCCAGCAGATCAGACCCACAAATACCAACAAAAGAAACAATCAGGAAACAAAGGGAAGGCTGGAAAGCCCAGATCTCTACCCAAACGCTTTTAGTACTCCTTATTACTGCAATTTCCCAGATGTTAACCCCAGACCCACCCTTAGGCAAAAGCCTAAAAGACTCAATAGACCCAAACATCAACTGAATCAGGCTCAACAAAGTCCAAAGACTATAAAAGGTTCCTAACCAGTGATAGGTGCTAAAAAATAAAAAATTAGGGGTGGAAATAAATGTCTTAACATCACTGGTTAGATCCATCCTTATCTCTCCAGGGTGTAAGCTTACTCCAAGCTTTAATAAACCTAAAACTCCATTCAAAACCGCAGAACTGAACTTAACTTTAAAATACAAAGAGAAGTTCAGCAGAACATTTTCAAAAATAAAAGAATGAAAATAAAAATAAAAATAATGCCATTTTTGAAAGAAATCAGGAGGCTTCAAAAGCCAGATCTCTACCCAAACGCTGTTAGTACTCCAGATTACTGCAAGTTCCCAATAGTAAAAGCCCTCCCATCCCTTAGGCAAAAGCCTAAATAAGTAGACAGACTCAAACAAACAAAGAATAAGGCTCAACAAAGACTCAATCAGAGATAAGGTTTCTGGCCAATGGTAGGGTCTACAAAAGAAAAAACAGAACAAAAAATAAACATCCTAGTACCATTAACCAGTTCCATCCTTTCAACTCCCAGGTGTAGGCTTACTCCAAGCCATCCCAATCCTAAATCCACCAGAAAGATATAAGAAAAAGATCTCAAAATAAAGACCAGACTAGGAAAGATCAGGTAATCAAGGATTAAACCAAAGACAAAATAAAAACAGAAAGAACCAGAAGGCTTGAAAAGCCAGAAAACTACCCCAAAGCTAAACAGACCACCTTCACCATAGAAAGAAACAATAAGCCCCCCATCCCAAGTGTACATCAGGACAACCAAGACCAGACTCAGAAATGAAAGCAGGCTCAACAATCTCCATAAAAGGAGAGGGGTTTCTTCCCACAGTTTGGTTCTACAAAATAAAAAGAAAAAAGAGAGAAGGATCCTAGCAACTGTGGGTAAGTCCAACCAAAGAACACCAGGTTTAAGGCTGATCCTCAGCACACAAAATCCTAACCTCCAAACATTCTTAGCAGAACTGAGAAAACTCAGCAGAATTACTAAAATTTTTAAAAAACAAAGACCAAAGTTTGAGTAAAAAACAGAAGGTTCCAAGAACCAGATTACTACCCAAAGGACATGTGGTCTCCAGATTACAGCAAATCCCCAGAATACCCCCCACCCCTCAGAAGTAAACTGCTCATCAGAGTTAGTCACTTGCATATTATTATTATTTTTATTATTAATGATATTATTATTAAACTCCATACTCAACCATTGGAGAATTAAGAAAATTCCAAACAGCATTAGCAGCCTGAACATGACCAGACATATTGAATTTCAGACCCACTAACCTTAACCTCACATCATCCTGAATGATCTTACACAGAACTCTAGCACACCTCCTCTTCTCATTAAACAACCTATTATTCCTTTCAATCCACACATGATAAACACAAGCAGCCAAGGTCAGCTTTTGAATTATACCCCATACAGAATTGCCCCCTCCAGAATTTTCAATATATTGAACAATAGCATCCCAATCCTGAGGTATAGGTCCAAAATTTGCCAAAACTCTTAACCTTCTCCAGATACCAGCAGAATACTCACAGTTAAAAAATAAATGCTGGTGACTATCCTGGCACCTACCACACAGGCTGCACTTTAAATTTTCTTGCTTACTCCAGACTTGCATCCTATCCTGAGTAGCAAGTTTAAATTTAAAAGCCAACCAAAGAATAAAAGAGTGCCTAGGAATTCTCTGCCCAAACCAGACCCACTTAGACCATTTAACCTTTTCAGACTTTCTACACAGACTAAGATAAGCCACTTTAGTAGAAAAAGGACAAGTCCTACCATCCTCCAATTGCCACAAGAACTGGTCCTCCTTAGCCTCATTAATAATGGGTAAAGTATCCAGAAACAGATCAGGAAATCTTTCCCTCCATTCCACTAGAACTCCCCAGCCACTACTAGTAATAATATCAGAGACTTTCATTCTTAAATCAAACCCAGCTCCTTTAATAACCCTCCTACTCACATATTCACTTAACAACCCAGCTTTATGCCACTTATCAAACCAGACAAAAATATTTCTCCCATTCCCCACCCTGGCAACACAATTAGCCCTTATCAGATTCCTACACTTTAAAATTTGTTTCCAACTCCAAGAGTCAGCGTTAGTCTCACCAATTTCCCAAAAACTTCTATCACCAATCTTATAAGCCAAATTCCACTCAACCCAAATAGATTTCTTATTGTTCAAAATGTTCCAAATATGCTTAGCCATTAATGCAATATTCCTTTCTTTAAGTGCTGAAATACCCAAACCTCCCTGATCTTTACTTAAACATAACTCATCCCAAGCCACTTTAGCACACCCCTGCTTGTAGTCTCCCTGACACCATAAGAACCCCCTACACAATCTTTCAACATCATTGTTAATATTCTCAGGTAGAATAAAAAGGGATGCCCAATAAACAGTAACAGAAGACAACACAGCCTTTAACAGCTGCAATCTACCTGCATAAGATAAAAACTGATTCCTCCAATCAGAAATCCTGTTTTTAATCTTTTCCAATAACACCACACAATCTTGCTGGTAGAGTTTCCTGGAAGCGAAAGGGATGCCAAGATACTTTAAAGGCAATTTTCCACACTTGAAAGGAAGAATATTAAGGATTTCCTTTTTAATGTCATCCCTAACATTGCCAAATAAAATCTCACTCTTCCCTAAGTTAGGCCTTAAACCAGAACAAGCCCTAAACTCATCCAGAGAGTCCCTAATAACCTGAATAGAGTTAATGTCTGCACTGCAAAAGATGAACAGATCATCAGCAAAACAAAGGTGTGTAAGTTTTAACTTCTCACATTTCCAATGATAAATGAAGTTTCCATTGAGCCTAATCTTCCTTATCATCATCAAATTCAAAACTTCCATCACCAAAGTGAAAAGGTAAGGAGATATGGGATCCCCCTGCCTCAGACCTTTCTCTCCCTTAAAAAATCCATGAAGCTGCCCATTCACATTAATTGAATAAGAAACTGAAGTTAACCCAGCTTTCACCCAATTAATGAACTTAGCATGAAAACCAAACTGTTCCAGGATGAACAAAAGGAAGTCATGATCAACAGAATCATAAGCTTTCTGAAGATCAACCTTCAAAGCAACCCTGGGATACCCTCTAATCCAATCATACCCCTTAACTAACTCCTGAGACAGAAGTATATTATCACTAATAAGTCTGCCAGGTACAAAGGCACTTTGTGACTTATCAACAATACTATCCAAAACCCCCATCAGCCTGTTGCAAAGTACCTTACTGATACACTTATAGATAACATTGCAGCAGGCAATAGGCCTGAATTCAGTGACAGAAGAAGGAGACTTACCTTTAGGCACCCGGGTAATAACAGTAGCATTAATTTGCTTTAGAATCTTGCCATTATCAAAGAACTCTTGGATAGCCTCACATACATCAGCCCCAATAATGTCCCAAGATTCCTTAAAGAATTTAGCTGAAAACCCATCCGGCCCCGGAGCTTTATTATCATCAATCTGAAACATAGCCTCCTTAATCTCTTCTTTTGTCACTTTCCTAATCATGAAATCAGCCTCATGGGAGGACAGCTTCTTTAAAAATAGATCACTGGGATTATCAATAGGATTAACAAAGTCCTTCTTTCCCATAAGATTAGAATAGAACCCAACAAAAGCATTCCCCACATTCCCTTCCTCATACAAAACACCATCAACCCCCTGAATTTGAGAAATCCGATTCCTACGCTGCCTCTGTTTCACAGAATGATAGAAAAATTTATTATTGTGATCACCCACACTCAACCAATGAACTTTGGACTTCTGTTTAAGAAACTGCTCTTCAATCAACAAAGCATCAGAATAAGCATTAAGATAACCCTCCTCTTCTTCCCTAAGAATCTCATTATCAAGATCCTCAGCTGCTTGATTTTGAACTCTTTCCAGTTCAACTCTCAATAGCTCTACTTTCTTACAAATATTACCATGGGAAAAGTTCAACTTTCTCAGAGGTTTCTTCAGAGATTTCAGCTTAGAGACTATACCAAACATCTTACATCCCCTAATTTCCATCCCCCAAACATCCTTAACAATATCACCAAAATCAGGATGAGAACATAAATGATTCCAAAATTTAAACGGCTTGACACTTTTACTAAATGATAAAGGACAAGATACCAACACTGGAGAATGATCAGAAGTCATATAGGGAAGGAACTTTGCAATCAAAGCTGGATAGATTCTCAGCAGTTCAGAATTCCCCATAGCCCTGTCCAATTTTTCTCTAATACCTTCAGAACTCCCAGGCTTTTGATTCCAGGGTATAGAAAAAACCACTACTGTCTAAGTCTGCAATCTTTAGCTTAGCCACACAGTTTTTAAATTCCTCCATGCCATAGACAGAAGAAGACAGATCAGTATTTTTTTCACCAGGATCAAGAATGGCATTATAGTCTCCCATAACCAACCAGGAGTTTTTCAACAGCCTTTCACTATGCCTAATCAAGTTATCCCATAGATCTCTTCTCAAAACAATATTAGTGGCACCATAAACAAAAGAGCAAAAAAACCTCTCAGAATCCCCCACAGGGCAAATCAAGCAATGAATTACTTGACTATGAACCTCCAAGATGAACAAATCAACCACTTTAGGGTCCCACCCCACAGCAATCCTAACCCAATTAGATCCCTCATAAACATTAGAGATCCAATTCCAATTATTCAGAATTCCATTACAAGCATCAGAAATACCAGAGTTTAAGACTCTAGTTTCAACCAACCCACAGACATTGACTTTATTATCAAACAGGACCCTACGAATCTGCCTTTGTTTAGAGTTAGAGGACATAGCTCTAACATTCCAAGCCATGAAATTAATCTTCATGGGCAACATCCAAGTTAATAGAAGAGTTCTCCAATCCCGAAGAAACTCCAATCTGATCCTTCACACTGCTCTCAGCATTCTTCTCAGGAATACTCCCATCAGAAGTATTGCAGGCCTCAACAAGTTTCTCAAACATAATCTTGTCCCATTGTTCAAAGAATAATTTAACTTGCCCTATATTCCATTTTTTCATAATATCATTGGAAGGACAAATCTTGTTAATCACATAATGTGACACTTCATTAAACTGGCTTTCATTCATCTTAAAATAACCAGTCTTGATATTAACCTTAGTTTCAATCTTCTGCCTGACAGACTCATTATCCACAACCATATAATCCCCACTCTTCTTCTCAGAGCCACTCTTACCCACACCTAAATTCCCCTTCAAAGCAACATCCCCTATATTATCAATAATCTATCCCTCCCTATTCCCCACCCCAAGATTCTTACCCATAGAAATACCTTCAGCACTACTAACAGTAGGATCTTTACCAGCATCAGACCCTGAAAAAATCCCACCAGAATTAGCATTAATGCCTGAGCTAGTTCCCACACCTCCTGACTTCACAAAACTAGACCCCTCATTAACATTCTTACCTAAATCCCCCTTATTAATAGATTTCCCTTTATCTTCCTTACTAGAGTTACCAATATCCAATTCATCCCTTAATACTGAAAAAGTGTTTTGCAGCTCAATACTCTTATTATCAGTCTTCTTATTAACAACAGGCCTATACTCTTTCCTCTGACCATTCGTCTGATCCCTATTCCCATTATTGTTCCTACCCCCTTTAGTACCACCATTCTGACCATTCATAAATTTGCCACCATTCCCTTTCCCTCCATTATTATAAAAAACCCCACCAGATCCATTACCCCCAACATTAACACTAGTTTGACCATTCATCCCCTTCCTAATCCCCTGATTCCCATTATTACCCCCTGAGGAAGACTCCCCTATGATTACCCCCTGTTTAACTTTGTTATTTTTCCCCACAGTAATAAACCCTTCACTGTCAACCCCTGACACTGGAAACTCAGCATTACCAGCATCATACAATTCTTGAAGCAACTGTTGAGTCTTCAAAGTCATTTCATCAGCAGATAATTCCCTGTTCTTGCAAGAACCATAATCATGCCCAAAGACCTTACAATTAGAGCACCTCTTAACTTTAATCTGATACTCTACTTTAACCTCTTTAACAAATGCAGGCTTATCACCATCAGCAGGGTAATAAGCTTTAACAAACTCAGGAAGAGCTTTATCAGCACTTACTTCAACAAGTACTCTAGCAAACCCAGCCCTCCCCTCTTTTTTACTACATCTCAGAGCAGTAATCTTATCAGGCAACAAAGGGTTACCCACCATGCTTAGCATACTACAGATACTCTCTCTATTCCACAATTCCATAGGCATATTTGGGATAGTAACCCAAATAGGAATTGTAGAAGGTTCAACCTTATCAACATTTGCCCCAACTTCCCATCTTCTCACACAAAGAGGAATATTGTTGATCACCCAAGGGCCACTATTAATGGTTTCCAGCATACCTGCTTCAGTCTTGAATTTGAAAAAATACACTCCAACACCATTAGAGGAAATATCAACCAAACCAAATCTCTTCCACATTCTAAACAAATGGTATCTGACCATCCCCAATGCCAAGTTTTGCCCAACAAAATAACCAAACAAATAAGAACTATATGCTGATTTGGCTTCAGCCAACTTCTCAGGATTTATAACAGCCACCACCTCACCATTTTCCAAAACTTTTGGAGGATAATAAGACATCTTAGTTTCCAGAACAGAATTAGAACTCTCCTTAGTAACATCTGCAAAAGAAAGAATATTCTTGCCCTTGTCACCAGCAGCTTCATTCTTCTTTGAAGTACTAAACACCACATTATCCTTAATAGCAATAGAATTCATAATAGATTTAGGAAGAGGCTTCAAGTTTTTAATAGAAGAAATCTCTTCCTTAGACAACCTATGAGGACCCAACTCCTCAGCTTTCTTCTGAATAAGCTTTTTCATAGAAGGAGTTTTTAGAATGCCCCTCCAAGCAGCCTTAGCTTGTCCCTCCCCTTCCTGACCCTTATCATCACCCTCAGCAGCTTTAGCCTCCTCCTCTTCCTTCTTCTTAATAGCCTTAATCTTTGCAATCTCCTTCAATCTCAGTTCACACTTGCCCCCAAGTAATAATTCCCCATTTTCATCCACCAGAATCCCACTGCCAACCCCAGGTTTAAAGTCAAAAAACCTGAGTTTCAGCCGAAAGTTTCAGCCTAAGATCACTACCCTTACCCTTACTTCCATCAGCATTCTTCTTCCCAAGTACTACCTTAACAGGAGCACAATTTGAATTCCCACTCTCCACTACATCTAAAAGCTCCTTAGAAGTAGCATTATCAGGTAGAATCTCATCAGCATTGTTTCAACCCATCATCATCATAGGACCTGACATACAAACCTTCACCCCACATAGTTTTCCTGCTCTTAACTCTAACCCCCTCATTCCTCACAGACCTCTTTTTCCTCTTATCTAACCATACAAAACTAGCACCCATACCCACATCAAAAATATTCAGAGAAGAATCAACCTGTGGAAACCTACCTCCTCTACCCTCTTCCTTCATCTCAATGTCATCATCAGGCTCCCTTGTTTTCCCAGAACTTCCATAACCCAACCTACTAAGAAAATTAGCAATCACTCCCATAATAATCCCATACTTACCAGACAGCCTCTCATGAAACAACAAACCTCTCCCAGCAACCTCCAATTCAACCAATCTGTTAACAGATTCCAGTTTACCCATCCTAGCTAACCTTAACAAGTCTAGGGTTTCATTAAGCATTTTATGTTTCCAATTATCCCCAAACAAAGTTCTCAGCAAACAATTAACATCAGCACTAATAATCAGGGAGTCAGTTCTACCTGAGAGTACACGATTCAGCACCACCTGCTCACTACTACGAGTAGCCACATCCACAGTCATCATAGGATCCCCCTGCTCACTCTGAGCTTGAGCAACACCCAATTGAACACTAACTAAATCTGGAGGAACATCCGGAAGTTGCATGATCAGATATCTTATGGCTTTCCCGTTCCTTAATTCGGATGCCCGAAACTTTAACTGCACTGATAGTTACGTCCTTTAAAACTCGAGGCTTTTCTTGTGTACGAATCTCTATATGATTGTCGCATCGTGAGTCCGATTACCGTTCGATCACCTTTATATCCTTTATCTGAGTCTGTTGCATGATCAGATATCTTATGGCCTACCAGTTCCTCAATTCGGATGCCCAAAACTTTAAATGTACCGATTGTTCCGTTCTTTAAAACTCGAGTCTTTCTTTTGTACGAATCTCTATGTGATTGTCCCATCGTGAGTCCGATTACCGTTCGATCAACGTCATATCCTTTATCTGAGTCTGTTGCATGATCAGATTTCTTATGGCGTTCCAGTACCTCAATTCGGATGCCCAAAACTTCAAATGCACTGATTGTTACGTCCTTTAAAACTCGAGTCTTTTCTTGTGTACGAATCTCTATATGATTGTCGCATCGTGAGTCCGATTACCGTTCGATAACCTTTATATCCTTTATCTGAGTCTGTTGCATGATCAGATATCTTATGGCCTACCAGTTCCTCAATTCGGATGCCCAAAACTTCAAATGTACCGATTGTTACGTCCTTTAAAACTGGAGTCTTTTCTTGTGTACAAATCTCTACGTCATTGTCACATTGTTAGTCTGATTACTGTTTGATCAGCTTCTTATCCTTTATCTGAGTCTGTTGCATGATCAGATATCTTATGGCTTTCCCGTTACTCAATTCGGATGCCCGAAACTTCAAATGCATCGATAGTTACGTGCTTTAAAACTCGAATCTTTTCTTGTGTACGAATCTCTATATGATTGTCACATCGTGAGTCCGATTACCGTTCGATCAACTTCATATCCTTTATCTGAGTCTGTTGCATGATCAGATATCTTATGGCGTTCCAGTTCCTCAATTCGGATGCCCAAAACTTCAAATGTACCGATTGTTACGTGCTTTAAAACTCGAGTCTTTTCTTGTGTACAAATCTCTACGTCATTGTCGCATTGTTAGTCCGATTACTGTTCGATCAGCTTCATATCCTTTATCTGAGTCTGTTACATGATCAGATATCTTACGGCTTTCCCGTTCCTCAATTCGGATGCCCAAAACTTCAAATGCACCGATAGTTACGTCCTTTAAAACTCGAGTCTTTTCTTGCTTACGAATCTCTATATGATTGTCGCATCGTGAGTCCGATTACCGTTCGATCACATTCATATCCTTTATCTGAGTCTGTTGCATGATCAGATATCTTATGGCCTTCCAGTTCCTCAATTCGGATGCCCAAAACTTCAAGTGTACCGATTATTAGGTCCTTTAGAATTCGAGTCTTTTCTTGTGTACGAATCTCTATATGATTGTCGCATCGTCAGTTCGATTACTGTTCGATCACCTTCATATCCTTTATCTGAGTTTGTTGCATGATCAGATATCTTATGGCCTTCCAGTTCCTCAATTCGGATGCCCAAAACTTCAAATGTACCGGTAGTTACGTCCTTTAAAACTCGATTCTTTTCTTGTGTACGAATCTCTATATGATTGTCGCAGTGTGAGTCCGATTACCGTTCGATCAGCTTCATATCCTTTATCTGAGTCTGTTGCATGATCAGATATCTTATGGCCAACCAGTTCCTCAATTCGGATGCCCAAAACTTCAAATGTACCGATTGTTACGTCTTTTAAAACTCGAGTCTTTTCTTTTGCACGAATCTCTATGTTATTGTCCCATCGTGAGTCTGATTGCCGTTCGATCAACTTAATATCATTTATCTGAGTCTGTTGCATGATCAGATATCTTATGGCTATCCGTTCCTCAATTCGGATGCCCGAAACTTCAAATGCGCCGATAGTTACGTCCTTTAAAACTCGAGTCTTTTCTTGTGTACGAATCTCTATATGATTGTCACATCGTGAGTCCTATTACCGTTCGATCACCTTCATATCCTTTATCTGATTCTGTTGCATGATCAGATATCTTATGGCCTACCAGTTCCTCAATTCGGATGCCCAAAACTTCAAATGTACCGATTGTTACGTCCTTTAAAACTCGAGTCTTTTCTTTTGTACGCATCTCTATGTGATTGTCCCTTCGTGAGTCCGATTGCCATTCGATCAACTTAATATCCTTTATCTGTGTCTGTTGCATGATCAGATATCTTATGGCCTTCTCATTCCTCAATTCGGGTGCCCGAAACTACAAATGCACCGATAGTTACGTCATTTAAAACTCGAGTCTTTTGTTGTGTACGAATCTCTATGTGATTGTCGCATCGTGAGTCCGATTACCTTTCGATTAGCTTCATATCCTTTATCTGAGTCTGTTGCATGATCAGATATCTTATGGCTTTCCCGTTCTTCAATTCGGATGCCCGAAACTTCAAATGCACCGATAGTTACATCCTTTAAAACTCGAGTCTTTTCTTGTGTACGAATCTCTATACGATTGTCGCATCGTGAGTCCGATTACCGTTCGATCACCTTCATATCCTTTATCTGAGTTTGTTGCATGATCAGATATCTTTTGGCCTTTCAGTTCCTCAATTCGGATGCCCAAAACTTCAAATGTACCGATAGTTACATCCTTTAAAACTCGATTCTTTTTTTGTGTACAAATCTCTATATGATTGTCGCATTGTTAGTCCGATTACCGTTCGATCAGCTTCATATCCTTTATCTGAGTCTGATGCATGATCAGATATCTTATGGCCTACCAGTTCCTCAATTTGGATGCCCAAAACTTCAAATGTACCGATTGTTACGTCCTTTAAAACTCGAGTCTTTTCTTGTGTACGAATCTCTACGTCATTGTCGCATTGTTAGTCCGATTACCGTTCGATCAACTTCATACCCTTTATCTGAGTCTGTTGCATGATCAGATATCTTATGGCTTTCCCGTTCCTCAATTCGGATGCCCGAAACTTTAAATGCACCGATAGTTACGTCCTTTAAAACTCGAGTCTTTTCTTGTGTACGAATCTCTATATGATTGTCACATCGTGAGTCCGATTACCGTTCGATCACCTTCATATCCATTATCTGATTCTGTTGCATGATCAGATATCTTATGGCCTACCAGTTCCTCAATTCGGATGCCCAAAACTTTAAATGTACCGATTGTTACGTCCTTAAAAACTCGAGTCTTTTCTTTTGTACGAATCTCTATGTGATTGTCCCATCGTGAGTCCGATTGCCATTCGATCAACTTAATATCCTTTATCTGAGTCTGTTGCATGATCAGATATCTTATGGCCTTCTCATTCCTCAATTCGGATGCCCGAAACTTCAAATGCACCGATAGTTACGTCCTTTAAAACTCGAGTCTTTTGTTGTGTACGAATCTCTATGTGATTGTCGCATCGTGAGTCCGATTACCTTTCGATCAGCTTCATATCCTTTACCTGAGTCTGTTGCATGATCAGATATCTTATGGCTTTCCCGTTCCTCAATTCGGATGCCCGAAACTTCAAATGCACCGATAGTTACGTTCTTTAAAACTCGAGTCTTTTCTTGTGTACAAATCTCTATGTCATTGTCGCATTGTTAGTCCAATTACCGTTCAATCAGCTTCATATCCTTTATCTGAGTCTGTTGCATGATCAGATATCTTATGGCTTTCCCGTTCCTCAATTCGGATGCCCGAAAGTTCAAATGCACCGATAGTTACGTCCTTTAAAACTCGAGTCTTTTCTTATGTACGAATCTCTATATGATTGTCGCATTGTGAGTCTGATTACCATCCGGTCACCTTCATATCCTCTATCTGAGTCTGTTGCATGATCAGATATCTTATGGCCTTCCAGTTCCTCAATTCGGATACCCAAAACTTCAAATGTACCGATTGTTACGTCCTTTAAAACTCGAGTCTTTTCTTGTGTACAAATCTCTACGTCATTGTCGCATTGTTAGTCCGATTAACATTCGATCAACTTCATACCCTTTATCTGTGTCTGTTGCATGATCAGATATCTTATGGCTTTCCCGTTCCTCAATTCGGATGCCCGAAACTTCAAATGCACCGATAGTTACGTTCTTTAAAACTTGAGTCTTTTCTTGTGTACAAATCTCTATGTCATTGTCGCATTGTTAGTCCAATTACCATTCGATCAGCTTCATATCTGATGGGATTGGGTGCTCACCACTGCGCAGAGCATAACCAAACCCGGAACATAACCCGCGGAGTAACACCCCGCGCACAAGAGAAACTTCCCCAGCAAGCTAAGGAACAACGGCTCTCCTGCTATCACGGAGCGATGCTCGTGCGCGTAAGCGGTAAAAGCGGTAACCGTTCCATGTTTCCTTATTTGTAGCTATTCCATAACTACTTTACTAATATAATCTTCGGGTAGTGGAGACAACCCTAATCGGGCCTGGCCCATTACGATTAGGGTTTTGGGTAATGGTGGCATACGTCCACACCTATATAAGGGATCACATCCCTAATAGGAGGACACTTTTGGCTAACCCTAAGAGCTATCACACTTGATAGTATCCCCATTCACCCACGTTTTTGTTATAAACTGCTACCTTGTGTTGTCGTCTCCCTACCCACTAAATCTTACTTGCAGGTTACTCCAATCCAGGAAGTGCTAGTGAAGGATCAATCCTGTGGTTGCATCTAGTCGATCATCCCCCTAAGGAGGTTAGACTACTTGTTTCTTCATTGGCGCCATCACTTACGGTCTTCTAATCTTTCAAACTAGTGCTAATGGATTCTGGAGCCGAACAACGTCATGATCCCATCACTGTCGATGAGGGAGTTCAAGTGAATCAAGATACTGGAGCACCAACAACGGTGACAAAGAATGTGCATCAGAAGCAGGCTGCTACAAACTTTCAACTATTTTCATCTAGAAGGCCGGCACCAACATCACAAAAGAAAACAGTTGAAGAGCCTGTGGATGATCCAGAGGAATGGCTGGCTCAAGAAAGTGCCAGAACAATCGCAGAATACCAAAAGAAATTAATAGCAAAGGCTCGGTTGGAATCGAGGAAAGCCCTGTCTTTCGATACTGAAGATGACTCTCAAGAGGGTGAACAACCTGCTGTTCGTCCTACAGCCAAACCCCGGCAGGCGGTACGTGGTGGAGAACGTGGTAAAAGTACTCACGTTCAGGACCACGTCAACCTGACTGGGAACCTGATGGCTATGAGTCTGAGAATGAGATCACTTCTGATCCCACTTATAAACCGAGAACAAAGTATATAGCAAGTAATCAGACTAACCCAGATGACGATCTCAATAAGCCGTATCGTCCTAAGTCATTTGCAGAAAGATCAAAATTTTGTGCAAGAATTGCACTGGCGCCTATGCCAGTCGAATGCAAGCTGCCGAACACGATTGGAAAATATGATGGCTTGCGCGATCCCGATGATCACCTGCACGCGTTTGACTGCGCAAGAAGTTCTAAGCCATGGCCGGTCCAAGCTTGGTGCCACCTGTTTGTTCAAACCCTAACGGGCGCGGCGCGGGTTTGGTACGAAAGCTTGCCGGTAGGAAGTCTTGTAGACTTCGACGATCTGATCAAGAAGTTCAAGAACCATTTCTCCCACCTTCGGAAACACAAAAAAGACAAGGCTTAAATCTTGTTGTGTTCCCGGAAGGACAATGAGAGTCTGGAGGATTACATCATTCGCTACAACAAGGAAGCCTTACAATTGGGGTGTGGCGAGGAGCTCACCAGAGCCGCATTCATTCACGGAGTGCGGAACGATGATCTTATGAGATGTCTGACGGGAAAGGAGGGTGTTCCCGAAGCATGGGATGAACTTATTGAGGCAGCAAAGGTCTATGCATCATCGGAGCGCTCGTTTACACGCTCGAAAAATTCCCATCACAATGTGTAGTCCCAAAAACACTAGATCTTAAGTGTGCACTAGATTGTTATCAACTAGAAACACCTATTTGTTAGGTGTTTTAGTTGATTAATCAAGACAAGTTAAAGAACTAGATGAAGATTATAAAAACCGACACACAAGAAACATAAAGACACGATTCCATTAAAGATTTCAGCTGTGAACAACCATGGATTACACTAAGTTCGCACCTTTAAACTTGTGCTCTCAAAGATACATCAAAAACCCTAACCCTAGCTGCACAAATGAGGTTCTATTTATAGGAGAACCTGATGACTGCGAACTTAACATTAAGTTCGCAGTCTCCGTGTACTAAGTGCGCAGTCTAGGGTTTCTTACACAAACTATGCTATAATTACATATCTAACCCTCCAATTCTAACACATAACAAAACATGGTTAAACCTGGTAACTGTGGTCTCATATTAACCCAACACAATGGTAATCAAGGTGCGCACACGCACGACAAGGGGAAGGGAAAACAGTCAGTGTGGTCTCGAATCTCAGGGCCACCGATGAAGGAAAATATTCCTCAGGGCAAGATGCGCGGCATTATCTTAACAACAAACACCCGCGCGATTCAAAGCCACCAAGTAAGAAGAATTATGACTGGACCCCATTGTCAAAGACGCCTTCGGAAGTTCTGAAAACGGAACAGATCCAGTTTCCAAAGCCAAGGGAGTTAAGGCAAGACAGAAGAAATATTGACACGTCCAAGTACTGTGAGTATCATGAGGATTATGGCCATCTAACAGACAACTGTTATAGTCTAAAGATGGAAATAGAAAATGCAATCAAGTCAGGGCAGCTATCCCACCTAGTAAAGAATATGCGGAAGAAACCTCGAGATCCGCAAGGAGATGCTGACCCTAATAATAAGAAGATCAAGAATCTCAACGCGCATCACGTGCAGCGCTCAAATCGGTACAACTGCTACATGACTCACAGCCGGAATTACAAGAAAAGAGCCTATTCTATAGCACAAGACGATGCGTGGAAAGAAGCACCTGTTGTTATGCCACGTGTCAAGGGAGGAGCGTCTTCCACAACACCGTTAATCATAACGGGCGTCATTGGACATTATCGCACAAGGTATATGTTCCTGGACAACGGGAGCAGTACAGACATCATGTACCAGCAGTGTTTCGACCAATTAGACGCGGAAGATAAAGAAAAGCTCGTCCCAACTGCGGAGCCAATATCCGGATTCATTCACGAAGTGATAATCCCGCTGGGCATACTCACACTACCTGTCACATGGACAGATGGACAGCTCTCGCGCACAGAGATCTGTGATTTCATGGTTTTACCGGTGAATTCGTCGCATGATGTTCTCATCGGTAGAGAAGGATTGGCAAAGTTCAACTGCAACGCGTCTACACCGCACCAAATGGTTGGATTCCCAACGCGCGGAGGTGTAGCTTTCATACGCGGAAACAAAAACTGCCACGCAACAGATGCATGCAAGCCTCCAAAGATTATGAAGCCATCAAACCGCACTGATCCCGAGAAATGGGTGATTAACCCTAAATTCCCAGATCAGACGGTTGTCATTGGCCCAGTAATCTCCGACACCATACGGGTACATTTAAAACAACTGCTAACTAAGAACATGGATGTCTTTGCTTTCCAACCTGCGGACATGGTCGGTGTTCCTCGCGACATCGCAGAACACAAATTGAATGTTTATAAGTCTGTGGAACCAGTTGTTCAGAAGAAGCGTAGTATGGGGCCGGAGAAAACAAAGGCCATGAATGAGCAAGTCGCCGAACTTTTAGACGCAGGCATCCTGCGAAGAACAAGATACCAAACTTGGGTCGCTAACCCAGTGATGGTCGGGAAGTCCAACGGGGGTTGGAGAATGTGCGTGGACTACAAAGATATAAATAAAGCATGCCCAAAGGATTGTTATCCACTTCCTGAAATTGATTTGAAGGTCGATTCTTTAGCACCGTTTAGATTCAAGTGCTTCCTCGACACTTACAAAGGGTACCATCAAATCCAGATGGCCAAAGAGGATGAAGACAAAACATCCTTCCGCACAGACACCGGCACTTATTGTTACACAAAGATGCCGTTTGGATTGAAGAACGCAGGGGCAACGTATCAGCGCCTCATGGACACAGTGTTCAATGCACAAATCGGGGTCAATCTCGAAGTTTATGTTGATGATTTGTTCATCAAAAGCACAGAGGAAGACCAAATGCTCGCGGACATCTAAAAGACTTTTGATCAACCCCGCAAGGTCCGCATGAAACTAAATCCGAGTAAATGTTCTTTTGGAATGGAAGAAGGGAAGTTTTTGGGGGTGATTGTTACTAAAGATGGTTTCCGTGCGAATCCCGATAAAGTACAAGCAATTGAGCGCATGCCATCCCCGTCTTCCATACGAGAGGTTCAGACACTCATGGGGCGCCTAGTGGCCCTAAATCGCTTTCTCTCGAATTACGCGTCGAAGTCATTCCCTTTCGTCAACACCCTGAAGAATTGCCTCAAGAAGTCAAATTTCAAATGGACGGAGGAAGCCGAAGATGCGTTCAAGGAAATGAAAGAGTGCTTAAGCAACTTGCCGACGCTCACAGCACCACTTCCAAAAGAGCCACTAACATTGTACTTGTCAGTAAAAGAAAAATCAATTGGTGCCGTTCTCCTGGTTGATCGTAAAGGCGTTCAAACCCCAGTATACTACGTAAGTCGAACTTTACTTGATGCAGAGACCCGGTACTCCACGATGGAAAAGCTGGTACTAGCATTAGTACACGCATCAAGAAGGTTGCGGAGGTACTTCCAGGGACATCCTATAAACGTCCTCACAGACTTCCGTATTAATGACATCCTGCGCAAACCGGAGCTGTCGGGGCGCCTGGCCAAGTGGGCCATTGAGCTGGGAGAACATACAATTGAATACAAGACCAGAACATCATTCAAAGGGCAAATCCTTGCAGACTTTGCCGCGGAAGTCCCTCCCGAAAGCGTAACCGAATGTCAACAAGCACATGTCACTTTGCCAAGTCCCGAATCCGTAGAGAAGTGGGAATTATATACGGACGGAGCATGCAATGACGATGGCGCGGGAGCAGGCCTGCGTTTGATCACACCAGACGGGAAGGATTTCACTTATGCAATCCGCCTTGATTTCCCAACTACAAATAATGAAGCGGAATACGAGGCAGTACTCGCAGGATTGCGCATTGCAAAGAAAATGGGTGTACAACACTTAGACCCTCACGTCGACTCTCAGTTGGTAGCCAACCATATCGACGGCTCATACGAAGCACGAGAAGCATCCATGATCTTGTACTTAGAGCAGGCCAAAGCCCTCATGCGCGATTTCGCGTACTGCAAGGTTCACCATATCAAGCGAAGTCAAAACAAGCCCGCAGATGCGTTAAGCAAGATGGCATCAACGGTCTTTGATCATTTAGCAAAAGAGGTGCGGGTGGAAGTCTTGGACCACCCATCAGTGCCTCCAAAACAAGTCAATGTGGTCCAGACTGGCAAAACCTCTTGGATCACCCCAATCAAGGCTTATCTCCTCAATGGAACGCTTCCAGACAACAAAGCTGAGGCTCGAAAGCTCCAGAACAAGGCATTGCATTACCAAGTCATTGATGGAGTACTATATCGGCGTTCGTATTTAGGCCCCTTACTACGTTGTGTTGACTTCCGCAGAGGCGACATATCTTATCAAAGACATACATGAAGGGTCGTGCGGACTACACGCAGGCCCAAGGATGGTAGTGGCCAAACTAATGAACGCAGGGTACTATTGGCCCGGAATGCACGTAGATGCCATGACGGAGTTGCGCAAATGCAAGTCCTGCCAACGCCATGCGCCAGGAACACTACGGCCGAAGAATAACCTGATACCCGTTACCGCGGCATGGCCATTCCAGAAGTGGGCCATTGATCTTGTGGGACCATTTCCCACAGCTCCTGGAAATGTCAAATACTTAGTGGTGGCCATCGATTACTTTACCAAATGGGTGGAGGCAAAAACTTTGGCATCCATCGATGGAAAGAGTATCAAAAAGTTCATTTGGGAGTTTATCATTTGTCGTTTTGGCTTACCATTGGAAATTATAAGTGACAATGGCACGCAGTTCGCGGACCAACACTTACAAGAATGGTTGTCTTCTATGGGCATCAAGCAGATATTTACCTCAGTCGCGCATCCGTAAGGTAATGGACAAGTCGAGCGTGCGAACAGAAGCATCGTTGAAGGAATAAAGGCCAGACTTGGCACAAAACGCACTGGTTGGGTGGACGAGCTTCCTCATGTCCTATGGGCTCATCGCACGTTGTCCAAGACAAGCAACGGAGAAACACCATTCAGCCTTACATACGGCACTGAGGCTGTTATACCTGCGGAAATGCACTGCGCTTCACCAAGGATTTTGTTGGCAAACAATCGGGTCAACGACACGGAGCTAAAAATAAACCTGGACCTGTTAGATGAGCGCAGAGATATGGCGGCTATCAAAGAAGCTAACTATAAGAGACAACTTGAGAAGTATTACAACTCAAAGGTTAAGGCAGAGGCCTTCCGCGTTGGAGATTATGTTTTCCGCAACAACGAAGCATCCAACGCAGAAAAGCCAGGCAAACTTGCGCCAAACTGGGAAGGACCATACAAGGTGCAAGAAGTTTTGGGGAAAGGCGCTTATGCTTTAGAGCGTTTGGATGGTACCCCAATACCGCGCACATGGAACGCTGCCCAGTTGCGCATTTGTTACATGTAAGACATTCTCTAGCAATGTAATAAACAGCCCATGGCTGATATCATTTCAATTTCAATAAAGAGAATTTTTGTTTCCATTCACATTTCTTTCAACTAAAGATTACGTACAATTTCATTCATAATCAAAAAAGGCAATTCCAAAAGCCATCAACAAGTTACAAAGCCATCCCTAGTGTTATGTTTATCCCACTGATCAAAGCAAAACAAAAAAGCAAAAGAAGTGGCAACACATAGGCCTAATCTATACATTACTGGTACCACCGGCTACCTAACCCTAGCCCCTATGCATGGTGGTCCATTAATTTGCATGTTCCCAACCAGTGGGGGTTCGACGAAGTCTAAGCTTTGGAGTCTTTGGTGCATCACCAAGCTTGCCCAACTTCCTCACCTTCACTGGGTTGGTGGAGGGACCTTGCTCTTTTTGCTGGCACGCTTGATCTTCTGTCAAAATCAGGTAACCACAATAAGTGGCAAGTTCATGCATAGCAGTTGGAGGTACCTTGATCACAGGGGGATGATTCGGCAACATCAACATCCCTTGGACTGCTTCAATTTCGTTTCTTGTAAATCGTAAAGGAGAAGCCATTGAGATGGTGAAGGAGAAGAAGGAAAAAATGATGAGCAAAATGTTAATCAGTCATTACCCTTTTATAGGCATGACAAGACACCCTATTAATTACCATTAATGGTTAATACTCGAGTATGGATGCCAACAGTCACATCAATCAGTGGAAGCGCCGTCAAACCTGTCAGATGACATCAGCAGGCTGACACAGGTGGCTCCCTTTTCAAAAGTGACGTCAGACAATAATTATGGCAAAAATCCAAGAGTCACAACACGCATGATTCAACAGAATTCTAAAAGGCAAAGGGCAACAAGCCATACAATTGTTCAACAAAAAATAGAAGAGTTTAAAACAACAAAAGACGACTAGCTACATTTACTTATAATCTATGAGATCTATATAGGCATCGTCTTCCACTCCTTCATTTAAAGCGCTGGAGCTTGCACCAACAGTGGATGACTCCCCTCCTCCCTGCGCAGCAGCCCTCCGCGCCTCCTCTTCTTTCCGCTCCTTCTCTTCCATCTCAGCTCCAAGGCGATCGGACTCCTCAAAGTACTCGCGCAGCTGACCAATGGGATCCTCAATCTTCAAACATTGATCTACCACATCAAACACATCAAATGTGAGGGTCTCAAACTCCTCCTGCGCAGCTATGGCTTCATTTTCATATGGCTTGCCAAAGTGCTCCCCATCCTCAAGCGCCAAGCCAGCAGCGTGGTGATGATAACCTTCAGTAAACCCTTGCTGCATACCACTGCGCATGGATGTGGCTCCAATCTTCGCCACAGCATCGCCAAATTTGGGCTCATTCCAGATGCGCTTGAAGACCTGCGGAATGCACAAACACAAGTTAACAATAACACACTTTAGTTAAGTATACAACAAACAACAAAGAGGATCTTACTCCTTGGAGACCATGCTGCATCATCCAGGTTAGTCGCTCGCGAGCGGCTAAGGAGGTTTGCACAGCGCCCTGAAGTTCATTTTGTGTTTGTTGAAGGCTGATCTCCAGTTGCACGTGCGACGAATCCAGCAAGGCATTCGTTTCTTCAAGTTGAGATTTTTGACCAGCAAGCCCCTTCATCTGCTCCTCTAACTCTGACATGCGCGTTGTAGCAGTCACTAGGGCTTCATGCTGATCCTTCAACTTACTCACAGTATCAGCCAGCTCAGCCTGCTTCTCGTCAAGAGCCTTTTGTTTTTCCTCAGCCTCAAGTACAACTCGGGCGAGTTCATTTTTCAAACTCTCAGAAGCTTTTCGACTGCGCTCAAGCTCCACGTTTGTGCGCTCGCAAGAGTCTTTCCAGTGCTTGGACGCCTCCACTCTCTCATTTTTTAACTTTTGAATTTCGCCTTCCGCAGCCCGCAGTTGACCCCTCAATTGGTCAACCTCCCCGCGAGAATTGGCGCGGAATCGTCGAAACTCTTCTTCTCTTTTTGTTTGAGCCTCTTCTGCACTCTTTAAGGCTTGCCAGGAGCGCTGAAACTCTTCTTCCCGCCGCATAAACGAACCATAGTTGCTGACACACAGGGCCAAGTTTAGGCTCATATCAGACAACAATGAGCGACGATCAACACCATCTTGATAATCTCGTTCACTAGGTGGCACAGCATAGGAGATAAACTCCTCTGCATCTAGTGGATTGGTCAAACGAGTTGTTTGCTTTATATCCCAGAGTGGCTGATACGGCCTACTTGGATCATAATCCGGGCGAGCCACTCTCCTTCCACTCCCACCTAGGTTTCTCGCACTCCGAGCCGCTCCTGTTGAGCTCTTTTTAGGAGTCGGAAACGATTGCAACACATTCGCAGATACCTTCTCCGCAGTGATCTCGGTGAGAGCAGGCTTGCTTGACTCAGGAGGTTGCTCCACATGCAAATCTTTCCCTTCAAGTGATGTGTCTGCAGACACCTTTGTAACATCAACATCTGACTGCAACGGCTCAAGCATGGGACGCTTCTCCGCGTTCTTACCAGCTTCCGGAGACAGCGTCAGATCTTCATCATGCGTAGACACTTGGGTCTCCAACGCAGACACGTTTGTCCCTTCCACATTCTCAACCACAGGCTCAAGAACTTTGTTAGCAGGCATAAGTGGTTTTTTCAGGGTCCCCTGCAGGGCAGGACCTTTACCTACAAGATAAAATCAACAGGGACGTTACTCTCTATTCTATACCAAATCGAAGAAAACAAGTAAAACCAAGAAACTTACCAGAAGTATGCTTGACAGATTTCACAAACAAGGGTTGTCGTCTAGGAGGAGGCTTGACAACCATCTTTCCATGAGTAGACATGGAACCTGTTTCTCCACCAGTAGTCAAGTCCGCATCCACAGTCGATGACGTGGCCTTTACAGTCTCCGTGACCGGCTTAGGAATTTGAACTTGTTTTTGGGCAAGGTCTTCCAGACGCTTGTGATACAACTCCGTAGACACCTCAACGGAGTCGTCAGTAGGCGTTGGCTCACGAGTACGACGTCGCTTGACTTCATCATCCGACTCCGTATCCTCATCATCATCTTTGGAAACGGTAGAGCTAGATGCTACCTTCTTTCCTTTCCGTGATTCCTTTCGCTGACGTTTGGGGCCAGTCCCTACGGTCACACAAAACAAGGAATAAGACAACATCACTGCTGTGGTTACTGTTATGAGACGTACCTGTACACGACATCTTTTTACGACCCGGGGAAGTCTCCCCCGGGTCAACCCCAGTTTTCTTCACAAGGTGGATTCCTGCGCCTGAAATAAAGGGCACGTTGGATCAGTGCATGCGCCATGCGGATTACAACGCACCCTTTAAGCGCAGGAACTTTCCACAGGACAAGAGGTTTCTTGAGACATGTTTGGATGAGTAAAGAACAAAGAAGGTTAAGCAAGGAAAAGAAAGGAATTTGAGAGGTCTGGAATGCAAAGAGTGGGTAAAGTGAAACTTGAAAATAATTTGAAATGATTATATAGGATGTGCAGTAACTGCCAATGACGTCAGCATTGGTAAAGGAAACGACTTTACACATGACGCGTGGCACTGGACAGCTATATAGGCGGCACACGCGCCGTACACGCGCTTAACACGCGCCTGACTCAGCCGTCTGCCATAACTGATGGGACGCTCGCTGACACAAGCGTAGCTTGTAACAGACGCTACTCACCATCCTTTGCTTACGCAGAAGACATCTGTCCTCCACCAGAGCAACACGCCACGCGGCCGCGGAGTATTAACGTCAAATATAATTACCGTTCTCCGCATTCCGTCATCCCAGAATTCCGCACCCTCAACGATACGCATGAAATTGCAGATAACCCAACACCAACATCCCAGTTTTCGCTACCAAGGAAAGGATGAGCTGTCATCCACGAACCACTATTATGAGTCCAGCATCCACCCTCTTCTCTCATATACTCAAGAAAAGGGTACACACTAGACTAGGGGGACTTGATGGGATTGGGTGCTCACCACTGCGCAGAGCATACCCAAACCCGGAACATAACCCGCGGAGTAACACCCCGCGCACAAGAGAAACTTCCCCAGCAAGCTAAGGAACAACGGCTCTCCTGCAATCACAGAGCGATGCTCGTGCGCGTAAGCGGTAAAAGCGGTAACCGTTCCATGTTTCCTTATTTGTAGCTATTCCATAACTACTTTACTAATATAATCTTCGGGTAGTGGAGACAACCCTAATCGGGCCTGGCCCATTACGATTAGGGTTTTGGGTAATGGTGGCATACGTCCACACCTATATAAGGGATCACATCCCTAATAGGAGGACACTTTTGGCTAACCCTAAGAGCTATCACACTTGATAGTATCCCCATTCACCCACGTTTTTGTTATAAACTGCTACCTTGTGTAGTCATCTCCCTACCCACTAAATCTTACTTGCAGGTTACTCCAATCCAGGAAGTGCTAGTGAAGGATCAATCCTGTGGTTGCATCTAGTCGATCATCCCCCTAAGGAGGTTAGACTACTTGTTTCTTCATTGGCGCCATCACTTACGGTCTTCTAATCTTTCAAACTAGTGCTAATGGATTCTGGAGCCGAACAACGTCATGATCCCATCACTGTCGATGAGGGAGTTCAAGTGAATCAAGATACTGGAGCACCAACAACGGTGACAAAGAATGTGCATCAGAAGCAGGCTGCTACAAACTTTCAACTATTTTCATCAAGAAGGCCGGCACCAACATCACAAAAGAAAACAGTTGAAGAGCCTGTGGATGATCCAGAGGAATGGCTGGCTCAAGAAAGTGCCAGAACAATCGCAGAATACCAAAAGAAATTAATAGCAAAGGCTCGGTTGGAATCGAGGAAAGCCCTGTCTTTCGATACTGAAGATGACTCTCAAGAGGGTGAACAACCTGCTGTTCGTCCTACAGCCAAACCCCGGCAGGCGGTACGTGGTGGAGAACGTGGTAAAAGTACTCACGTTCAGGACCACGTCAACCTGACTGGGAACCTGATGGCTATGAGTCTGAGAATGAGATCACTTCTGATCCCACTTATAAACCGAGAACAAAGTCTATAGCAAGTAATCAGACTAACCCAGATGACGATCTCAATAAGCCGTATCGTCCTAAGTCATTTGCAGAAACCGATAGTTACGTCCTTTAAAACTCGAGTCTTTTCTTGTGTACGAATCTCTATATGATTGTCACATCGTGAGTCCGATTACCGTTCGATCAACTTTATATCCTTTATCTGAGTCTGTTGCATGATCAGATATCTTATGGCCTTCCAGTTCCTCAATTCGGATGCCCAAAATTTCAAATGTACCGATTGTTATGTCCTTTAAAACTCGAGTCTTTTCTTGTGTACGAATCTCTATATGATTGTCGCATCGTGAGTCCGATTACCGTTCGATCAACTTCATATTCTTTATCTGAGTCTGTTGCATGATCAGATATCATATGGCGTTCCAGATCCTCAATTCGGATGCCCAAAACTTCAAATGTACCGATTGTTACGTCCTTTAAAACTCGAGTCTTTTCTTGTGTACAAATCTCTACGTCATTGTCGCATTGTTAGTCCGATTACTGTTCGATCAGCTTCATATCCTTTATCTGAGTCTGTTACATGATCAGATATCTTATGGCTTTCCCGTTCCTCAATTCGGATGCCCAAAACTTCAAATGCACCGATAGTTACGTCCTTTAAAACTCGAGTCTTTTCTTGCTTACGAATCTCTATATGATTGTCGCATCGTGAGTCCGATTACCGTTCGATCACATTCGTATCCTTTATCTGAGTCTGTTGCATGATCAAATATCTTATGGCCTTCCAGTTCCTCAATTCGGATGCCCAAAACTTCAAGTGTACCGATTATTACGTCCTTTAAAATTCGAGTCTTTCCTTGTGTACGAATCTCTATATGATTGTCGCATCGTGAGTTTGATTACTGTTCGATCACCTTCATATCCTTTATCTGAGTTTGTTGCATGATCAGATATCTTATGGCCTTCCAGTTCCTCAATTCGGATGCTCAAAACTTCAAATGTACCGGTAGTTACGTCCTTTAAAACTCGATTCTTTTCTTGTGTACGAATCTCTATATGATTATCGCAGTGTGAGTCTGATTACCGTTCGATCAGCTTCATATCCTTTATCTGAGTCTGTTGCATGATCAGATATCTTATGGCCTACCAGTTCCTCAATTCGGATGCCCAAAACTTCAAATGTACCGATTGTTACGTCTTTTAACACTCGAGTCTTTTCTTTTGTACGAATCTCTATGTTATTGTCCCATCATGAGTCTGATTGCCGTTTGATCAACTTAATATCATTAATCTGAGTCTGTTGCATGATCAGATATCTTATGGCTTTCCCGTTCCTCAATTCGGATGCCCGAAACTTCAAATGCACCGATAGTTACGTCCTTTAAAACTCGAGTCTTTTCTTGTGTACGAATCTGTATATGATGGTCACATCGTGAGTCCTATTACCGTTCGATCACCTTCATATCCTTTATCTGATTCTGTTGCATGATCAGATATCTTATGGCCTACCAGTTCCTCAATTCGGATGCCCAAAACTTCAAATGTACCGATTGTTACGTCCTTTAAAACTCGAGTCTTTTCTTTTGTACGAATCTCTATGTGATTGTCCCATCGTGAGTCCGATTGCCATTCGATCAACTTAATATCCTTTATCTGAGTCTGTTGCATGATCAGATATCTTATGGCTTTCCCGTTCCTCAATTCGGATGCCCGAAACTTTAAATGCACTGATAGTTACGTCCTTTAAAATCGAGTCTTTTCTTGTGTACGAATCTCTATATGATTGTCGCATCGTGAGTCCGATTACCGTTCGATCACCTTTATATCCTTTATCTGAGTCTGTTGCATGATCAGATATCTTATGGCCTACCAGTTCCTCAATTCGGATGCCCAAAACTTTAAATGTACCGATTGTTCCGTCCTTTAAAACTCGAGTCTATTCTTTTGTACGAATCTCTATGTGATTGTCCCATCGTGAGTCCGATTGCCATTCGATCAACTTAATATCCTTTATCTGAGTCTGTTGCATGATCAGATATCTTATGGCTTTCCCGTTCCTCAATTCGGATGCCCGAAACTTTAAATGCACTGATAGTTACGTCCTTTAAAATCGAGTCTTTTCTTGTGTACGAATCTCTATATGATTGTCGCATCGTGAGTCCGATTACCGTTCGATCACCTTTATATCCTTTATCTGAGTCTGTTGCATGATCAGATATCTTATGGCCTACCAGTTCCTCAATTCGGATGCCCAAAACTTTAAATGTACCGATTGTTCCGTCCTTTAAAACTCGAGTCTTTTCTTTTGTACGAATCTCTATGTGATTGTCCCATCGTGAGTCCGATTACCGTTCGATCAACGTCATATCCTTTATCTGAGTCTGTTGCATGATCAGATATCATATGGCGTTCCAGATCCTCAATTCGGATGCCCAAAACTTCAAATGTACCGATTGTTACGTCCTTTAAAACTCGAGTCTTTTCTTGTGTACAAATCTCTACGTCATTGTCGCATTGTTAGTCCGATTACTGTTCGATCAGCTTCATATCCTTTATCTGAGTCTGTTACATGATCAGATATCTTGTGGCTTTCCCGTTCCTCAATTCGGATGCCCAAAACTTCAAATGCACCGATAGTTACGTCCTTTAAAACTCGAGTCTTTTCTTGCTTACGAATCTCTATATGATTGTCGCATCGTGAGTCCGATTACCGTTCGATCACATTCGTATCCTTTATCTGAGTCTGTTGCATGATCAGATATCTTATGGCCTTCCAGTTCCTCAATTCGGATGCCCAAAACTTCAAGTGTACCGATTATTACGTCCTTTAAAATTCGAGTCTTTCCTTGTGTACGAATCTCTATATGATTATCGCAGTGTGAGTCCGATTACCGTTCGATCAGCTTCATATCCTTTATCTGAGTCTGTTGCATGATCAGATATCTTATGGCCTACCAGTTCCTCAATTCGGATGCCCAAAACTTCAAATGTACCGATTGTTACGTCTTTTAAAACTCGAGTCTTTTCTTTTGTACGAATCTCTATATGATTGTCGCATCGTGAGTCCGATTACCGTTCGATCACATTCGTATCCTTTATCTGAGTCTGTTGCATGATCAGATATCTTATGGCCTTCCAGTTCCTCAATTCGGATGCCCAAAACTTCAAGTGTACCGATTATTACGTCCTTTAAAATTCGAGTCTTTCCTTGTGTACGAATCTCTATATGATTATCGCAGTGTGAGTTCGATTACTGTTCGATCACCTTCATATCCTTTATCTGAGTTTGTTGCATGATCAGATATCTTATGGCCTTCCAGTTCCTCAATTCGGATGCCCAAAACTTCAAATGTACCGGTAGTTACGTCCTTTAAAACTCGATTCTTTTCTTGTGTACGAATCTCTATATGATTATCGCAGTGTGAGTCCGATTACCGTTCGACCAGCTTCATATCCTTTATCTGAGTCTGTTGCATGATCAGATATCTTATGGCCTACCAGTTCCTCAATTCGGATGCCCAAAACATCAAATGTACCGATTGTTACGTCTTTTAAAACTCGAGTCTTTTCTTATGTACGAATCTCTATGTTATTGTCCCATCATGAGTCTGATTGCCGTTCGATCAACTTAATATCATTAATCTGAGTCTGTTGCATGATCAGATATCTTATGGCTTTCCCGTTCCTCAATTCGGATGCCCGAAACTTCAAATGCACCGATAGTTACGTCCTTTAAAACTCGAGTCTTTTCTTGTGTACGAATCTCTATATGATTGTCGCATCGTGAGTTCGATTACTGTTCGATCACCTTCATATCCTTTATCTGAGTTTGTTGCATGATCAGATATCTTATGGCCTTCAAGTTCCTCAATTCGGATGCCCAAAACTTCAAATGTACCGGTAGTTACGTCCTTTAAAACTCGATTCTTTTCTTGTGTACGAATCTCTATATGATTATCGCAGTGTGAGTCCGATTACCGTTCGATCAGCTTCATATCCTTTATCTGAGTCTGTTGCATGATCAGATATCTTATGGCCTACCAGTTCCTCAATTCGGATGCCCAAAACTTCAAATGTACCGATTGTTACGTCTTTAAAAACTCGAGTCTTTTCTTTTGTACGAATCTCTATGTTATTGTCCCATCATGAGTCTGATTGCCGTTCGATCAACTTAATATCATTAATCTGAGTCTGTTGCATGATCAGATATCTTATGGCTTTCCCGTTCCTCAATTCGGATGCCCGAAACTTCAAATGCACCGATAGTTACGTCCTTTAAAACTCGAGTCTTTTCTTGTGTACGAATCTGTATATGATTGTCACATCGTGAGTCCTATTACCGTTCGATCACCTTCATATCCTTTATCTGATTCTGTTGCATGATCAGATATCTTATGGCCTACCAGTTCCTCAATTCGGATGCCCAAAACTTCAAATGTACCGATTGTTACGTCCTTTAAAACTCGAGTCTTTTCTTTTGTACGAATCTCTATGTGATTGTCCCATCGTGAGTCCGATTGCCATTCGATCAACTTAATATCCTTTATCTGAGTCTGTTGCATGATCAGATATCTTATGGCTTTCCCGTTCCTCAATTCGGATGCCCGAAACTTTAAATGCACTGATAGTTACGTCCTTTAAAATCGAGTCTTTTCTTGTGTACAAATCTCTATATGATTGTCGCATCGTGAGTCCGATTACCGTTCGATCACCTTTATATCCTTTATCTGAGTCTGTTGCATGATCAGATATCTTATGGCCTACCAGTTCCTCAATTCGGATGCCCAAAACTTTAAATGTACCGATTGTTCCGTCCTTTAAAACTCGAGTCTTTTCTTTTGTACGAATCTCTATGTGATTGTCCCATCGTGAGTCCGATTACCGTTCGATCAACGTCATATCCTTTATCTGAGTCTGTTGCATGATCAGATTTCTTATGGCGTTCCAGTACCTCAATTCGGATGCCCAAAACTTCAAATGCACTGATTGTTACGTCCTTTAAAACTCGAGTCTTTTCTTGTGTACGAATCTCTACATGATTGTCTTATCGTGAGTCCGATTACCGTTCGATAACCTTTATATCCTTTATCTGAGTCTGTTGCATGATCAGATATCTTATGGCCTACCAGTTCCTCAATTCGGATGCCCAAAACTTCAAATGTACCGATTGTTACGTCCTTTAAAACTGGAGTCTTTTCTTGTGTACAAATCTCTACGTCATTGTCACATTGTTAGTCTGATTACTGTTTGATCAGCTTCTTATCCTTTATCTGAGTCTGTTGCATGATCAGATATCTTTTGGCTTTCCCGTTACTCAATTCGGATGCCCGAAACTTCAAATGCATCGATAGTTACGTCCTTTAAAACTCGAGTCTTTTCTTGTGTACGAATCTCTATATGATTGTCACATCGTCAGTCCGATTACCGTTCGATCAACTTCATATCCTTTATCTGAGTATGTTGCATGATCAGATATCTTATGGCTTTCTAGTTCCTCAATTCGGATGCCCAAAACTTCAAATGTACCGATTGTTACGTCCTTTAAAACTCGAGTCTTTTCTTGTGTACAAATCTCTACGTCATTGTCGCATTGTTAGTCCGATTACTGTTCTATCAGCTTCATATCCTTTATCTGAGTCTGTTACATGATCAGATATCTTACGGCTTTCCCGTTCCTCAATTCGGATGCCCAAAACTTCAATTGCACCGATAGTTACGTCGTTTAAAACTCGAGTCTTTTCTTGCTTACGAATCTCTATATGATTGTCGCATCGTGAGTCCGATTACCGTTCGATCACATTCATATCCTTTATCTGAGTCTGTTGCATGATCAGATATCTTATGGCCTTCCAGTTCCTCAATTCGGATGCCCAAAACTTCAAGTGTACCGATTATTAGGTCCTTTAAAATTCGAGTCTTTTCTTGTGTACGAATCTCTATATGATTGTCGCATCGTCAGTTCGATTACTGTTCGATCACCTTCATATCCTTTATCTGAGTTTGTTGCATGATCAGATATCTTATGGCCTTCCAGTTCCTCAATTCGGATGCCCAAAACTTCAAATGTACCGGTAGTTACGTCCTTTAAAACTCGATTCTTTTCTTGTGTACGAATCTCTATATGATTGTCGCAGTGTGAGTCCGATTACCGTTCGATCAGCTTCATATCCTTTATCTGAGTCTGTTGCATGATCAGATATCTTATGGCCAACCAGTTCCTCAATTCGGATGCCCAAAACTTCAAATGTACTGATTGTTATGTCTTTTAAAACTCGAGTGTTTTATTTTGTACGAATCTCTATGTTATTGTCCCATCGTGAGTCTGATTGCCTTTCGATCAACTTAATATCATTTATCTGAGTCTGTTGCATGATCAGATATCTTATGGCTATCCGTTCCTCAATTCGGATGCCCGAAACTTCAAATGCACCGATAGTTACGTCCTTTAAAACTCGAGTCTTTTCTTGTGTACGAATCTCTATATGATTGTCACATCGTGAGTCCTATTACCATTCGATCACCTTCATATCCTTTATCTGATTCTGTTGCATGATCAGATATCTTATGGCCTACCAGTTCCTCAATTCGGATGCCCAAAACTTCAAATGTACCGATTGTTACGTCCTTTAAAACTCGAGTCTTTTCTTTTGTACGAATCTCTATGTGATTGTCCCTTCGTGAGTCCGATTGCCATTCGATCAACTTAAGATCCTTTATCTGTGTCTGTTGCATGATCAGATATCTTATGGCCTTCTCATTCCTCAATTCGGATGCCCGAAACTACAAATGCACCGATAGTTACGTCCTTTAAAACTCGAGTCTTTTGTTGTGTACGAATCTCTATGTGATTGTCGCATCGTGAGTCCTATTACCTTTCGATTAGCTTCATATCCTTTATCTGAGTCTGTTGCATGATCAGATATCTTATGGCTTTCCCGTTCTTCAATTCGGATGCCCGAAACTTCAAATGCACCGATAGTTACGTCCTTTAAAACTCGAGTCTTTTCTTGTGTACGAATCTCTATACGATTGTCGCATCGTGAGTCCGATTACCGTTCGATCACCTTCATATCCTTTATCTGAGTTTGTTGCATGATCAGATATCTTATGGCCTTTCAGTTCCTCAATTCGGATGCCCAGAACTTCAAATGTACCGATAGTTACATCCTTTAAAACTCGATTCTTTTCTTGTGTACAAATCTCTATATGATTGTCGCATTGTGAGTCCGATTACCGTCCGATCACCTTCATATCCTTTATCTGAGTCTGATGCATGATCAGATATCTTATGGCCTACCAGGTCCTCAATTCGGATGCCCAAAACTTCAAATGTACCGATTGTTACGTCCTTTAAAACTCGAGTCTTTTCTTGTGTACGAATCTCTACGTCATTGTCGCATTGTTAGTCCGATTACCGTTCGATCAACTTCATACCCTTTATCTGAGTCTGTTGCATGATCAGATATCTTATGGCTTTCCCGTTCCTCAATTCGGATGCCCGAAACTTCAAATGCACCGATAGTTACGTCCTTTAAAACTCGAGTCTTTTCTTGTGTACGAATCTCTATATGATTGTCACATCGTGAGTCCGATTATCGTTCGTTCACCTTCATATCCTTTATCTGATTCTGTTGCATGATCAGATATCTTATGGCCTACCAGTTCCTCAATTCGGATGCCCAAAACTTTAAATGTACCGATTGTTACGTCCTTAAAAACTCGAGTCTTTTCTTTAGTACGAATCTCTATGTGATTGTCCCATCGTGAGTCCGATTGCCATTCGATCAACTTAATATCCTTTATCTGAGTCTGTTGCATGATCAGATATCTTATGGCCTTCTCATTCCTCAATTCGGATGCCCGAAACTTCAAATGCACCGATAGTTACGTCCTTTAAAACTCGAGTCTTTTGTTGTGTACGAATCTCTATGTGATTGTCGCATCGTGAGTCCGATTACCTTTCGATCAGCTTCATATCCTTTATCTGAGTCTGTTGCATGATCAGATATCTTATGGCTTTCCCGTTCCTCAATTCGGATGCCCGAAACTTCAAATGCACCGATAGTTACGTTCTTTAAAACTCGAGTCCTTTCTTGTGTACAAATCTCTATGTCATTGTCGCATTGTTAGTCCAATTACCGTTCAATCAGCTTCATATCCTTTATCTGAGTCTGTTGCATGATCAGATATCTTATGGCTTTCCCGTTCCTCAATTCGGATGCCCGAAAGTTCAAATGCACCGATAGTTACGTCCTTTAAAACTCGAGTCTTTTCTTATGTACGAATCTCTATATGATTGTCGCATTGTGAGTCTGATTACCATCCGGTCACCTTCATATCCTCTATCTGAGTCTGTTGCATGATCAGATATCTTATGGCCTTCCAGTTCCTCAATTCGGATACCCAAAACTTCAAATGTACCGATTGTTACGTCCTTTAAAACTAGAGTCTTTTCTTGTGTACAAATCTCTACGTCATTGTCGCATTGTTAGTCCGATTAACATTCGATCAACTTCATACCCTTTATCTGTGTCTGTTGCATGATCAGATATCTTATGGCTTTCCCGTTCCTCAATTCGGATGCCCGAAACTTCAAATGCACCGATAGTTACGTCCTTTAAAACTCGAGTCTTTTCTTATGTACGAATCTCTATATGATTGTCGCATCGTGAGTCCGATTACCGTTCGATCACCTTCATATCCTCTATCTGAGTCTGTTGCATGATCAGATATCTTATGGCCTTCCAGTTCCTCAATTCGGATGCCCAAAACTTCAAATGTACCGATTGTTACGTCCTTTAAAACTTGAGTCTTTTCTTGTGTACAAATCTCTACGTCATTGTCGCATTGTTAGTCCGATTACCGATCGATCAGCTTCATATCCTTTATCTGAGTATGTTGCTTGATCAGATATCTTATGGCTTTCCCGTTCCTCAATTCGGATGCCCGAAACTTCAAATGCACCGATAGTTACGTTCTTTAAAACTCGAGTCTTTTCTTGTGTACAAATCTCTATGTCATTGTCGCATTGTTAGTCCAATTACCGTTCAATCATCTTCATATCCTTTATCTGAGTCTGTTGCATGATCAGATATCTTATGGCTTTCCCGTTCCTCAATTCGGATGCCCGAAACTTCAAATGCACCGATAGTTACGTCCTTTAAAACTCGAGTCTTTTCTTATGTACGAATCTCTATATGATTGTCGCATTGTGAGTCTGATTACCATCCGGTCACATTCATATCCTCTATCTGAGTCTGTTGCATGATCAGATATCTTATGGCCTTCCAGTTCCTCAATTCGGATACCCAAAACTTCAAATGTACCGATTGTTACGTCCTTTAAAACTCGAGTCTTTTCTTGTGCACAAATCTCTACGTCATTGTCGCATTGTTAGTCCGATTAACATTCGATCAACTTCATACCCTTTTTCTGTGTCTGTTGCATGATCAGATATCTTATGGCTTTCCCGTTCCTCAATTCGGATGCCCGAAACTTCAAATGCACCGATAGTTACGTCCTTTAAAACTCGAGTCTTTTCTTATGTACCAATCTCTATATGATTCTCGCATCGTGAGTCCGATTACCGTTCGATCACCTTCATATCCTCTATCTGAGTCTGTTGCATGATCAGATATCTTATGGCCTTTCAGTTCCTCAATTCGGATGCCCAAAACTTCAAATGTACCGATAGTTACATCCTTTAAAACTCGATTCTTGTGTACAAATCTCTATATGATTGTCGCATTGTTAGTCCGATTACCGTTCGATCAGCTTCATATCCTTTATCTGAGTCTGTTGCATGATCAGATATCTTATGGCTTTCCCGTTCCTCAATTCGGATGCCCGAAACTTCAAATGCACCGATAGTTACGTCCTATAAAACTCGAGTCTTTTCTTGTGTACGAATCTCTATATGATTGTCGCATCGTGAGTCCGATTACCGTCCGATCACCTTCATATCCTTTATCTGAGTCTGATGAATGATCAGATATCTTATGGCCTACCATGTCCTCAATTCGGATGCCCAAAACTTCAAATGTACCGATTGTTACGTCCTTTAAAACTCGAGTCTTTTCTTGTGTAAGAATCTCTACGTCATTGTCGCATTGTTAGTCCGATTACCGTTCGATCAACTTCATACCCTTTATCTGAGTCTGTTGCATGATCAGATATCTTATGGCTTTCCCGTTCCTCAATTCGGATGCCCGAAACTTCAAATGCACCGATAGTTACGTCCTTTAAAACTCGAGTCTTTTCTTGTGTACGAATCTCTATATGATTGTCACATCGTGAGTCCGATTACCGTTCGTTCACCTTCATATCCTTTATCTGATTCTGTTGCATGATCAGATATCTTATGGCCTACCAGTTCCTCAATTCGGATGCCCAAAACTTTAAATGTACCGATTGTTACGTCCTTAAAAACTCGAGTCTTTTCTTTTGTACGAATCTCTAAGTGATTGTCCCATCGTGAGTCCGATTGCCATTCGATCAACTTAATATCCTTTATCTGAGTCTGTTGCATGATCAGATATCTTATGGCCTTCTCATTCCTCAATTCGGATGCCCGAAACTTCAAATGCACCGATAGTTACGTCCTATAAAACTCGAGTCTTTTGTTGTGTAAGAATCTCTATGTGATTGTCGCATCATGAGTCCGATTACCTTTCGATCAGCTTCATATCCTTTATCTGAGTCTGTTGCATGATCAGATATCTTATGGCTTTCCCGTTCCTCAATTCGGATGCCCGAAACTTCAAATGCACCGATAGTTACGTTCTTTAAAACTCGAGTCTTTTCTTGTGTACAAATCTCTATGTCATTGTCGCATTGTTAGTCCAATTACCGTTCAATCAGCTTCATATCCTTTATCTGAGTCTGTTGCATGATCAGATATCTTATGGCTTTCCCGTTCCTCAATTCGGATGCCCGAAAGTTCAAATGCACCGATAGTTACGTCCTTTAAAACTCGAGTCTTTTCTTATGTACGAATCTCTATATGATTGTCGCATCGTGAGTCCGATTACCGTTCGATCACCTTCATATCCTCTATCTGAGTCTGTTGCATGATCAGATATCTTATGGCCTTCTCATTCCTCAATTCGGATGCCCGAAACTACAAATGCACCGATAGTTACGTCCTTTAAAACTCGAGTCTTTTGTTGTGTACGAATCTCTATGTGATTGTCGCATCGTGAGTCCTATTACCTTTCGATTAGCTTCATATCCTTTATCTGAGTCTGTTGCATGATCAGATATCTTATGGCTTTCCCGTTCTTCAATTCGGATGCCCGAAACTTCAAATGCACCGATAGTTACGTCCTTTAAAACTCGAGTCTTTTCTTGTGTACGAATCTCTATACGATTGTCGCATCGTGAGTCCGATTACCGTTCGATCACCTTCATATCCTTTATCTGAGTTTGTTGCATGATCAGATATCTTATGGCCTTTCAGTTCCTCAATTCGGATGCCCAAAACTTCAAATGTACCGATAGTTACATCCTTTAAAACTCGATTCTTTTCTTGTGTACAAATCTCTATATGATTGTCGCATTGTTAGTCCGATTACCGTTCGATCAGCTTCATATCCTTTATCTGAGTCTGTTGCATGATCAGATATCTTATGGCTTTCCCGTTCCTCAATTCGGATGCCCGAAACTTCAAATGCACCGATAGTTACTTTCTTTAAAACTCGAGTCTTTTCTTATGTACAAATCTCTATGTCATTGTCGCATTGTTAGTCCAATTACCGTTCGATCAGCTTCATATCCTTTATCTGAGTCTGTTGCATGATCAGATATCTTATGGCTTTCCCGTTCCTCAATTCGGATGCCCGAAACTTCGAATACACCGATAGTTAAGTCCTTTAAAACTCGAGTCTTTTCTTATGTACGAATCTCTATATGATTGTCGCATCGTGAGTCCGATTACCGTTCGATCACCTTCATATTCTCTATCTAAGTCTGTTGCATGATCATTTATTTTATGGCCTTCCAGTTCCTCAATTAGGATGCCAAAAACTTAAAATGTACCGATTGTTACGTCCTTTAAAACTCGAGTCTTTTCTTGTGTACGAATCTCTATATGATTGTCGCATCGTGAGTCCGATTACCGTTTGATCACCATCTGAGTCTGTTGCATGATTAGATATCTTATGGTCTTCGAGTTCCTCAATTCGGATGCCCAGAACTTCAAATGTACCGATTGTTACGTCCTTTAAAACTCGAGTCTTTTCTTGTGTACAAATTCTAAGTCATTGTCGCATTGTTAGTCCGATTACCGATCGATCAGCTTCATATCCTTTATCTGAGTCTGTTGCATGATCAGATATCTTATGGCTTTCCCGTTCCTCAATTCGGATGCCCGAAACTTCAAATGCACCGATAGTTACGTTCTTTAAAACTTGAGTCTTTTCTTGTGTACAAATCTCTATGTCATTGTCGCATTGTTAGTCCAATTACCATTCGATCAGCTTCATATCCTTTATCTGAGTCTGTTGCATGATCAGATATCTTATGGCTTTCCCGTTCCTCAATTCGGATGCCCGAAACTTCAAATGCACCGATAGTTACGTCCTTTAAAACTCGAGTCTTTTCTTATGTACGAATCTCTATATGATTGTCGCATTGTGAGTCTGATTACCGTCCGGTCACCTTCATATCCTCTATCTGAGTCTGTTGCATGATCAGATATCTTATGGCCTTCCAGTTCCTCAATTCGGATACCCAAAACTTCAAATGTACCGATTGTTACGTCCTTTAAAACTCGAGTCTTTTCTTGTGTACAAATCTCTACGTCATTGTCGCATTGTTAGTCCGATTACCATTCGATCAACTTCATACCCTTTATCTGTGTCTGTTACATGATCAGATATCTTATGGCTTTCCCGTTCCTCAATTCGGATGCCCGAAACTTCAAATGCACCGATAGTTACGTCCTTTAAAACTCGAGTCTTTTCTTATGTACGAATCTCTATATGATTGTCGCATCGTGAGTCCGATTACCGTTCGATCACCTTCATATCCTCTATCTGAGTCTGTTGCATGATCAGATATCTTATGGCCTTCCAGTTCCTCAATTCGGATGCCCAAAACTTCAAATGTACCGATTGTTACGTCCTTTAAAACTCGAGTCTTTTCTTGTGTACAAATCTCTACGTCATTGTCGCATTGTTAGTCTGATTACCATTCGATCAGCTTCATACCCTTTATCTGAGTCTGTTGCATGATCAGATATCTTATAGCTTTCCCGTTCCTCAATTCGGATGCCCGAAACTTCAAATGCACCGATAGTTACGTCCTTTAAAACTCGAGTCTTTTCTTATGTACGAATCTCTATATGATTGTCGCATCGTGAGTCTGATTACCGTTCGATCACCTTCATATTCTCTATCTGAGTCTGTTGCACGATCATTTATCTTATGGCATTCCAGTTCCTCAATTAGGATGCCCAAAACTTCAAATGTACCAATTGTTACGTCCTTTAAAACTCGAGTCTTTTCTTGTGTACAAATCTCTTCGTCATTGTCGCATTGTTAGTCCGATTACCATTCGATCAACTTCATACCCTTTATTTGTGTCTGTTGCATGATCAGATATCTTATGGCTTTCCCGTTCCTCAATTCGGATGCCCGAAACTTCAAATGCACCGATAGTTACGTCCTTTAAATCTCGAGTCTTTTCTTATGTACGAATCTCTATATGATTGTCGGATCGTGAGTCCGATTACCGTTCGATCACGTTCATATCCTCTATCTGAGTCTGTTGCATGATCAGATATCTTATGGCCTTCCAGTTCCTTAATTCGGATGCCCAAAACTTCAAATGTACCGATTGTTACGTCCTTTAAAACTCGAGTCTTTTCTTGTGTATGAATCTCTATATGATTGTCTCATCGTGAGTCCGATTACCGTTCGATCACCTTCGTATCCTTTATCTGAGTCTGTTGCATGATCAGATATCTTATGGCCTTCGAGTTCCTCAATTCGGATGCCCAAAACTTCAAATGTACCGATTGTTACGTCCTTTAAAACTCGAGTCTTTTCTTGTGTACAAATCTCTACGTCATTGTCGCATTGTTAGTCCGATTACCGTTCGATCAGCTTCATATCCTTTATCTGAGTCTGTTGCATGATCAGATATCTTATGGCTTTCCCGTTCCTCAATTCGGATGCCCGAAACTTCGAATACACCGATAGTTAAGTCCTTTAAAACTCGAGTCTTTTCTTATGTACGAATCTCTATATGATTGTCGCATCGTGAGTCCGATTACCGTTCGATCACCTTCATATTCTCTATCTAAGTCTGTTGCATGATCATTTATTTTATGGCCTTCCAGTTCCTCAATTAGGATGCCAAAAACTTAAAATGTACCGATTGTTACGTCCTTTAAAACTCGAGTCTTTTCTTGTGTACGAATCTCTATATGATTGTCGCATCGTGAGTCCGATTACCGTTTGATCACCATCTGAGTCTGTTGCATGATTAGATATCTTATGGTCTTCGAGTTCTTCAATTCGGATGCCCAGAACTTCAAATGTACCGATTGTTACGTCCTTTAAAACTCGAGTCTTTTCTTGTGTACAAATTCTAAGTCATTGTCGCATTGTTAGTCCGATTACCGATCGATCAGCTTCATATCCTTTATCTGAGTCTGTTGCATGATCAGATATCTTATGGCTTTCCCGTTCCTCAATTCGGATGCCCGAAACTTCAAATGCACCGATAGTTACGTTCTTTAAAACTTGAGTCTTTTCTTGTGTACAAATCTCTATGTCATTGTCGCATTGTTAGTCCAATTACCATTCGATCAGCTTCATATCCTTTATCTGAGTCTGTTGCATGATCAGATATCTTATGGCTTTCCCGTTCCTCAATTCGGATGCCCGAAACTTCAAATGCACCGATAGTTACGTCCTTTAAAACTCGAGTCTTTTCTTATGTACGAATCTCTATATGATTGTCGCATTGTGAGTCTGATTACCGTCCGGTCACCTTCATATCCTCTATCTGAGTCTGTTGCATGATCAGATATCTTATGGCCTTCCAGTTCCTCAATTCGGATACCCAAAACTTCAAATGTACCGATTGTTACGTCCTTTAAAACTCGAGTCTTTTCTTGTGTACAAATCTCTACGTCATTGTCGCATTGTTAGTCCGATTACCATTCGATCAACTTCATACCCTTTATCTGTGTCTGTTACATGATCAGATATCTTATGGCTTTCCCGTTCCTCAATTCGGATGCCCGAAACTTCAAATGCACCGATAGTTACGTCCTTTAAAACTCGAGTCTTTTCTTATGTACGAATCTCTATATGATTGTCGCATCGTGAGTCCGATTACCGTTCGATCACCTTCATATCCTCTATCTGAGTCTGTTGCATGATCAGATATCTTATGGCCTTCCAGTTCCTCAATTCGGATGCCCAAAACTTCAAATGTACCGATTGTTACGTCCTTTAAAACTCGAGTCTTTTCTTGTGTACAAATCTCTACGTCATTGTCGCATTGTTAGTCTGATTACCATTCGATCAGCTTCATACCCTTTATCTGAGTCTGTTGCATGATCAGATATCTTATAGCTTTCCCGTTCCTCAATTCGGATGCCCGAAACTTCAAATGCACCGATAGTTACGTCCTTTAAAACTCGAGTCTTTTCTTATGTACGAATCTCTATATGATTGTCGCATCGTGAGTCTGATTACCGTTCGATCACCTTCATATTCTCTATCTGAGTCTGTTGCACGATCATTTATCTTATGGCATTCCAGTTCCTCAATTAGGATGCCCAAAACTTCAAATGTACCAATTGTTACGTCCTTTAAAACTCGAGTCTTTTCTTGTGTACAAATCTCTTCGTCATTGTCGCATTGTTAGTCCGATTACCATTCGATCAACTTCATACCCTTTATTTGTGTCTGTTGCATGATCAGATATCTTATGGCTTTCCCGTTCCTCAATTCGGATGCCCGAAACTTCAAATGCACCGATAGTTACGTCCTTTAAATCTCGAGTCTTTTCTTATGTACGAATCTCTATATGATTGTCGGATCGTGAGTCCGATTACCGTTCGATCACGTTCATATCCTCTATCTGAGTCTGTTGCATGATCAGATATCTTATGGCCTTCCAGTTCCTCAATTCGGATGCCCAAAACTTCAAATGTACCGATTGTTACGTCCTTTAAAACTCGAGTCTTTTCTTGTGTATGAATCTCTATATGATTGTCTCATCGTGAGTCCGATTACCGTTCGATCACCTTCGTATCCTTTATCTGAGTCTGTTGCATGATCAGATATCTTATGGCCTTCGAGTTCCTCAATTCGGATGCCCAAAACTTCAAATGTACCGATTGTTACGTCCTTTAAAACTCGAGTCTTTTCTTGTGTACAAATCTCTACGTCATTGTCGCATTGTTAGTCCGATTACCGTTCGATCAGCTTCATATCCTTTATCTGAGTCTGTTGCATGATCAGATATCTTATGGCTTTCCCGTTCCTCAATTCGGATGCCCGAAACTTCAAGTGCACCGATAGTTACGTCCTTTAAAACTCGGGTCTTTTCTTATGTACGAATCTCTATATGATTGTCGCATCGTGAGTCCGATTACCGTTCGATCACCTTCATATTCTCTATCTAAGTCTGTTGCATGATCATTTATTTTATGGCCTTCCAGTTCCTCAATTAGGATGCCAAAAACTTAAAATGTACCGATTGTTACGTCCTTTAAAACTCGAGTCTTTTCTTGTGTACGAATCTCTATATGATTGTCGCATCGTGAGTCCGATTACCGTTTGATCACCATCTGAGTCTGTTGCATGATTAGATATCTTATGGTCTTCGAGTTCCTCAATTCGGATGCCCAGAACTTCAAATGTACCGATTGTTACGTCCTTTAAAACTCGAGTCTTTTCTTGTGTACAAATTCTAAGTCATTGTCGCATTGTTAGTCCGATTACCGATCGATCAGCTTCATATCCTTTATCTGAGTCTGTTGCATGATCAGATATCTTATGGCTTTCCCGTTCCTCAATTCGGATGCCCGAAACTTCAAATGCACCGATAGTTACGTTCTTTAAAACTTGAGTCTTTTCTTGTGTACAAATCTCTATGTCATTGTCGCATTGTTAGTCCAATTACCATTCGATCAGCTTCATATCCTTTATCTGAGTCTGTTGCATGATCAGATATCTTATGGCTTTCCCGTTCCTCAATTCGGATGCCCGAAACTTCAAATGCACCGATAGTTACGTCCTTTAAAACTCGAGTCTTTTCTTATGTACGAATCTCTATATGATTGTCGCATTGTGAGTCTGATTACCATCCGGTCACCTTCATATCCTCTATCTGAGTCTGTTGCATGATCAGATATCTTATGGCCTTCCAGTTCCTCAATTCGGATACCCAAAACTTCAAATGTACCGATTGTTACGTCCTTTAAAACTCGAGTCTTTTCTTGTGTACAAATCTCTACGTCATTGTCGCATTGTTAGTCCGATTACCATTCGATCAACTTCATACCCTTTATCTGTGTCTGTTACATGATCAGATATCTTATGGCTTTCCCGTTCCTCAATTCGGATGCCCGAAACTTCAAATGCACCGATAGTTACGTCCTTTAAAACTCTAGTCTTTTCTTATGTACGAATCTCTATATGATTGTCGCATCGTGAGTCCGATTACCGTTCGATCACCTTCATATCCTCTATCTGAGTCTGTTGCATGATCAGATATCTTATGGCCTTCCAGTTCCTCAATTCGGATGCCCAAAACTTCAAATGTACCGATTGTTACGTCCTTTAAAACTCGAGTCTTTTCTTGTGTACAAATCTCTACGTCATTGTCGCATTGTTAGTCTGATTACCATTCGATCAGCTTCATACCCTTTATCTGAGTCTGTTGCATGATCAGATATCTTATAGCTTTCCCGTTCCTCAATTCGGATGCCCGAAACTTCAAATGCACCGATAGTTACGTCCTTTAAAACTCGAGTCTTTTCTTATGTACGAATCTCTATATGATTGTCGCATCGTGAGTCTGATTACCGTTCGATCACCTTCATATTCTCTATCTGAGTCTGTTGCACGATCATTTATCTTATGGCATTCCAGTTCCTCAATTAGGATGCCCAAAACTTCAAATGTACCAATTGTTACGTCCTTTAAAACTCGAGTCTTTTCTTGTGTACAAATCTCTTCGTCATTGTCGCATTGTTAGTCCGATTACCATTCGATCAACTTCATACCCTTTATTTGTGTCTGTTGCATGATCAGATATCTTATGGCTTTCCCGTTCCTCAATTCGGATGCCCGAAACTTCAAATGCACCGATAGTTACGTCCTTTAAATCTCGAGTCTTTTCTTATGTACGAATCTCTATATGATTGTCGGATCGTGAGTCCGATTACCGTTCGATCACGTTCATATCCTCTATCTGAGTCTGTTGCATGATCAGATATCTTATGGCCTTCCAGTTCCTCAATTCGGATGCCCAAAACTTCAAATGTACCGATTGTTACGTCCTTTAAAACTCGAGTCTTTTCTTGTGTATGAATCTCTATATGATTGTCTCATCGTGAGTCCGATTACCGTTCGATCACCTTCGTATCCTTTATCTGAGTCTGTTGCATGATCAGATATCTTATGGCCTTCGAGTTCCTCAATTCGGATGCCCAAAACTTCAAATGTACCGATTGTTACGTCCTTTAAAACTCGAGTCTTTTCTTGTGTACAAATCTCTACGTCATTGTCGCATTGTTAGTCCGATTACCGTTCGATCAGCTTCATATCCTTTATCTGAGTCTGTTGCATGATCAGATATCTTATGGCTTTCCCGTTCCTCAATTCGGATGCCCGAAACTTCAAATGCACCGATAGTTACGTCCTTTAAAACTCGGGTCTTTTCTTGTGTACAAATCTCTATGTCATTGTCGCATTGTTAGTCCATTTACCGTTCGAACAGCTTCATATCCTTTATCTGAGTCTGTTGCATGATCAGATATCTTATGGCTTTCCCGTTCCTCAATTCGGATGCCCGAAACTTCAAATGCACTGATAGTTACGTCCTTTAAAACACGAGTCTTTTCTTGTGTATGAATCTCTATATGATTGTGGCATCATGAGTCCGATTACCGTTCGATCAACTTCATATCCTTTATCTGAGTCTGTTGCATGATCAGATATCTTATGGCCTTCCAGTTCCTCAATTCGGATGCCCAAAACTTCAAATGTACCGATTGTTACGTCCTTTAAAACTCGAGTCTTTTCTTGTGTACGAATCTCTATATGATTGTCGCATCGTGAGTCCGATTAACGTTCGCTCACCTTCGTATCCTTTATCTGAGTCTGTTGCATGATCAGATATCTGCCCAATAAACCTGAAGAGAAGACAGCACAGATTTAATAAGTTGCAGCCTTCCAGCAAAAGATAATGCCTTGTTCTTCCAGTCCTCAACCCTTTTCCTCACTTTATCAACTAGCACTTTGCAGTCCTTGTATATAATCTCTTAGATAAGAGGGGAACTCGAAGGTACCTCACAGGAAGAGAACCCTCCTTAAATGGCAACAGATTCTTCAACCTCACCTTAATCCTATCAGTAACATTCCCAAAAAACATAGTACTCTTACCTAAATTAGGAACCAGCCCAGAAACCGAACTAAACTCCTCCAGAACAGCTTTGACAATCCCAATGGATGCTGAATTAGCATAAGCAAACACTAGCAAATCATCTGCAAAACACACATGAGTTAAATTAAGGCCCTCACAACCCCAGTGATATTTAAACTGCCCACTTTCAGCAATTTTCCTATAAAAAATGAGCTTAAAGACCTGCATCACAATGGTAAACAGATAGGGAGACATAGGGTCACCCTGTCTCAAACCCCTTTTCCCCCTGAAAATAACCAATCATCTCCCCATTGACATTGATAGAATAGGCTGCAGATCTTAAACAGGTCATAATCCAAGCAATCATACAAGGGTGAAATCCAAAGTTCACCAAGCAGGTTTCTAAAAAATCATGGTTAACAGTATCATAAGCCTTTTGAAGATCTATCTTCAAAGCAACTCTAGGAGCCCTCACTTTCAAATGATAGTGCCTTAATAACTCCTGAGACAACAGAATGTTATCACTAATTTGCCTCCCTGGGATAAAAGCACTTTGACAATCATTGACAATCAGATCCAAAGACCCCTAAATCCTTTCACATATGATTTTGGAGATAACTTTATATAAAACATTGCAACAAGCAATGGGCCTATAATCAGTCACACTCCTAGCATTGGCACACTTAGGAACCAAAGAAATAATAGTAGCATTAACTTCTTTAAGGAGCTTCCCATTATAAAAGAACTCTTTAATAGCACTACACACCTCATCCCCTATCACAGACCAAGAAGATTTAAAAAACTTAGAAGAGAACCCATCAGGCCCAGGATCCTTATCCACATCAATAGCGAACAGAGCTGTCTTAATCTCATCATCAGAAACCTCCCTCACCATAAGATCAGCCACATCCCTAGGCAATTTAGAAGAAAAAAGACCAGCAGGATCCCTAATCTGATCAACCCTATTGTTACTTCCCATAAAGCCGTCAAAGTGTCTAACAAAAGCAGCCCCCACATCCTGTCCTTCAAAGAAGGCCCCCTCCTTGTCAAGCACAGAATTTATCCTTCCCCTACTCAATCTACCCTTAATGACCTTGTGAAAGTAAGCTGTATTCTGATTACTAGCTTTAAGCCAGTCCACCTTAGCCCTTTGCTTTAGAAAGGATTCCTCATCCAAAGCAGCCTGTTTAAGAGCATTCACAAGAATCACCTCCTCCTCCCTAATAGCAGGATTAAGAGGATCATCCACTACAGCACACTGAACTTTCCCCAATTCTTCAGAGATCTTTTTAACCTTCTCTGTGAGATCACCCTGCAACCTCCCTAACTTCCTAAGAGGCTTTTTAAGACTTTTTAATTTGGAAACCACAGAAAACATGGCACAACCCTGCACATTCTTCTTCCAACAAGATTCAACAGTAGGCAAAAACTGGGGTTTACCCACCAGGTGGTTCATAAACTTAAAGGGTCTAGGCTTCCAAGAAGTCAGCCCCTTAAGAGTCAACAAAGCAGGAGCATGGTCTGAATGATAGAAAGGGAGAAAAGAAGCCACAAAACCTTTAAAAAACATTCATAAAAGACAGATTACTCATCATTCTATCCAACTTCTTTAGCAGCCCAGAAGTCTTACCAGGACATTTATTCCAGGTAAACTTCAAACCAGAAGAAGGAATATCCTCAACTTTAATATTTTGGCAGCATTCCCAGAGATCCAACATAGCACTATTCATATCAGAAGAACCCATGGACCTTTCAGAAGGGTCCATAATAGCATTAAAATCCCCCTGAATCAGCCAAGGTTCATCATGCAAAGAGGCTGCAAAAAGCTGCAAATCATGCCATAACACCTTTCTCTGAACCTTATTAACTGACCCATAAACAAAGGAGCAGAAAAAAGAAGGGGAACCATCAAGAGGTTTGACCAAACAATGGATAACCTGGGAAGTCATTTCCACAACCATAACATCCACCAAATTAGGTTTCCAAGCTACAATAATTCTCACCCAACTGGGACAATAGACATTATTAGAAATCCATTGCCAGTTATTCAACACCCTGCCACAAACCTTATTAAGATTCTGACTCTTCACATGAGTCTCCAGTAAACCACATAAACCAATATCCTTATCACTCAATAAGTTCAAGACCTGATTTTGATTAGCAAGCTTCATAAGACCTCTCACATTCCAGGACAGAATATTCAGATTTTGACCCATCATTAATAACCAGAATTAGCAATAGAAGAGGACAATACACGACCCTCCTCTGAATGACCACACTCATGAAGCTTCATAAATTCAGCAGTCTCATCACCTTCTGAGGACACCTCATTATTCTCATTCTCTAAAATAACATCCTCCACCCCATCATAATCCAATCCAGCAGCAAAATCATATTTAAAACACATTTTAATAAAAAATTGTGTCTGCTCAAGATCCCAAACCAGACCCCAAATTAGTGACTGTTCTGGCCTTCACCTTAGCTGGAGATGCATCAGACCCCAAATCAGCAGAAGAATTAACTTCCATAAGATCCTTAACTTCCAAAAGATCAAACCTATTCTTAACTTCCAACCCAGCTGCTTCCTGAAATTGCTTCTTACCCTTATCAGCCTTCCTCTCCTTCTGCTGATTCTGAACTTTACCACTTCTAACATTACCCCTTACCTCCAAAGCACCAGACTTCTTGCTCCCTGAAGTAGAAGCACCCTCAGTACCAACCTTCTTCTTTTCATGTTCCAATTCATACTCAATAACTGCCTGTTTAGTTTTAAAAGCTTTAATTCATTCCTGCAATTTAATCTCCTTATTAGTACCCTTATCCCCCATATTTCTTTGCCTAAGAGCTCCTCCCCCCAAAAGCCCCATTACCACTTCTAGGCTGATTTTGGAATTTATTATTATTCCTGGCAGCCAAACTCTTGTTCCATACAGTTTCAAAACCCTCCTCATCAATATTCCTATTAATAGGACCATCCTGCACCCCAACCTTCATATCATCAATCTCGTTCTGCCTAGCCTCTTTCTCTTTTTTAGTCAACACTCTGACAATACAATCTTCAAAAGAGTGCCCAAACACCTTGCAGTGAGAACAATTAATAGGAACCTTCTGGAACTCAATAACAATCTCAGCAATCCTATCCTCCTTACCCTCTTCTTTTGGATAAAAAGCTCTCACAACCTCAGGCCTACTATCACCAGCAGCAATCTCAACTAGAATTCTAGCAAAACCTGCCTGCACATCATTGTTCAAACATTTATCGACAGTTATATTATCAAATGTACCGATTGTTACGTCCTTTAGAACTTGAGTCTTTTCTTGTCTACAAATCTCTACGTTATTGTTGCATCTTTTGTTTGATTACCATTCGATCAGCTTCATATCCATTATCTGAGTCTGTTGCAAGGTAATATATCTTATGGCCTTCTCATTCGTCCATTCAGATGCCTGAAATTTCAAATGTACCGATAGTTACGACCTTTAAAAGTCGGGTCTTTTCTTGTGTGCGAATCTCTATATGATTGTTGCATCGTGAGTCCGATAACCGTTCGATAAGCTTCACATCCTTTATCTGAGTCTGTTGCATGATCAGATATCTTATAGCCTTCCCTTTCCTCAATTCGTATGCCCAAAACTTCAAATGTACCGAATGTTACGTCCTTTAAAACTCGAGTGTTTTCTTGTGTACAAATCTCTACGTCATTGTCGCATCGTGGGTCCGATTACGGTCCGGTCACCTTCATATCCTTTATCTGAGTCTGTTGCATGATCAGATATCTTATGGCCTTCCCGTTCCTCCATTTGGCCTGAAACTTCAAATGTACCGATAGTTACGTCGTTTAAAACTCGAGTCTTTTCTTGTGTACGAATCTCTATGTGATTGTCGCATCGTGAGTCCGATTACCATTCGATCAACTTCATATCCTTTATCTGAGTCTGTTACATGATCGTATATCTTATGGCCTTCCCGTTCCTCCATTCGGGTGCCCAAAACTTCAAATGTACAGATAGTTACGTCCTTTAAAACTCGAGTCTTTTCTTGTGTGCGAATCTCTATGTGATTGTCGCAACGTGAGTTTGATAACCGTTTGATCAGCTTCATATCCTTTATCTGAGTCTGTTGCATGATCGGATATCTTATGGCCTTCCCGTCCTCCATTCGGGTGCCCAAAATTTCAAATGTACCGATAGTTACGTCTTTTAAAACTCGAGCCTTTTCTTGTGTGCGAATCGCTATGTGATTGTCGCATCATGAGTTCGACAACCGTTCGATCAGCTTCATAACCTTTATCTGAGTCTGTTGCATGATCAGATATCTTATGGCCTTCCCGTTCCTCCATTCGGGTGCCCAAAACTTCAAATGTACCGATAGTTATGTCCTTTAAAACTCGAGTCTTTTCATGTGTGCGAATCTCTATGTGATTGTCGCATCATGAGTTCGACAACCGTTCGATCAGCTTTATATCCTTTATCTGAGTCAGTTGCATGATCAGATATCTTATGGCCTTCCCGTTCCACCATTCGGGTGCCCAAAACTTCAAATGTACAGATAGTTACGTCCTTTAAAACTCGAGCCTTTTCTTGTGTGCGAATCGCTATGTGATTGTCTCATCGTGAGTTCGGGAACCGTTCAATCAGCTTCATATCCTTTATCTGAGTCTGTTGCATGATCAGATATCTTATGGCCTTCCCGTTCCTCCATTCGCGTGCCCAAAACTTCAAATGTACCGATAGTTACGTCCTTTAAAACTCGAGTCTATTCTTGTGTGCGAATCACTATGTGATTGTCGCATCGTGAGTTCGAAAACCGTTCGAACAGCTTCATATCCTTTATCTGAGTTTCTTGCATGATCAGATATCTTCTGGACTTCCCGTTCCTCCATTCGGGTGTCCAAAACTTCAAATGTACCGATAGTTACGTCCTTTAAAACTCGAGTCTTTTGTTGTGTACAAATCTCTACATCATTGTCGCATCGTTAGTCCGATTACCGTTCGACCAGCTTCGTATCCTTTATCTGAGTCTGTTGCATGATCAGTTATCTTATGGCCTTCCCGTTCCTCCATTCGGTGCCCAAAACTTCAAATGTACCGATATTTACGTCCTTTAAAACTCGAGTGTTTTCTTGTGTGCGAATCTCTATGTGATTGTCGCATTGTGAGTTCGACAACCGTTCGATCAGCTTTATATCCTTTATCTGAGTCTGTTGCATGATCAGATATCTTATGGCCGGATGCCCAAAACTTAAAAAGTACCGATTGTTACGTCCTTTAGAACTCGAGTCTTTTCTTGTGTACAAATCTCTACGTCATTGTTGCATCTTTAGTCTGATTACCATTCGATCAGCTTCATATCCATTATCTGAGTCTGTTGCAAGGTAATATATCTTATGGCCTTCTCATTCGTCCATTCGGATGCCTGAAACTTCAAATGTACCGATAGTTACGACCTTTAAAAGTCGAGCCTTTTCTTGTGTGCGAATCTCTATATGATTGTAGCATCGTGAGTCCGATAACCGTTCGATGAGCGTCACATCCTTTATCTGAGTCTGTTGCATGATCAGATATCTTATAGCCTTCCCTTTCCTCAATTCGTATGCCCAAAACTTCGAATGTACCGAATGTTACGTCCTTTAAAACTCGAGTGTTTTTTTGTGTACAAATCTCTACGTAATTGTCGCATCGTGGGTCCGATTACTGTCGGGTTACATTCATATCCTTTATCTGAGTCTCTTGCATGATCAGATATCTTATGGCCTTCCCGTTCCTCCATTTGGGTGCCTGAAACTTCAAATGTACCGATAGTTACGTCGTTTAAAACTCGAGTCTTTTCTTGTGTACGAATATCTATGTGATTGTCGCATCGTGAGTTCGGTAACCGTTCGATCAGCTTCATATCCTTTATCTGAGTCTGTTGCATGATCGGATATCTTATGGCCATCCCGTTCCTCCATTTGGTTGCCTGAAACTTCAAATGTACTGACAGTTACGTCGTTTAAAACTCGAGTCTTTTCTTTTGTACGAATCTCAATGTGATTGTCGCATCGTGAGTCCGATTACCGTTCGATCAACTTCATATCCTTTATCTGAGTCTTTTGCATGATCGGATATCTTATAGCCTTCCCGTTCCTCCATTCGGGTGCCCAAAACTTCAAATGTACAGATAGTTACGTCCTTTAAAACTCGAGTTCTTTCTTGTGTGCGAATCTCTATGTGATTGTCGCATCGTGAGTTCGATAACCGTTCGATCAGCTTCATATCCTTTATCTGAGTCTGTTGCATGATCGGATATCTTATGGCCATCCCGTTCCTCCATTTGGTTGCCTGAAACTTCAAATGTACCGATAGTTACGTCGTTTAAAACTCGAGTCTTTTTTTGTGTACGAATCTCTATGTGATTGTCGCATCGTGAGTTCGATAACCGTTCGATCAGCTTCATATCCTTTATCTGAGTCTGTTGCATGATCAGATATCTTATGGCCTTCCCGTTCCTCCATTCGGGTGCCCAAAACTTCAAATATACCGATAGTTACGTCCTTTAAAACTCGAGTGTTTTCTTGTGTGCGAATCTCTATGTGATTGTCGCATTGTGAGTTCGACAACCGTTCGATCAGCTTTATATCCTTTATCTGAGTCTGTTGCATGATCAGATATCTTATGGCCGGATGCCCAAAACTTCAAAAGTACCGATTGTTACGTCCTTTAGAACTCGAGTCTTTTTTTGTGTACAAATCTCTACGTCATTGTTGCATCTTTAGTCTGATTACCATTCGATCAGCTTCATATCCATTATCTGAGTCTGTTGCAAGGTAATATATCTTATGGCCTTCTCATTCGTCCATTCGGATGCCTGAAACTTCAAATATACCGATAGTTACGACCTTTAAAAGTCCAGTCTTTTCTTGTGTGCGAATCTCTATATGATTGTTGCATCGTGAGTCCGATAACCGTTCGATGAGCGTCACATCCTTTATCTGAGTCTGTTGCATGATCAGATATCTTATAGCCTTCCCTTTCCTCAATTCGTATGCCCAAAACTTCGAATGTACCGAATGTTACATCCTTTAAAACTCGAGTGTTTTTTTGTGTACAAATCTCTACGTAATTGTCGCATCGTGGGTCCGATTACTGTCGGGTTACCTTCACATCCTTTATCTGAGTCTGTTGCATGATCAGATATCTTATGGCATTCCCGTTCCTCCATTTGGGTGCCTGAAACTTCTAATGTACCGATAGTTACGTCGTTTAAAACTCGAGTCTTTTCTTGTGTACGAATCTCTTTGTGATTGTCGAATCGTGAGTCCGATTACCGTTCGATCAACTTCATATCCTTTATCTGAGTCTTTTGCATGATCGGATATCTTATGGCCTTCCCGTTCCTCCATTCGGGTGCCCAAAACATCAAATGTACCGATAGTTACGTCCTTTAAAACTCGAGTCTTTTCTTGTGTGCGAATCTCTATGTGATTGTCGAATCGTGAGTTCGATAACCGTTTGTCAGCTTCATATCCTTTATCTGAGTCTGTTGCATGATCAGATATCTTATTGCCTTCCCGTTCCTCCATTCGGGTGCCCAAAACTTCAAATGTACCGATAGTTACGTCCTTTAAAACTCGAGTCTTTTCTTGTGTGCGAATCTCTATGTGATTGTCGCATCGTGAGTTCCACAATCGTTCGATCAGCTTCATATCCTTTATCTGAGTTTGTTGCATGATCAGATATCTTATGGCCTTCCCGTTCCTCCATTCGGGTGCCCAAAACTTCAAATGTACCGATAGTTACGTCCTTTAAAACTCGTGTCTTTTCTTGCGTGCGAATCGCTATGTTATTGTCGGATCGTGAGTTCGACAACCGTTTGATCAGCTTCATATCCTTTATCTGAGTCTTTTGCATGATCAGATATCTTATGGCCTTCCCGTTCCTCCATTCGGGTGCCCAAAACTTCAAATGTACCGATAGTTACGTCCTTTAAAACTCGAGTCTTTTCTTGTGTGCGAATCACTATGTGATTGTCGCATCGTGAGTTCGACAACCGTTCGAACAGCTTCATATCCTTTTTTTTTTTGATAAAAGGAGGCGGCACTCCTGGTAAATTTTATTAATGACAAAAAAATATACACACCTAAGAGATTGGCATCCCGGGACATACCCCAAGGACCAAACCCAATCTCGATGCCATGGTCTAACAATGGGACTATCCAAACGTCCCGACCATAAGCTCAACTATACAATCAAACAAGTCAAAAAACCAAAAAAAACTACTAGACCAAAGCCACACACGGCTTATGGTCAAAGTCTCAAACCAAACAAACATACTAACTAATACAATCCAAACTAAGAAAATAAACATCAAAAGACAATACATCAAGACCCAATACAGCAGCAGCACATCAGCAACTCTTCTGTCTTCATGACTTGATCCTCTCAAGCTACCAAAACAGCTGCACAATCCATCAGCACCATTCCATTCTCTGCTCTGCACAACTTCATTATCCAGCTGTAAAAAGCCATCTTTTAAGTTATTAAATCCTTCAGCACCAGCATACCTGTAATCCCACAACATATCATTCCTTAGCTGCCAAAAACCATCAGTAACATAATGAACAGCCCATAGATCTTTCAGCCCTCTATTAGCATCAAAAAGCACCACAAAAACCACCTGCACTACATCACCACCTGGGTCAAAAGGAACACAACCTATAGCCTTTTGACCCATCCTCAAAACATACCACATCTCAAATATCATCAGAACTAATAACATTATTACTAGTATTCTGAACCTTTACATTCCAAGCAGCAATAGCCAAATCATCAATTTGACTACTATTAAACTCAATACCAGCTAACTTCCAAGAAACACTGCCCAAAATAGCTTTATAAACCATATCAGCAGATCTCTTTTTACCACCAAATATTCTATTATTTCTCTCCTGCCAAATAGTATAAACAGCAGCAGCTAACACAAGCTTTTTAATAGTACCCCATGCCTTATTATTATTCCTCATCCTTTCAACATAAATAACAATCCTCTCCCATTCATCAGGAAATTTCTCCATTCTGGCTAAAACCTTCAGCTTCCACCAGATACTTTTTGAAAAATTACACTTGAAAAAGAGATGATCATGACTATCAGGTCCACTACCACATAGGCTACATTTGAACTGCTGGTTCTTGTTCCAAGCTAACAATCTATCCTGAGTAGGCAGCTTACCTTTCACAGCTAGCCATAAGATAAAAGTTTGTCTTGGTATATTATTTTTTAACCAAACAAACTTATGCCATTTAACCACCTCAGCCTTCCTAATCAGCTCATCATAAACAACCCTAGAGCAGAAAGGCATAAATCCACCCCCTTCCTTCAACCACCCAAACCTATCCTTAACATTTTCCCTTAAAAGTGGCAAGGTATCAGCAAATAACCAAGCATATTTAGACCTCCACTCATCAGGGACATTCCACCCATCTTTACTCAAAATACCAGCTACCTTCATTCTCATATCAAACCCAGCAGCCTTTATATCTCTCCTATCAATCAAATTAACCAATGGACCTCTAACATGCCACTTATCAAACCATGCATTAGCAAGACACCCATCCCCAAGAGTAACAATACATTTATCTCTAAACATACCTCTACAAGCCAATAATTGTTTTCAAGTCCATGAATCTGAGTTGGTCTCCCCTACTTCCCATAGACTACACCCCTTCAATTTATAAGTATGAATCCATGCCACCCACAAAGACTCTTTATTATTAAGGATATTCCAAACATGTTTAGCCATCAAAGCAATATTTCTCTCTTTTAAATTAACAATCCCCAAGCCACCCTGACACTTTTTAAGACACAATTCCTCCCATCCCACTTTAGCACTACCCTGCTTAAACTCCCCTTGACACCATAAGAATCCCATACACAATCTTATAACATCATAAGTAACATTTTCACGGAGAATGAATAAAGATGACCAGTAAACTGTGATAGAAGCAAGTACAGATTTTAACAGCTGCACTCTCCCAGCATAAGACAGGTACTGATTCTTCCAATCAGAGATGCGTTTCTTTATTTTATCAATCAACACCCCACAATCCTTCTGATACAATCTCTTAGAAGAAAGAGGTATGCCCAAATACTTTAAAGGAAGGCTACCCTTCCTGAAAGGAAGAATACCTAATATATCTCTCTGAATGTCAGCATCCACATTTCCAAATATAACTTCACTCTTATTCATATTAGGCCTTAGACCAGAACAACCTCCAAATTCTTCCAACACCTCTTTCACAACCTGAATAGACTCACCATTGGCACTACAAAAGATAAAAAGATCGTCAGCAAAACACAAATGTGTAAGTTTTAACTCCTCACATTTCCAATGATATTGAAATTCAGCAGCTTCTCTAATCCTTCTTATCATCATGAGATTGAGAACTTCCACGACTAAAGTGAACAGGTAAGGGGATATAGGATCCCCTTGCCTGAGCCCTTTCTCCCCTCTAAAATACCCATACAATTGTCCATTAAAATTTATAGAGTAGGATACAGTAGTAAGACACATCATGACCCAATTGATAAACTTTTCAGGAAAACCAAACTGCACCAGACAAGTCTTCAAAAAGGAATGGTCTACAGAATCATAGGCTTTTTGCAAATCCACTTTCAAAGCAACTCTCGGATAACCCCTCTTCCAATCATACCCTTTTACCAATTCTTGAGCCAAAAGTATGTTATCACTGATAAGCCTTCCAGGCACAAAAGCACTCTGAGCCTTATCAACTAACCCCTCAACACCTTCATAAGCCTGTTACATATTACTTTGCTGATGCATTTATAAATTACATTACAGCAAGCAATAGGCCTAAACTCATTCACCACATTAGGACTAGCCACTTTGGGTACCAAAAAAATGGTTGTTGCATTAATTTGTTTTAAAATTTTACCAGTCACAAAAAATTCCTGAACAGCTTTACTAACTTCCTCACCCACAACACTCCAAGAAGCCTTAAAGAATTTGGCTGAATAACCATCAGGTCCAGGGGCTTTCTCATCACTGATCTGAAACATAGCAGTTCTAACTTCCTCAACTGAAACAGTTTTCACTAACTCAACAGCTTCATGACTTTTCACTTTATTAACAAACAAATCCTCCATATCCCTGATACCCTCAACTATATCCTTTTGACCCATCATAGACATAAAGTACTTGACAAAAGCATTACCAATATTTTTACCCTCATAAACATTGCCCTCAACATCATTAATCTGAGAAACTTTACCCCTCTTCTGTCTTTGCTTCACAGATTGAAAAAAAATACCTATTATTCTGATCTCCTACTGTTAACCAGTGGACTTTAGCCTTCTGTTTGAGCATAGATTCTTCATCCCTCAAAGCATCATTGTAAGCATCAAGATAAACAGCCTCTTCCTGCCTCAAACTTTCATTTCCAGGATCCAGACACACATCATACTGAATTCTTTCCAACTCAATCTTCAAACTCTCAACTTTTTTATGCAAATTACCCTGCTGAAAATTTAACTTTCTCAGTGGTCTTTTTAACAGCTTCAGCTTAGAGACCACCTCAAACATTTTACACCCCTCAATCTTCCTATCCCAACCCTTACTTACCAAAGGCAAAAATTCTTTCTTATCAGTCAAATAGTTCCAGAATTTAAATGGCATATGCTCAACATCCTGACCTCCAGTGCAAGACACAACAATAGGTGAATGATCAGAAGTGTAATAAGGAAGAAATTTTGCCCCCATATTAGCAAACACCTCCTCAAACTTCACATTAACCATAGCCCTATCAAGCTTCTCCATAATCCCATCACTCTTAACAGGCTTCTGGTTCCAGGTAAAGTGCAGACCTGAGCTAGGCAAATCAGAAACTTTCAGCTCAGCAGCACACTCTTGAAGTTCCACCATACCATATAAAGAAGAAGCAACATCACAATTCTTTTCCCCCGGGTCCATAATAGCATTAAAATCACCCATTATTAACCAGGGGTTATCCCTAATTAACTGAGAGTGACAGATAAGATTAGACCACAAAACTCTTCTCCCTACCACATTAGTAACCCCATATAAGAATGAATAGAAAAATTTCTCCTCACCCCCCACAGGGCATACCACACAGTGGATAACTTGTTCATCAGTATACATAATAACCACATCTATAACTCTAGCATCCCACCCAACCACAATTCTCACCCAACTAGAACAACTACCAACATTAGAAGTCCACTCCCACTGCCACATAACATTTTTACAAACAGCCTCAATATTATGTGAACTAACTCTAGTTTCCACCAACCCAACCAAACAAATAAATCTTATTCTCCCTAATTAATCTAGAAATCTGCTTTTGTCTAGAGTAATTAGTCATTCCTCTGACATTCCACATCATGGAATTAATCTTCATTGATAAACTTTTCAGCTCCCAAAGAGTTCTTCATTCCAGAAGTACTCTCCCCATTACCCTTATCAGTCCCATCACAGACCATATCAACCATATTATCATTATTCCCACCATTACTAGCCTCAACTATCTTAGCAAACATTAATTTATCCCATTGTTCAAAAAACACCTTAACCTGCCCAATGTTCCATTTTTTCATGACCTCATTTGAAGGGCACTTCTTATTCAACACATAGTGAGAAACCTCATTGAATTGCATGTCATTCATCTTAAAGTACCCAGACTTAATATTAACTTTAGTTTCCATCTTATTTTCCACCCCAGAATTCACACCACCCTTCACATCAACAACAGTCTCTGTCTCATTCCCCCTTGAACTCCCAACCCCAGAATCCTTCTTAACACTCACACTGCCCATATCCTCACCTTACCCTTACCCTTATCAATACCCTCTTCCAATTCCTCTCTAAGCACCTCAAAAGTATTCTGCAAATTAATATTCCCCTCACCAGAATTCTTAACTTGACTGTTTTTAGTTACCCATTGTTTCACAACATTGTTTCTCTTATCCCTATTCTGCCCATTACCTCTACCTCCATTACCATATCCCCTATTACCCTGCCCCTTAACATCATTGCCCCTACCAGAAGCAGCATTCTGGTTACCAAATCTATTACTTCCAGAACTAGACCCATTCCCTCCATTGATCCTTCCAGAGTTAGAAGGACCAGCACCATTACTATTATTATTATTAATAATTTTATTATTTCTTCCCACTGTAACAAATCCATCATTATTAATACATGAAACAGGGAATTCAGCCTCACTAGCCTTATATAACTCCTTCAACAATTGCTGAGTCTTCAAAGATACATCCTCCTCAGACAATTCTCTTACCTTACATGATTCAAAATCATGTCGAAAAACTTTGCATGCAGAACACTTCTTGACTTTAACATGATATTCCACCTTTACCTCCTTGATAAAAGCTGGTTTATCACCCTCAGCAGGATAATAAGCTTTAACAAAATCAGGCAAGGTTTTCTCAGCACTAATTTCAACCAAAACCCTTGCAAACCCTGCTCTCCCCTCATTTTTATTGCATCTAAGAGCAGTAACCTTATCAGGCATTAAAGGATTCCCATCCATACTTAACATACTACATATACTTTCTCTATTCCAAAGTTCCATAGGCATGTTGGGAATGGTAACCCAAATGGGAATAGTAGCAGGTTCAACTTTGTCCACATTAATCCCTACCTCTCATCTTTTAACACAAAGAGGTATATCATTAATAACCCAAGGACCCTTACTAATAGCATTCAACATACCAGTTTCAGACTTAAACTTAAAGAAATACACCCCTGCCCCATTGGAAGATACATCAGCTAACCCAAAACTCTTCCACATTCTGAACAGATGATATCTAACCATTCCCATAGGAAGATTCTGCCCCACAAAATAACCATATAGATAAGAACTGTAAGCAGACTTTGCTTCAGCCAATTTCTCCGGATTAATCACAGCCACAACTTCTCCATTCTCCAACACCTTTGGAGGATAATAAGCCATTTTAGTTTCCAAAACACAATTAGATTTCTCTTTTGCTATATCAGCAAAAGACAAAACCCCCTTCTTCTTTTCAGCACCCTTATCAGTAGAGTTAGAAGCAGAAAAAACCACATTATCTTTAATAGAAACAGTATCCATAATAGACTTGGGCATAGGCTTCATATTTCTAATAGAAACAATATCATCCTCAGACAACTTCTTAGGACCCATTTCAGCAGATTTCTTCAGAATAGGCTTCTTCATAGAAGGAGTCTTCAAAATACCCCTCCAAGGAATCCTCACTTGATTCACAGCCTCCTGCACTTTCTCAGCTTCTACAGTCCCCTCAACCTCCTTAGCTTCCTCCTCTTTTTTCTTTTTCTCAGCCTTTATTCTAGCAATCTCTTTCAAACGAAGTTCACTCTTACCTCCAAGAAGCACTTCCCCCTCCTTATCAATAAAAATCCCTCCCCCCACACCAGGTTTATACTCAAAAACTTGAGTTTCAGCAGATAACTTCAGCTTTAACTCACTATCCCTATCCTTGTTAGCATGAGAGTTCTTGTTTCCCACCACAACCTTCACAGGAGCTATACTCTTATTACCAACTTCCACTGCATTTAACAACTCCTGAGAAGTAAAAGTATCAGGGAGAACATCTTCAGAATTAGCAAGACCCTCTTCAGCAAGTGCCTTCACATACAAACCATCCCCCCCACATAACTTTCCTGCTCTTGATTTTGACTCCCTCATTTCTCACCGACCTCTTTTTCCTCTTGTCCATCCAAACCAATTTAGCACCCATTCCCACATCCAACACATTCAACGAAAAATCAACCTGAGGGAACTTAACACCTCTACCTCCCTCCCTCATTTCCACATCCTCAGTACCATCCCTACTAACCTCAGAACATCCATACCCCTTCCTACTGAGAAAATTTGCAATAACTTCCATGATAATTCCATACCTACCAGCCAACTTCTCATGAAATTGCAAACCCCTCCCAGCAACCTCCAATTCAACCAGTCGATTCACAGAATCCAGTTTACCCATCCCCACTAATTTCAATAAATCCAAAGTCTTAGAACACAAACGTTCCTTCCAGTTATCACCAAACAAAACCCTCAACAAGCAAGCAACATCCACACTAATAATAAGAGAATCAGTTTTACCTGAAAGTATACGGTTCAAAACAACATGCTCATCATCCCCTTTAGTAACTCCTTCAGCAGCAGAAGACTTCTTCATAGATCCCAAACACTGAACATCAACCATCTGAACATTTGATAAATCAGGAGGAATGGCCGGCGGTGGATCCGGCACCGGAACCCTAGGACCAGGTTCCATAGGACTCGTGCACTGTGAAGATTCCAGTATCTACAAAGGTACTGGAACAGTGAAACACGAAACAGAAAAGAAACGAGAGGAGAATTAGGGTTAGAGAATGGCCAGAAAAGAGAAACGAAGAAGAAATCACTGATATCGCCAAAATCGCCCAATATCAGAGAGAAACCCTGCTTCATATCCTTTATCTAAGTCTATTGCATGATCAGATATCTTATGGCCTTCCCGTTCCTCCATTCGGGTGTCCAAAACTTCAAATATACCGATAGTTACGTCCTTTAAAACTTGAGTCTTTTCTTGTGCACAAATCTCTACATCATTGTCGCATCGTTTGTCCGATTACCGTTCGACCAGCTTCGTATCCTTTATCTGAGTCTGTTGCATGATCAGATATCTTATGGCCTTCCCGTTCCTCTATTCGGTGCCCAAACTTCAAATGTACTGATATTTATGTCCTTTAAAACTCGAGTGTTTTCTTGTGTGCGAATCTCTATGTGATTGTCGCATTGTGAGTTCGACAACCGTTCGATCAGCTTCATATCCTTTATCTGAGTCTGTTGCATGATCAGATATCTTATGGCCTTCCCGTTCCTCCATTCGGGTGCCCAAAACTTCAAATGTACTGATAGTTACGTCCTTTAATACTCGAGTCTTTTCTTATGTGCGAATCTCTTTGTGATTGTCGCATCGTGAGTTCGACAACCGTTCGATCAACTTCATATCCTTTATCTGAGTCTGTTGTATGATCAGATATCTTGTGGCCTTCCCGTTCCTTCATCCGGGTGCCCGAAACTTCAAATGTACTGATAGTTACGTCCTTTAAAACTTGAGTCTTTTCTTGTGTACGAATCTCTATGTGATTGTCGCATCGTGTGTCCAATTATCGTTCAGTCAGCTTCGTATCATTTATCTGAGTCTGTTGCATGATCAGATATCTTATGGCGAAACTTCAAATGCACCTATAGTTACGTCTTTTAAAACTCGAGTCGTTTCTTGTGTACGAATCTCTATGTCATTGTCGCATCGTGAGTCCGATTACCGTCCTATCGTATCCTTTATCTGAGTTTGTTGCATGAACAGGTATCTTATGGCCTTCTTGTTCTTCAATTCGGATGCCCAAAACTTCAAATGTACCGATTGTTACGTCCTTTAGAACTCGAGTCTTTTCTTGTGTACAAATCTCTACGTCATTGTTGCATCTTTAGTCTGATTACCATTCGATCAGCTTCATATCCATTATCCGAGTCTGTTGCAAGGTAAGATATCTTATGGCCATCTCATTCGTCCATTCGGATGCCTGAAACTTCAAATGTACCGATAGTTACGACCTTTAAAAGTCGAGTCTTTTCTTGTTTGCGAATCCCTATATGATTGTTGCATCGTGAGTCCGATAACCGTTCGATGAGCTTCATATCCTTTATCTGAGTCTGTTGCATGATCAGATATCTTATGGCCTTCCCTTTTCTCCATTCGGGTGCCCAAAACTTCAAATGTTCTGATAGTTACGTCCTTTAAAACTAGAGTCTTTTCTTGTGTACGAATCTCTATGTCATTGTCGCATCGTGGGTCCGATTGCCGTCCGGTAGCCTTCGTTTCCTTTATCCGAGTCTGTTGCATGATCTGATATCTTATGGCCTTTCCGTTCCTCAATTCGGGTGCCCGAAACTTTAAATGTACCGATAGTTACGTCCTTTAAAACTCGATTCTTTTCTTGTGTACGAATCTATATGTGTTTGTCACATCGTGAGTCCGATTATCGTCCAGTCAGCTTCGTATCCTTTATCTGAGTCTGTTGCATGATCAGATATCTTATGGCCTTCCCGTTTTTCAATTCGGATGCCCAAAACTTCAAATGTACCGATTGTTACGTCCTTTAGAACTCGAGTCTGTTCTTTGTACAAATCTCTACGTCATTGTTGCATCTTTAGTCTGATTACCATTCGATCAACTTCATATCCATTATCTGATTCTGTTGCAAGGTAAGATATCTTATGGCGTTCTCATTCGTCCATTCGGATGCCTGAAACTACAAATGTACCGATAGTTACGACCTTTAAAAGTCGAGTCTTTTCTTGTCTGCGAATCTCTATATGATTGTTGCATCGTGAGTCCGATAACCGTTCGATGAGCTTCATATCCTTTATCTGAGTCTGTTGCATGATCAGATATCTTATGGCCTTCCCTTTCCTCAATTCGTATGCCTAAAACTTCAAATGTACCGATTGTTTTTTTTTTTAGAAAAGGGGAATAACCCCGGCAAACATTTATTGATTTAAAAAATTACAAAAAAGGAACTAACCCGAGCCCGGGACATAAACCCAAAGGCCAAAAAAGTTAGCCCGAAAAATAAACAAAAACATAAACTAAACGGGCCAGCCTAAACAAAAAACTAAGCCCAAAATCTGAAAATATTATAAGCCCAACAAAGGCTTTCCAAATACACCCGGAACAGAGCCCAGACTTCTTCCATCCAGATCCTGAGCCCAACAGTTTCCTGCTTCCCTCCCTTCTTCCACAGCCCAATAATATCACTCTTTAAAATCTTAAATAAACCACAACCCATCAGACTCCTTGATTCTTGAAGCCCATCAAAGACCACAACCAAGCCCACATTCCTGAAATTCTCAATCACACACATCCGGTTTTTCAATATTCGAAACCCAGCAGCAACACATTGCCCAAAACCACTCCTATACCTTTGATTCCCCCTTAGCCTTAACAACTCCAACCTCTTTTGCCAAATCATTCCCAAAGCCTGAGTATTTAAGAATATCTTCACACAACAAACCCAAGTTCTAGCATCTAACCTTATCCAACTCACTAACCTATAACCAGACAAAAGGATAACTCCTTCCAAACAGTTTACAAGAATTCTAATATCCACTATAAAAGCTTCAACTAGATGCAAATAATTAAGGCTATTATAAGCAAACAAAAGGAATACAATCAATTCATGGTCTTTTAAAACCTCCATCAATGCAATGGCACCACTAAGCAAATGCATCCTTTTAATATTCTTGCAAAACCAGTTTATGGCATTTAGAATTCCAGCCTTAATAGGAACTATCAAAGCCAGAAGCAGCTGCAAAAAAGCTGCAACTAACCAGGCCAATCTGTACTCATAATCTTTAAAAACCTCCACCAGAAAAATGGCATTATTAAGCACAGAAGGCCTGCTAGTTTCCAAATAATGCCACAGTTCATCAAAAAGGAACACCTTCCTAAAAAACCACCCCTGCCCTTGTTGTAAGTAATCCTGAAGTTGTTCATACCTTTTCCAGCCCATTATACCAAATATCCTCAGTAACTCATAATCCTCATAGCTCATCCTCCCTCCAACACCTTCAGCAATAGACTTAGATAAACTGTTTATATCACCTCTACCCATGAAAGACCTTCCCATCCTACAGACCAGCAATAACTGCAAGCCTAACTTATAGAACCTATTCACCCATTCCCATTCAAAGACCATAAAGCTAAAAACAACCAGCACATTCCCCTGAATCAACTTCATCCATAATACACAGATATTCCTCATTACTAATTTGTATATAATGACTAAACTACCCTTATATCCCCTGCTGCATATGCTATACCACAGCTGCCACCAGACATATTCAAAACTAATCTTTGCGCAACTGTTTGTTCCAGCCATATTCTCAGCCATACAACTTGACAAAAGAACAACCCAACCCATAATGACCCATCCCAGACTAATCCCAAATGGGAAAGACTCAACAGACTCAAAGACCAAAAGACAAGAAAAAAGGCTTTGAAAGATTACCAAAAAGAATAAGAGGGTTCCCATACTGTTGGATAGTGCTAGAAATAAAAAATACAAAGAGAATAATGTCCTATAGCCAACAGTACAGTCCAGCCTTATAACTCCCTTGTTTAAACTCCCCATGAGTCTCAAAATTCCTAACCACCAATCATCAAACGCTGACCTGTGCCAGAGTGTCAATAATGGACCAAAATCTCTGCACAGGATAAAGACCCATAATTGTTTAAAGGACCCACCCCCTTCTCCCAGGAAAGAAAACAAACAGACTAAACCAGAACAAGAAGGAAAGAGAGAAGATAAGAAATGATACAGGATCTCTACCCAACGTATTATAAGTCTCCAGATGCCACCAAAACCCAATGTTTGCCCCCCTCCCCTGAGCAAGTGCTCAAAAAACACACACAGGTTGACACCAAAACACACACAGTTAATATAAAGGTTTATGTTCCTCTGCCAAGAACTAAAAAGCAATAAAAATATAAAAAACAGGAAAGAAAGGGGAAATAATGCCCTAAACACAGAGGAACAAATCTTCCTTATCACTCCATGGTTAGTGCAAACCTCCTGCATACACACTCTTAAGCCCCACCAGGTTAAGGTAACAGCAAACCATATTGTAAATGATGTACATATATGGATGCTATATCCTAAATCCCTATAGTTTAAACACAAAAACAACCACAAAGGTGTATGAAAGGCACACCTTTCCAGAAAATCAGGGAGGGATCTACATCTAGGTTTAACTACCCAAGGTCTTCTCCAGTCCCTTATATCTCCTTGATTCCCATTGTACCCCCCACCCCAACTCCAAATGGAGTAAGAAGACTCAAGACTCAAAAACAAGAAAAGGCTAAAATAATACAAATAAACCAGGGTTCCAAGGCCATATCTGGTGCTAAAAAATGATAAAAACCAGAACAACAATATGAACCTAAAGACATGACCTTGATCCATCCTTATGTCTCCCATTGTTTGTCTTGTCCCAAGACCACAACTACCTAGCCCCTTACTAAGAATAGCAGAAATGATACCAGGTTTTTGAAGAAACCAAAGCATCAACAGATCAGACACAAAAACAAGAACAAATAGACACCAAAAAACCCTCAACTCACAACCATTTTCATACCACTCATGACAACCAGAAAGAGTATAAGGAAGCCTTAAAGGCCAGATCTCTACCCCAAGCTGAAACGAACACCTTATGACTCCCACAGGCCCAAAAATACCCCCTCCCATATATTAGCAGATTTCATATATATATTACCCACACCTCCCCTGTACCACCCTAAGCCCACAATATTACTGTAAGACCCGCAAAACCGGTGTCAAACAGTTGGGTTAAAATTCTTAAGTATGCAAAAACATGAGTAAATTTCTCTTTTAAAAGAGTATGTATACGCAGCGGAAAATCATTTAGAATAAAATTCTACAAAACACATGACAAATACTTATCTAATTGTAAATCAAATTTAAAATTTATCATGTGTAAACAAAAGTTATCTTCCACTAGAAATGCCTTCAAATGCCAGGTAGCTTCTTGCATCGCCAAGCAGTCATCCATCCATCTCTCTATTAACCTGAAATCAATCTAACGTGTATGCAAAAGTCAGCTACGCTGAGTGAGTTCAAGTTTTATAAATTTATGTAAACAAGTATTTTGTCAAAATAATAATTAACAAAATACCTCAGCCTCAGAGTTAACAATAAGCGCAATCCGCTAATTTGTTTTTCCCCAAGCAAAACAAAAATCAAAGTCTAGGATAGGCATACTCTGCCTAATTACCTCAAGACTTCACTTACCAAATATATATAATAAGCGCGTCTCGCTTTTCAACACAAAGAACAATCGAGTTTATTTAAGCAAACTAAATCTAGAGATTAAAGCAGGCATTTCCCACCTCTATCATAGCTCAGTTTCTAAAAAAACACATAATATAAACTATGTAACAACCCTGACTCAAAACCAAGACCAGAGATCAGAGCAGGCATGTCCCACTTCCGTCATAGCTCAATTCGACATATCAGGTAGCCATCAAACATAGTCTATTATATTTAATAACATGTATAACATAAACTAAGCAACAACCATGACACAAAACCAAAACGACAGATCAGAGCAAGCATATCCCACTTCCATCGTAGCCCAGTTTATAAGGTCATATAGTCGCCAAATACAGTTTACTAAAATATATAAATATATAATCCATATAACCTAAACAGGTAGCAAGTCAAAACAATACCCGATCTAACAAGTAAGGTTTCGAATACATGGCCAAGACATGAAGCGCATTCCGCTTATTAACTAAAAACTCAAGCCACACTTTAATCAAGACAACAGTTTATTCATGTATATATATATATATATAATAACATGTATAACTCGAACCATATAATAACAAATTAGGCATAAACTATGTGACAACCATAGCAAAACTATACCATATATCATAGCAGGCCTATCCCACTTCTAATAACACATAAGACAAACTATGTGACAACCATGACAAAAACTATGCCATAAATCAGAGCAGGCTTATCCCACTTCTAATGACACATATAACTCAACCCATATAATAACGCATTAGGCACATTCCGCACACTTACGTTTCATACAAAAAAAAATATGTATGAGCTAATATGCATTTTGATCGTACACAAAAATATTTATAACTTGATAAAAATATTTTGTGACTTTATAAAATAATGGTTTAGCATTCACGTCAGCCCAAAATATAAAAAAAATAATAATTAAAAGAGTGGGCACAAGAACTCACAGATTGCAATGCTTCCAAATCCACAAGTTGATCCGTTTCAAACCGCGATTCATCTCGTATGAACCCAGCCATTAAAATAATGTGAAACCAATTTGAAAATTGTCTTATAAATCCAAGACCCATCTCCATGAAAACATAACCCATCCATATCCCATGCATACACACATCTACCTTCATGCATAAACACCGATCACCCTCCAACCATTATCAAGAAGTGTCAACATGGACCATCACCACATAGTTAGCATATGAAACTCATACACACACATACGTCCATTCTTAACAATGACCCATAACATCCATATAAACACACATACATGCATCTTCTTGTTTTATATACCATCTATGCACACATAACCCTTTCTAAAAAAAAACCACGTAAACATTCACTTTCATGCTCACTTGGATTAAATTTTCCATGCTAATAATCATCATTTACATTCCTACCATCCATCACCACAATGATAACAAAAGGAGCAAAACCCGTTCAATACCCATATGCGATATGTCTTAGATTCAACACGGCTTTCCTGTAGTCATGTCGGCAACCACCGAACACAACCATAACCTCCACCCGAGCCATTCCATGCATCTAACACCGTCAATTCCGAACATCATCGCTATTCACCACCACACCGACACCATCATCGAACCCCGACACCCTCATCATGTGTCAAAGCTCGCCAATCAAAAACCGCCTTGCGCCACCACGCCGACTCTAGTTCCTTTCCCTCGCTCGTTTACCTTCACGGCTGCCAACCTCCAATGAATGAAGGTGGCTTGCCTTGAATCGCACCAACTCAAACCGAATGGGTTTGACAAAACTAAAGGTGGCAGCTATTGTGGAGGTGGAGCGACGGGTTCGTAAGAGGGCTTTGTGTGGTGATGATTGCGGCAGTGGCACGACAACTATGAGTGTGGTGGTTGAAACTAGACAATGGCGGTCATAGGATTACGCGACGGCGGTTGCTTTTCAATATTAAAGTTGTAAGGTTTCAATTAGGGTTAGTAGGACATATATTCTAAAATGTCATCCTCCTAATCCCGATCCATCAGTTTGTTTTATTTTTTTTTATAATAGATTAGAATTTACACAAGTTACATTTAGCCCCCTTAACTTCCACATATGAGCAACTTGTATCAAAAGTACTATTCCAACTTTAGAAATGATAAAATGGGTCCTCTAATTCTTTAAACCCACACTTAGGCGCCAAAATCATTTATCGAATCATTTGATGAAATCCAGGTAGTCGTTTTCACCTAAATTAGTATTTAGTGAATTTTCGGGATGTTACAATTACCAAGCCATTTAAGAGTCATATTAATTCCCCTAATACCCCACCTTGATCCCTTCCAAAACCTCACCCAGCCAACCCAAAAAACAGTAAGAAGAAAATAGATCAACATTGGTTAACCTGTTTTGTAGGATCCCTCCATACCACTTTAAATCCCCATATCTTGCTAAGCCTGATGCTGTTACTAGTAGCATAGATCTTCAACCCCATAAGCTTTAATCTAACTGTTTCCCTGATGAGATTACAAACACCCTCCACACTTCTACTCTCATTTTGAAACAACCTTAATTTTCTCTCTTGCCATATAAAGTATACCATAGCAGCCACACACAACCTCTTAATTATACTCCCCACAGATTTTCCTATATGTTCACTGGCCATTTCATTAACACAATAAAAAATATTAGGGGAGTATAGAGATAATCCTCCCTCTTCCTTCAGAGCTTCCCAAACAGCTTTAGGATAGTCACACTCAAAAAACAAATGATTATGACTATCCTTAACTTTTCCACAGAACACACATTCTAAAACATTCTGCACATCCCAATTCAATAATCTGTCCTGAGTTAACAGTCTATTTTGAACAGCCAACCAGAGTGTGAAGGAATGTCTAGGGATTGCCTGACTATACTAGATAATTCTAGCCCAGGCAACTTCAGGCTTATCTTCACTCAGATCATTAAAAACAGTTCTAGTAGCAAAGCCCTCATAAGTTTCCTTCTTAGTTCTCCAGAATGTAATATCTTTTTTGTCAGGAACAATAACAGGAGGAGACATAGAGAATAAACAAGGAAATTTAATTCTCCACTCCACCGGCCACGTCCATCTACCATTGCAGATAACCTCAGAGACTGTAGTCTTAAGGTTAAAACCAGCATTATGAATCTCCCTTGGTGTGATGAATAAACTAAGAGGACTCAATGGACACCAGTTGTCATACCAGACAGAAGTGGAACACCCATCTCCTATACTCTGCACACAATGCCTCCACAGAGCATCCCTGCTATCTAATATACTCTTCCAACTCCAACATGGCCCCTCCTTCCTAACAAAGCCCCCAAAACTCAGACCCTTAAGTCTATAAGTCTTGACCCACTTAGTCCAGATAGTCTCTTTACCAGAGATAAGGCTCCATATGTGTCTAGCTATTAAAGCCTTATTCTGTATTCTCAAGGACTTTATCCCCAATCCCCCCTGACACTTTGGATAGCAGACATTCTCCCAGGAAACTCTAACCTTCCCTTACTAGAATCAGTTTGACTCCAGAGGAACCTACACATTAGCCTCTCAATATCTTCAATAACACTAACAGGCAATAAGAACACAGAAGCCCAGTACACTTGCAAAGAACACAGGACAGACTTGATAAGTTGTAACCTTCCAGCAAATGACAGAGATTTATTCTTCCAATCTTCCAGTCTTTTCCTAACTTTATCAGTAAGAATACTGCAATCTTTAGAATATAATCTAGTAGACAAGAGGGGAACACCCAAATATCTAACTGGCAGGCTGCCAACCTTAAAAGGCAGCAACCTTTTGATTCTTTTCTGCATTATACTGGTCACATTAGACAAATACATTGTGCTCTTTCCCAGATTAGGGACTAAGCCAGAAACCCCACTAAACTCTTCCAGAGCATCCTTGACTAAGGAGACAGAAGCCACATCAGCATGACAGAAGACCAATAGATCATCAGCAAAGCAAACATGAGTCAATTTCATCTCAGCACACTTCCAATGATATCTAAATTGATTATTTCCAACAATTCTTCTATCCAAGATCAGTTTCAGAACTTGCATAACAATGGTAAACAGGTATGGGGACATAGGGTCACCCTGCCTTAAACCTCTAAGCCCCTTGAAATACCCAAAACTCTCTCCATTCACATTTATAGAATATGCAGCAGATCTTATACATGTCATAATCCAGTCAACCATGCTAGGATGGAACCCAAAATTAACAAGACAGGCTTCAAGAAAATCATGATTGACAGTGTCATAAGCCTTTTGCAAGTCAATTTTCAGGGCCATTCTAGCCTCCCCTCCCTTTCTGTGATAATTCCTCAAAAGTTCTTGAGTCAACAGAATATTATCACTTATTTGCCTTCCAGGAATAAAAGCACTTTGACAGTTATCAACTATTTTATCAAGAGACCCCTTAATTCTTTCACAAATGATTTTGGTTATGCATTTGTAAAGAACATTGCAACAAGCAATGGGTCTATACTCCACAACACTTTTCGGATTTAGGCATTTTGGAACTAAAGAAATAATAGTGGCATTAACTTCTTTAAGGAGTTTGCCATTACTAAAAAATTCTTTGATAGCTTCACACACTTCATCACCAATTATAGACCAAGAGGCTTTAAAATATTTTGAAGAAAAGCCATCAGGCCCAGGAGCCTTATCCACATCAATATCAAATATAGCTTTTTTGATTTCCTCATTAGAGACTTCCCTAACCATATAATCAGCCTCACTTCTAGACAATCTGGTATGAAATAGAGAATCAGCCCCCCTAATCCCATTCACCTGCACATTACTCCCCATGAAACTCTCAAAGTGTTTAACAAACACATCACCTACACTCCTCCCCTCATGGTAGTTCCCCTGAGCATCCATAACAGAATTGATCCTACTCTTACTAATTTTACCCTTAACAGCTTTATGAAAGTAAGCTGTATTCTGATCCCCAGCCTTCAACCACTCCACTTTGGCTCTCTGTTTGAGAAATAGTTCCTCATCCAAAGAAGCCTGCTTCAAAGCACTAACAAAGATAGCTTCTTGATCTCTCAACTCAGCATTATGAGGATCTTGAACAACTTCCTCTTGAACTTTACCCAGCTCTTTGGTCAAGGTTTTAACCTTATCATGTAGGTCCCCTTGATCTCTACCCATCTTCCTCAAAGGCTTCTTTAACTTCTTTAGTTTAGAGACCACAGAATACATATAACACCCCTGAACCCTACCTTTCCATACATAATCAACCAAAGGCAGAAACCCAGGCTTAGAAGCAATAAAATTCATAAACTTAAAAGGCCTGGGCTTCCATACATGATGCCCCTTTAAAGAGATTAAAGCAGGAGAATGGTCAGAAGATAAAAAAGGCAGAAAATTAACAGCAGCTTCAGGATATACATTTAAAAAACTTCCATTACTCATAATCCTATCCAGCTTCTTAAGTAACCCCCCAGCTTTACCTGGAGACTTATTCCAGGTAAACTTCAAACCCGAAGAAGGAATGTCTTCAACATTTATACTTTCACAACACTCCCTGAAATCCAACATAGAGGCATTAATGGAAGAGGAACCCATAGATTTTTCAGATGGGTCCAGAATTGCATTAAAATCCCCCACTAATAGCCATGGCTCATCCTTAATAGTACCATTAAAAGTTTTAAGCTCATTCCACAAAAGTCTTCTGGAAGAATAAGTAACATTCCCATAAATAAAAGAACAGAAAAAAGCAGCACCCCCAGTAATAGGCTTAACAAAGCAGTGAATAACCTGAGAAGTGTGCTCAATCACCATAATATCCACAAGACTAGGATTCCATCCAACAATAATCCTAACCCAATTAGCACAGTAAGGCCTGTTAGAAACCCATTCCCAGTTCCTAAAAACCCTATTACAAACACTATCCAAATTCTTACCCTTGATATGAGACTCTATCAAACAACAAACTCCAATATTATTATCATTCATAACCTCCATAACCTCATTCTGCATGTGAACATTAGACATACCTCTAACATTCCATGCCATTATGTTCAGATTTTGGATCATCATTGATAACCAGATTTTAGCTCAGACTCATGCCCTTCCTGCATGATCTGATCATCAATGCTATTATCCATCTTCATAAACTGCCCTGTTTCATTATTTTCTGAGCTCACTTCATTCCCATCAGATTCCACCTCAATATCTTCTATCTCATCATAATCCAATCCCTCAGGAAAATTATTCTTTTGACATAAAATAAAGAAAAGTTTAGACTGTTCAATGGTCCATTCCACCACCTGCTCCTTAGAAGGAACAATCCTCTGATCAATATAGAACATTATATCATCTAACTGCCCAGGAGTAACATCACTAACACACTCCTGAATGACAGGATCAGAGCACAGCTCATTAGGAAAATAAGGGGAAGGGTTGTGAAGTTTAGCAGGTTTAACAAAAGAAGGCTTAGGAGCATTAACTGGTTCAGGTAATGGGGTTTTAGGTAAAGGTTTAGAAGTTGAGCTTTTAGGAACAGATTTAGGCACAGGTTTAGGCTGAGGTTTGATACCAGGCTTAGAAACATGCTGCTTAACAGACTTGATACACTCACCCTCCTCCCCAACTGCAGAATCTTCACTTAACACACTAAAGCTGTTCTTGACTTCCAAACCCTGAACTTCCTTACCAGACCTCCTATCCCCACCATAATCCTTCTTTTTAACTATATATTCAGTTCTCCCTGTCTTCTTGCCCTTATTTTCAACCTGACTCACCATAGCATTAGATTTTGATGTAGATGCCCCACCAGAATCCTTTTTCCCAGCAGTCTTGGCTTCCCTGTACTCCAGAACAGCCTGCTTCATCTTATGACTAGCAATCCTCTCTTGTAACTTCACTTCTTTATCCTCCTTTTTAAATCCCATATTTCTTTGTCTCACTGCCCCTCCCCCATACACTCCATTCCCATTCCTAGCAGCTAAACTCTTATTCCACACAGTAGTGTATCCCTCTTCATCAACATTTCCTCCCTTTGAGCCATTCTGAACCTCATCATTCTTATCTATACTCTTCTGCAACCTAGCAGCCTTCTCTTCATCAGTCAGTTCCCTCACAGTACAGTTCTCATAGGAATGCCCAAACACCTTGCAAAAAGTACAGTGGACTGGAATTTTCTGGTACTCCACCAAAACCTCAGCAACTCTAGCCTCCCTGCCTTCCTCCACTGGATAAAAAGCCCTTACCACATTTGGATGACTATCAGCAGCAGCAATTTCCACAAGAATTCTAGCAAAGCCAACCTGCACATCATTGTTAATACACTTATCAACAGTTATATTATCAAACAGAAGGGGTTTACCAATACAGCTAGCAAGTTCACACAGTCCTTGCACATTCCACAGTTCTAAAGGAACTTCTTTGAATAGAACCCAAACAGGCACATTAACAGGGTCCTTCTTCACAATGGCTGCACCCACTTCCCACTGTTGAAGAACCAGAGGAATACCATTCACCACCCAAGGGCCAGCCTTCAAAGCATCTAACATCCCCTCTTCCTTAGTAAATTTGAAGTAGAATAGACCCTTGCCATTAGTTGAGATGTCTTCCAGACCATACTTCTTCCACATTCTGAACAAGTTAAATCTAACCCATTCTATAGAACAATAGGCTCCCACAAAGTACCCATACAAATGTTTAGCAAAGGTCTTCTGAACTTTTTCAACCAGCCCCTGCTTAATCATAACAACCTTCTCACCATTGTCTAAAGTAGTAGGAGGACAATAAGCAATCTTTTTAACAATATCAGCCACTTTCTCTCCCTTAACAGCAGTAGCATAAGATGGCTTACTTTTAACTTCACTAGTTTCATTCTTGTCCATGTCTACATTATTCACTCCCTCATTAAAAATACCCTTAGGCCTTTTTGCAGCAGCTTTAAAAACAGGGCTAGAGGCTTGTGAAAAACCTAAAACAGGAGACTTCTTAATGATATCCTCAGCCTCCTTCAACAGGTCATTCTGTTTCTTGACAACCAATTCCTTTGCCTTCCAAATTCCTGTAAAAAGCTGTTAGGGGATGATTTTAACCGAAAACAGGATTATATGATCATACAAGTTACAAAACCAGGTGCGGAAACCCTAGCTTTGAACAAACTGATATAAACTCAAATCAAAACACAATCAAAGTCATTTTCAAACGTTTTCATAGATTAACATATGCATAAACTTGATTACAACTGGTTTTAGGTTAATCTAGAACACACACAGAACCTCTCAAACTATTCTGGAACCTCACCTCAAAACACACACAACTAATATCTCTCTATACTTTACAAAAACACAATTTCTATATATAGAGACTGCACATTCGCCCATTTTCATAGGTCGAATGTGGACAAGTTCTACATTCGCCCATATACATGGTCGAATGTATTCTTCTGTGAAGCTCCAATCTACCTTCGCCCTGTAGAATCTACCTTCGCCCCTTTACACTTCTTCCTTCGCCCAGAACAGCCTTCATTCACCCAGATCAGCACACTAACATATGTTAATATCCAATCATTAGTCGCAAAACGCATCTACAAACTCCCCCTCGACTATTGATTGGATCTTTTTCTATCTTCGTCCATGGCTTTGTTCAACAACTTGATTCTGAGCTGTTTCTTCTGCTCTTTTGTCATTTCAGGCTCTAGCTGTCTCTTCACCGGTTTTGACACATTTGCCATCTTCACCATCTTGCCAAGCTTTCCATCCAAATTGCTTCCCGCATTTATATCATATGCAAAGCAAACACCAACCACTTGAGTGTATTTCTTTGCTTGATCAGCGTCATTCAGCTCATGATGAATCGGATTGTAAAAGAGCATGATGATGTCTTCGAAAGTACAATTTATCAACCACATCGGATCAAATACGTGCACATGCTTGTATTTATCCTTCCCGTCTCTCAACACAATCACCGCTTCTGCCTTTCTCCAATCATAATACCAGAAAATAAAGTCAGCACTGAAATGTTGTGGCATGGGCATCAAAGGTATTTTTCTCATCACTTCAGGTGCCTTATATATCAAAGTAACCCGCTTCAGCTTGGTTCTGGGATCAATATCCCTGTGAACTTTCCTTCGGGGATATTGTGGCTTGAATCTACTCCATTTTGTTCTGCTTTCCCAAACCAGCTTGTCTGCGCACCAACCGACATGTGTATTATTAACTAGAAGCACCCGACATAGGGAATCTGCATAAATCTCTGACCGCCCAGTACGGTAGAGTTAGCAGGTCAATGAATCTGTAAAAATACAAGATCCCTGATTCCCATTTGGCAGCTAGACACTTCAGCCTGCCTAAATATGTCCACCCGAGAGCTCTGCCTCTGAAGTTAGCATTATGAAATCTATAAAAGTTTCCTTGAGCTTCAGGCTTCGGTCGGTTCTCATCCATTTCTCTTAATTTCTTCAAATAACTCTTCAATTCATCAGATTTATTTGAAGATTCTGGCTTATCAGCACCAAATACTTTATCTACAAACTCTGCACTTCTTTGCTTAGCTTTCTTCTTCGCCGAAGTGTTTGGAATTTCAGTAAAATAAGGAAATACCACATCTTCATCAGTTTGTCTGAAGTACTGTGGGTATTCCTCATGCGTTATATCTTCAATCTCCACTTCTTCAAACTCAGGGGTATTCTTATCATCAGAGTGACTTCCAATATCCTTTTCAGGAATATGTGGAATCGACTCATCTACAATAAACTCTTCAAACGTTTTCCCTACCCTCTGTGCAAGTCCATCTAAAATCTCCTTTGCCACAGATGCAGGTACTTCCCCTTCTTTTAGATCAGGATCGTTGTATTCCAATTCATATCTCATATCGTCAGTTTGAAATATTTCAGCAAAACGACCTGTGAACTCAATGGTCCATTCTCTTCTTTCCAGCATGTCTTTGTAAACTTGTTCAGCATCATCAGTCAAGGACCTCACCTTTTCATTCCAGAATATACTTTCATCTGAATCAACGTTCTCACCTTTCTTCTTCGAACTTGATTCTCCAGTATCTTTCTTTTTCTTTGAAGGTGGTCTCTTCTCAAATGTAAACTTAGACGTATCATCTCCTCCATCATTATCATCATCACTACTACTGTCATCTTCTTTTTGACTTCCCGATCCCTCTGCATCATCATCATCATCATCTTTATCATCCTCATCATCACTTTTCTCAGATTCTTCATCATCCTCATCATCATCTTTCTCCTTATCCGATTCAGATGGTTCAAAATCAACCTGTTCTTCTTCTTTTTCTTTGTCTTCTTCACCCTCCTTCAACTTGGGTGCAACATTGTACAGGTTATCAATCAACTCACTCAGGCGTTTATTCTCAGCCTTCAGTTCTTTATTGTCTTCTTCAACTTAAGCCTGTTCTTATTTCTTGAACATTTACCTTCAAGCTTTTTGTTCTTTGCTTCTAGCTTCTTTACTTTCTCGTCAATCTCATCCTGATTTGACTTTGAAGCTACCACAATCTGAAGCATATTTTCTTCATTCTGCTTGAACTTGGCTATTTCAGCTTGCTGAGCCACTATCATCTTCATCATATCATCCATCCTCTTGTTCACCTGCTTCATAACATCATCATCCACAGTGACTTTCTTAGACTTAGATCTGGATGGCTCAACTTCAGCTTCTTTCTCTTTCTGAGGCTTTCTAAACATGTCAAGTACATTATCCAGTGCAACATTAAATTCATCAACTGGTAATGTTTCTGCCTCCTTAGTCTTCTTTTGTTTCTTAGTGACTGGTGAAGATAACTTTGATGACGTACCAGCATCGGGTACTCTTTTTCCTCTCAAGAGTTGGTTTAACTCTTTCTCTCTCAGCTGCTTAGTGCTAGTCTTTTTAGCCATGGTCTTGTGCTTAGGCTTGGGCAAGTTAACAACCACAGTTTCTCCTTCATTCAACTCATCCATATTTACACCTAAACCTTCATCTTCCGCACCAACAGACTTCTTGCTTTTCTCAGCTTCTGCAATTGATCTGTTTAATGATTCAGACTCACCAACCATAGTGGCCTTACGTTTGGTGGCCCGGAGATTTTCAGCATCCGAATCCCACTGTTCCTCCTCCTCAGTTTCTTCTGAATCCACTGATTCTTCATCCACCAAACTAGTACCTTTCTTAGCAGTTGATTTCTTTCTAACCACTTGTTGCTTTGAGCTTCCTTGATCAGTCTTTCCCTTACCCTTCCCTTTGGCTCCGGGATTGACCACTTGTCTCTTCCTCTTAGTATTAGCATCAGCATATACCAAGGGATCGTCATTATCAGAATCACTTCCAGGATGCCTAGCCGTATTCTTTCCTGGATCAGTGTAATCCTCTCTAGCTAAAGCTCCAAACAACCTTCTGTATGGTGGCCTTTCATTGTCTGGCACACCCTTGTATCCCTTCATTCTAACCAATGTACGAATATTCATGTGATCTAGAGTAAGTATCTGTGTTGGATCTTTCTTCAGATTTGGATACTTGTGATCAAAGATCATCATCAGGAATCTTGGGTATAACATGAAATACTTCTTCTTTAAACCCTTTAGCATTTCCAGCATGTGATCCAATATCATTCCAGAAACATTAAATGGTTTGTTGAGGGTCAACGCAACCATTAATGAACTCAGACTCTTCCTCATTACGTCATAACCTCCACTAACACATCCAAACACATGAATGATGACGTGAGCAAAATATTTAAACTGCACGCTCAGTTTCCCTTTGTACATTGAACCATCAGTAATAGGTCCTTTGTATTTCATCCTGAGGAAACAAGCTTTCTGCTCAGTCCACGAAAGTTCTCTTGGATCTTCACTCACTTCAAACTTGATCTGGAGTGCTTCTCTGATATCAGACTCTGTAATAAACATCTCCATATCTTGTATCTTGCTTCTTATGATAGTCTGATTATCCAAAAAGTCATACTTCGCGTTGTTGTAGAAATCTTCAACTATATCCTTGTAGATAATAGTTGGAGTAGCCAAAGCATACACTACTCTGCTTCTCTTCAAGAACTTGATTATATCAGTAAACTCAACATTCTTCTCTACGTCCCCTAGATAAGCACAGCAATTATGGTTTTTCTCGAACGGCCATTTGCTTTTGCTCGACGATTCACCTTCTTGAACATTCTCCGGGACTGGATCTGGAACAACAGTCTCAACTGGAATTTCAACATTCTCTTGTTCTTCAGCCATCTGTATTACAAAATCAGAATCAAACGTTAAAACACAAAAACGACAAAATTCAAAATTTTAAAGTTTAACCAGATTCTACATTCGCCCATTTAGAACAGGTCGAATGTGGATTTTCAAGCCCGAATGTGAAATTTTTATGGTCGAATGTAAGTGTATAATGAAGAAAAAGTTCATTCGTCCATTTAATTGTACATTCGTCCAACAAGTTTCCACCTTCGTCCATTCGTTCACCCGAAGGTAGAACAGTTCTTCCCTAAAAATTTAAAAATTTTCAAATCTTGTTTTTAACATGTAATTTTGATCAGGATTTGTACTAAAGTGGCCGACTAAGACTCGTGACCCATCAATTGTTCTTATTATTCAGTCTACATCAGTTTTCAATTAGAATTAGGGTTAATATTGTTTCAATCGTTCAATCAAACATCTATTGATGTTATTAACCTAATTCATTGTACACTCTCCCCCTAAAACTGATGTGGAGTGAATGTAAATCAAAATTAAACATTAACAAACACTCTAAAATCATGAAATCTAAAACCCTAGGTCCGGTGACAAAACAAACGATTCCGGTCTCATTACTGCTCCATTACCTGCAATCTTGATATAGGAATGATCAGTAACACGTAGGGAACAATAGCCACAAGAAAAATTCAACAAAGCAACAAGGTGTCTAGATCGAATGAAAAATTTGTGAAAAACTGAATGAGGGTTCGAACGTGGGTTTGGCTTAAATAGATGGTCCACCTTCGACCGTTTTGGTGGTCGAATGTGGGTGTATTCCACATTCGCCCACAAATAAATGTGACCGAATGTAAACTGTTTACCCGAATGTGAAAATCATATAAACAACCCACATTCGTCCGTTTGGAACAGCCCGAAGGTGAAGAATTTTCCACATTCGACCCATTTAAGGGGCGAATGTGAAATGGAAAATTCTGAAAAATTTACCAAATCACGAATTCGAATCCCGTTCACCATTTTTCAATCAGTTAAGCTTCCAAAACACATATTTTCACATTCTGAATGATACAAAGCCCAGATGGTGTTGTCAAATCTCAGAAATTGACCATCAAGCATCCCCGGTTATCAAAAATAAAGCAAAAATACAAAAATTTTGGATTTTTCTGAAATTTTATGAAAACAAACCTAAAATCTTTATGGATTTTGTATCTTTTTGACAATAAAAGTAAATTGCAACCAAATAAAATGCATCAAAATAGATGAAAGCAGTAAACATTTTGTGATTTCCGGTAAGAGGATCATATCAGTTTTCTGAGAAATCTGATCACAGCGTTGATCTATTTGTTTAATATTATCATTAGAAACAGTATGTGACACGGCAATTGCTGATATTGTGGTCCACGTAAGCTCACATGCAGACAATTACGCAATGCTTTAAAATGATACGAGTTAGATGTATTAGACTAACACGATGGGGTGCCCACACACACGACATACTCCCGTATCAAGTAATTGCACAAAGCTTCGTCGTAACGCGTGATTATGCCAGAGTTATCCGTAAAAGTTACAAAGTATATAGCACAGAGGTGTACAGGTCAGCAATTGAATGCAGCAGAGTAACATGTGCATATACACTAGGTTGAGGCTGATATTAATCACTGATTTGCATCAGATGATCAATACGATGTAATAATGATCTATGATCAGTTAAAACATAAAGTTCCTCAATTTGGTAACTTCCGGTTTTGGCAATTAAGCTCTTTTAGCAAATATTCTGATAAAACTAGGTCCGTAAATCAATACGACAAAAGTTTATTAGAATATCCCGGATAACCATAACATAACGACCCGAAACCTCAGATTTTGGCAATCCTATCAAACGAAATTACGGTACTAAGACCATATGCCCATGAGGTGTTCAGCCACGAATGCGTAGTTCGTTATGTTTGTATCACTAATGCACGCAATATTTAGTCTACGAAGCCTATCAGCATATCACACGTAGTCAACACACGCCTCATTAAACTATACAATTCCTTAGCCTGTGTCAGATCCCCACTGATGTACTATCATTTCCTCTTTTTACCAAGAAATCATTTTTGATTTTCTAATTTTTAGGTCTTTTTGAATTTTATAATGTTTTTGGTTTTTCTGATAAAATGGCTCCCCCTAAAATAAAGAACATATTTTTGGGTTTTTGATTTTTCTGAAAAACAATAAAAACAAAAATTTGAAAGAAACAATCCACTCGAAAGCATCAACTTCTTTGAGGATTAAACAATCCCCTCGAAAGCATCAACTTCTTTGAGGATTACGAAAGTAAAGAGAAATTCCCAATTAGCAAAGAGAAATTCCCAATTAGCAAAATATTAAAACTAAAAACTAAAAAGCGATAAACCGAGGTGCCGATTAGTCCTGTTTTTCCTTTATGTTGTTTACTTTTAAAAGATATTCAAAGCGGGATCTGTCAAAAGCTTTTGTAAACAAATCTGCACGTTGGTAGTCAGTATGGATTTTGACCATATCTATCAATTCTTTAGCGTAACAATCACGGATAAAATGATATTTGATCCGGATATGTTTCGCTTTAGAATGATTTTCAGTATTTTTAGTTAAAGCGATTGCGGCTTCATTGTCACAGTGTATAGGGGTTTTAAGAAACTACAAACCGTAATCCACCATTTGCTATTGGATCCAAAGTACTTGCGAACAGCAACTCGAGGCTGCAATGTACTCGGCTTCACAAGTAGACAGTGCCACGGAAGTCTGCTTCTTGCATTGCCAGGTGATTAACCTGCTCCCTAAAAACTGGCAACCAGCTGTAGTAGATTTGCTATCTTTGTCACAGCCGCCCCAATCTGCATCACTAAAAGCAATAAAATCAAAATCATCATCATTAGGGTACCAAAGTCCTTTTGAGGGACAACCCTTCAGATATCTAAGGATACGCTTGACCGCCATCAGATGACTTTGTTTCGGCTTCGATTGATAGCGAGCACAGAGACACGTTGCCTACATAATATCTGGTCGAGACGCCGTCAGATACATCAGAGATCCGATGATTGCTCTGTATGTAAATGGGTCCGTCAGCTCCCCCTTAGCGTCCACTCCAATCCCGTGATTGGGTTGAATCGGGGTATCCATCGGCTTAGAGTCCTCCATCTGGAACCGGCTCAAGATGTCGGAGACATATTTTGTCTGGTGAATGAAGATCCCGTCGGGTCTTTGGTCCACCTGCAAGCCTAGGAAAAACTGCATCTCCCCCATTGCGCTCATTTCGAACTTTTCCTGCATGACAGTTTCAAACTCCCTGCATAAAAGCTCGTTAGTTGAACCAAATATTATATCATCAACGTAAATCTGCACTAGAAGCAAATCATCTCCCGTCTTCTTCGTAAAGAGGGTGCAATCGACGAGGCCGCGCTTAAATCCTTTGGAGATGAGGTATGTACTTAGCTCCTCGTACCACTGTCTCGGAGCCTGGTGCAAGCCATATAAAGCCTTGTTTAGCACGTAGACCTTATCCCGGTGGATTGGGTCCTCAAAGCCTGGTGGCTGCCCGACATAAACCTCTTCCTTGACTTTCCCGTACAGAAATGCGCTCTTAACGTCCATTTGATAAACTTTGAATTTCTTGTATGAAGCAAACGCAAGGAACATTCTAATAGCTTCAATTCGTGCTACCGGTGCATAGATTTCGTTATAATCAATCCCTTCGATTTGATGGAAACCCTGCACGACCAATCTGGCTTTGTTACGAACAATAACCCCACGATCATCCTTTTTGCACTTAAACACCCATTTAGTGCCTATTTTCTTCCTATCTGGCGGCAAATCCGTGAGCGTCCAAACTCCCAATTTCTGGAATTGTAATAACTCCTCCTGCATAGCTTCCACCCAGGCATCATCCTTCAAAGCGTCCTTGTATGTCCTTGGCTCTACCTGCGACACATAACACGCAAACGACCAATCATTTTGACTACCAGATTGTTGAATTTTGGCATATAATGCTAAAGCACCAAAACTCTCTGGTGAATTAACGCTTTTAAGCTGCCCTCTGGTCATAACACTGCTTCCAGGATCACCGATAACTTGCTCCAGGGGGTGAATACGATGAATCCGAGATTCCGGATAATCAGGTACAGTAACTCCCGTCTGAACAGTCAAATTCTCTACAGCATCCAGATCATGACCCGTGCTTGATGATGAAGCAACATCTGGAGTTGGAGTTGGGTTCACTGGCGGTGCCTCTGGTTCTTCTGCATGTTCAAGAATGACTTCTTCAAATTGTTCATCTTCAGATTCTGAAGAGTCTAATGAAGTTGAAGCCTCCTGAAACACTTCTTCCTCTTGTATAGGAGCATTGGTATCATTAGAAGCTGGTAGGGGGTTTACAGTGATCGGACGCACCAACGGTGAAGTTGTTGCATTTTCACACTCGTAAAGTAGTCTAATAACAGCTTCTTCAACCAAGCTATCTAGATTGAATGAATCAAAGAAATCTTTGTAATCAAACATCCAATCAGGACCCGTGCCTTGCAAATTTTGAGTATATCGTTGAACTTCCACGTTAGCCCAATCCTCCACTCGACGAGTTCGCTTGTTGTATACCCGTTTGAGCGGGGTTGCATATCCAACAAAGTATCCCTCCTCGGCTTTAGGACTAAACTTCTCGCTTGGATTCAACATTGTGCATGGCGCCCCAAAAGGTTCTAGATACTCTAAATTCGGCTTTCTTCGGTGTAACAGTTCATAAGATGTTTTACCAAACTTCTTCACTGTTAGAACCCGATTTAATGTGTAGTTTGCTGCATAAATCGCCTCGTTCCAGAACATTACTAGAAGATTCGAATCAGCGAGCATTGTTCTAGCCGCTTCAATTAGAGTCCTATTCTTTCGTTCAGCAACACCGTTCTGTTGTGGGGTGTACGGAGCCGAATATTCATGATGTATTCCTTTGCTTTCACAAAGTTCATCCATCTTGGCATTTTTGAACTCCGTCCCATTGTCACTCCGAATTCTCTTAATTTTCACATTGTAGAGATTCTCTAATCGAGTGAACAGAACTTTCAGGTTGTTAAAGGTGTCACTTTTATTCTGCAAACACATCACCCATGAAAATCTTGAGTAATCGTCAGTGACGACTAAACAATAAAGCTCTCCAAGATGACTTTTGCGCTTGACCGGTCCGAAAAGATCCATGTGCAATCGCTCAAGTGGCATCTCTACAGAGTTAACCTTCTTCACTTTGTGGGACTGTTTGTGTTGCTTCCTTTTCTTACAACTTACACACTTGTCACTTAGATGGAAATGTTTCACGTTGACTCCATCGACAAGCCCATTTCTCACAAGTTGGTTCATTTTTCTCAGATGAATGTGCCCCATTCTTCGGTGCCACATTATCGATTCTTTCTCTGTCGCTTTTGATAGGAAACATGTTATTTGCCCCTGTGATGTCATCGCCTTGGACATATCAAGAATGTAGAGATTGTTGACGCGAGGTGCCTTCAACATTATCCACTCCTTAGGAATTGTAAAGCCCGGTTTCAGAATATAGCAGGATTTGTCATCAAAATGCACAGTAAATTGCTTATCACATATTTGACTGACACTCAACAGATTATAATCGATCTGCTTCACATACGATATCCGCTCGAAACTCACTATCCCATTGCTCACGCTTCCTTCCATCGTGATATATCCACCTTTATTACCCGCGAATGCGACATACCCTCCATTGATGTTCTTCACGTCGAACAACAACGCAAGATCCCCTGTCATGTGGCCTGAAGCTCCACTATCAACAATCCAAAGACTGCTAATAGGGCCAGCTGAAGCTCCCTGCACACAAAAAGTAAATCATTTAGTTCTTTCGGGGGACCCAAGCCTGAGTCTTGGGTCTTTGAACATCAGGTTTCAAAGTAACATTTTCACAAACATTTTCAACAACTTTTTGATCAATCTTTTTCTGATTGTTCAACACAGTTTCCTTTTTCTCATTAACCCTTGAAGTAGAGGCTCCTGGAGTACCATTGGGTGACCAAGATTGTTCAGTTCGTTTCAGGATACGAATCTGAGACTTTGGAGTCTCAGTTGATTTCTGAACATTGTTAGCAAATGTAACTCTCTTGGTAACCTTATCTGATTTAACAGACTTAGGTCCAACACTTGATTTGACAATTGGTTTCGGTGGAACCTTTTGCCTATCAATTGTTGCGTTCACCACAGGCTTCCTCCATGATTGTTCCATAGCAATCCGATTCCTTCGATCATATTGAATTGGACGATTGTTCCTCATTTGGTGAAAATTGTTTTGATTAAAAAACTGTTGTGGTTGTTGAGGAACAACTCGCCTATGTGGTGGCACATAATGATCAATCGGTTTCCTCATGGAATTCCTCACTTCAACCTCGTGCCTTTTATGCCTTACATATGGGCACTGAGCAAGCAAATGCCCTCGTTCCCCACATTTAAAGCACGCACGGTACTCTTCAAAAACATTCGGAGCATTTGGTTGAGCAAATGATCTAACAGGGTATTGATCATTGTACTGTTGCTTCCTTAAACTCTCAGGGAGTGGCCCTTTCGAGTAAGTAGGCTCATGAAAACCATTAGCTCTGTTTTTGGGTCGAATGAACTCTGTGACATGGACCTTTGGTTCTTGAGGAACATCCAAATACAATTTCTTTAAAATTGCTGGTGGAATCTCATTTGTTCTCTCATGTTTTGGGAACCAAATAGTACTTTCTTGCCAAATCTTTTCAATTTTAGCATAGTTGGCATTTTTTATTGGAAATTCCTCATCAGAAATGATCTTATCGGATCCTTCCATCCGATAGAACACTTTGACAGGTTTGTCACACAGTTCATTCTTAACACTCTTTTCAAGATCTTTCTTTACCACATTTTTCTCAAGATCTTTCTTAACAACATTCTTTTCAGACTTCTTTTCACGATGAGCATTTGCCATCGGATGCACATGTTGAGATGATGAAACTGGTTCATTTGTAATGATGTGATTTTCTTTTGGAATTTCACATGCATTAACAGTTTGAACTTTACCAGTATCATCACTCTCTGAGTCTGAATTAACACTTTCAGCAGTAACGCCCTCATCATTGACACCTAAAATCGGTCTTACATCGGAATGTGGATCACCAATACTCGAGGTATTAGATTCATTTTCCGATGAAGAATCTGATTTTACCGAACTCTCCGGTGTCACTTGGTGACAGTTATGATTTTCAAAAAGAACCGGAGATGGCACAGACCGATAATTAGTGGTTTGATCATCAATGATGTGGTCTACCACATAAGCAATGTGCTTATAGCTTTCCAACTTTTTGTTTACTTTCTCAGCAAAGCATTTGATGGCGGCCATTTCCAACTTGGTATTTTCAATTTCATTGATATAGTTGTTAATTGCCAATTGTTTTAATGACAAAGTGTTTTTCAAGTCGGAAATGTCCTTTTTATAGCCATCTAATACCTTGTTGAAAGCATTCAACTCTTTGCGAGTAGATTGACTGTTCATGATAGCACTATCACGTTGAACACGGAGTTGTTTGTTCTCCTCAGTCAATCTATCACATGTACCACAATATTTATCACTTTTAACATCAGTGCTACACTCAGAACTTACAGGTTTTGGCGGATCAGTCATGGCCATTAATGCGAAATGAGCTTCCTTTCCTGCAAAGAATCTTGAATAGTCAATCTTTGTGAAAGCATCATCAGCAATGCACGACTTCCTCGTCATCAGAAAATCTGCTTCTGCTAGCAACTGATCAATGTCATCATCTAGAGAAGTAACACTGGCTTCCGTATCCGATTCACTGTCTGAATCAGAATAAACCGATTCACACTCCTCAGGAACATCAGAAACAGTGTCAATCACCACTCCAGAATTAGTTTCTTCAGTCTTAACCTCAACAGGTTCAGTCTCCACATCCATCTCAGCTTCAGACTCATCACTTTCAACCTCAGTTTCTACCTTCTCATCCACCGTCACCGACTCTTCAATATCAACCTGATAAGCAACGCAAGCCACATTGCCACCAGTAGTAATTTCTTCAACACCTATTTGCATACTCGACCAGTCAAACCTCTCATCTTGTTGAGTCACCAATGCTTGATTCTGATTGGTGTTCTGATGTGTCTCATTTGGTGTAGTAATTGGTATGACTGTTCGGTTAGCATTGTTTGGTGTTTGGTTTTGTGTCTGGTTTGGTGTGTTTGGTTGTCTGTTTTGGTTGTTATTAAAGTTGTTCTTACGGTTTTGGTAGTTGTTGTTGTTTTGGTAAGAAACTTGGTTTTGGTTTTGTTGTTGACGATTCTGATAGCTTGCATTGAATGGGTTCCTATTTCCTTGTTTTGGTGGCTGGGTGCATTCTCTTTTAAAGTGACCTTTCCCTCCACAGTTAAAACAAGTAACTTTCTCCTTGTTGAACCCGTAGGTTGTGTTAGGAGAAGTTCCCAAATCCGTTCTACCTGTCTTTTCGATAAATTCCGTTGCTCTTCTCATAATGCTCGCAAACGCCCATTGGATATCAATGAGTTCCATCTCTTCCTTGTCAATCTATGCGTAGTCTTCATTGGTTAAGTTGTTATTCCCAATTTGACTAGCAACTAATCCATTGTAGGATGAAACCATTGCTGAGACTAATGCAATGTGTTGCTGAGCAACTTCAACCGTCACATTACCCAAGTTAGAAGTTTCCAAAACCACCGTTTGTTGATTAGGTTGGTTCATTGGTTGTTGAGATTGGCTAGCAGTATAGAAAGCAGCTTGTTGCATTGGGGAAAATGGTGGAATGTATGAATTGTTGTATTGTTGTTGTGGTGGTGGATTTGATGGTTGTGAAAAAGATGATGTTTGTTGATGGTAGTTGATGGTAGGTGATTCCATAACATTGGAAATACATGCAACATGTGGTGCCACTAGCCCTCCTGAGCTTGATGTACTAGCTGGAACTGGAGTTCCTCCAAAATATAAGTTGGGATTCTGAGGAATCTGTGCTCTTCTAGCTTTCCTCTTCTCTTCCAATTCTTTGTTTTCCAGCTTCTCTATAAACTATTGAATAGACCAGAATTGGTATGCATCCTTCTCCCTAAGAACTTCCACATGCTGATCCCAGTTTGGTGGTAAGGCATCTGCAAACTTATCCACCTGCTTTGTCATAGGAATCTGTATACCATAACTAGACAATTTAGATAACAAATGACTATATCTAGGAGTTAATTCTTTCAAAGTTTCATTGCCAATATAAGAAAAATTCTCAAACTCCTTTCTCAATTCTTCCATCCTTAGACCTCTAGTCTTCTCATTACCATCATGCCTTCTTTTAAGAGCTTCCCACAATTGCTTAGACGTTGTACACGTCCCAAACTGATGCAACAGATCGTTTGTGATAGCCTGTGTCAATTGGGAAAAAGCTTTCTTCTCCACAGCAAACTTCTTTTTCTCATCCTCAGCCATACTTTCCAATGGAACTGGTTCACCTGTATTCTCCAAAACTGGTGCTGTGTAACCTCTAGCAATCATATTCCATGCTTCTGCACCCTCCACTCCCATGCCTTCCAAATGTATCTTGAACTTTTTCTGCCACTGATTGTATTCTTGTATCTCCATGAGCTTCGGTGGCCGATTCCCGCTACCTGAAGACAAATCATTAATCAGTGTGGAAATAGCATTTGTAGTTTGAGTGTTTACCACCGCTGCTGCTACTCTCCAGTAGTCAGATTGTGGTGCTGGAGGTGCACTTTGAGCCATGTAGTTAATCGGCTGCGAAGACTGTGTGCTCGTCTTTTGTGCTGCCACCGTCCATGGGTCCATCACTTGCTGTTGTGGTTGTGTAGTTGCTGGTGTCGGAGTAGTCGGAAAATTCCACATGATCACGAACTTCGAAAAATTCAACACTTAGAAAATTTTCCAAAAACTAGTCCTAGGTTCGCCCAAAATCTTCACTTTCGTCCCTTTTCTGATGTAGGTTCGCCCAAACAGTAACACTCGAAGGTAAAAACTCACCAGAATGTAAAAACACACTAACACAATTCCAGGTTCGCCCAAAATGATCTAGGTTCGCCCGTTTCTATTCTAGGTTCGCCCGTCCGATCAATCGAAGGTGGAAATTGTGACCCGAAAGTGAAAAATTCAACAGAAAATTTCCAGGTTCGCCCAAAAATTCCTAGGTTCGACCAGAAAATACTCAGGTTCGCCCAAAACTCTACACGTTCGACCACTCAAGTTCCAGATTCGCCCATATCATGTTTAAAAAACGGTTACACTTTGAAAAACGGTTATTTTGATCTCTGATTTTCAAAAGTTTGTGAATTTGAATGATCTTAATCAGGTTTTGATTCGGAATTGATTTGGAACAAGTTTAATTCTTGGAATTTTGAATTTTAACCACAAAATCAACTCTAAATCTTTCAAAAACACTCAAAAACCATTTTTATGCAAAAACAGATGTGAATTGATCAAAATTAGGTCCAAATCAGCTCTGAGTTTATCAATTTGTTGTTGTATGATCCTCTATGCTCTGATACCACTTTGTTAGGGGATGATTTTAACCGAAAACAGGATTATATGATCATACAAGTTACAAAACCAGGTGCGGAAACCCTAGCTTTGAACAAACTGATATAAACTCAAATCAAAACACAATCAAAGTCATTTTCAAACGTTTTCATAGATTAACATATGCATAAACTTGATTACAACTGGTTTTAGGTTAATCTAGAACACACACAGAACCTCTCAAACTTTTCTGGAACCTCACCTCAAAACACACACAACTAATATCTCTCTATACTTTACAAAAACACAATTTCTATATATAGAGACTGCACATTCGCCCATTTTCATAGGTCGAATGTGGACAAGTTCTACATTCGCCCATATACATGGTCGAATGTATTCTTCTGTGAAGCTCCAATCTACCTTCGCCCTGTAGAATCTACCTTCGCCCCTTTACACTTCTTCCTTCGCCCAGAACAGCCTTCATTCGCCCAGATCAGCACACTAACATATGTTAATATCCAATCATTAGTCGCAAAACGCATCTACAAAAGCTCCTTTATCCTCTCCAATTTCTTCTTAATAGCCACCCTAGCCTCTTTAGCAGAGTATTCACTACCCTGAAATCCCACCTTCATTTTAACACAATGATCATCCTCCAAAGGATCAAAAATCAGCCCATTAGCAGTTTTAAAGCCACTAGACTTCTCCCTAATACCCCACCCCCCAGCTTTTTAAGATCTAATATCTCTTTTTCCATCTGCTCAATAGTCATACTTTCTATAGGAGTCTTCCCAATATCATCATAAGCACCTCCCATTCTAAACACAGGAATAACTGGAACAGCAGCATCCTTATCAAAAACAAAGTTCCTTGATGCCTTCTTATTCCTAGATAACAAGATCTTCATAATTCTTCTTCCTTCACTTGTGACATAAATCTGCTTCTTTGGGGCAACCTGAATAACAACTCCCCCTTCACTTGACACCTTAACCCTCTTGTTCTCCACATTAACAGTGTCTACACTCATATCATTCTCATTGCTATCCCTAATTAGAACTTTCCTTTTCAGTAAAATTCTAAGGGAATCATTGGACATAGCATCATATAGTGTAGCATCCTCCACCTTCCTGCACTGATTGATAACCCATTTAGATAATGCACTAACCATTTTGTGATCAAACTCAAAAATGTCTTCCACTGACCAGCCCACCATTTCCTGAAACCTCAAATGGTAGAACCTATGAAAAGCCAACCACCTTTCTGATGAGTCAGGCAGAAACAATTTCACAGCTATATCTGCACTTAAACTCTTAAACACTTGGTTATCAATATTCAACAGACTCCCCTTAGTCACATATTTATCAACCTCCACATCATTAGTCATTTCAGTATCAATCAGCTCATCATCAGCACAACCTATTCTTAGCCTTCTATACTCATGATTATCACAGGTTTTAATAACAAAATCCACAAACCTAACACATTCCTCACTCAATTGCCCAGCAGAACAAGCACAATTTGCCATCTCTATATTATCAGCCTCAGTAACCCTCAGAAGCATATCCCCAAACTTATCCTGGAAGCTAGAATTCATATAATTCATAGCAAAAAACCAATTCATAGCAGGCTCAAATGACTTATCAGTATAGGATTTGTCAATCAATACTTGGATAGCCTCCATAATAGCATAATCCTTCACCACACATGGCTCAGAACCATAAAATTTCCAGTCAGTCAACCTAGTCTGAGCCTCAATAAACCTCTCATCCTGCCTTCGAATAGCCAAATTACTATCAAAGGAGAGAATCATATACTTACGCCATTCACACATATAAGCAACCGAACCAAAAACCTCTTGAAGTTTAGCAATAGACCTCGCTAAACTAGGGTTTGATATGACAGTAGGTAAAACAGAGTTAGGAACAGAATCCTTACTCAAATGAGAATCAGAATTCTCACTGGACATACTTTGCATGGATGAGTTTAGAAGAAACGTTGTATCCGATTGAATCTTCTGTAGCCAATCATCTCCCAACGTTTCCCTCAGATAAACCAAATCACCCTCAGACAACGAACATGACTCAACCCTTCCCCCAATCTCTCTACTCAAACAAAACGTTCCCTCACTCACCTTCTTCAGCTCAAACCCTAGATTTCTCACCAGATCTGGTGGGATATCAGGAGGTAAACCCCCATTGGGATCAGCGAACAGCTGATCCATAGTAGACAAAGGATAAACAAAGAAATTCCGATCAAAATCAGATGAAACAGTACTACAAAAAAGAAGAAGAAAGACTGGGAAATGAAGAACAGTAGTCGGAAACTCAAAATCGCCCAGAGAAAAAGTCAAAAAGTCAAAGACAAAAATAAATGTAGGAAGTACCTCAAATGTACTGATTGTTACGTCCTTTAAAACTCAAGTCTTTTATTGTGTACAAATCTCTATGTCATTGTCGCACCGTTAGTCCGATAACCAAGATCCGGGACATAAACCCAAGATCTAAGACTAGTCCAATAAAGAAGAAAACAAAACTTGGGCCACCCTATACATAAAATACTACGCCCAAAAATAAAAATAAGAATAACACTTAAAATATTAAAAGACCAACACAAGCCCATCAAATACAACCAAAAACTACAAAGCCTACACACCCTCCATACATCGGCCCATAAAATCCAACGCCTAGTCAGCAACAATCTTCCAGCCCACTTTAAAGTCACAACCCATAATATATCCATAAACCACTGTATAGCCCAAACACTTTGATCCAGACTCACATAAGCTATTCCACCCCAATACAGCAACTTACCCAGCGATCCAGCCCAGTTCAGATAATACCATACGCAACCATAGCCCATTTCCACATCCCAGCTCCAAAATAAAACATCAACCATTAAAAACCCATCATCCAGCCCACCTATTAACTCAGCACCAGCCCACCACAAAATACCCATACCCTTGCCTCTAACGTGTCCAGTGATAACACCTTTAAGTCTGCCACACATCAGCCTACCAAATCCTCTAACACAATAACCTCTAACCAGCCCATTAAGACCTACTCCCCCATTTATAATCCATATCAACCATGCAAATAAGACCAATAAGATAGACTTGTAACTAATCATTCTGAGAACCAATTGACATAATGAGACCCCCCGGACACCACATAACCTGTTCAGAAAGATCATATGGAACAGGAATCCATATGCATCTATAGGAGTACCACAATAACCTGCTTTTAAGCTTGTTTTCTTTCCTGAATCCACAGACCAATACACTCCCATATACCTCCAAATATGACAGCAAAAGAGAGTATAGACATTCTTCTTAATATTAAGTATCAAGAACAAAGGCAGCTTGCTAAAGGCAAAAACTGCAGCTAAGAAGCACCTAACATGCTTGTACTCTTTACAAACCTCCACCAGAATGGTGGCAGTACTAAGCACCTTAGAACCATTAGCTTCCAACCCCAAACTGTTCACTCTACCACACACTAAAAGAACACCATACCTTAACAGCAATTGTATATCAGATTTAAAGAATTTATTCATCCATCTCCATCCCCACACCACAAAAGCCTTATGACCTTCCAATATAACCTCTTGCATAATGACAAATCTGCCCTTGAGAACCCCCTTAGCCTCTTTACCCCACAACAGCTTCCATATATGACCAGAACTTCGACTGAACAACTTCTGACAATGCATCCAAACCAGAACCCATAACCTACCATACCAGCCATGTATTCATTTATTCTTTTTGACCATAACCTTCCCTATCAGACCAAACTTGATCATCAACTTAGCACCAATCTCAACCAATCCCTTAATTTTACTGACCCAAATCACCCAAGTCCAGAGGACTATGGAAGACTCCCAAACTCTATTCATCTTATCCTGCCATCCCTTTCCATTACTTAAACAGTTCAACATACTTTCTATAAAAAGGATATACCTGCCCCTATAACCACTACCTCTTGCCAAAAATAGTTTCCTGTCTTTGAAAAAACTATAGTCTTCCTCAAAGGCTGCATCATATATCTAAAGCCCATAGCCCCTTCAACCAGATCTCTACACACCACACCAGCCCAACCCATGGTAACCAGCCCAAGACAGGTCCCAAGTGGGACTGACACAAAAGACTCAAGACACCAAAAGCAAAGAAAAAGGTTTAGAAAGATTACCAAAATGATGTATTGGGTTTCTATGTTGCTGTGCAGATCTAGAAAACAAAAAAAGAACCAGAGAATTAATGCCCTACTAACAGCAACATATTCCATCCTTATATCTCCCAGGTTAACACTCTCTCAGTGTTTTAAAAATCCTAAAGTCCCCTTCAAAAACACAGAGCTGACCCAGAGTGTCAAAAAAGGACCAAAATCTCTGGTCAGAGATCTATCCCAACTGTGTATATGAAGCCCACCCTCCCTGGCCCATAACAAGACCAAGACATAGGAATAGAATAAGAAAAGAATTCGGATATCTACCCAACGTATTTTAAGTCTCCTCAAAACTCCTTGTTCCCATAGAGTCCCACCCACCCTGAGCAACTGCTCAAAAAGCAACACACACAGGCTATAAACACCAAAAAACTCACACAAAAGAAAATGGTTCCTATACTACTGCCAGGTGCTAGAAAATACAAAATTTAAAGGGGTGAGGAATAATGTCCTAAGGCCAGTGGTATAGTTCCTCCTTATCTCTCCAGGGTGAATGCAAAACTCCTGCATAACATATCCTAAACTCCACCAGGTTAAGGTAAAAGCAAACCATGAAGTAAGCAAGATACTAAGATGGTTGCAAAATCCTAATGTCCTATGGTTTAAACACAAAAGAATCCACACAGGTGTATGAAAGACACACCAATTCACTATTTTAGGCAAGGAACTACTTCTAAGGTTAACTACCCAAGGCCTTTTCCAGTCCCTCAAAACTCCATGGTACCCAAAATACCCCCCACCCCAACTCCAAAAGGAGTGGACTGACTCAAGACTCAAAAGCAAGAAAAGGTTAGAATCAAAACAAACAACAGGTTTTCAGGGCCATATCTAGTGCTAAGAAAAGAGAAAAACACAAGAAACAAGGAGAACCTAACAATATGACCCTGATCCATCCTTATAGCTCCCAGTTTCAGTCTTGTCCCAAGACACTCAAATCCTATACCCATACTCAAAAAGAATAGGAAGAACACATGAATATAATCCAGAACACAACTCAAAGGACCAGGACTATGGTCAAAAAAGACTCTCAACCCAGTAAACCACAAAACACACACAGAGATAGATAAAGGAAGGCACAAAGGCCAGATCACTACCCCAAGCTGAAAGAAACTCCATATATCTCCCAAATTCCCAAAATACCCCCCACCCCAGTACTTGACAGACTTTATACCCATATTACCCAACCCACTATCACAGTACACCATATTACCTATAAGATTACAGAACCTTAGTTTACTGACTTTACACCAGTGAAAAATACTAAAAACCAGCACCCCCACCCAAAGACCCACCCCCACAGGTAACCTGTTACCAAGACCATTACCTATCCAGAATTTAACCCATTTCAACCATTTTAAAATCCTTACAGAAACAAAACCCAAACCACAACTTAACCCAAACCAGACAGACCAGGCAGAAGCCAAACCCAGCCCAATTCCCACCCAACCCAACCAGAATAACCAAAGTAAAATCAAATACCTCATTGGTTAACCTGTTTACTAGGGTCCTTCCATACCACCTTAAATCCCCAAAGCTTACTCAGATGAATACCGCTGGGAGAAGCATAAATCTTAAGACCCAAAAGTCTTAATCTAACTGTCCCCTCAATCAACTTACACAAATCCAAAACTGATCTAGATTTGCTTTGAAAAATCCTCATATTCCTTTCCTGCCAAATGAAGTACACCATGGCAGCAATCATCAACCTCTGTATAATTCCCTTAATAGACTTCCTTCCAGGAAAAATGCACCGATTGTTACGTCCTTTAAAACTCGAGTCTTTTCTTGTGTACGAATCTCTTTATGATTGTCGCATTGTTATTCCGATTACCATTCGATCAGCTTCATATCCTTTATCTGAGTCTGTTGCATGATCAGATATCTTATGGCCTTCCCGTTCCTCAATTCGGGTGCCCGAAACTTCAAATGTATCGATAGTTATGTCGTTTAAAACTCGATTCTTTTCTTGTGTACGAATCTCTATATGATTGTCGCATCGTGAGTCCAATTACCGTTCGATCAACTTCATATCCTTTATCTGAGCATGTTGCATGATCAGATATCATATGGCCTTCCAGTTCCTCAATTCGGATGCCCAAAACTTCAAATGTACCGATTGTTATGTCCTTTAAAACTCGAGTCTTTTCTTGTGTACAAATCTTTACGTCATTGTCGCATTGTTAGTCCGATTACCGTTTGATCAGCTTCATATCCTTTATCTGAGTCTGTTGCACGATCAGATATCTTATGGCCTTGCAGTTCCTCAATTCGGATACCCAAAACTTCAAATGTACCGATAGTTACGTCCTTTAAAACTCGATTCTTTTCTTGTGTACGAATCTCTATATGATTGTCGCATTGTTATTCCGATTACCGTTCGATCAGCTTCATATCCTTTATCTGAGTCTGTTGCATGATCAGATATCTTATGGCTTTCCCGTTCCTCAATTCGGATGCCCGAAACTTCAAATGCACCGATAGTTACGTCCTTCAAAACTCGAGTCTTTTCTTGTGTACGAATCTCTATATGAATGTCGCATCGTGAGTCCGATTACCGTTCGATCAACTTCATATCCTTTTTCTGAGTCTGTTGCATGATCAGATATCTTATGGCTTTCCAGTTCCTCAATTCGGATGCCCAAAAAATCAAATGCACCGATAGTTACGTCCTTTAAAACTTGAGTCTTTTCTTGTGTACGAATCTCTATATGATTGTCGTATTGTGAGACCGATTACCGTTCGATCAACTTCATATCCTTTATCTGATTCTGTTGCATGATCAGATATCTTATGGCTTTCCCGTTCCTCAATTCGGATCCCAAAATTTCAAATGCACCGATAGTTACGTCCTTTAAAATTTGAGTCTTTTCTTGTGTACGATTCTCTATATGATTGTCGCATCGTGAGTCTGATTACCGTTCGATCAACTTCATATCCTTTATCTGAGTCAGTTGCATGATCAGATATCTTATGGCCTTCCAGTTCCTTAATTCGGGTGCCTGAAACTTCAAATGTACAGATAGTTACGTCCTTTAAAACTCGATTCTTTTCTCGTGTACGAATCTCTACGCCATTGTCGCATTGTTAGTCCGATTACCGTTCGATCACCTTCATATCCTTTATCTGAGTCTTTTGCATGATCAGATATCTTATGGCCTTCCAGTTCCTCAATTCGGATGCTCGAAACTTCAAATGCACCGATAGTTACGTCCTTTAGAACTCGAGTCTTTTCTTGTGTACGAATCTCTATATGATTGTCGCATCGTGAGTCCGATTACCGTTCGATCACCTTCATATCCTTTATCTGAGTCTTTTGCATGATCAGATATCCTATGGCCTTCCAGTTCCTCAATTCGGGTGCCCGAAACTTCAAATGTATCGATAGTTACGTCCTTTAAAACTCGATTCTTTTCTCGTGTACGAATCTCTACGTCATTGTCGCATTGTTAGTCCGATTACCGTTCGATCACCTTCATATCCTTTATCTGAGTTCGTTGCATGATCAGATATCTTATGGCCTTCCAGTTCCTCAATTCGGATGCCCGAAACTTCAAATGCACCGATAGTTAGGTCCTTTAAAACTGGAGTTTTTCTTGTGTACGAATCTCTATATGATTGTCGCATCGTGAGTCCGATTACCGTTCGATCACCTTCATATCCTTTATCTGAGTCTGTTGCATGATCAGATATCTTATGGCCTTCCAGTTCCTCAATTCGGATGCCCAAAACTTCAAATGTACCGATAGTTACATCCTTTAAAACTCGAGTCTTTTCTTGTGTACGAATCTCTATATGATTGTCGCATCGTGAGTCCGAGTACCGTTCGATCACCTTCATATCCTTTATCTTAGTCTGTTGCATGATCAGATATCTTATGGCCTTCCAGTTCCTCAATTCGGATGCCCAAAACTTCAAATGTACCGATAGTTACGTCCTTTAAAACTCGATTCTTTTCTTGTGTACGAATCTCTATATGATTGTCGCCTTGTTATTCCGATTACTGTTCGATCAGCTTCATATCCTTTTTTTTTTTTTTTTGATAAAGGAGTCTATGCTCCAGCAAATTTTATTAATAATAAAAATATTTACAACCAACTTGGGCCAAGATCTTACAAAAAAATAACCTAACAAACTAGATCAAGGCCCAAAACCATACAACCCACAAGTCCAACTAAACAATCAACTAATCTATCTTCAAAGCCTAGCCCATTAACCTGGATCCAAAACAAAAACCAATTCAAAAACTAAATCTTTTCCCAGCCCATTATAAGTACCCGAGCCCAAAGTCTTATCCTCGGCGCTAACTCTTCTGGTCTTCACACTTTCTGAATTCAGCATAGCTCTAAAGCACACTCTGATCCTGCACTTTATATCCCACTCTTTCAACTTCTTCACTTGCTTCTTAATATCCATCTCTTTTAGCATCTTCATATCTTGATCAAAACAGGCTTCAAAACAGCATTCCATACTTCCACAACCAGAATCCATGTCAAGCATTCCAAGTTCAGCACTATTGCAACTCTTAAAATCATTCCCAGCCCACATACAAAACACCCATTCATGATCAAACATAACATACAGCGAACCTAACTGACCCACTTCATATTCTTTCCTAACTATACATATCTTGTCAAAATTCATACAAACACACCCACAGATTAACTCAAGAAACTTTCTGAACAAAAGCTGAGAAAGACATAATTTCCACACACATTTCATTCCAGTCCAGTCAATCCATTTCTGCATATATCCCAAACCACCCCAAAAATGGTACCCACAACACCTATAACTAAACACAAGCAAAGGCTTAAGAAATGAACAACTCAAATATGAAAGGGTTTCCCATCCTTGTGTAGAGCTAGAAATTGTAAAAAAGTGAGTGGAGGAAAATAATGTCCTAAACACAAGGATGAGGTCCAACCTTATCTCTCCAGAGGTTAAGCATACTCCATGCTCCAATCCTAACCACAAATCAAAAAGGGCAGAATTGAACCCAGCTCCAGATATTAGAGGTAGGCTCAACAGATCTATAAAAAACAGAAAATAAAGAAAAGAACAATGAATGCAAACAGGAAGCCTTTTCAGCCAGATCTCTACCCATACATATTTAGTGCTCCTTATTACTGCAAGTTCCCAATATATGTAACCCATCCCACCCATAGGCAAGTGCCTAAGACTCGAAATGGACTCAAACTTCAACAGAACAAGGCTCAACAAAGACCATAAAGGCCAAAAGGTTCCTGACCAGTGAGCGGTTCTAAAAAATATTAAATTGAGGGTGGAAAAATGTGTCCTAAACTCACTGACCAGTTCCATCCTTATAACTCCCTGGTTTAAGCTTACTCCAAGCTTCCATACTCCTATCCTCCAAACACATACCGCTGAATTGAACCCAATTTCAAAGGTTAAAACAAGGTTCAACAGAACTTTTTGTAAATAAAAAATTATGTTAAAAATTTGAGATAAATCAGATGGCTTATTAAGCCAGATCACTACCCAGACGTTTTTTGTACACCAAACTCCAGCAGTTTCCCAAGAGATAATACCGAAGAGATAATATCCTTTATCTGAGGCTGTTGAATGATCAGATATCTTATGGCCTTCTCGTTCCTCAATTCGGATGCCAGAAACTTCAAATGTATCGATAGTTACGTCCTTTAAAACTCGATTCTTTTCTTGTGTACGAATCTCTATATGATTGTCGCATCGTGAGTCCGATTACCGTTCGATCAACTTCAAATCCTTTATCTGAGTCTGTTGCAGGATCAGATATCTTATGGCCTTCCAGTTCCTCAATTCGGATGCCCGAAACTTCAAATGTATCGATAGTTACGTCCTTTAAAACTCGATTCTTTTCTCGTGTACGAATCTTTAAGTCATTGACGCATCGTGAGTCCGATTACCATTCGATCACCTTCATTTCCTTTATCTGAGTCTGTTGCATGATCAGATATCTTATGGCCTTCCAGTTCCTCAATTCGGATGCCCAAAACTTCAAATGTCACGATTGTTACATCCTTTAAAACTCGAGTCTTTTCTTGTGTACGAATCTCTATATGATTGTTGCATTGTTATTCCAATTACCGTTCGATCAGCTTCATATCCTTTGTCTGTGTCTGTTGCATGATCAGATATCTTATGGCCTTCCCGTTCCTCAATTCGTGTGCCCGAAACTTCAAATGTATCGATAGTTACGGCCTTTAAAACTCGATTCTTTTCTTGTGTACGAATCTCTATATGATTGTCGCATCGTGAGTCCGATTACTGTTCGGTCAACTTCATATCCTTTATCTGAGTCTGTTGCATGATCAGATATCTTATGGCTTTCCAGTTCCTCAATTCGGATGCCCTAAAATTCAAATGTACCGAGTGTTACGTCCTTTAAAACTCGAGCCTTTTCTTGTGTACAAATCTCTATATGATTGCCGCATTGTGAGTCCGATTACCGTTCGTTCACCTTCATATCCTATGGCCTACCAGTTCCTCAATTCGGATGCCTAAAAATTCAAATGCACCGATAGTTACGTTCTTTAAAACTCGAGTCTTTTCTTGTGTACGAATCTCTATATGATTGTCGCATCGTGAGTCCGATTACCGTTCGATCACCTTCATATCCTTTATCTGAGTCTGTTGCATGATCGGATATCTTATGGCCTTCCAGTTCCTCAATTCGGATGCCCAAAACTTCAAATGTACCGATAGTTACGTCCTTTAAAACTCGATTCTTTTCTTGTGTACGAATCTCTATATGATTGTCGCATTGTTATTCCGATTACCGTTTGATCAGCTACATATCCTTTATCTGAGTCTGTTGCATGATCAGATATCTTCTGGCTTTCCCGTTCCTCAATTCGGATGCCCGAAACTTCAAATGCACCGACAGTTACGTCCTTTAAAACTCGAGTCTTTTCTTGTGTACGAATCTCTATATGATTGTCGCATCGTGAGTCCGATTACCGTTCGATCAACTTCATATCCTTTTTCTGAGTCTGTTGCATGATCAGATATCTTATGGCTTTCCAGTTCCTCAATTCGTTGCCCAAAAAATCAAATGCACCGATAGTTACGTCCTTTAAAACTTGAGTCTTTTCTTGTCTACGAATCTCTATATGATTGTCGCATTGTGAGACCGATTACCGTTCGATTAACTTCATATCCTTTACCGTTCGATCAGCTTCATATCCTTTATCTGTGTCTGTTGCATAATCAGATATCTTATGGCCTTCCCGTTCCTCAATTCGGGTGCCCGAATCTTCAAATGTATCGATAGTTACGTCCTTTAAAACTCGATTCTTTTCTTGTGTACGAATCTCTATATGATTGTCGCATCGTGAGTCCGATTACCGTTCGATCAACTTCATATCCTTTATCTGAGTCTGTTGCATGATCAGATATCTTATGGCCTTCCAGTTCCTCAACTTGGATGCCCAAAACTTCAAATGTACTGATAGTTACGTCCTTTAAAACTCGATTCTTTTCTCGTGTACGAATCTCTACGCCATTGTCGCATTATTAGTCCGATTGCCGTTCGATCACCTTCATATCCTTTATCTGAGTCTGTTGCATGATCAGATTTCTTATGGCCTTCCAGTTCCTCAATTCGGATGCCCAAAACTTCAAATGTATCGATAGTTTTTTTTAGAAAAAGGGGAAATGTATCGATAGTTACGTCCTTTAAAACTCGATTCTTTTCTCGTGTACGAATCTCTACGTCATTATCGCATTGTTAGTCCGATTACCGTTCGATCACCTTCATATCCTTTATCTGAGTCTGTTGCATGATCAGATATCTTATGGCCTTCCAGTTCCTCAATTCGGAAGCCCGAAACTTCAAATGCACCGATAGTTACGTCCTTTAAAACTCGAGTCTTTTCTTGTGTACGAATCTCTATATGATTGTCGCATCGTGAGTCCGATTACCATTCGATCACCTTCATATCCTTTATCTGAGTCTGTTGCATGATCAGATATCTTATGGCCTTCCAGTTCCTCAATTCGGATGCCCAAAACTTCAAATGTACCGATAGTTACATCCTTTAAAAATCGAGTCTTTTCTTGTGTACGAATCTCTATATGATTGTCGCATCGTGAGCCCGAGTACCGTTCGATCACCTTCATATCCTTTATCTTAGTCTGTTGCATGATCAGATATCTTATGGCCTTCCAGTTCCTCAATTCGGATGCCCAAAACTTCAAATGTACCGATAGTTACGTGCTTTAAAACTCGATTCTTTTCTTGTGTACGAATCTCTATATGATTGTCGCATTGTTATTCCGATTACTGTTCGATCAGGTTCATATACTCTATCTGAGTCTGTTGCATGATCAGATATCTTATGGCCTTCCAGTTCCTCAACTTGGATGCCCAAAACTTCAAATGTACTGATAGTTACGTCCTTTAAAACTCGATTCTTTTCTCGTGTACGAATCTCTACGCCATTGTCGCATTATTAGTCCGATTGCCGTTCGATCACCTTCATATCCTTTATCTGAGTCTGTTGCATGATCAGATTTCTTATGGCCTTCCAGTTCCTCAATTCGGATGCCCAAAACTTCAAATGTATCGATAGTTTTTTTTAGAAAAAGGGGAAATGTATCGATAGTTACGTCCTTTAAAACTCGAGTCTTTTCTCGTGTACGAATCTCTACGTCATTATCGCATTGTTAGTCCGATTACCGTTCGATCACCTTTATATCCTTTATCTGAGTCTGTTGCATGATCAGATATCTTATGGCCTTCCAGTTCCTCAATTCGGAAGCCCGAAACTTCAAATGCACCGATAGTTACGTCCTTTAAAACTCGAGTCTTTTCTTGTGTACGAATCTCTATATGATTGTCGCATCGTGAGTCCGATTACACTTCGATCACCTTCATATCCTTTATCTGAGTCTGTTGCATGATCAGATATCTTATGGCCTTCCAGTTCCTCAATTCGGGTGCCCGAAACTTCAAATGTATCGATAGTTACGTCCTTTAAAACTCGATTCTTTTTTCGTGTACGAATCTCTACGTCATTGTCGCATTGTTAGTCCGATTACCGTTCGATCACCTTCATATCCTTTATCTGAGTTCGTTGCATGATCAGATATCTTATGGCCTTCCAGTTCCTCAATTCGGATGCCCGAAACTTCAAATGCACCCATAGTTACGTCCTTTAAAACTCGAGTCTTTTCTTGGGTACGAATCTCTATATGATTGTCGCATCGTGAGTCCGATTACCATTCGATCACCTTCATATCCTTTATCTGAGTCTGTTGCATGATCAGATATCTTATGGCCTTCCAGTTCCTCAATTCGGATGCCCAAAACTTCAAATGTACCGATAGTTACATCCTTTAAAAATCGAGTCTTTTCTTGTGTACGAATCTCTATATGATTGTCGCATCGTGAGTCCGAGTACCGTTCGATCACCTTCATATCCTTTATCTTAGTCTGTTGCATGATCAGATATCTTATGGCCTTCCAGTTCCTCAATTCGGATGCCCAAAACTTCAAATGTACCGATAGTTACGTGCTTTAAAACTCGATTCTTTTCTTGTGTACGAATCTCTATATGATTGTCGCATTGTTATTCCGATTACTGTTCGATCAGCTTCATATACTTTATCTGAGTCTGTTGCATGATCAGATATCTTATGGCTTTCCCGTTCCTCAATTCGGATGCCCGAAATATTAAATGCACTGATAGTTACGTCCTTTATAACTCGAGTCTTTTCTTGTGTACGAATCTGTATATGATTGTCGCATCGTGAGTCCGATTACCGTTCGATCACCTTCATATCCTTTTTTTTTTTTTTGATAAAGGAGTCTATGCTCCAGCAAATTTTATTAATAATAAAAATATTTACAACCAACTTGGGCCAAGATCTTACAAAAAAATAACCTAACAAACTAGATCAAGGCCCAAAACCATACAACCCACAAGTCGAACTAAACAATCAACTAATCTATCTTCAAAGCCTAGCCCATTAACCTGGATCCAAAACAAAAACCAATTCAAAAACTAAATCTTTTCCCAGCCCATTACAAGTACCCGAGCCCAAAGTCTTATCCTCGGCGCTAACTCTTCTGGTCTTCACACTTTCTGAATTCAGCATAGCTCTAAAGCACACTCTGATCCTGCACTTTATATCCCACTCTTTCAACTTCTTCACTTGCTTCTTAATATCCATCTCTTTTAGCATCTTCATATCTTGATCAAAACAGGCTTCAAAACAGCATTCCATACTTCCACAACCAGAATCCATGTCAAGCATTCCAAGTTCAGCACTATTACAACGCTTAAAATCATTCCCAGCCCACATACAAAACACCCATTCATGATCAAACATAACATACAGCGAACCTAACTGGCCCACTTAATATTCTTTCCTAACTATACATATCTTGTCAAAATTCATACAAACACACCCACAGATTAACTCAAGAAACTTTCTGAAGAAAAGCTGAGAAAGACATAATTTCCAAACACATTTCATTCCAGTCCAGTCAATCCATTTCTGCATATATCCCAAACCACCCCAAAAATGGTACCCACAACACCTGTAACTAAACACAAGAAAAGGCTTAAGAAATGAACAACTCAAATATGAAAGGGTTTCCCATCCTTGTGTAGAGCTAGAAATTGTAAAAAAGTGAGGGGAGGAAAATAATGTCCTAAACACAAGGATGAGGTCCAACCTTATCTCTCCAGAGGTTAAGCATACTCCATGCTCCAATCCTAACCACCAATCAAAAAGGGCAGAATTGAACCCAGCTCCAGATATTAGAGGTAGGATCAACAGATCTATAAAAAACAGAAAATAAAGAAAAGAACAATGAATGCAAACAGGAAGCCTTTTCAGCCAGATCTCTACCCATACGTATTTAGTGCTCCTTATTACTGCAAGTTCCCAATATATGTAACCCATACCACCCATAGGCAAGTGCCTAAGACTCAAAATGGACTCAAACTTCAACAGAACAAGGCTTAACAAAGACCATAAAGGCCAAAAGGTTCCTGACCAGTGAGCGGTTCTAAAAAATATTAAATTGAGGGTGGAAAAATGTGTCCTAAACTCACTGACCAGTTCCATCCTTATAACTCCCTGGTTTAAGCTTACTCCAAGATTCCATACTCCTATCCTCCAAACACATACCGCTGAATTGAACCCAATTTCAAAGGTTAAAACAAGGTTCAACAGAACTTTTTGTAAATAAAAAATTATGTTAAAAATTTGAGATAAATCGGATGGCTTATTAAGCAAGATCACTACCCAGACGTTTTTTGTACACCAAACTCCAGCAGTTTCCCAAGAGATAATACCCAAGAGATAATATCCTTTATCTGAGGCTGTTGAATGATCAGATATCTTATGGCCTTCCCGTTCCTCAATTCGGATGCCAGAAACTTCAAATGTATCGATAGTTACGTCCTTTAAAACTCGATTCTTTTCTTGTGTAAAAATCTCTATATGATTGTCGCATCGTGAGTCCGATTACCGTTCGATCAACTTCATATCCTTTATCTGAGTCTGTTGCATGATCAGATATCTTATGGCCTTCCAGTTCCTCAATTCGGATGCCCGAAACTTCAAATGTATCGATAGTTACGTCCTTTAAAACTCGATTCATTTCTCGTGTACGAATCTCTAAGTCATTGACGCATCGTGAGTCCGATTACCATTCGATCACCTTCATTTCCTTTATCTGAGTCTGTTGCATGATCAGATATCTTATGGCCTTCCAGTTCCTCAATTCGGATGCCCAAAACTTCAAATGTACCGATTGTTACGTCCTTTAAAACTCGAGTCTTTTCTTGTGTACGAATCTCTATATGATTGTCGCATTGTTATTCCAATTACCGTTCGATCAGCTTCATATCCTTTGTCTGTGTCTGTTGCATGATCAGATATCTTATGGCCTTCCCGTTCCTCAATTCGTGTGTCCGAAACTTCAAATGTATCGATAGTTACGGCCTTTAAAACTCGATTCTTTTCTTGTGTACGAATCTCTATATGATTGTCGCATCGTGAGTCCGATTACCGTTCGATCACCTTCATATCCTTTATCTGAGTCTGTTGCATGATCAGATATCCTATGGCCTTCCAGTTCCTCAATTCGGATGCCCAAAAATTCAAATGCACCGATAGTTACGTTCTTTAAAACTCGAGTCTTTTCTTGTGTACGAATCTCTATATGATTGTCGCATCGTGAGTCCGATTACCGTTCGATCACCTTCATATCCTCTATCTGAGTCTGTTGCATGATCGGATATCTTATGGCCTTCCAGTTCCTCAATTCGGATGCCCAAAACTTCAAATGTACCGATAGTTACGTCCTTTAAAACTCGATTCTTTTCTTGTGTACGAATCTCTATATGATTGTCGTATTGTTATTCCGATTACCGTTCGATCAGCCACATATCCTTTATCTGAGTCTGTTACATGATCAGATATCTTATGGCTTTCCCGTTCCTCAATTCGGATGCCCGAAACTTCAAATGCACCGACAGTTACGTCCTTTAAAACTCGAGTCTTTTCTTGTGTACGAATCTCTATATGATTGTCGCATCGTGAGTCCGATTACCGTTCGATCAACTTCATATCCTTTTTCTGAGTCTGTTGCATGATCAGATATCTTATGGCTTTCCAGTTCCTCAATTCGGATGCCCAAAAAATCAAATGCACCGATAGTTACGTCCTTTAAAACTTGAGTCTTTTCTTGTCTACGAATCTCTATATGATTGTCGCATTGTGAGACCGATTATCGTTCGATTAACTTCATATCCTTTATCTGAGTCTGTTCCATGATCAGATATATTATGGCTTTCCCGTTCCTCAATTCGGATGCCCGAAACTTCATATGCACCGATAGTTATGTCCTTTAAAATTTGAGTCTTTTCTTGTGTACGATTCTCCATATGATTGTCGCCTCGTGAGTCCGATTACCGTTCGATCACCTTCATATCCTTTATCTGAGTCTGTTGCATGATCGGATATCTTATGGCCTTCCAGTTCCTCAATTCGGATGCCCAAAACTTCAAATGTACCGATAGTTACGTCCTTTAAAACTCGATTCTTTTCTCCTGTAGGAATCTCTACGTCATTGTCGCATTGTTAGTCCGATTACCGTTCGATCACCTTCATATCCTTTATCTGAATTCGTTGCATGATCAGATATCTTATGGCCTTCCAGTTCCTCAATTCGGATGCCCGAAACTTCGAATGCACCGATAGTTACGTCCTTTAAAACTCGAGTCTTTTCTTGTGTACGAATCTCTATATGATTGTCGCATCGTGAGTCCGATTACCGTTCGATCACCTTCATATCTTTTATCTGAGTTTGTTGCATGATCAGATATCTTATGGCCTTCCCGTTCCTCAATTCGGGTGCCCGAAACTTCAAATGTACCCATAGTTACGTCCTTTAACACTCGATTCTTTCTTGTGTACGAATCTCTATATGATTGTCGCATCGTGAGTCCGATTACCGTTCGATCAACTTCATATCCTTTATCTGAGTCTGTTGCATGATCAGATATCTTATGGCCTTCCAGTTCCTCAATTCGGGTGCCCGAAACTTCAAATGTATCGATAGTTACGTCCTTTAAAACTCTATTCTTTTCTCGTGTACGAATCTCTACGCCATTGTCGCATTGTTAGTCCGATTACCGTTCGATCACCTTCATATCCTTTATCTGAGTCTGTTGCATTATCATATATCTTATGGCCTTCCCGTTCCTCAATTCGGATGCTCGAAACTTCAAATGCACCGACAGTTACGTCCTTTAGAACTCGAGTCTTTTCTTGTGTACGAATCTCTATATGATTGTCGCATCGTGAGTCCGATTACCGTTCGATCACCTTCATATCCTTTATCTGAGTCTGTTGCATGATCAGATATCCTATGGCCTTCCAGTTCCTCAATTCGGGTGCCCGAAACTTCAAATGTATCGATAGTTACGTCCTTTAAAACTCGATTCTTTTCTCGTGTACGAATCTCTACGTCATTATCGCATTGTTAGTCCGATTACCGTTCGATCACCTTCATATCCTTTATCTGAGTCTGTTGCATGATCAGATATCTTATGGCCTTCCGGTTCCTCAATTCGGAAACCCGAAACATCAAATGCACCGATAGTTACGTCCTTTAAAACTCGAGTCTTTTCTTGTGTACGAATCTCTATATGATTGTCGCATCGTGAGTCTGATTACCGTTCGATCACCTTCATATCCTTTATCTGAGTTTGTTGCATGATCAGATATCTTATGGCCTTCCAGTTCCTCAATTCGGATGCTCGAAACTTCAAACGCACCGATAGTTACGTCCTTTAGAACTCGAGTCTTTTCTTGTGTACGAATCTCTATATGATTGTCGCATCGTGAGTCCGATTACCGTTCGATCACCTTCATATCCTTTATCTGAGTCTGTTGCATGATTAGATATCCTATGGCATTCCAGTTCCTCAATTCGGGTGCCCGAAACTTCAAATGTATTGATAGTTACGTCCTTTAAAACTCGATTCTTTTCTCGTGTATGAATCTCTACGTCATTATCGCATTGTTAGTCCGATTACCGTTCGATCACCTTCATATCCTTTATTTGAGTCTGTTGCATGATCAGATATCTTATGGCCTCTCAGTTCTTCAATTCGGAAGCCCGAAACTTCAAATACAACGATAGTTACGTCCTTTAAAACTCGAGTATTTTCTTGTGTACGAATCTCTATATGATTGTCGCATCGTGAGTCCGATTACCGTTCGATCACCTTCATATCCTTTATCTGAGTCTGTTGCATGATCAGATATTTCATGGCCGTCAAGTTCCTCAATTCGGGTGCTCGAAACTTCAAATGTATCGATAGTTACGTCCTTTAAAACTGGATTCTTTTCTCGTGTATGAATCTCTACGTCATTGTCGCATTGTTAGTCCGATTACCGTTCGATCACCTTCATATCCTTTATCTGAGTCTGTTGCATGATCATATATCTTATGGCCTTCCAGTTCCTCAATTCGGATGCCCGAAACTTCAAATGCACCGATAGTTACGTCCTTTAAAACTCGAGTCTTTTCTTGTGTACGAATTTCTATATGATTGTCGCATCGTGCGTCCGATTACCGTTCGATCACCTTCATATCCTTTATCTGAGTTTGTTGCATGATCAGATATCTTATGGCCTTCCCGTTCCTCAATTCGGGTGCCCGAAACTTCAAATGTACCGATAGTTACGTCCTTAAACACTCGATTCTTTTCTTGTGTACGAATCTCTATATGATTGTCGCATCGTGAGTCCGATTACCGTTCGATCACCTTCATATCTTTTATCTGAGTCTGTTGCATGATCGGATATCTTATGGCCTTCCAGTTCCTCAATTCGGATGCCCAAAACTTCAAATGTACCGATAGTTACGTCCTTTAAAACTCGATTCTTTTCTTGTGTACGAATCTCTATATGATTGTCGCATTGTTATTCCGATTACCGTTCGATCAGCTACATATCCTTTATCTGAGTCTGTTACATGATCAGATATCTTATGGCTTTCCCGTTCCTCAATTCGGATGCCCGAAACTTCAAATGCACCGACAGTTACGTCCTTTAAAACTCGAGTCTTTTCTTGTGTACGAATCTCTATATGATTGTCGCATCGTGAGTCCGATTACCGTTCGATCAACTTCATATCCTTTTTCTGAGTCTGTTGCATGATCAGATATCTTATGGTTTTCCAGTTCCTCAATTCGGATGCCCAAAAAATCAAATGCACCGATAGTTACGTCCTTTAAAACTTGAGTCTTTTCTTGTCTACGAATCTCTATATGATTGTCGCATTGTGAGACCGATTACCGTTTGATTAACTTCATATCCTTTATCTGAGTCTGTTCCATGATCAGATATATTATGGCTTTCCCGTTCCTCAATTCGGATGCCCGAAACTTAATATGCACCGATAGTTATGTCCTTTAAAATTTGAGTCTTTTCTTGTGTACGATTCTCTATATGAATGTCGCCTCGTGAGTCCGATTACCGTTCGATCACCTTCATATCCTTTATCTGAGTCTGTTGCATGATCAGATATCTTATGGCCTTCCCGTTCCTCAATTCGGGTGCCCGAAACTTCAAATGTACCGATAGTTACGTCCTTTAAAACTCGATTCTTTTCTCGTGTACGAATCTCTACGTCATTCTCGCATTGTTAGTCCGATTACCGTTCGATCACCTTCATATCCTTTATCTGAGTCTGTTGCATGATCAGATATCTTATGGCCTTCCAGTTCCTCAATTCGGAAGCCCGAAACATCAAATGCACCGATAGTTACGTCCTTTAAAACTCGAGTCTTTTCTTGTGTACGAATCTCTATATGATTGTCGCATCGTGAGTCTGATTACCGTTCGATCACCTTCATATCCTTTATCTGAGTCTGTTGCATGATCAGATATCTTATGGCCTTCCAGTTCCTCAATTCGGATGCTCGAAACTTCAAATGCACCGATAGTTACGTCCTTTAGAACTCGAGTCTTTTCTTGTGTATGAATCTCTATATGATTGTCGCATCGTGAGTCCGATTACCGTTCGATCACCTTCATATCCTTTATCTGAGTCTGTTGCATGATCAGATATCCTATGGCATTCCAGTTCCTCAATTCGGGTGCCCGAAACTTCAAATGTATCGATAGTTACGTCCTTTAAAACTCGATTCTTTTCTCGTGTATAAATCTCTACGTCATTATCGCATTGTTAGTCCGATTACCGTTCGATCACCTTCATATTCTTTATCTGAGTCTGTTGCATTATCAGATATCTTATGTCCTTCCCGTTCCTCAATTCGGATGCTCGAAACTTCAAATGCACCGATAGTTACGTCATTTAGAACTCGGGTCTTTTGTTGTGTACGAATCTCTATATGATTGTCGCATCGTGAGTCCGATGACCGTTCGATCACCTTCATATCCTTTATCTGAGTCTGTTGCATGATCAGATATCCTATGGCCTTCCAGTTCCTTAATTCGGGTGCCCGAAACTTCAAATGTATCGATAGTTACGTCCTTTAAAACTCGATTCTTTTCTCGTGTACGAATCTCTACGTCACTATCGCATTGTTAGTCCGATTACCGTTCGATCACCTTCATATCCTTTATCTGAGTCTGTTGCATGATCAGATATCTTATGGCCTTCCAGTTCCTCAATTCGGAAGCCCGAAACATCAAATGCACCGATAGTTACGTCCTTTAAAACTCGAGTCTTTTCTTGTGTACGAATCTCTATATGATTGTCGCATCGTGAGTCTGATTACCGTTCGATCACCTTCATATCCTTTATCTGAGTCTGTTGCATGATCAGATATCTTATGGCCTTCCAGTTCCTCAATTCGGATGCTCGAAACTTCAAATGCACCGATAGTTACGTCCTTTAGAACTCGAGTCTTTTCTTGTGTACGAATCTCTATATGATTGTCGCATCGTGAGCCCGATTACCGTTCGATCACCTTCATATCCTTTATCTGAGTCTGTTGCATGATCAGATATCCTATGGCATTCCAGTTCCTCAATTCGGGTGCCCGAAACTTCAAATGTATCGATAGTTACGTCCTTTAAAACTGGATTCTTTTCTCGTGTATGAATCTCTACGTCATTGTCGCATTGTTAGTCCGATTACCGTTCGATCACCTTCATATCCTTTATCTGAGTCTGTTGCATGATCAGATATCTTATGGCCTTCCAGTTCCTCAATTCGGATGCCCGAAACTTCAAATGCACCGATAGTTACGTCCTTTAAAACTCGAGTATTTTCTTGTGTACGAATCTCTATATGATTGTCGCATCGCGAGTCCGATTACCGTTCGATCACCTTCATATCCTTTATCTGAGTCTGTTGCATGATCAGATATTTCATGGCCGTCAAGTTCCTCAATTCGGGTGCCCGAAACTTCAAATGTATCGATAGTTACGTCCTTTAAAACTGGATTCTTTTCTCGTGTATGAATCTCTATATGATTGTCGCATCGTGAGTCCGATTACCGTTCGATCAACTTCATATCCTTTATCTGAGTCTGTCGCATGATCAGATATCTTATGGCCTTCCAGTTCCTCAATTCGGAAGCCCGAAACATCAAATGCACCGATAGTTACGTCCTTTAAAACTCGAGTCTTTTCTAGTGTACGAATCTCTATATGATTGTCGCATCGTGAGTCCTATTACCGTTCGATCACCTTCATATCCTTTATCTGAGTTGTTGCATGATCAGATATCTTATGGCCTTCCCGTTCCTCAATTCGGGTGCCCGAAACTTCAAATGTACCGATAGTTACGTCCTTTAACACTCGATTCTTTTCTTGTGTACGAATCTCTATATGATTGTCGCATCGTGAGTCCGATTACCGTTCGATCAACTTCATATCCTTTATCTGAGTCTGTCGCATGATCAGATATCTTATGGCCTTCCAGTTCCTCAATTCGGGTGCCCGAAACTTCAAATGTATCGATAGTTACGTCCTTTAAAACTCGATTCTTTTCTCCTGTACGAATCTCTACGCCATTGTCGCATTGTTAGTCCGATTACCGTTCGATCACCTTCATATCCTTTATCTGAGTCTGTTGCATGATCAGATATCTTATGGCCTTCCAGTTCCTCAATTCGGAAGCCCGAAACATCAAATGCACCGATAGTTACGTCCTTTAAAACTCGAGTCTTTTCTTGTGTACGAATCTCTATATGATTGTCGCATCGTGAGTCTGATTACCGTTCGATCACCTTCATATCCTTTATCTGAGTCTGTTGCATGATCAGATATCTTATGGCCTTCCAGTTCCTCAATTCGGATGCTCGAAACTTCAAATGCACCGATAGTTACGTCCTTTAGAACTCGAGTCTTTTCTTGTGTACGAATCTCTATATGATTGTCGCATCGTGAGCCCGATTACCGTTCGATCACCTTCATATCCTTTATCTGAGTCTGTTGCATGATCAGATATCCTATGGCATTCCAGTTCCTCAATTCGGGTGCCCGAAACTTCAAATGTATCGATAGTTACGTCCTTTAAAACTCGATTCTTTTCTCGTGTATAAATCTCTACGTCATTATCGCATTGTTAGTCCGATTACCGTTCGATCACCTTCATATTCTTTATTTGAGTCTGTTGCATGATCAGATATCTTATGGCCTCTCAGTTCCTCAATTCGAAAGCCCGAAACTTCAAATGCACCGATAGTTACGTCCTTTAAAACTCGAGTATTTTCTTGTGTACGAATCTCTATATGATTGTCGCATCGCGAGTCCGATTACCGTTCGATCACCTTCATATCCTTTATCTGAGTCTGTTGCATGATCAGATATTTCATGGCCGTCAAGTTCCTCAATTCGGGTGCCCGAAACTTCAAATGTATCGATAGTTACGTCCTTTAAAACTGGATTCTTTTCTCGTGTATGAATCTCTACGTCATTGTCGCATTGTTAGTCCGATTACCGTTCGATCACCTTCATATCCTTTATCTGAGTCTGTTGCATAATCAGATATCTTATGGCCTTCCAGTTCCTCAATTCGGATGCCCGAAACTTCAAATGCACCGATAGTTACGTCCTTTAAAACTCGAGTCTTTTCTAGTGTACGAATCTCTATATGATTGTCGCATCGTGAGTCCGATTACCGTTCGATCACCTTCATATCCTTTATCTGAGTTGTTGCATGATCAGATATCTTATGGCCTTCCCGTTCCTCAATTCGGGTGCCCGAAACTTCAAATGTACCGATAGTTACGTCCTTTAACACTCGATTCTTTTCTTGTGTACGAATCTCTATATGATTGTCACATCGTGAGTCCGATTACCGTTCGATCAACTTCATATCCTTTATCTGAGTCTGTCGCATGATCATATATCTTATGGCCTTCCAGTTCCTCAATTCGGGTGCCCGAAACTTCAAATGTATCGATAGTTACGTCCTTTAAAACACGATTCTTTTCTCCTGTACGAATCTCTACGCCATTGTCGCATTGTTAGTCCGATTACCGTTCGATCACCTTCATATCCTTTATCTGAGTCTGTTGCATTATCAGATATCTTATGGCCTTCCCGTTCCTCAATTCGGATGCTCGAAACTTCAAATGCACCGATAGTTACGTCCTTTAGAACTCGAGTCTTTTCTTGTGTACGAATCTCTATATGATTGTCGCATCGTGAGTCCGATTACCGTTCGATCACCTTCATATCCTTTATCTGAGTCTGTTGCATGATCAGATATCCTATGGCCTTCCAGTTCCTCAGTTCGGGTGCCCGAAACTTCAAATGTATCGATAGTTACGTCCTTTAAAACTCGATTCTTTTCTCGTGTACGAATCTCTACGTCATTATCGCATTGTTAGTCCGATTACCGTTCGATCACCTTCATATCCTTTATTTGAGTCCGTTACATGATCAGATATCTTATGGCCTTCCAGTTCCTAAATTCGGATGCCCGAAACTTCAAATGCACCGATAGTTACGTCCTTTAAAACTCGAGTATTTTCTTGTGTACGAATCTCTATATGATTGTCGCATCGTGAGTCCGATTACCGTTCGATCACCTTCATATCCTTTATCTGAGTCTGTTGTATGATCAGATATTTCATGGCCTTCAAGTTCCTCAATTCGGGTGCCCGAAACTTCAAATGTATCGATAGTTACGTCCTTTAAAACTGGATTCTTTTCTCGTGTATGAATCTCTACGTCATTGTCGCATTTTTAGTTCGATTACCGTTCGATCACCTTCATATCCTTTATCTGAGTCTGTTGCATGATCAGATATCTTATGGCCTTCCAGTTCCTCAATTTGGATGCCCGAAACTTCAAATGCACCGATAGTTACGTCCTTTAAAACTCGAGTCTTTTCTTGTGTACGAATCTCTATATGATTGTCGCATCGTGAGTCCGATTACCGTTCGATCACCTTCATATCCTTTATCTGAGTTTGTTGCATGATCAGATATCTTATGGCCTTCCCGTTCCTCAATTCGGGTGCCCGAAACTTCAAATGTACCGATAGTTACGTCCTTTAACAATCGATTCTTTTCTTGTGTACGAATCTCTATATGATTGTCGCATCGTGAGTCCGATTACCGTTCGATCAACTTCATATCCTTTATCTGAGTCTGTCGCATGATCAGATATCTTATGGCCTTCCAGTTCCTCAATTCGGGTGCCCGAAACTTCAAATGTATCGATAGTTACGTCCTTTAAAACTCGATTCTTTTCTCATGTACGAATCTCTACGCCATTGTCGCATTGTTAGTCCGATTACCGTTCGATCACCTTCATATCCTTTATCTGAGTCTGTTGCATTATCAGATATCTTATGGCCTTCCCGTTCCTCAATTCGGATGCTCGAAACTTCAAATGCACCGATAGTTACGTCCTTTAGAACTCGAGTCTTTTCTTGTGTACGAATCTCTATATGATTGTCGCATCGTGAGTCCGATTACCGTTCGATCACCCTCATATCCTTTATCTGAGTCTGTTGCATGATCAGATATCCTATGGCCTTCCAGTTCCTCAATTCGGGTGCCCGAAACTTCAAATGTATCGATAGTTACGTCCTTTAAAACTTGATTCTTTTCTCGTGTACGAATCTCTACGTCATTATCGCATTGTTAGTCCGATTACCATTCGATCACCTTCATATCCTTTATTTGAGTCTGTTGCATGATCAGATATCTTATGGCCTTCCAGTTCCTAAATTCGGATGCCCAAAACTTCAAATGTACCGATAGTTACATCCTTTAAAACTCGAGTATTTTCTTGTGTACGAATCTCTATATGATTGTCGCATCGTGAGTCCGATTACCGTTCGATCACCTTCATATCCTTTATCTGAGTCTGTTGCATGATCAGATATTTCATGGCCTTCAAGTTCCTCAATTCGGGTGCCCGAAACTTCAAATGTATCGATAGTTTTTTTTTTTTTTAGAAAAGAGGCAAAGCCCCGGCAAACATTTATTTATATTTAAAAAAGTACAAAACAAGGACTAACCCCGACCCGGGACATAAACCCAAGGTCTAAGTTTAGCCCAACAAAAAAACAAAACATAGAACAAACACGGGCCAACCTATACATCTTTTACTAAGCCCAAAATCAGAAATATTAAAAGACCATCATAAGCCCATTACAAAAAACCAAAACAAACCTATCCTATAACCAGGCCAAACAGTAGCCCAATACTCCTAAAGCCCAAAGGGCCCCTTCACACCAGCCTGCCTCCACAGCCCACGCCACAAATCAAATGCAGTCCACTTGATGGTAACCTGAACAAAAGCTTCAACCATGTCAGCCCACCAACCATCCCACTGCTGGTCCACAATTATAACCCATCTCAATCCTACTAACACACCGCTGCTTGTCCAGCATTCTAACCCAACCCATATCCAGATCTGAATTCCCAGCACTAAGATACCCGCAATAAACCCATACAACCTTCGAACATAATCCAACCTATAAACTAACCAGCCATTCGCACACCTTTTACCTCATTATACAAAACCAATCTAATTAACTTCAATCTGCTGGTCCAAGTATCATATACTAACCCACATAATATATCAAACCTACTCATCAAACAATCATTCCCATATTGAAACCCAATCCATATCCTATCATATAACACTCCAGTACTATAGTCTTCCCACCATTCAATCAAAAGGTTACGCAGATACCCAAAACCATTAGGCCACTTAAGCAAATAACATAATGAGGCTTTCCAAATAACCCAACTCCTGTTTTGGAAAGGCAATTGGAACATACATCCAATAGCAACCATAAGAGTACTATTCAATCTATAATTCAACTCCTTTTTAACCATAATGCCAAAGATCATAGACTGAATCACCCCTATAGTCCCCCAAATATGCCATAAAATGAAGGTATAAACTATGCACTTAATACTAAGTATCAAGAACATAGGCAGCCAAACCAAAAAGAGAGCTGCAACTAATGAACTCCAACCCTGCCTGTAATCTTTAGATACTTCCACCAAGATAGTGGCATTACTAGACATGTCAAAGTCATTAATTTCTAACCTCATTAACAAATAACTCCATAACCAGCAGAAAACATACAACTGCATCTGCTGAGAACATAAATGCAAACACAGCCCATAACCTCCCTTCCAGAACTGCACACACCTCAGCAATCTTCTATATTCTAAGAAAACCTGCATCTTTGAGATATCTACCCATTGAACAGCCTTCCAGTAATACTCTAATTGAGCTCCCATATTACCCATCAGTTTGTGAAAATATAAATGTAGCCTTCTAATACTCCAATTATCAACCAAAACATACCTTGTACTTTGACAGGTAACATTTTGTATTCTACCCCATAACATCCACAAATACCAGCAACATATTATCATCAACAGCAGCTGGCCCATATCAACCGCCTCATTACATTTCTGCAGCCCTCCTTGAGAAAATACTAACATACCCCTGAGCAAATATAAGCTGCTGACCTTCCTTAGGTCCAAAACCTTACTCCAACAATCCTTCCTAACTGACTTCTTACCATGATTTCTACTTATACCCACTGCCACCTTATGCTTCCATTTGATGTAAACCCAACCCAAATTCCCCAGACCCAGACTTATCCCAAGTGGGATAGACACACTAGACTCAAAAATGAAAAGGCAAGAAAAAAGGCCAACAAAGATTACCGAAAAAATGATTTGGGTTTCCATACTGGTATGAAGTCCTAAAACAGAAAAAAGAGCACAAGAATATAATGTCCTACTAATACCAGTATGGTCCATCCTTATGTCTCCCTGGTGTAAACTCCCCTTGAGTATAAAAATTCCTAATCCCCTTTCAAATAACGCAGACCTGGCCCAGAGTGCCAAAAATAGACCAAATTCTCTGGTCAGGATAAAAGCCCACAACAAAGATAACCCATTCCCACCCAGACTATCCCAAATAGACAAGAGAGAATGAATATAGGAAAAGAAATGAATACAGAAATCTACCCAGAACGCTTTTAGTCTCCATTCAACACCTTGTTCCCAATAACTCCCATCCCCCATGAGCAAATGCTCAGTAGTAAACTCACACAGGCCATTAACACCAAAACTCACACCAATATTTAATGGGTTCCCATACCACTGCCAGGATCTAAAAAATGTAAAATTTATATGGGATGGGAAAAATGTCCTAAAGACAGTGGTACAGTGCCTCCTTATCTCTCCAGGTTGAATGCAAAACTCCTGCATATTCATTCCTATATTCCACCAGGTTAAGGTAAAAACAGACCAGATAGCAAAGAACATACTATCATGGCTGCAAATTCCTAGATTCCTATGTTTTAAACACAGCAAAAACCCCACTGGTGTATGAAAGACACACCTTTCAAAATGTAACAGGGAGGTACTACTACTAAGGTTATCTACCCAAGGCTCTTTCCAGTTCCATAAATCACCTTGATTGCCCAATAACCCCCCATCCCAACTCCAAGTGGAGTAAAAAGACTCAAGACTCAAAAGCAAGAAAAGGCCATAACAATACATATAAATCAAGGTTCCAAGGCCATATCTGGTGCTACAAAATGATAAAAACCAGAACAACAATAGGAACCTAAAGACATGACCTTGATCCATCCTTATATCTCCCATTGTTTGTCTTATCCCAAGACCACAAATGCCTAATCCCTTAATAAAAACAGCAGAATTGATACCAGGTTCTTGAAAAAACCCAAGCATCAAAAGATCAGACACAAAGATAGGAAAAAACAAAAACCAAAAAAACCTCAACTCACAACCATTTTTGTACCACTCAAGACAACCAGAAAGAGAAGCAGGAAGCCTTAAAGGCCAGATCTCTACCCCAAGCTGAAAAGAACACCTTATGACTCCCACAGGCCCAATAATACCCCCCTCCCCTATATTAACAGGTTTCATAACTGTATTACCCACACCTCCCTTGTACCACCCTAGGCCCACAAGATTACCAAGCCATTTAAAAAACATATTAATTCCCCTAATACCCCATTTTGAACCCTTCCAAAACCTCCCCCAGCCAACCCAAAAAATAGTAAAAAAGAAATGGATCAACATTGGTTAACCTGTTTTGTAGGATCCCTCCATACCACCTTAAATCCCCATATCTTGCTAAGCTTGATGCTGCTTCTAGTAGCATAGATCTTCAACCCCATAAGCTTCAACCTAATTGTTTCCCTGATAAGATTACAAACACCCTCCACACTCCTACTCTCATTTTGAAACAACCTTAGATTTCTCTCTTGCCATATGAAGTATACCATAGCAGCCACACATAACCTCTTAATTATACTTCCCACAGATTTTCCAAGATGATCATTGGCCAGCTCATGAACACAATCAAAGATATTAGGGGGATAAAGAGATAATCCTCCCTCTTCCTTCAAAGTTTCCCACACAGCTTTGGGATAATCACACTCAAAAAACAAATGATTATGACTATCCTTAACTTTTCCACAAAATACACATTCTAAAACATTCTGCACATCCCAATTCAACAATCTATCCTGAGTTAACAGCCTGTTCTGAATAGCCAACCACAGTGTAAAGGAGTGTCTAGGGATTGCCTGACTATACCAAATAATTCTAGCCCAGGCAACTTCAGGTTTGTCTTCACTCAGATCATTAAAAACAGTTCTAGTAGCAAAGCCCTAATAAGTTTCCTTCTTAGTTCTCCAGAATGTAATATCTTTTTTGCCAGGAACAATAAAAGGAGGTGACATAGAGAATAGACAAGGAAACTTAATTTTCCACTCCTCCGGCCACATCCATCTACCATTGCAAATAACCTCAGAAACTGTAGTCTTAAAGTTAAAACCAGCATTACGAATCTCCCTTGGTGTGATGAATAAACTAAGAGGACTCAATGGACACCAGTTGTCATACCAGACAGAAGTGGAACACCCATCTCCTATACTCTGCACACAATGCCTCCACAGAGCATCCCTGCTATCTAATATACTCTTCCAACTCCAACATGGCCCCTCCTTTCTAACAAAGCCCCAAAAACTCAGACCCTTAAGTCTATAAGCTTTGACCCACTTAGTCCAGATAGTCTCTTTACCAGAGATAAGGCTCCAAATATGTCTAGCTATTAAAGCCTTATTCTGTATTCTCAAGGACTTTATCCCCAATCCCCCCTGACATTTTGGATAGCAGACATTCTCCCAGGAAACTCTAACCCTTCCCTTACTAGAATCAGTTTGACTCCAGAGAAACCTACACATTAGCCTCTCAATATCTTCAATAACACTGACAGGCAATAAGAACACAGAAGCCCAGTACACTTGCAAAGAACACAGGACAGACTTGATAAGTTGTAACCTTCCAGCAAATAACAGAGATTTATTCTTCCAATCTTCCAATCTTTTTCTAACTTTATCAGTAAGAATACTGCAATCTTTAGAGTATAACCTAGTAGACAAGAGGGGAACACCTAAATATCTAACTGGAAGGCTGCCAACCTTAAAAGGCAACAACCTGTTAATTCTTTTCTGCGTTATACTGGTCACTTTAGACAAATACATTGTGCTCTTTCCCAGATTAGGGACTAAGCCAGAAACCCCACTAAACTCTTCCAAAGCATCCTTGATTAAGGAGACAGAAGCCACATCAGCATGACAGAAAACCAAAAGATCATCAGCAAAGCATACATGAGTCAGTTTCATCTCAGCACACTTCCAATGATATCTAAATTGATTATTTCCAGCAATCCTTCTATCCAAGATAAGTTTTAGAACTTGCATAACAATGGTAAACAGGTATGGGGACATAGGGTCACCCTGCCTTAAACCTCTAAGCCCCTTGAAATACCCAAAACTCTCTCCATTCACATTTATAGAATATGCAGCAGATCTTATACATGTCATAATCCAATCAACCATACTAGGATGGAACCCAAAATTAACAAGACAGGCTTCAAGAAAATGATGATTGACAGTGTCATAAGCCTTTTGCAAGTCAATTTTCAGGGCCATTCTAGCCTCCCCTCCCTTTCTATGATAATTCCTCAGAAGTTCTTGAGTCAACAGAATATTATCACTTATTTGCCTTCCAGGAATAAAAGCCCTTTGACAATTATCAACTATTTTATCAAGAGACCCCTTAATTCTTTCACAAATGATTTTGGTTATACATTTGTAAAGAACATTGCAACAAGCAATGGGTCTATACTCCACAACACTCTTCGGATTTATACACTTTGGGACTAAAGAAATAATAGTGGCATTAACTTCTTTAAGGAGTTTGCCATTGCTAAAAAATTCTTTGATAGCTTCACACACTTCATTACCAATTATAGACCACGAGGCTTTAAAATTTTTTGAAGAAAAGCCATCAGGCCCAGGGGCCTTATCCACATCAATATCAAAGATAGCTTTTTTGATTTCCTCATTAGTGACTTCCCTAACCATTTAATCAGCCTCACTCCTAGCCAATCTGGTATGAAATAGAGAATCAGCCCCCCTAATCCCATTCACCTGCTCATTACTCCCCATGAAACTCTCAAAGTGTTTAACAAACACATCACCCACACTCCTCCCCTCATGGTAGTTCCCCTGAGCATCCATAACAGAATTGATCCTACTCTTACTAATTTTACCCTTAACAGCTTTATGAAAGTAAGCTGTATTCTGATCCCCAGCCTTCAACCACTCCACTTTGGCTCTCTGTTTAAGAAACAATTCCTCATCCAAAGAAGCCTGCTTCAAAGCACTAACAAAAATAGCTTCTTGATCTCTCAACTGAGCACTATGAGGATCTTGAACAACTTCCTCTTGAACTTTACCCAACTCTTTGGTCAAGGTTTTAACCTTATCATGTAGGTCTCCTTGATCTCTACCCATCTTCCTCAAAGGCTTCTTTAACTTCTTTAGTTTAGAGACCACTGAATACATATAACACCCCTGAACCTTATCTTTCCATACAGAATCAACCAAAGGCAGAAACCCAGGCTTAGAAGCAATAAAGTTCATAAATTTAAAAGGCCTGGGCTTCCATACATGATGCCCCTTTAAAGAGATTAAAGCAGGAGAATGGTCAGATGATAAAAAAGGCAAAAAATTAACAGCAGCTTCAAGATATGCATTTAAGAAACTTCCATTACTCATAATCCTATCAAGCTTCTTAAGTAACCCCCCAGCTTTACCTGGAGATTTATTCCAGGTAAACTTCAAACCCGAAGAAGGAATGTCTTCAACACTTATACTTTCGTGAGTCCGATTACCGTTCGATCACCTTCATATCCTTTATCTGAGTCTGTTGCATGATCAGATATCCTATGGCCTTCCAGTTCCTCAATTCGGGTGCCCGAAATTTCAAATGTATCGATAGTTACGTCCTTTAAAACTCGATTCTTTTCTCGTGTACGAATCTCTACGTCATTATCGCATTGTTAGTCCGATTACCGTTTGATCACCTTCATATCCTTTATTTGAGTCTGTTGCATGATCAGATATCTTATGGCCTTCCAGTTCCTGAATTCGGATGCCCAAAACTTCAAATGTACCGATAGTTACATCCTTTAAAACTCGAGTATATTCTTGTGTACGAATCTCTATATGATTGTCGCATCGTGAGTCCGATTACCATTCGATCACCTTCATATCCTTTATCTGAGTCTGTTGCATGATCAGATATTTCATGGCCTTCAAGTTCCTCAATTCGGGTGCCCGAAACATCAAATGTATCGATAGTTACGTCCTTTAAAACTGGATTCTTTTCTCGTGTATGAGTCTCTACGTCATTGTCGCATTGTTAGTCCGATTACCGTTCGATCACCTTCATATCCTTTATCTGAGTCTATTGCATGATCAGATATCTTATGGCCTTCCAGTTCCTCAATTCGGATGCCCAAAACTTCAAATGCACCGATAGTTACGTCCTTTAAAACTCGAGTCTTTTCTTGTGTACGAATCTCTATATGATTGTCGCATCGTGAGTCCGATTACCGTTCGATCAACTTCATGTCCTTTATCTGAGTCTGTTTCATGATCAGATATCTTATGGCCTTCCAGTTCCTCAATTCGGGTGCCCGAAACTTCAAATGTATCGATAGTTACGTCCTTTAAAACTCGATTCTTTTCTCGTGTACGAATCTCTAAGTCATTGACGCATTGTTAGTCCGATTACCGTTCGATCACCTTCATATCCTTTATTTGAGTCTGTTGCATGATCAGATATCTTATGGCCTTCCAGTTCCTAAATTCGGATGCCCAAAACTTCAAATGTACCGATAGTTACATCCTTTAAAACTCGAGTATTTTCTTGTGTACGAATCTCTATATGATTGTCGCATCGTGAGTCCGATTACCGTTCGATCACCTTCATATCCTTTATCTGAGTCTGTTGCATGATCAGATATCTTATGGCCTTCCAGTTCCTCAATTTGGGTGCCCGAAACTTCAAATGAACCGATAGTTACATCCATTAAAACTCGAGTCTTTTCTTGTGTACGAATCTCTATATAATTGTCGCATTGTTATTCCGATTACCGTTCGATCACCTTCATATCCTTTATTTGAGACAGTTGCATGATCAGATATCTTATGGTCTTCCCGTTCCTCAATTCGGGTGCCCGAAAGTTCAAATGTATCGATAGTTACGTTCTTTAAAACTCGAGTCTTTTCTTGTGTACGAATCTCTATATGATTGTCGCATCGTGAGTCTGATTACCGTTCGATCACCTTCATATCCTTTATTTGAGTCTGTTGCATGATCAGATATCTTATGGCCTTCCAGTTCCTCAATTCGGATGCCCAAAACTTCAAATGTACCGATTGTTACGTCCTTTAAAACTCGAGTCTTTTCTTGGGTACGAATCTCTATATGATTGTCGCATCGTGAGTCCAATTACCGTTCGATCACCTTCATATCCTTTATCTGAGTCTGTTGCATGATCAGATATTTCATGGCCTTCAAGTTCCTCAATTCGGGTGCCCGAAACTTCAAATGTATCGATAGTTACGTCCTTTAAAACTGGATTCTTTTCTCGTGTATGAATCTCTACGTCATTGTCGCATTGTTAGTCCGATTACCGTTCGATCACCTTCATATCCTTTATTTGAGTCTGTTGCATGATCAGATATCTTATGGCCTTCCAGTTCCTAAATTCGGATGCCCAAAACTTCAAATGTACCGATAGTTACATCCTTTAAAACTCGAGTATTTTCTTGTGTACGAATCTCTATATGATTGTCGCATCGTGAGTCTGATTACCGTTCGATCACCTTCATATCCTTTATCTGAGTTTGTTGCATGATCAGATATCTTATGGCCTTCCCGTTCCTCAATTCGGGTGCCCGAAACTTCAAATGTACCAATAGTTACGTCCTTTAACACTCGATTCTTTTCTTGTGTACGAATCTCTATATGATTGTCGCATCGTGAATCCGATTACCGTTCGATCAACTTCATATCCTTTATTTGAGTCTGTCGCATGATCAGATATCTTATGGCCTTCCAGTTCCTCAATTCGGGTGCCCGAAACTTCAAATGTATCGATAGTTACGTCCTTTAAAACTCGATTCTTTTCTCATGTACGAATCTCTACGCCATTGTGGCATTGTTAGTCCGATTACCGTTTGATCACCTTCATATCCTTTATCTGAGTCTGTTGCATTATCAGATATCTTATGGCCTTCCCGTTCCTCAGTTCGGATGCTCGAAACTTCAAATGCACCGATAGTTACGTCCTTTAGAACTCGAGTCTTTTCTTGTGTACGAATCTCTATATGATTGTCGCATCGTGAGTCCGATTACCGTTCGATCACCTTCATATCCTTTATCTGAGTCTGTTGCATGATCAGATATCTTATGGCCTTCCAGTTCCTCAATTCGGATGCCCGAAACTTCAAATGTACCGATAGTTACATCCTTTAAAACTCGAGTATTTTCTTGTGTACGAATCTCTATATGATTGTCGCATCGTGAGTCTGATTACCGTTCGATCACCTTCATATCCTTTATCTGAGTTTGTTGCATGATCAGATATCTTATGGCCTTCCCGTTCCTCAATTCGGGTGCCCGAAACTTCAAATGTACCAATAGTTACGTCCTTTAACACTCGATTCTTTTCTTGTGTACGAATCTCTATATGATTGTCGCATCGTGAATCCGATTACCGTTCGATCAACTTCATATCCTTTATTTGAGTCTGTCGCATGATCAGATATCTTATGGCCTTCCAGTTCCTCAATTCGGGTGCCCGAAACTTCAAATGTATCGATAGTTACGTCCTTTAAAACTCGATTCTTTTCTCATGTACGAATCTCGACGCCATTGTGGCATTGTTAGTCCGATTACCGTTCGATCACCTTCATATCCTTTATCTGAGTCTGTTGCATTATCAGATATCTTATGGCCTTCCCGTTCCTCAGTTCGGAAGCTCGAAACTTCAAATGCACCGATAGTTACGTCCTTTAGAACTCGAGTCTTTTCTTGTGTACGAATCTCTATATGATGGTCGCATCGTGAGTCCGATTACCGTTCGATCACCTTCATATCCTTTATCTGAGTCTGTTGCATGATCAGATATCCTATGGCCTTCCAGTTCCTCAATTCGGGTGCCCGAAATTTCAAATGTATCGATAGTTACGTCCTTTAAAACTCGATTCTTTTCTCGTGTACGAATCTCTACGTCATTATCGCATTGTTAGTCCGATTACCGTTCGATCACCTTCATATCCTTTATTTGAGTCTGTTGCATGATCAGATATCTTATGGCCTTCCAGTTCCTAAATTCGGATGCCCAAAACTTCAAATGTACCGATAGTTACATCCTTTAAAACTCGAGTATTTTCTTGTGTACGAATCTCTATATGATTGTCGCATCGTGAGTCCGATTACCGATCGATCACCTTCATATCCTTTATCTGAGTCTGTTGCATGATCAGATATTTCATGGCCTTCAAGTTCCTCAATTCGGGTGCCCGAAACTTCAAATGTATCGATAGTTACGTCCTTTAAAACTGGATTCTTTTCTCGTGTATGAATCTCTACGTCATTGTCGCATTGTTAGTCCGATTACCGTTCGATCACCTTCATATCCTTTATCTGAGTCTGTTGCATGATCAGATATCTTATGGCCTTCCAGTTCCTCAATTCGGATGCCCAAAACTTCAAATGCACCGATAGTTACGTCCTTTAAAACTCGAGTCTTTTCTTGTGTACGAATCTCTATATGATTGTCGCATCGTGAGTCCGATTACCGTTCGATCAACTTCATGTCCTTTATCTGAGTCTGTTTCATGATCAGATATCTTATGGCCTTCCAGTTCCTCAATTCGGGTGCCCGAAACTTCAAATGTATCGATAGTTACGTCCTTTAAAACTCGATTCTTTTCTCGTGTACGAATCTCTAAGTCATTGACGCATTGTTAGTCCGATTACCGTTCGATCTCCTTCATATCCTTTATTTGAGTCTGTTGCATGATCAGATATCTTATGGCCTTCCAGTTCCTAAATTCGGATGCCCAAAACTTCAAATGTACCGATAGTTACATCCTTTAAAACTCGAGTATTTTCTTGTGTATGAATCTCTATATGATTGTCGCATCGTGAGTCCGATTACCGTTCGATCACCTTCATATCCTTTATCTGAGTCTGTTGCATGATCAGATAACTTATGGCCTTCCAGTTCCTCAATTTGGGTGCCCGAAACTTCAAATGAACCGATAGTTACATCCATTAAAACTCGAGTCTTTTCTTGTGTACGAATCTCTATATAATTGTCGCATTGTTATTCCGATTACCGTTCGATCACCTTCATATCCTTTATTTGAGACAGTTGCATGATCAGATATCTTATGGCCTTCCCGTTCCTCAATTCGGGTGCCCGAAAGTTCAAATGTATCGATAGTTACGTTCTTTAAAACTCGAGTCTTTTCTTGTGTACGAATCTCTATATGATTGTCGCATCGTGAGTCTGATTACCGTTCGATCACCTTCATATCCTTTATTTGAGTCTGTTGCATGATCAGATATCTTATGGCCTTCCAGTTCCTCAATTCGGATGCCCAAAACTTCAAATGTACCGATTGTTACGTCCTTTAAAACTCGAGTCTTTTCTTGGGTACGAATCTCTATATGATTGTTGCATCGTGAGTCCATTACCGTTCGATCACCTTCATATCCTTTATCTGAGTCTGTTGCATGATCAGATATTTCATGGCCTTCAAGTTCCTCAATTCGGGTGCCCGAAACTTCAAATGTATCGATAGTTACGTCCTTTAAAACTGGATTCTTTTCTCGTGTATGAATCTCTACGTCATTGTCGCATTGTTAGTCCGATTACCGTTCGATCACCTTCATATCCTTTATCTGAGTCTGTTGCATGATCAGATAGCTTATGGCCTTCCAGTTCCTCAATTCGGAAGCCCAAAACTTCAAATGTACCGATAGTTATGTCCTTTAAAACTCGATTCTTTTCTTGTGTACGAATCTCTACGTCATTGTCTCATTGTTAGTCCGATTACCGTTCGATCACCTTCATATCCTTTATCTGAGTCTGTTGCATGATCAGATATCTTATGGCCTTCCAGTTCCTCAATTCAGATGCCCGAAACTTCAAATGCACCGATAGTTACGTCCTTTAAAACTCGAGTCTTTTCTTGGGTACGAATCTCTATATGATTGTCGCATCGTGAGTCCAATTACTGTTCGATCACCTTCATATCCTTTATCTGAGTCTGTTGCATGATCAGATATCTTATGGCCTTCCAGTTCCTCAATTCGGAAGCCCAAAACTTCAAATGTACCGATTGTTACGTCCTTTAAAACTCGATTCTTTTCTCGTGTACGAATCTCTACGTCATTATCGCATTGTTAGTCCGATTACCGTTCGATCACCTTCATATCCTTTATTTGAGTCTTTTGCATCATCAGATATCTTATGGCCTTCCAGTTCCTAAATTCGGATGCCCAAAACTTCAAATGTACCGATAGTTACATCCTTTAAAACTCGAGTATTTTCTTGTGTACGAATCTCTATATGATTGTCGCATCGTGAGTCCGATTACCGTTCGATCACCTTCATATCCTTTATCTGAGTCTGTTGCATGATCAGATATTTCATGGCCTTCAAGTTCCTCAATCCGGGTGCCCGAAACTTCAAATGTATCGATAGTTACGTCCTTTAAAACTGGATTCTTTTCTCGTGTATGAATCTCTACGTCATTGTCGCATTGTTAGTCCGATTACCATTCGATCACCTTCATATCCTTTATCTGAGTCTGTTGCATGATCAGATATCTTATGGCCTTCCAGTTCCTCAATTCGGATGCCCAAAACTTCAAATGCACCGATAGTTACGTCCTTTAAAACTCGAGTCTTTTCTTGTGTACGAATCTCTATATGATTGTCGCATCGTGAGTCCGATTACCGTTCGATCAACTTCATGTCCTTTATCTGAGTCTGTTTCATGATCAGATATCTTATGGCCTTCCAGTTCCTCAATTCGGGTGCCCGAAACTTCAAATGTATCGATAGTGACGTCCTTTAAAACTCGATTCTTTTCTCGTGTACGAATCTCTAAGTCATTGACGCATTGTTAGTCCGATTACCATTCGATCACCTTCATATCCTTTATTTGAGTCTGTTGCATGATCAGATATCTTATGGCCTTCCAGTTCCTAAATTCGGATGCCCAAAACTTCAAATGTACCGATAGTTACATCCTTTAAAACTCGAGTATTTTCTTGTGTACGAATCTCTATATGATTGTCGCATCGTGAGTCCGATTACCGTTCGATCACCTTCATATCCTTTATCTGAGTCTGTTGCATGATCAGATATCTTATGGCCTTCCAGTTCCTCAATTTGGGTGCCCGAAACTTCAAATGAACCGATAGTTACATCCATTAAAACTCGAGTCTTTTCTTGTGTACGAATCTCTATATAATTGTCGCATTGTTATTCCGATTACCGTTCGATCACCTTCATATCCTTTATTTGAGACAGTTGCATGATCAGATATCTTATGGCCTTCCCGTTCCTCAATTCGGGTGCCCAAAATGTAACGACCCTGGCAGTCGGTGCCGGGTCGTCGGGTCGGGTTATCGGAGCTACGCAGCGGAATTCAAGATAGTGACAGTCTTGACTCTTCCAGGATCCACGTCATCTTATCTGTTGGGTTACCTGAACACATGCCAAAAATAGTTTCTGTCAACATAAAGTTGGTGAGGTCGTGTATTTTATAAATAGAATGGCCTGTTCTGTATTTATATTTCTTTAATAACATTCTTTTTAAATAAACATGCTTTACTATTCTAATTCTGGAGGGGAAAATATATTCTATTATACCAATTCGATTAAAGTATACCGATTATATGTCCATCTATTATATTCTATTAGTTGCCATTCCTATCGATTATACCACTCTGTTTGTGGTAAATATAATTATGCCTACCCTCTACTCGGGTAAGACTGGTTCTTGTCCTCTAGTCGGACAAGAAAGGAAATGGCGATATACCGGTCAGTACTGGCCTAGTCGTTTCTATTATCCCCTTTTCTATTATAATTCATTTATAAAAATCTATTATGTAAAGCATTTCTATATTTTCTTATAAATGACATGTATTTCCCCTAAAACGTTTAATAAAACAGTAAAAGTGGGGAGTTCACGATACTCACAGGTTTGCGTATAATCTTCTTTTATTACAATTATATGTCATATATATATCGATACGTTTTACGCGTGGGACTTGTTAGATTGTAATACTTAGGATATATATCATATATACAATTTATTTATATAGAATTCGGTATATATTAGATAGTCCTAAACTCGGGGTTCATTATTGACACGACACGGACATCCTAAATCTAGCTGGCTATTACAGCTTAGCCTCATAAGCTGGCCATTACAGCTTGGCACTCGTAGCTAATAAAAGAATAGAAAATATTATGATTAACCCGAGTCTAGTATATCGTTTTATATATCGAATCGTATATATATATAAACGTATATATTTTATATATGATTATTATTCTCTTATTATTATATCAAGTCCGTACGTTCCCGTATTATATATATATATTCGTATAATTCTAATAATCCTCGTATAGCTATTGGACCGGGTTCTATTCCGGGTGTTGACCGAGTCAGTGAGTTGACTCGGTATTGGGTTCAACTCTCCGATTTGATTAACGGTACCTCGCAATCAATATAACCAACAATTAATATACTAATAGTAGATTATAAGATGCTTAACCAATCAATCCTTATGACGGATACTTACCGGGTATGTGACCGGAAGTTATATAGAACCGGGTATCGGACCCGTCTCCCGAGTTGGTACCTTATAACAATAACCATAAAGGTTTATTAGTTAATCGATATGAGATCGTGTATATATATAAATAAATAGATTAGGACCCGAAAGGTTATAAGGACTCGAATACAGTCACCGGAACAGGTTACAGTCACCGGAGCAGGTGACTGTCCGGTTAACGAGATAGCACCCGATCCTGAGTTTGGGTTTAGTTAAACAGAGTGTTACTGGGTTCAGATCAGAAAGTGACCGGGTATGAACAGACCCGATAACTATGTTTCAAGGATGATTATTGGTGACAGTCACCATCACCGGTGACTGTCTGGCTTCCTTAACAGAACAGAGGGACAACCGGGGTGGTTTACGGGTTAACTGGGGGGTTACCGGGTATGATTTAGAACAGAAACAGAGGAACAGGTTACCGGATTGTTACTATTATAAACGAAGGAGGGTTCATGAATACATAGCGGAACAAGGCGATGGTGGTGGTTTCTGATGACAGTCACCGGTTCCGGTGACTGTCCGGTTTATTAACGAGGCTCGATAACAGTCACCATGACTTGGTGACTATTCAGATCACAAGAACACCAGGAAGGTTATCGGTACAGAGGAAGGAGAAAGAGGCTTACCGGAGCAACAGGGCGGCGCCGGAGATAGAGGCAGCGGTGACCGGAGGCAGCAGCGGAGGCGGCGAAAGCCGCCATGGCTGTCCGGCGACCTGATGCTCTCGTTGAAACACACAAGTGTGTGTGTTCGTGTGTTTGCAGACAAGGAGGGGAAGGAGCAAGGTTATAAAAAGGGTAATAATATAAAGGGGTGTTTGGCAACGGGGATAACAACTGAAACTCGGGTGTTTGGTAACGGTTGTAACAACAAGATAAGGAACATTTGGTAACGATTAAATATAAGATAAGGAGCGTTTAACCAAGATAGTAAAAGTCCAATAATTATTATCTATATACTCGGTTAAAACGGTTGGTCGCGAGATTCGAACTTAAATAATTTATTAGATAATCGGGTGGTCGGGTACGATCCGACCCGTTTAAGAGACCCGTAACACCTCGGGTTGTTACACTCTCCCCCCCTTAGGAAATTTCGTCCCCGAAATTTGAGTGATCTTGTCCTTTACACCCTTAATCTATAAGGATGTCACAAATCTAAACCGAGCATTTATCAGTGAGACATGATCAGTTTTTGTGGTTTACAAAGAACTTGATCTTATATCAATTCAAATCTACGTTTTAACCTTTCTTGCTATAGTCATGTTAATACAGATATATGGACTATCTGTATTTTTTTAGAGATGACTATTAAAGGTTTTCCGTATAGATTGATATTTTTCTTTATACTATGAATATTTTTCTTATCTTACTCCTCATTAGAGTGAGAAACAGACTGAATATCATTCTTATATAAAGACGAATCAAACATCCTTTGAGATCATGATCGTTTTTCTTTTGAGAGATTTACAAACCTCCAGCAAACATCACTAGAGTCTCAAATCGATACAATTTACTCATCGTTTGATATTCGGATTTAACTACAATGATGGATTCTATATGGTTCTAGAAAGATAGATACAGAAGTCCCATCCATTTATTGTCATCTTGACTCGAATGGAATCTGAGCTACTACCTCTTTTATTCGAACCTTAGAATTTGCCATCATTGTAATTCCGAATCTTAAAAAGTAGAAATGATTTCTCAGATCATTAGACGTATCTTATCCGGAATCAAAAGGTGCCGGAAAAGACTAATCGAACTTGTTGAATTACACGGTTTCAACAGTTCCTTTTTATCTCTGGAGAGATGAAAGGCATCATCATTGATGAGTCTTTTAGGAAAGATCTTCGAATTATATTCTAATACTCTTTCTTTGATAATGATTCAACTGACATTGAATTCTTACCACTTTTCCTTTTTCATTATCTTGACCTACTGAAATCGGTTATTGAGATTTCTCTTAGATCATCGATAGTAGTCTTACTGACTATTTCATTGATGATTGACTGCATCGTATCTCAATACATATTATTTGACTTTTCTTATTGTATTATCGTGAATGAGGTCTTTCACAATTCTACAGTCAATATATGTAACTTTCTCTTTATAGTCTTTGAATCTACTTGTAACAGTCGTCGTTACGATTCTTTGACTTTAAAATTCTAAGAACAATGCATCATTCATTCTTTCTCAAAATCATGATTATCATTCAGGTTTAATGCATGAATACTTATTGCATTAAGTATTTCTGCAAATATTCCTTCTTGATATCATTTCGGGATTCGTTAACGCTCTCGATAAAATATTCTATAATTTCTTTTAATAAAATATATTCTTATTCTGATAATTATTTGGCACTTCGTATGCCTTTCTATTATTCAGACATATCGGATGTCTTTTCAATTTATAGTTCTTCTTATTTTTCGATTTATATTCTTTTATTTATCTATTTATATTCTTTTATATCCAAGCAAATACTGATACTCATTTATAGCGGACAGTATAAACGTATCATTTCTGTAGTATTCATTTGCTTGGAATAATTCTTTCTTATTTATGTACTCGATTAAAGTTTATACTTTCAATGTCTGAAAACACATTCTGATAAACTTATATATATAGGCAATCTATCGTATGTTCTTAATCCAACTTATTATAAGCGAAGCTTATTTTATCTGGATATTCGTGTAGATAGTTCTTGCCAGAACAGTGATTTCTTAATTTATCTCTCACAGCCTTTAACTCGGAACAGGGATTCCGTCATTCCTTGGCCAGAGAGTTTCACTGGAAAAATGAGCATAATTCTATTCATTTTTCGTTTTCACTTTGATTATACCTTGCGAGTCTCTACGCGATTCCGCTTGGTATCAATCGTATTTCAATATATTCGATAAATTATTTCTTTTAATAATTCGTTGGATTCTACCATTTCTGGTTTCTGAATCCATATAAATTTATATTTATTATATTTTAAGGATTTAACAATTCTTTCATCACTTCTTATTCATAAATTTCAACTTGGTAATACTTGACCGTTTTACCAATTTGATTGTATTATAACTCGCACGAGTCTTTATACGAAGTGACTACATAGATTTGTTCATAGCATCATATATCCTTATAAAGAATCCTGTGACTTGGTGGCAAATGTCCGGATATACCTTCTGTAAGGGTCCAGATATCATTTGCCCCGGAGATTGCACAGTGGACATACAACTATCTTTGGTTGGCAATCAGAAATCAATATTACTGATTTCTATGATTCGTAGAAATTAACCAATCGATGGTTTTTATTCTGCGAACATATTCTTAGTCGTATTTCACGGAGAAATTTCAACTAGATTGCCCATTCTGTGATCGTATTCTTCACACATATAATACGCTGATGGTTCGACTATATATTTCTTCTTCTTATTATTTCTTATTATTTCCTTTAATATGTTTATGACACAAACATACTGTGATCTCGATAAACTCCTACTCGAATGTTCCTGTGCCTGTGGCATTCATAATTATGTCGCGATCATAATTACTATTCCACCTCACCTAACATTCCAGTACTTATTTATTTTAATCACAATAGGTATGTGTCCTTCACATATTATTCTGATATTATTTTCTTTATTTTCTCTTGAATTTGAAATTATATTATTCCGGAATAAAACATGTTGATCCGAGTCTAACGAAATAGACTGTCAATCGTTCAAGAATTTGATCACGTCAAAAGATATTCAATATAACAATCCAATCTTTTTAATATCCCTGACTTGCTCGAGTCATAGGATTAAGATGGTACTTATATTGTCGCATAATCGAGTGAGTAGAATTTGGTTTCTTTAGAGAGATTCCAAATTATTTCTTGTCACGAGATTTATAAAATAATGATATTTCTTTCCGAAATATTACTTAATTCTCGAAGGAAAATATCGAAGATAGTATATAGTTGAGATTTTATATACACAAAGAGAGATTTCGATTATGAACAGAAGCATATAATATTTTCAGTTCTTATTGGGCTAAATATCGAGGAATTATACGATCGGATATAGATATAGAATGGTGCCGAAAATACTCTTGACATATATATACGGATACTAATTTGATTAAAGATTTTCACGAAAAATGACACCAAAGGTGGAGTTAAATATGTTTCGGTAAAATAATATAACCGTAGTTCTATAAGATTTCCATATTTTTGAAATAAAACTTTTAAGAAGATTTATAATAACAATATTCGTTCGAGTTATAAAACGGTATCTACTTTTGAAATTAATAAGGAATCAAAAGAGTCGGATTAAAATCTTTTCACAGTATCGAAATTCTTTAAATAACAACTTTTCTTATTACTGTTTATAAAATAAAATAGGTTTCTCAAAGTATTAAATTCGAAATTGTTAAGATTAAACGAATAACTTTTTTTTTTTTTTGGATAAAATATTCTAGGGAGAATAATAGTAATATCGGTTAATATTGATATCAAAATTCTTGAATTCTCAAGTAACGGATTTCTTATTATGGATTGATAAAATAGAATAGATCGTCTCAAATTATTAAGATCAAAAATTTTAATGTTTATATAAAGTAGTTTTCGAATAAACTTGAGACAAATTTAAAGTTTTTCGATAATACGAAGAATATCACTACTTAATTATAATAAAAATGAAGATTAATAAATTTTCTCAATCTTTATAAATTTTATATAAATCGTTTATTTAAGACTGAAAACGGAGGAGTACTTATATATTTTTACTCAAAACCGAAATACTGGTTTAGTATAAAAATAATAATGACTACGAATAAATTCAATATACTTTCTAATTATACTGAAAAATATTTTAAATAATTCGCAAAATATATCTGATCTTGATTAAATAATCGAGGGGAAATTCTTTAGAAACATAATATTTATATATTTCTAATATATCAGAATTTATAAGAATTGCAAGATTTATCGGATAAAGTAATATTTCTGGAAACTTGATCACAGGAATGTTCAAGTTGGAGCATAATATTTGTATTCTTATTTATAAATATTTGGAATAACCGTAAGGTTAACGATCAGAAATCGGATATAAATAGTCACTGAGACTGGAATAATTCAACAAACTTATCTGAAGTTTCTTGAATCACGATAAATGATTTATGTTTTATAATCTATTTATTTTTCTATAAAAATATATATATACTTTTTATAACTTTCGTCATTTCTTATTTATATCTCGATTTATTTTCTGGTTTCTTTTAATATATCTGGTTTCTGTTCTGTATTATTTCTTATTTCATATGGCCTTAATATCCTGTAAGATTTCCCAGAAATTAGATGTGCTTGTAAATTCACAATTGTGTACAGAATTGTCAATTTACCCCACATAATCATTCTAGTAATATCCTGTGGTGGATTCGTTTTAATTTCTAATATACTATTATGGTTCTCACCAACTTTATAATTGTTTGGCATTTAGGTACCCAAAAATTTAATCGTCTAATATTCTCTTACCTTACACATATTTCTAATCAAAATTTCTTTTAAAAGACATTTCTGGTAGATCCTGGATTAATAAAAATTTCAAGACTGTCGTCAAGCGCCGCTCTGATACCAACTGTAACGATCCTGGCAGTCGGTGCCGGGTCGTCGGGTCGGGTTATCGGAGCTACGCAGCGGAATTCAAGATAGTGACAGTCTTGACTCTTCCAGGATCCACGTCATCTTATCTGTTGGGTTACCTGAACACATGCCAAAAATAGTTTCTGTCAACATAAAGTTGGTGAGGTCGTGTATTTTATAAATAGAATGGCCAGTTCTGTATTTATATTTCTTTAATAACATTCTTTTTAAATAAACATGCTTTACTATTCTAATTCTGGAGGGGAAAATATATTCTATTATACCAATTCGATTAAAGTATACCGATTATATGTCCATCTATTATATTCTATTAGTTGCCATTCCTATCGATTATACCACTCTGTTTGTGGTAAATATAATTATGCCTACCCTCTACTCGGGTAAGACTGGTTCTTGTCCTCTAGTCGGACAAGAAAGGAAATGGCGATATACCGGTCAGTACTGGCCTAGTCGTTTCTATTATCCCCTTTTCTATTATAATTCATTTATAAAAATCTATTATGTAAAGCATTTCTATATTTTCTTATAAATGACATGTATTTCCCCTAAAACGTTTAATAAAACAGTAAAAGTGGGGAGTTCACGATACTCACAGGTTTGCGTATAATCTTCTTTTATTACAATTATATGTCATATATATATCGATACGTTTTACGCGTGGGACTTGTTAGATTGTAATACTTAGGATATATATCATATATACAATTTATTTATATAGAATTCGGTATATATTAGATAGTCCTAAACTCGGGGTTCATTATTGACACGACACGGACATCCTAAATCTAGCTGGCTATTACAGCTTAGCCTCATAAGCTGGCCATTACAGCTTGGCACTCGTAGCTAATAAAAGAATAGAAAATATTATGATTAACCCGAGTCTAGTATATCGTTTTATATATCGAATCGTATATATATAAACGTATATATTTTATATATGATTATTATTCTCTTATTATTATATCAAGTCCGTACGTTCCCGTATTATATATATATATATTCGTATAATTCTAATAATCCTCGTATAGCTATTGGACCGGGTTCTATTCCGGGTGTTGACCGAGTCAGTGAGTTGACTCGGTATTGGGTTCAACTCTCCGATTTGATTAACGGTACCTCGCAATCAATATAACCAACAATTAATATACTAATAGTAGATTATAAGATGCTTAACCAATCAATCCTTATGACGGATACTTACCGGGTATGTGACCGGAAGTTATATAGAACCGGGTATCGGACCCGTCTCCCGAGTTGGTACCTTATAACAATAACCATAAAGGTTTATTAGTTAATCGATATGAGATCGTGTATATATATAAATAAATAGAATAGGACCCGAAAGGTTATAAGCACTCGAATACAGTCACCGGAACAGGTTACAGTCACCGGAGCAGGTGACTGTCCGGTTAACGAGATAGCACCCGATCCTGAGTTTGGGTTTAGTTAAACAGAGTGTTACTGGGTTCAGATCAGAAAGTGACCGGGTATGAACAGACCCGATAACTATGTTTCAAGGATGATTATTGGTGACAGTCACCATCACCGGTGACTGTCTGGCTTCCTTAACAGAACAGAGGGACAACCGGGGTGGTTTACGGGTTAACTGGTGGGTTACCGGGTATGATTTAGAACAGAAACAGAGGAACAGGTTACCGGATTGTTACTATTATAAACGAAGGAGGGTTCATGAATACATAGCGGAACAAGGCGATGGTGGTGGTTTCTGATGACAGTCACCGGTTCCGGTGACTGTCCGGTTTATTAACGAGGCTCGATAACAGTCACCATGACTTGGTGACTGTTCAGATCACAAGAACACCAGGAAGGTTATCGGTACAGAGGAAGGAGAAAGAGGCTTACCGGAGCAACAGGGCGGCGCCGGAGATAGAGGCAGCGGTGACCGGAGGCAGCAGCGGAGGCGGCGAAAGCCGCCATGGCTGTCTGGCGACCTGATGCTCTCGTTGAAACACACAAGTGTGTGTGTTCGTGTGTTTGCAGACAAGGAGGGGAAGGAGCAAGGTTATAAAAAAGGTAATAATATAAAGGGGTGTTTGGCAACGGGGATAACAACTGAAACTCGGGTGTTTGGTAACGGTTGTAACAACAAGATAAGGAACATTTGGTAACGATTAAATATAAGATAAGGAGCGTTTAACCAAGATAATAAAAGTCCAATAATTATTATCTATATACTCGGTTAAAACGGTTGGTCGCGAGATTCGAACTTAATTAATTTATTAGATAATCGGGTGGTCGGGTACGATCCGACCCGTTTAAGAGACCCGTAACACCTCGGGTTGTTACACGAAAGTTCAAATGTATCGATAGTTACGTTCTTTAAAACTCGAGTCTTTTCTTGTGTACGAATCTCTATATGATTGTCGCATCGTGAGTCTGATTACCGTTCGATCACCTTCATATCCTTTATTTGAGTCTGTTGCATGATCAGATATCTTATGGCCTTCCAGTTCCTCAATTCGGATGCCCAAAACTTCAAATGTACCGATTGTTACGTCCTTTAAAACTCGAGTCTTTTCTTGGGTACGAATCTCTATATGATTGTCGCATCGTGAGTCCAATTACCGTTCGATCACCTTCATATCCTTTATCTGAGTCTGTTGCATGATCAGATATTTCATGGCCTTCAAGTTCCTCAATTCGGGTGCGCGAAACTTCAAATGTATCGATAGTTACGTCCTTTAAAACTGGATTCTTTTCTCGTGTATGAATCTCTACGTCATTGTCGCATTGTTAGTCCGATTACCGTTCGATCACCTTCATATCCTTTATCTGAGTCTGTTGCATGATCAGATACCTTATGGCCTTCCAGTTCCTCAATTCGGAAGCCCAAAACTTCAAATGTACCGATAGTTACGTCCTTTAAAACTCGATTCTTTTCTTGTGTACGAATCTCTACGTCATTGTCTCATTGTTAGTCCGATTACCGTTCGATCACCTTCATATCCTTTATCTGAGTTTGTTGCATGATCAGATATCTTATGGCCTTCCAGTTCCTCAATTCAGATGCCCGAAACTTCAAATGCACCGATAATTACGTCCTTTAAAACTCGAGTCTTTTCTTGGGTACGAATCTCTATATGATTGTCGCATCGTGAGTCCAATTACCGTTCGATCACCTTCATATCCTTTATCTGAGTCTGTTGCATGATCAGATATCTTATGGCCTTCCAGTTCCTCAATTCGGAAGCCCAAAACTTCAAATGTACCGATTGTTACGTCCTTTAAAACTCGAGTCTTTTCCTGTGTACATATCTCTACGTCATTGTCGCATTGTTAGTCCGATTACTGTTCGATCAGCTTCCTATCCTTTATCAGAGTCTGTTGGATGATCAGATATCTTATGGCCTTCCCGTTCCTCAATTCGGATGCCCGAAACTTCAAATGCACCGATAGTTACGTTCTTTAAATCTCGAGCCTTTTCTTGTGTACGAATCTCTATATGATTGTCGCATCGTGAGTCTGATTACCGTTCGATCACCTTCATATCCTTTATCTGAGTTTGTTGCATGATCAGATATCCTATGGCCTTCCAGTTCCCCAATTCGGATGCCCAAAACTTCAAATTTACCGATTGTTACGTCCTTTAAAACTCGAGTCTTTTCTTGCGTACGAATCTCTATATGATTATCGCATCGTGAGTCCAATTACCGTTCGATCACCTTCATATCCTTTATCTGAGTCTGTTGCATGATCAGATATCTTATGGCCTTCCAGTTCCTCAATTCAGATGCCCAAAACTTCAAATATACCGATAGTTACGTCCTTTAAAACTCGATTCGTTTCTTGTGTACGAATCTCTACGTCATTGTCTCCTTGTTAGTCCGATTACCGTTCGATCACCTTCATATCCTTTATCTGAGTCTGTTGCATGATCAGATATCTTATGGCCTTCCAGTTCCTCAATTCGGATGCCCGAAACTTCAAATGCACCGATAGTTACGTCCTTTAAAACTCGAGTCTTTTCTTGTGTACGAATCTCTATATGATTGTCGCATCGTGAGTCCGATTACCGTTCGATCAAGTTCATATCCTTTATCTGAGTCTGTTGCATGATCAGATATCTTATGGCCTTCAAGTTCCTCAATTCGGGTGCCCGAAACTTCAAATGTATCGATAGTTACGTCCTTTAAAACTCGATTCTTTTCTTGTGTACGAATCTCGACGTCATTGTCGCATTGTTAGTCCGATTACCGTTCGATCACCTTCATATCCTTTATCTGAGTCTGTTGCATGATCAGATATCTTATGGCCTTCCAGTTCCTCAATTCGGATCCCCGAAACTTCAAATGCACCGATAGTTACGTCTTTTAAAACTCGAGTCTTTTCTTGTGTACGAATCTCTATATGATTGTCGCATCGTGAGTCCGATTACCGTTCGATCAAGTTCATATCCTTTATCTGAGTCTGTTGCATGATCAGATATCTTATGGCCTTCAAGTTCCTCAATTCGGGTGCCCGAAACTTCAAATGTATCGATAGTTACGTCCTTTAAAACTCGATTCTTTTCTTGTGTACGAATCTCTATATGATTGTCGCATCGTGAGTCCGATTACCGTTCGATCACCTTCATATCCTTTATCTGAGTCTGTTGCATGATCAGATATCTATGGCCTTCCAGTTCCTCAATTCGGATGCCCACAACTTCAAATGTACCGATAGTTACGTCCTTTAAAACTCGATTCTTTTCTTGTGTACGAATCTCTATATGATTATCGCATTGTTATTCCGATTACCGTTCGATCAGCTTCATATCCTTTATCTGAGTTTGTTGCATGATCAGATATCTTATGGCTTTCCCGTTCCTCAATTCGGATGCCCGAAACTTCAAATGCACCGATACTTACGTCCTTTAAAACTCGAGTCTTTTCTTGTGTACGAATCTCTATATGATTGTCGTATCGTGAGTCGCATTACCGTTCGATCACCTTCATATCCTTTATCTTAGTCTGTTGCATGATCAGATATCTTATGGACTTCCCGTTCCTTAATTCGGGTGCCCGAAACTTCAAATGTATCGATAGTTAAAACTGGATTCTTTCCTTGTGTACGAATCTCTATATGATTGTCGCATCGTGATTCCGATTACTGTTCGACCAACTTCATATCCTTTATCCGAGTCTGTTGCATGATCAGATATCTTAAGGCTTTCCAGTTCCTCAATTCGGATGCCCAAAACTTCAAATGTACCGATTGTTGCGTCCTTTAAAACTCGAGTCTTTTCTTGCGTACGAATCTCTATATGATTGTCGCATCGTGAGTCCGATTACCGTTCGATCACCTTCATATCCTTTATCTGAGTCTGTTCCATGATCAGATATCTTATGTCCTTCCAGTTCCTCAATTCGGATGCCCAAAACTTCAAATGTACCGATAGTTACGTCCTTTTAAACTCGATTCTCTTCTTGTGTACGAATCTCTATAAGATTGTCGCATTGTTATTCCGATTACCGTTCGATCAGCTTCATATCCTTTATCTGAGTCTGTTGCATGATCAGATATCTTATGGCTTTCCCGTTCCTCAATTCGGGTGCCCGAAACTTCAAATGTATCGATAGTTACGTCCTTTAAAACTCGATTCTTTTCTTGTGTACGAATCTCGACGTCATTGTCGCATTGTTAGTCCGATTACCGTTCGATCACCTTCATATCCTTTATCTGAGTCTGTTGCATGATCAGATATCTTATGGCCTTCCACTTCCTCAATTCGGATGCCCGAAACTTCAAATGCACCGATAGTTACGTCCTTTAAAACTCGAGTATTTTCTTGTGTACGAATCTCTATATGATTGTCGCATTGTTATTCCCATTACCGTTCGATCACCTTCATATCCTTTATCTGAGTCTGTTGCATGATCAGATATCTTATGGCTTTCCCGTTCCTCAATTCGGATGCCCGAAACTTCAAATGCACCGATACTTACGTCCTTTAAAACTCGAGTCTTTTCTTGTGTACGAATCTCTATATGATTGTCGTATCGTGAGTCGCATTACCGTTCGATCACCTTCATATCCTTTATCTTAGTCTGTTGCATGATCAGATATCTTATGGACTTCCCGTTCCTTAATTCGGGTGCCCGAAACTTCAAATGTATCGATAGTTAAAACTGGATTCTTTCCTTGTGTACGAATCTCTATATGATTGTCGCATCGTGATTCCGATTACTGTTCGACCAACTTCATATCCTTTATCCGAGTCTGTTGCATGATCAGATATCTTAAGGCTTTCCAGTTCCTCAATTCGGATGCCCAAAACTTCAAATGTACCGATTGTTGCGTCCTTTAAAACTCGAGTCTTTTCTTGCGTACGAATCTCTATATGATTGTCGCATCGTGAGTCCGATTACCGTTCGATCACCTTCATATCCTTTATCTGAGTCTGTTCCATAATCAGATATCTTATGTCCTTCCAGTTCCTCAATTCGGATGCCCAAAACTTCAAATGTACCGATAGTTACGTCCTTTTAAACTCGATTCTCTTCTTGTGTACGAATCTCTATAAGATTGTCGCATTGTTATTCCGATTACCGTTCGATCAGCTTCATATCCTTTATCTGAGTCTGTTGCATGATCAGATATCTTATGGCTTTCCCGTTCCTCAATTCGGGTGCCCGAAACTTCAAATGTATCGATAGTTACGTCCTTTAAAACTCGATTCTTTTCTTGTGTACGAATCTCGACGTCATTGTCGCATTGTTAGTCCGATTACCGTTCGATCACCTTCATATCCTTTATCTGAGTCTGTTGCATGATCAGATATCTTATGGCCTTCCACTTCCTCAATTCGGATGCCCGAAACTTCAAATGCACCGATAGTTACGTCCTTTAAAACTCGAGTATTTTCTTGTGTACGAATCTCTATATGATTGTCGCATTGTTATTCCCATTACCGTTCGATCACCTTCATATCCTTTATCTGAGTCTGTTGCATGATCATATATCTTATGGCCTTCCAGTTCCTCAATTCGGATGCCCACAACTTCAAATGTACCGATAGTTACGTCCTTTAAAACTCGATTCTTTTCTTGTGTACGAATCTCTATATGATTGTCGCATTGTTATTCCGATTACCGTTCGATCAGCTTCATATCCTTTATCTGAGTTTGTTGCATGATCAGATATCTTATGGCTTTCCCGTTCCTCAATTCGGATGCCCGAAACTTCAAATGCACCGATAGTTACGTCCTTTAAAACTCGAGTCTTTTCTTGTGTACGAATCTCTATATGATTGTCGCATCGTGAGTCCGATTACCGTTCGATCAAGTTCTTATCCTTTATCTGAGTTTGTTGCATGATCAGATATCTTATGGCCTTCAAGTTCCTCAATTCGGGTGCCCGAAACTTCAAATGTATCGATAGTTACGTCCTTTAAAACTCGATTCTTTTCTTGTGTACGAATCTCGACGTAATTGTCGCATTGTTAGTCCGATTACCGTTCGATCACCTTCATATCCTTTATCTGAGTCTGTTGCATGATCAGATATCTTATGGCCTTCCAGTTCCTCAATTCTGATGGCCGAAACTTCAAATGCACCGATAGTTAAGTCCTTTAAAACTCGAGTCTTTTCTTGTGTACGAATCTCTATATGATTGTCGCATTGTTATTCCGATTACCGTTCGATCAACTTCATATCCTTTATCTGAGTCTGTTGCATGATCAGATATCTTATGGCTTTCCCGTTCCTCAATTCGGATGCCCTAAACTTCAAATGCACCGATAGTTAAGTCCTTTAAAACTCGATTCTTTTCTTGTGTACGAATCTCTATAAGATTGTCGCATTGTTATTCCGATTACCGTTCGATCAGCTTCATATCCTTTATCTGAGTCTGTTGCATGATCAGATATCTTATGGCTTTCCCGTTCCTCAATTCGGGTGCCCGAAACTTCAAATGTATCGATAGTTACGTCCTTTAAAACTCGATTCTTTTCTTGTGTACGAATCTCGACGTCATTGTCGCATTGTTAGTCCGATTACCGTTCGATCACCTTTATATCCTTTATCTGAGTCTGTTGCATGATCAGATATCTTATGGCTTCCCCGTTTCTCAATTCGGGTGCCCGAAACTTCAAATGTATCGATAGTTACGTCCTTTAAAACTCGATTCTTTTCTTGTGTACGAATCTCTATATGATTGTCGCATCGTGAGTCCGATTACCGTTCGATCAACTTTATATCCTTTATCTGACTCTGTTGGATTGTCAGATATCTTATGGCTTTCAAGTTCCTCAATTCGGATGCCCAAAACATCAAATGTACCGAGTGTTACGTCTTATAAAACTCGAGTCTTTTCTTGTGTACGAATCTCTATATGATTGTCGCATCGTGAGTCCGATTACCGTTCGATCAACTTCATATTCTTTATCTGAGTATGTTGCATGATCATATATCTTATGGCCTTCCAGTTCCTCAATTCCGATGCCCAAAACTTCAAATGTACCGATTGTTACGTCCTTTAAAACTCGAGTCTTTTCTTGTGTACGAATCTCTATATGATTGTCGCATCGTGAGTCCGATTACCGTTCGATCACCTTCATATCCTTTATCTGAGTCTGTTGCATGATCGGATATCTTATGGCCTTCCGGTTCCTCTATTCGGATGCCCAAAACTTCAAATGTACCGATAGTTACGTCCTTTAAAACTCGATTCTTTTCTTGTGTACGAATCTCTATATGATTGTCGCATTGTTATTCCGATTACCGTTCAATCAGCTGCATATCCTTTATCTGAGTTTGTTGCATGATCAGATATCTTATGGCTTTCCCGTTCCTCAATTCGGATGCTCGAAACTTCAAATGCACCGATAGTTACGTCCTTTAAAACTCGAGTCTTTTCTTGTGTACGAATCTCTATATGATTGTCGCATTCCTATTCCGATTAACATTCGATCAGCTTCATGTCCTTTATCTGAGTTTGTTGAATGATCAGATATCTTATGGCCTTCCCATTCCTCAATTCGGGTGCCCGAAACTTCAAATGTATCGATAGTTACGTCCTTTAAAACTCGATTCTTTTCTTGTGTATGAATCTCTATATGATTGTCGCATCGTGAGTCCGATTACCGTTAGATCAACTTCATATCCTTTATCTGAGCCTGTTGCATGATCGGATATCTTATGGCCTTCCAGTTCCTCAATTCGGATGCCCAAAACTTCAAATGTACCGATTGTTACGTCCTTTAAAACTCGATTCTTTTCTTGTGTACGAATCTCTATAAGATTGTCGCATTGTTATTCCGATTACCATTCGATCAGCTTCATATCCTTTATCTGAGTCTGTTGCATGATCAGATATCTTATGGCTTTCCCGTTCCTCAATTCGGATGCCCGAAACTTCAAATGCACCGATAGTTACGCCCTTTAAAACTCGAGTCTTTTCTTGTGTACAATCTCTATATGATTGTCGCATCGTGAGTCTGATTACTGTTCGATCACCTTCATATCCTTTATCTGAGTTTGTTGCATGATCAGATATCTTATGGCCTTCCAGTTCCTCAATTCGGATGCCCAAAACTTCAAATGTACCGATAGTAACGTAGTTTAAAACTCGATTCTTTTCTTGTGTACGAATCTCTATATGATTGTCGAATTGTTATTCCGATTACCGTTCGATCAGCTTCATATCCTTTATCTGAGTGTGTTGCATGATCAGATATCTTATGGCCTTCTCGTTCCTTAATTCGGGTGCCCGAAACTTTAAATGTATCGATAGTTACGTCCTTTAAAACTCGATTCTTTTCTTGTGTACAAATCTCTATATGATTGTCGCACTTTTATTCCGATTACCGTTCGATCAGCTTCATATCCTTTATCTGAGTCTATTGCATGATCAGATATCTTATGGCTTTCCCGTTCCTTATTTCGGATGCCCGAAACTTCAAATGCACCGGTAGTTACGTCCTTTAAAACTCGAGTCTTTTCTTGTGTACGAATCTCTATATGATTGTCGCATCGTGAGTCCCATTACCGTTCGATCACCTTCATATCCTTAATCTGAGTTTGTTGCATGATCAGATATCTTATGGCCTTCCAGTTCCTCAATTCTGATGCCCAAAACATCAAATGTACCGATAGTTACGTCCATTAAAACTCGATTCTTTTCTTGTGTAGGAATCTCTTTATGATTGTCGCACTGTTATTCCGATTATCGTTCGATCAGCTTCATATCCTTTATCTGAGTCTGTTGCATGATCAGATATCTTATGGGTTTCCCATTCCTTAATTCGGATGCCTGAAACTTCAAATGCACCAATAGTTACATCCTTTAAAATTAGAGTCTTTTCTTGTGTACGAATCTCTATATGATTGTCGCATCGTGAGTCCGATTACCGTTCGATCAGCTTCATATCCTTTATCTGAGTCTGTTGCATGATCAGATATCTTATGGCTTTCCCGTTCCTCAATTCGGGTGCCCGAAACTTCAAATGTATCGATAGTTACGTCCTTTAAAACTCGATTCTTTTCTTGTGTACGAATCTCGACGTCATTGTCGCATTGTTAGTCCGATTACCGTTCGATCACCTTTATATCCTTTATCTGAGTCTGTTGCATGATCAGATATCTTATGGCTTCCCCGTTTCTCAATTCGGGTGCCCGAAACTTCAAATGTATCGATAGTTACGTCCTTTAAAACTCGATTCTTTTCTTGTGTACGAATCTCAATATGATTGTCGCATCGTGAGTCCGATTACCGTTCGATCAACTTTATATCCTTTATCTGACTCTGTTGGATTGTCAGATATCTTATGGCTTTCAAGTTCCTCAATTCGGATGCCCAAAACATCAAATGTACCGAGTGTTACGTCTTATAAAACTCGAGTCTTTTCTTGTGTACGAATCTCTATATGATTGTCGCATCGTGAGTCCGATTACCGTTCGATCAACTTCATATTCTTTATCTGAGTATGTTGCATGATCATATATCTTATGGCCTTCCAGTTCCTCAATTCCGATGCCCAAAACTTCAAATGTACCGATTGTTACGTCCTTTAAAACTCGAGTCTTTTCTTGTGTACGAATCTCTATATGATTGTCGCATCGTGAGTCCGATTACCGTTCGATCACCTTCATATCCTTTATCTGAGTCTGTTGCATGATCGGATATCTTATGGCCTTCCGGTTCCTCTATTCGGATGCCCAAAACTTCAAATGTACCGATAGTTACGTCCTTTAAAACTCGATTCTTTTCTTGTGTACGAATCTCTATATGATTGTCGCATTGTTATTCCGATTACCGTTCAATCAGCTGCATATCCTTTATCTGAGTTTGTTGCATGATCAGATATCTTATGGCTTTCCCGTTCCTCAATTCGGATGCTCGAAACTTCAAATGCACCGATAGTTACGTCCTTTAAAACTCGAGTCTTTTCTTGTGTACGAATCTCTATATGATTGTCGCATTCCTATTCCGATTAACATTCGATCAGCTTCATGTCCTTTATCTGAGTTTGTTGAATGATCAGATATCTTATGGCCTTCCCATTCCTCAATTCGGGTGCCTGAAACTTCAAATGTATCGATAGTTACGTCCTTTAAAACTCGATTCTTTTCTTGTGTATGAATCTCTATATGATTGTCGCATCGTGAGTCCGATTACCGTTAGATCAACTTCATATCCTTTATCTGAGCCTGTTGCATGATCGGATATCTTATGGCCTTCCAGTTCCTCAATTCGGATGCCCAAAACTTCAAATGTACCGATTGTTACGTCCTTTAAAACTCGATTCTTTTCTTGTGTACGAATCTCTATAAGATTGTCGCATTGTTATTCCGATTACCATTCGATCAGCTTCATATCCTTTATCTGAGTCTGTTGCATGATCAGATATCTTATAGCTTTCCCGTTCCTCAATTCGGATGCCCGAAACTTCAAATGCACCGATAGTTACGCCCTTTAAAACTCGAGTCTTTTCTTGTGTACAATCTCTATATGATTGTCGCATCGTGAGTCTGATTACTGTTCGATCACCTTCATATCCTTTATCTGAGTTTGTTGCATGATCAGATATCTTATGGCCTTCCAGTTCCTCAATTCGGATGCCCAAAACTTCAAATGTACCGATAGTAACGTAGTTTAAAACTCGATTCTTTTCTTGTGTACGAATCTCTATATGATTGTCGAATTGTTATTCCGATTACCGTTCGATCAGCTTCATATCCTTTATCTGAGTGTGTTGCATGATCAGATATCTTATGGCCTTCTCGTTCCTTAATTCGGGTGCCCGAAACTTTAAATGTATCGATAGTTACGTCCTTTAAAACTCGATTCTTTTCTTGTGTACAAATCTCTATATGATTGTCGCACTTTTATTCCGATTACCGTTCGATCAGCTTCATATCCTTTATCTGAGTCTATTGCATGATCAGATATCTTATGGCTTTCCCGTTCCTTATTTCGGATGCCCGAAACTTCAAATGCACCGGTAGTTACGTCCTTTAAAACTCGAGTCTTTTCTTGTGTACGAATCTCTATATGATTGTCGCATCGTGAGTCCCATTACCGTTCGATCACCTTCATATCCTTAATCTGAGTTTGTTGCATGATCAGATATCTTATGGCCTTCCAGTTCCTCAATTCTGATGCCCAAAACATCAAATGTACCGATAGTTACGTCCATTAAAACTCGATTCTTTTCTTGTGTAGGAATCTCTTTATGATTGTCGCACTGTTATTCCGATTATCGTTCGATCAGCTTCATATCCTTTATCTGAGTCTGTTGCATGATCAGATATCTTATGGGTTTCCCATTCCTTAATTCGGATGCCTGAAACTTCAAATGCACCAATAGTTACATCCTTTAAAATTAGAGTCTTTTCTTGTGTACGAATCTCTATATGATTGTCGCATCGTGAGTCCGATTACCGTTCGATCAGCTTCATATCCTTTATCTGAGTCTGTTGCATGATCAGATATCTTATGGCTTTCCCGTTCCTCAATTCGGGTGCCCGAAACTTCAAATGTATCGATAGTTACGTCCTTTAAAACTCGATTCTTTTCTTGTGTACGAATCTCGACGTCATTGTCGCATTGTTAGTCCGATTACCGTTCGATCACCTTTATATCCTTTATCTGAGTCTGTTGCATGATCAGATATCTTATGGCTTCCCCGTTTCTCAATTCGGGTGCCCGAAACTTCAAATGTATCGATAGTTACGTCCTTTAAAACTCGATTCTTTTCTTGTGTACGAATCTCAATATGATTGTCGCATCGTGAGTCCGATTACCGTTCGATCAACTTTATATCCTTTATCTGACTCTGTTGGATTGTCAGATATCTTATGGCTTTCAAGTTCCTCAATTCGGATGCCCAAAACATCAAATGTACCGAGTGTTACGTCTTATAAAACTCGAGTCTTTTCTTGTGTACGAATCTCTATATGATTGTCGCATCGTGAGTCCGATTACCGTTCGATCAACTTCATATTCTTTATCTGAGTATGTTGCATGATCATATATCTTATGGCCTTCCAGTTCCTCAATTCCGATGCCCAAAACTTCAAATGTACCGATTGTTACGTCCTTTAAAACTCGAGTCTTTTCTTGTGTACGAATCTCTATATGATTGTCGCATCGTGAGTCCGATTACCGTTCGATCACCTTCATATCCTTTATCTGAGTCTGTTGCATGATCGGATATCTTATGGCCTTCCGGTTCCTCTATTCGGATGCCCAAAACTTCAAATGTACCGATAGTTACGTCCTTTAAAACTCGATTCTTTTCTTGTGTACGAATCTCTATATGATTGTCGCATTGTTATTCCGATTACCGTTCAATCAGCTGCATATCCTTTATCTGAGTTTGTTGCATGATCAGATATCTTATGGCTTTCCCGTTCCTCAATTCGGATGCTCGAAACTTCAAATGCACCGATAGTTACGTCCTTTAAAACTCGAGTCTTTTCTTGTGTACGAATCTCTATATGATTGTCGCATTCCTATTCCGATTAACATTCGATCAGCTTCATGTCCTTTATCTGAGTTTGTTGAATGATCAGATATCTTATGGCCTTCCCATTCCTCAATTCGGGTGCCCGAAACTTCAAATGTATCGATAGTTACGTCCTTTAAAACTCGATTCTTTTCTTGTGTATGAATCTCTATATGATTGTCGCATCGTGAGTCCGATTACCGTTAGATCAACTTCATATCCTTTATCTGAGCCTGTTGCATGATCGGATATCTTATGGCCTTCCAGTTCCTCAATTCGGATGCCCAAAACTTCAAATGTACCGATTGTTACGTCCTTTAAAACTCGATTCTTTTCTTGTGTACGAATCTCTATAAGATTGTCGCATTGTTATTCCGATTACCATTCGATCAGCTTCATATCCTTTATCTGAGTCTGTTGCATGATCAGATATCTTATGGCTTTCCCGTTCCTCAATTCGGATGCCCGAAACTTCAAATGCACCGATAGTTACGCCCTTTAAAACTCGAGTCTTTTCTTGTGTACAATCTCTATATGATTGTCGCATCGTGAGTCTGATTACTGTTCGATCACCTTCATATCCTTTATCTGAGTTTGTTGCATGATCAGATATCTTATGGCCTTCCAGTTCCTCAATTCGGATGCCCAAAACTTCAAATGTACCGATAGTAACGTCCTTTAAAACTCGATTCTTTTCTTGTGTACGAATCTCTATATGATTGTCGAATTGTTATTCCGATTACCGTTCGATCAGCTTCATATCCTTTATCTGAGTGTGTTGCATGATCAGATATCTTATGGCCTTCTCGTTCCTTAATTCGGGTGCCCGAAACTTTAAATGTATCGATAGTTACGTCCTTTAAAACTCGATTCTTTTCTTGTGTACAAATCTCTATATGATTGTCGCACTTTTATTCCGATTACCGTTCGATCAGCTTCATATCCTTTATCTGAGTCTATTGCATGATCAGATATCTTATGGCTTTCCCGTTCCTTATTTCGGATGCCCGAAACTTCAAATGCACCGGTAGTTACGTCCTTTAAAACTCGAGTCTTTTCTTGTGTACGAATCTCTATATGATTGTCGCATCGTGAGTCCCATTACCGTTCGATCACCTTCATATCCTTAATCTGAGTTTGTTGCATGATCAGATATCTTATGGCCTTCCAGTTCCTCAATTCTGATGCCCAAAACATCAAATGTACCGATAGTTACGTCCATTAAAACTCGATTCTTTTCTTGTGTAGGAATCTCTTTATGATTGTCGCACTGTTATTCCGATTATCGTTCGATCAGCTTCATATCCTTTATCTGAGTCTGTTGCATGATCAGATATCTTATGGGTTTCCCATTCCTTAATTCGGATGCCTGAAACTTCAAATGCACCAATAGTTACATCCTTTAAAATTAGAGTCTTTTCTTGTGTACGAATCTCTATATGATTGTCGCATCGTGAGTCCGATTACCGTTCGATCAACTTCATATACTCTATTTGAGTCTGTTGCATGATCAGATATCTTATGGTCTTCAAGTTCCTCAATTCGGATGCCCAAAACTTCAAATGTACCGATTGTTACGTCCTTTAAAACTCGAGGCTTTTCTTATGTACAAATCTCTACGTCATTGTCGCATTGTTAGTCCGATTACCATTCGATCAGCTTCATATCCTTTATCTGAGTCTGTTGCATGATCAAATATCTTATGGCTTTCCCGTTCCTCAATTTGGAGATCAACTTCATATCCTTTATCTGAGTCTGTTGCATGATCAGATATCTTATGGCTTCCCCGTTTCTCAATTCGGGTGCCCGAAACTTCAAATGTATCGATAGTTACGTCGTTTAAAACTCGATTCTTTTCTTGTGTACGAATCTCTATATGATTGTCGCATCGTGAGTCCGATTACCGTTCGATCAACTTTATATCCTTTATCTGACTCTGTTGGATTGTCAGATATCTTATGGCTTTCAAGTTCCTCAATTCGGATGCCCAAAACATCAAATGTACCGAGTGTTACGTCTTATAAAACTCGAGTCTTTTCTTGTGTACGAATCTCTATATGATTGTCGCATCGTGAGTCCGATTACCGTTCGATCAACTTCATATTCTTTATCTGAGTATCTTGCATGATCATATATCTTATGGCCTTCCAGTTCCTCAATTCCGATGCCCAAAACTTCAAATGTACCGATTGTTACGTCCTTTAAAACTCGAGTCTTTTCTTGTGTACGAATCTCTATATGATTGTCGCATCGTGAGTCCGATTACCGTTCGATCACCTTCATATCCTTTATCTGAGTCTGTTGCATGATCGGATATCTTATGGCCTTCCGGTTCCTCTATTCGGATGCCCAAAACTTCAAATGTACCGATAGTTACGTCCTTTAAAACTCGATTCTTTTCTTGTGTACGAATCTCTATATGATTGTCGCATTGTTATTCCGATTACCGTTCAATCAGCTGCATATCCTTTATCTGAGTTTGTTGCATGATCAGATATCTTATGGCTTTCCCGTTCCTCAATTCGGATGCCCGAAACTTCAAATGCACCGATAGTTACGTCCTTTAAAACTCGAGTCTTTTCTTGTGTACGAATCTCTATATGATTGTCGCATTGTTATTCCGATTACCATTCGATCAGCTTCATGTCCTTTATCTGAGTTTGTTGAATGATCAGATATCTTATGGCCTTCCCATTCCTCAATTCGGGTGCCCGAAACTTCAAATGTATCGATAGTTACGTCCTTTAAAACTCGATTCTTTTCTTGTGTATGAATCTCTATATGATTGTCGCATCGTGAGTCCGATTACCGTTAGATCAACTTCATATCCTTTATCTGAGCCTGTTGCATGATCGGATATCTTATGGCCTTCCAGTTCCTCAATTCGGATGCCCAAAACTTCAAATGTACCGATTGTTACGTCCTTTAAAACTCGAGTCTTTTCTTGGGGACGAATCTCTATATGATTGTCGCATCGTGAGTCCGATTACCGGTCGATCACCTTCATATCCTTTATCTGAGTCTGTTCCATGATCAGATATCTTATGGCCTTCCAGTTCCTCAATTCGGATGCCCAAAACTTCAAATGTACCGATAGTTACGTCCTTTAAAACTCGATTCTTTTCTTGTGTACGAATCTCTATAAGATTGTCGCATTGTTATTCCGATTACCGTTCGATGAGCTTCATATCCTTTATCTGAGTCTGTTGCATGATCAGATATCTTATGGCTTTCCCGTTCCTCAATTCGGATGCCCGAAACTTCAAATGCACCGATAGTTACGCCCTTTAAAACTCGAGTCTTTTCTTGTGTACAATCTCTATATGATTGTCGCATCGTGAGTCTGATTACTGTTCGATCACCTTCATATCCTTTATCTGAGTTTGTTGCATGATCAGATATCTTATGGCCTTCCAGTTCCTCAATTCGGATGCCCAAAACTTCAAATGTACCGATAGTTACGTCCTTTAAAACTCGATTCTTTTCTTGTGTACGAATCTCTATATGATTGTCGAATTGTTATTCCGATTACCGTTCGATCAGCTTCATATCCTTTATCTGAGTGTGTTGCATGATCAGATATCTTATGGCCTTCTCGTTCCTTAATTCGGGTGCCCGAAACTTTAAATGTATCGATAGTTACGTCCTTTAAAACTCGATTCTTTTCTTGTGTACAAATCTCTATATGATTGTCGCACTTTTATTCCGATTACCGTTCGATCAGCTTCATATCCTTTATCTGAGTCTATTGCATGATCAGATATCTTATGGCTTTCCCGTTCCTTATTTCGGATGCCCGAAACTTCAAATGCACCGGTAGTTACGTCCTTTAAAACTCGAGTCTTTTCTTGTGTACGAATCTCTATATGATTGTCGCATCGTGAGTCCCATTACCGTTCGATCACCTTCATATCCTTAATCTGAGTTTGTTGCATGATCAGATATCTTATGGCCTTCCAGTTCCTCAATTCTGATGCCCAAAACATCAAATGTACCGATAGTTACGTCCATTAAAACTCGATTCTTTTCTTGTGTAGGAATCTCTTTATGATTGTCGCACTGTTATTCCGATTATCGTTCGATCAGCTTCATATCCTTTATCTGAGTCTGTTGCATGATCAGATATCTTATGGGTTTCCCATTCCTTAATTCGGATGCCTGAAACTTCAAATGCACCAATAGTTACATCCTTTAAAATTAGAGTCTTTTCTTGTGTACGAATCTCTATATGATTGTCGCATCGTGAGTCCGATTACCGTTCGATCAACTTCATATACTCTATCTGAGTCTGTTGCATGATCAGATATCTTATGGTCTTCAAGTTCCTCAATTCGGATGCCCAAAACTTCAAATGTACCGATTGTCACGTCCTTTAAAACTCGAGGCTTTTCTTATGTACAAATCCCTACGTCATTGTCGCATTGTTAGTCCGATTACCATTCGATCAGCTTCATATCCTTTATCTGAGTCTGTTGCATGATCAAATATCTTATGGCTTTCCCGTTCCTCAATTTGGAGATCAACTTCATATCCTTTATCTGAGTCTGTTGCATGATCAGATATCTTATGGTCTTCAAGTTCCTCAATTCGGATGCCCAAAACTTCAAATGTACCGATTGTTACGTCCTTTAAAACTCGAGGCTTTTCTTATGTACAAATCTCTGTGTCATTGTCGCATTGTTAGTCCGATTACCATTCGATCAGCTTCATATCCTTTATCTGAGTCTGTTGCATGATCAGATATCTTATGGCTTTCCCGTTCCTCAATTTGGATGCCCGAAACTTCAAATGCACCGATAGTTACGTCCTTTAAAACTCGAGTCTTTTCTTGTGTACGATTCTCTATATGATTGTCGCATCGTGAGACCGATTACCGTTCGATCACCTTCATATCCTTTATCTGAGTTTGTTGCATGATCAGATATCTTATGGCCTTCTAGTTCCTCAATTCTGACGCGCAAAACTTCAAATGTACCGATAGTTACGTCCTTTAAAACTCGATTCTTTTCTTCTGTACGAATCTCTTTATGATTGTCGCACTGTTATTCCGATTACCGTTCGACCAGCTTCATATCCTTTATCTGAGTCCGTTGCATGATCAGATATCTTATGGCTTTTCCGTTCCTCAATTTGGATGCCCGAAACTTCAAATGCACCGATAGTTACATCCTTTAAAAGTCGAGTCTTTTCTGTGTACGAATCTCTATATGATTGTCGCCTCGTGAGTCCGATTACCGTTCGATCAACTTCATATCCTTTATCTGATTCTGTAGCATTATCAGATATCTTATGGCCTTCCAGTTCCTCAATTCGGATGCCCAAAACTTCAAATGTACCGATTGTTACGTCCTTTAAAACTCGAGTCTTTTCTTGTGAACATTTCTATACGTCATTGTCGCATTGTTAGTCCGATTACCGTTCGATCAGCTTCATATCCTCTATCTGAGTCTGTTGCATGATCAGATATCTTATGGCTTTCCCGTTCCTCAATTCAGATGCCCGAAACTTCAAATGCACCGATAGTTACGTCCTTTAAAACTCGAGTCTTTTCTTGTGTACAAATCTCTATATGATTGTCGCATCTTGAGTCCGATTACTGTTCGATCAACTTAATATTCTTTATCTAAGTCTGTTTCATGATCAGATATCTTATGGCCTTCCAGTTCCTCAATTCAGATGCCCAAAACTTCAAATGTACCGATTGTTACGTCCTTTAAAACTCGAGTCTTTTCTTGTGTACGAATCTCTATATAATTGTTGCATCGTGAGTCCGATAACCGTTCAATCACCTTCATATCCTTTATCTGAGTTTGTTGCATGATCAGATATCTTATGGCATTCCAGTTCCTCAATTAGGATGCCCTAAACTTCAAATGTACCGATAGTTACGTCCTTTAAAACTCGAATCTTTTCTTGTGTACGAATCTCTATATCATTGTCGCATCGTGAGTCCGATTACAGTTCGATCACCTTCATATCCTTTATCTGAGTTTGTTGCATGATTAGATATCTTATGGCCTTCCAGTTCCTCAATTCGGATGCCCAAAACATCAAATGTACCGATAGTTACGTCCTTTAAAACTCGATTCTTTTCTTGTGTACGAATCTCTATATGATAGTCGCACTTTTATTCCGATTACCTTTCGATCTGCTTCATATCCTTTATCTGAGTCTATTGCATGATCAGATATCTTATGGCTTTCCCGTTCCTTAATTCGGATGCCCAAAACTTGAAATGCACCGATAGTTACCTCCTTTAAAACTCGAGTCTTTTCTTGTGTACGAATCTCTATATGATTGTCGCATCGTGAGTCCCATTACCGTTCGATCACCTTTATATCCTTTATCTGAGTCTATTGCATGATTAGATATCTTATGGCTGTCCCGTTCCTCAATTCGGATGCCCGAAACCTCAAATGTACCGATAGTTACGTCCTTTAAAACTCGATTCTTTTCTTGTGTACGAATCTCTATATGATTGTCGCACTGTTATTCCGATTACCGTTCGATGAGCTTCATTTCCTTTATCTGATCTGTTGCATGATCAGATATCTTATGGCTTTCCCGTTCATTAATTCGGATGCCCGAAACTTCAAATGCACAGATAGTTACGTCCTTTAAAACTCGAGTCTTTTCTTGTGTACGAATCTCTATATGATTGTCGCATTGTGAGTCCGATTACCGTTCGATCAACTTCATATCCTTTATCTGAGTCTGTTGCATGATCAGATATCTTATGGTCTTCAAGTTCCTCAATTCGGATGCCCAAAACTTCAAATGTACCGATTGTTACGACCTTTAAAACTCGAGGCTTTTCTTGTGTACAAATCTCTACGTCATTGTCGCATTGATAGTCCGATTACCGTTCGATCACCTTCATATACTTTATCTGAGTCTGTTGCATGATCAGATATCTTATGGCCTTCCCGTTCCTCAATTCGGGTGCCCGAAACTTCAAATGTATCGATAGTTACGTCCTTTAAACCTCGATTCTTTTCTTGTGTACGAATCTCTATATGATTGTCGCATCGTGAGTCAGATTACCGTTCGATCACCTTCATATCCTTTATCTGAGTTTGTTGCATGATCAGATATCTTATGGCCTTCCAGTTCCTCAATTCTGATGCCCAAAACTTCAAATGTACCGATAGTTACGTCCTTTAAAACTCGATTCTTTTGTTTTGTACGAATCTCTTTATGATTGTCGCACTGTTATTCCGATTACCGTTCGATCAGCTTCATATCCTTTTTCTGAGTCTGTTGCATGATCAGATATCTTATGGCTTTCCCATTCCTTAATTCGGATGCCCGAAACTTCAATTGCACCGATAGTTAGATCCTTTAAAAGTCGAGTCTTTTCTTGTGTACGAATCTCTATATGATTGTCGCATCGTGAGTCCGATTACCGTTCGATCAACTTCATATCCTTTATCTGACTCTGTAGCATTATCAGATATCTTATGGCCTTCCAGTTCCTCAATTCGGATGCCCAAAACTTCAAATGTACCGATTGTTACGTCCTTTAAAACTCGAGTCTTTTCTTGTGTACAAATCTATACGTCATTGTCGCATTGATAGTCCGATTACCGTTCGATCAGCTTCATATCCTCTATCCGAGTCTGTTGCATGATCAGATATCTTATGGCTTTCTCGTTCCTCAATTCAGATGCCCGAAACTTCAAATGCACCAATAGTTACGTCCTTTAAAACTCGAGTCTTTTGTTGTGTACAAATCTCTATATGATTGTCGCATCGTGAGTCCGATTACTGTTAGATCAACTTAATATCCTTTATCTGAGCTGTTGCATTATCAGATATCTTATGGCCTTCCAGTTCCTCAATTCGGATGCCCAAAACTTCAAATGTACCGATAGTTACGTCCTTTAAAACTCGATTCTTTTCTTGTGTACGAATCTCTATATGATTGTCGCATCGTGAGTCCGATTACAGTTCGATCACCTTCATATCCTTTATCTGAGTCTGTTGCATGATCAGATATCTTATGGCATGCCAGTTCCTCAATTCGGATGCCCAAAAATTCAAATGCACCGATAGTTACGTCCTTTAAAACTCGAGTCTTTTCTTGTGTACGAATCTCTATATGATTGTCGCGTCGTGAGTCCGATTACCCTTCGATCACCTTCATATCCTTTATCTGAGTCTGTTGCATGATCGGATATCTTATAGCCTTCCAGTTCCTCAATTCGGATACCCAAAACTTCAAATGTACCGATAGTTACGTCCTTTAAAACTCGATTCTTTTCTTGTGTACGAATCTCTATATGATTGTCGCATTGTTATCCCGATTACCGTTCAATCAACTTCATATCCTTTATCTGAGTCTGTTGCATGATCAGATATCTTATGGCCTGCCAGTTCCTCAATTCGGATGCCCAAAAATTGAAATGCACTGATAGTTACGTCCTTTAAAACTCGAGTCTTTTCTTGTGTACGAATCTCTATATGATTGTCGCGTCGTGAGTCCAATTACCGTTCGATCACCTTCATATCCTTTATCTGAGTCTGTTGCATGATCGGATATCTTATGGCCTTCCAGTTCCTCAATTCGGATACCCAAAACTTCAAATGTACCGATAGTTACGTCCTTTAAAACTCGATTCTTTTCTTGTGTACGAATATCTATATGATTGTCGCATTGTTATCCCGATTACCGTTCAATCAACTTCATATCCTTTATCTGAGTCTGTTGCAAGATTAGATATCTTATGCCTTTCCCGTTCCTCAATTCGGATGCTCGAAATTTCAAATGCACCGATAGTTACGTCCTTTAAAACTCGAGTCTTTTCTTGGGTACGAATCTCTATATGATTTTCGCATCGTGAGTCCCATTACCGTTCGATCACCTTCATATACTTTATCTGAGTCTGTTGCATGATCAGATATCTTATGGCCTTCCCGTTCCTCAATTCGGGTGCCCGAAACTTCAAATGTATCGATAGTTACGTCCTTTAAACCTCGATTCTTTTCTTGTGTACGAATCTCTATATGATTGTCGCATCGTGAGTTAGATTACTGTTCGATCACCTTCATATCCTTTATCTGAGTTTGTTGCATGATCAGATATCTTATGGCCTTCCAGTTCCTCAATTCTGATGCCCAAAACTTCAAATGTACCGATAGTTACGTCCTTTAAAACTCGAATCTTTTCTTGTGTACGAATCTCTATATGATTGTCGCATCGTGAGTCCGATTACCGTTCGATCAACCTCATATCCTTTATCTAAGTCTGTAGCATGATCAGATATCTTATGGCCTTCCAGTTCCTCAATTCGGATGCCCAAAACTTCAAATGTACCGATTGCTACGTCCTTTAAAACTCGAGTCTTTTGTTGTGTACGAATCTCTATGTGATTGTCGCATCGTGAGTCCGATTACCTTTCACTCAACTTCATATCCTTTATCTGAGTCTGTTGCTTGATCAGATATCTTATGGGTTTCCCGATCCTCAATTCAGATGCCCGAAACTTCAAATTCACCGATAGTTACGTCCTTTAAAACTCGAGTCTTTTCTTGTGTACGAATCTCTATATGATTGTCGCATCGTGAGTCCGATTACCGTTCGATCACCTTCATATCCTTTATCTGAGTCTGTTGCATGATCAGATATCTTATGGCCTACCAGTTCCTCAATTCGGATGCCCAAAACTTAAAATGTACCGATTGTTACGTCCTTTAAAACTCGAGTCTTTTGTTGTGTACGAATCTCTATGTGATTGTCGCATCGTGAGTCCGATTACCTTTCGATCAGCTTCATATCCTTTATCTGAGTCTGTTGCATGATCAGATATCTTATGGCTTTCCCGTTCCACAATTCGGATGCCCGAAACTTCAAATGCACCGATAGTTACGTCCTTTAAAACTCGAGTCTTTTGTTGTGTACGAATCTCTATGTGATTGTCGCATCGTGAGTCCGATTACCTTTCGATCAGCTTCATATCCTTTATCTGAGTCTGATGCATGATCAGATATCTTATGGCTTTCCCGTTCCTCAATTCGGATGCCTCAAACTTCAAGTGCACCGATAGTTACGTTCTTTAAAACTCGAGTCTTTTCTTGTGTACGAATCTCTATAGGATTGTCGCATCGTGAGTCCGATTACCGTTCGATCACCTTCATATCCTTTATCTGAGTCTGTTGCATGATCAGATATCTTATGGCCTACTAGTTCCTCAATTCGGATGCCCAAAACTTAAAATGTACCGATTGTTACGTCCTTTAAAACTCGAGTCTTTTGTTGTGTACGAATTTCTATGTGATTGTCGCATCGTGAGTTCGATTACCTTTCGATCAACTTCATATCCTTAATCTGAGTCTGTTGCATGATCAGATATCTTATGGCATTCCCGTTCCTCAATTCAGATGCCCGAAACTTCAAATGCACCGATAGTTACGTCCTTTAAAACTCGAGTCTTTTCTTGTGTACTAATCTCTTTATGATTGTCGCATCGTGAGTTCGATTACCGTTCGATCACCTTCGTATCCTCTATCTGAGTCTGTTGCATGATCAGATATCTTATGGCCTTCCAGTTCCTCAATTCGGATGCCCAAAACTTAAAAGGTACCGATTGTTACGTCCTTTAAAACTCGAGTCTTTTGTTGTGTACGAATCTCTATGTGATTGTCACATCGTGAGTCCGATTACCTTTCGATCAGCTTCATATCCTTTATCTGAGTCTGTTGCATGATCAGATATCTTATGGCTTTCCCGTTCCACAATTCGGATGCCCGAAACTTCAAATGCACCGATAGTTACGTCCTTTAAAACTCGAATCTTTTCTTGTGTACGAATCTCTATATGATTGTCGCGTCGTGAGTCCAATTACCGTTCGATCACCTTCATATCCTTTATCTGAGTCTGTTGCATGATCGGATATCTTATGGCCTTCCAGTTCCTCAATTCGGATACCCAAAACTTCAAATGTACCGATAGTTACGTCCTTTAAAACTCGATTCTTTTCTTGTGTACGAATATCTATATGATTGTCGCATTGTTATCCCGATTACCGTTCAATCAACTTCATATCCTTTATCTGAGTCTGTTGCAAGATTAGATATCTTATGCCTTTCCCGTTCCTCAATTCGGATGCTCGAAATTTCAAATGCACCGATAGTTACGTCCTTTAAAACTCGAGTCTTTTCTTGGGTACGAATCTCTATATGATTTTCGCATCGTGAGTCCCATTACCGTTCGATCACCTTCATATACTTTATCTGAGTCTGTTGCATGATCAGATATCTTATGGCCTTCCCGTTCCTCAATTCGGGTGCCCGAAACTTCAAATGTATCGATAGTTACGTCCTTTAAACCTCGATTCTTTTCTTGTGTACGAATCTCTATATGATTGTCGCATCGTGAGTCAGATTACCGTTCGATCACCTTCATATCCTTTATCTGAGTTTGTTGCATGATCAGATATCTTATGGCCTTCCAGTTCCTCAATTCTGATGCCCAAAACTTCAAATGTACCGATAGTTACGTCCTTTAAAACTCGAATCTTTTCTTGTGTACGAATCTCTATATGATTGTCGCATCGTGAGTCCGATTACCGTTCGATCAACCTCATATCCTTTATCTGAGTCTGTAGCATGATCAGATATCTTATGGCCTTCCAGTTCCTCAATTCGGATGCCCAAAACTTCAAATGTACCGATTGCTACGTCCTTTAAAACTCGAGTCTTTTGTTGTGTACGAATCTCTATGTGATTGTCGCATCGTGAGTCCGATTACCTTTCACTCAACTTCATATCCTTTATCTGAGTCTGTTGCTTGATCAGATATCTTATGGGTTTCCCGATCCTCAATTCAGATGCCCGAAACTTCAAATTCACCGATAGTTACGTCCTTTAAAACTCGAGTCTTTTCTTGTGTACGAATCTCTATATGATTGTCGCATCGTGAGTCCGATTACCGTTCGATCACCTTCATATCCTTTATCTGAGTCTGTTGCATGATCAGATATCTTATGGCCTACCAGTTCCTCAATTCGGATGCCCAAAACTTAAAATGTACCGATTGTTACGTCCTTTAAAACTCGAGTCTTTTGTTGTGTACGAATCTCTATGTGATTGTCGCATCGTGAGTCCGATTACCTTTCGATCAGCTTCATATCCTTTATCTGAGTCTGTTGCATGATCAGATATCTTATGGCTTTCCCGTTCCACAATTCGGATGCCCGAAACTTCAAATGCACCGATAGTTACGTCCTTTAAAACTCGAGTCTTTTGTTGTGTACGAATCTCTATGTGATTGTCGCATCGTGAGTCCGATTACCTTTCGATCAGCTTCATATCCTTTATCTGAGTCTGATGCATGATCAGATATCTTATGGCTTTCCCGTTCCTCAATTCGGATGCCTGAAACTTCAAGTGCACCGATAGTTACGTTCTTTAAAATTCGAGTCTTTTCTTGTGTACGAATCTCTATAGGATTGTCGCATCGTGAGTCCGATTACCGTTCGATCACCTTCATATCCTTTATCTGAGTCTGTTGCATGATCAGATATCTTATGGCCTACTAGTTCCTCAATTCGGATGCCCAAAACTTAAAATGTACCGATTGTTACGTCCTTTAAAACTCGAGTCTTTTGTTGTGTACGAATTTCTATGTGATTGTCGCATCGTGAGTTCGATTACCTTTCGATCAACTTCATATCCTTAATCTGAGTCTGTTGCATGATCAGATATCTTATGGCATTCCCGTTCCTCAATTCAGATGCCCGAAACTTCAAATGCACCGATAGTTACGTCCTTTAAAACTCGAGTCTTTTCTTGTGTACTAATCTCTTTATGATTGTCGCATCGTGAGTTCGATTACCGTTCGATCACCTTCGTATCCTCTATCTGAGTCTGTTGCATGATCAGATATCTTATGGCCTTCCAGTTCCTCAATTCGGATGCCCAAAACTTAAAAGGTACCGATTGTTACGTCCTTTAAAACTCGAGTCTTTTGTTGTGTACGAATCTCTATGTGATTGTCACATCGTGAGTCCGATTACCTTTCGATCAGCTTCATATCCTTTATCTGAGTCTGTTGCATGATCAGATATCTTATGGCTTTCCCGTTCCACAATTCGGATGCCCGAAACTTCAAATGCACCGATAGTTACGTCCTTTAAAACTCGAATCTTTTCTTGTGTACGAATCTCTATATGATTGTCGCGTCGTGAGTCCAATTACCGTTCGATCACCTTCATATCCTTTATCTGATTCTGTTGCATGATCGGATATCTTATGGCCTTCCAGTTCCTCAATTCGGATACCCAAAACTTCAAATGTACCGATAGTTACGTCCTTTAAAACTCGATTCTTTTCTTGTGTACGAATATCTATATGATTGTCGCATTGTTATCCCGATTACCGTTCAATCAACTTCATATCCTTTATCTGAGTCTGTTGCAAGATTAGATATCTTATGCCTTTCCCGTTCCTCAATTCGGATGCTCGAAATTTCAAATGCACCGATAGTTACGTCCTTTAAAACTCGAGTCTTTTCTTGGGTACGAATCTCTATATGATTTTCGCATCGTGAGTCCCATTACCGTTCGATCACCTTCATATACTTTATCTGAGTCTGTTGCATGATCAGATATCTTATGGCCTTCCCGTTCCTCAATTCGGGTGCCCGAAACTTCAAATGTATCGATAGTTACGTCCTTTAAACCTCGATTCTTTTCTTGTGTACGAATCTCTATATGATTGTCGCATCGTGAGTCAGATTACCGTTCGATCACCTTCATATCCTTTATCTGAGTTTGTTGCATGATCAGATATCTTATGGCCTTCCAGTTCCTCAATTCTGATGCCCAAAACTTCAAATGTACCGATAGTTACGTCCTTTAAAACTCGAATCTTTTCTTGTGTACGAATCTCTATATGATTGTCGCATCGTGAGTCCGATTACCGTTCGATCAACCTCATATCCTTTATCTGAGTCTGTAGCATGATCAGATATCTTATGGCCTTCCAGTTCCTCAATTCGGATGCCCAAAACTTCAAATGTACCGATTGCTACGTCCTTTAAAACTCGAGTCTTTTGTTGTGTACGAATCTCTATGTGATTGTCGCATCGTGAGTCCGATTACCTTTCACTCAACTTCATATCCTTTATCTGAGTCTGTTGCTTGATCAGATATCTTATGGGTTTCCCGATCCTCAATTCAGATGCCCGAAACTTCAAATTCACCGATAGTTACGTCCTTTAAAACTCGAGTCTTTTCTTGTGTACGAATCTCTATATGATTGTCGCATCGTGAGTCCGATTACCGTTCGATCACCTTCATATCCTTTATCTGAGTCTGTTGCATGATCAGATATCTTATGGCCTACCAGTTCCTCAATTCGGATGCCCAAAACTTAAAATGTACCGATTGTTACGTCCTTTAAAACTCGAGTCTTTTGTTGTGTACGAATCTCTATGTGATTGTCGCATCGTGAGTCCGATTACCTTTCGATCAGCTTCATATCCTTTATCTGAGTCTGTTGCATGATCAGATATCTTATGGCTTTCCCGTTCCACAATTCGGATGCCCGAAACTTCAAATGCACCGATAGTTACGTCCTTTAAAACTCGAGTCTTTTGTTGTGTACGAATCTCTATGTGATTGTCGCATCGTGAGTCCGATTACCTTTCGATCAGCTTCATATCCTTTATCTGAGTCTGATGCATGATCAGATATCTTATGGCTTTCCCGTTCCTCAATTCGGATGCCTGAAACTTCAAGTGCACCGATAGTTACGTTCTTTAAAACTCGAGTCTTTTCTTGTGTACGAATCTCTATAGGATTGTCGCATCGTGAGTCCGATTACCGTTCGATCACCTTCATATCCTTTATCTGAGTCTGTTGCATGATCAGATATATTATGGCCTACTAGTTCCTCAATTCGGATGCCCAAAACTTAAAATGTACCGATTGTTACGTCCTTTAAAACTCGAGTCTTTTGTTGTGTACGAATTTCTATGTGATTGTCGCATCGTGAGTTCGATTACCTTTCGATCAACTTCATATCCTTAATCTGAGTCTGTTGCATGATCAGATATCTTATGGCATTCCCGTTCCTCAATTCAGATGCCCGAAACTTCAAATGCACCGATAGTTACGTCCTTTAAAACTCGAGTCTTTTCTTGTGTACTAATCTCTTTATGATTGTCGCATCGTGAGTTCGATTACCGTTCGATCACCTTCGTATCCTCTATCTGAGTCTGTTGCATGATCAGATATCTTATGGCCTTCCAGTTCCTCAATTCGGATGCCCAAAACTTAAAAGGTACCGATTGTTACGTCCTTTAAAACTCGAGTCTTTTGTTGTGTACGAATCTCTATGTGATTGTCACATCGTGAGTCCGATTACCTTTCGATCAGCTTCATATCCTTTATCTGAGTCTGTTGCATGATCAGATATCTTATGGCTTTCCCGTTCCACAATTCGGATGCCCGAAACTTCAAATGCACCGATAGTTACGTCCTTTAAAACTCGAATCTTTTCTTGTGTACGAATCTCTATATGATTGTCGCGTCGTGAGTCCAATTACCGTTCGATCACCTTCATATCCTTTATCTGAGTCTGTTGCATGATCGGATATCTTATGGCCTTCCAGTTCCTCAATTCGGATACCCAAAACTTCAAATGTACCGATAGTTACGTCCTTTAAAACTCGATTCTTTTCTTGTGTACGAATATCTATATGATTGTCGCATTGTTATCCCGATTACCGTTCAATCAACTTCATATCCTTTATCTGAGTCTGTTGCAAGATTAGATATCTTATGCCTTTCCCGTTCCTCAATTCGGATGCTCGAAATTTCAAATGCACCGATAGTTACGTCCTTTAAAACTCGAGTCTTTTCTTGGGTACGAATCTCTATATGATTTTCGCATCGTGAGTCCCATTACCGTTCGATCACCTTCATATACTTTATCTGAGTCTGTTGCATGATCAGATATCTTATGGCCTTCCCGTTCCTCAATTCGGGTGCCCGAAACTTCAAATGTATCGATAGTTACGTCCTTTAAACCTCGATTCTTTTCTTGTGTACGAATCTCTATATGATTGTCGCATCGTGAGTCAGATTACCGTTCGATCACCTTCATATCCTTTATCTGAGTTTGTTGCATGATCAGATATCTTATGGCCTTCCAGTTCCTCAATTCTGATGCCCAAAACTTCAAATGTACCGATAGTTACGTCCTTTAAAACTCGAATCTTTTCTTGTGTACGAATCTCTATATGATTGTCGCATCGTGAGTCCGATTACCGTTCGATCAACCTCATATCCTTTATCTGAGTCTGTAGCATGATCAGATATCTTATGGCCTTCCAGTTCCTCAATTCGGATGCCCAAAACTTCAAATGTACCGATTGCTACGTCCTTTAAAACTCGAGTCTTTTGTTGTGTACGAATCTCTATGTGATTGTCGCATCGTGAGTCCGATTACCTTTCACTCAACTTCATATCCTTTATCTGAGTCTGTTGCTTGATCAGATATCTTATGGGTTTCCCGATCCTCAATTCAGATGCCCGAAACTTCAAATTCACCGATAGTTACGTCCTTTAAAACTCGAGTCTTTTCTTGTGTACGAATCTCTATATGATTGTCGCATCGTGAGTCCGATTACCGTTCGATCACCTTCATATCCTTTATCTGAGTCTGTTGCATGATCAGATATCTTATGGCCTACCAGTTCCTCAATTCGGATGCCCAAAACTTAAAATGTACCGATTGTTACGTCCTTTAAAACTCGAGTCTTTTGTTGTGTACGAATCTCTATGTGATTGTCGCATCGTGAGTCCGATTACCTTTCGATCAGCTTCATATCCTTTATCTGAGTCTGTTGCATGATCAGATATCTTATGGCTTTCCCGTTCCACAATTCGGATGCCCGAAACTTCAAATGCACCGATAGTTACGTCCTTTAAAACTCGAGTCTTTTGTTGTGTACGAATCTCTATGTGATTGTCGCATCGTGAGTCCGATTACCTTTCGATCAGCTTCATATCCTTTATCTGAGTCTGATGCATGATCAGATATCTTATGGCTTTCCCGTTCCTCAATTCGGATGCCTGAAACTTCAAGTGCACCGATAGTTACGTTCTTTAAAACTCGAGTCTTTTCTTGTGTACGAATCTCTATAGGATTGTCGCATCGTGAGTCCGATTACCGTTCGATCACCTTCATATCCTTTATCTGAGTCTGTTGCATGATCAGATATCTTATGGCCTACTAGTTCCTCAATTCGGATGCCCAAAACTTAAAATGTACCGATTGTTACGTCCTTTAAAACTCGAGTCTTTTGTTGTGTACGAATTTCTATGTGATTGTCGCATCGTGAGTTCGATTACCTTTCGATCAACTTCATATCCTTAATCTGAGTCTGTTGCATGATCAGATATCTTATGGCATTCCCGTTCCTCAATTCAGATGCCCGAAACTTCAAATGCACCGATAGTTACGTCCTTTAAAACTCGAGTCTTTTCTTGTGTACTAATCTCTTTATGATTGTCGCATCGTGAGTTCGATTACCGTTCGATCACCTTCGTATCCTCTATCTGAGTCTGTTGCATGATCAGATATCTTATGGCCTTCCAGTTCCTCAATTCGGATGCCCAAAACTTAAAAGGTACCGATTGTTACGTCCTTTAAAACTCGAGTCTTTTGTTGTGTACGAATCTCTATGTGATTGTCACATCGTGAGTCCGATTACCATTCGATCAGCTTCATATCCTTTATCTGAGTCTGTTGCATGATCAGATATCTTATGGCTTTCCCGTTCCTCAATTCAGATGCCCGAAACTTCAAATTCACCGATAGTTACGTCCTTTAAAACTCGAGTCTTTTCTTGTGAACGAATCTCTATATGATTGTCGCATCGTGATTCCGATTACCGTTCGATCACCTTCATATCCTTTATTTGAGTCTGTTGCATGATCAGATATCTTATGGCCTACTAGTTCCTCAATTCGGATGCCCAAAACTTAAAAGGTACCGATTGTTACGTCCTTTAAAACTCGAGTCTTTTGTTGTGTACGAATCTCTATGTGATTGTCACATCGTGAGTCCGATTACCATTCGATCAGCTTCATATCCTTTATCTGAGTATGTTGCATGATCAGATATGTTATGGCTTTCCCGTTCCTCAATTCGGATGCCCGAAACTTCAAATGCACCGATAGTTACGTCCTTTAAAACTCGAGTCTTTTCTTATGTACTAATCTCTTTATAATTGTCACATCGTGAGTCCGATTACCGTTCGATCACCTTCGTATCCTCTATCTGAGTCTGTTGCATGATCAGATATCTTATGGCTTTCCCGTTCCTCAATTCAGATGCCCGAAACTTCAAATTCACCGATAGTTACGTCCTTTAAAACTCGAGTCTTTCTTGTGTACGAATCTCTATATGATTGTCGCATCGTGAGTCCGATTACCGTTCGATCACCTTCATATCCTTTATCTAAGTCTGTTGCATGATCAGATATCTTATGGCCTACCGATTCCTCAATTCGGATGCCCAAAACTACAAATGTACCGATTGTTACGTCCTTTGAAACTCGAGTCGTTTCTTGTGTACGAATCTCTATATGATTGTCGCATCATGAGTCCGATTACCGTTCGATCACCTTCATATCCTTTATCTGAGTCTGTTGCATGATCAGATATCTTATGGCCTACCAGTTCCTCAATTCGGATACCCAAAACTTCAAATGTACCGATTGTTACGTCCTTTAAAACTCGAGTCTTTTCATGTGTACAAATCTCTACGTCATTGTCGCATTGTTAGTCCGGTTACCGTTCGATCAGCCTCATATCCTTTATCTGAGTCTGTTGCATGATCAGATATCTTATGGCTTTCCCGTTCCTCAATTCAGATGCCCGAAACTTCAAATTCACCGATAGTTACGTCCTTTAAAACTCGAGTCTTTTCTTGTGTACGAATCTCTATATGATTGTCGCATCGTAAGTCCGATTACCGTTTGATAACCTTCATATCCTTTATCTGAGTATGTTGCATAATCAGATATCTTATGGCCTACCAGTTCCTCAATTCGGATGCCCAAAACTTAAAATGTACCGATTGTTACGTCCTTTAAAACTCGAGTCTTTTGTTGTGTACGAATCTCTATGTGATTGTCGCATCGTGAGTCCGATTACCTTTCGATCAGCTTCATATCCTTTATCTGAGTCTGTTGCATGATCAGATATCTTATGGCTTTCCCGTTCCTCAATTCGGATGCCCGAAACTTCAAATGCACCGATAGTAACGTCCTATAAAACTCGAGTCTTTTCTTATGTACTAATCTCTTTATGATTGTCTAATCGTGAGTCCGATTACCGTTCGATCACCTTCGTATCCTCTATCTGAGTCTGTTGCATGATCAGATATCTTATAGCTTTCCCGTTCCTCAATTCAGATGCCCGAAACTTCAAATTCACCAATAGTCACGTCCTTTAAAACTCGAGTCTTTCTTTTGTACGAATCTATATATGATTGTCGCATCGTGAGTCCGATTACCGTTCGATCACCTTCATATCCTTTATCTGAGTCTGTTGCATGAGCAGATATCTTATGGCCTACCAGTTCCTCAATTCGGATGCCCAAATCTTAAAATGTACTGATTGTTACGTCCTTTAAAACTCGAGTCTTTAGTTGTGTACGAATCTCTTTGTGATTGTCGCATCGTGAGTCCGATTACCTTTCGATCAGCTTCATATCCTTTATCTGAGTCTGTTGCATGATCAGATATCTTATGGCTTTCCCGTTCCTCAATTCGGATGCCCGAAACTTCAAATGCACCGATAGTAACGTCCTTAAAAACTCGAGTCTTTTGTTGTGTACGAATCTCTATGTGATTGTCGCATCGTGAGTCCGATTACCTTTTGATCAGCTTCATATCCTTTATCTGAGTCTGATGCATGATTAAATATCTTATGGCTTTCTCGTTCCTCAATTCGGATGCCCGAAACTTCAAATGCACCGATAGTTACGTCCTTTAAAACTTGAATCTTTTCTTGTGTACTAATCTCTTTTTGATTGTCGCATCGTGAGTCCGATTACCGTTCGATCACCTTCGTATCCTTTATCTGAGTCTGTTGCATGATGAGATATCTTATGGCCTTCCAGTTCCTCAATTCGGATGCCCAAAACTTCAAATGTACCGATAGTTACGTCCATTAAAACTCGAGTCTTTTCTTGTGTACGAATCTCTATATAATTGTCGCATCGTGAGTCCGATTACCGTTCGATCACCTTCATATCCTTTATCTGACTCTATTGCATGATCAGATATCTTATGGTCTTCCAGTTCCTCAATTCGGATGCCCAAAACTTCACATGTACCGATTGTTACGTCCTTTGAAACTCGAGTCGTTTCTTGTGTACAAATCTCTATATGATTGTCGCATCATGAGTCCGATTACCGTTCGATCACCTTCATATCCTTTATCTGAGTCTGTTGCACGATCAGATATCTTATGGCCTACCAGTTCCTCAATTCGAATGCCCAAAACTTCAAATGTACCGATTGTTACGTCCTTTAAAACTCGAGTCTCTTCATGTGTACAAATCTCTACGTCATTGTCGCATTGTTAGTCCGGTTACCGTTCGATCAGCCTCATATCCTTTATCTGAGTCTGTTGCATGATCAGATATCTTATGGCTTTCCCGTTCCTCAATTCAGATGCCCGAAACTTCAAATTCACCGATAGTTACGTCCTTTAAAACTCGAGTCTTTTCTTGTGTACGAATCTCTATATGATTGTCGCATCGTGAGTCCGATTACCGTTTGATCACCTTCATATCCTTTATCTGTGTATGTTGCATAATCAGATATCTTATGGCCTACCAGTTCCTCAATTCGGATGCCCAAAACTTAAAATGTACCGATTGTTACGTCCTTTAAAACTCGAGTCTTTTGTTGTGTACGAATCTCTATGTGATTGTCGCATCGTGAGTCCGATTACCTTTCGATCAGCTTCATATCCTTTATCTGAGTCTGTTGCATGATCAGATATCTTATGGCTTTCCCGTTCCTCAATTCGGATGCCCGAAACTTCAAATGCACCGATAGTAACGTCCTATAAAACTCGAGTCTTTTCTTATGTACTAATCTCTTTATGATTGTCGCATCGTGAGTCCGATTACCGTTCGATCACCTTCGTATCCTCTATCTGAGTCTGTTGCATGATCAGATATCTTATAGCTTTCCCGTTCCTCAATTCAGATGCCCGAAACTTCAAATTCACCAATAGTCACGTCCTTTAAAACTCGAGTCTTTCTTTTGTACGAATCTCTATATGATTGTCGCATCGTGAGTCCGATTACCGTTCGATCACCTTCATATCCTTTATCTGAGTCTGTTGCATGATCAGATATCTTATGGCCTACCAGTTCCTCAATTCGGATGCCCAAATCTTAAAATGTACCGATTGTTACGTCCTTTAAAACTCGAGTCTTTTGTTGTGTACGAATCTCTTTGTGATTGTCGCATCGTGAGTCCGATTACCTTTCGATCAGCTTCATATCCTTTATCTGAGTCTGTTGCATGATCAGATATCTTATGGCTTTCCCGTTCCTCAATTCGGATGCCCGAAACTTCAAATGCACCGATAGTAACGTCCTTAAAAACTCGAGTCTTTTGTTGTGTACGAATCTCTATGTGATTGTCGCATCGTGAGTCCGATTACCTTTTGATCAGCTTCATATCCTTTATCTGAGTCTGATGCATGATTAAATATCTTATGGCTTTCCCGTTCCTCAATTCGGATGCCCGAAACTTCAAATGCACCGATAGTTACGTCCTTTAAAACTCGAATCTTTTCTTGTGTACTAATCTCTTTATGATTGTCGCATCGTGAGTCCTATTACCGTTCGATCACCTTCGTATCCTTTATCTGAGTCTGTTGCATGATCAGATATCTTATGGCCTTCCAGTTCCTCAATTCGGATGCCCAAAACATCAAATGTACCGATAGTTACGTCCATTAAAACTCGAGTCTTTTCTTGTGTACGAATCTCTATATGATTGTCGCATCGTGAGTCCGATTACCGTTCGATCACCTTCATATCCTTTATCTGACTCTATTGCATGATCAGATATCTTATGGTCTTCCAGTTCCTCAATTCGGATGCCCAGAACTTCAAATGTACCGATTGTTACGTCCTTTGAAACTCGAGTCGTTTCGTGTGTACGAATCTCTATATGATTGTCGCATCATGAGTCCGATTACCGTTCGATCACCTTCATATCCTTTATCTGAGTCTGTTGCACGATCAGATATCTTATGGCCTACCAGTTCCTCAATTCGGATGCCCAAAACTTCAAATGTACCGATTGTTACGTCCTTTAAAACTCGAGTCTTTTCATGTGTACAAATCTCTACGTCATTGTCGCATTGTTAGTCCGGTTACCGTTCGATCAGCCTCATATCCTTTATCTGAGTCTGTTGCATGATCAGATATCTTATGGCTTTCCCGTTCCTCAATTCAGATGCCCGAAACTTCAAATTCACCGATAGTTACGTCCTTTAAAACTCGAGTCTTTTCTTGTGTACGAATCTCTATATGATTGTCGCATCGTGAGTCCGATTACCGTTTGATCACCTTCATATCCTTCATCTGAGTATGTTGCATAATCAGATATCTTATGGCCTACCAGTTCGTCAATTCGGATGCCCAAAACTTAAAATGTACCGATTGTTACGTCCTTTAAAACTCGAGTCTTTTGTTGTGTACGAATCTCTATGTGATTGTCGCATCGTGAGTCCGATTACCTTTCGATCAGCTTCATATCCTTTATCTGAGTCTGTTGCATGATCAGATATCTTAAGGCTTTCCCGTTCCTCAATTCGGATGCCCGAAACTTCAAATGCACCGATAGAAACGTCCTTTAAAACTCGAGTCTTTTCTTATGTACTAATCTCTTTATGATTGTCGCATCGTGAGTCCGATTACCGTTCGATCACCTTCGTATCCTCTATCTGAGTCTGTTGCATGATCAGATATCTTATAGCTTTCCCGTTCCTCAATTCAGATGCCCGAAACTTCAAATTCACCAATAGTCACGTCCTTTAAAACTCGAGTCTTTCTTGTGTACGAATCTCTATATGATTGTCGCATCGTGAGTCCGATTACCGTTCGATCACCTTCATATCCTTTATCTTAGTCTGTTGCATGATCAGATATCTTATGGCCTACCAGTTCCTCAATTCGGATGCCCAAATCTTAAAATGTACCGATTGTTAAGTCCTTTAAAACTCGAGTCTTTTGTTGTGTACGAATCTCTTTGTGATTGTCGCATCGTGAGTCCGATTACCTTTCGATCAGCTTCACATCCTTTATCTGAGTCTGTTGCATCATCAGATATCTTATGGCTTTCCCGTTCCTCAATTCGGATGCCCGAAACTTCAAATGCACCGATAGTAACGTCCTTAAAAACTCGAGTCTTTTGTTGTGTACGAATCTCTATATGATTGTCGCATCGTGAGTCCGATTACCGTTCGATCACCTTCATATCCCTTATCTGAGTTTGTTGCATGATCTGATATCTCCTGGCCTTCCAATTCCTCAATTCGGATACCCAAAACTTCAAATGTACCGATAGTTACGTCCTTTAAAACTCGATTCTTTTCGTGTTTACGAATCTCTATATGATTGTCGCACTGTTATCCGATTACCGTTCGATCATCTTCATATCATTTATCTGAGTCTGTTGCATGATCAGATATCTTATGCCTTTCCCGTTCCTTAATTCGGATGCCCAAAACTTCAAATGCACCGATAGTTACGTCCTTTAAAACTCGAGTCTTTTCTTGTGTACGAATCTCTATATGATTATCGCATCGTGAGTCCGATTTCCGTTCAATCACCTTCATATCCTTTATCTGTGTCTGTTGCATGATCAGATGTCTTATGGCTTTCCCGTTCCTCAATTCAGATGCCCGAAACTTCAAATTCACCGATAGTTATGTCCTTTAAAACACGACTCTTTTCTTGTGTACGAATCTCTATACGATTGTCGCATCGTGAGTCCGATTACCGTTCAATAACCTTCATATCCTTTATCTGAGTGTGTTGCATGATCAGATATCTTATGGCCTTCCAGTTCCTCAATTCGGATGCCCAAAAATTCAAATGCACCGATAGTTACGTCCATTAAAACTCGATTCTTTTCTTGTGTACGAATCTCTATATGACTGTCGCACTGTTATTCCGATTACCGTTCGATCAGCTTCATATCCTTTATCTGAGTCTGTTGCATGATCAGATATCTTATGGCTTTCCGTTCCTCAATTCGGATGCCCGAAACTTCAAATGCACCGATAGTTACGTCCTTTAAAACTCGAGTCTTTTCTTGTGTACGAATCTCTATATGATTGTCGCATTGTGAGTCCGATTACCGTTCGATCAATTTCATAGCCCTTATCTGAGTCTGTAGCATGATCAGATATCTTATGGCCTTCCAGTTCCTCAATTCGGATGCCCAAAACTTCAAATGTACCGATTGTTACGTCCTTTAAAACTCGAGCCTTTTCTTGTGTACAAATCTATACATCGTTGTCCCATTGTTAGTCCGATTATCGTTCGTTCAGCTTCATATCCTTTATCTGAGTCTGTTGCATGATCAGATAACTTATGGCTTTCCCGTTCCTCAATTCAGATGCCCGAAAATTTAAATTCACCGACAGTTACGTCCTTAAAAACTCGAGTCTTTTCTTGTGTACGAAATCGTGAGTCCGATTACCGTTCGATCACCTTCATATCCTTTATCTGAGTCTGTTGCATGATCAGAAATCTTATGGCCTACCAGTTCCTCAATTCGGATGCCCAAAACTTCAAATGTACCGATTGTTACGTCCTTTAAAACTCGAGTCTTTTGTTGTGTACGAATCTCTATGTGATTGTCGCATCGTGAGTCCGATTACCTTTCGATCACCTTCATATCCTTTATCTGAGTCTGTTGCATGATCAGATATCTTATGGCCTACCAGTTCCTCCATTCGGATGCCCAAAACTTCAAATGTACAGATTGTTACGTCCTTTAAAACTCGAGTCTTTTGTTGTGTACGAATCTCTATGTGATTGTCGCATCGTGAGTCCGATTACCTTTCGATCAGCTTCATATCCTTTATCTGAGTCTGTTACATGATCAGATAACTTATTGCTTTCCCGTTCCTAAATTCGGATGCCCGAAACTTCAAATGCACCGATAGTTACCTCCTTTAAAACTCGAGTATTTTGTTGCGTACGAATCTCTATGTGATTGTCGCATCGTGAGTCCGATTACCTTTCGATCAGCTTCATATCCTTTATCCGAGTCTGATGCATGATCAGATATCTTATGGCTTTCCCGTTCCTCAATTCGGATGCCCGAAACTTCAAATGCATCGATAGTTACGTCCTTTAAAACTCGAGTCTTTTCTTGTGTACTAATCTCTTTATGATTGTCGCATCGTGAGTCCGATTACCGTTCGATCACCTTCGTATCCTTTATCAGAGTCTGTTGCATGATCAGATATCTTATGGCCTTCCTTCCTCAATTCGGATGCCCAAAAATTCAAATGCACCGATAGTTACGTCCATTAAAACTCGATTCTTTTCTTGTGTACGAATCTCTATATGACTGTCGCACTGTTATTCCGATTACCGTTCGATCAGCTTCATATCCTTTATCTGAGTCTGTTGCATGATCAGATATCTTATGGCTTTCCGGTTCCTCAATTCGGATGCCCGAAACTTCAAATGCACCGATAGTTACGTCCTTTAAAACTCGAGTCTTTTCTTGTGTACGAATCTCTATATGATTGTCGCATCGTGAGTCCGATTACCGTTCGATCAACTTCATATCCTTTTTCTGAGTCTGTAGCATGATCAGATATCTTATGGCCTTCCAGTTCCTCAATTCGGATGCCCAAAACTTCAAATGTACCGATTGTTACGTCCTTTAAAACTCGAGTCTTTTCTTGTGTACAAATCTCTACGTCATTGTCGCATTGTTAGTCCGATTACCGTTCGATCAGCTTCATATCCTTTATCTGAGTCTGTTGCATGATGAGATAACTTATGGCTTTCCCGTTCCTCAATTCAGATGCCCGAAACTTCAAATTCACCGATAGTTACGTTCTTTAAAACTCGAGTCTTTTCTTGTGTACGAATCTCTATATGATTGTAGCATCGTGAGTCTGATTACCGTTCGATCACCTTCATATCCTTTATCTGAGTCTGTTGCATGATCAGATATCTTATGGCCTACCAGTTCCTCAATTCGGATGCCCAAAACTTCAAATGTACCCATTGTTACGTCCTTTAAAACTCGAGTCTTTTGTTGTGTACGAATCTCTATGTGATTGTCGCATCGTGAGTCCGATTACCGTTCGATCACCTTCATATCCTTTATCTGAGTCTGTTGCATGATCAGATATCTTATGTCCTACCAGTTCCTCAATTCGGATGCCCAAAACTTCAAATGTACAGATTGTTACGTCCTTTAATACTCGAGTCTTTTGTTGTGTACGAATCTCTATGTGATTGTCGCATCGTAAGTCCGATTACCTTTCGATCAGCTTCATATCCTTTATCTGAGTCTGTTGCATGATCAGATAACTTATGGCTTTCCCGTTCCTCAATTCGGATGCCCGAAACTTCAAATGCACCGATAGTTACGTCCTTTAAAACTCGAGTCTTTTGTTGTGTACGAATCTCTATGTGATTGTCGCATCGTGAGTCCGATTACCTTTCGATCAGCTTCATATCCTTTATCCGAGTCTGATGCATGATCAGATATCTTATGGCTTTCCCGTTCCTCAATTCGGATGCCCGAAACTTCAAATGCACCGATAGTTACGTCCTTTAAAACTCGAGTCTTTTCTTGTGTACTGATCTCTTTATGATTGTCGCATCGTGAGTCCGATTACCGTTCGATCACCTTCGTATCCTTTATCAGAGTCTGTTGCATGATCAGATATCTTATGGCCTTCCTTCCTCAATTCGGATGCCCAAAAATTCAAATGCACCGATAGTTACGTCCATTAAAACTCGATTCTTTTCTTGTGTACGAATCTCTATATGACTGTCGCACTGTTATTCCGATTATCGTTCGATCAGCTTCATATCCTTTATCTGAGTCTGTTGCATGATCAGATATCTTATGGCTTTCCGGTTCCTCAATTCGGATGCCCGAAACTTCAAATGCACCGATAGTTACGTCCTTTAAAACCCGAGTCTTTTCTTGTGTACGAATCTCTATATGATTGTCGCATTGTGAGTCCGATTACCGTTCGATCAACTTCATATCCTTTTTCTGAGTCTGTAGCATGATCAGATATCTTATGGCCTTCCTGTTCCTCAATTCGGATGCCCAAAACTTCAAATGTACCGATTCTTACGTACTTTAAAACTCGAGTCTTTTCTTGTGTACAAATCTCTACGTCATTGTCGCATTGTTAGTCCAATTACCGTTCGATCAGCTTCATATCCTTTATCTGAGTCTGTTGCATGATCAGATAACTTATGGCTTTCCCGTTCCTCAATTCAGATGCCCGAAACTTCAAATTCACCGATAGTTACGTCCTTTAAAACTCGAGTCTTTTCTTGTGTACGAATCTCTATATGATTGTCGCATCGTGAGTCCGATTACCGTTCGATCACCTTAATATCCTTTATCTGAGTCTGTTGCATGATCAGATATCTTATGGCCTACCAGTTCCTCAATTCGGATGCCCAAAACTTCAAATGTACCGATTGTTACGTCCTTTAAAACTCGAGTCTTTTGTTGTGTACGAATCTCTATGTGATTGTCACATCGTGAGTCCGATTACCGTTCGATCACCTTCATATCCTTTATCTGAGTCTGTTGCATGATCAGATATCTTATGGCCTACCAGTTCCTCAATTCGGATGCCCAAAACTTCAAATGTACAGATTGTTACGTCCTTTAAAACTCGAATCTTTTGTTGTGTACGAATCTCTATGTGATTGTCGCATCGTAAGTCCGATTACCTTTCGATCAGCTTCATATCCTTTATCTCAGTCTGTTGCATGATCAGATAACTTATGGCTTTCCCGTTCCTCAATTCAGATGCCCGAAACTTCAAATTCACCGATAGTTACGTCCTTTAAAACTCGAGTCTTTTCTTGTGTACGAATCTATATATGATTGTAGCATCGTGAGTCCGATTACCGTTCGATCACCTTCATATCCTTTATCTGAGTCTGTTGCATGATCAGATATCTTATGGCCTACCAGTTCCTCAATTCGGATGCCCAAAACTTCAAATGTACCGATTGTTACGTCCTTTAAAACTCGAGTCTTTTGTTGTGTACGAATCTCTATGTGATTGTCGCATCGTGAGTCCGATTACCGTTCGATCACCTTCATATCCTTTATCTGAGTCTGTTGCATGATCAGATATCTTATGACCTTCCAGTTCCTCAATTCGGATGCCCAAAAATTCAAATGCACCGATAGTTACGTCCATTAAAACTCGATTCTTTTCTTGTGTACGAATCTCTATATGACTGTCGCACTGTTATTCCGATCACCGTTCGATCAGCTTCATATCCTTTATCTTAGTCTGTTGCATGATCAGATATCTTATGGCTTTCCCGTTCCTCAATTCGGATGCCCGAAACTTCAAATGCACCGATAGTTACGTCCTTTAAAACTCGAGTCTTTTGTTGTGTACGAATCCCTATGTGATTGTCGCATCGTGAGTCCGATTACCTTTCGATCAGCTTCATATCCTTTATCTGAGTCTGATGCATGATCAGATATCTTATGGCTTTCCCGTTCCTCAATTCGGATGCCCGAAACTTCAAATGCACCGATAGTTACGTCCTTTAAAACTCGAATCTTTTCTTGTGTAGTAATCTCTTTATGATTGTCGCATCGTGAGTCCGATTACCGTTCGATCACCTTCGTATCCTTTATCTGAGTCTGTTGCATGATCAGATATCTTATGGTCTTCCAGTTCCTCAATTCGGATGCCTAAAACTTCAAATGTACCGATTGTTACGTCCTTTAAAACTCGAGTCTTTTCTTGTGTACGAGTCTCTTTATGATTGTCGCATCGTGCGTCCGATTACCGTTCGATCACCTTCATATCCCTTATCTAAGTTTGTTGCATGATCTGATATCTTCTGGCCTTCGAGTTCCTCAATTCGGATGCCCAAAACTTCATATGTACCGATAGTTATGTCCTTTAAAACTCGATTCTTTTCTTGTGTACGAATCTCTATATGATTGTCGCACTGTTATTCCGATTTACCGTTCGATCAGCTTCATATCCTTTATCTGAGTCTGTTGCATGATCAGATATCTTATGGCTTTCCGGTTCCTCAATTCGGATGCCCGAAACTTCAAATGCACCGATAGTTACGTCCTTTAAAACCCGAGTCTTTTCTTGTGTACGAATCTCTATATGATTGTCGCATCGTGAGTCCGATTACCGTTCGATCAACTTCATATCCTTTTTCTGAGTCTGTAGCATGATCAGATATCTTATGGCCTTCCTGTTCCTCAATTCGGATGCCCAAAACTTCAAATGTACCGATTCTTACGTACTTTAAAACTCGAGTCTTTTCTTGTGTACAAATCTCTACGTCATTGTCGCATTGTTAGTCCAATTACCGTTCGATTAGCTTCATATCCTTTATCTGAGTCTGTTGCATGATCAGATAACTTATGGCTTTCCCGTTCCTCAATTCAGATGCCCGAAACTTCAAATTCACCGATAGTTACGTCCTTTAAAACTCGAGTCTTTTCTTGTGTACGAATCTCTATATGATTGTCGCATCGTGAGTCCGATTACCGTTCGATCACCTTCATATCCTTTATCTGAGTCTGTTGCATGATCAGATATCTTATGGCCTACCAGTTCCTCAATTCGGATGCCCAAAACTTCAAATGTACCGATTGTTACGTCCTTTAAAACTCCAGTCTTTTGTTGTGTACGAATCTCTATGTGATTGTCACATCGTGAGTCCGATTACCGTTCGATCACCTTGATATCCTTTATCTGAGTCTGTTGCATGATCAGATATCTTATGGCCTAACAGTTCCTCAATTCGGATGCCCAAAACTTCAAATGTACAGATTGTTACGTCCTTTAAAACTCGAGTCTTTTGTTGTGTACGAATCTCTATGTGATTGTCGCATCGTAAGTCCGATTACCTTTCGATCAGCTTCATATCCTTTATCTGAGTCTGTTGCATGATCAGATATCTTATGGCTTTCCCGTTCCTCAATTCGGATGCCCGAAACTTCAAATGCACCGATAGTTACGTCCTTTAAAACTCGAGTCTTTTCTTGTGTACGAATCTCTATATGATTGTCGCATCGTGAGTCCGATTACCGTTCGATCAACTTCATATCCTTTATCTGAGTCTGTAGCATGATCAGATATCTTATGGCCTTCCAGTTCCTCAATTCGGATGCCCAAAACTTCAAATGTACCGATTGTTACGTCCTTTAAAACTCGAGTCTTTTCTTGTGTACAAATCTCTACGTCATTGTCGCATTGTTAGTCCGATTACCGTTCGATCACCTTCATATCCTTTATCTGAGTCTGTTGCATGATCAGATATCTTATGGCCTACCAGTTCCTCAATTCGAATGCCCAAAACTTCAAATGTACAGATTGTTACGTCCTTTAAAACTCGAGTCTTTTGTTGTGTACGAATCTCTATGTGATTGTCGCATCGTAAGTCCGATTACCTTTCGATCAGCTTCATATCCTTTATCTGAGTCTGTTGCATGATCAGATAACTTATGGCTTTCCCGTTCCTCAATTCAGATGCCCGAAACTTCAAATTCACCGATAGTTACGTCCTTTAAAACTCGAGTCTTTTCTTGTGTACGAATCTCTATATGATTGTAGCATCGTGAGTCCGATTGCCGTTCGATCACCTTCATATCCTTTATCTGAGTCTGTTGCATGATCAGATATCTTATGGCCTACCAGTTCCTCAATTCGGATGCCCAAAACTTCAAATGTACCGATTGTTACGTCCTTTAAAACTCGAGTCTTTTGTTGTGTACGAATCTCTATGTGATTGTCGCATCGTGAGTCCGATTACCGTTCGATCACCTTCATATCCTTTATCTGAGTCTGTTGCATGATCAGATATCTTATGACCTTCCAGTTCCTCAATTCGGATGCCCAAAAATTCAAATGCACCGATAGTTACGTCCATTAAAACTCGATTCTTTTCTTGTGTACGAATCTCTATATGACTGTCGCACTGTTATTCCGATCACCGTTCGATCAGCTTCATATCCTTTATCTTAGTCTGTTGCATGATCAGATATCTTATGGCTTTCCCGTTCCTCAATTCAGATGCCCGAAACTTCAAATTCACCGATAGTTACGTCCTTTAAAACTCGAGTCTTTTCTTGTGTACGAATCTCTATATGATTGTCGCATCGTGAGTCCGATTACCGTTCGATCACCTTCGTATCCTTTATCTGAGTCTGTTGCATGATAAGATATCTTATGGTCTACCAGTTCCTCAATTCGGATGCCCAAAACTTAAAATGCACCGATAGTTACGTCCATTAAAACTCGATTCTTTTCTTGTGTACGAATCTCTATATGACTGTCGCACTGTTATTCTGATCACCGTTCGATCAGCTACATATCCTTTATCTTAGTCTGTTGCATGATCAGATATCTTATGGCTTTCCCGTTCCTCAATTCGGATGCCCGAAACTTCAAATGCACCGATAGTTACGTCCTTTAAAACTCGAGTCTTTTCTTGTGTACGAATCTCTATATGATTGTCGCATCGTGAGTCCGATTACCATTCGATCACCTTCATATCCTTTATCTGAGTCTGTTGCATGATCAGATATCTTATGGCCTTCCAGTTCCCCAATTCGGATGCCCAAAACTTCAAATGTACCGATTGTTACGTCCTTTAAAACTCGAGTCTTTTCTTGTCTACGAATCTCTATATGATTGTCGCATCGTGAGTCCGATTACTGTTCGATCACCTTCATATCCTTTATCTGAGTCTGTTGCATGATCAGATATCTTATAGCCTTCCAGTTCCTCAATTCGGATGCCAGAAACTTCAAATGTACCGATTGTTACGTCCTTTAAAACTCGAGTCTTTTCTTGTGTACGAATCTCTATATGATTGTCGCATCGTGAGTCCGATTACCGTTCGATCAGCTTCATATCCTTTATCTGATTCTGTTGAATGATCATATATCTTATGGCCTTCCAGTTCCTCAATTCGGATGCCCAAAACTTCAAATGTACCGATAGTTATGTCCTTTAAAACTCGAGTCTTTTCTTGTCTACGAATCTCTATATGATTGTCGCATCGTGAGTCCGATTACCGTTCGATCACCTTCATATCCTTTATCTAAGTATGTTGCATGATCAGATATCTTATGGCCTTACAGTTCCTCAATTCGGATGCCCAAAACTTCAAATGTACCGATTGTTACGTCCTTTAAAACTCGAGTCTTTTCTTGTGTACGAATCTCTATGTGATTGTCCCATCGTGAGTCCGATTACCGTTCGATCACCTTCATATCCTTTATCTGAGTCTGTTGAATGATCAGATATCTTATGGCCTTCCAGTTCCTCAATTCGGATGCCCAAAAATTCAAATGCACCGATAGTTAAGTCCTTTAAAACTCGATTCTTTTCTTGTGTACGAATCTCTATATGACTGTCGCACTTTTATTCCGATTACCGTTCGATCACCTTCGTATCCTTTATCTGAGTCTGTTGCATAATCAGATATATTATGGCTTTCCCGTTCCTCAATTCGGATGCCCGAAACTTCAAATGCACCGATAATTACGTCCTTTAAAACTCGAATCTTTTCTTGTGTACGAATCTCTATTATGATTGTCGCATCTTGAGTCCGATTACCTTTCGATCAACTTCATATCCTTTATCTGAGTCTGTAGCATGATCAGATATCTTATGGCCTTCCAGTTCCTCAATTCGGATGCCCAAAACTTCAAATGTACCGATTGTTACGTCCTTTAAAACTCGAGTCTTTTCTTGTGTACAAATCTCAACGTCATTGTCGCATTGTTAGTCCGATTACCGTTCGATCAGCTTCATATCCTTTATCTGAGTCTGTTGCATGATCAGATATCTTATGGCTTTCCCGTTCCTCAATTCAGATGCTCGAAACTTCAAATTCACCGATAGTTACGTCCTTTAAAACTCGAGTCTTTTCTTGTGTACGAATCTCTATATGATTGTCGCATCGTGAGACCGATTACCGTTCGATCACCTTCATATCCTTTATCTGAGTCCGTTGCATGATCAGATATCTTATGGCTTACCAGTTCCTCAATTCGGATGCCCAAAACTTAAAATGTACCGATTGTTACGTCCTTTAAAACTCGAGTCTTTTGTTGTGTACGAATCTCTATGTGATTGTCGCATCGTGAGTCCGATTACCTTTCGATCAGCTTCATATACTTTATCTGAGTCTGTTGCATGATCAGATATCTTATGGCTTTCCCGTTCCTCAATTCGGATGCCCGAAACTTCAAATGCGCCGATAGTTACGTCCTTTAAAACTCGGGTCTTTTCTTGTGTACGAATCTCTATATGATTGTCGCATCGTGAGCCCGATTACCGTTCGATCACCTTCATATCCTTTATCTGAGTCCGTTGCATGATCAGATATCTTATGGCCTACCAGTTCCTCAATTCGGATGCCCAAAACTTAAAATGTACCGATTGTTACGTCCTTTAAAACTCGAGTCTTTTGTTGTGTACGAATCTCTATGTGATTGTCGCATCGTGAGTCCGATTACCTTTCGATCAGCTTCATATCCTTTATCAGAGTCTGTTGCATGATCAGATATCTTATGGCTTTCCCGTTCCTCAATTCGGATGCCCGAAACTTCAAATGCGCCGATAGTTACGTCCTTTAAAACTCGAGTCTTTTGTTTTGTATGAATCTCTATGTGATTGTCGCATCGTGTGTCCGATTACCTTTCGATCAGCTTCATATCGTTTATCTGAGTCTGTTGCATGATCAGATATCTTATAGCCTTCCAGTTCCTCAATTCAGATGCCCAAAACTTCAAATGTACCGATTGTTACGTCCTTTAAAACTCGAGTTTTTCTTGTGTACGAATCTCTATATGATTGTCGCATCGTGAGTCCGATTACCGTTCGATCAGCTTCATATCCTTTATCTGAGTCTGTTGCATGATCAGATATCTTATGGCTTTCCCGTTCCTCAATTCAGATGCCCGAAACTCCAAATTCACCGATAGTTACGTCCTTTAGAACTCGAGTCTTTTCTTGTGTACGAATGTCTATATGATTGTCGCCTCGTGAGTCCGATTACCGTTCGATCACCTTCATATCCTTTATCTGAGTCTGTTGAATGATCAGATATCTTATGGCCTTCTAGTTCCTCAATTCGGATGGCCAAAAATTCAAATGCACCGATAGTTACGTCCATTAAAACTCGATTCTTTTCTTGTGTACGAATCTCTATATGACTGTCGCACTGTTATTCCGATTACCGTTCGATCAGCTTCATATCCTTTATCTGAGTCTGTTGCATGATCAGATATCTTATGGCTTTCCCTGTTCCTCAATTCGGATGCCCGAAACTTCCAATGCACCGATAGTTACTGTAGAGACGTAATTTGACACGAAAACAGGATTATATGATCATACAAGTTACAAAACCAGGTGCGGAAACCCTAGCTTTGAACAAACTGATATAAACTCAAATCAAAACACAATCAAAGTAATTTTCAATACTTTTCATAGATTAACTCATTCATAAACTTGATTACAATTCAATTACAGTTAATCTAGATCACACACACTCTATCTCAAACCTCTCTGGAACAACACCTGAAAACACACACACCTAATGACTCTCTTAATCTTACAAAATCACAAAATCTATATATAGGCACTGCACGTTCGCCCAGTTTGACTGGTCGAATGTGAGTGATTTCCACATTCGCCCATTACAATGGTCGAATGTGTCTTCCTTGTGTAGTCCAGTTCCAGATTCGTCCATAGCTCATCTACCTTCGCCCACTTTACATCACCTTCGCCCATATCAATGTACATTCGCCCATCCAGCCTCTCTAACACATGTTAACTATCTAATCACTAGTCGCAAAACGCATCTACAAACTCCCCCTCGACTATTGATTAGATCGTTTTCTGTCTTTGTCCATGGCTTTGTTCAGCAACTTGATTCTGAGCAAATTCTTCTGTTCTTTCGTCATCTCAGGCTCTAACCTTCTCTTCACAGGCTTTGACACATTCGCCATCTTCACCATCTTGCCAAGCTTACCTTCCAAACTACTACCAGCATTTATGTCATATGCAAAGCAAACACCAACAACTTGTGTGTATTTCTTTGCTTGATCTGCATCGTTCGGCTCATGATGAATCGGATTGTAAAAGAGCATGATGATGTCTTCGAAAGTGCAATTTATCAACCACATAGGATCAAATACATGCACATGCTTGTATTTATCCTTTCCATCTCTCAACACAATCACCGCTTCTGCCTTTCTCCAATCATAATACCAGAAAATGAAGTCAGCACTGAAGTGTTGTGGCATGGGCATCAAAGGTATCTTCCTCATCACTGTTTCAACTTGGGTGCAACATTATACAGGTTATCTATCAGCTCACTAAGGCGTTTGTTCTCAGCCTTCAACTCTTTATTATCTTCTTTAATCTGTTTTTGTTTCTCAAACACTTACCCTCAAGCTTTTTGTTCTTAGCTTCTAGCTTCTTCACTTTCTCATCAATCTCATCCTGATTAGATTTAGAAGCTACTACAATCTGAAGCATCTTTTCCTCATTCAGCTTGAACTTGGCAATTTCAGCTTGCTGAGCCACTAACATCTTCATCATGTCGTCCATTTTCTTATTCACTTGTTTCATAACCTCGTCATCCACAGTGACTTTCTTTGACTTGGACTTTGACTTTGATGGCTCAATTTCAGTTTCCTTCCCTTTCTGAGGCTTTGTGAACATATCAAGTACATTATCCAGTGCAACATTGAACTCATCCACTGGTAATGTTGTTGCCTCTTTAGTCTTTTGCTTCTTTGTGGCTGGTGAAGATTGTTTTGATGACGTTCCAGCTTCAGGTAATCTCTTTCCTCTCAAGAGTTGTGCTAACTCTTTCTCTCTAAGTTGCTTTGAACTTGTTTTCTTGGCCATGGTTTTGTGTTTAGGCTTGGGCAGGTTCACAACTACAGTTTCTCCTTCATTCAACTCATCCAAGTTTATAGTTAACCCTTCATCTTCAGCTCCAACAGACTTTTTGCTCTTCTTAGCTTCTTCAATAGATCTGTTTAGTGATTCAGACTCACCAACCAAAGTGGCCTTTTGTTTGGTGGTCCGGACATTTTCAGCATCCGAATCCCATTGTTCTTCAACCTCTGTCTCCTCTGAATCTACAGACTCTTCATCCACCAAACTTGTACCTTTCTTTGCGGTAGATTTCTTTCTTACAGCTTGTTGTTTCGAACTCCCTTGATCAGTCTTTCCTTTGCCCTTCCCTTTGGCTCCAGGATTGACTACTTGCCTTTTCCTCTTAGTACTAGCATCAGCATATACTAAGGGATCATCGTTGTCACTATCACTATCAGGATGCCTTGCTGTATTCTTTCCTGGATCATTGTAATCCTCTCTAGCCAAGGCTCCAAACAACCTTCTGTATGGTGGCCTCTCATTGTCTGGCACACCCTTATAACCTTTCATTCTCACCAAGGTTCTAATGTTCATATGATCCATAGCAAGTATCTGTGTTGGATCCTTCTTCAGGTTTGGATACTTGTGATCAAAAATCATCATCAGAAATCTAGGATAAAGCATGAACTTCTTAACCTTCAACCCTTTCAGCATCTCCAACATATGGTCCAATATCATCCCAGCAACGTTAAATGGTTTGTTGAGAGTCAACGCAACCATTAACGAGCTCAAACTCTTCCTCATAACATCATAGCCTCCACTAACACATCCAAACACATGTATAATGACGTGAGCAAAATACTTAAACTGCACGCTCAGTTTTCCTTTATACATCGAACCATCAGTGATCGGTCCTTTGTATTTCATCTTAAGAAAACAGGCTTTCTGCTCAGTCCATGAGAGTTCTCTTGGATCCTCACTAACTTCAAACTTGATCTGGAGAGCTTCTTTGATGTCAGCCTCTGTAATGAACATCTCCATTCCTTGAATCTTGCTCTTTATGATGGTCTGGTTATCAAAGTAATCATACTTCGCATTGTTGTAGAAATCCTCAACTATATCCTTGTAGATAATAGTTGGTGTAGCTAAAGCATAAACAACTCTGCATCTCTTCAGAAACTTGATAATGTCAGCAAACTCCACGTTCTTCTCCACGTCTCCCAGATACGCACAACAGTTATGATTCTTCTCAAATGGCCATTTACTTCCACTTGATGATTCTCCTTCCTGAACAGGTTCTGGGACTGGATCAGGAACAGCAGTCTCAACAGGAATCTCTATATTCTCTTGTTCTTCAGCGATCTGAAACATAAAATAAAAAACAAGCGTCAAAACACGAAATTGACAAAACTTGAAAATTTTAGGATTTTGGAATTCCACATTCGCCCAAAATTTCTGGTCGAATGTAGTTTTCTTGTGGTCGAATGTAAAAACTGTTGGTCGAATGTGGAATGTTTTTAGTACAAAATCACATTCGTCCGTTTTGAGGTACATTCGCCCATATCTGTTCCCCCTTCGTCCAATCGTTCACCCGAAGGTGGAATTGGTTTATCCCCAAAATTTAAAAATTTTCAAAACATGTTTTTAAACCTTGATTTTGATTCAGACATGGTCTAACAAGGCCGACTAAGACTCGCAAACCATCAATTGTCACTAATTTTCATTCTACATCAGTTTTCAAAAGGAATTAGGGTTCTTATTGTTTCATTCGATCAATCAGTGATTAAACATTGTTTTTATCCTAATTCCTTGTACATTCTCCCCCTAAAACTGATGTGGAGTGAATGTGTATCAAAATTAAACATTAACAATCACTTGAACACCATGAACCCTAAAACCCAGTCCAGTTTAAAAAACGAATGATTCTGTGCTTGTTTCTGCATCAATACCTGTAAATGTTATATAGAAATGATCAGTATAATCCAGGGAACAAAACGCACAATCAGGAGAAACAAAATCAACAAGGTTCTGGTACTGAGAAAAATTTTGAAAAATTATAAGTGAAGGGTCGAATCTGCTTGAGGCTTATATATAGGAGCCACATTCGCCCGGTGAGGATGGACGAACGTAAGAGTTTTCCACCTTCGCCCCAACTGAATGGCACGAAGGTAAAACTGTGACACCCGAAAGTGGATTTTGAGTTAAAAAGCCACATTCGCCCATTTTCACCAAACCGAATGTAGAGAATTTTCCACATTCGACCCATTTAAGGGGCGAATGTGAAATGGAAAATTCTGAAAATTTTGCCAAATCACGAATTCAAATCCCGTTCAACATTTTTCAATCCGTTAAGCTTCCAAAACACAAATTTTCACTTTTAGAATGATACAAAGCCCAGATGGTGTTGTCAAATCTCAGAAATTGACTATCAAGCATCCCCGGTTATCAAAAATAAAGCAGAAATGCAAAAAATTTTGGATTTTTCTGAAATTTTATCAAAACACACCTAAAATCTTTTTGGATTTTGTATCTTTTTGACAATAAAAGTAAATTGCAACAAAATAAAATGCAGCAAAGTAAATGAAAGCAGTAAACTTTTTGTGAAATCCGGTCAGAGGATCATATCAGTTTTCTGAGAAATCTGATCACAGCGTTGATCTTTTTGTTTAATATTATCATTAGAAACAGTATGTGACACGGCAATTGCTGATATTGTGGTCCACGTAAGCTCACATGCAGACAATTACGCAATGCTTTAAAATGATACGAGTTAGGTGTATTAGAGTAACACGATGTGGTGCCCACACACACGACATACTCCTGTATCAAGTAATTGCACAAAGCTTCGTCGTAACGCGTGATTATGCCAGAGTTATCCGTAAAAGTTACAAAGTATATAGCACAGAGGTGTACAGGTCAGCAATTGAATGCAGCAGAGTAACATGTGCATATACACTAGGTTGAGGCTGATATTAATCACTGATTTGCATCAGATGATCAATACGATGTAATAATGATCTATGATCAATTAAAACATAAAGTTCCTCAATTCGGTAACTTCCGGTTTTGGCAATTAAGCTCTTTTAGCAAATATTCTGATAAAACTAGGTCCGTAAATCAATACGACAAAAGTTTAGCAGAATATCCCGGATAACCATAACATAACGACCCGAAACCTCAGATTTTGGCAATCCTATCAAACGAAATTACGGTACTAAGACCATATGCCCATGAGGTGTTCAGCCACGAACGCGTAGTTCGTTATGTTTGTATCACTAATGCACGCAATATTTAGTCTACGAAGCCTATCAGCATATCACACGTAGTCAACATACGCCTCATATACTATACAATTCTTTAGCCTGTGTCAGATCCCCACTGATGTACTATCATTTCCTCTGTTTTACCAGGAAATCATTTTTGATTTTCTAATTTTTAGGTCTTTTAGAATTTTATAATGTTTTTGGTTTTTCTGATAAAATGGCTCCCCCTAAAATAAAGAACATATATTTGTTTGTTTTTCAGAAATATCAAAACCCCCCAAAAAAAAAATTTGAAAGAAACAATCCACTCGAAAGCATCAACTTCTTTGAGGATTAAACAATCCCCTCGAAAGCATCAACTTCTTTGAGGATTACGATAGTAAAGAGAAATTCCCAATTAGCAAAGAGAAATTCCCAATTAGCAAAATATAAAAACTAAAAACTAAAAACTAAAAAGCGAGGTGCCGATTAGTCCTATTTTTCCTTTATATTGTTTACTTTTAAAAGATATTCAAAGCGTGAACGGTCAATAGCTTTAGTAAACAGATCTGCACGTTGGTAGTCAGTGTGAATTTTGATCATATCGATCAATTCCTTAGCGTAACAATCACGGATAAAATGATATTTGATCCGGATGTGTTTCGCTTTAGAATGATTTTCCGAATTTTTAGTTAATGCGATAGCGGCTTCGTTGTCACAGTAAATAGGGGTTTTAAGAAACTGCAAACCGTAATCCACCATTTGTTGTTGAATCCAGAGTACTTGCGAACAGCAACTCGAGGCTGCAATGTACTCGGCTTCACAGGTAGATTGTGCTACGGAAGTCTGTTTCTTGCATTGCCAGGTGATTAACCTGCTCCCGAAAAACTGGCAACCAGCTGTAGTAGATTTACTATCTTTGTCACAGCCGCCCCAATCTGCATCACTAAAAGATATGAAATCAAAATTATCATCATTAGGGTACCACAGTCCTTTTGAGGGACAACCCTTCAGATATCTAAGGATACGCTTGACCGCCGTCAAATGACTTTGTTTCGGCTTCGATTGATAACGGGCACAGAGACACGTTGCGTACATAATATCTGGTCGAGACGCCGTCAAATACATCAGAGATCCGATGATTGCTCTGTATGTAAAAGGATCCGTCAGCTCCCCCTTAGCGTCCACTCCAATCCCGTGATTGGGTTGAATCGGGGTATCCATCGGCTTTGAGTCCTCCATCTGGAACCGGCTCAAGATGTCAGAGACATATTTCGTCTGGTGAATGAAGATCCCGTCGGGTCTTTGGTCCACCTGCAAGCCTAGGAAAAACTGCATCTCCCCCATTGCGCTCATTTCGAACTTTTCCTGCATGACAGTTTCGAACTCCCTGCATAAAAGCTCGTTAGTTGAACCAAATATTATATCATCAACGTATATCTGCACTAGAAGCAAATCATCTCCCGTCTTTTTCGTAAAGAGGGTGCAATCGACGAGGCCGCGCTTAAATCCTTTGGTGATGAGGTATGTACTTAGCTCCTCGTACCACTGCCTCGGAGCCTGGTGCAAGCCATATAAAGCTTTGTTTAGCACGTAGACCTTATCCCGGTGGATTGGGTCCTCAAAGCCTGGTGGCTGCCCGACAAACACCTCTTCCTTGACTTTCCCGTACAGAAATGCGCTTTTAACGTCCATTTGATAAACTTTGAATTTCTTGTATGAAGCAAACGCAAGGAACATCCGAATAGCTTCGATTCGTGCAACCGGTGCATAGATTTCATTATAATCAATCCCTTCGATTTGATGGAAACCCTGCACGACCAATCTGGCTTTGTTACGAACGATAACCCCACGATCATCCTTCTTACACTTAAACACCCATTTGGTGCCAATCTTCTTCCTATCCGGCGGCAAATCCGTGAGTGTCCAAACTCCCAATTTCTGGAATTGTAATAACTCCTCCTGCATAGCTTCCACCCAGGCATCATCCTTCAAAGCGTCCTTGTATGTCCTTGGCTCTACCTGCGACACATAACACGCAAACGACCAATCATTTTGACTACCAGATTGTTGAATTTTGGCATATAAAGCTAAAGCACCAAAACTCTCTGGCGAATTAACGCTTTTAAGCTGCCCTCTGGTCATAACACTGCTTCCAGGATCACCGATTACTTGCTCCAGCGGGTGAATACGATGAATCCGAGATTCCGGATAATCAGGTACTTGCACTCCCGTCTGAACAGTCAAGTTCTCTACAGCATCCAGATCATGACCCGTATTTGATGATGAAGCCACATCTGAAGTTGGAGTTGGGTTCACTGGCGGTGCCTCTGGTTCTTCAGCTTGTTCAAGAATAGCTTCTTCAAATTGTTCATCTTCAGATTCTGAAGTGTCTAATGAAGTTGAAGCCTCTTGAAATACTTCTTCCTCTTGTATAGGAGCATTGGTATCATTAGAAGCTGGTAGGGGGTTCACAGTGATCGGACGCACCAACGGTGAAGTTGTTGCATTTTCACACTCATAAAGTAATCGAATAACAGCTTCTTCAACCAAGCTATCTAGATTGAATGATTCAAAGAAATCTTTGTAATCAAACATCCAATCAGGACCCGTGCCTTGAAGATTTTGAGTATATCGTTGAACTTCCACGTTAGCCCAGTCTTCCACTCGACGAGTTCGCTTGTTGTATACCCGTTTGAGCGGGGTTGCATATCCAACAAAGTAACCCTCCTCGGCTTTAGGACTAAACTTCTCGCTTGGATTCAACATAGTGCATGGCGCCCCAAAAGGTTCTAGATACTCTAAGTTCGGCTTCCTTCGGTGTAACAGTTCATAAGATGTTTTACCAAACTTCTTCACTGTCAGTACCCGATTAAGTGTGTAATTTGCTGCATAAATCGCCTCGTTCCAGAACATTACTAGAAGATTCGAATTAGCAAGCATTGTTCTAGCCGCTTCAATTAGAGTCCTATTCTTTCGTTCAGCAACACCGTTCTGTTGTGGGGTGTACGGAGCCGAATATTCATGATGTATCCCTTTGCTTTCACAAAGTTCATCCATCTTGGCATTTTTGAACTCCGTCCCATTGTCACTCCGAATTCTCTTTATCTTCACATTGTAGAGATTCTCCAATCGAGTGAACAGAACTTTTAGATTGATAAAAGTGTCGCTTTTATTCTGCAAACACATCACCCATGAAAATCTTGAGTAATCGTCAGTGACGACTAAACAATAAAGCTCTCCAAGATGACTTTTGCGCTTGACCGGTCCGAAAAGATCCATGTGCAGTCGCTCAAGTGGCATCTCAACAGAGTTAACCTTTTTCACTTTGTGGGACTGTTTGTGTTGCTTCCCCTTTTTACAACTCACACACTTGTCATTTAGATGGAAATGTTTCACGTTTACTCCATCGACAAGTCCATTTCTCACAAGTTGATTCATTTTCCTCAGATGAATGTGCCCCATTCATCAGTGCCACATTATCGATTCTTTCTCTGTCGCTTTTGATAGAAAACATGTTATCTGCCCCTGTGATATCATCGCCTTGGACATATCAAGAATGTATAGATTGTTGACGCGAGGTGCCTTCAACATTATCCACTCTTTAGGAATTGTAAAGCCCGGTTTCAGAATATAGCAGGATTTGTCATCAAAATGCACAGTAAATTGCTTATCACAAATTTGACTGACACTCAACAGATTATAATCAATCTGCTTCACATACGAAATCCGCTCGAAACTCACTATCCCATTGCTTACACTTCCTTCCATTGTGATATATCCTCCTTTATTTCCCGCGAAAGCTACATACCCTCCATTGATGTTCTTCACGTCGAACAGCAACGCAAGATCCCCTGTCATGTGGCCTGAAGCTCCACTATCAACAATCCAAAGACTGCTAATAGGGCCAGCTGAAGCTCCCTGCACACAAAAAGTAAATCAGTTAGTTCTTTCGGGGGACCCAAGCCTGAGTCTTGGGTCTTTGAACATCAGGTTTCAAAGTAACATTTTCACAAGCATTTTGAATAACTTTTTGATCAATCTTTTTCTGATTGTTCAAAACAGTTTCCTTTTTCTCATTCACTCTTGAAGTTGAGGCTCCTGGAGTACCATTGGGTGTCCAAGATTGTTCAGACCTTTTCAAAATACGAATCTGAGACTTTGGGTTCTCAGTTGGTTTCTGAACATTGTTAGCAAATGTAACTCTCTTGGTAACCTTATCTGATTTAACAGACTTAGGTTCAACAGTTGATTTAACAATCGGTTTTGGTGGAACCTTTTGCCTATCAACTGTTGCGTTCACCACAGGTTTTCTCCATGATTGTTCCATAGCAATCCGATTCCTTCGATCATATTGCATTGGACGAGTGTTCCTCATTTGTTGAAAGTTGTTATGATTATAAAACGGTTGTGGTTGTTGAGGAACAACTCTCCTATGTGGTGGCACATAATGATCAATCGGTTTCCTCATGGAATTCCTCACTTCCACCTCGTGCCTCTTATGCCTTACATATGGACACTGAACAAGTAAATGCCCACGTTCCCCACATTTAAAGCACGCACGGTACTCTTCAAAAACATTTGGAGCATTTGGTTGAGCAAATGATCTAACAGGGTATTGATCATTATACTGTTGCTTCCTTAAACTCTCAGGGAGTGGCCCTTTTGAGTATGTAGGCTCATTAAAACCATTAGCTCTGTTTTTGGGTCGAACAAACTCTGTGACATGGACCTTTGGTTCTTGAGGAACATCCAAATACAATTTCTTTAATAAAGCTGGTGGAATCTCATTTGTTCTCTCATGTTTTGGGAACCAAATGGTGCTTTCTTGCCAAATTTTATCAATTTTAGCATAGTTAACATCTTTTATTGGAAAGTCCTCGTCAGAAATGATTTTATCGGATCCTTCCATCCGATAGAACACTTTGACAGGTTTGTCACATTGTTCGTTCTTAGCATTCTTTTCAAGATCTTTCCTAACCACATTAAGATCTTTCTTCACAACATTCTTTTCAGACTTCTTTTCACAATGAACACTTTTCATTGGAATCACAATCTGAGATGGTGAAACTGGTTCATTTGTAATAATGTGATTTTCTTTTGGAATTTCACATGCATTAACAGTTTGATTACAACCAGTATCATCACTCTCAGTGTCTGAATCTACACTCTCAGCAGTAACACCCTCATCATTGATACCCAAAATCGGTCTAACATCGGAATTTGGATCTCCAATACTTGAAGTATTAGATTCATTTTCCAATGCTGAGTCAGATTTTACCGAACTCTCCGGTGTCACTTGGTGACAATTATGGTTTTCAAAGAGAACCGGAGATGGTACAGACCGATAATTGGTGGTTTGATCATCAATGATGTGATCTACCACATAAGCAATATGTTTATAGCTTTCCAGCTTTTTGTTTACTTTCTCAGCAAAGCATTTGATGGCGGCCATTTCCAACTTGGTGTTTTCAATTTCGTTGATATAGTTGTTAATTGCCAATTGTTTTAAAGACAAAGTGTTTTTCAAGTCGGAAATGTCCTTTTTATAGCCATCTAAAACTTTGTTGAAAGCATTCAACTCTTTGCGAGTAGATTGACTGTTCATGATAGCACTATCACGTTGAACACGGAGTTGTTTATTCTCCTCAGTCAATCTATCACATGTACCACAATATTTATTACTTGTAACATCAGTGCTACATTCAGAACTTACAGGTTTTGGCGGATCAGTCATGGCCATCAATGCGAAATGAGCTTCCTTTCCTGCAAAGAATCTGGAATACTCAATCTTTGTGAAAGCATCATCTGCAATGCACGACTTCCTTGTCATCAGAATAAACCGATTCACACTTGCTTCTGTATCCGATTCACTGTCTGAATCAGAATAAACCGATTCACACTCCTCAGGAACATCAGAAACAGTATCAATCACAACTCCAGAGTTTGTCTCTTCAGTTTTAACCTCAACATTAACTTCAGCATTATCCTTAACAGGTTCAGTTTCTACATCCATCTCAGCCTCAGACTCGTCACTTTCAACCTCAGTTTCTACCTTCTCATTCATCACTGAATCTTCAATATCAACTTGATATGCAACACAAGCCACATTTCCACCAGTAGTGATTTCTTCAACACCTATCTGCATACTCGACCAGTCAAACCTCTCATCTTGCTTCTGTATCCGATTCACTGTCTGAATCAGAATAAACCGATTCACACTCCTCAGGAACATCAGAAACAGTATCAATCACAACTCCAGAGTTTGTCTCTTCAGTTTTAACCTCAACATTAACTTCAGCATTATCCTTAACAGGTTCAGTTTCTACATCCATCTCAGCCTCAGACTCGTCACTTTCAACCTCAGTTTCTACCTTCTCATTCATCACTGAATCTTCAATATCAACTTGATATGCAACACAAGCCACATTTCCACCAGTAGTGATTTCTTCAACACCTATCTGCATACTCGACCAGTCAAACCTCTCATCTTGCTTCTGTATCCGATTCACTGTCTGAATCAGAATAAACCGATTCACACTCCTCAGGAACATCAGAAACAGTATCAATCACAACTCCAGAGTTTGTCTCTTCAGTTTTAACCTCAACATTAACTTCAGCATTATCCTTAACAGGTTCAGTTTCTACATCCATCTCAGCCTCAGACTCGTCACTTTCAACCTCAGTTTCTACCTTCTCATTCATCACTGAATCTTCAATATCAACTTGATATGCAACACAAGCCACATTTCCACCAGTAGTGATTTCTTCAACACCTATCTGCATACTCGACCAGTCAAACCTCTCATCTTGTTGAGTCACCAATGCTTGATTGGTATTCTGTTGTTGTTCATTTGGTGTAGTTATTGGTATGACTGTTCGGTTAGAATTGTTTGGTGTTTGGTTTTGTGTCTGGTTTGGTGTGTTTGGTTGTCTATTTTGGTTGTTATTAAAATTGTTTTGACGGTTTTGGTAATTGTTGTTGTTTTGGTAAGAAACTTGGTTTTGGTTTTGTTGTTGACGGTTCTGATAACTGGCATTGAATGGATTTCTATTTCCTTGTTTTGGTGGCTGGGTGCATTCTCTTTTAAAGTGACCTTTCCCTCCACAGTTAAAACAAGTCACTTTCTCCATATTGAACCCGTAGGTTGTGTTAGGAGAAGTACCCAAATCAGTTCTTCCTGTCTTTTCAATAAACTCCGTTGCTCTTCTCATTATGCTCGCAAAGGCCCATTGAATATCAATGAGTTCCATCTCTTCCCTGTCAATCTGTGCGTAGTCTTCGTTGGTCAAGTTGTTATTCCCTATTTGACTAGCAACTAATCCATTGTAGGATGAGACCATTGCAGAGACTAATGCAATGTGTTGCTGAGCAACTTCAACTGTCACATTTCCAAGGTTAGATGTCTCCAAAACCACTGTTTGTTGATTAGGTTGGTTCATTGGTTGTTGTTGAGATTGGCTAGCAGTGTAGAAAGCTGCTTGTTGCATTGGGGAGAATGGTGGAATGTATGATGTTTGTTGATGGTAGTTCATGGTAGGTGATTCCATAACATTGGATATACATGCAACATGTGGTGTAACTAGCCCTCCTGAGCTTGTACTAGCTGGAACTGGAGATCCTCCAAAGTATAAGTTGGGATTCTGAGGAATCTGTGCTCTTCTAGCTTTCCTCTTCTCTTCCAATTCTTTGTTTTCCAGCTTCTCAATGAACTCTTGAATAGACCAGTATTGATAAGCATCCTTCTCCTTCAGAACTTCCACATGCTGATCCCAGTTTGGTGGTAATGCATCTGCAAACTTGTCCACCTGCTTTGCCATAGGAATCTGTATACCATAGCTAGACAATTCAGATAACAAATGATTATATCTAGGAGTTAGTTCTTTCAAAGTTTCATTTCCAATATAAGAAAAATTCTCAAACTCCTTTCTAAGTTCTTCCATCCTCAAACTTCTAGTCTTCTCATTCCCATCATGCTTCCTTTTAAGCATTTCCCATAGTGCCTTAGATGTTGTGCAAGTCCCAAACTGATGCAAAAGATCATTTGTGATTGCCTGTGTCAATTGGGAAAACGCCTTCTTTTCCACAGCAAACTTCTTTTTCTCATCCTCAGCCATGCTCTCCAATGGCACTGGTTCACCTGTGTTCTCCAAAACTGGTGGTGTGTAACCTTTAGCAATCATGTTCCATGCTTCAGCACCCTCCACTCCCATGCCTTCCAAATGTATCTTGAACTTTTTCTGCCACTGATTGTATTCTTGAATCTCCATAAGCTTCGGTGGCCGATTCCCGCTACCTGAAGACAAATCATTAATCAGTGTAGAAATAGCATTTGTAGTTTGAGTGTTTACCACCGCTGCTGCTACTCCCCAGTAGTCAGATTGTGGTGCTGGAGGTGCACTTTGAGTCATGTAGTTAACCGGCTGCGAAGACTGTGTGCTCGTCTTCTGTGCTGCTACCGTCCATGGGTCCATCACCTGCTGTTGTGGTTGTGTAGTTGCTGGTGTCGGTGTAGTCGGAAAGTTCCACATGATCACGAACTTCGAGAAAATTCAACACTTAGAAAATTTTCCAAAAACTAGCTCTAGGTTCGCCCAAAATTGTTCAGGTTCGTCCCTTTTTGCTTCAGATTCGCCCAAATAGTAACTCCCGAATGTAAAATCTCACCAGAAAGTAAAAACACACTAACACTTTTCACGTTCGCCCAAAACTACTCCAGGTTCGCCCGTTTTGGTTTCAGGTTCGTACCCCCGATCACCCGAATGTAGGAAATGAGACCCGAATGTGAAAAATTCAACAGAAAAATTATAGGTTCGCCCAAAAACTCCTAGGTTCGCCCAGAAATACACTCAGGTTCGCCCAAAACACTACACCTTCGACCACTCTGATCCAGGTTCGCCCATTTCTGATTTTGAAAAACGGTTACACTTTGAAAAACGGTTATTTTGATCTCTGATTTTCAAAAGTTTGTGAATTTGATTGATCTTGATTAGGTTTTGCTTCGGAGATGATTTGGAACAACTTTAATACTTGGAATTTTGAATTTTAACAACAAAATCAACTCTAATTCTTTCAAAAACACTCAAAAACCATTTTTATGCAAAAACAGATGTGAATTGATCAAAATAATGTCCAAATCAGCTCTGAGTTTATCAATTTGTTGTTGTATGATCCTCTATGCTCTGATACCACTTTGTAGAGACGTAATTTGACACGAAAACAGGATTATATGATCATACAAGTTACAAAACCAGGTGCGGAAACCCTAGCTTTGAACAAACTGATATAAACTCAAATCAAAACACAATCAAAGTCATTTTCAATACTTTTCATAGATTAACTCATTCATAAACTTGATTACAATTCAATTACAGTTAATCTAGATCACACACACTCTATCTCAAACCTCTCTGGAACAACACCTGAAAACACACACACCTAATGACTCTCTTAATCTTACAAAATCACAAAATCTATATATAGGCACTGCACGTTCGCCCAGTTTGACTGGTCGAATGTGAGTGATTTCCACATTCGCCCATTACAATGGTCGAATGTGTCTTCCTTGTGTAGTCCAGTTCCAGATTCGTCCATAGCTCATCTACCTTCGCCCACTTTACATCACCTTCGCCCATATCAATGTACATTCGCCCATCCAGCCTCTCTAACACATGTTAACTATCTAATCACTAGTCGCAAAACGCATCTACAGTTACGTCCTTTAAAACTAGAGTCTTTTCTTGTGTACGAATCTCTATATGATTGTCGCATCGTGAGTCCGATTACCGTTCGATCAACTTCATATCCTTTATCTGAGTCTGTAGCATGATCAGATATCTTATGGCCTTCGAGTTCCTCAATTCGGATGCCCAAAACTTCAAATGTACCGATTGTTACGTCCTTTAAAACTCGAGTCTTTTCTGGTGTACAAATCTCTACGTCATTGTCGTATTGTTAGTCCGATTACCGTTCGATCAGCTTTATATCCTTTATCTGAGTCTGTTGCATGATCAGATATCTTATGGCTTTCCCGTTCCTCAATTCAGATGCCCGAAACTTCAAATTCACCAATAGTTACGTCCTTTAAAACTCGAGTCTTTTCTTGTGTACGAATCTCTATATGATTGTCGCATCGTGAGTCCAATTACCGTTCGATCACCTTCATATCCTTTATCTGAGTCTATTGCATGATCAGATATCTTATGGCCTACCAGTTCCTCAATTCGGATGCCCAAAACTTAAAATGTACCGATTGTTACGTCCTTTAAAACTCGAGTCTTTTGCTGTGTACGAATCTCTATGTGATTGTCGCATCGTGAGTCCGATTACCTTTCGATCAGCTTCATATCCTTTAGCTGAGTCTGTTGCATGATCAGATATCTTATGGCTTTCCCGTTCCTCAATTCGGATGCCCGAAACTTCAAATGCACCGATAGTTACGTCCTTTAAATCTCGAGTCTTTTGTTGTGTATGAATCTCTATGTGATTGTCGCATCGTGAGTCCGATTACCTTTCGATCAGCTTCATATCCTTTATCTGAGTCTGATGCATGATCAGATATCTTATGGCTTTCCCGTTCCTTAATTCGGATGCCCGAAACTTCAAATGCACCGATAGTTACGTCCTTTAAAACTCGAGTCTTTTATTGTGTATTAATCTCTTTATGATTGTCGCATCGTGAGTCCGATTACCGTTCGATCACCTTCGTATCCTTTATCTGAGTCTGTTGCATGATCAGATATCTTATGGCCTTCCAGTTCCTCAATTCGGATGCCCAAAACTTAAAATGTACCGATAGTTACGTCCTTTAAAACTCGAGTCTTTTCTTGTGTACGAATCTCTATATGATTGTCGCATCGTGAGTCTGATTACCGTTCGATCACCTTCATATCCTTTATCTGAGTCTGTTGCATGATCAGATATCTTATGGCCTTCCAGTTCCTCGATTCGTATACCCAAAACTTCAAATGTACCGATTGTTACGTCCTTTAAAACTCGAGTCTTTTATTGTCTACGAATCTCTATATGATTGTTGCATCGTGAGTCCGATTACCGTTCGATCACCTTCATATCCTTTATCTGAGTCTGTTGCATGATCAGATATCTTATAGCCTTCCAGTTCCTCAATTCAGATGCCCAAAACTTCAAATGTACCGATTGTTACGTCCTTTAAAACTCGAGTTTTTCTTGTGTACGAATCTCTATATGATTGTCGCATCGTGAGTCCGATTACCGTTCGATCAGCTTCATATCCTTTATCTGAGTCTGTTGCATGATCAGATATCTTATGGCTTTCCCGTTCCTCAATTCAGATGCCCGAAACTCCAAATTCACCGATAGTTACGTCCTTTAAAACTCGAGTCTTTTCTTGTGTACGAATGTCTATATGATTGTCGCATCGTGAGTCCGATTACCGTTCGATCACCTTCATATCCTTTATCTGAGTCTGTTGAATGATCAGATATCTTATGGCCTTCTAGTTCCTCAATTCGGATGGCCAAAAATTCAAATGCACCGATAGTTACGTCCATTAAAACTCGATTCTTTTCTTGTGTACGAATCTCTATATGACTGTCGCACTGTTATTCCGATTACCGTTCGATCAGCTTCATATCCTTTATCTGAGTCTGTTGCATGATCAGATATCTTATGGCTTTCCCTGTTCCTCAATTCGGATGCCCGAAACTTCAAATGCACCGATAGTTACGTCCTTTAAAACTCGAGTCTTTTATTGTGTATTAATCTCTTTATGATTGTCGCATCGTGAGTCCGATTACCGTTCGATCACCTTCGTATCCTTTATCTGAGTCTGTTGCATGATCAGATATCTTATGGCCTTCCAGTTCCTCAATTCGGATGCCCAAAACTTAAAATGTACCGATAGTTACGTCCTTTAAAACTCGAGTCTTTTCTTGTGTACGAATCTCTATATGATTGTCGCATCGTGAGTCCGATTACCGTTCGATCACCTTCATATCCTTTATCTGAGTCTGTTGCATGATCAGATATCTTATGGCCTTCCAGTTCCTCAATTCGTATACCCAAAACTTCAAATGTACCGATTGTTACGTCCTTTAAAACTCGAGTCTTTTATTGTCTACGAATCTCTATATGATTGTTGCATCGTGAGTCCGATTACCGTTCGATCACCTTCATATCCTTTATCTGAGTCTGTTGCATGATCAGATATCTTATAGCCTTCCAGTTCCTCAATTCAGATGCCCAAAACTTCAAATGTACCTATTGTTACGTCCTTTAAAACTCGAGTTTTTCTTGTGTACGAATCTCTATATGATTGTCGCATCGTGAGTCCGATTACCGTTCGATCAGCTTCATATCCTTTATCTGAGTCTGTTGCATGATCAGATATCTTATGGCTTTCCCGTTCCTCAATTCAGATGCCCGAAACTCCAAATTCACCGATAGTTACGTCCTTTAAAACTCGAGTCTTTTCTTGTGTACGAATGTCTATATGATTGTCGCATCGTGAGTCCGATTACCGTTCGATCACCTTCATATCCTTTATCTGAGTCTGTTGAATGATCAGATATCTTATGGCCTTCTAGTTCCTCAATTCGGATGGCCAAAAATTCAAATGCACCGATAGTTACGTCCATTAAAACTCGATTCTTTTCTTGTGTACGAATCTCTATATGACTGTCGCACTGTTATTCCGATTACCGTTCGATCAGCTTCATATCCTTTATCTGAGTCTGTTGCATGATCAGATATCTTATGGCTTTCCCTGTTCCTCAATTCGGATGCCCGAAACTTCAAATGCACCGATAGTTACGTCCTTTAAAACTAGAGTCTTTTCTTGTGTACGAATCTCTATATGATTGTCGCATCGTGAGTCCGATTACCGTTCGATCAACTTCATATCCTTTATCTGAGTCTGTAGCATGATCAGATATCTTATGGCCTTCGAGTTCCTCAATTCGGATGCCCAAAACTTCAAATGTACCGATTGTTACGTCCTTTAAAACTCGAGTCTTTTCTGGTGTACAAATCTCTACGTCATTGTCGTATTGTTAGTCCGATTACCGTTCGATCAGCTTTATATCCTTTATCTGAGTCTGTTGCATGATCAGATATCTTATGGCTTTCCCGTTCCTTAATTCAGATGCCCGAAACTTCAAATTCACCAATAGTTACGTCCTTTAAAACTCGAGTCTTTTCTTGTGTACGAATCTCTATATGATTGTCGCATCGTGAGTCCAATTACCGTTCGATCACCTTCATATCCTTTATCTGAGTCTGTTGCATGATCAGATATCTTATGGCCTACCAGTTCCTCAATTCGGATGCCCAAAACTTAAAATGTACCGATTGTTACGTCCTTTAAAACTCGAGTCTTTTGTTGTGTACGAATCTCTATGTGATTGTCGCATCGTGAGTCCGATTACCTTTCGATCAGCTTCATATCCTTTATCTGAGTCTGTTGCATGATCAGATATCTTATGGCTTTCCCGTTGCTCAATTCGGATGCCCGAAACTTCAAATGCACCGATAGTTACGTCCTTTAAATCTCGAGTCTTTTGTTGTGTATGAATCTCTATGTGATTGTCGCATCGTGAGTCCGATTACCTTTCGATCACCTTCATATCCTTTATCTGAGTCTGTTGCATGATCAGATATCTTATAGCCTTCCAGTTCCTCAATTCAGATGCCCAAAACTTCAAATGTACCTATTGTTACGTCCTTTAAAACTCGAGTTTTTCTTGTGTACGAATCTCTATATGATTGTCGCATCGTGAGTCCGATTACCGTTCGATCAGCTTCATATCCTTTATCTGAGTCTGTTGCATGATCAGATATCTTATGGCTTTCCCGTTCCTCAATTCAGATGCCCGAAACTCCAAATTCACCGATAGTTACGTCCTTTAAAACTCGAGTCTTTTCTTGTGTACGAATGTCTATATGATTGTCGCATCGTGAGTCCGATTACCGTTCGATCACCTTCATATCCTTTATCTGAGTCTGTTTAATGATCAGATATCTTATGGCCTTCTAGTTCCTCAATTCGGATGGCCAAAAATTCAAATGCACCGATAGTTACGTCCATTAAAACTCGATTCTTTTCTTGTGTACGAATCTCTATATGACTGTCGCACTGTTATTCCGATTACCGTTCGATCAGCTTCATATCCTTTATCTGAGTCTGTTGCATGATCAGATATCTTATGGCTTTCCCTGTTCCTCAATTCGGATGCCCGAAACTTCAAATGCACCGATAGTTACGTCCTTTAAAACTAGAGTCTTTTCTTGTGTACGAATCTCTATATGATTGTCGCATCGTGAGTCCGATTACCGTTCGATCAACTTCATATCCTTTATCTGAGTCTGTAGCATGATCAGATATCTTATGGCCTTCGAGTTCCTCAATTCGGATGCCCAAAACTTCAAATGTACCGATTGTTACGTCCTTTAAAACTCGAGTCTTTTCTGGTGTACAAATCTCTACGTCATTGTCGTATTGTTAGTCCGATTACCGTTCGATCAGCTTTATATCCTTTATCTGAGTCTGTTGCATGATCAGATATCTTATGGCTTTCCCGTTCCTTAATTCAGATGCCCGAAACTTCAAATTCACCAATAGTTACGTCCTTTAAAACTCGAGTCTTTTCTTGTGTACGAATCTCTATATGATTGTCGCATCGTGAGTCCAATTACCGTTCGATCACCTTCATATCCTTTATCTGAGTCTTTTGCATGATCAGATATCTTATGGCCTACCAGTTCCTCAATTCGGATGCCCAAAACTTAAAATGTACCGATTGTTACGTCCTTTAAAACTCGAGTCTTTTGTTGTGTACGAATCTCTATGTGATTGTCGCATCGTGAGTCCGATTACCTTTCGATCAGCTTCATATCCTTTATCTGAGTCTGTTGCATGATCAGATATCTTATGGCTTTCCCGTTGCTCAATTCGGATGCCCGAAACTTCAAATGCACCGATAGTTACGTCCTTTAAATCTCGAGTCTTTTGTTGTGTATGAATCTCTATGTGATTGTCGCATCGTGAGTCCGATTACCTTTCGATCACCTTCATATCCTTTATCTGAGTCTGTTGCATGATCAGATATCTTATAGCCTTCCAGTTCCTCAATTCAGATGCCCAAAACTTCAAATGTACCTATTGTTACGTCCTTTAAAACTCGAGTTTTTCTTGTGTACGAATCTCTATATGATTGTCGCATCGTGAGTCCGATTACCGTTCGATCAGCTTCATAACCTTTATCTGAGTCTGTTGCATGATCAGATATCTTATGGCTTTCCCGTTCCTCAATTCAGATGCCCGAAACTCCAAATTCACCGATAGTTACGTCCTTTAAAACTCGAGTCTTTTCTTGTGTACGAATGTCTATATGATTGTCGCATCGTGAGTCCGATTACCGTTCGATCACCTTCATATCCTTTATCTGAGTCTGTTGAATGATCAGATATCTTATGGCCTTCTAGTTCCTCAATTCGGATGGCCAAAAATTCAAATGCACCGATAGTTACGTCCATTAAAACTCGATTCTTTTCTTGTGTACGAATCTCTATATGACTGTCGCACTGTTATTCCGATTACCGTTCGATCAGCTTCATATCCTTTATCTGAGTCTGTTGCATGATCAGATATCTTATGGCTTTCCCTGTTCCTCAATTCGGATGCCCGAAACTTCAAATGCACCGATAGTTACGTCCTTTAAAACTAGAGTCTTTTCTTGTGTACGAATCTCTATATGATTGTCGCATCGTGAGTCCGATTACCGTTCGATCAACTTCATATCCTTTATCTGAGTCTGTAGCATGATCAGATATCTTATGGCCTTCGAGTTCCTCAATTCGGATGCCCAAAACTTCAAATGTACCGATTGTTACGTCCTTTAAAACTCGAGTCTTTTCTGGTGTACAAATCTCTACGTCATTGTCGTATTGTTAGTCCGATTACCGTTCGATCAGCTTTATATCCTTTATCTGAGTCTGTTGCATGATCAGATATCTTATGGCTTTCCCGTTCCTTAATTCAGATGCCCGAAACTTCAAATTCACCAATAGTTACGTCCTTTAAAACTCGAGTCTTTTCTTGTGTACGAATCTCTATATGATTGTCGCATCGTGAGTCCAATTACCGTTCGATCACCTTCATATCCTTTATCTGAGTCTGTTGCATGATCAGATATCTTATGGCCTACCAGTTCCTCAATTCGGATGCCCAAAACTTAAAATGTACCGATTGTTACGTCCTTTAAAACTCGAGTCTTTTGTTGTGTACGAATCTCTATGTGATTGTCGCATCGTGAGTCCGATTACCTTTCGATCAGCTTCATATCCTTTATCTGAGTCTGTTGCATGATCAGATATCTTATGGCTTTCCCGTTGCTCAATTCGGATGCCCGAAACTTCAAATGCACCGATAGTTACGTCCTTTAAATCTCGAGTCTTTTGTTGTGTATGAATCTCTATGTGATTGTCGCATCGTGAGTCCGATTACCTTTCGATCAGCTTCATATCCTTTATCTGAGTCTGATGCATGATCAGATATCTTATGGCCTTCTAGTTCCTCAATTCGGATGGCCAAAAATTCAAATGCACCGATAGTTACGTCCATTAAAACTCGATTCTTTTCTTGTGCACGAATCTCTATATGACTGTTGCACTGTTATTCCGATTACCGTTCGATCAGCTTCATATCCTTTATCTGAGTCTGTTGCATGATCAGATATCTTATGGCTTTCCCTGTTCCTCAATTCGGATGCCCGAAACTTCAAATGCACCGATAGTTACGTCCTTTAAAACTAGAGTCTTTTCTTGTGTACGAATCTCTATATGATTGTCACATCGTGAGTCCGATTACCGTTCGATCAACTTCATATCCTTTATCTGAGTCTGTAGCATGATCAGATATCTTATGGCCTTCGAGTTCCTCAATTCGGATGCCCAAAACTTCAAATGTACCGATTGTTACGTCCTTTAAAACTCGAGTCTTTTCTGGTGTACAAATCTCTATGTCATTGTCGTATTGTTAGTCCGATTACCGTTCGATCAGCTTTATATCCTTTATCTGAGTCTGTTGCATGATCAGATATCTTATGGCTTTCCCGTTCCTCAATTCAGATGCCCGAAACTTCAAATTCACCAATAGTTACGTCCTTTAAAACTCGAGTCTTTTCTTGTGTACGAATCTCTATATGATTGTCGCATCGTGAGTCCAATTACCGTTCGATCACCTTCATATCCTTTATCTGAGTCTGTTGCATGATCAGATATCTTATGGCCTACCAGTTCCTCAATTCGGATGCCCAAAACTTAAAATGTACCGATTGTTACGTCCTTTAAAACTCGAGTCTTTTGTTGTGTACGAATCTCTATGTGATTGTCGCATCGTGAGTCCGATTACCTTTCGATCAGCTTCATATCCTTTATCTGAGTCTGTTGCATGATCAGATATCTTATGGCTTTCCCGTTCCTCAATTCGGATGCCCGAAACTTCAAATGCACCGATAGTTACGTCCTTTAAATCTCGAGTCTTTTGTTGTGTATGAATCTCTATGTGATTGTCGCATCGTGAGTCCGATTACCTTTCGATCAGCTTCATATCCTTTATCTGAGTCTGATGCATGATCAGATATCTTATGGCTTTCCCGTTCCTTAATTCGGATGCCCGAAACTTCAAATGCACCGATAGTTACGTCCTTTAAAACTCGAGTCTTTTATTGTGTACTAATCTCTTTATGATTGTCGCATCGTGAGTCCGATTACCGTTCGATCACCTTTGTATCCTTTATCTGAGTCTGTTGCATGATCAGATATCTTATGGCCTTCCAGTTCCTCAATTCGGATGCCCGAAACTTCAAATGTACCGATAGTTACGTCCTTTAAAACTCGAGTCTTTTCTTGTGTACGAATCTCTATATGATTGTCGCATCGTGAGTCCGATTACCGTTCGATCACCTTCAAATCCTTTATCTGAGTCTGTTGCATGATCAGATATCTTCTGGCCTTCCAGTTCCTCAATTCGTATACCCAAAACTTCAAATGTACCGATTGTTACGTCCTTTAAAACTCGAGTCTTTTATTGTCTACGAATCTCTATATGATTGTCGCATCGTGAGTCCGATTACCGTTCGATCACGTTCATATCCTTTATCTGAGTCTGTTGCATGATCAGATATCTTATAGCCTTCCAGTTCCTCAATTCAGATGCCCAAAACTTCAAATGTACCGATTGTTACGTCCTTTAAAACTCGAGTTTTTCTTGTGTACGAATCTTTATATGATTGTCGCATCGTGAGTCCGATTACCGTTCGATCAGCTTCATATCCTTTATCTGAGTCTGTTGCATGATCAGATATCTTATGGCTTTCCCGTTCCTCAATTCAGATGCCCGAAACTCCAAATTCACCGATAGTTACGTCCTTTAAAACTCGAGTCTTTTCTTGTGTACGAATGTCTATATGATTGTCGCATCGTGAGTCCGATTACCGTTCGATCACCTTCATATCCTTTATCTGAGTCTGTTGAATGATCAGATATCTTATGGCCTTCTAGTTCCTCAATTCGGATGCCCAAAAATTCAAATGCACCGATAGTTACGTCCATTAAAACTCGATTCTTTTCTTGTGTACGAATCTCTATATGACTGTCGCACTGTTACTCCGATTACCGTTCGATCAGCTTCATATCCTTTATTTGAGTCTGTTGCATGATCAGATATCTTATGGCTTTCCCTGTTCCTCAATTCGGATGCCCGAAACTTCAAATGCACCGATAGTTACGTCCTTTAAAACTAGAGTCTTTTCTTGTGTACGAATCTCTATATGATTGTCGCATCGTGAGTCCGATTACCGTTCTATCAACTTTATATCCTTTATCTGAGTCTGTAGCATGATCAGATATCTTATGGCCTTCGAGTTCCTCAATTCGGATGCCCAAAACTTCAAATGTATCGATTGTTACGTCCTTTAAAACTCGAGTCTTTTCTTGTGTACAAATCTCTACGTCATTGTCGTATTGTTAGTCCGATTACCGTTCGATCAGCTTTATATCCTTTATCTGAGTCTGTTGCATGATCAGATATCTTATGGCTTTCCCGTTCCTCAATTCAGATGCCCGAAACTTCAAATTCACCAATAGTTACGTCCTTTAAAACTCGAGTCTTTTCTTGTGTACGAATCTCTATATGATTGTCGCATCGTGAGTCCAATTACCGTTCGAGCACCTTCATATCCTTTATCTGAGTCTGTTGCATGATCAGATATCTTATGGCCTACCAGTTCCTCAATTCGGATGCCTAAAACTTGAAATGTACCGATTGTTACGTCCTTTAAAACTCGAGTCTTTTGTTGTGTACGAATCTCTATGTGATTGTCGCATCGTGAGTCCGATTACCTTTCGATCAGCTTCATATCCTTTATCTGAGTCTGTTGCATGATCAGATATCTTATGGCTTTCCCGTTCCTCAATTCGGATGCCCGAAACTTCAAATGCACCGATAGTTACGTCCTTTAAATCTCGAGTCTTTTGTTGTGTATGAATCTCTATATGATTGTCGCATCGTGAGTCCGATTACCTTTCGATCAGCTTCATATCCTTTATCTGAGTCTGATGCATGATCAGATATCTTATGGCTTTCCCGTTCCTTAATTCGGATGCCCGAAACTTCAAATGCACCGATAGTTACGTCCTTTAAAACTCGAGTCTTTTATTGTGTACTAATCTCTTTATGATTGTCGCATCGTGAGTCCGATTACCGTTCGATCACTTTCGTATCCTTTATCTGAGTCTGTTGCATGATCAGATATCTTATGGCCTTCCAGTTCCTCAATTCGGATGCCCAAAACTTAAAATGTACCGATAGTTACGTCCTTTAAAACTCGAGTCTTTTCTTGTGTACGAATCTCTATATGATTGTCGCATCGTGAGTCCGATTACCGTTCGATCACCTTCATATCCTTTATCTGAGTCTGTTGCATGATCAGATATCTTATGGCCTTCCAGTTCCTCAATTCGTATACCCAAAACTTCAAATGTACCGATTGTTACGTCCTTTAAAACTCGAGTCTTTTATTGTCTACGAATCTCTATATGATTGTCGCATCGTGAGTCCGATTACCGTTCGATCACCTTCATATCCTTTATCTGAGTCTGTTGCATGATCAGATATCTTATAGCCTTCCAGTTCCTCAATTCAGATGCCCAAAACTTCAAATGTACCGATTGTTACGTCCTTTAAAACTCGAGTTTTTCTTGTGTACGAATCTTTTTATGATTGTCGCATCGTGAGTCCGATTACCGTTCGATCAGCTTCATATCCTTTATCTGAGTCTGTTGCATGATCAGATATCTTATGGCTTTCCCGTTCCTCAATTCAGATGCCCGAAACTCCAAATTCACCGATAGTTACGTCCTTTAAAACTCGAGTCTTTTCTTGTGTACGAATGTCTATATGATTGTCGCATCGTGAGCCCGATTACCGTTCGATCACCTTCATATCCTTTATCTGAGTCTGTTGAATGATCAGATATCTTATGGCCTTCTAGTTCCTCAATTCGGATGCCCAAAAATTCAAATGCACCGATAGTTACGTCCATTAAAACTCGATTCTTTTCTTGTGTACGAATCTCTATATGACTGTAGCACTGTTACTCCGATTACCGTTCGATCAGCTTCATATCCTTTAGCTGAGTCTGTTGCATGATCAGATATCTTATGGCTTTCCCTGTTCCTCAATTCGGATGCCCGAAACTTCAAATGCACCGATAGTTACGTCCTTTAAAACTAGAGTCTTTTCTTGTGTACGAATCTCTATATGATTGTTGCATCGTGAGTCCGATTACCGTTCGATCAACTTCATATCCTTTATCTGAGTCTGTAGCATGATCAGATATCTTATGGCCTTCGAGTTCCTCAATTCGGATGCCCAAAACTTCAAATGTACCAATTGTTACGTCCTTTAAAACTCGAGTCTTTTCTTGTGTACAAATCTCTACGTCATTGTCGTATTGTTAGTCCGATTACCGTTCGATCAGCTTTATATCCTTTATCTGAGTCTGTTGCATGATCAGATATCTTATGGCTTTCCCGTTCCTCAATTCAGATGCCCGAAACTTCAAATTCACCAATAGTTACGTCCTTTAAAACTCGAGTCTTTTCTTGTGTACGAATCTCTATATGATTGTCGCATCGTGAGTCCAATTACAGTTCGATCACCTTCATATCCTTTATCTGAGTCTGTTGCATGATCAGATATCTTATGGCCTACCAGTTCCTCAATTCGGATGCCCAAAACTTAAAATGTACCGATTGTTACGTCCTTTAAATCTCGAGTCTTTTGTTGTGTACGAATCTCTATGTGATTGTCGCATCGTGAGTCCGATTACCTTTCGATCAGCTTCATATCCTTTATCTGAGTCTGTTGCATGATCAGATAGCTTATGGCTTTCCCGTTCCTCAATTCGGATGCCCGAAACTTCAAATGCACCGATAGTTACGTCCTTTAAATCTCGAGTCTTTTGTTGTGTATGAATCTCTATGTGATTGTCGCATCGTGAGTCCGATTACCTTTCGATCAGCTTCATATCCTTTATCTGAGTTTGATGCATGATCAGATATCTTATGGCTTTCCCGTTCCTTAATTCGGATGCCCGAAACTTCAAATGCACCGATAGTTACGTCCTTTAAAACTCGAGTCTTTTATTGTGTACTAATCTCTTTATGATTGTCGCATCGTGAGTCCGATTACCGTTCGATCACCTTTGTATCCTTTATCTGAGTCTGTTGCATGATCAGATATCTTATGGCCTTCCAGTTCCTCAATTCGGATGCCCGAAACTTCAAATGTACCGATAGTTACGTCCTTTAAAACTCGAGTCTTTTCTTGTGTACGAATCTCTATATGATTGTCGCATCGTGAGTCCGATTACCGTTCGATCACCTTCAAATCCTTTATCTGAGTCTGTTGCATGATCAGATATCTTCTGGCCTTCCAGTTCCTCAATTCGTATACCCAAAACTTCAAATGTACCGATTGTTACGTCCTTTAAAACTCGAGTCTTTTATTGTCTACGAATCTCTATATGATTGTCGCATCGTGAGTCCGATTACCGTTCGATCACGTTCATATCCTTTATCTGAGTCTGTTGCATGATCAGATATCTTATAGCCTTCCAGTTCCTCAATTCAGATGCCCAAAACTTCAAATGTACCGATTGTTACGTCCTTTAAAACTCGAGTTTTTCTTGTGTACGAATCTTTATATGATTGTCGCATCGTGAGTCTGATTACTGTTTGATCAGCTTCATATCCTTTATCTGAGTCTGTTGCATGATCAGATATCTTATGGCTTTCCCGTTCCTCAATTCAGATGCCCGAAACTCCAAATTCACCGATAGTTACGTCCTTTAAAACTCGAGTCTTTTCTTGTGTACGAATGTCTATATGAATGTCGCATCGTGAGTCCGATTACCGTTCGATCACCTTCATATCCTTTATCTGAGTCTGTTGAATGATCAGATATCTTATGGCCTTCTAGTTCCTCAATTCGGATGCCCAAAAATTCAAATGCACCGATAGTTACGTCCATTAAAACTCGATTCTTTTCTTGTGTACGAATCTCTATATGACTGTCGCACTGTTACTCCGATTACCGTTCGATCAGCTTCATATCCTTTATCTGAGTCTGTTGCATGATCAGATATCTTATGGCTTTCCCTGTTCCTCAATTCGGATGCCCGAAACTTCAAATGCACCGATAGTTACGTCCTTTAAAACTAGAGTCTTTTCTTGTGTACGAATCTCTATATGATTGTCGCATCGTGAGTCCGATTACCGTTCGATCAACTTTATATCATTTATCTGAGTCTGTAGCATGATCAGATATCTTATAGCCTTCGAGTTCCTCAATTCGGATGCCCAAAACTTCAAATGTACCGATTGTTACGTCCTTTAAAACTCGAGTCTTTTCTTGTGTACAAATCTCTACGTCATTGTCGTATTGTTAGTCCGATTACCGTTCGATCAGCTTTATATCCTTTATCTGAGTCTGTTGCATGATAAGATATCTTATGGCTTTCCCGTTCCTCAATTCAGATGCCCGAAACTTCAAATTCACCAATAGTTACGTCCTTTAAAACTCGAGTCTTTTCTTGTGTACTAATCTCTATATGATTGTCGCATCGTGAGTCCAATTACCGTTCGATCACCTTCATATCCTTTATCTGAGTCTGTTGCATGATCAGATATCTTATGGCCTACCAGTTCCTCAATTCGGATGCCCAAAACTTAAAATGTACCGATTGTTACATCCTTTAAAACTCGAGTCTTTTGTTGTGTACGAATCTCTATGTGATTGTCGCATCGTGAGTCCGATTACCGTTCGATCACTTTCGTATCCTTTATCTTAGTCTGTTGCATGATCAGATATCTTATGGCTTTCCCGTTCCTCTATTCGGATGCCCGAAACTTCAAATGCACCGATAGTTACGTCCTTTAAAACTCGAGTCTTATCTTGTGTACTAATCTCTTTATGATTGTCGTATCGTGAGTCCGATTACCGTTCGATCACCTTCGTATCCTTTATCTGAGTCTGTTGCATGATCAGATACATTATGGCCTTCCAGTTCCTCAATTCGGATGCCCAAAACTTCAAATGTACCGATTGTTACGTCCTTTAAAACTCAAGTCTTTTGTTGTGTACGAATCTCTATGTGATTGTCGCATCCTGAGTCCGATTACCTTTCGATCATCTTCATATCCTTTATCTGAGTCTGTTGCATGATCAGATATCTTATGGCTTTCCTGGTCCTCAATTCGGATGCCCGAAACTTCAAATGCACCGATAGTTACGTCCTTTAAAACTCGAGTCTTTTCTTGTGTACTAATCTCTTTATGATTGTCGCATCGTGAGTTCGATTACTGTTCGATCACATTCGTATCCCTTATCCGATTCTGTTGCATGATCAGATATCTTATGGCTTTCCCGTTCCTCAATTCAGATGCCCGAAACTTCAAATTCACCAATAGTTACGTCCTTTAAAACTCGAGTCTTTTCTTGTGTACGAATCTCTATATGATTGTCGCATCGTGAGTCCAATTACAGTTCGATCACCTTCATATCCTTTATCTGAGTCTGTTGCATGATCAGATATCTTATGGCCTACCAGTTCCTCAATTCGGATGCCCAAAACTTAAAATGTACCGATTGTTACGTCCTTTAAAACTCGAGTCTTTTGTTGTGTACGAATCTCTATGTGATTGTCGCATCGTGAGTCCGATTACCGTTTGATCACTTTTGTATCCTTTATCTGAGTCTGTTGCATGATCAGATATCTTATGGCTCTCCCGTTCCTCTATTCGGATGCCCGAAACTTCAAATGCACCGATAGTTACGTCCTTTAAAACTCGAGTCTTATCTTGTGTACTAATCTCTTTATGATTGTCGCATCGTGAGTCCGATTACCGTTCGATCACCTTCGTATCCTTTATCTGAGTCTGTTGCATGATCAGATATATTATGGCCTTCCAGTTCCTCAATTCGGATGCCCAAAACTTCAAATGTACCGATTGTTACGTCCTTTAAAACTCGAGTCTTTTGTTGTGTACGAATCTCTATGTGATTGTCGCATCCTGAGTCCGATTACCTTTCGATCATCTTCATATCCTTTATCTGAGTCTGTTGCATGATCAGATATCTTATGGCTTTCCTGGTCCTCAATTCGGATGCCCGAAACTTCAAATGCACCGATAGTTACGTCCTTTAAAACTCGAGTCTTTTCTTGTGTACTAATCTCTTTATGATTGTCGCATCGTGAGTTCGATTACTGTTCGATCACATTCGTATCCCTTATCCGATTCTGTTGCATGATCAGATATCTTATGGCTTTCCCGTTCCTCAATTCAGATGCCCGAAACTTCAAATTCACCAATAGTTACGTCCTTTAAAACTCGAGTCTTTTCTTGTGTACGAATCTCTATATGATTGTCGCATCGTGAGTCCAATTACAGTTCGATCACCTTCATATCCTTTATCTGAGTCTGTTGCATGATCAGATATCTTATGGCCTACCAGTTCCTCAATTCGGATGCCCAAAAATTCAAATGCACCGATAGTTACGTCCATTAAAACTCGATTCTTTTCTTGTGTACGAATCTCTATATGACTGTCGCACTGTTACTCCGATTACCGTTCGATCAGCTTCATATCCTTTATCTGAGTCTGTTGCATGATCAGATAGCTTATGGCTTTCCCGTTCCTCAATTCGGATGCCCGAAACTTCAAATGCACCGACAGTTACGTCCTTTAAATCTCGAGTCTTTTGTTGTGTATGAATCTCTATGTGATTGTCGCATCGTGAGTCTGATTACCTTTCGATCAGCTTCATATCCTTTATCTGAGTCTGATGCATGATCAGATATCTTATGGCTTTCCCGTTCCTTAATTCGGATGCCCGAAACTTCAAATGCACCGATAGTTACGTCCTTTAAAACTCGAGTCTTTTATTGTGTACTAATCTCTTTATGATTGTCGCATCGTGAGTCCGATTACCGTTCGATCACCTTTGTATCCTTTCTCTGAGTCTGTTACATGATCAGATATCTTATGGCCTTCCAGTTCCTCAATTCGGATGCCCAAAACTTCAAATGTACCGATAGTTACGTCCTTTAAAACTCGAGTCTTTTCTTGTGTACGAATCTCTATATGATTGTCGCATCGTGAGTCCGATTACCGTTTGATCACCTTCAAATCCTTTATCTGAGTCTGTTGCATGATCAGATATCTTCTGGCCTTCCAGTTCCTCAATTCGTATACCCAAAACTTCAAATGTACCGATTGTTACGTCCTTTTAAACTCGAGTCTTTTATTGTCTACGAATCTCTATATGATTGTTGCATCATGAGTCCGATTACCGTTCGATCACGTTCATATCCTTTATCTGAGTCTGTTGCATGATCAGATATCTTATAGCCTTCCAGTTCCTCAATTCAGATGTCCAAAACTTCAAATGTACCGATTGTTACGTCCTTTAAAACTCGAGTTTTTCTTGTGTACGAATCTTTATATGATTGTCGCATCGTGAGTCCGATTCCCGTTCGATCAGCTTCATATCCTTTATCTGAGTCTGTTGCATGATCAGATATCTTATGGCTTTCCCGTTCCTCAATTCAGATGCCCGAAACTCCAAATTCACCGATAGTTACGTCCTTTAAAACTCGAGTCTTTTCTTGTGTACGAATGTCTATATGATTGTCGCATCGTGAGTCCGATTACCGTTCGATCACCTTCATATCCTTTATCTGAGTCTGTTGAATGATCAGATATCTTATGGCCTTCTAGTTCCTCAATTCGGATGCCCAAAAATTCAAATGCACCGATAGTTACGTCCATTAAAACTCGATTCTTTTCTTGTGTACGAATCTCTATATGACTGTCGCACTGTTACTCCGATTACCGTTCGATCAGCTTCATATCCTTTATCTGAGTCTGTTGCATGATCAGATATCTTATGGCTTTCCCTGTTCCTCAATTCGGATGCCCGAAACTTCAAATGCACCGATAGTTATGTCCTTTAAAACTAGAGTCTTTTCTTGTGTACGAATCTGTATATGATTGTCGCATCGTGAGTCCGATTACCGTTCGATCAACTTTATATCCTTTATCTGAGTCTGTAGCATGATCAGATATCTTATGGCCTTCGAGTTCCTCAATTCGGATGCCCAAAACTTCAAATGTACCGATTGTTACGTCCTTTAAAACTCGAGTCTTTTCTTGTGTACAAATCTCTACGTCATTGTCGTATTGTTAGTCCGATTACCGTTCGATCAGCTTTATATCCTTTATCTGAGTCTGTTGCATGATCAGATATCTTATGGCTTTCCCGTTCCTCAATTCAGATGCCCGAAACTTCAAATTCACCAATAGTTACGTCCTTTAAAACTCGAGTCTTTTCTTGTGTACGAATCTCTATATGATTGTCGCATCGTGAGTCCAATTACCGTTCGATCACCTTCATATCCTTTATCTGAGTCTGTTGCATGATCAGATATCTTATAGCCTACCAGTTCCTCAATTCGGATGCCCAAAACTTAAAATGTACCGATTGTTACGTCCTTTAAAACTCGAGTCTTTTGTTGTGTACGAATCTCTATGTGATTGTCGCATCGTGAGTCCGATTACCGTTCGATCACTTTCGTATCCTTTATCTGAGTCTGTTGCATGATCAGATATCTTATGGCTTTCCCGTTCCTCTATTCGGATGCCCGAAACTTCAAATGCACCGATAGTTACGTCCTTTAAAACTCGAGTCTTATCTTGTGTACTAATCTCTTTATGATTGTCGCATCGTGAGTCCGATTACCGTTCGATCACCTTCGTATCCTTTATCTGAGTCTGTTGCATGATCAGATATATTATGGCCTTCCAGTTCCTCAATTCGGATGCCCAAAACTTCAAATGTACCGATTGTTACGTCCTTTAAAACTCGAGTCTTTTGTTGTGTACGAATCTCTATGTGATTGTCGCATCCTGAGTTCGATTACCTTTCGATCATCTTCATATCCTTTATCTGAGTCTGTTGCATGATCAGATATCTTATGGCTTTCCTGGTCCTCAATTCGGATGCCCGAAACTTCAAATGCACCGATAGTTACGTCCTTTAAAACTCGAGTCTTTTCTTGTGTACTAATCTCTTTATGATTGTCGCATCGTGAGTTCGATTACTGTTCGATCACATTCGTATCCCTTATCCGATTCTGTTGCATGATCAGATATCTTATGGCTTTCCCGTTCCTCAATTCAGATGCCCGGAACTTCAAATTCACCAATAGTTACGTCCTTTAAAACTCGAGTCTTTTCTTGTGTACGAATCTCTATATGATTGTCGCATCGTGAGTCCAATTACAGTTCGATCACCTTCATATCCTTTATCTGAGTCTGTTGCATGATCAGATATCTTATGGCCTACCAGTTCCTCAATTCGGATGCCCAAAACTTAAAATGTACCGATTGTTACGTCCTTTAAAACTCGAGTCTTTTGTTGTGTACGAATCTCTATGTGATTGTCGCATCGTGAGTCCGATTACCTTTCGATTAGCTTCATATCCTTTATCTGAGTCTGTTGCATGATCAGATAGCTTATGGCTTTCCCGTTCCTCAATTCGGATGCCCGAAACTTCAAATGCACCGATAGTTACGTCCTTTAAATCTCGAGTCTTTTGTTGTGTATGAATCTCTATGTGATTGTCGCATCGTGAGTCCGATTACCTTTCGATCAGCTTCATATCCTTTATCTGAGTCTGATGCATGATCAGATATCTTATGGCTTTCCCGTTCCTTAATTCGGATGCCCGAAACTTCAAATGCACCGATAGTTACGTCCTTTAAAACTCGAGTCTTTTATTGTGTACTAATCTCTTTATGATTGTCGCATCGTGAGTCCGATTACCGTTCGATCACCTTTGTATCCTTTATCTGAGTCTGTTGCATGATCAGATATCTTATGGCCTTCCAGTTCCTCAATTCGGATGCCCAAAACTTCAAATGTACCGATAGTTACGTCCTTTAAAACTCGAGTCTTTTCTTGTGTACGAATCTCTATATGATTGTCGCATCGTGAGTCCGATTACCGTTCGATCACCTTCAAATCCTTTATCTCAGTCTGTTGCATGATCAGATATCTTCTGGCCTTCCAGTTCCTCAATTCGTATACCCAAAACTTCAAATGTACCGATTGTTACGTCCTTTAAAACTCGAGTCTTTTATTGTCTACGAATCTCTATATGATTGTCGCATCGTGAGTCCGATTACCGTTCGAGCACGTTCATATCCTTTATCTGAGTCTGTTGCATGATCAGATATCTTATAGCCTTCCAGTTCCTCAATTCAGATGCCCAAAACTTCAAATGTACCGATTGTTACGTCCTTTAAAACTCATGTTTTTCTTGTGTACGAATCTTTATGTGATTGTCGCATCGTGAGTCCGATTACCGTTCGATCAGCTTCATATCCTTTATCTGAGTCTGTTGCATGATCAGATATCTTATGGCTTTCCCGTTCCTCAATTCAGATGCCCGAAACTCCAAATTCACCGATAGTTACGTCCTTTAAAACTCGAGTCTTTTCTTGTGTACGAATGTCTATAGGATTGTCGCATCGTGAGTCCGATTACTGTTCGATCACCTTCATATCCTTTATCTGAGTCTGTTGAATGATTAGATATCTTATGGCCTTCTAGTTCCTCAATTCGGATGCCCAAAAATTCAAATGCACCGATAGTTACGTCCATTAAAACTCGATTCTTTTCTTGTGTACGAATCTCTATATGACTGTCGCACTGTTACTCCGATTACCGTTCGATCAGCTTCATATCCTTTATCTGAGTCTATTGCATGATCAGATATCTTATGGCTTTCCCTGTTTCTCAATTCGGATGCCCGAAACTTCAAATGCACCGATAGTTACGTCCTTTAAAACTAGAGTCTTTTCTTGTGTACGAATCTCTATATGATTGTCGCATCGTGAGTCCGATTACCGTTCGATAAACTTTATATCCTTTATCTGAGTCTGTAGCATGATCAGATATCTTATGGCCTTCGAGTTCCTCAATTCGGATGCCCAAACTTCAAATGTACCGATTGTTACGTCCTTTAAAACTCGAGTCTTTTCTTGTGTACAAATCTCTACGTCATTGTCGTATTGTTAGTCCGATTACCGTTCGATCAGCTTTATATCCTTTATCTGAGTCTGTTGCATGATCAGATATCTTATGGCTTTCCCGTTCCTCAATTCAGATGCCCGAAACTTCAAATTCACCAATAGTTACGTCCTTTAAAACTCGAGTCTTTTCTTCTGTACGAATCTCTATATGATTGTCGCATCGTGAGTCCAATTACCGTTCGATGACCTTCATATCCTTTATCTGAGTCTGTTGCATGATCAGATATCTTATGGCCTACCAGTTCCTCAATTCGGATGCCCAAAACTTAAAATGTACCGATTGTTACGTCCTTTAAAACTCGAGTCTTTTGTTGTGTACGAATCTCTATGTGATTGTCGCATCGTGAGTCCGATTACTGTTCGATCACTTTCGTATCCTTTATCTGAGTCTGTTGCATGATCAGATATCTTATGGCTTTCCCGTTCCTCTATTCGGATGCCCGAAACTTCAAATGCACCGATAGTTACGTCCTTTAAAACTCGAGTCTTATCTTGTGTACTAATCTCTTTATGATTGTCGCATAGTGAGTCCGATTACCGTTCGATCACCTTCGTATCCTTTATCTGAGTCTGTTGCATGATCAGATATATTATGGCCTTCCAGTTCCTCAATTCGGATGCCCAAAACTTCAAATGTACCGATTGTTACGTTCTTTAAAACTCGAGTCTTTTGTTGTGTACGAATCTCTATGTGATTGTCGCATCCTGAGTCCGATTACCTTTCGATCATCTTCATATCCTTTATCTGAGTCTGTTACATGATCAGATATCTTATGGCTTTCCTGGTCCTCAATTCGGATGCCCGAAACTTCAAATGCACCGATAGTTACGTCCTTTAAAACTCGAGTCTTTTCTTGTGTACTAATCTCTTTATGATTGTCGCATCGTGAGTTCGATTACTGTTCGATCACATTCGTATCCCTTCTCCAATTCTGTTGCATGATCAGATATCTTATGGCCTTCCAGTTCCTCAATTCGGATGCCCGAAACTTCAAATGTACCGATTGTTACGTCCTTTAAAACTCGAGTCTTTTCTTGTGTGCAAATCTCTACGTCATTGTCGCATTGTTAGTGCGATTACCGTTCGATCCGCTTCATATCCTTTATCTGAGTCTGTTGCATGATCAGATATCTTATGGCATTCCCGTTCCTCAATTCGGATGCCCGAAACTTCAAATGCACCGATAGTTACGTCCTTTAAAACTCGAGCCTTTTCTTGTGTATGAATCTCTATATGATTGTCGCCTCGTGAGTCCGATTACCGTTCGATCAACTTCATATCCTTTATCTGAGTCTGTTGCATGATCAGATATCTTATGGCCTTCCTGTTCCTCAATTCGGATGCCCAAAACTTCAAATCTACCGATTGTTACGTCCTTTAAAACTCGAGTCTTTTATTGTCTACGAATCTCTATATGATTGTCGCATCGTGAGTCCGATTACCGTTCGAGCACGTTCATATCCTTTATCTGAGTCTGTTGCATGATCAGATATCTTATAGCCTTCCAGTTCCTCAATTCAGATGCCCAAAACTTCAAATGTACCGATTGTTACGTCCTTTAAAACTCATGTTTTTCTTGTGTACGAATCTTTATGTGATTGTCGCATCGTGAGTCCGATTACCGTTCGATCAGCTTCATATCCTTTATCTGAGTCTGTTGCATGATCAGATATCTTATGGCTTTCCCGTTCCTCAATTCAGATGCCCGAAACTCCAAATTCACCGATAGTTACGTCCTTTAAAACTCGAGTCTTTTCTTGTGTACGAATGTCTATAGGATTGTCGCATCGTGAGTCCGATTACTGTTCGATCACCTTCATATCCTTTATCTGAATCTGTTGAATGATTAGATATCTTATGGCCTTCTAGTTCCTCAATTCGGATGCCCAAAAATTCAAATGCACCGATAGTTACGTCCATTAAAACTCGATTCTTTTCTTGTGTACGAATCTCTATATGACTGTCGCACTGTTACTCCGATTACCGTTCGATCAGCTTCATATCCTTTATCTGAGTCTATTGCATGATCAGATATCTTATGGCTTTCCCTGTTTCTCAATTCGGATGCCCGAAACTTCAAATGCACCGATAGTTACGTCCTTTAAAACTAGAGTCTTTTCTTGTGTACGAATCTCTATATGATTGTCGCATCGTGAGTCCGATTACCGTTCGATCAACTTTATATCCTTTATCTGAGTCTGTAGCATGATCAGATATCTTATGGCCTTCGAGTTCCTCAATTCGGATGCCCAAACTTCAAATGTACCGATTGTTACGTCCTTTAAAACTCGAGTCTTTTCTTGTGTACAAATCTCTACGTCATTGTCGTATTGTTAGTCCGATTACCGTTCGATCAGCTTTATATCCTTTATCTGAGTCTGTTGCATGATCAGATATCTTATGGCTTTCCCGTTCCTCAATTCAGATGCCCGAAACTTCAAATTCACCAATAGTTACGTCCTTTAAAACTCGAGTCTTTTCTTCTGTACGAATCTCTATATGATTGTCGCATCGTGAGTCCAATTACCGTTCGATGACCTTCATATCCTTTATCTGAGTCTGTTGCATGATCAGATATCTTATGGCCTACCAGTTCCTCAATTCGGATGCCCAAAACTTAAAATGTACCGATTGTTACGTCCTTTAAAACTCGAGTCTTTTGTTGTGTACGAATCTCTATGTGATTGTCGCATCGTGAGTCCGATTACTGTTCGATCACTTTCGTATCCTTTATCTGAGTCTGTTGCATGATCAGATATCTTATGGCTTTCCCGTTCCTCTATTCGGATGCCCGAAACTTCAAATGCACCGATAGTTACGTCCTTTAAAACTCGAGTCTTATCTTGTGTACTAATCTCTTTATGATTGTCGCATAGTGAGTCCGATTACCGTTCGATCACCTTCGTATCCTTTATCTGAGTCTGTTGCATGATCAGATATATTATGGCCTTCCAGTTCCTCAATTCGGATGCCCAAAACTTCAAATGTACCGATTGTTACGTTCTTTAAAACTCGAGTCTTTTGTTGTGTACGAATCTCTATGTGATTGTCGCATCCTGAGTCCGATTACCTTTCGATCATCTTCATATCCTTTATCTGAGTCTGTTACATGATCAGATATCTTATGGCTTTCCTGGTCCTCAATTCGGATGCCCGAAACTTCAAATGCACCGATAGTTACGTCCTTTAAAACTCGAGTCTTTTCTTGTGTACTAATCTCTTTATGATTGTCGCATCGTGAGTTCGATTACTGTTCGATCACATTCGTATCCCTTCTCCAATTCTGTTGCATGATCAGATATCTTATGGCCTTCCAGTTCCTCAATTCGGATGCCCGAAACTTCAAATGTACCGATTGTTACGTCCTTTAAAACTCGAGTCTTTTCTTGTGTGCAAATCTCTACGTCATTGTCGCATTGTTAGTGCGATTACCGTTCGATCCGCTTCATATCCTTTATCTGAGTCTGTTGCATGATCAGATATCTTATGGCATTCCCGTTCCTCAATTCGGATGCCCGAAACTTCAAATGCACCGATAGTTACGTCCTTTAAAACTCGAGCCTTTTCTTGTGTATGAATCTCTATATGATTGTCGCCTCGTGAGTCCGATTACCGTTCGATCAACTTCATATCCTTTATCTGAGTCTGTTGCATGATCAGATATCTTATGGCCTTCCTGTTCCTCAATTCGGATGCCCAAAACTTCAAATCTACCGATTGTTACGTCCTTTAAAACTCGAGTCTTTTATTGTCTACGAATCTCTATATGATTGTCGCATCGTGAGTCCGATTACCGTTCGAGCACGTTCATATCCTTTATCTGAGTCTGTTGCATGATCAGATATCTTATAGCCTTCCAGTTCCTCAATTCAGATGCCCAAAACTTCAAATGTACCGATTGTTACGTCCTTTAAAACTCATGTTTTTCTTGTGTACGAATCTTTATGTGATTGTCGCATCGTGAGTCCGATTACCGTTCGATCAGCTTCATATCCTTTATCTGAGTCTGTTGCATGATCAGATATCTTATGGCTTTCCCGTTCCTCAATTCAGATGCCCGAAACTCCAAATTCACCGATAGTTACGTCCTTTAAAACTCGAGTCTTTTCTTGTGTACGAATGTCTATAGGATTGTCGCATCGTGAGTCCGATTACTGTTCGATCACCTTCATATCCTTTATCTGAGTCTGTTGAATGATTAGATATCTTATGGCCTTCTAGTTCCTCAATTCGGATGCCCAAAAATTCAAATGCACCGATAGTTACGTCCATTAAAACTCGATTCTTTTCTTGTGTACGAATCTCTATATGACTGTCGCACTGTTACTCCGATTACCGTTCGATCAGCTTCATATCCTTTATCTGAGTCTATTGCATGATCAGATATCTTATGGCTTTCCCTGTTTCTCAATTCGGATGCCCGAAACTTCAAATGCACCGATAGTTACGTCCTTTAAAACTAGAGTCTTTTCTTGTGTACGAATCTCTATATGATTGTCGCATCGTGAGTCCGATTACCGTTCGATCAACTTTATATCCTTTATCTGAGTCTGTAGCATGATCAGATATCTTATGGCCTTCGAGTTCCTCAATTCGGATGCCCAAACTTCAAATGTACCGATTGTTACGTCCTTTAAAACTCGAGTCTTTTCTTGTGTACAAATCTCTACGTCATTGTCGTATTGTTAGTCCGATTACCGTTCGATCAGCTTTATATCCTTTATCTGAGTCTGTTGCATGATCAGATATCTTATGGCTTTCCCGTTCCTCAATTCAGATGCCCGAAACTTCAAATTCACCAATAGTTACGTCCTTTAAAACTCGAGTCTTTTCTTCTGTACGAATCTCTATATGATTGTCGCATCGTGAGTCCAATTACCGTTCGATGACCTTCATATCCTTTATCTGAGTCTGTTGCATGATCAGATATCTTATGGCCTACCAGTTCCTCAATTCGGATGCCCAAAACTTAAAATGTACCGATTGTTACGTCCTTTAAAACTCGAGTCTTTTGTTGTGTACGAATCTCTATGTGATTGTCGCATCGTGAGTCCGATTACTGTTCGATCACTTTCGTATCCTTTATCTGAGTCTGTTGCATGATCAGATATCTTATGGCTTTCCCGTTCCTCTATTCGGATGCCCGAAACTTCAAATGCACCGATAGTTACGTCCTTTAAAACTCGAGTCTTATCTTGTGTACTAATCTCTTTATGATTGTCGCATAGTGAGTCCGATTACCGTTCGATCACCTTCGTATCCTTTATCTGAGTCTGTTGCATGATCAGATATATTATGGCCTTCCAGTTCCTCAATTCGGATGCCCAAAACTTCAAATGTACCGATTGTTACGTTCTTTAAAACTCGAGTCTTTTGTTGTGTACGAATCTCTATGTGATTGTCGCATCCTGAGTCCGATTACCTTTCGATCATCTTCATATCCTTTATCTGAGTCTGTTACATGATCAGATATCTTATGGCTTTCCTGGTCCTCAATTCGGATGCCCGAAACTTCAAATGCACCGATAGTTACGTCCTTTAAAACTCGAGTCTTTTCTTGTGTACTAATCTCTTTATGATTGTCGCATCGTGAGTTCGATTACTGTTCGATCACATTCGTATCCCTTCTCCAATTCTGTTGCATGATCAGATATCTTATGGCCTTCCAGTTCCTCAATTCGGATGCCCGAAACTTCAAATGTACCGATTGTTACGTCCTTTAAAACTCGAGTCTTTTCTTGTGTGCAAATCTCTACGTCATTGTCGCATTGTTAGTGCGATTACCGTTCGATCCGCTTCATATCCTTTATCTGAGTCTGTTGCATGATCAGATATCTTATGGCATTCCCGTTCCTCAATTCGGATGCCCGAAACTTCAAATGCACCGATAGTTACGTCCTTTAAAACTCGAGCCTTTTCTTGTGTATGAATCTCTATATGATTGTCGCCTCGTGAGTCCGATTACCGTTCGATCAACTTCATATCCTTTATCTGAGTCTGTTGCATGATCAGATATCTTATGGCCTTCCTGTTCCTCAATTCGGATGCCCAAAACTTCAAATCTACCGATTGTTACGTCCTTTAAAACTCGATTCTTTTCTTGTGTACGAATCTCTATATGATTGTCGCACTGTTATTCCGATTACCGTTCGATCAGCTTCATATCCTTTATCTGAGTCTGTTGCATGATCAGATATCTTATGGCCTTCCTGTTCCTCAATTCGGATGCCCAAAACTTCAAATGTACCAATTGTTACGTCCTTTAAAACTCAAGTCTTTTCTTGTGTACGAATCTCTATATGATTGTCGCATCGTGAGTCCTATGTAGATGCACGTATTGCGACTAGTGATTGGATCTACATGTTAACATACGTTAAAAGTTGCTGATGGATTGAAGGTGGAATTGTTCTGGGCGAATGTAGAGTTATGTGGGCGAATGTAGAAGACTTCTGGGCGAATGTAGAATGGAACCTGATCAAGATACACGTTCGTACAATAAAGTGGGCGAATGTGGAAGAATTCCACATTCGACCACATCAACTGGGCGAACGTGCAGAGCCTATAAATAGATTTTGTGTATTTGTGATTTAGAGAGTTTTCAGTTGTGTGTGTGTTCAGGTTAGGTTCCAGAAGTTTTTGAGAAAGTGTATAAGTGTTCTAGATTAACTAAAATGTGATTGTAATCAAGTATTTGAACAAGTTAATCTATGAAAAAGCTTTGAAAATGATGTTGATTGTGTTTTGATTAGAGTGTTATCACTTTGTTCAGAACTAGGGTTTCCGCACCTGGTTTTGTGACTTGTATGATCAATTAATCCTGTTTTAGTCAAAATCTTTCGCTCACAAAGTGGTATCAAAGCTATACGGATAATACAACAACAAATTTGATAAACTCAGAGCTGATTTGGACCTAATTTTGATCAAAATACATCTGTTTTTGAATGAAAATGGTTTTTGAGTGTTTTTGATTGATTTGAAGTTGATTTTGTGGATAAAATCTAAAATTCCAAGAATTAAAGTTGTTCCAAATCAATTCCGAATCAAAACCTGATTAAGATCATTCAAATTTACAAACTTTTTAAAATCAGAGATCAAAATAACCGTTTTTCAAAGTGTAACCGTTTTTCAAACCTGAAATGGGCGAACCTGGAACTTAGTGGGCGAACCTGACTTGTTTTGGGCGAACGTGAGTCGTTTTTGGTCAAACCTGAGTAGTTTCTGGGCGAACCTGGAAATTGTTGGTTGAATTTTTCACTTTCGGGTACAATTTTCCACATTCGATTGATCGGGCGGGCGAACGTGGAAACAAACTGGTCGAACCTGAATCTTTTTGGGCGAAAGTGAAAGTGTGATAGGGTGTTTTACATTCTGGTGAAGTTTTACATTCGGGTGAACACTGTTTGGGCGAACTTGGACCAGAAGGGGACGAAAGTAAGAGTTTTCGGGCGAACCTAGAATTAAGTTTTGGAAAATTTTCTAAGTGTTGAATTTTTCGAAGTTCGTGATCATGTGGAATTTTCCGACTACCCCGAGACCAGCAATGACACAACCACAACAGCAAGTGATGGACCCATGGACGGTGGCAGCACAAAAGACGAGCACACAGTCTTCGCAACCGATTAACTACATGGCGATGACTAGCTCAATGCCTCAAAGTGTAGCACCTCCAGCACCACAACCTGACTACTGGTGAGTAGCAGCAGCGGTGGTAAACACTCAAACCACAAAATGCTATTTCCACACTGATTAATGACTTATCTTCAGGTAGCGGGAACCGGCCACCTAAGCTCATGGAGATACAAGAATATAATCAGTGGCAGAACAAGTTCAAGATTTACTTGGAAGGCATGGGAGTGGAGGGAGCAGAGGCATGGAGTATGATTGCTAGAGGTTACACAGCACCAGTGTTGGAGAATACAGGTGAACCAGTTCCATTGGAGAGTATGTCTGAAGAGGAGAAAAAGAAGTTTGCTGTGGAGAAGAGAAGAAAGCCTTTTCCCAATTGACTCAGGCAATCACAAATGATCTGTTGCATCAATTTGGGACTTGCACCACGTCTAAGCAATTGTGGGATGTGCTTAAAAGGAGGCATGATGGGAATGAGAAGACTAGAAGCTTAAGGATGGATGAATTACGAAAGTAGTTTGAGAATTTTTCTTATATTGGCAATGAAACTTTAAAAGAATTAACTCCTAGATATAGTCATTTGCTAACTGAATTGTCAAGTTATGGTATACAGATTCCTATGAAAGCTTTGGTGGATAAGTTTGCAGATGCTCTACCACCTTACTGGGATCAACATGTGGAAGTTCTCAGGGAGGAGGATGCATATCAATACTGGACTATTCAAGAGTTCATACAGAAGCTGGAAAACAAAGAAATGGAAGAGAAGAGGAAAGCTAGAAGATCACAGATTCCTCAGAATCCTAGCTTATATTTTGGAGGCACTTCAGTTTCAGTGAGTAACTCAAGTTCAGGAGGAGTGGTAGCACCACATGTTGCTTGCATTTCCAATGTTATGGAAACACCAAAACCTACCATCAACTACATGGCACAAACCTCATCCTACTCACAACCATCATACCCACAACCACCACCACAACAACAACCTTACAACAATTCATACATTTCACCATTCTCCCCAATGCAACAAGCAGCTTTCTATACTGCTAGCCAATCTCAACAACCAATGAACCAAGTTACTCAACCTAATCAACAACCGGTGGTTTTGGAGACTTCTAACTTGGGAAATGTGACGCTTGAAGTTGCTCAGCAACACATCTCTGCAATGGTTTCATCTTACAATGGGTTGGTTGCTAGTCAAATTGGAAACAACAACTTAACCAATGAAGACTACGCACAGATTGATAAAGAAGAGATGGAATTGATTGATATTCAGTGGGCTTTTGCGAGCATTATGAGAAGAGCAACGGAATTTATTGAAAAGACGGGTAGAACGGATTTGGGAACTTCTCCTAACACAACCTATGGGTTTAACAAGGAGAAAGTTACTTGTTTTAACTGTGGAGGGAAAGGTCACTTTAAGCGGGAATGCACCCAGCCACCAAAAAAAGGTAATAGAAACCCATTCAATGCAAGCTACCAGAACCGTCAACAACAAAACCAAAACCTAGTTTCATACCAAAATAACAACAACTACCAAAACCGTCAAAATAACTCTAACAACAACTAAAACCGACAACCAAACACACCAAACCAGATTCAAAACCAATCTCCTAACAACACTAACCGAACAGTTATACCGATCACTACACCTAATGAGACACAACAAAACACCAATCAGAATCAAGCATTGGTGACTCAACAAGATGAACGGTTTGATTGGTCGGGATTGCAAATAGGTGTTGAGGAGATCACAACTGGTGGCAATGTGGCTTGTGTTGTTTGTCAGGTTGATATTGAAGAGTCGGTGACAGTTGATGAGAAGGTAGAAACTGAGGTTGAAGTTGATGTGTCTGAAGCTGAAATGGAAGTAGAGACTGAGCCTGTGGAGGTTAAGGCTAAGGACGCTAACCCTGGAGTGGTGATTGACACTGTGTCTGACGTTCCTGAGGAGTGTGAATCGGTTTACTCAGATTCAGACAGTGAATCTGATACAGAAGCAAGTATTACATCTCTAGATGATGACATTGATCAGTTGCTAGCAGAAGCGGATTTTCTGATGACGAGGAAGTCGTGCATTGCTGATGATGCTTTCACCAAGATTGACTATTCCAAGTTCTTCGTTGGAAAGGAAGCTCATTTTGCTTTGATGGCCATGACTGATCCGCCAAAACCTGTATGTTCTGAGTGTAGCACTGATGTGACTAGTGATAAGTATTGTGGTACCTGTGATAGATTGACTGAGGAGAACAAACAACTCCGTGTTCAACGTGATAGTGCTATCATGAACAGTCAATCTACTCGCAAAGAGTTGAATGCTTTCAACAAGGTACTAGATGGATATAAAAAGGACATTTCTGACTTGAAAACCACTTTATCATTAAAACAATTGGCAATTAATAACTACATAAATGAAATTGAAAATACCAAGTTGGAAATGGCCGCCATCAAATGCTTTGCTGAAAAAGTAAACAAAAAGTTAGAAAGTTACAAGCACATCGCTTACGTGGTAGACCACATCATTGATGACCAAACCACTAATTACAAGTCTGTGCCATCTCCGGTACTTTTTGAAAACCATAATTGTCATCAAGTGACACCGGAGAGCTCGGTAAAATCAGACTCATCATCGGAAAATGAATCTAATACCTCGAGTATTGGTGATCCACATTCCGATGTGAGACCGATTTTAGGTTTGAATGATGAGGGTGTTACTGCTGAGAGTGTGCATTCAGACTCTGAGAGTGATGATACTGGTAATGTTCAAAATGCTAATGTATGTGAAATTCCAAAAGAAAATCACATCATTACCAATGAACCAGTTTCACCATCTCAGCTTGTGCATCCGATGGCAAATGCTCATCGTGAGAAAAAGTCTGAAAAGAATGTTGTTAAGAATGATCTTGAGAAAAAGGATGTTAAGAATGAACCGTGTGACAAACCTGTCAAGGTGTTTTATCGGATGGAAGGATCCGATAAGATCATCTCTGACGAGGAATTTCCAATCAAAAATGCTAACTATGCTAAAATTGATAAAATCTGGCAAGAAAGCACCATTTGGTTCCCAAAACATGAGAGAACAAATGAAATCCCACCTACCATTCTAAAGAAATTATTTTTGGATGTTCCTCAAGAACCAAAGGTCCATGTCACAGAGTTCATTAGACCCAAAAACAGAGCTAATGGTTTTCATGAGCCTACTTACTCAAAAGGGCCACTCCCTGAGAGTTTGAGGAATCAACAGTATAATGATCAATATCCTGTTAGATCATTTGCTCAACCAAATGCTCCAAATGTTTTTGAAGAGTACCGTGCATGCTTTACATGTGGGGAACGAGGGCATTTACTTGCTCAGTGCCCGTATGTAAGACATAAAAGGCATGAAGTTGAAGTGAGGAATTCCATGAGGAAACCGATTGATCATTATGTTCCACCACACAGACGAGTTGTTCCTCAACAACAACAGTTTTACAATCAAAACAATTTTTACCAAATGAGGAACAATCGTCCAATTCAATATGATCGAAGAAATCGGATTGCTATGGAACAATCTTGGAGAAAACAAGTGGTGAACACAACAAATGATAGGCAAAAGGTTCCACTAAAACCGATTGTCAAGTCAAATGTTGGACCTAAGTCTGTTAAATCAGATAAGGTAACCAAGAAAGTTTCTTTTGCAAACAATGTTCAGAAACCGACTGAGAACCCAAAGTCTCAGATTCGTATCTTGAAAAGGTCTGAACAATCTTGGACACCCAATGGTTCTCCAGGAGCCTCTACTTCAAAGGTCAATGAGAAAAAGGAAACTGTTTTGAATAATCCTAACAAGATTGATCCAAAACAAAAAGTTGTTGAAAATGTTTCTGAGAGTGTTTCTGTGAAAAATGATATTCCAAGACCCAAGACTCAGGCTTGGGTCCCCCGAAAGAACTAACCACTTTACTTAATGTGTGCAGGGAGCTTCAGTTGGCCCTATTAGCAGTCTTTGGATTGTTGATAGTGGAGCTTCAGGCCACATGACAGGGGATCTTGCGTTGTTGTTCGACGTGAAGAACATCAATGGTGGATATGTCGCATTCGCTGGAAATAAAGGTGGATATATTACGATGGAGGGGAGCGTGAGTAATGGGATAGTAAGCTTTGAGAGAATATCTTATATGAAACAGATCGATTATAATCTGTTGAGTGTCAGTCAAATTTGTGATAAACAATTTACTGTGCATTTTGATGACAAATCCTGCTATATTCTCAAACCGGGCTTCAAGATTCCAAAGGAGTGGATAATGTTGAAGGCACCTCGCGTCAACAATCTCTATATTCTTGATATGTCCAAGGCGATGACATCACAGGGGCAAATAACATGTTTTCTATCCAAGGCGACCGAGAAAGAATCGATAATGTGGCACCGAAGAATGGGACACATTCATCTGAGAAAAATGAATCAACTTGTGAGAAATGGGCTTGTCGATGGAGTAAACGTGAAACATTTCCATCTGAATGACAAGTGTGTAAGTTGTAAGAAAGGGAAGCAGCACAAACAGTCCCACAAAGTGAAGAAAGTTAACTCTGTATAGATGCCACTTGAGCGATTGCACATGGATCTATTCGGACCAGTCAAGCGCAAAAGTCATCTTGAGGAGCTTTACTGTTTAGTTGTCACTGACGACTATTCAAGATTTTCATGGGTGATGTGTTTGCAGAACAAAAGTGACACCTTTGACAACCTGAAAGTTCTGTTCACTCGATTGGAGAATCTCTACAATGTGAAGATAAAGAGAATTCGGAGTGATAATGGGACGGAGTTCAAAAACGCCAAGATGGATGAACTTTGTGAAAGCAAAGGAATTCATCATGAATACTCGGCTCCGTACACCCCACAACAGAACGGTGTTGCTGAACGAAAGAATAGGACTCTAATTGAAGCGGCTAGAACAATACTCGCTGACTCAAATCTTCCAGTAATGTTCTGGAACGAGGCGATTTATGCAGCAAATTATACACTAAATCGGGTTCTAACAGTGAAGAAGTTTGGTAAAACATTTTATGAACTGTTACACCGACGAAAGCCGAACTTAGAGTATCTAGAACCTTTTGGGGCACCATGCACGATGTTGAATCCAAGCGAGAAGTTTAGTCCTAAAGCTGAGGAGGGATACTTTGTTGGATATGCAACCCCGCTCAAACGGGTATACAACAAGCGAACTCGTCGGGTGGAGGATTTGGCTAACGTGGAAGTTCAACGATATACACAAAATTTGCAAGGCATGGGTCCTGATTGGATGTTTGATTACAAAGATTTCTTTGAATCATTCAATCTAGATAGCTTGGTTGAAGAAGCTGTTATCAGATTACTTTACGAGTGTGAAAACGCGGCGACTTCACCGTTGGTGCGTCCGATCACCGTGAACCCCCTACCAGCTTCTAATGATACCAGTGCTCCTATACAAGAGGAAGAAGTGTTTCAAGAGGCTTCAACTTCATTAGACTCTTCAGAATCTGAAGATGAACAATTTGAAGAAGTCATTCTTGAACATGCAGAAGAACCAGAGGCACCGCCAGTGAACCCAACTCAAACTCCAGATGTTGCTTCATCATCTAACACGGGTCATGATCTGGATGTTGTAGAGAACTTGACTGTTAAGACGGGAGTTACTGTACCTGAATATCCGGAATCTCGGATTCATCGTATTCACCCGCTAGAGCAAGTTATAGGTGATCCTGGAAGCAGTGTAATGACCAGAGGGCAGCTGCGAAGTGTTAACTCACCAGAGAGTTTTGGTGCTTTAGCATTATATGCCAAAATTCAACAATCTGGTAGTCAAAATGATTGGTCGTTTGCGTGTTATGTGTCGCAGGTAGAGCCAAGGACATACAAGGACGCTTTGAAGGAGGATGCCTGGGTTGAAGCTATGCAGGAGGAGTTATTACAATTCCAGAAATTAGGAGTTTGGACGCTCACGGATTTGCCACCTGGAAGGAAGAAAATAGGCACTAAATGGGTGTTTAAGTGCAAGAAGGATGATCGTGGGGTTATTGTTCGAAACAAAGCAAGATTGGTCGTGCAGGGTTTCCATCAAATCGAAGGGATTGATTATAACGAAATCTATGCACCGGTAGCACGCATTGAAGCTATTCGGATGTTCCTTGCGTTTGCTTCCTATAAGAAATTCAAAGTGTATCAAATGGACGTCAAGAGCGCATTTCTGTACGGGAAAGTCAAGGAAGAGGTTTATGTCGGGCAGCCACTAGGCTTTGAGGACCCAATCCACCGGGATAAGGTCTACGTGCTGAACAAAGCTCTATATGGTTTGCACCAGGCTCCGAGACAGTGGTACGAGGAGCTAAGTACATACCTCATCACCAAAGGATTTAAGCGCGGACTCGTCGACTGCACCCTATTCACGAGGAAATCAGGGGATGATTTGCTTCTGGTGCAGATTTACGTTGATGATATAATATTTGGTTCAACTAACGAGCTGTTATGCAGGGAGTTCGAAACTGTCATGCAGGAAAAGTTCGAAATGAGCGCAATGGGGGAGATGCAGTTTTTCCTAGGCTTGCAGGTGGACCAAAGACCCAACGGGATCTTCATTCACCAGACGAAATACGTATCCGATATCTTGAACCGGTTCCAGATGGAGGATTCCAAGCCGATGGATACCCCGATTCAACCCAATCACGGGATTGGAGTGGACGCTAAGGGGGAGCTGACGGACCCATTTACATACAAAGCAATCATCGGATCTCTGATGTATTTGACGGCGTCTCGACCAGATATTATGTACGCAACGTGTCTCTGTGCCCGCTATCAATCGAAGCCGAAACAAAGTCATCTGACGGCGGTCAAGCGTATCCTTAGATATCTGAAGGGTTGTCCCTCTAAAGGACTTTGGTACCCTAATGATGATGATTTTGATTTTATTGCTTTTAGTGATGCAGATTGGGGCGGCTGTGATAAAGATAGCAAATCTACTACAGCTGGTTGCCAGTTTTTAGGGAGCAGGTTAGTCACCTGGCAATGCAAGAAGCAGACTTCCGTGGCGCTATCTACCTATGAAGCCGAGTACATTGCAGCCTCGAGCTGCTGTTCGCAAGTGCTCTGGATCCAACAGCAGATGGTGGATTACGGTTTGCAGTTTCTTAAAACCCCTATACACTGTGACAACGAAGCCGCAATCGCATTAACTAAAAATACTGAAAATCATTCTAAAGCGAAACATATTCGGATCAAATATCATTTTATCCGTGATTGTTACGCTAAGGAATTGATAGATATGGTCAAAATCCATACTGACTATCAACGTGCAGATTTGTTTACAAAAGCTTTTGACAGATCCCGCTTTGAATATATTTTAAATGTAAACAACATAAAGGAAAAACAGGACTAATCGGCACCTCGGTTTATCGCTTTTTAGTTTTAGTTTTTAATATTTTGCTAATTGGGAATTTCTCTTTGCTAATTGGGAATTTCTCTTTACTATCGTAATCCTCAAAGAAGTTGATGCTTTCGAGGGGATTGTTTAATCCTCAAAGAAGTTGATGCTTTCGAGTGGATTGTTTCTTTCAAATTCTTGTTTTATTGTTTTTCAGAAAAATTAAAAACCCAAAAATATGTTCTTTATTTTAGGGGGAGCCATTTTATCAGAAAAACCAAAAACATTGAAAAATTCAAAAAGACCTAAAAATTAGAAAATCTAAAATGATTTCCTGGATAAAAAGAGGAAATGATAGTACATCAGTGGGGATCTGACACAGGCTAAAGAATTGTATAGTATAATGAGGCGTGTGTTGACTACGTGTGATATGCTGATAGGCTTCGTAGACGAAATATTGCGTGCATTAGTGATACAAACATAACGAACTACGCGTTCGTGGCTGAACACCTCATGGGCATATGGTCTTAGTACCGTAATTTCGTTTGATAGGATTGCCAAAATCTGAGGTTTCGGGTCGTTATGTTATGGTTATCCGGGATATTCTGATTAAACTTTTGTCGTATTGATTTACGGACCTAGTTTCATCAGAATATTTGCTAAAAGAGCTTAAATGCCAAAACCGAAAGTTACCGAATTGAGGAACTTTATGTTTTATTGATCAAAGATCATTATTATATCGTATTGACTTTCTGATGCAAATCAGTGGTTAATATCAGCCTCAACCTAGTGTATATGCACATGTTACTCTGCTGCATTCGTTTGCTGACCTGTACACCTCTGTGCTATATACTTTGTAACTTTTACGGATAACTCTGGCATAATCACGCGTTACGACGTAGCTTTGTGCAATTACTTGATACGGGAGTATGTCGTGTGTGTGGGCACCACATCGTGTTAGTCTAATACACCTAACTCGTATCATTTTAAAGCATTGCGTAATTGTCTGCATGTGAGCTTACCTGGACCACAATATCAGCAATTGTCGTGTCACATACTGTTTCTAATGATAATATTAATCAAATAGATCAACGCTGTGATCAGATTTCTCAGAAAACTGATATGATCCTCTTACCGGACATCACAAAATGTTTACTGCTTTCATTTACTTTGCTGTATTTTACTTTTATTGTCAAAAATATACAAAATCCAAAAAAGATTTTAGGTGTGTTTTGATAATATTTCAGAAAAACCAAAATTTTTGCATTTCTGCTTTATTTATGATAACCGGGGATACTTGATGGTCAATTTCTGAGATTTGATAACACCATCTGGGCTTTGTATCATTCAAAAGGTGAAAATAAGAGTTTTGGTAGCTTAACAGATTTAAAAATGTTGAACGGGATTCGAATTCGTGATTTGGCAAAATTTTCAGATTTTTCCATTTCACATTCGCCCCTTAATTGGGTCGAATGTGGAAAAATCTTTACTTTTGGCCGTTTCAAGATGGGCGAGTGTGGGAATTTCATAACAAATTCCACTTTCGGGTGACAGTTTTCACCTTCGGGCCATTAAGTTGGACCGAATGTGAAAATAACCCACATTCGACCGTCACAACGGGCGAAGGTGGACTTTATATATAAGCTATTTACAGGTTCGAACCTCATTCCAACGTTTTCAAAATTTTTCTTTCGATCCATAGACTTGTTGCTTTGATTTCTTTTTCGTGTGCATTTGATTCCCTATCATTCACTGATCATTTCTAGACTAATTTTACAGGTAATGGAGCTGTTATGAGACCAGACTCGTCGTTTTTGTTACCGAACTTAGGGTTTTAGAATTACGGGTCTTAGAGTGGTTTTTGTTCCTTGTTTTTGATTGCATTTCAATTGACATCAGTTTTAGGGGGAGAAGATTGAAAGAATTAGGATTATAACATTGTTTAAATGGATAATTGATCGCATGAAACAGTTTTGACCTAATTCTTCTTGAAAACTGATGTAAACTGAAATAAAAGGACAATTGATGATGGACGAATGTTAATCGGCCATAGTAGAACACTTTTCAATCAAAATTAGACGTTTAAATTCAAGTTGACAAAATTTTGAATTTTTGGGGATAAACAGTTTCACCTTCGGGTCAATAAACGGGCGAAGGTGGAATGAAACGGGCGAATGAAACTTATGCTGGGCGAATGTGTTTTTAATTCAATACTTTTTCACATTCGACCAGAAAATCTCACATTCGTACCATAAAAACTCACATTCGACCTGTTTAAAATGGGCGAATGTGGAACTTAAAAATCTTAAAATTTTGAATTTTTGTCGATTTTGTATTTTGACGAATGTTTCTGATTTTGATGTGCAGATGGCTGACCAAACTGAGAATGTTGAGACTCCAGTAGAAAATATTGTTACAGATCCAGTGCCAGAGAATGTTCAAGAGGCTGAATCATCAGGTGCAAGCAGTTGGCCGTTTGAAAGATCCCATAACTGCTGTGCATATCTCGTTGAAGTGATGAGAAAAATACCTTTGATGCCCATGCCACAACATTTCAGTGCTGACTTTATATTCTGGTATTATGATTGGAGGAAGGCTGAAGCGGTGATAGTTTTGAGAGATGGAAAGGATAAATACAAGCATGTTCATGTATTTGATCCGATGTGGATGATTAACTGTACTTTTGAAGACATCATCATGCTTTTCTACAATCCGATTCATCATGAGCCGAATGATGCTGATCAAGCTAAGAAGTATACTCAGGTGGTAGGAGTTTGTTTTGCATACGATATTAACTCAGGGAGTAACTTGGATAATAAACTTGGCAAAATGGTGAAGATGGCGAATGTATCGAAACCGGTGAAGAGAAAGTTGGAGCCTGAAATGACCAAATAGCAAAAGAAACAGCTCAGAATTTATTTGTTGAACAAAGCAAAGGACGAAGACAGAAGGCGATCCAATCAATAGTCGAGGGGGAGTTTGTAGATGCACGTATTGCGACTAGTGATTGGATCTACATGTTAACATACGTTAAAAGTTGCTGATGGATTGAAGGTGGAATTGTTCTGGGCGAATGTAGAGTTATGTGGGCGAATGTAGAAGACTTCTGGGCGAATGTAGAATGGAACCTGATCAAGATACACGTTCGTACCATAAAGTGGGCGAATGTGGAAGAATTCCACATTCGACCACATCAACTGGGCGAACGTGCAGAGCCTATAAATAGATTTTGTGTATTTGTGATTTAGAGAGTTTTCAGTTGTGTGTGTGTTCAGGATAGGTTCCAGAAGTTTTTGAGAAAGTGTATAAGTGTTCTAGATTAACTAAAGTGTGATTGTAATCAAGTATTTGAACAAGTTAATCTATGAAAAAGCTTTGAAAATGATGTTGATTGTGTTTTGATTAGAGTGTTATCACTTTGTTCAGAACTAGGGTTTCCGCACCTGGTTTTGTGACTTGTATGATCAATTAATCCTGTTTTAGTCAAAATCTTTCGCTCACATCCTATTACCGTTCGATCACCTTCATATCCTTTATCTGAGTCTGTTGCATGATCAGATATCTTATGGCCTTCCAGTTCCTCAATTCGGATGCCCAAAACTTCAAATGTACCGATTGTTACGTCCTTTAAAACTCGAGTCTTTTGTTGTGTACGAATCTCTTTATGATTGTCGCATCGTGAGTCCGATTACCGTTCGATCACCTTCGTATCCTTTATCTGATTCTGTTGCATGATCAGTTATCTTATGGCCTTCTAGTTCCTCAATTCGGATGCCCAAAACTTCAAATGTACCGATTGTTACGTCCTTTTAAACTCGAGTCTTTTCTTGTGTACAAATCTCTACGTCATTGTCGCATTGTTAGTCCGATTACCGTTCGATCAGCTTCATATCCTTTATTTGAGTCTGTTGCATGATCAGATATCTTATGGCTTTCCCGTTCCTTAATTCGGATGCCCGAAACATCAAATGCACCGATAGTTACGTCCTTTAAAACTCGAGTCTTTTCTTGTGTATGAATCTCAATATGATTGTCGCATCGTGAGTCCGATTACCGTTCGATCAACTTCATATCCTTTATCTAAGTCTGTTGCATGATCAGATATCTTATGGCCTTCCTGTTCCTCAATTCGGATGCCCAAAACTTCAAATGTACGGATAGTTACGTCCTTTAAAACTCAATTCTTTTCTTGTGTACGAATCTCTATATGATTGTCGCACTGTTATTCCGATTACCGTTCGATCAGCTTCATATCCTTTATCTGAGTCTGTTGCATGATCAGATATCTTATGGCTTTCCCGTTCCTTAATTCGGATGCCCGAAACATCAAATGCACCGATAGTTACGTCCTTTAAAACTCGAGTCTTTTCTTGTGTATGAATCTCTATATGATTGTCGCATCGTGACTCCGATTACCGTTCGATCACCTTCATATCCTTTATCTGAGTTTGTTGCATGATCAGATATCTTATGGCATTCCAGTTCCTCAATTCGGATGCCCAAAACTTCAAATGTACGGATAGTTACGTCCTTTAAAACTCAATTCTTTTCTTGTGTACGAATCTCTATATGATTGTCGCACTGTTATTCCGATTACCGTTCGATCAGCTTCATATCCTTTATCTGAGTCTGTTGCATGATCAGATATCTTATGGCTTTCCCGTTCCTTAATTCGGATGCCCGAAACTTCAAATGCACCGATAGTTACGTCCTTTAAAACTCGAGTCTTTTCATGTGTACGAATCTCTATATGATTGTCGCATCGTGAGTCCGATTACCGTTCGATCACCTTCATATCCTTTATCTAATTCTGTTGCATGATCAGATATCTTTTGGCCTACCAGTTCCTAAATTCGGATGCCCAAAAGTTCAAATGTACAGATTGTTACGTCCTTTAAAACTGGAGTCTTTTCTTGTGTACGAATCTCTATATGATTGTCGCACTGTTATTCCGATTACCGTTTGATCAGCTTCATATCCTTTATCTGAGTCTGTTGCATGATCAGATATCTTATGGCTTTCCCGTTCCTTAATTCGGATGCCCAAAACTTCAAATGCACCGATTGTTACGTCCTTTAAAACTCTAGTTTTTCTTGTGTACAAATCTCTACGTCATTGTCGCATTGTTAGTCCGATTACCGTTCGATCAGCTTCATATCCTTTATCTGAGTCTGTTGCATGATCAGATATCTTATGGCTTTCCCGTTCCTCAATTCGGATGCCCGAAACTTCAAATGCACCGATAGTTACGTCCTTTAAAACTCGAGTCTTTTCTTGTGAATGAATCTCTATATGATTGTCGCATCGTGAGTCCGATTACCGTTCGATCAACTTCATATCCTTTATCTGAGTCTGTTGCATGATCAGATATCTTATGGCCTTCCTGTTCCTTAATTCGGATGCCCAAAACTTCAAATGTACCGATAGTTACGTCCTTTAAAACTCGAGTCTTTTTTTGTGTACGAATATCTATATGATTGTCGCATCGTGAGTCCTATTACCGTTCGATCAACTTCATATCTTTTATCTGAGTCTGTTGCATGATCAGATATCTTATGGTCTTCCAGTTCCTCAATTCGGATGCCCAAAACTTCAAATGTAGCGATTGTTACGTCCTTTAAAACTCGAGTCTTTTCGTGTGTACAAATCTCTACGTCATTGTCGCATTGTTAGTCCGATTACCGTTCGATCAGCTTCATATCCTTTATCTGAGTCTGTTGCATGATCAGATATCTTATGGCTTTCCCGTTCCTCAATTCGGATGCCCGAAACTTCAAATGCACCGATAGTTATGTCCTTTAAAACTCGAGTGTTTTCTTGTGTACGAATCTCTATATGATTGTCGCATCGTGAGTCCGATTACCGTTCCATCACCTTCATATCCTTTATTTGAGTCTGTTGCATGATCAGATATCTTATGGCCTTCCAGTTCCTCAATTCGGATGCCCAAAACTTCAAATGTACCGATTGTTACGTCCTTTAAAACTCGAGTCTTTTTTTGTGTACGAATCTCTATATGATTGTCGCATCGTGAGTCCGATTACAGTTCGATCACCTTCATATCCTTTATCTGAGTTTCTTGCATGATCAGATATCTTTTGGCCTTCCAGTTCCTCAATTCGGATGCCCAAAACTTCAAATGTACCGATAGTTACGTCATTTAAAACTCGATTCTTTTCTTGTGTACGAATCTCTATATGATTGTCGCATTGTGAGTCCGATTACCGTTCGATCAGCTTCATATCCTTTATCTGAGTCTGTTGCATGATCAGATATCTTATGGCTTTCCCATTCCTCAATTCGGATGCCCGAAACTTCAAATGCACCGATAGTTACGTTCTTTAAAACTCGAGTCTTTTCTTGTATACAAATCTCTATATGATTGTCGCATCTTGAGTCCGATTACCGTTCGATCACCTTCATATCCTTTATCTGATTCTGTTGCATGATCAGATATCTTATGGCTTTCCCGTTCCTTAATTCGGATGCCCGAAACTTCGAATGCACCGATAGTTACATCCTTTAAAACTCGAGTCTTTTCTTGTGTACGAATCTCTATATGATTGTCGCATCGTGAGTCCGATTACCGTTCGATCAACTTCATATCCTTTATCTGAGTCTGTTGCTTGATTAGATATCTTATGGCCTACCAGATCCTCAATTCGGATGCCCAAAACTTCAAATGTACCGATTGTTACATCCTTTAAAACTCGAGTCTTTTCTTGTGTACAAATCTCTACGTCATTGTCGCATTGTTAGTCCGATTACCGTTCGATCAGCTTCATATCCTTTATCTGAGTCTGTTGCATGATGAGATATCTTATGGCTTTCCCGTTCCTCAATTCGGATGCCCGAAACTACAAATGCAGCGATAGTTACGTTCTTTAAAACTCGAGTCTTTTCTTGTATACGAATCTCTATATGATTGTCGCATCGTGAGTCCGATTACCGTTCGATCACCTTCATATCCTTTATCTGATTATGTTGCATGATCAGATATCTTATGGCCTACCAGTTCCTCAATTCGGATGCCCAAAACTTCAAATGCACCGATAGTTACGTTCTTTAAAACTCGAGTCTTTTCTTGTATACGAATCTCTATATGATTGTCGCATCGTGAGTCCGATTACCGTTCGATCACCTTCATATCCTTTATCTGATTCTGTTGCATGATCAGATATCTTATGGCTTTCCCGTTCCTTAATTCGGATGCCCGAAACTTCAAATGCACCGATTGTTACGTCCTTTAAAACTCGAGTTTTTCTTGTGTACAAATCTCTACGTCATTGTCGCATTGTTAGTCCGATTACCGTTCGATCAGCTTCATATCCTTTATCTGAGTCTGTTGCATGATCAGATATCTTATGGCTTTCCCGTTCCTCAATTCGGATGCCCGAAACTTCAAATGCACCGATAGTTACGTCCTTTAAAACTTGAGTCTTTTCTTGTGAATGAATCTCTATATGATTGTCGCATCGTGAGTCCGATTACCGTTCGATCAACTTCATATCCTTTATCTGAGTCTGTTGCATGATCAGATATCTTATGGCCTTCCTGTTCTTCAATTCGGATGCCCAAAACTTCAAATGTACCGATTGTTACGTCCTTTAAAACTAGAGTCTTTTCTTGTGTACGAATCTCTATATGATTGTCGCATCGTGAGTCCTATTACCGTTCGATCAACTTCATATCTTTTATCTGAGTCTGTTGCATGATCATATATCTTATGGTCTTCCAGTTCCTCAATTCGGATGCCCAAAACTTCAAATGTAGCGATTGTTACGTCCTTTAAAACTCGAGTCTTTTCGTGTGTACAAATCTCTACGTCATTGTCGCATTGTTAGTCCGATTGCCGTTCGATCATCTTCATATCCTTTATCTGAGTCTGTTTCATGATCAGATATCTTATGGCTTTCCGTTCCTCAATTCGGATGCCCGAAACTTCAAATGCACCGATAGTTACGTCCTTTAAAACTCGAGTGTTTTCTTGTGTACGAATCTCTATATGATTGTCGCATCGTGAGTCCGATTACCGTTCGATCACCTTCATATCCTTTATCTGAGTCTGTTGCATGATTAGATATCTTATGGCCTTCCAGTTCCTCAATTCGGATGCCCAAAACTTCAAATGTACCGATTGTTACGTCCTTTAAAACTCGAGTCTTTTTTTGTGTACGAATCTCTATATGATTGTCGCATCGTGAGTCCGATTACAGTTCGATCACCTTCATATCCTTTATCTGAGTTTCTTGCATGATCAGATATCTTATGGCCTTCCAGTTCCTCAATTCGGATGCCCAAAACTTCAAATGTACCGATAGTTACGTCATTTAAAACTCGATTCTTTTCTTGTGTACGAATCTCTATATGATTGTCGCATTGTGAGTCCGATTACCGTTCGATCAGCTTCATATCCTTTATCTGAGTCTGTTGCATGATCAGATATCTTATGGCTTTCCCGTTCCTCAATTCGGATGCCCGAAACTTCAAATGCACCGATAGTTACGTTCTTTAAAACTCGAGTCTTTTCTTGTATACGAATCTCTATATGATTGTCGCATTGTTATTCCGATTACCGTTCGATCAGCTTCATATCCTTTATCTGAGTCTGTTGCATGATCAGATATCTTATGGCTTTCCTGTTCCTCAATTCGGATGCCCAAAACTTCAAATGTACCGATTGTTACGTCCTTTAAAACTCGAGTCTTTTCTTGTGTACAAATCTCTACGTCATTGTCGCATTGTTAGTCTGATTACCGTTCGATCAGCTTCATATCCTGTATCTGACTCTGTTGCATGATCAGATATCTTATAGCTTTCCCGTTCCTCAATTCGGATGCCCGAAACTTCAAATGCACCGATAGTTACGTCCTTTAAAACTCGAGTCTTTTCTTGTGTACGAATCTCTATATGATTGTCGCATCGTGAGTCCGATTACCGTTCGATCACCTTCATATCCTTTATTTGAGTCTGTTGCATGATCAGCTATATTATGGCCTTCCAGTTCTTCAATTCGGATGCCGAAAACTTCAAATGTACCGATTGGTACGTCCTTTAAAACTCGAGTCTTTTCTTGTGTACGAATCTCTATATGATTGTCGCATCGTGAGTCCGATTACCATTCGATCACCTTCATATCCCTTATCTAAGTTTGTTGCATGATCAGATATCTTATGGCCTTCCAGTTCCTCAATTCGGATGCCCAAAACTTCAAATGTACCGATAGTTACGTCCTTTAAAACTCGTTTCTTTTCTTGTGTACGAATCTCTATATGATTGTCGCATTGTTAGTCCGATTACCGTTCGATCAGCTTCATATCCTTTATCTGAGTCTGTTGCATGATCAGATATCTTATGGCTTTCCCGTTCCTCAATTCGGATGCCCGAAACTTCAAATGCACCGATAGTTACGTCCTTTAAAACTCGAGTCTTTTCTTGTGTACGAATCTCTATATGATTGTCGCATCGTGAGTCCGATTACCGTTCGATCACCTTCATATCCGTTATCTGAGTCTGTTGCATGATCAGATATCTTATGCCCTTCCAGTTCCTCAATTCGGATGCCCAAAACTTCAAATGTACTAATTGTTACGTACTTTAAAACTCGAGTCTTTTCTTGTCTACGAATCTCTATATGATTGTCGCATCGTGATTCCGATTACCGTTCGATCACCTTCATATCCCTTATCTAAGTTTGTTGCATGATCAGATATCTTATGGCCTTCCAGTTCCTCAATTCGGATGCCCAAAACTTCAAATGTACCGATAGTTACGTCCTTTAAAACTCGTTTCTTTTCTTGTGTACGAATCTCTATATGATTTTCGCATTGTTAGTCCGATTACCGTTCGATCAGCTTCATATCCTTTATCTGAGTCTGTTGCATGATCAGATATCTTATGGCTTTCCCGTTCCTCAATTCGGATGCCCGAAACTTCAAATGCACCGATAGTTACATCCTTTAAAACTCGAGTCTTTTCTTGTGTACGAATCTCTATATGATTGTTGCATCGTGAGTCTGATTACCATTCGATCACCTTCATATCCGTTATCTGAGTCTATTGCATGATCAGATATCTTATGCCCTTCCAGTTCCTCAATTCGGATGCCCAAAACTTCAAATGTACCGATTGTTACGTCCTTTAAAACTCGAGTCTTTTCTTGTCTACGAATCTCTATATGATTGTCGCATTGTTAGTCCGTTTACCGTTCGATCAGCTTCATATCCTTTATCTGAGTCTGTTGCATGATCAGATATCTTATGGCTTTCCCGTTCCTTAATTCGGATGCCCGAAACTTCGAATGCACCGATAGTTCCATCCTTTAAAACTCGAGTCTTTTCTTGTGTACGAATCTCTATATGATTGTCGCATCGTGAGTCCGATTACCGTTCGATCAACTTCATATCCTTTATCTGAGTCTGTAGCTAGATCAGATATCTTATGGCCTACCAGATCCTCAATTCGGATGCCCAAAACTTCAAATGTACCGATTGTTACATCCTTTAAAACTCGATTCTTTTCTTGTGTACGAATCTCTATATGATTATCGCACTGTTATTCCGATTACCGTTCGATTAGCTTCATATCCTTTATCTGAGTCTTTTGCATGACCAGATATCTTATGGCTTTCCCGTTCCTCAATTCGGATGCCCGAAACTTCAAATGCACCGATAGTTAGGTCCTTTAAAACTAAAGTCTTTTCTTGTGTACGAATCTCTATATGATTGTCGCATCATGGGTCCAATTACCGTTCGATCACCTTCATATCCTTTATCTGAGTCTGTTGCATGATCAGATATCTTATGGCCTTCCAGTTCCTCAATTCGGATGCCCAAAACTTTAAATGTACCGATTGTTACGTCCATTAAAACTCGAGTCTTTTCTTGTGTACGAATCTCTATATGATTGTCGCATCGTGAGTCTGATTACCGTTCGATCACCTTCATATCCCTTATCTGAGTTTGTTGCATGATCAGATATCTTATGGCCTTCCAGTTCCTCAATTCGGATGCCCAAAACTTCAAATGTACCGATAGTTACGTCCTTTAAAACTCGTTTCTTTTCTTGTGTACGAATCTCTATATGATTGTCGCATTGTTAGTCCGTTTACCGTTCGATCAGCTTCATATCCTTTATCTGAGTCTGTTGCATGATCAGATATCTTATGGCTTTCCCGTTCCTTAATTCGGATGCCCGAAACTTCGAATGCACCGATAGTTACGTCCTTTAAAACTCGAGTCCTTTCTTATGTACGACTCTCTATATGATTGTCGCATCGTGAGTCCGATTACCGTTCGATCAACTTCATATCCTTTATCTGAGTCTGTTGCTTGATCATATATTTTATGGCCTACCAGATCCTCAATTCGGATGCCCAAAACTTCAAATGTACCGATTGTTACTTCCTTTAAAACTCGATTCTTTTCTTGTGTACGAATCTCTATATGATTGTCGCACTGTTATTCCGATTACCGTTCGATCAGCTTCATATCCTTTATCTGAGTCTGTTGCATGATCAGATATCTTATGGCTTTCCCGTTCCTTAATTCGGATGCTCGAAACTTCGAATGCACCGATAGTTACGTCCTTTAAAACTCGAGTCTTTTCTTGTGTACGAATCTCTATATGATTGTCGCATCGTGAGTCCGATTACCGTTCGATCAACTTCATATCCTTTATCTGAGTCTGTTGCTTTATCAGATATCTTATGGCCTACCAGATCCTCAATTCGGATGCCCAAAACTTCAAATGTACCGATTGTTACATCCTTTAAAACTTGAGTCTTTTCTTATGTACGAATCTCTATATGATTGTCGCATCGTGAGTCCGATTACCATTCGATCAACTTCACATCCTTTATCTGAGTCTGTTGCTTGATCAGATATCTTATGGCCTTCCAGATCCTCAATTCGGAAGCCCAAAACTTCAAATGTACCGATTGTTACATCCTTTAAAACTCGATTCTTTTCTTGTGTACGAATCTCTATATGATTGTCGCACTGTTATTCCGATTACCGTTCGATCAGCTTCATATCCTTTATCTGAGTCTGTTGCATGATCAGATATCTTATGGCTTTCCCGTTCCTCAATTCGGATGCCCGAAACTTCAAATGCACCGATAGTTACGTCCTTTAAAACTAAAGTCTTTTCTTGTGTACGAATCTCTATATGATTGTCGCATCATGGGTCCAATTACCGTTCGATCACCTTCATATCCTTTATCTGAGTCTGTTGCATGATCAGATATCTTATGGCCTTCCAGTTCCTCAATTCGGATGCCCAAAACTTCAAATGTACCGATTGTTACGTCCTTTAAAACTCGAGTCTTTTCTTGTGTACGAATCTCTATATGATTGTCGCATCGTGAGTCTGATTACCATTCGATCACCTTCATATCCTTTATCTGAGTTTGTTGCATGATCAGATATCTTATGGCCTTCCAGTTCCTCAATTCGGATGCCCAAAACTTCAAATGTACCGATAGTTACGTCCTTTAAAACTCGTTTCTTTTCTTGTGTACGAATCTCTATATGATTGTCGCATTGTTAGTCCGTTTACCGTTCGATCAGCTTCATATCCTTTATCTGAGTCTGTTGCATGATCAGATATCTTATGGCTTTCCCGTTCCTTAATTCGGATGCCCGAAACTTCGAATGCACCGATAGTTACGTCCTTTAAAACTCGAGTCTTTTCTTGTGTACGAATCTCTATATGATTGTCGCATCGTGAGTCCGATTACCGTTCGATCAACTTCATATCCTTTATCTGAGTCTGTTGCATGATCAGATATCTTATGGCCTACCAGATCCTCAATTCGGATGCCCAAAACTTCAAATGCACCGATAGTTACGTCCATTAAAACTCGATTCTTTTCTTGTGTACGAATCTCTATATGACTGTCGCACTGTTATTCCGATTACCGTTCGATCAGCTTCATATCCTTTATCTGAGTCTGTTGCATGATCAGATATCTTATGGCTTTCCCGTTCCTCAATTCGGATGCCCGAAACTTCAAATGCACCGATAGTTACGTCCTTTAAAACTAAAGTCTTTTCTTGTGTACGAATCTCTATATGATTGTCGCATCATGGGTCCAATTACCGTTCGATCACCTTCATATCCTTTATCTGAGTCTGTTGCATGATCAGATATCTTATGGCCTTCCAGTTCCTCAATTCGGATGCCCAAAACTTCAAATGTACCGATTGTTACGTCCTTTAAAACTCGAGTCTTTTCTTGTGTACGAATCTCTACATGATTGTCGCATCGTGAGTCTGATTACCGTTCGATCACCTTCATATCGCTTATCTGAGTTTGTTGCATGATCAGATATCTTATGGCCTTCCAGTTCCTCAATTCGGATGCCCAAAACTTCAAATGTACCGATAGTTACGTCCTTTAAAACTCGTTTTTTTTCTTGTGTACGAATCTCTATATGATTGTCGCATTGTTAGTCCGTTTACCGTTCGATCAGCTTCATATCCTTTATCTGAGTCTGTTGCATGATCAGATATCTTAAGGCTTTCCCGTTCCTTAATTCGGATGCCCGAAACTTCGAATGCACCGATAGTTACGTCCTTTAAAACTCGAGTCTTTTCTTGTGTACGAATCTCTATATGATTGTCGCATCGTGAGTCCGATTACCGTTCGATCAACTTCATATCCTTTATCTGAGTCTGTTGCTTGATCATATATTTTATGGCCTACCAGATCCTCAATTCGGATGCCCAAAACTTCAAATGTACCGATTGTTACTTCCTTTAAAACTCGATTCTTTTCTTGTGTACGAATCTCTATATGATTGTCGCACTGTTATTCCGATTACCGTTCGATCAGCTTCATATACTTTATCTGAGTCTGTTGCATGATCAGATATCTTATGGCTTTCCCGTTCCTTAATTCGGATGCTCGAAACTTCGAATGCACCGATAGTTACGTCCTTTAAAACTCGAGTCTTTTCTTGTGTACGAATCTCTATATGATTGTCGCATCGTGAGTCCGATTACCATTCGATCAACTTCATATCCTTTATCTGAGTCTGTTGCTTTATCAGATATCTTATGGCCTACCAGATCCTCAATTCGGATGCCCAAAACTTCAAATGTACCGATTTTTACATCCTTTAAAACTTGAGTCTTTTCTTGTGTACGAATCTCTATATGATTGTCGCATCGTGAGTCCGATTACCATTCGATCAACTTCACATCCTTTATCTGAGTCTGTTGCTTGATCAGATATCTTATGGCCTACCAGATCCTCAATTCGGATGCCCAAAACTTCAAATGTACCGATTGTTACATCCTTTAAAACTCGATTCTTTTCTTGTGTACGAATCTCTATATGATTGTCGCACTGTTATTCCGATTACCGTTCGATCAGCTTCATATCCTTTATCTGAGTCTGTTGCATAATCAGATATCTTATGGCTTTCCCGTTCCTCAATTCGGATGCCCGAAACTTCAAATGCACCGATAGTTACGTCCTTTAAAACTAAAGTCTTTTCTTGTGTACGAATCTCTATATGATTGTCGCATCATGGGTCCAATTACCGTTCGATCACCTTCATATCCTTTATCTGAGTCTGTTGCATGATCAGATATCTTATGGCCTTCCAGTTCCTCAATTCGGATGCCCAAAACTTCAAATGTACCGATTGTTACGTCCTTTAAAACTCGAGTCTTTTCTTGTGTACGAATCTCTATATGATTGTCGCATCGTGAGTCTGATTACCGTTCGATCACCTTCATATCCCTTATCTGAGTTTGTTGCATGATCAGATATCTTATGGCCTTCCAGTTCCTCAATTCGGATGCCCAAAACTTCAAATGTACCGATAGTTACGTCCTTTAAAACTCGTTTCTTTTCTTGTGTACGAATCTCTATATGATTGTCGCATTGTTAGTCCGTTTACCGTTCGATCAGCTTCATATCCTTTATCTGAGTCTGTTGCATGATCAGATATCTTATGGCTTTCCCGTTCCATAATTCGGATGCCCGAAACTTCGAATGCACCGATAGTTACGTCCTTTAAAACTCGAGTCTTTTCTTGTGTACGAATCTCTATATGATTGTCGCATCGTGAGTCAGATTACCGTTCGATCAACTTCATATCCTTTATCTGAGTCTGTTGCTTGATCAGATATCTTATGGCCTACCAGATCCTCAATTCGGATGCCCAAAACTTCAAATGTACCGATTGTTACATCCTTTAAAACTCGATTCTTTTCTTGTGTACGAATCTCTACATGATTGTCGCACTGTTATTCCGATTACCGTTCGATCAGCTTCATATCCTTTATCTGAGTCTGTTGCATGATCAGATATCTTATGGCTTTCCCGTTCCTTAATTCCGATGCCCGAAACTTCGAATGCACCGATAGTTACGTCCTTTAAAACTCGAGCCTTTTCTTGTGTACGAATCTCTATATGATTGTCGCATCGTGAGTCCGATTACCGTTCGATCAACTTCATATCCTTTATCTGAGTCTGTTGCTTTATAAGATATCTTATGGCCTACCAGATCCTCAATTCGGATGCCCAAAACTTCAAATGTACCGATTGTTACATCCTTTAAAACTCGATTCTTTTCTTGTGTACGAATCTCTATATGATTGTCGCACTGTTATTCCGATTACCGTTCGATCAGCTTCATATCCTTTATCTGAGTCTGTTGCATGATCAGATATCTTATGGCTTTCCCGTTCCTCAATTCGGATGCCCGAAACTTCAAATGCACCGATAGTTACGTCCTTTAAAACTAAAGTCTTTTCTTGTGTACGAATCTCTATATGATTGTCGCATCATGGGTCCAATTACCGTTCGATCACCATCATATCCTTTATCTGAGTCTGTTGCATGATCAGATATCTTATGGCCTTCCAGTTCCTCAATTCGGATGCCTAAAACTTCAAATGTACCGATTGTTACGTCCTTTAAAACCCGAGTGTTTTCTTGTGTACGAATCTCTACATGATTGTCGCATCGTGAGTCTGATTACCGTTCGATCACCTTCATATCGCTTATCTGAGTTTGTTGCATGATCAGATATCTTATGGCCTTCCAGTTCCTGAATTCGGATGCCCAAAACTTCAAATGTACCGATAGTTACGTCCTTTAAAACTCGTTTCTTTTCTTGTGTACGAATCTCTATATGATTGTCGCATTGTTTGTCCGTTTACCGTTCGATCAGCTTCATATCCTTTATCTGAGTCTGTTGCATGATCAGATATCTTATGGCTTTCCCGTTCCTCAATTCGGATGCCCGAAACTTCAAATGCACCGATAGTTACGTCCTTTAAAACTAAAGTCTTTTCTTGTGTACGAATCTCTATATGATTGTCGCATCATGGGTCCAATTACCGTTCGATCACCTTCATATCCTTTATCTGAGTCTGTTGCATGATCAGATATCTTATGGCCTACCAGATCCTCAATTCGGATGCCCAAAACTTCAAATGTACCGATTGTTACATCCTTTAAAACTCGATTCTTTTCTTGTGTACGAATCTCTATATGATTGTCGCACTGTTATTCCGATTACCGTTCGATCAGCTTCATATCCTTTATCTGAGTCTGTTGCATGATCAGATATCTTACGGCTTTCCCGTTCCTCAATTCGGATGCCCGAAACTTCAAATGCACCGATAGTTACGTCCTTTAAAACTAAAGTCTTTTCTTGTGTACGAATCTCTATATGATTGTCGCATCATGGGTCCAATTACCGTTCGATCACCTTCATATCCTTTATCTGAGTCTGTTGCATGATCAGATATCTTATGGCCTTCCAGTTCCTCAATTCGGATGCCCAAAACTTCAAATGTACCGATTGTTACGTCCTTTAAAACTCGAGTCTTTTCTTGTGTACGAATCTCTACATGATTGTCGCATCGTGAGTCTGATTACCGTTCGATCACCTTCATATCGCTTATCTGAGTTTGTTGCATGATCAGATATCTTATGGCCTTCCAGTTCCTCAATTCGGATGCCCAAAACTTCAAATGTACCGATAGTTACGTCCTTTAAAACTCGTTTCTTTTCTTGTGTACGAATCTCTATATGATTGTCGCATTGTTAGTCCGTTTACCGTTCGATCAGCTTCATATCCTTTATCTGAGTCTGTTGCATGATCAGATATCTTATGGCTTTCCCGTTCCTCAATTCGGATGCCCGAAACTTCAAATGCACCGATAGTTACGTCCTTTAAAACTAAAGTCTTTTCTTGTGTACGAATCTCTATATGATTGTCGCATCATGGGTCCAATTACCGTTCGATCACCTTCATATCCTTTATCTGAGTCTGTTGCATGATCAGATATCTTATGGCTTTCCCGTTCCTCAATTCGGACGCCCGAAACTTCAAATGCACCGATAGTTACGTCCTTTAAAACTCGAGTCTTTTCTTGTCTACGAATCTCTATATGATTGTCGCATTGTTAGTCCGTTTACCGTTCGATTAGCTTCATATCCTTTATCTGAGTCTGTTGCATGATCAGATATCTTATGGCTTTCCCGTTCCTTAATTCGGATGCCCGAAACTTCGAATGCACCGATAGTTACGTCCTTTAAAACTCGAGTCTTTTCTTGTGTACGAATCTCTATATGATTGTCGCATCGTGAGTCCGATTACCGTTCGATCAACTTCATATCCTTTATCTGAGTCTCTTGCTTGATCAGATATCTTATGGCCTACCAGATCCTCAATTCGGATGCCCAAAACTTCAAATGTACCGATTGTTACATCCTTTAAAACTCGATTCTTTTCTTGTGTATGAATCTCTATATGATTGTCGCACTGTTATTCCGATTACCATTCGATCAGCTTCATATCCTTTATCTGAGTCTGTTGCATGATCAGATATCTTATGGCTTTCCCGTTCCTCAATTCGGATGCCCGAAACTTCAAATGCACCGATAGTTACATCCTTTAAAACTAAAGTCTTTTCTTGTGTACGAATCTCTATATGATTGTCGCATCATGGGTCCAATTACCGTTCGATCACCTTCATATCCTTTATCTGAGTCTGTTGCATGATCAGATATCTTATGGCCTACCAGTTCCTCAATTCGGATGCCCAAAACTTCAAATGTACCGATTGTTACGTCCTTTAAAACTCGAGTCTTTTCTTTTGTACGAATCTCTATGTGATTGTGCCATCGTGAGTCTGATTGCCGTCCGATCAACTTAATATCCTTTATCTGAGTCTGTACGAATCTCTTGTGTACGAATCTCTATCTGATTGTCGCATTGTTAGTCCGTTTACCGTTCGATCAGCTTCATATCCTTTATCTGAGTCTGTTGCATGATCAGATATCTTATGGCTTTCCCGTTCCTTAATTCGGATGCCCGAAACTTCGAATGCACCGATAGTTACGTCCTTTAAAACTCGAGTCTTTTCTTGTGTACCAATCTCTATATGATTGTCGCATCGTGAGTCCGATTACCGTTCGATCAACTTCATATCCTTTATCTGAGTCTCTTGCTTGATCAGATATCTTATGGCCTACCAGATCCTCAATTCGGATGCCCAAAACTTCAAATGTACCGATTGTTACATCCTTTAAAACTCGATTCTTTTCTTGTGTATGAATCTTTATATGATTGTCGCACTGTTATTCCGATTACCATTCGATCAGCTTCATATCCTTTATCTGAGTCTGTTGCATGATCAGATATCTTATGGCTTTCCCGTTCCTCAATTCGGATGCCCGAAACTTCAAATGCACCGATAGTTACATCCTTTAAAACTAAAGTCTTTTCTTGTGTACGAATCTCTATATGATTGTCGCATCATGGGTCCAATTACCGTTCGATCACCTTCATATCCTTTATCTGAGTCTGTTGCATGATCAGATATCTTATGGCCTACCAGTTCCTCAATTCGGATGCCCAAAACTTCAAATGTACCGATTGTTACGTCCTTTAAAACTCGAGTCTTTTCTTTTGTACGAATCTCTATGTGATTGTGCCATCGTGAGTCTGATTGCCGTCCGATCAACTTAATATCCTTTATCTGAGTCTGTTGCATGATCAGATATCTTATGGCCTTCTCATTCCTAAATTCGGATGCCCGACACTTCAAATGCACCGATAGTTACGTCCTTTAAAACTCGAGTCTTTTGTTGTGTACGAATCTCTATGTGATTGTCGCATCGTGAGTCCGATTACCTTTCGATCAGCTTCATATCCTTTATCTGAGTCTGTTGCATGATCAGATATCTTATCGCTTTCCCGTTCTTCAATTCGGATGCCCGAAACTTCAAATGCACCGATTGTTACGTCCTTTAAAACTCGAGTCTTTTCTTGTGTACGAATCTCTACATGATTGTCGCATCGTGAGTCTGATTACCGTTCGATCACCTTCATATCGCTTATCTGAGTTTGTTGCATGATCAGATATCTTATGGCCTTCCAGTTCCTCAATTCGGATGCCCAAAACTTCAAATGTACCGATAGTTACGTCCTTTAAAACTCGTTTCTTTTCTTGTGTACGAATCTCTATATGATTGTCGCATTGTTAGTCCGTTTACCGTTCGATCAGCTTCATATCCTTTATCTGAGTCTGTTGCATGATCAGATATCTTATGGCTTTCCCGTTCCTCAATTCGGATGCCCGAAACTTCAAATGCACCGATAGTTACGTCCTTTAAAACTAAAGTCTTTTCTTGTGTACGAATCTCTATATGATTGTCGCATCATGGGTCCAATTACCGTTCGATCACCTTCATATCCTTTATCTGAGTCTGTTGCATGATCAGATATCTTATGGCTTTCCCGTTCCTCAATTCGGACGCCCGAAACTTCAAATGCACCGATAGTTACGTCCTTTAAAACTCGAGTCTTTTCTTGTCTACGAATCTCTATATGATTGTCGCATTGTTAGTCCGTTTACCGTTCGATTAGCTTCATATCCTTTATCTGAGTCTGTTGCATGATCAGATATCTTATGGCTTTCCCGTTCCTTAATTCGGATGCCCGAAACTTCGAATGCACCGATAGTTACGTCCTTTAAAACTCGAGTCTTTTCTTGTGTACGAATCTCTATATGATTGTCGCATCGTGAGTCCGATTACCGTTCGATCAACTTCATATCCTTTATCTGAGTCTCTTGCTTGATCAGATATCTTATGGCCTACCAGATCCTCAATTCGGATGCCCAAAACTTCAAATGTACCGATTGTTACATCCTTTAAAACTCGATTCTTTTCTTGTGTATGAATCTCTATATGATTGTCGCACTGTTATTCCGATTACCATTCGATCAGCTTCATATCCTTTATCTGAGTCTGTTGCATGATCAGATATCTTATGGCTTTCCCGTTCCTCAATTCGGATGCCCGAAACTTCAAATGCACCGATAGTTACATCCTTTAAAACTAAAGTCTTTTCTTGTGTACGAATCTCTATATGATTGTCGCATCATGGGTCCAATTACCGTTCGATCACCTTCATATCCTTTATCTGAGTCTGTTGCATGATCAGATATCTTATGGCCTACCAGTTCCTCAATTCGGATGCCCAAAACTTCAAATGTACCGATTGTTACGTCCTTTAAAACTCGAGTCTTTTCTTTTGTACGAATCTCTATGTGATTGTGCCATCGTGAGTCTGATTGCCGTCCGATCAACTTAATATCCTTTATCTGAGTCTGTACGAATCTCTTGTGTACGAATCTCTATCTGATTGTCGCATTGTTAGTCCGTTTACCGTTCGATCAGCTTCATATCCTTTATCTGAGTCTGTTGCATGATCAGATATCTTATGGCTTTCCCGTTCCTTAATTCGGATGCCCGAAACTTCGAATGCACCGATAGTTACGTCCTTTAAAACTCGAGTCTTTTCTTGTGTACCAATCTCTATATGATTGTCGCATCGTGAGTCCGATTACCGTTCGATCAACTTCATATCCTTTATCTGAGTCTCTTGCTTGATCAGATATCTTATGGCCTACCAGATCCTCAATTCGGATGCCCAAAACTTCAAATGTACCGATTGTTACATCCTTTAAAACTCGATTCTTTTCTTGTGTATGAATCTTTATATGATTGTCGCACTGTTATTCCGATTACCATTCGATCAGCTTCATATCCTTTATCTGAGTCTGTTGCATGATCAGATATCTTATGGCTTTCCCGTTCCTCAATTCGGATGCCCGAAACTTCAAATGCACCGATAGTTACATCCTTTAAAACTAAAGTCTTTTCTTGTGTACGAATCTCTATATGATTGTCGCATCATGGGTCCAATTACCGTTCGATCACCTTCATATCCTTTATCTGAGTCTGTTGCATGATCAGATATCTTATGGCCTACCAGTTCCTCAATTCGGATGCCCAAAACTTCAAATGTACCGATTGTTACGTCCTTTAAAACTCGAGTCTTTTCTTTTGTACGAATCTCTATGTGATTGTGCCATCGTGAGTCTGATTGCCGTCCGATCAACTTAATATCCTTTATCTGAGTCTGTTGCATGATCAGATATCTTATGGCCTTCTCATTCCTAAATTCGGATGCCCGACACTTCAAATGCACCGATAGTTACGTCCTTTAAAACTCGAGTCTTTTGTTGTGTACGAATCTCTATGTGATTGTCGCATCGTGAGTCCGATTACCTTTCGATCAGCTTCATATCCTTTATCTGAGTCTGTTGCATGATCAGATATCTTATCGCTTTCCCGTTCTTCAATTCGGATGCCCGAAACTTCAAATGCACCGATAGTTACGTCCTTTAAAACTAAAGTCTTTTCTTGTGTACGAATCTCTATATGATTGTCGCATCATGGGTCCAATTACCGTTCGATCACCTTCATATCCTTTATCTGAGTCTGTTGCATGATCAGATATCTTATGGCCTTCCAGTTCCTCAATTCGGATGCCCAAAACTTCAAATGTACCGATTGTTACATCCTTTAAAACTCGATTCTTTTCTTGTGTATGAATCTCTATATGATTGTCGCACTGTTATTCCGATTACCATTCGATCAGCTTCATATCCTTTATCTGAGTCTGTTGCATGATCAGATATCTTATGGCTTTCCCGTTCCTCAATTCGGATGCCCGAAACTTCAAATGCACCGATAGTTACGTCCTTTAAAACTAAAGTCTTTTCTTGTGTACGAATCTCTATATGATTGTCGCATCATGGGTCCAATTACCGTTCGATCACCTTCATATCCTTTATCTGAGTCTGTTGCATGATCAGATATCTTATGGCCTTCCAGTTCCTCAATTCGGATGCCCAAAACTTCAAATGTACCGATTGTTACGTCCTTTAAAACTCGAGTCTTTTCTTGTGTACGAATCTCTATAAGATTGTCGCATCGTGAGTCTGATTACCGTTCGATCACCTTCATATCCCTTATCTGAGTTTGTTGCATGATCAGATATCTTATGGCCTTCCAATTCCTCAATTCGGATGCCCAAAACTTCAAATGTACCGATAGTTACGTCCTTTAAAACTCGTTTCTTTTCTTGTGTACGAATCTTTATATGATTGTCGCATTGTTAGTCCATTTACCGTTCGATCAGCTTCATATCCTTTATCTGAGTCTGTTGCATGATCAGATATCTTATGGCTTTCCCGTTTCTTAATTCGGATGCCCGAAACTTCAAATGCACCGATAGTTACGTCCTTTAAAACTCGAGTCTTTTCTTGTGTACGAATCTCTATATGATTGTCGCATCGTGAGTCTGATTACCGTTCGATCACCTTCATATCCCTTATCTGAGTTTGTTGCATGATCAGATATCTTATGGCCTTCCAGTTCCTCAATTCGGATGCCCAAAACTTCAAATGTACCGATAGTTACGTCCTTTAAAACTCGTTTCTTTTCTTGTGTACGAATCTCTATATGATTGTCGCATTGTTAGTCCGATTACCGTTCGATCAGCTTCATATCCTTTATCTGAGTCTGTTGCATGATCAGATATCTTATGGCTTTCCCGTTCCTCAATTCGGATGCCCGAAACTTCAAATGCAACGACAGTTACGTCCTTTAAAACTCGAGTCTTTTCTTGTGTACGAATCTCTATATGATTATCGCATCGTGAGTCCGATTACCGTTCGATCACCTTCATATCCTTTATCTGATTCTGTTGCATGATCAGATATCTTATGGCCTACCAGTTCCTCAATTCGGATGCCCAAAACTTCAAATGTACCGATTGTTACGTCCTTTAAAACTCGAGTCTTTTCTTTTATACGAATCTCTATGTGATTGTGCCATCGTGAGTCCGATTGCCGTCCGATCAACTTAATATCCTTTATCTGAGTCTGTTGCATGATCAGATATCTTATGGCCTTCTCATTCCTAAATTCGGATGTCCGACACTTCAAATGCACCGATAGTTACGTCCTTTAAAACTCGAGTCTTTTGTTGTGTACGAATCTCTATGTGATTGTCGCATCGTGAGTCCGATTACCTTTCGATCAGCTTCATATCCTTTATCTGAGTCTGTTGCATGATCAGATATCTTATGGCTTTCCCGTTCCTCAATTCGGATGCCCGAAACTTCAAATGCACCGATAGTTACGTCCTTTAAAACTCGAATCTTTTCTTGTGTACTAATCTCTTTATGATTGTCGCATCGTGAGTTCGATTACCGTTCGATCACCTTCGTATCCTTTATCTGAGTCTGTTGCATGATCAGATATCTTATGGCCTTCCAGTTCCTCAATTCGGATGCCCAAGACTTCAAATGTACCGATTGTTACGTCCTTTAAAACTCGAGTCTTTTCTTGTGTACAAATCTCTTCGTCATTGTCGCATTGTTAGTCCGATTACCGTTCGATCAGCTTTATATCCATTATCTGAGTCTGTTGCATGATCAGATATCTTATGGCCTTCCAGTTCCTCAATTCGGATGCCCAAAACTTCAAATGTACCGATTGTTATGTCCTTTAAAACTCGAGTCTTTTCTTGTGTACGAATCTCTATATGATTGTCGCATCGTGAGTCCGATTACCGTTCGATCAACTTCATATCATTTATCTGAGTCTGTTGCATGATCAGATATCTTATGGCGTTCCAGTTCCTCAATTCGGATGCCCAAAACTTCAAATGTACCGATTGTTACGTCCTTTAAAACTCGAGTCTTTTCTTGTGTACAAATCTCGACGTCCTTGTCGCATTGTTAGTCCGATTACTGTTCGATGAGCTTCATATCCTTTATCTGAGTCTGTGGCATGATCAGATATCTTATGGCTTTCCCGTTCCTCAATTCGGTTGCCCAAAACTTCAAATGCACCGATAGTTACGTCCTTTAAAACTCGAGTCTTTTCTTGTGTACAAATCTCTACGTCATTGTCGCATTGTTAGTCCGATTACCGTTCGATCAGCTTCATATCCTAAATCTGAGTCTGTTGCATGATCAGATATCTTATGGCTTTCCCGTTCCTCAATTCGGACGCCCGAAACTTAAAATGCACCGATAGTTACATCCTTTAAAACTCGAGTCTTTTCTTGTGTACGAATCTCTATATGATTGTCGCATCGTGAGTCCGATTACCATTCGATCAACTTCATATCCTTTATCTGAGTCTGTTGCATGATCAGATATCTTATGGCCTTCCAGTTCCTCAATTCGGATGCCCAAAACTTCAAATGTACCGATTGTGATGTCCTTTAAAACTCGAGTCTTTTCTTGTGTACGAATCTCTATATGATTGTCGCATCGTGAGTCCGATTACCGCTCGATCAACTTCATATCCTTTATCTGAGTCTGTTGCTTGATCAGATATCTTATGGCGTTCCAGTTCCTCAATTCGGATGCCCAAAACTTCAAATGTACCGATTGTTACGTCCTTTAAAACTCGAGTCTTTTCTTGTGTACAAATCTCTACGTCCTTGTCGCATTGTTAGTTCGATTACTGTTCGATGAGCTTCATATCCTTTATCCGAGTCTGTTGCATGATCAGATATCTTATGGCTTTCCCGTTCCTCAATTCGGATGCCCAAAACTTCAAAGGCACCGATAGTTACGTCCTTTAAAACTCGAGTCTTTTCTTGCTTACGAATCTCTATATGATTGTCGCATCGTGAGTCCGATTACCGTTCGATCACCTTCATATCCTTTATCTGAGTCTGTTGCATGATCAGATATCTTATGGCCTTCCAGTTCCTCAATTCGGATGCCCAAAACTTCAAATGTACCGATTGTTACGTCGTTTCAAACTCGAGTCTTTTCTTGTGTAAGAATCTCTATATGATTGTCGCATCGTGAGTCCGATTACCGTTCGATCACCTTCATATCCTTTATCTGAGTTTTTTGCATGATCAGATATCTTATGGCCTTCCAGTTCCTCAATTCGGATGCCCAAAACTTCAAATGTACCGATAGTTACGTCCTTTAAAACTCGATTCTTTTCTTGTGTACGAATCTCTATATGATTGTCGCAGTGTGAGTCCGATTACCGTTCGATCAGCTTCATATCCTTTATCTGAGTCTGTTGCATGATCAGATATCTTATGGCCTACCAGTTCCTCAATTCAGATGCCCAAAACTTCAAATGTACCGATTGTTACGTCTTTTAAAACTCGAGTCTTTTCTTTTGTACGAATCTCTATGTTATTGTCCCATCGTGAGTCTGATTGCCGTTCGATCAACTTAATATCCTTTATCTGAGTCTGTTGCATGATCAGATATCTTATGGCTTTCCCGTTCCTCAATTCGGATGCCCGAAACTTCAAATGCACTGATAGTTACGTCCTTTAAAACTCGAGTCTTTTCTTGTGTACGAATCTCTATATGATTGTCGCATCGTGAGTCCGATTACCGTTCGATCACCTTTATATCCTTTATCTGAGTCTGTTGCATGATCAGATATCTTATGGCCTTCCAGTTCCTCAATTCGGATGCCCAAGACTTCAAATGTACCGATTGTTACGTCCTTTAAAACTCGAGTCTTTTCTTGTGTACAAATCTCTACGTCATTGTCGCATTGTTAGTCCGATTACCGTTCGATCAGCTTCATATCCATTATCTGAGTCTGTTGCATGATCAGATATCTTATGGCCTTCCAGTTCCTCAATTCGGATGCCCAAAACTTCAAATGTACCGATTGTTATGTCCTTTAAAACTCGAGTCTTTTCTTGTGTACGAATCTCTATATGATTGTCGCATCGTGAGTCCGATTACCGTTCGATCAACTTCATATCATTTATCTGAGTCTGTTGCATGATCAGATATCTTATGGCGTTCCAGTTCCTCAATTCGGATGCCCAAAACTTCAAATGTACCGATTGTTACGTCCTTTAAAACTCGAGTCTTTTCTTGTGTACAAATCTCGACGTCCTTGTCGCATTGTTAGTCCGATTACTGTTCGATGAGCTTCATATCCTTTATCTGAGTCTGTGGCATGATCAGATATCTTATGGCTTTCCCGTTCCTCAATTCGGTTGCCCAAAACTTCAAATGCACCGATAGTTACGTCCTTTAAAACTCGAGTCTTTTCTTGCTTACGAATCTCTATATGATTGTCGCATCGTGAGTCCGATTACCGTTCGATCACCTTCATATCCTTTATCTGAGTCTGTTGCATGATCAGATATCTTATGGCCTTCCAGTTCCTCAATTCGGATGCCCAAAACATCAAATGTACCGATTGTTACGTCCTTTAAAACTCGAGTCTTTTCTTGTGTACAAATATCTACGTCATTGTCACATTGTTAGTCCGATTACCGTTCGATCAGCTTCATATCCTAAATCTGAGTCTGTTGCATGATCAGATATCTTATGGCTTTCCCGTTCCTCAATTCGGACGCCCGAAACTTAAAATGCACCGATAGTTACATCCTTTAAAACTCGAGTCTTTTCTTGTGTACGAATCTCTATATGATTGTCGCATCGTGAGTCCGATTACCATTCGATCAACTTCATATCCTTTATCTGAGTCTGTTGCATGATCAGATATCTTATGGCCTTCCAGTTCCTCAATTCGGATGCCCAAAACTTCAAATGTACCGATTGTTATGTCCTTTAAAACTCGAGTCTTTTCTTGTGTACGAATCTCTATATGATTGTCGCATCGTGAGTCCGATTACCATTCGATCAACTTCATATCCTTTATCTGAGTCTGTTGCATGATCAGATATCTTATGGCCTTCCAGTTCCTCAATTCGGATGCCCAAAACTTCAAATGTACCGATTGTTATGTCCTTTAAAACTCGAGTCTTTTCTTGTGTACGAATCTCTATATGATTGTCGCATCGTGAGTCCTATTACCGTTCGATCACCTTCATATCCTTTATCTGATTCTGTTGCATGATCAGATATCTTATGGCCTACCAGTTCCTCAATTCGGATGCCCAAAACTTCAAATGTACCGATTGTTACGTCTTTTAAAACTCGAGTCTTTTCTTTTGTACGAATCTCTATGTGATTGTCCCATCGTGAGTCCGATTGCCTATCGATCAACTTAATATCCTTTATCTGAGTCTGTTGCATGATCAGATATCTTATGGCTTTCCCGTTCCTCAATTCGGATTCCCGAAACTTCAAATGCACTGATAGTTACGTCCTTTAAAACTCGAGTCTTTTCTTGTGTACGAATCTGTATATGATTGTCGCATCGTGAGTCCGATTACCGTTCGATCACCTTTATATCCTTTATCTGAGCCTGTTGCATGATCAGATATCTTATGGCCTACCAGTTCCTCAATTCGGATGCCCAAAACTTCAAATGTACCGGTAGTTACGTCCTTTAAAACTCGATTCTTTTCTTGTGTACGAATCTCTATATGATTGTCGCAGTGTGAGTCCGATTACCGTTCGATCAGCTTCATATCCTTTATCTGAGTTTGTTGCATGATCAAATATCTTATGGCCTACCAGTTCCTCAATTCGGATGCCCAAAACTTCAAATGTACCGATTGTTACGTCTTTTAAAACTCGAGTCTTTTCTTTTGTACGAATCTCTATGTTATTGTCCCATCGTGAGTCTGATTGCCGTTCGATCAGCTTCTTATCCTTTATCTGAGTCTGTTGCATGATCAGATATCTTATGGCTTTCCCGTTACTCAATTTGGATGCCCGAAACTTCAAATGCATCGATAGTTACGTCCTTTAAAACTCGAGTCTTTTCTTGTGTACGAATCTCTATATGATTGTCACATCGTGAATCCGATTACCGTTCGATCACCTTCATATCCTTTATCTGAGTCTGTTGCATGATCAGATATCTTATGGCCTTCCAGTTCCTCAATTCGGATGCCCAAAACTTCAAATGTACCGATTGTTATGTCCTTTAAAACTCCAGTCTTTTCTTGTGTACGAATCTCTATATGATTGTCGCATCGTGAGTCCGATTACCGTTCGATCAACTTCATATCCTTTATCTGAGTCTGTTGCATGATCAGATATCATATGGAATTCCAGTTCCTCAATTCGGATGCCCAAAACTTCAAATGTACCGATTGTTACGTCCTTTAAAACTCGAGTCTTTTCTTTTGTACAAATCTCTACGTCATTGTCGCATTGTTAGTCCGATTACTGTTTGATCAGCTTCATATCCTTTATCTCAGTCTATTACATGATCAGATATCTTATGGCTTTCCCGTTCCTCAATTCGGATGCCCAAAACTTCAAATGCACCGATAGTTACGTCCCTTAAAACTCGAGTCTTTTCTTGCTTACGAATCTCTATATGATTGTCGCATCGTGAGTTTGATTACTGTTCGATCACCTTCATATCCTTTATCTGAGTTTGTTGCATGATCAGATATCTTATTGCCTTCCAGTTCCTCAATTCGGATGCCCAAAACTTCAAATGTACCGGTAGTTACGTCCTTTAAAACTCGATTCTTTTCTTGTGTACGAATCTCTATATGATTGTCGCAGTGTGAGTCCGATTACCGTTCGATCAGCTTCATATCCTTTATCTGAGTCTGTTGCATGATCAGATATCTTATGGCCTACCAGTTCCTCAATTCGGATGCCCAAAACTTCAAATGTACCGATTGTTACGTCTTTTAAAACTCGAGTCTTTTCTTTTGTACGAATCTCTATGTTATTGTCCCATCGTGAGTCTCATTGCCGTTCGATCAACTTAATATCATTTATCTGAGTCTGTTGCATGATCAGATATCTTATGGCTTTCCCGTTCCTCCATTCGGATGCCCGAAACTTCAAATGCACCGATAGTTACGTCCTTTAAAACTCGAGTCTTTTCTTGTGTACGAATCTGTATATGATTGTCACATCGTGAGTCCTATTACTGTTCGATCACCTTCATATCCTTTATCTGATTCTGTTGCATGATCAGATATCTTATGGCCTACCAGTTCCTCAATTCGGATGCCCAAAACTTCAAATGTACCGATTGTTACGTCTTTTAAAACTCGAGTCTTTTCTTTTGTACGAATCTCTATGTGATTGTCCCATCGTGAGTCCGATTGCCAATCGATCAACTTAATATCCTTTATCTGAGTCTGTTGCATGATCAGATATCTTATGGCTTTCCCGTTCCTCAATTCGGATGCCCGAAACTTCAAATGCACTGATAGTTACGTCCTTTAAAACTCGAGTCTTTTCTTGTGTACGAATCTCTATATGATTGTCGCATCGTGAGTCCGATTACCGTTCGATCACCTTTATATCCTTTATCTGAGTCTGTTGCATGATCAGATATCTTATGGCCTACCAGTTCCTCAATTCGGATGCCCAAAACTTCAAATGTACCGGTAGTTACGTCCTTTAAAACTCGATTCTTTTCTTGTGTACGAATCTCTATATGATTGTCGCAGTGTGAGTCCGATTACCGTTCGATCAGCTTCATATCCTTTATCTGAGTCTGTTGCATGATCAAATATCTTATGGCCTACCAGTTCCTCAATTCGGATGCCCAAAACTTCAAATGTACCGGTAGTTACGTCCTTTAAAACTCGATTCTTTTCTTGTGTACGAATCTCTATATGATTGTCGCAGTGTGAGTCCGATTACCGTTCGATCAGCTTCATATCCTTTATCTGAGTTTGTTGCATGATCAAATATCTTATGGCCTACCAGTTCCTCAATTCGGATGCCCAAAACTTCAAATGTACCGATTGTTACGTCTTTTAAAACTCGAGTCTTTTCTTTTGTACGAATCTCTATGTTATTGTCCCATCGTGAGTCTGATTGCCGTTCGATCAGCTTCTTATCCTTTATCTGAGTCTGTTGCATGATCAGATATCTTATGGCTTTCCCGTTACTCAATTTGGATGCCCGAAACTTCAAATGCATCGATAGTTACGTCCTTTAAAACTCGAGTCTTTTCTTGTGTACGAATCTATATATGATTGTCACATCGTGAATCCGATTACCGTTCGATCACCTTCATATCCTTTATCTGAGTCTGTTGCATGATCAGATATCTTATGGCCTTCCAGTTCCTCAATTCGGATGCCTAAAACTTCAAATGTACCGATTGTTATGTCCTTTAAAACTCCAGTCTTTTCTTGTGTACGAATCTCTATATGATTGTCGCATCGTGAGTCCGATTACCGTTCGATCAACTTCATATCCTTTATCTGAGTCTGTTGCATGATCAGATATCATATGGAATTCCAGTTCCTCAATTCGGATGCCCAAAACTTCAAATGTACCGATTGTTACGTCCTTTAAAACTCGAGTCTTTTCTTTTGTACAAATCTCTACGTCATTGTCGCATTGTTAGTCCGATTACTGTTCGATCAGCTTCATATCCTTTATCTCAGTCTATTACATGATCAGATATCTTATGGCTTTCCCGTTCCTCAATTCGGATGCCCAAAACTTCAAATGCACCGATAGTTACGTCCTTTAAAACTCGAGTCTGTTCTTGCTTACGAATCTCTATATGATTGTCGCATCGTGAGTCCGATTACCGTTCGATCACATTCGTATCCTTTATCTGAGTCTGTTGCATGATCAGATATCTTATGGCCTCCCAGTTCCTCAATTCGGATGCCCAAAACTTCAAGTGTAACGATTATTACGTCCTTTAAAATTCGAGTCTTTTCTTGTGTACGAATCTCTATATGATTGTCGCATCGTGAGTTCGATTACTGTTCGATCACCTTCATATCCTTTATCTGAGTTTGTTGCATGATCAGATATCTTATTGCCTTCCAGTTCCTCAATTCGGATGCCCAAAACTTCAAATGTACCGGTAGTTACGTCCTTTAAAACTCGATTCTTTTCTTGTGTACGAATCTCTATATGATTGTCGCAGTGTGAGTCCGATTACCGTTCGATCAGCTTCATATCCTTTATCTGAGTCTGTTGCATGATCAGATATCTTATGGCCTACCAGTTCCTCAATTCGGATGCCCAAAACTTCAAATGTACCGATTGTTACGTCTTTTAAAACTCGAGTCTTTTCTTTTGTACGAATCTCTATGTTATTGTCCCATCGTGAGTCTCATTGCCGTTCGATCAACTTAATATCATTTATCTGAGTCTGTTGCATGATCAGATATCTTATGGCTTTCCCGTTCCTCCATTCGGATGCCCGAAACTTCAAATGCACCGATAGTTACGTCCTTTAAAACTCGAGTCTTTTCTTGTGTACGAATCTGTATATGATTGTCACATCGTGAGTCCTATTACCGTTCGATCACCTTCATATCCTTTATCTGATTCTGTTGCATGATCAGATATCTTATGGCCTACCAGTTCCTCAATTCGGATGCCCAAAACTTCAAATGTACCGATTGTTACGTCTTTTAAAACTCGAGTCTTTTCTTTTGTACGAATCTCTATGTGATTGTCCCATCGTGAGTCCGATTGCCAATCGATCAACTTAATATCCTTTATCTGAGTCTGTTGCATGATCAGATATCTTATGGCTTTCCCGTTCCTCAATTCGGATGCCCGAAACTTCAAATGCACTGATAGTTACGTCCTTTAAAACTCGAGTCTTTTCTTGTGTACGAATCTCTATATGATTGTCGCATCGTGAGTCCGATTACCGTTCGATCACCTTTATATCCTTTATCTGAGTCTGTTGCATGATCAGATATCTTATGGCCTACCAGTTCCTCAATTCGGATGCCCAAAACTTCAAATGTACCGGTAGTTACGTCCTTTAAAACTCGATTCTTTTCTTGTGTACGAATCTCTATATGATTGTCGCAGTGTGAGTCCGATTACCGTTCGATCAGCTTCATATCCTTTATCTGAGTCTGTTGCATGATCAAATATCTTATGGCCTACCAGTTCCTCAATTCGGATGCCCAAAACTTCAAATGTACCGGTAGTTACGTCCTTTAAAACTCGATTCTTTTCTTGTGTACGAATCTCTATATGATTGTCGCAGTGTGAGTCCGATTACCGTTCGATCAGCTTCATATCCTTTATCTGAGTTTGTTGCATGATCAAATATCTTATGGCCTACCAGTTCCTCAATTCGGATGCCCAAAACTTCAAATGTACCGATTGTTACGTCTTTTAAAACTCGAGTCTTTTCTTTTGTACGAATCTCTATGTTATTGTCCCATCGTGAGTCTGATTGCCGTTCGATCAGCTTCTTATCCTTTATCTGAGTCTGTTGCATGATCAGATATCTTATGGCTTTCCCGTTACTCAATTTGGATGCCCGAAACTTCAAATGCATCGATAGTTACGTCCTTTAAAACTCGAGTCTTTTCTTGTGTACGAATCTATATATGATTGTCACATCGTTAATCCGATTACCGTTCGATCACCTTCATATCCTTTATCTGAGTCTGTTGCATGATCAGATATCTTATGGCCTTCCAGTTCCTCAATTCGGATGCCTAAAACTTCAAATGTACCGATTGTTATGTCCTTTAAAACTCCAGTCTTTTCTTGTGTACGAATCTCTATATGATTGTCGCATCGTGAGTCCGATTACCGTTCGATCAACTTCATATCCTTTATCTGAGTCTGTTGCATGATCAGATATCATATGGAATTCCAGTTCCTCAATTCGGATGCCCAAAACTTCAAATGTACCGATTGTTACGTCCTTTAAAACTCGAGTCTTTTCTTTTGTACAAATCTCTACGTCATTGTCGCATTGTTAGTCCGATTACTGTTCGATCAGCTTCATATCCTTTATCTCAGTCTATTACATGATCAGATATCTTATGGCTTTCCCGTTCCTCAATTCGGATGCCCAAAACTTCAAATGCACCGATAGTTACGTCCTTTAAAACTCGAGTCTGTTCTTGCTTACGAATCTCTATATGATTGTCGCATCGTGAGTCCGATTACCGTTCGATCACATTCGTATCCTTTATCTGAGTCTGTTGCATGATCAGATATCTTATGGCCTCCCAGTTCCTCAATTCGGATGCCCAAAACTTCAAGTGTAACGATTATTACGTCCTTTAAAATTCGAGTCTTTTCTTGTGTACGAATCTCTATATGATTGTCGCATCGTGAGTTCGATTACTATTCGATCACCTTCATATCCTTTATCTGAGTTTGTTGCATGATCAGATATCTTATTGCCTTCCAGTTCCTCAATTCGGATGCCCAAAACTTCAAATGTACCGGTAGTTACGTCCTTTAAAACTCGATTCTTTTCTTGTGTACGAATCTCTATATGATTGTCGCAGTGTGAGTCCGATTACCGTTCGATCAGCTTCATATCCTTTATCTGAGTCTGTTGCATGATCAGATATCTTATGGCCTACCAGTTCCTCAATTCGGATGCCCAAAACTTCAAATGTACCGATTGTTACGTCTTTTAAAACTCGAGTTTTTTCTTTTGTACGAATCTCTATGTTATTGTCCCATCGTGAGTCTCATTGCCGTTCGATCAACTTAATATCATTTATCTGAGTCTGTTGCATGATCAGATATCTTATGGCTTTCCCGTTCCTCCATTCGGATGCCCGAAACTTCAAATGCACCGATAGTTACGTCCTTTAAAACTCGAGTCTTTTCTTGTGTACGAATCTGTATATGATTGTCACATCGTGAGTCCTATTACCGTTCGATCACCTTCATATCCTTTATCTGAGTCTGTTGCATGATCAGATATCTTATGGCCTACCAGTTCCTCAATTCGGATGCCCAAAACTTCAAATGTACCGATTGTTACGTCTTTTAAAACTCGAGTCTTTTCTTTTGTACGAATCTCTATGTGATTGTCCCATCGTGAGTCCGATTGCCAATCGATCAACTTAATATCCTTTATCTGAGTCTGTTGCATGATCAGATATCTTATGGCTTTCCCGTTCCTCAATTCGGATGCCCGAAACTTCAAATGCACTGATAGTTACTTCCTTTAAAACTCGAGTCTTTTCTTGAGTACGAATCTCTATATGATTGTCGCATCGTGAGTCCGATTACCGTTCGATCACCTTTATATCCTTTATCTGAGTCTGTTGCATGATCAGATATCTTATGGGCTACCAGTTCCTCAATTCGGATGCCCAAAACTTCAAATGTACCGGTAGTTACGTCCTTTAAAACTCGATTCATTTCTTGTGTACGAATCTCTATATGATTGTCGCAGTGTGAGTCCGATTACCGTTCGATCAGCTTCATATCCTTTATCTGAGTCTGTTGCATGATCAAATATCTTATGGCCTACCAGTTCCTCAATTCGGATGCCCAAAACTTCAAATGTACCGGTAGTTACGTCCTTTAAAACTCGATTCTTTTCTTGTGTACGAATCTCTATATGATTGTCGCAGTGTGAGTCCGATTACCGTTCGATCAGCTTCATATCCTTTATCTGAGTCTGTTGCATGATCCGATATCTTATGGCCTACCAGTTCCTCAATTCGGATGCCCAAAACTTCAAATGCACCGATAGTTACGTCCTTTAAAACTCGAGTCTTTTCTTGTGTACGAATCTGTATATGATTGTCACATCGTGAGTCCTATTACTGTTCGATCACCTTCATATCCTTTATCTGATTCTGTTGCATGATCAGATATCTTATGGCCTACCAGTTCCTCAATTCGGATGCCCAAAACTTCAAATGTACCGGTAGTTACGTCTTTTAAAACTCGATTCTTTTCTTGTGTACGAATCTCTATATGATTGTCGCAGTGTGAGTCCGATTACCGTTCGATCAGCTTCATATCCTTTATCTGAGTCTGTTGCATGATCAGATATCTTATGGCCTACCAGTTCCTCAATTCGGATGCCCAAAACTTCAAATGTACCGATTGTTACGTCTTTTAAAGCTCGAGTCTTTTCTTTTGTACGAATCTCTATGTGATTGTCCCATCGTGAGTCCGATTGCCAATCGATCAACTTAATATCCTTTATCTGAGTCTGTTGCATGATCAGATATCTTATGGCTTTCCCGTTCCTCAATTCGGATGCCCGAAACTTCAAATGCACTGATAGTTACGTCCTTTAAAACTCGAGTCTTTTCTTGTGTACAAATCTCTATATGATTGTCGCATCGTGAGTCCGATTACCGTTCGATCACCTTTATATCCTTTATCTGAGTCTGTTGCATGATCAGATATCTTATGGCCTACCAGTTCCTCAATTCGGATGCCCAAAACTTTAAATGTACCGATTGTTACGTCCTTTAAAACTCGAGTCTTTTCTTTTGTACGAATCTCTATGTGATTTTCCCATCGTGAGTCCGATTACCGTTCGATCAACTTCATATCCTTTATCTGAGTCTGTTTCATGATGAGATATCTTATGGCGTTCCAGTTCCTCAATTCGGATGCCCAAAACTTCAAATGCACTGATTGTTACGTCCTTTAAAACTCGAGTCTTTTCTTGTGTACGAATCTCTATATGATTGTCGCATCGTGAGTCCGATTACCGTTCGATCACCTTTATTTCCTTTATCTGAGTCTGTTGCATGATCAGATATCTTATGGCCTACCAGTTCCTCAATTCGGATGCCCAAAACTTCAAATGTACCGATTGTTACGTCCTTTAAAACTGGAGTCTTTTCTTGTGTACAAATCTCTACGTCATTGTCACATTGTTAGTCTGATTACTGTTCGATCAGCTTCTTATCCTTTATCTGAGTCTGTTGCATGATCAGATATCTTATGGCTTTCCCGTTACTCAATTCGGATGCCCGAAACTTCAAATGCATCGATAGTTACGTCCTTTAAAACTCGAGTCTTTTCTTGTGTACGAATCTCTATATGATTGTCACATCGTGAGTCCGGTTACCGTTCGATCAACTTCATATCCTTTATCTGAGTCTGTTGCATTATCAGATATCTTATGGCCTTCCAGTTCCTCAATTCGGATGCCCAAAACTTCAAATGTACCGATTGTTATGTCCTTTAAAACTCGAGTCTTTTCTTGTGCACGAATCTCTATATGATTGTCGCATCGTGAGTCCGATTACCGTTCGATCAACTTCATATCCTTTATCTGAGTCTGTTTCATGATCAGATATCTTATGGCGTTCCAGTTCCTCAATTCGGATGGACAAAACTTCAAATGTACCGATTGTTACGTACTTTAAAATTCGAGTCTTTTCTTGTGTACAAATCTCTACGTCATTGTCGCATTGTTAGTCCGATTACTGTTCGATCAGCTTCATATCTTTTATCTGAGTCTGTTACATGATCAGATATCTTACGGCTTTCCCGTTCCTCAATTCGGATGCCTAAAACTTCAAATGCACCGATAGTTACGTCCTTTAAAACTCGAGTCTTTTCTTGCTTACGAATCTCTATATGATTGTCGCATCGTGAGTCCGATTACCATTCGATCACCTTCATATCCTTTATCTGATTCTGTTGCATGATCAGAATTCTTATGGCTTTCCCGTTCCTCAATTCGGATGCCCAAAACTTCAAATGTACCGATTGTTACATCCTTTAAAACTCGCGTCTTTTCTTGTGTACAAATCTCTACGTCATTGTCGCATTGTTAGTCCGATTACCGATCGATCAGCTACATATCCTTTATCTGAGTATGTTGCATGATCAGATATCTTATGGCTTTCCCGTTCCTCAATTCGGATGCCCGAAACTTCAAATGCACCGATAGTTACGTTCTTTAAAACTCGAGTCTTTTCTTGTGTACAAATCTCTATGTCATTGTCGCATTGTTAGTCCAATTACCGTTCGATCAGCTTCATATCCTTTATCTGAGTCTGTTGCATGATCAGATATCTTATGGCTTTCCCGTTCCTCAATTCGGATGCCCGAAACTTCAAATGCACCGATAGTTACATCCTTTAAAACTCGAGTCTTTTCTTATGTACGAATCTCTATATGATTGTCGCATTGTGAGTCTGATTACCATCCGGTCACCTTCATATCCTCTATCTGAGTCTGTTGCATGATCAGATATCTTATGGCCTTCCAGTTCCTCAATTCGGATACCCAAAACTTCAAATGTACCGATTGTTACGTCCTTTAAAATTCGAGTCTTTTCTTGTGTACAAATCTCTACGTCATTGTCGCATTGTTAGTCTGATTACCGTTCGATTAGCTTCATACCCTTTATCTGAGTCTGTTGCATGATCAGATATCTTATGGCTTTCCCGTTCCTCAATTCGGATGCCCGAAACTTCAAATGCACCGATAGTTACGTCCTTTAAAACTCGAGTCTTTTCTTATGTACGAATCTATATATGATTGTCGCATCGTGAGTCCGATTACCGTTCGATCACCTTCATATCCTCTATCTGAGTCTGTTGCATGATCATTTATCTTATGGCCTTCCAGTTCCTCAATTCGGATGCCCAAAACTTCAAATGTACCGATTGTTACGTCCTTTAAAACTCGAGTCTTTTCTTGTGTACGAATCTCTATATGATTGTCGCATTGTGAGTCCGATTACCGTTCGATCACCATCTGAGTCTCTTGCATGATTAGATATCTTATGGCCTTCGAGTTCCTCAATTCGGATGCCCAAAACTTCAAATGTACCGATTGTTACGTCCTTTAAAACTCGAGTCTTTTCTTGTGTACAAATCTCTACGTCATTGTCGCATTGTTATTCCGATTACCATTCGATCAGCTTCATATCCTTTATCTGAGTCTGTTGCATGATCAGATATCTTATGGTTTTCCCGTTCCTCAATTCGGATGCCCGAAACTTCAAATGCACCGATAGTTACGTTCTTTAAAACTCGAGTCTTTTCTTGTGTACAAATCTCTATGTCATTGTCGCATTGTTAGTCCAATTACCGTTCGATCAGCTTCATATCCTTTATCTGAGTCTGTTGCATGATCAGATATCTTATGGCTTTCCCGTTCCTCAATTCAGATGCCCGAAACTTCAAATACACCGATAGTTAAGTCCTTTAAAACTCGAGTCTTTTCTTATGTACGAATCTCTATATGATTGTCGCATCGTGAGTCCGATTACCGTTCGATCACCTTCATATTCTCTATCTGAGTCTGTTGCATGGTCATTTATCTTATGGCCTTCCAATTCCTCAATTAGGATGCCCAAAACTTCAAATGTACCGATTGTTACGTCCTTTAAAACTCGAGTTTTTCTTGTGTACGAATCTCTATATGATTGTCGCATCGTGAGTCCGATTACCGTTCGATCACCATCTGAGTCTGTTGCATGATTAGATATCTTATGGCCTTCGAGTTCCTCAATTCGGATGCCCAAAACTTCAAATGTACCGATTGTTACGTCCTTTAAAACTCGAGTCTTTTCTTGTGTACAAATCTCTACGTCATTGTCGCATTGTTAGTCCGATTACCGATCGATCAGCTTCATATCCTTTATCTGAGTCTGTTGAATGATCAGATATCTTATGGCTTTCCTGTTCCTCAATTCGGATGCCCGAAACTTCAAATGCACCGATAGTTACGTTCTTTAAAACTCGAGTCTTTTCTTGTGTACAAATCTCTATGTCATTGTCGCATTGTTAGTCCGATTACCATTCGATCAACTTCATACCCTTTATCTGTGTCTGTTGCATGATCAGATATCTTATGGCTTTCCCGTTCCTCAATTCGGATGCCCGAAACTTCAAATGCACCGATAGTTACGTCCTTTAAAACTCGAGTCTTTTCTTATGTACGAATCTCTATATGATTGTCGCATCGTGAGTCCGATTACCGTTCGATCACCTTCATATCCTTTATCTGAGTCTGTTGAATGATCAGATATCTTATGGCTTTCCTGTTCCTCAATTCGGATGCCCGAAACTTCAAATGCACCGATAGTTACGTTCTTTAAAACTCGAGTCTTTTCTTGTGTACAAATCTCTATGTCATTGTCGCATTGTTAGTCCGATTACCATTCGATCAGCTTCATACCCTTTATCTGTGTCTGTTGCATGATCAGATATCTTATGGCTTTCCCGTTCCTCAATTCGGATGCCCGAAACTTCAAATGTACCGATTGTTACGTCCTTTAAAACTCGAGTCTTTTCTTATGTACGAATCTCTATATGATTGTCGCATTGTGAGTCTGATTACCATCCGGTCACCTTCATATCCTCTATCTGAGTCTGTTGCATGATCAGATATCTTATGGCCTTCCAGTTCCTCAATTCGGATACCCAAAACTTCAAATGTACCGATTGTTACGTCCTTTAAAACTCGAGTCTTTTCTTGTGTACAAATCTCTACGTCATTGTCGCATTGTTAGTCTGATTACAGTTCGATTAGCTTCATACCCTTTATCTGAGTCTGTTGCATGATCAGATATCTTATGGCTTTCCCGTTCCTCAATTCGGATGCCCGAAACTTCAAATGCACCGATAGTTACGTCCTTTAAAACTCGAGTCTTTTCTTATGTACGAATCTATATATGATTGTCGCATCGTGAGTCCGATTACCGTTCGATCACCTTAATATCCTCTATCTGAGTCTGTTGCATGATCATTTATCTTATGGCCTTCCAGTTCCTCAATTCGGATGCCCAAAACTTCAAATGTACCGATTGTTACGTCCTTTAAAACTCGAGTCTTTTCTTGTGTACGAATCTCTATATGATTGTCGCATTGTGAGTCCGATTACCGTTCGATCACCATCTGAGTCTCTTGCATGATTAGATATCTTATGGCCTTCGAGTTCCTCAATTCGGATGCCCAAAACTTCAAATGTACCGATTGTTACGTCCTTTAAAACTCGAGTCTTTTCTTGTGTACAAATCTCTACGTCATTGTCGCATTGTTAGTCCGATTACCGTTCGATCAGCTTCATATCCTTTATCTGAGTCTGTTGCATGATCAGATATCTTATGGCCTTCCAGTTCCTCAATTCGGATACCCAAAACTTCAAATGTACCGATTGTTACGTCCTTTAAAACTCGAGTCTTTTCTTGTGTACAAATCTCTACGTCATTGTCGCATTGTTAGTCTGATTACCGTTCGATTAGCTTCATACCCTTTATCTGAGTCTGTTGCATGATCAGATATCTTATGGCTTTCCCGTTCCTCAATTCGGATGCCCGAAACTTCAAATGCACCGATAGTTACGTCCTTTAAAACTCGAGTCTTTTCTTATGTACGAATCTATATATGATTGTCGCATCGTGAGTCCGATTACCGTTCGATCACCTTCATATCCTCTATCTGAGTCTGTTGCATGATCATTTATCTTATGGCCTTCCAGTTCCTCAATTCGGATGCCCAAAACTTCAAATGTACCGATTGTTACGTCCTTTAAAACTCGAGTCTTTTCTTGTGTACGAATCTCTATATGATTGTCGCATTGTGAGTCCGATTACCGTTCGATCACCATCTGAGTCTCTTGCATGATTAGATATCTTATGGCCTTCGAGTTCCTCAATTCGGATGCCCAAAACTTCAAATGTACCGATTGTTACGTCCTTTAAAACTCGAGTCTTTTCTTGTGTACAAATCTCTACGTCATTGTCGCATTGTTAGTCCGATTACCGTTCGATCAGCTTCATATCCTTTATCTGAGTCTGTTGCATGATCAGATATCTTATGGTTTTCCCGTTCATCAATTCGGATGCCCGAAACTTCAAATGCACCGATAGTTACGTTCTTTAAAACTCGAGTCTTTTCTTGTGTACAAATCTCTATGTCATTGTCGCATTGTTAGTCCAATTACCGTTCGATCAGCTTCATATCCTTTATCTGAGTCTGTTGCATGATCAGATATCTTATGGCTTTCCCGTTCCTCAATTCAGATGCCCGAAACTTCAAATACACCGATAGTTAAGTTTTTTAAAACTCGAGTCTTTTCTTATGTACGAATCTTTATATGATTGTCGCATCGTGAGTCCGATTACCGTTCGATCACCTTCATATTCTCTATCTGAGTCTGTTGCATGGTCATTTATCTTATGGCCTTCCAATTCCTCAATTAGGATGCCCAAAACTTCAAATGTACCGATTGTTACGTCCTTTAAAACTCGAGTCTTTTCTTGTGTACGAATCTCTATATGATTGTCGCATCGTGAGTCCGATTACCGTTCGATCACCATCTGAGTCTGTTGCATGATTAGATATCTTATGGCCTTCGAGTTCCTCAATTCGGATGCCCAAAATTTCAAATGTACCGATTGTTACGTCCTTTAAAACTCGAGTCTTTTCTTGTGTACAAATCTCTACGTCATTGTCGCATTGTTAGTCCGATTACCGATCGATCAGCTTCATATCCTTTATCTGAGTCTGTTGAATGATCAGATATCTTATGGCTTTCCCGTTCCTCAATTCGGATGCCCGAAACTTCAAATGCACCGATAGTTACGTTCTTTAAAACTCGAGTCTTTTCTTGTGTACAAATCTCTATGTCATTGTCGCATTGTTAGTCCAATTACCGTTCGATCAGCTTCATATCCTTTATCTGAGTCTGTTGCATGATCAGATATCTTATGGCTTTCCCGTTCCTCAATTCGGATGCCCGAAACTTCAAATGCACCGATAGTTACGTCCTTTAAAACTCGAGTCTTTTCTTATGTACGAATCTCTATATGATTGTCGCATTGTGAGTCTGATTACCGTCCGGTCACCTTCATATCCTCTATCTGAGTCTGTTGCATGATCAGATATCTTATGGCCTTCCAGTTCCTCAATTCGGATACCCAAAACTTCAAATGTACCGATTGTTACGTCCTTTAAAACTCGAGTCTTTTCTTGTGTACAAATCTCTACGTCATTGTCGCATTGTTAGTCTGATTACCGTTCGATTAGCTTCATACCCTTTATCTGAGTCTGTTGCATGATCAGATATCTTATGGCTTTCCCGTTCCTCAATTCGGATGCCCGAAACTTCAAATGCACCGATAGTTACGTCCTTTAAAACTCGAGTCTTTTCTTATGTACGAATCTATATATGATTGTCGCATCGTGAGTCCGATTACCGTTCGATCACCTTCATATCCTCTATCTGAGTCTGTTGCATGATCATTTATCTTATGGCCTTCCAGTTCCTCAATTCGGATGCCCAAAACTTCAAATGTACCGATTGTTACGTCCTTTAAAACTCGAGTCTTTTCTTGTGTACGAATCTCTATATGATTGTCGCATTGTGAGTCCGATTACCGTTCGATCACCATCTGAGTCTCTTGCATGATTAGATATCTTATGGCCTTCGAGTTCCTCAATTCGGATGCCCAAAACTTCAAATGTACCGATTGTTACGTCCTTTAAAACTCGAGTCTTTTCTTGTGTACAAATCTCTACGTCATTGTCGCATTGTTAGTCCGATTACCGTTCGATCAGCTTCATATCCTTTATCTGAGTCTGTTGCATGATCAGATATCTTATGGTTTTCCCGTTCATCAATTCGGATGCCCGAAACTTCAAATGCACCGATAGTTACGTTCTTTAAAACTCGAGTCTTTTCTTGTGTACAAATCTCTATGTCATTGTCGCATTGTTAGTCCAATTACCGTTCGATCAGCTTCATATCCTTTATCTGAGTCTGTTGCATGATCAGATATCTTATGGCTTTCCCGTTCCTCAATTCAGATGCCCGAAACTTCAAATACACCGATAGTTAAGTTTTTTAAAACTCGAGTCTTTTCTTATGTACGAATCTTTATATGATTGTCGCATCGTGAGTCCGATTACCGTTCGATCACCTTCATATTCTCTATCTGAGTCTGTTGCATGGTCATTTATCTTATGGCCTTCCAATTCCTCAATTAGGATGCCCAAAACTTCAAATGTACCGATTGTTACGTCCTTTAAAACTCGAGTCTTTTCTTGTGTACGAATCTCTATATGATTGTCGCATCGTGAGTCCGATTACCGTTCGATCACCATCTGAGTCTGTTGCATGATTAGATATCTTATGGCCTTCGAGTTCCTCAATTCGGATGCCCAAAATTTCAAATGTACCGATTGTTACGTCCTTTAAAACTCGAGTCTTTTCTTGTGTACAAATCTCTACGTCATTGTCGCATTGTTAGTCCGATTACCGATCGATCAGCTTCATATCCTTTATCTGAGTCTGTTGAATGATCAGATATCTTATGGCTTTCCCGTTCCTCAATTCGGATGCCCGAAACTTCAAATGCACCGATAGTTACGTTCTTTAAAACTCGAGTCTTTTCTTGTGTACAAATCTCTATGTCATTGTCGCATTGTTAGTCCAATTACCGTTCGATCAGCTTCATATCCTTTATCTGAGTCTGTTGCATGATCAGATATCTTATGGCTTTCCCGTTCCTCAATTCGGATGCCCGAAACTTCAAATGCACCGATAGTTACGTCCTTTAAAACTCGAGTCTTTTCTTATGTACGAATCTCTATATGATTGTCGCATTGTGAGTCTGATTACCGTCCGGTCACCTTCATATCCTCTATCTGAGTCTGTTGCATGATCAGATATCTTATGGCCTTCCAGTTCCTCAATTCGGATACCCAAAACTTCAAATGTACCGATTGTTACGTCCTTTAAAACTCAAGTCTTTTCTTGTGTACAAATCTCTACGTCATTGTCGCATTGTTAGTCTGATTACCGTTCGATTAGCTTCATACCGTTTATCTGAGTCTGTTGCATGATCAGATATCTTATGGCTTTCCCGTTCCTCAATTCGGATGCCCGAAACTTCAAATGCACCGATAGTTACGTCCTTTAAAACTCGAGTCTTATCTTATGTACGAATCTATATATGATTGTCGCATCGTGAGTCCGATTACCGTTCGATCACCTTCATATCCTCTATCTGAGTCTGTTGCATGATCATTTATCTTATGGCCTTCCAGTTCCTCAATTCGGATGCCCAAAACTTCAAATGTACCGATTGTTACGTCCTTTAAAACTCGAGTCTTTTCTTGTGTACGAATCTCTATATGATTGTCGCATTGTGAGTCCGATTACCGTTCGATCACCTTCATATCCTCTATCTGAGTCTGTTGCATGATCAGATATCTTATGGCCTTCCAGTTCCTCAATTCGGATGCCCAAAACTTCAAATGCACCGATAGTTACGTCCTTTAAAACTCGAGTCTTTTCTTATGTACGAATCTCTATATGATTGTCGCATCGTGAGTCCGATTACCATTCGATCACGTTCATATCCTCTATCTGAGTCTGTTGCATGATCAAATATCTTATGGCCTTCCAGTTCCTCAATTCGGATGCCCGAAACTTCAAATGTACCGATTGTTACGTCCTTTAAAACTCGAGTCTTTTCTTGTGTATGAATCTCTATATGATTGTCGCATCGTGAGTCCGATTATCGTTCGATCACCTTCGTATCCTTTATCTGAGTCTGTTGCATGATCAGATATCTTATGGCCTTCGAGTTCCTCAATTCGGATGCCCAAAACTTCAAATGTACCGATTGTTACGTCCTTTAAAACTCGAGTCTTTTCTTGTGTACAAATCTCTACGTCATTGTCGCATTGTTAGTCCGATTACCGTTCGATCAGCTTCATATCCTTTATCTAAGTCTGTTGCATGATCAGATATCTTATGGCTTTCCCGTTCCTCAATTCGGATGCCCGAAACTTCAAATGCACTGATAGTTACGTCCTTTAAAACACGAGTCTTTTCTTGTGTATGAATCTCTATATGATTGTGGCATCGTGAGTCCGATTACCGTTCGATCAACTTCATATCCTTTATCCGAGTCTGTTGCATGATCAGATATCTTATGGCCTTCCAGTTCCTCAATTCGGATGCCCAAAACTTCAAATGTACCGATTGTTACGTCCTTTAAAACTCGAGTCTTTTCTTGTGTACGAATCTCTATATGATTGTCGCATCGTGAGTCTGATTAACATTCGATCACCTTCGTATCCTTTATCTGAGTCTGTTGCATGATCAGATATCTTATGGCCTTCGAGTTCCTCAATTCGGATGCCCAAAACTTTAAATGTACCGATTGTTACGCCCTTTAAAACTCGAGTCTTTTCTTGTGTACAAATCTCTACGTCATTGTCGCATTGCTAGTCCGATTACCGTTCGATCAGCATCATATCCTTTATCTGAGTCTGTTGCATGATCAGATATCTTATGGCTTTCCCGTTCCTCAATTCGGATGCCCGAAACTTCAAATGCACCGATAGTTACGTCCTTTAAAACTCGAGTCTTTTCTTGTGTACTAATCTCTATATGATTGTCGCATCGTGAGTCCGATTACCGTTCGATCACCTTTGTATCCTTTATCTGAGTCTGTTTCATGATCAGATATCTTATGGCCTTCCAGTTCCTCAATTCGGATGCCCAAAACTTCAAATGTACCGATAGTTACGTCCTTTAAAACTCGATTCTTTTCTTGTGTACGAATCTCTATATGATTGTCGCATTGTTATTCCAATTACCGTTCAATCAGCTTCATATCCTTTATCTGAGTCTGTTGCATGATCAGATATCTTATGGCCTTCCAGTTCCTCAATCCGGATGCCCAAAACTTCAAATGTACTGATTGTTACGTCCTTTAAAACTCGAGTCTTTTCTTGTGTACAAATCTCTACGTCATTATCGCATTGTTAGTCTGATTACCGTTCGATCAGCTTCATATCCTTTATCTGAGTCTGTTGCATGATCAGATATCTTATGGCTTTCCCGTTCCTCAATTCGGAAGCCCGAAACTTCAAATGCACCGATAGTTACGTCCTTTAAAACTCGAGTATTTTCTTGTGTACGAATCTCTATATGATTGTCTCATCGTGAGTCCGATTACCGTTCGATCACCTTCATTACGAATCTCTATTTTCTTGGGAGTTTGGACGCTCACGGATTTGCCACCTGGAAGGAAGAAAATAGGCACTAAATGGGTGTTTAAGTGCAAGAACGATGATCGTGGGGTTATTGTTCGAAACAAAGCCAGATTGGTCGTGCAGGGTTTCCATCAAATCGAAGGGATTGATTATAACGAAATCTATGCACCGGTAGCACGCATTGAAGCTATTCGGATGTTCCTTGCGTTTGCTTCCTATAAGAAATTCAAAGTGTATCAAATGGACGTCAAGAGCGCATTTCTGTACGGGAAAGTCAAGGAAGAGGTTTATGTCGGGCAGCCACTTGGCTTTGTGGACCCAATCCACCGGGATAAGGTCTACGTGCTGAACAAAGCTCTATATGGTTTGCACCAGGCTCCGAGACAGTGGTACGAGGAGCTAAGTACATACCTCATCACCAAAGGATTTAAGCGCGGACTCGTCGACTGCACCCTATTCACGAGGAAATCAGGGGATGATTTGCTTCTGGTGCAGATTTACGTTGATGATATAATATTTGGTTCAACTAACGAGCTGTTATGCAGGGAGTTCGAAACTGTCATGCAGGAAAAGTTCGAAATGAGCGCAATGGGGGAGATGCAGTTTTTCCTAGGCTTGCAGGTGAACCAAAGACCCAACGGGATCTTCATTCACCAGACGAAATACGTATCCGATATCTTGAGCCGGTTCCAGATGGAGGATTCCAAGCCGATGGATACCCCGATTCAACCCAATCACGGGATTGGAGTGGACGCTAAGGGGGAGCTGACGGACCCATTTACATACAGAGCAATCATCGGATCTCTAATGTATTTGACGGCGTCTCGACCAGATATTATGTACGCAACGTGTCTCTGTGCCTCTAAAGGATTTTGGTACCCTAATGATGATGATTTTGATTTTATTGTTTTTAGTGATGCAGATTGGGGCGGCTGTGATAAAGATAGCAAATCTACTACAGCTGGTTGCCAGTTTTTAGGGAGCAGGTTAGTCACCTGGCAATGCAAGAAGCAGACTTCCGTGGCGCTATCTACCTATGAAGCCGAGTACATTGCAGCCTCGAGCTGCTGTTCGCAAGTGCTCTGGATCCAACAGCAGATGGTGGATTACGGTTTGCAGTTTCTTAAAACCCCTATACACTGTGACAACGAAGCCGCAATCGCATTAACTAAAAATACTGAAAATCATTCTAAAGCGAAACATATTCGGATCAAATATCATTTTATCCGTGATTGTTACGCTAAGGAATTGATAGATATGGTCAAAATCCATACTGACTATCAACGTGCAGATTTGTTTACAAAAGCTTTTGATAGATCCCGCTTTGAATATCTTTTAAAAGTAAACAACATAAAGGAAAAACAGGACTAATCGGCACCTCGGTTTATCGCTTTTTAGTTTTAGTTTTTAATATTTTGCTAATTGGGAATTTCTCTTTGCTAATTGGGAATTTCTCTTTACTATCGTAATCCTCAAAGAAGTTGATGCTTTCGAGTGGATTGTTTCTTTCAAATTCTTGTTTTATTGTTTTTCAGAAAAATTAAAAACCCAAAAATATGTTCTTTATTTTAGGGGGAGCCATTTTATCAGAAAAACCAAAAACATTGAAAAATTCAAAAAGACCTAAAAATTAGAAAATCTAAAATGATTTCCTGGATAAAAAGAGGAAATGATAGTACATCAGTGGGGATCTGACACAGGCTAAAGAATTGTATAGTATAATGAGGCGTGTGTTGACTACGTGTGATATGCTGATAGGCTTCGTAGACGAATTATTGCGTGCATTAGTGATACAAACATAACGAACTACGCGTTCGTGGCTGAACACCTCATGGGCATATGGTCTTAGTACCGTAATTTCGTTTGATAGGATTGCCAAAATCTGAGGTTTCGGGTCGTTATGTTATGGTTATCCGGGATATTCTGATTAAACTTTTGTCGTATTGATTTACGGACCTAGTTTCATCAGAATATTTGCTAAAAGAGCTTAAATGCCAAAACCGAAAGTTACCGAATTGAGGAAGTTTATGTTTTATTGATCAAAGATCATTATTACATCGTATTGACTTTCTGATGCAAATCAGTGGTTAATATCAGCCTCAGCCTAGTGTATATGCACATGTTACTCTGCTGCATTCGTTTGCTGACCTGTACACCTCTGTGCTATATACTTTGTAACTTTTACGGATAACTCTGGCATAATCACGCGTTACGACGTAGCTTTGTGCAATTACTTGATACGGGAGTATGTCGTGTGTGTGGGCACCACATCGTGTTAGTCTAATACACCTAACTCGTATCATTTTAAAGCATTGCGTAATTGTCTGCATGTGAGCTTACGTGGACCACAATATCAGCAATTGCCGTGTCACATACTGTTTCTAATGATAATATTAATCAAATAGATCAACGCTGTGATCAGATTTCTCAGAAAACTGATATGATCCTCTTACCAGACATCACAAAATGTTTACTGCTTTCATTTACTTTGCTGTATTTTACTTTTATTGTCAAAAATATACAAAATCCAAAAAAGATTTTAGGTGTGTTTTGATAATATTTCAGAAAAACCAAAATTTTTGCATTTCTGTTTTAATTATGATAACCGGGGATGCTTGATGGTCAATTTCTGAGATTTGATAACACCATCTGGGCTTTGTATCATTCAAAAGGTGAAAATAAGAGTTTTGGTAGCTTAACAGATTGAAAAATGTTGAACGGGATTCGAATTCGTGATTTGGCAAAATTTTCAGATTTTTCCATTTCACATTCGCCCCTTAATTGGGTCGAATGTGGAAAAATCTTTACTTTCGGCCGTTTCAAGATGGGCGAGTGTGGGAATTTCATAACAAATTCCACTTTCGGGTGACAGTTTTCACCTTCGGGCCATTAAGTTGGACCGAATGTGAAAATAACCCACATTCGACCGTCACAACTGGCGAAGGTGGACTTTATATATAAGCTATTTACAGGTTCGAACCTCATTCCAACGTTTTCAAAATTTTTCTTTCGATCCATAGACTTGTTGCTTTGATTTCTTTTTCGTGTGCATTTGATTCCCTATCATTCACTGATCATTTCTAGACTAATTTTTCAGGTAATGGAGCTGTTATGAGACCAGACTCGTCGTTTTTGTTACCGAACTTAGGGTTTTAGAATTACGGGTCTTAGAGTGGTTTTTGTTCCTTGTTTTTGATTGCATTTCAATTGACATCAGTTTTAGGGGGAGAAGATTGAAAGAATTAGGATTATAACATTGTTTAAATGGATAATTGATCGCATGAAACAGTTTTGACCTAATTCTTCTTGAAAACTGATGTAAACTGAAATAAAAGGACAATTGATGATGGACGAATGTTAATCGGCCATAGTAGAACACTTTTCAATCAAAATTAGACGTTTAAATTCAAGTTGACAAAATTTTGAATTTTTGGGGATAAACAGTTTCACCTTCGGGTCAATAAACGGGCGAAGGTGGAATGAAACGGGCGAATGAAACTTATGCTGGGTGAATGTGTTTTTAATTCAATACTTTTTTCACATTCGACCAGAAAATCTCACATTCGTACCATAAAAACTCACATTCGACCAGGTTAAAATGGGCGAATGTGGAACTTAAAAATCTTAAAATTTTGAATTTTTGTCGATTTTGTATTTTGACGAATGTTTCTGATTTTGATGTGCAGATGGCTGACCAAACTGGGAATATTGAGACTCCAGTAGAAAATATTGTTACAGATCCAGTGCCAGAGAATGTTCAAGAGGCTGAATCATCAGGTGCAAGCAGTTGGCCGTTTGAAAGATCCCATAACTGCTGTGCATATCTCGTTGAAGTGATGAGAAAAATACCTTTGATGCCCATGCCACAACATTTCAGTGCTGACTTTATATTCTGGTATTATGATTGGAGGAAGGCTGAAGCGGTGATAGTTTTGAGAGATGGAAAGGATAAATACAAGCATGTTCATGTATTTGATCCGATGTGGTTGATTAACTGTACTTTTGAAGACATCATCATGCTTTTCTACAATCCGATTCATCATGAGCCGAATGATGCTGATCAAGCTAAGAAGTATACTCAGGTGGTAGGAGTTTGTTTTGCATACGATATTAACTCAGGGAGTAACTTGGATAATAAACTTGGCAAAATGGTGAAGATGGCGAATGTATCGAAACCGGTGAAGAGAAAGTTGGAGCCTGAAATGACCAAATAGCAAAAGAAACAACTCAGAATTTATTTGTTGAACAAAGCAATGGACGAAGACAGAAGGCGATCCAATCAATAGTCGAGGGGGAGTTTGTAGATGCACGTATTGCGACTAGTGATTGGATCTACATGTTAACATACGTTAAAAGTTGCTGATGGATTGAAGGTGGAATTGTTCTGGGCGAATGTAGAGTTATGTGGGCGAATGTAGAAGACTTCTGGGCGAATGTAGAATGGAACCTGATCAAGATACACGTTCGTACCATAAAGTGGGCGAATGTGGAAGAATTCCACATTCGACCACATCAACTGGGCGAACGTGCAGAGCCTATAAATAGATTTTGTGTATTTGTGATTTAGAGAGTTTTCAGTTGTGTGTGTGTTCAGGTTAGGTTCCAGAAGTTTTTGAGAAAGTGTATAAGTGTTCTAGATTAACTAAAGTGTGATTGTAATCAAGTATTTGAACAAGTTAATCTATGAAAAAGCTTTGAAAATGATGTTGATTGTGTTTTGATTAGAGTGTTATCACTTTGTTCAGAACTAGGGTTTCCGCACCTGGTTTTGTGACTTGTATGATCAATTAATCCTGTTTTAGTCAAAATCAATCGCTCACATCCTATTACCGTTCGATCAACTTCATATCCTTTATCTGAGTCTATTGCATGATCAGATATCTTATGGCCTTCCAGTTCCTCAATTCGGATGCCCAAAACTTCAAATGTACCGATTGTTACGTCCTTTAAAACTCGAGTCTTTTCTTGTGTACAAATCTCTACGTCATTGTCGCATTGTTAGTCCGATTACCGTTCGATCAGCGTCATATCCTTTATCTGAGTCTGTTGCATGATCAGATATCTTATGGCCTTCTCATTCCTCAATTCGGATGCCCGAAACTACAAATGCACCGATAGTTACGTCCTTTAAAACTCGAGTCTTTTGTTGTGTACGAATCTCTATGTGATTGTCGCATCCTGAGTCCGATTACCTTTCGATCATCTTCATATCCTTTATCTGAGTCTGTTGCATGATCAGATATCTTATGGCTTTCCTGGTCCTCAATTCGGATGCCCGAAACTTCAAATGCACCGATAGTTACGTCCTTTAAAACTCGAGTCTTTTCTTGTGTACTAATCTCTTTATGATTGTCGCATCGTGAGTCCGATTACCGTTCGATCACCTTCATATCCTTTATCTGAGTCTGTTGCATGATCAGATATCTTATGGCCTTCCAGTTCCTCAATTCGGATGCCCAAAACTTCAAATGTACCGATTGTTACGTCCTTTAAAACTCGAGTCTTTTGTTGTGTACGAATCTCTATGGGATTGTCGCATCCTGAGTCCGATTACCTTTTGATCATCTTCATATCCTTTATCTGAGTCTGTTGCATGATCAGATATTTTATGGCTTTCCTGGTCCTCAATTCGGATGCCCGGAACTTCAAATGCACCGATAGTTACGTCCTATAAAACTCGAGTCTTTTCTTGTGTACTAATCTCTTTATGATTGTCGCATCGTGAGTCCGATTACTGTTCGATCACCTTCGTATCCTTTATCTGATTCTGTTGCATGATCAGATATCTTATGGCCTTCTAGTTCCTCAATTCGGATGCCCAAAACTTCAAATGTACCGATTGTTACGTCCTTTAAAACTCGAGTCTTTTCTTGTGTACAAATCTCTTTATGATTGTCGCATCGTGAGTCCGATTACCGTTCGATCACCTTCGTATCCTTTATCTGATTCTGTTGCATGATCAGATATCTTATGGCCTTCTAGTTCCTCAATTCGGATGCCCAAAACTTCAAATGTACCGATTGTTACGTCCTTTTAAACTCGAGTCTTTTCTTGTGTACAAATCTCTACGTCATTGTCGTATTGTTAGTCCGATTACCGTTCGATCAGCTTCATATCCTTTATCTGAGTCTGTTGCATGATCAGATATCTTATGGCTTTCCCGTTCCACAATTCGGATGCCTGAAACATCAAATGCACCGATAGTTACGTCCTTTAAAACTCGAGTCTTTTCTTGTGTATGAATCTCTATATGATTGTCGCATCGTGAGTCCGATTACCGTTCGATCAACTTCATATCCTTTATCTGAGTCTGTTGCATGATCAGATATCTTATGGCCTTCCTGTTCCTCAATTCGAATGCCCAAAACTTCAAATGTCCCGATTGTTACGTCCTTTAAAACTAGAGTCTTTTCTTGTGTACGAATCTCTATATGATTTTCGCATCGTGAGTTCGATTACCGTTCGATCACCTTCATATCCTTTATCTGAGTTTGTTGCATGATCAGATATCTTATGGCCTTCCAGTTCCTCAATTCGGATGCCCAAAACTTCAAATGTACGGATAGTTACGTCCTTTAAAACTCGATTCTTTTCTTGTGTACGAATCTCTATATGATTGTCGCACTGTTATTCCGATTACCGTTCGATCAGCTTCATATCCTTTATCTGAGTTTGTTGCATGATCAGATATCTTATGGCTTTCCCGTTCCTTAATTCGGATGCCCGAAACTTCAAATGCACCGATGGTTACGTCCTTTAAAACTCGAGTCTTTTCATGTGTACGAATCTCTATATGATTGTCGCATCGTGAGTCCGATTACCGTTCGATCACCTTCATATCCTTTATCTAATTCTGTTGCATGATCAGATATCTTATGGCCTACCAGTTCCTAAATTCGGATGCCCAAAAGTTCAAATGTACAGATTGTTACGTCCTTTAAAACTGGAGTCTTTTCTTGTGTACGAATCTCTATATGATTGTCGCACTGTTATTCCGATTACCGTTCGATCAGCTTCATATCCTTTATCTGAGTCTGTTGCATGATCAGATATCTTATGGCTTTCCCGTTCCTTAATTCAGATGCCCGAAACTTCAAATGCACCGATTGTTACGTCCTTTAAAACTCGAGTTTTTCTTGTGTACAAATCTCTACGTCATTGTCGCATTGTTAGTCCGATTACCGTTCGATCAACTTCATATCTTTTATCTGAGTCTGTTGCATGATCAGATATCTTATGGCTTTCCCGTTCCGCAATTCGGATGCCCGAAACTTCAAATGCACCGATAGTTACGTCCTTTAAAACTCGAGTCTTTTCTTGTGAATGAATCTCTATATGATTGTCGCATCGTGAGTCCGATTACCGTTCGATCAACTTCATATCCTTTATCTGAGTCTGTTGCATGATCAGATATCTTATGGCCTTCCTGTTCCTCAATTCGGATGCCCAAAACTTCAAATGTACCAATTGTTACGTCCTTTAAAACTAGAGTCTTTTCTTCTGTACGAATCTCTACATGATTGTCGCATCGTGAGTCCTATTACCGTTCGATCAACTTCATATCTTTTATCTGAGTCTGTTGCATGATCAGATATCTTATGGTCTTCCAGTTCCTCAATTCGGATGCCCAAAACTTCAAATGTAGTGATTGTTACGTCCTTTAAAACTCGAGTCTTTTCGTGTGTACAAATCTCTACGTCATTGTCGCATTGTTAGTCCAATTACCGTTCGATCAGCTTCATATCCTTTATCTGAGTCTGTTGCATGATCAGATATCTTATGGCTTTCCCGTTCCTCAATTCGGATGCCCAAAACTTCAAATGCACCGATAGTTATGTCCTTTAAAACTCGAGTGTTTTCTTGTGTACGAATCTCTATATGATTGTCGCATCGTGAGTCCGATTACCGTTCGATCACCTTCATATCCTTTATCTGAGTCTGTTGCATGATCAGATATCTTATGGCCTTCCTGTTCCTCAATTCGGATGCCCAAAACTTCAAATGTACCGATTGTTACGTCCTTTAAAACTAGAGTCTTTTCTTCTGTACGAATCTCTACATGATTGTCGCATCGTGAGTCCTATTACCGTTCGATCAACTTCATATCTTTTATCTGAGTCTGTTGCATGATTAGATATCTTATGGTCTTCCAGTTCCTCAATTCGGATGCCCAAAACTTCAAATGTAGTGATTGTTACGTCCTTTAAAACTCGAGTCTTTTCGTGTGTACAAATCTCTACGTCATTGTCGCATTGTTAGTCCAATTACCGTTCGATCAGCTTCATATCCTTTATCTGAGTCTGTTGCATGATCAGATATCTTATGGCTTTCCCGTTCCTCAATTCGGATGCCCAAAACTTCAAATGCACCGATAGTTATGTCCTTTAAAACTCGAGTGTTTTCTTGTGTACGAATCTCTATATGATTGTCGCATCGTGAGTCCGATTACCGTTCGATCACCTTCATATCCTTTATCTGAGTCTGTTGCATGATCAGATATCTTATGGCCTTCCAATTCCTCAATTCGGATGCCCAAAACTTCAAATGTACCGATTGTTACGTCCTTAAAAACTCGAGTCTTTTTTTGTGTACGAATCTCTATATGATTGTCGCATCGTGAGTCCGATTACAGTTCGATCACCTTCATATCCTTTATCTGAGTTTCTTGCATGATCAGATATCTTATGGCCTTCCAGTTCCTCAATTCGGATGCCCAAAACTTCAAATGTACCGATAGTTACGTCATTTAAAACTCGATTCTTTTCTTGTGTACGAATCTCTATATGATTGTCGCATTGTGAGTCCGATTACCGTTCGATCAGCTTCATATCCTTTATCTGAGTCTGTTGCATGATCAGATATCTTATGGCTTTCCCGTTCCTCAATTCGGATGCCCGAAACTTCAAATGCACCGATAGTTACGTTCTTTAAAACTCGAGTCTTTTCTTGTATACAAATCTCTATATGATTGTCGCATCGTGAGTCCGATTACCGTTCGATCACCTTCATATCCTTTATCTGATTCTGTTGCATGATCAGATATCTTATGGCTTTCCCGTTCCTTAATTCGGATGCCCGAAACTTCGAATGCACCGATAGTTACATCCTTTAAAACTCGAGTCTTTTCTTGTGTACGAATCTCTATATGATTGTCGCATGGTGAGTCCGATTACCGTTCGATCAAATTCATATCCTTTATCTGAGTCTGTTGCTTGATCAGATATCTTATGGCCTACCAGATCCTCAATTCGGATGCCCAAAACTTCAAATGTACCGATTGTTACATCCTTTAAAACTCGAGTCTTTTCTTGTGTACAAATCTCTACGTCATTGTCGCATTGTTAGTCCGATTACCGTTCGATCAGCTTCATATCCTTTATCTGAGTCTGTTGCATGATCAGATATCTTATGGCTTTCCCGTTCCTTAATTCGGATGCCCGAAACTTCAAATGCACCGATTGTTACGTCCTTTAAAACTCGAGTTTTTCTTGTGTACAAATCTCTACGTCATTGTCGCATTGTTGGTCCGATTACCGTTCGATCAGCTTCATATCCTTTATCTGAGTCTGTTGCATGATCAGATATCTTATGGCTTTCCCGTTCCTCAATTCGGATGCCCGAAACTTCAAATGCACCGATAGTTACGTCCTTTAAAACTCGAGTCTTTTCTTGTGAATGAATATCTATATGATTGTCGCATCGTGAGTCCGATTACCGTTCGATCAACTTCATATCCTTTATCTGAGTTTGTTGCATGATCAGATATCTTATGGCCTTCCTGTTCCTCAATTCGGATGCCCAAAACTTCAAATGTACCGATTGTTACGTCCTTTAAAACTAGAGTCTTTTCTTCTGTACGAATCTCTATATGATTGTCGCATCGTGAGTCCTATTACCGTTCGATCAACTTCATATCTATTATCTGAGTCTGTTGCATGATCAGATATCTTATGGTCTTCCAGTTCCTCAATTCGGATGCCCAAAACTTCAAATGTAGCGATTGTTACGTCCTTCAAAACTCGAGTCTTTTCGTGTGTACAAATCTCTACGTCATTGTCGCATTGTTAGTCCGATTACCGTTCGATCAGCTTCATATCCTTTATCTGAGTCTGTTGCATGATCAGATATCTAATGGCTTTCCCGTTCCTCAATTCGGATGCCCGAAACTTCAAATGCACCGATAGTTATGTCCTTTAAAACTCGAGTGTTTTCTTGTGTACGAATCTCTATATGATTGTCGCATCGTGAGTCCGATTACCGTTCGATCACCTTCGTATCCTTTATCTGATTCTGTTGCATGATCAGATATCTTATGGCCTTCTAGTTCCTCAATTCGGATGCCCAAAACTTCAAATGTACCGATTGTTACGTCCTTTTAAACTCGAGTCTTTTCTTGTGTACAAATCTCTACGTCATTGTCGCATTGTTAGTCCGATTACCGTTCGATCAGCTTCATATCCTTTATCTGAGTCTGTTGCATGATCAGATATCTTATGGCTTTCCCGTTCCTCAATTCGGATGCCCGAAACATCAAATGCACCGATAGTTACGTCCTTTAAAACTCGAGTCTTTTCTTGTGTATGAATCTCTATATGATTGTCGCATCGTGAGTCCGATTACCGTTCGATCAACTTCATATCCTTTATCTGAGTCTGTTGCATGATCAGATATTTTATGGCCTTCCTGTTCCTCAATTCGGATGCCCAAAACTTCAAATGTCCCGATTGTTACGTCCTTTAAAACTAGAGTCTTTTCTTGTGTACGAATCTCTATATGATTTTCGCATCGTGAGTTCGATTACCGTTCGATCACCTTCATATCCTTTATCTGAGTTTGTTGCATGATCAGATATCTTATGGCCTTCCAGTTCCTCAATTCGGATGCCGAAAACATCAAATGTACGGATAGTTACGTCCTTTAAAACTCGATTCTTTTCTTGTGTACGAATCTCTATATGATTGTCGCACTGTTATTCCGATTACCGTTCGATCAGCTTCATATCGTTTATCTGAGTCTGTTGCATGATCAGATATCTTATGGCTTTCCCGTTCCTTAATTCGGATGCCCGAAACTTCAAATGCACCGATAGTTACGTCCTTTAAAACTCGAGTCTTTTCATGTGTACGAATCTCTATATGATTGTCGCATCGTGAGTCCGATTACCGTTCGATCACCATCATATCCTTTATCTAATTCTGTTGCATGATCAGATATCTTATGGCCTACCAGTTCCTAAATTCGGATGCCCAAAAGTTCAAATGTACAGATTGTTACGTCCTTTAAAACTGGAGTCTTTTCTTGTGTACGAATCTATATATGATTGTCGCACTGTTATTCCGATTACCGTTCGATCAGCTTCATATCCTTTATCTGAGTCTGTTGCATGATCAGATATCTTATGGCTTTCCCGTTCCTTAATTCGGATGCCCGAAACTTCAAATGCACCGATTGTTAAGTCCTTTAAAACTCGAGTTTTTCTTGTGTACAAATCTCTACGTCATTGTCGCATTGTTAGTCCGATTACCGTTCGATCAGCTTCATATCCTTTATCTGAGTCTGTTGCATGATCAGATATCTTATGGCTTTCCCGTTCCTCAATTCGGATGCCCGAAACTTCAAATATACCGATAGTTACGTCCTTTAAAACTCGAGTCTTTTCTTGTGAATGAATCTCTATATGATTGTCGCATCGTGAGTCCGATTACCGTTCGATCAACTTCATATCCTTTATCTGAGTCTGTTGCATGATCAGATATCTTATGGCCTTCCTGTTCCTCAATTCGGATGCCCAAAACTTCAAATGTACCGATTGTTACGTCCTTTAAAACTAGAGTCTTTTCTTCTGTACGAATCTCTATATGATTGTCGCATCGTGAGTCCTATTACCGTTCGATCAACTTCATATCTTTTATCTGAGTCTGTTGCATGATCAGATATCTTATGGTCTTCCAGTTCCTCAATTCGGATGCCCAAAACTTCAAATGTAGCGATTGTTACGTCCTTTAAAACTCGAGTCTTTTCGTGTGTACAAATCTCTACGTCATTGTCGCATTGTTAGTCCGATTACCATTCGATCCGCTTCATATCCTTTATCTGAGTCTGTTGCATGATCAGATATCTTATGGCTTTCCCGTTCCTCAATTCGGATGCCCGAAACTTCAAATGCACCGATAGTTACGTCCTTTAAAACTCGAGTGTTTTCTTGTGTACGAATCTCTATATGATTGTCGCATCGTGAGTCCGATTACCGTTCGATCACCTTCATATCCTTTATCTGAGTCTGTTGCATGATCAGATATCTTATGGCCTTCCAGTTCCTCAATTCGGATGCCCAAAACTTCAAATGTACCGATTGTTACGTCCTTTAAAACTCGAGTCTTTTTTTGTGTACGAATCTCTATATGATTGTCGCATCGTGAGTCCGATTACAGTTCGATCACCTTCATATCCTTTATCTGAGTTTCTTGCATGATCAGATATCTTATGGCCTTCCAGTTCCTCAATTCGGATGCCCAAAACTTCAAATGTACCGATAGTTACATCATTTAAAACTCGATTCTTTTCTTGTGTACGAATCTCAATATGATTGTCGCATTGTGAGTCCGATTACCGTTCGATCAGCTTCATATCCTTTATCTGAGTCTGTTGCATGATCATATATCTTATGGCTTTCCCGTTCCTCAAGTCGGATGCCCGAAAATTCAAATGCACCGATAGTTACGTTCTTTAAAAGTCGAGTCTTTTCTTGTATACGAATCTCTATATGATTGTCGCATTGTTATTCCGATTACCGTTCGATCAGCTTCATATCCTTTATCTGAGTCTGTTGCATGATCAGATATCTGATGGCTTTCTTGTTCCTCAATTCGGATGCCCAAAACTTCAAATGTACCGATTGTTACGTCCTTTAAAACTCGAGTCTTTTCTTGTGTACAAATCTCTACGTCATTGTCGCATTGTTAGTCCGATTACCGTTCGATCAGCTTCATATCCTGTATCTGAGTCTGTTGCATGATCAGATATCTTATGGCTTTCTCGTTCCTAAATTCGGATGCCCGAAACTTCAAATGCACCAATAGTTACGTCCTTTAAAACTCGAGTCTTTTCTTGTGTACGAATCTCTATATGATTGTCGCATCGTGAGTCCAATTACCGTTCGATCACCTTCATATCCTTTATTTGAGTCTGTTGCATGATCAGCTATCTTATGGCCTTCCAGTTCCTCAATTCGGATGCCGAAAACTTCAAATGTACTGATTGGTACGTCCTTTAAAACTCGAGTCTTTTCTTGTGTACGAATCTCTATATGATTGTCGCATCGTGAGTCCGATTACCGTTCGATCACCTTCATATCCCTTATCTAAGTTTGTTGCATGATCAGATATCTTATGGCCTTCCAGTTCCTCAATTCGGATGCCCAAAACTTCAAATGTACCGATAGTTACGTCCTTTAAAACTCGTTTCTTTTCTTGTGTACGAATCTCTATATGATTGTCGCATTGTTAGTCCGATTACCGTTCGATCAGCTTCATATCCTTTATCTGAGTCTGTTTCATGATCAGATATCTTATGGCTTTCCCGTTCCTCAATTCGGATGCCCGAAACTTCAAATGCACCGATAGTTACGTCCTTTAAAACTCGAGCCTTTTCTTGTGTACGAATCTCTATATGATTGTCGCATCGTGAGTCCGATTACCGTTCGATCACCTTCATATCCGTTATCTGAGTCTGTTGCATGATCAGATATCTTATGCCCTTTCAGTTCCTAAATTCGGATGCCCAAAACTTCAAATGTACCAATTGTTACGTCCTTTAAAACTCGAGTCTTTTCTTGTCTACGAATCTCTATATGATTGTCGCATCGTGATTCCGATTACCGTTCGATCACCTTCATATCCCTTATCTAAGTTTGTTGCATGATCAGATATCTTATGGCCTTCCAGTTCCTCAATTCGGATGCCCAAAACTTCAAATATACCGATAGTTACGTCCTTTAAAACTCGTTTCTTTTCTTGTGTACGAATCTCTATATGATTTTCGCATTGTTAGTCCGATTACCGTTCGATCAGCTTCATATCCTTTATCTGAGTCTGTTGCATGATCAGATATCTTATGGCTTTCCCATTCCTTAATTCGGATGCCCGAAACTTCAAATGCACCGATAGTTACGTCCTTTAAAACTCGAGTCTTTTCTTGTGTACGAATCTCTATATGATTGTCGCATCGTGAGTCCGATTACCGTTCGATTACCTTCATATCCGTTATCTGAGTCTATTGCATGATCAGATATCTTATGCCCTTCCAGTTCCTCAATTCGGATGCCCAAAACTTCAAATGTACCGATTGTCACGTCCTTTAAAACTCGAGTCTTTTCTTGTCTACGAATCTCTATATGATTGTCGCATTGTTAGTCTGTTTACCGTTCGATCAGCTTCATATCCTTTATCTGAGTCTGTTGCATGATCAGATATCTTATGGCTTTCCCGTTCCTTAATTCGGATGCTCGAAACTTCGAATGCACCGATAGTTACATCCTTTAAAACTCGAGTCTTTTCTTGTGTACGAATCTCTATATGATTGTCGCATCGTGAGTCCGATTACCGTTCGATCAACTTCATATCCTTTATCTGAGTCTGTTGCATGATCAGATATCTTATGGCTTTCCCGTTCCTTAATTCGGATGCCCAAAACTTCAAATGTACCGATTGTTACGTCCTTTAAAACTCGAGTGTTTTCTTGTGTACGAATCTCTATATGATTGTCGCATCATGGGTCCAATTACCGTTCGATCAGCTTCATATCCTTTATCTGAGTTTGTTGCATGACCAGATATCGTATGGCTTTCCCGTTCCTCAATTCGGATGCCCGAAACTTCAAATGCACCGATAGTTAGGTCCTTTAAAACTAAAGTCTTTTCTTGTGTACGAATCTCTATATGATTGTCGCATCATGGGTCCAATTACCGTTCGATCACCTTCATATCCTTTATCTGAGTCTGTTGCATGATCAGATATCTTATGGCCTTCCAGTTCCTCAATTCGGATGCCCAAAACTTCAAATGTACCGATTGTTACGTCCTTTAAAACTCGAGTCTTTTCTTGTGTACGAATCTCTATATGATTGTCGCATCGTGAGTCCAATTACCGTTCGATCACCTTCATATCCTTTATTTGAGTCTGTTGCATGATCAGCTATCTTATGGCCTTCCAGTTCCTCAATTCGGATGCCCGAAACTTCAAATGCACCAATAGTTACGTCCTTTAAAACTCGAGTCTTTTCTTGTGTACGAATCTCTATATGATTGTCGCATCGTGAGTCCAATTACCGTTCGATCACCTTCATATCCTTTATTTGAGTCTGTTGCATGATCAGCTATCTTATGGCCTTCCAGTTCCTCAATTCGGATGCCGAAAACTTCAAATGTACTGATTGGTACGTCCTTTAAAACTCGAGTCTTTTCTTGTGTACGAATCTCTATATGATTGTCGCATCGTGAGTCCGATTACCGTTCGATCACCTTCATATCCCTTATCTAAGTTTGTTGCATGATCAGATATCTTATGGCCTTCCAGTTCCTCAATTCGGATACCCAAAACTTCAAATGTACCGATAGTTACGTCCTTTAAAACTCGTTTCTTTTCTTGTGTACGAATCTCTATATGATTGTCGCATTGTTAGTCCGATTACCGTTCGATCAGCTTCATATCCTTTATCTGAGTCTGTTTCATGATCAGATATCTTATGGCTTTCCCGTTCCTCAATTCGGATGCCCGAAACTTCAAATGCACCGATAGTTACGTCCTTTAAAACTCGAGTCTTTTCTTGTGTACGAATCTCTATATGATTGTCGCATCGTGAGTCCGATTACCGTTCGATCACCTTCATATCCGTTATCTGAGTCTGTTGCATGATCAGATATCTTATGCCCTTTCAGTTCCTCAATTCGGATGCCCAAAACTTCAAATGTACCAATTGTTACGTCCTTTAAAACTCGAGTCTTTTCTTGTCTACGAATCTCTATATGATTGTCGCATCGTGATTCCGATTACCGTTCGATCACCTTCATATCCCTTATCTAAGTTTGTTGCATGATCAGATATCTTATGGCCTTCCAGTTCCTCAATTCGGATGCCCAAAACTTCAAATGTACCGATAGTTACGTCCTTTAAAACTCGTTTCTTTTCTTGTGTACGAATCTCTATATGATTTTCGCATTGTTAGTCCGATTACCGTTCGATCAGCTTCATATCCTTTATCTGAGTCTGTTGCATGATCAGATATCTTATGGCTTTCCCATTCCTTAATTCGGATGCCCGAAACTTCAAATGCACCGATAGTTACGTCCTTTAAAACTCGAGTCGTTTCTTGTGTACGAATCTCTATATGATTGTCGCATCGTGAGTCCGATTACCGTTCGATCACCTTCATATCCGTTATCTGGGTCTATTGCATGATCAGATATCTTATGCCCTTCCAGTTCCTCAATTCGGATGCCCAAAACTTCAAATGTACCGATTGTCACGTCCTTTAAAACTCGAGTCTTTTCTTGTGTACGAATCTCTATATGATTGTCGCATCGTGAGTCCAATTACCGTTCGATCACCTTCATATCCTTTATTTGAGTCTGTTGCATGATCAGCTATCTTATGGCCTTCCAGTTCCTCAATTCGGATGCCCGAAACTTCAAATGCACCAATAGTTACGTCCTTTAAAACTCGAGTCTTTTCTTGTGTACGAATCTCTATATGATTGTCGCATCGTGAGTCCAATTACCGTTCGATCACCTTCATATCCTTTATTTGAGTCTGTTGCATGATCAGCTATCTTATGGCCTTCCAGTTCCTCAATTCGGATGCCGAAAACTTCAAATGTACTGATTGGTACGTCCTTTAAAACTCGAGTCTTTTCTTGTGTACGAATCTCTATATGATTGTCGCATCGTGAGTCCGATTACCGTTCGATCACCTTCATATCCCTTATCTAAGTTTGTTGCATGATCAGATATCTTATGGCCTTCCAGTTCCTCAATTCGGATACCCAAAACTTCAAATGTACCGATAGTTACGTCCTTTAAAACTCGTTTCTTTTCTTGTGTACGAATCTCTATATGATTGTCGCATTGTTAGTCCGATTACCGTTCGATCAGCTTCATATCCTTTATCTGAGTCTGTTTCATGATCAGATATCTTATGGCTTTCCCGTTCCTCAATTCGGATGCCCGAAACTTCAAATGCACCGATAGTTACGTCCTTTAAAACTCGAGTCTTTTCTTGTGTACGAATCTCTATATGATTGTCGCATCGTGAGTCCGATTACCGTTCGATCACCTTCATATCCATTATCTGAGTCTGTTGCATGATCAGATATCTTATGCCCTTTCAGTTCCTCAATTCGGATGCCCAAAACTTCAAATGTACCAATTGTTACGTCCTTTAAAACTCGAGTCTTTTCTTGTCTACGAATCTCTATATGATTGTCGCATCGTGATTCCGATTACCGTTCGATCACCTTCATATCCCTTATCTAAGTTTGTTGCATGATCAGATATCTTATGGCCTTCCAGTTCCTCAATTCGGATGCCCAAAACTTCAAATGTACCGATAGTTACGTCCTTTAAAACTCGTTTCTTTTCTTGTGTACGAATCTCTATATGATTTTCGCATTGTTAGTCCGATTACCGTTCGATCAGCTTCATATCCTTTATCTGAGTCTGTTGCATGATCAGATATCTTATGGCTTTCCCATTCCTTAATTCGGATGCCCGAAACTTCAAATGCACCGATAGTTACGTCCTTTAAAACTCGAGTCTTTTCTTGTGTACGAATCTCTATATGATTGTCGCATCGTGAGTCCGATTACCGTTCGATCACCTTCATATCCGTTATCTGAGTCTATTGCATGATCAGATATCTTATGCCCTTCCAGTTCCTCAATTCGGATGCCCAAAACTTCAAATGTACCGATTGTCACGTCCTTTAAAACTCGAGTCTTTTCTTGTCTACGAATCTCTATATGATTGTCGCATTGTTAGTCTGTTTACCTTTCGATCAGCTTCATATCCTTTATCTGAGTCTGTTGCATGATCAGATATCTTATGGCTTTCCCGTTCCTTAATTCGGATGCCCGAAACTTCGAATGCACCGATAGTTACATCCTTTAAAACTCGAGTCTTTTCTTGTGTACGAATCTCTATATGATTGTCGCATCGTGAGTCCGATTACCGTTCGATCAACTTCATATCCTTTATCTTAGTCTGTTGCATGATCAGATATCTTATGGCTTTCCCGTTCCTTAATTCGGATGCCCAAAACTTCAAATGTACCGATTGTTACGTCCTTTAAAACTCGAGTGTTTTCTTGTGTACGAATCTCTATATGATTGTCGCATCATGGGTCCAATTACCGTTCGATCAGCTTCATATCCTTTATCTGAGTTTGTTGCATGACCAGATATCGTATGGCTTTCCCGTTCCTCAATTCGGATGCCCGAAACTTCAAATGCACCGATAGTTAGGTCCTTTAAAACTAAAGTCTTTTCTTGTGTACGAATCTCTATATGATTGTCGCATCATGGGTACAATTACCGTTCGATCACCTTCATATCCTTTATCTGAGTCTGTTGCATGATCAGATATCTTATGGCCTTCCAATTCCTCAATTCGGATGCCCAAAACTTCAAATGTACCGATTGTTACGTCTTTTAAAACTCGAGTCTTTTCTTGTGTACGAATCTCTATATGATTGTCGCATCGTGAGTCTGATTACCGTTCGATCACCTTCATGTCCCTTATCTGAGTTTGTTGCATGATCAGATATCTTATGGCCTTCCAGTTCCTCAATTTGGATGCCCAAAACTTCAAATGTACCGATAGTTACGTCCTTTAAAACTCGTTTCTTTTCTTGTGTACGAATCTCTATATGATTGTCGCATTGTTAGTCCGTTTACCGTTCGATCAGCTTCATATCCTTTATCTGAGTCTGTTGCATGATTAGATATCTTATGGCTTTCCCGTTCCTTAATTCGGATGCCCGAAACTTCGAATGCACCGATAGTTACGTCCTTTAAAACTCGAGTCTTTTCTTGTGTACGAATCTCTATATGATTGTCGCATCGTGAGTCCGATTACCGTTCGATCAACTTCATATCCTTTATCTGAGTCTGTTGCTTGATCAGATATCTTATGGCCTACCAGATCCTCAATTCGGATGCCCAAAACTTCAAATGTACCGATTGTTACTTCCTTTAAAACTCGATTCTTTTCTTGTGTACGAATCTCTATATGATTGTCGCACTGTTATTCCGATTATCGTTCGATCAGCTTCATATCCTTTATCTGAGTCTGTTGCATGATCAGATATCTTATGGCTTTCCCGTTCCTTAATTCGGATGCTCGAAACTTCGAATCCACCGATAGTTACGTCCTTTAAAACTCGAGTCTTTTCTTGTGTACGAATCTCTATATGATTGTCGCATCGTGAGTCATATTACCGTTCGATCAACTTCATATCTTTTATCTGAGTCTGTTGCATGATCAGATATCTTATGGCCTTCCAGTTCCTCAATTCGGATGCCCAAAACTTCAAATGTACCGATTGTTACGTCCTTTAAAACTCGAGTCTTTTCTTGTGTACGAATCTCTATATGATTGTCGCATCGTGAGTCCGATTACAGTTCGATCACCTTCATATCCTTTATCTGAGTTTCTTGCATGATCAGATATCTTATGGCCTTCCAGTTCCTCAATTCGGATGCCCAAAACTTCAAATGTACCGATAGTTACGTCATTTAAAACTCGATTCTTTTCTTGTGTACGAATCTCTATATGATTGTCGCATTGTGAGTCCGATTACCGTTCGATCAGCTTCATATCCTTTATCTGAGTCTGTTGCATGATCAGATATCTTATGGCTTTCCCGTCCCTCAATTCGGATGCCCGAAACTTCAAATGCACCGATAGTTACGTTCTTTAAAACTCGAGTCTTTTCTTGTATACGAATCTCTATTTGATTGTCGCATTGTTATTCCGATTACCGTTCGATCAGCTTCATATCCTTTATCTGAGTCTGTTGCATGATCAGATATCTTATGGCTTTCCTGTTCCTCAATTCGGATGCCCAAAACTTCAAATGTACCGATTGTTACGTCCTTTAAAACTCGAGACTTTTCTTGTGTACAAATCTCTACGTCATTGTCGCATTGTTAGTCCGATTACCGTTCGATCAGCTTCATATCCTGTATCTGTGTCTGTTGCATGATCAGATATCTTATGGCTTTCCCGTTCCTCAATTCGGATGCCCGAAACTTCAAATGCACCGATTGTTACGTCCTTTAAAACTCGAGTCTTTTCTTGTGTACGAAACTCTATATGATTGTCGCACCGTGAGTCCGATTACCGTTCGATCACCTTCATATCCTTTATTTGAGTCTGTTGCATGATCAGCTATCTTATGGTTTTCCAGTTCCTCAATTCGGATGCCCGAAACTTCAAATGCACCGATAGTTACGTCCTTTAAAACTCGAGTCTTTTCTTGTGTACGAATCTCTATATGATTGTCGCATCGTGAGTCCGATTACCGTTCGATCACCTTCATATCCGTTATCTGAGTCTGTTGCATGATCAGATATCTTATGCCCTTCCAGTTCCTCAATTCGGATGCCCAAAACTTCAAATGTACCAATTGTTACGTCCTTTAAAACTCGAGTCTTTTCTTGTATACGAATCTCTATATGATTGTCGCATTGTTATTCCGATTACCGTTCGATCAGCTTCATATCCTTTATCTGAGTCTGTTGCATGATCAGATATCTTATGGCTTTCCTGTTCCTCAATTCGGATGCCCAAAACTTCAAATGTACCGATTGTTACGTCCTTTAAAACTCGGGACTTTTCTTGTGTACAAATCTCTACGTCATTGTCGCATTGTTAGTTCGATTACCGTTCGATCAGCTTCATATCCTGTATCTGTGTCTGTTGCATGATCAGATATCTTATGGCTTTCCCGTTCCTCAATTCGGATGCCCGAAACTTCAAATGCACCGATTGTTACGTCCTTTAAAACTCGAGTCTTTTCTTGTGTACGAATATCTATATGATTGTCGCATTGTTAGTCCGATTACCGTTCGATCAGCTTCATATCCTTTATCTGAGTCTGTTGCATGATCAGATATCTTATGGCTTTCCCGTTCCTCAATTCGGATGCCCGAAACTTCAAATGCACCGATAGTTACGTCCTTTAAAACTCGAGTCTTTTCTTGTGTACGAATCTCTATATGATTGTCGCATCGTGAGTCCGATTACCGTTCGATCACCTTCATATCCGTTATCTGAGTCTATTGCATGATCAGATATCTTATGGCCTTCCAGTTCCTCAATTCGGATGCCCAAAACTTCAAATGTACCGATTGTTACGTCCTTTAAAACTCGAGTCTTTTCTTGTCTACGAATCTCTATATGATTGTCGCATTGTTAGTCCGTTTACCGTTCGATCAGCTTCATATCTTTTATTTGAGTCTGTTGCATGATCAGATATCTTATGGCTTTCCCGTTCCTTAATTCGGATGCCCGAAACTTCGAATGCACCGATAGTTACATCCTTTAAAACTCGAGTCTTTTCTTGTGTACGAATCTCTATATGATTGTCGCATCGTGAGTCCGATTACCGTTCGATCAACTTCATATCCTTTATCTGAGTCTGTTGCTTGATCAGATATCTTATGGCCTACCAGATCCTCAATTCGGATGCCCAAAACTTCAAATGTACCGATTGTTACATCCTTTAAAACTCGAGTCTTTTCTTGTGTACGAATCTCTATATGATTGTCGCATCGTGAGTCCGATTACCGTTCGATCAACTTCATATCCTTTATCTGAGTCTGTAGCTTGATCAGATATCTTATGGCCTACCAGATCCTCAATTCGGATGCCCAAAACTTCAAATGTACCGATTGTTACATCCTTTAAAACTCGATTCTTTTCTTGTGTACGAATCTCTATATGATTGTCGCACTGTTATTCCGATTACCGTTCGATTAGCTTCATATCCTTTATCTGAGTCTTTTGCATGACCAGATATCTTATGGCTTTCCCGTTCCTCAATTCGGATGCCCGAAACTTCAAATGCACCGATAGTTAGGTCCTTTAAAACTAAAGTCTTTTCTTGTGTACGAATCTCTATATGATTGTCGCATCATGGGTCCAATTACCGTTCGATCACCTTCATATCCTTTATCTGAGTCTGTTGCATGATCAGATATCTTATGGCCTTCCAGTTCCTCAATTCGGATGCCCAAAACTTCAAATGTACCGATTGTTACGTCCTTTAAAACTCGAGTCTTTTCTTGTGTACGAATCTCTATATGATTGTCGCATCGTGAGTCTGATTACCGTTCGATCACCTTCATATCCCTTATCTGAGTTTGTTGCATGATTAGATATCTTATGGCCTTCCAGTTCCTCAATTCGGATGCCCAAAACTTCAAATGTACCGATAGTTACGTCCTTTAAAACTCGTTTCTTTTCTTGTGTACGAATCTCTATATGCTTGTCGCATTGTTAGTCCGTTTACCGTCCGATCAGCTTCATATCCTTTATCTGAGTCTGTTGCATGATCAGATATCTTATGGCTTTCCCGTTCCTTAATTCGGATGCCCGAAACTTCGAATGCACCGATAGTTACGTCCTTTAAAACTCGAGTCTTTTCTTGTGTACGAATCTCTATATGATTGTCGCATCGTGAGTCCGATTACCGTTCGATCAACTTCATATCCTTTATCTGAGTCTGTTGCTTGATCAGATATCTTATGGCCTACCAGATCCTCAATTCGGATGCCCAAAACTTCAAATGTACCGATTGTTACATCCTTTAAAACTTGAGTCTTTTCTTGTGTACGAATCTCTATATGATTGTCGCATCGTGAGTCCGATTACCATTCGATCAACTTCATATCCTTTATCTGAGTCTGTTGCTTGATCAGATATCTTATGGCCTACCAGATCCTCAATTCGGATGCCCAAAACTTCAAATCTACCGATTGTTACATCCTTTAAAACTCGATTCTTTTCTTGTGTACGAATTTCTATATGATTGTCGCACTGTTATTCCGATTACCGTTCGATCAGCTTCATATCCTTTATCTGAGTCTGTTGCATGATCAGATATCTTATGGCTTTCCCGTTCCTCAATTCGGATGCCCGAAACTTCAAATGCACCGATAGTTACGTCCTTTAAAACTTAAGTCTTTTCTTGTGTACGAATCTCTATATGATTGTCGCATCATGTGTCCAATTATCGTTCGATCACCTTCATATCCTTTGTCTGAGTCTGTTGCATGATCAGATATCTTATGGCCTTCCAGTTCCTCAATTCGGATGCCCAAAACTTCAAATGTACCGATTGTTACGTCCTTTAAAACTCGAGTCTTTTCTTGTGTACGAATCTCTACATGATTGTCGCATCGTAAGTCTGATTACCGTTCGATCACCTTCATATCGCTTATCTGAGTTTGTTGCATGATCAGATATCTTATGGCCTACCAGTTCCTCAATTCGGATGCCCAAAACTTCAAATGTACCGATAGTTACGTCCTTTAAAACTCGTTTCTTTTCTTGTGTACGAATCTCTATATGATTGTCGCATTGTTAGTCCGTTTACCGTTCGATCAGCTTCATATCCTTTATCTGAGTCTGTTGCATGATCAGATATCTTATGGTTTTCCCGTTCCTCAATTCGGATGCCCGAAACTTCAAATGCACCGATAGTTACGTCCTTTAAAACTAAAGTCTTTTCTTGTGTACGAATCTCTATATGATTGTCGCATCATGGGTCCAATTACCGTTCGATCACCTTCATATCCTTTATCTGAGTCTGTTGCATGATCAGATATCTTATGGCCTACCAGATCCTCAATTCGGATGCCCAAAACTTCAAATGTACCGATTGTTACATCCTTTAAAACTCGATTCTTTTCTTGTGTACGAATCTCTATATGATTGTCGCACTGTTATTCCGATTACCGTTCGATCAGCTTCATATCCTTTATCTGAGTCTGTTGCATGATCAGATATCTTATGGCTTTCCCGTTCCTCAATTCGGATGCCCGAAACTTCAAATGCACCGATAGTTACGTCCTTTAAAACTAAAGTCTTTTCTTGTGTACGAATCTCTATATGATTGTCGCATCGTGAGTCCGATTACCGTTCGATCAACTTCATATCCTTTATCTGAGTCTGTAGCTTGATCAGATATCTTATGGCCTACCAGATCCTCAATTCGGATGCCCAAAACTTCAAATGTACCGATTGTTACATCCTTTAAAACTCGATTCTTTTCTTGTGTACGAATCTCTATATGATTGTCGCACTGTTATTCCGATTACCGTTCGATTAGCTTCATATCCTTTATCTGAGTCTTTTGCATGACCAGATATCTTATGGCTTTCCCGTTCCTCAATTCGGATGCCCGAAACTTCAAATGCACCGATAGTTAGGTCCTTTAAAACTAAAGTCTTTTCTTGTGTACGAATCTCTATATGATTGTCGCATCATGGGTCCAATTACCGTTCGATCACCTTCATATCCTTTATCTGAGTCTGTTGCATGATCAGATATCTTATGGCCTTCCAGTTCCTCAATTCGAATGCCCAAAACTTCAAATGTACCGATTGTTACGTCCTTTAAAACTCGAGTCTTTTCTTGTGTACGAATCTCTATATGATTGTCGCATCGTGAGTCTGATTACCGTTCGATCACCTTCATATCCCTTATCTGAGTTTGTTGCATGATTAGATATCTTATGGCCTTCCAGTTCCTCAATTCGGATGCCCAAAACTTCAAATGTACCGATAGTTACGTCCTTTAAAACTCGTTTCTTTTCTTGTGTACGAATCTCTATATGCTTGTCGCATTGTTAGTCCGTTTACCGTCCGATCAGCTTCATATCCTTTATCTGAGTCTGTTGCATGATCAGATATCTTATGGCTTTCCCGTTCCTTAATTCGGATGCCCGAAACTTCGAATGCACCGATAGTTACGTCCTTTAAAACTCGAGTCTTTTCTTGTGTACGAATCTCTATATGATTGTCGCATCGTGAGTCCGATTACCGTTCGATCAACTTCATATCCTTTATCTGAGTCTGTTGCTTGATCAGATATCTTATGGCCTACCAGATCCTCAATTCGGATGCCCAAAACTTCAAATGTACCGATTGTTACATCCTTTAAAACTTGAGTCTTTTCTTGTGTACGAATCTCTATATGATTGTCGCATCGTGAGTCCGATTACCATTCGATCAACTTCATATCCTTTATCTGAGTCTGTTGCTTGATCAGATATCTTATGGCCTACTAGATCCTCAATTCGGATGCCCAAAACTTTAAATCTACCGATTGTTACATCCTTTAAAACTCGATTCTTTTCTTGTGTACGAATTTCTATATGATTGTCGCACTGTTATTCCGATTACCGTTCGATCAGCTTCATATCCTTTATCTGAGTCTGTTGCATGATCAGATATCTTATGGCTTTCCCGTTCCTCAATTCGGATGCCCGAAACTTCAAATGCACCGATAGTTACGTCCTTTAAAACTTAAGTCTTTTCTTGTGTACGAATCTCTATATGATTGTCGCATCATGTGTCCAATTATCGTTCGATCACCTTCATATCCTTTGTCTGAGTCTGTTGCATGATCAGATATCTTATGGCCTTCCAGTTCCTCAATTCGGATGCCCAAAACTTCAAATGTACCGATTGTTACGTCCTTTAAAACTCGAGTCTTTTCTTGTGTACGAATCTCTACATGATTGTCGCATCGTGAGTCTGATTACCGTTCGATCACCTTCATATCGCTTATCTGAGTTTGTTGCATGATCAGATATCTTATGGCCTACCAGTTCCTCAATTCGGATGCCCAAAACTTCAAATGTACCAATAGTTACGTCCTTTAAAACTCGTTTCTTTTCTTGTGTACGAATCTCTATATGATTGTCGCATTGTTAGTCCGTTTACCGTTCGATCAGCTTCATATCCTTTATCTGAGTCTGTTGCATGATCAGATATCTTATGGCTTTCCCGTTCCTCAATTCGGATGCCCGAAACTTCAAATGCACCGATAGTTACGTCCTTTAAAACTAAAGTCTTTTCTTGTGTACGAATCTCTATATGATTGTCGCATCATGGGTCCAATTACCGTTCGATCACCTTCATATCCTTTATCTGAGTCTGTTGCATGATCAGATATCTTATGGCCTTCCAGTTCCTCAATTCGGATGCCCAAAACTTCAAATGTACCGATTGTTACATCCTTTAAAACTCGAGTCTTTTCTTGTGTACGAATCTCTATATGATTGTCGCATCGTGAGTCCGATTACCATTCGATCAACTTCATATCCTTTATCTGAGTCTGTTGCTTGATCAGATATCTTATGGCCTACCAGATCCTCAATTCAGATGCCCAAAACTTCAAATGTACCGATTGTTACATCCTTTAAAACTCGAGTCTTTTCTTGTGTACGAATCTCTATATGATTGTCGCATCGTGAGTCCGATTACCATTCGATCAACTTCATATCCTTTATCTGAGTCTGTTGCTTGATCAGATATCTTATGGCCTACCAGATCCTCAATTCGGATGCCCAAAACTTCAAATGTACCGATTGTTACATCCTTTAAAACTTGAGTCTTTTCTTGTGTACGAATCTCTATATGATTGTCGCATCGTGAGTCCGATTACCATTCGATCAACTTCATATCCTTTATCTGAGTCTGTTGCTTGATCAGATATCTTATGGCCTACCAGATCCTCAATTCGGATGCCCAAAACTTCAAATGTACCGATTGTTACATCCTTTAAAACTCGATTCTTTCTTGTGTACGAATCTCTATATGATTGTCGCACTGTTATTTCGATTACCGTTCGATCAGCTTCATATCCTTTATCTGAGTCTGTTGCATGATCAGATATCTTATGGCTTTCCCGTTCCTTAATTCGGATGCCCGAAACTTCAAATGCACCGATAGTTACGTCCTTTAAAACTAAAGTCTTTTCTTGTGTACGAATCTCTATATGATTGTCGCATCGTGAGTCTGATTACCGTTCGATCACCTTCATATCGCTTATCTGAGTTTGTTGCATGATCATATATCTTATGGCCTTCCAGTTCCTCAATTCGGATGCCCAAAACTTCAAATGTACCGATAGTTACGTCCTTTAAAACTCGTTTCTTTTCTTGTGTACGAATCTCTATATGATTGTCGCATTGTTAGTCCGTTTACCGTTCGATCAACTTCATATCCTTTATCTGAGTCTGTTGCTTGATCAGATATCTTATGGCCTACCAGATCCTCAATTCAGATGCCCAAAACTTCAAATGTACCGATTGTTACATCCTTTAAAACTCGAGTCTTTTCTTGTGTACGAATCTCTATATGATTGTCGCATCGTGAGTCCGATTACCATTCGATCAACTTCATATCCTTTATCTGAGTCTGTTGCTTGATCAGATATCTTATGGCCTTCCAGTTCCTCAATTCGGATGCCCAAAACTTCAAATGTACCGATAGTTACGTCCTTTAAAACTCGTTTCTTTTCTTGTGTACGAATCTCTATATGATTGTCGCATTGTTAGTCCGTTTACCGTTCGATCAGCTTCATATCCTTTATCTGAGTCTGTTGCATGATCAGATATCTTATGGCTTTCCCGTTCCTTATTTCGGATGCCCGAAACTTCGAATGCACCGATACTTACGTCGTTTAAAACTCGAGTCTTTTCTTGTGTACGAATCTCTATATGATTGTCGCATCGTGAGTCCGATTATCGTTCGATCAACTTCATATCCTTTATCTGAGTCTGTTGCTTGATCAGATATCTTATGGCCTTCCAGTTCCTCAATTCGGATGCCCAAAACTTCAAATGTACCGATAGTTACGTCCTTTAAAACTCGTTTCTTTTCTTGTGTACGAATCTCTATATGATTGTCGCATTGTTAGTCCGTTTACCGTTCGATCAGCTTCATATCCTTTATCTGAGTCTGTTGCATGATCAGATATCTTATGGCTTTCCCGTTCCTTATTTCGGATGCCCGAAACTTCGAATGCACCGATAGTTACGTCCTTTAAAACTCGAGTCTTTTCTTGTGTACGAATCTCTATATGATTGTCGCATCGTGAGTCCGATTACCGTTCGATCAACTTCATATCATTTATCTGAGTCTGTTGCTTGATCAGATATCTTATGGCCTACCAGATCCTCAATTCGGATGCCCAAAACTTCAAATGTACCGATTGTTACATCCTTTAAAACTCGATTCTTTTCTTGTGTACGAATCTCTATATGATTGTTGCACTGTTATTCCGATTACCGTTCGATCAGCTTCATATCCTTTATCTGAGTCTGTTGCATGATCAGATATCTTATGGCTTTCCCGTTCCTCAATTCGGATGCCCGAAACTTCGAATGCACCGATAGTTACGTCCTTTAAAACTCGAGTCTTTTCTTGTGTACGAATCTCTATACGATTGTCGCATCGTGAGTCCGATTACCGTTCGATCAACTTCATATCCTTTATCTGAGTCTGTTGCTTTATCAGATATCTTATGGCCTACCAGATCCTCAATTCGAATGCCCAAAACTTCAAATGTACCGATTGTTACATCCTTTAAAACTCGAGTCGTTTCTTGTGTACGAATCTCTATATGATTGTCGCATCGTGAGTCCGATTACCATTCGATCAACTTCATATCCTTTATCTGAGTCTGTTGCTTGATCAGATATCTTATGGCCTACCAGATCCTCAATTCGGATGCCCAAAACTTCAAATGTACCGATAGTTACGTCCTTTAAACCTCGTTTCTTTTCTTGTGTACGAATCTCTATATGATTGTCGCATTGTTAGTCCGTTTACCGTTCGATCAGCTTCATATCCTTTATCTGAGTCTGTTGCATGATCAGATATCTTATGGCTTTCCCGTTCCTTAATTCGGATGCCCGAAACTTCGAATGCACCGATAGTTACGTCCTTTAAAACTCGAGTCTTTTCTTGTGTACAAATCTCTATATGATTGTCGCATCGTGAGTCCGATTACCGTTCGATCAACTTCATATCCTTTATCTGAGTCTGTTGCGTGATCAGATATCTTATGGCCTACCAGATCCTCAATTCGGATGCCCAAAACTTCAAATGTACCGATTGTTACATCCTTTAAAACTCGATTCTTTTCTTGTGTACGAATCTCTATATGATTGTCGCACTGTTATTCCGATTACCGTTCGATCAGCTTCATATCCTTTATCTGAGTCTGTTGCATGATCAGATATCTTATGGCTTTCCCGTTCCTTAATTCGGATGCCCGAAACTTCAAATGCACCGATAGTTACGTCCTTTAAAACTTAAGTCTTTTCTTGTGTACGAATCTCTATATGATTGTCGCATCATGGGTCCAATTACTGTTCGATCACCTTCATATCCTTTATCTGAGTCTGTTGCATGATCAGATATCTTATGGCCTTCAAGTTCCTCAATTCGGATGCCCGAAACTTCAAATGTACCGATTGTTACATCCTTTAAAACTCTAGTCTTTTCTTGTGTACGAATCTCTATATGATTGTCGCATCGTGAGTCCGATTACCATTCGATCAACTTCATATCCTTTATCTGAGTCTGTTGCTTGATCAGATATCTTATGGCCTACCAGATCCTCAATTCGGATGCCCAAAACTTCAAATGTACCGATTGTTACATCCTTTAAAACTCGATTCTTTTCTTGTGTACGAATCTCTATATGATTGTCGCACTGTTATTTCGATTACCGTTCGATCAGCTTCATATCCTTTATCTGAGTCTGTTGCATGATCAGATATCTTATGGCTTTCCCGTTCCTCAATTCGGATGCCCGAAACTTCAAATGCACCGATAGTTACGTCCTTTAAAACTAAAGTCTTTTCTTGTGTACGAATCTCTATATGATTGTCGCATCATGGGTCCAATTACCGTTCGATCACCATCATATCCTTTATCTGAGTCTGTTGCATGATCAGATATCTTATGGCCTTCCAGTTCCTCAATTCGGATGCCCAAAACTTAAAATGTACCGATTGTTACGTCCTTTAAAACTCGAGTCTTTTCTTGTGTACGAATCTCTACATGATTGTCGCATCGTGAGTCTGATTACCGTTCGATCACCTTCATATCGCTTATCTGAGTTTGTTGCATGATCAGATATCTTATGGCCTTCCAGTTCCTCAATTCGGATGCCCAAAACTTCAAATGTACCGATAGTTACGTCCTTTAAAACTCGTTTCTTTTCTTGTGTACGAATCTCTATATGATTGTCGCATTGTTAGTCCGTTTACCATTCGATCAGCTTCATATCCTTTATCTGAGTCTGTTGCATGATCAGATATCTTATGGCTTTCCCGTTCCTTATTTCGGATGCCCGAAACTTCGAATGCACCGATAGTTACGTCCTTTAAAACTCGAGTCTTTTCTTGTGTACGAATCTCTATATGATTGTCGCATCGTGAGTCCGATTACCGTTCGATCAACTTCATATCCTTTATCTGAGTCTGTTGCTTGATCAGATATCTTATGGCCTACCAGATCCTCAATTCGGATGCCCAAAACTTCAAATGTACCGATTGTTACATCCTTTAAAACTCGATTCTTTTCTTGTGTACGAATCTCTATATGATTGTCGCATCGTGAGTCCGATTACCATTCGATCAACTTCATATCCTTTATCTGAGTCTGTTGCTTGATCAGATATCTTATTGCCTACCAGATCCTCAATTCGGATGCCCAAAACTTCAAATGTACCGATTGTTACATCCTTTAAAACTCGATTCTTTTCTTGTGTACGAATCTCTATATGATTGTCGCACTGTTATTCCGATTACCGTTCGATCAGCTTCATATCCTTTATCTAAGTCTGTTGCATGATCAGATATGTTATGGCTTTCCCGTTCCTCAATTCGGATGCCCGAAACTTCAAATGCACCGATAGTTACGTCCTTTAAAACTAAAGTCTTTTCTTGTGTACGAATCTCTATATGATTGTCGCATCATGGGTCCAATTACCGTTTGATCACCTTCATATCCTTTATCTGAGTCTGTTGCATGATCAGATATCTTATGGCCTTCCAGTTCCTCAATTCGGATGCCCAAAACTTCAAATGTACCGATTGTTACGTCCTTTAAAACTCGAGTCTTTTCTTGTGTACGAATCTCTTTATGATTGTCGCATCGTGAGTCTGATTACCGTTCGATCACCTTCATATCCCTTATCTGAGTTTGTTGCATGATCAGATATCTTATGGCCTTCCAGTTCCTCAATTCGGATGCCCAAAACTTCAAATGTACCGATAGTTACGTCCTTTAAAACTCGATTCTTTTCTTGTGTACGAATCTCTATATGATTGTCGCAGTGTTAGTCCGATTACCATTCGATCAGCTTCATATCCTTTATCTGAGTCTGTTGCATGATCAGATATCTTATGGCTTTCCCGTTCCTTAATTCGGATGCCCGAAACTTCGAATGCACCGATAGTTACGTCCTTTAAAACTCCAGTCTTTTCTTGTGTACGAATCTCTATATGATTGTCGCATGGTGAGTCCGATTACCGTTCGATCAACTTCATATCCTTTATCTGAGTCTGTTGCTTGATCAGATATCTTATGGCCTACCAGATCCTCAATTCGGATGCCCAACACTTCAAATGTACCGATTGTTACATCCTTTAAAACTCGAGTCTTTTCTTGTGTACGAATCTCTTTATGATTGTCGCATCGTGAGTCTGATTACCGTTCGATCACCTTCATATCCCTTATCTGAGTTTGTTGCATGATCAGATATCTTATGGCCTTCCAGTTCCTCAATTCGGATGCCCAAAACTTCAAATGTACCGATAGTTACGTCCTTTAAAACTCGATTCTTTTCTTGTGTACGAATCTCTATATGATTGTCGCAGTGTTAGTCCGATTACCGTTCGATCAGCTTCATATCCTTTATCTGAGTCTGTTGCATGATCAGATATCTTATGGCTTTCCCGTTCCTTAATTCGGATGCCCGAAACTTCGAATGCACCGATAGTTACGTCCTTTAAAACTCCAGTCTTTTCTTGTGTACGAATCTCTATATGATTGTCGCATCGTGAGTCCGATTACCGTTCGATCAACTTCATATCCTTTATCTGAGTCTGTTGCTTGATCAGATATCTTATGGCCTACCAGATCCTCAATTCGGATGCCCAACACTTCAAATGTACCGATTGCTACATCCTTTAAAACTCGATTCTTTTCTTGTGTACGAATCTCTATATTATTGTCGCACTGTTATTCCGATTACCGTTTGATCAGCTTCATATCCTTTATCTGAGTCTGTTGCATGATCAGATATCTTATGGCTTTCCCGTTCCTCAATTCGGATGCCCGAAACTTCAAATGCACCGATAGTTACGTCCTTTAAAAATAAAGTCTTTTCTTGTGTACGAATCTCTATATGATTGTCGCATCATGGGTCCAATTACCGTTCGATGACCTTCATATCCTTTATCTGAGTCTGTTGCATGATCAGATATCTTATGGCCTTCCAGTTCCTCAATTCGGATGCCCAAAACTTCAAATGTACCGATTGTGACGTCCTTTAAAACTCGAGTCTTTTCTTGTGTACGAATCTCTATATGATTGTCGTATCGTGAGTCTGATTACCGTTCGATCACCTTCATATCCTTTAACTGAGTTTGTTGCATGATCTGATATCTTATGGCCTTCCAGTTCCTCAATTCGGATGCCCAAAACTTCAAATGTACCGATAGTTACGTCCTTTAAAACTCGATTCTTTTCTTGTGTACGAATCTCTATATGATTGTCGCAGTGTTAGTCCGATTACCGTTCGATCAGCTTCATATCCTTTATCTGAGTCTGTTGCATGATCAGATATCTATTGGCTTTCCAGTTCCTCAATTCGGATGCCCGAAACTTCAAATGCACCGATAGTTACGTCCTTTAAAACTCGAGTCTTTTCTTGTGTACAAATCTCTATATGATTGTCACATCGTGAGTCCGATTACCGTTCGATCAACTTCATATCCTTTATCTGAGTCTGTTGCATGATCAGATATCTTATGCCCTTCCAGTTCCTCAATTCGGATGCCCAAAACTTCAAATGTACCGATTGTTACGTCCTTTAAAACTCGAGTCTTTTCTTGTGTACAAATCTCTACGTCCTTGTCGCATTGTTAGTCCGATTACTGTTCGATGAGCTTCATATCCTTTATCCGAGTCTGTTGCATGATCAGATATCTTATGGCTTTCCCGTTCCTCAATTCAGATGCCCAAAACTTCAAATGCACCGATAGTTACGTCCTTTAAAACTCGAGTCTTTTCTTGCTTACGAATCTCTATATGATTGTCGCATCGTGAGTCCGATTACCGTTCGATCACCTTCATATCCTTTATCTGAGTCTGTTGCAAGATCAGATATCTTATGGCCTTCCAGTTCCTCAATTCGGATGCCCAAAACTTCAAATGTACCGATTGTTACGTCCTTTAAAACTCGAGTCTTTTCTTGTGTACGAATCTCTATATGATTGTCGCATCGTGAGTCCCATTACCGTTCGATCACCTTCATATCCTTTATCTGAGTTTGTTGCATGATCAAATATCTTATGGCCTTCCAGTTCCTCAATTCGGATGCCCAAAACTTCAAATGTACCGATAGTTACGTCCTTTAAAACTCGATTCTTTTCTTGTGTACGAATCTCTATATGATTGTCGCAGTGTTAGTCCGATTACCGTTCGATCAGCTTCATATCCTTTATCTGAGTCTGTTGCATGATCAGATATCTATTGGCTTTCCCGTTCCTCAATTCGGATGCCCGAAACTTCAAATGCACCGATAGTTACGTCCTTTAAAACTCGAGTCTTTTCTTGTGTACAAATCTCTATATGATTGTCGCATCGTGAGTCTGATTACCGTTTGATCAACTTCATATCCTTTATCTGAGTCTGTTGCATGATCAGATATCTTATGCCCTTCCAGTTCCTCAATTCGGATGCCCAAAACTTCAAATGTACCGATTGTTACGTCCTTTAAAACTCGAGACTTTTCTTGTCTACGAATCTCTATATGATTGTCGCATCGTGACTCCGATTACCGTTCGATCACCTTCATATACTTTATCTTAGTTTGTTGCATGATCATATATCTTATGGCATTCCAGTTCCTCAATTCGGATGCCGAAAACTTGAAATGTACCGATAGTTACGTCTTTTAAAACTCGATTCTATTCTTGTGTACGAATCTCTATATGATTGTCGCACTGTTATTCCGATTACCATTCGATTAGCTTCATATCCTTTATCTGAGTCTGTTGCATGATCAGATATCTTATGGCTTTCCCGTTCCTTAATTCGGATGCCCGAAACTTCAAATGCATCGATAGTTACGTCCTTTAAAACTCGAGTCTTTTCTTGTGTACGAATCTCTATATGATTGTCGCATCGTGAGTCCGATTACCGTTCGATCAACTTCATATCCTTTATGTGAGTCTGTTGCATGATCAGATATCTTATGGCCTACCAGATCCTCAATTCGGATGCCCAAAACTTCAACTGTACCGATTGTTACGTCCTTTAAAACTCGATTCTTTTCTTGTGTACGAATCTCTATATGATTGTCGCACTGTTATTCCGATTACCGTTCGATCAGCTTCATATCCTTTATCTGAGTCTGTTGCATGATCAGATATCTTATGGCTTTCCCGTTCCTCAATTCAGATGCCCAAAACTTCAAATGCACCGATAGTTACGTCCTTTAAAACTCGAGTCTTTTCTTGCTTACGAATCTCTATATGATTGTCGCATCGTGAGTCCGATTACCGTTCGATCACCTTCATATCCTTTATCTGAGTCTGTTGCAAGATCAGATATCTTATGGCCTTCCAGTTCCTCAATTCGGATGCCCAAAACTTCAAATGTACCGATTGTTACGTCCTTTAAAACTCGAGTCTTTTCTTGTGTACGAATCTCTATATGATTGTCGCATCGTGAATCCCATTACCGTTCGATCACCTTCATATCCTTTATCTGAGTTTGTTGCATGATCAAATATCTTATGGCCTTCCAGTTCCTCAATTCGGATGCCCAAAACTTCAAATGTACCGATAGTTACGTCCTTTAAAACTCGATTCTTTTCTTGTGTACGAATCTCTATATGATTGTCGCAGTGTTAGTCCGATTACCGTTCGATCAGCTTCATATCCTTTATCTGAGTCTGTTGCATGATCAGATATCTATTGGCTTTCCCGTTCCTCAATTCGGATGCCCGAAACTTCAAATGCACCGATAGTTACGTCCTTTAAAACTCGAGTCTTTTCTTGTGTACAAATCTCTATATGATTGTCGCATCGTGAGTCTGATTACCGTTTGATCAACTTCATATCCTTTATCTGAGTCTGTTGCATGATCAGATATCTTATGCCCTTCCAGTTCCTCAATTCGGATGCCCAAAACTTCAAATGTACCGATTGTTACGTCCTTTAAAACTCGAGACTTTTCTTGTCTACGAATCTCTATATGATTGTCGCATCGTGACTCCGATTACCGTTCGATCACCTTCATATACTTTATCTTAGTTTGTTGCATGATCATATATCTTATGGCCTTCCAGTTCCTCAATTCGGATGCCGAAAACTTGAAATGTACCGATAGTTACGTCTTTTAAAACTCGATTCTATTCTTGTGTACGAATCTCTATATGATTGTCGCACTGTTATTCCGATTACCATTCGATTAGCTTCATATCCTTTATCTGAGTCTGTTGCATGATCAGATATCTTATGGCTTTCCCGTTCCTTAATTCGGATGCCCGAAACTTCAAATGCATCGATAGTTACGTCCTTTAAAACTCGAGTCTTTTCTTGTGTACGAATCTCTATATGATTGTCGCATCGTGAGTCCGATTACCGTTCGATCAACTTCATATCCTTTATGTGAGTCTGTTGCATGATCAGATATCTTATGGCCTACCAGATCCTCAATTCGGATGCCCAAAACTTCAACTGTACCGATTGTTACGTCCTTTAAAACTCGATTCTTTTCTTGTGTACGAATCTCTATATGATTGTCGCACTGTTATTCCGATTACCGTTCGATCAGCTTCATATCCTTTATCTGAGTCTGTTGCATGATCAGATATCTTATGGCTTTCCCGTTCCTCAATTCGGATGCCCGAAACTTGAAATGCACCGATAGTTACGTCCTTTAAAACTAAAGTCTTTTCTTGTGTACGAATCTCTATATGATTGTCGCCTCGTGTGTCCTATTACCGTTCGATCAACTTCATATCCTTTATCTGCGTCTGTTACATGATCTGATATCTTATGGCCTTCCAGTTCCTCAATTAGGATGCCCAAAACATCAAATGTACCGATTGTTACGTCCTTTAAAACTCGAGTCTTTTCTTGTGTACAAATCTCTACGTCATTGTCGCATTGTTAGTTCGATTATCGTTTGATCAGCTTCATATCCTGTATCTGAGTCTGTTGCATGATCAGATATCTTATGGCTTTCCCGTTCCTTATTTCGGATGCCCGAAACTTCGAATGCACCGATAGTTACGTCCTTTAAAACTCGAGTCTTTTCTTGTGTACGAATCTCTATATGATTGTCGCATCGTGAGTCCGATTACCGTTCGATCAACTTCATATCCTTTATCTGAGTCTGTTGCTTGATCAGATATCTTATGGCCTACCAGATCCTCAATTCGGATGCCCAAAACTTCAAATGTACCGATTGTTACATCCTTTAAAACTCGATTCTTTTCTTGTGTACGAATCTCTGTATGATTGTCGCATCGTGAGTCCGATTACCATTCGATCAACTTCATATCCTTTATCTGAGTCTGTTGCTTGATCAGATATCTTATTGCCTACCAGATCCTCAATTCGGATGCCCAAAACTTCAAATGTACCGATTGTTACATCCTTTAAAACTCGATTCTTTTCTTGTGTACGAATCTCTATATGATTGTCGCACTGTTATTCCGATTACCGTTCGATCAGCTTCATATCCTTTATCTGAGTTTGTTGCATGATCAGATATGTTATGGCTTTCCCGTTCCTCAATTCGGATGCCCGAAACTTCAAATGCACCGATAGTTACGTCCTTTAAAACTAAAGTCTTTTCTTGTGTACGAATCTCTATATGATTGTCGCATCATGGGTCCAATTACCGTTTGATCACCTTCATATCCTTTATCTGAGTCTGTTGCATGATCAGATATCTTATGGCCTTCCAGTTCCTCAATTCGGATGCCCAAAACTTCAAATGTACCGATTGTTACGTCCTTTAAAACTCGAGTCTTTTCTTGTGTACGAATCTCTTTATGATTGTCGCATCGTGAGTCTGATTACCGTTCGATCACCTTCATATCCCTTATCTGAGTTTGTTGCATGATCAGATATCTTATGGCCTTCCAGTTCCTCAATTCGGATGCCCAAAACTTCAAATGTACCGATAGTTACGTCCTTTAAAACTCGATTCTTTTCTTGTGTACGAATCTCTATATGATTGTCGCAGTGTTAGTCCGATTACCATTCGATCAGCTTCATATCCTTTATCTGAGTCTGTTGCATGATCAGATATCTTATGGCTTTCCCGTTCCTTAATTCGGATGCCCGAAACTTCGAATGCACCGATAGTTACGTCCTTTAAAACTCCAGTCTTTTCTTGTGTACGAATCTCTATATGATTGTCGCATGGTGAGTCCGATTACCGTTCGATCAACTTCATATCTTTTATCTGAGTCTGTTGCTTGATCAGATATCTTATGGCCTACCAGATCCTCAATTCGGATGCCCAACACTTCAAATGTACCGATTGTTACATCCTTTAAAACTCGAGTCTTTTCTTGTGTACGAATCTCTTTATGATTGTCGCATCGTGAGTCTGATTACCGTTCGATCACCTTCATATCCCTTATCTGAGTTTGTTGCATGATCAGATATCTTATGGCCTTCCAGTTCCTCAATTCGGATGCCCAAAACTTCAAATGTACCGATAGTTACGTCCTTTAAAACTCGATTCTTTTCTTGTGTACGAATCTCTATATGATTGTCGCAGTGTTAGTCCGATTACCATTCGATCAGCTTCATATCCTTTATCTGAGTCTGTTGCATGATCAGATATCTTATGGCTTTCCCGTTCCTTAATTCGGATGCCCGAAACTTCGAATGCACCGATAGTTACGTCCTTTAAAACTCCAGTCTTTTCTTGTGTACGAATCTCTATATGATTGTCGCATCGTGAGTCCGATTACCGTTCGATCAACTTCATATCCTTTATCTGAGTCTGTTGCTTGATCAGATATCTTATGGCCTACCAGATCCTCAATTCGGATGCCCAACACTTCAAATGTACCGATTGCTACATCCTTTAAAACTCGATTCTTTTCTTGTGTACGAATCTCTATATTATTGTCGCACTGTTATTCCGATTACCGTTCGATCAGCTTCATATCCTTTATCTGAGTCTGTTGCATGATCAGATATCTTATGGCTTTCCCGTTCCTCAATTCGGATGCCCGAAACTTCAAATGCACCGATAGTTACGTCCTTTAAAACTAAAGTCTTTTCTTGTGTACGAATCTCTATATGATTGTCGCATCATGGGTCCAATTACCGTTCGATGACCTTCATATCCTTTATCTGAGTCTGTTGCATGATCAGATATCTTATGGCCTTCCAGTTCCTCAATTCGGATGCCCAAATCTTCAAATGTACCGATTGTGACGTCCTTTAAAACTCGAGTCTTTTCTTGTGTACGAATCTCTATATGATTGTCGTATCGTGAGTCTGATTACCGTTCGATCACCTTCATATCCTTTAACTGAGTTTGTTGCATGATCTGATATCTTATGGCCTTCCAGTTCCTCAATTCGGATGCCCAAAACTTCAAATGTACCGATAGTTACGTCCTTTAAAACTCGATTCTTTTCTTGTGTACGAATCTCTATATGATTGTCGCAGTGTTAGTCCGATTACCGTTCGATCAGCTTCATATCCTTTATCTGAGTCTGTTGCATGATCAGATATCTATTGGCTTTCCCGTTCCTCAATTCGGATGCCCGAAACTTCAAATGCACCGATAGTTACGTCCTTTAAAACTCGAGTCTTTTCTTGTGTACGAATCTCTATATGATTGTCGCATCGTGAGTCCGATTACCATTCGATCAACTTCATATCCTTTATCTGAGTCTGTTGCTTGATCAGATATCTTATTGCCTACCAGATCCTCAATTCGGATGCCCAAAACTTCAAATGTACCGATTGTTACATCCTTTAAAACTCGATTCTTTTCTTGTGTACGAATCTCTATATGATTGTCGCACTGTTATTCCGATTACCGTTCGATCAGCTTCATATCCTTTATCTGAGTCTGTTGCATGATCAGATATGTTATGGCTTTCCCGTTCCTCAATTCGGATGCCCGAAACTTCAAATGCACCGATAGTTACGTCCTTTAAAACTAAAGTCTTTTCTTGTGTACGAATCTCTATATGATTGTCGCATCATGGGTCCAATTACCGTTTGATCACCTTCATATCCTTTATCTGAGTCTGTTGCATGATCAGATATCTTATGGCCTTCCAGTTCCTCAATTCGGATGCCCAAAACTTCAAATGTACCGATTGTTACGTCCTTTAAAACTCGAGTCTTTTCTTGTGTACGAATCTCTTTATGATTGTCGCATCGTGAGTCTGATTACCGTTCGATCACCTTCATATCCCTTATCTGAGTTTGTTGCATGATCAGATATCTTATGGCCTTCCAGTTCCTCAATTCGGATGCCCAAAACTTCAAATGTACCGATAGTTACGTCCTTTAAAACTCGATTCTTTTCTTGTGTACGAATCTCTATATGATTGTCGCAGTGTTAGTCCGATTACCATTCGATCAGCTTCATATCCTTTATCTGAGTCTGTTGCATGATCAGATATCTTATGGCTTTCCCGTTCCTTAATTCGGATGCCCGAAACTTCGAATGCACCGATAGTTACGTCCTTTAAAACTCCAGTCTTTTCTTGTGTACGAATCTCTATATGATTGTCGCATGGTGAGTCCGATTACCGTTCGATCAACTTCATATCCTTTATCTGAGTCTGTTGCTTGATCAGATATCTTATGGCCTACCAGATCCTCAATTCGGATGCCCAACACTTCAAATGTACCGATTGTTACATCCTTTAAAACTCGAGTCTTTTCTTGTGTACGAATCTCTTTATGATTGTCGCATCGTGAGTCTGATTACCGTTCGATCACCTTCATATCCCTTATCTGAGTTTGTTGCATGATCAGATATCTTATGGCCTTCCAGTTCCTCAATTCGGATGCCCAAAACTTCAAATGTACCGATAGTTACGTCCTTTAAAACTCGATTCTTTTCTTGTGTACGAATCTCTATATGATTGTCGCAGTGTTAGTCCGATTACCATTCGATCAGCTTCATATCCTTTATCTGAGTCTGTTGCATGATCAGATATCTTATGGCTTTCCCGTTCCTTAATTCGGATGCCCGAAACTTCGAATGCACCGATAGTTACGTCCTTTAAAACTCCAGTCTTTTCTTGTGTACGAATCTCTATATGATTGTCGCATCGTGAGTCCGATTACCATTCGATCAACTTCATATCCTTTATCTGAGTCTGTTGCTTGATCAGATATCTTATGGCCTACCAGATCCTCAATTCGGATGCCCAACACTTCAAATGTACCGATTGCTACATCCTTTAAAACTCGATTCTTTTCTTGTGTACGAATCTCTATATTATTGTCGCACTGTTATTCCGATTACCGTTCGATCAGCTTCATATCCTTTATCTGAGTCTGTTGCATGATCAGATATCTTATGGCTTTCCCGTTCCTCAATTCGGATGCCCGAAACTTCAAATGCACCGATAGTTACGTCCTTTAAAACTAAAGTCTTTTCTTGTGTACGAATCTCTATATGATTGTCGCATCATGGGTCCAATTACCGTTCGATGACCTTCATATCCTTTATCTGAGTCTGTTGCATGATCAGATATCTTATGGCCTTCCAGTTCCTCAATTCGGATGCCCAAAACTTCAAATGTACCGATTGTGACGTCCTTTAAAACTCGAGTCTTTTCTTGTGTACGAATCTCTATATGATTGTCGTATCGTGAGTCTGATTACCGTTCGATCACCTTCATATCCTTTAACTGAGTTTGTTGCATGATCTGATATCTTATGGCCTTCCAGTTCCTCAATTCGGATGCCCAAAACTTCAAATGTACCGATAGTTACGTCCTTTAAAACTCGATTCTTTTCTTGTGTACGAATCTCTATATGATTGTCGCAGTGTTAGTCCGATTACCGTTCGATCAGCTTCATATCCTTTATCTGAGTCTGTTGCATGATCAGATATCTATTGGCTTTCCCGTTCCTCAATTCGGATGCCCGAAACTTCAAATGCACCGATAGTTACGTCCTTTAAAACTCGAGTCTTTTCTTGTGTACAAATCTCTATATGATTGTCACATCGTGAGTCCGATTACCGTTCGATCAACTTCATATCCTTTATCTGAGTCTGTTGCATGATCAGATATCTTATGCCCTTCCAGTTCCTCAATTCGGATGCCCAAAACTTCAAATGTACCGATTGTTACGTCCTTTAAAACTCGAGTCTTTTCTTGTGTACAAATCTCTACGTCCTTGTCGCATTGTTAGTCCGATTACTGTTCGATGAGCTTCATATCCTTTATCCGAGTCTGTTGCATGATCAGATATCTTATGGCTTTCCCGTTCCTCAATTCAGATGCCCAAAACTTCAAATGCACCGATAGTTACGTCCTTTAAAACTCGAGTCTTTTCTTGCTTACGAATCTCTATATGATTGTCGCATCGTGAGTCCGATTACCGTTCGATCACCTTCATATCCTTTATCTGAGTCTGTTGCAAGATCAGATATCTTATGGCCTTCCAGTTCCTCAATTCGGATGCCCAAAACTTCAAATGTACCGATTGTTACGTCCTTTAAAACTCGAGTCTTTTCTTGTGTACGAATCTCTATATGATTGTCGCATCGTGAGTCCCATTACCGTTCGATCACCTTCATATCCTTTATCTGAGTTTGTTGCATGATCAAATATCTTATGGCCTTCCAGTTCCTCAATTCGGATGCCCAAAACTTCAAATGTACCGATAGTTACGTCCTTTAAAACTCGATTCTTTTCTTGTGTACGAATCTCTATATGATTGTCGCAGTGTTAGTCCGATTACCGTTCGATCAGCTTCATATCCTTTATCTGAGTCTGTTGCATGATCAGATATCTATTGGCTTTCCCGTTCCTCAATTCGGATGCCCGAAACTTCAAATGCACCGATAGTTACGTCCTTTAAAACTCGAGTCTTTTCTTGTGTACAAATCTCTATATGATTGTCGCATCGTGAGTCTGATTACCGTTTGATCAACTTCATATCCTTTATCTGAGTCTGTTGCATGATCAGATATCTTATGCCCTTCCAGTTCCTCAATTCGGATGCCCAAAACTTCAAATGTACCGATTGTTACGTCCTTTAAAACTCGAGACTTTTCTTGTCTACGAATCTCTATATGATTGTCGCATCGTGACTCCGATTACCGTTCGATCACCTTCATATACTTTATCTTAGTTTGTTGCATGATCATATATCTTATGGCCTTCCAGTTCCTCAATTCGGATGCCGAAAACTTGAAATGTACCGATAGTTACGTCTTTTAAAACTCGATTCTATTCTTGTGTACGAATCTCTATATGATTGTCGCACTGTTATTCCGATTACCATTCGATTAGCTTCATATCCTTTATCTGAGTCTGTTGCATGATCAGATATCTTATGGCTTTCCCGTTCCTTAATTCGGATGCCCGAAACTTCAAATGCATCGATAGTTACGTCCTTTAAAACTCGAGTCTTTTCTTGTGTACGAATCTCTATATGATTGTCGCATCGTGAGTCCGATTACCGTTCGATCAACTTCATATCCTTTATGTGAGTCTGTTGCATGATCAGATATCTTATGGCCTACCAGATCCTCAATTCGGATGCCCAAAACTTCAACTGTACCGATTGTTACGTCCTTTAAAACTCGATTCTTTTCTTGTGTACGAATCTCTATATGATTGTCGCACTGTTATTCCGATTACCGTTCGATCAGCTTCATATCCTTTATCTGAGTCTGTTGCATGATCAGATATCTTATGGCTTTCCCGTTCCTCAATTCGGATGCCCGAAACTTGAAATGCACCGATAGTTACGTCCTTTAAAACTAAAGTCTTTTCTTGTGTACGAATCTCTATATGATTGTCGCCTCGTGTGTCCTATTACCGTTCGATCAACTTCATATCCTTTATCTGCGTCTGTTACATGATCTGATATCTTATGGCCTTCCAGTTCCTCAATTAGGATGCCCAAAACATCAAATGTACCGATTGTTACGTCCTTTAAAACACGAGTCTTTTCTTGTGTACAAATCTCTACGTCATTGTCGCATTGTTAGTTCGATTATCGTTTGATCAGCTTCATATCCTGTATCTGAGTCTGTTGCATGATCAGATATCTTATGGCTTTCCCATTCCTCAATTCGGATGCCCGAAACTTCAAATGCACCGATAGTTACGTTCTTTAAAACTCGAGTCTTTTCTTGTGTACGAATCTCTATATGATTGTCGCATCGTGAGTCCGATTACCGTTCGATCACCTTCATATCCTTTATCTGAGTCTGTTGCATGATCAGCTATCTTATGGCCTTCCAGTTCCTCAATTCGGATGCCCAAAACTTCAAATGTACCGATTGGTACGTCCTTTAAAACACGAGTCTTTTCTTGTGTACGAATCTCCATATGATTGTCGCATCGTGAGTCCGATTACCGTTCGATCACCTTCATATCCCTTATCTAAGTTTGTTGCATGATCAGATATCTTATGGCCTTCCAGTTCCTCAATTCGGATGCCCAAAACTTCAAATGTACCGATAGTTACGTCCTTTAAAACTCGTTTCTTTTCTTGTGTACGAATCTCTATATGATTGTTGCATTGTTAGTCCGATTACCGTTCGATCCACTTCATATCCTTTATCTGAGTCTGTTGCATGATCAGATATCTTATGGCTTTCCCGTTCCTCAATTCGGATGCCCGAAACTTCAAATGAACCGATAGTTACGTCCTTTAAAACTCGAGTCTTTTCTTGTGTACAAATCTCTATATGATTGTCGCATCGTGAGTCCGATTACCGTTCGATCACCTTCATATCCGTTATCTGAGTCTGTTGCATGATTAGATATCTTATGCCCTTCCAGTTCCTCAATTCGGATGCCCAAAACTTCAAATGTACCAATTGTTACGTCCTTTAAAACTCGAGTCTTTTCTTGTCTACGAATCTCTATATGATTGTCGCATCGTGATTCCGATTACCGTTCGATCACCTTCATATCCCTTATCTAAGTTTGTTACATGATCAGATATCTTATGGCCTTCCAGTTCCTCAATTCGGATGCCCAAAACTTCAAATGTATCGATAGTTACGTCCTTTAAAACTCGTTTCTTTTCTTGTGTACGAATCTCTATATGATTTTCGCATTGTTAGTCCGATTACCATTCGATCAGCTTCATATCCTTTATCTGAGTCTATTGCATGATCAGATATCTTATGCCCTTCCAGTTCCTCAATTCGGATGCCCAAAACTTCAAATGTACCAATTGTTACGTCCTTTAAAACTCGAGTCTTTTCTTGTCTACGAATCTCTACATGATTGTCGCATCGTGATTCAGATTACCGTTCGATCACCTTCATATCCCTTATCTGAGTTTGTTGCATGATAAGATATCTTATGGCCTTCCAGTTCCTCAATTCGGATGCCCAAAACTTCAAATGTACCGATAGTTACGTCCTTTAAAACTCGATTCTTTTCTTGTGTACGAATCTCTATATGATTGTCGCAGTGTTAGTCTGATTACCATTCGATCAGCTTCATATCCTTTATCTGAGTCTGTTGCATGATCAGATATCTTATGGCTTTCCCGTTCCTTAATTCGGATGCCCGAAACTTCGAATGCACCGATAGTTACGTCCTTTAAAACTCCAGTCTTTTCTTGTGTACGAATCTCTATATGATTGTCGCATCGTGAGTCCGATTACCGTTCGATCAACTTCATATCCTTTATCTGAGTCTGTTGCTTGATCAGATATCTTATGGCCTACCAGATCCTCAATTCGGATGCCCAACACTTCAAATGTACCGATTGTTACATCCTTTAAAACCCGATTCTTTTCTTGTGTACGAATCTCTATATTATTGTCGCACTGTTATTCCGATTACCGTTCGATCAGCTTCATATCCTTTATCTGAGTCTGTTGCACGATCAGATATCTTATGGCTTTCCCGTTCCTCAATTCGGATGCCCGAAACTTCAAATGCACCGATAGTTACGTCCTTTAAAACTAAAGTCTTTTCTTGTGTACGAATCTCTATATGATTGTCGCATCATGGGTCCAATTACCGTTCGATCACCTTCATATCCTTTATCTGAGTCTGTTGCATGATCAGATATCTTATGGCCTTCCAGTTCCTCAATTCGGATGCCCAAAACTTCAAATGTACCGATTGTTACGTCCTTTAAAACTCGAGTCTTTTCTTGTGTACGAATCTCTATATAATTGTCGTATCGTGAGTCTGATTACCGTTCGATCACCTTCATATCCCTTAACTGAGTTTGTTGCATGATCAGATATCTTATGGCCTTCCAGTTCCTCAATTCGGATGCCCAAAACTTCAAATGTACCGATAGTTACGTCCTTTAAAACTCGATTCTTTTCTTGTGTACGAATCTCTATATGATTGTTGCAGTGTTAGTCCGATTACCGTTCGATCAGCTTCATATCCTTTATCTGAGTCTGTTGCATGGTCAGATATCTATTGGCTTTCCCGTTCCTCAATTCGGATGCCCGAAACTTCAAATGCACCGATAGTTACGTCCTTTAAAACTCGAGTCTTTTCTGGTGTACAAATCTCTATATGATTGTCGCATCGTGAGTCCGATTACCGTTCGATCAACTTCATATCCTTTATCTGAGTCTGTTGCATGATCAGATATCTTATGCCCTTCCAGTTCCTCAATTCGGATGCCCAAAACTTCAAATGTACCGATTGTTACGTTCTTTAAAACTCGAGTCTTTTCTTGTGTACAAATCTCTACGTTCTTGTCGCATTGTTAGTCCGATTACTGTTCGATGAGCTTCATATCCTTTATCCGAGTCTGTTGCATGATCAGATATCTTATGGCTTTCCCGTTGCTCAATTCAGATGCCCAAAACATCAAATGCACCGATAGTTACGTCCTTTAAAACTCGAGTCTTTTCTTGCTTACGAATCTCTATATGATTGTCGCATCGTGAGTCCGATTACCGTTCGATCACCTTCATATCCTTTATCTGAGTCTGTTGCATGATCAGATATCTTATGGCCTTCCAGTTCCTCAATTCGGATGCCCAAAACTTCAAATGTACCGATAGTTACGTCCTTTAAAACTCGATTCTTTTCTTGTGTACGAATCTCTATATGATTGTCGCAGTGTTAGTCTGATTACCATTCGATCAGCTTCATATCCTTTATCTGAGTCTGTTGCATGATCAGATATCTTATGGCTTTCCCGTTCCTTAATTCGGATGCCCGAAACTTCGAATGCACCGATAGTTACGTCCTTTAAAACTCCAGTCTTTTCTTGTGTACGAATCTCTATATGATTGTCGCATCGTGAGTCCGATTACCGTTCGATCAACTTCATATCCTTTATCTGAGTCTGTTGCTTGATCAGATATCTTATGGCCTACCAGATCCTCAATTCGGATGCCCAACACTTCAAATGTACCGATTGTTACATCCTTTAAAACCCGATTCTTTTCTTGTGTACGAATCTCTATATTATTGTCGCACTGTTATTCCGATTACCGTTCGATCAGCTTCATATCCTTTATCTGAGTCTGTTGCACGATCAGATATCTTATGGCTTTCCCGTTCCTCAATTCGGATGCCCGAAACTTCAAATGCACCGATAGTTACGTCCTTTAAAACTAAAGTCTTTTCTTGTGTACGAATCTCTATATGATTGTCGCATCATGGGTCCAATTACCGTTCGATCACCTTCATATCCTTTATCTGAGTCTGTTGCATGATCAGATATCTTATGGCCTTCCAGTTCCTCAATTCGGATGCCCAAAACTTCAAATGTACCGATTGTTACGTCCTTTAAAACTCGAGTCTTTTCTTGTGTACGAATCTCTATATAATTGTCGTATCGTGAGTCTGATTACCGTTCGATCACCTTCATATCCCTTAACTGAGTTTGTTGCATGATCAGATATCTTATGGCCTTCCAGTTCCTCAATTCGGATGCCCAAAACTTCAAATGTACCGATAGTTACGTCCTTTAAAACTCGATTCTTTTCTTGTGTACGAATCTCTATATGATTGTTGCAGTGTTAGTCCGATTACCGTTCGATCAGCTTCATATCCTTTATCTGAGTCTGTTGCATGGTCAGATATCTATTGGCTTTCCCGTTCCTCAATTCGGATGCCCGAAACTTCAAATGCACCGATAGTTACGTCCTTTAAAACTCGAGTCTTTTCTGGTGTACAAATCTCTATATGATTGTCGCATCGTGAGTCCGATTACCGTTCGATCAACTTCATATCCTTTATCTGAGTCTGTTGCATGATCAGATATCTTATGCCCTTCCAGTTCCTCAATTCGGATGCCCAAAACTTCAAATGTACCGATTGTTACGTTCTTTAAAACTCGAGTCTTTTCTTGTGTACAAATCTCTACGTTCTTGTCGCATTGTTAGTCCGATTACTGTTCGATGAGCTTCATATCCTTTATCCGAGTCTGTTGCATGATCAGATATCTTATGGCTTTCCCGTTGCTCAATTCAGATGCCCAAAACATCAAATGCACCGATAGTTACGTCCTTTAAAACTCGAGTCTTTTCTTGCTTACGAATCTCTATATGATTGTCGCATCGTGAGTCCGATTACCGTTCGATCACCTTCATATCCTTTATCTGAGTCTGTTGCATGATCAGATATCTTATGGCCTTCCAGTTCCTCAATTCGGATGCCCAAAACTTCAAATGTACCGATTGTTACGTCCTTTAAAACTCGAGTCTTTTCTTGTGTACGAATCTCTATATGATTGTCGCATCGTGAGTCCCATTACCTTTCGATCACCTTCATATCCTTTATCTGAGTTTGTTGCATGATCAAATATCTTATGGCCTTCCAGTTCCTCAATTCGGATGCCTAAACTTCAAATGTACCGATAGTTACGTCCTTTAAAACTCGATTCTTTTCTTGTGTACGAATCTCTATATGATTGTCGCAGTGTTAGTCCGATTACCGTTCGATCAGCTTCATATCCTTTATCTGAGTCTGTTGCATGATCAGATATCTATTGGCTTTCCCGTTCCTCAATTCGGATGCCCGAAACTTCAAATGCACCGATAGTTACGTCCTTTAAAACTCGAGTCTTTTCTTGTGTACAAATCTCTATATGATTGTCGCATCGTGAGTCCGATTACCGTTCGATCAACTTCATATCCTTTATCTGAGTCTGTTGCATGATCAGATATCTTATGCCCTTCAAGTTCCTCAATTCGGATGCCCAAAACTTCAAATGTACCGATTGTTACGTCCTTTAAAATTCGAGTCTTTTCTTGTCTACGAATCTCTATATGATTGTCGCATCGTGACTCCGATTACCATTCGATCACCTTTATATACTTTATCTTAGTTTGTTGCATGATCATATATCTTATGGCCTTCCAGTTCCTCAATTCGGATGCCCAAAACTTCAAATGTACCGATAGTTACGTCCTTTAAAACTCGATTCTTTTCTTGTGTACGAATCTCTATATGATTGTTGCAGTGTTAGTCCGATTACCGTTCGATCAGCTTCATATCCTTTATCTGAGTCTGTTGCATGATCAGATATCTTATGGCTTTCCCGTTCCTCAATTCGGATGCCCGAAACTTCAAATGAACCGATAGTTACGTCCTTTAAAACTCGAGTCTTTTCTTGTGTACAAATCTCTATATGATTGTCGCATCGTGAGTCCGATTACCGTTCGATCACCTTCATATCCGTTATCTGAGTCTGTTGCATGATTAGATATCTTATGCCCTTCCAGTTCCTCAATTCAGATGCCCAAAACTTCAAATGTACCAATTGTTACGTCCTTTAAAACTCGAGTCTTTTCTTGTCTACGAATCTCTATATGATTGTCGCATCGTGAGTCTGATTACCGTTCGATCACCTTCATATCCCTTAACTGAGTTTGTTGCATGATCAGATATCTTATGGCCTTCCAGTTCCTCAATTCGGATGCCCAAAACTTCAAATGTACCGATAGTTACGTCCTTTAAAACTCGATTCTTTTCTTGTGTACGAATCTCTATATGATTGTTGCAGTGTTAGTCCGATTACCGTTCGATCAGCTTCATATCCTTTATCTGAGTCTGTTGCATGGTCAGATATCTATTGGCTTTCGCGTTCCTCAATTCGGATGCCCGAAACTTCAAATGCACCGATAGTTACGTCCTTTAAAACTCGAGTCTTTTCTGGTGTACAAATCTCTATATGATTGTCGCATCGTGAGTCCGATTACCGTTCGATCAACTTCATATCCTTTATCTGAGTCTGTTGCATGATCAGATATCTTATGCCCTTCCAGTTCCTCAATTCGGATGCCCAAAACTTCAAATGTACCGATTGTTACGTTCTTTAAAACTCGAGTCTTTTCTTGTGTACAAATCTCTACGTTCTTGTCGCATTGTTAGTCCGATTACTGTTCGATGAGCTTCATATCCTTTATCCGAGTCTGTTGCATGATCAGATATCTTATGGCTTTCCCGTTCCTCAATTCAGATGCCCAAAACATCAAATGCACCGATAGTTACGTCCTTTAAAACTCGAGTCTTTTCTTGCTTACGAATCTCTATATGATTGTCGCATCGTGAGTCCGATTACCGTTCCATCACCTTCATATCCTTTATCTGAGTCTGTTGCATGATCAGATATCTTATGGCCTTCTAGTTCCTCAATTCGGATGCCCAAAACTTCAAATGTACCGATTGTTACGTCCTTTAAAACTCGAGTCTTTTCTTGTGTACGAATCTCTATATGATTGTCGCATCGTGAGTCCCATTACCGTTCGATCACCTTCATATCCTTTATCTGAGTTTGTTGCATGATCAAATATCTTATGGCCTTCCAGTTCCTCAATTCGGATGCCTAAACTTCAAATGTACCGATAGTTACGTCCTTTAAAACTCGATTCTTTTCTTGTGTACGAATCTCTATATGATTGTCGCAGTGTTAGTCCGATTACCGTTCGATCAGCTTCATATCCTTTATCTGAGTCTGTTGCATGATTAGATATCTATTGGCTTTCCCGTTCCTCAATTCGGATGCCCGAAACTTCAAATGCACCGATAGTTACGTCCTTTAAAACTCGAGTCTTTTCTTGTGTACAAATCTCTATATGATTGTCGCATCGTGAGTCCGATTACCGTTCGATCAACTTCATATCCTTTATCTGAGTCTGTTGCATGATCAGATATCTTATGCCCTTCAAGTTCCTCAATTCGGATGCCCAAAACTTCAAATGTACCGATTGTTACGTCCTTTAAAATTCGAGTCTTTTCTTGTCTACGAATCTCTATATGATTGTCGCATCGTGACTCCGATTACCATTCGATCACCTTCATATACTTTATCTTAGTTTGTTGCATGATCATATATCTTATGGCCTTCCAGTTCCTCAATTCGGATGCCCAAAACTTCAAATGTACCGATAGTTACGTCCTTTAAAACTCGATTCTTTTCTTGTGTACGAATCTCTATATGATTGTTGCAGTGTTAGTCCGATTACCGTTCGATCAGCTTCATATCCTTTATCTGAGTCTGTTGCATGATCAGATATCTTATGGCTTTCCCGTTCCTCAATTCGGATGCCCGAAACTTCAAATGAACCGATAGTTACGTCCTTTAAAACTCGAGTCTTTTCTTGTGTACAAATCTCTATATGATTGTCGCATCGTGAGTCCGATTACCGTTCGATCACCTTCATATCCGTTATCTGAGTCTGTTGCATGATTAGATATCTTATGCCCTTCCAGTTCCTCAATTCAGATGCCCAAAACTTCAAATGTACCAATTGTTACGTCCTTTAAAACTCGAGTCTTTTCTTGTCTACGAATCTCTATATGATTGTCGCATCGTGATTCCGATTACCGTTCGATCACCTTCATATCCCTTATCTAAGTTTGTTACATGATCAGATATCTTATGGCCTTCCAGTTCCTCAATTCAGATGCCCAAAACTTCAAATGTACCGATAGTTACGTCCTTTAAAACTCGTTTCTTTTCTTGTGTACGAATCTCTATATGATTTTCGCATTGTTAGTCCGATTACCATTCGATCAGCTTCATATCCTTTATCTGAGTCTATTGCATGATCAGATATCTTATGCCCTTCCAGTTCCTCAATTCGGATGCCCAAAACTTCAAATGTACCAATTGTTACGTCCTTTAAAACTCGAGTCTTTTCTTGTCTACGAATCTCTATATGATTGTCGCATCGTGATTCCGATTACCGTTCGATCACCATCATATCCCTTATCTGAGTTTGTTGCATGATAAGATATCTTATGGCCTTCCAGTTCCTCAATTCGGATGCCCAAAACTTCAAATGTACCGATAGTTACGTCCTTTAAAACTCGATTCTTTTCTTGTGTACGAATCTCTATATGATTGTCGCAGTGTTAGTCTGATTACTATTCGATCAGCTTCATATCCTTTATCTGAGTCTGTTGCATGATCAGATATCTTATGGCTTTCCCGTTCCTTAATTCGGATGCCCGAAACTTCGAATGCACCGATAGTTACGTCCTTTAAAACTCCAGTCTTTTCTTGTGTACGAATCTCTATATGATTGTCGCATCGTGAGTCCGATTACCGTTCGATCAACTTCATATCCTTTATCTGAGTCTGTTGCTTGATCAGATATCTTATGGCCTACCAGATCCTCAATTCGGATGCCCAACACTTCAAATGTACCGATTGTTACATCCTTTAAAACTCGATTCTTTTCTTGTGTACGAATCTCTATATTATTGTCGCACTGTTATTCCGATTACCGTTCGATCAGCTTCATATCCTTTATCTGAGTCTGTTGCACGATCAGATATCTTATGGCTTTCCCGTTCCTCAATTCGGATGCCCGAAACTTCAAATGCACCGATAGTTACGTCCTTTAAAACTAAAGTCTTTTCTTGTGTACGAATCTCTATATGATTGTCGCATCGTGAGTCCGATTACCGTTCGATCACCTTCATATCCTTTATCTGAGTCTGTTGCATGATCAGATATCTTATGGCCTTCCAGTTCCTCAATTCGGATGCCCAAAACTTCAAATGTACCGATTGTTACGTCCTTTAAAACTCGAGTCTTTTCTTGTGTACGAATCTCTATATGATTGTCGTATCGTGAGTCTGATTACCGTTCGATCACCTTCATATCCCTTAACTGAGTTTGTTGCATGATCAGATATCTTATGGCCTTCCAGTTCCTCAATTCGGATGCCCAAAACTTCAAATGTACCGATAGTTACGTCCTTTAAAACTCGATTCTTTTCTTGTGTACGAATCTCTATATGATTGTTGCAGTGTTAGTCCGATTACCGTTCGATCAGCTTCATATCCTTTATCTGAGTCTGTTGCATGGTCAGATATCTATTGGCTTTCCCGTTCCTCAATTCGGATGCCCGAAACTTCAAAGGCACCGATAGTTACGTCCTTTAAAACTCGAGTCTTTTCTGGTGTACAAATCTCTATATGATTGTCGCATCGTGAGTCCGATTACCGTTCGATCAACTTCATATCCTTTATCTGAGTCTGTTGCATGATCAGATATCTTATGCCCTTCCAGTTCCTCAATTCGGATGCCCAAAACTTCAAATGTACCGATTGTTACGTTCTTTAAAACTCGAGTCTTTTCTTGTGTACAAATCTCTACGTTCTTGTCGCATTGTTAGTCCGATTACTGTTCGATGAGCTTCATATCCTTTATCCGAGTCTGTTGCATGATCAGATATCTTATGGCTTTCCCGTTCCTCAATTCAGATGCCCAAAACATCAAATGCACCGATAGTTACGTCCTTTAAAACTCGAGTCTTTTCTTGCTTACGAATCTCTATATGATTGTCGTATCGTGAGTCCGATTACCGTTCGATCACCTTCATATCCTTTATCTGAGTCTGTTGCATGATCAGATATCTTATGGCCTTCCAGTTCCTCAATTCGGATGCCCAAAACTTCAAATGTACCGATTGTTACGTCCTTTAAAACTCGAGTCTTTTCTTGTGTACGGATCTCTATATGATTGTCGCATCGTGAGTCCCATTACCGTTCGATCACCTTCATATCCTTTATCTGAGTTTGTTGCATGATCAAATATCTTATGGCCTTCCAGTTCCTCAATTCGGATGCCTAAACTTCAAATGTACCGATAGTTACGTCCTTTAAAACTCAATTCTTTTCTTGTGTACGAATCTCTATATGATTGTCGCAGTGTTAGTCCGATTACCGTTCGATCAGCTTCATATCCTTTATCTGAGTCTGTTGCATGATCAGATATCTATTGGCTTTCCCGTTCCTCAATTCGGATGCCCGAAACTTCAAATGCACCGATAGTTACGTCCTTTAAAACTCGAGTCTTTTCTTGTGTACAAATCTCTATATGATTGTCGCATCGTGAGTCCGATTACCGTTCGATCAACTTCATATCCTTTATCTGAGTCTGTTGCATGATCAGATATCTTATGCCCTTCAAGTTCCTCAATTCGGATGCCCAAAACTTCAAATGTACCGATTGTTACGTCCTTTAAAATTCGAGTCTTTTCTTGTCTACGAATCTCTATATGATTGTCGCATCGTGACTCCGATTACCATTCGATCACCTTCATATACTTTATCTTAGTTTGTTGCATGATCATATATCTTATGGCCTTCCAGTTCCTCAATTCGGATGCCCAAAACTTCAAATGTACCGATAGTTACGTCCTTTAAAACTCGATTCTTTTCTTGTGTACGAATCTCTATATGATTGTTGCAGTGTTAGTCCGATTACCGTTCGATCAGCTTCATATCCTTTATCTGAGTCTGTTGCATGGTCAGATATCTATTGGCTTTCCCGTTCCTCAATTCGGATGCCCGAAACTTCAAATGCACCGATAGTTATGTCCTTTAAAACTCGAGTCTTTTCTTGTGTACAAATCTCTATATGATTGTCGCATCGTGAGTCCGATTACCGTTCGATCAACTTCATATCCTTTATCTGAGTCTGTTGCATGATCAGATATCTTATGCCCTTCCAGTTCCTCAATTCGGATGCCCAAAACTTCAAATGTACCGATTGTTACGTCCTTTAAAACTCGAGTCTTTTCTTGTGTACAAATCTCTACGTCCTTGTCGCATTGTTAGTCCGATTACTGTTCGATGAGCTTCATATCCTTTATCCGAGTCTGTTGCATGATCAGATATCTTATGGCTTTCCCGTTCCTCAATTCAGATGCCCAAAACTTCAAATGCACCGATAGTTACGTCCTTTAAAACTCGAGTCTTTTCTTGCTTACGAATCTCTATATGATTGTCGCATCGTGAGTCCGATTACCGTTCGATCACCTTCATATCCTTTATCTGAGTCTGTTGCATGATCAGATATCTTATGGCCTTCCAGTTCCTCAATTCGGATGCCCAAAACTTCAAATGTACCGATTGTTACGTCCTTTAAAACTCGAGTCTTTTCTTGTGTACGAATCTCTATATGATTGTCGCATCGTGAGTCCCATTACCGTTCGATCACCTTCATATCCTTTATCTGAGTTTGTTGCATGATCAAATATCTTATGGCCTTCCAGTTCCTCAATTCGGATGCCTAAACTTCAAATGTACCGATAGTTACGTCCTTTAAAACTCGATTCTTTTCTTGTGTACGAATCTCTATATGATTGTCGCAATGTTAGTCCGATTACCGTTCGATCAGCTTCATATCCTTTATCTGAGTCTGTTGCATGATCAGATATCTATTGGCTTTCCCGTTCCTCAATTCGGATGCCCGAAACTTCAAATGCACCGATAGTTACGTCCTTTAAAACTCGAGTCTTTTCTTGTGTACAAATCTCTATATGATTGTCGCATCGTGAGTCCGATTACCGTTCGATCAACTTCATATCCTTAATCTGAGTCTGTTGCATGATCAGATATCTTATGCCCTTCCAGTTCCTCAATTCGGATGCCCAAAACTTCAAATGTACCGATTGTTACGTCCTTTAAAATTCGAGTCTTTTCTTGTCTACGAATCTCTATATGATTGTCGCATCGTGACTCCGATTACCATTCGATCACCTTCATATACTTTATCTTAGTTTGTTGCATGATCATATATCTTATGGCCTTCCAGTTCCTCAATTCGGATGCCGAAAACTTGAAATGTACCGATAGTTACGTCTTTTAAAACTCGATTCTTTTCTTGTGTACGAATCTCTATATGATTGTCGCACTGTTATTCCGATTACCATTCGATCAGCTTCATATCCTTTATCTGAGTCTGTTGCATGATCAGATATCTTATGGCTTTCCCGTTCCTTAATTCGGATGCCCGAAACTTCAAATGCATCGATAGTTACGTCCTTTAAAACTCGAGTCTTTTCTTGTGTACGAATCTCAATATGATTGTCGCATCGTGAGTCCGATTACCGTTCGATCAACTTCATATCCTTTATGTAAGTCTGTTGCATGATTAGATATCTTATGGCCTACCAGATCCTCAATTCGGATGCCCAAAACTTCAACTGTACCGATTGTTACGTCCTTTAAAACTCGATTCTTTTCTTGTGTACGAATCTCTATATGATTGTCGCACTGTTATTCCGATTACCGTTCGATCAGCTTCATATCCTTTATCTGAGTCTGTTGCATGATCAGATATCTTATGGCTTTCCCGTTCCTCAATTCGGATGCCCGAAACTTGAAATGCACCGATAGTTACGTCCTTTAAAACTAAAGTCTTTTCTTGTGTATGAATCTCTATATGATTGTCGCATCGTGAGTCCGATTACCGTTCGATCAACTTCATATCCTTTATCTACGTCTGTTGCAAGATCAGATATCTTTTGGCCTTCCAGTTCCTCAATTCGGATGCCCAAAATTTCAAATGTACCGGTTGTTACGTCCTTTAAAACTCGAGTCTTTTCTTGTGTACGAATCTCTATATGATTGTCGCCTCGTGTGTCCTATTACCGTTCGATCAACTTCATATCCTTTATCTGAGTCTGTTACATGATCTGATATCTTATGGCCTTCCAGTTCCTCAATTCGGATGCCCAAAACATCAAATGTACCGATTGTTACGTCCTTTAAAACTCGAGTCTTTTCTTGTGTACAAATCTCTACGTCATTGTCGCATTGTTAGTCCGATTATCGTTCGATCAGCTTCATATCCTGTATCTGAGTCTGTTGCATGATCAGATATCTTATGGCCTTCCCGTTCCTTAATTCGGATGCCCGAAACTTCAAATGCATCGATAGTTACGTCCTTTAAAACTCGAGTCTTTTCTTGTGTACGAATCTCTATATGATTGTCGCATCGTGAGTCCGATTACCGTTCGATCAACTTCATATCCTTTATGTGAGTCTGTTGCATGATCAGATATCTTATGGCCTACCAGATCCTCAATTCGGATGCCCAAAACTTCAACTGTACCGATTGTTACGTCCTTTAAAACTCGATTCTTTTCTTGTGTACGAATCTCTATATGATTGTCGCACTGTTATTCCGATTACCGTTCGATCAGCTTCATATCCTTTATCTGAGTCTGTTGCATGATCAGATATCTTATGGCTTTCCCGTTCCTCAATCCGGATGCCCGAAACTTGAAATGCATCGATAGTTACGTCCTTTAAAACTCGAGTCTTTTCTTGTGTACGAATCTCTATATGATTGTCGCATCGTGAGTCCGATTACCGTTCGATCAACTTCATATCCTTTATCTGCATCTGTTGCAAGATCAGATATCTTATGGCCTTCTAGTTCCTCAATTCGGATGCCCAAAATTTCAAATGTACCGATTGTTACGTCCTTTAAAACTCGAGTCTTTTCTTGTGTACGAATCTCTATATGATTGTCGCCTCGTGTGTCCTATTACCGTTCGATCAACTTCATATCCTTTATCTGAGTCTGTTACATGATCTGTTATCTTATGGCCTTCCAGTTCCTCAATTCGGATGCCCAAAACATCAAATGTACCGATTGTTACGTCCTTTAAAACTCGAGTCTTTTCTTGTGTACAAATCTCTACGTCATTGTCGCATTGTTAGTCCGATTATCGTTCGATCAGCTTCATATCCTGTATCTGAGTCTGTTGCATGATCAGATATCTTATGGCTTTCCCGTTCCTCAATTTGGATGCCCGAAACTTCAAATGCACCGATAGTTACGTTCTTTAAAACTCGAGTCTTTTCTTGTGTACGAATCTCTATATGATTGTCGCGTCGTGAGTCCGATTACCGTTTGATCACCTTCATATCCTTTATCTGAGTCTGTTGCATGATCAGCTATCTTATGGCCTTCCAGTTCCTCAATTCGGATGCCCAAAACTTCAAATGTACCGATTGGTACGTCCTTTAAAACACGAGTCTTTTCTTGTGTACGAATCTCTATATGATTGTCGCATCGTGAGTCCGATTACCGTTCGATCACCTTCATATCCCTTATCTAAGTTTGTTGCATGATCAGATATCTTATGGCCTTCCAGTTCCTCAATTCGGATGCCCAAAACTTCAAATGTACCGATTGTTACGTCCTTTAAAACTCGTTTCTTTTCTTGTGTACGAATCTCTATATGATTGTTGCATTGTTAGTCCGATTACCGTTCGATCCGCTTCATATCCTTTATCTGAGTCTGTTGCATGATCAGATATCTTATGGCTTTCCCGTTCCTCAACTCGGATGCCCGAAACTTCAAATGCACCGATAGTTACGTCCTTTAAAACTCGAGTCTTTTCTTGTGTACGAATCTCTATATGATTGTCGCATCGTGAGTCCGATTACCGTTCGAGCACCTTCATATCCGTTATCTGAGTCTGTTGCATGATCAGATATCTTATGCCCTTCCAGTTCCTCAATTCGGATGCCCAAAACTTCAAACGTACCAATTGTTACGTCCTTTAAAACTCGAGTCTTTTCTTGTCTACGAATCTCTATATGATTGTCGCATCGTGATTCCGATTACCGATCGATCACCTTCATATCCCTTATCTAAGTTTGTTACATGATCAGATATCTTATGGCCTTCCAGTTCCTCAATTCGGATGCCCAAAACTTCAAATGTACCGATAGTTACGTCCTTTAAAACTCGTTTCTTTTCTTGTGTACGAATCTCTATATGATTTTCGCATTGTTAGTCCGATTACCATTCGATCAGCTTCATATTCTTTATCTGAGTCTGTTGCATGATCAGATATCTTATGCCCTTCCAGTTCCTCAATTCGGATGCCCAAAACTTCAAATGTACCAATTGTTACGTCCTTTAAAACTCGAGTCTTTTCTTGTCTACGAATCTCTATATGATTGTCGCATCGTGATTCCGATTACCGTTCGATCACCTTCATATCCCTTATCTGAGTTTGTTGCATGATCAGATATCTTATGGCCTTCCAGTTCCTCAATTCGGATGCCCAAAACTTCAAATGTACCGATAGTCACGTCCTTTAAAACTCAATTCTTTTCTTGTGTACGAATCTCTATATGATTGTCGGAGTGTTAGTCCGATTACCATTCGATCAGCTTCATATCCTTTATCTGAGTCTGTTGCATGATCAGATATCTTATGGCTTTCCCGTTCCTTAATTCGGATGCCCGAAACTTCGAATGCACCGATAGTTACGTCCTTTAAAACTCCAGTCTTTTCTTGTGTACGAATCTCTATATGATTGTCGCATCGTGAGTCCGAATACTGTTCGATCAACTTCATATCCTTTATCTGAGTCTGTTGCTTGATCAGATATCTTATGGCCTACCAGATCCTCAATTCGGATGCCCAACACTTCAAATGTACCGATTGTTACATCCTTTAAAACTCGATTCTTTTCTTGTGTACGAATCTCTATATTATTGTCGCACTGTTTTTCCGATTACCGTTCGATCAGCTTCATATCCTTTATCTGAGTCTGTTGCATGATCAGATATCTTATGGCTTTCCCGTTCCTCAATTCGGATGCCCGAAACTTCAAATGCACCGATAGTTACGTCCTTTAAAACTAAAGTCTTTTCTTGTGTACGAATCTCTATATGATTGTCGCATCATGGGTCCAATTACCGTTCGATCACCTTCATATCCTTTATCTGAGTCTGTTGCATGATCAGATATCTTATGGCCTTCCAGTTCCTCAATTCGGATGCCCAAAACTTCAAATGTACCGATTGTTACGTCCTTTAAAACTCGAGTCTTTTCTTGTGTACGAATCTCTATATGATTGTCGTATCGTGAGTCTGATTACCGTTCGATCACCTTCATATCCCTTAACTGAGTTTGTTGCATGATCAGATATCTTATGGCCTTCCAGTTCCTCAATTCGGATGCCCAAAACTTCAAATGTACCGATAGTTACGTCCTTTAAAACTCGATTCTTTTCTTGTGTACGAATCTCTATATGATTGTCGCAGTGTTAGTCCGATTACCGTTCGATCAGCTTCATATCCTTTATCTGAGTCTGTTGCATGGTCAGATATCTATTGGCTTTCCCGTTCCTCAATCCGGATGCCCGAAACTTCAAATGCACCGATAGTTACGTCCTTTAAAACTCGAGTCTTTTCTTGTGTACAAATCTCTATATGATTGTCGCATCGTGAGTCCGATTACCGTTCGATCAACTTCATATCCTTTATCTGAGTCTGTTGCATGATCAGATATCTTATGCCCTTCCAGTTCCTCAATTCGGATGCCCAAAACTTCAAATGTACCGATTGTTACGTCCTTTAAAACTCGAGTCTTTTCTGGTGTACAAATCTCTACGTCCTTGTCGCATTGTTAGTCCGATTACTGTTCGATGAGCTTCATATCCTTTATCCGAGTCTGTTGCATGATCAGATATCTTTACGGCTTTCCCGTTCCTCAATTCAGATGCCCAAAACTTCAAATGCACCGATAGTTACGTCCTTTAAAACTCGAGTCTTTTCTTGCTTACGAATCTCTAGATGATTGTCGCATCGTGAGTCCGATTACCATTCGATCACCTTCATATCCTTTATCTGAGTCTGTTGCATGATCAGATATCTTATGGCCTTCCAGTTCCTCAATTCGGATGCCCAAAACTTCAAATGTATCGATTGTTACGTCCTTTAAAACTCGAGTCTTTTCTTGTGTACGAATCTCTATATGATTGTCGCATCGTGAGTCCCATTACCGTTTGATCACCTTCATATCCTTTATCTGAGTTTGTTGCATGATCAAATATCTTATGGCCTTCCAGTTCCTCAATTCGGATGCCCAAAACTTCAAATGTACCGATAGTTACGTCCTTTAAAACTCGATTCTTTTCTTGTGTACGAATCTCTATATGATTGTCGCAGTGTTAGTCCGATTACCGTTCGATCAGCTTCATATCCTTTATCTGAGTCTGTTGCATGATCAGATATCTATTGGCTTTCCCGTTCCTCAATTCGGATGCCCGAAACTTCAAATGCACCGATAGTTACGTCCTTTAAAACTCGAGTCTTTTCTTGTGTACAAATCTCTATATGATTGTCGCATCGTGAGTCCGATTACCGTACGATCAACTTCATATCCTTTATCTGAGTCTGTTGCATGATCAGATATCTTATGCCCTTCCAGTTCCTCAATTCGGATGCCCAAAACTTCAAATGTACCGATTGTTACGTCCTTTAAAACTCGAGTCTTTTCTTGTCTACGAATCTCTATATGATTGTCGCATCGTGACTCCGATTACCGTTCGATCACCTTCATATACTTTATCTTAGTTTGTTGCATGATCATATATCTTATGGCCTTCCAGTTCCTCAATTCGGATGCCGAAAACTTGAAATGTACCGATAGTTACGTCTTTTAAAACTCGATTCTTTTCTTGTGTATGAATCTCTATATGATTGTCGCACTGTTATTCCGATTACCATTCGATCAGCTTCATATCCTTTATCTGAGTCTGTTGCATGATCAGATATCTTATGGCTTTCCCGTTCCTTAATTAGGATGCCCGAAACTTCAATTCATCGATAGTTACGTCCTTTAAAACTCGAGTCTTTTCTTGTGTACGAATCTCTATATGATTGTCGCATCGTGAGTCCGATTACCGTTCGATCAACTTCATATCCTTGATGTGAGTCTGTTGCATGATCAGATATCTTATGGCCTACATGATCCTCAATTCGGATGCCCAAAACTTCAACTGTACCGATTGTTACGTCCTTTAAAACTCGATTCTTTTCTTGTGTACGAATCTCTATATGATTGTCGCACTGTTATTCCGATTACCGTTCGATCAGCTTCATATCCTTTATCTGAGTCTGTTGCATGATCAGATATCTTATGGCTTTCCCGTTCCTCAATTCGGATGCCCGAAACTTGAAATGCACCGATAGTTACGTCCTTTAAAACTAAAGTCTTTTCTTGTGTATGAATCTCTATATGATTGTCGCATCGTGAGTCCGATTACCGTTCGATCAACTTCATATCCTTTATCTGCGTCTGTTGCAAGATCAGATATCTTATGGCCTTCCAGTTCCTCAATTCGGATGCCCAAAATTTCAAATGTACCGATTGTTACGTCCTTTAAAACTCGAGTCTTTTCTTGTGTACGAATATCTATATGATTGTCGCCTCGTGTGTCCTATTACCGTTCGATCAACTTCATATCCTTTATCTGAGTCTGTTACATGATCTGATATCTTATGGCCTTCCAGTTCCTCAATTCGGATGCCCAAAACATCAAATGTACCGATTGTTACGTCCTTTAAAACTCGAGTCTTTTCTTGTGTACAAATCTCTACGTCATTGTCGCATTGTTAGTCCGATTATCGTTCGATCAGCTTCATATCCTGTATCTGAGTCTGTTGCATGATCAGATATCTTATGGCTTTCCCGTTCCTCAATTCGGATGCCCGTAACTTCAAATGCACCGTTAGTTACGTTCTTTAAAACTCGAGTCTTTTCTTGTGTACGAATCTCTATATGATTGTCGCATCGTGAGTCCGATTACCGTTCGATCACCTTCATATCCTTTATCTGAGTCTGTTGCGTGATCAGCTATCTTATGGCCTTCCAGTTCCTCAATTCGGATGCCCAAAACTTCAAATGTACCGATTGGTACGTCCTTTAAAACACGAGTCTTTTCTTTTGTACGAATCTCTATATGATTGTCGCATCGTGAGTCCGATTACCGTTCGATCACCTTCATATCCTTTATCTGAGTCTGTTGCGTGATCAGCTATCTTATGGCCTTCCAGTTCCTCAATTCGGATGCCCAAAACTTCAAATGTACCGATTGGTACGTCCTTTAAAACACGAGTCTTTTCTTTTGTACGAATCTCTATATGATTGTCGCATCGTGAGTCCGATTACCGTTCGATCACCTTCATATCCCTTATCTAAGTTTGTTGCATGATCAGATATCTTATGGCCTTCCAGTTCCTCAATTCGGATGCCCAAAACTTCAAATGTACCGATAGTTACGTCCTTTAAAACTCGTTTCTTTTCTTGTGTACGAATCTCTATATGATTGTTGCATTGTTAGTCCGATTACCGTTCGATCCGCTTCATATCCTTTATCTGAGTCTGTTGCATGATCAGATATCTTATGGCTTTCCCGTTCCTCAATTCGGATGCCCGAAACTTCAAATGCACCGATAGTTACGTCCTTTAAAACTCGAGTCTTTTCTTGTGTACGAATCTCTATATGATTGTCGCATCGTGAGTCCGATTACCGTTCGATCACCTTCATATCCGTTATCTGAGTCTGTTGCATGATCAGATATCTTATGCCCTTCCAGTTCCTCAATTCGGATGCCCAAAACTTCAAATGTACCAATTGTTACGTCCTTTAAAACTCGAGTCTTTTCTTGTCTACGAATCTCTATATGATTGTCGCATCGTGATTCCGATTACCGTTCGATCACCTTCATATCCCTTATCTAAGTTTGTTACATGATCAGATATCTTATGGCCTTCCAGTTCCTCAATTCGGATGCCCAAAACTTCAAATGTACCGATAGTTACGTCCTTTAAAACTCGTTTCTTTTCTTGTGTACGAATCTCTATATGATTTTCGCATTGTTAGTCCGATTACCGTTCGATCAGCTTCATATCCTATATCTGAGTCTGTTGCATGATCAGATATCTTATGGCTTTCCCGTTCCTCAATTCGGATGCCCGAAACTTCAAATGCACCGATAGTTACGTCCTTTAAAACTCGAGTCTTTTCTTGTGTACGAATCTCTATATGATTGTCGCATCGTGAGTCCGATTACCGTTTGATCACCTTCATATCCGTTATCTGAGTCTGTTGCATGATCAGATATCTTATGCCCTTCCAGTTCCTCAATTCGGATGCCCAAAACTTCAAATGTACCGATTGTTACGTCCTTTAAAACTCGAGTCTTTTCTTGTCTACGAATCTCTATATGATTGTCGCATTGTTAGTCCGTTTACCGTTCGATCAGCTTCATATCCTTTATCTGAGTCTGTTGCATGATCAGATATCTTATGGCTTTCCCGTTCCTTAATTCGGATGCCCGAAACTTCGAATGCACCGATAGTTACGTCCTTTAAAACTCGAGTCTTTTCTTGTGTACGAATCTCTATATGATTGTCGCATCGTGAGTCCGATTACCGTTCGATCAACTTCATATCCTTTATCTGAGTCTGTTGCTTGATCAGATATCTTATGGCCTACCAGATCCTCAATTCGGATGCCCAAAACTTCAAATGTACCGATTGTTACATCCTTTAAAACTTGAGTGTTTTCTTGTCTACGAATCTCTATATGATTGTCGCATCGTGTGTCCGATTACCGTTCGATCAACTTCATATCCTTTATCTGAGTCTGTTGCTTGATCAGGTATCTAATGGCCTACCAGATCCTCAATTCGGATGCCCAAAACTTCAAATGTACCGATTGTTACATCCTTTAAAACTCGATTCTTTTCTTGTGTAGGAATCTCTATATGATTGTCGCACTGTTATTCCGATTACCGTTCGATCAGCTTCATATCCTTTATCTGAGTCTGTTGCATGATGAGATATCTTATGGCTTTCCCGTTCCTCAATTCGGATGCCCGAAACTTCAAATGCACCGATAGTTACGTCCTTTAAAACTAAAGTCTTTTCTTGTGTACGAATCTCTATATGATTGTTGCATCATGGGTCCAATTACCGTTCGATCACCTTCATATCCTTTATCTTAGTCTGTTGCATGATCAGATATCTTATGGCCTTCCAGTTCCTCAATTCGGATGCCCAAAACTTCAAATGTACCGATTGTTACGTCCTTTAAAACTCGAGTCTTTTCTTGTGTACGAATCTCTATATGATTGTCGCATCGTGAGTCTGATTACCGTTCGATCACCTTCATATCCCTTATCCGAGTTTGTTACATGATCAGATATCTTATGGCCTTCCAGTTCCTCAATTCGGATGCCCAAAACTGCAAATGTACCGATAGTTACGTCCTTTAAAACTCGTTTCTTTTCTTGTGTACGAATCTCTATATGATTGTCGCATTGTTAGTCCGTTTACCGTTCGATCAGCTTCATATCCTTTATCGGAGTCTGTTGCATGATCAGATATCTTATGGCTTTCCCGTTCCTTAATTCGGATGCCCGAAACTTCGAATGCACCGATAGTTACGTCCTTTAAAACTCGAGTCTTTTCTTGTGTACGAATCTCTATATGATTGTCGCATCGTGAGTCCGATTACCGTTCGATCACCTTCATATCCTTTATCTGAGTTTGTAGCATGATCACATATCTTATGGCCTTCCAGTTCCTCAATTCGGATGCCCAAAACTTCAAATGTACCGATAGTTACATCCTTTAAAACTCGATTCTTTTCTTGTGTACGAATCTCTATATGATTGTGGCAGTGTTAGTCCGATTACCGTTCGATCAGCTTCATATCCTTTATCTGAGTCTGTTGCATGATCAGATATCTATTGGCTTTCCCGTTCCTCAATTCGGATGCCCGAAACTTCAAATGCACCGATAGTTACGTCCTTTAAAACTCGAGTCTTTTCCTGTGTACAAATCTCTATATGATTGTCGCATCGTGAGTCCATTTACCGTTCGATCAACTTCATATCCTTTATCTGAGTCTGTTGCATGATAAGATATCTTGTGCCCTTCCAGTTCCTCAATTCGGATGCCCAAAACTTCAAATGTACCGATTGTTACGTCCTTTAAAACTCGAGTCTTTTCTTGTCTACGAATCTCTATATGATTGTCGCATCGTGACTCCGATTACAGTTCGATCACCTTCATATACTTTATCTTAGTTTGTTGCATGATCAAATATCTTATGGCCTTCCAGTTCCTCAATTCGGATGCCCAAAACTTCAAATGTACCGATAGTTACGTCTTTTAAAACTCGATTCTTTTCTTGTGTACGAATCTCTATATGATTGTCGCACTGTTATTCCGATTACCATTCGATCAGCTTCATATCCTTTATCTGAGTCTGTTGCATGATCAGATATCTTATGGCTTTCCCGTTCCTTAATGCGGATGCCCGAAACTTCAAATGCATCGATAGTTATCTCCATTAAAACTCGAGTCTTTTCTTGTGTACGAATTTCTATATGATTGTCGCATCGTGAGTCCGATTACCGTTCGATCAACTTCATATCCTTTATCTGAGTATGTTGCATGATCAGATATCTTATGGCCTACCAGATCCTCAATTCGGATGCCCAAAACTTCAAATGTACCGATTGTTACGTTCTTTAAAACTCGATTCTTTTCTTGTGTAGGAATCTCTATATGATTGTCGCACTGTTATTCCGATTACCGTTCGATCAGCTTCATATCCTTTATCTGTGTCTGTTGCATGATCAGATATCTTATGGCTTTCCCGTTCCTCAATTCGGATGCCCGAAACTTCAAATGCACCGATAGTTACGTCCTTTAAAACTAAAGTCTTTTCTTGTGTACGAATCTCTATATGATTGTCGCATCATGGGTCCAATTACCGTTCGATCACCTTCATATCCTTTATCTTAGTCTGTTGCATGATCAGATATCTTATGGCCTTCCAGTTCCTCAATTCGGATGCCCAAAACTTCAAATGTACCGTTTGTTACGTCCTTTAAAACTCGAGTCTTTTCTTGTGTACGAATCTCTATATGATTGTCGCATCGTGAGTCTGATTACCGTTCGATCACCTTCATATCTCTTATCCGAGTTTGTTACATGATCAGATATCTTATGGCCTTCCAGTTCCTCAATTCGGATGCCCAAAACTTCAAATGTACCGATAGTTACGTCCTTTAAAACTCGTTTCTTTTCTTGTGTACGAATCTCTATATGATTGTCGCATTGTTAGTCCGTTTACCGTTCGATCAGCTTCATATCCTTTATCTGAGTCTGTTGCATGATCAGATATCTTATGGCTTTCCCGTTCCTTAATTCGGATGCCCGAAACTTCGAATGCACCGATAGTTACGTCCTTTAAAACTCGAGTCTTTTCTTGTGTACGAATCTCTATATGATTGTCGCATCGTGAGTCCGATTACCGTTCGATCACCTTCATATCCTTTATCTGAGTTTGTTGCATGATCAGATATCTTATGGCCTTCCAGTTCCTCAATTCGGATGCCCAAAACTTCAAATGTACCGATAGTTACATCCTTTAAAACTCGATTCTTTTCTTGTGTACGAATCTCTATATGATTGTGGCAGTGTTAGTCCGATTACCGTTCGATCAGCTTCATATCCTTTACCTGAGTCTGTTGCATGATCAGATATCTATTGGCTTTCCCGTTCCTCAATTCGGATGCCCAAAACTTCAAATGCACCGATAGTTACGTCCTTTAAAACTCGAGTCTTTTCCTGTGTACAAATCTCTATATGATTGCCGCATCGTGAGTCCGATTACCGTTCGATCAACTTCATATCCTTTATCCGAGTCTGTTGCATGATAAGATATCTTATGCCCTTCCAGTTCCTCAATTCGGATGCCCAAAACTTCAAATGTACCGATTGTTACGTCCTTTAAAACTCGAGTCTTTTCTTGTCTACGAATCTCTATATGATTGTCGCATCGTGACTCCGATTACCGTTCGATCACCTTCATATACTTTATCTTAGTTTGTTGCATGATCAAATATCTTATGGCCTTCCAGTTCCTCAATTCGGATGCCCAAAACTTCAAATGTACCGATAGTTACGTCTTTTAAAACTCGATTCTTTTCTTGTGTACGAATCTCTATATGATTGTCGCACTGTTATTCCGATTACCATTCGATCAGCTTCATATCCTTTATCTGAGTCTGTTGCATGATCAGATATCTTATGGCTTTCCCGTTCCTTAATGCGGATGCCCGAAACTTCAAATGCATCGATAGTTACGTCCATTAAAACTCGAGTCTTTTCTTGTGTACGAATTTCTATATGATTGTCGCATCGTGAGTCCGATTACCGTTCGATCAACTTCATATCCTTTATCTGAGTATGTTGCATGATCAGATATCTTATGGCCTACCAGATCCTCAATTCGGATGCCCAAAACTTCAAATGTACCGATTTTACGTCCTTTAAAACTCAATTCTTTTCTTGTGTACGAATCTCTATATGATTGTCGCACTGTTATTCCGATTACCATTCGATCAGCTTCATATCTTTTATCTGAGTCTGTTGCATGATCAGATATCTTATGGCTTTCCCGTTCCTCAATTCGGATGCCCGAAACTTCAAATGCACCGATAGTTACGTCCTTTAAAAGTAAAGTCTTTTCTTGTGTATGAATCTCTATATGATTGTCGCATCGTGAGTCCGATTACCGTTCGATCAACTTCATTTCCTTTTTCTGCGTCTGTTGCATGATCAGATATCTTATGGCCTTCCAGTTCCTCAATTCGGATGCCCGAAACTTCAAATGTACCGATTGTTACGTCTTTTAAAACTCGAGTCTTTTCTTGTGTACGAATCTCTATATGATTGTCGCCTCGTGTGTCCTATTACCGTTCGATCAACTTCATATCCTTTATCTGAGTCTGTTACATGATCTGATATCTTATGGCCATCCAGTTCCTCAATTCGGATGCCCAAAACTTCAAATGTACCGATTGTTACGTCCTTTAAAACTCGAGTCTTTTCTTGTGTACAAATCTCTACGTCATTGTCGCATTGTTAGTCCGATTACCGTTCGATCAGCTTCATATCCTGTATCTGAGTCTGTTGCATGATCAAATATCTTATGGCTTTCCCATTCCTCAATTCGGATGCCCGAAACTTCAAATGCACCGATAGTTACGTCCTTTAAAACTCGAGTCTTTTCTTGTGTACGAATCTCTATATGATTGTCGCATCGTGAGTCCGATTACTGTTCGATCACCTTCAAATCCTTTATCTGAGTCTGTTGCATGATCAGCTATCTTATGGCCTTCCAGTTCCTCAATTCGGATGCCCAAAACTTCAAATGTACCGATTGTTACGTCCTTTAAAACTCGAGTCTTTTCTTGTGTACGAATCTCTATATGATTGTCGAATCGTGAGTCCGATTACCGTTCGATCACCTTCATATCCCTTATCTAAGTTTGTTGCATGATCAGATATCTTATGGCCTTCCAGTTCCTCAATTCGGATGCCCAAAACTTCAAATGTACCGATAGTTACGTCCTTTAAAACTCGTTTCTTTTCTTGTGTACGAATCTCTATATGATTGTCGCATTGTTAGTCCGATTACCGTTCGATCATCTTCATATCCTTTATCTGAGTCTGTTGCATGATCAGATATCTTATGGCTTTCCCGTTCCTCAATTCGGATGCCCGAAACTTCAAATGCACCGATAGTTACGTCCTTTAAAACTCGAGTCTTTTCTTGTGTACGAATCTCTATATGATTGTCGCATCGTGAGTCCGATTACCGTTCGATCACCTTCATATCCGTTATCTGAGTCTGTTGCATGATCAGATATCTTATGCCCTTCCAGTTCCTCAATTCGGATGCCCAAAACTTCAAATGTACCAATTGTTACGTCCTAACTCGAGTCTTTTCTTGTCTACGAATCTCTATATGATTGTCGCATCGTGATTCCGATTACCGTTCGATCACCTTCATATCCCTTATCTAAGTTTGTTGCATGATCAGATATCTTATGGCCTTCCAGTTCCTCAATTCGGATGCCCAAAACTTCAAATGTACCGATAGTTACGTCCTTTAAAACTCGTTTCTTTTCTTGTGTACGAATCTCTGTTTGATTTTCGCATTGTTAGTCCGATTACCGTTCGATCAGCTTCATATCCTTTATCTGAGTCTGTTGCATGATCATATATCTTATGGCTTTCCCGTTCCTCAATTCGGAAGCCCGAAACTTCAAATGCACCGATAGTTACGTCCTTTAAAACTCGAGTCTTTTCTTGTGTACGAATCTCTATATGATTGTCGCATCGTGAGTCCGATTGCCGTTCGATCACCTTCATGTCCGTTATCTGAGTCTGTTGCATGATCAGAAATCTTATGCCCTTCCAGTTCCTCAATACGGATGCCCAAAACTTCAAATGTACCGATTGTTACGTCCTTTAAAACTCGAGTCTTTTCTTGTCTACGAATCTCTATATGATTGTCGCATTGTTAGTCCGTTTACCGTTCGATCAGCTTCATATCCTTTATCTGAGTCTGTTGCATGATAAGATATCTTATGGCTTTCCCGTTCCTTAATTCGGATGCCCGAAACTTCGAATGCACCGATAGTTACGTCCTTTAAAACTCGAGTCTTTTCTTGTGTACGAATCTCTATATGATTGTCGCATCGTGAGTCCGTTTACCGTTCGATCAACTTCATATCCTTTATCTGAGTATGTTGCATGATCAGATATCTTATGGCCTACCAGATCCTCAATTCGGATGCCCAAAACTTCAAATGTACCGATTGTTACGTCCTTTAAAACTCAATTCTTTTCTTGTGTACGAATCTCTATATGATTGTCGCACTGTTATTCCGATTACCATTTGATCAGCTTCATATCTTTTATCTGAGTCTGTTGCATGATCAGATATCTTATGGCTTTCCCGTTCCTCAATTCGGATGCCCGAAACTTCAAATGCACCGATAGTTACGTCCTTTAAAAGTAAAGTCTTTTCTTGTGTATGAATCTCTATATGATTGTCGCATCGTGAGTCCGATTACCGTTCGATCAACTTCATTTCCTTTATCTGCGTCTGTTGCATGATCAGATATCTTATGGCCTTCCAGTTCCTCAATTCGGATGCCCGAAACTTCAAATGTACCGATTGTTACGTCTTTTAAAACTCGAGTCTTTTCTTGTGTACGAATCTCTATATGATTGTCGCCTCGTGTGTCCTATTACCGTTCGATCAACTTCATATCCTTTATCTGAGTCTGTTACATGATCTGATATCTTATGGCCTTCCAGTTCCTCAATTCGGATGCCCAAAACTTCAAATGTACCGATTGTTACGTCCTTTAAAACTCGAGTCTTTTCTTGTGTACAAATCTCTACGTCATTGTCGCATTGTTAGTCCGATTACCGTTCGATCAGCTTCATATCCTGTATCTGAGTCTGTTGCATGATCAAATATCTTATGGCTTTCCCATTCCTCAATTCGGATGCCCGAAACTTCAAATGCACCGATAGTTACGTCCTTTAAAACTCGAGTCTTTTCTTGTGTACGAATCTCTATATGATTGTCGCATCGTGAGTCCGATTACTGTTCGATCACCTTCAAATCCTTTATCTGAGTCTGTTGCATGATCAGCTATCTTATGGCCTTCCAGTTCCTCAATTCGGATGCCCAAAACTTCAAATGTACCGATTGTTACGTCCTTTAAAACTCGAGTCTTTTCTTGTGTACGAATCTCTATATGATTGTCGAATCGTGAGTCCGATTACCGTTCGATCACCTTCATATCCCTTATCTAAGTTTGTTGCATGATCAGATATCTTATGGCCTTCCAGTTCCTCAATTCGGATGCCCAAAACTTCAAATGTACCGATAGTTACGTCCTTTAAAACTCGTTTCTTTTCTTGTGTACGAATCTCTATATGATTGTCGCATTGTTAGTCCGATTACCGTTCGATCATCTTCATATCCTTTATCTGAGTCTGTTGCATGATCAGATATCTTATGGCTTTCCCGTTCCTCAATTCGGATGCCCGAAACTTCAAATGCACCGATAGTTACGTCCTTTAAAACTCGAGTCTTTTCTTGTGTACGAATCTCTATATGATTGTCGCATCGTGAGTCCGATTACCGTTCGATCACCTTCATATCCGTTATCTGAGTCTGTTGCATGATCAGATATCTTATGCCCTTCCAGTTCCTCAATTCGGATGCCCAAAACTTCAAATGTACCAATTGTTACGTCCTAACTCGAGTCTTTTCTTGTCTACGAATCTCTATATGATTGTCGCATCGTGATTCCGATTACCGTTCGATCACCTTCATATCCCTTATCTAAGTTTGTTGCATGATCAGATATCTTATGGCCTTCCAGTTCCTCAATTCGGATGCCCAAAACTTCAAATGTACCGATAGTTACGTCCTTTAAAACTCGTTTCTTTTCTTGTGTACGAATCTCTATTTGATTTTCGCATTGTTAGTCCGATTACCGTTCGATCAGCTTCATATCCTTTATCTGAGTCTGTTGCATGATCATATATCTTATGGCTTTCCCGTTCCTCAATTCGGAAGCCCGAAACTTCAAATGCACCGATAGTTACGTCCTTTAAAACTCGAGTCTTTTCTTGTGTACGAATCTCTATATGATTGTCGCATCGTGAGTCCGATTGCCGTTCGATCACCTTCATGTCCGTTATCTGAGTCTGTTGCATGATCAGATATCTTATGCCCTTCCAGTTCCTCAATACGGATGCCCAAAACTTCAAATGTACCGATTGTTACGTCCTTTAAAACTCGAGTCTTTTCTTGTCTACGAATCTCTATATGATTGTCGCATTGTTAGTCCGTTTACCGTTCGATCAGCTTCATATCCTTTATCTGAGTCTGTTGCATGATAAGATATCTTATGGCTTTCCCGTTCCTTAATTCGGATGCCCGAAACTTCGAATGCACCGATAGTTACGTCCTTTAAAACTCGAGTCTTTTCTTGTGTACGAATCTCTATATGATTGTCGCATCGTGAGTCCGATTACTGTTCGATCAACTTCATATCCTTTATCTGAGTATGTTGCATGATCAGATATCTTATGGCCTACCAGATCCTCAATTCGGATGCCCAAAACTTCAAATGTACCGATTGTTACGTCCTTTAAAACTCAATTCTTTTCTTGTGTACGAATCTCTATATGATTGTCGCACTGTTATTCCGATTACCATTCGATCAGCTTCATATCTTTTATCTGAGTCTGTTGCATGATCAGATATCTTATGGCTTTCCCGTTCCTCAATTCGGATGCCCGAAACTTCAAATGCACCGATAGTTACGTCCTTTAAAAGTAAAGTCTTTTCTTGTGTATGAATCTCTATATGATTGTCGCATCGTGAGTCCGATTACCGTTCGATCAACTTCATTTCCTTTATCTGCGTCTGTTGCATGATCAGATATCTTATGGCCTTCCAGTTCCTCAATTCGGATGCCCGAAACTTCAAATGTACCGATTGTTACGTCTTTTAAAACTCGAGTCTTTTCTTGTGTACGAATCTCTATATGATTGTCGCCTCGTGTGTCCTATTACCGTTCGATCAACTTCATATCCTATATCTGAGTCTGTTACATGATCTGATATCTTATGGCCTTCCAGTTCCTCAATTCGGATGCCCAAAACTTCAAATGTACCGATTGTTACGTCCTTTAAAACTCGAGTCTTTTCTTGTGTACAAATCTCTACGTCATTGTCGCATTGTTAGTCCGATTACCGTTCGATCAGCTTCATATCCTGTATCTGAGTCTGTTGCATGATCAAATATCTTATGGCTTTCCCATTCCTCAATTCGGATGCCCGAAACTTCAAATGCACCGATAGTTACGTCCTTTAAAACTCGAGTCTTTTCTTGTGTACGAATCTCTATATGATTGTCGCATCGTGAGTCCGATTACTGTTCGATCACCTTCAAATCCTTTATCTGAGTCTGTTGCATGATCAGCTATCTTATGGCCTTCCAGTTCCTCAATTCGGATGCCCAAAACTTCAAATGTACCGATTGTTACGTCCTTTAAAACTCGAGTCTTTTCTTGTGTACGAATCTCTATATGATTGTCGAATCGTGAGTCCGATTACCGTTCGATCACCTTCATATCCCTTATCTAAGTTTGTTGCATGATCAGATATCTTATGGCCTTCCAGTTCCTCAATTCGGATGCCCAAAACTTCAAATGTACCGATAGTTACGTCCTTTAAAACTCGTTTCTTTTCTTGTGTACGAATCTCAATATGATTGTCGCATTGTTAGTCCGATTACCGTTCGATCATCTTCATATCCTTTATCTGAGTCTGTTGCATGATCAGATATCTTATGGCTTTCCCGTTCCTCAATTCGGATGCCCGAAACTTCAAATGCACCGATAGTTACGTCCTTTAAAACTCGAGTCTTTTCTTGTGTACGAATCTCTATATGATTGTCGCATCGTGAGTCCGATTACCGTTCGATCACCTTCATATCCGTTATCTGAGTCTGTTGCATGATCAGATATCTTATGCCCTTCCAGTTCCTCAATTCGGATGCCCAAAACTTCAAATGTACCAATTGTTACGTCCTAACTCGAGTCTTTTCTTGTCTACGAATCTCTATATGATTGTCGCATCGTGATTCCGATTACCGTTCGATCACCTTCATATCCCTTATCTAAGTTTGTTGCATGATCAGATATCTTATGGCCTTCCAGTTCCTCAATTCGGATGCCCAAAACTTCAAATGTACCGATAGTTACGTCCTTTAAAACTCGTTTCTTTTCTTGTGTACGAATCTCTATTTGATTTTCGCATTGTTAGTCCGATTACCGTTCGATCAGCTTCATATCCTTTATCTGAGTCTGTTGCATGATCATATATCTTATGGCTTTCCCGTTCCTCAATTCGGAAGCCCGAAACTTCAAATGCACCGATAGTTACGTCCTTTAAAACTCGAGTCTTTTCTTGTGTACGAATCTCTATATGATTGTCGCATCGTGAGTCCGATTGCCGTTCGATCACCTTCATGTCCGTTATCTGAGTCTGTTGCATGATCAGATATCTTATGCCCTTCCAGTTCCTCAATACGGATGCCCAAAACTTCAAATGTACCGATTGTTACGTCCTTTAAAACTCGAGTCTTTTCTTGTCTACGAATCTCTATATGATTGTCGCATTGTTAGTCCGTTTACCGTTCGATCAGCTTCATATCCTTTATCTGAGTCTGTTGCATGATAAGATATCTTATGGCTTTCCCGTTCCTTAATTCGGATGCCCGAAACTTCGAATGCACCGATAGTTACGTCCTTTAAAACTCGAGTCTTTTCTTGTGTACGAATCTCTATATGATTGTCGCATCGTGAGTCCGATTACCGTTCGATCAACTTCATATCCTTTATCTGAGTATGTTGCATGATCAGATATCTTATGGCCTACCAGATCCTCAATTCGGATGCCCAAAACTTCAAATGTACCGATTGTTACGTCCTTTAAAACTCAATTCTTTTCTTGTGTACGAATCTCTATATGATTGTCGCACTGTTATTCCGATTACCATTCGATCAGCTTCATATCTTTTATCTGAGTCTGTTGCATGATCAGATATCTTATGGCTTTCCCGTTCCTCAATTCGGATGCCCGAAACTTCAAATGCACCGATAGTTACGTCCTTTAAAAGTAAAGTCTTTTCTTGTGTATGAATCTCTATATGATTGTCGCATCGTGAGTCCGATTACCGTTCGATCAACTTCATTTCCTTTATCAGCGTCTGTTGCATGATCAGATATCTTATGGCCTTCCAGTTCCTCAATTCGGATGCCCGAAACTTCAAATGTACCGATTGTTACGTCTTTTAAAACTCGAGTCTTTTCTTGTGTACGAATCTCTATATGATTGTCGCCTCGTGTGTCCTATTACCGTTCGATCAACTTCATATCCTATATCTGAGTCTGTTACATGATCTGATATCTTATGGCCTTCCAGTTCCTCAATTCGGATGCCCAAAACTTCAAATGTACCGATTGTTACGTCCTTTAAAACTCGAGTCTTTTCTTGTGTACAAATCTCTACGTCATTGTCGCATTGTTAGTCCGATTACCGTTCGATCAGCTTCATATCCTGTATCTGAGTCTGTTGCATGATCAAATATCTTATGGCTTTCCCATTCCTCAATTCGGATGCCCGAAACTTCAAATGCACCGATAGTTACGTCCTTTAAAACTCGAGTCTTTTCTTGTGTACGAATCTCTATATGATTGTCGCATCGTGAGTCCGATTACTGTTCGATCACCTTCAAATCCTTTATCTGAGTCTGTTGCATGATCAGCTATCTTATGGCCTTCCAGTTCCTCAATTCGGATGCCCAAAACTTCAAATGTACCGATTGTTACGTCCTTTAAAACTCGAGTCTTTTCTTGTGTACGAATCTCTATATGATTGTCGAATCGTGAGTCCGATTACCGTTCGATCACCTTCATATCCCTTATCTAAGTTTGTTGCATGATCAGATATCTTATGGCCTTCCAGTTCCTCAATTCGGATGCCCAAAACTTCAAATGTACCGATAGTTACGTCCTTTAAAACTCGTTTCTTTTCTTGTGTACGAATCTCTATATGATTGTCGCATTGTTAGTCCGATTACCGTTCGATCATCTTCATATCCTTTATCTGAGTCTGTTGCATGATCAGATATCTTATGGCTTTCCCGTTCCTCAATTCGGATGCCCGAAACTTCAAATGCACCGATAGTTACGTCCTTTAAAACTCGAGTCTTTTCTTGTGTACGAATCTCTATATGATTGTCGCATCGTGAGTCCGATTACCGTTCGATCACCTTCATATCCGTTATCTGAGTCTGTTGCATGATCAGATATCTTATGCCCTTCCAGTTCCTCAATTCGGATGCCCAAAACTTCAAATGTACCAATTGTTACGTCCTAACTCGAGTCTTTTCTTGTCTACGAATCTCTATATGATTGTCGCATCGTGATTCCGATTACCGTTCGATCACCTTCATATCCCTTATCTAAGTTTGTTGCATGATCAGATATCTTATGGCCTTCCAGTTCCTCAATTCGGATGCCCAAAACTTCAAATGTACCGATAGTTACGTCCTTTAAAACTCGTTTCTTTTCTTGTGTACGAATCTCTATTTGATTTTCGCATTGTTAGTCCGATTACCGTTCGATCAGCTTCATATCCTTTATCTGAGTCTGTTGCATGATCATATATCTTATGGCTTTCCCGTTCCTCAATTCGGAAGCCCGAAACTTCAAATGCACCGATAGTTACGTCCTTTAAAACTCGAGTCTTTTCTTGTGTACGAATCTCTATATGATTGTCGCATCGTGAGTCCGATTTCCGTTCGATCACCTTCATGTCCGTTATCTGAGTCTGTTGCATGATCAGATATCTTATGCCCTTCCAGTTCCTCAATACGGATGCCCAAAACTTCAAATGTACCGATTGTTACGTCCTTTAAAACTCGAGTCTTTTCTTGTCTACGAATCTCTATATGATTGTCGCATTGTTAGTCCGTTTACCGTTCGATCAGCTTCATATCCTTTATCTGAGTCTGTTGCATGATAAGATATCTTATGGCTTTCCCGTTCCTTAATTCGGATGCCCGAAACTTCGAATGCACCGATAGTTACGTCCTTTAAAACTCGAGTCTTTTCTTGTGTACGAATCTCTATATGATTGTCGCATCGTGAGTCCGATTACCGTTCGATCAACTTCATATCCTTTATCTGAGTCTGTTGCTTGATCAGATATCTTATGGCCTACCAGATCCTCAATTCGGATGCCCAAAACTTCAAATGTACCGATTGTTACATCCTTTAAAACTCGAGTCTTTTCTTGTGTACGAATCTCTATATGATTGTCGCATCGTGAGTCCGATTACCGTTCGATCAACTTCATATCCTTTATCTGAGTCTGTTGCTTGATCAGATATCTTATGGCCTACCAGATCCTCAATTCGGATGCCCAAAACTTCAAATGTACCGATTGTTACATCCTTTAAAACTCGATTCTTTTCTTGTGTACGAATCTCTATATGATTGTCGCACTGTTATTCCGATTACCGTTCGATCAGCTTCATATCCTTTATCTGAGTCTGTTGCATGATCAGATATCTGATGGCTTTCCCGTTCCTCAATTCGGATGCCCGAAACTTCAAATGCACCGATGGGTACGTCCTTTAAAACTAAAGTCTTTTCTTGTGTACGAATCTCTATATGATTGTCGCATCATGGGTCCAATTACCGTTCGATCACCTTCATATCCTTTATCTGAGTCTGTTGCATGATCAGATATCTTATGGCCTTCCAGTTCCTCAATTCGGATGCCCAAAACTTCAAATGTACCGATTGTTACGTCCTTTAAAACTAGAGTCTTTTCTTGTGTACGAATCTCTATAGGATTGTCGCATCGTGAGTCTGATTACCGTTCGATTACCTTCATATCCCTTATCTGAGTTTGTTGCATGATCAGATATCTTATGTCCTTCCAGTTCCTCAATTCGGATGCCCAAAACTTCAAATGTACCGATAGTTACGTCCTTTAAAACTCGATTCTTTTCTTGTGTACGAATCTCTATTTGATTGTCGCACTGTTATTCCGATTACCGTTCGATCAGGTTCATATCCTTTATCTGAGTCTGTTGCATGATCAGATATCTTATGGCTTTCCCATTCCTCAATTCGGATGCCCGAAACTTCAAATGCAATGATAGTTACGTCCTTTAAAACTCGAGTCTTTTCTTGTGTACGAATCTCTATATGATTGTCGCATCGTGAGTCCGATTACCGTTCGATCACCTTCATATCCTTTATCTGATTCTGTTGCATGATTAGATATCTTATGGCCTACCAGTTCCTCAATTCGGATGCCCAAAACTTCAAATGTACCGATTGTTACGTCATTTAAAACTCGAGTCTTTTCTTGTGTACGAATCTCTATATGATTGTCGCATCGTGAGTCCGATTACCGTTCGATCAACTTCATATCCTTTATCTGAGTCTGTTGCTTGATCAGATATCTTATGGCCTACCAGATCCTCAATTCGGATGCCCAAAACTTCAAATGTACCGATTGTTACATCCTTTAAAACTCGACTCTTTTCTTGTGTACGAATCTCTATTTGATTGTCGCACTGTTATTCCGATTACCGTTCGATCAGCTTCATATCCTTTATCTGAGTCTGTTGCATGATCAGATTTCTTATGGCTTTCCCGTTCCTCAATTCGGATGCCCGAAACTTCAAATGCACCGATAGTTACGTCCTTTAAAACTAAAGTCTTTTCAGGTGTACGAATCTCTATATGATTGTCGCATCATGGGTCCAATTTCCGTTCGATCACCTTCATATCCTTTATCTGAGTCTGTTGCATGATCAGATATCTTATGGCCTTCCAGTTCCTCAATTCGGATGCCCAAAACTTCAAGTGTACCGATTGTTACGTCATTTAAAACTCGAGTCTTTTCTTGTGTACGAATCTCTATATGATTGTCGCATCGTGAGTCCGATTACCGTTCGATCAACTTCATATCCTTTATCTGAGTCTGTTGCTTGATCAGATATCTTATGGCCTACCAGATCCTCAATTCGGATGCCCAAAACTTCAAATGTACCGATTGTTACATCCTTTAAAACTCGATTCTTTTCTTGTGTACGAATCTCTATTTGATTGTCGCACTGTTATTCCGATTACCGTTCGATCAGCTTCATATCCTTTATCTGAGTCTGTTGCATGATCAGATATCTTATGGCTTTCCCGTTCCTCAATTCGGATGCCCGAAACTTCAAATGCACCGATAGTTACGTCCTTTAAAACTAAAGTCTTTTCTTGTGTACGAATCTCTATATGATTGTCGCATCATGGGTCCAATTACCGTTCGATCACCTTCATATCCTTTATCTGAGTCTGTTGCATGATCAGATATCTTATGGCCTTCCAGTTCCTCAATTCGGATGCCCAAAACTTCAAATGTACCGATTGTTACGTCATTTAAAACTCGAGTCTTTTCTTGTGTACGAATCTCTATATGATTGTCGCATCGTGAGTCTGATTACCGTTCGATCACCTTCATATCCCTTATCTGAGTTTGTTGCATGATCAGATATCTTATGGCCTTCCAGTTCCTCAATTCGGATGCCCAAAACTTCAAATGTACCGATAGTTACGTCCTTTAAAACTCGTTTCTTTTCTTGTGTACGAATCTCTATATGATTGTCGCATTGTTAGTCCATTTACCGTTCGATCAGCTTCATAACCTTTATCTGAGTCTGTTGCATGATCAGATATCTTATGGCTTTCCCGTTCCTTAATTCGGATGCCCGAAACTTCAAATGCACCGATAGTTACGTCCTTTAAAACTCGAGTCTTTTCTTGTATACGAATCTCTATATGACTGTCGCATCGTGAGTCCGATTACCGTTCGATCACCTTCATATCCTTTATCTGAGTCTGTTGCATGATCAGATATCTTTTGGCCTTCCTGGTCCTCAATTCGGATGCCCAAAACTTCAAATGTACCGATTGTTACGTCCTTTAAAACTCGAGTCTTTTCTTGTGTACGAATCTCTATATGATTGTCGCATCGTGAGCCTGATTACCGTTCGATTACCTTCATATCTCTTATCTAAGTTTGTTGCATGATCAGATATCTTATGGCCTTCCAGTTCCTCAATTCGGATGCCCAAAACTTCAAATGTACCGATAGTTACGTCCTTTAAAACTCGTTTCTTTTCTTGTGTACGAATCTCTATATGATTGTCGCATTGTTAGTCCGATTACCGTTCGATCAGCTTCATATCCTTTATCTGAGTCTGTTGCATGATCAGATATCTTATGGCTTTCCCGTTCCTCAATTCGGATGCCCGAAACTTCAAATGCAACGATAGTTACGTCCTTTAAAACTCGAGTCTTTTCTTGTGTACGAATCTCTATATGATTGTCGCATCGTGTGTCCGATTACCGTTCGATCACCTTCATATCCTTTATCTGATTCTGTTGCATGATTAGATATCTTATGGCCTACCAGTTCCTCAATTCGGATGCCCAAAACTTCAAATGTACCGATTGTTACGTCCTTTAAAACTCGAGTCTTTTCTTTTGTACGAATCTCTATGTGATTGTGCCATCGTGAGTCCGATTGCCGTCCGATCAACTTAATATCCTTTCTCTGAGTCTGTTGCAAGATCAGATATCTTATGGCCTTCTCATTCCTAAATTCGGATGCCCGACACTTCAAATGCACTGATAGTTACGTCCTTTAAAACTCGAGTCTTTTGTTGTGTACGAATCTCTATGTGATTGTCGCATCGTGAGTCCGATTACCTTTCGATCAGCTTCATATCCTTTATCTGAGTCTGTTGCATGATCAGATATCTTATGGCTTTCCCGTTCCTCAATTCGGATGCCCGAAACTTCAAATGCACCGATAGTTACGTCCTTTAAAACTCGAATCTTTTCTTGTGTACTAATCTCTTTATGATTGTCGCATCGTGAGTCCGATTACCGTTCGATCACCTTCGTATCCTTTATCTGAGTCTGTTGCATGATCAGATATCTTATGGCCTTCCAGTTCCTCAATTCGGATGCCCAAGACTTCAAATGTACCGATTGTTACGTCCTTTAAAACTCGAGTCTTTTCTTGTGTACAAATCTCTACGTCATTGTCGCATTGTTAGTCCGATTACCGTTCGATCAGCTTCATATCCTTTTTTTTTTTTTTTGGTAAAAGGAGGCGGCACTCCTGGTAAATTTTATTAATAACAAAAAATATATACACCTAAGAGATTGGCATCCCGGGACATACCCCAAGGACCAAAACCCAATCTCAAAGCCCGTGGTCTAACATAGGGACTATCCAAACGTCCCGACCACAGGCTCCCCTATAGAATCATAAAGTCAAAAACAAAACCACACAGCTAAAAGACCAAAGCCACACCCGGCTTTGGTCAAAATCCAAACCAAGTACAAGACAAATTACAAAATACCAAACAAACACTAGATAATACAAAAAAATCAGCAAACAAGAGCATCCACTCCAGCTGCCATCTTCAGTTCTTCCAGTCTCTAATCTGCTCTCATCATTCCACACCCTAATCTTCACTTCTTTACCCTGCATTGGATACCATCTTCTACAGCTCAACATCTCCAAACTGCTGCTGATCCATCTGCCATCAGTACAATAAACCAGCAACAACCAGCAGGCACTAAGATCAGCAGCTACTCTAGTCCCCATAGTGAGATTTCTCTTCTGGATACTTCCCATCATAATCTTGAGAATCTGCAAATTCCACCAGTAACAAGACAGTAAAATCAAAAAACCCATTAACTCCATATACCCCTCAAGCTTTACAATCTGACCCATCATAACCAATTCTATGCCAGGATCAAAAGGAAAGAACATCTTATCCTTATGACCCCTACCAAAACCATACCACCAAGATAAATTCCCAATCCCCCTCCAAAACATCCAAAGCAGCCTGCAATTATCCATAATAGGGATCATCATCATTATGCAACAAAATCCCACACAGCAGCAGCCAAAGAGACCTGCCTAGTCTTCTTAAAAGAAAGACCCATGAGTCTTAATCTCACACTATCTTTTATTTGATTACTAACCATCAGAACAGAGTTTCTTCCTTTTTTAAACACCCTGCTATTTCTTTCTCTCCAAATAAAATAAATACAAGCAGCAACCACCAATCTTTGAATAACACCCCACACAGACTTACCAGCCTTCTGACCTTCAAGAAAAGTAACCAGATTATCCCATGAATCAGGAGCTGAGTCCAATTTAGCTAAAAACTTTAAACTTCTCCAAACAGCACTAGCAAATTCACATTCAAAGAACAAATGGTTATGACTGTCAGGACCCTTGTTACAAAACACACAACTCAGATCATCTCTTTTACTCCACATCAACATTCTATCATGTGTTGGTAACCTATATTTAAAGGCTAACCAAGTTATAAAAGCATGCCTTGGAATGCATTGACTAAACCAAACAAATGCACCCAGCTTCATATCCTTTATCTGAGTCTGTTGCATGATCAGATATCTTATGGCTTTCCCGTTCCTCAATTCGGACGCCCGAAACTTCAAATGCACCGATAGTTACGTCCTTTAAAACTCGAGTCTTTTCTTGTCTACGAATCTCTATATGATTGTCGCATCGTGAGTCCGATTACCGTTCGATCAACTTCATATCCTTTATCTGAGTTTTTTGCATGATCATATATCTTATGGCCTTCCAGTTCCTCAATTCGTATGCCCAAAACTTTAAATGTACCGATTGTTATGTCCTTTAAAACTCGAGTCTTTTCTTGTGTACGAATCTCTATATGATTGTCGCATCGTGAGTCCGATTACCGTTCGATCAACTTCATATCATTTATCTGAGTCTGTTGCATGATCAGATATCTTATGGCGTTCCAGTTCCTCAATTCAGATGCCCAAAACTTCAAATGTACCGATTGTTTTTTTTTAGAAAAGAGGCAAAGCCCCGGCAAACATTTATTAATATTTAAAAAAGTACAAAATAAGGACTACCCCCGACCCGGGACATAAACCCAAGGTCTTAGTTTAGCCCAACAAAAAACAAACCATAGAACAAACACGGGCCAACCTATACATCTTTTACTAAGCCCAAAATCAGAAATATTAAAAGACCAACATAAGCCCATTACATAAAACCAAAACAAACCTATCCTATAACCAGGCCAAACAGTAGCCCAATACTCCCAAAGCCCAAAGGGCCCCTTCACACCAGCCTGCCTCCACAGCCCACGCCACAAATCAAATGCAGTCCACTTGATGGTAACCTGAACAAAAGCTTCAACCATGTCAGCCCACCAACCATCCCGCTGCTGGTCCACAATTATAACCCATCTCAATCCTATTAACACACCGCTGCTAGTCCAGCATTCTAACCCAACCCATATCCAGATCAGAATTCCCACCACTAAGATACCCACAATAAACCCATACAACCTTCGAACATAATCCAACCTATAAACTAACCAGCCCATTCGCACACCTTTTACCTCATTATACAAAACCAATCTAATTAACTTCAATCTGCTGGTCCAAGTATCATATACTAACCCACATAATATACCAAACCTACTCATCAAACAATCATTCCCATATTGAAACCCCATCCATATCCTATCATATAACACTCCAGTACTATAGTCTTCCCACCATTCAATCAAAAGGTTACGCAGATACCCAAAACCATTAGGCCACTTAAGCAAATAACATAATGAGGCTTTCCAAATAACCCAACTCCTGTTTTGGAAAGGCAATTGGAACATACATCCAATAGCAACCATAAGAGTACTATTCAATCTATAATTCAACTCCTTTTTAACCATAATGCCAAAGATCATAGACTGAATCACCCCTATAGTCCCCCAAATATGCCATAAAATGAAGGTATAAACTATGCACTTAATACTAAGTATCAAGAACATAGGCAGCCAAACCAAAAAGAGAGCTGCAACTAATGAACTCCAATCCTGCCTGTAATCTTTAGATACTTCCACCAAGATAGTGGCATTACTAGACATGTCAAAGTCATTCATTTCTAACCTCATTAACAAATAACTCCATAACCAGCAGAAAACATACAACTGCATCTGCTGAGAACATAAATGCAAACACAGCCCATAACCTCCCTTCCAGAACTGCACACACCTCAGCAATCCTCTATATTCTAAGAAAACCTGCATCTTTGAGATATCTACCCATTGAACAGCCTTCCAGTAATACTCTAATTGAGCTCCCATATTACCCATCAGTTTGTGAAAATATAAATGTAGCCTTATAATACTCCAATTATCAAACAAAACATACCTTGTACTTTGACAGGTAACATTTTGTATTCTACCCCATAACATCCACAAATACCAGCAACATATTATCATCAACAGCAGCTGGCCCATATCAACCCCCTCATTACATTTCTACAGCCCTCCTTGAGAAAATACTAACATACCCCTGAGCAAATATAAGCTGCTGACCTTCTTTAGGTCCAAAACCTTACTCCAACAATCCTTCCTAACTGACTTCTTACCATGATTTCTACTTATACCCACTGCCACCTTTATGCTTCCATTAGATGTAAACCCAACCCAAATTCCCCAGTCCCAGACTTATCCCAAGTGGGATAGACACACTAGACTCAAAAATGAAAAAGCAAGAAAAAAGGCCAACAAAGATTACCGAAAAAATGATTTGGGTTTCCATACTGGTATGAAGTCCTAAAACAGAAAAAAGAGCACAGGAATATAATGTCCTACTAATACCAGTATGGTCCATCCTTATGTCTCCCTGGTGTAAACTCCCCTTGAGTATAAAAATTCCTAATCCCCTTTCAAATAACGCAGACCTGGCCCAGAGTGCCAAAAATAGACCAAATTCTCTGGTTAGGATAGAAGCCCACAACAAAGATAACCCATTCCCACCCAGACTATCCCAAATAGACAAGAGAGAATGAATACAGGAAAAGAAATGAATACAGAAATCTACCCAGAACGCTTTTAGTCTCCATTCAACACCTTGTTCCCAATAACTCCCATCCCCCATGAGCAAATGCTCAGTAGTAAACTCACACAGGCCATTAACACCAAAACTCACACCAATATTTAATGGGTTCCCATACCACTGCCAGGATCTAAAAAATGTAAAATTTATATGGGATGGGAAAAATGTCCTAAAGACAGTGGTACAGTGCCTCCTTATCTCTCCAGGTTGAATGCAAAACTCCTGCATATTCATTCCTATATTCCACCAGGTTAAGGTAAAAACAGACCAGATAGCAAAGAACATACTATCATGGCTGCAAATTCCTAGATTCCTATGTTTTAAACACAGCAAAAACCCTACTGGTGTATGAAAGACACACCTTTCAAAATGTAACAGGGAGGTACTACTACTAAGGTTATCTACCCAAGGCTCTTTCCAGTTCCATAAATCACCTTGATTGCCCAATAACCCCCCATCCCAACTCCAAGTGGAGTAAAAAGACTCAAGACTCAAAAGCAAGAAAAGGCCATAACAATACATATAAATCAAGGTTCCAAGGCCATATCTGGTGCTACAAAATGATAAAAACCAGAACAACAATAGGAACCTAAAGACATGACCTTGATCCATCCTTATATCTCCCATTGTTTGTCTTATCCCAAGACCACAAATGCCTAATCCCATAATAAAAACAGAAGAATTGATACCAGGTTCTTGAAAAAACCCAAGCATCAAAAGATCAGACACAAAGATAGGAAAAAACAAAAACCAAAAAAAACTCAACTCACAACCATTTTTGTACCACTCAAGACAACCAGAAAGAGAAGCAGGAAGCCTTAAAGGCCAGATCTCTACCCCAAGCTGAAAAGAACACCTTATGACTCCCACAGGCCCAATAATACCCCCTCCCCTATATTAACAGGTTTCATAACTGTATTACCCACACCTCCCCTGTACCACCCTAGGCCCACAAGATTACCAAGCCATTTAAAAACATATAAATTCCCCTAATACCCCATTTTGAACCCTTCCAAAACCTCCCCCAGCCAACCCAAAAAATAGTAAAAAAGAAATGGATCAACATTGGTTAACCTGTTTTGTAGGATCCCTCCATACCACCTTAAATCCCCATATCTTGCTAAGCTTGATGCTGCTTCTAGTAGCATAGATCTTCAACCCCATAAGCTTCAACCTAATTGTTTCCCTGATAAGATTATAAACACCCTCCACACTCCTACTCTCATTTTGAAACAACCTTAGATTTCTCTCTTGCCATATGAAGTATACCATAGCAGCCACACATAACCTCTTAATTATACTTCCCACAGATTTTCCAAGATGATCATTGGCCAGCTCATGAACACAATCAAAGATATTAGGGGGATAAAGAGATAATCCTCCTTCTTCCTTCAAAGTTTCCCACACAGCTTTGGGATAATCACACTCAAAAAACAAATGATTATGACTATCCTTAACTTTTCCACAAAATATACATTCTAAAACATTCTGCACATCCCAATTCAATAATCTATCCTGAGTTAACAGCCTGTTCTGAACAGCCAACCACAGAGTAAAGGAGTGTCTAGGGATTGCCTGACTATACCAAATAATTCTAGCCCAGGCACCTTCAGGTTTGTCTTCACTCAGATCATTAAAAACAGTTCTAGTAGCAAAGCCCTCATAAGTTTCCTTCTTAGTTCTCCAGAATGTAATATCTTTTTTGCCAGGAACAATAAAAGGAGGTGACATAGAGAATAGACAAGGAAACTTAATTTTCCACTCCTCCGGCCACATCCATCTACCATTGCAAATAACCTCAGAAACTGTAGTCTTAAGGTTAAAACCAGCATTATGAATCTCCCTTGGTGTGATGAATAAACTAAGAGGACTCAATGGACACCAGTTGTCATACCAGACAGAAGTGGAACACCCATCTCCTATACTCTGCACACAATGCCTCCACAGAGCATCCCTGCTATCTAATATACTCTTCCAACTCCAACATGGCCCCTCCTTTCTAACAAAGCCCCAAAAACTCAGACCCTTAAGTCTATAAGCTTTGACCCACTTAGTCCAGATAGTCTCTTTACCAGAGATAAGGCTCCAAATATGTCTAGCTATTAAAGCCTTATTCTGTATTCTCAAGGACTTTATCCCCAATCCCCTCTGACATTTTGGATAGCAGACATTCTCCCAGGAAACTCTAACCCTTCCCTTACTAGAATCAGTTTGACTCCAGAGAAACCTACACATTAGCCTCTCAATATCTTCAATAACACTGACAGGCAATAAGAACACAGAAGCCCAGTACACTTGCAAAGAACACAGGACAGACTTGATAAGTTGTAACCTTCCAGCAAATGACAGAGATTTATTCTTCCAATCTTCCAGTCTTTTCCTAACTTTATCAGTAAGAATACTGCAATCTTTAGAGTATAACCTAGTAGACAAGAGGGGAACACCTAAATATCTAACTGGAAGGCTGCCAACCTTAAAAGGCAACAACCTTTTAATTCTTTTCTGCATTATACTGGTCACATTAGACAAATACATTGTGCTCTTTCCCAGATTAGGGACAAAGCCAGAAACCCCACTAAACTCTTCCAAAGCATCCTTGATTAAGGAGACAGAAGCCACATCAGCATGACAGAAAACCAAAAGATCATCAGCAAAGCATACATGAGTCAGTTTCATCTCAGCACACTTCCAATGATATCTAAATTGATTATTTCCAGCAATCCTTCTATCCAAGATAAGTTTTAGAACTTGCATAACAATGGTAAACAAGTATGGGGACATAGGGTCACCCTGCCTTAAACCTCTAAGCCCCTTGAAATACCCAAAACTCTCTCCATTCACATTTATAGAATATGCAGCAGATCTTATACATGTCATAATCCAATCAACCATACTAGGATGGAACCCAAAATTAACAAGACAGGCTTCAAGAAAATCATGATTGACAGTGTCATAAGCCTTTTGCAAGTCAATTTTCAGGGCCATTCTAGCCTCCCCTCCCTTTCTATGATAATTCCTCAGAAGTTCTTGAGTCAACAGAATATTATCACTTATTTGCCTTCCAGGAATAAAAGCACTTTGACAATTATCAACTATTTTATCAAGAGACCCCTTAATTCTTTCACAAATGATTTTGGTTATACATTTGTAAAGAACATTGCAACAAGCAATGGGTCTATACTCCACAACACTCTTCGGATTTAGACACTTTGGGACTAAAGAAATAATAGTGGCATTAACTTCTTTAAGGAGTTTGCCATTGCTAAAAAATTCTTTGATAGCTTCACACACTTCATTACCAATTATAGACCACGAGGCTTTAAAAATTTTTGAAGAAAAGCCATCAGGCCCAGGGGCCTTATCCACATCAATATCAAAGATAGCTTTTTTGATTTCCTCATAAGTGACTTCCCTAACCATATAATCAGCCTCACTCCTAGCCAATCTGGTATGAAATAGAGAATCAGCCCCCTAATCCCATTCACCTGCTCATTACTCCCCATGAAACTCTCAAAGTGTTTAACAAACACATCACCCACACTCCTCCCCTCATGGTAGTTCCCCTGAGCATCCATAACAGAATTGATCCTACTCTTACTAATTTTACCCTTAACAGCTTTATGAAAGTAAGCTGTATTCTGATCCCCAGCCTTCAACCACTCCACTTTGGCTCTCTGTTTAAGAAACAATTCCTCATCCAAAGAAGCCTGCTTCAAAGCACTAACAAAAATAGCTTCTTGATCTCTCAACTGAGCATTATGAGGATCTTGAACAACTTCCTCTTGAACTTTACCCAACTCTTTGGTCAAGGTTTTAACCTTATCATGTAGGTCTCCTTGATCTCTACCCATCTTCCTCAAAGGCTTCTTTAACTTCTTTAGTTTAGAGACCACTGAATACATATAACACCCCTGAACCTTATCTTTCCATACAGAATCAACCAAAGGCAGAAACCCAGGCTTAGAAGCAATAAAGTTCATAAATTTAAAAGGCCTGGGCTTCCATACATGATGCCCCTTTAAAGAGATTAAAGTAGGAGAATGGTCAGAAGATAAAAAAGGCAAAAAATTAACAGCAGCTTCAGGATATGCATTTAAGAAACATCCATTACTCATAATCCTATCAAGCTTCTTAAGTAACCCCCCAGCTTTACCTGGAGATTTATTCCAGGTAAACTTCAAACCCGCAGAAGGAATGTCTTCAACACTTATACTTTCACAGCACTCCCTGAAATCCAGCATAGAGACATTAATAGAAGAGGAACCCATAGATTTTTCAGAAGGGTCCAGAATTGCATTAAAATCCCCCATTAAAAGCCATGGCTCATCCTTAATAGTACCATTAAAAGTCTTAAGCTCATTCCACAAAAGTCTTCTGGAAGAATAAGTAACATTCCCATAAATAAAAGAACAGAAAAAAGCAGCACCCCCAATAATAGGCTTAACAAAGCAGTGAATAACCTGAGAAGTGTGCTCAATCACCATAATATCCACAAGACTAGGATTCCATCCAACAATAATCCTAACCCAATTAGTACAATAAGGCATGTTAGAAACCCATTCCCAGCTCCTAAACACCCTATTACAAACACTATCCAAATTCTTACCCTTGATATGAGACTCTATCAAACAACAAACACCAATATTATTATCATTCATAACCTCCATAACCTCATTCTGCATGTGAACATTAGACATACCTCTAACATTCCATGCCATTATGTTCAGATTTTGGACCATCATTGATAACCAGAATTTAGCTCAGCCTCATGCCCTTCCTGCATGATCTGATCATCAATACTATTATCCATCTTCATAAACTGCCCTGTTTCATTATTTTCAGAGCTCACTTCATTCCCATCAGATTCCACCTCAATATCTTCTATCTCATCATAATCCAATCCCTCAGGAAAATTATTCTTTTGACACAAAATAAAGAAAAGTTTGGACTGTTCAATGGTCCATTCCACCACCTGCTCCTTAGAAGGTACAATCCTCTGACCAATATAGAACATTATATCATCTAACTGCCCAGGAGTAACATCACTAATACACTCCGGAATGACAGGATCAGAGCACAACTCATTAGGAAAATAAGGGGAAGGGTTGTGAATTTTAGAAGGTTTAATAAAAGAAGGTTTAGGAGCATTAAGTGGTTCAGGTAAAGGAGTTTTAGGTAAAGGTTTAGAAGTTGAGGTTTTAGGAGCAGATTTAGGCACAGGTTTAGGCTGAGGTTTGATACCAGGCTTAGAAACAAGCTGCTTAACAGACTTGATACACTCACCCTCCTCCCCAACTACAGAGTCTTCACATAACACACTAAAGCTATTCTTGACTTCCAAACCCTGAACTTCCTTACCAGACCTCCTATCCCCACTATAATCCTTCTTTTTAACTATATATTCAGTTCTCCCTGTCTTCTTGCCCTTATTTTCAACCTGACTCACCATAGCATTAGATTTTGATGTAGATGCCCCACCAGAATCCTTTTTCCCAGCAGTCTTGGCTTCCATGTACTCCAGAACAGCCTGCTTCATCTTATGACTAGCAATCCTCTCTTGTAACTTCACTTCTTTATCCTCCTTTTTAAATCCCATATTTCTTTGCCTCAATGCCCCTCCCCCATACACTCCATTCCCATTCCTAGCAGCTAAACTCTTATTCCACACAGTAGTGTACCCCTCTTCATCAACATTTCCTCCCTTTGAGCCACTCTAAACCTCAACAGTCTTATCTATACTCTTCTGCAACCTAGCAGCCTTCTCTTCATCAGTCAGGTCCCTCACAGTACAGTTCTCATAAGAATGCCCAAACACCTTGCAAAAAGTACAGTGGACTGGAATTTTCTGGTACTCCACCAAAACCTCAGCAACTCTAGCCTCCCTGCCTTCCTCCACTGGATAAAAGGCTCTCACCACATTTGGATGACTATCAGCAGCAGCAATTTCAACAAGAATTCTAGCAAAGCCAGCCTGCACATCATTGTTAATACATTTATCCACAGTTATATTATCAAACAGAAGGGGTTTACCAATACAGCTAGCAAGTTCACATAGTCCTTGCACATTCCACAGTTCTAAAGGAACTTCTTTGAATAGAACCCAAGCAGGCACATTAACAGGGTCCTTCTTCACAATGGCTGCACCAACTTCCCACTGTTGAAGAACCAGAGGAATGCCATTCACCACCCAGGGGCCAGCCTTCAAAGCATCCAACATCCCCTCTTCCTTAGAAAATTTGAAGTAGAATAGACCCTTGCCATTAGTTGAGATGTCTTCAAGACCATACTTCTTCCACATTCTGAACAGGTTAAATCTAACCCATGTTATAGAACAATAGGCTCCCACAAAGTACCCATACAAATGTTTAGCAAAGGTCTTCTGAACTTTTTCAACCAGCTCCTGCTTAATCATAACAACCTTCTCACCATTGTCTAACGTAGTAGGAGGACAATAAGCAATCTGTTTAACAATATCAGCCACTTTCTCTCCCTTAACAGCAGTAGCATAAGATGGCTTACCTTTAACTTCACCAGATTCATTCTTGTCTATGTCTACATTGATCACTCCCTCATTAAAGATACCCTTTGGCCCTTTTGCAGCAGCTTTAAAAACATGGCTAGAGGCTTGTGAGAAACCTAAAATAGGAGACTTCTTAATGATATCCTCAGCCTCCTTCAACAGGTCATTCTGTTTCTTGACAACCAATTCCTTTGCCTTCGAAATTCCTGTAAAGAGCTCCTTTATCCTCTCCATTTTCTTCTTAATAGTCACCCTAGCCTCTTTAGCAGAGTATTCACTACCCTGAAATACCACCTTCATTTTAACACAATGATCATCCTCCAAAGGATCAAAAATCAACCCATTAGCAGTTTTAAAGCCATTAGTCTTCTCCCTAACACCCCCCATCTTTTTAAGATCTAATATCTCTTTTTCCATCTGCTCAATAGTCATACTTTCTATAGGAGTCTTCCCAATATCATCATAAGCACCTCCCATTCTAAACACAGGAATAACTGGAACAGCAGCATCCTTATCAAAAACAAATTCCCTTGATGCCTTCTTATTCCTAGATAACAAGATCTTCATAATTCTTCTTCCTTCACTTGTGACATAAATCTGCTTCTTTGGGGCAACCTGAACAGCAACCCCTCCTTCACTTGACACCTTAACCCTCTTGTTTTCCACATTAACAGTGTCTACACTCATATCATTCTCATTACTATCCCTAATTAGAACTTTCCTTTTCAGTAAAATTCTAAGGGAATCATTGGACATAGCATCATATAGTGTAGCATCCTCCACCTTCCTGCACTGATTGATAACCCATTTAGATAAAGCACTAACCATTTTGTAATCAAACTCAAAAATGTCTTCCACTGACCAGCCCACCATTTCCTGAAACCTCAAATGATAAAACCTATGAAAAGCCAACCACCTTTCTGAAGAGTCAGGCAAAAACAATTTCACAGCTATATCTGCACTTAAACTCTTAAACACTTGGACATCAATATTCAACAGACTTCCCTTAGTCACATATTTATCAACCTCCACATCATTAGTCATTTCAGTATCAATCAACCCATCATCAGCACAACCTATTCTTAGCCTTCTATACTCATGATTATCACAGGTTTTAATAACAAAATCCACAAACCTAACACATTCCTCACTCAATTGCCCAGCAGAACAAGCACAATTTGCCATCTCTATATTATCAGCCTCAATAACCCTCAACAGCATATCCCCAAACTTATCCTGGAAGCTAGAATTCATATAATTCATAGCAAAAAACCAATTCATAGCAGGCTCAAATGACTTATCAGTAGAGGATTTATCAATCAATACCTGGATAGCCTCCATAATAGCATAATCCTTCACCACACATGGCTCAGAACCATAAAATTTCTAGTCAGGCAACCTAGTCTGAGCCTAAATAAACCTCTCATCCTGCCTTCGAATAGCCAAATTGCTATCAAAGGAGAGAATCATATACTTACGCCATTCACACATATAAGCAACCGAACCAAAAACCTCTTGTAGCTTAGCAATAGACTTCACTAAACTAGGGTTTGATATTCCAGTAGGTAAAACAGAGGTAGGAACAGAATTCTTACTCAAATGAGAATCAGTATTCTCACTGGACATACTTTGAATGGACGAGTTCAGAAGAAACGTTGTATTCGATTGAATCTTCTGTAGCCAATCATCTCCCAAAGTTTCCCTCAAATAAACCAAGTCGCCCTCAGATAACAAACATGACTCAACCCTTCCTCCAATCTTTCTACTCAAACAAAACGTTACCTCACTCACCTTCTTCAGCTCAAACCCTAGATTTCTCACCAGATCTGGTGGGATATCAGGAGGTATACCCCCATTGGGATCAGTGAACAGCTGATCCATAGTAAACAAAGGATAAACAAAGGAATTCCGATCGAAATCAGATGAAACAGTACCACAAAGAAGAAGAGAAAAGACCGGGAAATGAAGAACAGTAATCAGAAACTCAAAATCGCCAAAATCGCCCAGAGAAAAAGTCAAAAAGTCAAAGCTTGTTCGGTTATTTTTTTTTTGAAATGTACCGATTGTTACGTCCTTTAAAACTCGAGTCTTTTCTTGTGTACAAATCTCTACGTCCTTGTCGCATTGTTAGTCCGATTACTGTTCGATGAGCTTCATATCCTTTATCTGAGTCTGTTGCATGATCAGATATCTTATGGCTTTCCCGTTCCTCAATTCGGATGCCCAAAACTTCAAATGCACTGATAGTTACGTCCTTTAAAACTCGAGTCTTTTCTTGCTTACGAATCTCTATATGATTGTCGCATCGTGAGTCCGATTACCGTTCGATCACCTTCAAATCCTTTATCTGAGTCTGTTGCATGATCAGATATCTTATGGCCTTCCAATTCCTCAATTCGGATGCCCAAAACTTCAAATGTACCGATTGTTACGTCCTTTAAAACTCGATTTTTTTGTTGTTTACGAATCTGTATGTGATTGTTGCATCGTGTGTCCGATTATTGTTCGGTCAGCATCGTATCATTAATCTGAGTCTGTTTCATGATCAGATATCTATGGCCTTCCGTTCCTCCATTCGGGTGCCCATAACTTCAAATGCACCTATAGTTACGTCCTGTGAAACTCGAGTCGTTTCTTATGTGCGAATCTCTATGTGATTGTCGCATCGTATGTTCGATTACCGTTCGATCAACATCATATCCTTTATCTGAGTATGGTGCATGATCAGATATCTTATGGCCTTCCCGTTCCTCAATTTGGATGCCCGAAACCTCAAATATACTGATAGTTACATCCTTTAAAACTCGATTCTTTTCTTGTGTGCGAATCTCTATGTGATTGTCGCATCGTGAGTTCAACAAGCGTTCGATCAGCTTCATATCCTTTATCTGAGTCTGTTGCATGATCAGATATCTTATGGCCTTCCCATTCCTCCAATCGGGTGCTCGAAACTTCAAATGTACCGATAGTTACGTCCTTTAAAACTCGAGTCTTTTCTCGTTTACGAATCTGTATGTGATTGTCGCATCGTGTGTCCGATTATTGTTCGCTCAGCTTCGTATCATTAATCTGAGTCGGTTTCATGATCAGATATCTTATGGCCTTCCGTTCCTCCATTCGGGTGCCCAAAACTTCAAATGCACCTATAGTTACGTCCTTTAAAACTCGAGTTGTTTCTTGTGTACGAATCTCTATGTGATTGTCGCATCGTGAGTCTGATTACCGTTCGATCAACCTCATATCCTTTATCTGAGTCTGTTGCATGATCAGATATCTTATGGCCTTCCCGTTCCTCCATTCGGGTGCCCGAAACTTCAAATGTACCGATAGTTACGTCCTTTAGAACTCAAGTATTTTCTTGTGTGCGAATCTCTATGTGATTGTCGCATCGTGAGTCCGACAACCGATCGATCAGTTTCATATCATTTATCTAAGTCTGTTGCATGATCAGATATCTTATGGCCTTCCCATTCCTCCATTTGGGTGCCCGAAACATCAAATGTACCGATAGTTATGTCTTTTAAAACTCGAGTTTTTTCTTGTGTGCGAATCTCTATGTGATTGTCGCATCGTGAGTTCGACAACCGTTCGATCACTTTCATATCCTTTAGCTAATTATGTTTCATGATCAGATACCTTATGGCCTTCCTGTTCCTCCATTCGGGTGCCCGAAACCTCAAATGTACCGATAGTTACGTCCTTTAAAACTCGATTTTTTTGTTGTTTACGAATCTGTATGTGATTGTTGCATCGTCTGTCCGATTATTGTTCAGTCAGCATCGTATCATTAATCTGAGTCTGTTTCATGATCAGATATCTTATGGCCTTCCGTTCCTCCATTCGGGTGCCCATAACTTCAAATGCACCTATAGTTACGTCCTGTGAAACTCGAGTTGTTTCTTATGTGCGAATCTCTATGTGATTGTCGCATCGTATGTCCGATTACCGTTCGATCAACATCATATCCTTTATCTGAGTATGGTGCATGATCAGATATGTTATGGCCTTCCCGTTCATCAATTTGGATGCCCAAAACTTCAAATGTACCGATTGTTACGTCCTTTAAAACTAGAGTCTTTTCTTGTGTACAAATCTCTATGTCATTGTCGCATCGTTAGACCGATTGCCGTTCGATCAGCTTCATATCCTTTATCTGAGTCAGTTGCATGATCAGATATCGTATGGCCTTCCCGTTCCTCCATTCGGGTACCCGAAACTTCAAATGTACCGATAGTTACGTCCTTTAAAACTCGAGTCTTTTCTTGTGTGTGAATCTCTATGTGATTGTCGCATCGTGAGTTCGACAACCGTTCGATCAATTTCATATCCTTTATCTGAGTCTGTTGCATGATCAGAAATCTTATGGCCTTCCGTTCCTGCATTTGGGTGCCCGAAACTTGAAATCCACCTATAATTATGTCCTTTAAAACTCGAGTCTTTTCTTGTGTACGAATCTCTATGTCATTGTCGCATCGTGAGTCTGATTATCATTAAGTCAGCTTCGTATCATCTATCTGAGTCTGTTGCAGGATCAGATATCTTATGGCCTTCCCGTTCCTCCATTCGGGTGCCCGAAACATCAAATGTACCGATAGTTACGTCCTTTAAAAGTCGAGTCTTTTCTTGTTTACGAATATGTATGTGATTTTCGCATCGTGTGTCCGATTATTGTTTGGTCTGCGTCATATCATTAATCTGAGTCTATTTCATGATCAGATATCTTACGGCCTTTCGTTCCTCCATTCGGGTGCCCAAAACTTCAAATGCACCTATAATTACGTCGTTTAAAACTCGAGTCGTTTCTTGTGTACGAATCTCTATGTGATTTTCGAATCGTGAGTCCGATTACCGTTCGGTCAACCTCATATCATTTATCTAAGTCTGTTGCATGATCAGATATCTTATGGCCTTCCCGTTCCTCCATTTGGGTGCCCGAAACTTCAAATGAACCGATGGTTACGTCTTTTAAAACTCGAGTTTTTTCTTGTGTGCGAATCTCTTTGTGATTGTCGCACCGTGAGTTCGACAACCGTTCGATCAGCTTTATATCCTTTATCTAAGTCTGTTGCATGATCAGATATCATATGGCCTTCCCGTTCCTCCATTCGGGTGCCCGAAACTTCAAATGTACCGATAGTTACGTCATTTAAAACTCGAGCCTTTTCTTGTTTACGAATCTGTATGTGATTGTTGCATCGTGTGTCCGATTATTGTTCGGTCAGCTTCGTATCATTAATCTGAGTCTGTTTCATGATCAGATATCTTATGGACTCTCATTCCTCCATTCGGGTGCCCAAAACTTCAAATGCACCTATAGTTACGTCCTTTGAAACTCGAGTCGTTTCTTGTGTACGAATCTCTATCTGATTGTCGCATTGTATGTCCGATTACCGTTCGATCAACTTCATATCCTTTATCTGAGTATGGTGCATGATCAGATATCTTATGGCCTTCCCGTTCCTCAATTCGGATGCCCAAAACTTCAAATGTACCGATTGTTACGTCCTTTAAAACTTGAGTCTTTTCTTGTGTACAAATCTCTATGTCATTGTCGCATCGTTAGACCGATTACCGTTCGATCAGCTTCATATCCTTTATCTGAGTCAGTTGCATGATCAGATATCTTATGGCCTTCCCGTTCCTCCATTCGGGTGCCCGAAACTTCAAATGTACCTGTGAGCGAAAGATTTTGACTAAAACAGGATTAATTGATCATACAAGTTACAAAACCAGGTGCGGAAACCCTAGCTTTGAACAAAACTGATAAAAACTTAAATCAAAACACAATCAACATCATTTTCAAAGGTTTTCATAGATTAACTTTTGCATAAACTTGATTACAATGAGTTTTAGGTTAATCTAGAACAATCACACACTATCTCAATCTAACCAGGAACCTGACCTTAAAACACACACAACTAATAACTCTCTCTACATTGCATAAACATAAAATCTATTTATAACACCTGCACGTTCGCCCCTTTACTGTGGTCGAATGTGGACTTCTTCCACATTCGCCCAGTATAAGGTACGAACCTACACTTTCAGTCAAGCTCCCTTGCACCTTCGACCACTTCTTTCTACCTTCGCCCATATATGCTTACCTTCGACCAGTCAGAATTCACCTTCTACCCTTCAGTAATCTTTAACATATGTTAATATCCAATCACTAGTCGCAAAACGCATCTACAAACTCCCCCTCGACTATTGATTGGATCGTCTTCTGTCTTCGTCCATGGCTTTGTTCAACAATTTTATTCTGAGCTGTTTCTTCTGCTCTTTGGTCATTTCAGGCTCCAACCTTCTCTTCACCGGTTTTGATACATTCGCCATCTTCACCATTTTGCCAAGTTTGTTATCCAAATTACTCCCCGCATTTATATCGTATGTAAAGCAAACTCCAACCACTTGAGTATACTTCTTTGCTTGATCAGCGTCATTTGGCTCATGATGAATCGGATTATAGAAAAGCATGATGATGTCTTCGAAAGTACAGTTTATCAACCACATTGGATCAAATACATGAACATGCTTGTATTTGTCCTTCCCGTCTCTCAACACAATCACCGCTTCTGCCTTCCTCCAATCATAATACCAGAAAATAAAGTCAGCACTGAAATGTTGTGGCATGGGCATCAAAGGTATTTTCCTCATCACTTCAGGTGCCTTATATATCAAAGTAACCCGCTTCAGCTTGGTTTAGGGATCAATATCCCTATGAACTTTCCTTCGGGGATATTGAGGTTTGAATCTATTCCATCTTGTTCTGCTTTCCCAAACCAGCTTGTCTGCACACCAACCGACATGTGTATTGAAGCACCCGACATAGGGAATCTGCATAAATCTCTGACCGCCCAGTACGGTGGAGTTAGCAAATCAATGAATCTATAAAAGTATAGAATTCCCGATTCCCATTTGGCAGCTAGACACTTCAGCCTGCCTAAATATGTCCACCCGAGAGCTCTGCCTTTAAACTTAGCATTGTGAAATCTATAGAAATTTCCTTGAGCTTCAGGCTTTGGTCGGTTTTCATCCATTTCTCTCAATTTCTTCAAATAACTCTTCAATTCATCAGATTGATTTGAAGATTCTTGCTTATCAGCTCCAAACACTTTCTCCACAAACTCTGCACTTCTTTGCTTAGCCTTCTTCTTTGCTGAAGTGTTTGGTATTTCAGTAAAGTCAGGAAATATCACATCTTCATCAGTTTGTCTGAAATACTGTGGATATTCCTCATGCGTTATATCTTCAATTTCCACTTCTTCAAATTCAGGAGTATTCTTATCATCTGAGTGACTTCCAATATCCTTTTCAGGAATATCTGGAATCGACTCATCTACTATAAACTCCTCAAATGTTTTCCCTACTCTCTGTGCAAGTCCATCCAAAATTTCCTTTGCCACAGACGCAGGTACTTCACCTTCTTCTAAATCAGTATCGTTGTATTCCAATTCGTATCTCATGTCATCTGTTTGGAATATCTCAGCAAAACGTCCTGTGAACTCAATGGTCCATTCTCTTCTTTCCAACATATCTTTATACACTTGTTTAGCATCATCAGTCAAAGATCTCACCTTCTCATTCCAGAAAATACTTTCATCTGAATCAACGTTCTCCCCTTTCTTTTTCTTCGAACTTGATTCTCCAGTATCTTTCTTTTTCGGTGTTCTTTTCTCAAATGTAAACTTTGACGAATCATCTCCTCCATCATTATCATCATCACTACTACTATCATCTTCTTTCTGACTCCCAGACCCTTCTGCATCATCAACATCATCATTCTTATCCTCCTCATCATCACTTTTCTCTGACTCTTCATCATCCTCATCATCATCTTTTTCTTTATCTGATTCAGACGGTTCAAAGTCAACTTGCTCTTCTTGTTTTTCTTTATCTTCTTCACCCTCCTTCAACTTGGGTGCAACATTGTATAAATCATCAATCAAATCACTAAGGCGTTTGTTTTCAGCCTTTAGTTCTTTGTTGTCTTCTTTAATAGCTTTCAGCCTGTTCTTGTTTCTCAAACATTTACCCTCAAGCTTCTTATTCTTCACTTCAAGCTTCTTAACTTTCTCGTCAATCTCATCTTGATTTGACTTAGAAGCTACCACAATCTGAAGCATCTTTTCTTCGTTTTGCTTGAACTTGGCAATTTCAGCTTGTTGAGCCACTATCATCTTCATCATGTCATCCATTTTCTTGTTCACCTGCTTCATTACATCATCATCCATAGTGACTTTCTTAGATTTGGATCTAGATGGCTCAACTTCAGCTTCCTTTTCTTTCTGAGGCTTTCTAAACATGTCAAGCACATTATCCAGTGCAACATTGAATTGATCAACTGGTAATGTCTCTGCCTCTTTAGATTTCTTTTGCTTTTTAGTGACCGGTGAAGACAGCTTTGATGACGTACCAGCATCGGGTACTCTTTTTCCTCTCAAGAGCTGGGCTAACTCTTTTTCTCTCAACTGTTTAGTACTTGTCTTTTTAGCCATGGTCTTGTGATTAGGCTTGGGCAAGTTTACTACCACAGTCTCTCCTGCATTCAACTCATCCATATCCACACCTAAACCTTCATCTTCAACATTCAACGACTTCTTACTTTTCTCAGCTTCCTCAATTGATTTGTTTAAAGATTCAGACTCACCAACCATAGTGGCCTTACGTTTGGTGGCCCTAACATTCTCAGCATCAGAATCCCATTGTTCTTCCTCCTCAGTTTCTTCTGAATCCACTGATTCTTCATCCACCAAACCAGTACCTTTCTTTGCAGTTGTTTTCTTCCTAACCACCTGTTGCTTAGAACTACCTTGGTCAGGTTTTCCCTTACCCTTCCCTTTGGCTCCGGGATTAACTACCTGTCTCTTCCTCTTAGTATTAGCATCAGCATATACTAAGGGATCATCGTTATCAGAATCACTTTCAGGATGCCTAGCCGTATTCTTTCCAGGATCAGAGTAATCCTCTTTAGCTAAGGCTCCAAACAATCTTCTGTATGGTGGCCTTTCATTGTCTGGCACACCCTTGTAGCCCTTCATTCTAACCAACGTTCGAATATTCATATGATCTTGACCAAGTATCTGTGTCGGATCCTTCCTCAAATTAGGATATTTGTGATCAAAGATCATCATCAGGAATCTAGGGTATAACATGAAATACTTCTTCTTCAATCCCTTTAACATTTCCAGCATGTGATCCAGAATCATCCCAGACACGTTGAATGGTTTGTTGAGAGTCAACGCAACCAACAACGAGCTTAAACTTCTCCTCATAACGTCATAACCTCCACTAACACATCCAAACACATGGATAATGACGTGTGCAAAGTATTTAAACTGCACGCTCAACTTCCCTTTGTGCATTGAACCATCAGTGATAGCACCTTTATATTTCATTCTGAGAAAACATGCCTTCTGTTCAGTCCACGATAGTTCTCTTGGATCTTCACTCACTTCAAACTTTATCTGGAGCGCTTCTCTGATATCAGACTCTGTAACAAACATCTCCATGTCTTGTATCTTGCTCTTTATGATAGTCTGATTATCCCATAAGTCATACTTCGCATTATTGTAGAAGTCTTCAACTATATCCTTGTAGATAATAGTCGGAGTTGCCAAAGCATACACAACTCTACTTCTTTTCAAGAACTTGATAATATCAGCAAACTCAACGTTCTTTTCTACATCTCCCAGATAAGCACAGCAATTATGAGTTTTCTCGAACGGCCATTTGCTTTTACTTGATGATTCTCCCTCTTGAACATTCTCCGGAACTGGATCTGTAACAACAGTCTCAACTGGAATCTCAATGTTTTCAGTCTGGTCAGCCATCTGTACATCAAAATCAGAATCAAACGTCAAAACACAAAATCGACAAAAATTGAAAATTTTAAGAATTTTATGTTCCACATTCGCCCGTTTTCATAGGGTCGAATGTGAGTTTTTCTGGTCGAAGATGAGATTTACAGGTCGAATGTGAAAACGTTTTGAATGAAAATCACATTCGCCCGTTTTGAAATTTCCTTCGCCCAAAAACTCTTCACCTTCGCCCGTTTTCTGGACCGAAGGTGAAACCTGTTCATCTTGAAAATTCAAAAATTTTGTAACTTTGTTATTAACACTTGATTTTGATCAGACTATATTCTAAGGTGGCCGATTAAGACTCGTGAATCATCAATTGGCTTTTAATTTCAATTTACATCTGTTTTAAAAACGAATTAGGTTAAACTGTTTCATTCAATCATTTTATCAATCAATCGTTGTTAAAAACCTAATTCGTTCACACATCCCCCCCTAAAACTGATGTACATTGAAATGTAATCCAAATCAAACAAAAACAAACACTCTAAGTCCATTAATTCTAAAACCCTAGGCCGGTCGTAAAAACAATGATTCTGAACTGTTTCCATGTCCAATACCTGTGATTTTAGTATCAAAATGATCAGTAAGTGATAGGGAATCAAACGCACAAGAACAAAGAATGAAAGCAACAAGGTGACTTTAATCGAAAGAAAATTTTGAAAAAGTATACTGTGGGTTCGAACCTGGATTTAGCTTATATAAGCAATCCACCTTCGCCCGTTTCATCGGTCGAATGTGAAACTGTTCCACCTTCGCCCCAAATAAATGGCCCGAAGGTAAAACTTACACCCGAAGGTAAAATTGGAATTTAACATGTCCACATTCGTCCAATGTGTAACGGTCGAAAGTAAAGATTTTTCCACGTTCGACCCATTTAAGGGGCGAATGTGAAATGGAAAAATCTGAAAATTTTGCCAAATCACAAATTCGAATCCCGTTCAACATTTTTCAATCTGTTAAGCTTCCAAAACTCAAATTTTCACATTTTGAATGATACAAAGCCCAGATGGTGTTACCAAATCTCAGAAATTGACCATCAAGCATCCCCGGTTATCAAAAATAAAGCAGAAATGCAAAAATTTTGGGTTTTTCTGAAATTTTATCAAAACACACCTAAAATCTTTTTGGATTTTGTATCTTTTTGACAATAAAAGTAAAATGCAACAAAGTAAAATGCATCAAATTAAATGAAGGCAGTAAATAATTTGTGATGTCCGGTAAGAGGATCATATCAGTTTTCTGAGAAATCTGATCACAGTGTTGATCTTTTTGTTTAATATTATCATTAGAAACAGTATGTGACATGGCAATTGCTGATATTGTGGTCCACGTAAGCTCACATGCAGACAATTACGCAATGCTTTAAAATGATACGAGTTAGGTGTATTAGACTAACACGATGTGGTGCCCACACCCACGACATACTCCCGTATCAAGTAATTGCACAAAGCTTCGTCGTAACGCGTGATTATGCCAGAGTTATCCGTAAAAGTTACAAAGTATATAGCACAGAGGTGTACAGGTCAGCAAATGAATGCAGCAGAGTAACATGTGCATATACACTAGGTTGAGGCTGATATTAATCACTGATTTGCATCAGATGATCAATACGATGTAATATTGATCTTTGATCAATTAAAACATAAAGTTCCTCAATTTGGTAACTTCCGGTTTTGGCAATTAAGCTCTTTTAGCAAATATTCTGATGAAACTAGGTCCGTAAATCAATACGACAAAAGTTTAATCAGAATATCCCGGATAACCATAACATAACGACCCGAAACCTCAGATTTTGGCAATCATATCAAACGAAATTACGGTACTAAGACCATATGCCCATGAGGTGTTCAGCCACGAACGCGTAGTTCGTTATGTTTGTATCACTAATGCACGCAATATTTAGTCTACGAAGCCTATCAGCATATCACACGTAGTCATCACACGCCTCATATACTATACAATTCTTTGGCCTGTGTCAGATCGCCACTAATGTACTATCATTTCCTTTTTTTATCGAGGAAATCATTTTGGATTTTCTAATTTTTAGGTCTTTTTGAATTTTTCAATGTTTTTGGTTTTTCCGATAAAATGGCTCCCCCTAAAATAAAGAATATATTTTTGGGTTTTTAATTTTTCTGAAAAACAATAAAAACAAAAATTTGAAAGAAACAATCCACTCGAAAGCATCAACTTCTTTGAGGATTAAAAAATCCCCTCGAAAGCATCAACTTCTTTGAGGATTACGATAGTAAAGAGAAATTCCCAATTAGCAAAGAGAAATTCCCAATTAGCAAAATATTAAAAACTAAAACTAAAAAGCGATAAACCGAGGTGCCGATTAGTCCTGTTTTTCCTTTATGTTGTTTACTTTTAAAAGATATTCAAAGCGGGATCTGTCAAAAGCTTTTGTAAACAAATCTGCACGTTGGTAGTCAGTATGGATTTTGACCATATCGATCAATTCTTTAGCGTAACAATCACGGATAAAATGATATTTGATCCGGATATGTTTTGCTTTAGAATGATTTTCAGTATTTTTAGTTAATGCGATTGCGGCTTCGTTGTCACAGTGTATAGGGGTTTTAAGAAACTGCAAACCGTAATCCACCATCTGCTGTTGGATCCAGAGCACTTGCGAACAGCAACTCGAGGCTGCAATGTACTCGGCTTCACAGGTAGACAGCGCCACGGAAGTCTGCTTCTTGCATTGCCAGGTGATTAACCTGCTCCCTAAAAACTGGCAACCAGCTGTAGTAGATTTGCTATCTTTGTCACAGCCGCCCCAATCTGCATCACTAAAAGCAATAAAATCAAAATCATCATCATTAGGGTACCAAAGTCCTTTTGAGGGATAACCCTTCAGATATCTAAGGATACGCTTGACCGCCGTCAGATGACTTTGTTTCGGCTTCGATTGATAGCGGGCACAGAGACACGTTGCATACGTAATATCTGGTCGAGACGCCGTCAAATACATCAGAGATCCGATGATTACTCTGTATGTAAATGGGTCCGTCAGCTACCCCTTAGCGTCCACTCCAATCCCGTGATTGGGTTGAATCGGGGTATCCATCGGCTTGGAGTCCTCCATCTGGAACCGGCTCAAGATGTCGGAGACGTATTTTGTCTGGTGAATGAAGATCCCGTCGGGTCTTTGGTCCACCTGCAAGCCTAGGAAAAACTGCATCTCCCCCATTGCGCTCATTTCGAACTTTTCCTGCATGACAGTTTCGAACTCCCTGCATAAAAGCTCGTTAGTTGAACCAAATATTATATCATCAACGTAAATCTGCACTAGAAGCAAATCATCTCCCGTCTTCTTCGTGAAGAGGGTGCAATCGACGAGTCCGCGCTTAAATCCTTTGGAAATGAGGTATGTACTTAGCTCCTCGTACCACTGTCTCGGAGCCTGGTGCAAGCCATATAAAGCTTTGTTCAGCACGTAGACCTTATCCCGGTGAATTGGGTCCTCAAAGCCTGGTGGCTGACCGACATAAACCTCTTCTTTGACTTTCCCGTACAGAAATGCGCTCTTGACGTCCATTTGATACACTTTGAATTTCTTGTATGAAGCAAACGCAAGGAACATCCGAATAGCTTCAATTCGTGCTACCGGTGCATAGATTTCGTTATAATCAATCCCTTCGATTTGATGGAAACCCTGCACGACCAATCTGGCTTTGTTACGAACAATAACCCCACGATCATCCTTCTTGCACTTAAACACCCATTTAGTGCTGATCTTCTTCCTATCAGGTGGCAAATCCGTGAGCGTCCAAACTCCCAATTTCTGGAATTGTAATAACTCCTCCTGCATAGCTTCAACCCAGGCGTCTTCCTTCAAAGCGTCCTTGTATGTCCTTGGCTCTACCTGCGACACATAACACGCAAACGACCAATCATTTTGACTACCAGATTGTTGAATTTTGGCATATAAGGCTAAAGCACCAAAACTCTCTGGCGAGTTAACACTTCTCAGCTGCCCTCTGGTCATAACACTGCTACCAGGATCACCGATAACTTGCTCCAGCGGGTGAATCCGATGAATCCGAGATTCCGGATAATCAGGTACAGTAACTCCCGTCTGAACAGTTAAGTTCTCTACAGCATCCAGATCATGACCCGTATTAGATGATGAAGCAACATCTGGAGTTGGAGTTGGGTTCACTGGCGGTGCCTCTGGTTCTTCTGCATGTTCAAGAATAACTTCTTCAAATTGTTCATCTTCAGATTCTGAAGAGTCTAATGAAGTTGAAGCCTCTTGAAACACTTCTTCCTCTTGTATAGGATCATTGGTATCATTAGAAGCTGGTAGGGGATTCACAGTGATCGGACGCACCAACGGTGAAGTCGTCGCGTTTTCACACTCGTAAAGTAATCTGATAACAGCTTCTTCAACCAAGCTATCTAGATTGAATGATTCAAAGAAATCTTTGTAATCAAACATCCAATCAGGACCCGTGCCTTGCAAATTTTGAGTATATCGTTGAACTTCCACGTTAGCCCAATCCTCCACTCGACGAGTTCGCTTGTTGTATACCCGTTTGAGTGGGGTTGCATATCCAACAAAGTATCCCTCCTCAGCTTTAGGACTAAACTTCTCGCTTGGATTCAACATCGTGCATGGCGCCCCAAAAGGTTCTAGATACTCTAAGTTCGGCTTTCGTCGGTGTAACAGCTCATAAGATGTTTTACCAAACTTCTTCACTGTTAGAACCCGATTTAGAGTATAATTTGCTGCATAAATCGCCTCGTTCCAGAACATTACCGGAAGATTTGAATCAACAAGCATTGTTCTAGCCGCTTCAATTAGAGTCCTATTCTTTCGTTCAGCAACACCGTTCTGTTGTGGGGTGTACGGAGCCGAATATTCATGATGTATCCCTTTGCTTTCACAAAGTTCATCCATCTTGGCGTTTTTGAACTCCGTCCCATTATCACTCCGAATTCTCTTAATCTTCACATTGTAGAGATTCTCCAATCGAGTGAACAGAACTTTCAGGTTGTTAAAGGTGTCACTTTTATTCTGCAAACACATCACCCATGAAAATCTTGAGTAATCGTCAGTGACGACTAAACAATAAAGCTCTCCAAGATGACTTTTGCGCTTGACCGGTCCGAATAGATCCATGTGCAATCGCTCAAGTGGCATCTCTACAGAGTTGACTTTCTTCACTTTGTGGGACTGTTTGTGTTGCTTCCCCTTCTTACAACTCACGCACTTGTCATTCAGATGGAAATGTTTCACGTTGACTCCATCGACAAGTCCATTTCTCACAAGTTGGTTCATTTTTCTCAGATGAATGTGCCCCATTCTTCGGTGCCACATTATCGATTCTTTCTCTGTCGCTTTTGATAGAAAACATGTTATTTGACCCTGTGATGTCATCGCCTTGGACATATCAAGAATATAGAGATTGTTGACGCGAGGTGCCTTCAACATTATCCACTCCTTAGGAATTTTGAATCCCGGTTTGAGAATATAGCAGGATTTGTCATCAAAATACACAGTAAATTGTTTATCACATATTTGACTGACACTCAACAGATTATAATCAATCTGTTTCACATAATATATCCGCTCAAAGCTCACTATTCCATTACTCACGCTTCCCTCCATCGTGATATATCCACCTTTATTTCCAGCGAATGCAACATACCCTCCATTGATGTTCTTCACGTCGAACAACAACGCAAGATCCCCTGTCATGTGGCCTGAAGCTCCACTATCAACAATCCAAAGACTGCTAATAGGGCCAGCTGAAGCTCCCTACACACAAAAAGTAAATCATTTAGTTCTTTTGGGGGACCCAAGCCTGAGTCTTGGGTCTTGGAATATCATTTTTCACAGAAACATTTTCACAAACATTTTCAACAACTTTTTGTTTTGGATCAATCTTTTTCTGATTGCTCAAAACATTTTCCTTTTTCTCATTAACCTTTGAAGTTGAGGCTCCTGGAGTACCATTGGGTGACCAAGATTGTTCAGACCTTTTTAAGATGCGAATCTGAGATTTTGGATTCTCAGTCGGTTTCTGAACTTTGTTAACAAATGTAACTTTCTTGGTTACCTTATCTGATTTAACAGACTTAGGTCCAACATTTGATTTGACAATCGGTTTTATTGGAACCTTTTGCCTATCATTTGTTGTGTTTACCACTGGTTTCCTCCATGATTGTTCCATAGAAATCCGATTTCTTCGATCATATTGAATTGGACGATTGTTCCTCATTTGATGAAAATTGTTTTGATTGTAAAACTGTTGTTGTTGAGGAACAACTCGTCTATGTGGTGGAACATAATGATCAATCGGTTTCCTCATGGAATTCCTCACTTCAACTTCGTGCCTTTTATGCCTTACATATGGGCACTGAGCAAGTAAATGCCCTCGTTCCCCACATTTAAAGCATGCACGGTACTCTTCAAAAACATTCGGAGCATTTGGTTGAGCAAATGATCTAACAGGATATTGATCATTGTACTGTTGATTCCTCAAACTCTCAGGGAGTGGCCCTTTTGAGTAAGCAGGCTCATGAAACCCATTAGCTCTGTTTTTGGGTCGAATGAACTCTGTGACATGGACCTTTGGTTCTTGAGGAACATCCAAAAACAATTACTTTAAAATTGCTGGTGGAATCTCATTTGTTCTCTCATGTTTTGGGAACCAAATGGTGCTTTCTTGCCAAATTTTGTCAATTTTAGCATAGTTAGCATTTTTAATTGGAAATTCCTCGTCAGAGATGATCTTATCGGATCCTTCCATCCGATAAAACACCTTGACAGGTTTGTCACACGGTTCATTCTTATCATTCTTTTCAAGATCTTTCTTTACAACATTCTTCTCAAGATCTTTCTTAACAACATTCTTTTCAGACTTTTTCTCACGATGAACATTTGCCATCGGATGCACATGTTGAGATGATGAAACTGGTTCATTTGTAATGATGTGATTTTCTTTTGGAATTTCACATGCATTAACAGTTTGAACATTATCAGTATCATCACTCTCTGAGTCTGAATCCACACTCTCAGCAGTAACACCCTCATCATTCAAACCTAAAATCGGTCTCACATCGGAATGTGGATCACCAATACTCGAGGTATTAGATTCATTCTCCGATGATGAGTCTGATTTTACCGAGCTCTCCGGTGTAACTTGATGACAATTATGGTTTTCAAAAAGAACCGGAGATGGCACAGACTTGTAATTAGTGGTTTGATCATCTATGATGTGGTCTACCACATAAGCAATGTGCTTATAGCTTTCCAACTTTTTGTTTACTTTCTCAGCAAAGCATTTGATGGCGGCCATTTCCAACTTGGTATTTTCAATTTCATTGATATAGTTGTTAATTGCCAATTGTTTTAATGATAAAGTGTTTTTCAAGTCAGAAATGTCCTTTTTGTAACCATCTAATACCTTGTTGAAAGCATTCAACTCTTTGCGAGTAGATTGACTGTTCATGATAGCACTATCACGTTGAACACGGAGTTGTTTGTTCTCCTCAGTCAATCTATCACATGTACCACAATATTTATCACTTTTAATATCAGTGCTACACTCAGAACTTACAGGTTTTGGTGGATCAGTCATGGCCATCAATGCGAAATGAGCTTCCTTTCCAGCAAAGAATCTGGAATAGTCAATCTTGGTGAAGGCATCATCTGCAATGCACGACTTCCTTGTCATCAGAAAATCCGCTTCTGCTAGCAACTGATCAATGTCATCATCCAGAGATGTAACACTTGCTTCTGTATCCGATTCACTGTCTGAATCTGAATAAACTGATTCACACTCCTCAGGAACATCAGAAACAGTGTCAATCACCACCCCAGAGTTAGCCTCCTCAGCCTTCACCTCAACAGGTTTAGTCTCCTCATCCATTTCAGCCTCAGGTACATCAACTTTAACCTCAGTTTCTACCTTCTCATCAACTGTCACTGACTCTTCAATATCAACCTGATAAGCCACACAAGCCACATTTCCACCAGTAGTAATTTCCTCAACACCTATTTGCATTGCCGACCAATCAAACCTTTCATCTTGATGAGTCACCAATGCTTGATTCTGATTGGTGTTCTGGTGTGTCTCATTAGGTGTAGTGATCGGTATAACAGTTCGGTTAGTGTTGTTAGGAGATTGGTTTTGAGTCTGGTTTGATGTGTTTGGTTGTCTGTTTTGGTTGTTATTAAAATTGTTTTGACGGTTTTGGTAGTTGTTATTGTTTTGGTAAGAAACTTGGTTTTGGTTTTGTTGTTGACAATTCTGGTAGCTTGCATTGAATGGGTTTCTATTGCCTTGTTTTGGTGGCTAGGTGCATTCTCGTTTAAAGTGACCTTTCCCTCCACAGTTAAAACACGTCACTTTCTCCTTGTTAAACTCGTAGGTTGTGTTAGGAGAAGTTCCCAAATCTGTTCTACCTGTTTTCTCAATAAACTCTGTTGCTCTTCTCATTATGCTTGCAAAAGCCCACTGAATATCAATCAGTTCCATCTCCTCCTTGTCAATCTGTGCATAGTCTTCATTGGTTAAGTTGTTGTTACCAATTTGACTAGCAACCAACCCATTGTAAGATGAAACCATTGCAGAGACTAGTGCAATGTGTTGCTGAGCAACTTCAACCGTCACATTTCCCAAGTTAGAAGTCTCCAAAACCACCGGTTGTTGATTAGGTTGAGTAACTTGGTTCATTGGTTGTTGTGATTGGCTAGCAGTATAGAAAGCTGCTTGTTGCATTGGGGAAAATGGTGGAATGTATGAATTATTGTATTGTTGTTGTGGTGGTGTGTTTGATGGTTGTGAGAAGGATGATGTTTGTGCCATGTAGTTGATGGTAGGTTTTGGTGATTCCATAACATTGGAAATGCACGCAACATGTGGTGCCACTAATCCTCCTGAACTTGAGTTACTAGCTGGAACTGAAGTACCTCCAAAATATAAGTTGGGATTCTGAGGAATCTGTGATCTTCTAGCTTTCCTCTTTTCTTCCAATTCTTTGTTTTCCAGCTTCTCTATAAACTCTTGAATGGACCAGAATTGGTATGCATCCTTCTCCCTGAGAACTTCCACATGCTGATCCCAGTGTGGTGGTAAAGCATCTGCAAACTTATCCACCTGCTTTGTCATAGGAATCTGTATACCATAACTAGACAATTCAGTTAGCAAATGACTGTATCTAGGAGTTAATTCTTTTAAAGTTTCATTGCCAATATAAGAAAAATTCTCAAACTCCTTTCTCAATTCTTCCATCCTTAGACTTCTAGTCTTCTCATTACCATCATGCCTCCTTTTAAGCGCTTCCCATAGTTGCTTAGATGTAGTGCATGTTCCAAACTGATGCAAAAGATCATTTGTGATTGCCTGTGTCAATTGGGAAAAAGCTTTCTTCTCCACAGCAAACTTCTTTTTCTCATCCTCAGCCATACTCTCCAATGGAACTGGTTCACCCGTATTCTCCAAAACTGGTGCTGTGTAACCTCTAGCAATCATATTCCATGCCTCTGCACCCTCCACTCCCATGCCTTCCAAATGTATCTTAAACTTTTTCTGCCACTGATTGTATTCTTGTATCTCCATGAGCTTCAGTGGCCGATTCCCGCTACCTGAAGACAAATCATTAATCAGTGTGGAAATAGCATTTGTAGTTTGAGTATTTACCACCGCTGCTGCTACTCCCCAGTAGTCAGGTTGTGGTGCTGGAGGTGCGACACTTTGAGTCATGTAATTAATCGGTTGCGAAGACTGTGTGCTTGTCTTTTGTGCTGCCACCGTCCATGGGTCCATTACTTGCTGTTGTGGTTGTGTCGTTGCTGGTCTCGGAGTAGTCGGAAAATTCCACATGATCACGAACTTTGAAAAATTCAACACTTAGAAAATTTTCCAAAAACTAATCCTAGGTTCGCCCGTTTGTCACTCACTTTCGTCCCTTCTGGTGCAGGTTCGCCCAAACAGTAACACTCGAAGGTAAAATCTCACCAGAATGTAAAAACACACTAACACAAATCCACGTTCGCCCAGAAAATTTCAGGTTCGACCGTTTCTATTCTACGTTCGCCCGCCCGATCAATCTGATGTGGAAAATGTGACCCGAAAGTGAAAACTTCAAACAAAACTTTCCAGGTTCGCCCAAAAGTACCCAGATTCGACCAAAAACCACTCAGGTTCGACCAAAAATGTCCAGATTCGACCACTTAGGTTCCAGGTTCGCCCATTTCAAGTTTGAAAAACGGTTACACTTTGAAAAACGGTTATTTTGATCTCTGATTTTCAAAAGTTTGTGGATTTGAATGATCTTAATCAGGTTTTGATTCGGAATTGATTTGGAACAACTTTAATTCTTGGAATTTTGAATTTTAACCACAAAATCAACTTCAAATCAATCAAAAACACTCAAAAACCATTTTCATTCAAAAACAGATGTGATTTGATCAAAAATAGGTCCAAATCAGCTCTGAGTTTATCAAATTTGTTGTTGTATGATCCTCTAGGCTCTGATACCACTTTGTAAGCGAAAGATTTTGACTAAAACAGGATTAATTGATCATACAAGTTACAAAACCAGGTGCGGAAACCCTAGCTTTGAACAAAACTGATAAAAACTCAAATCAAAACACAATCAACATCATTTTCAAAGGTTTTCATAGATTAACTTTTGCATAAACTTGATTACAATGAGTTTTAGGTTAATCTAGAACAATCACACACTATCTCAATCTAACCAGGAACCTGACCTCAAAACACACACAACTAATAACTCTCTCTACATTGCATAAACACAAAATCTATTTATAACACCTGCACGTTCGCCCCTTTACTGTGGTCGAATGTGGACTTCTTCCACATTCGCCCAGTATAAGGTACGAACCTACACTTTCAGTCAAGCTCCCTTGCACCTTCGACCACTTCTTTCTACCTTCGCCCATATATGCTTACCTTCGACCAGTCAGAATTCACCTTCTACCCTTCAGCAATCTTTAACATATGTTAATATCCAATCACTAGTCGCAAAACGCATCTACAGTACCGATAGTTACGTCCTTTAAAACACGAGTATTTTCTTGTGTGTGAATCTCTATGTGATTGTCCCATCGTGAGTTCGACAACCGTTCGATCAGCTTCGTATCCTTTATCTGAGTCTGTTGCATGATCAGATATCTTATGGCCTTCCGATCCTGCATTTGGGTGCCCGAAACTTGAAATTCACCTATAATTACGTCCTTTAAAACTCGAGTCTTTTCTTGTGTACGAATCTCTATGTCATTGTCGCATCGTGAGTCCGATTACCATTAAGTCAGCTTCGTATCATCTATATGAGTCTGTTTATTGATCAGATATCTTTTGGCCTTCCGTTCCACCATTCGGGTGCCCGAAACCTCAAATGCACTGAAAGTACGTCCTTTAAAACTCAAGTCTTTTCTTGTGTACGAATCTCTATGTGATTGTCGCATCGTCAGTCCGATTACCGTTCGATCAACATCATATCCTTCATCTGAGTCTAGTGCATGATCAGATATCTTATGGCCTTCCCGTTCCAGAATTCGGATGCCCAAAACTTCAAATGTACCGATTGTTACGTCCTTTAAAACTCGAGTCTTTTCTTGTGTACAAATCTCTATGTCATTGTCGCATCGTTAGTCCGATTACCGTTCGACCAGCTTCATATCCTTTATCTGAGTCAGTTGCATGATCAGATATCTTATGGCCTTCCCGTTCCTTCATTCGGGTGCCCGAAACCTCAAATGTACTGATAGTTACGTCCTTTAAAACTCGATTCTTTTCTTGTGTGCGAATCTCTATGTGATTGTCGCATCGTGAGTTCGACAAGCGTTCGATCAGCTTCATATCCTTTATCTGAGTCTGTTGCATGATCAGATATCTTATGGCCTTCCCGTTCCTCCATTTGGATGCTCGAAACTTCAAATGTATCGATAGTTACGTCCTTTAAAACTCGAGTCTTTTCTTGTTTACGAATCTGTATGTGATTGTCGCATCGTGTGTTCGATTATTGTTCGGTTAGCTTCGTATCATTAATCTGAGTCGGTTTCATGATCAGATATCTTATGGCCTTCTGTTCCTCCATTCGGGTGCCCAAAACTTCAAATGCACCTATAGTTACGTACTTTAAAACTCGAGTCGTTTCTTGTGTACGAATCTTTATGTGATTGTCGCATCGTGAGTCCGATTACCTTTTGATCAACATCATATCCTTTATCTGAGTCTGGTGCATGATCCGATATCTTATGGCCTTCCCGTTCCTCCATTCGGGTGCCCGAAACTTCAAATGTACCAATAGTTACGTCCTTTAAAACTCGAGTCTTTTCTTGTGTGCGAATCTCTATGTGATTGTCGCATCGTGAGTTCGACAACGGTTCGATCAGCTTCATATCCTTTATTTGAGTCTGTTGCATGATCAGATATCTTATGGCCTTCCCGTTACTCCATTCGTGTGCCCAAAACATCAAATGTACCGATAGTTACGTCCTTTAAAACTCGAGTCTTTTCTTGTGTGTGAATCTCTATGTGATTGTCGCATCGTGAGTTCGACAACCGTTCAATCAGCTTCATATCCTTTATCTAAGTCTGTTGCATGATCAGATATCTTATGGCCTTCCCGTTCCTCCATTCGGGTGCCCGAAACTTCAAATGTACCGATAGTTACGTCCTTTAAAACTCGAGTCTTTTCTTGTTTACGAATCTGTATGTGATTGTCGCATCGTCTATCCGATTATTGTTCGGTCAGCGTCGTATCATTAATCTGAGTCTGTTTCATGATCAGATATCTTACGGCCTTCCGTTCCTCCATTCAAGTACCCAAAACTTTCAATGCACCTATAATTATGTCGTTTAAAACTCGAGTCGTTTCTTGTGTACGAATCTCTATGTGATTGCCGAATCGTGAGTCCGATTACCGTTTGATCAACCTCATATTGTTTATCTGAGTCTGTTGCATGATCAGATATCTTATGGCCTTCCCGTTCCTCCATTTGGGTGCCCGAAACTTCAAATGTGCCGATAGTTACATCCTTTATAACTCGAGTCTTTTCTTGTGTGTGAATCTCTATGTGATTGTCGCATCGTGAGTTCGACAACCGTTCGATCAGATTCATATCCTTTATCTAAGTCTGTTGCATGGTCAGATTTCTTATGGCCTTCCGTTCCTGCATTTTGGTGCCCGAAACTTGAAATTCACCTATAATTACGTCCTTTAAAACTCGAGTCTTTTCTTGTGTACGAATCTCTATGTCATTGTCGCATCGTGAGTTCGAATATCATTAAGCCAGCTTCGTATCATCTATCTGAGTCTGTTTCATGATTAGATATCTTATGGCCTTCTGTTCCGCCATTCGGGTGCCCGAAACTTCAAATGTACCGATAGTTACGTCCTTTAAAACTCGAGTCTTTTCTTGTGTTTAAATCTCTATGTGATTGTCGCATCGTGAGTTCGACAACCGTTCAATCAGCTTCATATCCTTTATCTAAGTCTGTTGCATCATCAGATATCTTATGGCCATCCCGTTCCTCCATTCGGGTGCCCGAAACATCAAATGTACCGATAGTTACGTCCTTTAAAACTCGAGTCTTTTCTTGTTTACGAATCTGTATGTGATTGTCGCATCGTGTGTCCAATTATTGTTCGGTCTACGTCGTATCATTAATCTGAGTCTGTTTCATGATCAGATATCTTACGGCCTTCCATTCCTCCATTCGGGTGCCCAAAACTTTAAATGCACCTATATATACGTCATTTAAAACTCGAGTCGTTTCTTGTGTACGAATCTCTATGTGATTGTCGTATCGTGAGTCCGATTACCGTTCGATCAACCTCATATCCTTTATCTGAGTCTGTTGCATGATCAGATATCTTATGGCCTTCCCGTTCCTCCATTTGGGTGCTCGAAACTTCAAATGTACCGATAGTTACGTCTTTTAAAACTCGAGTTTTTTCTTGTGTGCGAATCTCTATGTGATTGTCGCATCGTGAGTTCGACAACCGTTCAATCAGATTCATATCCTTTATCTAGTCTGTTTCATGATCAGATATCTTATGGCCTTCCCGTTCCTCCATTCGGGTGCCCGAAACTTCAAATGTACCGATAGTTACGTCCTTTAAAACTCGAGTCTTTTCTTGTTTACGAATCTGTATGTGATTGTTGCAACGTGTGTCCGATTATTGTTCGGTCAGCTTCGTATCATTAATCTGAGTCTGGTTCATGATCAGATATCTTATGGACTTTCGTTCCTCCATTCGGGTGCCCAAAACTTCAAATGCACCTATAGTTACGTCCTTTGAAACTCGAGTCGTTTCTTGTGTTCGAATCTCTTTGTGATTGTCGCATCGTATGTCCGATTACCGTTCGATCACCATCATATCCTTTATCTGAGTATGATGCATGATTAGATATCTTATGGCCTTCCCATTCCTCAATTCAGATGCCCAAAACTTCAAATGTACCGATTGTTACGTCCTTTAAAACTTGAGTCTTTTCTTGTGTACAAATCTCTTTGTGATTCTCGCGTCGTGAGTCCGATTACCATTCGATCAACCTAATATCCTTTATCTGAGTCAGTTGCATGATCGAATATCTTATGGCCTTCCCGTTCCTCCATTCGGGTGCCCTAAACTTCAAATGTACCGATAGTTACGTCCTTTAAAACTCGAGTCTTTTCTTGTGTGTGAATCTCTATGTGATTGCCGCATCGTGAGTTCGACAACCGTTCGATCAGCTTCATATCCTTTATTTGAGTCTGTTGCATGATCAGATATCCAATGGCCTTCCGTTCCTGCATTTGGGTGCCCGAAACTTGTAATTCACCTATAATTACGTCCTTTAAAACTCGAGTCTTCTCTTGTGTACGAATCTCTATGTCATTGTCGCATCGTGAGTCCGATTATCATTAAGTCAGCTTCGTATCATCTATCTGAGTCTTTTTCATGATCAGATATCTTATGGCCTTCCGTTCTTGCATTTGGGTGCCCGAAACTTGAAATTCACCTATTGTTACGTCCTTTAAAACTCGAGTCGTTTCATGTGTACGAATCTCTATGTCATTGTCGCATTGTGAGTATGATTACCGTTCGATTAGCTTCATATCCTTTACCTGAGTCTGTTGCATAATCAGATATCTTATGGCCTTCCCATTCCTCCATTCGGGTGCCATAAATCTCAAATGCACTTATAGTTACGTCCTTTAAAACTCGAATCTTTTCTTCTGTACGAATCTCTATGTGATTGTCGCATCATGTGTCCGATTATTGTTCGGTCAGCTTCGTATCATTTATCTGAGTCTATTTCATGATCAGATATTGTAGATGCACGAAGTGAGACTAGTGATTGGATTAGCTTGTTTAACATGTGTTAGTATGTTTTACTGATGGACCGAAGGTAGATAAAAGGGGCGAAGGAAGAAGGTTTTGGGCGAAGGTGAAGTTTGTCAGGAAGAGAAACACATTCGTACTGTGGAAGTGGGAGAATGTGGTCCACATTCGCACCATCACACTGGGCGAATGTGCAGTCACTATAAATAGATTTTGATGTTTTTTAAGTTAGACAGAGTTTTAGTTTGTGTGTGTTTTGAGGTCAGGTTCAAGTTAAGTTTGTGAAAGTGTGTGAGTTGATTAGATTGACTAGGTGATCAATTGTAACAAGTTTTTATCAAAGTTAATCTATGAAAAAGCCTTTGAAATGATGTTTTACGTGTTTTGATCCGAGTATTATCATTTTGTTCATATCTAGGGTTTCCGCACCTAGATTTGTGACTTTTATGATCATATTTTCCTGTTTTAGCTAAATTCTTTCAACTACAAAGTGGTATCAGAGCCATACGGATCATACAACAACAAAATTGATAATATCAGAGCTGATTTGGACATAATTTTGGTCAAAATACATCTGTTTTTGATTGAAAATGGTTTTTGAATGTTTTTGATTGATTTAGAGTTGAATTTGTGGATAAAATCAAGTTTTCCAAGAATTAAAGTTGTTCCAAATCAATTCCGAATCAAAACCTGATAAAGATCATCCAAATCCATAAACTTTTGAAAATCAGAGATTAAAATAACCGTTTTTCAAAGTGTAACCGTTTTTCAAAAGTAAAATGGGCGAACTGGACTGTTGTGGGCGAACCTGACCTAGAGTGGGCGAGAGTGAGTGTTTACTGGTCAAACGTAGGTATATTCTGGTCGAACCTGGAGTATTGTGTTTGAAGTTTTCACTTTCGGGCAGAAATTTCCACATTCGAACGATCGGGCGGGCGAAAGTGGAATAGGTTTGGTCGAATCTGAATCTTGGTGGACGAAAGTGGAAAGCTAGTTTGGTTGTTTCACATTCTGTTCTGATTCTACATTCGGTTGTTATCTTTTGGACGAAAGTGAATCAAAAGGGACGAAAGTAGGATAGTTTGGGCGAACCTAGATCTGAGTTTGGAAAATTTTCTAAGTGTTGTGATTTTCGAAGTTCGTGAACATCATGTGGAATTTTCCGACTACCCCGAGACCAGCAACAACTCAACCACAACAGCAAGTGATGGACCCATGGACAGTGGCAGCACAAAAGACGAGCACACAGTCTTCGCAACCGATCAATTACATAGCGATGACTAGCTCGATGCCTCAGAGTGTTGCACCTCCAGCACCACAACCTGACTATTGGGGAGTAGCAGCAGCGGTGGTAAATACTCAAACTACCAATGCTATTTCCACACTAATAAATGACTTATCTTCAGGTAGCGGGAATCGGCCACCTAAGCTCATGGAGATGCAAGAATATAATCAGTGGCAGAAAAAGTTTAAGATCCATCTGGAAGGCATGGGAGTGGAGGGTGCAGAGGCATGGAGGATGATAGCTAGAGGTTACACTGCACCGGTTTTGGAGAACACCGGTGAACCAGTTCCATTGGAGAGTATGTCAGAGGAGGAGAAAAAGAAGTTTGCTGTGGAGAAGAAAGCCTATTCCCAGTTGACTCAGGCGATCACAAACGACTTACTGCATCAGTTTAGGACATGCACTACGTCTAAGCAACTGTGGGATGTGCTTAAGAATAGGCATGATGGGAATGAAAAGACGAGAAGGTTGAGGATGGAGGAGTTGCGAAAAGAGTTTGAGAATTTTACTTATGTTGGAAATGAGACTCTAAAAGAATTAACTCCTAGATATTGTCATTTACTAACTGAGTTGTCTAGTTATGGTATACAGATTCCTATGACAGATTTGGTGGACAAGTTTGCAGATGCTCTACCACCTTACTGGGATCAGCATGTGGAAGTTCTCAAAGAGAAGGATGCTTACAAATTCTGGACGATCAATGAGTTTGTGCAGAAGCTGGAGAACAAAGAGCTCGAGGAAAAGAGGAAAGCTAAAATATCACAGATTCCTCAAAATCCAAGTTTATATTTTGGAGGTACTTTAGCACCAGTTGGAAACTCAAGTTCAGGAGGAGTAGTGGCACCGCATGTTGCTTGTATTTCCAATGTTATGGAATCACCAAAACCAACCATCAACTACATCGCATAAACCTCATCCTACTCACAACCATCATACACACCACCACCTTCACAACAACAATACAATAATTCCTACATTTCACCGTTCTCTCCAATGCATCAAGCAGCATTCTACACTGCAAGCCAATCACAACAACCACCTCAACAAACACAATACATGAATCCAATGACTCAACCCAGTCAACAACCGGTGGTTTTGGAAACTTCTAATTTGGGCAATGTAACTGTTGAAGTTGCTTAGCAACATATTGCTTTAGTCTCTGCAATGGTTTCATCTTATAACGGGTTGGTTGCAAGTCAAATTGGGAACAATAACTTGACCAATGAAGACTATGCACAGATTGATAAGGAAGAGATGGAACTAATTGACATTCAGTGGGCTTTTGCGAGTATAACGAGAAGGGCAACGGAGTTTATTGAAAAGACGGGTAGGACTGATTTGGGAACTTCTCCAAACACAACCTACGGGTTCAACAAGGAGAAGGTGACTTGTTTTAATTGTGGAGGGAAAGGTCACTTCAAACGGGAATGCACCCAGCCACCAAAACAAGGCAACAGAAACCCTTTCAATGCAAGCTACCAGAACCGTCAACAACAAAACCAAAACCAAGTTTCTTACCAAAGTAACAACAACTATCAAAACCAAAACAACTACCAAAACCGACAAAACCTCTCTAACAACAACCAGAACAGACAACCAAACACAACAAACCAGACTCAAAACCAATCACCAAACAACACTAATCGAACAGTCATACCGATTACTACACCAAATGAAAACCAACAGAACACAAATCAGAATCAAGCATTGGTGATCCAACAGGATGAACGGTTTGACTGGTCGGGGATGCAAATTGGTGTTGAGGAAATTACATCTGGTGGAAATGTGGCTTGTGTTGCCCGATAGGTTGAAACTGAGGAGTCGGTGATAGTTGATAAAAATGAAGAAACTGAGGTTGAAGTTGATGAACCTGTGGAAGAAGTGGAAGTGGAGACTGAGCCTGTGGAGGTTAAAGCTGAGGAGGCAAATTCTGGAGTGGTGATTGACACAGTTTCTGATGCTTCTGAGGAGTGTGAATCAGTTTATTCAGATTCAAACAGTGAATCAGATGCAGAAGCGAGTGTTACCTCCTTGGATGATGATATTGACCAGTTGCTAGCAGAAGCAGATTTTCTAAAGACGAGGAAGTCGTGCATTGCTGATGATGCTTTCACCAGGATTGATTATTCCAAGTTTTTCGCTGGAAAGGAAGCTCATTTTGCTTTGATGGCTATGACAGATCCTCCTAAACCTGTAAGTTCTGAGTGTAGCATTGATATTACTAGTGATAAATATTGTGGTACGTGTGATAGATTGACAGAGGAAAACAAAGAACTTCGCGTTCAACGTGATAGTGCTATCATCAACTGTCAATCTACTCGCAAAGAGTTGAATGCTTTCAATAAGGTACTTGATGGTTATAAAAAGGACATTTCCGATCTTAAAAATACTCTTTCATTAAAACAACTTGCAATTAATAACTATATTAATGAAATTGAGAACACTAAGTTGGAAATGGCCGCCATTAAGTGCTTTGCTGAGAAAGTCAATAAGAAGTTGGAGAGTTATAAGCACATTGCTTATGTGGTAGACCACATCATTGATGATCAAACCACTAATTATAAGTCTGTGCCATCTCCGGTGCTTTTTGAAAATCACAATTGTCATCAAGTGACACCGGAGAGCTCGTTAAAATCAGACTCATCATCGGAAAATGAATCTAATACCTCGAGTATTGGTGATCCACATTCCGATGTGAGGCCAATTTTAGGTTTGAATGATGAGGGTGTTACAGCTGAGAGTGTTGATTCAGACTCTGAGAGTGATGACTCCGGTAGTTTCCAAAGTGCTAATGCATGTGAAATTCCAAAAGAAAATCACATCATTACCAATGAACCAGTGTCTTCATCTCAGCATGTGCATCCGATGGCAAATGCTCATCGTGAGAAAAAGTCTGTAAAGAATGTGGTTAAGAAAGAAATTGAGAAAAATGTTAAGAATGAACCTTGTGACAAACCAGTCAAGGTGTTTTATCGGATGGAAGGATCCGATAAGATCATCTCTGACGAGGAATTTCCAATTAAAAATGCTAACTATGCTAAAATTGATAAAATTTGGCAAGAAAGCACCATTTGGTTCCCAAAACATGAGAGAACAAATGAGATTCCACCGGCAATTTTAAAGAAATTGTATTTGGATGTTCCTCAAGAACCAAAGGTTCATGTCACAGAGTTCATTAAACCCAAAAACAAAGCAAAGGGTTTTCATGAGCCTTCTTACTCAAAAGGGCCACTCCCTGAGAGTTTGAGGAATCAACAGTATAATGATCAATATCCTGTTCGATCATTTGGTCAACCGAATGCTCCTAATGTTTTTGAGGAATACCGTGCATGCTTTAAATGCGGGGAGAGAGGGCATTTACTTGCTCACTGCCCGTATGTAAGGCATAAGAGGCACGAAGTTGAAGTGAGGAATTCCATGAGGAAACCGATTGATCATTACGTTCCACCACATAGACGTGTTGTTCCTCAACAACAACAATTTTATAATCAAAACAATTTTTATCAAACGAGGAACAATCGTCCAGTTCAGTATGATCGCAGAAATCGGATTGCTATGGAACATTCATGGAGAAAACCAGTGGTGAACACAACAAATGATAGGCAAAGGGTTCCACCAAAACCTATTGTCAAGTCAAATGTTGGAACTAAGTCTGTTAAGTCAGATAAGGTAACCAAGAAAGTTTCCTTTGCAAACAATGTTCAGAAACCGACTGAGAACCCAAAGTCTCAGATTCGTATCTTGAAAAGATCTGAACAATCTTGGACACCAAATGGTTCTCCAGGTGCCTCAACTTCAAAATCCAATGAGAAAAAGGAAAATGTTTTGAATAATCCTAAAAAGATTGATCCAAAACAAAGTGTTGATGAGAATGTTTCTTTGAATAATGATATTCCAAGACCCAAGACTCAGGCTTGGGTCCCCCGAAAGAACTAACTGATTTATTTGACGTGTGCAGGGAGCTTCAGCTGGCCCTATTAGCAGTCTTTGGATTGTTGATAGTGGAGCTTCAGGCCACATGACCGGGGATCTTGCGTTGCTGTTCGACGTGAAGAATATTAATGGTGGATATGTTGCATTTGCTGGGAATAAAGGCGGATATATCACTATGGAAGGGAGCGTGAGTAATGGGATTGTAAGCTTTGAGAGGATATCATATGTGAAGCAGATAGATTATAATCTGTTGAGCGTCAGTCAAATCTGTGATAAACAATTCACTGTTCATTTTGATGACAAATCCTGCTACATTCTCAAACCAGGCTTCAAAATTCCAAAGGAGTGGGTAATGTTGAAGGCACCTCGCGTCAACAATCTTTATATTCTTGATATGTCCAAGGTGATGACATCCCAGGGGCAAATAACATGTTTTCTATCCAAGGCGACCGAGAAGGAATCGATAATGTGGCACCGAAGAATGGGGCACATTCATCTGAGAAAAATGAATCATCTTGTGAAGAATGGACTTGTCGATGGAGTAAACGTGAAACATTTCCATCTGAATGACAAGTGTGTAAGTTGTAAGAAGGGAAGCAACACAGACAGTCCCACAAAGTGAAGAAAGTTAACTCTGTTGAACTGCCACTTGAGCGATTGCACATGGATCTATTCGGACCGGTCAAGCGCAAAAGTCATCTTGGGGAGCTTTACTGTTTAGTTGTCACTGACGACTATTCACGATTTTCATGGGTGATGTGTTTGCAGAATAAAAGTGACACCTTTAACAACTTGAAAGTTCTGTTCACTCGATTGGAGAATCTCTACAACTTGAAGATAAAGAGAATTCGGAGTGATAATGGGACGGAGTTCAAAAACGCCAAGATGGATGAACTTTGTGAAAGCTAAGGAATTCATCATGAATATTCGGCTCCGTACACCCCACAACAGAACGGTGTTGCTGAAGTCAAAAACAGGACTCTAATTGAAGCAGCTAGAACAATGCTCGCAGACTCGAATCTTCCAGTAATGTTCTGGAATGAGGCGATTTATGCAGCAAATTATACACTCAATCGGGTTTTAACGGTGCAGAAGTTTGGTAAAACTTCTTATGAACTGTTACACCGATGAAAGCCGAACTTAGAGTATCTAGAACCTTTTGGGGCACCATGCACGATGTTGAATCCAAGCGAGAAGTTTAGTCCTAAAGCTGAAGAGGGATACTTTGTTGGATATGCAACCCCGCTCAAACGGGTATACAACAAGCGAACTCGTCGGGTGGAGGATTGGGCTAACGTGGAAGTTCAACGATATACTCAGAATGTGCAAGGGGTGGGTCCTGATTGGATGTTTGATTACAAAGATTTCTTTGAATCATTCAATCTAGATAGCTTGTTGAAGAAGCTGTTATCAGATTCCTTTACGAGTGTGAAAACGCGGCGACTTCACCGTTGGTGCGTCCGATCACTGTGAACCCCCTACCAGCTTCTAATGATACCAATGTTCCTGTACCAGAGGAAGAAGTGTTTCAGGAGGCTTCTACTACATTAGACTCTTCAGAATCTGAAGATGAACAATTTGAAGAAGTTATTCTTGAACATGCAGAAGAACCAGAGGCACCGCCAGTGAACCCAACTCCAACTCCAGATGTTGCTTCATCATCTAACACGGGTCATGATGTGGATGCTGTAGAGAACTTGACTATTCAGACGGGAGTTACTGTACCTGAACATCCGGAATCTCGGATTCATCGTATTCACCCGCTGGAGCAAGTTATCGGTGATCCTGGAAGCAGTGTGATGACCAGAGGGCAGCTGCGAAGTGTTAATTCGCCAGAGAGTTTTGGTGCTTTAGCTTTATATGCCAAAATACAAAAATCTGGTAGTCAAAATGATTGGTCGTTTGCGTGTTATGTGTCGCAGGTAGAGCCAAGGACATACAAGGACGCTTTACTGGAAGACGCCTGGGTTGAAGCAATGCAGGAGGAGTTATTACAATTTCAGAAATTGGGGGTTTGGACGCTCACTGATTTACCGCCTGGAAGAAAGAAGATCGGCACTAAATGGGTGTTTAAGTGCAAGAAGGATGATTGTGGAGTTATAGTTCGTAACAAAGCCAGATTGGTCGTGCAGGGATTCCATCAAATCGAAGGGATTGATTATAACGAAATCTATGCTCCTGTAGCACGCATTGAAGCTATTCGGATGTTTCTTGCGTTTGCTTCCTATAAGAAGTTCAAAGTTTATCAAATGGACGTCAAGAGCGCATTTCTGTACGGGAAAATCAAAGAAGAGGTTTATGTCGGGCAGCCACCAGGCTTTGAGGACCCAATCCACTGGGATAAGGTCTATGTGCTGAACAAAGCTTTATATGGTTTGCACCAGGCTCCGAGACAATGGTACGAGGAGCTAAGTACATACCTCATGGCAAAGGGATTTAAGCGCGGACTCGTCGACTGCACCCTATTCACGAAGAAATCAGGGGATGATTTGCTTCTGGTGCAGATATACGTTGATGATATAATATTTGGTTCAACTAACGAGCTTTTATGCAGGGAGTTTGAAACTGTCATGCAGGAAAAGTTCGAGATGAGCGCAATGGGGGAGATGCAGTTTTTCCTAGGCTTGCAGGTGGACCAAAGACCCACGGGGATCTTCATTCACCAGACGAAATACGTATCCGAAGTCTTGAGCCGGTTCCAGATGGAGGATTCCAAGCCAATGGATACCCCGATTCAACCCAATCACGGGATTGGAGTGGACGCTAAGGGGGAGCTGATTGACCCATTTACATACAGAGCAATCATCGGATCTCTGATGTATTTGACGGCATCTCGACCAGATATTATGTTTGCAACGTGTCTCTGTGCCCGCTATCAATCGAAGCCGAAACAAAGTCATCTGACGGCGGTCAAGCGTATCCTTAGATATCTGAAGGGTTGTCCCTCGAGAGGACTTTGGTACCCTAATGATGATGATTTTGATTTCATTGCTTTTAGTGATGCAGATTGGGGCGGCTGTGACAAGGATAGCAAATCTACTACAGCTGGTTGCCAGTTTTTAGGGAGCAGGTTAGTCACCTGGCAGTGTAAGAAGCAGACTTCCGTGGCGCTGTCTACCTGTGAAGCCGAGTACATTGCAGCCTCGAGTTGCTGTTCGCAAGTGCTCTGGATCCAACAGCAGATGGTGGATTATGGTTTGCAGTTTCTTAAAACCCCTATACACTGTGACAACGAAGCCGCTATCGCATTAACTAAAGATACCGGAAATCATTCTAAAGCGAAACATATCCGGATCAAATACCATTTTATCCGTGATTGTTATGCTAAAGAATTGATAGATTTGGTCAAAATCCATACTGACTATCAACGTGCAGATTTGTTTACAAAAGCTTTTGACAGATCCCGCTTTGAATATCTTTTAAAAGTCAACAATATAAAGGAAAAACAGGACTAATCGGCACCTCGGTTTATCGCTTTTTAGTTTAAAATTTTCTTTAAAGTTTTTATTGTTTTTCAGAAAATTAAAAACCCAAAAATACGTTTTTTATTTTAGGGGGAGTTATTTTATCAGAAAAACCAAAAACAATGAAAAATTCAAAAAGATCTAAAAATTAGAAAAACCAAAAATGATTTCCTGGATAAAAAGAGGAAATGATAGTACATCAGTGGGGATCTGACACAGGCTAAAGAATTGTATAGTAGTATGAGGCGTGTGTTGACTACGTGTGATGTGCTGATAGGCTTCGTAGACTAAAAATTGCGTGCATTAGTGCAATTACTTGATACGGGAGTATGTCGTGTGTGTGGGCACCACAATGTGTTAGTCTAATACACCTAACTCGTATCATTTAAAAGCATTGCTTAATATTCAGCATGTGAGCTTAAGTGGACCACAATATCAGCAATTGTCGTGTCACATACTGTTTCTAATGATAATATTAAACAAAAAGATCAACGCTGTGATCAGATTTCTCAATAAACTGATATGATCCTCTTACCGGATATCACCAAATGTTTCCTGCTTTGTTTACTTTGATGCATTTTACTTTTATTGTCAAAAAGATACAAAATCCAAAAAGATTTTAGGTGTGTTTTGATAAAATTTCAGAAAAACCAAAAGTTTTTGCATTTCTGCTTTATTTTAGATAACCGACGGTGTTTGATGGTCAATTTCTGAGATTTGATGAAACCATCCGGGCTTTGAATCGTTCTAAAAGTGAAAAAGTGAGTTTTTGAGACTTAACGGATTGAAAAATGTTGAACGGGATTCGAATTCGTGATTTGGCAAAATTTTCAGATTTTTCCATTTCACATTCGTCCCTTAATTGGGTCGAATGTGGAAAAATCTTTACATTCGGGTGTTTAGGTTTGGGCGAATGTGGGACTTTTAAACAAATTTCACTTTCGGGTGAACAGGATTCACCTTCGTGCCATTCAAATGGGGCGAATGTGGATTTAACCCACCTTCGACCACAGAAACGGACGAATGTAAACTCCTATTTAAGCAACATCACAAGTTCGACCAGTTCATTACAAATTTTTCAAAAATTTTCTAAGTAGCTTGACCTTGTTGCTGTGTTTTTCCTTGATCTTGTCTATTGTTCCTAGTCGTTTACTAATCCTTTAGCACTAATTTTTACAGGTAATGGAGCCAAAAACAGATCACAATTCGAGTTTTTGTTTTCGAACCTAGGGTTTCTTATCTGTGATTAATGGATGGGTTTTTAATGGTTGTTTTTGCTACACATTCAATCTCCATCAGTTTTAGGGGGAGAGTATACAAGGAATTAGGATAATAACTTGATTTGATGATTAATTGATCGATTGAAACAATTAAACCCTAATTCCTCTTTAAAAACTGATGAAAATTGAATGATAATAAAAATTGATGGTTCACGAGAGTTATTCGGCCAGTTTAGGGTACAAAACGATCAAAATCAGGGTTAATAAACAACTTTGGCAAAATTTTAAATTTTGGGATGAACAGTTTTCACATTCGTCCATTAAAACGGGCGAATTTGGAAATAACCGGGCGAATGAGACTTAATTCTGGGCGAATGTAATTTTTGATATATATATGTTCACATTCGTACCAAATGTTTCACATTCGTACCTAAATATTCACATTCGACCTTATAAAATGGGGCGAATGTGGAAAATGAAAATCTTAAAATTTTCAATTTTTGTCGTTTTCGTATTTTGACGTATTTTCTGATTTTGATGTGCAGATGGCTGAGCAACCCGAACACGTTGAAGCACCAGTGGAAAATGTTGTACCAGATCCTGTTCAGGAAGCTGAAGCAGCTGTTCCACGTGGTTGGCCATTCGAACCGAGACACAACTGCTGTGCTTATGTCGGAGACGTTGAGAAAAATACTGAGTTTGCTGGAATTGTGGAGTTTCTGAGGCGAAGCAGAGTTATTCATGCCTTAGCTACACCAACAATCATTTACAAAGATATAGTGGAGGATTTTTACAGAAATGCTAAGTATGATTTCTGGGAAAATCAAACCATCATTCGCAGCAAGATTCAGGGGATGGAGATGTTTCTGACTGAATCAGATATGAGAGAAGCTCTGCAGATAAAATTTGAAGTTAGTGAAGATCCCAGAGAGCTGTCTTAGACCGAGCAGAAAGCTTGCTTTTTAAGGATGAAGTACAAGGGTCCGATTACTGATGGTTCAATGCATAAAGGGAAATTGAGTGTGCAGTTCAAGTATCTTGCACATGTTATTATTCATGTATTCGGATGTGTGAGCGGTGGATACGACGTCATGAGGAAAAGTTTAAGTTCATTGATGGTTGCGTTAACTCTTAACAAACCATTCAATGTATCTGGTATGATCTTAGACCATATGCTTGAGATGTTGAAGGGTTTGAAGAAGAAGCAGTTTATGCTATATCCGAGATTTCTTATGATGATTTTTGACCACAAGTATCCTAATCTGGAAAAGGATCCAACTATGATCCTAGGTCAAGATCACATGAACATTCGTACACTGGTGAGAATGAAAGGATACAAAGGTGTGCCAGACAATGAAAAGCCACCTCACAGAAGACTTTTTGGTGCTTTGGCTAGTAAGGATTATACTGATCCTGGCAAGAACAAAGCAAGACATGACAATAGTGATTCTGACAATGATGATCCTTTAGTGTATGCTGATGCAAACACAAAGAGGAAGAGGCAAGTAGTCAATGCTGGAGCCAAAGGGAAGGGTAAAGCAAAGACTGATCAGGGAAGTTCGAAGCAACAGGTTACTAGGAAGAAAACTACAGCAAAGAAGGGAACTAGTCTGGTTGATGAAGACTCAATTGATTCAGAGGAGACTGAAGTAGATGAACAGTGGGATTCTGATGAGGAAAGAGTTAAGACCACCAAACGTAAGGCCACTATGGTTGGTGAGTCTGAATCTTTAAACAAGACAATTGAAGAAGTCTCACAGAAAAAGAAGACTGTTGATGTTGATGAAGGAGGTTTGTGTATAAATCTGGATGAGCTGGAAACAGGTGAGACTGTGGTAGTGAATTAGCCAAAACCGAAGCACAAATCTATGGCAAAGAAATCTAGCACTAAGCAGTTAAGAGAGAAGGAAATTGCTCAGTTGCTCAAAGGCAAAAAGATACCTGATGCAGGTACATCATCAAAGCTATCTTCACCGGTTGCTAAGAAACAGAAGAGGAGTAAATAGTCTGAGGCATTACCAGTTGATGATTTTAATGTGGCACTGGATAATGTTTTGGATATGTTTAAGAATCCTCAGAAACAGAAGGCAAAAGAAGCTGAGCCATCCAAGTCAAAGAAAGTTACTGTTTCAGATGATGTTATGAAACAGGTGAACAAACGAATGGATGAGATGATGAAGATGATTGTAGCTCAGCAGGCTGAGATTGCTAAGTTTAAACAAAATGAAGAAAAGATGCTACAGATTGTGGTTCCTTCTAAGACTAACCAAGATGAGATCGAGCAGAAAGTGAAGAAACTTGAAGCAGATAATAAAGATCTTGAGGTTAAGTGTAGCAAAAATCGAAGTATGATTAGAGTGATTAAGGCTGACAACAAAGAACTTAAGGCTGAAAACAAACATCTTAGTGATTTGTTGGACAATTTATACAATGAAGCACCGAAGTTAAAAGAAGGTGAGGAAGATAAAGAAAAAGAGGAGGAACAAGTTGATTTTGAGCCTTCTGATGATGAAGAAGAAAAGGATGATGAGGAGGATGATGATTCTGAGAAGAGTGATGACGAAGAAAGCAAGAAAAGTGATAAAGATGATGATGATGATGCGAAGGGATCAGGTAGTAAGGATGATGATGGTAGTGATGAAAGTGATGATGATGACGGGGGAGATGATTCTAGCAAGTTTACATTTGAGAAGAGAACACCTCAGAAGGATGCTGGAGAGTCTAGTTCAAAGAAAAAGAAAGGTGGGAATGCAGACTCAGATGAAAGCATCTTCTGGAATGAAAAGGTGAGGTCTCTGAATGATGATGCAAAGAAGGTGTATAGAGATATGTTAGAGAAGAGAGAATGGACCATTGAGTTCACGGGCAAATTTGCTGAGATCTTTCAAACTGGTGATATGAGGTATGAGCGTGAGTACAATGATCCAGACTTAGACGATGGTGAAGTACCTACTGCTGTTGCTAAAGAAATTCTGGATGGTCTTGCACAGCGAGTAGGGAAATCATTGGAGGAGATTATGATGGATGAGTCGATTCCAGATATTCCTGAAAAGGATATTGGTAATCACTCTGATGATAAACAAACACCTGAGATGGATGAAGTGGAGATTGAGGATATTACTCACGAGGAATATCCACAATATTTCAGACAGAATAATGAAGATGTGGTTTTCCCAAACTTCACAGAGTTACCAAACGTATCAGCTAAAAGGAAAGCTAAGAAAAGAAGTGAGGAGTTTGTTGAGACTGTGTTTGGAACTGATAAGCAGCAATCTTCAAGTCAGAATGATGAATTGAAGACATATTTACAGAAGTTGAGGGAAATGGATGACAAACGACCAAAGCCTGAAGCTCAAGGTAGTTTTTACAGATTTCACAACGAGAAGTTCAAAGGCAGAGCTCTCGGTTGGACATATCTGGGAAGATTGAAGTGTTTAGCTGTCAAATGGGAATCAGGAATCTTGTACTTTTACAGATTCATTGATTTGCTAACTCTACCATACTGGGCGGTCAGAGACATTTGCAGATTTCCTATGTCTGGAGCTTTAGTGAATAATACTGCTGTTGGTTGGTTTGCTGACAAGTTGGTTTGGGAGAGCAGGACGAAATGGAACAGGTTTAAGCCTCAGTATCCCAGAAGGAAAGTTCACAGGGATATTGATCCTAAGACTGGATTGAAGAGGGTGACACTGATATACAAGGCACCTGAAGTGATGAAGAAGATACCTTTGATGCCTTTACCTCAACACTTCAGTGCTGATTTTATCTTCTGGTATTATGATTGGAGGAAGGCAGAAGCAGTGATAGTGCTGAGAGATGGAAAGGACAAATACAAGCATGTTCATGTATTTGATCCTATGTGGTTGATAAACTGTACATTTGAAGACATCATCATGCTTTTCTACAATCCGATTCATCACGATCCCAATGATGCAGATCAGGCTAAGAAGTATACACAAGTTGTCGGAGTTTGCTTTGCTTATGATATAAACTCCGGTAGCAACTTGGATGCTAAACTTGGTAAGATGGTGAAGATGGCCGATGTGCCTCAGCCGGTGAAACGTAAGATGGAGCCTGAGATGACGAAAGAACAGAAGAAGCAGCTGAGAATTAATCTGATGAATAAGGTTATGGACGAAGATCGAAGACAATCCAATCAATAGTCGAGGGGGAGTTTGTAGATGCACGAAGTGCGACTAGTGATTGGATTAGCTTGTTTAACATGTGTTAGTATGTTTTACTGATGGACCGAAGGTAGATAAAAGGGGCGAAGGAAGAAGGTTTTGGGCGAAGGTGAAGTTTGTCAGGAAGAGAAACACATTCGTACTGTGGAAGTGGGCGAATGTGGTCCACATTCGCACCATCACACTGGGCGAATGCGCAGTCACTATAAATAGATTTTGATGTTTTCTAAGTTAGACAGAGTTTTAGTTTGTGTGTCTTTTGAGGTCAGGTTCAAGTTAAGTTTGTGAAAGTGTGTGAGTTGATTAGATTGACTAGGTGATCAATTGTAACAAGTTTTTATCAAAGTTAATCTATGAAAAAGCCTTTGAAATGATGTTTTACGTGTTTTGATACGAGTATTATCATTTTGTTCATATCTAGAGTTTCCGCACCTAGATTTGTGACTTGTATGATCATATTTTCCTGTTTTAGCTAAATTCTTTCAGCTATAGATATCTTATGGCCTTCCGTTCCTCCATTCGGGTGCCCAAAACATCAAATGCAACTATAGTTACGTCCTTTAAAACTCGAGTCGTTTCTTGTGTACGAATCTCTATGTGATTGTCAAATCGTTAGTCCGATTACTGTTCGATCAGCTTTCTATCCTTTATCTGAGTCTGTTGCATGATCAGATATCTTATGGCCTTCCCGTTCCTCCATTCGGGTGCCCGAAACTTCAATTGTACCGATAGTTACCTCCTTTAAAACTCGAGTCTTTTCTTGTGTGCGAATCTCTATGTGATTGTCGCATCGTGAGTTCGACAACCGTTTGGTCAGCTTCATATCCTTTATCTGAGTCTGTTGCATGATCAGATATCTTATGGCCTTCCGTTCCTGCATTTGGGTGCCCGAAACTTGAAATTCACCTATAGTTACGTCCTTTAAAACTCGAGTCGTTTCATGTGTACGAATCTCTATGTCATTGTCGCATTGTGAGTATGATTACCGTTCGATTAGCTTCATATCCTTTACCTGACTCTGTTGCATAATCAGATATCTTATGGCCTTCCCATTCCTCCATTCGAGTACCATAAACCTCAACTGCACTTATAGTTACGTCCTTTAAAACTCGAGTCTTTTCTTCTGTACGAATCTCTATGTGATTGTCGTATCATGTGTCCGATTATTGTTCGGTAAGCTTCGTATCATTTATCTGAGTCTGTTTCATGATCAGATATCTTATGGCCATCCGTTCCTCCATTCGGGTGCCCGAAACTTCAAATCTACCGATAGTTACACCTTTTAAAACTCGAGTCGTTTCTTTTGTACGAATATTTATGTGATTGTCGCATCGTGAGTCCGATTACCGTTCGATCAGCTTCATATCCTTTATCTGAGTCAGTTGCATGATCAGATATCTTATGGCCTTCCCGTTCCTCCATTTGGGTGCCCGTAACCTCAAATGTACCGATAGTTACGTCCTTTAAAACTCGAGTCTTTTCTTGCGTGTGAATCTCTATGTGATTGTCGCATCGTGAGTTCGACAACTGTTCGGGCAGCTTCATATCCTTTATCTGAGTCTGTTTCATGATCAGATATCTTATGGCCTTCCGTTCCTGCATTTGGGTGCCCGAAACTTAAAATTCACCTATAGTTACGTCCTTTAAAACTCGAGTCGTTTCATGTATACGAATCTCTATGTCATTGTCGCATTGTGAGTCTGATTACCGTCCGATTAGCTTCATATCTTTACCTGAGTCTGTTGCATAATCAGATATCTTATGGCCTTCCCGTTCCTCCATTCGGGTGCCATAAACCTCAAATGCACCTATAGTTACGTCCTTTAAAACTCGAGTCTTTTCTTGTGTACCAATCTCTATGTGATTGTCGCATCAAGTGTCCGATTATTGTTCGGTCAGCTTCGTATCATATATCTGAGTCTGTTTCATGATCAGATATCTTATGGCCTTCCGTTCCTCCATTCGGGTGCCCGAAACATCAAATGCACCTACAGTTACGTCCTTTAAAACTCGAGTCGTTTCTTGTGTACGAATCTCTATGTGATTGTCACATCGTTAGTTTGATTACCGTTCGATCAGCTTCATATCCTTTATCTGAGTCTGTTGCATGATCAGATATCTTATGGCCTTCCCGTTCCTCCATTCGGGTGCCCGAAACTTGAATCGTACCGATAGTTACGTCCTTTAAAACTCGAGTCTTTTCTTGTGTGCGAATCTCTATGTGATTGTCGCATCGTGAGTTCGACAACCGTTCGATCAGCTTCATATCCTTTATCTGAGTCTGTTGCATGATCAGATATCTTATGGTCATCTCGTTCCTCCATTCGGGATCCCGAAACTTCAAATCTACCGATAGTTACGCACTTTAAAACTCGAGTCGTTTCTTGTGTACGAATATCTATGTGATTGTAGCATCGTGAGTCTGATTACCGTTCGATCAGCTTCATATCCTTTATTTGAGTCAGTTGCATGATCAGATATCTTATGGCCTTCACGTTCCTACATTCGGGTGTCCGTAACTTCAAATGTACCGATAGTTACGTCATTTAAAACTCGAGTCTTTTCTTGCGTGCGAATCTCTATGTGATTGTCGCATCGTGAGTTCGACAACCATTCGGTCAGCATCGTATCCTTTATCTGAGTCTGTTGCATGATCAGATATCTTATGGCCTTCCGTTCCTGCATTTGGGTGCCCGAAACTTGAAATTCACCTATAGTTACGTCCTTTTAAACTCGAGTCGTTTCATGTGTACGAATCTCTATGTCATTGTCGCATTGTGAGTCTGATTACCGTTCGATTAACTTCATATCCTTTACCTGAGTCTGTTGCATAATCAGATATCTTATGGCCTTCCCGTTCCTCCATTCAGGTGCCAGAAACCTCAAATGCACCTATAGTTACGTCCTTTAAAACTCGAATCTTTTCTTGTGTACGAATCTCTATGTGATTGTCGCATCATGTGTCCGATTATTGTTCGGTCAGCTTCGTATCATTTATCTGAGTCTGTTTCATGATCAGATATCTTATGGGCTTCCGTTCATCCATTCGGGTGGCCGAAACTTCAAATGCACCTATAGTTATGTCATTTAAAACTCGAGTCGTTTCTTGTGTACGAATCACTATGTGATTGTCACATCGTTAGTTTGATTACCGTTCGATCAGCTTTCTATCCTTTATCTGAGTCTGTTGCATGATCAGATATCTTATGGCCTTCCCGTTCCTCCATTCGGGTGCCCGAAACTTCAATTGTACCGATAGTTACGTCCTTTAAAACTCGAGTCTTTTCTTGTGTGCGAATCTCTATGTGATTGTCGCATCGTGAGTTCGACAACCGTTTGGTCAGCTTCATATCCTTTATCTGAGTCTGTTGCATGATCAAATATCTTATGGCCTTCCGTTCCTGCCTTTGGGTGCCCGAAACTTGAAATTCACCTATAGTTACGTCCTTTAAAACTCGAGTCGTTTCATGTGTACAAATCTCTATGTCATTGTCGCATTGTGAGTATGATTACCGTTCGATTAGCTTCTTATCCTTTACCTGACTCTGTTGCATAATCAGATATCCTATGGCCTTCCCATTCCTCCATTCGGGTGCCATAAACCTCAAATGCACTTATAGTTACGTCCTTTAAAACTCGAGTCTTTTCTTCTGTACGAATCTCTATGTGATTGTCGCATCATGTGTCCGATTATTGTTCGGTCAGCTTCGTATCATTTATCTGAGTCTGTTTCATGATCAAATATCTTATGGCCATCCGTTCCTCCATTCGGGTGCCCGTAACTTCAAATGTACCAATAGTTACGTCCTTTAAAACTCGAGTCTTTTCTTGCGTGCGAATCTCTATGTGATTGTCGCATCGTGAGTTCGACAACTGTTCGGGCAGCTTCATATCTTTTATCTGAGTCTGTTTCATGATCAGATATCTTATGGCCTTCCGTTCCTGCATTTGGGTGCCCGAAACTTAAAATTCACCTATAGTTACGTCCTTTAAAACTCGAGTCGTTTCATGTATACGAATCTCGATGTCATTGTCGCATTGTGAGTCTGATTACCGTTCGATTAGCTTCATATCCTTTACCTAAGTCTGTTGCATAATCAGATATCTTATGGCCTTCCCGTTCCTCCATTCGGGTGCCATAAACCTCAAATGCACCTATAGTTATGTCCTTTAAAACTCGAGTCTTTTCTTATGTACCAATCTCTATGTGATTGTCGCATCATGTGTCCGATTATTGTTCGGTCAGCTTCGTATCATTTATATGACTCTGTTTCATGATCAGGTATCTTATGGCCTTCCGTTCCTCCATTCGGGTGCCCGAAACATCAAATGCACCTACAGTTACGTCCTTTAAAACTCGAGTCGTTTCTTGTGTACGAATCTCTATGTGATTGTCACATCGTTAGTTTGATTACCGTTCGATCAGCTTCATATCCTTTATCTGAGTCTGTTGCATGATCAGATATCTTATGGCCTTCCCGTTCCTCCATTCGGGTGCCCGAAACTTGAATTGTACCGATAGTTACGTCCTTTAAAACTCGAGTCTTTTCTTGTGTGCGAATCTCTATGTGATTGTCGCATCGTGAGTTCGACACCCGTTCGATCAGCTTCATATCCTTTATCTGAGTCTGTTACATGATCAGATATCTTATGGTCTTCTCGTTCCTCCATTCGGGATCCCGAAACTTCAAATCTACCGATAGTTACGCACTTTAAAACTCGAGTCGTTTCTTGTGTACGAATATCTATGTGATTGTCGCATCGTGAGTCTGATTACCGTTCGATCAGCTTCATATCCTTTATCTGAGTCAGTTGCATGATCAGATATCTTATGGCCTTCACGTTCCTCCATTCGGGTGTCCGTAACTTCAAATGTACCGATAGTTACGTCATTTAAAACTCGAGTCTTTTCTTGCGTGCGAATCTCTATGTGATTGTCGCATCGTGAGTTCGACAACCATTCGGTCAGCATCATATCCTTTATCTGAGACTGTTGCATGATCAGATATCTTATGGCCTTCCGTTCCGGCATTTGGGTGCCCGAACTTGAAATTCACCAATAGTTACGTCATTTAAAACTCGAGTCGTTTCATGTGTACGAATCTCTATGTCATTGTCGCATTGTGAGTCTGATTACCGTTCGATTAACTTCATATCCTTTACCTGAGTCTGTTGCATAATCAGATATCTTATGGCCTTCCCGTTCCTCCATTCAGGTGCCATAAACCTCAAATGCACCTATAGTTACGTCCTTTAAAACTCGAGTCTTTTCTAGTGTACGAATCTCTATCTGATTGTCACATCATGTGTCTGATTATTGTTCGGTCAGCTTCATATCATTTATCTGAGTCTGTTTCATGATCAGATATCTTATGGCCTTCCGTTCATCCATTCGGGTGCCCGAAACTTCAAATGCACCTATAGTTATGTCCTTTAAAACTCGAGTCGTTTCTTGTGTTCGAATCTCTATGTGATTGTCACATCATTAGTCCGATTACCGTTCGATCAGCTTCATATCCTTTATCTGAGTCTGTTGCATGATCTGATATCTTATGGTCTTCCCGTTCCTCCATCCGTGTGCCCGAAACTTCAATTGTACCGATAGTTACGTCCTTTAAAACTCGAGTCTTATCTTGTGTGCGAATATCTATGTGATTGTCGCATCGTGAGTTCGACAATCGTTCGATCAGCTTCATATCCTTTAACTTTGTCTTTTGCATGATCAGATATCTTATGGCCTTCTCGTTCCTCAATTCGGGATCACGAAACTTCAAATCTACCGATAGTTACGCCCTTTAAAACTCGAGTCGTTTCTTGTGTACGAATATCTATGTGATTGTCGCATCGTGAGTCCGATTACCGTTCGATCAGCTTCATATCCTTTATCTGAGTAAGTTGCATGATCAGATATCTTATGGCCTTCCCGTTCCTCCATTCGGGTGCCCGTAACTTCAAATGTACCGATAGTTACGTCCTTTAAAACTCGAGTCTTTTCTTACATGCGAATCTCTATGTGATTGTCGCATCGTGAGTTCGACAACCAGTCAGGCAGCTTCATATCCTTTATCTGAGTCTGTTGCATGATCAAATATCTTATGGCCTTCCGTTCCTCCATTCGGGTGCCCGAAACTTTAAATGCACCTATAGTTACGTCCTTTAAAACTCGAGTCATTTCTTGTGTACGAATCTCTATGTGATTGTCGCATTGTGAGTCCGATTACCGTTCGATCAGCTTCATATCCTTTACTTGAGTCTGTTGCATGATCAGATATCTTATGGCCTGAAACTTCAAATGTACTGATAGTTACGTCCTTTAAAACTCGAGTCTTTTCCTGTGTACGAATATCTATGTGAATGTCTCATCGTGTGTCTAATTATCGTTCGTTCAGCTTCGTATCCTTTATCTGAGTCTGTTGCATGATCAGATATGTTATGGCCTTCCGTTCCTGCATTTGGGTGCCCAAAACTTGAAATTCACCTATAGTTACGTCCTTTAAACTGGAGTCTTTTCTTGTGTACGAATCTCTATGTCATTGTCGCATTGTGAGTATGATTACCGTTCGATTAGCTTCATATCCTTTACCTGAGTCTGTTGCATAATCAGATATCTTATGGCCTTCCCATTCCTCCATTCGGGTGCCATAAACCTCAAATGCACTTATAGTTACGTCCTTTAAAACTCGAGTCTTTTCTTCTGTACGAATCTCTATGTGATTGTCGCATCATGTGTCCGATTATTGTTCGGTCAGCTTCGTATCATTTATCTGAGTCTGTTTCATGATCAGATATCTTATGGCCATCCGTTCCTCCTTTCGGGTGCCCGAAACTTCAAATCTACCGATAGTTACGCCCTTTAAAACTCGAGTTGTTTCTTTTGTACGAATATCTATGTGATTGTCGCATCGTGAGTCCGATTACCGTTCGATCAGCTTCATATCCTTTATCTGAGTCAGTTGCATGATCAGATATCTTATGGCCTTACCGTTCCTCCATTCGGGTGCCCGTAACTTCAAATGTACCGATAGTTAAGTCCTTTAAAACTCGAGTCTTTTCTTGCTAGCGAATCTCTATGTGATTGTCGCATCGTGAGTTCGACAACCATTCGGGCAGCTTCATATCCTTTATCTGAGTCTGTTTCATGATCAGATATCTTATGGCCTTCCGTTCCTGCATTTGGGTTCCTGAAACTTAAAATTCACCTATAGTTACGTCCTTTAAAACTCCAGTCGTTTCTTGTGTACGAATCTCTATGTGATTTTCGCATTTTGAGTCCGATTACCGTTCGATCAGCTTCATATCCTTTACCTGAGTCTGTTGCATGATCAGATATCTTATGGCCTTCCCGTTCCACTATTCAGGTGCCTGAAACTTCAAATGTACTGATAGTTACATTCTTTAAAACTCGAGTCTTTTCCTGTGTACGAATATCTATGTGAATGTCTCATCGTGTGTCTGATTATCATTCGTTCAGCTTCGTATCCTTTATTTGAGTCTGTTGCATGATCAGATATTTTATGGCCTTCCGTTCCTGCATTTGGGTGCCCAAAACTTGAAATTCACCTATAGTTACGTCCTTTAAAACTGGAGTCTTTTCTTGTGTACGAATCTCTATGTCATTGTCGCATCGTGAGTCCGATTATCATTCGGTCAACTTCGTATCATTTATCTGAGTCTGTTTCATGATCAGATATCTTATGGCCTTCCGTTCCTCCATTCGGGTACCCGAAACATCAAATGCACCAATAGTTATGTCCTTTAAAACTCGAGTCAATTCTTGTGTATGAATCTCTATGTGATTTTCGCATCGTGAGTCCGATTACCGTTCGATTAGCTTCATATCCTTTACCTGAGTCTGTTGCATGATCAGATATCTTATGGCCTTCCCGTTCTTCCATTCAGGTGCCCAAAACTTCAAATGTACCGATAGTTACGTCCTTTAAAACTCGAGTCTTTTCTTGCGTGCGAATCTCTATGTGATTGTTGCATCGTGAGTTCGACAACCATTCGGGCAGCTTCATATCCTTTATCTGAGTCTGTTTCATGATCAGATATCTTAAAGCCTTCCGTTCCTGCATTTGGGTTCCTGAAACTTAAAATTCACCTATAGTTACGTCCTTTAAAACTCGAGTCGTTTCTTGTGTACGAATCTCTATGTGATTTTCGCATTTTGAGTCCGATTACCGTTCGATCAGCTTCATATCCTTTACCTGAGTCTGTTGCATGATCAGATATCTTATGGCTTTCCCGTTCCACCATTCAGGTGCCTGAAACTTCAAATGTACTGATAGTTACGTTCTTTAAAACTCGAGTTTTTTCCTGTGTACGAATATCTATGTGAATGTCTCCTCGTGTGTCTGATTATCGTTCGTTCAGCTTCGTATCCTTTATTAGAGTCTGTTGCATGATCAGATATTTTATGGCCTTCCGTTCCTGCATTTGGGTGCCCAAAACTTGAAATTCACCTATAGTTACGTCCTTTAAAACTGGAGTCTTTTCTTGTGTACGAATCTCTATGTCATTGTCGCATCGTGAGTCCGATTATCGTTCGGTCAAGTTCGTATCATTTATCTGAGTCTGTTTCATGATCAGATATCTTATGGCCTTCCGTTCCTCCATTCGGGTACCCGAAACATCAAATGCACCAATAGTTATGTCCTTTAAAACTCGAGTCGATTCTTGTGTATGAATCTCTATGTGATTTTCGCATCGTGAGTCCGATTACCGTTCGATCAGCTTCATATCCTTTACCTGAGTCTGTTGGATGATCAGATATCTTATGGCCTTCCCGTTCTTCCATTCAGGTGCCCAAAACTTCAAATGTACCGATAGTTACGTTCTTTAAAACTCGAGTCATTTCTTGTGTACGAATATCTATGTGAATGTCTCATCGTGTGTCTGATTATCGTTCGTTCAGCTTCGTATCCTTTATCTGAGTCTGTTGCATGATCAGATATCTTCTGGCCTTCCGTTCCTGCATTTGGGTGCCCAAAACTTGAAATTCACCTATAGTTACGTCCTTTAAAACTGGAGTCTTTTCTAGTGTACGAATCTCTATGTCATTGTCGCATCGTGAGTTCGATTATCGTTCGGCCAACTTCCTATCATTTATCTGAGTCTGTTTCATGATCAGATATCTTATGGCCTTCCGTTCCTCCATTCGGGTGCCCGAAACATCAAATGCACCAATAGTTATGTCCTTTAAAACTCGAGTCGATTCTTGTGTACGAATCTCTATGTCATTGTCCCATTGCAAGTCCGATTACCGTTCAATTAGCTTCATATCCTTTACCTGCGTCTGTTACATAATCAGATATCATATGGCCTTCCTGTTCCTCCATTCGTGTGCCCGAAACATCAAATGCACCTATAGTTACGTCCTTTAAAACTCGAGTCGTTTCTTGTGTACGAATCTCTATGTCATTGTCGCATCGTGAGTCCGATTACCATCATGTCACCTTCGTATCCTTTATCTGAGTTTGATGCTTGAGCAGATATCTTATGGCCTTCCCGTTCCTCAGTTCGAATGCCTAAAACTTCAAATGTACCGATTGTTACGTCCTTTAAAACTCGAGTCTTTTCTTGGGTACAAATCTCTACATCATTGTCGCAACGTTAGTCCGATTACCGTTCGATCTGCTTCATATCCATTATCTGAGTCTGTGGCATGGTCAGATATCTTATGGCCTTCCCGTTCCTTAATTCGGGTGCCCGAAACTTCAAATTTACCGATAGTTACGTCCTTTAGAACTCGAATTTTTTCTTGTGTGCGAATCTCTATGTGACTGTCGCATCGTGAGTCCGACAACCGATCGATTAGCTTCATATCCTTTATCTAAGTCTGTTGCATGATCAGATATCTTATGGCTTTCCCGTTCCTCCATCCGTGTAACACCCTAACCGATGGCGGAAACATCGAGGTGTCACGTATGAATGATTGTTCAGTAGCTCATGGTAATGCATATGTTTAAATAATCCTTTATTTCATTACAATATAGAATTACATTAAAGTCTTGACTGACATCTAATACATCAAACAAACGAAACTTAAAACTTCAAATAACTCCTCATGCTAGCTTTAGACTTCACGCATCAATATTTCCTGTTGAGTTTGGAAAAGATGGGGGGTCAACTAGAAGATGGTGAGAATACATAAGCCAAGTCAAGCAAAAAGTTTAAAAGAGTAAAAGTTTAGCAATTCATATGTCTAATGTAAGTTTAAGTCTACATGAATAAACAACAAGTATAGTATGCACATAATCAATCCTCCGACAAAGTTTAGGTCCATCCCGTATCACCCGCGCTCCCCATACAAGATGGTCAATGAACCTAGGTGGGGTTGTCAATCCAATAGATCTATCATTGTATACCGCCGGCTTGATCAGGGTTAATGATTATGCAATTTAAGTTTAAGTCTTATAGTCTTTGTCTAATTCATGAGGCATTAAAGTCTACAACTAGACATGTATGTAGAATTGCTTAAGTATAAAGTTTCAAGTATAAAGAATTGCATAAACAAGGTTACGTAAACTCACCTTAGCAAAGTGTTACGTCTTGTGAAATAGAATAAGTGTAGCCCAATGTTGCCAAGTATTACCCTATGTTTAAGGCAAATAATAAGTCTAAGTCTTTCTAGTCTACAACTATTTCTAGGGTTCCTAATTTGGGGATAAGAAATTAGGTAAATTGTTAATAAATAAAAGAAATTTGGAAAATAATTAATTAAAAGTCTATATGTAGATTTTTGATTAAGGATGGTCACATTATAAGGTTTTAAGTATGAAAATAATTTTTATAAAATTATTTTCTCAAAAATTATATATTTAGTATATTTATTTCTATTTGTCAAAATATGATTTTAATATCTAAAAATATCAAAATTAAAGAAATTTCAAATTAAAATTTATATTTCTGTTCTAAATGAACAAAAATAATTTATGTAAAATTTTGGTATAAAAATATTGAAAAATGAATTTATTATGAATTTAATACGATTAAAATAGATTAAATTGATTAAAAATAAATTAATTAATATTTTTCAAAAATAAAATTTAGTTTTATAAAGGTCATCAGTTTATAAGTCTAGAATAATTTTTGTGAAATTTTATAAATCTGTTTGGATATTTTTATAGAATTTTAAAATTATTAATGAATAAATTTGTAATATTTATAATATATAATAAATAAATGATTTTTGAAAATTTAAAAATTGTATACTAAACTTTATCATCAGATTAGCATAAAATAATTTTTATAGAATTTATAAAGCACTTTTAGTATTTTAAAACTATTTTTAAAAGAATAAAGAAAATATAAGTATAAAGGATAACTAAAAAAGGTTGTTTGTGCCAGGACTCGAACCCGGGTCGGTGACCGGTTCGTGACTTAATCACAAGCCTAGCCACCAACTGGGCTAGACCCTGAGAACGAGTGTTTTAGGTTTCAAATAATTATATAGGCTATCTTGTCTGTTTTTAATAATTTAGAAAAAGAATTTGCGGGGCGGGGATCGAACCCAGGCCTAAGGCCGGTTCGTGTTTTTAAATGAGTGAGCATTACCAACTGATCTGCAGGTTAGTTGGTGATTACTTTTGATTTGTTTTAAATATAAACAGAAACCACTACATGTCATCTACCCCAAATATTAAGAACGCACCCTAGCCTTTATAATCAATCAAACTAACAAACGATAGCCCCAGAATTTATGGGGCTATTGTTCATCCGGTAACATCAAACATAAAGACACAATTAATCGATACTTACAGGAGGTTTAGAGCTCGTTTAGGAGGGTCAACTGAAAGGTCAAAAGAAGGCTCGATTGCATGAATACTAGCGAAGACCAGTAAGAATTGAAAGTGAGGATATGTTTTTCGCCACTTTTAGGTTGTCAAGGAGGGTTCAATTTATAGTAATACATGTGCAATCGACAAATTGGAAAAGTTTGCCCAAGCATTAAACAAAACGCGTCTAAATGCTTAAAATTGGAATGATTACACGCAATTGATAGCTGTATTTGACGAGGATTTCTTCCTTGTTCGCCAATCCATCTAGAACGTTGCCAATTTTCATATATCTAACTTGTAGAAATGTCTATCGGATGAGACTTTAATTATTCCGCCTGAAGAAGTTTGTGTTGATGACAAGCTTCGGTTTATTGAAAAACCTTTTACGGATTGGAAGGTACAGAAACTCAGGCGAAATCGAATCGAGTTAGTAAAGGTCAGATGGAATTCCAAGCGTGGAACCGAGTTCACATCGGAACGCCAAGACCAGATGACGCGTAAATATCCCCATCTTTTTCGTTGGAAGCGTAAACAAACCTTGTAAAGCAATTTCGGGGACGAAATTTCCTAAACGAGGGGAGACTGTGACACCTGGCAATTTAGCGGATAATTAACCGTACTTATGTAAAGTCAAGTATATGTTTAAAAATAATATTTGAAGTTAATAAAGAAAGTTTTAAGTCCAAAAGCTTATTATATATGTAAAAATATGACCAGAGGTGTCATATTTAATAGTTTGTCGCATAGCGATTTTGCGCGCGAAAACGATCGTTGGTAATGACCTGGCTAATATTTAAAGTCCGAAATTTGAAATTTATGCTTGAAACGAAATTTGAAATTTACACCGGATAGCACCTAATATTTACTTGGCTTGTATAATATTATGTCTTGAGTCAAAAATATTATTTTTGGGTGTGTTGGGTATTTAAAACAGTTAAAGGCCTGTACCGCGTTAACTAGTAATATACCCGCTAAATTACACCTAATACCCACTAGATAATATATTATATTAACTAGACAACTCATCTATCCTACAAATATGTGTGTGTCGTGAGATATGGCAGCCAACACATCCTACTTTGATGATTCATCTAAACTAATGATTATTATTTAAACCACACTCCTTCTACATGCAATGAACCACACTCTCTCACCTACATCACCACCACAACCATCGCCATCTTCATCCTCCCCACCACTCTCTCTCTTTCAATCACTAAAACACTATGTTAATAATCCATAGAGTCCAAGGTTTAAAACTATGAACAAGAATTATCAAGGGTTTTCAAGTTTTTATCAACTACCATCTAGTTTTTCTTCATTTTTAAGGTAAAAACTCTTGATATTTTGTTTCAATTTTAGTTCACCTTTAAACTTGGATGATTCACACAAGGTCTAAAAATACAGGTGTTTATCAAATAATTTTTATAAAAATAAAAGAGAGATAGGTGTATGGATATATATGTGTGCGTGATATGTATGTATATATATATGGGTGCCGTGTATATATATATATATGTATATATGAGTTAATGTTGAAGATTTAAACTTAAAATCATCATTGCATGTCGAATAGACTAGGGTTGAGTCTTGTATTGTGTTACATGAGATTGTGGTGATCCATAAGGGCATTTTATGGATCTGATGCATTTGTAAATATATAGGACAATACACAAAGTTCACGTTTGACCCAAGGTAAAGGGAGAATGTGGAAACATTCCACATTTGACCTATACAATGGGGCGAAGGTGAACTTTGGTCCACATTCGACCTTTACAAAGGGGCGAATGTGGAAATATTCCACATTCAACCTTCACAAAGGGGCGAAGGTGGAATTCTGTGGTGGACTATAAATAGCAATCTCATGTGTTGGTTTTCATTTGTAGATTTGAGTTTGTGCTTTGAATGCTCTCAAGGGGGAGGTCATGCCCGACCTCCCCCGGCCCCGAGATAGATGTTTATCCTACTGATGACAGTGTCTGTAACCGTTTCTGTAGTAATACGAATCTGTGATGACTTTGTTATCGTTAATTTCTGTCTCGTCTTGAGTCTCCCGTCTGAAACCGAGTTGTTTATGCGTATTCGATCCACGAATTCGGTTTTTAACTGGATTCTCAACTGGTATCAGAGCCGTGGTACCGATTTGAACGATCTAACAGTCGTTTGAATCAATCACAGCTCGTTTTCCTGTTTTCAGATGTTAAAATCAGATTTTGAATGAAAGGTTGAAACCCTAGAAACCCTAGATTCTTAATTGAACCCAAAATCATGTGATTTCTCCATGTTTTTGTGAATTCTAGGGTTAGGTTTTCATTTACGCACCTTTCTGAACAAGTTTCATCATCAAATTCAAAGAATTAGAGTGATTATGGACTGATTTGAAGAAAATATTGAACAAGAACACGTATGTTCTACACATTCGCCCCTTTCAGAAAAACTGGAGGGCGAATGTGGAATTTTACTGGGCGAACGTAGGATTTGATGGAGGAACGTGGAGTGTAAATGGACGAATGTAGAACTTTTAGGGCGAAAGTGAGAATTTTCTACATTCGTACCTTATTACTGGGCGAATGTGAAATCCTAGTGGACTTTATCATTCATATTCTACATTCGGGTCCCTATTTTGGGCGAAAGTGAAGTTGCCAAGGGCGAACGTAGAATTTAGGGGTAAATGGGTGAAAAACTAAAGGATACATATATGTGTATATGTGGCCGTGAGTTTATATGTGTGTATAATTATAAATTTTGTTGATTTTCTTCTATAAACATGAGAATTCAAGTTCTAAAATGAGGAGTTTTGATTCACAAATGAAAAACAAAGAATATTTATATACGTATATATGTATGCCGTAGGTATATATGTATATGTATATGAATGAGATTTTCTGGATCAAACATTGTATATGTGGGTATTATACATAAAATGGATAGTTAAAAATATGGTTTTGATACATGCAACTTGGTTTTGAAAAGTAAGTTTTGAGCAGAAAATTTGGTATAAAAAGATGGTTTAAAAACCCACATTTTAATCTTTGACAATGGAAATCAAGTTACAAGACTCTTGGTAAGATTTGGATTCAAAAGAGGTAAAAATTAAAGGTTTTAAACAAATTCTTTAAAATCTGATTTAGAGCAGAAAGTTTAGCCTATGAACTTGTATAAAATGACTCATGTTTAGAAGAAAATAATTGGGTTTTGATCTTTATGAAAAAGGCCAAGTTTTGGGCCTAAAAATGCTTAAAATATGGGCTTTAATGGGTGATTTTTGAAGAAAATATAACGTCTGATTATTTATACAAAAAATCACTTAAATGTTCATTAAATAACTGGTTTTGACCAAAAAGTTTGAGTATTGGTACAAAAACTAGGTTTTAACGAAGTCCGGTACAAAACTATGCGATAAAAAGGCGAAAAACCGGCTTAATTGCTATAAACTTCAAATTTGATTTAGAACCGGTCTCAAAAGTGTATTTTTGAAATAAAAAATTATAATTGAGATCCTACATGTTTTTGTAAGTCACACGAATTGGAATTTCGATAAATTGCCAAATTATCACCTAAAACCGACAAGTTGCGTAACTTGGTATCTCGCATGTTTAAAATAGTTGGACTAGTGTGTACATAATAATACATGAAATAAGCCAAGGAAATATTATGTTTGAAATCATAAAATAAAGGTGCTAAGTGTTTTAGTGTAAAAATAACGGATCAAAAACGAGTCATGAATCACCAACGAGTCGTGCTTAAAAACAAGTATTTTTAAAAATAAATACTTTCTAAAAGATTACATTTTCTATAGAAAATGTTGTGTGAAAAGTCTAAGTTGGGTGAACAACTTAGGAAAAATAAGTAAAACGTGGTCGTTTACGCGATTTTCATGATTAGGAAATCGGACCAATCAGAAACAAGCATTTGGAAAATAACTTGAAACTATCACGAGGTGAGTTCACAACCCCATTTTTATTTAGTTTTTATAAATATTTTCGGGGGAAAAACACGTTGTAAAAATAAATAGATTACTAGGGAAAGACAACGGAAATAGTGGAATGTGTACGAATATATGGGCGGATAATCTCCTTTTGGGACTGGAAGTTGAGAGTAAAAAGAAATCTTAAGATAATGTTCCCAGGGCCATTCATAATCATTAGCCTTGGTATAGAGGGCAAGCGAAGTGTTGGTGGATCCATCGGGTTGACGACCCTAGCCGCGACCAGTCGCTCTGGTCATAGTTCGGAAAACTACTTCAAATTCGGTGTAGTGAAACACCTATTGGGGACCAAATTGTCATGTGTTGATTATGAGCATATAACGTAAACACATAATCATATTCCTAGCTAGTTTATCAATCCACTTGATTGTCTTAGTAATCTATATCTATATCTTGAATCTAAAAGATATACTTTTCGTGGTAAGGCGACAAGGGTATAAAAGATAGACTTTTCATGAATAAACTTGAAAAGGGTTTTAAAGATAGACTTTTCATGAATAAACTTGAAAAGGGTTTTAAAGATAGACTTTTCATGAATAAACTTGAAAAGAGTTTTAAAGATAGACTTTTCATGAATAAACTTGAAAAGGGTTTTAAAAATAGACTTTTCATGGATAAAATGAAAAGGGTTATTATTAATTTTTGCAAGAATAGCAAAAATGTTTATTATAAGAACTCTGTGAATTCACCAACCTCGTGTTGACAAAATTATTTTAACGTGTTTTTCAGGTACATGAGATTGGGTTCGGGGATTGGCGAAAACAGTGTTTTAGCAGTAATGTGTTTGGACATGTATTTAAATAAAGATTTTGGGGACCTATGTATCAAAAAGATCCATTTTGGGTCTAAACTTAAAACTTTTATGTAATATGAGATTTATATAAACTTTGTCCAATTGCTTAATATTTGCTATTACACCATTGATTACCAACCTCCGTTCACCACCATGCTAAGTCTTCCGCTGTGGCATTTTGGGGTGTGACAGAAGTTGGTATCAGAGCCAATGGTTGTAGTGAACTAGAAAGGTTTTTATGAAAATTTCTAGACTACAACTTGAAAAGATTTTGAGAAAAAGATTTCGAAATCCGCAAAGCCAACGATATTATAAACATGGATTTTGTTTATATGTGATGCCAGGATAAAACGGGATATTAATTATTTTAATAAGGATACATATACTTAGTATATATAAGTTAAGTATTGCCAGTATGTTTACGCTTGTATAATTCCCCTTAAAGCACATTATCTTCCTTATCTTGTCCTCACCATTATTAGCCAGCTTCTCCTATGATAAAGGGACGATTACCTGTGTAACCACTTAAAGCATTATCTTCATCCATGGAAGAGCAAGTGGCTAGAGGACTAACCTATTAGTGCTTTCATGCAATCATCTGAAGATTTGTATCTTGTGGTGAGAATTGTATGAACCAGTCTCGGTAATTTCATCACTTGACGTTTCATCAATGACTAATGGCTATGTCATTCATAATGTATGAGCCAAAATAGATCATTTGCACCGGTACATGCAATCTAATGAAACGCTTAAGTTCTTTTGATCCAAAACTCAAATGTGGAAGAAATTCGGATGATCATGCAGGGCAAATTATAATTACGGGTGCACACGTAATAATAGCTTGCGGTGCATGAGAATCCTAATGAATTCTATAGATTGAGTTGAGTGTTCAAATTCGTGTATATCTTTTGATTCAAATATTAGTTAGAGTAACCTCGACAACACCATGTGATACATCGACCTGCTGATGATCATTTAAAATGTCTTACGGTTCACTCCCTCACTTTAAGTTTGCAAGATTTGATGTCTTTGCTAACTATCCTGCTGAGAACGTTTCTTGATCTTTTGGTTGATTATTTTCTTTTGTTCATGCCTTTAAACCACTATTCTTCTTATATCGCCTTAAATCTATTATTGGGTAATAGTAGAAAGATTAAATGCCGCCTAGAATGAGACAAGGATCCATTCGTAAAGGATCGGGTTTCTCAGGAAAGTTAGAGCAACTAATTTCTCAACATGTTAAGCTACTCTAGGATAGCATAATGTGAATTGAAATTTAGGCAAGGCTGACATCACGATACTAGTGATAGTGGTGGAACTCCTGTTTGGTGCCTCTAAAGATAGGAAAATGAACAATTATGTTTGACAAAGTTTCCTCATGTTATTAGAATAGTTGGATAAGGGAAATCATTAGGCCAAGTCTCCCACCCTAGGGAAAGCATCGGTCCTATTTATGAAGGATGGATATTTCAGAATGTGCATAGATCACCGAGAGTTGAACAAACTAAACATTAAGAATCGGTACCGACTACCGAGGACTGATGATCGGTTCGACCAACTGCATGGGTCAAGTTACTACTCGATGATTGAAATATGTTCTGATTATCATCAGTTGAAGGTAGCAGAAGAAGTTATACCTACAACTTCTTTCAGGACTCGTTATGGTCATTATGAAATATCAGTGATGTCATACGGTTTGACTAATGCATTTGCCGTGTTCTGGACCTCATGAAATGGGATATGCAAACCATACTTGGATAAATTCGTGATAAGTATACATCGGTGATATACTTATTTACTCAAAATCCAGGAAGGATCACAAACAACATATGAGGCTGATTTTAGAGCTGTTGCGGAATAAGAAGCTGTACGCCAAAGTCTCTAAGTGTGAATTTTGGATCCGGGAAGTCCACTTCCTCGGACATGTCATCAATGAGAAAGGCATACATGTCGACCCCTCAAAGATTGAGGCAATCGAAGATTGGGAAGCAGTGAAGACTCTACCTAAAGTCCATCAAGTTTTGGGTCTAGCTGGGTATTACCAAAGATTCATCGAGAATTTTTCAAAAATAGCTCAGCCGTCAACGCTATTAACTATGAAAGACTGAAATTTTGATTGGACAGTTTTGCAAGAAGAAGTTGTTATGCAGTTGAAGCTTAAGCTGTGTAGTGCACCTATTTCGTCCATCCTAGGAGGAAGAGATGGATTTGTAGTTTACTGTGACGCGTCATGATTCGGTTTGGGATGAGTGCTCATGCAGAAAGACAAAGTCATGACTTATGCATCACACTAACTCAAAGTGTACGGGATGAACTACACGACTCATGATCTGGAGATTAGGAGCTGTTGTTTTTGCTCTCAAAATCCGGAGACATTATCTTTATGGTACCAACTGTAGGATTTACACTGATCATAAAAGCCTTCAGCATATCTTCAATCAGAAAGAGCTCAATATGAGGCAATGACGTTGGGTGGAAATACTCAATGATTACGATTGTGACATTCGTATTCATCCGGGTAAAGCTAATGTTGTAGCTGATGCTTTGAGCAGAAAGAAAAGAGAAAAGCCTTTACGTGTTCGTGCACTGGGTTAAACGATCCACACAAGTGTTTCCGAGAAGATTCGTGATGCACAAAGCGAGGCTTTGAAGGAGAAGAACCTCAAGGCTGAAGGACTATGAGGTTTAGAGTGTGATCTAGTGCCCACAGCTGGCAAAGCAATGTACTTTTTGGATCGAGTTTAGGTATCTCATTTTGGGAACTTATGACAACTGGTGATGGACGAAGTGCATGAGTCTATATATTCAGTTCATCCAGGTTCTACCAAGATGTACAAAGATCCCTAGGAATTGTATTGGTGACCTGGTATGAAGGTAGATACTGCTAGGTATGTAAGCTAATGTCTAACTTGTTACAAGGTTAAAGCAGAGCATAAGAAGCCATCTGGGCTCCTGCAACAACCAGAAATTCCTCAGTGGAAATGGGAGCACATCATTATGGATCTTGTAACCCAATTATCTCAAACAGCTAGCGGCCATGACGCTATTTGGGTAATTGTGGATCGATTAACGAAATCCGCTCACTTTCTACCGACCAGGAAAAAACAATAAGTAGGAAAAAGTTTACATCGATTTATCTGAAGGAATTTATGTCACGACATGGAATTCCAGTAACAGTCATCTCTGTCAGAGACAGGCATTTTATATCCAGATATTGGCAATCACTCCAGGAATCATTTGGTACTCGGTTAGACATGAGTACAAGATATCACCCTCAGACGGATGGTCAGAACGGGAGAACCATTCAAACTTTGGAGGACATACTGCGAGCATGCGTGATGGATTTCGGGGGTAATTGGGATACTCACTTACTGTTGGTTGAGTTTTCTTATAATAATAGCTATCACTCCAGTATTAAAGCAGCACCGTTTGCGGCTTTATACGGGTGGAAATGTCAATCACCTTCTTGTTGGGCTGAAGTGGGTGAAAAGCAGTTGATTTGACCCGAGATGGTTCAAGCTACCTCTGATAAGATTGTTCAGATCAGAGAGAGGTTGAAAGCAGCTGCAGGTCGACAAAAGAGCTATGCTGATAATAGAAGAAAACCATTAGAGTTCCAAGTCGGTGACCACTTTCTATTGAAAATCTCACCCTGGAAAGTGTAGTGGGATTTGGTAAAAGAGGTAAGTTAAGCCCTCGATACATTGGACCATTTGAAATCCTTGCTCGAGTTGGTCTAGTCGCTCATCGACTCAAATTACCTCAAGATCTGAGTGGGATTCACGACATTTTTCATATATCTAACTTGTAGAAATGTCTATCGGATGAGACATTAATTATTCCGCCTGAAGAAGTTTGTGTTGATGACAAGCTTCGGTTTATTGAAAAACCTTTTACGGATTGGAAGGTACAGAAACTCAGGCGAAATCGAATCAAGTTAGTAAAGGTCAGATGGAATTCCAAGCGTGGAACCGAGTTCACATCGGAACGCCAAGACCAGATGACGCGTAAATATCCCCATCTTTTTCGTTGGAAGTGTAAACAAACCTTGTAAAGGAATTTCGGGGACGAAATTTCCTAAACGAGGGGAGACTGTGACACCTGGCAATTTAGCGGATAATTAACCGTACTTATGTAAAGTCAAGTATATGTTTAAAAATAATATTTGAAGTTAACAAAGAAAGTTTTAAGTCCAAAAGCTTATTATATATGTAAAAATATGACCAGAGGTGTCATATTTAATAGTTTGTCGCATAGCGATTTTGCGCGCGAAAACGATCGTTGGTAATGACCCGGCTAATATTTAAAGTCTGAAATTTGAAATTTATGCTTGAAACGATATTTATAAACATATTTAGTTGAAAAATATGTAGAAATAAATTTAGAGTATAAAAATGGTGATTTTAGTCGCAACGCGCGATACCGTGCAATATGCGCGCCTATACTATGACAATTCGTCCTTTTTACACCGGATAGCACCTAATATTTACTTGGCTTGTATAATATTATGTCTTGACTCAAAAATATTATTTTTGGGTGTGTTGGGTATTTAAAACAGTTAAAGGCCTGTACCGCGTTAACTAGTAATATACCCGCTAAATTACACTTAATACCCACTAGATAATATATTATCTTAACTAGACAACTCATCTATCCTACAAAAATGTGTGTGTCGTGAGATATGGCATCCAACACATCCTACTTTGATGATTCATCTAAACTAATGATTATTATTTAAACCACATTCCTTCTACATGCAATGAACCACACTCTCTCACCTACATCACCACCACAACCATCGCCATCTTCATCCTCCCCACCACTCTCTATCTTTCAATCACTAAAACACTATGTTAATCATCCATGGAGTCCAGGGTTTAAAACTTTAAACAAGAATTATCAAGGGTTTTGAAGTTTTTATCAACTACCATCTAGTTTTTCTTCATTTTTAAGGTAAAAACTCTTGATATTTTGTTTCAATTTTAGTTTACCTTTAAACTTGGATGATTCACACAAGGTCTAAAAATACAAGTGTTTATCAAATAATTTTTATAAAAATAAAAGAGAGATAGGTGTATGGATATATATGTGTGCGTGATATGTATGTATATATATATGGGTGCCGTGTATATATATATGTATATATGAGTTAATGTTGAAGATTTAAACTTAAAATCATCATTACATGTATGATCAACCTCATTAAAATCAAGATTCATAATATTGTACACACAAAAGATAAGGAAAATGGGTGAAAAACTAAAGGATACATATATGTGTATATGTGGCCGTGAATTTATATGTGTGTATAATTATAAATTTTGTTGATTTTCTTCTATAAACATGAGGATTCATGTTCTAAAATGAGGAGTTTTGATTCAAAAATGAAAAACAAAGAATATTTATATACGTATATATGTATGCCGTAGGTATATATGTATATGTATTTGAATGAGATTTTCTGGATCAAACATTGTATATGTGGGTATTATACATAAAATGGATAGTTAAAAATAGGGTTTTGATACATGCAACTTGGTTTTGAAAAGTTAAGTTTTGAGCAGAAAATTTGGTATAAAAAGATGGTTTAAAAACCCACATTTTAATCTTTGACAATGGAAATCAAGTTACAAGACTCTTGGTAAGATTTTGACTCAAAAGAGGTGAAAATTAAAGGATTTTAACAAATTCTTTAAAATCTGATTTAGATCAGAACGTTTAGCCTATGAACTTGTATAAAATGACTCATGTTTAGAAGAAAATAATTGGGTTTTGATCTTTATGAAAAATGCAAAGTTTTGGGCCTAAAAATGTTTAAAATATGGGCTTTAATGGGTGATTTTTGAAGAAAATATAAGGTCCGATTATTTATACCAAAAATCACTTAAATGTTCATTAAATAACTGGTTTTGACCAAAAAGTTTGAGTATTGGTACAAAAACTAGGTTTTAACGAAGTCCGATACCAAACTATGCGATAAAAAGGCGAAAAAACGGCTTAATTGGTATAAACTTCAAATCTGATTTAGAACAGGTCTCAAAAGTGTATTTTTGAAATAAAAAGGTATAATTGAGATCCTACATGCTTTTCTAAGTCGCACGAATTGGAATTTCGATTAATTGCCAAATTATCACCTAAAACCGACAAGTTGCGTAACTTGGTATCTCGCATGTTTAAAATAGTTGGACTAGTGTGTACATAATAATACATGAAATAAGCCAAGGAAATATTATGTGTGAAATCATAAAATAAAGGTGCTAAGTGGTTTAGTGTAAAAATAACGGATCAAAAACGAGTCATGAATCACCAACGAGTCGTGCTTAAAAACAAGTATTTTTGAAAATAAGTACTTTCTAAAAGATTACATTTTCTATAGAAAATGTTGTGTGAAAAGTCTAAGTTGGGTGAACAACTTAGGAAAAATAAGTAAAATGTGGTCGTTTACGCGATTTTCATGATTAGGAAATCAGACCAATCAGAAACAAGCATTTGGAAAATAACTTGAAACTATCACGAGGTGAGTTCACAGCCCCATTTTTATTTAGTTTTTATAAATATTTTCGGGGGAAAAACATGTTGTAAAAATAAATAGATTACTAGGGAAAGACAACGGAAATAGTGGAATGTGTACGAATATATGGGCGGATAATCTCCTTTCGGGACTGGAAGTTGAGAGTAAAAAGAAATCTTAACATAATGTTCCCAGGGCCATTCATAATCATTAGCCTTGGTATAGAGGGCAAGCGAAGTGTTGGTGGATCCATTGGGTTGACGACCCTAGCCGCAACCAGTCGCTCTGGTCATAGTTCGGAAAACTACTTCAAATTCGGTGTAGTGAAACACCTATTGGGGACCAAATTGTCATGTGTTTATTATGAGCATATAACGTAAACACATAATCATATTCCTTAGCTAGTTTATGAATAATCTATATCTATATCTTGAATCTAAAAGATATACTTTTCGTGGTAAGGCGAAAAGGGTATGAAAGATAGACTTTTCATGAATAAACTTGAAAAGGGTTTTAAAGATAGACTTTTCATGAATAAACTTGAAAAGGGTTTCAAAGATAGACTTTTCATGAATAAATTTGAAAAGAGTTTTAAAGATAGACTTTTCATGAATAAACTTGGAAAGGGTTTTAAAAATAGAGGTTTTCATGGATAAAATGAAAAGGGTTATTATTAATTTTTGCAAGAATAGCAAAAATGTTTATTAAAAGAACTCTGTGAATTCACCAACCTCGTGTTGACAAAATTATTTTAACGTGTTTTTCAGGTACATGAGATTGGCTTCGGGGATCGGCGAAAACAGTGTTTTAGCAGTAATGCGTTTGGACATGTATTTAAATAAAGATTTTGGGGACCTATGTATCAATAAGATCCATTTTGGGTCTTAACTTAAAACTTTTATGTAATATGAGATTTATATAAACTTTGTCCAATTGCCTAATATTTGCTATTACACCATTGATTACCAACCTTCGTTCACCACCATGCTAAGTCTTCCGCTGTGGCATTTTGGGGTGTGACATTTAGAACGTACTAGAATGTCAAAACGCGACGTTTTATTGGTTGACAAACGTAATTTAAAATACGAAATGTTATAGTCTCCCTTAATTTTAGGAACTTCGTCCCGAAGTTGGATTTGGAGAGTCTGCTGGGAAGAGGTGTGGGTATCTGGTGCAGGCTAAGGTGCCTGTAGTAAAAGTTTAAGAGTGACGTGATCAAGGTTTTGAGTAATATAGGTCTGAGATAAGGGTTCTATAGAGCACTAAACTGTAAGTTCCAAGAATGCACAAAATGAACATTAATGTTAGAATGGACCATTAGTTAACCAGGGTTTATGATAGGGTATCTACCGAAAACCTCGATAGAATTTCACACTACCTTAACGTACCTGTAAATTCATGATTACGTTTCGGACCGCAATCCCCAATTTACCTTACATTAGGGTTTTGTGTCCTTCTATGACTCTAAACACACATGTAAGTAATGCAAAATAACCTTGTGATTGAATCGTATACAATGTGTCCAAAAATGAGTCCAACTGTTGAGCAGGAAAAAGACTTCTACCAGTCAGTGAGTAAGAACCTCTACCGATTGTTGAGCAGGTTGTTAGGACCTCTACCAATCGTTGAGTAGGTTATTTGATACTCTACTAACTGTTGAGCAAGTACTTCATCCTCTACCAGTTGTTGATTAAGTGTAACAATTATTTCACACATAAATTGCAAATTGATAATATGTTTATGTAAGCAAGTGTATAACTGTAACGAGTATGTGAGTTGTAATTGTAAAGATTTAAATATTGGTATAGCAATTAGTTGACATTCAATAAGCATGTATCCAAATGAACATACTAGATAAACCAACCCTCATATAAAAGGCAAAAATTTCAATACGAAAATTTATCAAGTGCGTCAATACATAGAATTTTAAAAAGCAAATAACATTAAAACGGTGAAGCTTGTCGTTAAGTAGCTGGAGGGTCCCTAGCAGGATTAACTTGAGCAGCAGGGGCATTAGTAGGGGGAAATCGACAAACATTCACGAGATGCCCATACTTTTGACAATTAGTACAATGACGACAAGGCACATGGTTTGGGTGTTGATACTTGCAGGTGTTACACAAAGGATGGGTTCCAGTATAGGGTTTCTTGTTGGGTGGACGAGTGGCATCCATCGCGAAATTCCTGGCCTTGAGTCTTCCGTTGGTTGAGGACTCAGTTTTAATTTCAATAGCAGGTTGGGGAGTATCCTTCACAACAGTTTTCTTTTCCCCTTTCCGAGTCAAAGTTCCTGCCTTCACATAGTTATCTGTTAGCGTGTCCGCCAAACGCTTTGCTTCCTCGAGAGTAGCAAGGTTCCTTCCTTACATCGTGTCCTGAATCTGCATAGGTAAGCCACTAATGTACTTTTCGATCGCAACAGGCAAGGGGGTGACCTTATGTGGTAGCAGTAGACTAAGTTCGTGGAAACGAGTGTTGTAGGCTAGGTTTTCTCCACTGTCTTGAGCAAGATCGTGAAACTCATCTTCTAACTTCTTGATTTCATTACGAGGGCAGAATTCCGCCTTCATGACGTCTTTAGCTTGCTCCCAAGTCATAGCTAGTGCGACTTTAGCCCCGCGAGTCCTTTTCTCTTCGTTCCACCATGTGAGTGCCTGCTTGTGGAGGACACTCATAGCATAGCGAACTTTGAGATTGTTAGGGCACTCGCTATTAATGAAGGTGTTTTCGATACCTTCGAACTACTGAAGCAGACCAGTGGCTCCTTCGTCACTGCTAAACTTAGGATGGTTGCAAGAGTTGAAGTGCTTGAGAGTGCAAGTAGGGTGAGCATTTCCATTCCCATTACCGTCCCCGTTGTGGTTGCCATTTCCATTTCCATTTCCGTTTCCATTCACTTGAGCAATTTGGGCCACTAAGTTAGGGAGTATTGCCGCCATTTGTTGAGCCATTTGTTGGGTAATGATCACGGCTGTAGTCCCAAAATACTAGATCTTAAGTGTGCACTAGATTGTTATCAACTAGAAACACCTATTTATTAGGTGTTTTAGTTGATTAATCAAGACAAGTTGAAGAACTAGATGAAGATTATAAGAACCGACACACAAGAAACATAAACACACGATTCCATTAATGATTTCAGCTGTGAACAACCATGGATTAGATAAGTTCGCACCTTTCAAACTTGTGCTCTCAAAGATACAACAAAAACCCTAACCCTAGCTGCACAAATGAGGTTCTATTTATAGGAGAACCTGATGGCTGCGAACTTAACATTAAGTTCGCAGTCTCCGTCCTTTAAGTACGCAGCTTAGGGTTTCTTCACTACAACTATGCTTTAATTACATATCTAACCCTCCAACTCTAACATATAACTAAACATGATTAAACCTGGTAACTGTGGTCTCATATTAACCCAACAATACTCCCCCTAGACCACAGCTACCAGTATTACAAGATCAGTCTATCTCGACATCACTCAACTCCCCCTCTTCTCTTGCTTGATGTGCCGGGAGTGCTTGAACTATGCTTTCTTCAACGATTGGTTCTTCAGTACGAGGTTCCTCAACATGTGTTTCTTCAGTGGATGGCACTTCAGTGGGTGGCTCTTGAATGAATAACTCAGCTAGATCTACAGTTGCTTGATCTTGCTGAGTTTCTGGAGCTGTAGTTGGAGAGACTGGTGGGACTTGTGAAGGCTCAGATTCAGGATCAACTGTTGCTGCAGAAGTCTGTGTTGGAACCTCTGGAATAACTTCAGCTTCTGATATCTTCGCAGCAGCAGCGGCAGCAGCAGCAGCTATTGCTTTGTCATCTCTAGCTTTGTCAGCTGCATTGATCCTCGCAACCAAATCAATCAGTTCTTGCTTTCGCTTCAACGCTCTTTCCACAGCCCTTCTAAACAAGACAGCTTCCTCAAATAACACATTACCAGCACCAACATTTATCTGATTTGCAAAAAGAGTAGTTAAATCAGATGGATTCAGAGCAAACACGTCTACTGGGTCAACTATTCTCAATGCCTCTGTATCATCTCTCAGTTTGATCACAGCTTCACCGGTTCGGCTGTCATAAAACCACTTCTTGAAATCTGACAAAAGCACAGGAAGCTCTGGACGGATGGGAACCCTAGTGACGACCTGGGGAGGGTCTATCACGTAGGTTATCATTCCCCGTCCGGTGGCAGGGTCAATTCTCTTCTTTGACATTCTTCGCCTCGGCTTCTGTGGTATCCCCAGAGTGGTTTAGAAAAGGTGTTCTGCACATTTCTCGTATATCCCATCTTGGAAGAGTCTTCAGATTCGGTCGACCCTTGAAGTACTGAATCACACCTCCCCTTCGCTTCACAAAGAATAGTCGTTTAAACCCATCATAGCCCCAGCAGACAACTTTCTCTTGATGAGATGCACGAGTGTGGTGGATGTTCTGGTGCAACGCAGGAATGGTGATCGGTCTTCTTGGGAACCAGCTTGATCTCTCAGGATCCAATACGTACCCATCATCCATCTCATACACTGTGTTTTCCCCCGCACCCAATTCTACGAACGTCTCTGGCATCTCGTCTTCACTGATCTCATCCACATCACTTTCCTCCTCTTTCCTTTCTTTCTCTTTCTCCTCTTCCATGAATTTCCCGAAATCAAAGGCTTCATCAAAAGTCATTCTTGGAGTATCGGTACCCTGAGTCTTTAACTCTTGAAGCATATCAAACATCTTCATTTGAACCTCAGTCTGAAACTTTATCAGATAACGCTGATCTTTAACCACCTTTTCAAGACTTCGGTTTTTGTGCTTCAATTTCTTCAGCTTCTTCCTCAACTCCTGATTATTATAGATCTGATTCTTCAACATACAGATTTCCTTAGCAGCATTCTTTCCCACTTCCTTGGATAGTGTCTCGTATAATTCTTGATGCACCGGTTTTCGACGTGATGCACCAGGAACAGACGAGGAAGGTACTGATTGTTTCTTTGCAGGAGGCTTGGGAATAGGAGGTCTTTCAGAGGAAGGGCCAGGCCTGGCAGTAGAGGGCCCTGGCCTGTCAGTGGAAGGCCCAGGTTGACCCTCCACACCAAACATTGATTCCAGAATCGCTTCGTTTTCCTCATCTTCTTCTGTCATAACCCGTGGCCTTTCAGACTCGGGCAGCTGTTCTCTCCTCCTTCTTCTCTCTGACTTTGCAAGTTCTGCATTCTGTCTGGCAGCTTCAGCCATTTCAAGTTCCTCAGGAGTCAATGATTCTCTCCCTTGCTGCAATAAACCAGTAGGCCTGTTTCTTTTAGTCGGCCTTTGAGGAACAGGATCAGATGCCGCCCTTTTACCAACAGTTCTTTCTCGGGCAACTTCTTCAGCAGTGTGCTGAGGCACTGTAGTAGCAGGTTCAGTAGGAGCAGGCTCAGTAGGTTCAGGTTCGGTTGCAGTTGGTTGTTGAGTTCTAGCAGCATATTGTCTTCTTCTCTTCATCTCACTGTACAGCTTCATTACAACTGGATAGCGTTGAGCAAAATACATGCTTTCCAGCATGGGTTCCCAATCAGGTGTGTTGCACTCAGTGAAGAATCGTGCACCTTTGGCGAAACTGTATTTATCACCAAGGGGCAGATCCTCATGTTGAGAGTTGATCATCATCTGAACAAATCGGGGATACATCGTCCACTTTTTCTTTTCAGCTTGAGCATTCTTCACCATACAATCAAACACCAATCCAGACAGATTAAAGGGTTCATTCTTGCAGACTTTAATCATGGCAGTTGCCCAGTCAGGACTGAGTGCATTGTACCCCCCTTTTCGGTGACACAGAGACATCAGAAATACGTGACAGATAAGCTTCCAATCTCTGGTCAACTGGCTCTTTTTGATATCACCCCTTGCGTCAAAGTCTCCTTTGTATCCAAAATTCAGGAACTCTTGATGAATCTCAGTCTTCGGTAAAGATCTAACAGTTGCTGGTTGATCCTGAAATCTTAGAACATTTCTCACTGTGTCTTCTGTGATGATTACTGCCTTGTTCCTTACTGTGGCTTTAATCCTCTTGACACGTGCCACTGTCTCTACTCTAGCAGATCGCCAGAAGTCTTCAATGTGAGAGCTGTAGACTTGAACGTGCTGCTCTACCGCATATCCGATCCTGCTTCTCCTGATCCATGCAACAACGTCTCGAAACTTTGTATCATCAGTTTCCAGAATTATCGGCTGGTTGTGCATTCCTCTAGGATCCCATTCAAGAGCCATCTGTGTTGGACACGTGCACGAAAAGTAAGTTAGAATTTTGATTTTGAATTGACTAATGACAGACACTTCATTTACTTTGACGGACGACGTACTTAGACTGGGTTTGATTTTAAGTTGGTTTTACGTGTGTTATTCATTTTATGGATTAGATTTTTAAAGTGTATATGATTTGTTTCGTTTTCCATTTTAATAGTCATTTGAGTCCGGTTACGGTTTACGGATGAATGAGTCAAGATACGTAGTCCGGTCAAATGTCCTGAAAAGTCAAGTCAATGGTCAAAATTTTGTCCAATGTTAAGTCCACACAATCTAAGTTCGCAGCCCGAGTCAAGACTGAGTACTTGTTGCTCAGTACGCAGTTATCAGGATACGGGGAACCTAAGTGCGCAGTCAGTTTTACTCGGGAATAACTAGTGCGCAGTGACCTGACTCGGGCATGGTAACGGCTTGGGAGTTGGTTATCAATTCTGCGTACTAGACTAGTACGCAGACACCTAAACTTTCGTTTAGGATTTCAAGTTCACACCCAAGTACGCATTCATTTAGGGTTTTCAGATCCTTGAATCATATGAAGCAAGTGCGCATTCATATGAAACAAGTGCGCAGTTCTTCAAGTTTTTAAGTACGCAGTTCATGAAAATCCCAAATCATCAAACTGATTTCATGGATCTCAATCTCAGATCCTGTGATTCAAGACAAGAACAAGTTAGAATCTGCAAACTACCTTTTATCAACACAATCAAACAAAAGAGAAGGACGAATGATGGATTAAAAGGTGTTGATGAATGGTGGTGCACGGTGGTGTAGTGGTGGTTGGAAAGAAGATCAGTGGCTGTTGGTGGCTGAGATGAAAATTAGGGTTTGTAAAATTTTGATAAAAAGTTAAAATGAAAGATTTACTGCGTATTTATAGGTGAATTTGTTTGGGCTGCGTACCTGACCCTTAAGTGCGCAGGCCCAAAAGCCCAGTCAAGTACGCAGGCCCATTAAAGAAGGAAAATAAGTATGCAAGCCCAAATACTAAGAAAATAAGCTTTAAACCAAAAATTTGGGTTTAGAGATCAACCGTTTCTCACCTTTTGCATCAAGATCATACCAGTCATACCTGCCAGATCACATTTCAACTTTCCGTTGGATAGCTGTAGCCCAAGAAAAACTGTCGGTATATTTGTCCACTTAAATCCATGCTTCTCGTCTTTCAACATACATTATATGATGATCTTTATCATGTTTTGGTAATATTGACGACGTGTTAATGGACCCCACTTGTGCCAGGTGTAAGCCTACCAATCCTCAAGGTTTATTGAGATATAATGATGAGAGCTTCAGGTCTATGTTTCCATAAGCAGAGAAGATGATCATTATGTCAATCAGATGATGAGAGCTTCAGGTCTATGTTCCCATAAGCAGAGAAGATGATCATCTGATTGCTTTTTGAGCTATCTATATGTTTGCACGTCACTAACATTGCGTGTCTTTTGTTGCTCATTTTGATTTTAATAGCCCCGCTTTGGTAGCTTGCACTCTTAGGTGTCTTTTGATTACTTATGCACAAAATTTTCTATGTCTTTTGATCTCTCAACCTGTGTATGACCGGACTCAGCTTGTGCAAGCCTGAAGCACAGTGGGAATCCAGCACCTCGTGTAGACTTTTTAGTTTGTCATCTTTTAGCAGTTTACTCAATTCCAGGCTGAATCTACCGACATGTCGTTGCTTGAAGCCACAACGTCCTCTGGGTCCTATTCACATGCTGACAAATATGATTAGTCCCTATCATTTCTTGATTGTTTTTGAAAAAGTTTTTAAAACTTGCAAATTTAGGGATCTACCGGTTTATTTCTCCCCCAAAAATCTTTATTTTATTTTAAAATATAAGATTTTTCTATAATTTATTCACAAAGTAAAGTTTTTTTTTTTTTTTTTTTTTAAATCATTCAAAGTTGATCATTTCTAACCAAGTTACCAACTGACGAAAACGGGTTTTGTCGAAAGCTTTGGTAAAGATATCTGCCTTTTGATCAGCAGTATCTATAGGCAACACCTGAATGTACCCCTTGTCGTGCGCATCGCGAATTGAATGAATCCGAATTTCAATATGTTTAGTTTTCGAATGATCAATTGGATTCTTCACGATGTCACGACAGGCATCATTATCAATGTAGATAGGGGTTCTCATGATATTCAAACCGTAATCCAACAGCTGATTTTGGATCCACAACACTTGACAGCAACAACTGGATGCGGCTGTGTACTCAGCTTGAGCAGTAGATATCGACACAGTGGTCTGCTTCTTGCTCTGCCATGACACGAGCCTGTTCCCCAGAAATTGACAGCCACCAGAGACAGACTTTCGGTCAATCCTGCAACCTGCATGATCACTATCAGAGTACGCAATTAGGTCAAAATTGTCACTCTTAGGATACCATAAACCAAGTTTTAGTGTTCCTTTGAGGTAGCGGAAGATTCTTTTGACTGCAGTCTCATGAGATTGCTTTGGATTTGACTGAAAGCGAGCACAGCATCCAACTGCCCACATGATGTCCGGTCTGCTGGCTGTAAGATACATCAAGGATCCAATCATAGAACGATAAGTGTGCGGGTTCACAGAAGGTCCTTCAAGATCTGGTACAAGCGTTGTTTGAGCTGCAAAAGGAGTGTTGGACGGTTTGCAATCCGACAGGTTGTACTTCGCCAGAATGTCTCTTGTGTACTTTGCTTGATGGATGAGAATACCGTCTTCTTTCTGTTGGACTTCGAGACCTAAGAAAAATGAGAGTTCTCCCATCATGCTCATTTCAAATTGAGACTTCATAATGCTTTCAAATTCCCTGCACAAATTTTCGTCAGTTGAACCAAAGATAATATCATCAACATAAATCTGAACAAGGATAGAATGTTTGTTGACTTCTTTGGTGAACAAGGTCATGTCGATCTTCCCTCTCGTGTATCCATTTTGTAACAGATATGAAGACAAGGTCTCATACCAAGCTCTAGGAGCTTGATGGAGACCATAGAGAGCCTTGTCCAGCTTGTAGTATTTGTTTGGATGATGAGGGTCTTCGAATCCTGGCGGTTGGCACACATAGACTTCTTCTTTGATCTTCCCATATAAGAAAGCGCTCTTCACGTCCATCTGAAAGACTTTAAAGTTTCGATATGAAGCATATGCCAAGAAGATGCGTATGGCTTCAAGTCGAGCGACTGGAGCGAAGACTTCTTCATAATCAATCCCCTCCTGCTGACGAAATCCTTGAACAACCAGACGAGCTTTGTTCTTGATTACCACGCCGCGTTCATCCATTTTGTTGCGAAAAACCCATCTTGTCCCAATAGGATATTTTCCTTCAGGCAGATCCACGAGCTCCCACACTTTGAGCTTTCTGAACTGAAACAGTTCTTCCTGCATGGCCTCTACCCAGCTTGCATCTCTAACTGCATCTTCAATGCTGAAAGGTGCGGTTTGGGATAAGAATGCTGAGAGAGCGGTGTTGAGCTTGTCTGTCTGATTTCTTGTAAGAACACCCTCACTGATTGGTCCAATAACATTTTCAATTGGATGGTTCTTAGAAGATTTGAATCCCATATTTTCTTCTTCTTGCACTTGTAGAGGAAGATTCGAAAGATGATCTCCAGGTGTAGAAGAACTGGATGGTTCATTTAGAGACTGCTGATTTGATTGTGTTCCTTCAGCATTTGACGTGCTTTCAGGAATGTTAGAGGTTTCAGCAGTAGTATCACCATTATTAAGTTGAGGAACAATAGGATCAGCAACCAGAGGAGAGAAACGGGTGGTAAACGGTGCGACTTCATCATCAGAAGAGTAGAGAATATTTCCAAAGGGAGATGAGCTTGTGGCTTGATTTTCAGGAGCTTGTTCTGCATGAGCTTGCTGTTCAGGAATGACAAAGTGATTGAACACAACATCCACATCAAAGAACCAGTCAGGACCGGTTCCAACATTTGTAGAGTTGGATTCTTGCCAGTCAACATAAAAAGATTCCAGAACCATCTTGGTACGTTTGTTGTAAACTCGATAAGCCTTTTGACTAGATGAGTATCCAACAAAGAAACATTCGTCTCCAACAGCATCAAACTTCATGATATTCTCAAAGTTGTTCAGAAGAGTGCAGGAACATCCAAACGGCCTGAAATAATCAATGAGAGGTTTTCTTTTGAAAAGCAATTCATAAGCTGTTTTCCCACGAGGCTTGACAATCAAGACCCTGTTAAGAACATAACATGCAGTATTCACAGCTTCTGCCCAGAAGATGATCGGTAACTTAGAGTCAATGAGCATGGTTCTGACAGCTTCAATAAGTGTACGATTCTTCCTTTCAGCCACTCCATTTTGCTGAGGAGTCCTTGTAGCACTGTATTGGAGATGAATTCCTTTCCCGCTGCAGAATGTCACAAAAGTTTAGTTCTTGAATTCTGTTCCATGATCACTTCTGATTGACTTTACTTTTAGCTTGATTATATTCTCGATCAAAGGAACGAACAGCATCAAGGTCTCAGCAGCCTCACTCTTGAATTCCAAGAAGTACACCCATGTGAAGCGAGAGAAGTCATCTGTAATCACCAAACAGTAAGACTTTTTACCCAAGCTCTTTATACTGATAGGACCAAAAAGATCCATATGTAATAATTGAAGAGGAGAGTCAATTGAGTTCACTGTTTTGGACTTGTGCGATTTCTTATGTTGTTTACCTTTGGCACATGCTAAACATTTTTCAGAAAAAGGAAATTCTTTAGAAGGAAGACCTCTGACTAGATTAAGTTTAGAAAGTTTATTTATATTTTTAAAGTTAACATGACCTAATCGCCTGTGCCATAACAGTGACTCTGACTCGGATGCCTTTGACAGTAGACAAGTCATTGGTTGTTCAGACTTGGCATCCCTCATGTTTATCACATAAGTATTGTTTTGTCTGGGGGCTTTTAGCATGATCATGTCAGTGGATGGTTTAAATCCTGGCCTTAGGAAGATGCATTCCATGTTGTTGAACAACACTGAGATTCCTTTGTCACAGACTTGTGATACACTCAAAAGATTGTAGCACAGTTCTGGAACATAGTTGACATCCTCAAGTGTTAGCGCGTCAGAGACTACATCTCCTATGCCAACGATCTTTCCACCCTTTTCATTCCCAGCGAACGCTACAAATTCTCCATCGATGAACCGATAGTTCTTGAGGAGTTCTTTCAGTCCTGTCATGTGTCTTGAAGCGCCGCTGTCGACATGCCATAGATATCTCATGAGAGCTATCAGCCATTTTTGTAATTTATTCTGCACATACAAAAACAAAAGAGAAACAAAGCTAAACAAAAGACAATCTATGTACAGTGGTGATTTTGCCTGAAACTTAAGTAACTTTGGGAATCCAAGTTTGTTTAACTTTTGATCTGTCATGGTTTTCTCCCAAAATTAACTCTTGTTTCTTCAAAATTTGTGTATTTTTAACAAAACTTTTTACGGTTTCTTGAAGATTTCTTAATTGATCCGAAAAAGAGTTTTGTGTTTTGACATCTTTTTGTGATTTAGGTTTTATGTGACAGTTCTTGACCACGTGACCCTCTTTTCCACATCTGAAGCATTTTGAATGCTTAGGCTTGATCTTAGGAGAAGATCTGGATGATGATGGTTGTGATGTTCTTTTCTTGATCTTGTTTGATCTTGAGCTTTCAGTTGAGCTTGATTCTTCCCTGTTGCTACTTGATTCTTCATTGATGTCCAGATTATTTAAGCTGGAGCTGCTCTCTGTATCACTCAGTGATTCTTCAGAACTTGAGGTACCTGTTTCACTTTGTGATTCTTCAGAACCTGATACATCTGTGGATGAGGGGATAAATTCTGGGATTTCCTCAGTGAGAAATTTCCCAAACCTGTTACGCTTAAGTTCTGGCACAAACACAGATGGTTTGACCACATGATTATCATCAGAGAATGCAGCATTAAGATCAACACACACAGGAATAACATTTTCAACACAAACATTAGATCGTTTGATAGGAGGCTTCCTATCATCGGGAGCCACAGCCCCTTTCAAATCAAGTTTACAGTCATCCAACCTAGTTAAACTATTACAGTCATCCATCCTAGGCAAACTATTACAGTCATCCGATTTAGTTAAAGTTTTACAGTCATCCAAAATAGAATTGTTTTTCGAATTTTCATTGTTCCAGATAAACCAATTCACTGTTGAGTAATTGGCACCCGGATGTCCTAAACCCACTGTCTGGCCACCACAACATACATCATCCTCCACCTGAGCCTGTTGGGTCACATCTGCATTGCTTTTACTTATGTTAGTATTTGACTCAGATTCATCACATTTATTTTCAAAAAGGTCATTTTTTGGATGAGGTGATGGAATGGGTATGTATTCACTTTGGCTCAAGGGTAAGAATAGAGATCTTTTGATTCCATTCTTATCCTTGTACCCAATTCCATCCTTTACGAATGATTGTCTCCCACACTCGATTATATCAGCATGAGCCCGTTTGCTCACATTCCATTTATCCACAACAATTTGAAGACGAGTTGTCTCATTCCTAGATTTCTCTAGTTTTGAGGTTAAATCGTTTATCAGAAAATCTTTCTTAAGCACAAATTCTTTTAAAGTTTGCATTTCAGCTAGAGTTGCATTTAACTTTCGCTGATATGCCCACTCATTTTCTTTCATTTCAGAATTGATTTTACGAATGTCATCCATTTCTCTTAAAACTCGTCTGTTGTGTGATAAACAGTATGCGACAGCTGTAACACACCTAGGTGAGCACAATTTAGATTTAATTTCGAGAGGAATATTTACCATGTCTCTTTCCTCAGCTTTCTTAGAAGAACTCTTCACCTCCTCAGCAACCTTCTCTGATGAAGTCTTCTCAGCTATCAGCGCCTCCTCTCTTTTCTGATCATTCACCTTCTCATCAATCAACACACTCTTCAACCCGGCATTCTTCTGCATTTCCCCCTTTAGAACCTCAGCAGATGATCCTTCAACAGAGTTCACACCATTAGAAGATTTGGTGCAGATTGTGGCCATCAGGGCTTTGTTCACTTCAACTTCAGCAGCAGCCGCCTCTTCTCCCCAGTCAAAATCTTCAACAACCAAAGCCTTTTGTGGTTCCTTATCATTTCCCTCATTACCATCGGTTATGGCCACCAACCTCTTTGCAGGCTTGATTTCAGCTTGGTTCAGTGTGGGGCATTTGTACTTGAAATGCCCGAGGACCTTGCAGTTGTAACACCTGATCTTAGACTTGTCAAAACCAGCCTTTCCCATACCCACTCTTCTTCCGGTTCTGTCTTGAAAACGCTTAACTCGTAGAGTGATCATTGCCATTTGCCACTTCAGATCCATCTCTTCCATGTCATCTGGGTCAACCTGGTACATATCCTCTGGGGACATCATCTCATTCTTAATCTCTCCTGTCTTCAAAGCTTCAAAACTGCTCATGAAAGAGTTGAAAAGTTCCACATGTTCAGCAGCCAGTTTAGCAGCCTGTGGAGTTAGTGTCTTTGCAGCCTTTTCAGAATACATTGGAGCTTTCCCAGAAATTGAACTACCAATCCCTGCAGAATCCACATACGAATGCAACGAACTTGAACTCATATCACCAATGGGGGCCATCAAAGCCAGATTCTTCATAGCGCTGCTGGGAGTCACCTTCGGGACAGTCTGATTCATTTCTCTTTTAGTGATGTCCATCTCAAATGATTTCAGAGTGTTTATGAGATCTGCTAAAGTAGACTGAGCATCCAAGTAGTCCTTTTTGATCAACATACATTGGACACTCCACTCTTTTGGGAGAGAATCGAGCAGTTTCTTGATGGAATTGCGGTTGTTTACAGGAATACCAGCTTTCTTCATCTTGGTCAACAAATTCATGAACCTGTCAATGTGTGAAGACAGACTCTCACCACGGATACTTCCAAACATGTCGTATTCCTTCTGAATCATATCCTGCTTGTTTTGCCTCATCTCTGCATTTCCTTCATAATACTCACTCAGGGCGAACCACAGATCGTGCGCTGATCCGTATTCTTCAAACATATTGTAAACATCGTTTGATAAAGCCATGGTGAGAACACCGTAGGCTTTGTGATCTCTCTGCAACAGTTGTTTGTCGAGATCAGTGTATCTAGTGGGATCAGTGTTGAACACTTCTCCTGCATCAGTGGTTCTGGTGGGAATGTGAGGTCCGAGCTGGACTGAGTTCCATTGGGTGTGATCGTTAATAAAGTAGAAAGCTTTCATTCTGTTCTTCCATGTGCCATAGTCTTCAGCACCCATCAACTTGGGAATGCGTGTTATAGTGCCGGTTTCAAGTTCAGCTTGAGTGATGGGGTTAACTTGGAATGAGTTGTTACCAGACATGATTTAAGATTGATTTTAGGTTGATTTTAGATTGATTTTAGGGTTTTGAAAGAATTGATTAGCAAGTTATAGTCCAAAGTCCTTGAAAAATCAAAACAGTCCACAAGTACGCAGTCGTAAGTACGCAGCCAGCTCAAGTTCGCAGTTTTCACAAGTTCGCAGTCTAAGTTCGCAGTACCTTGAAAACCTGAAACAGATAAAAAGCAAAGATGATAAGTCCCTGAATCTCCTGTTAAGTACGCAGTCCCTGTAGCACACACTATTGGCTTAAGTTCGCAGTTCAACCAAGTCAGAGCAGCACAAGTGCTCAGTCTTGACTGATCAGCCTGCGCACTTGTACAAGTACACAGACACTTAAACTCTCATTTAAGATTTAAGTTCGCTGTAACCCTAGCCAAGTGCTCAGACAATGCACCTTTTCAGTAAGTTCGCACACCAACTAGAGATTTCAGATAAGTATGCAGAAACCCTAGTTGTGGTGCCAGGAGAGAGAAAGCTATAAAGCCTTGTGTAAATTTAAGTGCTCACACAGACACAAGTGCACACACTTTTGGCTTAAGTGCGCAGCTGTGGCTGTTAATAAGTGCACACCTTGAAATATCAAGTATGCAACTTATGAGCTAAGTACTCAACTCTTGAAACAAGTGCTCAACTCTTGAAACAAGTACTCACAAGCAAGAAACCAGTTCACACTTTATGAGCTAAGTTCGCACTCTTGAAGCAAGTACTCACAAGCAAGAAACAAGTTCACACTTTATGAGCTAAGTTCGCACTTTTAAGTGCGCAACTTCGGCTGTTTAATTTTTTTAATCTTACCAGAAACAAATCCAAGAGATTTTCAATTGTTTTGAAGCTCTTGAATGATGTTTCTACTAAAAATAATACCTTTTAAACACCTTAGAAACACTATTCACGAGATTTTAAGGCAAAACAATGAAAATATTCAAAGTTTGATAAACACAAAATTTTTGAAAAACTTGATAGCAAAAACTAACAAGGAGGGTTTTGATATCTTTAGAAAGATACAATCTCGAGCACAGAGGCTCTGATACCAAATTGTAGTCCCAAAATACTAGATCTTAAGTGTGCACTAGATTGTTATCAACTAGAAACACCTATTTATTAGGTGTTTTAGTTGATTAATCAAGACAAGTTGAAGAACTAGATGAAGATTATAAGAACCGACACACAAGAAACATAAACACACGATTCCATTAATGATTTCAGCTGTGAACAACCATGGATTAGATAAGTTCGCACCTTTCAAACTTGTGCTCTCAAAGATACAACAAAAACCCTAACCCTAGCTGCACAAATGAGGTTCTATTTATAGGAGAACCTGATGACTGCGAACTTAACATTAAGTTCGCAGTCTCCGTCCTTTAAGTACGCAGCTTAGGGTTTCTTCACTACAACTATGCTTTAATTACATATCTAACCCTCCAACTCTAACATATAACTAAACATGATTAAACCTGGTAACTGTGGTCTCATATTAACCCAACAACGGCGAGTTGGGCATTGCTAGGGGTACCGTTGTCCGGGTTGTTGTTATTATTGTTGTTGTTGTTGTCGTTGTTATTGATGTTCTCATCCTCATGATCGTTTTCATTGTTAAGACGAGTGCTGCGACGAGGAGGCATTATCTGAGAGAGACACAATGAAGGTTCAATGAGACATAGGGTGAATCAAGGATAATGAGTTATAATAAGGAATGTAATCATTTATTCATTAATTAAAACGAATAAACGAAAACGTCGACTGATCAAAGATTCCAGATTCTATAACGTAGTGAAGACATGCTTTAGCCTATAAGTGAACACTCATCCCGAGAATTCCCAGGTAGGCATCCGGGTCCCTCGTCTGATTGGGATATATGCGCAATGCCAATCCAAGACAGAAAACTCATAATACAGGCGTTCACCCTTCCAGATTGCACGTGTTCGTTATTAAAATCTAGAACTTCGACGAGATCTCAAGGTGGTTCAGGTTAAACCTGAGGATTTTGTCCTATTAATCTAAAGGTGGATCAGGATTGCAGCAGACGAGTGAGAGTAGGCAACTTCTAAGGCTTAGGGTAGTATAGGGTGTAGGATATGGATAAGATTAAAGAAGCAATTAGGGTTACAAGTAAGAGAAGCAAGTACTGGTTTATATCCCTAAGGTTATAGTCTAGATTATTTTTCTAATAACCTAATTCCCTATAACCAAGGCTCTGATACCAATCTGTAACACCCCAACCGATGGCGGAAACATCGAGGTGTCACATATGAATGATTGTTCAGTAGCTCATGGTAATACATGTGTTTAAATAATCCTTTATTTCATTACAATATTGAATTACATTAAAGTCTTGACTGACATCTAATACATCAAACAAACGAGACTTAAAACTTCAAATAACTCCTCATGCTAGCTTTAGACTTCACGCATCAATATTTCTTGTTGAGTTTGGAAAAGATGGGGGGTCAACTAGAAGTTGGGGAGAATACATAAGCCAAGTCAAGCAATAAGTTTAAAAGAATAAAAGTTTAGCAATTCATATGTCTAATGTAAGTTTAAGTCTACATGAATAAACAACAAGTTTAGTATCCACATAATCAATCCTCCGACAAAGTTTATCCACGGTTTGCCTTAATATATTGTTGGAACGATAACAATCACCCGCGCTCCCCATACAAGATGGTCAACGAATCTAGGTGGGGTTGTCAATCCAATAGATCTATCATTGTATACCGCCGGCTTGATCAGGGTTAATGATTATGCAAGTTTAAGTTTAATTCTAATAGTCTTTGTCTAAGTCATGAGGCATTAAAGTCTACAACTAGACATGTATGTAGAATTGCTTAAGTATAAAGTTTCAAGTATAAAGAATTGCATAAACAAGGTTACGTAAACTCACGTTAGCAAAGTGTTAAGTCTTCTGAAATAGAATAAGTGTAGCCCAATGTTGCCAAGTATTACCCTATGTTTAAGGCAAATAATAAGTCTAAGGGGCTGTTTGTTTTTTCTCAGAAGCACTTCTGACCTCTTTTGTCTGCGCCGCGCAGACGCGCGCAGATGTTTGGAGTCTGCAGATTGTTTGTTTTTTGGAAGACTTTTCACTCAAAAAGGTCTTCCTGACCTCTTCTTGGTGCAGACTTGTTCCAAGGTCTTCTCAGGTCTTCAAAACTCTTCTTCTATTCTCCTCACCCACCACCACAACCACCACCACTGTCCACCACCACCATCCATCACCACCACCACGGTCCACCACCACCACGGTCCACCACCCACCACCACCACCACTGTCCACCACCACGGTCCACCACCACCACTACCACCCACCACCATCACCGTCCACCATGGTCCACCGCACCACCCACCACCGTCCACCTCCACCGTCCACCACCACTCACCACCACTACCATGGTCCACCACCACCACCCACCACCATGGTCCACCACCACCCACCACCATGGTCCACCACCACCACCACCCACAACCACCACCATGGTCCACCACCCACCACCACCACCATGGTTCACCACCACCACCCACCACCATGGTCCACCACCACCAACCACCACCACCATGGTCCACCACCACCAACCACCACCACCCACCAATACCCACCATTACCCACCACCACCACCCACTAACACCATGGTCCACAACCACCACCCACCACCACCACCATGGTCCACCACCACTACCCACCACCACCCAGCACCACTACCCACCACCACCCACCACCGCTACCACCCACCACCACCACCACCACCATGGTCCACCACCACCAACCACCACCACCACCATGGTCCACCACCACCACCCAACACCACCACCACTATGGTCCACCACCACTACCACCCACCACCACCACCACCGTCTACCACCAGACTGCTGTAAAAAGTCAGTTTATTTAAATTTCAGTTTATTTCAGCAGCCTGCAGACGTTAACAAACAAACAGTCTTCTTCTTGCAGACTGCAGACCTTTGGTCCACCTCTTCTCCTGCAGATGTCTGCAGATGTGGTCCGCAGATTGCAGACATTTTCCTGCAGAAAAAACAAACAGCACCTAAGTCTTTCTAGTATACAAGTATTTCTAGGGTTCCTAATTTGGGGATAATAAATTAGGTAAATTGTTAATAAATAAAAGAAATTTGGAAAATAATTAAATAAAAGACTATTTGTAGATTTTTGATTAAGGATGGTCACACTATAAGGTTTTAAGTATGAAAATAATTTTTATAAAATTATTTTCTCAAAAATCATAAATTTAGTATATTTATTTCTATTTGTCAAAATATGATTTTAATATCTAAAAATATCAAAATTAAAGAAATTTAAAATTAAACTTTATATTTCTATTCTAAATGAACAAAAATAATTTATCTATAATTTTGGTATAAAAATATTGGAAAATGAATTTCTTATGAATTTAATACGATTAAAATACTTTAAAGTGATTAAAAATAAATTAATTAATATTTTTCAAAAATAAAATTTAGTTTTATAAAGGTCATCAGTTTATAAGTCTAGAATAATTTTTGTGAAATTTTATAAATCTGTTTGGATATTTTTATAGAATTTTAAAATTATTAATGAATAAACTTGTAATATTTATAATTTATAATAAATAAATGATTTTTGAAAATTTAAAAATTCTATAATAAACTTTATCATCAGATTAGCATAAAATAATTTTTATAGAATTTATAAAGCACCTTTAGTATTTTAAAACTATTTTTAAAATAATAAAGAAAATATAAGTATAAAGGATAACTAAAAAAAGGTTGTTTGTGCCAGGACTCGAACCCGGGTCGGTGACCGGTTCGTGGCTTAATCACAAGCCTAGCCACCCCCTGGGCTAGACCCTGAGAACGAGTGTTTTAGGTTTCAAATAATTATATAGGCTATCTTGTCTGTTTTTAATAATTTAGAAAAAGAATTTGCGGGGCGGGGATCGAACCCAGGCCTAAGGCCGGTTCGTGTTTTTAAATGAGTGAGCATTACCAACTGATCTGCAGGTTAGTTGGTGATTACTTTTGATTTGTTTTAATATAAACAGAAACCACTACATGTCATCTACCCAAAATATTAAGAACGAACCCTAGCCTTTATAATCAATCAAATTAACAAACGATAGCCTCAGAATTTATGGGGCTATTGTTCGTCCACTAACATCAAACATAAAGATACAATTAATCGATACTTACAGGAGGTTTAGAGCTCGTTTAGGAGGGTCAACCGAAAGTTCAAAAGAAGGCTCGATTGCATGAATACTAGCGAAGAACAGTAAGAATTGAAAGTGAGGATATGTTTTTCGGCACTTTTAGGTTGTCAAGGAGGGTTCAATTTATAGTAATACATGTGCAATCGACAAATTGGAAAAGTTTGACCAAGCATTAAACAAAATGCGTCTAAAAGCTTAAAATTGGAATGATTACATGCAATTGATAGCTGTATTTGACGAGGATTTCTTCCTTGTTCGCCAATCCATCTAGAACGTTGCCATATATGGCTGAATCACGCGTCAATTGAGATCAATTGTTGATTGGGATCTGGGTGTTGACTTTTGATAGTCCAATGTGTGTACATAGGGAAGGTTTATAAATGATTGGGCCGGCCATGGGCGCGGGTTTGAGTCCCGGCCCATGCATTTTATTTTTTGGCAATTATTTAGCTATTATTTTATTATCGCAAATATATAATATGATTATATAAGCCCGAATATGCCTCAAAATATTTTTAGAACGTACTAGAATGTCAAAACGCGACGTTTTATTGGTTGACAAACGTAATTTAAAATACGAAATGTTACAATTCGGGTGCCCGAAACTTCAAATGCACCGATAGTACGTCCTTTAAAACTCAAGTCTTTTCTTGTGTACGAATCTCTATGTGATTGTCGCATCGTGAGTCCGATTACCGTTCGATCAACATCATATCCTTTATCTGAGTCTGGTGCATGATCAGATATCTTATGGCCTTCCCGTTCCTCAATTCGGATGCCGAAAATTTCAAATGTACCGATTGTTACGTCCTTTAAAACTCGAGCCTTTTCTTGTGTACAAATCTCTACGTCATTGTCGCATCGTTAGTCCGATTACCGTTCGATCAGCTTCATATCCTTTATCTGAGTCAGTTGCATGATCAGATATCTTATGGCCTTCCCGTTCCTCCATTCGGGTGCCCGAAACTTCAAATGTACCGATAGTTACGTCGTTTAAAACTCGAGTCTTTTCTTGTGTGCGAATCACTATGTGATTGTCGCATCGTGAGTTTGACAACCGTTCGACCAGCTTCATATCCCTTATCTGAGTCTGTTGCAAGATCAGATATCTTATGGCCTTCCCGTTCCTCCATTCGGGTACCCGAAACTTCAAATGTACCGATAGTTACGTCCTTTAAAACTTGAGTCTTTTCTTGTTTACGAATCTGTATGTGATTGTCGCATCGTGTGTTCGATTATTGTTCCGTCTGCTTCGTATCATTAATCTGAGTCTGTTTCATGATCAGATATCTTATGGCCTTCCGTTCCTCCATTCGGGTGCCTTAAACTTCAAAGGCACCTATAGTTACGTCCTTTAAAACTCGAGTCGTTTCTTGTGTACGAATCTCTATGTGATTGTCGCATCGTGAGTCCGAAAACCGATCGATCAGCTTCATATCCTTTATCTGAGTCTGTTGCATGATCAGATATCTTATGGCCTTCCCGTTCCGGCATTCGGGTGCCCGAAACTTCAAATGCACCGATAGTACGTCCTTTAAAACTCAAGTCTATTCTTGTGTACGAATCTCTATGTGATTGTCGCATCGTGAGTCCGATTACCGTTCGATCAACATCATATCCTTTATCTGAGTCTAGTGCATGATCAGATATCTTTTTGGCCTTCCCGTTCCGCCATTCGGGTGCCCGAAACTTCAAATGCACCGATAGTACGTCCTTTAAAACTCAAGTCTTTTCTTGTGTACGAATCTCTATGTGATTGTCGCATCGTGAGTCCGATTACCGTTCGATCAATATCATATCCTTTATCTGAGTCTGGTGGATGATCAGATATCTTATGGCCTTCCCGTTCCTCTATTCGGAAGCCCAAAACTTCAAATGTACCGATTGTTACGTCCTTTAAAACTCGAGCCTTTTCTTGTGTACAAATCTCTATGTCATTGTCGCATCCTTAGACCGATTACCGTTCGATCAACATCATATCCTTTATCTGAGTCAGTTGCATGATCAGATATCTTATGGCCTTCCTGTTCCTCCATTTGGGTGCCCGAAACTTCAAATGTACCGATAGTTACGTCCTTTAAAACTCGATTCTTTTCTTGTGTGCGAATCTCTATGTGATTGTCGCATCGTGAGTTCGACAACCGTTTGATCAGCTTCATATCCTTTATCTGAGTCTGTTGGATGATCAGATATCTTATGCCCTTCCTGTTCTGCCATTCGGGTGCCCAAAACTTCAAATGCACCTATAGTTACGTCCTTTAAAACTCGAGTCGTTTCTTGTGTACGAATCTCTATGTGATTGTCGCATCGTGAGTCCGAAAACCGATCGATCAGCTTCATATTTTTTATCTGAGTCTGTTGCTTGATCAGATATCTTATGGTCTTCCCGCTCCGCCATTCGGGTGCCCGAAACTTCAAATGCACCGATAGTACATCATTTAAAACTCAAGTCTTTTCTTGTGTACGAATCTCTATGTGATTGTCGCATCGTGAGTCCGATTACCGTTCGATCAATATCATATCCTTTTGTTAGGACCGACGAACGTGTCACCCGACAATCACAGGGTTTATACTCAAGGTGCGGAATCCCTTGAATATGCTTTAATAACAGATATGATATTGAAACGATGATAAACGAGTAGTTACAACACACAAACGGGTCAAAAGATTAACTTTTATATCATTAAAACAGAGCGCAGGTGTACAATGATCAAACCAAGCAATCTCAGACCAGGGGAGGGTGTTTGGAGAGTGTGTGTGGTAAAAACTAAGCTCTAGGGTTGAGAATAGGCCTATTTATACCTCCCGGGTACGTACAGCTGTTAACAGGCGATTAGGCAACTTCCTATAGGCGATTGGGCCATAATCGCATACAGAAACTCCCAATCGTGTGCTACAGTGGTGTGGTATAGGCTCCTAATCGCCTATACCACACCCTAATCGCCTATAGCTTCTCGAACACCCCAAAACGCGTATAAACGTCTCCAAACACCCCGAAATACGTCCAAACATCCAATATACTAGCCTAGGGACATCGTGTACTAGCCTAGGGACATCGTGTACTAACAGCTAATATACGTACAGAGATATCCAAAAGACAACGTTTATAACAAAAGCAAACAACTTTACAGACTCGAAAAACAGAAAGCAAATACAGCTAAACAAAATAACTAGCAGCATCTTCAGTCTTCATCTTTAACTTGACGTTGTCCTGATCCTTGTAATTCTTGACCAATCGCATCCTGCATGAACTTTTTTGGCGTAGCAGAAACGAATCACTCTCTGAAACTTCATAGCTTGATCCGCTTCATCAGGTAAATGCTGGATCGGATACAGGTACAACGTTTCCACATCCTTCTCTGAACAGTTGATCAACCACATCAGGTCCCAAATCCTGATCTTCCTGCATGGATTCGGACTGTTGCTCAAAACAATCACTGCCTCTGTAGTCGCTGCATCATAGTGCCAGTAATACAGTTTGGATGAGAAGTCTTGTTCAACCGGGACGATAGGAATCTTTGAAACACACTTTGGCGGCTTGATCTTAAGTTCCCAGATAGGCTTCAAGGTGAACTGATGAATCTTGTCTGTCTGATACGATCTTGGATACTGAGGTCTGAAGTCTTCCCATCCCTCTATGCTTTCTCGTTTCAGCTTTGTGTAGAAGCCCTGAAGAGGATGAGCCTTTTATTTGTACAAAGGATAATCGAGTCGAACTAGATCACGGACATACCAGAAGGGTAGGCTCAGAACATCCTTGAATTCCTGAAAATACAAAACACCTTTCTGCCATTTCACCCCAATCATCCTAGTATGACTCACATACGCCCAACTTATCACATTGCCAAACATCTTCGATAATCGCTTCTAGAAGATGGATGCTCGCTCGACTGACTTTCTTTTCTCTTCAGGCTTAAACCACTGGGGATATCGCTCTCTGATCTTGTCCTGTCTGGTTTTCACTTCATCAGGAACTTCAGTAGAGTCAGATTTCAGTTTTTCTTCAGCCTCACGTACCATATCTTCACTGATATTAGGAATTCCAGCGCCCGAATAATCCACAACATACTCAGGTGTCGGCACACTGGTTCCTTCTTCGAGATTCACCTCATTTTTCTCTGGATGCATCTCTGGTGGAATATTTTGACTTGCACTGGAAGATTCTCCAGATGCGAAGCCGTATACCTTTGCCATATCGTCAGATGTCATCTCAGGAGGTATCTCTTCTTCTTCGAGATCGTATTCTGGCATAGCAGGTGGAGGGAGCAAGTTGCCTTCATCATCGTATGCAAAATAACAGTTCAGAGGCTCCACATACTCAACTTGAACTACGGCTTTCTTCATCATTTTATCCCGCAGCTCTTGGATCTTGCTCTTCAAAGGTGCAGGCTCTCCCTGAGCAGAAGAACCTGCTTCGGGATCATTGCCCTTGCGATCATGACTCTTCTTAGTACGTCGTGACGCAGATCCACCTGATGATCCGCCACCACCTGTGGCTCCAGGATCACCACCATCACCACCTTTACCCGAATCGTCACCATCATCATCAACCTCATCATCGTCATCTTCTTCACTATCATCTTCTTCATCATCACCAGCAGTACTAGCTCCAGCTTCCGAACCACCTGTGAGTCTAGGTTGAGTTCCAGCTAACTCATCTAACCTAGTCCTCAGCCTTGTATTTTGCTTCTTGTATTTGGTGATTCGTCGCTCGTTGTTCACATTTGCGAGCTGGAGATCACTGTACTTTGCTTCAACACCTGTGAGTCTTTCCAGAGTACTTTGGTTTGACTGCATCAGTTGCTGGTGTGATTCCATAAGCTGCCTGTTCGACTCTATGATCTGCTGATTAGACAAAGTGAGAGCGTCGACAGTAGCTTTCAGTTCGGTGTTTGTAGTAATTGTCTCGCCAATCAATTCTAACATCGCCGTTTCATTTTCTTCTATTGTGGCGTTCTTGCTTCTCAGCTCAGCTATCTCTCGCGCTTGTGCAGCAACTAAGGTAGTAAGTTCGCTGACGTGGCATTGTAGTTGTTTGTTTGTTGCTGGAGCCGAAGAAGATGTAAATTGACCTGTAGGTTTAGCAGTTGACGATCTCGCTGCTTCCCTTAACTTCCGGATTTGATCACCAACAGGATTAGAGACAATCTGTGAACTGGTCGCTTCAACGGTAACTGAGACTTGCTCAGTGAAGATTACCGAGGAAGGCATTGACGTTGTCACACTTGCAGGCATAGTTGCACTGACTGATGCTGTTGCTGCTGCTGTTGTTGTTTCTGTTGCTGTAGTTGTTGCTGTTACGGCAGGAGAAGCAGGAGTACCGAAGGTCTTTGGGAGATTCAAAGTCGCACGCCTTGACCTGGATCTCTTAGGAGTCTTTTCAGTTGCAGTTGGTTTCCTAGCCATCCTCTTCTGTCCCCTACCTTCTTTTGTTGCCTTTGACTTTTGTCTCTTCTGAGGAGGAGGCGTGCTAAGTTCAGCATCGATATCAGCAACAATGTCACCACTATCCAGAGTGAAAGTGGGATCACTTGCAAGATCTCTCGCCTCAGCTGCGCGAGCTTTCTCCTCTTCAACTTGTTTTCTAATTCTCTCTTGTGTTAGCAGTGAATGTATCAGGGGAATCATCTTCAGTATCTTCAGAGTGGTCATCATCATCATCAACATCTGTAATGTTAACCGGGCCTTCATCTATCTTGTCTTTACCTTTGCCTGAACTGGAGGGTGCCTCAGCATCTAGAGACGTAGGATCAAACAAGTCATCGTCAAGTCTCAGTTCAGCATCAATCGTATTGCCCGGAGTACTGGTTCCCAATTCGACAGTAGGTCTGCCAATATTATCCCCATCCTTGAACACCTGCTTGTGAATATGAATGTCATCTTCTGATTCGCTGTCGTCATGCCTCCACTTGTTACCTGGAGTTGCTTCATAATCCTCTTTAGCAAGAAGCCCATATAAACGACGGCTTGGAGGATATTCTGATTTCTGCTTATTCTTGTATGATAGCATTCTTTTCATTTCAGCTTCATCTATTTTCTTGATCGAAATCAGCTCTCTAACATCTTTCACCATATTTGGAATATGATTATCAAGGATCATCTGCAGAAAACGTGGATAAACAATGAAGGGTTTCTTTGCTATTTTCTGCAGAATCACTTCCTTCAAGTGATGCATGATCATCCCAGAGAAGTTGAACGGCTTGTTCAACGTCAACGCTACGATCGCTGAAGCTAAAGTGTCACGGATCGCATCGAAGGTTCCTTTGCGAGGACCGATACACTTCAGCACAACGTGCGTCAGATACTTTAGCTCTGGAGGCAGATTCCCTTTCTGCAGCATCTTCTGCGCTCTAGCATCGTCAGCATACCTCATTCTCAGAAAGCCTCAACGTATCAGAATAGAGTCGAACACTATCGGATCATCTTTATCATCTTCGAACTTAAGAATCTCACAAACCAAGTCTTCAGTGATTATCACGTCCTTTCTCTGCACTGTGCTTTTGATGGTAGCCGGCTTCGTGCTGACGTCAACGCTAGCATTCTGATAGAACTCCTGAAGAATGTTCTTGTACGCTGCATACTCCATAGATATAGCATATTTTATCTTCGAGCGCTTTAAAAACTCGATCACGCCTTCAAACTGCTTGCATTCCGCCTTCTTGAGGGGTCCAAGAAAGGCAAGACAGTTATGCTTGGGAGACGTACCGTACTGCATGATTCTATAAGACAAAACACGACAAATTCATCACAAACAGATCAAGGATATGAAAAACGGACAAAAACGGACAACAGTTTGACAAATTTTGGTCAACAAAAGCATATAGGCGATTAGCACTTCTAATCACTTATAGCTTCACACGATTGATGCTAATCGCTAGTCAACAAAGGCGATTAGATGAGAGATTTGCCCAATCGCGTGACTGTTCATGCGATTAGGAATGCTAATCGCATGTCAGTTCATAGAGTTCACCAAATTTGCCAAATTTTATGGTGGGTCGTTTTGGGTTGAAATTTTTGTCACATTTCAACCTAAACTAACCGGCAAGCAAGACCCCTCAACAATATTCAGTTTTCAGGTCCATTAGATGGGTCAATTGAACGGTTTTGTCAATTAGGGTTCTTAGAGTTTGAAATTGGGGCTTTCTGATTTAACGTGTTTTAGATCAAGATTATGGTACCAAAACCTTCTACAAGTACCAATTAATAAACCCTCAACAAGATATATCAACAATAATCATGATTTAAATCCTAAAGATCGTATAATATATACATAGGGTTTCGGTTAGAAAAGGGATGATTTAACCATTGAAAACTTGATGTTTGGATCTGGTGGATGAAGATCCCCGACTCTTGTTGTTCTACTTGTAGACCTAAGAAGAATTGCATCTCCCCCATCGAGCTCATCTCAAACTTTTCCTGCATTAGCTTTTCGAAATCCCTGCACATAGCATCATTAGTAGACCCAAAAATAATATCATCGACATAAACCTGTACCAGAAGACGGTCACCACCCTTTTCCTTGGTGAATAAGGTGCAATCCACAAGTCCACGTTTGAACCCGTTGGATATAAGATAGTTGCTGAGCATTTGATACCATTCACGCGGTGCTTGATGGAGTCCGTACAACGCTTTGTTCAACTTGTAAACTTTATCACGATGAAGCGGATCCTCAAACCCCGGTAGCTGAGCAACATACACCTCTTCCTTCACGATAACATACACCTTAAACCGTTTGTACGAAGCGTAAGCTAAGAACATTCGGATAGCTTCAAGGCGAGCAACTGGAGCGTATACTTCGTTGTAATATATTCCTTCGATTTGACGGAAGCCGAGGACAACTAATCGAGCCTTGTTTCTTATAATTACCCCGCGGTCATCCCGTTTACACTTGTAGACCCACTTTGTTCCAATTTTCTTCGTGCCTGGAGGTAAGTCAACTAAGTCCCACACTCCTAGCTTTTGGAACTGCTGAAGCTCTGTCTGCATTGCGTTAATCCATGGTTCATCTCTCAAAGCCTCTTGGACGGTTCGTGGTTCCATCTGAGAAACATATAGAGCAAAAGACCAATCGTTATGATGACCTGCTTTTTTGATCTCCGAATAAAGAGCTAGGGTTGCTGAATTGTCACTTGGACTGGCATTCCTGAGCTTACTATGTGTCATCACTCTACCAGCCGGATCACCAATCACATTCTACAGTGGATGAGTGTCGTGAATTCGAGATTCCGGATGTGCCGGCACTGGATCATCCGATCGCAGATTGAGATTTTCAAGTCCATGAGAAATATTTGTCTCTGCGGCACTTGAACTGGAGGGAGCAGCGGGTTGCAAATTAAAACCGGAGAAATCAATCTGTAGACCAATTCCAGGAGCTGCTGAAGAAGAAGGACCAGCTTGATCATTCCTTGTAGGAGGAACTGGAGATGTATTGGCAAATTCACCATTTCCAGCCAGTTCTTCAGTAAGAGTTTCCCGAGATTCTGTATATTCCTCATCTGAAGAAGATTCCATAACCTCTGACGCTTCCTGAAAGACTTCCTCAACTTCAACTGCTGCGGTTTTATCAGGGGGACCCATGGATGCAGAGGCATTAGATGCGGCAGGCGCAGGTGCATTAACCACGATCGGACGCATTAGCGGTGAGCTAGCTGCGTTTTCACACTCGTAATACATTTGCGCTACAGCATCATCTACCACGTTATCCAGGTTGAAAGAATCGAAAAACTCTTATGGTCGAACAACCAATCGGGTCCAACACCGGGCGCATTGACAGTGTAACGTTGAACATCGACATTAAGCCAATCTTCAACATTATTGGTTCTTTTGTTGTATACCCTCTTGTTAGGAGTACTGTATCCAACAAAGAAACCTTCCACTGCCTTCGCACCAAACTTCCCATCGGGATGTAACATTGTGCATGGAGCTCCGAAAGGTTCCAGAAACTCTATGTTCGGTTTCCTCTGGTTCAGAAGTTCTTAAGAAGTCTTTCCGAACCTCTTAACCGTAAGAACCCTATTTAGAGTATAACACGCGCAGTAAACTGCCTCGTTCCAAAACATGATAGGCAAGTTTGAATCTGCGAGCATTGTCCTGACTGCCTCAATAAGAGTTCGATTCTTTCTTTCTGCAACCCCGTTTTGCTGAGGAGTGTATGGTGCTGTGAATTCGTGATGAATACCCTTTTCTGCACATAGTGACTCCATAGCATTGTTCTTGAATTCTGTTCCATTGTCGCTTCGAATCCTGCGGATCTTCAGCCCATAGATATTCTCTAGTTTGGTGAACAGATCTTTCAAGTACTCAAAAGTCTCACTTTTATGCTGCATGCATACAACCCAAGAGAACCTTGAATAGTCATCAGTGACAACCAGACAGTATAAATCTCCATTCTTTCTTTTGCGATTGACTAGGCCGAATAGATCCATGTGCAACCGCTCGAGAGGCATACTGACTGAGTTGACCTTCTTAGGTTTGTGAGATTTCTTCTTCTGCTTCCCTTTCTTACATGACACACAGACGTCATTCAGATGAAAATTCTTGACTGAGACACCTTCCACAAGCTGATTCTGAACCAGATGATTCATCTTCCTCAAGTGTATGTGCCCCATTCGTCTGTGCCACATAATAGACTCCTTCTCTGTAGCTTTTGACAGAAAACAAGTGACCTCCCCCTTAGCTGTTATGGCTTGACTCATATCCAGAACATACAAGTTGTTAACTCTTGGAGCTGAGATCATGATCCATTGTTTCGGAATCTTAAAGCCAGGCTTCAGAATGAAGCAAGCATTGTCATCAAAGAATACTGTGTATTTCTTGTCACAGATCTGTGAGACACTCAGCAAGTTGTGGTCTATCTGTTTCACGAAGCTTATCTTTTCAAAGCTTACAATACCATTCCCCATACTGCCTTCTTTCGTGATGTATCCCCCTTTGTTACCAGCAAAAGCAACATATCCCCCGTTGATATTCTTGATGTCAAATAGCAGGGATAAGTCGCCTGTCATGTGCCCAGAAGCTCCACTATCAACAATCCAGAGGTCGCTGATAAGGCCCTGTGGAACTCCCTGCACAACATTCAAAGTTTAGTGGTTAAGGGGGACCCAAGCCATGACGGTCTTGGGTCTACCATCTACATCCAAAGTCGAAAAGTCAACCCACTTTCCGTTAGGAGTTGGTGTTGCTTCCGATGGTCCGGCAGTTTCAGCACTAGCAGATGATTCTCCATTCTTGGTCAGTGACTTGGGTCTCCAAGTCTGTTCCGGTTTCTTTGGCTTGGGCTTCTTCTTTGCCTTGGGGCTAGAAGTTCCAGCTTCAGATTCCTTTGGTGGGACTGACTTTGGATCCACTTCAGACTTAACTGCACGTGGAGCAGTGTTAGGGTTGCCTTGAGGTTTAGCGCGGCCTGTGCTTGTGGCTTAGGCGCTGCTTGAACCTTCATGGGAACTTGGCTTCCCCTTGACTGTGGACACCTGCCATCAACTGGCTTTTGGTTCATAGCAATCTTGTATCGGTTGTCATAAACTACCTGCTTACCTTGTTGTTTCTCAGAAAACTTAGGAGAAACAGTTGGTTTAGAGTTGCTAGAACTTGGAGCATCATTTGCCTTGATCCTCTTGCGTCTCAATTCGGGGCAAGCAGCAACTAAATGCCCATGTACCCCGCACTTGTGACCGGATTTATACTCCTCAAATGGTGGAGCATTTGCATCCTTACTCCTTTTGTTAGACTTCGTGGCAAATGAGTTTTTGTGTTTTAAATCCTTTAAACAATCTTTTTGCCAATCAGTTTTAGGATAATTATCATACTCATTGCCTGAAGATCTGACAAATTGAGTAACATGCTTCTTAGGAGATCTCTCCTGAGCTTGATTCTTAGGGTTCAAAGTGTTCTTCTTTTGATTTTTATTTTTGTTTCTCTTGGACTGATTACCCTGACCCTGTTTCCCGTGTCCCCATTGTTCTTTCTCAATTGTAATGGTGGACTTTTGCCAGCTTTTTTCAACACAGCCAGGTGCTCTAAACCTTAGAGGACTTACCTCATCAGCAAAGATTCTATCAGATCCTTTTAATTTATAGAACACTTTGACATTTTTACCAGCAGGGGTTTGCACTTTCGGTTCAGGATCACACAGGATGTGATTTTGGATAGGGATATCCGTATTCTTCACCGGTGCATACCTCTTTGGTTCATCAAGCTCATCATCAGAACAGTCTGTCTCGCAGACACTAGCATCATCAGCAATCTCACCAGCTTTGGCAGCAACTATAGGTGGAGCAGCCTTAGTGAATTCAGCAGGTTTAGCTGCTTCTATCACTTCGGGCGCAGTAGGGGCAGCCTTAGTGACTTTGGCAGGTTTAGCTGCTTCAATCACTTTGGGCGCTTCTACAGCTTTAGCTGCTTCTGCTGCCAAGTCCACAAACTCTTCCTTCGGTAAGATATCATAGTTATGATTCTCGAATCTCACCGGAGGTGGACACTGAGAGTATTTGGGACGGGTGGAGTTGCTATCCTCTTCTGAGTGTTCAATGATATGATAAAGAACATACTTGCAGTTCAGGTAACTTTCAAGTTTCTTCTTGATCTTCTCATAGTCACAGTTAACAATGGCCAAATGTTTCTTAGTGTCTTCTAACTCATTAATGTAGTTATTGATAGCAATTTGCTTAATAGCTAGAGTTTTAGACAATTCAGAAACATCCTTCTTATAGTTTTCAACAGTACTAAGAAAACTTTTCTCCTTTTGTTTTATGGAATCATTTGACCTTTGCAACGGACCTACATCAGCTTTTAAATTTAGATTCTCATCAGTTAAGTCTTTGATTCTGAGTTTAAGCTGATCACACTCAGTAGAGTCTTTCTTAAGAGTATCAATGGTGATTTTGAGGGCCTTCTCATTAGCTCTCAAAACATCATTGCTCTGTTGGCATTGACTTAAGTCTGCTTTCATGTTCAGATTTTCGTCTGTTAAGACATCAAATCTGTACTTAAGCTAGCCACATTCTACACAATCAGGTTTAGAATTGAAAGAAGAACATACCTTTTCAGACGAATCTGTAATAGCCATCAAAGCATAATGAGCAGCCGTCTTCACTGATCTGAAGAATTCAGCAAGGTTGTTCTTTGCACAGTCAACATCTACAAGAATCGACCTTTTGCTGATCAAGGCATCTGCTTCAACTAACAAATCTTCCAAATCCATCCGCATATCAGAATCACAGTCGGAGTCACAGTCAGAAGCTTCAACTTCAGGAATAACGACTTCAGACTGACTCCGACACTCTTCAACTTCTTCTTGAGCATCAGACATTATTTGGGCAAAACATGCTGCACCACCCTGCGGAGCTTGTTCATCATTTGTTGCATTGATGAGGTGAAGCCGGTTAAAACCTTCATCTTCTTGAATCACCAGGGCTTGATTGTTGTTTGCTGGAGGCCTCTTGTTCTGATTCTGATTGTTTACTGGGACAAGAGCTCGTTCAGTATTTTGGATAGGTTGTGTCTGAGCCTGTTGCCTCTGATTCTGATTGCCTCTATTGTTGTTGAAGGGATTCTGATTTCCCTGTTGCTTCGGCCGGTCACATTCTCTGGCAAAGTGTCCTCTGTTGCCACAGTTGTAGCAGGTGACCTTTGTTTTATCAAACCCAAACTTAGTGTTTTTGTTGATCAGCACATCTCTCCTTCCAGTTCTATCCATGTAATCCTTTGCCCTTCTCACAACACTAGCGAAGTGCCAGTGGATGTCTATCAAATCCATATCATCTTTGTCGATCTGAGAATAGTTTTCTTGTGTAAGATAAGGATTCCCGATCTGCCCGGCAACTAATCCACTATAGGAATTGACCAAAGTTGACAGTAGAGCCATATGTTCTTGGGCTAACTCTACCGTCACCTTCTCAAAGCCTGCAGTGTTCAGCTGCTCTGCAACTGGATTGGTCTGATAGCCACCTTGATTCGAGGTAGAAGCACCTCCATATCCCCCATTGTTAGTAGATGGAGCACCACCAACCCCTGACGAAGAAGGTCTACCAAAGTTGGAGGTTGCCTGTGCTGGTGCTGCAAGATGACAAAACGGGTTAACACCAAATTGGTTAGTATTATAATTCAAAGGATACTGGTTTCCTTGACCCCAAGGAAGGACTGGTGGAGGAACGTCAGATGGGGGACCATAGTTGTCAAACGCAAAGACTGGATCAGGATTAACCACGAAAGCAGTCTATGGTTTGGATCCACCCACACTGATGTCCTGAGCTGGATTCCCGTAGTAGATACTGGGATTCTAAACAACGGGCGGCTTGTTTGCTCTCCTGATCTCTTCGATCTCCTTGTTCTCCAGCTCTGCCACGAACTCATTTTTGGAGAGTGTCTGATAAGCATTGTTGGCCTTCTGGATGTCCAGCCATTGATGCGAGTGTGAAGGAATCGCCTCTACTAATCTTTCAACAAGCTCTGCAGAAGTGTAGATAACCCCATACTGATACATCTCGGACATCAGGTGATAATATCTAGCGGTCAGATCTCTCAGCGATTCATTCCCCATCGCGTTGAAGTTCTCGAACTCCTTCTTCAACTGATCCACTTTAACCTTTTGCGTCTTCTGATTGCCCCCATTTCGCTCAGCAAGCGCCAACCAAAGCATCTGCGAAGTAGTACACTGCGCGAACTGATGAAGTATGTCTTTGGGAAGTGCTTGCTTTAACGCTGTTATCGCCTTCTTTTCGTAGTTATACTTCTTCCTCTGATCTTCAGTCATATCTTCCAACGAGACCGGAGTAGTAGAATTCTCAACCAACGGCCTCGTGTACCCATTCTCGATACCCTCAACATGCGTCTGAAATCTGCCCTTCCAACCATGGTAGTCTGCATGTATTGCAGTTTCGGTGCCCTGTTAGAACTACCCGTCTCTAAGTCACTCATGAGAACGAAAGACAGATGATTTGTCTATGAGTTTGCAGCAGCTGCGAGTGCCCAAGGATTCGCATTCATTGCCTGTTGTTGAGCAGCTAGTGCCCATGGATTGATTCCGGCAACATTCGCTTGCATTTGCGATTTCTGCATCCGTTGCGCGTTTCGTTCTGCTGAGAACTGCCAAGGGTTCGGGGGTACGTTAGTTTGATTGTTCATTTGTTGGTTATATTGAGTTCTTGGTTGATTCAGATGTCCCCAAGGGTTCGCCATATGTTAAGGTTCGATAATAGTCCAATACTTAGTCAAATTTTCAGTTTCAGAACCCTATTGGCGATTAGGATTGTAATTGCTAGTTATATAGGCGATTGGGAGGTTTTAACACGTGATTACGCGTAATTGCTAGTGAACAGTTGAGCGATTAGGAGTTTTGGGGCGATTGGGTTTCACCAGGCGATTAGGTCTAATCGCATGAACAGTGTAGGCGATTGAGACCTAATCGTGTATAAGAACTAAGAATATCAGGCGATTGGAAGGCTACTCGTGTACTGTAGCACACGATTGAAGACTAATCGCTTGAAATTTGCATGTGATTAGGTCTGCGTAATTGCCTGATCTGATCTGTAGCCGCACTTTTGTTCAAAAATCACCTATTTTGCCTCAAAATCTTATCTAAAACATTGTGTTTTGATCCTATATGATTAGACAAGTTACCAAAACAGTTTTAGAACAAAACCAGATCAAAAACACACGTTTTTAACCGTAAACACACATTAAGATTTTGAAAAATGTGGGTTTTTGATAAAAACTCAAACTTTCAAAGTTCAAACAGGTTTTTGATCAAAAATCTCAACTTTTACACCAAAAACAACCTGTTTTCACTCGTTTTTGTTATTAAAACACCCGTGATAAGAATCTCGGCTCTGATACCACTTGTTAGGACCGACGAACGCGTCACCCGACAATCACGGGGTTTATACTCAAGGTGCGGAATCCCTTGAATATGCTTTAATAACAGATACGATATTGAAAGGATGATAAACGAGTAGTTACAACACACAAACGGGTCAAAAGATTAACTTTTATATCATTAAAACAGAGCGCAGGTGTACAATGATCAAACCAAGCTATCTCAGACCAGGGGAGGGTGTTTGGAGAGTGTGTGTGGCAAAAACTAAGCTCTAGGGTTGAGAATAGGCCTATTTATACCTCCCGAGTACGTACAGCTGTTAACAGGCGATTAGGCAACTTCCTATAGGCGATTGGGCCATAATCGCATACAGAAACTCCCAATTGTGTGCTACAATGGTGTGGTAAAGGCTCCTAATCGCCTAGACCACTCCCTAATCGCCTATAGCTTCTCGAACACCCCTAAACGCGTATAAACGTCTCCAAACACCCCGAAATACGTCCAAACATCCAATATACTATCCTAGGGACATCGTGTACTAACACCTTTATCTGAGTCTGGTGCATGATCAGATATCTTATGGCCTTCCTGATCCTCAATTTGGATGCCCAAAACTTCGAATGTACCGATTGTTACGTCCTTAAAAACTCGAGCCTTTGCTTGTGTACAAATCTCTATGTCATTGTCGCATCGTTAGACCGATTACCATTCGATCAACTTCATATCCTTTATCTAAGTCAGTTGCATGATCAGATATCTTATGGCCTTCCCGCTCCTCTATTCGGGTGCCCGAAACTTCAAATGTACCGATAGTTACGTCCTTTAAAACTCGATTCTTTTCTTGTGTGCGAATCTCTATGTGATTGTCGCATCGTGAGTCCGACAACCGTTTGATCAGCTTCATATCCTTTATCTGAGTCTGTTGCATGATCAGATATCTTATGGCCTTCCCGTTCCTACATTCGGGTGCCCGAAACTTCAAATGAACCGATAGTTACGTCCTTTAAAATTCGAGTCTTTTCTTGTTTACGAATCTGTATGTGATTGTCGCATCGTGTGTCCGATTATTGTTCGGTCAGCTTCGTATCATTAATCTGAGTCTGTTTCATGATCAGATATCTTATGGCCTTCCGTTCCTCCATTCGGGTGCCCAAAACTTCAAATGCACTTATAGTTACGTCCTTTAAAACTCGAGTCGTTTCTTGTGTACGAATCTCTATGTGATTGTCGCATCATGAGTCCGATTACTGTTCGATCTACATCATATCCTTTATCTGCGTCTGGTGCATGATCAGATATCTTATGGCCTTCCCGTTCCTCCATTCGGGTGCCCGAAACTTCAAATGTACCGATAGTTACGTCCTTTAGAACTCGAGTATTTTCTTGTGTGCGAATCTCTATGTGATTGTCGCATCGTGAGTCTGAAAACCGATCGATCAGTTTCATATCCTTTATCTAAGTCTGTTGCATGATCAGATAACTTATGGCCTTCCCGTTCCGCCATTCGGGTGCCCAAACCTTAAAATGTACCGATAGTTACGTCCTTTAAAACTCGTGTCTTTTCTTGTTTACGAATCTGTATGTGATTGTCGCATCGTGTGTCCGATTATTGTTCGGTCAGCTTTGTATCATTAATCTGAGTCTGTTTCATGATCAGATATCTTATGGCCTTCCGTTCCTCCATTCGAGTGCCCAAAACTTCAAATGCACCTATAGTTACGTCCTTTAAAACTCGAGTCGTTTCTTGTGTACGGATCTCTATGATATTGTCGCATCGTGAGTCTGATTACCGTTCGATCAACATCATATCCTTTATCTGAGTCTGGTGCATGATCAGAAATCTTATGGCCTTCCCGTTCTTCCATTCGGGTGCCCGAAACTTCAAATGTACCGATTGTTACGTCCTTTAAAAATCAAGTCTTTTCTTGTGTGCGAATCTCTATGTGATTGTCGCATCGTGAGTCCGACAACTGATCGATCAGCTTCATATCCTTTATCTGAGCCTGTTGCATGATCAGATATTTTATGGCCTTCCCGTTCCTCAATTCGGATGCGCAAAACTTCAAATGTACAGATTGTTACGTCCTTTAAAACTCTAGTCTTTTCTTGTGTACAAATCTCTATGTCATTGTCGCATCGTTAGTCTGATTACCGTTCGATCAGCTTCATATCCTTTATCTGAGTCAGTTGCATGATCAGATATCTTATGGCCTTCCTGTTCCTCCATTCGGGTGCCCGAAACTTCAAATGTACTGATAGTTACGTCCTTTAAAACTCGATTCTTTTATTGTGTGCGAATCTCTATGTGATTGTCGCATCGTGAGTTCGACTACCGTTCTATCAGCTTCATATCCTTTATCTGAGTCTGTTGCATGATCAGATATCTTATGGCCTCCGTTCCTCCATTCAGGTGCCCAAAAATTCAAATGCACCTATAGTTTCGTCCTTTAAAACTCGAGTCGTTTCTTGTGTACGAATCTCTATGTGATTGTCGCATCGTGAGTCCGATTACCGTTCGATCAACATGATATCCTTTATCTGAGTCTGGTGCATGATCAGATATCTTATGGCCTTCCCGTTCCTCCATTCGGGTGCCGAAACTTCAAATGTACCGATAGTTACGTCCTTTAGAACTCGAGTATATTCTTGTGTGCGAATCTCTATGTGATTGTCGCATCGTGAGTCCGAAAACCGATCGATCAGTTTCACATCCTTTATCTGAGTCTGTTGCATGATCAGATATCTTATGGCTTTCCCGTTCCTCAATTCGGATGCCCGAACCTTAAAATGTACCGATAGTTACGTCCTTTAAAACTCGAATCTTTTCTTGTTTACGAATCTGTATGTGATTGTCGCATCGTGTGTCCGATTATTGTTTGGTCAGCTTCGTAACATTAATCTGAGTCTGTTTCATGATCAGATATCTTATGGCCTTCCGTTCCTCCATTCGAGTGCACAAAACTTCAAATGTACCTATAGTTACGTCCTTTAAAACTCGAGTCTTTTCTTGTGTACGAATCTCTATGTTATTGTCGCATCGTGAGTCTGATTACCGTTCGAACAACATCATATCCTTTATCTGAGTCTAGTGCATGATCAGATATCTTATGGCCTTCCCGTTCCTCCATTCGGGTGCCCGAAACTTCAAATGTACCGATTGTTACGTCCTTTAAAACTCGAGTCTTTTCTTGTGTGCGAATCTGTATGTGATTGTCGCATCGTGAGTCTGACAACCGATCGATCAGCTTCGTATCCTTTATCTGAGCCTGTTGCATGATCAGATATTTTATGGCCTTCCCGTTCCGCCATTCGGGTGCCCGAAATTTCAAATGCACCGATAGTACGTCCTTTAAAACTCAAGTCTTTTCTTGTGTACGAATCTCTATGTGATTGTCGCATTGTGAGTCCGATTACCGTTCGATCAACATCATATCCTTTATCTGAGTCTAGTGCATGATCAGATATCTTATGGCCTTCCCGTTCCTCAATTCAGATGCCCAAAACTTCAAATGTACAGATTGTTACGTCCTTTAAAACTCTAGTCTTTTCTTTTGTACAAATCCCTATGTCATTGTCGCATCGTTAGTCTGATTACCGTTCAATCAGCTTCATATCCTTTATCTGAGTCAGTTGCATGATCAGATATCTTATGGCCTTCCTGTTCCTCCATTCGGGTGCCCGAAACTTCAAATGTACTGATAGTTACGTCCTTTAAAACTCGATTCTTTTATTGTGTGCGAACCTCTATGTGATTGTCGCATCGTGAGTTCGACAACCGTTCGATCAGCTTCATATCCTTTATCTGAGTCTGTTGCATGATCAGATATCTTATGGCCTTCCGTTCCTCCATTCAGGTGCCCAAAACTTCAAATGCACCTATAGTTACGTCCTTGAAAACTCGAGTCGTTTCTTGTGTACGAATCTCTATGTGATTGTCGCATCGTGAGTCCGATTACCGTTCGATCAACATGATATCCTTTATCTGAGTCTGGTGCATGATCAGATATCTTATGGCCTTCCCGTTCCTGCATTCGGGTGCCCGAAACTTCAAATATAGCGATAGTTACGTCCTTTAGAACTCGAGTATTTTCTTGTGTGCGAATCTCTATGTGCTTGTCGCATCGTGAGTCCGACAACCGATCGATCAGTTTCATATCCTTTATCTAAGTCTGTTGCATGATCAGATATCTTATGGCCTTCCCGTTCCGCCATTCGGGTGCCCGAAACGTCAAATGTACCGATAGTTACATCCTTTAAAACTCGAGTCTTTTCTTGTGTGCGAATCTCTATGTGATTGTCGCATCGTGAGTTCGACAACCGTTCGGTCAGCTTCATATCCTTTATCTGAGTCTGTTGCATGATCAGATATCTTATGGCCTTCCCATTCCTCCATTCGGGTGCCCGAAACTTCAAATGTACCAATAGTTACGTCCTTTAAAAGTCGAGTCATTTCTTGTGTACGAATCTCTATGTGATTGTCGCATCGTGAGTCCGATTACCGTTCGATCAACCTCATATCCTTTATCTGAGTCTGTTGCATGATCAGATATCTTATGGCCTTCCCGTTCCTCCATTCGGGTGCCCGAAACTTCAAATGTACCGATAGTTACGTCTTTTAAAACTCGAGTTTTTTCTTGTGTGCGAATCTCTATGTGATTGTCGCATCGTGAGTCCGACAACCGATCGACCAGCTTCATATCCTTTATCTGAGTCTGTTGCATGATCAGATATTTTATGGCCTTCCCGTTCCGCCATTCGGGTGCCTGAAACTTCAAATGAACCGATAGTACGTCTTTTAAAACTCGAGTTTTTTCTTGTGTGCGAATCTCTATGTGATTGTCGCATCGTGAGTCCGACAACCGATCGACCAGCTTCATATCCTTTATCTGAGTCTGTTGCATGATCAGATATTTTATGGCCTTCCCGTTCCGCCATTCGGGTGCCTGAAACTTCAAATGAACCGATAGTACGTCCTTTAAAACTCAAGTCTTTTCTTGTGTACGAATCTCTATGTGATTGTCGCATCGTGAGTCTGATTACCGTTCGATCAACATCATATCCATTATCTGAGTCTAGTGCATGATCAGATATCTTATGGCCTTCCCGTTCCTCAATTCGGATGCCCAAAACTTCAAATGTACAGATTCTTACGTCCTTTAAAACTCTAGTCTTTTCTTGTGTACAAATCTCTATGTCATTGTCGCATCGTTAGTCTGATTACCGTTCGATCAGCTTCATATCCTTTATCTGAGTTAGTTGCATGATCAGATATCTTATGGCCTTCCCGTTCCTCCATTCGGGTGCCCGAAACTTCAAATGTACTGATAGTTACGTCCTTTAAAACTCGATTCTTTTCTTGTGTGCGAATCTCTATGTGATTGTCGCATCGTGAGTCCGATTACCGTTCGATCAACATGATATTCTTTATCTGAGTCTGGAGCATGATCAGATATCCTATGGCCTTCCCGTTCCTTCATTGGGTGCCCGAAACTTCAAATGTACCGATAGTTACGTCCTTTAAAACTCGAGTCTTTTCTTGTTTACGAATCTGTATGTGATTGTTGCATCGTGTGTCCGATTATTGTTCGTGTTGATGCACTTTCTGTGGACGTCACTGTCGAATAGACTAGGGTTGAGTCTAGGTATAGTGTTACATGAGATTGTGGTGATCCATAAGGGCATTTTATGGATCTGACGCTGTTGTAAAATATAGGACAAAACAGATCCAGGTTCGACCTATATACAAATGGGGCGAATGTGGAAGTGATCCACATTCGACCAGTAACAAGGGGCGAAGGTGGAACCTGAGTTTTGGACTATAAATAGCAATCTCATGTGTTTGTATTCATTTGGTGATTTGAGCTTATACTTTGAATGCTCTCAAGGGGGAGGTCATGCCCGACCTCCCCCGGCCACGAGATTGATGTTTATCCTACTGATGACAGTGTCTGTAATCGTTTCTGTATTAATACGAATCTGTGATGACGTTGTTATCGTATATTTCTGTCTCGTCTCGAACATCCCGTCTGAAACCGAGTTGTTTATGCGTAATCGATCCGCGAGTTCGGTCCGTAACCGGATTCTCAATTGGTATCAGAGCCGTGGTACCGATTTGAACGATCTAACAGTCGTTTGAATCAATCACAGCTCGTTTTTACTGTTTTCAGACGTAAAATTCAGATTTTGATTGAAAGGTTGAAACCCTAGAAACCCTAGATTCTTAATTGAACCCGAAATCATGTGATTTCTCCATGTTTTTGTGAATTCGAGGGTTAGGTTTTCATTTCCGCACCTTTCTGAACAAGTTTCATCATCAAATTCAAAGGATTAGAGTGATTGTGGACTGATTTGAAGAAAATATTGATCAAGAACACGTTCAGTCTGCACATTCGCCCCTTTTAGAAAGTCGGGTGGGCGAATGTGGAATGTTTCTGGGCGAAGGTGACATTTTTTGGACGAACGTGGAGAGATTTTGGGCGAACCTGGAATTGTGTTATGCTGATTTTCACATTCGGGTGACATTTTCCACCTTCGGTTCATCGGGCGGGCGAAGGTGGATAGAAAGTGGACGAATGTGAGTGTTAATGGGCGAAAGTGAAAAGTTTTATTCAGATTCTACATTCGGGTCTCTATTTTGGGCGAAAGTGGAGTTCCCGGGGGCGAATGTAGAATTTAGGGCCATGGTATTTTTGAAGATTTTCGGAAGAATGGTGATGAGGTTTACCCGATTTTGTTGAAGATTTGATGATGATGAAACAGTTTTAATGTGGGGTAGTCATGAGAATCAACAAGTATGATAATCAGATTCAAATGACTATTATTGGGCCAGAAAACAGAACAGATTTTATTCCGCATGAAGAGAACAGTCAACCCAGTTCTTGTATGTTTGAAGGAACTTGTTCTAAAGAGTTGTTATGAAGAAGGAAATCAAGTTTGAGATTTCAATGTTCTGAAAGTAATGAGGTATCCTAGTAGGAGTCATGTGGCACGTAGGTTCAACGAAAGTTTCAAGATCACAGTCATGAAGATTTCAAGAGCTATTGGTAGATATTGGTGGCTCTGTCCGAAAACTTCAGTTTCTGAAGTATTTCAAGTCCTTCAATTAGTACTGGTAGTTCCTGATGAAAACTTATGATTGCTTGTTTCACTCGTCTACGGCTTGTATTCTGTCGAACAGATGAAGTTACTCAAGAGCATGATTGATTTATCATACGGGATCTCAGAGAAACTTGGTGAAGCATCAGTCAAGGGGGAGATTGTTGATGTAACGATGTGTCTGATACTTCAACAATTATTGACTGAAGATGCTAGGAAAAGAGATGGATGTGAAAAGAGAAGAATGTGTTAATGCAATCTCAGTCAGCACAGATGAAGAATTTCATAGAAATACTAATGTTCGAGTAGATTGTTTTGCACATAGTCACATTTGAGATGTTTAATTGGGTACTGACAGTTAGACTTCTCCAGTTGGTGTGAAGGGTGATGCAAAGGTTAAGTGCAGATATGAGATGTAAATTAGTAGTGGTATCTACGTGTTACGTTGAATATCTGATCGGTCAGTATGGAATCCTTCTAGTAGGGGTCTTATCAGGCTAGTTGGATTGCACGTGATGTACTTGGTCAAGATGACATTCCTGGGTACTGATGCTACGAGACTGCAGTGCATTACATTGTCGACTTCACATTGGCGTAACTAGGTGATCTGGCGCAAATGATATACGCGGTCTAGCTGACTTCCTGCGTATTGATGCTGAGGGTCCGTAGTGCATTACTTGGTCGGTTCACGAAGGATATTGTATTTCTAACTCAATGACTCAATGCAATGGTGCATGTATTGAGGGGGAGAACTGTGTTTCTGACTGTTGATGTGCAAGAGATTTGTGGATTCGCCAGCAACGTCCAAGGGGGAGATTGTTGATGCACTTTCTGTGGACGTCACTGTCGAATAGACTAGGGTTGAGTCTAGGTATAGTGTTACATGAGATTGTGGTGATCCATAAGGGCATTTTATGGATCTGACGCTGTTGTAAAATATAGGACAAAACAGATCCAGGTTCGACCTATATACAAATGGGGCGAATGTGGAAGTGATCCACATTCGACCAGTATAACTGGGCGAATGTGGAAATACTCCACATTCGACCAGTAACAAGGGGCGAAGGTGGAACCTGAGTTTTGGACTATAAATAGCAATCTCATGTGTTTGTATTCATTTGGTGATTTGAGCTTATACTTTGAATGCTCTCAAGGGGGAGGTCATGCCCGACCTCCCCCGGCCACGAGATTGATGTTTATCCTACTGATGACAGTGTCTGTAATCGTTTCTGTATTAATACGAATCTGTGATGACGTTGTTATCGTATATTTCTGTCTCGTCTCGAACATCCCGTCTGAAACCGAGTTGTTTATGCGTAATCGATCCGCGAGTTCGGTCCGTAACCGGATTCTCAATTGGTATCAGAGCCGTGGTACCGATTTGAACGATCTAACAGTCGTTTGAATCAATCACAGCTCGTTTTTACTGTTTTCAGACGTAAAATTCAGATTTTGATTGAAAGGTTGAAACCCTAGAAACCCTAGATTCTTAATTGAACCCGAAATCATGTGATTTCTCCATGTTTTTGTGAATTCGAGGGTTAGGTTTTCATTTCCGCACCTTTCTGAACAAGTTTCATCATCAAATTCAAAGGATTAGAGTGATTGTGGACTGATTTGAAGAAAATATTGATCAAGAACACGTTCAGTCTGCACATTCGCCCCTTTTAGAAAGTCGGGTGGGCGAATGTGGAATGTTTCTGGGCGAAGGTGACATTTTTTGGACGAACGTGGAGAGATTTTGGGCGAACCTGGAATTGTGTTATGCTGATTTTCACATTCGGGTGACATTTTCCACCTTCGGTTCATCGGGCGGGCGAAGGTGGATAGAAAGTGGACGAATGTGAGTGTTAATGGGCGAAAGTGAAAAGTTTTATTCAGATTCTACATTCGGGTCTCTATTTTGGGCGAAAGTGGAGTTCCCGGGGGCGAATGTAGAATTTAGGGCCATGGTATTTTTGAAGATTTTCGGAAGAATGGTGATGAGGTTTACCCGATTTTGTTGAAGATTTGATGATGATGAAACAGTTTTAATGTGGGGTAGTCATGAGAATCAACAAGTATGATAATCAGATTCAAATGACTATTATTGGGCCAGAAAACAGAACAGATTTTATTCCGCATGAAGAGAACAGTCAACCCAGTTCTTGTATGTTTGAAGGAACTTGTTCTAAAGAGTTGTTATGAAGAAGGAAATCAAGTTTGAGATTTCAATGTTCTGAAAGTAATGAGGTATCCTAGTAGGAGTCATGTGGCACGTAGGTTCAACGAAAGTTTCAAGATCACAGTCATGAAGATTTCAAGAGCTATTGGTAGATATTGGTGGCTCTGTCCGAAAACTTCAGTTTCTGAAGTATTTCAAGTCCTTCAATTAGTACTGGTAGTTCCTGATGAAAACTTATGATTGCTTGTTTCACTCATCTACGGCTTGTATTCTGTCGAACAGATGAAGTTACTCAAGAACATGATTGATTTATCATACGGGATCTCAGAGAAACTTGGTGAAGCATCAGTCAAGGGGGAGATTGTTGATGTAACGATGTGTCTGATACTTCAACAATTATTGACTGAAGATGCTAGGAAAAGAGATGGATGTGAAAAGAGAAGAATGTGTTAATGCAATCTCAGTCAGCACAGATGAAGAATTTCATAGAAATACTAATGTTCGAGTAGATTGTTTTGCACATAGTCACATTTGAGATGTTTAATTGGGTACTGACAGTTAGACTTCTCCAGTTGGTGTGAAGGGTGATGCAAAGGTTAAGTGCAGATATGAGATGTAAATTAGTTGTGGTATCTACGTGTTACGTTGAATATCTGATCGGTCAGTATGGAATCCTTCTAGTAGGGGTCTTATCAGGCTAGTTGGATTGCACGTGATGTACTTGGTCAAGATGACATTCCTGGGTACTGATGCTACGAGACTGCAGTGCATTACATTGTCGACTTCACATTGGCGTAACTAGGTGATCTGGCGCAAATGATATACGCGGTCTAGCTGACTTCCTGCGTATTGATGCTGAGGGTCCGTAGTGCATTACTTGGTCGGTTCACGAAGGATATTGTATTTCTAACTCAATGACTCAATGCAATGGTGCATGTATTGAGGGGGAGAACTGTGTTTCTGACTGTTGATGTGCAAGAGATTTGTGGATTCGCCAGCAACGTCCAAGGGGGAGATTGTTGATGCACTTTCTGTGGACGTCACTGTCGAATAGACTAGGGTTGAGTCTAGGTATAGTGTTACATGAGATTGTGGTGATCCATAAGGGCATTTTATGGATCTGACGCTGTTGTAAAATATAGGACAAAACAGATCCAGGTTCGACCTATATACAAATGGGGCGAATGTGGAAGTGATCCACATTCGACCAGTATAACTGGGCGAATGTGGAAATACTCCACATTCGACCAGTAACAAGGGGCGAAGGTGGAACCTGAGTTTTGGACTATAAATAGCAATCTCATGTGTTTGTATTCATTTGGTGATTTGAGCTTATACTTTGAATGCTCTCAAGGGGGAGGTCATGCCCGACCTCCCCCGGCCACGAGATTGATGTTTATCCTACTGATGACAGTGTCTGTAATCGTTTCTGTATTAATACGAATCTGTGATGACGTTGTTATCGTATATTTATGTCTCGTCTCGAACATCCCGTCTGAAACCGAGTTGTTTATGCGTAATCGATCCGCGAGTTCGGTCCGTAACCGGATTCTCAGTTCGGTCAGCTTCGTATCATTAATCTGAGTCTGCTTCATGATCAGATATCTTATGGCCTTCCGTTCCTCCATTCGGGTGCCCGAAACTTCAAATTTACCGATAGTTATGTCCTTTAAAACTCGAGTCTTTTCTTGTTTACGAATCTGTATCTGATTGTTGCATCATGTATCCGATTATTGTTCGGTCAGCTTCGTATGATTAATCTGAGTCTGCTTCATGATCAGATATCTTATGGCCTTCCGTTCCTCCATTCGGGTGCCCAAAACATCAAATGCACCTATAGTTACGTCCTTTAAAACTCGAGTCATTTCTTGTGTACGAATCTCTATGTGATTGTCGCATCGTGAGTCCGATTACCGTTCGATCAACATGATATCCTTTATCTGAGTCTGGTGCATGATCAGATATCTTATGGCCTTCCTGTTCCTCCATTCGGGTGCCCGAAACTTCAAATATACCAATAGTTACGTCCTTTAGAACTCGAGTCTTTTCGTGTTTACGAATCTGTATGTGATTATTGCATCCTGTGTTCGATTATTGTTCGGTCAGCTTCGTATCATTAATCTGAGTCTGCTTCATGATCAGATATCTTATGGCCTTCTGTTCCTCCATTCGGGCGCCCGAAAATTCAAATGTACCGATGGATACGTCCTTTAAAACTCGAGTCTTTTCTTGTTTACGAATCTGTATATGATTGTCGCATCGTGTGTCCGATTATTGTTCAGTCAGCTTCGTATCATTAATCTGAGTCTGCTTCATGATCAGATATCTTATGGCCTTCCGTTCCTCCATTCAGGTGCCCAAAACGTCAAATGCACCTATAGTTACGTCCTTTAAAACTCGAGTCGTTTCTTGTGTACGAATCTCTATATGATTGTCGCCTCGTGAGTCCGATTACCGTTCGATCAACATTATATCCCTTATCTGAGTCTGGTGCATGATCAGGTATCTTATGGCATTCCCCTTCCTCCATTCGGGTGCCCGAAACTTCAAATATAGCGATAGTTACGTCCTTTAGAACTCGAGTATTTTCTTGTGTGCGAATCTCTATGTGCTTGTCGCATCGTGAGTCTGACAACCGATCGATCAGTTTCATATCCTTTATCTAAGTCTGTTGCATGATCAGATATCTTATGGCCTTCCCGTTCCGCAATTCGGGTGCCCGAAACTTCAAATGTACCGATAGTTACATCCTTTAAAACTCGAGTCTTCTCTTGTGTGCGAATCTCTATGTGATTGTCGCATCGTGAGTTTGACAACCATTCGGTCAGCTTCATATCCTTTATCTGAGTCTGTTGCATGATCAGATATCTTATGGCCTTCCCATTCCTCCATTCGGGTGCCCGAAACTTCAAATTACCGATAGTTACGTCCTTTAAAACTCGAGTCTTTCCTTTTTTACGAATTTGTATGTGATTATCACATCGTGTGTCCGATTATTGTTCGGTCAGCGTTGTATCATTAATCTGAGTCGGTTTCATGATCAGATATCTTATGGCCTTCCGTTCCTCCTTTCGGGTGCCTAAAACTTCAAATGCACCTATAGTTACGTCCTTTAAAACTCGAGTCATTTCTTGTGTACGAATCTCTATGTGATTGTCGCATCGTGAGTCCGATTACCGTTCGATCAACCTCATATCCTTTATCTGAGTCTGTTGCATGATCAGATATCTTATGGCCTTCCCATTCCTCCATTCGGGTGCCCGAAACTTCAAATGTACCGATGGTTACGTCTTTTAAAACTCGAGTTTTTTCTTGTGTGCGAATCTCTATGTGATTGTCGTATCGTGAGTTTGCCAACCGTTCGATCAGCTTCATATCCTTTATCTAAGTTTGTTGCATGATCAGATATGTTATGGCCTTCCGTTCCTCCATTCGGGTGCCCGAAACTTCAAATGTATCGATAGTTACGTCCTTTAAAACTCGAGTCTTTTCTTGTTTACGAATCTGTATGTGATTGTCGCATCGTGTGTCCGATTATTGTTCGGTCAGCTTCGTATCATTAATCTGAGTCTGATTCATGATCAGATATCTTATGGCCTTACGTTCCTCCGTTCGGGTGCCCAAAACTTCAAATGCACCTATAGTTACGTCCTTTAAAACTCGAGTCGTTTCTTGTGTACGAATCTCAATGTGATTGTCGCATCGTAAATCCGATTACCGTTCGATCAACATCATATCCTTTATCTGAGTATGGTGCATGATCAGATATCTTATGGCCTTCCCGTTCCTCAATTCGGATGCCTAAAACTTCAAATGTACCGATTATTACGTCCTTTAAAACTCGAGTCTTTTCTTGTGTGCGAATCTCTATGTTATTGTCGCATCATGAGTCCGACAACCGATCGACCAGCTTCATATCCTTTATCTGAGTCTGTTTCATGATCAGATATTTTATGGCCTTCCCGTTCCGCCATTCGGGTGCCCGAAACATCTAATGAACCGATAGTACGTCCTTTAAAACTCAAGTCTTTTCTTGGGTACGAATCTCTATGTGATTGTCGCATTGTGAGTCCGATTACCGTTCGATCAACATCATATCCTTTATCTGAGTCTAGTGCATGATCAGCTATCTTATGGCCTTCCCGTTCCTCAATTCGGATGCCCAAAACTTCAAATGTACAGATTGTTACGTACTTTAAAACTCTAGTCTTTTCTTATGTACAAATCTCTATGTCATTGTCGCATCGTTAGTCTGATTACCGTTCGATCAGCTTCATATCCTTTATCTGAGTCAGTTGCATGATCAGATATCTTATGGCCTTCCCGTTCCTCCATTCGGGTGCCCGAAACTTCAAATGTACTGATAGTTACGTCCTTTAAAACTCGATTCTTTTCTTGTGTGCAAATCTCTATGTGATTGTCGCATCGTGAGTCCGATTACCGTTCGATCAACATGATATTCTTTATCTGAGTCTGGTGCATGATCAGATATCTTATGGCATTCCCATTCCTTCATTCGGGTGCCCGAGACTTCAAATGTACCGATAGTTACGTCCTTTAAAACTCGAGTCTTTTCTTGTTTACGAATCTGTATGTGATTGTTGCATCGTGTGTCCGATTATTGTTCGGTCAGCTTCGTATCATTAATCTGAGTCTGCTTCATGATCAGATATCTTATGGACTTCCGTTCCTCCATTCGGGTGTCCAAAACTTCAAATGCACCTTTAGTTGTGTCCTTTAAAACTCGAGTCGTTTCTTGTGTACGAATCTGTATGTGATTGTCGCATCGGGAGTCCGATTACCGTTCGATCAACCTCATATCCTTTATCTGAGTCTTTTACATGATCAGATATCTTATGGCCTTCCCGTTCCTCCATTCGGGTGCCCGAAACTTCAAATGTACCGATGGTTACGTCTTTTAAAACTCGAGTTTTTTCTTGTGTGCGAATCTCTATGTGATTGTCGTATCGTGAGTTTGCCAACCGTTCGATCAGCTTCATATCCTTTATCTAAGTTTGTTGCATGATCAGATATGTTATGGCCTTCCGTTCCTCCATTCGGGTGCCCGAAACTTCAAATGTATCGATAGTTACGTCCTTTAAAACTCGAGTCTTTTCTTGTTTACGAATCTGTATGTGATTGTCGCATCGTGTGTCCGATTATTGTTCGGTCAGCTTCGTATCATTAATCTGAGTCTGTTTCATGATCAGATATCTTATGGCCTTACGTTCCTCCGTTCGGGTGCCCAAAACTTCAAATGCACCTATAGTTACGTCCTTTAAAACTCGAGTCGTTTCTTGTGTACGAATCTCTATGTGATTGTCGCATCGTAAATCCGATTACCGTTCGATCAACATCATATCCTTTATCTGAGTATGGTGCATGATCAGATATCTTATGGCCTTCCCGTTACTCAATTCGGATGCCTAAAACTTCAAATGTACCGATTGTTACGTCCTTTAAAACTCGAGTCTTTTCTTGTGTGCGAATCTCTATGTTATTGTCGCATCGTGAGTCCGACAACCGATCGACCAGCTTCATATCCCTTATCTAAGTCTGTTTCATGATCAGATATTTTATGGCCTTCCCGTTCCGCCATTCGGGTGCCCGAAACATCAAATGAACTGATAGTACGTCCTTTAAAACTCAAGTCTTTTCTTGGGTACGAATCTCTATGTGATTGTCGCATTGTGAGTCCGATTACCGTTCGATCAACATCATATCCTTTATCTGAGTCTAGTGCATGATCAGCTATCTTATGGCCTTCCCGTTCCTCAATTCGGATGCCCAAAACTTCAAATGTACAGATTGTTACGTACTTTAAAACTCTAGTCTTTTCTTATGTACAAATCTCTATGTCATTGTCGCATCGTTAGTCTGATTACCGTTCGATCAGCTTCATATCCTTTATCTGAGTCAGTTGCATGATCAGATATCTTATGGCCTTCCCGTTCCTCCATTCGGGTGCCCGAAATTTCAAATGTACTGATAGTTACGTCCTTTAAAACTCGATTCTTTTCTTGTGTGCGAATCTCTATGTGATTGTCGCATCGTGAGTCCGATTACCGTTCGATCAACATGATATTCTTTATCTGAGTCTGGTGCATGATCAGATATCTTATGGCATTCCCATTCCTTCATTCGGGTGCCCGAGACTTCAAATGTACCGATAGTTACGTCCTTTAAAACTCGAGTCTTTTCTTGTTTACGAATCTGTATGTGATTGTTGCATCGTGTGTCCGATTATTGCTCGGTCAGCTTCGTATCATTAATCTGAGTCTGCTTCATGATCAGATATCTTATGGACTTCCGTTCCTCCATTCGGGTGCCCAAAACTTCAAATGCACCTTTAGTTATGTCCTTTAAAACTTGAGTCGTTTCTTGTGTACGAATCTGTATGTGATTGTCGCATCGGGAGTCCGATTACCGTTCGATCAACCTCATATCCTTTATCTGAGTCTGTTACATGATCAGATATCTTATGGCCTTCCCGTTCCTCCATTCGGGTGCCCGAAACTTCAAATGTACCGATGGTTACGTCTTTTAAAACTCGAGTTTTTTCTTGTGTGCGAATCTCTATGTGATTGTCGTATCGTGAGTTTGCCAACCGTTCGATCAGCTTCATATCCTTTATCTAAGTTTGTTGCATGATCAGATATGTTATGGCCTTCCGTTCCTCCATTCGGGTGCCCGAAACTTCAAATGTATCGATAGTTACGTCCCTTAAAACTCGAGTCTTTTCTTGTTTACGAATCTGTATGTGATTGTCGCATCGTGTCTTCGATTATTGTTCGGTCAGCTTCGTATCATTAATCTGAGTCTGTTTCATGATCAGATATCTTATGGCCTTACGTTCCTCCGTTCAGGTGCCCAAAACTTCAAATGCACCTATAGTTACGTCCTTTAAAACTCGAGTCGTTTCTTGTGTACGAATCTCTATGTGATTGTCGCATCGTAAATCCGATTACCGTTCGATCAACCTCATATCCTTTATCTGAGTATGGTGCATGATCAGATATCTTATGGCCTTCCCGTTCCTCAATTCGGATGCCTAAAACTTCAAATGTACCGATTGTTACGTCCTTTAAAACTCGAGTCTTTTCTTGTGTGCGAATCTCTATGTTATTGTCGCATCGTGAGTCCGACAACCGATCGACCAGCTTCATATCCCTTATCTAAGTCTGTTTCATGATCAGATATTTTATGGCCTTCCCGTTCCGCCATTCGGGTGCCCGAAACATCAAATGAACTGATAGTACGTCCTTTAAAACTCAAGTCTTTTCTTGGGTACGAATCTCTATGTGATTGTCGCATTGTGAGTCCAATTACCGTTCGATCAACATCATATCCTTTATCTGAGTCTAGTGCATGATCAGCTATCTTATGGCCTTCCCGTTCCTCAATTCGGATGCCCAAAACTTCAAATGTACAGATTGTTACGTACTTTAAAACTCTAGTCTTTTCTTATGTACAAATCTCTATGTCATTGTCGCATCGTTAGTCTGATTACCGTTCGATCAGCTTCATATCCTTTATCTGAGTCAGTTGCATGATCAGATATCTTATGGCCTTCCCGTTCCTCCATTCGGGTGCCCGAAATTTCAAATGTACTGATAGTTACGTCCTTTAAAACTCGATTCTTTTCTTGTGTGCGAATCTCTATGTGATTGTCGCATCGTGAATCCGATTACCGTTCGATCAACATGATATTCTTTATCTGAGTCTGGTGCATGATCAGATATCTTATGGCATTCCCATTCCTCCATTCGGGTGCCCGAAACATCAAATGTACCGATAGTTATGTCCTTTAAAACTCGAGTCGTTTCTTGTGTACGAATCTGTATGTGATTGTCGCATCGTGAGTCCGATTACCGTTCGATCAACCTCATATCCTTTATCTGAGTCTGTTGCATGATCAGATATCTTATGGCCTTCCCGTTCCTCCATTCGGGTGCCCGAAACTTCAAATGTACCGATGGTTACGTCTTTTAAAACTCGAGTTTTTTCTTGTGTGCGAATCTCTATGTGATTGTCGTATCATGAGTTTGCCAACCGTTCGATCAGCTTCATATCCTTTATCTAAGTTTGTTGCATGATCAGATATGTTATGGCCTTCCGTTCCTCCATTCGGGTGCCCGAAACTTCAAATGTATCGATAGTTACGTCCTTTAAAACTCGAATCTTTTCTTGTTTACGAATCTGTATGTGATTGTCGCATCGTGTGTTCGATTATTGTTCGGTCAGCTTCGTATCATTAATCTGAGTCTGTTTCATGATCAGATATCTTATGGCCTTACGTTCCTCCGTTCGGGTGCCCAAAACTTCAAATGCACCTATAGTTACGTCCTTTAAAACTCGAGTCGTTTCTTGTGTACGAATCCCTATGTGATTGTCGCATCGTAAATCCGATTACCGTTCGATCAGCTTCATATCCTTTATCTGAGTCTGTTGCATGATCAGATATCTTATGGCCTTCCCGTTCCTCCATTCGGGTGCCCGAAACTTCAAATGTACCGATGGTTACGTCTTTTAAAACTCGAGTTTTTTCTTGTGTGCGAATCTCTATGTGATTGTCGTATCGTGAGTTTGCCAACCGTTCGATCAGCTTCATATCCTTTATCTTAGTTTGTTGCATGATCAGATATGTTATGGCCTTCCGTTCCTCCATTCGGGTGCCCGAAACTTCAAATGTATCGATAGTTACGTCCTTTGAAACTCGAATCTTTTCTTGTTTACGAATCTGTATGTGATTGTCGCATCGTGTGTTCGATTATTGTTCGGTGAGCTTCGTATCATTAATCTGAGTCTGTTTCATGATCAGATATCTTATGGCCTTACGTTCCTCCGTTCGGGTGCCCAAAACTTCAAATGCACCTATAGTTACGTCCTTTAAAACTCGAGTCGTTTCTTGTGTACGAATCTCTATGTGATTGTCGCATCGTGAGTCCGATTACCGTTCGATCAGCTTCATATCCTTTATCTGAGTCTGTTGCATGATAAGATATCTTATGGGCTTCCCGTTCCTCCATTCGGGTGCCCGAAACTTCAAATGTACCGATAGTTGCGTCTTTTAAAACTCGAGTCTTTTCTTGTGTACGAATCTCTATGTGAATGTCGCATCGTGTGTCTGATTATCGTTCGTTTAGCTTCGCATCCTTTATCCGAGTCTGTGCATGATCTGATATCTTATGGCCTTCCGTTACTGCATTTGGGTGCCCGAAACTTGAAATTCACCTATAGTTACGTCCCTTAAAACTCGAGTCTTTTCTTGTGTACGAATCTCTATGTCATTGTCGCATCGTGAGTCCGATTATCGTTCGATCAGCTTCGTATCATTTATCTGAGTCTGGTGCATGATCAGATATCTTATGGCCTTCCGTTTCTTCATTCGGGTGCCCGAAACTTCAAATGCACCTATAGTTACGTCCTTTAAAATCGAGCCGTTTCTTGTGTACGAATCTCTATGTCATTGTCGCATTGTAAGTCCGATTACCGTTCAATTAGCTTCATATCCTTTATCTGAGTCTGGTGCATGATCAGATATCTTATGGCCTTCCTGTTCCTCCATTTGGGTGCCCGAAACTTCAAATGTACCAATAGTTACGTCCTTTAGAACTCGAGTATTTTCTTGTGTGCGAATCTCTATGTGCTTGTCGCATCGTGAGCCCGACAACCGATCGATCAGTTTCATATCCTTTATCTAAGTCTGTTGCATGATCAGATATCTTATGGCCTTCCCGTTCCGCCATTCGGGTGCCCGAAACTTCAAATGTACCGATAGTTACATCCTTTAAAACTCGAGTCTTTTCTTTTGTGCGAATCTCTATGTGATTGTCGCATCGTGAGTCTGATTACCGTTCGATCAGCCTCATATCCTTTATCTGAGTCTGTTGCATGATCAGATATCTTATAGCCTTCCCATTCCTCCATTCGGGTGCCTGAAACTTCAAATGAACCGATAGTTACGTCTTTTAAAACTCGAGTTTTTTCTTGTGTGCGAATCTCTATGTGATTGTCGCATCATGTGTTCGACAATCGTTCGATCAGCTTCACATCCTTTATCTGAGTCTGTCACATGATCAGATATCTTATGGGCTTCCCGTTCCTCCATTCGGGTGCCCGAAACATCAAATGTACCGATAGTTACGTCCTTTAAAACTCGAGTCTTTTCTTGTGTACGAATCTCTATGTGAACGTCGCATCGTGTGTCTGATTATCGTTCGTTTAGCTTCGTATCCTTTATCCGAGTCTGTTGCAGGATCGGATATCTTATGGCCTTCCGTTCCTGCATTTGGGTGCCCGAAACTTGAAATTCACCTATAGTTACGTCCCTTAAAACTCGAGTCTTATCTTGTGTACGAATCTCTTTGTCATTGTCGCATTGTAAGTCCGATTACCGTTCAATTAGCTTCATATCCTTTATCTGAGTCTGGTGCATGATCAGATATCTTATGGCCTTCCGTTTCTTCATTCGGGTGCCCGAAACTTCAAATGCACCTATAGTTACGTCCTTTAAAATCGAGTCGTTTCTTGTGTACGAATCTCTATGTCATTGTCGCATTGTAAGTCCGATTACCGTTCAATTAGCTTCATATCCTTTATCTGAGTCTGGTGCATGATCAGATATCTTATGGCCTTCCTGTTCCTCCATTCGGGTGCCCGAAACTTCAAATGTACCAATAGTTACGTCCTTTAGAACTCGAGTATTTTCTTGTGTGCGAATCTCTATGTGCTTGTCGCATCGTGAGCCCGAAAACCGATCGATCAGTTTCATATCCTTTATCTAAGTCTGTTGCATGATCAGATATCTTATGGCCTTCCCGTTCCGCCATTCGGGTGCCCGAAACTTCAAATGTACCGATAGTTACATCCTTTAAAACTCGAGTCTTTTCTTTTGTGCGAATCTCTATGTGATTGTCGCATCGTGAGTCCGATTACCGTTCGATCTGCCTCATATCCTTTATCTGAGTCTGTTGCATGATCAGATATCTTATAGCCTTCCCATTCCTCCATTCGGGTGCCTGAAACTTCAAATGAACCGATAGTTACGTCTTTTAAAACTCGAGTTTTTTCTTGTGTGCGAATCTCTATGTGATTGTCGCATCATGTGTTCGACAATCGTTCGATCAGCTTCACATCCTTTATCTGAGTCTGTCACATGATCAGATATCTTATGGGCTTCCCGTTCCTCCATTCGGGTGCCCGAAACATCAAATGTACCGATAGTTACGTCCTTTAAAACTCGAGTCTTTTCTTGTGTACGAATCTCTATGTGAACGTCGCATCGTGTGTCTGATTATCGTTCGTTTAGCTTCGTATCCTTTATCCGAGTCTGTTGCAGGATCGGATATCTTATGGCCTTCCGTTCCTGCATTTGGGTGCCCGAAACTTGAAATTCACCTATAGTTACGTCCCTTAAAACTCGAGTCTTATCTTGTGTACGAATCTCTTTGTCATTGTCGCATTGTAAGTCCGATTACCGTTCAATTAGCTTCATATCCTTTATCTGAGTCTGGTGCATGATCAGATATCTTATGGCCTTCCGTTTCTTCATTCGGGTGCCCGAAACATCAAATGCACCTATAGTTACGTCCTTTAAAATCGAGTCGTTTCTTGTGTACGAATCTCTATGTCATTGTCGCATTGTAAGTCCGATTACCGTTCAATTAGCTTCATATCCTTTATCTGAGTCTGGTGCATGATCAGATATCTTATGGCCTTCCTGTTCCTCCATTCGGGTGCCCGAAACTTCAAATGTACCAATAGTTACGTCCTTTAGAACTCGAGTATTTTCTTGTGTGCGAATCTCTATGTGCTTGTCGCATCGTGAGCCCGAAAACCGATCGATCAGTTTCATATCCTTTATCTAAGTCTGTTGCATGATCAGATATCTTATGGCCTTCCCGTTCCGCCATTCGGGTGCCCGAAACTTCAAATGTACCGATAGTTACATCCTTTAAAACTCGAGTCTTTTCTTTTGTGCGAATCTCTATGTGATTGTCGCATCGTGAGTCCGATTACCGTTCGATCAGCCTCATATCCTTTATCTGAGTCTGTTGCATGATCAGATATCTTATAGCCTTCCCATTCCTCCATTCGGGTGCCTGAAACTTCAAATGAACCGATAGTTACGTCTTTTAAAACTCGAGTTTTTTCTTGTGTGCGAATCTCTATGTGATTGTCGCATCATGTGTTCGACAATCGTTCGATCAGCTTCACATCCTTTATCTGAGTCTGTCACATGATCAGATATCTTATGGGCTTCCCGTTCCTCCATTCGGGTGCCCGAAACATCAAATGTACCGATAGTTACGTCCTTTAAAACTCGAGTCTTTTCTTGTGTACGAATCTCTATGTGAACGTCGCATCATGTGTCTGATTATCGTTCGTTTAGCTTCGTATCCTTTATCCGAGTCTGTTGCAGGATCTGATATCTTATGGCCTTCCGTTCTTGCATTTGGGTGCCCGAAACTTGAAATTCACCTATAGTTACGTCCCTTAAAACTCGAGTCTTATCTTGTGTACGAATCTCTTTGTCATTGTCGCATTGTAAGTCCGATTACCGTTCAATTAGCTTCATATCCTTTATCTAAGTCTGGTTCATGATCAGATATCTTATGGCCTTCCGTTTCTTCATTCGGGTGCCCGAAACTTCAAATGCACCTATAGTTACGTCCTTTAAAATCGAGTCGTTTCTTGTGTACGAATCTCTATGTCATTGTCGCATTGTAAGTCCGATTACCGTTCAATTAGCTTCATATCCTTTATCTGAGTCTGGTGCATGATCAGATATCTTATGGCCTTCCTGCTCCTCCATTCGGGTGCCCGAAACTTCAAATGTACCAATAGTTACGTCCTTTAGAACTCGAGTATTTTCTTGTGTGCGAATCTCTATGTGCTTGTCGCATCGTGAGCCCGACAACCGATCGATCAGTTTCATATCCTTTATCTAAGTCTGTTGCATGATCAGATATCTTATGGCCTTCCCGTTCCGCCATTCGGGTGCCCGAAACTTCAAATGTACCGATAGTTACATCCTTTAAAACTCGAGTCTTTTCTTTTGTGCGAATCTCTATGTGATTGTCGCATCGTGAGTCTGATTACCATTCGATCAGCCTCATATCCTTTATCTGAGTCTGTTGTATGATCAGATATCTTATAGCCTTCCCATTCCTCCATTCGGGTGCCTGAAACTTCAAATGAACCGATAGTTACGTCTTTTAAAACTCGAGTTTTTTCTTGTGTGCGAATCTCTATGTGATTGTCGCATCATGTGTTCGACAATCGTTTGATCAGCTTCACATCCTTTATCTGAGTCTGTCACATGATCAGATATCTTATGGGCTTCCCGTTCCTCCATTCGGGTGCCCGAAACATCAAATGTACCGATAGTTACGTCCTTTAAAACTCGAGTCTTTTCTTGTGTACGAATCTCTATGTGAACGTCGCATCGTGTGTCTGATTATCGTTCGTTTAGCTTCGTATCCTTTATCCGAGTCTGTTGCAGGATCTGATATCTTATGGCCTTCCGTTCTTGCATTTGGGTGCCCGAAACTTGAAATTCACCTATAGTTACGTCCCTTAAAACTCGAGTCTTATCTTGTGTACGAATCTCTTTGTCATTGTCGCATTGTAAGTCCGATTACCGTTCAATTAGCTTCATATCCTTTATCTGAGTCTGGTGCATGATCAGATATCTTATGGCCTTCCGTTTCTTCATTCGGGTGCCCGAAACTTCAAATGCACCTATAGTTACGTCCTTTAAAATCGAGTCGTTTCTTGTGTACGAATCTCTATGTCATTGTCGCATTGTAAGTCCGATTACCGTTCAATTAGCTTCATATCCTTTATCTGAGTCTGGTGCATGATCAGATATCTTATGGCCTTCCTGTTCCTCCATTCGGGTGCCCGAAACTTCAAATGTACCAATAGTTACGTCCTTTAGAACTCGAGTATTTTCTTGTGTGCGAATCTCTATGTGCTTGTCGCATCGTGAGCCCGACAACCGATCGATCAGTTTCATATCCTTTATCTAAGTCTGTTGCATGATCAGATATCTTATGGCCTTCCCGTTCCGCCATTCGGGTGCCCGAAACTTCAAATGTACCGATAGTTACATCCTTTAAAACTCGAGTCTTTTCTTTTGTGCGAATCTCTATGTGATTGTCGCATCGTGAGTCCGATTACCATTCGATCAGCCTCATATCCTTTATCTGAGTCTGTTGCATGATCAGATATCTTATAGCCTTCCCATTCCTCCATTCGGGTGCCTGAAACTTCAAATGAACCGATAGTTACGTCTTTTAAAACTCGAGTTTTCTCTTGTGTGCGAATCTCTATGTGATTGTCGCATCATGTGTTCGACAATCGTTCGATCAGCTTCACATCCTTTATCTGAGTCTGTCACATGATCAGATATCTTATGGGCTTCCCGTTCCTCCATTCGGGTGCCCGAAACATCAAATGTACCGATAGTTACGTCCTTTAAAACTCGAGTCTTTTCTTGTGTACGAATCTCTATGTGAACGTCGCATCGTGTGTCTGATTATCGTTCGTTTAGCTTCGTATCCTTTATCCGAGTCTGTTGCAGGATCTGATATCTTATGGCCTTCCGTTCCTGCATTTGGGTGCCCGAAACTTGAAATTCACCTATAGTTACGTCCCTTAAAACTCGAGTCTTATCTTGTGTACGAATCTCTATGTCATTGTCGCATTGTAAGTCCGATTACCGTTCAATTAACTTCATATCCTTTATCTGAGTCTGGTGCATGATCAGATATCTTATGGCCTTCCGTTTCTTCATTCGGGTGCCCGAAACTTCAAATGCACCTATAGTTACGTCCTTTAAAATCGAGTCGTTTCTTGTGTACGAATCTCTATGTCATTGTCGCATTGTAAGTCCGATTACCGTTCAATTAGCTTCATATCCTTTCTCTGAGTCTGGTGCATGATCAGATATCTTATGGCCTTCCTGTTCCTCCATTCGGGTGCCCGAAACTTCAAATGTACCAATAGTTACGTCCTTTAGAACTCAAGTATTTTCTTGTGTGCGAATCTCTATGTGCTTGTCGCATCGTGAGCCCGACAACCGATCGATCAGTTTCATATCCTTTATCTAAGTCTGTTGCATGATCAGATATCTTATGGCCTTCCCGTTCCGCCATTCGGGTGCCCGAAACTTCAAATGTACCGATAGTTACATCCTTTAAAACTCGAGTCTTTTCTTTTGTGCGAATCTCTATGTGATTGTCGCATCGTGAGTCCGATTACCATTCGATCAGCCTCATATCCTTTATCTGAGTCTGTTGCATGATCAGATATCTTATAGCCTTCCCATTCCTCCATTCGGGTGCCTGAAACTTCAAATGAACCGATAGTTATGTCTTTTAAAACTCGAGTTTTTTCTTGTGTGCGAATCTCTATGTGATTGTCGCATCATGTGTTCGACAATCGTTCGATCAGCTTCACATCCTTTATCTGAGTCTGTCACATGATCAGATATCTTATGGGCTTCCCGTTCCTCCATTCGGGTGCCCGAAACATCAAATGTACCGATAGTTACGTCCTTTAAAACTCGACTCTTTTCTTGTGTACGAATCTCTATGTGAACGTCGCATCGTGTGTCTGATTATCGTTCGTTTAGCTTCGTATCCTTTATCCGAGTCTGTTGCAGGATCTGATATCTTATGGCCTTCCGTTCTTGCATTTGGGTGCCCGAAACTTGAAATTCACCTATAGTTACGTCCCTTAAAACTCGAGTCTTATCTTGTGTACGAATCTCTTTGTCATTGTCGCATTGTAAGTCCGATTACCGTTCAATTAGCTTCATATCCTTTATCTGAGTCTGGTGCATGATCAGATATCTTATGGCCTTCCGTTTCTTCATTCGGGTGCCCGAAACTTCAAATGCACCTATAGTTACGTCCTTTAAAATCGAGTCGTTTCTTGTGTACGAATCTCTATGTCATTGTCGCATTGTAAGTCCGATTACCGTTCAATTAGATTCATATCCTTTATCTGAGTCTGGTGCATGATCAGATATCTTATGGCCTTCCTGTTCCTCCATTCGGGTGCCCGAAACTTCAAATGTACCAATAGTTACGTCCTTTAGAACTCGAGTATTTTCTTGTGTGCGAATCTCTATGTGCTTGTCGCATCGTGAGCCCGACAACCGATCGATCAGTTTCATATCCTTTATCTAAGTCTGTTGCATGATCAGATATCTTATGGCCTTCCCGTTCCGCCATTCGGGTGCCCGAAACTTCAAATGTACCGATAGTTACATCCTTTAAAACTCGAGTCTTTTCTTTTGTGCGAATCTCTATGTGATTGTCGCATCGTGAGTCCGATTACCATTCGATCAGCCTCATATCCTTTATCTGAGTCTGTTGCATGATCAGATATCTTATAGCCTTCCCATTCCTCCATTCGGGTGCCTGAAACTTCAAATGAACCGATAGTTACGTCTTTTAAAACTCGAGTTTTTTCTTGTGTGCGAATCTCTATGTGATTGTCGCATCATGTGTTCGACAATCGTTCGATCAGCTTCACATCCTTTATCCGAGTCTGTCACATGATCAGATATCTTATGGGCTTCCCGTTCCTCCATTCGGGTGCCCGAAACATCAAATGTACCGATAGTTACGTCCTTTAAAACTCGAGTCTTTTCTTGTGTACGAATCTCTATGTGAACGTCGCATCGTGTGTCTGATTATCGTTCGTTTAGCTTCGTATCCTTTATCCGAGTCTGTTGCAGGATCTGATATCTTATGGCCTTCCGTTCCTGCATTTGGGTGCCCGAAACTTGAAATTCACCTATAGTTACGTCCCATAAAACTCGAGTCTTATCTTGTGTACGAATCTCTATGTCATTGTCGCATTGTAAGTCCGATTACCGTTCAATTAGCTTCATATCCTTTATCTGAGTCTGGTGCATGATCAGATATCTTATGGCCTTCCGTTTCTTCATTCGGGTGCCCGAAACTTCAAATGCACCTATAGTTACGTCCTTTAAAATCGAGTCGTTTCTTGTGTACGAATCTCTATGTCATTGTCGCATTGTAAGTCCGATTACCGTTCAATTAGCTTCATATCCTTTATCTGAGTCTGGTGCATGATCAGATATCTTATGGCCTTCCTGTTCCTCCATTCGGGTGCCCGAAACTTCAAATGTACCAATAGTTACGTCCTTTAGAACTCGAGTATTTTCTTGTGTGCGAATCTCTATGTGCTTGTCGCATCGTGAGCCCGACAACCGATCGATCAGTTTCATATCCTTTATCTAAGTCTGTTGCATAATCAGATATCTTATGTCCTTCCCGTTCCTCCATTCGGGTGCCCGAAACTTCAAATGCACCTATAATTACGTCCTTTAAAACTCGAGTCTTTTCTTGTGTACGAATCTCTATGTGATTGTCGCATTGTGTGTCCGATTATTGTTCGGTCATCTTCGTATCATTTATCTGAGTCTGTTTCATGATCAGATATCTTATGGCCTTTTGTTCCTCCATTCGGGTGCCCGAAACTTCAAATGCACCTATAGTTACGTCCTTTAAAACTCGAGTCGTTTCTTGTGTACGAATCTCTATGTGATTGTCGCATCGTGAGTCCGATTACCGTTCGATCAGCTTCATATCCTTTATCTGAGTCTGTTGCATGATAAGATATCTTATGGGCTTCCCGTTCCTCCATTCGGGTGCCCGAAACTTCAAATGTACCGATAGTTACGTCCTTTAAAACTCGAGTCTTTTCTTGTGTACGAATCTCTATGTGAATGTCGCATCGTGTGTCTGATTATCGTTCGTTTAGCTTCGCATCCTTTATCCGAGTCTGGTGCATGATCAGATATCTTATGGCCTTCCTGTTCCTCCATTCGGGTGCCCGAAACTTCAAATGTACCAATAGTTACGTCCTTTAGAACTCGAGTATTTTCTTGTGTGCGAATCTCTATGTGCTTGTCGCATCGTGAGCCCGACATCCGATCGATCAGTTTCATATCCTTTATCTAAGTCTGTTGCATAATTAGATATCTTATGTCCTTCCCGTTCCTCCATTCGGGTGCCCGAAACTTCAAATGCACCTATAGTTACGTCCTTTAAAACTCGAGCCTTTTCTTGTGTACGAATCTCAATGTCATTGTTGCATCGTGAGTCCGATTATCGTTCGATCAGCTTCGTATCATTTATCTGAGTCTGTTTCATGATCAGATATCTTATGGCCTTCCGTTTCTTCATTCGGGTGCCCGAAACTCCAAATGCACCTATAGTTACGTCCTTTAAAATCGAGCCGTTTCTTGTGTACGAATCTCTATGTCATTGTCGCATTGTAAGTCCGATTACCGTTCAATTAGCTTCATATCCTTTATCTGAGTCTGGTGCATGATCAGATATCTTATGGCCTTCCTGTTCCTCCATTCGGGTGCCCGAAACTTCAAATGTACCAATAGTTACGTCCTTTAGAACTCGAGTATTTTCTTGTGTGCGAATCTCTATGTGCTTGTCGCATCGTGAGCCCGACAACCGATCGATCAGTTTCATATCCTTTATCTAAGTCTGTTGCATGATCAGATATCTTATGGCCTTCCCGTTCCGCCATTCGGGTGCCCGAAACTTCAAATGTACCGATAGTTACATCCTTTAAAACTCGAGTCTTTTCTTTTGTGCGAATCTCTATGTGATTGTCGCATCGTGAGTCCGATTACCGTTCGATCAGCCTCATATCCTTTATCTGAGTCTGTTGGATGATCATATATCTTATAGCCTTCCCATTCCTCCATTCGGATGCCCGAAACTTCAAATGAACCGATAGTTACGTCTTTTAAAACTCGAGTTTTTTCTTGTGTGCGAATCTCTATGTGATTGTCGCATCATGTGTTCGACAATCGTTCGATCAGCTTCACATCCTTTATCTGAGTCTGTCACATGATCAGATATCTTATGGGCTTCCCGTTCCTCCATTCGGGTGCCCGAAACATCAAATGTACCGATAGTTACGTACTTTAAAACTCGAGTCTTTTCTTGTGTACGAATCTCTATGTGAACGTCGCATCGTGTGTCTGATTATCGTTCGTTTAGCTTCGTATCCTTTATCCGAGTCTGTTGCATGATCTGATATCTTATGGCCTTCCGTTCCTGCATTTGGGTGCCCGAAACTTGAAATTCACCTATAGTTACGTCCCTTAAAACTCGAGTCTTATCTTGTGTACGAATCTCTATGTCATTGTCGCATTGTAAGTCCGATTACCGTTCAATTAGCTTCATATCCTTTATCTGAGTCTGGTGCATGATCAGATATCTTATGGCCTTCCGTTTCTTCATTCGGGTGCCCGAAACTTCAAATGCACCTACAGTTACGTCCTTTAAAATCGAGTCGTTTCTTGTGTACGAATCTCTATGTCATTGTCGCATTGTAAGTCCGATTACCGTTCAATTAGCTTCATATCCTTTATCTGAGTCTGGTGCATGATCAGATATCTTATGGCCTTCCCGTTCCTCCATTCGGGTGCCCGAAACTTCAAATGTACCGATAGTTACGTCCTTTAGAACTCGAGTATTTTCTTGTGTGCGAATCTCTATGTGCTTGTCGCATCGTGAGTCCGACAACCGATCAATCAGTTTCATATCCTTTATCTAAGTCTGTTTCCTGATCAGATATCTTATGGCCTTCCCGTTCCGCCTTTCGGGTGCCCGAAACTTCAAATGTACCGATAGTTACATCCTTTAAAACTCGAGTCTTTTCTTGTGTGCGAATCTCTATGTGATTGTCGCATCGTGAGTCCGATTACCGTTTGATCAACCTCATATGCTTTATCTGAGTCTGTTGCATGATCACATATCTTATGGCCTTCCCATTCTTCCATTCGGGTGCCCGAAACTTCAAATGAACCGATAGTTACGTCTTTTAAAACTCGAGTTTTTTCTTCTGTGCGAATCTCTAAGTGAATGTCGCATCGTGAGTTCGACAACCGTTCGATCAGCTTCACATCCTTTATCTGAGTCTGTTGCATGATCAGATATCTTATGGGCTTCCCGTTCCTCCGTTCGGGTGCCCGAAACTTCAAATGTACCGATAGTTACGTCCTTTAAAACTCGAGTCTTTTCTTGTGTACGAATCTTTATGTGAATGTCGCATCGTGTGTCTGATTATCGTTCGTTTAGCTTCGTATCCTTTATCCGAGTCTGTTACATGATCTGATATCTTATGGCCTTCCGTTCCTGCATTTGGGTGCCCGAAACATGAGATTCACCTATAGTTACGTCTCTTAAAACTCGAGTCTTTTCTTGTGTACGAATCTCTATGTCATTGTCGCATTGTAAGTCCGATCACCGTTCAATTAGCTTCATATCCTTTATCTGAGTCTGGTGCATGATCTGATATCTTATGGCCTTCCGTTTCTTCATTCGGGTGCCCGAAACTTCAAATGCACCTATATTTACGTCCTTTAAAATCGAGTCGTTTCTTGTGTACGAATCTCTATGTCATTGTCGCATCGTAAGTCCGATTACCGTTCAATTAGCTTCATATCCTTTATCTGAGTCTGGTGCATGATCAGATATCTTGTGGCCTTCCCGTTCCTCCATTCGGGTGCCCGAAACTTCAAATGTACCGAGAGTTACGTCCTTTAGTACTCGAGTATTTTCTTGTGTGTGAATCTCTATGTGCTTGTCGCATCGTGAGTCCGACAACCGATCGATCAGTTTCATATCCTTTATCTAATTCTGTTGCATGATCAGATATCTTATGGCCTTCCCGTTCCGCCATTCGGGTGCCCGAAACTTCAGATGTACCGATAGTTACATCCTTTAAAACTCGAGTTTTTTCTTGTGTGCGAATCTCTATGTGATTGTCGCATCGTGAGTTCGACAACCGTTCGATTAGCTTCATTTCCTTTATCTGAGTCTGTTGCATGATCAGATATATTATGGGCTTCTCGTTCCTCCATTCGGGTGCCCGAAACTTCAAATGTACCGATAGTTACGTCCTTTAAAACACGAGTCTTTTCTTGTGTAGGAATCTCTATGTGAATGTCGCATCGTGTGTTTGATTATCGTTCGTTTAGCTTCGTATCCTTTATTCGAGTCTGTTGCATGATCTGATATCTTATGGCCTTCCGTTCCTGCATTTGGGTGCCCGAAACTTGAAATTCACCTATAGTTACGTCCCTTAAAACTCAAGTCTTTTCTTGTGTACGAATCTCTATGTCATTGTCGCATCGTGAGTCCGATTATCCTTCGGTCAGCTTCGTATCATTTATCTGAGTCTGTTTCATGATCAGATATCTTATGGCCTTCCCGTTCCTCCATTCGGGTGCCCGAAACTTCAAATGTACCGATAGTTACATCCTTTAAAACTCGAGTCTTTTCTTGTGTGCGAATCTCTATGTGATTGTCGCATCGTGAGTTCGACAACCGTTCGATCAGCTTCATATCCTTTATCTGAGTCTGTTTCATGATCAGATATCTTATGGCCTTCCGTTTCTTCATTCGGGTGCCCGAAACTTCAAATGCACCTATAGTCATTGTCGCATTGTAAGTCCGATGACCGTTCAATTAGCTTCATATCCTTTATCTGAGTCTGGTGCATGATCAGATATCTTATGGCCTTCCCGTTCCTCCATTCGGGTGCTCGAAACTTCAAATGTACCAATAGTTACGTCCTTTAGAACTCGAGTATTTTCTTGTGTGCGAATCTCTATGTGCTTGTCGCATTGTGAGTCCGACAACCGATCGATCAGTTTCATATCCTTTATCTAAGTCTGTTGCATGGTTAGATATCTTATGGCCTTCCCGTTCCGCCATTCGGATGCCCGAAACTTCAAATGTACCGATAGTTACATCCTTTAAAACTTGAGTCTTTTCTTTTGTGCGAATCTCTATGTGATTGTCGCATCGTGAGTCAGATTACCGTTCGATCAACCTCATATCCTTTATCTGAGTCTGGTGCATGATCAGATATCTTATGGCCTTCCCATTCCTCCATTCGGGTGCCCGAAACTTCAAATGAACCGATAGTTACGTCTTTTAAAACTTGAGTTTTTTCTTGTGTGCGGATCTCTATGTGATTGTCGCATCGTGAGTTCGACAACCGTTCGATCAGCTTCATATCCTTTATCTGAATCTGTTGCATGATCAGATATCTTATGGGCTTCCCGTTCCTCCATTCGGGTGCCCGGAACTTCAAATGTACCGATAGTTACGTCCTTTAAAACTCGAGTCTTTTCTTGTGTACGAATCTCTATGTGAATGTCGCATCGTGTGTCTGATTATCATTCGTTTAGCTTCGTATCCTTTATCCGAGTCTGTTGCATGATCTGATATCTTATGGCCTTCCGTTCCAGCATTTGGGTGCCCGAAACTTGAAATTCACGTATAGTTACGTCCCTTAAAACTCGAGTCTTTTCTTGTGTAAGAATCTCTATGTCATTGTCCCATCGTGAGTCCGATTATCGTTCGGTCAGCTTCGTATCATTTATCTGAGTCTGTTTCATGATCAGATATCTTATGGCCTTCCGTTTCTTCATTCGGGTGCCCGAAACTTCAAATGCACCTATAGTCATTGTCGCATTGTAAGTCCGATGACCGTTCAATTAGCTTCATATCCTTTATCTGAGTCTGGTGCATGATCAGATATCTTATGGCCTTCCCGTTCCTCCATTCGGGTGCTCGAAACTTCAAATGTACCAATAGTTACGTCCTTTAGAACTCGAGTATTTTCTTGTGTGCGAATCTCTATGTGCTTGTCGCATTGTGAGTCCGACAACCGATCGATCAGTTTCATATCCTTTATCTAAGTCTGTTGCATGGTCAGATATCTTATGGCCTTCCCGTTCCGCCATTCGGATGCCCGAAACTTCAAATGTACCGATAGTTACATCCTTTAAAACTTGAGTCTTTTCTTTTGTGCGAATCTCTATGTGATTGTCGCATCGTGAGTCCGATCACCGTTCGATCAACCTCATATCCTTTATCTGAGTCTGGTGCATGATCAGATATCTTATGGCCTTCCCATTCCTCCATTCGGGTGCCCGAAACTTCAAATGAACCGATAGTTACGTCTTTTAAAACTTGAGTTTTTTCTTGTGTGCGGATCTCTATGTGATTGTCGCATCGTGAGTTCGACAACCGTTCGATCAGCTTCATATCCTTTATCTGAATCTGTTGCATGATCAGATATCTTATGGGCTTCCCGTTCCTCCATTCGGGTGCCCGGAACTTCAAATGTACCGATAGTTACGTCCTTTAAAACTCGAGTCTTTTCTTGTGTACGAATCTCTATGTGAATGTCGCATCGTGTGTCTGATTATCATTCGTTTAGCTTCGTATCCTTTATCCGAGTCTGTTGCATGATCTGATATCTTATGGCCTTCCGTTCCAGCATTTGGGTGCCCGAAACTTGAAATTCACGTATAGTTACGTCCCTTAAAACTCGAGTCTTTTCTTGTGTAAGAATCTCTATGTCATTGTCCCATCGTGAGTCCGATTATCGTTCGGTCAGCTTCGTATCATTTATCTGAGTCTGTTTCATGATCAGATATCTTATGGCCTTCCGTTTCTTCATTCGGGTGCCCGAAACTTCAAATGCACCTATAGTCATTGTCGCATTGTAAGTCCGATGACCGTTCAATTAGCTTCATATCCTTTATCTGAGTCTGGTGCATGATCAGATATCTTATGGCCTTCCCGTTCCTCCATTCGGGTGCTCGAAACTTCAAATGTACCAATAGTTACGTCCTTTAGAACTCGAGTATTTTCTTGTGTGCGAATCTCTATGTGCTTGTCGCATTGTGAGTCCGACAACCGATCGATCAGTTTCATATCCTTTATCTAAGTCTGTTGCATGGTCAGATATCTTATGGCCTTCCCGTTCCGCCATTCGGATGCCCGAAACTTCAAATGTACCGATAGTTACATCCTTTAAAACTTGAGTCTTTTCTTTTGTGCGAATCTCTATGTGATTGTCGCATCGTGAGTCCGATCACCGTTCGATCAACCTCATATCCTTTATCTGAGTCTGGTGCATGATCAGATATCTTATGGCCTTCCCATTCATCCATTCGGGTGCCCGAAACTTCAAATGAACCGATAGTTACGTCTTTTAAAACTTGAGTTTTTTCTTGTGTGCGAATCTCTATGTGATTGTCGCATCGTGAGTTCGACAACCGTTCGATCAGCTTCATATCCTTTATCTGAGTCTGCTGCATGATCAGATATATTATGGGCTTCCCGTTCCTCCATTCGGGTGCCCGAAACTTCAAATGTACCGATAGTTACGTCCTTTAAAACTCGAGTCTTTTCTTGTGTACGAATCTCTATGTGAATGTCGCATCGTGTGTCTGATTATCATTCGTTTAGCTTCGTATCCTTTATCCGAGTCTGTTGCATGATCTGATATCTTATGGCCTTCCGTTCCTGCATTTGGGTGCCCGAAACGTGAAATTCACGTATAGTTACGTCCCTTAAAACTCGAGTCTTTTCTTGTGTAAGAATCTCTATGTCATTGTCCCATCGTGAGTCCGATTATCGTTCGGTCAGCTTCGTATCATTTATCTAAGTCTGTTTCATGATCAGATATCTTATGGCCTTCCGTTTCTTCATTCGGGTGCCCGAAACTTCAAATGCACCTATAGTCATTGTCGCATTGTAAGTCCGATGACCGTTCAATTAGCTTCATATCCTTTATCTGAGTCTGGTGCATGATCAGATATCTTATGGCCTTCCCGTTCCTCCATTCGGGTGCTCGAAACTTCAAATGTACCAATAGTTACGTCCTTTAGAACTCGAGTATTTTCTTGTGTGCGAATCTCTATGTGCTTGTCGCATTGTGAGTCCGACAACCGATCGATCAGTTTCATATCCTTTATCTAAGTCTGTTGCATGGTCAGATATCTTATGGCCTTCCCGTTCCGCCATTCGGATGCCCGAAACTTCAAATGTACCGATAGTTACATCCTTTAAAACTTGAGTCTTTTCTTTTGTGCGAATCTCTATGTGATTGTCGCATCGTGAGTCCGATTACCGTTCGATCAACCTCATATCCTTTATCTGAGTCTGGTGCATGATCAGATTTCTTATGGCCTTCCCATTCCTCCATTCGGGTGCCCGAAACTTCAAATGAACCGATAGTTACGTCTTTTAAAACTTGAGTTTTTTCTTGTGTGCGAATCTCTATGTGATTGTCGCATCGTGAGTTCGACAACCGTTCGATCAGCTTCATATCCTTTATCTGAATCTGTTGCATGATCAGATATCTTATGGGCTTCCCGTTCCTCCATTCGGGTGCCCGGAACTTCAAATGTACCGATAGTTACGTCCTTTAAAACTCGAGACTTTTCTTGTGTACGAATCTCTATGTGAATGTCGCATCGTTCCTCTGATTATCGTTCCTTTAGCTTCGTATCCTTTATCCGAGTCTGTTGCATGATCTGATATCTTATGGCCTTCCGTTCGTGCATTTGGGTGCCCGAAACTTGAAATTCACTTATAGTTACGTCCCTGAAAACTCGAGTCTTTTCTTGTGTACGAATCTCTATGTCATTGTCGCATTGTAAGTCAGATTACCGTTCAATTAGCTTCATATCCTTTATCTGAGTCTTGTGCATGATCAGATATCTTGTGGCCTTCCGTTTCTTCATTCGGGTGCCCGAAACTTCAAATGCACCTATAGTTACGTCCTTTAAAATCAAGTCGTTACTTGTGTACGAATCTCTATGTCATTGTCGCATTGTAAGTCCGATTACCGTTCAATTAGCATCATATCCTTTATCTGAGTCTGGTGCATGATCAGATATCTTATGGCCTTCCCGTTCCTCCATTCGGGTGCCCGAAACTTCAAATGTACCGAAAGTTACGTCCTTTAGAACTTGAGTATTTTCTTGTGTGCGAATCTCTATGTGCTTGACGCATCTTGAGTCCGACAACCGATCGATCAGTTTCATATCCTTTATCTAAGTCTGTTGCATGATCAGATATCTTATGGCCTTCCCGTTCTGCCATTCGGGTGCCCGAAACTTCAGATGTACCGATAGTTACATCCTTTAAAACTCGAGTTTTTTCTTGTGTGCGAATCTCTATGTGATTGTCGCATCGTGAGTTCGACAACCGTTCGATTAGCTTCATTTCCTTTATCTGAGTCTGTTGCATGATCAGATATATTATGGGCTTCCCGTTCCTCCATTCGGGTGCCCGAAACTTCAAATGTACCGATAGTTACGTCCTTTAAAACACGAGTCTTTTCTTGTGTAGGAATCTCTATGTGAATGTCGCATCGTGTGTTTGATTATCGTTCGTTTAGCTTCGTATCCTTTATCCGAGTCTGTTGCATGATCTGATATCTTATGGCCTTCCGTTCCTGCATTTGGGTGCCCGAAACTTGAAATTCACCTATAGTTACGTCCCTTAAAACTCGAGTCTTTTCTTGTGTACGAATCTCTATGTCATTGTCGCATCGTGAGTCCGATTATCCTTCGGTCAGCTTCGTATCATTTATCTGAGTCTGTTTCATGATCAGATATCTTATGGCCTTCCCGTTCCTCCATTCGGGTGCCCGAAACTTCAAATGTACCGATGTAGATGCCGTTTTGCGACTAATGATTAGATGTTAACATGTGTTAGGGGCGAATGAGAGTAGAATGGGCGAAGGAAGGAAAAAGAAATGGGCGAAGGTGATTTGTAAATGGACGAAGGAAGTTGTATAAGGGACGAATCTGGAACAGACTGAACAGAAGAACACATTCGACCAGTGAAACTGGGCGAATGTGGAATTGGCTTACATTCGACCAATGATATGGGGCGAATGTGCAGCTACTATAAATAGATTTTGGGTTTTTGTAATGTATAACAAGTCATTCAGTGTGTGTGTTTTAGAGGTGTGTTCCAGAGTGTGTTGAGAGTGTTTAGAAGTGTGCTAGATTAACTGTAATCAATCTGTAAGCGTTTATTTGGAAAAGTTAATCTATGAAAAGCTTTTAAAATGACTTTGATTGTGTTTTGATTGAGTTTTTATCAGTTTGTTCTAAGCTAGGGTTTCCGCACCTGGTTTAGTAACTTGTATGATCATATAATCCTGTTTTCGTGTCAAATTCATCCTCTACAAAGTGGTATCAGAGCATAGAGGATCATACAACAACAAATTGATAAACTCAGAGCTGATTTGGACATTATTTTCATCAATTCACATCTGTTTTCATATAAAAATGGTTTTTGAGTGTTTTTGAAAGAATTAGAGGTGATTTTGTGGTTAAAATTCAAAATTCCAAGTATTAAAGTTGTTCCAAATCATCTCCGAAGCAAAACCTAATCAAGATCATTCAAATCCACAAACTTTTGAAAATCATTGATCAAAATAACCGTTTTTCAAAGTGTAACCGTTTTTCAAAAGTAAGAAATGGGCGAACCTGGACTGAGTGGGCGAATGTGTGAGTTTTAGGTCGAAGGTGAGTGAGTTTCTGGGCGAATCTAGAGTTTTTAGGGCGAACGTAGAACTTTTCATTTGAATTTTTCACATTCGGGTAACATCTTTCACTCTCGGGACATCGGGGGTACGAAGGTAAAACAGAAACGGACGAACGTAGAAAAGTGTTTGTGAGTTTTTACATTCTGGTGTGATTTTACCTTCGGGTGAGAGATTTTTGGACGAACCTGAAACAAAAGGGACGAACCTGAAGCTATTTTTGGCGAACCTAGGATAGTGTTTGGAAAATTTTTCTAAGTGTTGAATTTCTCAAAGTTCGTGATAATGTGGCGTTATCAGACTACTCCTACACCAGCTACTACACAACCACAACAGCAGGTGATGGACCCATGGACAGTGGCAGCACAGAAGACGAGCACACAGTCTTCGCAGCCGGTTAATTACATGACTCAAAGTGCACCTCCAGCACCACAATCTGATTACTGGGGAGTAGCAGCAGCGGTGGTAAACACTCAAACTACAAATGCTATTTCCACACTGATTAATGATTTGTCTTCAGGTAGCGGGACTCGGCCACCGAAGCTCATGGAGATTCAAGAGTACAATCAGTGGCAGAAAAAGTTCAAAATACATTTGGAAGGCATGGGAGTGGAAGGTGCTGAAGCATGGAACATGATAGCTAAAGGTTACACACCACCAGTTCTGGAGAACACAGGTGAACCAGTGCCATTGGAGAGCATGGCTGAGGATGAGAAAAAGAAGTTTGCTGTGGAAAAGAAGGCGTTTTCCCAATTGACACAGGCAATCACAAATGATCTGTTGCATCAATTTGGGACGTGCACAACTTCTAAGGCATTGTGGGATATGCTTAAAAGGAAGCATGATGGAAATGAGAAGACTCGAAGTTTGAGGACGGAAGAACTAATAAAGGAGTTTGAGAATTTTTCTTATGTTGGAAATGAAACTTTGAAAGAACTAACTCCTAGATTTAATCATTTGATATCTGAATTGTCTAGTTATGGTATACAGATTCCTATGGCAAAACAGGTGGACAAGTTTGCAGATGCATTACCACCTAACTGGGATCAGCATGTGGATGTTCTGAAGGAGAAGGATGCTTATCAATATTGGTCTCTTCAGGAGTTCATTGAGAAGCTGGAAAACAAAGAATTGGAAGAGAAGAGGAAGGCTAGGAGAGCGCAGATTCCTCAGAATCCAAACTTATACTTTGGAGGATCTTCTGTTCCAGCAAGTGCAAGTTCAGGAGGGCTAGTTGCACCACATGTTGCATGTGTATCTAATGTTGTGGAATCACCTATCATTAACTACCAACAACAAACTTCATCTTTATCACAATCACAACCACAAGTTCCATATCAATATTCTTACATTCCACCATTCTCCCCAAAACAACAAGCAGCTTTCTATACTGCTGGTCAAGCTCAACAACAACCAATGAACCAGCCTAATCAACAAACGGTGGTTTTGGAGACTTCCAATCTTGGAAATGTGACAGTTGAAGTTGCTCAGCAACACATTGCATTAGTCTCTGCAATGGTTTCTTCCTACAATGGGTTAGTTGCTAGTCAAATTGGGAATAACAACTTGACCAATGAAGACTACGCACAGATTGACAAGGAGGAGATGGAACTCATTGATATTCAATGGGCATTTGCGAGTATAATGCGAAGAGCAACTGAGTTTATCGAGAAGACAGGTAGAACGGATTTGGGAACTTCTCCTAACACAACCTACGGGTTCAATAAGGAGAAAGTGACTTGTTTTAACTGTGGGGGAAAAGGTCACTTTAAAAGAGAATGCACCCAGCCACCAAAACAAGGCAATAGAAATCCATTTAATGCCAGTTATCAGAACCGTCAACAACAAAACCAAAACCAAGTTTCTTACCAAAACAACAACCATCAAAACAACTTTAACAACAACCAAAATAGACAACCAAACACACCAAACCAGACACAAACCCAAACACCAAACAATACTAACCGAACAGTCATACCGATCACTACACCAAATGAACAACAGAATACCAATCAAGCATTGGTTACTCAACAAGATGAGAGGTTTGACTGGTCGAGCATTCAGATAGGTGTTGAGGAAATCACCACTGGAGGAAATGTGGCTTGTATTGCATATCAGGTTGATGTTGAAGATTCTGTGAAGATGGAGGAGAAGGTAGGAACTGAAGTTGATAGTGATGAGTCTGAGGCTGAGATGGATGGGGAATTCGAACCTGTTAAGGTTAATGCTGAGGTTAATGTTGAAGTTCAAACTGAAGAAACAAATTCTGGAGTTGTGATTGATACTGTTTCTGACATTCCTGAGGAGTGTGAATCGGTTTATTCTGATTCAGAAAGTGAATCGGATACAGAAGCAAGTGTTAATTCTCTTGATGAAGATATTGATCAGTTGCTTGCAGAAGCAGATTTTCTGATGACAAGGAAGTCGTGCATTGTAGATGATGCTTTCACAAAGATTGATTATTCCAGATTCTTTGCAGGAAAGGAAGCTCATTTCGCATTGATGGCCATGACTGATCCGCCAAAAACTGTAAGTTCTGCATGTAGTACTGATAATACAAGTGAAAAATATTGTGGTACATGTGATAGATTGACTGAGGAGGTTAAACAACTCCGTGTTCAACGTGATAGTGCTATCATGAACAGTCAATCTACTCGCAAAGAGTTAAATGCTTTTAACAAAGTATTAGATGGCTACAAAAAGGACATTTCCGACTTGAAAAACACTTTGTCTTTAAAACAATTGGCAATAAATAACTATATCAATGAAATTGAAAACACCAAGTTGGAAATGGCAGCCATCAAATGCTTTGCTGAGAAAGTAAACAAAAAGTTGGAAAGTTACAAGAATATTGCTTATGTGGTAGACCACATCATTGATGATAAAACCACCAATTATCGGGCTGTACCATCTCCGGTTCTCTTTGAAAATCATAATTGTCACCAAGTGACACCGGAGAGTTCGGTAAAATCTGATTCAGCATCGGAAAATGAATCGAATACTTCAAGTATTGGTGATCCAAATTCCGATGTTAGACCGATTTTGGGAATCAATGATGAGGGTGTTACTGCTGAAAGTGTTGATTCAGACTCAGAGAGTGATGATACTGATTGTAACCAAAATGTTAATGCATGTGAAATTCCTAAAGAAAATCACATCATTACAAATGAATCAGTTTCATCATCTCAAATTGTTCCTATGAGAAGTGTTCATCATGTGAATAAGTCTGAGAAGAATGTTGTGAAGAAAGATCTTAATATGGTTAAGAAAGATCTTGAAAAGAATGATAAAAACGAACAATGTGACAAACCTGTCAAAGTGTTCTATCGGATGGAAGGATCCGATAAGATCATCTCTGATGAGGACTTTCCAATAAAAAATGCCAACTATGCTAAAATTGAAAAGATTTGGCAAGAAAGTACTATATGGTTCCCAAAACATGAGAGAACAAATGAGATTCCACCAGCTTTGTTAAAGAAGTTGTATTTGGATGTTCCTCAAGAACCAAAGGTCCATGTCACAGAGTTTGTTAAACCCAAAACAGAGCTAATGGTTTTAATGAGCCGACTTACTCAAAAGGGCCACTCCCTGAGAGTTTAAGGAAGCAACAGTATAATGATCAATATCCTGTTAGATCATTTGCTCAACCAAATGCTCCGAATGTTTTTGAAGAGTATCGTGCATGCTTTAAGTGTGGGGAACGTGGGCATTTACTTGCTCAGTGCCCATATGTAAGGCATAAAAGGCACGAGGTGGAAGTAAGGAATTCCATGAGGAAACCGATTGATCATTATGTGCCACCTCATAGGAGAGTTGTTCCTCCACAACCACAACCATTTTATAATCAAAACAATTTTCAAATGAGGAACACTCGTCCAATGCACTATGATAGAAGGAATCGGATTGCAATGGAAAACTCGTGGAGGAAGCCTGTGGTGAACTCAACAGTTGATAGACAAAAGGTTCCACCAAAACCGATTGTTAAATCAAATGTTGGACCTAAGTCTGTTAAATCAGATAAGGTTACCAAGAAAGTTACTTTTGCTAACAATGTTCAGAAACCAACTGAGAATCCAAAGTCTCAGATTCGTATCCTGAAAAGGTCTGAACAATCTTGGTCATCCAATAGTACTCCAGGAGCCTCAACTTCAAAAGTTAATGAGAGAAAGGAAACTGTTTTGAACAATCAGAAAAAGATTGATCAAAAAGTTGTTGAAAATGTTTGTAAGAATGTTACGTTGAAACCTGATGTTGAAAGACCCAAGACTCAGGCTTGGGTCCCCCGAAAGAACTAAATGATTTACTTTTTGTGTGCAGGGAGCTTCAGCTGGCCCTATTAGCAGTCTTTGGATTGTTGATAGTGGAGCTTCAGGCCACATGACAGGGGATCTTGCGTTGTTGTTCGACGTGAAGAACATCAATGGCGGGTACGTAGCGTTTGCAGGAAACAAAGGTGGATATATCACAATGGAAGGAAGTGTGAGCAATGGGATAGTGAGTTTCGAGCGGATTTCGTATGTGAAGCAGATAGATTACAATCTGTTGAGTGTCAGTCAAATTTGTGACAAGAAATTTACTGTACATTTTGATGACAAATCCTGCTATATTCTGAAGCCGGGCTTTACAATTCCTAAAGAGTGGATAATGTTGAAGGCACCTCGCGTCAACAATCTTTACATTCTTGATATGTCCAAGGCGATGACATCACAGGGGCAAATAACATGCTTTTTGTCTAAGGCGACTGAGAAAGAATCGATAATGTGGCACCGAAGAATGGGGCATATTCATCTGAAGAAAATGAATCAACTTGTGAGGAATGGACTTGTCGATGGAGTAAATGTGAAACATTTCCATCTGAATGACAAGTGTGTGAGTTGTAAAAAGGGGAAGCAACACAAACAGTCCCACAAAGTGAAAAAGGTTAACTCTGTTGAGATGCCACTAGAGCGATTGCACATGGATCTTTTTGGACCGGTCAAGCGCCATAGTCATCTTGGAGAGCTTTATTGTTTAGTCGTCACTGACGATTACTCAAGATTTTCATGGGTGATGTGTTTGCAGAATAAAAGCGACACTTTTATGAATCTAAAAGTTCTGTTCACTCGATTGGAGAATCTCTACAATGTGAAGATAAAGAGAATTCGGAGTGACAATGGGACGGAGTTCAAAAATGCCAAGATGGATGAACTTTGTGAAAACAAAGGGATACATCATGAATATTCGGCTCCGTACACCCCTCAACAGAACGGTGTTGCTGAACGAAAGAATAGGACTCTAATTGAAGCGGCTAGAACAATGCTTGCTGATTCAAATCTTCCAGTAATGTTCTGGAATGAGGCGATTTATGCAGCAAATTACACATTGAATCGGGTTCTAACAGTGAAGAATTTTGGTAAAACATCTTATGAGCTGTTACACCGAAGGAAGCCGAACCTAGAGTATCTAGAACCTTTTGGGGCGCCTTGCACTATGTTGAATCCAAGCGAAAAGTTTAGTCCCAAAGCCGAAGAGGGTTACTTTGTTGGATATGCAACCCCGCTCAAACGGGTTTACAACAAGCGAACTCGTCGTGTGGAAGACTGGGCTAACGTGGAAGTTCAACGATATACTCAAAATATTCAAGGCACGGGTCCTGATTGGATGTTTGATTACAAAGATTTCTTTGAATCATTCAATCTAGATAGCTTGGTTGAAGAAGCTGTCATTAGACTACTTTACGAGTGTGAAAATGCAACAACTTCACCGTTGGTGCGTCCGATCACCGTGAACCCCTTACCAGCTTCTAATGATATCAATGCTCCTATACAAGAAGAAGAAATATTTCAAGAGGCTTCAACTTCATTAGACACTTCAGAATCTGAAGATGAACAATTTGAAGAAGCTATTCTTGATCAAGCTGAAGAACAGGAGGCACCGCCAGTGAATCCAACTCCAACTTCTGATGTGGCTTCATCATCAAATACGGGTCATGATCTGGATGCTGTAGAGAACTTGACTGTTCAGACGGGAGTGCAAGTACCTGATTATCCGGAATCTCGGATTCATCGTATTCACCCGCTGGAGCAAGTAATCGGTGATCCTGGAAGTAGTGTTATGACCAGAGGGCAGCTTAAAAGCGTTAATTCGCCAGAGAGTTTTGGTGCTTTAGCTTTATATGCAAAAATTCAACAATCTGGTAGTCAAAATGATTGGTCGTTTGCGTGTTATGTGTCGCAGGTAGAGCCAAGGACATACAAGGACGCTTTGAAGGATGATGCCTGGGTGGAAGCTGTGCAGGAGGAGTTATTACAATTCCAGAAATTGGGAGTTTGGACGCTCACGGATTTGCCGCCGGATAGGAAGAAGATCGGCACCAAATGGGTGTTTAAGTGTAAGAAGGATGATCGTGGGGTAATTGTTCGTAACAAAGCCAGATTGGTCGTGCAGGGATTCCATCAAATCGAAGGGATTAATTATAACGAGATCTATGCACCGGTAGCACGGATCGAAGCTATTCGGATGTTCCTCGCGTTTGCTTCTTATAAGAAATTCAAAGTTTACCAGATGGACGTGAAAAGTGCATTTCTGTACGGTAAAGTCAGGGAAGAGGTGTATGTAGGGCAGCCACCAGGCTTTGAGGACCCAATCCACCGGGATAAGGTCTACGTGTTGAACAAAGCTCTTTATGGCTTGCACCAGGCTCCGAGGCAGTGGTACGAGGAGCTGAGTACATACCTCATCACCAAAGGATTTAAGCGTGGCCTCGTCGATTGCACCCTCTTTACGAAAAAGACGGGAGATGACTTGCTTCTAGTACAGATATATGTTGATGATATAATATTTGGTTCAACTAACGAGCTTTTATGCAGGGAGTTCGAAACTGTCATGCAGGAAAAGTTCGAAATGAGCGCAATGGGGGAGATGCAGTTTTTCCTAGGCTTGCAGGTGGACCAAAGACCCGACGGGATCTTCATTCACCAGACGAAATATGTCTCCGACATCTTGAGCCGGTTCCAGATGGAGGACTCAAAGCCAATGGATACCCCGATTCAACCCAATCACGGGATTGGAGTGGACGCTAAGGGGGAGCTGACGGATCCTTTTACATACAGAGCAATCATCGGATCTGTGATGTATTTGACGGCGTCTCGACCAGATATTATGTACGCAACGTGTCTCTGTGCTCGTTATCAATCGAAGCCGAAACAAAGTCATCTGACGGCGGTCAAGCGTATCCTTAGATATCTGAAGGGTTGTCCCTCAAAAGGACTTTGGTACCCTAATGATGATAATTTTGATTTCATATCTTTTAGTGATGCAGATTGGGGCGGCTGTGACAAAGATAGCAAATCTACTACAGCTGGTTGCCAGTTTTTCGGGAGCAGGTTAATCACCTGGCAATGCAAGAAACAGACTTCCGTAGCACAATCTACCTGTGAAGCCGAGTACATTGCAGCCTCGAGTTGCTGTTCACAAGTACTCTGGATTCAACAACAAATGGTGGATTACGGTTTGCAGTTTCTAAAAACTCCTATTTACTGTGACAACGAAGCCGCAATTGCATTAACTAAAAATTCGGAAAATCATTCTAAAGCGAAACACATCCGGATCAAATATCATTTTATCCGAGATTGTTACGCTAAGGAATTGATCGATATGATCAAAATACACACTGACTACCAACGTGCAGATTTGTTTACTAAAGCTTTTGACCGTTCACGCTTTGAATATCTTTTAAAAGTAAACAATATAAAGGAAAAACAGGACTAATCGGCACCTCGGTTTATCGCTTTTTAGTTTTTAGTTTTTATATTTTGCTAATTGGGAATTTCTCTTTGCTAATTGGGAATTTCTCTTTACTATCATAATCCTCAAAGAAGTTGATGCTTTCGAGGGGATTGTTTAATCCTCAAAGAAGTTGATGCTTTCGAGTGGATTGTTTCTTTCAAATTTTTTGTTTTTATGTTTCAGAAAAAATCAAAAAATACCAAAAATATGTTCTTTATTTTAGGGGGAGCCATTTTTCAGAAAAGCCAAAAACAATATAAAATTCAAAAAGACCTAAAAATTAGAAAATCAAAAATGATTTCCTGGTAAAACAGAGGAAATGATAGTACATCAGTGGGAATCTGACACAGGCTAAAGAATTGTATAGTTTATGAGGCGTGTGTTGATTACGTGTGATATGCTGATAGGCTTCGTAGACTAAATATTGCGTGCATTAGTGATACAAACATAACGAACTACGCGTTCGTGGCTGAACACCTCATGGGCATATGGTCTTAGTACCGTAATTTCGTTTGATAGGATTGCCAAAATCTGAGGTTTCGGGTCGTTATGTTATGGTTATCCGGGATATTCTGATAAACTTTTGTCGTATTAATTTACGGACCTAGTTTTATCAGAATATTTGCTAAAAGAGCTTAATTGCCAAAACCGGAAGTTACCGAATTGAGGAACTTTATGTTTTAATTGATCATAGATCATTATTACATCATATTGATTATCTGATGCAAATCAGTGATTAATATCAGCCTCAACCTAGTGTATACGCACATGTTACTCTGCTGCATTCATTTGCTGACCTGTACACCTCTGTGCTATATACTTTGTAACTTTTACGGATAACTCTGGCATAATCACGCGTTACGACGAAGCTTTGTGCAATTACTTGATACGGGAGTATGTCGTGTGTGTGGGCACCACATCGTGTTAGTCTAATACATCTAACTCGTATCATTTTAAAGCATTGCGTAATTGTCTGCATGTGAGCTTACGTGGACCACAATATCAGCAATTGCCGTATCACATATTGTTTCTAATGATAATATTAAACAAAAAGATCAACGCTGTGATCAGATTTCTCAGAAAACTGATATGATCCTCTGACCGGATTTCACAAAATGTTTATTGCTTTCATTTACTTTGATGCATTTTATTTTGTTGCAATTTACTTTTAATGTCAAAAAGATACAAAATCCAAAAAGATTTTAAGTGTGTTTTGATAAAATTTCAGAAAAATCCAAAATTTTTGCATTTCTGCTTTATTTTTGATAACCGGGGATGCTTGATAGTCAATTTCTGAGATTTGAAAACACCATCTGGGATTTGTATCATTCTAAAAGTGAAAATTTGTGTTTTGGAAGCCTAACGGATTGAAAAATGTTGAACGGGATTCGAATTTGTAATTTGGCAAAATTTTTCAAAATTTCCATTTTACATTCGCCCTTAATTTGGGACGAATGTGGAGTTTTGTTCACCTTCGGGTTGTTCTATTTTGGGCGAATGTGATTTTTTACACCAAAATTCACTATCGGGTAAAACACTTTTACCTTCGTGCCTTTCATTAGGGGCGAAGGTGGAAAGATTGTACGTTCGTCCAGATAGAACGGGCGAATGTGGAGCCTATTTATATGCCAAACCAGGTTCGACCAGACACTTCAAAATTTTTCAAATTTTCTTCATAACAGAACCTTGTTGATTTTGATTCCTGTGCTTGTGCATTTTATTCTCTAGTGTTCACTGATCATTTCTATATAAGTATTACAGGTAATGGATACAGATTGAAGACGGAATCGTTGATTTTCTAAACCGACCTAGGGTTTAGGGGTTTAGGGATTTTCAGTGTTTATTAGTGCAAATTTTTGATAGATATTCATTTCACATCAGTTTTAGGGGGAGAGTTTACAAGGAATTAGGTTAATAACATGTTTTAATCAGTGTTTGATTGTTTGAAATAATAATAAACCTAATTTTAGTTGAAAACAGATGTAAAATGAATATTAGGGAAAATTGATGAATGACGAAGCTTAGTCGGTCACTTTAGATGAGATTTGAATCAAAATTAAGAGTTAACAACATGTTTTGAAAAATTTTAAATTTTGGGTTTAACCAGTTTCCACCTTCGGTCCATCGAAGTGGACGAAGGTGAATCAGTGTGGACGAAGGAAACCTTAAACGGGCGAATGTATCTTTTTCATCAAAATCATTTTACATTCGACCAAAATATTATACCTTCGGCCAAAAAGAATCTACATTCGACCATATTGTTTGGGCGAATGTGGAATTCCAAAACCTTAAAATTTTGAATTTTTGACGATTTTGTGTTTTGACGTTTTATTTTGATTTTACATTTCAGATGGCTGAAGAACAAGCAAATGTTGAGATTCCAGTGGAGACTACAGTTACTGATCCTATTCCAGAGACTGTGCAAGAAGAAGGATCATCAAGCGGTAACAAATGGCCGTTTGAGAAGACCCATAATTGTTGTGCGTATCTTGGAGATGTGGAGAAAAACGTGGAGTTTACTGAGATCATCAAGTTTCTGAAGAGATGCAGAGTGGTTTATGCTTTGGCCACACCAACTATTATCTTCAAGGATATAGTTGAGGACTTTTATAACAACGCCAAGTATGATTACTTTGATAATCAAACTATCATCAGAAGCAAGATTCAGGGAATGGAGATGTTTATTACTGAAGCAGATATCAGAGAAGCTCTCCAGATCCATTTTGAGACAAGTGAGGATCCAAGAGAATTGTCATGGACTGAGCAGAAAGCCTGTTTTCTGAGAATGAAATACAAAGGACCGATCACTGATGGTTCTATGTATAAAGGAAAACTGGGAGTGCAGATCAAATATTTTGCTCACGTCATCATACTAGTTTTTGGATGTGTTAGTGGAGGATACGACGTGATGAGGAAGAGTTTGAGCTCGTTAATGGTTGCGTTGACTCTCAACAAACCATTTAACGTTGCTGGGATGATATTAGATCATATGCTAGAGATGTTGAAAGGGTTGAAGCTTAAGAAGTTCATGCTTTATCCGAGATTCCTTATGATGATTTTTGATCACAAATATCCACACCTGAAGAAAGATCCAACACAGATACTAGTTATGGATCACATGAACATTAGAACCTTAGTGAGAATGAAAGGTTACAAAGGTGTGCCTGAAAATGAGAGACCACCTTTCAGGAGGTTGTTTGGAGCCTTGGCTAGAGAGGATTACATGGACCCTGGAAAGAATACAGCGAGGCATCCTGATAGTGACAGTGACAATGATGATCCATTAGTTTATGCTGATGCTAGCACGAAGAGAAAGAGACAAGTTGTCAATCCCGGAGCCAAAGGGAAGGGTAAGGGAAAGACAGATCAAGGGAGTTCAAAACAACAAGTGGTGAGGAAGAAAACAACTGCTAAGAAGGGTACGAGTTTGGTAGATGAAGAATCTGTTGATTCAGAGGAAACAGAGACTGAAGAACAGTGGGATTCGGATGCTGAAAATGTCCGGACTACCAAACAAAAGGCCACTTTGGTTGGTGAGTCTGAATCACTGAACAGATCGATTGAGGAAGCTAAGAAGGGCAAGCAATCTGTTGGTGCTGAAGATGAAGGGTTGACTATTAATTTGGATGAGTTGAATGAGGGTGAAACTGTTGTAGTGAATTTGCCCAAGCCCAAACACAAAACCATGGCCAAGAAGACTAGTACAAAGCAGCTGAGAGAGAAAGAATTGAACTTATTGTTGAAAGGAAAGAGATTACCTGATGCTGGTACATCATCTAAACAATCTTCACCAGCAGCTAAGAAGCAAAAGACTAAGGAGGCTACACCATTACCAGTGGATCAATTTAATATTGCCCTGGATAATGTTCTTGACATGTTTACTAAGCCTCAGAAAGGAAAAGAAGTTGATGATGAGCCATCTAAGTCAAAGTCTAAATCGAAGAAAGTCACTGTGGATGATGATGTGATGAAGCAGGTGAATAAGAAGATGGACGACATGATGAAGATGCTAGTGGCTCAGCAAGCAGAAATTGCCAGATTCAAGCAGAATGAGGAGAAAATGCTTCAGATCGTTGTAGCTTCTAAATCTAATCAGGATGAGATAGATGAGAAGGTAAAGAAGCTTGAAGCAAAGAATAAGAAACTTGAAGGAAAGTGTCTGAGAAACAAGAACAGATACAAGGCAATTAAAGAAGACAACAAAGAGTTGAAGGCTGAAAACAAGCGCCTTAGTGATCTGATTGATAATCTGTACAACGTTGCACCCAAGTTAAAGGAGGGTGAGGAGGATACAGAGAAAGAGGTTGAACAGGTCGACTTTGAACCATCTGAATCTGACAAAGAGGAAGATGAGGATGATGAGAATGAAGAATCGGATAAGAGTGATGATGAAGGTGATAATAATGATGATGATGATGCTGAAGGTTCAGGAAGCCAAAAGGAGGATGATAGTAGTAGTAGTGATGATAATGATGGAGGAGATGATACTTCAAAGTTTACATTTGAGAAAAGACCACCTTCAAAGAAGAAGAAAGACACAGGTGAGTCAAGTTCAAAGAAGAGTAGTGAGAATGTTGATGATGAGACTGTGTTCTGGAATGAGAAGGTGAGGTCCTTGTCTGACGATGCTAAACAGGTATACAAGGATATGTTAGAGAAAAGAGAATGGACCATTGAGTTCACAGGTCGTTTTGCTGAAATATTCCAAACTGATGACATGCGATATGAATTGGAATATAACGATCCTGATCTTGAAGAGGGGGAAGTACCTGCATCTGTGGCAAAGGAGATATTGGATGGACTTGCACAGAGGGTAGGGAAAACGTTTGAAGAATTCATTGTTGATGAGTCGATTCCACATATTCCTGAAAAGGATGTTGGAAGTCACTCTGATGACAAAAACACCCCTGAATTTGAAGAAGTTGAGATAGAGGATATTACACATGAGGAATATCCACAGTACTTCAGACAAACAGATGAAGATGTGGTGTTTCCTGATTTTACTGAAAGACATAATACGTCTGCTAAAAGAAAGGCAAAGAAGAGGAGTGCTGAGTTTGTAGAGAAAGTGCTTGGAGCTGATTTGCCAGAATCTTCAAATAAGTCTGATGAGTTGAAAGAATATTTGAAGAAGTTAAGACTGATGGATGAAAACCGACCGAAGCCTGAAGCTCAAGGAAACTTTTATAGGTTTCACAATGCGAAGTTCAGAGGCAGAGCTCTTGGGTGGACATACTTAGGCAGGCTGAAGTGTTTAGCTGCTAAGTGGGAATCTGGAATCTTGTATTTTTACAGATTCATTGATTTGCTTACTCTACCGTATTGGGCGGTTAGAGATCTTTGCAGATTCCAAATGTCTGGTGCTTCAGTGAATAATTCACATGTCGGTTGGTGTGCAGACAAATTGGTTTGGGAGAGTAGAACTAAGTGGAACAGATTTAAACCACAATATCCCCGGAGGAAAGTTCACAGGGATATTGATCCCAGAACCAAGTTGAAAAGGGTTACCTTGATTTATAAGGCACCTGAAGTTATGAGAAAGATTCCTTTGATGCCTATGCCTCAACACTTCAGTGCTGATTTCATTTTCTGGTACTATGATTGGAGGAAGGCTGAAGCTGTGATAGTGTTGAGAGATGGAAAGGACAAATACAAGCATGTTCATGTATTTGATCCTATGTGGCTGATAAATTGCACCTTCGAAGACATCATCATGCTCTTTTATAATCCGATTCATCATGAGCCAAACGATGCAGATCAAGCAAAGAAATACACACAGGTTGTGGGTGTTTGCTTTGCTTATGACATTAATGCTGGAAGTAATTTGGAAGGGAAGCTTGGCAAAAAGGTGAAGATGGCTAATGTGTCAAAGCCGGTTAAGAGGAAGTTAGAGCCTGAGATGACAACTGAGCAAAAGAAACAGCTCAGAATCAAGCTGCTAAACAAAGCCATGGATGAAGACAGAAAACGATCTAATCAATAGTCGAGGGGGAGTTTGTAGATGCCGTTTTGCGACTAATGATTAGATGTTAACATGTGTTAGGGGCGAATGAGAGTAGAATGGGCGAAGGAAGGAAAAAGAAATGGGCGAAGGTGATTTGTAAATGGACGAAGGAAGTTGTATAAGGGACGAATCTGGAACAGACTGAACAGAAGAACACATTCGACCAGTGAAACTGGGCGAATGTGGAATTGGCTTACATTCGACCAATGATATGGGGCGAATGTGCAGCTACTATAAATAGATTTTGGGTTTTTGTAATGTATAACAAGTCATTCAGTGTGTGTGTTTTAGAGGTGTGTTCCAGAGTGTGTTGAGAGTGTTTAGAAGTGTGCTAGATTAACTGTAATCAATCTGTAAGCGTTTATTTGGAAAAGTTAATCTATGAAAAGCTTTTAAAATGACTTTGATTGTGTTTTGATTGAGTTTTTATCAGTTTGTTCTAAGCTAGGGTTTCCGCACCTGGTTTAGTAACTTGTATGATCATATAATCCTGTTTTCGTGTCAAATTCATCCTCTACAACCGATAGTTACATCCTTTAAAACACGAGTCTTTTCTTGTGTACGAATCTCTATGTGATTGTCGCATCGTGAGTTCGACAACCGTTCGATCAGCTTCATATCCTTTATCTGAGTCTGTTTCATGATCAGATATCTTATGGCCTTCCGTTTCTTCATTCGGGTGCCCGAAACTTCAAATGCACCTATAGTCATTGTCGCATTGTAAGTCCGATGACCGTTCAATTAGCTTCATATCCTTTATCTGAGTCTGGTGCATGATCAGATATCTTATGGCCTTCCCGTTCCTCCATTCGGGTGCTCGAAACTTCAAATGTACCAATAGTTACGTCCTTTAGAACTCGAGTATTTTCTTGTGTGCGAATCTCTAGGTGCTTGTCGCATTGTGAGTCCGACAACCGATCGATCAGTTTCATATCCTTTATCTAAGTCTGTTGCATGGTCAGATATCTTATGGCCTTCCCGTTCCGCCATTCGGATGCCCGAAACTTCAAATGTACCGATAGTTACATCCTTTAAAACTTGAGTCTTTTCTTTTGTGCGAATCTCTATGTGATTGTCGCATCGTGAGTCCGATTACCGTTCGATCAACCTCATATCCTTTATCTGAGTCTGGTGCATGATCTGATATCTTATGGCCTTCCCATTCCTCTATTCGGGTGCCCGAAACTTCAAATGAACCGATAGTTACATCTTTTAAAACTTGAGTTTTTTCTTGTGTGCGAATCTCTATGTGATTGTCGCATCGTGAGTTCGACAACCGTTCGATCAGCTTCATATCCTTTATCTGAATCTGTTGCATGATCAGATATCTTATGGGCTTCCCGTTCCTCCATTCGGGTGCCCGGAACTTCAAATGTACCGATAGTTACGTCCTTTAAAACTCGAGTCTTTTCTTGTGTACGAATCTCTATGTGAATGTCGCATCGTTCCTCTGATTATCGTTCCTTTAGCTTCGTATCCTTTATCCGAGTCTGTTGCATGATCTGATATCTTATGGCCTTCCGTTCGTGCATTTGGGTGCCCGAAACTTGAAATTCACTTATAGTTACGTCCCTTAAAACTCGAGTCTTTTCTTGTGTACGAATCTCTATGTCATTGTCGCATTGTAAGTCCGATTACCGTTCAATTAGCTTCATATCCTTTATCTGAGTCTGGTTCATGATCAGATATCTTGTGGCCTTCCGTTTCTTCATTCGGGTGCCCGAAACTTCAAATGCACCTATAGTTACGTCCTTTAAAATCAAGTCGTTACTTGTGTACGAATCTCTATGTCATTGTCGCATTGTAAGTCCGATTTCCGTTCAATTAGCTTCATATCCTTTATCTGAGTCTGGTGCATGATCAGATATCTTATGGCCTTCCCGTTCCTCCATTCGGGTGCCCGAAACTTCAAATGTACCGAAAGTTACGTCCTTTAGAACTTGAGTATTTTCTTGTGTGCGAATCTCTATGTGCTTGACGCATCTTGAGTCCGACAACCGATCGATCAGTTTCATATCCTTTATCTAAGTCTGTTGCATGATCAGATATCTTATGGCCTTCCCGTTCCGCCATTTGGGTGCCCGAAACTTCAGATGTACCGATAGTTACATCCTTTAAAACTCGAGTTTTTTCTTGTGTGCGAATCTCTATGTGATTGTCGCATCGTGAGTTCGAGAACCGTTCGATTAGCTTCATTTCCTTTATCTGAGTCTGTTGCATGATCAGATATATTATGGGCTTCCCGTTCCTCCATTCGGGTGCCCGAAACTTCAAATGTACCGATAGTTACGTCCTTTAAAACACGAGTCTTTTCTTGTGTAGGAATCTCTATGTGAATGTCGCATCGTGTGTTTGATTATTGTTCGTTTAGCTTCGTATCCTTTATCCGAGTCTGTTGCATGATCTGATATCTTATGGCCTTCCGTTCCTGCATTTGGGTGCCCGAAACTTGAAATTCACCTATAGTTACGTCCCTTAAAACTCGAGTCTTTTCTTGTGTACGAATCTCTATGTCATTGTCGCATCGTGAGTCCGATTATCGTTCAGTCAGCTTCGTATCATTTATCTGAGTCTGTTTCATGATCAGATATCTTATGGCCTTCCCGTTCCTCCATTCGGGTGCCCGAAACTTCAAATGTACCGATAGTTACATCCTTTAAAACTCGAGTCTTTTCTTGTGTGCGAATCTCTATGTGATTGTCGCATCGTGAGTTCGACAACCGTTCGATCAGCTTCATATCCTTTATCTGAGTGTGTTGCATGATCAGATATATTATGGGCTTCCCGTTCCTCCGTTCGGGTGCCCGAAACTTCAAATGTACTGATAGTTACGTCCTTTAAAACTCGAGTTTTTTCTTGTGTACGAATCTCTATGTGAATGTCGCATCGTGTGTCTGATTATCGTTCGTTTAGCTTCGTATCCTTTATCCGAGTCTGTTGCATGATCTGATATCTTATGGCCTTCCGTTCCTGCATTTGGGTGCCCGAAACTTGAAATTCACCTATAGTTACGTCCCTTAAAACTCGAGTCTTTTCTTGTGTAAGAATCTCTATGTCATTGTTCCATCGTGAGTCCGATTATCATTCGGTCAGCTTCGTATCATTTATCTGAGTCTGTTTCATGATCAGATATCTTATGGCCTTCCGTTTCTTCATTCGGGTGCCCGAAACTTCAAATGCACCTATAGTCGTTGTCGCATTGTAAGTCCGATGACCGTTCAATTAGCTTCATATCCTTTATCTGAGTCTGGTGCATGATCAGATATCTTATGGCCTTCCCATTCCTCCATTCGGGTGCTCGAAACTTCAAATGTACCAATAGTTACGTCCTTTAGAACTCGAGTATTTTCTTGTGTGCGAATCTCTATGTGCTTGTCGCATCGTGAGTCCGACAACCGATCGATCAGTTTCATATCCTTTATCTAAGTCTGTTGCATGGTCAGATATCTTATGGCCTTCCCGTTCCGCCATTCGGGTTCCCGAAACTTCAAATGTACCGATAGTTACATCCTTTAAAACTTGAGTCTTTTCTTTTGTGCGAATCTCTATGTTATTGTCGCATCGTGAGTCCGATTACCGTTCGATCAACCTCATATCCTTTATCTGAGTCTGTTGCATGATCAGATATCTTATGGCCTAACCATTCCTCCATTCGGGTGCCCGAAACTTCAAATGAACCGATAGTTACGTCTTTTAAAACTCGAGTTTTTTCTTGTGTGCGAATCTCTATGTGATTGTCGCATCGTGAGTTCGACAACCGTTCGATCAGCTTCATATCCTTTATCTGAATCTGTTGCATGATCAGATATCTTATGGGCTTCCCGTTCCTCCATTCGGGTGCCCGGAACTTCAAATGTACCGATAGTTACGTCCTTTAAAACTCGAGTCTTTTCTTGTGTACGAATCTCTATGTGAATGTCGCATCGTTCCTCTGATTATCGTTCCTTTAGCTTCGTATCCTTTATCCGAGTCTGTTGCATGATCTGATATCTTATGGCCTTCCGTTCGTGCATTTGGGTGCCCGAAACTTGAAATTCACTTATAGTTACGTCCCTTAAAACTCGAGTCTTTTCTTGTGTATGAATCTCTATGTCATTATCGCATTGTAAGTCCGATTACCGTTCAATTAGCTTCATATCCTTTATCTGAGTCTGGTGCATGATCAGATATCTTGTGGCCTTCCGTTTCATCATTCGGGTGCCCGAAACTTCAAATGCACCTATAGTTACGTCCTTTAAAATCAAGTCGTTTCTTGTGTACGAATCTCTATGTCATTATCGCATTGTAAGTCCGATTACCATTCAATTAGCTTCATATCCTTTATCTGAGTCTGGTGCATGATCAGATATCTTATGGCCTTCCCGTTCCTCCATTCGGGTGCCCGAAACTTCAAATGTACCGAAAGTTACGTCCTTTGGAACTCGAGTATTTTCTTGTGTGCGAATCTCTATGTGCTTGTCGCATCTTGAGTCCGACAACCGATCGATCAGTTTCATATCCTTTATCTAAGTCTGTTGGATGATCAGATATCTTATGGCCTTCCCGTTCCGCCATTCGGGTGCCCGAAACTTCAGATGTACCGATAGTTACATCCTTTAAAACTCGAGTTTTTTCTTGTGTGCGAATCTCTATGTGATTGTCGCATCGTGAGTTCGACAACCGTTCGATTAGCTTCATATCCTTTATCTGAGTCTGTTGCATGATCAGATATATTATGGGCTTCCCGTTCCTCCATTCGGGTGCCCGAAACTTCAAATGTACCGATAGTTACGTCCTTTAAAACTCGAGTCTTTTCTTGTGTAGGAATCTCTATGTGAATGTCGCATCGTGTGTCTGATTATCGTTGGTTTAGCTTCGTATCCTTTATCCGAGTCTGTTGCATGATCTGATATCTTATGGCCTTCCGTTCCTGCATTTGGGTGCCCGAAACTTGAAATTCACCTATAGTTACGTCCCTTAAAACTCGAGTCTTTTCTTGTGTACGAATCTCTATGTCATTGTCGCATCGTGAGTCCGATTATCGTTCGGTCAGCTTGGTATCATTTATCTGAGTCTGTTTCATGATCAGATATCTTATGGCCTTCCCGTTCCTCCATTCGGGTGCCCGAAACTTCAAATGTACCGATAGTTACATCCTTTAAAACTCGAGTCTTTTCTTGTGTGCGAATCTCTATGTGATTGTCGCATCGTGAGTTCGACAACCGTTCGATCAGCTTCATATCCTTTATCTGAGTCTGTTGCATGATCTGATATATTATGGGCTTCCCGTTCCTCCGTTCGGGTGCCCGAAACTTCAAATGTACCGATAGTTACGTCCTTTAAAACTCGAGTCTTTTCTTGTGTACGAATCTCTATGTGAATGTCGCATCGTGTGTCTGATTATCGTTCGTTTAGCTTCGTATCCTTTATCCGAGTCTGTTGCATGATCTGATATCTTATGGCCTTCCGTTCCTGCATTTGGGTGCCCGAAACGTGAAATTCACCTATAGTTACGTCCCTTAAAACTCGAGTCTTTTCTTGTGTACGAATCTCTATGTCATTTTCGCATTGTAAGTCCGATTACCGTTCAATTAGCTTCATATCCTTTATCTGAGTCTGGTGCATGATCAGATATCTTGTGGCCTTCCGTTTCATCATTCGGGTGCCCGAAACTTCAAATGCACCTATAGTTACGTCCTTTAAAATCGAGTCGTTTCTTTTGTACGAATCTCTATATCATTGTCGCATTTTAAGTCCGATTACCGTTCAATTAGCTTCATATCCTTTATCTGAGTCCTGGGCATGATCAGATATCTTATGGCCTTCCCGTTCCTCCATTCGGGTGCCCGAAACTTCAAATGTACCAATAGTTACGTCCTTTAGAACTCGAGTATTTTCTTGTGTGCGAATCTCTATGTGCATGTCGCATCGTGAGTCCGACAACCGATCGATCAGTTTCATATCCTTTATCTAAGTCTGTTGCATGGTCAGATATCTTATGGCCTTCCCGTTCCGCCATTCGGGTGCCCGAAACTTCAAATGTACCGATAGTTACATCCTTTAAAACTCGAGTCTTTTTTTTGTGCGAATCTCTATGTGATTGTCGCATCGTGAGTCCGATTACCGTTCGATCAACCTCATATCCTTTATCTGAGTTTGTTGCATGATCAGATATCTTATGGCCTTCCCATTCCTCCATTCAGGTGCCCGAAACTTCAAATGAACCGATAGTTACGTCTTTTAAAACTCGAGTTTTTTCTTGTGTGCGAATCTCTATGTGATTGTCGCATCGTGAGTCCGATAACCGTTCAATCAGCTTCATATCCTTTATCTGAGTCTGTTGTATGATCAGATATCTTATGGGCTTCCCGTTCTTCCATTCGGGTGCCCGGAACTTCAAATGTACCGATAGTTACGTCCTTTAAAACTCGAGTCTTTTCTTGTGTACAAATCTCTATGTGAATGTCGCATCGTGCGTCTAATTATCGTTCGTTTAGCTTCGTATCCTTTATCCAAGTCTGTGGCATGATCTAATATCTTATGGCCTTCCGTTCCTGCATTTGGGTGCCCGGAACTTGAAATTCACTTATAGTTACGTCCCTTAAAACTCGAGTCTTTTCTTGTGTACGAATCTCTATGTCATTGTCGCAATAAAAGTCCGATTACCGTTCAATTAGCTTCATATCCTTTATCTGATTCTGGTGCATGATCAGATATCTTATGGCCTTCCGTTTCTTCATTCGGGTGCCCGAAACTTCAAATGTACCGATAGTTACGTCCTTTAAAATCGAGTCGTTTCTTGTGTACGAATCTCTATGTCATTGTCGCATTGTAAGTACGATTACCATTCAATTAGCTTCATATCCTTTATCTGAGTCTGGTGCATGATCAGATATCTTATGGCCTTCCCGTTCCTCCATTCGGGTGCCCGAAACTTCAAATGTACCGAAAGTTACGTCCTTTAGAACTCGAGTATTTTCTTGTGTGTGAATCTCTATGTGCTTGTCGCATCGTGAGTCCGACAACCGATCGATCAGTTTCATATCCTTTATCTAAGTCTGTTGCATGATCAGATATCTTATAGCCTTCCCGTTCCGCCATTCGGGTGCCCGAAACTTCAAATGTACCGATAGTTACATCCTTTAAAACTCGAGTCTTTTCTTTTGTGCGAATCTCTATGTGATTGTCGCATCGTGAGTCCGATTACCGTTCGATCAACCTCATATCCTTTATCTGAGTCTGTTGCATGATCAGATATCTTATGGCGTTCCCATTCCTCCATTCGGGTGCCCGAAACTTCAAATGTACCGATAGTTACGTCCTTTAAAACTCGAGTCTTTTCTTGTGTACGAATCTCTATGTGAATGTCGCATCGTTCATCTGATTATCATTCGTTTAGCTTCGTATCCTTTATCCTAGTCTGTTGCATGATCCGATATCTTATGGCCTTCCGTTCGTGCATTTGGGTGCCCGAAACTTGAAATTCACTTATAGTTACGTCCCTTAAAACTCGAGTCTTTTCTTGTGTACGAATCTCTATGTCATTGTCGCATTGTAAGTCCGATTACCGTTCAATTAGCTTCATATCCTTTATCTGAGTCTGGTGCATGATCAGATATCTTATGGCCTTCCGTTTCTTCATTCGGGTGCCCGAAACTTCAAATGCACCTATAGTTACGTCCTTTAAAATCAAGTCGTTTCTTGTGTACGAATCTCTATGTCATTGTCGCATTGTAAGTCCGATTACCGTTCAATTAGCTTCATATCCTTTATCTGAGTCTGGTGCATGATCAGATATCTTATGGCCTTCCCGTTCCTCCATTCGGGTGCCCGAAACTTCAAATGTACCGAAAGTTACGTCCTTTAGAACTCGAGTATTTTCTTGTGTGTGAATCTCTATGTGCTTGTCGCATCGTGAGTCCGACAACCGATCGATCAGCCTCATATCCTTTATCTGAGTCTGTTGCATGATCAGATATCTTATGGCCTTCCCATTCCTCCATTCGGGTGCCCGAAACTTTAAATGTACCGATAGTTACATCCTTTAAAACGCGAGTCTTTTCTTGTGTACGAATCTCTATGTGAATGTCGCATCGTTCATCTGATTATCGTTCGTTTAGCTTCGTATCCTTTATCCGAGTCTGTTGCATGATCTGATATCTTATGGCCTTCCGTTCGTGCATTTGGGTGCCCGAAACTTGAAATTCACTTATAGTTACGTCCCTTAAAACTCGAGTCTTTTCTTGTGTACGAATCTCTATGTCATTGTCGCATTGTAACTCCGATTACCGTTCAATTAGCTTCATATCCTTTATCTGAGTCTGGTGCATGATCAGATATCTTATGGCCTTCCGTTTCTTCATTCGGGTGCCCGAAACTTCAAATGCACCTATAGTTACGTCCTTTAAAATCAAGTCGTTTCTTGTGTACGAATCTCTATGTCATTGTCGCATTGTAAGTACGATTACCGTTCAATTCGCTTCATATCCTTTATCTGAGTCTGGTGCATGATCAGATATCTTATGGCCTTCTCGTTCCTCCATTCTGGTGCCCGAAACTTCAAATGTACCGAAAGTTACGTCTTTTAAAACTCGAGTATTTTCTTGTGTGTGAATCTCTATGTGCTTGTCGCATCGTGAGTCCGACAACCGATCGATCAGTTTCATATCCTTTATCTAAGTCTGTTGCATGATCAGATATCTTATGGCCTTCCCGTTCCGCCATTCGGGTGCCCGAAACTTCAAATGTACCGATAGTTACATCCATTAAAACTCGAGTCTTTTCTTTTGTGCGAATCTCTATGTGATTATCGCATCGTGAGTCCGATTACCGTTCGCTCAACCTCATATCCTTTATCTGAGTATGTTGCATGATCAGATATCTTATGGCCTTCCCATTCCTCCATTCGGGTGCCCGAAACTTCAAATGTACCGATAGTTACGTCCTTTAAAACTCGAGTCTTTTCTTGTGTACGAATCTCTATGTGAATGTCGCATCGTTCATCTGATTATCGTTCATTTAGCTTCGTATCCTTTATCCGAGTCTGTTGCATGATCTGATATCTTATGGCCTTCCGTTCGTGCATTTGGGTGCCCGAAACTTGAAATTCACTTATAGTTACGTCCCTTAAAACTCGAGTCTTTTCTTGTGTACGAATCTCTATGTCATTGTCGCATTGTAAGTCCGATTACCGTTCAATTAGCTTCATATCCTTTATCTGAGTCTGGTGCATGATCAGATATCTTATGGCCTTCCGTTTCTTCATTCGGGTGCCCGAAACATCAAATGCACCTATAGTTACGTCCTTTAAAATCAAGTCGTTTCTTGTGTACGAATCTCTATGTCATTGTCGCATTGTAAGTCCGATTACCGTTCAATTAGCTTCATATCCTTTATCTGAGTCTGGTGCATGATCAGATATCTTATGGCCTTCCCGTTCCTCCATTCGGGTGCCCGAAACTTCAAATGTACCGAAAGTTACGTCCTTTAGAACTCGAGTATTTTCTTGTGTGTGAATCTCTATGTGCTTGTCGCATCGTGAGTCCGACAACCGATCGATCAGTTTCATATCCTTTATCTAAGTCTGTTGCATGATCAGATATCTTATGGCCTTCCCGTTCCGCCATTCGGGTGCCCGAAACTTCAAATGTACCGATAGTTACATCCTTTAAAACTCGAGTCTTTTCTTTTGTGCGAATCTCTATGTGATTGTCGCATCGTGAGTCCGATTACCGTTCGATCAACCTCATATCCTTTATCTGAGTCTGTTGCATGATCAGATATCTTATGGCCTTCCCATTCCTCCATTCGGGTGCCCGAAACTTCAAATGTACCGATAGTTACGTCCTTTAAAACTCGAGTCTTTTCTTGTGTACGAATCTCTATGTGAATGTCGCATCGTTCATCTGATTATCGTTCGTTTAGCTTTGTATCCTTTATCCGAGTCTGTTGCATGATCTGATATCTTATGGCCTTCCGTTCGTGCATTTGGGTGCCCGAAACTTGAAATTCACTTATAGTTACGGCCCTTAAAACTCGAGTCTTTTCTTGTGTACGAATCTCTATGTCATTGTCGCATTGTAAGTCCGATTACCGTTCATTTAGCTTCATATCCTTTATCTGAGTCTGGTGCATGATCAGATATCTTATGGCCTTCCGTTTCTTCATTCGGGTGCCCGAAACTTCAAATGCACCTATAGTTACGTCCTTTAAAATCAAGTCGTTTCTTGTGTACGAATCTCTATGTCATTGTCGCATTGTAAGTACGATTACCGTTCAATTAGCTTCATATCCTTTATCTGAGTCTGGTGCATGATCAGATATCTTATGGCCTTCCCGTTCCTCCATTCGGGTGCCCGAAACTTCAAATGTACCGAAAGTTACGTCCTTTAGAACCCGAGTATTTTCTTGTGTGTGAATCTCTATGTGCTTGTCGCATCGTGAGTCCGACAAACGATCGATCAATTTCATATCCTTTATCTAAGTCTGTTGCATGATCAGATATCTTATAGCCTTCCCGTTCCGCCATTCGGGTGCCCGAAACTTCAAATGTACCGATAGTTACATCCTTTAAAACTCGAGTCTTTTCTTTTGTGCGAATCTTTATGTGATTGTCGCATCGTGAGTCCGATTACCGTTCGATCAACCTCATATCCTTTATCTGAGTCTGTTGCATGATCAGATATCTTATGGCCTTCCCATTCCTCCATTCGGGTGCCCGAAACTTCAAATGTACCGATAGTTACGTCCTTTAAAACTCGAGTCTTTTCTTGTGTACGAATCTCTATGTGAATGTCGCATCGTTCATCTGATTATCGTTCGTTTAGCTTCGTATCCTTTATCCGAGTCTGTTGCATGATCTGATATCTTATGGCCTTCCGTTCGTGCATTTGGGTGCCCGAAACTTGAAATTCACTTATAGTTACGTCCCTTAAAACTCGAGTCTTTTCTTGTGTACGAATCTCTATGTCATTGTCGCATTGTAAGTCCGATTACCGTTCAATTAGCTTCATATCCTTTATCTGAGTCTGGTGCATGATCAGATATCTTATGGCCTTCCGTTTCTTCATTCGGGTGCCCGAAACTTCAAATGCACCTATAGTTACGTCCTTTAAAATCAAGTCGTTTCTTGTGTACGAATCTCTATGTCATTGTCGCATTGTAAGTCCGATTACCGTTCAATTAGCTTCATATCCTTTATCTGAGTCTGGTGCATGATCAGATATCTTATGGCCTTCCCGTTCCTCCATTCGGGTGCCCGAAACTTCAAATGTACCGAAAGTTACGTGCTTTAGAACTCGAGTATTTTCTTGTGTGCGAATCTCTATGTGCTTGTCACATCGTGAGTCCGACAACCGATCGATCAGTTTCATATCCTTTATCTAAGTCTGTTGCATGATCAGATATCTTATGGCCTTCCCGTTCCGCCATTCGGGTGCCCGAAACTTCAGATGTACCGATAGTTACATCCTTTAAAACTTGAGTCTTTTCTTGTATACAAATCTCTACGTCATTGTCGCATCGTTAGTCCGACTACCGTTCGATCAGCTTCATATCCTTTATCTGAGTCTGTTGCATGATCAGATATCTTATGGGCTTCCCGTTCCTCCATTCGGGTGCCCGGAACTTCAAATGTACCGATAGTTACGTCCTTTAAAACTCGAGTCTTTTCTTGTGTACGAATCTCTATGTGAATGTCGCATCGTGCGTCTGATTATCGTTCGTTTAGCTTCGTATCCTTTATCCGAGTCTGTGGCATGATCTGATATCTTATGGCCTTCCGTTCCTGCATTTGGGTGCCCGAAACTTGAAATTCACTTATAGTTACGTCCCTTAAAACTCGAGTCTTTTCTTGTGTACGAATCTCTATGTCATTGTCGCAATGTAAGTCCGATTACCGTTCAATTAGCTTCATATCCTTTATCTGAGTCTGGTGCATGATCAGATATCTTATGGCCTTCCGTTTCTTCATTCGGGTGCCCGAAACTTCAAATGCACCTATAGTTACGTCGTTTAAAATCGAGTCGTTTCTTGTGTACGAATCTCTATGTCATTGTCGCATTGTAAGTCAGATTACCGTTCAATTAGCTTCATATCCTTTATCTGAGTCTGGTGCATGATCAGATATCTTATGGCCTTCCCGTTCCTCCATTCGGGTGCCCGAAACTTCAAATGTACCGAAAGTTACGTCCTTTAGAACTCGAGTATTTTCTTGTGTGTGAATCTCTATGTGCTTGTCGCATCGTGAGTCCGACAACCGATCGATCAGTTTATATCCTTTATCTAAGTCTGTTGCATGATCAGATATCTTATTGCCTTCCCGTTCCGCCATTCGGGTGCCCGAAACTTCAAATGTACCGATAGTTACATCCTTTAAAACTCGAGTCTTTTCTTGTGTGCGAATCTCTATGTGATTGTCGCATCGTGAGTTCGACAACCGTTCGATCAGCTTCATATCCTTTATCTGAGTCTGTTGCATGATCAGATATATTAAGGGCTTCCCGTTCCTCCATTCGGGTGCCCGAAACTTCAAATGTACCGATAGTTACGTCCTTTAAAACTCGAGTCTTTTCTTGTGTACAAATCTCTATGTGAATGTCGCATCGTGCGTCTGATTATCGTTCATTTAGCTTCGTATCCTTTATCCGAGTCTGTGGCATGATCTGATATCTTATGGCCTTCCGTTCGTGCATTTGGGTGCCCGAAACTTGAAATTCACTTATAGTTACGTCCCTTAAAACTCGAGTCTTTTCTTGTGTACGAATCTCTATGTCATTGTCGCATTGTAAGTCCGATTACCGTTCAATTAGCTTCATATCCTTTATCTGAGTCTGGTGCATGATCAGATATCTTATGGCCTTCCGTTTCTTCATTCGGGTGCCCGAAACTTCAAATGCACCTATAGTTACGTCCTTTAAAATCAAGTCGTTTCTTATGTACGAATCTCTATGTCATTGTCGCATTGTAAGTCCGATTACCGTTCAATTAGCTTCATATCCTTTATCTGAGTCTGGTGCATGATCAGATATCTTATGGCCTTCCCGTTCCTCCATTCGGGTGCCCGAAACTTCAAATGTACCGAAAGTTACGTCCTTTAGAACTCGAGTATTTTCTTGTGTGCGAATCTCTATGTGCTTGTCGCATCGTGAGTCCGACAACCGATCGATCAGTTTCATATCCTTTATCTAAGTCTGTTGCATGATCAGATATCTTATGGCCTTCCCGTTCCGCCATTCGGGTGCCCGAAACTTCAAATGTACCGATAGTTACATCCTTTATAACTCGAGTTTTTTCTTTTGTGCGAATCTCTATGTGATTGTCGCATCGTCAGTCCGATTACCGTTCGATCAACCTCATATCCTTTATCTGAGTCTGTTGCATGATCAGATATCTTATGGCCTTCTCATTCCTCCATTCGGGTGCCCGAAACTTCAAATGTACCGATAGTTACGTCCTTTAAAACTCGAGTCTTTTCTTGTGTACGAATCTCTATGTGAATGTCGCATCGTTCATCTGATTATCGTTCGTTTAGCTTCGTATCCTTTATCCGAGTCTGTTGCATGATCTGATATCTTATGGCCTTCCGTTCGTGCATTTGGGTGCCCGAAACTTGAAATTCACTTATAGTTACGTCCCTTAAAACTCGAGTCTTTTCTTGTGTACGAATCTCTATGTCATTGTCGCATTGTAAGTCCGATTACCGTTCAATTAGCTTCATATCCTTTATCTGAGTCTGGTGCATGATCAGATATCTTATGGCCTTCCGTTTCTTCATTCGGGTGCCCGAAACTTCAAATGCACCTATAGTTACGTCCTTTAAAATCAAGTCGTTTCTTATGTACGAATCTCTATGTCATTGTCGCATTGTAAGTCCGATTACCGTTCAATTAGCTTCATATCCTTTATCTGAGTCTGGTGCATGATCAGATATCTTATGGCCTTCCCGTTCCTCCATTCGGGTGCCCGAAACTTCAAATGTACCGAAAGTTACGTCCTTTAGAACTCGAGTATTTTCTTGTGTGCGAATCTCTATGTGCTTGTCGCATCGTGAGTCCGACAACCGATCGATCAGTTTCATATCCTTTATCTAAGTCTGTTGCATGATCAGATATCTTATGGCCTTCCCGTTCCGCCATTCGGGTGCCCGAAACTTCAAATGTACCGATAGTTACATCCTTTATAACTCGAGTTTTTTCTTTTGTGCGAATCTCTATGTGATTGTCGCATCGTCAGTCCGATTACCGTTCGATCAACCTCATATCCTTTATCTGAGTCTGTTGCATGATCAGATATCTTATGGCCTTCTCATTCCTCCATTCGGGTGCCCGAAACTTCAAATGTACCGATAGTTACGTCCTTTAAAACTCGAGTCTTTTCTTGTGTACGAATCTCTATGTGAATGTCGCATCGTTCATCTGATTATCGTTCGTTTAGCTTCGTATCCTTTATCCGAGTCTGTTGCATGATCTGATATCTTATGGCCTTCCGTTCGTGCATTTGGGTGCCCGAAACTTGAAATTCACTTATAGTTACGTCCCTTAAAACTCGAGTCTTTTCTTGTGTACGAATCTCTATGTCATTGTCGCATTGTAAGTCCGATTACCGTTCAATTAGCTTCATATCCTTTATCTGAGTCTGGTGCATGATCAGATATCTTATGGCCTTCCGTTTCTTCATTCGGGTGCCCGAAACTTCAAATGCACCTATAGTTACGTCCTTTAAAATCAAGTCGTTTCTTGTGTACGAATCTCTATGTCATTGTCGCATTGTAAGTCCGATTACCGTTCAATTAGCTTCATATCCTTTATCTGAGTCTGGTGCATGATCAGATATCTTATGGCCTTCCCGTTCCTCCATTCGGGTGCCCGAAACTTCAAATGTACCGAAAGTTACGTCCTTTAGAACTCGAGTATTTTCTTGTGTGCGAATCTCTATGTGCTTGTCGCATCGTGAGTCCGACAACCGATCGATCAGTTTCATATCCTTTATCTAAGTCTGTTGCATGATCAGATATCTTATGGCCTTCCCGTTCCGCCATTCGGGTGCCCGAAACTTCAGATGTACCGATAGTTACATCCTTTAAAACTTGAGTCTTTTCTTGTATACAAATCTCTACGTCATTGTCGCATCGTTAGTCCGACTACCGTTCGATCAGCTTCATATCCTTTATCTGAGTCTGTTGCATGATCAGATATCTTATGGGCTTCCCGTTCCTCCATTTGGGTGCCCGGAACTTCAAATGTACCGATAGTTACGTCCTTTAAAACTCGAGTCTTTTCTTGTGTACGAATCTCTATGTGAATGTCGCATCGTGCGTCTGATTATCGTTCGTTTAGCTTCGTATCCTTTATCCGAGTCTGTGGCATGATCTGATATCTTATGGCCTTCCGTTCCTGCATTTGGGTGCCCGAAACTTGAAATTCACTTATAGTTACGTCCCTTAAAACTCGAGTCTTTTCTTGTGTACGAATCTCTATGTCATTGTCGCAATGTAAGTCCGATTACCGTTCAATTAGCTTCATATCCTTTATCTGAGTCTGGTGCATGATCAGATATCTTATGGCCTTCCGTTTCTTCATTCGGGTGCCCGAAACTTCAAATGCACCTATAGTTACGTCGTTTAAAATCGAGTCGTTTCTTGTGTACGAATCTCTATGTCATTGTCGCATTGTAAGTCCGATTACCGTTCAATTAGCTTCATATCCTTTATCTGAGTCTGGTGCATGATCAGATATCTTATGGCCTTCCGTTTCTTCATTCGGGTGCCCGAAACTTCAAATGCACCTATAGTTACGTCGTTTAAAATCGAGTCGTTTCTTGTGTACGAATCTCTATGTCATTGTCGCATTGTAAGTCAGATTACCGTTCAATTAGCATCATATCCTTTTCTGAGTCTGGTGCATGATCAGATATCTTATGGCCTTCCCGTTCCTCCATTCGGGTGCCCGAAACTTCAAATGTACCGAAAGTTACGTCCTTTAGAACTCGAGTATTTTCTTGTGTGTGAATCTCTATGTGCTTGTCGCATCGTGAGTCCGACAACCGATCGATCAGTTTCATATCCTTTATCTAAGTCTGTTGCATGATCAGATATCTTATTGCCTTCCCGTTCCGCCATTCGGGTGCCCGAAACTTCAAATGTACCGATAGTAACATCATTTAAAACTCGAGTCTTTTCTTGTGTGCGAATCTCTATGTGATTGTCGCATCGTGAGTTCGACAACCGTTCGATCAGCTTCATATCCTTTATCTGAGTCTATTGCATGATCAGATATATTATGGGCTTCCCGTTCCTCCATTCGGGTGCCCGAAACTTCAAATGTACCGATAGTTACGTCCTATAAAACTCGAGTCTTTTCTTGTGTACAAATCTCTATGTGAATGTCGCATCGTGCGTCTGATTATCGTTCGTTTAGCTTCGTATCCTTTATCCGAGTCTGTGGCATGATCTGATATCTTATGGCCTTCCGTTCGTGCATTTGGGTGCCCGAAACTTGAAATTCACTTATAGTTACGTCCCTTAAAACTCGAGTCTTTTCTTGTGTACGAATCTCTATGTCATTGTCGCATTGTAAGTCCGATTACCGTTCAATTAGCTTCATATCCTTTATCTGAGTCTGGTGCATGATCAGATATCTTATGGCCTTCCGTTTCTATATTCGGGTGCCCGAAACTTCAAATGCACCTATAGTTACGTCCTTTAAAATCAAGTCGTTTCTTGTGTACGAATCTCTATGTCATTGTCGCATTGTAAGTCCGATTACCGTTCAATTAGCTTCATATCCTTTATCTGAGTCTGGTGCATGATCAGATATCTTATGGGCTTCCCGTTCCTCCATTCGGGTGCCCGAAACTTCAAATGTACCGAAAGTTACGTCCTTTAGAACTCGAGTATTTTCTTGTGTGTGAATCTCTATGTGCTTGTCGCATCGTGAGTCCGATAACCGATCGATCAGTTTCATATCCTTTATCTAAGTCTGTTGCATGATCAGATATCTTATGGCCTTCCCGTTCCGCCATTCGGGTGCCCGAAACTTCAAATGTACCGATAGTTACATCCTTTAAAACTCGAGTCTTTTCTTTTGTGCGAATCTCTATGTGATTGTCGCATCGTGAGTCCGATTACCGTTCGATCAACTTCATATCCTTTATCTGAGTCTGTTGCATGATCAGATATCTTATGGCCTTCCCATTCCTCCATTCGGGTGCCCGAAACTTCAAATGTACCGATAGTTACGTCCTTTAAAACTCGAGTCTTTTCTTGTGTACGAATCTCTATGTGAATGTCGCATCGTTCATCTGATTATCGTTCGTTTAGCTTCGTATCCTTTATCCGAGTCTGTTGCATGATCTGATATCTTATGGCCTTCCGTTCGTGCATTTGGGTGCCTGAAAATTGAAATTCACTTATTGTTACGTCCCTTAAAACTTGAGTCTTTTCTTGTGTACGAATCTCTATGTCATTGTCGCATTGTAAGTCCGATTACCGTTCAATTAGCTTCATATCCTTTATCTGAGTCTGGTGCATGATCAGATATCTTATGGCCTTCCGTTTCTTCATTCGGGTGCCCGAAACTTCAAATGCACCTATAGTTACGTCCTTTAAAATCAAGTCGTTTCTTGTGTACGAATCTCTATGTCATTGTCGCATTGTAAGTCCGATTACCGTTCAATTAGCTTCATATCCTTTATCTGAGTCTGGTGCATGATCAGATATCTTATGGCCTTCCCGTTCCTCCATTCGGGTGCCCGAAACTTCAAATGTACCGAAAGTTACGTCCTTTAGAACTCGAGTATTTTCTTGTGTGCGAATCTCTATGTGCTTGTCGCATCGTGAGTCCGACAACCGATCGATCAGTTTCATATCCTTAATCTAAGTCTGTTGCATGATCAGATATCTTATGGCCTTCCCGTTCCGCCATTCGGGTGCCCGAAACTTCAGATGTACCGATAGTTACATCCTTTAAAACTTGAGTCTTTTCTTGTATACAAATCTCTACGTCATTCTCGCATCGTTAGTCCGACTACCGTTCGATCAGCTTCATATCCTTTATCTGAGTCTGTTGCATGATCAGATATCTTATGGGCTTCCCGTTCCTCCATTCGGGTGCCCGGAACTTCAAATGTACCGATAGTTACGTCCTTTAAAACTCGAGTCTTTTCTTGTGTACGAATCTCTATGTGAATGTCGCATCGTGCGTCTGATTATCGTTCGTTTAGCTTCGTATCCTTTATCCGAGTCTGTGGCATGATCTGATATCTTATGGCCTTCCGTTCCTGCATTTGGGTGCCCGAAACTTGAAATTCACTTATAGTTACGTCCCTTAAAACTCGAGTCTTTTCTTGTGTACGAATCTCTATGTCATTGTCGCAATGTAAGTCCGATTACCGTTCAATTAGCTTCATATCCTTTATCTGAGTCTGGTGCATGATCAGATATCTTATGGCCTTCCGTTTCTTCATTCGGGTGCCCGAAACTTCAAATGCACCTATAGTTACGTCGTTTAAAATCGAGTCGTTTCTTGTGTACGAATCTCTATGTCATTGTCGCATTGTAAGTCAGATTACCGTTCAATTAGCTTCATATCCTTTATCTGAGTCTGGTGCATGATCAGATATCTTATGGCCTTCCCGTTCCTCCATTCGGGTGCCCGAAACTTCAAATGTACCGAATGTTACGTCCTTTAGAACTCGAGTATTTTCTTGTGTGTGAATCTCTATGTGCTTGTCGCATCGTGAGTCCGACAACCGATCGATCAGTTTCATATCCTTTATCTAAGTCTGTTGCATGATCAGATATCTTATTGCCTTCCCGTTCCGCCATTCGGGTGCCCGAAACTTCAAATGTACCGATAGTTACATCCTTTAAAACTCGAGTCTTTTCTTGTGTGCGAATCTCTATGTGATTGTCGCATCGTGAGTTCGACAACCGTTCGATCAGCTTCATATCCTTTATCTGAGTCTGTTGCATGATCAGATATATTATGGGCTTCCCGTTCCTCCATTCGGGTGCCCGAAACTTCAAATGTACCGATAGTTACGTCCTTTAAAACTCGAGTCTTTTCTTGTGTACAAATCTCTATGTGAATGTCGCATCGTGCGTCTGATTATCGTTCGTTTAGCTTCGTATCCTTTATCCGAGTCTGTGGCATGATCTGATATCTTATGGCCTTCCGTTCGTGCATTTGGGTGCCCGAAACTTGAAATTCACTTATAGTTACGTCCCTTAAAACTCGAGTCTTTTCTTGTGTACGAATCTCTATGTCATTGTCGCATTGTAAGTCCGATTACCGTTCAATTAGCTTCATATCCTTTATCTGAGTCTGGTGCATGATCAGATATCTTATGGCCTTCCGTTTCTTCATTCGGGTGCCCGAAACTTCAAATGCACCTATAGTTACGTCCTTTAAAATCAAGTCGTTTCTTGTGTACGAATCTCTATGTCATTGTCGCATTGTAAGTGCGATTACCGTTCAATTAGCTTCATATCCTTTATCTGAGTCTGGTGCATGATCAGATATCTTATGGCCTTCCCGTTCCTCCATTCGGGTGCCCGAAACTTCAAATGTACCGAAAGTTACGTCCTTTAGAACTCGAGTATTTTCTTGTGTGTGAATCTCTATGTGCTTGTCGCATCGTGAGTCCGATAACCGATCGATCAGTTTCATATCCTTTATCTAAGTCTGTTGCATGATCAGATATCTTATGGCCTTCCCGTTCCGCCATTCGGGTGCCCGAAACTTCAAATGTACCGATAGTTACATCCTTTAAAACTCGAGTCTTTTCTTTTGTGCGAATCTCTATGTGATTGTCGCATCGTGAGTCCGATTACCGTTCGATCAACTTCATATCCTTTATCTGAGTCTGTTGCATGATCAGATATCTTATGGCCTTCCCATTCCTCCATTCGGGTGCCCGAAACTTCAAATGTACCGATAGTTACGTCCTTTAACACTCGAGTCTTTTCTTGTGTACGAATCTCTATGTGAATGTCGCATCGTTCATCTGATTATCGTTCGTTTAGCTTCGTATCCTTTATCCGAGTCTGTTGCATGATCTGATATCTTATGGCCTTCCGTTCGTGCATTTGGGTGCCCGAAACTTCAAATTCAATTATAGTTACGTCCCTTAAAACTCGAGTCTTTTCTTGTGTACGAATCTCTATGTCATTGTCGCATTGTAAGTCCGATTACCGTTCAATTAGCTTCATATCCTTTATCTGAGTCTGGTGCATGATCAGATATCTTATGGCCTTCCATTTCTTCATTCGGGTGCCCGAAACTTCAAATGCACCTATAGTTACGTCCTTTAAAATGAAGTCGTTTCTTGTGTAGGAATCTATATGTCATTGTCGCATTGTATGTCCGATTACCGTTCAATTAGCTTCATATCCTTTATCTGAGTCTGGTGCATGATCAGATATCTGATGGCCTTCCCGTTCCTCCATTCGGGTGCCCGAAACTTCAAATGTACCGAAAGTTACGTCCTTTAGAACTCGAGTATTTTCTTGTGTGCGAATCTCTATGTGCTTGTCGCATCGTGAGTCCGACAACCGATCGATTAGTTTCATATCCTTTATCTAAGTCTGTTGCATGATCAGATATCTTATGGCCTTCCCATTCCGCCATTCGGGTGCCCGAAACTTCAGATGTACCGATAGTTACATCCTTTAAAACTTGAGTCTTTTCTTGTATACAAATCTCTACGTCATTGTCACATCGTTAGTCCGACTACCGTTCGATCAGCTTCATATCCTTTATCTGAGTCTGGTGCATGATCAGATATCTTATGGCCTTCCCGTTCCTCCATTCGGGTGCCCGAAACTTCAAATGTACCGAAAGTTACGTCCTTTAGAACTCGAGTATTTTCTTGTGTGTGAATCTCTATGTGCTTGTCGCATCGTGAGTCCGACAACCGATCGATCAGTTTTATATCCTTTATCTAAGTCTGTTGCATGATCAGATTTCTTATGGCCTTCCCGTTCCGCCATTCGGGTGCCCGAAACTTCAAATGTACCGATAGTTACATCCTTTAAAACTTCAGTCTTTTCTTTTGTGCGAATCTCTATGTGATTGTCGCATCGTGAGTCCGATTACCGTTCGATCAACCTCATATCCTTTATCTGAGTCTGTTGCATGATTAGATATCTTATGGCCTTCCCATTCCTCCATTCGGGTGCCCGAAACTTCAAATGAACCGATAGTTACGTCTTTTAAAACTCGAGTTTTTTCTTGTGTGCGAATCTCCATGTGATTGTCGCATCGTGAGTTCGATAACCATTCGATCAGCTTCATATACTTTATCTGAGTCTGTTTCATGATCAGATATCTTATGGGCTTCCCGTTCCTCCATTCGGGTGCCCGGAACTTCAAATATACCGATAGTTACGTCCTTTAAAACTCGAGTCTTTTCTTGTGTACGAATCTCAATGTGAATGTCGCATCGTGTGTCTGATTATCGTTCGTTTAGCTTCGTATCCTTTATCCGAGTCTGTTGCATGATCTGATATCTTATGGCCTTCCGTTCCTGCATTTGGGTGCCCGAAACTTGAAATTCACTTATAGTTACGTCCCTTAAAACTCGAGTCTTTTCTTGTGTACGAATCTCTATGTCATAGTCGCATTGTAAGTCCGATTACCGTTCAATTAGCTTCATATCCTTTATCTAAGTCTGGTGCATGATCAGATATCTTATGGCCTTCCGTTTCTTCATTCGTGTGCCCGAAACTTCAAATGCACCTATAGTTACGTCCTTTAAAATCGAGTCGTTTCTTGTGTAAGAATCTTTATGTCATTGTCGCATTGTAAGTCCGATTACCGTTCAATTAGCTTCATATCCTTTATCTGAGTCTGGTGCATGATCAAATATCTTATGGCCTTCCCGTTCCTCCATTCGGGTGCCCGAAACTTCAAATGTACCGAAAGTTACGTCCTTTAGAACTCGAATATTTTCTTGTGTGTGAATCTCTATGTGCTTGTCGCATCGTGAGTCCGACAACCGATCGATCAGTTTCATATCCTTTATCTAAGTCTGTTGCATGATCAGATATCTTATGGCCTTCCCGTTCCGCCATTCGGGTGCCCGAAACTTCAAATGTACCGATTGTTACATCCTTTAAAACTCGAGTCTTTTCTTGTGTGCGAATCTCTATGTGATTGTCGCATCGTGAGTTTGACAACCATTCGATCAGCTTCATATCCTTTATCTGAGTCTGTTGCATGATCAGATATATTATGGGCTTCCCGTTCCTCCATTCGGGTGCCCGAAACTTCAAATGTACCGATAGTTACGTCCTTTAAAACTCGAGTCTTTTCTTGTGTACGAATCTCTATGTGAATGTCGCATCGTGTGTCTGATTATCGTTCGTTTAGCTTCGTATCCTTTATCCGAGTCTGTTGCATGATCTGATATCATATGGCCTTCCGTTCCTGCATTTGGTTGCCCAAAACTTGAAATTCACCTATAGTTACGTCCCTTAAAACTCGAGTCTTTTCTTGTGTACGAATCTCTATGTCATTGTCGCATCGTGAGTCCGATTATCATTCAGTCAGCTTTGTATCATTTATCTGAGTCTGTTTCATGATCAGATATCTTATGGCCATCCGTTTCTTCATTCGGGTGCCCGAAACTTCAAATGCACCTATAGTTACGTCCTTTAAAATCGAGTTGTTTCTTGTGTACGAATCTCTATGTCATTGTCGCATTGTAAGTCCGATTACCGTTCAATTAGCTTCATATCCTTTATCTGAGTCTGGGGCATGATCAGATATCTTATGGCCTTCCCGTTCCTCCATTCGGGTGCCCGAAACTTCAAATGTACCAATAGTTACGTCCTTTAGAACTCCAGTATTTTCTTGTGTGCGAATCTCTATGTGCTTGTCGCATCGTGAGTCCGACAACCGATCGATCAGTTTCATATCCTTTATCTAAGTCCGTTGCATGGTCAGATATCTTATGGCCTTCCCGTTCCGCCGTTCAGGTGCCCGAAACTTCAAATGTACCGATAGTTACATCCTTTAAAACTCGAGTCTTTTCTTTTGTGCGAATCTCTATGTGATTCTCGCATCGTGAGTCCGATTACCGTTCGATCAACTTCATATCCTTTATCTGAGTCTGTTGCATGATCAGATATCTTATGGCCTTCCCTTTCCTCCATTCGGGTGCCCGAAACTTCAAATGAACCGATAGTTACGTCTTTTAAAACTCGAGTTTTTTCTTGTGTGCGAATCTCCATGTGATTGTCGCATCGTGAGTTCGATAACCGTTCGATCAGCTTCATATACTTTATCTGAGTCTGTTTCATGATCAGATATCTTATGGGCTTCCCGTTCCTCCATTCGGGTGCCCGGAACTTCAAATGTACCGATAGTTACGTCCTTTAAAACTCGAGTCTTTTCTTGTGTACGAATCTCTATGTGAATGTCGCATCGTGTGTCTGATTACCGTTCGTTTAGCTTCGTATCCTTTATCCGAGTCTGTTGCATGATCTGATATCTTATGGCCTTCCGTTCCTACATTTGGGTGCCCGAAACTTGAAATTCACTTATAGTTACGTCCCTTAAAACTCGAGTCTTTTCTTGTGTACGAATCTCTATGTCATAGTCGCATTGTAAGTCCGATTACCGTTCAATTAGCTTCATATCCTTTATCTAAGTCTGTTGCATGATCAGATATCTTATGGCCTTCCGTTTCTTCATTCGTGTGCCCGAAACTTCAAATGCACCTATAGTTACGTCCTTTAAAATCGAGTCGTTTCTTGTGTACGAATCTTTATGTGATTGTCGCAGTGTAAGTCCGATTACCGTTCAATTAGCTTCATATCCTTTATCTGAGTCTGGTGCATGATCAGATATCTTATGGCCTTCCCGTTCCTCCATTCGGGTGCCCAAAACTTCAAATTTACCGAAAGTTACGTCCTTTAGAACTCGAGTATTTTCTTGTGTGTGAATCTCTATATGCTTGTCGCATCGTGAGTCTGACAACCGATCGATCAGCTTCATATCCTTTATCTGAGTCTGTTGCATGATCAGTTATATTATGGGCTTCCCGTTCCTCCATTCGGGTTCCCGAAACTTCAAATGTACCGATAGTTACGTCCTTTAAAACTCGAGTCTTTTCTTGTGTACGAATCTCTATGTGAATGTCGCATCGTGTGTCTGATTATCGTTCGTTTAGCTTCGTATCCTTTATCCGAGTCTGTTGCATGATCTGATATCATATGGCCTTCCGTTCCTGCATTTGGTTGCCCAAAACTTGAAATTCACCTATAGTTACGTCCCTTAAAACTCGAGTCTTTTCTTGTGTACGAATCTCTATGTCATTGTCGCATCGTGAGTCCGATTATCATTCAGTCAGCTTCGTATCATTTATCTGAGTCTGTTTCATGATCAGATATCTTATGGCCATCCGTTTCTTCATTCGGGTGCCCGAAACATCAAATGCACATATAGTTACGTCCTTTAAAATCGAGTTGTTTCTTGTGTACGAATCTCTATGTCATTGTCGCATTGTAAGTCCGATTACCGTTCAATTAGCTTCATATCCTTTATCTGAGTCTGGGGCATGATCAGATATCTTATGGCCTTCCCGTTCCTCCATTCGGGTGCCCGAAACTTCAAATGTACCAATAGTTACGTCCTTTAGAACTCCAGTATTTTCTTGTGTGCGAATCTCTATGTGCTTGTCGCATCGTGAGTCCGACAACCGATCGATCAGTTTCATATCCTTTATCTAAGTCCGTTGCATGGTCAGATATCTTATGGCCTTCCCGTTCCGCCGTTCAGGTGCCCGAAACTTCAAATGTACCGATAGTTACATCCTTTAAAACTCGAGTCTTTTCTTTTGTGCGAATCTCTATGTGATTCTCGCATCGTGAGTCCGATTACCGTTCGATCAACTTCATATCCTTTATCTGAGTCTGTTGCATGATCAAATATCTTATGGCCTTCCCTTTCCTCCATTCGGGTGCCCGAAACTTCAAATGAACCGATAGTTACGTCTTTTAAAACTCGAGTTTTTTCTTGTGTGCGAATCTCCATGTGATTGTCGCATCGTGAGTTCGATAACCGTTCGATCAGCTTCATATACTTTATCTGAGTCTGTTTCATGATCAGATATCTTATGGGCTTCCTGTTCCTCCATTCGGGTGCCCGGAACTTCAAATGTACCGATAGTTACGTCCTTTAAAACTCGAGTCTTTTCTTGTGTACGAATCTCTATGTGAATGTCGCATCGTGTGTCTGATTACCGTTCGTTTAGCTTCGTATCCTTTATCCGAGTCTGTTGCATGATCTGATATCTTATGGCCTTCCGTTCCTACATTTGGGTGCCCGAAACTTGAAATTCACTTATAGTTACGTCCCTTAAAACTCGAGTCTTTTCTTGTGTACGAATCTCTATGTCATAGTCGCATTGTAAGTCCGATTACCATTCAATTAGCTTCATATCCTTTATCTAAGTCTGTTGCATGATCAGATATCTTATGGCCTTCCGTTTCTTCATTCGTGTGCCCGAAACTTCAAATGCACCTATAGTTACGTCCTTTAAAATCGAGTCGTTTCTTGTGTACGAATCTTTATGTGATTGTCGCAGTGTAAGTCCGATTACCGTTCAATTAGCTTCATATCCTTTATCTGAGTCTGGTGCATGATCAGATATCTTATGGCCTTCCCGTTCCTCCATTCGGGTGCCCAAAACTTCAAATTTACCGAAAGTTACGTCCTTTAGAACTCGAGTATTTTCTTGTGTGTGAATCTCTATATGCTTGTCGCATCGTGAGTCTGACAACCGATCGATCAGTTTCATATCCTTTATCTAAGTCTGTTGCATGATCAGATATCTTATGGCCTTCCCGTTCCGCCAATCGGGTGCCGGAAACTTCAAATGTACCGATAGTTACATCCTTTAAAACTCGAGTCTTTTCTTGTGTGCCAATCTCTATGTGATTGTCGCATCATGAGTTCGACAACCGTTCAATCAGCTTCATATCCTTTATCTGAGTCTGTTGCATGATCAGATATATTATGGGCTTCCCGTTCCTCCATTCGGGTGCCCGAAACTTCAAATGTACCGATAGTTACGTCCTTTAAAACTCGAGTCTTTTCTTGTGTACGAATCTCTATGTGAATGTCGCATCATGTGTCTGATTATCATTCGTTTAGCTTCGTATCCTTTATCCGAGTCTGTTGCATGATCTGATATCTTATGGCCTTCCGTTCCTGCATTTGGGTCCCCGAAACTTGAAATTCACCTATAGTTACGTCCCTTAAAACTCGAGTCTTTTCTTGTGTATGAATCTCTATGTCATTGTCGCATTGTAAGTCCGAATACCGTTCAATTAGCTTCATATTCTTTATCTAAGTCTGTTGCATGATCAGATATCTTATGGCCTTCCGTTTCTTCATTCGTGTGCCCGAAACTTCAAATGCACCTATAGTTACGTCCTTTAAAATCGAGTCGTTTCTTGTGTACGAATCTTTATGTCATTGTCGCAGTGTAATTCCGATTACCGTTCAATTAGCTTCATATCCTTTATCTGAGTCTGGTGCATGATCAGATATCTTATGGCCTTCCTGTTCCTCCATTCGGGTGCCCGAAACTTCAAATTTACCGAAAGTTACGTCCTTTAGAACTCGAGTATTTTCTTGTGTGTGAATCTCTATGTGCTTGTCGCATCGTGAGTCCGACAACCGATCGATCAGTTTCATATCCTTTATCTAAGTCTGTTGCATGATCAGATATCTTATGGCCTTCCCGTTCCGCCAATCGGGTGCCGGAAACTTCAAATGTACCGATAGTTACATCCTTTAAAACTCGAGTCTTTTCTTGTGTGCGAATCTCTATGTGATTGTCGCATCATGAGTTCGACAACCGTTCAATCAGCTTCATATCCTTTATCTGAGTCTGTTGCATGATCAGATATATTATGGGCTTCCCGTTCCTCCATTCGGGTGCCCGAAACTTCAAATGTACCGATAGTTACGTCCTTTAAAACTCGAGTCTTTTCTTGTGTACGAATCTCTATGTGAATGTCGCATCATGTGTCTGATTATCATTCGTTTAGCTTCGTATCCTTTATCCGAGTCTGTTGCATGATCTGATAACTTATGGCCTTCCGTTCCTGCATTTGGGTCCCCGAAACTTGAAATTCACCTATAGTTACGTCCCTTAAAACTCGAGTCTTTTCTTGTGTATGAATCTCTATGTCATTGTCGCATCGTGAGTCCGATTATCATTCGGACAGCTTTGTATCATTTATCTGAGTCTGTTTCATGATCAGATATCTTATGGCCTTCCATTTCTTCATTCGGGTGCCCGAAACTTCAAATGCACCTATACTTACGTCCTTTAAAATCGAGTCGTTTCTTGTGTATGAATCTCTATGTCATTGTCGCATTGTAAGTCCGATTACCGTTCAATTAGCTTCATATCCTTTATCTGAGTCTGGTGCATGATCAGATATCTTATGGCCTTCCCGTTCCTCCATTCGGGTGCCCGAAACTTCAAATGTACCGATAGTTACGTCCTTTAGAACTCGAGTATTTTCTTGTGTGCGAATCTCTATGTGCTTGTCGCATCGTGAGTCCGACAACCGATCGATCACTTTCATATCCTTTATCTAAGTCTGTTGCATGATCAGATATCTTATGGCCTTCCCGTTCCGCCATTCGGGTCCCCGAAACTTCAAATGTACCGATAGTTACATCCTTTAAAACTCGAGTCTTTTCTTGTGTGCGAATCTCTATGTCATTGTCGCATCGTGAGTCTGATTACCGTCGTGTCACCTTCGTATCCTTTCTCTGAGTTTGATGCATGATCAGATATCTTATGGCCTTCCCGTTCCTTAGTTCGGATGCCTAAAACTTCAAATGTTCCGATTGTTACGTCCTTTAAAACTCGAGTCATTTCTTGTGCACAAATCTCTACGTCATTGTCGCATCGTTAGTCCGATTACCATTCGATCTGCTTCATATCCATTATCTGAGTCTGTTGCATGGTCAGATATCTTATGGCCTTCCGGTTCCTCAATTCGGGTGCCCGAAACTTCAAATGTACCGATAGTTACGTCCTTTAAAACTCGAGTCTATTCTTGTGTGCGAATCTCTATGTGACCGTCGCACCGTGTGTCCGACTGTAACACCTCGAGGTGTTACGGGTCTCTTAAACAGGTCGGGTCATACCCGACCACCCGACTACTTAATAAATATTCAAGTTCGAATCTCGCGACCAACCGTTTTAACCGATTATATAGATAATAATTATTGGATTTTTATTATCTCGGTTAAACGCTCCTTATTTGCTATTAAATCACTGTCAAACGTTTCTTATTTAAATTGTTATACCCGTTACCAAACACCCGAGTCTCAGTTATTATCCTCGTTGCCAAACACCCCTTTGTTTTATATCTCCTTTTAATCCCTCCAACCTCTTATCTCTCTCTCTCTGCATCATACGAAACACACACACTTGTGTGTGTTAAAGAGAGCAACCACACCGGTCACCACCTCCGGCTATCGCCGGCCACCGCCTATTCTTCTCCGGTAAACCCCATAATCTCCGATAACCCTCTCCTTTGTTTTATTATAAACCCGATGACTACACAATCCCTCCTCCTCTGTTTCAGTTATGAACAACCCATAAACCACTCGGTTACCACCCTGTTCGTCCCTCTGTTTCTGTTTACGAAGCCGGCCAGTCACCGGTGATGGTGACCGTCACCAATAACCATCCATTGAACCATCCTTATGCTCTGTTTATCCTTAATAAATCATCCTTGAACCATGGTCATCGGGTCTGTTCACACCCCGGTCACTTTCTAATCTGAAACTGGACACTCTGGTCAACCAAACCCAACCCGATTAACCCTCCGATCTGATACAAACCCGGAACCCATCCCTTTTGGTTATCAACCGGACAGTCACCAAGCTATGGTGACTGTCGTGAATCCTTTATCCCACTCGATTAATACCTGCTAATCAACCAGACTAACCCCCTCTGCTGGTGTTAAATGAAGTCAGACAGTCACCTTGACTAGTGACTGTCATCAGCGACCCCCCACGGACCCCTTTTTGGTTGTCTCATATACGCCATATATGTTGATGTGGGTGTGTTCATGTGTTATAACAGGCGGATTGGGTCTTCGGTTGATTCCCGTTGTATTTCCGGTTTGTAATATGATTCTCTGTTGAACTCCGGTTAGTTTCCAGTCATATATCCGGTGACTGTCGAACCCTCCTGTTGTTCCTGATAAAACCGGTTAACTTCTGGTTATGCCGATGTGATTCCGGTTATACTCCGGTCATATCCCCGGTAAACACATCTCTAATCGTTCTATTGGTTATCAAATATTATGTTATAATCTATTATTAATATAAAGATTATGATTGTTATTTGTGCGAGGTACCAATAACCGATTCGGTGAGATTGAACCCGATAACAAGTCGACCCAGTGACTTGGTCAACACCCGGAATAGAACCCGGTCCAATAGCTAGACGAGGATTATTAGAATTATACGAATATATATATAATACGGGAACGTACGGACTTGATATAATAATAAGAGAATAATAAACATATATAAAATATATATGTTTATATATATAAGATTCGATATATAAAACGATATACTAGACTCGGGTTAATAATAATATGCTCTGCCGAACCAGCATCCGGGTAAGTTCGTGTCTAGAGTTCTTTAGGTTCGTGTGCCAAGCTGTAATGGCCAGCTTTATTAGCTACGAGTGCCAAGCTGTAATGGCCAGCTAGATTTAGGATGTCCGTGTCGTGTCAATAATAAACCCCGAGTTTAGGACTATCTAATATATACCGAATTCTATATGTATAAATTGTATATATGATATATATCCTAAGTATTACAATCTAACAAGTCCCACGCGTAACACGTATCGATATATATATGAAATATAATTATAATAAGAAGATTAGCTAGAAGATATACGCAAACCTGTGAGTATCGTGAACTCCCCACTTTTACTGTTTTATTAAACGTTTTAGGGGAAATACATGTCATTTATTAGAAAACCTAGAAATGCTTTACATAATAGATTTTATAAAAGAAATATAATAGAAAAGGGGATAATAGAAACGACTAGGACAGTACTGACCGGTATATCGCCATTTCCTTTCTTATCCGACTAGAGGACAAGAACCAGTCTTACCCGAGAAGAGGGTAGGAATAATTATAGTTACCACAAGCAGAGTGGTACCATCGATAGGAATGACAACTAATATAATATAATAGATTGACATATAATCGGTATAATTTAATCGAATTGGTATAATAGAATATATTTTCCCCTCCAGAATTAGAATAGTAAAGCATGTTATAAAAGAACATTATAAAAGAATTATAAATAAATGAACTGGCCATTCACTTTATAAAATACACGACCTCACCAACTTTATGTTGACAGAAACTATTTTTGGCATGTGTTCAGGTAACCCAACAGATATGATGATTTGGATCCTGGAAGAGCCAAGACTGTCAATATCCTGAGTTCCGCTGCGTAGCTCTGATAACCCGACCCGACGACCCGGCTCCGACTACCAGGGTCGTTACAGGTTGGTATCAGAGCAGCGCTTAGTGACAGTCTTGAAGTCTTTACTAATCCAGGATCTACCAGAAATGTCTTTTAAAAGAAATTTTGATTAGAAATATGTATAAGGTAAAAGAATATTAGAGGATAAAATTTTGGGTACCTAAATGCCAAACCATTATAAAGTTGGTGAGCACCATAAGAGTATATTAGAAATCAGAACGAATCCATTACAGGATATTACTAGAATGATTTTGTGAGGTAAATTGACAATTCTGTACACAATTGTGAATTTACATACACATCTAATTTCTGGGAAATCTTACAGGATATTAAGGCTATAAGAAATAAGAAAGAATACATAAAAGAAACCAGATATATTAAAAGAAATCAGAAAATAAATTCAGATATAAATAGAAATGATAGAAATTATAGAAGTGTATATATAAATAAATATAAAAATTTCAAAACTATTGCACGATAATTTAATCGACTTGTACGAGAGTTTAGAAATCATATTTCACTCTCTAGAAAAACTTGTTGATTGATAACCATTCGTCGCATATTCCAGAAATTTCGTATAAATCGTTTCAGTTTCAGTAATTGCTCAGATCGTTAACCTTATGATTATTCCAATATTTATAAATAGGAATATAAATATTCCGCTCCAACTTGAACATTCCTATGATCGAGTTTCCAGAATTATTATTTTTACTGCAAATTCCGCAACTCATTAAGAATCAGATATGCTAGAGACATACGAATATTATGTTTCTAAAGAATTTCCTTCGATTGTTTAATCAGAAATCGAATCCTTCGATAACTTAAGTTGTATTAAATCTTCTCGGTATGACTTCGAAGTTTACTGAATTCATTCCCAGTCATTTCTATTTTATACTAAACCAGTATTATTATTATAAATCCTCCCTAAAAAGTTTTTATTTCAAAAATCTGAAAATCCTATAGAACCACGGTCGTATCATTTTGTCCGAACATAATTCACTTCATATTCAGTACCATTTTCGTAAAAGATCTTTAATCGAATTTCTATCCGTATATACCTCAAGAGTATTTTCGGCACAATTCTATGTTTATATTCGTTTAATCAACTTCCTTGATATTTTATTCTAATATGAACGATGAATATTATATATTCCGTTTTATAATCTAAACCCATCTTTGTATTTATATAAAAATCTCAGTTATATGCCATCATCGATCCTTCTGAGAATTAAGATAATATTTTCAACAGAAATATTATTATTTCGAAATCTCGTGACAAGAATATTTTGGGATCTATCTAAAGAGATCAAATTCTTACTCAATCGATTGTGCAATAATATAAGTACCATCTTAAATCTTATGACTCGGCCAAGTCAGAAAGATTAAAAAGATTGGATAGTTATATTGGACATCCTTTAGCGCGAACAAATTCTTGAATAATTGACAGTCTATTTCGTTAGACTTAGATCAACATGTTTCCTTCCAAAGTATATAATTTCGAATCTAAGAGAAAATAAAGAACATAATATCAAAATAATGCGTGAAGGACACATACCTATTGTGATTAAAATAAACAAATACTGGAATGTTAGGTGAGGTGAAATAGTAATTATGATCGCGACATAATTATGAATGTCACAGGCACAGGAACATTCGAGTAGGAATTTATCAAGATCACAGTTTGTTTGTGTCATGAGCATATTAAAAGAAATAATAATAAGAAGAAATATATATTCGAATTATCAGCGTATCGTATATAGAAAATACGACTATCTCATTGGCAATCTAGTTGAAATTTCTTCGTGAAATACGACTAAGAATATGTTCGCAGAATAAAAACCATCGATTGGTTAAATTCTACGAATCATAGAAATCAGTATTTTGATTTTTGATTGCCAACCAAAGATAGTTAGTTGTATGTCCTTTGTGCAATTCCTGGGGCAAAAAGATATCCGGACCCTTACGGTAGGTATATCCGGACATTTGCCACCAAGTCACATGATTCTTGTAAGAATATAATAGATAACAATCTATATGGATTCAGAAACCGGAAATGGTAGAATCCAACGAATTATCAAAAGAAATAATTTAATGAATATATCGAAATATAATTGATACCAAGCGGAATCGCGTAGAGATTCGCAAGGTATAATCAAAGTATAAACGAAAAATGAATAGAATTATGCTCATTTTTTCAGTGAAACTCTCTGGCCAAAGAAGGATGGGTTTCCTATTCCGAATAATGGCTTGTGAGAGTTATTATAAGAAATCACTATTCTGGCAAGAACTATCTATACAAATATTCCGATGAAATAAGCTTCGCTTATAATAAGTTGGATTAAGAACATATGATAGATTGCCTATATATATAAGTTTATCAGAATGTGTTTTCAGACACTGAAAGTATAGACTTTAATCGAATACATAAATATAAAAGAATTATTCCAAGCAAGCATATATTATAGAAATACTGGATTTATAGTGTCTGCTATAAATGAGTATCAGTATTCGCTTGGATATAAAAGAATATAAATAGATAAATAAAAGAATATAAATCGAAAAGTAAAAAGAATTATAATTCAGAAAGACATCCGATATGTCTGAATAATAGAAAGGCATCCGATATGCCAAGAAATATAATTATCAGATAAGAATATTAGTCATAAGAAGAACGACTAAAATTTTTATAAAGAAAATCTTATAAAGAAGAAATTATATATTTTACCGAGAGTGTATCAAATCCCGAAGTGATATCAAGAAGGAATAATTGCAGAAATACTTAACGCAATAAGTACCTATGCATTAAACCTGAATGATAATCATAATTTTGAGAAAGAATGAATGATGCATTGTTCTTAGAATTTTAAAGTCAAAAGAATCGTAACAACGACTGTTACCAGTAGATTCCGAGGCTATAAAGATAAAATTACATATATTGACTGTAGAATTGTGAAAGACCTCATTCACAATAATACCATAAGAAAAGTCAAATAATATGTAATAAAATACAATGCAGTCAATCATCAATGAAATAGTCAGTAAGATTATTGTCGATGATTTAAGAAAAATCTCAATAACCGATTTTGGTAGATCAAGATAATAAAAAGGAACTGTTGAAACCGTGTAATTCAACAAGTTCAATTAGTCTTTTCCGGCACCTTTAGACTCCAGATAAGATACATCTAATGATTTGAGAAATCACTCCTACTCTCTGAGAATCAGAATTACAATGATGGTAAATTCTAAAGTTCGAATAAAAGAGGTAGTAGCTCGGATCCCATTCAAGTCATGATAATGAAAGGATTTCCATATCTATCTCTTAAGAACCATATAGAATCCATCATTGTAAATAAATCCGAATATCAAGCGAAGAATAAATCGTATCGATTCGAGACTCTAGCGATGTTTGCTGGAAGATTGTGAACCTTTCAGAAGAAAAACGATTAGAATCTCAGAATATGTTTGTATCGTCTTTATATAAGAATGATATTCAATCTGTTTCTCATTCTAATGAGGGACAAGATTAAAAGAATGTTCAACATATAAAGAAGATATCAATCTATACCAAGAACCTTTAATAGTCATATCAGAAAGTACAAATAATCCATGTATCTGAATTAACATGACTATAGCAAGAAAGGTTAAAACGCAATTAGAAGCATGGTCAAGATGTATTATTACAGATTGACATCTCTAAATTATGTAGTCTCAGAATTGATATAAAGATCGATTTCCTCGCAAACCATGAGTACTGATCATGACTCGTGACGAATATTCAGGTTTAGAATTGTAACATCCCTATAGATTAAGGGTGTAAAGAACAAGATCACTCAAATTTCGGGGACGAAATTTCCTAAGGGGGGGAGAGTGTAACACCTCGAGGTGTTACGGGTCTCTTAAACGGGTCGGGTCGTACCCGACCACCCGACTACTTAATAAATATTCAAGTTCGAATCTCACGACCAACCGTTTTAACCGATTATATAGATAATAATTATTGGATTTTTATTATCTCGGTTAAACGCTCCTTATTTGCTATTCAATCACTGTCAAACGTTTCTTATTTAAATTGTTATACCCGTTACCAAACACCCGAGTCTCGGTTATTATCCTCGTTGCCAAACACCCCTTTGTTTTATATCTCCTTTTAATTCCTCCAACCTCTTATCTCTCTCTCTGCATCATACGAAACACACACACTTGTGTGTGTTAAAGAGAGCAACCACACCGGTCACCACCTCCGGCTATCGCCGGCCACCGCCTATTATTCTCCGGTAAACCCCATAATCTCCGGTAACCCTCTCCTTTGTTTTATTATAAACCCGATGACTACACAATCACTCCTCATCTGTTTCAGTTATGAACAACCCATAAACCACTCGGTTACCACCCTGTTCGTCCCTCTGTTTCTGTATACGAAGCCGGCCAGTCACCGGTGATGGTGACTGTCACCAATAACCATCCATCGAACCATCCTTATGCTCTGTTTATCCTTAATAAATCATCCTTGAACCATGGTCATCGGGTCTGTTCACACCCCGGTCACTTTCCAATCTGAAACTGGACACTCAGGTCAACCAAACCCAACCCGATTAACCCTCCGATCTGATACAAACCCGGAACCCATCCCTTTTGGTTATCAACCGGACAGTCACCAAGCTATGGTGACTGTCGTGAATCCTTTATCCCACTCGATTAATACCTGCTTATCAACCAGACTAACCCCCTCTGCTGGTGTTAAACGAAGTCAGACAGTCACCTTGACTGGTGACTGTCATTAGCGACCACCCACGGACCCCTTTTTGGTTGTCTCATATCCGCCATATATGTTGATGTGGGTGTGTTCATGTGTTATAACAGGCGGATTGGGTCTTCGGTTGATTCCCGTTGTATTTCCGGTTTGTAATATGATTCTCTGTTGAACTCCGGTTAGTTTCCAGTCATATATCCGGTGACTGTCGAACCCTCCTGTTGTTCCTGATAAAACCGGTTAACTTCTGGTTATCCCGATGTGATTCCGGTAATACTCCGGTCATATCCCCGGTAAACACATCTCTAATCGTTCTATTGGTTATCAAATATTTTGTTATATTCTATTATTAATTTAAAGATTATGATTGTTATTTGTGCGAGGTACCAATAACCGATTCGGTGAGATTGAACCCGATAACAAGTCGACCCAGTGACTTGGTCAACACCCGGAATAGAACCCGGTCCAATAGCTAGACGAGGATTATTAGAATTATACGAATATATATTTAATACGAGAACGTACGGACTTGATATAATAATAAGAGAATAATAAATATATATAAAATATATATGTTTATATATATAAGATTCGATATATAAAACGATATACTAGACTCGGGTTAATAATAATATGCTCTGCCGAACCAGCATCCGGGTAAGTTCGTGTCTAGAGTTCTTTAGGTTCGTGTGCCAAGCTGTAATGGCCACCTTTATTAGCTACGAGTGCCAAGCTGTAATGGCCAGCTAGATTTAGGATGTCCGTGTCGTGTCAATCATAAACCCCGAGTTTAGGACTATCTAATATATACCGAATTCTATATGTATAAATTGTATATATGATATATATCCTAAGTATTACAATCTAACAAGTCCCACGCGTAACACGTATCGATATATATATATGAAATATAATTATAATAAGAAGATTAGCTAGAAGATATACGCAAACCTGTGAGTATCGTGAACTCCCCACTTTTACTGTTTTATTAAACGTTTTAGGGGAAATACATGTCATTTATTAGAAAACCTAGAAATGCTTTACATAATAGATTTTATAAAAGAAATATAATAGAAAAGGGGATAATAGAAACAACTAGGACAGTACTGACCGGTATATCGCCATTTCCTTTCTTATCCGACTGGAGGACAAGAACCAGTCTTACCCGAGAAGAGGGTAGGAATAATTATAGTTACCACAAGCAGAGTGGTACCATCGATAGGAATGGCAACTAATAGAATATAATAGATTGACATATAATCGGTATAATTTAATCGAATTGGTATAATAGCATATATTTTCCCCTCCAGAATTAGAATAGTAAAGCATGTTATAAAAGAACATTATAAAAGAATTATAAATAAATGAACTGGCCATTCACTTTATAAAATGCACGACCTCACCAACTTTATGTTGACAGAAACTATTTTTGGCATGTGTTCAGGTAACACAACAGATATGATGACGTGGATCCTGGAAGAGTCAAGACTGTCAATATCCTGAGTTCCGCTGCGTAGCTCCGATAACCCGACCCGACGACCCGGCTCTGACTGCCAGGGTCGTTACACCGACAACAGATCGATCAGCTTCATATCCTTTATCTGAGTCTGTTGCATGATCAGATATCCTATGGCCTTCCCGTTCGTCCAATCGGTTGCCCGAAACTTCAAATGCACCGATAGTACGTCCTTTAAAACTCAAGTCTTTTATCGTGTACAAATCTCTATGTCATTGTCGCATCGTTAGTCTGATTACCGTTTGATAAGCATCATATCCTTTACCTGAGTCTGTTGCATGATCAGATATCTTATGGCCTTCCCGTTCCACAATTCAGATGCCCAAAACTTCAAATGTACCGATTGTTACGTCCTTTAAAACTCGAGTCTTTTCTTGTGTACAAATCTCTACGTTGTAATTGAAAGATTTTAGCTAAAACAGGAAGATATGATCATACAAGTAACAAAACCAGGTGCGGAAACCCTAGTTATGAACAAACTGATAAAACTCGGATCAAAACACAGAAAACATCATTCTAAATGCTTTTTCATAGATTAACTTTCATAAAAACGTGTTACAATCACTCTCCTAGTCAATCGATTGAACACACACACTATCACAAATTAACCTTGAACCTGACCACAATACACACTCAAACTAAAACTCTCTCTAACACGAAAACACACAAAATCTATATATAGACTCTGCACATTCGCCCAGTTGTATGGTGCGAATGTGGATCTTTTCCACATTCGCCCACAACATGGTACGAATGTGGGTCTTCTGTAGTCAGTCTTCTACCTTCGCCCATGAACTACTCCACCTTCGCCCATAAACTTCACATTCGCCCCTTTCTTCCACTTTCAACCCATCAGCAAAACATTCTAACATACGTTAATTATACTAATCCAATCATTAGTCGCACTTCGTGCATCTACAAACTCCCCCTCGACTATTGATTGGATCGTTTTCTATCTTCGTCCATCGCCTTGTTCAACAAATAAATCCTCAGCTGCTTCTTTTGCTCTTTTGACATTTCAGGCTCCAACTTTCTTTTCACCGGTTTAGGCACATCGGCCATCTTCACCATCTTACCAAGTTTGGCATCCAAGTTGCTACCCGAGTTTATGTCATATGCAAAGCAAACTCCCACAACTTGTGTATACTTTCTAGCCTGTTCAGCATCATTGGGATCATGATGAATCGGATTGTAGAAAAGCATGATGATGTCTTCAAAAGTACAGTTAATCAACCACATAGGATCAAATACATGAACATGCTTGTATTTGTCCTTCCCATCTCTCAGCACTATCACCGCTTCTGCCTTCCTCCAATCGTAATACCAAAAGATAAAATCAGCACTGAAGTGTTGTGGCATAGGCATCAAAGGTATCTTCCTCATCACGTCAGGTGCTTTGTAAATCAATGTCACCCTCTTCAATCCAGTTTTAGGATCAATATCCCTGTGAACTTTTCTTCTGGGATATTGAGGTTTAAACCTATTCCACTTTGTCCTGCTCTCCCAGACTAACTTATCAGCACACCAACCAACATGAGTATTATTCACTGAAGCTCCAGACATTGGGAATCTGCAAATGTCTCTGACCGCCCAGTACGGTAGAGTTAGCAAATCAATGAATCTGTAGAAGTACAGAATTCCTGATTCCCATTTAGCAGCTAAACACTTCAATCTACCCAAATATGTCCAGCCGAGAGCTCTGCCTTTGAACTTTGCATTGTGAAATCTATAAAAACTTCCTTGAGCTTCAGGCTTTGGTCGGTTTTCATCCATTTCCTTCAACTTCTTTAGATATGTCTTCAATTCATCAGTCTGACTTGAAGATTGTTGCTTATCAGCACCAAACACCGTCTCAACAAACTCTTCACTCCTTTTCTTAGCTTTCTTCTTAGCTGAAGTGTTTGGTATTTCTGTGAAATCTGGGAAAACCACATCTTCATCATTCTGTCTAAAGTATTGTGGATATTCCTCATGCGTAATATCCTCAATTTCCACTTCATCCATCTCTGGAGTATTCTTATCATCTGAGTGATTTCCAATATCCTTTTCAGGAATATCTGGAATCGACTCATCCATCATAAACTCCTCCAATGATTTCCCTACTCGCTGTGCAAGACCATCAAGAATCTCTTTGGCAATAGCAGCAGGTACTTCACCCTCCTCTAGATCAGGATCATTATATTCCAGCTCATATCTCATATCATCAGTCTGGAAGATCTCAGCAAATCTGCCTGTGAACTCTATAGTCCATTCTCTCTTCTCCAACATATCTCTATATACCTTCTTCGCATCGTCATTCAGAGATCTCACCTTTTCATTCCAAAAGATACTTTCATCTGAATCTGTATTTCCACCTTTCTTCTTCTTAGAACTAGATTCTCCAGCATCCTTCTTCGGTGTTCTCTTCTCGAATGTGAACTTACTAGTATCATCTCCCCCTTCATCATCATCACTGTCACTACTACCATCATCATCTTTGCTACCCGATCCCTCAGCATCATCATCATCATCTTTATCACTTTTCTTACTTTCTTCATCATCGCTTTTCTCAGACTCATCATCTTCCTCATCATCCTTTTCTTCTTCAGAATCAGAAGGCTCAAAATCTACCTGTTCCTCCTCTTTTTCCTTATCCTCCTCACCTTCTTTCAGCTTTGGTGCTTCATTGTATAAACTATCCAACAAATCACTAAGGCGTTTGTTTTCAGCCTTTAGTTCTTTGTTATCAGCCTTGATCACCTTAATCATACTCCGATTCCTGGAACACTTAACCTCAAGATTCTTATTATCAGCTTCAAGTTTCTTTACCTTCTGCTCAATCTCATCTTGGTTAGTCTTTGAAGCAACCACTATCTAAAGCATCTTTTCTTCATTCTGCTTGAACTTAGCAATCTCTGCCTGCTGAGCTATAATCATTTTCATCATATCATCCATCTTTTTGTTAACCTGCTTCATCACATCGTCTGAAACAGTAACTTTCTTCGACTTGGATGGCTCAGCTTCTTTGGCTTTCTCCTTCTAAGGTTTCCTGAACATATCTAAAACATTATCCAGAGCAACATTGAACTCATCAACTGGTAATGTTTCAGCCTCTTTACTCTTTTTCTGCTTCTTGGCAACCGGTGAAGATAGCTTTGATGATGCACCTACATCAGGTATCCTTTTTCCTTTCAACAGCTGAGCTATTTCTTTCTCCCTCAACTGTTTAGTGCTAGATTTCTTTGCCATTGATTTGTGTTTCGGTTTAGGCAAATTCACTACAACAGTATCACCTGCTTCCAACTCATCAAGATTAACACCCAAATCACCTTCATCAACATCAACAGACTTCTTTTTCTGTGATACTTCCTCAATCATCTTGTTAAGAAATTCAGACTAACCAACCATAGTGGCCTTACGTTTGGTGGTCCTAACTCTTTCTTCATCTGAATCCCACTGCTCGTCTACCTCTGTCTCTTCTGAGTCAACAGAATCCTCATCAACCAAACTTGTTCCTTTCCTTGCAGTAGTTTTCTTTCTAACAACTTGTTGCTTTGAACTACCCTAATCAGTCTTTGCTTTGCCCTTCCCTTTGGCTCCAGCATTGACTACTTGCCTTTTCCTCTTAGTGTTTGCATCAGCATACACCAAGGGATCATCATTGTCAGAATCACTCTCAGCATGTCTAGCTTTGTTCTTTCCAGGATCAGCGTAATCCTGTTTAGCCAAAGCTCCAAACAATCTCTTATGTGGTGGCTTTTCCTCATCAGGCACACCCTTATACCCTTTCATTCTCACCAAAGTACAAATGTTCATGTGATCTTGACCTATGATCTTAGTTGGATCCTTATGCAAATCAGGATATTTATGATCAAGGATCATCATAAGAAACCTCGGGTATAGCATAAATTGTTTCTTCTTCAAACCCTTTAACATTTCGAGCATATGATCTAATATCATCCCAGAAACATTGAATGGTTTGTTGAGAGTCAACGCAACCATCAATGAGCTCAAACTTCTCCTCATGACGTCGTATCCACCGCTCACACATCCGAATACATGAATAATGACATGTGCGAAATACTTGAATTGCACACTCAACTTCCCTTTATGCATAGATCCATCAGTGATCGGTCCTTTGTACTTCATCCTCAGAAAACAAGCTTTCTGTTCAGTCCATGACAATTCCCTAGGATCTTCACTGACTTCAAACTTAATCTGCAGTGCTTCTCTAATATCAGATTCTGTCAGAAACATCTCCATGCCTTGAATCTTGCTCTTTATAATAGTCTGATTCTCCCAAAAATCATACTTCGCATTCTTGTAGAAATCCTCAACTATATCTTTGTAGATGATTGTTGGTGTAGCTAAGGCATGTACAATTCTGCTTCTCCTCAAAAACTCAACAATCCCGGCAAATTCTGTATTCTTTTCCACGTCACCAAGAAACGCACAACAGTTGTGTGACGGTTCGAATGGCCATCTACTTGGAACAGATGCTTCAGCCTCCTGAATATGATCTGGTATGACATTTTCCACTTGTGCCTCAATGTTTTCAGATTGTTCAGCCATCTGCACATCAAAATCAGAAAAACGCGTTAAAATACAAAAACGACAAAAATTTAAAATTTTTAAAGATTTACATATTCCACATTCGCCCCTTTTTATCAGGTCGAATGTGTATACTTTGGTACGAATGTGACACACTTGGTACAAATGTGAGAATATATTTATTAAAAATCACATTCGTCCGAAAATAAGCCTCATTCGCCCATTTATTTCACATTCGCCCGTTCGATAAGGACGAATGTAAAACATGTTCTTCCCCAAAATTCAAATTTTTGCCAAACTTGTAATTTTACACTGATTTTGATTCAAACATGTACTAACTTGGCCGATTATCATTCGTATACCATCAATTGTTCATAATTTTCAATTTACATTAGTTTTAAAATAGAATTAGGGTTTTAAAGCTTCAAACAATCAATCAACTATCTAAAACCTGTTATTAACCTAATTCTTTGATAATTCTCCCCTAAAACTAATGTAGATTGAACGTATATCAAAATCAGACAATAAACTTCATCAAATTGACCCAGAAAAGAAACCCTAGGTCGAAGCCACAAAATTACGAATTCTGGACTGTTCTTGGCGCCATTACCTGTGTAATTAGACTTAAAATGATCAGAATTAGACAAGGAACAATAACCACAAGCAAGGAAAATCTCAGCAACAAATCTAGGTACTGATGAAAAAATTTATGAATGAGGGTCGAACCTGGTATGGTCTATTTATAGAGAGTCACCTTCGTCCGTTATGGTGGTCGAATGTGGATGAATTCCACATTCGCCCCAAATAAATGGCACGAACGTGGAACAAGGTCAACCGAAAGTGGATTTTGTGTACCAAACCCACATTCGCCCAAACCAAAACGCCCGAATGTGAAGATTTTTCCACATTCGACCCAATTAAGGGGCGAATGTGAAATGGAAAAATCTGAAAATTTCGCCAAATCACGAATTCGAATCCCGTTCAACATTTTTCAATCCGTTAAACGTCAAAAACTCATATTTTCACTTTTAGAATGATACAAAGCCCAGATGGTTTTATCAAATCTTAGAAATTGACCATCAAGCATCGTCGGTTATCTAAAATAAAGCAGAAATGCAAAAACTTTGGTTTTTCTGAAATTGTATTAAAACACACCTAAAATCTTTTTGGATTTTGTATCTTTTTGACAATAAAAGTAAAATGCATCAAAGTAAATGAAAGCAGTAAACATTTTGTGATGTCCGGTAAGAGGATCATATCAGTTTTCTGAGAAATCTGATCACAGCGTTGATCTTTTTGTTTAATATTATCATTAGAAACTGTATGTGACACGGCAATTGCTGATATTGTGGTTCACGTAAGCTCACATGCAGACTATTACGCAATGCTTTAAAATGATACGAGTTAGGTGTATTAGACTAACACGTTGTGGTGCCCACACACACGACATACTCCCGTATCAAGTAATTGCACAAAGCTTCGTCGTAACGCGTGATTATGCCTGAGTTATCCGTAAAAGTTACAAAGTATATAGCACAGAGGTGTACATGTCAGCAAACGAATGCAGCAGAGTAACATGTGCATATACACTAGGTTGAGGCTGATATCAACTACTGATTTGCATCAGTAAGTCAATACGATGTAATAATGATCTTTGATCAATAAAACATAAAGTTCCTCAATTCGGTAACTTTCGATTTTGGCATTTAAGCTCTTTTAGCAAATATTCTGCTGAAACTAGGTCCGTAAATCAATACGACAAAAGTTTAATCAGAATATCGCGGATAACCATAACATAACGACCTGAAACCTCAGATTTTGGCAATCCTATCAAACGAAATTACGGTACTAAGACCATATGCCCATGAGGTGTTCAGCCACGAACGCGTAGTTCGTTATGTTTGTATCACTAATGCACGCAATATTTAGTCTACGAAGCCTATCAGCATATCACACATAGTCAACACACGCCTCATATTACTATTCAATTCTTTAGCCTGTGTCAGATCCTCACTGATGTACTATCATTTCCTCTTTTAATCCTGGAAATCATTTTTGGTTTTTCTAATTTTTAGGTCTTTTTGACTTTTTCAATGTTTTTGGTTTTTCTGATAAAATGACTCCCCCTAAAATAAAGAACATATTTTTGGGTTTTTAATTTTTCTGAAAAACAATAAAAACTTTAAAGAAAATTTTAAACAATCCTCTCGAAAGCATCAACTTCTTTGAGGATTACGATAGTAAAGAGAAATTCCCAATTAGCAAAGATCAGAAAATTAAAACTAAAAAGCGATAAACCGAGGTGCCGATTAGTCCTGTTTTTCCTTTATGTTATTGACTTTTAAAAGATATTCAAAGCGGGATCTGTCAAAAGCTTTTGTAAACAAATCTGCACGTTGATAGTCAGTATGGATTTTGACCATATCTATCAATTCTTTAGCGTAACAATCACGGATAAAATGATATTTGATCCGGATATGTTTCGCTTTAGAATGATTTTCAGTATTTTTAGTTAATGCGATAGCGGCTTCGTTGTCACAGTGTATAGGGGTTTTAAGAAACTGCAAACCGTAATCCACCATCTGCTGTTGGATCCAGAGCACTTGCGAACAGCAACTCGAGGCTGCAATGTACTCGGCTTCACATGTAGACAGCGCCACGGAAGTTTGCTTCTTGCATTTCCAGGTGACTAACCTGCTCCCTAAAAACTGGCAACCAGCTGTAGTGGATTTGCTATCCTTGTCACAGCCGCCCCAATCTGCATCACTAAAAGCAATGAAATCAAAATCATCATCATTAGGGTACCAAAGTCCTTTAGAGGGACAACCCTTCAGATATCTAAGGATACGCTTGACCGCCGTCAGATGACTTTGTTTCGGCTTCGATTGATAGCGGGCACAGAGACACGTTGCATACATAATATCTGGTCGAGATGCCGTCAAATACATCATAGATCCGATGATTCCTCTGTATGTAAATGGGTCCGTCAGCTCCCCCTTAGCGTCCACTCCAATCCCGTGATTGGGTTGAATCGGGGTATCCATCGGCTTGGAATCCTCCATCTGGAACTGGCTCAAGACTTCGGATACGTATTTCGTCTGGTGAATGAAGATCCCCGTGGGTCTTTGGTCCACCTGCAAGCCTAGGAAAAACTGCATCTCCCCCATTGCGCTCATCTCGAACTTTTCCTGCATGACAGTTTCGAACTCCCTGCATAAAAGCTCGTTAGTTGAACCAAATATTATATCATCAACGTAAATCTGCACCAGAAGAAAATCATCCCCTGATTTCTTCGTGAATAGGGTGCAGTCGACGAGTCCGCGCTTAAATCCTTTTGCCATGAGGTATGTACTTAGCTCCTCGTACCACTGTCTCGGAGCCTGGTGCAAGCCATATAAAGCTTTGTTTAACACATAGACCTTATCCCGGTGGATTGGGTCCTCAAAGCTTGGTGGCTGCCTGACATAAACCTCTTCTTTGACTTTCCCGTACAGAAATGCGCTCTTGACGTCCATCTGATAAACTTTGAACTTCTTATAGGAAGCAAACGCAAGAAACATCCGAATAGCTTCAATGCGTGCTACAGGAGCATAGATTTCGTTATCATCAATCCCTTCGATTTGATGGAATACCTGCACGACCAATCTGGCTTTGTTACGAACTATAACCCCACGATCATCCTTCTTGCACTTAAACACCCATTTAGTGCCAATTTTCTTTCTTCCAGGTGGCAAATCAGTGAGCGTCCAAACTCCCAATTTCTGAAATTGTAATAACTCCTCCTGCATTGCCTCAACCCAGGCGTCCTCCAGCAAAGCGTCCTTGTATGTCCTTGGCTCTACCTGCGACACATAACACGCAAACGACCAATCATTTTGACTACCAGATTTTTGTATTTTGGCATATAAAGCTAAAGCACCAAAACTCTCTGGCGAGTTAACACTTCACAGCTGCCCTATGGTCATCACACTGCTACCAGGATCACCGATAACTTGCTCCAGCGGGTGAATACGATGAATCCGAGATTCCGGATGTTCAGGTACAATAACTCCCGTCTGAATAGTCAAGTTCTCTACAGCATCCAGATCATGACCCGTGTTAGACGATGAAGCAACATCTGGAGTTGGAGTTGGGTTCACTGGCGGTGCCTCTGGTTCTTCTGCATGCTCAAGAATGACTTCTTCAAATTGTTCATCTTCAGATTCTGAAGAGTCTAACGAAGTATAAGCCTCTTGAAACACTTCTTCCTCTTGTATAGGAACATTGGTATCATTAGAAGCTGGTAGGGGGTTCACGGTGATCGGACGCACCAACGGTGAAGTCGCCGCGTTTTCACACTCATAAAGTAATCTGATAACAGCTTCTTCAACCAAGCTATCTAGATTGAATGATTCAAAGAAGTCTTTGTAATCAAACATCCAATCAGGACCCATCCCTTGCACATTTTGAGTATACCGTTGAACTTCCACGTTAGCCCAATCCTCCACCCGACGAGTTCTCTTATTGTATACCCGTTTGAGCGGGGTTGCATATCCAACAAAGTATCCCTCTTCAGCTTTAGGACTAAACTTCTCGCTTGGGTTCAACATCGTGCATGGTGCCCCAAAAGGTTCTAGATACTCTAAGTTCGGCTTTCGTTGGTGTAACAGTTCATAAGATGTTTTACCAAACTTCTTCACTGTTAGAACCCGATTGAGTGTATAATTTGCTGCATAAATCGCCTCGTTCCAGAACATTACTGGAAGATTTGAGTCAGCAAGCATTGTTCTAGCCGCTTCAATTAGAGTCCTATTCTTGCATTCAGCAACACCGTTCTGTTGTGGGGTGTACGGAGCCGAATATTCATGATGAATTCCTTTGCTTTCACAAAGTTCATCCATCTTGGCGTTTTTGAACTCCGTCCCATTATCACTCCGAATTCTCTTTATCTTCAAGTTGTAGAGATTCTCCAATCGAGTGAACAGAACTTTCAAGTTGTTAAAGGTGTCACTTTTATTCTGCAAACACATCACCCATGAAAATCTTGAGTAGTCGTCAGTGACAACTAAACAGTAAAGCTCCCCAAGATGACTTTTGCGCTTGACCGGTCCAAATAGATCCATGTGCAATCGCTCAAGTGGCATCTCAACGGAGTTAACTTTCTTCACTTTGTGGGACTGTCTGTGTTGCTTCCCCTTCTTACAACTAACACACTTGTCATTCAGATGGAAATGTTTCACGTTTACTCCATCGACAAGCCCATTCTTCACAAGATGATTCATTTTTCTCAGATGAATGTGCCCCATTCTTCGGTGCCACATTATCGATTCCTTCTCCGTCGCTTTGGATAGAAAACATGTTATTTGCCCCTGTGATGTCATCGCCTTGGACATATCAAGAATATAGAGGTTGTTGACGCGAGATGCCTTCAACATTACCCACTCCTTTGGAATTTTGAAGCCCGGTTTGAGAATATAGCAGGATTTGTCATCAAAATGAACAGTGAATTGTTTATCACAGATTTGACTGACGCTCAACAGATTATAATCGATCTGTTTCACATATGATATCCTTTCAAAGCTTACTATCCCATTACTCACGCTCCCCTCCATAGTGATATATCCGCTTTATTCCCAGCGAATGCAACATATCCACCATTAATATTCTTCACGTCGAACAGCAACGCAAGATCCCCTGTCATGTGGCCTGAAGCTCCACTATCAACAATCCAAAGACTGCTAATAGGGCCAGCTGAAGCTCCCTGCACACATCAAGTAAAAACATTTAGTTCTTTCGGGGGACCCAAGCCTGAGTCTTGGGTCTTGGAATATCATTGTTCAAAGTAACATTCTCATCAACACTTTCTTTTGGATCAATCTTTTTAGGATTATTCAAAACATTTTCCTTTTTCTCATTGGATTTTGAAGTTGAGGCACCTGGAGAACCATTTGGTGTCCAAGATTGTTCAGTTCTTTTCAAGATACGAATCTGAGATTTTGGGTTCTCAGTCGGTTTCTGAACATTGTTTGCAAATGAAACTTTCTTGGTTACCTTATCTGATTTAACAGACTTAGGTCCAACATTTGACTTGACAATAGGTTTTGGTGGAACCCTTTGCCTATCATTTGTTGTGTTCACCACTGGTTTTCTCCATGATTGTTCCATAGCAATCCGATTTCTGCGATCATACTGAACTGGACGATTGTTCCTCATTTGATAAAAATTATTTTGATTATAAAACTGTTGTTGTTGAGGAACAACACGTCTGTGTGGTGGAACATAATGATCAATCGGTTTCCTCATGGAATTCCTCACTTCAACTTCGTGCCTCTTATGCCTTACATACGGGCATTGAGCAAGTAAATGCCCCCTCTCCCCGCATTTAAAGCATGCACGGTATTCCTCAAAAACATTAGGAGCATTCGGTTGAGCAAATGATCGAACAGGATATTGATCATTGTACTGTTGATTCCTCAAACTCTCAGGGAGTGGCCCTTTTGAGTAAGCAGGCTCATGAAAACCGTTAGCTCTGTTTTTGGGTCTAATGAACTCTGTGACATGAACCTTTGGTTCTTGAGGAAAATCCAAAAACAACTTCTTTAAAATGACCGGTGGAATTTCATTTGTTCTCTCATGTTTTGGGAACCAAATGGTGCTTTCTTGCCAAATTTTATCAATTTTAGCATAGTTAGCATTTTTGATTGGAAATTCCTCGTCAGAGATGATCTTATCGGATCCTTCCATCCGATAAAACACCTTGACTGGTTTGTCACAAGATTCATTCTGAACATTTTTCTCAATTTCTTTCTTAATCACATTCTTATCAGACTTTTTCTCACGATGAGCATTTGCCATCGGATATGTGGATCACCAATACTCGAGGTATTAGATTCATTTTCCGAAGATGAGTCTGATTTTACCGAGCTCTCCGGTGTCACTTGATGACAATTGTGATTTTCAAAAAGCACCGGAGATGGCACAGACTTGTAATTAGTGGTTTGATCATCAATGATGTGGTCTACCACGTAAGCAATGTGTTTATAACTCTCCAACTTCTTGTTGACTTTTTCAGCAAATCACTTAATGGCGGCCATTTCCAATTTAGTGTTCTCAATTTCATTTATGTAGTTACTAATTGCAAGTTGTTTTAATGAAAGAGTATTTTTAAGATCAGAAATGTCCTTTTTATAGCCATCTAGCACTTTGTTGAAAGCATTCAACTCTTTGCGAGTAGATTGACAGTTGATGATAGCACTATCACGTTGAACGCGAAGTTCTTTGTTCTCCTCTGTCAATCTATCACAAGTACCACAATATTTATCACTGGTAATATCAGTACTACACTCAGAACTTACAGGTTTTGGAGGATCTGTCATGGCCATCAAAGCAAAATGAGCTTCCTTTCCAGCGAAAAACTTGGAATAATCAATCCTGGTGAAAGCATCATCAGCAATGCACGACTTCCTCGTCTTCAGAAAATCAGCTTCTGCTAGCAACTGATCAATATCATCATCCAGGGATGTAACACTTGCTTCTGTATCTGATTCACTGTCTGAATCTGAGTAAACTGATTCACACTCCTTAGGAACATCAGAAACAGTGTCAATCACCACTCCAGGATTTGCTTCCTCAGCCTTAACCTCAACAGGCTCAGTCTCCACTTCCACTTCTACCTCAGATTCATCAACTTCAACCTCAGTTTCTTCCTTCTCATCAACTATCACCGACTCCTTAGTTTCAATCTGTGCATAGTCTTCATTGGTCAAGTTATTGTTCCCAATTTGACTAGCAACCAACCCATTATAAGATGAAACCATTGCAGAGACTAGTGCTATATGTTGCTGAGCAACTTCAACAGTTACATTTCCCAAGTTAGAAGTCTCCAAAACCACCGGTTGTTGACTGGTTTGATTCATTGGGTTCATGTATTGTGTTTGTTGAGGTGGTTGTTGTGATTGGCTAGCAGTATAGAATGCTGCTTGCTGCATTGGAGAGAACGGTGAAATGTAGGAATTGTTGTATTGTTGTTGTGGAGGTGGTGTGTATGATGGTTGTGAGTAGGATGAGGTTTGTGCAATGTAGTTGATTGTTGGTTTTGGTGGTTCCATGACATTAGAAATACATGCAACATGTGGTGCCACTACTCCCCCTGAACTTGAGTTTCCAGCTGGTACTGAAGTGCCTCCAAAATATAAACTTGGATTCTGAGGAATCTGTGATCTTTTGGCTTTCCTCTTTTCTTCAAGTTCTTTGTTTTCCAGCTTCTGCACAAACTCGTTGATAGTCCAGAATTTATAAGCATCCTTCTCTTTGAGAACTTCCACATGCTGATCCCAATATGGTGGTAGAGCATCTGCAAACTTGTCCACCAAATCTGTCATAGGAATCTGTATACCATAACTAGACAACTCAGTTAGTAAATGACAATATCTAGGACTTAATTCTTTTAGAGTTTCATTTCCACATAAGTAAAATTCTCAAACTCCTTTCGCAACTCTTCCATCCTCAATCTTCTAGTCTTCTCATTCCCATCATGCCTATTCTTAAGCACATCCCACAGTTGCTTAGACGTAGTGCAAGTTCCAAACTGATGTAGTAAGTCGTTTGTGATCGCCTGAGTCAGCTGGGAATAAGCTTTCTTCTCCACAGCAAACTTCTTTTTCTCCTCCTCAGACATACTCTCCAATCGAACTGGTTCACCGGTGTTCTCCAAAACCGGTGCAGTGTAACCTCTAGCAATCATCCTCCATGCCTCTGCACCTTCCACTCCCATGCCTTCCAAGTGGATCTTGAACTTTTTCTGCCACTGATTATATTCTTGCATCTCCATGAGCTTAGGTGGCCGATTCCCGCTACCTGAAGATAAGTCATTTATCCGTGTGGAAATAACATTGGTAGTTTGTGTATTTACCACCGCTGCTGCTACTCCCAGTAGTCAGGTTGTGGTGCTGGAGGTGCAACACTTTGAGGCATTGAGCTAGTCATCGCGATGTAATTGATCGGTTGCGAAGACTGTGTGCTCGTCTTTTGTGCTGCCATTGTCCATGGGTCCATCACTTGCTGTTGTGGTTGTGTCGTTGCTGGTCTCGAGGTAGTCGGAAAATTCCACATGATGTTCACGAACTTCGAAAATCACAACACTTAGAAAATTTTCAAAACACAGTTCTAGGTTCGCCCAAATATTCTACTTTCATCCCTTTTTGTTCACTTTCGTCCAAAAGAGATTCACCCGAATGTAGAAAATCACCAGAATGTAAAATACCCTAACTCAATTTCCACGTTCGTCCACAACTGTCTACCTTAGACCACTCTTATTCCACGTTCGCCCGCCCGACGAATCGAATGTGGAAATATCTGCCCGAATATGGAAACTTCAAACAACAAAATCCAGGTTCGCCCAGAATTGCCCTATGTTCGACCAGAAAATACACACACTCGCCCACTAAAGGTCAGGTTTGCCCACTAGTTAGCACATTCGACCATTTTGAGTTTGAAAAACGGTTACACTTTGAAAAACGGTTATTTTGATCTCTGATTTTCAAAAGATTATGGATTTGAATGATCTTTATCAGGTTTAGATTCGGAATTGATTTGGAACAACTTTAATTCTTGGAAAACTTGATTTTATCCACAAATTCAACTCTAAATCAATCAAAAACACTCAAAAACCATTTTTAGTCAAAAACAGATGTATTTTGATCAAAATCATGTCCAAATCAGCTCTGAGTTTATCAAATTTGTTGTTGTATGATCCGTATGGCTCTAATACCACTTTGTAATTGAAAGATTTTAGCTAAAACAGGAAGATATGATCATACAAGTAACAAAAGCAGGTGCGGAAACCCTAGTTATGAACAAACTGATAAAACTCGGATCAAAACACAGAAAACATCATTCTAAATGCTTTTTCATAGATTAACTTTCATAAAAACGTGTTACAATCACTCTCCTAGTCAATCTATTGAACACACACACTATCACAAATTAACCTTGAACCTGACCACAATACACACTCGAACTAAAACTCTCTCTAACACGAAAACACACAAAATCTATATATAGACTCTGCACATTCGCCCAGTTGTATGGTGCGAATGTGGATCTTTTCCACATTCTCCCACAACATGGTACGAATGTGGGTCTTCTGTAGTCAATCTTCTACCTTCGCCCATGAACTACTCCACCTTCACCCATAAACTTCACCTTCGCCCCTTTCTTCCACTTTCAACCCATCAGCAAAACATTCTAACATACGTTAATTATACTAATCCAATCATTAGTCGCACTTCGTGCATCTACATACGTCATTGTCGCATCGTTAGTCCGATTACCGTTTAATCAGCTTCATATCCTTTATCTGAGTCTGTTGCATGATCAGATATCTTATGGCCTTCCCGTTCCTCCATTCGGGTGCCCGATACTTCAAATGTACTGATAGTTACGTCCTCTAAAATTTGAGTCTTTTCTTGTGTGCGAATCTCTATGTGATTGTCGCATCCTAAGTTCAACAACCGTTCGATCAGCTTCATATCCTTTATCTGAGTCTGTTGCATGATCAGATATCTTATGGCCTTCCCGTTCCTCCATTAGGGTGCCCGAAACTTCAAATGCACCGATAGTTACGTCCTTTAAAACTCGATTCTTTTCTTGTTTATGAATTTGTATGTGATTGTCGCATCGTGTGTCCGATTATTGTTCGGTCAGCTTCGTATCATTAATCTGAGTCTGCTTCATGATCAGATATCTTATGGCCTTCCGTTCCTCCATTCGGGTGCCCAAAACTTCAAATGCACCTATAGTTACGTCGTTTAAAACTCGAGTCGTTTCTTGTGTACAAATCTCTATGTGATTGTCGCATCGTGAGTCCGATTACTGTTTGATCAACACAATATTCTTTATCTGTGTCTGGTGCATGATCAGATATCTTATGGCCTTCCCATTCCTCAATTCGGATGCCCAAAACTTTAAATGTACCGATTGTTACGTCCTTTAAAACTCGAGTCTTTTCTTGTGTACAAATCTCTACGTCATTTTCGCATCGTTAGTCCGAGTACCATTCGATCAGCTTCATATCCTTTATCTGAGTCTGTTGCATGATCAGATATCTTATGGCCTTCCCGTTCCTCCATTCGAGTGCCCGAAACTTCAAATGTACCGATAGTTACGTCCTTTAAAAGTCTAGTCTTTTCTTGTGTGCGAATCTGTATGTGATTGTCGCATCGTGAGTTCGACAACCGTTCGATCAGCTTCATATCCTTTATATGAGTCTGTTGCATGATCAGATATCTTATGGCCTTCCCGTTCCTCCATTCGGGTGCCCGAAACTTCAAATGTACCGATAGTTATGTCCTTTAAAACTCGAGTCTTTTCTTGTTTACGAATTTGTATGTGATTGTCGCATCGTGTGTCCTATTATTATTCGGCCAGCTTCGTATCATTAATCTGAGTCTGTTTCATGATCAAATATCTTATGGCCTTCCGTTCCTCCATTCGGGTGCCCAAAACTTCAAATGCACCTATAGTTACGTCCTTTAAAACTCGAGTCGTTTCTTGTGTACGAATCTCTATGTGATTGTCGCATCGTGAGTCCGATTGCCGTTCGATCAACATCATATCCATTATCTGAGTCCGGCGCATGATCAGATATCTTACGGCCTTCCGGTTCCTCCATTCGGGTGCCCGAAACTTCAAATGTACCGATTGTTACGTCCTTTAAAACTCGAGTCTTTTCTTGTGTACAAATCTCTACGTCATTGTCGCATCGTTAGTCCGATTACCGTTTGATTAGCTTCATATCCTTAATCTAAGTCTGTTGCATGATCAGATATCTTATGGCCTTCCCGTTCCTCCATTCAGGTGCCCGAAACTTCAAATGTACCGATAGTTACGTCCTTTAAAACTCGAGTCTTTTCTTGTGATTGAATCTCTATGTGATTGTTTCATCGTGAATTCGACAACAGTTCGATTAGCTTCATATCCTTTATCTGAGTCTGTCGCATGATAAGATATCTTATGGCCTTCCGTTCCTGCATTTGGGAGCCCGAAACATGAAATTCACCTATAATTACGTCCTTTAAAACTCGAGTCTTTTCTTGTGTACGAATCTCTATGTCATTGTCGCATCGTGAGTCTGATTATCATTAAGTCAGCTTCGTATCATCTATCTGAGTCTGTTTCATGATCCGATATCTTATGGCCTTCCGTTCTGCCATTCGGGTGCCCGAAACTTCAAATGCACCTATAGTTACGTCCTTTAAAACTCGAGTCGTTTCTTGTGTACGAATCTCTATGTAATTGACGCATTATGAGTCCGATTACCGTTCGATTAGCTTTATCTCCTTTACCTGAGTTTTTTGCATAATCAGATATCTTATGGCCTTCCCGTTCCTCCATTCGGGTGCCCGAAACATCAAATGCACCTATTGTTACGTCCTTTAAAACCCGAGTCGTTTCTTGTGTACGAATCTCTATGTCATTATCGCATCGTGAGTCTGATTACTGCCATGTCACCTTCGTATCCTTTATCTGAGTTTGATGCATGATCAGATATCTTATGCCCTTCCTGTTCCTCAGTTCGGATGCCTAAAACTTCAAATGTGCTGATTATTACGTCCTTTAAAACTCGAGTCATTTCTTGAGTACAAATCTGTACGTCATTGTCGCATCGTTAGTCTGATTACCGTTCGATCTGCTTCATATCCATTATCTGAGTCTGTTGCATGGTTAGATATCTTATGACCTTCCCGTTCCTCCATTCGGGTGCCCGAAACTTCAAATGTACCGATAGTTACGTCCTTTAAAACTCGAGTCTTTTCTTGTGTGTGAATCTCTATGTGATTGTTGCATCGTGAGTTCGACAACCGTTCAATTAGCTTCATATCTTTTATCTGATTCTGTCACATGATCACATATCTTATGGCCTTCCGTTCCTGCATTTGGGTTCCCGAAACTTGAAATTCACTTATAATTATGTCCTTTAAAACTCGAGTCTTTTCTTGTGTACGAATGTCTATGTCATTGTCGCATCGTGAGTCTGATTATCATTAAGTCGGCTTCGTATCATCTATCTGAGTCTGTTTCATGATCAGATATCTTATGGCCTTCCGTTCCGCCATTCGGGTGCCCGAAACTTCAAATGCACCTATAGTTACGTCCTTTAAAACTTGAGTCGTTTCTTGTGTACGAATCTCTATATAATTGTCGCATTGTGAGTACGATTACCTTTCGATTAGCTTCATATCCTTTACCTGAGTCTGTTGCATAATCAGATATCTTATGGCCATCCCGTTCCTCCATTCGGATGCCCAAAACTTCAAATGCACCTATAGTTACGTCCTTTAAAACTCGAGTCTTTTCTTGTGTACGAATCTCTATGTGATTGTTGCCTCGTGTGTCCGATTATTGTTCGGTCAGCTTCGTATCATTTATCTGAGTCTATTTCATGATCAGATATCTTATGGCTTCTGTTCCTCCATTCAGGTGCCCGAAACTTCAAATGCACCTATAGTTACGTCCTTTAAAACTCGAGTCGTTTCTTATGTATGAATCTCTATGTGATTGTCACATCGTGAGTCCGATCACCGTCCGATCAGCATCATATCCTTTATCTGAGTCTGTTGCATGATCCGATATCTTATTGCTTTCCCGTTCCTCCATTCGGGTGCCTGAAACTTCAAATGTACCGATAGTTACGTCCTTTAAAACTCAACTCTTTTCTTGTATACGAATCTCTATGTGATTGTCGCATCGTGTGTCCGATTATCGTTCGGTCAGCTTCGTATCCTTTATCTGAGTCTGTTGCATGATCTGATATCTTATGGCCTTCTGTTCCTCCATTTGGGTGCCCGAAACTTGAAATTCACCTATAGTTACGTCCTTTAAAACTCGAGTCATTTCTTTTCTACGAATCTCTATGTCATTGTCGAATCCTGAGTCCGATTACCGTCCTGTCACCTTCGTATCCTTTATCTTAGCTTGTTGCATTATCAGATATATTATGGCCTTCCCGTTCCTCAATTCGGATGCCCAAACCTTCAAATGTACCGATTGTTACGTCCTTTAAAACTCGAGTCTTTTCTTGTGTACAAATCTCTATGTCACTGTCAAAGTCATATCGATTATCTGAGTCATTTTCATGATCAGATATCTTATGGCCTTCCCGTTCATGCATTCGGGTGCCCGAAACTTCAAATGCTCCGATAGTTACGTCCTTTAAATCTCGAGTCTTTTCTTGTGTACGAATCTCTATGTGGTTGTCGCATCGTGAGTCCCATTACCGTTTGATCAGCTTCATATCCTTTATCTGGTTCTGTTACTCGATCAGATATCTTATGGCCTTCCCGTTCCTCCATTCGGGTGCCCGAAACTTTAAATGTACCGATAGTTACGTCCTTTTAAACTCGAGTGTTTTTCTTTTGTATGAATCTCTATGTGATTGTCGCATCGGGTGTCCGATTATCGTTCGGTCAGCTTTGTATCCTTTATCTGAGTCTGTTGCATGATCATATATCTTATGGCCTTCCGTTCCTCCATTCGCGTGCTCAAAACTTGAAATTCACCTATAGTTACGTCCTTTAAAATTCAAGTCATTTCTTGTGGACGAATCTCTATGTCATTGTCGAATCGTAATTCCGATTACCGTCCTGTCACCTTCGTATCCTTTATCCTAGTTTGTTGCATGATTAGAAATGTTATGGCCTTCTCGTTCCTCAATTCGGATGCCCAAAACTTCAAAGTACCGAATGTTACGTCCTTTAAAACTCCAGTCTTTTCTTGTGTACAAATCTCTACGTCATTGTCGCATCGTTAGTCCGATTACCGTTTGATCAGCTTCATATCCATTATCTGAGTCTGTTGCATGGTCAGATATCTTATGGCCTTCTTGTTCCTCCATTCGGGTGCCCGAAACTTCAAATGTACCGATGGTTAGGTCCTTTAAAACTCGAGTCTTTTCTTGTGTGCGAATCTCTATGTGATTGTCGCATCGTGAGTTCGACAACCGTTCGATCAGCTTCATATCCTTTATCTGAATCTGTTGCATGATCAAGTATCTTATGGCCTTCCCGTTCATGCATTCGGGTGCCCGAAACATCAAATGCACCGATAGTTACGTCCTTTAAATCTCGAGTCTTTTCTTATGTACGAATCTCTATCTGGTTGTCGCATCGTGAGTCCCATTACCGTTCGATCAGCTTCATATCCTTTATCTGAGTCTGTTGCTTGATCAAATATCTTATGGCCTTCCCGTTCCTCCAATCGGGTGCCCGAAACTTCAAATGTACCGATAGTTACGTCCTTTAAAACTCGAGTCTTTTCTTGTGACAAATCTCTACGTCATTGTCGCATCGTTAGTCCGATTCCCATTTGATAAGCTTAATATCCTCTATCTGAGACTGTTGCATGATCAGATATCTTATGGCCTTCCCGTTCCTCCATTTGGGTGCTCGAAACTTCTAATGTACCGATAGTTACGTCCTTTAAAACTCGAGTCTTTTCTTGTGTGCGAATCCATATGTGATTGTCGCATCTTGAATCCGACAACCGTTCGATCAGCTTCATATCTTTATCTGAGTCTTTTACATGATCAGATATCCTATGGCCTTCCCGTTCCTCCATTCGGGTGCCCGAAACTTCAAATGCACCGATAGTTACGTCCTTTAAAACTCGAGTCTTTTCTTGTGTACGAATCTCTATGTGATTGTCGCATCGTGAGTCCGATTACCGTTCGATCAGCTTCATATTCATATCCTTTATCTGAGTCTGTTGCATGATCACATATCTTATGGCCTTCCCGTTCATGCATTCGGGTGCCCGAAACTTCAAATGCACCGATAGTTACGTCCTTTAAATCTCGAGTCTTTTCTTGTGTACGAATCTCTATGTGATTGTCGCATCGTGAGTACGATTACCGTTCGATCAGCTTCATATCCTTTATCTGGTTCTTTTGCTCGATCAGATATCTTATGGCCTTCCCGTTCCTCCATTCGGGTGCCCGAAACTTTAAATGTACCGATAGTTACGTCCTTTTAAACTCGAGTTTTTTCTTGTGGACGAATCTCTATGTGATTGTCGCATCGTGTCTCCGATTATCGTTCGGTCAGCTTCGTATCCTTTATCTGAGTCTGTAGCATGATCATATATCTTATGGCCTTCCGTTCCTCCATTCGGGTGCCCGAAACTTTAAATGTACCGATAGTTACGTCCTTTTAAACTCGAGTTTTTTCTTGTGTACGAATCTCTATGTGATTGTCGCATCGTGTGTCCGATTATCGTTCGGTCAGCTTCGTATCCTTTATCTGAGTTTTTTGCATGATCATATATCTTATGGCCTTCCGTTCCTTCATTCGGGTGCTCGAAAGTTGAAATTCACCTATAGTTACGTCCTTTAAAATTCAAGTCATTTCTTGTGTACGAATCTCTATGTCATTGTCGAATCGTAATTCCGATTACCGTCCTGTCACCTTCGTATCCTTTATCTTAGTTTGTTGCATGATAAGATATGTTATGGCCTTCTCGTTCCTCAATTCGGATGCCAAAAACTTCAAATGTACCGAATGTTACGTCCTTTAAAACTCGAGTCTTTTCTTGTGTACAAATCTCAATGTCACTGTCAAAGTCATATCGATTATCTGAGTCATTTTCATGATCAGATATCTTATGGCCTTCTCGTTCCTCCATTCGGGTGCCCAAAACTTCAAATTTATCGATAGTTACGTCCTGTAAAACTCGAGTCTTTTCTTGGGTGCGAATCTCTATGTGACTGTTGCATCGTGAGTCCGACAACCGTTCGATTAGCTTCATATCCTTTATCTGACTCTGTTGCATGATCAGATATCTTATGGCCTTCCCGTTCCTCCATTCGGGTGCCCAAAATTTCAAATGCGCCGATAGTTACGTCCTTTAAAAGTCGAGTCTATTCTTGTGTACGAATCTCTATGTCATTGTCGCCTTGTGAGTCCGATTACCATTCGATCAGCTTCATATTCATATCCTTTATCTGAGTCTGTTGCATGATCACATATCTTTTGGCCTTCCCGTTCATGCATTCGGGTGCCCGAAACTTCAAATGCATCGATAGTTACGTCCTTTAAATCTCGAGTCTTTTCTTGTGTACGAATCTCTATGTGATTTTCGCATCGTGAGTCCGATTACCGTTCAATCAGCTTCATATCCTTTATCTGGTTCTGTTGCTCGATCAGATATCTTATAGCCTTCCCGTTCCACCATTCAGGTGCCCAAAACTTTAAATGTACCAATAGTTACGTCCTTTTAAACTCGAGTTTTTTCTTGTGTACGAATCTCTATGTGATTGTCGCATCGTGTGTCCGATTATCGTTCGGTCAGCTTCGTATCCTTTATCTGAGTCTGTTGCATGATCATATATCTTATGGCCTTCTGTTGGGTCTGCTGACCTGGAGAAGAACAGATGATTAAAAGCCAAAATATACTAAGTGTTTGATCATGAATAAAGAACAGCTGTTACAATAAAGCTTCCTCCAAAGATCTGTTGATTCCTAAACTGCTGCTGCTTAACAACTGTTAGAAGACAACTGCTGCTGATGAAAAGCCTGATGGATAAAAGTCTGATGAAGAACAACAGCTGATTAAAGATCTGAAGAGCAAAGGTCTGTTGAACCAACATCACTTTGGTTCAACAGATGATAAGAAGACATCAGAGTTTTAGATTAACAGAGTTTTATTGTCAGTTAGTTCAATGTAACAGTAGTTTATTGTTTAACAGTTGTTAGAGTTTGTTAGACAGTTAGGGGTCGCTATCTAGGTGACGTCAGCAACTTATCATCAGAGGTTTGAGCTTGTCTATAAATAGAACAGTACTTGTATTGTTCTATTCATCACTCGTCATTCTCTTTTAGACAAACATTCTCTGAGTGATCAGGCTGAGGGGGAGTTAATTGTGCAATTGTAATCTTTCCTTTAATGAAAGCATTCGATTAAAAACAATTATTCTCTATGTTTTGATTTATTGTTATTCCGCTGCACTTTCCATTTATACTTCATTCATATTTCATACTTAATCAAAACAATCCAATACTCAGATCCTAACAATTGGTATCAGAGCTCGGTCAATTAAATCTGATCTAATCAATCAGTTTAATACACAGATCAGCTCATAATCATTGATATCGTTTGTTTGTCGGGTTAAAACAGAGTAATAGTTTATTTTCGCTTCAACAGTTAGTAAACAGACTTTGTTTTTGAAAAACCAAGAGAATGACTTCACTCAATCAAGATCCACACAACACTGGCACACACAACAAGCCTCCGATGCTTGTCAGGTCAGAATACAACATCTGGCAGCGTCGGGTGGCTCATGTGTTAGCACAACAGAACACAGGGTGCTGGAAATCGGTAGTATTTGGACCACATGTTCCAATGGTACCGAGTGCCGAGGATCCAAAGATCCAAGTACCAAAGAGTGCTGAGAACTACTCAGAGCAAGATTTTCAAAAAATCGAGCTAGATGCCAAGGCTTTCAGCATAGTAGCCATGGCACTGCCGAAGATATCTATGCCGGTCTCTTGCACTGCAATAGTGCTAAAGAACTGTGGGATGCTCTCAAAGAGCAATTCGGGGGAACTGATGATGTGATTGAAAACAACCGTGAAATACTTAACCAACAATATGAAACATTTCGTCACATAAAAGGGGAGTCATTAACACAACAGTTTGAATGATTTAACTCTCTAATTAGTGAACTTAAACTGGTTGGTCTAACTTTTCCTAATTCAACACTGAATCATAGGTTTCTTAGATCACTTTAGGACAAATGGGACACTATAGCCATAGTTATGAGAAACTCTATCGGATTCAAAGACCTAACTCTGACCCAGCTTCATGGTAAGCTCCTGACTTATGAAAGGGAGCTTAACCAGAAAAAGAAGCTCCAGGACTCTGGCAAAGTGTCAGATGACTATGTATTTGGTAATACTGCACTATTGGGTCAGGATGATGGTTCTGGAAGTAGTAAGGATCAGAGTTATGATCATTACATTGACATAACAACTGGTTTCAATAATGATTCTTACTCATCACCAAACAACTGTGCTTTCACAGCCAGTGGTGATATCCAGGCTTCTGATAATTCATCTTTTGTGTACAATGACTTGCAATATATTGACCCTTTGGACCTAGAAGAAATGGACATCTTACATCAGGTTGCCCTGCTCAGTATTAGAACCAATAACATCTATAAGAAAACTGGCAGGAGGTACCCAGGTTTACATGGTGGGTCAAAGGTTGGGTTGGATAAATCAAAGATAAAGTGTTACAAGTGTCATAGAATGGGTCACTTTGCTAGGGAGTGTAGGAGTCAGAATGGAGTTCCTATGATTACATATCCAAACCAAAGACCACAGACCAACACTTATCAAACCATCCCTAATGTACCTAATGTGCAAAACACTGCTCACTTTGCACAGACCCAAACCACTGTTCCTGTGCATTATGTCCAAACCACTATTCCTCAGTATCACTATGTCCAAACACCTGTTACTCAGGCACCAGTACCAATGACTGTTACTCCACCCTCTGCTCCTGTAGAGACCAGTCAACCAGGTCAACAGAGTTTCTTTACTCAGGGCTTTGTTGATTGGAGCAGTTTACCAGATGAGATAACAGATGACAACATTGCTCTAGTTGCCAACACTGAAAAGGATTTTTGTTTTATGGCACTAGAAACAATTGTTGAAGAGACTGATTCTGAGGAGGTGGTATCTATGTCTGAAAATGTGACTGATGGTGTTGTTAGTGAGGTTGTTTCAGCTGAAGAATCTGAAGTGGAGGTTGTAAATCTCTCAGACCCCTGGGGTAGTGATGACTGTGACTGCCAGTGTAACTGTGCCTTGATGGCTGCTGCTAAGGTATCTCCTCAAATCTTAAATGACTTATGCTCAGACAAATGTATTGTGGCATTTGCTAAGATAAAAGAGGTGAATGAAAACTTTAGAAAGAAAATTTTGGATTCTGAAATTCAGTTTGAAAAACTTACAAAAGAGTTAAAATCAAAAATATCTGAAAAGGAGTCTGAAATCAGCAGTTTAAAACATGAAGCAAGCATAAGCAAGGACCAGCTTCAGACTATGATAACAAAATGTCATAGTTGTAAGAAGGAGCTTGAGTCCACCCAAGTTGAATGTAAGAAATGGGTGGAATCATCAAAGGGTTTTGAGATGATTGTCAACCAACAATCTAAAAGTCATGTGAAATTTGGGTTTGGTTTTCAAACCACTGACCAAGGTTCACAAACCACTGACAAAAAGGAACCCCAGTTGGTTGAAGCCATCCCTACAAACTCAAAAGGTCAAGAAATCAAGGTTACTGAACCAAATGGCAAGAAAATCATTCTTGAAAAGTTGGAAGGTACACCCTCATTTGATGAAATTGAGAAATATCAATTCAATCCAACATGGTCAGATGAGTGTGAAGTCCTTGAAAATTTCAAACCAATGACCTTCAAAACCCCTGATGGTAAAATGGCACCACAGGCCAAAGTAATCCCTCTAGTAAATCTTCCAACAGATGATGAAACATCTGCTGAAAAGAAGAAAGAAAAAGGGAAAGCCAAGAACAACTTGTTTTGTGATTTTTGTGAAAAGAAGAACCATGTCACCAAAAACTGTTTTCTTCTAAAAGCATATGACATCAACAAAACAACAAGTTTAAACGATTCTAAATCTAAAGAATGTTCAATCTGTAAGAAAAAGAATCACAAAACAAAAGAGTGCCTATATCTCAAAAATTTTGATGAAAAGATAAAAGAGTATAAGGCTAAAACTCTGGAAAGTCAAGTGGTAAGTACTTCAAAAGGAAAACCCAAACAGACTTTTGAATCAATCCAAACATCTGTTACCAAAAGTCTGAACAAAAACTCTGCTCCCAGAGATGTTCAGGTAACAGATGCTCCACCTGTTAACAAATTACCAAGAGGATATGGACAACCCACTTGTCACCGTCTGCCACATGTTTATGAAGAGCCCAAGAGGCCTTCAAAACCAAAAGTGAACAGACACCCTCATGGTTTTCAACAACTGATAGGAAATGATCAAACATCTGCTGGACCAAGTGTTGACATACAAGCACTGGCAAATGGTCAACTGCAGCTGTTGAACCTAGTTCAAAAGCTAGTCCAAACCACTGATCATTCTCCTCAACTTAAGGCTGAGACAGCTAAGGACCCATCCAAAGCCAATTTGGCTTTGGACACTCACCAAAACTAAAATCCTTACTGATGTGCAGGGAGCTTCTGCTTGTTTAGACAGTTTATGGTATGTAGATAGTGGAGGCTCCAGGCACATGACTGGATGTAGAGCCCTTCTTCTGGACTTTCTTGCACATGGAGGGGGTGATATATCCTTTGGTAATGATTCTAAAGGTAAAGTGTTGGGTTCTGGTACTGTCAAAGCAGGGAGGCTTAAGTTTGAAAATGTTAATCTAATAGACAATCTAAAATTTAATCTACTTAGTGTATCTCAAATGAGTGACAAAGGCTTTGGGTCATTCTTCACTAAGGAAACTTGTAAGATTGTTGGCCCAGAGGCTGTAGAAAAGATTAACACCATCATAGCTGAGAGCAAAGCACAACTTGTTGCTCATAGACGTGGCAATGTGTATGTAGTTGATATGTTGAAGGATAATCCCATGGCAAATGTTTGTCTGTTCTCAGCTGCCTCTACCAAAGAGACAGAATTGTGGCATAGGAGACTTGGTCACACCAACCTTCAAACTATCAACTCACTCTCCAAACAAAACCTTGTCAGAGGTTTGCCATCAAAAGAATTCAAATGTGATGAGCATTGTGTTTCCTGTCTAAAAGGTAAACAACATAAAAGCTCTTACAAATCCATTGATGAGTCCAAAACTAGTCAGTGTTTACAAATGTTGCACATGGACTTGTTTGGCCCTGTAAAAATCATGAGTCTAAGAAGAAAAAGATTTTGTCTTGTCATAGTTGATGATTTTTCTAGGTTTACATGGACTTACTTTTTACACTCTAAGGATGAGACTGCAGGTATTTTGAAGGACTTTGTCACCAAAGTTGAAAAACAATATGACTTGCCAGTAAAAGTCTTTAGAAGTGACAATGGAACAGAGTTTAAGAATAAGGAGTTGGATGATTTATGTGTGTCAAAAGGGATTGTAAGGCAGTACAGTATCCCAAGAACACCAGAGCAGAATGGGGTGGTTGAAAGGAAGAACAGGACTCTCATTGAGGCTGCAAGAACAATGCTAGCAGATTCTAGTTTACCTCTGTCCTTTTGGCAGAAGCTGTAAACACTACTTGCTATGTTCAAAAGAGAGTTTTAATCAACCCTAGACATCAAAAGACTGCTTATGAAATTCTGTTTAAAATCAAACCACTGATATCATTTTTCAAAGTCTTTGGCTTCCCATGTTTCATTTTAAATCTTAAAGATTCCATTTCAAAATTTGCAGCCAAAGTGGATTGTGGATATTTTCTGGGATATTCTTCTACTGCCAAGGCCTATAAAGTGTTTAACACAAGGACTAAGACAATAGAAGAAACTCTGAATGTGAAGTTCAATGAACTTTCATCTTTGAAAATCCCAGCAAACCCTGCTGAGTTGTTTGATTTAGATAAATTCAAATTTGAAGATATTACTGTCAAAACTAACCCTGCAGGTACTCCACAATCTTCACAACAAGACTACAGAATAGATGTTGTGGTTCCAGACCATTACAAAGTCTATCATGCATCAGAGGAAGCAGTGGTTCAAAACAACTGTCAAAACTCTGTCATAGCTGAGTCAGCCACTGTTGGCCAGTCCTATCTTCAAACCACTGATTCACCTATCCAATCCACTGCTCAATCATCTGTTGACAACAGTCAGTCCAATTTTACACCACTTGGACCCATTCCTCCACCTCCATTCCAAACATCTGTTGACTCTTCAAAAGTGCCAACAGATGTTATGTTAACAGAGTCTCCAAACCTCTGTCCTTCACCACAAAATGCCATCATACCATATCAGGGAGATCTAATCTACCTAAGAGCTCATCCACCAGATCAAATCATTGGCAACATCAGAGAAGGTGTGCTCACAAGGAGCCAATCTTCAAACATCTGTCTTTTTGCGGGCTTTCTATCACTTACACAACCTGTCAAGTACCAAGAGGCACTAAAAGATAACAGTTGGGTAGAAGCCATGCAAGAAGAACTCCTTCAGTTCAAAAGACAACAAGTATGGGAACTTGTACCACTGCCTAAGGATGTCTGCCCAATTGGCACAAAGTGGGTCTTCAAAAACAAAACTGATGAAAAGGGTATAGTTGTCAAGAACAAAGCCAGGTTAGTGGTTCAAGGCTTCAGACAAGAAGAGGGAATTGACTATGATGAAACCTTTGCCCCTGTAGCAAGGTTAGAAGCTATCAGACTCTTCTTAGCCTTTGCTGTCAATCACAACATCAAGGTGTATCAGATGGACATCAAGTGTGCCTTCCTATATGGCAAAATTCAGGAGGAGGTCTATGTATGTCAACCACCTGGTTTTGAAGACACATTCCATCCTGATCATGTCTACAAGCTTAACAAAGCATTGTATGGACTGAAACAAGCACCAAGAGCCTGGTATGAAACTCTCTCTACTTTTCTCTTATCTATTGGTTTCACAAGAGGTAAAATTGATAAAACCTTGTTTTTAAAATGGAAAGGAAAAGATTTAATGATTGTTCAAATATATGTGGATAACATCATTTTTGGATCCACATGTAACAAAATGTGTGAGGAGTTTAGGGAACTCATGACAGCAGAGTTTGAAATGAGTGCTATGGGTGAACTTCAATGCTTTCTTGGTCTTCAAGTAAAGCAACTGCAAAATGGCACTTTCATTCATCAAAACAAGTATGTGAAAAACTTGTTAACAAAGTTTGAGATGAATGATTGTAAGCCATGTAGTACACCCATGAGCACTGTCAAGCCACTCACTGTTGATGAAAAGGATGAACTGGTTGATCAGACACACTATAGATGCATGATTGGGTCTTTATTGTACTTAACAGCATCCAGGCCAGACATTATGTTTGCAACCTGTGTGTGTGCTAGATCTCAGGCTTCTCCTAGAAAGTCTAACCTTATTGCTGTGAAAAGGATATTCAGATACCTAAAAGGTGCTCCCACACTTGGTATCTGGTATCCTGCTAATGGAAACATTGAGCTTTCAGGTTATTCAGATAGTGACTTTGCTGGCTGCCATACCACAAGGAAGTCCACCTCTGGAGGGTGCCAGTTTCTAGGGAATGCCTTAGTCTCTTGGCAAAGCAAAAAGCAAGCAGCTGTTTCAACATCCACTGCTGAAGCTGAATACATTGCTGCTGCAAGCTGTACAGCCCAACTGATGTGGCTTCAAAATCAACTACTGGATTTTGGGATAACTGCACTAAGGACTCCACTCATGTTGGATAGCCAAGCTGCTGAAAATATCATCAAGAATCCAGTCTCTCATTCAACCACCAAGCACATAGATATCAGACATCATTTTGTCAGAGATAGCTATGAGAAAGGTTTGATTTCTCTGCACCATGTTCCAACAGAGGATCAGTTGGCAGATGTGCTGACAAAAGCTTTAGACACATCTACCTTCACAAATCTGATCTCTCGAATTGGAATGTTAAACATGGATTAAAACAACAAAAATGTTTTCAATAAAAACATTAAAATGTTTTCAGAAAATCAAATTTTGCTAAATGACACTTTGGTTGAAAAATCTGTTTTTAAACCACTGATCAGATAAAACAACCACTGTTTCATTCAAACCACTGATAGTTGAAAAATCTGTTTCTAACATCTGATCAGATAAAACAACCACTGTTGGTTGAAAAATCTGTTTCAAACATCTGATCAGATAAAACAACTGTTTTCATCAGTCTTTTGGTTAAACAACAGAGGTTGGCAACAGATGTTTAACAAAACAGCTGTATGCCACCAGATGTTTCAACCATCAGATGTTTGCCACGTCTGCTCTCAAAAGCAAAGTTTTGCCACATCAGCGGTTTCATCAGAGCCTATAAAACCCTGTTTTTCCCCCAACAGCAGTTTTACTGTCTCATTGTATTCAAAATACTGAAAACCGCCTTCGTCTTCCCATAACCCTCAATCAAAAGTTCATCACTTTCACAATCAAAATCCATTAAAATGGATCTCCAAACAAAAGCCACTCATAATTTCCTTCCCTATTTGGTAAAAACCGAAGATAACACTCCATTCCATTCCACCATCGACATCATCAATAACTCAAAATACAAAAATTTTCTTTTTGCTGATGCTCCCATATACCTGGAAACACTTCAAGAATTCTGGGCGAATGCTGAAGTCTTGTATCAAGACAAAAAGCCAACTTCCATAATTTCCAAAATTGGAGACACCAGTATCGCCATAACCCCTGAAATCATATCCACTACCTTCTCATTAAACGACTTGTCAGGTATGGAAACTTTTCCAAAAACAGAGCTTCACACTGAGTTTCAAGAGAGAGGGTATGACGCACAAATGACTGGTTCCACATTATACAAAAAGTTTTTCCCACCAGTCATGAAATTTTTCTTTCATACCCTACTCCTCTGTGCCTCAGCCAAGACTACATCCTTCAATGAAATCCCATTGAGGATACAATACTTGGGATATGCAATGTTGTCAGATTCTGACTTCAATCTGTCTCAGGGATTGTTCTTAGACTTGGTGTCAAATGTGAAGGCCATAAAATCTGGCTCAAACAATGCTTTTCTGCTCTACCCTAGAATTCTATGTGTAATTCTACAAAAGATTTTACCTGAAAAGGATTTTCAAAAGGGAGAGTCTTTCAAAATGAAAAGTTTAACTGATGAAACTTTTACTAGAATGCTGGGTTCTTCAACCCAAGAAAAAGTATCAAAAGTACAAAAGGTTTCCAAAACACAACCAAAGAGGACAAAGACAACAACTGTTGTTGAAACCTCTGTTGGTGAGCCCACTGCTCCTGGTGATCATGGCACTTCATCCAGTGCTGTGAAACCCACACCAGTCACCAAAAGAAAACGTCCATCCTCAACAACCACCTCCAAAACCAAAAAGGGACTTCTGGAAGATGAGATATCAGAAGCTAACCCTGTTGCATCACAAAAGCAACATGAAACCACTGTTGTTACTTCCTCACAACAGTTGGAGATATCTCAACCCAAGCAAACTCCTCAAGAATCCTCACAAAAGGATCTTGTTGTAAGCCAAAGGGAACCTCACACTGAGGCATATGAGTCACTTGACCATATGTTTACAAGTCCATCTCCCGGGGCTAATCAGCTTCTTACTCCACCTACATCACCACCACATGTCCCACAAACCATGGAACCCCTGTTTGAAGCTATTGACAAAACTCAGGACAACCCCGGTTCCTCTCCATCACCTGTCACTGAGAGTACACCACCACCAGTGACTGGGGCTGAGGAAAGTCCTTTAGCTATCCCACAAACAGTAGAGGAGGTTATACTCCCAGAAGTCAATGTTACTTCTGATGAGGTTTCAAGAGAAGCAGCTACTACTGCTGTAGAGACCATTGTCTCACAGCAGGACAGTGGTTCCATTGATAAGACTTCCTTGAAGGCAACAACTGATGAGGCCACCATTGTGTCCCCTAAAACAGTTGGAAGTCCCCAGTACCAAGAAAAAGGGGCAGCAGGTTCTCATTCTATGGATTCACCTCCTAGAACTGAACCAGCTAAAACTACCTCTGGTAGGGATTCAGATGATCCTATTAACTTAGGTGATGAGTCAAAACTTCAAGAATTGACGGTTAAGGTTCAAAACCTTGAATCCTCTGTTGCTGACATCAAATCTGATGTCAAGTCAATATTGGAAACATTGAATAACTTTACCAAAAGTCAACCCTCAACCTCTGATATTGCCAGTGAGTTATGGAAATCTGTTTCACCCATCATCATAGCTCACAGAAAACTGGCAGATCAGACCCAAGAAACCTACATGTCCTTGATCAGAAACATGGTGGATGCAAGATTCAATGACACCAAAGCTGACATCAAAGTGATCAAGGACCACCTGCTGAAGACCACTGGCTCTGCCCCTACCACCATTCTCAGAGATGAAACTGATAATGAGTTTACAGCTGATGATGCCAAAAAGGGGGAGAGTGGCAGAGATAGGCTGCCAAAGCTAAATCCATTTGGTCAACCACCCTCACAAAAAGGGATGCCAGCTGCTGACAAACCAGGGTCACCAAAATCAGCTCCACAATCACAGCAACCAAAAGAACCAGCTCAAGCATCAAAGGCAAAAGAAGTTGACACTTCAGCCAATGAAAAGGCTGAAAAAGCTGCTCAGGATAAGATGAAAAGGGCTGACACTTTGGAAGCAAAAGCAGAGTTGTTGGTGCAGCTGAAAAGAGAACAACAGTAAGAAGTGGAAGATGTGAACTCTTCTAAGAGAAAGAAAATGCCAGCCAAACACACTAGAAAACCACCTTCCAAACTATCTGCTGAAACCTCTGCTGTTCAAACACCTGTTATCACAATCACTGAAACTACTGCCACCACAACCTCTGCTACTCAAACCACTGAACCTAAAACAACTGCTGCTAAAACATCTGCTCAACCCAAACCAGTAACCAAACCAATCACCACACCATCAACCACTAAACCAGCCACAATTCAAACAACTACCAAACCTACCACAACACAACCTAAAAACCCAAACAACACAACCTAAAACCCAAACAACTGCTGGTTCCACAAAAGGACCAACAGATGTTTCCCAAACAACTGCTTCCCAAACAACTGCCTCATCCACACCTTCACCCAAAATCTTGTATAGCAGGAAAAGGAAATCCACCTTTGTTATACAAGATGAAAACATCCACAACACACCACCCAACACCCCAATCTCACAATCAACACCAGTCAATGCCATTCCACTTTCATCTTTCTCACCACACACCTATCAATTCAGATCACATAGACCACCACTCACCATCACCCCATTGGTTGAGAAGTATCCCCTTGAGTTGGATTTAATCAAGGGGGAACTTCAATTCCTTCTACAATACTGATCAGCCATCAGAAAGATCCTTCCCATCTCTCAAAGGCTTCCCTGTTCCACTCAACATAGACACCAATCTTAAATACAAGAGTGAACAGGCTGATGCTGTCATCAAGGAGAAATGCAAAGGGAAGGATGACAGAACTGCTCAGGGCATCCATTCAGCAGAGCTTAGCAAACTCCGAAGGATTGAAGACTATGCTAAGACCCTGAGCAATTCCATGTCTACCATGCCTCTCAGCAGAGACTTGGAAATGGAAGTTAGGGATTCACTGCTAGAACAGATCTTGGCAACCAAGCCTTACAAAGCAACAAAGAACCAATTCACAGGCTGGACCACACATGCTCTCAGGGAAGAACTGATTAGAATTGAGAGCATGGCCAAGAATCCTCCTACTAAGGCCTCTGCCCCTGATTTCAGTAAAGGGAGAGATCAAGCTAGAGCCTTGAAGTTCAAGAGAATGAGACAAGAGCTTGTAGCAGCCAAGTATGGAGAGATGAGATCTGTTGCTAGATGGTCTGAGGTCAGGTTAATTGAAACATACAAGAAGCTTGAACAAGAAAGAAAGACCAATCCCAAACTGCCAAGAAAACCAGTCTATGATGATGCACCCAAGAAACCCTCATAGGCCTTTACACTAGACAGTTTACTTGAAACCTCTGATCTTTCTATTGCTGCCAGAAGACAATACAAGAAGCAGAAAGAAATGACTGAAGAGGATACAAGAAAGTTCACTGAAACCTATGTAAAAGAGGGTCTCTTGAACCAAATCAGATTCTTCTCTGACCCTGTCACAGAGAAGTTCAGAGAACTCATTGGCAGGCCTCCATCTCCTAACTCATCTAAAATAAAGATGCATCCCAGTCACTCCTCTGACTCTAAAATTCTAAAATGGAAGTCCGACAAAGAGACCCATGAATTGACACTGCTCAGGTCAGATGGTAGTGTTCAGAAGTTAAGTATGGATGATGCACCTGGCCTAAGTGCTGAAGATCTCCAGACCCTTCTGAATTTGACACTGGATAGAGATGCTGATGACCTCTTCTCTCTAAGCTTTGAATTACAACTAAAAGGGCAAATTAGAGAAAGTCTGATGAGAAATAAAGATCAAGAATAAAGCAGAGTTTTGGCATCATCTGTTCTAGGGGGAGATTGTTGGGTCTGCTGACCTGGAGAAGAACAGATGATTAAAAGCCAAAATATACTAAGTGTTTGATCATGAATAAAGAACAGCTGTTACAATAAAGCTTCCTCCAAAGATCTGTTGATTCCTAAACTGCTGCTGCTTAACAACTATTAGAAGACAACTGCTGCTGATGAAAAGCCTGATGGATAAAAGTCTGATGAAGAACAACAGCTGATTAAAGATCTGAAGAGCAAAGGTCTGTTGAACCAACAGCACTTTGGTTCAACAGATGATAAGAAGACATCAGAGTTTTAGATTAACAGAGTTTTATTGTCAGTTGTTTCAATGTAACAGTAGTTTATTGTTTAACAGTTGTTAGAGTTTGTTAGACAGTTAGGGGTCGCTATCTAGGTGACGTCAGCAACTGATCATCAGAGGTTTGAGCTTGTCTATAAATAGAACAGTACTTGTACTTTTCTATTCATCACTCGTCATTCTCTTTTAGACAAACATTCTCTGAGTGATCAGGCTGAGGGGGAGTTAATTGTGCAATTGTAATCTTTCCTTTAATGAAAGCATTCGATTAAAAACAATTATTCTCTATGTTTTGATTTATTGTTATTCCGCTGCACTTTCCATTTATACTTCATTCATATTTCATACTTAATCAAAACAATCCAATACTCAGATCCTATGGCCTTCCCGTTCCTCCATTCGGGTGCCCGAAACATCAAATGTACCGATAGTTACGTCCTTTATAACTCGAGTCTTTTCTTGTGTACAAATCTCTACGTCATTGTCGCATCGTTAGTCCGATTACCATTCGATAAGCTTCATATCCTTTATCTGAGACTGTTGCATGATCAGATAACTTATGGCTTTCCTGTTCCTCCATTCGGGTGCTAGAAACTTCTAATGTACCGATAGTTACGTCCTTTAAAACTAGAGTCTTTTCTTGTGTGCGAATCTCTATGTGACTGTCGCATCGTGAGTCCGACAACCGTTCGATTAGCTTCATATCCTTTATCTGACTCTATTGCATGATCAGATATCTTATGGCCTTCCCGTTCCTCAATTCGGGTGCCCAAAATTTCAAATGCGCCGATAGTTACGTCCTTTAAAAGTCGAGTCTATTCTTGTGTACGAATCTCTATGTCATTGTCGCCTTGTGAGTCCGATTACCATTCGATCAGCTTCATATTCATATCCTTTATCTGAGTCTGTTGCATGATCACATATCTTATGGCCTTCCCGTTCATGCATTCGGGTGCCCGAAACTTCAAATGCACCGATAGTTACGTCCTTTAAATCTCGAGTCTTTTCTTGTGTACGAATCTCTATGTGATTGTCGCATCGTGAGTCCGATTACCATTCAATCAGCTTCATATCCTTTATCTAGTTCTGTTGCTCGATCAGATATCTTATGGCCTTCCCGTTCCTCCATTTGGGTGCCCAAAACTTTAAATGTACCGATAGTTACGTCCTTTTAAACTCGAGTTTTTTCTTGTGTACGAATCTCTATGTGATTGTCGCATCGTGTGTCCGATTATCGTTCGGTCAGCTTCATATCCTTTATCTGACTCTGTTGCATGATCATATATCTTATGGCCTTCCGTTCCTGCATTCGGGTGCTCGAAACTTGAAATTCACCTATAGTTAAGTCCTTTAAAATTCAAGTCATTTCTTGTGTACGAATCTCTATGTCATTGTCGAATCGTAATTCCGATTACCGTCCTGTCACCTTCGTATCCTTTATCTTAGTTTGTTGCATGATTAGATATGTTATGGCCTTCTCGTTCCTCAATTCGGATGCCCAAAACTTCAAATGTACCCAATGTTACGTCCTTTAAAACTCGAGTCTTTTCTTGTGTACAAATCTCTACGTCATTGTCGCATCGTTAGTCCGATTACTGTTCGATCAGCTTCATATCCATTATCTGAGTCTGTTGCCTGGTCAGATATCTTATGGCCTTCTCGTTCCTCCATTCGGGTGCCCGAAACTTCAAATGTACCGATGGTTAGGTCCTTTAAAACTCGAGTCTTTTCTTGTGTGTGAATCTCTACGTGATTCTCGCATCGTGAGTTCGACAACCGTTCGATCAGCTTCATGTCCTTTATCTGAGTCTTTTACATGATCAAAAATCCTATGGCCTTCCCGTTCCTCCATTCAGGTGCCCGCAACATCAAATGTACCGATAGTTACGTCCTTTAAAACTCGAGTCTTTTCTTGTGTACAAATCCCTACGTCATTGTCGCATCGTTAGTCCGATTACTATTCGATAATCTTCATATCCTTTATCTGAGACTGTCGCATGATCAGATAACATATGGCCTTCCCGTTCCTCCATTCGGGTCGTAGAAACTTCTAATGTACCGATAGTTACGTCCTTTATAACTCGAGTCTTTTCTTGTGTGCGAATCTCTATGTGATTGTCGCTTCTTGAGTCCGACAACCGTTCGATCAGCTTCATATCCTTTATCTGAGTCTTTTGCATGATCAGATATCTTATGGCCTTCCCGTTCCTCAATTCGGGTGCCCGAAACTTCAAATGCACCGATAGTTACGTCCTTAAAAAGTCGAGTCTATTCTTGTGTACGAATCTCTATGTCATTATCGCATTGTGAGTCCGATTACCGTTCGATCAGCTTCATATTCATATCCTTTATCTGAGTCTGTTGCATGATCACATATCTTATGGCCTTCCCGTTCATGCATTCGGGTGCCCGAAACTTCAAATGCACCGATAGTTACGTCCTTTAAATCTCGAGTCTTTTCTTGTGTACGAATCTCTATGTGATTGTCGCATCGTGAGTCCGATTACCATTCAATCAGCTTCATATCCTTTATCTAGTTCTGTTGCTCGATCAGATATCTTATGGCCTTCCCGTTCCTCCATTCGGGTGCCCAATACTTTAAATGTACCGATAGTTACGTCCTTTTAAACTCGAGTTTTTTCTTGTGTACGAATCTCTATGTGATTGTCGCATCGTGTGTCCGATTATCGTTCGGTCAGCTTCATATCCTTTATCTGAGTCTGTTGCATGATCATATATCTTATGGCCTTCCGTTCCTGCATTCGGGTGCTCGAAACTTGAAATTCACCTATAGTTAAGTCCTTTAAAATTCAAGTCATTTCTTGTGTACGAATCTCTATGTCATTGTCGAATCGTAATTCCGATTACCGTCCTGTCACCTTCGTATCCTTTATCTTAGTTTGTTGCATGATTAGATATGTTATGGCCTTCTCGTTCCTCAATTCGGATGCCCAAAACTTCAAATGTACCCAATGTTACGTCCTTTAAAACTCGAGTCTTTTCTTGTGTACAAATCTCTACGTCATTGTCGCATCGTTAGTCCGATTACCGTTCGATCAGCTTCATATCCATTATCTGAGTCTGTTGCCTGGTCAGATATCTTATGGCCTTCTCGTTCCTCCATTCGGGTGCCCGAAACTTCAAATGTACCGATGGTTAGGTCCTTTAAAACTCGAGTCTTTTCTTGTGTGTGAATCTCTACGTGATTCTCGCATCGTGAGTTCGACAACCGTTCGATCAGCTTCATGTCCTTTATCTGAGTCTTTTACATGATCAAAAATCCTATGGCCTTCCCGTTCCTCCATTCAGGTGCCCGCAACATCAAATGTACCGATAGTTACGTCCTTTAAAACTCGAGTCTTTTCTTGTGTACAAATCCCTACGTCATTGTCGCATCGTTAGTCCGATTACTATTTGATAATCTTCATATCCTTTATCTGAGACTGTCGCATGATCAGATAACATATGGCCTTCCCGTTCCTCCATTCGGGTCGTAGAAACTTCTAATGTACCGATAGTTACGTCCTTTATAACTCGAGTCTTTTCTTGTGTGCGAATCTCTATGTGATTGTCGCTTCTTGAGTCCGACAACCGTTCGATCAGCTTCATATCCTTTATCTGAGTCTTTTGCATGATCAGATATCTTATGGCCTTCCCGTTCCTCAATTCGGGTGCCCGAAACTTCAAATGCACCGATAGTTACGTCCTTAAAAAGTCGAGTCTATTCTTGTGTACGAATCTCTATGTCATTATCGCATTGTGAGTCCGATTACCGTTCGATCAGCTTCATATTCATATCCTTTATCTGAGTCTGTTGCATGATCACATATCTTATGGCTTTCCCGTTCATGCATTCGGGTGCCCGAAACTTCAAATGCACCGATAGTTACGTCCTTTAAATCTCGAGTCTTTTCTTGTGTACGAATCTCTATGTGATCGTCGCATAGTGAGTCCGATTACCATTAGATCAGCTTCGTATCATTTATTTGAGTCTGTTTCATGATCATATATCTTATGGCCTTCCGTTCCTCCATTCGGGTACCCGAAACTTGAAATTCACCTATAGTTACATCCTTTAAAATTCAAGTCATTTCTTGTGTAGAAATCTCTATGTCATTGTCGAATCGTAATTCCAATTACCGTCCTGTCACCTTCGTATCCTTTATCTTAGTTTGTTGCATGACTAGATATGTTATGGCCTTCTCGTTCCTCGATTCGGATGCCCAAAACATCAAATGTACCGAATGTTACGTCCTTTAAAACTCGAGTCTTTTCTTGTGTACAAATCTCTACGTCATTGTCGCATCGTTAGTCCGATTACCGTTCGATCAACTTCATATCCATTATCTGAGTCTATTGCATGGTCAGATATCTTATGGCCTTCTCGTTCCTCCATTCGGGTGCCCGAAACTTTAAATGTACCGATGGTTACTTCCTTTAAAACTCGGGTCTTTTCTTTTGTGCGAATCTCAATGTGATTGTCGCATCGTGAGTTCGACAACCGTTCGATCAGCTTCATATCCTTTATCTGAGTTTGTTGCATGATCAAATATCTTATGGCCTTCCCGTTCATGCATTCGGGTGCCCGGAACTTCAAATGACCGATAGTTACGTCCTTTAAATCTCGAGCCTTTTCTTATGTACGAATCTCTATGTGATTGTCGCATCGTGAGTCCGATTACCGTTCGATCAGCTTCATATCATTTATCTTACTCGGTTAATTGATTAGATATCTTATGGCTTTCCTGTTCCTCCATTCGGGTGCCCAAAACTTCAAATGTACCGATAGATACGTCCTTTAAAACTCGAGTCTTTTCTTGTGTACGAATCTCTATGTGATTGTCGCATCGTGTGTCCGATTATCGTTCGGTTAGCTTTGTATCCTTTATCTGAGTCTGTTGCATGATCAGATATCTTATGGCCTTTCGTTCCTCCATTTGAGTGCCCGAAACTTGAAATTCACCTATAGTTACGTCCTTTAAAACTCATGTAATTTCTTATGTACGAATCTCTATGTCATTGGCGAATCGTAATTCCGATTACCGTCCTGTCACCTTTGTATCCTTTATCTGAGTCTGTTGCATGATCAGATATCTTATGGCCTTCCCGTTCCTCAATTCGGGTGCCCGAAACTTCAAATGCACCGATAGTTACGTCCTTAAAAAGTCGAGTCTATTCTTGTGTACGAATCTCTATGTCATTATCGCATTGTGAGTCCGATTACCGTTCGATCAGCTTCATATTCATATCCTTTATCTGAGTCTGTTGCATGATCACATATCTTATGGCTTTCCCGTTCATGCATTCGGGTGCCCGAAACTTCAAATGCACCGATAGTTACGTCCTTTAAATCTCGAGTCTTTTCTTGTGTACGAATCTCTATGTGATCGTCGCATAGTGAGTCCGATTACCATTAGATCAGCTTCGTATCATTTATTTGAGTCTGTTTCATGATCATATATCTTATGGCCTTCCGTTCCTCCATTCGGGTACCCGAAACTTGAAATTCACCTATAGTTACATCCTTTAAAATTCAAGTCATTTCTTGTGTAGAAATCTCTATGTCATTGTCGAATCGTAATTCCAATTACCGTCCTGTCACCTTCGTATCCTTTATCTTAGTTTGTTGCATGACTAGATATGTTATGGCCTTCTCGTTCCTCGATTCGGATGCCCAAAACATCAAATGTACCGAATGTTACGTCCTTTAAAACTCGAGTCTTTTCTTGTGTACAAATCTCTACGTCATTGTCGCATCGTTAGTCCGATTACCGTTCGATCAACTTCATATCCATTATCTGAGTCTATTGCATGGTCAGATATCTTATGGCCTTCTCGTTCCTCCATTCGGGTGCCCGAAACTTTAAATGTACCGATGGTTACTTCCTTTAAAACTCGGGTCTTTTCTTTTGTGCGAATCTCAATGTGATTGTCGCATCGTGAGTTCGACAACCGTTCGATCAGCTTCATATCCTTTATCTGAGTTTGTTGCATGATCAAATATCTTATGGCCTTCCCGTTCATGCATTCGGGTGCCCGGAACTTCAAATGACCGATAGTTACGTCCTTTAAATCTCGAGCCTTTTCTTATGTACGAATCTCTATGTGATTGTCGCATCGTGAGTCCGATTACCGTTCGATCAGCTTCATATCATTTATCTTACTCGGTTAATTGATTAGATATCTTATGGCTTTCCTGTTCCTCCATTCGGGTGCCCAAAACTTCAAATGTACCGATAGATACGTCCTTTAAAACTCGAGTCTTTTCTTGTGTACGAATCTCTATGTGATTGTCGCATCGTGTGTCCGATTATCGTTCGGTTAGCTTTGTATCCTTTATCTGAGTCTGTTGCATGATCAGATATCTTATGGCCTTTCGTTCCTCCATTTGAGTGCCCGAAACTTGAAATTCACCTATAGTTACGTCCTTTAAAACTCATGTAATTTCTTATGTACGAATCTCTATGTCATTGGCGAATCGTAATTCCGATTACCGTCCTGTCACCTTTGTATCCTTTATCTTAGTTTGTTGCATGATCAGATATCTTATGGCTTTCTCGTTCCTCAATTCGGGTGCCCGAAACTTCAAATGTACCGATAGTTACGTCCTTTAAAACTCGAGTCTTTTCTTCTGTGCGAATCTCTACGTCATTGTCGCATCGTTACTCCGATTCCCATTCGATAAGCTTCATATCCTTTATCTGAGACTGTTGCATGACCAGATATCTTATGGCCTTCCCGTTTCTCCATTCGGGTGCTCGAAACTTCTAATGTACCGATAGTTACGTCCTTTAAAACTCGAGTCTTTTCTTGTGTGCGAATCTCTATGTGACTGTCGCATCGTGAGTCCGACAACCGTTCGATTAGCTTCGTATCCTTTATCTGACTCTGTTGCATGATCAGATATCTTATGGCCTTCCCGTTCCTCCATTCGGGTGCCCAAAATTTCAAATGCGCCGATAGTTACGTCCTTTAAAAGTCGAGTCTATTCTTGTGTACGAATCTCTATGTCATTGTCGCATTGTGAGTCCGATTACCATTCGAACAGCTTCATATTCATATCCTTTATCTGAGTCTGTTGCATGATCACATATCTTATGGCCTTCCCGTTCATGCATTCGGGTGCCCGAAACTTCAAATGCACCGATAGTTACGTCCTTTAAATCTCGAGTCTTTTCTTGTGTACGAATCTCTATGTGATTGTCGCATCGTAAGTCCAATTACCGTTCAATCAGCTTCATATCCTTTATCTGGTTCTGTTGCTCGATCAGATATCTTATGGCCTTCCCGTTCCTCCATTCGGGTGCCCAAAACTGTAAATGTACCGATAGTTACGTCCTTTTAAACTCGAGTTTTTTCTTGTGTACGAATCTCTATGTGATTGTCGCATCGTGTGTCCGATTATCGTTCGTTCAGCTTCGTATCCTTTATCTGAGTCTGTTGCATGATCATATATCTTATAGCCTTCCGTTCCTCCATTCGGGTGCTCGAAACTTGAAATTCACCTATAGTTACGTCCTTTAAAATTCAAGTCATTTCTTGTGTACGAATCTCTATGTCATTGTCGAATCGTAATTCTGATTACCGTCCTGTCACCTTCGTATCCTTTATCTTAGTTTGTTGCATGATTAGATTTGTTATGGCCTTCTCGTTCCTCAAATCGGATGCCCAAAACTTCAAATGTACCGAATGTTACATCCTTTAAAACTCGAGTCTTTTCTTGTGTACAAATCTCTACGTCATTGTCGCATCGTTAGTCCGATTACCGTTCGATCAGCTTCATATTCATTATATGAGTCTGTTGCCTGGTCAGATATCTTATGGCCTTCTCGTTCTTCCATTCGGGTGCCCGAAACTTCAAATGTACCGATGGTTAGGTCCTTTAAAACTCGAGTCTTTTCTTGTGTGCGAATCTCTATGTGATTGTCACATCGTGAGTTCGACAACCGTTCGAGCAGCTTCATATCCTTTATCTAATTCTGTTGCTTGATCAAGTACCTTATGGCCTTCCTGTTCCTCCAATCGGGTGCCCGAAACTTCAAATGTACCGATAGTTACGTCCTTTAAAACTCGAGTCTTTTCTTGTGACAAATCTCTACGTCATTTTCGCATCGTTAGTCCGATTCCCATTCGATAAGCTTCATATCCTTTATCTGAGACTGTTGCATGATCAGATAACTTATGGCCTTCCCGTTCCTCCATTCGGGTCCTAGAAACTTCTAATGTACCGATAGTTACGTCCTTTAAAACTCGAGTCTTTTCTTGTGTGCGAATCTCTATGTGATTGTCGCATCTTGAGTCCGACAACCGTTCGATCAGCTTCATATCCTTTATCTGAGTCTTTTACATGATCAGATATCTTATGGCCTTCCCATTCCTCCATTTGGGTGCCCGCAACATCAAATGTACTGATAGTTACGTCCTTTAAAACTCGAGTCTTTTCTTGTGTACAAATCCCTACGTCATTGTCGCATCGTTAGTCCGATTACCATTCGATAAGCTTCATATCCTTTATCTGAGACTGTTGCACGATCAGATAACTTATGGCCTTCCCGTTCCTCCATTCGGGTCCTAGAAACTTCTAATGTACCGATAGTTACGTCCTTTAAAACTCGAGTCTTTTCTTGTGTGCGAATCTCTATGTGATTGTCGCATCTTGAGTCCGACAACCGTTCGATCAGCTTCATATCCTTTATCTGAGTCTTTTGCATGATCAGATATCTTATGGCCTTCCCATTCCTCCATTCGGGTGCCCGAAACTTCAAATGCACCGATAGTTACGTCCTTTAAAACTCGAGTCTATTCTTGTGTACGAATCTCTATGTCATTGTCGCATTGTGAGTCCGATTACCGTTTGATCAACTTCATATTCGTATCCTTTATCTGAGTCTGTTGCATGATCACATATCTTATGGCCTTCCCGTTCATGCATTCGGGTGCCCGAAACTTCAAATGTACTGACAGTTACGTCCTTTAAAACTCGAGTCTTTTCTTGTGTGCGAATCTCTATGTGATTGTCGCATCGTGAGTTCGACAACCATTCGATTAGCTTCATATCCTTTATCTGAGTCTGTTGCATGATCAGATATCTTATGGCCTTCCCGTTCCTCCATTCAGGTGCCCGAAACTTCAAATGTACCGATAGTTTCGTCCTTTAAAAGTCGAGTCTATTCTTGTGTATGATTCTCTATATCATTGTCGCATGGTGAGTCCGATTACCGTTCGATCAGCTTCATATCCTTTACCTGAGTCTGTTGCATGATCAGATATCTTAATGCCTTCCCATTCATCAATTCGGGTGCCCGAAACATCAAACATACCGATTGTTAGGTCCTATAAAACTCGAGTCTTTTATCGTGTACAAATCTCTATGTCATTATCGCATCGTTAGTCTCATTACTGTTGATAAGCTTCATATCCTTTATCTGAGTCTGTTGCATGATCAGATATCTTATGGCCTTCCCGTTCCTCCATTCGGATACCCAAAACATCAAATGTACCGATAGTTACATCGGTTAAAACTCAACTCTATTCTTGTGTACAAATCTCTATGTCATTTTCGCATCGTGAGTCCGACTACTGTTCCATCAGCTTCATATCCTTTATTTGAGTCTGTTGCATGATCAGATAAATTATGGCCATCCTGTTCCTCCATTCGGGCGCCTAAAACTTCAAATGTACCGATAGTTACGTCCTTTAAAACTCGAGTCTTTTCTTGTGTACGAATCTCTGTGTGATTGTTGCATCGTGTGTCTGATTATCGTTCGATCAGCTTCTTATCATTTATCTGATTCCGTTGCATGATCAGATATTTTATAGCCTTTTGTTCCTCAATTCAGGTGCCCGAAACTTCAAATGTACCGATAGTTACGTCCTTTAAAACTCGAGTCTTTTCTTGTATACGAATCTCTTTGTGATTGTCGCATCGTGTGTCCGATTATCGTTCGGTCAGTTTCTTATCATTTATCTGAGTCTGTTGCATGATTAGATTTTGTATAACCTTCCGTTCCTCCATTCAGGTGCCCAAAACTTCAAATGCACCTATAGTTACGTCCTTTAAAACTCGAGTCGTTTCTTGTGTACGAATCTCTATGTCATTGTCGCATTGTAAGTCCGATTACCGTTCGATTAACTTCATATCCTTTACCTGAGTCTGTAGCATGATCAGATATCTTATGGCCTTCCCGTTCCTCCATTCGGGTGCCCGAAACCTCAAATGTACCAATAGTTACGTCTTTTAAAACTCTAGTCTTTTGTTGTGTGCAAATCTATATGTGATTGTTGCATCGTGAGCCCGACAACCGTTTGATCAGCTTCATATCCTTTATTTGAGTCTGTTGCATGACCAGATATCTTATGGCCTACCCGTTCCTCCATTCGGGTGCCCGATACTTCAAATATACTGACAGTTACGTCCTTTAAAACACGAGTCTTTTCTTGTGTGCGAATCTCTATGTGATTGTCGCATCGTGAGTTCGACAACCATTCGATTAGCTTCATATCCTTTATCTGAGTCTGTTGCATGATCAGATATCTTATGGCCTTCCCGTTCCTCCATTCGGGTGCCCAAAACTTCAAATGTAGCGATAGTTTCGTCCTTTAAAAGTCGAGTCTATTCTTGTGTACGATTCTCTATATCATTGTCGCATGGTGAGTCCGATTACCGTTCGATCAGCTTCATATCCTTTACCTGAGTCTGTTGCATGATCAGATATCTTATGGCCTTCCCATTCATCCATTCGGGTGCCCGAAACATCAAACGTACCGATTGTTAGGTCCTTTAAAACTCGAGTCTTTTATCGTGTACAAATCTCTATGTCATTATCGCATCGTTAGTCTCATTACCGTTTGATAAGCTTCATATCCTTTATCTGAGTCTGTTGCATGATCAGATATCTTATGGCCTTCCCGTTCCTCCATTCGGATGCCCAAAACATCAAATGTACCGATAGTTACATCGTTTAAAACTCAACTCTATTCTTGTGTACAAATCTCTATGTCATTTTCGCATCGTGAGGCCGACTACTGTTCCATCAGCTTCATATCCTTTATCTGAGTCTGTTGCATGATCAGATAAATTATGGCCATCCCGTTCCTCCATTCGGGTGCCTGAAACTTCAAATGTACCGATAGTTACATCCTTTAAAACTCGAGTCTTTTCTTGTGTACGAATCTCTGTGTGATTGTTGCATCGTGTGTCTGATTATCGTTCGGTCAGCTTCGTATCATTTATCTGAGTCTGTTGCATGATCAGATATTTTATAGCCTTCTGTTCCTCCATTCGGGTGCCCGAAACTTCAAATGTACCGATATTTACGTCCTTTAAAACTCGAGTCTTTTCTTGTATACGAATCTCTATGTGATTGTCGCATCGTGTGTCCGATTATCGTTCGGTCAGTTTCTTATCATTTATCTGAGTCTGTTGCATGAATAGATTTTGTATAACCTTCCGTTCCTCCATTCGGGTGCCCGAAACTTCAAATGCACCTATAGTTACGTCTTTTAAAACTCGAGTCGTTTCTTGTGTACGAATCTCTATGTCATTGTCGCATTGTAAGTCCGATTACCGTTCGATCAGCTTCATATCCTTTACCTGATTCTGTTGCATGATCAGATATCTTATGGCCTTCCCATTCATCCATTTGGGTGCCCGAAACATCAAACGTACCGATTGTTAGGTCCTTTAAAACTCGAGTCTTTTATCATGTACAAATCTCTATGTGATTATCGCATCGTTAGTCTCATTACCGTTTGATAAGCTTCATATCCTTTATCTGAGTCTGTTGCATGATCAGATATCTTATGGCCTTCCCGTTCCTCCATTCGGATGCCCAAAACATCAAATGTACCGATAGTTACATCGTTTAAAACTCAACTCTATTCTTGTGTACAAATCTCTGTCATTTTCGCATCGTGAGTCCGACTACTGTTCCATCAGTTTCATATCCTTTATCTGAGTCTGTTGCATGATTAGATAAATTATGGCCATCCTGTTCCTCCATTCGGGTGCCTGAAACTTCAAATGTACCGATAGTTACGTCCTTTAAAACTCGAGTCTTTTCTTGTGTACGAATCTCTGTGTGATTGTTGCATCGTGTGTCTGATTATCGTTCGGTCAGCTTCGTATCATTTATCTGAGTCTGTTGCATGATCAGATATTTTATAGCCTTCTGTTCCTCCATTCGGGTGCCCGAAACTTCAAATGTACCGATATTTACGTCCTTTAAAACTCGAGTCTTTTCTTGTATACGAATCTCTATGTGATTGTCGCATCGTGTGTCCGATTATCGTTCGGTCAGTTTCTTATCATTTATCTGAGTCTGATGCATGATTAGATTTTGTATAACCTTCCGTTCCACCATTCGGGTGCCCGAAACTTCAAATGCACCTATAGTTATGTCCTTTAAATCTCGAGTCGTTTCTTGTGTACGAATCTCTATGTCATTGTCGCATTGTAAGTCCGATTACCATTCGATCAGCTTCATATCCTTTACCTCAGTCTGTTACATGATCAGATATCTTATGGCCTTCCCATTCATCCATTCGGGTGCCCGAAACATCAAACTTACCGATTGTTAGGTCCTTTAAAACTCGAGTCTTTTATCGTGTACAAATCTCTATGTCTTTATAGCATCGTTAGTCTCATTACCGTTTGATAAGCTTCATATCCTTTATCTGAGTCTGTTGCATGATCAGATATCTTATGGCCTTCCCGTTCCTCCATTCGGATGCCCAAAACATCAAATGTACCGATAGTTACATCGTTTAAAACTCAACTATATTCTTGTGTACAAATCTCTATGTCATTTTCGCATCGTGAGTCCGACTACTGTTCCATCAGCTTCATATCCTTTATCTGAGTCTGTTGCATGATCAGATAAATTATGGCCATCCTGTTCCTCCATTCGGGTGCCTGAAACTTCAAATGTACCGATAGTTACGTCCTTTAAAACTCGAGTCTTTTCTTGTGTATGAATCTCTGTGTGATTGTTGCATCGTGTGTCTGATTATCGTTCGGTCAGCTTCGTATCATTTATCTGAGTCTGTTGCATTATCAGATATTTTATAGCCTTCTGTTCCTCCATTCGGGTGCCCGAAACTTCAAATGTACCGATAGTTACGTCCTTTAAAACTCGAGTCTTTTCTTGTATACGAATCTCTATGTGATTGTCGCATCGTGTGTCCGATTATCGTTCGGTCAGTTTCTTATCATTTCTCTGAGTCTGTTGCATGATTAGATTTTGTATAACCTTCCATTCCTCCATTCGAGTGCTCGAAACTTCAAATGCACCTATAGTTACGTCCTTTAAAACTCGAGTCGTTTCTTGTGTACGAATCTCTATGTCATTGACGCATTGTAAGTCCGATTACCGTTCGATCAGCTTCATATCTCTTACCTGAGTCTGTTGCATGATCAGATATCTTATGGCCTTCCCATTCATCCATTCGGGTGCCCGAAACATCAAACTTACCGATTGTTAGGTCCTTTAAAACTCGAGTCTTTTATCGTGTACAAATCTCTATGTCATTATAGCATCGTTAGTCTCATTACCGTTTGATAAGCTTCATATCCTTTATCTGAGTCTGTTGCATGATCAGATATCTTATGGCCTTCCCGTTCCTCCATTCGGATGCCCAAAACATCAAATGTACCGATAGTTACATCGTTTAAAACTCAACTATATTCTTGTGTACAAATCTCTATGTCATTTTCGCATCGTGAGTCCGACTACTGTTCCATCAGCTTCATATCCTTTATCTGAGTCTGTTGCATGATCAGATAAATTATGGCCATCCTGTTCCTCCATTCGGGTGCCTGAAACTTCAAATGTACCGATAGTTACGTCCTTTAAAACTCGAGTCTTTTCTTGTGTATGAATCTCTATGTGATTGTTGCATCGTGTGTCTGATTATCGTTCGGTCAGCTTCGTATCATTTATCTGAGTCTGTTGCATTATCAGATATTTTATAGCCTTCTGTTCCTCCATTCGGGTGCCCGAAACTTCAAATGTACCGATAGTTACGTCCTTTAAAACTCGAGTCTTTTCTTGTATACGAATCTCTATGTGATTGTCGCATCGTGTGTCCGATTATCGTTCGGTCAGTTTCTTATCATTTCTCTGAGTCTGTTGCATGATTAGATTTTGTATAACCTTCCATTCCTCCATTCGAGTGCTCGAAACTTCAAATGCACCTATAGTTACGTCCTTTAAAACTCGAGTCGTTTCTTGTGTACGAATCTCTATGTCATTGACGCATTGTAAGTCCGATTACCGTTCGATCAGCTTCATATCTCTTACCTGAGTCTGTTGCATGATCAGATATCTTATGGCCTTCCCATTCATCCATTCGGGTGCCCGAAACATCAAACTTACCGATTGTTAGGTCCTTTAAAACTCGAGTCTTTTATCGTGTACAAATCTCTATGTCATTATAGCATCGTTAGTCTCATTACCGTTTGATAAGCTTCATATCCTTTATCTGAGTCTGTTGCATGATCAGATATCTTATGGCCTTCCCGTTCCTCCATTCGGATGCCCAAAACATCAAATGTACCGATAGTTACATCGTTTAAAACTCAACTATATTCTTGTGTACAAATCTCTATGTCATTTTCGCATCGTGAGTCCGACTACTGTTCCATCAGCTTCATATCCTTTATCTGAGTCTGTTGCATGATCAGATAAATTATGGCCATCCTGTTCCTCCATTCGGGTGCCTGAAACTTCAAATGTACCGATAGTTACGTCCTTTAAAACTCGAGTCTTTTCTTGTGTATGAATCTCTGTGTGATTGTTGCATCGTGTGTCTGATTATCGTTCGGTCAGCTTCGTATCATTTATCTGAGTCTGTTGCATTATTAGATATTTTATAGCCTTCTGTTCCTCCATTCGGGTGCCCGAAACTTCAAATGTACCGATAGTTACGTCCTTTAAAACTCGAGTCTTTTCTTGTATACGAATCTCTATGTGATTGTCGCATCGTGTGTCCGATTATCGTTCGGTCAGTTTCTTATCATTTCTCTGAGTCTGTTGCATGATTAGATTTCGTATAACCTTCCATTCCTCCATTCGAGTGCTCGAAACTTCAAATGCACCTATAGTTACGTCCTTTAAAACTCGAGTCGTTTCTTGTGTACGAATCTCTATGTCATTGACGCATTGTAAGTCCGATTACCGTTCGATCAGCTTCATATCTCTTACCTGAGTCTGTTGCATGATCAGATATCTTATGGCCTTCCCATTCATCCATTCGGGTGCCCGAAACATCAAACGTACCGATTGTTAGGTCCTTTAAAACTCGAGTGTTTTATCGTGTACAAATCTCTATGTCATTATCGCATCGTTGGTCTCATTACCGTTTGATAAGCTTCATATCCTTTATCTGAGTCTGTTGCATGATCAGATATTGTAGATGCACGTTTTGCGACTAGTGATTGGATCTACAAGTTAACATGTGTTAAAGTTTTGCTGAAGGGTTGAAGGTGAAACAAGACTGGGCGAATGTAGATAATATGGGCGAAGGTAGAAGAGAAAGTGGGCGAATGAAGATTGGGACCTGATCAAGTTACAAGTTCGTACCCTAAACTGGGCGAATGTGGAAGAATTCCATATTCGACCATTGTAAAGGGGCGAACGTGCAGTGGCTATATATAGATTTTGTGTATTTGCAATGTATAGAGAGTTTTCAGTTGTGTGTGTGTTCAGGTTAGGTTCCAGGTTATTTTGAGAAAGTGTTAGTGTGATCTAGATTAACCAAAGTGTCATTGTAATCAAGTATTTGAACAAGTTAATCTATGAAAAAGCATTGAAAATGATATTGATTGTGTTTTGATTAGAGTTTTATCTGTTTGTTCAAAGCTAGGGTTTCCGCTCCTGGTTTTGTGACTTGTATGATCAATTAATCCTGTTTTAGTCAAAATCTTTCGCTCACAAAGTGGTATCAGAGCTATACGGATCATACAACAACAAATTTGATAAACTCAGAGCTGATTTGGACCTAATTTTGATCAAAATATATCTGTTTTTGAATGAAAATGGTTTTTGAGTGTTTTTGATTGATTTGAAGTTGATTTTGTGGTTAAAATCTAAAATTCCAAGAATTAAAGTTGTTCCAAATCAATTCCGAATCAAAACCTGATTAAGATCATTCAAATCCACAAACTTTCGAAAATCAGAGATCAAAATAACCGTTTTTCAAAGTGTAACCGTTTTTCAAACCTGAAATGGGCGAACCTGGAACTTAGTAGACGAACCTGAACATTTTTGGGCGAACCTGAGTCGTTTTTGGTTGAACCTGAGTGTTTTCTGGGCGAACCTGGAATTTCTTGGTTGAATTTTTCACTTTCGGGTACAATTTTCCACATTCGATTGATCGGGCGGGCGAACATGGAATCAAACCGGTCGAACCTAGAATTTTCTGGGCGAAAGTGGAAAGTGTGTTTGAGGATTTTACTTTCTGTTCAGTTTTTACATTCGGGTGTATTCTTTTGGTCGAAGGTAAACAGAAAGGGACGAAAGTAAGAGTAAACGGGCGAACCTAGAAACTGATTTTGGAAAATTTTCTAAGTGTTGAATTTTTTGAAGTTCGTGATCATGTGGAATTTTCCGACTACTCCGAGACCAGCAACGACACAACCACAACAGCAAGTGATGGACCCATGGACGGTGGCAGCACAAAAGACGAGCACACAGTCTTCGCAACTGATTAACTACATGGCGATGACTAGCTCGATGCCTCAAAGTGTAGCACCTCCAGCACCACAACCTGACTACTGGGGAGTAGCAGCAGCGGTGGTAAACACTCAAACCACAAATGCTATTTCCACACTGATTAATGACTTATCTTCAGGTAGCGGGAACCGGACACCGAAGCTCATGGAGATACAAGAATACAATCAGTGGTAGAACAAGTTCAAGATTCACTTGGAAGGCATGGGAGTGGAGGGTGCAGAGGCATGGAGTATGATTGCTAGAGGTTACATAGCACCAGTTTTGGAGAATACAGGTGAACCAGTTCCATTGGAGAGTATGTCTGAAGAAGAGAAAAAGAAGTTTGCTATGGAGAAGAAAGCCTTTTCCCAATTGACTCAGGCAATCACAAATGATTTGTTGCATCAATTTGGGACTTGCACCACGTCTAAGCAATTGTGGGATGTGCTTAAAAGGAGGCATGATGGGAATGAGAAGACTAGAAGTTTGAGGATGGATGAATTACGAAAGGAGTTTGAGAATTTTTCTTATATTGGCAATGAAACTTTAAAAGAATTAACTCCTAGATATAGTCATTTGCTAACTGAATTGTCAAGTTATGGTATACAGATTCCTATGAAAGCTTTGGTGGATAAGTTTGCAGATGCTCTACCGCCTTACTGGGATCAACATGTGGAAGTTCTCAGGGAGAAGGATGCATACCAATACTGGACTATTCAAGAGTTTATACAAAAGCTGGAAAACAAAGAAATGGAAGAGAAGAGGAAAGCTAGAAGATCACAGATTCCTCAGAATCCTAGTTTATACTTTGGAGGCACTTCAGTTCCTGTTAGTAACTCAAGTTCAGGAGGAATAGTTGCACCACATGTTGCTTGCATTTCCAATGTTATGGAACCACCAAAACCTACCATCAACTACATGGCACAAACATCATCCTACTCACAACCATCATACCCACAACCACCACCACAACAACAATCTTACAACAATTCATACATTTCACCATTCTCCCCAATGCAACAAGCAGCTTTCTATACTGCTAGCCAATCTCAACAACCAATGAACCAAGTTACTCAACCTAATCAACAACCGGTGGTTTTGGAGACTTCTAACTTGGGAAATGTGACGGTTGAAGTTGCTCAGCAACACATTGCACTAGTCTCTGCAATGGTTTCTTCTTACAATGGATTGGTTGCTAGTCAAATTGGTAATAACAACTTAACCAATGAAGACTACGCACAGATTGATAAGGAAGAGATGGAACTGATTGACATCCAATGGGCTTTTGCAAGCATTATGAGAAGAGCAACAGAGTTCATTGAAAAGACGGGTAGAACAGATTTGGGAACTTCTCCTAACACAACCTACGGGTTTAACAAGGAGAAAGTTACTTGTTTTAACTGTGGAGGTAAAGGACACTTTAAAAGAGAATGCACCCAGCCACCAAAACAAGGTAATAGAAACCCATTCAATGCAAGCTACCAGAACCATCAACAACAAAACCAAAACCAAGTTTCTTACCAAAATAACAACAACTACCAAAACCGTCAAAATAACTCTAACAACAACCAAAACAGACAACCAAACACATCAAACCAGAACCAAAACCAATCTCCTAACAACACTAACCGAACAGTTATACCGATCACTACACCAAATGAGACACAACAGAATACCAGTCAGAATCAAGCATTGGTGACTCAACAAGATGAAAGGTTTGATTGGTCGGGATTGCAGATAGGTGTTGAGGAGATTACTACTGGTGGCAATGTGGCTTGTGTTGCTTGCAAGGTTGATATTGAAGAATCAGTGACAGTTGATGAGAAGAAAGCAACTGAGGTTGAAGTTGATGTGTCTGAGGCTGAAATGGATGTGGAGACTGAGCCTGTGGAGGTTAAGGCTGAGGAAGCTAATTCTGGAGTGGTGATTGACACTGTTTCTGACATTCCTGAGGAGTGTGAATCGGTTTATTCAGATTCAGAAAGTGAATCGGATACAGAAGCAAGTGTTACATCTCTAGATGATGACATTGATCAGTTGCTAGCAGAAGCGGATTTTGTGAAAACAAGGAAGTCGTGCATTGCAGATGATGCTTTCACCAAGATTGACTATTCCAGATTCTTTGCTGGAAAAGAAGCTCATTTCGCATTGATGGCCATGACTGATCCGCCAAAACCTGTAAGTTCTGAGTGTAGCACTGATATTAAAAGTGATAAGTATTGTGGTACATGTGATAGATTGACTGAGGAGAACAAACAACTCCGTGTTCAACGTGATAGTGCTATCATGAACAGTCAATCTACTTGCAAAGAGTTGAATGCTTTCAACAAGGTACTAGATGGCTATAAAAAGGACATTTCCGACTTGAAAAACACTTTATCTTTAAAACAATTGGCAATTAATAACTACATAAATGAAATTGAAAATACCAAGTTGGAAATGGCCGCCATCAAATGCTTTGCTGAGAAAGTAAACAAAAAGTTGGAAAGTTATAAGCACATTGCTTACGTGGTAGACCACATCATAGATGATCAAACCACTAATTACAAGTTTGTGCCATCTCCGGTGCTTTTTGAAAATCATAATTGTCATCAAGTGACACCGGAGAGCTCGATAAAATCAGACTCATCATCGGAAAATGAATCTAATACCTCGAGTATTGGTGATCCACATTCCGATGTGAGACCGATTTTAGGTTTAAATGATGAGGGTGTTACTGCTGAGAGTGTGGATTCAGACTCAGAGAGTGATGATACTGGTAATGTTCAAAATGTTAATGCATGTGAAATTCCAAAAGAAAATCACATCATTACTACTGAACCAGTTTCATCATCTCAACATGTGCATCCGATGGCAAATACTCATCGTGAGAAAAAGTCTGAAAAGAATATTGTTAAGAAAGATCTAGAAAAGAATGATAAGAATGAACCGTGTGACAAACCTGTCAAGGTGTTTTATCGGATGGAAGGATCCGATAAGATCATCTCTGACGAGGAATTTCCAATAAAAAATGCTAACTATGCTAAAATTGACAAAATTTGGCAAGAAAGCACCATTTGGTTCCCAAAACATGAGAGAACAAATGAGATCCCACCTGCCATTTTAAAGAAATTGTATTTGGATGTTCCTCAAGAACCAAAGGTCCATGTCACAGAGTTCATTAGACCCAAAAACAGAGCTAATGGTTTTCATGAGCCTGCTTACTCAAAAGGGCCACTCCCTGAGAGTTTGAGGAATCAACAGTATAATGATCAATATCCTGTTAGATCATTTGCTCAACCAAATGCTCCAAATGTTTTTGAAGAGTACCGTGCATGCTTTAAATGCGGGGAACGAGGGCATTTACTTGCTCAGTGCCCGTATGTAAGGCATAAAAGGCACGAAGTTGAAGTGAGGAATTCCATGAGAAAACCGATTGATCATTATGTTCCACCACACAGACGAGTTGTTCCTCAACAACAACAACAGTTTTACAATCAAAACAATTTTTATCAAATGAGGAACAATCGTCCAATTCAATATGATCGAAGAAATCGGATTGCTATGGAACAATCATGGAGAAAACCAGTGGTGAATACAACAAACGATAGGCAAAAGGTTCCACTAAAACCGATTGTCAAATCAAATGTTGGACCTAAGTCTGTTAAATCGGATAAGGTAACCAAGAAAGTTTCATTTGCAAACAATGTTCAGAAACCGACTGAGAACCCAAAGTCTCAGATTCGTATCTTGAAAAGATCTGAACAATCTTGGTCACCCAATGGTTCTCCAGGAGCCTCTACTTTAAAGGTCAATGAGAAAAAGGAAACTGTTTTGAATAATCCTAACAAGATTGATCCAAAACAAAACGTTGTTGAAAATGTTTCTGAGAATGTTTCTGTAAAAAATGATATTTCAAGACCCAAGACTAAGGCTTGGGTCCCCCGAAAGAACTAAATGATTTACTTTTTGTGTGCCGGGAGCTTCAGCTGGCCCTATTAGCAGTCTTTGGATTGTTGATAGTGGAGCTTCAGGCCACATGACAGGGGATCTAGCGTTGTTGTTCGATGTGAAGAACATCAATGGAGGGTATGTCGCATTCGCTGGAAATAAAGGTGGATATATTACTATGGAGGGGAGCGTGAGTAATGGGATAGTGAGCTTTGAGAGGATATCTTATGTGAAACAAATCGATTATAATCTGTTGAGTGTCAGTCAAATTTGTGATAAACAATTTACTGTGCATTTTGATGACAAATCCTGCTATATTCTCAAACCGGGCTTCAAAATTCCAAAGGAGTGGATAATGTTGAAGGCACCTCGCGTCAACAATCTCTATATTCTTGATATGTCCAAGGCGATGACATCACAGGGGCAAATAACATGTTTTCTATCCAAGGCGACCGAGAAAGAATCGATAATGTGGCACCGAAGAATGGGGCACATTCATCTGAGAAAAATGAACCAACTTGTGAGAAATGGGCTTGTCGATGGAGTAAATGTGAAACATTTCCATCTGAATGACAAGTGTGTGAGTTGTAAGAAGGGGAAGCAGCACAAACAGTCCCACAAAGTGAAGAAAGTTTAAATTGATTAAAATCTATTAGAAGGTTTAAATTGGGCCGAGTGTTTAAGAATTTGTTTGGATTAAAATCTAAAAAAAAAAGAGAGAGTCTCTAAGCAACATGACACCAATAACCCAAGTGGAACTTGAAACCGGAACCGCAACCATACCTCCACCAAAACTGAAGGGTGCTCAAGACTTTGGGACTTGGAAAAACAGGATGAAAGCATTTTATTTAGTCAATGATCACACTCAGTGGACTTCTGTTCAACTTGGGCCCCATATCCCAATGAGAACCACTGATGCCGGTGAGGTGTACAATGATGATCCATCAACGTTCACAGAACTTGACAAGCAATTGATTCAACGTGATCACAAAGCCTACGATGCTCTTACCATGGCTCTGTCGAATGATGTTTTTAACATGTTCGAAGAGTATACCACTGCTCAATCTCTGTGGTATGCCTTGTGTGACTACTATGAAGGAAATCAGGACACGATTAAGAAAAGGCAAGACATGGTTCAAAAGGAGTATGACATGTTTGGAAGCATTCGTAGTGAAAGCTTAACCAGTCACATCGATCGTTTCATGAATATGCTCATCAAGATGAAGAAAGCCGGGATTCCTGTTAATAACCGCAATTCAATTAAGAAGTTGCTCGATTCACTCCCAAAGGAATGGAGCTTGAAATTCGTGATGGTCAGAAAGGACTATATGATCAATCCAATGACTTTGTCAGATGTGATAAATACCTTAAAGTCGTTTGAAATGGTTGTCACAAAGGGAGAGATGAATCAAGTCGGTTACGTACCATTATCAAGGCCACCAACATCAACGTGTAAAAACATGGCTTTCACTGCTCCTATTAGTGCGAAAAGCTCCACTCCATCCTCTATTTCAGCTGAAAATGTTAATAATTCTTCAGCAAATTCTAGAACTGAGATCAAGCCTACAAAAGGATTTGTGGTAGTAACAGATGAAAATGAGACTGCTGAAACACAAGCACCAAAGGCATTTGGGGAGGATTGTGACTGGGGTGAAGAAGTTACGGTTGCAGAAGTCGACAACAACAAAGCTCTTATGGCAAAGACTTGTACCAAGGCTGCTCCTTTGGAGACCAACTCAAAGGCAAGTTCTTCTGCAAGTATTCCCAATGGAGCTGAGTTTATCAATACTGGACTTAAGAGCATGGTGAGCCAAGAGCAGGATGTGGGTGAAAAAGGTAAGAAGGAAGCTATGGAAGAAACATTGATTGCTAAAAAGACTGAAAGCAACAAGACTGGAGAAGGCAACATGACAGATAAAGCTGTGAATGAGGAATCAAACAAAGATCATGTGGAGAAGGATCTGGTAAAAAGTATTCCTCTCGAAATCAAAACAAAACTGTGCACACCAAGGTGTGTCACAGCAGTTGCCTACTGTTTGTCCCACAATCGAAAAGTTTTAAGAGAAAGAGATGATATTCAAAAAATCAACAATGAAATGAAACAAAATGAGTTAGCATATCAACGAAAGTTAAATGCAACTCTCGCTGAAATGCAAACACTCAAAGAGTTTGTTCTCAGAAAAGATTTTTTAATAAATGACCTAACAACAAAATTGGAAAAATCAAGAAATGAAAAAAATCATCTTCAAATTATTGTGGACAAATGGAATGTAAGCAAGCAGGCTCACGCTGACCTAGTAAATTGTTCAAGACAATCTTTTGTTAAAGATGGAATTGGATATAAGGATAAAAATGGGATCGAAAGATCTTTATTTTTACCCCTGAGCCAAAGTGAATATATACCAATTCCAAAACCTCATCCTAAAAATGATCTGTGTGAAAAGGAATGTGTCGAATCTGAGTCCAATACTAATATGATTAAAAGCAATGCAGATGTGACACAAAAGGCAGATGTGGAAGATGATGACAGTTGTGGTGGAAAGACTTTGGGGTTGGGTCACCCAAGAGCCAGTTACTCTACAGTTAATTGGTTTATTTGGAATAATGAAAAGACTAAAACTGTTTTAAATTTGGATGACTGTACTGGACCTAGACCTAATGTTGATTCGAATGGTGTGGTAAATGTTTATGATAGGCAGAAACCTATCTTACGTTCTGATATTTGTCATGATGCTATTGTGCATGAATGTGCTGATTTAAAATCTGCCTTTTGTGATGATAAAACTGTTTGTGCTCCACCTATTTTTGTGCCCGCTTTTGAAAATAACAGGTTTGGAAAGTTCTTAACTGAAGAAATTCCAGAGTTTACTCCGTCAACATCATGCAACGATGATTCACAAAGTGATTCGGAGTTTCGTTCATCTAGAGAATGGGAAAGCTCAAATGACTCGGAAACTTCAGTGTCAGAACTTGATGATAGAGTTGACACTACAAATCAAGTCCATCAAGATTCACCGGAAGAAGATTTGTTTATAGAAGATTGCTCAACTTTAGATGATGAATCAGTGATGAATGAAAATCACAAGGGGTCAAAGATCAAAGAGTCAAAAGGTGTTGTAAAACCCAATGCTTCTCAACAAGCCGAATCAAGCTCAAAACAATCTACGTCCCCAGTTGCATCACACGAGACAATAAAGCATCAAAAGCCATTCAAAGCTTGCTTTAGGTGTGGCAAAGAAGGTCATGTGCTCAAGCAATGTCCAGAACGCCACAATCCTGACGGTAAAGGCAATGCGAACTGCTTTTCCGGATCAAAGTATAAAATGCACACATCTTTGAATGTTAGGATGACACATATTCCATCAAGATCTCTACATGTGAAGCCGGTTTCACATGATTCAAAGATGAAAAGGACCAAAACATCAAAACCACAATCTATTCCTCCGGGTCTTAAACATAAATCTTTTACAAACAATTTTTTAAAACCAACACAGGTTTGGCGAATCAAACCAAAAGTTGAAAAAGAAACTAATGAGGGAAAAGGTATGGTGTTTCAAGAAGTTACTTACATTGATGTAAAAGGACAAACCAGGACCACGATGGCCTGGGTTCCACTCTCTAACTAATTTTCTCACGAGTGCAGGAACTACCATGGAGGACTGTTAGTAACACCGGTTAGTAACAGTGGTTGTTCCAAGAATAGGTTTTGAGCGGAAATCTCACAGGTTTGGTTATGGTATCTAACCTGATTGCACAATTGACACCATTGTCACACACTCATTTTCTTGCTGATATATATTTGTGTGTGTCTGATGTGGAAGACTTTATTTTTCGTAGATATTTTTTTAAGAAAATACAAAAAAAAAATTTAATTACAAAAAAAGGGATTATACAAAAATAAAAGTTTAGGGGGAGTATGAAAATATAGTCTCGGCCATGAGATGTGATTAATGCAAATAATCCTGATCTTATATGGGAAATGATAGGAACTAACTTGTTTATGTCTGCACATGAATAGGATCTGAAGGACGTTACAACTACAAGTTAATGATGTGTAGGTAGGTTCAACCTTCAAGTTGAGTAAACTGCTATAAGGTGAATAATAATAAATCTACACGAAAAGCTGGATTCCCACAGTGTTTTAGGTCTGCACAAGCTGAGTCCAATCATACACAGGTTGAGAGATCAAAAGACACAGAAAATTTTGTGCATATATAATCAAAAGACACTTAAGAGGGCAAACATACCGACAATCGTTCTTGGGTTGTAGCTATCCTCAAGAAAGTTGAAGCGTGGCTAGGCTTTTCAAGTTAGTGTGATCCCATATCTGATCCCTTATGTATCTCGGAGGTTGATGGCTATTTAAAAAAAAAACTTTATTTGTGTACAGTTATTTTTAAGTCTTCCATGTCACATTATTTGTGTCTCAAGCCGTTTGAGATACGTACTTGATTACACACCACAGATGAATACGGTTTTGTCTGTAAATTGAATTTGTCTAAAGAAAATTCAGAGTTGTGTTTGTGATTGTGGTTAGGTTTCTTCGACTACTTGCTGCAATGATGGTCGATCATCAGTTGAATAAGATACCAAAACCAAGCACCTGTTGCCTCAAGCTTGCAGAAGATCAGTGTTAGGAATCCTCCTCCTACATCTTCAAAACCACTCAGGCTACCGAGAGTTGAAAAAGTTTGTTTTAAATTATCAAAGATGATGCATGCAAAAAGGAGGAGATTGTGAGATAAGAGTACTCAAGGAACAAAGTGACAAGAACACCTTCAGCAAAGAAAATTTGGAAAGCATCAGTCCAGGGGGAGTATTGTTGGGTATTGGATTTGAGACTGAAGCTTCCTAAATTGATGATCACAATATGTAGAGATTGACGGTTCTGAAAATGATACAAGAGTTTGATAACATTAGACTAAGGGGGAGATTGTTGGGTCTAAATTGGTAGTTTAATGTTATCAACAAAGTCAAAGTCAACAAGTCAAAGTTTGGTCAACAAAAGTCAAAGTCGAACGGATCGTAGTCAACACGTAAGGCGATTCGAGAAATCCGAATAATAGATCGACGAGTGAAGTTCAAGTTATGATCAAGAAAGGCGCTATGGATAATAAATATATTTTGTTTAGACAAAATATATTTATTAATTTAGAAAAATGGTTTTCTTGTTTAGTGAGTGATTTATTAATGTATTAACCCTAGGGACCTAAATGTAATTAGCCTAAGTGTGTTTGGGCTATAAATAGATAGAGATTAGGGTTTTATCACCAACACACATCCTAGAGATTTGGGGGCTCTCATTGTATTACCATTATGCAAATCATCTAGTGGGATTTTATTGTCATATTTAGTGTGTGTTCATCTTTACTAAATCATCAAAATCAGATTTAAGCTTGAAATCGATCCTACAATGCCACTTGAGCGATTGCACATGGATCTATTTGGACCGGTCAAGCACAAAAGTCATCTTGGGGAGCTTTATTGTTTAGTCGTCACTGATGACTACTCAAGATTTTCATGGGTGATGTGTTTGCAGAACAAAAGCGACACCTTTGACAACCTGAAAATTCTGTTCACTCGATTGGAGAATCTCTACAATGTGAAGATAAAGAGAATTCGGAGTGATAATGGGACGGAGTTCAAAAACGCTAAGATGGATGAACTTTGTGAAAGTAAAGGGATACATCATGAATATTCGGCTCCGTACACCCCACAACAGAACGGTGTTGCTGAACGAAAGAATAGGACTCTAATTGAAGCGGCTAGAACAATGCTCGCAGACTCAAATCTTCCGGTAATGTTCTGGAACGAGGCGATTTATGCAGCAAATTATACACTTAATCAGGTTCTAACAGTGAAGAAGTTTGGTAAAACATCTTATGAGCTGTTACACCGACGAAAGCCGAACTTAGAGTATCTAGAACCTTTTGGGGCACCATGCACAATGTTGAATCCAAGCGAGAAGTTTAGTCCTAAAGCTGAGGAGGGATACTTTGTTGGATATGCAACCCCGCTCAAACGGGTATACAACAAGCGAACTCGTCGGGTGGAGGATTGGGCTAACGTGGAAGTTCAACGATATACACAAAATTTGCAAGGCACGGGTCCTGATTGGATGTTTGATTACAAAGATTTCTTTGAATCATTCAATCTAGATAGCTTGATTGAAGAAGCTGTTATCAGATTACTTTATGAGTGTGAAAATGCAACGACTTCACCGTTGGTGCATCCGATCACCGTGAACCCCCTACCAGCTTCTAATGATACCAATGCTCCTATACAAGAGGAAGAAGTGTTTCAGGAGGCTTCAACTTCATTAGATTCTTCAGAATCTGAAGATGAACAATTTGAAGAAGTCATTCTTGAACATGCAGAAGAACCAGAGGCACCGCCAGTGAACCCAACTCCAACTCCAGATGTTGCTTCATCATCTAACACGGGTCATGATCTGGATGCTGTAGAGAACTTGACTGTTCAGACGAGAGTTACTGTACCTGAATATCCGGAATCTCGGATTCATCGTATTCACCCGCTGGAGCAAGTTATCGGTGATCCTGGAAGCAGTGTTATGACCAGAGGGCAGCTGAGAAGTGTTAACTCGCCAGAGAGTTTTGGTGCTTTAGCTTTATATGCCAAAATTCAACAATCTGGTAGTCAAAATGATTGGTCGTTTGCGTGTTATGTGTCGCAGGTAGAGCCAAGGACATACAAGGACGCTTTGAAGGAAGACGCCTGGGTTGAAGCTATGCAGGAGGAGTTATTACAATTCCAGAAATTGGGAGTTTGGACGCTCACGGATTTGCCACCTGGAAGGAAGAAGATCGGCACTAAATGGGTGTTTAAGTGCAAGAAGGATGATCGTGGGGTTATTGTTCGTAACAAAGCCAGATTGGTCGTGCAGGGTTTCCATCAAATCGAAGGGATTGATTATAACGAAATCTATGCACCGGTAGCACGCATTGAAGCTATTCGGATGTTCCTTGCGTTTGCTTCTTTTAAGAAATTCAAAGTTTATCAAATGGACGTCAAGAGCGCATTTCTGTACGGGAAAGTCAAGGAAGAGGTTTATGTTGGGCAGCCACCAGGCTTTGAGGACCCAATCCACCGGGATAAGGTCTACGTGCTGAACAAAGCTTTATATGGCTTGCACCAGGCTCCGAGACAGTGGTACGAGGAGCTAAGTACATACCTCATCACCAAAGGATTTAAGCGCGGACTCGTCGACTGCACCCTATTCACGAAGAAGACAGGGGATGATTTGCTTCTAGTGCAGATTTATGTTGATGATATAATATTTGGTTCAACTAACGAGCTTTTATGCAGGGAGTTCGAAACTGTCATGCAAGAAAAGTTCGAAATGAACGCAATGGGGGAGATGCAGTTTTTCCTAGGCTTGCAGGTGGACCAAAGACCCGACGGGATCTTCATTCACCAGACGAAATACGTATCCGATATCTTGAGCCGGTTCCAGATGGAGGATTCCAAGCCGATGGATACCCCGATTCAACCCAATCACGGGATTGGAGTGGACGCTAAGGGGGAGCTGACGGACCCATTCACATACAGAGCAATCATCGGATCTCTGATGTATTTGACGGCGTCTCGACCAGATATTATGTACGCAACGTGTCTCTGTGCCCGTTATCAATCGAATCCGAAACAAAGTCATCTGACGGCGGTCAAGTGTATCCTTAGATATCTGAAGGGTTGTCCCTCAAAAGGACTTTGGTACCCTAATGATGATGATTTTGATTTTATTGCTTTTAGTGATGCAGATTGGGGCGGCTGTGACAAAGATAGCAAATCTACTACAGCTGGTTGCCAGTTTTTAGGGAGCAGGTTAGTCACCTGGCAATGCAAGAAGCAGACTTCCGTGGCGCTATCTACATGTGAAGCTGAGTACATTGCAGCCTCGAGTTGCTGTTCGCAAGTGCTCTGGATCCAACAGCAGATGGTGGATTACGGTTTGCAGTTTCTTAAAACCCCTATACACTGTGACAACGAAGCCGCAATCGCATTAACTAAAAATACTGAAAATCATTCTAAGGCGAAACATATCCGGATCAAATATCATTTTATTCGTGATTGTTACGCTAAAGAATTGATAGATATGGTCAAAATCCATATTGACTACCAACGTGCAGATTTGTTTACAAAAGCTTTTGACAGATCCCGCTTTGAATATCTTTTAAAAGTAAACAGCATAAAGGAAAAACAGGACTAATCGGCACCTCGGTTTATCGCTTTTTAGTTTTAGTTTTTAATATTTTGCTAATTGGGAATTTCTCTTTGCTAATTGGGAATTTCTCTTTACTATCGTAATCCTCAAAGAAGTTGATGCTTTCGAGTGGATTGTTTCTTTCAAATTTTTGTTTTATTTTTTTCAGAAAAATTAAAAACCCAAAAATTTGTTCTTTATTTTAGGGGGAGCCATTTTATCAGAAAAACCAAAAACATTGAAAAATTCAAAAAGACCTAAAAATTAGAAAACCAAAAATGATTTCCTGGATAAAAAGAGGAAATGATAGTACATCAGTGGGGATCTGACACAGGCTAAAGAATCGTATAGAATATGAGGCGTGTGTTGACTACGTGTGATATGCTGATAGGCTTCGTAGACTAAATATTGAGTGCATTAGTGATACAAACATAACGAACTACGCGTTCGTGGCTGAACACCTCATGGGCATATGGTCTTAGTACCGTAATTTCGTTTGATAGGATTGCCAAAATCTGAGGTTTCGGGTCGTTATGTTATGGTTATCCGGGATATTCTGATTAAACTTTTGTCGTATTGATTTACGGACCTAGTTTCATCAGAATATTTGCTAAAAGAGCTTAAACGCCAAAACCGGAAGTTACCGAATTGAGAAAATTTATGTTTTAATTGATCAAAGATCATTATTACATCGTATTAACTTTCAGATGTAAATCAGTGGTTAATATCAGCCTCAACCTAGTGTATACGCACATGTTACTCTGCTGCATTCGTTTGCTGACCTGTACACCTCTGTGCTATATACTTTGTAACTTTTACGGATAACTCTGGCATAATCACGCGTTACGACGAAGCTTTGTGCAATTACTTGATACGGGAGTATGTTGTGTGTGTGGGGACCACATCGTGTTAGTCTAATACACCTAACTCGTATCATTTTAAAGCATTGCGTAATTGTCTGCATGAGAGCTTACGTGGACCACAATATCAGCAATTGCCGTGTCACATACTGTTTCTAATGATAATATTAAATAAATAGATCAACGCTGTGATCAGATTTCTCAGAAAACTGATATGATCCTCTTACCGGATTTCACAAAATGTTTACTGCTTTCATTTACTTTGATGCTTTTTACCTTTATTGTCAAAAAGATACAAAATCCAAAAAGATTTTAGGTGTGTTTTGATAAAATTTCAGAAAAACCCAAAATTTTTGCATTTCTGCTTTATTTTTGATAACCGGGGATGCTTGATGGTCAATTTCTGAGATTTGATAACACCATCTGGGCTTTGTATCATTCAAAAAGTGAAAATATGAGTTTTGGAAGTTTAACAGATTGAAAAATGTTGAACGGGATTCGAATTCGTGATTTGGCAAACTTTTCAGATTTTTCCATTTCACATTCGCCCCTTAATTGGGTCGAATGTGGAAAAATCCTCACCTTCGGGCTGTTTATATTGGACGAATGTGGGTTTTTATAACAAATTTCCACCTTCGGGTGAATCATTCCACCTTCGGGTCATTTATTTGGACCGAATGTGGAACAACCCACTTTCGACCACAAAAACGGGCGAAGGTGGACTTGCTATATAAACCAGTTACAGGTTCGAACCTCATTACAGTTTTTCAAAATTTTTCTTTCGATCCAGACACCTTGTTGCTTTCATTTCCTTTGCTTGTGCGTTTGATTCCTTTCTATTTACTGATCCTTTTAAGACAAATTTCACAGGTATTGGAGCTATATTGAGACCAGACTCGTCGTTTTTGTGACCGAACCTAGGGTTTCAGAATTGAGGGTCTTAGATTGGTTTTTGATGCTTGTTTTTGATTGCATTTCAATCCACAATAGTTTTAGGGGGAGAATAATGTAGGAATTAGAGTTATAACAACATATACGTGTGTTAATTGATTGATTGAAACTGTTTTAACCTAATTCCTTCTAAAAACTATTGTAGATTGAATAATTGGAACAATTGATGTTATACGAAGGATAATCGGCCAGTTTAGAATACATCCTAATCAAAATTACATGTTAAAAACAAGATTGAAAATTTTTTAAATTTTTAGGGTTTAAGGTTTTACCTTCGGTTCATAAAACGGGCGAAGGTGGAACAAAACGGGCGAATGTATCTTAAAACTGGGCGAATGTAATTTTCAATCTAAACTTTTTCACATTCGACCAGGAAAGCTCACATTCGTACCATAAATCCTACATTCGACCCTATGAAAACGGGCGAATGTGGAACTTTAAAAACTTAAAATTTTGAATTTTTGTCGATTTTGTATTTTGACGTATTTCTTCGATTTTGATGTGCAGATGGCTGACCAAACTGAGAACATTGAGACTCCAGTGGAGAATATCGTTACAGATCCAGTTCCAGAGAATGTTCAAGAGGCTGAATCGTCAAGTGCAAGCAGTTGGCCGTTTGAGAAAACCCATAACTGCTGCGCTTATCTTGGTGATGTGGAAAAGAACACTGAGTTTACTGACATCATTAAGTTCTTGAAAAGAAGCAGAGTTGTGTATGCTTTGGCTACTCCGACTATTATCTACAAGGATATAGTTGAAGACTTTTACAAGAACGCGAAGTATGACTTTTGGGATAATCAGACAATTATCAAAAGCAAGATACAAGATATGGAGATGTTTATAACAGAGTCTGATATTAGAGAAGCGCTCCAGATAAAGTTTGAAGTGATCGAAGATCCAAGAGAACTATCATGGACTGAACAGAAGGCATGTTTCCTAAGAATGAAGTATAAAGGAGCGATTACTGATGGTTCGATGCACAAAGGGAAGTTGAGCGTGCAGTTTAAATACATTGCACACGTCATAATCCATGTGTTTGGATGTGTGAGTGGAGGATATGACGTTATGAGGAGAAGTCTAAGCTCGTTGATGGTTGCGTTGACTCTCAACAAACCATTCAACGTGTCTGGAATGATACTGGATCATATGCTGGAAATGTTAAAGGGCTTGAAGAAGAAGCAGTTCATGTTATACCCTAGATTCCTGATGATGATATTTGACCACAAGTATCCTGATTTAAGAAAGGATCCTACACAGATCATTGGTCAAGACCACATGAACATTCGAACTTTGGTGAGAATGAAAGGTTACAAGGGTGTGCCAGACAATGAAAGGCCACCATACAGAAGATTATTTGGAGCTTTAGCCAAACAGGATTACACTGATCCTGGAAAGAACAAGGCTAGGCATACTGAGAGCGATTCTGATGATGACGATCCCTTAGTATATGCTGATGCTAATACTAAGAGGAAGAGACAGGTAGTTAATCCCGGAGCCAAAGGGAAGGGTAAGGGAAAAACTGACCAAGGAAGTTCGAAGCAACAGGTGGTGAGAAAGAAAACGACTGCTAAGAAGGGTACAGGTTTGGTTGATGAAGAATCAGTGGATTCAGAGGAAACTGAGGAAGAGGAACAATGGGATTCTGATGCTGAAAATGTTAGGGCCACCAAACGTAAGGCCACTATGGTTGGTGAGTCTGAATCACTTAACAAGACGATTGAAGAAGCTGAGAAGAGTAAGAAGTCTGTTAATGTTGAAGATGAAGATTTAGGCGTTGATATGGATGAGCTGAATGCTGGAGAAACTGTTGTGGTAAACTTGCCAAAACCAAAGCACAAAACAATGGCAAAGAAGACAAGTACTAAACAGTTGAGGGAGAAGGAGATTGCCCAACTTATGAAAGGTAAAAGAGTACCCGATGCTGGTACATCATCGAAACTATCTTCACCAGTGTCAAAGAAGCAGAAAAAGACAAAGGAGGCTGAACAATTACCAGTTGATCAATTTAATATTGCACTGGATAATGTGTTAGACATGTTCAGGAAGCCTCAGAAAGAAAAAGCTGTAGAAGTTGAGCCATCCAAATCTAAAAAGGTCACTGTTGCTGATGACGTGATGAAGCAGGTGAATAAGAAAATGGATGAGATGATGAAGATGTTAGTTGCTCAACAAGCTGAGATAGCCAAATTTAAACAGAACGAGGAGAAAATGCTTCAGATTGTGGTTGCTTCAAAGTCAAATCAAGATGAGATTGACGAGAAAGTGAAGAAGCTTGAAGCGAAGAATAAGAAGCTTGAAGGAAAATGTTCAAGGAACAAGAACAGATTGAAAGCAATCAAGGAGGACAACAAAGAACTAAAGGCTGAGAACAAACGCCTTAGTGATTTGATTGATGATTTGTATAATGTAGCACCCAAGTTAAAGGATGGTGAAGAAGACAAGGAGAAAGAAGAAGAGCAAGTTGACTTTGAGCCTTCTGAATCGGATAAAGAAAAGGATGATGATGAGGAAGATGAGGAGTCAGAGAAGAGTGATGATGAGGATAGTAAGAAAGATGATGATGATGATGATGCAGAAGGGTCTGGGAGTTAGAAAGAGGATGATAGTAGTGATGATAGTGATAATGATGAAGGAGGAGATGACACTTCCAAGTTTACTTTTGAGAAAAGAACACCGAAGAAGAAAGATGCTGGAGAATCAAGTTCTAAGAAGAAGAAAGGAGAGAACACTGATTCAGATGAGAGTATCTTCTGGAATGAAAAGGTGAGATCTCTGAGTGACGATGCGAAGAATGTTTACAGAGATATGTTGGAAAGAAGAGAATGGACGATTGAGTTCACAGGACGTTTTGCTGAGATATTCCAGACGGATGATATGAGATATGAACTGGAATACAACGATCCTGATCTTGAAGAAGGTGAAGTACCTGCTTCTGTGGCAAAGGAAATTCTTGATGGACTTGCACAGAGAGTAGGGAAAACATTTGAGGAGTTCATAGTGGATGAGTCGATTTCAGATATTCCTGAAAAGGATATTGGAAATCACTCAGATGATAAGAATACTCCTGAATTTGATGAAGTGGAAATTGAAGATATAACTCATGAGGAATATCCACAGTACTTCAGACAGACTGATGAAGATGTGATATTTCCTGATTTTACTGAGATTCCGAACACTTCAGCAAAGAAGAAGGCAAAGAAAAGGAGTGCAGAGTTTGTTGAGAAGGTATTTGGAGCTGATAAGCAAGAATCTTCAAGTCAATCTGATGATTTGAAGAATTACTTGAAGAATTTGAGAGAAATGGATGAAAACCGACCGAAGCCTGAAGCTCAAGGAAGTTTCTATAGATTCCACAATGCTAAGTTTAAAGGCAGAGCTCTCGGGTGGACATATTTGAGCAGACTGAAGTGTTTAGCTGCTAAATAGGAATCAGGAATTCTGTACTTCTACAGATTCATTGATTTGCTAACTCTACCGTATTGGGCGGTCAGAGATCTATGCCGATTCCCTATGTCTGGAGCTTCAGTTAATAACACTCATGTCGGTTGGTGTGCAGACAAATTGGTTTGGGAAAGTAGAACGAAGTGGAATAGATTCAAGCCTCAATATCCCAGAAGGAAAGTTCATAGGGATATTGATCCTAAAACCAAGCTGAAAAGGGTTACTTTGATTTACAAAGCACCTGAAGTGATGAGGAAAATACCTTTGATGCCCATGCCACAACATTTCAGTGCTGACTTTATATTCTGGTATTATGATTGGAGGAAGGCTGAAGCGGTGATAGTGTTGAGAGACGGGAAGGACAAATACAAGCATGTTCATGTATTTGATCCGATGTGGTTGCTAAACTGTACGTTTGAAGACATCATCATGCTTTTCTACAATCCGATTCATCATGAGCCGAATGATGCTGATCAAGCAAAGAAGTATACTCAAGTGGTAGGAGTTTGTTTTGCATACGATATAAACTCGGGGAGTAACTTGGATAATAAACTTGGCAAAATGGTGAAGATGGTGAATGTGTCGAAACCGGTGAAGAGAAAGTTGGAGCCTGAAATGACCAAAGAGCAAAAGAAACAGCTCAAAATTAAATTGTTGAACAAAGCAATGGATGAAGACAGAAGACGATCCAATCAATAGTCGAGGGGGAGTTTGTAGATGCACGTTTTGCGACTAGTGATTGGATCTACAAGTTAACATGTGTTAAAGTTTTGCTGAAGGGTTGAAGGTGAAACAAGACTGGGCGAATGTAGATAATATGGGCGAAGGTAGAAGAGAAAGTGGGCGAATGAAGATTGGGACCTGATCAAGTTACAAGTTCGTACCCTAAACTGGGCGAATGTGGAAGAATTCCACATTCGACCATTGTAAAGGGGCGAACGTGCAGTGGCTATATATAGATTTTGTGTATTTGCAATGTATAGAGAGTTTTTAGTTGTGTGTGTGTTCAGGTTAGGTTCCAGGTTATTTTGAGAAAGTGTTAGTGTGATCTAGATTAACCAAAGTGTCATTGTAATCAAGTATTTGAACAAGTTAATCTATGAAAAAGCATTGAAAATGATATTGATTGTGTTTTGATTAGAGTTTTATCTGTTTGTTCAAAGCTAGGGTTTCCGCACCTGGTTTTGTGACTTGTATGATCAATTAATCCTGTTTTAGTCAAAATCTTTCGCTTACAGATATCTTATGGCCTTCCCGTTCCTCCATTCGGATGCCCAAAACATCAAATGTACCGATAGTTACATCGTTTAAAACTTAACTCCATTCTTGTGTACAAATCTCTATGTCATTTTCGCATCGTGAGTCCGACTACTGTTCCATCAGCTTCATATCCTTTATCTGAGTCTGTTGCATGATTAGATAAATTATGGCCATCCTGTTCCTCCATTCGGGTGCCTGAAACTTCAAATGTACCGATAGTTACGTCCTTTAAAACTCGAGTCTTTTCTTGTGTACGAATCTCTGTGTGATTGTTGCATCGTGTGTCTGATTATCGTTCGGTCAGCTTCGTATCATTTATCTGAGTCTGTTGCATGATCAGATATTTTATAGCCATCTGTTCCTCCATTCGGGTGCCCGAAACATCAAATGTACCGATAGTTACATCATTTAAAACTTGAGACTTTTCTTTTATACGAATCTCTATGTGATTGTCGCATCGTGTGTCCGATTATCGTTCGGTCAGTTTCTTATCATTTATCTGAGTCTGTTGCATGATTAGATTTTGTATAACCTTCCGTTCCTCCATTTGGGTGCCCGAAACTTCAAATGCACCTATACGTACGTCCTTTAAAACTCGAGTCGTTTCTTGTGTACGAATCTCTACGTCATTGTCGCGTTGTAAGTCCGATTACCGTTCGATCAACTTCATATCCTTTACCTGAGTCTATTGCATGATCAGTTATCTTATGGCCTTCCCGTTCCTCCATTTGTGTGCCCGAAACCTCAAATGTACCGATAGTTACGTCTTTTAAAACTCAAGTCTTTTGTTGTGTGCGAATCTCTATGTGATTGTCGCATCGTGAGTCCGACAACCGTTCGATCAGCTTCATATCCTTTATTTGAGTCTGTTGCATGATCAGATATCATATGGCCTTCCCGTTCCACCATTCGAATGCCCGATACTTCAAATGTACTGATAGTTACGTCCTTTAAAACTTGAGTCTTTTCTTGTGTGCGAATCTCTTTGTGATTGTCGCATCGTGAGTTCGACAACCATTCGATCAGCTTCATATCCTTTATCTGAGTCTGTTAAATGATCAGATATCTTATGGCCTTCCCGTTCCTCCATTCGGGTGCCCGAAACTTCAAATGTACCGATAGTTTCGTCCTTTAAAAGTCGAGTCTATTCCTGTGTATGATTCTCTATATCATTGTCGCATGGTGAGTCCGATTACCGTTAGATCAGCTTCATATCCTTTACCTGAGTCTGTTGCATGATCAGATATCTTATGGTCTCCCCGTTCCTCCATTCGGGTGCCCGAAACATCAAATGTACCGATTCTTACGTCCTTTAAAACTCGAGTCTTTTATCGTGTACAAATCACTATGTCATTTTCGCATCGTTAGTCTGATTACCGTTTGATAAGCTTCGTATCCTTTATCTGAGTCTGTTGCATGACCAGATATCTTATGGCCTTCCCGTTCCTCCATTCGGATGCCCAAAACTTCAAATGTACCGATAGTTACATCGTTTAAAACTCAACTCTATTCTTGTGTACAAATCTCTAGGTCATTGTCGCATTGTGATTCCGACTACTGTCCGATTAGCTTCATATCCTTTATCTGAGTCTATTGCATGATCAGATATCTTATGGCCTTCCTGTTCCTCCATTCGGGTGCCTGAAACTTCAAATGTACCGATTGTTACATCCTTTAAAACTCGAGTCTTTTCTTGTGTACGAATCACTATGTGATTGTCGCATCGTTTGTCCGATTATCGTTCAGTCAGCTTCGTATCATTTATCTGAGTCTGTTGCATGATCAGATAATTTATAGCCTTCTGTTCCTCCATTCGGGTGCCCGAAACTTCAAATGCACCTATAGTTACGTCCTTTAAAACTCGAGTCGTTTCTTGTGTACGAATCTCTATGTCATTATCGCATTGTGAGTCCGATTACCGTTCGATCAACTTCATATCCTTTACCTGAGTCTATTGCATGATCAGATATCTTATGGCCTTCCCGTACCTCCATTCAGGTGCCCAAAACCTCAAATGTACCGATAGTTACGTCCTTTAAAACTATAGTCTTTTGTTGTGTGCGAATCTCTATGTGATTGTCGCATCGTGAGTCCAACAACCGTTCGATCAACTTCATATCCTTTATCTGAGTCTGTTGCATGATCAGATATGTTATGGCCTTCCCGTTCCTGCATTCGGGTGCCCGAAACTTCAAATGCACCTATAGTTACGTCCTTTAAAACTCTAGTCGTTTCTTGTGTACGAATCTCTATGTCATTATCGCATTGTGAGTCCGATTACCGTTTGATCAACTTCATATCCTTTACCTGAGTCTATTGCATGATCAAATATCTTATGGCCTTCCCGTACCTCCATTCAGGTGCCCGAAACCTCAAATGTACCGATAGTTACGTCCTTTAAAACTATAGTCTGTTGTTGTGTGCGAATCTCTATGTGATTGTCGCATCGTGAGTCCAACAACCGTTCGATCAACTTCATATCCTTTATCTGACTCTGTTGCATGATCAGATATCTTATGGCCTTCCCGTTCCTGCATTCGGGTGCCCGAAACTTCAAATGCAACGATAGTTACATCCTTTAAAACACGAGTCTTTTCTTGTGTACGAATCTCTATGTGATTGTTGCATCGTGAGTCCGATGACCGTTCGATCTACTTCATATCTTTAATCTGAGTCTGTTGCATGATCAGATATCTTATGGCCTTCCCGTTCCTCCATTCGGGTGCCCGAAACCTCAAATGTACCGGTTGTTACGTCCTTTAAAACTCAAGTCCTTTAATGTGTACAAATTTCTATGTCATTATCGCATCGTTAGTTTGATTACCGTTCGATCAGCTTCTTATCCGTTATCTGACTCTTTGCATGATCAGATATCTTATGGCCTTCCCGTTCCTCCATTCGGGTGCCCAAAACTTCAAATGTACCGATAGTTTCGTCCTTTGTGAGTCGAGTCTATTCTTGTGTACGATTCTCTATATCATTGTCGCATTGTGAGTCCGATTACCATTCAATGAGCTTCATATCCTTTACCAGAGTCTGTTGCATGATCAGATATCTTATGGCCTTCCCGTTCCTCCATTCGGGTGCCCTAAACATCAAATGTACCGATTGTTACGTCCTTTAAAGCTCGAGTCTTTTATCGTGTACAAATCTCTATGTCATTGTCGCATCGTTAGTCTGATTATCGTTTGATAAGCATCATATCCTTTATTTGAGTCTGTTGCATGATCAGATATCTTATGGCCTTCCCGTTCCTCCATTCGGATGCCCAAAACTTCAAATGTACCGATAGTTACATCGTTTAAAACTCAACTCTTTCTTGTGTACAAATCTCTAGGTCATTGTCGCATTTTGATTCCGACTACTGTCCTATTAGCTTCATATCCTTTATCTGAGTCTGTTGCATGATCAGATATCTTATGGCCTTCCTGTTCCTCCATTCGGGTGCCTGAAACTTCAAATGTACCGATTGTTACATCCTTTAAAACTCGAGTCTTTTCTTGTGTACGAATCTCTATGTGATTGTCGCATCGTGTGTCTGATTATCGTTTGGTTAGCTTCTTATCATTTATCTGAGTCTGTTGCATGATCAGATATTTTATAGCCTTCTGTTCAATCATCTGTTGCATGTCGCATCGTGTGTCCGATTGTCGTTCGGTCTGCCATGATGGATTATCAATCATGTCCATCAACTTTGGTGGACGGTTCCCATTTCCTGTAGATAAATCGTTCATCAATATTGTCATGGCAGTAGTTGTTTGATTTTGAACAGCTGCAGCTGCTCCAACACCCCAATAATCAGGCAGTGGTTGTGTAGGAGGTCTCACAGCAGGTTGAGTTGGTCCCGACACTGCCCCGAAATTAGTCATCGGTTGTGGTTGTGGTATTCCTCTCTCAGCTGCTACAACCCATGGATTCATCGGTGTTTGCTGTTGTTGTGTCATAGCACGTCGGGTGTTCATCGGACATCCCCAAATGTTATCCTTGATGTATAAAATCTCAAAACTTAGAAAAATTTTCTATTGAAAAATTAGTTCTAGTAATCGAGAGGTCGAACGAAAATATTGAGATTGATTCGACCTATCAATAAGCCCGAATGAAAAATAATCTGACTGATTCGACCTAACAATGAGCACGAATGAAAACTTGGAACCCGAATAAAATTTGAAAAGGCACGATTGAGACAATCTAGGATTGATTCGACCTCAAATCTAGCACGGATGGAAAAATTAGAAACTCATTCGACCAAAACTAGGAAACCCATTCGACCTAAACATGTTCTTCATCAATTTTTCTTCAAAATCACACAATTTTAATCTGAATTTTGAAAATTTCAACAATGATGAATGTGATTATGAAGGTTTTGAATCGGATTCAATTCTGAACAACTTTTTTGAAAGAACTTTTTATTTCGAACGTAAAAACACCTTCAAATCAATCAAAAAACATGTTTTACAATGTTCACTGAAAACAGATGAGATTTTGATGATTTTGATATCAAATCTGAACAATTTTTATCAATTTGCAGTCGTGTGATCGAGCACAAGCTCTGATACCACTTTGTAGGATAGGTTTTTGACAATGAAATGTTTTAAACACACGAGATCACACAAGTACTGATGAATTAGGTGCGGAAACCCTAATTATCATGCAAAATGATATAAACCATAATCAGGACACGATAGATTCCATTTTCAATAAGTTTTCATTAATATTAATCAAGATATAACGCTTACAGACACCTTATAATGAAAACAGAACTTTCTAGACACTCTCTGAAAACACACACAAAACCTAGACTAAAAAATGAGCTTATTTAGAGGATTTGGATATGTATATGTTTTGATTGATTGATTATCTGAATTGCTTGATCTGTATGTCAATTAGTTTTGGGTTTTAATTCGTGATTAACCCAATTGGAGAATTAGGGTTCTTAGGATTTAGGTTGGGGGACATGACTCGTGTTAATGTTTATATAAAATCTTTTCGAAAACAATAAAACAAAAATCTGAAGCTGGCCAGATGGTTGTTTGTGTATGCTTAAGGATCTGAATCGGGTTTGATCCCAGGTTCGACTCTAGGCAACCTTTTTTTTATTTTTCATGTCTTATATATTGTATATGAAAAAAAAAATGATGGGAAATGACCATAATGCCCTAGAGTTAAGGACATTTTTTAATTGAGTTTGTAAATTGGATGGATTTAGTACTAGATTTGTAACTATAGTGGCTCAGGTGTCAAAATTTCTTATTTTGGGTGAATCTTGCAATATTGACCAAGCCTCAAGGACAAATTTGGCCTTTTACTCTAATAGAAATAATAGATCAATAAATGTGTGAATACCTTAAACTTCATAAATCTGATGAACGTACAAATCGAATAAGAACAATTGAATTGGATTTGAGTTACTGGTGTTGGAAAAATAGTAGTGAAAATGTTTTTTCACTAATTTTGGACACTAAATAATTATATTTATATATGGGTTATGTAGATAATTATTTATAACTTTGCGTTCTATGGTGCGAGAGTTTCACAAACGAACAAACCGTGTCCAAATCGAAGCTAAGATGAATGAGATATCGACACTCGAAGTTGAGTGGTTGAAATGAATATTTCTAAACTTTGGTGACTTTAGTAGAAAATTTTTTTTTTTTCATAAAAGGGTGTTGTTTTAACTCTTTAAAAAATCATTATGAAGCTTTGAATATGTCTCATGAATTTTATTTATTTGACATCAACATGTCATAAATCAATTGAAGGTATTATTTGACTCATAAAAAGATTTTAATTGTATTTAAATAATAGAAATTAAATATTAACTTTTGGTTTTTGAGTATAAAAGAATCTTGTGATTCATTTTGAGACAAAGAATAGAGAAGAAAAAGAAAATTGTAGGATCGACGAACGGGTCAACCGACAATCACGAGGGTTATATTCAGAGTGCGGAAACCTCTGAATATGTTCTAATAAAGAAGTCAACTAAGAAACAATGATATGCGAGTAATTAACACACACAAACGGGTCAAAAGATTAAAGATTTATCATTAAAACAGAGCTCGAGTGTTTACAATGATCAAACCAGACTTCTCAGACCTAGGGAGGGTGTTTGGAGTGTGTGTGTGGCAAAAACTCACGATTAGGGTTATGATTGGGCCTATTTATACCTCCCGTACTCGTACAGACATGGGTAGGCGATTACGAATGCTATCCACCATACAGTATAGGCGATTAGGTCCTAATTGCCTATACATGTAAGCATTTATAATCCTAATTGCTTACCAACATAAGCAATTAGAAGCCAATCACTAGCTATGTTTTCCTAATCGCCTACAGGCACCAAACATTCCCAAAACGCTTATAAAGACCTCCAAACACCCCGAAACGCGTCCAAACAACATATATACTAGCCTAGGGATATCATATACTAACAGACTCCCCCTTGGACCAGGCTAGTATACTTACAGAGACTTCAAAAGACAAAGTTAATAACATAGCAAAACAACTTTAGAGACTCATAAACAAAAACAAACAAAACATGACTAGCAGCAACTTCAGTCTGACATCGTCTGATCCTTGTAAGTCTTGACCAGTCGCATCCAGCATGAACTTTGTTGGCATGACAAAAGCGAATCACTCTTTGAAACTTCATTGCTTGTGTTGCTTCGTCTTTTAAATGCTGAATGGGATATAGGTAGAACGTTTCCACATATTTTTCTGAACATGTGATTAGCCACATTGGATCGCATATTCGGATTTTCCTGCAAGGTTTTGGTGAGTTGCTCAAGACTATCACTGCTTCGGTAGTAGCTGCATCATAGTGCCAATAATAGAACTTTGAAAAGAAGTCTTGTTTAACTGGGACAATAGGAATCTTCGATACACAATTTGGTGGCTTGATCTTGGGATACTGAGGTTGATGTCTATCCCATTTTGTCGCGCTTTCTCTTTTCAGAATGGTGAATAAACCTTGAAGAGTAGAGGCGGACTCATGATACAAAGGATAGTGTAATCGAACTAGGTCACGAACATATTAGAATGGTAAACTGAGAACCTTCTCAAATGGCTGAAAACATAGCAAACCTTCCTGCCATTTGACTCCCAGCATCTTGACATGTTTGATGTAAGCCCAACTGATTACATTACCAGACATCTTCGACAGTCGCTTCTTGAAGATAGAAGCCCACACAGGTTCTTTCTTCTTCTCAGACTCTTCTTCTGGTGGAAACATCATCATCATCATCATACTCAGTTAATCCCACCTATAGCAAAGCTAAGGTAGGGTCTGAGAAGGGTAAGATGTAGACCATTGGGGAACAGGAGTCGGATCAGTCTTGAGCTTTTCCTCAGCCTCATGAAACATCTCCTCAGAAATATTAGGTATCCCCGTGCCCAAATCATCAACAACATATTCAGGAGTTGGCACACTGGTTCCTTCTTCTGGATGCATCTCTAGAGGAGAACTATGACTTGCACCGGAAGATTCTCCGCATGCTAAGCCGAAGACCTTTTTCCAGTCATCAGATGTCATCTCAAGTGGTATTTCACCCTCTTCCAAGTCATACTCTAGAGATATGGGTGGTACGAGTAAGTCGCCATATCCATCATAAGCGAATTAACTTTTCAGTGGCTCGACAAACTCTACTGGAACTACAGCCTTCTTCATAGATTCTCGCAGTTGCTGAATTCGGTCTATGACAGGCTTCCCCTAAGCAGAAGAACCTGCTTCGGGATCCTTGCCTTGTTTATCATGACTCTTCTTTGTACGCCTCGCCCCAGATCCGGCTGATGATCCGCCACCACCTGTGGCTCCTGGATCATCACCACAACCATCTTTACCATCTTTACCATCATCATCATCAGATTCATCATCACTGTCATCATCTTCTTCATGGTCTTCTTCCTCTTCATCATCACCAGAACCAGATTCAGAACTTGTACCACCAGTGAGTCTAGGTTGAGTTTCGGCTAACTCGTTCACTCTAGTCCTCAGCCTCGTGTTGTGCTTTTTGTATCTGGTGATTCTTCGTTCATTGTTGACATTTGCAAGTTGAAGCTGGCTGTATTGGGATTCAACACTGGTAAGTCTAGTTAAAGTGCTTTGATTAGACTGTACCAGTTGCTGGTGAGATTCCATGAGCTGCCGATTAGACTCGACTATCTGTTGATTGGACAGTGTAAGCGTGTTGACAGATGCTTGCAGCTCTTTGTTTGACTGGATGGTTTCACTGATCAATTCTAGCATTGCCCTTTCATTTTCTTCAATTGTTGCATTTTTGCTTCTTAACTAAGCAATCTCACGCGCTTATGCAGCAACTACAGCAGTTAGTTCACTGACCTGGCGTTGATTAGAGGCCGGTGCTGAGGAAGAAGTGGGCTGATCACTAAACTTAGAAGCTGACAGTCGAACTTCATGTCTTAGCTTCTTAATCATGTCATCGATAGGATTTGAAACAATCTGTGAAGTAGTCACTGCTTCAGTAACTGAGACGTGCTCAGTGAAGATTACTGAAGCAGGCATCGACATGGTGACACCTGCAGGCATAGCTGCACCTGATGATGTGGGAACTGAAGTTGTTGCTGATGCTGTTGTTGTAGTTGTTGTGGTTGTTGTTACTGCAGCCGAGGAAGACTGAGTTTCAATACTCCCAAAAGCTTCTGGAAGATTAAGATTAACACGTCTTGCTCTCTTTGGAGTCTTTTCAACTGGTGGTTTCTGTGACATTCTCTTCTTTCCCTGACCAGTGTCTTTTTTGCTTTGGTCTTTTGTCTCTTAGGAGGAGGAGGAGTGCTCAGCTCTGCGTCAGTTTCTGCAATGTCATCATATGGGTCCACAGAAAAAGTATGATCCTCAGCAAGAGCTTTCTCCTCAACTGCGCGAGCTTTCTCCTCTATTAGCTTTCTCTTTATCTCAGCCTCTTTTCTGGCAAAAGCACCAGGGGAGTCATCACTTGTATCATCTGAGTCATCTTCATCATCTGTTATGTCAACGGGGACTTCTTCATCAATTGGTCTCTTTTCTTTTGCTGAATGAGAGGATTCTTGATCTTTTGCTGCACTGGAGGGTTCATTTGTATCTAGGGCGTCCGGTTCAAACATATCATCATGTGTAATCGCAACATCAACAGTACTGCCCGGAACATTATCACCCAATTCATCCGTCTTTCTGCCAATGTCATCACCTTCCATGAATACTTGTCTGTGAATAACAATGTCGTCTTCTGAATCACTACTATCGTGTCTCCACCTATTGCCCGGTGGTGACTCGTAGTCCTCTCTAGCCAAAAGCCCATAAAGAGGTCTACTTGGAGGATACTCACTCTTTTTCTTGTTTTTGTAGGACGTCATTCTATTCAACTCTATCTTGTCTATGTCATTGATCGTGATAATCTCGTTCGGATTCTTAGTTAAAGTATGGTACTTGGTTGTCAATTATCATTTGCAGAAAGCAAGGATAGACGATAAATGGAGTCTTTGTCGTCTTCTGTAATATGACTTCCTTCAAATGATGCATAATCATACCAGAGAAATTGAAGGGCTTGTTCAAAGTTAGAGCTACTATTGTTGAAGCTAACGTGTCCCGAAGAGCATCGAACGTCCCCTTTCGTGGACCAAAACACTTCAACACCACGTGAGTGAGGTACTTCAGCTCTGGCGGCAGGTTGCCCTTTTGCAGCATCTTTTGTTCTCTGACATCACCAGAATACTTCATTCTCAGAAAACCGCCTTGGATCTGAATAGAGCCGAACACAATAGGATCATCCTTAGCATCCCTGAACTTAAGAGTCTCCCATATAATGTCTTCAGTAATCATCACGTCCTTCCGTTGGACCACACTTGTGATAACCATTGGAGTAGACTTGCAATCAACCTTTGCATTCTGGTAGAACTCTTGTAGGATATCCTTATAAGCCGCATGACCTTCAAACATAGCAAAGTTAATCCTCGAACGCTTGAGAAACTCTATAATGCCCTCAAAGACTTTGCACTTATCCTTTGTAACGGGCCCAAGAAATGCACAGCAGTTGTGACGAGTAGATGTTTCCCACTCTCGCTGCATGATTCTAAATCACAAAGACAAGACAAAATCATCACAAACTGATCAAAGACGCATAAAAAGGGCAAAACAGACAAGTGTTTGACAAAAATTGGTCAACGGATTGCTATAGGTGATTACAACATTGTATTAGCCTATGATAAGGCACGAATAGACTAATTGCTTGATAATACACATGATTAGAAGAAAAAACAGCCTAATCGCACTACTGTTCATGCGATTAGGAAGCCCAATCGCATGAACAGTAACCGTCTTCACCAATCTGTCAAATTCGAAGTGGGCCGAAATGGGTCCGAATTTTGTTACATTAAAGTCCATAACAACTGATTAACAATACCTCTATCATAAGTTTCATCATCAGTTCAGATTAAGGAGGTATTGGGCCGGTTAAAAAGTTAGGGTTCATAAGATTTTCAAATTTGGGGCTTTCCGATTAAAGAAGTTATAGATTGAATTTTTGGTACACTAAGACCCTAAAAGTGCCAATTAACAAACCCTCATATCAATTTCATACCAACAAACAAGTTATAATGGTCATATGATCAGTTTTAAGACTCTAGGGTTTCGACAAGAAAGAGACAGATTTAACCATCAAAACCATGTTGTTTGAGGCTGAAACTTAGAGAATAAGTTACCTTGGTAGTGTAGATTAATGTTCCAAGATCAACAATATTCGGGCAACAAAGTCTTGGTAAAGCTCGAGTAGAGGGAAAACGATGAACAAACTAGAGGTTTTGAAATAATGAACTGATATTTGTCTAAGTATCCCTTATATACTGTCTCCTAATCGCTAGTTAAGTCACACGATTAGAGTGGGTAATCGCCTGTATTTTGGACGAGTAGGTCTACTCGTGTAACCTTTCATGCGATTAGGCCCTCTTGTGCTTAAATATAAAATTTTGGATCTAGCGATTAGAGAGTTTCTAATCGCGTGATATGTCTAGCGATTAGTGGGTAATCGTCTAATATGATTCACGATTGGAGGTAATCGCCTAAAGCCATAGGCGATTATAACCCCAAATGCATCTAGTTTTCACACAAATTACCAAATTGCCCCTGCAACACCAAAACTCTCATATTTGACCCGTTAAGGTTCAAAACATGCGTTTTTTACCCCGTTTTCACAAGCGACTCAGATGACAACTCAGAACTTTGAAAAATATTTATTTTCCACCCCTGTACTTAAGAGAAAAGACGGTTTTGACCCGGCAAAAATACAATTTTCAATTAGTTGATTTTCGGTGTTTTATTTTTGAAGAAGTAAGATTACAATGGATTAGGATTCCATCATCGGCAATCATGAATGATTAAATAGATAAAACTAAACAGAAATTAAACGAAAACAGGAAATCAACTAACTATACACTATCATATTTTTGCGAGTTTCATCAGTTAGGGAATCATATCAGTGTACGGACTATACTAGAACCCTTATATGTTCAGTTTTAGATTAAATTACCGATAAGCATCCTACAACAACTGTCAGTATTGTTGTCCACCTAAACTCAAAATCAAGTTTTATCGCTGGGCACTTTAGATACGTTAAGGTAATATTAATACTGATTAAACGTGTTCCTCTCACACGCGACATATTCCCGTGTCAAGGCATGCACAAAGCTTCCTCGTAACCGGTGAATAAGCTGTTGTCATCCGTATTTACAAGGAATGGACTCAGTGGTGATCAGGTCTGCAAGAACGCTGCAGCAGAGAGACCAGTGAGATCCAGACGAGGGTTCAAGTCAAATACCGTATATTTGATTTTTCACGGTACGATGCTTTAGGTAATTGATTTGCTACCTTAGAGCGATTCTCTTTGAGAATAGGGTTTTGGCATTTACGATCTTTTTGCTCTTAAAGGATTCCCAGACGTCTCATTATCAGAATTTATTCTATTTTTTTTTTTCTTTTCTTTTTCTTTGGGAATGGCAAAGAGGTGTCTCAGTTGTAGGCTGCGAACCCAACGTACGTCACTTATGCCACCCCATTTTATTCTGAGAGACGTCCAGTTCACCCCAGATGTACCAACTTCTTAAAGACCATAAACCTTGGATTTTGGCATTCTATCAACGAGATTAAGGTTTTTGGACCATAGCGACGTTAACCCACACAATGCTCAGTTGATTTAGGTTTATATCACCGTGCCGAGATCGAAAATGATTTCGACCCTACCAACACATCATTGTAGAGGCTACTTATCAGTTCCAATATTTTTAACATGATAAGAGTCTAGACAGTCCAACTGATGAGTTAATACCATCTTCCCTATTTCACCAAAGAAACTCAGTTTTGCAATTTTTTGATTTTTGGATTTTCTCGTTTTGTTTTCTGATTTTTGCATTTTCTGATGTTGTTGTATTTTTCTGAATTTTCTCCCCCTAAAAATCTAAAAATTTGCGAAAAGACAATATTTTTGGATTTTTCTGATTTTTGAAGAAAAAATATTTACAAAAACGATTACCGATGAGGATCTAATCCTGCTTTTCTTTAATGTCGTTTAAGATTAATAGATACTCAAAACGAGGTCCGTAAAAAGCTTTGGTGAATAAATCGGCACGTTGGTAATCCGTGTGGATTTTACCATATCGATAAGTTTCTTTTCATAGCAATCGCGTATGAAATGATACTTAACCAAGATATGTTTCGCCTTGGAATGTTTAACTGATTCTTTAGCAAGAGTTATAGCGGACTCATTATCACAGTGAATGGGAGTATTAAGAAATTTCAAACTGTAGTCTCTCATTTGTTTCTGTATCCAAAGAACCTGGGAGCATCAGCTAGATGCAGCTACAAATTCCGACTCGCATGTGGATAAGGCGACTGAGGCTTGCTTCTTGCACTGCCACGAAACTAGTCTTGGTCCCAAAAATTGGCATCCAGCCGATGTGGATTTTAAGTCTTGATTGCATCCGCCATAGTCAGCATAACTAAAGGCGATGAGGTCAAACTTATCGTCATTAGGGTACCATAGACCTTTGGTCGGACAACCCTTTAGATAATGTAAGATCCTCTTCACAGCAACCAGGTGGGACTGTTTCGGCCTTGACTGGTATCTGGATAGTAAACATGTCGCGAACATTATGTCAAGTCTTGATGCAGTGAGGTACATAAGTGAGCCAATCATCGCCCGATAAAGAAAAAGATCAACGGCTTGTCCTTTCTCATCAGGCCCAATCCCGTGATTGGTCTGAATTGGGGTGCCTACTGGAGTAGAGTCTTCCATCTAGAACCGGCTCAAGATGTCAACAACGTATTTGGTCTGGTGGATGAAGATCCCCGACTCTTATTGATCTACTTGTAGACCTAAGAAGAATTGCATCTCCCCCATCGAGCTCATCTTGAACTTTTCCTGCATAAGCTTTTCAAAATCCCTGCACATTTCATCATTAGTAGACCCAAAAAGAATATCATCGACATGAACCTGTACCAGAAGACGGTCACCACCCTTTTCCTTGGTGAATAAGGTGCAATCCGCAAGTCCACGTTTGAACCCGTTGGATATAAGATAGTTGCTAAGCATTTGATACCATTCACGCGGAGCTTGATGGAGTCCGTACAACGCTTTGTTCAATTTGTAAACCTTTTCACAATGAAGTGGATCCTCAAAACCCGGTGGCTGAGCAACATACACCTCTTCCTTCACGATACCATACAGAAAAGCACTTTTTACGTCCATTTGATACACCTTAAACCGTTTGTACGAAGCGTAATCTAAGAACATCCGGATAGCTTCAAGGAGAGCAACTGGAGCGTATACTTCGTTGTAATCTATTCCTTCGATTTGACGGAAGCCGAGGACAACTAATCGAGCCTTGTTTCTAATAATTACCCCGCGGTCATCCCGTTTACACTTGTAGACCCACTTTGTTCCATTTTCTTCGTGCCTGGAGGTAAGTCAACTAAGTCCCACACTCCTAGCTTTTGGAACTGCTGAAGATCAGTTTGCATTGCATCAATCCGTGGTTCTTCCCTCAAAGCCTCTTGGACGGTTCTTGGTTCCATCTGAGATACATATAGAGCGAAAAACCAATCGTTCTGGTGACCTGCTTTTCTGATTTCCGTATAAAGAGCCAGGGTAGTTGCATTGTCACTTGGACTAGCATTTCTGAGCTAACTGCGTGTCATCACTCTGCCAGCCGGATCACCAATCACATTCTGCATTGGATGAGTGTCTTGAATCCGAGATTCTGGATGTGCCAGCACTGGATCATTCGAACGCAGATTGAGATTTTCATGTCCCTGAGAAATATTTGTCTCTGCGGCGCTTGAACTAGAGGGAGCAGCGGGTTGCATATTAAAACCGGTGAAATCAATCTGTAGACCAATTCCAGGAGTTGCTGAAGTAGAAGGACTAGCTTGAATATTCCCTGTAGGAAGAACTGGAGCTGTAGTGGTAGATTCACCATTTCCAGCCAGATCTTCAGTAAGAGTTTCCCAAGACTCTGCATATTCCTCATCTGAAGAAGATTCCATAATCTCTGCCGACGCTTCCTGAAAAACTTCTTCAACTTCAACTGCTGCGGTTTTACCTCGGGGACCTGTGGATGCAGAGGCATCAGATGCGGTAGGCGCAGGTGCATTAACCACGATCGGACGCATTAGCGATGAGCTAGCTGCGTTTTCACACTCGTAATACATTTGCGCCACAGCATCATCTACCAAATTATCCACGTTGAAAGAATCAAACAAACTCTTATAGTCGAACAACCAATCAGGTCCAACACCGGGCGCATTGACAGTGTATCGTTGAACATCGACATTAAGCCACTCTTCAACGTTATTGGTTCTTTTGTTGTATACTCTCTTGTTAGGAGTACTGTATCCAACAAAGAAACCTGCTTCTGCCTTTGCACCAAACTTCCCATCGGGATGTATCATTGTGCATGGAGCTCCGAAAGGTTCCAGAAACTCTAAGTTCGGTTTCCTCCGGTTCAGAAGCTCGTAAGATGTCTTACCAAACCTCTTTAACGTAAGAACCTTATTTAGAGTATAACACGCAGAGTAAACCGCCTCGTTCCAAAAGATCACAGGAAAGTTTGAATCTGCGAGCATGGTTCTGGCTGCCTCAATAAGAGTTCGATTCTTTCTTTCTGCAACCTCGTTTTGATGAGGAGTGTATGGTGCTGTGAATTCATGATGAATACCCTTTTCTGCACATAACGACTCCATAACATGATTCTTGAATTCTGTTCCATTGTCGCTTTGAATCCTGCGGATCTTTAGCTGGATATTTTCAAGTTTGGTGAACAGAGTTTTCAAAAACTCAAATGTCTCACTTTTGTGCTGCATGCACACAACCCAAGAGAATCTTGAATAGTCATCTGTGACAACCAGGCAATATAGATCCCCATTTTTGCTTTTGCGATTGACTGGGCCGAACAGATCCATGTGCAACCGCTCTAGAGGCATACTGACTGAGTTGACCTCCTTAGGTTTGTGAGACTTCTTCTTCTGCTTCCCTCTCTTACATAAGACACAGACGTCATTCAGATGGAAATTCTTGATTGAGACACCTTCCACAAGCTGATTCTGAACCAAGTGATTCATCTTCCTCAAGTGTATGTGCCCCATTCGACTGTGCCACATAATAGACTCCTTCTCTGTAGCTTTAAACAGAAAACAAGTGACATCCCCCTTAGCTGTCATGGCTTGACTCATATCCAGAACATACAAGTTGTTGACTCTTGGAGCTGAGATCATGATCCATTGTTTCAGAATCTTGAAGCTAGGCTTCAAAATGAAGCAATCATTGTCATCAAAGAACACTGTGTATTTCTTGTCACAGATCTGTGAGACACTCAGCAAATTGTGGTCTATTTGTTTTACAAAGCTTATCTTCTCAAAGCTTACAATTCCATTACCCATATTGCCTTCTTTTGTGATATATCTCCCTTTCTTACCAGCAAAAGCAACATACCCCCCATTGATATTCTTGATGTCAAATAGCAGGGATAAGTCTCTTGTCATGTGCCCAGAAGCTCCATTATCAATAATCCAGAGGCTGCTGATAAGGCCATGTGGAACTCCCTGCACAACATTCAAAGTTTAGTGGTTAAGGGGGACCCAAGCCTTCACGGTCTTGGGTCTTCCATCTTCATCTAAAGTCGGAAAATCAACCCACTTTCCATTAGGAGTTGGTGTTGTTCCCGATGGTCCGGCAGTGTTAGCACTAGCAGATGATTCTCCAGTTTGGTTGGTGACTTGGGTCTCCAAGCCTGTTCCGGTCTCTTTGGCTTGGGCTTCTTCTTTGCCTTAGGGCTAGAAGGTCCAGCCTCAGATTCCTTGGGTAGGACATATTTTGGATCCACTTCAGACTTAACTGCACGTGGAGCAGTTTTAGGGTTACCCTGAGGTTTAGCTGCAGCCTTTGCTTGTAGCTTAGGCGCTGCCTGAACCTTTGTGGGAACTGGGCTCCCCCTCAACTGTGGACCCCTGCCATCAACTGGCTTTTGGTTCATAGCAATCTTGTTGCGATTGTCATAAACTACCTGCTTTCAATGTTGTTTTTCAGTAAGTTTAGGGGAAACAGGTCGTTTAGCATTGCTAGAACTTGGAGCAACATTCACTTCGATCCTTTTGCGCCTCAATTCAGGGCATGCAGCAACTAAATGTCCACGTTCCCCGCATTTGTGACAGGATCTATACTCCTCAAATGGTGGAACAATTGCATCCTTACCCTTTTTCTTAGATTTTGTAGCAAATGAGTTCTTATGTTTTAGATCCTTGAGACATTCTTTTTGCCAATCAGTCTCAGGATAGTTATTGACCTCATTGCCTGAAGATCTAACAAACTGAGTAACGTGCTTTCTAGGAGATTTCTCCTGAGCTTGGTTTTGTGGGTTCAAAGTGTTCTTCCTTTGATTTTTATTGTTGTTTTTCTTGGACTGATTACCCTGACCCTGTTTCCCTTGTCCCCATTTTTCTTTTTCAACAGTAATGGTGGATTCTTGCCAGATTTTACCAACAAGACCAGGTGCCAGAAACTTTAGAGGAAATTCCTCATCAGCATAGATTTTATCAGACCCTTTCATTTTATAGAACACTTTGACAGTCTTACCATTAGAAGTTTGCACTTTCAGTTCAGGATCACATAAGATGTGATTTTGGATAGGGATATCCTCATTCTTAACCGGTGCATACCTCTCTGGTTCATCAAGCTCATCATCATAAAAGTCTGTCTCATAGACACTAACATCATCAGCAATCTCACCAGCTTTGGCAGCAACAGCAAATGGAGCAGCCTTAGTGACGTCAGCAGGTTTAGCTGCTTCTATCACTTTGGGCGCAGGTGGAGCAGCCTTAGTAACTTCAGCAGGTTTAGTTGCTTCTGTCACTTTGGCCGCTTCTGCAGCTTTAGCTGCTTCTGCTGCCAAGTCCACAAACTCGTCCTTCGGCAAGATATCATATTGATGATTTTCAAATCTCACCGGAGGTGGACACTGAGAATATTTAGGACTGGTGGAATTGCTTTCTTTGTCTGAGTGTTCAATGATATGATCAAGAACATACTTGCAGTTCAGGTAACTTTCAAGTTTCTTATTGATCTTCTCATAGTCACAGTTTACAATGGCCAAATGTTTCTTTGTGTCTTCTAACTCATTTATGTAATTATTTATAGCGATTTGCTTATTTGCTATAGTTTTAGACAATTCAGAAACATCCTTTTTGTAGTTTTCAACTGTACTTAGAAAACTTTTCTCTTTTTGCCTTAAGGAATCAATTGACCTTTGTAAAACCTACATCAGCTTTTAGATTCAGATTCTCTTCAGTCAATTCTTTGATTATAAATTTTAGCTGATCACACTCAGGATTATCTTTCTTCAAAGTCTCAATGGTGATTTTGAGCGCCTTTTCATTAGCCCTCAAAACATCATTGCTCTGTTGGCATTGACTTAAGTCAGCTTTAAAGTTCATAATTTCGTCTGTTAAGACATCTATTCTGTACTTAAGCTTGCCACATTCTACACACTTAGGTTTAGAGTTGGAAGAAGAACTTACCTTGTTAGAAGATTCTGTAATAGTCATCAAAGCATAATGAGTAGTTGTCTTCACAGTTCCGAAGAATTCAGCAAGGTTGTTCTTTGTGCAATCAGCATCAACAAGAAACGACCTTTTGCTGATCAAGGCATCTGCTTCAGCTAACAAGTCTTCCAATTCTACCCCCACATCAGAATCACACTCAGAGTCACAGTCAGAAGCTTCAACTTCAGGAATAATAACTTCAGACTGACTCGGACATTCTTCAACTTCATCTTGTGCATGAGAAGTTTGTTGGGCAAAGCATGCTGCACCACCCTGCGGAGCCTCTTCTCTAGTGATAAGATGATTCCAATTGAAACCTTCATCAGCTAGGATCACCAGGGCTTGTCCTTGATTATTGTTTGCAGGAGGCCTCTGGTTTTGGTTGTTTACTGGGACGAGAGCTCGTTCAGTATTTGGGATAGGTTGTGTATGAGCTTGTTGCCTCTGATTCTGATTGCCTCTGTTGTTGTTAAAGGGATTCTGATTCCCTGTTGCTTAGGCCGGTCACATTCTCTTGCAAAGTGCCCTTTGTTGCCACAGTTGTAGCACGTGACCTTTGTTTTATCAAACCCAAACTTAGTGTTGTTGTTGATCAGCACATCTCTCCTTCCAGTTCTATCCATGCACTCCTTTGCCCTTCTTACAACCCTCGCGAAATGCCACTGGATGTCTATCAGATCCAATCTGTGCATAATCCTCTCACGTGAGATGAGGATTCCCAATCTGTCCGGCAACTAGCCCACTATAGGAATTGACCAAGGTTGACAGTAGAGCCATGTGTTCTTGGGCTAACTCCACAGTCACCTTCTCAAAACCCGCAGTGTTCAGCTGCTCTGCGACTGGATTGGTACGATAGCCACCTTGACTTGAAATCGAATCACCTCCATATCCACCATAAATTGTAGATGGGGCACCACCAAACCCTGACGAAGAAGGTCCACCAAAGTTTGAAGTTGCCTGAGCTAGTGCTGCAAGGTGAGAAAAAGGATTAACACCAAATTGGTTAGTATTATAATTCAAAGGATACTGGTTTCCTTGTCCCAAAGGATAGAGTGGTGGAGGAACATCAGATGGGGACCATAATTGTCAAACGCATAGACTGGATCAGGATTAACCACAAAAGCAGCCTGTGGTTTGGATCCACCCACACTGGTATCCTGAGGAGGGTTCCCATAGTAGATGCTGGGATTCTGAGGAATGAGCGCCTTATTTGCCCCTCTGATCTCTTCTATCTCCTTGTTCTCCAGCTCTGCCACGAACTCAGTGATGGAGAGTGTCAGATATGAATTGTTGGATTTCTGAATGTCCAGCCATTGATGCCAGTGAGAAGGGAGCGCCTCTGCAAATCTTTCCACAAGTTCTGCAGATGAGTATACGACCCCGTACTGATACATCTCGGACTTCAGATGGTAGTATCTTGCAGTCATGTCTCTCAGCGATTCATTCCCAATAGCATTGAAGTTCTCAAACTCCTTCTTGAGTTGATCCATTTTGACCTTTCGAGTCTTCAGATTTCCCTCGTTCCGTTCAGCAAGCGCTAACCAAAGCATCTGCGAAGTCGTGCACTGTGCGAATTGATGGAGTATGTCTTTGGGAAGTGCCTGCTTCAACGCTGCCATCGCCTTCTTTTCGTAGTTGTATTTCTTCCTCTGATCTTCGGTCATATCTTCCAGCGAGATCGGAGTATAATTCTCAACCATCGGCCTGCTGTACCCATTCTCAATTGCTGACCATACGAGACCATCGATAGCCTCAACATATGTCTGAAATCTTCCCTTCCAACCGTGATAGTCGGACATGTATTGCAGTTTTGGTGCCTTATTCGAACTACCAGTCTCTAAGTCACTTAATAGAACGGAGGACAGATGATTTGTCTGTGAATTTGCAGCAGTCGCGAGTGCCCACGGATTCGTATTCATTGCTTGCTATTGAGCTGCTAGCGCCCACGGATTAGTTCCGGCAACATTCGCTTGCATTTGCGATTGCTGCATTCGTTGCGCATTGCGTTCGGCTGATAATTGCCAAGGGTTCGTAGGTACATTTGTTTGATTGTTCATTTGTTGGTTAAACTGTTGCCTTGGTTGATTTAGATGTCCCCACGGGTTCGCCATACGTTTAAGAACGTTAAATGTCCGATACTTAGTCAAATTTTCACTTTCAGAAGTCTATAGGAGATTAGGAGCTGTTTGCACGTGATTAGGATCCTAATTGCTAGTTGTTACACGTGATTGGCGTAATTGCTAGTGAACAGTTGAGTGATTACGAGTTTGAGGGTGATTAGGATTCAACACGTGATGAGGAGCTATGCCACGTGCAAGTGTAGGCGATTAGCTCCTAATGGCTAGCAAGAACACATGATTACAAAGCTAATCGCCTGATATAGTATGCAATTGGGGCTAATTGCTAGCAAAGGTAGGCAATTAGGGCTAATTGTGTATAGGGTAGGCAATTGGGGGCTAATTGTCTACAGGGTAGGCAATTAGGGGGCTAATTGTGTACAGGGTAGGCGATTAGGAGCCTAATTGTGTATAGGGTAGGCAATTAGGCTATTCATGCAATAAGTTCATGTGATTAGGGATTCGTAATCGCCTGATCTGATCTACAACCTCACTTTGCTCAAAAACTACCATTTTTGCCTCAAAATCTTATCCAAAACAATGTGTTTAATCCCCAAATGATTAGAAACGTTTCCAAAACAGTTTTAGAACAAAACCTAATAAAAAACACACGTTTTTATCCATAAAAACACACTAAGATTTTGAAAATATGGGTTTTTTATAAAACACTCAAAGTTTCAAAGTTCAAACAGGTTTTTGGATAAAAATCACAACTTTCACACAACAACCAACCTGTTTTCACTCGTTTTTCTTATCAAAACGCTCGTGATAAGAGCCTCGGCTCTGATACCACTTGTAGGATCGACGAACGGGTCAACCGACAATCACGAGGGTTATATTCAGATTGCGGAAACCTCTGAATATGTTCTAATAACAAAGACAACTAAGAAACAATGATATGCGAGTAATTAACACACACAAACGGGTCAAAAGAGTAAGGATTTATCATTAAAACAGAGCTCGAGTGTTTACAATGATCAAACCAGATTTCTCAGACCTGGGGAGGGTGTTTAGAGAGTGTGTGTGACAAAAACTCATGATTAGGGTTATAATTGGGCCTATTTACACCTCTCGTACTCGTACAGACATGGGTAGGCGATTACGAATGTTATCCACCATACAGTATAGGCGTTTAGGTCCTAATCGCCTATACATGTAAGCATTTACAATCCTAATTGCTTACCCACATAAGCAATTAGAAGCCAATCACTAGCTAAGATTTCCTAATTGCCTACAGGCACCAAACATTCTCAAAACGCTTATAAACACCTCCAAACACCCCGAAACGCGTCCAAACAACATATCTACTAGCCTAGGGACATCATGTACTAACAAAAATACTAGATAAAATTCTTTTGTCAAAAAGTTTTTATAAATTTAGAGATGAGTACTCTGTAATTCTTCACTATCACCAACTTCATAATTTTTTTTTCCACATCAATCGAAAACATCTTAACCATGGGAAACAGACCGTCTGAGAGGAGTGGCAGAATCTGTTTTAAGGGAAGCGTATCAAACGCGTGCCTCAACCAAAAACCGTCAACGACTACTTTGTTTATTCTTGTAGTGGAGCTTCATCCAAGATGGTTCGGTTGAAGTTCTCCAAAGACATTGGCTTAAATCAAGTTTGGTACATGTATTTGTATTTTTTTTTTCATTTATATTTAGTTTTATATTATTTTAATTAAATAGTGAACCCGTATATTATAAGTGGTTGAATGGTACGAAGAAGAGGCATATGACCGTTGTTATATATATTTAGTTGTTTGAATTCTAAATGTATATAGAATCATTAAATAGCTAGTACAACTTAGTCCCTTGTGGCACTAACAAATAAAACCTAACACTATCATTAAATCACCATTGTTTTAAAAGTGTGGTGAAATTTATACACCCACCAATAAAGAGGAACTCATACCACTTACAAATCACTTGTGTACTGGTGTCCTCTTCCCTCTACTGCTCACCCCTCATCTCTCTCACATTTTCTGTTGCTTCTGCCTCTGTTTTCTTCTTGAATTGTAAAGCTAAAAAGTACAAATATTTTAAGCTTTTTTCTGAAAACAATACAAATGGAAAGGCTGGGAATGCCATTATCGGGTGACGTCGCAGGTCAAATTATGGTGATTTGGAGGCAAATGAAGGCGCCATTAGTCGTGCCATTACTAAGAATTTTGATGTACATATGTCTAGGGATGTCGATCATGTTGTTTGTAGAGAGGGTTTACATGGCAATGGTCATCGCCTTCATAAATTTGTTTGGAAAGAAGCCGGGAAAACGTTACAAATGGGAATCATTCAAAGATGATGTTGAGTTGGGTACCTCTGCTTATCCTCTCGTTCTTGTCCAGATTCCCATGTTCAATGAAAAAGAGGTCTGCTTCCGCAACTGCTTTTCTCTAGTGTTATTTTGTATCCTGTTTCGGTTTTAAGTGTTTTTTTTTTCTGGACAGGTTTATCAACTTTCAATTGGAGCAGCATGTGGTCTTTCATGGCCTTCTGATCGTATCGTCATTCAAGTTCTTGATGATTCTACTGATCCATTGATCAAGGTTTATTACCTTTTAATCCAACCAAAACCCTTTTCCCAAAACATGCAACAATTTTATTATTTTTATTAACCTAGCCTGCGATTACGATTAAAATTAAGGGATAGCTCATAGCTTATTAACATTATAGATTTTTTTTTTTTTTTTTTATTTCTAAACTGTTGCTTATAATGGTTATTCCTATATTTTTCATATGTCATTGAGCTTTCATTACGTAAATAACAAATTAAAACTTTTATTTGATACTATATAACGCTATGTAAAAAGTTCCCATTGGAGATGATATAGCGTTTCATATCCTCTAATTATGAGATGAAAATTTTGGTTTGGTCAATTTTCTTAATTCTGTATCCTTATTCCTTATCGATATAATATTAGGAATCACTATAATGAATTGGTTAATATATCAATCCGCTACTTATTCTGTATAATTATACCACATTGGAGGTGTGGTGTTCTTTATTAACCATTCAAAAAGTATTGAAGAAACAAATTGTTTTAACTAAATTATAAGAATAAAAATTAGAAATTCTGTATGCTGTAAGTTTACAAGTTGACTCAATGTTAAACAAAAAAATATGTTAAAGAGAGAGCAGGTTTTTTTTTGAACGGCAAATTTCTACTCTTTATGGGACTTGAACCCATGACCTCCCCCTTAGGTGTTCCTTCCTAGAACCATTGGGCCACCAACCCCAATAGTAAAGAGAGAGCAGGTTTAGCTACTATAAAAAGTTAATTAGTTGGTAATTGTATATCATTTAATATGTTCATCAAACAAAATGATACTTTTAATAAGTAAAATTAATGATAAAAGACATATCACTGTACATTGTTATGTCTTTTTCAATGTGTGCCAACATTAAATTTCTCTATTACAGATCATTCAAAGATCATATTAATTTACTTGTTTTTATTTTTGAACAAGATTATGATATTTATAGTTTTTGCGAGTCGATTGAACAGGAGATGGTGGAAATGGAGTGTCAAAAATGGGCAAGTAAAGGAATAAACATACACTACCAGGTTAGGGACAATCGAAAGGGATACAAAGCCGGAGCACTCAAAGAAGGACTAAAGCATCACTATGCCAATGAATGTGAGTATGTCGCTATTTTCGATGCGGATTTCCAACCCGAACCTGATTTTCTCTGGCAAACTATACCATTTCTTCATCATAACTCAGAACTAGGTCTGGTTCAAGCTCGTTGGAAGTTCGGTATATATTCTTCTATAACTCTCACATTAGGATTTATTTATATTTTTTTTTCTTCAATTTAATATAGAAAGATTTCTAATTTAACACCACAAAAATATAGCTGTGTCTATAGTACTGTATCCAAACTGATACGTGAAATATTTTTAAAGAATTAACATATATATAAGAATGATTTATGTGAGGAAAAAGGCAATAAATTGAGCATAATATACACCAAATTATATATAAGTTAAGGGTGTCATATCTAAAGATTCCTACCATTATTTATGTTGAAAGGAATTGCTTTTATTTAAAGAGACACATTGACTTACTTTGACCTACATGCCAATTTAGAGTAGCTTTGACCCTTTCTTTTTCTCTCTCAGATGTAGTTGAGTAAATTTAGTCTTTCATTTATATGGTTTACTAAAAATAAGTAATATAGCCGGTCCATTAGTTTAAACCGTATACACAAAGTCCACTCAACTATAAATCTACACCTAGGAAATAAATAACTAACAACTATCTGTCCCCGGTGAAACATAGTGTAGCATGGTAAGATATTTTTTGTATATGCAAAAGATGAACGGTTTAAATTCTACAAGGTTTAGGTATGAGATTATTTAGTAGTTTACTTTGTCATTCAAAAATTAAGGAAAAAGATTTTTGAAGAAAATCATAGATAATATTTAGTTTTTTTTTTTTTTTTTTTTTTTTTTTACCAAAGGCATTATAGCCCAGCGGTATCTTGGTGGTGAGATAAGACTTAGGGACCATAAGGTCCTGGGTTCGAATCTCACAAATGGGATTTTCTCATAATTATGAGTTTCCTCCTGAATTGGTTACTTGGTAGGGGAATATGATCGCGTGGCAACACTGGTGGCACGATGATACTTCAGTGTTCCGTGAGTGATTCCAATTTGTTGGCCGTTCAAAAAAAAAAGATAATATTTAGTTTATTTAATTTCGGTATAATATCCTATAGTGTGTGAATTTAAAATGTTATAATATCTATACATATAATAAACCAAAGCCATTTTAATGACATGGCACTCAAAGAGGGCATTCTCCCCCTTGAGTGTGCCATGTGTTATCCCATGTGGCAATGGCTTTATTTTAGGAAAATAATAATCTAAAAACAAAATTAGATTTTTCTCTCTAATGTTTCCTCCTATAACTTTTAAACGTTAATATCTTTTATATAAGATATTTTTTGAAAAAAAAAATTACACCAAATTAACGAGTGTTTTATTATCTTTCCAACGAGTATCATATTGCTATATAAAAAACGGAGAAAAAAACGACTATTTTTTTGTGTAGTTTTGTTCATACAGGAAAAAAACACAAAGTGTTCAGGTTATTCATTAATCATGTATAAGCAAGTCATTAGTTATGTTCAAACCAGTAAATATGAATTTTATTTACAACACGTGTTAGCATTGGAGTTGTACATTGTTTTAGGTTAGGTTTTAATATTAAAGTTATACATTGTTTAAGGTTATGCACAAACATTGGAGATACACTGTTAATTGTTTTAGGTTAAGTGCTACCCGAAATTTTCCTGCATATAACTGTAAAGCGCATCATTCTATTTCACATGTAAAATTGATATCATATTAGATTTCTCAACCCGGGGACATTCCCGGGGTATAATCTAGTTAAGTTATCAAAAAATTCTGTCGGTGACAACATATATAGAGAACGTTTTGGTTCTAGCCTTTTGGGGCACGTGTAATATGAACAATAAGTTATTTTTCTCTCTCATACGTCGAACAAAAAATTTAATTTAATAAGTTAATAATTAAAGATCATTATATATGAACAATATCTTAAAGGTAAGTTATTTTCAATATTGAAAATAAGACGAAAAATGAAATGAAACAAATGTGGTTGTGAAGAAAAGCATATGTAAAATTATATTGTATAATCAAGTTATTTCCAAATAAATACCTAAATTAGGGTTAGGATCAAATACACAGTGAAAAAGAAAAATAGGAAGTCGTAGGAAAGGTATCAAACGGACTCCGATTGAACTCATTCAAGCGGCATTGGAATCGTCTTATCGAACCCTACGACGTTAGTTTTTAGGTCTTCGTTTTTTGGGGTTTTAGCTTGTACTTTTTAGAATATGCGTTATATCATTGTGTATTTTATATACCATTGTGTCATTTTCTTATTTTCATCATTATGTCATTTTTTCAATTTATTGTGTCTTTTTTCTTCAGCATTGTGTTATATTTTTTGATACTGTGTTATATTTTGTGGCTCATTGTGTCATATTTCATGATCTATTGTGTTTTTTGTATCATTCTCACCATTCTCATTTTTTGTACTTTTGTAGAATAACTCAACCCAAATTATAACAAAGTTTCTTGCAAAACAAAATTCTTAAAAAACATCCCGACAATAAAATCCATCGAAAATTCTAATTTGTATATTGAAGTCTCGGAAAGCTTAGCTTGAGTTTAGTCCTTTAGAGCTCGGTTATTGCATCTTGTGAGTTTATACTTACATTTCGCTCAAAGAAATTTAATCATGAATATAATAAAGTGGGTGAAAAATGTACGAATATGTTAGATATGAAAATTTGTAATATTGGGTCATCATATTTATTAAAATTTTAATATAAACATATCTTAAAAATAACTTGTTTTCAATAATATTAAATGTTGACAAAAAAGTGCAACGGAACAAATGTGGTTGAGATTAAAAGCTTTATGTTTGGTGTTGGTGCACATCATTGTCGAAATTGCCCACTGTGTTGTTGTTTCAAACTATGAAATGCTTGTAATTCTTTTCCTCTGGTAGGGTAGACTTGTCTTTTCCATTCAAACATTGATTGTTATCATGTGCGGGTGGGTGCAATATGATTTTCTGGACCACTCAACACTAACGCTTCCAAAATACACCGACACAAGTTTAATAGCTATTTAATATCTAACTAGGTGTATTAATTAATACGCGCGTTGCGCGTTTTTCACAAGACGTGTTAATACGGATTTTGGTAACCGACAAAGGCATAGAGACTAAACTTGGACAATGAGAAAATACAAAAGTGGCAGCAGCTACGCGGAGAATACCAGGAATCTCCCGCGGTCCGCGGAACATGTTGGAGATGGCGCACGGTAGATGTGGTAGGTAGCCGGCTGCGTACGTTAGAGTGAAGCAGTTATTCATTTCGTGGTCGTTAAATATATAGATAATAAACGGACAAAAACCGAACCCGTACGAAATCGGGTAAAAACGCATTATGTCGGGGGCCAAAATGAAAAAAAAAACTTAATAAAAAAATTAGTGGCCAAAACGGGAAAAAAAACTTAAACAAAAAGTAAAAAAAAACATTGTGTGGCCAAAATGAGGAAAAAAAAACTTAACAAAAAAATTAGTGGTTAAAATGAGAAAAAAAAAAGTTAACAAAAAAAGCAAAAAAAAATGTGGGGCCAAAATGAAAAAAAAACCTTAATAAAAAAGTTGGTGGCCAAAACGTGAAAAAAAAAACTTAATAAGAAAGTTGGTGGCCAAAACAGGAAAAAAAAATTAAACAAAAAGTAAAAAAAATATGTGTGGCCAAAATGAGAAAAAAAATACTTAACAAAAAATTTGGTGGTTAAAATGAAAAAAAAAAGTTAACAAAACAGCAAAAAAAAAATGTGCCAAAAATAAAAAAAAATCAAACCTCACTATTTAAAGTGGAAGGTCTATTATATATAATATAATTATCGATTACTAGTTTAATAAAAATAAATTTAACTACACTAGTATTGAGATTGGTGGCCCAATGGTAGAAGTAATGCTTCTAGGAACACCTAAGGGAGAGGTCATGGGTTCAAGTCCACAAGGAGTAGAAATTTGCCATTAAAAAAAAAACTACACTAGTATTGAGGGCCGCACTGTGGCGGAGGCGTAAAGCCGTACCAATTAGTATTAATGCCACACCACTGTCAATGACCACCTACGCCGTAAAGCTCATAAAAATGAAATAAAAACGTAAAAAAGTAAAACCGAACGAAAAATAAACGAAAAAATGTTGAACTATGCACGTGATATGTAAAGCATTAAAAACAATAACTAAGTCAATCTAAGACCCACATGTGGCCGTTAAGTTAAACGGGGAAAAATCGACATAAATGCATTGAACCACACACGCGTATTAAAACGTGTTAACTCACAAAATTTATACTGAAGCGTAAAATAAAAATTTTGTAAATTATGAAAAGTATGTGAGAATAAAGTTGAAAGTGAATTGAAAAGGTGTTGTGGTTAGATTGTAAAAGATATAAAAATATTTGGGTTAAAAGTAAATAACCTAAAGCTAAAAAGCGCTAAAACAAAACTTGGTACAATCCACCAAACATAAGAGTTGAACCCCTTTTTCACAAATCATCCACTAAGCGTCTAAGCGTAAGATTTAACACTAATATCCGCAAATATGTTGTAAATTAATACTACATAAATAACCTGATAAACATCGAAGGGCATTTGACCTAGAGGTATTATCAAGGCTAGATAAGAATTTGAAGTTTCAAATGATGAGAGTTTAGTTACATGTATAACACCCAATGTTTAATTGTAGATAATAATTTGAATACTTTGTATAGTTTTATATTTGTATTGTTTATTTCGTTCTTTTAAACACTGTTATTTTTTGTTTTGGTTACTTATGTACATTAATATAGATGGAAGTTTTTTATTTCCAATCGAGTCGTTTTTTGAAAGAAAATATTTTCAACATTACTTTGGTATATTTATATAAGCATGAGTATGGTTTATTTTATTTTATTTTCTTTGTTAATTTTCGCTCCTAGATCATCATCATGTTCTATTTCTCAATAACATCATTAGGTAATTTCATTGTAAAGGCTCAAATTTAAGACAGATTGCATTATATTTGTATATCTCAGGAAGCTCCGAGGTGTATAAACTAGTTAACAAATAAAGCTATATAATAAGCCATTATTATCACTAATTTATTATTGTTCTACATTGGTGATGGAATTATTATACGAATCAAAATTTGTCTTATTTTATACTTAAAAACTAGTCCTGTATAAAACGATCACGAGTTCGTGCATGCATATTTGCAGGAAGATTTTTCTAGATGTCTGTAAAACTTATTGTATCTGTGTTCATGTTTGTATACGAGTTACTGCCTTCACCATAATTTACCTCTAATATAATAAGATATATTAACAAAAAAGATATTATAATATGTATCTAGTTTATTTAATTTGAAGTAATAAAAAGAAAAGAACAGAAAGATTTACTTTCATTAATATCACAATAATTACTCATCTTATGTGTGAAAGTTGGAACCTTTTCATAACATCACATATATAATGATGACAAAAAAAAAGCTGTTTCCCCGTATGTTCTTTTTCATATGTAATGTAACATCATGACTAATTATTAAATAAACTATGAAAACCATGTAAATATTTACGTCCTGTGAAGATATATAGAAGAGAGAATTAGAGGGGTTTATTTAAAGCCATTGGGGTTGGTGGCCCAATGGTAGAAGCAAAGCTTCTAGGAACACTTAAGGGGAGGTCATGGGTTCAAGTCCCATAGGGTGTAAAAATTTGCCGTTCAAAAAAAAAAGAGGGGTTTATTTAATATTTAATTACAAAACTATATTACGTGTATTACAGATAAAATCATTTGTAGTGTTCAACAATTGAAAATCGATTAAACCAATATGAATAATTACACAATCAAAATAACAAAAAACATTAGACTACAATGAACTAAAACAAAAAAAAATTATAAAAACAAAGATTTACATTGAAAAGATTTAATCATACGAAAAACCATACAAATTATGAATAAACGCTCGTAATAGTTGTCAAATACTTTCGATTTTGTTTCAATAAGTATGATTAAACATAAAAATTAGGTTAAAAAAAGTTGCAGAGGAAGAAGATGAAGTTGGTGAAAACAGAGACTTTTAAACGCACAAACAAATTTTAAACGCACTTATTGTATAAAATTTAAACGCACTTACAAAATTTAAACGCACCCATTAAAAAGTTTGAAGCACTCATTGAAAAATTAGAAGCACTTATTAAAAAGTTTGGAAACACTCATTGAAAATTTGGACACACCCATTAAACACATGTATTAAAAATTTGGACACACTAAATGATAATTTGGACGCACCTTTCCAAAAAATAATTTGAAACGCACCATCTTTTTTGTTGGACACCATTTAATAATTTTGAAAAAGCACCATTGTTTTTTTGTCAAAAAATAATTGGAAACGCACCTTAAAAAAATATTATTTATATACACATGATTTTAGTGCGTCTAAAAATCCAAATGAAATGGAAATGCAATTTGCCGTTGTTTTATTTGTGACGAATTAGATATTGGAATTAAATCTGCATTGCCCTTACCTGACTAAAAAGAATTAGATATTGAAACCAGCGCCTACTTTACGTTTCATCTCTTTTTTTTATCGGAAGTGAATTAGGGTTTAGTAACCGCAGAGAGAGAAGTCGGTGATGGTGGGAAGATTGGTTACTGGTTGTAATCGGAATAGACGGACGGTGGGAAGATTGTGACTGTGACGATGGCTTCTTGACTGTAACGTGAGAAAGGAGCGATGGACTGATGGTGGGTTGTTTTCATAGGGTTTGAGTTAGGTATAGTTAACCATGGTTTACACGTGTCAATCTGTGGTGGCTTCTTACACTTCTCATGTTAAGAAACTTTGTACCGTATACTTTCTCTATACTTTTTGCGAAAATAAAATAAATATATAGAGAAAGAGTGTGTGTTCTTTCCCTATCTATGTGTTTTAAATATCAGGAGAAGAAAATATCTTACTTGTAATAAATGATTCTAAAATAATCACGTGTTAACACCATACACTAACTCTAAAAAAAATAATTTATTCAAAATTGATTTTTTTTAATTTTTCAAAAGGGTTTAACATCATAAATTGACAATTACTTATTTTAAAACTTTTAATTAATATCCGCAATTACTTCAAACATATAAATTTATGCTAACCAATTTTTTTAGAATACACAGCGCTATATACATCAAAATTACTTACTGAAGAAATAACCAGTGTAAGGGAGTACAGTACTTACCTCACAAGAGATACGTGGGGTGGCGACTCGTGTTTGCTGCATGATATAATCTTTTGCTCCACACTAAGGATGGATTCGTGACCTGTAAATAATCAGAGGGTCGTACGAAAGCAGGCGACTGCCTAGAGTCTCAAAAGACGGTCGAAGAATACGGATGTATGGGTGCGGGGGCGGCTGTAAGACCCTAACCCGTAATCACGCGATCAACGCCCAAATCATACGGGTTTTGACCTTACTTAAAACACTCCCGATTAAAACTTTGAAATTTGTTATAAGTCAACCCATTAAGATCAAATACATGTTTGACTCACAAAAATTTTTACATTTTAATAGTTAAAACATATTTTAAGATGTTGCGTTTTAACGGGAGTTCCTTAGATTCTAGTGCGAAAGCTTGAATGAGTGATCGGGTGTGTTCGGCTCTTATCGCGACTTGATCCTTGCTCCGGGACTTCCATCACATGTTTACCTAGCACCATTACACAAAGAATGGTTAGTGAGTGTTTATGTTGATCTTTACCTATATCGACCCGTTAAGACTTTGAGTCAAACAAAGCACTTTTTGACCACACCAAATGCCTACCGATTAAGTTGTCAAGTCATTAGACACTTGATCAACAAAAGCGTTTATCCAATTTGTCTCATTATGATTTAGTTTCTTAGATTCAACCTTTAGAAATCTTTTGAATTCCCAAAATGCCCTTCATGGTCAAATATTTCAATTTAGCCATTCGTGGCGAAACTTCTTGTTCCAATTCCAATGTTTTTGACTCATTGACTTGTTTAAAAACTTCTAAGTCCTTTGGACTTAGATTTTCATCCTTTCTCAAGTTTTAGTTTGTTTAGTAGATTCTAAGCGCATTATTGCGCATTAGACATAGTTATGGAAATAACTTACTTGATTTGCACCCACACTTCATGTGGGTAGTTTTAGTACCCATGTTGCTTCGCTCGAAGGTGTTTAATTAACTACGGACTTGCCGGGTGGTGTTGACCCATCCTCATACCTTGTGCGTATCCTCCATGATTCTTAGCATCAAGCGTGCATGCGCAAGTGCATTTACCTGCGTGCTTTCTAAATATACACATTAATTCCTCGGAACTCAAATGGTAATACCTTGCCATTTGATCCGTTAATCCTCAAGAATCTTAATGCTTGGAAAACAAGCATCAAGTGTTGGACTCAAATGATGATGAATTCACCATATGACCCGTTTAGACCCATAGTTCATGATACTAGGTTACCCAAGTTTTTAATATGGTTCAAGTGACACTAACTTGACCCATTTAACACCATGCTTAACAGCTTCATTCAAATGCTATCGTTTAGATTAAAACATCATTTTTCACATATCTTTATTTATTGACCCGTTTGATGGATTTCACCATTTGGTTATAACGCATTGTCTTAGTTAAGGTCATAAACCACGTTTTGTATCGAGTGCACTTAAGGTGACCCATTAATAGCTTCTACCCCTTAGGGTTTATCTTTATCACACATTCAAGATTTAAGACTAATGTCTACAACAATTAAGCTATGTTATAGTACATTGGTGTAAGTAAAACTTACCTCATATCCATTCTTGCTTCCAAGCGCATTGAGCTTGCATCCGTTTGACCCGTTTGCATCCCTAGTTCTTGTACCTAACTTAGGGACATGTCAAACCTTGTTTTGTTAGAATACATAATATGGATTTCTTTTATAATCCATGACATCATGTATTCGTTTTAACTCTAGTCCAACATCACATTTCAAGTATTCATGTTCATACATGTATTACACATTTATTTCCTCATTCAAGCATTTTATCGAACACCTCATATGCACCATTTTCATCATGTTAATTCTAGGTGTTCAAGACTTTCTAGATTCCGCCATGGCTTAGCTAACCATTGACACATAATCATTTCAACAATTAGCACACATACATGATACTAATCACATAGAAATTGCAAGATTATTCCACATACTAGTGTAATTCATGTTTAAGGTAAAGACCCACTACATACACATAACACAAGATCATAATTTCACATGAATCAACAATATTTAATGATTCACCACGTTTTATAGCTTCCTTGGTGCCTACTAACACATAGAAACTCATAGAAACCAAGAAAATCACGTTTTTACCAAAACCCTAGAATTTCACCATGATCATAAACGAATTATAACATCAAATTACACCAAATTAAAGGTACCTTGGTATATGTAGGGCCTTAGGTGACCCATATTTGGCTTCATGCATTTAAATTCTCCACAAATGCCCTTGATTTGAACATGCTTATGGATGTAGGGTTTTTGGGAAGAATCCCTTTTTTTCTTCCTGATAATCGATACACACATATGTGTGTGTGGATTCTTCCATTTTTTTTAATTTAGATTATCCCTTGTGCAACTCTAGTCCCTCAAGTTACTACAATGTCATTTTCGTATAAAAACTAACTAATTAAGCTAGTTTCAAGCACCTTGTATTCGTTTATAAAAATAATATTATTAACTAGGTTACTTCCATATTAGAGCACAACCCATAATCTTATCGTTTAAGTCTCGTTTTATTATTTTGCTAATCACGCCTAATGGCATAATTAGACGAACAAATGGTTTTGGGGTGTTACAGCGGCCAAACAGGCCGAGCAGACAGAGGCAATCAATACGCCGACCCACTAGCCGCCTCCATTTTTTCATCGAAGAATACGAATGTATGGGTGCGGAGGCGGCCAAACAGGCCGAGCAGACAGAGGCGCAACACTTGAAAGCGGAGCACTTGGCGGACAGCGGTGTGGGGGCGTCTAGAACGACGCTGTAAGTCCCAATAATCTAGATCTTTGCTTGCTGCCTCAGCCTCTACACGCTCCTTCTCTTTCCCTGATTCATTGATCTTGTCCACAATCTCCAACATCTCTAGCTTTCTTTCTTTTTCTCGGTCAACTGCTCTTTGAAACAACATGCCTTCTTCCAACAGCGCTTGACCAGCCCCAACCCTTATAATGTTCCCGAAGAGCTGCATTAAATCATATAAGTTGAACATGATGACATCAACCGGATCAAATAATCTCATCATCTCATCACCAGCTTTGTTCTTGATCATTGCTTCACCAGATTTCATGTCATAAAACCATTTGTCCATGTCATTCAGCATAACTGGAAGCTCTCCTGGAATGGGTACTCTAGTGACGACCTTTGGTGGATCAATGATATATGTAATCTACCCGCGGCCTGTGAAGCGGTCAATAGCCGTCTTAGATACCATTCTTCTTGGTTTTTGGGGCTTAAACATGGTATGGTTTCTTCCACACTGTGCGTTGTGAAAAACGAATACATACCATATAAGACTCCAAATAGGTACATAAAGATCCCGTACACAATCTGCGTTTTTAGGACAGATTGTGCGTTGTGAAAAACGAATTATTTAAAATACTTAACGAATGAATTAAAGTCCCAAATTTTTACTGAGTATTCATTGGGATGCAGTTGCTAACCTATATTTTTTTTTTGTCTTAAAACCAAACACAAAAATTATTAAAATTCGTACAACGCAGCTATGTCCAGAAAATTTCCACAACAGGTCAGTTTAGTAGAAAAATTCCCCAAATTTATGTATTCATCCAAACGGGATGAATCCACTTGGAAAAGCCGAGTTATTCCAATGTTCATCTAATGTCCAAGTTTCATAACTTAATTCCTTGTAAAACTCGAGTTATGATTGTTTAAAGTTGACTCAGTTAGTTAATCCGAAAATCTGATATGACCTTTATTCAAAGAAAATTCCAAAAACTATTCAAACGACGTCCAAATCACTCGATTTTACCCATTATGAAAAGCTAAGACCAGGTATAATACAACCATGCAAATAAATTATCAAAACCATCATGTTTAAGTCACGTAACAGACCCTACACGTTGACCTTCAGATTATGTCCAGATTTTAATCATGCAATGTTATCAATTGTTTCAAACCTTAGTTGCATATTATCAATCAACAAAACCGAAAAAAAATCATACAACATTTATAAGAGTCAAATCTGATCAAAACCCTAATGATACATCATAATCATCATCATTCATAAACCCTAGTAGCCTAAAACATCAAGAACATGCGTAATCATGCAAAACACATAATATCCATTACATTACAACATGATTAATCCTTTTAATCTCCATAAGTATCAAGTTTTAATCTTTATAAAAGTGTTTCAGACCTGGACAAACGTGGTTATGATGTTTTAAAACATATTAAGGAAGATTAAAACACAAAGGATTAAGCATTATACCGCAAGCACTTCAAAGCTATCAATCGATTGCTCTCCAAGCTTCCCGATCGATGTTATTGAGCCTTAGCAGGTGTTTGGGGTTAATATTTTCGTAACTTGGCAGTAGGGGGCGATTAGGGTTGAGTTTAGGGGTTGCATGAGGCTTAAGAGTGTTTAAATAGTGGATTAAGGCGGTTAGGGTTCGTCGGGACCCCGCGCGCGGCCGGTCGGATGAATCGCGCGGCCGCGCAATCCTCCCTGGCTCGCTCCGGGTGGCCTGCTTCGTTGTACAGTGTGTTTCTTCGATGTTTTCGCTATTTTGAACAATAACAAGTGTAACCCCATGTGTTAAGACCCCAACCATCCTAATGGTCCACCTATTATGATTTTTATTAACATTTTCTGTTTAAGTTCACGTAATCACATACAGTTTGCACATAGTTTCACAGAGATTCATAGAAGCACGTAATTGCAATCAATCTCAAACAATTAATTCACAATCTTCTTGTTTAACAATTCACCAACGTCCGGGGTTCATTACTTATGTAAATAGTTTGGTAATTCCTCAAATTACCACTTGATGCAGTTATTAACCTATAACTGTGCAACGTGTGACGTATCTAGCTAACCCTAGTTAAGTAAAATGCAAGGTATGTAACTAGAGTTTAGTTAAAGTGAGAACCTGAAATTGCGGGATATCATAGGGTTTGCCTTCCTTTTAGACCAAATAGTTAGATTTGGACTAGGAGTTAAATAAAGCATACTAGGTAAGGAGAGAGAAAGGTGTACTGCCCTGCCATTGGTTGACGTGGTGGGCTGTCATGGCTGGAAGCGGATACTTTCTGCCTGCTTCAGAGTGTGTCAGGCGGCTACAGTCTGCTCCTTCTGGAAGACTGACTGAAGTGACACCTGACACCAAGGGAACAGTGCAGCAAGTGGGGCTCATGGGGGCGGCACCTTCCTTGATGGCGTGCCATCATGGCACACCAGTCTTGAGGCACATCAGGTTGTGAACTGTCCATGAGAGACCATCGCTGAGTTGGGCGCATGGTCCTGCACGGGTGAATTGCACTCCAAGTGTGATGTCTGTAAGGACTGAGCTCCACCAAGACAGAGGCTCCACGGAAAAGCTCTACAAAGATGTGGTATCTTCTTGTACCTAACCATTTTGAATGGTTATTTATCCGCGGAGGCCCTAGGATGATGATGTGGTGGGGTAGGGTCCGCCTATTCGCTAAGAATTGAAACCCTACCCCTTCACTTACTTATTTGCTAATTATTGTATTTTATTTATTATTTCAAAATCAAAATTTATTGATAGGTATTTTCTGTTCACATAATATAATCGTAATTATCTATGAATAATTATTAAGAGGGATGAGTAAATGGTATCGGGTACAGGTACTGAATCAATTTCGGTACCACTAGCGGTACCCACATTTTTTGTTTTTCGGTACCATTACTACCGTACCGAACCAGTACGATACCGTTATTTACCGATTTTTTCATTCAAATACTGGTACCATACAACAGTATTGGTTGTTTTTGGCACTGGTACTTGTACCTATTTTTGAGGAATTTCGGTATCAATATTTTCGGTGCTTGTACCCATTTTTGGGGACTTTCGATACCGGTATTTTTGGTACCGGCACCATTCTCATCCCTAATGTGTTAATCAACTATCGACATATATATTTAATTTAAATAAAAATATATTTTAGTTTGAACCCTGGTTTTTGTAATGTAATACTTTTAAGATTTTAAACCAATAAGTCCTAATGTATTTCTCATGTACTATGTGCATATTACACCAATTTAGTAATTAAACTGTTTGGGTGTTGATTACTATGAGTAAAAGATTGCAAACTCGTGAAATGATTAAGGGAGCCTTGGCAATTAAACAGATTTTACTAAACACAAATTTTCTTGCAATAGATTATTGACTTCTTAATTTGGTGGTTAGTAAACAAACCATAGCAGTTGGTCTGTTTATGTTTTTTATATTTTGGGGGAGTATAATTGTCTGAAAAAAAGATACTCTCCTAGTGTCATCAGAAATATGTTTCATCATCTGTTACTTGCTTCATCAGTGGATAACCATTAGTTGTTTCATTCACATCAGTGGTTACGAAAGGCAGAAGCATAACCATCAATGAATGGATTTGCAACTCTAGTTGGATTTAGTCTTTTCGTGTTTTCATACGGGATTTCACCTAATATATATTAATAAGAAGAAGCACTAAAGCTGACATGACAGTCAATGAGGTCACCCCCCTTTGGGTCTGCCATGTAGCATCCTCCTTGTAGTTTTCATCCAAAAGTCCTTTTTCTCTCATTTTCCCCCCACAATTTTAAAATGTTAATAACTTGTTTATATGAGATTTAAAAAAAAATACACACCAAATTAACAAACGTTTTATTATCCTTCCAACGAATACCATGGTGCTATACAAAAAACGAAAAAAAAAAACGACTTTTTTGTGTGTTTTTGTTCCTACGGGAAAAAAAACACAATATGTTCAGGTAATTCATTAATCATATTTAGCAAGTCAGTAATTATGTTCAAAATATGAATTTTATTCTCATCAAGAGCATAATAGGTTATGTTTGGCAATGAGCTTTTAAGAGCTTTTAGGAGCTTCAAGCTTCAAGCTTTTAAGAAAAAGCTCATACTCAATAAAAAGCCTTGTTTGGTTGAAGGAGCTGGAAGCTTTTAGGTTGGAGAAAAAGCTCTACAGTGAAAAGCTACTAGTACTAGCGTTTAAGAAAAAGCTCCTACTAGTTACAAGCTTTTAATGAGTAAATGACACAAATACCCATTCCATTTTAAAAATAAAATAAAAATCTTCCTTACAAGCTTTTAATTATGCCCATTTTGGTCATTTTATACATTTTATTAAAAGCTCCAGCTACTCTGCCAAACACCAAAATATATTTAAAAAGCTTCCAGCTACCAGCTTGCAGCTACCAGCTTCCAGCTTCCAGCTTCCAGCTACCAGCTAGTTTTGCCAAACATACCCTAAAACCGCTTCTTTCCAAAAAAAAGGTCACACTTTCAAGACCACCATCTCAATCATGCCCTACAATGTTCGTTTCTATCTCTATTCGTCATCCAAACATACATCTTCTTAATATATATTTTCACTCTTATTCACAGAATTAAAATTGTTGTTTTCTCATATTATAGTACATTAATTTCTATGTTACATATAGCACATATTTTATTATTTTATATTAGATTTATTTATCCCCGAAATTTTCAGGATATAATCTAGTATATTTATATTAGAAATGTTAGTATTTATCTAGAAAATTTGTTTAATAGAAGAAAAATTAATGATGTCAGTAAATAGAAATTTGTATATTTTATGTTTTCATTCAGTGAATTCGGACGAATGCTTGATGACAAGAATGCAAGAGATGTCCCTTGACTACCATTTTAAAGTGGAACAAGAAGTTGGCTCTTCTACTTACGCATTCTTTGGATTTAATGGTATGCTTGCATTAAAGGTTATATTGTTTTTTGAGTTAAATCCAAATTTCATCATGAGGTTTGGTTCAGTTTGTCACTTCAGTACAAAATTTTTTTGTTTTGCATTGGAACCCTTGAGGTTTGGATTTTCTTGCTATTTTCGTCGTTTTCACTAACTGGGTTTATTTTTTCTGTCACCCTTCTTCACAGAAGCCATCCACCACCATCACCCTTGGTAGAAAACCCCTAATTTATAAAACCCTAATTTGAGCTGAGGTGTTCGTGGAGGCGTCGAAGGTTGAAGAAGCGGTTGCCTTTTATAAAGGTGCTTTTGATGCTAAGGAGGTGAACCGTGTGAGTCATCCCAAACGGAAGGCTGACCAGGAGCTACCGGTTCTTGTTTCTACTGAGGTTAAGATTGGATCGTCTACTGTTATTGGTTTCATGGTCTGCCTCTTTCTCTCTCTCTCTCTCCCCTGCTTCTCTCTCTCCTCTTCGATCTCCTTTCTTTCTATCTCTCTAGCCCTTATAAGATGAAATGAGTGGTTTCGTGGTGATGGTGTGATGGGGATTAGTGGTTTTGTGGTGGTGGTGAGGTGGTGATTAGTGGTTTCCTGGTGGTGGTGGATGTCCACGGTGGTGGTTATAGGTAAGGTGGTGGTGGGGTTGATGTTGACGATGGTGATTGTAGGTGGCCATTTTGTTCAGATCTGTGGTGCCAATGCCTAATGGAGTAATTGTGGCAGGGTATTCTAGAGCGAGAAATTGGGGGGGTGGGGGTGGTGACATTGTTAGGGTTTTAAACCTTTAAAGAGGGGAAAGGGGAAGATGACTGATGAGGTTTTTTTTATTAAAATAATCATAGGATTTAATGTCGAAATTGTCGCTCATTAAGTAGGCAAAATGACAAACCTACTCCTGACCTTAATGTCAATTTTTAACTGAGTTAATGAAAAGAACGAAAATAGCAAGAAAATCCAAACCTCAGGGGTTCCATTGCAAAAAAAAACTTTTTTGTATTGAAGTGGCAAACTAGACTAAACCTCAAGTTTTTAATAGAAATTATCTTTTATGTTTCTTTAGGGACTGCCGGAGTTTGGCGAATGGCTGCAATAAACGAGGCGGGAGGATGGAAGGACCGTACTACAGTCGAGGATATGGATTTAGCTGTCCGAGCTAGTCTTAAAGGATGGAAGTTCTTGTACCTTGGATCACTAAAGGTAAAATGCATTTTTTTCATAGAGTAAGTAGCCGACGTATCTGAACTCATTCAAAACTTTATAGCTAGGCATCTTATTAAAATTCATTTTCATACTTGGTCTTTATTTTAGAGAAATTGAGGGGTAGGACAAACTACACGAGTTCTCATTCGCGAGATACTCTTGTTAACTGAAAATAAGGTAGCGTTTGGTATGATGGAATGGAAGGGGGAATGAAATGGACCACTACACGGTAATGAAAAATAGTGTGTTTGGTTGGTAAAGAAATGGAATAACCCATTCCACAAGGCATTCCATTCCCTCAAAACCATTCGATCCACCCCCCATGTTTTTTTTCCATTCCATCCCTCATTCATCCTTTACTAACAACACCATAACCCACCAACCACCACCACCATCGTCACCACCCACCACCGTCGTCACCACCCACCACCGTCGCCCACCACTGCCACCACCACCACCCACCACAATCGTCACCACCCACCACCACCGTCGTCGCCACCACCAACCACTGTCACACACTACCTTCACCCACCCACCACCGCCGTCGCCCACCCACCATCATCGCCATCCACCTCCACCCATCGCCGTCTTTGCCACCACCCACCACCGTCACCCACCCACCATCACCGCCATCCACCTCCACCCATCGTCATCTTCGCCACCACCCACCACCGCTGTCGCCACCCACCACCACGCTACCGCCACACACCACCACATACCATCACTGCTACCAACCACCACCCACCACTACTCACCATCGTCGCCCATCCACCATCACGGCCATACCTATCCACCTTCCACCATCGCCACCACTGCTGCCGCCACCCACCATCACCGCTACCGCCATCCACCATCACCGCCACTGACAACCACCCACCACAGCCATTCACCACCGATTTTATTCCTTCGTCTTTTCCTACCTATCCAACAACACAAAGTAATTTTTGTTTCATTCCCACATGGCAACCAAACAAGACATGGAATGGTAATGATCCATTCAATTACCTTGTCCATTCCATTACCCCGTCCATTCCATTACCTCATCCATTCCATTACCCCATACCAAACATACTCTTAGGCTATTGTAGAGTCGGTAATGAACCCCTTAAACCTTCCTAGGAATCCTTCCATAAATATATGAATGCTAACATTAACTTTTTCATCATAATCATTCTTTCTTTGTTTATATGTCTAGGTAAAAAATGAGCTTCCAAGTACATTGAAAGCCTACCGTTACCAACAACATCGTTGGTCTTGTGGTCCCGCTAATCTTTTTAAGAAAATGGTTTTTGAGATCGCAAGAAATAAGGTATGACATAAAAAGCCAAGTTTTATTTAACAATTCTAGTAGTTTATTTGACCAATAGAAAGTGGTGTGAATATTTTTTCTAATCCAGAGAGTGACATTGTGGAAGAAGGTATATGTGATGTACAACTTCTTCTTTGTAAGAAAGATCGTAGCTCATATTGTTACCTTCGTGTTCTATTGTGTTGTACTTCCCGCAACTGTGATGGTACCTGAAGTCATTATTCCAAGGTGGGGTGCAGTTTATATCCCAATCATCATCACTATTCTGAATGCAGTAGGAACTCCGAGATCCTTCCATTTGTTGGTGTTTTGGATTCTATTTGAAAATGTTATGTCCCTTCATCGGACCAAGGCTACATTCATCGGATTATTTGAGGCTCAAAGAGTTAATGAATGGATTGTCACCGAGAAGCATGGGGATTCTTCTAAGTTTAAAATCGCAACAAAACAACTAAAAACCCCTCACTTCAAAATAGGGGAAAGGTATCCACATTTTACTAAAGATATATGTCTCTAATACATGTCATAAAACTAGAAAAATAAGATAGAGGGCCTCTGAGCATACATTGGCCAACTTACACATTTTAGTTTCGGTTTAATTCTATTTGTTATAAAAGCATATACAAACTAATGAAAGATCTATGGGATTTAACAGGGTCCTTATGCTAGAGCTTGGAATGGGTTTCTTTCTATTTACGTGTGGTTGCTACGATTTTGCATTTGGGAAGTACCGGTACTTCATTTACCTATATGTACAAGCGATAGCATTCTTCATAATGGGATTCGGTTATGTTGGAACTCCTGTTCCCAACTCGTAGACGACGTTCTTCGTTCATCACTTGTCATTTTCACATTTTGATCGACAATCATTCACACTTATGACCTTTTCTTCATTAGCTACGTCATACAAGTGTTGTTTGAGAATATGCAGTTTTCATTAATTAATTTGGTTTGCTTTGTACTATTTGTGTATAAAAAAACATTAAAACATGTTTTCTCACATCATTGTAAAGGTCTTGATGCACTTTCCATATTAGTATGTTAATTTTGTATATTTGAAAGAAAATCAAAATGCAATAATACATGTCGTCCAAAGAAGTGAAGACAAAGAAAAATATAATGTTTGGGTGTAGGTTTATTGAATGTTATAAAGTTTAGCGACTTATTTGAATTACTGGATTATGTACATTCGGTTTTGTAATGATTATTTATATATGTTTTGTTTTGTATTTTTTTACACTAAGCATGTTGCATGCAGTACATGATGAGGATGGTAAGCATATAAGCTTAAATGGGAAGCCTATCAAAAACTAGGGGTGTTCATGAGCCGAGCCGACTCAAGCCAACTTCGGGCTCGGCTGGGCTTAGTTTTGAAACCGAACTGAAAATTTAAGCGTGAGGTTACCTTGGTTTGGCTCAAATTTAAAACGAAAGATTACAAATATCTTTCAAAATTCAATAGTCTAAAATATTATTCATTAGTTTAAACTAACACATTCAAAATAAGTTCAACTTTATACATTACAAGCTGTTCAGCACAATACAAAATAGGTTTTAAACTTCAACGAAATACAGTGTAAGTTCATCAACATATGAATTAACGCTAATATATGGAATAAATGTTCGATTGCACTCCTACATATATACTGATCCCTTTAAAATCAAAAGCACTATTCATTACTAGAAAAATGACCTTTCTTGACGCGCATTTTATGACACGCGCTTATTTATGAAACTCAAAAGTGTGTGTCATTAAAAATTTGTCATGGTTTAAAAAATCTGGCTAAATAATGACAAGCTTTTTTGCGTGTCAACAATGTAATATCAAGAATTCAAAAACATGACGGTATAACAATTATGTGTCATCTTTAGCGTCATAAAAAGATTTCACAAATTTAATTTCCTTCCCACATATAGGTCTCGCCCTTCCTCTAAAATATTGTGCGTCATAAACAAAAAACCCTCATTCGTATCCAAAAACCATCGATCATTCTCATAAACCCCAAATCCTAAACAAATAACCCTCCACCATGCGATTTCACAAATTTAATTTCATCTCTCGCTGATGAAACCCTCCACCATGCGATTGTAAACAAAAAAACCCTAACTCCTAAACAAAAATCGAACCTCATTCTTAGAAACCCCAATCAAACCTCATTCTCAGAAACCCCAATCACCTCATTCTCAGATACATCAATCGAAACAAGCATTTGATACAATCAGACAACAAAGAATCAAACCTCCTCACTTCAGTAAGTTCAATCGAACCCCCTCACTTTAGTAATGTTTGTATTTGTATGACGCATTATGGATTGAACCCAGGGTTTGGGAATAAACAGTTTGTGTATAAACTTTTGGGATCTGACTAAGTTATCTAGAAATAATTAAGCTACACATATATTTTTTAAAGGTACTACTAAAAATCCTTTTCTATGCAGCTTCCTTAAATGCCTGTCGTGGTATAATTTTTATTTGTTTATTTATTATTTCTTAGTTCTATATAATTAATTTTATAGAATTAATGAAAGTTAAATTCAAGTTTATGTTAGTTTTTATGGAATGATATTGTTTCTGGTTAAATAGGTTTAGAGGATGTAGCATTTTTTTAAAGGAAAAGTGTTTGAAATGTATTTATATTTTTTTGTGATGTTGGCTTGGGGTGATTGACTGCTTATTAAAAGTTGAATATCTATTTGTTTTGTTTTCGAGAGTGTTTTGGATTGATTAAATACAGAGATGTTAGTCCAACTATGTTAAGTATTTTGTGAACATAAATATTGTAGGAAGCAGATGCAAATTGGAACTCGACAATACTTGTTGGGTCTGCTGACCCGGAGAAGAACAGATGATTAAAAAGCCAAAATATACTAAGTGTTGATCCTTGAATAAAGAACAGTTGTTACAATAAAGCTTCCTCCAAAGGTCTGTTGATTCTTAACTGCTGCTGCTTGAATCAACTGTTAGAGATAACTGCTGTTGATGAAAGGTCTGATGAACAAGGTCTGAAGGTAAAAGTCTGATGAAGAACAACTGCTGATCAAAGAACTGAAGAACAAAGGTCTGTTGAACCAACAGCACTTTGGTTCAACAGATAATAGAAGACATCAGAGTTTAGCTTACAGAGTTTTGTATTATCAGTAGTTTCAATGTAACAGTAGTTATAGCTTAGCAGATGATAGAGTTTGTTAGTCAGTTAGAGGTCACTATCTAGGTGACGTCAGCAACTGATCATCAGAGTTTTGAGTCTGTCTATAAATAGAACAGTACTTGTACTGTTTATTCATCACTCGTCATTCTCTTTCAGACAAACATTCTCTGAGTGATCAGGCTGAGGGGGAGTTTTAGTTGTACAATTGTAATCTTTCAATTAATGAAAGCTTTCGGTTAAAAACAATTATTCTCCATGTTTTGATTTATAGTTTATTCCGCTGCCCTTTCCATTTATATTTCGTTCATCTTTCATACTTAATCAAACAAATCAAAACAAACCAAAACTCAGATCCTAACAATACTTACGACTACAACCATGGTGATGTATGCGACGGTTTAATTGTCTAGCGACGGTGGCGATGAGAAAGTAGATAGTGGTTTTCGGTGGTCGAAGGAAGGTAGGTCATGGGTAGTAAAGAGGTGGCTAAGTAATGTCCAACTAAAAAGCTGACAGATGCAACGAGTCTGTGTGGTTAAGACTCAGTCCAGTGGTTTGGTCTCCTCTTCGGGCGACCTATTTGTAAGTTAATTTCATATTTGCCGAAAAGAACAGACAATTGTACAGTATAAGCATGATGCGTTTTTTTTTTCTATTTTGAAATTAGTTGTGTAGGAACGTTTTATCACAACGAAACTGTTATATCACACGAGTATTAGCAAACTAGGTGCAGAAACCCTAATTCACATGCAAAATGATATTAATTGTAATCAGAACATGGTAAGATCCATTTTCAAGTCGATTTCAATTAATATTATAAAGATAGTCATTACACTATAGAACATTATGAAAAGCAGAAGTTTCGAGAACTCTCCTAGACACACACACACAAACACAGACAAAAATGATCAACTATTAATGTTCTAAGCACTTCAAAACTATACATAGAAAGTCCATTCGACCCTTTTAAAGTTTGAATGACTCGTTCAACCTATCGAAGGCTCGAACCAAAAAAAATAATCTTCAAAAATCCATTCGACCTTCAGGAAACTCATTCGATCCCCCGACTGGTCGAATGTACTTGTAAATTACCAAAATCTTCTAAAACTTCACCTTTTATCTTGGAATCCAAAAGCTACAGCAACAATATGCACCTACAAACTCCCCCTTTGCTGTTGCTCGGATGTTTGTTTCTTCTTCAAAGTAACCTTTACTTTCTTCTTCAAACTCGTACCTTTAGTAACAGATGTGCGCTTTGTCACACCCTCAAATTTCCACTGCGAGGTTTATACCGCGGGGCGCATGACATACCAGGATCTCTAGCCATAAGTCATATGAACGAACTCTAAATGCCCAAACCATTTAGTTCGTTTTCAAAAATCAAGTTTAGTTAAGCTGCGGAAGCGTAAACCAAATTTAAACATTTTAAAACTATGCGTAAAACAACGCACCCAACTTAAAACCATTTGAAATAAAACGTAAAAGCATAATACGTAATTTAGGTGTATGCCCAAAACCCCAAATGTAGTGAAACGTGCAGTGCTTCCTAATCGTGACACCGTAAGCTAACTACCTGCAAAAGCATGTATATCATGGGTCAACAAACAATGTTGGTGAGTTCATAGTTTAGATAACAGGTGTAAAATTGTTAAAAACCCAAATGTTTAAGTGTCATCAGTTTAAGCTTATCAGGGGTAGCTAGCCCACTCATTGTAACTAAACAGGTGATTATTGGGAACATACAGAAGTTGTTAATTTGCCTTAGTACTAGTGTCTATCAACACTAGTTTGTTCAGCTCCTCAAGAGTGTGGTCAGAAGTTCATGCCCGTGACCCAAGGACCTCAAGCATGAGGTTGCTGCACAACCTAATAGCACTATCAACTAATATCCCATTCGCCTCCAGCGATTAACCCAATAATATGTAAGGACTTAAAGTGATAGAATGTGTTTAGTTCACAAAGGACAGTTAAAGTTGTAAACTGATAAAAGCGCGATCCACACAAGGAATCGTAAAACCTGACCCACACAAGGAGTCAAAGCACCCCAAAACCCGGGATGTAAAAGTAGTCCCAAACCGAACTAGAAAATTTTAGAAAGTTGTCTCAACCCAAGACGCATGCTTTTGAGAAAAATAGTAGTGAAACTTACCTTAGGTTGCGTGCTAATATAAACCGCAAAGACTGAAACGTGGTAGACTACTCGCCTATTGATAACCTATCGAACACAAAGTTACGAGTTTCTGAGTGTGGTTACACATATTGATTATCCTAAACCATTGTACTCTACAATCACCTAGGTGACACCTTATGCAAATAGACTCAACACAAGTAAACCATGTATGACACGTTCAATCGTTGGTGATTAATTCATAAAGAAGCATGTCAAAACTTCTAATACAATAAGTCCCCATTACACACTTTCACATAATCAACTTATCATGTCACCTATAACATACACATAGCATGAATACATGTTCACAGATGGGGTTTCACAAACAATAACTCATTAATACCTACAAAATATCAATAAATCATTGTTTCTCATATTAGCGATTTTTGGACAGATTTTAACCTATGAAAACGAATTTTTATAAAATATTAAACCAACTCCTCAAGTCCTAAAAATTTACTGGAAGTTCCCATGGGTTTTCTATCCATGTTACTATTTTTATTTTATGACAAAAACCCTTCAAAATTTTATGAAAAATAATTTAGTTCAGCCTCCTCTAGAAAAGCGTGCTGTTGATAGCAGCTTTGTCAAAATTTCCTTAAAAAACATAGGTTCATCCAAATGAGGTGAATCCAATGGGAAAAGATCCGGCCTTTATATACGCAACTACTGTCCAAAATTCGCGACCAACAAACTTGTAAAACTCAAGTCACAAACCTTTAAAGTTGGCTGATTTTTCACATCCGAAAATCAGCTTATACCTCTAAAATCAAAAACCTATTTAAAGGGTGAATTAATAAATCTGGGTTCAAATGGAAAATAAATCAACCCACATCGCATTCGACCTGGCAAGAAGGTTCGAATCAATACATAAAAGTCTCATTCGACCTACCGAAAGGCCGAATGGGAAATTTGGAAAACAGATTTTCACGAAAATGTCCAATTCGATCCACGTTTTGGCATTTTCAAACTTTTAATCATTCAATCTTTCAAAACATCTGCTTTTAATGATACAAAAGTCAGATTGGTTCGTCAAACCTCAGAAAATGATCGTCGTCCAACATCGGTTATCAAAAATAACACAGAAATGTAAAAAAAAAACTTTTGGATTTTCTGAAATATATGTTAAAACACACCAAAAATCTGTTTGAGTTTTGCATATATGAAGAAAATCAAACAGAAGGCAGTAAACAAACATAAACAGACAATCTTTTTGTGATTTTCTAGTAAGAGGATCATATCAGTTTGCGAGAGATCTAATCACACCTTTGTTCTTTAATATGTTCACATTAAGGACAATGTGAGATTCGTCAATTGTTGATATTGTTGTCCACATAAGCTCACATGCAAACTGTTATGCAATGCTTTAAAATGATACACATTAGATGTATTAAAAATAACAAGCTTATGGTTCCCACGCACACGACATACTCCCGTATCAAGGAATTTGCACAAAGCTTCATCGTAACGTGTGATTGTGCCATTGTTATCCGTATAGTACAAGGTATGAGGCACAGAGGTGTAAAGGTCAGCAAATCAAAGCTACAAAGTAACATGTGCACACTTACCAGGTTGAGGCTTATATCAATCATGATTTTCATCATAGATATGACACGATGCATTAAATGATCTTTGATCATTGTCATACATGAAGTTCCTCATTCGGTAACTTTAGGAATTGGCATAGCTTGCTCTTTTGCAGATAACCTGATTGAATCTTGGTCCGTAAATAAATACGACAAAAGATTAGTCAGGTCACCCCGGATAACAAATAACATCACAACCCGAAACCTCAGATTTTGGTAACCCTATCAAATGAAATCATGGTACTAAGACGACATGCCGATGAGGTGGTCAGCCACTAGCGAGTAGTTCGTTATGTTTGTATCACTAAGGCATGCATTAATAGGTCTACAAGCCTACCAACACATCACACACAATCATCACACGCCTATTTTATACTTTCCAATTCATTAGCATGTGAAAGATCCTCACTGATGTACTATCATTTCCTTGTTTTCTCCAGGAAAAATCATTTTGGGTTTACTGATTTTTTTATGGTTTTTCAGAGTTTTTAATGTTTTTGGTTTTTCTAAAATTAAAGCTCTCCCTAAAATTAAAAAAATATTTTTAGATTTTTAAATTTTGGAAAAAAAACATAAGAAAAATTGATAAACCGATGAGGATTTCAATCTTGCTTTTCTTTTATACCATTAGTTTTAATAGAAAATCAAAACGTGATTTATCAAAAGCTTTGGTGAAAAGATTGGCACGTTGATAGTCAGTGTGGATTTTTACTATATCAATCAAACCTTTAGCATAGCAATCACGAATAAAGTGATACGTATTCGGATATGATTAGCCTTAGAATGATTAATGGTATCCTTAGTGAGTGCAAATGATGCTTCATTATCACAATGAATGGGGGTTTTAAGAAATTGCAAACCGTAGTCGCGCATCTATTGTTGAATCCAAAGCACTTGTCAACAACAACTCGAGGTTGCCACATATTCAAATTCACACGTGAATAGTGCAATGGAAGTCTACTTCTTACATTGCCAAGTAATTAGCCTACTCCCCATAAATTGACATCCAACCGTTGTGGATTTAGCGTGAATCGCACAGCCTCCGAAATCTGCATCACTAAAAGCAATGAGGTCAAAGTTATCATCACTAGGGTACCATAACCCGAGTGATGGATATCCCTTCAGATAACATAGGATACGTTTAACTGCAGTAAGGTGAGATTGTTTCGGCTTTGATTTATATCTCGCACAATGACATGTCGCGAACATTATATCTGGTTGGGAAGCGGTAAAATACATCAGCGATCCAACGATAGCTCTATAAATGTAGGGGTCAACGAGCTCCCCCTTAGCATTAAATCCAATTCCGTGATTGGGTTGTATGGGAGTGGCCATTGGTGATGAATCCTTCATCTGGAATCGGCTCAAGATCTCGGAAACATATTTCGTCTGGTGAATAAAGACTACCGACTGTGACTGGTCCATTTTCAATCCCAAAAAAGAACTGCATTTCTCTATTGAGCTCATCTCAAACTTTTCCTGCATGACCTTTTCGAATTCCCTGCACAAACTTTCATTAGTGGATTCAAATATAATATCATCAAAATATATTTGCACTAGAAGCAAATCACCCTTTGTTCGTTTTGTGAACAGGGTACAGTAAACTAATTCACTTTTGCTTTGTATGAAGCAACCATAGCAGAAACTAAAGCTACATGCTTTTTGGCTACTTCTACAGTCATATAATCCATGTTAGAAGTTTCTAACACGATGGAACTTGAGCTCGATGAAGCTTGATTCACAGATTATGCTGCTTGTGGAAATCCACCATTTGATGTAGATTGCACATTCATCGATGGAACACCATAATAACTAGCAGCTTGCATCAGAGGTTGAGTTGGTGTGTAAGTTGGTCCAGATGATACACCATAGTAACTTACATCACTATTCGGTTCAACACTTGACACAAATGTAGTATGTGGTGCTACATTCACTCATCCACTTGGAACGGTCGAAGATGATGCATAGTATAACTCTGGATTCTGAGGAATCTGGGATCTCTTCGCCTTCCTTCTTTCTTCCATTTCCTTGTTTTCTAGCTTGTGGATGAATTCATTGATAGTCCAGAACGGAAATAAATCTTTCTCTTTCAGCACTTCAACATGTTGATTCCAATAAGATGGTAATGCATCTGCAAACTTTTCAACGACTTCAGACATGGGATAAACAATCTCATAGTTAGATAATTCAGATCACAAATGTAAAAATCTAGAAGTGAGTTCTTTCAAACTCTCATTTCCCACAAAGCCGAAGTTCTCAAATTCTTTCTTCAAATCCTCAACCCTAAGTCTCCTAGTCTTCTCAATTCCATCATTTATACTCTTCAAAGCATCCGAAAGTTGTTTTGAAGTAGAACAAGGTCCAAACTGATGAAGTAAGTCTGTTGTCAAAGCTTGAGATAGCTGAGAATATGCCTTCTTTTCTGCAACATACTTCATCTTTTCATCGTCTTTCAAATCATCAAGTGCGACTGGTGTGTTAGATTTCTCTATCATCAATGGCACATATCCCTTCAAGATAGCATTTGTAATAGCATTTGTGGTCTGACTTTGCACTGCTGCAGCTGCTGCTACACCCCAATAATCTGGAATTTGTTGTGTAGGTGGTCTAACAGTGGATTGAGTTGGTCTTGACACAGCCCAGTAGTTTGGAATTTGTTGTGGTTGTGTATTATTACCTCTTTCAACTGCAACCACCCATGGATTAACTGGTGTTTGTTGTGGTTGGGTGATAACAGGTCCAGAGTTCATTGGTAATCCCCAAATGTTGTCCATAATGTTAAAAAATTCAAAGATTAGAAAATTCTGAAATTTGGAAACTTGGTTCAAACTGTCGTGGGTTCGAATGAAATAAAATGAATTGATTCGACCCTCTAGTAAGTTTGAATGAAAGAGTAACCGACTGATTCGACCTCTAAAAATTTATAGTTGCTTGATTTGACCCTTCAAAATACTCGAATGAAAAATTAGACACTTGAATGAAATTCAAACACACTAATTCGACCTAAGATTGTCACCCGAATGAAAAATTATGACTTGATTCGACCTAAAACACACTTGATTCGAATTCAACTAAACTTGATTCAACCTGACCCATGCTAGAAATCAAATTTTCTTCAAAAATCAACATTTTTGATCTGATTTTCACAAAAGTTGTTGAATTTGCTTGCAAATTGTTAGGTCATGATTCGGATTGATTATAGATCAAGTTTTGTGAAACAATTTTTGATTTTATCAGTGAAAACTAGTCCAAATCAATCAAAAACCATTGTATATCATAGTTCATGCAAAAAAGAAAAAATTTTGTTGATTTTAATAATAAATCTGAACAATTTGTATCAATTTGTAGTCATGTTATCGAGCACAAGCTCTGATACCACTTTGTAGGATTGTTTTATCACAAAGAAACTGTTATATCACACGAGTATTAGCAAACTAAGTGCGAAAACCCTAATTCACAAGCAAACTAATATTAATTTTAATCAGAACATGTTAAGATCCATTTTCAAGTCGTTTTCCATTAATATTATAAAGATAATCGTTACATTTTTGAATATTATGAAAAACAGAAGTTTCCAGAACTCTCCTAGACACACACTCAAAACACACAGACAAAAATGACCAACTGTTAATGTTCTAAACACTTCAAAACTATATATAGAAAGTCCATTCGACCCTTTGCAGGTTTGAATGACTCGTTCAACCTATCGAAGGCTCGAACACAACAAATAATCATCTTCAAAACTCCATTCGACCTTCAAGAAAACCATTAGACCCCCTGACTGGTCAAATATACTTGTAAATTACCAAAGTCTTGTAAAACTTCACCTTTTATCTTGGAATCCGACAGCTACAACCACAATATGCACCTACAAGTTGCCTAGTATGAACTGGCTAGGGCTCAGATTGATTAGGCTGAAAAAATAAGGACTGGACCATATGAGGATCGGTCGGCCAGTGTCATTAGAGATGGTATTATGACTTCTTCGTTTTCATATATACATTATTATTTTAACTACATGAACTGATTCTTCTATTTTAGCCTTGAAGTCTACTCTTGTTTCTTCATTAGTGGTTTTAGTATGTCTTTTTTGGTTCAAGTGTTGCTTCACTTTGTTAGGTTATTTAAAAAGACGTTTATTGTCTTTTGAGACCTTAATATACCAAAAACCCAGAGTTGTATCATGCAGGTACATCGTCTATAGTGGGTAATTCAAGTCTGGGTGGGACAGTTGCTCCTCATATTGCCTGTGTTTCAACTGTGATTGAACCACCCAAAAACCCGATCAAATATCTTGCTCAAAATTCATCTTATACACCACCATCATATACACCACCACAATCATATCCAAATTCTTTCGTTTCACCTTTTTCACCTATGCAACAAGCAGCGTGTTATACTGCAAACCAACCACAACCTCAACAACAACAATACATTCCACAGATGAATCAAGCACAACAATTAATCAAAGACCAGTAGTGTTGGAGACATCTAACATGAACAATGTCACAGTGGAAGTTGCTCAACAACACATTGCCTTGGTTTCAGCAATGGTTGCCTCATACAATGGTCTGGTAGCTAGTCAAATTGGTAACAACAATTTAACCAATGAGGACTATGCTCAAATTGACAAAAAGGAAATGGAGCTTATTGATATACAATGGGATTTTGCAAGTATCATGAGGCGAGCAACATAATTCATTGAGAAAACTGGGAGAACTGACTTGGCCACTACACCGAATACAACATATGGCTTCAACAAAGAAAAAGTCACATGTTTCAACTGTGGTGGCAAAGGTCATTTTAAAAGAGAGTGTACACAACCAGCTAAACAAGGTAACCGAAACCCATTCAACTCAAATTACCAAAACCGTCAATCTCAAAACCAAGTTTCTTATCAAAATCAAAACAACAACTATCAAAATCAAAACAATTACCAAAACTGACAGAACAACTCTACTAGACAACCAACTATACCTAACCAGACTCAAACTCAAACACCAAATAACCCAACCAGAACTGTCATTCCTATCACAACACCAAATGATCAACCACAGACAAATAATCAAAATCAAGCTTTGGTGATTCAAAATGATGAGGGATTTGACAGGACTGATATACAACTAGGTGTTGAAGAGATAAAGGCAGGGAATGTAGCTTGTGTTGCTCAACAGATTGATTTAGAGGAGTTTGAGATAGTTGAAAATGTTGAAGAAACTGAAATACTTCTGAAGAAGAGATTGAGGAGTCGATTGAAGAGATGGATGTTTCGGTGGCTGATCCAGTTGAAGTACAACATGATGAGAAGACTTCGGGAATCATTATTGATTCAGTCACAGATGTTCCTGAAGAGAATGAATCAGTGTATTCAGATTCGGAGAGTGAAATAGATTCGGAAGCAAGCGTGAATTCATTAGATGATGAAATTGATCAACTCTTGGCCGAAGCTTATTTTCTGATGACTAGGAAGTCATGTATTGTGGATGATGCCTTTACCAGAATTGATTATTCCAAGTTCTTTGCTGGGAAGGAAGCTCATTTCGCTCTAATGGCTATGACAGATCCTCCGAAACAGGTAAGTTCTAAATCTACAACTGATATGCATAGTGATAAGTATTGTGGTACTTGTGATAGATTGACAGAGGAAAACAAGCAACTCAAGGTTCAACTTGAGAGTGCCATAATCAACTGTCAATCTTCTCGCAAGGAAGTCATAGAATTCAACAAGGTACTTGATGGTTACAAAAAGGACATTTCTGACTTAAAGAAAACACTTTCTTTAAAACAACTTGCAATTAATAGTTATATCAATGAACTTGAAGAAACCAAGTTAGAAATGGCCACCATCAAGTGTTTTGCTGAAAAGGTCAACAAAAAGCTTGAAAGTTATAAGCACATTGCATATGTGGTTGACCATATCATTGAAAAGCCATCACAATCCAGTAATGCAAATTACAAGGCTGTTCCATCACCAGTGTTATTTGAGAATCATAATTGTCACTCAATAACACCGGAGAGTTCAGTCAAATCTGACTCTGCAACGGAAGATGAATCTAACACTTCTAGTGTTGGAGATCCAAATTCCGATGTACGACCGATTTTGGGTGTGAATGATGAAGGCGTAACTGCTGTGACTGACGATTCTGACACAGAAAGTGAGAAAACTGAGAACGTGGGTGATATTCCTAGGGAAAATCACATTATCACAAATGAAACAGTTTCACCTTTTCAGCTTGTCATCCGATGGCTAACGCACATCGTGTCAATCAATCAGTGAAGAAAGAGATTAAAAATGAATCAGTTGACAAACCCATCAAGGTATTTTATCGGATGGAAGGATCCGATAAGATTATCTCTGACGAGGAGTATCCGATTAAATTTGCAAACTATTCAAAAATTGAGAAAATTTGGCAAGAAAGTACTATTTGGTTTCCTAAACACGAAAGGACCAATGATGTACCACCAGAAATTTTGAAGAAACTATATCTGGATACTCCGAGAGAACCTAAGGTTCATGTCACTGAATTCATCAAGCCTAAGCAAAAGGCAAATGGTTTTCTTGAGCCGGCTTACTCAAAGGACCCAGCTCCTGAGAGTTTAAGACGCAGATTCGTAAATGATCAATATCCTATCAAAACATTTGCTAAGCCGCATGCTCAGAATGTGTTTGAAGAATACCGTGCATGTTTCAAGTGCGGGGAGAGAGGGCATATACTTGCTCACTGCCCGTACGTGAGACACAAGAGGCACGAAGTTGAGATGAGGCAATCTGTTAGAAAGCCGGTTGATAATCATGGTTATTCTCAAAGACGTTTTGTCCCTCAACAAACACCATTTTACAATCAAAACAATTTTTATCAAAAGAGGGATAATCGTCAATTTAACTATGATCGTCGAAACCGGATCGCTATGGAAAAACCGTTGAAGAAACCTATGGTGAACACAATGGTTGATAAACAAAAGATACCACCAAAACCTGCTGTTAAATCAACTGTTGGACCTGTCTCCGTTAAATCAGAGAAGGTAATCAAGAAAGTTTCATTTAAGAACAATTCTAAGAAACCAACTAAGATTCCAAAAACTCAGATACGGATTCTAAAACGTTCGGAACAATCTTGGACATGGTTCTCCGGGTGCTTCTACCTCAAAGCCAAATGAAAAATCTCAAGATGAGAAAGTTTTGAAGGATCAGAAAAAGATCAATTCAAAACCAAATGTTGATGTGAATGACTCTTTGAAAGCTGATATTCAAAGACCCAAGACCACACAGGCTTGGGTCCCCCGAAAGAACTAATGACCTTACTTGATGTGTGCAGGGAGCTTCAGCTGGCCCTGTTAATTGTTGACAGTGGAGCTTCAGGCCACATGACTGGTGATCTAGCACTATTGTTTGACGTGAAGAATATTAATGGAGGATATGATGCTTTTGTGGGAAATAAAGGAGGTTACATCACAAAGGAAAGAAGTGTGAGTAACGGGATAGTGAGTTTTGAGAGGATTTCCTATGTGAAGCAAATTGACTACAATCTGTTAAGTGTTAGTCAGATCTGCGACAAACAATTTTCCGTGCATTTCGACGACAAATCTTGCTATATCCTCAAACCAGGCTTTAAGATTCCAAAGGAGTGGATTATGTTAAAGGCACCGAGAGTTAACAATCTTTACATTCTCGATATGTCAAAAGCAATGACAACTTAGGGCCAAGTGACGTGTTTTCTATCAAAGGCTACAGAGAAAGAATCTATAATGTGGCATAGAAGAATGGGGCATATTCACCTTAGAAAAATGAACCATTTGGTGAAGAACGGTCTTGTCGAAGGAGTTAATGTCAAACATTTCCATTTGAATGACAAGTGTGTGAGTTGCAAGAAAGGTAAGCAGCACAAACAATCCCATAAACTGAAGAAAGTAAACTCTGTTGAGATGCCACTTGAGCGGTTGCACATGGATCTATTCGGACCTGTCAAACGTAAAAGTCATATCGGAGAGCTTTACTGTCTAGCGGTTACAGATGATTTTTCACGATTCTCATGGGTGATGTGCTTACAACATAAGAGTGACACGTTTAACAATCTGAAAGTTCTGTTCAATCGACTGGAGAATGTCTACGGTCTAAAGATCAAAAGAATTCAGAGTGACAATGGGACAGAGTTCAAAAATGCACAAATGGATGCTCTTTGTGAAGCCAAAGGAATTCATCATGAATATTCTGCTCCGTATACCCCTCAACAGAACGGTGTCGCTGAAAGGAAAAATAGGACTCTCATTGAAACGGCAAGAACAATGCTTGCAGACTCCAATCTTCCAGTAATGTTCTGGAATGAAGCGATTTATGCAGCTTGTTATACACTGAATCGGGTGTTAACAGTGAAGAAGTTTGGCAAAACGTCTTATGAGCTGTTAAACCGACGAAAGCCGAACTTGGAGTATCTAGAACCATTTTAGGCTCCGTGCATGATGTTGAATCCAGGTGAAAATTTTAGTCCGAAAGTTGAAGAGGGATATTTTGTTGGATATGCAACCCCGCTCAAACAGGTATTCAATAAAAGAACTCGACAGGTGGAGGATTGGGCAAATGTTGAGGTTCAACGGTATTCTCAAAACGTACAGGGAAATGGTCCGGACTGGATGTTTGATTACAAAGACTTCTTTGAATCATTCAATCTAGACAGCTTGGTTGAAGAGGCTGTTATAAGACTACTTTACTTGTGTGAAAACGTGGAGACTTCACCGCTGGTGCGTCCGATCATCGTAACACCTCCAGCAGCTTCTAATGATGCCAATGCTCCTGTAGCAGAAGAAGAGGTGTTTCAAGAAGCTTCCACTACACTTGATACTTCAGAATCGGAAGATGATGAAGACTTTGGTGAAGCTATTCTAGATCATGCAACAGAGGCACCACCAGTGAACCAAAATCCAGATGTTGCTTCATCGTCTAAGACGGGTAATTGTTGATGCACTTTCTGTGGACGTCACTGTCGAATAGACTAGGGTTGAGTCTTGTATGGTGTTACATGAGATTGTGGTGATCCATAAGGGCATTTTATGGATCTGATGCATTTGTAAATATAGGACAACATACAAAGTTCAGGTTCGACCTGTAGTAAAGGGCGAAGGTGGAATTTAGTGTTGGACTATAAATAGTAATCTCATGTGTTGGTTTTCATTTGTAGATTTGAGTTTGTGCTTTGAATGCTCTCAAGGGGGAGGTCATGCCCGACCTCCCCCGGCCCCGAGATAGATGTTTATCCTACTGATGACAGTGTCTGTAACTGTTTCTGAATTAATACGAATCTGTGATGACGTTGTTATCGTTAATTTCTGTCTCGTCTCGAATCTCCCGTCTGAAACCGAGCTGAATTCGCTTAATCGATCCGTGAATTCGGTTCCTAACTGGATTCTAATTACATCGTGTCAATTTACTGATGCAAATCAGTAGTTGATATCAGCCTCAACCTTACTTTGCTGCATTCGTTTGCTGACCTGTACACCTCTGTGCTATATATCTTGTAACTAAACGGATAACTCTGGCATAATCACGCGTTACGAGGAAGCTTTGTGCAATTTCTTGATACGAGAGTATGTCGTGTGTGTGGGAACCACAACGTGTTAGTATAATACACCTAAATCGTATCATTTTAAAGCACTGCCTTACAGTCTGCATGTGAGCTTATGTGGACAACAATATCAGTATTGCCGGGTCACATACTGTTTCTAATGATAATATAAAACAAATTAGATCAACGCTGTGTTCAGATTTCTCAAATAACTGATATGATCCTCTTACCGGACATCACAAAACATTTATTGCTTTATTTTACTTTTGTGCATTTTAGTTTTTCAAAAATATACAAAACTCAAAAAGATTTTAGGTGTGTTTTAATATAATTTTCAGAAAAACCAAAAGTTTTACATTTCTGCGTTATTTTTAGATAACCGACGGTGTTTGATGGTCATTTTCTGAGATTTGATGAAACAATCTGAGCTTTGTATCATTTAAAACTGAAATAATGCGTGTTTGAGACTAAATGTGTTGAAAAATGTTTGAACGGAATTCGATTTCGTGATTTGGTAAAAAGTTCAAAATTTTTCACTTCACATTCGCCCCTTAATTGGGTCGAATGTGGAAAATTCTTTCACGTTCGTGCTTTAAAGTTGGACAAAGGTGGATTTCTATCTAAAAGTTTCACTTTCGTGTTAATATTTCACATTCGAGCCATTAATTTGGGTCGAATGTGGAAATAATCTTACATTCGTCCAACTGCAAGGGGCGAAAGTGGGAGCCTATATAATCACTTTACCATGTTCGAACCCTCATTCGTAACTTTTTCAAAATTTTTCAAAAGTGCAAAACCTTGTTTCTTTTCAATCCAGAATATTGTTCCCTATCTATTTCCCATCCGTTTGATTCTAATTTTATAGGTAATGGACTTGTATTGTTGACAGATTAGGGGTTTTTAAACTTTGAACTCTAGAATATTCAATATGGACATTTGTGGACTGTTTGAGATCGTTTATTTGATTAAGATTAAGTTTTCATTGGTTTTACGGGGAGAATGTGAGAAAAACTAGGTTTAATTCACAGTTTTGAAGTGTTAATTGATGGATTATAAAAGCCAAACCCTAGCTTTGCTTTAAAACCAATAAAAACTGAATGAAAATTACAATTGATTGTTTTAATGGCTTAGTCGGATGTTTTAGACCATGTTTGAATCAAAATTACAGGTTAAAACACATCAGACAACATGTTTGAATTTTTGGGGTTTTAACAGACACATTCGACCTAGTAAAAAAGGGCGAATGTGGAATTAAAGGGATGAAGGTGTTGACAAACGGACGAATGTGGAATTTACTTAATGAATCTTCACTTTCGAGTCTAGAATCACACATTCGAACTCAAAATTTCTTACATTCGTACCATAAAGTGGGCGAATGTGGAAATTTGTTAAAACTCAAAAATTTCAAAATGTGTCGTTTTTGATTATTCTGACGTATTTTTCATGTTTGTGTGTTTCAGATGGCAGAACAACCAGAAAATGTGGAGATTCCTGTAGAGGAAGTGGCTATTCAGGTTCCTGTGCAGGAAGCTCAAGAAGAAAATGTACCGAAAGTATGGTCGTTTGAACCTCCACATAACTGTTGTGCGTATGTTGGAGAGGTGTTGAAGAATACAGAGTTTTCTGGGATTGTTGATTTTCTTAGAAGGAGTAGAATTATACATGCCATTGCTACACCGGCAATCATATACAAAGATATTGTGGAAGATTTCTAGAAGAATGCACGATACGACTTCTGGGAGGGAAAAACTGCCATCAGAAGCAAGATTCAGGGAATGGAAATGCTGATTACTGAAGAAGATATTAGGGAGGCACTCAGAATTAAAGATGAAGAGTGTACTGATCCCAAAGTTCTATCTTGGACTGAGCAGAGAGTTTGTTTCCTAAGGATGAAATACAACGGTCCGATCACTGATGGAGCATTACACAAAGTAAAGCTCAGTATGCAATTCAAGTATTTCGCACATGTGATTATCCATGTCTTTGGGACGGTTAGTGGTGGATACGATGTGATGAGAAAGAGTCTAAGTTCGTTAATGGTTGCGTTAACACTTAACAAACCATTTAACATTGCTGGGATGATATTGGATCACATGCTGAAGATGTTGAAGGGATTAAAGTCTAAGAAGTTCTTGATGTATCCCAGATTCCTGATGATGATCTTTGATAATAAGTAGATGTTGAAGGGATTAAAGTCTAAGAAAGTTCCAGAATCCAGTACTTCATCTAAAGTTTCCTCACCTGCTGCAAAGAAACAAAAGAAGGCTAAAGAACCTGAAGTAGTTCCTAATCTAGAAGCTACTATAGAAAATGTTCTCAATATGTTCAAGAAGCCTGAGAAAGAAAAGACTCCTGTGATTGAATCTTCTAAATCAAAGGTCACTGTTTCAGATGATGTGATAAAACAGGTGAACAAGAAGATGGAAGAAATGATGAAGATGTTAGTTGCTCAACAAGCTGAGATTGAGAAGTTTAAAAAGAATGAAGAGAAGATGTTACAGATTGTTGTTGCTTCCAAGTCAAATCAAGATGAACTTGAGAAGAAGTTAAAGCAACTTGAGAATGAGAAAAATGAGCTTGATGTTAAGTGTACTGGAAACAGGAGGATGATCAAAGGTGTAAGAAAAGAGAACAAAGAATTGAAGAAAGAAAATAAGAGGATGAGTGATCTACTTGACAAACTATACGGTGAAGCTCCTAAGTTGAAAGAGGGAGAAGAAGACAAAGAGAAAGAGGAGGAGCAAGTAGATTATGAAGAATCAGATGAAGAAGAGGAAGAAGAGGATGAATCAGACGATGAATCTGATAATGATAAGGATGATGATGCTGAGGGTGGATCGGGTAATAAGAGTAATGATGATGAAAGTAGTAGCAGTGATGATGATGATGGTGATGATTCGAGCAAATTTACGTTTGAACAACGACAGACCAAAAAGGGAAGTGCAGGTCAGTCGAGCTCGAAGAAATCAGGAGAAAATGTTGATTCTGATGAAAGCATTTTCTGGAACGAGAAAGTTAGAGCTTTATTAGATGAAGCAAAAGATGTATATCGTGAGATGTTGGAAAAGAGAGAATGGACGATCGAATTTACTGGAAAGTTTGCTGAGATATTCCAAACAGAGGATATGAGATACAAGTTAGAGTATAATGATCCTGATTTGGAAGACGGTGAGGTGTCTGCTGCTGTGACTAAAGAGATTCTGGAAGGAATTGCGCAGCGAGTGGGTAAGACACTAGAAGAGATAATGTCGGATCAAATGATTCCAGATATTCCTGAAAAGGATATTGGAAATCATTCCGATGACAAACAAACACCAGAGATGGAGGAAATTGAGATAGAAGATATTACTCATGAAGAGTATCCTCAATACTTCAGAACGAATGATGAAAATGAAGTATTCCCAGATTTCACTGAAACACATCAGAGGGAAGCAAAGAAGAAAGCTGAGAAAAGAAGAGAAGAGTTTGTTGATAAAGTGTTTGGTGTAGAAAAACAGAAACCATCTGAACAAAGTGATGACTTGAAGACTTTGTTGCACAAGTTGAAGGAAAAGGATGATAAAAGGCCTAAGCCGGAAGCACAGGGCGGATTCTATAGATATCACAACCAAAAGTTTAAAGGCAGAGCTCTTGGTTGGATATCTTAGAAGTCTGAAATGCATTGCAGTCAAGTGGGAAACAGGAATTCTGTACTTTTACAGATTCTATGACTTGCTAACTCTACCGTACTGGGCGGTGAGAGATATCTGCAGATTCAGAATGACTGGTGCATCGGTGGAGTATGTTTAAACCACAATACCCAAGAAAGAAGGTTCACAGGGATGTTGATCCGAAGACGGGTAAGAAGAGAGTGACGTTGATATACAAAGCTCCTGAAGTTATGAGAAAGATTCCTTTGATGCCAATTCAACAACACTTCAGTGAAGACTTTATTTTCTGGTATTACGATTGGAGGAATGCTGAAGCAGTTATTGTGCTAAGGGATGGGAAGGATGCGTGTAAGAAGATACATGTTTTTGACCCGATGTGGCTCATTAACTGTACATTCGAAGACATCATCATGTTGTACTACAACCCGATTTATAGCGATCCCAATGATGGATCACAAGCTAAGAAGTATCAACAGGTTGTCGGAGTATGTTTTGCTTATGATATCAACTTCGGTAGCAATCTTGAACAGAAGTTGGGCAAGCAGGTGAAGGTAGCTGAAGTACCGAAGCAATCTACGAAGAGGAAACTTGAACCGGAAAGGACAAAAGACCAAAAGAAACAGTTGAGAATCAAGTTGATGAATATTCCGATGGATGAAGCAAGAAGGCAATCCGAGCAATAGTCGAGGGGGAGTTTGTAGATGCACTTTATGCGACTAATGCTTCGAATTGTAATTATTAACATGTGTTAGAGTTTAATGAAGGTCGAAGGTGAAAAGATGAAGGTCGAAGGTAGAGATTTATGGTCGAAGGTGAAAGACTATGGGCGAAGGTGGAAACTACTCAGAAGACAAGCTTGGTTCGTACTAAGAGAATGGTCGAATGTGGACAAAGTCCACATTCGTACTTCAGAAGTGGGCGAACGTGCAGTTACTATATAAGGGTTTAGCTTGTTTTGTAAGTTAGAGTCGTTGGTCATTGTGTGTGTTAAGGTCAGGTTGTTGCTCTCTAGATTGAGTGTGTGTGAAAGTCAATAGATTAACTTGTAAACGCATATGTATTGAATATTTGAATCAAGTAATCTATAAAATGATGTTGAAAAGCGTAATTCGTGTGTTGTGATTCGTGTATTATCATTTTGTTCTGTTCTAGGGTTTCCGCACCTGGAATAGTGCCTTGTATGATCAGATTTCCTGTTTAAAACTAAAATTCTTCAATTACAGTAATGATCTGGATGTAGTAGAGAACTTGACTACTCAGACGGGAGTGACAGTACCTGAACATCCGGAATCTCGGATTCATCATATTCACCAACTCTAACAAGTTATTGGTGACCCTGGTAGCAGTGTCATGACTAGAGGACAACTACGCAGTGTCAACTCACCAGAAAATCTTGGCGCTTTAGCTTTATATGCAAAAATACAAAAATCTGGTTGTCATACTGATTGGTAGTTTGCATGTTATGTTTTGCAGGTTGAGCCGCGGACATACTCGGAAGCTCTTTTGGATGATGCTTGGGTCGAGGCGATGCAAAAAGAGTTGTTGCAGTTTCAGAAATTGGGTGTCTGGACACTTACTGATTTACCTCCTGATGGGAAAAAGATTGGTACTAAATGGGTATTCAAATGCAAGAAAGATGACAGAGGCGTGATCGTGAGAAACAAAGACAGATTGGTTGTTCAAGGATTTCATCAAGTTGAAGGAATTGACTGCAACGAGATATATGCACCTGTGGCACGTATAGAAGGTATCCGCATGTTTCTAGCGTTTGCCTCGTATAAGAAATTCAAGGTGTATCAAATGGATGTCAAAAGCGCGTTTCTCTACGGTGTGGTCAAAGAAGAGGTCTACGTCGGTCAACCTCCAGGCTTTGAAGATCCTATCCACCGGGATAAGGTTTATGTTCTCAACAAAGCGCTATACGGGTTGCACCAGGCTCTACGCCAATGGTATGAGGAGCTAAGTACGTACCTGCTATCCAAAGGATTCAAACGAGGCTTGATCGATTGCACACTGTTTACGAAGAAAACATGGGATGACTTGCTTCTCGTCCAGATTTATGTAGATGATATTATTTTTGGCTCTACTAACGAACTTCTTTGCAGAGAATTTTAACGTGTAATGCAGGAAAAGTTCGAGATGAGTGCGATCGGAGAAATGCAGTTTTTCCTCGGCTTGCAGGTGGATCAAAGACCAACGGGGATCTTTATCCAGATGGAAGATTCAAAGCCGATGGACACCCCAATACAAACTAATCACGGGATTGGTGTTGACGCTAAGGGGGAGCTGACAGACCCATTTACATACAGAGCAATCGTCGGATCTCTAATGTATCTCACTGCATCAAGGCCAGACATAATGTTCGCTACATGCCTCTGCGTACGTTTCCAATCGAAGCCAAAACAAAGTCATCTGACGGCGGTCAAGCGAATCCTAAGATATCTGAAGGGTTGTCCGTCGAGAGGACTATGGTACCCTAATGACGATAATTTTGACTTTATCGCATTTAGTGATGCAAATTGGGGCGGCTGTGACAAAGACAGCAAATCTACAACGGCTGGATGTCAGTTTTTAGGGAGCAAGCTCGTGACCTGGCAGTGTAAGAAGCAAACATCGGTCGCACTATCTACTTGCGAAGCTGAGTATGTAGCAGCCTCGAGTTGTTGCTCACAGGTTCTCTGGATTCAGCAGCAGATGGTTGATTACGGTTTGCAATTTCTGAAAAGCCCTATTCACTGTGATAATGAAGCCGCAATTGAATTAACTAAAGACTTGGTCAATCACTCGAAAGCTAAGCATATCCGGATTAAGTATCACTTTATCCGTGATTGTTATGCAAAAGAGTTGATCGATATGGTCAAAATCCACACTGATTATCAGAGGGCGGATCTTTTCACAAAAGTTTTTGATAAATCCAGATTCGATTATCTTTTAAAACTAAATGGTATAAAAGAAAAACAAGACTGATCATCACCTCGGTTTATCACTTTTTGTTTTCAAAATTTTTAAGTTTTTACAGTTTTCAGAAAAAATCAAAAACCCAAAAATATGTTTTACATTTTAGGGGATGTCTTTATTCAGAAAAACCAAAAGCATTAAAAAAAATTCAAAAAGCCATAAAAATAGAAAAACCCAACACGATTTCCAGGATTAAAAGAGGAAATGATAGTACATCAGTGGGGATCTGACACATGCTAAAGAAATGTAATGCAATATGAGGCGTGTGTTGATTTCGTGTGATGTGCTGATAGGCTTCGTAGACTTATTATTGCGTGCATTAGTGATACAAACATAACGAACTACTCGTTAGTGGCTGAACACCTCATGGGCATATGGTCTTAGTACCGTAATTTCGTTTGATAGAGTTGCCAAAATCTGAGGTTTCGGGTCGTTATGTTATTGTTATCCGGGATATTCTGATTGAACTTTTGTCGTATTAATTTACGGACCTAGATTCAATCTGGAATATTTTCTAAAAGAGCTTTAATGCCAGAACCTAAAAGTTACCGAATTGAGGGACTTCATGTTTATTATTGATCAAAGATCATTAATTGCATCGTATCAATTCACTGATGAAAATCTGTGATTGATATCAACCTCAACCTGGTATATATGCACATGTTACTTTGCTGCATTCATTTGCTGACCTGTACACCTCTGTGCTGTATATCTTGTAAATAAACGGATAACTTTGGCATAATCACGCGTTACGAGGAAGCTTTGTGAAATTTCTTTATACGGGAGTATGTCGTGTGTGTGGGAACCATAAACGTGTCAGTCTAATACATCTAATACCGTATCATTTTAAAGCACTGCATAACAGTCTGCATGTGAGTTTATGTGGACAACAATATCAGCAGTTGTCGTATCACTCATTGTTTCTAATGATAATATAAAACACATATCAACGGTGTGATCAGATTTCTCAAAAACTGATATGATCCTCTTACCGGAAATCACAAAACATTTACTACTTTGTGTTTACATTTCTGCATTTTATTTTTGTTTTTCAAAAAGATACAAAAACTCAAAAAGATTTTAGGTGTGTTTTAACATAAATTTCAGAAAAACCAAAATTTTTACATTTCTGAGTTATTTTAGATAACCGATGGTGTTTGATGGTCATTTTCTGAAATTTGATGAACCAATCTGAGTTTTGTATTATTTAAAAATGAAATAATGCATGATTGAGGCTTAAAATGATGAAAAATGTTTGAACGGGATTCGATTTTGAGATTTGGTAAATTTTTAAAATTTCCATTTTACTTTCGCCCCTTCGTTGGGTCGAAGGTGGAAATTTTGTTACTTTCGAACCCTAAAAACTGGTCGAATGTGAGGGTTCCTATGAAAATTTTACATTCGAACCTTGTGTCCACATTCGAATCTTTAACTAGGGTCGAATGTGGAAACAATTTCACATTCGCCCATGACGAATGATCGAAAGTGGACCTTATATATATATTAGATCCTCATTCGACCTCTCATTCCAAAATTTTTAAAAATTTTTTCAAACAGCAGAACCTTGTTGCCCTTGTTCTTTTCATTCATTGTTATTGTTCTTGAGTGTTTACTGATCATTTTAACATCATAATCACAGGTAATAGCCATGGATTCATGCAAGAATTGGGGGTTTTTCATTCGAAAACCTAACCTGGACTTTTGGACCATTTTTAGTGTGTTTTTGATATTCTTTTTGATTAGGATTTAGTGTTTAATGATTTTAGGGGGAGAAGGTACCATAATCTAGGGTAATAACATATCAATTGATTGGTTTTGATCTTTGAAACAAACGAAACCCTAGAATATGATTTAAAATCATTAAAAACTAAACAATTGATTCAATTGAGTGAGTATAAAGCTTAATCAGTCATGTTAGAAGGGAAACAAATCATAATCTAATGTTAAAACAACACAGATTCAAGTTTTGAAATTTTGGTTTAAAAACTGGTACATTCGACCAGAATGAAAGGGGCGAACCTGGAAATTTTGGGTCGAATGTAAGTATTAAACGGACGAAGGTAAAATTGAAAGGACGAAAGTGAATTTTGATTCACATCCGAACTAAAAGTTTCACTTTCGAACCATGATTGTCACTTTCGTACCTAAAGAATTTCACATTCGTACTCACGAAGGGACGAATGTGGAATTTAAAAAAAAAAAACCAAAAATTCAAATTTTGTTGATTTTGTTTGTTTTTAACATATTGTCAATGTGTCGTTTTTACAGATATTCAAATGGCAGAACAACAAGCTGAAAACCAAGAAGTTCAAGTACAACAACAAGCTGAGAATGTTGAAGTACCAGAACAACAAGCTCCAGTTGAGAATGTGTTGGAAGCCTGGCCATTTGAACCCGCTCATAATTGCTGTGCATATGTTGGAGATGTACAGAAGCTCACAGAATTCACGGGGATAGTGGATTTTCTCAAAAGAAGCAGAATTATTCATGCTATTGCAACACCTGCAATAGTTTATCAAGATATTGTTGAAGAATTCTGGAGAAATGCTCGATATGACTATTGGGATAACAAGACAGCCATTGTAAGCAATATTCAAGGAAAACTGGCAATGGTGACAGAAGATGATATAAGAGAAGCATTGAAGTTGAAAGATGAAGAATGTACTGATCCCAGATGTCTTTCCTGGATTGAGCAGAGATTGTGTTTCCTACGAATGAAATATAACGGATCTATTACTGATGGTGCTTTACACAAAGGGAAACTGAGCGTTCAATTCAAATATTTTGCTCATGTTATAATCTATGTGTTTGGAACAGTGAGTGGAGGATACGATGTTATAAGGAAGAGTTTAAGCTCATTGATGGTTGCTTTGACGTTGAATAAACCGTTCAATATAGCTGGGATGATTCTGGATCACTTGCTTGAACCACTTAAGGGTGTGAAGACAAAGAAGTTCCTGTTATATCCAAGGTTCTTGATGATGATTTTTGATCATAAGTATCCAGAGTTGAAGAAAGATCCTACACAGATTTTAGTTCAGGATCACATGAAATTGAAAACATTGATAAGAATGAAGGGATACAAAGGGATTCCTGACAATGAGAAGCCTCCACATAAGAATTTGTTAGGGAATTTGATAAATCCGGGTTATACTGATACAGGTGAGAACAAGGTAAGACGTGATAACAGTGATTCTGACAGAGATGATCCATTGGTTCATGTGGATGCAACTACAAAGAGGAAAAGACAAGTTAAAGATGCCGAAGCCAAAGGGAAGGGCAAGGCAAAGGCTGTTGAAGATGAACCAGCCAAGAAACAAAAGAAAAGAAAGAAGAGTATAGCAAAGAAAGGTACTCAATTGGTTGATGAGGAATCTTCTGTAGACTCTGAAGAAACAGAAGAGGAAGAACGTTGGGATTCTGATACAGAAACTTTGAAAAAGAACTCCAAGCGCAAGGCCACTGTTGCTCGAGAATCTGAATCATTGAAAAAATCTGTTGAAGAACAGTTACAGAAAGAGACGATTGATCCTGTAGGTGATTTAGGACTTGGTGCTGAAGATTTTGATGGGTCAACTGTTGTAGTTAATTTGAAGAAACCCAAGCACAAGTCGATGGCGAAGAGAGATGTGAAAGAAAATACTAAGAAGTTGAGAGAGAAAAAATTGAGATGTTGTTAAAAGGAAAGAAAGTTCCTGATGCAGGCACATCATCACAAGTTTCTTCACCAAGTACCAAAAAGCAGAAAAGACTACTAAAGAACCTGAAGTAGTACCTAACTTAGATGCTACTTTGGAGAACGTGGTAAACTTATTCCAGAAGAAAAAGAAAACTCTTGAGGCTGAATCTTCCAGACTCAAAGAGACAGTTTCTGATAATGTCATGGAAGTGGTGAACAAACAAATGGAAGAAATGATGAAAATGATATCTGCACAACAAGCACATATAGAAAAGTTTAAAAAGAATGAAGAAAAGATGTTGCAGATTGTTGTGGCTTCCAAAGCGAATCAAGATGAACTGGAAAAGAAGTTGAAACAGCTAGAGGAAGAAAAGAATGAGATTGATGAAAAGTGTAATGGAAACAGGAGGATGATTAAAGGAATAAGAATTGATAATAAAAGATTGCTGAAAGATAATAAGAGAATGAGCAAACTGCTTGATAAACTATACAACGAAGCTCCTAAGTTGCAAGAAGGAGAGGAGGATAAAGAAGAAGAAGAGAAAGTAGACTATGGTGATTCGTCTGATGATGAAGGAAATGATGATGAATCAGATGATGGATCTGATGATGATGCTGAGGGGAATCTAGTGAGAAAAAGAATGATGAGGAGGATAGTAGTAGTGATGATGATAATGATGATGCAAGTAAATTTACATTTGAAGAAAGACAGACTTAGAAGGGAAGTTCTGGTCAGTCTAGTTCTAAAAAGAAATCTGGAGAAAACGTGGATGCTGATGATGATATATTTTGGACAGAAAAGATAAGATCTTTATCTGATGATGATAAAAATGTTTACAGGTAGATGTTGAATAAGAGAGTTTGGACTATTGAGTTTACTGGGAAGTTTTTTGAAATATTTCAAGCTGATGATATGAGGTTTTAATTAGAATACAATGACCCAGATCTTGAAGAAGGAGAAGTGTCTGCTGCAGTTTCGAAAGAAATACTTGAAGGTATTGCGCAACAAGTTGGTAAGACACTGGAGGAAATCATGGCTGAGCAGATGATTCCAGACATTCCTGAAAAGGATGTTGGTAATCATTCTGATGATAAGCAGACTCCTGAAACAGAAGAGATTGAGATTGAGGATATAACACACGAAGAATATCCTGAATACTTCAGAGATACAAGTAATGAAGTTTTCCCAGATCTAACTGAAGAGAATCTAAAAGACGCTGAGAATAAAGCAAAGAAGAAAAGTAAAGAGTTTATGAAAAATGTGTTTGGAGATAGTATTCAGAAACCATAATCTGAGCAAAGTGATGATTTGAAGACTTTGCTGCAGAATCTAAAAGAGAAGGATGAGAAAAGGCCAAAGCCTGAAGCACTGGGAGGATTCTACAGATACCATAACCAATTGTTTAAAGGCAAAGCGTTGGGTTGGAAGTATCAGAGATATCTGAGATGTATAGCTGTGAAGTGGGAGAAGGGAATTTTATACTTCTATAGATTCCATGATTTACAAACTCTACCGTACTGGGCGGTGAGGGATATATGTAGGTTTCCGATGACCGGTGCTTCAGTAAATAATGATGTAGTAGGATGGTTTGCTGATAAACTTATTTGGGAGAGTAGGACGAGGTGGAACATGTTTAAACCTCAGTATCCGAGAAGGAAAGTTCACAAGGAGATAGATCCAAAAACTGGAAGAAAGAAAGTGACGTTAAAGTATAAATTTCCGGTTGTGATGAAGAAGATACCGTTGATGCCAATACAATAGCATTTTAGTTTAGACTTTGTTGTTTGGTATTATGATTGGTGAAATGCTGAAGCGGTGATCGTGTTGAGAGATGGGAAGGATGCTTACAAGAAGATACATGTTTTTGATCCAATGTGGCTCATAAACTGTACTTTTGAAGACATCATCATGCTATACTACAATCCGATCTACAGTGACCCCAATGATGCAGATCAAGCAAAGAAATATCAACAGGTGGTTGGAGTTTGCTTTGCATATGATATAAATTCTGGTAGCAATCTTGAGAAGAAACTTGGTGAGCGTGTAAAGGTGAATGAAGTGCTGAAGCGTTCGACGAAGAGGAAATTGGAACCAGAAATGACAAAAGATCAAAGAAAACAACTTCGTCTGAAGCTGATGAACAAAGGGATGGATGAAGCGCGAAGGCAATCCAAGCAATAGTCGAGGGGGAGTTTGTTGATGCATATAGTGCGACTAGTGCTTTGGATTGTGAATTAAACAAGTTTTGGTAAATATCGTAGGGGCGAAGGTGGAATTAGAAGGGACGAAGGTAGAATATATGGGTCGAATGTAAAAGTGACTGAAGAGAAGTTCCAGGTTCGTGCAGAAAAAGAGGGCAGCACTATATAAGCTTAAATGTTATTTTTCATTGTAACTTTGATCATTTGAGTAGTGTGTGTCAGGCTAGTGCTCTCCAGGGTTTGTGTTTATTCTGAAACAGTCTGTTTTGCTTGTAATCGTAATTGTAATCATATTTCAACGAGTAATTAATGAGAATGGTGATTGATGTTGGGTTTATTTGAGACCACAGTTACCAGAACGAAGACTTTTGGTAGCTTGTTTTGTAGTTTGAATGTTAGAGGACTGATTGTGTAATTAAACCATAGTTTTATGTAAACCCTAGTGATTTGCGCACTTAACAGACGGGCCCTGCGCACTTAGCTAAGTGCGCAGGCCCATCAGCTCCTACCTATATAAAGGAAGCTTGTGTGCAGCTCTAGGGTTAGGGTTTTTGGTTATCTTTATTGACACAAGTATAAGGGTGCGTACTTAACGTTTGTATTCCATGGTGCTTTGATGTTTATCAGTAATGGAAAGCTTGAATTTCTTTATCTTGTGTGTCGGTTTTGTTAGTTTTATCTAGTATTTTTGTTTGTCAAGATTAATTACTTAAAACACCTAACAAATAGGTGTTTCTAAGTGATAACAATCTTTTGCATTAACAAGATCTAGTATTTTGGGACTACATTTGGTATCAGAGCCTCCGTGCTCTAGATTGTATCTGTTTAAGATACCAAAACCCTCATTTTGTTAGTTTTTCTTAATGTTTTTATAAACTTTTGTGTTTTTATAAAAAAAAAAGAAGGTTTTTCCTATCTATTTGCTTCAGATTTCTCTTATTGTTGTGTTTCTAAGGTGTTAAAAGTTGGTTATTTTAGGTAGAAACATCATCCAAGCATTTTAGATTGATTGAAAAAGTCTTGGATAGGTTTCAGCTGGGTTTTGTGCTTTAGCAGACGTATTTGCGCACTTATTTCTTGTTTTGAGCACTTATTTCATATTTTGAGCACTTAACTCATAAGCTGCATACTTGTTTTCAAGTTTGTGTACTTATTTCCAGATTATAGGTGCGCACTTATTTCATAAGTCTACGCACTTGTTTCTTGGATTGAGCACTTAAATCTTCAAAAGCTTAACAGTTAACTTTGTCTCCAGGAACACAACTAGGGTTTTTGCGCACTTATCAGAAATCCGAGTTGGTTTGCGCACTTGCTGAAAGGGCGTAGTTTTGAGTACTTGGCTAGGGTTTCTGCGCACTTAAAATCTTAAACGAGAGTTTAAGTGTCTGCGTACTTTATTTAGTACGCAGACTAACCTGTCAAGACTGAGCACTTACCATGCCCATTTCTTGTCTGATCTGCGCACTTAACTAGGAAACCTAGCTTCTTTGTGTACTTGTCAAACTGCGCACTTATCAGGAGACAAGATCTTGACACTGCTGTTACCATTGTTTCAGGCTGCTGACTTGTACCTGTGCACTTATCTGACCTGCGCACTTAACTGCGCACTTAAGGACTGCTCACTTAAAATTAAGGATTGTGGACTTTATTCTGGACTATAATCTTTAAAATCGTAAAATCAATCTCTTAAAATCAACCTAAATCAATGGCTGGTAACAACAACAACTTAACCATGAATCCTATAACCCAAGCTGAACTGGAAACTGGTACAATCACTCGAATTCCTAAGTTAAAAGGTGCTGATGATTATGGAACCTAGAAAAACCGAATGAAGGCGTTTTACTACGTCAACGACTTTACCCAGTGGACGTCTGTGCAAATTGGACCTCATATTCCCATAAGGACCACTGAAGCAGGAGAGGTGTTTAATTCTGATCCCACTACATACACAAACCTCGATAGGCAGTTACTTCAGAGAGATCACAAAGCTTATGATGCTCTCACCATGGCTTTGTCCAACGACGTGTACAACATGTTTGAGGAATACGGATCTGCTCATGATTTGTGGTTTGCACTAAGTGAATACTACGAGGGAAATGCTGAGATGAGGCAGAACAAGCAAGATATGGTCCAAAAAGAACATGATATGTTCGGAAGTGTTCGGGGTGAAAGCCTGTCGTCTCACATTGACAGGTTCATGAGTCTGTTAACAAAGATGAAGAAAGCAGGAATTCCAGTCAACAACAGAAACTCAATCAAGAAATTGCTCGACTCTCTGCCCAAGGAATGGAGTCTACAATGCATGCTGATTAGAAAGGAGTACTTAGATGCTCAATCTACTTTAGCTGACCTGATCAACACCCTGAAGTCATTCGAAATGGATATCACCAAAAGGGAAATGAATCAGACTGTTCCAAAAGTCGTTCCCAGCACTGCTATGAAGAATCTGGCGTTAATGGCTCCAATGGGTGAAATGGGTTCAATCTCATCACATGCATATGTGGACTCAATGGGTGGTGGAAGTTCAAGCTCGGGTAAAGCAGTCTTGTACTCTGAAAAGGCAGCAAAGACACTGAATCCACATGTTACAAAGTTGGCTACCGAACATGTGGAACTCTTCAACACTTTCATGAGTAGCTTTGAAGCTCTAAAGACCGGTGAGATTAAGACTGAGATGATGACCCCTAAAGATATGTACCAGGTGGATCCAGATGATATGGAAGAAATGGATCTCAAATGGCAAATGGCAATGATCACACTGAGAGTGAAAAGGTTCCAAGACAGAACTGGAAGAAGAGTGGGAATGGGTAAAGCAGGTTTTGACAAGTCAAAGATTCGATGCTACAACTGCAATGTCACACCCTCAAATTTCCACTTGAGGAGTTCTACCGCGAGGCGTGTGACACACCAGGATCCAAGTCAACGGTCACAATAAACGACGTCTAAATGTAAATCATACGTAATAAAATCATGCATAAGATTTAAAACCAACAGTTGAAAGTGCGGAAGCATTTAAAGTTTACAAAAGTCATGAGTAAATAAAGACATGAGTTCAAGAGTTTAACATCAAAAGACATGCATAAATGATCCTAGACGCGAGTACGACTCCAGTGCGACTCCGTGCGCCTAGCTGACAGCTGCTACCTTAGCGACCTGAGAAAACATGCTAAAAGAGTCAACATATAATGCTGGTGAGTTCACAGGTTTTATTTAAACGTTTAGTCCAATCCTTGAAAACCGTTACCGTTGCTGTTACTACTATGCTTGTGTGAACGCTAGCTAGGCGTTATGTAATATTACTACTACGGGTGAAACCATTGCTGACTGTGTTGTTACTGTGTAACCCTTAATTCCGGACTACCGTCATCACCGGTAGGCCCTGTGTGTTTAGAGACAATATGCACCCGCCCGGCCTCCAGCCGTCGAGTGGGGTTTGTCAGTTCCCAATAGCGCTATCCACATTTCCCCGCCATATACCCATGTTAGTGGTTTCTAAGGGAATTTAGATGAACCGTATAGTAATAAGATGTTAGCCATAGTATAACATGAAAATGTGTGATAAAAGAGTTTGAGCATGTTTCTCCCTCGAAAACAAAAACAGTAAAGTGTGGGGCCGTGAACTCACCTTAGGTTGCGTCTTCTGTTTATGAGTATACCGTTATGTGTATGATAGCCCCAACTAGTGGCGACCTATCATAAGATGCGTGTGTAACGTTAGACTAATAACCCGTTGGGTTTATTAGTCCCTAATGTCCAGTCCATGACAATTATACGTTGAAAATGCGTTTGACTGACAACCAGACTATGTGAGACAAGACTCGACATCCCATTGGTGACCCGACATCCCACGTGTTCATCTTTTACAAGGTATCATTCATAATACGGAAATAACACTTAACACGTGTAAGAGTTCACCGAATCTAGCATACAGTTCAAATAAGGCATAAATAAGTCCGAGCAAGTGTTACCATGTTACTAGGCATGTTACTCGGTTTCTAGCATGTTCCTAGGTGTCAAATCGGGTCTCGGAATGCCAAAATACACTTACAACAGCAGCACATGCGATTAGGAAAAGTCAACTAGTGATTAGGAAAAGTCAACTAGTGATTAGGGGCTATAAGACATGCATATTCAGGGTTCAACTAGTGATTAGGGCTATAAGACATGCATTATAGGCGATTGGGTGGCTATAAGACATGCAATTCAGGGTTTAACTAGTGATTAGGGCTATAAGACATGCATTATAGGCGATTGGGGGCTATAAGACATGCAACATAGGCGATTGGGGGCTATAAGACATGCAATATAGGCGATTGGGCTCCTAATCACCATCAGCATAGGCGATTAGGATTCCTAATCGCCCCCTGCAGGTCTGTTCCGATTTTTCACGCGTTTAACCTTCCAAATCAGATCCGGAACGTGTGGAAATGTATTTGAAGAATTTTAGCTTTAAACAGGAAATCTGATCATACAAGGCACTATTCCAGGTGCGGAAACCCTAGAACAGAACAAAATGATAATCAACGAATCAAAACACACGAATTACGCTTTTTAAACACATTTTTATAGATTACTTGTTCAATATTGATTACATAAACCTTTTACAAGTTAATCTAATGACACATTCAAAATCTCAACCTTGAGAGCAAACCTCTGACCTTAAGACACACAAATGACCAAGTTCTAACCAACAAAACAAACTAATCCTATTTATAGGTTCTGCACATTCGCCCAAGACGTGAGTACGAATGTGGACTTTGTCCACATTCGATCTTCATAACAGTACGAACATAGATCTTCTTCAGTATCAAATCCACCTTCGCCCTTTTGTCTTCACCTTCGACCATATACATTTCACCTTCGACCCTACTGAAACATCTAACATAGGTTAATGATTACAATCCGAAGCATTAGTCGCACATAATGCATCTACAAACTCCCCCTCGACTATTGCTCGGATTGCCTTCTCGCTTCATCCATCTGTAAGTTCATTAGCTTGATTCTTAGTTGTTTCTTTTGGTCTTTTGTCATCTCAGGTTCATGTTTCCTCTTCGTTGATTGTTTAGGTACTTCAGCTACCTTCACCTGCTTGCCCAACTTCCGCTCAAGGTTGCTACCGGAGTTGATATCATAAGCAAAGCATACTCCAACAACCTATTGATACTTCTTTGCTTGTGATGCATCATTGGAATCACTGTAAATCGGGTTGTAATACAGCATGATTATATCTTCAAATGTACAGTTTATGAGCCACATCGGGTCAAAAACGTGTATCTTCTTGTACGAATCCTTCCCGTCTCTCAACACAATCACTGCTTCAGCATTCCTCCAGTCATAATACCAGAAAATGAAATCATTACTGAAATGCTGTTGAATTGGCATTAGAGGAATCTTTCTCATCACTTCAGGAGCTTTGTATATCAACGTCACTCTCTTCCTACCCGTTTTCGGATCAATATCCCTGTGAACCTTCCTTCTCGGGTATTGGGGCTTAAACATACTCCATTTTGTCCTACTTTCCCAGACCAACTTGTCAGCAAACCATCCAACTGCCGTATTATTCACAGATGCACCAGTCATTTTGAAACGACATATATCTCTAACCACCCAGTACGGTAGAGTTAATAAATCATAGAATCTGTAAAAGTACAGAATTCCCGTTTCCCATTTGACTGCAATGCACTTCAGACTTTTAAGATATTTCCAACCAAGAGCTCTGCCTTTAAACTTTTGGTTGTGATATCTGTAGAATCCTCCCTGTGCTTCTGGCTTAGGCCTTTTATCATAAGTTTCTTTCAACTTCTTTAACAAAGTCTTTAACTCATCATTCTGTTCAGATGGTTTCTATTTATCATCACCAAACACATTTTTAACAAACTCTTTGCTTTTCTCTTCAGCTTTCTTCTTTGCCTCTCTCATATGTGTTTCAGTGAAATATGGGAATACTTCATTTTCATCAGTCTCTCTGAAGTATTCAGGATACTCTTCATGAGTTATATCTTCAATTTCAATTTCCTCATTCTCTGGTGTTTGCTTGTCATCAGAATGATTTCCAACATCCTTTTCAGGAATGCCTGGAATCATTTGATCTGACATAATCTCCTCCAGGCTCCAGTGTCTTCCCAACTCGCTGCGCAATCCCTTCAAGAATCTCTTTTGTCACAGCAGCAGACACCTCACCATCTTCCAAATCTGGATCATTATACTCCAACTCGTATCTCATGTCTTCAGTTTGGAATATTTCAGCAAACTTTCCAGTAAACTCTATCGTCCATTCTCTCTTTCCTAACATCTCCCGATATACATCTTTAGCTTCATCTGATAACGCTCTGACTTTTTCATTCCAGAAGATGTTATCATCAGCATCTACATTCTCTCCTGATTTCTTCGAGCTAGACTGACCCGCACTACCTTTCTTTGTCTGTCTTTGTTCAAAAGTGAATTTGCTTGAATCGTCATCACCATCATCATCATCATTGCTACTCTCATCATCATCATTCTTATTACCCGATTCACCCTCAGCATCATCATCATCGTCTGATTCATCCTCTTGTTCTTCTTTATCAGATTCTTCATAATCTACTTGTTCCTCTTCTTTTTCTTTGTCTTCTTCTCCCTCTTTCAACTTAGGTGCTTCACCGTAAAGTTTATCAAGTAGATCACTCATTCTTTTGTTCTCCTTTTTCAACTCCTTATTTTCTTTTCTCACACTCTTAATCATTCTCCTATTTCCACTACATTCCTCATCAAGCTCATTTTTCTCCTCCTCAAGTTATTTCAGCTTCTTCTCAAGTTCATCTTGATTCGTTTTTGAAGCAACAACTATTTGTAACATCTTTTCTTCATTCTTCTTAAACTTTTCAATCTCAGCTTGTTGAGCAATCAGCATTTTCATCATATCTTCCATCTTCTTATTCGTTTGCTTCATCACATCATCAGAAACAATGACCTTTGATTTGGAAGATTCAGCAACATGAGTCTTTTCCTTCTCAGGCTTCTTGAACATATTAAGAACATTCTCAAAAGTAGATTCTAGATTAGGAACTACTTCAGGTTCTTTAGCCTTCTTTTGTTTCTTAGCTGCAGGTGAGGAAATCTTTGATGAAGTACCAGCTTTAGGAACTTTCTTTCCTTTCAACAACTTCTCAATTTCCTTCTCCCTCAATTTCTTTGTACTCACTTTCTTAGCCATCGACTTGTGTTTAGGCTTTTTCAGATTCACTACTACTATAGATCCATCAAAATCTTCAGTATCCAACCCTAAATCACCTTCAAGATCAATCGGCTCTTTCTGTAACTGTTCTTCCACAGATTTGTTTAATGATTCATATTCTCCAACTGCAGTGGCCTTGCGTTTGGAGTTCTTCCTCAATAACTCAACATCAGAATCCCATTGTTCCTCTTCCTCTGTCTCTTCCGAATCCACAAAATCCTCATCCACCAAACAAGTACCCTTCTTTGCAGTACTTTTCTTTCTAGCCTTCTGTTTCTTTGCAGATTCACCTTCATCAGCCTTTGCCTTGCCCTTCCCTTTGGCTCCGGCATTTTTAACTTGTCTTGCATCAGCATGTACCAAAGGATCATCATTATCCGAATCGCTCTTATCGTGTCTAGCCTTGTTCAATCCTGGGTCAGTGTAACCCGGATTAACCAAATGACCAAACAGACGTTTGTGTGGTGGCTTCTCATCATCTGGAATACCCTTATATCCCTTCATTCTCACCAACGTCTTGATGTTCATATGATCCTGTCCCAACACCATAGTAGGATCCTTCCTCAAGTTAGGATACTTATTATCAAATATCATCATCAGAAATCTGGGATACATCAAGAACTTCTTTGACTTCAAACCCTTCAACATCTCCAACATGTGATCTAAGATCATCCCAGCAATGTTAAATGGTTTGTTCAGTGTTAAAGCAACCATTAACGAACTTAAACTCTTCCTCATCACATCATATCCACCACTCACTGTCCCGAATACATGGATAATCACATGAGCAAAGTACTTGTATTGAACGCTAAGCTTTCCCTTATGTAACGCTCCATCAGTGATAGGACCGTTATATTTCATCCTTAGAAAGCACACTCTCTATTCAGTCCAAGATAATACTCTGGGATCAGTACACTCTTCATCTTTGATCCACAGTGCCTCTCTAATGTCTTCTTCAGTCACCAACATTTCCATTCCCTAAATCTTGCTTACAATGGCAGTCTTTCCTTCCCAGAAGTCATAACGAGCATTCTTCCAGAAATCTTCAACAATGTCTTTATAAATGATAGCTGGTGTAGCAATGGCATGTATAATTCTGCTCCATCTGAGAAAGTCAACGATACCAGAAAACTCAGTATTCTTCATCACTTCTCCCACATAAGCACAACAATTGTGAGGAGTTTCAAACGATCACGCTTGAGGTACATTCTCTACTTGAGCTTCCTGCACTGGATCTTGAACAGGCACTTCCTCCACTGGAATCTCCACATTCTCTGCCTGTTGTTCTGCCATCTGTAACACAAAAACAGGAAAAATTCGTCAAAATAATCAAAAACGACAAACTTTGAAATTTTTGAGATTTTCAAATTTCCATATTCGCCCATTAAGAGGTACGAATGTGAGAAAATACAAACTTTGAAATATTTGAGATTTTCAAATTTCCACGTTCGCCCATTAAGAGGTACGAATGTGAGAAAATATAGGTTCGAATGTGTGATTTTAAGTTCGAATGTAAAAGCATCAGTTCGAATGTGAAATAAATTCCACATTCGTCCCAATAATTCCACTTTCGTCCATTGTAAAACCACTTTCGACCAGTTGAATCCACATTCGCCCTGTTCATATGGGTCGAATGTGTCTAATTTTCACCCAAAATTTCAAAATTTATTTCTGATGTGTTTTAAACTGTGTTTTTGATTTAAACATCAACTAAAATGTCTGACTAAGCTTATACAACCATCAATTCTGTCTATTATTCAGTTCTTATTGGTTTTCAAAAGAAATTAGGGTTCGATAACTTCAATCCATCAATTAAAGATCGTTTTTAATGAATTAACCCTATTTCTTCTACAATCTCCCCCTAAAACCAATAAGGAATGAATCCCTAGCAAAAAATCAAGATAAAACATCCTATATAAGTCCAGATTAAAAAATTTAGGGTTCGGCTATAAAATCCCCAATTCTAGATTCATTTTAACTCCATTACCTGTGAAATTAGAATCAAAAGAATCAGCAAATGATGTGGAATTAGAAACATGAATCAATAAACTCAGGGCAACAAGGTTTGGCAGATTTGAAAAATTTTGAAACAGTGTTCGAATGAGGGTTCGAATGTGGTCTGATGTATTTATAGGAAGCCACATTCGCCCTTTGTCAATGGACGAATGTACGTTGTTTTCCACATTCGCCCCAAACTAATGACACGAATGTGAAAATGTAATACGAAAGTGAAAGAATTAAAAGAATTTCCACTTTCGTCCATTTTTAAAGGTACGAATGTAACCACATTTTCCACCTTCGTCCCATTTAAGGGGCGAATGTGAAGTGGAAAATTTTGAAATTTTTACCAAATCACGAAATCGAATCCTGTTCAAACATTTTTCAATACATTAAATCTCAAACATGCATTAGTTCAGTTTTATATGATACAAAGCTCAGATTGTTTTCATCAAATCTCAGAAAATGACCATCAAAGACCGTCGGTTATCTAAAAATAACGCAGAAATGTAAAACTTTTGGTTTTTCTGAAATTTATATTAAAACACACCTAAAATCTTTTTGAGTTTTGTATCTTTTTGTAAAAGCAAAGTATAATGCACAAAAGTAAAATAAAGCAATAAATGTTTTGTGATATCCGGTAAGAGGATCATATCAGTTATTTGAGAAATCTGACCACAACGTTGATCTAATTTATATATTATCATTAGAAACAATGTGTGACCCGGCAACTGCTGATATTGTTGTCCACATAAGCTCACATGCAGACTGTTATGCAGTGCTTTAAAATGATACGATTTAGGTGTATTATACTAACACGTTGTGGTTCCCACACACACGACATACTCCCGTATCAAGAAATTGCACAAAGCTTCCTCGTAACACGTGATTATGCCAGAGTTATCCGTTTAGTTACAAGATATATAGCACAGAGGTCTTCAGGTCAGCAAACAAATGCAGCAATGTAACATGTGCATATATACCAGGTTGAGGCTGATATCAATTACTGATTTGCATCAGTAAATTGACACGATGTAATTAATGATCTTTGATCAATAATAAACATAAAGTTCCTCAATTCGGTAACTTTTGGTTTTGGCATTCAAGCTCTTTTAGCAAATATTCTGATTAAACTAGGTCCGTAAATTAATACGACAAAAGTTCAATCAGAATATCCCGGATAACAATAACATAACGACCCGAAACCTCAGATTTTGGCAACTCTATCAAACAAAATTACGGTACTAAGACCATATGCCCATGAGGTGTTCAGCCACGAACGAGTAGTTTGTTATGTTTGTATCACTAATGCACGCAGTTATTACTCTACGAAGCCTATCAGCACATCACACGAAATCAACACACGCCTCATATTGCATTACATATCTTTAGCCTATGTCAGATCCCCATTGATGTACTATCATTTCCTCTTTTTATCCTGGAAATCATTTTGGGTTTTTCTATTTTTATGGCTTTTTGAATTTTTCAATGTTTTTGGTTTTTCTGATAAAAGACTCCCCCTAAAATGTAAAACATATTTTTGGGTTTTGTTGAATTTTTCTGAAAAACTGTAAAAACTTTAAAGAAATTTTGAAAACTAAAAAGCGATAAACTGAGGTGATGATCAGTCTTGTTTTTCTTTTATGCCATTTACTTTTAAGAGATAATCAAATCTGGATTTATCAAAAGCTTTTGTGAACAGATCTGCTCTCTGATAGTCAGTGTGGATTTTGACCATATCGATCAACTCTTTGGCATAACAATCACAGATAAAGTGATACTTAATCCGGATATGTTTAGCTTTCGAGTGATTGCCCGTATCTTTAGTTAATGCAATTGCGGCTTCATTATCACAGTGTATAGGGGTTTTAAGAAATTGCAAACCGTAATCCACCATCTGCTGCTGAATCCAGAGAACCTGTGAGCAACAACTCGAGGCTGCTATGTACTCTGCTTCGCAAGTAGACAATGCGGCCGAAGTTTGCTTCTTACACTGCCAGGTGACTAGCTTGCTCCCTAAAAACTGGCATCCAGCTGTCGTGGATTTGCTGTCCTTGTCACAGCCGCCCCAATATGAATCACTAAAAGCGATAAAGTCAAAATTATTGTCATTAGGGTACCATAGTCCTCTCGACGGACAACCCTTCAGATATCTAAGGATACGCTTGACCGCTGTCAGATGACTTTGTTTCGGCTTCGATTGGAAACGTGCGCAGAGGCATGTAGCGAACATTATGTCTGGTCGTGATGCGGTTAGATACATCAGAGGTCCGATGATTGCTCTGTATGTAAATGGGTCTGTCAGCTCCCCTTTAGCATCAACACCAATCCCGTGATTAGGTTGAATCGGGGTGTCCATCGGCTTGGAATCCTCCATCTGGAACCGGCTCAAGACTTCGGATATGTATTTGGTTTGATGAATAAAGATCCCCGTTGGTCTTTGATCCACCTGCAAGCCGAGGTAAAACTGCATTTCGCTAATCGCACTCATTTCGAACTTTTCCTGCATAACACGTTCAAATTCCCTGCAAAGAAGTTCGTTAGTTGATCCAAAAATAATATCGTCTACATAAATCTGGACGAGAAGCAAATCATCTCCTATTTTCTTCGTAAACAGAGTACAGTCGACCAATCCGCGTTTGAATCCTTTCGACATGAGATACGTGCTCAGCTCCTCGTACCATTGGCGTGGAGCCTGGTGCAACCCGTACAGCGCTTTGTTCAGAACGTAAACCTTATCCCGGTGGATAGGATCTTCAAAGCCCGGTGGTTGACCAACGTAGACCTCTTCTTTGACCACACCGTAGAGAAACGCACTTTTGACATCCATTTGATACACCTTAAATTTCTTGTACGAGGCAAACGCTAGAAACATTCGGATAGCTTCTATGCGCGCCACAGGTGCATATATCTCATTGTAGTCAATTCCTTCTAGTTGATGAAAGCCTTGCACTACCAATATGGCTTTGTTCCTTACGATCACTCTTCTATCATCTTTCTTACATTTAAACACCCATCTTGGTACCAATCTTCTTTCTTCCTGGAGGTAAATCTGTAAGTGTCCAGACGCCCAACTTCTGAAATTGCAACAACTCCTCTTGCATCGCCTCGACCCAGGCATCATCCAAAAGAGCTTCTTTGTATGTCCGCGGCTCAACCTGCGAAACATAACATGCAAACGACCAATCATTCTGACAACCACACTTTTGTATTTTTGCATATAAAGCTAAAGCACCAAAACTTTCTGGTGAATTGACACTTCTTAGCTGTCCTCTCGTCATAACACTTCTACCAGGGTCACCGATAACTTGCTCTAGCGGGTGAATACGATGAATCCGAGATTCCGGATGATCAGGTACAATCACTCCCGTCTGAGTAGTCAAGTTCTCCACTGTATCCAGATCATGACTCGAGTTGGACGATGAAGCAACGTCTGGATTTGGGTTCACTGGCGGTGCCTCTGTTGCATGATCAAGAATAGCTTCATCAAAATCTCGATCATCTTCCGATTCTGACGTATCCAATGTAGTTGAAGCTTCTTGAAAGATCTCTTCCTCTGCTACAGGAGCATTGGTATCATTAGAAGCTATTGGAGGAGATACGGTGATCGGACGCACCAATGGTGAAGTTGCTGCGTTCTCACACTCGTAAAGTAATCTGATAACAGCCTCTTCAACCAAGCTATCTAGATTGAATGATTCAAAGAAATCTTTGTAATCAAATATCCAATCGGGACCATTTCCTTGCACATTTTGAGTATACCATTGAACTTCAACGTTTGCCCAGTCCTCCACCTGTAAAGTTCTTTTGTTGAATACCCGTTTGAGCGGGGTTGCATATCCAACAAAATATCCCTCTTCAGCTTTCGGACTAAACTTTTCGCCTGGATTCAACATCGTGCACGGAGGACAAAAGGTTCTAGATACTCCAAGTTCGGCTTTCTTCGGTTCAACAGCTCATAAGAAGTTTTGCCAAACTTCTTCACTGTTAAAACTCGATTTAGTGTATAATTTGCTGCATAAATCGCCTCGTTCCAGAACATTACTGGAAGATTCGAGTCTGCTAGCATTGTTCTTGCCATTTCTATGAGAGTCCTGTTTTTCCGTTCAGCGACACCGTTCTGTTGAGGGGTATACGGAGCAGAATATTCATGATGAATTCCTTTGTCTTCACAAAGAGCATCCATCTGTGCATTTTTGAACTCCGTCCCATTGTCACTCCGAATTCTCTTGATCTTAAGACCATAGACATTTTCTAATCGAGTGAACAGAACTTTTAGATTGTTAAAAGTGTCACTTTTATGATGCAAACACATCACCCATGAGAATCTTGAAAAGTCGTCAGTAACAACTAAACAATAAAGCTCTCCAAGATGACTTTTACGTTTGACAGGTCCGAATAGATCCATGTGCAACCGCTCAAGTGGCATCTCAACAGAGTTTACTTTCTTCACCTTATGGGATTGTTTGTGTTGCTTGCCTTTCTTACAGCTTACACACTTGTCGTTCAAATGGAAATGTTTGACATTTACGCCTTCGACAAGCCCATTTTTCACCAAGTGGTTCATTTTCCTCATGTGAATATGCCCCATTCTTCTATGCCACATGATTGACTCTTTCTCAGTAGCCTTCGATAGGAAACATGTCACTTGTCCCTGGGTCGTCATTGCCTTGGCATATCAAGAATATAGAGATTGTTGACTCGAGGTGCCTTCAACATTACCTACTCTTTTGGAATTTTGAAGCCCGGTTTGAGGATATAGCAAGCTTTGTCATCGAAATAAACAGAGAATTGTTTGTCATATATCTGACTGACACTTAACAGATTATAATCGATCTGCTTCACATATGAAATCCTCTCGAAACTCACAATCCCGTTACTCACGCTTCCCTCCATCGTGATGTAACCTCCTTTGTTTCCAGCAAATGCAACATAACCTCCATTGATATTTTTCACGTCGAACAGCAATGCTAAATCCCCTGTCATGTGGCCTGAAGCTCCACTGTCAACAATCCAAAGACTGCTAACACGGCCAGCTGAAGCTCCCTACACACATCAAGTAAACAAGTTAGTTCTTTTGGGGTCCAAGACTGTTCCGAACGTTTCAGAATACGAATCTGAGATTTTGGAGTCTCATTCGATTTCTTAGTATCGTTCACAAATGAAACTTTCTTGACTACCTTCTCGGATTTAACCGATTTCGGTCCAACATTTGATTTGACAGCAGGTTTTGGTGGTACCTTTTGTCTATCAACTGTTGTGTTCCCCATTGGTCTCTTCAAAGGTTTTTCCATGGCTATCCGGTTGTGACGATCATAATGAAATTGACGATCATTCTTCTTTTGATAAAAATTATTTTGATTATAAAATGGTGCTGGTTGAGGAACAAATCGTCTTTGAGGATAATAATGATTGTCGACCAGCTTTCTCATGGATTGCCTCACTTCAATCTCGTGCCTTTTGTGCCTCACTTACGGGCAGTGAGCAAGTAAATGCCCCTCTCCTCACACTTGAAACATGCACGGTACTCTTCAAATACATTCTGAGCATGCGGCTTTGCAAATGTATTGATGGGTTATTGATCATCAACACATCTACGCATTAAACTCTCAGGAGCTGGGCCCCTAGAGTAAGCTGGCTCAAGAAAACCGTTTGCTTTCTATTTCGGTTTGATGAATTTGGTGACATGAACCTTTGGTTCTTTAGGAACATCCAAATACAGTTTCTTTAAAATTTCTGGTGGAATATCATTTGATCTTTCATGTTTAGGAAACCATATTGTGCTTTCTTGCCAAATTTTCTCAATTTTAGAATAGTTAGCTAATTTGATTGGGTATTCCTCGTCAGAGATAATCTTATCAGATCCTTCCATCCGATAAAATACCTTTACTGGTTTGTCACCTGAATCCTTTTTCACTTCTTTCTTTTCGGACTGTTTAACACGATGTGCATTAGCCATCGGATGAGAATGTTGAGAAGGTGACACAGGTTCATTCGTGATAATGTGATTTTCCTTTGGAATAACACTCACGTTCTCAACTTTCTCATTCTCAGTGTCCGAATCATCATTACAGCAGTAACTCCTTCATCATTCAAACCTAAAATCGGTCTTACATCGGAATTTGGATCTCTGATACTAGAAGTATTGGATTCATCTTCCGATGCAGAATCAGATTTTACTGAGCTCTCCGGTGTCACTTGATGACAGTTGAGATTTTAAAAAAGCACCGGAGATGGCACAGACTTATAATTTGTGGTTTGAGATGGTTCATCAATGATGTGGTCAACAACATATGCAATGTGCTTGTAGCTTTCAAGCTTTTTGTTGACCTTTTCAGCAAAACACTTGATTGTGGCCATTTCTAACTTAGTGTTTTCAAGTTCATCAATGTAACTGTTAATTGCTAATTGTTTTAATGAAAGAGTTTTCTTTAGGTCAGAAATGTCCTTTTTGTAACCATCAAGCACTTTGTTGAATGCTATAACTTCCTTGCGAGCAGATTGACAGTTAATCACAGCACTATCACGTTGTACGCGAATTTGCTTGTTTTCTTCTGTCAATCTATCACAACTGCCACAATACTTATCACTAGTAATGTCAGTGGTAGATTCAGAACTTACCTGTTTTGGAGGATCTGTCATAGCCATTAGAGCGAAATGAGATTCCTTCCCAGCAAAGAATTTGGAATAATCGATTCTGGTAAAGGCATCATCCACTATGCATGACTTCCTCGTCTTTAGAAATTCAGCTTCAGCCAGCAATTGATCAATTTCTTCATCTAGAGAAGTCACACTGGCCTCTGAGTCTGATCCACTTTCCGAATCTGAGTATACTAACTCACTTTCTTCAGGAACGTCTGTGACTGAGTCAATCACAACTCCTGAACTTTTCTCTTCACACTGAACTTCAGCTGTTTCAGTTTCAACATTCATCTCTTCAACTGATTCCTCAACCTCATTCTCAGTTTCTTCAACTTCCTCAACTATCACCAACTCCTCAATGTCAACCTGTTGTGCAACATAAGCTACATTCCCACCAGGTCTTATCTCCTCAACATTGAGTTGTATATCAGTCCAGTCAAAACCTTCATCATTCTGTATCACCAAAGCTTGATTTTGATTGTTATTCTGTGGTTGCTCATTTGGTGTAGTGATAGGAATGACAGTTCTATTTGGGTTATTTGGTGGTTGAGTTTGATTCTGGTTGGTTGTGTTTGGTTGTCTATTTGGGTTGTTTTGAGAGGTGTTTTGTCGGTTTTGGTGTTGATAGTTGTTTTGATAAGAAACTTGATTTTGAGATTGGCGATTTTGGTAGTTTGAGTTGAATGGGTTTCGGTTACCTTATTTAGGAGGCTGTGTACACTCTCTCTTGAAGTGACCTTTTCCACCACAATTGAAACATGTGACTTTTTCTTTGTTAAAGCCATATGTGGTGTTTGGAGAGGTACCCAAATCAGTTCTCCCGGTCTTTTCTATGAATTCGGTTGCTCTCCTCATAATGCTTGCGAAAGCCCACTCAATATCGATAAGCTCCATTTCTTCCTTATCGATTTGAGCATAGTCCTCATTGGTTAAATTGTTGTTACCAATTTGACTTGCTACTAAACCGTTATACGAGGCAACCATTGCTGAAACCAATGCAATGTGTTGCTGAGCAACTTCCACAGTAACGTTATTCATGTTGGATGTCTCCAACACTACCGGTTTCTGATTGGTTTGATTCATTTGAGTCATGTACTGTTGTAATTGAGGTTGTTGTTTTTGGTTTGCAGAATAACATGCAGCTTATTGCATTGAAGAAAATGGTGAAACGAAAGAATTTGTGTATTGTTGTGGTGGTGGTGTGTATGATGGTGGTGTGTAAGATGAGGTTTGAGCTAGGTAGTTGATCGGTTGTTTGGGTGGTTCCATAACACTTGAGACACATGCTATATGAGGAGCCACTGTTCCACCAAGACTTGAGTTACCCACAGTAGATGATGTACTAGCATGGTACAACTCTGGGTTTTGAGGAATCTGAGATCTTTTTGCTTTCCTCTTCTCCTCAAGTTCTTTGTTTTCCAGCTTCTGGATAAACTCGTTGATGGTCCAGTACTTGTAAGCATCTTTCTCCTTAAGTATCTCGATGTGTTGATCCCAGTAAGGTGGTAAAGCATCAGCAAATTTGTCCACCAAATCTGACATAGGAATCTGAATGTCATAGCTTGACAATTCAGTTAATAAGTGACAATATATGGGAGTCAACTCTTTCAATGTCTCATTCCCAACATAGCTGAAGTTCTCGAATTCTTTCCTTTGCTCTTCCATTCTCAACCTTCTCGTCTTCTCGTTACCATCATGACGATTCTTTAGCACATCCCATAATTGTTTGGAGGTAGTACACGAACCAAACTGATGTAGCAAATCATTTGTGATCGCTTGGGTTAGCTGAGAATACGCCTTCTTCTCCACCGCGAATTTCTTCTTTTCGTCATCAGTCAAACTCTCTAGAGGAATCTGCTCACCGGTATTCTCTAACACTGGTGCCACATATCCTTTTGCAATCATCTGCCACGCCTCGGTTCCTTCCAATTCCATTCCCTCAAGATGAATCTTGAATTTCTTCTGCCACTGGTTGTACTCATGCATCTCCATTAGCTTGGGTGGTCTGTTCCCGCTACCTGAAGATAAATCATTGATTAGTGTAGAAATAGCATTAGTAGTTTGAGTGTTTACCACTGCGGCTGCTACACCCCAATAATCTGCTGCAGGTTGTTGTGAAGATGATGCAATGCTCTGAGGCATCGAACTCGTCATAGCTAAGTAGTTGATTGGTTGCGAAGACTGAGTGTTCGATTTCTGAGCTGCTACTGTCTATAGGTCCATAGTTACTTGCTTTTGTTGTGTTGTACCCGGTCTCGGTGTAGTTGGAAATCCCCACATGTTGTTCACGAAGTTAGAAATGCAACACACTTGAAAATTTCACCAAAAACCTTCTACTTTCACCCTGGTCAACTCTACTTTCGCCCCTAAAAATGACCTGAATGTAGAATATATGTGATAATATCCACGTTCGACCAAAAACCTTCACTTTCGTCCCTCAATATTCCACTTTCGTACCCCCGACAAACCGAAGGTGGAAATTCTGACTAGAAAGTGAAACACCAACACAACAATCCTAGGTTCGACCCAAATAAAGCTACTTTCGACCAGAAAAAGCCCTAGGTTCGACCTAAAAACCCACTTTCGACCTCACGCTCTCTAGGTTCGACCCTCCCATGTTCAAAGAACGGTTACACTTTGAAAAACGGTTATTTTGATCTGAAATTTTCAAAAGTTAATGGATTTTGATGATCTTTATCAGGTTATGATTCGGAATTGATTTGGAACAACTTTATTTCTTGGAATTGTTGATTTTAACCATGAAAAGTTATCCAAATCCTTCAAACTATATCAAAAACCATTGTTCAATGAAAACAGAGAAAATTTGATCAAATTAGGGTCCAAATCAGTTCAGAGATTATCAGTTTGTTGTTGTATGATCTCTATGGCTCTAATACCACTTTGTAATTGAAGAATTTTAGCTTTAAACAGGAAATCTGATCATACAAGGCACTATTCCAGTTGCGGAAACCCTAGAACAGAACAAAATGATAATCAACGAATCAAAACACACGAATTACACTTTTCAAACTCATTTTTATAGATTACTTGTTCAATATTGATTACATAAACCTTTTACAAGTTAATCTAATGACACACTCAAAATCTCAACCTAGAGAGCAAACCTCTGACCTTAACACACACAAATGACCAAGTTCTAACCAACAAAACAAACTAATCCTATTTATAGGTTCTGCACATTCGCCCAAGACGTGAGTACGAATGTCGACTTTGCCCACATTCGACCTTCATAACAGTACGAACATAGATCTTCTTCAGTATCAAATCCACCTTCGCCCTTTTGTCTTCACCTTCGACCATATGCATTTCACCTTCGACCCTACTGAAACATCTAACATATGTTAATGATTACAATCCGAAGCATTAGTCGCACATAATGCATCTACAAACTCCCCCAAGTAACGTTTTCCCAAGATGCAATGAAATGAAGGTCGTGAACCAAAAGTGATAGTAACAGCCGGGAAGCCACTTCCCCAAGGGTGAATACAATACAAGAGACCCCCCGATCGAAGGCGTACTGGAGACTACTATGATCAGTATAACTAACCCACTGGTACCGTCCAAGAAGTATCTCCAAAGGACCCCGATCAGCCCACTGAATACGAAACGGTGACCAAAACCAATAAGAAAACACTCAACGGATACGAAATGCACAACGATGTGGATAAAGGTAAAACCAAAGTGTAAGGAAAGATAAGAGAGAATACGTACGGGTAACAGTGTCTGGGTCCTCCTGGTTCTTTCTAGCACCGATAACATAAGCATGAGCACGAGTAGCCCGACCACCGCCCTCGTTGTTTCCATCCTTCCCTGCAGTCCCTGCGTCCCGTTGGTTCAACTTTGGGCAGTTTCGCTTGAAATACCCTGCTTCTCCACAATGATAGCAACCCTGGTTCCCCTGTGGAGCAGGGGTAGTAGTAGTAGCAGTCTGAGTCCGTCTGGACGAAAGGTTGACCCTACAATCCTTTGCAAAATGCCCCGTCCGCTGACAACGCTCACAACAAAACTTACCACAAGTACCATAATGATGAAACCCACACAGTCCACACTTGGGGCTCTTTCCAGCATAGCCTCCCTGTTTCTGATCTGACGCTGACCCTGAAGCTTCAGCCTTCTTCGCTGCCGGCTGTCGCTGAACAACAGCTGAACTCTTCTCTACAGTCTCCCACTTCCTCTTGTTATCCACCGGCGCCTTCACAGCAGAGCGTCTAGGAGGCAAGACACCCTTAGTAATCTTCAAGTTGGTCATCTTGGTAGCCGACCGCACAGCCTTAGAAATGGTAGTAGGATCCCTCGCAGCCACCAACCCAGCAATCTCTGGCACCAAACCTGCAAGGTACTGCTCGATCCTCCGGTACTCTGGTGTTGATAAACCCGGACACATCACCGCTAACTCGTTGTGTCTGATCGTGTACGCCTCAATCTCAGAACCCACCATCTTGAGATCCTCATATTCCTGTTCCAACCTCTCGATCTCCTCTCGCGGACAGTACCCAGCCTTCAACCTACGCACGAAATCCGCCCAAGGCATGGCGTTGGCCTCCCCGAGACCAAGTGTCTGAGTGACGAAGTTCCACCATGTCAGGGCGGGTCCTACAAAAGTCCCCAAAGCAAACTTTACCCAATCCGCTGCTGGAGTCTCACATAAAGCAAACACCGACTCAGTCTTCTCCAACCACCTAAGCAACTCCACAGCTCCCTCCGTACCTCGGAAGTTGAGGGGCTAACAATCCTTAAACCGTTTATAGGCAACTCCCGCCTGTACCGGAGTAGCGGTAGTACTCATAAATGCCTGCTGGGCAGCCTGGAAGGCAGCCAGTGCTACGCCCAACTGCTGCTGCATCATATCACTGAGTTCATCATGTGTCATGGTGATGTTACCACCACCCCTTCCCCCGCCGGTGCGGCCTCCACGTCGTCCCCCAATACGTCCTCCATTGCGTCCAGACATCTTCTAAGAAAACAAGAAACAAACACTCAGACCCATCACCAACGCTAAACCAAGAGAATATGAAGAGTCTAGGATCAGGTCCAAATGTGACCATTAATCCCAACCCGAGATCCACCAGGTCTTCCATGCATTTCAACTTATGATTTCATGTGCACCCGAAATAATAAATTACTCTACATGGTCCTCTAGGCGTGCCCCGAGCTCGAACCTCAAGTCACCCGGTACCCACATCTTAGAAGAGACAGCCAACTCAAACGATCAACAACGAGTTCCTTCGGCTGCAAACCCGAAGGAGGAGATAAAATGAAACTAGGAATGACCAAGAATGAGGTGGATAATATGATACTATGTGATAAGGAAACCGACACCCCGACAAGGTTAGTATGTTTACCAAAAGACACGACTCAAATGTATGCGACCGTTTAGTGTGTGAGACTCGGCTATAGTCTAGACTCTACATGCAGTCCTAGTTCACTATAACCATTGGCTCTGATAACAATCTGTCACACCCTCAAATTTCCACTTGCGGAGTTCTACCGCGAGGCGTGTGACACACCAGGATCCAAGTCATCGGTCACAATAAACGACGTCTAAATGTAAATCATACGTAATAAAATCATGCATAAGATTTAAAACGAACTATTGAAAGTGTGGAAGCATTTAAAGTTTACAAAATTCATGAGTAAATAAAGACACGAGTTCAAGAGTTTAACATCAAAAGACATGCATAAATGATCCTAGACGCGAGTACGAATCCAGTGCGACTCCGTGCGCCTAGCTGACAGCTGCTACCTTAGCGACCTGAGAAAACATGGTAAAAGAGTCAACATATAATGCTGGTGAGTTCACCAGTTTTATTTAAATGTTTAGTCCAATCCTTGAAAACCGTTACCGTTGCTGTTACTACTATGCTTGTGTGAACGCTAGCTAGGCATTATGTAATATTACTACTACGGGTGAAACCATTGCTGACTGTGTTGTTACTATGTAAACCTTAATTCTGGACTACCGTCATCACCGGTAGGCCCTGTGTGTTTAGAGACAATATGCACCCGGCCGGCCTCCAGCCGTCGAGTGGGGTTTGTCAGTTCCCAATAGCGCTATCCACATTTCCCCTCCATATACCCATGTTAGTGGTTTCTAAGGGAATTTAGATGAACCGTATAGTAATAAGATGTTAGCCATAGTATAACATGAAAATGTGTGATAAAAGTGTTTCAGCATGTTTCTCCCCCGAAAACGAAAACAGTAAAGTGTGGGGCCGTGAACTCACCTTAGGTTGCGTCTTCTGTTTATGAGTATACCGTTATGTGTATGATAGCCCCAACTAGTGGCGACCTATCATAAGATGCGTGTGTAACGTTAGACTAATAACCTGTTGGGTTCATTAGACCCTAATGTCCAGTCCATGACCATTATACGTTTGAAAATGCGTTTGACTGACAACCAGACTATGTGAGACAAGACTCGACATTCCATTGGTGACCCGACATCCCACGTGTTCATCTTTTACAAGGATTCATAATACGCAAACAACACTTAACACGTGTAAAAGTTCACCGAATCTAGCATACAGTTCAAATAACGCATAAATAAGTCCGAGCACGTGTTACCATGTTACTAGGCATGTTACTGGGTTTCTAGCATGTTCCTAGGTGTCAAATCGGGTCTCGGAATGCCAAAATACACTTACAACAGCAGCACATGCGACTAGGAAAAGTCAACTAGTGATTAGCAAAAGTCAACTAGTGATTAGGAAAAGACAACTAGTGATTAGGGGCTATAAGACATGCAAATTCAGGGTTCAACTAGTGATTAGGGCTATAAGACATGCATTATAGGCGATTGGGTGGCTATAAGACATGCAATTCAGGGTTTAACTAGTGATTAGGGCTATAAGACATGCATTATAGGCGATTGGGGGCTATAAGACATGCAACATAGGCGATTGGGGGCTATAAGACATGCAATATAGGCGATTGGGCTCCTAATCACCTTCAGCATAGGCGATTAGGATCCCTAATCGCCCCCTGCAGGTCTGTTCCGATTTTTCGCGCGTTTAACCCTCCAAATCAGATCCGGAACGTGTGGAAGCAGCAAATATCAATCACAAAACATTAACAAACATATTCTAAGCAAAACCCCTAAGTTATCATCATTCTAACAGTCTCGAATGCACGTGTTTTTCAAAAATAGCATAATCCATATGTAAACATCACTTCAACATGCAAAACTTACCCTAAATAGCAACAATCCAGATTTCACCATGTATCTACGTCGTTTAACGCTATCCTATCATTCTAGCATCATCCTAAGCAAACCCTAACATCATATAACTAACAAAACACATCATATCATCCTTAATCATTCAAAACCATTCAAATGGGTCAAAATACCAAACATCAACAATACACAACCATGGACCTCCAAACTCCTAAGTTAACATTATCATGATCCATTTAAGTCAGAAACACATTCATAACACAAGAATAACCATGTTTTAATCATAAAAATCCTACCTTTATACAAATACAATACATATAACATGCATAAAGGTTTGGGTTTGTTTAAATACGGTTTTTAATAGATTTTCAAAGACACAATAGTTTAGAAATCAGGTCTGGACCTTTAGGAACAAAACACAATCATACAAAGGTTTGGGATGAAGAACACACCTTGGATTTATGAGAAAATGATGTGTAAAGCTTGGAAATGTGTGTTTTGATGCAAAAACGTGTTCCAGAGGGTGTTTGTGAGTTGGGATAGGTTATGGGACGGCTAGGGTTGCACAAATGATTTTTTACAAGTCAAGGGTGGTATTTATAGGCGTTTCTAGTCGTTTAAAACCCGTCAGGCGATTACGCAGCAATGCAGCCGATTAGGCCTCCCAATCGCCCTCAGCTATAGGCGATTAGGGCCTAATCACCCTCACTATAGGCGATTACAGCTCCTAATCGCCTATAGGAGCTTCCTAATCGCCTATACACATAGGTGATTACGCGTAATCACCTAAAATGTCATGCAATCACGTGTAATCGCTGTTTTAACATATGTAAACACGTATACACATACCGACAAGTCACATAGAGATTATAAACACATAATTCATGAAAACAAACACGTTCACACCCATTCACCAATTCCCGGGACTCGAGACCTGTGTGTGTTAAGACCCCAATGATCCTCCGAATCATTGATCCCTGGACAAGTACTTAACGCGACTTGACTCGACTGACCCTGTCATGTGTAATGTATGCACGACTCGCTAAGGTAGACTTATTGAGTTTTCAAAGAGTTAATAACCGGAGTTTGCCGGGTGTCACATGCAAAGCTTTTGGGCACTTCAAATATGAGTGTCCTACTTTAAATCAAGCTGAGATCAAGCCGGCTAAAAGATTGGTGGCTATCACTGATGGAGTTGAGGGAAATGAAAGGAACCCTCAGAAAGCACTGGTAGTTGAAGACTTTGATTGGGGAGAAAAGGCTGCTGCGGCTGAAGCTGAAGTGAACAAGGCATTGATGGCCAAAGTTTGCACCAAATCCACAAATGGTGTAAACTCACTGGAAGGGTCGTCAGCTAAAATGCCAAAGGGTGGGATGCTAGAGAGTGCAGGTCTGAAGAGCATGTTGATTGCTGAAAAAGGAAAAGAAGCAACTGTTGAAGAAGCTCTGATAGCTGAGAAGACACCCATTGCCAAATCTGGTGAGAAGCCGCAGGATGTGCCCCAGAAAGCTGAGGAAAAAGATCTGGTAAGTATTCCTCTTGAAATAAAATCAAAGCTGTGCTCACCAAGGTGTGTTACAGCTGTTGCTTACTGTTTGTCACACAATAGGAGAATTTTAAGAGAAATGGATGATATCCGAAAAATTAATGTTGAAATGAAAGAAAACAAGTTGGCGTATCAACGAAAGTTAAATGCAACTCTAGCTGAAATGCAAACTCTAAAAGAATTTGTTCTCAAAAAGGATTTTCTAATAAATGATTTAACCTCAAAGTTAGAAAAATCTAGAAATGAAACAAATCATCTTCAAATCATTGTGGACAAATGGAATGTAAGTAAACAGGCTCATGCTGATATCATTGATTGCTCAAGGCAATCATTCGTCAAAGATGGAATTGGGTACAAAGATAAAAATGGGACTGAAAGATCTCTATTTTTACCTTTGAGCCGAAGTGAATACATACCCATTCCAAAACCTCATCCAAAAAATGATCTTTTTGAAAACGAAGGTGTCAAATCTGAGTCAAATGCTAATATAATTAAAAGCGATGCAGATGTGACCCAACAGGCTTAGGTGGAAGATGATGAGAGTTGTGGTGGGCAGACATTGGGGTTAGGACATCCAGGTGCCAATTACTCCAAAGTGAATTGGTTCATCTGGAATAATGAAAAGACTAAAAACATTTTGATTTTGGATGACTGTAATACTTTAACTAATTTGGATGAATGTAATAGTTTATCTAGGATGGATAACTGTAATAGTTTATCCAGGCCGGATGACTGTATTAACTTAACTTCTAAACTAGATTTAAAGGGCGCTGTGGCCCCTGATGATAGGAAGAATCCTATCAGACGCTCTAATGTTTTATTGACAATGTTATGCCAGTATGTGTTGATCTTAATGCTGCATTCTCTGATGATAAACATGCATATAAACCACCTGTGTTTGTACCAGAACTAAAACAGAACAGGTTTGGGAAATTTCTCACTGAAGAAATCCCAGAGTTTATTCCTTCATCCACAGATGTATCAGGTTCTGAAGGATCACAAAGTGAAACACGTAACTCAAGTTCTGAAGAATCACTGAGTGATACAGAAAGCAACATCATCACACCTGACTGCAACACAAATGAAGAATCAAGTGGTAACAAGGATGAATCAAGTTCAAATGGAAGCATCTGCTCAGACAAATTCAAGAAAAGAACATCACAACCATCATCATCCAGATCTTCACCTAAGATCAAGCCTAAGCATTCAAAATGCTTCAGATGTGGAAATGAGGGACATGTGGTCAAAAATTGTCATTTGAAACCTAAACCACAAAAAGAAGTCAAACCTCAAAACTCTTTTTCTGATCAGATCAAAAATCTTCAAGAAACAGTAAAAAGTTTTGTTAAAAATACACAAATCTGGAAAAGACAAGAGTCAGTTTTGGGTGAAAATCACGATAGATCAAAACTAAAATAGACTTGGATTCCCAAAGTTACCTAATCAAATGTCTGAGTCGTGATTGTACATAGATTTTTTTTGTTTGTTTATCTTTTGTTTTGTTTTGCAGAATAAACTACAAAAAAGGTTGATAGCTCTTATGAGATATCTTTGGCATGTCGACAGCGGCGCTTCTAGGCATATGACTGGGCTGAAAAAACTCCTCAAGAACTATCGGTTCATTGATGGAGAGTTCGTAGCGTTCACTGAAACGAAAAGGGTGGAAAGATCGTTGGCATAGGACATGTGGTCTCCGATGCACTAACTCTAGAAGATGTCAACTATGTTCCAGAATTGTGTTACAATCTGTTGAGCGTATCACAAGTCTGTGACAAAGGAATCTCTGTGTTATTCAACGACATGGAGTGCATCTTCCTTAAGCCAGGATTTAAACCACCCACCAACATGATCATGTTGAAAGCTCCTAGGCAGAATAATACTTATGTGATAAACATGAGAGATGCCAAGTCTGAATGTCCAATGACTTGCTTACTATCAAAGGCATCCGAGTCAGAGTCACTGTTATGGCATAGGCGATTAGGACATGTGAACTTTAAAAATATGAATAAACTTTCTAAACTAAATCTAGTTAGAGGTGTTCCTTCCAAAGAATTCCTTTTTTCTGAAAAATGTTTAGCATGTGCAAAAGGAAAACAACACAAGAAATCGCACAAGTCCAAAACAGTGAACTCAATTGACTCTCCCCTTCTGTTACTGCATATGGATCTTTTCGGTCTAATCAGTGTTAAAAGCTTGGCTAAAAAGTCTTACTGTTTGGTGATTACAGATGACTTTTCTCGCTTCACATGGGTGTACTTCTTGGAGTTTAAAAGTGAAGCTGCTGAGACTCTGATGCTGTTTGTTCCTCTTATCGAGAACATAATCAAGTTAAAGGTAAAGTCTATCAGAAGTGATCAAGGAACAGAATTCAAGAACCAAAGCTTCACGACATTCTGCAGTGGCAAAGGAACTCATCTTCAATATAGTGCTACAAGGACTCCTCAACAAAATGGAGTGGCTGAAAGAAAGAATCGCACACTGATTGAAGCTGCCAGAACTATGCTTATTGACTCAAAGTTGCCGATCATTTTCTGGGCAGAAGCTGTGAATACCGCCTGTTATGTTCTTAACAGAGTCTTGATCGTCAAGCCGCGTGGGAAAACTACTTATGAATTACTCTTCAAAAGAAAACCTCTCATCGACTACTTCAGGCCATTCGGTTGTTCATGTACTCTTTTAAACAACTTTGATAATATAATGAAGTTCGATGCAGTTGGAGATGAATGCTTCTTCGTTGGATACTCTTCGAGTCAAAAGGCTTATCGAGTATACAACAAGCGGACCAAGATGGTACTTGAATCATTCTATGTTGACTGGCAAGAATCTAACTCCACTAATACAGGAGCTGGTCCTAACTGGTTCTTTGATGTGGATGTTGTTTTCAATCACTTTGTCGTACCTGAAGATCCAGCACCTGCGGATCAAACTCATGAAAATCAAGCAGCAAATTCATTTCCTTTTGGCAATATTCTCTACTCCTCAAATGATGACATTGCACCATTCACCACCCGTCTTTCTCCTCTTGTCGTTGATCCGATTGTTCCTCTTCAACCCACAAATGGTGATACAACTGCTGAAACTACTCATATTTCTGAGAGTACTCCAATTTCAGAAGGAACATCTTCAACTCAGCAGTCGGTAAATGATCCATCCAACTCCTCAGTACCTGGAGATCATCTATCAAACCTACCCCCACAAATACAAGAAGAGGAGAACATGGGATACAAGTCTTCAAAGAATCATCCCATTGAAAATGTCATCGGACCTATCAGTGAGGGTGTTCTTACAAGAAATCAGACAGATAAACTCAACACAGCTCTCTCAGCATACTTGTCTCAGACAGTACCATTCAGCATTGAAGATGTAGTCAGAGATGCAAGCTGGGTAGAAGCCATGTAGGAAGAGCTCTTTCAATTCAGAAAACTCAAGGTGTGGGAGCTCGTGGATCTGCCTGAAGGAAAATATCCTATTGGAACGAGATGGGTCTTTCGCAACAAAATGGATGAACGTGGCGTGGTGATCAAGAACAAAGCTCGTCTGGTTGTTCAAGGGTTTCGTCAGCAGGAAGGGATTGATTATGAGGAAGTCTTCGCACAAGTTGCTCGACTTGAAGCCATTCGTATCTTCTTGGCATACGCATCATACAAAAACTTCAAAGTTTTTCAGATGGATGTGAAAAGTGCATTCTTATATGGAAAAATCAAGGAAGAAGTCTACGTATGTCAGCCACCGGGCTTTGAAGATCCTCATCATCCTAACAAATACTACAAGCTGGACAAGGCTCTCTACGGTCTTCATCAAGCTCCTAGAGCTTGGTATGAGACCTTGTCCTCATATCTATTGCAAAACAGATACAAAAGAGGGAAGATTGACATGACTCTGTTCACCAAAGAAGTCAACAAACACTCTATTCTAGTTCAAATATACGTTGACGATATTATCTTTGGTTCAACTGACGAAAATCTGTGTAGGGAATTTGAAAGCATTATGAAGTCTCAGTTTGAAATGAGCATGATGGGAGAATTGTCATTTTTCTTAGGTCTTGAAGTCGAGCAGAAAGAAGACGGAATTCTCATCCACCAAGCAAAATATACAAGAGACATCCTGGCAAAATACAACCTGTCTGACTGCAAGCCGTCCAACACTCCTTTTGCTGCTCAAACAACACTTGTACCAGATCCTCAAGGCCTTTCAGTGAAGCCTCACACGTATCGTTCAATGATTGGATCTTTGATGTATCTCACAGCTATCAGACCAGATATTATGTGGGCAGTTGGATGCTGTGCTCGCTTTCAGTTAAATCCCAAGCAATCTTATGAAACTGTAGTGAAAAGAATCTTCCGCTACCTCAAAGGAACACCAAAACTCGTTTAATGGTATCCCAAGAGTGATAATTTTGATCTAATTGCGTACTCTGATAGTGATCATGCAGGTTGCAGGATTGACAGAAAATCTGTCTCTGGTGGCTGTCAATTTCTGGGAAATAGGCTTGTGTCCTGGCAGAGCAAGAAGCAGACAACAATGTCTATCTCCACTGCTCAGGCTGAGTACACAACTGCCTCCAGTTGTTGTTGTCAAGTGCTGTGGATTCAAAATCAGCTGTTGGACTACGGTTTGAATGTCATGAGAACCCCTATTTATATTGACAATGATGCTTGTCGTGACATCGTGAAGAATCCAATTGATCATTCTAAAACCAAACATATAGAAATTCGGATTCATTCCATTCGCGATGCACACGACAAAGGGTATATACAGGTGTTTGCCAATAGATACTGCTGATCAAAAGGCAGATATCTTTACAAAAGCCTTTGACAAAACCCGTTTCTGCCAGTTAGTAACATGGCTGGAAATGATCAATTTTGAATGATTGTTGAATCTTAAAAAATAAGAAAAAAAAATTCTCTGTGTATAAAATATAGAAAAATCTTGTTTTCAGTTAAAACAAAATTTTTGGGGGAGAAAGTAAAACCGGTCGATCCCTAATGCAAAATTTCAAAATTCAAGAAATGATAGGGACTAATCATATTTTGTCAGCATGTGAATAGGATCCAGAGGATGTTGCGGCTTCAAGCAACGACATGTCGGTAGATTCAGTCTGGAATCGAGTAAACTGCTAATAGGTGATTAATTGAAAAGATCCACACGGAAAGCTGGATTCCCACTGTGTTTTGGGTCTGCACAAGCTGAGTCCGGTCAAACACAGGTTGAGAGATCAAAAGACACAGAAAATTTTGTGCATATATAATCAAAAGACACCTAAGTGTGCAAGCTACCAATGCGGGGCTATTCAAACAAATGAGCAACAAAAGACACGCAATGTTAGTGACGTGCAAACAAATATAGATAGCTCAACAAGCAATCAGATGATCATCTTCTCTGCTTATGGGAACATAGACCTGAAGCTCTCATCATCTGATTGACATAATGATCATTTTCTCTGCTTATGGAAACATAGACCTGAAGCTCTCATCATTATATCTCAATAAACCTTGAGGATTGGTAGGCTTAAACCTAGCACAAGTGGGGTCCACTAACTTTTCGTCAATATTACCAAAACATGATAAAGCTCATCACCGAACATATGATTGAAAGACGAGAGGCATGGATTTAAGTGGACAAACATACCGACAGTTTTTCTTAGGCTGCAGCTATCCAAAGGAAAGTTGAAATGTGATCTGGTAGGTATGGTTAGTATGATCTTGAAGCAGAAGGTGAGAAACGGTTAAGGTGAGAAACGGTTAATCCCTAGTCCCAGATATCTATTTTAGCTTGGTTTGGGCCCTTGCGCACTTATTTGGGCTATTGGGCCCTGCGCACTTAGCCAAGTGCGCAGGCCCATACCTTGTTATATATAAACACAGTAAAATTTTTTTTTTTACAATAATCTCTAAAATTAAAACCCTAATCCATCTTTTAACCCCAACTTCATCCTCGTCGTCATCAGCCTACCCTCAACAAGAAACTCCTTTAATCACCCTGAATCACCTGTTTATACCCATTACTCGTCTTCTCTTCGTTTGATTCTTGTTGTTTTTAAGGTAGATTGTGTTCTAACGGTGCTATTGTTATGATTACAGGGCTTAAAAATAATCAGATCTGAAGGATTATTGTTTCAGTCTTTTGGGTTTCTCTGCAACTGCGCACTTATTTCTTGAATTTTGTGCACTTGTGTCATAGTTTGCGCACTTGTATCATATGATGCAAAGCTCAGAAACCCTAGTTATTTGCGCACTTGACTTGCGCACTAAAACCTTAAACGTGAGTTTAAGTGTTTGAGCACTTATTAAGTGCGCAGACTGATCTGTCAAGGCACTAAGGTTACCATGCCCGTGTAGTGACTGACCTGCGCACTTGACTAAGTGCTTAGACTGCGCACTTGACTAAGTGCTCTGACAACTGAGCTGTGTGACCTGCGCACTTGACTAAGTGCTCAGACAAATGATCTGGGTGAACTTCGCACTTGAATGTGTACTTAAACCACTGAACCACATGTGACCTGCGCACTTGACTATCTAAGACTATTGATTGGACTGCGTATTGTTGGGACAAAGAGGATTGAAGAAACCACCTTTTGATTACCTTAGTCCAAATCATATTCTGCTTAAGTATAGAAGAAACTGCTGAAGAAGAAATCAGAAGTACTGAAGAAGAAAAGAGCAAAGTGCTGAAGAGTTAAAGCATCAGAAGTTCTGAAGTCTAACCAGACATTTCACTGAAGAACTACTGAAGACAAACTACTCATAAGTAGTTTGTCACTCATCAGTACTTTCACATCAGAAGCTTCTAACCGACTTAGACTTCAGTAGTTTAGTATTATATTGTTTTGTTAAAGTCTTGATTCAAGTTTCGATGTAAAGCCTGTTGTAAACATTATCCTAAGTATAATATCTTAGCTAAATATCTTAGATTACTTAGTACAACAGTCTTGTATGTTTGTCTATAAATAGATGAGCTTGTTCATCTATTTTAGACATGTGATTTACTTTGAATTAATTGAAAAACCTTCGAGGCTTTTAAACTTATAATCCATTTCACATCTGAGAATCATAACTTGCATTTACTGCTTTATACTTGAACTGTTTATTGATTCTCATTAACTGCTCAGTCAAGGGGGAGTAATAACTCCTATTAAAAGTGATATTTTAACCTTAGAACATTTACTATTCCGCTGTGCAATAACTCTTATATAAATCTGCAAACACATAAGTGTTCTGTAAAGAGGCCACTGATCCAACAATTGGTATCAGAGCTCTGGTTAATCTGATCAAATATCAATCTAACAAATTGAGAATCAGACACAGGCTCTTATTGATATCCAATAAAGGATTAAAAGGTTCACTTTTTCATCCATCACTTTAAAGAAGTATTGACAAATCCAAACTTCTTAAAAATGGACCCTTGTAATACTGGATCTGCCAACAAAACCTCCTATGTTAGTCAGAAATGAATATAACATCTGGCAAAGGAGGTTGGCACATACAATTTCTCAGACCAACACTGGTTTTTGATGGTCTGTAATATTTGGACCTCACAAACCAGTTGTTACTGATCCAGAAGGAAAAACTGAGAGACCAAAAGACCCAAAAGACTACACTGAAGAAGATTTCCAAAAATTTGAGCTAGATGCAAAAGCTTTCTCTATGTTGGCTATGACTCTCCCAAATGAAATATATGCTGGGCTTTTACATTGTGAAAGTGCCAAAGAGCTGTGGGATTGCCAAAAAGAACAGTTTGCAGGAACTGAAGAGGTGATAGCCAACACTAGAGAAATCCTGGCTCAACAATATGAAACTTTTGCTCACATAGATGGTGAAACTTTAACACAATAGTTTGAATGATTTTCTTCACTCATCTCTGAGTTAAAAATAAACAATCAGACCTATTCAAATGCATCTATGTTACATAGATTTTTAAGGTCTTTACCTTCAAAATGGGAAACTTATTCTATAGTCCTCAGATCAAGTTCAGATTTTAACACCCTGAACCTAACAAGGTTGCATGGAAAATTACTAACTTTTGAAAGAGAAATCAATCAAAAGAAAAAGTTACAAGAATCTGGTAAAACTGCTGATGACAATACTCCAGGTAGTACAACCTTATTAGGACATGACTCACCATCCTGTTCTAATAATATTGGATCTTTTGACCACATTGACATAACTGCTGGGATCTCATCAGATGGATCTTTCCCAGCTTATGACAATGAAGACCTAAGTCAAACTGTTGATAACATGTGTTTCATCATGGATGATTTAAAATATTTTAGCAGTGATGACTTAGAAGAAATGGATATTTTGCACCAACTGGCCTTGATAAGCATTAAAACTAACAAATTTTACAAAAGGTCAGGAAGGAAATTTCCAGGACTAAACAATTCAACAAAAGTTGGTTTTGACAAATCTAAACTGAGATGTCATAAGTGTCAAAAGTTGGGACACTTTGCTAGAGAGTGTAGAAGCTCTAGCTACAACCAACCCATGTTTGGAAATCAATTTAACCCCTCTTATAATAGGAATAATGGAACTCTAGGGAGTGCTCATTTTGTACAGGCACAAGCTCCACAAGTTCAATATGTGCCACAAGTGCAATATGTTCAAATGCCTGCTCAACAACAACAGCAGCAGATGCCTCCTTTTCCAACTGCTCAACAACCTGCACAAACTCAACAACAACATCAGGGTATGTTGACTGGAGCAGTCTTCCTTATGACACATCTGAATGCTGTCAGGATGCAGACAATAAAGTCTATGATGTCAACTGGGGAGAACCTGATAATGGCAAAAAGAACTTTGCCTATTAGGCTTTTGAAGGATATTCTTCCAACTCTGCACTCACTCAGGTATCACAGCAATCTCAATTAAAGTGTGACACCCGGCAAATTCAGGTTAACAACGTCGTCTAGATTAAAGTCTACCTTAGCGAGTCACGCGTATTCTGTACTTAACTGGGTTAGTTGAATCGGGTTATGGTTCGGGAACTGTTATGTGAGTCTAGGGAATCATTAGATGTTGTCCTAGAGGATCGTTAGATGTCAGTCCTTAACCAAGTGTACAAGGGGTGACGATTCGGAGAATCGTCAAAGCATAGGGAACATGCAAGTCTCGAGTCCCGGGAATTGGTGAACGAGTGTGAATTTGTTTATTTGCAAGTGTTATGTGTTTACAATCATTATGTGACTTGTCGGTATGTGAAAATGTGTTAACATATGTTAAAACGGGGTTTAACGCGCAAAATACTCGGAACAATACCCTATAGGCGATTAGGGTGAGCTAATCACCTACCAGAAGGGGCTAATCGCCTACCCTGTAGGTGATTAGCATGCTAATCGCCTGATATGGTGTGTTTTTGCATGCTGCATGACCCTAATCGCCTGATAAGTTCTGAAATGCATGTCACATGACCCTAATCGCCTACAAACTCAAAAATTAGCATACCACATGACCCTAATCGCCTAATGTATAGGCGATTAGCATTCCTAATTGCCTGTTGACCAACGTAATTGCCAGTTGACTTTTCCTAATCGCCTGTACTGCTGCAAGTATATTTTAGCATTCCGAGACCCGTTTTGACACCTAGGAACATGCTAGGAACCCCGTAACATATCTAATAACTCGGTAACATGTGTTCGGGTCAATAATGTGTTAATTGAACTATGTGCTAGAACTTGTTGGACTTTAACGTATGTTAAGTGTGACTGCATGATTATGTGTTTGTGAATACTAGTGTAACACGGGAAGCCTCGGGTCACCAATGGGATGTCGAGTCTTGTACATTTGGTCATGTTAATAGTAAACGTGTTGTCAAACAAACTTGGTTATGGTCTGGACATCTAGGGACTAACTAACCTACGGGTTATTAGTCTAAGTACTTGTAACTGTCATATGTTAGGTCGCCGCTTTACGGGGCTAGCATAGCTTGTTGACTTATTCTGTTATCTGAAGTAACGCAACCTAAGGTGAGTTTACGGCCCCACTTTACTTGGTTTTCATTTTTGGGGGAGAAAACATGTGTTAAACAACTATTTGGTAACAACTGTCATACTATGGGTTTTCAAACGGTTTACTATACGATCTTTGGAAGTCCCGGGGGGAACCATGAATGTGCTGGTTTGCACAACGGGGAAATGTGAATAGCGCTATTGGGAGTGACCAACCCCACCCGTCGGCTTGGAGGGCCGGGCGGGTGCATATTGTCTCAAACAGGAACAGGTTTACTATTCGGGCACAACAACAGGTATGCGAGTTAGTAATGGTTTTCCAATCATAGTAGTAATGGAACATGCGCCTAGCTAGCGTACTTGGTTTACAATTGTTATAGTATGGACAGGTTGAACTTGGAACTTTGATTACAAACCTGTAAACTCACCAGCATTTTTGTGCTGACGTAAACTCTTACATGTTTTCTCAGGTCGCTAAGGTAGCAAAATGGAACTAGGGCGCACGCGTCTGCACGGCGTCTAGTTAGAGTCGCATGGTTTTCGAACATTGAACATTTGGTTTTATTTTGTTATGTAACGATATTTAGCTTCCGCTGATGTTTAAGATTTTTGAACTATGTTTTTGAAATTCATTTAGTATTGTTTATTGTGATCATTGACTTGGATCCTGGTTTGTCATGCGCCTCGCGGTAAAACTCCGCAAGTGGATTTGAGGGTGTGACAGATTGGTATCAGAGCCAATGGTTATAGTGAACTAGGACTGCATGTAGAGTCTAGTCTATAACTGAGTCGCACACACTAGATGATCACATGGTACTAAACTTTATACTGGGTTACTTATAGACTTGTCGGGGTGTCTCTAAATCATCTTACCCTTCTGTGTTACATCATCCATCCTCTCTTACTGGGTCACTTGCTTACTAGACAGTGCGGTACATTGGGTTTAACTGTATACTCTTGAGATTGGTCCAAGGCTCGGACATCTCCCTTTCTTACCCCAATCGAAACCCTTGTCACGAACTACCGTAGTATTACGGTGTATAGCTAAGAGTCTATGTCCGGTGATTTGAACTTTGAACTAGGAGAACACTTGGAGGACCATGTAGAGCGGTTTATCATTTTGGGTGCACACAAAATCATAAACCGAAATGCATGAAAACCCTAGTGAGCTCTGGGTTTGAATGGATATTCCTGGGTTGGATCTAGCTTTGATCTTGTGAACGCTAGTGGTTATCATTGGCTGTGAAACTAAATTTTCTCGTCCTTTTTGTCAGAATCATGTCTGGAGTACGAGGAGGACGTGGAGGTGGTCGCGCTGGTGGGCGTGGTAATGGTGGTCGTGGGGGTGTGAACCTCACGCAGGATGACTTGAATAACTTGCTGCAGGCTGCCTTCCAGCTAGGGCACAATGGCGGTAAGTTGACCTAACCACTTCTATCTCATCGGTGAACTTTGTTTACATTTCCCGTGGTTTTCTTACGTGTTTCTTTACAGGTGGTCATGTTAATCCACCACCACCACCCATGTGCACCTACAAAATGTTTCGGGACTGCAAGCCCCATGAGTTTTCGGGTACTGAGGGTGCAGTAGGTTTGCTCAGGTGGTTAGAAAAAGTGGAGTCTGTTTTCCTGATGTGTAACTGTCTCCCGGAGGATCGAGTCAAGTATTCTGCTGGGTTACTCCAGGATGTTGCGTTGACCTGGTGGAACGATATCACCCAGACTATGGGTATAGGGGAGGCTTATGCTATGCCTTGGGAGAACTTTGTGCAACTACTGAAGCGGGAGTACTGTCCCAGGGAGGAGATTCAAAAGCTGGAACACGAGGTGTGGAACCTCAAAATGGCTGGATCGGAAATTGAGAAGTATACTGTGAGGCGGAACGAGTTGGCTGTACTTTGTCCTGATCTACATGTGCCGGAATATAGGAGGATTGAACATTATATCTCGGGTCTTGTGCCAGAAATCGCAGGGTTGGTAGCTGCGGGGAATCTTCCTACCTACTCGGATGTGGTCCGATCTGCTCATAGGATGACTAACCTGAAGGTGAGTGAGGGTATCTTGCCTGCCAAAGGTTCAACTGTTAAGGCTCTTGAGAGCAACAAGCGTAAGTGGGAAAATGAGGTGAAAAGTTCTACTCCAGCACCAACTCAGCAGGGGAAAAGGTATGACAGTGGGGGTTCGTCTTCATCGGGTTCTAAGCCAAGTGGTGGTTATGCGGGAAAGTTACCAAAGTGCAATAAGTGTGGACGCCATCATCAAGGGGGCTGCGACAGTAATCGTTGCCATCGCTGCCAGAGATTGGGGCATTATGCTAAAGACTGTAGGGCGACTCTTCCATCGACTCAGGCCCCAACTACTACTCCGACTCCTACTGCTCAGGGGACGTCGGGTAAACAGGGATGTTTTCACTGTGGGAAGACAGGACATTACAAGAAGGAGTGTCCAAAGCTGAAACAGGGAGGGAACGGGAATGGTAATGGGAATGGTAATGGTAACAACGGGGGCGGAAACAGGAATGCACGCGCCTTCGTTATTGGGACTGCAGAGGCAAGACAGGACCCTGACACAGTTACTGGTACGTTTCTTCTCAACGATCGCTCTGTTAGTGTTCTATTTGATTCTGGTGCCGATAAGAGTTTCATATCTGTGGAAGTTAGTCGTTTGCTAGATGTAGTGCCTGTACCCCTAGAGGCTAAATATATTATAGAATTGGCTGACGGTAAGAAGATAGAAGCTACTTGCATTCTTCGGGAGTGTCACATAGAGTTGTCGGGTTTATCTTTTCCTATCGACCTTATGCCGGTACCTTTGGGTAGTTTTGACGTAGTTATAGGCATGGATTGGTTGTCTCTGTATCGCGCTGAGATCGTTTGTTACGACAAGGTTATCCGGATTCCTCTCCCTGATGGAGAATTTCTTTCTGTGTACGGGGACAAGAGCGGTGCTCCGCTAAGTCTCATCTCTAGCATGAAAGCCCTTAAGTATCTTCGGAAGGGTTATTCGGCTGTTCTGGCACTCTTATCTGTTTCCACTACCAGCGAGAAGAAGATCGACGATATTCCAGTTGTGCGCGAGTTTCCTGATGTCTTTCCTGATGATTTATCTGGTCTTCCTCCCCATCGTCAGGTTGAGTTCGGTATTGATCTTGTACCTGGCGCTGCTCCTATTGCTCGGGCCCCCTACCGTCTTGCACCTCCTGAGATGCAAGAATTGTCTAACCAATTACAGGAACTCTTGGATAAGGGTTTCATCAGACCTAGTTCTTCCCCTTGGGGAGCCCCGATTTTGTTTGTTAAGAAGAAGGATGGCAGTTTTCGACTGTGCGTGGACTATAGAGAATTGAACAAGGTGACTATCAAGAATCGTTATCCTCTTCCTCGTATTGATGACCTATTTGACCAACTCTAGGGTTCTAGCTACTATTCCAAGATTGATCTAAGGTCCGGTTATCACCAGTTGCGCGTAAGGGAAGCTGATGTTGCTAAGACTGCTTTCCGTACACGTTATGGTCATTTCGAGTTCTTAGTCATGCCTTTTGGTCTCACTAACGCACCGGCGGTTTTCATGGATTTGATGAACCGCGTTTGTAAACCGTATCTTGACAAATTCGTCATCGTGTTTATTGATGACATTCTAATCTATTCCAAGAACGAGACCGAACATGGGGAACATCTACGGTTAGTTTTGGAACTCTTACGACGAGAACAACTGTACGCCAAGTTCTCGAAGTGCGATTTTTGGTTACGCGAAGTCCAATTCCTAGGGCATGTAGTCAATGAACTGGGAATCCATGTCGATCCAGCTAAGATCGAAGCGATCAAGGACTGGGGAGCACCAAAGACACCAACTGAGGTGCGGCAATTCCTAGGCCTTGCGGGCTATTATCGTCGTCTCATAAAGGGGTTCTCGAAGATCGCTCAACCCCTCACCACTCTTACTCAGAAGGATAGAAAATTCGACTGGGGTGAACCACAAGAGTCAGCATTCCAAAAACTGAAGACTAAGCTTTGTTCTGCTCCTATTTTGTCCTTGCCTGAAGGCACTGATGATTTCGTTGTTTACTGTGATGCTTCTATTCATGGTCTCGGTTGCGTGTTGATGCAACGCGAGAAAGTGATTGCGTATGCTTCTCGTCAACTCAAGGTGCACGAGAGGAACTACACCACCCATGACTTGGAATTGGGTGCGGTGGTGTTCGCGTTGAAAATTTGGAGGCATTACTTGTACGGTACTAAATGCACCATCTACACCGATCACAAGAGTCTCCAGCACATTTTTGACCAACAACACCTAAACATACGACATCGCCGTTGGGTTGAACTCCCGAACGACTATGACTGTGCCATTAAATACCATCCTGGCAAGGCGAACGTGGTGGCAGACGCCTTGAGCAGGAAGGAATCAACAAACCCTCGTCGCGTTCGGGCGTTGCAACTCACAATCCATTCCCCTCTGCCTGATCAACTCCGTTCTGCTCAGTTAGAAGCCTTGAAGGAGGAAAACCTTAAGGCTGAAACTATGCACGGTGCCGACAAGCACCTCGAGCAAAGGCCTGATGGCCTGCGCTACTTCGCAGAACGCGTCTGGGTTCCTTTATTCGGGGGACTTCGGGAGCTGGTTCTTGATGAAGCTCACAAGTCTCGGTATTCCATTCATCCTGGTTCAGACAAGATGTACCAGGATCTAAAAATACTGTACTGGTGGCCAAACATGAGGGCGGATATAGCCTCATACGTGAGTAAGTGCTTGACCTGTGCTAAGGTCAAGGTGCTATACCAGAAACCGTCGGGTCTATTGCAACAACCTGAAATTCCAGAGTGGAAATGGGAACGGATTACGATGGACTTTGTCACACAACTACCTAACTCACCGAGTGGGAATGATAAGATATGGGTGATTGTCGATCGGTTGACGAAATCAGCCCGTTTTCTCGCTATTAAGGAGACCGACACCATGGATCGGTTGGCTCGTATATATCTGAAAGAAGTTGTCTCCAAGCATGGGGTACCAGTTTCTATTATCTCGGATCGTGATTCTCATTTTACTTCGCATTTCTGGAAGTCTTTGCATAAGGCTTTGGGTACCTAGTTAGACATGAGTACAGCTTACCATCCACAAACTGACGGTCAGAGTGAACGTACAATTCAAACTCTAGAAGACATGCTGCGGGCATGTGTGATCGATTTTGGCATAGGTTGGGAAGCTCACTTACCGTTAGTAGAATTCTCTTACAACAACAGTTACCACACGAGCATCAAGGCAGCTCCGTTCGAGGCATTATACGGACGGAAATGCCGGTCTCCTCTTTGTTGGGCTGAAGTGGGTGAGAGTCAACTCACTGGGCCTGAACTAGTGTACGAAACTTCTGAGAAAATCGTACAGATTCGTAACCGATTGGCAGCGGCACGGGATCGACAGAAGAGCTATGCTGATCATCGCTGTAAGCCATTGGAGTTTCAAGTTGGTGACAAAGTACTTCTAAAGGTTTCACCGTGGAAGGGCGTCATACGCTTTGGGAAGCGTGGCAAACTTAACCCGCGGTATGTCGGTCCATTTACGATCCTGGAACGGATCGGACCGGTGGCATATCGACTTGATTTACCGACGGAGCTCGGTAACGTACACAACGTCTTCCACGTGTCTAACCTGAAGAAGTGTCTGACTGACGAATCTCTCATTGTTCCACTAGAAGAGATCAAGGTTGATGATCGTCTTCGGATAGTGGAGGAACCTGTCGAGATCCTTGATTACAAGATTCGCAGTCTACGTCACAGTAAGATTCGCATTGTTAAGGTTCGATGGAACTCAAACCGGGGACCGGAATACACTTGGGAACGCGAGGATCAGATGAAGTCTAAGTATCCTCATCTCTTTCCTAAAGAAGCATTCGAATCGAGACACGTTACCACTGCAACGGAATGAATCTCGGGGCGAGATTCCTTTTAACGTGGGGATGATGTGACAACTCGGGTAATTCTCTCTCTTGGTTTCTATCTTTTGTCTGTTTCTTTTGTTCATACTCTTGGTACTTGTATAATTTTCGGGACGAAAATTCTTTTAACGTGGGGATGATGTGACACCCGGCAAATTCAGGTTAACAACGTCGTCTAGATTAAAGTCTACCTTAGCGAGTCACGCGTATTCTGTACTTAACTGGGTTAGTTAAGTCGGGTTATGGTTCGGGAACTGTTATGTGAGTCTAGGGAATCATTAGATGTTGTCCTAGAGGATCGTTAGATGTCAGTCCTTAACCAAGTGTACAAGGGGTGACGATTCGGAGAATCGTCAAAGCATAGGGAACATGCAAGTCTCGAGTCCCGGGAATTGGTGAACGAGTGTGAATGTGTTTATTTGCAAGTGTTATGTGTTTACAATCATTATGTGACTTGTCGGTATGTGAAAATGTGTTAACATATGTTAAAACGGGGTTTAACGCGCAAAATACTCGGAACAATACCCTATAGGCGATTAGGGTGAGCTAATCACCTATAGGGTGGCGAGTAGCTCACCCCAGGTGGCGAGTAGCTCACATCTGGGGGCGAGTAGCAGCTTCCTCTAGGCGATTAGGGGGCTAATCGCCTAAGGGGGTGGCGATTAGCAACCCTAATCGCCTGCAACTGAACCATAATCGCCTGCAACGTGGGTTATGACTAAAAACGACTATAAATACAATACTTGACCTCCTAAACTTCATAATATCAACCCTAGTCGCCCCACAACTCGTCCCAACACCCACACAACCTCTGGAACACGATTTTGGATCAAACAACTTGATTTCAAGCCTATTTCATCAATCAATCACAATCTTAAGGTGTGGTTTTCATCCATGCAATCTTTACTAATGTTTTTATTGAATCCCTAATGGTCCAGACCTGTTCATAAACACTTGTGTCTTCTGAAAATCGTTAATAATCGTTATTGTATGGATTCTAGATGTTATGCATGTTGTATGTGTAGGTTTTTATTAAAAGATAGGATTTTTATGATTCAAGAAGGGTTATTAACATGATGTTAGGGTAGTTACTGATTTATAATGATGGTTTGATGTGGTAATCTGATTGATTGTTCATTAGGGTTATGTTTACGCATGTTAATGTGATGATTACATGATACTTGTGTTATGTTTTAGAAACGTGGTTGCATCCAGGACTGCTAGAACAAGGTTAAACAAAGTATTTTGGTTTAAACATGTTTAGGATACTTGTTTGATTGATATTGGTGGTTTCCACACGTTCTGGGTTGGATTTGGAGTGTTAAACGCGCGAAAAAACGAAACAGATGTGCAGGTGGCGATTAGCAGACCTAATCGCCTAAGGGATAGGCGATTAGCAGGCTAATCGCCTACCAGAGTGGGCTAATCGCCTAACCCTTAGGCAATTAGGGGCTAATCGCCTAATGGTGCTTGTTTTTGCATGCTGCATGACCCTAATCGCCTAATAAGTTCTGAAATGCATGTCACATGACCCTAATCGCCTACAAACTCCAAAATTAGCATACCACATGACCCTAATCGCCTAATGTATAGGCGATTAGCATTCCTAATTGCCTGTTGACCAACGTAATTGCCAGTTGACTTTTCCTAATCGCCTGTACTGCTGCTGTAAGTATATTTTAGCATTCCGAGACCCGTTTTGACACCTAGGAACATGCTAGGAACCCCGTAACATATCTAATAACTCGGTAACATGTGTTCGGGTCAATAATGTGTTAATTGAACTATGTGCTAGAACTTGTTGGACTTTAACGTATGTTAAGTGTGACTGCATGATTATGTGTTTGTGAATACTAGTGTAACACGGGAAGCCTCGGGTCACAAATGGGATGTCGAGTCTTGTACATTTGGTCATGTTAACAGTAAACGTGTTGTCAAACAAACTTGGTTATGGTCTGGACATCTAGGGACTAACTAACCTACGGGTTATTAGTCTAAGTACTTGTAACTGTCATATGTTAGGTCGCCGCTTTACGGGGCTAGCATAGCTTGTTGACTTATTCTGTTATCTGAAGTAACGCAACCTAAGGTGAGTTTACGGCCCCACTTTACTTGGTTTTCATTTTTGGGGGAGAAAACATGTGTTAAACAACTATTTGGTAACAACTGTCATACTATGGGTTTTCAAACGGTTTACTATACGATCTTTGGAAGTCCCGGGGGGAACCATGAATGTGCTGGTTTGCACAACGGGGAAATGTGAATAGCGCTATTGGGAGTGACCAACCCCACCCGTCGGCTTGGAGGGCCGGGCGGGTGCATATTGTCTCAAACAGGAACAGGTTTACTATTCGGGCACAACAACTGGTATGCGAGTTAGTAATGGTTTTCCAATCGTAGTAGTAATGGAACATGCGCCTAGCTAGCGTACTTGGTTTACAATTGTTATAGTATGGACAGGTTGAACTTGGAACTTTGATTACAAACTTGTAAACTCACCAGCATTTTTGTGCTGACGTAAACTCTTACATGTTTTCTCAGGTCGCTAAGGTAGCAAAATGGAACTAGGGCGCACGCGTCTGCACGGCGTCTAGTTAGAGTCGCATGGTTTTCGAAGATTGAACATTTGGTTTTATTTTGTTATGTAACGATATTTAGCTTCCGCTGATGTTTAAGATTTTTGAACTATGTTTTTGAAATTCATTTAGTATTGTTTATTGTGATCATTGACTTGGATCCTGGTTTGTCATGCGCCTCGCGGTAAAACTCCGCAAGTGGATTTGAGGGTGTGACATAAAGCTTTGCTCAAAATCTTGCAAAGAATCTTTTGCTTTAATAAGGGAAACCAATGTGCATTTACAAGGCAAAACCAATGATATGGAAAGAAAATACACCCAAATGAAGTGTGATTTAGAAAAAAAAAATTGCTTTAAAAAATAAAGAAATTTTTAAATTGACTGATAAATCCATAGAAACCCAGGCACAAATTAAAACAATGATAGACAACCTAGGAAATGTCAGACAAGAGCTTGCTGACACCAAGGTTGATTATGAAAAATGGGTTGAGTCTTGTAAAGGGTACCAAATGCTGCTTAACAAACAAACTGCAGCAAATGTTAAGTTTGGCATAGGGTATACCCACACTGAATCACCAACAGATTTCACCCACAAAACTGATAATGATGGGATGAAATTGATTCAAACTTCTAATATGGAGGAATGCACATCCTACCATCAGAACTTTCTCAAAAAGGAAAGTACTGCAGAAGTCAAAACAACTGACAATAAGCCATCAGTAGTTTCATCTACATCAGGAGTTGAGACCCTGAAAACTGCTGATGACCTATTTCAAAATACTGATATTGTCAGTAAATTGCCTTCCAACTCTCTTGCTTTATCTAAAAGGAAAGAGAAGGCAAAAGCATGTGAAATATGTGGTCTGTTTAACCACATAACTGAACTTTGTAGATATAGAAAGGCAAATCAGTTAAATAAGAAAAGTCAACAATTGATTGTGGGAAAACAAATAAAACAAGATTTTGAAAACACTTTCTTTCCCAACAAACAACAATCAAACAAAAACCTTTCTCAGAAGAAGTTTTTATCTCAACAAAAGTCTTCTTCTCAAAGTTCATCTTCAGAAGTTACACCTAACTCATCAGTAGTTTCACAAACTACTGAAGTTAAAGATTTGATAAATTTGGTTAAACTTCTGATGACCAAAGTTGATGGTGGTCACCAAAAAGAACCCACCATTGTTCTTAATGACAAATCCATTGCCAAAAAGACATGGATTTCTAAAATTGGTCCACAACAAGCTACACCTGTTCTCAAGAGCAAACCCAAAGCCAAACTGGCTTGGGTTGCCAAATCTAACTAATTTGCTATCTTGTGCAGAGGGTCTCCAGATGTTTGAATAGAATATGGTATGTTGATAGTGGAGGCTCAATGCACATGATTGGATGCAGATACCTGATAAACAATTTTATCAGTCAAAGAGAAGGATCTGTGTCCTTTGGGAACAATGCCAAGGGATATGTGCTAGGATATGGCAATGTATCCTCAGGCAAAATGCAGTTTGACAAGGTCAATCTGGTTGAAAACCTTGAGTACAACTTGCTGAGTGTCTCTCAAATGTGTGATAAAGGATATTCTTCCTTTTTCACCAAGGCAGCATGCAAAATCATATCACCAGAAGGCCAGAAGTTGATAGAGAAGATCATTGAAGATCATACTTTGCTGATTGCCAAAAGATGTGGCAATGTCTATGCAGTGGACATTGAAAAAGACAAAGTATTGAACAACACTGCCTGTTTCTTCTCAAAGGCATCAACTTCAGAAAATGATCTCTGGCACAGGAGACTTGGCCATGTGAACTTTAAAACCATCAATAAAGTCACTAAAATGGGCTTGGTCAGAGGTCTACCTTCGAAGGAATATCAGTGTAAAGAACACTTTGTTTCCTGTCTTAAAGGTAAACAGCATAAGTCCTCCTATAAGTCTATTGAAGAATCAAAAACAACTGCATGTCTTCAACTACTCCATATGGACTTATTTGGACCAGTCAAGATTATGAGCCTTGGTAAGAAGAAGTACTGCTTGGTCATCATTGATGACTACTCAAGAATCACATGGGTCTTCTTCTTATATTCCAAGGATGAGGCAGCTGAAATCATCAAGTTCTTCATTTTACAAGTTGAGAAGCAATATTCTCTATCTGTCAAAGTCATCAGGAGTGACAATGGGACAGAGTTCAGGAACAAAACTCTGGATGAATTCTGTTTGTCTAAAGGGATTGTTAGACAATTCAGTATTCCCAGAACTCCTGAACAAAATGGTGTGGTAGAAAGGAAGAACAGAACTTTAATAGAAGCAGTTAGAACAATGTTAGCTGATTCAGGCCTACCTTTGTACTTTTGGGCTGAAGCAGTCAACACAGCTTGTTATGTTCAGAATAGAGTTCTTATCAACAAGAGACATACCAAGACTGCCTATGAAATTCTTCATGGCATAAAGCCCCTTATCTCCTTCTTCAGGGCTTTTGGATATCAATGTTTTATCCTCAACATCAAAGACTCTATCTCAAAATTTGCTGCAAAAGTTGATACAGGTTATTTTCTTGGTTATTCTCCTTTGAGAAAAGCTTACAAAGTATTTAATTCAAGAACCAAGATAGTTGAAGAAACACTGAATGTCAAGTTCAATGAATCAAAACACACTCTTATTCCAGCAAATCCTGCTGAATTATTTGATCTTGACAACTTTCATTTTGGACCTGAAAAGACTGATGAATCATCCAAACCTCCTCAAAATGGTTTTCAAGGATTTGAAGATGATAGTCCTGCACCATGGTGATATTGCCTCAGGGGTACTCACAAGAAACCAGCTTTCCAACTTTTGCTTTTTCTCAGCATTCATTTCTCAGTTGGAACCAAAGAAATATCAAGAAGCCCTCAAAGACAACAATTGGGTGCAAGCTATGCAAGAAGAATTGCTTCAATTCAAGAAGCAACAGGTTTGGGAAATCTGTCCCTTACCTCCAAACAAGCAACCAATTGGTACAAGATGGGTCTTCAGAAACAAATCAGATGAAGCTGGTATGATCATCAAGAACAAAGCAAGATTGGTGGTACAAGGTTATTCTCAAGAGGAAGGGATTGACTATGATGAAACCTTTGCACCAGTTGCAAGACTTGAAGCTATCAGGTTATTTTTAGCTTACGCAATTTTCAACAACATTAAAGTTTATCAAATGGATGTCAAGAGTGCATTTTTGTATGGAAAAATAAAAGAAGAAGTGTATGTCTGTCAACCTCCAAGGTTTGAGGATCCTTCTCATCCTGACTGGGTTTACAGACTTGACAAAGCTCTTTATAGGCTAAAACAGGCTCCAAGAGCCTGGTATGAAACACTTTCAAACTTTTTACTTAAGAATCACTTCTCAAGGGGATCCATTGATAAAACTCTTTTCATAAAACATGTTGGAAATCAAATTTATGTTGATGATATCATATTTGGTTCAACAAATTCAAAACTGTGTGAAGATTTTAAGAAACTCATTCAATCAAAATTTGAAATGAGTACAATGGGAGAATTGCAGTACTTTTTGGGACTGCAAATCAAGCAACAATCGAATGGAACATTTATACATCAATCAAAATATGTTAAAGAATTATTAAACAAATTTTCTTTACAAGACTGTAAATCATGTTCCACTCCCATGACACCAATCACACAAGTTGAACCAGATGATCAAGGGAAACAAATTGATCAAACCATGTATAGATATATGATAGGTTCTCTTTTGTATTTAACTGCTTCTAGACCAGATATTATGTTCTCAACTTGTGTCTGTGCTAGATACCAATCTGCACCAAGAGAATCACACCTAATTGCAGTCAAAAGAATCTTCAGATATCTGAAAGGAACTCCTACATTACGAATTTGGTATCCTGCTTCAAGCAATACCAAGCTAACAGCTTTTTCAGATAGTGACTATGCAGGGTGCAAAATGTCAAGAAAATCAACATCTGGTGGTTGTGAATTCTTGGGAAACTGTCTGGTGTCCTGGCAATCAAAGAAACAAACATCTGTGGCAACTTCAACAGCTGAAGCTGAATACATTGCTGCTGCAAGCTGTACTTCACAGATACAATGGCTCCAATATCAACTGCTTGATTATGGAATCAAAGAGACCAAGACTCCACTTTTAGTAGACAGCAAATCTGCCATTAGCATCATTCAAAATCCTGTTCAGTTCTCAAAGACTAAACATATTGAAATCAGGTATCATTTCATAAGAGATTGGTATGAAAAAGGCAAGATTGAGGTGAAACATGTCACAACTGCTAATCAAATAGCTGATATTTTCACCAAACCCCTTGATTCAACAACATTTCAGAGGTTAGTATCCATGCTTGGGATGTTAAACTTGGAAGAAAGTCTGTAAGTGTTTTCACTTTTTAGTTCTGCAAATATTTTATTTCACTTACATACTTATCTGTCACAAACCTCTGATGAACAATTTTGAGAGAGAGAAACTACTGAAAATTTGAAAAACATCAAAATGGGAAATTTTTAAAATAAAAGTAACTACTGATGATAATCAAAAGTTATTCAAGTGTTTTGAAAGTCATTCTCATCAACTGTTTCAAACTACTGAAGAGATGACCAAAACCTTCTTCATCAGTAGTTTCATTAAAAAGGGTAAAACTGACATTTCACTCATCAGAAGTTTGACCTAGTCGGTTAAAAACTTCTGATAAATACCTTTTTCAAACACTTATCCATTCAAAAAGCAAAATTCCCCCTCTCTCTCTCTCAAAGCAAAACCAAAACCCCCTCTCTAACCTAAAAATTATTGTTCGATCAAACATCCATGGCTCTCATTTTAAAACAGGGACACAATCAAAGAGGCTACTTCGAGAAAGATGATGCCTGGTCCCAATACGATGAGATCATTGATCTTGTTGTTAAATCCCAATATTATGAAGCTTTCACCATTGATCCTCCAATACATGAAGAAACTCTCAATGAGTTCTGGGCTAATACAGAGGCGGTGACAGTTAATAATGAAGCGATTTCCCTCAAATCATCCATTCAAGGGAAACTGATGGCCATATCACCAGAAAGTTTAAGCATAAGGCTTGGTTTGAAGGATTCTGATGCTCCTGAGCATATCTCAAATTCTGATATTCATCTTACCATGACAGAATGTGGCTATCAAGGTACTTTGGCACAGGCTACAGTTTATAAGAAATATTTTGATCCAAAATATAAACTGTTATTTCATTATATTATTATGTGCTTGAGTCCTAAAACTGGATCTTATGATCAGATGCCTTCAACTTTTCAACCTATTTTTCATTCAATAATAAATGAAACACCTTTCAAGGCATCAAAACTGTTCTTTAATGAGTTGGTCTTACATCATGAAAACCAAAAGAAAAAGTTTTTGTTATACCCAAGGTTTGTTATGAAGTGCATAATAAAAGAACTTGGAGAGGGAATAGTTGTTGGTGAGTCAAAAATTTTAAAACCATTAACTTCCCAAGTATTCTCAAGGCACAACAAACCGGCCTTAGTGCCAGAAGATGACAAAGGGGAAGAACAACCCATCCCTGAGGAACCCACATCTTCAAAACCTAAAAAGAAATCCAAAAAGCCTAAATCTCTCAAACAAAAACCTACCAACCCAAAGAAACAAATAGTTCAGGAAGTGGAGAACCCTCAAACTACTGATGTGCAATCTGCACTTGATAAGGATGTGGCTGAAACATCCTCTCAGCACACACCATCTCCACCACCAGAAAGAAAACCAGTTACAGTCATTTTTCAAAGAAAAAGACTCAAAAAGACTGTAACTACTGACCAATCCTTCCAAACTACTGACCCAGAACCAACTACTGAACACCAACACATTACAACTACTGAACCTGAACCCTCACATACAACAATAGAAATAGCCTAACTTCTCTCAGGACTAAAAGGATCCCATCCAACACATGTCACACCCCTAGCAACACATCAAACAAGGGAGATACCTTCAGTACTTGACATGGATGTGGACCTTATTAGCCCTAACCAGGGAGATGAGGATGGACCACAGTTTGTAAGCCCAAACTTAGAAACTCTTTGTACTTTTGAGGCTGCTACTACTCATTTATCACCCAGTGGTGAACCTGAGGACAGTAGTAACATTGCTAAGACCTCAAATTTGGCAACTACTGATGAAGGCTTATTGCCTGAAGTAGGAAAACCTCAGTTCCAAGACAAAGAGGTTCATGAGAAGACTAGTTTGGAGCTAGCTCATGATATAACTGATCCTGCCCTCATTGAGGACACTATCAGGGATTCAGATGATTCCATTAGTTTGGATGATGAATCAGAAATTCCACAAAAAGAATTGACGGTTGTTGATGAAGATCCTGACTCAGAGGTCTCTAAGCTCAAAGAGCTGGTCACCAAAGATCAGGTTAAAGACCACTTAAGCCCTATTTCCCCAAAAGTGGCATCTTCAGAAAAATCTGAAGATCACCCCAAAACACCCCCTTCACAAAAACAACCTACCCAATTCCCTGGGCTCTCTAGCATAGACCTGAACCAACTATGCAGCCCAGATGGTCCCCTGTTCCAGACAATGAAGGAAATCCTAACTGCTCAACTCAAAACTTTCACAACTGCTTGGGAGTTGAAGGCCAACAATCAGTTTGGGTTGATTAATTCAAGACTTGCAGAGCTGAATAAGAAGATGGATGACACCCAAAAACAGCTTGCAACATTGTCTGCTGCAACTTCTCACTCTCTAAGGCTTCCAGAAGTGGATGAAGCCAAAAAGGGGGAGAAGATTAAGGAACCAATCACTGAAGAATCTCCTGATGATGCTAAAAAGACCATCAAAAGACCAGGAAAAGAGATCCTTCAGGAGTTCAGTTCATCTAAGGCTGCTGAAGAAACTACTGAACAACTTTCTCAAACTGCTGAAGACAATCCTTCAGTAGTTGTGAAGATCATTCACCCTTCAGAAGTTCTATCTTCCAAACCCATTCATGGACAGTCTTCAAAGGCAACTGAAAGAGAACCAGCTTCTATTCCTAAGCCAACAACAACTACAACAACTGTTTTGAACCCTACTCCCATTTCAATGTCAAAAGAACTATTGGAGAAGAGTTTGAAAGAGGCTCAAAAGAAGGCTAAGGAAGACAAAGTTTGGAATAGCCTAGAAGCAAGAGATGATCTGAGCTATGAAGAAAAATTAATCAAGTATCAAGAGAAGCTTGATGAGCTTGAAGCTAAAGAGAGAGCACTTGAGGCTGCTGCTGAAGAAGACAAAAGAGCACAGCTGATTGTATTCATTACAAAGAACTCCAAGGCTAAACAAGTCTCTCTAAAAAGACTTTCAACAGAAGAACTCACAAGAAGAGCTCAACTTATATCTGATAGGTTGGCAACAGAAAAAGAGAGAAAAGCTAGAAGAGCTGAGATAGTGGAAGAACTTGTAGCAAATGGTTATGGTTCAAAGGCCTCAGTTTCAAAATGGAAAGAAGAAACATTGTATGAAACTTACAAAAAGTTCAAGGCCAGGAAAGCTGCAATCCAGATAGATTTGAAACTCCTGAAGCCCAACAAACTTCAATCATAAGGAGATCATCTGGTGCACTTAGAAGACCAGCTACAAAGAGAAAGGCAGAGGAAGAAACAACTGTGAAAACTGATTTCAAGATGGTATACTTGGAAGGAAATCAGTTAGTTCATGGTGACTTTGATGTAGAAGAGAAGCCCCTGCTGACACAATTCAGAGATCGTGCTACTTATGCTTATCAACTGCAACAATCCATTCAAGAGAAAACCCATAACAGAGTTATAACAGAACATCACTTACCCAGCATTCCTATCCAAGGTGGTGTTGACTTTCAAGGTAGCAAAGATTCTCACCTGAGAGTCACAGAAATTGAAGAAATTCCCCAATCATCCTCAGGACAACCTCAAGAAACAGGCTTGGTTTCCCATGCCTCTGACTTTGACAGGTCAAAGGTAAATATCATCAAATGGTCATTCACTGATTCTAACTCGGTGTTAGTGACCAGGAGAGATCGTTCAAGTAAGGTCTACAAAAACTCAAAGGAGTTGAGTATATTATCATCAAAAGACCTTCTCACCATTCAACATCTCACACCTGAACAAGGATCTCTTACAGAGCAACAAAAATGTACTCTTACTACCAAGATGACAGCAGAAGTCTGGAGGATACTAGAAGAGAGAAAGAATCAACAACAATAAAGATTGGATAAGGTTTTGGCTTCATCAAACCAGGGGGAGATTGTTGGGACAAAGAGGATTGAAGAAACCACCTTTTGATTACCTTAGTCCAAATCATATTCTGCTTAAGTATAGAAGAAACTGCTGAAGAAGAAATCAGAAGTACTGAAGAAGAAAAGAGCAAAGTGCTGAAGAGTTAAAGCATCAGAAGTTCTGAAGTCTAACCAGACATTTCACTGAAGAACTACTGAAGACAAACTACTCATCAGTAGTTTGTCACTCATCAGTACTTTCACATCAGAAGATTCTAACCGACTCAGACTTCAGTAGTTTAGTATTATATTGTTTTGTTAAAGTCTTGATTCAAGTTTCAATGTAAAGCCTGTTGTAAACATTATCCTAAGTATAATATCTTAGCTAAATATTTTAGATTACTTAGTACAACAGTCTTGTATCTTTGTCTATAAATAGATGAGCTTGTTCATCTATTTTAGACATGTGACTTGTTTCCTGTGCACTTAACCTTGGACGTCAATTGGAAACCTGCGCACTTATAAACCAACTAAATTAAACATAATCAATTGTCTAACCAAAACACAACTACTCAAGAACTTAAAATGGTCTAAGTCCGTTGTCCGTCTAAGTCTGAGATGTCCGTCGTTGGTTGTTTGTTTAAAATCAGAACTCTAACATGCTTTACGTGCATGTGACTTGAAATATATGGCACTTGTGTGGGATAATCCGGGCAAGCACAACCAAGCTATAAATCTCAAGACCGACGATCACAAGTTTAGAGACGTTGTAGCTTGGATCCGGCAAAGCAAAGTTGGATACACAGTGGAACATGATCTGACTGTATACGTTGATCAAAAGAATCAATGCAACTGTTCGAAACAAACCAGTAATCATCACAGAAGACACAGTCAGAAGAGCGTTAAGGCTGGGAGATCAACCTGGAAGCTTCAAGCAACTAGTCAAAACAGATCTGCTCAGAGAATTCAAGAAGATCGGATACAAAGGAGAGTTTGACACAAGAAGTGATGTAAAGAAAAGTGAACTGACACGTGATTGGAGAGTTATCTGCCATGTATTCACCATGTCTCTCTCACACAGAAAAGGAGGGTACAATGCCCTCAGTCCGGAGTGGTCAAGTGCTATGATAAAGATCTGCAAGAATGAACCAATCAATGTGTCTGAGATGATTCTTGATCTCATGATAAAGAACGCACAAGCTAAGTCAAAAAAGTGGGCCATGTATCCTAGATTTGTGCAGATGATGATAAATGCACAACACGACAATCTGCTTGAGAACAAAGATGAAGTGTACCCGTTTGCCAGAACTGGAAGATTTTTTACTGAGTGCAACACTCCTGACTGGGAACCAATGTTTGAATGGATGTATCCTGCTCAAAGATATGCTGGAGTCAAAGCACTATACACCAAACTTCAACAAAAGAAACAGGAAGCTGAGGAAGCACGTTTGAAAGCTGCAACCGAATCTGTTCCATCTGAGACTGCTCCCTCAACTGCTCCACAGTAAGCTGAAGAGAGGGCTAGAGAAAAAGCAAGAGGCAAGAGGCTAGCAACTGAAGAAGCCACCTCTAAAGTGTCAAAGAAAAGCAGGCCCAAGTTGATGACAGAAAGCAGGGAGTCACAGACAGAGGAACAACTCGATCTGGCACGAGCATTACATGATGTTTCTAAAGCTAAAAAGGCAGAAAAGAGAAAAAGGAGAGAAAGTCTTCCTGATTATGAGCGGCCTGCTGTAGTGACTGAAGAAGAAAGAGAAGACCAGGAAACTCTAGAATCAATGCTTGGTGGTCAAGATCAACCTGGGCCGTCCACTGCTAGGGCTCCTGTTCCTAAACCTCCTGCAAAGAAACCAACCGAACCATCCTCTTCAGCTCCTGCTGCACAACGTCGCAAACCTGTGCATCAGGAACTGTATGAGACTTTGGCAAAAGAGGTGGGAAAGACAACTGCAAAAGAAATCTGCACATTGAAGAACCAGATCCACAACAATCAAGAACTCAACAAAAAGATGAAGAAACTGCAGCATAAGAACAAGAATCTTGAAAAGATTGTGAAAGATTAGCGATACCTCATCAAGTTTCAGAACCAGGTGCAGATGAAGATGTTTGAAATGATTCAAGATCTGCAGAAACACCAGAATATTGAACCGAAGATGTCGTTTAATGAGCTGTTCGATTTTGGACAGTTTCTTGAAGAAGAAAAGAAAGAGAAAGAGCTGCCGAAGAGAGTGAGGTGGATGAGATCAGCGAAGATGAGATGCCAGAAACATTTGTTGAGTTTGGGGAGGAAGAAGCCACTGTGTATGAAACAACAGATGGTCATAGGGTGAGCCCCGAAAAATCTTCTTGGTTTCCTAGAAGACCAATCACTATCCCTGCTTTCCATCAGAATATACCGTACACAAAGGAAGCACATCAAGAGAGGATTATTTCGTGGAAGTATGATGACTTGAAAAGGCTGTTCGTGATAAAGCGTCGAGGGGGAGTCATCCAATATTTCACAGGTCAAACAGATCTGAAATCTCTTCCTCGCTGGGACATTCGAGAATTAAACAGATCTCCCTTCATCAATCCTTCCAACAGCTCCAATGGAAATAGGGTTGCAAGTTTGATTGAACAAGAATGTGCAAATGATTTCAAGATGTTCAAGCCTCAAAAGCCAAGAAGTCGCATCTTGAAGAAACAGATTGATCCTGCCACTGGACAAGGTAGGATCACCTATGTGATCGACCCTCCTAAGGTCGTCACTAGGGTTCCAATCCAAGAAGAACTTCCAGTTATGTTGAAAATCTTCAAGAAATGGTTCTACGATAGCTTGACTAGTGAAGCAGTAATCAAATCAAAGAATGATGAAGAGATCTTGAGAATTCTTGATCCGGTGGACGTCTTTGCTCTTAATTTATCCGACCTGACTATGCTGTTTGCCAACCAAATTCATGTAGGAGTTGGAAATGTCCTGTTTGAAGAAGCAGTGCTACTCAGAAGAGCAGTGGATCGTGCAATGAAACTTAAGCAAGAACTGCTGGACATGGTGAATAGAATCAATGCAGCTGACATGGCAAAAGATCAGAAAGAAAAAGCTGCTAGAGCTGCTGCTGCAGAAGCTTCTCAGGTTGAAACTGAACCTGCTTCTGAAGCGTCTACTCAAGATCCTCCAGAAACTTCTGATCCAGAACCGCCTGCTCAAGAAGAACCGGCAACAGTAATTGTTCAAGATCCACAGACCATCGAAGAAGATCTTGCTGAGATGTTTATTCAAGATCCTCCAGAAGGTGAAGAAAATGTTGCAGCTGCCCTCATTCAAGCTCTCCCGGCACAGAGAGAAAGAGAAGAAGGGGAGGCAAGTGACGTGTCAATTGATTGAGAAGAACTGGTAGCTGTGGTCTAGGGGGAGTATTGTTGGGTTTATTTGAGACCACAGTTACCAGAACGAAGACTTTTGGTAGCTTGTTTTGTAGCTTGAATGTTCGAGGACTGATTGTGTAATTAAACCATAGTTTTATGTAAACCCTAGTGATTTGCGCACTTAACAGACGGGCCCTGCGCACTTAGCTAAGTGCGCAGGCCCATCAGCTCCTACCTATATAAAGGAAGCTTGTGTGCAGCTCTAGGGTTAGGGTTTTTGTTTATCATTCTTGACACAAGTATAAGGGTGCGTACTTAACGTTTGTATTCCATGGTGCTTTGATGTTTATCAGTAATGGAAAGCTTGAATTTCTTTATCTTGTGTGTCGGTTTTGTTAGTTTTATCTAGTATTTTTGTTTGTCAAGAATAATCACTTAAAACACCTAACAAATAGGTGTTTCTAAGTGATAACAATCTTTTGCACTAATAAAGATCTAGTATTTTGAGACTACAATAGAAAAGATAAATCTATGCGTTTGATTCGTAAACTATCACTTTGTAACTGTTCTAGGGTTTCCGCACCTGGAATAGAGACTTGTATGATCAATCCTAACTGTTTTTCATAAAACGATCCTCTACAGGTTTAAGTTTTGGTTTTTTTTCAGGTGCTTTAGTCGTCTGATCACTTAATGGAAGCATACCTATCATTGTTGAGCAAAGTAGTATCAAACGGGTCAAAACTCATTGAAAATTAGTAACATTGAGTCTCCAATGGACAGGTTGGGTGACGTATCAAAAGGTAACTTTCAATGTGTGTTATATTGGTCAAATGGAGATAGGAAAATGTAGGAGGTAGGTAACGGGTAATATTAAAATCTTTAGTTTTTGTAAATAGGTAGTTTTTCAGTTCATTATCTTTATCTTGAAGTGTCTATAGCATTCGCATGAATTTGCTGATTCTAACAATATAACAGCAGACTGCATAATGCACAATGATCTAATATAGTACCCATGTGTTGTATTTGGTGTATAGTCATAACTTTTTCCTTTACGAAACTTTACTTTGAGGTAGCTCACATGCCTAATCGAACCTTTAGCAGGTTCAAAAAGAAGAATTTCATGTTTACACATGTGGAGGCAACAGTTAAGATCAAGGTTTAAAACTACAGAAACGAGCCTCGAGGCGTAAGCCCAAGGCAGAATTAAAAAATAAAATAAAAATTATATATCCTATAAAAATAAAACACTAACTAATTTCATTATCAAATTCATCAAGAACATCAAAAACACACATAAAAGAAGACATGAAATGTCACAAAAAGTGTAAAACATCAAAAGCATACCGGAAAACCCCTAAGGTGCGCCTGAGGCACACCTTTTCTTATCGCCTTAGGCCTGTGAGACACACGTAAAACAAAGAACCCCTGAGGTGATGCCTTAGACTCGGTTTTGACCCGAATCACCTTGAGGCGTGTTGAGGCACGCCTTAAGGCGTGCGCCTTGACTGTTTTTTTTAAATCATGGTTAAGATTGAGGAAGACAAAAGATTATTGCAGATGGAAATAGATAGATTGAATTGAGAAATCGCACGTCTTGAAGCTCATGAGGTAGGTGATTGTGATACTCATTATCATGATGCTCTGGGCCTCTTTTTAACCATCTGCTAATTTGTTTAATCAAACCTCTATATAGATTTCAGATTTGGAGACAAAACATGAAAAAGGGATTGAATTATAAAGAAAAAATGTCCCAATGCGCGCAAGTACCAGTTAGACCATGACGTCAGGCTCTAACAGAGATGCCAAGCCTCTTCTTGACAAAAATCTTGATTCTAATCAACCAGAGGTAAAGAAAGATGAATCCAAGAAAAAGTGGTGAGTTATAAGGCTCACATGGATTGGTAAACCTAACGCACGAACACGTAATGGTTTAACCTCTTTCCTTTCTACATAAAGCATCGACCACAATATTCGCTTTTCCAGGATGATAACAAATTTCACACTCATAATCATTGGGTAACTCAACCCATTTTCGCTGCCACATAATAAGCTTCTTTTGATCAAAGATATGTTGAAGACTTCTATAATCCGTAAAGATCGTACACTAAGTACCATAAAGATGGTGTCTCCAAAGCTTGAGCGCAAAAATCATAGCTCCTATCTCCAAGTCGTGTGTCGTGTAATTCTCCTCGTGCACTTTTAGTTGTCTTGATGCACAAGCTTGCATCAACACGCAACCTAAGCCTTGATGTGAGACATTACAGTACACCACATAACCATCATTTCCATCGGGAAAACACAGTGTTGGCGCACCACACATCTTTTGATTTAAAACCTGAAAGGCTTCCTCTTGCTTTTCAGTCCATTCATACATGCGGTCTTTTTGGTTTAATAGCGTCAAAGGCTGCGCTATCCTGGAAAGATTACCAATGATCCGACGGTAATGTCCAGCCAAGCCCAAAAAATGACGTATCTCTGCGGGAGATTTAGACACATTCAATTCCTTGATTGCCTCTATCTATGCTGGATCCACTTGCGCCTCTTTCTCGTTAATAACATGACCCCAAAAATGAACTTCTCGCATCCTAACTTTGCACTTTGCAATCTTCGCAAATAGCTTCTTGCTTTTCAACAACTCTAGAATAAGTCTCAAGTGTTGTTCATGATCCTTTCTAGTTCATGAATAAATAAGTATATCATCGATGAATACTATGACGAACTTGTCTGAATATGGTTTAGAAATCCTATTCATAAGATCCATAAACATTGCCGGCGCGTTCGCTAAATCATCAATTCTAGACAATGGGTATCAATTTCTAATAGTAAGTTTGTTCAACTCCCTATAATCAATACACATCCTAAATATTCCATCCTTCTTCTTGACGAAAAACACTGGTGCTCATCACTCGATCCTTAGGAAGCATAACTTGGCCTAATAAAATCTTTTTCCCAACAATTCTTGCAATTGATTCGAAAGCTCTTGCATTTCTGAAGGTGCTAATCGATAAGGGAACTTAACGACTGATGCGGCACCGAGCACAAGATCTATTCAAAATTCCAACTGTCTCGAAGGCGACATACAGGGCAAATCTTCTGGAAAAACTTCGGGATATTCTCTATCTACAGGAATTTCCCCTAGTTTCTTTTCCTCAGCCTTAGTGTTAACAACACAGGCTATAAATGTTAGGTATCCTTTCTGCAGGAACTTTTACGCCTTCATTACATTAACCATCTACAATGACTCTTTCTCTAAGTCACCGCGTACGACCAATATCTCATTGTCTGATACTGAAATATGGACCAATTTCTCATGACATACTACTTCCACTCGATTCCTATGTAACCAATCCATTCCTTTACGATAGTATGTTGAAGGCCACAAACACTAACGAAGAGAATGTGTAACACACACTTGAAAGATATAACCAGGTTCTTCAACATTAAGCTAGGAAGCTCAAGAAGCGAGATCATCAAGATCTTAGAATGGTTTTAATAAAACCGGGGTCACAATAATACGATCAGGCGAGAATTGATAATCACGTCCGCAAATAAAAATAATAATAATAATAAATAATCTAAATGTCTTACGCGTATACCCTCACGATAGATCTTCTTAGGACTTGCATGTGCCTGTAAGCTCGCAATAACACGACGTCAATGTTATCGAGAATTTACCTCACAAGATCACCCTATTAACATCCATCACGAGTTATATCATAAGCATCCCTAAATTCACATAACCACACACATATATTACATATATAACGTCAGTCATGCGTGCCACTTTTCCAAATGTCGTTCTCGACCACATTCCAACTTGCGCAGTATCATCATCAAAACGAAATGCCTCTTCACAATGTTTCGAAACGAAATTATTACTAACGACGTAAGCTTACCCTGACTCCCGGGGATGCAAAACCGCAGATGCTTCAATCAATCCGTTCTGCATGCCATGCTACCAACTCGTCTTGCTACTTGACACGAGTGTGCGTCCTTGCCACGTCCCAATTAACGTCGACATCCGTTGGCAATTCGTACTATTTTCGAGGAATATATATATATACTTTACATATACTTACACACAGCATACAATCAAGTAGATTGTTCCTCGTAAATATGGAACAATGACTCAAGTAAATTCTATGTGAAGATATACTTTACTATACAGAGGGATGACTTAGCGGTCACTCATAACATATGCCTAACCATCATTAGCTATTATACCTTTCTCTATACCATTATAGTAAATACTCACTATTCACATAAGAATATGTTTTTTTATGTCGAAGAAACCTACGCTGAGCTAATGTAATTCCATACACCAAGATCCTTTCACTTATTTGGCAACGGTTGGATTTTCATTTCCTAGGCGTTCGCGCTAAACATTGTGTCTTAGAAACCTTGGTCCCCTAGCCAAAACAAAACACTGGTTGAAGCCTAGATGCCCCTACCGACACCTAATTCGCTAAAACCTATAGTTCTGATACTATCGGTAAAAGCCCGAGGTAACTCGTATCGTACTTTGTCCGCTTTGCCCGCCCAGCAGTATTAGTCTGCGATTAGGCTCACGGTTTTGCATTGGTCTCATCTCCGAAGGACTAACCAACGCGCATAAGACAGAAAAGGTATCCCACCCCTTACAAGGAAGTGTTTGTTCCCCTTCTCATTTGATGTAGGATCTTACGATCCATCCCTTTTAGGGAACCCAGTGTTCTCGAGGGAACGACTGACACACCGAAGGAGACACTGGTGTCACAAAATCGTTCCCACCGGCGCACCGACCTAAGACCATCAAGTCTTCTATATTTCTAGACAAAATCATCATACAAGCATGTCAATCCCTCGATTTGTAAAAACTCTCAAAAACATTTAAAGAAAAGGGGCCGTGAAACTCACCTCAATCCAACAACTTGGGTAACTTCCAACTCCAAGTTACAATCCTTCACCTCAATATCCTTGCTTAGCTAGCTATCAACGCTTGAATCTTTAACCCCTTCTTTGTGTCCTAATCCAACAAAGGACACCATAAAGTCTAACACAGAAAGCCTAGCCTATTGTCCAGCTATCTAGACTCGTATGTACGAATCCGTGTCTAGAAAGTGTTGTAACTCAAGGAGCCGATCGCGACTTAACTTTATTTAGCTGTTAACATACGACATAGTACTCAAGTTGCGCACTTGTTACCATTTGTGTGTAACCTAAGTTGGACTAGTGCTACGAGACGTATAGCTCATCTCGAGTCATAACTCACCTTGTAAATCGGATAAATATAATTCATTTGTACATTTATTTTTAGGAAAGTATACTTTGCAAATTACTATTCTTGAGTCCGTACAATCAAACATTATATAGTTACGAAAACCTTTCGAAAACTCATTATACCTGACGGATGGCATAACTATATATATATATATATATATATGTTTTCAAAAGGTTATTCAGAATTCATAAATACTTTTGTTGAAACGTCGTGATATTTGGTATATCATATATTTGTATATGCATGGATAGTTATAAAAATGTAAATCAATATTGCACTCTTTGTGCGCTGGATTTAATAAAATTTCGGCAGAGTTACCTCTGTTTTTATAGAATCCAGACAACACAAGTTGTCTACAATTTACCCAAAAATCAATTTACAAACACATGATATTCAATATATTTACCCGTATTTCCAATGGATGAGAGTTTATACCTTTCCACACTTTATGTTAACTATACTTATACGATTATATATCATAATTTATATATATATATATATATATATATATAATATAGTGCAACGGTTAATCCAATATAAATTATCAAATCTAGCTTTAATATACAAATATCATTTATCAAATAATATTGTCGGTTCGTATCTATAATTTATATACACTTATATATATACATATATATATATATATATATAATAACAAATCAAGATATTATACCATATTATATTCGCATGCAACTCGCTTGTTGACCAGATCTGACCGAACCCGAACCGAACCAGAGCTGACTCGGGTTGAACCAACATAACTCAATACCACCAAAACGAACCCATACCAAGTCTGATTCGAAAGCAACTTCTACCCGAGCCCCAATCTCCGAAACTGAACCATCTTTTAACCCATGCACTGGGGACCCAGAACTGACCCGAGCACCCAGACCTGACCTAACCCAATCCAGATCTGACCCAAACCCGAGCTGCAATTCGTCACCAACACCATCCCAGCTATCACCCGAACCGGCCACACACATGAGAACCGTCCGGCCGAAGCACCACTGCTACCGCAACTTCCTTCAACCACCGCAGCCATTTGAACCAACATGCAGCCATAACTCCACTCGAATCCATAACCACAACCGGCCCAAACCCGAGCCCCATCAGACCCGAACCTGAGCGAACCCCAATCGACACCATAACCTGAACCAACTCGAACCATGTCTTACCCCTTATCGGGACCCATACACCACTAGAACCACAAGACCCACCATTGGACCAACACCGAGCACCTCCACCACCATCACCCTAGCCGCCACCGCTTCTTCCCCTTTAGAACATCTAGACATCCACGAACTCCGTTAAAGACATCGTCGGACTCGTAACAACTCGAATTAATCAAAATCAACTAAAAATATGCTAAGCATATAGGAATCGTGATTAAGATCCAGTCAACGGTTGACCGAAATTTGCTGGTTGTCACAGTGGACTTATATTTTTAATCAGCTAGAGTTGTGGAGTGGCAATTGATTGAGATGGAAAGAATTGTTTGGTTAGAACTGCATGGGATCCCGTTGAGTTTATGGTGCATGCAAGTGTTTGATGAGAATTCATCTATATTTGGTACGGTTAATCAATCCGCTCAACCCGATGAACAAGATGGTGATTTATCTTTCGGGTGTGAATCAAAAGTGCAAGTTGACTTGGAAAAAGAATAGTTTTGTCATGTTGGTTGAGGAGGAGGTTGGTGAATGGATCCCCGATTGTTTGGTCGATTTGGAGGAGGATGAAGACGACTCCTCGGACCTTAATGTTGAGGCGACTTCGGTGATCAAAATGTTGACAGGGATGATGCTAATATGGAAAGAGCAGATTCTAATGATTCTAGTCAACTTTCTGGTTTGAATGAAAACATACATGGAAACAATCCTACTATTAATGAGGTTTTTAACCAGCATTTAAATGAAGGAATTAATGGTTTGGATTCAAAAAAACAAGGTAAAAAATTGTTCGGAAAAAATGCAACAACGGAAACTCTTCTTCTCTTATGGGCAGGAGAGGCCCAAAAAAGGCAAAGGGGTGATGATGACCCATTTGACTTGGATCATTTCATATTTGTTGTTAATGGAAGCCCAACGGTGAACAAGGATAACCGAGATGGATAGGTGAGCCCATTGGTGTTTTTAACTCGGGATTTAAACAGGGAGGTTGGGAATTGCGAAATTGGGCCTATGAGTAGGATATTGTTAACGAAGTAAATGGATAGGTTCGAACAATCAATTGCAAAGGTGGTGAACGAGGATAGTTTTCAAATTGTTTAGATATGAATTTTCTGTCCGTTAATAATCGAGGGCTGGGTAATGATCATAATAGTGATTGGATCCGAAAAATACATGCGTATAATGATATTGGGTTCGTGATGTTACAAGAAAAACAATTTGCTTCCTATAGATGCTATGGATTTAAGTAGGTTTTGGGGTTATGGTGAGTTTATTAGTGAGCATGTTGATGCTACAAGACGCTCGGGTGGTTTGCTCTCGTTATGGGATCCTAAGAAATTTGTGAAGAATTCGGTTGTGAAACATAGAAATTTTCTAGTTGTAATGGGACGGCTAAAGACTGTGACAAGATTATAACTATTATCAATGTTTACACCCCTCAGAAATTGGTGGATAAAAAGGAGATGTGGGCCGATTTAGGGAGGTTCATTGTGCAAGATGATAATTATTGGATTATGGGTGGCGACTTCAATTGTGTTAGAGACTGAAATGAATGAAGGAACTCTAAATTCAATGCATTTGAAACTAATAATTTTAATGACTTCATAGAGGGAGTGGGCTTACATTAATATGGTTGAGAGGCCGAAAATTAACTTTTGTTTCCAGGAATAAATGTAGCCGGATAGATAGAATGTTCGTATTGTGGAATTTCCTAAGTGATTGGCCTAACGCTGAATATAGAGCTCTTTCTAGGGAGAGTTCGGATCATAGTCCGCTTCTTTTAAAAGTCGAGTAAAGGAACTATGGTGCAAAACCATTTCACTTCTTTAACACATAGCGTTATCAGATTTTAAAGGTAGTGGGGCGCCGGATGTAGTCCTTATGAACAAATTCAAGATTGTGAGGCAAGCTATTACTAAATGGAAGGAACAGGTTACGACCTCTGAATGTGAGGAGGAGGAAAACCTTGTGCAAGAGATTAATGTTTTGGATACTATTATTGAAGATAGAGATTTTACATAGGCTGAACGGTGAGTGTACGAGGAAGCTAAGTCGAAGATTAAAGAATTACAAGCGTTTAAAGATAAAGATCTAAGGCAGAAAGCGAGAGTTCGATTGGCTAAGGAAGGTGATGAAAACACTACATTCTTTTATGGAGTTATTAATAAAAGAAGGGTGTCCAATTCTTTTCCGGGTTTGATGATAAACGAAAGCTGGGTCACTAAACCATCACTAGTAAAAAAAGAAGTCTTTTGTTTTTTCAAGAACAAATTTATAAAAGATATGTCCGAGCAGCCGTCATTGGTCTGCTATGACTTGAAATAGATTAGTGAGCAAGATGTGATTGACATCATAAGCCACTTTTCGGAATGTGAAGTTAAAGAAGCCGTGTTCGAATGTGGTAACGACAGAGCCCCGGGACCCGATGGTTTCAACTTTCGGTATATTTAGAAGTTTTGGTCAACTTTTACAGAATTTTTTTGAGTCGGGGATTATTAATCGTGGATTTGGTTCCTCGTTAATTACATTGATAACTAAAGTTAGCGACCCGGTTGATCATGGGGAATATCGGCCTATTAATCTTATTCGAGTGGTTAGTAAGGTTGTTTCCGAAGTCCTTGCAAATAGATTGAAGAAACATATGGGTTCCATCACACACGAGACGCAATCGGCTTTCCTAACGGGGAGGTATATTTTAGATGGTCCTCTGATCATTAGTGAGATAATATCTTGGGCGAAGTGTTTGCGGAAAGAATTATTTATGTTCAAAATTAATTTTGAGAAAGCCTAGGACTATCTACATTAGGAATTTTTGTTATCCGTGATGCGTCATGTGACACCCGCCACTTAGCCAGGTCAAAATCCGTACACTTTCTAGTCAACGTTTAATTTTACATGCATTATTCATGACATTTTATATGCATAAGTCCCCCGAGATAGTCTAACAATGTCCGAACAAATATAATTTCACCTATATCAACGAATCTTGGTGACACAAGTCTATATGTTTACAAAAGATTTTTCAAAATCATGTATAGATGCCCATTTATTTTATAACACAATGGGAAGTATCATGGATTTTTATGTATAAACTCTAGTATTTATTCAACTAGGATACTTACACATATGTGAATATGTGTACATGACACACACGTATATGTATATTTTCGGCCTATATATATTTATGTACAAGAATACAAGAAACTAGTTAACATATTTATAATTAGCACTACATATTCTTTTTGTTACATCTTAATTAAACTAACTAGTTCTTTTATAAACTTAACCACTTTTGGTGAAACAAGTGATCAACACTAGTATTTATGAAAACTAATAGCCAAAGATGATCACCACCACTTAGTTTAATGTCTTATTTTCTACTAAACACTTGGAACATCATCAATGTAGTGTCATGTCTTATTATTCTTTCTAAAACTATTAGATACAAGATTTGGTGGCTTAACTATATAAGGTAATATTTCTTAAACACCTAAGATCAAGAATGTTAGTTTACCCCATTTGTTAAAATCCACTTTTCTTCCTCCTTCCTTTCTTTTTTTTTTTTCGGCCGAGAACCAGCCCCCCTTGACATATTATTTTTTTTTCTAATCCATCAAGTGTTTGTTTAGATCTCTAAGAATCCCCATGTGTTGTCACATTAGCTTTAGTCTTGTTAAGTTAAACATCATCATGGAGTGTAGTCAACCATAAGATGTGATTAAGACTCATAATTCGCTAGCAAGATTTGAGACAAAAGCAAGATCATTAACCAAACATGGTAGGATTCCTTTAATCACCAAGAACCATGAAAGATTGTTACCCAAAATACTTGCCACATTTTTTCCCTCTTCTTTCCCCAAACCGTCCCCCCCCCCCCCCCCCCCGCCCCATGTCCCTCTAATCTTTTTTTAATCATAGTCAACCTCTATAATCACATGTGCTTATTAGTCCCATAAGTTGACATTCATGTGTGGTCAATCTTGCTTAGAATCCACCAACACCAACACAACATTAGTCACTTTCCATGACATGATTTAGACACTAGATTTGTCATTAAGATATGAAACATATGGAGATTACTAGCCTAATATGGAAGGATTCTCTAATCACCCTAATCCATAGAAGTTGACTTACCTAAATTGATTATCATCTTCCTTGCACATTCTCATTTCCACCTCTATATAAGGAGGCTTTGGGTGCTCATTTCACCACACCACAACCTCTCTTGCCCCCCCTCTCTACTCGCAACACACACACACAACTCAAGCTTTAGGAGCAACCAAGGAAGTGCTAGAATTTTGCCTTCTATGTTGGATCCACTAGGAGGTATAAACCTTAACCTAGTTACTTCTTTACTTTATTGATTATCACATGGTTCACCTTAGTTCCTAGTTAATTATTTACAATAAAACATCACCCTAGATGGTAATGTATGTATGTATGTATGTATGTATGTATGTATGTATGTATGTATGTATGTATGTATGTATGTATGTATGTATGTATGTATGTATGTATGTACGTACGTACGTACGTACGTACGTACGTACGTACGTACGTACGTACGTACGTACGTACGTATGTATGTATGTATGTATGTATGTATGTATGTATGTATGTATGTATGTATGTATGTATGTATGTATGTATGTATGTATGTATGTATGTATGTATGTATGTATGTATGTATGTATTTATGTATGTATGTATGTATGTATGCGTGACATACATATGTATGTGCACGTGTGTATATGTGTATATATAGATGTATAAGAACTTAAGTTATCATGTTACTTTACTTAGTTAGTGAAAACAAAGTCCATATGTATGTATACATACATATGCGTGCATGTATTATATGATGTATGTGTATGTGTAAAGCAAACTCATAAGCATAGATAGAGGTGTGTATGGACTACCAACATGCATATGTATATGGGTATGTATGTACAACTATAGATCTCTTAGACATCCCTACATGTGGTTACTAGCAGAAAACCCGCGCGATGCTGCGGACCAAAAAATTGCATCGTGATTGTATCTAGTTTTCATAATTCTTACACAACTCAAAATTTTGGCTATGCGGGAATATGCATGTAATTAGGGGTGCAAACAAGCCAAGTGACCTTCAAGATCGGCTCAATAAATAGCTTGAAAGGAGTCAAACCGTATCAAGTCTAAGCGGAGCTTGAGCCTAAAACAAAGCTCGTTTATTTATCGAGCCTGAGCTCAGATCTAACATGTAAAGCCTGTCACGCTCGTTGAGCTTTATCAAGCCTTGTGTAATATTAATTTTATTAATAGTTTATAATTTATAATATTTACCCATCATTTTAAGTTGTTTAGTAAAACGCTGAGCCACTTATCAAGCTGATGAGTCTAAACGAGCCTATTATTTATATTATTTTTTTAATATATTAACTAATAAATATTAATCAAACTTGAGCTTCAGAAACTAGCAACAAGCCAAGCTCAAGTTCAATATCTTATAAGTTAATTAAACTCGAGGCTCGGGCATGGCTCATTACACCCCCTTACATGTAAGTGATTGAGTCAGAATTGTCAATTATTTAATATGGTCACAATGGCCTATAATTACAATTGCACTACACTATAAATCTATTACATGTAAGGGCACGGCTCATTACACCCCCACTGTGTTTTACAATTGAACTAATAATGGGCACGGCTCATTACACCCCCTTACATGTAATTGATTGAGTCACAATTGTCAATTACTTAATACAAAATTAATCTAATTATGGTAACTGATTACTGCTATACTAAGATTCATACGACATTGATATAAATCTAATATTAAATACTGTTCAAAGCTGTCAAATAAAATAGTTTTGTAGATTCAACTTGGAACGCACTGGAATACCAAAAATATAGTTTTGTACAATCGTAGAATGTAAAACACAGTGAAAGTCACCTAAAATTTATCTTTCGTGCAAAAATCGGCTAGATTATTACATTTGAAACGATGTTGCTTTTGCGATTATATGACACACAGGTTATTTACATGTGCGCAAAACTATTTGCATTTGATCCAAACCCGTTTTGACAGGGTACTCAACCCCAAACTGCCTATGTTTGTCACCTCCAATCTATCAAGAAAAATGATAATGAAGGCTAACGATCCTTTCAAATTCAAAGTGGTGAATCAAACTACTAAAGCCAACTATATCAAACCGTAAACAGTGACCTGCATAAAACTCAAATTGCACAATTTGTTAAACCTGAAACCTACATTAACTTAAGAAAACATGGAACTGAAACCATAATAGTCAATATATAAACACAACCTTCAACTAACATAATATCAATAAAAGTCTAGATATGTAAATCGAAACAAACTTTAATTTGGGAGTTTTCATGAAGTCTTTGAGCTCTGAGCATAGTTTTGAAACCAATCATATCCATACATCATGACACTATATAAAACCAAATACATTTATCTCATAATCAGAAAAAGAATACAGAAACTTGAAAAGTAAAGAAAATGGAAATAGAAAACAGGGATAATAATTTAGAAGCTATTAATGTTGTTCTCTTGATAATTCTCTCAATTTATTATCTCCTAACTTCAATATCCCATTTCCCTTCTTATGATGCCAATGTGTGACGTCAGTAATGCATTCACATTAATGCAAGTTATATTAAACAAAAAAGCAAAAGAAAAAAAAACGATTTCCTAGATGACACACATTATCAGCTGCAACAAAAGTTTTTGAATATTGAGTTTTAAACCATCATTTTAACACCGGTAAGTTAAAATTGAGTCAAAATGAAAACATGGCATTGTAAGATCGAGTGGCACATTTGGAAATATGATGTGAAATCAATTATAAGCGCATAATAAGAACATACCATGCACCTGTTCATAAGCAAAAAGTTGTCATCGTTATTAAAACCGAAACCCATTTGACATGTTCCCTTTTTAAGCAACCTCTTTATTTTATAAACTTTACCCATTAGACCATGCGTAGTGGGGGGGCTTTATATATAAAGCCCCCCTTTCTGATTGGTCCACATGGCAGCTGAGTCAGCATGGAGAGATAAAGTGAAAAAGGGGTGTAGTGGTGGGGCTTTATTTATAAAGCCCCTATTAATATTTTATTATATCTTTTAAAATAAAAAATAATAAAATAATAAAGAGAGAGAGTGAGAGTATGATGTGGAATCAAATGATTGGTGGGGGTTTTGGAAATCAGGCGTTATTTGGATAACGCCAAAAGCATTTTTTGAAAAATAGAGCCCCCCCCCCCCCCCCCGTTACGGTGTTGGGGGGGGGGGGGGCGCTATTTGTTTTTCATGGTAACGCCCTCCACTACGGAGGGTCTTAGAAATAAAACGCTACCCAAAAGTATCCGTTCATAGGTAAATGTGTCAAAGTTACCATCTTATTTAACCAAAATCCAGATTGACATATTACTTTTAATACTTATATTCTTTTTTTACTCATTTGACCCACACAAATAAGATAATGTAATGATTAGTATCTTGGAGTACCCAGATAAATATCCAGTGTAAAGATTTACATACAGCAAACTAAAACTTAAAAATTTGGCAGTGGATACAAAGTACTGATAAATTCGGGCACTGTGATGCTTCCTGAGGATCAAACTTATTGTTTACCTGAAGATCGCAAGAAAATTAGCTGGCTAGCAAATGTGCTTAAATGGATCTTATACATATTCTAAAGGTTAATTTTTAATAACTATCGAGGCGTTCAAAGGTTGATTTTTGATATTGTTAACAGCAACATAACTGTCAAGTTTTGAGACAAGGTTCAAGGTGAACTTGTTACAAATGCGGTTTCAAAGAAATTAGTAAAATCTTGGGTAGTCAAAGGCTCAAGGCGCACCCAAGGCGAAAATGATGAGTAGTGACTTGGACGCATGGCACTTAAGAAGTGCACATATGTATAAGCAAGGCGCACGTGTATTCCAAGGCATTTTAGTTGTTTTAAACGTGTTTTAGACCTATAGCAGACCAGTTCAAAAAAGTTTTTTTTAACCACCTGTAAAAAATAGTCCATTGACCAAATCCATTTTCCAAGCAAGGCCTTTTAATTACGCTTCTGGATCCTAGGCCCTCGCTGGTAAGTTAATGATTTTCTTTTGAATTATGTAAGAATAATGTTTTTTAGCAACAATAAGAAAGATAGGATGGTTCAAAAACCTTTTGGTTCAGATACGATAGTTTACCTTAACCCATTTGAATCTAACATCAAGAGTCCAATATCTCTTGCGATAAGATCACAAACGATTCTTTAGTAAACCTTGCCATGGAGCATTATGTTGTGGTCAATAATTTTAACTAAAACAAAAGAGAAAAAACACAAAGAAACTTCTAAACCAATAAACTTATTATAAAATGTCTGCTACAACAAGAGAAGAAATCAGTTAACCTTATGCTATCTTCACATTCTTTGCTGTCAAGATGAAAATATACAAAATAGAGAATAAAGAAAAACTTTAGCACACAACAAAACACCTCAACAACAAACATTTTTTTAGAACCACTTACCTCTTGAATTTGCTGTGCATGACTGTAAAAAATGAAATTTGAAACTCCAGCAGCTTAGAATCACCACATGTGCCTCCAAAGTCGCCATAAATCATATAAACATGTACAAATTAACATTTTGCATAGAGCTTTCCAGTAACGTCATCAGATCTGATTAACTCCACCATTGTTAGCGACGGTTAAATAGCAAGCTGTGAGCCTGTGACAGTTTATAGTGTTGCAAAATACCATGTGCCATGTTAGTGGCTAATGTTTTTGAGCAATAAGAGAACCATGCATCCATTTTAATCGATGGCATATGGTACATAGAGATAACATCGATCTGAAATCCCGTCATCCTATAATGATCACATTAACAACAAAAAATCACAAATCTTGACTTTGATCGATGGACATATGATGCTTTTGTAGTTAATAGAGGTGCTTAAACTTTTCAATATAACATCACAAATTAAAAAACTTCACAATATGAAATTGCAAGAAAATTCACAAAATCTTGGTTTGACCAATGACACTGTGACGTTTACGTTTTTATACTCGGTGGTGTTCACAATTTTCAAAATAAAGTCATAAATCAAAGAACTTGTGCATCAGATCATATGCTTTCTGCCCTTGCAACTAATTTATATATAATTAGAATCACAAAAAGAAGAATGTCATTATACCTCTTGACCATAAGTAAGAAGATGGATCTCGGGGTTTGGAGTGGCGCCATCAACCTCGGAAGGGGTGGTAGATGTACCACACCTGATATTAAACCGGGAAGAAACACCAGCCTCGGAAACATCATGAACATCTCGCCTCGGAAAATTTGCAACATCAAACTCATTGTCCAAATCATCAAACCCCCCTCATCTTCATCACCGTCAACTCGCGGACTCCTTAACCATGATCTAACTTATTAAATTTCACATAATCTTTTAACTTCACTAAAAACCAAACATAAAGAAAGACGATTATAACTACCTTTAATCCATTTAAACCTAGTCTTGCATTGAGGGCACCAAGCTTGGTTACCCTCTCTTCTTTGATATTCATAACAAGGTCTACATGTAGGGAAAGCACATTCATTACAAGCAATAAATGGCTCACCGTCACTTATTATTTCTCTCTCATCACCACAAATCTGGCAAATCTGTACTTAACTCTTTTACAGAAGTCACCTATTAAAATATTAAACATATATTATTCAATAACATTTCCAGATCAATAAGTCAAACCAAACTGCAATAAGTTTTCATCAAAAGTCAATTAAGTTATGATTTATGTAGATACGGATTTAAGGTTCTCATAGCTTGTTGGGACAAAGAGGATTTAAGAAACCACCTTTTGATAACCTTAGTCCAAATCATATTCTGCTTAAGTATAGAAGAAACTGCTGAAGAAGAAATCAGAAGTACTAAAGAAGAAAAAAGCAAAGTACTGAAGAGTTAAGCATCAGAAGTTCTGAAGTCTAACCAGACATTACACTGAAGAACTACTGAAGACAAACTACTCATCAGTAGTTTGTCACTCATCAGTACTTTCATATCAGAAGCTTCTAACTGACTCAGACTTTAGTAGTTTAGTATTATATTTTTTTGTTAAAGTCTTGATTCAAGTTTCGATGTAAAGCCTGTTGTAAACATTATCCTAAGTATAATATCTTAGCTAAATATCTTAGATTACTTAGTACAACAGTCTTGTATGTTTGTCTATAAATAGATGAGCTTGTTCATCTATTTTAGATATGTGATTTACTTTGAATTAATTGAAAAACCTTTGAGGCTTTTAAACTTATTATCCATTTCACATCTGAGAATCATAACTTGCATTTACTGCTTTATACTTGAACTGTTTATTGATTCTCATTAACTGCTCAGTCAAGGGGGAGTAATAACTCCTGTTAAAAGTGACATTTTAACCTTAGAACATTTACTATTCCGCTGTGCAATAACTCTTATATAAATCTGCAAACACATAAGTGTTCTGTAAAGAGGCCACTGATCCAACAGTTAGTATCAGAGCTCTGGTTAATCTGATCAAATATCAATCTAACAAATTGAGAATCAGACACAGGCTCTTATTGATATCCAATAAAGGATTAAAAGGTTCACTTTTCATCCAAACTTCTTAAAAATGGACCCTTATAATACTGGATCTGCCAACAAACCTCCTATGTTAGTCAGAAATGAATATAACATCTGGCAAAAGAGGTTGGCACATACAATTTCTCAGACCAACACTGGTTGTTGGAGGTCTGTAATATTTGGACCTCACAAACCAGTTGTTACTGATCCAGAAGGAAAAACTGAGAGACCAAAAGACCCAAAAGACTACACTGAAGAAGATTTCCAAAAATTTGAGCTAGATGCAAAAACTTTCTCTATGTTGGCTATGGCTCTCCCAAATGAAATATATGCTGGGCTTTTACATTGTGAAAGTGCCAAAGAGCTGTGGGATTGCCTAAAAGAACAGTTTGCAGGAACTGAAGAGGTGATAGCCAACACTAGAGAAATCCTGGCTCAACAATATGAAACTTTTGCTCACATAGATGGTGAAACTTTAACACAACAGTTTGAAAGATTTCCTTCACTCATCTCTGAGCTAAAAATAAACAATCAGACCTATTCAAATGCATCTATGTTACATAGATTTTTAAGGTCTTTACCTTCAAAATAGGAAACTTATTCAATAGTCCTCAGATCAAGTTCAGATTTTAACACCCTGAACCTAACAAGGTTACATGGAAAATTACTAACTTTGGAAAGAGAAATCAATCAAAAGAAAAAGTTACAAGAATCTAGTAAAACTGCTGATGACTATACTCCAGGTAGCACAGCCTTATTAGGACATGACTCACCATCCTATTCTAATAATTTTGGATCTTTTGACCACATTGACATAACAGCTGGGATCTCATCAGATGGATCTTTCCCAACTTATGACAATGAAGACCTAAGTCAAACTGCTGATAACATGTGTTTCATCATGGATGATTTAAAATATTTTAGCAGTGATGACTTAGAAGAAATGGATATTTTGCACTAACTGGCCTTGTTAAGCATTAAAACTAACAAATTTTACAGAAGGTCAGGAAGGAAATTTCCAGGACTAAACAATTCAACAAAAGTTGGTTTTGACAAATCTAAACTGAGATGTCATAAGTGTCAAAAGTTGGGACACTTTGCTAGAGAGTGTAGAAGCTCTAGCTACAACCAACCCATGTCTGGAAATCAATATAACCCCTCTTATAATAGGAATAATGGAACTCAAGGGAGTGCTCATTTTGTACAGGCACAAGCTCCACAAGTTCAATATGTGCCACAAGTGCAATATGTTCAAATGCCTGCTCAACAACAACAGCAGCAGATTCCAACTGCTCAACAACCTGCACAAACTCAACAACCCACTCAGCAACAAAGCTTATTTACATCAGGGTATGTTGACTGGAGCAGTCTTCCTTATGACACATCTGAATGCAGTCAGGATGCAGACAATAAAGTCTATGTTGTCAATTGGGGAGAACCTGATAATGGCAGAAAGAACTTTGCCTTAATGGCTTTTGAAGGATATTCTTCAAACTCTGCACTCACTCAGGTATCACAGCAATCTCTATTAAAGCTTTGCTCAAAATCTTGCAAAGAATCTTTTGCTTTAATAAGGGAAACCAATGTGCATTTACAAGGCAAAACCAATGATATGGAAAGAAAATACACCCAAATGAAGTGTGATTTAGAAAGAAAAATTGCTTCAAAAAATAAAGAAATTCCTAAATTGACTGATAAATCCATAGAAACCCAGGCACAAATTAAAACAATGATAGACAACCTAGGAAATGTCAGACAAGAGCTTGCTGACACCAAGGTTGATTGTGAAAAATGGGTTGAGTCTTGTAAAGGGTACCAAATGCTGCTTAACAAACAAACTGCAGCAAATGTTAAGTTTGGCATAGGGTACACCCACACTGAATCACCAACAGATTTCACCCACAAAACTGATAATGATGGGATGAAATTGATTCAAACTTCTGATATGGAGGAATGCACATCCTACCATCAGAACTTTCTCAAAAAGGAAAGTACTGCAGAAGTTAAAACAACTGACAATAAGCCATCAGTAGTTTCATCTACATCAGGAGTTGAGACCCTGAAAACTGCTAATGACCTATTTCAAAATACTGATATTGTCAGTAAATTGCCTTCCAACTCTCTTGCTTTATCCAAAAAGAAAGAGAAGGCAAAAGCATGTGAAATATGTGGTCTGTTTTACCACATAACTGAACTTTGCAGATACAGAAAGGCAAATCAGTTAAATAAGAAAAGACAACAATTGATTGTGGGAAAACAAATAAAACAAGATTTTGAAAACACTTTCTTTCCCAACAAACAACAATCAAACAAAAACCTTTCTCAGAAGAAGTTTTTATCTCAACAAATGTCTTCTTCTCAAAGTTCATCTTCAGAAGTTACACCTAACTCATCAGTAGTTTCACAAACTACTGAAGTTAAAGATTTGATAAATTTGGTTAAACTTCTGATGACCAAAGTTGATGGTGGTCACCAAAAAGAACCCACCATTGTTCTTAATGACAAATCCATTGCCAAAAAGACATGGATTTCAAAAATTGGTCCTCAACAAGCTGCACCTGTTCTCAAGAGCAAACCCAAAGCCAAACTGGCTTGGGTTGCCAAATCTAACTAATTTGCTATCTTGTGTAGAGGGTCTCCAGAGGATTGAATAGCATATGGTATGTTGATAGTGGAGGCTCAATGCACATGACTGGATGCAGATACCTGATAAACAATTTTATCAGTCAAAGAGAAGGATCTGTGTCCTTTGGGAACAATGCCAAGGGATATGTGCTAGGATATGGCAATGTATCCTCAGGCAAAATGCAGTTTGACAAGGTCAATCTGGTTGAAAACCTTGAGTACAACTTGCTGAGTGTCTCTCAAATGTGTGATAAAGGATATTCTTCCTTTTTCACCAAGACAGCATGCAAGATCATATCACCAGAAGGCCAGAAGTTGATAGAGAAGATCATTGAAGATCATACTTTGCTGATTGCCAAAAGATGTGGCAATGTCTATGCAGTGGACATTGAAAAAGACAAAGTATTGAACAAAACTAACTGTGGCCTAGTGGAAAGTGGGTGTGTTGTGTTTGGTTGGAAGCTTACACGGGTTCGAGTCCCCTGGTCACCAGTTTAATGTTTGCGAATGCCTTAGACATCATCCGGAAGGAGGGACCATCCCTGGGGCTTCAACTGAACATTAAGAAAACTGAGGTGTTTTGGCCGTCCTGTAACGGGTTGAAACGTAGGGACGGGCTTTTCCCCAGTGGGATTGGCAGGCCAGAAAAAGGGGTGAAGCTCCTTGGAGGGGCTGTTAGTCGGGACTCTAACTTTATACAGGAATTGGCAGAGCGAAGAGCCTCGCGGGCGGTTGATCTTATGAAACTTTTGCCCTGCCTTAGGGATCCCCAGAGTGAACTCCTCTTGCTCAGATCTTGTATGGGGGTCGCTAAGTTGCTTTTTGGTTTGCGGACCTGCCAACCCGCCATGATGGATGAAGCGATATCATGTTTTGACAACGGTCTGCGGGAAGCCATCGAAGACATAGTGGTATGTGGGGGTCCGTTTTTTGGTGACCTACAGTGGCGACTGGCATCCTTGCCGATGCGTTTGGGAGGATTAGGGCTCCTCTCAGCAAAAGATGTTGGGGTGTATGCTTTTGTGGCATCGCGAGCTCAGTCTTGGAATCTCCAAGACCACATCTTAAGGAATAGTGGGGTTGTCGACATGGACTTGGACTACGTACAGGCCCTCGAAAGGATAAATGACTTTCTCCCAGGTTTTGATATTGGCGGTTTTTCTAACAAGGACACCGCCCCCCCAAAGCCTCAGAAAACTTTGGCGAATGCCCTCTTTGGCAAAATAGCACAGAGCCTGGGTGAAACTTTTGATCTGTCCCCCCGCCAAAAGGCAGTTATTGAATGCTTGCAAAGCCCCCATGCCCAAGATTTTCTGAATGTTATCCCAATCGAAGGTTTGGGCCAAACCATGTCTAGGGTTGAATACAGGGCAATTCTTAAATATCGTTTGATGATCCCCATGTACCATGAAGATGAAGTCTGTCCGATTTGCCGTAAGGCATGCTTGGACAAATACGGGGAACACGCGGTTCATTGTAAGGAGTTGCCTGGTTTCAAATATAGGCATGACTGGGTCCGAGACGTTCTTTGGGACATTTTAAGAAGGGCTGGAATCTCAGCCAAAAGGGAGGCTCCTGTGAATTTCCTCTCGGACCCCGCTGATGGGAGATCCACCCTACGTCCAGCAGACCTGCTTGTCTTTGGGTGGGTCAGGGGGAAGCACGCTTGTGTCGACCTAACAGGTGTGTCTCCTCTGGTTGGGTTGAGGGATAGTGGTTTTTTAGCAAGGCAAGCTGTGCGGAAAGCAGAGGCGAAGAAAGTTGAGAAGCATGCTAAAGCCTGTGAGGAGAACCAACACGTTTTTGTTCCCCTGGCATTTGATACCTTTGGCTCGTTGGCACCGGAAGCCATCCGTTTCCTAACTAGAGTTCAACGGGTTATTCATGGCAGTGTCTCGACTCCGGGGGGACATGGGTTTGTTTTTAGTAGGTTAGGGTTTGCCATCCAGAAAGGGGTGGCGGCGCAGCTTGTTGCCCGCCTGCCCGCTATCTTGATGTAATTTGCCGCGTTTATGTGTTTTTGAAGTATATTCTATGGAATTTACTTAAAAAAAAACTTCAGAAAATGATCTCTGGCACAGGAGACTTGGCCATGTGAACTTTAAAACCATCAATAAAGTCACTAAAATGGGCTTGGTCAGAGGTCTACCTTTGAAGGAATATCAGTGTAAAGAACACTGTGTTTCCTATCTGAAAGGTAAACAGCATAAGTCCTCCTATAAGTCTATTGAAGAATCTAAATCAACTGCATGTCTTCAACTACTCCATATGGACTTATTTGGACCAGTCAAGATTATGAGCCTTGGTAAGAAGAAGTACTGCTTGGTCATCATTGATGACTACTCAAGATTCACATGGGTCTTCTTCTTATATTCCAAGGATGAGGCAGCTGAAATCATCAAGTTCTTCATTCTACAAGTTGAGAAGCAATATTCTCTATCTATCGAAATCATCAGGAGTGACAATGGGACAGAGTTCAGGAACAAAACTCTGGATGAATTCCGTTTGTCTAAAGGGATTGTTAGACAATTCAGCATTCCCAGAACTCCTGAACAAAATGGTGTGGTAGAAAGGAAGAACAGAACTTTAATAGAAGCAGCTAGAATAATGTTAGCTGATTCAGGCCTACCTTTGTACTTTTGGGCTGAAGCAGTCAACACAGCTTGTTATGTTCATAATAGAGTTCTTATCAACAAGAGACATACCAAGACTGCCTATGAAATTCTTCATGGCATAAAGCCCCTTATCTCCTTCTTCAGGGCTTTTGGATGTTAATGTTTTATCCTCAACATCAAAGACTCTATCTCAAAATTTGCTGCAAAAGTTGATACATGTTATTTTCTTGGTTATTCTCCTTTGAGAAAAGCTTACAAAGTATTTAATTCAAGAACCAAGATAGTTGAAGAAACACTGAATGTCAAGTTCAATGAATCAAAACACACTCTTATTCCAGCAAATCCTGCTGAATTATTTGATCTTGACAACTTTCATTTTGGACCTGAAAAGACTGATGAATCATCCAAACCTCCTCAAAATGGTTTTCAAGGATTTGAAAATGATAGTCCTGCACCATGGACTCCAAACACAGTCAGAAGATCAACTTTTAAACCTTCAGAAGTTTCAAAAGCTTCAACTTCAGGAACTACTGATGAACAACTTGAAAGTACTGATTCAGCTGAACCTAAAACTCCTGAACCTCAAACAACAGCTGAACCAGATAATATCAATCTCAGTGGTTTATTTGAAGAAATAGTAGAGCCATCCTCTAGTACAGGTCTACAACAACTGATTGAACACAAGGATCATCCATTGAATCAAATCATGGGTGATATTGCTTCAGGGGTACTCACAAGAAACCAGCTTTCCAACTTTTGCTTTTTCTCAGCATTCATTTCTCAGTTGGAACCAAAGAAATATCAAGAAGCCCTCAAAGACAACAATTGGGAAATCTGTCCCTTACCTCCAAACAAGCAACCAATTGGTACAAGATGGGTCTTCAGAAACAAATCAGATGAAGCTGGTATGATCATCAAGAACAAAGCAAGATTGGTGGTACAAGGTTATTCTCAAGAGGAAGGGATTGACTATGATGAAACCTTTGCACCAGTTGCAAGACTTGAAGCTATTAGGTTATTTTTAGCTTATGCAATTTCCAACAACATTAAAGTTTATCAAATGGATGTCAAGAGTGCATTTTTGTATGGAAAAATAAAAGAAGAAGTGTATGTCTGTCAACCTCCAGGGTTTGAGGATCCTTCTCATCCTGACTGGGTTTACAGACTTGACAAAGCTCTTTATGGGCTAAAACAGGCTCCAAGAGCCTGGTATGAAACACTTTCAAACTTTTTACTTAAGAATCACTTCTCAAGGGGATCCATTGATAAAACTCTTTTCATAAAACATGTTGGAAATCATGTCTTACTTGTTCAAATCTATGTTGATGATATCATATTTGGTTGAACAAATTCAAAACTGTGTGAAGATTTTAAGAAACTCATGCAATCCAAATTTGAAATGAGTACAATGGGAGAATTGCAGTACTTTTTGGGACTGCAAATCAAGCAACAATCAAACGGAACATTTATACATCAATCAAAATATGTTAAAGAATTATTAAACAAATTTTCTTTACAAGACTGTAAATCATGTTCCACTCCCATGACACCAATCACACAAGTTGAACCAGATGATCAAGGGAAACAGATTGATCAAACCATGTATAGATGTATGATAGCTTCTCTTTTGTATTTAACTGCTTCTAGACCAGATATTATGTTTTCAACTTGTGTCTGTGCTAGATACCAATCTGCACCAAGAGAATCACACCTAATAGCAGTCAAAAGAATCTTCAGATATCTGAAAGGAACTCCTACTTTAGGAATTTGGTATCCTGCTTCAAGCAATACCAAGTTAACAGCTTTTTCAGATAGTGACTATGCAGGGTGTAAAATGTCAAGAAAATCAACATCTGGTGGTTGTCAATTCTTGGGAAACTGTCGGGTGTCCTGGCAATCAAAGAAACAAACATCTGTGGCAACTTCAACAGCTGAAGCTGAATACATTGCTGCTGCAAGCTGTACTTCACAGATACAATGGCTCCAATATCAACTACTTGATTATGGAATCAAAGAGACCAAGACTCCACTTTTAGTAGACAGCAAATCTGCCATTAGCATCATTCAAAATCCTGTTCAGTTCTCAAAGACTAAACATATTGAAATCAGGTATCATTTCATAAGAGATTGCTATGAAAAAGGCAAGATTGAGGTGAAACATGTCACAACTGCTAATCAAATAGCTGATATTTTCACCAAACCCCTTGATTCAACTACATTTCAGAGGTTAGTATCCATGCTTGGGATGTTAAACTTGGAAGAAAGTCTGTAAGTGTTTTCACTTTTTAGTTCTGCACATATTTTATTTCACTTACATACTTATCTGTCACAAACCTCTGATGAACAATTTTGAGAGAGAGAAACTACTGAAAATTTGAAAAACATCAACATGGGAAATTTTTAAAATAGAAGTAACTACTGATAATAATCAGAAGTTATTCAAGTGTTTTGAAAGTCATTCTCATCGGCTGTTTCAAACAACTGAAGAGATGACCTTTCCACTGATGAAGAAACCTTCTTCATTAGTAGTTTTATTAAAAAGGGTAAAACTGACATTTCACTCATTAGAAGTTTGACCTAGTCGGTTAAAAACTTCCGATAAATACCTTTTTCAAACACTTATCCATTCAAAAAGCAAAATTCCCTCTCTCTCTCTTAAAGCAAAACCAAAACCCCCTCTCTAACCTAAAAATTTACTGTTCGATCAAACATCCATGGCTCTCGTTTTAAAACATGGACACAGTCAAAGAGGCTACTTCGAGAAAGATGATGCCTGGTCCCAATACGATGAGATCATTGATCTTGTTGTTAAATCCCAATATTATGAAGCTTTCACCATTGATCCTCCAATACATGAAGAAACTCTCAATGAGTTCTAGGCTAATACAGAGGCGGTGACAGTTAATAATGAAGTGATTTCCCTCAAATCATCCATTCAATGGAAACTGATGGCCATATCACCAGAAAGTTTAAGCATAAGACTTGGTTTGAAGGATTCTGATGCTCCTGAGCATATTTCAAATTCTGATATTCATCTTACCATGACAGAATGTGGCTATCAAGGTACTTTGGCACAGGCTACAGTTTATAAGAAATATTTTGATCCAAAATATAAACTGTTATTTCATTATATTATTATGTGCTTAAGTCCTAAAACTGGATCTTATGATCAGATGCCTTCAACTTTTCAACCTATTTTTCATTCAATAATAAATGAAACACCTTTCAAGGCATCAAAACTGTTCTTTAATGAGTTGGTCTTACATCATGAAAACCAAAGGAAAAAGTTTTTGTTATACCCAAGGTTTGTTATGCAGTGCATAATAAAAGAACTTGGAGAGGGAATACTTGTTGGTGAGTCAAAAATTTTAAAACCATTAACTTCCCAAGTATTCTCAAGGCACAACAAACTGGCCTTAGTGCCAGAAGATGACCAAGGGGAAGAACAACCCATCCCTGAGGAACCCACATCTTCAAAACCTAAAAAGAAATCCAAAAAGCCTAAATCTCTCAAACAAAAACCTACCAACCCAAAGAAACAAATAGTTCAGGAAGTGGAGAACCTGAAACTACTGATGTGCAATCTGCACTTGATAAGGATGTGGCTGAAACATCCTCTCAGCACACACCATCTCCACCACCAAAAAGAAAACCAGTTACAGTCATTTTTCAAAGAAAAAGACTTTAACTACTGAACACCAACCCATTACAACTACTGAACCTGAGCCTTCACATACAACAATAGAAATAGCCCAACTTCTCTCAGGACTAAAAGGATCCCATCCAACACATGTCACTCCCCTAGCAACACATCAAACAGGGGAGATGCCTTCAGAACATGACATGGATGTGGACCTTATTAGCCCTAACCAGGGAGATGAGGATGGACCAGAGTTTGTAAGCCCAAACTTAGAAACTCTTGGTACTTTTGAGGCTGCTACTACTCACTTATCACCCAGTGGTGAACCTGAGGACAGTAGTAACATTGCTAAGACCTCAAATTTGGCAACTACTGGTGAAGGCTTATTGCCTGAAGTAGGAAAACCTCAGTTCCAAGACAAAGAGGTTCATGAGAAGACTAGTTTAGAGCTAGCTCATGATATAACTGATCCTGCCCTCATTGAGGACACTATCAGGGATTCAGATGATTCCATTAGTTTGGATGATGAATCAGAAATTCCACAAAAAGAATTGACGGTTGTTGATGAAGATCCTGACTCAGAGGTCTCTAAGCTCAAAGAGCTGGTAACCAAAGATCAGGTTAAAGACCACTTAAGCCCTATTTCCCCAAAAGTGGCATCTTCAGAAAAATCTGAAGATCACCCAAAAACACCCCCTTCACAAAAACAACCTACCCAATTCCCTGGGCTCTCTAGCATAGACCTGAACCAACTATGCAGCCCAGATGGTCCCCTGTTCCAGACAATGAAGGAAATCCTAACTGCTCAACTCAAAACTTTCACAACTGCTTGGGAGTTGAAAGTTAATAACCAATTTGGGTTGATAAACTCTAGACTTGCAGAGCTGAATAAGAAAATGGATGATACACAGAAACAGCTTGCAACATTGTCTGCTGCAACTTCTCACTCTCTAAGGCTTCCAGAAGTGGATGAAGCCAAAAAGGGGGAGAAGATTAAGGAACCAATCACTGAAGAATCTCTTGATGATGCTGAAAAGACCATCAAAAGACCAGGAAAAGAGATCCTTCAGGAGTTCAGTTCATCTAAGGCTGCTGAAGAAACTACTGAACAACTTTCTCAAACTGCTGAAGACAATCCTTCAGTAGTTGTGAAGACCATTCACCCTTTAGAAGTTCTATCTTCCAAACCCATTCAAGGACAGTCTTCAAAGGCAACTGAAAGAGAACCAGCTTCTATTCCTAAGCCAACAACAACTACAACAACTGTTTTGAACCCTACTCCCATTTCAATGTCAAAAGAACTATTGGAGAAGAGTTTGAAAAAGGCTCAAAAGAAGGCTAAGGAAGACAAAGTTTGGAACAGCCTAGAAGCTAGAGATGATTTGAGCTATGAAGAAAAATTAATCAAGTATCAAGAGAAGCTTGATGAGCTTGAAGCTGAAGAGAGAGCACTTGAGGCTGCTGCTGAAGAAGACAAAAGAGCACAGCTGATTGTATTCATTACAAAGAACTCCAAAGCTAAACAAGTCTCTCTGAAAAGACTCTCAACAGAAGAACTCACAAGAAGAGCTCAACTTATATCTGATAGGTTGGCAACAAAAAAAGAGAGAAAAGCTAGAAGAGCTGAGATAGTAGAAGAACTTGTAGCAAATGGTTATGGTTCAAAGGCCTCAGTTTCAAAATGGAAAAAAGAAACATTGTATGAAACTTACAAGAAGTTCAAGGCCAGCAAAGCTGCAAATCCAGATAGATTTGAAACTCCTGAAGCCCAACAAACTTCAATCATAAGGAGATCATCTGGTGCACTTGGAAGACCAGCTACAAAAAGAAAGGCAGAGGAAGAAACAACTGTGAAAACTGATTTCAAGATGGTACTCTTGGAAGTAAATCAGTTAGTTCATGGTGACTTTGATGTAGAAGAGAAGCCCCTGCTGACACAATTCAGAGATCGTGCTACTCATGTTTATCAACTGCAACAATCCATTAAAGAGAAAACCCATACCAGAGTTATAACAGAACATCACCTACCCAACATTCCTATCCAAGGTGGTGTTGACTTTCAAGGTAGAAAATATTCTCACTTGAGAGTCACAGAAATTGAAGAAATTCCCCAATCATCCTCAGGACATCCTCAGGAAACAGGCTTGGTTTCCTATGCCTCTGACTTTGACAGGTCAAAGGTAAATATCATCAAATGGTCATTCACTGATTCTAACTCAGTGTTAGTGACCAGGAGAGATCGTTCAAGTAAGGTCTACAAAAACCCAAAGGGGTTGAGTGTATTATCATCAAAAGACCTTCTCACCATTCAATATCTCACACCTGAACAAGGATCTCTCACAGAGCAACAAAAATGTACTCTTACTACCAAGATGACAGCAGAAGTCTGGAGGATACTAGAAGAGAGAAAGAATCAACAACAATAAAGATTGGATAAGGTTTTGGCTTCATCAATCCAGGGGGAGATTGTTGGGACAAAGAGGATTGAAGAAACCACCTTTTGATAACCTTAGTCCAAATCATATTCTGCTTAAGTATAGAAGAAACTGCTGAAGAAGAAATCAGAAGTAATGAAGAAGAAAAAAGCAAAGTACTGAAGAGTTAAGCATCAGAAGTTCTGAAGTCTAACCAACATTACACTGAAGAACTACTGAAGACAAACTACTCATCAGTAGTTTGTCACTCATCGGTACTTTCATATCAGAAGCTTCTAACCGACTCAGACTTCAGTAGTTTAGTATTATATTGTTTTGTTAAAGTCTTGATTCAAGTTTCGATATAAAGCCTGTTGTAAACATTATCCTAAGTATAATATCTAAGCTAAATATCTTAGATTACTTAGTACTACAGTCTTGTATGTTTGTCTATAAATAGATGAGCTTGTTCATCTATTTTAGATATGTGATTTACTTTGAATTAATTGAAAAACCTTGGAGGCTTTTAAACTTATTATCCATTTCACATCTGAGAATCATAACTTGCATTTACTGCTTTATACTTGAACTGTTTATTGATTCTCATTAACTGCTCAGTCAAGGGGGAGTAATAACTCCTGTTAAAAGTGACATTTTAACCTTAGAACATTTACTATTCCGCTGTGCAATAACTCTTATATAAATCTGCAAACACATAAGTGTTCTGTAAAGAGGCCACTGATCCAACATAGCTTAAAATCAAAAAAATCCACCAACATAAAGGGTAAAATCTCACCGGCAGTATAAAAAAACATAAATAAATCTTAACTAAATAAATATAAAAACACATGCTTTAATTGACTAGAGAAACTAAAGATCAAACAATCCAATTTCCAAATGCACAATATCTTACAGGCAATATTCATGTCTGCGCAGGATATAACACCACATCCTCAAAGACCCTTTCCAGCCCTAATCAAGAACCAACAAGCCAATAAACCATAAAAAGATTCAATTACGAAAACCATAAACACATATTCGAACACAATCATGTTTGATAAAACAAAACCACAGAAAAAAACCCTCACAAACATCAAAAATAAAACCGTAATAAACAAAGTCTGGTACCTGCAAGTACAAGCCCTAGTTCTTGCCCCGGTTGTATCCATTTTGGTTCTCACCTCTGTTGTATCCATTCTTGCAGATCGACCCTAATAACAAAAAAAAACAAATCTAAAAGTATTACACAAATAACAAACGAAAAAGGAGAGATATGGTTAGGGAAAAATGATACCAAGAGGTCAAAACCAGTGGATGTTGTGTTTGATTGAGAGAGATTCATCGATCTGGTGTCATTGAGAAAGCCTAGATCTTGAATTGGCTTGGAGAAAACCCTAGGATTTTGAATCGGCTTTGACTGGAGATGGGGGCGGATAAGTGAGTGATGATTTGTCATTGAGAAACCCTAAATTAAGATCAGATTCATGTTACGTGTTTTTTTCTTTTGCATTAAGCGCTTGTACATGCTTTGAGGCTTGTACATATCTTAAAAGTGGCAAATGACCATTCTGCCCTTGCTATATGCTTATTAATATAGTATAGATGTGTGGAAATACACGCATGAGTAGGTATGAATACATGTGTATATGATATTTGAGTATAGTAAAGATCAATGTGTTTATGAACTAAACAACTCTTTTTCAAAAGGAACATATACCTTATGGAAAGTATCATATGTTGGAAAATAAGATCTATTTTCTTATACAAACTATTATTTTCAAGTAATATATAGTTGTCACCAAGAAAAGCTAAACTAACATACCGCTAAGGATCAGGTGAACCACGAGTACCAAGGATTACATATTTGTATAAATCTAAGGTACCATGTATGTATATAGGACGAGACATCTAGTTGTCAGACATACACTTTTGCAAGACTACACGCTGACTTGAGGTGAGTTCTCACGGCCTCTTTTTACTGTTTTATGTTTTGGGGAAAAGCATGCATCATTACTCGTTTTTAGAATGAATTCCTAGCCGACCGGTGTACATGAGACGATGCGTATAAGAGTACTCGCTAAAGCCCTCGTATATTAGTTTATCATAACAATTAACTATGGATTTAGCCAGAAACGCATGAATAGATCTATTGGGTTGACACCCCCACTCTCGGTTAGTCGCTCTAACCGGTATATGATATATGAGAGTGCTTGCATTTCTTTTATGACGATTCATTCCATTGATATGCAATGTGCGAGGCACCACTCGTCGAGGCTTGGTTATGAACTCATGATGGTTTATCATCATTGCTCCTAGCTAGGCAATGATTGGTCATTCAAGGAGTTCATTAAACTTTTCATTTTACAAAAACCCGTGAACTCACCAACATTTTGTTGAAAAAGTTTTCATGCATGTTTTTCAGGTAACTAAAATCATGGATAGACCTTGGGATATGATTGGGCTTACATTCACGACCACCACACAATGTGTCATTAAAACTTTTGACCCTGCTAAGGGTTTTAAACTGTATCTTGTGAAACTTGTTGTCCTTGAACACGTGTGGTATTTTTATAAATAAATAAATATGAATGTTTGCTCATATCTTGTGCTTGAAAACCTTTCGTGGTTACACCTCGTGTTTCCGCCTAGGCGGGGTGTGACAGATTGGTATCAGAGCTCAAGGTTATAGTGAACTAGTTTTCTCAAAAAACTAAACTATATCTACAACGATTTTCAAAATGGAAAGTTTTCCTTGCATGAAAAAAGTTTTCATCACAATACATTGCCCAAGTTGCATGCCCTTTTTCTAAATTGCATTCCCGCGAGTATAGCACATGAGTTCTTAACGCTTATCGGTGTATATATGTGCACTTTGGATTTTGACAGGATTATGGCTACCCCTACTTATGTGATTGTCCTTTCGGATTCAGAGGATGATTCCTCTGTAGTCCCCGAGACTTCTAGTGATAGTGACATTACCGGTTATTTTGCGGATTCGGAGCCCGAGGAGGATTACGAGGTGGACATTGTGGGAGATGACGCGCAGCCTGACCCCGTCGTTTCGGATGATGAGCCCGATAGCCTCACTGACGGAGCGCAGGGTGACGCTACGGATATCGCTGTCCCAGCCCTTGTGGCTGCGGAGCCGCCAGCTGTGCTTCCACGTGTAGTGGAGCCGCCCGCCGATGTGCCGGTGTCTTCCCACTCTCGTCGTTTGTTGATGCACTTTCTGTGGACGTCACTGTCGAATAGACTAGGGTTGAGTCTTGTATTGTGTTACATGAGATTGTGGTGATCCATAAGGGCATTTTATGGATCTGATGCATTTGTAAATATATAGGACAATACACAAAGTTCACGTTTGACCCAAGGTAAAGGGCGAATGTGGAAACATTCTACATTCGACCTATACAATGGGGCGAAGGTGAACTTTGGTCCACATTCGACCTTTACAAAGGGGCGAATGTGGAAATATTGCACATTCGACCTTTACAAAGGGGCGAAGGTGGAATTTGGTGTTGGACAATAAATAGCAATCTCATGTGTTGGTTTTCATTTGAAGATTTGAGTTTGTGCTTTGAATGCTCTCAAGGGGGAGGTCATGCCCGACCTCCCCCGGCCCCGAGATAGATGTTTATCCTACTGATGACAGTGTCTGTAACCGTTTCTGTAGTAATACGAATCTGTGATGACTTTGTTATCGTTAATTTCTGTCTCGTCTCGAATCTCCCGTCTGAAACCGAGTTGTTTATGCGTATTCGATCCACGAATTCGGTTTATAACTGGATTCTCATCGTTTGTTTCTTGGTGGTATGCGCACTATATGCACTGCCAGGAAGCGTGTGCGCATGCCCCAGCCGGTGGAGCCTGTGGCACCAGTCCAGCCAAGCCATGCTGCTGAGTCTTCCGAGCCACATCAGAAGAAGCTGCTTAGGAGGTCCTAGGCCTGCAAGCGGACCTTCCTACCTACTGTAGCAGGCTACTTGGCTCATATCGACGAGGATTCCGACGACGATATCTTTACCTCTACTCATGGTGTTGAGTCATCCTAGCCCCCTGCTGACCCTCCTGCACCTGGTCCTCTAGGTACCTTACCCAATAGCCATTCCCTTCACACGGTGCGTGGCATGATAGGTATGCATGATGGCATCATCCGCAACCTCTGCGAGCGAGCGGATGGACTAGAGGCTGATGCTCATGCTGAGGGATTTACGACGGCCGTTATCATTGAGCACCTTACTAGTCTACGAGCATGACTAGACGACACCGAGCGAGGACGTATGGTGGCCGAGCGTGAGCGCATGGAGGCTGAGCATGGGCGAGTCGAGGCATGGAGGCGTGTTGACTTCCTTGAGCACCATTTAGATGAGATAAACCGTAGTATGAGGGCTGTCATTGACCCTTTAGCTGCTGCATTTCCCCCACCTCCTCAGTAGTTAGGTTTTAGCTATGGTAGTTGTATCTTTAGTTATCTAAGCTAGCCAATGGTAGTATCTTTTGGGTCATTTCATTGTATGGTTTAGGTTGTAGCGATCTACTTATTTTGTATCATTATCACAAACAGATGTACTAAAAACAAAATGAATTAATGAAATGACGATGTTATGCTTTATTTATGTCTCTTTATTATTATTTGTTTATGCCATATATTAGTTAGGTATCCTTGTTATATGCTATGTTATATATGAGTATGCATTATTGTCATGTTACCCGATGGTTGTGGAAAAATGCAAGTCACAGTTATTGTGGATCTCATGGTTGTTTATTCGAGCGCACATGATTGATAATATTTTAGATAAATATGTGTCTCATTCTTTTATATCTTTTATGATAGAAAGAAGTCATGCCACCTCGAAAGAACACCTGTAATACCGAGGACAACACATTCCCAACCACATCCGAAGAGCTAGGCCGCGTGATTGCCCAAGCCATTGAACAGTCCGAAGCTAACCGCACAGACTCCAGTGGTGGATCTGGCGAAAATGGCAGGCGAAGGACGAGTGACAACGACACTGGTAAAATATCGATTCGCTATGCTCCCTATGACCTTGTGATCGCTACTGTTGTTGATGATGTTTCATTATCTGTGACACAGACGGTGAGAACATGGTTCATGGTTGTTCCTACAAGACTTTCATGGCATGTAAACCATGGAGTTTCCATGGGACGGAAGGAGCGATCAGTATTTGTCGTTGGATCGAGAAAAATGGAATCAGTTCTGGATATCAGCGGTTGTGCTGAAAACTAGAGAGTCAAGTACTCTACCTGCACCTTCCAATATGAGGCTTTAACTTGGTGGAATCTACAAGTTCAGACTCTGGGTAGAGATGCTGTGTATGGTCTCTCGTGGAGCGATTTGAAGTCCATGCTGATGGAGAAGTACTGCCCCCATAGTGAGCTGCAGAAGCTGAGTCAGTGTTTTGGAATCTGACGATGTCTGGATCGGAGATTGCCGCCTACACTACTCGTTTTCATGAGCTGTCACGTCTGGTACCCCACATGGTTACTCCGGAGTACAAACGGGTTGAAAGGTACATATGGGGTCTCTCCCCTAAGATTCACAGTATGGTAACTACTGCTGAACCCACCACCATTCAAGGAGCCGTCACCCTCGCCCATAGTCTTACAGATGACGCAGTGCGTATGGGCGCATTGCATAAGAAGGAGGTTGAGAAGAAAGGAACCGTGGGTGAGAAAAGAAAGTGGTCGAATACCAAGAAGGGTAGAAATGGTGGAAATAGGTCTGACAAGAAACCGGAGATGGTCCAGGCATTTGTTGCAAACACTACTACTGCGGCCGAGCCCCGCAAGAAGTACAGTGGACCGTATCCACTATGCAACAAATGTAACTACCATCATGTCGGGTCGTGTGACAGCATTCGTTGTGACTACTGCAAGAGGATCGAGCATTAGACTTCCCGCTGCCGTGCTAAGGCTGCTGGTAACCCTCCCAGGAAACCAGGATGCTTTGTGTATGGTGCTGCGGATCACTTCAAGAAGGATTTCCCGAAGTTGAGGAACCAAGCTCGCGGTAGAGCTTTTGTGATTGGAGCTGGTGAAGCTCGTGAGGATCCCATTGTTGTTACCGGTACGTTCCTCGTTAACAACACTTATGCTTCCTTACTTTTCGATACCGGTGCCGATTTAAGTTTTGTGTCGACCCACTTTAGAAAGACCCTTGGGGTAGGATCGAGTAAGTTGGGCGCACGTTACTCTATAGAATTGGCCAACGGTAAGGTTATTGAGTCAGAAGAAGTCGTTGAAGGATGTACCTTAAACTTGGGAGATCGAGAGTTTCCTAATGACTTATATGCATAAGTCCCCCGAGATAGTCTAGCAATGTCCGAACAAGTATAATTTCACCTGTATCAACGAATCTTGGTGACACAAGTCTATATGTTTACAAGAGATTTTCCAAAATCATGTATAGATGCCCATTTATTTTATAACACAATGGGAAGTATCATGGATTTTTATGTATAAATTCTAGTATTTATTCAACTAGCATATTTACACATATGTGAATATGTGTACACGACACACACATATATGTATATATATGTATATTTTCGGCCTATATATATATATGTACAAGAATACAAGAAACTAGTTAACATATTTATAATTAGCACTACATATTCTTTTTGTTACATCTTAATTAAACTAACTAGTTCTTTTATAAACTTAACCATTTTTGGTGAAACAAGTGATCAACACTAGTATTTATGAAAACTAATAGCCAAAGATGATCACCACCAGTTAGTTGAATGTCTTATTTTCTACTAAACACTTGGAACATCATCAATGTACTGTCATGTCTTATTATTCTTTCTAAAACTATTAAATACAAGATTTGGTGGCTTAACTATATAAGGTAGTATTCCTTAAACACCTAAGTTCAAGAATGTTGGTTTACACCATTTGTTAAACACCACTTTCCTTCCTCCTTCCTTTCTTTTTTTTTTGGCCGAGAAACCCCCCCCCCCCCCCCATGCTTGTTTAGACCTCTAAGAATTCCGATGTGTTGTTACATTAGCTTTAGTGTTGTTAAGTTAAACATCATCATGGAGTGTAGTCAACCACAAGATGTGATTAAGACTCATGATTTGCTAGCAAGATTTGAGACAAAAGCAAGATCATTAACCAAACATGGTAGGATTCCATTAATCACCAAGAACCATGAAAGATTGTTACCCAAAATACTTGCCACCTTCTTTCCCTCTTCTTTCCCCAAACCGTCGCGCCCCCCCATGTTCCTCTAATCTTTTTTTTTTAATCATAGTCAACCTCTATAATCACATGTGCTTATTAGTCGCATAAGTTGATATTCATGTGTGATTAATCATGATTAGAATCAACCCAACACCAACACAAGATTAGTCACTTTCTATGACATGATTTAGACACTAGATTTGTCACTAAGATATGGAACATATGGAGATTACTAGCCAAATAAGGAAGGATTCTCTAATCACCCAAATCCATAAAAGTTGACTTACCTAAATTGTTGATCATCTTCCTTGCACCTTCTCATTTCCACCTCTATATAAGGAGGCTTTGGGTGCTCATTTCACCACACTACAACCTCTCTTGCCCTCCCTCTCTACTCGCAACACACACACACAACACAAGCTTTAGGAGCAACCAAGGAAGTGCTAGAATTTTGCCTTCATTCTGGGATCCACTAGGAGGTATAAACCTTAACCTAGTTACTTCATTACTTTATTGATTATCACATGGTTCACCTTAGTTCCTAGTTAATTATTTACAATAAAACATCACCCTAGATGGTAATGTATGTATGTATGTATGCGTGACATACATATGTATGTGCACGTGTGTATATGTGTATATATAGACGTATAAGAACTTAAGTTATCATGTTACTTTACTTAGGTAGCGAAAACAAAGTCCATACGTATGTATACATACATATGCGTGCGTGTATATATATTATGTATGTGTATGTGTAAAGCAAACTCATAAGCATAGAGAGAGGTGTGTATGGACTACCAAGATGCATCTGTATATGGGTATGTATGTACAAGTGTAGATCCCTTAGACATCCCTACATATGGTTATTTGTGGAAATACACATATGTATAGATATAAGTATAGAATACTTGTGTATATGATATTTGGGTATAGTAAAGATCAATGTGTTTATGAACTAAACAGCTCTTTTTCAAAAGGAACATATACTTTATGGAAAGTATCATATGTTGGAAAATAAGATCTATTTTCTTATACAAACTATTATCTTCAAGTAATATATAGTTGTCACCAAGAAAAGCTAAACTAACATACCGCTAAGGATCGGGTGAACCACGAGTACCAAGGATTACATATTTGTATAAATCTAAGGTACCATATATGTATATAGGATGAGATATCTAGTTGTCGGACATACACTTTTGCTAGACTACACGCGGACTTGAGGTAAGTTCTCACGGCCCCTTTTTACTGTTTTTTGTTTTGGGGAAAAGCATGCATCATTACTCTTGTTTAGAATGAATTTCTAGCCGACCGGTGTACATGAAATGATGTGTATAAGAGTACTCGCTAAAGCCCTCGTATATTAGTTTATCATAACCATTAATTATGGATTTAGCCAGAAACGCATGAATAGATCTATTGGGTTGACACCCCCACTCTCGGTTAGTCGCTCTAACCGGTATATGATATATGAGAGTGCATGCATTTCTTTTATGATGATTCATTGCATTGATATGCAATGTGTGAGGCACCACTTGTCGAGGCTTGGTTACGAACGCATGATGGTTTATCATCATTGCTCCTAGCTAGGCAATGATGGGTCATTCAAGGAATTCATTAAACTTTTCATTTTACAAAACCCGTAAACTCACTGATGTCATGTGGATTAAAGGTTTTTGTGTGACTTAAATTACTTTCATTTTAAAGTAAACAAGTCCCGACGGATACACCAAACACTTGTTCAAGAAGCAATTGCTTAGAACCCGGTTCGTATGTCAGAAGCCCAAAGGATCTGTCTCACTACCAGTTTCCTCGCCTTGTATCTAGTTCGGGACTACTAGAAGCTGATTAAACCTCTAGTTATTTTAGTTAAGTTAATCAATTTTCATTTTATGTTTTCGGATGAGCACACAAGTGCATGGGTTTTTACACACCATGGGTACACTCATGAGTTCTCCAAATTCCTACCAAGACACCCACAAGACCATAGACTAGTTAATTAGTTAGTTAATTCATCAAACAAAGCTTTAAGTCAAAAGAATTTCATAAGAACACAACACCACTAATTAAATAAAAACTATATAATTCATACCAAGATAAGTCTTCACCCTAGCAACACTTAATTAATCAAGCCAAGAATTGGCATTACAACTTGCACACTATCTTTTGTGTTGGAAGAACACATACTTGTGAGTGTATGTGGGATTAAAGAAGTTGTTTAGGTGACTTTTAGTGATCTCCCTCTCAACTCTCTCGCACAAAGTATTTATAGAGTGCTCCCTGGCTCCAAAGGTCACTTGCAAGACCCTTTAGATGGCTGGAGAGTGTGTGAACTCTAGTGGAATGAATGGGTGAAGGGATGGTTCAAAATGAGGGGTGGAGGCCTCTATTTATAGGCAAAACAGCTCAAGCACGACCTCGACAAAGTTCTGGCACGCCCATGCTCGACAATGCATACTGCTGCAGAGTCCTTTGTGCAGAATTGTCCCCTGAGGTGGTTGGCATGCCCGTGCTTAGCCTCTTTTGTACCAGTATTGTCAGTTTTGGTCGGTTTTTGCCTTGGAGAACACGCTGGACTAAAGCATGACCGTTCTGTACACTGGAGCATGCCCGTGCACATCAGAAAACCTCAGATTTGACTCCGGTTGACTTGGAAATGTTGAGTTGTTGACCCGGAACAGTTGCACGCCCGTGCACGGCCAGAGCGCGACCGTGTTGTATCTGAAACAGCTTCGAAAGTCTTTAATTCCTTATCTTTTGTGTCATTTTCCTTCCTGGGCTCCAAAACTTACATGTGGTTGACAAGGTTGTTGTACCATATGCCTTTTTGTCCCCTAGAAGCTTGTTCTCCACTCAAAACATGCCTTTTTCTTTTCGTTTTGCATTTTCCTTTCAATAACCTACATTTATCTCATAGGAACGATTTAACAATGTTTTATAAAAGATAAAGCATAAAAATGTACAAAGAGGAAGATAATTACATATGTAAAACATATTAAATTATCGGCACATCATATCACCTCACACTTAAGTGTTTGCTTGTCCTCAAGCAAACAAAACCTTAGGCAATTTTTATGAGATAAAAATTGTAAGTTTTACTCGATGTGCCGAGCTCAACTTACCTCCTAAGAGTCACACTTAATAGATCCTCGGGGTTTCGGGCTTGGTTTGTGGTTAGACTACTTATACACTCCGAAAGTCTCTCAATTCCTTTTCCTTAATAACTCTCGTTCACTCTGGTTTCATTTTGGGGGTGATCACTCAGATTCAACCCAATGGCAAGCACGAATCATAGGCTCGTAGGCAAATAAAAACTCCCCCACTTTTATTGAGGCGAAGCGTGTGAATCAAAAGGACTTTTAAGGGTTATTTTAGTGAGATAATGGAAAATAGGGTAGGAATGGAGTCTGCCACCATGACTAACTTCAGGTTTGGTGCTTGAGGTGTTTGTTGGAATCTCGCGGATCTTCTTAACTTGGCTTTGTTATTCTATCCTTGGACTTTGTAGCTCAACTGTGGCCTTTGATTGTGAATCGTTCGGCGCGAGGGCCGCCTAATAGCCTCCACGAGGTTGGGTTGATCACTTGGTCTTTTCAGAAAGTCTTGCAAAAGTTTTCCTTTGAAGTTCTCTTGATTCCTTTATTCTTGCAACCTCTTTATTCACACTTTTTTTTTGTTTTTTACAAAACAAAAATTTCACATGATGCTTGCTGGGTGATTATTGTCACCTGGTATGCTCTTTTGATGGCTTTCTTTGTAGCCTTTTCACGATCTTGATTCTTGATGTGCGGATTATGCTTCAAAGTCCCAAAATTGCCAAAGAGCTTCTTCAACATCTCAACACTTCCTTCGTTTCGTCATGACGGGGGCTAAATGGATGTAAGGAAATTGTAAATGAATCGTTTTAGCTAAAAACGGGAAATCTGATCATACAAGGCACTATTCCAGGTGCGGAAACCCTAGAACAGAACAAAATGATAATCAATGAATCAAACACATGAATTAAGCTTTTCAAATCTCATTTTTATAGATAACTTGTTCAAAATATGATGAAAATAACGATTACAAGTTAACTTGACCAACAAATCACTCACACAAACACTAGAGAGCTATACTCAGACCTAGACCACTCACAATGACCAAAGTTAACATTAAAAACAAACTTCACATATATATACTCTGCAGGTTCGACCTAGACGGGGGTGCAAATGTGGAATTCTTCCACATTCAACCTTCTAAATAGCACGAACCAAGATCATTCTCCAGTCCATTTCCACATTCGCCCATATATCTCTACCTTCGACCATTCTGAACTCCACCTTCGCCCTTATGAATTTTCTAACACATGTTTATTATTACAATCCGAAGCATTAGTCGCACAATATGCATCTACAAACTCCCCCTCGACTATTGCTCGGATTGCCTTCTCGCTTCATCCATCTGCTTGTCATCAACTTGATTCTCAATTGTTTCTTCTGATCTTTTGTCATTTCTGGTTCAAGTTTCCTCTTTGTCGAACGCTTAGGCACTTCAGCTACCTTCACCTGCTTACCCAGCTTCTTTTCAAGGTTGCTACCAGAGTTGAGATCATAAGCAAAGCATACTTCAACAGCCTGTTGATATTTCTTTGCTTGTGATGCATCATCGGGGTCACTGTAGATCGGGTTGTAGTACAGCATGATGATATCTTCAAATGTACAGTTTATGAGCCACATCCGGTCAAAAACATGTATTTTCTTGTACGAGTCCTTCCCATCTCTCAATACAATCACCGCTTCAGCATTCCTCCAGTCATAATACCAGAAAATAAAATCTTCACTGAAATGTTGTTGAATTGGCATTAGCGGTATCTTTCTCATCACCACAGGAGCCTTATAAATCAATGTCACTCTCTTTCTACCCGTCTTTGGATCAATGTCTCTATGAACCTTCATTCTCGGGTACTGAGGCTTAAACATATCCCATTTCGTTCTACTCTCCCAGAAAAGCTTATCAGCAAACCATCTGTCCGCTGTATTATTCACAGAAGCACCAGTCATCCTGAAACGATATATATCTCTCACCGCCCAGTACGGTAGAGTAAGCAAATCATAGAATCTGTAGAAGTACAGAATTCCAGTCTCCCACTTAACTGCAATACACTTCAGACTACTAAGATATTTCCAACCCAGTGCTCTGCCTTTGAACTTCTGGTTGTGATATCTATAGAATCCTCCCTGTGCTTCTGGTTTCGGCCTTTTCTCATCAGTCTCTTTCAGCTTCTATAACAAAGTCTTCAGTTCGTCACTTTGTTCAGACGGTTTCTGCTTTTCATCTCCAAACACATTCTTAACAAATTCTTCACTTTTCTTCTTAGCTTTCTACTTAGCTTCCCTCATATGTGTTTCAGTAAAGTCTGGGAATACTTCATTCTCATCATTTTCTCTGAAGTATTGGGGATACTCTTCATGAGTTATATCTTCTATTTCAATCTCCTCAGCCTCTGGTGTTTGCTTATCATCAGAATGATTTCCAACATCCTTTTTCAGGAATGTGTGGAATCATTTGATCAGACATAATCTCTTCCAGTGTTTTACCAACTCGCTGCGCAATTCCTTCCAGAATTTCTTTAGACACTGCAGCTGACACTTCACCATCCTCTAAATCAGGATCATTATACTCCAACTCATATCTCATATCTTCATATTGGAATATATCAGCAAACTTTCCAGTAAACTCTATAGTCCACTCTCTCCTGTTCAACATTTCTCTATAAACATCTTTTGCTTCATCTGATAACGCTCTGATCTTTTCTGTCCAGAATATGTTATCATCAGCATCTACATTCTCTCCTGCCTTCTTTGAGCTAGATTGACCAGAACTCCCTTTCTTAGTCTGTCTCTCCTCAAATGTAAACTTGCTCGTATCATCATTATCATCATCATCATCACTACTACTCTCATCATCAACATTCTTCTTATCACCCGATTTCCCCTTAGCATCATCATCATCATCAGATTCATCATCTCCTTCTTCATCATCAGAAGATTCTTCATAATCAACCTGTTCTTCTTCTTTTTCTTTATCTTCTTCTCCTTCTTTCAACTTAGGAGCTTCTACGTATAACTTGTCAAGCAAGTCACTCATTCTTTTATTCTCTTTCTTCAACTCCTTATTCTCTTTTCTTACACTCTTTATCATCCTCCTATTCCCGTTTCATTTCACATCAAGCTCATTTTTCTCCTCTTCAAGTTGTTTCAGCATCTTTTCAAGTTCATCTAGATTTGTCTTAGAAGCAACAACTATTTGCAACATCTTTTCTTCATTTTTCTTAAACTTTTCTATCTAAGCTTGTTGTGCTGTCAGCATTTTCATCATGTCTTCCAATTGTTTGTTTACTTGCTTCATTGCATCATCAGAAACAGTAACTTTTGACTTGGAAGATTCAGCAACAAGAGTTTTCTCTTTTTCTGGCTTCCTGAACATATTTAGAACATTCTCTAAAGTAGACTCCAGATTAGGAACTACTTCAGGTTCTTTGGAAGACTTCTTCTGTTTCTTGGCAGCCGGTCAGGAAACCTGTGATGAAGTACCAGCTTCTGGGTCTTTCTTCCCTTTCAACAGCTTTACAATTTCTTTCTCTCGCAACTTCTTCATGCTCACTTTCTTAGCCATAGACTTGTGTTTAGGCTTCTTCAAATTCACCACTACTGTAGATCCATCAAAATCTCCAGTATCCAACCCTAATTCACCTTCCAAATCAACAGGCTCTTTCTGTAATTGTTCTTCCACATCTTTATTTAGTGATTCAGACTCTCCAACAGCAGTGGCCTTGCGTTTGGAGTTCTTCCTCAGTAATTCAGTATCAGAATCCCACTGTTCATCTTCTTCAGTTTCTTCAGAATCAACTGAAGATTCTTCATCCACCAAACAAGTACCCTTCTTAGCAGTACTCTTCTTCCTTGTCTTCTGCTTCTTTGCAGTTTCTGCTTCATCAGCCTTTGCCTTTCCTTTCCCTTTGGCTTCGGCATTCTTGACTTGACGTTTTCTTTTAGTAGTAGCATCAGCATGAACTAGTGGATCATCAGTATTTGATTCACTGTTAACATGCCTAACTTTATCCTCTCCTAGGTCAGTGTAACCCGGATTGATCAGATGACCAAAAAGATTCTTATGCGGCGGCTTCTCATTATCAGGAACACCCTTATACCCCTTCATCCTAATTAATGTTCTGATATTCATGTGATCCTGTCCCAACACCATTGTCGGATCCTTCTACAACTTTGGATACTTGTGATACAAAATCAACATCAAAAATCTTGGATATAACAAGAATTTCTTTGATTTTGGTGTCTTCAACATCTCTAACATATGATCTAGAATCATCCCTGCTATGTTGAATGGTTTATTCAACGTTAAAGCAACCATCAACGAGCTCAGACTCTTTCTCATTACGTCATAGCCTGCACTTACTGTCCCAAACACATGGATGATAACATGAGCAAAGTACTTGAATTGCACACTCAGCTTTCCCTTATGTAACGCTCCATCAGTAATTGGACCGTTATACTTCATCCTAAGAAAGCAAACTCTTTGCTCAGTCCATGATAAGCATCTAGGATCAGTGCAATCATCATCTTTAATCTTCAGTGCTTTTCTAATGTCATCTTCAGTGATTAAAACAAAATTCCCCTGAATATTACTCACAATAGAAGTCTTGTCTTGCCAGTAGTCATATCGTGCATTTCTCCAGAATTCTTCCACAATGTCTTTGTATATGATAGCAGGTGTAGCCATAGCATGGATAATCCTGCTTCTCTTCAAAAAATCTATAATCCCAGTGAATTCGGTATTCTTCTGAACATCTCCTACAAATGCACAACAGTTGTGAGGAGGTTCGAATAACCACACTTGAGGTACATTTTCAACTGGAGCTTCTGGAATTTGTTTTTCTTGCACAGGAACTTCTTGTACAGGAACTTCTACATTCTCTGCTGGTTGTTCTGCCATTATATTAATCTGTATCACAAAATCAAGAAACATACGTCAAAAATAATCAAAAACGACAAACTTTGAAAATTTTGAGTTTTTCAGAATCTACCTTCGCCCCATCGTTGGTACGAAAGTATAAAAACTTAGGTTCGAAAGTGTAAAATCTGGTTCGAATGTAAAAATATCAGTTCGAATGTGGAATAAAATCCACATTCGTCCAAATAGTTTCACTTTCGTCCGTTGTAAAACTCCTTCGACTAGTTAAATTCTACATTCGCCCTAAACAAGTAGGTCGAATGTACCTGTTTTAAGCCCAAAATTCAAAATTGTTTTTCTGATGTGTTTTGAACATTGTTTTTGATTCAAATATACTCTAATAGCACCGACTAAGTTATTTGAACAATCAATTGTGTTGTTTATTCAGTTTTTATTGATTTTAAAAGAAAACTAGGGTTCGGCTTAATCAATCAATCGATTAACACCCAATTCCAATGAATTAATCCTAGTTTTTCTACACTCTCCCCCTAAAATCAATAAGGACCGAATCCAAAAAAACTAAACGGTCTAAAACAGTCCAGAAAATTCCAGATTGTGAAAAATAGGGTTCGTAAACAAAAACCTCAATTTCGTCTTCATAACTAGTCCATTACCTGTGGAAAAAGTATCAAAAGGATCGGTAAATGATGTGGAACAATAAACAGGGATCAATAGAATCACAGCAACAAGGTTTGGTTATTTTGAAAATTTTTGAAAACTTGAATGAATGAGGGTTCGAATCTGGACTTGAGTTTATATAGCCTTCTACATTCGACCTTCTCAAGTGGGCGAATGTGAGAAATATTCCACATTCGTCCCTAATTAAAGAGGCGAATGTAGACCAGAGGTTCGAATGTACATTATATACATGAGAACACCCACTTTCGTCCAACTTTTTAGTACGAATGTAGTCAAATTTTCCACATTCGACCCATTTAAGGGGCGAATGTAAAATGGAAAATTTTGAAATTTCACTAAATCACGAAATCGAATCCCGTTCAATCATTTTTCAACACATTAAGCTTTAATCATGCATTATTTCAGTTTTAAATGATACATAGCTCAGATTGGTTCATCAAATCTCAGAAAATGATTATTAAACACCATCGGTTATCTAAAAATAACGCAGAAATGTAAAATTTTTGATTTTTCTGAAATTTATATTAAAACACACCTAAAATCTTTTTGAGTTTTGTATCTTTTTATAAAACAAAGATAAAATGCACAAATGTAAACCAAAACAATAAATGTTTTGTGATATCCGGTAAGAGGATCATATCAGTTTTTGAGAAACCTGATCACAGCGTTGATCTGATTTATATTACCATTAGAAACAATGTGTGATCCGGCAACTGCTGATATTGTTGTCCACATAAGCTCACATGCAGACTGTTATGCAGTGCGTTAAAATGATACGAGATTAAGTGTATTATAATAACACGTTGTGGTTCCCACACTGTGACACCCGGCAACTTCCGGTAACTAACTTTTGAAAACTGAGTAAGTCTACCTTAGCGAGTCGCGCATACGTTACACAAAACAAGGTCGGTCGAGTCGAGTCGCACGTCATTAGAGTTTTAACATACGCAAGTCTCGAGTCCCGGGGATTGGTGGACGAGTGTGAAAGTGTTTACTTTCATGTATTATGTGTTTATAATCATTATGTGACTTGTCGGTACGTGAAAATGTGTTAACATATGTTAAAACGGAGCTTAACGCGCCAAATACACCACACCTGACCTGATAGGCGATTAGCCTGATCAGTCAGGCGATTACCCTGATCTGGTAGGCGATTAGCCTGATCTGGTAGGCGATTAGCCTGATCTGGTAGGCGATTAGCTTGTTTTCTTAGGCGATTAGCTTGTTTCTTTAGGCGATTAGCACCCTAATCGCCTGATAGAACTCCATAATCGCCTGCAACATGTCTGACGACTAAAAACACCTATAAATACCACCCTTGACCTCCAAAACATTATTTACACAACCCTAGCCGTCCCATAACATATCTCAACCCACAAACACCCTCTGGAACCCATTTTTACACACAAACAACCATTTCCAAGCTTATTCCATCATCTACTCTTAAATACAAGGTGTGTTCTTCAAACCCAAACCTTTAAATGATTATGTTTTACTCCCTAAATGTCCAGACCTGACTTATAAAGGTTTTTGTCTTTGAAAATCCATTTAAAACCGTTTCTAAACAAACCCACACCTTTACATGTGTTATATGTGTTGTATGTGATTAAAGATAGAGTTTTTGGGATTTAATCATGGTTGTTTTTGTGGTATTATGATGTTTTTAGCTGTTACAAGTTAGTATGATAATGTCCTAGGAGTTTGAATGGTTTTGGTCGTGTATTGTTGATACTTGATGTTTTGACCCGTTTGAAGGATTTTGGATGATTTAGGATGATATGAGGTGTGTTGTTGATTGTTTGATGTTAGGGTTTGCTCTAGGATGATGTTAGAACAGTAGGATGCTTTCGGACAACGTGATTATGTGATTAGATCTGGATATTTGCTATTTAGGGCAAGTTCTTGCATGTTGATGTGATGTTTTCATGTTAAATTGCTATTTTGGGAAAACGCTCGCATTCGGGACTGTTAGAATGATGAAAACTTAGGGGTTTTGCTTGAAATATGTTTGTTAATATGTTTGGATGATTATTGGGTGTTTGCGCACGTTTCGGATCTGATTTGGAGGGTTAAACGCGCGAAAAACCACATTTGCTGCACTATAGGCGATTAGCAATCCTAATCGCCTATGTTATAGGCGATTAGGGGCATAATCGCCTAAGGAATAGGGCTACTCGTGTGTCTAGCAGGCGATTAGCCTCATAATTGCTATCATTCCATGCAATTGTGATCCTAATTGCCTTCATGGCATGCAATTGTGACCCTAATCACTAGTTAAGCCCTGAATTGCATACCACATGACCATAATCGCCTAATATGCATGTGATTAGCCCTAATCACCTAACATAAGGGGCGATTAGCCCTGGTAATTGCCTGTTGACCATCCCTAATCACGTGTTGACTTTCCTAATTGCATGCTAAGTCCCTAATCGCATGAAATGCTGTTGTAAGTGTATTTTAACATCCCGAAACCCGATTTGACACCTAGGAACATGATAGGAACCCCGTGACATGCTTAGTAACATAGTAACACGTGTTCGGACTTGTTCGTACGTTAATTGACCTATGTGTTAGAATCGTTGAACTTTAACGCATGTTAAGTGCTGAGTTGCATGTTTTGTGTATGTTTGTGTATGAGATGAACACGTGGAATGTCGGGTCACCAATGGGATGTCGAGTCTTGTCTTACGTAGTCTGGTTGTTGGTCAAACACGTTTTCAAACACATCATGGTCATGGACTGGACTTAGGGACTAATGAACCCTGCGGGTTATTAGTCTAACTTAACACATATCTTATGATAGGTCGCCACTAGTTGGGGCTATCATATCTTACAGACGGTTTACTCATATCACACATACGGTTTACTCATAAACGGTATACGCAACCTAAGGTGAGTTCACGGCCCCACTTTTGTCTGTTTTGGTTTTCGGGGGAGAAACATGCTTAAAACTCTTTTATGACTTATGGATTATTTTAACTCTTTTGTAACTCATTACTCTTTATCACGTTATACTATGGCTTACTTATTGTACTATACGGTTCATCAAAAAGTCCCTTAGAAACCACTAACATGGGCGTATGGCGGGGAAATATGGATAGCGCTATTGGGAACTGACAAACCCCACTCGACGGTAGGACCGGGCGGGTGCATATTGTCTGTAACAAAACAAGGTCTACCGGTGATGACGGTAGCCCATAGGAAACTAAGGGTCACTACACGGCTTAGTCAGCAATGGTTTCACCCGTATGAGTATCTTAATCTGCGCCTAGCTAGCGTTCTTACAAGCATAGTAGTAATTGTGATGGTAACGGTTTTCGAAGGATTTCTTGAAACGTTTAAATAAAACCTGTGAACTCACCAGCATTATATGTTGACTCTTTTAGCATGTTTTCTCAGGTCGCTAAGGTAGCAACTGTCTGATAGGCGCACGGAGTCGCACAGGAGTCGTCTCGCGTCTAGGGTCTCATGGCATGTTTTGGAAATGTTAAACTTGGGAACTTATGTTTTCAATTTCTGCATGACTTTTGTAAACTTTTAATGCTTCCGCACTGTTAAATGTTGAGTTTTAAATCTTATGCATGGTTTTTAATTACGTATGTTTTTACAATTAGACGTCGTTTATTGTGACCGTTGACTTGGATCCTGGTGTGTCACACGCCTCGCGGTAGAACTCCGCAGGTGGTTATTTGAGGGTGTGACACACACACACGACATACTCCCGTATCAAGAAATTGCACAAAGCTTCCTTGTAACGATTGATTATGCCAATGTTATCCGTTTAGTTACAAGATATATAGCACAGAGGTGTACAGGTCAGCAAACGAATGCAGCAAAGTAACATGTGCATATATACCAGGTTGAGGCTGATATCAATTACTGACTTTCATCGGTGAATTGACACGATGAAATTAATGATCTTTGATCAATAATAAACATGAAGTTCCTCAATTCGGTAACTTTTGGTTTTGGAATTAAAGCTCTTTTAGCAAATATTCTGATTGAAACTAGGTCCGTAAATTAATACGACAAAAGTTCAATCAGAATATCCCGGATAACAATAACATAACGACCCGAAACCTCAGATTTTGGCAACTCTATCAAACGAAATTACAGTACTAAGACCATATGCCCATGAGGTGTTCAGCCACGAACGAGTAGTTCGTTATGTTTGTATCACTAATGCACACACTAATTAGTCTACGAAGCCTATCAGCACATCACACTACATCAACACACGCCTCATGTTGCATTACATATCTTTAGCCTGTGTCAGATCCCCACTGATGTACTATCATTTCCTCTTTTTATCCTGGAAATCATTTTGGGTTTTTCTATTTTTATGGCTTTTTGAATTTTTCAATGTTTTTGGTTTTTCTGAATAAAGACTCCCCCTAAAATGTAAAACATATTTTTGGGTTTTTGAATTTTTCTGAAAAACTGTAAAAACTTAAAGAAAATTTGAAAGCTAAAAAGCGATAAACCGAGGTGATGATCAGTCTTATTTTTCTTTTATACCGTTTACTTTTAAGAGATAATCGAATCTGGATTTATCAAAGGCTTTTGTAAAAAGATCTGCTCTTTGATAGTCAGTGTGGATTTTGACCATATCGATCAACTCTTTTGCATAACAATCACGGATAAAGTGATACTTAATCCGGATATGCTTAGCTTTCGAGTGATTGACCGTGTCTTTTGTTAATGCAATTGCGGCTTCATTATCACAGTGAATAAGGGTTTTAAGAAATTGCAAACCGTAATCCACCATCTGTTGCTGAATCCAGAGAACCTGTGAGCAACAACTCGAGGCTGCTACGTACTCTGCTTCGCAAGTAGATAATGCGACTGATGTCTGCTTTTTACACTGCCAGGTGATGAGCCTGCTCCCTAAAAACTGGCATCCAGCTGTCGTGGATTTGCTGTCTTTGTCACATCCGCACCAATCTGCATCCCTAAAAGCGATAAAGTCAAAATTATCATCATTAGGGTACCATAGTCCTCTCGACGGACAACCCTTCAGATATCTAAGGATACGCTTGACCGCTGTCAGATGACTTTGTTTCGGCTTCGATTGGAAACGTGCGCAGAGGCATGTAGCGAACATTATGTCTGGCCTAGATGCAGTGAGATACATCAGAGATCCGACGATTGCTCTGTATGTAAATGGGTCTGTCAGCTCCCCCTTAGCGTCAACACTAATCCCGTGATTAGGTTGTATCGGGGTGTCCATCGGCTTGGAATCTTCCATCTGGAACCGGCTCAAGACTTCAGATACGTATTTGGTTTGATGAATAAAGATCCCCGTTGGTCTTTGATCCACCTGCAAGCCGAGGAAAAACTGCATTTCTCCCATCGCACTCATCTCGAACTTTTCCTGCATTACACGTTCAAAGTCTCTACAAAGAAGTTCGTTAGTAGAGCCAAAAATAATATCGTCTACATAAATCTGGACGAGAAGCAAATCATCTCCTGTTTTCTTCGTAAACAGAGTACAGTCGACCAATCCGCGTTTGAATCCTTTGGACATGAGGTACGTGCTTAGCTCCTCGTACCATTGGCGTGGAGCCTGGTGCAACCCATACAGTGCTTTGTTTAGAACGTAAACCTTATCCCGGTGGATAGGATCTTCAAAGCCCGGAGGTTGACCAACGTAGACCTCTTCTTTGACCACACCGTAGAGAAATGCACTTTTGACATCCATTTGGTACACCTTAAATTTCTTGTACAAGGCAAACGCTAGAAACATTCGAATAGCTTCTATGCGTGCCACATGTGCATATATCTCGTTGTAGTCAATTCCTTCAACTTGATGAAATCCTTGCACTACCAATCTAGCTTTGTTTCTCACGATCACGCCTCTGTCATCTTTCTTACATTTGAATACCCACTTGGTACCAATCTTCTTCCTTCCTGGAGGTAAATCTGTAAGTGTCCAGACGCCCAACTTCTGGAATTGCAACAACTCCTCTTGCATCGCCTCGACCCAAGCATCATCCAAAAGAGCATCTTTGTATGTCAGCGGATCAACCTGTGAAACATAACATGCAAACGACCAATCATTCTGACAACCAGATTTTTGAATTTTTGCATATTTAGCTAAAGCACCAAAACTTTCTGGTGAATTGACACTGCGTAGTTGTCCTCTTGTCATAACACTTCTATCAGGGTCACCGATAACTTGCTCTAGCAGGTGAATACGATGAATCCGAGATTCCGGATGTTCAGGTACAATCACTCCCGTCTGAGTAGTCAAGTTCTCCACTGCATCCAAATCATTACCTGTATTGGAAGATGAAGCAACATCTGGATTTGGGTTCACTTGCGGTGCCTCTGTTGCATGATCAAGAATAGCTTCATCAAAATCTCCATCATCTTTCGATTCTGAAGTATCCAATGTAGTTGAAGCTTCTTGAAATATTTCTTCCTCTGGTACAGGAGCATTGGTATCATTAGAAGCTGTTGGAGGAGTTACGGTGATCGGACGCACCAATGGTGAAGTCGTTGCGTTTTCACACTCGTAAAGTAATCGTATAACAGCCTCTTCAACCAAGCTATCTAGATTGAATGATTCAAAGAAATCTTTGTAATCAAACATCCAATCGGGACCATTTCCTTGCACGTTTTGAGTATACCGTTGAACCTAAACATTTGCCCAGTCCTCCACCTATCGAGTTCTTTTGTTGAATACCTGTTTGAGTGGGGTTGCATATCCAACAAAATATCCCTCTTCAGCTTTCGGACTAAACTTTTCACCTGGATTCAACATAGTACACGGAGCCCCAAAAGGTTCTAGATACTCCAAGTTTGGCTTTCATCGGTTCAACAGTTCATAAGAGGTTTTGCTAAACTTCTTCACTGTTAAGACCCGATTTAGTGTATAATTTGCTGCATAAATCGCTTGGTTCCAGAACATTACTGGAAGATTTGAGTCAGCTAGCATTGTCCTTGCCGTTTCTATGAGAGTCCTGTTTTTCCGTTCAGTGACACCGTTCTGTTGAGGGGTATACGGAGCAGAATATTCATGATGAATTCCTTTATCTTCACAAAGAGTATCCATCTGTGCATTTTTTAACTCCGTCCCATTATCACTCCAAATTCTCTTTATCTTTAGACCATAGACATTCTCCAACCGAGTGACCAGAACTTTTAGATTGTTAAATGTGTCACTTTTATGGTGCAAACACATCACCCATGAGAATCGTGAAAAATCGTCAGTAACCACTAAACAATAAAGCTCTCCAAGATGACTTTTACGTTTGACAAGTCCGAATAGGTCCATGTGCAACCGCTCAAGTGGCATCTCAACAGAGTTTACTTTCTTCACCTTATGGGATTGTTTGTGTTGCTTGCCTTTCTTACAGCTTATACACTTGTCGTTCAAATGGAAATGTTTAACATTGACACCTTCCACAAGCCCGTTCTTCACCAAATGGTTCATTTTCCTGAGGTGAATATGTCCCATTCTTCTATGCCACATGATTGATTCTTTCTCTGTAGCCTTCGATAGAAAACATGTCACTTGGTCCTGAGTTGTCATCGCCTTGGACATATTAAGAATATAGAGATTGTTGACTCGAGGTGCCTTCAACATTACCCACCCTTTTGGAATCTTAAAGCCCAGTTTGAGGATATAGCAAGATTTGTCATCGAAATATACAGAAAATTGCTTGTCACATATTTGACTGACACTTAACAGATTATAATCAATCTGCTTCACATAGGAAATTCTCTCGAAACTCACTATCCCGTTACTCACACTTCCCTCCATTGTGATGTAACCTCCTTTGTTTCCAGCAAACGCAACATATGCTCCATTAATATTTTTCACGTCGAACAACAATGCCAAATCACCTGTCATGTGGCCTGAAGCTCCACTGTCAACAATCCAAAGACTGCTAACAGGGCCAGCTGAAGCTCCCTGCACACATCAAGTACACACGTTAGTTCTTTCGGGGGACCCAAGCCTGTGTGGTCTTGGGTCTTTGAATATCACCCTTCAAAGATTCATTAACATCAACTTTTGGTTTTGAAACAATCTTTTTCGGATCATTCAAAACTTTCTCATCTTTTTCATTTGATTTTGAAGTAGAGGCTCCCGGAGAACCATTAGGTGTCCAAGACTCTTCCGAACATTTCAGAATTCGAATATGAGACTTTGGAGTTTCAGTCGATTTCTTAGTATCGTTCACAAATGAAACTTTCTTGATTACCTTCTTTGATTTAACCGAGTTAGGTCCAACAGTTGATTTAACAGCAGGTTTTGGTGAAACCTTTTGTCTATCAATCGTTGTGTTCACCATAGGTCTCTTTAATGGTTTTTCCATTGCAATCTGGTTTAGACGATCATAATGAAATTGACGATCATTCCTCTTTTGATAAAAATTGTTTTGATTATAAAATGTGCTGGTTGAGGAACAAATCGTCTTTGAGGATAATAATGATTGTCAACCGGCTTTCTCATGGATTGCCTCATTTCAACCTCATGCCTTTTATGTCTCACGTACGGGCAGTGAGCAAGTAAATGCCCTCTCTCCCCACACTTGAAACATGCACGGTACTCTTCAAACACGTTCTGAGCATGCGGCTTAGCAAATGTATTGATGGGATATTGATCATCAACACATCTGCGCCTTAAACTCTAAGGAGCTGGGTCCCTAGAGTAAGCTGGCTCAAGAAAACCGTTTGCTTTCTGCTTTGGTTTGATAAATTTGGTGACATGAACTTTTGGTTCTTTAGGAGTATCCAAATACAATTTCTTTAAAATTTCTGATGGTATTTCATTGGTCCTTTCATATTTAGGAAACCATATGGTACTCTCTTGCCAAATTTTCTCAATTTTAGAATAATTTGCAAATTTGATTGGATATTCCTTATCAGAGATAATCTTATCGGATCCTTCTATCCGATAAAATACCTTGACGGGTTTGTCACCTGAATCCTTCTAAACCACTTTCTTTTCTGATTGATCGACACGATGTGCGTTAGCCATCGGATGACAAAGTTGAGAAGGTGACACTGGTTCATTAGTGATAATGTGATTTTCTTTTGGAATCTCACTCACTTTCTCATTTGTTCACTTTCAGTGTCGGAATCATTAGTTACAGCAGTAACTCCTTCATCATTCAAACCTAAAATCGGTCGTACATCGGAATTTAGATCTCCAACACTAGAAGTGTTAGATTCATCTTCCGATGCAGAGTCAGATTTTACTGAGCTCTCCGGTGTCACTTGATGACAGTTGTGGTTTCAAACAACACTGGAGATGGCACAGACTTGTAATTTGTGGTTTGTGATGGTTCATCAATAATATGGTCAACCACATAAGCAATATGCTTATAGCTTTCAAGCTTTTTGTTGACCTTCTCTGCAAAACACTTGATGGTGGCCATTTCTAACTTAGTGTTTTCAATTTCATTTATGTAGCTGTTAATTGCCAATTGTTTTAAAGAAAGTGTTTTCTTTAAGTCAGAAATGTCCTTTTTGTAACCCTCAAGCACTTTGTTGAATTCTCTGATTTCCTTGCGAGCAGATTGACAGTTAATCACAACACTCTCAAGTTGTACCCTGAGTTGCTTATTTTCTTCTGTCAATCTATCACAAGTACCACAATATTTATCACTATGAATATCGGTTGTGGATTCAGAACTTACCTGCTTCGGAGGATCTGTCATAGCCATGAGAGCGAAATGAGCTTCCTTTCCAGCAAAGAACTTGGAATAATCGATTCTGGTAAAGGCATCATCCACTATGCACGACTTCCTGGTCTTCAGAAAATCAGCTTCGGCCAACAATTGATCAATGTCATCATCAAGAGAATTCACACTTGCTTGTGAATCTGATTCACTCTTCGAATCTGAATACACCGATTCACTTTCTTCAGGAACATTTGTGACAGAGTCAATAATAACTCCTGAACTCTTCTCTTCATTGTGATCTTCAACTGAATCAGTCATCTCAACATTCATCTCTTCAATTGACTCTTCAATCTCACTCTCAGTTTCTTCAGCTTTCTCAACTATCACCGACTCCTCAATATCAACCTGTTGAGCAACACAAGCTACATTCTCACCAGGTCTTATCTCTTCAACACCAAGTTGTATATCAGTCCAATCGAATCCCTCATCATTTTGAATCACCAAAGCTTGATTTTGATAATTAGTTTGTAGTTGCTCATTTGGTGTTGTGATAGGAATGATGGTTCTGTTTGGGTTATTTGGTGTTTGAGTTTGAATCTGGTTGTGTGTATTTGGTTGTCTATTAGGGTTGTTCTGAGAGGTATTTTGTCGGTTTTGGTAATTGTTTTGGTTTTGATAGTTGTTGTTGTTATTTTGATTTTGATAAGAAACTTGGTTTTGAGATTGACGATTCTGGTAGTTTGAGTTGAATGGGTTTCGGTTACCTTGTTTTGCAGGCTGTGTACACTCTCTTTTAAAATGTCCTTTGCCTCCACAGTTAAAACATGTGACTTTTTCTTTGTTAAAGCCATATGTTGTATTTGGAGAAGTACCCAAATCAGTTCTCCCGGTCTTTTCAATGATTCATGTTGCTCGCCTCATGATGCTTGCGAAAGCCCACTGTATATCGATAAGCTCCATTTCTTCTTTATCGATTTGAGCATAGTCCTCATTGGTTAGGTTGTTGTTACCAATTTGACTAGCTACTAGACCGTTGTACGAGGCAACCATTGCTGAAACCAAAGCAATGTGTTGTTGAGCAACTTCCACAGTGACGTTATTCATGTTGGATGTCTCCAACACTACAGGTTTCTGATTAGCCTGATTCATCTGAGTCATGTACTGTTGTTGTTAAGGTTGCGGTTGTGGTTGATTTGCAGAATAACATGCAGCTTGTTGCATTGGAGAAAATGGTGAAACGAAAGAATTTGTGTATTGTTGTGATGGTGGTGTGTATGATGGTGGTGAATAAGATGAGGTTTGATCTAGATAGTTGATAGGTTGTTTGGGTGGTTCCATAACACTTGAGACACATGCTATATGAGGAGCAACTGTTCCACCAAGACTTGAGTTACCCACAGTAGATGATGTACTAGCATGGTACAACTTTGGGTTTTGAGGAATTTGAGACCTTTTTGCTTTCCTCTTCTCCTCAAGCTCTTTGTTTTCCAAATTTTGGATAAACTCGTTGATGGTCCAGTACTTGTAAGCATCTTTCTCCTTAAGTACTTCAATGTGTTGATCCCAGTAAGGTGGTAAAGAATCAGCAAATTTATCCACCAAATCTGACATAGGAATATGAATGTCATAACTTGACAATTCAGTCAACAAATGACAGTATCTGGGAGTCAACTCTTTAAGTGTTTCATTCCCAACACAGCTGAAGTTCTCAAATTCTTTCCTCAGCTCTTCCATTCTCAACCTTCTCGTCTTGTCATTATCATCATGACGATTCTTCAACATATCCCATAGTTGTTTGGAAGTTGTACACGATCCAAAATGATGTAGAAGATCATTTGTGATCGCTTGGGTTAGCTGAGAATATGCCTTCTTTTCCACAACAAATTTCTTTTTCTCGTCATCAGACAAACTCTCAAGTGGAATCTGTTCACCGGTATTCTCTAACACTGGTGCCATATATCCTTTTGCAATCATCTGCCACGCCTCAGTTCCTTCCAGTCCCATTCCTTCAAGATGAATCTTGAATTTCTTCTGCCACTAGTTGTACTCCTGCATCTCCATTAGCTTGGGTGGTATGTTCCCGCTACCTGAAGACAAGTCATTGATTAGTGTAGAAATAGCATTAGTAGTTTGAGTGTGTACCGCTGCGGCTTCTACACCCCAGTAATCTGCTGCAGGTTGTTGTGAAGATGATGCAACACTCTGAGGCATCGAACTCGTCATTGCTAAGTAGTTAATTGGTTGCGAAGACTGAGTATTCGATTTCTGAGCAGCTACTGTCCACGGGTCCATTGTAACTTGCTGTTGTTGTGTTGTACCCGGTCTCGGTGTAGTCGGAAATCCCCACATGTTGTTCTCGAAGATGGAAATACGACACACTTGAAAATTTCACCACACAGTTTCTACTTTCGCCCTTGTCATAGAGAATATGAGTGCAAATGTGCAAATTCATTCACCTTCGTCCCCTAAATGTGACCCAAATGTAGAAATCCAACAACAAAACTCACTTTCGACCTAAAACACTTCACTTTCGTCCCTCCCTTTTTCACTTTCGCCCTCACGACGAACCGAAAGTGGAACTTTTGCCAAGAAAGTAAAAAACAACACAACTCAGATCTAGGTTCGACCAAAAATATGCACTTTCGTCCACAGAAATACCTTGGTTCGACCTAAAATCTTACTTTCGACCCGAAGCTCTCTAGGTTCGACCCATTCATGTTTAAAAAACGGTTACACTTTGAAAAACGGTTGATTTGATCTGAAATTTTCAAAAGTTAATGAATTTTGATGATCTTAATCAGGTTATGATTCGGAAGTGATTTGGAACAACTTTAATACTTCGAATTATTGATTTTAACCACGAAATCCTATCCAAATCCTTCAAATTGCATCAAAAACCATTATTCAATGAAAACAGAGAAAATTTGATCAATTTTGGGTCCAAATCAGTTCAGAAATTATCAATTTGTTGTTGTATGATCTCGACAGCTCTAATACCACTTTGTAAATGAATCGTTTTAGCTAAAAACAGGAAATCTGATCATACAAAGCACTATTCCAGGTGCGGAAACCCTAGAATAGAACAAAATGATAATCAATGAATCAAACACATGAATTAAGCTTTTCAAATCTCATTTTTATAGATAACTTGTTCAAAATATGATGATAATAACGATTACAAGTTAACTTGACCAACAAATCACTCACACAAACACTAGAGAGCTATACTCAGACCACTCACAATGACCAAAGTTAACATTCAAAACAAACTTCACATATATATACTCTGCAGGTTCGACCTAGACGGGGGTGCGAATGTGGAATTCTTCCGCATTCGACCTTCTACATAGCACGAACCAAGATCATTCTCCAGTCCATTTCCACATTCGCCCATATATCTCTACCTTCGACCATTCTGAACTCCACCTTCGCCCTTATGAATTTTCTAACACATGTTTATTATTACAATCCGAAGCATTAGTCGCACAATATGCATCTACAGAAATGAAAAGGCTAAGGCTCAAAGATGGGTGACTAGGGGTGAAGAAAATATATGGAAGGCCAATGATAACGGAATGGGTAAATCCTAAGTGCGTAGATCGTTTTCACACACTCGCCTCTGATGTGTTCTTGTAATGCATAAGTCACACAAGTTCTAACCATGTCATGCCAAAAAGGAATATCTCTCAAAAACAAACGAACGAGCATGTAAAGTATATATGTAATGATATGCTCGATAAGGCTCAAAATACTCACACGTAAGGGTAGGGGTTATTTAAGGAATTGAAGACACCCTAGGTGGTTCTTTTGACTACCAAAACCTCGCTAATCTCCCGCATGATTTTTGGGTGGACGCAAAGGGTTTGAAAACAGTTTTTATTTAATCAAAACAATTTCGAAAAATTTTGCCTTAAAATGTTTTTGGTTTGTTGATTTCAAGAGGTGGTGAAATTTATAAAATTTTACCACCTCACACTTAATTCTTTAGCATATTTTAAAATTATAGATTTTATGATATATTTTGTGCTCAAAGAAATAAGTCGGACAAAGACAAACGCTCCCCTAATTAGTTTTCTAGAAGAAAACTGTTCGGGTGACACCCACAATTACCAAACCACCGAGCCCTTCCGAGAGATATCACTTGGCATGAATATATATAGCTACCTACAAACTAAGAAAAATAAAAACAAACTACTACTACTAACTCCTAATGCCAAGAGGGCATACATGGCGGTTAGAAAGAAGAAAAAGTGAACGATCATACCTGAGGGTCCTCAAATGCCTTTTCTTACCGTATGCACCAACCTCTCAACTTATTCTTCATCAGGCTAGCCCCGGAAATACTACTGAATCCCGCAATTTAAGATTTTAGGACTGACAAGGAAACATGCTAGAGGTGATGACAAGTCGCGCCACCACCACTTGAAGTTTCCTAGATCAAACTTCACTATGTGTAAGTGGTGAAGAAGTCGGTCACCCCGACACACCACAAGTGGTTTACCGAAATAACACCACTTCTTCCTAGTGAAGTGATCCTCCGAGTGATACGCTTTACCCCAGGAGTCGTGAACAAGTTCAGCCGTTGGGGGGCTATCACTCGTGAAAAGTGGTAACGGAGATAATACCACTTCCTTTTCTGAGTTGCCGCAGTCTGCTTCTTCTTGTCCCTCTTGCACCTCTTCGTCCATCACTCCATTTCTGCCCATGCTACCTTCGACCTTTTCTGCACCTGCTTCCTTGTGTTGGACTTCCAATCCCCTTACTCTCGCTTCATCCTCCATTGCAAATCTCTTCAGAAGATAATTTTTGACTATCTCGAGATTTTCAGCAAACTTCCCCTAGTCAATGATAGGTTCAGGTTCGGACTCGGAAAAAGGATTTGGTGATGGTAAAATTGGTGGTGAATTTTCAGGGGGGTATTTTTCTTTAAAAGGTGAGAAAGTTGAAAAATTAAAGGGTGGCGGTATATAGGAGTATGGCTACGGGTTATATAGAGGTGGAGGAGGTTCAGGTGGGGGTGAATATGGTGAAGGGTCACAAGGGTAAGACTCCAAAGTGGGAAGATACGGGGAGATGTATTCTTCGCATTTATGGGGATAAGAAGGTCCACCACAATAGCTGGACGGAAGAATAAAAAATAAATAATCTTCACAACTGTGGGGAAAATCAGGTTCCGCCACAATAGTCACATCCTCGTTGAACGAAGCAACCACCTTCTACAACTCGATGATCCATCCTGCAAAGCTATCAAAACAACTATGAAACAATTAGTAACAAGCAACTTAAAACCTTTCTATGGAATATTTCGTGTCCCCGGCAACGGCGCCAAAAACTTGATGTCGTGTGGATTAAAGGTTTTTGTGTGACCTAAATTAATTTTATTTTAAAGTAAACAAGTCCCGGAGGATACACCAAACACTTGTTCAAAAAGATCTTTAAGTCAAAACGTTTAAGTTAAAACACTTTGTCAAGTTTTAAATTTATAAAATAAAACGGTATTTGCGAATTATTCAAAACCCACACGATAGGCAAGTGTACCTATCGAGCGTAGTATAGATTTCCAGCAAGTACCGAGTATCGAACCCATAGACACGACTTCCCCTACTCAGCCCTAAGGTGCTTTATTATAAATAAAGATAAAATAAAGAAAGAGAATGAGAGTGACCATAATAAAAATCTATATCGACACAAAGTGCTGCTTCGGGATCCAACTTTATCTTGGGATAGATTAATAGTAGTTAATTAATTAAGTGGTGTGAACAAGTGCGCACTTATGCTTAACTTGGAGTTGCTACAGCGTTCTCCAGAGGTGACTGTTATCACAAGACGAGTTGTGTTCTTATTTTAAAATAAGGGTCTCCCGAACCGGTTAGCTCACCTCTCAATACTGACAGACGGACTACTCGAAACTGTGTGCACCCAACCCAGAATGATCCACCTCCCAATATTGCAATAAAGATATCTAAACACTTAAAACTTCTATGGACAACTTGCCGGTGGCCGGAGCATGACCGAACAAGAAACCACTTGATATCATAAGAGAGTCATGACCAACTGGCACACATGCATCTTTTACTTGAATTAATTAACATTTTAAGGAGTGAATGATCTATCATTAACTGTGTGGCAGTATAACGATAAAAGAAAATAAAGACCGTTTTCTTTTAACACGGGTTCACCAACACTTAACCTGCGCCAAAGCTACCACATAGACCATGAAGCTAAGTCGCAAGGTTAAGCCTTGGTTTATCACTAGGACCAAGTACAAAGACCGTACCGACCCTAAGTGAGATCTTGGTAGTAATAGCTAGATTACCCAACCCTTAACCTCCCAAACTGAATAAAATCCTTGACAAAAGTGGAAACATAATCCTAAAGGTGTATGATACAAATGATCACTGGTGCGCCCGTAGGGAATCCTCCCAGTGCCAAGAAGATTACTTAGTCATCTGGTGAGTACCAGAAATGTGTCACTCAGATCTGGTCCACTTCAGAAGCTATTGCTTAGAACCCGGTTCGGATATCAGAAGCCCAAAGGATCTGTCTCACTACCGGTTTCTCGCCTTGGATCTAGTTCGGGACTACCAGAAGCTGATTAAACCTCTAGTTATTTTAGTTAAATTAATCAATTAATATTTTATGTTTTCGGATGAGCTCACAAGTGCATTGGTTTTTACACAACATGGGTACACTCATGAGTTCTCCAAATTCCTACCAAGACACCCACAAGACCATAGACTAGTTAATTAGTTAGTTAATTCATCAAACAAAGCTTTAAGTGAAAAGAATTTAATAAGAACACAACACCACTAATTAAATAAAAACAATATAATTCATACCAACATAAGTCTTCACCCTAGCAACACTTAATTAATCTAGCCAAGAATTCGCATTACAACATGCACACTATCATTGGTGTTGGAAGAACACATAGTTGTCAGTGTATGTGGGATTAAAGGTGTTTGGGTGATTTTTGGTGATCTCTCTCTCAACTCTCTCTCACAAAGTATTTATGGAGTGATCCTAGGCTCCAAAGGTCACTTTCAAGACCCTCTAGATAGCTGGAGAGTATGTGAACTCTAGTGGAATGAGTGGGTGAAGGGATGGTTCAAAATGAGGGGTGGAGGCCTGTATTTATAGGCAAAACAGCTCAAGCACGCCCTCGACAAAGTTCTAGCACGCCCATGCTCGACAACGCGTACTGCTACAGAGTCCTTTGTGCAGAATTGTCCCCTGAGGTGGTTAGCACGCCCGTGCCACAAACTCTGCTCGGCTTCTTTTGTACTAGTCTTGTCAGTTTTGGTCGGTTTTTGCCTTGGAGAACGCGCTGGAGTAAAGCAGGACCGTGCTGTACACTGGAGCACGCCCATGCACATCAGAAAACCTCAGATTTGACTCCTGTCGACTTGGAAAATTAGACTTGTTGACCCGGAACAGTTGCACGGCCGTGCACGGTAAGAGCGCGACCGTGCTGTATCTGAAACAGCTTCGAAAGTCTTTAATGTAGAGGATCGTTTTGTCAAAAACAGTTAGGTTTGATCATGCAAGTCTCTATTCTAGGTGCGGAAACCCTAGAACAGTTACAATATGATTGTTAACGAATCAAACGCACAAATTCACCTTTTCAATTGTTGTTTCCATTAATAACTTGTTAAAATATAATCACATAAACAATTACAAGTTAATCTGACTGATTTCAAATACACCTGAACACTAGAGAGCCCTAGCCTGACACATACACTCGAAATGATCAAAGTTACAATGTGTAACCTCGCGTACTTTTCGTTTATGTTTCATTTAGCGTATTTCTTAATTGATTTCATAAGACACTTTGTATTCCTTTTTATTTAAATTTTATCATCGAACTTTATTACTTTAATCACATTACTGTTAAAATTTGTTGATGTTATTTGACGCGTTATTTGATTATTTAACAAATGAATACATATCTTTTAAGATGTTAAAGAATAACTATAATATAGATAGTTATGTAAAAAAAAAATACAACTTAAGCCTTATCTTCTTCACCATCTTCATTCAAACCCTCCATTCGATCCTAATCTCTTATCCATACTTCGATTTCGATTCAAATTCATGTTTATCTCATATAAACCTGTCCTAAGCACATTCTAATCGCGATTTGGAAGTTGAATAATGGATAATTAATCGAATTCTTAAACCGCCTTATTCCATTATCCTTATTCGATTCAAATTCGTTTTTATTATCGTTTAATACCCTATAAAAACCCCTCCCCATTACCCTCTGGAATCACACCAACAAAAACCACAAACACAATCGCTCTAATCGTCGCTCTACAGTCCAGAATTGAAGTTTCTTTCTTCGCATCTGTTCCTCCCTTCTTGCATCGTTCTGGTACGTTTTAATCCGATTAAACCATGTTGTAGCAATCGAATTTGATCACTGATTAAAAGCCCTAACCTTTTATCAGTTATAGATGAGGTTCTGTGGTTAATTAAATCCGTTCATGGGTTAGGGTTTGGTTTGGGTTTAAATTGGGGAAGATGACTTGCAGAGGTTCTGTTTATAAATTTCTGATAACATTAAATACCAACTGATCGTGTAGACCAGATGGTATGTTTGTTCGTTCAACACCTCAAGGTCCCGGGTTCGAACCATACTTGAACCGGGTTTTGATGTTTTCTTTTTATTTAATAAAGATACTGTTACAGTTGGGTTACAAAAGATTAAAACGCTTTAACAACCATCTGATCGTATAGATCAGCTGGTTTGTGGATGGTATTACAGAAGCTAATGCCCGGGTTCGACTCCTCTTAGAACCGGGTTTAACCCAAATTTTTTAAACTGAATATTATTAATTGTTATTAATCAATTATATTAATATAAACTTGTTTCAATCATAACTAATTCATAAAAACTCTGTTTTTGATGATTCAAAAGCCAAAATTTTTATAAAATTATTTCCAATCTAATGGATTAAAGATATAAATTTTTCGAAAAAAAAATATAAATATATACTTTTATATTTCATTATATTATATTATTTAAGCTTTTTATAAAATAAAATGTGTTATTCAATATATATAGAAAATGATTAATAAAGAAATATTTTTCATACTTTTAAGAGCTAAATCTTTTAGTCTATATAAATATAATAATGGTTTAAATATTATATAATTTTATCTAAATTGTTAACATCTAAGCGTCTTTCCCCAAAACTAGAGACCCTAATCAAACGACCTAGAAATTCTTAGACTTAATAGACTCGTGACACTTAGACTTTACAATGCTAAATCTAGGTTGATACCTTTGGGAATAATATTTCCCTGCTATTGCACACTTTGGATTTTGCTTGCTTGCTTGCTAAGGTGAGTTTACATATCCCCATTCTTTTACAGTTTTTCAATGCTTTTTGGGGTGAAACATGTTAAACTTTATTCTTTAAACTTATGCAATTCAACTATGTGTCTTGTGTGATTCTTTGTGCTACGTGTCTTAAACTTGCTAAGTAAACTCAACTAATACTTGCATAATCATTAACTTTGATCAAGCCAACGGTAACAATGATAGATCTATTGGACTGACAACCCCACCTAGATTCGTTGACCATGTTTATGGGGAGCGCGGGTGATTGGAACTGCAACTTAAACTTAGGTGAACCATGTCTATGGGATGGACCTTTACACTTTGTCAACATAGGGTTGATTATGCCCCAGTTTGCTGTAGTTTTGTTTTCACATGTATGCCCTAGTTGTTACATATTGACACAGAATTGTATGCAAACACTTTTGATACTATACTTGTTTTGACAAAAACTTATGTATTCTCACCAACTTTTATAGTTGACCCTCTATTTTCCAAAACTTAACATGTTTCAGGTAACAATGATGCATGAAGATTTAGCAGCTTTTGGATCACTTAGTAGAAGCCTTTAGATTTAATAATCGAACATTTGTTTTGTTTTGTTTCATTGAACAATGTGTTTGTTTGGATTGGTTTGTTTTGAATTGGATTAATGAACTATTTAAACTTTAGTTGCCATGAGCTTTTTGAACAATCGTTACTACGTGGCACCCCGATGTTTCCGCCATCGGTTGGGGTGTTACAGATTGGTATCAGAGCCATGGTTATAAGGAATTAGGTTATTAGAACTCCTAACCTAGACTATAACCCTAAGACTCCAGCCTTACTTGTCTCTTTTTTTTGAAATTCTATCTTATCTCTATTCTTAAATTCTTTTCCCCTAGCTTAGTTCTATTATCTTGACGGCTTCTTCCCATCTTGCGACGGATGCTGATCTACCCCTAGATTATTAGGACAAACTCCCAGGCATCGGCCTAACTCGGGTATCATGATCTCGCCAAAGTCTTAGGTCTTAACAATGATTAAGAACACGTGCAATCTGGAAGGGTGAACGCCTGTATTCTGACTTTTCTGTCTAGGATTGGCATTGCGCATATATCCCAATCAGACGAGGGACCCGGATGCCTACCTGGGAATTCTCGGGATGAGTGTTCACTTATATGCTAAAGCATGTCTTCCCAAAACATTATTGAGATCTAATCACTTTGGTTAGTCAACGTTTTCGTTTATTCGTTTTAATTAATGAATAAATGATTACAATCCTAGTGTCTAGGATCATTGTTATCATTTCTACTTTCGACTTATAAGTTTCATCAAATATCCTTGTCTCATGATTTTCTTTGTTTCCTTCATTTTAGAAAATGGCTCCTCGTCGCGACATCAACAACAATGACAACCAGAACAACAATGCTCAAATCGCTGCTCTTATTGCTCAACAGATGGCTGCTGTCCTTCCTAATTTAGTAGCCCAACTCAACCAAGGGCCCAATGCTAATGGGAATGCAAACCGCCCATGTACTCTCAAACACTTCAACTCATGCGGTCCAACTAAATTCTATGGAAATGAAGGGGCCACTGGACTCTTGCAGTGGTTCGAAAGCATCGAAAATACCTTCATCAACAGTGACTGCCCTGACAATCTCAAGGTCCGTTATGCCATGAGTGTTCTTCAAAAACGGGCACTCACATGGTGGAACGGGGAAAAGCGTAATCGGGGTACTGAAGTTGCTCTTGCTCTACCATGGGATGAAGTCAAAACTCTTATGCTTACTGAATTCTGTCCTCGGAATGAGATTAGGAAACTTGATGAGGAATTTTGGCAGCTCAAGTAGGATAGCGGAGAGAATCTTGCCTACACTACTCGCTTCCACGAGCTTAGTCTACTTGTGCATTACCATGTCACCCCTGTCTCTCGGGCCATTGAAAGATACATTGGTGGCTTGCCTATGCAGATCCAAGACACAGTTTGGGGAAGTAAACCTACTACTCTTGAGGATGCAATCCATTTGGCTGCTACCTTAACTGATAACCATGTGAAGGCTGGCACCTTGTTTCGGAAAGGTGAGAAGAAGGAGAGTGCTAAGTCTACAGCTATTACTGAGGAGAAACCTGAACCCTCCACTAGCAATAGGAAGCGTAAGGCTAAGAATTATGTTGCTGTTTCAAACCCTACACCTGTAGCTCCTGCAACTCAACCTACTGTTAAGAAGCCTTACGCGGGAAACCTCCCTCAGTGTAACACCTGCAAGTTTCATCATCCTACAACTGTGCCCTGCCGTCTATGCAATAACTGTAGGAGGTATGGACACTTTGCCAACACTTGTCGTTCTCCAGTTGCTGCTATTACTCCTGCCCCTACTCAGAATACCCAAGCTGCTCCTGCTCAGACTGATCGCCCTAGACGAGGCCAGTGCTATGAATGTGGTGATCCAAACCACTACAGAAATCAGTGTCCTAACCGTGCTAATCAGAATCAGGGTGCTAATCAAGACCAAGGTGCTCGTGGTCGTGCTTTCAACATCAACACTAATCAGGCCCGCAACAACAATGAAGTGGTTAACGGTACGTTCATTGTTAACAATCATTATGCTTCAGTCCTTTTTGATTCGGGTGCTGATAAAAGTTTTGTTTCTTTGGAATTTGAGTCCTTACTTAACATGCCTAGAACTAAGTTAAGTGAACCCATTATAGTAGAAGTAGCTGATGGGAACCCCATTTCTGTTGATTCCATTATTTGTGATTGCACCATTAACCTTAACGACCACACCTTCTCTATAAATCTTATCCCTATGAATCTTGGAAGTTTTGATGTCATAGTAGGCATGGACTGGCTGTCACATCACCATGCTGAAATTTTGTGCTTTGATAAAGCTATTCACATTCCTCTATCGTCTGGTGATACCTTGAAGATCTATGGAGAGAAGCCATGCATCCAACTTAATCTTATGTCTTGCACTACTGCTCAGAAATACCTACGAAAGGGGTATGAAGCTTTCTTGGCTCATGTGGTTGAGAAGAAAGATAAAGGCAAGAATATGCAAGACATTCCAGTTATTCGAGATTTCTCAGACGTCTTTCCAGATGATTTACCTGGCCTTCCCCCTGCTCGACAAGTTGAATTCCACATCGATCTCATTCCTGGAGCCACTCCTATTGCAAAAGCACCTTATCGTCTTGCATCCTCTGAGATGCAAGAACTCGCTAGTCAACTCCAAGAACTTTCAGATAAGGGTTTCATTCATCCAAGTTATTCTCCCTGGGGAGCCCCTGTTTTGTTCGTTAAAAAGAAAGACGGGACTCTTCGGATGTGCATCGACTATCGTGAGCTTAACAAACTCACTATAAAAAACCGTTATCCCTTGCCCAGAATCGATGACTTATTTGATCAGCTTCAAGGTGCTTCTTATTTCTCGAAGATTGACCTTCGTTCGGGATATCACCAACTTCGAGTTCTCGAAGAAGACATTCCCAAAACGGCTTTTCGCACTCGCTATGGACACTATGAATTCTTGGTCATGCCATTTGGTTTGACTAACGCCCCCGCTGTGTTCATGGACTTGATGAATCGTGTTTGCAAACCTTATCTAGACAAGTTCGTGATCGTCTTTATTGACGACATCTTGATCTACTCTAAATCTAAATTGGATCACGAACAACATCTTTGTTTAATCTTGGAACTCCTAAGAAAAGAGCAACTGTATGCCAAATTCTCAAAATGTGAATTTTGGCTTAAGGAAGTTCAGTTCTTGGGTCATATCATCAATGAGAAGGGAATTCATGTTGATCCTGCAAAAATCGAAGCTATCAAAAATTGGAGCACTCCTACGACTCCTACGGAAGTTCGTTCGTTTCTCGGTCTAGCTGGTTATTATCGGTGCTTTATCGCCAATTTCTCAAAAATCGCTGTTCCTCTTACTGCTCTTACTCATAAGGGTAAATCTTATGAATGGGGACCTGAACAAGAGGAAGCTTTTCAGACTCTTAAGCTTAAACTTTGTGAAGCTCCTGTTTTGATACTTCCTGATGGTAATGACGACTTTGTGGTCTATTGTGATGCGTCAAACCAAGGCCTTGGTTGTGTTCCTATGCAACGAGGCAAGGTTATTGCTTACGCGTCCAGGCAGCTCAAAATCCATGAAAAGAACTACACCACTCATGACTTGGAGCTAGGTGCTGTTGTCTTCGCTTTAAAAATTTGGAGACATTATCTGTATGGTACTAAGTGTGTAGTTTTTACGGACCATAAGAGTCTTCAACACATCTTCAACCAAAAGGAACTCAATATGAGGCAGAGACGTTGGGTCGAATTGCTCAACGACTATGACTGCGAGATTCGCTATCATCCTGGTAAAGCAAATGTTGTAGCTGACGCACTCAGTCGTAAGGAACGCATCAAGCTTCATTGTGCCAGAATCCAAACCGACATTCAGACTCGTATCCTTCAAGCTCAACAAACCTCAGTCACTCAAGGCAACATGTACTATGAAATGTCTTGTGGGGCTGAGACGCAATTGGAAGCCAAGCCTGATGGCCTTCTGTATTTTCTCAATCGTATTTGGGTTCCTGATCGCGATGGTCTTCGTGCCTTACTGATGAACGAAGCTCATAAATCTCATTATTCTATTCATCCTGGTGCTGACAAAATGTATCAAGACCTTCGATACACCTGTTGGTGGCCTAGTATGAAGAAGGATATAGCCTTGTTTGTGGCCAAGTGCCTTACGTGTTCAAAGGTGAAGGTTGAACATCAACGACCCTCGGGCTTACTTGAACAACCAGAAATCCCCGTGTGGAAATGGGAGAGTATTGCTATGGATTTCATTTCCAAACTCTTTCGCACAAAGAGTAGACACCATAGCATCTGGGTAATTGTGGATCGGTTAACTAAATCTGCTCATTTTCTGCCGATTCGTGAAACTTTTTCAGTCAAGAAGTTAGCCAAGATTTACATAAACGAAGTCGTGAAACGTCATGGTGTACCTTTAGATATCATATCGGATCGCGACAGTCGTTTCACTTCTCATTTTTGGGAATCATTACAATAAGCTTTGGGAACTAAATTGAACCTAAGCACTGCTTATCATCCTCAAACAGATGGTCCATCCAGACACTAGAGGATATGCTCAGGGCGTGTGTTATTGACTTCGGTGGTAACTGGGATTCGTATCTCCCATTGATCGAATTCTCTTACAATAACAGCTATCATGCCAGTATTAACATGGCCCCATTTGAAGCTTTGTATGGTCGTAAGTGTCGTTCTCCTGTCTGTTGGAGCGATATCGGTGAAGCTCAGATCACAGGTCCTGAACTTATTCAAGAAACAACAGACAAGATCCAGCGTGCTCGTGAGTATCTTCGCATTGCTAGAAGTCGCCAGAAGAGCTATGCTGATAAGCGTCGCAAGCCCTTAGAATTCCAAGTCGGAGATTTTGTTCTTCTCAAGGTGTCACCTTGGAAGGGGATTATACGATTCGGGGAGAAAGGGAAGCTAGCTCCTCGATATGTGGGTCCTTTTAAAATCCTAGAGAGGATCGGGAAAGTGGCCTACAGACTTGATCTACCTCCTGAGCTAGGCAGCATTCATCCAACCTTCCATGTATCCAATTTAAGGAAATGCTTAGCAGATGAAAATCTTCAGATCCCTCTTGATGACGTACAGATTGATGATACCCTGCACATCGTAGAGAAACCAGTTGAAATCGTGGATCATGGAGTCAAAAATCTCAAGCGAAGCCGTATTCCAATCGTCAAAGTTCGTTGGGAGTCCAAGCGTGGCCCAGAGTTCACTTGGGAACGTGAGGACCAAATGAAAGCGAAATATCCTCATCTTTTTCCCGCAGCCTCTGCTACAATTTCGGGACGAAATTCCCAAAAGTAGGGGAGACTGTAACCTCGCGTACTTTTCGTTTATGTTTCATTTAGCGTATTTCTTAATTGATTTCATAAGACACTTTGTATTCCTTTTTATTTAAATTTTATCATCGAACTTTATTACTTTAATCACATTACTGTTAAAATTTGTTGATGTTATTTGACGCGTTATTTGATTATTTAACAAATGAATACATATCTTTTAAGATGTTAAAGAATAACTATAATATAGATAGTTATGTAAAAAAAAAATACAACTTAAGCCTTATCTTCTTCACCATCTTCATTCAAACCCTCCATTCGATCCTAATCTCTTATTTATACTTCGATTTCGATTCAAATTCATGTTTATCTCATATAAACCGGTCCTAAGCACATTCTAATCGCGATTTGGAAGTTGAATAATGGATAATTAATCGAATTCTTAAACTGCCTTATTCCATTATCCTTATTCGATTCAAATTCGTTTTTATTATCGTTTAATACCCTATAAAAACCCCTCCCCATTACCCTCTGGAATTACACCAACAAAAACCACAAACACAATCGCTCTAATCGTCGCTCTACAGTCCAGATTTGAAGTTTCTTTCTTCGCATCTGTTCCTCCCTTCTTGCATCGTTCTGGTACGTTTTAATCCGATTAAACCATGTTGTAGCAATCGAATTTGATCATTGATTAAAAGCCCTAACCTTTTATCAGTTATAGATTAGGTTCTGTGGTTAATTAAATCCGTTCATGGGTTAGGGTTTGGTTTGGGTTTAAATTGGGGAAGATGACTTGCAGAGGTTCTGTTTATAAATTTCTGATCACATTAAATACCAACTGATCGTGTAGACCAGCTGGTATGTTTGTTCGTTCAACACCTCAAGGTCCCGGGTTCGAACCATACTTGAACCGGGTTTTGATGTTTTCTTTTTATTTAATAAAGATACTGTTACAGTTGGGTTACAAAAGATTAAAACGCTTTAACAACCATTTGATCGTATAGATCAGCTGGTTTGTGGATGGTATTACAGAAGCTAATGCCCGGGTTCGACTCCTCTTAGAACCGGGTTTAACCCAAATTTTTTAAACTGAATATTATTAATTGTTATTAATCAATTATATTAATATAAACTTGTTTCAATCATAACTAATTCATAAAAACTCTGTTTTTAATGATTCAAAAGCCAAAATTTTTATAAAATTATTTCCAATCTAATGGATTAAAGATATAAATTTTTCGAAAAAAAAATATAAATATATACTTTTATATTTCATTCTATTATATTATTTAAGCTTTTTATAAAATAAAATGTGTTATTCAATATATATAGAAAATGATTAATAAAGAAATATTTTTCATACTTTTAAGAGCTAAATCTTTTAGTCTATATAAATATAATAATGGTTTAAATATTATATAATTGTATCTAAATTGTTAACATCTAAGCGTCTTTCCCCAAAACTAGAGACCCTAATCAAACGACCTAGAAATTCTTAGACTTAATAGACTCGTGACACTTAGACTTTACAATGCTAAATCTAGGTTGATACCTTTGGGAATAATATTTCCCTGCTATTGCACACTTGGGATTTTGCTTGCTTGCTTGCTAAGGTGAGTTTACATATCCCCATTCTTTTACAGTTTTTCAATGCTTTTCGGGGTGAAACATGTTAAACTTTATTCTTTAAACTTATGCAATTCAACTATGTGTCTTGTGTGATTCTTTGTGCTACGTGTCTTAAACTTGCTAAGTAAACTCAACTAATACTTGCATAATCATTAACTTTGATCAAGCCAACGGTAACAATGATAGATCTATTGGACTGACAACCCCACCTAGATTCGTTGACCATGTTTATGGGGAGCGCGGGTGATTGGAACTGCAACTTAAACTTAGGTGAACCATGTCTATGGGATGGACCTTTACACTTTGTCAACATAGGGTTGATTATGCCCCAGTTTGCTGTAGTTTTGTTTTCACATGTATGCCCTAGTTGTTACATATTGACACAGAATTGTATGCAAACACTTTTGATACTATACTTGTTTTGACAAAAACTTATGTATTCTCACCGACTTTTATAGTTGACCCTCTATTTTCCAAAACTTAACATGTTTCAGGTAACAATGATGCATGAAGATTTAGCAGCTTTTGGATCACTTAGTAGAAGCCTTTAGATTTAATAATCGAACATTTGTTTTGTTTTGTTTCATTGAACAATGTGTTTGTTTGGATTGGTTTGTTTTGAATTGGATTAATGAACTATTTAAACTTTAGTTGCCATGAGCTTTTTGAACAATCGTTACTACGTGGCACCCGATGTTTCCGCCATCGGTTGGGGTGTTACACAATGTAAAATAACATTTAAGCTTATATAGGACTGCAGGTTCGACCGTAGCGTGAGGTCGAATGTGGAAACTTTCCACATTCGCCCTTCTTCTTGGTACGAATCTGGAACTATTCAGCACTAACTTCTACCTTCGACCTTGATAATTCACATTCGCCTTATCTAAATTTCAGGTTCGCCCCTTCGATAATCAACAAAACATGTTTTAGTCGCAATCCAAAGCATTAGTCGCACTATATGCATCAACATTTAATTCCTTATATTTTGTGTCATTTTCCTTCCTAGGCTCCGAAACTTGAATGTGGGAGACAAGTTTTTTGTACCATATGCCTTTTTGTCCCATAGAAGCTTGTTCTCCACTCAAAATGTGCCTTTTTCTTTCATTTTTGCATTTTCCTTTGAATAACCTGCATTTATCTCAAAGGAACGATTTAACAATGTTTTATAAAAGATAAAGCATAAAAATGTACAAAAAGGAAGATAATTACATATGTAAAACATATTAAGTTATCGGCACATCACTCACCAATATTTTGTTGACAAAGTTTTCATGCATGTTTTTCAGGTAACTAAAATCATGGATGGAACTTGAGATATGATTGGGCTTACATTCACGACCACCACACAATGTGTCATTTAAACTTTTGACCCCGCTAAGGGTTTTAAACTGTATCTTGTGAAACTTGTTGTCCTTGAACACATGTGGTATTTTTATAAATAAATATGAATGTTTGCTCATATCTTGTGCTTGAAAACTTTTCATGGTTACACCTCGTGTTTCAGCCTAGGCTAGGTGTGACACGTCCAATGAACTTTCCCGAAGTATGGTGTAAGTGGATTTTTGGAGTTTTGTCTTCAGCTTGCTCATCAGTTCTTGTTAAATGATCGCCAACGTTCAATTTTGATTGTGGTAAAGGCCTTAGGCAAGGAGACCCGATATCCCCTTTCTTATTTATTATTGTTATCGAAGTATTTTCGAGCATTATTCAGAAGGCGTGTTGTAGAGGATCGGTTTTAACAAAAAAGACTATTTGATCATACAAGTAGAACAATCTAGGTGCGGAAACCCTAGATCGTATGCAATATGATATCGATCAAATCAGACACAATCAAATACCTTTTCAATAATCATTTCATTAATAAGCATTGTTGATTTATCTTTACAATTGAGTTTACAATGAAATAAACAGGTTAAGAACCTTCCAGAAACCAGAGAGAAACACATACACAAATTCTAGACCAAATGACCAAAAACTTAATCATAAAATAAAACTTTAGCCTTATATACTACTGCACATTCGACCCCGCATATTGATCGAATGTGATCTTCGACCTGCAACACAGCTCGAACCAAAACATGTCTTCATTAAGTCTTCCTTCGACCTATCAAAAGCCACCTTCGACCCCACGATCACTCGAAGGTGTATTATCTTCTAACTAAAACTTCCAAAATCGCTATAAAGTCAATCCAAAAGCAATTAGTCAAACTCCGTGCACTTACAAACTCCCCCTTGACTGTTGCTTAGATTGTAGACGTTCTTGATCCATTACTTTGTTCATTAATTTGATTCGGAGAATCTTTTTCTGCTGTTTGCTCATGTCCGGATCTAGTTTACGCTTCGTCAAACTTTTATTCACTTCATTTACTTTCACATACCTTCCTAACTTCTTCTCAAAATCACAAACCGCGTTGACATCCCAAGCAAAACAGAAACAAACAACTCGATGATACTTTATCTCTTCTTCTCTATCCTTGTCTTCACAATAAATCGGATTTTAATACAGCATGATGATGCCTTCGTATGAGCAGTTGATAAGCCACATTGCATCAAAGATATGTATTTTCTTGAACTCTTCTCTTTTATCCTTCAACAAGATGATAGCCTTAGCTGTTCTCCAATCATAGTACCACATAAAAAATTCTTTACTAAAATGTTGCTGAATAGGCATCATGGAATCCGTTTCATCACAACTGGAGGTTTGTACCTCAAGGTAACCTTATTCCGTCCAGTAACCGGATCAACCTCTTTATGAACCTTTCTCTTTGGATATTGAGGCATAAACATATTCCACTTCATTCTACTTTCCCAAGACATTTTATCTGCAAACTATCCAACAACATCATTGTTTGAAGAAGCACCACTCATCGTGAATCTACAGATATCTCTCACAGCCCAGTACGGCAGTGTTTTTATATCATGGAATCTATAGAAGTACATAATTCCCTTTTCCCATTTTACTCCGATACACTTCAACTTCCTAAGATAGCTCCATCCCAAGGCTCTTCCTTTAAACAGTTGATTGTGATATCTATAGAAACCTCCTTGCACTTCTGTCTTAGGTCTGTTTTCCTCTTTTTCTCTCAAACTCTTCAACAAATCCTTCAAATCATCTGATTGCTGACTATTTGGTTTCTGATTAGCATCATTCTCAAACACTTCTTCTACAAACTTCTTACTCTTCTTCTCAGCAAGTTTTTCAACTTCATTAAGTGTTTCTTCATTAAATTCAGGTGTCACCACATTCTCTTTATCTTTAAAGTACTCAGGATATTCTTCATGAGTAATATCCTCTATCTCAATCTCCTCAAACTCTGGAGTTTGTTTATCATCAGAATGTGTACCTGCATCTCTTTCTGGAATATTTGGAATCTCTTTCTCATTCATTATATCTTCTATAGACTTCCTTATCTGCTTAGCCAATCCTTCTAATATCTCTTTTGACACTACAGCAGATACTTCACCATCCTCTAGATTAGGATCATTGTATTCCAGCTCAAACTTCATATCATCAGACTCAAATATCTCTGTAAACTTTCCAGTCAACTCAATAGTCTAAACATTTTGCTTCAGCATATGACGATACAAGTTCTTATCTTCATCTGATAAAGCTCTAATCTTTTCCATCCAAAAATGCTCTCATCATCATCAACATTTTCACCATGTGTTTTCTTGGAACTTGATTCACCTGTATCACCTTTATAAGTTTCTCTCTTCTCATAGCTATACTTTCCAGCATCTTGATCATCATCATCTTCATCAGGACTCTCATCTTCATCACCTTTGTCATCTTTCTTACCACCACTTTTATCACCAGCATCATCATCATCTGAAGAATCATCATCCAAATCATCATCTTCACCTTCCTCATCATCAGAATTCTCATAGTCAACTTGTTGTTCATCATCCTCCTTATCCTCTTCTTCTGTTCCTTTCAATTGAGGAGCTTTGGAGTATAGGTCATCAAGTAACTTCCTCATTTCTTTATTATCAGCTTTGATCTTCGTGTTTCAAGCTGTAAATACTTGATTCTTCTTGTGTTTCTCTTTCCACGAGCTAACAACATCTTGTTCTCTTCTTGAAGCTCATTCAACTTTGCTTCCAGCTCCTCTTGATTTGCCTTTAAGGATAGACCAATCTGCAACATAGTCTGTTCTTCCTTTTTCATCTTGTTTATCTCTTCTTGTTGCTTGTTGAAGGCTTTCATAACATTTGCTATCTGACGATTTACTGCTTCCATAACTTCATTAGAAATAGCAACCTGTGGAGTAGATGATTCAGCAACTGGTGTAGTAACAGATTATGTCTTCTTTTGGAACTGTTGTAATACATTCTCCAAGGTACTAGAAAAATCTCCACGAACTTGATTCACAGTAGTTTCCTGTACAACCTTCTTCTTCTTCTTTGCTACTGGGGATGCCACGGGTGTTGTAGCACTAGAGCTTCCAATCACTGGAACTTTCTTTCCAGCAACTAACAGTTCAACTTCCCTGTCTCTCATTTTCTTAGGGTTCTCTCTCTTTGCTATTGTTTTAAACTTTGGTTTCTTTATCTTCTCACCTTCAACAGGAGATCCACCAAAATCAAGATTATCAATTGTAAGATCTAATTCTTCTTCATTTACAGCTGGTGGACTTTGTTGCTGATCTTCATTTGCTTTATACAGACTATCAATCTCACCAACCGCAGTGGCCTTGGCTTTAGTGATCTTAATGTTTTCATTTCTAGAATCCCATTCTTCTTCATCTTGAGTCTCCTCTGAATCAATAGACTCCTCATCAACTAGCATCATTTTTGCTTTTCCCTTCTGTTTAATAACTTTCCGCTTCTTTGGTTCAACTTCAACAACCTTTGCCTTTCCCTTACCAGACTTAGCACCTTTATTGATTACTTGACGCTTCCTTTTAGCATCTGGGTCAACAGGAAATAAAGGGTCATCATTATCAGAATTACTATCATCATTCATTGCTTTGTTTGGACCCGGATCCTTGTAATTTGGATTAATCAAATGTCCAAACAGGTTCTTGAATGGAGGCCTTTCATTTTCAGGAATACCTTTATAACCTTTCATCCTACTCAAAGTACTGAGATTCATGTGACTTTGATATACAATCTGCTTTGGATCTCTCTTCAAATCAGGATACTTTTTATCAAATATCATTTGCAGGAATCTTGGATACATAAGAAACTTATCAGTCTTCAAACCTTTAAGCACTTCCATCATGTGATCAAATATCATTCCAGATACATTGAATGGCTTCTTTAAGATTAAAGCAACAACCAGAGAACTCAAACTCTTCCTCTGCATATCATAACCACCTCGAACTGGTCCAAATACATGCAGAATTACATCTAATAAGTACTTGAATTGTGGACACAGTTCTGCCTTATGAAGTAATCCATCAGTTATTGGAGCATTGTATTTCATTCTAAGAAAGCACTTCCTCTGCTCAATCCAAGATAGTTCTCTAGGATCTGTTGGAGAATCTCCCAACTACAAAGCTTCCCGAAATCATCTTCAGTAACCAACACCAAATTTCCCCGAATATAGCTTTGAATTGCTGATTTCCCATCCCAGAAACTAATCACAGCTTTCTTCCAAAAGTTAACATGATGATCTTTGTATATTGTTGTTGTAGCAAGAGCATAGATCACTCTGCTTCTCTGTAAGAAATCCACAATCCCAGCGAATTCAACGTGTTGTTTAACTTCTCCAATAAATGCACAGCAGTTGTGTGCTACCTCAAATATTAACTCCTTGGGTTCTGCTGGTTTTTCTTGAATAGGAACTTCCTTTTCAGGGTTTTGTTGCTTAGCCATTACAATCTTCAAAACAATAAACATGAAAATTTATCAAAATCAGACAAAATATGAAATTTGGTCAACATTTCCTTCATTCGACCCTATCGGGGGTTCGAATGAGGAATTTTAGGGGTTCAAATGTGAAAATCAGGTGAACAAAATCTTTCATTCGATCTTGATTTCTACCTTCGACCTCAAACAGTCTCCTTCGACCCTTAAATGTCTAATTTGACCTAAGATGGTCTCATTCGACCCTGATAAGTTGGTCGAACATGACTATTTGGATTTTGAATTTACCAAAACACAATTCAGACATGATAAACGTCACATTCTTGTATGTTTATATCCTAATATGGCCAATTAATGTTTATCAACAATCAATTTGAACTAATAACCTATCATTGATGGTTTTAACTCAAAATCTAGGGTTTATCATATTCAACAATCCATCAGATTCAATAATATGTTTTAATCCTGGATTTTGGTTCCTTCTCCTCCTAAAACCATCGATAATATAGTAACAATGATCAATTGATATTTAAACAGTCTTTTGAATGTTAGATTAAACGTTCTAGGGTTTCAGACTTGAAACATCGATTGTGTCCTGAACTATGGATCATTACCTGTGAAAATTATATGAAAAGGATCAGAATGATTCAAGGAACAAGATAGTAAAATGTGAAAATCAAAATTAACAAGGTCTGGTTACTCAGAAAATTTTTGAAAATTTTATGGGGTTCGAATGAGGGGTTCTGGTATATATAAGGTTCCACATTCGACCCTAGTTAAAGGCTCGAAAGAAGCTAGATGATTTAAATGAAGACAAATCACTCAAACACTCTCATTCGACCTCATTAGAAGGTTCGAATGAAGACTCAAACTCTCCTTTGACCCACCGAAGGGGCGAATGAGAATTTGGAGTTCTGAAAATTTTACCAAATCTCAAAATCGAATCCCGTTTATCATTTTCAAACATTTAAACCTTCAATCATTCATCATTTAGCATTTTTAGGATACAAAACTTAAAGGGGTTGGTCAAACTTCAGAAAATGACCATCAATCACCATCGGTTATCAAAAATAACACAAAAATGTAAAAATTTTGGATTTTCTGAAATTTATGCTAAAACAAACCTATTTAGCAGAAAATAAAAACTTAAAATGCAAAAATGTAAACATAAAGCAGTAAACATTTTGTGATTTTCGGTAATAGGATCATATTAGTTTTTGAGAAATCTGATCACACCGTTGATCTTTATTATTTATTATCAGTAAAGACAATGTGTGATCCGGCAATTGCTGATATTGTTATCCACGTAAGCTCACATGCAGACTGCTATGCAGTGCTTTAAAATGATACGCAATTAGGTTTATTAATAACTAACAGGCTTATGGTTACCACGCACATGACATACTCCCGTATCAAGGAATTTGCACAAAGCTTCGTCGTAACGCGTGATTATGTCAAATGTTATCAGTTATATTACAAGATACGAAGCACAGAGGTGTACAGGTCAGCAAATCAATGCTGCAGAGTAACATCTGCATACGTACCAGGTTGAGGCTGATATCAATCATGATTTTCATCATAGATATGATACGTTGCATTAAATGATCTTTAATCATTATTATACATTAAGTTCTCCAATTCGGTAACTTTCGGATTTGGCAAAATAGCTTGATGTGCTAAAAGTTCCAAAACCAAAAGAAAATAAATCATTCAAGTGCAATCATCTATAACCTAGGTAGCAAAAAGGTCTAGCCTATAAAAGTCATGATAAAATCAAAACAATAGAAACAAATAAAATTCATGGTGTTCACAACGGGTTTGAATATATAAATAATAATAATTGAATTAGAACCGACCCGTACTCACACCACTGCTCCAACCCTTGACCTCCTTCTCTCGTCTCTTACTGCTGCTGCTTCTGCTTCTGCTTCTTCTTTCTGTCGTGCCCCAAAAAAATAATAATGTGCAGCAGTCCCCTCCTTCGAATATATTAATTGTCGCTGCTCCCTGATATGTCAGCCGACCTCCCTTTTTTGGTATCGAGTAGGTTTATTAAATATAGCAATTTGGAACAATTTCAGCGTATTGGGCCTAAAGTAAAGCTGCTGGGATGATCTCTCTATGTGCTTGCGGACTTGATCTGCTTCACATTCTTTGTCTTGCAATTTTGCATTCTTTCCTTTTTCTTTCTTTGTAGACTCTCAATTTATTATTAATAATATATTTTATTATTTTCTTCCTAACTCACGAGACCTAGTCTCATAAATATTTAATTCTATTATTATTATTATTATTACATAGTATTATAACTCCGTGCTCTCGACTTGGGTGTTCTTGACTAGACCAAAGTTACTCGTTTACGCTACAACGTCCATAAACACCTACAAAATAAAAATAAAATAGATAAATACTAAAAAAGACCCAAAACTAATAAAAATCTTTAAAAACCTATACTAAATAAAATAGACCGGTACAAGCCTAAAACTTATAAAAACACTAACTAAACGACTCGAAAACTATACAAACTTTACAGTGGAAATAGATGTATTTTACAATACATCAAATATCCCCACATTTATCTCTTTTTCGTCCCTGAAAAAGAATTATGCTATGGAATCACAGTCAGGCTTACATCCGGTTTCAAAACATAGGTTACTTAATTTATAATCTAGTAACGTGTTGATTGCGATTGCAGGTATACTGATCCTCTTAAACCCAAACCGGTTTCAAGCCCCCTTTTTATTTATGTTATGTTTATGTTGATTAGTCTATCTAGGGTCTCACTCCAAGGAAGCCACAGTTCCTCCTAATCCCGCCTCAAGCTTATGAAGCTAAAGGAACGACCAACTGACCATTTCCCAACCGTCTTATGTAAAAAGCCAAGAGAATTTAAAATCACTTTTTTTCTTTTTTTTTAATCTCAGCATACTTAACTCAGAGGGTGTGACCAATCCAAGTCGCTATCCCAGTGGCCAGGCACCTTAAGCTTCAGTATTTTCGCTTTGATTTGTAATTTATTCATGAGTTTTTTTTAGATATTTATTTTCAGACAATCCTAGAGGGAGTCGAGTCCGGAGTCACTATCCCTAGAAACGACACCATTGGCCTTGCCCTTATTTTATATCCAGCTCTATTTTTCTTTTTCGTTTTTTTTTCAATGTGATTAGAAATTCTAACGGCTTTAAACTTATAACGGTGCTTCTTATACTATTTTTGGCGGTTTTGATCTCCCCGTTTCTCCTAGATGAGAACCCACAAAATAGCCTAACATAATTAATTTATTACTTTTCAGGGAAACCTTTCTACCGGCCGAGCCTACCCACATATCCCAAATCAGACACGTTTTCAATCAATTTTAATCTCTTGTTATACATACTATTTGAAAACCGGACACCTGACTTTACCTATCATCTTCCATATATTTATATAATGCAAACTTCAAAATCAGGGACATTTTCTCAATTTTTTTTTCAATTTTTTTTAGACTCAAAACGACTCTATATAGAATAAAGGACAGTTTCCCATCCCCACACTTAAACTCTACATTGCCCTCAATGTAGGAATAGAAAACGACTTAGAACAAAAAAAATTTCGAATACAAAAATAAAAAGAACGAGGGCAAATTGAAAAGGACTTAGCTGGTTAATTTTTTTCGTAAGCTCCAACACTCTAGTCCAATCCAGCTCGATCGTATAGCATTTTCATTCGCGACCGGCTCTGACAGAATGGTAAAATCTGGGCTTGCCTTGATAAATGCTAACAACTCCGGAATCGCCCGAATGGAAATTGAGTACGGGCGGTGCAATCCAAACCTGCAGAAACAAAGCAAAACAAAACCCGAGCATAATACCGAACCACACAAAAAATAACTGACTCAACACAAAAATAAAAAGCGACGACAAAGAAAAATAAAAAAAACTCATAAATAATTAATTTTTACAAACTCTACAAAGCCTCCCCACACTTAAACTTAAGCAGGGGGCTTCTCTTTTATCTGGACCCGATCCAACCCGTTTAATTCCACCCGGTCCTTACTAATTAACAAAAATATACTAATGGAATTGAAAAATATTGTATCGAATGTAAACGGGTCGGGCCACCAATATTTAAATTTACCTGGACCAAACTTGATTCTCGGCATGTAATGTAAGGACTTGTTGTCTCTGCAACTCTTGACCCTCAACCTGTGTTGGTCCAGGTGCCTCTTCGCCTTCTCCCGTGATTTTGGCTGATCCAGTGACACTCTATTCTCTAATGTCTTCACGGGCCAGCGGTGGTGCTCTTCCTCTTCCACAACTTCTTCTTCAACTTCCTTTGGTGACTCTTTTATTTCCATAGTCGGGTACCATTCCAATAATGCCTCTAAGATGTCGAGGTCACCCATTGGGTCAAAATCTCTGTCTACTTCTGGAATCGGCAAATCACCCAACTCGTCACCAAACTCTGCCTCCCATGATGGTTCATTACTTACCTCATCTTCAACCATCACTACTTCCTCATCTGTTTCCTCTTCATCAGAGTCACTCCCGAAATCATATATAGTAACCTGTGGCACCAGAGGTGGGACTAAGATGTCCATTATGGTCTCAGGCTCTAATTGTGATTTAGGGGGAGCTCTACAAACTGGGTGCGGGTAAACTGTTTCCATCTCCACTAGAGGCGGCTTTGTTCCTGTGGGAAGTGGGATTAACGGGCCGGAGCCAACATGATGACCAACTAAGTTCCCATTTTTATCATAGCAAGGAACCTTTAGAGCTATGGGATTCGGTCTATTTAGACGCTCGATTATGGCCTTACGTTCCCTATCTCGCTCTTCCCTGTATGATCTAAGCCATTCATCAAATTCCTCTTTCGTGTTCAGTTCTGTCCAGTGATACTGCAGGAAATATGGCCTGGTATACGTATTCGCACGGTAACCTGGGGGATACCTCGATGCATTTGGGCATTTCACGGTAAAATGGGGTCCTCCACGGATCTCACACATGATTAAACACAAAAAAAAAATTAAAAAAAATTAAATATAATTATATAATAAAAATAAAAGACAGACTCAAAACAAACAACAAGTAGCACGGATATAGCAGATAAGTGTAATCGAAGCTAATAAACGCAATCGCCTAAGAGTCCCCGGCAACGGCGCCAAAAACTTGATGTGCTAAAAGTTCCAAAACCAAAAGAAAATAAATCATTCAAGTGCAATCATCTATAACCTAGGTAGCAAAAAGGTCTAGCCTCTAAAAGTCATGATAAAATCAAAACAATAGAAACAAATAAAATTCATGGTGTTCACAACAGGTTTGAATATATAAATAATAATAATTGAATTAGAACCGACCCGTACTCGCACCACTGCTCCAACCCTTGACCTCCTTCTCTCGTCTCTTACTGCTGCTGCTGCTTCTGCTTCTTCTTTCTGTCGTGCCCCAAAAAATAATAATGTGCAGCAGTCCCCTCCTTTGAATATATTAATTATCGCTGCTCCCTTGATATGTCATCCGACCTCCCTTTTTTGGTATCGAGTAGGTTTATTAAATATAGCAATTTGGAACAATTTCTGCGTATTGGGCCTAAAGTAAAGCTGCTGGGATGATCTCTCAATGGGCTTGCGGACTTGATCTGCTTCACATTCTTTGTCTTGCAATTTTGCGTTCTTTCCTTTTTCTTTCTTTCCTTTTTCTTTCTTTGTAGACTCTCAATTTATTATTAATAATATATTTTATTATTTTCTTCCTAACTCACGACACCTAGTCTCATAAATATTTAATTCTATTATTATTATTATTATTATTATTATTATTATTATTCTTATTATTATTATTATTACATAGTATTATAACTCCGTGCTCTCGACTTGGGTATTCTTGACTTGACCAAAGTTACTCGTTTACGCTCCAACGTCCATGAACACCTACAAAATAAAAATAAAATAGATAAATACTAAAAAAGACCCAAAACTAATAAAAATCTTTAAAAACTTATACTAAACAAAATAGACCGGTACAAGCCTAAAACTAATAAAAACACTAACTAAACGACTTGAAAACTATATAAACTTTACAGTGGAAATAGATGTATTTTACAATACATCATAGCTCTTTTAGCAAATATCTTGATTGAATCTAGATCCGTAAATTAATATGACAGAAGATCAATAAAGATACCCCAGATAACAATTAACATAACGACCCGAAACCTCAGATTTTGGCAACCCTATCAAACTAAATTACGGTACCAAGAACATATGCCCATGAGGTGTTCAGCCACTACGAAGCCTACCAGCATATCACACAAAATCAACACATGCCTTATTTAGCACTTCAATTCTTTAGAATGTGTGAGATCCCCACTGATGTACTATCATTTCCTCTTATTCTCTTGGAAAATCATCTTGGGTTTTTCTGATTTTTATGGCGTTTTGGATTTTTCAATGTTTTTGGTTTTTCTGAAAATAATGACTCCGCCTGAAATGAAAAACATATTTTTGGGTTTTTGATTTTCTGAAAAACAATAAAAACTAAAACTAAAAGATGTGATAAACCGAGGTGACGATTAGTCTTGTTTTTCCTTAATCCCATTAGCTTTTAGCAAAAACTCGAATCTTGATTTGTCAAAAGCTTTGGTAAAAAGATCATATCTCTGATAGTCAGTGTGGATTTTGACCATATCAATCAACCCTTTAGCATAGCAATCACATATAAAGTGATAATTAATCCGGATGTGCTTAGCCTTAGAGTGATTGACTGTGTCTTTAGTGAGTGCTATGGCAGCTTCATTATCACAATTAATTGGGGTTTTAAGATATTGCAAACCGTAGTCGCGCATCTGCTGTTGAATCTACAAAACCTGTGAACAACAACTCGATGCTGCCACGCATTCGGCTTCGCAAGTAGATAAGGCAACTACTGTCTGCTTTTTGCATTACCAGGTCACGAGCCTGCTCCCAAAGAATTGACATCCAGCCGTTATGGATTGGCTGTCTTTATCACAACCGCCAAAATCTGCATCATTAAAGGCATGAAATTAAAATTATCATCATTAGGGTACCACAGTCCACGCGAGGGACAACCCTTCAGATATCTCAGGATTCGTTTGACAGCTGTAAGGTGACTCTATTTCGGCTTTGATTGAAATCTAGCACAGAGACATGTTGCGAACATTATATCTGGACAAGATGCAGTCAGGTACATCAAAGATCCGACGATGGCTCGATACGTGAAGGGATCTGTAAGCTCCCCCTTAGCGTCAACTCCAATTCCATGATTAGGTTGAATTGGGGTATCCGTAGGCTTTGAATCTTCCATTTGGAACCGACTCAAGACTTCAGATACATATTTCGTCTGGTGAATGAAGATGCCCGTTGGCAAGTGATCCACCTGCAAGCCTAGGAAAAACCGCATTTCCCCATTGTGCTCATCTCGAACTTTTCCTGCATGACTCGTCAAATTCTCTTCATAAAAGCTCATTAGTAGAACCAAAAATAATGTCATCAACATATATCTGAACAAGAAGCAAGTCACCCTCTGTTCTTTTTGTGAACAGGATACAGTCTACCAAACCTCGTTTGAATCCCTTTGAAAGAAGGTACGTACGCAACTCCTCATACCATTGTCGTGGAGCTTGGTGCAAACCATAAAGTACTTTGTTGAGTATATAGACCTTATCCCCGTGGATAGGATCTTCAAAGCCTGGTAGTTGACCAATGTATACCTCTTCCTTGACCACATCGTACAGAAATGCGCTCTTCACATCCATCTGATACACCTTGAACTTCTTGTAAGAAGCATACGCTAGAAACATACGAATTGCTTCTATACGCGCAACCGGTGCATAGACTTCATTGTAATCTATTCCTTCAGTTTGACTAAATCCCTGAACGACCAACCGAGCTATGTTTCTAACAATAACGCCTCGATCATCCTTTTTACCCTTAAAAACCCACTTTATGCCAATCTTCTTTCGGCCTGGTGGTAAATCTGTTAGCGTCCAGACTCCCAGTTTCTGAAACTGTAATAATTCCTCTTGCATTGCTTCAACCCACGCATCATCCTATAAAGCATCCTTGTATGTCCGCGGCTCAACCTGCGAAACATAACAAGCAAAGGACCAGTCATTTTGACAACCAGATTTTTGTATTTTAACATACAGAGCTAGGGCTCCAATATTGTCATGTGATGTTGCACGCCAGAGTTGTCCTCTAGTCATGACACTGTTGCCGGAACCACCAATAACTTGCTCAAGCGGATGAATCTGATGAATCCGAGATTCCTGATGATCAGGAACTTGAACTCACGTTTGACTAGTCATGTTTTCTGCCATATCAAGATCATTACCCCTATTGGACGAAGATGCAACATCTGGATTTGGGTTCACTGGTGGTGTCTCCGTAGCATGATCTAAGATAGCTTCACTGAAAACTTCAGCGTCGTCTTCCGATTCTGATGAGTCAAGAGTAGTAGAAGCTTCTTGGAAAACCTCTTCTTCATTAGCAGGAACATTGGTATCATTAGAAGCTGCTGGAGGAGTTACAGTGATCGGACGCACCAACTGTGAAGTCAATGCGTTCTCACACTCGTAATATAAACGTAAAACAGCCTCTTCAACCAAGCTATCTAGATGGAATGACTCAAAGAAATCTTTATAGTCAAACAAACAATCAGGGCACTTCCTTGAACATTTTGAGTGTAGCGTTGCACTTCCACGTTCACTCACTCTTCAACTATTCGAGTTCTTTTGTTGAATACACGTTTAAGTGGTGTCGCGTACCCAATAAAATAGCCCTCTTCTGCTTCCGGTCCAAACTTCTCTGTAGAATTCAACATTGTACAAAGTGCCCCAAAAGGTTCTAGATACTCTAAGTTCGGCTTTCGTCTATTAAGTAGTTCATAAGAAGTTTTTCCAAACTTCTTCATCATTAATACACGATTCAGTGTGTAACAAGCTGCGTAAATTGCTTCATTCCAAAACATTAGTGGAAGATTCGAGTCCGCAAGCATTGTCCGTGCCGTTTCTATTAGAATCCTGTTTTTGCGTTCTGCAACACCGTTATGTTGTGGAGTGTACGGTGCACTATACTCGTGATGAATTCCTTTGTCTTCACAGAGTGCATCCATCTGAGAATTTTTGAACTCCGTCCCGTTGTCACTACGAATTCGTTTGATCTTTAAGCTATAGATGTTTACCAACCGGTTTAACAGAACCTTCAGATTATTAAACGTCTCACTTTCGTGTTGCATGCACATCACCCACAAGAATCTTGAGTAATCGTCTGTAACCACAAGACAGTAAAGCTCTCCACAATGACTCTTACGCTTGACAGGTCCGAAAAGATCCATATGCAAACGTTCAAGTGGCAATTCTACAGAGTTTACTTTCTTCAGTTTGTGGGACTATCTGTGCTGTTTACCTTTCTTACAAATCACGCATTTATCATTCAATTTAAAATGCTTCACATTAACCCTTTCTACAAGCCCGTTCTTCACCAAATGATTCATCTTTCTCAGGTGAATGTGCCCCACCCTTCTGTGGCCACATAATAGATTCTTTTTCTATAGCCTTGGATAGAAAACATGTGACTTGACCCCGGGTTGTCATAGCCTTGCTCATATCAAGAATGTACAAGTTGTTCACTCTTAGTGCTTTTAACATGATCCACTCTTTTGGAATGATGAAACCGGGTTTAAGAATATAGCAAGATTTATCATCAAAGTGAACAGAAAACTGTTTGTCACAAATCTGATTGACGCTCAACAGATTATAATCAATTTGCTTCACATAAGAAATTCTTTTAAAACTCACGATTCCATTACTAACACTCCCTTCCATCGTTATATAACCTCCTTTGTTTCCCGCAAATTCCACATATCCACCATTAATGTTATTGATATCAAATAGTAACGTTAAATCTCCAGTCGTGTGCCCAGAAGCTCCACTGTCGACAATCCAAAGACTGCTTTATAGGGCCAGCTAAAGCTCCCTGCACAAATCACAAACAAAGTTAGTTTTTAACAAGGACCCAAGCCCGGTTGGTCTTGGGTCTTTGAATGTTAGACTTCAAATAATCACTCTCACAAACACTTGGTTTCAAATCAATCTTTTTCTGGTCATTCAAACCTTTCACACCTCAGTTTTGACATTGGTAGTTGATGTAGAAGCACCTGGAGAACCCGTTGTTGTCCAAGATTGTTCAGAACGTTTAAGAATCCTAATCTGAGATTTTTGTGTCTCAGTAGCTTTCTGTGTATAGTTCGAAAATGAAACTTTCTTGGTTACCTTATCTGATTTAACAGACACAGGTACAACCGATGATTTCACAGCCGGTTTTGGAAAAACCTTTTGTTTATCATTTGTTGTGTTCACCATTGGTTTCTTCAGTTTCTTCTCCATGGCAATTCGGTTTATGTTATCATAGACAATCGGTCTGTTTTTCCTTTTGTTATAAAACTGATTTTGATTATAAAATTGTTGTCTTTGTGGGAAAAACTGTTGTTGTCTTTGAGATCTAAAATGTTGCCTTTGAGGAAGAAATTGTTGCCTCTGAGGAACAAATTGTCTTTGTGAACCATTTTGTCTATGATCATTAACCAAATTCCTAAAATTCTACCTCTGCTCAACTTCGTGCCTTTTATGTCTCTCATATGGGCAGTGAGCAAGTAAATGCCCTCTCTCCGCACATTTAAAACATGCACGGTATTCTTCAATTACATTCTTTGAATTAGGTTTTGCGAATGAATTGACCGGGTATTGATCATCAACACACTTTCGCCTTAAAACTAATTGGAGCGGGCTCCTTTGAGTAAGCCGGTTCAATAAATCCGTTAACCTTTTCTTTCGGCTTAATGAATTCAGTGAAATGAACCTTTGGTTCCTTCGAGTTATCATAATACAATTTCTTTAAAAGTTCAGGAGGAATATCATTGGTCCTTTCATGCTTAGGAAACCAAATGGTACTGTCCTGCCAAATTTTCTCAATCTTTGAATAATTGGCAAATTATATTTGGTATTCCTCATCAGAGATTATCTTATCGGATCCTTCCATCTGATAGAAAACCTTCATAGGTTTGTCAACTGAACCATTTTTATCATTCTTTTTTACTGGCTGATTCATTTTATGTGCATTTATCTGAGGATGTGGAGCCTGAAAAGGTGACCTTGGTTCATTTGTTATAATGTGATTTTCCAATGAAATATCACCACCTTTCGTAGGTTTCTCATCTTCAGTATCTGAATCATCGGTTACTGCGACCACTCCCTCATCATTCAATCCTAGTATTGGTCTCACATCAGAATGAGGATCTCCAACACTAGAAGTGTTAGATTCATTGTCTGATAACGAATCCGATTTCATTGATTTTTCCGGTTGTAACACCCGTAGATTTCCCTACTTGTGATGCGTTTTTATATAGTTGTACAATTATCTTGAATTCCTAGTTAGGCTTTAGGTGAGGCGGTCTTTGCATTTTTTTTTATTAACTCTAGACATCACAAATGCACTCCATGTGCTCTCGTTCTCTAAAGAAAAAAAAAATTATATGCAAACCAATTTGCTTTCTTTTTAGACCCACCTTTTCGGTCAAACATATCAAGATTGACAACCGAAAGTAAAGCCATTGCATCCGGAATTATTGGTTTCCAAAATTTGGGATATTAATTTAATAATAACTAGGTTAGAGTCCCGTGGGGACCCACGGTTCACCCGAAAGTAAAATGAAAAAAAAGTAGGAAAATAAGAAGTGTATTATGCAATTTGTTTTTGTTACTAAATGTTCGATAATGCAATATGTATGAATTTTGATGTTAAATGCAAAATGTCATCTAACAGTTTAATGTAACGAAATGATGGATATATCGAGTAAGTTAAGTTTAATTTGACAACTGCAAACTACATAGCATACTATCACAATATCACACATTACATTATTTGGGTAATGTCTATATTCTAATCATAATTAAGCTTAAGCATAGAACACTTATCATTTAGTTGGGGCTTAACAAACTTCAACCAATATCACACGTTACATCATTTGGGTAAGGGTAATATCTATATTATAATCATAACTAAGCTTAAGCATAAAACACTTATCATTTAGTTGGGGCTTAACGAACTTCAACCAATGGTCCATTTTCATTACTTCAATCAAAATCTTTCAACTCTTGCTCATTTATAGCTGATTTTTTCACCTTCGAAGTTGTTATCATTGTCATCATGATCCTCAAAGTGCAGCTCATTTTCAATAATTTATGAAAACCTCCACTATTGTATTCCATATTTGTGTTCTACATAAAATATAGTTGTTGTAAAGATATGGATACGGTGATAAGTAAATCAAGAAACAATCCTTAACCCACTTGCTTGAATAGGTAGCTTAAATTTTCATGTTATCTCTTCAATGGTTCAAACCGATTACATAGCTAAAGGATCAACCCAGACCCATTTCAACATGTAGCCAAAAGGACCCATTGTACACACACTTTAGGCAACTTTTGACATGTTACAAAAAGCCGCCAAAAAATGTCATTATTTAAACTGTGTAAATATAGTACTTAACAATTAAAAATCTTAATAAATAACATCAAAATCATAATCAATCATTCAAATCAATGACATTAAAATAATCCGTGTCTGAAATTGACTTACACATTATATACAAATTATTATTAACATCTTAAAATTAGCACACTTATTGAAATCAAGATGATGATTATCGTTTAGTTACAACTGATTAAAGGAAAGTCGTAATATCAAAATGAAAGTCGGTCAACAATGTTAAAATGAAATTCGTAATATTAGTAACATCAAAATCGTAATCAATCATTCAAATAAATGACATTAAAATCATCCGCGTCTCAAATTGCCTTACCCATTATATACAATTTATTATTGGCATCTTTAGTAATCATTATTAGTTGTACAGAAAGTAACATTTTGAAAATTTATATTATAATTTAATTTCGTTGTTAAATTCGGTATGACGATTAAATGATTTTATTATTTGTTAAGATTTATATAGTATTGTTGTGTCTCGAACAATTCATCAAAATTGGAAATACTGTGCCTCGATTGACGTGATCGAGTAGGAATATTTATTTATATATTTGAATTATAAAAATGGAAGGATTGGTAATTGACGTGAATTGGTCAATAACGCTTAAAATTAGCACAATCAAACTCAAAGACATAAAGTCAAAGAATTGACCTCCATCAAATTAACAAAAACGTAAAAAGTTTTTACTCAGATTTTGTCAACAATATTAAAATTAAGGTCGTATTATTAATAATAGCAATGAAAATTATCTTGAATACATTATCTATTTTAGGAAACTGTTAAATAGATTTAAATTATATTTATTATTAAAAGAATAATAAAGTGTAGGAAAATAAATGTACACTCCCATCTTCGGATTATATTTAAATTATAAACTGTTAAATAGATTTAACATTGTTAAATAGATTTAAATAAATGTTTAAAGGAAAGTCGTATATGTTTAAAAGAATATCGTTTCATAACAATTGATTAAAGGAAAGTCTTTGAATTATAAAAAAAGGGAAGGATTGGTAATTGACGTGAATTAGTCAACAACGCTTAAAATTAGCACAATCAAATTCAAAAACATATAGTCAAAGAATTGACCTCCATCAATTTAACAAAAACGTAAAATTAAAAATCGTAATATTAGTTTTAGTATTAGTAATATATTCCTAATTTAATTCGGTCAATAATAAATAAATCAGATTAAAATTAAAAATCGTAATATTAGTATTTGTATTAGTAATATATTCGTAAATTAATTCGGTCAATTCGGTCAATAATAAATGAGCTTAAAAATCGTAATATATAACATCAAATTCGGTCAACTATTATTAATGTCATTAAAACTCATAATAAATATCATTAAAAAATAAATAAATCCTATTAATTGCAGGCAAGACCAATAATAATTCGAATGAATAGTAATATAAATAATATTAAACATAATTTCATAAATATAGATTAAACATAATTTCTTAGTAATATTAATATAAATAAATGAGATTAAAAAATCATAATAAATAACATTCAACTCGGTCAATTATTATTAATGTCAATAAATAACATTAATTCTAACATACTAAAAATACATTAAAAATAATTAAATCTTATTAAACATAAATTCGAAAAAAGTAATATAAATAAATGAGATTAAGAATTTTAATAAATAACATTAAACTCGGTCAATTATTATTAATGTCAATAAATAATATTAAACATCTTAATAAATAACGTTAAAAATTAGAGTCTCGTGTGCACACACGGTGCATCCCCAAGTCAAATGACAAAATGTCAGTGATCCGTTAATGATCCAAAATTTTATCTCTTTAGAATCTTTCACTCGATTTAACATCTTATTTGTACAAAACATGCAAGAACATAATACCAATAAGGCTAAAAAAAATATGGTGGATCTAAACTTTAGGAGTAGTGAACCACAGTTTTTGATGTGTTTCCAATCCCAACTTCATAATAGTATATGGTATCTAGGTTAGAGCCCGGGTGTACACCCGGTACAATCCCGAGTCAAATAAGAAAGTTATTTTATAAATATTGTAATATACAAGTTTTTATTACGTATTACAAATTCTTATGAATTTGGGTTACTTGAAAAATATCATAAAAAAGTTTAATGTTACCCAATAAATGATATATAAATTATATAATGTTTGATTTAACGTCATTAAAAAAATATTGAAATGAATATGTAGTCATATATATATTTAAACGGCATGCAAATGACACCATACTGGTAGTTGACCAAATAACAAAAATAGAAAAGGCTAGTGGCGAATCTTGTTGTCCGTTTGCTTTCCATTTCGTGGTATTCGATTTCTTTTTCCTTGTATGTCTAAACGGAAACAAAAAATCAAGTTTTCGTTTAGTTTTTTTCTTTTTAAGAAAAGGTCAAACTGATATATTCGGTTAACCTTCAAAAAATGTAGGTTCAGTTTAAATAATCAACAGTCAACACCCCTAAGATGCACTAATACATGATTTTACTTTTACACCGAAATCAAATAAGCATGTGCATGTAAGAAGCAATCCATTAAGATGAAATTTACAACTTCTTTATGAACAATGCCTAGACAATTTTGAAAGGTAAACAGAAAAAACATGTTGATCAAACAATAAGTGTAGCACATAAAAACTTTTAGCAGCTCTCACGGGTCAAAATGACAGCCTACCGTTTGGATAAATAATGCATTTTATGTAGTTGAGGTGCAATATATTCTTATCCTCGTTAGAAACATATACGAAATATGGTTTTCTCTATTTAACGTTTTAATATAATGTAGCTTACGCAATTGTGTGAATGTTTTAGTGTTAGTAAGTGGGCATGCTATGTTAGTTATGTGTCTGACAAACAACTACATAAGCTACTCAAAATTTGAAAGGTTGACTTACACAAAAAGTTAACAGTCAACAAAATTATTTACTAATATACTATTCTAAGAAACACTCAGATTCCTGGCCTATAAGAACATGATTATGATTGTTGTTTTGGAGTTTGGATTGTAGTCTCACTTTTTTTTTGAACGGCAAAACGCTTTATATATATATATAAAGAGCCAGCAAGAAGCTGGAAATACACCCCAAAAAACACCAAAAAGAAGACAACAATTACATCCCCATAGAAATGTCAAAAGCAGCCCAATCGGCCCAAGAAATAGCTTTAAGCTTCTTCGACCTTTGCGTAATCCATAAAAAGGAGTCTTCTTTAATCCGATCAATCGTCACCCGAACCAGTTCAAAAAGGCCCTCGAACGTCATCTTATTCCTGGTCACCCAAATCCTCCAAAAAGTCGCTTGAAAAATCACCCCCACAATCTTCTTCCAAGCCTTGGACCCCGGTTGATCAAACAAGTAGGCCAACCAATCGTCAAGCGAGGATATATTTAGTGGCCATGTTATCCTCACCCAAACCAAAATGTTCCACCAAATAGATCTAGCCCAAAGGCATGACACCAAAGCGTGATACGAGTCTTCCGGGTCTATCTTGCATCTCGAGCACACACAATCCATTATACCAACACCACGTCTCACCAAATCAATTTTAGAGGGAAGTTTACCAAGAATCACTTTCCATAAGGTCACATTGGCTTTGGGAATCGCCCACGAGTTCCACGCGTTAACAGCAAGGGGAGAGACCAAACCATCACTAGCCTCCAATTCCTTTCTTACCAACTTAACAGAGAAAGGCTCCCCAGAATCATTGGACCACTCCCAAACATCCGTACCACCATCCAGGACCACATTTCTCAATATGGATAGCAAACTCTCAAAATGGACAGTGAGAGAATTAGAAAGCCCACCATTTTTCCATTGCCATTTCCAAGCAACAATCCCATTAGACCACTCATAACAATCCCGGACCATCACCTGTTTGTTAGCCGCAGCCGAGAACAAGCTAGGGAACAAAGTCTTGAAACACACATTCGAAGCCCAACAATCAGACCAAAACTGGACTTTTTCCCCGTTACGCACCTTCGGCTTTAACTTTTCCCACACATGAATGCCTCTATTACGCAGGTTCTCATCCGTTTTCGCAATGTCCTTCCAAACTCCCGGGATGGCCCTTATAACCGGTAAAGGTAGTTGACCCCTACCCGACGAGTGAATAGATTTAATAACCTTAACCCACAAACGATCGGGTTCTTGTTTATATCTCCACCACCACTTAGTGAGAAGAGCGATGTTGAAATCTTCAATACTACCCACGCCGGCTCCGCCCCGTTTCTTTTGCGCTAACACTTTCTCCCATTTAACCCATTTAATCTTTCTTCTCATGCCGTTTTTACCCCAAAGAAATTCCCTCCGGATACTTTCCAACTTCTTCAAAACAAACTTCGGGGCTGGAAAGAGAGACATAAAATAAGTCGGAATACTACTAAGAACCGCCTTTATGAGGGTGAGTCTTCCCGCAAAGGATAGAGTTTTCGCTTTCCAAGCCATTAACTTGGAATTAAATTTGTCGAAGACCGGTTTCCACCATCGAACTCTCTTCATATTTACTCCCAAAGGAACACCCAAATAGGTAAACGGAAAGGTTCCAATAGCGCATCTAAGAATCGAGGCGTACTCTTCCACTTCGCCATTATCCACATTGACCCCAAAAAGATGACATTTATCACAATTAACTTTGGGTCCCGACACTAAAAATAGGCATCGAAGGAACCTATTTAGAGTGAGCACATTCGACTTGGACCATTCACCCAAAAAAATAACGTCATCCGCAAAGCAAAGGGTGGAGACGATTGGACCATTATTAGGAAGGGCGACACCTTTGAACAAACCCAACTTAATAGCCCTGTCCATGAATTTCTTGATAGCCTCCATAGCGATAATAAAGAGGAACGGGGAAATAGGATCACCTTGCCGAAGGCCTCTCTTATAAGCAAATTCTTCCGTTGGGGACCCGTTAACCAAAACCGAACCACGTCCCGTACTAAGGCACGATTTGATCCAACCAACCCATTAACTAATATATGGAACTACAATATATGGAACTACAATTAACTTTAAATAAGATGACTAAAAAAACTAATCACTATGTGAAAAATAAACAAACACTAATGCCAAGTTTGTATACAAATGGCGCCCCACCATCACTATTTGTTACCCAGAACTCTCCCGGCCACGGTTACCAGCAAAGTTGGTTTCTAAGGTCCAGAAACTTAAGGCCTGCTGCAAATAAAAAACGTTAGATGTAGGTTTAGACATGATGAAACTCCAAAGAAAATACATGGGCGCATGCATACACTTACTTTTGATGACTTATATTAAGAGAGAAGGAATGAAGACCAACTGTTGTTGCTACGCAAGTTTTTGCAACACTTAACTGGTATCATTTGGTTGTAATGGTGTCCTTTTCAAAAGAGACATTTCTATTTTCTAAACATTCTTTAGATAGCTTTGTGCAGTTGAAGTTACAATTGTTATAAAAAAACATAAACAACATCACAATGTCTAATCATCAATCCAAAGTTTAAAAAATGAATGGAGCCTTGAGGTGTAGGTTTAGGCAAAGTTTTAAACACACACAATCTCATGACGCCTGGGTTTTAAAAAGCGCACCTAGGCGCATCAAGGCGCAACTTAGGGCTCTATAGGGCTTTGCGCCTATACCTGATCCGAAGGGGCGCGCTACAGGCACTTTTTTGTCAAATTTTCAGTCGCTTTTCACCTGAGGCGCGCGCCTCACGTACACAGGGTATTTTTTATGCATAAAAATGTTGTACCTTGGTGTTTTTGGCTTGTACATAAAGGTAAAATCACATAAAAACCTAATTTATAGCTATATTTTGGGTAAATGAAGCTAAAAACTCATGGAATATATATAGGATATATAAAAAATTATATAATTAGTGTGTGCTTCGGGTACGAAAATCCCACGCTTTTTGCGCTTTGCGCGATGCGCTTAGACCTCGTCGCTTTTGTGCGCCTAGCGCTTTTTAAAACCACGCATGAGGCATGAATACAAAAAACACCGTGAGGCGCCGCTTCATACACGGTTTCTTAGTGCCATGCCTTGACCGTTTTTTGAAACTATGAGGTGTTCATTAGAATTTTAGCACACCTGATGCCTAGTATTCAATAAATTACACATAATACCAACCCAAAACTAATTCAATCATTTTGTATAATAATTTTGTATACAGTATGCTAGAAACAGATCACAATGCCAATTATCCATCTATTATGTTGTCTACTGAACCAAATGGTCAACTCTTAATTTAAGCACAAAACACCAAACAAAGAAATTAAAATAGATGAAAATTATAGTATATAAACCTTAGTGATCTTAAGTTTATGGAACACATCCTAAAGAACTTTATAATTCTGAATCATATCGTACTCCTTCTCATCAAAATTAACCTTGTGCATTGGTACCACCATGACAAACCGCGTCCATCAACTAACATTGAACAACAACAGTACATGCCTATATACAATAAATCAACTCCTTAACCCTTTAATCACTCAAATGAGTCAACAAATTTTCTACCAACATGTAAAACAACCACACCATTAATGGTCACATTGAGTAATTTTAACACCTATATCAGTTTTTTTTTTCTTCCATTCATCATCATCAACGCAGATGGATATACATTGGTGTATATCCATTTTTTTCCAGCTTACATGACTATAATTTGGACACACATATACATTAGTGTATATCTTTGTCAAAAATTAAAATAATAAAAATACGAATCTGAGGCACAAACTTACCACGAAGAGAATAAACATAATCCTAGGTAGTGACAATAGAAATGCATCGAAAACACTTCCGAGTTACGAAATTTGGCTACTATTTCAAGTAACTCAGCACTGGAAAGTAACCACATTTCATAACCGTATCCTTAAACACATAGATTTGACAAATGCATTGATTTAGATGATCGGCTTTGAATAATAATCTCAGAATATTTATCAAAAAATGACTATTCAAAGTAAATCAAATTGATAATATAGGTGTTAAATATTAAGAGTAAAACATTACGTCATCAATCTACAATATAGGTTTTAATTACGTGACTACCGTCATGACGAAACTATATAAACATGCAAACACGTTTTGCATCAGTTTCTTAATACACTCCTCTTCAAATTGCAGCTTAAATCAACATCTAAAAGCGTAATCAAATTATTCAAGCTAATGGTAATAATTACATTACCTGGTCACCCTCTTTATGAAAGCAAAGCAACTGCTTGAATAACCGCCGACACTGTCGAAAAATGCCTAGAAACATGAGACCTGGTCCAGCATGTGGCAGCAAGTGTGACTGCAAGTTTTCAAAATTAGGAAGCCATACATTTTTTGACCCATTTGGAAAGAGTAACATCTCACCCAAATCTTTACATTTTCATGTAAAGATAACATTAACTTAATGAACCCAGTCCGATCTATAGCACACTTTTGAGTGAGTTTTACTCTATTTAACACATTTCAAAATATTAACATTATCCATATCGACCCTATAGATGAACATTAACCGAATGACCCGGTTCCGAGTATAATCTCAAGTCCTTTAAACACGATGTCATAATTCAAATTCTTCAATGGAAGTTTCAATATTAGAGCCTAAACACTTACTTTTCATTGCTCCATTTTAACCAATATCTGTTTTGTTCTCAGCTTGAACATTGTCTTCGTTTTCATCTTCTTTAGAATCATGAAGTAATTAAAGGAACCTTCTAAAGAGTTTGGAGAGTTTATTGAAGAATGTGGTCCGTATTCTTCATCACCAAGCTGATGAAGGTCATCATTTAACTGTTGGTATTTTTTATGCAGTGCTTCGAGCTCTTTAAAGGCTTCAATGGCGGAATTTGCAACGTTCTCATAATCAACAACGTATCTACCAAAAACAAAATCATGTATTTTGATATATGTTTGACTTTATGGTACTAACATAGTTCAAGTTTAAACAGGTGCAAGCAAATCAAAACTCAGTTGGCCAGGATAAAATGATTACCTAATAAAGGTTAAGTCCAACTAATGCTATTTAAATGGTTAATAATGGTGATTCTGTATGTACCTATTTAGATCAAATCCGGAAGAAACAATGGTTGATTCCATCTGCGATACCAGATTCGAGTTCAACTTGCAAACATGTTTAACCTAAAAGGATGGTCATGTGTAAGCTGACATTGGGTCAGTTTCAAGCTTAACTTGAAAATCAACCCTGAACGATCAACGAAACCAAAATTAGAATACACTAAATAAAACAACCAAGATGTAAATAACAAAGATAACATATAAACAGTAAAAAAAGTCAAAAGGAACATAAGCAATGATCAAAACCAATTTTTATACCTACTGATAACATTATGCGATATGTATATATAATCAAGAACAAAAAGATATATACACAGTTTAGTGACAGATCTGAACAGTAAATCCAATGGGAAAGAGAACAGAAACAGATCTGAAGAGTTTGATACAAAAACGAATATTTTTCTAACATTCAAGAAAGCAGATAAGAAAAGATATAAGCGGTCTTTAGATCGTAACCCTAAAACCCAAAACAACACATTCATAAGTTATTTAAAAATTATATAAAACAACGAATTAACAGATACAATTGGTAACGTTTCAGAAAGACAAATGCAAAAATGAATTAGCAGATCTGAAATACAGAGAAAGTCTCCGTTAAATAATTGTAACAGTAGAACATGCGAAGATGTATATTGTTTGACCAAAAAGTCTCTCAGGAAAAGGAGAGCAAATCATTTTGGAAGAGAAGAAATCTTAATACCTGAGGATCAGATGGATGTCGCGAGTGAATGAGGATCCATATTTGATGACGATTATTAGGAACCTAAAAAAACCCTAACATTTATCGGATCCGGCAACGAAAAAAGTGAAGAACTATATTGTATAACTAAAAAGTAACTCAGGAAAAGGAGAACAAATCGTTTTTGGAACAGAAGAAATCGTATCACCTGAAGATCCAATGGAGGTTGCGATTTTAATTGTTTTGGAGAAGAAAAACCTAGGAAGCAGCGCTAATAAGAGTAAAAAGAAAACTGACTGATTTTATATGGCGGGTCAACGAGATTAGATGGGTCAATTAGGAGCTCCATAGAACAATTTGGATCTTAGAGGCTCTCTCTAAGGCCTTGATTCAACCCAAGTGACCTCAATTATTATATAGATAGATAGTGACCTTATGGTGAATTGATTCCTATATTAAATCAACCCAAATCCTTTGATTGAGGGAGAAAATTTTGTCATTTGAATCTCGCAAACACCGTCACTGTTCTATTTTCTTTTCTATTCCTCCTATTCAGTTACAATGTGAAACTAAAGCCTTGAGTTGTACCCAAGAAAGTAGCGGAATACAGTAGGTTATCACCACCATACGAATACCACCGAACCCATTTCATCTCTCGGCCCTCTCTTTGATTTCTGGAAGCTGGCTCTCGGACAACCCGCAACGCTTGGAATATGCCTCGATGCTACCAAAGAGCAACTTCATGCATGGTGTGCGAGGCAGCAGCAAGTTACGGTGTTGGGCAGCCGAGCGGAAGGTGTTACAGAAATAAAACCCATTGTCAAATGACACATAATACTAGAGGTTTGGGCTGCCGAAGTAGACCGCAAGTGGGCAACAATGTAGGGTGTTTCGGATACTATTTGAGATCGATAAGGGTGTACAAATCGACCTTTGTAAACTAATATGTTTGAGCGATTTAAGTATAAAAAGGGGCTGTTAAGACACGTATAAGGGGTGGTCCGTGGCTGAAATCCTAGGAACAATTGTATGGGATGCCGACATTGGCTACAAGCATCTATGGTGATGAATGTAGTTACGTGTGTAGGGTGACTATGAACGGTGGTGGTTCCGGTAGTGGCTAAGTTATAGAGAGGGCGGTGGTGTATGGTTTTGATGGATGAATGGATCGAAGGCAAAGAACTTAAGATGATGAAGAAACGGTGCCGCGCTTTGTATTCATGGAATTGGTTGCCGGAACCGGTAATGTGTTCGGACCTGTTTCGAGTAAATATCATGCATATGTGAGTTCATGAAGGTGTGCTTGCTTCAAGAGGTTAGTTGGATCATTTTGTTTTGAATGGGGTATATGTTGGGCATGTTAATGATAATATTGGCCAATGGTGGTTTTGATCAGATTAGAAGTCAATGGCCATGGTCATGGAACCTTTCTATAATACGAGGTGTTGGACAGTAGGCAACGTTGATACAAATTGTGTAGAAGACTAAGCTTTGGTGACAATTATATTATTTTTAGTGACTTGTCAAGTGTCACGAAGAATAAAGCTTAGCAATCGGTGAATGGGATGTCAGGTTGGATCATACGTTGTTATTGTTTCCTTGTTAACCCTGAGTTATTCGGTTGCAAGTTTCATGTGACGGTTCCTAGTTCGAGGTAGTTTGGCTTGTGGATTTAGAAGCTTCGCTTTATTGAGGTGAGTTCTTGTGCCCACTATTTTAGTTATTGTTCTTCCAAATATTTTTGGGCTGACGTGCATGCTAAACTAGTAAGATTATTTTTATGAAGTCACAAATATTTTTATAAACTTATAAATATTTTTTTTGTGAACTCATATATATTATTTTGGCATGAAACGTAAGTAGGCGGAATGCGCCTAATGTGTCATTATATGGTTTGAGTTATATATGTTGTTATATATATGAATAGACGGTTGTCTTGATTAGAGTGTGGCTTAAGTTTTTATTTAATAAGCGGAATGCGCTTAATGTCTTGGCCACGTATTAATTAGAAACCTTGCTTGTTAGATCGGGACATGCCTTGAGTTATACTTGTTCGGTTAAATGTGTTACTATATATTTATATATTATATATATAAACTGGATATGACGATTACCTGGTATTATAAATTGAGCTATGATAGTTTTACAGTATGTCTGCTCTGATTTATAGTTATGGTTTAAGTCTTAGTAGGCGATATGCGCTTATGTAGACTTGTTGTAGTTTTTTGACAAATAGGCGGAATGCGCTTATTGTAGATTTAAGGTAAAGTCTTATGTTAAGTAGGCGGATTGCGCTTATTCTAGACTTTACATTTTTGCTTAGGGAACAAATTGGCGGTTTGCGCTTATTGTTAACTCTGAGGTTGAGGTATTTTGTTAATTCTTAAATTGACAAATTATTTGTCTATATAAATTTATAAAACTTGAACTCACTCAGCGTAGCTGACTTTTGCATACACGTTAGATTGATTTCAGGTATTTGAAGAATAAAAGGGATGCCTTGGCATGCTGCAGGACTACTCAGAGGCGGTTGACATTTCGAATAAGAAGAGACTACTTTATTGCTAGATTACTCTTTTCTAAACTTATTGTTTTTGTTTTACAAATATGCTTTGACCCGTTGTGGGGAATTTCATGTTTGAATAAAATAAACCAATTACTTTCCGCTGCGTGTTTTCTGATAATAAAATAAGACTCCTTAAGTATTAATTATGCTTTTAGTCTTTGAATGCCAACTGTTTGACCCGTCGGATTTGAGGGTCTTTCAAGTTGGTATCAGAGCAATGGTTCGAGGGATTCGGGCAGTTTGTGCTCGAACTCGAATCTGGTATGGGACCAAACTGTCACTAAGAAATGTCAACTGCTGGGTAGCTGCACGCCAAGAGGTAATCCTTAGTTTTGACGTATGCCCATATATATATATATATATATATATATATATATATATATATATATATATATATATATATATATATATATATATATATATTTCATTGGATGCTCAATAGCATGAATTCGTAAATTAGCAATTAGTGCCCTTACATTTTGATGTAGTATGGGAAATTTATTATGTAGTGTATAATGCACGGTACGTAGGTTGGAATGCTTCTCGTTGAACACTTAGATACATAAAGTGTCAGAAGGAAACCCAATACCTATATTTATTTGAGTATGTTATGATGGCTCTTATTGAGTGCTTAAGTGCAATAATTCATAAGGGTGTTATTCTCTTGTGTTTTGAGGTAGGGTATAATTCCCTTCTTCGATGGTTAATTGCAAACCTTTAATGTGTAACAAATAAATTCTATGTGTAATTGTGATGGCAAAATGGTTAATGTGATCATAACATGTTGTGTTTAGGGTGACTAAAGTAAAGTAAACAGCTAAGAACACCTGATCAACGTTACTAGAAGTTTACCCTTACTTTACACATCCTGAATATGTCTGGTGACTGATCATGTGACGGTTTTGTCATGAATGTTTAGTATGGTTGCGTCTATCACCTTTTTATTGGGTTAGATAAGATCCCAAGGATACTAGACATTTAATCGAGGACAAGGTTGTAGTAGGAAATTCACTCCTTGCGACCAAGGCTGTATATAATTGTCGGATCGAGTTATCAGGCCATAGTCTTCCTATTCTCTTGTACTTAATGTCATTGGGTTGCTTTGATGTTATTTTTGGGATGGACTGGCTAGCTACCGTGGATGCTCACTTTGTATGCGGGCGAGGACAATGTTGCAGCGTAGGTGTAAGGCGTACTTGGCGCAGGCTTTGGTTGTGGGGGATGATATTTCCAAGCTAGGGTATGTCCCCATAGTGCGGGAGTACCCCGGGTGTATTTCTCGAGAATTTGACGGATTTGCCACCGGAACGCGAGGTTGACTTCCAAATAGGCCTTGTGCCGGAAGCTAAACCTGTCGCCAGGGCACCTTACCGACTAGTACCTGCGTAATTGAAATAAATTCTTATCTCAATTGGAGGATTTGCTCCTTGCTAAGAACCGGCGATTATTTCAATCAGCTCCAAGGAGCTAGTTGGCTCTCGAAGATTGGTCTTAGATCGGACTATCATCAGCTGAAAATACAAGAGCAGGACTTTTTCTGTACTCGGTAAGGACGTTATGAGTTTTGGTGATGTCATTCTGCCTGACTAACGCGCCCGCGACATTCATGAGTTTAATGAATTGGGTGTGTAGGCCGATGCTCGACCGTCCGGCTATTGTTCCCATTGATGACATGCTCATATACTCCAAAGGTGAAGAAGACAATATTCAACATCTCAAGGAGGTTCATACATGATTTCTCCAAGATAGCTCACTGACTAAGAATGAGGTAAGTTTTGTTTGGGGCTCGGACCAAGAGAACGCGTTTCTAGAACTAAAGTAAAGTTTGACACCGGATTTGCGGGTCTTACAAGTTTGACACGTGCACCGATCATAGTCTTGCCATATTAGACAGAGGATCTAGTGGTTTATTCGGACGCGTCACTTGGGGTCTCGGGTGTGTACTTATGCAACGCGGTAAGGTAATAGCTTATGCCTCACGCCAGCTGAAATCCCACGAGATTAATTACCCAACTCATGATGTGGAGTTAGCAGCCATTGTTTTTGCGCTTAAACTATGGGGACATTACTTATATGGGGTTTCGTGTATCATCTGTACCGACCATAAGAGTTGAAATATTTATTCAGCAGAAGGACCTTAACATGATGCAGTGCAGGTGGTTGGAATTAATCAAGAACTATGACGCAAAAATTTTGTATCACCCAGGAAGGACTAACGTGGAGGCAGACACGTTGAGCCAAAAGTAGAGGCCTAAACCCATTCGGGTGAAGTCTTGTCAGCTTAGTTTGAAACCGGATATAGTGAACCAGATCTCTATTGTTCAGAATGAAGCCTTACATGTGGAGTGGATCATGACAGAGCGTATGTGGGGGCAGCAAGGACTTTTGAAAAGCAATGGAGACGGCGTTATGTCCATAAAAGGTCGGATGTGGATACCTTGATATGGTGGGTTTAGGGATAAAATCATGGATGAGGCACCCAAAACCCGCTATTCTAATCATTCGGGGGCAACATGATGTACCAAGATCTTTTGAAGAACTATTGGTGGCCGACAATGAAGTATGAGGTAGCAACTGATGTGAGTAGGTGTTTGTCTTGTTTTCTTTTTTTTTTTAAAGCAGAGCATGAGAAATAGTTTGGAAAATTTTTTTCCACCTTTGGAGGTACCGGAATGGAAGTAGGAGCATCATACTATGTATTTCATAACTAAGCTACCCCGTACGCCCAAGGGGTTGACACCCATTTGGGTGGTGGTGGATAGGTTAACAAAGAGTGCTCGCTTCTTGCCGATACGGGGGACCCTCAACTCCGAAAGGTTGTTCCTTTGGGAGATTGTATCGAGACACGGTGTGCCAGTATCTATTGTTTCCGATAGAGACACTCGTTCTACGTGAATGGGTACTAGGATGCACATCAGCACCGCGTATCACCCGCAGACGGATGGTTAATCGAAAAGAACCATCCAAACTCTCGAAGATTGTGCTTCGGGCGTGCATTATTGATTTCGGCGGTAGTTGAGATTATCATCTACTCTTGGCGGAGTTTTCATATAACCAAAGCCATCACTCCACTATTGGGGTGCCGCAGTATGAGAAGTTATGTTGTGGCGACAACCTGACTAAACTGGGATATGATAGAAGTGGGATATGCCTGCTCTGATCTATAGTATTGGTCTGGTGTCATGATTGTTACTTTACTGTTCTGAGTTGTATCCTAAAATGATCATATAAATGTTCTATCTTGTGTAGAAGTAAGTGAATCGGAATAGCGGTAGAAGACTATTCATCTGTACCTGTAGTAATATATTCTTAGTAGGTTGTCCTTAAAATAATCACGTTTGATGGTTTTCGTTCTAGGAGGATTCGAGGACGAATCCTCTTCTAAGGAGGGTAGACTTGTAACACCCGTAGATTTCCCTACTTGTGATGCGTTTTTATATAGTTGTACAATTATCTTGAATTCCTAGTTAGGCTTTAGGTGAGGCGGTCTTTGCATTTTTTTTATTAACTCTAGACATCACAAATGCACTCCATGTGCTCTCGTTCTCTAAAGAAAAAAAAAAATTATATGCAAACCAATTTGCTTTCTTTTTAGACCCACCTTTTCGGTCAAACATATCAAGATTGACAACCGAAAGTAAAGCCATTGCATCCGGAATTATTGGTTTCCAAAATTTGGGATATTAATTTAATAATAATAGTGACCTTATGGTGAATTGATTCCTATATTAAATCAACCCAAATCCTTTGATTGAGGGAGAAAATTTTGTCATTTGAATCTCGCAAACACCGTCACTGTTCTATTTTCTTTTCTATTCCTCCTATTCAGTTACAATGTGAAACTAAAGCCTTGAGTTGTACCCAAGAAAGTAGCGGAATACAGTAGGTTATCACCACCATACGAATACCACCGAACCCATTTCATCTCTCGGCCCTCTCTTTGATTTCTGGAAGCTGGCTCTCGGACAACCCGCAACGCTTGGAATATGCCTCGATGCTACCAAAGAGCAACTTCATGCATGGTGTGCGAGGCAGCAGCAAGTTACGGTGTTGGGCAGCCGAGCGGAAGGTGTTACAGAAATAAAACCCATTGTCAAATGACACATAATACTAGAGGTTTGGGCTGCCGAAGTAGACCGCAAGTGGGCAACAATGTAGGGTGTTTCGGATACTATTTGAGATCGATAAGGGTGTACAAATCGACCTTTGTAAACTAATATGTTTGAGCGATTTAAGTATAAAAAGGGGCTGTTAAGACACGTATAAGGGGTGGTCCGTGGCTGAAATCCTAGGAACAATTGTATGGGATGCCGACATTGGCTACAAGCATCTATGGTGATGAATGTAGTTACGTGTGTAGGGTGACTATGAACGGTGGTGGTTCCGGTAGTGGCTAAGTTATAGAGAGGGCGGTGGTGTATGGTTTTGATGGATGAATGGATCGAAGGCAAAGAACTTAAGATGATGAAGAAACGGTGCCGCGCTTTGTATTCATGGAATTGGTTGCCGGAACCGGTAATGTGTTCGGACCTGTTTCGAGTAAATATCATGCATATGTGAGTTCATGAAGGTGTGCTTGCTTCAAGAGGTTAGTTGGATCATTTTGTTTTGAATGGGGTATATGTTGGGCATGTTAATGATAATATTGGCCAATGGTGGTTTTGATCAGATTAGAAGTCAATGGCCATGGTCATGGAACCTTTCTATAATACGAGGTGTTGGACAGTAGGCAACGTTGATACAAATTGTGTAGAAGACTAAGCTTTGGTGACAATTATATTATTTTTAGTGACTTGTCAAGTGTCACGAAGAATAAAGCTTAGCAATCGGTGAATGGGATGTCAGGTTGGATCATACGTTGTTATTGTTTCCTTGTTAACCCTGAGTTATTCGGTTGCAAGTTTCATGTGACGGTTCCTAGTTCGAGGTAGTTTGGCTTGTGGATTTAGAAGCTTCGCTTTATTGAGGTGAGTTCTTGTGCCCACTATTTTAGTTATTGTTCTTCCAAATATTTTTGGGCTGACGTGCATGCTAAACTAGTAAGATTATTTTTATGAAGTCACAAATATTTTTATAAACTTATAAATATTTTTTTTGTGAACTCATATATATTATTTTGGCATGAAACGTAAGTAGGCGGAATGCGCCTAATGTGTCATTATATGGTTTGAGTTATATATGTTGTTATATATATGAATAGACGGTTGTCTTGATTAGAGTGTGGCTTAAGTTTTTATTTAATAAGCGGAATGCGCTTAATGTCTTGGCCACGTATTAATTAGAAACCTTGCTTGTTAGATCGGGACATGCCTTGAGTTATACTTGTTCGGTTAAATGTGTTACTATATATTTATATATTATATATATAAACTGGATATGACGATTACCTGGTATTATAAATTGAGCTATGATAGTTTTACAGTATGTCTGCTCTGATTTATAGTTATGGTTTAAGTCTTAGTAGGCGATATGCGCTTATGTAGACTTGTTGTAGTTTTTTGACAAATAGGCGGAATGCGCTTATTGTAGATTTAAGGTAAAGTCTTATGTTAAGTAGGCGGATTGCGCTTATTCTAGACTTTACATTTTTGCTTAGGGAACAAATTGGCGGTTTGCGCTTATTGTTAACTCTGAGGTTGAGGTATTTTGTTAATTCTTAAATTGACAAATTATTTGTCTATATAAATTTATAAAACTTGAACTCACTCAGCGTAGCTGACTTTTGCATACACGTTAGATTGATTTCAGGTATTTGAAGAATAAAAGGGATGCCTTGGCATGCTGCAGGACTACTCAGAGGCGGTTGACATTTCGAATAAGAAGAGACTACTTTATTGCTAGATTACTCTTTTCTAAACTTATTGTTTTTGTTTTACAAATATGCTTTGACCCGTTGTGGGGAATTTCATGTTTGAATAAAATAAACCATTTACTTTCCGCTGCGTGTTTTCTGATAATAAAATAAGACTCCTTAAGTATTAATTATGCTTTTAGTCTTTGAATGCCAACTGTTTGACCCGTCGGATTTGAGGGTCTTTCACCGGTGTTACTGAATTCAAGTTGTGATTTTCAAATAACACTGGAGAAGAAACAAATTTATAGTTTGCACTATTGGATTGTGATGGTTCCTCAATGATGTGGTCAACAACATAAGCTACATGTTTATAGCTTTCTAACTTTTTATTGACCTTTTCAACAAAACACTTGATAGTAGCCATTTCCAATTTTGTTTCTTCAAGTTCATTAATGTAATTGTTAATGGCAGTTTGTTTTAAAGAAAGAGTTTTCTTTAATTCTGAAATGTCCTTTTTATACCCTTTAAGTGTTTTGTTAAAATCATGTGCATCCTTACGATAAGATTAAATGTTGATTCTAGCACTCTCAAGTTGAACTTTGAGTTGCTTGTTTTCCTCAGTCAATCTATCACAAATACCACACTATTTATCACTATGCATGTCAGTAGTAGAATCAGAACTTACCGATTTAGGCGGATCTTTCATGGCCATCAGTGCAAAGTGAGCCTCCTTCCCAGCAAAGAACTTAGAATAATCAATCTTCGTGAAGGCGTCATCCACAATGCACGATTTGTTCTTCATCAAGAAGTCTGCTTCGGCTAGTAATTGATCAATCTCATTATCCAAAGAATTAATGCTTGCTTCTGAGTCAGAAAAGACAGATTCTGGTTCATCAGAAACATCAGCAATGGAGTCAATGATTGTCCCTGAAACTTTCTCAGCACTTGTGTCTTCAACCTTTTCAGCAACAGAAACTTTAACTTCATCAACAATCTCCTCAATCACAACCTCAGACACTTTCTCAGAATCCAAAACATCTTCATCTATCACTGACTCCTCTAAATCCATCTCCTTAGCAAGACATGCTACATTCCCACTAGTAATCTCCTCAACTCCCAATTGCATAGCAGTCCAATCATAACCTTCATCCTTCTGAATCACCAAAGCCTGATTCTGGTTTTCATTTTGAGATTGGCTAATTGGTGTAGAAATAGGAATAATAGTTCTGGTTGGGTTAGATGGAGTTTGAGTTTGAGTTTGATTGGGTGTAGATGATTGTCTAGATGAGGTATTTTGAGAGGTGTTTTGTCGATTTTGGTAATTGTTTTGTTGTGGATAGTTGTTGTTTTGGCTTTGGTAGGTAAACTGATTTTGTGATTGTCGGTTCTGATAGTTGGAATTAAACGGGTTTCTGTTACCTTGTTGCATCGGTTGAGTACACTCTCTATTGAAATGACCTCGAGTACGATAGTTGAAACAAGTTACCTTAGCTTTTTTGAATCCATAGGTAGTATTTGGTGAGGTAGCAAGATCAGTTCTGCCTGTCTTCTCGATAAACTCGGTAGCTCTTCTCATCACGCTTGCAAAAGCCCATTGAATATCTATTAGTTCCATCTCTTCCTTATCTATCTGGGCATAATCTTCATTAGTCAGATTGTTGTTGCCTATCTGACTTGCCACTAGTCCATTATATGAAGCGACCATTGCTGAGACCAAAGCAATGTGCTGTTGTGCCACTTCTATAGTCACATTATTCATGTTGGAAGTTTCCAACACAATCGGACTTTGGCTTGAAGATGCTTGTGTCATCGACGGATATTGTTGTTGTCGAGATGTGTTCATAGATGATGTATAACAAGCAACGGGCATTTGTGGTTGAGTTGGTATGTTAGAGTTTGTTGGATAAGAAGTTGGTGTGTAAGTTGGTGTGTAGGTTGGTCCTGGTGCAAGATAATTGATTGGGTTTCTCGGTGGTTCGACAACATTTGAAACACAAGCTATATGTGGTGCAAAATTCCCACCCACTGATGAACTAGACATAGAGGCAGATGATGAAGCATGATACAACTCCGGGTTCTGTGGAAACTGTGCTCGTTTAGCTTTTCTCTTCTCCTCCATCTCTTTGTTCTCCAACTTTTGAATAAACTCATTGATAGTCCAATACGGGTATGCATCCTTTTCTTTGAAGACTTCAACATGTTGACTCCAATACGGAGGCAACGAGTCAGCAAATTTGTCCACCAATTATGACATTGGAATCTTGATATCATAGTTTGACAACTCGGTTAACAAATGACAATATCTTGGAAAAAGTTATTTTAGAGTTTCATTCCCAGCATAACTGAAGTTTTCATACTCTTTCTTCAACTCCTCCATTCTGAGTCTTCTAGTTTTCTCGTTTCCATCATGCCTGTTCTTCATAATATCCCAGAGTTACTTTGATGTTGTACACGATCCAAATTGATGTAGTAGATCTATAGTCAACGCCTGAGATAGTTGTGAAAAGGCTTTCTTTTCCACAGCAAACTTTTTTCTTTTCGTCTTCTTTCAATTCTTCAAGTGGAATCTGGATATCGGTGTTCTCAAGACATGGAGCAACTTATCCCTTTATGATCATTTGCCAAGCTTCACTTCCTTCCAATCCCCTCTAGATGAATCTTGAACTTCTTCTGCCACCAATTGTAATCTGACATTTCCATCAACTTCGGAGGATGATTTCCACTTCTCGATGATAGATCATTGATTAATGTGGTAATCGCATTAGTGGTCTGAGAATGCACCGCTGCTGCTGCAACTCCCCAATAGTCATTCACTTGTGGTTGTGGAGGTTGAGTAACAGGTGGTGGTGTTGAACTAGTCATGGCAATGTAATTTATCGGTTGAGATGACTGTGTGTTCGTCTTCTGAGAAGCCAGCCACTGCCCATGGATTCATCGAAACGTTCTGTTATTGTGTTGTTGTACGTCTAGGTGTCATAGGAAATCCCCAAATGTTGTCCATGAAACTCGAAATGTAAACACTTAGAAAAATTTCTAAAAACAAAGCTAGGTTCGACCTCTGAAAAATAAACGTGGGTTCGATTGTAGATATGACTCAAGTTTGACCCCTTGCTCAGACTCGAAAGTAGAAAAGTAACACACTAGACTCCTTCGACCTAGACAAACTCACCTTCGACCTCTCGTATGGTCAAATGAAAACAAACAGGTCGAATGAACAAACAACTCACTTGAAGATTTTTGGTTCGACCTAAAAACACTCAGATTCAACCTGAAAACACTGGTTCGTCCCCAAAAACTCACATGTTCGACCCAATTCTCTCTGGTTCGACCCAACACATTTGAAAAACAGTTATTCTTCAAAAATCAGTTATTTTGACCCAAATTTTTCAAAAGTTTATGGATTTTGAGGATCTTAATCAGGTTTTGCTTCGGATTTGATGGAGTTCAACTTTAATGAATGAAAATTTTGATTTTATCCGTGAAATCTAGTCCAAATCAATCAATCTCCATTAGAATTCAAAGTTCATGCAAAACAGAAAAATTTTAGGTGTTTTTGGATAAAAATCTGTTTGAAATCTATCAAATTGCAGTTGTATGATCCAAATAAGCTCTGATACCACTTTGTAGAGGATCGGTTTTAACAAAAACGACTATATGATCATACAAGTAGAAAAATCTAGGTGCGGAAACCCTAGATCGTATGCAATATGATATAGATCAAATCAGACACAATCAAATACCTTTTCAATAATCATTTCATTAATAAACATTTTTTATTTATCTTTACAATTGAGTTTACAATGAAATAAACATGTTAACAACCTTCTAGAAACCAGAGAGAAATGCACACACAAATTCTAGATCAAATGACCAAAAACTTAATCACAAAATTAAACTTTAGCCTTATATACTACTTCACATTCGACCCTCCGTATTGGTCGAATGTGATCTTCGAACTGCAACACAGCTCGAACCAAAACATGTCTTCATTAAGTCTTCCTTCGACCTATCAAAAGCCACCTTCGACCCCACGATCACTCGAAGGTGTATTATCTTCTAACCGAAACTTCCAAAATCGCTATAAAGTCAATCCAAAAGCAATTAGTCACACTCCGTGCACTTACACATGTGATATTGGATCTTTTGATGGGGGTGAAGATTAGTGACGGGGGACCTACAGTTTCTCATTTGCTATATGCGGATGGCGCTGTGGTAATGGGTAAATGGTCTAAATTTATTTTTCAGGCTTTAAGAAGGATATTGCGGATATTTCATTTGTGCTTGGGTCTTTGGATTAACATACGGAAATCAACTCTCTTTGGGTTAGGGAAGAGCTAGGAGGATGTGACTTTAGAGGCGAGTATTTTGGAATGTAGATCGAGTGTTACTCCTTTTAAGTATTTGAGAATTCAAGTGGGAGCTAATATGAATCGTATCAATAATTGGGAATCCGGTAGTTAAGGTGTTCATTAGTAGATTGTCGAAATGGAAGGCAAATGTGTTAGCTATGGGCGGAAGGGTAGTGCTTATCAAGTCCATGTTAGAAAGCCTCCCCACATACTACAACTCCTTGTAGAAAGTTTCGGTGGCCATGGTGACTAAATTGGAGTCCATTATTAAGCGTTTTCTTTGGGGCAGAAATGATGAAGTTCATAAGGTCCATTGGGTTGCTTGGGAAAGGGTTACAAAGGCAAAAAGTGTGGGTGGATTGGGTTTAAATAAGCTTGATGTGAGTAATAATACGTTACTCTTGAAGTGTTTATGGAGGTATCGAATTGAACGAGATGCCCTTTGGAGAAAAAGTAATTGATGTTATACACGTTTCTGGAAGATGATGGGATGAATACCATTCCAACAAAAAGATTGCTGGTACATGGAACAAGATGGTTAGAGTTGGGTATCGATTGAAGATTCAAGGCGTTTCTTTTGTTAATATGACCCGGGGTGCTGTGGGTAAAGGTACGAATGTTAAATTTTGGATTGATCCGTGGATTACAAATGAACCGCTAAAAGTTTTATTCTCGGATATATTTTGGCTTGAAAATAATAAATGGTGCACGGTCTCGGAAAGGATTGGGCCTCAAAACGAGTCGGGAGGGATTGCTTGGTGCTGGAAGAAGTATCCTAGTTCGGTTATTGAGGTAGCTGAGGTAGTTGCTTGTTATCAATTGATTTCTGATGTTCGGCTCAACAACAAGAACGATCAATGGGTGTGGAATAAATGGATTAATACTACTTATTCGATTAAAGAAACTTGAATATGGTTGCTCGGGGTTGGTTCTAAAGATGATACTAACACGTGTGGTGCAAGTGGATTCCGAATAAGTGCAATATATTTATGTGGAGGGCGAGCATGGATCAGATTCCGACTATGTGTGCTCTTAGAAGGAGGAGTATTGTAGTAGGAGATGGGTGTTATTAGTTTTGTAGTGAAGTGGGTGAGAATACGGATCATATCTTTATGGCTTGTAGGCTTGTAGGCTTGTGAATGGGGTTTGGGCTGGTATTGCCTCTCGGTGTAGTCTACCTCCATATACTTCTTCTCGATCTCTGATGTCCATCTATATGTTAAACAAATGAATGGCTCGAAGACAAAGAAAGATATTGTATACGGTGTGCTCATTTTGAGGGCTAGGCGTATTTGGAAAGCTCAAAACGAGAAGGCCTTTGCAAATAATGAGGTGGATGTGGTTTATATAGTGTCTGGCGTCAAGGCTTTGAGGTATCTTTGGTATAGGAGTCAATTTAACGATAGTACGTTAGATTGGAAAGGGTGGTGTAATTTTCTATTGATATGATGTAACTCTTGTTTGTGCGGATATCTCTATCTTGGAGATATTCCGCTTTTGTTTGGTTTAATGAAGTATATCTTTAAAAAACGTTAGGGGCTGTTTGGTAAGCCTCTTAGTGAGGCTCTGAATCATTCAGTGCTGAATGGTTCAACATTCAACGCGTTTATTTCAGTTTATGAATAGAATGGTTAAGGCTGAACTATTAAGATTTGGAATTTTGCTGAACCATTAAGCACTGAACTAGATTGAACCTTGATGAGGTTCTCCTACTAATGTGGGACAAGAAAACTAACTATTAAGAGGTCAAACTTAATTATTCAGCACTTAACCATTCAGACATTTTAACCATTCAAACTTGTTAATGATTCTACACTTAATCAAACAAGTTGGATGTTAATCTATTCACGTTTTAGTATAAAACTAGTAGAGTGCCCGCGCGATGCAGCGGGGAATACAAACACTTTTAAGGGTATGTATGGTTTGGTTCAATTCGATTATTAGCCTCAACCGAAACTAACTAAAATCAAAGTCATCAATTAATCAATCTTATTAAACAATCAGTTCCTTGGTTCGGTTAGTATTGTTAGATTTTTGGTTTTTAGTCTGGTTTAGTTAATTTTGGTGAATAACAAAAACCAAACTTTGGCTAATTTTTTTAATTTTGCCTAGAAGTACATGAAATGGAGGTGTAAATACATCAAATAGAGGTATAAATAGGCATGTAAACGAACCTAATGTTCATGAACTGTTAGTGAACTTGTTCGAAGGGAAGTTCGTTTATGTCGTTTATTTAATAAACGAACAAACACGAAAAAAATTGTTAGTTTACTTAAATGAACGAACATGAACAAACGTTGTGTTCGTTCATTTATGTTCATGAACGTCCGTTTATGTTCGTTTATTTACGTTCGTTTAAGTTTATTAATTAAATACGCAGTTTTAGATAAATATAAACATAAATTGGGCTTTAGCTACTTGTATAAATAAATAACCAATTAGTAATTGGGTTTGTTAGTAATACAAAATTGTTCACATTTATTATATTCGTGAACGTCCGCTTATGTTCATTCATGAATTGTTCATTTACGTTTTAAGCGAACGAACACGAACATGGCAAATTTCTTAATGAACGAGCATGGACACAAAAATCAAATGAACATACACGAACACCGTGTCCGTTCGATTCGTTTACAGGCCTACGTATAAAAGCTTATATGAATATATAAATGCTTATGTTTCAGTATGGTTGATTTTGGTGAACTAAGTGTACAAAAAACAATAACTGATTTTAGGTTAATTTGGTTTTTGGTTAATTTAGTTTTCGATTGCCTTCGGTTAAGTTCTTTTGTTTTCTGGTTCGATTTTATTAAATGTTAAATTATTTCTCACCCGTAGATATCTATACTATATATAATATAGTTGATAAGGGCATTTAAGATACTCAAAAGTTAAGAGTTAAATTTTGTTTACTTAAATAACAGTTAAACCTTTTCTCATTATTTTAAGTCAACTACCAACTACCCTTACGAATTGTAAACAACCATATATTAATACTTTAAAAAAACCATATCATAAAAAATAGGCATTTTATTGTTTATATTTTTTTTCATACATTTACATACTATCCAAAATGTAACTTGCTATTCGAAAAGTTTATGAATAATATCTATTAATTTGAGTATAGTATAACAATTTTTTTTTTAAAAAAAATACTGATATGCTATGTTATTAACAATACCCATGGGTGAAAAATAACTAAACCTCTAACCGAAATTGACAAAAAATTAATATGTTATGTGATTAACAATATTCGTTGACTGACTTTGTTTGGATGAACCTCAACATCATTGATGCTGGTGTGAAAGAGATGGAAATCGCCACCACTTTTTATTTATGTTTTTCTTGCACAAACATTCACTTACTTCATCTTTAATTTGTTGAGAAATTGACCATTTATCATTTTTCTTAAAAACAATAATAATTATATAAATAACATAAGTGCATTTGAATTGGTGATTGAAATCAATATATTTGTACTAAAAGTGCATTTGAACTGATGATTCCTAACACTCCGTTCAATTAATGTGTATATGTATTATTATAATTATACCTAGATGATGTTGTCCAAACAATTGCTTCAATATACTTCATGACCAACTTGCATTATGCTCTAAGCCTATATGAATTCCATCAGCGTGTTAATCCAACCAAATTGGATATTTTTAGAAGCCTTCAAATGTGAAAAAAGAGATTTGAACAAAAGCCCAATGATCAAGATGAATAAACATATTTGAAACTGTCAAAAAATGCAACTTTTGTAAGTATAATCTCACAAGTTTATAAAGATTTATATAATGGGAAATCACAAATTTCTCAACCATCTATAATGTTAAACATAGGAGAATCAACAATATAAAGATTTTTATTAGCACAAAAAATAAATGAAAAGACTTATTTAAGAACGTGTTATTATGCTGCGAGTTGTATATTTTCGAAGACAAAAACAAGTATATCGTCGGAAAGTCCTAACGGCTAAGTGGCTAAAAATTAACAGTTCGGATGTTGTGGTTACACTAATGGAACAGGATAGAAGTAAGCTTGGTGATGATGTATTGAAATCACTATTCAATATAATGAGATATAAAAAAACTACAAAGACAAAAATGACATATAATTTGGAAATTACCATTCAATAGAATCCATGAACTTTATAGGGAGGTATAGAGTTTGCGTGAAGCCAGAGACAAAGAAGATGGCTTTGAAGAAAATACAGAGAAAAAGGCGGAATAGCAGGCGAGAATCAAATTTTAAAATTTCAAAACCCCATCTATTTCTACAACCACTACAATTCAAAAGCTTATCTACTCAGCTTTAAACCATATTAGAGTATAATTTGCTATATACTTTTCATTAAAAATTTGATTTTTACGTGATTAACAATATCTAGCAGTGAACAATAATTGAACCCTCAACCTAAATCGAACAAACACATACAAAACCAAACTAAAAATTAACCAAAACCGAGTTAACCTGACATCAGTTTTTTTTACCCTAAGTTAACCAAAATTAATAAACCGAAACTGAACCATTCATACATTTATATCTTTTGTACATCCATACATGTATTTATACCTCCATTTCATGTGTTTCTAAGCAAAATTTTAACCAAAGTTTTGTTTTGGTTATTAACCAAAATTAACTAAACCGAACTAAAAACGACAATCTAACCAAATAGACTGAACCCATTAACCGGTTGATTAATAAGACCGATAAACAGATAATGTTTATTTTTGGTTCGGTTCCCTACCACATCATGCGGGCACATTGTTATGAATGTATGAATGAGTTCGTTTCAGTTTAACTAATTTTGATTAACTAAGGGTACAAAAAGAAAACGATAACCGATTTTAGATTAAATCGGATGTTTTCAGTTTTCAATAGATATTGGTTCAGCTTTTTTGTTTTGTGGTTTGGCTTTGATGAATGGTTTAGTTATTGCTCACTCCTAGATATTGTTAATCACGTGGCACATTATTATAAAGTAATTTTTTTATAAAAGTATCAACGTATGAAAAAATATGACTATTTAATAATCATAGGGGATAGTTTGCTTGAAATAATGAAAAGAAGTTTAACTATAATTAAAATAATTAAATAAACAAAGGTTAAGTAAAGTTAAGGAATTAAAGTGTAACTAGGATGAGGTACTAAAATGTAAATAACATATGAATGAATATTTTACCCTCATTTCAAGGTTATTAATGAAAAATAAGTTCTTAACTTTTAGGTATCTTAAAATATCCCTCACTCATGCATTATAATATCTATATCTATCTATACTTTCAATAATAGGAGAGTCGTGAGTGACATTAGAAAGCCGATGTGTCAACACCTTAGGCAGGCCACCAATGCCTGCGTGATGCGAAAAGTGACGTCAGTAATCACCTTAAAATATTCACAAAAAATATGTGGTCCACGTTAAAGCACCGTTGTTGACTTTAAAACCATCTGTTTGGTACCAACTTGCCTGAACAGCTGGTCTGACCAATAATTGAGCTGTTATATACATCTGTTGACTATACACAGCTGTTATGAACATCTGTTTAGTACACATTCAGTCCTTAACTTTTTGAAGTTTTAAGAGGGAAATTTTGAATTAACATAGGGAAGTGTGATTTGTGCAGCTATATAATGATTGTTATCTCAGATGCTTTCCTTATACACAACCATTTTCTTTCACAAATTAATTCATAAAATCTCCTCTTGAAATATTTATTAAAATCTTCTCGATGGATATTCATAACAAAATTGATAGTTTTGTTTGTGATCTGAACCCATCCAATGATATCTGGTGTCTGAAGGTTCGTATCATACGAATGTGTATAGAAAGTTTTAAGATAGAAATGATATTGATTGATGAGCAGGTAATGTAATTTTTTTGTTATTCATGATATAAATACAAATATTATTTCTGTCATGTTTTACGCTTACTTTATGTTATGTTATGTTATGTTATGTTATGTTATGTTATTTGAGTTATTTCGTTGATGTTTAGTGGAAAGAAAGTTTAACATAGAAATGGTATTGATTGATGAGCAGGTAGTGTAATTTTTTCTAACCTTATTTTCGTTGATGTTTTCTCATGTTTTTCGTTTACCTTATGTTTTTAAAGCTGTTGTCGTTGACATTTTCTTTTATATTTCTTTTAAGGGTGATAAGATTCAGGCCTTCATAAAGAGTCCTTTGATCCAGCTTTTTAACCATCAACTTCAAGAGGATGATGTCATTATTCTATCTAAGTTTGGTGTCGGTGAAAACAAGGATCCATACAAAGTTGTAGCACATAATTATAAGATCAACTTTTATCGTTGTACCACTGTTAGCCGTATTGTTGGTTGGCAAGGTGTTGAGTATGGATTTAATTTCATTGCTTTTAAAAATATTCTTAAAGGTGAAGCAAATGAACTTTTGTCTGTTGGTTTGTTTGTTACTTTAAATTTAATTTATTGAGTATATTAAAATTTTTGTGTTTATGTTTTGAATTATATGTACATTTTATAGATGTTGCCGGTGGTCTCATTTGGTATGGATCTTTGGATGTGTTTGGACGACCTCCTAAAGAAACTAAAAGGATGAATTTTGATATTCAAGACTTGGAGTAAGCGTTTCCCTGTTTTTAGTTTGTAAATTGTTGTTGTTACTTTCATTTTTTTTAATTTATTTAGTGGTGATCTAATAAATCAACCAAATTATTATTTAATTTTTATAATTTTTTATATATATTTACCTATGTTTGTGTATTGATTCTATGTAGTGATACGATATTGCGATGTACTATGTGGAATGTTTATGCAGAACAGTTTAATAAATTTATTTCTCAAAACGCTGGTAATGAACATATAATGGTTATTATACAGCATGGCAAGGTTAAGGAATCAAAAGGTAATTTATTTTATACTTCTGTTATTAAACATTTGTCAGTTCGTTGTGGTTTAATATATATATATATATATGTATGTATATGTATGTATTTAGATCAATTTATTGTTGAAAGTGACAGCTTTGGAACTCGGATGTTTCTGAATGTAGATTTAATTGAGGTGAAGGAGTTAAGGAGGTACAGTGTCATTTTTTTATGGATTTATAATTAAATTACAAATTTTGGTTGTTTTATTAATTCCAGCTATTTTTTAGTCTTATTTTGAAGCAAGGACAAGATGCTGCTTCTACTTCTCAAACATTAGTTTCAGAATACTTTGTTTACCCATTGCTTCAGGAATTCATTGTTGGTTCTGAAAAGAAATGTGTTGACGAGCTTATGGAGATTGATACGGTTTTAATATTGATTGATTATGATTAATATTTGTTCTCCTTATTACAGCTTTTTTTGTTAAGTAATATAGTCTTTATTTCTATTTTTTAGCAGCCAATGTGTTGCGTTGTAGTTGCGACAATTAAAATTGTGCAAGAAGGCTATGGTTGGTTTTATGATGCGTGTCGCAGATGTTTTAGGAATGTGATTACTAAATCAGAATTCTTACAGCTTCATGAAAATGTTACTGAAGAAACTCTTAAATTGCCTGCTTCTGCTTTGTTTTGTTCCTAGTGTGAATGTCATTGTACCTCCGTTACTACAATGTACTTAGTTCTAATTAAGTACAATTTGTTTTTTATATAAGATGATTGATTTTTATGAAGCTGTATGTATGTTTTTAGATAATCTTTTCGTCTATATGTTTTAGGTTCAACGTGCATGTCAAGGTTCAGGATGAGACTGGTAGTGTATCCTTTGTGATGTTTGACCGAGATGTTATGAGACTTGTCGGATCATCCGCAAGTCGTATAAGAGAAAGGCAGTTGAAGCTTGGTCTTAGTGAAAGTTTGCCTCAAGAATTGTTTCGCTTGCTTGATAAGATGCTGGTTTTTAAAATTGATGTTTCTGAACACAATCTTACAAACGACTCCCATGTCTACACAGTCATGAAAATATGTGATAATCCAGTCGTAATTTCTGAGTTAATTGTTGTTCATAGTAATGGATATTATAACGTGGATGAGGTATTAAATTAAACCCATTTTTGGGAATTGCTTACTATATTTTACCTTTGAATGCTGTCTTAATAGTTAACCTTGTATGTTTGTTTTGTATGTACAATGTTTAGGTCAACCAGGTAGGTTGTGATTTCAAATCTGTTAATCAAGTAGAATCTGAGCAGGCTGGTAGCCAAGTGATGTTAAAGGTGAGTATATTTGAAATTTGTAACTTCATTAAGATGTATCTTAAGTTTTTGTTGTTATTTAACATATCATTATTTGTTTTTGTGAATTATTTGAAGGATGTTGTGTCTGTTACCGGTGATTCCTTTCCATTGATGCTGGAATGGATTGTACTATAACTCCCAATGGAAAAAGAGGTTTTGAAGATTCTGTTAAACTAAACGTTGGTGACTTATCCTCTTCATGCAAAGGTCCCCGGAAGGAGCGACCTAAGCCTAAGAGTTATCTACTTTTTGATTATTAAATTTCAATTTAGTAGACAAGAATTTATTTTTTATATTATTATTGTATTATTATAGTTGGTTGTATATTAGTTGGAATGGAACTACATTATCAAACATAAGTGCTGCTATTTAATATTATTGTACTTATAACAGATGTTATTCAATAGCATTATTAGGAGAACAGATGCTACTCAATATCATCAGAAATATAACAGATGGTATTTAAACAGATCATATATTCATTTTCAGTCAATAGCAGCAGAAATATAATAGATGCTATTTAAACAGATGTTATATTTAATTATCAGTGTTTACAAACTTTTTTTCTAAGCCTCTTCCTTTTCTGTTCTTGATTCTGATGGATTGCTTTGCACGATCATTTCACTGAATCTGCCTGTCATAAGATCATCTATTGAGAACAGTGTTTTTTGTTTTTTTGTTGTTTCGAGCTGGTTAGTCATCATCATCATAATTTGGCTTTCTTGGTAGATTTGAATCAACTTTTCTTCGTTCCTGAAGCTTTTTGTAGCAATCCATCAGTTCAAATTCCTTCCAATGACGAACTTGTGTCATCATTCCAAAACCAGCAGCCACCAATTCATTTCTTATGCTTTTTAACTTTGAAAGTCTTTTAGTGTCAGTTTCTTTTCCCTTCTTCCAGTTTGGTGGAGTCTGTTTGCGATTAGGTTCTTTAGCCATCTCTTTAATTCTGTTAAGTTCACTCTCTAGTTCCTTAGAATCCCAACCAGCAAATTGACTTCTCTTGGCTGTGTAACTTTTGGTTTTCATTATCTCATTAAGATATCTTTCTCTCAAAATGTTTTCAACATCAGAGTCAGTTGGGCTGTTAGACACTGTCTTCAACAGCTTACTTGAGTATTCTTCTAAAATTCTTACTTTGTTGTATAAATCCTGTAAAATTAGTTGTGTTTCCCTATCATCTTTTCCAACACTTTTGTGCTTTGAAAGCATGTCAGCTTGTTCTTCTATCAACTCCAAATACTTCTTAATGTTCTTAGGCTTTGGAAAACCTTCAAGTGACTTGAAAGACAGTGACAATGGATCATGTGTTGAGTAGAAAGAGTATATCTCAGGTTCTACTGCTTCTAAGTCAAGGACAAGATCTAAAAGCCCTTCTGGTACTATGAAGATAGATGTTTGATCTGTGGTGGAAACATTGGTTTGCACATTTTTAATTTCAACACATGTTGTTTGGATTGTTGTTTTCTCTGGTATTTTTGTGGTTTCTTGGCTATCATTATTTGTAGGGAATGTTAGTTTTTCTTTTGCATGTCTTCCTTGTACTTTTCTTCTTTTTGAGGAGCCTATATCCTCCTCTTTCATTTGCTGCTCTTTTCTTTTTTTAATCAATGCGGCAGCTTTCACTTCTCGCTCCTTTTTCGCCTTCAAATTAAGTAACAATTCTTTCTCTGCCTTTTGGTTTGCACTTTCATCAACTCTCTTCTCTAAAGCCATTGTAGATTGATGATGAACAGTTGTTATGACTGGAACAGATCCTGGATTATCAGGTGTTTGCACATTTGTAGCGTTTGATGTCTTTGGTTGTGCTTCCTTGTCAGGTGGCAGGTTTATTAATTTCTCTTGGGCTTTGTTCTTCTTTGATGCTTCATTATTATTTTCTTGATCTTCCTCATAAATTGTTGTTGGGGCAGAGCTAGTGGTCATTAGTAGATGGTTTTTGATGGCTTTGATGTCAGCTTGAGTATCTTTGTATCTGGCGTCCACCATGTTTCTTATCAATGCCATGTGTGAATTATGATTAAGGTCTGCCATTTCTCTGTGAGTTTGGATAATTGGGACAACATATTCCCATATCTTACTGGCAATAGATGCTGGTGACCCATTGTAGAATTCCATCAATGCTTCCATTGAAGATTCAAGTTTGCTGACTCTTTCCGTCAATTCTTGATATTCAAAGTCATCAGATTCATTAATAGGATTATCAGAAATCCTACCAGATGTGGTTATGTTATTTGTTTCAATCACGTCAGTTGAGTCACTGTCAAAGGAGGTGAATGCTTTTTTTGTTGGTTTTTCGGACTTCCAACCGGTACAAAGTCCACAATTATAGTGTCAACAGTTGTTACCATTGCAATTTCAGTTTCTTTTGGTTGTGCATCCTCAGTTATAGGAAGTGGAGAGGAAATGGTATCTGCCTGAGTTTGTGAAGCAGCTTGAAACAAGGGTTCAAAACCAGCTGCAATTCTAGAAGTAGGCTGTTTAAGAGAAGGTTGGGGTTTTGTTGCAACAGTTGTTTTGATTCTTTTTGGCTGTTTGGATTTAGCTTTATTTATTGACTTACCTCTTGTGTTTTCTACACTAGTTGTTGTAGTATCTTGGACAGCAGTAGTAGCAATTGTTTCAAAAACAGGTGTTGTAACGACAGATGTTGAAATAAAAAAACTTCACTTTCTGTTCTTTTAAATTGCAACATTTTTGTTAAAGTTTTATCTAACAAGCTTTTAATTAGCTTTGGTTCACCTTTTTTTTAAATTCTCTTCAGTCAAAAGGTTTTTCAAGTAGAAGCTTATCAGTCTTGGATACAGTAGGAATGACTTACTTTGAGTTGAGTTTATGCCTTTGAAATTGCGAATTATATCTTAGAATACAGCCTTGGATAAATTGTAATCATTGTTTGTTAAAATTGCATACGCAAGATACTGTATGTTCAAAGGTATTTCATTAAAAGAAGTTGTCTTTGTAGATAGAAAACTAAGAAGGGTATGGAAGAAAAACTTCATTGGTGGGGGAAAATCGGGTTTCATTATTGTCGCCCCAGTCGATGTTCCTGCATACCCTCTTTTAGTGAACTCTTCGTTGAGTTAATCTTTCAAAAAAGAGACTTTACCTTGCAAGTCGTTTATTGAGAATGTTGTGGAGATGGATTCTTCGGTGATCTGAATATCTGTATCTTCGATTTTCGAAACAATCTTTTTTTCTTTATCTAAAAGTTTCGCGTTCACCCAGAATTCTTTTAGAGTTTCGACATATATTGGAGCGTCAGCGGTGAGAATGGGTAGGTATTTCGAATTTATGAGAATATCGATTATTGAGTGAAATTGTGTGTTACGTTCTGTTTTAACCAAGTATGGTAGATTGTTATGAGGGCTTTTTAATTGAAGATCCATGCAGAAGATTGAAGAAGATGATGTGAAATCTATTTAGGGTGTGGAAGAGGGAAAACTGTCTTTGTGTATTTAAAAGTCAATTAGACAGTGTTACGTTTATTTTTTTGGACAAAAGGAATGAAAAAGGGTTGCTGGTATGGCAAAAAAATTCTTTTTGTGAAAATGACGTGGCATATATCTGACCAAAAATTTTGAAAGTCAACATCTGTATCATATACTAACTTTGTTGTTTTATTATACTATTGAACAGTGTTGGATCAGGTGGTCTCTTATGACAGTTAAGTATTAGAACACTTATGTGTTGCAGTTGTATCAAAGTTATTTGCACAGCGGAATGATAAACGTTCTAAGTCTAAAGTATCACTTTTACAGGAGTTATTACTCCCCCTTTACTAAGCAGTTAATGAGAATCAAAAGCAAAATAAAGTATAAAGCAGTAAGCACAAGTATTGAATGATTCTCAGATGTGAAATGGATAATAAGTTATAAAAGCTTTGAAGGATTTTCAATTGAGTTAATAGCCAAAATCGTCCCTGAGGTTTGGTCACTTTTGCCACTTCAGTCCAAAACCAAACCTTTTACATCTGGGTCCTCAGTTTTATTTTTTTTTGACAAATTCGTTCCTGAAAAAGGTTTGGGTTTTGCTAAATTCGTCCCTGAGGTTTTGTCACTTTTGCCACATCAGTGCACAACTTAAACGTTGTCAAGGACGAATTTGGCAAGAAAAATAAAACTTAAGGACCCAGATGTAAAAGGTTTGGGTTTTGGACTCAAGTGGCAAAAGTGACCAAACCTCAGGGACGATTTTGGCTATTAACTCTTTTCAATTCAAAATTAATGTAAATCACATGTCTAAAATAGATGAATAAACCCATCTATTTATAGACGAATACAAGACTATTGCACTAAGTAATACAAGATATTTAGCTAAGATATTTTACTTAGGATAATGCTTACAACAGGATGTAGCATTGAAACTTGTTCAAAGACTTTAACAAAACAATATTATACTAAACTATTGAAGTCTAAGTCGGTTAGAAGATAAGATCAACATACTGATGATGAGAAGACAAACTACTGATGAGTAGTTTTGTGACACCCGGCAACTTCCGATCTACACTGACGTGATTTTTATGATTTAAAAATAAATATTTATTTCAAATATTGCTAATTATTAAGTTTCGGAAGTTTACTGATCGTTTAGATGAAGGAAACGTGACCAAATTAATTAACGCGATTTAAACGCGTGCGTCGAATGCGTGTGGCGGACGACTTAAATAAAATTTATATTTGATGGGTTTAGTTATATTTCTAATTTCGAACAAAACCGACTACTTTTTATAATTAATTATGGAGCCTAATTAGAAACCGAGACGTTTTCGTTTAAAACGGGTGCGATACGCGGTTCAAGTCACCTACCAACAACCCTAGGTATAAATCATCTCATTCTTCTTCTTCTTCTCATTCTCACCCAACACAAACCCTAACCTCTCTCTCTCTAAAACCCCAAACCCGTCTCTTTCTCTTTCTAGAACACCCTCTCTCTCTCTCTCGGATTCTCTCTCTACTCTCTCTCTACCCCTCACCCTCGTTCCTCTCTCCTCCTCCTCCTTGTAACAGAGCCGGCCGACCACCATGGAGATGGTGGCGGCGGCGTGGTGGTTCAGGCAGCCCCGAAATGGACAGAAGCAGCAACGAAAGTGGACAGGGTCGGGATTGTGGTTGTTCAGGTGGAGGTTGGTGGTCAATGGTGGTGTTGTTCCAGATCCGGTTGAGGCGACGTGGTGGAGGTCAGGTTACTGTGGTGTTTTGGGGTGGCCGATGGTGGTGGAGGTGCTCGGTGAGGGTGTTGTGGTTCGGGTTCGGACAGACCAGACCTGGTCTAGTTCGGATCTGGTCCGGCCATAGTTATGGAGGGTTAGTAAGGTCTGGTTCGGCTCAGGAAGTGGTCCGGTGGTGGCTGCATGTCGGTGTTCAAGGGTGGTGGTATTTTGATCAAGTGGTGCCCGACTGTGGTGGCTAAAGGTAGCGGCGGCGGTAGTTGTTTGGTCAGGTTCAGGAGGTCTTCGGTTAGGGTTGGCTCAGGCTCGGGTTTGGTTAGGGCTCGGGTTTGGGTCAGGCTTGGTCTTGGTTGTTGTTGGGTTCGAGTTTTTGGTCCGATTATAGTGGTTCGGCTGGGTTCGTGTTCGGGTCTGACAGATCTGGTCAACCTGAGTCAACCCAAGTCAGATCTGGATGGTCAACTCAGTCAACATCTGGTAAACACGCGGTCAAACCTGGTCAACGGGTTAGCGTTCCGGTCTGTACACGTAGTTCGAGGTGGATTCGGGTTACGCGCGTACGAATCGGTATATTTTAATTCGTATTTGTTATTATTGTTGTGGATATTATATATATATATATATATATATATATATATATATATAAATACATTGATATTTGTAAAATAGTTTTGACTCGCGAACGAACCGAATAATAATAATAAACGGTAACTATATATTATATCGGACGATTGGTATTGAATATAAAAGGCGTGACTTATATAAATCGTTATCGGACTAAATTGGTTGGACTATAATATATATATATATATATATATATATTGTTGCGTTTTTATATAGATAAGTAATTTATATAATTGTCGTCGAAACGTATAAATTGATATGATAAATAGTCGGATTTGAAGTCTTGTACTGTATATTGATTTTTTGGAAAATTGTAGGCGACTTGTGTTGCCTGGTTTATATAAAAACAGAGGAAACTCTGCCGAAATTTTCACAAAATTATAAGTATAACCGGGATGATATTTATTATATATTTCGTTATAACAATCTTCAAGTATTTTGAGAAATGTAGTTTTCTACAATATCGCAAAGGGTTTTCGACAAATGATTTCTTGCAACATTTAAAGAAAAACGTCGAACGCTAATTCCAAAACAAATACATATTATAACTGAGCGTCAATTGTAACAATCTTTAAGGATTTTAGTAACTAAAACATTTCTATTTTAATAGTTTTGAATTACAAAAACGCTCGACGTATTGGAGAAAGAAATATACAAAAGATAATATTTTGGAACTTTTAAAGGCTTGCGAATTATACACTTGTTATGAATTGGTTTTAAATAACTATACTTATATTTTTATCAAAGAGTATTTTCCTAAAATATAATTATAAGACGAGCTACGGCTCAGGATAAGTTATACGTTTCATAATATTGGTCTAGCGTGGTTTATACACGAATAGTAACAAGTGATTAACTTGAGTATTAAGTCGCATAAAACATATTTAAGTCACGGTCGGTTCGTCGATTTAAGGCATATTAGGACTCGAGATGTTATACACGAGTCTAGATAGCCGGATAATAGGCTAGGTTTATATGTGTTAGACTTTAAGGTGTCCTTTGTTGGTTATAGGGCACGAGGAAGTCGGTCAAAGCTTCGGGCTTGTTTGCTAGCTTAGCAAGGAATTAAGGTGAGTTCATGACCCCACTTTTTACTGTTTTATAAATGTTTTGCGGGGTGGAAGACATGCTTCTTTTATGAAAACCTGAGGAATTCCAAACGAACAAGTTTTTGAAAAATGAAATGGGTGCGTGAGTGTCACAGCCCCGCTTTTACTGTTATATTTCCAGGGGGAGAAACATGCAACTTACTTATTTATTAAAGTTCATGTTATACTATGGTTACTTTATGTTACTATACTGTCTTTTCGGAAAGTCCCTGGGGGAAACCATGAATGTGCGGGAAGCACAACAGGGGAAATGTGGATAGATCTATTGGGCCTCACAAACCCCACTCGACGGCGGGGATGCCGGGCGGGTGCATAATGTCTCTAACTATCGGGTTATCGAGGCATCGGTAGCCCAGTCGTCTGGGCTGTTCATCGTTTGGTACATGTTTAGTAATGGGTTCCCAACCGTAGTAGTAAAAAAACACTTAATGTCTAGCTAACATTCTTATAACCTAGTAGTAACGGATATGATCTTTGGAACTTATAACAACTCTTTTGTAAAACTTATGAACTCACCGACTTTATGTTGACTTTTTAAGTATGTTTTTCAGGTTTAAATTTTGGTAATGGCATGGTTGGAGTAGGTGACAGTTGGGATCGGGGATCCTAGAGGGTTAGAATTGGCGTTCAGGAAACAAAAGGTCTTAAAAGCATCTTTCCGCTGCGTGGCGAAGCTACCAAACGTCACAACTGACGAGGGAAAAGTCGGGGTGTGACAGTTTGGTATCAGAGCCATAGGTTTTAGCGAATTAGGTGTCTGGGTAGATATCTAGGCTTTAACCTGAGTTTTTTTTGAAGTAGGGACCAAAATTTCTAAGACATAATATTTAGCACGAACGCCTAGGAACTGGAATTCTAACCGTTGCCAAATCAGTTGCATGACTATTAATGTGTCACACTAGCTTAGCGTACATTCCTTCGGCGCAAGGAACATTTATTTTTCATATGTGAATAGTGAGTTTGTATGTTCTATAGTGGTATATAGAAAGGACAATAGCACGTGATGGCTAGGTGTACGTCACTAGTGACTAGCGAGTCATCGCTTTAGATAGCAGAATGTTTACTCACATAGAGTTAGTTGAGTCATTGTTTCTTGGTATGAGGAACAATTTACTTGTTTATATACTATGTGTATTTATGTAAAGTATATATAATACGTATCGCCAATGGTTGTCGACTCAAGCTTGGACTTAATGGGAACGCACACACGTGCCACGTTAGTTGGACGAGTTGGCAAGGGGATTGTTGCAGCGTTTGCGGTCTCACATCCCAGGCTCGGAGTATGCTATGTCGTCAAAGTAGACTTGGGTGAAAAACGTCTTGACGAAGCACCTTGTTTTGCCGATGATGCTGCGAAGCTGGAAAGCGGACGGGAAGAGCACTGGAAAAAGGTGGCGCACACGACGAACATTATATTATGTTATATATAAATACGTGTTATTATATGAATGTAATGAGTGCTTGTGATATACTCATGATAGTGGTTAATAGGGTGATCTGGTGAGGTAAATTTTCGATAACGCAGACGTCACGTTATTGCAAATTTACAGGCACTTGATAGTTCTAAGAATTTCTATCGTGAGGGTATCTATATTGTTATCTGTTCTATGTATATAAATAATGGATAAGGGTTTTTCATTCTTTTGTTGTTACGGACGTGATTGTCGATTCTCCCCTGTTCGTGTCATTTGTGACCTTGTTTTTCTTAAACCAGTTTAAGATCATGTTGATCTTGTTTCTTGAGCTTCTAAGGTTCATGATGTAGAACCTAGTTATATCTTTTGAGTATGATTCACTTCTCTCTTCTTTTGTGTTTGTGGCCTTCAATATTCAATCGTAAAGGAATCTGATTTTTGTTGATTCCTTATTCTTTTCACCAAGTTAGACACGTACTTTTGTACATGTGTCAACTATTGCATGTTTGGATTCTTTAAATCTGTGAAGGTCCATTGTGGGGCTTCGCATCAAACAATTTTTTTTCATTAATGATTAGCTTTATCATTACGTTGCTCGTAATGTTTGTCTTCTAGTCTTGCTATGTTAGGCCATTGTGGGCAATGACTCCTTTGATACTTCGTCGACGAGTTTCTTTAAAGTCGACATTTCAGTTGAATCGAATTGTTGGAATTTGATACAGCACCTTGCGGTGAATATTCAATCGACTTGGAATAATGAATGATTTTCATTGACATCTCTCACTTTCATCAACTTGTTGGTTATTGCCTTAAATGCAGACACACCTTGTGGTGTGTAATGAGAATGTTGGTGCACTAGATGCTTCGTTTGAGGTGCGCCAATAGTATTTGTTGACAGAGTTATTGTTTACACTTTGCATTCAGTTGATTCTGAAACTTTATTTCGTGCCATTTGTACCGGCAAGTCCGTTGACTATTTTTGTTGTACTACCATTGGTTCTTGGATGATATCCTACCTCAAATTTTGAGGACAAAATTTCTGTAACATGGGGAGGATGTGACACCCGGCAACTTCCGATCTACACTGACGTGATTTTTATTATTTAAAAATAAATATTTATTTCAAATATTGCTAATTATTAAGTTTCGGAAGTTTACTGATCGTTTAAATGAAGGAAACGTGACCAAATTAATTAACGCGATTTAAACGCGTGCGTCGAACGCGTGTGTCGGACGACTTAAATAAAATTTATATTTGATGGGTTTAGTTATATTTCTAATTTCGAACAAAACCGACTACTTTTTATAATTAATTATGGAGCCTAATTAGAAACCGAGACGTTTTCGTTTAAAATGGGTTCGATACGCGGTTCAAGTCACCTACCAATAACCCTAGGTATAAATCATCTCATTCTTCTTCTTCTTCTCATTCTCACCCAACAAAAACCCTAACCTCTCTCTCTCTAAAACCCCAAACCCGTCTCTTTCTCTCTCTAGAACACCCTCTCTCTCTCTCGGGTTCTCTCTACTCTCTCTCTACCCCTCACCGTCGTTCCTCTCTCCTCCTCCTCCTTGTAACAGAGTCGGCCTACCACCATGGAGATAGTGGCGGCGGCGTGGTGGTTCAGGCATCCCCAAAATGGACAGAAGCAGCAACGAAAGTGGACAGAGTCGGGATTGTGGTTGTTCAGGTGGAGGTTGGTGGTCAATGGTGGTGTTGTTCCAGATCTGGTTGAGGCGGCGTGGTGGAGGTCAGGTTACTGTGGTGTATTGGGGTGGCCGATGGTGGTGGTTTTGATGGTGGTGGAGGTGCTCGGTGATGGTGTTGTGGTTCGGGTTCGGACAGACCAGACCTGGTCTGGTTCGGATCTGGTCCGGCCATAGTTATGGAGGGTTAGTAAGGTCTGGTCCGGCTCAGGAAGTGGTCCGGTGGTGGCTATATGTCGGTGTTCAAGGGTGGTGGTATTTTGATCAAGTGGTGCCCGGCTGTGGTGGCTAAAGGTAGCGGCGGCGGTAGTTGTTTGGTCAGGTTCAGGAGGTGTTTGGTTAGGGTTGGCTCGGGCTTGGGTCTTGTTAGGGCTCGGGTTCGGGTCAGGCTTGGTCTTGGTTGTTGTTGGGTTCGAGTTTTGGGTCCGATTATAGTGGTTCGGTTGGGTTCGTGTTCGGGTCTGACAGATCTGGTCAACCCGAGTCAACCCTAGTCAGATCTGGATGGTCAACTCAGTCAACATCTGGTCAACACGCGATCAAACCTGGTCAACGGGTCAGCTTTCCGGTCTATACACGTAGTTCGAGGTGGATTCGGGTTACGCGCGTACGAATCGGTATATTTTAATTGTGGATATTATATATATATATAAATAAATACATTGATATTCGTAAAATAGTTTTGACTCGCGAACGAACCGAATAATAATAATAATAAACGGTAACTATATATTATATCGGACGATTGGTATTGAATATAAAAGGCGTGACTTATATAAATCGTTATCGGACAAAATTGGTTAGACTATAATATATATATATTGTTGCGTTTTTATATAGATAAGTAATTTATATAAATGTCGTCGAAACGTATAAATTGATATGATAAATAATCGGATTTGAAGTCTTGTATTGTATATTGATTTTTGGGAAAATTGTAGGCGACTTGTGTTGCCTGGTTTGTATAAAAACAGAGGAAACTCTGCCGAAATTTCCACAAAATTATAAGTATAAACCGGATGATATTTATTATATATTTCGTTATAACAATCTTCAAGTATTTTGAGAAATGTAGTTTTCTACAATATCGCAAAGGGTTTTCGACAAATGATTTCTTGCAACATTTAAAGAAAAACGTCGAACGCTAATTCCAAAACAAATACATATTATAACTGAGCGTCAATTGTGTCAATCTTTAAGGATTTTAGTAACTAAAACATTTCTATTTTAATAGTTTTGAATTACAAAAACGCTCGACGTATTGGAGAAAGAAATGTACAAAAGATAATATTTTGGAACTTTTAAAGGCTTGCGAATTATACACTTGTTATGATTATAAGACGAGCTACGGCACAGGATAAGTTATACGTTTCATAATATTGGTCTAGCGTGGTTTATACACGAATAGTAACAAGTGATTAACTTGAGTATTAAGTCGCATAAAACATATTTAAGTCACGGTCGGTTCGTCGAGTTAAGGCATATTAGGACTCGAGATGTTATACACGAGTCTAGATAGCCGGATAATAGGCTAGGTTTATATGTGTTAGACTTTAAGGTGTCCTTTGTTGGTTATAGGGCACGAGGAAGTCGGTCAAAGCTTCGGGCTTGTTTGCTAGCTTAGCAAGGAATTAAGGTGAGTTCATGACCCCACTTTTTACTGTTTTATAAATGTTTTCGGGGTGGAAGACATGCTTCTTTTATGAAAACCTGAGGAATTCCAAAGGAACAAGTTTTTGAAAAATGAAATGGGTGCGTGAGTGTCACAGCCCCGCTTTTACTGTTTTATTTCCACGGGGAGAAACATGCTACTTACTTATTTATTAAAGGTCATGTTATACTATGGTTACTTTATATTACTATACTGTCTTTTCGGAAAGTCCCAGGGGGAAACCATTAATGTGCGTGAAGCACAACGAGGGAAATGTGGATAGATCTATTGGGCCTCACAAACCCCACTCGACGGCGGGGATGCCGGGCGGGTGCATATTGTCTCTAACTATCGGGTTACCGAGGCATCGGTAGCCCAGTCGTCTGGGCTGTTCATCGTTTGGTACATGTTTAGTAATGGATTCCCAACCGTAGTAGTAAAAAAACACTTAATGTCTAGCTAACGTTCTTATAACCTAGTAGTAACGGATATGATCTTTGGAACTTATAACAACTCTTTTGTAAAACTTATGAACTCATCGACTTTATGTTGACTTTTTAAGTATGTCTTTCAGGTTTAAATTTTGGTAATGGCACGGTTGGAGTAGGTGACAGTTCGGATCGGGGATCCTAGAGGGTTAGAATTGGCGTTCAGGAAACAAAATGACTTAGAAGCATCTTTCCGCTGCGTGGCGAAGCTACCAAACGTCACAACCGACGAGGGAAAAGTCGGGGTGTGACAAGTTTTGTCTTCAGTAGTTCTGAAGTGAAGTGTCTGGTTAGACCTCAGAACTACTGATCAGTTTGCTCTTCAGTACTTTGTTGTTTTCTTCTTCAGCACTTTGTGTTTTCTTCTTCAGTAGTTTCTTCCATACTTAGCAGAATATGATTTGGACTAAGGTTATCAAAAAGTGGTTTCTTCAATCCTTTTTGTCCCTACAATCTCCCCCTGGATTGATGAAGCCAAAACCTTATCCAATCTTTATTTTCCTTCATTCTTTCTCGCTTCTAGTATCCTCCAGAATTCTGCAGTCATCTTGGTAGTAAGCGTATCTTTTTGTTGCTTTGAGAGAGATCCTTGTTCAGGCTCAAGATGTTGAATGTTGAGAACGTCTTTAGTTGACAGTATGCTCAAGTCCTTTGAATTTTTGTAGACCTTGCTTGAACGATATCTTCTAGTCACCATCACTGAGTTGGAATCAGTGAATGACCACTTAACAATATTTACCTTAGACCTGTCAAAGTCTGAGGCATAGGAAGCCAAGCTAGCTTCCTGGGTTTGACCTGATGATTGTGGTATATCTTCTATTTCAGTGACTTTCAGGTGGGATTCTCTGCTATCTTCAAGATCAACACCAGTTTGAAATGCAAATTTGGGTAAGTGATGTGTTGTTACAACTTTGGTGTGAGATTTTTCTTTGATTGTTTGTTGTATCTGGTAAGCATATGTAGCAGGATCCCGGAATTGTGTGAGCAAAGGTTTTTCTTCTATGTCAAAGTCTTCATGCACTAACTGACTTCCTTCTAACAGCATCATCTTGAAATCAGTCTTTATAGTTTCCTCTTGCTTCTGCTTTCTTGTAGAAGGTTTCTGTAGTGCACCAGATGATCTTTTAATTACTGAAGTTTGTTGGGCTTCAGGAGTTGTATATCTTTCTGGATGTGCAGCTTTGCTGGCCTCGAATTTTTTGTAAGTGTCATAAAGAGTGTCCTCTTTCCATCTTGACATTGAGGCCATTGAACCATAACCATTTGCTACTAGTTCTTTAACTATTTCAGCTCTCTTTTCCTTTCTTTCCTTTTCAGTTGCCAACCTGTCAGCTACAAGTTGATCTTTTCTTGTCAATTCTTCTGTGGAGAGTCTGTTCAGAGAAGCTTGTTTAGCCTTTGAGTTCTTTATAATCATTTGCATGAGCTGTGCTCTTTTGTCTTCTTCAGCAGCAGCTTCTTTGGCTCTGTCTTCGGCTTCTAACTCATCAAGTTTTTCTTGATACTTAACAAGTTTTTTTTCAAAGCTTAGATCATCCCTTGCTTCCAGGCTGTTCCATACTTTGTCTTCCTTAGCCTTCTTTTGAGCCTCTTTCAAACTCTTCTCCAGATATTCTTTAGACATTGAGATTGGAGCAGGGTTTAAAATGGTTGTTGTAGTTACATGTGCAGGCTTTGGAATTTGAGTTGGTTCTTGATCAGTTGCCTTGGAAGACTGTACTTGATCAGTTTTGGAAGATAAAACTTTTGAAGGGTTGATTGGACTGGTTCTTGTCACAACTACTGAAGGATTGTCTTCAGCAGTTTGAGTATAGTCATCAGAAGTTTCTTCAGTTTGCCTTGGGGATGGTCCAAACTCTTGAAGGATCTCTTTTCCTGGTCTATGAGATCTCTTTTCAGCTTCAAGAGACACTTCAACTGGTTCCTTAATCTTCTCCCCCTTTTTGGCTTCATCCACTTCTGGAAGCTTTAAAGATTGAGAAGTTGTAGCAGATAATAATGCAAGCTGTCTTGTGTTATGATCAATCTTCTTGTTCAGCTTTGCAAGTTGGGTATTCAGCATCTCAAATTGTTCATTTGTCTTCAACTCCCAAGTAGTTGTGAAGGTTTTGAGTTGCTCAGAGATGATATTGGTTATTATCTGGTACAGGGGACCATCTGGGTTGCATAGTTGGTTCAAGTCTATGCTGGAAGGCCCAGGGAAATGGGTAGAATGTTTAAGTGAAGGGGGTGTTTTTGGGTGATCTTCAGAATGTACTGAAGGTGCCACTTTAGGGGAATCAGGGTTTAAGTGGTCTTCAACCTGATCTTTTGTGACCAGCTCTTTGAGCTTAGAGATATCAGATTCAGGACCTTCAATATGAGCCGTCAATTCATGTTGTGGAATTTGTGAATCATCATCCAAATTAATGGAATCATCTGAATCCCTGATAGGGTCCTCAATGAGGGCAATATCAGTTAAATCATGAGCTAGTCCCAAACTAGTCTTCTCATGAACCTCTTTGTCTTGGTACCGAGGATTTCCTACTTCAGACATTAAGCCTTCATCAGTAGTTGCCGCATTTGAGGTCTTAGGAATGTTACTTCTGTCCTCATATCCACCACTGGGTGATAAATGAGTAGAAGCAGCCTCAAATGTACCTAAGGTATCTAAGTTTGGGCATAGAAACCTTGGTTCATCCTCATCTCCCTAGTTAGGACTAATGATGTCCACATCCATGTCAACTTCTGAAGGCATCTCCCCTGTTTGATGTGTTTCTTGGGGAGTGACATGTTTGGATGGGACTTTCTCTTTTAGTCTTGAGAGAAGTTGGGCAATTTCTATGGTTGTATGGGAGGGTTCAAGTTCAGCAGTTGTAGGTAAGGGATCAAAAGAAGAATCAGTAGTTACAGTTTTTCTAAGTCTTTTTCTGTGAAAGGTAATTGTAACAGGTTTTCTTTTGGGTGGTGGAGATGGAGTGGACTGAGAGGATGTTTCAGCCACTACCTTTTCAAGTGCAGATTGCACATCAGTAGTTTCAGGGATCTCCACTTCCTGAACTACCTTTTTCTTTGGGTTGGTGGGTTTTTGTTTTTGCTGTTTAGGCTTTTTGGCTTTCTTAGTCTTGGGTTTTGAAGATGTGGGTTCCTCAAGGAGTTGTTCTTGTTCCCTTTGGTCATCTTCTGGCAAAAGTGCCGGTTTGTTATGCCTTGAGAATACTTGTGAAGTCAATGGATTTAAAGTTTTTGACTCCCCCACAAGTACTCCCTCACCAAGTTCCTTTATTATGCATTGCACAACAAATCTTGGGTATAACAAAAACCTTTTCTTATCATTTTTGTGATGCAACACCAACTCATTGAAAAATAATGAAGATGCCTTAAAAGTTGTTTCATTTATTATAGAATGAAAAATAGGTTGAAAGGTTGAAGGCATCTGATCATATGATCCAGTTTTGGGACTTAAACACATTATTATATAATGAAATAATAGTTTATATTGTGGATCAAAATATTTCTTATAAACTGTTAAAGTACCTTGATAACCACACTCAGTCATGGTTAGATGAATGTCAGAAGTGGGAATATGCTCAAGAGCATCAGTATCATTAAGGCCAAGCCTTATTCCCAGTGACTCTTGTGTGATTGCCATGTGCTTCCCTTGAATTGTTGAGTTGAGGGAAATCACCTTATTGTTCACTGTGACCGCCTCTACATTTGCCCAGAACTCATTGAGAGTTTCTATATGAATGGGAGGATCAACGGTGAAAGCTGTGTAATATTCGGATTTAACGACCAAATCAATGATTTCGTCGTATTGGGACCAAGCTTCATCTTTCTCGAAGTAGCCTCTTTGATTATGTCCCTGTTTTAGAACAAGAGCCATGGTTTCTTTGATCGAACAGTAATTTTAGGTTAGAGAAGGGGTTTTGGTTTTGCTTTGAGAGAGAAGAAGGGAATTATGCTTTTTGAATGGATAAGTGTTTGAAAAAAGTATTTATCAGAAGTTTTTAACCGACTAGGTCAAATTTCTGATGAGTGAAATGTCAGTTTTACCCTTTTTAATGAAACTACTGATGAAGTAGGTTTCTTCATCAATGGTTTTAGTCATCTCTTCAGTAGTTTTGAAACAGCTGATGAGAATGACTTTCAAAACAGTTGAATAACTTCTGATAATCATCAGTAGTTATTTCTTTTCCGAAAATTTTTCATTTTTGCTGTTTCTTAAAACATCAGTAGTTTCTCTCTCTTTTTGTTTATCAGAGGTTTTTGTATCAGTTTTTAATAAGTATGTAAGTGAAAGTGCAAATATGTGCAGAACTAAAAAGTGAAAACACTTACAGACTTTATTCAAAATTTAGCATCCCAAGCATGGATACTAACCTCTGAAATGTTGTTGAATCAAGGGGTTTGGTGAACACATCAACTATTTGATTAGTAGTTGTGACATGTTTCACCTCAATCTTGCCTTTTTCATAGCAATCTCTTATGAAATGATACCTGATTTCAATATGTTTAGTTTTTGAGAACTGAACAGGATTTTGAATGATGCTAATGGCAGATTTACTGTCTACTAGAAGAGGAGTCTTGGTCTCTTTGATTCCATAATCAAGAAGTTGATATTGGAGCCATTGTATCTGTGATGTACAGCTTGCAGCAGCAATGTATTCAGCTTCAGCTGTTGAAGTTACCACAGATGTTTGTTTCTTTGATTGCCAGGATACTAGACAGTTTCCTAAGAATTGACAACCACCATATGTTGATTTTCTTGACATCTTACACCCTGCATAGTCCCTATCTAAAAAAGCTGTTAACTTGGTATTGCTTGAAGCAGGATACCAAATTCCTAACGTAGGAGTTCCTTTCAGATATCTGAAGATTCTTTTGACAGCAATTAGGTGTGATTCTCTTGGTGCAGATTGGTATCTAGCACAGACACAAGTTGAAAACATAATATCTGGTCTAGAAGCAGTTAAATATAAAAGAGAACCTATCATACATCTATACATGGTTTGATCAATCTGTTTTCCTTGATCATCTGGTTCAACTTGTGTGGTTGGTGTCATGGGAGTGGAACATGATTTACAGTCTTGTAAAGAAAATTTGTTTAATAATTCTTTAACATATTTTGATTGATGTATAAATGTTCCATTTGATTGTTGCTTGATTTGCAGTCCCAAAAAGTACTGCAATTCTCCCATTGTACTCATTTCAAATTTTGATTGCATGAGTTTCTTAAATTCATCACACAATTTGGTATTTGTTGAACCAAAAATGATATCATCAACATAAATCTGAACAAGACATGATTTCCAACATGTTTGATGAAAAGTGTTTTATCAATGGATGTAGATGCATGTATTGCGACTAGTGATTGGATCTACAAGTTAACATGTGTTAATAGTTTGTTGATGGATTGAAAGTAGAAACTGACTGGGCGAATGTAGAGTAGAAGGGGCGAAGGTGAAGACAAATGGGCGAAGGTAGAATGGAGCCTGATCAGAGAAACATGTTCGTACCATAAAGTGGGCGAATGTGGAAGAATTCCACATTCGACCACATCAACTGGGCGAACGTGCAGTCATTATAAATAGATTTTGTGTATTTGTGATTAATAGAGAGTTTTCAGTTGTGTGTGTGTTCAGGTTAGGTTCCAGGTTATTTTGAGAAAGTGCTTAAGTGTTCTAGATTAACTAAAGTGTGATTGTAATTGAGTATTTGAACAAGTTAATCTATGAAAAGCTTTGAAAATGATGCTGATTGTGTTTTGATTAGAGTTTTATCTGTTTGTTCAAAGCTAGGGTTTCCGCACCTGGTTTTGTGACTTGTATGATCAATTAATCCTGTTTTAGTCAAAATCCTTCCCTCACAAAGTGGTATCAGAGCTATACCGATCATACAACAACAAATTTGATAAACTCAGAGCTGATTTGGACCTAATTTTGATCAAAATACATCTGTTTTTCAAGGAAAATGGTTTTTGAGTGTTTTTGATTGATTTGAAGTTGATTTTGTGGATAAAATCTAAAATTCCAAGAATTAAAGTTGTTCCAAATCAATTCCGAATCAAAACTTGATTAAGATCATTCAAATCCACAAACTTTTGAAAATCAGAGATCAAAATAACCGTTTTTCAAAGTGTAACCGTTTTTCAAACCTGAAATAGGCGAACCTGGAACATAGTGGGCGAACCTGACTTGTTTTGGGCGAACGTGAGTCGTTTTTGGTCGAACCTGAGTAATTTCTGGGCGAACCTGGAAATTGTTGGTTGAATTTTTCACTTTCGGGTACAATTTTCCACATTCGATTGATCGGGCGGGCGAACGTGGAAAATTACTGGTCGAACCTGAACCTTTTTGGGCGAAAGTGGAAGTGTATTAGGGTGTTTTACATTCTGGTGAAGTTTTACATTCGGGTGAATACTGTTTGGGCGAACTTGGACCAGAAAGGGGCGAAAGTAAGAGTTTTCGGGCGAACCTAGAACTAAGTTTTGGAAAATTTTCTAAGTGTTGGATTTTTCAAAGTTCGTGATCATGTGGAATTTTCCGACTACCCCGAGACCAGCAACGACACAACCACAACAGCAAGTGATGGACCCATGGACAGTGGCAGCACAAAAGACGAGCACACTGTCTTCGCAACCGATTAACTACATGGCGATGACTAGCTCGATGCCTCAAAGTGTGGCACCTCCAGCACCACAACCTGACTACTGGGGAGTAGCAGCAGCGGTGGTAAACACTCAAACCACAAATGCTATCTCCACACTAATAAATGACTTATCTTCAGGTAGCGGGAATCGGCCACCGAAGCTCATGGAGATACAAGAATATAATCAGTGGCAGAACAAGTTCAAGATACACTTGGAAGGCATGGGAGTGGAGGGTGCAGAGGCATGGAGCATGATTTCTAGAGGTTATACAGCACCAGTTTTGGAGAATACAGGTGAACCAGTTCCATTGGAGAGTATGTCTGAGGAGGAGAAAAAGAAGTTTGCAGTGGAGAAGAAAGCTTTTTCCCAGTTGACTCAGGCAATCACAAACGATCTGTTGCATCAGTTTGGGACATGCACTACGTCTAAGCAGCTATGGGATATGCTTAAAAGGAGGCATGATGGGAATGAGAAGACTAGAAGTTTAAGGATGGAAGAATTACGAAAGGAGTTTGAGAATTTTTCTTATATTGGCAATGAAACTTTAAAAGAATTAACTCCTAGATATAGTCATTTGCTAACTGAATTGTCAAGTTATGGTATACAGATTCCTATGACAAAGCAGGTGGATAAGTTTGCAGATGCTCTACCACCACACTGGGATCAGCATGTGGAAGTTCTCAGGGAGAAGGATGCATACCAATTCTGGACTATTCAAGAGTTTATAGAGAAGCTGGAAAACAAAGAGATGGAAGAGAAGAGGAAAGCTAGAAGATCACAGATTCCTCAGAATCCTAGCTTATATTTTGGAGGCACTTCAGTTCCAGCTAGTAACTCAAGTTCAGGGGGATTAGTGGCACCACATGTTGCGTGCATTTCCAATGTTATGGAATCACCAAAACCTACCATCAACAAACATCATCCTACTCACAACCATCAAACCCACAACCATCACCACAACAACAATATAACAATTCCTATATTTCACCATTCTCACCAATGCAACAAGCAGCCTTCTATACTGATAGCCAATCTCAACAACCACCTCACTCAATGAACCAAAGTACTCAACCTAATCAACAACCAGTGATTTTGGAGACTTCTAACTTGGGAAATGTGATGGTTGAAGTTGCTCAGCAACACATTGCACTAGTCTCTGCGATGGTTTCATCTTACAACGGGTTGGTTGCTAGTCAAATTGGGAACAACAACTTAACCAATGAAGACTATGCACAGATTGATAAAGAAGAGATGGAATTGATTGATATTCAGTGGGCTTTTGCAAGCATAATGAGAAGAGCAACAGAATTTATTGAGAAGATGGGTAGAACGGATTTGGGAACTTCTCCTAACACAACCTACGGGTTCAACAAGGAGAAAGTTACTTGTTTTAACTGTGGAGGGAAAGGTCACTTTAAAAGGGAATGTACCCAGCCACCAAAACAAGGAAATAGAAACCCATTCAATGCAAGCTACCAGAATCGTCAACAACAAAACCAAAACCAAGTTTCATACCAAAATAACAACAACTACCAAAACCGACAGAACAACTCTAACAACAACCAAAACAGACAACCAAACACACCAAACCAGACTCAAAATCAATCACCTAACAACACTAACCGAACAGTTATACCGATTACTACACCTAATGAGATACAACAGAACACCAATCAGAATCAAGCATTGATGATTCAACAGGATGAAAGGTTTGACTGGTCGGGTATGCAAATAGGGGTTGAGGAGATTACAACTGGTGGCAATGTGGCTTGTGTTGCTCGACAGGTTGATATTGAAGAGTCGGTGATAGTTGGTGAGAAGAAAGAAACTGAGGTTGAAGTTGATGTGTCTGAGGCTGAAATGGAGGTGGAAACTGAACATGTTGAGGTTAAGGCTGAGGATGCTAATTCTGGAATAGTGATTGACACTGTTTCTGATGTTCCTGAGGAGTGTGAATCGGTTTATTCAGATTCAGACAGTGAATCAGATACAGAAGCAAGTGTTACATCACTAGATGATGATATTGATCAGTTGCTAGCAGAAGCTGATTTTCTGAAGACGAGGAAGTCGTGCATTGCTGATGATGCTTTCACAAGGATTGACTATTCCAAGTTTTTCGCTGGAAAGGAAGCTCATTTCGCTTTGATGGCCATGACTGATCCGCCAAAATCTGTAAGTTCTGAGTGTAGCACTGATGTTACTAGTGATAAGTATTGTGGTACCTGTGATAGATTGACTGAGGACAACAAACAACTCCGTGTTCAACGTGATAGTGCTATCATGAACAGTCAATCTACTCGCAAAGAGTTGAATGCTTTCAACAAGGTACTAGATGGCTATAAAAAGGACATTTCCGACTTGAAAAACACTTTATCATTAAAACAATTGGCAATTAATAACTACATAAATGAAATTGAAAATACCAAGTTGGAAATGGCCGCCATCAAATGCTTTGCTGAGAAAGTAAACAAAAAGTTGGAAAGTTATAAGCACATTGCTTACGTGGTAGACCACATCATTGATGATCAAACCACTAATTACAAGTCTGTGCCATCTCCGGTACTTTTTGAAAACCATAATTGTCATCAAGTGACACCGGAGAGCTCAGTAAAATCAGACTCATCGTCGGAAAATGAATCTAATACCTCGAGTATTGGTGATCCACATTCCGATGTGAGGCCGATTTTAGGTTTCAATGATGAGGGTGTTACTGCTGAAAGTGTTGATTCAGATTCTGAAAGTGATGACTCTGGTAATGTTCAAACTGTTAATGCATGTGAAATTCCAAAAGAAAATCACATCATTACTAATGAACCAGTTTCACCATCTCAGATTGTGATTCCGATGGCAAATGCTCATCGTGAGAAAAAGTCTGAAAAGAATGTGATTAAGAAAGAATTTGAGAAAAAGGATGATAAGAATGAACTGAGTGACAAACCTGTCAAGGTGTTTTATCGGATGGAAGGATCCGATAAGATTATCTCTGACGAGGAATTTCCAATCAAAAATGCGAACTATGCTAAAATAGATAAAATCTGGCAAGAAAGCACCATTTGGTTCCCAAAACATGAGAGGACAAATGACATCCCACCTGCTATTTTAAAGAAATTATTTTTGGATGTTCCTCAAGAACCAAAGGTCGATGTCACAGAGTTCATTAGACCCAAAAACAGAGCTAATGGTTTTCATGAGCCTGCTTACTCAAAAGGGCCACTCCCTGAGAGTTTGAGGAATCAACAGTATAATGATCAATATCCTGTTAGATCATTTGCTCAACCAAATGATCCAAATGTTTTTGAAGAATACCGTGCATGTTTTAAATGTGGAGAACGAGGGCATTTACTTGCTCAGTGTCCATATGTAAGACATAAAAGGCATGAAGTTGAAGTAAGGAATTCCATGAGAAAACCAATTGATCATTATGTTCCACCACACAGAGGAGTTGTTCCTCAACAACAACAGTTTTACAATCAAAACAATTTTTATCAAAAGAGGAACAATCGTCCAATTCAATATGATCGAAGAAATAGGATTGCTATGGAACAATCATGGAGAAAGCTAGTGGTGAACACAACAAATGATAGGCAAAAGGTTCCACCTAAACCGATTGTCAAGTCAAATGTTGGATCTAAGTCTGTTAAATCAGATAAGGTAACCAAGAAAGTTTCATTTGCAAACAATGTTCAGAAACCGACTGAGAACCCAAAGTTTCAGATTCGCATATTGAAAAGATCTGAACAATCTTGGACACCCAATGGTTCTCCAGGAGCCTCTACTTCAAAGCCAACTGAGAAAAAGGAAACTGTTTTGAATAATCCTAAAAAGATTGATCCAAAACAAAAAGTTGTTGAAAATGTTTCTGAGAATGTTTCTATGGAAGCCGATGTTCAAAGACCCAAGACTCAGGCTTGGGTCCCCCGAAAGAACTAAATGATTTACTTTTTGTGTGCAGGGAGCTTCAGCTGGCCCTATTAGCAGTCTTTGGATTGTTGATAGTGGAGCTTCAGGCCATATGACAGGGGATCTCGCATTATTGTTCGATGTGAAGAACATTAATGGTGGATATGTCGCATTCGCGGGAAATAAAGGAGGATATATAACTATGGAGGGGAGCGTGAGTAATGGAATAGTGAGCTTTGAGAGAATATCTTATGTGAAGCAGATTGATTATAATCTGTTGAGCGTCAGTCAAATTTGTGATAAACAATTCACTGTGCATTTTGATGACAAATCCTGCTATATTCTCAAACCGGGCTTCAAAATTCCTAAGGAGTGGATAATGTTGAAGGCTCCTCGCGTCAACAACCTTTATATTCTTGATATGTCCAAGGCGATGACATCACAGGGGCAAATAACATGCTTTCTATCCAAGGCGACCGAGAAAGAATCGATAATGTGGCACCGAAGAATGGGGCACATTCATCTAAGGAAAATGAATCAACTTGTGAGAAATGGGCTTGTCGATGGAGTAAACGTGAAACATTTCCATCTGAATGACAAGTGTGTAAGTTGTAAGAAGGGGAAGCAACACAAACAGTCTCATAAAGTAAAGAAAGTCAACTCTGTTGAGATGCCACTTGAGTGATTGCACATGGATCTATTTGGACCGGTCAAGCGCAAAAGTCATCTTGGGGAACTTTACTGTTTAGTTGTCACTGACGACTACTCAAGATTTTCATGGGTGATGTGTTTGCAGAACAAAAGTGACACCTTTAACAACTTAAAAGTTTTGTTCACTCGATTGGAGAATCTCTACAATGTTAAGATAAAGAGAATTCGGAGTGATAATGGGACGGAGTTCAAAAATGCCAAGATGGATGAACTTTGTGAACGCAAAGGGATACATCATGAATATTCGGCTCCGTACACCCCACAACAGAACGGTGTTGCTGAACGAAAGAATAGGACTCTAATTGAAGCGGCTAGAACAATGCTTGCTGACTCAAATCTTCCAGTAATGTTCTGGAATGAGGCGATTTATGCAGCAAATTATACACTCAATCGGGTTCTAACAGTGAAGAAGTTTGGTAAAACATCTTATGAACTGTTACACCGACGAAAGCCGAACTTAGAGTATCTAGAACCTTTTGGGGCACCATGCACGATGTTGAATCCAAGCGAGAAGTTTAGTCCTAAAGCTGAAGAGGGATACTTTGTTGGATATGCAACCCCGCTCAAACGGGTATACAACAAGCGAACTCGACGGGTGGAGGATTGGGCTAACGTGGAAGTTCAACGATATACTCAAAATTTGCAAGGCACGGGTCCTGATTGGATGTTTGATTACAAAGACTTCTTTGAATCATTCAATCTAGATAGCTTGGTTGAAGAAGCTGTTATCAGATTACTTTACGAGTGTGAAAACGCGACGACTTCATCGTTGGTGCGTCTGATCACCGTGAACCCCCTACCAGCTTCTAATGATACCAATGTTCCTATACAAGAGGAAGAAGTGTTTCAAGAGGCTTCTACTTCACTAGAATCTTCAGAATCTGAAGATGAACAAGTTGAAGAAGTCATTCTTGAACATGCAGAAGAACCAGAGGCACCGCCAGTGAACCCAACTCCAACTCCAGATGTTGCTTCATCGTCTAACACGGGTCATGATCTGGATGCTGTAGAGAACTTGACTACTCAGACGGGAGTTACTGTACCTGAATATCCGGAATCTCGGATTCATCGTATTCACCCGATGGAGCAAGTTATCGGTGATCCTGGAAGCAGAGTGATGACCAGAGGGCAGCTGCGAAGTGTCAATACGCCAGAAAGTTTTGGTGCTTTAGCGTTATATGCTAAAATTCAACAATCTGGTAGTCAAAATGAGGTCGTTTGCGTGTTATGTGTCGCAGGTAGAGCCAAGGACATACAAGGACGCTTTGAAAGAGGACGCCTGGGTTGAAGCTATGCAGGAGGAGTTATTACAATTCCAGAAATTGGGAGTTTGGACGCTCACGGATTTGCCGCCGGGAAGAAAGAAGATTGGCACTAAATGGGTGTTTAAGTGCAAGAAGGATGATCGTGGGGTTATTGTTCGTAACAAAGCCAGATTGGTCGTGCAGGGTTTCCATCAAATCGAAGGGATTGATTATAACGAAATCTATGCACCGGTAGCACGAATTGAAGCTATTCGGATGTTCCTTGCGTTTGCTTCATATAAGAAATTCAAAGTCTATCAAATGGACGTCAAGAGCGCATTTCTGTACGGGAAAGTCAAGGAAGAGGTTTATGTCGGGCAGTCACCAGGCTTTGAGGACCCAATACACCGGGATAAGGTCTACGTGCTGAATAAAGCTTTATATGGCTTGCACCAGGCTCCGAGACAGTGGTACGAGGAGCTAAGTACATACCTCATCACCAAAGGATTTAAGCGCGGACTCGTCGACTGCACCCTATTCACGAGGAAATCAGCGGATGATTTGCTTCTGGTGCAGATTTACGTTGATGATATAATATTTGGTTCAACTAACGAGCTTTTATGCAGGGAATTCGAAACTGTCATGCAGGAAAAGTTCGAAATGAGCGCAATGGGGGAGATGCAGTTTTTCCTAGGCTTGCAGGTGGACCAAAGACCCAACGGGATCTTCATTCACCAAACGAAATACGTATATCTTGAGCCGGTTCCAGATGGAGGATTCCAAGCCGATGGATACCCCGATTCAACCCAATCACGGGATTGGAGTGGACGCTAAGGGGGAGCTGACGGACCCATTTACATACAGAGCAATCATCGGATCTCTGATGTATTTGACGGCGTCTCGACCAGATATTATGTATGCAACGTGTCTCTGTGCTCGCTATCAATCGAAGCCGAAACAAAGTCATCTGACGGCGGTCAAGCGTATCCTTAGATATCTGAAGGGTTGTCCCTTAAAAGGACTTTGGTACCCTAATGATGATAATTTTGATTTCATTTCTTTTAGTGATGCAGATTGGGGCGGCTGTGACAAAGATAGCAAATCTACTACAGCTGGTTGCCAGTTTTTAGGGAGCAGGTTAGTCACATGGCAATGTAAGAAGCAGACTTCCGTGGCGCTATCTACCTGTGAAGCCGAGTACATTGCAGCCTCGAGTTGCTGTTCGCAAGTGCTCTGGATCCAACAGCAGATGGTGGATTACGGTTTGCAGTTTCTTAAAACCCCTATATACTGTGACAACGAAGCCGCAATCGCATTAACTAAAAATACTGAAAATCATTCCAAAGCAAAACATATCCGGATCAAATATCATTTTATCCGTGATTGTTACGCTAAAGAATTGATAGATATGATCAAAATTCATACTGACTACCAACGTGCAGATTTGTTTACAAAAGCTTTTGACAGATCCCGCTTTGACTATCTTTTAAAAGTAAACAACATAAAGGAAAAACAGGACTAATCGGCACCTCGGTTTATCGCTTTTTAGTTTTAGTTTTTAATATTTTGCTAATTGGGAATTTCTCTTTGCTAATTGGGAATTTCTCTTTACTATCGAAATCCTCAAAGAAGTTGATGCTTTCGAGGGGATTGTTTAATCCTCAAAGAAGTTGATGCTTTCGAGTGGATTGTTTCTTTCAAATTTTTGTTTTATTGTTTTTCAGAAAAATTAAAAAAAAAACAAAAGAAAAACAAAAAAAAATATGTTCTTTATTTTAGGGGGAGCCATTTTATCAGAAAAACCAAAAAAAAAAAAAACATTGAAAAATTCAAAAAGACCTAAAAATTAGAAAATTCAAAAATGATTTCCTGGATAAAAGGAGGAAACGATAGTACATCAGTGGGGATCTGACACAGGCTAAAGAATTGTATAGTATAATGAGGCGTGTGTTGACTACGTGTGATATGCTTATAGGCTTCGTAGACTAAATATTGCGTGCATTAGTGATACAAACATAACGAACTACGCGTTCGTGGCTGAACACCTCATGGGCATATGGTCTTAGTACCGTAATTTCGTTTGATAGGATTGCCAAAATCTGAGGTTTCGGGTCGTTATGTTATGGTTATCCGGGATATTCTGATTAAACTTTTGTCGTATTGATTTACGGACCTAGTTTCATCAGAATGTTTGCTAAAAGAGCTTAAATGCCAAAACCGAAAGTTACCGAATTGAGGAACTTTATGTTTTATTGATCAACGATCATTATAACATCGTATTGACTTTCTGATGCAAATCAGTGGTTAATATCAGCCTTAACCTAGTGTATATGCACATGTTACTCTGCTACATTCGTTTGCTGACCTGTACACCTCTGTGCTATATACTTTGTAACTTTTACGGATAACTCTGGCATAATCACGCGTTACGACGAAGCTTTGTGCAATTACTTGATACGGGAGTATGTCGTGTGTGTGGGCACCACAATGTGTTAGTCTAATACACTTAACTCGTATCATTTTAAAGCATTGCGTAATTGTCTGCATGTGAGCTTACGTGGATCACAATATCAGCAATTGCCGTGTCACATACTGTTTCTAGTGATAATATTAAACACACAGATCAACGCTGTGATCAGATTTCTCAGAAAACTGATATGATCCTCTTACCGGACATCACAAAATGTTTACTGTTTTCATTTTACTTTGATGCATTTTACTTTTATTGTCAAAAAGATACAAAATCCAAAAAGATTTTAGGTATGTTTTGATAAAATTTCAGAAAACCCAAAATTTTTGCATTTCTGCTTTATTTTTGATAACCGGGGATGCTTGATGGTCAATTTCTGAGATTTGATAACACCATCTGGGCTTTGTATCATTCAAAAGGTGAAAATATGAGTTTTGGAAGTTTAACAGATTGAAAAATGTTGAACGGGATTCGAATTCGTGATTTGGCAAAATTTTCAGATTTTTCCATTTCACATTCGCCCCTTAATTGGGTCGAATGTGGAAAAATCTTCACCTTCGGTTGTTCAGAATGGGCGAATGTGGGTTTGTTTAAACAAACTTCACATTCGGGTAAACAATATGTACATTCGGCCAATTAATTTTGGGCGAATGTGGATAAATCCCACATTCGACCAAGACAACGGGCGAAGGTGGCTATTATATATAAGCTGGTTCCAGATTCGAACCTCATTCACTGTTCTTCAAAATTTTCTTTCGATCCAGACACCTTGTTGTTTTGATTTCTTATACTTGTGGTTTTTATTCCCTGCTTATTACTGATTGTTTTCATATCAATTTCACAGGTAATGGAGCCATAATGAACACAGAATCGTCGTTTTTAGAACCGTACCTAGGGTTTTAGAATTAAGGCTCTTAGGGTGTTTGTTGTTGATTAATTTTGATTACATTTCAATATATATCAGTTTTAGGGGGAGAAGGATTAACAAATTAGGGTTATTACAATGTTTAATGGGTTAATCGATTGTTTGGTTGATAAAACCCTAATTTTCTATTAAAAACTGATATAAATTGAATAATTGGAACAATTGATGATACACGAGTCTTGACCGGCCACTTTAGAACACATCCTAATCAAAATCATGTGTTAAAAACAAACTTAGAAAATTTTTGAATTTTTAGGGTTTAAAATTTCACCTTCGGGTCAAGAAAACGGGCGAAAGTGGAATTAAACGGTCGAATGAAGTCCAAACTGGGCGAATGTGATTTTCAATCAAAACTTATTCACATTCGACCAGAATGTTTCACATTCGCACCATAAATTCTACATTCGATCCTATGAAAATGGGCGAATGTGGAACTTTAAAATCTTAAAATTTTGAATTTTTGTCGTTTTTGTGTTTTGACGAATGTTTCTGATTTTGATGTGCAGATGGCTGACCAAACTGAGAACATTGAGACTCCAGTGGAAAATATTGTCACAGATCCAGTTCAAGAAACTGTTCAGGAGGCTGAAGCATCTGCTCCGATAAGCTGGCCATTCGAACGATCTCACAACTGCTGTGCTTATTTAGGAGATGTAGAAAAGAACACAGAGTTTGTCAGGATCATTGAGTTCTTGAAGAGAAGCAGGGTTGTGCATGCCTTAGCTACACCGACTATCATTTACAAAGACATTATTGAAGATTTTTACAAGAACGCGAAGTACGACTTCTGGGAGAATCAGACGATAATCAGAAGCAAGATACAAGGGATGGAGATGTTTTTGACTGAGTCTGATATTAGAGAAGCACTTCAGATCAAGTTTGAAGTTAGTGAAGATCCCAGGGAGTTATCATGGACTGAACAGAAAGCATGTTTCCTGAGATTGAAGTACAAAGGACCGATCACTGATGGTTCCATGCATAAAGGAAAGCTGAGTGTGCAGTTCAAATACTTTGCACATGTCATTATTCACGTGTTTGGATGTGTGAGCGGTGGATATGACGTTATGAGAAGAAGTTTAAGCTCATTGATGGTTGCGTTGACTCTCAACAAACCATTCAATGTGTCTGGGATGATACTGGATCATATGCTGGAGATGTTAAAGGGTTTGAAGAAGAAATTTTCATGTTATACCCAAGATTTCTGATGATGATCTTTGACCACAAATATCCTAATTTGAGGAAGGATCCAACCCAAGTTATAGGTCAGGATCACATGAACATCCGTACTTTGGTGAGGATGAAAGGATATAAGGGTGTGCCAGACAATGAAAGACCACCATTCAGAAGATTATTTGGAGCTCTAGCGAAACAGGATTACACTGATCCTGGAAAGAACAAGGCTAGGCATACTGAGAGCGATTCTGATAATGACGATCCCTTAGTATATGCAGATGCTAATACTAAGAGGAAGAGACAGGTTGTTAATCCCGGAGCCAAAGGGAAGGGTAAGGGAAAAACAGATCAAGGAAGTTCGAAGCAACGGGTGGTGAGAGAGAAAACAACTGCAAAGAAGGGAACAGGTTTGGTTGATGAAGAATCTGTTGACTCGGAGGAGACTGAGGAAGAGGAACAGTGGGATTCGGATGCAGAAAATGTTAGGACCACCAAACGTAAGGCCACTATGGTTGGTGAGTCTGAATCTCTAAATCTTACTATTGAGGAAGTTCAACAGAAGAAGAAGTCTGTTGATACTGAAGAAGGAGGATTGAGCATAAACCTGGATGAATTGGAAACAGGTGAAACTGTTGTAGTGAACTTGCCAAAACCTAAGCATAAGACAATGGCAAAGAAGACAAGCACTAAGCAGTTAAGAGAAAAGGAGATTGCCCAACTTATGAAAGGAAAAAGAATACCAGATGCTTGTACATCATCGAAGCTGTCTTCAGCAGTTACTAATAAGCAGAAAAAGTCAAAAGAGGCTGAAGCATTACCAGTTGATGAGTTCAATGCTGCACTTGACAATGTTTTAGACATGTTTAAGAAGCCTCAGAAAGAGAAAGCTAAAGAAGTTGAGCCATCCAAATCCAAGAAAGTCACTGTTGCTGATGATGTTATGAAGCAAGTGAATAAGAAGATGGATGAGATGATGAAGATGATAGTTGCTCAACAAGATAAGATTGCCAAGTTTAAGCAGAACGAGGAGAAAATGCTTCAGATTGTGGTTGCTTCAAAGACAAATCAAGATGAGATTGATGAGAAGGTTAAGAAGCTTGAAGCTAAGAATAAGAAACTTGAGGGAAAATGTTCAAGAAACAAGAATAGGATTAAAGCAATCAAGGAGGATAACAAAGAGCTAAAGGCTGAGAACAAACGTCTTAGTGATTTGATAGACGATTTGTATAATGTAGCACCCAAGTTGAAAGATGGTGAAGAAGATAAGGAGAAAGAAGAAGAGCAAGTTGACTTTGAGCCTTCTGATTCGGATAAAGAAAAAGATGATGATGAGGAAGATGAGGAGTCAGAGAAAAGTGATGATGAGGATAGTAAGAAAGATGATGATGATGATGATGCAGAAGGGACTGGGAGTCAGAAAGATGATGATAGTAGTAGTGAAGTGATAATGATGATGGAGGAGATGACACTTCTCAGTTTACTTTCGAGAAGAGAACACCAGAGAAGAAGGATGCGGGAGAATCAAGTTCTAAGAAGAAGAAAGGTGAGAACACAGATTCAGACGAAAGTATCTTTTGGAATGAGAAGGTGAGATCTTTAACTGATGATGCTAAGAAAGTGTACAGAGATATGTTAGAAAGAAGAGAATGGACGATAGAGTTCACGGGACGTTTTGCTGAGATATTCCAGACAGATGATATGAGATATGAACTGGAATACAACGATCTTGATCTTGAAGAAGGTGAAGTATCTGCTACAGTGGCTAAGGAAATTCTTGATGGACTTGCACAGAGAGTAGGGAAAACATTTGAGGAGTTTATAGTGGATGAGTCGATTCCAAATATTCCTGAAAAGGATATTGGAAATCACTCAGATGATAAGAATACTCCTGAATTTGATGAAGTGGAGATTGAAGATATAACACATGAGGAATATCCACAGTACTTCAGACAGACTGATGAAGATGTGATATTTCCTTATTTCACTAAAATTCCAAACACTTCAGCAAAGAAGAAGGCAAAGAAAAGGAGTGCAGAGTTTGTTGAGAAGGTGTTTGGAGCTGATAAGCAAGATTCTTGAAGTCAATCTGATGAATTAAAGACTTACTTGAAGAAGTTGAGAGAAATGGATGAAAACCGACCGAAGCCTGAAGCTCAAGGAAGTTTCTATAGATTCCATAATGCTAAGTTTAAAGGCAGAGCTCTCGGGTGGACATATTTGGGTAGGCTGAAGTGTTTAGCTGCCAAATGGGAATCAGGAATTCTGTATTTCTACAGATTCATTGATTTGCTAACTCTACCGTATTGGGCGGTCAGAGATCTGTGCAGATTCCCAATGTCTGGAGCTTCAGTAAACAATACACATGTCGGTTGGTGTGCAGATAAGCTGGTTTGGGAAAGTAGAACGAAGTGGAATAGATTCAAGCCTCAATATCCCAGAAGGAAAGTTCATAGGGATATTGATCCTAAAACCAAGTTGAAAAGGGTTACTTTGATTTACAAAGCACCTGAAGTGATGAGAAAGATTCCTTTGATGCCCATGCCACAACATTTCAGTGCTGACTTTATATTCTGGTATTATGATTGGAGGAAGGCTGAAGCGGTGATAGTTTTGAGAGATGGGAAGGACAAATACAAGCATATCCATGTATTTGATCCGATGTGGTTGATTAACTGTACCTTCGAAGACATCATCATGCTTTTCTATAATCCTATTCATCATGAGCCAAACAATGCTGATCAAGCTAAGAAGTATACTCAGGTTGTAGGAGTTTGTTTTGCATACGATATAAACTCGGGGAGTAACTTGGATAATAAACTTGGCAAAATGGTGAAGATGGCTAATGTGTCGAAACCGGTGAAGAGAAAGTTGGATCCTGAAATGACCAAAGAGCAAAAGAAACAGCTCAGAATTTACTTGTTGAACAAAGCAATGGACGAAGACAGAAAACGATCCAATCAATAGTCGAGGGGGAGTTTGTAGATGCGTGTATTGCGACTAGTGATTGGATCTACAAGTTAACATGTGTTAATAGTTTGCTGATGGATTGAAAGTAGAAACTGACTGGGCGAATGTAGAGTAGAAGGGGCGAAGGTGAAGACAAATGGGCGAAGGTAGAATGGAGCCTGATCAGAGAAACATGTTCGTACCATAAAGTGGGCGAATGTGGAAGAATTCCACATTCGACCACATCAACTGGGCGAACGTGCAGTCATTATAAATAGATTTTGTGTATTTGTGATTAATAGAGAGTTTTCAGTTGTGTGTGTGTTCAGGTTAGGTTCCAGGTTATTTTGAGAAAGTGTTTAAGTGTTCTAGATTAACTAAAGTGTGATTGTAATTGAGTATTTGAACAAGTTAATCTATGAAAAGCTTTGAAAATGATGTTGATTGTGTTTTGATTAGAGTTTTATCTGTTTGTTCAAAGCTAGGGTTTCCGCACCTGGTTTTGTGACTTGTATGATCAATTAATCCTGTTTTAGTCAAAATCCTTCCCTCACAATGGAGCCTCTTGTGAAGTGATTCTTAAGTAAAAAGTTGGAAAGTGTTTCATACCAGGCTCTTGGAGCCTGTTTTAGTCCATACAGAGCATTGTCAAGCTTGTATACCCAGTCAGGATGAGAAGGATCCTCAAACCCTGGAGGTTGACAGACATACACTTCCTCTTTTATTTTTCCATACAAAAATGCACTTTTGACATCCATTTGAAAAACTTTTATGTTGTTGGAAATTGCATAAGCTAAAATAACCTGATAGCTTCAAGTCTTGCGACTGGTGCAAAGGTTTCATCATAGTCAATGCCTTCTTCTTGAGAATAGCCTTGTACCACCAATCTTGCCTTGTTCTTATTAATCATACCAGCTTCATCTTGTTTGTTTCTGAAGACCCATCTAGTACCAATTGGTTGTTTGTTTGGAGGTAAGGGACAAATTTCCCAAACCTGTTGCTTCTTAAATTGAAGCAGCTCATCTTGCATGGCTTGAACCCAATTGTTATCTTTGAGGGCTTCTTGATACTTCTTTGGTTCCAACTGAGAAATAAAAGCTGAGAACAAGCAAAAGTTGGAGAGCTGGTTTCTTGTAAGCACCCCTGATGCAATATCACCCATGATTTGTTCCAATGGATGATCCTTGTGTTCAATCAGTTGTTGTAGACCTGTACTTGAGGATGGCTCTGGTATTTCTTCAAATAAACCACTGAGGTTAATAATATCTGGTTCAGCTTTTTGTTGAGTTTCAGGAGTTTTTGGTTCAGCTGAATCAGTAGTTTCTGGATGTTCGTCAGCAGTTTTTGAAGTAGAAGCTTGTGAAACTTCTAAAGGTTTAAAAGTTGATTTGATGACTGTGTTTGGAGTCCATGGTGTAGGACCATCATCTTCAAATCCTTGATAACCATTTTGAGGAGGTTTGAATGATTCAACAGTCTTTTCAGGTCCGAAATAAAAGTTGTCAAGGTCAAAGAGTTCAGCAGGATTTGCTGGAATAAAAATATGTTTGGATTCATTGAACTTGACATTCAGTGTTTCTTCTACTATCTTGGTTCTTGAATTAAAGACTTTGTAAGCTTTTTTCATTGGAGAGTAACCAAGAAAATAACTTGTATCAACTTTAGCAGCAAACTTTGAAATAGAGTCTTTGATGTTGAGGATAAAACATTGACATCCAAAAGCCCTGAAGAAGGAGATAAGGGGCTTTATGCCATGAAGAATTTCATAGGCAGTCTTGGTATGTCTCTTGTTGATAAGAACTCTATTCTGAACATAACAAGCTGTGTTGACTACTTCAGCCCAAAAGTACAAAGGTAGGCCTGAATCAGCTAACATGGTTCTAGCTGCTTCTATCAATGTCCTATTCTTCCTTTCTACCACACCATTTTGTTCAGGAGTTCTGGGAATGCTGAATTGTCTAACAATCCCTTTAGACAAACAGAATTCATCCAGAGTTTTGTTCCTGAACTCTGTCCCATTGTCACTCCTGATGACTTTGACAGAGAGAGAATATTGCTTCTCTACTTGTAGAATGAAGAATTTGATTATTTCAGCTAGCTCATCCTTGGAATATAAGAAGAAGACCCATGTGAATCTTGAGTAGTCATCAATGATGACCAAGCAGTACTTCTTCTTACCAAGGCTCATGATTTTGACTGGTCTAAATAAGTCCATGTGGAGTAGTTGAAGACATGCAGTTGTTTTGGATTCTTCATTAGACTTATAGGAGGACTTATGCTGTTTACCTTTAAGACAGGAAACACAGTGTTCTTTACACTGATATTCCTTCAAAGGTAGACCCCTAACCAAGCCCATTTTTGTGACTTTATTGATGGTTTTAAAGTTCACATGGCCAAGTCTCCTGTGCCAGAGATCAGTTTCTGAAGTTGATGCCTTTGAGAAGAAATAGGCAGTGTTGTTTAATACTTTGTCATTCTCAATGTCCACTGCATAGACATTGCCACATCTTTTGGCAATCAGCAAAGTATGATCTTCAATCATCTTCTCTATCAACTTCTGGCCTTCTGGTGATATGATCTTGCATGCTGTCTTTGTGAAAAAGGAAGAATATCCTTTATCACACATTTGTGAGACACTCAGCGAGTTGTACTCAAGGTTTTCAACCAGATTGACCTTGTCAAACTGCATTTTGCCTGAGGATACATTGCCATATCCTAGCACATACCCCTTGGCATTGTTCCCAAAGGACACAGATCCTTCTCTTTGGCTGATAAAACTGTTTAGCAGGTATCTGCATCCAGTCATGTGCATTGAGCCTCCACTATCAATATACCAAATGCTATTTAAGCCTCTGGAGACCCTTTGCAAAATGTAGCAAAATAGTTAGATTTGGCAACCCAAGCCAATTTGGCTTTGGGTTTGCTCTTGAGAACAAGTGCAGCTTGTTGAGGACAAATTTTTGAAATCCATGTCTTTTTGGCAATGGATTTTTCATTAGGGACAATGGTGGTATCTTTTTGGTGACCACCATCAACTTTGGTCATCAGAAGTTTAACCATATTTATCAAGTCTTTAACTTCAGTAGTTTGTGAAACTACTGATGGGTTAGGTGTAACTTCTAAATATGAACTTTGAGAAAAAGGCTTTTGTTGAGATAAAGTCTTTTTCTGAGAAAGGTTTTTACTTGGTTGTTGTTTGTTGGGAAAGAAAGTTTTTTTTAAAGTCTTGTCTAATTTGTTTTCCCACAACCAGTTGTTGATTTTCTTATTGAACTGAATTCCCTTTCTATATCTACAAAGTTCAGTTATGTGGTTAAACAGGCCACATATTTCACATGCTTTTGCCTTCTCTTTCCTTTTTGATATAGCAAGAGAGTTGGAAGGCAATTTACTGACAATATCAGTATTTTTCAATAGGTCATTAGTAGTTTTCAGGGTCTCAACTCCTGATGTAGATATAACTACTGATGGCTTACTGTCAGTTGTTTTTACTTCTGCAGGACTTTCATTTTTGAGAAAGTTCTAATGGTAGGATGTGCATTCCTCCATATCAGAAGTTTGAATCAATTTCTTCCCATCATTATAAATTTTGTGGGTGAAATCAGTTGGTGATTCAGTATAGGTATACCCTATGCCAAACTTAACATTTGCAGCAGTTTGCTTGTTAAGCAGCATTTGGTAACCCTTACAAGACTCAACCCATTTTTCACAATCAACCTTAGTGTCAGCAAGCTCTTTTCTGACATTGCCTAGGTTGTCTATCATGCTTTTAATTTGTGCATGGGTTTCAATGGATTTATCTGTTAATTTAGAAATTTCCTTATTTTTTAAAACAAGTTTTCTTTCTAAATCACACTTCATCTGTGTGTATTTTCTCTCCATATCATTTGATTTGCCTTGTAAATGCACATTAATTTCTCTAATTAAAGCAAAAGATTCTTTGCAAGATTTTGAACAAAGATTTAACAGAGATTGTTGTGATACCTGAGTTAGAGCAGAATTGGAGGAGTATCCCTCAAAGGCCATTAACGCAAAGTTCTTTCTGCCATTATCAGGTTCTCCCCAGTTGACATCGTAGAATTTATTGTCTGCATCCTGACTGCATTCAGATGTGTCAAAAGGAAGACTGCTCCAGTCAACATACCCTTATGTAAATAGACTTTGTTGTTGAGGGGGTTGTTGAGTTTGTGGAGGTTGTTGAGCAGCTTGAAAAGGAGGCATTTGTTGCTGTTGTTGAGCAGGCATTTGAACATATTGTACTTGTGGCACATATTGGATTTGTGGAGCTTGTGCCTGTACAAAATGAGCACTCCCTTGAGTTCCATTATTCCTATTATAATTGGGGTTAAATTGTGTGACACCCGGCAAACTCCGGTTAGTGGCTTTTGAAAACCCAGTAAGTCTACCTTAGCGAGTCATGCATACATTACACATGACAGTGTCAGTCGAGTCGAGTCGCGTTAAGTCTTTGTTCAGGGATCAATGATTCGGAGGATCATTGGGGTTTTAACACATGCAAGTCTCGAGTCCCGGCGATTGGTGAAGGAGTGTGAACGTGTTTGTTTTCATGTATTATATGTTTATAATCATAATATGACTTGTCGGTATGTGAATACGTGCTTATACGTGTTAAATTAGTGTTGAACGCGCGAAAAACCCAAGGCAGGCAGCAAGGGGCGACTAGGACCCCATAGGGGGCGACTAGAGGCCCTAGTCGCCTGATTTATGGCCTACTCGCATGGTAGGGGGGCGACTAGGCCTATCCATGTGGCCTAGTCGCGTGGTGTTGATCCCTAGTCGCCTGTTGCAGCCCTAACGACTAGAAACGCCTATAAATACCACCGTTGACCTCTCAAACACCATTTATGCAACCCTAGCCGTCCCATAACCTATTCCAACTCACAAACACCCTCTGCAACTCGTTTTTACATCAAAACAACCATTTCCGAACTTTACCCATCTTTTTCTCCTAAATCCAAGGTGTGTTCTTCATCCCCAAACCTTTATATGATTATGTTTGGTTCCCAAAACGTCCAGACCTGGTTTCTAAATGTTTTTGTCTTTGAAAATCCATTAAAAACCGTTTTTAAACAAACCCAAACTCTCATGCATGTTATATGTGTTATATGTGATTAAAGGTAGGATTTTTATGATTGAAACATGATTATTCTTGTGTTATCAAGGTGTTTATAGCTGTTATGAGTTAGTATGATGATGTCCTAGGAGTTTGAAGGTTCATGGTTGTGTATTGTTGATGTTTAGTATTTTGACCCGTTTGAATGAGTTTGAATGATTAAGGATGTTATGAGGCGTATTGTTGATTGTATGATGTTAGGGTTTGCATTAGAATGATGCTAGAGCAGTAGGATTGTAGATGCCGTTTTGCGACTAATGATTAGATATTAACATGTGTTAAGGGGCGAAGGAGAATCAGAAGGGGCGAAGGAGAAAAGAAATGGGCGAAGGTACTTTGTATAGTGGACGAATCTGGAACAGGGATGCACAGAAGAACACATTCGACCAGTCTATCTGGGCGAATGTGGAAACAGCTTACATTCGACCAGTGAGACTGGGCGAACGTACAGCTACTATATATAGATTTCAAGTTTTTGTAATGTATAACGAGTCATTCAGAGTGTGTGTTTAGTGTGTGTGTTCCTGAGAGGTTTGAGAGTGATAGCTTGAGTTCTAGATTAACTGTATTGAGTCTGTAAGCGTTTATTTGAACAAGTTAATCTATGAAAAGCATTTAAAATGATCTTGATTGTGTTTTGATTGAGTTTACTTCAGTTTGTTCTAAACTAGGGTTTCCGCACCTGGTTTAGCAACTTGTATGATCATATAATCCTGTATTGTTGTCAAATTCATCCTCTACAAAGTGGTATCAGAGCGTAGAGGATCATACAACAACAAATTGATAAACTCAGAGCTGATTTGGACATAATTTTCATCAATTCACATCTGTTTTCATATAAAAATGGTTTTTGTGTGTTTTTGAAAGAATTAGAGGTGATTTTGTGGTTAAAATTCAAAATTCCAAGTATTAAAGTTGTTCCAAATCATCTCCGAAGCATAACCTGATCAAGATCAATCAAATCCACAAACTTTTGAAAATCAGAGATCAAAATAACCGTTTTTCAAAGTGTAACCGTTTTTCAAAAGTCAGATATGGGCGAACCTGGAGTTTGTGGGCGAACGTGAGTGTTTTAGGTCGAAGGTGAGTAGAATTCTGGACGAACCTAGAGGTTTTAGGGCGAACCAAGAGTTTTTCACATAAAAATTTTACATTCGGGTCCAATATTTTACCTTCGGGAGATCGGGGGTACGAAGGTAAAATTCAAACGGACGAACCTAGTTTTATTTGGACGAAGGTAGTAAAGTGATAGTATATTTTTATCTTCTGGTGAATTTTTACCTTCGGGTGAGAGATTTTTGGGCGAACCTGAACTAAAAGGGACGAACCTGAAAGCTTACTGGGCGAACCTAGGATAAGTTTTTGAAAATTTTTCTAAGTGTTGATTTTCTTGAAGTGCGTGACTATGTGGCGTTATCAGACTACTCCTACACCAGCAACTACACAACCACAACAGCAGGTGATGGACCCATGGACAGTGGCAGCACAGAAGACGAGCACACAGTCTTCGCAGCCGGTTAACTACATGACTCAGAATGCACCTACAGTACCACAGTCTGACTACTGGGGAGTAGCAGCAGCGGTGGTAAACACTCAAACTACTAATGCTATTTCCACACTGATTAATGACTTGTCTTCAGGTAGCGGGACTCGGCCACCGAAGCTTATGGAGATTCAAGAATACAATCAGTGGCAGAAAAAGTTCAAGATACACTTGGAAGGCATGGGAGTGGAAGGTGCTGAAGCATGGAACATGATAGCTAAAGGATACACACCACCAGTTCTGGAGAACACGGGTGAACCAGTGCCATTGGAGAGCATGGCGGAGGATGAGAAAAAGAAGTTTGCTGTAGAAAAGAAGGCGTTCTCACAACTGACACAAGCCATTACAAATGATCTTTTGCATCAGTTCGGGACGTGCACAACTTCTAAGGCATTGTGGGAAATGCTTAAAAGGAAGCATGATGGAAATGAGAAGACTCGAAATTTGAGGATGGAAGAACTTGTTAAGGAGTTTGAGAATTTTTCTTATGTTGGAAATGAAACTTTGAAAGAACTAACTCCTAGATATAATCATTTGATATCTGAATTGTCTAGCTATGGTGTACAGATTCCTATGGCAAAACAGGTGGACAAGTTTGCTGAAGCATTACCACCTAACTGGGATCAGCATGTGGATGTTCTGAAGGAGAAAGATGCTTTTCAATACTGGTCTCTTCAAGAGTTCGTTGAGAAGCTGGAAAACAAAGAATTGGAAGAGAAGAGGAAGGCTAGGAGAGCACAGATTCCTCAGAATCCAAATTTATACTTTGGAGGATCTTTAGTTCCAGCAAGTACAAGTTCTGGAGGGCTAGTTACACCACATGTTGCTTGTATATCCAATGCTGTAGAATCACCCATCATTAACTACCATCAACAAACTTCATCTTTATCACAACCACAACCACAAGTTCCATATCAATATTCATACATTCCACCATTCTCCCCAAAGCAACAAGCAGCTTTTTACACTGCTGGTCAAACTCAATCACAACCAATGAACCAACCTAATCAACCAACTGTGGTTTTGGAGACTTCCAATCTTGGAAATGTAACAGTTGAAGTTGCTCAACAACACATTGCTTTAGTCTCTGCAATGGTTTCTTCCTATAATGGGCTAGTTGCTAGTCAAATTGGTAATAACAACTTGACCAATGAAGACTACGCACAGATTGATAAGGAGGAAATGGAACTCATTGACATCCAATGGGCTTTTGCGAGCATTATGCGAAGAGCAACAGAGTTTATTGAGAAAACAGGTAGAACAGACTTGGGAACTTCTCCTAACACAACCTACGGGTTTAATAAGGAGAAAGTAACTTGTTTTAACTGTGGAGGTAAAGGTCACTTTAAACGTGAATGCACTCAACCACCAAAACAAGGCAACAGGAATCCATTTAATGCTACCTATCAGAACCGTCAACAACAAAACCAAAACCAAGTTTCTTCCCAAAACAACAACAACAACTACCAAAATCGTCAAAACAACTTCAATAACAACCAAAATAGACAACCAACCACACCTAACCAGACACAAAACCAAACACCAAACAATACTAACCGAACAGTCATACCAATCACTACACCAGCTGAACAACAGAATACCAATCAAGCATTGGTTACTCAACAAGACGAGAGGTTTGACTGGTCGAGTATTCAGATAGGTGTTGAGGAAATCACCACTGGGGGAAATGTGGCGTGTGTTGCCTATCAGGTTGATCTTGAAGATTCAGTGACGATGGAGGAGAAAGTTGAAACTGAGGTTGCTAGTGATGAGTCTGAGGTTGAGATGGATGGGGATTTTGAACCTGTTGAGGTTGATTCTGAGATTAATGTTGAGGTTGAAAATGAAGAGACAAATTCAGGAGTTGTGATTGATACTGTTTCTGACATTCCTGAGGAGTGTGAATCGGTTTATTCTGATTCAGACAGTGACTCGGATACGGAAGCAAGTGTTAATTCTCTTGATGAAGATATTGATCAGTTGCTTGCAGAAGCAGATTTTCTGATGACTAGGAAGTCGTGCATTGCAGATGATGCCTTTACAAAGATTGATTACTCCAGATTCTTTGCAGGAAAGGAAGCTCATTTCGCATTGATGGCCATGACTGACCCGCCAAAACCTGTAAGTTCTGCTTGTAGTACTGACAATACTAGTGAAAAATATTGTGGTGCTTGTGATAGATTGACTGAGGAGGTTAAACAACTCCGTATTCAACGTGATAGTGCTATCATGAACAGTCAATCTACTCGCAAAGAGTTGAATGCTTTTAACAAAGTATTAGATGGCTATAAAAAGGACATTTCTGACTTGAAAAACACTTTGTCTTTAAAACAATTGGCAATAAACAACTACATCAATGAAATTGAAAACACCAAGTTGGAAATGGCCGCCATCAAATGCTTTGCTGAAAAAGTAAACAAAAAGTTGGAAAGTTACAAGAATGTTGCTTATGTGGTAGACCACATCATTGATGACAAAACAACCAATTATCGGGCTGTACCATCTCCGGTTCTCTTTGAAAACCATAATTGTCACCAAGTGACACCGGAGAGTTCGGTAAAATCTGACTCAGCATCGGAAATGAATCTAACACTTCAAGTGTTGGTGATCCAAATTCTGATGTTAGACCGATTTTGGGAATCAATGATGAGGGTGTTATTGCTGAAAGTGTTGACTCAGATTCAGAGAGTGATGATACTGGTTGTAACCAAACTGTTAATGTATGTGATATTCCAAAAGAAAATCACATCATTACAAATGAACCAGTTTCATCATCTCAAATTGTTCCAATGAGAAACATTCATCATGTGAATAAGTCTGAGAAGAATGTTGTGAAGAAAGATCTTAATGTGATTAAGAAAGATCTTGAGAAGAATGAGAAAAACGAACAATGTGACAAACCTGTCAAGGTGTTTTATCGGATGGAAGGATCCGATAAGATCATCTCTGACGAGGACTTTCCAATTAAAAATGCCAACTATGCTAAAATTGAAAAGATTTGGCAAGAAAGTACTATTTGGTTCCCAAAACATGAGAGAACAAATGAAATTCCACCAGCTTTGTTAAAGAAGTTGTACTTGGATGTTCCTCAAGAACCAAAGGTCCATGTCACAGAGTTTGTTAAACCCAAAAACAGAGCTAATGGTTTCAATGAGCCAACTTACTCAAAAGGGCCACTCCCTGAGAGTTTAAGAAAGCAACAGTATAATGATCAATACCCTGTTAGATCATTTGCTCAACCAAATGCTCCAAATGTTTTTGAAGAGTACCGTGCGTGTTTTAAATGCGGGGAACGCGGGCATTTACTTGCTCAGTGCCCATATGTAAGGCACAAGAGGCACGAAGTGGAAGTGAGGAATTCTATGCGAAAGCCGATTGATCATTATGTGCCACCTCATAGGAGAGTTGTTCCTCAACAACCACAACCGTTTTATAATCAAAACCATTTTCAAATGAGGAACTCTCGTCCAATGCACTTTGATAGAAGGAATCGGATTGCCATGGAAAACTCGTGGAGAAAGCCTGTGGTGAACTCAACAGTTGATAGGCAAAAGGTTCCACCAAAACCTATTGTCAAATCGAATGTTGGACCTAAGTCTGTTAAATCAGATAAGGTTACCAAGAAAGTTACCTTTGCTAACAATGTTCAGAAACTGACTGAGAACCCAAAGTCTCAGATACGTATCCTGAAAAGGACTGAACAATCTTGGACACCCAATGGTACTCCAGGAGCCTCATCTTCAAAGGTTAATGAGAGAAAGGAAACTGTTTTGAGCAATCAGAAAAAGATTGATCAAAAAGTTGTTAAAAATGTTTGTGAAAATGTTATTGTGAAACCTGATGTTGAAAGACCCAAGACTCAGGCTTGGGTCCCCCGAAAGCACTAAATGATTTACTTTTTGTGTGCAGGGAGCTTCAGCTGGCCCTATTAGCAGTCTTTGGATTGTTGATAGTGGAGCCTCAGGCCACATGACAGGGGATCTTGCGTTGCTGTTCGACGTGAAGAACATCAATGGAGGGTATGTAGCGTTTGCGGGAAACAAAGGTGGATATATCACGATGGAAGGGAGTGTGAGCAATGGGATAGTGAGTTTCGAGCGGATTTCGTATGTGAAGCAGATAGATTACAATCTGTTGAGTGTCAGTCAAATTTGTGACAAGAAATTTACTGTGCATTTTGATGACAAATCCTGCTATATCTTGAAACCGGGCTTTACAATTCCTAAAGAGTGGATAATGTTGAAGGCACCTCGCATCAACAATCTATACATTCTTGATATGTCCAAGGCGATGACATCACAGGGGCAAATAACATGCTTTTTGTCCAAGGCGACTGAAAAAGAATCGATAATGTGGCACCGAAGAATGGGGCACATTCATCTGAAGAAAATGAATCAACTTGTGAGGAATGGACTTGTCGAGGGAGTAAATGTGAAACATTTTCATTTGAATGACAAGTGTGTGAGTTGTAAAAAGGGGAAGCAGCACAAACAGTCCCACAAAGTGAAAAAGGTTAACTCTGTAGAGATGCCACTAGAGCGATTGCACATGGATCTTTTCGGACCGGTCAAGCGCCATAGTCATCTTGGAGAGATTTATTGTTTAGTCGTCACTGACGATTACTCAAGATTTTCATGGGTGATGTGTTTGCAGAATAAAAGCGACACTTTTATTAATCTAAAAGTTCTGTTCACTCGATTGGAGAATCTCTACAATGTGAAGATAAAGAGGATTCGGAGTGACAATGGGACGGAGTTCAAAAATGCCAAGATGGATGAACTTTGTGAAGACAAAGGGATACATCATGAATATTCGGCTCCGTACACCCCTCAACAGAACGGTGTTGCTGAACGAAAGAATAGGACTCTAATTGAAGCGGCTAGAACAATGCTTGCTGATTCAAATCTTCCAGTAATGTTCTGGAACGAGGCGATTTATGCAGCAAATTACACATTAAATCGGGTTTTAACAGTGAAGAAGTTTGGAAAAACATCTTATGAGCTGTTACACCGAAGGAAGCCGAATTTAGAGTATCTAGAACCTTTCGGGGCGCCTTGCACTATGTTGAATCCAAGCGAAAAGTTTAGTCCTAAAGCCGAGGAGGGTTACTTTGTTGGATATGCAACCCCGCTCAAACGGGTATACAACAAGAGTACTCGTCGTGTGGAAGACTGGGCTAACGTGGACGTTCAACGATATACTCAAAATATTCAAGGCACGGGTCCTGATTGGATGTTTGATTACAAAGATTTCTTTGAATCATTCAATCTAGATAGCTTGGTTGAAGAAGCTGTTATTCGATTACTTTACGAGTGTGAAAATGCAACAACTTCACCGTTGGTGCGTCCAATCACCGTGAACCCCCTACCAGCTTCTAATGATACCAATGCTCCTATACAAGAAGAAGAGATATTTCAAGAGGCTTCAACTTCATTAGACACTTCAGAATCTGAAGATGAACAATTTGAAGAAGCTTTTCTTGATCAAGTTGAAGAACAGGAGGCACCGCCAGTGAACCCAACTCCAACTTCTGATGTGGCTTCATCATCAAATACGGGTCATGATCTGGATGCTGTAGAGAACTTGACTGTTCAGACGGGAGTGCAAGTACCTGATTATCCGGAATCTCGGATTCATCGTATTCACCCGCTGGAACAAGTTATCGGTGATCCTGGAAGTAGTGTTATGACCAGAGGGCAGCTTAAAAGCGTTAATACGCCAGAGAGTTTTGGTGCTTTAGCTTTATATGCCAAAATTCAACAATCTGGTAGTCAAAATGATTGGTCGTTTGCGTGTTATGTGCCGCAGGTAGAGCCAAGGACATACAAGGACGCTTTGAAGGATGATGCCTGGGTGGAAGCTATGCAGGAGGAGTTATTACAATTTCAGAAATTGGGAGTTTGGACGCTCACGGATTTGCCGCCGGATAGAAAGAAGATTGGCACCAAATGGGTGTTTAAGTGTAAGAAGGATGATCGTGGGGTAATTGTTCGGAACAAAGCCAGATTGGTCGTGCAGGGTTTCCATCAAATCGAAGGGATTGATTATAATGAAATCTATGCACCGGTAGCACGAATCGAAGCTATTCGGATGTTCCTCGCGTTTGCTTCTTATAAGAAATTCAAAGTTTACCAGATGGACGTGAAAAGCGCATTTCTGTACGGTAAAGTCAAGGAAGAGGTGTATGTCGGGCAGCCACCAGGCTTTGAGGACCCAATCCACCGGGATAAGGTCTACGTGTTGAACAAAGCTCTTTATGGCTTGCACCAGGCTCCGAGACAGTGGTACGAGGAGCTGAGTACATACCTCATCAACAAAGGATTTAAGCGCGGCCTCGTCGATTGCACCCTCTTTACGAAAAAGACGGGAGATGACTTGCTTCTAGTGCAGATATACGTTGATGATATAATATTTGGTTCAACTAACGAGCTTTTATGCAGGGAGTTCGAAACTGTCATGCAGGAAAAGTTCGAGATGAGCGCAATGGGGGAGATGCAGTTTTTCCTAGGCTTGCAGGTGGACCAAAGACCCGACGGGATCTTCATTCACCAGACGAAATATGTCTCCGACATCTTGAGCCGGTTCCAGATGGAGGACTCAAAGCCGATGGATACCCCGATTCAACCCAATCACGGGATTGGAGTGGACGCTAAGGGGGAGCTGACGGATCCTTTTACATACAGAGCAATCATCGGATCTCTGATGTATTTGACGGCGTCTCGACCAGATATTATGTACGCAACGTGTCTCTGTGCCCGTTATCAATCGAAGCCGAAACAAAGTCATCTGACGGCGGTTAAGCGTATCCTTAGATATCTGAAGGGTTGTCCTTCAAAAGGACTTTGGTACCCTAATGATGATAATTTTGATTTCATATCTTTTAGTGATGCAGATTGGGGCGGCTGTGACAAGGATAGCAAATCTACTACAGCTGGTTGCCAGTTTTTCGGGAGCAGGTTAATCACCTGGCAATGCAAGAAACAGACTTCCGTAGCACAATCTACCTGTGAAGCCGAGTACATTGCAGCCTCGAGTTGCTGTTCACAAGTACTTTGGATTCAACAACAAATGGTGGATTACGGTTTGCAGTTTCTTAAAACTCCTATTTACTGTGACAACGAAGCCGCAATTGCATTAACTAAAAATTCGGAAAATTATTCTAAAGCGAAACACATCCGGATTAAATATCATTTTATCCGTGATTGTTATGCTAAGGAATTGATTGATATGATCAAAATTCATACTGACTACCAACGTGCAGATTTGTTTACTAAAGCTTTTGATCGTTCACGCTTTGAATATCTTTTAAAAGTAAACAATATAAAGGAAAAACAAGACTAATCGGCACCTCGGTTTATCGCTTTTTAGTTTTTAGTTTTTATATTTTGCTAATTGGGAATTTCTCTTTGCTAATTGGGAATTTCTCTTTACTTTCATAATCCTCAAAGAAGTTGATGCTTTCGAGGGGATTGTTAATCCTCAAAGAAGTTGATGCTTTCGAGTGGATTGTTTTTTTTAAATTTTGTTTTTATTTTGTTTTTCGGAAAAATGAAAATCCAAAAATATGTTCTTTATTTTAGGGGGAGTCATTTTATCAGAAAAATCAAAAACATTATAAAATTCAAAAAGACCTAAAAATTAGAAAATCAAAAATGATTTCCTGGTAAAACAGAGGAAATGATAGTACATCAGTGGGAATCTGACACAGGCTAAAGAATTGTATAGTTTATGAGGCGTGTGTTGATTACGTGTGATATGCTGATAGGCTTCGTAGACTAAATATTGCGTGCATTAGTGATACAAACATAACGAACTACGCGTTCGTGGCTGAACACCTCATGGGCATATGGTCTTAGTACCGTAATTTCGTTTGATAGGATTGCCAAAATCTGAGGTTTCGGGTCGTTATGTTATGGTTATCCGGGATATTCTGATAAACTTTTGTCGTATTGATTTACGGACCTAGTTTTATCAGAATATTTGCTAAAGGAGCTTAATTGCCAAAACCGGAAGTTACCGAATTGAGGAACTTTATGTTTTAATTGATCATAGATCATTATTACATCGTATTGATCATCTGATGCAAATCAGTGATTAATATCAGCCTCAACCTAGTGTATACGCACATGTTACTCTGCTGCATTCATTTGCTGACCTGTACACCTCTGTGCTATATACTTTGTAACCTTTACGGATAACTCTGGCATAATCACGCGTTACGACGAAGCTTTGTGCAATTACTTGATACGGGAGTATGTCGTGTGTGTGGGCACCACATCGTGTTAGTCTAATACACCTAATTCGTATCATTTTAAAGCATTGCGTAATTGTCTGCATGTGAGCTTACGTGGATCACAATATCAGCAATTGCCGTATCACATACTGTTTCTAATGATAATTTTAAACAAAAAGATCAACGCTGTGATCAGATTTCTCAGAAAACTGATATGATCCTCTGACCGGATTTCACAAAATGTTTACTGCTTTCATTTACTTTGATGCATTTTAATTGTTGCAATTTACTTTTAAAGTCAAAAAGATACAAAATCCAAAAAAGACTTTAGGTGTGTTTTGATAAAATTTCAGAAAATCCAAAATTTTTGCATTTCTGCTTTATTTTTGATAACCGGGGATGCTTGATAGTCAATTTCTGAGATTTGATAACACTATCTGGGCTTTGTATCATTCTAAAAGTGAAAATTTGTGTTTTGGAAGCTTAACGGATTGAAAAATGTTGAACGGGATTCGAATTTGTAATTTGGTAAAATTTTTCAAACTTTCCATTTTACATTCGCCCTTCATTGGGACGAATGTGGAAAATTTGTTACATTCGGGTGATGAAGGATGGACGAATGTGGCTCTTAAAACATCATTCCACTTTCGGGTCAACTTGTTTCACCTTCGTGCCATTCGGTTGGGGCGAAGGTGGAAACTTTTCAGGTTCGTCCATTCTAACGGGCGAATGTACACTTTTATATATAAACAGATTGCAGATTCGACCCTCATTCTAATTTTTTCAAAATTTTTCATCATAACAGAACCCTGTTGTTTTTGATTTCTCTGCTTGTGCATTTTATTACCTAGTGTTCACTGATCGTTTTCATATCAATTTTACAGGTAATGGACAGGAAATGAACCCGTAATCATTCGTTTTGTATACGGCCTTAGGGTTTTAGAATTTTTGATCATATTCCAGTGATTGTTACTGACTAATGTTGATTGTAAATCATTCCACATCAGTTTTAGGGGGAGAGTATGATAGGAATTAGGTTTTTAACAACGTTTCAGTAATGCTTGATTGTTTAAACATATAAAAACCCTAATTCGTTTGAAAAACTGATGTAAAATGAATGTTAGGATAAATTGATGATAGACGAAGCATAATCGGCCATATTAGAAGAGGTTTTAATCAAAATCAGGGCTTGAAAACACATTTGAAAAATTTTCAAATTTTTGGTCAAGAACAGTTTTTCCTTCGGTCCATCGACTGGACGAAGGTGGAACAATTTGGACGAAGGAAATCTTAAACGGGCGAATGTACCTTTTTCAACAAAATCACTTTACATTCGACCAAAATATTACACCTTCGGCCAAAGTAATCTACATTCGACCAGTTATTTTGGGCGAATGTGGAATATCAAAACCTAAAATTTTGAAATTTTGACGATTTTGTGTTTTGACGTTTTATTTTGATTTTACATTTCAGATGGCTGAAGAACAAACAACTGCTGATATTCCTGTGGAGACTACAGTTGCTGATCCAGTTCCACAGACGGTGCAAGAAGGAGAATCTTCAAGTGGTACGAAATGGCCGTTTGAGAAGACCCATAATTGCTGTGCGTATCTTGGAGATGTGGAGAAGAATGTGGAGTTCACAGAGATTATAAAGTTTTTGAAGAGATGTAGAGTGGTTTATGCATTGGCAACACCAACTATTATCTACAAGGATATAGTTGAGGATTTTTACAATAACGCCAAGTATGATTACTTTGATAATCAGACGATCATTAAAAGCAAGATTCAGGGAATGGAGATGTTCATCACTGAAGCTGATATCAGAGAAGCTCTCCAGATCCAGTTTGAAACAAGTGAAGATCCAAGGGAATTATCCTGGACTGAGCAGAAAGCATGTTTCCTGAGGATGAAATACAAAGGACCGATCACTGATGGTTCTATGTATAAAGGGAAACTGGGAGTGCAGTTCAAGTATTTTGCTCACGTCATTATACTGGTGTTTGGATGTGTGAGTGGTGGATACGACGTAATGAGGAAAAGTTTGAGCTCATTAATGGTTGCGTTGACTCTCAACAAACCATTTAATGTTGCTGGAATGATTTTGGATCATATGCTAGAGATGTTGAAAGGGTTGAAGCTTAAGAAGTTTATGCTTTATCCTAGATTCCTTATGATGATTTTTGATCACAAATATCCACACTTGAAGAAGGATCCAACACAGATACTTAATATGGATCATATGAATGTTAGAACCTTAGCAAGAATGAAAGCTTACAAAGGTGTGCCTGAAAATGAGAGACCACCTTACAGGAGGTTATTTGGAGCCTTGGCTAGAGAGGATTACAATGATCCTGGAAAGAATCTAGCAAGACATCCTGACAGTGATAGTGATAATGATGATCCACTTGTTTATGCTGATGCAAGCACGAAGAGGAAAAGGCAGGTTGTCAATCCCGGAGCCAAAGGGAAGGGCAAGGGAAAGACAGATCAGGGAAGTTCAAAACAACAAGCGGTGAGGAAGAAGACTACTGCAAAGAAGGGTACAAGTTTGGTAGATGAGGAGTCTGTTGATTCTGAGGAGACAGAAACTGAGGAACAATGGGATTCGGATGCTGAGAATGTCCGGACTACCAAACAAAAGGCCACTTTGGTTGGTGAGTCTGAATCTTTGAACAGATCAATAGAAGAAGCTCAGAAGAGTAAGCAGTCTGTTGATGCTGAGGATGAAGGATTGACTGTTAATCTTGATGAATTGAATGAAGGAGAAACAGTTGTAGTGAATTTGCCCAAGCCCAAACACAAATCTATGGCTAAGAAGACAAGCACAAAGCAACTCAGAGAGAAGGAGTTGAATCTATTGTTGAAAGGAAAGAGATTACCAGATGCTGGAACATCATCTAAACAATCTTCACCAGCTGCAAAGAAACAAAAGACTAAGGAGGCTACAACATTACCAGTGGATCAATTCAACATTGCCCTGGATAATGTTCTTAACATGTTTACACAGCCTCAGAAGGGAAAGGAAGCTGAAATTGAGCCATCTAAGTCTAAATCCAAGTCTAAGAAGATCACTGTGGATGATGAAGTGATGAAGCAGATGAACAAAAGAATGGACGATATGATGAAGATGCTTGTGGTTCAACAAGCTGAGATTGCCAAGTTTAAACAAAATGAGGAGAAAATGCTTCAAATCGTTGTTGCTTCTAAATCTAATCAAGATGAAATAGATGAGAAGGTAAAGAAGCTTGAAGCAAAGAATCAGAAGCTTGAAGGTAAAGTTCTGAGAAATAAGAACAGATACAAGGCAATTAAAGAAGATAACAAAGAGCTGAAGGCTGAAAACAAACGCCTTAGTGATCTGATTGATGATTTGTACAACATAGCACCTAAACTGAAGGAGGGTGAAGAAGATGCAGAGAAAGAGGTTGAACAAGTAGATTTTGAACCATCCGAATCTGATAAAGAGGAGGATGAGGATGATGAGAATGAGGAATCTGATAAAAGTGATGATGAAGATGATAACAATGATGATGATGATGATGCTGAAGGTTCAGGAAGCAAAAAGGATGATGATAGTAGTAGCAGTGATGATAATGATGGAGGAGATGATACTGTTAAGTTCACATTTGAGAAAAGACCACCTTCTAAGAAGAAGAAAGACACAGGTGAGTCTAGTTCGAAGAAGAAGGGAGAGAATGTAGATGATGAAACTGTGTTTTGGAATGAGAAGGTGAGGTCCTTATCTGATGATGCAAAACAAGTTTACAAAGACATGTTAGAGAAGCGAGAGTGGACCATTGAGTTCACAGGTCGTTTTGCAGAAATATTCCAAACAGATGACATGAGATATGAATTGGAATATAACGATCCTGATCTTGAAGAAGGGGAAGTACCTGCTTCTGTGGCAAAGGAGATACTGGATGGACTTGCACAGAGAGTAGGGAAAACATTTGAAGAATTCATTGTTGATGAGTCGATTCCACCTATTCCTGAAAAGGATGTTGGAACTCACTCTGATGATAAAGAAACCCCTGAGTTTGAGGAAGTTGAGATAGAGGATATTACACATGAGGAATATCCACAGTACTTCAGACAAAATGATGAAGACGTGGTGTTTCCTGATTTTACTGAAAGGCATAATACGTCTGCTAAAAGAAAGGCAAGGAAAAGAAGTGCTGAGTTTGTTGAGAAAGTACTTGGAGCTGATTTGCCAGAATCTTCAAGTAAAACTGATGAGTTGAAGGAGTATTTGAAGAAATTAAGATTGATGGATGAAAACCGACCAAAGCCCGAAGCTCAAGGAAACTTCTATAGGTTTCATAATGCAAAGTTCAGAGGAAGAGCTCTTGGGTGGACATACTTGAGCAGGCTGAAGTGTTTAGCTGCTAAGTGGGAATCAGGGATCTTGTATTTCTACAGATTCATTGATTTGCTAACTCTACCGTACTGGGCGGTTAGAGATCTATGCCGATTCCCTATGTCTGGTGCTTCAGTGAATAATACTCATGTTGGTTGGTGTGCAGACAAATTGGTTTGGGAAAGTAGGACGAGATGGAATAGATTCAAGCCTCAATATCCTCGGAGGAAAGTTCACAAGGATATTGATCCCAGAACCAAGTTGAAAAGGGTTACCTTGATATATAAGGCACCTGAAGTTATGAGGAAGATACCTTTAATGCCTATGCCTCAACACTTCAGTGCTGATTTCATATTCTGGTACTATGATTGGAGGAAGGCTGAAGCTGTGATAGTGTTGAGAGATGGAAAGGACAAATACAAGCATGTTCATGTATTTGATCCTATGTGGCTGATCAATTGTACCTTCGAAGACATCATCATGTTATTCTATAATCCGATTCATCATGAGCCAAACGATGCAGATCAAGCGAGGAAATATACAGAAGTTGTGGGTGTTTGCTTTGCTTATGATATCAATGCTGGAAGTAATTTGGAAGGGAAGCTTGGCAAGAAGGTGAAGATGGCAAATGTGTCGAAGCCGGTAAAGAGAAAGTTAGAGCCGGAGATGACGAAAGAACAGAAGAGTATTCTTAGAATCAAGTTGCTGAACAAAGCCATGGATGAAGATAGAAAAAGATCTAATCAATAGTCGAGGGGGAGTTTGTAGATGCCGTTTTGCGACTAATGATTAGATATTAACATGTGTTAAGGGGCGAAGGAGAATCAGAAGGGGCGAAGGAGAAAAGAAATGGGCGAAGGTACTTTGTATAGTGGACGAATCTGGAACAGGGATGCACAGAAGAACACATTCGACCAGTCTATCTGGGCGAATGTGGAAACAGCTTACATTCGACCAGTGAGACTGGGCGAACGTACAGCTACTATATATAGATTTCAAGTTTTTGTAATGTATAACGAGTCATTCAGAGTGTGTGTTTAGTGTGTGTGTTCCTGAGAGGTTTGAGAGTGATAGCTTGAGTTCTAGATTAACTGTATTGAGTCTGTAAGCGTTTATTTGAACAAGTTAATCTATGAAAAGCATTTAAAATGATCTTGATTGTGTTTTGATTGAGTTTACTTCAGTTTGTTCTAAACTAGGGTTTCCGCACCTGGTTTAGCAACTTGTATGATCATATAATCCTGTATTGTTGTCAAATTCATCCTCTACAAGGATACTATCGAATAACGTTGTTACGTGATGAAATATAGATATTTGCTATTTAGGGCAAGTTCTTGCATGTTGATGTGATGTTTACATGCTAAACTTACTATTTTGGGAAAACGATCGCATTCGGGACTATTATGATGGTGATAACTTAGGGGTTTTGCTTGAAATATGTTTGTTAATGTGTTATGATTGATATTGGGTGTTTACACATGCTTCGGATCTGATTTGGAGGGTTAAACGCGCGAAAACCCGTTACACAACTGCAGTAGGCGACTAGGAATCCTAGTCGCCTGATGCAGGGGCGAGTAGGGGAAGATAGGGGGCGAGTAGGCCCCTAGTCGCCTACTATGTCAGGCAACTAGCCTCCTAATTGCCTGTTGACCAACCCTAGTCACCAGTTGACTTTTCCTAGTTGCATGCTAAATTTCTAATCGCGTGTACTGCTGTTGTAAGTGTATTTTGACATTCCGAAACCCGATTTGACATCTAGGAACATGCTAGGAACCCCGTAACATGCCTAGTAACATAGTAACACGTGTTTTGACTTATTTGAGCGTTATTTGATCTATGTGTTAGACTCATTGAATTTTAACATGTGTTAAGTGTTGGATTGCATGATTTGTATGTGTTAGTGTATGAGATGAACACGTGGGATATCGGGTCACCAATGGGATGTCGAGTCTTGTCTCATATAGTCTGGTTGTCGGTCAAACGCGTTTTTCAAACACATAATGGTCATGGACTGGATTTGGGGACTAATGAACCCGACGGATTATTAGTCTAACTTAACATATATCTTATGATAGGTCGCCACTAGTTGGGGCTATCATATCTTACAGATGGTTTACTCATATCACACGTACGGTTTACTCTTAAACGGAATACGCAACCTAAGGTGAGTTCACGGCCCCACATTTTACGGTTTATGTTTTCGGGGGAGAAACATGCTTAAAACTCTTTTATGACTTATGGTTTATTAAACTCTTATTGCTCATGACTCTTTATCACATTATACTATGGCTTACTTATCGTACTATACGGTTCATCAAAAAGTCCCTTAGAAACCACTAACATGGGTATATGGCGGGGAAATATGGATAGCGCTATTGGGAACTGACAAACCCCACTCGACGGTAGGACCGGGCGGGTGCATATTGTCTCTAATAAAACAAGGTCTACCGGTGATGACGGTAGCCCATAGGAAACTAAGGGTCACTACACGGCTTAGTCAGCAATGGTTTCACCCGTATGAGTATCTTATTCTGCACCTAGCTAGCGTTCTTACAAGCATAGTAGTAATTGTGATGGTGACGGTTTGAAGGATCACTTTAAACGTTTAAACTAAACCTGTGAACTCACCAGCATTTTTATGTTGACTCTTTTAGCATGTTTTCTCAGGTCGCTAAGGTAGCAGCTGTCAGATAGGCGCACGGAGTCGCACTGGGGTCGTCTTGCGTCTAGGGTCTCATGGCATGTTTTGGAAATGTTAAACCTTGGAACTTATGTTTTATTTTCTGCATGACTTTTGTAAACTTTTAATGCTTCCGCACTGTTAAATGTTGAATTTTAAATCTTATGCATGGTTTGATTACGTATGTTTTACATCTAGACGTCGTTTATTGTGACCGTTGACTTGGATCCTGGTATGTCACACGCCTCGCGGTAGAACTCCGCAGGTGGATATTTGAGGGTGTGACAGATTGGTATCAGAGCAAATGGTTATAGTGAACTAGGACTGCATGTAGAGTCTAGACTATAGCCGAGTCTCACACACTAGACGGTCACATACATTTGAGTCGTGTCTTTTGGTAAACATACTAACTTTGTCGGGGTGTCGGTATCCTTGCCACACAGTGTCACGTTACCTACCTTATCCTTGGTTATTCCTAGCTCCACTTTATCTTCTTCTTCGGGTTTGCGCTCGAGGGAACTTGTTTGTTGATCTTTTGAGTTGGTGATATCTTCTTAAGATGTGGGTATTGGGTGACTTGAGGTTCGAGCTCGGGGCACGCCTTGAGGACCATGTAGAGCAATTTATCATTTCGGGTGCACACGAAATCATAAGTTGAAATGCATGGAAGACTTGGTGGATCTCGTGTTGGGATTTATGGTCACATTTGGACCCGATCTTAGACTTTTCGTATTCTCTTGGTTTAACTTTGGTGTTGGGTCTGAGTGTTTGTTTCTTGTTCTTCTCAGAAGATGTCAGGACGCACTGGTGGACGTACTGGGGGACGACGTGCAGGCCGCACTGGTGGGGGTAGAGGTGGTGGTAACATCACCTTGACGTATGACGAGCTCAATGAGATGATGCAGCAACAGTTGAGTGTTGCGCTAGCTGCTTTTCAGGCTGCCCAGCAGACTTTCATGGGTGCTACTGCTCCTCCGGTTCAGGCAGGTGTTGCCTACAAGCGGTTTAAGGATTGTCAGCCTCTCAGCTTCCAGGGTACGGAGGGGGCTGTGGAGTTACTTCGGTGGTTAGAGAAGACTGAATCGGTGTTTGCTTTATGTGAGACTCCAGTGGTGGATCGGGTGAAGTTTGCTTCGGGGACTTTTGTAGGACCCGCCTTAACGTGGTGGAACTGCGTCACACAGACACTAGGTCTTGGGGAGGCCAATGCCATGCCTTGGGCGGATTTTGTGCGTAGGTTGAAGGACGAGTATTGCCCGCGTGAGGAGATTAAGAGGTTGGAACAAGAATATGGGAATCTTAAGATGGTAGGTTCTGAGGTTGAGGAGTACACTATCAGGCACAACGAGCTAGCAGTGATGTGCCCAGGTTTGTCTACGCCAGAGTACAGGAGGATAGAGCAGTATCTTGCGGGTTTGGTGCCAGAGATTGCTGGATTGGTGTCTGCTAGGGATCCCGCTACTATGTCAGAGGCTGTGCGGTCGGCGACTAAGATGACCAACTTGAAGATTACTGAGGGTGTCTTGCCTCCTAGGGGCTCGTCTGTGAAGGCGCCGGCAGAGAACAAGAGGAAGTGGGATAGTGTGGATAAGAGTTCAGCGGGGGTTCAGCGACAACCGGCGGCGAAGAAGGCTGAAGCTTCAAGGTCAGCGTCGGATCAGAGACAAGGGGGCTATGCTGGGAAGAGCCCTAAGTGCGGGCGTTGTGGGTTTCATCACTATGGTACTTGTGAGAGTTTTCGCTGTGAACGTTGTCAAAGGACGGGGCATCTTGCCAAGGATTGTAGGGTCAACCTTTCCAGGACGACTCAGACTGCTGCTACTACTACCCCTGCTCCACAAGGGAACCAGGGTTGCTTTCATTGTGGGGAAGCGGGGCACTTCAAGCGCAGCTGCCCAAAGTTGAATCAAGGAGGCACAGGGAACGCAGGTGGCGGTGGAAACAACGAGGGTGGTGGTCAGACTGCTCGTGTCTTTGTGCTCGGTGCTAGGGAGAACCAGGTGGACCCAGACACTGTTACTCATACGTATTCCTTCCTATCTCTTGTTACGCTTTGGTTTTACTTTTTTTTCGCATTGTTGTGCGTTCGTGTCTTCGGGTGTTTTCCTTATGGTTTGGTCTTTACTTCTCATTTCTTTGGGGTCGATGAGGGTCCTTTGGGGATGCTACTTGGACGGTACCAGTGGGTTACTCATACCGATCATAGTAGTCTCCAGTAGGCCTTCGATCGGGGGTCTCTTGTCTCATATTCGCTCGCTGTATTTTGGGGAAACGTTACTTGAGTACACACATAAGTCGACACTCATCACTGTTGAAGCCGAAAGAACCTCGGGACGAGATTCCTTTCAACATGGGGATGATGTGACACCCGGCAAATTTTTCTTCTTATTCGTGTCTCTCTCTTTGACTTCGGGAAATTTTCGGGACGAAAATTCTTTCAACAGGGGGATGATGTGACACCCGGCAAACTCCGGTTAGTGGCTTTTGAAAACCCAGTAAGTCTACCTTAGCGAGTCATGCATACATTACACATGACAGTGTCAGTCGAGTCGAGTCGCGTTAAGTCTTTGTTCAGGGATCAATGATTCGGAGGATCATTGGGGTTTTAACACACGCAAGTCTCGAGTCCCGGCAATTGGTGAACGAGTGTGAACGTGTTTGTTTTCATGTATTATATGTTTATAATCATAATATGACTTGTCGGTATGTGAATACGTGCTTATATGTGTTAAATTAGTGTTGAACGCGCGAAAAACCCAAGGCAGGCAGCAAGGGGCGACTAGGACCCCATAGGGGGCGACTAGAGGCCCTAGTCGCCTGATTTATGGCCTACTCGCATGGTAGGGGGGCGACTAGGCCTATCCATGTGGCCTAGTCGCGTGGTGTTGATCCCTAGTCGCCTGTTGCAGCCCTAACGACTAGAAACGCCTATAAATACCACCGTTGACCTCTCAAACACCATTTATGCAACCCTAGCCGTCCCATAACCTATTCCAACTCACAAACACCCTCTGCAACTCGTTTTTACATCAAAACAACCATTTCCGAACTTTACCCATCTTTTTCTCCTAAATCCAAGGTGTGTTCTTCATCCCCAAACCTTTATATGATTATGTTTGGTTCCCAAAACGTCCAGACCTGGTTTCTAAATGTTTTTGTCTTTGAAAATCCATTAAAAACCGTTTTTAAACAAACCCAAACTCTCATGCATGTTATATGTGTTATATGTTATTAAAGGTAGGATTTTTATGATTGAAACATGATTATTCTTGTGTTATCAAGGTGTTTATAGCTGTTATGAGTTAGTATGATGATGTCCTAGGAGTTTGAAGGTTCATGGTTGTGTATTGTTGATGTTTAGTATTTTGACCCGTTTGAATGAGTTTGAATGATTAAGGATGTTATGAGGCGTATTGTTGATTGTATGATGTTAGGGTTTGCATTAGAATGATGCTAGAGCAGTAGGATACTATCGGATAACGTTGTTATGTGATGAAATATGGATATTTGCTATTTAGGGCAAGTTCTTGCATGTTGATGTGATGTTTACATGCTAAACTTACTATTTTGGGAAAACGATCGCATTCGGGACTATTATGATGGTGATAACTTAGGGGTTTTGCTTGAAATATGTTTGTTAATGTGTTATGATTGATATTGGGTGTTTACACATGCTTCGGATATGATTTGGAGGGTTAAACACGCGAAAACCCTTTACACAACTGCAGCAGGCGACTAGGAATCCTAGTCGCCTGATGCAGGGGCGAGTAGGGCAAGATAGGGGGCGAGTAGGCCCCTAGTCACCTACTATGTCAGGCAACTAGCCTCCTAATTGCCTGTTGACCAACCCTAGTCACCAGTTGACTTTTCCTAGTTGCATGCTAAATTTCTAATCGCGTGTACTGCTGTTGTAAGTGTATTTTGACATTCCGAAACCCGATTTGACATCTAGGAACATGCTAGGAACCCCGTAACATGCCTAGTAACATAGTAACACGTGTTTTGACTTATTTGAGCGTTATTTGATCTATGTGTTAGACTCATTGAATTTTAACATGTGTTAAGTGTTGGATTGCATGATTTGTATGTGTTAGTGTATGAGATGAACACGTGGGATATCGGGTCACCAATGGGATGTCGAGTCTTGTCTCATATAGTCTGGTTGTCGGTCAAACGCGTTTTTCAAACAAATAATGGTCATGGACTGGATTTGGGGACTAATGAACCCGACGGGTTATTAGTCTAACTTAACACATATCTTATGATAGGTCGCCACTAGTTGGGGCTATCATATCTTACAGACGGTTTACTCATATCACACGTATGGTTTACTCTTAAACGGAATACGCAACCTAAGGTGAGTTCACGGCCCCACATTTTACGGTTTATGTTTTCGGGGGAGAAACATGCTTAAAACTCTTTTATGACTTATGGTTTATTAAACTCTTATTGCTCATGACTCTTTATCACATTATACTATGGCTTACTTATCGTACTATACGGTTCATCAAAAAGTCCCTTAGAAACCACTAACATGGGTATATGGCAGGGAAATATGGATAGCGCTATTGGGAACTGACAAACCCCACTCGACGGTAGGACCGGGCGGGTGCATATTGTCTCTAATAAAACAAGGTCTACCGGTGATGACGGTAGCCCATAGGAAACTAAGGGTCACTACACGGCTTAGTCAGCAATGGTTTCACCCGTATGAGTATCTTATTCTGCGCCTAGCTAGCGTTCTTACAAGCATAGTAGTAATTGTGATGGTGACGGTTTGAAGGATCACTTTAAACGTTTAAACTAAACCTGTGAACTCACCAGCATTTTTATGTTGACTCTTTTAGCATGTTTTCTCAGGTCGCTAAGGTAGCAGCTGTCAGATAGGCGCACGGAGTCGCACTGGGGTCGTCTTGCGTCTAGGGTCTCATGGCATGTTTTGGAAATGTTAAACCTTGGAACTTATGTTTTATTTTCTGCATGACTTTTGTAAACTTTTAATGCTTCCGCACTGTTAAATGTTGAATTTTAAATCTTATGCATGGTTTGATTACGTATGTTTTACATCTAGACGTCGTTTATTGTGACCGTTGACTTGGATCCTGGTATGTCACACGCCTCGCGGTAGAACTCCGCATGTGGATATTTGAGGGTGTGACAAATTGATTTCCAGACATGGGTTGGTTGTAGCTAGAGCTTCTACACTCTCTAGCAAAGTGTCCCAACTTTTGACACTTATGACATCTCAATTTTGATTTATCAAAACCAACTTTTGTAGAGTTGTTTAATCCTAGAAATTTCCTTCCTGGCCTTTTATAAAATTTGTTAGTTTTTATGCTTAACAAGGCCAGTTGGTGTAAAATATCCATTTCTTCTAAGTCATCACTGCTAAAATATTTTAAGTCATCCATGATAAAACACATGTTATCAGCAGTTTGACTTAGATCTTCATTGTCATAAGCTGGGAAAGATCCATCAAATGAGATCCCAGCTATTATGTCAATGTGATCAAAAGATCCAAAATTATTAGAACAAGATGGTGAGTCATGTCCCAATAAGGCTGTGCTACCTGGAGCATAGTCATCGGCAGTTTTACCAGATTCTTGTAACATTTTCTTTTGATTGATTTCTCTTTCAAAAGTAGGCAATTTTCCATGTAACCTTGTTAGGTTCAGGGTGTTAAAATCTGAACTTGTTCTGAGGACTATTGAATAAGTTTCCCATTTTGAAGGTAAAGACCTTAAAAATCTATGTAACATAGATGCATTTGAATAGGTCTGATTGTTAATTTTTAACTCAGAGATTAGTGATGAAAATCATTCAAATTGTTGAGTTAATGTTTCACCATCTACATGAGTAAAAGTTTCATATTGTTGGGCTAGGATTTCTCTAGTGTTGGCTATCACCTCTTCAGTTCCTCCAAACTGTTCTTTTAGACTATCCCACAGCTCTTTGGCACTTTCACAATGTAAAAGTCCAGCATAAATTTCGTTTGGGAGAGCCATAGCCAACATAGAAAAAGCTTTTGCATCTAGCTCAAATTTTTGGAAATCTTCTCCAGTGTAGTCTTTAGGGTCTTTTGGTCTCTCAGTTTTTCATTCTGGATCAGTTATTATTGGTTTGTGAGGTCCAAAAATTACAGACCTCCAACAGCCAGTATTGGTCTGAGATATGGTGTGTGCCATCCTTCTTTGCCAGATGTTATATTCATTTCTGACTAGCATGGGAGGCTTATTGGCAGATCCAGTACTGTAAGGGTCCATTTTTAAGAAGTTTGGATTGTCAATACTTCTTTAAAGTGATGGATGAAAAAGTAAAAGTGAACCTTTTAAATCCTTTTTTGGATATCAATAAGAGCCTGTGTCTGATTCTCAATTTGTTAGATTGATATTTGATCAGATAAACCACATGCTCTGATACCAATTGTTGGATCAGGTGGTCTCTTATGACAGTTAAGTATTAGAACACTTATGTGTTTGCAGTTATATCAAAGTTATTTGCACAGCGGAATGATAAATGTTCTAAGTCTAAAGTATCACTTTTATAGGAGTTATTACTCCCCCTTTACTAAGCAGTTAATGAGAATCAAAAGCAATATAAAGTATAAAGCAGTAAGCACAAGTATTGAATGATTCTCAGATGTGAAATGGATAATAAGTTATAAAAGCTTTGAAGAATTTTCAATTCAAAATTAATGTAAATCACATGTCTAAAATTGATGAATAAACCCATCTATTTATAGACAAATACAAGACTGTTGCACTAAGTAATACAAGATATTTAACTAAGATATTTTACTTAGGATAATGCTTACAATAGGCTGTAGCATTGAAACTTGTTCAAACACTTTAACAAAACAATATTATACTAAACTACTGAAGTCTAAGTCGGTTAGAAGATAAGATCAACAAACTGCTGATGAGAAGACAAACTACTGATGAGTAGTTTTGTCTTCAGTAGTTCTGAAGTGAAGTGTCTGGTTAGACCTCAGAACTACTGATCAGTTTGCTCTTCAGTACTTTGTTATTTTCTTCTTCGGCACTTTGTGTTTTCTTCTTCAGTAGTTCCATACTTAGCAGAATATGATTTGGACTAAGGTTATCAAAAAGTGGTTTCTTCAATCCTTTTTGTCTACAAACAGTCAACAGTTGTTTTTGAAACAGTGTCATACAGTAAAGGAAAGATACGTTTCAACCCTGGTTGACTTTTGGTCAAGCAGATGGTTATTTATATAAAAACGTATAAATATGAAGTTTAATTAGTAATATTATGTTATTTATACAATTTATAAAATTAATCGAAAAAAAATATTTATCATATTATAATGTATTGTAAATCTTTCTATTGTTTAGCTTATTAATTAGAAAATCTTAGGTATTTTATAAACCGATTTTCTAATAAAGATTTATGATGTTAGGCTTAATTTTAGTTTGTATGTTGATATATGTTGTAATACTATACGTTATTTTTTACTTTGTCGTATATAATGTAATAATAATTATGTTTTACTTGAGTATATATATATAATTCAACATATGTTCATTCTATTTTAGCAGATGTTTACGTTATTTTAACAGACTTTTAAATATGTTTTAGCAGATCTTCAGCCCCAAATATATTTAAAAATGATGTTTTGGGTTTTCTGACAATATTACTTTATTATAATTATATTAGTTAAATTTAATGGTTATTTTCTCTCTATAAAAGTAGAAGAAATTGCAATTTGTTTTCATATGTTTTTCCCTTAAGTCATTTTTACATTCTAAATGATTATTTCATTTTGACATTCATAATGATCTTAATAATGATCATATTTTCAAATGCAATCCAAACACTTCTCAACAAAATATTTCTAATAATTCGATGTTAATGTTGAAGTTGGAACTGGTGTTCTCGGAAAATGCTTACATACAATCAATATGTATTTGCTGAAGAAGACCGGTGTTTATATAGGAATCAAACCGGTCATAAACGTAGAATAAGATATTTATACTTTTCCTTCTTTGTATTGAATTCTGGAAAGGATTTTACCAAAGTATTTGCTGAAGTAGACCGGTGATTATATAGGAAGCAAATTGGTCAAAAACGTAGAATAAGATGTTTATACTTTTCCTTCTTTGTTTTTAATTCTGGAAAGGATTCTACCAAAGTTAAAATTTTCGTTTTACTTTGTTTACTCGAATATTGTAAAATGCGTTACTTGGTACTTGATAATATAGTGTTTTGTACGTATATCTTTCAATATTAGTAGTCTTTCGTGAAACAGATGGTTATTTTCTTTCAACAGAATTATAGAAATAGTTAGGAGATGTACATTGTTAATTTGGTAATATTTGTAAAATTACTCATTTGGAAATAATAGTTTCATTTTTTTTTGTATTTTTTTATTTTTTTTTTCATGTAAAAGATTATAAATTTCATGAAGTTGCAATGTTACATTAAAATATTATTCATTGTTTTTACTTTGTAGTATAATGTAATCATCGTGTTAAACTTAAGCATATACAATTCATTAGATGGTGCATCTATTTCAACAGATGATCATTTAATGGCAACAGAGTTTTAGATATTCTTTAGCAGATGTTCAGGTCAAAATATATTTAAAAATGATGCTTTGAGTTTTCTGTCAATAGTATTTGATTATTATTATTATTTCTTTTATTATTAATACTAATTAATAATATATTTAAGAATGTGTCATTTGTATTTTCATATCTTTTTTTCATAAAGCATTTTGATATTCTAATTTTTTACTTCATACTCATAATAATGATATTAATAAAGATATTATTTTGAAATCCATTCTAAAACTTCTCAAAGTATTAGTAATAATTTTGTAACACCCTCAAATTTCCATGTGCGGGGTTTTACCGCGAGGCGCATGACACACCAGGATCTAAGTCAACGGTCATAACAAACGACAACTATATGAGGAGAAATACGTAAACCCAACCATGCATAAATCCAAAAACATAATCTTGAAATACAGCGGAAGCAACATAAGTTTACAAAATCCCAAGTGAACATAAAACATGAGTATAAAGTTTGACGACCAAATATGAAACATGATCCTAGACGCGAGTGCGACTCCATGCGCCTAGTCCGACAGCTGCTACCTTAGCGACCTGAGAAAACATGCTAAAAATGTCAACATATAATGTTGGTGAGTTCACAGGTTTTTCAATAAATGTCCCGTTAATCCTTTAAAACCGTTACCGTTAATAACATGCTTGTGTGAACGCTAGCTAGGCGTTACGTATATATTACTACTACGGGTGAAACCATTGCTGACTGTGATGTTACTGTGTGATACCCTTATTTACGGACTACCGTCACCTCCGGTAGGCCTTGTGTGATCGAGACAATATGCACCCGCCCGGCCTCCAGCCGTCGAGTGGGGTTTGTCAGGCCCAATAGCGTTATCCACATTTCCCCGCTACATCCCTGTATTAGTGGTTTCTAAGGGACTTTGGTGAACCATATAGTAATAAAATGATAGCCATAGTATAACATGAAAATGTGTGTTTCAAAATATGTAAGCATGTTTCTCCCCCGAAAACAAAACCAGTAAAGTGTGGGGCCGTGAACTCACCTTAGGTTGTGTCTTCTGTTTTAAAAGAGATCCGACACGTGTGTGATAGCCCCAACTAGTGGTGACTTATCAATGAGTTTACATAAGTGTGATGACTACTAACCCGAAGGCTTACTAGTCCCCGATTGTCCAGATCTTGACTGTGTGTATTTAAAAGTGTGTTTGAGTATTAACCGGACACACCAGACAGACCCGACATCCCATTGGTGACCCGTTACATCAATTAATTAAGTACATAAGGTTAACACATAAGTTTCAAGCATACAACACTTAGTTTGCATAAAAAATCGCACATATGAAGTTGTAGGGTCGAATCGGGAGTTTTCTGTGCTTGGTTCGACCCAGACAGCCTCTGGTTCGACCCAAAAACCTTCCTTCAACCCATTTAAAGTTCCTTCAACCCAAATATAAGTTCATTGAACCTAACATATGTTAATTCGGCCTTAACACGTGTTAATTCGGCCTTAACACGTGTTAATTCGACCTAACTGACCCACATTTGACATGGATGAAACTATCCAAAACTATCCGAAAACTATCTGAAAACATCACGAAACACAACAGTCAAGTATGAATAACATATCCTACAAAACCCTACCAATTTTACTCCAAAAACAGTCCGTTTTACAAGTTACCCAAAATGGCAAAAAATATGAAAACGTCACGAAACACAGCAGTCAAGTATGAATAACATATCCTACAAAACCCTACCAATTTTACTCCAAAAACAGTCCGTTTTACAAGTTACCCAAAATGGCAAAAATTATGAAAACGTCACATCACGCATGAAGACTTTACCCAATTAGGAAACTTTCTGAAATCATGTAATAATCATTTCAACATGTTCAGATTATCATGTATAGCAAAACCCCTAACCATATTATCCATAACAACATCATGAATCAAATCCCTAAATCTATCAAAATCCCTAAAACGAGTAAAATATCATCATCCAACAATTGATAACTTAAAATGTAGTCCCAAAAATACTAGATCTTAAGTGTGCACAAGATTGTTATCAACTAGAAACACCTATTTGTTAGGTGTTTTAGTTGATTAATCAAGAAAACTAAAGAACTAGATGAAGATTATAGAAACCGACACACAAGAAACATAAAGACACGATTCCATTAATGATTTCAGCTTTGAACAACCATGGATTTACACTAGATAAGTTCGCACTTTTAGATAAGTTCGCACCTTTAAACTTGTGCTCTCAAAGATACATCAAAAACCCTAACCCTAGCTGCACAAATGAGGTTCTATTTATAGGAGAACTTGAGGACTGCGAACTTAACATTAAGTTCGCAGTCTCCGTCCTTTAAGTGCGCAGTCTAGGGTTTCTAGCATAAACTATGCTATAATTACATATCTAACCCTCCAATTCTAACACATAACAAAACATGGTTAAACCTGGTAACTGTGGTCTCATATTAACCCAACAATACTCCCCCTAGACCACAGCTACCAGTACTGCACAATCAATCTATCTCGACATCACTCAACTCCCCCTCTTCTCTTGCTTGACGTGCCGGGAGTGCTTGAACTATGCTTTCTTCAATGATTGGTTCTTCAGTATGAGGTGCTTCAGCATGTGTTTCTTCAGTGGGTGGCTCTTGAATGAATAACTCAGCTAGATCTACAGTTGCTTGATCTTGCTGAGTCTCTGGAGCTGTGCTTGGAGAGACTGGTGGGACTTGTGAAGGCTCAGGTTCAGGATCAACTGTTGCTGTAGAAGCTTGTGTTTGAACCTCTGGAGTAACTTCAGCTTCTGATATCTTTGCAGCAGCAGCAGCAGCAGCAGCTATCGCTCTGTCATCTTTAGCTTTGTCAGCTGCATTGATCCTCGCCACCAACTCGATCAGTTCTTGCTTTCGCTTCAACGCTCTTTCCACAGCCCTTCTAAACAAGACAGCTTCCTCAAATAACACATTACCAGCACCAACATTTATCTGATTTGCAAAAAGAGTAGTTAAATCAGATGGATTCAGAGCAAACACGTCTAATGGGTCAACTATTCTCAATGCCTCTGTATCATCTCTCAGTTTGATCACAGCTTCACCGGTTCTGCTGTCATAAAACCACTTCTTGAAATCTGCCAAAAGTACAGGAAGCTCTGGACGGATGGGAACCCTAGTGACGACCTCAGGAGGGTCTATCACGTAGGTTATCATTCCCCGTCCGGTGGCAGGATCAATTCTCTTCTTTGACATCCTTCGCCTCGGCTTCTGTGGCTTCCAGTTCTTGAAGTCACGGGCACACTCATCTTCAATAAACACAGACACCATATCAGCTGTGGTATCCCCAGAGTGGTTTAGAAACGGTGTTCTGCACATCTCTCGTATGTCCCATCTTGGAAGGGTCTTCAAATTCGGTCGACCCTTGAAGTACTGAATTGCGCCTCCCCTTCGCTTCACAAAGAATAGACGTTTAAACCCATCATAACCCCAACAAACAACTCTTTCTTGGTGAGATGCACGAGTGTGGTGGATGTTCTGGTGAAAAGCAGGAATGGTGATTGGTCTTCTTGGAAACCAACTTGCTCTCTCAGGATCCAATACGTACCCATCATCCATCTCATACACTGTGTTTTCCGCCGCACCCATTTCAACGAACATCTCTGGCATCTCATCTTCACTGATCTCATCCACGTCACTTTCCTCCTCTTTTCTTTCTTTCTCTTTTTCCTCTTCCATGAATTTTCCAAAATCAAATGCTTCATCAAAGGTCATTCTTGGAGCATCGGTACCCTGAGTCTTTAACTCCTGAAGCATATCAAACATCTTCATTTGAACCTCAGTCTGAAACTTTATCAGATAACGCTGATCTTTAACCACCTTTTCAAGACTTCGGTTTTTGTGCTTCAATTTCTTCCTTAACTCCTGATTATTGTAGATCTGATTCTTCAACAAACAAATTTCCTTAGCAGCATTCTTTCCCACTTCCTTAGATAACGTCTCATATAATTCTTGATGCACCGGTTTTCGACGTGATGCACCAGGAACAGACGAGGAAGGTACTGATTGTTTCTTTGCAGGAGGCTTGGGAATAGGAGGTCTTTCAGAGGAAGGGCCAGGCCTGGCAGTAGAGGGCCCTGGCCTGTCAGTGGAAGGCCCAGGTTGACCCTCCACACCAAACATTTGTTCCAGAATTGCTTCGTTTTCCTCATCTTCTTCTGTCATAACCCGTGGCCTTTCAGACTCGGGCAGCTGTTCTCTCCTTCTTCTTCTCTCTGCCTTTGCAAGTTCAGCATTCTGTCTGGCAGCTTTAGCCATTTCAAGTTCCTCGGGAGTCAATGATTCTCTCCCTTGCTGCAGTAAACCAGTAGGCCTGTTTCTTTTAGTCGGCCTCTGAGGAACAGGATCAGATGCTGCCCTTTTACCAACAGTTCTTTCTCAGGCAACTTCTTCAGCAGTGTGCTGAGGCACTGTAGTAGCAGGTTCAGTAGGAGCAGGTTCAGTAGGTTCAGGTTCGGTTGCAGTTGGTTGTTGAGTTCTAGCAGCATATTGTCTTCTTCTTTTCATCTCACTATATAGCTTCATAACAACTGGATACCGCTGAGCAGAGTACATGCTTTCCAGTAGGGGTTCCCAATCAGGTGTGTTGCACTCAGTGAAGAATCGTGCACCTTTGGCAAAACCGTATTTATCACCAAGGGGCAGATCCTCATGTTGAGAGTTGATCATCATCTGAACAAATCGGGGATACATCGTCCACTTTTTCTTTTCGGCTTGAGCATTCTTCACCATACAATCAAACACCAATCCCGACAGATTAAAAGGCTCATTCTTGCAGACTTTAATCATGGCAGTTGCCCAGTCGGGACTGAGTGCATTGTACCCCCCTTTTCGGTGACACAGAGACATCAGAAATACGTGACAGATAAGCTTCCAATCTCTGGTCAACTGGCTCTTTTTGATATCACCCCTTGCGTCAAAGTCTCCTTTGTATCCAAAATTCAGGAACTCTTGATGAATCTCAGTCTTCGGTAAAGATCTAACAGTTGCTGGTTGATCCTGAAATCTTAGAACATTTCTCACTGTGTCTTCTGTGATGATAACTGCCTTGTTCCTTACTGTGGCTTTAATCCTCTTGACACGTGCCACTGTCTCCACTCTAGCAGATCGCCAGAAGTCTTCAATGTGAGAGCTGTATACTTGAACTTGCTGCTCTACCGCATATCCGATCCTGCTTCTCCTGATCCATGCAACAACGTCTCGAAACTTTGAATCATCAGTTTCCAGAATTATCGGCTGGTTGTGCATTCCTCTAGGATCCCATTCAAGAGCCATCTGTGTTGGACACGTGCACGAAAATTAAGTTAGAATTTTGATTTTGAATTGACTAATGACAGACACTTCATTTTCTTTGACGGACGACGTACTTAGACTAGGTTTGGTTTTAAGTTGGTTTTACGTGTGTTATTTATTTTATGGATTAGATTTTAAAGTGTATATGATATGTTTCGTTTTTCATTTTAATAGTCATTTGAGTCCAGTTTCAGTTTTAAGGATGAATGAGTCAAGGTACGTAGTCCGGTCAAATGTCCTGAAAAGTCAAGTCAATGGTCAAAATTTTGTTCAATGTTAAGTTCACACAATCTAAGTTCGCAGCCCGAGTCAAGACTGAGTACTTGTTGCTCAGTACGCAGTCATTAACCATGAGGAAATCAAGTACGCAGTCAACAGGTCAAGTTAGTTATACTCGGGAATGTTAAGTGCGCAGACAGTTTTACTCAGGAATAACTAGTGCGCAGTGACCTGACTCGGGCATGGTAACGGCTTGGGATGGTTATCAAGTCTGCGTACTAGACTAGTACGCAGACACCTAAACTTTCGTTTAGGATTTCAAGTTCACACCCAAGTACGCAGTTAGTTAGGGTTTTCAAAACTTTGAATCATATGATGCAAGTGCGCAGTCATATGAAACAAGTGCGCAGATCTTCAAGTTTTTAAGTACGCAGTTCATCAAAACCCCAACTATCAACTGATTTTCTCATGTTTCAACCTCAGATCCTGTTAATACACGAAGAAATTGGTTAGAATCTTTGAACTACCTTAAACAAACACACAAACACGTAAAAATGAGTAGATGAAATGGATCAAAGGTGGGGTACAACGGTGGTTTAGTGGTGGTTTCAAATGAAGAACACGGTGGTTTGGGAAGAAGAAGACGGCAGTTGCTGGTGGTGACAGATTAGGGTTTCTTGATTTTTGATAAAAAGATAAAAAGTAAAATTACCATCAGTATTTATAGGTAAATTTGTTTGGGCTGCGTACTTGGCCCTTAAGTGCGCAGGCCCAAAAGCTTTGTCAAGTACGCAGGCCCATAGAAGGAAAATAAGTATGCAAGCCCAAATACTTAGAAAATAAGCTTTAAACCAAAAAATTTTGGGTTTAGAGATCAACCGTTTCTCACCTTTTGCATCAAGATCATACCAGTCATACCTGCCAGACCACATTTCAACTTTCCGTTGGATAGCTGTAGCCCAAGAAAAACTGTCGGTATATTTGTCCACTTAAATCCATGCCTCTCGTCTTTCAACATACTTTATATGATGATCTTTATCATGTTTTGGTAATATTGACGACATGTTAATGGACCCCACTTGTGCCAGGTGTAAGCCTACCAATCCTCAAGGTTTATTGAGATATAATGATGAGAGCTTCAGGTCTATGTTTCCATAAGCAGAGAAGATGATCATTTTGTCAATCAGATGATGAGAGCTTCAGGTCTATGTTCCCATAAGCAGAGAAGATGATCATCTGATTGCTTTGTGAGCTATCTATATGTTTGCACGTCACTAACATTGCGTGTCTTTTGTTGCTCATTTTGATTTAATAGCCCCGCTTTGGTAGCTTGCACTCTTAGGTGTCTTTTGATTGCTTATGCACAAAATTTTCCGTGTCTTTTGATCTCTCAACCTGTGTATGACCGGACTCAGCTTGTGCAAACCTGAAACACAGTGGGAATCCAGCACCTCGTGTAGACTTTTTAGTTTGTCATCTTTTAGCAGTTTACTCAATTCCAGGCTGAATCTACCGACATGTCGTTGCTTGAAGCCACAACGTCCTCTGGGTCCTATTCACATGCTGACAAATATGATTAGTCTCTATCATTTCTTGATTGTTTTGAAAAAGTTTTTAAAACTTGCAAATTTGGGATCTACCGGTTTATTTCTCCCCCAAAAATCTTTATTTTATTTTAAAACATAAGATTTTTCTATAATTTATTCACAAAGGTTTTTTTTTTTTTTTTTTTTTTTTTAATCATTCAAAGTTGATCATCTCTAACCAAGTTACCAACTGACGAAAACGGGTTTTGTCGAAAGCTTTGGTAAAGATATCTGCCTTTTGATCAGCAGTATCTATAGGCAACACCTGAATGTACCCCTTGTCGTGCGCATCACGAATTGAATGAATCCGAATTTCAATATGTTTAGTTTTCAAATGATCAATTGGATTCTTCACGATGTCACGACAGGCATCATTATCAATGTAGATAGGGGTTCTCATGATATTCAAACCGTAATCCAACAGCTGATTTTGGATCCACAACACTTGACAGCAACAACTGGACGCGGCTGTGTACTCAGCTTGAGCGGTAGATATCGATACAGTAGTCTGCTTCTTGCTCTGCCATGACACGAGTAGGGGTGTTCATCGGGTTTGGTTTTCGGTTATCGGGTTATTCGGGTCGGGTTATTCGGGTTTTCAGTTGTAAATAATTACCCGATAACCGACCCAATCTAGTTAAATGGTTATCGGTTATGGGGTTAATCGGGTTCGGGTTTTTCGGGTCGGGTTAAATGGATATCGGTTTAATAGTTCGGGTGTTTGAGTTACATATTTCCAACCATTTGGGTTGCGTATTTCTATCCATTTGTGCTACAATATGTGTAAAATAAAACCACAACATGGGCTATAATATTTAGTTGCAAATTTGGCTATAAAAACACTACTCTGATAGACATAAAAATATGGAAACTGGATCATTTATTTGTTTTTGAATTATTCGGGTTATTCGGGTCAACCCGAATTATACAAAACTAATCCGAAGACCGATCCTAAAGACTTTAGTCGGGTTCGGGTATGCACTTAATCGGGTTTGGGTTAATCGGGTAAGGTAGTTTCTCGGGTCGGTTCACTTCGGGTTCGGTTCGGTTATTGGTTATCGGTTAAAAAGAACACCCCTAGACACGAGCCTGTTTCCCAGAAATTGACAGCCACCAGAGACAGACTTTCGGTCAATCCTGCAACCTGCATGATCACTATCAGAGTACGCAATTAGGTCAAAATTGTCACTCTTAGGATACCATAAACCAAGTTTTGGTGTTCCTTTGAGGTAGCGGAAGATTCTTTTGACTGCAGTCTCATGAGATTGCTTTGGATTTGACTGAAAGCGAGCACAGCATCCAACTGCCCACATGATGTCCGGTCTGCTGGCTGTGAGATACATCAAGGAGCCAATCATAGAACGGTAAGTGTGCGGGTTCACAGAAGGTCCTTCAAGATCTGGTACAAGTGTTGTTTGAGCTGCAAAAGGAGTGTTGGACGGTTTGCAATCCGACAGGTTGTACTTTGCCAGAATGTCTCTTGTGTACTTTGCTTGATGGATGAGAATACCGTCTTCTTTCTGTTGGACTTCGAGACCTAAGAAAAATGAGAGTTCTCCTATCATGCTCATTTCAAATTGAGACTTCATAATGCTTTCAAATTCCCTGCACAAATTTTCGTCAGTTGAACCAAAGATAATATCATCAACATAAATCTGAACAAGGATAGAATGTTTGTTGACTTCTTTGGTGAACAAGGTCATGTCGATCTTCCCTCTCGTGTATCCATTTTGTAACAGATATGAAGACAAGGTCTCATACCAAGCTCTAGGAGCTTGATGGAGACCATAGAGAGCCTTGTCCAACTTGTAGTATCTGTTTGGATGATGAGGGTCTTCGAATCCGGGCGGTTGGCACACATAGACTTCTTCTTTGATCTTCCCATATAAGAAAGCGCTCTTCACGTCCATCTGAAAGACTTTAAAATTTCGATATGAAGCATATGCCAAGAAGATGCGTATGGCTTCAAGTCGAGCGACTGGAGCGAAGACTTCCTCATAGTCAATCCCCTCCTGCTGACGAAATCCTTGAACAACCAGACGAGCTTTGTTCTTGATTACCACCCCACGTTCATCCATCTTGTTGCGAAAAACCCATCTTGTCCCAATAGGATATTTTCCTTCAGGCAGATCAACGAGCTCCCACACTTTGAGTTTTCTGAACTGAAATAGTTCTTCCTGCATGGCCTCAACCCAGCTTGCATCTCTAACTGCATCTTCAATGCTGAAAGGTACGGTTTGAGATAAGAATGCTGAGAGAGCGGTGTTGAGCTTGTCTGTCTGATTTCTGGTAAGAACACCCTCACTAATTGGTCCAATGACATTCTCAATTGGATGGTTCTTAGAAGATTTGAATGCCATATTTTCTTCTTCTTGCACTTGTAGAGGAAGGTTCGAAAGATGATCTCCAGGTGTAGAAGAACTGGATGGTTCATTTACAGACTGCTGATTTGATTGTGTTCCTTCAGCATTTGACGTGCTTTCAGGAATGTTAGAAGTTTCAGCAGTAGTATCACCATTATTAAGTTGAGGAACAATAGGATCAGCAACCAGAGGAGAGAAACGAGTGGTAAACGGTGCGACTTCATCATCAGAAGAGTAGAGAATATTTCCAAAGGGAGATGAGCTTGTGGCTTGATTTTCAGGAGCTTGTTCTGCATGAGCTTGCTGTTCAGGAATGACAAAGTGATTGAACACAATATCCACATCAAAGAACCAGTCAGGACCGGTTCCAACGTTGGTAGAGTTGGATTCTTGCCAGTCAACATAAAAGGATTCCAGAACCATCTTGGTGCGTTTGTTGTATACTCGATAAGCCTTTTGACTAGACGAGTATCCAACAAAGAAACATTCGTCTCCAACAGCATCAAACTTCATGATATTCTCAAAGTTGTTCAGAAGAGTGCAGGAACATCCAAACGGCCTGAAATAATCAATGAGAGGTTTTCTTTTGAAAAGCAATTCATAAGCTGTTTTCCCACGAGGCTTGACAATCAAGACCCTGTTAAGAACATAACAGGCGGTATTCACAGCTTCTGCCCAGAAGATGATCGGTAACTTAGAGTCAATGAGCATGGTTCTGGCAGCTTCAATAAGTGTACGATTCTTCCTTTCAGCCACTCCATTTTGCTGAGGAGTCCTTGTAGCACTATATTGGAGATGAATTCCTTTCCCGCTGCAGAACGTCACAAAAGTTTGGTTCTTGAATTCTGTTCCATGATCACTTCTGATTGACTTTACTTTTAACTTGATTATATTCTCGATCAAAGGAACGAACAGCATCAAGGTCTCAGCAGCCTCACTCTTGAATTCCAAGAAGTATACCCATGTGAAGCGAGAGAAGTCATCTGTAATCACCAAACAGTAAGACTTTTTACCCAAGCTTTTTATACTGATAGGACCAAAAAGATCCATATGTAGTAACTGAAGAGGAGAGTCAATTGAGTTCACTGTTTTGGACTTATGCGATTTCTTATGTTGTTTACCTTTGGCACATGCTAAACATTTTTCAGAAAAAGGGAATTCCTTAGAAGGAAGACCTCTGACTAGATTAAGTTTAGAAAGTTTGTTTATATTTTTAAAGTTAACATGACCTAATCGCCTGTGCCATAACAGTGACTCTGACTCGGATGCCTTTGACAGTAGACACGTCATTGGTTGTTCAGACTTGGCATCCCTCATGTTTATCACATAAGTATTGTTTTGTCTGGGGGCTTTTAGCATGATCATGTCAGTGGATGGTTTAAATCCTGGCTTTAGGAAGATGCATTCCATGTCGTTGAACAACACTGAGATTCCTTTGTCACAGACTTGTGATACACTCAATAGATTGTAGCACAGTTCTGGAACATAGTTGACGTCCTCAAGTGTTAGCGCGTCAGAGACTACATCTCCTATGCCAACGATCTTTCCACCCTTCTCATTCCCAGCGAACGCTACAAATTCTCCATCGATGAACCGATAGTTCTTGAGGAGTTCTTTCAGTCCTGTCATGTGTCTTGAAGCGCCGCTGTCGACATGCCATAGATATCTCATGAGAGCTATCAGCCATTTTTGTAATTTATTCTGCACATACAAAAACAAAAGAGAAACAAAGCTAAACTAAAGAAAATCTATGTACAGTGGAGATTTTGCCTGAAACTTAAGTAACTTTGGGAATCCAAGTTTGTTTAATTTTTGATCTGTCATGGTTTTCTCCCAAAATTGACTCTTGTTTCTTCCAAATTTGTGTATTTTTAACAAAACTTTTTACGGTTTCTTGAAGATTTCTTAGTTGATCCGAAAAAGAGTTTTGTGTTTTGACATCTTTTTGTGATTTAGGTTTTATGTGACAGTTCTTGACCACGTGACCCTCTTTTCCACATCTGAAGCATTTTGAATGCTTAGGCTTGATCTTAGGAGAAGATCTGGACGATGATGGTTGTGATGTTCTTTTCTTGATCTTGTTTGATCTTGAGCTTTCGGTTGAGCTTGATTCTTCCCTGTTGCTACTTGATTCTTCATTGGTGTCCAGATTATTTAAGCTGGAGCTGCTCTCTGTATCACTCAGTGATTCTTCAGAACTTGAGGTACCTGTTTCACTTTGTGATTCTTCAGAACCTGATACATCTGTGGATGAGGGGATAAATTCTGGGATTTCCTCAGTGAGGAATTTCCCAAACCTGTTACGCTTAAGTTCTGGCACAAACACAGATGGTTTGAGCACATGATTATCATCAGAGAATGCAGCATTAAGATCAACACACACAGGAATAACATTTTCAACACAAACATTAGATCGTTTGATAGGAGGCTTCCTATCATCGGGAGCCACAGCCCCTTTTAAATCAAGTTTACAGTCATCCAACCTAGTTAAACTATTACAGTCATCCATCCTAGGCAAACTATTACAGTCATCCGATTTAGTTAAAGTTTTACATTCATCCAAAATAGAATTGTTTTTCGAATTTTCATTGTTCCAGATAAACCAATTCACTGTTGAGTAATTGGCACCCGGATGTCCTAAACCCACTGTCTGGCCACCACAACACACATCATCCTCCACCTGAGCCTGTTGGGTCACATCTGCATTGCTTTTACTTATGTTAGTATTTGACTCAGATTCATCACATTTATTTTCAAAAAGGTCATTTTTTGGATGAGGTGATGGAATGGGTATGTATTCACTTTGGCTCAAGGGTAAGAATAGAGATCTTTCGATTCCATTCTTATCCTTATATCCAATTCCATCCTTTACGAATGATTGTCTCCCACACTCGATTATATCAGCTTGAGCCCGTTTGCTCACATTCCATTTATCCACAACAATTTGAAGACGAGTTGTCTCATTTCTAGATTTCTCTAGTTTTGAGGTTAAATCGTTTATCAGAAAATCTTTCTTAAGCACAAATTCTTTTAAAGTTTGCATTTCAGCTAGAGTTGCATTTAACTTTCGCTGATATGCCCACTCATTTTCTTTCATTTCAGAATTGATTTTACGAATGTCATCCATTTCTCTTAAAACTCGTCTGTTGTGTGATAAACAGTATGCGACAGCTGTAACACACCTAGGTGAGCACAGTTTAGATTTAATTTCTAGAGGAATATTTACCATGTCCCTTTCCTCAGCTTTCTTAGAAGAACTCTTCACCTCCTCAGCGACCTTTTCTGATGACGTCTTCTCAGCTATCAGCACCTCCTCTCTTTTCTGATCATTCACCTTCTCATCAATCAACACACTCTTCAACCCGGCATTCTTCTGCATTTCCCCCTTTAGAACCTCAGCAGATGATCCTTCAACAGAGTTCACGCCATTAGAAGATTTGGTGCAGATTGTGGCCATCAGGGCTTTGTTCACCTCAACTTCAGCAGCAGCTGCCTCTTCTCCCCAGTCGAAATCTTCAACAACCAAAGCCTTTTGTGGTTCCTTATCGTTTCCCTCATTACCATCGGTTATGGCCACCAACCTCTTTGCAGGCTTGATTTCAGCTTGGTTCAGTGTGGGGCATTCGTACTTGAAATGCCCAAGGACCTTGCAGTTGTAACACCTGATCTTGGACTTATCAAACCCAGCCTTTCCCATACCCACTCTTCTTCCGGTTCTGTCTTGAAAACGCTTCACTCGTAAAGTGATCATTGCCATCTGCCATTTCAAATCCATCTCTTCCATGTCATCTGGGTCAACCTGGTACATATCCTCTGGAGACATCATCTCATTCTTAATTTCTCCTGTCTTCAAAGCTTCAAAACTGCTCATGAAAGAGTTGAAAAGTTCCACATGTTCAGCAGCCAGTTTAGCAGCCTGTGGAGTTAGTGTCTTTGCAGCCTTTTCAGAATACATTGGAGCTTTCCCAGAACTTGAACTACCAATCCCTGCAGAATCCACATACGAATGCAACGAACTTGAACTCATATCACCAATTGGGGCCATCAAAGCCAGATTCTTCATAGCACTGCTGGGAGTCACCTTCGGGACAGTCTGATTCATTTCTCTTTTAGTGATGTCCATCTCAAATGATTTCAGAGTGTTTATGAGATCTGCCAAAGTAGACTGAGCATCCAAGTAGTCCTTTTTGATCAACATACATTGGACACTCCACTCCTTTGGGAGAGAATCGAGCAGCTTCTTGATGGAATTGCGGTTGTTTACAGGAATACCTGCTTTCTTCATCTTAGTCAACAAATTCATGAACCTGTCAATGTGTGAAGACAGACTCTCACCACGGATACTTCCAAACATGTCATACTCCTTTTGAATCATATCCTATTTGTTTTGCCTCATCTCTGCATTTCCTTCATAATACTCACTCAGGGCAAACCACAGATCGTGCGCTGATCCGTATTCTTCAAACATATTGTATACATCATTTGACAAAGCCATGGTGAGAGCACCGTAGGCTTTGTGATCTCTCTGCAACAGTTGTTTGTCGAGATCAGTGTATGTAGTGGGATCAGTGTTGAACACTTCTCCTGCATCAGTGGTTCTGGTGGGAATGTGAGGTCCGAGCTGGACTGAGTTCCATTGGGTGTGATCGTTAACAAAGTAGAAAGCTTTCATTCTGTTCTTCCATGTCCCATAGTCTTCAGCACCCATCAACTTGGGAATACGTGTTATAGTGCCGGTTTCAAGTTCAGCTTGAGTTATGGGATTAACTTGAAATGAGTTGTTACCAGACATGATTTAAGATTGATTTTAGATTGGTTTTAGACTGATTTTATGGTTTAGATTGAGTTGATTAGCAAGTTATAGTTCAAAGTCCTTGAAAAATCAAAACAGTCCACAAGTTCGCAGTCTTAAGTACGCAGCCAGAACAAGTTCGCAGTTTGCACAAGTTCGCAGTCTAAGTTCGCAGTTCCTTGAAACCTGAAACAAATAAGAAGCAAAGATGATAAGTCCCTGATTCTCCTGTTAAGTACGCAGTCCCTGTAGCACACACGTTTGGCTTAAGTTCGCAGTTCAGCCAAGTCAGAGCAGCACAAGTACTCAGTCTTGACTGATCAGCCTGCGCACTTGTACAAGTACACAGACACTTAAACTCTCGTTTAAGATTTAAGTTCGCAGTAACCCTAGCCAAGTGCTCAGAAAATGCACCTTTTCAGTAAGTTCGCACACCAACTAGAGATTTCAGATAAGTATGCAGAAACCCTAGTTGTGGTGCCAGGAGAGAGAAAGCTATAAAGCCTTGTGTAAATTTTAAGTGCTCACACAGACACAAGTGCACACACTTTTTGGCTTAAGTGCGCAGCTATGGCTGTTAATAAGTGCACACCTTGAAATATCAAGTATGCAACTTATGAGCTAAGTACTCAACTCTTGAAACAAGTACTCACAAGCAAGAAACAAGTTCACACTTTATGAGTTAAGTTCGCACAATTAAGTACTCAATGCTTGAAACAAGTACTCAACTTTTGAGACAAGTACTCACAGGCAAGAAACAAGTACTCACAATCAAGAAACAAGTTCACAAATTTTGAGCTAAGTTCGCACAATTAAGTGCGCAGACTCGGCTGTTGTGATTTTAGACTTACCAAAAACATGTCCAAGAGATTTTCAATTGTTTTGAAGCTCTTGAATGATGTTTCTACTGAAAATAATAACTTTTAAACACCTTAGAAACACTTTTCACGAGATTTTTAAGGCAAAACAATGAAAATATTCAAACTTTGATAAACACTAAAATTTTGAAAAACTTGATAGTAAAACTAACAAGGAGGGTTTTGATATCTTTAGATAGATACAATCTCGAGCACAGAGGCTCTGATACCAAATTGTAGTCCCAAAAATACTAGATCTTAAGTGTGCACAAGATTGTTATCAACTAGAAACACCTATTTGTTAGGTGTTTTAGTTGATTAATCAAGAAAACTAAAGAACTAGATGAAGATTATAGAAACCGACACACAAGAAACATAAAGACACGATTCCATTAATGATTTCAGCTTTGAACAACCATGGATTTACACTAGATAAGTTCGCACTTTTAGATAAGTTCGCACCTTTAAACTTGTGCTCTCAAAGATACATCAAAAACCCTAACCCTAGCTGCACAAATGAGGTTCTATTTATAGGAGAACTTGAGGACTGCGAACTTAACATTAAGTTCGCAGTCTCCGTCCTTTAAGTGCGCAGTCTAGGGTTTCTAGCATAAACTATGCTATAATTACATATCTAACCCTCCAATTCTAACACATAACAAAACATGGTTAAACCTGGTAACTGTGGTCTCATATTAACCCAACATAAAATATCCAAAACCTATGATCCATAGCAGCCCTAGAACCTTTCTATAGCATTTATGCAGCACATAATCATCATATAACACATAAAAACATCCTTAACACAACATAACACATGTTAACTTGTATGAAAACTCATGTTTAATCATTAGGTTTTGTTTAGAAAGATGTTAGGAAGGATTTTAATTGTGAAAACCATCTTAAAATAGATCTGGACCTTTGGGGTTAAATGAAAATGAATCAAAAACAATTAAAGATGGTTTTGAATGAAGAACACACCTTAGATCTTTGTGAAATGATGAAACATGACAAAGTATGGTATTTATACCCAGGCTTCATTCGACCTTTTGCCTAGGTCGAATGAGAGCTCTTCTGGTCGAATGAGGTTCTCAAGGCAACACATCTTCTGGTTCGACCCCCCTCAAGGTTGAACCAAGACTGAGCCATTCCAGACTTTCCAATTTTGTCGTTTTAACGCATTTTAACACATCCTAACACATGAACATGCAATCCTAACACATGTTAATCATATAGAACCATGTATAATAATATGAACATCGTTAAAGAACGTATTTACATATTGTATTACATATATAAATCATTTCATGTTTGTTACTTAATGTAATTCACCAACAACGGGACTCGTACCTCATGTGTGTGTGATAACCGTAATGATCCCCCGAATCATTGATCCCTTGACGACACGTAACGTGACTTGACTCAACGGACTCTGTCAGGTATGTTTAATAATGTTATTTGCTCACATGTTTTATAAAATGTTAACCTAAATGTGCCGGGTGTCACATCATCCCCTATTGAAAGAATTTTAGTCCCGAAAATTGTTTGGAGCCAAAAACGAAAGAGGCAAAAGACAGAAAAGGAAGAAAAAATTTTCGATCGTCACAAATTCGATGTTACATTGAAGTTCAAATTACTTTTCTCGAAAAATCTTTACAAACAATCAATAATTTGATGTTAATGTTGAAGTTAGATAATACATCTAAAAATATAAAAAGTTATATAATATTGAAATATCTTTTTGCCGAATAAATATATTAATAATGTTTCTAATAACTGTTCAATCTTTTGCCGCCCATATTTAAATTTTGAGGTAAACGTTTAAAGTTAATATAGAAAGTTTTGTTTGTTTTATTATTTTTCAGCTATAATCATAACATATAGCTTCTCTTATAAGCTATATCTAAAAGTAAGTTAAATAAAATTATATAGAATAACCAATATTATTTAAATAATAAAATTGTGTAGTATTTTCTAATTTAATTCAGCTTAGAATATTAAGAGAGGTGAGTGAAAAATAATAATGACGATCTTGAACATCGATCTCCAAAAAATAATAATGACGATTTTTATTGTTTGTGATTTTTAAGTTCAGAAGTAGTTTGTTAGGATCTGAGTATTGGTTTGTTTTGATTAAGTATGAAATATGAATGAAGTATAAATGGAAAGTGCAGCGGAATAAACAATAAATCAAAACATAGAGAATAATTGTTTTTAATCGAATGCTTTCATTAAAGGAAAGATTACAATCGTACAATTAAACTCCCCCTCAGCCTGATCACTCAGAGAATGTTTGTCTAAGAGAGAATGACGAGTGATGAATAGAACAGTACAACTACTGTTCTATTTATAGACAAGCTCAAACCTCTGATGATCAGTTGCTGACGTCACCTAGATAGCGACCCCTAACTGTCTAACAAACTCTAACAACTGTTAAGCTATAAACTACTGTTACATTGAAACTACTGACAATACAAAACTCTGTTAAACTAAAACTCTGATGTCTTCTTATCATCTGTTGAACCAAAGTGCTGTTGGTTCAACAGACCTTTGTTCTTAAGATCTTTGATCAGCAGTTGTTCTTCATCAGACTTTTAACCTTTAGACTTTGTCCATCAGACTTTTCATCAGCAGCAGTTATCTTCTAACAGTTGTTGAGCAGCAGCAGTTTAGGAATCAACAGATCTTTGGAGGAAGCTTTATTGTAACAACTGTTCTTTATTCAGGATCAAACACTTAGTATATTTTGGCTTTTAATCATCTGTTCTTCTCCAGGTCAGCAGACCCAACAATTTCCCCCTAGAACAGATGATGCCAAAACTCTGCTTTATTCTTGATCTTTATTCCTCATCAGACTTTCTCTTATTTGCCCTTTTAGTTGTAATTCAAAGCTTAGAGAGAAGAGGTCTTCAGCATCTCTATCCAGTGTCAAGTTCAGAAGGGTCTGGAGATCTTCAGCACTTAGGCCAGGTGCATCATCCATACTTAACTTCTGAACACTACCATCTGACCTGAGCAGTGTCAATTCATGGGTCTCTTTGTCAGACTTCCATTTTAGAATTTTAGAGTCAGAGGAATGACTGGGATGCATCTTTATTTTGGATGAGTTAGGAGATGGAGGCCTGCCAATGAGTTCTCTGAACTTCTCTGTGACAGGGTCAGAGAAGTATCTGATTTGGTTCAAGAGGCCCTCCTTTACATAGGTTTCAGTGAACTTTCTTGTATCCTCTTCAGACATTTCCTTCTGCTTCTTGTATTGTCTTTTAGCAGCAATAGAAAGAACAGAGGTTTCAAGTAAACTGTCTAGTGTAAAGGCCTGTGAGGGTTTCTTGGGTGCATCATCATAGACTGGTTTTCTTGGTAGTTTGGGATTGGTCTTTCTTTTTTGTTCAAGCTTCTTGTATGTTTCAATTAACCTGACCTCAGACCATCTAGCAACAGATCTCATCTCTCCATACTTGGCTGCTACAAGCTCTTGTCTCATTCTCTTGAACTTCAAGGCTCTAGCTTGATCTCTCCCTTTACTGAAATCAGGGGCAGAGGCCTTAGTAGGAGGATTCTTGGTCATGCTCTCAATTCTAATGAGTTCTTCTCTGAGAGCATGTGTGGTCCAGCCTGTGAATTGATTCTTTGTTGCTTTGTAAGGCTTGGTTGCCAAGATCTGTTCTGGTAGTGAATCCCTCACTTCCATTTCCAAGTCTCTGCTGAGAGGCATGGTAGACATGGAATTGCTCAGGGTCTTAGCATAGTCTTCAATCCTTCGAACTTTGCTAAGCTCTACTGAATGGATGCCCTGAGCAGTCCTGTCATCCTTCCCTTTGCATTTCTCTTTGATGACAGCATCAGCCTGTTCACCCTTGTATTTAAGATAAGTGTCAATGTTGGGTGGAACAGGGAAGCCTTTGAGAGATGGGAAGGTTCTTTCTGATGGCTAATCAGTATTGTAAAAGGATTGAAGTTCCCCCTTGATTAAATCCAACTCAAGGGGATACTTCTCAGCCAATGGGGTGATGGTTGGTGGTGGTCTATGGGATCTGAATTGTGAAGTGTGTGGTGAGAAAGATGAGAGTGGAATGGCATTGACTGGTGTGGATTGTGAGCTTGGGGTGTTAGGTGGTGTGTTGTGGATGTTTTCATCTTGTATAACAAAGGTGGATTTCCTTTTCCTGCTATACAAGATTTTAGGTGAAGGTGAGGAAGAGGCAATGGTTTGGTGAACATCTGTTGGTCCTTTTGTGGAACCAGCAGTTGTTTGGGTTTGTGGTTGAGTTGTGGTAGGTTTGGTAGTTGTTTGAGTTGTGGCTGGTTTAGTGGTTGATGGTGTGGTGATTGGTTTGGTTACTGGTTTAGGTTGAGCAGATGTTTTAGCAGCAGTTGTTTTGGGTTCAGTGGTTTGGGTAGCAGAGGTTGTGGTGGCAGTGGTTTTAGGAGCAGTGGTTGTGATAACAGGTGTTTGAACAGCAGAGGTTTCAGCAGATAGTTTGGAAGGTGGTTTTCTAGTGTGTTTGGCTGGCATTTTCTTTCTCTTAGAAGTATTCACATCTTCCACTTCTTGCTGTTGTTCTCTTTTCAGCTGCACCAACAACTCTGCCTTTGCTTCCAAAGTATCAGCCCTTTTCATCTTATCCTGAGCAGCTTTTTCAGCCTTTTCATTGGCTGAAGTGTCAACTTCTTTTGCCTTGGATGCTTGAGCTGGTTCAGTGACAGGGATCTGAACATTTGGTTGCTGTGATTGTGGAGCTGATTTTGGTGACTCTGGTTTGTCAGCAGCTGGCTTCCCTTTTTGTGAGGGTGGTTGACCAAATGGATTTAGCTTTGGCAGCCTATCTCTGCCACTCTCCCCCTTTTTGGCATCATCAGCTGTAAACTCATTGTCAGTTTCATCTCTTAGAATGGTGGTAGGGGCAGAGCCAGTAGTCTTCAGCAGGTGTTCCTTGATCACCTTGATGTCAGCCTTTGTGTCATTGAATCTGGCATCCACCATGTTTCTGATCAAGGTCATATATGTTTCCTGAGTCTGATCTGCCAATTTTCTGTGAGCTATGATGATGGGTGAAACTGATTTCCATAGCTCGCTGGCAATATCAGAGGTTGAGGGTTGACTTTTGGTAAAGTTATTCAATGTCTCCAATATTGACTTGACATCAGTTTTGATGTCAGCAACAGAGGATTCAAGGTTTTGAACCTTAACCGTCAATTCTTGAAGTTTTGACTCATCACCTAAGTTAATAGGATCATCTGAATCCCTACCAGAGGTAGTTTTAGCTGGTTCAATACTAGGAGGTGAATCCATAGAATGAGAACCTGCTGCCCCTTGTTCTTGGTACTGGGGACTTCCAACTGATTTTGGGGACACAGTGGTGGCCTTATCAGTTTTTGCCTTCAAGGAAGTCTTAGCAATGGAATCACTGTCCTGTTGTGAGACAATGGTCTCAACAGCAGTAGTGACTGCTTCTCTTGAAAACTCATCAGAAGTAACATTGACTTCTGGGAGTATATCCTCCTCTTCTGTTTGTGGGATAGCTAAATGACTTTCCTCAGCCCCAGTCACTGGTGGTGGTGTACTCTCAGTGACAGGTGAAGGAGAGGAACTGGGGTTGTCCTGAGTTTTGTCAATAGCTTCAAACAGAGGTTGCATGGTTTGTGGGACATGTTGTGGTGATGTAGGTGGAGTAAGAAGCTGATTAGCCCTGGGAGATGGACTTGTAAACATATGGTCAAGTGACTCATATGCCTCAGTATGAGGTTCCCTTTGGCTTACAACAAGATCCTTTTGTGAGGATTCTTGAGGAGTTTGCTTGGGTTGAGATATCTCCAACTGTTGTGAGGAAGTAACAACAGTGGTTTCATGTTTCTTTGGTGATGCAACAGGGTTAGCTTCTGGTATCTCATCTTCCAGAAGTCCCTTTTTGGGTTGAGAGGTGGTTTTAGAGGATGGACGTTTTCTTTTGGTGGCTGGTGTGGGTTTCACAGCACTGGATGAAGTGCCATGATCACCAGGAGCAGTGGGCTCACCAACAGAGGTTTCAACAACAGTTGTTGTCTTTGTCCTCTTTGGTTGTGTTTTTGAAACCTTTGTTACTTTTGATACTTTTTCTTGGGTTGAAGAACCCAGCATTCTAGTAAAAGTTTCATCAGTTAAACTTTTCATTTTGAAAGACTCTCCCTTTTGAAAATCTTTTTCAGGTAAAATCTTTTGTAGAATTACACTTAGAATTCTAGGGTAGAGTAGAAAAGCATTATTTGAGCCAGATTTTATGGCTTTCACATTAGAAACCAAGTCTATGAACAATCCCTGAGACAGATTGAAGTCAGATTCTGACAACATTGCATATCCCAAGTATTGTATCCTCAATGGGATTTCATTGAAGGATGTAGTCTTGGCTGAGGCACAGAGAAGAAGGGTATGGAAGAAAAATTTCATGACTGGAGGAAAAAACTTTTTATATAATGTTGATCCAGTCATCTGCCCATCATACCCCCTTTCCTGAAACTCAGTGTGAAGCTCTGTTTTAGGAAAAGTTTCCTTACCTGACAGGTCGTTCAATGAGAAGGTAGTGGAGATGATTTCAGGGGTTATGGTGAAACTGGTGTCTCCAATTTTGGAAATTATGGATGTAGGCTTTTTGTCTTGATATAAGACTTCAGCATTTGCCCAGAATTCTTGGAGTGTGGCCAGGTATATGGGAGCATCAGCAATAAGAACATTTTTGTATTTTGAGTTATTGATGATGTCGATGGTGGAATGGAATGGAGTGTTATCTTCGGTTTTTACCAAATAGGGAAGGAAATTATGAGTGGTTTTTGTTTGGAGATCCATTTTAATGGATTTTTTTTGCGAAAGTAATGAACTTTTGATTGAGGGTTACAAGGAAGACGAAGGCGGTTTTCAGTATTTTGAATACAATGAGACAGTAAAACTGCTGTTTGGGGAAAAACAGGGTTTTATAGGCTCTGGTGAAACCGCTGATGTGGCAAAACTCTGCTTTTGAGAGCAGACGTGGCAAACATCTGATGGTTGAAACAACTTGTGACATACAGCTGTTTTGTTAAACATCTGTTGCCAACCTCTGTTGTTTAACCAAAAGACTGATGGAAACAGTTGTTTTATCTGATCAGATGTTTGAAACAGATTTTTCAACCAACAGTGGTTGTTTTATCTGATCAGTTGTTAGAAACAGATTTTTCAACTATCAGTGGTTTGAATGAAACAGTGGTTGTTTTATCTAATCAGATGTTTGAAACAGATTTTTCAACCAACAGTGGTTGTTTTATCTGATCAGTGGTTTAAAACAGATTTTTCAACCAAAGTGTCATTTTAGCAAAATTTGATTTTTCTGAAAACATTTTAATGTTTTTATTGAAAACATTTTGTTGTTTTAATCCATGTTTAACATTCCAATTCGAGAGATCAGATTTGTGAAGGTAGATGTGTCTAAAGCTTTTGTCAGCACATCTGCCAGCTGATCCTCTGTTGGAACATGGTGCAGAGAAATCAAACCTTTTTCATAGCTATCTCTGACAAAGTGATGTGTGATATCTATGTGCTTTGTGGTTGAGTGAGAAACTGGATTCTTGATGATATTTTCAGCAGCTTGGCTATCCAACATGAGTGGAGTCCTTAGTGCAGTTATCCCAAAATCCAGTAGTTGATTTTGAAGCCACATGAGTTGGGCTGTACAGCTTGCAGCAGCAATGTATTCAGCTTCAGCAGTGGATGTCGAAACAGCTGCTTGCTTTTTGCTTTGCCAAGAGACTAAGGCATTCCCTAGAAACTGGCACCCTCCAGAGGTGGACTTCCTTGTGGTATGGCAACCAGCAAAGTCACTATCTGAATAACCTGAAAGCTCAATGTTTCCATTAGCAGGATACCAGATACCAAGTGTGGGAGCACCTTTTAGGTATCTGAATATCCTCTTTACAGCAATAAGGTTAGACTTTCTAGGAGAAGCCTGAGATCTAGCACACACACAGGTTGCAAACATGATGTCTGGCCTGGATGCTGTTAAGTATAATAAAGACCCAATCATGCATCTATAGTGTGTCTGATCAACCAGTTCATCCTTTTCATCAACAGTGAGTGGCTTGACAGTGCTCATGGGAGTACTACCTGGCTTACAATCATTCATCTCAAATTTTGTTAACAAATTTTTTACATACTTGTTTTGATGGATGAATGTGCCATTTTGCAGTTGCTTAACTTGGAGACCAAGAAAGCACTGAAGTTCACCCATAGCACTCATTTCAAACTTAGCTGTCATGAGCTCCCGAAACTCCTCACACATTTTATTACATGTGGATCCAAAAATGATGTCATCCACATATATTTGAACAATCATTAAATCTTTTCCTTTCCATTTTAAAAACAAGGTTTTATCAATTTTACCTCTTGTGAAACCAATGGATAAGAGAAAAGTAGAGAGAGTTTCATACCAGGCTCTTGGTGCTTGTTTCAGTCCATACAGTGCTTTGTTAAGCTTGTAGACATAATCAGGATGGAATGTGTTTTCAAAACCAGGTGGTTGACATACATAGACTTCCTCCTGAATTTTGCCATAAAGGAAGGCACATTTGATGTCCATCTGAAACACCTTGATGTTGTGGTTGACAGCAAAGGCTAGGAAAAGTCTGATAGCTTCTAACCTTGCTACAGGGGCAAAGGTTTCATTATAGTCAATTCCTTCTTCTTGTCTGAAGCCTTGAACCACTAACCTGGCCTTATTCTTGACAACTATACCCCTTTCATCAGTTTTGTTTTTGAAGACCCACTTTGTGCCAATTGGACAAACATCCTTAGGCAGTGGTACAAGTTCCCATACTTGTTGTCTTTTGAACTGAAGGAGTTCTTCTTGCATGGCTTCTACCCAACTGTTGTCTTTCAGTGCCTCTTGGTACTTGACAGGTTGTGAAAGGGATAGAAAGCCTGCAAAAAGACAGATATTTGAAGATTGGCTCCTTGTGAGCACACCTTCTCTGATGTTGCTAATGATTTGATCTGGTGGATGAGCTCTTAGGTAGATTAAATCTCCCTGATATGGTACGATGGAATTTTGTGGTGAAGGACAGAGGTTTGGAGACTCAGTTGTCATAACATCTGTTGGCAATTTTGAAGAGTCAACAGATGTTTGGAATGGAAGTGGAGGAATGGGTCCAAGTGGTGTAAGGTTGGACTGACTTTTGTCAACAGTTGTTTGACTTTTGTCAACAGATGATTGAGCAGTGGATTGGTTGGATGAATCAGTGGTTTGAAGATAGGACTGGCCAACAGTGGCTGACTCAGCTATGACAGAGTTTTAACAGTTGTTTTGAACTCCTGCTTCCTCTGATGCAGGATAGACTTTGTAGTGATCTGGAACCACAACATCTATTCTGTAGTCTGGTTGTGAAGATTGTGGAGTACCTGCAGGGTTAGTTTTGACAGTAATATCTTCAAATTTGAATTTATCTAAATCAAACAACTCAGCAGGGTTTGCTGGGATTTTCAAAGATGAAAGTTCATTGAACTTCACATTCAGAGTTTCTTCTATTGTCTTGGTCCTTGTGTTGAACACTTTATAGGCCTTGACAGTAGAAGAATACCCCAGAAAATATCCACAATATACTTTGGCTGCAAATTTTGAAATGGAATCTTTAAGATTTAAAATGAAACATGGGCAACCAAAGACTTTGAAAAATGGTATCAGTGGTTTGATTTTAAACAGAATTTCATAAGCAGTCTTTTGATGTCTAGGGTTGATTAAAACTCTGTTTTGAACATAGCAAGCAGTGTTTACAGCTTCTGCCCAAAAGGACAGAGGTAAACCAGAATCTGCTAGCATTGTTCTTGCAGCCTCAATGAGAGTCCTGTTCTTCCTTTCAACCACCCCATTCTGCTCTGGTGTTCTTGGGATACTGTACTGCCTTACAATCCCTTTTGACACACAGAAATCATCCAACTCCTTATTTTTAAACTCTGTTCCATTGTCACTTCTAAAGACTTTTACTGGCAAGTCATATTGTTTTTCAACTTTGGTGACAAAGTCCTTCAAAATACCTGCAGTCTCATCCTTAGAGTGTAAAAAGTAAGTCCATGTAAACCTAGAAAAATCATCAACTATGACAAGACAAAATCTTTTTCTTCTTAGACTCATGATTTTTACAGGGCCAAACAAGTCCATGTGCAACATTTGTAAACACTGACTAGTTTTGGACTCATCAATGGATTTGTAAGAGCTTTTATGTTGTTTACCTTTTAGACAGGAAACACAATGCTCATCACATTTGAATTCTTTTGATGGCAAACCTCTGACAAGGTTTTGTTTAGAGAGTGAGTTGATAGTTTTAAGGTTGGTGTGACCAAGTCTCCTATGCCACAATTATGTCTCTTTGGTAGAGGCAGCTGAGAACAGACAGACATTTGCCATAGGGTTATCCTTTAACATATCAACAACATACACATTGCCACTTCTGTGAGCAACAAGTTGTGCTTTGCTCTCTGCAATGATGGTGTTAATCTTTTCCACAGCCTCTGGGCCAACAATCTTACAAGTTTGCTTAGTGAAGAATGACCCAAAGCCTTTGTCACTCATTTGAGACACACTAAGTAGATTAAATTTTAGATTGTCTATTAGATTAACATTTTCAAACTTAAGCCTCCTTGCTTTGACAGTACCAGAACCCAACACTTTACCTTTAGAATCATTACCAAAGGATATATCACCCCCTCCATGTGCAAGAAAGTCCAGAAGAAGGGCTCTACATCCAGTCATGTGCCTGGAGCCTCCACTATCTACATACCATAAACTGTCTAAACAAGCAGAAGCTCCCTGCACATCAGTAAGGATCTTAGTTTTGGTGAGTGTCCAAAGCCAAATTGGCTTTGGATGGGTCCTTAGCTATCTCAGCCTTAAGTTGTGGAGAAAGATCAGTGGTTTGAACTAGCTTTTGAAGTAAGTTCAACAGCTGCAGTTGACCATTTGCCAGTGCTTGTATGTCAACACTTGGTCCAGCAGATGATTGATCATTTCCAATCAGATGCTGAAAGCCATGAGGGTGTCTGTTCACTTTTGGTTTTGAAGGCCTTTTGGGCTCTTCATAAACATGTGACAGACGATGACAAGTGGGTTGTCCATATCCTCTTGGTAATCTGTTAGTGGGTGGAGCGTCTGTTACCTGAACATCTCTAGGAGCAGAGTTTTTGTTCAGACTTTTGGTAACAGATGTTTGGACTGGTTCAAAAGTCTGTTTGGGTTTTCCTTTTGAAGTACTCGCCACTTGACTTTCAAGAGTTTTAGCTTTATACTCTTTTATCTTTTCATCAAAATTTTTGAGATATAAGCACTCTTTTGTTTTGTGATTCTTTTTCTTGCAAATTGAACATTCTTTGGTTTTAGAATCATTTAAACTTGTTGTTTTGTTGATGTCATATGCTTTTAGAAGAAAACAGTTTTTGGTGACATGGTTCTTCTTTTCACAAAAATCACAAAACAAGTTGTTCTTAACTTTCCCCTTTTCTTTCTTCTTTTCAACAGATGTTTCATCATCTGTTGGAAGATTTACCAAAGGGATTACTTTGGCCTGTGGTGCCATTTTATCATTAGGGGTTTTGAAGGTCATTGGTTTGAAATTTTCAAGGACTTCACACTCATCTGACCATGTTGGTTTGAATTGATATTTTTCAATTTCATCAAATGAGGGTGTACCTTCCAACTTTTCAATAATGATTTTCTTGCCATTGGGTTCAGTAACCTTGATTTCTTGACCTTTTGAGTTTGTAGGGATGACCTCAACCAACTGGGGTTCCTTTTTGTCAGTGGTTTGTGAACTTTGGTCAGTGGTTTTAAAACTAAACCCAAATTTCACATGACTTTTAGATTATTGGTTGACAATCATCTCAAAACCCTTTGATGATTCCACCCATTTCTTACATTCAACTTGGGTGGACTCAAGCTCCTTTTTACAACTATGATATTTTGTTATCGTAGTCTGAAGCTGGTCTTTGGTTATGCTTGCTTCATGTTTTAAACTGCTGATTTCAGACTCTTTTTCAGATATTTTTGATTTTAACTCTTTTGTAAGTTTTTCAAACTGAATTTAGAATCCAAAATTTTCTTTCTAAAGTTTTCATTCACCTCTTTTATCTTAGCAAATGCCACAATACATTTGTCTAAGCACAAGTCATTTAAGATTTGAGGAGATACCTTAGCAGCAGCCATCAAAGCACAGTTACACTGGCAGTCACAATCATCACTACCCCAGGGGTCTGAGAGATTCACAACCTCCACTTCAGATTCTTCAGCTGAAACAACTTCACCAACAACACCATCAGTCACATTTTCGGACAAAGACACCACATCCTCAGAATCAGTTTCTTCAACAGTTGTTTCTAGTGCCATAAAACAAAAATCCTTTTCAGAGTTGGCAACTAGAGCAATGTTGTCATCTGTTATCTCATCTGGTAGACTGCTCCAATCAACAAAGCCCTGAGTAAAGAAACTCTGTTGACTTGGTTGACTGGTCTCTGCAGGAGCAGAGGGTGGAGTAACAGTCATTGGCACTGGTGCCTGAGTAACAGGTGTTTGGACATAGTGATACTGAGGAACAGTGGTTTGGACATAATGCACAGGAACAGTGGTTTGGGTCTGTGCAAAGTGAGCAGTGTTTTGCACATTAGGTACATTAGGGATGGTTTGATAAGTGTTGGTCTGTGGTCTTTGGTTTGGGTAGGTAATCATAGGAACTCCATTCTGACTCCTACACTCCCTAGCAAAGTGACCCATTCTATGACACTTGTAACACTTTATCTTTGATTTATCCAACCCAACCTTTGACCCACCATGTAAACCTGGGTACCTCCTGCCAGTTTTCTTATAGAAATTATTGGTTCTAATACTGAGCAGGGCAACCTGATGTAAGATGTCCATTTCTTCTAAGTCCAAAGGGTCAATATATTGCAAGTCATTGTACACAAAAGATGAATTATCAGAAGCCTGGATATCACCACTGGCTCTGAAAGCACAGTTGTTTGGTAATGAGTAAGAATCATTGTTGAAACCAGTGGTTATGTCAATGTAATGATCATAACTCTGATCCTTACTGCTTCCAGAACCATCATCCTGACCCAACAGTGCAGTATTACCAAATACATAGTCATCTGACACTTTGCCAGAGTCCTGGAGCTTCTTTTTCTGGTTAAGCTCCCTTTCATAAGTCAGGAGCTTACCATGAAGCTGGGTCAGGGTTAGGTCTTTGAATCCGATAGAGTTTCTCATAACTATGGCTATAGTGTCCCATTTGTCCTGAAGTGATCTAAGAAACCTATGATTCAGTGTTGAATTAGGAAAAGTTAGACCAACCAGTTTGAGTTCACTAATTAGACAGTTAAACCTTTCAAACTGCTGTGTTAATGACTCCCCTTTTATGTGACTAAACGTTTCATATTGTTGGTTAAGTATTTCACGGTTGTTTTCTATCACATCATCAGTTCCCCCGAATTGCTCTTTGAGAGCATCCCACAGTTCTTTAGCACTATTGCAGTGCAAGAGTCCGGCATAGATATCATTCGGAAGTGCCATGGCTACTATGCTGAAAGCCTTGGCATCTAGCTCGATTTTTTGAAAATCTTGCTCTGAGTAGTTCTCAACACTCTTTGGTACTTGGATCTTTGGATCCTCGGCACTCGGTACCATTGGAACATGTGGTCCAAATACTACCGATTTCCAGCACCCTGTGTTCTGTTGTGCTAACACATGAGCCACCTGACGCTGCCAGATGTTGTATTCTGACCTGACAAGCATCGGAGGCTTGTTGTGTGTGCCAGTGTTGTGTGGATCTTGATTGAGTGAAGTCATTCTCTTGGTTTTTCAAAAACAAAGTCTGTTTATTAACTGTTGAAACGAAAATAAACTATTACTCTGTTTTAACCCGACAAACAAACGATATTAATGATTATGAGCTGATCTGTGTATTAAACTGATTGATTAGATCAGATTTAAATGACCAAGCTCTGATACCAATTGTTAGGATCTGAGTATTGGTTTGTTTTGATTAAGTATGAAATATGAATGAAGTATAAATGGAAAGTGCAGCGGAATAAACAATAAATCAAAACATAGAGAATAATTGTTTTTAATCGAATGCTTTCATTAAAGGAAAAATTACAATCGTACAATTAAACTCCCCCTCAGCCTGATCACTCAGAGAATGTTTGTCTAAGAGAGAATGACGAGTGATGAATAGAACAGTACAAGTACTGTTCTATTTATAGACAAGCTCAAACCTCTGATGATCAGTTGCTGACGTCACCTAGATAGTGACCCCTAACTGTCTAACAAACTCTAACAAATGTTAAGCTATAAACTACTGTTACATTGAAACTACTGACAATACAAAACTCTGTTAAACTAAAACTCTGATGTCTTCTTATCATCTGTTGAACCAAAGTGCTGTTGGTTCAACAGACCTTTGTTCTTCAGATCTTTGATCAGCAGTTGTTCTTCATCAGACTCTTAACCTTCAGACTTTGTCCATCAGACTTTTCATCAGCAGCAGTTATCTTCTAACAGTTGTTGAGCAGCAGCAGTTTAGGAATCAACAGATCTTTGGAGGAAGCTTTATTGTAACAACTGTTCTTTATTCAGGATCAAACACTTAGTATATTTTGGCTTTTAATCATCTGTTCTTCTCCAGGTCAGCAGACCCAACATAATTAATTTACTGTGTGTTGATGAGAATTTGTAAAGAACATCTCTAATAACATCTACTATTAACATTCTTCAGTTTTTTAATATGTGCAATAGATTATGAAATACAACTGTTCATGTGTCTGTATAGATCTTTAGTTGAGTCTGTTTGATTTAAATGCTATTCAGTTCAACAGTACTTTAATAAAAAAAATAGTACAGCACTTAGTTGGGAATAATCTGTTTACAAGCAAGTGTCATGTTGGTAATAATCATGTACAATTCTTATCTGTAACAAAATCTCTATTAAAGATTTAGATCCTCGATTGTCGAAAACATGATTACTTTTTCGAATGTTAGTTTGTTTAAATTTTGATCATTTTTTAATTTAATAATAATATTTGCTATTTTAAATTATTAAAAAATTATTTTATTATAGTAATATTTTTTTTAAATTTATTTTAAAAGTAGATGTTTTGCATATTATAACAAATACGAAAGTTACATTATAATAACATGTTTTGTCAGTATTTTATATGTAATTTCTCAACTTAAATTATGTATATGTATATGGAGGAGATTGGTGTCGAAAGTCGCTATGCGTAAAGTGGGAGATGGTTACGTATTTAGGGGACTTCCAATTTGGGGTTGGGGTCCCTAATGGGGCAGAAGCAGTGTTGCACAGTGCCAATAGGTTCGTGAACATGTTCCATTCTGATGGCTCCCTGGCTATGCTTACTGTTGATTTCTCCAATGCTTTTAACGTAGTCGACCGTACGACACTTATCAGGGAAGTTTATTGTCGATGCCCATCCATTTACCCGTGGGTGCAATTCTTGTATGCCCGGCATGCCAGGTTATACGTGGGCGATACTCACATTGGTGCTACTACTGGGGTTCAGCAAGGGGACCCTCTCAGCCCCCTCCTTTTTGCATTGGTCCTTCATCCGCTTGTTCTCCGGGTGCAGGAAGCCTGCTCCCTCCCTTTCCATGCTTGGTATCTAGATGATGGCACTATTATAGGTAAAACAGAAGACGTGGCGAGGGCACTTGATATCGTTCGATCTGAAGGACCGTCTTTGGGGCTTATGCTTAATGTGCGAAAAACTGAGATTTTTTGGCCGACGTGCAATGGTTCAGCAACAACGCCCGGTTTATTTCCTAGTGAGATAGATAGGCCCGACCGAGGGGTTAAACTCCTTGGGGGAGCTGTTAGCCGGGATCCAGGTTATATACGCTCTTTGGCAACAAAAAGGGCTTTGCGCGCGGTTGAACTCATGGAACACCTCCCGAAATTAAGAGACCCTCAAAATGAGCTCCTCTTACTACGCTCATGCATGGGGGTTGCTAAATTAGTGTTCGGGCTACGGACATGTCAGCCTGAGCATGTCAAAGAGGCGGTGTCCATTTTTGATGCAGGCCTTCGGGAGGCGGTTGAAAGCATTGTTGTCTGTGGAGGGGCACATTTTGGGGACCTCCAATGGAGGCCAGCATCCTTGCCTATGCGGCTTGGGGGCTTAGGGATTTTCACGGCAGGGGATGTGTGAACATACGCCTTTGTAGCGTCGAGGGCTCAGCCGTGGGGATTGCAGGACCACATCCTGCGGAGTGCTGGTGTGATCGAGGTGGATTCTGACTACGCCCTCGTACTTGGTAATATTAAAACAGTTCTTCCAAAAATTGATCTAGGCGGTTATACCAATAAGGAAACCGCCCCCAAGAAACCTCAACAAACCTTGGCGAGTGCTCTTTACGGTAAACACGTGCAGACTATAGAAGGGTAGTTTGATATGACTCCGCGACAAAAGGCAGTGTTTGCATGCCTTCAAGAGGCTCATGCTCAGGATTTTCTGACTGTCGTGCCCATTGAAGGGCTTGGGCAGCGGATGTCGGCAATCGAATACAGGGCTATTCTCAAATACCGGCTCATGATACCTCTGTTCCCCTCGGATGAACCATGCCCCATTTGCAAAAAAGCATGTTTGGATAAATTTGGCGAGCATGCGCTCCACTGCAAGGAATTGCCGGGGTTCAAGTACCGCCATGATTTGGTCAGAGATGTTCTATGGGATGTGCTTCGAAGTGCAGGGGTCTCAGCCAAGAAAGAAGCACCAGTCAATTTTTTGACCGATCCGCGGGAGGGGAGATCTACCTTGCGTCCTGCGGATGTTCTTGTGTTTGGATGGGCTGGGGGTAAACATGCTTGTGTTGACTTGACAGGGGTTTCCCCCTTGGTAGGTTTACGAGACAACGACTTTGTACCGGGGCAGGCAGTTTTGAGGGCAGAAGCTAAGAAGTTCGCTAAGCACGAAGCAGCCTGTTTAGAGAATCAACATGTGTTCCTGCCGTTTGCCTTTGACACATTTGGATCTCTGGCCCCTGAGGCCGTACGGTTTCTGAAACGAGTGTAGAAGGAGGTCCACAGTGACTCGCAGAGCCCTAAGAACCAAGGGTTTGTGTTTAGCAGGATAGGCTTTGCGATTCAAAAGGGAATAGCGGCGCAGCTTGTTGCCCGCTTACCCACCATCTAAATGTAACTTGTTTCGTTGATCAAATAGAAGTTTATAAACAAAAAAAAAATTATTATTATATTATTATTTAGTAAAAGATCGTTTGTTATACCTGTTGTCTGTTCCGAGGCAAATTATATGAATCTTGCCCTGTAAGCCTTTTTCCATGCTTTCAGGAATTGATATATTAATCTTACGTTATAAGTTTCCCTTGAAGCTTCCATTATAAGATTCCTTTTATTTAAATGGAACTTTATAATGTATTTGTTTAATGAACGTTTGTAAGTAAATTCATTTGAGCTCCTACTTTCAATACTTAGGTCTATCTAATTTATTTATTTTTTCTGCTATAGTTTTTAATTTATAATTTATAATTATGTAAATTTGTATTGAAAGTATGGGCTTCAATGATGTTTCTTACAAATATTATATTCATATTAATTAGTAAGTGTCCTTGTATATTGCACGTGCTGTTTTCCAGTAATTGCTAAATCGATTCTTTTGTAACCAGGGTGAAAAGTAGAAAGAGATTGAAGATATTAAATTGTGTAATAAAAAAAATATCAGTAATCAATAATGTTGTAAGTTGAGTTTTGGATGTTTTTTCTTAATAAACAACTCAAATTGTTTATGCTGTTATACCGTACAATGCATCATTGAGAATTTTTTATATCAACATAAGCTCGAGTTCCAAAGTTAATGATTACCATTTGAACTAATTTTTTTATATCAACATAAGCTCGAGTTCCAAAGTTAATGATTACCATTATGTTATCATTTGAACTAATTTACATATTATGTTACCATTTGAACTAATTTTGTGTTTTCTCTATAAAAGCTCCAAAAGTTATATATTATTGAAAATACAAGTCGACATTATAATTAAAAAAATAGACATATTATTATAAAAATAAAATACTCCAAAGTTAAAGACTTTAATTATAAAGTTTAAATTACTTATTTAATTATATTTTATAGTGTTACTTTAATAACAAATTTAATTTTGTAATAAATGATGTTGTTACAGTTCAAATTTATAATTAAAATTTGATAAATTGTTTATTCACCCTATAAATGGAAAGAAAATATCAATATTCATTTCCCAATCTTATATGCCTTCCACTTTTTTTAGTTTCAAACTTTGTATCCCTTAGTCATAATGATATTACGATCAAATTTCCTTCCACCAATATTCTAAAAGATTCTTACAATCAAAGGAAAAAGGATTATCAACAATCCGTCTGCAGTGAACTTCGAATTATTGTTTTTTTGAAGATTCTTACACTCAAAGAAAAACATCAATCGATAATTACTACATGCAAATCTTGTTTATGAAGTTTAGGCTGGATTGTTAAACTTCATGATGTTTAGCTAGAAAGCGTTGTTGAAGTTTGTTTTAAGTATATTTAATTCAAGTTCAACAGATCTGAAATACCGCCATTCGTTTTGTTTGAGTTATTGTTTCGAATTCTATGGCAGGAAGATCATTCTTTAGTGTTGTTTCTTAGAAGCGTTCTTTGAAGTTTATTGGGATTTTTATTTAGTTTATTAAATTTGATGTTGTAAATTTGTTAATTGATATCAAAGCAGTTTTTTAAGAATACATGTACTTTTTCTTTTACAAGTGTACCATTTTGTATTTAGATTTATAAATCAGATGGTTCGCTTCAATTAAAATTGTCTTTTTGTTTTTAAAATTTGTTATCTGTAATATTTCTTTTCAATGTCTATTGATTTATTTCTCGTAGTTGTAATACCCTTAAGTATTAAGAAAATCGTTCGTACTAACAGCGGTTTTTTTACAATGTCTGTTGATTTATGTTTTCATTGTTGTAACACCGTTCATTATTTATTAAATATCTACAGAATGTGTTTGTAAATGCTGATAGAGTTTTGTTTGATAACATCTGTTGAAAACTCAACAAATGTTATAAAAAGACACAAAAGTAATGATTACAATTTTGAATTTAGTTTTTTAACAATATTAATTTATTATTAATAAACAATTAATAAATAAAAAGCCCCAAAATAATGATTACGTGTTTGAAGTTACTTACTGAAGTGATTAAATATTTTTCAATTAAAGTCAAATTCATAATCCATATACATAAATGATATAATTATTTAAATTTGTACAAATATTGGTAAATAGTATTTGTGTTTGTTATGAATTTTTTTATTGTTAAATAAAAAAAATAGAATATGAAGAGTTGTTTCAATGAGAAAGTATTGAAATTCATCATTTATTACACATATTAACATTTTATTTATCAATCTTAAATAATTATGGTGTCTAAAAAAATTTAAAATCTTTCTGTATTTTAATTGTGTAACCAAATATGATGTTACGCTGAATTTGTTTTATGGTTTTTTTCCTTCTATGATTTTACACAATGCGTTCATAAAAATACTTACAGACTTTTTGTAATGGTTTCATGTTTATTTGAAAATCCCGACACCAAATGCAGGTTGATTAGAGAAATAATATTTCTATGCTTATTGAGAATTCAAATACATTATCTGATAGTTTTTTTTGTTTTCGGTTTTGTGTTCTTTTTATTTTTTGTTCATGTTTTGTATGTCTTTTGTATTAACTTTTAAGTTCATGGAACAAGTTTCATAGTTAGTATTACTTCAGTTTTGTAGGGATAATGGTGTTTTTTGTTACAAGACTTCCTTCTTGTATGTATGTAAACAATCTTATTTTGTAGTTTTTCTTTGTATTTTGTATTTTAGTTTTTCTTTGAAGGATGCTATAAAAATGCCCAAAAGTAATGATTACGATTTTAAAGTTACTTTATTAACATTTTTATTATATTATTTTTATTATTATTGATGTTGCAATTATCTTTCATTATATAAAAAATAAGTACAAAATTCCAAAAGTAACTTACAACTTTAGATTTACTTCAAATCCAACAGATAAAGGTGAAAACCAACTTTACAAATACTTAATATATTGACTCTATAAATATGGAGGAATTCCCATTATTCATTTTCCATCTTTATATTTTCGTTTAACTATTCTCACAATGCATCTCTCTATCGCATATGCATAATGATATTACTTCCAAATGTCTTTCCACAAATTTCGAAAGATTCTTACAATCAAAGGAAAATAGATTACCAACAATTCGTTGATAAGAAAGTTGGAATTGTTGTTTTTCCATGATTCATACAATCAAACTGAAAAGGCAATCCATTATTATTATTATATATGTACGTAGCAGCATGTCCCTAATCCAATATTTAGGGCTTTTAGAGTTGGATGACATTACGAACTGTTTTCATGTACTGCTTTTCGTTGTTTTGTTTGTCATTATGTTTCAATGATGCTGACAAGAAAGATCATTCTCTAAGATATTGTATCTTTTTCCTATATTTTCTATGTATTTTGTTGTCTAATTGAGGAAATGTGTTGGTGTGTATTAGTTCACTTTTCTAAGAATATTGGAATTTTTTTATTAGAAGACTTCTATCGTTTATGTTTGTAAACAATTTTGTTTTGTGGTGTTTTACACATATAGTTGTTGTCATGTACTTCTTTTCTATCTTTTTTGTTTCCGATTTTGTTTCGATGATACTGCCGTGAATTTCAAAGTTAATGATTATAATTTAATGATTGTAACAGTTTTGGTGTATTTTGGAATTAAACGTAAGAGTAATAATTTAAAATCGTAACAACATAAGTTTAATTAAAGTTAAAATTAATTTAAATATAATTTAGTAGATCGTTAACAAATTTTTATTGACGGTTATTAGGTAAGCATTTTAGATAACCGTTGTTAGTGACAACGTCATTTTAACAAATGATGTTAAACAACCTTTTCATTTTGAATTTACATAAAACAGAACTAAGGCAGAACTTAAACAGTTATTTATAATATGAATGAATAACGTAGAACACGATATGTTCATATTTCTACAAATATTGCTAAATAGTATTTGTGTTTGTATGGAAATTTGTATTTAAAAAAATAAAGAATTTGAAGAATTGTTTAAGTTGGAATATTATCTAAACAATTGAATTTACATCTGTTTTAATCAACAGTGTTTAAAACACAGTGTTTTAAAAATATGTGTTATCTCAACAGAGCATAACAATTGGCCTATGTACGTTTTTTTCATAGCAGACGATTGGTTTCGTCTGTTCGTTTTCTAAAGAATTTGTCTATTTAATGTTTCCCAAGTTGTATATACTCTTCAGATACAATAATCGTTTTGAAATTAAATAATCCTTATAACAAAACTTTTCGTTTAACACGTTAACCCAAGTAAAATAACTATACTACGTTATGACGTTTCATTTCACGCGTTTTAAATATATAAATTAGTAAAGAAATCACGAATTTCATAATAAACAATCTTAACATTTACATTTCAGTCTTCATCAATAGTCACAATGGCAGCCCTAACTAATAACCAATGGAATTGAAGCTTAAGTTTATTAACTCCTTTAACTAGCTATGTTTCTTGATGTTTAACGTTGATTCTATTTATTTTTCCTTCCACAGATTACACATGTAACATCGCATATTTTTCCCAAATTTTTTTTATTAATAAAAAAATCACCACTTTACCTATAATACTTTCTTTTGACAATTTTTACACGAATTCAAAACAATATATGTTTTAAACACCTTATACTAATAATTATTTGGTAAAATCGTTGAATCTCGTTGTTTTATCATGTTTTTAAAATGATCATAACAAATATAATCAAAATAGGTATATATAATAATATAGTATTAATGAAAAATGCCAAAAAAAAAATAGTTGGTGTGGACGGGACTCGAACCTGCGTCCACTCCGGTCAGAAAGCTTAGCACACATACACCAACCAACTGAGCCAACTGCTTCTTTTGTTTTATTTCCAGAACCAAATAAACATAACACCTTCTTTTATTAACCAGTCAATAACATAAAAGTCAACCTTCGATTGATCCATTCAATCGATTCAAAAATTTTCGCGTTTTGATAACTGGTCATGTATGATAGATCATTCAGCGTATTCCCCACGCCAATTTCAATCAAAATTTACCAAAAAATCCGTTTATTACGCATTTTATTTAAAGTATGGGTCAAACATTCCAAATCACCCAATTCGTACATTAACCTATAAATTGAACCCTCCTCTGAAGCCTAAACACGCCGCACATAAAAACCCTACCCTTAATTCCCACAAACAATTTGTTTCTAAGCCGAATCAGTCGGGTTTGACTTTTGCTTTGACTTGTGTTCCTGCTTCAATACGGCTCTGTAAGTATCAATTCATTCCGTGTTCGTAATCCTTGAAACATTCCGACCAATAACACTATGAATCCAAGGGTTATTGGTTGATGATTTGAATTATTAGAAAACTACGGTTCTTATCATTCAATTTGGGGAAGATGACACCAGCTTGTCATCGTTTAAATTTAATTCAGATCCGAAATTATCACCAACTGATCCACAGATCAGTTGGTAATACTTGCTTGTTTAAAACATTGAACCGGTGGTAGATTGGGGTTCGAATCCTGTCTCCACACATCCTTTTTCTAACAATTAATGATTAAGTCCAAAGAGTCCTTATAACTAATAGAAACCAAACATAACCGTTCTCAGGGTCTAGACCAGATGGTCTAGGCTTGTGATTTAAAACCCCCAACCCGGGTCAGACGCGGGTTCGATTCATAGCAGCAACAATCTTTTTTTTAAAACCCTTATTTAAATATTTAACCTAATAATCTTTTAAAATAGTTTTTTTTAAATACTAAAAGAGGTTTATAAATTCTATAAAAATTATTTTATGTTATCCTGATGATAAAGTTTATTATATAATTTTTAGTTTTTCAAAACTCACTTATTTAATATAAATAAAATATATTATACTGTTTATTCACTTATAAGTTAAAAATTCTATAAATATATCTAAACGATTTTATAAAAGTCCACAAAAATTATTTTGAACTTATAAATTAGAGACCTTTCAGAAATAAATTTTTATTTCAGAAAAAGCATTTATTTAATATTTTAATAAATGTTTGCTATTTTAAATCATAAACAATTCATAATAAATTCATTTTCCACTATTTTTACATCAAAATTTTAAATAAATTATTTTTGTTCATTTAGAACAGAAATATAAATTATAATATGAAATTTTATGAATTTTAATATTTTTAGACATTAATACTATATTTTGAATAATAAATATTAATATACTATATATTCAATAATTAAGAAAATAATTTTATAAAAATTATTTTCACATTTACAACATTTTAATACAACCAACTTTAATTAGGATTTTTCAAAAATCCTTTTTATTTAATTATTTCTTTATTTATTGTTTCATTAACAATTATTCTAAATTAATCGTTAATCAGTTATCAATCCCCAAATTAGGAACCATAGAATACCTTTAGAGTAGAAAACTTAGACTTATTTGATTGCCTTGAACTTAGGGTAATACTTGAAATCGGTTTGCCACATTTAGACTATTTCAAAGGATTCAAGACTTGTGCTAAGGTGAGTTTACATAGCCCCTTTTTACTACCATTTCACTATTTTAGGGTGAAATATGTTACATTTTCAATTACAATTCAACATAAGTGTCTATGTGTTATTCTATGTTGCATTATATCTTAAGCATTACTATGGTAAGCACAATTAGACTAGCATAATCATTAACTCCATATAAGACAACGATATACAATGATAGATCTATTGGAATGACAACCCCACCCGGATACGTTACCTCCAGTATAGGTAGCGTGGGTGATTGTTATCGCAACAAAAACGAGTGAACCATATGTGTATGGGATGGACCACAATATTCTAGTCACAAGGTTTGATTATGCACACGATTTACCGGGTAGTATTGTTTTCACATATGGACTAGACTTGCCATGACACTCAAATTGTACAAATTTTATTCATTATTCAAACCTATGTAATTCTCACCAACTTTTGTTGACCCAAAATATTTTCAAACTTAACATGTTTCAGGTTATAGATTTGCTTGAAGATTAGAGTTAATGCTTCAAGATGTGTATCTAGTATTTTTCATTTTGATGTACAAACTCTTTTAGAACAATTGTATGTAATTCATGTAATTAATTAATGAACTTTATTATTTACCATGAGCTACTGAACAATCGTCAATACGTGACATCCCGATGTTTCCGCCATCGGTTTTGGTGTTACAGATTGGTATCAGAGCCTTAGTTATAGGGAATTAGGTTATTAGGAAAATAATCTAGTCTATAACCCTAGGATTTTAACCAGTATTTGCTTCTTTTACTTGCAACTCTACTTGCTTCTATTTTCTATCTTCATACTACTTCGTACCCCTACAAGATGATTACTCTCCATCACTGGATCTACCCTTAGACTAATAGGACAAATTCTCAAGTCCTAACCTGAACTACCTTAAAGATCTCGTGGAAGTTCTAGATTTTAATAACGAACACGTGCAATCTGGAAGGGTGAACGCCTGTATTTTGAGTTTTCGGTCTAGGACTGGCATTACGCATAAATCCCAATCAGACGAGGGGACGTGGATGCCTACCTGGGAATTCTCGGGATGAGTGTTCACTTATAGGCTAAAGCATGTCTTCATTATGTTATTAGAATCTGGAAACTATGATAAGTCAACGTTTTCGTTTATTCGTTTTGATGAATAAATGATTACACTCACTTTCCTTAAAACTAAGCCCTAAAATCTCAAAATTTTACAGCTTAAATCAATCCTATTTCATAATTATATATGGATATCATAATTACACTTCATCTTACCATCTTAGCCACTTGTTTGATTGTTTTTCAACACCCTACCCAAATCATATTATTTCCTTTCTCAACATATTATATATTTTTAAACTATGACCTCATAACCTGGGTGTAACCTACCACAACACTAAAGATTTCTTAATAATGTCAAATTTTCATCACCTATAAACTATACATATTTTTTGTCAAAAGATGTTCTCAAACTTAATTACTAAATTCAAATGTTTATTCATTAGTGTAACAAAGGATTTTCAATATAATGTCACTTTGATCTTCAAAACCTAATGTCATGTTTAAAATCTCCAATTAACTGAAATATTTTAATCAAAGCTCACTTAGTTTGTACTATTTAACGACTCTTGCTTTATGTAACAAACCAATTTTAAAAATAAAATTTTCCCATCCATAGGAATAATATTTAGCCTCTAAATTTTCCATTGACACCTACTTATTTTCAACTTGTTCGAACTTTACGATTTTTGGTGTTTACCACAATCATGTTTTTAATATTTGATTCAAACCCCACAATTCATGTTGCTAAATAATCTCCTTACTGTTTGTCCCTCTTTGAAAACCTATAAAATAAACCCTTTACTATCTTTCATAACCTTGATAATACCTTGAGTTCTTCATCATCCTCGCAAGAACTACATTCATATTCTTTACCTTCTTGAACATGAACTTGATCCCCATGATAATCTGACTATTGAAAACTTGATTGTTCGTTGCATCAAACTTGATTCTTAGTTATACATGAGGATTTGATTATCTACTTGAACATTTGATTATTCATGATACTTGAAAGCATGGAACATAAACTATCTGCTATAAACACACCTAGAGTCATTAATCTTGTCTAGGGCAACCCTATTACAACTCGCATGCTATACTTGATACTTAATGCATTTACAAAATTGCTTACATGTAAGTATTATCTTTGCAACTTATGTGTTAAACCAAAAACAATTGTTACACTTAATCAAACAACTGGCAGAGGATGAAGTACTTGCTCAATAGTTAGTAGAGTACCTAATAACCTGCTCAACGATTGGTAGAGGTCATCATGCCTGCTCAACAGTCGGTAGAGGTTCTAATAACCTGCTTAACGACTGGTAGAGGCTATCGGACCTGCTCAACAATAGGTAGAGGTTCCTACTCACTGACATGTATAAGTCTTTTTCCTGCTCAACAGTTGGACTCAATTTTTGAATACATTATACACATAAGTTGATACAAAGATTTATTAGACTCATTAATACAAAGATTCAATCACAAGGTTATTTTGCATTACTTACATGTGTGTTTAGAGTTATAGAAGCACACAAAAACCTAATGTAAGGTAAATTGGTGATTGTGGTCCGGAACGTAATCATGAATTTACAGGTACATTAAGGTAGTGTGAAATTATATCAAGGTTTTCGGTAGATAACCAATTATAAACTCTAGTCACCTGGTAGTTCATTTAGTCTTTCTATAGTCAATCAACCCATGCATTTCCTTTAGGATTTCTAAAACTTAAGTTTAGTGTTTTGCTAGATTCTTATTCTCCTTGTTATTTCAAATGAGCCTAATCCAACCCTTAAAACTCACACATATGACACCTCTTATCCAAATTATTCGGAACAGTTTATTCTGCTACCTATAAATTCATGTCGTGCCTTAACCCAAATTTTCCCAAACCACAGTTGCCCTAATTTCTACCCAATCACCCTCAACCCTGTGTTTTTAATAACTTCGGGACGAAGTTTCCAAAAGTAGGGAGACTGTAACATCGCATATTTTTCCCAAATTTTTTTTATTAATAAAAAAAATCACCACTTTACCTATAATACTTTCTTTTGACAATTTTTACACAAATTCAAAACAATACATGTTTTAAACACCTTATACTAATAATTATTTGGTAAAATCGTTAAATCTCGATGTTTTATCATGTTTTAAAAATAATCATAACTAATATAATCGTAATAGGTATATATAATAACATAGTATTGATGAAAAATGACAAAAAAAAAATAGTTGGTGAGGACGGGACTCGAACCCGCGTCCACTCCGGTCAGAAAGCTTAGCACACATACACCAACCAACTGAGCCAACTGCTTCTTTTGTTTTATTTCCAAAACCAAATAAACATAACACCTTCTTTTATTAACCAGTCAATAACATAAAAGTCAACCTTCGATCGATCCATTCAATCGATTCAAAATTTTCCGCGTTTTGATAACTGGTTATGTATGACAGATCATTCAGCGTATTCCCCACGCCAATTTCCATCAAAATTTACCAACAAATCTGTTTATTACGCGTTTTATTTAAAGTATGGGTCAAACATTCCAAATCACCCAATTCGTACATTAACCTATAAATTGAACCCTCCTCTGAAGCTTAAACACGCCGCACATAAAAACCCTACCCTTAATTCCCACAAACAATTTGTTTCTAAGCCAAATCAGTCGCGTTTGACTTTTGCTTTGACTTGTGTTCCAGCTTCAATACGGCTCTGTAAGTATCAATTCATTCCGTGTTTGTAATCCTTGAAACATTCCGACCAATAACCCTATGAATCCAAGGGTTGTTGGTTAATGATTTGAATTATTAGAAAACTACGGTTCTTATCATTCAACTTGGGGAAGATGACACCAGCTTGTCATCGTTTAAATTTAATTCAGATCAGAAATTATCACCAACTGATCCACAAATCAGTTGGTAATACTTGCTTGTTTAAAACATTAAACCGGTGGTATACTGGGGTTTGGATCCTGTCTCCACAAATCCTTTTTCTAACAATTAATGATTAAGTCCAAAGAGTCCTTATAACTAATAGAAACCAAACATAACCGTTCTCAGGGTCTAGACAAAATGGTCTAGGCTTGTGATTTAAACCCCCAACCCGGGTCAGACGCTGGTTCGATTCATGGCAGCAACAATCTTTTTTTTTAAAACCCTTATTTATATATTTAACCTAATAATCTTTTAAAATAGTTTTTTTTTAAATACTTAAAGTGGTTTATAAATTCTATAAAAATTATTTTATGTTATCCTGATGATAAAGTTTATTATATAATTTTTAGTTTTTCAAAAATCTTTTATTTAATACAAATAAAATATATTATAAGTTTATTCATTTATAAGTTAAAAATTCTATAAAAATATCTAAACGATTTTATAAAAGTCCACAAAAATTATTTTGAACTTATAAATCAGAGACCTTTCAGAATTAAATTTTTATTTCAGAAAAAAACGTTTATTTAATATTTTAATTAATTTTTGCTATTTTAAATCATAAACAATTCATAATAAATTCATTTTCCACTATTTTTACATCAAAATTTTACATAAATTATTTTGTTCATTTAGAACAGAAATATAATTTTTAATTTTAAATTTTATGAATTTTAATATTTTTAGACATTAATACTATATTTTGACAAATAAATATTAATATTCTATATATTCAATAATTAAGAAAATAATTTTATAAAAAATATTTTCACATTTACAATATTTTAATACAACTATCTTTAATTAAGATTTTTCAAAAATCCTTTTTATTTAATTATTTCTTTATTTATTGTTTCATTAACAATTATTCTAAATTAATCGTTAATCAATTATCAATCCCCAAATTAGGAACCTTAGAATATCTTTACACGAGAAAACTTAGACTTATTTGATTGCCTTGAACTTAGGTAATACTTGGAATCGTTGTGCCACATTTAGACTATTTCAAAGGATTCAAGGCTTGTGCTAAGGTGAGTTTACATAGCCCCTTTTTACTAACATTTCACTATTTTTGGGTGAAACATGTTACATTTTCAATTACAATTCAACATAAGTGTCTATGTGTTATTCTATGTTGCATTATGTCTTAAGCATTACTATGGTAAGTACAATTAGACAAGCATAATCATTAACTCCGTACAAGCCAACGATATACAATGATAGATCTATTGGACTGATAACCCCACCCGGATACGTTACCTCCAGTATGGGTAGCGTGGGTGATTGTTATCGCAACAAAAACGAGTGAACCATATGCGTATGGGATGGACCACAATATTCTAGTCACAAGGTTTGATTATGCACACGATTTACTGGGTAGTATTGTTTTCACATATGGACTAGACTTGCCATGACACCCAAATTGTACAAATTTTATTCAATATTCAAACCTATGTAATTCTCACCAACTTTTGTTGACCCAAAATATTTTCAAACTTAACATGTTTCAGGTTATAGCTTTGCTTGAAGATTAGAGTTAATGCTTGAAGATGTGTATCTAGTACTTTTCATTTTGATGTACAAACTCTTTTAGAACAATTGTATGTAATTCATGTAATTAATTAATGAAATTTATTATTTACCATGAGCTACTGAACAATCGTCAATACGTGACATCCCGATGTTTCCGCCATCGGTTGGGGTGTTGCAGATTGGTATCAGAGCCTTGGTTATCGGGAATTAGGTTATTAGGAAAATAATCTAGTCTATAACCCTAGGATTTTAACCAGTATTTGCTTCTCTTACTTGCAACTCTACTTGCTTCTATTTTGTATCTTCATCCTACTTCATACCCCTACTAGATGATTACTCTCCATCACCGGATCTACCCTTAGACTAATAGGACAAATTCTCAAGTCCTAACCTGAACTACCTTGAAGATCTCGTCGAAGTTCTAGATTTTAATAACGAACACGTGCAATCTGGAAGGGTGAACGCCTGTATTTTGAGTTTTCTGTCTAGGACTGGCATTGCGCATAAATCCCAATGTAAGACCCGCAAATCCAGTGTCAAACAGTTGGGTTAAGATTCTTAAACATGCGAAAACATGAGTAAATTTTTTTCTTTTGAAAGAGTATGTTTGAATCAAAGTGTACGCAGCGGAAAATCAATTAAAGTAAAATTTACAAAACCCATGGAATATTATTATTCAAAGGTAAGTCGAATTTAATATTTATCATGAGTATACAAAAAAATCGTCTTCCACTAGAAATGCCTTCAATTGCCGGGTAGCCTCTTGCATCGCCAAGCAGTCATCCATCCATCTCTCTTTTAACCTGAAATCAATCTAACGTGTATGCAAAAAGTCAGCTACGCTGAGTGAGTTCAAGTTTTATAAATTTATATAAACAAGTATTTTGTCAAAATAAGAATTAACAAAATACCTCAACCTCAGAGTTAACAATAAGCGCAATCCGCTAATTTGTTTTTCCCCAAGCAAAACAAGAATCAAAGTCTAGGATAGGCATAATCTGCCTAGTTACCTCAAGACTTCATTTACCAAATATATAATAAACGCATCTCGCTTTTCAACACAAAGAACAAACCAGTCTATTTAAGCAAACTAAAGCTAGAGATTAAATCAGGCATTTCCCACCTTTGTCATAGCTCAGTTTATAGAAACAAACACATAATATAAACTATGTAACAACCCTGACTCAAAACCAAGACCAGAGATCAGAGCAGGCATGTCCCACTTCCGTCATAGCTCAGTTCGACATATCAGGTAGCCATCAAACATAGTCTATTATATTTAATAACAGGTATAACATAAACTAAGCAACAACCATGAGACAAAACCAATACGATAGATCAGAGCAAGAATGTCCCACTTCAATCATAGTCTAGTTTATAGGGTCATGTAGTCGCCAAATACAGTTTACGAAAATATATAAATATATAATCCATATAAGCTAAACAGGTAGCAAATCAAACAATACCCCATCAAACAAGTAAGGTTTCGAATACGTGGCCAAGACATTAAGCGCATTCCGCTTATTAACTAAAAACTTAAGCTACACTTTAATCAAGACAACAGTCTATTCATATATATATATATATATATATATAATAACACGTATAACTCAAACCATATAATAACACATTAGGCATAAACTATGTGACAACCATAGCAAAAACAATACCATAAATCAGAGCAGGCCTATCCCACTTCTAATAACACATAAGATAAACTATGTGACAACTATGACAAAAACTATGCCATAAATCAGAGCAGGCCTATCCCACTTCTAATAACACATAAAACAAAGTATGTGACAACTATGACAAAAACTATGCCATAAATCAGAGCAGGCCTACCCACTTCTAATGACACATATAACTCAAACCATATAATAACGCATTAGGCGCATTCCACCCACTTACGTTTCATACCAAAAAAAATGTATGAGCTAATATGTATTTCGATCGTACACAAAAATATTTATAACTTGATACAAATATTTTGTGACTTCATAAAAATAATGGTTTAGCATGCACGTTAGCCCAAAATATTTAGAAAAATAATAACTAAAAGAGTGGTCACAAGAACTCACCTCAATATTTTGCTCACTTCTCAAAAGACTGGAGAAACGATCAATGAAGGCGTGAATCGTGTGATGGCATCAACAACCTACTCGCTTTCGAATTACAACATCATTACATTACCTATGACTTCAAAAAAAAGAGTGGATGAAATCAAAGCATGAGGACTAATCCATAAAGAATTCTTGTCAAATTCTTTTATTTTCTTTCTTTGATCGTGCTTCTGTCCACCATCCATTTCCCAATTAATGTGAGTAACATCATTAGTACCATCACTACATCACCATCGTTAATCACAACTGAAACTCTATCACCATATTCCATATTTGAAATCATCGCAACAACCTTCAACATGCAGAACCAAAATACCATGCATCATTCCTAAAGTACTATACATCATAACTATATTGGCATGCATTTCAACGAATTCCCAAACCTAGTGCAACTCACTGTCCGTTTGTAGATCAACAAAGCATCTAGTTCCCTTCCATGGTGATTGTACAGAATGGTTTTCATTAACAAAATGATGATCGGTTCCGTCGTACAATCCCAAACCGAACACCTTGTCGTCTACCAAACACCGCACCGAAATCACTAACACCGCCGTCAAACACTCGACCATCATCACCTCCAATGTTACCACCAACCACCAACGCGATTCACCGTGTCACCATCACCTCGCCGCCCCCGTACACCATCCACACCACCACCTAGTACCGGCCACTTATTGCGTCCATGCCAGCGCTTGTTATCGACCGAAACCATGTGCAAGTGTTTCACCATTGCCATCTCCCTCACCACCATCGTACCTCCTCACAACCTCGACAACCAAAGCCGACCACGAACAATACCTTACAAGCCTCCACTAAAAGCCGTATATCCATACCACCATGAACCACCATAGGTGTCGTTTCCATTTCTCAGCCGTCGCATAACCTCATCCTAGGTCACGTAGGGTTTTCATTTTTTTTTCTTTATAAATAAAAAGAAAGTTACATAATGACCCCTATAGTATCACTTATAGATGACTTGCTCTCAAAGTTGTATAAAACCAACTTACATAAATTGCAACTTGGCCCTTTCGATTCCTATAACCATAAATTAAACTTTGAACTCGTTAAGAGACCCATCAAATAACGTCTTATGTGTCAAAACCCATTGACGGATTCATTCGATGGACGTCGGGAATTCGATTAGTCTAAATAATTATTTAGAGAATTTTCGGGGTGTTACAAGTCTACCCTCTTTATAATAGGATTCATCCTCGAATCCTCTTGGATAAGGAACCACCAAATGTAATGTTCTAAGGATAACCTGCTAAGTAAATAATAACTACAGGTACAGATGAATAGCCTTCTACTGCTATTCCAAGCCACTTACTTCTACACAAGATAGAACATTCATATAATCATTTTAGGTTAGAACTCAGAACAGAAAAGTAACAATAGACCACCAATAACGTTGATCAAGTGTGATCGGTTGTCTATGCCACTAAAATGTTCTAAACGTTTCCTAACACGTCACACTAGGGTTCTACCTTCCACGTATTGAATATAGAAATTCAATGAATAATATTCTTACATTCTTCAAAGAATAAGGATATTAATGTAATATCCAACATCAAGCATTTTATTATGAAAGGAGGGCATTCTATCATACCTTATATCGCAATGCAGTAACATTCCTACCTATCGATAATTGCAGTCAAGAAATCGACAAGGAATACCTTAGCATACTTTAAAACATATAGGTATTTACTTCCCATTTAACACTTTGTATAAATAAGCATTCGATGGAAAATAGTCACACCTAACATATTGTGCATTCATGCACTAAACGATAAACTTCAAGTACTACCACAAAATGTAAAGGCATTAACCTCTCACATATCACCTCATGCTATTAAGCATTTAAATGAAAAATATATAGACATATTTCAAAACAAAAAGATTACCTCTTGGCGTGCAGCTACCCGTAGTGGCATTTCTAGTTTCGGTCCCGTTCTCAGTTTAAGTCCAAGCATCAAAGATACCAAGATCTCTTAAACTATTGCTCTGATACCAACTTGTAAGACCCGCAAATCCAGTGTCAAACAGTTGGGTTAAGATTCTTAAACATGCGAAAACATGAGTAAATTTTTTTCTTTTGAAAGAGTATGTTTGAATCAAAGTGTACGCAGCGGAAAATCAATTAAAGTAAAATTTACAAAACCCATGGAATATTATTATTCAAATGTAAGTCGAATTTAATATTTATCATGAGTATACAAAAAAATCGTCTTCCACTAGAAATGCCTTCAATTGCCGGGTAGCCTCTTGCATCGCCAAGCAGTCATCCATCCATCTCTCTTTTAACCTGAAATCAATCTAACGTGTATGCAAAAAGTCAGCTACGCTGAGTGAGTTCAAGTTTTATAAATTTATATAAACAAGTATTTTGTCAAAATAAGAATTAACAAAATACCTCAACCTCAGAGTTAACAATAAGCGCAATCCGCTAATTTGTTTTTCCCCAAGCAAAACAAGAATCAAAGTCTAGGATAGGCATAATCTGCCTAATTACCTCAAGACTTCTGTGACACCCGGCAACTTCCGGTAACTAACTTTTGAAAACTTAGTAAAGTGTACCTTAGCGAGTCGCGCATACGTTACACATAACAAGGTCAGTCAAGTCGAGTCGCACATCATTGGGGTTTTAACATACGCAAGTCTCGAGTCCCGGGAATTGGTGAACGAGTGTGAACGTGTTTACTTTCATGTATTATGTGTTTATAATCATTATGTGACTTGTCGGTATGTGAAAATGTGTTAACATATGTTAAAACGGAGTTTGACACGCCAAATACACCACAACAGACCCTGTAGGCGATTAGCATGGCTAATTGCCTTCAAGGTGGCGATTAGCCACTCCCTTTAGGCGATTAGCTTGGTCTTTAGGCGATTATGGGGGCTAATCGCCTATAGTGAAGGCGATTAGCAGCCCTAATCGCCTGATAAAGCTGCATAATCGCCTATAACGTGCCTGACGACTTGAAACGCCTATAAATACCACCCTTGACCTCCAAAACATCATTTACACAACCCTAGCCGTCCCATAACATATCTCAACCCACAAACACCCTCTGGAACCCATTTTTACATCCAAACAACCATTTCGAAGCTTATTCCATCATCTCCTCTTAAATACAAGGTGTGTTCTTCAAACCCAAACCTTTAAATGATTATGTCTTACTCCCTAAATGTCCAGACCTGACTTATAAATGTTTTTGTCCTTGAAAATCCATTTAAAACCGTTTTTAAACAAACCCACACCTTTACATGTGTTATATGTGATTAAAGATAGAATTTTTAGGATTGAATCATGGTTGTTTTTGTGTTAATGTGATGTTTATGGCTGTTACATGTTAGTATGATGATGTCCTAGGAGTTTGAATGGTTTTGGTTGGGTATTGTTGATACTTGGTGTTTTGACCCATTTGAAGGATTTTGGATGATTAAGGATGATATGAGATGTGTTGTTGATTGTTTGATGTTAGGGTTTGCTCTAGGATGATGCTAGAACAGTAGGATACTTTCGGACAACGTGGTTATGTGATTAAATCTGGATATTTGCTATTTAGGGCAAGTTCTTGCATGTTAATGTGATGTTTTCATGTTCAGTTGCTATTTTGGGAAAACGCTCGCATTCGGGACTGTTAGAATGATGAAAACTTAGGGGTTTTGCTTGAAATATGTTTGTTAATGTGTTAGGATGATTATTGGGTGTTTTTACACGTTTCGGATCTGATTTGGAAGGTTAAACGCGTGAAAAACCATATCTGCTGCACTATAGGCGATTAGGAATCCTAATCGCCTATGCTATAGGCGATTAGGGGCCTAATTGCCTGAAATGAAGCCCTACTCGTGTGATACATAGGCGATTATGATCATAATTTCCTTCATTTCATGCAATTGTGATCCTAATTGCCTTCATGACATGCAATTGTGACCCTAATCACTAGTTAAGCCCTGAATTGCATACCTTATGACCATAATCGCCTATAATGCATGTGATTAGCCCTAATCACCTATCATAAGGGGCGATTAGCCCTTGTAATTGCCTGTTGACCAACCCTAATCACGTGTTGACTTTCCTAATTGCATGCTAAGTTCCTAATCGCGTGTAATGCTGTTATAAGTGTATTTTAACATCCCAAAACCTGATTCGACACCTAGGAACATGATAGGAACCCCGTGACATGCCTAGTAACATAGTAACACGTGTTCGGACTTGTTCGTACGTTATTTGACCTATGTGTTAGAATCATTGAACTTTAACGCATGTTAAGTGCTGAGTTGCATGTTTTGTGTATGTTTATGTATGAGATGAACACGTGGAATGTCGAGTCACCAATGGGATGTCGATTCTTGTCTTACGTAGTCTGGTTGTCGGTCAAACACGTTTTTCAAACACATCATGGTCATGGACTGGACTTAGGGACTAATGAACCCTGCGGGTTATTAGTCTAACTTAACACATATCTTATGATAGGTCGCCACTAGTTGGGGCTATCATATCTTACAGACGGTTTACTCATATCACACATACAGTTTACCCTTAAATGGAATACGCAACCTAAGGTGAGTTCACGGCCCCACATTTTACGGTTTATGTTTTCGGGGGAGAAACATGCTTAAAACGCTTTTATGACTTATGGTTTATTAAACTCTTATTGCTCATGACTCTTTATCACGTTATACTATGGCTTACTTATCGTACTATACGTTTCATCAAAAAGTCCCTTAGAAACCACTAACATGGGTATATGGCGGGGAAATATGGATAGCGCTATTGGGAACTGACAAACCCCACTCGACGGTGGGACCGGGCGGGTGCATATTGTCTCTAACAAAACAAGGTCTACCGGTGATGACGGTAGCCCATAGGAAACTAAGGGTCATTACACGGCTTAGTCGGCAATGGTTTCACCCGTATGAGTATCTTATTCTGCGCCTAGCTAGCGTTCTTACAAGCATAGTAGTAATTGTGATGGTAACGGTTTTCGAAGGATTACTCTAAACGTTTAAATAAAACCTGTGAACTCACCAGCATTATATGTTGACTCTTTTAACATGTTTTCTCAGGTCGCTAAGGTAGCAGCTGTCAGATAGGCGCACGGAGTCGCACTGGGGTCGTCTTGCGTCTAGGGTCTCATGGCATGTTTTTCAAATGTTAAACTTTGGAACTTATGTTTTTATTTTCTGCATGACTTTTGTAAACTTTTAATGCTTCCGCACTGTTAAATGTTGAATTTTAAATCTTATGCATGGTTTTTATTACGTATGTTTTACATTTAGACGTCGTTTATTGTGACCGTTGACTTGGATCCTGGTATGTCACACGCCTCGCGGTAGAACACCGCAGGTGGATATTTGAGGGTGTGACAGATTGGTATCAGAGCCAATGGTTATAGTGAACTAGGACTGCATGTAGAGTCTAGACTATAGCCGAGTCTCACACACTAGACGATCACATACATTTGAGTCGTGTCTTTTGATAAACATACCAACCTTGTCGGGGTGTCGGTATCCTTACCACCCAGTGTCACATTACCTATCTTATCCTTGGTTATTCCTAGCTTCACTTTATCTTCTTCTTCGGATTTACGCTCGAGGAAACCTGTTTGTTGATCTTTTGAGTTAGTTATATCTTCCTAAAGATGTGGGTACCGGGTGACTTGAGGTTCGAGCTCGGGGCACGCCTTGAGGACCATGTAGAGCAATTTATCATTTCGGGTGCACACGAAATCATAAGTTGAAATGCATGGAAGACTTGGTGGATCTCGTGTTGGGATTTATGGCCACATTTGGACCCGATCTTGGACTTTTCGTATTCTCTTGGTTTAACTTTGGTGTTGGGTCTGAGTGTTTGTTTCTTGTTCTTCTCAGAAGATGCCAGGATGCACTGGTGGACGTACTGGGGGACGACGTGCAGGCCGCATTGGTGGGGGTAGAGGTGGTGGTGGTAACATCACCTTGACGTACGATGAACTCAATGAGATGATGCAGCAGCAGTTGAGCGTTGCACTAGCTGCTTTTCAGGCTGCCCATCAGACTTTCATGGGTGCTACTGCTCCTCCGGTTCAGGCAGGTGTTGCCTACAAGCGGTTTAAGGATTGTCAGCCTCTCAGCTTCCAGGGTACGGAGGGGGCTGTGGAGTTACTTCGGTGGTTAGAGAAGACTGAATCGGTGTTTGCTTTATGTGAGACTCCAGTGGTGGATCGGGTGAAGTTTGCTTCGGGGACTTTTGTAGGACCCGCCTTGACGTGGTGGAACTGCGTCACACAGGCACTTGGTCTTGGGGAGGCCAACGCTATGCCTTGGGCGGATTTTGTGCGTAGGTTGAAGGACGAGTACTGCCCGCGTGAGGAGATTAAGAGGTTGGAACAGGAATATGGGAATCTTAAGATGGTAGGTTCTGAGGTTGAGGAGTACACTATCAGGCACAACGAGCTAGCAGTGATGTGCCCAGGTTTGTCTACGCCAGAGTACAGGAGGATAGAGCAGTATCTTGCGGGTTTGGTGCCAGAGATTGCTGGATTGGTGTCTGCTAGGGATCCCGCTACTATGTCAGAGGCTGTGCGGTCGGCTACTAAGATGACCAACTTGAAGATTACTGAGGGTGTCTTGCCTCCTAGGGGCTCGTCTGTGAAGGCGCCGGCAGAGAATAAGAGGAAGTGGGATAGTGTGGATAAGAGTTCAGCGGGGGTTCAGCGACAACCGGCGGCGAAGAAGGCTGAAGCTTCAGGGTCAGCGTCGGATCAGAAACAAGGGGGCTATGCTGGGAAGAGCCCTAAGTGTGGGCGTTGTGGGTTTCATCACTATGGTACTTGTGAGAGTTTTCGCTGTGAGCGTTGTCAGAGAACGGGGCATCTTGCCAAGGATTGTAGGGTCAACCTTTCCAGGACGACTCAGACTGCTACTACTACTACCCCTGCTCCACAGGGGAACCAGGGTTGCTTTCATTGTGGTGAGGCGGGGCACTTCAAGCGCAGCTGTCCAAAGTTGAATCAAGGAGGCACAGGGAACGCAGGTGGCGGTGGAAACAACGAGGGTGGTGGTCAGACTGCTCGTGTCTTTGTGCTCGGTGCTAGGGAGAACCAGGTGGACCCAGACACTGTTACTCGTACGTATTCTTTCCTATCTCTTGTTACGCCTTGGTTTCACTTTTTCGCATTGTTGTGCGTTCGTGTCTTCGGGTGCTTTCCTTGTGGTTTGGTCTTTACTTCTCATTCTTTGGGGTCGATGAGGGTCCTTTGGGGATGTTACTTGGACGGTACCAGTGGGTTAGTTATACCGATCATAGTAGTCTCCAGTAGGCCTTCGATCGAGGGTCTCTTGTCTCATATTCACTCGCTATCTTTTGGGAACGTTACTTGGGCACACACAGAGGTCGACACTCATCACTGTTGAGGCCAAAAGAATCTCGGGGCGAGATTCCTTTCAACAGGGGGATGATGTGACGACCCGGAAAATTTTTCTTCTTATTTGTCTTCTCTCTTCGACTTCAGGAAATTTTCGGGACGAAAATTCTTTCAACAGGGGGATGATGTGACACCCGGCAACTTCCGGTAACTAACTTTTGAAAACTTAGTAAAGTCTACCTTAGCGAGTCGCGCATACGTTACACATAACAAGGTCAGTCGAGTCGCACATCATTGGGGTTTTAGCATACGCAAGTCTCGAGTCCCGGGAATTGGTGAACGAGTGTGAACGTGTTTACTTTCATGTATTATGTGTTTATAATTATTATGTGACTTGTCGGTATGTGAAAATGTGTTAACATATGTTAAAACGGAGTTTAACGCGCCAAATACACCACAACAGACCCTGTAGGCGATTAGCATGGCTAATTGCCTTCAAGGTGGCGATTAGCCACTCCCTTTAGCGGATTAGCTTGGTCTTTAGGTGATTATGGGGGCTAATCGCCTATAGTGAAGGCGATTCGCAGCCCTAATCGCCTGATAAAGCTGCATAATCGCCTATAACGTGCCTGACGACTTGAAACGCCTATAAATACCACCCTTGACCTCCAAAACATCATTTACACAACCCTAGCCGTCCCATAACATATCTCAACCCACAAACACCCTCTGGAACCCATTTTTACATCCAAACAACCATTTCGAAGCTTATTCCATCATCTCCTCTTAAATACAAGGTGTGTTCTTCAAACCCAAACCTTTAAATGATTATGTCTTACTCCCTAAATGTCCAGACCTGACTTATAAATGTTTTTGTCCTTGAAAATCCATTTAAAACCGTTTTTAAACAAACCCACACCTTTACATGTGTTATATGTGATTAAAGATAGAATTTTTAGGATTGAATCATGGTTGTTTTTGTGTTAATGTGATGTTTATGGCTGTTACATGTTAGTATGATGATGTCCTAGGAGTTTGAATGGTTTTGGTTGGGTATTGTTGATACTTGGTGTTTTGACCCATTTGAAGGATTTTGGATGATTAAGGATGATATGAGATGTGTTGTTGATTGTTTGATGTTAGGGTTTGCTCTAAGATGATGCTAGAATAGTAGGATACTTTCGGACAACGTGGTTATGTGATTAAATCTGGATATTTGCTATTTAGGGCAAGTTCTTGCATGTTGATGTGATGTTTTCATGTTCAGTTGCTATTTTGGGAAAACGCTCGCATTCGGGACTGTTAGAATGATGAAAACTTAGGGGTTTTGCTTGAAATATGTTTGTTAATGTGTTAGGATGATTATTGGGTGTTTTTACACGTTTCGGATCTGATTTGGAAGGTTAAACGCGCGAAAAACCATATCTGCTGCACTATAGGCGATTAGGAACCCTAATCGCCTATGCTATAGGCGATTAGGGGCCTAATCGCCTGAAGTGAAGCCCTACTCGTGTGATACATAGGCGATTATGATCATAATTGCCTTCATTTCATGCAATTGTGATCCTAATTGCCTTCATGACATGCAATTGTGACCCTAATCACTAGTTAAGCCCTGAATTGCATACCTTATGACCATAATCGCCTATAATGCATGTGATTAGCCCTAATCACCTATCATAAGGGGCGATTAGCCCTTGTAATTGCCTGTTGACCAACCCTAATCACGTGTTGACTTTCCTAATCATGCTAAGTTCCTAATCGCGTGTAATGCTGTTATAAGTGTATTTTAACATCCCGAAACCCGATTCGACACCTAGGAACATGATAGGAACCCCGTGACATGCCTAGTAACATAGTAACATGTGTTCGGACTTGTTCGTACGTTATTTGACCTATGTGTTAGAATCATTGAACTTTAACGCATGTTAAGTGCTGAGTTGCATGTTTTGTGTACGTTATATACCCACATTTTACGGTTTATGTTTTCGGGGGAGAAACATGCTTAAAACGCTTTTATGACTTATGGTTTATTAAACTCTTATTGCTCATGACTCTTTATCACGTTATACTGTGGCTTACTTATCGTACTATACGGTTCATCAAAAAGTCCCTTAGAAACCACTAACATGGGTATATGGCGGGGAAATATGGATAGCGCTATTGGGAACTGACAAACCCCACTTGACGGTGGGACCGGGCGGGTGCATATTGTCTCTAACAAAACAAGGTCTACCGGTGATGACGGTAGCCCATAGGAAACTAAGGGTCATTACACGGCTTAGTCAGCAATGGTTTCACCCGTATGAGTATCTTATTCTGCGCCTAGCTAGCGTTCTTACAAGCATAGTAGTAATTGTGATGGTAACGGTTTTCGAAGGATTACTCTAAACGTTTAAATAAAACCTGTGAACTCACCAGCATTATATGTTGACTCTTTTAACATGTTTTCTCAGGTCGCTAAGGTAGCAGCTGTCAGATAGGCGCACGGAGTCGCACTGGGGTCGTCTTGCGTCTAGGGTCTCATGGCATGTTTTGGAAATGTTAAACTTTGGAACTTATGTTTTTATTTTCTGCATGACTTTTGTAAACTTTTAATGCTTCCGCACTGTTAAATGTTGAATTTTAAATCTTATGCATGGTTTTTATTACGTATGTTTTACATTTAGACGTCGTTTATTGTGACCGTTGACTTGGATCCTGGTATGTCACACGCCTCGCAGTAGAACTCCGCAGGTGGATATTTGAGGGTGTGACAACTTCACTTTCCAAATATATAATAAGCGCATCTCGCTTTTCAACACAAAGAACAAACCAGTCTATTTAAGCAAACTAAAGCTAGAGATTAAAGCAGGCATTTCCCACCTCTGTCATAGCTCAGTTTATAAAAACAAACACATAATATAAACTATGTAACAACCCTGACTCAAAACCAAGACCAGAGATCAGAGCAGGCATGTCCCACTTCCGTCATAGCTCAGTTCGACATATCAGGTAGCCATCAAACATAGTCTATTATATTTAATAACAGGTATAACATAAACTAAGCAACAACCATGAGACAAAACCAATATGATAGATCAGAGCAAGCATGTCCCACTTCCATATAAGCTAAACAGGTAGCAAATCAAACAATACCCCATCAAACAAGTAAGGTTTCGAATACGTGGCCAAGACATTAAGCGCATTCCGCTTATTAACTAAAAACTTAAGCTACACTTTAATCAAGACAACAGTCTATTCATATATATGTAAATATATATATATATATATATATATATATATATATATATATATAATAACACGTATAACTCAAACCATATAATAACACATTAGGCATAAACTATGTGACAACTATAGCAAAAACAATACCATAAATCAGAGCAGGCCTATCCCACTTCTAATAACACATAAGATAAACTATGACAAAAACTATGCCATAAATCAGAGCAGGCCTATCCCACTTCTAATAACACATAAAACAATGTGACAACTATGACAAAAACTATGCCATAAATCAGAGCAGGCCTACCCCACTTCTAATGACACGTAGAACTCAAACCATATAATAACGCATTAGGCGCATTCCGCCCACTTACGTTTCATACCCAAAAAAAATGTATGAGCTAATATGTATTTCGATCGTACACAAAAATATTTATTACTTGATAAAAATATTTTGTGACTTCATAAAAATAATGGTTTGGCATGCACGTCAGCCCAAAATATTTAGAAAAATAATAACTAAAAGAGTGGGCACAATAACTCACCTCAATATTTTGCTCACTTCTCAAAAGACTGGAGACACGATCAATGAAGGCGTGAATCGTGTGATGGCATCAACAACCTACTCGCTTTCGAATTACAACATCATTACATTACCTATGACTTCAAAAAAGAGTGGATGAAATCAAAGCATGAGGACTAATCCATAAAGAATTCTTGTCAAATTCTTTTATTTTCTTTCTTTGATCGTGCTTCTGTCCACCATCCATTTCCCAATTAATGTGAGCAACATCATTAGTACCATCACTACATCACCATCGTTAATCACAACTGAAACTCTATCACCATATTCCATATTTGAAATCATCCCAACAACCTTCAACATGCAGAACCAAACTACCATGCATCATTCCTAAAGTACTATACATCATAACTATATTGGCATGCATTTCAACGAATTCCCAAACCTAGTGCAACTCACTGTCCGTTTGTAGATCAACAAAGCATCTAGTTCCCTTCCATGGTGATTGTACAGAATGGTTTTCATTAACAAAATGATGATCGGTTCCGTCGTACAAACCCAAACCGAACACCTTGTCGTCTACCAAACACCGCACCGAAATCACTAACACCGCCGTCAAACACTCGACCATCATCACCTCCAATGTTACCACGAACCACCAACGCGATTCACCGTGTCACCATCACCTCGCCGCCCCCGTACACCATCCACACCACCACCTAGTACCGGCCACTTATTGCGTCCATGCCAGCGCTTGTTATCGACCGAAACCGTGTGCAAGTGTTTCACCATTGCCATCTCCCTCGCCACCATCGTACCTCCTCACAACCTCCACAACCAAATCCGAACACGAACAATACCTTACAAGCCTCCACTAAAAGCCGTATATCAATACCACCATGAACCACCATAGGTGTCGTTTCCATTTCTCAGCCGTCGCATAACCTCATCCTAGGTCACGTAGGGTTTTCATTTTTTTTCTCTTTATAAATAAAAAGAAAGTTACATAATGACCCCTATAGTATCACTTATAGATGACTTGCTCTCAAAGTTGTATAAAACCAACTTACATAAATTGCAACTTGGCCCTTTCGATTCCTATAACCATAAATTAAACTTTGAACTCGTTAAGAGACCCATCAAATAACGTCTTATGTGTCAAAACCCATTGACGGATTCATTCGATGGACGTCGGGAATTCGATTAGTCTAAATAATTATTTAGAGAATTTTCGGGGTGTTACACCCAATTAGACGAGGGGACCTGGATGCCTACCTGGGAATTCTCGGGATGAGTGTTCACTTATAGGCTAAAGCATCTCTTCATTATGTTATTATAATCTGGAAGCTTTGATAAGTCAATGTTTTCGTTTATTCGTTTTGATGAATAAATGATTACACTCACTTTCCTTAAAAGTAAGCCCTAAAATCTCAAAATTTTACAGCTTAAATCAATCCCATTTCATAATTATATATGGATTTCACAATTACACTTCATCTTACCATATTAGCCACTTGTTTGATTGTTTTTCAACACCCTACCCAAATCATATTATTTCCTTTCTCAACATATTATATATTTTTAAACTATGACCTCATAACCTGGGTGTAACCTAGCACAACACTAAAGATTTCTTAATATTCTCAAATTTTCATCACCTATAAACTATACATATTTTTGTCAAAAGATGTTCTCAAACTTAATTCCTAAATTCAAATGTTTATTCATTAGTGTAACAAAGGATTTTCGATATAATGTCACCCTGATCTTCAAAACCTAATGTCATGTTTAAAATCTCCAATTAACTGAAATATTTTAATCAAAGTTCACTTAGTTTGTACTATTTAACGACTCTTGCTTTATGTACCAAACCAATTTTGAAAATAAAATTTTCCCATCCATAGGAACAATATTTAGCCTCTAAATTTTCCATTGACACCTACTTATTTTCAACTTGTTTGAACTTTACGATTTTAGGTGTTTGCCACAATTATGTTTTTAATATTTGATTCAAACCCCACAATTCATGTTGCTAAATAATCTCCTTACTATTTCTGCCTCTTTGAAAACCTATAAAATAAACCCTGTACTAACTATTTCCACGTTCACTATCTTTCATAACCTTGATGATACCTTGAGTTCTTCATCATCCTCGCAAGTTCATATTCTTTACCTTCTTGAACATGAACTTGATCCCCATGATAATCTGACTATTGAAAACCTCGATTGTTCGTTGCATCAAACTTGATTCTTAGTTGTACATGAGGATTTGATTATCTACTTGAACATTTGATTATTCATGATACTTGAAAGCATGGAATATAAACTATCTGCTATAAACACACCTAGAGTCATTAATCTTGTGTAGGGCAACCCTATTACAACTCGCATGCTATACTTGATACTTAATGCATTGACAAACTTGCTTACATGTATGTATTATCAATTTGCAACTTATGTGTTAAACCAAAAAAAATTGTTACACTTAATCAAACAACTGGCAGAGGATGAAGTACTTGCTCAACAGTTTGTAGAGTACCTAATAACCTGCTCAACGATTGGTAGAGGTCATCATGCCTGCTCAACAGTCGGTACAGGTTCTAATAACCTGCTCAACGACTGGTAGAGGATATCGCACCTGCTCAACAATCGGTAAAGGTTCCTACTCACAGACTGGTAGAAGTCTTTTTCCTGCTCAACAGTTGGACTCATTGTTTGGATAATGATAATGATATTACTTTCAAATATATTACTTTCAAATCTGTTTGCACAAATTTTCGAAAGATTCTTACAATCAAAGGAAAATATATTACCAACATTCCGTGGATAAGAAAGTTGGAATTGAAGTTTTTCGATGATTCATATAATCAAAGGAAAACATTAATCCATTATTATTATCTACATATGTTGCACAGAATCGCTATTTTCAATGTTTAGGCATTTTAGATTTTATCATCCTTGATCTTGGGTTTTTCATTGCCAAAGGTCTTGATGAATATTTCCATGATTCTCCTTGATTTACGCATAAGTGTGAGAATCATCTGTGCCTTTAGGGTTGAATAACAAAGATATTGTCGTTGTCGTGTACTGATTTTCATGCAAATATTCATCGAGACCTTTGGCAATGGAATTGAAGGACGTAGATTTTTTGGCAAAATTGAAAGATCTAGATACACAACTTGAAGCGTCAATGGAATTGAAGCTTAAGTTATTTAATTCCTTTAACTAGCTTTGTATCTTAATGTTTAACGTTGATTCAATTTATTTTTGTGTTTTTAGTTTTGTATTGTATTTCAATATTATATATGGTTTTTTATGTTTTGTGATGGTAAATTGAATCGTATTAACTTTTGTGTTTTATTCAACAGACCTTTAATTCGTATGTAGATTTATATGCGTTATCTCAACAAAGGTTTAATCCGTCTGTAGATTTATGTTTGGGTTGTTGTAACAGTTTTATTTATTTATGTTTTTAGTTTTGTATGTGTTTGAAGATTATATATGGTTTTTTATGTTTTGTGATGCTAAATTGAATCGTATTAAGTTTTGTGTTTTATTCAATAGACCTTTGATCCGTTTGTAGATTTATATGTGTTATCTCAACAGAGGTTTAACCCTTCTGTAGATTTATGTTTGAGTTGTTGTAACAGTTGTGGTTATTAAACATCTGGTCAGTATTATTAACTGGTATCATGAAAGGAACAGACCTTACGAAATACAGTTTTTCTTTTCAACAATAGATCGGTGAGTAGTTTGGGTTTTACTAAACAAACCATAACAGTTTGTCTGTATACGTTTTTTTAAAATTTGGGTGTTTATAATAATAATATCTGTTTATAAAAAACTAAACAGACGGTACTAAAACTGGTTTTCTTCGGAGCAGATGAATGGGTTCTTAATGTTGGTTTCACTAAACAAGCCTTAAGATAGGACTCGGTCTCCCGTGTGTTTCACACGGGATTTCACCTAGTATCTATACTTTCAATAATAGGAGAGTCGTGAGTGACGTCAGAAAGCTGACGTGTCAACAGCTTAGGCAGGCCACCAATGCATGCGTGATGCAAAACCTGACGTCACGAACCCCCTTAAAATATTCACAAATAATACGTGGGCCACGTTAAAGCACCGTTGCTGAGTTTAAAAACAGCTGTTTCGTACCCACTTGCCTGAACAGCGGTAAGAATCCCACTTGCCTCGACAGAGTTTGGAACGAGTGTTGGTTTTAAATTTGAGCTCCAAATTGAAATTCAAATTTCAAACTCGACACCCCGTTACACAACTATATAAAGGCATCATGTCCCTCTTTTTCTCTCAGAAAATGTGATTGAAAGATTTGATCTAAAACAGGATTAATTGATCATACAAGTAACAAAACCAGGTGCGGAAACCCTAGTTATGAACAAACTGATAAAACTCGGATCAAAACACAGTAAACATCATTTCAAAGCTTTTTCCATAGATTAACATTCATAAAAACGTGTTACAATGAGTTTCCTAGTTAATCTAATCAATACAGAAACTTCCACAAAATCACCTAGAACCTGATCACAACACACACTTCAACTAAAAACTCTCTTTAACACAAAAACACACAAAATCACCTAGCCTCTGCACATTCGCCCACTTGTGCAGGTCGAATGTGGAGCTTTTCCACATTCGCCCATCACATGGTGCGAATGTGTTATCTTGTGTAGTCAGCTACCATCTTCGCCCTGTTACTTTCTACCTTCGCCCATATATTCTTACATTCGCCCAGTTTTTCCACTTTCAACTCATCAGCAAACCTTCTAACATATGTTAACTTGTAGATCCAATCACTAGTCGCACTTCGTGCATCTACAAACTCCCCCTCGACTATTGATTGGATCGTTTTCTGTCTTCGTCCATCGCCTTGTTCAACAAGTAAATCCTCAGCTGCTTCTTTTGCTCTTTTGTCATTTCAGGCTCCAACTTTCTTTTCACCGGTTTTGACACATTAGCCATCTTCACCAGTTTACCAAGTTTGGCATCCAAGTTGCTCCCTGAGTTAATGTCATATGCAAAGCAAACTCCCACAACTTGAGTATACTTCTTAGCCTGTTCAGCATCATTGGGATCATGATGAATCGGATTGTAGAAAAACATGATGATGTCTTCAAAAGTACAGTTAATCAACCACATAGGATCAAATACATGAACGTGCTTGTATTTGTCCTTCCCATCTCTCAAAACAATCACAGCTTCAGCCTTCCTCCAATCGTAATACCAAAAGATAAAATCAGCATTGAAATGTTGTGGCATAGGCATCAAAGGTATCTTTCTCATCACTTCAGGTGCTTTGTAAATCAATGTTACCCTCTTCAATCCGGTTTTAGGATCAATATCCCTATGAACTTTCCTTCTTGGATATTGAGGCTTAAACCTGTTCCACTTCGTCCTGCTCTCCCAGACTAGCTTATCAGCACACCAACCAACATGTGTATTATTCACTGAAGCTCCAGACATTGGGAATCTGCAAAGGTCTTTGACCGCCCAGTATGGTAGAGTTAGCAAATCAATGAATCTGTAGAAATACAGAATTCCTGATTCCCATTTAGCAGCTAAACACTTCAGTCTACTCAAATATGTCCACCCGAGAGCTCTGCCTTTGAACTTTGCATTGTGAAATTTATAAAAACTTCCTTGAGCTTCAGGCTTTGGTCGGTTTTCATCCATTTCCTTCAACTTCTGCAAGTATGTCTTCAATTCATCAGTCTGACTTGAAGATTGTGGCTTATCAGCACCAAACACCGTCTCAACAAACTCTTCACCTCTTTTCTTAGCTTTCTTCTTCGCTGAAGTGTTTGGAATCTCTGTGAAGTCTGGAAATACCACATTTTCATCATTCTGTCTAAAGTATTGTGGATATTCCTCATGCGTAATATCTTCAATCTCCACTTCATCCATCTCTGGAGTATTCTTATCATCTGAGTGATTTCCAATATCCTTTTCAGGAATATTTGGAATCGACTCATCCATCACAAACTCCTCAAATGATTTCCCTACTCTCTGTGCAAGACCATCAAGAATTTCTTTAGCCACAGTAGCAGGTACTTCACCCTCCTCTAGATCAGGATCATTATACTCCAGCTCGTATCTCATATCATCAGTCTGGAAGATCTCAGCAAATCTACCTGTGAACTCTATCATCCACTCTCTCTTCTCCAACATATCTCTGTACACTTTCTTAGCATCATCACTTAGAGATCTCACCTTTTCATTCCAAAAGATGCTTTCATCTGAATCTGTATTTCCACCTTTCTTCTTTTTAGAACTAGATTCTCCAGCATCCTTCTTCGGTGTTCTCTTCTCAAATGTAAACTTAGAAGTTTCATCTCCCCCTTCATCATCATCATTATCACTACTATCATCATCATTCTTACTCCTAGATCCCTCAGCATCATCATCATCATCATCTTTATCGCTTTTCCTACTCTCCTCATCATCACTTTTCTCAGATTCATCATCTTCCTCATCATCTTTCTCTTCTTTAGAATCAGAAGGTTCATAATCTACCTGTTCTTCTTCTTTTTCCTTATCCTCTTCACCTTCTTTCAACTTTGGTGCTTCATTATACAAACTGTCTAACAAATCACTAAGGCGTTTGTTTTCAGCCTTTAGTTCTTTGTTATCCTCTTTGATCACCTTAATCATACTCCTATTCCTGGAACATTTACCCTTAAGCTTCTTATTATCAGCTTCAAGTTTCTTTACCTTCTGCTCAATCTCATCTTGATTAGACTTTGAAGCAACCACTATCTGAAGCATTTTCTCCTCATTCTTCTTAAACTGAGCAATCTCTGCTTGCTGAGCTACAATCAACACTTTCAGCAGTAACACCCTCATCATTAAAACCTAAAATCGGCCTCACATCGGAATGTGGATCACCAATACTCGAAGTATTAGATTCATTTTCCGATGATGAGTCTGATTTTACCGAGCTCTCCGGTGTCACTTGATGACAATTATGATTTTCAAAAAGCACCGGAGATGGCACAGACTTGTAATTAGTGGTTTGATCATCAATGATGTGGTCTACCACGTAAGCAATGTGCTTATAACTTTCCAACTTCTTATTTACCTTTTCAGCAAAGCACTTAATGGCGGCCATTTCCAATTTAGTGTTCTCAATTTCATTTATATAGTTATTAATTGCAAGTTGTTTTAATGAAAGAGTAGTTTTAAGATCAGAAATGTCCTTTTTATAGCCATCTAGTACTTTGTTGAAAGCATTCAACTCTTTGCGAGTAGATTGACAGTTGATGATAGCACTATCACGTTGAGCGCGAAGTTCTTTGTTCTCCTCTGTCAATCTATCACAAGTACCACAATATTTATTACTAGTAACATCAGTGCTACACTCAGAACTTACAGGTTTTGGAGGATCTGTCATGGCCATCAAAGCAAAATGAGCTTCCTTTCCAGCGAAAAATTTAGAGTAATCAATCCTGGTGAAAGCGTCATCAGCAATGCACGACTTCCTCGTCTTCAGAAAATCAGCTTCTGCTAGCAACTGGTCAATATCATCATCCAGAGATGTAACACTTGCTTCTGTATCTGATTCACTGTCAGAATCTGAGTAAACTGATTCACACTCCTCAGGAACATCAGAAACAGTGTCAATCACCACTCCAGGATTTGCTTCCTCAGCCTTGATCTTAATAGGTTCATTCACCACTTCCACTTCAGTCTCAGACACATCAACTTCAACCTCAGTTTCTACCTTCTCATTAACTATCACCGACTCCTCAATATCAACCTGTCGGGCAACACAAGCCACATTTCCACCAGTTGTAATCTCCTCAACACCTATTTGCATTCCCGACCAATCAAACCGTTCATCTTGTTGAATCACCAATGCTTGATTCTGATTGGTGTTCTGTTGTGTCTCATTTGGTGTGGTAATCGGTATGACTGTTCGGTTAGTGTTGTTAGGTGATTGGTTTTGAGTCTGGTTTGGTGTGTTTGGTTGTCTGTTCTGGTTGTTGTTAGAGTTGTTGTTATTGTTGTTTTGTCGGTTTTGGTAATTATTTTGGTTTTGATAGTTGTTGTTATTTTGGTAAGAAACTTGGTTTTGGTTTTGTTGTTGACGGTTCTGGTAGCTTGCATTGAAAGGGTTTCTATTACCTTGTTTTGGTGGCTGGGTGCATTCCCGTTTGAAGTGACCTTTCCCTCCACAGTTAAAACAAGTAACTTTCTCCTTATTGAACCCATAGGTTGTGTTAGGAGAAGTTCCCAAATCCGTTCTACCTGTTTTCTCAATAAACTCCGTTGCCCTTCTCATAATACTCGCAAAAGCCCACTGGATATCAATAAGCTCCATCTCTTCTTTATCAATCTGTGCATAGTCTTCATTGGTCAAGTTATTGTTCCCAATTTGACTAGCAACCAAACCATTGTAAGATGAAACCATTGCAGAGACTAGTGCAATGTGTTGCTGAGCAACTTCAACAGTCACATTTCCCAGATTAGAAGTCTCCAAAACCACCGGTTGTTGACTAGGTTGAGTAATTTGGTTCATTGGATTCATGTATTGTGTTTGTTGAGGTGGTTGTTGAGATTGACTAGCAGTATAAAAAGCTGCTTGTTGCATTGGAGAGAACGGTGAAATGTAGGAATTGTTGTATTGTTGTTGTGGTGGTGGTGGTGTGTATAATGGTTGTGAGTAAGATGAGGTTTGTGCAATATAGTTGATGGTAGGTTTTGGTGGTTCCATAACATTGGAAATACATGCAACATGTGGTGCCACTACTCCCCCTGAACTTGAGTTTCCAACTGGTACTGAAGTGCCTCCAAAGTATAAGCTTGGATTCTGAGGAATCTGTGATCTTTTGGCCTTCTCTTTTCCTCAAGCTCTTTATTCTCCAGCTTCTGCACAAACTCATTAATAGTCCAGAATTTATAAGCATCCTTTTCCTTGAGAACTTCCACATGCTGATCCCAATATGGTGGTAGAGCATCTGCAAACTTGTCCACCAAATCTGTCGTAGGAATCTGTATGCCATAACTAGACAATTCAGTTAGCAAATGACAATATCTAGGAGTTAATTCTTTTAAGGTTTCATTTCCAACATAAGTAAAATTCTCAAACTCCTTTCGTAACTCCTCCATCCTTAACCTTCTAGTCTTTTCATTCCCATCATGCCTATTCTTAAGCACATCCCACAGTTGCTTAGACGTAGTGCACGTCCCAAACTGATGTAATAAGTCGTTTGTAATCGCCTGAGTCAACTAGGAATAGGCTTTCTTCTCCACAGCAAACTTCTTTTTCTCCTCCTCAGACATACTCTCCAATGGAACTGGTTCACCGGTGTTCTCCAAAATCGGTGCTGTGTAACCTCTAGCAATCATCCTCCATGCCTCTGCACCTTCCACTCCCATGCCTTCCAAGTGGATCTTAAACTTTTTCTGCCACTGATTATATTCTTGCATCTCCATGAGCTTAGGTGGCCGATTCCCGCTACCTGAAGATAAGTCATTTATTAGTGTGGAAATAGCATTGGTAGTTTGAGTATTTACCACCGCTGCTACTACTCCCCAGTAGTCAGGTTGTGGTGCTGGAGGTGCCACACTTTGAGGCATCGAGCTAGTCATCGCGATGTAATTGATCGGTTGCGAAGACTGTGTGCTCGTCTTTTGTGCTGCCACTGTCCATGGGTCCATTACTTGCTGTTGTGGTTGTGTCGTTGCTGGTCTCGGGGTAGTCGGAAAATTCCACATGATATACACGTACTTCGAAAATCACAACACTTAGAAAATTTTCCAAACTGAGTTCTAGGTTCGCCCAAAACACTACACTTTCATCCCTTTTGTTCTACTTTCGTCCAAAATGAATTCACCCGAATGTAGAACTTCAACAGAATGTAGAATCAGTAAACACCTTTCCACTTTCGCCCAAAGTACCTCAGGTTTGACCAATCTATTTCCACTTTCGCCCACCCGATGAATCGAATGTGGAAATGTAAGCCCGAAAGTGAAAAATTCAAACACTAAAATCCAGGTTCGCCCAGAAATCAGCTAGGTTCGACCAAAATCCACTCACTTTCGCCCACAAAAAGTCAGATTCGCCCACTACCCAGCACGTTCGCCCATTTCAGATTTGAAAAACGGTTATACTTTGAAAAACGGTTATTTTGATCTCTGATTTTCAAAAGTTTATGGATTTTAATAATCTTTATCAGGTTTTGATTCGGAATTGATTTGGAACAACTTTAATTCTTGGAAATTTTGGTTTTATCCACAAATTCAACTCTAAATCAATCAAAAACACTCAAAAACCATTTTTAGTCAAAAACAGATGTATTTTGATCAAAATCATGTCCAAATCAGCTCTGAGTTTATCAAATTTGTTGTTGTATGATCCTTATGGCTCTGATACCACTTTGTGATTGAAAGATTTGATCTAAAACAGGATTAATTGATCATAAAAACTCTCTTTAACACAAAAACACACAAAATCTATATATAGCCTCTGCACATTCGCCCACTTGTGCTGGTCCAATGTGGAGCTTTTCCACATTCGCCCATCACATGGTGCGAATGTGTTATCTAGTGTAGTCAGCTACCATCTTCGCCCTGTTACTTTCTACCTTCGCCCATATATTCTTACATTCGCCCAGTTTTTCCACTTTCAACTCATCAGCAAACCTTCTAACATATGTTAACTTGTAGATCCAATCACTAGTCGCACTTCGTGCATCTACAGAAAATTATTAAATCTCTCGCATAATTTTTAAACTGTAACAGCTGCTCTCTCACACTCAAGTTCATGTTGAAGGATTCGACTATCAGGTAAACTAATTCTAAGCGATCATATCAATAAGAATAAATTTTATCCGTTTTCTTTTTTCAGACAGCCTCAATCTTTTGTCTCTTTAATCACCAACCAGATTATTTACGTTGAAAAAGGTTCCACTTTGGTAGATTCTTACAATCAAAGGAAAATATTTGTTATACGATTACCAGCGGGTGTAGATCGGCAACGTCAAACTCAAGATGGGTATGTCTTTACCTTTTTATAGCCATTTATGCTAGCGTTTAATTTGTGTTAATCTTTATGTGTTTAACATGTGTATTTGATTAATTTGAGTGATGCTTGATTTATTATTTTTGTGAATATTTGACCGTTAACAGGTAGAGGCGTTAGCTTTAAGCACTCGGGACTCTTTCCAGATTGCAATTAAGGTTTTATGCTACTATGCCAGTATCTTTTAAGGAAGTCGACTGCATCTACTCCCGCTTTTGTGGTTCCCGCAGTTGTGCTCAGTAGGTATGTTTGTTGAACTTTTTAACTTTTTTTTCAACATTTGTAGTTGAAGTATAACCGTGAATGTTTTTTTCTGTTCTATTGCCAAGCAGAGTATGTGAGGAAGCACCTTGAATATGTTGAATATTCAGGGTTAGTCTTTTGGAGATTCTTTACAGTTAAAGAAACAAATATGTGTTCAAGACTGATGGGTGTATAAAGACATGTTATATTCAAAGTTGATTTGAATGTATTAGCTGCGTCAGTTTCAAGTTTTCTGAAGATTAGTGGAGTAAAAGAATTATTTTCATTTTGTTAGTACTTTTGTGTAATATCTGACTGCGTAAAACATCTTTTCGAGATTCTTTACGGTAAAAGAAAGAAATATGTGTTCAAGACTGATCGGCGTATAAAGACCATGTTATATTCAAAGGTGATTTGAATGTATTATAGATGCTGATATTTTTGTAGAATTTTTATTGCTACAAAATATATGTTCATTTTAAGTTTTACATTTAAAATATAAGACTTCAAATCATTGGTAAGAAAAATAGTTTTAATTGTTTAATTAATATAAAAATAATAATGTGTAAATTTATGTTATCTTTCCATTAAGATCCTTCATACCTACAGTGGCCATTATATAGTTTTAGGGCTGTGCGGACTGTTTGTAATTATTATAGTTATTTCGTTAGATATTGATTACAAGTTAAGTTTTATAGAGTCTGTTTTAAAATTCTTGTTACATCATCCTTCAGCTCAACAACGGTAATGGATCACAGTTGTTTGAAAACATCTGTTTGAAGTCGTCAAATTAGACATACCTTTGAACTTAGAATAGATTTTAATATGAAGTTTATTACAATATGTAATTGAAACTAATGAGAATATTCTTATTAATAATTTAATACATAACACATTTTGAATAAAAAATATTATTACACGTTGTAAATAAAAAAAATATTAATATATGTTTATCAATTATTGTTGATAAACATTATGAAAGAAATGGTTATAATAACTTCACTGAGCGGAAAGCAAATATTCAATTTACTTTCTTTAAAATATTACTTACAATGATGAAATTTTACGTTTTTGTTAAAAAAACTTATTTAATGAAATATTATTTTCTTAAAGTATAATAAGTCTTCATTAAAAATTATAAATCCACGTTTTATAGATGCTGATATTATTGTAGAATTTTTATTGCTACAAAATATATGTTTATTTTAAGTCTTACATTTAAAATAATAGACTTCAAATCATTGGTAAGAACAATAATTTTAATTGTTTAATTAATATAAAAATAATAATGTAAAAATTTATGTTAACTTTCCATCTAGATCCTTCATACCTACAGTGGCCATTAAATAGTTTTAGTGTTGTGAGGACTCTTTGTAATTATTATAGTTATTTAGTTAGATATTGATTACAAGTTAACTTTTATAGAGTCTGTTTTAAAATTCTGGTTACATCATCCTTCAGCTCAACAGTGGTAATGGATCACAGTTGTTTGAAAACATCTGTTTGAAGTCGTCCAATTAGACATACTTTTGAACTTAGAATAGGTTTCAATATGAAGTTTATTACTATGTAATTGAAACCAATCAGAATATTCATATTAATAATTTAAAAAATTACACATTTTGAATAAAAAATATTATTAGACGTTGTAAATAAAAAATATTAATATATGTTTATCAATTATTGTTGATAAACATTATGAAATTATAATTACACGTTTTATAGAAGATTATATTTTTGTAGGATGTTTATTGGTACAAAATATATGTTCGTTATTTAAAGTTATACTTACAATAAAAGATTGCAAATCATTTGTAAGAACAATAGTTTTAATTGTTAATTAATATAAAAATAATAATGCGTAAATTTATGTTATGTTTCCAATAAAGATCCTTCATCTCTACAGTGACCATTAAAGACTTTTAGGGCTGCGCGGACTGGTTGTAATTATTATGAATTTGAAAACGTTGATTTAATTTAATTTAAATTTATAGTTATTTTGGAATTATTAACTTTTGTTGAATTTTAATATATGTTTACAATTCAATAGTTGTTGATAAACATTATCAAACAGATGGTTATAATAATTTAAGTGAATTATATGTAAAAATTTCAGATCATTTCTTAAAAAAGTTTTTCATGGAAATATTATCTATTGAAAACTATAATTACATATTTTATAAATGTTGATATTTTTGAAGAATTTTAATTTCTATAAAATATATTTTCTTTTTTTAAAGTTATAGGAACAATAAAAGGCTTCAAATCATTTGTAAGTATAATATTTTTAATTGTTTAATTAATATAAAAAGAATAATGTGTAAATTTATGTTAAATTTTGCATCTAGATCCTTCTCTCTGGAAGCAGCCTCTCTATCTCTAACGATGGGGGTAAGGTGTGCCTATATCCTACCCTCCCCAGACCCTACTATTAGCCGGGGGTCTCTCTGGAAGCAGCCTCTCTATCTCTAACGATGGGGGTAAGGTGTGCCTACATCCCACCCTCCCTTGATCCTACTAATAGCGTCGCTATTCGTGGGATTTCCTAGGTTCGGTTGTTGTTGTTGTTGTAGATCCTTCATCTCCACAACAGTCATCAAAGACTTTTAGGGCTGTTTCCACTGTTTGTAATTATGAAGTTGAAATGACTGATTTCGTTACATATTAATTACAAGTTAGGTTTAACAAACTCTGTTTTCAAAATCTGGTTATATCATCCTAAAAGTCAGTTGAAAATTGTAACTGATCACATTTGTTGGAAACTAATGATAATATTCATATTAACATTTAAAACATAATAGATTGTGAATAATAAAAAATATTATTAGACATTGTTAATAAAAAGGGTAATATTTTTTTCTTGTTTAATAATAGTAAAAATAAGTACATTTAGCATTAATTGCAGCTGTATTTTCTGTCAGGTTTCATCTAGATAGTTCAGGTGTACATTGTCCACTAAAGACTTTTATTACTGTAGCGACTGTTACTAATTATGAATTTGAAAAGACTGGTGTAATTTAAATTCATAGTTATTTTGTTTGATACTCATTACAAAGTCTGTTTTTAAAATCTGGTTGTATTATCCTTCAGTGGATAATTGTATTGGATTACAGTTGTTTATGAACATCTGTTGACAAGTTATCAAATGTTTTATTATTATTTTTTTAATGATTAAAGTTTATGTGATTGGTTAAAAAAACTCTGTCATGTAATAATAAATGTAGTTATTGATTAATTGTAGTACGTATATATCTATTTTTCCAGTCTATAAAAGGCGATGAAGTCTTCATTTCAGTTTGCAAGCTTGTAATACTTGAACTATTGAAAAGCAAACCAACCCTCTATACCTTCAGTATATAATGTTATTTCATTTAAATTACGTACCCTTACAACAACAACAACAACAACAACCAAGCCCAGTAAAATCCCACAAATAGCAAAGCGATTAGTAGGGTCTGGGGAGAGTGGGATGTAGGCAAGCCTTACCTCTACCCCTAAGGATAGAGAGACCGCTTCCAGGTAGACCCTCTGCTCAAACACATAACGAAAAACAAACACACACACCCGGTGTAACAGTACTGATTTCTAAGAAGATTAACATGAACCATTGTATGACACCCTAGGCAAATCCCACATCGGCCGTGGCCAGGAGAGATCCTTGGTTCATAAGTAATCCAATGCCTCTTAAATCACAAACGCGTTTTGGGCTTAATGTTAGTGGATGAGAGGAGAACTCCACAGTTACGCGTGCTCAAGTGGGAGTAGTACTAGGATGGGAGACCTCCTGGGAAGTCTCCACCATGGCAACCAAAAACAAAGCCGTGAGTTCCTGGATGGGCAATCCATCGGGGGCAAAGCGGACAATATTGGTGGTGAGAGAGGCCGGATGTTACACCCGGAGAAAAAAAAAAAGATATACACACACACAACTACTGATAACATCATAGACATTGAAAGCAATGCATCGAAAGAATAGACACGATACCACCATAAACAACCTATACACAAACATGCATGAACACAAACATGTAAAATCCACATAACGTGAAAACAAAAGTAAGACCCTACGAAACGCCTAAAATGCCTTTTTTCCCGTCTCCTAATAGTCCTTAGCCTTTATCCTTTGCCTCCATAAACCCCTATCATGGACCATGTCCTCAGAGAGGTGTAACCCCAGTAAATCTTGTCTAACCCGCTCATCCCATGTCAATTTTGGTCTGCCTCTATTCCTTTTCCCTTCCACAGTGAGACATTCTACCACTCTAACTAGCTCAGTCGGCTGTCTCCTCTTCACATGCCCAAACCATCTCAATCTCCCCTCTTTTATCTTATCCGAGATACTAGCTACCCCCAATCTATCCCTTAAAACCTCATTGCTTATCCTATCTAACTGTGTGTGTCCGCACATCCATCTCAACATCCTCATCTCAGCTACCTCCATCTTCTATGCTTGCATTTTCTTGATTGCCCAACAGTCAGAGCCATATAACATAGCCGATCTAATAGCTACCCTATAGAACTTCCCCTTTAAGTTAGTTGGAAACCTTCTGTCGCACAAAACCCCAGTAGCTGATCTCCACTTACACCATCCAACCTGGATGCGGTGAGCTACGTCACTATCTATCCCTCCATCCCTTTGTACAAATGATCCTAAATACTTAAACTTAGTTACATGCGGCACCACCTGTCCCTCAATGGTAATCTGAGTGTCCTCGTCATTGCCCACGCCACTGAAGTCACAGTGCAAGTACTCCGTCATAGATCGACTAATCCTTAAACCTTTACTTTCCAGCGCTAAACGCCAATCCTCTAGCCTCGCATTCAAACCTTGTTTACTCTCGGAGACTAACACAATATCATCAGCAAAAAGCAAGCACCACGGGACCGTCTCTTGGATCAACTTTGATAACTCGTCTAGGACAACCGCAAACAGGAAAGGGCTCAAGGAAGACCCTTGATGGAGTCCTACTTCTACAGGGAAAGATTCAGTATCTCCTACAGGCGACCGAACGCTAGTCTTAGTCCTAACATACATATCCCTAATTAGGTCTATATACTTTCCAGAAACCCTTCTACTCTCTAAACTGCCCCAAATCAGTGTACGAGGCACACTATCATATGCCTTTTCAAGATCAATGAACACCATATGCAGATCTCTTTTCTTTTCCCTATATTTTTCCACCAATCTCATAAGGATATTTATTGCTTCTGTGGTAGACCGCCCTGGCATGAAACCAAATTGGTTAACCGTAACTTGAGTTTGTCTTCTAAGTCTATACTCGATTACCCTCTCCCATAATTTCATAGTATGTCCTAGCAGTTTAATCCCTCTATAATTCCCACAACATTGGGTGTCTCCTTTTTTCTTAAACAAAGGTACTACTACACTAGTCCTCCATTGATCTGGCATCCTTCCAGATTTGAAAATAAGATTGAATAACTTTGTCAGCAATTGAACTCCTACTTCTCCCATACACTTCCACGCCTCAATCGGTATGTTATCCGGCCCAACCACCTTAGCCCTTCCCATCTTATTAAGTGCTGCTCTAACCTCTCCCTGTGTGATACGCCGACAATAGCAATTATTCCTTTGGAGCCTTTGAGTAGATGAGTTGTCATTTCCTTGTTGGAAATCCCTCCCATTGTTGAAGAGATTATGGAAGTACGTTTGCCACCGCAACTTAATGTCATGTTCCTTGACTAAAACGCGTCCATTCTCTCCCTTTATAAACTTCACCACCCCTAAGTCCTGCCTCCTACGCTCCCTAGCTTTTGCGATCTTGAACATATCATGCTCCCCCTCTTTTGTTTCCAGGCGTTCGTACATCCTTTTGTAAGCTGCATTCCTCGCTTCCGTCACTGCCTTCTTCGCCTCCTTCTTGGACTGTTTGTATCTCTCCCTCAAAATTACTCGCTCCTCCTCATCTGTGTACCCCAAAAGATCTCTAAAACACCCTTGTTTATCCCTTATTTTAGCGTGAACCTCCTCACTCCACCACCATGACTCCTTATACCCACCCACTTTTCCTGTTGTCATCCCTAAAGTCTCCCTCGCCACATTTGTAATGGCATTTGCCAAGTTCTTCCACATTTCGTTTACATCCCCCTTTGCTCGAGTTGATGTCATCGAGATGACCTTATCTCTAAATAGATCAATCTTGTCGCCCTTCAAATTTCCCTATCTAACTCTAGGTCGCAAAACGATTTCCCCTTGGTTCGCCTGTCTCTCAATTCTAAATCCGCCACTAATAAACGGTGTTGGGCCACTGCTGCCTCCCTTAGTATGACCTTGCAGTCCCTCCACCATCTTCGGTCACCAAGCCTCATCAAAAGATAGTCAATCTGTGTGTTGTGACCACCACTGCTAAAAGTAATCAAATGCAACTCACGTTTCTTAAAAAAGGAGTTAAAATACCTAGGTTATGGGCCACCGCGAACTCTAGCAGATCCCTACCCTGGTCGTTCCGATCACCAAAAGCAAAACACCCATGTACCGCCGGAAAACCATCGCTATCCTTTCTAATGTGGCCATTAAAATCGCCTCATATGAAAATTGTTTCCTCCCTGGGTATGGCCCTAATGACTACATCTAGGCAGTCCCATAAATCCCGCTACTCCTGATCCCCTAGTCCGACTTGTGGGTCATAAGCGCAGATGACTAAAAATACTTCCTCTCCTAGTACTAACCTCAACACCATAATCCTATCATTGTGTCGTATCACCTCTACTACATTATTGTACAATTTTATAGCCACTAGAAATCCTACCCCATTCTTTGACCCATTGGACCCCGAATATAACAACTTATAACCATTGCGCTCATCCCCTTTTTATCCCTTCCACCTAGTCTCTTGAAGGCACGCAATCTCTACCCTATGTTTTTTAAGTGTATCTATCACCTCCAGCAATCTACTACTTAGTGTACCTACATTCCACGAGGCCACACGTAAACTATACCCCGAAAACTTACCCTTTCCCGCACCCCTCGTCCTTGGACACGATCTCACTGAAAAATCATGGTTTCTACTACCTATTTTTTGCTACAAATCACCCAATGCCTATTATTGCTAGAAATCACCACTCGATTGAATATTTTGAAAAATACTGAGTTTGTACAATATATGTTTATGTTAAGGAAGGAAAGCACCTGGGCCGGAGAAGATGTCTGAAAAAACCTAAATAGCTGAAAACGTCGCTGGTCGTACTGGAGCACCGGGAAAAGGTGGTACCGTTGTTACTTGTTGCAGGGGTCTGAGATACGCTTCGTAGTCGCCTCCTAATTTCTTGTTCTTTGTTTTGTTTTATTCGAAGTAACCGAACAGGGAACAAGAAAATATCTTAACAGTGAAATTCGATTTCTTTTTTTTATTCGCCAAAAAACATAATACAAATTCACAGAAATCCGAAAAGAAACAATAGTGATTAATCACGATGTCGTCAGAGAAATCAAGAACAAAAGAAAAAATTCCGAGAAAAAAAATGATGACGGTTTCAAACGAGAAATTAATTTTAAGAAATTCTTTTTTTTTATTATTTGATTTCAAATAAACACTTTATACAGAATGGATCGATGAACAATACGAATTCAAAGACGTGACGGTTAACAAACTCAAGTTATGTTATGAATTAATAAATCCTAATTACAGAGTAGACTAAACAACAAAGGAACAAATTAAGATTAAGATCCAAGATTAAAACAATAATATCAAGAATTGCAACCTAAGATAACAAAAAGACAAACTTCTGACAACAAACAAAAAGACGGATGATATGTGGAAAAGAAACGTGGCATCAAATGGGTTTAGAAGATTGATGAAGATTGATGAAGAAGTGAATATGATCATACAAGTCTTCTTTTGGTTTTGTTTTGTAAAGGATCGTTTTATGTAAAAACAGTGAATAGGATCATACAAGTCTCTATTCCAGGTGCGGAAACCGTAGAACAGATACAAAATGATAATTGATGAATCAAACACACGGATTCAGCTTTTGAAATGACATTTTCATTAATTACTTTGAGAAATGTGATAGCAATAACGATTACAAGTAATTCTGATCAACGCTTCAATAACACACACACTAGAGAGCTCTACTCTGACTTACTAGACTCAAAATGATCAAAATTTACAATAAAAACAAACTTTTTGCTTATATAGTCTGCACATTCGCCCCTTTCGTAGAGTCGAATGTGGCTTTTGTCTTCCTTCGCCCTTCTTCATAGCTCGAACCTGGAACACTTCATCTGTACAATGTACCTTCACCCTACAATCTTCACTTTCGCCCCATATATATTCCACCTTCGCCCTCACGTAAACCACAACAAACTTTGTATTTACAATCCTAAGCACTAGTCGAACAATATGCATCAACAAACTCCCCCTCGACTATTGCTCGGATTGCCTTCGTGCTTCATCCATGATCGTGTTCATAATCTTCAGACGAAGTTGTTTAGGTTGATCTTTAGTCATTTCTGGTTCCAACTTTCTCTTCGTCGAACGCTTTGGCACTTCAGTAACCTTCACCTTCTCATCAAGCTTCTTCTCAAGGTTACTACCAGAATTGATATCATAAGCAAAGCACACTCCAACCACCTGTTGATATTTCTTTGCTTGATCTGCATCATTGGGGTCACTATAGATCGGATTGTAGTACAACATGATGATGTCTTCGAAAGTATAGTTTATGAGCCACATTGGGTCAAAAACATGCATCTTATTGTACGCATCCTTCCCGTCTCTCAACACTATCACCGCTTCAGCATTCCTCCAATCATAATACCAAACAATAAAATCTGCACTGAAATGCTGTTGAATTGGCATTAACGGTATTTTCTTCATCACCACAGGAGCTTTGTATATCAAAGTCACTTTCTTTCTACCCGTCTTAGGATCAGTATCTCTATGAACCTTCCTTTTCGGGTACTGAGGCTTGAACATATCCCACTTCATTCTGCTCTCCCAGACAAGCTTATCAGCAAACCATCCAACTGCAGTATTATTCACTGAAGCACCAGTCATTCTGAACCTACAGATATCTCTCACCGCCCAGTACGGTAGAGTCAGCAAATCATAGAATCTGTAAAAGTACAGAATTCCAGTTTCCCACTTCACAGCAATACACTTAAGACTTCGTAGATACTTCCAACCCAGTGCTCTGCCTTTGAACTTTTAGTTGTGATATCTATAGAAACCTCCCTGTGCTTCTGGTTTCGGTCTTTTCTCATCATTCTCCTTCAATTTCTGCAACAAAGTCTTCAGTTCATCACTTTGTTCAGATGATGGTTTCTGATTATCATCACCAAACACATTCTTCACAAATTCTTTGCTCTTTTGCTCAGCTTTCTTTTTGGCTTCTCTCATATGTGTTTCAGTAAAGTCTGGGAAAACTTCATTTTCATTTGTGTCTCTGAAGTATTCAGGATATTCTTCATGTGTAATATCCTCTATTTCAATTGCCTCAGTCTCTGGAGTCTGCTTGTCATCAGAATGATTTCCAACATCCTTTTCAGGAATGTCTGGAATCATTTGATCAGCCATGATCTCCTCAAGTGTCTTACCAACACGCTGCGCAATTCCTTCAAGTATTTCTTTTGAAGCAGCAGCTGACACTTCACCTTCTTCCAGATCAGGATCGTTATATTCCAATTCAAATCTCATATCTTCAGATTGAAATATATCAGCAAACTTTCCATTAAATTCAATAGTCCACTCTCTCTTGTTCAGCATCTCTCTAGAAACATTCTTTGCATCATTTGATAACGCTCTGATCTTCTCCGTCCAGAATATGTTATCATCAGCATCAACATTCTCTCCTGCTTTCATTGAACTAGACTGACCAGAACTACCCTTCTTGGTCTGTCTCTCTTCAAATGTAAACTTACTCGTATCATCGTAATCATCATCATCACTACTATTCTCATCCTCATCATCATTCTTTTTACCACCTGCTTTCCCCTCAGCATCATCATCATCATCAGATCCATCGTCTGATTCATCATCATCTTCTTCATCATCAGAAGACTCTTCATAATCAACTTTTTCTTCTTCTTTTTCTTTGTCCTCCTCTCCTTCTTTTAGTTTAGGAGCTTCACCATATAACTTGTCAAGCAACTCACTCATTCTTTTGTTTTCTTTCTTCAACTCTCTATTTTCTTTCTTTACACTCTTAATCATCCTCCTATTCCCATTGCACTTCTCATCAATTTCATTCTTTTCTTCTTCATGCTGCTTTAACTTTTTCTCAAGCTCATCTTGATTTGTCTTAGAAGCTACAACAATCTGCAGCATCTTTTCTTCATTTTTCTTGAATTTCTCTATCTGAGCTTGCTGTGCAGTTATCATTTTCATCATATCTTCCAACTGTTTGTTTACTTTCTTCATCACATCATCAGAAACTGTGACTTTTGTCTTGGAAGATTCAGCAACAGGAATTTTCTCTTTCTTCTTGAACAAGTTCCATACATTTTCTAAAGTAGAATCCAAATCTGAAACTACTTCAAGTTCTTTTGGTGACTTTTTCTGCTTCTTGGTAGCTGGTGAGGAAACCTGTGAGGATGTGCCAGCATCTGGGACTTTCTTCCCTTTCAATAACTTCTCAATCTCTTTCTCTCTTAACTTCTTCGTGCTCTCTTTTGCATCTCTTTTAGCTATTGACTTATGTTTAGGCTTCTTCAAATTCACAACTACTGTAGATCCTTCAAAATCTTCAGTATCAAGCCCTAACTCACCTTCAAGATCAATCGGCTCTTTCTGCAATTGTTCTTCAATAGCTTTATTCAATGATTCAAACTCTCCAGCAACAGTGGCCTTGCGCTTGGAGTTCTTCATCAACAATTCAGCATCCGAATCCCAGTGCTCATCTTCTTCTGTTTCTTCAGAATCAACAGAGGATTCTTCATCAACCAAACAAGTACCTTTCTTTGCTGTACTTTTCTTTCTCGTCTTCTGCTTCTTAGCAGGTTCAGCTTCATCTGTCTTTGCCTTACCCTTCCCTTTGGCTCCGGCATTTTTCACTTAACGTTTTCTTTTGGTTGTTGCATCAGCATGTACCAGTGGACCATCAGTATCAGATTCACTGTTAGCATGTGTAGCTTTATCCTCCCCTGGGTCAGTGTAACCCGGATTAATCAGATGACCAAAAAGATTTTTATACGGAGGCTTCTCATTGTCAGGAATACCCTTATAACCCTTCATCCTAACCAATGTCCTGATGTTCATGTGATCCTGTCCCAAAACCATTGTAGGATCCTTCTTCAACTTCGGATACTTGTGATCAAAAATCATCATCAAAAATCTAGGATACAACAAAAATTTCTTCGACTTCTGACCTTTCAACATCTCTAACATATGGTCCAGAATCATCCCAGCTATGTTGAATGGTTTATTCAACGTTAGTGCAACCATCAACGAGCTCAGACTCTTTCTCATCACGTCATAACCTCCACTTACTGTTCCAAACACGTGTATGATAACATGAGCAAAGTATTTGAATTGCACACTTAGCTTTCCTTTATGTAATGTTCCATTAATAATCGGACCGTTGTACTTCATTCTTAGAAAGCAAACTCTTTGCTCAGTCCATGATAGACATCTTGGATCAGTACAGTCATCATCCTTAATCTTCAGTGCATCTCTGATGTCATCTTTTGTAATCAAAGCAAAATTTCCCTGAATCTGGCTCACAATAGCAGTCTTATCTTCCCAGAAGTCATAGCGTGCATTTCTCCAAAACTCTTTCACTATGTCTTTGTAAATGATAGCAGGTGTTGCAATGGCATGAATAATCCTGCTTCTTCTGAGAAATTCTATAATTCCTGTGAACTCGGTATTCTTCTGAACCTCTCCTACAAACGCACAACAATTGTAAGCAGGTTCGAATGGCCAAGCTTGAACAACATTCTCATCCGGTGCTTCTTGTACTGGAACTTCTTGTACCAGAACTTCTACATTCTCTGCTTGTTGTTCAGCCATTAGAATAATCTGTATCACAAAAACAATGAAAATACGTCAAAAACAATCAGAAACGACAAACTTTGAAATTTTTTAATTTTATCAATTCCACATTCGCCCTTACGTAAGTACGAATGTGGGATTCTTGAGGTACGAACGTATTAACTATGTTTCGAATGTGAAATTTTAAAGAACAAAATCCACATTCGTCCCTTAATTTCTACTTTCGTCCATTAACCGTCACCTTCGACCCATTCGTATTGGTCGAATGTAGCAGTTTTTACCCAAAATTTCAAAATGTTTTTCTGATGTGTTTTAAACACTGATTTTGATTCATATACTCTCTAATATGGCCGACTAAGTTATTCCAACAATCAATTGTGTTCACTATTCAGTCATTATTGATTTTCAAAGAGAACTAGGGTTCGACAATATCAATCAAACAATTAACGTTTAATTTTAGTGTTTTAGACCTATTTCTTCTACATTCTCCCCCTAAAATCAATAAGGACTGAATCCTCATCAAAAAAATCAATCTAACACAGTCCATAATTGTCCAGATGAACAAGTCAAGGGTTCGGTTACAAAAACCCCAATTCTGAGTCGAATACAGGGTCATTACCTGTATAAAAACGATGAAAAGGATCAATATATGGTCAGGAACAAGAAACACAGATAAAAAGAATCAAAGCAACAAGGGTTTATGATTTTGAAAATTTTTGAAAACTGAAATGAATGAGGCTCGAAAGTGAATTGATATATATATAGTAGTCTACATTCAACCCTTTCGGATGGGCGAATGTGAAGTGTTTTCCACTTTCGTCCCTAATTAAAGACCCGAAAGTGGAAATGAGGTTCGAATGTAAAAATTCTCAATAGAACGCTCACCTTCGTCCAATCCTGAGGTACGAATGTAAAGAATTTTCCACTTTAGACCCAACTAAGGGGCGAAAGTAAATTGGAAAATTTTAAAATTGTACCAAATCACGAAATCGAATCCCGTTCAAACATTTTTCAACATATTAAGCCTCAAACATGCATTATTTTAGTTTTAACTGATACAAAGCTCAGATTGGTTCATCAAATCTTAGAAAATGACCATCAAACACCATCGGTTATCTAAAAATAACACAGAAATGTAAAACTTTTGGTTTTTCTGAAATTTATATTCAAACACACCTAAAATCTTTTTGAGTTTTTGTATCTTTTTGTAAAACAAAAGTGAAATGCACAAAAATGTAAACAAAAAGCAGGAAATGTTTTGTGATTTCCGGTAAGAAGATCATCTCAGTTAATGAGAAGTCTGATCACATCGTTGATCTATTTTATATTATCATTAGAAACAATGTGTGATCCGGCAACTGCTGATATTGTTGTCCACATAAACTCACATGCAGACTGTTATGCAGTGCGTTAAATTGATACGATATTAAGTGTTTTATACTAACACGTTGTGGTTCCCACACACACGACATACTCCCGTATCAAGAAATTGCACAAAGCTTCTTCGTAACGCGTGATTATGCCAATGTTATCCGTTGAGTACAAGATATATAGCACAGAGGTGTACAGGTCAGCAAACGAATGCAGCAAAGTAACATGTGCATATACCAGGTTGAGGCTGATATCAATTACTGATTTTCATCAGTAAATTGACACGATGCAATTAATGATCTTTGATCAATAATAAACATGAAGTTCCTCAATTCGGTAACTTTTGGTTTTGGCATTAAAGCTCTTTTAGCAAATATTCTGATTGAAACTAGGTCCGTAACTTAATACGACAAAAGTTCAATCAGAATATCCCGGATAACAATAACATAACATAGCGACCCGAAACCTCAGATTTTGGCAACTCTATCAAACGAAATTACGGTACTAAGACCATATGCCCATGAGGTGTTCAGCCACGAACGAGTAGTTCGTTATGTTTGTATCACTAATGCACGCACTAATTAGTCTACGAAGCCTATCAGCACATCACACGAAATCAACACACACCTCATATTGCATTACATATATTTAGCCTGTGTCAGATCCCTACTGATGTACTATCATTTCCTCTTTTTATCCTGGAAATCATTTTGGGTTTTTCTATTTTTTATGGCTTTTTGAATTTTTCAATGCTTTTGGTTTTTCTGAATAAAGACTCCCCCTAAAATGTAAAACATATTTTTGGGTTTTTGAATTTTTCTGAAAAACTGTAAAAACTTTAAAGAAAATTTGAAAATTAAAAGCGATAAACCGAGGTGATGATCAGTCTTGTCTCTCTTTTATACCATTTACTTTTAAGAGATAATCGAATCTGGATTTACCAAAAGCTTTTGTGAAAAGATCCGCCCTCTGATAGTCAGTGTGGATGTGAATCCGGTTAGGAACCGTACTCGTGGATCGAATACGCATAAACAACTCGGTTTCAGACGGAGAATTCGAGACGAGACAGAAATTAACGATAACAACGTCATCACAGATTCGTATTACTACAGAAACGGTTACAGACACTGTCATCAGTAGGATAAACATCTATCTCGTGGCCGGGGGAGGTCGGGCATGACCTCCCCCTTGAGAGCATTCAAAGTATAAACTCAAATCACCAAATGAACAATAACACGTGAGATTGCTATTTATAGTCCAATACCCAAAAGCCACCTTCGCCCCTTTTGAATGGTCGAATGTGGAGCATTTCCACATTCGCCCATTTGTAATGGTCGAATGTGGAAAACTTCCACATTCGCCCAGTGTATATAGGTCGGACCTGGCTTCTGTATTGTCCTATATTTTACAAATGCGTCAGATCCATAAAATGCCCTTATGGATCACCATAATCTCATGTAACACATTACTAAGACTCAACCCTAGTCTATTCGACAGTGACGTCCACAGAAAGTGCATCAACAGTGGATTTTGACCATATCAATCAACTCTTTTGCATAACAATCACGGATAAAGTGATACTTAATCCGGATATGCTTAGCTTTCGAGTGATTCACCAAGTCTTTAGTTAATGCAATTGCAGCTTCATTATCACAGTGAATAGGCGTTTTAAGAAATTGCAAACCATAATCCACCATCTGTTGCTGAATCCAGAGAACCTGTGAGCAACAACTCGAGGCTGCTACATACTCTGCTTCGCAGGTAGATAATGCGACCGAAGTTTGCTTCTTACACTGCCAGGTTACAAGCCTGCTCCATAAAAATTGACATCCAGCCGTTGTGGATTTGCTGTCTTTGTCACAACCGCCCCAATCTGCATCATAAAACGTGATAAAGTCAAAATTATCGTCATTAGGGTACCATAGTCCTCTCGACGGACAACCCTTCAGATATCTAAGGATACGCTTGACCGCAGTCAGATGACTTTGTTTCGTCTTCGATTGGAAACGTGCGCAGAGGCATGTAGCGAACATTATGTCTGGCCTTGATGCATTGAGATACATCAGAGATCCGACGATTGCTCTGTATGTAAATGGGTCTGTCAGCTCCCCCTTAGCGTCAACACCAATCCCGTGATTAGGTTGTGGTGGGGTGTCCATCGGCTTTGAATCTTCCATCTGGAACCGCTCAAGACTTCAGATACGTATTTGGTTTGATGAACAAAAATCCCCGTTGGTCTTTGATCCACCTGCAAGCCGAGAAAAAACTGCATTTCTCCCATCGCACTCATGTCGAACTTTTCCTGCATTACACGTTCAAATTCTCTGCAAAGAAGTTCGTTAGTTGAGCCAAAAATAATATCATCTACATAAATCTAGACGAGAAGCAAATCATCCCCTGTTTTCTTCGTAAACAGTGTGCAGTTGACCAATCCGCGTTTAAATCCTTTGGACATCAGGTACGTGCTTAGCTCCTCATACCATTGGCGTGGAGCCTGTTGCAACCCGTACAACGCTTTGTTGAGAACGTAAACCTTATCCCGGTGGATAGGATCTTCAAAGCCTGGAGGTTGACCGACGTAGACCTCTTCCTTGACCACACCATAGAGAAACGCGCTTTTGACATCCATTTGGTACACCTTGAATTTCTTATACGAGGTAAACGCTAGAAACATTCGAATAGCTTCTATACGTGCCACAGGTGCATATATCTCGTTGTAGTCAATTCCTTCAACTTGATGAAATCCTTGAACTACCAATCTGGCTTTGTTTCTCACGATCACACCTCTGTCATCTTTCTTACATTTGAATACCCATTTTGTACCAATCTTCTTCCTATTTGGAGGTAAATCCGTAATTGTCCAGACGCCCAACTTCTGAAATTGCAACAACTCCTCTTGCATCGCCTCGACCCAAGCATCATCCAAAAGAGCTTCTTTGTATGTCCGCGGCTCAACCTGCGAGACATAACATGCAAACGACCAATCATTCTGACAACCAGATTTTTGTATTTTTGCATATAAAGCTAAAGCACCAAAACTTTCTGGTGTGTTAACACCACGTAGTTGTCCTCTTGTCATAACACTTCTACCAGGGTCACCTATAACTTGCTCTAGCGGGTGAATACGATGAATCTGAGATTCCGGATGTTCAGGTACAGTCACTCCCGTCTGAGTAGTCAAGTTCTCCACTGCATCCAGATCATGACCCGTGTTGGACGATGAAGCAACATCTGGATTTGGGTTCACTGGCGATGCCTCTGTTGCCTGATCAAGAATAGCTTCATCAAAATCTCCATCATCTTCCGATTCTGAAGTATCAAGTGTAGTTGAAGCTTCTTGAAAAATCTCTTCTTCTGCTACAGGAGCGTTGGTATCTTTAGAAGCTGTTGGAGGAGTTACAGTGATCGGACGCACCAATGGTGAAGTTGCTGCGTTTTCACACTCGTAAAGTAATCGTATAACAGCCTCTTCAACCAAGCTATCTAGATTGAATGATTTAAAGAAATCTTTGTAATCAAACATCCAATCAGGACCATTTCCTTGCACGTTTTGAGTATACCATTGAACCTCAACATTTGCCCAATCCTCCACCTGTCGAGTTCTTTTGTTGAATACCCGTTTGAGCGGGGTTGCATATCCAACAAAATATCCCTCTTCAGCTTTCAGACTAAACTTTTCTCCTGGATTCAACATCGTACACGGAGCCCCAAATGGTTCTAGATACTCCATGTTCGGCTTTCGTCGGTTCAACAGCTCATAAGAAGTTTTGACAAACTTCTTCAATGTTAAGACCCGATTCAGTGTATAACAAGCTGCGTAGATCGCTTCGTTCCAGAACATTACCGGAAGATTTTAATCTGCTAGCATTGTTCTTGCCGTTTCAATGAGAGTCCTGTTCTTCCGTTCAGCGACACCGTTCTGTTGAGGGGTATACGGAGCAGAATATTCATGATGAATTCCTTTGTCTTCACAAAGAGCATCCATCTGCGCATTTTGAACTCCGTCCCATTGTCACTCCGAATTCTCTTGATCTTTAGACCATAGACATTCTCTAGTCGAGTGAACAGAACTTTCAGATTGTTAAACGTGTCACTTTTATGGTGCAAACACATCACCCATGAAAATCGTGAAAAATCGTCAGTAACCACTAAACAATAAAGCTCTCCGAGATGACTTTTACGTTTGACAGGTCCGAATAGGTCCATGTGCAACCGCTCAAGTGGCATTTCGACCGAGTTTACTTTCTTCAGTTTATGGGATTGTTTGTGTTGCTTGCCTTTCTTACAGCTCACACACTTGTCGTTCAAATGGAAATGTTTGACATTGACACCTTCAACAAGCCCGTTCTTCACCAAATGGTTCATTTTCCTGAGGTGAATATGTCCCATTCTTCGATGCCACATAATTGATTCTTTCTCTTTAGCCTTCGATAGAAAACATGTCACTTGGCCCTGAGTTGTCATCGCCTTTGACATATCAAGAATGTAGAGATTGTTAACTCGAGGTGCCTTCAACATTACCCACTCTTTTGGAATCTTAAAGCTTGGTTTGAGGATATAGCAATATTTGTCATCGAAATACACAGAAAATTGCTTGTCACATATCTGACTGACACTTAGCAGATTGTAGTCGATTTGCTTCACATAGGAAATTCTCTCGAAACTCACTATCCCTTTACTCACACTTCCCTCCATTGTGATGTAACCTCCTTTATTTCCCGCAAACGCAACATATCCTCCATTTATATTCTTCACGTCGAACAATAGTGCTAGATCACGAGTCATGTGGCCTGAAGCTCCACTGTCAACAATCCAAAGACTGCTAACAGGGCCAACTGAAGCTCCCTGCACACATCAAGTAAACCAATTAGCTCTTTTGGGGGACCCAAGCCTGTGTGGTCTTGGGTCTTTGAATAGCAGCCTTCAAAGATTCATCAACATTTGGTTTTGAATTGATCTTTTTCTGATCGTTCAAAACTTTCTCATCTTTTTCATTTGATTTTGAAGTAGAGGCTCCCGGAGAACCATTAGGTGTCCAAGATTGTTCTGAACGTTTTAGAATGCATATCTGAGATTTTGGAATCTCAGTCGATTTCTTAGTATCGTTCATAAATGAAACTTTCTTGATTACCTTCTCTGATTTAACCGAGATAGGTCCAACAGTTAATTTAACAGCAGGTTTTGGTGGAACCTTTTGTCTATCAACCATTGTGTTCACCATAGGTCTCTTTAATGGTTTTTCCATTGCAATCCGGTTTCGACGATCATAATGGAAATGACGATTATCCCTCTTTTGATAAAAATTGTTTTGATTGTAAAACGGTACAGGTTGAGGAACAAAACGTCTTTGAGGATGATGATGATTGTCAACCGGCTTTCTAATGGATTGCCTCATTTCAACCTCGTGTCTTTTGTGCCTCACGTACGGGCAGTGAGCAAGTAAATGCCCTCTCTCCCCGCACTTGAAACATGCACGGTACTCTTCAAACACGTTCTGAGCATGCGGCTTAGCAAATGTATTGATGGGATATTGATCATCAACACATCTGCGCCTTAAACTCTCAGGAGCTGGGTCCCTAGAGTAAGTTGGCTCAAGAAAACCATTTGCTTTTTGTTTTGGTTTGATGAATTCAGTGACATGAACTTTTGGTTCTTTTGGAGTATCCAAATACAACTTCTTTAAAATTTCTGGTGGTACTTCATTGGTCCTTTCATGCTTAGGAAACCATATGGTACTCTCTTGCCAGATTTTCTCAATTTTAGAATAATTTGCAAATTTTATTGGATATTCCTCGTCAGAGATAATCTTATCGGATCCTTCCATCCGATAAAATACCTTGACGGGTTTGTCACCTGAATCCTTCTTAACCACTTTCTTTTCTGATTGATCGACACGATGTGCGTTAGCCATCGGATGACAAAGCTGAGAAGGTGACACTGGTTCATTAGTGATAATGTGTTTTTCCTTTGGAATATCACTCACTTTCTCAGTTTTCTCACTTTCAGTGTCAGAATCATCAGTTACAGCAGTAACTCCCTCATCATTCAAACCTAAAATCGGTCGTACATCGGAATTTGGATCTCCAACACTAGAAGTATTAGATTCATCTTCCGATGCAGAGTCAGATTTTACTGAGCTCTCTGGTGTTACTTGATGACAATTGTGATTTTCAAACAACACTGGAGATGGCACAGCTTTGTAATTTGCGGTTTGTGATGGTTCATCAATGATATGGTCAACCACATATACAATGTGCTTATAGCTTTCAAGCTTTTTGTTGACCTTTTCTGCAAAGCACTTGATGGTGGCCATTACTAACTTAGTGTTTTCAATTTCATTTATATAGCTGTTAATTGCCAATTGTTTTAAAGAAAGTGTTTTCTTTAAGTCAGAAATGTCCTTTTTGTAACCATCAAGCACTTTGTTGAATTCTTTAATTTCCTTGCGAGAAGATTGACAGTTAATCACAACACTCTCAAGTTGTACCCTGAGTTGCTTATTCTCATCTATCAATCTATCACAAGTACCACAATACTTATCACTGTGAATATCGGTTGTGGATTCAGAACTTACCTGCTTCGGAGGATCTGTCATAGCCATGAGAGCGAAATGAGCTTCCTTTCCAGCAAAGAACTTGGAATAATCGATTCTGGTAAAGGCATCATCCACTATACACGACTTCCTGGTCTTCAGAAAATCAGCTTCAGCCAACAATTCATCAATGTCATCATCTAGAGAATTCACACTTGCTTCCGAGTCCTATTCACTCTCCGAATCTTAATACACTGATTCACTTTCTTCAGGAACATCTGTGACAGAGTCAATAATAATTCCTGAACTCTTCTCTTCATTGTGATCTTCAACTGAATCAGTCATCACAACATTTATCTCTTCAATTGACTCCTCAATCTCATTTGCAGTTTCTTCAGCTTTCTCAACTATCTCCGACTCTTCTATATCAATTTGCTGAGCAACACAAGCTACATTCCCACCAGTTCTTATCTCTTCAACACCAAGTTGTATATCAGTCCAGTCAAATCCCTCATCATTTTGAATCACCAAAGCTTGATTTTGATTATTAGTCAGTGGTTGCTCATTTGGTGTTGTGATAGGAATGATGGTTCTGTTAGGATTATTTGGTGTTTAAGTTTGAGTCTGGTTGGGTGGATTTGGTTGTCTAGAAGAATTGTTCTGAGAGATGTTTTGTCGGTTTTGGTAATTGCTTTGGTTTTGATAGTTGTTGTTGTTTTGATTTTGATAAGAAACTTGGTTTTGAGATTGACGATTCTGGTAGTTTGAGTTGAATGGGTTTAGGTTACCTTGTTTTGCAGGCTGTGTGCACTCTCTTTTAAAATGACCTTTACCACCACAGTTAAAACATGTGACTTTTTCTTTGTTGAAGCCATATGTTGTATTTGGAGAAGTGCCCAAGTCAGCTCTCCCAGTTTTCTCAATGAATTCTGTTGCTCGCCTCATGGTGCTTGCAAAAGCCCACTGTATGTCGATAAGCTCCATTTCTTCTTTATCGATTTGAGCATAGTCCTCATTGGTTAGATTGTTGTTACCAATTTGACTAGCTACTAAACCATTATATGAGGCCACCATTGCTGAAACCAAAGCAATGTGTTGTTGAGCAACTTCCACAGTGACATTATTCATGTTGGATGTCTCCAACACTACTGGTCTCTGATTAGCCTGATTCATTTGAGACATGTATTGTTGTTGTTGAGGTTGTGGTTGGTTTGCAGAATAGCATGCTGCTTGTTGCATAGGAGAAAATGGTGAAACGAAAGAATTTGGGTATGATTGTGGTGGAGGTGTGTATGATGGTGGTGTGTAAGATGAGGTTTGAGCAAGATAGTTGATCGGGTTTTTGGGTGGTTCAATCACACTTGAAACACATGCTTTATGAGGAGCAACTGTCCCACCAAGACTTGAATTACCCACAGTAGATGATGTACTAGCATGATACAACTCTGGGTTTTGAGGAATTTGTGATCTTTTAGCTTTCCTCTTCTCTTCAAGCTCTTTGTTTTCCAATTTCTGGATGTATTCATTGATGGTCCAGTACTTGTAGGCATCTTTCTCCTTAAGTACCTCAATGTGTTAATCCCAGTAAGGTGGTAACGAATCAGCAAATTTATCCACCAGATCTGACATTGGAATCTTGATTTCGTAATTTGATAATTCAGTTAACAAATGACAGTATCTGGGAGTCAACTCCTTCAGTGTTTCATTCCTAAGATAACTGAAGTTCTCGAATTCTTTCTTCAGTTCCTCAATTCTCAACCTCCTTGTCTTCTCATTACCATCATGACGATTCTTCAACATATCCCACAGTTGTTTGGAAGTAGTACACGATCCAAACTGATGTAGAAGATCATTTGTAATCGCTTGGGTTAGTTGAGAATACGCCTTCTTTTCCACCGCAAACTTCTTCTTTTCGTCATCAGACAAACTTTCAAGTGGAATCTGTTCACCGGTATTCTCTAACACTGGTGCCACATATCCTTTTGCAATCATCTGTCACGCCTCAGTTCCTTCAAGTCCCATTCCTTCTAAATGAATCTTGAATTTCTTCTGCCATTGGTTGTACTCCTGCATCTCCATCAGCTTGGGTGGTCTGTTCCAGCTACCTGAAGATAAATCATTGATTAGAGTAGATATAGCATTAGTAGTTTGAGTGTGTACCGCTGCGGCTGCTACACCCTAGTAATCAACTGCTGATTGTTGTGAAGATGAAGCAACACTCTGAGGAATCGAACTCGTCATTGCTAAGTAGTTGATTGGTTGCGAAGACTGAGTATTCGACTTCTGAGCAGCTACAGTCCACGGGTCCATGGTAACTTGCTGTTGTTGTGTTGTTCCCGGCCTCGGTGTAGTCGGAAATCCCCACATGTTGTTTTCGAAGTTGGAAATACGACACACATGAAAATTTCACCAAACAGATTCTACGTTCGCCCCTTTTGTGTAATCGTGAGTACGAATGTGAAAATCCACTCACTTTCGTCCTCAAAAGCTGATACGAATGTAGAATTCAAATGACCAAACCCACTTTCGACCTGAACTCCTTCACGTTCGTCCCTTTTCTTTTCACTTTCGACCGCCCGATGACCCGAAAGTGAAACTTTGACCCGAAAGTAGAAAATCAACACAACACAGATCTTGGTTCGACCAAAAAATGTACTTTCATCCACTGAAAATCCTTGGTTCGACCCTAAAATCCCACGTTCGACCCTGAGCTCTCTAGGTTCGACCCATTCGTTTTGAAAAACGGTTATTCTTTGAAAAACGGTTAATTTGATCTGAATTTTTCAAAAGTTAATGAATTTTGATGATCTTAATCAGGTTTTGATTCGGAATTGATTTGGAACAACTTTAATACTTCGAATTCTTGATTTAATCCATGAAATCTAATCCAAATCTTTCAATTTTCATCAAAAACCATTGTTCTATGAAAACAACAAAAATTTGATCAAATTTGGGTCCAAATCAGTTCAAAAACTATCAATTTGTAGTTGTATGATCTCTATTGGCTCTGATACCACTTTGTAAAGGATCATTTTATGTAAAAACAGTGAATATGATCATACAAGTCTCTATTCCAGGTGCGGAAACCCTAGAACAGATACAAAATGATAATTGATGAATCAAACACACGGATTCAGCTTTCCAAATGACATTTTCATTAATTACTTTGAGAAATGTGATAGCAATAACGATTACAGGTAATTCTGATCAACACTTCAATAACACACACACTAGAGAGCTCTACTCTGACTTACTAGACTCAAAATGATCAAAATTTACAATAAAAACAAACTTTTTGCTTATATAGTCTGCACATTCGCCCCTTTCGTAGGGTCGAATGTGGCTTCTGTCTTCCTTTGCCCTTCTTCATAGTTCGAATGTCACACCCTCAAATTTCCACATGCGGAGTTCTACCGCGAGGCGTGCGACACACCAGGATCCAAGTCAACGGTCACAATAAACGACGTCTAAATGTAAAAACACACGTGGATAAAAACCATGCATAAGATTTAAAACCAGCATTCGAAAGTGCGGAAGCATTTAAGTTTACAAAAGTCAAATGTAACAAAATCATAGTTTTAAAAGTCAACATCCCAAAACATGCATAAATGATCCTAGACGCGAGTACGACTCCAGTGCGACTCCGTGCGCCTAGATGACAGCTGCTACCTTAGCGACCTGAGAAAACATGCTAAAAACGTCAGTATAAAATACTGGTGAGTTCACAGGTTTTAAAGGAAAATGTTTCACGAGCTTTTGAAAGAACTATCATGTTACCACTGACTGAAGAAAATACTTGTTAGACGTTTAGACTCTAAGACGAACCAATCATCGAACTATCGTTTAACACGACCAACGCACTATCGTTTACAACGACTAACGAACTGCCCAAATATGTCCAACGAACTACCACTCCGTGGTCAACGAAGTTTGCAAATATGTCCAACGAACTACCACTCCGTGGTCAACAAACTGTGCATTCACAATTAGTGAACTGCCGCCATAACGGACATCGAACTGTCACAACGTGAACCACATGTACATAGAACATAAAGGAAACGTACAACCAACCCAGCATAACATGATCTTTTACAAAACGAAGTACTAAGCATGTTTCTCCCCTGAAAACGAAAACAGTAAAGAGTGGGGCCGTGAAACTCACCTTAGGTTGCATTCTTCAGTAAAGGATAATCCAATACGTGTGTGATAGTCCCAACTAGTGGCGACCTATCAATAAGTTTACATAAGTGTTATGACTACTAACACGAAGGCTAACTAGTCCCTGATTGTCCAGACCATGACTAAGTACGTTTTGAAAACACGTTTGACTGTTACTTTGACCACACATACAAGACCCGACGTCCCACTGGTGACCCGACGACTCACGTTTTTGCTAAGAGTGAGAAATCATGCAATCACAAGCAAACATGCACTTAATACGCGTAACAGTTCACCAATGTCAACATATAGTTCATATATCGCATATACGAGTCCACACGTGTATTACCGGGTTATCGAACATTCCACAGGGTTCCTAGCATGTTCCTAGGTGTCGTTTCATGTTTTGGATGTCAAACTATGCTTAAATCAGCTAATCACGTGATTAGACATTAATCAGGCAATTAGGAAAGTCAACTAGCAATTAGGATGGTCAAACAGGCAATTAGGAAAGTCAACTAGCCATTAGGATGGTCAAACAGGCAATTAGGAAAGTCAACTAGCCATTAGGATGGTCAAACAGGCAATTAGGAGGCTAATCGCCTGATACATCAGGCAATTAGGGGTCTACTCGCCCCTAACTTTTCCTACTCGCCCCTGCATCAGGCGATTAGGATTCCTAATCGCCCCCTGCAGGGCTGTGCCACTTTTTCGCGCGTTTAAACCTCCAAATCAGATCTGAAACATGTGTAAACACCCAATATCAATCATAACACATTAACAAACATATTTCAAGCAAAACCCCTAAGTTATCATCATTCTAACAGTCCCGAATGCAAGCGTTTTCCCAAAATAGCATATTCATCATGTAAACATCACATCATCATGTAAAACTTACCCTAAATAGCAAATACTCAGATTCCATCACATAATAACGTCATCTAATCCTTTCCTACTGTTCTAGCATCATCCTAGAGCAAACCCTAATCCTCTAGAATCATCAAAACATATTAAATCACACTAAGTCTCCCAAAATCACCCAAACAGGTCAAAATATCAAATATCATCAAAACACAACTATATGCTCCCAAATTCATAGACAATCATCCTAATGATTCATTTAAGTCAGAAACATATCAAACACATGGAAACAAACACGTTTTAATATCAAAAATCTCATCTTTGCATGATAACATAACATAGAACAAGCATGAAGGTGTGGGTTTGTTTATAATCTGTTTTTAACAAGTTTTCAAAGACACAAATACTTAGAAACCAGGTCTGGACCTCTAGGGAGTAAAACTTTATCATTAACAAGGTTTAAGAAGATGAACACACCTTAGATTTTAGCAAAGAAAGGTGTAAGATCTTGTAAAGGTGGTTTCTTGATCAAAAACGAGTTACAGAGGTTGGGTATAGTGTGTGGTGGCTTTGGGGTGTGCTAGGGTTTCTAAAATGATGTTTTGCAACACAAGGGTGGTATTTATAGGCGTTTCTAGTCGTTCCAGAGGTTACAGGCGAGTAGGGGCTGCAGGAGGCAATTAGAAGCTCCTAATCGCCTCCCCTTCAGGCGAGTAGGCCTCTAATCGCCCTTCATAGGAGCCTACTCACCCCTGCAACAGGCAATTAGGCCTCCTAATCGCCTGCTGCAGGGTGTTATGGGTTTTTGGCACGTTAAACACTATTTTAACACATATAAGCACGTATTCACATACCGACAAGTCACATAATGATTATAAACACATAAATCATGAAAACAAACACGTTCACACTCGTTCACCAATTCCTGGGACTCGAGACTTGCGTGTGTTAAAACCCCAATTATGCACGACTCGACTCGACTGACCCTGTCATGTGTAATGTATGCACGACTCGCTAAGGTAGACTTACTAAGTTTTCAAAAGTTAATAACCGAAGTTTGCCGGGTGTCACATCATCCCCCTGTTGAAAGAATTTTCGTCCCGAAAATTTCCCGAAGTCGAAGAGAGAAAAGAAGAAAAAATTTTCCGGGTCGTCACATCATCCCCCTGTTGAAAGGAATCTCGTCCCGAGATTCTTTCGAGTGTCGACCTCTGTGTGTGCCCAAGTAACGTTTCCCCAAAATACAACAAGTGAAGGTCGTGAACCAAAACGTGTTACTAACTACCGGGAAACCACTTTCCCAAATGTGAATATAAGACTAGAGACCCCCGATCGAAGGCTTACTGAAGACTACTATGATCGGTATAACTAACCCACCGGTACCATCCAAGTAGCATCCCCAAAGTACCCTCATCGACCCAAAGAATGAGAAATAGAGACCAAACTAAAAGAAAACACCCGAAGACACGGACGCACAATGATGCGGATAAAAGTAAAACCAAAGCGTAGCAAGAGATAAGAGAGAGTACGTACGGGTAACAGTGTTTGGGTCCTCCTGGTTCTTTCTAGCACCGATCACATAAGCATGAGCACGAGTAATCCGACCACCGCCTTCGTTGCCTCCATCCTTCCCTGCAGTCCCTCTGCCTCCTTGGTTCAACTTTGGGCAGTTTCGCCTGACATGTCCTGCTTCGCCGCAATTAAAACACTCTCGATTTCCCCGAGGAACAGGAGTGGGGGTAACCGCTTGAGTCTGCCCTGGTTGCAGATTGACCCTATAGTCCTTAACATGGTGACCAAACTGATGACATCGGTGACAGCGGGACTTACCACAACTACCTGTGTGATGAAACCCACACTGATTACACCTTGGGAGGTTTCCCGCATACCCTCCCTGTTTCTGACTAGACGATGACCCTGAAGCCTCAAGCTTTACTTTCTGCTGCTGCACTTCGGCTTTGGCCACATCCCTCTCGACGCTCTCCCGTTTCCTTTTGTTGTTCTCAGTCCCTCCAAAGATGTGGGGCTCACACTCCATGAACACCTTAAAAGTACACACCTGTTGGCCCAGAGGAGGTGGTGGTGGAGGATAAACGACATTTGCACCGTCGCCTTGCTGAGCGGTCTGATAAGCAGCAAGAGCAGTAGTCACCTGTTGCTGGATTAAGTCCTTCAGCGCTTCTGGGGTTATGTTGATGCTATCACGACTCTCGTCACCACTGTGTTCACCACGACTTCCAGACTTCTTCTGCCGAAACAAGAACAAAACTCTCAGACCCATCACCTACGCTAAACCAAGAGAATACAAAAAGTCCAGGATTGGGTCCAAATGTGACCATTAATCCCAACACGAGATTCACCAAGTCTTCCATGCATTTCAACTTATGATTTCGTGTGCACCCGAAATGATAAATTGCTCTACATGGTCCTCAAGGCGTGCCCCGAGCTCGAACCTCAAGTCACCCGGTACCGACATCTTAGAAAGAGATAGCTAACACAGAAGATCAACAAATAAGTCCCTTCGGCTGCAAACCCGAAGGAGAAGATAGAATGAAACTGGGAATAACCAAGAATGAGATAGATAATATGACACTGTGTGGTAAGGATACCGACACCCTGACAAGGTTAGTATGTTTACCAAAAGACACGACTCAATTGTATGTGACCGTCTAGTGTGTGAAACTCGGCTATAGTCTAGACTCTACATGCAGTCCTAGTTCACTATAACCATTGGCTCTGATACCAATCTGTCACACCCTCAAATTTCCACATGCGGAGTTCTACCGCGAGGCGTGCGACACACCAGGATCCAAGTCAACGGTCAGAATAAACGACGTCTAAATGTAAAAACACACGTGGATAAAAACCATGCATAAGATTTAAAACCAACATTCGAAAGTGCGGAAGCATTTAAGTTTACAAAAGTCAAATGTAACAAAATCATAGTTTTAAAAGTCAACATCCCAAAACATGCATAAATGATCCTAGACGCGAGTACGACTCCAGTGCGACTCCGTGTGCCTAGATGACAGCTGCTACCTTAGCGACCTGAGAAAACATGCTAAAAACGTCAGTATAAAATACTGGTGAGTTCACAGGTTTTTAAGGAAAATGTTTCACAAGCTTTTGAAAGAACTATCATGTTACCACTGACAGAAGAAAATACTTGTTAGACATTTAGACTCTAAGACGAACCAATCATCGAACTATCGTTTAACACGACCAACGCACTAACATTTACAACGACTAACGAACTGCCCAAATATGTCCAACGAACTACCACTCCGTGGTCAACGAACTGTGCAAATATGTCCAACGAACTACCACTCCGTGGTCAACGAACTGTGCATTCACAATTAGCGAACTGCCGCCATAACGGACATCGAACTGTCACAACGTGAACCACATGTACATAGAACATAAAGGAAACGTACAACCAACCCAGCATAACATGATCTTTTACAAAACGAAGTACTAAGCATGTTTCTCCCCTGAAAACGAAAACAGTAAAGAGTGGGGTCGTGAAACTCACCTTAGGTTGCATTCTTCAGTAAAGGATAATCCAATACGTGTGTGATAGTCCCAACTAGTGGCGACCTATCAATAAGTTTACATAAGTGTTATGACTACTAACCTGAAGGCTAACTAGTCCCTGATTGTCCAGACCATGACTAAGTACGTTTTGAAAACACGTTTGACTGTTACTTTGACCACACATACAAGACCCGACGTCCCACTGGTGACCCGACGACTCACATTTTTGCTAAGAGTGAGAAATCATGCAATCACAAGCAAACATGCACTTAATACGCGTAACAGTTCACTAATGTTAACATATAGTTCATATATCGCATATACGAGTCCACACGTGTATTACCGGGTTATCGAACATTCCACAGGGTTCCTAGCATGTTCCTAGGTGTCGTTTCATGTTCGGGATGTCAAACTATGCTTAAATCAGCTAATCACGTGATTAGACATTAATCAGGCAATTAGGAAAGTCAACTAGCAATTAGGATGGTCAAACAGGCAATTAGGAAAGTCAACTAGCCATTAGGATGGTCAAACAGGCAATTAGGAGGCTAATCGCCTGATACATCAGGCAATTAGGGGTCTACTCGCCCCTAACCTTTCCTACTCGCCCCTGCATCAGGCGATTAGGATTCCTAATTGCCCCCTGCAGGGCTGTGCCACTTTTTCGCGCGTTTAAACCTCCAAATCAGATCTGAAACATGTGTAAACACCCAATATCAATCATAACACTTTAACAAACATATTTCAAGCAAAACCCCTAAGTTATCATCATTCTAACAGTCCCGAATGCAAGCGTTTTCCCAAAATAGCATATTCATCATGTAAACATCACATCATCATGTAAAACTTACCCTAAATAGCAAATACTCAGATTCCATCACATAATAACGTCATCTAATCCTTTCCTACTGTTCTAGCATCATCCTAGAGCAAACCCTAATCCTCTAGAATCAGCAAAACATATTAAATCACACTAAGTCTCCCAAAATCACCCAAACAGGTCAAAATATCAAATATCATCAAAACACAACTATATGCTCCCAAATTCATAGACAATCATCCTAATGATTCATTTAAGTCAGAAACATATCAAACACATGGAAACAAACACGTTTTAATATCAAAAATCTCATCTTTGCATGATAACATAACATAGAACAAGCATGAAGGTGTGGGTTTGTTTATAATCTGTTTTTAACAAGTTTTCAAAGACACAAATACTTAGAAACCAGGTCTGGACCTCTAGGGAGTAAAACTTTATCATTAACAAGGTTTAAGAAGATGAACACACCTTAGATTTTAGAAAAGAAAGGTGTAAGATCTTGTAAAGGTGGTTTCTTGATCAAAAACGAGTTACAGAGGTTGGGTATAGTGTGTGGTGGCTTTGGGGTGTGCTAGGGTTTCTAAAATGATGTTTTGCAACACAAGGGTGGTATTTATAGGCGTTTCTAGTCGTTCCAGAGGTTACAGGCGAGTAGGGGCTGCAGGAGGCAATTAGAAGCTCCTAATCGCCTCCCCTTCAGGCGAGTAGGCCTCTAATCGCCCTTAATAGGAGCCTACTCACCCCTGCAACAGGCAATTAGGCCTCCTAATCGCCTGCTGCAGGGTGTTATGGGTTTTTGGCACGTTAAACACTATTTTAACACATATAAGCACGTATTCACATACCGACAAGTCACATAATGATTATAAACACATAATTCATGAAAACAAACACGTTCACACTCGTTCACCAATTCCCGGGACTCGAGACTTGCGTGTGTTAAAACCCCAATTATGCACGACTCGACTCGACTGACCCTGTCATGTGTAATGTATGCACGACTCGCTAAGGTAGACTTACTAAGTTTTCAAAAGTTAATAACCGAAGTTTGCCGGGTGTCACATCATCCCCCTGTTGAAAGAATTTTCGTCCCGAAAATTTCCCGAAGTCGAAGAGAGAAAAGAAGAAAAACTTTTCCGGGTCGTCACATCATCCCCCTGTTGAAAGGAATCTCGTCCCGAGATTCTTTCGAGTGTCGACCTCTGTGTGTGCCCAAGTAACGTTTCCCTAAAATACAACAAGTGAAGGTCGTGAACCAAAACGTGTTACTAACTACCGGGAAAGCACTTTCCCAAATGTGAATATAAGACTAGAGACCCCCGATCGAAGGCTTACTGAAGACTACTATGATCGGTATAACTAACCCACCGGTACCATCCAAGTAGCATCCCCAAAGTACCCTCATCGACCCAAAGAATGAGAAATAGAGACCAAACTAAAAGAAAACACCCGAAGACACGGACGCACAATGATGCGGATAAAAGTAAAACCAAAGCGTAGCAAGAGATAAGAGAGGGTACGTACGGGTAACAGTGTTTGGGTCCTCCTGGTTCTTTCTAGCACCGATCACATAAGCATGAGCACGAGTAATCCGACCACCGCCTTCGTTGCCTCCATCCTTCCCTGCAGTCCCTCTGCCTCCTTGGTTCAACTTTGGGCAGTTTCGCCTGACATGTCCTGCTTCGCCGCAATTAAAACACTCTCGATTTCCCCGAGGAACAGGAGTGGGGGTAACCGCTTGAGTCTGCCCTGGTTGCAGATTGACCCTATAGTCCTTAACATGGTGACCAAACTGATGACATCGGTGACAGCGGGACTTACCACAACTACCTGTGTGATGAAACCCACACTGATTACACCTTGGGAGGTTTCCCGCATACCCTCCCTGTTTCTGACTAGACGATGACCCTGAAGCCTCAAGCTTTACTTTCTGCTGTTGCACTTCGGCTTTGGCCACATCCCTCTCGACGCTCTCCCGTTTCCTTTTGTTGTTCTCAGTTCCTCCAAAGATGTGGGGCTCACACTCCATGAACACCTTAAAAGTACACCTGTTGGCCCAGAGGAGGTGGTGGTGGAGGATAAACGACATTTGCACCGTCGCCTTGCTGGGCGGTCTGATAAGCAGCAAGAGCAGTAGTCACCTGTTGCTGGATTAAGTCCTTCAGCGCTTCTGGGGTTATGTTGATGCTATCACGACTCTCGTCACCACTGTGTTCACCACGACTTCCAGACTTCTTCTGCCGAAACAAGAACAAAACTCTCAGACCCATCACCTACGCTAAACCAAGAGAATACGAAAAGTCCAGGATTGGGTCCAAATGTGACCATTAATCCCAACACGAGATTCACCAAGTCTTCCATGCATTTCAACTTATGATTTCGTGTGCACCCGAAATGATAAATTGCTCTACATGGTCCTCAAGGCGTGCCCTGAGCTCGAACCTCAAGTCACCCGGTACCGACATCTTAGAAAGAGACAGCTAACACAGAAGATCAACAAATAAGTCCCTTCGGCTGCAAACCCGAAGGAGAAGATAGAATGAAACTGGGAATAACCAAGAATGAGATAGATAATATGACACTGTGTGGTAAGGATACTGACACCCCGACAAGGTTAGTATGTTTACCAAAAGACACGACTCAATTGTATGTGACCGTCTAGTGTGTGAAACTCGGCTATAGTCTAGACTCTACATGCAATCCTAGTTCACTATAACCATTGGCTCTGATACCAATCTGTCACACCCTCAAAATTCCACATGCGGAGTTCTACCGCGAGGCGTGCGACACACCAGGATCCAAGTCAACGGTCAGAATAAACGACGTCTAAATGTAAAAACACACGTGGATAAAAACCATGCATAAGATTTAAAACCAACATTCGAAAGTGCGGAAGCATTTAAGTTTACAAAAGTCAAATGTAACAAAATCATAGTTTTAAAAGTCAACATCCCAAAACATGCATAAATGATCCTAGACGCGAGTACGACTCCAGTGCGACTCCGTGCGCCTAGATGACAGCTGCTACCTTAGCGACCTGAGAAAACATGCTAAAAACGTCAGTATAAAATACTGGTGAGTTCACAGGTTTTTAAGGAAAATGTTTCACAAGCTTTTGAAAGAACTATCATGTTACCACTGACTGAAGAAAATACTTGTTAGACGTTTAGACTCTAAGACGAACCAATCATCGAACTATCGTTTAACATGACCAACGCACTATCATTTACAACGACTAACGAACTGCCCAAATATGTCCAACGAACTACCACTCCGTGGTCAACGAACTGTGCAAATATGTCCAACGAACTACCACTCCGTGGTCAACGAACTGTGCATTCACAATTAGCGAACTGCCGCCATAACGGACATCGAACTGTCACAACGTGAACCACATGTACATAGAACATAAAGGAAACGTACAACCAACCCAGCATAACATGATCTTTTACAAAACGAAGTACTAAGCATGTTTCTCCCCCGAAAACGAAAACAGTAAAGAGTGGGGCCGTGAAACTCACCTTAGGTTGCGTTATTTAATAAAGGATAATCCAATACGTGTGTGATAGTCCCAACTAGTGGCGACCTATCAATAAGTTTACATAAGTTTTATGACTACTAATTCGAAGGCTAACTAGTCCCTGATTGTCCAGACCATGACTAAGTACGTTTTGAAAACACGTTTGACTGTTACTTTGACCACACATACAAGACCCGACGTCCCACTGGTGACCCGACGACTCACGTTTTTGCTAAGAGTGAGAAATCATGCAATCACAAGCAAACATGCACTTAATACGCGTAACAGTTCACCAAAGTCAACATATAGTTCATATATCGCATATACGAGTCCACACGTGTATTACCGGGTTATCGGACATTCCACAGGGTTCCTAGCATGTTCCTAGGTGTCGTTTCATGTTCGGGATGTCAAACTATGCTTAAATCAGCTAATCACGTGATTAGACATTAATCAGGCAATTAGGAAAGTCAACTAGCAATTAGGATGGTCAAACAGTCAATTAGGAAAGTCAACTAGCCATTAGGATGGTCAAACAGGCAATTAGGAAAGTCAACTAGCCATTAGGATGGTCAAACAGGCAATTAGGAGGCTAATCGCCTGATACATCAGGCGATTAGGGGTCTACTCGCCCGTAACCTTTCCTACTCGCCCCTGCATCAGGCGATTAGGATTCCTAATCGCCCCCTGCAGGGCTGTGCCACTTTTTCGCGCGTTTAACCCTCCAAATCAGATCCAAAACATGTGTAAACACCCAATATCAATCATAACACATTAACAAACATTTTTCAAGCAAAACCCCTAAGTTATCATCATTCTAACAGTCCCGAATGCAAGCGTTTTCCCAAAATAGCATATTCATCATGTAAACATCACATCATCATGTAAAACTTACCCTAAATAGCAAATACTCAGATTTCATCACATAATAACATCATCTAATCCTTTCCTACTGTTCTAGCATCATCCTAGAGCAAACCCTAATCCTCTAGAATCATCAAAACATATTAAATCACACTAAGTCTCCCAAAATCACCCAAACGGGTCAAAATATCAAATATCATCAAAACACAACTATATGCTCCCAAATTCATAGATAATCATCCTAATGATTCATTTAAGTCAGAAACATATCAAACACATGGAAACAAACACGTTTTAATATCAAAAATCTCATCTTTGCATGATAACATAACATAGAACAAGCATGAAGGTGTGGGTTTGTTTATAATCTGTTTTTAACAAGTTTTCAAAGACACAAATACTTAGAAACCAGGTCTGGACCTCTATGGAGTAAAACTTTATCATTAACAAGGTTTAAGAAGATGAACACACCTTAGATTTTAGCAAAGAAAGGTGTAAGATCTTGTAAAGGTGGTTTCTTGATCAAAAACGAGTTACAGAGGTTGGGTATAGTGTGTGGTGGCTTTGGGGTGTGCTAGGGTTTCTAAAATGATGTTTTGCAACACAAGGGTGGTATTTATAGGCATTTCTAGTCGTTCCAGAGGTTACAGGCGAGTAGGGGCTGCAGGAGGCAATTAGAAGCTCCTAATTGCCTCCCCTTCAGGCGAGTAGGCCTCTAATCGCCCCTAATAGGAGGCTACTCGCCCCTGCAACAGGCAATTAGGCCTCCTAATCGCCTGCTGCAGGGTGTTATGGGTTTTTGGCACGTTAAACACTATTTTAACACATATAAGCACGTATTCACATATCGACAAGTCACATAATGATTACAAACACATAATTCATGAAAACAAACACGTTCACACTCGTTCACCAATTCCCGGGACTCGAGACTTACGTGTGTTAAAACCCCAATGATGCACGACTCGACTGACCCTGTCATGTGTAATGTATGCACGACTCGCTAAGGTAGACTTACTAAGTTTTCAAAAGTTAATAACCGAAGTTTGCCGGGTGTCACATCGAACCTGGAACACTTCATCTGTACAATCTACCTTCGCCCTACAATCTTCACTTTCGCCCCATATATATTCCACCTTCGCCCTCACGTAAACCACAACAAACTTTGTATTGACAATCCGAAGCACTAGTCGCACAATATGCATCATCATGTTTTGTGGTGTTTCAGCTGTATTTTGTCTTTTTCTTTTTGTCTTATAGATGAGGTGTGTTAGTTTGTATTAGTTATCTTTTAGTGTGACATCGGAGATTTTTGTTAGAGCACTTGTATTTTGTATCTTTGTAAGCATTTTTCAGTTTGTTGTGTTTCGGCTGTATTTTGTATTTTGTATGTTTTGTTTATTCTCATATTGTAAGTAAAATTATGCAATTTGAATGATGAGTTTTATTGGTATAATTTTTTTCAGTATGGTAGTTTTGACAAATTACAGTTAGTGTTGCTTAAGAAAAAATACACAGTTTTTGTATATATATATATATGGTGTGAATAGAAAATAACTTTTAACACGGTATGGTACACGTATTATACACTTTACGGAGTGACGTTTAAATTGCATGTGTATACGTTTTACAGTTGGCGCATGTAAGTATAGTTTTTCATCTAGCGCGTTTATAGCATTAAATTTCGTAATTAATATGAAATGATAACTTTTGTTTATTATTTGAACTATGGGCTTATAAATATGTAGATCTTTTACTGAAAATTTTACTATATAGCCATATTGTATATCGAGAATATTTTTTATTACCTTTTCAAGTTATGGCATCATCATCTTCACCAGCAGTACTCGTAGTGAATTTCAAGGTCGATTTAATAAGACAAGTTCTTATGCAATATGATGAAGATACATTGTATAAGGATGTCTTGAAGCAAACTTTCAACCGTATTTCAAACTCTTTTGATAAAAAAGCTAAAGTAGTTGGGAAATTGAAGTATTTGCCACCATCAACAATTCGTGATAGTGGTATAGTCTTTCATATCGATTCAATGAAAAGTGATCTGGAGCAGTTAGTAATAATTTCTGATATTGTAAAGTCACTTAAGGCTTCTATGGACTTGAAGTTCAAGTTTTTAAATTCATTTTGAATGTTATGTCTTTTATCTTTTTGTTTTTGTATGTTTTTGGTAATGTAGTAGATGTTGATGTAATAGCATAATATTTAAATAAAAATATTAGTTTTTTTGTTAATGTTATTTGTATAATAGATAAATTAAACACAAATGAATGCAAACATACTTAAAGTATAATGTGTAAGAAAGTGTTATTTTTAAGAAAGATCATATTTATCGTAAACTAATTAGTTATCAGATATTTAAACTACTGTGGTATAATAAGTCTTCATTAAAAATTACAAATCCACGTTTTATAGATGCTGATATTTTTGTACAATTTTTATTGCTACAAAACATATGTTCATTTTAAGTGTTACATTTAAACTTCATAATATCATTACACGTTGTAAATAAAAAATATTAATATATGTTTATCAATTATTGTTGATAAACATTATGAAAAAAATGGTTATAATAACATCACTGAGTGGAAAGAAAATATTCAATTTACTTTCTTTAAAAGATTACTTACAAAGATGAATTTTTACGTTTTTTGTTAAAAAAACTTATTCAAAGAACTATTATTTAGTTAAAGTATAATAAGTCTTCATTAAATATAATAAATCCATGTTTTATAGATGCTGATATTTTTGTAGAATATTTATTGCTACAAAATATATTTTCATTTTAAATGTTACATTTAAAATAATAGACTTCAAATCATTGGTAAGAACAATAGTGTTAATTGTTTAATTAATATAAAAATAATAATTTGTAAATTTATGTTATCTTTCCATCTAGATCCTTCATACCTACAGTGGCCATTAAATAGTTTTAGGGCTGTGTGGACTCTTTTTCATTAGATATTGATTACAAGTTAAGTTTTATAGAGTCTGTTTTAAAATTCTGGTTACATCATCCTTCAGCTCAACATCGGTAATGGATCACAGTTGTTTGAAAACATCTGTTTGAAGTCGTCAAATTAGACATACCTTTGAACTTATAATAGGTTTCAATATGAAGTTTATTACTATGTAATTGAAACCAATCAAAATATTCATATTAATAATTTAAAAAATTACATATTTTGAATAAAAAAAATATTATTACACGTTGTAAATAAAAAAATATTAATATATGTTTATGAATTATTGTTGATAAACATTATGAAATTATAATCACACGTTTTATAGAAGATTATATTTTTGTAGGATGTTTATTGGTACAAAATTGTCACACCCTCAGATTCCACCTGCGGGGTTTTACCGCGAGGCGCGTGACAAACCAGGATCCAAGTCAACGGTCACAATAAACAACACTATATGAACGCATGCATATTTAAAAACATAAGTTTAAAACCATTAAACAGTAGCGGAAGCTTTGTTTACAAACCAAAATCCAAAAGTAATCCAAATCGTTCAACATACGAAAACATGAATCCTAAACTAGACGTCGTGCAGACGCGTGCCCCCTAGTCCTGGAATGCTACCTTAGCGACCTGAGAAAAACATGCCAAATGTTACGTCAGCACAAAATGCCTGTGAGTTCACAGGTTTTAATAAAAGTTACCAAGTTCTAAAAGTATACCAAGTTCCCCTGTCCATACTATAAAATGTTCAACCAAGGTACGCTAGCTAGGCGTATGTTTTGTTACTATCACGACTAGAAACCATTACTAGACACGTCACAAGTTACCAATGTTACAGCCCGAATAATGTCACAAGTTACAAGGTCGAGACAACATGCACCCGCCCGGCCCTCCAAGCCGACGAGTGGGGCAGGTCACGCCCAATAGATCTATCCACATTTCCCCCGTTGTGCTACACCGCACATTCATGGTTTCCCCGGGACTTAAAAGATCGTATAGTAACTCAAAATAAACCATAGTATGACAAAAAGTTCTCAAAACATAGTTCCACGCATGTTTTCTCCCCCAAAAGTAAAACCAGAGAAAGTGGGGCCGTGAACTCACCTTAGGTTGCGTTACTTCGAAATAATTAAAATCAGCAAGCTATGCTAGCCCCGTAAGCGACGACCTAACATATGACAGTTACAAGTGCTTAGACTAATAACCCGCAGGTTAGTTCGTCCCTAAACGTCCAGACCATAACCAGGTTCGTTTGAAAACACGTTGACTGCTAGACTAACCAACTGTACAAGACCCGACGTCCCATTGGTGACCCGACGACTCACGTGTTAGCTAAGAGTGGGAAATCATGCAATCACAAGCAAACATGCACTTAATACGCATAACAGTTCACCAAAGTCCACATATAGTTCATATATCGCATATACGAGCCCACACGTGTATTGCCGAGTTATCGGACATCCCACGGGGTTCCTAGCATGTTCTTAGGTGTCATTTCGTGTTCGGGATGTCAAACTATGCTTAAATCAGCTAATCATGCCATTAGGAAAGTCAACTAGCTATTAAGAAAAGTCAACTAGCCATTAGGAGGCTAACCGTCTGACACAGTAGGCGATTAGGGCCTACTCGCCCCCAACTCCTCCTACTCGCCCCATGCAACAGGCGATTAGGATTCCTAATCGCCCCCTGCAGGGCTGTGCCACTTTTTCGCGCGTTTAACCCTCCAGATCAGATCCGAAACATGTGTAAACACCCAATATCAATCCTAACACATTAACAAACATATTTCAAGCAAACCCCCTAAGTTATCATCATTCTAACAGTCCCGAATGCGAGCGTTTTCCCAAAATAATACACTTAACATGTAAACATCACATCAACATGCAAAAACTTGCCCTAAATAGCAAATACTCAGATTTCATCACATAACAACGTTGTCCAATCCTTTCCTATTATTCTAGCATCATCCTAGAGCAAACCCTAATCCTCTAGAATCATCCAAACATATTAAATCACACTAAGTCTCCCAAAATCACCCAAACGGGTCAAAATATCAAATATCATCAAAACACAACTATATGCTCCCAAATTCATAGACAATCATCCTAATGATTCATTTAAGTCAGAAACATATCAAATACATGGAAACAAACATGTTTTAATATCAAAAATCTCATCTTTGCATGATAGCATAACATAGAACAAGCATGAAGGTGTGGGTTTGTTTATAATATAACAAGTTTTCAAAGACACAAATACTTAGAAACCAGGTCTGGACCTCTAGGGAGTAAAACTTTATCATTAACAAGGTTTAAGAAGATGAACAAACCTTAGATTTTAGCAAAGATTGGTGTAAGATCTTGTAAATGTGGTTTCTTGATCAAAAACGTGTTACAGAGGTTGGGTATAGTGTGTAATGGCTTTGGGGTGTACTAGGGTTTCTAAAATGATGTTTTGCAACACAAGGGTGGTATTTATAGGCGTTTCTAGTTGTCAGGGCTGCAACAGGCGATTAGGGATTAGCAGCACACGATTAGGCCACGCGGATAGGCCTAATCGCCCCCTTTTACACACAAGTAGCCCCTACTCGCCCCCTGATACACACGAGTAGCCCCCTACTCGCCCCCTGTAGCTTACTTCCTATTTTTGGCGCGTTAAACACTATTTTAACATACGTTAACACGTTTTCACATACCGACAAGTCACATAATGATTATAAACACATAATACATGTAAACAAACACGTTCACACTCGTTCACCAATTCCCGGGACTCAAGACGTGCATACCTGGTTAATGACTGACATCTAACGACCCTCTAGGCTGTAGTAACGACTCCCGAACCATAACACACCTCAACCGACCTAGTTAAGTATAATATACGCGTGACTCGCTAAGGTAGACTTTGACCCAAACAATGTTATTAACCTGAGTTTGATGGGTGTCACATCATCCCTACGTTAAAAGAATTTTCGTCCCGAAAATTTGCACAAGTCAAAAAGAAAACGACAAAAGATAGAAACCAAAAAAGAGAATTTACTCGAGTTGTCACATCATCCCCACGTTAGAAGGAATCTCGCCCTGAGATTCATTCAGCTGCAGTAGTAACATGTCTCGATTCAAAGGCGCGCTTAGGAAAGAGGTGAGGATACTTAGACTTCATCTGATCCTCACGTTCCCAAGTGTATTCTGGTCCACGGTTCGAGTTCCAGCGAACTTTAACAATACGGATTTTACTCCGACGAAGGCTACGAATCTTGTAATCGAGGATCTCAACAGGTTCCTCCACAATGCAAAGACGATCGTCAACCCTGATCTCTTCTAGTGGAACAATAAGAGATTCGTCAGCCAGGCATTTCTTTAAGTTAGACACATGGAAGACGTTGTGCACACTACCGCGCTCCGCCGGTAAATCAAGTCGATATGCCACCGGTCCAATCCGTTCCAGGATTGTAAACGGTCCAACGTACCGAGGGTTAAGTTTGCCATGCTTTCCAAAGCGTATGACGCCCTTCCATGGTGAAACTTTCAGAAGCACCCTGTCCCCAACCTGGAACTCTAAAGGTTTGCGACGTCGATCATCATAACTCTTCTGCCGATCCCGCGCCGCTGCCAAACGGTTACGAATCTGTACGATCTTTTCCGAAGTTTCGTACACTAGCTCAGGCCCAGTGAGTTGACTCTCACCCACCTCAGCCCAACAAAGAGGAGACCGGCATTTCCGCCCGTACAGTGCCTCGAACGGAGCTGCCTTGATACTCGCATGGTAACTGTTGTTATAGGAAAACTCCACTAACGGCAGGTGAATCTCCCAACTTTTGCCAAAATCAATCACACATGCCCGAAGCATGTCTTCTAAGGTTTGAGTTGTTCGTTCACTCTGCCCGTCAGTTTGTGGGTGGTAAGCTGTACTCATGTCCAGCTGGGTACCCAAAGCTTTGTGTAAAGATTTCCAAAAATGCGAAGTGAAGTGAGAATCACGATCCGAAATGATAGAAACCGGCACTCCGTGCTTAGAAACAACTTCCTTTAGGTAGAGACGAGCCAAACGATCCATAGTGTCGGTTTCTTTAATGGCAAGAAAATGGGCTGATTTCGTCAACCGATCCACAATCACCCATATCTTATCACAACCACTAGGTGACTTAGGTAGTTTAGTGACAAAGTCCATCGTGATCCTTTCCCACTTCCATTCAGGAATTTCAGGTTGCTGCAGGAGACCAGAAGGCTTCTGATACTCCACCTTGACCTTGGCACAGGTCAAGCATTTGCTCACGTAGGAGGCTATGTCAGCCTTCATGTTTGGCCACCAGTAGAGTACTTTTAGATCTTGGTACATCTTGTCCGAGCCAGGGTGGATAGAATACAGGGATTTGTGAGCTTCATCCAAGACAAGCTCTCGAAATCCCCCGAATAATGGAACCCATACGCGTTCTGCGAAATAGTGCAAGCCGTCAGGCCTTTGCTCGAGGTGCTTATCAGCACCGTGCATGGTCTCAGCTTTAAGGTTTTCCTCCTTCAAAGCTTCTAGCTGCGCAGAACGGATTTGGTCAGGAAGAGAAGAGTGGATAGTGAGTTGCAACGCCCGAACGCGACGAGGATTTGCTGATTCCTTCCTGCTCAAGGCGTGTGCCACCACATTCGTCTTGCCAGGATGGTACTTATTGGCGCAGTCATAGTCGTTCAGGAGTTCAACCCAGCGACGCTGTCGCATATTCAGGTGTTGTTGGTCGAAAATATGCTGGAGACTCTTGTGATCGGTGTAGATGGTGCATTTGGTACCGTACAAGTAATGCCTCCAAATTTTCAACGCGAACACCACTGCACCTAACTCCAAGTCATGGGTGGTATAGTTCCTCTCGTGAACCTTGAGTTGACGAGAAGCGTAGGCAATCACTTTCTCGCGTTGCATTAACACGCAACCGAGACCCCGAATCGAAGCGTCACAGTAAACAACGAAGTCCTCAGTGCCCTCAGGCAAGGATAGAATAGGAGCAGAACAGAGTTTGGACTTCAGCTTTTGGAACGCTGATTCTTGCGGTTCACCCAGTCGAATTTTCTGTCCTTCTGCGTAAGAGATGTGAGGGGTTGAGCGATCTTCGAAAACCCCTGAATGAAACGACGGTAGTAACCCGCAAGACCTAGGAATTACCGCACCTCAGATGGCGTCTTTGGTGCTTCCCAGTCTTTAATTGCTTCGATCTTAGCCGGATCGACATGAATCCCTAGTTCATTAACCACATGCCCTAGGAATTGAACTTCACGTAACCAAAAGTCACATTTCGAGAACTTAGCATAAAGCTGTTCCCGTCGCAGAAGTTCCAGAACTAAACACAAGTGTTCTTCATCTTCAGCTTTGTTCTTGGAGTAAACCAGGATGTCATCAATAAACACGATGACGAACTTATCAAGATAAGGTTTGCACACGCGGTTCATCAAATCCATGAAAACCGCCGGTGCGTTAGTGAGGCCGAAAGGCATGACCAAGAACTCGAAATGGCCATAACGTGTACGAAAGGCAGTCTTCGCAATATCAGCCTCCTGTACGCGCAACTGGTGGTAGCCGGACCTTAAGTCGATTTTGGAGTAGTAGCTAGAACCCTGGAGCTGGTCAAAGAGATCATCAATGCGAGGAAGAGGATAACAGTTCTTGATGGTCACCTTGTTCAGCTCTCTGTAATCCACACACATCCGAAGGCTCCTATCCTTCTTCTTCACGAACAAAATCGGGGCTCCCCAAGGGGAAGAACTTGGTCTGATGAAACCCTTATCCAAGAGTTCCTGCAACTGGCTAGATAATTCCTGCATCTCGGGAGGTGCAAGACGGTAGGGGGCTCGAGCAATAGGAACAGCGCCCGGTATAAGATCAATACCGAACTCAACCTGAGGATGGGGAGGTAGACCAGGTAGATCATCGGGAAAAACATCAAAGAATTCGCGAACCACAGGGATATCCTCGATCTTCATCTCATCGGTAGAGAAAACAGAAAGAAGTGCCAAAACGGCCGAATAACCCTTACGAAGATACTTAAGGGCTTTCATGCTGGAGATGAGACTTAGCGGAGCACCGCTCTTTTCACCATGTACCGAAAGAAATTCTCCATCCGGTAGAGGAATTCGAATAACCTTGTCGAAACAAACGATCTTCGCACGATACAACGATAACCAATCCATGCCTACAACGACATCAAAACTACCCAAGGGTACAGGCATAAGGTCGATGGGGAAAGACAAACCCGACAACTCTAGGTGACACTCCTGAAGGACACAAGTCGCCTCAATCTTCTTACCGTCAGCCAACTCGATCAAATACTTAGCCTCTAAGGGAACGGGCACTAGATCTAACAATCGGCTAACTTCCAAAGATATGAAACTTTTATCGGCACCGGAATCAAACAAAACAGTAACAGAGCGATTATTGAGAAGGAACGTACCGAAAACTGTGTCGGGATCCTGTTTAGCCTCCACGGCTCCAATGACAAAGGCGCGTGCGTTCCTGCCACCGCCCCCACCATTCCCGTTACCATTCACGTTCTTCACATTCCCGCCCTGATTCAGCTTCGGGCAGTCCTTCTTGAAATGACCAACCTCACCACAGTTAAAACAACCCTGTTTCCCCGAAGTTCCCTGAGCAGCAGGAGTAGGGACAACAGTACGACCCTGAGAAGACGAAAGATTAACCCTACAATCCTTGGCATGATGCCCCAACTGCTGACAACGGTGACAACGTGCCTTATCACAATTCCCCGGATGATGAAACCCACACTTGTTGCATTTAGGATGCTTCCCAGCATAACCACCCTGCTTTGATCCCGAAGATGAAGAACCCCCAACATCATACTTCTTACCCTGCTATGACGGAGCTGACGCTGAACCCTTACCAACATTATCCCACTTGCGCTTGTTACTCTCCGGAGTTTTGACAATCGAACCACGGGCAGGCAGAATACCCTCATTCACTTTCAGGTTAGTCATCCTATGAGCCGACCGAACCACATTTGCATAAGTAGGAAGATTTCCCGCAGCCACCAACCCTGCTATCTCTGGTACTAACCCCGAAATATAGTGCTCGATCCTCCTGTATTCTGGTACGTGCAGATCAGGACACAGCACCGCCAACTCATTACGCCTCACAGTCTACTCTTCAATTTCTGACCCAACCATCTTGAGGTTCCAAACCTCATGTTCCAACTTCTGAATCTCTTCCCTGGGACAGTACTCTCTCTTCAACAGCTGAACGAAATTCTCCCACGGCATGGCATAAGCCTCCCCCAGACCCATATTTCGAGTAGTAGAGTTCCACCAGGTCAAAGCAACATCCTGGAAGAGCACGGCAGCATACTTGACTCGATCCTCAGGAAGACAGTTACACATCAAGAACACTGACTCCACCTTCTCCAGCCACTTGAGCAAGCCTACAGCCCCCTCAGTGCCAGAGAAATCATGGGGCTTACAGTCCCGGAACATCTTGTACGTGCACATGAATGGGGGTGGATTAACAACACCACCTGAAACGAAACACGTAAGAAAACCACAAAAGAAAGATACCATGCTCACAGCGAGGCAAAGCTGATAGGATCAACTTACCGCCATGGGCATTGTGTCCTGCCTGAAAGGCAGCCTGTAACAAGTTGTTCAGATCCTCCTGGGTTAGGTTCACACCTCCACGACCACCGCCACCAGCGCGTCCACCGGTACGACCACCGCCTCTACGTCCACCGCGAACTCCAGACATGATTCTGGCAACAAGAGCGAGGGAAAGTTCAGATTCTCAGCTAGTGACAACCACTAGTGTTCACATAATCAAAGCTAGATCCAATCTAGGACCATTCATTCAAACCCAGAGATCACTAGGGCTTTCATGCATTTCGGTTTATGATTTCGTGTGCACCCGAAATGATAAACCGCTCTACATGGTCCTCCTAGTGTTCTCCTAGTTTAAAGTTCAAGTCACCGGACACGGATGCTTAGCCGTACACCGTAATGACATAAATGTCACGGCAGTTCAGGGGCGAGTGTGTTTATTGGAGTACGAAGGGGAGATGTCCGAGCCTTGGACAGATCTCAAAAGTACACAAGTCACTCCAATACACCACACTGCCTAAGGAAATAGCAGCCTAATACACAGAAGAGCGGATGATGTAACATAAAGAGTTCGATGATTTAAAGACACCCCGACAAGCCCATATGTTACCCACCATGACGTCTAGTACCATGTGACCGTCTAGTGTGTGTGCGACTCGGCTATAGACTAGACTCTACATGCAGTCCTAGTTCACTATAACCATTGGCTCTGATACCAATCTGTCACACCCTCAAATTCCACCTGCGGGGTTTTACCGCGAGGCGCGTGACAAACCAGGATCCAAGTCAACGGTCACAATAAACAACACTATATGAACGCATGCATATTTAAAAACATAAGTTTAAAACCATTAAACAGTAGCGGAAGCTTAGTTTACAAACCAAAATCCAAAAGTAATCCAAATCGTTCAACATATGAAAACATGAATCCTAAACTAGACGCCGTGCAGACGCGTGCGCCGTAGTCCTGCAATGCTACCTTAGCGACCTGAGAAAAACATGCCAAAAGTTACGTCAGCACAAAATGCCGGTGAGTTCACAGGTTTTAATAAAAGTTACCAAGTTCTAAAAGTATACCAAGTTCCACCTGTCCATACTATAAAATGTTCAACCAAGGTACGCTAGCTAGGCGTATGTTTTGTTACTACCACGACTGGAAACCATTACTAGACACGTCACAAGTTACCAATGTTACAGCCCGAATAATGTCACAAGTTACAAGGTCGAGACAACATGCACCCGACCGGCCCTCCAAGCCGACGAGTGGGGCAGGTCACGCCCAATAGATCTATCCACATTTCCCCCGTTGTGCTACACCGCACATTCAAGGTTTCCCCGGGACTTAAAAGATCGTATAGTAACTCAAAATAAACCATAGTATGACAAAAGTTCTCAAAACATAGTTCCACGCATGTTTTCTCCCCCAAAAGTAAAACCAGAGAAAGTGGGGCCGTGAACTCACCTTAGGTTGCGTTACTCCGAAATAATTAAAATCAGCAAGCTATGCTAGCCCCGTAAGCGGCGACCTAACATATGACAGTTACAAGTGCTTAGACTAATAACCCGCAGGTTAGTTAGTCCCTAAATGTCCAGACCATAACCAGGTTCGTTTGAAAACACGTTGACTGTTAGACTAACCAACTGTACAAGACCCAACGTCCCATTGGTGACCCGACGACTCACGTGTTAGCTAAGAGTGGGAAATCATGCAATCACAAGCAAACATGCACTTAATACGCATAACAGTTCACCAAAGTCCACATATAGTTCATATATCGCATATACGAGCCCACACGTGTATTGCCGGGTTATCGGACATCCCACGGGGTTCCTAGCATGTTCTTAGGTGTCATTTCGTGTTCAGGATGTCAAACTATGCTTAAATCAGCTAATCATGCCATTAGGAAAGTCAACTAGCCATTAGGAAAAGTCAACTAGCCATTAGGAGGCTAACCGTCTGACACAGCAGGCGATTAGGATTCCTAATCGCCCCCTGCAGGGCTGTGCCACTTTTTCGCGCGTTTAACCCTCCAGATCAGATCCGAAACATGTGTAAACACCCAATATCAATCCTAACACATTAACAAACATATTTCAAGCAAAACCCCTAAGTTATCATCATTCTAACATTCCCGAATGCGAGCGTTTTCCCAAAATAGTAAACTTAACATGTAAACATCACATCAACATGCAAGAACTTGCCCTAAATAGCAAATACTCAGATTTCATCACATAACAACGTTGTCCAATCCTTTCCTATTATTCTAGCATCATCCTAGAGCAAACCCTAATCCTGTAGAATCATCAAAACATATTAAATCACACTAAGTCTCCCAAAATCACCCAAACGGGTCAAAATATCAAATATCATCAAAACACAACTATATGCTCCCAAATTCATAGACAATCATCCTAATAATTCATTTAAGTCAGAAACATATCAAACACATGGAAACAAACACGTTTTAATTTCAAAAATCTCATCTTTGCATGATAGCATAACATAGAACTAGCATGAAGGTGTGTGTTTGTTTATAATATGTTTTTAACAGGTTTTCAAAGACACAAATACTTAGAAACCAGGTCTGGACCTCTAGGGAGTAAGACTTTATCATTAACAAGGTTTAAGAAGATGAACAAACCTTAGATTTTAGCAAAGATTGGTGTAAGATCTTGTAAAGGTGGTTTCTTGATCAAAAACGTGTTACAGAGGTTGGGTATAGTGTGTAATGGCTTTGGGGTGTGCTAGGGTTTCTAAAATGATGTTTTGCAACACAAGGGTGGTATTTATAGGCGTTTCTAGTCGTCAGGGCTGCAACAGGCGATTAGGGATTAGTAGCACACGATTAGGCCACACGGATAGGCCTAATCGCCCCCTTTTACACACGAGTAGCCCCTACTCGCCCAGTAGCCCCCTACTCGCCCCCTGTAGCTTACTTCCTATTTTGGCGCGTTAAACACTATTTTAACATACGTTAACACGTTTTCACATACCGACAAGTCACATAATGATTATAAACACATAATACATGTAAACAAACACGTTCACACTCGTTCACCAATTCCCGGGACTCGAGACTTGCATACCTGGTTAATGACTGACATCTAACGACCCTCTAGGCTGTAGTAACGACTCCCGAACCATAACACGACTCAACCGACCTAGTTAAGTATAATATACGCGTGACTCGCTAAGGTAGACTTTGACCCAAACAATGTTATTAACCTGAGTTTGCCGGGTGTCACAAAAATATATGTCCGTTACTTAAAGTTATACTTACAATAAAAGATTGCAAATCATTTGTAAGAACACTAGTTTTAATTGTTAATTAATATAAAAATAATAATGTGTAAATTTATGTTATGTTTCCAATAAAGATCCTTCATCTCTACAGTGACCATTAAGGACTTTTAGAGTTGTCCGGACTCTTTGTAATTACTATGAATTTGAAAATCGTGATTTAATTTAATTTAAATTTATGGTTATTTCAGACTTATTAACTTTGTTGAATTTTAATATATGTTTACAATTCAATAGTTGTGGATAAACATTATCAAACAGATTGTTATAATAATTTAAGTGAATTATATTTAAATATTTCATATAATTTCTTAAAAAAGTTTGTCATGGAAATATTATCTATTCAAAATTATAATTACATATTTTATAAATGTTGATGCTTTTGAAGAATTTTAATTTCTATAAAATATATTTTCTTTTTTTTAACGTATAGGAACAAAAACTTTTAGTGTATTATCAAAGACTTTTAGTGCAGCAGCGACTGTTACTAATTATGAATTTGAAAAGACTGATTTAATTTAAATTTATAGTTATTTCCTTAGATATTCATTACAAAGTCTATTTTAAAAATGTGGTTATATTATTCTTCAGTGGATTATTATAATGATTCACAATTGTTTGTCAACATCTGTTCACAAGTTATCAAATATTTTATTCATTTTAACTTGGAATAGGTTTGTATATGAAACTTTATTATTAGGACGTTTTAAGTAATTACTACGTATAATGGTAATACTAATAATCTAAAACGTAATAAGTTGTTTATAAAAACAATTATTACTATTTTTAACAATGATGATTTTTTTTTAACAATTTTTATTGCTATAAAATATGTCTTATGGAAATTGTAAATTGTATTTTACAAACCGTTCATCTGTACATCGGGCATTATTAACTTTTATTGAATTTTAATATATCTTAAAAATTCAATAGTTGTTGATAATGCAACTAATAAACTTGAAAATCCAACTTTTCGAATACTTACTATACTTCAGCCTATAAAAGGGGATGAATTTCCAATATTTATTTTCAGTATTCTCAGTTTACATCTCTCTATCTGTCCATTAATTCAAAATGCATTATGATATTACCCTCAAAGTTTTATGCACAAGTTTTTCGAAAGATTCTTTCAATCAAAGGAAAATTGTTTACAACCAGTTGGTTGATAAACACTCTGGGATTGATGTTTTCCAATGATTCTTCCAATCAAAGGAAAGTATCATTTCATTATTATATATATAGATCCAGTTCCTATTTTCCATCGTTAGGTATTTTGGAACTGGATGATATTTACTTTTTTTTTTTTGAAGATTGTACATCAACAGGCTCGAACCCATGAGCTATTGGTTTCAGTTTGTACGTGAAAACCACCAGACAACGACAAGCTTGGTCGATGATGTTTACATAAGACCTATTTTTGTGTGATGGCAAGAATGATCATTGTCTAGGATTTGGTTATTTAGTTGTGTTATTTTATGTCTCCTTGTATTTTTATGTATTTTGTAAAGTCACATATTGTAATTCAGTTGTTATTAAAGTAGTTTTTTACAGATATTTGTATTTCTTCTTTTATAAGTCTTGCATTTTGTATTTAATTTTTCTGTAGACTTATCTTTCCGTCGTTTTAATATTCTCAATTATTAAACATCTGATCAGTATTATTAAGTGGTATAAAATGTCAAACAGAAGTTTGCAATACAGTTGTTATAACAACGCCCAAAAGTAATAATTACGATTTTGAACTTTACTAAAAGCATATTTGCTTTGCAACAGATGTTATAAAAATGCCCAAAAGTAATTATTACGATTTTGAAGTTTACTTTATATTTACTTAAAATTGAATTCTTAAAGTTTAAAAACAAATTTAGGAGTTGTTAGTTTATTCGTCGTATAAAGAATAAAAAAATTACCTTTTAATGTCCAATTTACATAAGATAGAAGTTCAACAATTATTATAATCTAAAAAACATAAAACATCATATCAAATTTTAAATATGAAAATATGAATGTTATTGTAATGTTAAGTTTTTTAAAATGTAAAATTTTAAGTAATAATTACAAATATATTAAGATTTTAATTATGTAGTTGAAAATGTTTGTAAAATGTAACTTTATAGTGACAAATCCTATTTTTATTTTCAACAAATGTTATAAAAAGAAAAAAAATAGTGATTACGATTTTGAAATGTAACTGATAAAGTTGAAAACCAACTTTACGAATATATTTATTTATTCTATAAAAGGGGTGGAACTCCCAATCTTTCATTTTTCATGTTTATATACATATATCCAATCAATATCCATAATTCTGTTACTGTCAAATGAATTTCGACAAATTTTATAAATATTCTTACAATCAAAAGAAAATAGATTACCAACAATCCGTTGGTTTAGAAACTTGGAATTCATGTTTTTCGTCATTCATACAATAAAAGGAGGCCATCATGAGAAATTTTCGTGTGCCATGTAGACGAGTAAGAGAGAGATTGTCTTCTTTGAGTTTATTGGTTTCAATATTTCCATTGCAACAAGGAGATTATCACTTCTAAGTTGGTGTCTTTCTGCTTTTGTTCAATGTACTTCTATTTTGTATTTTTGTAACCATGTTTCGTTTGCGGTGTTTTAGCTATTTTTTGCATTTTGTATGTTTACTTATATTCTCATATATTGTAAGTAATATTATGCAATTGGAATGATGAGTTTTATTGGTATATAGTTTTTTCTAGTATTGTACAATTAAGATTTTCTGTAAAACACACTCTTATTATTTGTTAAAACGATGTTACAAAAACATATTATAAAATATTAGTTGAATATTTGACTAAAATCGTACTTGATCATTAATAGTGTTGTCTGTCAAATAATAATTTTGTATATTCTTAAAGATATAGCTATTTCTTTTAAATATATTGGAAAAATATAAAATTAAGAATTTAATTTTTGAAATTTAGTTTCGTTCTACATTCTAACCGCTCATTAGTTGTTTTACAATAATAAAAAAAATTATATTTACATCTACCATTAATTACCGCCATATTCTGCAAGTTTCCATCTAGGATGATGAGCTGTATAGTGATCATTACCTTGAAACTCGAATTTTGAAGTGACTTTATATTTTTTAGTTATATATTTATTTATCAAAAATGAATATGTACATATTTCTATTGATTAAAAAATAATAATAAATTAACTAAAATATAAGGATTTTTAAACTTTACGTTTACTCGAAATCTAACTCATAAAGTTGAAAAGTAACTTTACCAATACTTAGTATATTTATTTATTCTATTCTATTGTATTCTATAAAAGGCGAGGAACATCCAATATTTCATCTTTCATCTTCATACATCTCTTCATCCAGTATCCATAATAATATTATTGTCCAATGTATTTACACAAATTTTCTCAAGATTCTTACAATCAAAGGAAAATAGATTTCCAACAATCCGTTGGTATGAAAGTTGGAATTCATGTTTTTCGTCATTCAGACAATCTTCTGCACTTCCCTGAGTGGCTAACAAAGAGATTGTCTTCTTATAGTATATATTTGGTTTCAATATTTCCATTGGAACAAAGAGATCTTAACTTCGAAGATGGTTTCTTGCTGACGAAGAAGAAAATAAGAGATTGTCATTTTAATATTTATGCCTTTTAGAAGTGGTTCACATTTAAATAGTAGGTGTTATCGTGTACTTCTTTTAATGTTTATGTTTCTGCTTTTGTTCTGATGATTCTGCGAAGAACTATCAATGTCTAGGATTTGGTTGCTAAAAGGTGTCACACCCTCAAATTTCCACGTGCGGAGTTCTACCGCGAGGCGCGTGACACACCAGGATCCAAGTCAACGGTCACAATAAACGACGTCTAAATGTAAAAACATACGTAAACAAAAACCATGCATAATATTAAAACCAACATTTGACAGTGCGGAAGCATTCAAAGTTTACAAAAGTCATGCATAAACAAATCATAAGTTCAAAAGTAACAATCCCAAAACATGCAAATGCGACCCTAGACGCGAGACGACTCCAGTGCGACTCCGTGCGCCTATCTGACAGTTGCTACCTTAGCGACCTGAGAAAACATGCTAAAAGAGTCAACATATAATGCTGGTGAGTTCACAGGTTTTATTTAAACGTTTAAATTGATCCTTCGAAAACCGTTACCATCACAGTTACTACTATGCTTGTGAGAACGCTAGCTAGGCGCAGAATAAGATACCCATACGGGTGAAACCATTGCTGACTATGCCGTTTACTAACCCTTAGTTTCCTATGGGCTACCGTCATCACCGGTAGACCTTGTTTTATTAGAGACAATATGCACCCGCCCGGTCTAACCGTCGAGTGGGGTTTGTCAGTTCCCAATAGCGCTATCCATATTTCCCCACCATATTCCCATGTTAGTAGTTTCTAAGGGACTTTTTGATGAACCGTATAGTACAATAAGTAAGCCATAGTATAACGTGAAAAAGAGTCATAAGTCATAAAAGAGTTTAAGATGAAAATAAGCCATAAGTCATAAAAGAGTTTTAAGCATGTTTCTCCCCCGAAAGCAAAAACCGTAAAATGTGGGGCCGTGAACTCACCTTAGGTTGCGTATTCCGTTTATGAGTAAACCGTCTATGTGATATGAGTAGACCGTTTGTAAGATATGATAGCCCCAACTATTGGCGACCTATCATAAGATATGTGTCAAGTTAGACTAATAACCCGTCGGGTTCATTAGTCCCTAAGTCCAGTCCATGACCATTATGTGTCCGAGAAGCGTGTTTGACCGACAACCAGACTACGTAAGACAAGACTCGACATCCCATTGGTGACCCGACATTCCACGTGTTCATCTCATACTCAAACATACACAAATCATGCAACTTAGTACTTAACATGTGTTAAAGTTCAACGAGTCTAACACATAGGTCAAATAATGCACAAACAAGTTCAAACACGTGTTACTATGTTATTAGGCGTGTCACGGGGTTCCTATCATGTTCCTAGGTGTCAAATCGGGTTTCGAAATGTCAAAATACACTTATAACAGCAGTACACGCGATTAGGAACTTAGCATGCAATTAGGAAAAGTCAACATGTCATTGGGGATGGTCAACAGGCGATTGTGAGGCTAATCGCCTACCTTAGCATGCAATTGAGGGGCTAATCGCATGCTAAGAGGGCTAATCACCTGCCTTAGCATGCGATTGGGAAAGCTAATCGTCTGCTAAGGAGGCTAATCGCCTGCAGCTGCTGCGCGACGCAATTTCGCGCGTTTAACCCTCCAAATCAGATCCGAAACATGTGTAAACACCCAAAATCAATCCTAACACATTAACAAACATATTTCAAGCAAAACCCCTAAGTATTCATCATTCTAACAGTCCCGAATGCGAGCGTTTTCCCAAAATAGTAACTTAACATGTAAACATCACATCAACATGCAAGAACTTGCCCTAAATAGCAAATATCCAGATTTCATCACATAACCACGTTGTCCGATAGTATCCTACTGCTCTAGCATCATCCTAAAGCAAACCCTAACATCATACAATCAACAACACACCTCATAGCATCCTTAATCATTTAAAATCATTCAAATGGGTCAAAACATCAAACATCAACAATACACAACCAAAACCATTCAAACTCCTAGAACATCATCATACTAACTTGTAACAGCCATAAACACTTTAATAACACAAGAACGATCATGTTTAAATCCTAAAAATCCTACCTTTAAACACAAATAACACATATAAAACGCATAAAGGTTTGAGTTTGTTTAAAAACGGTTTTTAATGGATTTTCAAAGACAAAAACATTTATAAGTCAGGTCTGGACTTTTAGGGAACAAAATATAATCATTTAAAGGTTTGGGTTTGAAGAACACACCTTGGATTTAAGAGGAAATGATGGAATAAGCTTGGAAATGGTTGTTTTGATGAAAAAACGAGTTCCAGAGGGTGTTTGTGTGTTGGTATGGGTTATGGGACGGCTAGGGTTGCACAAATGGTGTTTTGGAGGTCAAGGGTGGTATTTATAGGCGTTTCTGTAAGACCCTAACCCGTAATTACGCGATCAACGCCTAATCATATGGGTTTTGACCTTACGTAAAACCACTCCCGATTAAAACTTTTAAAATTATGAGAAACATAAACCATTGTGAACAAATACATATTTGATTCCCAAAAATTTATACATTTTAATAGTTAAAACATATACTAAGATTTTGCGTTTTATCGAGAGTTCCTTGAATTCTAATGCGGAAGCTTGATGAGTGTTCGGGTGTGTTCAGTTCTTATCGCGACTCGATCCTTGCTCCGGGATTTCCATCGAAGGTATACCTAGCACCATTACATAGATAATAGTTAGTTGTGTTAATAATAACACCTTTTAAATAGTTAACACGTTGATACGTGTCAAAACGGAACGAACGAGCTTGGAATACAAAGCAAATATTTTGGGATTACATTCTGCCGTAAGCTACGCTTCCAGCGTAAGCTACGTTGGTCATTGGATAAAATTTCCCGAGAGGGCCTAGCGTATGCTACGCTGCCAGCGTAAGTTACGCTGGCCACTGGACAAATTTTGCGAGAGGTTCTGGCGTAAGCTACGCTGCTAGCGTAAGCTACGCTGGACACTGGGCTAATTTCCTGAGATGGCCTGACGTAAGCTACGCTGCCAACGTAGCTTACGTTGGCCACTGGCTGAAAAACTCATTGTTTCTGGTTGTTTTTCCCACTTTTGGCATCTCTTTTACTTATGTTCAAAGCCATTCCGGGGAACACTTGGGGACTCGTTGATACCATATTATCATGCGTATAAGATACCATTTCTTAAAATCGAATACACCGTTTCGGTTATTCAATGCTTACGTTGATTTTACCCAATTCGACCCGTTAAGGACATGGATTATACAAAGCCTTATTTGACCGTTCAAAAGGCATAACAATCATATTGTTGACTCATTAGACACTTGTTTAAATAAAAGCATTGTCCGTTTTGTGGCATTATGACTTGGTTCTTAGATTTAACCTTTAGTAAATCTTTAAATTCCCAAAATGCCCCTTTATAGCAAAATCCTTAAATTTAGCCATCCATGGCGACACTTTTGATTCAACCCATTACCTTTGACTCATTGACTTGTTTACAAACCTCTAAGTCCTTTCGGACTTAGATTTTAACATTTTCTCAAGTTTTCTCTTATTTAGTAAATTCTAAGCGCATTAGCGCGCATTGAAAATAGTTATGGAAATAACTTACTTGGCTTGCACCCATACTTCATGTGGGTAGTTTTAGTACCCATGTTGCCTTGCCCAAAGGCGTTTAATTAGCTACGGACTTACCGGGTGGCCTTGACCCATATCCATACCTTATGCTTACCCTCCATGATTCTTAGCATCAAGCGTGCATGCGCTAGTGCATTTACCTGCGTGCTTTCTAGATAGACCCATTAATTTCTCGAAACTCAAATGATAATATTTTGCATTTGATCCGTTTAACCTATGAATCTTAATGCTTGGAATACAAGCATCAAGTATTGGACTCACTTAGTGAGGACATCACCATTTGACCCGTTTAGACGCATAGTTCATAATGCTACGTTATTCGAGCATTTTATCTATGGTCCAAGTGACATCACACTTGACCTATTTAACACACGCTTTATCACTTCATTCAAATGATTTCATCGATCCGGTTGAATTAAAACATCATTCCCACATCTCATTATTAATTGACCCATTTGACGAAATTCACCATTTGGGCATAACTCATTGTCTCGATTAAGGTCATAAACCACGTTTTGTATTGAGTGCACATTAGGCGACTCACTTAATAGATTCTACCCCTTGGGGTTTATCTTTATCACACACTCAAGGTTTAAGACTAACGTATACAACAATTAAACTATGGTATAGTACTTTGGTGTAAGTAAAACTTACCTTGTATTCACTCTCATTTAATTGCACTTCAAGCTCATATCCGCTTGACCTGTTTTGTTCGTTGATCCATTCCTTCCAAGCTTGCACCTAACTTGATAATATCAACCTTCACTATACTCATAAGATTAGTTAAGTTAGTCATCATATTCAATAACTAACACATCTCATGAGTTTATTCATACCATCATATCATTTTCCCAATTATCATTGGGCTATGTTTTTCATGTATGGTGTGATCCATCTTTTAAACATGTGTCTCACATTTTATATGCGGGTAATTCCATGATTACCCAAATCAAGTTATCACCTCAATTTGCAAACAAGACTATTGAGGCGTTTCATCAAACACTTGGTGTGCACCCACCAAATTCAATTGATTTTCATGAGTTTTAAGTTAGCCAAAGCATACCCATTTAGCTAAACATCACCATATCATGTTATCAAGACTTCTTAACCTAATTTCTCATTATAATAACTCCTAAGAGTTATCACAACTACTAACCATATGTGGTATTCACCTAGAGGTATAAACCCAAATTTTCACCTATCACATAATCACATGAACATAGCAAGCATGCATCTAAAATGCTATTTATACTCAAATTAAACATGTTTGGGGCTCCCTAAGGTTAGAGAAACCTCCATCAACATACACCTTCACGTTTTTTATCAAAACCCTAGATTTTCATAAGAATCAAAGATGAATATAACATCAATTTCTACCAAATAAAAGGTACCTTGATGTTCTATAGGCCTTAGATAACCCGTTTCTTGCTAATGCATGGAAAAACCCCTTGATTTGGCTTGGATTCAAGCATGTTCTTGTGTTTAGGGTTTGGTTGGTGAAGGAGCTTGATCTCCTGATGTTGAGATCGATCAACACACACAAGTGTGTGTTTTTCTTAGTTAACTTTATTAATAAAACCCACTTTGACATATTGGCAACTATGACCCCTCAAGTTTAGTCTCAAGTTTGCTTCTAGATTATTACTTTAACTAGATTAGTCTCTGGTAAAGGATTTAGGCGAAACGAGAGTTTGGGGTGTTACAGTTTCTAGTCGTTTATTTTATCGATTACACATAATGGCGTATTTAGGCGAAACGAGAGTTTGGGGTGTTACAGTTTCTAGTCGTTTAAAACACGTCAGGCGATTGTGCAGCAGGTACATGCGATTAGGGCTCCTAATCGCCTGATATTTCATGCGATTAGGGCTCCTAATTGCCTGATATTTCATGCGATTAGGGCCTAATCGCCACTCTAAGGCATGCGATTAGGCCTAATCGCCTGACATTTCATGCGATTAGGGCCTAATCGCCCCCTAAGTCATGTGATTAGGCCTAATCGCCTGATACTACATGCGATTAGGGCTAATCACCCCTATCAGCATGCAATTAGGGCTAATCACCTCCTATCAGCATGCAATTAGGGCTAATCACCCCCTAAGTCATGCAATTAGGGCTAATCACCCCCTAATATCATGCAATTACGCGTAATCACCTATAATGTCATGCAATTGCGTGTAATCACCGTTTTAACGTATGTAAACACGTATACACATACCGATAAGTCACATAATGATTATAAACACATAATACATGAAAACAAACACGTTCACACTCGTTCACCAATTCCCGGGACTCGAGACTTGCGTGTGTTAAAACCCCAATGATGTACGACTCGACTCGACTGACCCTGTCATGTGTAATGTATGCGCGACTCGCTAAGGTAGACTTACTAAGTTTTCAAAAAGTTAGTTACCGGAGTTTGCCGGGTGTCACAGAAGGGTTTTTTTATGTAATTTTTGTTAAATTCACATATTGTAATTTATTCTTTTGTAAAACTTCTATTTTGTGTTTATTTTTGTTAAATTTAATATTTAAGTCAAATTAGTGATTTGTGATAATATCATTGAATTGAATCGTATAACAGGTGTTTTAAAGAAACTTTGTTAAAGGAAAGAAAAAAGATTTAACTAACGGTTTAAAACTCAGATTAATTATTCAAATGTATTTGATATTATTATTGGTCTAAAGTAAAATTTTAGTATAATAAAACTGATTAAAAACTCTACTGTTCAAACATACAGATGATTGGTGTTTCATAAACAAATATTCAAAATGTAAATTTGTTATAGTTGTTAGTAGCAGCTGTTTAATACAACAACTGTTTGAAAAAACCGTTGAGCTAAAAACTGTTTGAATAAACAACTGTTTTTTAAAAAGGGCAAAATTAATAATATAATATTATAAAAAAGGGCAAAATTAATGATTACGTTAACAATATTATTTTATTATTTTATTATTTTATTATTTTTATTATTTTTATATTTTATTATAATAATTTCTTCAGTTTATATATAGGTCAGTAAATGGTCATTTCTGTTTGCAACTTTATATCCATTGAAGCATTAGAAAAACAAATCTATCTTCCTTAAGTCCGTGATAATCTTATTTCCTTTAAATTTTCTACCACCAATCATCTCGAAAATTCTTACAATAAAACAAAAATGTATTACCAATAAATGTTTGCCTTTGAAGTTGGAGTTTGTTTTCTCTGAAGATTCTTACAATCAAAGAAAAATGTTATTTTTATCCATGTGTACCTCTATGGTCTTAATAAATAGACATGGGTATATGTGAAATAATGTGTTTTCCACCCTTCAAAGGTTAGGAGGCATATTATTTTTTAGGTTTTGTTTTTTTTTTCCTTTTAAGATTGTTATTTTGTATTTTTTTTCCTGTATTTTCTATTTTTTTTATTAGAAGACTTCTATCTTTTGTATTTGTAAACTGTTTTGTTTTGTGGTGTTTTACCCATATGTAAGTGTTGTCCTATACTTCTTTTCATTGTTTTTTGTTTCTTCTTTGTTCTGAAGATGCTCACAAGAAATATCATTCTGTAGGGTTTGGTTGCTCGAATGATTTTTTTATGTTTCCTTGTATTTCAATGTAGTTTGATAACTCACATATTGTAATTATGTTGTTATTAAAGTATTTTTTTAGGGATATTTGTATTTATTTTTTTATAAGTGTTCCATTTTATATTTTATTTTTGTTAAATTTAATATTTAATTCAAATTATGACAGTTTCATTCGTATGTTCATTTTCCTCTTCTCATTATAACAGTTTCAGTCGTGTGAATTGCAATGTTAATTATTATAATTTTGAGGTTGGTGTATTTTTCATTTAAACGTAAGAGTAATAATTTAAAAAATATGTTCATATTGCTAAATAGTGTCTGTGTTCGTATTGAAATTTGTATTTTAAAAAATAAATAATTTGAAGAGTTGTTTTAGTGGGAAAATTATCTAAACAGTTGAATTTACATCTGAACAGAGGTTTGATTTGTTTGTAAATTTATGTTGACGTCGTTGTAATAGGTTCAGTTATTAACTGCTGTTTTTTTTATGAAACAGACGTTATGAGCCACACGTTACTAAACAGTTTTTAATTACAGCAGAAAATTGGCTTCCTTACGTTGAATTTAGTAAACAGATCTTAAAGTAATTGTCATTAAGAAACAGAGAGATAGTAATAAACAATTGTTTACATTTAAAATATACATAATAAAAACCATATCTATTATATAAACTAATAAATTAAAATGTCAAAAACCCTTTGTTTCTTTTTCAGAATCTCGCCTGAAAGATCTTTTTTTAAGTTTATCAATGCTTCATGAATGTTGTTGTCCATTTGTAGTTGTTGAGTCAAGTAGTCTTCTATCTTTTCTCTCAAAGCAGTTGGAGGTTCTTGCAAAATCATATCTTGCACGCCAATGTTTGTCCATGATTGTTCCTTAACTAGTCAGACTAATGACGTATACAATACTTGAATTCTCGGTGTAGATGCTACATTTCTTCCATCTTCTCTACTTGATTTCTAACATATTCGTCTTTTCTACTACTTCCTTTAGTGAGCAAGCGTTGAATATTGACTTAATGTCTGATAAACAGCAAAATGATAGTATGATCTGTTTGCTATTTTTGTAGATGAAGTTTAATATATGTACCGTGTGGAATTTATAGATAAATTTGAAGTTTGATATCAACATATTTATAGAAATAATTTTGAAAGATAATTAATTTCACGCGATATTCGGTACAACTTATACTTTATTATTTCTTCTATTCGTTTTCTAAAGAATTCGTGTATTTATGTTTCAGAAGTTCTATAGACTCTTTAAATACTATAAGCGTATAGAAATTAAATAATCATTATAACAAAACTTTTCGATTAACACGTTAACTCAAGTATAATAACTATACTACGGTATGACCTTTCATTTCACATGATTTAAATGTATATTTTAGTAAATAAATGACGATTTTCAATATAAACCTTTTTAACATTTATATCTCAGTATTCATCAATAGAATCAATGGCAGTCGCAATTAACAAGCAAGAACATGTTTAAGTGGGAATATTATAATCCTTTGTGTTTGTATGAAAATTTGTATTTAAAAAAATAAATAATTTAAAGAATTGTTTAAGGGGGAATATTATCTAAACAGTTGAATTTACATCTGTTTAAATCAACAGTGTTTAAAACACAGTCTTTTAAAAATATGTGTTATATCAATAGAGCATTACAGTTAGCCTATTTACGTTTTTTTCATAGCAGACGGTTGATTTCGTCTGTTCGTTTTCTAAGTAATTTTTCTATTTAATGTTTCCCAAGTTGTATATACTCTTCAGATACAATAAACGTTTTTGAAATTAAATAATCCTTATAACAAAACTTTTCGTATAACACATTAACTCAAGTATAATAACTATATACTATGGTATGACGTTTCATTTCACGCGTTTTAACGTTCATTCTATTTATTTTTCCTTCCACAGATTACACAATCTGTTGGCTAAAATATAGGGAAACTTAGTTTGGACAACAACTGTTTATACTGACAACAGATGTTATAGAAAGCCCCAAAAATAATGATTACGATTTTGAACTTACTTTATTATCATTATTATTATTATTATTATTATTATTATTATTATTATTTTATTTATTATTGTCGTCTTGCAATTGTCTTTCATTGTATAAAAAATAAATAAATAAAAGGTGCCAAAAGTAACTTCGAATGTTAGATATATTTGAAATCCAATTGATAAAGTTGAAAACCAACTTTACGAATATTTAGTATATTCACGCTATTAAAGGGGCGGATTTCCCAATATTCATCTTCCATTTTTATATATTCGGTTAACTATTAACTATTCTCACATACATCTCATCTCTCCATTCTATATGCATAATGATATTACTTTCAAATGTGTTTGCACAAAATTTTGAAAGATTCTTACAATCAAAGGAAAATATATTACCAACATTCCGTAGATAAGACAATTGGAATTGATGTTTTTCTATGTTTCATACAATCAAAGGAAAACATCAATCCATTATTATTTTCTATATATGCTGCACAGAATCGCTATTTTCAATCTTTAGGCATTTTACATTTTATCATCCTTGATATTGGGTTTTTCATTGCCAAAGGTCTTGATGAATATTTACACGAATCTCCTTGATTTATGCATATGTGTGAGGATCATCTGTGACTTTAGAGTTGAATAACAAAGATATTGTCGTTGTCGTTTACTGATTTTCATGCAAATATTCATTGAGACCTTTGACAATGGAATTGAAGGATGTAGATGTTTTGGCAAAATTGAAAGATCTAGACGCACAATTTGAAGCGTCAATGGAATTGAAGCTTAAGTTATTTAATTCCTTTAAGTAGCTTTGTATCATCATGTTTAACGTTGATTCTATTTATTTTTATGTTTATTTTTGTATTTGTATTTCAATATTATATATGGCTTTTTATGTTTTGTAATTTGAATCGTATTAACTTTTGTGTTTTATTTAACAGACCTTTAATACGTCTGTACATTTATATGTGTTATCTCAATAGAGGTTTAATCCGTCTGTAGTTTTATGTTTGGGTTATTGTAACAATTGTGTTTATTTATGTTTTTAGTTTTGTATCTCTTTAAAAATTATATATGGTTTTTTATGTTTTGTGATGCTAAATTGAATCGTATTAGATTTTGTGCTTTATAATAAGTATACTAGGCTATGACCTTTCATTTCACGCGTTTTAAATGTATAAATTAGTAAATAAATCACGAATTTCATTGTAAACCATTTAACATTTACATTTCACTCTTCATCAATAGGATCAATGGCAGCGCCAAGTAATAAGCAAGAAGATGAAATGAAGGAATTTGTTCTTAATCAAATTACAGCACAATACTATCAAGATTTGAAGACTACAAGAGATTTGAAGTCAATGCCTTCGACTCATGTTGCTGATTTGTCGTTATTGTGCAATTCAGAGGCTGGGAGTAAAGACGTAGATTTTTTAGCAAAATTCATAGATCTACATGCACAACTTGAAGCTTCAATGAAATTGACACTTAAGTTTATTAATTCCTTTAAGTAGTTATGTATGTTGATGTTAAAGGTTGTTTATATGCTGCGATAAAAAAATTAAAAAATCAAAAACTTACTTAAAAGATTAACTACACTTAGTAACACAAATGATGCTGATATTAATGTTAAAGAACCAACCAATACCCAAATTGTAATTAGGAAAGTATATTAAAGGTTAAATTTACAACTATGAACGAAAACATTTATACACGCAAGGGATTTGAAAGCGACACCAATATATGCTAATAGTCAATTCAGAATTGTCTTCTAGAACTGAATCAGCATGCACAAAGGTGTTCATAAAATAGAAGTTATAACAACGAAAAGATCATTAGAAACTAACAATGTTGTAACATTTATTTTAAGCATCCATTTAAGTTATAATTATATAAATAGGTTTACATCTATGACAATATGAACTCCTACATAAAGTTCAAAATACTAACTATCCAACTGAATAAGGTCAGGCATTTGAGCTCTCGTTTATCATATTTTGTACAATATACATTACTAAATGGACACTTCTAACCCACAACTTTTAACCACCACACGTTTCTAACTCATGGAATTTATAAAATGTCAAGACTCATCCCTCACCTTATTAACTTGCTAACGCTTCGAATTTAACTCTCTCAACTTTGTACAACTGCCCTCACGTTTAAATGTCAGAACTCATACCTCTACTTCTAAAGTTTCGACTTTTGCCTTTTCTTATGTTTTATTCTATTAAATTATTTTTTTATATTCTTACATCGATCTGAAACAACTTCATACATTTTGATTTTCATAACCTAATCTACTCGGCTCCATACTCTTCTTTTTATGTTCTTAACCACATAGGTGTCTTGCGGCAAAGCGCAGGGACCCTTGCTCCTTAATTTCTAAATTTGTTGATTTTGATTAAAAAACAATTACACCACTTTTTAACCTCTAAAATACTATTTGATCATTTTATTTACTTTTCAACCTTTTTGAAGTGTAAGGTTAAATTTAGTTCAATGACCTCGTTAATTAACAAAACTGATCAAATAAAGATCTTAATCAAAGTCATACCAAGATCTCCTTGTATTGCAGCAATATGGAACACATCAAACCTTCTTAGCCTTGATATCTGTCACACCCTCAAAATCCACCTGCGGGGTTTTACCGCGAGGCGCGTGACAAACCAGGATCCAAGTCAACGGTCACAGTAAACAACACTATATGAACACATGCATATTTAAAAACATAAGTTTGAAACCATAAAACAGTAGCGGAAGCTTTGTTACAAGTTCAAAATCCAAAAGTAGTTCCAACAGTTCAACATAAGCAAGACATGATCCTAAACTAGACGCCGTGCAGACGCGTGCGCCCTAGTCCTCGTTTGCTACCTTAGCGACCTGAGAAAAACATGCCAAAAGTACGTCAGCACAAAATGCCGGTGAGTTCACAGGTTTGTATAAAAGTACCAAGTTCACCCTGTCCATACTATGCAATATGTAAACCAAAGTACGCTAGCTAGGCGTATGTTTTGTCACTACTACGATTGGAAAACCATTACTAACACGCATACCAGAAGCATTGCCCGAATAATGTATCGTTCCTGTTTGAGACAATATGCACCCGCCGGCTCCTAGCCGACGAGCGGGGCAGGTCACGCCCAATAGATCTATCCACATTTCCCCGTTGTGCTACACCGCACATTCATGGTTTCCCCGGGACTTCCAAAGATCATATAGTAACCCATAGTATGACAGTTGTTACCAAACACAAGTTTAACGCATGTTTTCTCCCCCAAAAGTAAAACCAGTTAAAGTGGGGCCGTGAACTCACCTTAGGTTGCGTTACTTCTATCAATGAATAAAATCAGCAAGCTATGCTAGCCCCGTAAAGCGGCGACCTAACATATGACAGTTACAAGTACTTAGACTAATAACCCGTAGGTTAGTTAGTCCCTAGATGTCCAGACCATAACCAGGCTCGTTTGAGAACACGTTGACTGTTTAACCGATCAAAAGTACAAGACTCGACATCCCATTGGTGACCCGAGACTCCCCGTGTTATACTTGCACTCTCAATCACATAATCATGCAATCACACTTAACATACGTTAAAGTTCAACAAGTCTAACACATAGTTCAAACAGTACACAAATAAGCCCAAGCACGTGTTACCAAGTTATCAGGTATGATACGGGGTTCCTAGCATGTTCCTAGGTGTCAAATCGGGTCTCGGAATGCCAAAATACACTTACAGCAGCAGTACAGGCGATTAGGAAAAGTCAACTAGCGATTATGAAAGTCAACGGGCGATTATGGGGGCTAATCGCCTATAATATAGGCGATTAGGTCATAAGGTATGCATTTCAGGAGTTTATCAGGCGATTAGGTCGTAAGACATGCAATTCAGGACTTAACTAGCAATTAGGATCACAATCGCATGAAATGAAGGCAATTAGGCCCCCAATCGCCTATACAATAAGCGATTAGGCTCCCATATCAGGTGATTGGGCTCCCAATCGCCTATAGCATAGGCAATTAGGGTCCCCAATCGCCTTCAGCAGATCTGTTCCGGTTTTTCACGCGTTTAACCCTCCAAATCAGATCCGGAACGTGTGGAAACACCAAATATCAATCATACAACATTATCAAACATATTTCAAGCAAAACCCCTAGCTTATCATCGTTCTACCAGTCCCGAATGCAAGCCTTTTCCCAAAATAGTATACTTAGCATGAAAACATCACATCAACATGCATAACTTTTACCCTAATTGCAAATACTCAGATTTCATCATGTTATCACGTTGTCCGATCATCCCCTACTGTTCTAGCATCACTCTACAACAAACCCTAACATCAAACAACTAGCAAGACACCTCATATTATCCAAAATCATTCAAATTCATTCAAATGGGTCAAATACTCAATATTCACAATACACTTCCAAAATCATCCAAACTCCTAAGACATCATTATCCTATCATAAGCAAGCTGTAAACACCTTGATAACATGATAACAATCCTTTTTGAATCATAAAAATCCTATCTTTTAATCATATTCAACACATATAACATGCATAATGGTTTGGACTTGTTTAAAAACGATTTTCATAGGATTTCAAAGACACAAATGTTTATAAATCAGGTCTGGACCTTTAGGGAGTAAAACACAATCATATAAAGGTTTGGGGATGAAGAACACACCTTGGTTTTATGAGGAATTGATGTGTAAAGCTTGAAAATGGGTGTTTTAATGCTAAAACGTGTTCCAGAGGGTGTTTGGGAGTTGGGATATGTTATGAGACAGCTAGGGTTGCATTAGAGGTGTTTTGGAGGTCAAGGGTGGTATTTATAGGCGTTTCTAGTCGTTTAAAACACGTCAGGCGATTACGCAGCAGTATCAGGCGATTAGGGCTCCTAATCGCCTATAGCTATAGGCGATTAGGGCCCAATCGCCTTCAGAACTCCTCCTAATCGCCTTCACATAGGCGATTACAAGGCTAATCGCCTTCAGGGCCCTGCATAATCGCCCTCAGGGTCTGGACATGTGTATTTGGCGCGTTAAACCCCGTTTTAACATATGTTAACACGTTTTCACATACCGACAAGTCACATAAAGGTTATAATCATATAATACATGCAAACAAACACGTACACACTCGTTCACCAATTCCCGGGACTCAAGACTTGTGTTTCTACTAATGTTTGACGATTCCACGAATCGTCAATCCTTGCATACCTGGTTTAATGGCCGACATCTAACGATCCTCTAGGTTGTACTAATGACTCCCGAACTATAACACGACTTAACCGACCTAGTTAAGTATACTATACGCGTGACTCGCTAAGGTAGACTTTGACCCAAACCATGTTATTAACCTGAGTTTGCCGGGTGTCACATCATCCCCACGTTAAAAGAATTTTCGTCCCGAAAATTAACACAAGTCAAAAAGAAAACGACAAGGAATATAAACCAAAATAGAGAATTTACCCGAGTTGTCACATCATCCCCACGTTAAAAGGAATCTCCCCCCGAGATTCATTCAGCTGCGGTAGTAACATGTCTCGATTCAAAAACGCGCTTAGGAAAGAGGTGAGGATACTTAGACTTCATCTGATCCTCGCGTTCCCAAGTGTATTCCGGTCCACGGTTCGAGTTCCAGCGAACTTTAACAATACGGATTTTACTTCGACGAAGGCTACGAATCTTGTTATCGAGGATCTCAACAGGTTCTTCCACAATGCGAAGACGATCGTCAACCTTGATCTCTTCTAGTGGAACAATAAGAGATTCGTCAGCCAGGCATTTCTTTAAGTTAGACACATGGAAGACGTTGTGCACATTACCGAGCTCCGCCAGTAAATCAAGTCGATATGCAACCGGTCCAATCCGTTCCAGGATTGCAAACGGTCCAACGTACCAAGGGTTAAGTTTGCCACGCTTTCCAAAGCGTATGATACTTCATCATCTCTTTTACTAAATCCACACAACAATATTCTACAGCAACACAAATAGGAGGAGCAATAAATGAATGTGGAACTATCAAAGTCTCTACAAGATATTTTATCAGTTTTCTAGATTATATGTGAAAGTTAAGAGCAATACCTCTATTGTTTTAACTGTGATTACATGAGGCGCAAAACCAACACCGGGTGCGTCTGTCAAAAAAATCAAAGTTTAAGAACCAATAAAAGATCACAACTTTATACCCGAATCCAAAACTAAACAACTAATTAGCATACTTTATGCAAAATAAATTGCTAAAACTAATAATACCCATATCTACCACTTACTTTCCATGCTCTGTTCACGACAGTAACCTATTGCTATCATATGCAGCTGCCAACCTGCCATCTCCTGCAAATCCAAAAAAAAAATTAACACCAATTTTGTTTAAAGTCGAGCCGAAAGAGATTATCACAAGTGCATGTTACTTTTAGATGATCTAAAAAGCAATAATTTTTTATCAAGAAAAAGAAACCTAATTAAAGAGACTCAAATTGCAATAAAATATCTTGCAATTCAGCGATCTTAATATATATCCAATCTGAAACCACAAATAGGAATAAAATAAACTAAAATTCAAACACATCATCACATGGAAAATAGAAAAAGAAAAAACTCCCTTGTTTTATGAAGCAGATATGAATGAGGGGCAACAAAGAGGGAAGATTGGTATATCTCTGAAAAATAGGGGAAGAAGTGAATGTAAAGCCCTAAATCATTATCCTTTAGATATGAAAATCATTATAACAAAATATAAAGCCCTAAATTGAAAAATAATAATAATAAACCCTCTGTAATGAATTAACTCTGTGTCTAAAAAAATTAGGGGAAAATGTTCACGGAAGGGAGCTAGGGTTTTGGTTAGTCGGAGAAGAGGGTGGTGATGACGGGAGGCGTGGAGATCTGAAGAGGGTGGAGGAGAATTGAGAGCTCTTCTGCTTTTTTTTTATGAAACCCTAATCTGGGTTTTGATCGATAGTTTTACTGTGATAGTGTTTTTTTTATAACTTATATATCACTTGCCACATGGGATGACACATGGCACACTCAAGGAGAAGAATGCCTCCTTGAGTGTCATGTCATCAAAAATGTAAGACCCTCAAAACCGACAGGTCAAACAGTTGGCATTCAAAGACTAAAACCTTAGTAACCATTCAAAGGAATCTTATTTTATTTCAGAAAATACGCAGCGGAATGTCAAAATAAGTTATTAAATTTCCAAACATGGTTTTCCCGAAACGGGCCAAAAGAATATTTAATAAACAATTAAAATCTTTGGAAAATAATGTAAATAACGTTCGAGCAATATCGTAGACGTCTTCTTAATTGAAATGTCAACCGCAACTGAGTAGCTCCACTGCATGCCAAGGCGTCCCGTTCATTCATCAACAAACCTGAAATCAATCTAACGTGTATGCAAAAGTCAGCTACGCTGAGTGAGTTCAAGTTTTATAAATTTATATAAACAAGTAATTTGTTAAAATAAGAATTAACAAAATACCTCAACCTCAGAGTTAACAATAAGCGCAACCCGCTAATTTGTTTTCCCCCAAGCAATTAAAAATATTCAAAGTCTAGGATAAGCGCAATCCGCCTATTTAACCAAGACTTCAATTTCCAACTATAATAAGCGCATTCCGCTTATCAACACAAAGTACAATCAAGTCTATTTAACTCAACCAAGTCTAGAGATCAAAGCGGGCATCTCCCACTTCTGTCATAGCTCAGTTTATAATAACCCATACAACATAAACCATGTAACAACCATGACACAAAACTAATACCATAAATTAGAGCAGGCGTATCCCACTTCTAATAACACATAAGCCATAAACTATTTGAACCATGACAAAAACTATACCATAAATCTAGCAGGCCTATCCCACTTCTAATGACACATATAACTCAAACCATATAATAACGCATTAGGCGCATTCCACCCACTTACGTTTCATACCCCAAAAAAATATGTATGAGCCAATATGTATTTCAATCGTACACAAAAATATTTATAACTTTATAAAAATATTTTGTGACTTCATAAAAATAATGGTTTAGCATGCACGTCAGCCCAAAATATTTAGAAAATAATAACTAAAAGAGTGGGCACAAGAACTCACCTTAATGAAATGCTCGAGTCATCAAAGCTATGGAACTGTAAAGAAGCTCGAATCCTAGAACGAACAAGACATGATCATGCACGCGTAAATGTCACCAACAAGTTCCACGGGTCCCTCGTAGAAACATTTAATCACCACTCGACCCAAATTAATTTCATCAACAACACAAAATTTTGGCATGAGAGATAATTAACATGCCAGCATGCATGTTTGATTAATTGAGGTACATGCTAGCATGGTTGAGACCAAAACTCCAATTTTGTTTTCATATCCAAATTAGTACACACAAAAACCATTATCATTTCTCATTTCGTGGCCCATTCTAACTCCAACTACATGCATGAACCAAATAACAACAGCAACCTCAATATCACATATGCAAACCCCATTGGAACTCCATCCAAATCCAGAATCCAGCCATGGACTTCCTCAATTTAGATCAGGAGGAACCAGTACCGTCAACCGATCCGAACCTTCACACATGTGCTATCGCCAACAACCATTATTTGAAATAGCCTATGAATGAAGTATGGTTACCTCCTTACGTGATTGAGGCGCTTCAACCGATCACCGCTCGCCTCTTCTGATGTCAATTTGAACCATGAACCTTTTCGGCACCGAGTCACCAAGTCATTATAAAAACTATCTTAACTCGGTGCACACATATATGCCAATGAGCAGATGCAAAAACAACCTAAAAATCCATCTCTACGCTGCAATATGGGGCCAAAGGTGTACCTGAGATGTGCTCGATGGGTACCTCCAAAGTCGAGCCTCAAGGTGACCACGAAGTACCCCACCAATACCTTAAAAGAACCATAAAAGAAAACCTTAACCGATAACCGTGACCTGCTTTTCCAGACCCGTAACTAAGTTCTCGTAGAACTTAATGACAGGGACAACTAAGAACCTGGAAACATGACAACAGGCGGCTCATGAACCGGCCGAAAACTCCGGCAACAATGGTGATACCGAAGCCCTCCCATGGTATCATAGCCTCACCAAGTGTTATCCTAAAATAATAGAATTAATGAAACTTGAAGGAGATGATCACTAGAACCTCGTTACTAAATGAAGATCGATCGGTGCCTCTCCGATCTCTTGCGGTTGTCGGTAGGGTAAAACAAACATCCCTTGCAGTTTCATGAAGCGTATATACTATATAGGGTTCCTTTAGGCTGAATGAGATTGGTAAGTTTGATATAGGTCCCTCAAAATTAATACATGTTGCAACTCAATCTTGAAGTTATCTGGTCAGTTTGTCCCTCCACTTTCACATTTAGCATATTAGTCCCACTTGGTTATGCGACAAAATCACATAAAATCATCCATCTTTTAATCTTGATGAAATTAGGCTTCTAACTTAATTCGCTATACGTTTCATAATTTATATAAAAAAAATAATAATTCTTCCTAGGTTACCATGTCACTAAACTTATTCAAACATAATGTGTACAAATGTCGTGACATTAAAGTTGCGCAAATTTGGGGTGTTACAAAAAATGTTTTGGTTTATTATATGTACTAGTTTTTACCCGGGGGGCGTCCCGGGTTGAAAGTTTTAATATTGAATGCAGTATTAGTAATGCAAAAAGACCTATTTATGTATAAGGAAAAAAATGACCGATAAGAAATTAATCGGTGAAAAGGCAAAACTATAAATATTGGATTGGGCTTTTGATTATGCAATTAACAATTAAAATGATATTGGGTTGTTATGGTAATGGTATTGGGTTGCATTTTAATAAAAGTGGATTGAAAATTTACAATTAACGTGTCATAAAAAAAATGTAAAGCATAAGTTGTATGTTTTCATAGTAGTAAGAAAAGAACAATATGTGAAGGTTAACCAAAAAAAACAATTTTAAAACCCATTACACAAACATATAAGAAGGTTCGTAAACGGTTCTATTAAATTAACAACTGGCAAGCACTACATTAAGAGAACTAAAAGTCTTTAAGCTAACAAACCACATGAAGCAACATTTAAGTTTTAACACAAAGAAACATGGCAACAAAATGAACCTTAACATAATTATATAATAGTTTCTACGCAATATAAAAGGCCAATACGCCTTCATCCTTGTTATATCGTAGACGATACGTCCATCCATTATGTAATCCAAGTTCGTCCATGCATTTTTTCCATGAAGAAATAGCAAACCTCACTTCGTTTCGTGAAGATTCAGCTCGAAGTGTGGCGTTCAACATAATTTGATCTTCAAAATGAATCAACGTGATTTTACAGTGTGAAAAACAAAAAGCACTGTTAATGTAATACATGGTATCGTGCTTAAAGTTTATTGTTAATTGATTTCAGTTGGAAATTATGTTGCATTAAACCATGAAGTATATGAAATCGTTTTTTTTATGCAAATAAAATTAACTTTTACTTTTACACAAAAAGTTTATACGAATCATTGAAAAGGGATTTCAAAATTAGATAATCATAAGAAACAATGGAATATAAATCGTACCTTACGATATAGTCGACTATTGCAGGTGAAAGTTTTCAACTTTTGTGGTTTATGAAGTTGAGGTTAGCCTTTAATTTATATTGCTAGTAGGCCTAAATAGTAGATAATAATTACTTTTTAAATTTAGTAAATATCTATTAAAATTAGTATAATATATATTTTTAATTTAAAAACTGAAATATCTATACAATTTTTTAAAATTTTTCCAATATTTTAAACCCTAATTATGTTAAAGAGTATATAATATTAACTTTTTAAATTTAATAGATATCTATTAAAATTATTATAATATACCTTTTGCATTTATTAACTATTAAATCTGTACAATTTTAAAAAAAAAAACTTTCTATATTTTAAAGATTAATAATGTGTATCTTAATAGTATTCGTAATTTAAGAAAAGATGAATTGATTTTAAAAATTGAAAGATGCGAAGTATATTTAAATTATCGACAAATATAAGTCATTATCAAAATTTTATAATATAATAATCGACTAGTTTATACCCCGGGAGCGTCCCGGGTTGAGAAATCTAAGTAAAGTGAATAAAATTAGAAGTATCTAAACTATAAAAATGGCATCTGCCAATATATGATTAATGATTATTATTATTATTATTATTATTATTTTAAACAAATCTCTGCCAGAAGTTATCATATTCTAATATATAAAAAAGGTAATTGGGTCGGGTATCACCTAATCCCAGGCCCGACCCAAAATCACAATTTTTTTAAACTAATTCCAAACCTGACATAATACCTATCAGGTTACAAAAAATAGTCGTTTTTTTCTCTCCGTTTTTTATATAGCACTATGGTACTCGTTGGAAAGATAATAAAACGCTCGTTAATTTGGTGTAATTTTTTTCTTTAAAAAATCTCGTATATAAAAAATATTAACATTTAAAAGTTATGAGAGGAAACATGAGAGAGAAAATAATAAAGTTTTAATATTTACATTTAGTAGATTAGGTATTTAATAGATTATGTTAAATCATATTTAAACCATATTTATTCCTTTTTTTTAATTGGTCTAGAGTTGCCACATCATATCCTATGTGGCATCTCTCAAAAAAGAGATTGCATAATATTATGACATGTCATTAAAAATGCTTTGGTTTATTATATGTATAGATATTCGTAAACCCATTTACAATGTTGATATATGTATATCACTTTTATTTCCATTTAATATTTAAAATAAATGCTTAAACAAATATAAAATAATTTTGAGGGTTAATTTTTATTAAATTATAAAAGGTTATAAAAAGGTATATTTCAATTACTTCAACAGTAACATCTTGTTTTACTTAAACAATGGGAAAGTGATAATGAAATTCTATGTTGAGATCAAAGGATTTATCATTAATGAGAATAGTATATTTTTACCATTTTTTTAATATTGAATGGATCGACATTTTCTCTTAATGTAATTAAAAACAAAGTTACATTACCATTTTTTAATTTATAACTCATAATTAACAATTGTAAACGATGTATTTCAACAATAAAAAATTAAGTCGATGTTTGTTAATTATGAAGCATATAATTAGAAAAGTGTGAAGATGTTAATTATGAAGCATATAATTAGAAAAGTGTGAAGAAACTCACTGATATATTAAGAGATGAACAATCGCTGTTGATTTTAACATTGAAGAAGAAGAGAGTGGTAAAGAAATTGGTAAAGTGTTTAGATATTTTCAATGAAAAAGTAGGTAAAGGTTATGTTTTTTTTATAATCACTATATAGGGTATTTTTTATTATGAATTAGATAAAGTGGGCCTGTTATTATAATCAAATGGGCTAAATCAATCAAATTTTTAATCAATGGGCCTGACATCCAATTTAATTTTAGTTTGAGCTTGTTTTTATAATCCATATGCCTAAAATCATACATTAACTTAACTAATGGGCCTAACTTCCATCGCACATAGTATTTTTTATAATTCTAAACGAAATCTTAGTGTTGCATATATATCACAAACATTAAAACCAAATAAAAAATAATAATACAACTATAAGAATTAAAGTGGAATTTGTAAACTGAACAAAAATAATTATTCAAATAAATAGGTACGTAAAATTTCAAACAACGAATTTGAAGAACAAAATAGTAATATAAAATATTAAAAACAATTAATCTATGTAAACTATTGGAGTAAGAAGGTTCATTTTATCATTTCCAACTTTGCTACTTTGGTCGTCCAACTTTCGACGTTTTGTTAGTCGGCTTGAAATTGGACCTTCTATCTCACAAACGTCATCGTCATGACCACCCTCCTCAAGGCCATTAATGTTTTGAATGGCTATGTCACAAACATCTTGATCACGAGCAATGTTCTCAATACAATCAACTTCATCATCCTGATACATTATTGTTGTTAGTTCAACTTTAATAATCGCGACTATGTATGTAAATATAAATTTAAAATAATATACTCTAACCTTTGAGATTATTTGGTTATTAGATTCAAAATTTGGCAAATAATTCCCTTCAACAGAATATAGTTCTTCAAGCTGGTTATTTTGTTCAATAAAAATAATTAAATTTCTTGTCAATATAATAAATTTTTATGTTGGAAAGATTATATTTGAACAAATATAAATTTCATACCTTTTCTATGTCAAACTTTTTATAAACAGCAGCAAGGATTTCCTTATCTTGTGTTAGCATTAAAATTGAATATTGTTCTTGTTGATGTGTAATGTTGTAGTCACTCACTTTAATAATGAAACCATATTTCTGGCCAATTAAATTTGCAATTTCTTTAGGATACTCTGGTGGGACTTGACCATTGTTGATAAGCTGAAAAACAATAAAAATTGTATACCAATATGTTAGTTCATTATTAATATTTAAAAAATCAAATTTTAAACTATTGGTTATAAGATAACCTGTTCTTCTTCTTCAACTAATTGTTGTGCAGTTTTTCCCAATATTTTTTTTGCATCAGAGTCAAAAAGAGTTAAAGTTGTTGTTGAAGTACAATCTTTCACTTTAACCAAAATCCTGAACCTATAATAAACGTAAAACACAACATAGATTATTTAATATTTTGTTGGTCTTATAAAGTATTTAATAACAAATTACCTAATAACTTCATGGACTTCCAATCCAGGACAGGATTTGCCTGTGCATTCCCAAACTTCTCTTATAGCTTCAGAACGATCATCTCTTTCGTACGATTGGTTTTTTTTCCACTTTACTATTACAATAGTTGCAACCTTTGTAGTACCATGGCATTTCTTTTGATATTTCAGTAATAGTACCCACGAGGATAACTTTCTTCGACTATTATTGACAAAAACAAAATAAATTAATTATTTAATTTATGAACTTGTATATCACTACATTTGTTTAAAAATAAAATTTAAAACTCACCATTGACATTGAAGAAATAAATAATCCAAGAATGAAACCACAATTATGAAGAAACTCTTCTTCAATACTTGATACGACCAGTGATCCAGAAGTTGTATCATTAGCAAGGAATTTCTCAACATACCTATAAATATTTAATTAAATCATTTAGAGAAAAAAAAATAAAAATATAATCCATGTCAAGTATAAAGTAATTTAAATAAAATTTTTGTAGTACTGCTTTCTGAAAGATAGCATTTGTTCAACATCAGCATTTAAGAAAATTCTTGCTACATCATAGTTGTTAGTCAGTCTGAGTTGACCTATTGGATATTAAAGAAACAATTATATTAGTCAATATGTTATGTAATATAAAAATTTACAAAATTGACATTGTATACCCTGCTTGTTTTTTATTTTTCCAAATTGGACAATAATAAAAACATGTTTGTCTCTGTTTTTGTCATTCATGAAGTTTGACAATGCAATAGCATTTTCTTCCCATAAGCTTGCATGAAGCTCAATACCACTGTTAAAAGAGAGCAAAGTTAATAATTTGATTGTATAATAAAAATAATTGATTAAAACTAATGTATGAGAAAATCTAACTCTAGATTGCGAATTTTGAAGTTAATTTTGGGTGCCTCCACTCCGTTTCTTTTTGGAACCATACACAATTCATTACTGTGACACCCGGCAAATTCAGGTTAACAACATCGTCTAGATTAAAGTCTACCTTAGCGAGTCACGCGTATTCTGTACTTAACTGGGTTAGTTGAGTCGGGTTATGGTTCGGGAACTGTTATGTGAGTCTAGGGAATCATTAGATGTTGGCCTAGAGGATCGTTAGATGTCAGTCATTAACCAAGTGTACAAGGGGTGACGATTCGGAGAATCGTCAAAGCATAGGGAACATGCAAGTCTCGAGTCCCGGGAATTGGTGAACGAGTGTGAATGTGTTTATTTGCAAGTGTTATGTGTTTATAATCATTATGTGACTTGTCGGTATGTGAAAATGTGTTAACATATGTTAAAACGGGGTTTAACGCGCAAAATACTTGGAACCATACCCTATAGGCGATTAGGGTGAGCTAATCGCCTATAGGGAGGCTGCTAGGTGGCGAGTAGCCCTCATCAGAGGGCGAGTAGCCCTGCCTGGTAGGCGATTAGGGGGCTAATTGCCTAAGGGGGTGGCGATTAGCAACCCTAATCGCCTGCAACTGAACCATAATCGCCTGCAACGTGGGTTACGACTAAAAACGACTATAAATATAATACTTGACCTCCTAAACTTCATAATATCAACCCTAGTCGCCCCACAACTCGTCCCAACACCCACACAACCTCTGGAACACGATTTTGGATCAAACAACTTGATTTCAAGCCTATTTCATCAATCAATCACAATCTTAAGGTGTGGTTTTCATCCATGCAATCTTTACTAATGTTTTTATTGAATCCCTAATGGTCCAGACCTGTTCATAAACACTTGTGTCTTCTGTAAATCGTTAATAATCGTTATTGTATGGATTCTAGATGCTATGCATGTTGTATGTGTAGGTTTTAATTAAAAGATAGGAGTTTTATGATTCAAGAAGGATTATTAACATGATGTTAGGGTAGTTACTGATTTATAATGATGGTTTGATGTGGTAATCTGATTGATTGTTCATTAGGTTATGTTTATGCATGTTAATGTGATGATTACATGATACTTGTGTTATGTTTTAGAAACGTGGTTGCATCCAGGGCTGCTAGAACAAGGTTAAACGATGTATTTTGATCTAAACATGTTTGGGATACTTGTTTGATTGATATTGGAGGTTTACACACGTTCTAGGTTTGATTTGGAGTGTTAAACGCGCGAAAAAAACCGGAACAGACCTGCAGGTAGCGATTAGCAGGGCTAATCGCCTAAGGGATAGGCGATTAGCAGGCTAATCGCCTACCAGAAGGGGCTAATCGCCTACCCTGTAGGTGATTAGCATGCTAATCGCCTGATATGGTGTGTTTTTGCATGCTGCATGACCCTAATCGCCTGATAAGTTCTGAAATGCATGTCACATGACCCTAATCGCCTACAAACTCAAAAATTAGCATACCACATGACCCTAATCGCCTAATGTATAGGCGATTAGCATTCCTAATTGCCTGTTGACCAACGTAATTGCTAGTTGACTTTTCCTAATCGCCTGTACTGCTGCTGTAAGTATATTTTAGCATTCCGAGACCCGTTTTGACACCTAGGAACATGCTAGGAACCCCGTAACATATCTAATAACTCGGTAACATGTGTTCGGGTCAATAATGTGTTAATTGAACTATGTGCTAGAACTTGTTGGACTTTAACGTATGTTAAGTGTGACTGCATGATTATGTGTTTGTGAATACTAATGTAACACGGGAAGCCTCGGGTCACCAATGGGATGTCGAGTCTTGTACATTTGGTCAGGTTAACAGTAAACGTGTTGTCAAACAAACTTGGTTATGGTCTGGACATCTAGGGACTAACTAACCTACGGGTTATTAGTCTAAGTACTTGTAACTGTCATATGTTAGGTCGCCGCTTTACGGGGCTAGCATAGCTTGTTGACTTATTATGTTATCTGAAGTAACGCAACCTAAGGTGAGTTTACGGCCCCACTTTACTTGGTTTTCACTTTTTGGGGGAGAAAACATGTGTTAAACAACTATTTGGTAACAACTGTCATACTATGGGTTTTCAAACGGTTTACTATACGACCTTTGGAAGTCCCGGGGGGAACCATGAATTTGCTGGTTTGCACAACGGGGAAATGTGAATAGCGCTATTGGGAGTGACCAACCCCACCCGTCGGCATGGAGCGCCGGGCGGGTGCATATTGTCTCAAACAGGAACAGGTTTACTATTCGGGCACAACATCTGGTTTGCGAGTTAGTAATGGTTTTCCAATCGTAGTAGTAATGGAACATGCGCCTAGCTAGCGTACTTGGTTTACAATTGTTATAGTATGGACAGGTTGAACTTGGAACTTTGATTACAAACCTGTAAACTCACCAGCATTTTTGTGCTGACGTAAACTCTTACATGTTTTCTCAGGTCGCTAAGGTAGCAAAATGGAACTAGGGCGCACGCGTCTGCACGGCGTCTAGTTAGAGTCGCATGGTTTTTGAACATTGAACATTTGGTTTTATTTTGTTATGTAACGATATTTAGCTTCCGCTGATGTTTAAGATTTTTGAACTATGTTTTTGAAATTCATTTAGTATTGTTTATTGTGATCATTGACTGGGATCCTGGTTTGTCATGCGCCTCGCGGTAAAACTCCGCAAGTGGATTTGAGGGTGTGACAATTACAAACTTTCACATATCAAATAAAATTTGTATTAAAAAAACTAATGTTAACAATTTGATTATATATATCTATATATAAATTCAAATAATATAATTGATAAAATTACCTATAAATGCATTCGGTTTGTACTTGTTTTGCAAAACAGCTTTGAAATTAGCAAAGTTGAAAGCAAACTTTGGTCCTTCCCAATTGGTGCATGTTGAAACCGTTGTTTTACCAGTTATACCAATTTTGTATTCATGTTCAACATATCTTGGGTTATCATCTTTAGAACCACAGGGGTTGGTAATCAATAGAGTATTATCAACAAATAGAAACTTTTGAAAATCTTTTAAAACTTTATGAAAACATGTGCAATAAATTAAATTTTCCTGTAACAAAAAAATAAAAATTAAATAATTAGTAAATTTTATATATCATTGAAAAATAAAAGGTGTTTAAATTTTTAATTATATTACCTTCTCATCCATTAGAATCATATCAACCCTGTATGTTTTGTGTTTCCTTCCATACATTTTTAACTTCCATAAACTGGCAATCTTAACCTTAACGGTTGTATTTCTCCGGTACCACTTAACGTCCTTAACCAAGATGATATTGTTGTTTGCCATCGCCCTAAAAATATTTGGAAATTTCCATTAAACTTTAGTAATACAAAAAGTAATATTAATCTGTTGAAATTAAATGAATTTTTTTCCCAAAGAAACGTAATTTTGTATACATGCCTTGGTAAGAACAGCTTTTTTTAAAAAACATTCAAAATAACATTACAAAACATCTTTGTATAACATAAGAAAATTTATTTTTTATTAAAAATACCTGTTGTTGCTCTTGTCCACTTTTCTGAATTGCAGTATTCAACTTTTGTGGTTTATGATGTTTACATTGACCGCTATTTATAATAGTGAAAGACTCAATTAAATAAAGTTATAATCTTTTTAATTTTAAATCTGTACATATATCTTAACTTTTTTGGAGATATATTTTGTTTATAATTAAAGATAAATATGTTCCAATTTTAAAAAATCCATTTATATTAACAAACTGTTCAAATTATATTTCATTATCTTTTATTGAAATACAACATTTAACTTAACAATTGAAATTTCATTACGTATTTAACTTAACTATATCAGACTTTATTTTCAAAATTCACTCTAAAATTTGAATAATTTAAATTTAGTCGATATCATTATCTAATATATATTTTTTTCGACAATGTTAATATAATAGTATATCTACATCAAAAGTGTCATACCAAATCATAATTGGCCCAAATGTTTCATAAGTTCGGTTAATAAACACAATAATATCTTATTTTGGGCTAACCAACAATTTTTTTAAGGCAATCATTGTTACCAATTTTTTTAGGCCGAAATTTTTAATATCTTGGGTTAATCAACACAATCATATAATATTATTGGCTAACCAACAAATATTTTTAATCAAATCATTATAGTTATTTTGCATTAAAACATTACTATGAAGTCATATGCAAACAATTTTGCAAGAACATACATGTAGTACTCATCAAAAGTATGCTATTCATAATAACGTCAGAATATAGTCAGATTATTATCACATTTATAGGTTTGGGTCAGATTATTGTCAGAAACTTTTGTCCATGGTCAGATTACTGTCAGATTTTTATGCCAATCTAAGAAGAAGGTCTGATTTACTGTAATTACTTAAAAACAACATAGTACATGCATTTTTTTTATATGAGAATACATTTTGTGATTAATTTTCTGAAATCTTTAATATAACATTTAACTTAACAATATACCAAATCATAATAGGCCCAAATGTTTCATAAGTTGGGTTGATAAACACAATAATATCTTTTTTTGGCCTAACCAACAATTTTTTAAAGCAATTCATTGTTATCAATTTTTTAGGCCCAAATTTTTCATATCTTGGGTTAATCAACACAATGATATAATACTATCGGCTAACCAACAAATATTTTTAATCAAATCATTATAGTTATTTTGCATTAAAAAATTACTATGAAGCAATATGCAAACAACAAATTTATTCAATGATTTTGTGCTCAACAGGTTTACAATCCAATTATTCAATTGCATTACAATAATACAAACGTACGTATCCCAAATAGTTACACCACAATAACATATCCATTTAAATTTTTTTTTATATTTTGTTTATATCCCTTAATTCTAACATTATCATAATCAAAACTTGTATCTTCCAATCTTAATACTCATAAATTGCTGCAAACATTTACTACCAATCATTATACTAACATGTTAATTGTCAAAATGCTGCAAACATGTAAGACCAACATTTATAGTAATCCAAATACTAAAACAACGTTTTTTTTACACCTTATACTCATAGTTTCTTTTAATTTGTAGACTATGGAGTTGAAAAAACCAACATACCTTCTTCTTTGAAATATTTCATACGATAGGTGTTTCCATTCTTTAATCCAAGATCTTTCATTAACGTTCTTGTCACACCCTCAAATTTCCACATGCGGAGTTCTACCGCGAGGCGTGCGACACACCATGATCCAAGTCAACGGTCACAATAAACGACGTCTAAATGTAAAAACACACGTGGATAAAAACCATACATAAGATTTAAAATCAACATTTGAAAGTGCAGAAGCATTTAAGTTTACAAAAGCCAAATGTAACAAAATCATAAGTTTTAAAAGTCAACATCCCAAAACATGCATAAATGATCCTAGACGCGAGTACGACTCCAGTGCGACTCCGTGCGCCTAGATGACAGCTGCTACCTAAGCGACCTGAGAAAACATGCTAAAAACGTCAGTATAAAATACTGGTGAGTTCACAGGTTTTTAAGGAAAATGTTTCACGAGCTTTTGAAAGAACTATCATGTTACCACTGACTGAATAAAATACTTGTTAGACGTTTAGACTCTAAGACGAACCAATCATTGAACTATCGTTTAACGCGACCAACGCACTATCGTTTAAAACGACTAACGAACTGCTCTCAAACATGGCCAACGAACTGTCACTCCGTGGTCAACGAACTGTCACTCCGTGGTCAACGAACTGTCACTCCGTGGTCAACGAACTGTGCATTCACAATTAACGAACTACCGCCATAACGGACATCGAACTGTCACTACGTGAACCACATGTACATAGAACATAAATGAAACATACAACCAACCCAGCATAACATGATCTTTTCAAACCGAAGTACTAAGCATGTTTCTCCCCCGAAAACGAAAACAGTAAAGAGTGGGGCCGTGAAACTCACCTTAGGTTGCGTTCTTCAGTAAAGGATAATCCAATACGTGTGTGATAGTCCCAACTAGTGGCGACCTATCAATAAGTTTACATAAGTGTTATGACTACAAACCCGAAGGCTAACTAGTCCCCGATTGTCCAGACCATGACTAAGTACGTTTTGAAAACACGTTTGACTGTTACTTTGACCACACATACAAGACCCGACGTCCCATTGGTGACCCGACGACTCACGTGTTAGCTAAGAGTGAGGAATCATGCAATCACAAGCAAACATGCACTTAATACGCATAACAGTTCACCAAAGTCAACATATAGTTCATATATCGCATATACGAGTCCACACGTGTATTACCGGGTTATCGGACATTCCACAGGGTTCCTAGCATGTTCCTAGGTGTCGTTTCATGTTTGGGATGTCAAACTATGCTTAAATCAGCTAATCACGTGCTTAGACATTAATCATGCAATTAGGAAAGTCAACTAGCAATTAGGATGGTCAACTAGCAATTAGGATGGTCAACTAGCCATTAGGATGGTCAACTAGCCATTAGGATGGTCAACTAGCCATTAGGATGGTCAACTAGCCATTAGGATGGTCAAACATGCCATTAGGAGGCTAATTGGCTGATACATCAAGCGATTAGGGGTCTACTCGCCCCTAACCGTTCCTACTCGTCCCTGCATCGGGTGATTAGGATTCCTAATCGCCCCCTGCAGGGCTGTGCCACTTTTTCGCGCGTTTAACCCTCCAGATCAAATCCGAAACATGTGTAAACACCCAATATCAATCATAACACATTAACAAACATATTTCAAGCAAAACCCCTAAGTTATCATCATTCTAACAGTCCCGAATGCAAGCGTTTTCCCAAAATAGCATATTCATCATGTAAACATCACATCATCATGTAAAACTTACCCTAAATAGCAAATACTCAGATTTCATCACATAATAACGTCATCTAATCCTTTCCTACTGTTCTAGCATCATCCTAGAGCAAACCCTAATCCTCTAGAATCATCAAAACATATTAAATCACACTAAGTCTCCCAAAATCACCCAAACGGGTCAAAATATTAAATATCATCAAAACACAACTATATGCTCCCAAATTCATAGACAATCATCCTAATGATTCATTTAAGTCAGAAACATATCAAAAACATGGAAACAAACACATTTTAATATCAAAAATCTCATCTTTGCATGATAACATAACATAGAACAAGCACGAAGGTGTGGGTTTGTTTATAATCTGTTTTTAACAAGTTTTCAAAGACACAAATACTTAGAAACCAGGTCTGGACCTCTAGGGAGTAAAACTTTATCATTAACAAGGTTTAAGAAGATGAACACACCTTAGATTTTAGCAAAGAAAGGCGTAAGATCTTGTAAAGGTGGTTTCTTGATCAAAAACGAGTTACAGAGGTTGGGTATAGTGTGTGGTGGCTTTGGGGTGTGCTAGGGTTTCTAAAATGATGTTTTGCAACACAAGGGTGGTATTTATAGGCGTTTCTAGTCGTCAGGTGCAGTATGGGCGATTATGCAGCCTTATCAGGCGATTAGCAATCGCTAGTAACCACTAGCAATTAGCCCTAATCGCCCCCTAACCCTACCCAATCGCCCCTAAGCCCACCTACTCACCCCCCTGTAGGCGATTAGGGCTCCCTAATCGCCTGCAGGGTCTGGTTTTGGGTATTTGGCGCGTTAAACACTATTTTAACACATATAAGCACGTATTCACATACCGACAAGTCACATAATGATTATAAACACATAATTCATGAAAACAAACACGTTCACACTCGTTCACCAATTCCCGGGACTCGAGACTTGCGTGTGTTAAAACCCCAATGATGCACGACTCGACTCGACTGACCCTGTCATGTGTAATGTATGCACGACTCGCTAAGGTAGACTTATGGAGTTTTCAAAAAGTTAATTACCGGAGTTTGCCGTGTGTCACAGTTCTCCACTCACTTATAGCATATCTTTTCCCATTTCTTGATTTTTCCACTCTCAACTCCTTTTTCACTGCATACGCACCTTCAAATTTAACTGCTAATTCTTTGACACTTTCAAAATCAGCTTCCTTACCAAATATTGTAGGGAAACGCTGTCAAAAAATTAAATACATAATTATATAAAGTTATATAAAAACTTACAAAATTATCATTACAAAACGATCAGTAATTTTCTTCAATGCTTCTGGATTTTTTGGTTTAATTTCAGCAGTAACTTGTACTTCATCAATATTTCTTTCCTTTTCTTCTTCTTCATCACTTGAAATGTTTATAATTTCAACAAAATCAACATTCATTGCATTGTTTGTTTTCTGCATATCAATAAAAATATAATAAAATCATATGTTACATTTGAAATTAACAATCACTTAAATAAACCTAAATATACAAATAGTAGCAAAATGTTTTTTAAAAACTCTTTACCTCAAGTTTCTTTCCCAACTGTTCATCAATTTCTATTCCAACTGCATTCGTTCCAGTGTTTTGTTTTTTAATACGGTCTTCATCATTAACCATTATCTGAAAATGAGTTGAATTTTTTGCCTTTCAAATATTTTTCTTACTATAAATTTTACTAAAATTCATAAATAAAATTACCTCTTTTTTAATAGGCAGGACTTGTAAACCATTATGAACAAACTTCTCTACCTTAAATGAGTTTTCACTTTCCTTTTCAAAGATTATAAAATCTCCCGAATGTAATTCAAGGTCCACAAATACTTGATACCATCCATTAGTGAAATAGTAACCCTTTACCTTTTTTTCAAGCAAAACTTGCCATTCATATTGCTTTCCAAACCTTATCATAACTGAAATACTATTCACATTTTCACCAAAGTTCTGAGTTATGTAATCAGTTGACAATTTCTGCAGATTACAAAACACATATAAATACATATAAATGATACAAATATATTATTAAAACAGATGTATTAAAAGTATTCAATATCAAAGTTATTACCAGTTTTTTAATAGCGGGAAATAGAAACCAGTAGTGGAACTTCCTTGTTATTTGTTTAAAGTGTAGGTGAATCACTTTGAAAACACGATCTTCAAGTAGCTCAAATTTTATGAAATCATTTTCTTCAACTTTAAGATCTTCAACGACTTTATTCCATCCTTTAGTAATCATATATGACTTACTATCCTCAACATTCTCAATTATCTCAGCAGGCCAAATACTACCCTCATCATTTTTTAACGTCACATTACCAACAGGGAACTTATCTTCTTTATGTAATTTATGATAACACGCTGGAAGATGCTACATAACATTTCACATAATGTTTAGACATTGTACTAAATTAAAATATTGGTTACTACAACTTTCTTAATCTATAATAAATTATTATTTACCTAAAATGTTGTATGATTAAAGACAATAGGCTTGAAGAAAGAACCAACCATTTTTCAAATTTTGTAGCATTGTAAACAAATTAAACATTGGTTAATAATGAAATATTTAAAATTGTTATTATACTTGATTTAGATTTAAAGAAGTACTAACAATTCAACTATCAATTATATATACCAAACCATGACATCAATTTTTTATCAAACAAAATGAAGTAATAAATGATCAACTTTGTGTTCTGTACATTACTTTCATAATTTTAAATTATGAACATGAATAGATCTGAATCCTAAATAATAAACAGCCTCAATAATGAACATAAACAAACAAATTTACTAGATCACGACAGAAAATAACAGATATGAATCCTAATTAATAAAAGCCCTAACTTATGAACATCGAAAATTATATCTAAATGAATAACAAAAAACAACAGATCTAAAACTAATCCCTAATTGATTAACAAAAATTAAATCTAAATCAATAACAAAAACCAATAGATCTGAAACCCTAAATAATGAACAGCCTTAATTATGAACATAAACAAACACATTTACTAAATCACGACACAAAATAACAGATTTGAATCCTAATTAATAAAACCCCTAAATTATGAACATCGAAAATTAAATCTAAATGAATAACAAAAAACAACACATCTGAAAGCCTAAATTATGAAAACACCTAATTGATTAACAACATATATTAAATCAAAATCAATAACGTGTAAATAATCGACCAACAGATCTGAAACCCTAAATAATGAAAACACCTAATTGATTAACAACATATATTAAATCAAAATCAATAACGTGTAAATAATGGACCAACACATCTGAATCCTAAATAATGTTAGAATATAGATAAACTCAACAGAAGTAGATCGGAAATTAGCCTTTAAGTCAAAACGAAAAGATGAATAAAACAATTCTTACATCAATTGTCAAAATATGTTGTAAAGATTTGTTAAAAGATGAACAAATTCGTTATTAAAAGATGAAGAAATTGAAGATTTAGTTAGGTAGATGAAAGAAAGAGTTACCTAGGGTTTCAAATAGTAGAGAGAATACAGAGTAGATGAGTCGATGGTTGTGTTGTGTTATGTTTAATTATTTTTTTAGCTTAAATATCATGTGACACCTAGGATGACATTTGGCACTCTCAAGGGGGAGAATGCCTCCTTGAATGCCATGTCATCAAAATGGCTTTCTTTTATTATAGAACTAGCTTTTATCCCGAGAGTGTCCCGGGGTTGAAATATCAAATATAACATAATAAAATATATAATATGACAACATAATTAATACTTTGCCAATACATGATTAATGAATAATAATAATAATAATAATAATATTATTATTATTTATTTTAAACAAATTTCTGCCATAAGTTATCATATTCAAATATTAAAAAAAGAATCTCCGCCTATTAAGTTATGTTTATCGTTTGTGATTTATTAGTAGAGTAAAATATATTTGAAAACAAAACCCCACAAAAATAGTTGTTTTTTTATCCGTTTTTTTATATAGCACTATGGTACTCGTTGGAAAGATAATAAAACGCTCGTTAATTTGGTGTAATTTTTTTCTTTAAAAAATCTCGTATATAACAGATATTAACGTTTAAACGTTATGGGAGCAAACATTAGAGAGAATTTAATTTTGTTTTTAAATTCTTATCTTTTCCTAAAATAATTATAATATATATAGATTTATTAAAAAAACTCAAAAATTAAAAAATCCTACATGATGCCATGTGGCACATTCAAAGAGGGGTTAAGGCCTCCATTGAATGCCACATCATCAAAGTTCAATTCTTTTATTATAAGTTATAGATATATAGATAAATAAATTTTATTACGTCATATTAGATATTTCAAACCCGGGACACACTAACAAGTATAGATATAAAATAATATCGGTCTACTGTCATTCTTTTAGTGTCTAATCCTCTTCTACTTCTCTCTCTCTCTCTATGGACACAAAGACCCACACATTCCTTCCAATTCCACCACCACCACCGATCAGCAGCTGAACATCTTCTTCATCTTCTCACCTACCCCATCCATCCACAAGGTTACCATGTTTTTCAGGCAAATTGATTATGTTTTTTCCAATTGATTTGGTCATAGAGCTTTTCGTTTTCAAATGTAAGTGGTTACTTGAGATCTGATAGCTGTCGGTTAACAAATATTCTTTTTGGTCTCAAATTTCAAGCACTGAAAATTTTATTTAACTTCCAAGTTATAATAAAGTGTGTAAAAATTTGGGAATTACATCTTAGCAGTGGTTTTGTTTCAACAACTGCTTATGAATTTGTTACTCGGAGATTAGATTATTAGATGAGTTGCATGCATTGAGCGGTCAGAAAACAAGTAAGAGCCACCGCCTCATGGGTTTATGCGTTGAGGCGCTAAGAAAAGCTGCGCCTCATGAGGGGTTTCATCTGTTTTTTTATGTTTTAGACTTTTTGTGTCAGTTTCAAACATGTCGTGTCTTTTGGATGAATCTGGTGATGAAATTAGTTACGCCCTGTGAGGCGAAGGGAAAACACCTTGAGGCGCAATTCCGTTTTTATAGTTTTTTTTTAATCCTTGTTTGTCTAATAAAAATAATTTTGCATTTTCTGTTTCTGCAGAAATATGTCTGAAAAGGGGTAGATAATCAAGAAGTTTGTTTAAGTCGAATCTCTTTCGCCGCTTCTGTTTTTCATAAAAATAGACGTGGGTGGTTATTCCCTGCAAACATCAAATGGATATTGAAAGAGAGGGTTAATACTATAGTTTTCTGACAGGAAAATGAACTGCGAAAATGGACCCGAAAATCAGTTTAACACGGCCGCAAGTGGAACGTATGGAAGCCTTTTGATGGATAGTGTGTGGAATAGCATTCCTTGTATTGATCTGCTTGCACTTGCAGATGCCGCAGTCACCCCAAAAGTTTTTGGTGGTGGTGTCGGTCAACAAGGTGTAAATACGCAGTTTCAAAATGAAGACGATGGAGGCTGCTTCATGCCAGATTCACAGGCTGGGGGAGTGAGGTTCCTGTTTGACCTGAATTCACCGCCAGTGTTAACCGAACCACAGTTGGTTACAAGCATGTCTTCTACATTTACCGAACCACAGTTGGTTACAAGCATGTCTTCTACATTTACCGAACCACAGTTGGTTACAAGCATGTCTTCTACGTTTACCGAACCACAGTTGGTTACAAGCATCTCATCTACGTTAAATCCTGTAACACCGAAGCAAACCAGAAAGGCCGTGCGTAAAAGAGTGGTGTCTGAAATACTAAACTCAAAAACAGATGGAAGAACGGATCAAACCACGGTCAATCTGGAACAGTCAAAGCCGGTTACGGAAAAATCAGAAGACGAGATTTGGCAATTGGAGGTGAACGAAGACTCGGAAGAGGAATCTAGTGTCGATTTGAGTCTACAGAAAACACCACAACCGAAACCCAAAAGAAGAAAACACAGACCGAAAGTGGTCATAGAAGGTCAATCCAAAAAGTCAACAACCCCGAAATCTAAAGGTTCTTCAAGAGAAAAGAGGAAAAATGGCAGTGATATCACACCTGAAAAATCAGTTCGACCAATTAGGAAGTCATGTCGGAGAAAGATATACTTTGAAGAAGAGTGGGTGTACGACAATGCATTCTCGATAAGCCCTATAACACCAAACAAGTCTGAGATAGAAATGGGCGCCAAGGACATGTGTTCGAGGGCTAAACGTAACCTAAATTTTTCAAAAAAAGCTCAAGAAAAAGAAGCTAGTAATGTACTCAGTCCAGATGATTCTACATGCAGTAGTAGTGAAGATGAAGATGCATCTTTGGAGGCGTATATTACAAACTTTCCAGTAATATTTAAGAAAAAAAGAACCGAAAAGTGTTATAATTCTGTCACATCCAAGGCAATTTCATCCAAATGGTCTCGTGAAATGTCAACAGAGTGTGGTGTGAATAATCAGCAATATTACAAGAGTATTTACGGATTCGATGATTTGGAGATATGTAGAAAGAAGAGAAGCAAGGGTCGAAAACGGGTTCGTGACATGGGTTCGTTTGTTGTATTGATTGAGGGTAAAAGTCCCTGGATGTGCGTGGAAGCTCTTGCTGCTGCTGATTATAGTTTGAATGTATCAACAAAGAAACGAACCACGAGAAACTACTCGATTGTGCCATCGTCTTCTTATAAAAACCATTGGTCCCTCACTGACCATATAGGTAGCTTCTTCATGCTGACTTGTCAAAGCTTTTGTTAACAGAAAACAATAGCTAAAAAAGTGATGAAATGAACGGGTTGGGTAACAGGTCAAAACTATATTAATGCAATAATATTCTGAAAACAAAAGGATTTAGGAAACATTTCAGATGAATTTAACCCATTCGACTTGTTCGACCCCATTATCATTCAGTGGAATCTTTTACTCTAACTTATTAGATTTTGACCAATCAAAGATTAAAACATTACCCAAATCTATTTTTTGCCTCTATGCAGGTTTCAATTCGAGATGGAGAAGCAGATATGATATTGATGCACTCATAAACCAATTCGAGACTTTATGCATCAACAATCAAAAGGTGGAACCTGACGAACAGGCACTTGTACCGTACTTAACAAGGCACCGAGAGAGAAATGGTCTCGTTATATATCATGATGACAGAAGTCTTGTCCCTTTTGAAGATTCTTATGATGGGATGAAAATAACGAAGCCACGTCCTAAAGTTGATCTTGATGATGAGACAAGTAGAGTTTGGAGGCTTTTGTTGGAAGATATAAATAGTGAAGGCATTGATGGGACAGATGAAGATAATACAAAATGGTGGGAAGAAGAACGAACTGTGTTTAGTGGAAGAGCAGCTTCGTTTATTGCAAGGATGCACCTAGTTCAAGGTGAGGTATTTTTACATAAAAGTCAAACAGAACATATTCGACTTTTGTTGGAAGCCATGTACTTTCAAAATCAAAACTTGAGGCCCTATGTTATATAATTCTATAAAGGAGCCGATGGTAGGGTAACAGGCTAATGCTGATGTGTTCCTTACTGGTTAAGGATCTTTATTTCATAATAAACATTAATTTTGAAAGTTTGTTACCTAAAATAGAAATTTACTAAAAGTATTTTCCCTTAAGTGACTAGGAGGTTTATGTTAACAGCAAACTGCAAATTTTTACAGGAGACAGACGTTTCTCGCCGTGGAAGGGGTCTGTTGTGGACTCTGTTATCGGGGTTTTCCTTACCCAAAATGTATCAGATCATCTGTCCAGGTAGGGTTTTGGTCAGGTCGAATTCAATTGAAAACACTTTTTTGTCCGTTTTTCCTATTTTTTATAGAGTAGCTGATGGGTGAAATACTTGCAAAAACAAATTTATTTCATCGATAATCTAAATCTTTGAATAAAATGATTTAGGTACACTTCGGGCGGACTTCCAACCCATTTAATGTGCTCTCTTTTTCACTATCTTTTTTTCTTTCTTTTCACCTGACCAGTTTAATTCTAAAAATTAGCGAAATCTCCTATTATCACTTGAATTCATGACACAGAATTGTTTGCTCACCTTGGCAGTTCCGCGTTCATGAATCTAGCTGCAAGATATCCTCTGCCGCCTAAAAGCAGCATTGAAGCATTGGAAGAAGAGAAATCAAGCATATCTGTCAAAGAACCATTCGAATTGGATGTAGAAAAATGCCATGATGACAATTTAAATTATCAACTTTCTGCTTTATATGAAGAAAAAGAAGTTGAGGATTTAGTTTTTTCACATAGCTCAGTTGATACATGTTCAAACACTGCACAATCGTCAATTTCTGATACTGCTGAAAGACTCGGATCTGGGTTGGTAAGCAACTCTCTAACAAATGTTAATAATAGTGGTGAACATATTGATATGACAGAGGAAAGAACAATTATGCCAAACAAACATGAAGATAAATGTGCAAGTGAGCAAAGTGAAATATTAGCAGAATCAAAGATTGCTACCAATCAAGAGACAGAGATTTCTGATTGTCAAGCAGTTTCAGAGAATTCAATGAGTGTTATTAATCAACAGAAGGAGATTTCAGACGTCACGGAGTCAAATTCAAATGAAGATGGGAATTTTAAAGTATCAGCAAGCCGTAGTTCTAAAGTAAAAAAGGGTAAAAATGGTAAAGCAAAAAAGATTAAACCTGATTGGGATAGTATGAGAAAAACTGCACAGATCAAAAATAAAAGAGAGAGATCACCCAACGCTATGGATTCATTGGACTATGAAGCCGTAAGGCGTGCAGATGTTAATGAGCTTTCTGATGTTATCAAGGATAGGGGTATGAACAATATGCTTGCACAGAGAATTAAGGTACCCGTCCGTATGTCTGTCTTTCATAAAAGAGTAAAATTAGGGGGTAGTTTTGACCAATTTACTTATAAGTGGGTTAATTTAGGCTATGTTTAACTACTATAGGTCAAATTGTTAAATGGTTCCGAAGTCACTGAAGTTGTATTTTTAGTGCCTAAAACCTCATCAGTTTCTTCAAAAAATTTGATTGTTATTGAGACACTAAAAGGATAAAACATAAAGTGCTTTTGGGTCAAAGTCGTCCCGTTTTGATCCATACAAAAAGCGTATATGTTTTGACCTAATTGACCCGCCCAAAATTGCATACCATGACAAATGTTATGTATGTTTTGAGGTCCTCACTATAAAAGAATACAGGCTTTCCTGAATCGACTTGTAAGAGACCATGGAAGCATTGATCTTGAATGGTTACGAGACGTTCCACCTGACAAAGCCAAGTAAGAAAAACAACCTCAAATCTCAAATGTTACAATGTCAAGTAAGAAAATTCATATTCCAATTGCAGCCAGGCACTAACACTGTTTTTGATCTTCAGGGAGTATCTGCTAAGCTTCAAAGGTTTGGGCTTAAAAAGTGTGGAGTGTGTACGGCTACTCACACTTCACCATCTTGCTTTTCCGGTAAGAATTATGATTACAAAAATAGTTAACTAATGAATTTAAAAGCAACTGTAAATTTCAGGTTATAAATATCTCGTATGTGTTCAACTAGGTTGACACAAATGTTGGACGTATAGCTGTTAGACTAGGATGGGTACCCCTGCAACCACTTCCCGAGTCTCTTCAGTTGCATCTTCTAGAAATGTGAGTGCCAAAACTCCAAGTGTGTGTATGTATGTGTTCACACATACACACACATATTGATATACCTATCCTGCTTATGCAGACCTTTGGGATTATGACAAAATGCTAACATTCTGTTTTCTGTCCAGGTATCCAATTTTGGAGACGATCCAAAAATATTTGTGGCCAAGACTCTGCAAGCTTGACCAGAGAACTTTGTAAGAAAACAAATATCATGCATGTAGAAATCTAGAAAGGGCAGAGGGGAAAGGTTGGGGGGGGGGGGGGGGGGGCTTGAAATAGGTTTTCTTATAAATTTGCTTGTAAATATAATGCAAGTAAGTAAGGAGTTTAGGAAGAAATGACAACCGATTTATGATTTATGGAGGTTCAAGTGGATGTTAGCTAATCCACTCTATGCCCTCTCCCCGATTGTCCAATCGAGAGTTGCTCCAGTAATCGTTTCTTCCAAATGGAAGAGAATACCAGTACACAAAAAGTGATAACATTTCACTAATCCAAGGTTTACAATAGTAATGCTCTCAAGTCAACAACTCAAGATTAGAATGATAGGAAGCTGGAGCTCAACTCTTGGATTTTGCTCTTTGATCTTGATTCTCTCTTCAATTTGATGATTGAATCGCAAGGGAACTAGAGAGATATGATCAGATGTGTATTTGAAAGTGTTTAGAGCAAAAGGATGAGTTAGAATGAATGGAGAGGCTCGTATATGTATGCACAACACAAAATAGAAGACGAGGACAAACCTTTTTAATAATAAAATCATATTTTAATCAAATGGTTTAGAAGGTTTTACACATTAACAAATACACTCTTGGCAATATGTATGGCCAATTTTACCCTTTTTCCGTCTATGCTGATTTTTATCATCACCTGTTTGAACCATTAGATCTAAAATATAATCTGAATCGACATATTTATAAGTAAATGGGTAAAAATGACACCTCTTGTTCACACACCTGCTATGTATTTCTTATTGTATTTGTATGCACTTGTTAATTTTTGCTACATGACTGACAGGTATGAACTACATTACCAGATGATTACATTCGGGAAGGTAAGTTGATATACACAAGAACATAAAGTGCTTCCCTAAATGATGCCAACATAATAACTTCATAATTTTTTGCAGGTTTTCTGTACTAAGAACAAACCAAACTGCAATTCATGTCCATTGAGAGCAGAGTGCAGACATTTTGCAAGTGCATTTGCAAGGTTTAAGCAACATTTCTTTCGATCCAACCTTTCTGTTTCTTAACCAGTTTAACCCTCGTTTAAATTTTAGCCAACTATTAATATATGATCCCGAACCGATCCATCCACGGGCTAAATTTTTCACCCCAAACAAGAACGCATGACGAAAAAAAAATGGATCTCTCTTGTCAATAACAAAAGATTCCCACTGCAGTTCTAGGCTTGCACTGCCAGCACCAGAGGAGAAAAGAATCGTGACTGCAGTCACAGAAAATATATCACATGGTCAAAGTCAAAGCTTTACTGGGATCATTAATCAGCACAAGCTAACTCTGCCTCCAGCTGATCCTTATCTGCAGCGCCAATATGAAGATCAAAACCTTGACCCTGTTATTGAAGTGCCAGCAACACCAGAGCCGATAATTGAGGTATTGATAACAACGAAATAAGTAATGAATACCAAATCAACTTACTTCTCAAATTTAGTAATTTTGGATTTGATTCATATCAGCAACCGGCAACACCAGAGCCAGAAAAGATACAAGAAGAATTTGACATAGAGGATTTTTGTGAAGAAATTCCAATAATTAGACTTAATATGGAAGCGTTTACTCAAAACGTGCAAAACTATGTGCAAAATAATATGGAAGTTGCAGAGGATGACATGTCAAGGGCCTTGGTTGCATTAACATCGGAGGCTGCCTCAATCCCCACACCTAAACTAAAAAATGTGAGCCAGCTAAGGACTGAACACCAAGTGTAAGTATTTCCGCCTTATTCTGTTTTAGTTTTTTAGAAATTATTTAATAGACATACATGTCATTAAATAGCTTCTTGTTACAGCTATGAGCTTCCAGATTCACATCCTCTCTTGGAAGGGGTAAGCATTTGATGTTTTGGATTAGCGTTTTCATTTATTTATGTTTCTCAAAAATGTCTAAATTTCAGCTGGACAAACGAGAACCTGATGATCCTTGTTCATATCTCCTTGCAATTTGGACACCTGGTAAGTATGAAATATCCTTTCTTTCACATTCATAAAATATGTAATGTAATTTGCTAACGGGTGTTGGTTTTTTCTGCAATCAGGTGAAACTGCAGAATCAATTCAGCCTCCAAAAGGACAGTGTACCTCCCAAGAATCCGGTAAACTATGCCGCAAAAAAACATGTTTTTGGTGCAATAGTGTACGAGAAGCAAATTCCCAAACTGTCAGAGGGACGCTTTTGGTGAGTAACAAACAAGCACACTAAATAATTGATAGAACAACTGGGCGGGTTGGGTTGGGTTGGTTAGGGTAACGAGCAGGTAAATCTTAGATATGTCATTGTATTAAATGTGATTACTTTGAGTGAGGCGTGTGATTCCGATTGTGATGAACAGATACCTTGTCGAACCGCTATGAGAGGAAGCTTCCCACTCAACGGCACATACTTCCAAGTTAATGAGGTAATTTGGCTAATAATAATTATCAACTATAAGTTGCATGCATATGATATGAGCTAGTAATGGATGTAAACGTGCGTAAGAACAAACGGTGCAGGTGTTTGCAGACCACGCGTCTAGCCTTCGTCCAATTGATGTCCCCAGATGTTGGTTATGGAATTTACCTAGAAGAACAGTCTACTTTGGAACTTCCATACCAACCATATTCAGAGGTAACAACAGGGTTTGTTGGCTTGACATGCGTTGCATTAGTGGTCAGATATTAACAACTTTTAACGATGCAGGACTTACGACAGAAGGCATTCAGCACTGCTTCTGGAGAGGTATGTATCATATATCATTCACATACCATTCATGGAAAGAAGAAGAAAATAATACAAGTCATGTTGTTATGGCAGGTTTTGTTTGTGTGAGGGGATTTGACCAGAAGACTCGGGCACCACGCCCTCTTATGGCCAGACTACACTTCCCTGCTAGCAAGTTAAAAGCATCATCAAAATTACACTCTTAATGCGTTGCTGCATGCTTTATTTAGATCGACCAAATAATACCTTCTCATTTCTTCATTTTATCTTTTAGGGATAATTATTTTCCACTAAATTGTTCTCATAACTAGTATTGTTTACCTGCTTAGCAAACCATTTGTCTTTCTCATTCCATACATGGTATTAGTGGTGAAATTTTCTCGACAAGACAATTAGACAAATCTGACATGAAGTTTGCAGGTTTTGATTGAGTGAGTCTAAGGGTTTCGGTTAGTATCCCGTTGAACACACATGTTCAATCAAACAAGTTGTGTAATGGTTGGTTATATATTAAGTATTACTCCCTCCGTCCCACTTTAAATGTCCCACTTTCAAAAACACATATTTTAAGAAATTTTTTGTTTGTATGTGGTAAAATGACAATAATATCCTCAAAAGTGGTGATTGTGTTTTGTCTTTTATGGGCAAAACTGGAAATTACATTTCCATTTTTGGAAAGGGACATTTAATTTGGGACAAACAAAAAAGGAAATGAGGACATTTAAAGTGGGACGGAGGGAGTAATTTATTAAAAAATGGATTATATGGATTATGTCGTAACTTAGCTTGAACAGAGGGTTGGTGGGGCGGGTACACCCCGCAACCTAACAGGGTTGAAAGTGGGAGTTTGGTTTGCGAGTTGGTGAAATCGTGAGAAAGGGACGTTGTTGGTCCCTGTCCTTGAGATCTTAACACAACAAACAATCAAACTAGCACGAATACAAGACGCGGAATATCTTGGATACCTGGATATCAAACAACGAACACAAAAGATTACTTTTAAATGCTTTTCCTATTGAACGAATCACAGATAACCGTTACAATAAGAATCACACTCGAACATGTAATCTAGCTAGCACTCTATGAGACTAAACCGTGCACAATGAAACTCACGGCTCCCTCTCTATCTCTTGCACTCTCTTTCTCGCACACAATGAATCTCCAACCCTCCAAACCCTTGTGTCATTTGTTTATATACATGCACATCGACAAAGCTTTTGGGTTGGGCTTCTATTGGGCTTTTACAATACTAGCTTATTACATATTCACGAACTTAGACAAGTTCTTCTAATGAAACAGACAATAAATAATCTTCTGCCAAACTCGCACCAACAAACTCTCCCTTGACAGATTCTCTTTAGTTGCGATAGTATTTTTTAAACGCTAAACTAAGCAAAAGCAAATAAAAACAAAGAAAAAATTAAAAGCTTCAGCACTTATGTAAAAACGAAGATTATTCAGGGTTTCTCATCCCGTTCACCTGCACTAACAGTTCAAACTGAGCTCTATCGAAAGCTTTGGTGAACAAATCTGCTGGGTTATCTAAAGTATCAACCATTTTCAGATAAATCATCTTTTTTCTCAAAACAATCCCTTATAAAATGATGTCGTATATCAATATGTTTTGTTTTGGAAAAGTTTTTGGGATTTTCTGTGATTGAAATGGTGGCTTGATTATCAATGACTATAGGAGTATGAGTGAAATTCAAACCGTAATCCCGCATTAATTTGTTGTTGTATCCACAAAACCTGTGAACAACAGCTACCAGCAGCAACGTATTCTACTTCACATGTGGAAAAAGCCATCGAAGTCTGCTTTTTGCACTACAGGATACGAGTTTTCCTCCTAAAAATTGACATCCACCTGTTGTAGACTTTCGATTTTGGTTACATCCTCTGTAGTCTGAATCTGTATACGCTACAAGATCCAATTCGTCATCAGCTGGATACCAGATTCCCAATTTGGGTTTCCCCTTTAGGTATCTAAGAATCCTTTTCACAATGATCATATGTGACTCTTTGGATTAGCCTAAAACCTGGCACAAAGATATACTGCAAACAAAATATTAGGTCTAGACGCACTAAGATACATAAGCGAACCTATTATTGCATGATACTCAGTTGGATCGACGTTTTTGTCGCTTTCAGCATCTGGATGAAGTCCATGATTCACTGGTAGATGAGTAGCATAAGTAGAACAATCATTCATCTTGAAACGAGTCAAAATGTCATGTACATAATTAGTCTGATGTATGAACATCCATTTTCCTTTTGATCTACTTGTAAACCAAGAATGAATTTTAGCTGCCCCCATTGTGCTCATCTCGAACTTCTTCTTCATAACCTTCTCAAATTCAATGCACATGTCCTTGTTTGGTGACCCGAAAATGATGTCATTAACGTACACCTGAACCAGTAGGAAATCTTCTCCATTTCTCATTATGAAAAACGCATTGTCTATTTTACCTCTCTCAAAGCCATTTTCTAAGAGATGAGTAGACAGTGTCTCATACCATGCCCTAGGTGTCTGATGTAACCCATACAGTGCCTTGTCAAGTTTGTAGACACGGTCTGGATAATCTGGATCAGTAAACCCTGGAGGTTGTGAGACATACACAAGTTCCTGGACTTTCCCATACAGAAAGGAGCTTTTGACGTCTAACTGATAAACATTAAAGCCTTTGTAGGAGGTGAAGTCTAGATGTTGGATCTATAAGTTCAGCAGTTTCTTATGAACAAGTAATACATGAAGTAAATGCAGCGGAATAAGGGTAATTGTTCTAAGTTAATAGTTCACTTTTAGATTCAGTAAATGCTCCCCCTCAATTAATAAACTAAAATAGAACAAGTGTTTATGAGAAACAAAATAGTAAATAATAAAACAGTTGTGTTTTTCCAATGATTCTCATATATTAGAAAGTGGAAATATGTAGTAAATAGATGGTGTGAACCCATCTATTTATACACAAAAGTACGTACAAGGGAAGTATAAATCTAGTACTATAATACTACAACTGGATGTAGTATTGGAACTTGTACAAAAATATCTTAAAAGTAGATAAAAACTAGTATAATAACAAACTACTGAAGTTAAGGGCGATGGGAAGCTTCTGCTGAAGAGTAAACAACTTCTGATGAGTAAATCATCAAAGTTGTTCTTCAAATGTTTGTCTGGTTCATCTTCACGACTTTAGTCTTCAGCACTTTCATTCAACTTCTTTCTTCTTCAGTAATTTTGTAGGATCGGTTTTTAACAAAACAACACAAAGATCACACAAGTATAAGCAATCTAGGTGCGGAAACCCTAAATCTCATGCAAAATGATAATAATCAGATCATAACACATTTAGATTTATTTTCAATATGATTTCCATTAATATAAGATTGCTAAAACGTTTACAAGATTAGATATTAATGAAAATACAAGTTTCAGACCTCTCTAGAACACACACTGACACACCTATCCAAATGACCAAAAGTTATGTTGAAAACTAACTTCAACATATATATAAGCAACACATTCGACCTCTGCATTGGTCGGAGGGCCTGGTTCGACCTCTTCAAGGTGCGAACCAAAATCAAACATAAACAATCTATATCTAACAATCTTCATTCGACCTTCCTTGATTTCCATTCGACCTCCCGCAAGGTCGAATGGACTTGGAAATCTTCAATACTTCAAAACTAACGACAATATCTGTACAATCCGAAAGCGATAGCCACATAATGTATCTACAAACTCCCCCTTGGCTATTGCTCAGATTGATTATGCGTTCTTCATCTTGATCTTGGCTATCTTCCTCGCCTTCTCATCTTTCTTCAATTGTTCTTTCGATATTGTGCGTTTCTTTGGTTCAATTCTTATCTTTAATGTCTTTCCCAGCAGCTTCTTGTAATCACACCTAACATATACATCCTATGCAAAGCTAAAGCATACGACTCTGTAATATCTCCAAGCTTGCTCTAAATCTTCAACGTCAATGTGAATCGGATTGAAATACAATGTGTCGATATCTTCTTTCAAACCGTTTATTAACCACATTGGATCAAACACACGTATCTTTTTGCATATCAACTTAGGATTCCTGTCATGCAGCACGATCACAACTTCAACCGTCTTTCAATCATAGTACCAAATTGCGAAATCTTTGCTGAAATGTTGCTGTATCGGCATTAGTGGTATCTTCTTCATAACAACAGGCGGTTTATACTTCAAAGTGACCTTCGGCAAACCATTTTTAGGATCTATCTCATCTTTATGCACAATTCTTTTAGGATATTGCGGTCTGAACATATCCCACTTCGTTCTACTTTCATGTGTCATCTTAGCAGCAAACCAACCCACAACATCGTTATTCGCAGAAGCTCCACCAAGTGTGTGTCTACATATGTCTCTCATAGCCCAATACGGTAGAGTCTTGTTATCATAAAATCTATAGAAATATAGAATCCCTTTTTCCCACTTTACTCCAATACACCTCAACTGTGGAAAGTATTTCCATCCCAAAGCTCTACCTTTGAAAATTTTGTTATGGTACTTGTAAAATCCACCTTGAACTTCTTGAATTGGTTTGTTTGCTTCACTTTCTTTCAACCTTTTCAGCAATTCTTTCAATTCATCAGATTGCTTGAATACCTTCTCTTTATCTGCATCATTCTCAAACAACTCATCGATAATCTTCTTTCCCTTCTTTTCAGCTAACTTTTCAGCTTCTTTGAGTGTTTGATCATTGATCTTAGGAATATTGACTTTCTCTTTCATTGGATAGTACTCAAGGTATTCTTCATGCGAAATGTCTTCAATCTCAACTTCCTCAAAGTAAGGAGTGTCTTGATCAGCAGAATGTTTTCCTGGTTCAGTAACTACAACAGTAGGAATCTCTTTATCTTTCATAATCTCATCTAAAGACTTCCCAACCTGTTTTTGCAAGACCCTCCAATATCTCTCTTGTCATTGCAGTAGATACTTCCCCATCCTCCAATTCAGGATCTTGATATTCTATTTGAAATTTCATATCATCATTTTCAAATATCTCAGGGAATCTTCCAGTTAACTCTATTATCCAGTAATTCTTTTCCAACATCATCTTGTGTAACTTTTTATCTTCATCAGACAAAGCACGAATCTTCTCAGTCCAGAATATATCTCTATCATCTGTAGATGCACGAAGAGCGACTAGTGATTGGATCTACAAAGTTAACATATGTTAGAAAGTGCTGATGGATTGAAAGTGGAAACAGTTTGGGCGAATGTAGAGAAAATGGGCGAAGGTAGATTGAAGCTGAACTGAAGAACACATTCGTACCCTAGTGTGGGCGAATGTGGAAGAATTCCACATTCGACCATCACTACTGGGCGAACGTGCAGAGTCTATAAATAGATTTTGTGAGTTTTTGAGTTATAGAGAGTTTTAGTTGAAGTGTGTGTTCAGGTCAGGTTCTAGGTGATTTTGTGAAAGTGTCTGTATTGATTAGATTAACTAGGAAGCTCATTGTAACACGTTTTTATGAATGTTAATCTATGGAAAAAGCTTTGAAATGATGTTTTCTGTGTTTTGATCCGAGTTTTATCAGTTTGTTCATAACTAGGGTTTCCGCACCTGGTTTTGTTACTTGTATGATCATATCTTCCTGTTTTAGCTAAAATATTTCAATCACAAAGTGGTATCAGAGCCATACGGATCATACAACAACAAATTTGATAAACTCAGAGCTGATTTGGACATGATTTTGATCAAAATACATCTGTTTTTGAATGAAAATGGTTTTTGAGTGTTTTTGATTGATTTAGAGTTGAATTTGTGGATAAAATCAAGTTTTCCAAGAATTAAAGTTGTTCCAAATCAATTCCGAATCAAAACCTGATAAAGATCATTCAAATCCATAAACTTTTGAAAATCAGAGATCAAAATAACCGTTTTTCAAAGTGTAACCGTTTTTCAGATCTGAAATGGGCCAACGTGCACTGTAGTGGGCGAACCTGACTTTTTGTGGGCGAAAGTGAGTGTTTTTTGGTCGAACATAGAGCATTTCTGGGCGAACCTGGAAATTTGTAGTTGAATTTTTCACTTTCGGGCTGATATTTCCACTTTCGATTCATCGGGCGGGCGAAAGTGGAATAAGAGTGGTCGAAGGTAGCCATTTTTGGACGAAAGTGGAACTTAGATTTTGGTATTCTACATTCTGTTCATTTTCTACATTCGGGTGAATCCATTTTGGTCGAAAGTGAACAAAAAAGGGCGAACGTAGGATCTTTGGGCGAACCTAGAACTGTTTTTGGAAAATTTTCTAAGTGTTGAATTTTTCGAAGTTCGTGAACATCATGTGGAATTTTCCAACTACCCCGAGACCAGCAACGACACAACCACAACAGCAAGTGATGGACCCATGGACAGTGGCAGCACAAAAGACGAGCACACAGTCTTCGCAACCGATTAATTACATCGCGATGACGAGCTCAATGCCTCAAAGTGTGGCACCTCCAGCACCACAACCTGACTACTGGGGAGTAGCAGCAGCGGTGGTAAATACTCAAACCACAAATGCTATTTCCACACTGATTAATGACTTATCTTCAGGTAGCGGGAATCGGCCACCTAAGCTCATGGAGATGCAAGAATATAATCAGTGGCAGAAAAAGTTCAAGATTCATTTGGAAGGCATGGGAGTGGAGGGTGCAGAGGCATGGAGTATGATTGCTAGAGGTTACACTGCACCGGTTTTGGAGAACACCGGTGAACCAGTTCCATTGGAGAGTATGTCTGAGGAGGAGAAAAAGAAGTTTGCTGTGGAGAAGAAAGCCTATTCCCAGTTGACACAGGCGATCACAAACGATCTGCTACATCAGTTTGGGACATGCACTACATCTAAGCAACTGTGGGATGTGCTTAAAATTAGGCATGATGGGAATGAGAAGACTAGAAGATTGAGGATGGAAGAGTTACGAAAGGAGTTTGAGAATTTTACTTATATTGGCAATGAAACTTTAAAAGAATTAACTCCTAGATATTGTCATTTGCTAACGGAATTGTCTAGTTATGGTATACAGATTCCTATGACAGATTTGGTGGACAAGTTTGCAGATGCTCTACCACCATACTGGGATCAGCATGTGGAAGTTCTCAAGGAGAAGGATGCATATAAATTCTGGACTATTAATGAGTTTGTGCAGAAGCTGGAAAACAAAGAGCTTGAAGAGAAGAGGAAAGCTAAAAGATCACAGATTCCTCAGAATCCTAGCTTATATTTTGGAGGCACTTCAGTACCAGTTAGTAACTCAAGTTCAGGGGGATTAGTGGCACCACATGTTGCTTGCATTTCCAATGTTTTGGAATCACCAAAACCTACCATCAACTACATTGCACAAACCTCATCCTACTCACAACCATCATACACACCACCACCACCACAACAACAATACAACAATTCCTACATTTCACCGTTCTCTCCAATGCAGCAAGCAGCTTTCTATACTGCTAGTCAATCTCAACAACCACCTCAACAAACACAATTCATGAACCCAATGAACCAAATGACTCAACCTAGTCAACAACCGGTGGTTTTGGAGACTTCTAACTTGGGAAATGTGACTGTTGAAGTTGCTCAGCAACACACTGCACTAGTCTCTGCAATGGTTTCATCTTACAATGGGTTGGTTGCTAGTCAAATTGGGAACAACAACTTGACCAATGAAGACTATGCACAGATTGATAAAGAAGAGATGGAATTGATTGATATCCAGTGGGCTTTTGCGAGCATTATGAGAAGAGCAACGGAGTTTATCGAGAAGACGGGAAGAACGGATTTGGGAACTTCTCCTAACACAACCTACGGGTTCAACAAGGAGAAGGTTACTTGTTTTAACTGTGGAGGGAAAGGTCACTTCAAAAGGGAATGTACCCAGCCACCAAAACAAGGTAACAGAAACCCTTTCAATGCAAGCTACCAGAACCGTCAACAACAAAATCAAAACCAAGTTTCATACCAAAATAACAACTATCAAAACCAAAATAACTACCAAAACCGACAAAACAACTCTAACAACAACCAGAACAGACAACCAAACACACCAAACCAGACTCAAAACCAATCACCAAACAACACTAACCGAACAGTCATACCGATTACCACACCAAATGAGACACAACAGAATACCAATCAGAATCAAGCATTGGTGATTCAACAGGATGAACGGTTTGATTGGTCGGGTTTGCAAATTGGGGTTGAGGAGATTACAACTGGTGGAAATGTGGCTTGTGTTGCTCGACAGGTTGATATTGAAGAGTCGGTGATAGTTGGTGAGAAGGAAGAAACTGAGGTTGAAGTTGATGTGTCTGAGGCTGAAGTGAAAATGGAGAATGAGCCTGTTGAGGTTAAAGCTGAGGATGCTAATCCTGGAGTGGTGATTGACACTGTTTCTGATGTTCCCGAGGAGTGTGAATCAGTTTACTCAGATTCAGACAGTGAATCGGATACAGAAGCAAGTGTTACATCTCTGGATGATGATATTGACCAGTTGCTAGCAGAAGCTGATTTTCTAAAGACGAGAAAGTCGTGCATTGCTGATGATGCTTTCACCAGGATTGATTATTCCAAGTTTTTCGCTGGAAAGGAAGCTCATTTCGCTTTGATGGCCATGACTGATCCGCCAAAACCTGTAAGTTCTGAGTGTAGCACTGATATTACTAGTGATAAATATTGTGGTACTTGTGATAGATTGACAGAGGAGAACAAAGAACTCCGTGTTCAACGTGATAGTGCTATCATGAACTGTCAATCTACTCGCAAAGAGTTGCATGCTTTCAACAAAGTACTAGATGGCTATAAAAAGGACATTTCCGACTTGAAAAATACTCTTTCATTAAAACAACTTGCAATAAATAACTATATAAATGAAATTGAGAACACTAAATTGGAAATGGCCGCCATTAAGTGCTTTGCTGAAAAAGTCAACAAGAAGTTGGAGAGTTATAAGCACATTGCTTATGTGGTAGACCACATCATTGATGATCAAACCACTAATTACAAGTCTGTGCCATCTCCGGTGCTTTTTGAAAATCATAATTGTCATCAAGTGACACCGGAGAGCTCGGTAAAATCAGACTCATCATCGGAAAATGAATCTAATACCTCGAGTATTGGTGATCCACATTCCGATGTGAGGCCGATTTTAGGTTTGATTGATGAGGGTGTTACTGCTGAGAGCGTTGATTCAGACTCTGAGAATGATGATTCTGGTAATGTTCAAAATGCTAATGCATGTGAAATTCCAAAAGAAAATCACATCATTACCAATGAACCAGTTTCACCATCTCAGCATGTGCATCCGATGGCACATGCTCATCGTGAGAAAAAGTCTGAAAAGAATGTGGTTAAGAAAGAATTTGAGAAGAATGTTAAGAATGAACCTTGTGACAAACCAGTCAAGGTGTTTTATCGGATGGAAGGATCCGATAAGATCATCTCTGACGAGGAATTTCCAATAAAAAATGCTAACTATGCTAAAATTGATAAAATCTGGCAAGAAAGTACTATTTGGTTCCCAAAACATGAGAGAACAAATGAAATCCCACCTGCCATTTTAAAGAAATTGTATTTGGATATTCCTCAAGAACCAAAGGTTCATGTCACAGAGTTCATTAGACCCAAAAACAGAGCTAACGGTTTTCATGAGCCTGCTTACTCAAAAGGGCCACTCCCTGAGAGTTTGAGGAATCAACAGTATAATGATCAATATCCTGTTCGATCATTTGCTCAACCGAATGCTCTAAATGTTTTTGAAGAATACCGTGCATGCTTTAAATGCGGGGAGAGAGGGCATTTACTTGCTCAATGCCCGTATGTAAGGCATAAAAGGCACGAAGTTGAAGTGAGGAATTCCATGAGGAAACCGATTGATCATTATGTTCCACCACACAGACGTGTTGTTCCTCAACAACAACAGTTTTATAATCAAAACAATTTTTATCAAAAGAGGAACAATCGTCCAATTCAATATGATCGAAGAAATCGGATTGCTATGGAACAATCATGGAGAAAACCAGTGGTGAACACAACAAATGATTGGCAAAAGGTTTCACCAAAACCTATTGTCAAGTCAAATGTTGGACCTAAGTCTGTTAAATTAGATAGGGTAACCAAGAAAGTTTCTTTTGCAAACAATGTTCAGAAACCGACTGAGAACCCAAAATCTCAGATTCGTATCTTGAAAAGATCTGAACAATCTTGGACACCCAATGGTTCTCCAGGTGCTCAACTTCAAAATTCAATGAGAAAAAGGAAAATGTTTTGAATAATCCTAAAAAGATTGATCCAAAACAAATTGTTGATGAGAATGTTTCTTTGAAAGTTGATGTTCAAAGACCCAAGACTCAGGCTTGGGTCCCCCGAAAGAACTAACTGATTTACTTAATGTGTGCAGGGAGCTTTAGCTGGCCCTATTAGCAGTCTTTGGATTGTTGATAGTGGAGCTTCAGGCCACATGACAGGGGATCTTGCGTTGCTGTTCGACGTGAAGAATATCAATGGTGGATATGTCGCATTCGCTGGAAATAAAGGTGGATATATCACTATGGAGGGGAGCGTGAGTAATGGGATAGTGAGCTTTGAAAGGATATCATATGTGAAGCAGATCGATTATAATCTGTTGAGCGTCAGTCAAATTTGTGATAAACAATTCACTGTGCATTTTGATGACAAATCCTGCTATATTCTCAAACCGGGTTTTCAAATTCCAAAGGAGTGGATAATGTTGAAGGCACCTCGCGTCAACAATCTCTATATTCTTGATATGTCCAAGGCGATGACATCACAGGGGCAAATAACATGTTTTCTATCCAAGGCGACCGAGAAAGAATCGATAATGTGGCACCGAAGAATGGGGCACATTCATCTGAGAAAAATGAATCAACTTGTGAGGAATGGACTTGTCGATGGAGTAAACGTGAAACATTTCCATCTGAATGACAAGTGTGTAAGTTGTAAGAAGGGGAAGCAACACAGACAGTCCCACAAAGTGAAGAAAGTTAACTCTGTTGAGATGCCACTTGAGCGATTGCACATGGATCTATTCGGACCGGTCAAGCGCAAAAGTCATCTTGGGGAGCTTTATTGTTTAGTTGTAACTGACGACTACTCAAGATTTTCATGGGTGATGTGTTTGCAGAATAAAAGTGACACCTTTAACAACCTGAAAGTTCTGTTCACTCGATTGGAGAATCTCTACAACTTGAAGATAAAGAGAATTCGGAGTGATAATGGGACGGAGTTCAAAAATGCCAAGATGGATGAACTTTGTGAAAGCAAAGGAATTCATCATGAATATTCGGCTCCGTACACCCCACAACAGAACGGTGTTGCTGAACGAAAGAGTAGGACTCTAATTGAAGCGGCTAGAACAATGCTCGCAGACTCAAATCTTCCAGTAATGTTCTGGAACGAAGCGATTTATGCAGCAAATTATACACTCAATCGGGTTCTAACAGTGAAGAAGTTTGGTAAAACATCTTATGAACTGTTACACCGACGAAAGCCGAACTTAGAGTATCTAGAACCTTTTGGGGCACCATGCACGATGTTGAATCCAAGCGAAAAGTTTAGTCCTAAAGCTGAAGAGGGATACTTTGTTGGATATGCAACCCCGCTCAAACGGGTATACAACAAGCGAACTCGTCGGGTGGAGGATTGGGCTAACGTGGAAGTTCAACGGTATACACAAAATGTGCAAGGGATGGGTCCTGATTGGATGTTTGATTACAAAGATTTCTTTGAATCATTCAATCTAGATAGCTTGGTTGAAGAAGCTGTTATCAGATTACTTTACGAGTGTGAAAACGCGGCGACTTCACCGTTGGTGCGTCCGATCACTGTGAACCCCCTACCAGCTTCTAATGATGCCAATGCTCCTGTACAAGAGGAAGAAGTGTTTCAAGAGGCTTCTACTTCATTAGACTCTTCAGAATCTGAAGATGAACAATTTGAAGAAGTCATTCTTGAGCATGCAGAAGAACCAGAGGCACCGCCAGTGAACCCAACTCCAACTCCAGATGTTGCTTCATCGTCTAACACGGGTCATGATCTGGATGCTGTAGAGAACTTGACTATTCAGACGGGAGTTACTGTACCTGAACATCCGGAATCTCGGATTCATCGTATTCACCCGCTGGAGCAAGTTATCGGTGATCCTGGAAGCAGTGTGATGACCAGAGGGCAGCTGCGAAGTGTTAACTCGCCAGAGAGTTTTGGTGCTTTAGCTTTATATGCCAAAATACAAAAATCTGGTAGTCAAAATGATTGGTCGTTTGCGTGTTATGTGTCGCAGGTAGAGCCAAGGACATACAAGGACGCTTTGCTGGAGGACGCCTGGGTTGAGGCAATGCAGGAGGAGTTATTACAATTTAAGAAATTAGGAGTTTGGACGCTCACGGATTTGCCACCTGGAAGAAAGAAGATTGGCACTAAATGGGTGTTTAAGTGCAAGAAGGATGATCGTGGGGTTATAGTTCGTAACAAAGCCAGATTGGTCGTGCAGGGATTCCATCAAATCGAAGGGATTGATTATAACGAAATCTATGCTCCTGTAGCACGCATTGAAGCTATTCGAATGTTTCTTGCGTTTGCTTCCTATAAGAAGTTCAAAGTATATCAAATGGACGTCAAGAGCGCATTTCTGTACGGGAAAGTCAAGGAAGAGGTTTATGTCGGGCAGCCACCAGGCTTTGAGGACCCAATCCACCGGGATAAGGTCTACGTGCTTAACAAAGCTTTATATGGCTTGCACCAGGCTCCGAGACAGTGGTACGAGGAGCTAAGTACATACCTCATCACAAAAGGATTTAAGCGCGGACTCGTCGACTACACCCTATTCACGAAGAAATCAGGGGATGATTTGCTTCTGGTGCAGATTTACGTTGATGATATAATATTTGGTTCAACTAACGAGCTTTTATGCAGGGAGTTCGAAACTGTCATGCAGGAAAAGTTCGAAATGAGCGCAATGGGGGAGATGCAGTTTTTCCTAGGCTTGCAGGTGGACCAAAGACCCACGGGGATCTTCATTCACCAGACGAAATACGTATCCGAAGTCATAAGCCGGTTCCAGATGGAGGATTCCAAGTCGATGGATACCCCGATTCAACCCAATCACGGGATTGGAGTGGACGCTAAGGGGGAGCTAACTGACCCATTTACATACAGAGCAATCATCGGATCTCTGATGTATTTGACGGCGTCTCGACCAGATATTATGTATGCAACGTGTCTCTGTGCCCGCTATCAATCGAAGCCGAAACAAAGTCATCTGACGGCGGTCAAGCGTATCCTTAGATATCTGAAGGGTTGTCCCTCAAAAGGACTTTGGTACCTTAATGATGATGATTTTGATTTTATTGCTTTTAGTGATGCAGATTGGGGCGGCTGTGACAAAGATAGCAAATCTACTACAGCTGGTTGCCAGTTTTTAGAGAGCAGGTTAGTCACCTGGCAATGTAAGAAGCAAACTTCCGTGGCGCTATCTACATGTGAAGCCGAGTACATTGCAGCCTTGAGTTGCTGTTCGCAAGTGCTCTGGATCCAACAGCAGATGGTGGATTACGGTTTGCAGTTTCTTAAAACCCCTATACACTGTGACAACGAAGCCGCTATCGCATTAACTAAAAATACTGAAAATCATTCTAAAGCGAAACATATCCGGATCAAATACCATTTTATCCGTGATTGTTACGCTAAAGAATTGATAGATATGGTCAAAATCCATACTGACTACCAACGTGCAGATTTGTTTACAAAAGCTTTTGACAGATCCCGCTTTGAATATCTTTTAAAAGTAAATAACATAAAGGAAAAACAGGACTAATCGGCACCTCGGTTTATCGCTTTTTAGTTTTATTAGTTTTCTGATTTTTGCTAATTGGGAATTTCTCTTTGCTAATTGGGAATTTCTCTTCACTATCGTAATCCTCAAAGAAGTTGATGCTTTCGAGTGGATTGTTTAATCCTCAAAGAAGTTGATGCTTTCGAGTGGATTGTTTCAATTTTTCGTTTTATTGTTTTTCAGAAAAATTAAAAACCCAAAATTATGTTCTTTATTTTAGGGGGAGCCATTTTATCAGAAAAACCAAAAACATTGAAAAAATTCAAAAAGACCTAAAAATTAGAAAACCTAAAATGATTTCCTGGATAAAAAGAGGAAATGATAGTACATCAGTGGGGATCTGACACAGGCTAAAGAATTGTATAGTAATATGAGGCGTGTGTTGATTACGTGTGATATGCTGATAGGCTTCGTAGACTAAATATTGCGTGCATTAGTGATACAAACATAACGAACTACGCGTTCGTGGCTGAACACCTCATGGGCATATGGTCTTAGTACCGTAATTTCGTTTGATAGGATTGCCAAAATCTGAGGTTTCGGGTCGTTATGTTATGGTTATCCGGGATATTCTGATTAAACTTTTGTCGTATTGATTTACGGACCTAGTTTCATCAGAATATTTGCTAAAAGAGCTTAAATGCCAAAACCGGAAGTTACCGAATTGAGGAACTTTATGTTTTATTGATCAAAGATCATTATTACATCGTATTGACTTACTGATGCAAATCAGTGGTTGATATAAGCCTCAACCTAGTATATATGCACATGTTACTCTGCTGCATTCGTTTGCTGACCTGTACACCTCTGTGCTATATACTTTGTAACTTTTACGGATAACTCTGGCATAATCACGCGTTACGACGAAGCTTTGTGCAATTACTTGATACGGGAGTATGTCGTGTGTGTGGGCACCACAACGTGTTAGTCTAATACACCTAATTCGTATCATTTTAAAGCATTGCGTAATAGTCTGCATGTGAGCTTAAGTGGACCAATATATCAGCAATTGCCGTGTCACATACTGTTTCTAATGATAATATTAAACAAACAGATCAATGCTGTGATCAGATTTCTCAGAAAACTGATATGATCCTCTTACCGGATATCACAAAATGTTTACTGCTTTCATTTACTTTGATGCATTTTACTTTGATTGTCAAAAAGATACAAAATTCAAAAAGATTTTAGGTGTGTTTTGCTAAAATTTCAGAAAAACCAAAATTTTTGCATTTCTGCTTTATTTTTGATAACCGACGGTGCTTGATGGTCAATTTCTGAGATTTGATAACACCATCTGGGCTTTGTATCATTCAAAAAGTGAAAATATGAGTTTTTTTAAAGATTAACAGATTGAAAAATGTTGAACGGGATTCGAATTCGTGATTTGGAAAAATTTTCAGATTTTTCCATTTCACATTCGCCCCTTAATTGGGTCGAATGTGGAAAAATCCTCACTTTCGGGCGTTGTGATCTGGGCGAATGTGAAAATTTTAACACAAATTCCACCTTCGGGTGAAAAATCCACCTTCGGGTCATTAATTTGGGCCGAATGTGGAACTCTTCCACATTCGACCAGGAAAACGGGCGAAAGTGGACTCTCTATATAAGCCATTCTCAGGTTCGAACCCTCATTCATAATTTTTTTTTTAATTTTTTCTTCGATACAAGGACTTGTTGCTGGAATTCTTTTGACTTGTGCCTTTTGTTCCCGAGTACTCACTGATCATTTTAAGTATTATTTCACAGGTATTGGAGTATTACAACGAACAGAATCATCGTTTTTATGTTCGCACTTAGGGTTTCATAATCTGTGGTTCTAGGGTGTTTCTTGATGCTTGTTTTTTAGTGCATTTCAATCCACATTAGTTTTAGGGGGAGAATAATGCAGGAATTAGAGTTATAACAACATTTAAGGGGTTAATTGTTTGTTTGAAACAGAAGTGACCTAATTCCTTTGAAAAACTAATGTAAATCGAAATTTAGGAACAATTGGTTATGGACGAGTGTTGACCGGCCTTATTAGACCACACTCCAATCAAAATTAGATGTTAAAAACCAAGATGAAAAATTTTTAAATTTTAGGGTTTATTAAGTTTCACTTTCGGTTCACAAAACGGGCGAAGGTGGAATTGGACGGACGAATGTAGTTTATATTGCACGAATGTAACTCTAAATAAACACATTTTCACATTCGACCTGAATTTTTCACATTCGTACCTAAAATCCTACATTCGACCTAATAAAAGGGACGAATGTGGAATTTGAAAAATCTTAAAATTTTCAATTTTTGTCGTTTTCATATTTTGACGTATTTTTCTGATTTTGATGTGCAGATGGCTGAGCAACCCGAGAATACTGAAGTACAAGTGGAGAATGTCATTCCAGATCCAGTTCAGGAGGCTGAAGCATCAGTTCCAAGCAGTTGGCCATTTGAACGATCTCACAACTGCTGTGCGTATCTTGGTGATGTAGAAAAGAACACAGAGTTCACTGGGATTATTGAGTTCTTGAAGAGGAGCAGGATTGTACATGCTTTAGCTACACCGACAATCATCTACAAAGATATTGTTGAGGACTTTTACAAGAATGCGAAGTACGATTTCTGGGAGAACCAAACGATTATCAAGAGCAAGATACAGGGAATGGAGATGTTCTTGACGAAGTCTGATATTAGAGAAGCACTTCAGATTAAGTTTGAAGTAAGTGAAGATCCCAGGGAGTTGTCGTGGACTGAACAGAAGGCTTGCTTCCTGAGGATGAAGTACAAAGGACCGATCACTGATGGTTCTATGCATAAAGGGAAGTTGAGTGTGCAGTTCAAATACTTTGCACATGTCATTATCCATGTATTCGGATGTGTGAGCGGTGGATATGACGTCATGAGAAGGAGTTTGAGCTCATTGATGGTTGCGTTGACTCTCAACAAACCATTCAATGTTTCTGGGATGATATTAGACCATATGCTTGAGATGCTAAAGGGTTTGAAGAAGAAATAATTCATGTTATATCCAAGATTTCTGATGATGATTTTTGATCATAAATATCCTGAATTGAGGAAGGATCCTACATAGATCATAGGTCAAGATCACATGAACATCCGTACTTTGGTGAGGATGAAAGGGTATAAGGGTGTGCCTGATGAAGATAAGCCACCATACAGGAGATTGTTTGGAGCTCTAGCTAAACAGGATTACACTGATCCTGGAAAGAACAAAGCTAGACATACTGAGAGTGATTCTGACAATGACGATCCTTTGGTGTATGCGGATGCAAACACTAAGAGGAAGAGGCAGGTTGTCAATGCCGGAGCCAAAGGGAAGGGCAAGGCAAAGACAGATCAGGGAAGTTCCAAGCAACAAGTGGTGAGGAAGAAAACTACTGCTAAGAAGGGAACGAGTTTGATTGATGAGGATTCTGTTGATTCAGAAGAAACAGAGGTAGATGAACAATGGGATTCGGATGAAGAAGGAGTTAGGACCACCAAACGTAAGGCCACTATGGTTGGTGAGTCTGAATCTCTTAACAAGACTACTGAAGAAGCAGAACAGCAGAAGAAGTCTGTTGATGTTGAAGAAGGAGGTTTAGGTGTTGATATGGATGAGCTGAATGCTGGAGAAACTGTTGTAGTGAATTTGCCAAAACCGAAGCACAAACCAATGGCAAAGAAGTCGAGCACTAAACAGTTAAGAGAGAAAGAGATTGCCCAGCTGATGAAAGGAAAAAGGATACCCGATGCTGGTACATCATCAAAGCTGTCTTCACCAGTTACTAAGAAGCAGAAAAAGACTAAAGAGGCTGAAACATTACCAGTTGATCAGTTTAATGTTGCACTGGATAATGTGTTAGATATGTTCACGAAGCCTCAGAAGGAGAAAGCCAAAGAAGTTGAGCCATCCAAGTCTAAGAAAGTCACTGTTTCTGATGATGTGATGAAGCAGGTGAACAAAAAGATGGATGATATGATGAAAATGATTGTAGCTCAACAAGCAGAGATTGCTAAGCTTAAGCAGAATGAAGAGAAAATGCTTCAGATAGTGGTTGCTTCAAACGCCTTAGTGATTTGTTAGATAGTTTGTATAATGAAGCACCAAAGTTAAAAGAAGGTGAAGAAGATAAAGAAAAAGAGGTAGAACAGGTAGACTTTGAGCCTTCTGATTCTGAGAAAGAAAAAGATGATGATGAGGAAGATGATGAGTCTGAGAAAAGTGATGATGAGGAGAGTAAGAAAAGTGATAAAGACGATGATGGGATCTGGGAGTAAGAATGATGATGATAGTAGTGATAGTGATGATGATGAAGGAGGAGATGACACAAGCAAGTTTACTTTCGAGAAGAGAACACCAAAGAAGAAGGATGCTGGAGAATCTAGTTCCAAAAAGAAGAAAGGTGGGAATACAGATTCAGATGAAAGTATTTTCTGGAATGAAAAGGTGAGATCTCTGAATGATGATGCAAAGAAAGTATACAGAGATATGTTGGAGAAAAGAGAATGGACGATAGAGTTCACAGGTCGTTTTGCTGAGATATTCCAGACTGATGATATGAGATATGAACTGGAGTATAATGATCCTGATCTAGAAGAGGGTGAAGTACCTGCTACTGTGGCTAAAGAAATTCTTGATGGTCTTGCACAGAGAGTAGGGAAATCATTTGAGGAGTTTGTGATGGATGAGTCGATTCCAAACATTCCTGAAAAGGATATTGGAAATCACTCAGATGATAAGAATACTCCAGAGATGGATGAAGTAGAGATTGAGGATATTACGCATGAGGAATATCCACAATATTTCAGACAGACTGATGAAGATGTGATATTCCCAGACTTCACAGAAAGACCAAACACTTCAGCGAAGAAGAAAGCTAAGAAAAGAAGTGAAGAGTTTGTTGAGAAGGTGTTTGGTGCTGATAAGCAACAATCTTCAAGTCAGAATGATGAATTGAAGACATACTTGCAGAAGTTGAAGGAGATGGATGAGAACCGACCAAAACCTGAAGCTCAAGGAAGTTTTTATAGATTTCACAATGCAAAGTTTAAAGGCAGAGCTCTCGGGTGGACTTATTTGAGTAGACTGAAGTGTTTAGCTGCCAAATGGGAATCAGGAATTCTGTACTTTTACAGATTCATTGATTTGCTAACTCTACCGTATTGGGCGGTCAGAGACCTTTGCAGATTCCCAATGTCTGGTGCTTCAGTGAATAATACGCATGTCGGTTGGTGTGCAGATAAGTTAGTCTGGGAGAGTAGAACGAAGTGGAACAGATTCAAGCCTCAATATCCAAGAAGAAAAGTTCACAGGGATATTGATTCTAGAACTGGTCTGAAGAGAGTAACTTTGATCTACAAAGCACCTGAAGTGATGAGAAAGATACCTTTGATGCCTATGCCACAACATTTCAGTGCTGACTTTATATTTTGGTACTACGATTGGAGGAAGGCTGAAGCAGTGATTGTTTTGAGAGATGGGAAGGATAAATACAAGCATGTTCATGTATTTGATCCTATGTGGTTGATTAACTGTACTTTCGAAGACATCATCATGCTTTTCTACAATCCGATTCATCATGATCCCAATGATGCTGAATAGGCAAAGAAGTATACTCAAGTTGTGGGAGTTTGTTTTGCTTATGACATAAACTCAGGGAGCAATTTGGATGCCAAACTTGGTAAAATGGTGAAGATGGCTAATGTGTCAAAACCAGTGAAAAGAAAGTTGGAGCCTGAAATGACTAAAGAGCAAAAGAAGCAGCTCAGAATTTACTTGTTGAACAAGGCAATGGACGAAGACAGAAAACGATCCAATCAATAGTCGAGGGGGAGTTTGTAGATGCACGAAGAGCGACTAGTGATTGGATCTACAAAGTTAACATATGTTAGAAAGTGCTGATGGATTGAAAGTGGAAACAGTTTGGGCGAATGTAGAGAAAATGGGCGAAGGTAGATTACACTGGGCGAAGGTAGATTGAAGCTGAACTGAAGAACACATTCGTACCTTAGTGTGGGCGAATGTGGAAGAATTCCACATTCGACCATCACTACTGGGCGAACGTGCAGAGTCTATAAATAGATTTTGTGAGTTTTTGAGTTATAGAGAGTTTTTTAGTTGAAGTGTGTGTTCAGGTCAGGTTCTAGGTGATTTTGTGAAAGTGTCTGTATTGATTAGATTAACTAGGAAGCTCATTGTAACACGTTTTTATGAATGTTAATCTATGGAAAAAGCTTTGAAATGATGTTTTCTGTGTTTTGATCCGAGTTTTATCAGTTTGTTCATAACTAGGGTTTCCGCACCTGGTTTTGTTACTTGTATGATCATATCTTCCCGTTTTAGCTAAAATCTTTCAATCACATCATCTTCAGTCGTTTCACCTGACTTCTTCTATGAACTCGATTCTCCTTTGTCTCCTTTCTCTGTTTCTTTATTCTCAAACTTGAATTGATCAGTATCGTTACCGTCATCTGAATCTTTATCACTTGATCCTTTATCTTGGTTTGCATTGCCACCATCTGCGTCACTCGAATCCTCATCATCTTTATCCTCATCATCATCATCATCATCATCATCATCATCATCAGTACCACTATAATCCATCTTTTCTTCGTCCTCTTCATCATCAGCACCCTTCAATTGCGGCGCTTTCTCAAACAAATCATCAATTATTTTTCTCAAATCTTTATTCTCTTGTTCAATCAAGGTGATTCTCTTCGTGTTCATCTTGTTGGAAGTCTTATGCTGCGCATTCTCATTTTGCAGCTTCTTAATTTTCTCTTCCAATTCATCTTGTGTATCTTTTGAGGCAAGCACAATGGCTAACATATCCTTTTCATTCTCTTTCATCAGTTTAACTTCTGCTGCTTGTTTCTCAAAAGCTTTCATCATCTTACTCATCTTCTGATTCACAAAAGTCATGACATCATCAGATATAGTCAGTTGAGGACTTGAACTAGATTCGACAACTGGTTTAGCACTTTTGACTTCAAGCTAGCTAACACATTCTTCAATGACAATGAAATATTCTCAGGATCTAATTGTGATGTAGCAGTGACATTTTCCTTCACAACTTTTTGCTTCTTTGCTGCTAGAGAAGCTGCTGGAGATGCTGCTTTTGAACTTGAAATTGCAGGTATCTTCTTCCCTTTCAACAGTAAATCTATCTCCTTGTCTCTTCTTTTTCTTGCAGGTTCCCGTTGCGACATACTCTCCACCCTTCCTCTTTTAACTGGAGTAGGTGGAATAGGCTAACCTTCAATATCAGCATCAGTATCAAAAATCAAATCTTGATTCTCTTCTGTAAAGTCTTTCTGTCTCTGTTCTTCATAGATCTTCTTTAAAGCTTCAGGAGTACTAATCTTAGTGGCCTTGGGATCAGTATCCTTTACAGTTTCTGTTTCAGAATCCCACTCAGCATCTTCCTTAGTCTCTTCTGAATCTTTTCCAACAAGTAAAGTCTTTGTCTTTCCTTTACTTTTTCCAACTTTCTTCTTCTTGGATTCTGTCTCCACAATCTTTTCTTTGTCTTTGCACCTTTATTGATCACTTGTCTTTTTCTCTTTGCACTTTTATCCACAGGTACTAGCGGACTGTTTGAATCTAAATTACTGTTAGGATGTCTAACATAATTCAATCCAGGATCAGTATAAGAAACGTGCTTAAATGTCCAAATAAACGAATGTTAGGCGGCTTTTCTTCTTCAGTCTTGCCTTTGTACGTCTTCATTCTGTTCAATGTAGTCTGATTCATATGTTCCTGATTCACAACCTGTAACGGATCCTTCCTCAACTCTGGATACTTATGATCAAAAACCATCTAAAATTTATCCGTTTTCAATCCTTGAAATATCTCTTTCATGTGGTGAAAGATCATCCTTGATACATTGTAAGGCTTGTTCAGAATAAGTGCAACAACTAATGAACACAATGTATTCCTCAGCACATCATATCCTCCTCGAACTAGTCCAATAACATGAAGTATCACATGAAGTAGATACTTAAATGGTGGAGACAATTTCACTTTGTGTAGCTGAAAGTCTGTGATTGGTCCATTGTACTTCATTCTAATGAAACATGCACGCTGTACAGACCACGACAACTCAATAGGATCTTCAAAAGAATCATTCAATTGTAGAGCTTCCCTGAAATCTTGTTGTCCAACCAAAACCATATTTCCCTGTATCTTACTTTGAATCATCGATCTATCATCCCAGAAAGTCAAACCTACGTTCTTCCAAAACTGCACTTAATGATCTTTGTAATAGTGACAGATTGAGCAATCTCATACAGAATCCTAGATCTTCTCTGTAAATCGATTATTCCTTGAAATTCGGCATACTTTGTATCAACATTTGGTCCGATGTATGCACAACAGTTGTGTTTCACTTCAAACTTCAATTCTTTCGGTGCTGCCTGCTCGAAGACATCTTGTTGTTGTTGTTCAGCCATTTATCCTGCAAAAACACAAACAAAAATACACAAAATTGTTAATTCGGATTCAAATTGAAAAATGGTCAAAATTATGAACTTCATTCGACCTAACGTGGGTTCGAATGAATTTGATCTATATCGAATGAACATCAAAAGCATTCATTCGACCTATTAGATTTCATTCGATCTTCCATGTGGGTCGAATGAACCTGATTCAAATTTGAAATCACCATCTTTTGATTCAATCCATTTTAACATCAGATTTTGATTCAAATACGTTCTAATATGGCTGCATATCACTGATTTACCATCAATTTTAACAATTAATCAATTATTAATGGTTTTCCTAAAATCTAGGGTTCATGAAAATCTATTTTAATAATCTGTTTGTTTAAACACTAGATTTTCATATTTTCCCCTTAAAACCATCGATCATTGATTATCCATGGTCAAATTTCATTAACAATCTGGTTAAGTCCATGAATTCAAAGTCTAGGGTTTCAAAACATAGAACCCCAAATCTGATCTTGTTAAGAATCCATTACTTGAAAATATTATGTTAAAATGATCTGCAAATAAGTAGGAACAATATTCTAGGATTAAAAATCCAAGGGCAAAACAGTGGGTTTAAAATCAAATCGCCAAAGAAACAGTAATGAGGTTCGAATGGACATGAAAGGTTTATATTGGCAAGGTTCCTTCGACCCTTTCCAGGTTCGAATGAAGTTCAAAGAAATTGATTCGACCTATTAAAAAGGCGAATGAGTATCCTTGGGGTTCGAATGAAAATTTTTTCACAAACCACACTCATTCGACCACTGAACATGGGTTCGAATCAACACACACATGTTCATTCGACCTAACGAAAGGTAGAATGAGACATATAGAAAACTGAATTTTACCAATTTGTCTGATTCGATTCATGTTTTGTCATTTTCAACCTCTAAAACATTCAAATTCGTAAAATTTCCCATTTTAATGAAAAAAACTCAGATTGGTATGTCAAACTTCATAAAATGATCATCTTCCATCATCGGTTATCAAAAATAACGTAGAAATGGAAAAATTTTGGATTTTCTGAAATTTATGCTAAAACACACCAAAAATCTTTTTGAGTTTTTGTATATATGAAGAAAATTAAAAACAAAAAGCAGTAAACATTTTGTGATTTTCCGGTAAATGGATCATATCAGTGTGCGAGATATCTAATCACACCGTTGATCTTTAATATATTATCATTAAAGACAATGTGAGATTCGGCAATTGCTGATATTGTTATCCACATAAGCTCACATACAGACCGTTATGCAGTGATTTAAAATGATATGGTTCCCACATACACGACAGACTCCCCTATCAAGGAATTTGCACAAAGCTTCGTCGTAACGCGTGATTATGCCATTGTTTTCCGTTATTTACAAGATACGAGGCACAAAGGTGTACAGGTCAGCAAATCAATGCTACAAAGTAAAGTGTGCACATGTACCAGGTTGAGGCTTAGATCAATCATGATTTTCATCAATAACATGATACGATGCATTAAATGATCTTTGATCATTATTATACATGAAGTTCCTCATTCGGTAACTTTAGGATTTGGCATATTAGCTCTTTTAGCAAATATCTTGACTGAATCTAGGTTCGTAAACCAATACGACAAAAGATAAGTCAAGATACCCCGGATAACAATTAACATAACGACCCGAAACCTCAGATTTTGGAAATCCTATCAAATGAAATTACGGTACTAAGACCATATGCCCATGAGGTGTTCAGCCACTAGCGAGTAGTTTGTTATGTTTGTATCACTAAGGCACACATTAATAAGTCTAAGAAGCCTACCAGCACATCACACAAAATCATCACACGCCTTATTAAACATTACAAATCTTTAGCATGTGATAGATCCTCATTGATGTACTATCATTTCCTCTTTTTCTCCAGGAAAATCATTTTGGGTTTTTCTAATTTTTATGGTTTTTCAAAATTTTCAATGTTTTTGGTTTTTCTGAAATGAAAAGCTCCCCCTAAAATAAAATAACATATTTTTGGATTTTTAATTTTTTTTAAAAAAAAATTAAAACAAAATAAAATTTGATAAACCGTTGCGGATTCTAATCATGCCTTTCAGTTATACCATTAGCTCTTAATAGAAATTCGAATCGTGATTTATCGAAAGCTTTGTTAAACAAATCAGCTCTTTGGTAATCAGTGTGGATTTTGACCATGTCAATCAATCCTTTAGCATAGCAATCCCGAATAAAGTGATACCGTACTCGGATATGCTTAGCTTTGGAATGATTGACAGTGTCTTTAGTGAGTGCGATGGCTGCTTCATTATCGCAATGAATGGGGGTTCTAAGAAGTTGCAAACCATAGTCGCGCATCTGCTGTTGAATCCAAAGCACTTGTGAACAGCAACTCGAGGCTGCCACGTATTCTATTTCACATGTAGACAGTGCAACAGACGTCTGCTTCTTGCATTGCCAGGTCACGAGCCTGCTCCCCAGAAACTGACATCCAGCCATTGTGGATTTTGCGTCAATATCGCAACCTGCATAATCTACATCACTAAAGGCAATAAAGTCAAAGTTATCATCATTAGGATACCATAAGCCGCGTGATGGAGTACCCTTCAGATAACGAAGGATTCGTTTAACTGCAGTGAGGTGACTCTGTTTCGGCATCGATTGAAAACGTGCACAAAGACATGTTGCGAACATTATATCCGGCCAGGAAGTGGTTAAGTACATCAGGATCCAACGATGGCACGATATGTAAAGGGATCTGTAAGCTCCCACTTAGCATCAACTCCAATCCTGTCATTGGGTTGTATGGGAGTATCAATTGGCTTCGAATCCTCCATCTGGAATCGACACAAGACTTTGGAAACGTATTTCGTCAGCTGGATAAAAATCCCCATCGACAATTGATCAACTTGCAATCCAAGAAAGAATTGCATCTCTCCCGTGGCGCTCATCTTGAATTTCTCCTGCATAAACCTTTCAAATTCCCTTCACAAAAGTTCGTTAGTAGAACCAAATATAATATCATCAACATAAATCTGTATTAGAAGCAAGTCACCCTCTGTTCATTTCGTGAACGGGGTACAGTCAACTAAACCTCTCTTGAATCCTTTGGAAAGAAGATACGTGCTGAGCTCCTCGTACCATACAATGCTTTGTTTAGCTTGTAGACCTTACCCGATGGATATGATCCTCAAAACCTGGTGGTTGCACAACATATACTTCCTCCTTTACAACACCATAGAGAAAAGCACTCTTAACGTCCATCTGATACACCTTGAATTTCATATATGATGCATACGCAAGAAACATTCCAGATGCAGGCACGTCATCACAAGTTTCTTTACCAGTTACCAAGAAGCAGAAAAAGACCTCAAAAGAATCTGAAGTAGTTCCTGATTTAGATACTACTTTAGAGAATGTTTTAAACTTATTCCAGAAGAAAAAGAAAACTCCTGAAGCAGAATCTTCCAGACCCAAAGTAACAGTTTCTGATGATGTTATGAAGAAGGTTCACGCTAAAATAAGGGATAAACAAGGGTGTTTTAGAGATCTTTTGGGGTGCACAGATGAGGAGGAGCGAGTAATTTTGAGGGAGAGATACAAACAGTCCAAGAAGGAGGCGAAGAAGGCAGTGACGGAAGCGAGGAATGCAGCTTACAAAAGGATGTACGAATGCCTGGAAACAAAAGAGAGGGAGCATGATATGTTCAAGATCGCAAAAGCTAGGGAGCGTAGGAGGTAGGACTTAGGGGTGGTGAAGTTTATAAAGGGAGAGAATGGACGCGTTTTAGTCAAGGTGTAGTCCCAAAATACTAGATCTTTAGTGTGCACAAGATTGTTATCACCAAGAAACACCTATTTGTTAGGTGTTTTAGGTGATTAATCGAGATAAACAAAGAAACTAGATGAATATTGTAAGAACCGACACACAAGATGAATAATAAGATAATTCCATTGATGATTTAACACTGAAGAACCATGGAGATCATAACAAGTACGCACCTTATCTTGTGCTACAAAAGATAATAACAAAAACCCTAACCCTAGCTGCTGAGAATGATGTTCTATATATAGGAAAACCTGATGGGCCTGCGCACTTAAGATAAGTGCGCAGAGCCCGTCCAATAAGTACGCAGCTAGGTTTTTTTCACTACAACTTTACTATAATTACATAACAGACCCTCCAACTATAACAAACAACTAAACATACTCAAACCTGGTAACTGTGGTCTCAATCTAACCCAACAATACTCCCCCTAGACCACAGCTACCAGCTCTTCGATCTCAGTCGATCTCCACATCACTTAACTCCCCCTCTTCTCTTGCTTGGTGTGCCGGGAGTGCTTGAACGATACTGTCTTCAACATTTGGTTCTTCAATACGTGGCTCTTCAGCATGTGGTTCTTCAGCATGTGGTTCTTCAGCATGTGGTTCCTGGATGAATAATTCAGCGAAATCTTCAGCTGCTGGATCTTGCTGAGTTTCTGTGGCTGGACTTGGAGAAGCTAGTGGGGCTTGAGTAGGCTCAATCTCTGGATCAGCTGTTGCTGTAGAATCCTGTGTTTGCACCTCTGGGATAACTTTAGCTTCAGATATATTTGCAGCAGCAGCAGCTTGGGCAGCCTTTTCTTTGTCATCTTTAGCTTTATCGGCTGCATTGATCCTGGCTACTAAATCGATCAATTCTTGCTTTCGCTTTAAAGCCCGTTCCACCGCCCTTCTGAATAGAATAGCTTCTTCAAACAGCACGTTTCCAGCGCCCACATTGATCTGGTTTCCAAAGAGAGTAGTCAAATCAGAGGGATTGAGAGCAAACACATCCACTGGGTCAAGGATTCTCAACGCCTCTGAATCGTCTTTTAGCTTGATGACGGCTTCACCAGTTAAGCTATCATAAAACCACTTCTTGAACTCTGTCAGCATCATAGGAAGCTCAGGACGACTGGGAACCCTAGTGACGACCTGGGGTGGGTCAATCACATAGGTGATCATTCCCCGTCCGGTAGCTGGATCTATTCTTTTCTTGGAAATTCTTCTTCTCGGCTTCTGTGGCTTCCAGTTCTTGAAGTCAGACTCACACTCCCTTTCTATAAAAGCAGATATCATGCCAGCTTGGGCGTCCAAAGAGTGGTTGATGAATGTTGATCTGCACATTTCCCGGATATCCCTACGTGGAAGAGTCTTCAGCTCAGGTCTGCCTTTAAAGTACTGTATAACTCCCCCTCTCCGTTTCACAACAAACATTCTCTTAAACCCATCATAACCCCAAGAGATGATTCTTTCCTGGTGAGCTTCTCGAGTGTGGTGGATGTTCTGGTGCAAAGCAGGAATGGTGATTGGTCTTCTTAGAAACCAGGTAGATCTCTCAGGGTCCAACCTGTAACCATCAGCCATTTCATAAACAGTGTTTTCTCCCGCACCCATCTCTACAAACGTTTCCGGCATCTCGTCCTCACTTATCTCATCAACATCACTTTCCTCAGCTTTTCTCTCTTTCTCTTTCTCTTCTTCCATAAACTTCCCAAAATCGAATGCTTCATCAAAAGTCATGCTAGGAGCATCTGTTCCCTGTTTCTTTAGTTCTTGAAGCATATCAAACATTTTTATTTGCACCTCTGTCTGAAATTTGATCAGATAACGCTGATCCTTAACCACTTTTTCCAGATTTCTATTCTTGTGCTTCAACTTCTTCAACTTTTTCCTCAACTCCTGATTGTTGTAAAGCTGATTCTTTAACGTGCAAATTTCCTTCGCTGCGGTCTTTCCTACCTCCTTAGACAGTGTCTCATATAGTTCTTGATGCACGGGTTTTCGACGCTGTGCACCAGGAACAGATGAGTATGGTACAGTCTGCTTCTTCACCGGTGGTTTGGGAATAGGAGGCCTTGCAGTGAAAGGTTCTGGCCTGGCAGAGGAGGGCCCTGGCCTGGCAGTGGAAGGCCCTGGTTGATCCTCCCCTCCAAACATGGATTCCAATATCTCTTCATTCTCCAGATCCTCTTCTGTCATAACACGTGGCCTTTCAGACGGTGGTAACTGTTCTTTCCTTCTCTTTCTTTCAGCTCTTGCCAGTTCAGCACTCTGTCTAGCAGCTTCAGCCATCTCAAGTTCCTCTGGAGTCAGTGATTCTCTCCCTTGCTGCAACAAACCAGTGGGCCTGTTTCTTTTTGTTGGCCTTTGAGGAACAGGTTCAGATGCTACTCTCTTGCCAATTGTTCTTTCTCTGGCAACTTCTTCTGCAGTTGGCTGAGGTACCTGTAGTAGCGGGTTCAGAAGTAGCAGGTTCAGAAGATTCGGGTCCGGTTGTGGGTGGTTGTCGAGCTTCAGCAGTAGCTTGTTTTCTTTTCTTGATTTGGTTGTATAACTTCATGATGATGGGATAACGTTGAGCAGCATACATGCTTTCAAGCAGGGGTTCCCAGTCTGGTGTGTTGCACTCAGTGAAAAATCGTGCACCTTTGGCGAAATTGTATTTATCACCAAGGGGCAGATCCTCATGTTGTGAGTTGATCATCATCTGAACGAATCTGGGATACATCGCCCACTTATCTTTTCCAGCTTCAGTATTCTTCACCATATAATCAAACACCATTCCAGACAGATTGAATGGCTCATTCTTGCAGACCTTTATCATGGCGGTGGCCCAGTCAGGACTAAGTGCGTTATAGCCACCTTTCCTGTGACATAGAGACATAAGAAACACGTGACTGATAAGCTTCCAATCTCTTGTCAGCTGGCTCTTCTTAATGTCACCCCTCTTGTCAAAGTCTCCCTTGTACCCAAAATTCTTGAACTCTTGATGAATTTCAGCTTTTGGTAGAGATCTAACAGTTGCTTGCCGATCTTGCAATCTCAGAACACTTCGAACAGTATCTTCTGTGATGACCACTGCCTTGTTCCTCACTGTAGCTTTAATTCTTTTGACACGTGCCACGACCTCTACTTTAGCGGATCTCCAGAAATCTTCAATGTGCGAGCTGTAAACTTGTACGTTCTGCTCTACAGCATATCCGATTCTGCTTCTTCTGATCCAAGTGACAACATCTCGAAACTTTGTATCATCAGACTCAAGATTCATCGGTTGGTTGTGCATTCCTCTTGGATCCCAGTCAAGAGCCATCTATGTGGGTCACATGCACGAAAAGTAAGTTAGAACTTTTTGATTTTGAATTGACGACTGACAGACTTCTTCATTGACTTTGACGGACGACGTACGTAGACTAGGTTTAATTTTTAATTTGGTTTCATGTGTGTGATTCTTTTTATGGATTAGATTTATTAGTGTATACGGTATTTTTGTCTTTCACTTTAATGATCATTTGAGTCCAGTTAAGGTTTACGGATGAATGAGTCAAGGTATGCAGTCCGGTCAAATGTCATGAATGGTCAAGCCAATGGTCATAGTTTTGGTTCAATATTAAGTCCACACATTCCTTAAGTGCGCGGCCCGAGTCTGATTTACAGCTAAGTGCTCAGTCAGGTGCGCACCTAAGTACTCAGCACTGACTGAGCACTTGTGTTGGTACGCAGTCAATAGATAATTCTGAACACGAGAATAACAGGTACGCATCCTTTTGACTCGGGCATGGTAACGGCTTAGTTAAGATGGTCAAGTCTGCGTACTAGTCAAGTACGCAGACACTTAAACCTTCGTTTAAGATTTTAAGTTCGCAACCAAGTGCGCAGTCAATTAGGGTTTCTGAGGCTTGTATCATATGATGCAAGTACGCATTCATATGATACAAGTGCGCAGTTATTCAAGATTTAAGTGCGCAGTTCATGTGAAACCCCAAATCTTCAACGGTTATATCTAGATCTGGATTCAAGGCCTGTAAATCATAACGAAGAAACTCATCAGAATCAATACTACCTTAAACGAATCACACAAACTGATAATGAAAGATGAATGATGGATTTAACAGGTGGTGGTGCTACGGTGGTTTAGTGGTGGCCAACGGTGGCTTTTAGGAAAGGTCCGGTGGATGATGGTGGCTGGTAAACTTTTAGGGTTTTTGATAAAAAGTAAAAAGAAGGATTTACTGTGGTATTTATAGGCCAAGGGTTTGGGCTGCGCACTTGGTTTAAGTGCGCAAGGCCCAAAAGCCCAATTAAGTACGCAGGCCCAATAACCAAGAAAATAGGCTTTAAACCAAAGATCTGGGTTTAGAGATCAACCATTTCTCACCTTTTGCATCAAGATCATACCAGTCATACCTGCCAGACCACATTTCAACTTTCCGTTAGATAGCTGCAGCTCAAGAAAAACTGTCGGTATATTTGTCCACTTAAATCCATGCCTCTCGTCTTTCAACATACTTTATGTGATGAGCTTTATCATGTTTTGGTAATATTGACGAAGAGTTAATGGACCCCACTTGTGCTAGGTGTAAGCCTACCAATCCTCAAGGTTTATTGAGATATAATGATGAGAGCTTCAGTTCTATGTTTCCATAAGCAGAGAAGATGATCATTATGTCAATCAGATGATGAGAGCTTCAGGTCTATGTTCCCATAAGCAGAGAAGATGATCATCTGATTGCTTTTTGAGCTATCTATATGTTTGCACGTCACTAACATTGCGTGTCTTTTGTTGCTCATTTGTTTTGACAGCCCCGCTTTGGTAGCTTGCACTCTTAGGTGTCTTTTGATTGCTTATGCACAAAATTTTCTGTGTCTTTTGATCTCTCAACCTGTGTATGACTGGACTCAGCTTGTGCAAACCTAAAACACAGTGGGAATCCAGCTTTTCGTGTAGATCTTTTCAGTTTGTCATCTTTAGCAGTTTACTCGATTCCAGGCTGAATCTACCGACATGTCGTTGCTTGAAGCCGCAACGTCCTCTGGGTCCTATTCACATGCTGACAAATATGATTAGTCCCTATCATTTCTTGATTGTTTTGAAAAAGTTTTTAAATTTGCAATTTTAGGGATCTACCGGTTTATTTCTCCCCCAAAAATCTTTATTTTTTTTAAACATAAAATTTTTCTATAGTTTATACACAAGTTTTTTTTTTTTTTAAGAAACTTTAATCATTCAAAGTTGATCATTTCTAACCATGTTACCAACTGACGAAAACGGGTTTTATCGAAAGCTTTTGTAAAGATATCTGCCTTTTGATCAGCAGTATCTATAGGCAACACCTGTATGTACCCTTTGTCGTGCGCATCGCGAATAGAATGAATCCGAATTTCAATATGTTTGGTTTTCGAATGATCAATTGGATTCTTCACGATGTCACGACAAGCATCATTATCAATGTAGATAGGGGTTCTCATGATATTCAAACCGTAATCCAACAGCTGATTTTGAATCCACAACACTTGACAGCAACAACTGGATGCGGCTGTGTATTCAGCTTGAGCGGTAGATATAGACACAGTTGTCTGCTTCTTGCTCTGCCACGACACGAGCCTGTTTCCCAGAAATTGACAGCCACCAGAGACAGACTTTCGGTCAATCCTGCAACCTGCATGATCACTATCAGAGTACGCAATTAGGTCAAAATTGTCACTCTTAGGATACCATAAACCAAGTTTTGGTGTTCCTTTGAGGTAGCGGAAGATTCTTTTTACTGCAGTTTCATGAGATTGCTTTGGATTTGACTGAAAGCGAGCACAGCATCCAACTGCCCACATGATGTCCGGTCTGCTGGCTGTGAGATACATCAAGGATCCAATCATAGAACGGTAAGTATGCGGGTTCACAGAAGGGCCTTGAAGATCTGGTACAAGCGTTGTTTGAGCTGCAAAAGGAGTGTTGGACGGTTTGCAATCCGACAGGTTGTACTTTGCCAGAATGTCTCTTGTATATTTTGCTTGATGAATGAGAATGCCGTCTTCTTTCTGTTGGACTTCGAGACCTAAGAAAAATGACAGTTCTCCCATCATGCTCATTTCAAATTGAGACTTCATAATGCTTTCAAATTTCCTGCACAAATTTTCGTCAGTTGAACCAAAGATAATATCATCAACATATATCTGAACAAGGATAGAATGTTTGTTGACTTCTTTGGTGAACAGGGTCATGTCGATCTTCCCTCTTGTGTATCCATTTTGTAACAGATATGAGGACAAGGTCTCATACCAAGCTCTAGGAGCTTGATGGAGACCGTAGAGAGCCTTGTCCAACTTGTAGTATCTGTTTGGATGATGAGGGTCTTCGAATCCTGGTGGTTGACACACATAGACTTCTTCTTTGATCTTCCCGTATAAGAAAGCACTCTTCACATCCATCTGAAAAACTTTAAAATTTCGATATGAGGCATATGCCAAGAAGATGCGAATGGCTTCAAGTCGAGCGACTGGTGCGAAGACTTCCTCATAATCAATCCCCTCCTGCTGACGAAAACCTTGAACAACCAAACGAGCTTTGTTCTTGATTACCACGCCACGTTCATCCATTTTGTTGCGAAAAACCCATCTCGTTCCAATAGGATATTTTCCTTCAGGCAGATCCACGAGCTCCCATACTTTGAGTTTTCTGAACTGAAATAATTCTTCCTGCATGGCCTCTACCCAGCTTGCATCTCTAACTGCATCTTCAATGCTGAAAGGTACTGTTTGAGATAAGAATGCTGAGAGAGCGGTGTTGAGCTTGTCTGTCTGATTTCTTGTAAGAACACCCTCACTGATTGGTCCAATGACATTTTCAATTGGATGATTCTTAGAAGATTTGAATCCCATATTCTCTTCTTCTTGCACTTGTGGAGGAAGGTTCGAAAGATGATCTCCAGGTGCAGAAGAGCTGGATGGTTCATTTACAGACTGCTGATTTGATTGTGTTCCTTCAGCATTTGACGTGCTTTTAGGAATGTTAGAGGTTTCAGCAGCTGTATCGCCATTACTGAGTTGAGAAGGAACAATTGGATCAGCAACAAGAGGAGAAAAACGGGTGGTAAATGGTGCAACTTCGTCATCAGAAGAGTAGAGAATATTTCCAAATGGGGATGAACTTGAAGCTTGATTTTCAGGAGCTTGGTCTGCAGAAATTTGCTGTTTAGGTATGACAAAGTGATTGAACACAACATCCACGTCGAAGAACCAGTCAGGACCGGTACCAACATTTGTAAAGTTGGATTCTTGCCAGTCAACATAAAAGGATTCCAGAACCATCTTGGTGCGTTTGTTGTATACTCGATAAGCCTTTTGACTAGAAGAGTATCCAACGAAGAAACATTCGTCCCCAACAGCGTCAAACTTCATGATATTCTCAAAGTTGTTTAGAAGAGTGCAGGAACATCCAAACGGCCTGAAATAATCAATGAGAGGTTTTCTTTTGAAAAGCAATTCATAAGCTGTTTTCCCACGAGGCTTGACAATCAAAACCCTGTTAAGAACATAACAGGCGGTATTCACAGCTTCTGCCCAGAAGATGATCGGTAACTTAGAGTCAATGAGCATTGTTCTGGCAGCTTCAATGAGTGTACGATTCTTCCTTTCAGCCACTCCATTTTGCTGAGGAGTCCTTGTAGCACTGTATTGAAGATGAATTCCTTTCCCGCTGCAGAACGTCACAAAGCTTTGGTTCTTGAATTCTGTTCCATGATCACTTCTGATTGACTTTACTTTTAATTTGATTATATTCTCGACCAGGGGAACGAACAGCATCAAAGTTTCAGCAGCCTCACTCTTGAATTCCAAGAAGTACACCCATGTAAAGCGAGAGAAATCATCTGTAATCACCAAACAGTAAGACTTTTTACCCAGGCTTTTTACACTGATTGGACCAAAGAGATCCATATGTAATAATTGAAGTGGAGAGTCAATTGAGTTCACTGTTTTGGACTTGTGCGATTTCTTATGTTGTTTACCTTTTGCACATGCTAAACATTTTTCAGAAAAAGGAAATTCCTTGGAAGGAAGACCTCTGACTAGATTTAGTTTAGAAAGTTTGTTTATATTTTTAAAATTCACATGACCTAATCGCCTATGCCATAACAGTGACTCCGACTCGGATGCCTTTGACAGTAGACAAGTCATTGGTTGTTCAGACTTGGCATCTCTCATGTTTATCACATATGTGTTATTCTGTCTGGGGGCTTTCAACATGATCATGTCGGTGGGTGGTTTAAATCCTGGCTTCAGGAAGATGCATTCCATGTCGTTGAACAACACTGAGATTCCTTTGTCACAGACTTGTGATACACTCAACAGATTGTAACACAGCTCTGGAACATAGTTGACGTCCTCAAGTGTTAGTGCGTCAGAGACTACATCTCCTATGCCAACGATCTTTCCACCCTTTTCATTTCCAGCGAACGCTACAAACTCTCCATCAATGAACCGATAGTTCTTGAGGAGTTCTTTCAGTCCAGTCATGTGTCTTGAAGCGCCGCTGTCGACATGCCATAGATATCTCATAAGAGCTATCAGCCATTTCTGTAATTTATTCTGCACAAACAAAAACAAAAGAGAAACAAAGATAAACTAAAGAAAATCTATGTACAGTGACGACTCTGCCTGATAGTTAAGTGACTTTGGGAATCCAAGTCTGTTTAATCTTTGATCTGTCATGATTTTCTCCCAAAATTGACTCTTGTTTCTTCCAGATTTGTGTATTTTTGACAAAACTTTTTACGGTTTCTTGAAGATTTTTTATTTGATCTGAAAAAGAGTTTTGTGTTTTGACATCTTTCTGTGGTTTAGGTTTTATATGACAGTTTTTGACCACGTGACCCTCTTTTCCACATCTGAAGCATTTTGAATGCTTAGGCTTAATCTTGGGAGAAGATCTGGATGATGATGGTTGTGATGTTCTTTTCTCGAGCTTGTCTGATCTGGAGCTGTCGCTTGAGCTTGATTCTTCCTTGTTGCTACTTGATTCTTCATTGGTGTCGAGGTTATGTAAGCTGGTGTTGCTCTCTGTATCACTTAGTGATTCTTCAGAACTCGAGGTACCTGTTTCATTTTGTGATTCTTCACAACCTGATACATCTGTGGATGAGGGGATAAATTCTGGGATTTCCTCAGTGAGAAATTTCCCAAACCTGTTACGCTTAAGTTCTGGCACAAACACAGATGGTTTGAGCACATGATTTTCATCAGAGAATGCAGCATTAAGATCAACACACACAGGCATAACATTTTCAACACAAACATTAGAGCGTTTGATAGGAGGCTTCCTATCATCGGGAGCCACAACCCCTTTTAAATCAAGTTCAGAAATACAGTCATCCATCCTAGTTAAACTATTACAATCATCCACCCTAGGCAAACTATTACAGTCATCCGATTTAGTTAAAGTTTTACAGTCATCCAAAATAGAATTGTTTTTTGACTTTTCATTGTTCCAGATAAACCAATTCACTGTTGAGTAATTGGCACCTGGATGTCCTAAACCCACTGTCTGCCCACCACAACTTTCATCATCCTCCACCTGAGCCTGTTGGGTCACATCTGCATCGCTTTTACTTATGTTAGCATTTGACTCAGACTCATCACATTTATTTTCAAAAAGATCATTTTTTGGATGAGGTGATGGAATGGGTATGTATTCACTTCGGCTCAAGGGTAAGAATAGTGATCTTTCGATTCCATTCTTATCCTTATACCCAATTCCATCCTTTACGAATGATTGTCTTGCACAATCGACTATATCAGTATGAGCCTGTTTGCTCACATTCCATTTATCAACAACAATTTGAAGACGAGTTGTTTCATTTCTAGATTTCTCTAGTTTTGAGGTTAAATCATTTATCAGAAAATCTTTCTTAAGCACAAATTCTTTTAAAGTTTGCATTTCAGCTAGAGTTGCATTTAACTTTCGCTGATATGCCCACTCATTTTCTTTCATTTCAGAATTGATTTTACGAATATCATCCATTTCTCTTAAAACTCGTCTGTTGTGTGACAAACAGTATGCAACAGCTGTAGCACACCTAGGTGAGCACAGTTTAGATTTTATTTCGAGAGGAATATTTACCATGTCTCTCTCCTCAGCTTTCTTGGAAGAACTTTTCACCTCTTCAGCGACTTTCTCTGATGAAGTCTTCTCAGCTATCAACGCCTCCTCCCTCGTCTGATCATTCACCTTCTCATCAATCAGCACACTCTTCAGTCCGGCATTCTTCTGCATCTCTCCCTTCAGAACCTCAGCAGATGGCCCTTCAAGAGAATTCACACCATTTGAGGACTTGGTGCAAATTATGGCCATCAGGGCTTTGTTAACTTCAACTTCTGCAGCAGCTGCCTCTTCTCCCCAATCGAAATCCTCAACAACCAAAGCTTTCTGTGGTTCCTTATCATTTCCTTCATTTCCGTCAGTTATGGCCACCAATCTCTTAGCAGGCTTGATTTCGGCTTGGTTCAAAGTGGGGCACTCATATTTGAAATGCCCGAGGACCTTGCAGTTGTAACACCTGATCTTCGACTTGTCAAACCCAGCCTTTCCCATTCCCACTCTTCTACCGGTTCTGTCTTGAAAACGCTTAACTCTTAGAGTGATCATTGCCATCTGCCACTTGAGATCCATTTCTTCCATATCATCTGGGTCAACTTGGTACATATCCTCTGGGGACATCATCTCACTCTTAATCTCTCCTGTCTTCAGTGCCTCAAAACTGCTCATAAAGGTGTTGAAGAGTTCCACATGTTCAGCAGCCAGCTTGGCAACCTGTGGAGTCAGTGTCTTTGCTGCCTTTTCAGAGTACATTGGAGCTTTGCCTGAGCTTGAACTACCAACCCCCATAGAGTCCACATATGGATGCAGTGAACTTGAACTCATCTCACCAATTGGTGTCATCAAAGCCAGATTCTTCATAGTACTGCTGGGAGTCACCTTCGGGACGGTCTGATTCATTTCTCTCTTTGTGATATCCATTTCAAACGATTTCAGAGTGTTTATGAGATCGGCCAGAGTGGACTGAGCATCCAAGTAATCTTTCTTGATCAACATACATTGGACACTCCACTCCTTTGGAAGAGAGTCGAGTAGTTTCTTGATGGAATTGCGGTTGTTCACAGGAATACCAGCTTTCTTCATCTTAGTCAACAGATTCATGAACCTGTCAATGTGTGATGACAGACTTTCACCACGGATGCTTCCAAACATGTCGTATTCTTTTTGAATCATGTCCTGTTTGTTCTGTCTCATCTCAGCGTTTCCTTCATAATATTCACTCAAAGCAAACCACAGATCATGCGCCGATCCGTATTCTTCAAACATATTGTATACATCGTTTGACAGAGCCATGGTGAGAGCACCATAGGCTTTGTGATCTCGCTGCATTAATTGTTTGTCGAGATCTGTGTATGTAGTGGGATCAGTGTTGAACACTTCTCCTGCATCAGTGGTTCTTGTGGGAATGTGAGGTCCGAGTTGCACTGAGTTCCATTGAGTGTGATCGTTAACGAAATAGAAAGCTTTCATTCTGTTTTTCCATGTACCATAGTCTTCAGCACCCATCAACTTGGGAATACGGGTTATTGTGCCGGTTTCAAGTTCAGCTTGGGTTATGGGATTAACTTGGAATGAGTTGTTACCAGCCATGATTTAATATTGATTTTAGATTGATTTTAGAGTTTTGATTAATTAGTTCAACAAATTACAGTCCAAAGTCCTTGAAATATCTTAATCAGTCCACAAGTTCGCAGTCAAGTGCGCAGCAGCAAGTACGCAGATCCTTAGAAACCTGAAACAGTAATAAACAAAGATGATAAGTTCCTGATCTCCTGTAAGTGCGCAGTCCCTGTAGCACACACACTGGCTTAAGTGCGCAGGTCAGCCAAGTCAGAGCAGCACAAGTGCTCAGTCTTTGACTGATCAGCCTGCGTACTAGTATAAGTACACAGACACTTAAACTCTCGTTTAAGATTTTAGTCCGCAGAAACCCTAGCCAAGTGCTCAAAAACTGCACCTTTTTCAGCAAGTGCGCACCCCAACTAGAAGTTTCTGATAAGTGCGCAGAAACCCTAGTTGTGGTACCAGGAGAGAGAAAGCTGTAAAGCCTTGTGAAAATTTAAGTGCTCAACACAGACACAAGTGCGCACACTTTGAGATAAGTGCGCAGATGTTCCTGAGATAAGTGCACACCTTGAAATGTCAAGTATGCAACTTATGAGCTAAGTACTCAACTCTTGAAACAAGTACTTGTAGATGCGTTTTTGCGACTAATGATTAGATATGTTAACATGTGTTAGATATGGTTAAAGGGGCGAAGGAAGACTAAGATGGGCGAAGGTGAGAAGCTAGTGGGCGAAGGTAGTTATTCTATGGACGAATCTGGAACAGGATATCTCAGAAGACACATTCGACCACTTGATGTGGGCGAATGTGGAAATGACCCACGTTCGACCAGTGAAAAGGGGCGAACGTGCAGGTCCTATATATAGATTTTGTGTTTTTGTAAGTTTAAGCGAGTCATTTAGAGTGTGTGTTTTTGAGGTGTGTTCAAGAGTGTGTTGAGAGTGTTTAGAAGTGTGATAGATTAACTGTAACTGATCTGTAACCAAGTATTTGAAAGAGTTAATCTATGAAAAGCTTTTAAAATGACTTTGATTGTGTTTTGATTGAGTTCATATCAGTTTGTTCTAAGCTAGGGTTTCCGCACCTGGTTTAGTAACTTGTATGATCATATAATCCTGTTTTTGTGTCAAATTCATCCTCTACAAAGTGGTATCAGAGCATAGAGGATCATACAACAACAAATTGATAAACTCAGAGCTGATTTGGACATTATTTTCATCAATTCACATCTGTTTTTACATAAAAATGGTTTTTGAGTGTTTTTGAAAGAATTAGAGTTGATTTTGTGGATAAAATTCAAAATTCCAAGTATTAAAGTTGTTCCAAATCATCTCCGAAGCAAAACCTAATCAAGATCATTCAAATTCACAAACTTTTGAAAATCAGAGATCAAAATAACCGTTTTTCAAAGTGTAACCGTTTTTCAAAAGTCAATATGGGCGAACCTGGAGTGTTTTGGTCGAACGTGTGAGTTTTTGGTCGAAGGTGAGTGAATTTTTGGGCGAACCTAGGGATTTCTGGGCGAACGTAGAGTTTTTCAGGTGAATATTTTACATTCGGGTCACATTTTTCACCTTCGGGACATCGTGCGGGCGAACCTGAAACTGAAACGGTCGAACCTAGGTTATTTTGGACGAACGTAGAAACGTGTTAGTGTGTTTTTACATTCTGGTGAAAAGTTACCTTCGAGTGTTACTGTTTGGGCGAACCTGAGTCAGAAAGGGACGAACCTGAAGCTATTTTGGGCGAACCTAGACTAGTTTTTGGAAAATTTTTCTAAGTGTTGAATTTCTCGAAGTTCGTGATCATGTGGCGTTATCAGACTACTTCTACACCAGCAACTACACAACCACAACAGCAGGTGATGGACCCATGGACAGTGGCAGCACAGAAGACGAGCACACAGTCTTCGCAGCCGGTTAACTACATGACTCAAAGTGCACTTCCAGCACCACAATCTGACTACTGGGGAGTAGCAGCAGCGGTGGTAAACACTCAAACTACAAATGCTATTTCCACACTGATTAATGATTTGTCTTCAGGTAGCGGGACTCGGCCACCGAAGCTCATGGAAATTCAAGAATACAATCAGTGGCAGAAAAAGTTCAAAATACATTTGGAAGGAATGGGAGTGGAAGGTGCTGAAGCATGGAACATGATTGCTAAAGGTTACACACCACCAGTTCTGGAGAACACAGGTGAACCAGTGCCATTGGAGAGCATGGCTGAGGATGAGAAAAAGAAGTTTGCTGTGGAAAAGAAGGCGTTTTCTCAATTGACACAGGCAATCACAAATGATCTTTTGCATCAATTTGGGACTTGCACAACTTCTAAGGCACTGTGGGATATGCTTAAAAGGAAGCATGATGGAAATGAGAAGACTCGAAGTTTGAGGACGGAAGAACTTATAAAGGAGTTTGAGAATTTTTCTTATGTTGGAAATGAAACTTTGAAAGAACTAACTCCTAGATTTAATCATTTGATATCTGAATTGTCTAGCTATGGTATACAGATTCCTATGGCAAAACAGGTGGACAAGTTTGCAGATGCATTACCACCAAACTGGGATCAGCATGTGGATGTTCTGAAGGAGAAGGATGCTTATCAATACTGGTCTCTTCAGGAGTTCATTGAGAAGCTGGAAAACAAAGAATTGGAAGAGAAGAGGAAGGCTAGGAGAGCACAGATTCCTCAGAATCCAAACTTATACTTTGGAGGATCTTCAGTTCCAGCAAGTACAAGTTCAGGAGGGATAGTTACACCACATGTTGCATGCATATCCAATGTTGTGGAATCACCTACCATTAACTACCATCAACAAACTTCATCTTTATCACAACCACAACCACAAGTTCCATATCAATATTCATACATTCCACCATTCTCCCCAAAGCAACAAGCAGCTTTCTACACTGCTAGTCAATCTCAACCACAACAAATGAACCAACCTAACCAACAAACAGTGGTTTTGGAGACATCTAATCTTGGTAATGTGACAGTTGAAGTTGCTCAACAACACATTGCATTAGTCTCTGCAATGGTCTCATCCTACAATGGATTAGTTGCTAGTCAAATTGGTAATAACAACTTGACCAATGAAGACTATGCACAAATTGACAAGGAAGAGATGGAACTCATTGATATTCAATGGGCATTTGCGAGTATAATGCGAAGAGCAACGGAGTTCATAGAAAAGACAGGTAGAACTGATTTGGGAACTTCTCCTAACACAACCTACGGGTTCAATAAGGAGAAAGTGACTTGTTTTAACTGTGGAGGAAAAGGTCACTTTAAACGAGAATGCACCCAGCCACCAAAACAAGGCAATAGGAATCCATTCAATGCCACCTATCAGAACCGTCAACAACAAAACCAAAACCAAGTTTCTTCCCAAAACAACAACAACAACTACCAAAATCGTCAAAACAACTTTAATAACAACCAAAATAGACAACCAAACACACCAAACCAGACACAAACCCAAACACCAAACAATACTAACCGAACAGTCATACCAATCACTACACCAAATGAACAACAGAATACCAATCAAGCATTGGTTACTCAACAAGATGAGAGGTTTGACTAGTCGAGTATTCAGATAGGTGTTGAGGAAATCACTACTGGGGGCAATGTGGCTTGTGTTGCATATCAGGTTGATATTGAAGATTCAGTGACGATGGAGGAGAAGGAAGAAACTGAGGTTGAAAGAGATGAGTCTGAGGCTGAGATGGATGGGGTGTAGAGGATGAATTTGACACTAAAACAGGATTATATGATCATACAAGTTGCTAAACCAGGTGCGGAAACCCTAGCTTAGAACAAACTGATATAAACTCGATCAAAACACAATCAAAGTCATTTTAAAAGCTTTTCATAGATTAACTTTTCCAAATAAACGTTTACAGATTGATTACAGTTAATCTAGCACACTTCTAAACACTCTCAACACACTCTGGAACACACACCTAAAACACACACTCTGAATGACTCGTTATACATTACAAAAACCCAAATTCTATTTATAGCAGCTGTACGTTCGCCCAGATAGACTGGTCGAATGTAGCATTGTTCCACATTCGCCCACTTCATGTGGTCGAATGTGTCTTCTGTTCAGCACTGGTTCCAGATTCGTCCACATCTAATCTACCTTCGCCCATTTACAAATCACCTTCGCCCCTTCTGGTTCTCCTTCGCCCCTTAACACATGTTAATATCTAATCATTAGTCGCAAAAACGCATCTACAAACTCCCCCTCGACTATTGATTAGATCGTTTTCTATCTTCATCCATGGCTTTGTTCAGCAGCTTGATTCTTAACAAACTCTTCTGTTCTTTCGTCATTTCCGGCTCTAATTTTCTCTTAACCGGCTTTGACACATTAGCCATCTTCACCTTCTTGCCAAGCTTACCTTCCAAATTACTTCCAGCATTAATGTCATAAGCAAAACAAACACCCACAACTTGTGTGTATTTCCTTGCTTGATCTGCATCGTTTGGCTCATGATGAATCGGATTATAAAATAACATGATGATGTCTTCGAAGGTGCAATTTATCAGCCACATAGGATCAAATACATGCACATGCTTGTATTTATCCTTTCCATCTCTCAACACAATCACCGCTTCTGCCTTCCTCCAATCATAATACCAAAATATGAAGTCAGCACTGAAGTGTTGAGGCATAGGCATCAAAGGTATCTTTCTCATAACTTCAGGTGCCTTATAAATCAAGGTAACCCTTTTCAACTTGGTTCGGGGATCAATATCCCTGTGAACTTTCCTCCGGGGATATTGAGGCTTGAATCTATTCCATCTCGTTCTACTTTCCCAAACCAATTTGTCTGCACACCAACCAACATGAGTATTATTCACTGAAGCACCTGACATTGGGAATCTGCATAAATCTCTAACCGCCCAGTACGGTAGAGTTAGCAAGTCAATGAATCTGTAAAAATACAGGATCCCTGATTCCCACTTAGCAGCTAAGCACTTCAGCCTGCCTAAGTATGTCCACCCGAGAGCTCTGCCTCTGAACTTTGCATTATGGAACCTATAGAAGTTTCCTTGAGCTTCAGGCTTCGGTCGGTTTTCATCCATCAGTCTTAATTTCTTCAAATACTCTTTCAATTCATCAGACTTCTTTGAAGATTCTGGCAAATCAGCTCCAAGCACTTTCTCTACAAACTCAGCACTTCTCTTCCTTGCCTTTCTTTTTGCAGACGTATTATGTCTTTCAGTAAAATCAGGAAACACCACATCTTCATCAGTTTGTCTGAAGTACTGTGGATATTCCTCATGTGTAATATCCTCTATCTCAACTTCTTCAAATTCAGGGGTCTCTTTGTCATCTGAGTGACTTCCAATATCCTTTTCAGGAATATGTGGAATCGACTCATCAACAATGAATTCTTCAAACGTTTTCCCTACCCTCTGTGCAAGTCCATCCAATATCTCCTTTGCCACAGATGCAGGTACTTCCCCTTCTTCAAGATCAGGATCGTTATATTCCAATTCATATCTCATGTCATCAGTTTGAAATATTTCAGCAAAACGACCTGTGAACTCAATGGTCCATTCTCTTTTCTCTAACATGTCCTTATAAACTTGTTTTGCATCATCAGATAAGGACCTCACCTTCTCATTCCAAAACACAGTCTCATCATCAACATTCTCTCCTTTCTTCTTCGAACTCGACTCACCTGTGTCTTTCTTCTTCTTTGAAGGTGGTCTCTTTTCGAATGTAAACTTCGAAGTATCATCTCCTCCATCATTATCATCACTACTACTATCATCCTCCTTTTGGCTTCCTGAACCTTCAGCATCATCATCATCATTATTATCACCTTCATCATTACTCTTATCCGATTCTTCATTCTCATCATCCTCATCTTCCTCTTTGTCAGATTCAGATGGTTCAAAATCAACCTGTTCAACCTCTTTCTCTGTATCTTCTTCACCCTCCTTCAGCTTGGGTGCAATATTGTACAGATCATCTATCAGATCACTAAGGCGTTTGTTTTCAGCCTTCAGCTCTTTATTGTCTTCTTTAATTGCCTTGTATCTGTTCTTGTTTCTTAGAACCTTACCTTCAAGCTTCTTATTCTTTGCTTCAAGCTTCTTTACCTTCTCATCTATCTCATCTTGATTAGACTTTGAAGCTACAACTATCTGAAGCATCTTCTCCTCATTCTGCTTGAATCTGGCAATTTCTGCTTGCTGAGCCACTAACATCTTCATCATGTCGTCCATCTTCTTATTCACCTGCTTCATCACATCATCATCCACAGTGACTTTCTTCGATTTGGACTTTGACTTAGATGGCTCAACATCAACTTCTTTTCCTTTCTGAGGCTTAGTAAACATATCAAGAACATTATCCAGTGCAATATTGAATTGCTCCACTGGTAATGTTGTTGCCTCCTTAGTCTTTTGCTTCTTAGCTGCTGGTGAAGATTGTTTTGATGATGTACCAGCATCAGGTAATCTCTTTCCTTTCAATAATAAGTTCAATTCTTTCTCTCTCAGCTGCTTTGTACTAGTCTTCTTGGCCATGGTTTTGTGTTTGGGCTTGGGCAAATTCACTACAACGGTTTCACCCTCATTCAACTCATCCAAATTAATTGTCAACCCTTCATCTTCAGCACCAACAGATTGCTTGCCCTTCTTAGCTTCTTCTATTGATCTGTTCAGTGATTCAGACTCACCAACCAAAGTGGCCTTTTGTTTGGTAGTCCGGACATTTTCAGCATCCGAATCCCACTGTTCCTCAGTCTCTGTTTCCTCTGAATCAACAGACTCCTCATCTACCAAACTTGTACCCTTCTTAGCAGTTGTTTTCTTTCTCACCACTTGTTGTTTTGAACTCCCCTGATCTGTCTTTCCCTTTCCCTTCCCTTTGGCTCCGGGATTGACAACTTGCCTTTTCCTCTTCGTACTTGCATCAGCATAAACTAGTGGATCATCATTATCACTATCACTATCAGGATGCCTCGCTAAATTCTTTCCAGGATCAATGTAATCCTCTCTAGCCAAAGCTCCAAATAACCTTCTGTAAGGTGGTCTCTCATCTTCAGGCACACCTTTGTAAGCTTTCATTCTCACTAAGGTTCTAACATTCATGTGATCCAAAGCAAGTATTTGTGTCGGATCCTTCTTCAAGTTTGGATATTTGTGATCGAAGATCATCATCAGAAATCTAGGATAAAGCATAAAGTATTTCTTCTTCAAACCTTTCAACATCTCCAACATGTGATCTAAGATCATCCCAGCAACGTTAAATGGTTTATTGAGAGTCAATGCAACCATTAACGAGCTTAAACTCTTTCTCATCACGTCATATCCTCCACTAACACATCCAAATACCATAATGATGACGTGAGCAAAATACTTGAACTGCACTCCTAGCTTCCCTTTGTACATAGAACCATCAGTGATCGGTCCTTTGTATTTCATCCTCAGGAAACAGGCTTTCTGCTCAGTCCATGACAATTCCCTTGGATCCTCACTTGTTTCAAATTGGATCTGGAGAGCTTCTCTGATATCTGCTTCAGTGATAAACATCTCCATTCCCTGAATCTTGCTTTTGATGATAGTCTGATTATCAAAGTAATCATACTTGGCATTGTTATAAAAATCCTCAACTATATCCTTGTAGATAATAGTTGGTGTGGCCAAAGCGTAAACCACTCTGCATCTCTTCAAAAACTTGATGATCTCAGTGAATTCCACATTCTTCTCCACGTCTCCAAGGTACGCGCAACAATTATGAGTCTTCTCAAACGGCCATTTAGAACCGCTTGATGATTCTCCTTCTTGCACAGTCTGTGGAACTGGATCAGCAACTGTAGTCTCCACAGGAATATCAACAGTTGTTTGTTCTTCAGCCATCTGAAATGTAAAATCAAAATAAAACGTCAAAACACAAAATCGTCAAAAATTCAAAATTTTAGGTTTTTGAGGTTTCACATTCGCCCATATTACACTGGTCGAATGTAGGTTTTTGTGGCCGAAGGTGTAAGATTTTGGTCGAATGTACAAAGATTTTGAATCAAAAGATACATTCGCCCATTTAGTGTTTCCTTCGTCCAACCCGTTCCACCTTCGTCCATATCGACGAACCGAAGGTGAATCTGTTCATCCCCAAAATTTAAAAATTTTCAAACTGTGTTTTTTAGGCCTTGATTTTGATCAAAACACATCCTATTATGGCCGACTAAGCTTCGTCATCCATCAATTATCCCTAACATTCATTTTACATCAGTTTTTAATAGAATTTAGGGTTTATAGTTTCAATCTATCAATCACGTAATTAAAACCTGTTTTAATCCTAATTCCTAATACATTCTCCCTCTAAAACTGATGTGGGATGAATGTGAATCAACATCATGCATTAAAAATCACTCAATCATCAAAAACACTAAACCCTAAGTCCGGTCCAAAAATCAAACGATTCCGGCATGAATCCTTGACCATTACCTGTAATCTTTATATAAAAATGATCAGCAAACACTAAGGAATAAAAAGCACAAGCACAGGAATCAAAATCAACAAGGTGCGGTTACGAAGAAAAATTTTGAAAAAATGTGAAGTGAGGGTCGAATGTAAGACTGGCTTATATATAGACTCTACATTCGCCCGTTCCAATCGGCCGAATGTGTAAAGATTCCACCTTCGCCCTTAATAAAAAGCACGAAGGTAAAACCAATTCACCCGAATGTAGATTTTGAGTAAAAAAATCACATTCGCCCAGAATGATAACGCCCGAATGTAAAAAGATTTCCGCATTCGTCCCAATTAAGGGCGAATGTAAAATGGAAATTTTGAAAAATTTTGCCAAATTACAAATTCGAATCCCGTTCAACATTTTTCAATCCGTTAAGCTTCCAAAACACAAATTTACACCTTTTAGAATGATACAAAGCCCAGATGGTGTTGTCAAATCTCAGAAATTGACTATCAAGCATCCCCGGTTATCAAAAATAAAGCAGAAATGCAAAAATTTTGGATTTTTCTGAATTTTTATCAAAACACACCTAAAATCTTTTTGAATTTTGTATCTTTTTGACTTAAAAATAAATTGCAACAAAATAAAAAGCAGCAAAGTAAATGAAAACAGTAAACCTTTTGTGAAATCCGGTCAGAGGATCATATCAGTTTTCTGAGAAATCTGATCACAGCGTTGATCTTTTTGTTTAATATTATCATTAGAAACAGTATGTGATACGGCAATTGCTGATATTGTGGTCCACGTAAGCTCACATGCAGACAATTACGCAATGCTTTAAAATGATACGAGTTAGGTGTATTAGACTAACACGATGTGGTGCCCACACACACGACATACTCCCGTATCAAGTAATTGCACAAAACTTCGTCGTAACGCGTGATTATGCCAGAGTTATCCGTAAAAGTTACAAAGTATATAGCACAGAGGTGTACAGGTCAGCAAATGAATGCAGCAGAGTAACATGTGCGTATACACTAGGTTGAGGCTGATATTAATCACTGATTTGCATCAGATGATCAATACGATGTAATAATGATCTATGATCAATTAAAACATAAAGTTCCTCAATTCGGTAACTTCCGGTTTTGGCAATTAAGCTCTTTTAGCAAATATTCTGATAAAACTAGGTCCGTAAATCAATACGACAAAAGTTTATCAGAATATCCTGGATAACCATAACATAACGACCCGAAACCTCAGAATTTGGCAATCCTATCAAACGAAATTACGGTACTAAGACCATATGCCCATGAGGTGTTCAGCCACAAACGCGTAGTTCGTTATGTTTGTATCACTAATGCACGCAATATTTAGTCTACGAAGCCTATCAGCATATCACACGTAATCAACACACGCCTCAAAAACTATACAATTCTTTAGCCTGTGTCAGATTCCCACTGATGTACTATCATTTCCTCTGTTTTACCAGGAAATCATTTTTGATTTTCTAATTTTTATGTCTTTTTGAATTTTATAATGTTTTTGGCTTTTCGGATAAAATGGCTCCCCCTAAAATAAAGAACATATTTTTGGATTTTCATTTTTCTGAAAAACAAAATAAAATCAAAATTTGAAAGAAACAATCCACTCGAAAGCATCAACTTCTTTGAGGATTAAACAATCCCCTCGAAAGCATCAACTTCTTTGAGGATTAAGATAGTAAAGAGAAATTCCCAATTAGCAAAGAGAAATTTCCAATTAGCAAAATATAAAAACTAAAAACTAAAAAGCGATAAACCGAGGTGCCGATTAGTCTTGTTTTTCCTTTATATTGTTTACTTTTAAAAGATATTCAAAGCGAGAACGATCAAAAGCTTTAGTAAACAAATCTGCACGTTGGTAGTCAGTATGAATTTTGATCATATCAATCAATTCCTTAGCGTAACAATCACGGATAAAATGATATTTGATCCGGATGTGTTTCGCTTTAGAATGATTTTCCGAATTTTTAGTTAATGCAATTGCGGCTTCGTTGTCACAGTAAATAGGGGTTTTAAGAAACTGCAAACCGTAATCCACCATTTGTTGTTGAATCCATAGTACTTGCGAACAGCAACTCGAGGCTGCAATGTACTCGGCTTCACAGGTAGATTGTGCTACGGAAGTCTGTTTCTTGCATTGCCAGGTGATTAACCTGCTCCCGAAAAACTGGCAACCAGCTGTCGTAGATTTGCTATCCTTGTCACAGCCGCCCCAATCTGCATCACTAAAAGATATGAAATCAAAATTATCATCATTAGGGTACCAAAGTCCTTTTGAGGGACAACCCTTCAGATATCTAAGGATACGCTTGACCGCCGTCAGATGACTTTGTTTCGGCTTCGATTGATAACGGGCACAGAGACACGTTGCGTACATAATATCTGGTCGAGACGCCGTCAAATACATCAGAGATCCGATGATTGCTCTGTATGTAAAAGGATCCGTCAGCTCCCCCTTAGCGTCCACTCCAATCCCGTGATTGGGTTGAATCGGGGTATCCATCGGCTTTGAGTCCTCCATCTGGAACCGGCTCAAGATGTCGGAGACATATTTTGTCTGGTGAATGAAGATCCCATCGGGTCTTTGGTCCACCTGCAAGCCTAGGAAAAACTGCATCTCCCCCATTGCGCTCATTTCGAACTTTTCCTGCATGACAGTTTCGAACTCCCTGCATAAAAGCTCGTTAGTTGAACCAAATATTATATCATCAACGTATATCTGTACTAGAAGCAAGTCATCTCGCGTCTTTTTCGTAAAGAGGGTGCAATCGACGAGGCCGCGCTTAAATCCTTTGGAGATGAGGTATGTACTCAGCTCCTCGTACCACTGCCTCGGAGCCTGGTGCAAGCCATAAAGAGCTTTGTTCAACACGTAGACCTTATCCCGGTGGATTGGGTCCTCAAAGCCTGGTGGCTGCCCGACATACACCTCTTCCTTGACTTTACCATACAGAAATGCGCTTTTCACGTCCATCTGATAAACTTTGAATTTCTTATAAGAAGCAAACGCGAGGAACATCCGAATAGCTTCGATTCGTGCTACCGGTGCATAGATTTCATTATAATCAATCCCTTCGATTTGATGGAAACCCTGCACAACCAATCTGGCTTTGTTACGAACAATTACCCCACGATCATCCTTCTTACACTTAAACACCCATTTGGTTCCGATCTTCTTCCTATCCGGCGGCAAATCCGTGAACGTCCAAACTCCCAATTTCTGGAATTGTAATAACTCCTCCTGCATAGCTTCCACCCAGGCATCATCCTTCAAAGCGTCCTTGTATGTCCTTGGCTCTACCTGCGACACATAACACGCAAACGACCAATCATTTTGACTACCAGATTGTTGAATTTTGGCATATAAAGCTAAAGCACCAAAACTTTCTGGCGTATTAACGCTTTTAAGCTGCCCTCTGGTCATAACACTACTTCCAGGATCACCGATAACTTGCTCCAGCGGGTGAATACGATGAATCCGAGATTCCGGATAATCAGGTACTTGCACTCCCGTCTGAACAGTCAAGTTCTCTACAGCATCCAGATCATGACCCGTATTTGATGATGAAGCCACATCAGAAGTTGGAGTTGGGTTCACTGGCGGTGCCTCCTGTTCTTCAGCTTGATCAAGAATAGCTTCTTCAAATTGTTCATCTTCAGATTCTGAAGTGTCTAATGAAGTTGAAGCCTCTTGAAATATCTCTTCTTCTTGTATAGGAGCATTGGTATCATTAGAAGCTGGTAGGGGGTTCACGGTGATCGGACGCACCAACGGTGAAGTTGTTGCATTTTCACACTCGTAAAGTAATCGAATAACAGCTTCTTCAACCAAGCTATCTAGATTGAATGATTCAAAGAAATCTTTGTAATCAAACATCCAATCAGGACCCGTGCCTTGAATATTTTGAGTATATCGTTGAACTTCCACGTTAGCCCAGTCTTCTACACGACGAGTTCGCTTGTTGTATACCCGTTTGAGCGGGGTTGCATATCCAACAAAGTAACCCTCCTCGGCTTTAGGACTAAACTTTTCGCTTGGATTCAACATGGTGCAAGGCGCCCCAAAAGGTTCTAGATACTCTAAGTTCGGCTTCCTTCGGTGTAACAGCTCATAAGATGTTTTGCCAAACTTCTTCACTGTTAGAACCCGATTTAGTGTGTAATTTGCTGCATAAATCGCCTCGTTCCAGAACATTACTGGAAGATTTGAATCAGCAAGCATGGTTCTAGCCGCTTCAATTAGAGTCCTATTCTTTCGTTCAGCAACACCGTTCTGTTGAGGGGTGTACGGAGCCGAATATTCATGATGTATCCCTTTGTCTTCACAAAGTTCATCCATCTTGGCATTTTTGAACTCCGTCCCATTATCACTCCGAATTCTCTTTATCTTCACATTATAGAGATTCTCCAATCGAGTGAACAGAACTTTTAGATTGATAAAAGTGTCGCTTTTATTCTGCAAACACATCACCCATGAAAATCTTGAGTAATCGTCAGTGACGACTAAACAATAAAGCTCTCCAAGATGACTTTTGCGCTTGACCGGTCCGAAAAGATCCATGTGCAATCGCTCAAGTGGCATCTCAACAGAGTTAACCTTTTTCACTTTGTGGGACTGTTTGTGTTGCTTCCCCTTTTTACAACTCACACACTTGTCATTCAGATGGAAATGTTTGACGTTTACTCCATCGACAAGTCCATTTCTCACAAGTTGATTCATTTTCTTCAGATGAATGTGCCCCATTCTTCGGTGCCACATTATCGATTCTTTCTCAGTCGCCTTGGACAAAAAGCATGTTATTTGCCCCTGTGATGTCATCGCCTTGGACATATCAAGAATGTATAGATTGTTGACGCGAGGTGCCTTCAACATTATCCACTCTTTAGGAATTGTAAAGCCCGGTTTCAGAATATAACAGGATTTGTCATCAAAATGCACAGTAAATTTCTTGTCACAAATTTGACTGACACTCAACAGATTGTAATCTATTTGCTTCACGTATGAAATCCGCTCGAAACTCACTATCCCATTGCTCACACTTCCTTCCATCGTGATATATCCGCCTTTGTTTCCCGCAAACGCTACATACCCTCCATTGATGTTCTTCACGTCAAACAGCAACGCAAGATCCCCTGTCATGTGGCCTGAAGCTCCACTATCAACAATCCAAAGACTGCTAATAGGGCCAGCTGAAGCTCCCTGCACACAAAAAGTAAATCAGTTAGTTCTTTCGGGGGACCCAAGCCTGAGTCTTGGGTCTTTCAACATCAGGTTTCACAATAACATTCTCACAAACATTTTTAACAACTTTTTGATCAATCTTTTTCTGATTGCTCAAAATCGTTTCCTTTTTCTCATTCACTTTTGAAGTTGAGGCTCCTGGAGTACCATTGGGTGTCCAAGATTGTTCAGTCCTTTTCAGGATACGAATCTGAGACTTTGGGTTCTCAGTCGGTTTCTGAACATTGTTAGCAAATGTAACTTTCTTGGTAACCTTATCTGATTTAACAGACTTAGGTCCAACATTTGATTTGACAATCGGTTTTGGTGTAACCTTTTGCCTCTCAACTGTTGTGTTCACCACAGACTTCCTCCACGAGTTTTCCATCGCAATCCGATTCCTTCTATCATAGTGCATTGGACGAGTGTTCCTCATTTGAAAATTGTTTTGATTATAAAACTGTTGTGGTTGTTGAGGAACAACTCTCCTATGTGGTGGCACATAATGATCAATCGGTTTTCGCATAGAATTCCTCACTTCCACCTCGTGCCTCTTGTGCCTAACATATGGGCACTGAGCAAGCAAATGCCCACGTTCCCCACACTTAAAGCACGCACGGTACTCTTCAAAAACATTCGGAGCATTTGGTTGAGCAAATGATCTAATAGGGTATTGATCATTATACTGTTGCTTTCTTAAACTCTCAGGGAGTGGCCCTTTTGAGTAAGTCGGCTCATTAAAACCATTAGCTCTGTTTTTGGGTTTAACAAACTCTGTGACATGGACCTTTGGTTCTTGAGGAACATCCAAATACAACTTCTTTAACAAAGCTGGTGGAATTTCATTTGTTCTCTCATGTTTTGGAAACCAAATTGTACTTTCTTGCCAAATCTTTTCTATTTTAGCATAATTGGCATTTTTTATTGGAAAGTCCTCGTCAGAGATGATCTTATCGGATCCTTCCATCCGATAAAACACCTTGACAGGTTTGTCACATTGTTCGTTTTTATCATTCAAATCAAGATCTTTCTTAAGCACATTAAGATCTTTCTTCACAACATTCTTCTCAGACTTATTCAATTGATGAACATTTCTCATCGGAACAATTTGAGATGATGAAACTGGTTCATTTGTAATGATGTGATTTTCTTTTGGAATTTCACATACATTAACAGTTTGGTTACAACCAGTATCATCACTCTCTGAGTCTGAGTCAACACTTTCAGCAGTAACACCCTCATCATTGATTCCCAAAATCGGTCTAACATCGGAATTTGGATCACCAATACTTGAAGTATTAGATTCATTTTCCGATGCTGAATCAGATTTTACCGAACTCTCCGGTGTCACTTGGTGACAATTGTGGTTTTCAAAAAGAACCGGAGATGGTACTGCCCGATAATTGGTGGTTTTATCATCAATGATGTGATCTACCACATAAGCAACATTCTTATAGCTTTCCAGCTTTTTGTTTACTTTTTCAGCAAAGCATTTGATGGCGGCCATTTCCAACTTTGTATTTTCAATTTCATTGATATAGTTATTTATTGCCAATTGTTTTAAAGACAAAGTGTTTTTCAAGTCGGAAATGTCCTTTTTGTAACCATCTAATACTTTATTAAAAGAATTCAACTCTTTGCGAGTAGATTGACTGTTCATGATAGCACTATCACGTTGAACACGGAGTTGTTTAACCTCCTCAGTCAATCTATCACATGTACCACAATATTTTTCACTTGTATTATCAGTACTACATGCAGAACTTACAGGTTTTGGCGGATCAGTCATGGCCATTAATGCAAAATGAGCTTCCTTTCCTGCAAAGAATCTGGAATAATCAATCTTTGTGAAAGCGTCATCTGCGATGCACGACTTCCTAGTCATCAGAAAATCCGCTTCTGCAAGCAACTGATCAATATCTTCATCAAGAGAATTAACACTAGCTTCCGTATCTGAGTCACTGTCTGAATCAGAATAAATCGATTCACACTCCTTAGGAATGTCAGAAACAGTATCAATCACAACTCCAGAATTTGTCTCCTCATTCTCAACCTCAACATTAACCTCAGAATTAACCTTAACAAGTTCAAAATCCCCATCCATCTCAGCCTCAGAATCATCACTTTCAACCTCAGTTTCAACCTTCTCCTCCATCGTCACTGAATCTTCAATATCAACCTGATATGCAACACAAGCCACATTTCCCCCAGTAGTGATTTCCTCAACACCTATCTGAATACTCGACCAGTCAAACCTCTCATCTTGTTGAGTAACCAATGCTTGATTGGTATTCTGTTGTTCATTTGGTGTAGTGATTGGTATGACTGTTCGGTTAGTATTGTTTGGTGTTTGGGTTTGTGTCTGGTTTGGTGAGTTTGGTTGTCTATTTTGGTTGTTATTAAAATTGTTTTGACGATTTTGGTAGTTATTGTTGTTGTTTTGGGAAGGAACTTGATTTTGGTTTTGTTGTTGACGGTTCTGATAGGTAGCATTGAATGGATTTCTGTTACCTTGTTTTGGTGGTTGGGTGCATTCTCTTTTAAAGTGACCTTTACCTCCACAGTTAAAACAAGTCACTTTCTCCTTATTGAACCCGTAGGTTGTGTTAGGAGAAGTTCCCAAGTCTGTTCTACCTGTCTTCTCGATAAACTCCGTTGCTCTTCGCATTATGCTCGCAAATGCCCATTGGATGTCAATGAGTTCCATCTCCTCCTTATCAATCTGTGCGTAGTCTTCATTGGTCAAGTTGTTATTACCAATTTGACTAGCAACTAACCCATTGTAGGAAGAAACCATTGCAGAGACTAATGCAATGTGTTGCTGAGCAACTTCTACAGTCACATTTCCAAGATTGGAAGTCTCCAAAACCACCGTTTGTTGGTTAAGTTGGTTCAATGGTTGTGGTTGAGATTGACCAGCAGTATAGAAAGCTGCTTGTTGCTTTGGGGAGAATGGTGGAATGTATGAATATTGATATGGAATTTGTGGTTGTGGTTGTGATAAAGATGAAGTTTGTTGTTGATAGTTAATGATCGGTGATTCCACAACATTGGATACACAAGCAACATGTGGTGCAACTAGCCCTCCTGAACTTGCACTGGCTGGAACTGAAGATCCTCCAAAGTATAAGTTTGGATTCTGAGGAATCTGTGCTCTCCTAGCCTTCCTCTTCTCTTCCAATTCTTTGTTTTCCAGCTTCTCAATGAACTCTTGAAGAGACCAGTATTGATAAGCATCCTTCTCCTTCAGAACATCCACATGCTGATCCCAGTTAGGTGGTAATGCATCTGCAAACTTGTCCACCTGTTTTGCCATAGGAATCTGTATACCATAACTAGACAATTCAGATATCAAATGATTAAATCTAGGAGTTAGTTCTTTCAAAGTTTCATTTCCAACATAAGAAAAATTCTCAAACTCCTTAATTAGTTCTTCTGTCCTCAAACTTCGAGTCTTCTCATTTCCATCATGCTTCCTTTTCAGCATATCCCACAGTGCCTTAGAAGTTGTGCATGTCCCAAACTGATGCAACAGATCATTTGTGATTGCCTGTGTCAATTGGGAAAACGCCTTCTTTTCCACAGCAAACTTCTTTTTCTCATCCTCAGCCATGCTCTCCAATGGCACTGGTTCACCTGTGTTCTCCAGAACTGGTGGTGTGTAACCTTTAGCAATCATGTTCCATGCTTCAGCACCTTCCACTCCCATGCCTTCCAAATGTATTTTGAACTTTTTCTGCCACTGATTGTATTCTTGAATCTCCATAAGCTTCGGTGGCCGAGTCCCGCTACCTGAAGACAAATCATTAATCAGTGTGGAAATAGCATTAGTAGTTTGAGTGTTTACCACCGCTGCTGCTACTCCCCAGTAGTCAGACTGTGGTGCTGGAGGTGCACTTTGAGTCATGTAATTAACCGGCTGCGAAGACTGTGTGCTCGTCTTCTGTGCTGCCACTGTCCATGGGTCCATCACCTGCTGTTGTGGTTGTGTAGTTGCTGGTGTAGGAGTAGTCTGATAACGCCACATAATCACGAACTTCGAGAAATTCAACACTTAGAAAAATTCTTCAAAAACTATCCTAGGTTCGCCCAAAGATGATCAAGTTCGTCCCTTTTGGTTCAGGTTCGTCCAAACAGTTCACTCCCGAAGGTAAAATCACACCAGAATGTAATAATACACTCACACTTTTCTACGTTCGTCCAAAAGATCCTAGGTTCGACCTTTCAGTTCTACGTTCGTCCGCCCGATCTCCCGAGGGTGCAAAATATTGCCCGAATGTAAAAAGTTCAAGTGAAAAACTCTAGGTTCGCCCGAAAAACTCTAGATTCGCCCGAAAAACTACTCACCTTCGACCTAAAACACTCACGTTCGCCCACAATACTCAGGTTCGCCCATTTTAACCTTTTTGAAAAACGGTTACACTTTGAAAAACGGTTATTTTGATCTCTGATTTTCAAAAGTTTGTGGATTTGAATGATCTTGATCAGGTTTTGCTTCGGAGATGATTTGGAACAACTTTAATACTTGGAATTTTGAATTTTATCCACAAAATCACCTTTAATTCTTTCAAAAACACTCAAAAACCATTTTTATATGAAAACAGATGTGAATTGATAAAAATTATGTCCAAATCAGCTCTGAGTTTATCAATTTGTTGTTGTATAATCCTCTATGCTCTGATACCACTTTGTAGAGGATGAATTTGACACTAAAACAGGATTATATGATCATACAAGTTGCTAAACCAGGTGCGGAAACCCTAGCTTAGAACAAACTGATATAAACTCGATCAAAACACAATCAAAGTCATTTTAAAAGCTTTTCATAGATTAACTTTTCCAAATAAACGTTTACAGATTGATTACAGTTAATCTAGCACACTTCTAAACACTCTCAACACACTCTGGAACACACACCTAAAACACACACTCTGAATGACTCGTTATACATTACAAAAACCCAAATTCTATTTATAGCAGCTGTACGTTCGCCCAGATAGACTGGTCGAATGTAGCATTGTTCCACATTCGCCCACTTCATGTGGTCGAATGTGTCTTCTGTTCAGCACTGGTTCCAGATTCGTCCACATCTAATCTACCTTCGCCCATTTACAAATCACCTTCGCCCCTTCTGGTTCTCCTTCGCCCCTTAACACATGTTAATATCTAATCATTAGTCGCAAAAACGCATCTACATGGGGAATTTGTACCTGTTGTGGCTAATGCTGAGGTTGATGTTGAAGTGCAAACTGAAGAGACAAATTCGGGAGTTGTGATTGATACTGTTTCTGACATTCCTGAGGAGTGTGAATCGGTTTATTCTGATTCAGACAGTGAATCGGATACAGAAGCAAGTGTTAATTCTCTTGATGAAGATATCGATCAGTTGCTTGCAGAAGCGGATTTTCTGATGACAAGAAAGTCGTGCATTGCAGATGATGCTTTCACAAAGATTGATTATTCCAGATTCTTTGTAGGAAAGGAAGCTCATTTCGCATTGATGGCCATGACTGACCCGCCAAAACCTGTAAGTTCTGCATGTAGTACTGATAATACAAGTGAAAAATATTGTGGTACATGTGATAGATTGACTGAGGAGGTTAAACAACTCCGTGTTCAACGTGATAGTGCTATCATGAACAGTCAATCTACTCGCAAAGAGTTGAATGCTTTTAACAAAGTATTAGATGGCTACAAAAAGGACATTTCCGACTTGAAAAACACTTTGTCTTTAAAACAATTGGCAATTAACAACTATATCAATGAAATTGAAAACACCAAGTTGGAAATGGCAGCCATCAAATGCTTTGCTGAGAAAGTAAACAAAAAGTTGGAAAGTTATAAGCATATTGCTTATGTAGTAGACCATATCATTGATGATAAAACAACCAATTATCGGTCTGTACCATCTCCGGTTCTCTTTGAAAACCATAATTGTCACCAAGTGACACCGGAGAGTTCGGTAAAATCTGATTCAGCATCGGAAAATGAATCTAATACTTCAAGTATTGGTGATCCAAATTCCGATGTTAGACCGATTTTGGGAATCAATGATGAGGGTGTTACTGCTGAAAGTGTAGATTCAGACTCAGAGAATGATGATACTGGTTGTAACCAAACTGTTAATGCATGTGAAATTCCAAAAGAAAATCACATCATTACAAATGAACCAGTTTCATCATCTCAAATTGTTCCGATGAGAAGTGTTCATCATGTGAATAAGTCTGAGAAGAATGTTGTGAAGAAAGATCTTAATATGGTTAAGAAAGATCTTGAAAAGAATGATAAAAACGAACAATGTGACAAACCTGTCAAGGTGTTTTATCGGATGGAAGGATCCGATAAAATTATCTCTGACGAGGACTTTCCAATTAAAGATGTTAACTATGCTAAAATTGACAAGATTTGGCAAGAAAGTACTATTTGGTTCCCAAAACATGAGAGAACAAATGAGATTCCACCAGCTTTATTAAAGAAGTTGTATTTGGATGTTCCTCAACAACCAAAGGTCCATGTCACAGAGTTTGTTAAACCCAAAAACAGAGCTAATGGTTTTAATGAGCCTACTTACTCAAAAGGGCCACTCCCTGAGAGTTTAAGGAAGCAACAGTACAATGATCAATATCCTGTTAGATCATTTGCTCAACCAAATGCTCCGAATGTTTTTGAAGAGTACCGTGCGTGCTTTAAGTGTGGGGAACGTGGGCATTTACTTGCTCAGTGCCCATATGTAAGGCACAAGAGGCACGAGGTGGAAGTGAGGAATTCTATGCGAAAACCGATTGATCATTATGTGCCACCACATAGGAGAGTTGTTCCTCAACAACCACAACCGTTTTATAATCATAACAATTTTCAACAAATGAGGAACACTCGTCCAATGCACTATGATAGAAGGAATCGGATTGCTATGGAACACTCATGGAGAAAGCCTGTGGTGAACGCAACAGTTGATAGGCAAAAGGTTCCACCAAAACCGATTGTCAAACCAAATGTTGGACCTAAGTCTGTTAAATCAGATAAGGTTACCAAGAAAGTTACATTTGCTAACAATGTTCAGAAACCGACTGAGAACCCAAAGTCTCAGATTCGTATCCTGAAAAGGACTGAACAATCTTGGACACCCAATGGTACTCCAGGAGCCTCAACTTCAAGGGTTAATGAGAGAAAGGAAACTGTTTTGAACAATCCGAAAAAGATTGATCAAAAAGTTGTTGAAAATGTTTGTGAGAATGTTACTTTGAAACCTGATGTTCCAAGACCCAAGACTCAGGCTTGGGTCCCCCGAAAGAACTAACTGATTTACATTTTGTGTGCAGGGAGCTTCAGCTGGCCCTATTAGCAGTCTTTGGATTGTTGATCGTGGAGCTTCAGGCCACATGACAGGGGATCTTGCGTTGCTGTTTGACGTGAAGAACATCAATGGAGGGTATGTAGCTTTCGCGGGAAACAAAGGCGGATATATCACAATGGAAGGAAGTGTGAGCAATGGGATAGTGAGTTTCGAGCAGATTTCGTATGTGAAGCAGATAGACTATAATCTGTTGAGTGTCAGTCAAATATGTGACAAGAAATTTACTGTGCATTTTGATGACAAATCCTGCTATATTCTGAAACCGGGCTTTACAATTCCTAAAGAGTGGATAATGTTGAAGGCACCTCGCGTCAACAATCTATACATTCTTGATATGTCCAAGGCGATGACAACACAGGGGCAGATAACATGTTTTTTGTCCAAGGCAACAGAGAAAGAATCGATAATGTGGCACCGAAGAATGGGGCACATTCATCTGAAGAAAATGAATCAACTTGTGAGAAATGGACTTGTCGATGGAGTAAATGTGAAACATTTCCATCTGAATGACAAGTGTGTGAGTTGTAAAAAGGGGAAGCAACACAAACAGTCCCACAAAGTGAAAAAGGTTAACTCTGTTGAGATGCCACTAGAGCGATTGCACATGGATCTTTTCGGACCAGTCAAGCGCAAAAGTCATCTTGGAGAGCTTTATTGTTTAGTCGTCACTGACGATTACTCAAGATTTTCATGGGTGATGTGTTTGCAGAATAAAAGCAACACTTTTATCAATCTAAAAGTTCTGTTCACTCGATTGGAGAATCTCTACAATGTGAAGATAAAAAGAATTCGGAGTGACAATGGGACGGAGTTCAAAAATGCCAAGATGGATGAACTTTGTGAAAACAAAGGGATACATCATGAATATTCGGCTCCGTACACCCCTCAACAGAACGGTGTTGCTGAACGAAAGAATAGAACTCTAATTGAAGCGGCTAGAACTATGCTTGCTGATTCAAATCTTCCAGTAATGTTCTGGAATGAGGCGATTTATGCAGCAAATTACACACTAAATCGGGTTCTAACAGTGAAGAAGTTTGGAAAAACATCTTATGAGCTGTTACACCGAAGGAAGCCGAACTTAGAGTATCTAGAACCTTTTGGGGCGCCATGTACTATGTTGAATCCAAGCGAAAAGTTTAGTCCTAAAGCCGAGGAGGGTTACTTTGTTAGATATGCAACCCCTCTCAAACGGGTATACAACAAGCGAACTCGTCGTGTGGAAGACTGGGCTAACGTGGACGTTCAACGATATACTCAAAATATTCAAGGCACGGGTCCTGATTGGATGTTTGATTACAAAGATTTCTTTGAATCATTCAATCTAGATAGCTTGGTTGAAGAAGCTGTTATTCGATTACTTTACGAGTGTGAAAATGCAACAACTTCACCGTTGGTGCGTCCGATCACCGTGAACCCCCTACCAGCTTCTAATGCTCCTATACAAGAAGAAGAAATATTTCAAGAGGCTTCAACTTCATTAGACACTTCAGAATCTGAAGATGAACAATTTGAAGAAGCTATTCTTGATCAAGCTGAAGAACCAGAGGCACCGCCAGTGAACCCAACTCCAAATTCTGATGTAGCTTCATCATCGAATACGGGTCATGATCTGGATGCTGTAGAGAACTTGACTGTTCAGACGAGAGTGCAAGTACCTGATTATCCGGAATCTCGGATTCATCGTATTCACCCGCTGGAGCAAGTTATCGGTGATCCTGGAAGCAGTGTTATGACCAGAGGGCAGCTTAAAAGCGTTAATTCGCCAGAGAGTTTTGGTGCTTTAGCTTTATATGCCAAAATTCAACAATCTGGTAGTCAAAATGATTGGTCGTTTGCGTGTTATGTGTCGCAGGTAGAGCCAAGGACATACAAGGACGCTTTGAAGGATGATGCCTGGGTGGAAGCTATGCAGGAGGAGTTATTACAATTCCAGAAATTGGGAGTTTGGACGCTCACGGATTTGCCGCCGGATAGGAAGAAGATTGGCACCAAATGGGTGTTTAAGTGTAAGAAGGATGATCGTGGGGTAATAGTTCGTAACAAAGCCAGATTGGTCGTGCAGGGTTTCCATCAAATCGAAGGGATTGATTATAACGAAATCTATGCACCGGTAGCACGAATCGAAGCTATTCGGATGTTCCTCGCGTTTGCTTCTTATAAGAAATTCAAAGTTTATCAGATGGACGTGAAAAGCGCATTTCTGTACGGGAAAGTCAAGGAAGAGGTGTATGTCGGGCAGCCACCAGGCTTTGAGGACCCAATCCACCGGGATAAGGTCTACGTGTTGAACAAAGCTCTTTATGGCTTGCACCAGGCTCCGAGGCAGTGGTACGAGGAGCTAAGTACATACCTCATCTCCAAAGGATTTAAGCGCGGCCTCGTCGATTGCACCCTCTTTACAAAAAACACGGGAGATGACTTGCTTCTAGTACAGATATACGTTGATGATATAATCTTTGGTTCAACTAACGAGCTTTTATGCAGGGAGTTCGAAACTGTCATGCAGGAAAAGTTCGAAATGAGCGCAATGGGAGAGATGCAGTTTTTCCTAGGCTTGCAGGTGGACCAAACACCCGACGGGATCTTCATTCACCAGACGAAATATGTCTCCGACATCTTGAGCCGGTTCCAGATGGAGGACTCAAAGCCGATGGATACCCCGATTCAACCCAATCACGGGATTGGAGTGGACGCTAAGGGGGAGCTGACGGATCCTTTTACATACAGAGCAATCATCGGATCTCTGATGTATTTGACGGCGTCTCGACCAGATATTATGTACGCAACGTGTCTCTGTGCTCGTTATCAATCGAAGCCGAAACAAAGTCATCTGACGGCGGTCAAGCGTATCCTTAGATATCTGAAGGGTTGTCCATCAAAAGGACTCTGGTACCCTAATGATGATAATTTTGATTTCATATCTTTTAGTGATGCAGATTGGGGCGGCTGTGACAAAGATAGCAAATCTACTACAGCTGGTTGCCAGTTTTTCAGGAGCAGGTTAATCACCTGGCAATGCAAGAAACAGACTTCCGTAGCACAATCTACCTGTGAAGCCGAGTACATTGCAGCCTCGAGTTGCTGTTCGCAAGTACTCTGGATTCAACAACAAATGGTGGATTACGGTTTGCAGTTTCTAAAAACTCCTATTTACTGTGACAACGAAGCTGCAATTGCATTAACTAAAAATTCGGAAAATCATTCTAAAGCGAAACACATCCGGATCAAATATCATTTTATCCGTGATTGTTACGCTAAGGAATTGATCGATATGATCAAAATACACACTGACTACCAACGTGCAGACCTGTTTACTAAAGCTTTTGACCGTTCACGCTTTGAATATCTTTTAAAAGTAAACAATATAAAGGAAAAACAGGACTAACCGGCACCTTGGTTTATCGCTTTTTAGTTTTTAGTTTTTATATTTTGCTAATTGGGAATTTCTCTTTGCTAATTGGGAATTTCTCTTTACTATCATAATCCTCAAAGAAGTTGATGCTTTCGAGGGGATTGTTTAATCCTCAAAGAAGTTGATGCTTTCGAGTGGATTGTTTCTTTCAAATTTTTTGTTTTTGTTTTTCAGAAAAATCAAAAATCCCAAAAATATGTTCTTTATTTTAGGGGGAGCCATTTTATCAGAAAAACCAAAAACATTATAAAATTCAAAAAGACCTAAAAATTAGAAAATCAAAAATGATTTCCTGGTAAAACAGAGGAAATGATAGTACATCAGTGGGAATCTGACACAGGCTAAAGAATTGTATAGTTAATGAGGCGTGTGTTGATTACGTGTGATATGCTGATAGGCTTCGTAGACTAAATATTGCGTGCATTAGTGATACAAACATAACGAACTACGCGTTCGTGGCTGAACACCTCATGGGCATATGGTCTTAGTACCGTAATTTCGTTTGATAGGATTGCCAAAATCTGAGGTTTCGGGTCGTTATGTTATGGTTATCCGGGATATTCTGATAAACTTTTGTCGTATTGATTTACGGAGCTAGTTTTATCAGAATATTTGCTAAAAAGAGCTTAATTGCCAAAACCGGAAGTTACCGAATTGAGGAACTTTATGTTTTAATTGATCATAGATCATTATTACATCGTATTGATTATCTGATGCAAATCAGTGATTAATATCAGCCTCAACCTAGTGTATACGCACATGTTACTCTGCTGCATTCAATTGCTGACCTGTACACCTCTGTGCTATATACTTTGTAACTTTTACGGATAACTCTGGCATAATCACGCGTTACGACGAAGCTTTGTGCAATTACTTGATACGGGAGTATGTCGTGTGTGTGGGCACCACATCGTGTTAGTCTAATACACCTAACTCGTATCATTTTAAAGCATTGCGTAATTGTCTGCATGTGAGCTTACGTGGACCACAATATCAGCAATTGCCGTATCACATACAGTTTCTAATGATAATATTAAACAAAAAGATCAACGCTGTGATCAGATTTCTTAGAAAACTGATATGATCCTCTGACCGGATTTCACAAAATGTTTACTGCTTTCATTTACTTTGATGCATTTTATTTTGTTGCAATTTACTTTTAATGTCAAAAAGATACAAAATTCAAAAAGATTTTAGGTGTGTTTTGATAAAATTTCAGAAAAATCCAAAATTTTTGCATTTCTGCTTTATTTTTTGATAACCGGGGATGCTTGATAGTCAATTTCTGAGATTTGACTGGGCTTTGTATCATTCTAAAAGTGAAAATTTGTAATTTGGAAGCTTAACGGATTGAAAAATGTTGAACGGGATTCGAATTTGTAATTTGGCAGAATTTTTCAAAATTTCCATTTTACATTCGCCCTTAAATGGGACGAATGTGGAAATTTTTTCTACCTTCGGGTCGTCTCCAACTGGGCGAATGTGGCTTTTACACCAAAATTCACTTTCGGGTAAAACGGTTTTACCTTCGTGCCATTTGTTTGGGGCGAAGGTGGAAAGATTGTACATTCGACCAGACGGAACGGGCGAAGGTGGAGCTTATATATAAGCCTAAACCAGATTCGACCCTCACTTCAAATTTTTTCAAATTTTTTCTTCGTAACAGAACCTTGTTGATTTTGAATTCCCTGCTTGTGCATTTTGTTCCTTGGATAATTCTCATCATTTTCATATAACTTTTACAGGTAAAGGACAAGGATTGAACCCGGAATCATTGATTTTTTATTCGCACTTAGGGTTTTAGGGTTAATGGTGTTCAACTGATTGTTACTGATTAATGTTGATAGAACATCATTCCATATCAGTTTTAGGGGGAGAGGATGAAAGGAATTAGGTTTTAACAATTGTTTCAGTAGTGATTGATTGATTAAATAAAGAAAAACCCTAATTCTTATTAAAAACTGATATAGAATGAAAATTAAGGACAATTGATAGTACACGAGTTCTAGTCGGTCATGTTAGGATGAGTTCTGATCAAAATTAAAGGTTAATAACATGATTTTGAAAATTTTAAAATTTTGGTCAAGAACAGGTTTACCTTCGGTCTATCGTCTGGACGAAGGTGGAACTAAATGGACGAAGGAAACACTGAACGGGCGAATGAATTTTTTTGTTAAAATCATTTTACATTCGACCAGAAGTTTGCACCTTCGGCCACAATATCCTACATTCGACCAGTTCATTTTGGGCGAATGTGGAATTTTAAAAGCCTAAAATTTTAAATTTTGACGATTTCGTGTTTTAACGTTTGTTTTTGATTTTATGTTTCAGATGGCTGAAGAACAAGAGAATATAGAGATTCCTGTGGAGACTGCTGTTCCTGATCCTATTCCAGAAACTGTACAAGAAGGAGAATCATCAAGCGGGAGTAAATGGCCGTTTGAGAAGACTCACAACTGTTGTGCGTATCTGGGAGATGTTGAGAAGAACGTGGAGTTTACTGAGATCATCAAGTTTCTGAAGAGATGCAGAGTGGTTTATGCTTTGGCCACACCAACTATTATCTACAAGGATATAGTTGAGGATTTCTACAACAACGCCAAGTATGATTACTTTGATAATCAAACTATTATCAAAAGCAAGATTCAGGGAATGGAGATGTTTATCACTGAAGCTGATATCAGAGAAGCTCTCCAGATCCAGTTTGAAACCAGTGAGGATCCAAGGGAATTATCATGGACTGAGCAGAAAGCCTGTTTCCTGAGGATGAAATACAAAGGACCGATCACTGATGGTTCTATGTACAAAGGGAAACTAGGAGTACAGTTTAAGTATTTTGCTCATGTTATTATACTTGTGTTTGGATGTGTTAGTGGAGGATACGACGTGATGAGGAAGAGTTTGAGCTCGTTAATGGTTGCGTTGACTCTCAACAAACCATTTAACGTTGCTGGGATGATTTTAGATCATATGTTAGAGATGTTAAAAGGGTTGAAGCTTAAGAAGTTCATGCTTTATCCTAGATTCCTTATGATGATTTTTGATCACAAATATCCACACCTGAAGAAAGATCCAACACAGATACTAGTTATGGATCACATGAACATTAGAACCTTAGTGAGAATGAAAGGTTACAAAGGTGTGCCTGAAAATGAGAGACCACCTTACAGGAGGTTGTTTGGAGCCTTGGCTAGAGAGGATTACATGGATCCTGGAAAGAATACAGCAAGGCATCCTGATAGTGATAGTGACAATGATGATCCATTGGTATATGCTGATGCAAGTACAAAGAGAAAAAGACAAGTAGTCAATCCTGGAGCCAAAGGGAAGGGCAAAGGAAAGACTGATCAAGGGAGTTCAAAACAACAAGCTGTGAGGAAGAAATCTACTGCAAAGAAGGGTACTAGTTTGGTAGATGAAGAGTCTGTTGATTCAGAGGAAACTGAGACTGAAGAACAATGGGATTCGGATGCTGAAAATGTCCGGACTACCAAACAAAAGGCCACTTTGGTTGGTGAGTCTGAATCACTTAACAGATCGATTGAAGAAGCTAAGAAGAGCAAGCAGTCTGTTGGTGCTGAAGATGAAGGGTTGACAGTGAATTTGGACGAGTTGAATGAAGGTGAAACCGTAGTTGTTAACTTGCCCAAGCCCAAACACAAAACCATGGCAAAGAAAACAAGCACAAAGCAACTAAGAGAGAAAGAATTAAACCTACTTTTGAGAGGAAAGAGATTACCTGAAGTTGGTACATCATCAAAACAATCTTCACCAGCCACTAAGAAACAAAAGACTGTGGAGGCAACAAAGTTACCAGTGGACCAATTCAATATTGCACTGGATAATGTTCTTAACATGTTTACACAGCCTCAGAAAGGAAAAGAAACTGAGATTGAGCCATCAAAGTCTAAGTCCAAGTCTAAGAAGGTCACTGTGGATGACGATGTGATGAAACAGGTGAATAAAAGGATGGACGACATGATGAAGATGTTAGTGGCTCAGCAAGCTGAGATTGCCAAGTTCAAGCAGAATGAAGAGAAAATGCTTCAGATTGTAGTAGCTTCTAAGTCTAATCAAGATGAGATAGACGAGAAGGTAAAGAAGCTAGAAGCTAAGAATAAGAAGCTTGAAGGAAAGTGCTTGAGAAACAAGAACAGGTACAAGGCAATTAAAGAAGATAATAAAGAATTGAAGGCTGAAAACAAACGCCTTAGTGAGCTGATAGACAATCTGTACAATGTTGCACCCAAGCTGAAAGAGGGTGAGGAGGATAAAGAGAAAGAGGTTGAACAGGTTGACTTTGAACCATCTGAATCTGACAAAGAGGAAGATGAGGATGATGAGGATGAAGAATCGGAAAAGAGTGATGATGGAGATGATAATAATGATGATGATGATGATGCTGAAGGTTCGGGAAGTCAAAAGGAGGATGATAGTAGTAGTAGTGATGATAATGATGGAGGAGATGATACTTCTAAGTTTACATTTGAAAAGAGACCACCTTCAAAGAAGAAGAAAGACACAGGTGAGTCAAGTTCGAAGAAGAAGAGTGAGAATGTTGATGATGAAACTGTGTTTTGGAATGAGAAGGTGAGGTCCTTGTCTGATGATGCTAAACAAGTATACAAGGACATGTTAGAGAGAAGAGAATGGACAATTGAGTTCACAGGACGTTTTGCAGAAATATTCCAAACTGATGATATGCGATATGAATTGGAATATAACGATCCTGATTTGGAAGAAGGGGAAGTACCTGCATCTGTGGCAAAGGAGATTTTAGATGGGCTTGCACAGAGGGTAGGGAAAACGTTTGAAGAATTCATTGTTGATGAGTCGATTCCACATATTCCTGAAAAGGATATTGGAAGTCACTCTGATGATAAAGACACCCCTGAATTTGAAGAAGTTGAAATAGAGGATATCACACATGAGGAATATCCACAGTACTTCAGACAAACTGATGAAGACTTGGTGTTTCCTGATTTTACTGAGAGACATAATACGTCTGCTAAAAGAAAGGCAAAGAAGAGGAGTGCTGAGTTTGTAGAGAAAGTACTTGGAGCTGATTTGCCAGAATCTTCAAATAAAACTGATGAATTGAAGGAGTATTTGAAGAAGTTAAGACTGATGGATGAAAACCGACCAAAGCCTGAAGCTCAAGGAAACTTTTATAGGTTTCATAATGCGAAGTTCAGAGGCAGAGCTCTCGGGTGGACATACTTAGGCAGGCTGAAGTGTTTAGCAGCTAAGTGGGAATCTGGAATCTTGTACTTTTACAGATTCATTGACTTGCTGACTCTACCGTACTGGGCGGTTAGAGATCTTTGCAGATTCCAAATGTCAGGTGCTTCAGTGAATAATTCACATGTTGGTTGGTGTGCAGACAAATTGGTTTGGGAAAGTAGAACAAAATGGAACAGATTTAAACCACAATATCCCCGGAGGAAAGTTCACAGGGATATTGATCCCAGAACCAAGTTGAAACGGGTTACCTTGATTTATAAGGCACCTGAAGTGATGAGAAAGATACCTTTGATGCCTATGCCTCAACACTTCAGTGCTGACTTCATTTTCTGGTATTATGATTGGAGGAAGGCAGAAGCGGTGATCGTGTTGAGAGATGGAAAGGACAAATACAAGCATGTTCATGTATTTGATCCTATGTGGTTGATCAATTGCACCTTCGAAGACATCATCATGCTCTTTTATAATCCGATTCATTATGAGCCAAACGATGCAGATCAAGCAAAGAAATACACACAGGTTGTTGGTGTTTGCTTTGCTTATGACATTAATGCTGGAAGTAATTTGGAGGGGAAGCTTGGCAAGAAGGTGAAGATGGCAAATGTGTCAAAGCCGGTAAAGAGGAGATTAGAGCCTGAGATGACGAAAGAACAAAAGAGTTTGCTCAGAATTAAGTTGCTGAACAAAGCCATGGACGAAGACAGAAAACGATCTAATCAATAGTCGAGGGGGAGTTTGTAGATGCGTTTTTGCGACTAATGATTAGATATGTTAACATGTGTTAGATATGGTTAAAGGGGCGAAGGAAGACTAAGATGGGCGAAGGTGAGAAGCTAGTGGGCGAAGGTAGTTATTCTATGGACGAATCTGGAACAGGATATCTCAGAAGACACATTCGACCACTTGATGTGGGCGAATGTGGAAATGACCCACGTTCGACCAGTGAAAAGGGGCGAACGTGCAGGTCCTATATATAGATTTTGTGTTTTTGTAAGTTTAAGCGAGTCATTTAGAGTGTGTGTTTTTGAGGTGTGTTCAAGAGTGTGTTGAGAGTGTTTAGAAGTGTGATAGATTAACTGTAACTGATCTGTAACCAAGTATTTGAAAGAGTTAATCTATGAAAAGCTTTTAAAATGACTTTGATTGTGTTTTGATTGAGTTCATATCAGTTTGTTCTAAGCTAGGGTTTCCGCACCTGGTTTAGTAACTTGTATGATCATATAATCCTGGACATAAGAAACAAGTACTCAGTTTTATGAGCCAAGTGCGCAGAAACGGCTGAAAAACACTCAAATCATATCAGAAACATATCCAGGAGGTTTTCAATTAATCTGAAGTTCTTGAATGATGTTTCTACTGAAAATAACACTTTTTAAGCACCTTAGAAACACCTTGTTTACGAGATTTTAAAGCAAAACTAATGAAAATACTCAAAGTTTTGGTAAACACTAAAATTTATAAAAATCTTGATAGTAAGAACTAACAAGAGAGGGTTTTGATATCTTTAGATAGATACAATCTAGAGCACAGAGGCTCTGATACCAAATTGTAGTCCCAAAATACTAGATCTTTAGTGTGCACAAGATTGTTATCACCTAGAAACACCTATTTGTTAGGTGTTTTAGGTGATTAATCGAGATAAACAAAGAAACTAGATGAATATTGTAAGAACCGACACACAAGATGAATAATAAGATAATTCCATTGATGATTTAACACTGAAGAACCATGGAGATCATAACAAGTACGCACCTTATCTTGTGCTACAAAAGATAATAACAAAAACCCTAACCCTAGCTGCTGAGAATGATGTTCTATATATAGGAAAACCTGATGGGCCTGCGCACTTAAGATAAGTGCGCAGAGCCCGTCCAATAAGTACGCAGCTAGGTTTTTTTCACTACAACTTTACTATAATTACATAACAGACCCTCCAACTATAACAAACAACTAAACATACTCAAACCTGGTAACTGTGGTCTCAATCTAACCCAACACAAGGAATATGACATTAAGTTGCGGTGGCAAACGTACTTCCATAATCTCTTCAACAATGGGAGGGATTTCCAACAAGGAAATGACAACTCATCTACTCAAAGGCTCCAAAGGAATAATTGCTATTGTCGGCGTATCACACAGGGAGAGGTTAGAGCAGCACTTAATAAGATGGGAAGGGCTAAGGCGGTTGGGCCGGATAACATACCGATTGAGGCGTGGAAGTGTATGGGAGAAGTAGGAGTTCAATTGCTGACAAAGTTATTCAATCTAGTTTTCAAATCTGGAAGGATGCCAGATCAATGGATGACTAGTGTAGTAGTACCTTTGTTTAAGAAAAAAGGAGACACCCAATGTTGTGGGAATTATAGACGGATTAAACTGCTAGGACATACTATGAAATTATGGGAGAGGGTAATCGAGTATAGACTTAGAAGAGAAACTCAAGTTACGGTTAACCAATTTGGTTTCATGTCAGGGCGGTCTACCACAGAAGCAATACATATCCTTAGGAGATTGGTGGAAAAATATAGGGAGAAGAAGAGAGATCTGCATATGGTGTTCATTGATCTTGAAAAGGCATATGACAGTGTGCCTCGTACACTGATTTGGGGCAGTTTAGAGAGTAGAGGGGTTTCTGGAAAGTATATAGACCTAATTAGGGATATGTATGTTAGGACTAAGACTAGCGTTCGGTCGCCTGTAGGAGATACTGAATCTTTCCCTGTAGAAGTAGGACTCCATCAAGGGTCTTCCTTGAGCCCTTTCCTGTTTGCGGTTATCCTAGACGAGTTATCAAAGTCGATCCAGGAGACGGTCCCGTGGTGCTTGCTTTTTGCATATGATATTGTGTTAGTCTCCGAGAGTAAACAAGGTTTGAATGCGAGGCTGAGGAGTGGCGTTTAGCGCTGGAAAGTAAAGGTTTAAGGATTAGTCGATCTAAGACGGAGTACTTGCACTGTGACTTCCCATGGATTTGCATTTTTCAACAATAATTATTTTAATTTTTTTTCAAAATCAGTTCAAATAACCGTGGGTTCGAACCAACAATATACAGTCCTGTTCGACCTTTCAAATAGGTCGAATGTAAATCAGAATTGGTTCGACCTCTAAAAGAAAATCTTGAAAAACAGAAACTTGGTTCGACCTGTCGTGAGGTCGAATGAAGAAAATCTGACGTGTTCGACCTGAGGAGACAAATTGGAATGAAAACTGACAACCTAGAACTTTATTCGACCTTTTCCAAACTTGATTCGACCTTTCTAGAACCTGATTTGACCTCAAAACTGACTCATTCAATCTAAAACTTTCTCGTTCGACCTCTTGATGTTCTCATTCGACCTTTTCAGGTCTGTTCATCATCTTCAACCCCAAGAATATACGAATCAGATCCGGTTTTGAAAAATTTTCACCAAATGTAATGAAAATAGATAGATTTTGTTCGGAATCAAATTTAAACAAGTTTTTGTGAAAGAATCTTTGAAAACAACATCAAATTTGTAAAGGATTGTTTTATGTAAAACAGTAAGAAATGATCATACAAATCTCTTTTTCAGGTGCGGAAACCCTAGAACAGATACAAAATGATAGTTTTATGAATCAAACACACAGATTAAGCTTTTCAATCACCATTCTCATTAATTACTTGTAGAAATATGATAACATTTAGGTTTACAAGCAAAACAGACTGACTTTGAATAAACACAAACTCTAGAGAGCTCTATCCTGACACACACTACTCAAATGATCAAAGTTACATCATAAAATAGAGTTTTTCCTTATATACTCCTACGCTTTCGTCAATGTCGTGTGGTCGAATGTGGAATATTTCCACATTCGCCCTCTTCTACTGCACGAACCTGGAAACTTACTTCATTCATCTCTACCTTCGACCTACAACTTCCACATTCGCCCCATATATTTTCCACCTTCGCCCTTACGTTTCTTTACAAAACTTGTTTATGTTGCAATCCAAAGCACTAGTCGCACATTATGCATCAACAAACTCCCCCTCGACTATTGCTTGGATTGCCTTCGCGCTTCATCCATTCCTTTGTTCATCAGCTTCAGACGAAGTTGTTTACGTTGATCTTTTGTCATTTCTGGTTCCAATTTCCTCTTCGTCGAACGCTTTGGCACTTCATTCACCTTCACACGCTCACCAAGTTTCTTCTCAAGATTGCTACCAGAATTTATATCATATGCAAAACAAAATCCAACCACCTGTTGATATTTCTTTGCTTGATCTGCATCATTGGGGTCACTGTAGATCGGATTATAGTATAACATGATGATGTCTTCAAAAGTACAGTTTATAAGCCACATTGGATCAAAAACATGTATCTTCTTGTAAGCATCCTTCCCGTCTCTTAACACTATCACTGCTTCAGCATTTCTCCAATCATAATACCAAACAACAAAGTCTGCACTGAAATGCTGTTGTATTGGCATCAGCAGTATCTTCTTCATAACCACTGGAGATTTGTATATCAAAGTCACCTTCTTTCTTCCAGTCTTTGGATCAATAGCTTTATGGACTTTCCTTCTCGGATATTGAGGTTTAAACATATTCCACCTCGTCCTGCTCTCCCAAATAAGTTTATCAGCAAACCATCCTACTACATCATTATTCACTGAAGCACCGGTCATCGGAAACCTGCAAATGTCTCTCACCGCCCAATACGGTAGAGTTTGTAAATCATGGAATCTATAAAAGTATAGAATTCCCTTCTCCCACTTTACAACAATACATCTCAAATATCTCAAATACTTCCAACCCAATGCCCTTCCTTTAAACACTTGGTTGTGATATTTGTAGAATCCTCCCTGTGCCTCAGGTTTTGGTCTTTTCTCATCTGTTTCTTTCAGTTTCTGCAACAAAGTCTTCAACTCATCACTTTGTTCAGAAGATGGTTTCTGATTGCTATCACCAAACACATTCTTCACAAACTCTTTGCTTTTCTTCTTTGCTTTATATTCAGCTTCTTTTAAATTTATTTCAGATAGATCTGGGAAAACTTCATTACTTGTATCTCTGAAGTATTCAGGATATTCTTCGTGTGTTATATCTTCTATCTCAATCTCTTCACTCTCAGGAGTCTGCTTATCATCAGAATGATTACCAACATCCTTTTCAGGAATGTCTGGAATCATCTGTTCAGCCATGATCTCCTCCAGTGTCTTTCCAACTTGCTGCGCAATACCTTCAAGTATTTATTTAGAAACAGCAGCAGACACTTCTCCTTTATCAAGATCTGGATCGTTGTATTCCAATTCAAACCTCATATCATCAGTTTGAAATATTTCGGAAAACTTTCCAGTGAATTCAATCGTCCAAACTCTTTTATTCAACATCTCTCTGTAAACATTCTTAGCATCATCAGATAAAGATCTTATCTTCTCTATCCAGAATATATCTTCATCAGTATCCACGTTTTCTCCAAATTTCTTCGAACTAGACTGACCAGAACTACCTTTCTTTGTCTGTCTTTCTTCAAAAGTAAACTTACTAGTATCATCATTGTCATCATCATCACTACTATCATCCTCATCATCATAATTTTTCCCACTATCTTTCCCCTCAGCATCATCATTATCATCAGATCCATCATCTGATTCATCATCATCTCCTTCATCATCAGACGAATCACCATAGTCTAATTTCTCTTCCTCTTCTTCCTTATCCTCCTCTCCTTCTTTCAATTTAGGAGCTTCATTATAAAGTTTATCAAGCATTTCGCTTGTTTTCTTTCTTCAATCTTTTATTATCAATCTTTATTCCTTTAATCATCCTCCTGTTCCCATTACACTTTTCATCAATTTCATTCTTTTCTTCCTCTAGTTGTTTCAACTTCTTCTCAAGTTCATCTTGATTTGCTTTAGAAGTAACAACAATCTGCAACATCTTTTCTTCATTCTTTTTGAATTTTTCTATCTGTGCTTGTTGTGCAGATATCATCTTCATCATCTCTTCCATTTGTTTGTTCACCTTCTTCATAACATCATCAGAAACTGTTACTTTGGGTCTGGAAGATTCTGCTTCAGGAGTTTTCTTTTTCTTCTGGAATAAGTTTAAAACATTCTCTAAAGTAGTATCTAAATCAGGAACTACTTCAGATTCTTTTGAGGTCTTTTTCTGCTTCTTGGTAACATCATCTTTCCTTTTAGCAACATCTCAATTTCTTTCTCTCTCAACTTCTTAGTGTTCTCTTTCGCATCTCTCTTTGCCAATGACTTGTGCTTGGGTTTCTTCAGATTAACAACTACTGTAGAACCCTCAAAATCTTCAGTATCAAGTCCTAGATCACCTTCCAGATCTACTGTCTCCTTCTGTAATTGTTCTTCAACAGCCTTGTTTAAAGATTCAGACTCTCCAGCAACAGTGGCCTTGCGCTTGGATTTCTTTTTCAATGTTTCAGCATCCGAATCCCAACGCTCATCTTCTTCTGTTTCTTCAGAATCTACAGAAGAATCTTACTAACTGAGTACCTTTCTTTGCTGTACTCTTCTTTCTAGTCTTCTGCTTTTTAGTTGGTTCATCTTCAACAGCCTTTGCCTTGCCCTTCCCTTTGGCTCCGACATTTTTCACTTGTCTCTTTCTCTTTGTAGTAGCATCAGCATGTACAAGCAGATCATCAGTATCAGATTCACTATTATCGTGTCTTGCTTGTTCACTCCTGGGCCAGTGTAACCCGGATTTATCAAATACCCAAACAAATTCTTATGTGGAGGCTTTTCATTGTCAGGAATCCCTTTGTATCCCTTCATTCTCACCAACGTCCTTATATTCATATGATCCTGCCCTAAGATCTTTGTAGGATCTTTCTTCAACTTTGGATATTTATGATCAAAAATCATCATCAGAAATCTGGGATATAATAAGAATTTCTTCGACTTCAAACCCTTTAGCATTTCTAACATATGATCCAGAATCATATTAGCTATGTTGAATGGTTTATTCAACGTTAAAGCAACCATCAACGAGCTTAAACTCTTTCTCATAACATCGTAACCTCCACTCACTGTCCCAAACACGTGAATTATTACATGAGCAAAGTACTTGAATTGAACGCTCAGCTTTCCTTTGTGTAACGCTCCATCAGTAATAGGACCATTATATTTCATTCTCAGAAAACACAACCTCTGCTCCGTCCATGACAAACACCTTGGATCAGTACAATCATCATCTCTAATCATCAATGCTTCTCTGATATCATCTTCTGTTATCATAGCAAATTCACCTTGAATCTCACTAACAATAGCAGTTTTAGATTCCCAGAAGTCATAACGAGCATTTCTCCAAAATTCTTCAACGATATCTTGGTAAATAATAGCAGGTGTTGCAATAGCATGAATAATCCTGCTTCTCTTTAGAAAATCTATTATTCCGGAGAATTTTGTGTTTTTCTGAACATCTCCAACAAAAGCACAACAGTTATGAGCGGTTTCAAACGGCCACGCTTCTATCACATTCTGAACTGGAGCTTCTTGTTCAGGTATCTCCACGTTCTCAGCTTGTTGTTCAGCCATTTGAATATCTGTATTCACAAAACAAAGAAAATGAGTTAAACACAATCAAAATCGACAAAATCTAAAACTTTGGTTTTTCAAGATTCCACATTCGTCCCATCGTAGGTACGAATGTGGATTTCTTGGGGTACTAAAGTAAAAATTAGGGTTCGAAAGTGCAGCTATTGGTTCGAAGGTAAACCAAAATCCACATTCGTCCACCTAAACCACGTTCGCCCGTTTAGAAGTCACATTCGACCTGAAATTTCCAGGTTTGACCCTTTCTAACTGGTCGAATGTGTCTGTTTTTAACCAAAATTTCAAACTTTTTATCTATGATGTTTTAAACTCTGATTTTGATTTGTTTCCCCTCTAATATGACCGATTAACCTTATCCATCAATTAATTTCATCATTGATTTCATTATTATAGATTTTCTAAGTAATCTAGGGTTCGACGAGTTCAAACAATCAATTAACATCCAATTACAATGAATTAACCCTAGATTAACTATAATTCTCCCCCTAAAATCTATAAGAACTAAAACCTAATCAAAACATTGAACAAAAACAGTCTGAAAATTGTCCAACTGATTCAAACTAGGGTTCGGCGACAAAAAGCCCTATTCTGCCTTCAAAACAGGTCCATTACCTGTGATTATGGAATGAAAATAATCAGAAGAAAGCAAGGAATGATAATCGACAACAAGAAAAACCGGGGCAACAAGGGTTTGGTATTTTGAAAATTTTTGAAAGAATTATGAATGAGGGTGCGAATGAGGACCTGATATATATAGGATAGCCACCTTCGACCGTTCATGTAGGACGAATGTGAAACCTTTTCCACATTCGACCCTAACTAAAGACTCGAATGTGAAAATGGGGTTCGAATGTAAAATGTGTAAGTAGAACACTCACCTTCGTCCATTATGATTGGTTCGAATGAAGCAAATCTTCCACTTTCGACCCAGCGAAGGGGCGAAAGTAAAATGGAAAATTTTAAAAATTTACCAAATCACAAAATCGAATCCCGTTCAAACATTTTTCAACATTTTAAGGCTCAAACGGCTCAAACATGCATTATTTCATTTCTAAATGATACAAAACTCAGATTGGTTCATGAAATCTCAGAAAATGACCATCAAACACCATCGGTTATCTAAACGAACTCAGAAATGTAAAAACTTTTGGTTTTTTTGAAATTTATATTAAAACACACCTAAAATCTTTTTGAGTTTTTGTATCAAATGTAAAACAAATGTAAAATGCAGAAATGTAAACACAAACAGTAAATGTTTTGTGATTTCCGGTAAGAGGAAAATATCAGTTATTGAGAAATCTGTTCACATCGTTGATCTGTTTTAGATTATCATTAGAAACAATGTGTGATCCGGCAACTGCGGATATTGTTGTCCACATAAACTCACATGCAGACTGTTATGCAGTGCGTTAAAATGATACGATATTAGGTGTACTATACTAACACGTTTATGGTTCCCACACACACGACATACTCCCATATCAAGAAATTGCACAAAGCTTCCTCGTAACGCGTGATTATGCCAATGTTATCCGTTTAGGTACAAGATATATAGCACAGAGGTGTACAGGTCAGCAAATGAATGCAGCAAAGTAACATGTGCATATATACCAGGTTGAGGCTGATATCAATCACAAGTTTTCATCAGTGAATTGATACGATGCAATTAATGATCTTTGATCAATAATAAACATGAAGTTCCTCAATTCGGTAACTTTTAGGTTTTGGCATTAACGCTCTTTTAGCAAATATTCTGATTGAATCTAGGTCCGTAAATTAATACGACAAAAGTTCAATCAGAATATCCCGGATAACAATAACATAACGACCCGAAACCTCAGATTTTGGCAACTCTATCAAACGAAATTACGGTACTAAGACCATATGCCCATGAGGTGTTCAGCCACTAACGAGTAGTTCGTTATGTTTGTATCACTAATACACGCAGTAATAAGTCTACGAAGCCTATCAGCACATCACACGAAATCAACACACACCTCATATTGCATTACATATCTTTAGCATGTGTCAGATCCCCACTGATGTACTATCATTTCCTCTTTTTATCCTGTAAATCATTTTGGTTTTTCTATTTTTTATGGCTTTTTGAATTTTTCAATGTTTTTGGTTTTTCTTAATAAAGACTCCCCCTAAAATGTAAAACATATTTTTGGGTTTTTGAATTTTCTGAAAAACTGTAAAAACTAAAATTTTTTTAAAACTAAAAGCAATAAACCGAGGTGATGATCAGTCTTGTTTTTCTTTTATACCATTTACTTTTAAAAGATAATCGAATCTGGATTTATCAAAAGCCTTTGTGAGAATATCCGCTCTCTGATAATCAGTGTGGATTTTGACCATATCGATCAACTCTTTTGCATAGCAATCACGGATAAAGTGATACTTAATCCGGATATGCTTAGCTTTCGAGTGATTGACCAAGTCTTTAGTTAATGCAATTGCGGCTTCATTATCACAGTGAATAGGTGTTTTCAGAAATTGCAAACCGTAATCGACCATCTGCTGCTGAATCCTGAGAACCTGTGAGCAACAACTCGAGGCTGCTACATACTCAGCTTCACAAGTAGATAGTGCGACCGATGTTTGCTTTTTACACTGCCGGGTCACGAGCCTGCTCCCTAAAAACTGACATCCAGCCGTTGTGGATTTGCTGTCTTTGTCACAGCCGCCCCAATCTGCATCACTAAATGCGATAAAGTCAAAATTATTGTCATTAGGGTACCATAGTCCTCTCGACGGACAACCCTTCAGATATCTAAGGATACGCTTGACCGCCATCAGATGACTTTGTTTCGGCTTCGATTGGAAACGTGCGCAGAGGCATGTAGCGAACATTATGTCTGGCCTTGATGCAGTGAGATACATCAGAGATCCGATGAATGCTCTGTATGTAAATGGGTCTGTCATCTCCCCTTTAGCGTCAACACCAATCCCGTGATTAGGTTGTATTGGGGTGTCCATCGGCTTTGAATCTTCCATCTGGAACCGGCTCAAGACTTCAGATACGTATTTGGTTTGATGAATAAAGATCCCCGTTGGTCTTTGATCCACCTGCAAGCTGAGGAAAAACTGCATTTCTCCCATCGCACTCATCTCGAACTATTCCTGCATTACACGTTCAAATTCTCTGCAAAGAAGTTCGTTAGTAGAGCAAAAAATAATATCATCTACATAAATCTGGACGAGAAGCAAGTCATCCCCTGTTTCTTCGTAAACAGTGTGCAATCGACCAAGCCTCGTTTGAATCCTTTGGATAGCAGGTACGTGCTTAGCTCCTCATACCATTGGCGTGGAGCCTGGTGCAACCCGTATAGCGCTTTGTTGAGAACATAAACCTTATCCCGGTGGATAGGATCTTCAAAGCCTGGAGGTTGACCGACGTAGACCTCTTCCTTGACCACACCGTAGAGGAACGCGCTTTTGACATCCATTTGATACACCTTGAATTTCTTATACGAGGCAAACGCTAGAAAGATGCGGATAGCTTCTATACGTGCCACAGGTGCATATATCTCGTTGTAGTCAATTCCTTCAACTTGATGAAATTCTTGAACAACCAATCTGGCTTTGTTACTCACGATCACGCCTCTGTCATCTTTCTTGCATTTGAATACCCATTTGGTACCAATCTTCTTCCTAACAGGAGGTAAATCCGTAAGTGTCCAGACACCCAACTTATGGAACTGCAACAACTCCTCTTGCATCGCCTCAACCCAAGAATCATCCAAAAGAGCTTCCTTGTATGTCCGCGGCTCAACCTGCGAAACATAACTTGCAAACGACCAATCATTCTGACAACCAGATTTTTGTATTTTTGCATATAAAGCTAAAGCGCCAATATTTTCTGGTGAATTGACACTGCGTAGTTGTCCTCTAGTCATAACACTGCTACCAGGGTCACTAATAACTTGCTCGAGCGGATGAATACGATGAATCCGAGATTCTGGATGTTCAGGTACAATCACTCCCGTCTGAGTTGTCAAGTTTTCCACTGCATCCAGATCATTACCCGTGTTGGACGATGAAGCAACATCTGGATTTGGATTCACTGGTGGTGCCTCTGTTGCATGATCAAGAATAGCTTCATCAAAGTCTCCATCATCTTCCGATTCTGAAGTATCAAGTGTAGTTGAAGCTTCTTGAAACACCTCTTCTTCTGCTACAGGAGCATTGGTATCATTAGAAGCTGCTGGAGGAGTTACGGTGATCGGACGCACCAATGGTGAAGTTGTCGCGTTTTCACACTCGTAAAGTAATCTTATAACAGCCTCTTCAACCAAGCTATCTAGATTGAATGATTCAAAGAAGTCTTTGTAATCAAACATCCAATCAGGACCATTTCCCTGTACGTTTTGAGTATGTTGGATCAGTGGCCTCTTTTTTGTGAACACTTATGAGAATCCGGTTAAGGACCGAACTCGCGGATCGATTACACATAAACAACTCGGTTTCGGACGGGGAATTCGAGACGAGACAGAAATATACGATAACAACGTCATCACAGATTCGATTTAATACAGAAACGGTTACAGACACTGTCATCAGTAGGATAAACGTCTATCTCGTGGCCAAAGGAGGTCGGGCATGACCTCCCCCTTGAGAGCATTCAAAGTATCAACTCAAATCACCAAAATGAACAATAACACATGAGATTGCTATTTATAGTCCAACACCCAAGTTCCAGGTTCGCCCCCTGGGAACTCTTCCGAAAATCTTCGAAATTTTTTAGGCCTTAAATTCTACATTCGCCCCTGGGAACTCCACCTTCGCCCATAATAGAGACCCGAATGTAGGATATCATCACACAAGTTCCACTTTCGTCCACAACCTTCACTTTCGTCCACTTCATTTCCACCTTCGCCCGCGCGATCAATCGAATGTGAAAATAGTCACCCGAATGTGGAAAATATTATCATAAAATTCCAGGTTCGCCCAAAACTTCTCCACGTTCGTCCAAAAAATACTACCTTCGCCCAGTAATATTTCACATTCGCCCACCCGACTTTCTGAAAGGGGCGAATGTGCAGACTGAACGTGTTCTTGATCAATATTTTCTTCAAATCAGTCCACAATCACTCTAATCCTTTGAATTTGATGATGAAACTTGTTCAGAAAGGTGCGGAAATGAAAACCTAACCCTCGAATTCACAAAAACATGGAGAAATCACATGATTTCGGTTTCAATTAAGAATCTAGGGTTTCAACCTTTCAACTATAATCTGATTTTAACGTCTGAAAACAGTAAAAACGAGCTGTGATTGATTCAAACGACTGTTAGATCGTTCAAATCGGTACCACGGCTCTGATACCAATTGAGAATCCGGTTAAGGACCGAACTCGCGGATCGATTACACATAAACAACTCGGTTTCAGACGGGGAATTCAAGACGAGACAGAAATATACGATAACAACGTCATCACAGATTCGTATTAATACAGAAACGGTTACAGACACTGTCATCAGTAGGATAAACGTCTATCTCGTGGCCAGGGGAGGTCGGGCATGACCTCCCCCTTGAGAGCATTCAAAGTATCAACTCAAATCACCAAAATGAACAATAACACATGAGATTGCTATTTATAGTCCAACACCCAAGTTCCAGGTTCGCCCCTTTTGAATGGTCGAATGTGGAGCATTTCCACATTCGCCCATTTGTAATGGTCGAATGTGGAAACCTTCCACATTCGCCCAGTGTGAAATGGTCGAACTTGGCTCAGTGTATTGTCCTATATTTTACAAATGCGTCAGATCCATAAAATGCCCTTATGGATCACCACAATCTCATGTAACACTATACCTAGACTCAACCCTAGTCTATTCGACAGTGACGTCCACAGAAAGTGCATCAACAACTTATGTGTTACAGATTTATATAAGAGTTAATGAGCAGCGGAATAATAAGTGTTTCAAGATTAAAAGATCACTTTTAAGAGGAGTTATTACTCCCCCTTGAATGAGTAGTAAATGAGAAACAATAAATACAGTTCAAGTATAAAGCAGTAAAGCAATTTATGTTTCTCAGATGTGAAATGGATTATAAGTTAAAAAGCCCAAAGGATTTCAATTGATTTAAAAGTAAATCACAAAATATCACATGTCTAAAATAGATGAACAAACTCATCTATTTATAGACCAACATACTAAACCGTTGTCTGAAGTAATCTAAGATATTTAACAAAGATATTATGCTAAGATAAGGTTACAACAGTCTGTACATCGAAACTTGAAATCAAGACTTTAACAAAACATTATAATAATAAAACTACTGAAGTCTTCAGTCGGTTAGAAGCTTCTGATGACAAAGTGCTGATGAGTGACAAACTGCTGATGAGTAGTTTGTCTTCAGTAGTTCTTCAGTGTTGTGTCTGGTTAGACTTCAGAACTTCTGATGAGTTACTCTTCAGTACTTTGTGAATTTGTTCTTCAGTACTTCTGATTTCTTCTTCAGCAGTTTCTTCTATACTTAGGCAGAATATGATTTGGACTAAGGTTATCAAAAGGTGGTTTCTTCAATCCTCTTTGTCCCAACAATCTCCCCCTGGATTGATGAAGCCAAAATCTTATCCAATCTTTATTGTTGATTCTTTCTCTCTTCTAGTATCCTCCAGATTTCTGCTGTCATCCGGGTAGTAAGAGTACATCTTTGTTGCTCAGTGAGAGATCCCAATTCAGGTGTAAGATGTTGAATTGTAAGAAGGTCTTTGGAAGATAAAACACTCAACTCCTTTGAGTTTTTGTAGACCTTACTTGAACGATCTCTCCTGGTCACTAGTACTGAGTTGGAATCAGTAAATGACCATTTGATTATGTTTACCTTTGACCTGTCAAAGTCAGAGGCATAGGAAACCAAGCCTGTTTCCTGGGGTAAACCTGAGAATGATTGTGGAATGTCTTCTACTTCAGTGACTCTCAGGTGAGATTCTTGACTACCTTGTAAGTCAACACCACTTTGAATAGGCATGTTGGGCAAGTGATGTTCTGTTACAACTCTTGTATGTGACTTCTCTTGAATGGATTGTTGTAGCTGATAAGCATAGGTAGCTTTGTCTCTGAATTGTGTAAGCAAGGGTTTTTCTTTTACATCAAAGTCTCCATGTACTAACTGATTTCCTTCCATGAGTACCATCTTGAAATCAGTCTTTACAATGGGTTCTCCCTCTGCTTTTCTTTTTGTGGCTGGCTTTCTCAATGCACCAGAAGATCTCTTAATGATTGAAGTTGTTTGGACTTCATGAGTTTCAAATCTTTCTGGCTCTGCAGCTTTGCTGGCCTTGAACTTCTTGTATGTCTCATATAAGGTTTGTTCTTTCCACTTTGAGACTGAGGCCTTTGAACCATAGCCATTTGCCATCAGTTCTTCTACAATCTCTACTCTTTTGGCTTTCCTCTCTTTCTCTGTTGCCAATCTATCAGATAGCATTTGAGCTCTTCTTGTAAGTTCTTCAGTAGAGAGTCTTTTGAGAGCAACTTGTTTTGATTTGGAGTTCTTGGTTATGAATGTGATCAGCTGTGCCCTTTTGTCTTCTTCAGCAACAGCTTCAAGTGCTCTCTCTTCAGCCTCAAGCTCATCAAGCTTTTCTTGATACTTGATCAGTTTTTCTTGAAAGTTCAGATCATCTCTAGTTTCCAGGCTGTTCCACACTTTGTCTTCCTTAGCCTTCTTTGCAGCCTCTTTCAAACTCTTCTCCAACAATTCTTTTGACATGGCAATGGGAGTAGGGTTTAAAACAGTTGTGGAAGTTGTAGTTGGCATAGGAATGGAAGCTGGTTCTCTTTCAGGTGCCTTAGAAACTTCTTGTGTTGGTTTGGAAGGTGAAACTTCTGATGGTTTGTCTGTCTTCACAACTACTGAAGGATTGTCTTCAGCAGTTTGATAAGTCTGATCAGCAGTTTCTTCAGTTGCCTTAGATGATGAGAACTCCTGAAATATTTCTTTTCCTGGTCTTTGAATTGGCTTTTCAGCTTCAGGATTTTCTCTGATAGTAACTTCAGGTTCTGGTTCCTTAATCTTCTCCCCCTTTTTGGCTTCATCCACTTCTGGAAGCCTTAGAGAGTGAGAAGTTGCAGCAGACAACCTTGCTAACTGATCTTGAGTTTGATCCATCTTCTTGTTCAGTTCAGCAAGTCTTGAATTTATCAACCCAAATTGGTTGTTTGCTTTCAACTCCCAAGCAGTTGTAAAGGTCTTGAGTTGATCAGTTATAATTTGTTTCATTGTCTGGAACAGGGGACCATCTGGGCTGCATAGCTGGTTCAAGTCTATGCTTGAAAGCCCAGAGAATTGGGTAGGTTGTTTTTGTGAAGGGTGTGTTTTTGGGTGATCTTCAGACTTCTCTAAAGATGCCACTTTTGGGGAATGTTGGGCTAAGTGGTCTTTAACCTGATCCTTGGTGACCAGCTTCTTGAGCTTGGAGACCTTAGATACAGGATCTTCAACTTCAACCGTTAATTCAGTTTGTGGAATGTTTGATTCATCATCCAAACTAATGGAATCATCTGAATCCCTGATAGTGTCCTCAGAGAGGGCAGGATCAGTTATATCATGAGCTAGCACCAAACTAGTTTTCTCATGAACCTCTTTTTCTTGGAACTGAGGTTTTCCTACTTCAGGCACTAGGCCTTCATTAGTAGTTGCCAAATTTGAGGTCTTAATTATGTTACTACTATCCTCAGGTTCACCACTGGGTGATAAATGAGTAGTAGCAGCCTCAAAAGTACCAAGAGTTTCTAAGTTTGGGCTTATAAACTCTGGTCCATCCTCATCTCCCTGGTTTGGGCTAATAAGGTCCACATCCATGTCAAGTGGTGAAGGCATCTCCCCAATTTGATGTGTTGTTGGGGGAGTGACATGTGTTGGATGGGATCCTTTTAGTCCTGAGAGAAGTTGGGCAATTTCTATGGTTGTGTGGGAAGGTTCAGGTTCAGTAGTTGTAAGGGGTAGGTGTTCAGTAGTTTGTATAGGTTCAGGTTCAGGTTCAGCAGTTTCAAAGGTTGGGTCAGTTGTTACAGCCTTTTTAAATCTTTTTCTTTTGAAAATGACTATAACAGGTTTTCTTTTAGGAGGTGGAGAAGGTGTGTGCTGAGAGGATGTTTCAGCCACATCCTTATCAAGTGCAGATTGCACATCAGCAGTTTCAGGGATCTCCACTTCCTGAACTGTCTTTTTCTTAGGTTTGGTTGGTTTTTGTTTTTGCTGTTTAGGCTTTTTGGACTTCTTTATGGGTTTGGAAGATGTGGGTTCCTCAGGGATTGGTTGTTCTTCCCTTTGGTCATCTTCTAGCAAAAGTGCTGGTTTATTGTGCCTAGAGAATACTTGTGAAGTCAGTGGATTTAAAGTTGTTGACTCACCCACAAGTACTCCCTCTCCAAGTTCTTTGATTATGCATTGCATAACAAATCTTGGGTACAGTAAAAACTTCTTTTTATCATTTTGATGGTGCAGAACCAACTCATTGAAAAACAGTTTAGATGCCTTATAAGGTGTTTCATTTATTATTGAATGAAAAATTGGTTGAAAAGTAGAAGGCATCTGATCAATAGACCCAGTTTTTGGACTTAAGCACATAATTATATAATGAAATAACAGTTTATATTTTGGGTCAAAATATTTCTTATAAACTGTAGCTTGTGCTAAAGTACCTTGATAGCCACATTCTGTCATGGTGAGATGGATGTCAGAATTTGAGATGTGCTCAGGAGCATTAGAATCCTTCAAACCAAGTCTTATGCTTAGTGTTTCTGGTGATATGGCCATCAGTTTCCCTTGAATTGAAGATTTGAGGGAAATCACTTCATTATTAATTGTCACCGTCTCTGTGTTAGCCCAGAACTCATTGAGAGTTTCTTCATGAATGGGTGGATCAATGGTGAAAGCTTCATAATATTGGGATTTCATGATGAGATCAATGATTTCATCATACTGGGACCAGGCTTCATCTTTCTCAAAGTAGCCTCGTTGATTATGTCCCTGTTTTAGAACGAGAGCCATGGTTGTTTTGATCGAACAGTATTTTTAGGTTAGAGAGGGGGTTTTGGTTTTGATTTGAGAGAGAGAGAGGGAATTTTGCTTTTTGAATGGATAAGTGTTTGAAAAAGGTATTTATCAGAAGTTTTTAACCGACTAGGTCAAACTTCTGATGAGTGAAAAGTCTGTTTTACCCTTTTTAATGAAACTGCTGATGAAGAAGGTTTCTTCATCAGTGGTTTTGGTCATGTCTTCAGCAGTTTCAACTGCTGATGAGAATGACTTTTAAAACACTTAAATAACTTCTGATTATCATCAGTAGTTATTTCCATTTTGAAAATTTCCCATTTTGATGTTCATCAGTAGTTTTTCTCAAAAATTGTTCTTCAGAGGTTTGTGATAGATAAGTATGTAAGTGAAAATAAAATATGTGCAGAACTAAAAAGTGAAACACTTACAGACTTTCTTCCAAGTTTAACATCCCAAGCATGGATACTAACCTCTGAAAAGTTGTTGAATCAAGGGGTTTGGTGAAAATGTCAGCTATTTGATTAGCAGTTGTGACATGCTTCACCTCAATCTTGCCTTTTTCATAGCAATCTCTTATGAAATGATACCTGATTTCAATATGTTTAGTTTTTGAAAACTGAACAGGATTTTGAATGATGCTAATGGCAGATTTGCTGTCTACTAAAAGTGGAGTCTTGGTCTCTTTGATTCCATAATCAAGCAGTTGATATTGGAGCCATTGTATCTGTGAAGTACAGCTTGCAGCAGCAATGTATTCAGCTTCAGCTGTTGAAGTGGCCACAGATGTTTGTTTCTTTGATTGCCAGAACACCAGACAGTTTCCTAAGAATTGACAACCACCAGATGTTGATTTTCTTGACATTTTGCACCCTGCATAGTCACTATCTGAAAAAACTGTTAACTTGGTATTGCTTGAAGCAGGATACCAAATTCCTAAACTAGGAGTTCCTTTTAGATATCTGAAGATTCTTTTGACTGCAATTAGGTGTGATTCTCTTGGTGCAGATTGATATCTAGCACAGACACAAGTTGAGAACATAATATCTGGTCTAGAAGTAGTTAAATACAAAAGAGAACCTATCATACATCTATACATGGTTTGATCAATATGTTTCCCTTGATCATCTGGTTCAACTTGTGTGATTGGTGTCATGGGAGTGGAACATGTTTTACAGTCTTGTAAAGAAAATTTGTTTAATAATTCTTTAACATATTTTGATTGATGTATAAATGTTCCATTTGATTGTTGCTTGATTTGCAGTCCCAAAAAGTACTGCAATTCTCCCATTGTACTCATTTCAAATTTTGATTGCATGAGTTTCTTAAAATCTTCACACAGTGTTGAGTTTGTTGAACCAAATATGATATCATCAACATAAATTTGAACAAGTAAGACATGATTTCCAACATGTTTTATGAAAAGAGTTTTATCAATGGATCCCCTTGAGAAGTGATTCTTAAGTAAAAAGTTTGAGAGTGTTTCATACCAGGCTCTTGGAGCTTGTTTTAGCCCATAAAGAGCTTTGTCAAGTCTGTAAACCCAGTCAGGATGAGAAGGATCCTCAAACCCTGGAGGTTGACAGACATACACTTCTTCTTTTATTTTTCCATACAAAAATGCACTCTTGGCATCCATTTGATAAACTTTAATGTTGTTGGAAATTGCATAAGCTAAAAATAACCTGATAGCTTCAAGTCTTGCAACTGGTGCAAAGGTTTCATCATAATCAATTCCTTCCTCTTGAGAATAACCTTGTACCAATTGGTTGCTTGTCTTGAGGTAAGGGACAGATTTCCCAAACCTGTTGTTTCTTGAATTGAAGCAACTCTTCTTGCATTGCTTGCACCCAATTGTTGTCTTTGAGGGCTTCTTGATATTTCTTTGGTTCCAACTGAGAAATGAATGCTGAGAAGAAGCAAAAGTTGGAAAGCTGGTTTCTTGTAAGTACCCCTGAGGCAATATCACCCATGATTTGATCCAATGGATGATCCTTGTGTTCAATCAGTTGTTGTAGACCTGTACTAGAGGATGGCTCTACTGGTTCTTCAAATAAACCACTGAGATTGATAATATCTGGTTCAGCTGTTGTTTGAGGTTCAGGAGTTTTAGGTTCAGCTGAATCAGTACTTTCAAAATGTTCATCAGTAGTTCCTGAAGTTGAAGCTATTGAAACTTCTGAAGGTTTAATAGTTGATCTTCTGACTGTGTTTGGAGTCCATGGTGCAGGACTATCATCTTCAAATCCTTGAAAACCATTTTGAGGAGGTTTGGATGATTCAACAGTCTTTTCAGGTCCGAAATGAAAGTTATCAAGATCAAATAATTCAGCAGGATTTGCTGGAATAAGAGTGTGTTTTGATTCATTAAACTTGACATTCAGTGTTTCTTCTACTATCTTGGTTCTTGAATTAAAAACTTTGTAAGCTTTTCTCAAAGGAGAATAACCAAGAAAATAACCTGTATCAACTTTTGCAGCAAATTTTGAGATAGAGTCTTTGATGTTGAGGATAAAACATTGACATCCAAAAGCCCTGAAGAAGGAGATAAGGGGCTTTATGCCATGAAGAATTTCATATGCAGTTTTGGTATGTCTCTTGTTGATAAGAACTCTATTCTGAACATAACAAGCTGTGTTGACTGCTTCAGCCCAAAAATACAAAGGTAGGCCTGAATCAGCTAACATTGTTCTAGCTGCTTCTATTAAGGTTATGTTCTTCCTTTCTACCACACCATTTTGTTCAGGAGTTCTGGGAATGCTGAACTGTCTAACAATCCCTTTAGACAGACAGAATTCATCCAGAGTTTTGTTCCTGAACTCTGTCCCATTGTCACTCCTGATGACTTTGACAGAAAGAGAATATTGCTTCTCAACTTGTAGAATGAAGAACTTGATGATTTCAGCCGCCTCATCCTTGGAATATAAGAAGAAGACCCATGTGAATCTTGAGTAGTCATCAATGATGACCAAGCAGTACTTCTTCTTACCAAGGCTCATAATCTTGACTGGTCCAAATAAGTCCATATGGAGTAGTTGAAGACATACAGTTGTTTTAGATTCTTCAATAGACTTATAGGAGGACTTATGCTGTTTACCTTTAAGACAGGAAACACGGTGTTCTTTGCACTGATATTCCTTCAAAGGTAGACCCCTGACCAAGCCCATTTTAGTGACTTTATTGATGGTTTTAAAGTTCACATGGCCAAGTCTCCTGTGCCAGAGATCATTTTCTGAAGTTGATGCCTTTGAGAAGAAACAGGCAGTCTTGTTCAATACTTTGTCTTTTTCAATGTCCACTGCATAGACATTGCCACACCTTTTGGCAATCAGCAAAGTATGATCTTCAATGATCTTCTCTATCAACTTCTGGCCTTCTGGTGATATGATCTTGCATGCTGTCTTGGTGAAAAAGGAAGAATATCCTTTGTCACACATTTGTGAGACACTCAGCAAGTTGTACTCAAGGTTTTCAACCAGATTGACCTTGTCAAACTGCATTTTGCCTGAGGATACATTGCCATATCCTAGCACATATCCCTTGGCATTGTTCCCAAAGGACACAGATCCTTCTCCTTGGCTGATAAAATTGTTTATCAGGTATCTGCATCCAGTCATGTGCATTGAGCCTCCACTATCAACATACCATATGCTATTCAAACCTCTGGAGACCCTCTGCACAAGATAGCAAATTAGTTAGTTTTGGCAACCCAAGCCAGTTTGGCTTTGGGTTTGCTCTTGAGAACATGTGCAGCTTGTTGTGGACCAATTTTAGAAATCCATGTCTTTTTGGCAATGGATTTGTCATTAAGAACAATGGTGGGTTATTTTTGGTGTCCACCATCAACTTTGGTCATCAGAAGTTTAACCAGGTTTATCAAATCTTTAACTTCAGTAGTTTGTGAAACTACTGATGAGTTAGGTGTAACTTCTGAAGATGAACTTTGAGAAGAAGACTTTTGTTGAGATAAAAGCTTCTTCTTAGAAAGGTTTTTGTTTGATTGTTGTTTGCTGGGAAACAAAGTATTTTCAAAATTTTGTTTTATCTGTTTTCCCACAATCAGTTGTTGTCTTTGCTTGTTTAACTGATTTACCTTTTTATATCTACAAAGTTCAGTTATGTGGTTAAACAGACCACATATTTCACATGCTTTTGCCCTCTCTTTCCTTTTAGATAAGTCAAGAGAGTTGGAGGGCAATTTACTGACAATCTCAGCATTTTGAAATAGGTCATCAGCAGTTTTCAGGATCTCAACTCCTGATGTAGTTGAAACTACTGATGGCTTATTGTCAGTTGTTTTAACTTCTGCAGTACTTTCCTTTTTGAGAAAGTTCTGATGGTAGGATGTACAGTCCTCCATGTCAGAAGTTTGAATCAATTTTATCCCATCATTATCAGTTTTGTGGGTGAAATCTGTTGGTGATTCAGTGTGGGTATACCCAATGCCAAACTTAACATTTGCTGCAGTTTGTTTGTTAAGCAGCATTTGGTACCCTTTACAAGACTCAACCCATTTTTCACAATCAACCTTGGTGTCAGCAAGCTCTTGTCTGACTTTTCCTAGGTTGTCTATCATTGTTTTAATCTGAGCTTGGGTTTCAATGGATTTATCAGTCAATTTAGAAATTTCTTTATTTTTCAAAGCAATTTTTCTTTCTAAATCACACTTCATTTGTGTATATTTTCTTTCCATATCATTGGATTTTCCTTGTAAATGCACATTTGTTTCTCTTATTAAACCAAAAGATTCTTTGCAAGATTTAGAGCAAAGCTTTAAAAGAGACTGCTGTGATACTTGAGTGAGTGCAGAATTTGAAGAATATCCTTCAAAAGCCATTAAGGCAAAGTTCTTTCTGCCATTATCAGGTTCTCCCCAGTTGACATCATAGACCTTATTGTCCGCATCCTGACTGCATTCTGATGTGTCATAAGGAAGACTGCTCCAGTCAACATACCCTGATGTAAATAAGCTTTGTTGCTGAGGGGGTTGTTGAGTTTGTGCAGGTTGTTGAGCAGTTGGAAAAGGAGGCATCAGCTGCTGTTGTTGCTGAGCAGGCATCTGGACATATTGTACTTGTGGCACATATTGAACTTGTGGAGCTTGTGCCTGTACAAAATGAGCACTCCCTTGAGTTCCATTATTCCTATTATAAGAGGGGTTAAATTGATTTCCAGACATGGGTTGGTTGTAGCTAGAGCTTCTACACTCTCTAGCAAAGTGTCCCAACTTTTGACACTTATGACATCTAAGTTTAGATTTGTCAAAACCAACTTTTGTTGAATTGTTAAGTCCTGGAAATTTCCTTCCTGACCTTTTGTAAAATTTGTTAGTTTTTAAGCTTAACAAGGCCAGTTGGTGTAATATCTCCATTTCTTCCAAGTCATCACTGCTAAAATATTTTAAATCATCCATGATGAAACACATGTTGTCAGCAGTTTGACTTAGTTCTTCATTGTCATAAGCTGGGAAAGATCCATCTGATGAGATCCCAGCTGTTATGTCAATGTGGTCAAAAGAACAAAAATTATTAGAACAAGATGGTGAGTCATGTCCTAATAAGGCTGTGCTACCTGGAGTATAGTCATCAGCAGTTTTACCAGATTCTTGTAACTTTTTCTTTTGATTGATTTCTCTTTCAAAAGTTAGTAATTTTCCATGTAACCTTGTTAGGTTCAGGGTGTTAAAATCTGAACTTGTTCTAAGGACTATAGAATAAGTTTCCCATTTTGAAGGCAGAGACCTTAAAAATCTATGTAACATAGATTCATTTGAATAGGTCTGATGATTAATTTTCAACTCAGAGATGAGTGAAGAAAATCTTTCAAACTGTTGTGTTAAATTTTCACCCTCTATGTGAGTAAAAGTTTCATATTGTTGAGCCAGGATTTCTCTAATGTTGGCTATCACCTCTGCAGTTCCTGCAAACTGCTCTTTTAGGCAATCCCACAGCTCTTTGGCACTTTCACAATGTAAAAGCCCAGCATATATTTCATTTGGGAGAGCCATAGCCAACATAGAAAAAGCTTTTTGCATCTAGCTCAAACTTTTGGAAATCTTCTTCAGTGTAGTCTTTTGGATCTTTTGGTCTCTCAGTCTTTCCCTCTGGATCAGTAATAACTGGTCTGTGAGGTCCAAAAACTACAGACCTCCAGCAACCAGTATATGTTTGAGAAATAGTGCGTGCCAAACTTTTAGACCATATGTTATATTCATTTCTGACTAACATAGGAGGCTTGTTGGCAGATCCAGTATTGTAAGGGTCCATTTTTAAGAAGTTTGGATTTGTCAATGCTTCTTTAAAGTGATGGATGAAAAAGTGAGCCTTTTAATCCTTTATTGGATATCAATAAGAGCCTGTGTCTGATTCTCAATTTGTTAGATTGATATTTGATCAGATTAACCAGTGCTCTGATACCAATTGTTGGATCAGTGGCCTCTTTTTGTGAACACTTATGTGTTACAGATTTATATAAGAGTTAATGAGCAGCGGAATAATAAGTGTTTCAAGATTAAAAGATCACTTTTAAGAGGAGTTATTAATCCCCCTTGACTGAGTAGTAAATGAGAAACAATAAATACAGTTCAAGTATAAAGCAGTAAAGCAATTTATGTTTCTCAGATGTGAAATGGATTATAAGTTAAAAAGCCCGAAGGATTTCAATTGATTTCAAAGTAAATCACAAAATATCACATGTCTAAAATAGATGAACAAACTCATCTATTTATAGACCAACATACTAAATCGTTGTCCGAAGTAATCTAAGATATTTAACAAAGATATTATGCTAAGATAAGGTTACAACAGTCTGTACATCGAAACTTGAAATCAAGACTTTAACAAAACATTATAATAATAAAACTACTGAAGTCTTCAGTCGGTTAGAAGCTTCTAATGACAAAGTGCTGATGAGTGACAAACTGCTGATGAGTAGTTTGTCTTCAGTAGTTCTTCAGTGTAGTGTCTGGTTAGACTTCAGAACTTCTGATGAGTTACTCTTCAGTATTTTGTGAATTTGTTCTTCAGTACTTCTGATTTCTTCTTCAGCAGTTTCTTCTATACTTAGGCAGAATATGATTTGGACTAAGGTTATCAAAAGGTGGTTTCTTCAATCCTCTTTGTCCCAACAGAGTATACCGTTGAACCTCAACATTTGCCCAATCCTCCACCTGTCGAGTTCTTTTGTTGAATACCCGTTTGAGCGGGGTTGCATATCCAACAAAATATCCCTCTTCAGCTTTTGGACTAAACTTTTCTCCTGGATTCAACATCGTACACGGAGCCCCAAATGGTTCTAGATAATCCAAGTTCGGCTTTCGTCGGTTCAACAGCTCATAAGAAGTTTTGCCAAACTTCTTCACTGTTAATACCCGATTCAGTGTATAACAAGCTGCATAGATCGCTTCGTTCCAGAACATTACTGGAAGATTGGAATCTGCGAGCATTGTTCTAGTCGTTTCAATGAGAGTCCTGTTTTTCCTTTCAGCGACACCATTCTGTTGAGGGGTATATGGAGCAGAATATTCATGATGAATTCCTTTGTCTTCACAAAGAGCATCCATCTGCGCATTTTTGAACTCCGTCCCATTGTTACTCCGAATTCTTTTGATCTTTAGATCATAGACATTTTCCAGTCGAGTGAACAGAACTTTCAGATTGTTAAACGTGTCACTCTTATGTTGTAAGCACATCACCCATGAGAATCGTGAAAAATCATCAGTAACCACTAAACAGTAAAGCTCTCCGATATGACTTTTACGTTTGACAGGTCCGAATAGGTCCATGTGTAACCGCTCAAGTGGCATCTCAACAGAGTTTACTTTCTTCAGTTTATGGGATTGTTTGTGCTGCTTACCCTTCTTGCAACTCACACACTTGTCGTTCAAATGGAAATGTTTGACATTAACACCTTCAACAAGCCCGTTCTTCACCAAATGGTTCATTTTTCTAAGGTGAATATGTCCCATTCTTCTATGCCACATTATGGATTCTTTCTCTGTAGCCTTCGATAGAAAACACGTCACTTGGCCCTGAGTTGTCATCGCTTTCGACATATCAAGAATGTAAAGATTGTTAACTCTCGGTGCCTTCAACATAATCCACTCTTTTGGAATCTTGAAGCCTGGTTTGGGGATATAGCAAGATTTGTCGTCGAAATGCACAGAAAATTGTTTGTCACATATCTGACTGACACTTAACAGATTATAGTCAATTTGCTTTACATAAGAAATCCTCTCAAAACTCACTATCCCGTTACTCACACTTCCCTCCAATGTGATGTAACCTCCTTTATTTCCCGCAAAAGCAACATACACTCCATTAATATTTTTCACATCAAACAATAGTGCTAGATCACCAGTCATGTGGCCTGAAGCTCCACTGTCAACAATCCAAAGACTGCTAACAGGGCCAGCTGAAGCTCCCTGCACACATCAAGTAAAATCATTAGTTCTTTTGGGGGACCCAAGCCTGTGTGGTCTTGGGTCTTTGAATATCAGCTTTCAAAGAGTCATTTACATCATCATTTGGTTTTGAGGTAGAAGCTCCCGGAGAACCATTAGGTGTCCAAGATTGTTCCGAACGTTTTAGAATGCGAATCTGAGATTTTGGAATCTCAGTCGATTTCTTAGTATCGTTCATAAATGAAACTTTCTTGATTACCTTCTCTGATTTACAGGAGACAGGTCCAACAGTTGATTTAACACCAGGTTTTGGTGATACCTTTTGTTTATCAACCATTGTGTTCACCACAGGTTTCTTCAACGGTTTTTCCATAGCGATCCGGTTTCGACGATCATAGTTAAATTGACGATTATCCCTCTTTTGGTAAAAATTGTTTTGATTGTAAAATGGTGTTTGTTGAGGAACAAAACGTCTTTGAGAATAACCATGATTATCAACCGGCTTTCTAACAGATTGCCTCATCTCAACTTCGTGCCTCTTGTGTCTCACGTACGGGCAGTGAGCAAGTAAATGCCCTCTCTCCCCGCACTTAAAACATGCATGGTATTCTTCAAACACGTTTTGAGCATGCGGCTTAGCAAATGTTTTGATAGGATATTGATCATCAACACATCTGCGCCTTAAACTCTCAGGAGCTGGGTCCTTTGAGTAAGTCGGCTCAAGAAAACCGTTTGCCTTTTGCTTTGGTTTAATGAATTCAGTGACATGAACTTTTGGTTCTCTCGGAGTATCCAGATAAAATTTCTTCAAAATTTCTGGTGGTACATCATTGGTCCTTTCGTGTTTAGGAAACCAAATAGTACTTTCTTGCCAGATTTTCTCAATTTTGGAATAATTTGCAAATTTTATTGGATACTCCTCGTCAGAGATAATCTTATCGGATCCTTCCATCCGATAAAATACTTTGACGGGTTTGTCAACTGAATCATTCTTAACCTCTTTCTTCTCTGATTGATTGACACGATGTGCGTTAGCCATTGGATGACAAAGTTGAGAAGGTGTAGATGCGTTTTTGCGACTAATGATTAGATGTTTAACATGTGTTAAGGGGCGAAGGAAGAAAGAATGGGCGAAGGTGAAATAGGCAATGGGCGAAGGTATATAGTAGTGGACGAATCTGGAACAGGGCTAATACAGAAGACACATTCGACCATACAATATGGGCGAATGTGGAATAGGCTTACATTCGACCAATGAAATGGGGCGAATGTGCAGCTGCTATAAATAGATTTCGTGTTTTTGTAATGTTGAGCGAGTCATTTAGAGTGTGTGTTTTTGGTGTGTGTTCCAGAGAGGTCTGAGAGTGTTATTTTGTGTTCTAGATTAACTGTAATCAAGTTGTAAGCAATTATTTGAAAGAGTTAATCTATGAAAAGCTTTTAAAATGCCTTTGATTGTGTTTTGATTGAGTTTATATCAGTTTGTTCTAAGCTAGGGTTTCCGCACCTGGTTTAGCAACTTGTATGATCATATAATCCTGTTTTCGTGTCGAATTCTCCCTCTACAAAGTGGTATCAGAGCGTAGAGGATCATACAACAACAAATTGATAAACTCAGAGCTGATTTGGACATTATTTTCATCAATTCACATCTGTTTTTGCATAAAAATGGTTTTTGAGTGTTTTTGAAAGAATTAGAGGTGATTTTGTGGTTAAAATTCAAAATTCCAAGTATTAAAGTTGTTCCAAATCATCTCCGAAGCATAACCTGATCAAGATCAATCAAATCCACAAACTTTTGAAAATCAGAGATCAAAATAACCGTTTTTCAAAGTGTAACCGTTTTTCAAAAGTCAAAAATGGGCGAACCTGAGTATTGTGGACGAAAGTGTGAGTTTTAGGTCGAAGGTGAGTAATATTCTGGGCGAACCTAGAGGTTTTAGGGCGAACGTAGAGTTTTTCACTTGAATATTTTACATTCGGGCATCATTTTTCACTTTCGGGAGATCGGGCGGACGAATGTAAAATTGAAACGGTCGAACCTAGGATACTTTGGACGAACGTAGAAAGTGTTAGTTGAGTATTTACTTTCTGGTGTGATTTTACCTTCGGGAGTGAACTGTTTGGGCGAACCTGAACCAAAAAGGACGAACCTGATCACTTTAGGGCGAACCTAGGACAGTTTTTGAAAAATTTTTCTAAGTGTTGAATTTCTCGAAGTGCGTGATTATGTGGCGTTATCAGACTACTCCTACACCAGCAACTACACAACCACAACAGCAGGTGATGGACCCATGGACAGTGGCAGCACAGAAGACAAGCACACAGTCTTCGCAGCCGGTTAACTACATGACTCAAAGTGCACCTCCAGCACCACAGTCTGACTACTGGGGAGTAGCAGCAGCGGTGGTAAACACTCAAACTACAAATGCTATTTCCACACTGATTAATGATTTGTCTTCAGGTAGCGGGACTCGGCCACCGAAGCTTATGGAGATTCAAGAATACAATCAGTGGCAGAAAAAGTTCAAGATACACTTGGAAGGCATGGGAGTGGAAGGTGCTGAAGCATGGAACATGATTGCTAAAGGTTACACACCACCAGTTCTGGAGAACACAGGTGAACCAGTGCCATTGGAGAGCATGGCTGAGGATGAGAAAAAGAAGTTTGCTGTGGAAAAGAAGGCGTTTTCCCAACTGACACAGGCAATCACAAATGATCTGTTGCATCAATTTGGGACTTGCACAACTTCTAAGGCATTGTGGGATATGCTTAAAAGGAAGCATGATGGAAATGAGAAGACTCGAAGTTTGAGGACGGAAGAACTTGTTAAGGAGTTTGAGAATTTTTCTTATGTTGGAAATGAAACTTTGAAAGAACTAACTCCTAGATATAATCATTTAATATCTGAATTGTCTAGCTATGGTATACAGATTCCTATGGCAAAGCAGGTTGACAAATTTGCAGAAGCTTTACCACCAAACTGGGATCAGCATGTGGATGTTCTGAAGGAGAAGGATGCTTATCAATATTGGTCTCTTCAGGAGTTCATTGAGAAGCTAGAGAACAAAGAATTGGAAGAGAAGAGGAAGGCTAGGAGAGCACAGATTCCTCAGAATCCAAACTTATACTTTGGAGGATCTTCAGTTCCAGCAAGTACAAGCTCAGGAGGGCTAGTTACACCACATGTTGCATGTATATCCAATGCTGTAGAATCACCCATCATTAACTACCATCAACAAACTTCATCTTTATCACAACCACAACCCCAAGTTCCATATCAATATTCATACATTCCACCATTCTCCCCAAAGCAACAAGCAGCTTTTTACACTGCTAGTCAATCTCAACCACAACCAATGAATCAACCTAACCAACAAACAGTGGTTTTGGAGACATCTAACCTTGGTAATGTGACTGTTGAAGTTGCTCAGCAACACATTGCATTAGTCTCTGCAATGGTTTCTTCCTACAATGGATTAGTTGCTAGTCAAATTGGTAATAACAACTTGACCAATGAAGACTACGCACAGATTGATAAGGAGGAAATGGAACTCATTGATATTCAATGGGCCTTTGCGAGCATAATGCGAAGAGCAACAGAGTTTATTGAAAAGACAGGTAGAACAGACTTGGGAACTTCTCCTAACACAACCTACGGGTTCAATAAGGAGAAAGTGACTTGTTTTAACTGTGGAGGTAAAGGTCACTTTAAAAGAGAATGCACCCAACCACCAAAACAAGGCAACAGAAATCCATTCAATGCTACCTATCAGAACCGTCAACAACAAAACCAAAACCAAGTTTCTTCCCAAAACAACAACAACAACTACCAAAATCGTCAAAACAATTTTAATAACAACCAAAATAGACAACCAAACACACCAAACCAGACACAAAACCAAACACCAAACAATACTAACCGAACAGTCATACCAATCACCACACCAAATGAACAACAGAATACCAATCAAGCATTGGTTACTCAACAAGATGAGAGGTTTGACTGGTCGAGTATTCAGATAGGTGTTGAGGAAATCACTACTGGAGGAAATGTGGCTTGTGTTGCATATCAGGTTGATATTGAAGATTCAGTGACGGTGGAGGAGAAGGTTGAAACTGAGGTTGAAAGTGATGAGTCTGAGGCTGAGATGGATGGGGATTTTGAACCTGTTAAGGATAATTCTGAGGTTAATGTTGAGGTTGAGAATGAGGAGACAAATTCTGGAGTTGTGATTAATACTGTTTCTGACATTCCTGAGGAGTGTGAATCGGTTTATTCTGATTCAGACAGTGACTCAGATACGGAAGCTAGTGTTAATTCTCTTGATGAAGATATTGATCAGTTGCTTGCAGAAGCAGATTTTCTGATGACTAGGAAGTCGTGCATTGCAGATGATGCTTTCACAAAGATTGATTATTCCAGATTCTTTGCAGGAAAGGAAGCTCATTTTGCTTTGATGGCCATGACTGACCCGCCAAAACCTGTAAGTTCTGCATGTAGTACTGATAATACAAGTGAAAAATACTGTGGTACATGTGATAGATTGACTGAGGAGGTTAAACAACTCCGTGTTCAACGTGATAGTGCTATCATGAACAGTCAATCTACTCGCAAAGAGTTGAATGCTTTTAACAAAGTATTAGATGGCTACAAAAAGGACATTTCCGACTTGAAAAACACTTTGTCTTTAAAACAATTGGCAATTAACAACTATATCAATGAAATTGAAAACACCAAGTTGGAAATGGCCGCCATCAAATGCTTTGCTGAGAAAGTAAACAAAAAGTTGGAAAGTTACAAGAATATTGCTTATGTGGTAGACCACATCATTGATGATAAAACCACCAATTATCGGGCTGTACCATCTCCGGTTCTCTTTGAAAACCATAATTGTCACCAGGTGACACCGGAGAGTTCGGTAAAATCTGATTCAGCATCGGAAAATGAATCTAATACTTCAAGTATTGGTGATCCAAATTCCGATGTTAGACCGATTTTGGGAATCAATGATGAGGGTGTTACTGCTGAAAGTGTTGACTCAGACTCAGAGAGTGATGATACTGGTTGTAACCAAACTGTTAATGCATGTGAAATTCCAAAAGAAAATCACATCATTACAAATGAACCAGTTTCATCATCTCAAATTGTTCCAATGAGAAATGTTCATCATGTGAATAAGTCTGAAAAGAATGTTGTGAAGAAAGATCTTCATGTGGTTAAGAAAGATCTTGAAAAGAATGATAAAAACGAACAATGTGACAAACCTGTCAAAGTGTTCTATCAGATGGAAGGATCCGATAAGATCATCTCTGACGAGGACTTTCCAATAAAAAATGCCAATTATGCTAAAATAGAAAAGATTTGGCAAGAAAGTACCATTTGGTTCCCAAAACATGAGAGAACAAATGAAATTCCACCAGCTTTGTTAAAGAAGTTGTATTTGGATGTTCCTCAAGAACCAAAGGTCCATGTCACAGAGTTTGTTAAACCCAAAAACAGAGCTAATGGTTTTAATGAGCCTACTTACTCAAAAGGGCCACTCCCTGAGAGTTTAAGGAAGCAACAGTACAATGATCAATATCCAGTTAGATCATTTGCTCAACCAAATGCTCCGAATGTTTTTGAAGAGTACCGTGCGTGCTTTAAGTGTGGAGAACGTGGGCATTTACTTGCTCAGTGTCCATATGTAAGGCACAAGAGGCACGAGGTAGAAGTGAGGAATTCCATGAGAAAACCGATTGATCATTATGTGCCACCACATAGGAGAGTTGTTCCTCAACAACCACAACAGTTTTCTAATCAAAACAATTTTCAAATGAGGAACACTCGTCCAATGCACTATGATAGAAGGAATCGGATTGCAATGGAAAACTCGTGGAGGAAGCCTGTGGTGAACACAACAGTTGATAGGCAAAAGGTTCCACTAAAACCGATTGTCACATCAAATGTTGTACCTAAGTCTGTCAAATCAGATAAGGTTACCAAGAAAGTTACATTTGCTAACAATGTTCAGAAATCAACTGAGAATCCAAAGTCTCAGATACGTATCCTGAAAAGGTCTGAACAATCTTGGTCACCCAATGGTACTCCAGGAGCCTCAACTTCAAAAGTTAATGAGAAAAAGAAAACTGTTTTGAGCAATCAGAAAAAGATTGATAAAAAAGTTGTTGAAAATGTTTGTGATAATGTTATTGTGAAACCTGATGTTGAAAGACCCAAGACTCAGGCTTGGGTCCCCCGAAAGAACTAACTGATTTACTTTTTGTGTGCAGGGAGCTTCAGCTGGCCCTATTAGCAGTCTTTGGATTGTTGATAGTGGAGCTTCAGGCCACATGACAGGGGATCTTGCGTTGCTGTTCGACGTAAAGAACATCAATGGAGGGTATGTAGCTTTCGCAGGAAACAAAGGTGGATATATCACAATGGAAGGAAGTGTGAGCAATGGGATAGTGAGTTTCGAGCGGATTTCGTATGTGAAGCAGATTGACTATAATCTGTTGAGTGTCAGTCAAATATGTGACAAGAAATTTACTGTGCATTTTGATGACAAATCCTGCTATATTCTGAAACCGGGCTTTACAATTCCTAAAGAGTGGATAATGTTGAAGGCACCTCGCGTCAACAATCTATACATTCTTGATATGTCCAAGGCGATGACATCACAGGGGCAAATAACATGCTTTTTGTCCAAGGCAACTGAGAAAGAGTCGATAATGTGGCACCGAAGAATGGGGCACATTCATCTGAAGAAAATGAATCAACTTGTGAGAAATGGACTTGTCGATGGAGTAAACGTGAAACATTTCCATCTGAATGACAAGTGTGTGAGTTGTAAAAAGGGGAAGCAACACAAACAGTCCCACAAAGTGAAAAAGGTTAACTCTGTTGAGATGCCACTTGAGCGACTGCACATGGATCTTTTCGGACCGGTCAAGCGCAAAAGTCATCTTGGAGAGCTTTATTGTTTAGTCGTTACTGACGATTACTCAAGATTTTCATGGGTGATGTGTTTGCAGAATAAAAGCGACACTTTTATAAATCTAAAAGTTCTGTTCACTCGATTGGAGAATCTCTACAATGTGAAGATAAAGAGAATTCGGAGTGACAATGGGACGGAGTTCAAAAATGCCAAGATGGATGAACTTTGTGAAAACAAAGGGATACATCATGAATATTCGGCTCCGTACACCCCTCAACAGAACGGTGTTGCTGAACGAAAGAATAGGACTCTAATTGAAGCGGCTAGAACAATGCTTGCTGATTCAAATCTTCCAGTAATGTTCTGGAACGAGGCGATTTATGCAGCAAATTATACACTTAATCGAGTTCTAACAGTGAAGAAGTTTGGTAAAACATCTTATGAGCTGTTACACCGAAGGAAGCCGAACTTAGAGTATCTAGAACCTTTTGGGGCGCCTTGCACTATGTTGAATCCAAGCGAAAAGTTTAGTCCTAAAGCCGAGGAAGGTTACTTTGTTGGATATGCAACCCCGCTCAAACGGGTATACAATAAGCGAACTCGTCGTGTGGAAGACTGGGCTAACGTGGACGTTCAACGATATACTCAAAATATTCAAGGCACGGGTCCTGATTGGATGTTTGATTACAAAGATTTCTTTGAATCATTCAATCTAGATAGCTTGGTTGAAGAAGCTGTTATTCGATTACTTTACGAGTGTGAAAATGCAACAACTTCACCGTTGGTGCGTCCTATCACCGTGAACCCCCTACCAGCTTCTAATGATACCAATGCTCCTATACAAGAAGAAGAGATATTTCAAGAGGCTTCAACTTCATTAGACACTTCAGAATCTGAAGATGAACAATTTGAAGAAGCTATTCTTGATCAAGCTGAAGAACAGGAGGCACCGCCAGTGAACCCAACTCCAATTACTGATGTGGCTTCATCATCAAATACGGGTCATGATCTGGATGCTGTAGAGAACTTGACTGTTCAGACGGGAGTGCAAGTACCTGATTATCCGGAATCTCGGATTCATCGTATTCACCCGCTGGAGCAAGTAATCGGTGATCCTGGAAGTAGTGTTATGACCAGAGGGCAGCTTAAAAGCGTTAATTCGCCAGAGAGTTTTGGTGCTTTAGCTTTATATGCCAAAATTCAACAATCTGGTAGTCAAAATGATTGGTCGTTTGCGTGTTATGTGTCGCAGGTAGAGCCAAGGACATACAAGGACGCTTTGAAGGATGATGCCTGGGTGGAAGCTATGCAGGAGGAGTTATTACAATTCCAGAAATTGGGAGTGTGGACGCTCACGGATTTGCCGCCGGATAGGAAGAAGATCGGCACCAAATGGGTGTTTAAGTGTAAGAAGGATGATCGTGGGGTAATTGTTCGTAACAAAGCCAGATTGGTCGTGCAGGGTTTCCATCAAATCGAAGGGATTGATTATAACGAGATCTATGCACCGGTAGCACGAATCGAAGCTATTCGGATGTTCCTCGCGTTTGCTTCTTATAAGAAATTCAAAGTTTATCAGATGGACGTGAAAAGCGCATTTCTGTACGGGAAAGTCAAGGAAGAGGTGTATGTCGGGCAGCCACCAGGCTTTGAGGACCCAATCCACCGGGATAAGGTCTACGTGTTGAACAAAGCTCTTTATGGCTTGCACCAGGCTCCGAGGCAGTGGTACGAGGAGCTAAGTACATACCTCATCACCAAAGGATTTAAGCGCGGCCTCGTCGATTGCACCCTCTTTACGAAAAAGACGGGAGATGATTTGCTTCTAGTACAGATATACGTTGATGATATAATATTTGGTTCAACTAACGAGCTTTTATGCAGGGAGTTCGAAACTGTCATGCAGGAAAAGTTCGAAATGAGCGCAATGGGGGAGATGCAGTTTTTCCTAGGCTTGCAGGTGGACCAAAGACCCGACGGGATCTTCATTCACCAGACGAAATATGTCTCCGACATCTTGAGCCGGTTCCAGATGGAGGACTCAAAGCCGATGGATACCCCGATTCAACCCAATCACGGGATTGGAGTGGACGCTAAGGGGGAGCTGACGGATCCTTTTACATACAGAGCAATCATCGGATCTCTGATGTATTTGACGGCGTCTCGACCAGATATTATGTACGCAACGTGTCTCTGTGCCCGTTATCAATCGAAGCCGAAACAAAGTCATCTGACGGCGGTCAAGCGTATCCTTAGATATCTGAAGGGTTGTCCTTCAAAAGGACTTTGGTACCCTAATGATGATAATTTTGATTTCATATCTTTTAGTGATGCAGATTGGGGCGGCTGTGACAAAGATAGCAAATCTACTACAGCTGGTTGCCAGTTTTTCGGGAGCAGGTTAATCACCTGGCAATGCAAGAAACAGACTTCCGTAGCACAATCTACCTGTGAAGCCGAGTATATTGCAGCATCAAGTTGCTGTTCTCAAGTACTCTGGATTCAACAACAAATGGTGGATTACGGTTTGCAGTTTCTAAAAACTCCTATTTACTGTGACAACGAAGCCGCAATTGCATTAACTAAAAATTCGGAAAATCATTCTAAAGCGAAACACATCCGGATCAAATATCATTTTATCCGAGATTGTTATGCTAAGGAATTGATAGATATGATCAAAATACACACTGACTACCAACGTGCAGATCTGTTTACTAAAGCCTTTGATCGTTCACGCTTTGAATATCTTTTAAAAGTAAACAATATAAAGGAAAAACAGGACTAATCGGCACCTCGGTTTATCGCTTTTTAGTTTTTAGTTTTTATATTTTGCTAATTGGGAATTTCTCTTTGCTAATTGGGAATTTCTCTTTACTATCGTAATCCTCAAAGAAGTTGATGCTTTCGAGGGGATTATTTAATCCTCAAAGAAGTTGATGCTTTCGAGTGGATTGTTTCTTTCAAATTTTGTTTTTATTTTTCAGAAAAATCAAAAAATCCCAAAAATATGTTCTTTATTTTAGGGGGGGTCATTTATCCGAAAAACCAAAAACATTATAAAATTAAAAAAAAAAAGACCTAAAAATTAGAAAATCAAAAATGATTTCCTGGTAAAACAGAGGAAATGATAGTACATCAGTGGGAATCTGACACAGGCTAAAGAATTGTATAGTTTATGAGGCGTGTGTTGACTACGTGTGATATGCTGATAGGCTTCGTAGACTAAATATTGCGTGCATTAGTGATACAAACATAATGAACTACGCGTTCGTGGCTGAACACCTCATGGGCATATGGTCTTCGTACCGTAATTTCGTTTGATAGGATTGCCAAAATCTGAGGTTTCGGGTCGTTATGTTATGGTTATCCGGGATATTCTGATAAACTTTTGTCGTATTGATTTACGGACCTAGTTTTATCAGAATATTTGCTAAAAGAGCTTAATTGCCAAAACCGGAAGTTACCGAATTGAGGAACTTTATGTTTTAATTGATCATAGATCATTATTACATCGTATTGATCATCTGATGCAAATCAGTGATTGATATCAGCCTCAACCTAGTGTATACGCACATGTTACTCTGCTGCATTCAATTGCTGACCTGTACACCTCTGTGCTATATACTTTGTAACTTTTACGGATAACTCTGGCATAATCACGCGTTACGACGAAGCTTTGTGCAATTACTTGATACGGGAGTATGTCGTGTGTGTGGGCACCACATCGTGTTAGTCTAATACACCTAACTCGTATCATTTTAAAGCATTGCGTAATTGTCTGCATGTGAGCTTACGTGGACCACAATATCAGCAATTGCCGTATCACATACTGTTTCTAATGATAATATTAAACAAAAAGATCAACGCTGTGATCAGATTTCTCAGAAAACTGATATGATCCTCTGACCGGATTTCACAAAATGTTTACTGCTTTCTTTACTTTAATGCATTTTATTTTGTTGCAATTTTCTTTTAAGTCAAAAAGATACAAAATTCAAAAAGATTTTAGGTGTGTTTTGATAAAAAAAATTTCAGAAAAATTCAAAATTTTTGCATTTCTGCTTTATTTTTGATAACCGGGGATGCTTGATAGTCAATTTCTGAGATTTGTCAACACCATCTGGGCTTTGTATCTTTCTAAAAGTGAAAATTTGTGTTTTGGAAGCTTAACGGATTGAAAAATGTTGAACGGGATTCGAATTTGTAATTTGGCAAAATTTTTCAAAATTTCCATTTTACATTCGCCCTTAATTGGGACGAATGTGGAAATTCTTCTACCTTCGGGCGTTATCGTTCTGGGCGAATGTGGCTTTTACACCAAAATTCACTTTCGGGTAAAATGGTTTTACCTTCGTGCCATTTGTTTGGGGCGAAGGTGGAAAGATTGTACATTCGACCAGAAGGAACGGACGAATGTCGCGCTTATATATAAGCCCAAACCACATTCGACCTCTCATTCAAATTTTTCAAATTTTTTCTTCATAACAGACCCTTGTTGATTTTGATTTCTCTGCTTGTGCATTTTGTTCCTTGGATAACACTGATCATTTCTATATAATTTTTACAGGTAATGGTCAAGGAATGAATCCAGAATCCTTTGTTTTATAAACGGCCTTAGGGTTTTAGGATTCTTGAATATCCAGTGTTTGTTAGCACTCAATGTTGATAGAAAATCATTCCACATCAGTTTTAGGGGGAGAATGCATCAAGAATTAGGATAACAACAGTGTTTAATAGTTGATTGATTGAATGAAACAATATAAACCCTAATTCTTATTGAAAACTGATGTAAAATGAAAAATAGGGACAATTGATGGTAGACGAAGCTTAGTCGGCCATATTAGGAGTGATTCTGATCAAAATGAATGGTTAAAAACATGTTTTGAAAAATTTTAAATTTTGGGTTTAAACAGTTTTTACATTCGGTTCGTCGATATGGACGAATGTGGAACTGGACGGACGAAGGAAACATTAAACGGGCGAATGTATATTGTATTCAAAATCAGTTTTACATTCGACCAGAAATTTGCACCTTCGGTCACAAAAACCTACATTCGACCAGTTTATTATGGGCGAATGTGGAATTCCAAAAGTCAAAAATTTTCAAGTTTTTGTCGATTTCGTGTTTTGACGTTTATTTTGATTTTATCTTTCAGATGGCTGAAGAACAAGCAAATATTGATATTCCTGTGGAGACTGCAGTTACTGATCCAGTTCCTGAGACGGTACAAGAAGGAGAATCATCAAGCGGTACTAAATGGCCGTTTGAGAAGACTCACAATTGTTGCGCGTATCTGGGAGATGTGGAGAAGAATGTGGAGTTCACTGAAATTATCAAGTTTCTGAAGAGATGCAGAGTGGTTTATGCTTTGGCCACACCAACTATTATCTACAAGGATATAGTTGAGGATTTCTATAACAATGCCAAATATGATTACTTTGACAATCAGACGATCATTAAAAGCAAGATTCAGGGAATGGAGATGTTTATCACTGAAGCTGATATCAGAGAAGCTCTCCAGATCCAGTTTGAAACAAGTGAGGATCCAAGGGAATTATCATGGACTGAGCAGAAAGCCTGTTTCCTGAGGATGAAATACAAAGGACCGATTACTGATGGTTCAATGTATAAAGGGAAACTGAGCGTACAGTTCAAGTATTTTGCTCACGTCATCATACTAGTATTTGGATGTGTTAGTGGAGGGTACGACGTGATGAGGAAGAGTTTGAGCTCGTTAATGGTTGCGTTGACTCTCAACAAACCATTTAACGTTGCTGGGATGATTTTAGATCACATGTTGGAGATGTTGAAAGGTTTGAAGAAGAAATACTTCATGCTTTATCCTAGATTTTTGATGATGATCTTCGATCACAAATATCCAAACTTGAAGAAGGATCCAACACAGATACTTGCTATGGATCATATGAACATCAGAACCTTGGCTAGAATGAAAGGTTACAAAGGTGTGCCTGACAATGAGAGACCACCTTACAGGAGATTGTTTGGAGCCTTGGCTAGAGAGGATTACATGGATCCTGGAAAGAATACAGCGAGGCATCCTGATAGTGACAGTGATAATGATGATCCATTAGTTTATGCTGATGCAAGCACGAAGAGAAAGAGACAAGTTGTCAATCCCGGAGCCAAAGGGAAGGGTAAGGGAAAGACAGATCATGGGAGTTCAAAACAACAAGTGGTGAGGAAGAAAACTACTGCTAAGAAGGGTATGAGTTTGGTAGATGAGGAGTCTGTTGATTCAGAGGAGACTGAGACTGAAGAACAGTGGGATTCGGATGCTGAAAATGTCCGGACTACCAAACAAAAGGCCACTTTGGTTGGTGAGTCTGAATCACTGAACAGATCAATAGAAGAAGCTAAGAAGAGCAAGCAGTCTGTTGATGCTGAAGATGAAGGGTTGACAGTAAATTTGGACGAGTTGAATGAAGGAGAAACCGTTGTGGTTAATTTACCCAAGCCCAAACACAAAACCATGGCAAAGAAAACAAGTACCAAGCAGCTTAGAGAGAAAGAATTGAACCTACTTTTGAAAGGAAAGAGATTACCTGATGCTGGTACATCATCTAAACAATCTTCACCAGCAGCTAAGAAGCAAAAGACTAAGGAGGCTACAACATTACCAGTGGATCAATTCAATATTGCCCTGGATAATGTTCTTAATATGTTTACACAGCCTCAGAAAGGAAAAGAAGCTGAGATTGAGCCATCTAAGTCTAAGTCCAAGTCAAAGAAAGTCACTGTGGATGACGATGTGATGAAGCAAGTGAATAAAAGAATGGACGATATGATGAAGATGCTAGTGGCTCAACAAGCTGAGATTGCCAAGTTTAAACAGAATGAAGAGAAAATGCTTCAGATCGTTGTAGCTTCAAAGTCTAATCAAGATGAGATAGACGAGAAAGTGAAGAAGCTAGAAGCTAAGAATAAAAAGCTTGAAGGAAAGTGTCTGAGAAACAAAAACAGATACAAGGCGATTAAAGAAGATAATAAGGAATTGAAGGCTGAAAACAAACGCCTCAGTGAGTTGATAGATGATCTGTACAACATTGCACCCAAGCTGAAGGAAGGTGAGGAGGATACAGAGAAAGAGGTTGAACAGGTTGACTTTGAACCATCTGAATCTGACAAAGAGGAAGATGAGGATGATGAGGATGAAGAATCTGAAAAGAGTGATGATGAAGGTGATGATAATGATGATGATGATGATGCTGAAGGTTCGGGAAGTCAAAAGGAGGATGATAGTAGTAGTAGTGATGATAATGATGGAGGAGATGATACTTCAAAGTTTACTTTCGAAAAGAGACCACCTTCAAAGAAGAAGAAAGACACAGGTGAGTCAAGTTCAAAGAAGAGTAGTGAGAATGTTGATGATGAGACTGTGTTTTGGAATGAGAAGGTGAGGTCCTTGTCTGATGATGCAAAACAAGTATACAAGGACATGTTAGAGAAAAGAGAATGGACCATTGAGTTCACAGGACGTTTTGCAGAGATATTCCAAACTGATGATATGCGATATGAATTGGAATATAACGATCCTGATCTAGAAGAAGGGGAAGTACCTGCATCTGTGGCAAAGGAGATTTTAGATGGACTTGCACAGAGGGTAGGGAAAACATTTGAAGAGTTCATAGTTGATGAGTCGATTCCACATATTCCTGAAAAGGATATTGGAAATCACTCTGATGACAAAGAAACCCCTGAATTTGAAGAAGTTGAGATAGAGGATATTACACATGAGGAATATCCAGAGTACTTCAGACAAACTGATGAAGACGTGGTGTTTCCTGATTTTACTGAAAGACATAATACGTCTGCAAAAAGAAAGGCAAAGAAGAGGAGTGCTGAATTTGTTGAGAAAGTACTTGGAGCAGATTTGCCAGAATCTTCAAATAACTCTGATGAGTTGAAGGAGTATTTGAAGAAATTAAGATTGATGGATGAAAACCGACCAAAGCCTGAAGCTCAAGGAAACTTCTATAGGTTTCATAATGCAAAGTTCAGAGGCAGAGCTCTTGGGTGGACATACTTAGGCAGGCTGAAGTGTTTAGCTGCTAAGTGGGAATCAGGAATCTTGTACTTCTACAGATTCATTGACTTGCTAACTCTACCGTACTGGGCGGTTAGAGATTTATGCAGATTCCCAATGTCAGGTGCTTCAGTGAATAATACTCATGTCGGTTGGTGTGCAGACAAGCTGGTTTGGGAAAGTAGAACGAGATGGAATAGATTCAAACCTCAATATCCCCGGAGGAAAGTTCACAGGGATATTGATCCCAGAACCAAGTTGAAAAGGGTTACCTTGATTTATAAGGCACCTGAAGTTATGAGGAAGATACCTTTAATGCCTATGCCTCAACACTTCAGTGCTGACTTCATTTTCTGGTACTATGATTGGAGGAAAGCAGAAGCAGTGATCGTGTTGAGAGATGGAAAGGACAAATACAAGCATGTTCATGTATTTGATCCTATGTGGTTGATCAATTGCACCTTCGAAGACATCATCATGCTCTTTTATAATCCGATTCATCATGAGCCAAACGATGCAGATCAAGCAAGGAAATACACACAAGTTGTGGGTGTTTGCTTTGCTTATGACATTAATGCTGGAAGTAATTTGGAGGGGAAGCTTGGCAAATAGGTGAAGATGGCTAATGTGTCAAAATCTGTGAAGAGGAGGTTAGAGCCTGAGATGACGAAAGAACAAAAGAGTTTGCTCAGGATCAAGCTGCTGAACAAAGCCATGGACGAAGACAGAAAACGATCTAATCAATAGTCGAGGGGGAGTTTGTAGATGCGTTTTTGCGACTAATGATTAGATGTTTAACATGTGTTAAGGGGCGAAGGAAGAAAGAATGGGCGAAGGTCAAATAGGCAATGGGCGAAGGTATATAGTAGTGGACGAATCTGGAACAGGGCTAATACAGAAGACACATTCGACCATACAATATGGGCGAATGTGGAATAGGCTTACATTCGACCAATGAAATGGGGCGAATGTGCAGCTGCTATAAATAGATTTCGTGTTTTTGTAATGTTGAGCGAGTCATTTAGAGTGTGTGTTTTTGGTGTGTGTTCCAGAGAGGTCTGAGAGTGTTATTTTGTGTTCTAGATTAACTGTAATCAAGTTGTAAGCAATTATTTGAAAGAGTTAATCTATGAAAAGCTTTTAAAATGACTTTGATTGTGTTTTGATTGAGTTTATATCAGTTTGTTCTAAGCTAGGGTTTCCGCACCTGGTTTAGCAACTTGTATGATCATATAATCCTGTTTTCGTGTCGAATTCTCCCTCTACAGAAGGTGAAACTGTTTCATTTGTGATAATGTGATTTTCCTTAGGAATATCACTCACATTCTCAGTTTTCTCACTTTCTGTGTCAGAATCATCAGTCACAGCAGTTACACCTTCATCATTCACACCCAAAATCGGTTGTACATCGGAATTTGGATCTCCAACACTAGAAGTGTTAGATTCATCTTCCGATGCACAGTCAGATTTGACTGAGCTCTCCGGTGTTATTGAGTGACAATTATGATTCTCAAATAACACTGGTGATGGAACAGCCTTGTAATTTGCATTGCTGGGTTGTGATGGCTTTTCAATGATATGGTCAACCACATATGCAATGTGCTTATAGCTTTCAAGCTTTTTTTTGACCTTTTCTGCAAAGCACTTGATGGTAGCCATTTCTAACTTGGTTTCTTCAAGTTCATTGATATAACTATTAATTGCAAGTTGTTTTAAAGAAAGTGTTTTCTTTAATTCAAAAATGTCCTTTTTGTAACCATCAAGTACCTTGTTGAATTCTATAACTTCCTTGCGAGAAGATTGACAGTTGATTATGGCACTCTCAAGTTGAACCTTGAGTTGCTTGTTTTCCTCTGTCAATCTATCACAAATACCACAATACTTATCACTATGAATATCAGTTGTAGATTCAGAACTTACCTGCTTTGGAGGATCTATCATAGCCATGAGAGCGAAATGAGCTTCCTTCCCAGCAAAGAACTTGGAATAGTGGATTCTGGTAAAAGTATCATCCACAATACACGACTTCCTAGTCATCAGAAAATCAGCTTCGGCCAAAAGTTGGTCAATATCATCATCTAATGAATTCACGCTTGCTTCTGAATCTGTTTCACTCTCCGAATCTGAATACACTGATTCATTCTCTTCAGGAACATCTGTGACTGAATCAATAATAATTCTCGAACTCTTCTCCTCATGGTGATCTTCAACTGAATCAGCCACTGAAACATCCATCTCTTCAATTGACTCCTCAATCTCTTTTTCAGAAATACTTTCCGTTTCTTCAACTTTATCAACTATCTCCGACTCCTCCAAATCAATCTGCTAAGCAACACAAGCTACATTCCTAACTTTTATCTCTTCCACACCAAGTTGTATATCAGTCCAGTCATATCCCTCATCATTTTGAATCACCAAAGCTTGATTTTGATTATTAGTCTGTGGTTGATCATTTGGTGTTGTGATAGGAATGACAGTTCTGGTTGGGTTATTTGGTGTCTGAGTTTGAGTCTGGTTGGGTGTAATTGGTTGTCTAGTAGTATTGTTCTGAGAGGTGTTTTGTCGGTTTTGGTAATTGTTTTGATTTTGATAGTTGTTATTGTTGTTTTGACTTTGATAAGAAACTTGGTTCTGATAATTTGAGTTGAATGGGTTTCGGTTACCTTGTTTAGCTGGCTGGGTACACTCTCTTTTGAAATGACCTTTACCACCACAGTTGAAACATGTGACTTTTTCTTTGTTGAAGCCATATGTTGTATTCGGTGTAGTAGTCAAGTCAATTCTCCCAGTTTTCTCAGTGAACTCTGTTGCTCGCCTCATGATACTTGCAAATGCCCACTGTATATCGATAAGCTCCATTTCTTCTTTGTCAATTTGAGCATAGTCCTCATTGGTTAGATTGTTGTTACCAATTTGACTAGCTACCAAACCATTGTACGAGGCAACCATTGCTGAAATCAATGCAATGTGTTGTTGAGCAACCTCTACTGTGACATTGTTCATGTTGGATGTCTCCAACACTATTGGTCTCTGATTAGCTTGATTCATCTGAGAAATGTATTGTTGTTGTTGAGGTTGTGGTTGGTTTGCAGTATAACACGCTGCTTGTTGCATAGGTGAAAAAGATGAAACGAAAGAATTTGTATATGATTGTGGTGGTGGTGTATATTGTGGTGGTGTATAAGATGAGGTTTGAGCAAGATAGTTGATTGGGTTTTTGGATGGTTCCATCACACTTGAAACACAGGCAATATGAGGAGCAACTGTCTCACCAATACTTGAGTTACCCACTGTAGATGATGTACCTGCATGATACAACTCTGGGTTTTGAAGAATTTGTGATGTTTTTGCTTTCCTCTTCTCCTCAAGCTCTTTGTTTTCCAATTTCTGAATGAATTCATTGATGTTCCAGTACTTGTAAGCATCTTTCTCCTTAGGTACCTCAATGTGTTGATCCCAGTATGGTGGTAAAGAATCAGCAAATTTATCCACCAAATCTGACATTAGAATCTTAATTTCATAATTTGACAATTCAGTTAACAGATGACAGTATCTGGGAGTCAACTCTTTCAGTGTTTCATTCCCAACATAACTGAAGTTTTAAAATTCCTTCTTCAGTTCCTCAATCCTTAGTCTACTCGTCTTCTCATTACCATCATGACGATTCTTCAACATATCCCACAATTGTTTGGAAGTAGTACAAGATCCAAACTGATGTAAAAGATCATTGGTAATAGCTTGGGTAAGTTGAGATTACGCCTTCTTCTCCACCGCAAACTTCTTCTTCTCGTCTTCAGACAAACTCTCAAGTGGAATCTGTTCACCGGTATTCTCTAACACTGGTGCCACATATCCCTTTGCAATCATTTGCCACGCCTCAGTTCCTTCAAGTCCCATTCCTTCCAAATGAATCTTGAATTTCTTCTGGCATTGATTATACTCCTGCATCTCCATCAGCTTGGGTGGTCTGTTCCCGCTACCTGAAGACAAATCATTGATTAGAGTAGATATAGCATTAGTAGTTTGAGTGTGTACCGCTGCTACTGCTACACCCTAGTAATCAACTCCTGGTTGTTGTGAAGATGAAGCAACACTCTACGGAATCGAACTCATCATTGCAAGATAATTGATTGGTTGCGAAGACTGAGAATTCGACTTCTGAGCAGCTACAGTCCAAGGGTCCATGGTAACTTGCTGTTGTTGTGTTGTACCAGGTCTAGGTGTAGTCGGAAATCCCCACATGTTGTTTTTGAAGTTGGAAATACGACACACTTGAAAATCTCACAAAGCAGAATCTACTTTCGTCCCTTTTTTGTTTACGTGAGGTCGAAGGTGGCCAATTCCTCACCTTCGTCCCTTTGTTCAAGTACGAATGTAGACTTAAACAACCTGGTTTCACTTTCGTCCCTAACACTTTTCACTTTCGCCTTCCTGTTTGGACAAATGTGGAACTTTGACCCGAAAGTGGAAATTCAACACAACAAAATCCTAGGTTCGACCCCTAAAAAGCACTTTCGACCACTGAAAATCTTGGTTCGACCCTAAAATCTCACTTTCGACCCTATGCTCTCTAGGTTCGACTGACCTATTTGAAAAACGGTTACACTTTGAAAATCAGTTAATTTGATCTCAATTTTTCAACAGTTGATGAATTTTGATGATCTTAATCAGGTTTTGCTTCGGAATTGATTTGGAACAACTTTAATAAGTCGAATTCTTGATTTTATCCATGAAATCTAATCCAAATCCTTCAATTTTCATCGAAAACCATTGTTCATTGAAAACAGCAAAATTTTGATCAAATTTGGGTCCAAATCAGTTCAAAAACTATCAAATTGTAGTTGTATGATCTCTATTGGCTCTGATACCACTTTGTAAAGGATCATTTTATGTAAAACAGTAATAAATGATCATACAAATCTCTATTCTAGGTGCGAAAACCCTAGAACAGATACAAAATGATAGTTTTATGAATCAAACACACAGATTAAGCTTTTCAATCACCATTCTCATTAATTACTTGTAGAAATATGATAAAATTTAGGTTTACAAGCAAAACAGACTGGCTTTGAATAAACATAAACACTAGAGAGCTCTATCCTGACACACACTACTCAAATGATCAAAGTTACATCATAAAATAGAGTTTTTCCTTATATACTACTGCACTTTCGTCCATGTCGTGTGGTCGAATGTTGAATATTTCCACATTCGCCCTCTTCTACTGCACGAACCTGGAAACTTACTTGAGTCATCTCTGCCTTCGACCTACAACTTCCACATTTTTTACTTTGTAAAGGATCGTTTTATGTAAAACAGTAAGAAATGATCATACAAATCTCTATTCCAGGTGCGGAAACCCTAGAACAGATACAAAATGATAGTTTTATGAATCAAACACACAGATTAAGCTTTTCAATCACCATTCTCATTAATTACTTGTAGAAATATGATAACATTTAGGTTTACAAGCAAAACAGACTGACTTTGAATAAACACAAACTCTAGAGAGCTCTATCCTGACACACACTACTCAAATGATCAAAGTTACATCATAAAATAGAGTTTTTCCTTATATACTACTGCACTTTCATCCATGTCGTGTGGTCGAATGTGGAATATTTCCACATTCGCCCTCTTCTACTGCACGAACCTGGAAACTTACTTCAGTCATCTCTACCTTCGACCTACAACTTCCACATTCGCCCCATATATTTTCCACCTTCGCCCTTACGTTTCTTTACAAAACTTGTTTATGTTGCAATCCAAAGCACTAGTCGCACATTATGCATCAACAAAATTCAACTCCAATTCAATCAAAAACCATGTTTTAATGAAAAGCTTCAAAATTTCTAGGGTTTTGAACTTTAAACCAGAATTTTAATATGTTTTCATCAATTCAGATCTGTTTGCAATCGTGAAATCGAGTCTACGCTCTGATATCACTTGTGAAAACATTTTAGGATCGAATATATGAACCGTGATCTCATGAATACCAACCGTAGGGTGCGGAATCCCCTCCGGTTGTGCAAACCGAGTAAGAAATAATTAGTAAAGATCGTGATGAAAACAGAATACGAATGTGACATTAGTCAATGATCTAGGTCAACATCCATACGCATTTCATTTATTTTTATCATTTTAGGTGCATATTTAGATGTTTTGCACACACAATACCCCCCGCCCCCGGGCCTAGTAAAGCACGAGTTATTCAGAAAACTCGACATAAATAAATCGTTTATGCATACAACACCCAGACAATCACCCAACAAGCATTCAATGAGGTTATTTCACTCTAACACATGATAAGCTCACGCTAACACATGTTTATGAATCACAAAGGTTTTCATATATTCACACCTTATAACGGGAGTATACAACTAATGGACACAAATGAATGATTATATCAACGTCAAGTCCTCAACTATATCATATACACACAACAAATTCACAACATACCCAATCACTTACCATAAAAATATCCATATACACATGGTTTGTCTCGAAAACAATAACCAAGGGACTTGAACCATCACCATTACACCTAGTAAGACAAACACAAGATCCTAGACACCTCACTAACACCTACACACCATAGATATCGGCCGTAAAAATTGCTACCTATAAGTGTGTATGACACCCTACAATCGGCCAAACAAGATCACCCACCATAGAACAAGTTGCAATTGCTAATTTATGATTGGTTCCAATGTAAGACAAACATTCCCTTACCCCAAAATGGAAACTTCACATCTATACCTCTACTTATGATCTTTTCCACCTCGTCTCCATGATATGCGGCCGAATACCCCACCCACACCTCAAGAAGCTTCAAATTAACAACTAGGATATCATGAACTATCAACATCCAAGAGAATAAGGACAAAGCATGCCATAGAAAGGTCACTATCTACCTTATATCTTCCCATGATCTCGGCCGTTTATGAACAACACAAAGGTGAAAGTGATGGATCACAAGACATCTTAGTATTCACTAGAGGACAATCAGCCTAGGTAAGGAGTCACTTACACTCATTCGACTAAGGACAAGGAAGCATCAACATTCTAATCAAGTCAACCCTTCCCTACTTATGATAGAAGCTTACAACTCACCCTCTTAAACCTTTTGTGCAATTATTTCCTTATCCTATGTCACGGCCGAAACACAAGGAGGATACCCCAAATGTTTTATCATTACTCCCTTGAAACCTCTATATAAAGGACCCTTTGATCCTCACCAAGACTCACACCACACCTCTCTTTCTATTGATCTCATAGCAGCCAAAAACACTCTCTAAATTACTCCACATCCATCGGCCAAGTCAAGCTCCAAGCCGAGGAAAGGAAGGCCAAGATTGATAGGCATTGTTCTATCTCAAGCTCTCTTTAGGTAAGTCATCTTGTCCAAACATGTTCCTAACCTTCGGTCTTGCCATGTTCACCTTAACCATCGACATTTGATCCCTATAAGTCGGCAATACACATTCATAAATCACACACATTGTTTCCTTTATAAAAATTGACTAACTATCAATCACTTCGCTACAATATCACATCTAGTTAACATGAATCGGCCCTTACACCTATGTAGTATGTCGGGTTGGGTATAATGAATCAAACTCCACCCTAAACAACCTCCTAGTAATTGTGTTTGATTAAAAGAAACTCATTTGATCCATGTTCAAAGGTTAAGGTCATAATAGATGTTTTTACAATCGATTTTGTCACCGAAACTCTTGGAACATGTTACAAGCTTTCGACATTAACTTAACAAGTCTATACCAAGCCCTTTTGATCCAAATAACCCTCGGATTCAATGCCCATATGAAGCATTGTTTCGGCCATGAACACCTAACATGTGTTAGAATGGGCCGAAACATGTGTTAATACTTTAAAAGACTTAAAAGGGTTATAAACATATGATTTGACTATGTTTTACCTAAGGAACGGCCACACGTGAGAAATGGGTGTCAATTTAGGGCCCATGATAACATGTGGGGTCCATCTTGCTTACAATAAATACCATATTTCAGTAAAACAACAGAGTCTCGTAGTTATATGATTAAATTGTACACTAAACAAGAGGATCCATGAATGTCGGGTGAACAATTTGTATGATGAACAAACAAAACTATGCAACTTACTTTGTCCCTATTAATCATAGGGTAACATCCGGACAGTAGCCATCTCACATTGTCGACTATACTCGACCACACGTAATACTATCAGGTGAGTATCACGGCCCCATTTTACTATTTTCACATTTTTGGGGGAACACACATGCTACAACTCTAGTACAACTGTCATTTTGTGTGTACATTATATCATGATTGCCATGTGAAACAAGAGACATTTGGTTCATGAGCTCATCAGCCCTCGTACAACATTTACTGTAACCATTAGCTATCAAAAGCCATGGAACACTTTAATAGATCTATTGGGTTGACACCTCCACTCTTGGTTAGTCGCTCTAATCAGACACATACAAAAAAGTGTTAGTATTCTACTATACATACATTGTCTTTAGTGTACAATGCGCAAGGCACCACAGTCAAGAGGTTTGGTTACGAGACTCATGGTTTGCACAAAAATCATTCTCTTAGCTAGCCTATGATTGGTCATACATGAATTACACAATTGATTTACTCGTTACACTCAAACCTGTGAACTCACCAACTTTGTTGTTGACAAACCTTTCATGCATGTTTTTTAGGTAACTAATGGAGAGCAGCAGGGGTTTGAGAAAGGGGTCCAAGCATGCACCGGGTGGTACCATCATGGATTAGGTTTTGTCTATCCCGTAGTATTATGTCATGGTTGTTCACACAATTCACTTGTTTTCAAACAATGTTACCTTACTTTAAAAAAGTTTAATGGCAATAACCATCCATTGATGGTATGTTTTAATAAATTTATGTGTGTTGCTTGTACCTTGTGCTTGAAAATTTTTCGAGGTCGCATTCTCGTGTTTTCGTCTTGGCGGGGTGTGACAACGAAACACCGAGCAATTTCCATAACTTTACTTGTATATTAGATCAAAAGTAGAACATTACAGATCAAAACCTAGACCTAATACAGAGAACTTCTCAAACTGGGGAAAAACTCAAATGATCAACAACTTTTTAAATAACTAACTTTTCCCCTATTTATACACATTCCATTCGACCCTTGCAGGGTTTGAATGGGTTCATTCGACCCTTACAGGGTCCGAATGAATCCTTCTTCTTTCATTCGACCATTCGTTTTACCTATTTGTTACTCGACATTCAGTACCGGATCACTAGCTGGGGACATACATGAATAATGTACTTACACATTTTCGAAAGTTTGACTGCAAGAAATACCAATAATGAGTTTTGGGCTGAAATCTTTACAAATTCATCAGTGTTTAATTCATGAAAATTCAGGATCTTCATCAAAATTTAAACAAAATTGAACAAATTTTGCATTTCGATGTTGTTTTAAATGTCAAATTTGATCAAAGTGTGCAAATTGGTAAATTTAGTGAGTGGATAAAACCCATTCCCATCATCGGGTATGCGAATGAGGTCGAACAAGGTTCATTCGTATGGTTTTTCAATGCGAATAGGATTGTTCATCAGAATGAGTTTGGATTTCAGCTTCAATCCCATTCATATCTTAATTGATGCGAATGAGGAATTTTTTTATCCATTCGCATGCTTCAAGTGTGTGAATGGGTTGGCCTATATAAACTGAAATCCCATGATTTTCAGAACTTATAATTGTCTTCTACTCTATTACAGGTACCTAATGCTCAAATCTAGACCGGTTTTGTCCACGAAATCGATGTGGAATTGGGGATATTTTAACCGAAACCGTAACAGTGACAATGGACCACTTTTGAGTAAATATTTATATAATTTTATCATTTATTCATGTTCATCGTGTGTTTTAGGGGAAGAATATGGACCAAAACATGTTAAAACATCATTAAATTGATTCTTCAATCGTTCGAGCCCAAGAATTGTTAAGAAAACACATGATAAACATTGAGTTTGTTCAATTTGATGGTTGACGAGTGTTTATCGGTCCTATCAGATACTAATAGAATGATTTTCAGTGGTTAAACATCATTAGCTTTCCAAATTGAAAATTCAAATCTTAAAAGTGTCCATTCGAACATTTTGAGATGCGAATGAGTTTCAAAAACATGCATTGATGGTCTAATATCTCATTCATATTCCTGGTCATGCGAATGGATCTGGGATTTTCAAAATGTTTAAGTTTTATCCATTTTGTACAATTGAATAATGGAAGTCATGTTTTGATTGATTTTTATGATAAAAATGTGACTAATTATTGTTTTCTATTACAGAAATGTCTACAGGATCAGATTTGTTCAAACCGAATCACAATTGTTGCGCCTTCATAGGAGACGTGGATGATAAATATTCAACCTTCAAAGAAATCAATGATTTTCTAAGGCGTTCTAGGATTCTGTATGCAATTTCACAACCACACATCATTTACAAAGATCATCAATTAGAATTTTGGAAGAATACTAAGTTAGATTTCTTCGATAACAAGTCTGTGATCCATAGAAAGATTCAGGGGAATGTTATTCTGGTAGGTGAAGATAATTTCAGGAGGGTATTGCATTTCGAAGATGATGAATCGACCAAGTTATCCTGGAAAGTGCAAAGGGGATGTTTTATTCTAATTAAGTTTATTGGGAAGATCACAAATTCCTAGATCAACAAGTCGAACTTATGTGCTCCGTTAAAATATCTACTGCACGTGATTATTCATATATTTGCTCTCATATGGTGGTTTTGATGTCCTCAGAGATACTACACGCTCGATGGCAGCTGCACTCATTCTGAACAAGAAGTACAACTTTTCTGGAATGTTCTTTACTCATCTGACAGAAGTGTTTGATGGAACAAGACCGGATGCTTACAAGTTCATAATGTATCCCAGGTTTCTCCAAATGACTTTCGATGAAAAGTATCCCAACTTGGTCAAATATCCCACTTAGATTGGAAATCAAGTTCATATGGATATTTAGACATTGAATAGGTTGATGTCTTATTGTGGTAAGTCAAAAGATGAAAAGCCTCCCATGAGAAGATTGTTTGGACATCTGATTAATCCGGGTTACAAAGCTCCTGATGACGATGAATGGAGAAACCCTAAGCGTGATTCAGATACTGATGCTCCTCTTATTCCAGTTACTGGTGATGAAAAAGCTAGTAGACGGAGGAACAAAAAGAAGACCAAAGTTGTTTCAAGAAAAGGAACCGAGATTGAAGGTTCTTCAAAGTCAAAGAAAGAAAAGAAGACTTTACAAATTGATGAAGATATTGAAGATTCTGATGATTTTGATGATGAACAGACTGATAGTGAACCTGATATAGATCCCAAAGCCCCTGGTGATTCTGTGAAGACTCCTTCAGCTGATGAGATTGTTGCTGCTCAGTTTCAAAAGGGTTATCATATAGATCCGAATTTTAATCCAGCTACTAAAGCATTGGATCTTAAAGATTTTATTGGTTCTCCTGTTGCTCCTATGTCTACAAAACGTGGAAGAATCATGACAATGTCAAAGAAAGAGTCGCACATGACAAAGAGTAACAAAGATGCGCCGAGTCTACTTAAAGCAACTGGATCTTTGTCAGATGCGGCTTTTGCTTCTAAAGAAACCATTCCTGAAGTTTCTAAAGTTACAGAAGGTGAATGCTCAGTTTAAAAGAAGTGGAAAAGAAGTAAAGAACCTGAACAACCAACAACCAACATCCAAACACCCACAAAGTGACCATCTAGTGTTTCAAGATCATTAAAAGAGATGTTGTCAAGTTTTGATAAGCCTTTTGCATCAATAGCACCTGAGTCTATTTCTCAATCGGCTCTAGATCTGATGCAACAGCAAATCACACGTCTCATGAAGTCTTTCGGTGTTCAGAATTTGACTACTATGAGAAAGACATGCCGAAGATCATTGCTAAATCAAAAGCCAAACAAGACGAGCTTGAGAATGAGATGATTGATTTGAAGTTAGAAAACTCAAAGTTCCAGCTTTCCAACACTAACAATGAGAGAATAATCATTGTAGTTGAGAAAGAAAATAAGAAGCTTAAGAAGATCATCAGCAAACTGTACCAGAAAGTTCCAAAGTTGAAGGGTACAAACCAAACAGAAGATGAATCAGATGATGAATCTGAAGATAATGATGAGGATGATGATCAAAGAGAAAACAGATGAGGAAGGTGGTTCGGATAATGATGATGATGATAATAATGGTGGAGAAGAATATTCTAGTTCGGATAGTGGTGATGACGATATTGAAAACTATTCGTACCAGAAGAGAGCAAAGAAAGATGAAGATAGATCAACTGGTTCGTCTGAACAACAGAAAGATTCAAAGACTATGACTGAAGATGATAAAGAATGTCTACAGAATATGATAAAGCGTTGACGTGTCTCAGTCAAGTTTACTTCCAGGTTCAGAGACGTATTCGTGAATGATGAAATGAGGATGCTTCTAGAGTATTAAGGTGCTGAACTGGAAGATGGGGAAGTTAACGCCAAGATGACTAGAGAAATACTTGAAAGCGTTGCACAACAAGCTGGCATGAGTCTTGAAGATTTGGTTCAACAACAACATATAGTAGATATTACAGCTGTTGCTCATGGGAATCATTCTGATGAAAGGAACGTGGACTTCAATGAGACAGAAATAGAAGATATATCTCATGAAGAGTATCCACAGTACTGTAATGTCAAAGACAATTCTAGTGTTCCATTTGTGAATGATGAGATTTTAAAAGAAATCAAGTCTGTGGCCAAAAAGAAAGGTAAAGATGCAATTGATGAGATCTTCACGAGAGAAGAAAAAGAAGATGTCTTCAAGAGGTCTGATGCTTTGAAAGACTATCTGAGAAGACTAAGTGAAGAGATTGATAATCGTCCACTTCCAGCCATTCAAGGAAAATTTTACGGATATCATAACCAGAGTTTCAAAGCCAGAGCTATTAGTTAGAAGTTCTTTCCACAACTTCAATGTGTTGGTATTAGATGGGAGAGGGGTATTCTATATTTCAACAGATTTCAAGCTATCAAGACTCTTATGTATTTGGCTGTTAGAGATGTATGCCGACATAAGCTGATTGGGCAACTGGTTTACTTGAATATATGGCAGACAAGATGACAAGGGAAAGTCAGACGAAGTAGGATGTGTTTAGGCCACAATATCTGCACAGAATTGTTCACAAGAAGATCAATCCAATGAACAATTACTGTATGTGACTCTGAATTACAAGCTGGATGATTGTATGAAGAAGATACCGCTGATGCCAATTGAATAGAATATTAGCAAGAAGTTTACATTTTGGTATTATGATTGGAGGACAAGTGTAGCAGTGATTGTGATGGATGATGATGATAAAACCAAGACGTGTAAGAAGATTAGATTGTTTGATTCGATGTGGTTGGTTAATTGTTCAAGGAATGACATTGACACGTTTTATTTCAATCCAATCCATTTCGATGCACTCGATATTGAACAAGTATGGAGATTTCAAGTAGTTGTCAAGATGTGTTTTGTGTGTGAAATTCATTCAGGTTGTGATTAGAAAGGATTGTTGGGAAAGTACACAATGAAGTTGCAAAAACAAGTTAAGAAGAAGCAAGGAGATAAAGCTGATATAGGAAAGACAAAGACGACATGAGACAAATCGAAGGGCATTCAACGTGATAAATAGTGAAGAACCCGAGATATAGACAAAGGGGAGTCTGTAGATGCATTTCATATGTGTCTGTAGCTTTCGGGTAGTTCGTGTTAGTTTAAAGTTTGTGTTTGTATGTAATGGGCCATTCGCATGAACGGGCATGTGAATGAGTATTATGTTGGTGCTAATGAGTCTTATGAATGGCCATTCGTATGGAAGAATATCCATACGCATACTCGACTATGCGAATGGGATAGGCCAATTGTAACACCCCAACCGATGGCGGAAACTTCGAGATGTCATATAGTGACGATTGTTCAATAGCACATGGGACTAAAAGTTTCACATATCTTATTTAATTCAAAATTTGATACATACAATTATAATTTGAGTAAGAAACAACCATCTCTAAATATTTTCTAAGGTTTTATTCATCCTATGTAACCCAAAAGCTTGTAAATTCTCCATGCGATAATAACTCCTGAAACATGTTAATTTGGAAAGATGGGGGGGGGGGGGTTCAACTATAAATAGTTGTTGAGAATACATAGGTTTTGTCAAGGCATAAAAACATAGTTTGTATAGCAATTAACAAGTCAATGATGTATCTAGGATAACTTGTGAGAACAAAACCTAGCGGGAACTAAATTTGCATACCAACCATGTGACTAAAATGAATTAATGAATTTTTATATCAATGAATCTGATGAATCTTTGTATAAATGAATCTCATGAATCTTTGCATCAATGAATCTCAAATAGCATGTTCACCACAGTTAAGTTCAAGACAAGTGCATAAAGATAACAAACAAAGACTTCATGTAATTGCTTTTGAATCAAGAAAAGATTTTAACAAGTTTCAACCCTAAAATGTAAAACATGCAGTATATGTAAACTCACATTGAATACTTGATGATTTGTGTTGAAGCTTGTCAATGATGGTAATAAATCTTGAGATGTTTAGCCTTTTGTTTAGTAATAAGATGATTTTATATGTTGCTAACGAATAGGAAATTAAAACCACAATTTATGATTTTCAGAAATTAAAACCACAATTCTAATCCAAATTATTAAAATAATTTAGTGAAATTTTAGTGAAAATAAGATTTGGATTTATTGGGAATTTATTATGAATATAGCAAGATTAAATGATTAAAAAATAAAAAATAATTAAATAAGGGATTTTAAAAAATTAAATTTTGTTTAAAAAAGCTTATGAGTTTATAAGCATAAGATAATTTTTTTAACATTTTATAAAATTGTTTTAGTATTTAAATGGAGTTTATACTTTATTTGCCATTTATTTTACAATTAACATTATATATAAAAATGAAATAAAAAGATTTGTAAAATAAATTTCCGAGTTTAATAATCATAAGATAAATTTTAAAAGATTTTAGACTTGTTTTGACATTTTATTTGCATTTAAAAGCTTAAACGTTACATATAACAATAACAAGGGAAAATAAAAAAAAATGAATGAGGCCTGTGGGTTTCGAACCTGGGAGCATACCCGGTCTGACTATTGATGTACACACATACTACCACCTGATCTAAATCAGTTTTTTATGCAAAAGTTTATTTCCAATCATTTTTAAATAAACACACAATGACTTCATCTTCCCCAAACAAAACTTTAGGAACTCTATTTATTAATTAGTCCGAATTCGACACGGTTTTAATAACTAATAAGGGGCTATTGATTGGAAACTGAAAACAAATGTAATACAAGGTTAGATTCTGACTTACGGGATACAAATCGATCCAGAAGGTAAGTCAAACAGAAAGACATATAATCAATATTGCACACGTTTGAAGGACTGTGAGTTAAAAGTGAGAATGGAGAAATGATTTTCGGACAGTCCTGATCCCAAATGAGGTTCAATTTATAATGTAGTTATTAATTAGAAGGTTTTAATCTTTGACCATGTTTTGGTCAAAACCGAGTCAATCAATCGTCCAATTAGCTATACACGCGTATAATTAAGTTAACTATGGGTTGTTTATTGCCAAGAATAATGTGTCGGTCATATATCAATCAAAATGGTTTCCAAATTTGACTCAAGTCGCGTAAAATTTTGAGTTTAAAGTCGGTGGTCGGGTTCTTTGCGGTCAGGTCTAGTTTGGGACTGTCGAAGACAGCAGCAGGGAAGGGAACAACTTTGGGCCAGTTGTGTTGGGCTTCGGTTTTGGGTTTTGGTTTGTGTTTAAGGTTTGGTTTTGTTGTTGTTGTTGTTGTTTATATTGTTTTGAGTTTATTTTATTTAAAGTTTTATAACTAAACTCCATATATACAACTTTATAATTTCTGATCAAATCAGATTTTTTTTAAATCAAAAAATATTTATTATTATTATTATTATTATTATTATTATTATTATTATTATTATTATTATTATTTCTAAAGTATTATTATTAAAATAAGGAGGGTTAAAATATATAGTTTTATTGAGGAAGGTTTTGTATTTATAAGAAGTTAATAACTTTGACAAGTCTAAAATTCATGGCAATGATAAGTAATTAATATAAGGTTATAAATTGTGACTGGGACTAAGTGAATAAAAATGGGTATTTTTTTATTAAGAAAATTGGGGAAATTACATAATGTTATAGTCTCCCCTACTTTTAGGAACTTCGTCCTGAAGTTAAAAGAAAACATAGAGTTCAGGGTGGTTGGCTTATGTTTGCAAGGGATAAACATAAGGGAGAGATGTTCCAAAAAAAGGGCACCAGGTCCTAAATCTCATGACTAATAGTCGAAGTGTTAGGAATAGATAACCAAGAGAATTCATAATGAATTAATAAACAAACAAACTAAGTTAACATTGAGTCATGAGTCCTGAGGCCGCTAATGGGACCTAGGTTCGAAGTAAACATAGATCACTAAGTTCTTATTATGAAGTTGAGGCACTTATGATAATTGAACCTAGATTACATTGCGTCTAGTTGAACTAACACATCACTAATTAGAACTAATGCTTGGCTCGATTCTCTGTTGCATTCTCTACACACATTTATTGTTTACATATAGCGTTTACTACTGCTAACCCACCACACCTTGGGTGTTTCGAGAATGTACTGATTGTCTACCTTAGCACTTGGTTCGATCCCCAATTTCTCCTTCGCAGCATCATTAGTGTTTATATAATATAGGGTGTACCACAGCTAACCCACCACACATTTGGTACCTTGAAAGTGTACAGAACATCTTACCAAAGTCCTAATAGAAATCCATCCCACCTTAACGTACCTGCAAATTCACAATTATGTTCCGGACCGCAATCACCAATTTACCTTACATTAGGTTGTTATGTCTTTGTAATCAAAACAACACGTTGTGTCACATAGTTGGTATCGTAATGGACATGTTCCCCCTGTCTCGTGTATCAAAATTTCTTGGTTTTATGCATCAAAAATCACTTTCAATCATGTTTAAAGTAACCACTTTCAAGCATCAAAACAATTAAATTCTTAGCACAAATAGGTCTATAAGCATCAAGTTCCCAGTAATGTCTCCTAGGGTTATAAACAAAATAAGATATTCCAAATTTCAAGTATCATGGTTTTTAAATTTCAACAAGTCATAGATATCATTTGAAACATTTGAAAGTAAGGTTTAAATATAGGTAGTCATAATCCACTTCAAAACTGACTTGCCACACAAAATTGAATGCAAATAGAATGGTCTTGATATGATGAAGTTTTATTGTTGATGATACTTTCAGAGATGAATAACTAAATAATTTAAAAATGAAGGAGAAGGTTTAAAATAAAGTTGACACGAAACACCAAGAGTAATAGGTTTAAAATATGTAACATGTTGTAAATGAAATCATATGATTTAGCTTAAAGGTTGAATATAATCAAACATGTGCGTAATATTATAAAATTCGCAAATGATCGTGAACTCAGGCTAATGAATAAATTATGCAAGCAATGAAATGGATTTGAATTATAAAATTTTGAGATTCAAAACTTAGGTTTCTTTGAGAGTAAGGAATTTTCTAAAACTAGGATCATGAGATCGTGTAAACCATAAAACACAAGGAGTGTAATCATTTATTCGTGAATTAAAACGAATAAATGAAAATATTGACTTATCAAAATGATTAGTTTCCAATAATATTTGTGAAGGCGTGCTTTAGCCTATAAGTGAACACTCATCCCGAGAATTCCCAGGTAGGCATACAGGTCCCTCGTCTTATTGGGATTTATGCGAAATACCAGGCCTTAGATAGAAAACTCAGAATGGCGTTCACCCTTCCAGATTGCACATGTTATTATTAGAACCTAAGACTTTGACGACATTATTAAGAACATTTCATGCTTGAGCATGAGGAGTTTGTTTAAACAATCTAGGGATAGATAAGAATTTCAGCGGTAGAGGTAAGGAGTAGGATAGGGATAGATAATAGAAACAGATAGAGTTGCAAGTAAAAGGAGCAAGTACTGGCCAAATCCTAAGGGTATAGACTAGATTTTTTTTTTCTAATAACCTAATTCCCTATAACCATGGCTCTGATACCAGTCTGTAACACCCCAACAGATGGCGAAAATATCGAGGTGTCACGTAGTGACGATTGTTCAATAGCAAACGGGACTAAAAGTTTCACATATCTTATTTAATTCAAAATTTGATACATACAATAACAATTTTAGTAAGAAACAACCATCTCTAATTATTTTTTCTAGGTTTTCATGCAAACTATGTAATCCAAAAGCTTGTAAATCCTCCATGCGATAATAAATCCTGAAACATGTTAATTTTGAAAGATGGGGGCCGGGAGTCAACTATAAATAGTTGTTGAGAATACATAGATTTTGTCATGGCATAAAAACATAGTTTGTATAGCAATTAACAAGTCAATGATGTATCTAGGATAACTTGTAAGAACAAAACTTACTGGGAACTAAGTTTGTATACCAACCATGTGACTAAAATGAATCAATGAATCATTGTATCAATGAATCTCATGAATATTTGTATCAATTGTCACACCCTCAAATTCCACTTGCGGAGTTTTACCGCGAGGCGCGTGACAAACCAGGATCCAAGTCAACGGTCACAATAAACAATACTATATGAACACATGCAAATTTAAAAACATAGGTTTAAACCATAAAATAGTAGCGGAAGCTTTGATTACAATTCAACAGCCAAAAGTATTCAACTTCATTCAACATTTGAAAACCATGATCCTAAACTAGACGCCGTGCAGACGCGTGCGCCTAAGCCCTGTGATGCTACCTTAGCGACCTGAGAAAAACATGCCAAAAATACGTCAGCACATAATGCCGGTGAGTTCACAGGTTTTAAATAAAAGTTACCAAGTTCAACCTGTCAATACTATGAAACGTTCAACCAAAGTACGCTAGCTAGGCGTATGTTTTGTTACTACTACGATTGGAAACCATTACTGGACACGTCACAAGTTACCAATGTTACAGCCCGAGTAATGTTACAAATTACAAGGTCGAGACAACATGCACCCGCCCGGCTCCCAACCGACGAGTGGGGCAGGTCACGCCCAATAGATCTATCCACATTTCCCCCGTTGTGCTACCCCGCACATTCATGGTTTCCCCAGGACTTAAAAGATCGTACAGTAACTCCAAATAATCCATAGTATGACAAAAGTTCTCAAAACATAGTTCAACGCATGTTTTCTCCCCCTAAAAGTAAAACCAGGGAAAGTGGGGCCGTGAACTCACCTTAGGTTGCGTTCTTCTATTAAGAGAATAAAACTACGTCCTTGATAGTCCCAACTACAGGAGATCTATCAAAAAGTTCACATAAGTGCCTCGACTAATAATCATAAGGTCATCTAATCCTTGATTGTCCAGATCGTGTTCAAGTTATGTTTTAATGCACGTTGACTACTAAATCGACATACTAGACTGACCCGACATCCCGTTGTGACCCATTACACTAACTAATCAAGTATACACAGATTACACACAAGGTTCAAGCATAAAACACTTAGATTGCATCAAAAATTCCATTCTAGCATTCGTAGGGTCGAACCTGTGTTTAACAGTCCAGTTCCTACCAGTTTAAGTTCAGGTTCGACCTTTTTGGGCTACATTCGCCCCTATGGTTCCACATTCGCCCCAATTACTGGTCGAAGGTGGCTCAACATTTCCAGTTTAGACCTAATTTCCACATTCGCCCCTTACAAAGGTTGGTTCGACCCACAGTGCTGCAGGTTCGACCCCTGGATTCCACTTTCGACCCCACGTGGGTTCGAATGTGGCCAGGTTCGACCCCTGCAGCCACAAATCTCACAAAACGCGTCAAAACGATCCGAAAACATCACGAAACATCCCCAAACACTGCAGTTAATTATTATTAATATATTCCCACAAAACCCTACCAATTTTACTCCAAAAACAGTCCGTTTTGTAGGTTACCCGAAATGGCAAAGATTTTGGAAATGTCACATCATGCATGAAAACTTTACCCAATTAGGAAACTTTCAAATACTCTCACATTTGGTTGAAAAACCCCCTGTTTTGTTTGTTCAAGTGTTTCCCCCAATCGTTTTGTTAATAAACAACACATTTATCAAGCCCTAGATTTCTTAAAATTCTCAAATCTAGTATAATATCAACAAACACCCATTCACAACCTAAACTAATCATAACTCAACATTCATAGTAGTCCTAGATCATGTTTCTAACATCTATACAGCAGCAAACCAATGAACAACACATTTTAACACATAATACTTCATCAACACATGTTAAATCGTATGAAAACTCATGTTAAATGATTAGGTTTTGTTTAGAAAAGGTGTTGGTTAGGTTTTTATTCATAAAACATCTTTGAAACAGATCTGGACATTAAGGACCAATTGAAAATGAATCAAAAAGTATATAAAAAGGTTTTGGATTAAGAACACACCTTGGATTTTTGATTAGATGATGTTTGTGGTTTAGGTTATGCAAAACAAGAGCAAAAACTCCTTCCTTAGTGATTAAAACCGGTTGAGAGTGTTTGGAGGCGACTAGGGTTTGTGAAATGGTGAAAAAAATGACAAAGTGTGGTATTTATACTATTCCACATTCGCCCCCTATGTGAGGTCGAATGTAGCCACATTCGCCCCTTCACATAGGTCGAATGTACCAGGTTTGTTTTCCCTTCCAGGTTCGACCCCCAGCTTGGTCGAACCAAGAACTTGCCCCAGGTTCGACCATCTAATCCCAGGTTCGCCCCTATGTAAGTGGTCGAACCAGGACCTGTGTTTTTCCAGATTTTCCAGTTTTGTCATTTTAACGTATTTAAACACATTCTAACATACGATCATGCAATCCTAGCACATGTTAAGCATCTACCCCATATAATCATGTTCACACTTCCATAGCACATATTCTCTTATTGCATCACGTATTAATAATCCACATAAAATCCATATAATCATGTTCACACTTCCACTTACCTTAGTTCGTATAATTTCACCAACAACGGGACTCAAGTCTAGCGTAGCTACCAAATGTGTAACACCTCGAGGTGTTACGGGTCTCGTAAACGGGTCGGGTCGGACCCGACCACCCGATTACTTAATAAAATATTCAAGTTTGAATCTCGCGACCAACCGGTTCAACCGATTATATAGATAATAATTATTGAATTTTTATTATCTCAGCTAAAACGCTCCTTATCTGCTATTAAAACATTGTCAAACGTTCCTTATTTTGTTGTCAGACCCGTTACCAAACACCCGAGTTTCAGTTATTATCCTCGTTGCCAAACACCCCTTGTTTTATACCTTCTTTTAAACCTTGCTTTTCTCTCTCTTTGTCTGCAAACTCACTAGCATATACACACACATATGTGTGTTAAAGAGAGCAACCACACAGGTCACCACCGGATAGCCATGGCGGCGCTGCCACCTCCGCTGCTTCCGGTCGCCGGCCGCCGCTCCCTCATCCCTTTACCAATAATAATCAACTGAACCCTCCTCTCCTGATTCTAGTTATAAACCAATAACCACCACCACTTTAACCATCCTTGTGTCTTATCTGTTTCTGTTATGAATTCGACACCTTGTTGTGTAACCGGCAACCCACCTTCATTTATAATATTAACAATCCGGTGATCTGTTTCTCTGTTTCCAGCCGCTAACCCATCCCTCCCTGTCTTCGTAATCGGGCAGTCACCAAGACTTGGTGACTGCCATCGGGTCTTGTTAATATGCAAAACGGAATCCTCCTCTGTTTTAGTTACGAATCCGGTAATCAGTTAACCGAGCCTTGTCTGGTGGTGTACTAGATAACACAACTCCAAACCTTCTTGTTTCTGCTCGTCAGTATAATCAAACAGTCACCGAGTCATGGTGACTGTCATCAGATTTGTAACCATCTGTCTGCTTGAGAATCATAACCGGGTAGTGTCGTGAATCCTTGTAATTCACCCGAATAGCTTGGTGTGTGTGTGTGGTATCGTATTTGTAAGCACGGGATAAGATTAAGCTGAACAAGATCATGACCGAGCCCCGATTAATTTCCGGTCAGATTCCATTATATTCCCGATAGGACTTCGGTTAGTATTTTGATCAGACCTTGGTCAATCTCTGATGTGTTCCGGTAGAGTTTTGATAAGCTTCCGGTTACCAGTTCTTTATTCCTGATAACAATCCTTGTGAGAAGCCGATCAATATATGGTATGAAATACATAATTATCATTTGGTTATTAGATATATAATCTCCTGATAATTAACATATCTTTATAATTATTGATTGCGAGGTACCGTTAATCGAACCGGAGAGCTTGAGTTTAATACCGAGTCAACCCAGTGACTCGGTCAACACCCGGAATAGAACCCGGTCCAATTGCTAGACGATGATTATTAGAATTATACGAATATATATATAATACGGGAACGTACGGACTTGATATAATAATAAGAGAATAATAAACATATATAAAATATATATGTTTATATATATAAGATTCGATATATAAAACGATATACTAGACTCGGGTTAATAATAATATGCTCTGCCGAACCATCATCCGGGTAAGTTCGTGTCTAGAGTTTTTTAGGTTCGTGTGCCAAGCTGTAATGGCCAGCTTTATTAGCTACGAGGGCCAATCTGTAATGGCCAGCTAGATTTAGGTTGTCCGTGTCGTGTCAATAATGAACCCCAAGTTTAGGACTATCTAATATATACCGAATTCTGTATGTATAAATTGTATATATGATATATATCCTAAGTATTACAATCTAACAAGTCCCACGCGTAACACGTATCGATATATATATGAAATATAATTATAATAAGAAGATTAGCTAGAAGATATACGCAAACCTGTGAGTATCGTGAACTCCCCACTTTTACTGTTTTATTAAGTGTTTTCGGGGGAATACATGTCATTTATTAGAAAACCTAGAAATGCTTTACATAATAAAAAGATTATCAATAGAAGTTATATAATAGAAAGGGGATAATAGAAACTACAAGGACAGTACTGACCGGTATATCGCCATTTCCTTTCTTGTCCAAGTAGAGGACAAGAACCAGTCTTACCCGAGTAGAGGGTAGGAATAATTGTATTTACCACAAGCAGAGTGGTACCATCGATAGGAATGGCAACTAATAGAATATAATCGGAATAATATATTAGAATTGACATATAATCGAATTGATATAATAGAATATATTTTCCCCTCCAGAAAGTATAATCTGTAAAGCATGTTTATAAAAGAATGTTTTATATAACAGAATTATCAATAAACGAACTGGCCATTCACTTTATAAAATACACGACCTCACCAACTTTATGTTGACAGAAACTATTTTTGGCATGTGTTCAGGTAACCCAACAGATATGATGACGTGGATCCTGGAAGAGTAAAGACTGTTATGATCCGAATCCGCTGCGTAGCTCTGAAACCCGACCCGACGACCTGACACCGACGCCAGGGTCGTTACAGGTGGTATCAGAGCGGCGCTTAATGACAGTCTTGAAGTCTTTACTAATCCAGGATCTACCAGAAATGTCTTTTAAAAGAAATTTTGATTAGAAATATATATAAAGTGAAAGAATATTAGACGATAAAATTTTTGGGTATCTAAATGCCAAACCATTATAAAGTTGGTGAGAACCATAACAGTATACTAGAAATTAAAACAAATCCATTACAGGATATTACTAAAATGATTTTGTGGGGTAAATTGACAATTATGTACACAATTGTGAATTTATATGCACATTCAATTTCTGGGAAATATTACAGGATATTAAGGCCACAATAAGCAAGAAAGAATACAGAACAGAAATCACGATATTAAAAGAAATCAGAAAATAAATTCCGATATAAATAAGAAATGACAGAAATTATAGAAGTATATATATATATATATATATATATATATATATATATATATATATATAGATATTAAAAATTACAAAAGTTATTCCTCGATAATCTGACCAGCTTATTCGAGAGTTTAGAAATCGTATTTCACTCTCTAGAAAACTCGTTGATTTAAAATTATTCGTCGCATATTCCAGAAATTTCGTATAAATTATCGAACCATTCCAGTCTCAGTGGCTATTTATATCCGATTTCCGATCGTTAACCTTATGGGTATTCCAATATTTATAAATACAATACGAATATTACACTCCAACTTGAACATTCCTATGATCAAGTTTCCTGAAATATTATTTTGCCCGAACATATTTCACTCCATATTTAGTGCTATTTTCGTAAAAGATCTTTACCCGAATCTGTATCCGTATATATGTCAAGAGTATTTTCGGCACGATTCTATATCTATATTCGATCATATAACTTCCTTGATATTTTATCTCGATAAGAACGAAGAATATTATATACATCGATTCATAATCTATCTTCCTGTATAACAAAGAATCTCAGCTATATCATATTTTCGATATATTTTCCTCCAAGAATTAAATGATATTCTGGACCAAAAATATCATTATCTCGAATTCTCGTGATAGAAATAATTTGGAATCTCTCTAAAGAAACCGAATTCTTACTCACTCGACAATATAAGTACCATCTTAATCCTATGACTCAGAAAAGTCAGAAAGATCAAAAGATTGGATGGTTATATTTGATATCTTTTGACACGAACCAATTCTTGAACGATTGACAGTCTATTTCGTTAGACTCGGATCAACATGTTTTCTTCCAAAATATATAATTTCGAACCCAAGAGAAAATAAAGAACAGAATATCGGAATAATATGTAAAGGACACATACCTATTATGATTAAAATAAACGAATACTGGAATGTTAGGTGAGGTGGAATAGTAATTATGGTTGCAAACATAATTATGAACGCCACAGGCACAGGAACATTCGAGTAGGAGTTTATCGAGATCACAATATGTTTGGGTCACGAACATATTAAGAGAAATAATAAGAAAATAAATAATAAGAAGAAATATAAATCCGAATTATCAGCGTATCGTATATGGAGAATACGACCATATCATTGGCAATCTAGTTGAAATTTCTTCGTGAAATACGACTAAGAATATATTCGCAGAATAAAAACCATTGATTGGTTAAATTCTATGAATTAAAGAAATCAGTTTATTGATTTTTGATTGCCAACCAAAGATAGCTACATATCCTCTGTGCAACCCCTGGGGCAAAGGATATTCGGACCCTTACGGAAGGTATATCCGGACATTTGCCACCAAGCCACAGGATTCTATGTAAGAATATATGATGTTATGAAAGAATTTTCGCAGTCACTTCTGTATAAAAACTCACGTGAGTTATAGTACAATCAAATTGGTAAAACGGTAAAGTGTTACCAAGTTGAAATTCAAGAAGTGATGGAAGAATTGTTAAATCCTTAGAATATAACATATAAAAATCTATATGGATTCAGAAACCGGAAATGGTGGAATCCAACGATTTATCCACAAGAAAATAATTTATAACGAATATATCGAAATATAATTGGTACCAAGCGGAATCGCGTAGAGATTCGCATGGTATAATCGAAGTATAAACGAAAAATGAATAGAATTATGCTCATTTTTCCAGTAAAACTCTCTGGCCAAAGAAGGATGGATTTCCTATTCCGAATAACGGCTTGTGAGAGTTATTATAAGAAATCACTATTCTGGCAAGAACTATCTATACAAATATCCCAATGAAATAAGCCTCGCTTATAATAAGTTGGATTAAGAACATATGATAGATTGCCAATATATAAATTTACTTGAAAGTGTATTCAGACACTGAAAATATAGACTTTAACCGAAAATATAAAAGAATTATTCCAAGCAAGTGTATATTATAGAAATAATGGATTTATAGTGTCTGCTATAAATAAGTATTAGTATTTGCTTGGATATAAAAGAATATAAATAGATAAATAAAAGAATATAAATCGATGAATAAAAGAAAATAAATCGATAAATAAAAAGAAATTATAGAATATTTTATCGAGAGTGTCGACGAATTCCGAAATAGTGTAAAGAAGAATCTATAGAGAAATACTTAACGCAATAAGTATTTAAATCCGAAGGACAATCATGATTCTGAGAAAGAATAATTGATGCATTGCCATAAGAATCTTAAGTCAAAGAATCGTAACAACAATTGTTACAAGTAGATTCAAAGACTATAAATATAAAGTTACATATATTGACTGTAGAATTGTGAAAGACCTCATTCAAAATAATACACTGAGAAAAGTCAAATAATATGTATTGAGATACAATGCAGTCAATCATCAATGAAATAGTCAGTAAGATTGTTATCGATGATTTAAGAGAAATCTCAATAACTGATTTCGGTAGATCAAGATAATGAAAAGGAATTGTTGAAATCATATAATTCAACAAGTTCAATTAGTCTTTTCAGGTACCTTTAGACTCCGGATAAGGTACGTCTAATGATTTGAGAAACCTCTTAAGTATATCTACCAATAGATATTAACCAAGAGGTCAATTATATTACACCAATATAGATAGAACTTACATGATAGAATTCGTAAGAAATAATCCGATAGTTATGAGAAATCATTTCTACTCTTTAAGAACCAGAATTACAATGATGGTAAATTCTAAAGTTCGAATAAAAGAGATAGTAGCTCGGATCCCATTCAAGTCATGATAATGAAGGGCCTTCCGTATCTATCTCTTAAGAACTATCTAGAATCCATCATTGTAAATGAATCCAAATATCAAGCGATGATATATCGTATCACTTTGAGACTCTAGTAATGTTTGCTGGAGGTTTGTAAATCTTTCAGAAGAAAAACAATTAGAATCTCAAGTATGGTTGGATTGTCTCTATATATGAATGATATTCAGTCTGTTTCTTACTCTAATGTGGAATAAGATAAGAAGAATGTTCATAGTATAAAGAAAAATATCAATCTATACGGAAAACCTTTAAAAGTCATACCAGAAAATACAGATAGTCCGTGTATCTGTATTAACATGACTATAGCAAGAAAGGTTAAAACATAGATTTGAATTGATATGAGATTGATTTCCTCGTAAACCAATAAAACTTGTCATGTCTCGATGACAAGTATTTTGCTTCTAATTGTAACATCCTTATAGATTAAGGGTGTAAAGGACAAGATCACTCAAATTTCGAGGACGAAATTTCCTAACGGGGGGAGAATGTAACACCTCGAGGTGTTACGGGTCTCGTAAACGGGTCGGGTCGGACCCGACCACCCGATTACTTAATAAAATATTCAAGATCGAATCTCGCGACCAACCGGTTCAACCGATTATATAGATAATAATTATTGAATTTTTATTATCTCAGTTAAAACGCTCCTTATCTGCTATTAAAACATTGTCAAACGTTCCTTATTTTATTGTTAGACCCATTACCAAACACCCGAGTTTCAGTTATTATCCTCGTTGCCAAACACCCCTTGTTTTATACCTTCTTTTAAACCTTGCTTTTCTCTCTCTTTGTCTACAAACTCACGAGCATATACACACACATATGTGTGTTAAAGAGAGCAACCACACAGGTCACCACCGGACAGCCATGGCGGCGCTGCCACCTCCGCTGCTTCCGGTCGCCGGCCGCCGCTCGTCTTCCCTCCGTAAGCACCACTGTCTCCCTCATCCCTTTACCAATAATAATCAACTGAACCCTCCTCTCCTGATTCTAGTTATAAACCAATAACCATCACCACTTTAACCATCCTTGTGTCTCATCTGTTTCTGTTATGAATTCGACACCTTGTTGTGTAACCGGAAACCCACCTTCGTTTATAATATTAACAATCCGGTGATCTGTTTCTCTATTTCCAGCCGCTAACCCATCCCTCTCTGTCTTCGTAATCGGGCAGTCACCAAGACTTGGTGACTGCCATCGGGTCTTGTTAATATGTGGAACGGAATCCTCCTCTGTTTTAGTTACGAATCCGGTAATCAGTTAACCGAGCCTTGTCTGGTGGTGTACTAGATAACACAACTCCAAACCTTCTTGTTTCTGCTCGTCAGTATAATCAGACAGTCACCGAGTCATGGTGACTGTCATCAGATTTGTAACCATCTGTCTGCTCGGGAATCATAACCGGGTAGTGTCATGAATCCTAGTAATTCACCCGAATAGCTTGGTGTGTGTGTGGTATCGTATTTGTAAGCACGGGATAAGATTAGGCTGAACAAGATCATGACCGAGCCCCGATTAATTTCCGGTCAGATTCCGTTATATTCCCGATAGGACTTCGGTTAGTATTTTGATCAGACCTTGGTCAATCTCTGATGTGTTCCGGTAGAGTTGTGATAAGCTTCCGGTTACCAGTTCTTTATTCCTGATAACAATCCTTGTGAGAAGCCGATCAATATATGGTATGAAATACATAATTATCATTTGGTTATTAGATATATAATCTCCTGATAATTAACATATCTTTATAATTATTGATTGCGAGGTACCGTTAATCGAACCGGAGAGCTTGAGTTTAATACCGAGTCAACCCAGTGACTCGGTCAACACCCGGAATAGAACCCGGTCCAATAGCTAGACGAGGATTATTAGAATTATACGAATATATATATAATACGGGAACGTACGGACTTGATATAATAATAAGAGAATAATAAACATATATAAAATATATATGTTTATATATATAAGATTCGATATATAAAACGATATACTAGACTCGGGTTAATAATAATATGCTCTGCCGAACCATCATCCGGGTAAGTTCGTGTCTAGAGTTCTTTAGGTTCGTGTGCCAAGCTGTAATGGCCAGCTTTATTAGCTACGAGTGCCAAGCTGTAATGGCCAGCTAGATTTAGGATGTCCGTGTCGTGTCAATAATGAACCCCGAGTTTAGGACTATCTAATATATACCGAATTCTGTATGTATAAATTGTATATATGATATATATCCTAAGTATTACAATCTAACAAGTCCCACGCGTAACACGTATCGATATATATATATATATGAAATATAATTATAATAAGAAGATTAGCTAGAAGATATACGCAAACCTGTGAGTATCGTGAACTCCCCACTTTTACTGTTTTATTAAGTGTTTTCGGGGGAATACATGTCATTTATTAGAAAACCTAGAAATGCTTTACATAATAAAAAGATTATCAATAGAAGTTATATAATAGAAAGGGGATAATAGAAACTACAAGGACAGTACTGACCGGTATATCGCCATTTCCTTTCTTGTCCAAGTAGAGGACAAGAACCAGTCTTACCCGAGTAGAGGGTAGGAATAATTGTATTTACCACAAGCAGAGTGGTACCATCGATAGGAATCGCAACTAATAGAATATAATCGGAATAATATATTAGAATTGACATATAATCGAATTGATATAATAAAATATATTTTCCCCTCCAGAAAGTATAATCTGTAAAGCATGTTTATAAAAGAATGTTTTATATAAAAGAATTATCAATAAACGAACTGGCCATTCACTTTATAAAATACACGACCTTACCAACGTTATGTTGACAGAAACTATTTTTGGCATGTGTTCAGGTAACCCAACAGATATGATGACGTGGATCCTGGAAGAGTAAAGACTGTTATGATCCGAATCCGCTGCGTAGCTCTGAAACCCGACCCGACGACCCGGCACCGACGCCAGGGTCGTTACAAAATGACTCCCAATGATCTTCCCGATCATTGGACCCTGGACAATCCTATCCTGACTCGACCTAACTGACCCGGTCAAGTTTGTTAACAAATGTTTTCTGCAAAGATAGACTTTAACTTAACCAATGTTATCAACCTGAGTTTGCCGGGTGTCACATCAATGAATCTCATGAATCTTTGCATCAATGAATCTCAAATAGCAAGTTCACCACATTTAAGTTCAAGACAAGCGCAAAAAGATATCAAACAAAGACTTCATGTAATTGCTTTTGAATTAAGAAAAGTTTTGAACATGTTTCACCCCAAAAATGTAAAATAGTAAAAAGGGGCTATGTAAACTCACATTGAACACTTGATGATATGTGTTAAAGCTTGTCAATGACGGTAATGAATCTCAAGATGTTTAGCCTAATTTAAATAAAAGGACTATTAGGCTAGGACTTAACTTTATCTATGTTTCTATGTTTAAGGCACTCTAGGGTTCTAGTTTGGGGTAGATGTTTGTGTAGTAATAAGAAAATTTTATCTGTTATTAACGAATAAGAAAATGGATATTAAATGTCAAATTTATTGAGGACGACACTTAAAAATATATTTTGACCAAGGTTAGTAGTAATAAAAGTCGTAGTATGTGAAAATAATTTTTATCAAATTATTTTCATGTTTAAAGATTAAATAAAATGATTTATTATTTTAAACTAAACATGTTGTAATTATCTCAAAATAATTATTTATGATTTTTAGAAATTAAAACCACAATTCAAATCCATATTATTAGAAATAATTTTGTGAAATTTTGGTGGAAAATAAGAATTGGATTCATTGTAAATTTATTATGAATATTGCAAGATTAAATGATTAAAAAATAAAAAAATACTTAAATAAGGGATTTTTAAAAATAAAATTTTGTTTAATAAAGCTTATAAGTTTATAAGCATAAGATGCTATTTTTTAACATTTTATTAAATTGTTTTAGTATTTAAATGCAGTTTATACTTCATTTGCCATTAATTTTATAAATAACTACTATATATAAAAATTGAAATAAAAAGATTTGTGAAATAAATTTGTGAGTTTAATAATCATAAGATAAATTTTATAAGATTTTAGACTTTTTTTAACATTTTATTTACTTTTAAAAGCTTAAAGTTTACATATAACAATAACAAGGGAAAACAAACAAAAATCAATGAGGCATGTGGGATTCGAACCTGGGAGCATACCCGGTTCGAATCTTAACTCACACACATACTACCACATGATCTAAATAAGATTTTGTGCAAATGTTTATTTCCAATCATTTTTAAATAAACACACGATGACTTCATCTTCCCCAAACAAAACTTTAGGAACCCTAGTTATCAATTAGCCCCAATTCGACATGGTTTTATAAAACTAATAAGAGGCTATTGATTGGAAATGAATAATAAATGTAATTCAAGGTTAGATTCGGACACATGGGATACAAATCGATCCAGAAGGAAAGTCAAACAGAAAGACAAATAATCGATATTGCACACGACTGAAGGACTGTGAGTGAAAAGTGAGAATGGAGAAATGATTTTCAGACAGTTCTGATCACGAAATGAGGTTCAATTTATAATGTAGTTGTATAATTAGAAGGTTTTAATCTTTGACCATGTTTTTGTCAAAACCGAGTCAATCAATCTTTCAATTAGATGTACACGCGTATAATTAAGTTAACTATGGGTTGTTTATGGCCGAGAATAATGTGTCGGTCATATATCATTCAAAATGGTTTCCAGATTCGACATAAGGCGCGTAAAATTTTGACTTTAAAGTCGGTGGGTCGGGTTCTTTGGGGTCGTGTCTGGTTTGGGATTGTCGAAGACAGTAGCAGGGAAGGGAACAACTCTGGGCCGGTTGTGTTGGGCTTCAGTTTTCGATTTTGGTTTGGGTTTAAGGTTTGGTTTTGTTGTTGTTGTTTATATTGTTTTGAGTTTATTTTGTTTAAAGTTTTATAACCAAACTCCATACATACACCTTTATAATTTCTAATCAAATCAGTTTTTTTTTAAATCAGAAAATATTTATTTTTATTATTATTATTATTATTATTATTATTATCATTTCTGAAGTATTATTATTAATATAAAAATAAAGAGGGTTAAAATATATAGTTTTATTGAGAAAGGTTTTGTATTTATAAGAAGTTAATAACTTTGACAAGTCTAAAATTCATGGGAATGATAAGTATTTAATATAAGGTTATAAAATGTGACTAGACTAAATGAATAAAAATAGGAATTTTATTTTATTAAAAAAATTGGGGAAATTACATAATGTTACACCTATATATATATATATGTGTGTGTGTGTGTGTGTGTGTGTGTGATGTTAGTTAGAGAGGTTAGAGTTTTCGTCATTTTGTATTGTGAGTCTAGGCGCAAAACCTCTCTGTTCGAATATTCTAGAATCTGTTTATCAAGTCTGTAATTAATTGATTTGAAGTTAATGATTATGATAAACATTGAAAATGATATTGTTTGTGTGATTTGATAGACTAACATCAATTTTTCTAAATTGAGAGGGATTCCGCACCTCTCGATTTATAAATCGTGTAGATTATCTTGTAATTGATCATCCTCGATTCTACAAATCTCATTGAAATAAAAATTTTCAAAACTAATACCAGCCTTCTAGTATCTCTCTTGTCATTTCAGCGTTGACTTCTCCGTCTTCTAGTTTAGTATCTTGATAGTCTAGATATATCTTCATATCATCATTCACGAAGATATCTCTAAACTTAGAAGTTAACTTTACTGAGACATGTCCTTTCTTTATCATCTTTCTCAATCGTTCTTTATCTGCATTAGTCATCGTACCCGATTTACCCTGATCTGAACCAGCTGCTATGTCTAGCGCTGCTTGAGATACATTAGTAGTCCCTTGAGAAATTGAGTCAGGTTGCTTTGATGATGACGACTTCTCATAACTAGAAAACATTTCCTTCAAGGACTTGTAAACGCTGGACGGTTCAATATTGTAGATGCACGGAATGTGACTAATGCTTTGGATTGTCAATATAAGTCTTTTTGTAGTTATCGTGGGGTCGAAGGAAGCAATTATATGGGTCGAATGAAGGTTATGAAGGTCGAAGGAAGAAGTCTGAAGACTGATGGTTTGTTCGAGCTATATCAAGGGTCGAAGGAATACATTAGACCTAGTCGAGAGGTCGAATGTGCAGGTCTATATAAGCAAAAAGTTTTGTTTAGTTATTAACTTTTGTGATTTGGTCGTGTGTGTTTTGTTATTATTCTCTCTAGGTTTCAGGAAGGTTCTAGAGTTGTGTTATTTCATTATAAACCAAAGTGTAAAGCAAAATTAACATGTTTATGAATGAAATCATGATTGAAAAGGTAATCGATTGCGTCTGATTCGATCTATATCATTTTGTATACGATCTAGGGTTTCCGCACCTGGATTGTTCAACTTGTATGATCATTTAGTTGTTTTCATCAAAACCGGTCCTTTACAAAGTGGTATCAGGGCCTATCTGGATCATACAACTGCAAATTGATAGATTTCGAACAGATTTTGACCCAAAATTGTCCAAAATTTTTCTGTTTTGCATGAACATTGAGTTTTAATGGAGATTGATTGATTTGGACTAGATTTTATGAATAAAATCAAAATTTTCATTCATTAAAGTTGATCTCCATCAAATCCGAACCAAAACCTGATAAAGATCATCAAAATCCATAAACTTTTGAAAAAAAATTTGGATCAAAAGAACTGATTTTTGAAGAATAACCGTTTTTCAAACGGGTCGGGTCGAACCAGAGAGAATAGGATCGAACGTGTGAGTTTTTGGGTCGAACCAAGTTATTTCAGGTCGAATCTGAGTCATTTTAGGTCGAACCAAAACTTTTCAAGTGTGTTGTTTCTTCATTCGACCATCAAGTGTTCATTCGACCAACCGGGAGGTCGAAGGAGAGTTTGTTGTGGTTGAACGTGTCTAGTGTGTTTCATTTCTTCATTCGAGTCTAATAAAGAGGGTCGAACTAAGGGATTTCTACATTCGAACCCTCGTTTGCTATTCAGAGGTCAAACCAAGCTTGTTTTTGGGAAATTTTTCTAAGTGTTTACATTTCAAACATCATGGACAACATTTGGGGATTTCCTATGACACCTAGGCCTACAACAACACAGCAACAACACGTTCCGATGAATCCATGGGCTGTAGCATCTCAGAAGACGAACACTCAATCATCTCAATCGACTAACTATCTTGCCATGAGTAGTTCAATACCACAATCTGTTACTCAACCTCCACAACAATTAGTGAATGACTATTGGGGCGTTGCAGCAGCAGCGGTACATTCTCAGACTACTAATGTTATTTCCACACTAATCAATGATTTATCCTCAGGTAGTGGAAATTGTCCTCCAAAGTTAATGGAAATGGCAGAGTATAACCAATGGAAAAAGAAGTTCAAGATTCATCTAGAGGGCATGGGTTTGGAAGGAACTGAAGCTTGGCAGATGATTGCGAAAGGTTATGTTGCTCCATGTATTGAAAATTTAGGATAACCTATTCCACTTGAAGGATTATCTGAAGATGAGAAGAAAAAGTTCGCAGTAGAGAAGAAAGCATTCTCACAACTATCTCAAGCTTTGACTACAGATCTATTACATCAGTTTGGATCGTGTACTACATCTAAACAGCTATGGGATATGTTGAGAAACAGACATGATGGTAACGAGAAAACAAGAAGATTGAGGGTGGAAGAGCTAAAGAAAGAGTTTGAAAATTTTAGCTATGTTGGGAATGAAACTTTAAAGGAGCTTGTTCCAAGATACTGTCATCTATTAACCTAGATGTTAAATTATGATATCAAGTTTGCTGATTCATTGCCTCCATATTGGAGTCAACACATTGAAGTCTTGAATGAAAAGGATGCAAATCGGTACTGGACCATTAATGCGCTGATTCAGAAGTTGGAGAACAAGGAGCTAGAAGGGAAGAGAAAAGCAAAACGATCACAGTTTCCACAGAACCCGGAATTGTATCATGCTACCTCATCTTCTTCTATGTCCAGTTCAAGTGTTGGTGGGAGTGTTGCACCACATATAGCTTGTGTTTCTAGCATTGTTGAACCACCAACAAACCCAATCAACTATCTTGCACAAACATCAACCTACACACCAAACTATACAACAAACTCTTACATTCCACATCCATCTCAAATGTATGCAGCATGTTACACATCAAACATGAACACAGCTCAACAACAATCATATGTCCCACCAATGACACAAGCTTCATCAAGCCAAAGTCTGATCGTGTTGGAAACTTCCAACATGAATAATGTTACAGTTGAAGTGGCACAACAACACATTGCGTTGGTTTCAGCAATGGTTGCTGTAAGACCCTAACCCGTAAACATGGGATTTGTCATTTAAATTTCCGAGTTTAGGCCTTAACTAAAATCACTCCCGATTAAAACTTTGGTAACTACAAAAACATAACTCAATGAATCCCACCAATTTTTGTTTTACATTTTATCTACTAAAAACTTGTATTACAGTTTGTGTTTTAAACGGGACGGTCTATTGCGGAAGCCTTTTAAGTGTTCGGGTGTGCTCGGTTCTCCTCGTGACTTGATCCTCACTCCAGAACATCCAACGAATATATACCTAGCACCATTTCACAAGAATGGTTAGTGGGATTGATAATAATGCATTTAGATTGGTGGAAGTGTCGAAACACGTCAAAACGAAATGATCAATTTTGAATGACAAAACGAAAATTTAGGAGTTTACACGCGCCGTAAGCTACGGCTCTTACCGTATCTTACGGTCTGGGGCTACGGCTTTGGAGCTTGTTTTTAGCTTTAGCCTTCATTTCCTTGCTTGTTTTCCCCCGATCTTTGGGTGTTTTTAAATCATGTTCAAGCCTCTTCTTAAAGGCATTTGGGGACTTGTTTAATAGGACTTAATGAGTTATTTGAAAGCTTCTAAGCCCTCTCGGACTTAGTTTGATTACAATCCCATGATTTAACTATGGTTTTAGACATACTTGCCACCAAGGCGCGCATTAAGCTTAGTTAGAATAATACTTACCGAATTGGCATTCACACCTCTTAGGGGTTGTTTTCGAATTGAATTCACTTTGCCCAAGGGCTTTTATCTAACTACGGACTTACCGGGTGGTGTTGACCCATACCTTGCATCCATTGTGATTACTTAGGCATCGAGTGCCCAATTTCCGAGTGTTCTCCTGCATACATTCTAGATTGAACACGTTAGTCTCTTGAGACTCAATGGTGATACATTTACCATTGGACCCGTTAACCATGAAATTCCTAAACCTTAAAATACCGGCTTTGAATGTCAGGTTCGAATGATGAGAAAATCACCATTTGACCCATTAAGGCTAACACTATGCTATCCAAGTTTTTATCTATGATTCAAGTGACAACAACACTTGACCTGTTTACCAAAATGTCTAACTACTTCATTCCATTGATTTCATTTATTCATTGTAATTAAGTCATCATTTTCCACATATCCTTACTAACTGACCCGTTTGATGGATTTCACCATTCGGTCAAATCTTATTGTTTGATTTAATACCATAAATCTTATTTTGATACGAGTTCACATAAATCGACCCAATTAAGGGATTTCACCTCTTTGGGGTTTACCTTTATTACCCACATAAGATTAAAACCAATGTATACAACACTTAAGCCATATTTATAATCTAATAATGTAAGTAAAACATACCTTGTATTCACCTCATTTCCTTGCACTTAAGGCTTGTATTCGCTTGACTCGTTTGCTTGTGGATCCATCCTTCCCGAGCTTGCACCTAGCTTGACAAGATCAACCTTCACTATACTCATAAGATTGATCAAGTTAGACATCATTTCCAATAACTAACACATCTCATGAGTTTATTCACACCATTTCATCTAGGTTTGAGTTTGGGTCAGTTTGACTCCCAAAAGTCAAACTGTCCATAAACATATTCATGTAAACTAGCTTAGGCAATGATGCACATAAGTACTAAGCTTTCATTCCCTATACCCATCTCATCCTAAACAACATTTAGTGTTAAGGAAATGGGTATCTAGACAATCACATGTGTTAAGTTTATAAAACACCTTATTTTCACTGCTGCACTTTTTGCGCAACAGCTGTTCGGGTTGCTTTTACCCCTTCTAAACCCCATAATATGATTTCGACTTCCAACTACGAAATGTGCTACGTTCAAAGAGCTTTCCAGGCATATAAAGAAAGCCTCCTAACGATTTTTCTATGATTTTATATGAACATTTAAAGATCAGGTCAGAAACATATTTTGTGCAGCGATTTCCTTTTCAGCTGCTGTAATTGACCATTTTGACCCATTTAAAGTGCGAATTAGTTGAACATGTTCAAAGATGGATTGTGCTTCGTTCAAAGACCTTTCCAGGCGTATAAAGAACGCCTCCTAACGATTTTTCTATGATTTTATATGAATATTTAAAGATCAGGACAGCAACTATATTTTTAACCAAACAGCTTTGTTGTCAAAACAGAAATGTCAACTTTACATGCTGTTTTGACCCACTAAAACTCAGAATTAGCTTGTCATGACTAAATATGAAATATATGTGCAACAAACTTTTCAACGATATAAGTCTCGTCTTCTAACTCCTAATAACGAATGAGATATGGCCTTTACAAGATGATCACCTAGGGCTGTCAAGAGTGACGAATTTCATACAATTTTAAACTATTTGACCCAATTCAAGTTCATGTAAGCATTTTATCAAACACTTCATGTGCACCCTTTTTTGCAAGTGAATTCTAAGCCTTATGGACTTCTCACTTTACCATTTGTTTGATTAATCATCATTACAAGTTCAAGTTATCAATTTGCACATCTATATGACAAGTTAACACATACTAGTACAAGGATTCTTCATATACATGTGTAGTTCAACATTTGGGTTAAAACCCACTACCTACACCTACAAGTATAATCCTATCCACATGAATCATACAATACATAACTTTTTATCATGTTTTATAGTTTCTTTGATGTCTACAAACATATAGAAACCCATAGCCACCATCAATTCACGTTTTTATAAATTACCCTAAAATCCTCATCTTCCTAAATCATGAGTTTTTCATGAAATCAAAGGAAATAAGTGATACCTTAGGGTTTAGGAGAGTGTAGATGGCCAAAATCTCACTCATGCACTTGATCAACATCATGATTTTGGCTTGAATTGCACTAGAAGGATGAACTAGGTGTTGTATGTGTGTTTTAGGTGTGAAGAACACCTCCTGGACATCGATCTTCCTTTCTTTCTTTTTCTTTTTTTTTTAACCAAAATACAACTTTGGCCACTTAACACATTTAGTCCCTCAAGTTCTAATTTCCATGTTTTATTAAATCAAATGACTAACTAGGATAGTCTATTGTATCGGGTTTTTAGCCAATTTAGATAATAAAAACTAACGGGGTAACATTCCTATTATAACACAAGTCCCCGTTTATTTGCTGATAGAGTGCTCGCTCTTACAATTAATTCATTTTGGTATTTGTTAATCATGCCAAATGGCATAATTAAGCAAAACTTATTTTTGAGGTGTTACAAGTCTACCCCCCTTAAAGAGGTTTCGTCCTCGAAACCTTTCTCTTGTAGTTTATTTGGTCAAACCCAAGAATTTTAGTTCCCTATATTGAATTGAGCATCGCTCATTCTTTTGTCATCTTAAGCCTTACGATTATTAAATACTATATTTCTGGGGTTGTCGTCCGTTTACTCAGCTTTCTTAACTTTTGATTATTGTATGAAAAGCCTTAGCTTTCATAACGTAACTTGAGTTACACTACTCTTTCGGTTAACTAGATGTAACATCTAAATACATACCCCTATCGGGCATTTGCTACTTATGTATTCCTCATAGACCTGCCTTAGAATCGTAGACTATCTCTCGTCTACTATTATCCCGAAGGATGTGATAATTTAAGGGTCCGTTCTTCCCATGAGTAGTTCAATACCACAAACTGTTACTCAACCTCCACAGCAATCAGTGAATGACTATTGGGGCGTTGCAGCAGCAGCGGTACATTCTCAGACTACTAATGCTATTTCCACACTAATCAATGATTTATCCTCAGGTAGTGGAAATTGTCCTTCAAAGTTGATGGAAATGGCATAGTATAACCAATGGCAAAAGAAGTTCAAGATTCATCTAGAGGGCATGGGTTTGGAAGGAACTGAGGCTTGGCAGATGATTGCGAAAGGTTATGTTGCTCCGTGTCTTGAAAATTCAGGAGAACCTATTCCACTTGAAGGATTATCTGAAGATGAGAAGAAAAAGTTCGCAGTTGAGAAGAAAGCTTTCAAACAACTATCTCAAGCTTTGACTACAGATCTATTACATCAGTTTGGATCGTGTACTACATTTAAACAGCTATGGGATATGTTGAAAAAACAGACATGACGGTAACGAGAAAAAAAAGAAGATTGAGGGTGGAAGAGCTAAAGAAAGAGTTTGAAAATTTTAGCTATGTTGGGAATGAAACTTTAAAGGAGCTTTGTCCAAGATAATGTCATCTATTAACCGAGCTGTCAAATTATGATATCAAGATTCCTATGTCAGAATTGGTAGACAAGTTTGCTGATTCATTGCCTCCATATTGGAGTCAACACATTGAAGTCTTGAAGGAAAAGGATGCATATCAGTAGTAGACTATTAATGAGCTGATTCAGAAGTTGGAGAACAAGGAGCTAGAAGAGAAGAGAAAAGCAAAACGATCATAGTTTCCACAGAACCCGGAATTGTATCATGCTACCTCATCTTCTTCTATGTCCAATTCAAGTGTTGGTGGGAGTGTTGCACCACATATAGTTTGTGTTTCTAGCATTGTTGAACCACCAAGAAACCCAATCAACTATCTTGCACAAACATCAACCTACACACCAAACTATACAACAAACTCTTACACTCCACATCCACCTCAAATGTCTGCAGCATGTTACACATCAAACATGAACACACCTCAACAACAATCATAATTCTCACCAATGACACAAGCTTCATCAAGCCAAAGTACAATCATGTTGGAAACTTCCAACATCAATAATGTTACAGTTGAAGTGGCACAACAACACATTGCGTTGGTTTCAGCAATGGTTGCTTCTTACAATGGACTTGTGGCAAGTCAGATTGGGTATAACAATCTGACCAATGAAGATTATGCCTAAATAGATAAGGAAGAGATGGAATTGATAGATATTCAATGGGCGTTTGCAAGCGTGATGAGAAGGCTACAGAATTTATTGAGAAAACAGGCAGAACTGATCTTGCTACCTCACCAAATACCACTTATGGCTTCAACAAAGCCAAGGTAACATGTTTCAATTGTGGTACTCGAGGTCATTTCAAAAGAGAGTGTACTTAACCGATGCAGCAAGGTAACAGGAACCCTTTTAATTTCAACTATCAAAACCGTCAGTCACGAAACCAGGTTATCTATCAAAGCCTAAACAACAACAACTATCCACAACAAACAATTTCCAAAACCGACAAAACACCTCTCAAAATACCTCTACTAGACAAACATCTACACCCAATCAAACTTAAACTCAAAATCCATCTAACCCAACCAAAACCATTATTCCAATTTCTACACCAAATAGCCAACATCAAACCGAGAATCAGAATCAGGCGTTGGTGATTCAGAAGGATGAGGGTTATGAATGGACCTCAATGCAATTGGGAGTTGAGGAGATTACGAGTGGGAATGTAGCATGTCTTTCTAAGGAGATGGATTTAGAGGAGTCGGTGATAGCTGAAGAAGTTTTGGAATTTGAGAAAGTATGTGAGGTGGTGATTGAGGAGATGGTTGATGAAGATCAAGTTTCTGTTGCCGATCAGGTTAAAGACACAATTGCTGAAAAGGTTTCGGGAACTATCATTGACTCTGTTGCTGAATTTCTGATGAACCTGAATCTGTCTATTCTGACTCGGAAAGTGAAGCTGATTCGGAAGCAAGTTTTAATTCGTTGGATGATGAGATTGATCAATTATTAGTTGAAGCAGACTTTCTGATGACGAGGAAATCATGCATTGTGGATGATGCCTTCACAAAGATTGATTATTCAAAGTTCTTTTCTGGGAAGGAGGCTCATTTCGCACTGATGGCTATGATAGATCCACCCAAATCGGTAAGTTCTGACTCTACAACTGATATGAAAAGTGATAAATACTGTGGTACGTGTGATAGATTGACTGAGGAAAACAAGCAACTCAAGGTTCATCTTGAGAGTGCTAGAATCAACATTCAATCTTATCGTAAGGATGCACATGAATTCAACAAAACACTTGAAGGGTACAAAAAGGATATTTCAGAGTTAAAGAAAACCCATTCATTAAAACAAATTGTCATTAACAGTTACATTAATGAACTTGAAGAAACAAAATTGGAAATGACCACTATCAAGTGTTTTGCTGAAAATGTCAATAAAAAGTTGGAAAGCTATAAACATATAGCTTATGTTGTTGACCACATAATTGAAGAACCATCACAATCCAGTAGTGCAAACTACAAATCTGTTGCTTCTCCAGTGTTATTTGAGAATCACAACTTGAACTCAGTAACACCGGAGAGTTCAGTAAAATCGGACTCCGCATCGGACAATGAATCTAACACTTCCAGTGTTGGAGATCCACATTCTGATGTGAGACCGATACTCAGATTGAATGATGAAGGAGTGGAAAATCACATAATTACAAATGAACCAAGATTACCTTCTTAGGTTTCACATCCTCAGGCAAATGCACATAGAGAGAATCAATCAGTAAACAAGAATGATAAAAATGATTCAGTTGACAAACCCGCCAAGGTTTTCTATCGGATGGAAGGATCCGATAAGATAATCTCTGACGAGGAGTATCCAATAAAATATGCAAATTATTCGAAGATTGAGAAAATCTGCCAGGAGAGTACCATTTGGTTTCCTAAACATGAAAGGACCAATGACATTCCTCCTGAACTTTTAAAGAAACTGTATTGTGATACTCCTAAGGAACCAAAAGTTCATGCCACTGAATTCATTAAGCCAAAAGAGAAGGTAAACATATTTATTGAACCGGCTTACTCAAAGGACCCCGCTCCAATGAGTTTAAGGCGTAGATGTGTTGATGATCAATACCCGGTTAATTCATTCGCTAAGACTAATGCTAAAAATGTCTTTGAAGAATACCGTGCATGTTTCAAAAGTGTGGAGAGAGGGCATTTACTTTCTCACTGTCCATATGTGAGACACAAAAGGCACGAAGTTGAGAAAAAGCAGCCATATAGAAGTCCAGTTGACAATCATAGATATCTACAAAGACAGTTTTTCCCTCATAGACCACCATTTTATAATCAAAGTCGTTATTTTCAAAAGAGGGAAAACAGTCAATTTGTCTATGATAATAGAAACCGGATTGCTATGGAGAAGAAACTGAAGAAACCAATGGTGAACACAACTAATGATAAACAAAAGGTTTTTCCAAAGCCGGCTGTCAAGTCATCAGTTGGACATGTATCTGTTAAATCAGATAAGGTAACCAAGAAAGTTACTTTTATGAACGATACAAAGAAACCTACTGCGATTCAAAAATCTCAGATTAGGATTCTTAAACGTTCTAAACAATCTTGGACACCAACGGGTTCTCCAGGTGCTTCTACATCAACTGCTAATGTCAAAACTCAAAGTGAGAAAGGTTTGAATGACTAGAAAAAGGTCGATTCAAAACCAAGTGTTTCTGAAAGTGAATCTTTGAAGTCTAACATTCAAAGACCCACGACCAAACAGGCTTGGGTCCCCCGAAAGAACTAATCGTTTCCTTGATTTTTGCAGGGAGCTCCAGCTGGCCTTGTTAGCAGTCTTTGGATTGTCGACAATGGAGCTTCTAGGCACATGACCGGAGATTTAACGTTGCTTTTTGACATCAAGAACATAAATGGTGGGTATGTGGCGTTTGCGGGAAACAAAGGCGGTTATATTACGATGGAAGGAAGTGTTAGCAATGGGATCATGAGTTTTGAAAGAATTTCGTATGTGAAGCAAATTGATTATAATCTGTTAAGTGTCAGTCAGATCTGTGACAAACAGTTTTCTGTACACTTTGATGATAAACCTTGCTATATTTGAAACCCGGTTTCGTCATACCGAAAGAATGGATCATGTTGAAGGCACCAAGAGTGAACAATCTGTACATTCTTGATATGAGAAAAGCAAAGCAATGACAACCCAGGGCCAAGTCACATGTTTTCTATCCAAAGCTACAGAAAAAGAATCGATCATGTGGCGCAGAAGGATGGGACACATTCACCTAAGAAAGATGAGTCATTTGGTGAAGAATGGGCTTGTAGAAGGAGTTAATGTGAAGCATCTTCATCTAAATGACAAATGTGGGAGTTGCAAGAAGGGGAAACAACACAAACAATCCCACAAACCAAAGAAAGTTAACTCTGTAGAAATGCCATTTGAGCGTTTGCATATGGACCTTTTCGGACCTGTCAAGCGTAAGAGTCATTATGGAGAGCTTTACTGTTTTGTGGTTACAGACGATTACTCAAGATTCTCGTGGGTGATGTGCATGCAACACAAAAGTGAAACGTTTAATCACTTGAAGGTTCTTTTCACCCAGTTGGAAAACATCTACGGCTTGAAGATCTAACGAATTCGTAGTGACAACGGGACGGAGTTCAAGAATTCTCAGATGGATGCACTCTGTGAAGACAAAGGAATTCATCACGAGTATAGTGCTCCGTACACTCCACAGCAGAACGATGTTGCCGAGAAGAAAAACAGGACTCTAATAGAAACGGAACGGTGTTGCAGAGAGGACTATTAAACAGTCTTTTCCTATTTTTCTCATAAGTTTGACCTAAAACGACTATTAAACTTCTCAAACCCCTCTTTTCATTATTATCGTTTCAAAAAACAAAACTTCCCTCTCTCAAAACCCTCTCTGAATCCTTCAACTGTTCTTAAAAAACAATGGCTCTAGTTCTCAATCAGGGACACAATCAAAGAGGCTACTTCGAAAAAGATGAAGCCTGGTCCCAATACGATGAAATCATAGATTTGATCGTAAAATATCAATATTACACGGAGTTCACCATTGACCCACGAATCCATACTGACACTCTCAATGAGTTTTGGGCAAACGATGAGACTGTTACAAAATATGGTAAAGTCCCTTCCTTTAAGACGAAGATCAAAGGGAAAGAAATGGCAATCACACCGGCAACCCTGGGAGACAGACTAGGTCTTGATGATGCTGAAGCACCTGATCAAATTCCTAGTGGAATAATTCAATCAACAATAAAAGAGTGTGGTTACCAAGGTACATTATCACATGCTACCATTTACAAGAAATATTTTGATGCATAATATAAACTTTTGTTTCACTACATTATCATATGTTTAAGTCCAAAGACTGGATCTTCTGACCAGATGTCCTCAACCTTGCAACCAATTTTTCATTTAATTATTAATGAAACTAAATATAGGGCATCTTCATACTTTTTCAATGAGTTGGTGTTGCATCACCAAAATGATAAAAAGAAATTTTTCTTGTATCCAAGGTTCGTCATGCAATGTATTATCAAAGAACTTGGACAAGAGGTGCTTGTGGGTAAAACAACTGTTTTAAACCCTTTAACCTCACAAGCATACTCTAGGCATAACAAACAGGTACTTCTGCCAGAGGATGACCAAGTGGAACATGTCACAGTCCCTAAGGAACCAACATCCTCAAAACATATTCCCAAAAACCCTAATCAAACCAAACAACAAAAATCCAAACCCTCCAACCCAAAAAGAAAAACAATTCAGGAAGTTGAGATGCCTGAAGCTGCTAATGTGCAATCTGCACTTTCAAAAGATGTGACTGAAACTTCCTCTCAGTCTCATTCATCTCAAACACCCGACAGAGCACCAATATCCATTTTGTTTTCAAGAAAGAAACTCAAAAAGGCAAAAACTACTGACCCTTCTTTCAAAATAACTGAACCAACTGAACAAACCCCAACTGATGATCCCATAACTGCTGAAGAAGAAACATCACCAGCAGTTGAGATAGCTAATATTCTCTCTGGGCTGAAACACACTACATCTGAAAATGTCAATCCCCAATCACCACATAATACCGGGGATGAAAACACAGAAATGGACATTGATGTGAATGTGATCAGCCCTAACCAAAGAGATGAGGAGGAACCAAGGCCTCTAAGCCCAAACTTAGAATCCTTTGGTATGTTTGAGGTTGCTACTACTCTTATACCATCCAGTGATGGATTGGAGGACAGTAGTACCATAGCTAAGACCTCAAATGTGGCAACTACTGATGAAGGCCCTATGCCTGAAGTAGGGAAACCTCAGTACCAAGAACAAGAGGTTCATGAGACAACTAGGTTGGGCCTAGCTCATGAGACAACTAATACTGTTCTCATTGAGGACTGTGTCAGTGATTCAGATGATTCCATTAATTTTGATGGATCAAAATCTCCACAAATTGAATTGACGGCTGACTGTGAAGGTCCTGATTCTAATGTATCTGTACTCAAGGAGACAGTCATAGAAGAACAGGTTAAAGACCACTTAAACCCTAATTCCCCAAATGTGGCGTCCCCAGTTCACACTGAGGATCACCCCAAAACTCACCCTCCACAATCACAAAAGCCAACCCAATTCTCTGGGTCATCAAACATAGAATTGAACCAACTATGCAGCCCAGATGATCCCCTATACCAGATGGTACACCAGCTTATTTCTGGTCATCTCCAAACTTTCATGACTGCTATGGAGTTAAAGAACAAAACTCAATTGGAGATGATAAACAATGCAATTGATCACAAGCTTGGTGAATTGTCAAGAAAGATGGAAGACAACAGAAGACAATTAGCCCATCTATCTGGTGTAAACCTCCATCTCCTTGGTTTCCAGAAGTGGATGAAACCAAAAGGGGTAGATGTCTAAGGAACCTGAAATTGTGTCTCTTGAAGCTTCAAAAAGAGCTAGAGAAGCACAAAATCTCAAGGAATCTCAAAAACTAACTGCCATGACTAGACAAGAAAAAGCACTAAAAGAAAGAGAAGAATGGTATGAAAAAGAAGAGAGAATCCTTAGAGAAAAAGCTGAAAAGTCTACCCAAGGCCATAGTGAAGCAGCTGCTGAAGACAAGACCAAAAGTACTAAAGACAATCCTTCAGTAGTTGACATTTCCTGCACTAAACTAGAACAGTCATCTGAAGCAACAGAAACAAATCCAGCTGAAATTCCAAAGCCTGTTCCCACTTCTACAACTGATTTTCAACTCCTCTTCTATAATAGTGACAGAAGAACAAACAGAAGAAGAAAGAATAAAAGTAGAAAGAAAGGCAAAGGAAGATATGTAACAACTTAGCTGAAAGGGATGAAATGAGCTATATAGACAAGTTACAAGAATATGAAAAGAAGTTAAGTGAGTTGGAAGCACAAGAAAGACTTGCTGAGCAAACTCTCCTTGCAGCAGAAGAAGATAAAAGACAACATCTGATGAAATATATCAGCAAACACACAAAGACAAGGAAGTACTCACTTAAGGGACTCTCAACTGAAGAACTTATAAATCAGGCAAAGCTTGTATCAGAAAGGCTAGCCACTGAGAAAGACAGAAAGTTGAAAAGAGCCCAAATCATTCAAGAATTGGTAGAGAACAATTATGGTTCAAAACATCAAGTGTGTAAGTGGAAAGAAGATGTACTTTATGACACTTACAAAAAGTTCAAGGCTGAAAACTTGCAAATCTGCAGAAATTCAAACCCACACAGCCTGCTACCAATAAAAAGTCAGGGGAAAACACTAAAACAGACTTCAAGATGTTTCTGATTGAGAAGAACACCATTGTTGAAGATGATTTTATTGTTGATGAAAAGCCTTTGATAACTCAAGATAGGGATCCTACAACATTTGCTTATCAACTGCAACAGACCATCAAAGAACAAAAACAGACGAAGGTAGTCACTGAACATCACATGCCTATTTCAAATGGTGATACACCTGGTACTATACTAGTTGAAAAGAGAAGGAGATCCAATCTGATCAATACTGAAAAAGAAAAACCACCAACATCAAACCTATCTTCAAACCTACAGATTGTACCATACAAAGACAAATTCTTTAGTTCCAAATCACCAATCATTAAATGGTACTTCACCCAAAACTCCAGTTCCTTGGTTCTAGAAAGAAAAGACTACTCAAGGAAAGTCCTTCATAACATGAGTGAATTGGAAAAACTATCTGATAAAGATCTACTAACCATTCAGGATATGTTACCAGAACAAGGACTACTTTCAGAACTAGAGGTCAGAAAACTCAAACATCAAACGATCAACGAAATCTGGAGAGTTCTTGACTTAAGGAAGAGAGCATCTTATAAATAAAGATAGACAAAGGTTTTGGCTTCATCAATCCAGGGGGAGATTGTAGGGTCAAAGAGGATTGACAAGCCAGTATAAACCTCAGTCAGTCTTATATCCTCTTTACATTTTGTGGAACTACTGAAGTTAAAAGATATCTAAAGTTCTAAAGAGTAAAAGGATCAGAAGTTCTGAAGATAAACCAGACAAATATCTGAAGAACAAACTGCTGAAGACCAACTCCTGAAGAACACTCATCAGCACCTTCATTAAGAAGCTTCTAACCGCCCTTATTCTTAGCAGTTTAGTATTATATTAGTTTACTTAAAGTCTTTGTTCAAGTTTCAATACTACAGCCTGTTGTAGTATTATCTTACATTATTATAAGCTTTTGGTAAGTTAGTTTGTATGTAATCTTTCGTCTATAAATAGAAGGGTTAATCCCACTATTTTAGACATTCATCCAAGAATTGAACATTTCCTTCAAATTACTTTGTAGTTAACCTTTTCAATATATATCTGAGAATCATTCTGCATTTACTGTTATATTCATTTACTGTTATTGATTCTCATCTTTAGTTCCTAGTTCATTGATTGAGGGGGAGTCATAACTCTTATTAAAAGTGATCCTTTAACTTGAACACTTTACTTATTCCACTGTGCAAACTACTTTGATAAATCTACAACACATAAGTGTTCATGAATAAGAACTGTTAAATAGAGAAACTGATCCAACAACACGTGCGTGTCAGAAATCATGTGGTGTACTTAGTATGTCTACCAATGTGCGAAATATGTAACTAGCATGGAACTTGCGTAGCGCGTAGGGATAAGTGTTGTGTTCTTTTTCGTTGGAAAACATTTCGAAATCAATTTTCGCTTAGATTATAGTTTGACTCAAAAGAATCTTAGTTCGCCATAACCTCGTGCTCTGATACCACTATGTCACACCCCGCCAAAGCGGAAACGCGAGGTGCGACTTCGAATGATTTCCAAGCATCAAGTTCACACGAGCATTAGTTAAATAAAACATGAACTTCCATTTAACAACCAAGTTTCACAAACATAACGTTAATTGTTCATATTGAAAACCATTGCATAAAATGTTTTAGATTAAAATAACAACACAACGGTTCAAAAGGAGGTATCCCATAAATGCTCGCACGCGACCTTCCCAAGTTCCATACTCCATGCTAATTGCCTGAAAAACATGCATGTAGAAATATAGGTCAACACAAAGTCGGTGAGTTCACGGGTTTGTATATGTTGGACCTATAATCCCAAAACCCACTAAATTACTGCCTAGCTAGGGCAATAATTAATATGTGATCTGACATGAGCCCATAACCAAACCTTGACGTGTTGTACCGCGCCCATTGTACACTTAAGATAATGAATGTGTGTGAAATACTAGCACTCTTTTGATATCGGTCATCCAGTCTAAGCGACAGACCAAGAGTGAGGGTGTCAACCCAATAGATCTATCATGGTCTTTCAAGGCTAAGTCCATAGCTAATGGTTATGGTATGATGTATGACACGAGGGCTTAATGGATCCTGAACCTTAATGTCTCATGTTCACATAATAGTCATGTATGTAACTGAAAACTGTATGAATGTTTTTCCCCCGGAATAATGTAAAACAGTGAAAAGGGGCCTTGAAAAACTCACCTTGTGCTGTGTCTAGGAATGAACAAGTGAGTCTGAGCTAGAGAGAACTGTCTATGTGTCCTATGTAAAAAGGGACATTTTAGGTCTATGTCACTTGTACTGTCAACAAGTTGTTCTCTTGTTATCTCTGTACTTGTAACTTAACTCTTTAAGTTAGGTGTGTGTCTTTGATGTAGGGACTTGTGTATCTAACATTTTGTTTCCCACAAATACAATGTTTAACCTTTTAAATGTACAATATTAGGGTTTCTAGTGTAATATTTCCCAAAATATGAACCTCATGGTTTTGTGTTGCAAGATCCACCATCTTTATGTAAACTAGTGACTTTGACAAAAAGATAGCATCATTTCTTGGGAAAACATACATTTTTCCAACGACATAATGTATTTTTAAGTCATAAGTTTACTTGTTTTACTTGGTTTAGTAAAAGTGTCAACACACTAGTGAACAACTTGGTATATGAAAGACTATGCAAAAATAAGAACATAAGTTTAAGAAAAATAAGGTTATACCTCCTAGTGTCTAAGAAAGGAGGGAGTTAGGGGCCTTGCACACCTTGGTTATGCTCCTTGTACCCCTAAAAGTCCCTTGAAAGTGGTGGTCTATGAGTGGGGTTCGAAATGTGGTGGTAGTGGCCGAGAGGTGGTGGTGGTTTCGGTGGGGGTGTGGGGTGCAGAGAGGGAGAGAGGGGGAGAGAGAGAGAGAGAGAGATAGAGAGTGTGTGGGTTTTTTATGGTGCACTAAGTTCACTAAACCTTGGCCTATATATATACTAAACATGCATGCTCTCCTTGGTTAATGTGGGCCGAAAAAATGAAGGTGTTTGGAAGTTATGCTTAGTCAACTCTCTTGGGTTTGATAAGTGATAATCATGGTGTTTGTTTGATTAGAGGTGTCTTAGGTTGGATTTGGTAGGATCATGGGTAGATGTGTGGGTTTACAATTGAGGTAAGTCAACACTAAGCTTTCCTAAGTGTCATAAGATGCTTTCCTTTTTAGTGTAACATCTAGGAGTATGATGGAGGTGACTAAAGCATGTTAGATGAATCTTGGTGGAAGAATGTGGTGAAGGGACTTTTGCATGAGTGGAAGACACAAACACTACACACATATGCATGTGTGTGTCGTGTATATATGTATGAATGTGGAGGTTCTGTATTTTTGGCAAGTCAACTACCATGGGATGAATACAAGGTAAAGTGTTTAAATAATTATGGTGGAATCTTAGTGATGGAAATGATGGTTCATTAAAGGTGTAGGAGTTTAAACATTGGAAAGCACATACACACATATATTTGTTTGTGTGCCGTCGCATATATACACACATATATATAAATCTTTTTTTTTTTGAACATTTTAATTCATATCTTGCACAAATGTAGAGTCACATGTTATAATTGGAAGTTAAGTGTAATCTTTGTATAAATTTATGTGACAAAAATAATGTATAATCGTGTGTCAATTATATGCTATTTTAACTAGTTGTATTACTAGGCGGTTTTGAACATTGTGTTCTGACAGTCCTTGTGTATGGACATTGTCTGTTTTTGTTCTTGATTGGATCATAATTGTTGTATTATGTTCAATTACATGAATTCCCAAACTACGGTTTTGGTGTGATCTCTTTATAGCTCTTGGTAAACTATTCGTCTAGTTATGAAATTGTTCCTACTAGTGAACCTAATGCTAGACTGTAAGCATCGAGATTGACTTGTTGGAACCCTGTATGGCCCAATTGTAATGAAATATGCAAAATGTAATGTCATACAAAATGTGCACGTGTAGCTAGTGTACAGATATGACCTGTGATTTCGACGGGTGTCACAATAACGCAATCTTGTGCGATGTATTCTTTAAAACATTACTCTTGAAGAATAATTCAAACCGGAAGCCCATGCACGTGCATGGTTTCTATGTTTGGCTCCTGGTCTCTTGGTTGCTTTCCTAGTTTTCAGTATTGTTTAAGTTAAATAAGTTTACGTTAGAAGTTATTAGTCAAATCCTGATTTCTTGGCTAGATGTTAGTTTCCTTTTCTATATATATTGTACTTGTATTTCCTGTTTTGCATGAACCTTTTTCAATTGAATAATAGAGCCAAACATTTGAGTCTATTATTTTTGTATTCTATGTGATATTGCTCTTGAACCAACATTGGTATCATAGCTTGGTCAAGTTCTATTCGTAATCTGAGTGTGTGAGTCTTTCCATCAAGTATCAATGGCTGAACAATTGAATGCTCTTCTAATAGCTCCTAGTCCTATCCCTGTTTTCAAGTGACATGGCTATGAGTTCTGGAGCATTAGAGTGAAAACAATTTTGAGATCTCGAGATCTCTGGGATCTAGTTGTGTCACACCCTGCCAAGGTGGAAACACGGGGATGCAACCATCGAAAGGTTTTCAAGCACAAGGTTCAAGCAACACACATTTTTATTAAAATAGTACCACCACGAAGGATGGATATTGTCATAATTTATTTAAAACAACATAATACCATGTAGAAAATGAGATAGTGTCTAGTACTCATGGAATTGAAAACAAATATCACAGGATTGACAAAACCCATCAAGTGGTACCACGTGGTGCATGCTCGAACCTCTCCCTCAAATCCCTGTGGCCCTCCATTAGTTACCTGAAAAACATGCATAAAGGATTTGTCAACAATAATGTTGGTGAGTTCACGGGTTTGAAGGTGAAAAGTAAAACCAATGTGTAATTCGTGTATGACCAATCATAGGCTAGCTAAGCGAATGATTACTGTGCAAACCATGAGTCCCATAACCAAACCTCTTGACTGTTGTGCCTCGCGCATTGTACACTAAAGACAATGTATGTATGGTAGAATACTAACACTCTTTAGTATGTAACCGGTTAGAGCAACTAACCAAGAGTGGGGGTGTCAACCCAATAGATCTATTAAAGTGTTCCATGGCTTTTGATAGCTAATGGTTATAGTAAATGTCGTATGAGGACTAATGAGCGCATGAACCAATATGTCTCATGTTCCACATGGTATTCACGATAGAATGTACACTCACTTGTAAATGACACTAGTATTGATGCATGTAAATACCCCGAAATGTAAAATAGTAAAATGCCGCCATAAAAACTCACCTGATAGCGTTTAATGAGGCTTGACAAGGTGTGATAGCCACCGTCCAACTATATTTGCCCTAAAGTTTTGAATAGCATGGTAAATTGTATGCTCTTGGTTGCTTATCACGCAAATTGTTCACCCGACATTCGTGTGCTTTGGTCTCAAGTGTGTGTGTGATTAGTTTCGTAAAGAAGTACGCACTCTACCAAGGTTCTACCTTCTTTTAATGCCAAGATGGTAATAACATGTTTTCCGGCCTATGCTAACATGTGTTAGGACATTATAGCCGAATTGAAAGTGATATGTAAGCCTTGAACCCGTTCATTTAGGCGTTCAAAATGAGTTAGCTTAGGTCGATTAGGGTCCTCTTAAAGCCAAGCAATGTGTTTCGAGGTGCTAATGGTAGAACCCGATCATTGATTTCCTTTTTGTTAAACCTTTGATGTCGAAAGGTAAATCAAGTGTGTTTAGATTATAAAAGTCGATCTATTAGTTAGTTAACCTCATTAGTTTTGATCAAAATTATTACTCAAGTTACTACCATGATGTAAGAATCGATTGTCAATCAACAAGAGAGGTTTCTTGACAATGTGGCTTACTTAATTCAATTGTATACAAGCATAGTGAGTGGTGTTAGTACCTAGTCTAGTGTCCGATTGTTTAAGGCCTAACATAGGTCTTACTAGTGTTTGTGTATGGATAAATAGGTGTCCATAAGTGTGTTAGTGTACAAACATAGGACCGATTGAAATCATCCATTATAATAAGTTTTTGTTTTGCAAAACAAGGCGTTATTCTAAGTGGTGTGTAAAGGGTTGGTTGATCATAGATCAAAGGGCGAATCGGATGATCCATGTAGGTCGAAAGAAAACAAGGAAAGAGGGGTGGGTTTACTTACCTAGATCGAGCAATACCAAAGTGTTAGAACTTAATCTTGTCCCTTGAAGCTTCCTTGCTTGTAGAGGTGGGTTCTTGAGTGAGGGTGGGTTGTGGTTCGGCCTAAGGAGAGCCGAGAGAGTTGAGATGTAAGGTGTGGTTTAAAGTGTCCAATGGTGCTCCTATTTATAGTGGATCAAAGGGGTAAGGACAAAAACAAAAGAAGCAAGCTCATCATCCTTGGTTGGAGTTCTTGTTTACGAAACTTATCACATTTTCATGTATAGCCGATTTTTGTTAGAGTTTAGTGAGGATATGGCAAGTCAACTCTCCTTGATTTTACTTCCTTCTTTGTCTTAATCCCTCTTTGGTGAAATTGATGTTATCATAGGTGATTACCTCATGTCCCATGCTTGTCCACCTTTGTAATGTTTCTGCCGAGGCATGCATGGAATGAAAGGGACTTGTCTTAGACTTCATAGCCTTGTCTTGTAGTAGGATAGTGATGGTTCCATTCCCTTCTTTAAATCCGATTGGTGCTTGCCATTTTAGGAAGTTCTAGGTGTAAATGAGAGGCTTATCCCTAGTGGTCTTTGTCAAATCCATGTAACTTGAGACATCATGTGTGAAAAGGACATGTGGGAATGTTTTTGATGGGTGTGTGCACATGTTTGGCCGAGTATAAGATCAAAAAGGAGGTTTCCTAGTTGAGGTTTAAAATCACTAAGAATTTAATTGTACTATGTAAAGGTTACCTCTTATGTGTAAGTGTGGACTAGATGATCAATCATTGTCATGTGATCTTGGGGAGTTTGGCCGACTGGTTTATGGTTGTCAAGGTGACGATGACTAGTCCATGAACATATGCTTATCATGTGTGTGTATAGATTATAGAGTATTTGTCGATGGATGTATGTGCGTGCGTGCGTATATATATTCATACACAAGTGTTCATGCGTCTATTTCCAAGATATGTTTATGTAATTTATCAAGTCATGCAACATTTTCCCTGATCATGGTGCTGGTGGAATGGGTTGTGAAGTCGAGTAGGTGTTTGTATCCGATCACATTCTAGTTATTTAAGGCGTAGGAACGTCCAAGTAAGTGATTATGAGTTGGGTGTTGATGACGACATTAACATGTATTATGTTTTCAAGTTAGTCACTTATGATAACATTGGTGATTTGTAGACATGTGTTAGAGAGGGATTTTTGTGTGTTAGGGTGTAGTTGCCCCATGATATGCTTGCTTGGTGCTTTGTCCGGGTGTTGTATGACTAAACAGGTGTTCCATGTTGAATTTTCCGAGTAACTCTTGCTTCAGTAGACTGGAGGGGTATAGTGTATGAAACATGTATAAGGATGCACATGCAATGACAATAGTAAATGAAAAACGTACGGATACAGACCTGGTTACTGACTGTTGTCACATTCTCCCCTGTTTTGGAAATTGAGTTTTCCTACTAGTTTCAGCAGTCTTAGGAAAAAGAGCTGGGTACTTGCGTCTCATCTGGTCATCGCGTTCCCATGCAAATTCGGGACCACACTTTGCATTCCAACGGTCGTGGTCCCTCATCCACCAACAGCAAGGCCAAAGCCATAAACACTCCTCCTGCCAAAAACGAGTGTTTCGAATGTGGTGCAACTAGACATTTCCGAAAGGACTGTTCCAAGGACAAGGATCAAGCCCGTGGTAGAGCGTTCGTGCTGGGAGCCAACGAAGCACATGATCATCCTAACGTAGTTATGGGTATGTTTCTCCTTGACAACTATTTTGCATCGGTACTATTTGACTCAGGCGCTTAGCTTTGTGTCCACTGACTTTAAGAAATCCCTTGGATTAGAATCTAGTAAGTTGGAAACACGTTACACCAAAGAGTTAGCCAATGGTAAGTTGATCTCGTCCTCAAGAAGTTGTTAGGGACTGTGTTCTGGTACTTGATGACCGTGAATTCCATATCGATTTACTGCCTATTCGATTGGGTAGTTTCGATGTTGTTATTGGCATGGATTGGCTATCCAAACATCGTGCAGAGATTGTTTGTCATGAGAAGCTGGTTCGAATCCCCTTGTCAAATGGTGAAACCTTATTGATTCGAGGAAGCCAGGGTGTAACCACTCCTCAAGTGATATCCTGCATTAAGGCACAAAAATGTTTAAGGAAAGGTTGTGTCGCATTTCTGGCACATGTCGTTGAACAAAAGGCTAAAGATCAGAAGCTCGTGGACATCCCAGTGGTGCGAGATTATCCCGAAGTCTTTCCAGAAGACTTGCCGGGACTTCCACCGCCGCGACAAATCGAATTTCGCATTGATCTCGTCCCAGGAGCTGCCCCAGTAGCCCGCACTCCGTATCGTCTAGCACCGACCGAAATGAAGGAACTGTCTAACCAACTTCAGGAGTTGTTGGACAAAGGTTTCATTCGTCCAAGCTTTTCTCCGCGGGGAGCACCTATTCTGTTCGTGAAGAAGAAAGACGGGAGTTTCCGCATGTGCATCGACTACTAGGAGTTGAACAAACTGATGATCAAGAACAAGTATCCATTGCCAGGAATTGATGATCTGTTCAAACAGTTGCGGGGATCCAGCTACTACTCGAAGATCGATCTGCGATCGGGATATCATCAATTGCGGATTCAGGAAGACGACATTCCGAAGACTGCATTCCGAACTCGTTATGGGTATTACGAATTCCTAGTCATGCCATTTGGGTTAACGAATGCTCCTGCCGTTTTGATGGATCTCATGAACCGTGTCTGCAAGCCCTATTTAGACAAGTTCGTAATTGTCTTCATCGATGACATCTTGATCTACTCGCGAACTCAAGGAGAGCACGGATAACATCTTCGATTGATTTTGGAGTTGCTCAAGAACGAGAAACTGTTTGCCAAATTCTCGAAATGCGAGTTCTGGATTCGAGAAGTCCATTTCCTCGGTCACGTTGTGAACGAGAAGGGTATACAAGTTGATCCCGCAAAGATTGAAGAAATCAAGGATTGGGTTGTGCCCAAAACGCCAACTAAAGTGCGACAATTTCTGGGATTAGCTGGATATTATCGTCAGTTTATCGAAAATTTCTCCAAGATTGCCCAGCCATTGACTGTCTTGACACAGAAAGACAAGAAATTCGATTGGGGAGTCAAGCAGAAGAATGTGTTCCAAGTATTGAAGGACTGTTTGTGCAGTGCTCCAATTCTCTCTCTTCCGGAAGGTACCGATCATTTCGTGGTTTATTGTGATGCTTCTCATCAAGGTCTTGGATGAGTGCTCATGCAAAGGAACAAGGTCAATGCCTATGCATCCCGGCAGCTCAAAATTCATGAGAAGAATTACACCACTCATGACCTAGAGTTAGGTGCAGTGATCTTTGCCCTCAAGATTTGGAGGCACTACCTTTACGGCACTAAGTGCACCATTTTCACCGATCATAAGAGCTTGCAACACATCTTCAATCAGAAGGATCTGAACATGCGGCAACGTAGATGGATTGAATTGCTGAACGATTACGATTGTGAGATTAAATACCATCCGGGCAAAGCCAACATTGTGGCTGATGCATTAAGCCGGAACGAATGAGTTTAAGACCCTGCGTGTGTACGCGCTCGGTTTGACTATCCATACAAATCTCACCACCCGTATCCGCGACGCTCAGCAGGAAACTCTAAAAGGTGAAAATGTGAAGGATGAGTCGTTCTTCAAGATGGTTAATCTATTGGAACCAAGGTCTGACGGCACAGTTTATTTTACCAATCGGATCTGGGTGCCACGTTTTGGTGGTTTACGTGATTTAATCCTGGAAGAAGCCCACAAGTCTAGATACTCGGTCCATCCCGGTGCTGACAAGATGTACAAAGATGTGAAGGAACTTTACTGGTGGCCCAACCTGAAAGGTGAAATCACCACATACGTTAGCCGATGCCTTACCTATTCAAAGGTCAAAGACGAATATCAGAAACTGTCTGGTCTGCTTCAGCAACCAGAAACTCCTGTTTGGAAATGGGAACAGTTTTCCATGGACTCCATCACCAAGCTACCTAAGACATCCAATGGTCACGACACGATTTGGGTAATTGTTGACAGGTTGACTAAATCCGCGCATTTCTTGCCGATCAAGGAAACCGACAAGTTAGAGAAACTCGCCAAGCTGTACATCAAAGAGATTGTAACAAGGCACGGTGTGCATGTATCAATCATTTCCAACCGAGAGAGTCGATATACTTCCCGATTCTGGAAAACATTGATGGACGCATTAGGCTCTTGCTTAGACATGAGCACAGCTTATCATCCTCAAACCGACGGCCAGAGTGAACGCACAATCCAAACATTGGAAGACATGCTTCGGGCCTATGTGATCGATTTCGGTGGAAACTGGGATTCTCATTTGCCATTGGTTGAGTTCTCTTACAATAACAGTTACCACACTAGTATGAAGGCTGCTCCGTTTGAAGCCCTGTATGGACGGAAGTGTAGTTCCCCTTTGTGTTGGGCACAAGTTGGAGACAGGTATTTGACTGGCCCCGAGCTCATTCAAGAGACCACTGATAAGATCTTTCAAGTTTTACTACTAAACGAGCGGTCGAACCGCAATTAGTTTTTAAACATCACATCCCAAAATCATGAAACATCATAAGTCAACACATGCATAAACATAACAACACACAAGCATCATCTAAGAAGGTGGTGGAAAAGCAGCAGTGAGAAATAATCGCCTCCCTCATGCGTCGGTCAGTCTCTATCATCCTTCGCTCTAGCACCTCAATATGTCTCCTCATCTCGGCTCTCTCCATCACAGCAGATAATCTCCCCTGCTCGGCTTTAGACAACTGGCTCTCGAGCTCCTGAATGCGGTCTCCCAACGCTACTAGCTGCACATCATGGGATATAATGATGCCACGCTTAGTGTGGAGGGGTCTCCCAGATGAGTCTCCCAAGCTCAAAACCTCGGGATCAACCTCCTCGTCCCTGTGTGCCAGGCTGCTAGAGAGACTAGGAAGGAAACGCTGCTTGTGGGCCTGAGAGCGCCTCTTCAGTCTCTTCGGTGGCTCTGGTCTGGACTCGCTCACCTCTATCGCTAAAGGCTCTTTCATGGGGTCAACAGGCTGGGTAGGCTCACTGGTCGGGATAGGGTCAGCGGGAAGAGGGAAAATCGGGGCTCTAGCGGGTATGGCAATAACAAGAGCTGGTCGTGTCCTCTTTCGGGATGTACACTTTGTGAGCTTACGTCCCGAAGTGTCTAGGTGAAAGAAGGGGTTAAGGCTAGCTGGAAAGCGAGAAACAAGAGGTGTAACAGAGGGGTGAGTGTCTGGGGCGGCTAGAGAAGGTGAGGCGTCGTCGTCCACATCGTCGTCGGAGGTACATCTCATGACTGGAGGAGGGTCTATGTCCATCTCGGAGTCTGAGATCCATCTACACCCGTGATGAGAGGACTCGGGGACTAGGGCTGGCTGAGTAAGGGGTAAGTCTTCCTCCTGAGGGTCGTCCACTAAGTAATCTGGCTCGGATTCGGATGAAGAAGTAAGGTCAATGGTAATGACCATGATCCTGTCATAGCATGCATATATATGTAAATGATCACATATGTAAAAAAATGAAGTATTGTACCCATGTGTCTTCGTGGAGCGGCTTGAGATTTGAGAGGTGCAAGGCGAGATAGCGTGGTACTTTGCGAAAACGTTTCGAAAAATGTCTTAAGTTATAGTTGACTCAAAAGAATCTTAGTTTGCTATAACCTCATGCTCTGATACCAATCTGTCACACCCCGCCAAGGCGGAAACCCGGTGATGCAATCATCGAAAGGTTTTCTAGCACAAGGTTCAAGAAACACATATTTTTTATTAAAATAGTACCACCACAAAGGATGGATATTGTCATAATTTTTTTAAAACAACATAATACCATCTAGAAAATGAGATAGTGTCTAGTACTCATGGAATTGAAAACAAAATATCACAGGATTGACAAAACCCATCAAGTGGTACCACGTGGTGCATGCTCGACCATCTCCCTCAAATCCCTGTGGCCCTCCATTAGTTACCTGAAAAACATACATAAAGGATTTGTCAACAATAATGTTGGTGAGTTCACGGGTTTGATGGTGACAAGTAAAACCAATGTGTAATTCGTGTAGGTCAATCATAGGTTAGTTAAGCGAATGATTACTGTCCAAACCATGAGTCCCATAACCAAACCTCTTGACTGTTGTGCCTCGCGCATTGTACACTAAAGACAATGTATGTATGGTAGAATACTAACACTCTTTTGTATGTAATCGGGTATAGCGACTAACCATGAGTGGGGGTGTCAACCCAATAGATCTATTAAAGTGTTCCATGGCTTTTGATAGCTAATGGTTATAGTAAGTGTTAAACGAGGATTAATGAGCTCATGAACCAATATGTCTCATGTTCCACTAGTATTGATGCATGTAAATCCCCCGAAATGTAAAATAGTAAAATGGGGCCGTGAAAACTCACCTGATAGCGTTTAATGAGGCTTGACAAGGTGTGATAGACACCGTCCGACTATAGTTTCCCTAAAGTTTTGAATAGCATGGTAAATTGTTTGCTCTTGGATGCTTATCATGCAAGTTGTTCACCCGACATCGTGTGCTTTGGTCTCAAGTGTGTGTGTGATTAGTTTCATAAAGAAATACGCACTCTACCAAGGTTCTACCTTCTTTTAATGCCAAGATGGTATTAACATGTGTTCCGGCCAATCCTAACATGTGTTAGGACATTATAGCCAAAATGAAAGTGATATGTAAGCCTTGAACCCGTTCGTTTAGGGGTTCAGAATGGGTTAGCTTAGGTCGATTAGGGTCCTCTTAAAGCCAAGCAATGTGTTTCGAGGTGCTAATGATAGATCCCGATCATTGATTTCCTTTTTGTTAAACCTTTGATGCCGAAAGGTAAATCAAGTGTGTTTGGATTATAAAAATCGATCTATTAGTTGGTTAATCTAATTAGTTTTGATCAAAATTATTACTCAAGTTACTACCATGATGTGAGAATCGATTGTCAATCAACAAGAGGTTTCTTGACAATGTGGCTTACTTAACCCGATTGTATACAAGCATAGTGAGTGTTGTTAGTACCTAATCTAATGTCCGATTGTTTAAGGCCTAACATAGGTCTTACTAGTGTTTGTGTATGGATAAAAAGGTGTGCATAAGTGTGTGTTAGTGTACAAACATAGGACCGATTGAAATCATCCATTATAATAAGTTTTTGTTTTGCAAAACAAGGCGTTATTCTAAGTGGTGTGTTAAGGGTTGGTTGATCATAGATCAAAGGGGAATCAGGTGATCCATGTAGGCCGAAAGAAAACAAGGAATGAGGGGTGGGTTTACTTACCTAGATCAAGCAATGCCAAAGTGTTAGAGCTTGATCTTGTCCCTTGAAGCTTCCTTGCTTGTAGAGGTGGGTTCTTGAGTGAGGGTGGGTTGTGGTTCGGCCTAAGGAGAGCCGAGAGAGCTAGAGATGTGAGGTTTGGTTTCAAGTGTCCAATCGTGTTCCTATTTATAGTGGATCGAAGGGGTAAGGACAAGAACAAAACAAGCAAGCTCATCATCCTTGGTTGGAGTTCTTGTTTATGAAACTTATCACATTTTCATGTATAGCCGATTTTTGTTAGAGTTTAGTGAGGATATGGCAAGTCCACCCTTGTAATGTTTCGACCGAGGCATGCATAGAGTGAAAGGGACTTGTCATAGACTTCATAGCCTTGTGTTGTAGTAGGATAGTGATGGTTCCATTCCCTTCCTTAAATCCGATTGGTGCTTGCCATTTTAGGAAGTTCTAGGTGTGAATGAGAGGCTTATCCCTAGTGGTCTTTGTCAAATCCATGTTAACTTGAGACATCATGTGTGAAAAGGACATGAGGGAATTTTTTTATGGTTGTGTGGACATGTTCGGCCGAGTATAAGATCAAAAAGGAGGTTTCCTAGATGAGGTTTATAATCACTAAGAGTTTAATTGTACTATGTAATGGTTACCTCTTATGTGTAAGTGTGGACTTGATGATCAATCATTGTCATGTGATCTTAGGTGAGTTTGGCCGAATGGTTTATTGCTGTCAAGGTGATGATGACTAGTCCATGAACATATGCTTATCATGTGTGTGTATAGATTAGAGAGTATATGTCCATGGATGTAAGTGCAAGCGTGTATATATTCATACACAAGTGTTCTTGCAACCTTTTCCCTGATCATGGTGTTGGTGGAATGGGTTGTGAAGTCGAGTAGGTGTTTGTATCCGATCACATTCTAGTTATTTAAGGTGTAGGAACGTTTAAGTAAGTGATCATGATTCGGGTGTTGATGACAACATTAACATGTATTATGTTTTCATGTTAGTCATTTATGATAACATTGGTGATTTCTAGAGATGTGTTAGAGCGGGATTTTTATGTGTTAGGGTGTAGTTGCCCCATGGAATGCTTGCTTGGTGCTTTGTCCGGGTGTTGTATGACTAAACAGCTGTTCCATGTTGAGTTTTCCGAGTAACTCTTGCTTCACTAGACTGGGAGGGGGTATAGTGTATGAAAAATGTATAAGGATGCACATGTAATGACAATAGTAAATGAAAAACGTACGGATACAGACCTGGTTTACTGACTGTTGTCATAAGTTGAGAATGGAGTGAATGAGGCTGATGCTGATCAAGGAAGGCTGAAAACAAACAAGAAGAAAGACGCACATGCCATGGCTGTGATTCAGTAGGCAGTTCATGATCAGTTGTTCTCCAGGATTCCAACTGCTTCTTCAGCAAAAGAAACATGGGAAATTCTGAAAATGGAGTTTCAAGGACACTCTCAGGTAAAGGCAGTAAAGTTGTAGGGTCTCTGAAGATATTTTGAGTATCTGAATATGAAAGAAACTGAATCCATTAGGGATTATTTTTCAAGGGTTTTGGGTATTGTAAGTCTACAAGGTCGTTTGGAGAGATCATTGCTGATAAAATTGTTGTTGAAAAGATTTTGAGAAGTTTAACACCATAGTTTGATATGTTTTTCCTTCTATTGAGGTTTCACATGATCTATCAACTCTCACACCTGTGAAGTTGATGGGTTCATTGCAATCACAAAAGGAGAGAATTAACAGTAGAGGCCAAGACAAAGTTGAAAGGAGTGATGAGCAGGCCTTGCAAGTGTTTCAAGACAACACTAGAGTCCCCAAAGTAATACCAGAGGAAGAGGTAGTGGATTCAGCAGAGGAAGGGTGAAGAGGAAGGTTCTCTAAAAGAAGGGGACCTCAATGTTATCAGTGTCACAGATTTAGGCATGTAAAGAGAGATTGGTGGTATACTGATGAAGGCCATGTGAATGTAGCTGATAATGATGTTCAAGAAGATATGAATGCAGGAGAGGATCAATATCTATTCATGGCAATGGTTCATTCTTAAGATTTTACTCTTATGACAGATGATGATAGTGATAAAACTTCAAGCTCTATTTGGTTTCTTGACTCTGGATGCTCAAATCACATGACAAGTATCAAAAAACTGTTTTGTTCAATTAGATGAAACATTTAAGCAAAATGTAAAGTTAGGAGATAAAAAGAATTTAGCAGTTGAAGGGAAAGGAACTGTGAAAATTGATCTGAAAAATGGAGATCATAGACTACTTGATGATGTGTATTATGCTCCCAATTCGGAATATAATTTACTTAGTGTAGGAAAACTGATGAGGAAAGCTTATTCTTTATTGTTTGATGATGGGAAATGTGTTATCAAGAACAAAAGAACAGGTCTTATCTTGATGCCGATCATGGTTGCTAAGAACAATATGTTTTTAATGGATGCTAATCATGCTGAACTTGTTCAGTCCTCATCTCATGTCACTCCTACTACTGCTTATGATGAAGTATCCATATTGGGGCATTTGAGGTATGGCCATTATAATTTGCATACATTAAAGAGTTTACATGATTAAAGGATGGTTATTGGTTTGCCTCGGATACATGTCATGGATAAATGCAAGGGATGTATCTTTGGAAAACAAACGAAGGCCCCTTTTACCTCAAAACTGTGGAAAGCCACAAGGAATTAGAGTTAGTCTATGCAGATGTTTGTGGGCCCATGCAAGTAGCTAGTTTGGGTGGTAGTTTCTAACTTTCTATTATTTCCTATTTGTTGATGATTTCACAAGGATGTGTTGGGTATATTTTATAAAAGAGAAGTCAGAAGTACTCGGCAAGATTAATGTTTCTAAAGCACTTGTAGAAAAACATGTCGAGTGTTCTATAAAAACTTTCAAATCTGATAGAGGGGGAGAGTTTTGTTCAAAATATTTCAATATGTTTTGTGAAACTCAAGGTATAAAACATGAACTACCTCCACCATACACACCACAACACAATGGTGTAGTAGAAAGAAAAAATATAACTGTAATGGGGTTAACAAGAAGCATGATCAAAGAGAAACAGTCAAACAGATGCCCAATTATTTTTGGGCAGAAGGTGTAGCCACAACAGTTTATCTCATCAACTTGGTTGTTACAAAGTCTTTAGGAAACAAGACACCCTATGAAGCCTGGTACCATGAGAAGCCCAAAGTTGATCATTTGAAAGTATTTGGAAGTCTTGCTTATGGTATCACTCCAAAACAAGGCAGGAGGAAGTTAGATGATAGGGTAGAAGCATCTATATTCATTGGTTATGTCAATGAGACTAATGTATATAGATTGTATAATCCAAAGACAAAAAAGGTGTTCAGTAGGAGAGATGTAAAGATTCATGAAGATAATAAGGACAAAAGAAGTTATGAAGAAGCATACATTGACCCATTTCCTTATATGGGTCATTTTGGGGACACTGCAGAAAGTGATAATGACCACTCAGCAGCTGATTCATCTGCTGAAAGCAGTCACAGCAATGACAGCTCATGTGGTAGACATGGAGGATCACATGGTCAAAGTTCATATGACCAGGGTTCTTCTAATCAGTCCTTATCTCCATCACCAAAACTCAAGGCCTTAAGTGAGGTGTATGATGCTGCAAAGAAGGTACGCGTTGATTATGATACTAACACTATTCTTGATGATTTTACAGCCAGTCAATTTGCCTTAAATATTGTTGATCATATGAGTTACCAAGAAGCTGTTAAGAAGTCAGAATGGAAAGTGGTTATGAAAGAAGAGTTGTAAGCAATTGAGAAGAACAACACATGGGAACTTGTAGATCTTCCTCTAAACAAGAACCTAGTTGGATTGAAATGGATATTTAAAACAAAGATTGGTGAGAATGGAGAAGTTCTTAGACACAAAGCTAGATTGGTTGTGCAAGGATATTCTCAACAGCAGAGAATTGATTACAATGAGAGATTTGCTCATGTTGCTAGATTTGAAACAATCAAGGTAATTCTTCCAGTTGCAGCTCAATTGGGGTTGACATTGCATCAACAAGATGTGAAGTCAGCCTTCATGAATGGTGATCTAAGTGAGGAGATTTATGTCCAGCAGGCTGATGGGTATGAAGTTATTGGAAGTAAGCACAAGGTGTAATAACTGAAGAAGGCATTGCATGGCCTTAAACAGGCTCCAACGGGTTGGTATTCCAAGATTGATCATCACTTTATTAAGCATGGTTATAGGAGGAGTCATAGTGAGCCTACTTTGTATGTCAAGAAAGCAGAATCCAATCATATTATCTATGTATGCATATATGTAGATGATATAATTTATACAAGTTCTTCATCAAGACTGATGGCAGAGTTCAAAAGAAGCATGATGGAAGAATTTGAAATGTCAGACATGGGACTATTAAAGTATTTTCTGGGCTTAGAGATTCAACAAACCAAGTATGGTATATTTCTGTCCCAGGAAAAGTATGTTAAAAGCTTGTTAGTCAAATTTGGGATGGTTGGTTGTAATGAAGAGAAGGTTCCTATGCATGCTAATGAGAAGTTGAAGGTTGATGATCAGGCTGACAAGGCTAATGAAGTTTGTAGATGCACGTATTGCGACTAGTGATTGGATCTACATGTTAACATATGTTAAAGTTTTGCTGATGGGTTGAAGGTGAAAGAAACTGGGCGAATGTAAGTAAAAGTGGGCGAATGTAGAAGCTTAATGGGCGAAGGAAGAATGGAACCTGGCATGAAGAACACATTCGAACCCTGTAATGGGCGAATGTGGAAGAAGTCCACATTCGACCATTCACAGTGGGCGAATGTGCAGTCATTAAAAATAGATTTTGTGTATTTGTGAATTATAGAGAGTTTTTCCAGTTGTGTGTGTGTTCAGGTTAGGTTCCAGGAGTTTTTGAGAAAGTGTCTAAGTGTTCTAGATTAACTAAAGTGTGATTGTAATCAAGTATTTGAACAAGTTAATCTATGAAAAAGCTTTGAAAATGATGTTGATTGTGTTTTGATTAGAGTTTTATCTGTTTGTTCAAAGCTAGGGTTTCCGCACCTGGTTTTGTGACTAGTATGATCAACTAATCCTGTTTTAGTCAAAATCTTTCGCTTACAAAGTGGTATCAGAGCTATACGGATCATACAACAACAAATTTGATAAACTCAGAGCTGATTTGGACCTAATTTTGATCAAAATACATCTGTTTTTTAATGAAAATGGTTTTTGAGTGTTTTTGATTGATTTAGAGTTGAATTTGTGGATAAAATCTAAAATTCCAAGAATTAAAGTTGTTCCAAATCAATTCCGAATCAAAACCTGATTAAGATCATTCAAATCCACAAACTTTTGAAAATCAGAGATCAAAATAACCGTTTTTCAAAGTGTAACCGTTTTTCAAACCTGAAATGGGCGAACCTGGAACATTGTGGGCGAACCTGACTTGTTTTGGGCGAACGTGAGTTGTTTTTGGTCGAACCTGAGTCATTTCTGGGCGAACCTGGAAAGTTTTGTTTGAATTTTTCACTTTCGGGTACAATTTTCCACATTCGATTGATCGGGCGGGCGAACGTGGAAAATTACTGGTCGAACCTAGGATATTCTGGGCGAAAGTGGAAGTGTGTTAGGGTATTTTACATTCTGGTGAAGTTGTACATTCGGGTGAATACTGTTTGGGCGAACTTGAACCAGAAAGGGACGAAAGTAGACAAGAACGGGCGAACCTAGAAGTGTTTTTTTTTTGGAAAATTTTCTAAGTGTTGAATTTTTCGAAGTTCGTGATCATGTGGAATTTTCCGACTACCCCGAGACCAGCAACGACACAACCACAACAGCAAGTGATGGACCCATGGACAGTGGCAGCACAAAAGACGAGCACACAGTCTTCGCAACCGATTAACTACATGGCGATGACTAGCTCGATGCCTCAAAGTGTGGCACCTCCAGCACCACAACCTGACTACTGGGGAGTAGCAGCAGCGGTGGTAAACACTCAAACCACAAATGCTATTTCTACACTAATAAATGACTTATCTTCAGGTAGCGGGAATCGGCCACCTAAGCTCATGGAGATACAAGAATATAATCAGTGGCAGAACAAGTTCAAGATCCACTTGGAAGGCATGGGAGTGGAGGGTGCAGAGGCATGGAGTATGATTGCTAGAGGTTACACAACACCAGTTTTGGAGAATACAGGTGAACCAGTTCCATTAGAGAGTTTTCAGTTGTGTGTGTGTTCAGGTTAGGTTCCAGGAGATTTTGAGAAAGTGTCTAAGTGTTCTAGATTAACTAAAGTGTGATTGTAATCAAGTATTTGAACAAGTTAATCTATGAAAAAGCTTTGAAAATGATGTTGATTGTGTTTTGATTAGAGTTTTATCTGTTTGTTCAAAGCTAGGGTTTCCGCACCTGGTTTTGTGACTTGTATGATCAATTAATCCTGTTTTAGTAAAAAATCTTTCGCTTACAAAGTTGCTTATAGAAGTTTAGTTGGTGGTTTAATTTACTTGACACACTCAAGGCCAAACTTGGCTTATTCGGTGGGAATTGTTTCAAGGTTTATGCAAGTGCCTTCTAAAATCCATTGGAGTGTTGCTAAAAGGATTCTAAAATATGTGGCAGGAACCTTGAGGTTTGGTATATGGTATGAAAAGGGAATTGAAGTGAAGTTAACTAGTTTCACAGACAGTGACTGGGCCAGCAACATTGATGATCGAAAAAGTGTATCTGCTAGTGTATTTACTCTTGGAAGTGGGGTTGTGACATCGAGCTCTAAAAATAACTATAGTGGCTCTTTCAAGTACAAAAGCAGAGTACATAGCTGATACTACTGCCACTTGTCAGGCAATATGGCTTAGAAGAATCATGGAGGAGCTGGAATTGCAGTAGACGCAAGCAACTGTGTTATTTTGTGACAATCAATCTACAATCAAGTTAAGTAAAAATCCTATACTGAACAACAATTCGAAGCATATTGAATTAAAGCATCACTTTGTTAGAGAAATGGTTGCTAGTGATCAAGTTGCACTTGAGTTTTGTAACACACATGAACAATTGGCTGATATCTTCATTAAGGCTTTGAGTAGAGAGAAGTATGTTGTGCTTAGACATCAGCTTGGTGTGAAGGAGTTTGAATCAAGAGGGGGTGTTGAAGATTGATTCAAACTCGAAGCCCATGAACGTGCATGGTTTTTATGTTTGGCTCCTGGTCTCTTGGTTGCTTTCCTAGTTTTCAGTATTGTTTAAGTTGAATAAGTTTACGTTAGAAGTTGTTAGTCAAGTCCTGATTTCTTGGCTAGACGTTAGTTTCCTTTTCTATATATATTGTACTTGTATTTCCTGTTTTGCATGCACCTTTCTCAATTGAATAATAGAGCCAAACATTTGAGTCTATTGTTTTTGTATTATGTGTGATATTGGTCTTGAACCAACAATTACAAGGAACACAAACTTATTGGTGAAACATCGACTTTGAGATCAAGTATCCAGGTCACTATTCAGAGTGTTGATAGATGCAATGATTTTTTATCACATATAAACAACATGAAAAACATAATTTACATGGAGTAGTTAGGTGGCAATTACCGTCGCCATATTATTCTTATGATTACATGAAAAACATAATTCACATATCCATGTTTGTTTCGATCATATTCACTAAACAAAGTTCATATAAAACGACGTCGATTCAAGAATAATTCCACAGGTTATGATCCATTTCATATCCGGTAGCAAACTCATCGTTTATGATATCAAACCGAGGAGGGCTAAGTAGCATACCTTCAGCCATGCTGTTTATGAGACTAGGCATATTAAATATCAAATCCTCATCCATAAACTCTCCGGCAAACCAAATTGCCGGAGGGGAAGTTGTCATGCTGGTTGTCATACAACCAGCATGACAGCTTCCCAGTGCATCCATGGCTGCCCCAGTCGCACCTGCAGCACTGGCGGCAGCCGCCTGGATGTCACGAGAGGAGGAAGAGAGAGGCACAGGCAAAGAAGACGCGGATTCAGGGAAATTAAGCTGCGCATCTCCACCTTTGAGCGCAAGTGCTGCCACGTCGTAAGCCACAGCCGCCATTTCCGCAGTTGGGAATGTGCCGAGCCATATCCGGTTGGGGGATTTTGGCTCACGGATTTCCGAAACCCATTTTCCACTTGTTCCACGACGCCTCACTCCGCGGTATATTGGGTGTTTCTTTGAACATGTGACAGGAAGGGTAGGGTTTTCCGACATCGTAAATCTTGTGATTGCTTGAATCTTTGCTGATATTTTGGGAGATGAAGATCATGATGGAAGCCATGCACATAAATATGGTGTGGTTTGTAGGAATTTTTAGGGTTTATGTTCTGGAAATATTTGTAAACCAGTTGGTGATGAACTGCCTGTTGTGAGGTTTAATTTTGGGTGTAAGGCAAAAAATGTGCAGCTGGGACTCATATTAGAAGACAAATTAACCACTAGAGATGACATAGTGATTAATATCTATTGTTAATACTTTTGTGATATGCGGTTACCGTTTATTAGGTATACACTTATTTGCAACTGACGTTTTAGTTTTTGCTACACATTTAGGGAACACACAAGTTATCTTGGGTCCCACCAAATGTTAAATATGGTAGTGAGTTGAAGTCTTAAGTGTTGTCCCACTAAATGCTTTTTAATTAACCGCGGATATCCATGATGCATATTGAGGGTTTTGATAGGGATGTAAATTCTTTCTTTGACCTGAATGCTGATGAGTTCTTTGTCTTTGTATTTGTTTTAAGTTTATAAACGTTTTTGGGAGTATTTTAATTGCTATTAACAAACAATGTGATAAACACTTTGAGCGGGTTAGACATCAAATAAAGAAACAAAGGGAAGTCAAAACCTTTGTATCAAATTTCCGTTAATAGCCAAAACAGTTTTTAAAGGCTTACAAGGAATTTGAATTTTGAAGTACAAGCTAGAAGAATAATATACGTGTACGTGCGTCATATAATTGAAAAACCACCCAATATTATCTTTAGTTTTTTACTACCCAATATTATTTTTAGTTCTTTACTACCCTAACTCAAGATTTCGTTGTAAATGCGTAGCAAATTAACTAAATCTTAATCTAGATAAACTTTTGTAGTAAATGACCAATTTTTAGTAGTGGAAAAAGGTGTTGGAAAGCTAGAGCCTAGAGGAGATCGGGAGTTACATATATCACAGGTGTGAATTATAACTTAATTTTCTAAAAGTTTACCAGTTATCAAATTAATTAATTTTACAAACCTTATCTACTGGAGTAAATGCATATTCTTTGACCACATTGACACGATGGTATAGCACTCAGAGTAAGGTAGGTCGTCAATTTTGGATGGTAAACGTCCTCAATCTTATCTTACGCCAAGCTAGCACGTTGTTGATGGTAATTCAAAAAAAAAAACACGTATGCCAACATAAATATGAGGCGGAATTTTTGTTTTCAATCAATATGCTTCATTACCCATCACAGCAAAATATCAATCATAATTCACCAAAATTTACTAAATTATAAGATAAAGTATACGGTATAAAGCTTGTTAACGTGAGAAGCAATAAGAAGCTACCAGAGGATGCCAAGTGTCCTATTAACCAAACCTCAGTTAACCTAACCAAACTATATTTAATATTAATATCAGTTAATATAAGTTTAACCCAAGGGCATTACAGACTTTTTCACACATAACTGATTACATGATTTACGTTCGTTATTTTTGTAAAAGATATTTTCAAATCATAATTTGAATTTTACACACACAGACGATCACATACACACACACACTTTACGTTTAATTCCAATTACGATTCAATCTCAATTTTGATTATCACGATTACAGTTTAATCGATCAATTCATCATGTTCGGTAAGTGTATTCGTACTTAATTAATCCATTTTTATTAGTTTGTTGTTTAATTTTTGTTTTTGTTTTTATCAGATTTAAACTTGTCTGTTGAAGAGCAGAGAGTTGATGCTCAGAATTCGAATCAAGTGCTTAATTATAATGCTTTTCATGGTAGGATCATCATCCTCTGCTTTTTGGTCGAAAAACAGAACTCTGTGTTTTGATAGATTTGTTAACATGATGGTTTTATCTGTGTTCAGACTTGATCGAAAACACTAATCAGGATGTTGATATTCATAGTTTGAACCTCATCCACGAATTCAGAGTTCAAGGTATTTTTTTAGTTTTACGAATGCGTCTGATGTTATATACGAGTGCGTCTGTTTTAAACTGTATTTTGATTATTTCTGATACTGACAATATATGAATGCGTCTGATTTTATACATGAATGCGTCTGGATTTGCAAACTCTTTTTTTTACTAAGTGCGTTTGATTTTCTGTATGAATGCGTTTGCTTTTGCTTTTTTGTAGGTGTTGCAACTGATGTTTCTGTTGATGACCTAGTAACACATATATTCCTGATGTACCTGATTCTCTCAAACCTGCAAAGGACATGGAGTTTCCTAGTATTGACCATGCACAAGAGTTTTATGCAAAATATGCAAAGGCTAGTGGTTTTTCTATTCGAAAGGGCACTTCAGAAGTGCGAAAAGGTATTCTAAAACTTAGGTACTTTGTATGCTATAAGGAGGGTTTTAAGCCAGCCAAAGTAGGTGAAGAGAGTTCTAGCAAAGATGTTAAGTCAAGGAAAAGGCCTTCTATCAGGACTGGATGTCCTGCACATGTCAGGCTAAACTCTGAGGATGGAAAAAAATTCAAGGTTTATGGCTTTAAGGAAGGTCATAATCATCCATTTGTCCATGAATTTGACATTCATTTTCTAGCAGCAAATAGGAAGCTGACACATACTCAAGAAGAGATGATATGTGAGTTGTCGTCATTGAACATGGGTCCTGTTAAAGCTTTTAACATTATGAAGACCAAGTATGGAGGTTTTGAGCATGTAGGTGCAACTGCAACTGCAACTGATTGTAAGAACTTTAAAGGTGGCTTAAACAGCTTCATTGGTGAGTTTGATGCAGATATGATTGTCTCTAGGCTTAGGGATAAGAAGAAGTTCCTGCTAGATTTTTCATTTGAGTATTCTGTTGATCAAAAGAATGCATTAACCGGATTATTTTGGGCGGATGCTTTATGTAAAAGGAATTACATGGAATTTGGAGATGTGATTTCGTTTGATGCAACATTTAACACTAACAAGTATGTTTTAAATTTTATTTTTTAAGCTTGGTATCCAAATATTATATGTTTTTAATTTTTTTTTAAACTTTGTTTATTGTAGGTACAAGATGGTTTTTGTACCATTCACGGAATTGATAACCACTGCCGGAATGTCACACTTGGTGCAGGTTTGTTGTCATTAGAGACAACTGAATCTTATACATGGTTGTTACAATCGTTTTCCAAATGTTTTGAAAAGCATCCCAAAGTGGTTGTAACTGATCAAGATCCTGCTATGAAAAATGCAATCCAGTTGGTTTTTCAAAACAGCAGACATAGGCTGTGTATATGGCATATCATGAGGAAGGATTCTGATAAGGTTTGTATCAACTTTTTAGTTTAAATTATGAGTGCGTCTGTTTTTATAGATGAGTGCGTCTAAACAGTGTCCATTTTGATGCATTGCACTGAATGCGTCCAAACTTTATCAATAAGTGCGTTTGTTAAATGACTTGTTTTTCTAATGTGACTGCGTCCAAACTACTAACTAAATGCGTCTGTTTCTATGTTTTGTTGTGTTTTTGTAGGTGGGTAGTTCATTGTGCAGTGATGATGAGTTTAAAAAGAGAATTTGTGCAATTGTCTGGACAGATTCCATCAGTCCGGAGACTTTTGATTTCGAGTGGGGTGTACTTATTTTTTATTACAAATTAAATTAGAACACTTGGTTGTCAGACATGTTTGACCTGAGATCGATGTGGATCCCTACTTTTTACCGGGATGAACCCATGTCTGGGCTAATGAGGACAACATCAAGATCTGAGAGTGAGAATCATTTTTTTTTGCCAGGTGGCAAATTCTCAGTTGACTCTTGTTGAGTTTTTCAACCATTTTGAGACGTCCCTTGAAGCTCAGAGATTTAATCATAGGAAGAATGACCATGACTCAAGACATACAATTCCTGATATGTGGACTCAAAACCCTATTGAGCAAGAGGCTGCTAAAATATTTACCCGGACTATCTTCTTTGTTATCCAAGAAGAAATATATGCCAGTTATGAAGGATTAATAAGTGTTCATATGCAAAGGGCTGATGAAGAAGGGTTTTTAAAGATTTATGTTGATGATCCACAAGCACATGGTCAAGGCTTTATTGAGGTATTTGTTTTTTTTTTTTGGGTATTTTAACAATGAATGCGTCTGTTATGTTAATGAGTGCGTCCAAACTGTTCAGTATTGTTTTTTCGTTGTTTTTACAATGAATGCGTCTGTTATTTTACTGAGTGCGTCCAAACTGATCAGTATTGTTTTTTATCCTTTTTTACAGGTTCTGTTCAAAAAGGAACTTGTTGATGATGTTCAGGATGTGACTACATTATGTACATGTAGGAGGTTTGAGCAGTACGGGCTTCTGTGTAGGCATATTTTTTTCATATTAAGGTTGATGAAAGTGTATAGATTCCCGAAAAGATACATTCTGAAGAGGTGGACAAAAGATGTTGTTCCAAATGAAATCAAGTATTCATTTGAAACAGGAGAGTTTGGTGATGACAAGACGAAAGAAGCAAGGCGTATTGCACGGGAGATCGTTTTAGGTGTTGAATATCTTGCAAACTCTTTAATTTCAGATTTAGCTGAGTTAACTTTGGTTAATGATAAAATCAAAGAGATGGTTAAGAAGGTTGATGAGGGCAGGTTTAAGAGACCTAGTCACCAGAGTAAGCATGATAGGTATGCTTCTCTTCTTGGTTATGAGAAACCATCAAATGCTGAACCCACTATTCGGCTTCCGAATGGTATAAAGAACAAAGGACGTGGCAAGCAGAAGCGAATAAAGTCCAGCAAGGAAGTAAAAGTTAGTCGATCCGGCAAAAGAAAGAGGAATTGTGCTATATGCGGAGAAAGTGGCCATGATCGACGAAAACATGCCAAAGAGGGTGCTTCAACGCAGACGACGCAGACGCAAGGCGAACAAGATGATCAAATTGCTGAAGATGATGTTGATGATAATGAAGATATAGATTTAGAAGTTTCTGATGATGATGAGGAGTTGTGTTAGATAGTTGCAGTGGACATTGTAAATCTTAGACATAAGTGCGTCTGAATGTTTTTACAAATGCGTCTGTTTCATGGTTTTTTATTTTAGTTACTTTTTATTTTTTTTACAAATGCGTCTGTTTATAATATGAATGCGTCTGTTTAAAAAATAACTAAAAACTTCATAATATATATTTAAAAAATTACCTACCACTATTACACCACCACCACCACTAGCACTACCATCACCACCACCACCACTACCATCACCACCATCACTACCACCACTACCACCACTATCACCACATAAAAAAAAGATATACAAAAAACCACAGAAAAACACCATCACATAACCACCACATAACCACCACCATCACTTGCCACCCAAGATTGCATCCCTTGCCTTCTGTTTTGTTGACATGTTTTTGAGGATGCATGTCTGTGTGTTGCTAAGTGACTGGGAGATGAGGTTGTCAAAAGATGCTTGAGTGTGTAGTTGTTCAATAGCTGCATCTGTGAATGGTGTCTTCTCCTCCTCCTTCTTCAGCTTCTCTATGAGGTCTAGGTTCTTCTTGTATTCTCTCTGGACCTCATTTTGTGCAGTTAGAACCACAGAAGATGAGTTGAGGTCATCTTTAACCTCTGAAATACAGTCCACCATGATGACTGTTTTCACTTGAAGGTTGTTTATTGCTTCTATTTGATTCTCAGCCATTATTGTTTGTGTTTTTAGTTGTATCAGTATGTTAAGATGATAGTGTTTATATAGACTTTTTAAAACTTAATTAGGTGGTAGTTGAATATTGAATTGCAAGATTTATCTAAATTTATTACCTATCAAATTATACTTAATTGACAGTAAGATTTTTTTTATTTTTTAGTATTTAAATAAACATGTAGAGTTTTAGTGATTATTTTACAAAATTAATAAGATATGCAACTTGCATATGTTAATCATTACCTGTACAGTTTTATAAAAGTGAAATAAACCTCTTTTTAATTTTTGTTATAAAGTACGTTCAAACATGTTATTGAATGCGTCTGATTTTGTAAGAGTGCGTCTGTTTTTTTACATTGAGTGCGTCTGTTTATGCATTTTTTTACCCAGTGTTTTAATGATTTTGTTTAGACACACCATTAAATATATAAGTGCGTCTGCTTATACATTTTTTACCTAGTGTTTTAATGATTTTGTTTAGACGCACCTTTAAATATATGAGTGCGTCTGTTTATTGACGATCCAAATGTTCTTAATCTGAATCTTTTTCAAATCCATTTTTTTACTTAATTGCAATTATATTTATTAAAATCGTATGTTTTGTGAATATTATATGCGTTGATTGTGTTTTTTTAATATGATTAATGTGATTTTTAAAACATCGAATGCAATGCTCGGTTTTTTGATTTTTCTGCAAATCAGTTATTGTTATGATTCAAATCAAGGTTTTGAGTGTTTGATGATTCAATCGGTTTCAATTGTTTGTTTAATCGTTGCAATAAGTTTGTTTTGATGTTACGTTTCGATCGATTGTTTAATCTATGCTGTTACGATTTCTGGAAATTAGACTGCGTTTTTTCCTAAATTACCCCTGGCTAGGTTAACTGAAGTGTGATTAAGGCTGTTAATTACCATCTTGCCACCGCCTAAATCCAATGGCTCAAATGGCTTCGTATGCTTCGTATTTTTAGACGCTTTATACGTTATCTCTTCCCAAATTATAATTACATTACCAAGTATAATGAAATCCGTATATTTATTAAAACATTCAAAAATATATTAAAAATACCTTTTCTATAACAAGAATTTTTTTCACATCTTAGCAAAGTACTAGCTAATCTTACATCACAATCACAAAGAGGATTTGAATCACATTATTATAGGGGGAGTTAAATGTCAATTTCGTCCCTGAGGTTTGGTATAGTTTGCCACTTCAGTACAAAAAAGTTTTTTCTTTTGTAAATCAACACCTGAGGTTTGGATTTTTTTTGCCAATTTCGTCCTTTTCACTAACTCAGTTAAAAAATCTCGTTAAGGTCAGGGGTAGGGTTGTCTTTTTACTTAAAATTTAAAATTTTAATAAAAAAATCTTTAATTTTTACCTAGAAAATCAACTTTACCCCACCTCACCCCACCCCACCCCACCCCACCCCACCCCCCCCCCTCCCTCCCTCCCTCCCTCCCTCCCTCCCTCCCTCCCCCCCCCCCCCTCTCCTCTCTCTCTCTCCCTCCCTCCCTCCCTCCCCCCCCCCCTCCCTCCCTCCCTCCCTCCCTCTCTCTCTCTCTCTCTCTCTCTCCCCCTCCCTTCAACATATCACCAAGATTATTATTATTAATAATAATAATAATAAAGAGTTAATTGCGAAGATTAAAAATCTCGTTTATATGGTGGTCTTGTCCTCATCATCTTACCTCATCCACGATCCTCAAATGCCAACACCACCATATGCTTCTTCAAGCCCACCTATTACCTTTTATTGTAGCAACCTTAGAGAGAGAGAGAGAGAGAGAGAGAGAGAGAGAGAGAGAGAGAGAGAGAGAGAGAGAGAGAGAGAGAGAGAGAGAGAGAGAGAGAGAGAGAGAGATTAGGGAAGAGGGAAGACAGCGGGAGGAGGCGGTGGGTTTCCGATCATCATCGTATCTACCATAACTCCACCTGAAACCCCCACCAGATTACACCCACCATCTCCACGCCACCGCCCTATACCCACCATCTCCACCCTCCACACACCACCGGAACCCACAACCACAACCACAACGACCGCCGCCTTCCACCCTGTTATAATTGTTTACAGGTCATAAAACCCAAACTTTCAAGGCCCGGGAGGGTTCCTGTTACCACTTGTGCTTGGGATCATGAAGGGAAGTCAGTTGCAGGTGGTATTGGTGATGGGTCTATACAGGTATGTTATTGCACCTTGATTATTCAAAAAACAGTTTCCTGTCCATCTGCATCATGTTGTAGTGATTTTACGACGAATTAAACAAAAGAAAACTTGTGGGTCACAAGTAAAGATAATAAAGTTTTAAATTTGGAAGAAAATGTTAGTATTATCACTTTCAAGATCGAGCTGTGTTTGTAAATATATTTTATTATATTATTATTATTATTATTATTATTATTATTATTATTATTATTATTATTATTATTATTATTATTATTATTATTATTATTATTATTCTCTCAAGATCGAGCTGTGTTTCGTGTATTTATATTGGATGAATAAGTTGTTTTTTTTTTAAATAATTAGGGTTAAATAAGTAGGTTTTCATTTAAAGGGCGGGAAGAAGATGAATTGATGATAAAAAATAATCATAGGAAGAAATGACTAAATTATCCCTCATTAAAGTGGTAATATGATAGCCCTACCCCTGACCTTAACAAGATTTTTTAACTGAGTTAGTGAAAAGGAAGAAATTGGCAAAAAAAAATCCAAACCTTAGGTGTTGATTTGCAAAAAAAAAAAACTTTTTTGTACTGAAGTGGCAAACTGGACCAAACCTCAGGGACGAAATTGGCATTTAACTCTTATAGGGAATAAACACTATTTAAAATATTCAATCATTGTTTTTTTTTTCCGTATATTCCCTTACAGAGACAATAGTTTACATATTTATTCATCAGTAAAATCAATTACATATTTTCTCTTGATAAGGGAAAATATGTAATTTCTTTTTTACATGTATATGTTTTAGAGAGAGGAATTATATAATTGACTTTTTAAGTTAGGAAAACGTGTATTATATGACCTTAGCAAGAGGTTGGTTCTTATTTTCACACTCTTTAAACCTAAACTCATCATCCATAACTCATAAGATTAAGTGTACTGGCGGTGCCATCACCACTTCATTAACATCACCTAAAAGCCTAACCATCACCTCTTCCACGTCAGGCAGCACCATGGGCTAACAACCCCTTTGGGCGTTACCACGTTATCATGCAAGATTAGGTCACAAGTATGTAGGGCCATAGGATTCTCCAACCAATCCCATAGTTTTGAACTATTTTTTTCTTGTATTTTTTAGTTTAACCACTACACCTAGTTTGTAACTTATTTATTGTGTCTTTACCTACGTGGCAGTGACGTGACAATAGTATTTTAGGGCTCATAAACAGGCAATTTTACTGACCCTGACGAGTTTACTTGCCTAGCAAGTTAGGTTTATCCTCGCTAGATGATAGCAAGTTTAAGGAGTTTAAACACTTGGAAAAAAATAAATGTTGGTTTTGAAAATACTTAACTTTGATTGTTTGTTTGTTTGTAGGTATGGCAAGTCATTAGTACTCCCTAATGCACAATTGAATTCAATACTGGATACCACCATTTATACAAACACATGTCAACCAATTCTCTCTTGTCCAATATACAAATTCTCTCAAATTCTCGTGAAACAACAGCTAATAATATTTGTTTTCGAGATTTGTTAAAAGAGGCCACAAATGAAAGTAAGCCGAATATAGCATACCCAAACCAAACGTACCTCAATAAGGCTAACCCAATAAAAATTTGGTTTTCATCTAGTTTTTCAGCACCACCATATCTATGGCATCCACCTGGATATGGTTACATACAAGTTCAAGGTGCTCAATTTCATAAAGATGGTGTTACATCTTTTTTTACTGCTGACACTAAATCTTTGTATACATCGATCTGATCACTATGGCCCACTCGCCCGCATCTAGAAAAAGAAAGGGAAAAGAATACAAAATTGGACCTAAAACAACAAATACACCAATTTGGGAGAAACGCGCCGTGCGTAGATGGTTAGTGTTTGAAAAAGGAGTTCTCATACACCATGAAGGATTCAAACATCAGAAACAACCAATTATTGAATAATTTATGTTAACTCATGTCTTACTGTTTGACAATCTTTGGAACAACAACGAAGATAGTCACCCGAGCGAGTGATCAAAGGATATGCTTACGTCCCAATGCAAAAGAAAAAAGAATACAAATCAGAAAGAAATGGTATTGAGTTCAAGTATGATCACGGGTTCGACATTGTGAAAAATGAGTCAAAGTGGCATTCACCAACACACATGCGATCAAAAAGGATGAAGACTTCTAGTTCTAACCCTTAAACCAGTTCAACTACTACATTTAAACACTAACACATGTCACATCAAACACGTTGATGGTTTCGACCTTAACACTAATGAGCTCCTAAGTTGATTGCAGATTTTGGGATTAATGTGTCGTCTGATGATTATGAAGAACTACCTCATCCAATGGGCCAAAAGAAATCAAAGGCATATAGTGCGGCTGCGGCAAGGTGGGGCAAATCAAAGGGAAAACTATGATCAAAACTCAACACTGGAATCCATCATTGACGAGCTTAAGGAGCGGATGAAGATCTTTATGCCAAAAAGAGAAGGCATGATGGATGATCGGATGTCGCGGTCCGGTCAAAGATAGTATTTATAAGTCCTCTATTACCTCAACTATGTAGTAGTGGTAACAAGGGTGTCGAACCGCGAAGAATCTGTTGTTGGTGATTCAAGTGTAGTTGATTGTAAAATTTCACATTATGAAGATATTGTTTAGTTATGTAGCTTGCTAACTTTGTTCATTTAAGAGTTTGAGTTTGTGTGTGGTGAACCAAAATGATTTGAGAATTCGTTTCGGATCGTAATCAAGAAACGTGATCTCACGAATATCAACCGTAGGGTGCGGAATCCCCAACGATCGTGCAAAATGATTCAGAAATAATCGATAAAGATCGTGATGAAAACAGATAACGAATCACCGAGCAATTTCCATAAATTTACTCTTTGTATTAGATCAAATCAAAGATATTACAATTGAAATCTAAGACCTAATAGAGAAAAACACACATACACACTCTAGGGAAAAGACTCAAATGATAACTAACTTTCCAAAATAACTAACTTTCCCTATATATAGGCTCCCCACATTCGCCCCTTAGCGTTAGGTCGAATGTGGATGTTTTCCACATTCGCCCCTTTCATGTGGCGAATGAAGCCTTCTCCTATCAATCTATCTACATTCGACCTAAGACAAAACTACATTCGACCTTCCGACTGGTCGAATGTATCTTTAAGCTTAAGTCTTGGTCGTTTTCTGATTATCTGAACCTTCGACATTCAGTACCGGATCACTAGGTAGGGACATACATGAATAATGCACTTACAATCTCCCCCTTGGACCTAGCTAGTGATGTACCAAATCAGAAAGTTATCAATTCTTCAAGTCTTGATCTCATCATCTTGAACGACTTGAAAACTTTCCATCTTCATGCAAGTTTGTGTCGAGGTTCTTGTCTATCTCTGCAGTAAGCTTCGAAATCTCAGACAGACTCAAGAAATCTTGGCTTTGTCAGTTGTTGGTTCAAAGATGAAAATAGACAATAATCTTCAATTCTTCAATCTTCAATCATTTCTTTAACAACCTTTTACTAGCTTCTGTTGTTCTGGTGATCTTGATGTTCAGGTTTGGGTCTTGTTCAGTTACACGCTTTGTCGATAAGCCTTAAACAGTGCACATGTTGTGTTTGATTCTACAGAAAAATTTACTAAAAATTGCACAAACTACAACCAGCATTAGACATGACAAAAATCTCGGAAGTACTCTTCACATTCCTTTTGACCCTCAATAGTTCTCCCCCTGAACTATAAAAAATTTTAAATATATACTAGAAACTTGAAAATTTGCAACCTTTTCAACTTTTAAGTATCTGAGCATTCACATTCAGTATTCCAACATCGGTTATCGAAAATAAAATTGAAACAAAACCTTTTGATTTTTCAAAGTTTATGCTAAAACACTCCAAAAAATCTTTTTGAATTTTCAAATGGAATTGCATAAAAGTAAACTAAACATATTTTTGTGAATTTTCCAGTAAGAGGATCATATCAGTACTGAGACAATCAGTCAAAACTCTTTTTGATCAATTATCTGTTTTTGATATTGAGCATCCTACAACCATTACCAGTATGTTTGTCCACTTAAACTCAAAATCAGTATTCATTGCTCAGCACTTTAGATACATTATGGTAATATTAGATACTGAGTAATCTATGGTCCCCGCGCTCGCGACACATTCCCGTATCAAGAATTGCGCAAAGCTTCATCGTAACGCGTGATGATACTGATGTTATCCGTTAGTTACAAGGTATAAGGCACAGAGGTGACCGGTAAGCAAATTAATGCTTCAAAGCGACTTGTGCACTCTACCAGGGTGAGGACTGATATCATACATGACTTTCATCATAATATTGATACGATGCATTAGATAATCTTTGATTATCATCACACATGTTAAGTTCCTCATTCGGTAACTTAAGGTTTTGTCATTAAAGATCTTTTAATAAGATACCCTGACTGAATCTAGGTCTGTAAATCAATACAGCAAAAGATCAGTTAGGCCATCCCCAGATAACTTTCAATATAATGACCCGAAACCTCTGATTTTGGCAATCTATCAAACGAAATTTCGGTACTAAGACCATATGCCAACGATACGTTAATCCACATGATTATCAGTTATTGATTTTAAGTTTATATCACCATGCTGAACTTTAAACTTTGATTTCAGGCCTACCAATATATAACTGTAGTGGCTACTCAATGAATTCACTTTGTTTTCAGAGTAGTCTGACAGTCCACTGATGTACTATCATCTCCTCTTTTTCTCCAGGGAAACTCATTTTCGATTTTCTATTTTTTAATTATTTTGATTTTTCTGAAATTTTCTCCCCCTAAAAATCTAAAAATAAGCATATTTTTGGATTTTTAAACTTTTGAAGAAAAACAAAATAAAATGATACCTGATGCGGTTTACTCATTGAGTTTCAAAAACCATTTTTCACTCAGATTACTTGACTCAATAATATCTTTCAATTTGTAAAAGCCATTAACAAAAATAAAAGAGTTTAGAATAAACCGTTTTGTCATATCTGTTGTAGAAATCCAAAACCTGAGAGCAATTGCATAAAATTGCAACTTTTTCCGGCTTCACAGGTAGGAAACAGACGACAAACACTCTCCGCTCTGTTGAAATCATGTTTTCCTTCTTCAATATCCCTTCTTTTGACCTTCACCTCTCCAATAAATAGCTTGTATACAGATGCTCCACAATCAACTAACAAAAGATAGCTAATAGGTCTGTCTGGAACAATCTGCACACTTATTAAACAATTAGCACGAGAGAGGTACCCATCCTTTCACAATGATGGGTCGTCCAAGATCATCAATTCTCGGAACATCAATCCATTCTCCTTTTGAAAAATCAATTGGTTTTTCAATGGATTGATTTGAAGTAGAAATTGCTATTGATTTAGAAATTGACTTGGGTTTCCAAACACGTTCAGAGATTATTTTAGATTTTGTTGAAATTGTTTTGATTTTTGACATTTCAGATTTCTTATTTGAAACCTGCTTCTGAACTTTGTTTGGAATCTTCTCAGACTTAACTGATGAAGACCCAGGTTTAGAGTTATTCTTAGGCTTAGCCTTAGAACTCCCCCTTACCTTAGCGACCCCTCCACAATCTCCATTTTTATTCAAGGCAATTTTGTTACGATTGTCATACACAAACTGTTTCCCCTTTTGCTTCTTGATTGGGTTTGGGGATACAGGCTTTTTGACATTGCCTGAATTTTTAGCAAATTTCACTTCGGTCCTTTTCTGTTTAACATACGGACAGGAAGCAACTAAATGCCCACACTCTCCGTAGTTATAACAAGACATATACTCTTCAAAATCACATGCATACCCTTCATCCCAATAACAGTAGGGACAATGAGCAGCAATATGACCAACTTCACTACATTCAAAACAGTTTCTCAAATAACCATTAAATCTAGAGGTATATGAATACTCATAAGATTCATATGATCTAGATGAAAAATTTCTTGAATTCTTTTGATGAGAATTTTTCATCTGATCATTTCCTTTCGATTTGTTTGGTTTCGGTCCTTTTAATTTATAACCTTTCTTGTTTTCAACATTTTTCTTTTCAATGTTTTTCTTTTGATCCTCATGTTGGTTAGGATTTAGTTCAAACGACAAATGACCAAATTGATTTTTAAATTGATTTAACAAATCGATATTATCAACATATATACATTGAAGTAAAGATTGTTCAATATTATCAATTGGAAAATCTTTATTGAGAATCAACTTGCCATGTCCTACCAACATATAGGATCCTTCCATTCCATCAGGAAATTTAAATATGGTTTTCTCTTCAGACTCAGGATATGAAGTGACTACCACATTTTTATTTTTCTGACTAGAATCGGACTTCACCTCAGAGTTTGAAACTTCAACACAAGATGTTGTGTCTTTCAACTCTGATGTGGTGTTATTCATTGAAAAACTTTTATTCATTTCTAAAATTTCTTGCTTTAAAGATTCAATTTTATTTAACAAATCTTTTTCATTCTTTTCAAAAACTTTATTTTGGTTTTGACAATTTTCTAGTTCATTTGCTAGGTTCTGTTTTTCCTCAATATGTGTCATCAATTCATGTTTCAATTTGACACATTCAGAACAACTAGCACAGTCAACACTAGATCTTACCTTAGCATCTGATTTATTACCATTATCAGATTTTGCATCAACATTTGAGAAATCACTCTCTCCTGATTCACTCTGTTCTGAACTCGTATCAGAACTCAAGACACTCTCTGACAATTCACCTGAATCATCATTTCTCATTTGTTCGACTCAACACACAACATTACTTTGAACACCTTCTCTGTTAACACACTTGTCAACATGTACCATTTCATCAGTTGGTTGCACAGCTGGAGCTATTATGACACTAGGTCTCGGTGTCATTGGAAATCCCCAAAAATTGTCAACTTTAGAATTTTGTCTTTGTAATTGTTGTCGTTCAACTTCTATCTGAGCTCTTATCTGCTCATTAGTTCTTGATATGGCCAAGTAATTTATCATTTTTCAACAAAAATTATTTCAAAAATTTTCTGAAATCAGGCTTAAATTCTACGTTCGTCCTTGTCTGAGATAGCGTAGGTACGAATGTGAAAAAAATCCTAGATTCGCCCCAAATGATTGACTCGAATGTAAAAAATACAAAGATCTTGATTCACTTTCGACCACTCAAGTCCAGGTTCGACCTCCCGTTAGGTCGAATGTACAAAACAACACACACAACTTCCTGGTTCGACCTAAAAATTCCCACTTTCGACCTAAAAATGCTAGGTTCGACCCTCAAATGTCACATTCGACCTTTTCAGGTCTATTCATCATCTTCAACCTGAAGAACACGAATCTGAACGGTTTTTGACAAAATTTTCACCAAATGTAATGATTTTGGATAGGTTTTGCTCGGAATTCAATTTAGCCAAACCTTTGTGAAAGGATTTTTGAAAACAACATCAAATTCAACTCCAATTTAATCAAAAACCATGTTTTTATGAAAAGCTTCAAACTTTCTAGGGTTTTGATCTTTAAACCTGAATTCTAATTTGTTTTCACCAATTCAAATCAATTTGCAATCGTGAAATCGATTAGCTAAAATGAATTCAACATCAGATTAATCGCAATTCATCACAATTGTTTGACATTCAAAAAGAAAATACAAGATAGAAAATACCCAATTTTTAGAACCCTAGAATCAATGTTTACACTCGGATGTGAATAAAAGTTTAGCCAAGCATGGCCATAGAAATCATCAAAACTTGTGTTTTTGGATCTTCAATCTTCAAAACGATGATATGGAATGATTAGGAATGGATTGGGATGATTGGGGATGATTGGTAATGAAAAAGATAATGATTTTTGGTCAAAGGGAATGATTTTTATCAATAATATTTGTAACCCCCGTCATAACTTGTCCATTAAAGCTTAAAATTCGAATTTCCTAAGGTTTTGGCGTAACTTACGCCATTTTTGGGATAGGGTACGCCACCCTTGTTCCCCTAGGCCATTCGCTTCGTCAAAACGCCATTTTGGAGCTCTTTCTACACAGTTGGAGTAACCTATGCCATTTTTGGCGTATTCTACACCAAACCGTCGCTGAAATTCCAGTTTTCTTGTTTTATTCATAAATTTTTCGTTTCAACTTCGTTTTACTCCGTTTTTGTGGCTACATCTTTGTTTTTCAATCCTTTTTCATGAAACGCACAAATATATTAATTCTGCTCCATATAAATTCTCAAAAACACGTTAAATCTTCATTGTTTGCTCCCAGTTGCTCGTTTCTTGCACCTGGTTCCTCCTAGCTTCAATCCAATGCGCCATTTAACTCCCAAAATGCACTCTAAACCTATTAAGCCCTATAAAACATAAAGAATATCAACGTAGATAATTCGGGACTCTTATGCACATCAAAAAGTCAAACTTGAGCACTAGAACTTGAGGCTTTTCAACCACGCATCAATGGACATGTTCAAGGGTCAAATAGTCTAGTTTTTATACATGCAACACATGAGTATGCTTATAAGGGATACATCGGCCATGGATGAGGACCAATGAAGAATTCATGCGTCTGTATGTGCTGAAATCAAGGCACACTAAGGTCTTTAGTTTATTTCCTAGGAGTATTTTCTAAATGTTAGGCATGTTTTAATTTATCTATGTGTGTCATTTTCATATTTTTCTATACATGTTTATGTTTATAATGTTTAATATTATGCTATGATTTTGTTAAGTTAAGCATTTTATTTATTTAGTTTAATATAATTATTTAATTAACTTATCTCTGATTATTTATTTTATTATCAAAGAAATAAATAGGAAATACGTAAAACTGCATTGAAACATTAAATAAAATTATCCTATATGTTAATAATCAAACTTCTATGAATAGTAAGTAATGGCAAACTCATAATTAACTCGTAATTGTTATTTTCTTTCAGGGTATGTTTGTCATTTTCGCTGTGTATTTCTCTTACATCTTTGCTCCATTTTATCTGTTACGCCATTTTCTCTTTGTCCTGCTGCTCTTTTGGTTGTGGGTTTTGGAGTTTAGATTAAATTGTAAAAGTAGGTGATGATGTGATGTTTGTAGAGGTTTGTAGGTTATGTGAAAAGCAGAGGGTTTTCTAAGAAGGTTTGTAAATCTGATATGACTCTAAGGTGACGTCTAATTTGACTTTGTGATTTGTATTGCTGCTCCAATAGTTCATGTTAGGTGGTCTAAATGTTAGGCTTTCTAAATTTATCTATGTGTAAGGCCCAACACGAATAAACCAGGTTCGATACCTTAACGCGTGATCTATATGATAAAATTTGGGGTTTACTATAGAACTCAACGTGACTCCATATGTTGTTCGACATAAAACAAAGCTTACGAGTTACGACCATAAGTTTTGACCCAATTCCAATGTTTAATATGCATAAGTTTTGATCCCCTAACAGGGGAACTTGTATATACCGTTTCTCCTTTACTTCTATGACATGCGATCATTTATGCATCACTTTTCAGTTGTTTAATCCTTTAAGGATTCCAAGACTTTCTGGATATGTTGAATATTTGAGTTTTTCTTAAGTAAACATCTACAGGACTTCTTTACCCATTAACGTGTATTTATGCATTGTTTGACCCCTTAGTAAGGTCGTATCTATCTATTGTTCATAAGTATACTCGTTAGCCTAATTGGCACATCTTCAATCTTTAATTAAGGCCATTTTCTATCTAGGTCTAAGTTCTAATTCAGGCGTCCTAATATGATGCTTCTATGACTAATTTCAAGCATGTATTTATAGATATGTGTATGTTTCAAATGACTAGATTTTCATATTGGAGAATCTCATAAAAATAACCAGATTTGCATATTGAAGAATTCTACCAAAATGTCCAGATTTGCATATTGGAGAATCTCATTAAAATAACCAGATTTGCATATTGGTGAATTTCACTAAAATGACCAAATTTGTATATTGGAGAATCTGATCAAAATAACCAGATTTGCATATTTATCTATAAAAAGGACTTTCGTCCCATTTAATCTTTTTAACACAAAGTATGACCTTTAATTAGGACACTATTATATTTACTCACCATTTGACCCATTTACCCAGTGGGAACTACTCTTAACCTCTAAGCAAGGTATAACTAATTTCACCAAATGACCCATTGACCATGTTGGTGTATTTCTTGACCTTCAAATAAGGTTACTTTTACTAATTCCACCAAATGACACATTTGACCATGTTGGTGAATTACTTAACCTTCAAATATTGTTATCTTTAACTAATTTCACTAAATGACCCATTTGATCATGTTGGTGTATTACTTACCCTTTAAATATGGTTACCTTTAACAAATTTCACCAAATGACCCATTTAGTTAATTAGTGGGGTTTTAAACCTCCAACTGAGATTACTATAGAACCAGTGTCTTAACTTAATCACCAAATGGCCCGGTTGACCACATTGGCGCAATAAATTACCTTCCAATAAGGTTAGTAAGCGGCTAGAATTCATCCTATTCACCAAATGACTCATTTTACCAAGATGGTGTTATTCCTATCCTATAGCTAATGATCACAGATCAACTAGAATCTAATTTATCCACAATATTACCCGATTGATCATATCAGGGCTATTCTTATCATTTAACTAAGGATATATAATAACATTGTACATGTCTAGTTCAGATATCAACATAATTTACCAAGCAAGAATTGTAGCATATATTTGTAAACGGATGTAACAAGATTTAAGTCATCGAGTGACTAACCCCCCACATGCTTCCTTAGCGTCACATCCATGGCTCCATGCCTACTCGAAGCCACTCGCATTCACATCTAAGATGTGAATATTTAGTTAGGTTGTTAGAAACCTATTTGGAACATAATTACACACACCTAGGTAATGTTTTTCCATTAATCGAGTTTTCTAGCATAAACTTATGCCTAATTCATGTTTTACCTAATGCTTAACACATGAACTTTCATTTAGGAATTTTGTCAAACACTTGGTGTGCAAAACTTTTCTAGTGTACTTTTTCATGACCAATTGTCACCTCTTCTTTACCATTTACCATGTTTTGCATCATATCACCACAATTTGGTTATGAGACTTGTTATAGCTACAACTAATGCATATTCATGAACAATATTAGCCATTTAAAGAATAGGGTTTATTTTGAATATGAAAACCCAATTCCTTCATAACATGTATTCATATGAACATAATCATCACACATGTGTTTATGCTAAACTTAACCAAATTGACATGTATTGAGGTTACCTAATGCTAGATCAACCTTTATTAGTCACTAGTTTCATGTTTTACAATAACCCATGATTATCATTAAAATCAAGCTTGAACATAATCATCAAAGTAGGCCAAATAAAAGTTACCTATTAGTGTATCAGGCATAGATGATCTGATTAAGAGCTAATGCAGGAAAAACCCCTTTGACTTGGCTTGGAATTTGCTTGATTATGTGATTTTAGGTGTGTGTATGTGGAGGAGATCGATCTCCTCTAAAATGCAGATGGTCTCCTTGTATGTGTATATATATATATATATATATATATATATATATATATCAAATAACAAGTATTGCATTTTGGCAGATTTAGTCCCTCCTATAACCCGTAAGTGTTTAAGCCTTACGATCTGTTTTAGAAATTTGGGGATTAGAACTCCACCTCCCTTAAAGAGGGTTTCGTCCACGAAACTGAATATAAATATATATATATATATATATATATATATTATATATATATAGGTCAATTATAAAATGAAAACCCGCTTGAGTTGAGAAAACCTTCGAAAACCCATGTAAAAAAACAATTTTTTTCTTTGAAAAAAATAACAAGTGTAAAATACATGTTTGTAAGCATTTTGGGCCAAAAAAATAACAAAAGCGCCGATGAGATTTTTTTTAAAAAAATAAACAAAGTTGCTAAAAACATAGGTAAATAGCTGAAAACATATGTTTTTTTAGCAACTTTGTTTATTTTTTTAAAAAAAATCCCATCGGCGCTTTTGTTATTTTTTTTTTGCCCAAAATGCTTAAAAACATGTATTTTACCTTGGTTATTTTTTTCAAAAAAAAATTAATGGTTTTTTACATGGGTTTTCAAAGGTTTTCTCAACTCAAGTGGGTTTCCAAAATATCCTTTCCCTATATATATATACTAGTAGGAAACCCGCGCGATGCTGCGGCATCAAAAATCTACAATGCGGCACTCGTTTTATGTTAGTTACCAATCCTCTCATGATATATTGTATCGTGGTTTTGTTATTTTTTTATTCGGTGTCGCATGTCGCAAGCCCTGCAATGAAGATGAGATTTTGGCGCTTGAGTTCACTAATAATATGCCTCATTTGTGTTGATGGTTGTCTCTTAGTTCACTCAAGAATGAAGTTTTTATTCAATTATGGTGTGATTTTTAGTATTTCTTTGCAAAATATTTGCACCAAAATCGGAATTCCTATATGGTGGCAATGACTTACTAATAATTGCATTGTGGCACATCTATAATTACATCTCCTTCAAGTTCGTTGGAATGTATACGCCTTATTGGAGTTAATGGACGGTGGTATGAGTTTAATACCCATGATGTAATTTCGTAATTATGAGTTTGTATTGGGTGCTTAGCCTTTGGCTGTCTCGGTTTCTAGTGAGTTTAATACCCGTGACGTAATATCGTAATTGTTAGCCTATATTGGGTGCTTAGTCTTTGAGTGCCACGGTTTCTAGTTCTTCTAATGGAATTTTGGCGTTCAAAAAATAAAAAACCATGTTTTTTCTCCATAATACATTAATAACCGAACTTGGTTACTACTATAGGGATAAAAATTGTGTTAGGTTGATATGTTAAATTGATAAATATAAACTCAACTCAGATATTTACTTATTTATGTCAATACATTGAACTACCTTGCACATACTTAAAATCGTGTAGCCCAACACAACTTGTCATTAGTTGAGCTGGCTTCGCTCAACATGGTTAGGCTATACATACACACAAGAACAAATTAATTTCCAATAGAAGATAAGTTTGTTGTTGCCTTGAGTGACTGAAAACAACAGATGGACCAATGGAAAAAAAGAACAAACTTTAATAGAACCGACTTCGTCACTCAATATGTCCTCACAAGAGAAAACCTTTGTTTGTGTACTATTGAACTCTATTGGTTTGAATGTACCTTGGCGGCTTTTGTTCTTGCTCTCGTTCATTCTCTCTGGTTCAAGCAGTGTAATAACAATAACATAGAAAAAAGGATGCATAAAAATTAACACATTTGACTAATTTGAATAATGATATGCCAAATAGATTTCATGACAATTATATATTAAAATAACCTGATACAAGCGAAGAAGACAAAAAATTGCATCTAAACTATACATCTACAAAGAAAACAAAATTTAACCACACCCAAACTATGTATAATCTGAACAAAATACAAGACAGATAAGTACGCACATAACTCTAAATAAAGAAGTGAAAAACCTTCGACATTCAGCATTACTTTCCCACGACAACACTTAACATATAATAAAAGATAAATAGTAAACAGCAACTAACAAGCACATATACCATACTAATTTTTCGATAATGTCCATCATGAGCTCCAACAGAACACTCAAATACTTTCAAACTATATAAGGTGCTCCATAATTTTTAATCAATAAAAAATAAAAGGAAACAATAAATGCCTACCAGAATAGGAGTAAAAATGAAACTTGAAAGAATTATTAATTAAAAAGCATCTATATATATATATAAAAGAAAGCATATATGCCTATTGAGAGTGCCACGTGGCTTAATAATTGAGTGTTTTTGGTGTTTTTGAGTATTTTTCTAAATTTATCTCTCTATCTCTTAATTCTCAATTACTAAAATTAAATTGAGTTATTTTAGGAAAAAAAAATTTAAAAACAAATTTAAATTTTTCTTTCTTATCTTCCTCCCATAATTTTTAAACATAAATATCTTTTATATTCGAGATTTTTTAAATAAAAAATTACACCAAATTAATGAGCGTTTTATTATCTTTCCAACGAGTACCATAGTGCTATATAAAAACGAAAAAAAACGACTATTTTTTGTGGGGTTATTTTCATATAGAAAAAACACAAAGTGTTCAGGTTATTCATTAATCAAATTGTAACATATTTTAATTTACGTGAAGATGATTATATGTTGAAGGTTATCCTTTTAATACTTTATTATGTTTAATATGGTTTATGCTTTTTATTTTTTTAACTTTTTAAATAAATGTTTTTTAACTAAGATTGATTATGTTTAAGTTATTTACTCTTTTCGTGATTTGAGTTTTCTTTTTTTTTATTATTTTTTATTAAATCATATTAAATTTTTCAACCCCGGGACCTTCCCGGGGTAATCGGCTAGTTTGAAGATATTTACAAAGATCGAACATTTTAAGAAAAAAAACACTTGCAAATATTTAGACAGATTCTACAATCTGCTTCAATTTTGATTGTTTTAGGACAAAAAAAATCATCAATCAAACAATAGACAACATATAGATCCAAAAGTAAGCGAGCGCCTTTAAATTCAAGTAAATTTACCAGATGAATGCATAACAATAATGATAAAATTTAAAAAATGCAATAAAAATAACAATAAAAGATAATATAATTAAAAAATAATGTAAACCCTTTAACAAGAACAATTTCATAGATTTCAAGTCAATATTGTATTACAAAACACATATGAAAACATAGTTTTAGATATTATCGTTTGGTCCCAACATCATGTCCACCGTAGTGCGCAGCCAAAACACTCTCTAATAACCTACGTATCGGTACCTGAAAAACATGCTTAAAAATATCAACATCATGTTGGCGAGTTCACAGGTATAAGAGCAATAACAAACTTTCAAGTTTAATATTAACGTATGATCGATTATCACTAAAATAGAACCAAGTAGACACGCAAAAATCTACAGGTATGATGTATCCTAAGGATCCTAATCAAACCATAACTTTGTTCCCGTGGTGACCTCTAGTCCAAGAGGGATGTTTTGGAGCTTACATTCTTTTTCACTTACCGGTCATGTACAGTCTGACCATGAAAAGGGGCCGTCAACCCAATAGATCTACAATATAAACAACGTCTCTAAACCAAGAGTTAATGATTAAGAAGTGCTGGGAAGGTGTCAACCTGCCGTGACACTGGTGTCACGTAAACGTTCCACCGATGCACGAACCTAAGGCCATCAAATGTTCTATGTTTATAGTCTAACTAATCATAAAACATGTTAATCCCCCGATTTATAAAAGTTCAAAAACATTTAAAAAGAAAAGGGGCCGTGAAACTCACCTCAATGCAACAATCTTGATTATTTTCCAATACCGTTTTACAATCTTTCACTTATTCGCATCCCATACCGTAGGGCCAACTCAGAAATCACACTAAGTCTAATTAGGTTATTCACCAAATTACTTTGACTTAGTAATCAATAATACCGAATTTTAGTTATCCCTTACCATATTAACCTCATTGGTGACATGTGATGAAAGGCTGAGTCTAAACATCGTATGGTTCAATTAACATTTAAATCTTCACATATCATATTTTAATAACTAGTCCCAACATGCAATTCAATCCTAAGCATTGATAGCATACTAGAACGTATTTACACGTATTTCACATCAAGCACTTATCAATATCTCATGTTAACCTATAATTCTTCTATAATTTCTATCTAGGTCACAAAACATACATATACTTCATGTAATAGAACTATTTTTGCTGCTCTACTTTTGCTACAATATGTTAGCGTTTTATGCCTTATAATCGCGTTTCGGGTGACTTTCAGGGCAGAGTTTTGCACTGTAAGCGTCCCTTATCAAGGTAAACATCTAATGTTCCTTGATTAGTGATTATTATACTACATTTTACACTTGTATATTGATTTTGCATCAGATCTATATGCATGCATTTCAAGTGTTCAAATTCATCAAAATCGTGCATTTTAACGCGTCTTTCTCAAATAATCTTAAGTTTTTGTCTTAGTTCATTCATGTTAACTTTATTACACCTTATTTATCACCAAAATAAGTCTTAAAACCCTGTTTTATATCAGCTTTGGAAATTTATCTTTTAAAGCTTAGTTCTTGGCGTTTTAATCCGAAAAGTGTGTTCCGATCGTACATGCAAGGTTTCCCAATCATGTAGATCCTATCAAAGCTTGTTTATATTCAGACCTGAGTTTATATTTATAATCATCCCAAATTTATACCATAACAATGTCCATTTCAAGTCCATATATAAGTCATATTTCACTTGGTCCATCCAAAACTCATTTATCTAAGTTAGTAATTTCACTAATATTTAGTTATTTTTCAGATTCACCTTCATCCTTCTAATCTGGCCTCTTGCATGAGTCTAAAAATGAAGGATCTTAATCATCCATACATTAATATCAACAAATCAAACAATCCAAGAACTCATATCTACACACACACATACACACACGCTCACACATACATACACACATACATACTCACGCATACATACAAACACATCCACTCATTCTCCTTTCATTTCCCCCATTTGATATAGTTTATGATTTTGGTGAATACTTGTATAAAAACTAAAAATATAAAGATTTTGTTATAGTTTAGTTATGTACTCACCTTGTATGAAACTTGTGGGTTTTTCCTTCTAAAACTTCTACTTTTCTTGAATCCTTAGCTTTCTAATCACCAAAGGTGTTAAAATCCTCAAGAGTTCATGCTCATTATGATAATAACTTGATCAAAACAAGATGAATAATACTGGGGGTGGGGGTTTCGGTTTCAAGAGGGAGAAGAGAGAGGAGATGGATGGTTTTTGGGGAGTGTAAGAGTGACAGAGAGAGTGGAGTGTAATATTGTGGTGCGTCTTGGGATTATGCAATCTTTATAACAATGATTTGCAATATTAATATTAATATTAATAATAATAACATTAATAATAATATATGGGGAGGGGGAGGGCGGACCGAAGGGGAGGGGGTTGGGTATATTATTATTTTTTTTAATAAAAACCTTTAACTAATATACACAATCCTACATTTTATAAAACCTACAAACCTTAAATATTTAAGGTTTTTACCCCTTTATCCAATAATAACATTCCCTAATAAAACTATTTATTTCAGACTAAGTCCTACTGGAGATTTCCCCATTGTACCGGGTCTCAGTTTCGTGTCATAGTTTCGAAAACGCGCATCTACTAGACTTGGACAATTTGGAAATCATTGTTTATTCCTTCAATCAATCTTAAATAATTCTATTTATCCATAAAATATCATGTCATGTCGATTCACGCATTACGATTTAACTAGACTTTCTATCGTTAGTCGGGTCGTCACCAAAGTTTAACACGGTAGTTTATCATTATGTGATACGGGACCACTAAAATTCCCAATATTTTTCCCATAATATTTATATCCGATAATATTTTCTAATTATCTCCAAATTAAATCTAACACATCATATGCAATTATATTTACAGTTATTACACTCGTACGGATAGTAGCTGGATTTTTGCCGGTTGTCACAGTCTCCCCTTATTTCAGAAATTTCGTCCTCAAAATTTTCGTTTACTCACTATTGATTTCGATTTCGTTGGAAACAAGTGAGGGTACTTCTGTTTCATCTGGTCTTCTCTTTCCCACGTGAACTCGGGTCCACGCTTAGAATTCCAACTTCATGTTACTCCTTCTCTACTTTTGGATTTTCCAATCCGTGACTTTAACAGGTTCTTCAACAAAACGCAACTTGTTATCAACTTTTATTTCCTTTGAAGGAATAACTAACGTTTCATCTGTCAGACATTTCTTCAAGTTGCAACATGAAATACATCGTGTACGCCTGATAGTTTTTACGGTAGCTTTAGTAGATATGCAACGGGGCCTACCCTTGCTACAATTCTAAAGGGTCCAATGTAGCGAGGGCTGAGCTTTCCTTGTTTACCAAATCTTATAACCCCTTTCCAAGGCGAGACTTTTAACATTACTCTATCTCCCACATGGAATTCCAATGGTTTTCTTCTGTTATTCGCATAACTTTTCTGTCTATCGCTTGTAGCTTTTAATCTGTCTCTTATCTCGAAAATCTTGTCTGTAGTTTCCTGGATTATCTCTGGGCCTGTCAAACATTTGTCTCCCACTTCCACCCAACAGAGAGGTGAACGACACTTTCTACCGTAAAGGGCTTCGAAGGGTGCGGCGTTGATACTGAAGTGATAACTATTATTGTTGGAAAACTCAACTAAAGGAAGGTGAGTGTCCCAATTTCCTCCAAATCGCGCATGCTCGTAATAAATCTTCGAGTGTTTGAATGGTCCTTTCACTTTGACCATCTGTCTGGGGATGGTAAGCCGCACTCATATACAGTCGTGTTCCTAGTGAGTCATGCAATGACTGCCAAAACCTTGATACAAATCGACCGTCTCAATCGGAAATAATCGATATTGGAACACCATGTCTAGAAACTACCTCTTTAATATAAATACGACTTAACTTCTCAATAGAATAGGTTCCCCTAATCGGTAGGAAATGTGCGGACTTAGTTAATCGATCGACGATTACCCAGATGGCATCGTGACCACTTGATGTTCGGGGTAATTTCATAATAAAGTCCATTGAAATACATTCCCATTTCCATTGAGGAATCTCCGGTTGTTTTAGCAATCCCGAAGGCTTCTGATATTCGGCTTTAACCTTCACGCAGGTTAAACACCTACTAACATAAGCTGCTATTTCTCCTTTCATGCTCGGCCACCAGTAAAGTTCTTTCAAGTCTTTATACATCTTGTCAGAACCAGGGTGTATTGAGTACTTAGACTTATGGGCTTTGTCCGTAATTAACTCACGCATACCACCCTTATTTGGCACCCATACATGATCCATGAAATACATTACTCCATCGGCCTTCGGATTCACATCCTTTATCATCTTGAAAAGACATTCTTTCTTTAGGTTCTCTTCCTTCAAAGCTTCTTGTTGTGCTTCTTTAATTTGAGCCATGAGGCTCGAATGGATTGTCAAACCCAGCACGCGAAGACGCAACAGTTTAACTCTCTCTTTTCTGCTTAAAGCATCCGCCACAATATTAGCTTTTCCAGGATGATAACGAATCTCACAATCATAATGATTGAGTAACTTGACCCATCTTCGCTGCCTCATATTGAGCTCATTTTGGTCAAAGATATGTTGAAGACTTTTATGGTCCGTAAAGACTGTGCATTTGGTAGCATATAGGTAGTGTCTCCATATCTTAAACCCAAAGATTACTGCTCCTAACTCCAAATCGTGCGTTGTATAGTTCTTCTCAGGCACCTTGAGTTGTCTTGATGCATATGCTATGACTTTATCATTCTGCATTAGTACACATCCCAACCCTTGATGCGAAGCGTCACAATATACAACGAACACATCATTTCCATCTGGAAGAGTTAATATCGGTGCGCTACACAACTTTTGATTTAGAAGCTGGAAGGCTTCTTCTTGCTTTTCTGTCCATTCAAACTTGCGGTCTTTTTGGGTTAATGGCGTCAAAGGCTGTGATATCTTGGAGAAATTACCAATGAATCGTCGGCAATATCCCGCCACACCCACGAATTGACGTATCTCTGTAAGAGATTTTGGTGTATTCCAACCCTTAATTGCCATGATTTTTTGCTGGATCCACCTGAACTCCTTTCTCGTTAATAATATGACCTAGGAAATGAACTTCTCGAATCCAAAACTCGCATTTCGAAAACTTCGTGAATAACTTCTCACTTTTTAACAATTCCAAAACGAGTCTCAAATGTTGTTCATGTTCTTCCTTAGTTTCTGAATAGATAAGTATGTCATCAATGAACACTATAACAAACTTATCTAGGTAAGGTTTACAAACTCTATACATTATATCCATAAACACTGCTGGAGCGTTCGTTAGACCGAATGGCATAACTAGAAACTCATAATGACCGTATCACGTCCAAAAAGCGGTCTTCGGAATGTCTTCTTCTACAATTCTCAGTTGATGATAACTAGATCTAAGATCGATTTTTGAGTAAAAACTCGATCCTTTTCTGCATAATCTGGTGTAACCAATCTGGCTAACTCATTGAACCTAGTAGTGTAAGCTTTAATCTCTACTCCCTTCATAGAGAGGGTCCAGAATTCGGTCTCAATTTTCTGCATTTCACTACGAGGACAATATTCCTTCAACAACATATCCTTCAGTTCATTCCACGAAAGACCAATGCGGCTTCTTCACACAAAGCTTGCAGTTGCGTATTCTACCATGTGAGAGCATCATCAAGAAAAGACCAAACAGCATACATAACCTTTTGGGTAGCAGAACAGTTACTGATCATCATGACCGATTCTATCTTCTCGATCCATCTAATGATATCTAGTGGACCTTTAGCTCCGGAAAACGTTCAAGGATGACAAGACTGAAACGTCTTATAAGTGCAACCTGTTTCTGTGTTTCCTATTTCATTTAAGTAAGTCTTAGCTATTATTTGATATACAATCAAAACAATAGCTTAATGAAACATCAATCCAATCCCAAAGGTTTTACCTGATGAACTCCCAATATTGACCCTTTCTCTAGGTCCTCCTGCGGTTGCACCACTGGGCGTACTTCCTCCTGGAACGCCTCCACCTGGTGCGCCACTACCTCTGCCTCTGGCCTCTCGCTGGTCGAACACGAAATTCACCTGCTGGGCTATCATTCTCGCTAACTGCTTATTCGAAACGGGGAGTGATGACCATCCTGCATCTCCGCCTGCCCTCGTAACTGGTGCCATGATCCTTTTTCTATATATTTAGGAAATAAATATACATAAGAACATGCCAATGATTTAAGAACCGCCCTTGTTACGTATCATAAATCACTTTTCATGATATACACACAAACAAGGTAATTCGTAATAAAATCAACATTCACCATTAATGATCAAATCATAGCAAAGATAACATTCATTCAACAATAACGGAAAGATAATAATCATTAACTACGGTTACAATGTTATCACAATAAACCAAAATTCTTTTAGGAGATCGTACTAAACAACGTGGTAGATCAACCACCATACTGACAAGAAAATCCGAAAACAACCAAAAGATAGGGTCTATCATACCCATGACCAATATCAGAATCACAATCAGGGCAGCCTTGCCCCCACGAAGGGCAGATGCTGTCACCAAGAAAACCATCAATGCTAAAGCCATCGTAGCACTGTGTCCTTCTTCTGCCGCTACCAAACGCTGCTCTAAACCCACCATGCTAGACTCGGTTTCCTCTACTTTGGTTTCACTTTCCACCAGCTTCTTCTGAGCATCCTCTATTTCTTCCTGAACCATATGGAACCTAGACTCCAACTTTTCAATCTTAGCCAATTGTCTGTCTCGTGCCTGGCTATCAGTGATCGAATACTCTTCTACCGACGACATCCTATCATCCATCCCATCAACCTTACTATCGATGCCTCTAATCATGTCATCCAGAGACGCAATCTGCTCATCCAATGAGTCCATCCTACTACCCATGCCTTCCCTATGTTGCTCAGACCTAACATGTGATGACCCGGAAAATTTTTCTTCTTATTTGTTCTCTCTCTTCGACTTCGGGAAATTTTCGGGACGAAAATTCTTTCAACAGGGGGATGATGTGACACCCGGCAATTTCCGGCAACTAACTTTTTGAAAACTTGGTAAGTCTACCTTAGCGAGTCGCGCATACGTTACACAAAACAGGGTCGGTCGAGTCGAGTCGCACATCATTGGGGTTTTAACACACTCAAGTCTCGAGTCCCGGGAATTGGTGAACGAGTGTGAACGTGTTTATTTTCATGTATTATGTGTTTATAATCATTATGTGACTTGTCGGTATGTGAAAACATGTTAACATATGTTAAAACGGAGTTTAACGTGCCAAATGCACAACATCAGACCCTGAAGGCGATTAGGATGACCTAATTGCCTTCATGAGGGCGATTAGCCTGATATTATAGGCGATTGGGGCTTGTTATAGGCGATTATGGGGCTAATCGCCTATAGTGAAGGCGATTAGCAGCCCTAATCGCCTAATAAAGCTGCATAATCGCCTATAAGGTACCTGACGACTAGAAACGCTTATAAATACCACCCTTGACCTCCAAAACACCATTTATGCAAACCTAGCCATCCCATAACCCATACCAACACACAAACACCCTCTGGAACCTATTTTTACATCAAAACAACCATTTCCAAGCTTATTCCATCATCTCCTCTTAAATCCAAGGTGTGTTCTTCAAACCCAAACCTTTAAATGATTATATTTTACTCCCTAAACGTCCAGACCTGACTTATAAATGTTTTTGTCTTTGAAAATCCATTTAAAACCGTTTTTAAACAAACCCACACCTTTACATGTGTTATATGTGATTAAAGATAGGATTTTTAGGATTGAATCATGGTTGTTTTTGTGTTATTATGATGTTTATGGCTGTTACAAGTTAGTATGATGATGTTCTAGGAGTTTGAATGGTTTTGGTTGTGTATTGTTGATACTTGATGTTTTGACCCATTTGAAGGATTTTGGATGATTAAGGATGATATGAGGTGTGTTGTTGATTGTTTGATGTTAGGGTTTACTCTAGGATGATGCTAGAACAGTAGGATGCCATCGGACAACGTGGTTATGTGATTAAATCTGGATATTTGCTATTAAGGGCAAGTTCTTGCATGTTGATGTGATGTTTTCATGTTAAGTTGCTATTTTGGGAAAACGCTCGCATTCGGGACTGTTAGAATGATGAAAACTTAGGGGTTTTGCTTGAAATATGTTTGTTAATGTGTTAGGATGGTTATTGGGTGTTTTCACACGTTTTGGACCTGATTTGGCGGGTTAAACGCGTGAAAAACCGTATCAGCTATGCTATAGGCGATTGGGGATCCTAATCGCCTATGCTATAGGCGATTGGGAGCCCAATCGCCTGAATAGAGGGCCTAATCGTGTATACATAGGCGATTGGGATCATAATTGCCTTCATTTCATGCAATTATGATCCTAATTGCCTTCATTTCATGCAATTGTGATCCTAATCACTAGTTAAGCCCTGAATTGCATACCTTATGACCATAATCGCCTGAAATGCATGTGGATAGCCCTAATCGCATATAATAGTGAGAATTCGTTTCGGATCGTAATCAAGAAACGTGATCTCACGAATACCAACCGTAGGGTGCGGAATCCCCAACGATCGTGCTAAATGATTCAGAAATAAACGTAATCGAACGTGATGAAAACATATAACGAATCACCGAGCAATTTCCATAACTTTAATCTTTGTATTAGATCAAATCAAGATGTTTACAATTGAAACCTTAGACCTAATACAGAGAAAAACACACACTCACACACTAGGGAAAAGCTCAAATGATAACTAACTCTCAAAACTCTATCTTCAAAATAACTAACTTTCCCTATATATAAGCTTCCACCTTCGCCCCTTTCATATGGTCGAATGTGGAACCTTTTCCACATTCGCCCCTTTCTACTGGGCGAATGTAGCCTTTCCTTTCAACCTCTTCTACATTCGACCTAAGACAAGCCACATTCGCCCCTTTTGTCTAGTCGAATGTATCTTCTAGCTAAAGTCTTGGTCGTCTTCTGATTATCTGAACCTCCGACATTCAGTACCGGATCACTAGCTAGGGACATACATGAATAATGCACTAACAAATAGGGGGCGATTAGCCTCTGTAATTGCCTGTTGACCATCCCTAATCACATGTTGACTTTTCCTAATTGCATGCTAAGTTCCTAATCGCGTGTAATGCTGTTATAAGAGTATTTTGACATTCCGAAAACCGATTTGACACCTAGGAACATGATAGGAACCCCGTGACATGCCTAGTAACCTAGTAACACGTGTTTGGACTTGTTTGTGCGTTATTTGACCTATGTGTTAGAATAGTTGAACTTTTACGCATGTTAAGTACTAAGTTTCATGATTTGTGTATGTTCGTGTATGAGATGAACACGTGGAATGTCGGGTCACCAATGGGATGTCGAGTCTTGTCTTACGTAGTCTGGTTGTCAGTCAAACACGCTTTTCGGACGCATAATGTTCATGGACTGGACTTAGGGACTAATGAACCCGACAGGTTATTAGTCTAACTTAACACATATCTTATGATAGGTCGCCACTAGTTGGGGCTATCATATCATATAAACGGTGTACTCAGTTAACAGAAGACGCAACCTAAGGTGAGTTCACGGCCCCACTTTAATCTGTTTTGGTTTTCGGGGGAGAAACATGCTACACACTTGTGTTCTTAAAAACTTACTCACAAACATGTTTTGCTTATACAAATGTGTTCGGCTTATGAAACAACTCTTTTAAGTTTGGATAAAACTGTGCATTCGGTAACGCATAATGGGGAAACGGGGATGATGGTGGTCTAGTTTATTCTTGTGAAAGTGTATTCGTGAAATGGTGTAGTCGTGCATTAGTGTATTCGTGAAATAGTGTAGTTGTGCATTAGTGCATTCGTGAAACCGTGTATCCGTGTATTTGTGTATTCGTGCATCCGTGTAGTCGTGTATCCATGTACTCACACATTCAGAACTCAGGTATTCGTGTATCCTAGCTTCGGCATTGGTAAAGGTTTATCAAATATCAAACTCGTGAAACGTTTTTCCTTAAAAACCTGTGAACTCACCAGTATTTTATACTGACGTTTTTAGCATGTTTTCTCAGGTCGCTAAGGTAGTAGCTGTCGTCTAGGCGCACGGAGTCGCACTGGAGTCGTCTTTCGTTTAGGGTCTCAGTTGCATGTTTTGAAGTTATCAACTTTTGAACTTATGTTTTATTTCTGCATGATTTCTATAAACTTTAAATGCTTCCGCACTATTGAATGTTGGTTTTAAATCTTGCATGGTTTTGTTTACGTATGTTTTTACATTTAGACGTCGTTTATTGTGACCGTTGACTTGGATCCTGGTGTGTCACACGCCTCGCGGTAGAACTCCGCTTGTGGAAATTTGAGGGTGTGACAGATTGGTATCAGAGCCAATGGTTATAGGGAACTAGGACTGCATGTAGAGTCTAGACTATAGCCGAGTCTCACACACTAGACGGTCACATACTTTTGAGTCGCATCTTTTGGTAAACATATTAACTTTATCGGGGTGTCAGTATCCTTATCACACAGTGTCGTATTTTCTATCTGTAGATGCCGTTTTGCGACTAATGATTAGATATTAACATGTGTTAAGGGGCGAAGGAGAATCAGAAGTGGGCGAAGGTGATACAGTGTGGGCGAAGGTAACTTAGATGTGGACGAATCTGGAACCAGGGATGCACAGAAGACACATTCGACCACATACTGTGGGCGAATGTGGAAAAGCTTACATTCGACCAGTCTATCTGGGCGAACGTACAGCTGCTATAAATAGAAATTGGGTTTTTGTAATGTAGAACGAGTCATTCAGTGTGTGTGTTTTAGAGGTGTGTTCCAGAGTGTGTTGAGAGTGTTTAGAAGTGTGTTAGATTGACTGTAACTGATCTGTAATCACTTATTTGGAAAAGTTAATCTATGAAAAGTCTTTAAAATGACCTTGATTGTGTTTTGATTGAGTTTATATCAGTTTGTTCTAAGCTAGGGTTTCCGCACCTGGTTTAGCAACTTGTATGATCATATAATCCTGTTTTGTTGTCTAATTCATCCTCTACAAAGTGGTATCAGAGCGTAGAGGATCATACAACAACAAATTGATAAACTCAGAGCTGATTTGGACATAATTTTCATCAATTCACATCTGTTTTCATATAAAAATGGTTTTTGTGTGTTTTTGAAAGAATTAGAGGTGATTTTGTGGTTAAAATTCAAAATTCCAAGTATTAAAGTTGTTCCAAATCATCTCCGAAGCAAAACCTGATCAAGATCAATCAAATCCACAAACTTTTGAAAATCAGAGATCAAAATAACCGTTTTTCAAAGTGTAACCGTTTTTCAAAAGTTTAAAATGGGCGAACGTGAGTGTTTTAGGTCGAAGGTGTGTAGATTTCTGGACGAACCAAGGTGTTTTAGGGCGAACGTAGAGTTTTTCACTTGAAGTTTTTACATTCGGGTCATACTTTTCACTCTCGGGACATCGGGCGGGCGAAAGTAAAACTCAAATGGACGAACCTAGGTCATTTCGGACGAAAGTAGAACCGTGTTTGTGAGTTTTTACATTCTGGTGATATTTCACATTCGGGTGTATCTTTGTGGGCGAACCTGAACCAAAAGGGACGAACCTGAACTTCTTTTGGGCGAACCTAGGACAGTTTTTGGAAAATTTTTCTAAGTGTTGAATTTCTCGAAGTTCGTGATTATGTGGCGTTATCAGACTACTCCTACACCAGCAACTACACAACCACAACAGCAGGTGATGGACCCATGGACAGTGGCAGCACAGAAGACGAGCACACAGTCTTCGCAGCCGGTTAACTACATGACTCAGAGTGCACCTACAGTACCACAGTCTGACTACTGGGGAGTAGCAGCAGCGGTGGTAAACACTCAAACTACTAATGCTATTTCCACGCTGATTAATGATTTGTCTTCAGGTAGCGGGACTCGGCCACCGAAGCTCATGGAGATTCAAGAATACAATCAGTGGCAGAAAAAGTTCAAGATACACTTGGAAGGCATGGGAGTAGAAGGTGCTGAAGCATGGAACATGATTGCTAAAGGTTACACACCACCAGTTCTGGAGAACACAGGTGAACCAGTGCCATTGGAGAGCATGGCGGAGGATGAGAAAAAGAAGTTTGCTGTGGAAAAGAAGGCGTTTTCCCAACTGACACAGGCAATCACCAATGATCTTTTGCATCAGTTTGGGACGTGCACAACTTCTAAGGCGTTGTGGGATATGCTTAAGAGGAAGCATGATGGAAATGAGAAGACTCGAAATTTGAGGATGGAAGAACTTGTTAAGGAGTTTGAGAATTTTTCTTATGTTGGAAATGAAACCTTGAAAGAACTAACTCCTAGATATAATCATTTAATATCTGAATTGTCTAGCTATGGTGTACAGATTCCTATGGCAAAACAGGTGGACAAGTTTGCTGAAGCATTACCACCAAACTGGGATCAGCATGTGGATGTTCTGAAGGAGAAGGATGCTTTTCAATACTGGTCTCTTCAAGAGTTTATCGAGAAGCTGGAAAACAAGGAATTGGAAGAGAAGAGGAAGGCTAGGAGAGCACAGATTCCTCAGAATCCAAATTTGTATTTTGGAGGATCTTCAATTCCAGTGAGTACAAATTCTGGAGGGCTAGTTACACCACATGTTGCTTGTATATCCAATGCTGTAGAATCACCCATCATTAACTACCATCAACAAACTTCATCTTTATCACAACCACAACCACAAGTTCCATATCAATATTCATACATTCCACCATTTTCCCCAAAGCAACAAGCAGCTTTTTACACTGCTGGTCAATCTCAACCACAACCAATGAACCAACCTAACCAACCAACTGTGGTTTTAGAAACTTCCAATCTTGGAAATGTGACAGTTGAAGTTGCTCAGCAACACATTGCATTAGTATCTGCAATGGTTTCTTCCTATAATGGATTAGTTGCTAGTCAAATTGGTAATAACAACTTGACCAATGAAGACTACGCACAAATTGACAAGGAGGAGATGGAACTCATTGATATTCAATGGGCATTTGCGAGCATAATGCGAAGAGCAACAGAGTTTATTGAGAAAACAGGTAGAACAGACTTGGGAACTTCTCCTAACACAACCTACGGGTTCAATAAAGAGAAAGTGACTTGTTTTAATTGTGGAGGTAAAGGTCACTTTAAACGTGAATGCACTCAGCCACCAAAACAAGGCAACAGAAATCCATTTAATGCTACCTATCAGAACCGTCAACAACAAAACCAAACCCAAGTTTCTTCCCAAAACAACAACTACCAAAATCGTCAAAACAACTTTAATAACAACCAAAATAGACAACCAACCACACCAAACCAGACACAAAACCAAACACCAAACAATACTAACCGAACAGTCATACCAATCACTACACTAGCTGAACAACAGAATACCAATCAAGCATTGGTTACTCAACAAGACGAGAGGTTTGACTGGTCGAGTATTCAGATAGGTGTTGAGGAAATCACCACTGGGGGAAATGTGGCGTGTGTTGCCTATCAGGTTGATCTTGAAGATTCTGTGACGATGGAGGAGAAGGTTGAAACTGAGGTTGATAGTGATGAGTCTGAGGTTGAGATGGATGGGGATTTTGAACCTGTTAAGGTTAATTCTGAGGTTAATGTTGAGGTTGAAAATGAAGAAACAAATTCAGGAGTTGTGATTGATACTGTTTCTGACATTCCTGAGGAGTGTGAATCGGTTTATTCTGATTCAGACAGTGAATCGGATACAGAAGCAAGTGTTAATTCTCTTGATGAAGATATTGATCAGTTGCTTGCAGAAGCAGATTTTCTGATGACAAGGAAGTCGTGCATTGCTGATGATGCTTTCACAAAGATTGATTATTCCAGATTCTTTGCAGGAAAGGAAGCTCATTTCGCATTGATGGCCATGACTGATCCGCCAAAACCTGTAAGTTCTGCATGTAGTACTGATAATACTAGTGAAAAATATTGTGGTGCTTGTGATAGATTGACTGAGGAGGTTAAACAACTCCGTATTCAACGTGATAGTGCTATCATGAACAGTCAATCTACTCGCAAAGAGTTGAATGCTTTTAACAAAGTATTAGATGGCTACAAAAAGGACATTTCTGACTTGAAAAACACTTTGTCTTTAAAACAATTGGCAATTAATAACTATATCAATGAAATTGAAAACACCAAGTTGGAAATGGCCGCCATCAAATGCTTTGCTGAGAAAGTAAACAAAAAGTTGGAAAGTTACAAGAATGTTGCTTATGTGGTAGACCACATCATTGATGACAAAACAACCAATTATCGGGCTGTACCATCTCCGGTTCTCTTTGAAAACCATAATTGTCACCAAGTGACACCGGAGAGTTCGGTAAAATCTGACTCAGCCTCGGAAAATGAATCTAACACTTCAAGTGTTGGTGATCCAAATTCCGATGTTCGACCGATTTTGGGAATCAATGATGAGGGTGTTACTGCTGAAAGTGTTGACTCAGACTCAGAGAGTGATGATACTGGTTGTAACCAAACTGTTAATGCATGTGAAATTCCAAAAGAAAATCACATCATTACAAATGAACCAGTTTCATCATCTCAAATTGTTCCAATGAGAAATGTTCATTATGTGAATAAGTCTGAGAAGAATGTTGTGAAGAAAGATCTTAATGTGGTTAAGAAAGATCTTGAAAAGAATGAGAAAAACGAACAATGTGACAAACCTGTCAAAGTGTTCTATCGGATGGAAGGATCCGATAAGATCATCTCTGACGAGGACTTTCCAATAAAAAATGCCAATTATGCTAAAATAGAAAAGATTTGGCAAGAAAGTACAATTTGGTTCCCAAAACATGAGAGAACAAATGAAATTCCACCAGCTTTGTTAAAGAAGTTGTACTTGGATGTTCCTCAAGAACCAAAGGTCCATGTCACAGAGTTTGTTAAACCCAAAAACAGAGCTAATGGTTTCAATGAGCCTACTTACTCAAAAGGGCCACTCCCTGAGAGTTTAAGGAAGCAACAGTACAATGATCAATACCCTGTTAGATCATTTGCTCAACCAAATGCTCCAAATGTTTTTGAAGAGTACCGTGCATGCTTTAAGTGTGGGGAACGTGGGCATTTACTTGCTCAGTGTCCATATGTAAGGCACAAGAGGCACGAAGTGGAAGTGAGGAATTCTATGCGAAAGCCGATTGATCATTATGTGCCACCTCATAGGAGAGTTGTTCCTCAACAACAACAACCGTTTTATTATCAAAACAATTTTCAAATGAGGAACACTCATCCAATGCACTATGATAGAAGGAATCGGATTGCCATGGAACACTCGTGGAGAAAGCCTGTGGTGAACTCAACAGTTGATAGGCAAAAGGTTTCACCAAAACCGATTGTCAAATCAAATGTTGGACCTAAGTCTGTTAAATCAGATAAGGTTACCAAGAAAGTTACCTTTGCTAACAATGTTCAGAAACCGACTGAGAACCCAAAGTCTCAGATTCGTATCCTGAAAAGGACTGAACAATCTTGGACACCCAATGGCACTCCAGGAGCTTCTACTTCAAAGGTTAATGAGAGAAAGGAAACTATTTTGAGCAATCAGAAAAAGATTGATCAAAAAGTTGTTAAAAATGTTTGTGAAAATGTTATTGTGAAACCTGATGTTGAAAGACCCAAGACTCAGGCTTGGGTCCCCCGAAAGAACTAACTGATTTACATTCTGTGTGCAGGGAGCTTCAGCTGGCCCTATTAGCAGTCTTTTGATTGTTGATAGTGGAGCTTCAGGCCACATGACAGGGGATCTTGCGTTGTTGTTCGACGTGAAGAACATCAATGGAGGGTATGTAGCGTTTGCAGGAAACAAAGGTGGATATATCACAATGGAAGGGAGTGTGAGCAATGGGATAGTGAGTTTCGAGCGGATTTCGTATGTGAAGCAGATAGATTACAATCTGTTGAGTGTCAGTCAAATTTGTGACAAGAAATTTACTGTGCATTTTGATGACAAATCCTGCTATATTCTGAAACCTGGCTTTACAATTCCTAAAGAGTGGATAATGTTGATGGCACCTCGCGTCAACAATCTATACATTCTTGATATGTCCAAGGCGATGACATCACAGGGGCAAATAACATGCTTTTTGTCCAAGGCGACTGAGAAAGAATCGATAATGTGGCACCGAAGAATGGGGCACATTCATCTGAAGAAAATGAATCAACTCGTGAGAAATGGACTTGTTGATGGAGTAAACGTGAAACATTTCCATCTCAATGACAAGTGTGTGAGTTGTAAAAAGGGGAAGCAACACAAACAGTCCCACAAAGTGAAAAAGGTTAACTCTGTTGAGATGCCACTAGAGCGATTGCACATGGATCTTTTCGGACCGGTCAAGCGCCATAGTCATCTTGGAGAGCTTTATTGTTTAGTCGTCACTGACGATTACTCAAGATTTTCATGGGTGATGTGTTTGCAGAATAAGAGCGACACTTTTATCAATCTAAAAGTTCTGTTCACTCGACTGGAGAATCTCTATAATGTGAAGATAAAGAGGATTCGGAGTGACAATGGGACGGAGTTCAAAAATGCCAAGATGGATGAACTTTGTGAAAACAAAGGGATACATCATGAATATTCGGCTCCGTACACCCCTCAACAGAACGGTGTTGCTGAACGAAAGAATAGGACTCTAATTGAAGCGGCTAGAACAATGCTTGCTGATTCAAATCTTCCAGTAATGTTCTGGAACGAGGCGATTTATGCAGCAAATTACACACTAAATCGGGTTCTAACAGTGAAGAAGTTTGGTAAAACATCTTATGAGCTGTTACACCGAAGAAAGCCGAACTTAGAGTATCTAGAACCTTTCGGGGCGCCTTGCACTATGTTGAATCCAAGCGAAAAGTTTAGTCCTAAAGCCGAGGAGGGTTACTTTGTTGGATATGCAACCCCACTCAAACGGGTATACAACAAGCGAACTCGTCGTGTGGAAGACTGGGCTAACGTGGAAGTTCAACGATATACTCAAAATATTCAAGGCACGGGTCCTGATTGGATGTTTGATTACAAAGATTTCTTTGAATCATTCAATCTAGATAGCTTGGTTGAAGAAGCTGTTATTAGACTACTTTACGAGTGTGAAAATGCAACAACTTCGCCGTTGGTGCGTCCGATCACCGTGAACCCCCTACCAGCTTCTAATGATACCAATGCTCCTATACAAGAAGAAGAGATATTTCAAGAGGCTTCAACTTCATTAGACACTTCAGAATCTGAAGATGAACAATTTGAAGAAGCTATTCTTGATCAAGCTGAAGAACAGGAGGCACCGCCAGTGAACCCAACTCCAACTTCTGATGTGGCTTCATCATCAAATACGGGTCATGATCTGGATGCTGTAGAGAACTTGACTGTTCAGACGGGAGTGCTAGTACCTGATTATCCGGAATCTCGGATTCATCGTATTCACCCGCTGGAGCAAGTTATCGGTGATCCTGGACGTAGTGTTATGACCAGAGGGCAGCTTAAAAGCGTTAATACGCCAGAGAGTTTTGGTGCTTTAGCTTTATATGCCAAAATTCAACAATCTGGTAGTCAAAATGATTGGTCGTTTGCGTGTTATGTGTCGCAGGTAGAGCCAAGGACATACAAGGACGCTTTGAAGGATGATGCCTGGGTGGAAGCTATGCAGGAGGAGTTATTACAATTCCAGAAATTGGGAGTGTGGACGCTCACGGATTTGCCGCCGGATAGAAAGAAGATTGGCACCAAATGGGTGTTTAAGTGTAAGAAGGATGATCGTGGGGTAATTGTTCGTAACAAAGCCAGATTGGTTGTGCAGGGATTCCATCAAATCGAAGGGATTGATTATAATGAGATCTATGCACCGGTAGCACGAATCGAAGCTATTCGGATGTTCCTCGCGTTTGCTTCTTATAAGAAATTCAAAGTTTACCAGATGGACGTGAAAAGCGCATTTCTGTACGGTAAAGTCAAGGAAGAGGTGTATGTCGGGCAGCCACCAGGCTTTGAGGACCCAATCCACCGGGATAAGGTCTACGTGTTGAACAAAGCTCTTTATGGCTTGCACCAGGCTCCGAGGCAGTGGTACGAGGAGCTGAGTACATACCTCATCACCAAAGGATTCAAGCGCGGCCTCGTCGATTGCACCCTCTTTACGAAAAAGACGGGAGATGACTTGCTTCTAGTACAGATATACGTTGATGATATAATATTTGGTTCAACTAATGAGCTTTTATGCAGGGAGTTCGAAACTGTCATGCAGGAAAAGTTCGAAATGAGCGCAATGGGGGAGATGCAGTTTTTCCTAGGCTTGCAGGTGGACCAAAGACCCGACGGGATCTTCATTCACCAGACGAAATACGTCTCCGACATCTTGAGCCGATTCCAGATGGAGGACTCAAAGCCAATGGATACCCCGATTCAACCCAATCACGGGATTGGAGTGGATGCTAAGGGGGAGCTGACGGATCCTTTTACATACAGAGCAATCATCGGATCTCTGATGTATTTGACGGCGTCTCGACCAGATATTATGTACGCAACGTGTCTCTGTGCCCGCTATCAATCGAAGCCGAAACAAAGTCATCTGACGGCGGTCAAGCGTATCCTTCGATATCTGAAGGGTTGTCCCTCAAAAGGACTTTGGTACCCTAGTGATGATAATTTTGATTTCATATCTTTTAGTGATGCAGATTGGGGCGGCTGTGACAAAGATAGCAAATCTACTACAGCTGGTTGCCAGTTTTTCGGGAGCAGGTTAATCACCTGGCAATGCAAGAAACAGACTTCCGTAGCACAATCTACCTGTGAAGCCGAGTACATTGCAGCCTCGAGTTGCTGTTCTCAAGTACTTTGGATTCAACAACAAATGGTGGATTACGGTTTGCAGTTTCTAAAAACTCCTATTTACTGTGACAACGAAGCTGCAATTGCATTAACTAAAAATTCGGAAAATCATTCTAAAGCGAAACACATCCGGATCAAATATCATTTTATCCGTGATTGTTACGCTAAGGAATTGATCGATATGATCAAAATTCATACTGACTACCAACGTGCAGATTTGTTTACTAAAGCCTTTGACCGTTCACGCTTTGAATATCTTTTAAAAGTAAACAATATAAAGGAAAAACAGGACTAATCGGCACCTCGGTTTATCGCTTTTTAGTTTTTAGTTTTTATATTTTGCTAATTGGGAATTTCTCTTTGCTAATTAGGAATTTCTCTTTACTATCCTCAAAGAAGTTGATGCTTTCGAGGGGATTGTTTAATCCGCAAAGAAGTTGATGCTTTCGAGTGGATTGTTTCTTTTAATTTTTTATTTTTATTTTTCAGAAAAATCAAAAATACCAAAAATATGTTCTTTATTTTAGGGGGAGCCATTTTTCAGAAAAGCCAAAAACAATATAAAATTCAAAAAGACCTAAAAATTAGAAAATCCAAAATGATTTCCTGGTAAAACAGAGGAAATGATAGTACATCAGTGGGAATCTGACACAGGCTAAAGAATTGTATAGTTTATGAGGCGTGTGTTGATTACGTGCGATATGCTGATAGGCTTCGTAGACTAAATATTGCGTGCATTAGTGATACAAACATAACGAACTACGCGTTCGTGGCTAAACACCTCATGGGCATATGGTCTTAGTACTGTAATTTCGTTTGATAGTATTGCCAAAATCTGAGGTTTCGGGTCGTTATGTTATGGTTATCCGGGATATTCTGATAAACTTTTGTCGTATTGATTTACGGACCTAGTTTTATCAGAATATTTGCTAAAAGAGCTTAATTGCCAAAACCGGAAGTTACCGAATTGAGGAACTTTATGTTTTAATTGATCATAGATCATTATTACATCGTATTGATCATCTGATGCAAATCAGTGATTAATATCAGCCTCAACCTAGTGTATACGCACATGTTACTCTGCTGCATTCATTTGCTGACCTGTACACCTCTGTGCTATATACTTTGTAACTTTTACGGATAACTCTGGCATAATCACGCGTTACGACGAAGCTTTGTGCAATTACTTGATACGGGAGTATGTCGTGTGTGTGGGCACCACATCGTGTTAGTCTAATACACCTAACTCGTATCATTTTAAAGCATTGCGTAATTGTCTGCATGTGAGCTTACGTGGACCACAATATCAGCAATTGCCGTATCACATACTGTTTCTAATGATAATATTAAACAAAAAGATCAACGCTGTGATCAGATTTCTCAGAAAACTGATATGATCCTCTGACCGGATTTCACAAAAATGTTTACTGCTTTCATTTACTTTGATGCATTTTATTTTGTTGCAATTTATTTTTAAATGTCAAAAAGATACAAAATCCAAAAAGATTTTAGGTGTGTTTTGATAAAATTTCAGAAAATTCAAAATTTTTTGCATTTCTGCTTTATTTTTGATAATCGGGGATGCTTGATAGTCAATTTCGTCAATTTCTGAGATTTGACAACACCATCTGGGCTTTGTATCATTCTAAAAGTGAAATTTTGTGTTTTGGAAGCTTAACGGACTGAAAAATGTTGAACGGGATTCGAATTTGTAATTTGGCAAAATTTTTCAAAATTCCCATTTTACATTCGCCCTTAATTTGGGACGAATGTGGGATTTTTGTTCACTTTCGACCGTTCCAGTTTGGGCGAATGTGGCTTTTACCCAAATTTCACATTCGGGAAAAACCATTTTTCCTTCGTGCCTTTCATTAGGGGCGAAGGTGGAAAGTTTATTCGTTCGTCCGGATGAAACGGGCGAATGTGCAGCCTTATATATAAGCCAAACCAGGTTCGACCACTCACTTCAATTTTTTCAAAATTTCTTCGATAACAAGACCTTGTTGATTTTGATTCTTGTGCTTGTGCTTTTTATTCCTTAGTGTTTGCTGATCATTTTTATATAAAGATTACAGGTAATGGACAAGTAACAAAGTCGGAATCGATTGTTTTATCATCGGACTTAGGGTTTTGGTGCTTATGATGATTGACTGATTGTTGATGATTATTTTTTAATACACATTCATCCCACATCAGTTTTAGGGGGAGAATGAATTAGGAATTAGGTTATTAACAGGGTTTAATTACTGATTGTTCAATTAAAACAAGAAAAACCCTAATTTCGTTTAAAAACTGATGTAAAATGAATGTTAGGGCAAATTGATGTTACACGAAGCATAATCGGTCATGTTAGGATTGTTTGTAATCAAAATTAGGTGTTAAAAACAAGTTTGATAAAATTTCAAATTTTGGGGTTTAACCAGTTCTACATTCGGCTCATCGTTTTGGTCGAAGGTGGAACTGGACGGACGAAGGTAACACTAAACGGGCGAATGTAACTTTTACTCAAAATCTTTGTACATTCGACCAGAAAAATTGCACCTTCGGCCACAAAATCTTACATTCGACCAGTGTAATATGGGCGAATGTGGAATTTTGAAAACCTAAAATTTTGAATTTTTGACGATTTCGTGTTTTGACGTTTTATTTTGATTTTTTATTTCAGATGGCTGAAGAACAAGCTAATGTTGATATTCCTGTGGAGACTGCAGTGACTGATCCTATTCCAGAGACTGTGCAAGAAGAAGGATCATCAAGCGGTACAAAATGGCCGTTTGAGAAGACTCATAATTGTTGCGCATATCTTGGAGACGTTGAGAAGAATGTGGAATTCACTGAAATCATAAAGTTTCTAAAGAGATGCAGAGTGGTTTACGCTTTGGCCACACCAACTATTATCTACAAGGATATAGTTGAGGATTTTTATAACAATGCCAAGTATGATTACTTTGATAATCAGACTATCATCAAAAGCAAGATTCAGGGAATGGAGATGTTTATTACTGAAGCTGATATCAGAGAAGCTCTCCAGATCCAGTTTGAAACAAGTGAGGATCCTAGAGAATTGTCATGGACTGAGCAGAAAGCTTGTTTTCTAAGAATGAAATACAAAGGACCGATTACTGATGGTTCTATGTATAAAGGGAAACTGAGCGTGCAGTTCAAGTATTTTGCTCACGTCATCATACTAGTATTTGGATGTGTTAGTGGGGGTTATGACGTGATGAGGAAGAGTTTAAGCTCGTTAATGGTTGCATTGACTCTCAATAAACCATTTAACGTTGCTGGGATGATCTTAGATCACATGTTGGAGATGTTGAAGGGTTTGAAGAAGAAATACTTCATGCTTTATCCTAGATTTTTGATGATGATCTTCGATCACAAATATCCACACTTGAAGAAGGTTCCAACACAGATACTTAATATGGATCATATGAATGTTAGAACCTTAGCAAGAATGAAAGGTTATAAAGGTGTACCTGAAAATGAGAGACCACCTTACAGAAGGTTATTTGGAGCTTTGGCTAGAGAGGATTACATGGATCCTGGAAAGAATTTAGCAAGGCATCCAGACAGTGATAGTGACAATGATGATCCACTAGTTTATGCTGATGCAAGCACGAAGAGGAAAAGGCAAGTTGTCAATCCCGGAGCCAAAGGGAAGGGCAAGGGAAAGACAGATCAGGGAAGTTCAAAACAACAAGTGGTGAGAAAGAAGACTACTGCTAAGAAGGGTACGAGTTTGGTAGATGAGGAGTCTGTTGATTCAGAGGAAACAGATACTGAAGAACAGTGGGATTCGGATGCTGAAAATGTCCGGACTACCAAACAAAAGGCCACTTTGGTTGGAGAGTCTGAATCATTGAACAGATCAATAGAAGAAGCTAAGAAGAGTAAGCAGTCTGTTGATGCTGAAGATGAAGGGTTGACTGTTAATCTGGATGAGTTGAATGAAGGTGAAACAGTTGTAGTGAATTTGCCCAAACCCAAACACAAGTCTATGGCTAAGAAGACAAGCACAAAGCAGCTTAGAGAGAAAGAATTGAACTTATTGTTGAAGGGAAAGAGATTACCAGATGCTGGAACATCATCTAAACAATCTTCACCAGCTGCTAAGAAACAAAAGACAAAGGAGGCTACAACATTACCAGTGGATCAATTCAATATTGCCCTGGATAATGTTCTGAACATGTTTACACAGCCTCAGAAGGGAAAAGAAGCTGAGATTGAGCCATCCAAGTCTAAGTCCAAATCTAAGAAGGTCACTGTGGATGATGAAGTGATGAAACAGATGAATAAAAGAATGGACGATATGATGAAGATGCTTGTGGCTCAACAAGCTGAGATTGCCAAGTTTAAGCTGAATGAGGAGAAAATGCTTCAGATAGTCGTTGCTTCTAAATCTAATCAAGATGAAATAGATGAGAAGGTAAAGAAGCTTGAAGCAAAGAATAAGAAGCTTGAAGGAAAGGTTCTGAGAAACAAGAACAGATACAAGGCAATTAAAGAAGATAACAAAGAGCTGAAGGCTGAAAACAAACGCCTTAGTGATCTGATTGATGATTTGTACAACATAGCACCCAAACTGAAGGAGGGTGAAGAAGATGCAGAGAAAGAGGTTGAACAAGTAGATTTTGAACCATCTGAATCTGATAAAGAGGAGGATGAGGATGATGAGAATGAAGAATCGGAGAAAAGTGATGATGAAGATGATAATAATGATGATGATGATGATGCTGAAGGTTCAGGAAGTCAAAAGGAAGATGATAGTAGTAGCAGTGATGACAATGATGGAGGAGATGATACTGCTAAGTTCACATTTGATAAAAGACCACCTTCAAAGAAGAAGAAAGACACAGGTGAGTCTAGTTCAAAGAAGAAGGGAGAGAATGTTGATGATGAAACTGTGTTCTGGAATGAGAAGGTGAGGTCCTTATCTGATGATGCAAAACAAGTATACAAGGACATGTTAGAGAAGAGAGAGTGGACCATTGAGTTCACAGGTCGTTTTGCAGAAATATTCCAAACAGATGATATGCGTTATGAATTGGAATATAACGATCCTGATCTTGAAGAGGGGGAAGTACCTGCTTCTGTTGCAAAGGAGATACTGGATGGACTTGCACAGAGAGTAGGGAAAACATTTGAAGAATTCATTGTTGATGAGTCGATTCCACCTATTCCTGAAAAGGATATTGGAACTCACTCAGATGATAAAGAAACCCCTGAGTTTGAAGAAGTTGAGATAGAGGATATTACACATGAGGAATATCCACAGTACTTCAGACAAAATGATGAAGACGTGGTGTTTCCTGATTTTACTGAAAGGCATAATACGTCTGCTAAAAGAAAGGCAAGGAAAAGAAGTGCTGAGTTTGTTGAGAAAGTACTTGGAGCTGATTTGCCAGAATCTTCAAATAAGTCTGATGAGTTGAAAGAGTATTTGAAGAAATTAAGATTGATGGATGAAAACCGACCAAAGCCTGAAGCTCAAGGAAACTTTTATAGGTTCCATAATGCAAAGTTCAGAGGCAGAGCTCTCGGGTGGACATACTTAGGCAGGCTAAAGTGTTTAGCTGCTAAGTGGGAATCTGGAATCTTGTACTTTTACAGATTCATTGACTTGCTGACTCTACCGTACTGGGCGGTTAGAGATCTTTGCAGATTCCAAATGTCTGGTGCTTCAGTGAATAATTCACACGTCGGTTGGTGTGCAGACAAATTGGTTTGGGAGAGTAGAACTAAGTGGAACAGATTTAAACCACAGTATCCCCGGAGGAAAGTTCACAGGGATACTGATCCCAGAACCAAGTTGAAAAGGGTTACCTTGATTTACAAGGCACCTGAAGTTATGAGGAAGATACCTTTAATGCCTATGCCTCAACACTTCAGTGCTGATTTCATTTTCTGGTACTATGATTGGAGGAAGGCAGAAGCGGTGATTGTGTTGAGAGATGGAAAGGACAAATACAAGCATGTTCATGTATTTGATCCTATGTGGCTAATCAATTGCACCTTCGAAGACATCATCATGTTATTCTTTAATCCGATTCATCATGAGCCAAACGATGCTGATCAAGCAAGGAAATACACACAAGTTGTGGGTGTTTGCTTTGCTTATGATATCAATGCTGGAAGTAATTTGGAAGGGAAGCTTGGCAAGAAGGTGAAGATGGCTAATGTGTCAAAGCCGGTAAAGAGAAAGTTAGAGCCGGAGATGACGAAAGAACAGAAGAGTATACTTAGAATCAAGCTGTTGAACAAAGCCATGGATGAAGATAGGAAACGATCTAATCAATAGTCGAGGGGGAGTTTGTAGATGCCGTTTTGCGACTAATGATTAGATATTAACATGTGTTAAGGGGCGAAGGAGAATCAGAAGTGGGCGAAGGTGATACAGTGTGGGCGAAGGTAACTTAGATGTGGACGAATCTGGAACCAGGGATGCACAGAAGACACATTCGACCACATACTGTGGGCGAATGTGGAAAAGCTTACATTCGACCAGTCTATCTGGGCGAACGTACAGCTGCTATAAATAGAAATTGGGTTTTTGTAATGTAGAACGAGTCATTCAGTGTGTGTGTTTTAGAGGTGTGTTCCAGAGTGTGTTGAGAGTGTTTAGAAGTGTGTTAGATTGACTGTAACTGATCTGTAATCACTTATTTGGAAAAGTTAATCTATGAAAAGTCTTTAAAATGACCTTGATTGTGTTTTGATTGAGTTTATATCAGTTTGTTCTAAGCTAGGGTTTCCGCACCTGGTTTAGCAACTTGTATGATCATATAATCCTGTTTTGTTGTCTAATTCATCCTCTACACTATCTCATTCTTGGTTACTCCTAGCTTCATTCGTTGATCTATGTTGACTGTATCTTCCTAAGGTGAGGGTACCGGTGACTTGAGGTTCGAGCTCGGGGCACGCCTTGAGGACCATGTAGAGCAATTTATCATTTCGGGTGCACACGAAATCATAAGTTGAAATGCATGGAAGACTTGGTGGATCTCGTGTTGGGATTAATGGTCACATTTGGACCCAATCCTGGACTTTTCGTATTCTCTTGGTTTAGCGTTGGTGATGGGTCTGAGTGTTTGTTTCTTAATTTCTCAGAAGATGTCAGGACGCACAGGTGGACGTACTGGGGGACGACGTGGAGGCCGCACTGGCGGGGGTAGAGGTGGTGGTAACATCACCCTGACGTATGATGAGCTCAATGAGATGATGCAGCAACAGTTGGGCGTTGCACTAGCTGCCTTTCAGGCAGCCCAGCAGACCTTTATGGGTGCTACCGCTCCTCCGGTTCCGGCGGGAGTTGCCTATAAGCGGTTTAAGGATTGTCAGCCCCTCAACTTCCGTGGTACGGAGGGAGCTGTGGAGTTGCTCAGGTGGTTGGAGAAGACGGAGTCGGTGTTTGCCTTATGTGAAACTCCAGCAACGGATCGGGTGAAGTTTGCTTCGGGAACCTTTTTAGGACCCACCTTGACGTGGTGGAACTGCGTCACTCAGACACTTGGTCTCGGGGAGGCCAACGCCATGCCTTGGGCGGATTTCGTGCATAGGTTGAAGGATGAGTACTGCCCGCGAGAGGAGATCAAGAGGTTGGAACAAGAATACGGGAATCTTAAGATGGTGGGTTCTGAGATTGAGGAGTACACGATCAGGCACAACGAGTTAGCAGTGATGTGTCCAGGTTTATCGACACCTGAGTACAGGAGGATAGAACAGTATCTTGCAGGGTTGGTGCCAGAGATTGTTGGGTTGGTGTCTGCGAGGGATCCTACTACCATGTCTGAGGCTGTGCGGTCGGCTACCAAGATGACCAACTTGAAGATTACTGAAGGTGTCTTGCCTCCTAGGGGCTCTTCTGTGAAGGCACCGGCGGATAACAAAAGGAAATGGGAGAGTGTTGAGAAGAGTTCAACTGCAGTTCAGCGGCAGTCGGCAACGAAGAAGGCTGAAGCTTCGGGGTCAGCGTCTGATCAGAAACAGGGAGGGTATGCGGGAAACCTCCAAAGGTGTAATCAGTGTGGGTTTCATCGCACGGGTAATTGTGGTAAGTCCCGCTGTTATCGGTGTCATCAGTTTGGCCATCATGTTAAGGACTGTAGAGTCAATCTGCAACCAGGGCAGACTCAGGCGATTATCCCCACTCCTGTTCCTCGGGGAAATCGAGAGTGTTTTATTTGCGGCGAAGCAGGACATCTCAAGCGCAACTGCCCGAAACTGAACCAGACTGAGGCTGGGGCCGCAGGTGGCGGTGGAAACAACGAGGGTGGTGGTCCGACTGCTCGTGTCTTTGTGATCGGTGCTAGGGAGAACCAGGCAGACCCGGACACTGTTACTCTTACGTATTCTTTCTTACCTCTTGTTACGCTTTGGTTTTACTTTTATCCGCATCGTGTGCGTTCGTATCTTCGGGTGTTTTCTTTGTGGTTTGGTTTTGTTCTCATTCTTTGGGTCGATGAGGGTCCTTTGGGGATGCTACTTGGACGGTACCAGTGGGTTAGTTATACCGATCATAGTAGTCTCCAGTAGGCCTTCAGTCGGGGGAGTCTTTTGTCTCATATTCACATTTGGGGAGGTGGGTTCCCGGTTGTTACTGTCGCGTTTTGATTCATGACCTTCACTCGTTGTCTTTTGGGGAAACGTTACTTGGGCACACAGAGGTCGACACTCATCACTGTTGAGGCCGAAAGAATCTCGGGGCGAGATTCCTTTCAACAGGGGGATGATGTGACGACCCGGAAAATTTTTCTTCTTATTTGTTCTCTCTCTTCGACTTCGGGAAATTTTCGGGACGAAAATTCTTTCAACAGGGGGACGAAAATTCTTTCAAAGTGGTATCAGAGCCTTGTGCTCAATCTCACGATTGCAAATTGATAAAATTTGAAAGATTTCAGGTTAAAATTGTTAAAACCCTAACTATTTTCAAAATTTCTTTCACAAAACTTGATCTATTATCATTCCGAAGCAAAACCTATCCATTTACAATAACTTCGTTGAAAATTTTCAAAAATCAGATCAAAATTGATGTTTTTGAACTGAACAAGACGATGGGCATTCGAACAATGCGAATGGCTACATGTGACCATGCGAATGAGTCCCACTGAATCTCATTCGTAGCTTATTTTTGTGCGAATAGGTCTTTTTCAAAGTCATTCGTATTAGATTGTTCATTCACAGCTGCTTGGTTCTCATTCATATCTTCGTGTGTGCGAATAGGATTTCCTTTCTTCATTCTCATCCTTTGTGTGTGCGAACAGGAGGTCATTTGTTCCATTCGCATCTTCGATCAGAATTCATGAAAATTTTCTAAGTGTTGGAACTTTTTGATCAATGGATAACATTTGGGGTTTTCCTATGACTCGACCCAGCATGACTCAGCAACAACAACCACCGATGAATCCTTGGGCTTTCGCAGCAGAAAAAGGAAGCAGATTGCACAACGTCCTCAACAACCAATGGTTAACTATTGGACAGTTATGGCCCCAGTTCAATCAGTTGTGTGAATTCCTCCTCAACCAACTCCGGATTATTGGGGCGTTGCAGCAGCAGTGGCTCATAATCAAACCATTTTTTATTAACCTGTTAATGAATTATTTATCTATCGGGAATGGAAACCGACCACCAAAATTAAGGGATATGTCTGAGTATCCCTCATGGCATAAAAGATTCAAAATTCACTTGGAAGGTTTGGATGCTGGTGAAGCATGGTAGATGATGTGTTGTGAAACACACCTTGTTATTATTTTAGTTTTGTACTCCATCTGTCCCTATTTAAATGTCCATCTTTCCATTTTTAGTTGTCCCAAATTAAATGTCCATTTCAAAAAATAGAAATGTAATTTCCAGTTTTGCCTATAAAAAAACAAAACACAATCACCACTTTTGGGGATATTATTGTCATTTTACCACATACAAACAAAAGATTTCTTAAAATGTGTGTTTTTGGACCCACGACATTTAAATAGGGACGGGGAAGTATTTATTTTATTGTTTGATTGGTCCCTTTTTGGTACACTTTATTTTATAACATGAGTAGGGCTTGTCATTGAGATCCAGTTTTTGAATCTATTCAAAATAGACTTAGGGGCTGTTTGGTAGCATCTGAATGGTCATTAAGAGGCTAGATCTGAATGTTTCATAATCTCTTAATGGTTAAGATGTAATCTTCGGTATGAATTGTTAAAAGATAACATCTTAATGATTGCCTCTTAACCATTCAGTCTTAGAGTTACCTCTTAACCATTCAGAGGTTATGGACCATTAAGAGGTAGCCTCTGAATGATCATTAAGAGGCTACCAAACAGCCCCTTAGTGCTTGTAAGGCTAATACCTTGTCTATGGGAGGGAGGTTGACTCTTATAAAGTCGGTTCTTGCAAGTTTACCGATTTACTATCTTTCGTTATATAAGGCCCCGGTTAAAGTCATTGAGAAGATTGAGAGCTTGATGAAAAAGTTTTTATGGGCAGGTTTGAGTAATGATAAAAAGGTTCATTGGGTGGCGTGGGAGGTGGTATGTACGGCAAAAAAAGATGGATGGTTAGGAGTGTCCAAACTTAAAGATGTGAATGCGGCTTTACTCGCTAAGTGGGCATGGCGTTTCAAGGTTGAAAAAGATGCTCTACGGCGCAATGTGGTAGAGATGATACATGGGGGTATGGGTAATTTGGATTTTCCTCTGGTAAAAAAGGAGTATATCGGGCTGCTGGAAACCTATTGTTACATTTTTAGAAAATATGATGGTGCAGGGTAAACATCTCCTGCAGATGATTCAATGCAAAGTGGGTGTAAGGGATTCAGTTCGTTTCTGGACAGACTTATGGATCGGTTCGGAGGTGCTAAAGAGACGTTGGCCATATTTGTATAGGCTGGACCTGCGTTAGTGATAGAGTCAGTTGGGGTGCTAATGGAGCTCAGTTCTCGGCTCAGTGGAGCAGGTCTCAGCTTCGGTAGAGGCTATCTCTGAATTGTAGGATTTGGACAGGTTGTTGGCTTCTTTCTCAGCCACGGGTATAGCTGATGCGTGGGTTTGGGATGACGGGAAGGCTAGATGCTTTTCAGTGGCAAACTTTAAGATGTTACTAAGACAACGTAGAGATGTTGCTCGTGATAACAAGATGAAATGGGATAAATGGGTGCCGATTAAAGTGATTTTAGTGGCGTGGAGAGCGGAGCTTGACAGGCTGCCGACTAGAGATGCTCTACTAAAAAGAAGAATTAATATTCCCGATGCTTCCTGTGTTATGTGTCAAGGAGAGTTTGAAGATGTCAAGCACTTGTTCATTGGGTGTAGCTTTGCTTTTGGAGTGTGGAATCACATCATCAATTGGTGCAGGTTACCCCTTTTTTTACATATGACTTTGAGGACTTACTTATGCTATATAAAAATATTCACTGTGGTAAATGGAGAAAAAAGATTGTGAGAGGTATTATTTTGATTACTATAAGTGCTATATGGAAGTCTAGGAATGAAAAAATCTTTCAAGGCAAGACCAGGCATGTTAGGGATGTGGTGGCTGAAGTGAAATCTACGGCGTTCTTATGGTTGCAAAATAGATCAAAGTTTACGTGTATTGTTTGGAAGGATTGGATTAGATACCCATTGTACATGTGTTTGTAATTGGTGGCGGTCCCCGTTTTGAGGGCTAGCCAGTGTTTTTAATGAAAGTTTATGTTAAAAAAAAACTATAGTATGGGACCGCTTTGAGGGCTAGCCAGTGTTTTTAATGAAAGTTTATGTTAAAAAAAAACTATAATATTAATGTTTTGATATTATTATAAAATACGGGTCATTAATTTGTTTATATACTTTGTAGGTCAAGGAAAAAATGAATGAATTTATACATAAATGAAGCTGGAGTTAAAGATAAGCATTAAACTGGGATCTTGAGATGTTTAGTATTTTGTGAAACATCAACGAATGGAAGAATTGAAAAATTGTTGGATGGAGTTGTTGGGTCTGCTGACCTGGAGAAGAACAGATGATTAAAAAGCCAAAATATACTAAGTGTTGATCCTTGAATAAAAACAGTTGTTACAATAAAGCTTCCTCTAAAGGTCTGTTGATCCCTAACTGCTGCTGCTTGAATCAACTGTTAGAGATAACTACTGTTGATGAAAGGTCTGATGAACAAGGTCTGAAGGATAAAAGTCTGATGAAGAACAACTGCTGATCTAAGAACTGAAGAACAAAGGTCTGTTGAACCAACAGCACTTTGGTTCAACAGATGATAGAAGACATCAGAGTTTAGCTTACAGAGTTTTGTATTGTCAGTAGTTTCAATGTAATAGTAGTTATAGCTTAGCAGATGTTAGAATTTGTTAGTCAGTTAGAGGTCACTATCTAGGTGACGTCAGCAACTGATCATCAGAGTTTTGAGTCTGTCTATAAATAGAACAGTACTTGTACTGTTCTATTCATCACTCGTCATTCTCTTTCAGACAAACATTCTCTGAGTGATCAGGCTGAGGGGGAGTTTTAGTTGTACAATTGTTATCTTTCAATTAATGAAAGCTTTCGGTTAAAAACAATTATTCTCCATGTTTTGATTTATAGTTTATTCTGCTGTACTTTCCATTTATACTTCGTTCATTTATTCATACTTAATCAAACAAATCAAAACAACCAAAAATCGGATCCTAACAATTGGTATCAGAGCTTGGTCAATTAAATCTGATCTAATCAATCAATTTAATACACAGATCAGCTCATAATCATTGATATCGTTTGTTTGTCGGGTTAAAACAGAGTAATAGTTTATTTTCGTTTCAACAGTTAGTAAACAGACTTTGTTTTTGAAAAACCAAGAGAATGACTTCACTCAATCAAGATCCACACAACACTGGCACACACAAAAAGCCTCCGATGCTTGTCAGGTCAGAATACAACATCTGGCAGCGTCGGGTGGCTCATGTGTTAGCACAACAGAACACAGGGTGCTGGAAATCGGTAGTATTTGGACCACATGCTCCAATGGTACCGAGTGCCGAGGATCCAAAGATCCAAGTACCAAAGAGTGTTGAGAACTACTCAGAGCAAGATTTTCAAAAAATCGAGCTAGATGCCAAGGCTTTCAGCATAGTAGCCATGGCACTGCCGAATGATATCTATGCCGGTCTCTTGCACTGCAATTGTGCTAAAGAACTGTGGGATGCTCTTAAAGAGCAATTCGGGGGAACTGATGATGTGATTGAAAACAACCGTGAAATACTTAACCAACAATATGAAACGTTTAGTCACATTAAAGGGGAGTCGTTAACACAACAGTTTGAAAGGTTTAACTGTCTAATTAGTGAACTTAAACTGGTTGGTCTAACTTTTCCTAATTCAACACTGAATCATAGGTTTCTTAGATCACTTCAGGACAAATGGGACACTATAGCCATAGTTATGAGAAACTCTATCGGATTCAAAGACCTGACCCTGACCCAGCTTCATGGTAAGCTCCTGACTTATGAAAGGGAGCTTAATCAGAAAAAGAAGCTCCAGGACTCTGGCAAAGTGTCAGATGACTATGTATTTGGGAATACTGCACTGTTGGGTCAGGATGATGGTTCTGGAAGTAGTAAGGATCAGAGTTATGATCATTACATTGACATAACCACTGGTTTCAATAATGATTCTTACTCATCACCAAACAACTGTGCTTTCACAGCTAGTGGTGATATCCAGGCTTCTGATAATGCATCTTTTGTGTACAATGACTTGCAATATATTGACCCTTTGGACTTAGAAGAAATGGACATCTTACATCAGGTTGCCCTGCTCAGTATTAGAACCAATAACTTCTATAAGAAAACTGGCAGGAGGTACCCAGGTTTACATGGTGGGTCAAAGGTGGGGTTGGATAAATCAAAGATAAAGTGTTACAAGTGTCATAGAATGGGTCACTTTGCTAGGGAATGTAGGAGTCAAAATGGAGTTCCTATGATTACCTATCCAAACCATAGACCACAGACCAACACTTATCAAACCATCCCTAATGTACCTAATGTGCAAAACACTGCTCACTTTGCACAAACCCAAACCACTGTTCCTGTGCACTATGTCCAAACCACTGTTCCTCAGTATCACTATGTCCAAACACCTGTTACTCAGGCACCAGTGCCAATGACTGTTACTCCACCCTCTACTCCTGCAGAGACCAGTCAACCAAGTCAACAGAGTTTCTTTACTCAGGGCTTTGTTGATTGGAGCAGTCTACCAGATGAGATAACAGATGACAACATTGCTTTAGTTGCCAATTCTGAAAATGATTTTTGTTTTATGGCACTAGAAACAATTGTTGAAGAGACTGATTCTGAGGATATGGTGTCTTTGTCTGAAAATGTGACTGATGGTGTTGTTGGTGAAGTTGTTTCAGCTGAAAAATCTGAAGTGGAGGTTGTGAATCTCTCAGACCCCTGGGGTAGTGATGATTGTGACTGCCAGTGTAATTGTGCCTTGATGGCTGCTGCTAAGGTATCTCCTCAAATCTTAAATGACTTGTGCTCAGACAAATGTATTGTGGCATTTGCTAAGATAAAAGAGGTGAATGAAAACTTTAGAAAGAAAATTTTGGATTATGAAATTCAGTTTGAAAAACTCACTAAAGAGTTAAAATCAAAAATAACTGAAAAGGAGTCTGAAATCAGCAGTTTAAAACATGAAGCAAGCATAACCAAAGACCAGCTTCAGACTATGATAACAAAATATCATAGTTGTAAAAAGGAGCTTGAGTCCACCCAAGTTGAATGTCAGAAATGGGTGGAATCATCAAAAGGTTTTGAGATGATTGTCAACCAACAATCTAAAAGTCATGTGAAATTTGGATTTGGTTTTCAAACCATTGACCAAAGTTCACAAACCACTGACAAAAAGGAACCTCAGTTGGTTGAAGTCATCCCTACCAATTCAAAAGGTCAAGAAATCAAGGTTACTGAACCCAATGGCAAGAAAATCATTCTTGAAAAGTTGGAAGGTACACCCTCATTTGATGAAATTGAGAAATATCAATTCAAACCAACATGGTCAGATGAGTGTGAAGTCCTTGAAAATTTCAAACCAATGACCTTCAAAACCCCTGATGGTAAAATGGCACCACAGGCCAAAGTAATCCCCTTGTTAGATCTTCCAACAGATGATCAAACATCTGTTGAAAAGAAGAAAGAAAAAGGGAAAGCCAAAAACAACTTGTTTTGTGATTTTTGTGAAAAGAAGAACCATGTCACCAAAAACTGTTTTCTTCTAAAAGCATATGACATCAACAAAACAACAAGTTTAAATGATTCTAAAACTAAAGAATGTTCAATCTGCAAGAAAAAGAATCACAAAACAAAAGAGTGCCTATATCTCAAAAATTTTGATGAAAAGATAAAAGAGTATAAGGCTAAAACTCTTGAAAGTCAAGTGGTGAGTACTCCAAAAGGAAAACCCAAACAGACTTTTGAACCAGTCCAAACATCTGTTACCAAAAGTCTGGACAAAAACTCTGCTCCCAGAGATGTTCAGGTAACAGATGCTACACCAGGTAACAGATTACCAAGAGGATATGGACAACCCACTTGTCATCGTCTGCCACATGTTTATGAAGAGCCCAAAAGGCCTTCAAAACCAAAAGTGAACAGACATCCTCATGGTTTTCAGAATCTGATAGGAAATGACCAAACATCTGCTGGACCAAGTGTTGACATACAAGCACTGGCAAATGGTCAATTGCAGCTGTTGAACCTAGTTCAAAAGCTAGTTCAAACCACTGATCATTCTCCTCAACTTAAGGCTGAGACAGCTAAGGACCCATCCAAAGCCAATTTGGCTTTGGACACTCACCAAAACTAAAATCCTTACTGATGTGCAGGGAGCTTCTGCTTGTTTAGACAGTCTATGGTATGTAGATAGTGGAGGCTCCAGGCACATGACTGGATGTAGAGCCCTTCTTCTGGACTTTCTTGCACATGGAGGGGGTGATATATCCTTTGGTAATGATTCTAAAGGTAAAGTGTTGGGTTCTAGTACTGTCAAAGCAGGGAGGCTTAAGTTTGAAAATGTTAATCTGATAGACAATCTAAAATTTAATCTACTTAGTGTGTCTCAAATGAGTGACAAAGGCTTTGGGTCATTCTTCACTAAGCAAACTTGTAAGATTGTTGGCCCAGAGGCTGTTGAAAAGATTAACACCATCATTGCTGAGAGCAAAGCACAACTTGTTGCTCACAGAAGTGGCAATGTGTATGTAGTTGATATGTTGAAGGATAATCCTATGGCAAATGTCTGTCTGTTCTTAGCTGCCTCTACCAAAGAGACAGAATTGTGGCATAGGAGACTTGGTCACACCAACCTTCAAACTATCAACTCACTCTCCAAACAAAACCTTGTCAGAGGTTTGCCATCAAAAGAATTTAAATGTGATGAGCATTGTGTTTCCTGTCTAAAAGGAAAACAACATAAAAGCTCTTACAAATCAATTGATGAGTCCAAAACTAGTCAGTGTTTACAATTGTTGCACATGGACTTGTTTGGCCCTGTAAAAATCATGAGTCTAAGAAGAAAAAGATTTTGTCTTGTCATAGTTGATGATTTTTCTAGGTTTACATGGACTTACTTTTTACACTCTAAGGATGAGACTGCAGGTATTTTGAAGGACTTTGTCACCAAAGTTGAAAAACAATATGACTTGCCAGTAAAAGTCTTTAGAAGTGACAATGGAACAGAGTTTAAAAATAAGGAGTTGGATGATTTCTGTGTGTCAAAAGGGATTGTAAGGCAGTACAGTATCCTAAGAACACCAGAGCAAAATGGGGTGGTTGAAAGGAAGAACAGGACTCTCATTGAGGCTGCAAGAACAATGCTAGCAGATTCTGGTTTACCTCTGTCCTTTTGGGCAGAAGCTGTAAACACTGCTTGCTATGTTCAAAACAGAGTTTTAATCAACCCTAGACATCAAAAGACTGCTTATGAAATTCTGTTTAAAATCAAACCACTGATATCATTTTTCAAAGTCTTTGGCTGCCCATGTTTCATTTTAAATCTTAAAGATTCCATTTCAAAATTTGCAGCCAAAGTAGATTGTGGATATTTTCTGGGGTATTCTTCTACTGCCAAGGCCTATAAAGTGTTTAACACAAGGACCAAGACAATAGAAGAAACTCTGAATGTGAAGTTCAATGAACTTTCATCTTTGAAAATCCCAGCAAACCCTGCTGAGTTGTTTGATTTAGATAAATTCAAATTTGAAGATATTACGGTCAAAACTAACCCTGCAGGTACTCCACTATCTCCACAACAAGACTACAGAATAGATGTTGTGATTCCAGATCACTACAAAGTCTATCCTGCATCAGAGGAAGCAGTAGTTCAAAACAACTGTCAAAACTCTGTCCCAGCTGAGTCAGCCACTGTTGGCCAGTCCTATCTCCAAACCACTGATTCACCAAGCCAATCCACTGCTCAATCATCTGTTGACAAAAGTCAATCATCTGTTGACTATAGTCAAACAACTGTTGACAAAAGTCAGTCCAATTTTACACCACTTGGACCCATTCCTCCACCTCCATTCCAAACATCTGTTGAATCTTCAAAAGTGCCAACAGATGTTATGTCAACAGAGTCTCCAAACCTCTGTCCTTCACCACAAAATGCCATCATACCATATCAGGGAGATCTAATCTACCTAAGAGCTCATCCACCAGATCAAATCATTGGCAACATCAGAGAAGGTGTGCTCACAAGGAGCCAATCTTCAAATATCTGTCTTTTTGCAGGTTTTCTATCCCTTTCACAACCTGTCAAGTACCAAGAGGCACTAAAAGACAACAGTTGGGTGGAAGCCATGCAAGAAGAACTCCTTCAGTTTAAAAGACAACAAGTATGGGAACTTGTACCACTGCCTAAGGATGTCTGTCCAATTGGCACAAAGTGGGTCTTCAAAAACAAAACTGATGAAAGAGGTATAGTTGTCAAGAATAAGGCCAGGTTAGTGGTTCAAGGCTTCAGACAAGAAGAAGGAATTGACTATGATGAAACCTTTGCCCCTGTAGCAAGGTTAGAAGCTATCAGACTCTTCCTAGCCTTTGCTGTCAACCACAACATCAAGGTGCATCAGATGGACATCAAGTGTGCCTTCCTATATGGCAAAATTCAGGAGGAGGTCTATGTATGTCAACCACCTGGTTTTGAAGACACATTCCATCCTGATCATGTCTACAAGCTTAACAAAGCATTGTATGGACTGAAACAAGCACCAAGAGCCTGGTATGAAACTCTCTCTACTTTTCTCTTATCCATTGGTTTCACAAGAGGTAAAATTGATAAAACCTTGTTTTTAAAATGGAAAGGAAAAGATTTAATGATTGTTCAAATATATGTGGATGACATCATTTTTGGATCCACATGTAACAAAATGTGTGAGGAGTTTAGGGAACTCATGACAGCAGAGTTTCAAATGAGTGCTATGGGTGAACTTTAGTGCTTTCTTGGTCTCCAAGAAAAGCAACTGCAAAATGGCACATTCATTCATCAAAACAAGTATGTGAAAAACTTGTTAACAAAATTTGAGATGAATGATTGTAAGCCATGTAGTACACCCATGAGCACAGTCAAGCCACTCACTATTGATGACAAGGATGAACTGGTTGATCAAACACACTATAGATGCATGATTGGGTCTTTATTGTACTTAACAGCATCCAGGCCAAACATTATGTTTGCAACCTGTGTGTGTGCAAGATCCCAGGCTTCACCTAGAAAGTCTAATCTTATTGCTGTGAAAAGGATATTCAGATACTTAAAAGGTGCTCCCACACTTGGTATCTGGTATCCTGCTAATGGAAACATTGAGCTTTCAGGTTATTCAGATAGTGATTTTGCTTGCTGCCACACCACAAGGAAGTCCACCTCTGGAGGGTGCCAGTTTCTAGGGAATGCCTTAGTCTCTTGGCAAAGCAAAAAGCAAGCAGCTGTTTCAACATCCACAGCTGAGGCTGAATACATTGTTGCTGCAAGCTGTACAGCCCAACTCATGTGGCTTAAAAATCAACTACTGGATTTTGGGATAACTGCACTAAGGACTCCACTCATGTTGGATAGCCAAGCTGCTGAAAATATCATCAAGAATCCAGTCTCTCATTCAACTACCAAGCACATAGATATCAGACATCATTTTGTCAGAGATAGCTATGAGAAAGGTTTGATTTCTCTGCACCATGTTCCAACAGAGGATCAGTTGGCAGATGTGTTGACAAAAGCTTTAGACACATCTACCTTCACAAATCTGATCTCTCGAATTGGAATGTTAAACATGGATTAAAACAACAAAAATGTTTTCAATAAAAACATTAAAATGTTTTCAGAAAAATCAAATTTTTGCTTAAAATGACACTTTGGATGAAAAATCTGTTTTTAAAACCACTGATCAGATAAAATAACCACTGTTTCATTCAAACCACTGATAGTTGAAAAATCTGTATCAAACATCTGATCAGATAAAACAACCACTGTTGGTTGAAAAATCTGTTTCAAACATCTGATCAGATAAAACAACTGTTTTCATCAGTCTTTTGGTTAAACAACAGAGGTTGGCCACAGATGTTTAACAAAACAGCTGTATGCCACCAGATGTTTCAACCATCAGATGTTTGCCACGTCTGCTCTCAAAAGCAGAGTTTTGCCACCTCAGCGGTTTCACCAGAGCTTATAAAACCCTGTTTTTCCCCCAACAGCAGTTTTACTGTCTCATTGTATTCAAAATACTAAAAACCGCCTTCGTCTTCCTCAAAACCCTCCATTCAAGTTCTATACTTTCATAATCAAAATCCATTAAAATGGATCTTCAAACAAAAGCCACCCATAATTTCCTTCCATATTTGGTAAAAACCGAAGATAACACTCCATTTCATTCCACAATCGACATAATAAACAACTCAAAATACAAAAATATCCTCATTGCTGATGCTCCCATTTACCTGGAAACACTCCAAGAATTCTGGGCGAGTGCTGAAGTCTTGTATCAAGACAAAAAGCCCACTTCCATAATTTCAAAAATTGGAGCCACCAGTATCGCCATAACCCCTGAAATCATATCCACTACCTTCTCATTGAATGACTTGTCAGGTATGGAAACTTTTCCTAAAACAGAGCTTCACACTGAGTTCCAGGAAAGGGGGTATGATGCACAGATGACTGGATCAACCTTATATAAAAAGTTTTTTCCTCCAGTCATGAAATTTTTCTTCCATACCCTTCTTCTCTGTGCCTCAGCCGAGACTACATCCTTCAATGAAATCCCATTGAGGATTCAATACTTGGGATATGCAATGTTGTCAGATTCTGACTTCAATCTGTCTTAGGGATTGTTTTTAGACTTGGTCTCAAATGTGAAAGACATAAAATCTGGCTCAAATAATGCTTTTCTACTCTACCCTAGAATCCTAAGTGTAATTCTACAAAAGATTTTACCAGAAAATGATTTTCAAAAGGGAGAGTCTTTTAAAATGAAATGTTTAACAGATGAAACTTTCACTAGAATGCTGGGTTCTTCAACCCAAGAAAAAGTGTCAAAAGTGACAAAAGTTTCTAAAACACAACCAAAGAGGACAAAGACAACAACTGTTGTTGAAACCTCTGTTGGTGAGCCCACTGCTCCTGGTGATCATGGCACTTCATCCAGTGCTGTGAAACCCACACCAGCCACCAAAAGAAAACGTCCATCATCAAAAACCACCTCTCAACCCAAAAAGGGACTTCTGGAAGATGAGATACCAGAAGCTAACCCTGTTGCATCACCAAAGCAACATGAAATCACTGTTGTTACTTCCTCACAACAGTTGGAGATATCTCAACCTAAGCAAACTCCTCAAGAATCCTCACAAAAGGATCTTGTTGTAAGCCAAAGGGAACCTCATGCTGAGGCATATGAGTCACTTGACCATATGTTTACAAGTCCATCTCCCAGGGCTAATCAGCTTCTTACTCCACCTACATCACCACAACATGTCCCACAAACCATGCAACCACTGTTTGAAGCTATTGACAAAACTCAGGACAACCCCAGTTCCTCTCCTTCACCTGTCACAGAGAGTATACCTCCACAAGTGACTGGGGCTGAGAAAAGTCAATCAGCTATCCCACAAACAGAAGAGGAGGTTATACTACCAGAAGTCAATGTAACTCTTGGTGAGGTTTCAAGAGAAGCAGCCACTACTGCTGTTGAGACCATTGTCTCACAACAGGACAGTGGTTCCATATATAAGACTTCCTTGAAGGAAACAACTGATGAGGCCACCATTGTGTCCCCAAAATCAGTTGGAAGTCCCCAGTACCAAGAAAAAGGGGCAGCAGGTTCTCATTCTATGGACTCACCTCCTAGAACTGAACCAGCTAAAACTACCTCTGGTAGGGATTCAGATGATCCTATTAACTTAGGTGATGAATCAAAACTACAAGAATTGACGGTTAAGGTTCAAAACCTTGAATCCTCTGTTGCTGACATCAAAACTGATGTCAAGTCAATATTGGAAACATTGGGAAACTTTACCAAGAGTCAACCATCCACCTCTGACATTGCTAATGAGCTATGGAAATCTGTTTCCCCCATCATCATAGCTCACAGAAAATTGGCTGATCAGACACAAGAAACATACATGACATTGATCAGAAACATGGTGGATGCCAGGTTCAATGACACAAAGGCTGACATCAAGGTGATCAAGGAACATCTGCTGAAGACTACTGGCTCTGCCCTTACCACCATTCTCAGGGATGAAAATGACAATCAATTCACTGTTGATGATGCCAAAAAGGGGGGAGTGGCAGAGATAGGCTACCAAAGTTGAATCCATTTGGTGCACCACCCTCTCAAAAGGGTAAGCCAGCTGCTGACATACCAGAGTCTCCAAAATCAGCTCCACAATCACAGCAACCAAGTGTTCAAACCCCTGTTACCGAACCAGCTCAAACAACCAAGGCAAAAGAAGTTGATACTTCAGCCAATGAAAAGGCTGAAAAGGCTGCTCAAGACAAACTAAAAAGGGCTGACACTTTGGAAGCTAAAGCAAGGTTGTTGGTGCAGCTTAAAAAGGAACAACAGCAAGAAGTGGAAGATGTGAATACCTCCAAGAGAAAGAAAATGTCAGCCAAACATACAAGGAAACCGCCTTCCAAGCTATCTGCTGAAACACCTGTTGCCACAACCACTGCTCCCAAAACCACTGCCACCACAACCTCTGCTACCCAAACAACTGCTACCAAAACATCAGTTCCAACCAAACCAGTAACCAAACCAATCACAAAACCAGCCACAACTCAAACAACAACCAAACCTACCACAACACAACCAAAAACCCAAACAACTGCTGGTTCTACAAAAGGACCAACAGATGTTAACCAAACCACTGCCACATCCTCACCTTCACCAAAAATCCTGTATAGCAGAAAAAGGAAATCCACCTTTGTTATACAAGATGAAAACATTCACACCACACCACCTAACACCCCAATCACACAATCCACACCAGTCAATGCCATTCCACTTTCATCATTCTCACCTCACACATCACAATTCAGATCTCATAGACCACCACCAACCATTACACCATTGGCTGAGAAGTATCCCCTTGAGTTGGATTTAATCAAGGGGGAACTTCAATCCTTCTATAATACTGATCAGCCATCAGACAGAACCTTCCCTTCTCTTAAAGGCTTCCCTGTTCCACTCAACATTGACACTTATCTAAAATTCAAGAGTGAACAGGCTGATGCTGTCATCAAAGAGAAATGTAAAGGGAAGGATGACAGGACTGCTCAAGGCATCCATTCAGCAGAGCTTAGCAAAGTTCGAAGGATTTAAGACTTTGCTAAGACCCTGAGCAATTCCATGTCTTCCATGCCTCTCAGCAGAGACTTGGAAATGGAGGTTAGGGATTCATTGCTAGAACAGATCTTGGCCACCAAGCCTTACAAAGCAACCAAAAATCAATTTACAGGCTGGACCACACATGCTCTCAGAGAAGAACTTATCAGAATTGAGAGCATGGCCAAGAATCCTCCTACAAAGGCCTCTGCCCCTGATTTCAGTAAAGGGAGAGATCAAGCTAGAGCCTTGAAGTTCAAGAGAATGAGACAAGAGCTTGTAGCTGCCAAGTATGGAGAGATGAGATCTGTTGCTAGATGGTCAGAGATTAGATTGATTGAAACATACAAGAAATTGGAACAAGAAAGAACCCTAACCTACCAAGAAAACCAGTCTATGATGATGCACCTAAGAGACCTCTACAAGCCTTTACAATAGACAGTTTGCTGGAAACCTCTGATCTTTCCATTGCTGCTAGAAGACAATTCAAGAAGCAGAAGGAAATGACAGAAGAGGAAACAAGACAGTTTACTGATACTTTTGTAAAAGAGGGTCTTATAAATCAAATCAGATCTTTCACTGATCCTGTGTCAGACAGACTCAGGGAACTCATTGGCAGGCCTCCATCACCTAACTCATCAAAAAGAAAGATGCATCCCAGTCACTCCTCTGATTCTAAAATTCTAAAATGGAAGTCTGACAAAGAGACCCATGAATTGACATTGCTCAGATCAGATGGTAGTGTTCAGAAGTTAAGTATGGATGATGCACCTGGCCTAAGTGCTGAAGATCTCCAGACCCTTCTGAATTTGACACTAGAAAGAGATGCTGAAGACCTCTTCTCTTTAAGCTTTGAATTACAACTTAAAGGCCAAATAAGAGAAAGTCTGATGAGGAATAAAGATCAAGAATAAAGCAGAGTTTTGGCATCATCTGTTCTAGGGGGAGATTGTTGGGTCTGCTGACCTGGAGAAGAACAGATGATTAAAAAGCCAAAATATACTAAGTGTTGATCCTTGAATAAGAACAGTTGTTACAATAAAGCTTCCTCCAAAGGTCTGTTGATCCCTAACTGCTGCTGCTTGAATCAACTGTTAGAGATAACTACTGTTGATGAAAGGTCTGATGAACAAGGTCTGAAGGATAAAAGTCTGATGAAGAACAACTGCTGATCTAAGAACTGAAGAACAAAGGTCTGTTGAACCAACAGCACTTTGGTTCAACAGATGATAGAAGACATCAGAGTTTAGCTTACAGAGTTTTGTATTGTCAGTAGTTTCAATGAAACAGTAGTTATAGCTTAGCAGATGTTAGAATTTGTTAGTCAGTTAGAGGTCACTATCTAGGTGACGTCAGCAACTGATCATCAGAGTTTTGAGTCTGTCTATAAATAGAACAGTACTTGTATTGTTCTATTCATCACTCGTCATTCTCTTTCAGACAAACATTCTCTGAGTGATCAGGCTGAGGGGGAGTTTTAGTTGTACAATTGTAATCTTTCAATTAATGAAAGCTTTCGGTTAAAAACAATTATTCTCCATGTTTTGATTTATAGTTTATTCCGCTGCACTTTCCATTTATACTTCATTCATTTATCCATACTTAATCAAATAAATCAAAACAATCAAAACTTAGATCCTAACAGGAGTTATGGATGTTAATTACTTTAATGGCTTTTAATTGAGAGAAACTGTCATGAAGCAATCGTAAAATGCTACATGAAAATTATGGCCAGGGAAAATAGTCCTTTATAAATATATAAATGGGTTGGGCTATTTGAAAATAAAGTCAGTGGAGACATGGATTTAGAATGGAGATATTATTTTTTCGAGGGGGGCACAACATAAGGTATTATTATCCTTGATGGCTGCTAGGTTCAGAGGCACGACAACAACAATACAAAGGATGATCTTTTGAGAAGAGCACCGTATGATTAATCTAGAACATAAAACCGAAGTTGTGATGACAAGCATGAGCGGCTAAACTTCTTTTTACCTTTCCCCGGGTGAACGGTTCTTAGTTTTCTTTTGCATTAGACTCAGTTTATTTACGTTTGAATTGGTATAACTTAACCACTTGTGTTTGAATTCATGAAACATTTTCTTATGTTTGAATTATTTATCTTTCACTACACGTATTGGCAATTTCTTGCATTGTTAGCGGGTTGGTAATTGATGGGTAATTGGTGTTTGTGAACGATAAGTAGATCGTACGATTATTATTAAAAATTGTCTTTAGTTCTGAATTTAATTCGGAAATCCCTAAGCCATGTCTATGTGGTGTTTAATAACTAATTGAGTTTGTGTGAAAAACTGTAACGTGGATCCCGGGTGGAAGTTACTTTTTCTTAATCTGATAACTCTTTCGTTTTGAATTGTTTACTCACTTTTAATCAAACAAAACGCCAAATCAAGATTCGTAGTTAATTAATTTAATTTTCAAACTCCTACTAACCACGCGTTCCCTATGGAGACAACCTTACTTACCCTTACTAGTAGTGTAGTATAGGTATTTAAGTCCTAAATACTAGTTTTTTATTAGACCACGACAGCTATATCAGCATGTTCCGGAACGTGCGTATGTGAGACCACTAGTGGAGAATTCAACAACTTTAGTTGCATTGAATGACATGACTAATGACGAGAAGAAGAAATATGTTGCTGAGAAAAAGGCTCATTCTCAACTATCCCAAGCTTTGACAGAAGATTTATTACATACCATGCTTATTCTCATCAAACCAACTTTGGGATGCGTTGCAAAGTCGAAATGATGGGAATGAGAGAACAAAGAGGATCAGAATGGACCTTGAAGAAGGAATCCAAGACTTTCAGCTTCGTAGGTGTAGAGGATGAATTCGACACGAAAAACAGGATTATATGATCATACAAGTTGCTAAACCAGGTGCGGAAACCCTAGCTTAGAACAAACTGATATAAACTCAATCAAAACACAATCAAAGTCATTTTAAAAGCTTTTCATAGATTAACTTTTCCAAATAAACGCTTACAGATTGATTACAGTTAATCTAGCACACTTCTAAACACTCTCAGACCTCTCTGGAACACACACCAAAAACACACACTCTAAATGACTCGTTATCCATTACAAAAACCCAAAATCTATTTATAACACCTGCACATTCGCCCCTTTTCATTGGTCGAATGTGGGCTTTTCCACATTCGCCCAGTTTCACTGGTCGAATGTGTCTTCTGTGTAAGCCTGTTCCAGATTCGTCCATGTCTAAGCTACCTTCGCCCACTTGTCAAACACCTTCGCCCAAAACTATTTACCTTCGCCCCTTAACACATGTTAACATCTAATCATTAGTCGCAAAACGGCATCTACAAACTCCCCCTCGACTATTGATTAGATCGTTTTCTATCTTCATCCATGGCTTTATTCAGCAGCTTGATCCTGAGCAAACTCTTCTGTTCTTTCGTCATCTCAGGCTCTAATTTTCTCTTTACCGGCTTTGACACATTTGCCATTTTCACCTTCTTGCCAAGCTTTCCCTCCAAATTACTTCCAGCATTAATGTCATAAGCAAAGCAAACACCCACAACTTGTGTGTATTTCCTTGCTTGATCTGCATCGTTTGGCTCATGATGAATCGGATTATAAAAGAGCATGATGATGTCTTCGAAGGTGCAATTGATCAGCCACATAGGATCAAATACATGAACATGCTTGTATTTGTCCTTTCCATCTCTCAACACAATCACCGCTTCTGCCTTTCTCCAATCATAATACCAGAATATGAAGTCAGCACTGAAATGTTGAGGCATAGGCATCAAAGGTATCTTCCTCATAACTTCAGGTGCCTTATAAATCAAGGTAACCCTTTTTAACTTGGTTCTGGGATCAATATCCCTGTGAACTTTCCTCCGGGGATATTGTGGTTTAAATCTGTTCCACTTAGTTCTACTCTCCCAAACCAATTTGTCTGCACACCAACCGACATGTGAATTATTCACTGAAGCACCCGACATTTGGAATCTACAAAGATCTCTAACCGCCCAGTACGGTAGAGTAAGCAAATCAATGAATCTGTAAAAGTACAAGATTCCAGATTCCCACTTAGCAGCTAGACACTTCAGCCTGCCTAAGTATGTCCACCCGAGAGCTCTGCCTCTGAACTTCGCATTATGAAACCTATAAAAGTTTCCTTGAGCTTCAGGCTTTGGTCGGTTTTCATCCATCAATCTTAATTTCTTCAAATACTCCTTCAACTCATCAGATTTCTTTGAAGATTCTGGCAAATCAGCTCCAAGCACTTTCTCTACAAACTCAGCACTTCTTTTCTTTGCCTTTCTTTTTGCAGACGTATTATGTCTCTCAGTAAAATCAGGAAACACCACATCTTCATCAGTTTGTCTGAAGTACTGTGGATATTCCTCATGTGTAATATCCTCTATCTCAACTTCTTCAAATTCAGGGGTTTCTTTGTCATCTGAGTGACTTCCAATATCCTTTTCAGGAATATGTGGAATCGACTCATCAACAATGAATTCTTCAAACGTTTTCCCTACCCTCTGTGCAAGTCCATCTAAAATCTCCTTTGCCATAGATGCAGGTACTTCCCCCTCTTCAAGATCAGGATCGTTGTATTCCAATTCATATCGCATGTCATCTGTTTGGAATATTTCAGCAAAACGACCTGTGAACTCAATGGTCCATTCTCTTTTCTCTAACATGTCCTTGTATACTTGTTTAGCATCGTCAGACAAGGACCTCACCTTCTCATTCCAGAACACAGTCTCATCATCAACATTCTCACTACTCTTCTTTGAACTTGACTCACCTGTGTCTTTCTTCTTCTTTGAAGGTGGTCTTTTCTCAAAAGTAAACTTTGAAGTATCATCTCCTCCATCATTATCATCACTACTACTACTATCATCCTCCTTTTGGCTTCCCGAACCTTCAGCATCATCATCATCATCATTATTATCATCTCCATCATCACTATTATCCGATTCTTCATTCTCATCATCCTCATCATCCTCATCTTCCTCTTTGTCAGATTCAGATGGTTCAAAGTCAACCTGTTCAACCTCTTTCTCTGTATCCTCCTCACCCTCTTTCAGCTTGGGTGCAACATTGTACAGATTGTCAATCAGCTCACTAAGGCGTTTGTTTTCAGCCTTCAACTCTTTGTTGTCTTCTTTAATTGCCTTGTATCTGTTCTTGTTTCTCAGACACTTTCCCTCAAGCTTCTTATTTTTTGCTTCAAGCTTCTTCACTTTCTCGTCTATCTCATCTTGATTAGACTGTAGAGGAGAGAATTCGACACGAAAACAGGATTATACGATCATACAAGTTGCTAAACCAGGTGCGGAAACCCTAGTTCAGAACAAACTGAAGTAAACTCAATCAAAACACAATCAAGATCATTTTAAATGCTTTTCATAGATTAACTTTTTCAATTAAACCTTTACAAACTGATAATTGTTAATCTAGACCTCAAACAGATAATCTCTAACCTCTCAGGAACACACACACAAAACACACACTCTCTATGACTCATTATACATTACAAAAACCCAATTCCTATTTATAACCACTGTTCCTTCGCCCATATTCACTGGTCGAAGGTAGGCCAATTTCACATTCGCCCAGTAAACTGGTCGAATGTGATCTTCAGTGTATTCCTGATCTTCCTTCGCCCATGAGAAACTTCCTTCGCCCACTCTTTAGCTTCCTTCGCCCCTTCTGAACCTCCTTCGCCCTTTACACATGTTAGTTATCTAATCTATAGTCGCAAAACGGCATCTACAAACTCCCCCTCGACTATTGATTAGATCTTTTTCTATCTTCATCCATGGCTTTATTCAACAGCTTGATTCTCAGAATACTCTTCTGTTCTTTCGTCATTTCCGGCTCTAACTTTCTCTTAACCGGCTTCGACACATTCGCCATCTTAACTTTCTTACCAAGCTTCCCTTCCAAATTGCTTCCAGCATTAATATCATAAGCAAAGCAAACACCCACAACTTGTGTGTATTTCCTTGCTTGATCTGCGTCGTTAGGCTCATGATGAATCGGATTGTAGAATAACATGATGATGTCTTCGAAGGTGCAATTGATTAGCCACATAGGATCAAATACATGCACATGCTTGTATTTATCCTTTCCATCTCTCAGCACTATCACAGCTTCTGCTTTCCTCCAATCATAATACCAAAATATGAAATCAGCACTGAAGTGTTGAGGCATAGGCATCAAAGGAATCTTTCTCATAACTTCAGGTGCCTTATATATCAAGGTAACCCTCTTCAACTTGGTTCGAGGATCAGTATCCCTGTGAACTTTCCTCCGGGGATACTGTGGCTTGAATCTATTCCACTTCGTCCTACTCTCCCAAACCAACTTATCTGCACACCAACCGACGTGTGAATTATTCACCGAAGCACCAGACATAGGGAATCTGCATAGATCTCTAACCGCCCAGTACGGTAGAGTTAGCAAATCAATGAATCTGTAGAAGTACAAGATTCCTGATTCCCACTTGGCAGCTAAGCACTTCAGCCTGCCTAAGTATGTCCACCCAAGAGCTCTGCCTCTGAACTTTGCATTATGAAACCTGTAGAAGTTTCCTTGAGCTTCGGGTTTTGGTCGGTTCTCATCCATCAATCTAAGTTTCTTCAAGTACTCTTTCAACTCATCAGTCTTGCTTGAAGATTCTGGCAAATCAGATCCAAGTACCTTTTCAACAAACTCAGCACTTCTTTTTCTTGCCTTTTTCCTTGCAGATGTATTATGCCTTTCTGTAAAATCAGGAAACACCACGTCTTCATCATTTTGTCTGAAGTACTGTGGATATTCCTTGTGTGTAATATCCTCAATCTCAACTTCCTCAAACTCAGGGGTTTCTTTATCATCAGAGTGAGTTCCAACATCCTTTTCAGGAATAGGTGGAATCGACTCATCAACAATAAACTCTTCAAAAGTTTTCCCTACTCTCTGTGCAAGACCATCCAATATCTCCTTTGCTACAGAAGCAGGTACTTCCCCCTCTTCAAGATCTGGATCGTTATATTCCAATTCATAACGCATATCATCTGTTTGGAATATCTCTGCAAAACGACCTGTGAACTCAATGGTCCACTCTCTCTTTTCTAACATATCTTTGTAAACTTGTTTTGCATCATCAGATAACGACCTCACCTTCTCGTTCCAGAACACAGTCTCATCATCTACATTCTCTCCCTTCTTCTTAGAACTAGACTCACCTGTGTCTTTCTTCTTCTTAGAAGGTGGTCTCTTCTCAAAAGTAAACTTAGCAGTATCATCTCCTCCTTCATCATCATCACTGCTACTACTATCATCATCTTTTTGACTTCCTGAACCTTCAGCATCATCATCATCATCATTGTTATCATCCTCATCATCATTTTTATCCGATTCTTCATTCTCATCATCATCCTCATCCTCCTCTTTATCAGATTCGGATGGTTCAAAGTCTACTTTCTCAACTTCTCTCTCTTCATCTTCTTCACCCTCCTTCAGCTTGGGTGCAATGTTGTACAGATCATTAATCAGATCACTAAGGCGTTTGTTCTCAGCCTTCAGTTCTTTGTTATCTTCTTTGATTGCCTTATATCTGTTTTTGTTTCTCAGAACTTTACCTTCAAGCTTCTGATTCTTTGCTTCAAGCTTCTTGACCTTCTCATCTATTTCATCTTGATTGGTTTTAGAAGCAACAACTATCTGAAGCATCTTCTCCTCATTTTGTTTAAACTTGGCAATCTCAGCTTGTTGAGCCACAAGCATCTTCATCATATCATCCATTCTTTTGTTCATCTGTTTCATCACTTCATTATCCACAGTGAGCTTCTTAGACTTGGATTTAGACTTGGATGGCTCAATGTCAGCTTCTTTACCCTTCTGAGGCTTAGTAAACATATCAAGAACATTATCCAGTGCAATGTTGAACTTGTCCACTGGTAATGTTGTAGCCTCTTTTGTCTTTTGCTTCTTTGCAGCTGGTGAAGATTGTTTTGATGATGTTCCAGCATCCGGTAGTCTCTTTCCTTTCAACAACAAGTTCAACTCCTTCTCTCTGAGTTGCTTAGTGCTAGTCTTCTTAGCCATAGACTTGTGTTTGGGCTTGGGCAAATTCACAACAACTGTTTCACCTTCATTCAACTCATCCAGATTAACAGTTAAAACTTCATCTACAGCATCAATAGATTGCTTTCCCTTATTAGCTTCTTCTATTGATCTGTTCAAAGATTCAGACTCACCAACCAAAGTGGCCTTTTGTTTGGTAGTCCTGACATTCTCAGCATCCGAATCCCATTGTTCCTCAGTTTCAGTCTCCTCAGAATCAACAGATTCCTCATCTACCAAACCTGTCCCCTTCTTGGCCGTAGTCTTCTTCCTCACTGCTTTTTGTTTTGAAGTTCCCTGCTCTGTCTTTCCCTTGCCCTTCCCTTTGGCTCCGGGATTGACAACTTGCCTCTTCCTCTTTGTGTTTGCATCAGCATACACAAGTGGATCATCGTTATCACTATCACTGTTAGGATGCCTTGCTAGATTCTTTCCAGGATCTTCATAATCCTCTCTAGCCAAAGCTCCGAATAACCTTCTGTAAGGTGGTCTTTCATCTTCAGGTATACCTTTATAACCCTTCATTCTTGCTAAGGTTCTCACATTCATATGATCCATGTTAAGTATCTGTGTTGGATCTTTCTTCAAGTGTGGATATTTGTGATCGAAGATCATCATCAGAAATCTTGGATAAAGCATAAAGTACTTCTTCTTCAATCCCTTCAACATCTCCAACATGTGATCTAGTATCATTCCAGCAACGTTAAATGGCTTATTGAGAGTCAATGCAACCATTAACGAGCTTAAACTCTTTCTCATCACATCATAACCCCCACTAACACATCCAAATACTATCAAAATGACGTGAGCAAAATACTTGAACTGCACGCTCAGCTTGCTTTTATACATAGAACCATCAGTAATCGGTCCTTTGTATTTCATTCTCAGAAAACATGCCTTTTGCTCAGTCCAGGAAAGTTCTCTTGGATCCTCACTTGTCTCAAACTGGATCTGGAGAGCTTCTCTAATGTCAGCTTCAGTAATAAACATCTCCATTCCCTGAATCTTACTTCGGATGATAGTCTGATTATCAAAGTAATCATATCTGGCATTGTTATAAAAATCCTCAACTATATCCTTGTAGATAATAGTTGGTGTTGCCAATGCATAAACCACTCGACATCTCTTCAAGAACTTGATAATCTCTGTGAATTCTACATTCTTTTCAACATCACCAAGATATGCACAAACGTTGTGAGTCTTCTCAAACGGCCATTTGTTACCGCTTGATGATCCTTCTTCTTGCACATTTTCTGGAACTGGATCAGTCACTGTAGTTTCCACTGGAATCTCAGCAGTTGATTGTTCTTCAGCCATCTGAAATGGAAAATCAAAATAAAACGTCAAAACACAAAATCGTCACACACTGGTCGAATGTAAAGTTTTGTGGCCGAAGGAGAAAATTTATGGTCGAATGTAAAATGGTTTTAGTTGAAAAACTACATTCGTCCGTTTTGATGTTCCTTCGTCCGTTCAGTTGCACATTCGTCCACAACGATGAACCGAATGTAAACTGGATAAACCCCAAAATTTAAAAATTTTCAAACTGTGTTTATAGGCCTTGATTTTGATTAGATTTTACTCTAACATGACCGATTAACCTTCGTGTATCATCAATTGCCCTTATTGTTCATTCTATATCAGTTTTCAAAGCGAATTAGGGTTTTTCAGTGTTTAAACAATCAATCACTACTTAAATGTTGTTAAAAACCTAATTCCTATCAAACTCTCCCCCTAAAACTGATATGGGATGAGTATCAATCAACATTAGGCATTCAGAAACACTACACCATCCAAAATCCTAAACCCTAAGTCCGTTTGAAAAACCGAAGGTTTCTGGATTCATTCCTTAACCTTTACCTGTAAAAATTATAGGAAAATGATCAGAAAGAAGCAACAAACACAATGCACAAGCAGAGGGAACAAAATCAACAAGGTCTGGTATGATGAAAAAATTTTGAAAAAAAATGCAACTGTTTGGTCGAACCTGTTATGGTATATATATAGGGCATCACATTCGTCCGTTTCCTTTGGACGAAGGAACAAGTATCCCACCTTCGCCCCAAACCAATGGCACGAAGGTAATATGATTTTTACCCGAATGTAAAAATTGAGTAGAAACCACATTCGTCCAAATTGAAAGGGTCGAACGTGAACAAAAATCCCACATTCGTCCACAATTAAGGGCGAATGTAAAATGGGAATTTTGAAAAAATTTACCAAATTACAAATTCGAATCCCGTTCAACATTTGCCAATCCGTTAAGCATCCATAACACAAATTTTCACTTTGAGAATGATACAAAGCCCACTTGGTAGTGTCAAATCTCAGAAATTGACTATCAAGCATCCCCGGTTATCAAAAATAAAGCAGAAATGCAAAAAGTTTTGGATTTTCTGAAATTTTATCAAAACACACCTAAAATCTTTTTGGATTTTGTATCTTTTTGACATTAAAAGTAAATTGCAACAAGTAAAATGCAACAAAGTAAATGAAAACAGTAAACATTTTGTGAAATCCGGTCAGAGGATCATATCAGTTTTCTGAGAAATCTGATCACAGCGTTGATCTTTTTGTTTAATATTATCATTAGAAACAATAGGTGATACGGCAATTGCTGATATTGTTATCCACGTAAGCTCACATGCAGACAATTACGCAATGCTTTAAAATGATACGAGTTAGGTGTATTAGACTAACACGATGTGGTGCCCACACACACGACATACTCCCGTATCAAGTAATTGCACAAAGCTTCGTCGTAACGCGTGATTATGCCAGAGTTATCCGTAAAAGTTACAAAGTATATAGCACAGAGGTGTACAGGTCAGCAAATGAATGCAGCAGAGTAACATGTGCGTATACACTAGGTTGAGGCTGATATTAATCACTGATTTGCATCAGATGACCAATACGATGTAATAATGATCTTTGATCAATTAAAACATAAAGTTCCTCAATTCGGTAACTTCCGGTTTTGGCAATTAAGCTCTTTTAGCAAATATTCTGATAAAACTAGGTCCGTAAATCAATACGACAAAAGTTTATCAGAATATCCCGGATAACCATAACATAACGACCCGAAACCTCAGATTTTGGCAATCCTATCAAACGAAATTACGGTACTAAGACCATATGCCCATGAGGTGTTCAGCCACGAACGCGTAGTTCGTTATGTTTGTATCACTAAGCACGCAATATTTAGTCTACGAAGCCTATCAGCATATCACACGTAATCAACACACGCCTCATAAACTATACACTTCTTTAGCCTGTATCAGATTCCCACTGATGTACTATCATTTCCTCTGTTTTACCAGGAAATCATTTTTGATTTTCTAATTTTTAGGTCTTTTTGAATTTTATAATGTTTTTGGTTTTTCTGAAAAATTGGCTCCCCCTAAAATAAAGAACATATTTTTGGTCTTTTTGATTTTTCTGAAAAATAAAAACAAAAATTTTGAAAGAAACAATCCACTCGAAAGCATCAACTTCTTTGAGAATTTTACAATCCCCTCGAAAGCATCAACTTCTTTGTAGATTATGAAAGTAAAGAGAAATTCCCAATTAGCAAAGAGAAATTCCCAATTAGCAAAATATAAAAACTAAAAACTAAAAAGCGATAAACCGAGATGCCGATTAGTCCTGTTTTTCCTTTATATTGTTTACTTTTAAAAGATATTCAAAGCGTGAACGATCAAAGGCTTTAGTAAACAGATCTGCACGTTGGTAGTCAGTATGTATTTTGATCATATCGATCAATTCCTTAGCGTAACAATCACGGATAAAATGATATTTGATCCGGATATGTTTCGCTTTAGAATGATTATCAGAATTTTTAGTTAATGCAATTGCGGCTTCGTTGTCACAGTAAATAGGAGTTTTTAGAAACTGCAAACCGTAATCCACCATTTGTTGTTGAATCCAGAGTACTTGAGAACAGCAACTCGAGGCTGCAATGTACTCGGCTTCACAGGTAGATTGTGCTACGGAAGTCTGTTTCTTGCATTGCCAGGTGATTAACCTGCTCCCGAAAAACTGGCAACCAGCTGTAGTAGATTTGCTATCCTTGTCACAGCCGCCCCAATCTGCATCACTAAAAGATATGAAATCAAAATTATCATCATTAGGGTACCAAAGTCCTTTTGAGGGACAACCCTTCAGATATCTAAGGATACGCTTGACCGCCGTCAGATGACTTTGTTTCGGCTTCGATTGATAACGGGCACAGAGACACGTTGCGTACATAATATCTGGTCGAGACGCCGTCAAATACATCAGAGATCCGATGATTGCTCTGTATGTAAAAGGATCAGTCAGCTCCCCCTTAGCGTCCACTCCAATCCCGTGATTGGGTTGAATCGGGGTATCCATTGGCTTTGAATCCTCCATCTGGAACCGGCTCAAGATGTCGGAGACATATTTCGTCTGGTGAATGAAGATCCCGTCGGGTCTTTGGTCCACCTGCAAGCCTAGGAAAAACTGCATCTCCCCCATTGCGCTCATTTCGAACTTTTCCTGCATGACAGATTCAAAATCCCTGCATAAAAGCTCGTTAGTTGACCCAAATATTATATCATCAACATATATCTGCACTAGAAGCAAGTCATCTCCCGTCTTTTTCGTAAAGAGTGTGCAATCGACGAGGCCGCGCTTAAATCCTTTGTTGATGAGGTATGTACTCAGCTCCTCGTACCACTGTCTCGGAGCCTGGTGCAAGCCATAAAGAGCTTTGTTCAACACGTAGACCTTATCCCGGTGGATTGGGTCCTCAAAGCCTGGTGGCTGCCCGACATACACCTCTTCCTTGACTTTTCCGTACAGAAATGCGCTTTTCACGTCCATCTGGTAAACTTTGAATTTCTTATAAGAAGCAAACGCAAGGAACATCCGAATAGCTTCGATTCGTGCTACCGGTGCATAGATTTCATTGTAATCAATCCCTTCGATTTGATGAAAACCCTGCACGACCAATCTGGCTTTGTTCCGAACAATTACCCCACGATCATCCTTCTTACACTTGAACACCCATTTGGTGCCAATCTTCTTCCTATCCGGTGGCAAATCCGTGAGCGTCCACACTCCTAATTTCTGGAATTGTAATAACTCCTCCTGCATAGCTTCCACCCAGGCATCATCCTTCAAAGCGTCCTTGTATGTCCTTGGCTCTACCTGCGACACATAACACGCAAACGACCAATCATTTTGACTACCAGATTGTTGAATTTTGGCATATAAAGCTAAAGCACCAAAACTCTCTGGCGTATTAACGCTTTTAAGCTGCCCTCTGGTCATAACACTATTTCCAGGATCACCGATAACTTGCTCCAGCGGGTGAATACGATGTATCCGAGATTCCGGATAATCAGGTACTTGCACTCCCGTCTGAACAGTCAAGTTCTCTACAGCATCCAGATCATGACCCGTATTTGACGATGAAGCCACATCAGTAGTTGGAGTTGGGTTCACTGGCGGTGCCTCCTGTTCTTCAGCTTGATCAAGAATAGCTTCTTCAAATTGTTCATCTTCAGATTCTGAAGTGTCTAATGAAGTTGAAGCTTCTTGAAAAATCTCTTCTTCTTGTATAGGAGCATTGGTATCATTAGAAGCTGGTAGGGGGTTCACGGTGATTGGACGCACCAACGGTGAAGTTGTTGCATTTTCACACTCGTAAAGTAATCGAATAACAGCTTCTTCAACCAAGCTATCTAGATTGAATGATTCAAAGAAATCTTTGTAATCAAACATCCAATCAGGACCCGTGCCTTGAAGATTTTGAGTATATCGTTGAACTTCCACGTTAGCCCAGTCTTCCACACGACGAGTTCGCTTGTTGTATACCCGTTTGAGCGGGGTTGCATATCCAACAAAGTAACCCTCCTCGGCTTTAGGACTAAACTTTTCGCTTGGATTCAACATAGTGCAAGGCGCCCCGAAAGGTTCTAGATACTCTAAGTTCGGCTTCCTTCGGTGTAACAGTTCATAAGATGTTTTACCAAACTTCTTCACTGTTAGAACCCGATTTAATGTATAATTTGCTGCATAAATCGCCTCGTTCCAGAACATTACCGGAAGATTTGAATCAGCAAGCATTGTTCTAGCCGCTTCAATGAGAGTCCTATTCTTTCGTTCAGCAATACCGTTCTGTTGAGGGGTGTACGGAGCCGAATACTCATGATGTATCCCTTTGTTTTCACAAAGTTCATCCATCTTTGCATTTTTGAACTCCGTCCCATTGTCACTCCGAATTCTCTTTATCTTCACATTGTAGAGATTCTCCAATCGAGTGAACAGAACTTTTAGATTCATAAAAGTGTCGCTTTTATTTTGCAAACACATCACCCATGAAAATCTTGAGTAATCGTCAGTGACGACTAAACAATAAAGCTCTCCAAGATGACTATGACGCTTGACCGGTCCGAAAAGATCCATGTGCAATCGCTCTAGTGGCATCTCTACAGAGTTAACCTTTTTCACTTTGTGGGACTGTTTGTGTTGCTTCCCCTTTTTACAACTCACACACTTGTCATTCAAATGGAAATGTTTCACATTAACTCCCTCGACAAGTCCATTCCTCACAAGTTGATTCATTTTCTTCAGATGAATGTGCCCCATTCTTCGGTGCCACATTATCGATTCTTTCTCAGTCGCCTTGGACAAAAAGCACGTTATTTGCCCCTGTGATGTCATCGCCTTGGACATATCAAGAATGTATAGATTGTTGACGCGAGGTGCCTTCAACATTATCCACTCTTTAGGAATTGTAAAGCCCGGTTTCAAGATATAGCAAGATTTGTCATCAAAATGCACAGTAAATTTCTTGTCACAAATTTGACTGACACTCAACAGATTATAGTCTATCTGCTTCACATACGATATCCGCTCAAAGCTCACTATCCCATTGCTCACACTCCCTTCCATAGTGATATATCCACCTTTGTTTCCCGCAAACGCAACATACCCTCCATTGATGTTCTTCACGTCGAACAACAGTGCAAGATCCCCTGTCATGTGGCCTGAAGCTCCACTATCAACAATCCAAAGACTGCTAATAGGGCCAGCTGAAGCTCCCTGCACACAAAAAGTAAATCATTTAGTGCTTTCGGGGGACCCAAGCCTGAGTCTTGGGTCTTTCAACATCAGGTTTCACAATGACATTTTCACAAACTTTTTTAACAACATTTTGATCAATCTTTTTCTGATTGCTCAAAATAGTTTCCTTTTTCTCATTCACTTTTGAAGATGAAGCTCCTGGAGTACCATTGGGTGACCAAGATTGTTCAGTCCTTTTCAGGATACGAATCTGAGATTTTGGATTCTCAGTCGGTTTTTGAACATTGTTAGCAAAAGTAACTTTCTTGGTAACCTTATCTGATTTAACAGACTTAGGTCCAACGTTCGATTTGACAATCGGTTTTGGTGTAACCTTTTGTCTATCAAAAGTTGAGTTCACCACAGGCTTTCTCCATGAGTTTTCCATCGCAATCCGATTCCTTCTATCATAGTGCATTGGACGAGTGTTCCTCATTTGAAAATGGTTTTGATTATAAAACAGTTGTGGTTGTTGAGGAACAACTCTCCTATGAGGTGGCACATAATGATCAATCGGCTTACGCATAGAATTCCTCACTTCAACTTCGTGCCTCTTGTGCCTTACATATGGACACTGAGCAAGTAAATGCCCGCGTTCCCCACATTTAAAGCACGCACGGTACTCTTCAAAAACATTAGGAGCATTTGGTTGAGCAAATGATCTAACAGGATATTGATCATTATACTGTTGCTTTCTTAAACTCTCAGGGAGTGGCCCTTTTGAGTAAGTCGGCTCATTGAAACCATTAGCTCTGTTTTTGGGTTTAACAAACTCTGTGACATGGACCTTTGGTTCTTGAGGAACATCCAAATACAACTTTTTCAACAAAGCTGGTGGAATTTCATTAGTTCTCTCATGTTTTGGGAACCAAATAGTACTTTCTTGCCAAATCTTTTCAATTTTAGCATAATTGGCATTTTTAATTGGAAAGTCCTCGTCAGAGATGATCTTATCGGATCCTTCCATCCGATAAAACACCTTGACAGGTTTGTCACATTGTTCATTTTTCTCACTCTTCTCAAGATCTTTCTTAATCACATTAAGATCTTTCTTCACAACATTCTTCTCAGATTTTTCCACATGATGAACATTTCTCATTGGAACAATTTGAGATGATGAAATTGGTTCATTTGTAATGATGTGATTTTCTTTTGGAATATCACATACATTAACAGTTTGGTTACAACCAATCTCATCACTCTCTGAATCTGAGTCAACACTTTCAGCAGTAACACCCTCATCATTGATTCCCAAAATCGGTCTAACATCAGAATTTGGATCACCAACACTTGAAGTGTTTGATTTTACCGAACTCTCCGGTGTCACTGAGTGACAATTATGGTTTTCAAAAAGAACCGGAGATGGTACAGCCCGATAATTGGTTGTTTTGTCATCAATGATGTGGTCTACCACATAAGCCACATTCTTGTAACTTTCTAACTTTTTGTTTACTTTTTCAGCAAAGCATTTGATGGCGGCCATGTCTAACTTGGTGTTTTCAATTTCATTAATGTAGTTATTAATTGCCAATTGTTTTAAAGACAATGTGTTTTTCAAGTCAGAAATGTCCCTTTTGTAGCCATCTAATACTTTGTTAAAAGCATTCAACTCTTTGCGAGTAGATTGACTGTTCATGATAGCACTATCACGTTGAATACGGAGTTGTTTAACCTCCTCAGTCAATCTATCACATCCACCACAATATTTTTCACTAGTATTATCATTATTACAAGCAGAACTTACAGGTTTTGGTGGATCAGTCATGGCCATTAATGCAAAATGAGCTTCCTTTCCTGCAAAGAATCTGGAGTAATCAATCTTTGTGAAAGCATCATCTGCAATGCACGACTTCCGAGTCATCAGAAAATCTGCCTCTGCAAGTAACTGATCAATATCTTCATCAAGAGAATTAACACTAGCTTCTGTGTCCGAATCACTGTCTGAATCAGAATAAACCGATTCACACTCCTCAGGAATATCAGAAACAGTATCAATCACCACTCCTGAATTAGTCTCTTCATTTTCAACCTCAACGTTCACTTCAGAATCAACCTTAACAGGTTCAAAATCACCATCTGTCTCAGCCTCAGACTCATCACTAACAACTTCAGTTTCAACCTTCTCCTCTACCGTTACAGATTCTTCAAGATCAACCTGATAGGCAACACACGCCACATTTCCCCCAGTGGTTATCTCCTCAACACCTATCTGAATGCTCGACCAGTCAAACCTTTCATCTTGTTGGGTAACCAATGCTTGATTGGTATTTTGTGTTTCAGCTGGTGTAGTAATTGGTATGACCGTTCGGTTAGTATTGTTTGGTGTTTGGTTTTGTGTCTGGTTTGGTGTGGTTGGTTGTCTATTTTGGTTGTTGTTAAAGTTGTTTTGACGGTTTTGGTAGTTGTTGTTGTTGTTTTGGGAAGAGACTTGGTTTTGGTTTTGTTGTTGACGGTTCTGATAGGTAGCATTAAATGGATTCCTGTTGCCTTGTTTCGGTGGTTGAGTACATTCACGTTTAAAGTGACCTTTGCCTCCACAATTAAAACAAGTCACTTTCTCCTTATTGAACCCGTAGGTTGTATTAGGAGAAGTTCCCAAGTCGGTTCTACCTGTTTTCTCAATAAACTCCGTTGCTCTTCGCATTATGCTCGCAAATGCCCATTGGATGTCAATGAGTTCCATTTCCTCCTTATCAATCTGTGCATAGTCTTCATTGGTCAAGTTGTTATTACCAATTTGACTAGCAACTAATCCATTATAGGAAGAAACCATTGCTGAGACTAAAGCAATGTGTTGCTGAGCAACTTCAACTGTCACATTTCCAAGATTGGAAGTCTCCAAAACCACAGTTGGTTGATTAGGTTGGTTCATTGGTTGTGGTTGAGTTTGACCAGCAGTGTAAAAAGCTGCTTGTTGTTTTGGTGAGAATGGTGGAATGTATGAATATTGATATGGAACTTGTGGTTGTGGTTGTGATAACATAATAGGTGATTCAACAGCATTGGATATACAAGCAACATGTGGTGTTACTAGTCCTCCAGAACTTGTGCTTGTTGGAACTAAAGATCCTCCAAAGTATAAGTTTGGATTCTGAGGAATCTGTGCTCTCCTAGCCTTCCTCTTTTCTTCCAGTTCCTTGTTTTCCAGCTTCTCAACGAACTCTTGAAGCGACCAGTACTGAAAAGCATCCTTTTCCTTCAAAACATCCACGTGCTGATCCCAGTTTGGTGGTAATGCTTCAGCAAACTTGTCCACCTGTTTAGCCATAGGAATCTGTACACCATAGCTAGACAATTCAGATATTAAATGATTATATCTAGGAGTTAGTTCTTTTAAAGTTTCATTTCCAACATATGAAAAATTCTCAAACTCCTTAACAAGCTCTTCCATCCTCAAATTCCTAGTCTTTTCATTCCCATCATGCTTCCTTTTAAGCATATCCCACAAAGCCTTCGAAGTTGTGCACGTCCCAAACTGATGCAAAAGATCATTAGTAATGGCTTGTGTCAGTTGTGAGAACGCCTTCTTTTCCACAGCAAACTTTTTCTTCTCATCCTCCGCCATGCTCTCCAATGGCACTGGTTCACCTGTGTTCTCCAGAACTGGTGGTGTGTATCCTTTAGCAATCATGTTCCATGCTTCAGCACCTTCTACTCCCATGCCTTCCAAGTGTATCTTGAACTTTTTCTGCCACTGATTGTATTCCTGAATCTCCATGAGCTTCGGTGGCCGAGTCCCGCTACCTGAAGACAAATCATTAATCAGTGTGGAAATAGCATTAGTAGTTTGAGTGTTTACCACCGCTGCTGCTACTCCCCAGTAGTCAGACTGTGGTACTGTAGGTGCACTCTGAGTCATGTAGTTAACCGGCTGCGAAGACTGTGTGCTTGTCTTCTGTGCTGCCACGGTCCATGGGTCCATCACCTGCTGTTGTGGTTGTGTAGTAGCTGGTGTAGGAGTAGTCTGATAACGCCACATAGTCACGCACTTCGAAAAATTCAACACTTAGAAAAATTTCTCAAAAACTTATCCTAGGTTCGCCCACAAAGTTTTAGGTTCGTCCCTTTCTAATCAGATTCGCCCAAAACAGATTGTCCTGAATGTGAAATTTCACCTGAATGTAAAAACTCACAAACACTTGCTACGTTCGCCCAAAATTTCCTACGTTCGTCCGTTCCTGAAACACCTTCGTACCCCCGATGAACCGAAGGAACAAAATATGACCCGAATGTAGAAAATTCTAATGAAATACTCTACGTTCGTCCAAAAACACTCAGGTTCGCCCAGAAATCTACTCTCCTTCGACCAATTACTCACACATTCGCCCACTAAACTCAGGTTCGCCCATATCTGTTCTTTGAAAAACGGTTACACTTTTGAAAAACGGTTATTTTGATCTCTGATTTTCAAAAGTTTGTGGATTTGATTGATCTTGATCAGGTTATGCTTCGGAGATGATTTGGAACAACTTTAAAACTTGGAATTTTGAATTTTAATCACAAAATCACCTCTAATTGTTTCAAAAACACACAAAAACCATTTTTAGTTGAAAACAGATGTGAATTGATGAAAATTATGTCTAAATCAGCTCTGAGTTTATCAATTTGTTGTTGTATGATCCTCTACGCTCTGATACCACTTTGTAGAGGAGAGAATTCGACACGAAAACAGGATTATACGATCATACAAGTTGCTAAACCAGGTGCGGAAACCCTAGTTCAGAACAAACTGAAGTAAACTCAATCAAAACACAATCAAGATCATTTTAAATGCTTTTCATAGATTAACTTTTTCAATTAAACCTTTACAAACTGATAATTGTTAATCTAGACCTCAAACAGATAATCTCTAACCTCTCAGGAACACACACACAAAACACACACTCTCTATGACTCATTATACATTACAAAAACCCAATTCCTATTTATAACCACTGTTCCTTCGCCCATATTCACTGGTCGAAGGTAGGCCAATTTCACATTCGCCCAGTAAACTGGTCGAATGTGATCTTCAGTGTATTCCTGATCTTCCTTCGCCCATGAGAAACTTCCTTCGCCCACTCTTTAGCTTCCTTCGCCCCTTCTGAACCTCCTTCGCCCTTTACACATGTTAGTTATCTAATCTATAGTCGCAAAACGGCATCTACATAGACTTTGAAGCTACAACTATCTGAAGCATTTTCTCTTCATTCTGCTTAAACCTGGCAATTTCAGCTTGCTGAGCCACTAGCATCTTCATCATGTCATCCATCTTTTTATTCACCTGTTTCATCACATCATCATCCACAGTGACTTTCTTCGACTTGGACTTTGACTTAGATGGCTCAATCTCAACTTCTTTTCCTTTCTGAGGCTTAGTAAACATGTCAAGAACATTATCCAGTGCAATATTGAATTGATCCACTGGTAATGTTGAAGCCTCCTTAGTCTTTTGCTTCTTAGTAGCTGGTGAAGATTGTTTAGATGATGTACCAGCATCAGGTAATCTCTTTCCTTTCAACAATAAATTCAATTCCTTCTCTCTCAGCTGCTTTGTACTAGTCTTCTTGGCCATGGTTTTGTGTTTGGGCTTGGGCAAATTTACTACAACAGTTTCTCCTTCATTCAACTCGTCCAAATTTATAGTCAACCCTTCATCTTCAGCACCAACAGACTGCTTGCTCTTCTTAGCTTCCTCAATTGATCTGTTTAGTGATTCAGACTTACCAACCAAAGTGGCCTTTTGTTTGGTAGTCCGGACATTTTCAGCATCCGAATCCCACTGTTCTTCAGTCTCAGTCTCCTCTGAATCAACAGACTCTTCATCTACCAAACTCGTACCTTTCTTAGCAGTTGTTTTCTTCCTCACCACTTGTTGTTTTGAACTCCCCTGATCTGTCTTTCCCTTACCCTTCCCTTTGGCTCCGGGATTGACAACTTGTCTCTTTCTCTTCGTGCTTGCATCAGCATAAACTAATGGATCATCATTATCACTGTCACTATCAGGATGCCTCGCTGTATTCTTTCCAGGATCCATGTAATCCTCTCTAGCCAAGGCTCCAAACAACCTCCTGTAAGGTGGTCTCTCATTTTCAGGCACACCTTTATAACCTTTCATTCTCACCAAGGTTCTAACATTCATATGATCCATATTAAGTATCTGTGTTGGATCCTTCTTCAAGTTTGGATATTTGTGATCAAAGATCATCATCAAGAATCTAGGATAAAGCATGAAGTATTTCTTCTTCAAACCCTTCAACATCTCCAACATGTGGTCTAAGATCATCCCAGCAACGTTAAATGGTTTATTGAGAGTCAATGCAACCATTAACGAGCTCAAACTCTTCCTCATCACGTCATAACCTCCACTAACACATCCAAATACCATAATGATTACGTGAGCAAAATACTTGAACTGCACGCTCAGTTTCCCTTTATACATAGAACCATCAGTGATCGGTCCTTTGTATTTCATTCTCAGAAAACAAGCTTTCTGCTCAGTCCAGGATAATTCCCTTGGATCCTCACTTGTTTCAAACTGGATCTGGAGTGCTTCTCTTATATCAGCTTCAGTGATAAACATCTCCATTCCCTGAATCTTGCTTTTAATGATCGTCTGATTATCAAAGTAATCATACTTGGCGTTGTTATAAAAATCCTCAACTATATCCTTGTAGATAATAGTTGGTGTAGCCAAAGCATAAACCACTCTGCATCTCTTCAGAAACTTGATAATCTCAGTGAACTCCACGTTCTTCTCCACATCTCCAAGATACGCGCAACAATTATGAGTCTTCTCAAACGGCCATTTTGTACCGCTTGATGATTCTCCTTCTGGTACAGTCTCTGGAATAGGATCAGTCACTGCAGTCTCCACAGGAATATCAATATTTGCTTGTTCTTCAGCCATCTGAAATGTAAAATCAAAATGAACGTCAAAACACGAAATCGTCAAAAATTCAAAATTTTAGGTCTTTTTAATTTCACATTCGCCCAAACAATATGGTCGAATGTAAGTTATTGTGGCCGAAGGTGTAAATTTCTGGTCGAATGAAAAATGTTTTTGGATAAAATGTTCATTCGCCCTTTTTTAGTTTTCCTTCGTCCAATTTGTTCCACCTTCGTCCAGTCGATGGACCGAAGGTAAAACCTGTTTAAACCCCAAAATTTAAAATTTTATCAAACATGTTTTTAACCTTTAATTTTGATCAGATTCTACTCTAACATGGCCGACTAAGCTTCGTCTACCATCAATTGACCTTAAAATTCATTCAACATCAGTTTTCAAAAGAAATTAGGTTTTTATTGTTTCAATCAATCAATCAAGTAATTAAACCCTGTTTTAATCCTAATTCCTAATACATTCTCCCCCTAAAAAGCACAAGCAGAGAAATCAAAATCAACAAGGTTTGGTTATGAAGAAAAATTTTGAAAAATTTGAATGACTGGTCGAATCTGGTTTGGAGTATATAAAGAACCCACCTTCGCCCGTTCCATCTGGACGAATGTACAAACATTCCACCTTCGCCCCAAGTCAATGGCACGAAGGTAAAACTTTTTCACCCGAAAGTAAATTATGGGTTAAAAACCACTTTCGCCCAGTTGAAACAACCCGAAGGTAGAAAGAATTCCACATTCGTCCCATTTAAGGGCGAATGTAAAATGGAAATCTTGAAAAATTTTGCCAAATTACAAATTCGAATCCCGTTCAACATTTTTCAATCCGTTATGCTTCCAAAACACAAATTTTCACATTTAGAATGATACAAAGCCCAGATGGTGTTGTCAAATCTCAGAAATTGACTATCAAGCATCCCCGGTTATCAAAAATAAAGCAGAAATGCAAAAATTTTGGATTTTTCTGAAATTTTATCAAAACACACCTAAAATCTTTTTGGATTTTGTATCTTTTTGACATTAAAAGTAAATTGCAACAAAATAAAGTGCATCAAAGTAAATGAAAGCAGTAAACATTTTGTGAAATCCGGTCAGAGGATCATATCAGTTTTCTGAGAAATCTGATCACAGCGTTGATCTTTTTGTTTAATATTATCATTAGAAACAGTATGTGATACGGCAATTGCTGATATTGTGGTCCACGTAAGCTCACATGCAGACAATTACGCAATGCTTTAAAGTGATACGAGTTAGGTGTATTAGACTAACACGATGTGGTGCCCACACACACGACATACTCCCGTATCAAGTAATTGCACAAAGCTTCGTCGTAACGCGTGATTATGCCAGAGTTATCCGTAAAAGTTACAAAGTATATAGCACAGAGGTGTACAGGTCAGCAAATGAATGCAGCAAAGTAACATGTGCGTATACACTAGGTTGAGGCTGATATTAATCACTGATGTACATCAGATGATCAATACGATGTAATAATGATCTATGATCAATTAAAACATAAAGTACCTCAATTCGGTAACTTCCGGTTTTGGCAATTAAGCTCTTTTAGCAAATATTCTGATAAAACTAGGTCCGTAAATCAATACGACAAAAGTTTATCAGAATATCCCGGATAACCATAACATAACGACCCGAAACCTCAGATTTTGGCAATCCTATCAAACGAAATTACGGTACTAAGACCATATGCCCATGAGGTGTTCAGCCACGAACGCGTAGTTCGTTATGTTTGTATCACTAATGCACGCAATTTTTAGTCTACGAAGCCTATCAGCATATCACACGTAATCAACACACGCCTCATAAACTATACAATTCTTTAGCCTGTGTCAGATTCCCACTGATGTACTATCATTTCCTCTGTTTTACCAGGAAATCATTTTTGATTTTCTAATTTTTAGGTCTTTTTGAATTTTATAATGTTTTTGGTTTTTCTGAAAAATGGAAAAACAAAAATTTGAAAGAAACAATCCACTCGAAAGCATCAACTTCTTTGAGGATTACGATAGTAAAGAGAAATTCCCAATTAGCAAAGAGAAATTCCCAATTAGCAAAACAGAAAAACTAAAAACTAAAAAAAACGATAAACCGAGGTGCCGATTAGTCCTGTTTTTCCTTTATATTGTTTACTTTTAAAAGATATTCAAAGCGGGAACGATCAAAGGCTTTAGTAAACAGATCTGCACGTTGGTAGTCAGTGTGTATTTTGACCATATCAATCAATTCCTTAGCGTAACAATCACGGATAAAATGATATTTGATCCGGATGTGTTTCGCTTTAGAATGATTATCAGAATTTTTAGTTAACGCAATTGCGGCTTCGTTGTCACAGTAAATAGGAGTTTTTAGAAACTGCAAACCGTAATCCACCATTTGTTGTTGAATCCAGAGTACTTGCGAACAGCAACTCGAGGCTGCAATGTACTCGGCTTCACAGGTAGATTGTGCTACGGAAGTCTGTTTCTTGCATTGCCAGGTGATTAACCTGCTCCCAAAAAACTGGCAACCAGCTGTAGTAGATTTGCTATCTTTGTCACAGCCGCCCCAATCTGCATCACTAAAAGATATGAAATCAAAATTATCATCATTAGGGTACCAAAGTCCTTTTGAAGGACAACCCTTCAGATATCTAAGGATACGCTTGACCGCCGTCAGATGACTTTATTTCGGCTTCGATTGATAACGGGCACAGAGACACGTTGCGTACATAATATCTGGTCGAGACGCCGTCAAATACATCAGAGATCCGATGATTGCTCTGTATGTAAAAGGATCCGTCAGCTCCCCCTTAGCGTCCACTCCAATCCCGTGATTGGGTTGAATCGGGGTATCCATCGGCTTTGAGTCCTCCATCTGGAACCGGCTCAAGATGTCGGAGACATATTTCGTCTGGTGAATGAAGATCCCGTCGGGTCTTTGGTCCACCTGCAAGCCTAGGAAAAACTGCATCTCCCCCATTGCGCTCATTTCGAACTTTTCCTGCATGACAGTTTCAAACTCCCTGCATAAAAGCTCGTTAGTTGAACCAAATATTATATCATCAACGTATATCTGCACTAGAAGCAAGTCATCTCCCGTCTTTTTCGTAAAGAGGGTGCAATCGACGAGGCCGCGCTTAAATCCTTTGGTGATGAGGTATGTACTCAGCTCCTCGTACCACTGCCTCGGAGCCTGGTGCAAGCCATAAAGAGCTTTGTTCAACACGTAGACCTTATCCCGGTGGATTGGGTCCTCAAAGCCTGGTGGCTGCCCGACATACACCTCTTCCTTGACTTTCCCGTACAGAAATGCGCTTTTCACGTCCATCTGATAAACTTTGAATTTCTTATAAGAAGCAAACGCGAGGAACATCCGAATAGCTTCGATTCGTGCTACCGGTGCATAGATTTCGTTATAATCAATCCCTTCGATTTGATGGAATCCCTGCACGACCAATCTGGCTTTGTTACGAACAATTACCCCACGATCATCCTTCTTACACTTAAACACCCATTTGGTGCCAATCTTCTTCCTATCCGGCGGCAAATCCGTGAGCGTCCAAACTCCCAATTTCTGGAATTGTAATAACTCCTCCTGCATAGCTTCCACCCAAGCATCATCCTTCAAAGCGTCCTTGTATGTCCTTGGCTCTACCTGCGACACATAACACGCAAACGACCAATCATTTTGACTACCAGATTGTTGAATTTTGGCATATAAAGCTAAAGCACCAAAACTCTCTGGCGTATTAACACTTTTAAGCTGCCCTCTGGTCATAACACTACTTCCAGGATCACCGATTACTTGCTCCAGCGGGTGAATACGATGAATCCGAGATTCCGGATAATCAGGTACTTGCACTCCCGTCTGAACAGTCAAGTTCTCTATATCATCCAGATCATGACCCGTATTTGATGATGAAGCCACATCAGAAGTTGGAGTTGGGTTCACTGGCGGTGCCTCTGGTTCTTCAGCTTGATCAAGAATAGCTTCTTCAAATTGTTCATCTTCAGATTCTGAAGTATCTAATGAAGTTGAAGCTTCTTGAAATATTTCTTCTTCTTGTATAGGAGCATTGGTATCATTAGAAGCTGGTAGGGGGTTCACGGTGATCGGACGCACCAACGGTGAAGTTGTTGCATTTTCACACTCGTAAAGTAATCGAATAACAGCTTCTTCAACCAAGCTATCTAGATTGAATGATTCAAAGAAATCTTTGTAATCAAACATCCAATCAGGACCCGTGCCTTGAATATTTTGAGTATATCGTTGAACTTCCACGTTAGCCCAGTCTTCCACACGACGAGTTCGCTTGTTGTATACCCGTTTGAGCGGGGTTGCATATCCAACAAAGTAACCCTCTTCGGCTTTGGGACTAAACTTTTCGCTTGGATTCAACATGGTGCATGGCGCCCCAAAAGGTTCTAGATACTCTAAGTTCGGCTTCCTTCGGTGTAACAGCTCATAAGATGTTTTTCCAAACTTCTTCACTGTTAGAACCCGATTTAATGTGTAATTTGCTGCATAAATCGCCTCATTCCAGAACATTACTGGAAGATTTGAATCAGCAAGCATAGTTCTAGCCGCTTCAATTAGAGTCCTATTCTTTCGTTCAGCAACACCGTTCTGTTGAGGGGTGTACGGAGCCGAATATTCATGATGTATCCCTTTGTTTTCACAAAGTTCATCCATCTTAGCATTTTTGAACTCCGTCCCATTGTCACTCCGAATTCTCTTTATCTTCACATTGTAGAGATTCTCCAATCGAGTGAACAGAACCTTTAGATTGATAAAAGTGTCGCTTTTATTCTGCAAACACATCACCCATGAAAATCTTGAGTAATCGTCAGTGACGACTAAACAATAAAGCTCTCCAAGATGACTTTTGCGCTTGACCGGTCTGAAAAGATCCATGTGCAATCGCTCTAGTGGCATCTCAACAGAGTTAACCTTTTTCACTTTGTGGGACTGTTTGTGTTGCTTCCCCTTTTTACAACTCACACACTTGTCATTCAGATGGAAATGTTTCACATTTACTCCATTGACAAGTCCATTCCTCACAAGTTGATTCATTTTCTTCAGATGAATGTGCCCCATTCTTCGGTGCCACATTATCGATTCTTTCTCAGTCGCCTTAGACAAAAAGCATGTTATTTGCCCCTGTGATGTCATCGCCTTGGACATATCAAGAATGTACAGATTGTTGACGCGAGGTGCCTTCAACATTATCCACTCTTTAGGAATTGTAAAGCCCGGTTTCAGAATATAGCAGGATTTGTCATCAAAATGCACAGTAAATTTCTTGTCACATATTTGACTGACACTCAACAGATTATAATCTATCTGCTTCACATACGAAATCCGCTCAAAACTCACTATCCCATTGCTCACACTTCCTTCCATTGTTATATATCCACCTTTGTTTCCTGCGAAAGCTACATACCCGCCATTGATGTTCTTCACGTCGAACAGCAACGCAAGATCCCCTGTCATGTGGCCTGAAGCTCCACTATCAACAATCCAAAGACTGCTAATAGGGCCAGCTGAAGCTCCCTGCACACAAAAAGTAAATCAGTTAGTTCTTTCGGGGGACCCAAGCCTGAGTCTTGGGTCTTTCAACATCAGGTTTCACAGTAACATTGTCACAAACATTTTTAACAACTTTTTGATCAATCTTTTTCTGATTATTCAAAACAGTTTCCTTTCTCTCATTAACTTTTGAAGTTGAGGCTCCTGGAGTACCATTGGGTGTCCAAGATTGTTCAGTTCTTTTCAAGATACGAATCTGAGACTTTGGATTCTCAGTCGGTTTCTGAACATTGTTAGCAAAAGTAATCTTCTTGGTAACCTTATCTGATTTAACAGACTTAGGTCCAACATTTGATTTGACAATCGGTTTTGGTGGAACCTTTTGCCTATCAACTGTTGCGTTCACCACAGGCTTCCTCCACGAGTTTTCCATCGCAATCCGATTCCTTCTATCATAGTGCATTGGACGAGTGTTCCTCATTTGAAAATTGTTTTGATTATAAAACGGTTGTTGTTGTTGAGGAACAACTCTCCTATGAGGTGGCACATAATGATCAATCGGTTTTCGCATAGGATTCCTCACTTCAGCCTCGTGCCTCTTGTGCCTAACATATGGGCACTGAGCAAGCAAATGCCCACGTTCCCCACACTTAAAGCACGCACGGTACTCTTCAAAAACATTTTGAGCATTTGGTTGAGCAAATGATCTAATAGGATATTGATCATTATACTGTTGCTTCCTTAAACTCTCAGGGAGTGGCCCTTTCGAGTAAGTCGGCTCATTAAAACCATTAGCTCTGTTTTTGGGTTTAACAAACTCTGTGACATGGACCTTTGGTTCTTGAGGAACATCCAAATACAACTTCTTTAACAAAGCTGGTGGAATTTCATTTGTTCTCTCATGTTTTGGGAACCAAATGGTACTTTCTTGCCAAATCTTTTCAATTTTAGCATAGTTGGCATTTTTTATTGGAAAGTCCTCGTCAGAGATGATCTTATCGGATCCTTCCATCCGATAAAACACCTTGACAGGTTTGTCACATTGTTCGTTTTTATCATTCCTCTCAAGATCTTTCTTAACCACATTAAGATCTTTCTTCACAACATTCTTCTCAGACTTATTCACATGATGAACACTTCTCATCGGAACAATTTGAGATGATGAAACTGGTTCATTTGTAATGATGTGATTTTCTTTTGGAATTTCACATGGATTAACAGTTTGGTTACAACCAGTATCATCACTCTCTGAGTCTGAGTCAACACTTTCAGCAGTAACACCCTCATCATTGATTCCCAAAATCGGTCTAACATCGGAATTTGGATCACCAATACTTGAAGTATTAGATTCATTTTCCGATGCTGAATCAGATTTTACCGAACTCTCCGGTGTCACTTGGTGACAATTATGGTTTTCAAAGAGAACCGGAGATGGTACAGCCCGATAATTGGTGGTTTTATCATCAATGATGTGGTCTACCACATAAGCAATATTCTTGTAACTTTCCAACTTTTTGTTTACTTTCTCAGCAAAGCATTTGATGGCAGCCATTTCCAACTTGGTGTTTTCAATTTCATTGATATAGTTGTTAATTGCCAATTGTTTTAAAGACAAAGTGTTTTTCAAGTCGGAAATGTCCTTTTTGTAGCCATCTAATACTTTGTTAAAAGCATTCAACTCTTTGCGAGTAGATTGACTGTTCATGATAGCACTATCACGTTGAACACGGAGTTGTTTAACCTCCTCAGTCAATCTATCACATGTACCACAATATTTGTCACTAGTATTATCAGTACTACAAGCAGAACTTACAGGTTTTGGCGGATCAGTCATGGCCATCAATGCGAAATGAGCTTCCTTTCCTGCAAAGAATCTGGAATAATCAAACTTTGTGAAAGCATCATCTGCAATGCACGACTTCCTTGTCATCAGAAAATCTGCTTCTGCAAGCAACTGATCAATATCTTCATCAAGAGAATTAACACTTGCTTCTGTATCCGATTCACTGTCTGAATCAGAATAAACCGATTCACACTCCTCAGGAATGTCAGAAACAGTATCAATCACAACTCCAGAATTTGTTTCTTCAGTTTGCACATCAACATCAACCTCAGCATTAACCTTTACAGGTTCGAATTCCCCATCCATCTCAGCCTCAGACTCATCACTATCAACTTCAGTTCCTACCTTCTCCTCCATCGTCACAGAATCTTCAACATCAACCTGATATGCAACACAAGCCACATTTCCCCCAGTGGTGATTTCCTCAACACCTATCTGAATGCTCGACCAGTCAAACCTCTCATCTTGTTGAGTAACCAATGCTTGATTGGTATTCGGTTGTTCATTTGGTGTAGTGATTGGTATGACTGTTCGGTTAGTATTGTTTGGTGTTTGGGTTTGTGTCTGGTTTGGTGTGTTTGGTTGTCTATTTTGGTTGTTATTAAAGTTGTTTTGATGGTTGTTGTTTTGGTAAGAAACTTGGTTTTGGTTTTGTTGTTGACGGTTCTGATAACTGGCATTAAAAGGATTTCTATTGCCTTGTTTTGGTGGCTGGGTGCATTCTCGTTTAAAGTGACCTTTACCTCCACAGTTAAAACAAGTCACTTTCTCCTTATTAAACCCGTAGGTTGTGTTAGGAGAAGTTCCCAAATCCGTTCTACCTGTCTTCTCGATAAACTCCGTTGCTCTTCGCATTATACTCGCAAATGCCCATTGGATATCAATGAGTTCCATCTCCTCCTTGTCAATCTGTGCGTAGTCTTCATTGGTCAAGTTGTTATTACCAATTTGACTAGCAACTAGCCCATTGTAGGAAGAAACCATTGCAGAGACTAATGCAATGTGTTGCTGAGCAACTTCAACTGTCACATTTCCAAGATTGGATGTCTCCAAAACCACCGTTGGTTGATTTGGTTGGTTCATTTGGTTCATTGGTTGTGGTTGAGATTGACTAGCAGTGTAAAAAGCTGCTTGTTGCTTTGGGGAGAATGGTGGAATGTAAGAATATTGATATGGAACTTGTGGTTGTGGTTGTGATAAAGATGAAGTTTGTTGTTGATAGTTAATGATAGGTGATTCCACAACATTGGATACACATGCAACATGTGGTGCAACTAGCCCTCCTGAGCTTGTACTCACTGGAACTGAAGATCCTCCAAAATATAAGTTTGGATTCTGAGGAATCTGAGCTCTCCTAGCCTTCCTCTTCTCTTCCAACTCTTTGTTTTCCAGCTTCTCAATGAACTCCTGGAGAGACCAGTATTGATAAGCATCCTTCTCCTTCAGAACATCCACATGCTGATCCCAGTTAGGTGGTAGTGCATCTGCAAACTTTTCCACCTGTTTTGCCATAGGAATCTGTATTTCATAACTAGACAATTCAGATATCAAATGATTATATCTAGGAGTTAGTTCTTTCAAAGTTTCATTTCCAACATAAGAAAAGTTCTCAAACTCCTTAATAAGCTCTTCCTTCCTCAAACTTCGAGTCTTCTCATTTCCATCATGCTTCCTTTTAAGCATATCCCACAGTGCCTTAGAAGTTGTGCACGTCCCAAACTGATGCAACAGATCATTTGTGATTGCCTGTGTCAATTGGGAAAACGCCTTCTTTTCCACAGCAAACTTCTTTTTCTCATCCTCAGCCATGCTCTCCAATGGCACTGGTTCACCTGTGTTCTCCAGAACTGGTGGTGTGTAACCTTTAGCAATCATATTCCATGCTTCAGCACCTTCCACTCCCATGCCTTCCAAATGTATCTTGAACTTTTTCTGCCACTGATTGTATTCTTGAATCTCCATAAGCTTCGGTGGCCGAGTCCCGCTACCTGAAGACAAATCATTAATCAGTGTGGAAATAGCATTTGTAGTTTGAGTGTTTACCACCGCTGCTGCTACTCCCCAGTAGTCAGACTGTGGTGCTGGAGGTGCACTTTGAGTCATGTAGTTAACCGGCTGCGAAGACTGTGTGCTTGTCTTCTGTGCTGCCACTGTCCATGGGTCCATCACCTGCTGTTGTGGTTGTGTAGTTGCTGGTGTAGGAGTAGTTTGATAACGCCACATGATCACGAACTTTGAGAAATTCAACACTTAGAAAAATTTTCCAAAAACTATCCTAGGTTCGCCCAAAATGTGCTCAGGTTCGTCCCTTTTGTTTCAGGTTCGCCCAAAAAGTCTCTCACCCGAATGTGAAAACTCACCAGAAAGTAAAATCACACTAACACATTCTACGTTCGTCCAAAATATTCTAGATTCGACCGTTTCTGTTTTACGTTCGTCCGCCCGATCTCCCGAGGGTGGAAAATTCAGCCCGAATGTAAAATTTTAAACTGAAAAACTCTACGTTCGACCAAAAATCTCTAGGTTCGCCCACAAACTCACTCACCTTCGACCTAAAACTCACACATTCGCCCAACAACTCCAGGTTCGCCCATTTCAGACTTTTGAAAAACGGTTACACTTTGAAAAACGGTTATTTTGATCTCTGATTTTCAAAAGTTTGTGGATTTGATTGATCTTGATCAGGTTATGCTTCGGAGATGATTTGGAACAACTTTAATACTTGGAATTTTGAATTTTAATCACAAAATCACCTCTAATTCTTTCAAAAACACTCAAAAACCATTTTTATGTAAAAACAGATGTGAATTGATGAAAATAATGTCCAAATCAGCTCTGAGTTTATCAATTTGTTGTTGTATGATCCTCTACGCTCTGATACCACTTTGTAGAGGATGAATTCGACACGAAAAACAGGATTATATGATCATACAAGTTGCTAAACCAGGTGCGGAAACCCTAGCTTAGAACAAACTGATATAAACTCAATCAAAACACAATCAAAGTCATTTTAAAAGCTTTTCATAGATTAACTTTTCCAAATAAACGCTTACAGATTGATTACAGTTAATCTAGCACACTTCTAAACACTCTCAGACCTCTCTGGAACACACACCAAAAACACACACTCTAAATGACTCGTTATCCATTACAAAAACCCAAAATCTATTTATAACACCTGCACATTCGCCCCTTTTCATTGGTCGAATGTGGGCTTTTCCACATTCGCCCAGTTTCACTGGTCGAATGTGTCTTCTGTGTAAACCTGTTCCAGATTCGTCCATGTCTAAGCTACCTTCGCCCACTTGTCAAACACCTTCGCCCAAAACTATTTACCTTCGCCCCTTAACACATGTTAACATCTAATCATTAGTCGCAAAACGGCATCTACAGTAGGAAATGAGACTCTCAAAGGAATTGACTACGACATTTTATCATTTATTGTTCGAGTTGTCTAACTATAACCTTTCCTATCCAATGTCTGAATGTGTGGGAAGATTTGCAGATGCTTTGCTTGTGTATTGGAGTCAATATCTTGAAGTGTTGAAGGAACAGGACACATTCATCTGATTGACATTGAATGAGTTCGTTCAAAACTTGGAGAACAAAGATGTAGAAGAAAGAAGGAAGATGAAATGAGCACAGATTCTACAGAATCCTAAATTGTATTATGCTGGTTCTTCATCTTCAGCTGTACCAAATGTTGGTGTTAGTTCGGCACAACAAACAGCTTTCGTTTCAAGTGTTGAACTGATAAATCCAGTGAACTATTATGGAATCCCCTCATCTTCCTCATATGTCACTCCAACTCAAGCTCCAATGCAGTTTGCACCTTGGTTAGCTACGCCAACAATGAACATGAATCAACAATCATCTTCATCTAATGTTGGAAAAGCATCATCGAGCTCGAGTCAATATGTTCTGGAAACTTCTAAATTAGATTATTTCATAATTAATGTTACACAAAAGCATGTTGGTTTGGTTTCAGCTGTTGTTGCCTCATATAATGGAATCATTGCAGATCAAATTGGAAAACAGAATTTGACAAATGAAGATTATTCTCAGATCGATAAGGACGAAATGGAGCTTATCGTAATCCAGTGGGCATTTGCATGTGTTGTTCGGAGAGCTCATGAGCATATCGATAAGGACGAAATGGAGCTTATCGATATCCAGAAGGACAGATTTGGCTACTTCTCCTAACACAACCTATTGTTTCATCAAAGGAAAGGTTACTTGTTCCCAAGTAGGGGATACGGTGGTACTTTCTTTGATTATACGAAGCGCTCATTCGAGTCAAATTGGGCATATGATGGTACTATGCAAGAGGTCATCGAAAACCAACGTCCTCCGGCCTCGGTTTTCGACACATGGTCGGGGTCGGAGTGTACCCTCTTTGATCACAAAACAATGAGTGCTAGTATAGAGCGAGCCTTAAACACAACTTTGATGGAACCGAATCGTGGAACCGTGCACATGCTTATTCCTATTAGTTAGAGATGAACAACCGATACAATGATGACCAAGCCCGGCGGATGCACGCAGATTGACATGCGGGGCGGTCTGTGGTTGTGGATCCACCTCCGGTGAATTATGCGTCTCTACCACCTTATGATGTTAGTGTATCGTATCCGACCCCGCCGCTCCATCATTCGCAGTGGATAGACCCGCGTCAACAACAACAAAGAGCTTCACAACAAAGCGAAAGTGGTAGCGGTGCATTTGATTTTGGAGAATGGAATGATATGATGTCTTCTATTGTTGATGCACTTTCTGTGGACGTCACTGTCGAATAGACTAGGGTTGAGTCTTGTATTGTATTACATGAGATTGTGGTGATCCATAAGGGCATTTTATGGATCTGATGCATTTCTAAATATAGGTCAATTCACAAAAGTCTGGTTCGAACCTAAGTAAGGGCGAATGTGGAAATATTCCACATTCCACCTATACTAAGGGGCGAAGGTGGCTTATTGTGTTGGACTATAAATAGCAATCTCATGTGTTGGTTTTCATTTGAAGATTTGAGTTTGTGTTTAGAATGCTCTCAAGGGGGAGGTCATGCCCGACCTCCCACGGCCTCGAGATAGATGTTTATCCTACTGATGACAGTGTCTGTAACCGTTTCTGTAGTAATACGAATCTGTGATGACATTGTTTTCATATGTTTCTATCTCGTCTCGAATCTCCCATCTGAAACCGAGTTGTTTTTCGCTTATTCGATCTATGAATTCGGTTTTTAACCGGATTCTCATCTATTTCCGGGCCTCCTCAACCACGCTACTACTAGTCAGGTCGTGCTCTTTCTTGTATAGTTGTGAATATTTGTGGTTTGTTATCTTTATGGTCGAGTGGATGGGTGGTGTTTAGTTTGTGATGTTATGTTTTGGGTTGTGCGAGTTGGTGTGTGATGGTTTTAAAATATATATATATATAATGAAAAAAATACCAAAAAGAAATTTGTGGTTTGAGATTATGAGCTTGTAAATGAAGAGTTTTAGCTAAAAACAGGAAATCTGATCATACAAGGCACTATTCCAGGTGCGGAAACCCTAGAACAGAACAAAATGATAATCAATGAATCAAACACATGAATTAAGCTTTTCAAACATCCTTTTCATAGATAACTTGTTCAAATATTGTTTACATAAGCCTTTACAAGTTAATCTAATCACAACTTCAATGACACACCCTAGAGAGCTTAACTCAGACCTTAACAATACACAATGATCAAAATTCTAACAATCAAAACAAACTTAACCTATTTATATCTTCTGCACGCTCGCCCCTTTTGATGGTACGAACGTGGAATTCTTCCACATTCGTCCTTCATTATGGTACGAACCAAAACATCTTCAGTACATCTTCTATCTTCATCCATTAATCTCCACATTCGCCTAAACTAATCTCAACATTCGACCTCCTGATTTCACCTTCGACCAGACAAATCTACTAACACATGTTTATGATTACAATCCGAAAGCATTAGTCGCACAAAACGCATCAACAAACTCCCCCTCGACTATTGCTCGGATTGCCTTCGTGCTTCGTCCATCTGCTTGTTCATCAACTTGATTCTCAATTGTTTCTTTTGATCTTTCGTCATTTCTGGTTCAAGTTTCCTCTTTGTCGAATGCTTAGGCCCTTCAGCTACCTTCACCTGCTTGCCCAGCTTCTGCTCAAGATTGCTACCGGAGTTGATATCATAAGCAAAGCATACTCTAACAACCTGTTGATATTTATTTGCTTGTGATGCATCATTGGGGTCACTGTAAATCGGGTTGTAGTACAGCATGATGATATCTTCAAATGTACAGTTTATGAGCCACATCGGGTCAAAAACATGTATTTTCTTGTACGAGTCCTTCCCATCTCTTAACACAATCACCGCTTCAGCATTTCTCCAGTCATAATACCAGAAAATAAAATCTTCACTGAAATGCTGTTGAATTGGCATTAGCGGTATTTTCCTCATCACCACAAGAGCTTTATAAATCAACGTCACTCTCTTTCTACCCGTCTTTGGATCAACGTCTCTGTGAACCTTCCTTCTCGGGTATTAAGGCTTAAACATATCCCATTTCGTTCTGCTTTCCTAGACCAGCTTATCAGCAAACCATCCAACCGTTGTATTATTCACAGAAGCACCAGTCATCCTGAATCTACATATATCTCTTACCGCCCAGTACGGTAGAGTAAGCAAATCATAGAATCTGTAAAAATACAGAATTCCAGTCTCCCACTTAACTGCTATACACTTGATACTTCTAAGATACTTCCAACCAAGTGCTCTGCCTTTGAACTTTTGGTTGTGATATCTATAGAATCCTCCCTGTGCTTCTGGTTTCGGTCTTTTATCATCCTTCTCTTTCAACTTCTGCAACAAAGTCTTTAGCTCATTACTTTGCTCAGATGGTTTCTGCTTATCATCCCCAAACACATTCTTAACAAATTCTTTACTTTTCTCCTCAGCTTTCTTCTTAGCCTCCCTCATATGTGTTTCAGTAAAGTCTGGGAATACTTCATTCTCATCAGTTTCTCTGAAGTATTGGGGATACTCTTCATGAGTTATATCTTCAATTTCAATCTCCTCTGTTTCTGGTGTTTGCTTATCATCAGAATGATTACCAACATCCTTTTCAGGAATGTCTGGAATCATTTGATCAGACATAATTTCTTCTAGTGTCTTACCAACTCGCTGCGCAATCCCTTCAAGAATTTCTTTAGACAAAGCAGCTGACACTTCACCATCCTCTAAATCAGGATCATTATACTCCAATTCATATCTCATATCTTCAGCTTGGAATATATCAGCAAACTTCCTAGTAAACTCAATAGTCCACTCTCTTTTACTCAACATCTCTCGATAAACATTCTTTGCATCATCTGATAACGCTCTGATTTTCTCTGTCCAGAAAATGTTATCATCAGCATCAACATTCTCTCCTGCCTTCTTCGAGCTAGACTGACCAGAACTCCCCTTCTTGGTCTGTCTCTGTTCAAAAGTAAATTTGCTCGAATCATCATTATCATCATCACTGCTACTTTCATCATCATCATTCTTTTTATTACCCGATTTCTCCTCAGCAGCATCATCATCATCAGATTCATCATCTGATTCATCATCTCCTTCTTCATCATCAGAAGATTCTTCATAGTCAACCTGCTCCTCTTCTTTTTCTTTATCTTCTTCTCCTTCTTTCAATTTAGGAGCTTCTCCGTATAACTTGTCAAGCAAGTCACTCATTCTTTTATTCTCTTTCTTCAACTCCTTATTCTCTTTCCTAACACTCTTTATCATCCTCCTATTCCCGTTGCATTTCACATCAAGCTCATTCTTCTCCTCTTCAAGTTGTTTCAACTTCTTTTCAAGTTCGTCTTGATTAGTCTTAGAAGCAACAACTATCTGCAACATCTTTTCTTCATTTTTCTTGAATCTTTCTATTTGAGCTTGCTGTGCTGTTAACATCTTCATCATGTCTTCCAGTTGTTTGTTCACTTGCTTCATAGCATCATCAGAAACATTAACTTTATATTTGGAAGATTCAGAAACAGGAGTCTTTTCTTTTTCAGGCTTCCTGAACATATTTAGAACATTCTCTAAAGTAGACTCCAGATTAAGAACTACTTCAGGTTCTTTGGAAGATTTCTTTTGCTTTTCTGCAGCTGGTGAGGAAACTTTAGATGAAGTACCAGCATCAGGAACCTTATTCCCCTTTAATAACATTTCTATCTCTTTTTCTCTCAACTTTTTAGTGTCCTTCTTAGCCATTGACTTGTGTTTAGGCTTCTTCAAATTTACAACCACTGTAGATCCATCAAAATCTTCAGTATCCAACCCTAAATCACCTTCAACATCAATAGGCTCCTTCTGTAATTGTTCCTCCACTGCTTTGTTCAGTGATTCAGACTCTCCAACTGCAGTGGCCTTGCGTTTGGAGTTCTTCCTCAATAACTCAGCATCAGAATCCCACTGCTCATCCTCTTCTGTCTCTTCAGAATCGACAGAATCCTCATCAACCAAACAAGTACCCTTTTTAGCAGTACTCTTCTTTCTTGACTTCTGCTTTTTAGCAGGTTCATCTTCATCAGCCTTTGCCTTGCCCTTCCCTTTGGCGCCGGCATTCTTGACTTGTCGCTTTCTTTTTGTAGTTGCATCAGCATGCACAAGTGGATCATCATTATCTGAATCACTTTTAACATGTCTAGCCTTGTTCAACCCTGGATCAGTGTAACCTGGATTGATCAAGTGACCAAACAGATTCTTGTGTGGTGGCTTCTCATCAGTTGGAATACCCATATATCCCTTCATCCTAACCCACGTCCTGATATTCATATGATCCTGTCCCAACACCATCGTAGGATCCTTCCTCAACATAGGATACTTATGATCAAATATCATCATCAGAAATCTTGGATACATCATGAATTTCTTTGACTTCAATCCCTTCAACATTTCTAACATGTGATCTAGAATCATCCCGGCTATGTTAAATGGTTTCTTCAGTGTCAGTGCAACCATTAACGAACTCAGACTCTTCCTCATCACATCATATCCTCCACTCACCGTCCCGAATACATGAATAATAACGTGAGCGAAGTACTTGAACTGGACACTAAGCTTTCCCTTATGTAATGCTCCATCAGTGATAGGACCGTTATACTTCATACATAGAAAGCATACTCTCTGTTCAGTCCATGATAAACACCTTGGATCTGTACATTCCTCATCCTTGATCCTCAGTGCTTCTCTAATGTCTTCTTCAGTCACCATGGCTAGCTCTCCCTAAATCTTACTAACTATGGCAGTCTTCCCTTCCCAGAAATCATAACGAGCGTTTCTCCAAAACTCTTCAACAATATCTTTATAGCTGATAGCAGGTGTAGCAATGGCATGTATAATCCTGCTTCTTCTGAGAAAGTCAACGATACCAGAAAACTCAGTGTTCTTCTGAACCTCTCCTACAAACGCGCAACAATTGTGTGCAGGTTCGAATGGCCACACTTGAGGTACATTATCAACTGGAGCTTCTGGAGCTTGTTCTTCTTGCACAGGAACTTCTTGAACAGGAACTTCTTCCACTGGAATCTCCACGTTTTCTACTGGTTGTTCTACCATCTGTGTCACAAAAACCAAGAAAAATACGTCAAAAATAATCAAAAACGACACAACTTGAAATTTTGAATTTTTACCAATTTCCACATTCGCCCCAGAAGTAGTACGAATGTGGGAAAATATGAGTTCGAAAGTGTAGAATTTGGTTCGAAAGTGAAAGTTTTAAAGATCAATTTCCACATTCGACCCGTAACTTCTACTTTCGTCCAATAATAACCACTTTCGACCAAGAAAACTCAGGTTCGCCCTAACCATTCTGGTCGAACATGGCTGATAAAACTCCAAAAATTCAAATTTGTTTTCTGTGTTGTTTCAAACCGTTATTTTGATTCAAATAGCCTCTAACATGGCCGACTAAGCTTCTACAACCATCAATTTTGTTTATTATTCAGTTTTTATTGATTTTCAATAGGAACTAGGGTTTGGCTTTGTCATTCAACCAATTAACCACTGATTTAAACGATTTAAACCTATTCCTTCTATACTCTCCCCCTAAAATCAATAAGGACTGAATCCTTATCAAATAATCAAGTTAAAACAGTCCTCAATGATCCAGATTGACAAAATTAGGGTTCGTATACAAAAACCCCAATTCTGGATTAGTTTCAAGTCCATTACCTGTGTTAGAATAATGAAAATGATCAGAAAAGCGACTAGAATAAGAATCACAGATAAAAGAAATCAAGGCAACAAGGTTTGGCTGATTTGAAAATTTTTGAAAATATGAATGACTGAGGGTTCGAATCTGGACCTGGGTTTATATAAACTTCTACGTTCGACCTTCTCAAGTGGGCGAATGTGGGATATATTCCACATTCGTCCCTAGTTAAAAAGGCGAATGTAGAACAGAGGTTCGAATGTACATTTTATACATGAAAACACCCACTTTCGTCCAACTTTTCAGTACGAATGTAGAGAATTTTCCACATTCGACCCATCTAAGGGGCGATTGTAAAATGGAAAATTTTGAAAATTTACCAAATCACAAAATCGAATCCCGTTCAAACATATTTCACACATTAAGTCTCAAACATGCATTCTTTCATGTTTAACTGATACAAAGCTCAGATTGTTTCATCAAATCTCAGAAAATGACCATCAAACACCGTCGGTTATCAAAAATAACGCAGAAATGTAAAACTTTTGATTTTTCTGAAATTTATATTAAAACACACCTAAAATCTTTTTGAGTTTTTTTTTTATCTTTTTGTAAAAAAAAATAAAATGCACAAATGTAAACAAAAACAGTAAATGTTTTGTGATATCCGGTAAGAGGATCATATCAGTTTTTGAGAAATCTGATCACAGCGTTGATCTGATTTATATTATCATTAGAAACAATGTGTGACCCGGCAACTGCTGATATTGTTGTCCACATAAACTCACATGCAGACTGTTAAACAGTGCTTTAAAATGATACGAGATTAAGTATATTATACTAACACGTTGTGATTCCCACGCACACGACATACTCCCGTATCAAGAAATTGCACAAAGCTTCCTCGTAACGCGTGATTATGCCAGAGTTATCCGTTTAGTTACAAGATATATAGCACAGAGGTGTACATGTCAGCAAATGAATGCAGCAAAGTAACATGTGCATATATACCAGGTTGAGGCTGATATCAATTACTGATTTGCATCAGTAAATTGATACGATGCAATTAATGATCTTTGATCAATAATAAACATGAAGTACCTCAATTCGGTAACTTTTGGTTTTGGCATTAAAGCTCTTTTAGCAAATATTCTGATTGAAACAAGGTCCGTAAATTAATACGACAAAAGTTCAATCAGAATATCCCGGATAACAATAACATAACGACCCAAACCTCAGATTTTGGCAACTCTATCAAACGAAATTACGGTACTAAGACCATATGCCCATGAGATGTTCAGCCACGAACGAGTAGTTCGTTATGTTTGTATCACTAATGCACGCAGTTATTAGTCTACGAAGCCTATCAGCACATCACACGAAATCAACACACGCCTCATATTGCATTACATATCTTTAGCCTGTGTCAGATCCCCACTGATGTACTATCATTTCCTCTTTTTATCCTGGAAATCATTTTGTGTTTTTCTATTTTTATGACTTTTTGAATTTTTCAATGTTTTGGTTTTTTCTTTTTTCTGAATAAAGACTCCCCCTGAAATGTAAAACATATTTTTGGGTTTTTGAAATTTTCTTAAAAACTGTAAAAACTTAAAGAAAATTTGAAAACTAAAAGTGATAAACAGAGGTGATGATCAGTCTTGTTTTTCCTTTATACTATTTACTTTTAAGAGATAATCGAATCTGGATTTATCAAAAGCTTTTGTGAAAAGATCCGCTCTCTGATAGTCAGTGTGGATTTTGACCATATCGATCAACTCTTTTGCATAACAATCACGGATAAAGTGATACTTAATCCGGATATGCTTAGATTTTGAGTGATTGACCGTGTCTTTAATTAATGCAATTGCGGCTTCATTATCACAGTGAATAGGGGTTTTAAGAAATTGCAAACCGTAATCCACCATTTGTTGCTGAATCCAGAAAACCTGTGAGCAACAACTCAAGGCTGCTACGTACTCTGCTTCGCAAGTAGATAATGCGACCGAAGTCTGCTTCTTACACTGCCAGGTGACGAGCTTGCTCCCTAAAAACTGGCATCCAGCAGTCGTGGATTTGCTGTCTTTGTCACAGCCGCCCCAATCTCCATCACTAAACGCGATAAAGTCAAAATTATCGTCATTTGGGTACCATAGTCCTCTCGACGGACAATCCTTCAGATATCTAAGGATACGCTTGACCGCTGTCAGATGACTTTGTTTCGGCTTCGATTGGAAACGTGCGCAAAGGCATGTAGCGAACATTATGTCTGGCCTTAATGCGGTTAGATACATCAGAGATCCAACGATTGCTCTGTATGTAAATGGGTCTATCAGCTCCCCCTTAGCGTCAACACCAATCCCGTGATTAGGTTGAATCGGGGTGTCCATCGGCTTGGAATCTTCCATCTGGAACCGGCTCAAGACTTCAGATACGTATTTGGTTTGATGAATAAAGATCCCCGTTGGTCTTTGATCCACCTGCAAGCCGAGGAAAAACTGCATTTCCCCCATCGCACTCATTTCGAACTTTTCCTGCATTACACGTTCAAATTCTCTGCAAAGAAGTTCGTTAGTTGAGCCAAAAATAATATCGTCTACATAAATCTGGACGAGAAGCAAATCATCCCCTGTTTTCTTCGTAAACAGTGTGCAGTCGACCAATCCGCGTTTGAATCCTTTGGACATGAGGTACGTGCTTAGCTCCTCGTACCATTAGCGTGGAGCCTGGTGCAACCCGTACAGTGCTTTGTTTAGAACGTAAACCTTATCCCGGTGGATAGGATCTTCAAAGCCCGGAGGTTGACCGACATAGACCTCTTCTTTGACCACACCATAGAGAAACGCACTTTTGACATCCATTTGATACACCTTAAATTTCTTGTACGCGGCAAACGCTAAAAACATTCGGATAGCTTCTATGTGTGCCACAGGTGCATATATCTCGTTGTAGTCAATTCCTTCAACTTGATGAAATCCTTGCACTACCAATCTGGCTTTGTATCTCACGATCATGCCTCTGTCATCTTTCTTACATTTGAATACCCACTTGGTACCAATCTTCTTCCTTCCTGGAGGTAAATCTGTAAGTGTCCAGACGCCCAACATCTGAAATTGTAACAACTCCTCTTGCATCGCCTCGACCCAAGCATCATCCAAAAGAGCTTCTTTGTATGTCCGTGGCTCAACCTGCGAAACATAACATGCAAACGACCAATCATTCTTACAACCAGATTTTTGTATTTTTGCATATAAAGCTAAAGCACCAAAACTTTCTGGTGAATTGACACTTCGTAGCTGTCCTCTCGTCATAACACTTCTACCAGGATCACCAATAACTTGCTCTAGCGGGTGAATACGATGAATCCGAGATTCCGGATGTTCAGGTACAATAACTCCCGTCTGAGTAGTCAAGTTCTCCACTGCATCCAGATCATTACCCGTGTTGGACGATGAAGCAACATCTAGATTTTGGTTCACTGGCAGTGCCTCTGTTGCATGATCAAGAATAGCTTCATCAAAATCTCCATCATCTTCCGATTCTGAAGTATCCAGTAGTTGAAGCTTCTTGAAAAATTTCTTCTTCTGCTACAGGAGCATTGGTATCATTAGAAGTTGTTGGAGGAGTTACGGTGATCGGACACACTAATGGTGAAGTCGCTGCGTTTTCACACTCGTAAAGTAATCTGATAACAGCCTCTTCAACCAAGCTATCTAGATTGAAAGATTCAAAGAAATCTTTGTAATCAAACATCCAATCGGGACCATTTCCTTGCACATTTTGAGTATACCGTTGAACCTCCACATTTGCCCAATCCTCCACCTGTCGAGTACTTTTGTTGAATATCCGTTTGAGCGGGGTTGCATATCCAACAAAATATCCCTCTTCAGCTTTAGGACTAAACTTTTCTCCTGGGTTCAACATCGTGCACGGAGCCCCAAAAGGTTCTAGATACTCCAAGTTCGGCTTTCTTCGGTTCAATAGCTCATAAGAGGTTTTGCCAAACTTCTTCACTGTTAAGACCCGATTTAATGCATAATTTGCTGCATAAATCGCTTCATTCCAGAACATTACTGAAAGATTTGAGTCTGCGAGCATTGTTCTTTCCGTTTCTATGAGAGTCCTGTTTTTCCGTTCAGTGACACCGTTCTGTTCAGGGGTATACGGAGCAGGAGATTCATGATGAATTCCTTTGTCTTCACAAAGAGCATCCATCTGTGCATTTTTTAACTCCGTCCCATTGTCACTCTGAATTCTCTTGATCTTAAGACCATAGACATTCTCCAACCGAGTGAACAGAACTTTCAGATTGTTAAACGTGTCACTTTTATGGTGCAAACACATCACCCATGAAAATCGTGAAAAATCGTCAGTAACCACTAAACAATAAAGCTCTCCAAGATGACTTTTATGTTTGACAGGTCCGAATAGGTCCATGTGCAACCGCTCAAGTGGCATCTCAACAGAGTTTACTTTCTTCACCTTATGAGATTGTTTGTGTTGCTTTCCTTTCTTATAGCTTACACAATTGTCGTTCAAATGGAAATGTTTAACATTGACACCTTCCACAAGCCCGTTCTTCACCAAATGGTTCATTTTCCTGAGATGAATATGTCCCATTCTTCTATGCCACATGATTGATTCTTTCTCAGTAGCCTTCGATAGAAAACATGTCACTTGGCCCTGGGTTGTCATCGCCTTTGACATATCAATAATATAGAGATTGTTGACTCGAGGTGCCTTCAACATTACCCACTCTTTTGGAATCTTAAAGCCCGGTTTGAGGATATAGCAAGATTTGTCATCGAAATACACAGAAAATTGCTTGTCATATATCTGACTGACACTTAACAGATTGTAATCGATTTGCTTCACATAGGAAATTCTTTCAAAACTCACTATCCCATTACTCACGCTTCCTTCCATTATGATGTAACCACCTTTGTTTCCAGCAAATGCAACATATCCTCCATTAATATTCTTCACGTCGAAAAACAGTGCTAAATCACCTGTCATGTGGCCTGAAGCTCCACTGTCAACAATCCAAAGACTGCTAACAGGGCCAGCTGAAGCTCCCTGCACACATCAAGTAAACAAGTTAGTTCTTTCGGGGGACCCAAGCCTGTGTGGTCTTGGGTCTTTGAATATCACCCTTCAAAGATTCATTAACATCAACATTTGGTTTTGAGGCAATCTTTTTCGGATCATTCAAAACTTTTTCAGCATTTTCATTCGATTTTGAAGCAGAGGCTCCTGAAGAACCATTATGTGTCCAAGACTGTTTTGAACGTTTCAGAATTCGAATCTGAGATTTTGGAGTCTTGGTCGATTTCTTAACATCATTCTTAAACGTAACTTTCTTGGTTACCTTTTCTGACTTAACAGAAACAGTTCCAACAGTTGATTTAACAGCCGGTTTTGGTGGAACCTTTTGTCTATCAACTGTTGTGTTCACCATAGGTGTAGATGACGTTTTGCGACTAATGATTAGATACTAACGTGTGTTAAGGGGCGAAGGAGAATCAGAAGGGGCGAAGGTAACATAGAAAGGGGCGAAGGAAGTTTTTCATGTGGACGAATCAGGAACTGGAATACACAGAAGATACATTCGACCATATGTTATGGGCGAATGTGGAACAATGCTTCATTCGACCATTGAGTATGGGCGAATGTGCAGACATTATATATAGAAATTGGGTTTTTGTAATGTATAACGAGTCAATTAGAGTGTGTGTTTTGTGTGTGTGTTCCAGAAAGGATTGAGAGTGATAGTTTGAGTTCTAGATTAACTGTAATCAGTCTGTAAATGTTTATTTGGAAAAGTTAATCTATGAAAAGCCTTTAAAATGATCTTGATTGTATTTTGATTGAGTTTATATCAGTTTGTTCTAAGCTAGGGTTTCCGCACCTGGTTTAGCAACTTGTATGATCATATAATCCTGTAATTGTTGTCTAATTCATCCTCTACAAAGTGGTATCAGAGCGTAGAGGATCATACAACAACAAATTGATAAACTCAGAGCTGATTTGGACATAATATTCATCAATTCACATCTGTTTTCATATAAAAATGGTTTTAGAGTGTTTTTGAAAGAATTAGAGGTGATTTTGTGGTTAAAATTCAAAATTCCAAGTATTAAAGTTGTTCCAAATCATCTCCGAAGCATAACCTGATCAAGATCAATCAAATCCACAAACTTTTGAAAATCATTGATCAAAATAACCGTTTTTCAAAGTGTAACCGTTTTTCAAAAGTTCAGATATGGGCGAACCTGGAGTTTGTGGGCGAACGTGAGTATTTTAGGTCGAAGGTGATAGGAATACTGGACGAACCTAGAGGTTTTAGGGCGAATCTAGAGTTTTTCACATAGAAATTTTACATTCGGGTACTATTTTCCACCCTCGGGAGATCGGGCGGACGAACGTAGTTCAGAAACGGACGAACCTAGTTTGATTTGGACGAAGGAAGAAGAGTGTTTGTGAGTTTTTACATTCTAGTGAAATCTTACCTTCGGGAGTGACTGTTTTGGGCGAACCTGTACCAAAAGGGACGAACCTGATTACAACTGGGCGAACCTAGGAAAGTTTTTGGAAAATTTTTCTAAGTGTTGAATTTCTCAAAGTTCGTGATTATGTGGCGTTATCAGACTACTCCTACACCAGCAACTACACAACCACAACAGCAGGTGATGGACCCATGGACCGTAGCAGCACAGAAGACGAGCACACAGTCTTCGCAGCCGGTTAACTACATGACTCAGAGTGCACCTACAGTACCACAGTCTGACTACTGGGGAGTAGCAGCAGCGGTGGTAAACACTCAAACTACTAATGCTATTTCCACACTGATTAATGATTTGTCTTCAGGTAGCGGGACTCGGCCACCGAAGCTCATGGAGATTCAAGAATACAATCAGTGGCAGAAAAAGTTCAAGATACACTTGGAAGGCATGGGAGTAGAAGGTGCTGAAGCATGGAACATGATTGCTAAAGGATACACACCACCAGTTCTGGAGAACACAGGTGAACCAGTGCCATTGGAGAGCATGGCGGAGGATGAGAAAAAGAAGTTTGCTGTGGAAAAGAAGGCGTTTTCCCAACTGACACAGGCAATCACCAATGATCTTTTGCATCAGTTTGGAACGTGCACAACTTCTAAGGCTCTGTGGGATATGCTTAAAAGGAAGCATGATGGAAATGAGAAGACTCGAAATTTGAGGATGGAAGAACTTGTTAAGGAGTTTGAGAATTTTTCTTATGTTGGAAATGAAACTTTGAAAGAACTAACTCCTAGATATAATCATTTAATATCTGAATTGTCTAGCTATGGTGTACAGATTCCTATGGCAAAACAGGTGGACAAGTTTGCTGAAGCATTACCACCTAACTGGGATCAGCATGTGGATGTTCTGAAGGAGAAGGATGCTTTTCAATACTGGTCTCTTCAGGAGTTCATCGAGAAGCTGGAAAACAAGGAATTGGAAGAAAAGAGGAAGGCTAGGAGAGCACAGATTCCTCAGAATCCAAACTTGTATTTTGGAGGATCTTTAGTTCCAGCTAGTACAAGTTCTGGAGGGCTTGTTACACCACATGTTGCTTGTATATCCAATGCTGTAGAATCACCCATCATTACCTACCATCAACAAACTTCATCTTTATCACAACCACAACCACAAGTTCCATATCAATATTCATACATCCCACCATTCTCCCCAAAACAACAAGCAGCTTTTTACACTGCTGGTCAAACTCAACCACAACCAATGAACCAACCTAATCAACCAACTGTGGTCTTGGAGACTTCCAATCTTGGAAATGTGACAGTTGAAGTTGCTCAGCAACACATTGCATTAGTCTCTGCAATGGTTTCTTCCTATAATGGATTAGTTGCTAGTCAAATTGGTAATAACAACTTGACCAATGAAGACTACGCACAAATTGACAAGGAGGAGATGGAACTCATTGATATCCAATGGGCATTTGCGAGTATAATGAGAAGAGCAACTGAGTTTATTGAGAAGACAGGTAGAACAGACTTGGGAACTTCTCCTAATACAACCTACGGGTTCAATAAGGAGAAAGTGACTTGTTTTAACTGTGGAGGTAAAGGTCACTTTAAACGTGAATGCACTCAGCCACCAAAACAAGGCAACAGGAATCCATTTAATGCTACCTATCAGAACCGTCAACAAAACCAAAACCAAGTTTCTTCCCAAAACAACAACTACCAAAACCATCAAAACAACTTTCACAACAACCAAAATAGACAACCAAACACACCAAACCAGACACAAAACCAAACACCAAACAATGCTAACCGAACAATCATACCAATCACTACACCAAATGAACAACAGAATACCAATCAAGCATTGGTAACCCAACAAGATGAAAGGTTTGACTGGTCGAGTATTCAGATAGGTGTTGAGGAGATAACTACTGGGGGAAATGTGGCGTGTGTTGCCTATCAGGTTGATCTTGAAGATTCTGTGACAATGGAGGAGAAGGTTGAAACTGAGGTTGATAGTGATGATTCTGAGACTGAGATGGATGGTGAATCTGAACCTGTTAAGGATAATTCTGAGGTTAATGTTGAGGTTGAAAATGAAGAAACAAATTCGGGAGTTGTGATTGATACTGTTTCTGATATTCCTGAGGAGTGTGAATCGGTTTATTCTGATTCAGACAGTGATTCGGATACGGAAGCTAGTGTTAATTCTCTTGATGAAGATATTGATCAGTTGCTTGCAGAAGCAGATTTTCTGATGACTAGGAAGTCGTGCATTGCAGATGATGCTTTCACAAAGATTGATTATTCCAGATTCTTTGCAGGAAAGGAAGCTCATTTCGCATTAATGGCCATGACTGACCCACCAAAACCTGTAAGTTCTGCTTGTAGTACTGATAATACTAGTGAAAAATATTGTGGTGCTTGTGATAGATTGACTGAGGAGGTTAAACAACTCCGTATTCAACGTGATAGTGCTATCATGAACAGTCAATCTACTCGCAAAGAGTTGAATGCTTTTAACAAAGTATTAGATGGCTACAAAAAGGACATTTCTGACTTGAAAAACACTTTGTCTTTAAAACAATTGGCAATTAACAACTATATCAATGAAATTGAAAACACCAAGTTGGAAATGGCCGCCATCAAATGCTTTGCTGAGAAAGTAAACAAAAAGTTGGAAAGCTACAAGAATGTTGCTTATGTGGTAGACCACATCATTGATGACAAAACAACCAATTATCGGGCTGTACCATCTCCGGTTCTCTTTGAAAACCATAATTGTCACTCAGTGACACCGGAGAGTTCGGTAAAATCTGACTCAGCATCGGAAAATGAATCGAATACTTCAAGTATTGGTGATCCAAATTCCGATGTTAGACCGATTTTGGGAATCAATGATGAGGGTGTTACTGCTGAAAGTGTTGACTCAGATTCAGAGAGTGATGATATTGGTTGTAACCAAACTGTTAATGCATGTGAAATTCCAAAAGAAAATCACATCATTACAAATGAACCAGTTTCATCATCTCAAATTGTTCCAATGAGAAATGTTCATTATGAGAATAAGTCTGAGAAGAATGTTGTAAAGAAAGATCTTAATGTGATTAAGAAAGATCTTGAGAAGAATGAGAAAAACGAACAATGTGACAAACCTGTCAAGGTGTTTTATCGGATGGAAGGATCCGATAAGATCATCTCTGACGAGGACTTTCCAATTAAAAATGCCAACTATGCTAAAATTGAAAAGATTTGGCAAGAAAGTACTATTTGGTTTCCAAAACATGAGAGAACAAATGAAATTCCACCAGCTTTGTTAAAGAAGTTGTATTTGGATGTTCCTCAAGAACCAAAGGTCCATGTCACAGAGTTTGTTAGACCCAAAAACAGAGCTAATGGTTTTAATGAGCCGACTTACTCAAAAGGGCCACTCCCTGAGAGTTTAAGAAAGCAACAGTATAATGATCAATATCCTGTTAGATCATTTGCTCAACCAAATGCTCCGAATGTTTTTGAAGAGTACCGTGCATGCTTTAAGTGTGGGGAACGTGGGCATTTGCTTGCTCAGTGTCCATATGTTAGGCACAAGAGGCACGAGGTTGAAGTGAGGAATTCCATGAGGAAACCGATTGATCATTATGTGCCACCACATAGGAGAGTTGTTCCTCAACAACCACAACTGTTTTATACTCAAAACAATTTTCAAATGAGGAACAATCGTCCAATGCACTATGATAGAAGGAATCGGATTGCGATGGAAAACTCGTGGAGGAAGCCTGTGGTGAACTCAACATTTGAGAGGCAAAAGGTTTCACCAAAACCGATTGTCAAATCAAATGTTGGACCTAAGTCTGTTAAATCAGATAAGGTTACCAAGAAAGTTACCTTTGCTAACAATGTTCAGAAACCGACTGAGAACCCAAAATCTCAGATTCGTATCCTGAAAAGGACTGAACAATCTTGGACACCCAATGGCACTCCAGGAGCCTCATCTTCAAAAGTGAATGAGAAAAAGGAAACGATTTTGAGCAATCAGAAAAAGATTGATCAAAAAGTTGTTAAAAATGTTTGTGAAAATGTGTTTGAGAAACCTGATGTTGAAAGACCCAAGACTCAGGCTTGGGTCCCCCGAAAGCACTAAATGATTTACTTTTTGTGTGCAGGGAGCTTCAGCTGGCCCTATTAGCAGTCTTTGGATTGTTGATAGTGGAGCTTCAGGCCACATGACAGGAGATCTTGCGTTGTTGTTCGACGTGAAGAACATCAATGGTGGGTATGTAGCTTTTGCAGGAAACAAAGGTGGATATATCACGATGGAAGGGAGTGTGAGCAATGGGATAGTGAGTTTCGAGCGGATTTCGTATGTGAAGCAGATAGATTACAATCTGTTGAGTGTCAGTCAAATTTGTGACAAGAAATTTACTGTGCATTTTGATGACAAATCCTGCTATATCTTGAAACCGGGCTTTACAATTCCTAAAGAGTGGATAATGTTGAAGGCACCTCGCGTCAACAATCTATACATTCTTGATATGTCCAAGGCGATGACATCACAGGGACAAATAACATGCTTTTTGTCCAAGGCGACTGAGAAAGAATCGATAATGTGGCACCGAAGAATGGGGCACATTCATCTGAAGAAAATGAATCAACTTGTGAGGAATGGACTTGTCGAGGGAGTAAATGTGAAACATTTCCATTTGAATGACAAGTGTGTGAGTTGTAAAAAGGGGAAGCAGCACAAACAGTCCCACAAAGTGAAAAAGGTTAACTCTGTTGAGATGCCACTAGAGCGTTTGCACATGGATCTTTTCGGACCGGTCAAGCGCCATAGTCATCTTGGAGAGCTTTATTGTTTAGTCGTCACTGACGATTACTCAAGATTTTCATGGGTGATGTGTTTGCAGAATAAAAGCGACACTTTTATCAATCTAAAAGTTCTGTTCACTCGATTGGAGAATCTCTACAATGTGAAGATAAAGAGAATTCGGAGTGACAATGGGACGGAGTTCAAAAATGCCAAGATGGATGAACTTTGTGAAAACAAAGGGATACATCATGAATATTCGGCTCCGTACACCCCTCAACAGAACGGTGTTGCTGAACGAAAAAATAGGACTCTAATTGAAGCGGCTAGAACAATGCTCGCTGATTCAAATCTTCCAGTAATGTTCTGGAATGAGGCGATTTATGCAGCAAATTACACACTTAATCGGGTTCTAACAGTGAAGAAGTTTGGTAAAACATCTTATGAGCTGTTACACCGAAGAAAGCCGAACTTAGAGTATCTAGAACCTTTCGGGGCGCCTTGCACTATGTTGAATCCAAGCGAAAAGTTTAGTCCTAAAGCCGAGGAGGGTTACTTTGTTGGATATGCAACCCCACTCAAACGGGTATACAACAAGCGAACTCGTCGTGTGGAAGACTGGGCTAACGTGGAAGTTCAACGATATACTCAAAATATTCAAGGCACGGGTCCTGATTGGATGTTTGATTACAAAGATTTCTTTGAATCATTCAATCTAGATAGCTTGGTTGAAGAAGCTGTCATTAGACTACTTTACGAGTGTGAAAATGCAACAACTTCACCGTTGGTGCGTCCAATCACCGTGAACCCCCTACCAGCTTCTAATGATACCAATGCTCCTATACAAGAAGAAGAGATTTTTCAAGAAGCTTCAACTTCATTAGACACTTCAGATTCTGAAGATGAACAATTTGAAGAAGCTATTCTTGATCAAGCTGAAGAGCAGGAGGCACCGCCAGTGAACCCAACTCCAACAACTGATGTGGCTTCATCATCAAATACGGGTCATGATCTGGATGCGGTAGAGAACTTGACTGTTCAGACGGGAGTGCAAGTACCTGATTATCCGGAATCTCGGATTCATCGTATTCACCCGCTGGAGCAAGTTATTGGTGATCCTGGAAGCAGTGTTATGACCAGAGGGCAGCTTAAAAGCGTTAATACGCCAGAGAGTTTTGGTGCTTTAGCTTTATATGCCAAAATTCAACAATCTGGTAGTCAAAATGATTGGTCGTTTGCGTGTTATGTGTCGCAGGTAGAGCCAAGGACATACAAGGACGCTTTGAAGGATGATGCCTGGGTGGAAGCTATGCAGGAGGAGTTATTACAATTCCAGAAATTGGGAGTTTGGACGCTCACGGATTTGCCGCCGGATAGAAAGAAGATTGGCACCAAATGGGTGTTTAAGTGTAAGAAGGATGATCGTGGGGTAATTGTTCGGAACAAAGCCAGATTGGTCGTGCAGGGTTTCCATCAAATCGAAGGGATTGATTATAATGAAATCTATGCACCGGTAGCACGAATCGAAGCTATTCGGATGTTCCTCGCGTTTGCTTCTTATAAGAAATTCAAAGTTTACCAGATGGACGTGAAAAGCGCATTTCTGTACGGTAAAGTCAAGGAAGAGGTGTATGTAGGGCAGCCACCAGGCTTTGAGGACCCAATCCACCGGGATAAGGTCTACGTGTTGAACAAAGCTCTTTATGGCTTGCACCAGGCTCCGAGGCAGTGGTACGAGGAGCTGAGTACATACCTCATCACCAAAGGATTTAAGCGCGGCCTCGTCGATTGTACCCTTTTTACGAAAAAGACGGGAGATGATTTGCTTCTAGTACAGATATACGTTGATGATATAATATTTGGTTCAACTAACGAGCTTTTATGCAGGGAGTTTGAAACTGTCATGCAGGAAAAGTTTGAAATGAGCGCAATGGGGGAGATGCAGTTTTTCCTAGGCTTGCAGGTGGACCAAAGACCCGACGGGATCTTCATTCACCAAACAAAATATGTCTCCGACATCTTGAGCCGGTTCCAGATGGAGGACTCAAAGCAGATGGATACCCCGATTCAACCCAATCACGGGATTGGAGTGGACGCTAAGGGGGAGCTGACGGATCCTTTTACATACAGAGCAATCATCGGATCTCTGATGTATTTGACGGCGTCTCGACCAGATATTATGTACGCAACGTGTCTCTGTGCCCGTTATCAATCGAAGCCGAAACAAAGTCATCTGACGGCGGTCAAGCGTATCCTTAGATATCTGAAGGGTTGTCCCTCAAAAGGACTTTGGTACCCTAATGATGATAATTTTGATTTCATATCTTTTAGTGATGCAGATTGGGGCGGCTGTGACAAAGATAGCAAATCTACTATAGCTGGTTGCCAGTTTTTCGGGAGCAGGCTAATCACCTGGCAATGTAAGAAACAGACTTCCGTAGCACAATCTACCTGTGAAGCCGAGTACATTGCAGCCTCGAGTTGCTGTTCGCAAGTACTCTGGATTCAACAACAAATGGTGGATTACGGTTTGCAGTTTCTTAAAACTCCTATTTACTGTGACAACGAAGCCGCAATTGCATTAACTAAAAATTCGGAAAATCATTCTAAAGCGAAACACATCCGGATCAAATATCATTTTATCCGTGATTGTTACGCTAAGGAATTGATTGATATGGTCAAAATACATACTGACTACCAATGTGCAGATTTGTTTACTAAAGCTTTTGACCGTTCACGCTTTGAATATCTTTTAAAAGTAAACAACATAAAGGAAAAACAGGACTAATCGGCACCTCGGTTGATCGCTTTTTAGTTTTAGTTTTTATATTTTGCTAATTGGGAATTTCTCTTTGCTAATTGGGAATTTCTCTTTACTATCGTAATCCTCAAAGAAGTTGATGCTTTCGAGGGGATTGTCTAATCCTCAAAGAAGTTGATGCTTTCGAGTGGATTGTTTCTTTCAAATTTTTGTTTTTATCTTTCAGAAAAATCAAAAATACCAAAAATATGTTCTTTATTTTAGGGGGAGCCAATTTTTTCAGAAAAACCAAAAACATTATAAAATTCAAAAAGACCTAAAAATTAGAAAATCAAAAATGATTTCCTGGTAAAACAGAGGAAATGATAGTACATCAGTGGGGATCTGACACAGGCTAAAGAATTGTATAGTTTATGAGGCGTATGTTGATTACGTGTGATATGCTGATAGGCTTCGTAGACTAAATATTGCGTGCATTAGTGATACAAACATAACGAACTACGCGTTCGTGGCTGAACACCTCATGGGCATATGGTCTTAGTACCGTAATTTCGTTTGATAGGATTGCCAAAATCTGAGGTTTCGGGTCGTTATGTTATGGTTATCCGGGATATTCTGATAAACTTTTGTCGTATTGATTTACGGACCTAGTTTTATCAGAATATTTGCTAAAAGAGCTTAATTGCCAAAACCGGAAGTTACCGAATTGAGGAACTTTATGTTTTAATTGATCATTGATCATTATTACATCGTATTGATCATCTGATGCAAATCAGTGATTAATATCAGCCTCAACCTAGTGTATACGCACATGTTACTTTGCTGCATTCATTTGCTGACCTGTACACCTCTGTGCTATATACTTTGTAACTTTTACGGATAACTCTGGCATAATCACGCGTTACGACGAAGCTTTGTGCAATTACTTGATACGGGAGTATGTCGTGTGTGTGGGCACCACATCGTGTTAGTATAATACACCTAACTCGTATCATTTTAAAGCATTGCGTAATTGTCTGCATGTGAGCTTACGTGGACCACAATATCAGCAATTGCCATATCACATACTGCTTCTAATGATAATATTAAACAAAGAGATCAACGCTGTGATCAGATTTCTCAGAAAACTGATATGATCCTCTGACCGGATTTCACAAAATGTTTACTGTTTTCATTTACTTTGATGCATTTTATTTTGTTGCCATTTACTTTTATTGTCAAAAAGATACAAAATCCAAAAAGATTTTAGGTGTGTTTTTGATAAATTTCAGAAAAATCCAAAATTTTTGCATTTCTGCTTTATTTTTGATAACCGGGGATGCTTGATAGTCAATTTCTGAGATTTGACAACACCATCTGGGCTTTGTATCATTCTAAAAGTGAAAATTTGTGTTTTGGAAGCTTAACGGATTGAAAAATGTTGAACGGGATTCGAATTTGTAATTTGGCAAAATTTTTCAGAATTTCCATAATAACATTCGCTCTTAATTGTGGACGAATGTGGAAATTTTTCACCTTCGGGCGTTCGTGTTCTGGGCGAATGTGGATTTTACACCACATTTCACTTTCGGGTCAAATTGTTTTACCTTCGTGCCATTGGTTTGGGGCGAAGGTGGCATGCTTGTACATTCGACCACACAGAACGGACGAACGTGGACCTTATTTATATGTCAAACCAGGTTCGACCAGCCTCATTCAAAATTTTTCAAAATTTCTTCATAACAAGACCTTGTTGATTTTGAATCCTTTGATTGTGCATTTTAATCCTTGCTTCTTACTGATCATTTTTCTATAAAGATTACAGGTATTGGACACAGATACAAGCCGGAATCATTTGATTTTGAACCGGACCTAGGGTTTAAGGGTTTGGGATTTTCAGTGATTATTGATGCTTGTTTTTGTTAATCATTCATCCCACATCAGTTTTAGGGGGAGAATGTATTAGGAATTAGGATTTTAACACGGTTTAATCATTGATTGATCATTAAAATGATAAGAACCCTAGTTCGTTGTTGAAAACTGATGTAAAATGAATGTTAGGGCAAATTGATGATAGATGATGCTTAATCGGCCTTATTAGGAATGGTTTTAATCAAAATCAGGGTTGAAAAACAAAGTTTGAAAATTTTTAAAATTTTGGGTTTAAAACAGTCTACCTTCGGTTCTTCGAATGGGCGAAGGAGAAACTGAACGGACGAAGGAAACAATAAACGGGCGAATGTAGTTTTTGTTCAAAATTCTTTTACATTCGACCAGAAAAATTGCACCTTCGGCCACATTTAGTTACATTCGACCACTTTAATTTGGGCGAATGTGAAATTATAAAAACCTAAAATTTTGAATTTTTGACGATTTTGTGTTTTGACGTTTTATTTTGATTTTTCATTTCAGATGGCTGAAGAACAAGCTAACGTTGATATTCCTGTGGAGACTACAGTGACTGATCCTATTCCACAGACTGTGCAAGAAGAAGGATCATCAAGCGGTAACAAATGGCCGTTTGAAAAGACCCATAACTGTTGCGCGTATCTTGGTGACGTAGAGAAGAATGTAGAATTCACTGAGATCATAAAGTTTCTGAAGAGATGCAGAGTGGTTTATGCTTTGGCCACACCAACTATTATCTACAAGGATATAGTTGAGGACTTTTACAACAACGCCAAGTATGATTACTTTGATAATCAGACTATTATCAGAAGCAAAATTCAGGGAATGGAGATGTTTATCACTGAAGCTGATATCAGAGAAGCTCTCCAGATCCAGTTTGAGACAAGTGAGGATCCAAGGGAATTGTCCTGGACTGAGCAGAAAGCCTGCTTCCTGAGGATGAAGTACAAAGGACCGATTACTGATGGTTCAATGTATAAAGGGAAGCTAGGAGTCCAGTTCAAGTATTTTGCTCACGTTATCATTATGGTATTTGGATGTGTTAGTGGAGGGTATGACGTGATGAGAAAGAGTTTAAGCTCGTTAATGGTTGCGTTGACTCTCAACAAACCATTTAACGTTGCTGGGATGATACTAGATCACATGTTGGAGATGTTGAAAGGATTAAAGAATAAGAAGTTCATGCTTTATCCTAGATTTCTGATGATGATTTTTGATCATAAATATCCAAACTTGAAGAAGGATCCTACACAGATACTTAATATGGATCATATGAATGTGAGAACCTTAGCAAGAATGAAGGGTTACAAAGGTGTGCCTGAAGATGAGAGACCACCTTACAGGAGGTTATTTGGAGCCTTGGCTAGAGAGGATTACAATGATCCAGGGAAGAACACAGCAAGGCATCCTGACAGTGACAGTGACAATGATGATCCACTAGTTTATGCTGATGCAAGCACGAAGAGGAAAAGGCAAGTTGTCAATCCCGGAGCCAAAGGGAAGGGCAAGGGAAAGACAGATCAGGGAAGTTCAAAACAACAAGCGGTGAGGAAGAAGACTACTGCTAAGAAGGGTACGAGTTTGGTAGATGAGGAGTCTGTTGATTCAGAAGAAACAGAGACTGAGGAACAGTGGGATTCGGATGCTGAAAATGTCCGGACTACCAAACAAAAGGCCACTTTGGTTGGTGAGTCTGAATCACTGAACAGATCGATTGAGGAAGCCAAGAAGGGCAAGCAATCTGTTGGTGCTGAAGATGAAGGGTTGACTATTAATTTGGATGAATTGAATGAGGGTGAAACAGTTGTTGTTAATTTGCCCAAGCCCAAACACAAAACCATGGCCAAGAAGACAAGCACAAAGCAGCTTAGAGAGAAAGAATTGAATTTATTGTTGAAAGGAAAGAGATTACCTGATGCTGGTACATCATCTAAACAATCTTCACCAGCAGCTAAGAAGCAAAAGACTGTGGAGGCAACAACATTACCAGTGGATAAGTTCAACATTGCACTGGATAATGTTCTTGATATGTTTACTAAGCCTCAGAAAGGAAAAGTAGTTGAAGATGAGCCATCTAAGTCAAAGTCCAAATCTAAGAAAGTCACTGTGGATGATGATGTGATGAAGCAGGTGAATAAGAAGATGGACGATATGATGAAGATGCTAGTGGCTCAGCAAGCTGAGATTGCCAAGTTTAAGCAGAATGAAGAGAAAATGCTTCAGATCGTTGTTGCTTCTAAATCTAATCAAGATGAAATAGATGAGAAGGTAAAGAAGCTTGAAGCAAAGAATAAGAAGCTTGAAGGGAAGGTTCTGAGAAACAAGAACAGATACAAGGCAATTAAAGAAGATAACAAAGAGTTGAGAGCTGAGAACAAACGCCTTAGTGATCTGATTGATGATTTATACAACACTGCACCTAAACTGAAGGAGGGTGAGGAAGATGCAGAGAAAGAGGTTGAACAAGTAGATTTTGAACCATTTGAATCTGATAAAGAGGAGGATGAGGATGATGAGGATGATGAGAATGAAGAATCGGATAAAAGTGATGATGAAGGTGATAATAATGATGATGATGATGATGCTGAAGGTTCAGGAAGCCAAAAAGATGATGATAGTAGTAGTGATGATAATGATGGAGGAGATGATACTGCTAAGTTTACATTTGAGAAGAGACCACCTTCTAAAAAGAAGAAAGACACAGGTGAGTCTAGTTCGAAGAAGAAAGGAGAGAATGTAGATGATGAGACAGTGTTCTGGAATGAGAAGGTGAGGTCCTTATCTGATGATGCAAAACAAGTTTACAAGGATATGTTAGAGAAGAGAGAGTGGACCATTGAGTTCACAGGTCGTTTTGCAGAAATATTCCAAACAGATGATATGCGTTATGAATTGGAATATAACGATCCTGATCTTGAAGAGGGGGAAGTACCTGCTTCTGTGGCAAAGGAGATATTGGATGGACTTGCACAGAAGGTAGGGAAAACGTTTGAAGAATTCATTGTTGATGAGTCGATTCCACCTATTCCTGAAAAGGATGTTGGAACTCACTCTGATGATAAAGAAACCCCTGAGTTTGAGGAAGTTGAGATAGAGGATATTACACATGAGGAATATCCACAGTACTTCAGACAAAATGATGAAGACGTGGTGTTTCCTGATTTTACTGAAAGGCATAATACGTCTGCAAAAAGAAAGGCAAGAAAAAGAAGTGCTGAGTTTGTTGAGAAAGTACTTGGAGCTGATTTGCCAGAATCTTCAAATAAGTCTGATGAGTTGAAAGAGTATTTGAAGAAATTACGATTGATGGATGAAAACCGACCGAAGCCTGAAGCTCAAGGAAACTTTTATAGGTTCCATAATGCAAAGTTCAGAGGCAGAGCTCTTGGGTGGACATACTTGAGCAGGCTGAAGTGTCTAGCTGCCAAGTGGGAATCAGGAATCTTGTATTTCTACAGATTCATTGACTTGCTAACTCTACCGTATTGGGCGGTTAGAGATTTATGCAGATTCCAAATGTCTGGTGCTTCAGTGAATAATTCACATGTCGGTTGGTGTGCAGACAAACTGGTTTGGGAGAGTAGAACGAAGTGGAATAGATTCAAGCCTCAATATCCCCGGAGGAAAGTTCACAGGGATACTGATCCTCGAACCAAGTTGAAAAGGGTTACCTTGATATATAAGGCACCTGAAGTTATGAGGAAGATACCTTTAATGCCTATGCCTCAACACTTCAGTGCTGACTTCATATTTTGGTATTATGATTGGAGGAAGGCAGAAGCAGTGATCGTGTTGAGAGATGGAAAGGACAAATACAAGCATGTTCATGTATTTGATCCTATGTGGCTGATCAATTGCACCTTCGAAGACATCATCATGTTATTCTATAATCCGATTCATCATGAGCCAAACGATGCAGATCAAGCAAGGAAATACACACAAGTTGTGGGTGTTTGCTTCGCTTATGACATTAATGCTGGGAGTAATTTGGAAGGGAAGCTTGGCAAGAAAGTAAAGATGGCTAATGTGTCGAAGCCGGGTAAAAGGAAGTTAGAGCCTGAGATGACAACTGAGCAGAAGAAACAGCTCAAGATCAAGCTGCTAAACAAAGCCATGGATGAAGATAGAAGAAGATCTAATCAATAGTCGAGGGGGAGTTTGTAGATGACGTTTTGCGACTAATGATTAGATACTAACGTGTGTTAAGGGGCGAAGGAGAATCAGAAGGGGCGAAGGTAACATAGAAAGGGGCGAAGGAAGTTTTTCATGTGGACGAATCAGGAACTGGAATACACAGAAGATACATTCGACCATATGTTATGGGCGAATGTGGAACAATGCTTCATTCGACCATTGAGTATGGGCGAATGTGCAGACATTATATATAGAAATTGGGTTTTTGTAATGTATAACGAGTCAATTAGAGTGTGTGTTTTGTGTGTGTGTTCCAGAAAGGATTGAGAGTGATAGTTTGAGTTCTAGATTAACTGTAATCAGTCTGTAAACGTTTATTTGGAAAAGTTAATCTATGAAAAGCCTTTAAAATGATCTTGATTGTATTTTGATTGAGTTTATATCAGTTTGTTCTAAGCTAGGGTTTCCGCACCTGGTTTAGCAACTTGTATGATCATAAAATCCTGTAATTGTTGTCTAATTCATCCTCTACAATAGGTCTCTTTAATGGTTTTTCCATTGCAATCCGGTTTCGACGATCATAATTGTATTGACGATTATCCCTCTTTTGATAAAAATTGTTTTGATTGTAAAACGGTGCTGGTTGAGGAACAAATCGTCTTTGAGGATAATAATGATTATCGACCGGCTTTCTCATGGATTGCCTCACTTCAACCTCGTGCCTTTTGTGCCTCACGTACGGGCAGTGAGCAAGTAAATGCCCTCTCTCTCCGCACTTGAAACATGCACGGTACTCTTCAAACACGTTCTGAGCATGCGGCTTAGCAAATGTATTGATGGGATATTGATCATCAACACATCTGCGCCTTAAACTCTCAGGAGCTGGGTCCCTAGAGTAAGCTGGCTCAAGAAAACCGTTTGCTTTATGCTTTGGTTTAATGAATTCGGTGACATGAACTTTTGGTTCTTTAGGAGTATCCAAATACAATGTCTTTAAAATTTCTGGTGGTACGTCATTGGTCCTTTCATATTTAGGAAACCATATGGTACTCTCTTGCCAGATTTTCTCAATTTTAGAGTGGTTTGCAAATTTGATTGGATATTCCTCATCAGAGATAATCTTATCGGATCCTTCCATCCGATAAAATACCTTGACGGGTTTGTCACCTGAATCCTTTTTAACCACTTTCTTTTCTGATTGATTGACACGATGTGCGTTAGCCATCGGATGACAAAGCTGAGAAGGTGACACTGGTTCATTAGTGATAATGTGATTTTCTTTTGGAATCTCACTCACTTTCTCAGTTTGTTCATTTTTAGTGTCAGAATCATCAGTTACAGCAGTAACTCCCTCATCATTCAAACCTAAAATCGGTCGTACATCGGAATTTGGATCTCCAACACTAGAAGTGTTAGATTCATCTTCCGATGCAGAGTCAGATTTTACTGAGCTCTCCGGTGTCACTTGATGACAATTGTGATTTTCAAACAACACTGGAGAAGGCACAGCTTTGTAATTTGCGGTTTGTGATGGTTCATCAATGATATGGTCAACCACATATGCAATGTGCTTATAGCTTTCAAGCTTTTTGTTGACCTTTTCTGCAAAGCACTTGATGGTGTCCATTTCTAACTTAGTGTTTTCAATTTCATTTATGTAGCTGTTAATTGCCAATTGTTTTAAAGAAAGTGTTTTCTTTAAGTCAGAAATGTCCTTTTTGTAACCATCAAGCACTTTGTTGAATTCTCTGATTTCCTTGCGAGCAGATTGACAGTTAATCACATCACTCTCAAGTTGTACCTTGAGTTGCTTATTTTCTTCTGTCAATCTGTCACAAGTACCACAATATTTATCACTATGAATGTCAGTTGTGGATTCAGAACTTACCTGCTTCGGAGGATCAGTCATAGCCATGAGAGCGAAATGAGCTTCCTTTCCAGCAAAGAACTTGGAATAATCGATTCTGGTAAAGGCATCATCCACTATGCACGACTTCCTAGTCTTTAGAAAATCAGCTTCAGCCAGCAATTGATCAATGTCATCATCTAAAGAATTCACACTGGCTTCTGAGTCTGATTCACTCTCCGAATCTGAATATACTGACTCACTTTCTTCAGGAATATCTGTGACTGAGTCAATCACAACTCCCTAACTTTTCTCTTCAAACTGATCTTTAACCGTTTCAGTAATCTCAACATCCATCTCTTCAATTGACTCTTCAATCTCACTCTCAGTTTCTTCAACTTTCTCAACTATCACCGACTCCTCAATATCAACCTGTTGAGCAACACAAGCTACATTCCCACCAGGTCTTATCTCCTCAACACCAATTTGGATATCAGTCCCGTCAAATCCCTCATCATTTTGAATCACCAAAGTTTGATTTTGATTGTTATTCTGTGGTTGCTCGTTTGGTGTAGTGATAGGAATGACAGTTCTGTTTGGGTTATTTGGTGTTTGAGTTTGGTTGGGTGTATTTGGTTGTCTATTAGGGTTGTTCTAAGAGGTGTTTTGTCGGTTTTGGTAATTATTTTGGTTTCGATAGTTGTTGTTTTGATAAGAAACTTGATTTTGAGATTGACGATTCTGGTAGTTTGAGTTGAATGGATTTCTGTTACCTTGTTTTGCAGGCTGTGTACACTCTCTCTTGAAGTGACCTTTTCCACCACAATTGAAACAAGTGACTTTCTCTTTGTTAAAGCCATATGTGGTGTTTGGTGAAGTGGCCACATCAGTTCTCCCGGTCTTTTCAATGAACTCAGTTGCTCGCCTCATGATGCTTGCGAAAGCCCACTGTATATCAATAAGCTCCATTTCTTCTTTATCGATTTGAGCATAGTCCTCATTGGTTAGATTGTTGTTACCAATTTGACTAGCTACTAGACCGTTGTACGAGGCAACCATTGCTGAAACCAAAGCAATGTGCTGTTGAGCAACTTCCACCGTGACGTTATTCATGTTGGATGTCTCCAACACTACTGGTCTCTGATTAGTCTGGTTCATCTGAGAAATGTATTGTTGTTGTTGAGGTTGTTGTTGTTGTGGTTGATTTGCAGAATAACATGCAGCTTGTTGCATAGGAGAAAATGGTGAAACGAAAGAATTTGTGTATTGTTGTGGTGGTGGTGTGTATGATGGTGGTGAATAAGATGAAGTTTGAGCTAGATAGTTGATCGGTTGTTTGGGTGGTTCCATAACACTTGAAACACATGCTATATGAGGAGCAACTGTTCCACCAAGACTTGAGTTACCCGTAGTAGATGATGTACTAGCATGGTACAACTCTGGGTTTTGAGGAATCTAATACCTTTTTGCTTTCCTCTTCTCCTCAAGTTCTTTGTATTCCAACTTCTGGATAAAATCGTTGATGGTCCAGTACTTATAAGCATCTTTCTCCTTAAGTACCTCAATGTGTTGATCCCAGTAAGGTGGTAAAGAATCAGCAAATTTATCCACCAGATCTGACATAGGAATCTTAATGTCATAACTTGACAATTCAGTTAACAAGTGACAGTATCTGGGAATCAACTCTTTCAGTGTCTCATTCCCAACATAGCTGATGTTCTCGAATTCTTTCCTCAGCTCTCTTCCATTCTCAACCTTCTCGTCTTCTCGTTACCATCATGACGATTCTTCAACACATCCCATAATTGTTTGGAAGTTGTACATGATCCAAACTGATGTAACAAATCATTTGTGATTGCTTGGGTTAGCTGAGAATACGCCTTCTTTTCCACAGCAAATTTCTTCTTCTCGTCATCAGACAAACTCTCAAGTGGAATCTGTTCACCGGTATTCTCTAACACTGGTGCCACATATCCTTTTGCAATCATCTGCTACGCCTCAGTTCCTTCCAATCCCATTCCTTCAAGATGAATCTTGAATTTCTTCTGCCACTGGTTGTACTCCTGCATCTCCATTAGCTTGGGTGGTCTGTTCCCGCTACCTGAAGACAAATCATTGATTAGTGTAGAAATAGCATTAGTAGTTTGAGTGTGTACCGCTGCGGCTGCTACACCCCAGTAATCTGCTGCAGGTTGTTGAGAAGATGATGCAACATTCTGAGGCATCGAACTCGTCATTGCTAAGTAGTTAATTGGTTGCGAAGACTGAGTATTCGATTTCTGAGCAGCTACTGTCCATGGGTCCATAGTAACTTGCTATTGTTGTGTTGTACCCGACCTTGGTGTAGTCGGAAATCCCCACATGTTCTTCTCGAAGTTGGAAATACGACACACTTGAAAATTTCACCAAACAGCTTCTACTTTCGCCCTAGTCACCTTCACTTTCGTCCCTAAATGTGACCCGAATGTAGAAAGCAAATGATAATACCCACGTTCGACCAGAATCAAGTCACTTTTGTCCCTCCTTTTTCCACTTTCGCCCTCGCGACGAACCGAATGTGGAATTTTTGACCAGAAAGTGAAAAATCAACACAACACACTCTAGGTTCGACCAAAAATAGCTACTTTCGACCACTAAAATCCCTTGGTTCGACCTAAAAACCTACTTTCGACCCATAGCTCTCTAGGTTCGACCCATTCATGTTTAAAAAACGGTTACACTTTGAAAAACGGATATTTTGATCTGAAATTTTCAAAAGTTAATAGATTTTGATGATCTTAATCAGGTTATGATTCGGAAAGGATTTGGAACAACTTTAATACTTGGTATTATTGATTTTAGCCTCGAAATCTTATCCAAATCCTTCAAATTGCATCAAAAACCATTGTTCAATGAAAACAGAGAAAATTTGATCAATTTTGGGTCCAAATCAGTTCAGAAATTATCAATTTGTTGTTGTATGATCTCTATGGCTCTGATACCACTTTGTAAATGAAGAGTTTTAGCTAAAAACAGGAAATCTGATCATACAAGGCACTATTCCAGGTGCGGAAACCCTAGAACAGAACAAAATGATAATCAATGAATCAAACACATGAATTAAGCTTTTCAAACATCCTTTTCATAGATAACTTGTTCAAATATTGTTTACATAAGCCTTTACAAGTTAATCTAATCACAACTTCAATGACACACCCTAGAGAGCTTAACTCAGACCTTAACAATACACAATGATCAAAATTCTAACAATCAAAACAAACTTAACGTATTTATATATTCTGCACGTTCGCCCCTTTTGATGGTACGAATGTGGAATTCTTCCACATTCGTCCTTCATTATGGTACGAACCAAAACATCTTCAGTACATCTTCTATCTTCGTCCATTAACCTCCATATTCGCCCATACTAATCTCTACATTCGACCTCCTGATTTCACCTTCAACCAGACAAATCTACTAACACATGTTTATGATTACAATCCGAAAGCATTAGTCGCACAAAATGCATCAACAGAGCTTTTGGTTGATGTTAAAGAGCTTTAGCGATCAAATCCTCCCAAAACCATACATTGGGGTCAATGTATCCCAAGTATGGGGATGGGGGAATTTTGAGGGTTTTATTTTTCTAAATCAAGCTAAACATTGTGAGAATTTGAACACCTTGGACTAACCCTAAGTGACACACTGGCAACCCTTAATACCCTTTGTTCTTGGTGAGAGTTGAAGCCACACTTGTATATAAATAATGCTTGTCTTTGATGAGAGTGGCAATGGGTGGGGGTGCATTAGAACTTGTGCTTAAATGTGGTTCGATTCTTTAGTTGAATATGAATGTAGAAAGGATAAGGGCACTTAGGTAGCCTCGTCTTGGTGAGTGCGAGTGTGGGATTTGGGGGGTTGGACCTCATTAATTATATATATGAGCTTGGTAGTGAGAGGGGTGGGGGTTTGGACATTTAGTTTCCCATTTTTTGCCTAAAGCCTATCATTTGTTAGCCCCTTAACTAGTTTCCCAAATATATACCCGACTTGACTGGGTCTTATAGTGTTAGTAGTGTTTTAGTAGTGTGTAGTTTTGTTATGATGTTTTGTTGAATGTTTACTTGGTATGAAAAAAAAACAAAAAAAAAAGAGAAAAGAAAAGAGAGAAGAGAAAGAAGTGTGATTGTTTTGTATATAGAAGTTATGGCATGTTTAGTGTTTGTTCATTGTGTAATAAAAGACCGGGTAAAGTCCTTCGCTACTACATATATATTCCATTTCCTACCTGTTCACCTAGCCAAGTTACAACCTTAAAGCCCCTTTGATTTGCATTCATGTTTGGCACTTGTAAGGAGGAGGACCGATTTAGGTACAAGCCTATAGCTGTGCAACCACCCGTTTGCCTATTGTGTGTCTAGCTCATAATTGCTAGTGCTTACTTGTTGCCGAGAGGAGAGATATAGTGAGGGGTGTATTGTCTTGGGTGTTAAGAAAGGGTTAGTAAAAGGATAACATGTTAATGCTTGATTTATAAGGATCACTTGTGTTTTGAAAATGGTTTTAGTGGATTGCTTGGGACAAGCAACGGTTAAGTTTGGTGATGTGACGGGTGGTCCATGGGACGACCCTTTATGATGTTAAAAGACGTGTTAATCCCACATTTGATCATGTAATTACCTTGAATTAGATGACTATAGTTTCTTATGTTTCAGATGCGTTTTGGAGCATAAATGGATAAAACGCAGCTTTGGATGGACTGGAGTGGAATGGATTAAGCAAGGATGGAAAGAAGAAAAGTAACAAAAGATTCAGGGGTCCACCGTAACTTATGATGGCTACCGTAATTTACGGTAGCCCCTGAAGGTCCCCATATTCCACCGTAAGACAGTAGAGAACCAGCGTATCAAAGTGAAGGCTACCGTAAGTTATGGTAGCCACCGTAAGTTAAGGTAGTGTCAGTGGGGAAAACGTAACTGCTTCATTTAAAACCGTTTTCAAGTGTCTTTTCACATTATTCATGATTAGGGATGTTTATCTGGACCTTGGGGGCGAATTTTGGCCTTGGATACTCTTTGGGAACAATTTCTAACATTCCGGTTTAGTTTTCGATTCGTATGAACTTGAACTTTGATGTTATGATGATTCACCGAACAATGTCCGGCTAAATTTGTGGTGATCATCTTAGGCGAAGGTTTTCCAATAACTCTTGTGTGTTTCCTTAATTTCTAGAATGATAACTTGGTACGTTTGCTTGTGTTATCATGGTGCTTGAATATTTGATTGTAGTTTGTTAATTGATGTTTCAATTCTAATCTGAATCGTACGTTCTTGGTGTCGTTGACAATCGAGATATCACGGGAAGGGTTGGGGTTAGATATTGATTGATTGATCATCGGGAAACAACCTCGCATTGACATAATCCGAGTACTTTGTCCCCTTTTATCACAACAAATATTTATACACGAGTTATGTCTTTGTAACTCATTCTAATTGGAATTCTGCACAAGTGTTAAAAGAAACTGGAACCTAGGATGGTCATTGTTCTCATAATCTGAATTAAAATCCAATCTTGATTAGCACTTAGTTTATAACTTAATTTTAAATCAAACAATCCAAACTCTTGATCTTTAATTTCTGCACATTAGATTAATTGTAGTTAATTTGCAAGACTATAGAATCAACACATTTTCAACAAACTCGCTGTGATTTGGATTAAATTTCTGTGTACTACGACAACATCGTAAATTACGGTAGCCTTTACTTTGATACGCTGGTTCTCTACTGTCTTAAGGTGGAATCTGGGGACCTTCAGGGGCTACCGTAAATTATGGTAGCCAGCGTAAGTTACGGTGGACCCCTGAATCTTTTGTTTCTTTTCTTCTTTCCATCCTTGCTTAATACATTCCACTCCAGTCCATCCAAAGCAACGTTTTATCAATTTTAAGCTCCAAAACGTATCTGAAACATAAGCAACTGTTGTCATCTAATTCAAGGTAATTACACGATCAAATGCGGGATTAACACGACTTTTAACATCATTAAGGGTTGTCCCATGGACCATCCGTCCGTAGGGTGCTAATTGCCACCTGTAGGGGGCGAGTAGGCCCCTACTCGCCTGTAGAGGTGGCCATTAGGATTTCTAATGGCCAGTATGATTCCTAGTCGCATGTTTTGATGCCTAGTCATGGGTTTTGATGTTGTAAGTATATTTTGAGATCCCAAAACATGGTTTGACACCTAGGAACATGTTGGGAACCCCGTGGCATGTCTAGAAACCTGATAACACGTGTTCGGACTCGTGTAAGCAATATGTGAACTGTATGCTAGACTTGGTGAACTGTTATGCGTATTAAGTGAATGTTTACATATGATTGCTTGGTTACTTGTATATGGCTAACACCGGGGATGTCGGGTCAACAATGGGATGTCAGGTCTTGTCTGGTCAGGTTAATGTTCAACCGTGTTTTCAAACGTAAAATGGTTATGGTTTGGACATTCAGGGACTAGTTAACTTACAGGTTATTAGTCCGGGTACTCACACACATCTTATGATAGGTCGCCGTCATTATGGAACTATCATTGCATTTTTAGATTAACTGTTGTCAAGAACGCAACCTAAGGTGAGTTCACAGCCCCACTTTTACTAGTTTTGTTTTGGAGGGGTGTAGATGCACTTTATACGACTAATGCTTCGGATTGTAAATATTAACATGTGTTAGAGGTTTTTGTATGGTCGAAGGTGGTTTATGGAAGGTCGAATGTGAAGATTTGTGGGTCGAAGGTAACTTTGTTAGCTCGAAGGTAGACTGAGATGGTCGAAGGTAGAAATGACACAAAAGACTAACTTGGTTCGTACCATAGAAATGGACGAATGTGGAAGAATTCCACATTCGTACCTTTGAAATGGGCGAATGTGCAGACACTATATAAGGGTTTTGCTTGTTTTGTAAGTTAGAGTCGTTGGTCATTGTGTGTGTCAAGGTCAGGTGTTTGCTCTCTAGATTGAGTCTGTGTGAAAGTCATTAGATTAACTTGTAATCAGTTTATGTAATCAATATTAAGCAAGTTATCTATAAAAATGATGTTGAAAAGCGTAATTCGTGTGTTGTGATTCGTGTATTATCATTTTGTTCTGTTCTAGGGTTTCCACACCTGGAATAGTACCTTGTATGATCAGATTTCCTGTTTAAAGCTAAAATTCTTCAATTACAGGGGGAAACATGCTACACCTTTTGAATTCACAAAATCATGTTATACTATGGTTATCATTATATTACTATAAGACTCATCTAAATCTCAAGGAAACCACTAATACGGGTATGTAGCGGGGAAATGTGGATAGATCTATTGAGCCTGACAAACCCCACCCGGGTCGATTGGAGGTCGGACGGGTTCATATTGTCTCGATCACACAAGGCCTACCGGAGATGACGGTAGTCCGAAGGGTACACACTATGGAAAATCACAGTCAGCAATGGTTTCAATCGTAGTAGTAATAACTTAACACCTGGCTAGTGTTCACACACCGTAGTAGTAACAGAAATGGCTTTTAAAGACTGATGAAACATTTTATATAAAACCTGTGTACTAACCAACATTATATGTTGACATTTTTAGCATGTTTTCTCAGGTCGCTAAGGTAGTAGCATTTAGAGTAGTCGCATGGCGTCTAAGTTGCATGCATGTTTTAGTACTTTTGAACTTTATCTTTTGTGTCATCAAGGATTGTAAACTTACTTATGCTTCCGCTGTATTTGGATGCCTTTTGAAAATTTAATGGTTTAATTACGTATTTTAATTCATATAGTTGTCGTTTATTATGACCGTTGACTTGGATCCTGGTGTCTCACCCGCCTCGCGGTAAAACCCCGCACATGGAATTTGAGGGTGTGACATATTGGTATCAGAGCCAATGGTTATAGTGAACTAGGACTGAATGTAGAGTCTAGTCTATAGTCAAGTCTCACACACTAGACGGTTGCATACATGTGAGTCGTGTCATGTGGAAAACATACTAACTTGTCGGGGTGTCGGTATCATCATCATTTACATGCTACATCATCCATTCTATCTTTCATCTGTTCTATCTACTATTTCTATTCTATCTTCTTCTCTGGGTTTGAAGACGAAGAGGCTTGTTGATCTTGCACGACGGTGGCGTACATTGGAGTGGTTTCGAAGTAATCTTAGGATCTGTCCAGGATTCGGACATCTTCCTTTTATGCTCCAATGGACACACTTGGCTTCACACACTACCTTGCACATGTACTCGTTGTAGCATGCCTCTAAGTCATTGATCACTTGGGGGTTATCATAAGTTGGATATCTCTTTTAAGTTTTGGGTATTTGTTGGCTTGAAGTTTAAGCTAGGAGCACGCCTAGAGGACCATGTAGAGCAATTTATCAGTTAGGGTGTACACGAAATCATAAGTTGAAATGCATGAAAATCCTGGTGGACTTCGTGTTTGAATTAATAGGCATGGTTGAACATAGTTTCTTAATTCCTTTTGGTTTATAGTGGTTTTGTACTTGCAATGAGTCTGAGTATCTTGTTCTTGTTCGTGGTAGAAGATGTCTGGAGTTCGCGATGGTTGTCAAGGTAGTCGTACCGCTGGTCATACTGGTGATCGTAGCGGTGGTAATATTAGCATGACCTTGGAAGTGTAGAATAATCTGATCCAGCAACAAGTGTCTGTTGCTCTTACTGCTTTCCAGGCCGCCCAGCAAGGCCTTGGTGGAAATGCCGATAATCAACAATCTCTTCCACCACCGCCTCCTCTTGGTCAGCAGGTGTGTATTTTTAAGGTGTTCATGGAGTGCGAGCCCCACATCTTTGGTAAAACTGGGAACAACAAAAGGAAATGGGAGAGTGTTTAGAAGAATCTGGTCCAAGCCCAGCCCAGCAACAGACAGGGAAGTTTGAAGCTTCAGGTTCGTCGTCTGGTCAGAAGCAAGGGGATATGCTGGGAAGAATCCAATGTGCATCGTGTGTGGGTATCATCATGTTGGGAGTTTTGATACGTTTCGCTGTAATCCTTGTCATCGGACCGGTCACGTGGCTAAAGATTGTAGGGCCAACCCTCAGCCGAGACAGGTTCAAGAGGGTGTTTTTCTTCCTCGAGGCACTATTGTGAAAGTTTCTGAGGGCAGCAAGAGGATATGGGAGAGTGTGGGAAAGAATTCAACTCCAGTCCAGTCTTATCAGGTGAAGAAGTTTGAAGCATCGGGTTCATCATCTGATCAGAAGCAAGGAGGGTATACTCGGAAGCTTCCGAAGTGTAACCAGTGTGGGCTTCATCACTATGGTGGTTGTGACAAGTTTTGTTGTAATAGATGCAAGCGGGTACGCCATGTTGTTAAGGACTGTAGAGTCCATCTTCAGCAGGGGCATGTTCTGGCTGTTGTGCAGAGGAATCAGGGGTGTTTTCAACTGTGGCAAATTGGGGCATTTCAAGGGTGCCTGTCCTAAGCCTCCCACCCCCTTGGTGAGCGGGGATGCCTTCTTTGCAGTCTATTGGGGCATCTCAGGAAAGACTGCCCAAGGCTGAAACAAGGTGTGGCTAGTAATGAGGGAAATGATCAAGGCAACGGGGGTGACGGCCTGAGTGCGAGCGCCCTCGTCATTGGTTCGGGTGAAGCGCGACAGGATTCTGATACTTTTACCGGTACGTTTTCTCTTATTGATCGCTATGCTTTGGCTTTGTTTTTATTTTTGTTGTATCGTTTAGAGTTGCATATCTGTTGATATTTGTCCGTTGCTAGACATAGAACCTACACCGTAATGGGGCTAGGTACTTGGTTATCGAGTGCCATGTTGAGACCGTTTCTTTTCAAACTCTCTATGGTTGTTTGCATTCTTGGTCATGCCTTTCGATCTCACCAATGCGCCTGTGGAGTTCATGGATTCAGTGAATCGCATTTTTCAACCTTATCCTGACCTTGTCATGTTGGGCCTGATAAACCCCACCTGGGTCGATTGAAGATCGGACGGGTGCATATTGTCTCGATCACACAAGGCCTACTGGAGATGACGGTAGTCCGAAGGGTACACACTATGGAAAATCACAGTCAGCAATGGTTTCAATCGTAGTAGTAATATACTTAACGCCTAGCTAGCGTTCACACAACGTAGTAGTAACAGAAATGGCTTTTAAAGACTGATGAAACGTTTTATATAAAACATGTGAACTCACCAGCATTATATGTTGACATGTTTTAGCATGTTTTCTCAGGTGAGTAAGGTAGCAGCATTCAGAGTAGGCGCACGGAGTCGCACGGCGTCTAAGTTGCATGCATGTTTTAGTACTTTTGACTCTATCTCTGTCATCAAGGATTGTAAATTTACTTATGCCTCTGCTGTATTTGGATGCCTTTTGAAAACTTAATGGTTTGATTACGTATTTTAATTCATATAGTTGTCGTTTATTGTGACCGTTGACTTGGATCCTGGTGTGTCAAGCGCCTCGCGGTAAAACCCTGCACGTGGAATTTAAGGGTGTGACATGTACCCATAACAAATATCAAAAGCAAAAAATATAAGATGCAACAAATAAAAGGTGCATAAATATAAGTACAATTGTTTGAAAACAACATAAAGTTAATCGATCATCAAGTCTAAAATATAAGCACCATTTTTATATCATAAAGTTGTAATGGATGAAGCGTGTGTTCCAGAAATATGACTTCTTTAGTTATAAGTCTTGCACACCTCAATTACATCTTGCTTTGTTACTGGTTCACCTATCAAATTTATTTCTGGTAACTCGCAAAAAGATAACAAATATTTGTAAAATAAAATGCTTACTTTTTATAAAAAGGTATAGATAATATTTCTATCCCTTATTGTGGGTTCATCCGTTGCTAATAAGGTATTTGTTGGTTGATGATTACATATTACAGGTATAGAAATCTAAGAGGAAGCGATTTTCTATTTGGTTGGCGGAAGCGGTTTTGTATTAGGTTTGGTTTATTGGTTTGGCCCTGCAGCCGGAGGGCTGCTCAGTTTCTAGTTGGCGACTCTCAAACCAGCTTGTGGATTTGTATAAGAAATAAAGATAGGAATGAAAGATGTTTGATAGATTGATATGTTTGGTACATTCAAATGAGGAGATAATATCCTCTATAAATAGATATATGAAAATACATAAAATAGGCAAATAGCTAATTTTGGGGCACAAAACATGGAGCTTGAATCATGGAGCTTGAGTCATGGTGGAGGAAAACTAGGAGGAGGAATTCCAAGCGGAAGCGATTTTTTATTTGGTTTGGGTTTATTGGTTTGAGCCCGCAGCCGAGGGGCTGCACGGTTACTACTAACCTAACTGACTCTCAAAATGGCAAAGTGGTTGTTGGTACAAGAAATGTAGAGAGAATATGAAAGATGTTTTATTGTAATATTTTGGTGCACTCAAATGAGGAGATAACCTCCTCTATAAATACATGAAGGAAATACATAAAAAGGGAAGTGACTAATCTTTGGGCACAAGACAAGGAGCTAGTCGGGCATAATGTAAGGATGACTTTGACTAGAATAATAAGGTTCACTTTGACTATTTGACTAGTCAAATGGTCATAATCTCCAATACTACCCTCAAGTTGGAGCGTGTATGCCAATAACGCCCAACTTGCTAAGTAATATTTTTTTTAACACTCCTTTTCAAGTTGGAGTGTTTTTTTCTTCTTTTTCGGGCTTATAGATTTGGACCCGACTTTTCTTCTTGCGGGTTCAAGAAACCCGACTTTTCTTCTTGCGAGCTCAAAGGAACCCGACTTTTCTTCTTGCGAGTCAAAACCTGACTTTTCTTCTTGCGAGTTTGCCGAACCCAACTTTTCTTCTTGCGAGTTCAAAGAACTCGAATTTTCTTCTCGCGAGTTCAAAGAACTCGACTTTTCTTCTTGCGGGCTCAAAGGAACCCGACTTTTTCTTCTTGCGGGTTCAAAGAACCCGACTTTTTCTTCTTGCGGGTTCAAAGAACCCGACTTTTTCTTCTTGCGGGTTCAAAGAACCCGACTTTTTCTTCTTGCGGGTTCAAAGAACCCGACTTTTTCTTCTCGCGAGTTCTACGAACTCGACTTTTCTTCTTGCGGGCTCAAAGGAACCCGACTTTTTCTTCTTGCGGGTTCAAAGAACCCGACTTTTCTTTTTCTCGCGAGTTCAAATAACTCGACTTTTCTACTCGCGGGCTCAAAGGAACCCTACTTTTCTTTTTGCGGGTTCAAAGGACTCGACTTTTTTTCTTGCGGGTTCGTAGATTTGAACCCGACTTTTCTTTTTCTTGGTCTTCTATTTTCTCCATCTTGCTTTCGCCCATCACATCCTCCCATTTTTATTATTATTATTTTTTTTAATCAATTCTTTTGAAAAAGTAAATTTTTTTTATTAGCAGGATCAGAAACACTGCTCTGATACTATATAGAAATCTAAGCGGAAGCGATTTTCTATTTGGTTAGCGGAAGCGGATTTGTATTGGGTTTGGTTTATTGGTTTGGCCCTGCAGCCGGAGGGCTGCTCAGTTTCTAGTTGGCGACTCTCAAACCGGCTTGTGGATTTGTATAAGAAATAAAGATAGGAATGAAAGATGTTTGATAGATTGATATGTTTGGTACATTCAAAGAGGAGATAACATCCTCTATAAATACATAAATGAAAATACATAAAATAGGCAAATAGCTAATTTTGGGGCACAAAACATGGAGCTTGAATCATGGAGCTTGAGTCATGGTGGAGAAAAACTAGGAGGAGAAATTATCTCCAATAACATGAGGTATATATCATACAAAAATGACATGAAAACTTGTAGGGCGATGGGTATGTAAAATGTTACACAAACAGTTAGGTTTATAAGTGTGAAGATTCATAATTTAGCACATTTTATAAATTTGATGTATAAAATTCAAAATCTTTAAGCATTAAAAAATTATGAACACACAATGCTTTGCACACTTACCACACACAAACATGCCAATAAGCACACATACACACTTGCTTTTGCACACACTATTTCACACATACACTTCAAGATATACAAACCATATCTATATTTATTTTACTAGTAGAAAACCCGCGCTATGCGGCGGGAGTTTTATAGTTTGTAATTGTTAGATTAAAGAATTGTACCATATGCTAAAAGTCTTGTATGAAACGATCATTAAACATTGAGGGGCACCACACTTATAATTACACTATATTAATTTGTAAACTTATTTAAACAGTAACGATGGTATAAATGTAATTTTGGCATTTTTAGTTATCAATAATGTCTGATGAAATTGGGCTATTCCAGTAATTTCATCACAATAAACACGTGTATCTTACAGATCAACTGCATAGTGCTACACGCGTCACCTTATGACAACCTGCAACTCTTGACTGAACACGTGCTACGTTACTTGTACCTCAAACTCCTGACTCACCCCTTAGATTTCTCTCAGCCTTCCACGTTTCATCACCGGTCACCACCTTAAATCTCACATGTTGTTTGGTCTATAAAATCTAAAGTCATGACAAGTGGTTGCCACCAAAAGCAACATCAAATCATAATCCTTCCGACAACTTACACACGAGTGTGGTAAAGTCCGGTTGTGATGGGTTGTTTTTTCCCACGATCCCACGGTGACGTCGCCTCGCTAGAATATGTTCGTCATCGCCAACAACCGTCGCCATTAGAACCGGTGCTTCTCCGATTTAGCGATCATAACCTGTGGCCCGCGACGTCAGTCAAACTATGGCCACTGGATTCCCTATCTTTAAATCCTTCCATATCTCTCTAGATTTGAATATGTAGGTTATAATGAGGCAGAAAAGTGGTAATGTACTCATGGTGGCACGATGGCGGGAAGAAGCTGGAGATCCATAGACGTGAGACTACTACATATGACGAATCAACCACGTCGGACTCAGATGATTTCAACCCCACACCACAAAGACCTGAACCAGCGGCAGCAGCAAGTACCGTTGTGCCCAGATCTAGGATCGCTGTAGAGGGGAGATAGAAAGAGGGGGGAGAGACAGAGAAAGAGAGAGAGAGAGAGAGAGAGAGAGAGAGAGAGAGAGAAGTAGCTTAGGTGGTGGTGTTGTATCATGTACACCAGAGGTGGCGGTGGGTATGGGTTGTATTATGGTGGTAGGTTAATGTTAGTTTTAAAAAGTCAAATGAAGTTATCTGCAAGTCTGTAACTCACTACATGGCTTTGGATTTTTTTATGGTATTTTAATTCTTTGTATATATATTTATTATTATCATTTTTCTAATGTGAAGACTGCATTTTGTTTACCTCAGTCTTCTAGATTTAAACTTAAGTGCATTTATGATTGATCACATTTAATTCAATTTGTTTCGAGTTCTCTACAATACTTATTGATATTTTTACTTAAGGTTGCAGTGAAATTTGCATACTATATAAAAAGATACATAAATAAATAAGACGTGGGAAGTTTTTACCTGCAAGTAACTAATATTTAGTTTGATCAAGTAATTCAATGTATTAACAATTTGTATTATTTCTTTTAAGTTGAAATGTGAGTTCCAATTTTTGTTACTTGTCACCATCACGATGTGGTACATTATTATTACGTTCGTAATTTACTTATCTTTATCTAACCTTCAAACATGGTGTGATGCGTGGATGGTAACCCGCGCAGAGCGCGGGTGGTTATTACGACTAGTTACTATAAATACCATTGTTGATTGCAGCGCGCAAAACTAAAAAAAAAAATTCTTGTTATTTTAACTAAACTCACATGGTACCTATAACAACCCCGCAACAATGTGTGGCACTTGTCAATGTATGGTTAAGGTTTAAATTATAAGCTTAAGTAGAGTGCATGGGTCATCTTGTAATTTTTTGATGAGTATAATGCTTAACTTAAAACATGCTTGAATTGCTTACAATTCATGCTTCAACAATTGTGAAAGTAGAATAAGGAAATTTCACAAGTTAAGTGCAGTTTTCGTCCCTGTGGTTTGCACCAATTAAAATGTTCAACCCGAGCCTAAGACCCCATGTCCATGTGTTTTGTCCGGCTAACACTTTACATACCTGAGATTAACAGCCGTTAGTATTTCTGTTAGTTTGTGGGTGAAATGACTAATATCCACCCTCTATCATCTTCTCCAACCAACCCACCAATCACCACCACCACCTCCGTCATCTTCTCCAACCGACCAATCGCCACCACCACTGTCACCTGCAAAATTGGAAATAAATAATAATTAAGAACAAAAATATTTAAGATGAAATGGAAAGAGAAACAAGTACAACATCATTCATCTTAATATCTTATAATTAAAGAAGACATTCCACAAGTGAGTCTGTTTTCTACTTCAAATTTCACAAGTACCTTTCAGTAGCATATCTAGTAATTTTCGTCAGTGGATGTAAAAATGGGTCAGATTAAAACTGCTGGTTCTAAAGATCCCATCCTTATTTATAAGTTTATAACTATGAATTTTTACTTTATTGAGTTTACGTTGTTAATTGTTAACGCAAATATTGTGGGGTAGCACTTAATGCCTCCATAACCATAAACAAAAAACATGCCTCCTTTGTCTTTTGAAACGACATTCATGATTTCTATATAAATATTTCTTTGTTCTTCAGTCAGGGAATGAAAAAGATTTTTAAAATCTTGCTTTAACAATTCTTTGTCATAACTTAATTCTTCATTTAGCAAAGTGTTACTTAATAAAGATACGGACTCTTCGTCAGGAAAAGGCATCGTGGGAAACCTTCGAAGACTTGAGTTATTTCTAGGTAAACACATTTCAATTTCAAACAATATAAGTTTTTTTATTTGATCTTCACTAAGTATCAAACCTACAAAGTTCAAAACATTCAAATTAAAAATAATCAAACTCTAAAAGAAATAATTCTACTTAGAAGAAGAATATTGATATAAAAATATAAATTTCTTACCTGGATTGTCCAATCGCTTGTTACGTAAAATGCCATCACATAAGTAGTTCCATGTTTGTTCCCATACAAATTCAGGTCTGGAGATACTATCTGACATTAACATTGTAGCAAATAAAAATCTTAGATAATAACCAGAACCTGTGAAACTTACTTCCGCAATTGCATCTATGTACTCTTTGTCATAATCCAAAAGACCATATGCATAACATGCATCCCTAAATGTAGGAAACCGTAAAACGATTTACGGCCTTTCACTTTGTTCAACAAAATCCTTGAATAGTATGTCTCACCAAGAGATGGAGGAACAGAATAAATTCTATCAATTGAAAAACCTCTTTCCCTTTGTTTCCATTCTTTTGTGTCAGCTTTCCAAACAAACTTCGTAGGGAATTCGACATAATTTAGTGTTCTTGCTAATTCAGAATTTTTATTGCAGTTCATCCACTCCAAAAACATCGTCGCAGAAACAAAATCTTTATTTAACGCCTCATCTAAGTCATCGTATGAGTCATATATGACTTGTTGCTGATCTGGAAGATGAAAAGGAAGCCGAATAACTGAAGGAGTCCTATACTGAACATCATAAGATAAAATCCTCCAAGATGCTTCACATGCTGAAATATATCTACAACTGTAGTAATCTTTTATTTCATCCACATATTCTTGATGGTCATGTTGTTGATTGCTTTGTACAGATGAAATAGTTGCCCTATCATGACCTTTATTGATATATTTAAACAAATACTTGATCGAACCTGCCTGATTACACCACTTAACATTGATATGTGCCTGATATCTTTTCAAAAGAACTTTATTATATGGAACAACATATCTATTATCTAACTTTCACACCTGATTTCTCCATAAACAACCCTGAATTCCTTCCTCTATATTTCGGAAAACCATCTAAGTCTATGCATGTGTGTTCCTTGAATGCTTTAGGAAAATGTTTTGAACATTTTCTATCCACCATGCAAGGACATCTTGGATTTTCACGACCGCATGGACCATGAATCATGTACTCGCTCACAAGAGAATACAACAAAGGATCCTTTTTTCTGTCTGGTATTTCTGCTGAAATAAGTGGATCAATATACTCAACCGTTGGAAGTTTATAACCACCCTCAATAAATAAGCAAATATGAGCATGAGGCAAACCTCTCTTTTGAAACTCCACCATATATACAACTGTTAAAGATACAAAGAGAGAAAAAAACACATCTTTATAAACATACAAATGTACTAAATTTAAATTCTTTTTTATAAAATATGAATGAACAAAATAAATTTTTGTCACTAACCTCCTTGAACCTTGCCGAGTATTGACTTATCCTTCAAGTTTTTAATCATAGCATCTAGTTTGATCTTAAATAATCGACAAAAAATATAAGGTCTGTCTTCAGGATTAAGTGTCGTGTCTTTTAAAAATCTGACAACTTCCTGCGATTTCGGATTACATGTGATTGTTATGAAGAAATCGGGATAGCCATACCATTTACAAAGTGCCATTGCATCAAGATAATTTTGCAACATATAACGTGCACCGCCTGTAAAAGAGGAAGGTAAGATAACACGTTGACCAATTCCGGAAATGTCATTGTTTCCTTGATTTTGAAGAGAACGTAGCTTCATATAACTCTCACATCTTAACTTTTTTTGCTGACGTCTTATGAAAAAAAAGTCTTTCGCTTTCAATCATAGTATACGCATCAACTAACAACTGCTGATAAGGCCTCCTTGCATTTAAAATCAACAAAAATTCACCAACACGATCTTGAATTCTGTATGAAAAAAACTCACGCATAGTACATGTATTTCTTGTAGATTTTGTTGACACCGGAATATTATTATGGGGGATATCAATTCGATAACCATCTTCACCATAGGGTAAAAGTAATGGATACTGAAGAGCAAGATACAACGGATGTAGTTTAGTAATCCGTTTTAAACCTTCCAACTTAGAATTCACAATGATATCTCTTTCTTCAAATGAATTGTCAATGTCTCCAACAATCAAAGCAGCAACTTCAGAACATGTAGGTAAATTATATGTCCTGCCGTCTTGAGACCTTTTTGCAATAATCTATAGCTTTAGATTAGCATCTGATTTATTTGAAAACAATCCCTTGCCATTCTATAAGATTTGACTAAAGCATTGTGTTTATCTAACATGTCCTTCAACTGATTGATAATCTCAATATCAAGCGTCTCAGAAATTGACTTGCAGGAACTGTTGGAATCACTCCTCAGATTATAGAAAATACAAATTAGTTATTAATACAAAACATATGAAAAAACTTAAGAAAAATCATATAGTAATTATTCATCTTCACATACCCTAAAGCTGATTGTCTGTTTGAAACCTCATTTTCTTGTCATAAATATATAACTGAGAAAACTTGGGCGTTGAACCATCTTTTGGTATAAGACTTCCAATAATATGATAATTTTCACCTCCAATTCGAAAAACAAATGGACCTCTACCTTGATTCACCAAGTGATCTATTTTACCACCCATGGACGTAAAGGAGAACATGAATTAAAACGACGATTGTATTTCATAAAGTACTTTCCTTTTTCATCTTGACAACACTAAAGAGTCTTAAGATATTTTGGAGGTTCCCTAAAACCCGGAAGTAAAACCTTAGCATAACTACAACAAAGTGAAAAGCTATGTTTCTCCTCACTTTTGGCACTTCTTGAAGCTTCATCGGGCCACAATTTTGCATTATAGGATGGACAAATCTCACTTTGATTACCATGATCCAAGTACTTTATTCGTTTAAATAATCACATTACATGTGTTGTTTAAATTGAGAAAAAATTAAAAAAAAATAAAACAACACTTACCACGTGACTTTCTATTGTTTCTTTTTTGTTCCATTTTTTGTTTTCTGATTAGGCGATTCAACTTTGTTGCACTTATCAGGTTGTTATTCACTAAACATAAAACACGTTAACAATGATTTTAAAGCACATAATATTTAAACAAAATATTTTTTTAAAAACATAAATAAATAAAACAAATAAATAATAATACCGTTTGTAACTTGAGATGAAGTACCAGAAAAAGTAATGTTCACATCTGGTGAATGAAAGCTGGATTCATTAGACCGAATTTGTTATGTGAATTCTTGTTATGTGTGATAGCAATTCTGCTTTGTCTTTTTTGTTTAGAAACTGTATAAAACATTAAAATAGTCATAAAACAAATATAGCACAAAAATATAAAAACATAACCATATATCCATATATTATAATATAGGTATAACATAATATAAATACATTAAAGGATGTACCATTGGTAATGTCTGATAATGGACTTCGTTGATTAGATGGCGAAAACTCAATAGGCTTCACGATGTTTTCTAAAGATAAAAGAAAGGAAACAATATTATTATGTCATTACAACATGTTAAAAAATAAGAAAAGTAAGAACAAATAATATTACCAAAACTGATTAACTAAAACGCGATAACAACAAAGTAAAATAACAAAAAACAACTTACACTTAAACCTATTATTAGCCTTCTTATACATAATATATAAACAAAATATTAAAAAAAAACAATATAAAGAATAATACCGTTTGTATCTTGAAATGAAGTACCAGAAACACTAATGTTCACATCTGGTGAAGGAAAGGTGGATTCATTACACCGAAATTTGTTATGTGATTTCTTATTATATATGATAGCCATTCTGCTATGTCTTTTTTGTTTAGCATCTGTATAAAACCTTAAAATAGTCAAAAATCAAATAGAGCACAAAAAAAAACATATCCATAAAAGGATGTACCATTGGTAATGTCTGATAATGGACTTCGTTGATTAGATTGCGAAAACTCTATAGGGTTGACGATGTTTTCTAAAGCTAAAACAAACAAAACAATAATATTATGTCAGTAGTAAATGTTAAAAAAAATAAGAAAAATAATAATAATACAAAAGGTGGTTAAGCAGAACGCAATAAGAACAAAGTAAAATAAGAAAAAACATCTAACACTTAAACTTATTATTAGCCTTCTTCTTATTTAGGTATTCTATTCTGCTTTGTCTTTTTGATTTTGAACTTGTTTAAATTTAAACCTATATTAATATTAGAAAGGTATGATGAAATAAATTAACATTTGTACATAAGAATATACCATTAGTAATATCAGAAGATGGAGTTGTATTCTCACCAGTTGAACAAATATCATTAGTAGGTTCATATGTATTTGCTTCAAGACGTCTAAAACTCTCATTGTGGTAATTTTCTTTTCGTTTTTTGGATAATGATAGCTGTGAGGAATTGCTTATGATATATGAACCTAACATAAAACACAAAAATGAAAAACCATTATTATGAATATAAAACTATGTTGAGACTTAAATACTGTATATGTAATGGTCTTAGTAATAACCTTCATTAAAAGATGACGAACCAAATTCTTGAGTACTTACGGCGTCCAAAAACTTGTTCACTCTCTTTCTACTAAACTCAAGTCCTACAATAAAAATATTAATCAGATCGTTATAAAAAAATGAGTTTTGAAAAATATTAAATATGATAATGTACCTAATAAATTTATTTTTTATATTAAAGAAGTAACAAAAATCTTAAGTAAATAAAATTTAAGTTCTAATCAAGATTTTAAGAAACATAGCTAATTGTTCAACACCACCATACCAACACACCCCAAATAAAACATTCAAAACATAAAAACGATAAAACTTGTTTTAACAAACATAACCACCACAAATCACTTCTCAATTTTTGGAATCAAAAGAGCTTTCTTGCCATCAGAAACGCCCTTTGTAGCTGAAAATGATGTCGGCTCCTCCTCAAAGTCTTTGCCAAGTTGACGCTTCAAAAGCCTCCCATTCGACTTCCTCTTGAAAATTACCTCGGCTGCAAGTTGTCTCTTCAAATTTGCATTGTCAGCCTTGGATACTGGGGTAACATTCTCATCACCAACTTCAACATTCGCCTATATGATTAAAACAACCACATGCATTATTTTTTTGATCATAGTAATATTTTCAAGTTAAAAAAAGATGAGAAAACAAAGGAAGTACTCAAAGAAGTGTAAATCAAATTCATTTAAAATTAAAATAACTACCTGCAAATTCACAGTATCCTGAGATGGCATTTCAGAGGAAGTATTGCTTAACGTTTCAGAAGTAACATCCTACATTTTCAAAAGTTTAATTAAACTTACAACTTTATTTATAAAAAATGTTTATAATAAAATTAAAATACCAACATACCTTCATATTCACAGCAGCTTCATAAGGGGTTTTAGAAACCATGTTGCTCAATGACTCAGAGTAACCAGGCTGTATTTAAAAAATAAAACAATTATCTTAGTAAAGTTATCTGATTTTTAATTTTAAAAAGCGTTAGAGCATAAATAAATAACACAATTACCTCATAGTTGTTTGCCTTCTTCTCAAATTTAGAAATGATATGTGAATTATCAGTAAGTTTCAAAATTTTGAAAACCCAAAATTTTTTATCAATCTTAAACTGAGAAATTTCAATCTTGAAAGCAAACTTTTTGCCTATCAGCTGCTTAAACTCATCAGGGTACAAACCTTCATCACCACCATAAAATATAAAAGCATTATAATCATAGAAATGAGAATAAAATGTATAATGTAAAAAAATAATTCTGAAAATGTTAATTCATTTAGGTAAACCTACACTTAAATGTTTCTCAATCAACTCTTCAGAAGTTTTTTTCAACAGATTTGAAGCATCACGATCAAATAAGGTAAGTGACAATGTACCAGTCGAGTCTTGAATAGTCAAGGGTATTTTAAGCCTACACATGTATAGTAATTGTTAAAAATAATAACAAAATAATATTTTATTTAAAATTAGAAAAAAATTAAAATTTGGTTTCAAACCGGTGAACACCAGGAACATCATTCTGTTCGCATCCTTCGGTCTTGCAATAATAAGTAATTTCCTTCTTATCTAGCTGGGTATCAGACACAGGAACCTCATCATCCAACATAACCATCTTCCGATGGCATTTAGTGCATGAAATATAAAACCATGGAATTTCGACGGGTATCAACTCAATGGTAGCAACAACAACCACTATCTTCACCTAATAACAGAAAACAAAATGAATGTTAATATAACATAAAAACAGGAAATTAATTTTTTAACCTATAAATTATTCAAACTACCTTGGATACATTAACATCAGCAATGTTGTTAAAATCAGTTTTCGAAACATATTCGTCATATTGAGATAAAAATATACCATCCATCTTTGCCGAGTCAGAACAACAATCAGAAAGAGCTACATTTCCCATCAATTTGTTAAAAAAACTGTAGTTACATAACTAACAATACAACAACATAAGGAATCTTAAAAAATAATGTTTGAAATTAAAAAAAACATATTAAAAAGAAATAATAAGAAAAAACACAAAGAGTAATCGAACAAATACATTTAAACCAAAAAGAATGCATCTAAAGTTTAGAGAAGTAACATAACCCTAATAGCAAACCGTAACAACAATATGTTCTTCATTGTGACACCCGGCAAATTCAGATTAACAACGTCGTCTAGATTAAAGTCTACCTTAGCGAGTCACGCGTATTCTGTACTTAACTGGGTTAGTTGAGTCGGGTTATGGTTCGGGAACTGTTATGTGAGTCTAGGGAATCATTAGATGTTGGCCTAGAGGATCGTAGATGTCAGTCCTTAACCAAGTGTACAAGGGGTGACGATTTGGAGAATCGTCAAAGCATAGGGAACATGCAAGTCTCGAGTCCCGGGAATTGGTGAACGAGTGTGAATGTGTTTATTTGCAAGTGTTATGTGTTTACAATCATCATGTGACGTGTCGGTATGTGAAAATGTGTTAACATATGTTAAAACGGGGTTTAACGCGCAAAATACTTGGAACAATACCCTATAGGCGATTAGGGTGAGCTAATCACCTATAGGGTGGCGATTAGCTCTCTCCAGGTGGCGAGTAGCATGGTTCCTTAGGTGATTAGGGGGCTAATCGCCTAAGGGGGTGGCGATTAGCAACCCTAATCGCCTGCAACTGGAGCCTAATCGCCTGCAACGTGGGTTACGACTAAAAACGACTATAAATACAATACTTGACCTCCTAAACTTCATAATATCAACCCTAGTCGCCCCACAACTCGTCCCAACACCCACACAACCTCTGGAACACGATTTTAGATCAAACAACTTGATTTCAAGCCTATTTCATCAATCAATCACAATCTTAAGGTGTGGTTTTCATCCATGCAATCTTTACTAATGTTTTCATTGAATCCCTAATGGTCCAGACCTGTTCATAAACACTTGTGTCTTCTGTAAATCGTTAATAATCGTTATTGTATGGATTCTAGATGCTATGCATGTTGTATGTGTAGGTTTTAATTTAAAGATAGGATTTTTATGAATCAAGAAGGGTTATTAACATGATATTAGGGTAGTTACTGAATTGTAATGATGGTTTGATGTGGTAATCTGATTGATTGTTCATTAGGGTTATGTTTACGCATGTTGATGTGATGATTACATGATACTTGTGTTATGTTTTAGAAACATGGTTGCATCCAGGACTGCTAGAACAAGGTTAAACGAAGTATTTTGGTTTAAACATGTTTAGGATACTTGTTTGATTGATATTGGAGGTTTACACACGTTCTAGGTTTGCTTTGGAGTGTTAAACGCGCGAAAAACTGGAACAGACCTGCAGGTAGCGATTAGCAGGGCTAATCGCCTAAGGGATAGGCGATTAGCAGGCTAATCGCCTACCAGAAGGGGCTAATCGCCTACCCTTTAGGTGATTAGCATGCTAATCGCCTGGTATGGCTTGTTTTTGCATGCTGCATGACCCTAATCGCCTAATAAGTTCTGAAATGCATGTCACATGACCCTAATCGCCTACAAACTCAAAAATTAGCATACCACATGACCCTAATCGCCTAATGTATAGGCGATTAGCATTCCTAATTGCCTGTTGACCAACATAATTGCCAGTTGACTTTTCCTAATCGCCTGAACTGCTGCAGTAAGTGTATTTTAGTATTCCGAGGCCCGTTTTGACACCTAGGAACATGCTAGGAACCCCGTAACATGTCTAATAACTCGGTAACATGTGTTCGGGTCAATAATGTGTTAATTGAACTATGTGCTAGAACTTGTTAGACTTTAACGTATGTTAAGTGTGACTGCATGATTATGTGTTTGTGAATACTAGTGTAACACGGGAGGTCTCGGGTCACCAATGGGATGTCGAGTCTTGTACGTTTGGTCATGTTAACAGTAAACGTGTTGTCAAACAAACTTGGTTATGGTCTGGACATCTAGGGACTAACTAACCTACGGGTTATTAGTCTAAGTACTTGTAACTGTCATATGTTAGGTCGCCGCTTTACGGGGCTAGCATAGCTTGTTGACTTATTCTGTTATCTGAAGTAACGCAACCTAAGGTGAGTTTACGGCCCCACTTTACTCGGTTTTCACTTTTTGGGGGAGAAAACATGCGTTAAACAACTATTTGGTAACCACTGTCATACTATGGGTTTTTAAACGGTTTACTATACGATCTTTGGAAGTCCCGGGGGGGAACCATGAATGTGCTGGTTTGCACAACGGGGAAATGTGAATAGCGCTATTGGGAGTGACCAACCCCACCCGTCGGCTTGGAGGGCCGGGCGGGTGCATATTGTCTCAAACAGGAACAGGTTTACTATTCGGGCACAACAACTGGTTTGCGAGTTAGTAATGGTTTTCCAATCGTAGTAGTAATGGAACATGCGCCTAGCTAGCGTACTTGGTTTACAATTGTTATAGTATGGACAGGTTGAACTTGGAACTTTGATTACAAACCTGTAAACTCACCAGCATTTTTGTGCTGACGTAAACTCTTACATGTTTTCTCAGGTCGCTAAGGTAGCAAAGTGGAACTAGGGCGCACGCGTCTGCACGGCGTCTAGTTAGGGTCGCATGGTCTTTGAGCATTGAACATTTGGTTTTACTTTGGTTATGTAACGATATTTAGCTTCCGCTGATGTTTGGGATTTTTAAACTATGTTTTTGAAATTCATTTAGTATTGTTTATTGTGATCATTGACTTGGATCCTGGTTTGTCATGCGCCTCGCGGTAAAACTCCGCAAGTGGATTTTGAGGGTGTGACAGATTGGTATCAGAGCCAGGTTATAGTGAACTAGGACTGCATGTAGAGTCTAGTCTATAACTGAGTCGCACACACTAGATGATCACATGGTACTAAATACTGGGTTACTTATAGACTTGTCGGGGTGTCTCTAAATCATCTTACCTTTCTGTGTTACATCATCCATTCTCTCTTACTGGGTTACTTGCTTACTAGACAGTGCGGTATATTGGGGTAACTGTATACTCTTGAGATTTGTCCAAGGCTCGGACATCTCCCCTTTCCTACCTCAATAGAAACCCTTGTCATGAACTACCGTAGTATTACGGTGTATAGCTAAGAGTCTATGTCCGGTGATTTGAACTTTGAACTAGGAGAACACTTGGAGGACCATGTAGAGCGGTTTATCATTTTGGGTGCACACAAAATCATAAACCGAAATGCATGAAAACCCTAGTGAGCTCTGGGTTTGAATGGATAGTCCTGGGTTGGATCTAGCTTTGATCTTGTGAACGCTAGTGGTTATCATTGGCTGTGAAACTAAATTTTCTCGTCCTTTTTGTCAGAATCATGTCTGGAGTACGAGGAGGACGTGGAGGTGGCCGTGCTGGTGGGCGTGGTAATGGTGGTCGTGGGGGTGTGAACCTCACGCAGGATGACTTGAATAACTTGCTGCAGGCTGCCTTCCAGCTAGGGCACAATGGTGGTAAGTTGATCTAACCACTTCTGTCTCATCGGTGAACTTTGTTTACATTTCCCGTGGTTTTCTTACGTGTTTCTTTACAGGTGGTCATGTTAATCCACCACCACCACCCATGTGCACCTACAAAATGTTTCGGGACTGCAAACCCCATGAGTTTTCGGGTACTGGGGGTGCAGTAGGTTTGCTCAGGTGGTTAGAAAAAGTGGAGTCTGTTTTCCTGATGTGTAACTGTCTCCCGGAGGATCGAGTCAAGTATTCTGCTGGGTTACTCCAGGATGTTGCGTTGACCTGGTGGAACGATATCACCCAGACTATGGGTATAGGGGAGGCTTATGCTATGCCTTGGGAGAACTTTGTGCAACTACTGAAGCGGGAGTACTGTCCCAGGGAGGAGATTCAAAAGCTGGAACACGAGGTGTGGAACCTCAAAATGTCTGGATCGGAAATTGAGAAGTATACTGTGAGGCGGAACGAGTTAGCCGTACTTTGTCCTGATCTACATGTGCCGGAATATAGGAGGATTGAACATTATATCTCGGGTCTTGTGCCAGAAATCGCAGGGTTGGTAGCTGCGGGGAATCTTCCTACCTACTCGGATGTGGTCCGATCTGCTCATAGGATGACTAACCTGAAGGTGAGTGAGGGTATCTTGCCTGCCAAAGGTTCAACTGTTAAGGCTCCTGAGAGCAACAAGCGAAAGTGGGAAAATGAGGTGAAGAGTTCTACACCAGCACCAACTCAGCAGGGGAAAAGGTTTGATAGTGGGGGTTCGTCTTCATCGGGTTCTAAGCCAAGTGGTGGTTATGCGGGAAAGTTACCAAAGTGCAATAAGTGTGGACGCCATCATCAAGGGGGTTGTGACAATAATCGTTGCCATCGCTGTCAGAGATTGGGGCATTTTGCCAAAGACTGTAGGGTGACTCTTCCATCGACTCAGGCCCCAACTACTACTCCGACTTCTGCTACTCAGGGAACTTCGGGCAAACAGGGATGTTTTCACTGTGGGGAAACTGGGCATTACAAGAAGGAGTGTCCAAAGCTGAAACAGGGAGGGAACGGGAATGGTAATGGGAATGGTAATGGTAACAACGGGGGCGGAAACAGGAACGCACGTGCCTTCGTTATTGGAACTGCAGAGGCAAGACAGGACCCTGACACAGTTACTGGTACGTTTCTTCTCAACGATCGCTCTGTTAGTGTTTTATTTGATTCTGGTGCCGATAAGAGTTTCATATCTGTGGAAGTTAGTCGTTTGCTAGACGTAGTACCTGTACCTCTAGAGGCTAAATATATTATAGAATTGGCGGACGGTAAGAAGATAGAAGCTACTTGCATTCTTCGGGAGTGTCACATAGAGTTGTCGGGTTTGTCTTTTCCTATCGACGTTATGCCGGTACCTTTGGGTAGTTTTGACGTGGTTATAGGCATGGATTGGTTGTCTCTGTATCGCGCTGAAATCGTTTGTTACGACAAGGTCATCCGGATTCCTCTCCCTGATGGAGAATTCCTTTCTGTGTACGGGGACAAGAGCGGTGCTCCGCTAAGTCTCATCTCTAGCATGAAAGCCCTTAAGTATCTTCGGAAGGGTTATTCGGCTGTTCTGGCACTTTTATCTGTTTCCACTACCAGCGAGAAGAAGATCGACGATATCCCGGTTGTACGTGAGTTTTCTGATGTCTTTCCTGATGATTTATCTGGCCTCCCTCCCCATCGTCAGGTTGAGTTCGGTATTGATCTTGTACCTGGCGCTGCTCCTATTGCTCGGGCCCCCTACCGTCTTGCACCTCCTGAGATGCAAGAATTGTCTAACCAGTTACAGGAACTCTTGGATAAGGGTTTCATCAGACCTAGTTCTTCCCCTTGGGGAGCCCCGATTTTGTTTGTTAAGAAGAAGGATGGCAGTTTTCGACTGTGCGTGGACTATAGAGAATTGAACAAGGTGACTATCAAGAATCGTTATCCTCTTCCTCGTATTGATGACCTATTTGACCAACTCCAGGGTTCTAGCTACTATTCCAAGATTGATCTAAGGTCCGGTTATCACCAGTTGCACGTAAGGGAAGCTGATGTTGCTAAGACTGCCTTTCGTACACGTTATGGCCATTTCGAGTTCTTGGTCATGCCTTTTGGTCTCACTAACGCACCGGCGGTTTTCATGGATTTGATGAACCGCGTTTGTAAACCGTATCTTGACAAATTCGTCATCGTGTTTATTGATGACATTCTAATCTATTCCAAGAACGAGACCGAACATGGGGAACATCTACGGTTAGTTTTGGAACTCTTACGATGAGAACAACTGTACGCCAAGTTCTCGAAGTGCGATTTTTGGTTACGCGAAGTCCAATTCCTAGGGCATGTAGTCAATGAACTGGGAATCCATGTCGATCCAGCTAAGATCGAAGCGATCAAGGACTGGGGAGCACCAAAGACACCAACTGAGGTGCGGCAATTCCTAGGCCTTGCGGGCTATTATCGTCGTTTCATAAGGGGGATCTCGAAGATCGCTCAACCCCTCACCACTCTTACTCAGAAGGATAGAAAATTCGACTGGGGTGAACCACAAGAGTCAGCATTCCAAAAACTGAAAACTAAGCTTTGTTCTGCTCCTATTTTGTCTTTGCCTGAAGGCACTGATGATTTCGTTGTTTACTGTGATGCTTCTATTCATGGTCTCGGTTGCGTGTTGATGCAACGCGAGAAAGTGATTGCGTATGCTTGTCGTCAACTCAAGGTGCACGAGAGGAACTACACTACCCATGACTTGGAATTGGGTGCGGTGGTGTTCGCGTTGAAAATTTGGAGGCATTACTTGTACGGTACCAAATGCACCATCTACACCGATCACAAGAGTCTCCAGCACATTTTTGACCAACAACACCTGAACATACGACAGCGCCGTTGGATTGAACTCCTGAACGACTATGATTGTGCCATTAAGTACCGTCCTGGCAAGGCGAATGTTGTGGCAGACGCCTTGAGCAGGAAGGAATCAACAAACCCTCGTCGCGTTCGGGCGTTGCAACTCACAATCCATTCATCTCTGCCTGATCAACTCCGTTCTGCTCAGTTAGAAGCCTTGAAGGAGGAAAACCTCAAGGCTGAGACTATGCACGGTGCCGACAAGCACCTCGAGCAAAGGCCTGATGGCCTGCGCTACTTCGCAGAACGCGTCTGGGTTCCTTTATTCGGGGGACTTCAGGAGCTGGTTCTTGATGAAGCTCACAAGTCTCGGTATTCCATTCATCCTGGTTCAGACAAGAAGTACCAGGATCTGAAAATACTGTACTGGTGGCCAAACATGAGGGCGGATATAGCCTCATACGTGAGTAAGTGCTTGACCTGTGCTAAGGTCAAGGTGGAATACCAGAAACCGTCGGGTCTATTGCAACAACCTGAAATTCCAGAGTGGAAATGGGAACGGATTACGATGGACTTTGTCACACAACTACCTAAGTCACCGAGTGGGAATGATAAGATATGGGTGATTGTTGATCGGTTGACGAAATCAGCCCATTTTCTCGCTATTAAGGAGACCGACACCATGGATCGGTTGGCTCGTTTATATCTGAAAGAAGTTGTCTCTAAGCATGGGGTACCAGTTTCTATTATCTCGGATCGTGATTCTCATTTTACTTCGCATTTCTGGAAGTCTTTGCATAAGGCTTTGGGTACCCAGTTGGACATGAGTACAGCTTACCATCCACAAACTGACGGTCAGAGTGAACGTACAATTCAAACTCTAGAAGACATGCTGCGGGCATGTGTGATCGATTTTGGCAAAGGTTGGGAAGCTCACTTACCGTTAGTAGAATTCTCTTACAACAACAGTTACCACACGAGCATCAAGGCAGCTCCGTTCGAGGCATTATACGGACGGAAATGCCGGTCTCCTCTTTGTTGGGCTGAAGTGGGTGAGAGTCAACTCACTGGGCCTGAGCTAGTGTACGAAACTTCTGAGAAAATCGTACAGATTCGTAACCGATTGGCAGCGGCACGGGATCGACAGAAGAGCTATGCTGATCATCGCCGAAAGCCATTGGAGTTTCAAGTTGGTGACAAAGTACTTCTAAAGGTTTCACCGTGGAAGGGCGTCATACGCTTTGGAAAGCGTGGCAAACTTAACCCGCGGTATGTCGGTCCATTTACGATCCTGGAACGGATCGGACCGGTGGCATATCGACTTGATTTACCGACGGAGCTCGGTAACGTACATAACGTCTTCCACGTGTCTAACCTGAAGAAGTGTCTGACTGACGAGTCTCTCATTGTTCCACTAGAAGAGATCAAGGTTGATGATCGTCTTCGGATAGTGGAGGAACCTGTCGAGATCCTTGATTACAAGATTCGCAGTCTACGTCACAGTAAGATCCGCATTGTTAAGGTTCGATGGAACTCGAACCGGGGACCGGAATACACTTGGGAACACGAGGATTAGATGAAGTCTAAGTATCCTCATCTCTTTCCTAAGGAGGCATTCGAATCAAGACATGTTACCACTGCAACGGAATGAATCTCGGGGCGAGATTCCTTTTAACGTGGGGATGATGTGACAACTCGGGTAATTCTCTCTCTTGGTTTCTATCTTTTGTCTGTTTCTTTTGTTCATACTCTTGGTACTTGTATAATTTTCGGGACGAAAATTCTTTTAACGTGGGGATGATGTGACACCCGGCAAATTCAGATTAACAACGTCGTCTAGATTAAAGTCTACCTTAGCGAGTCACGCGTATTCTGTACTTAACTGGGTTAGTTGAGTCGGGTTATGGTTCGGGAACTGTTATGTGAGTCTAGGGAATCATTAGATGTTGGCCTAGAGGATCGTAGATGTCAGTCCTTAACCAAGTGTACAAGGGGTGACGATTTGGAGAATCGTCAAAGCATAGGGAACATGCAAGTCTCGAGTCCCGGGAATTGGTGAACGAGTGTGAATGTGTTTATTTGCAAGTGTTATGTGTTTACAATCATCATGTGACGTGTCGGTATGTGAAAATGTGTTAACATATGTTAAAACGGGGTTTAACGCGCAAAATACTTGGAACAATACCCTATAGGCGATTAGGGTGAGCTAATCACCTATAGGGTGGCGATTAGCTCTCTCCAGGTGGCGAGTAGCATGGTTCCTTAGGTGATTAGGGGGCTAATCGCCTAAGGGGGTGGCGATTAGCAACCCTAATCGCCTGCAACTGGAGCCTAATCGCCTGCAACGTGGGTTACGACTAAAAACGACTATAAATACAATACTTGACCTCCTAAACTTCATAATATCAACCCTAGTCGCCCCACAACTCGTCCCAACACCCACACAACCTCTGGAACACGATTTTGGATCAAACAACTTGATTTCAAGCCTATTTCATCAATCAATCACAATCTTAAGGTGTGGTTTTCATCCATGCAATCTTTACTAATGTTTTCATTGAATCCCTAATGGTCCAGACCTGTTCATAAACACTTGTGTCTTCTGTAAATCGTTAATAATCGTTATTGTATGGATTCTAGATGCTATGCATGTTGTATGTGTAGGTTTTAATTTAAAGATAGGATTTTTATGAATCAAGAAGGGTTATTAACATGATATTAGGGTAGTTACTGAATTGTAATGATGGTTTGATGTGGTAATCTGATTGATTGTTCATTAGGGTTATGTTTACGCATGTTGATGTGATGATTACATGATACTTGTGTTATGTTTTAGAAACATGGTTGCATCCAGGACTGCTAGAACAAGGTTAAACGAAGTATTTTGGTTTAAACATGTTTAGGATACTTGTTTGATTGATATTGGAGGTTTACACACGTTCTAGGTTTGATTTGGAGTGTTAAACGCGCGAAAAACTGGAACAGACCTGCAGGTAGCGATTAGCAGGGCTAATCGCCTAAGGGATAGGCGATTAGCAGGCTAATCGCCTACCAGAAGGGGCTAATCGCCTACCCTTTAGGTGATTAGCATGCTAATCGCCTGGTATGGCTTGTTTTTGCATGCTGCATGACCCTAATCGCCTAATAAGTTCTGAAATGCATGTCACATGACCCTAATCGCCTACAAACTCAAAAATTAGCATACCACATGACCCTAATCGCCTAATGTATAGGCGATTAGCATTCCTAATTGCCTGTTGACCAACATAATTGCCAGTTGACTTTTCCTAATCGCCTGAACTGCTGCAGTATGTGTATTTTAGTATTCCGAGGCCCGTTTTGACACCTAGGAACATGCTAGGAACCCCGTAACATGTCTAATAACTCGGTAACATGTGTTCGGGTCAATAATGTGTTAATTGAACTATGTGCTAGAACTTGTTAGACTTTAACGTATGTTAAGTGTGACTGCATGATTATGTGTTTGTGAATACTAGTGTAACACGGGAAGTCTCGGGTCACCAATGGGATGTCGAGTCTTGTACGTTTGGTCATGTTAACAGTAAACGTGTTGTCAAAGAAACTTGGTTATGGTCTGGACATCTAGGGACTAACTAACCTACGAGTTATTAGTCTAAGTACTTGTAACTGTCATATGTTAGGTCGCCGCTTTACGGGGCTAGCATAGCTTGTTGACTTATTCTGTTATCTGAAGTAACGCAACCTAAGGTGAGTTTACGGCCCCACTTTACTCGGTTTTCACTTTTTGGGGGAGAAAACATGCGTTAAACAACTATTTGGTAACAACTGTCATACTATGGGTTTTTAAACAGTTTACTATACGATCTTTGGAAGTCCCGGGGGGAACCATGAATGTGCTGGTTTGCACAACGGGGAAATGTGAATAGCGCTATTGGGAGTGACCAACCCCACCCGTCGGCTTGGAGGGCCGGGCGGGTGCATATTGTCTCAAACAGGAACAGGTTTACTATTCGGGCACAACAACTGGTTTGCGAGTTAGTAATGGTTTTCCAATCGTAGTAGTAATGGAACATGCGCCTAGCTAGCGTACTTGGTTTACAATTGTTATAGTATGGACAGGTTGAACTTGGAACTTTGATTACAAACCTGTAAACTCACCAGCATTTTTGTGCTGACGTAAACTCTTACATGTTTTCTCAGGTCGCTAAGGTAGCAAAGTGGAACTAGGGCGCACGCGACTGCACGGCGTCTAGTTAGGGTCGCATGGTCTTTGAGCATTGAACATTTGGTTTTACTTTGGTTATGTAACGATATTTAGCTTCCGCTGATGTTTGCGATTTTTAAACTATGTTTTTGAAATTCATTTAGTATTGTTTATTGTGATCATTGACTTGGATCCTGGTTTGTCATGCGCCTCGCGGTAAAACTCCGCAAGTGGATTTTGAGGGTGTGACATTCATCAACCAAATAACACAGATCCAGTGATGTAATAGAAGAAAACATCGGCGATTAGTATAACAAATGAAAAAAAATAACACTTTACAAAAATAACAAAACAAACACATACCTTTTACCAAGAAGACACAACAAGTGCTTGAGAATAACATAACAACAACGATGAGAAAACAAACAGAACATTCATAACAAAAAAATAAATTAAAATTTGAAAAACAAAATAATAAACCAAGATAAATAACGAAAAAAATACCTTAAACGAAAACAAAATAAACACAGCGTCGGCAGAGATGATGAAAAACTAAGAGATCTTGAAGAATCTTGACGAAATCAGATGAACAAAGAAGAGGGAAGAGGAAAAGAAGAGGGAGAGAGAGAGAGAGAGAGAGAGAGAAAAGAGGGTTCTGAAAGAGTGAAATAACTACTGATGAGTCTCTTTGTGTTGTTTTGAAACAGAGAGACAAACAGGTCGGGTATAACCCAAAGATCCAAATGAATGAGGAACTTACACGTTAATATATTAAATGTGGTCCTGCCACGTAAGGGGCACAGTTCCCCAAATTGCCTGAGGGCTCTTTAACCTTGCTCCTTTATTATATATAGAGATTCAGCCACTAAATTGAACAGTGCCGTCGCAATCTTCTTCATAATTTTTCATTTGTTAAATAGGTTAAGTTTCAAAACTTGTTCAACTTCTTGGTGTAGGTCTGGTGGTTGGGGTGGTTTTGTTAAACCTGGGCTGCTCAGGTTCGAATCTTTGTGTCCCCTTTTTATTTTTATTTTTGTTTTTTTTTATAATCTACCTTTGTAATTATAGGTTTTTTAAGGGTATTTTGGTCATTTCGTTGGTTGCCACCTTTTCTTCTTCCCTTTCCTTCTTACACGTGTATGTCCAGCTTTCTAAACACAACGACTTCATTTTGTCTTTAATTTCTTTGTTCTTTCTCTCTCTCCACACACATAGACATCTCTATGTCTCGTTTTCTCTCTCTATTTTTATACAAGATGCGGGGTGTTTTGGGATGTGAATGGGGTTCGTGACGAGGGTGGTTTGGGATCTCAATCGACGGTGCGGAAAACTGACGGTCATGAAGATGAAGACGCGTCTTTTTTAGGGTTTCGATGGTGGTGGGTTTAATTACTGGTTTGATGGGGTTCTTATATTCATTCTGTCTGGTTCGGCTACTGATAAAAAGGTAACGATTCTCATGGCTGCTTGACCTCCGATATATGGTTTGTGTCTTTCAACTGTTTATGTGTCATGTTTATTGTTGGGAAGTTGGTTATGATATTTATTATTTTGATTATAAGGGTTTCACACCCTGGTTCCTTGCCGCCTTGGTCGATGATGGTTACGATGTGTTTTCCTTAGATCGTAACTATGTTGTTGGTTTATCTTGGGTATTGTCTCGGATGATGACAACAACTTGTACAATATTAGAGATCATATTTTAATCTTGGATTGTTAATAGATTTCATCGCACATATTTCTAAAGACTCTATAGGGTGCGCATTGTGCACGCTTAAAACACACTGGTATACATTAACGTTCTTGTTAAAAATATATTTTTTGATCAGTGTGTGGATCATGCTCACAGGCCATAAGTTGGGATATAATCTGCAAAAACATGACATAAGTTGGTTTCACAGTCCAACACTTGACAATTATTTCGATAAAGTATATTACTACAATAATTGTATGATAATGTAAATAAAGAAATCAAGGATAAAACATATTATATAGAATTGACCCGTTACAAGTAAAAGATGATAAAATCAACAAATTCGTTAGCAAACTCATTGAAATCGATCCTCTAACCAACAATGCAAATTAATAATTTGGTTCAACCATTCTCATGATAAAAGAATAAGGGGAAATGGAATTAAATAATCCCAACTTTGGGAGGTTGGAAGGGAATAATCCCATCTTGAAACTTGTAAGATAACAGTCTCAACTTGTCCATGTTTTTTATTTTAACAGACCCAGTTAGTTTTCTGGCTAAAAATGTATTTTTAAAAGATCAAGGACCATTTCTGCCATTAATCAAACTTTATAAACAAACCCATCTTCCCCCGACCACCCTCGTTCTCTGGCGACCACTTCCGGCGAGCTCTTCTCCTCCGCGACCACCTCCGGTGACCACCCTCCTTCTCCGGCGACCACTTCTGTTGAGCTCTTCTCCTCCGACGACCACCTCCGGTGACCACCCTTCTTCTCCGGCGACCACTTCCGGCAAGCTTTTCTTCTCCGGTGACCAAATGACACCAACAACCTACCAACACTCCTCCGGTCCCGACCACCTCTCCGACAAACCATAAACCCAAACCCGACAACCCTCTGTTCTGATAACCACCATCAATAGTCGAACACCCACCTCCTCTGTCAATACAGTTCTGATCACCACTCAAACTCCGATAACCAGCACCAGTCGCCTCCTCCGGCGAGTATAAACAACCCACAACCTATTCACAGTAACGATATCCCATACCCTGTTCAGTTATCAAACCCAAACTCGATCCAGTCACCATCCCTATTAATATTAACGAGAGTTAAGACCCGATTAACCTGGCACCACGCTAACTCGGTTCTTATAAACAGCCCGGGTTCGAACCCGTCAACACTCAAACCGTTCAACACCCGAAGATGAAGACGAGAGGTTACGTTAATACTTTAGGTGGTCGCCGGAGAAGGAGGGTGTCGCCGGAGAAGGAGAGTGGTCACCGGAGGTGGTCGTCGTAGTAGAAGAGCTCGCCGGATGTGGTCGTCGGAGAAGAAGAGCTCGCCGGAGAAGGAGGGTGGTCACTGGAGAACGAGGGTGGTCGGGGGAAGATGGGTTTGTTTAAAACGTTTGATTAATGGCAGAAATGGTCCTTGATCTTTTAAAATCTACATTTTTAGCGAGAAAACTAACTGGGTTTGTTAAAAACTAACCCCGGTTAGTTTGGGACCAACAAAATAAAAACATTGACAAGTTGGGACTGTTATCTTACAAGTTTCAAGTTGGGATTATTTCCTTCCAACTCCCCAAAGTTAGGATTATTTAATTCCATTTCCCCAAAGAATAACACCATTTCAACCATTTACTGATGAATGAGTTGATGTCATGATAAAATGTAACAAAAGTTCAGATACACCATATTCAATATATCTGTACTTCTATAAACATATATCAGATCAAGTGCCTCATTCAACATACTCTATTAACACAAATGACCTATTGATTAATAGGTTCATCTATCGACAATGTATACTTTTTAGGAAAATCATACAACAGACTCTATGCACCACCACTTACATCAAGTAACCAAAGACAGACGCAAAATGAGAAGTATGAACCTGTGGAACAGTATCTAGCTGCGAGTGTGACATCAAATATTGTATTCAAGGATGCAAATCAGTCGTGGTCATGCTCCCTCCTCACTCCTGCACGTTAGAATTTAGAATCATCCAAAGTCCTTAATCTAAACCCGAATTACAAATGGTAATGTAGAAGAAAACACCTACTCTTTAGGTATATCTGGCAGCGCAATTTCCGGTTCCTTATTTACATCTGAAGCATGCAAATGATTAAGATACTCTGCAATCTCTTATGCAACTTCCAATCCTACTAATCATAATGTAACTATCATGTTTTGTGGCAAAATAAAAAACAGGTCATAACAATTCGGAAATAGTAAATACATATGGCAAAATAGCCATGAAAAGGCCAAAACCTTAATTAACAAGTGTAAGCTTCATTTAAAACCTTAATAAATTCTTTAAAGATTTCTTTAAGGCCCGATCCTAGTACTGATACACAAAATAAAATTGCAGTTATGAAATACGCACATAGCTTTCAGCACTAAATTCGAGTTAACATGAGTGAACAACAAATATGTTAAGAACAAAATACAAAGCAAACCTTATTGTCACAACCCGCATATAAATCAACTCAAAATGCTGATTTTTTTATCAGATGGCAACATTTTTGGGCTACACCAAGGTGCAGCTTTCTAGAACATTCTAGGCTGCACTAAACTAGCCTAGAAGCATGGAAAAGATCAAGAAGGACCTAGAAGAATCCAACAAAATATCTAAGATTTAAGGGTCAAGATTCTAGAAAGATCTATGTAAATATCATAGATATTATGTCTAGAAAACTCTAGAATAATCTAGAACATGAGGGACTAGTATAAATAGGTGACCATGCCTCATTTGCAAATCGCATCCAAGATCTCAAAGCATTCACCTTGTAAGCTTGTAAAGTTCTTGTATAACTCTTCCTGGTAATCAATAAAGGTTTGGTTGATTACCAATCTTGTTATCCTACATCTATCGCTTCCGAATCGCACCACAGTCAGGTCAAAGGCTGATCTTAGAAGGCGTCTAAGAGCCGCACGTGAGTCAAGAGAGATACTCCGTGACAAGTGGTATCAGAGTAGACATGTACAAAAAAACCGGTTGGGGGACCCGAACGGAAAAAACCGGTAAACCGGTTTGGTAAAAACCTGTTTTTTTTTCAAACCGGTTAGGAACCGACCCAATGGTTCGGTTTTGCATCGGGTGTACGTTTGATAGGTTAGTTAGGTTTGGAAACCGGTTTGTTTTTAAAACCGGGTTTAAAATCGGTTGGGGAATAAACCGGTTTAAAAACCGATGTCAATAAAAAGCCCGGAAAAAAAAACCGGTTTAAAAACCGATTTTTGAACGTTGGAAAACGGTAATAATACCGTTACAAGCTCAAAGTAGCCGTTTTTTTTGTTTTTTTTGGGAGAATTACAAAGATTGTCCTTTAGTTATTAGCGAAATTGCACTCTCTGTCCTTTATGTAAATTTTTCACTACTTCTGTCCTTTATTTTCTAAATTTGCTACACTCTCTGTCCTTTAGCGTAACTCCGTTAAAAAACTTGGTTAACTTTGAAAATAAATTTACTCTTTTAGCCCTTATAAAATATAACATGTTATTTTTCCTAGTTATAGTTTCTATCAAATTAGTTATTATTTTATAAGGGCAAAAAATGTACATTTGTTATCTATATTATTAATATATATAATCCAGTTGTGGGAGAAATCTTCGACCAACCAAACCGGAGTGCGAAACGGGTCAAAAACCCAAACATAACTCGACCCGTGTTAACAAAACGGATCTTACACCTCTAAATCGCACCCAATTTTTTGTGGAACCCTGTGGAGTAGCATTTAGGTACACGGGTTGGTCTCGAGTCAACTTAGCGTGTTTGCAAGTTAACACGTTTATTTTTGTGAACCTTTTAACGGCATTCCATGTTAAGGCTCAAAAATATTTTTGATATTTTTATATCAAAGTTTAAGGGTTAATAGTGAAATTGACATCAAGTTTTGTAACATCCAACACAACTAATTTCTTGACCTTTGTAATTAGAGACGACAAGATTGGGGAATTTTTTAATTCTATTTAACTTGAAATAATCTCACAAATCTATATATATAATAAAAGAAAGCAATTTTAATGACATGGCATTCAAGGAGGCATTCTCCTCCTTGAGTATGTCATGTGTCATGCCATGTGGCAAATTAAAAAAAACAAATAATAATATAAAACCTAATCTACTAAAATTAAATTGAGTTATTTTAGGAAAAAAGAATTTAAAAACAAATTTAATTTTTTCTCTCTTATGTTTCTTCTCATAATTTTTAAACGTTAATATCTTTTATATACGAGATTTTCTAAAGAAAAAAATTACACCAAATTAACGAGCGTTTTATTATCTTTCCAACGAGTACCATAGTGCTATATAAAAAACGAAGAAAAAACGACTATTTTTTGTGGGGTTTCGTTCATACGGGAAAAAAAACACAAAGTGTTCAGGTTATTCATTAATCATGTTTTTTTTCTTTTAAACCAGGTTCTTATCTACGATGTTGAAATTCAGCCCATTCGCCATGCTATCATTGGAATTTTACTCTTCTAAAGATGCATAGGTATACTTAATCAAGAGAAGTATTAGTATTAGTATTATTATAATTGTTATATTTTTCAACCCCGGGACACTCCCGGGATAAAATCTAGTGATGTTTATATACAAAATAAAAAGAACTGACGAAATTATGAAACTGTTCAAAACATTTACATACATAGCTAAACTTTCGTATGCCCAGAAAAGAACTTGCAGTTGGATGCAAGTTTCGGAAATTCAGATGACAACATTTTATATTAATAATATATATATAATTAATTAACACTTTTAGCCCTTAAAAAATAATAACTAGTTTAATAGAAACTATAACTAGGTAAAATGACATGTTATTATTTTATAAGGGCTAAAAGTGTAAATTTAGTTTCAAAGTAAACCAGCTTTTTTAACGGAGTTAGGCTAAATGACAGAGAGTGTAGCAAAATTAGAAAATAAAGGACAGAATAAGTGAAAAATTAACATAAAGGACAGAGAGTGTAATTTCGCTAATAACTAAAGGACAACTTGTATAATTCTCTCTTTTTTTTTTGGTATTTTTTGACCCACAATCTTAGTATAAATATCCCTTAATGTTTAGGATCAATCACACCATCAACCACACTCTCTAATCTTGCATTTTTCATCTACTTTCTCACAAATCACTCTCTATTTTCTAAGAAAAATGGAATCTTCTCAACAACCAACTCCTCAAAGCCAAACCGGTTCCGTCCAACTTGGTGCTTCTTCATCCCGGCCACGGTTGTTAAAGTGATTCCAACGAAACGAAACCCAATGTTCGGAAACACTTTGATTTATGTGTTATGAGTACGGGTCCAATAATACCGCGGATTGAACCGTCTTCTTGGCAAATTATGAAACGAACTATTGCGTTTCGATTGTTTGATTACCCTCACACCGGTGCAAATATTTTCCAAGTGATTCACAAAGTTATTCAAACGTTTAAGTTAGAAAACAAGATTTTATCAATATCATTTGATAACGCGTCGAATAATACCGCGGCTATCACACAATTAAAATTAAAATACCAACCTATTTGTGAAGGGTTTTTTTTTCATAGTCGTTGTGTCGCACACATAATCAATTTGGCCGTTCAAGATGGTCTAAAATGTATTGAAACACAAAGAGATGATTTTCGAAGAATGTTACGCGATATATATAGCAACAATCAAAGACATGCTAAATATATGAAATTTTGCAAAAGTGTGAATGTCATCTGTTTGGGTCCAAATTGGGATTGTCCAACAACATGGAGTTCCACTTGTAACATGTTCGAAAAACACGTTTTGCAAAAAGGAAGTTTAATTGCATTTCATGATATTTTGGTGAGTGGGGGAAAAGTGGCATCATACCATCCTTTGCATTGGAATGTTATTGAAGTTGTTTCCGAAATGCTACAAGTTTTCAAAACATCAACCACTGCTTTGTCGGAAGTTTATTATCCCACAAGTTGTATAACACTTCACAAATTATATAACATGACTAGAAAATTAGGCGAAATGGAATTTAGAGGTAGCCCATACAAAGAAATGGCGGCAACTATGAAGGAAAAAGTTAGAAAATATTTTTTGGAATTACCGGCGGTTTTTACTTGTGCCTCCGCTTTAAACCCATATTACAATATAGGGGGTAGAAAATATAATTGAAAAAAATTGCAACGAGTTGGACTTGAACACGGTAAAAGAACCATTGTTTTCACAAGGTATGGTAGCAAGATTTAACAAATATTTCACGGATATGTATGATGTTTATTTTGAACGTTATGGTCAAATGTCGTCCATTCAAATGCAAAAGAGACAAGCTTCTCAAAATGTACTAGATACGGACATGGATTTATACAATGATTTGTTGGACACATCTAATAAACGTGTACGAGGTAACGCTCCTAGTAGCGAACTTGGGAGGCATGGTGCCAAAAACTATTTAAAAGTTTTGACTCCAGATGAATTTAAAAATTTTGATGTGATGGCTTGGTGGAAAAGTAAGGAAATTCAATTTCCGGTCTTAGCCGCCATGGCCCGAGATTTACTAACCGTCCAAGCTTCCACGTTAGCTTAGGAATCCGCTTTCTCTATTAGTGGCAGGGTCATTTCCATACGTAGGACGCGACTAACTCCACCTTCGGTAAAGATGGCCATTTGCTTGAAGGATTATTTGGATGCGGTGGAGAGGGTGCAAAACATACGCTCACTTGAGGGAGAACTTGAATATGAAGGCGAAGAGTACGAGGACGAGGTCAACGCGGACTTAACCGAACCACTGTCCGAATATGAAGCCGAAATGGATGTATGGATAAGAAGCAACTCCGGTTCGGGTGAAGATTAGACTATGTTTGAAGATTTATTTCGTTTAAGCCTATGTTTTTTAAGAATTAAGATTATGTTTTCTATTATGTTTCGATGTTATCTTCGTATTCCATTTACTTTCAATGTTTTTTGTCGTAGTTTTGAATCCATGAAATCATATTTTAAAGTTACATTATGTAGGTAATTCTTTGGTTTGTTGAAAATGTTCAAATTTTTTTTAAACAGCAACAGCAGCAAGGCCCAGCTCCAATACCGGTTTTTTCCCGGTTTTTATTACCGGTTTTTATTCAAAACCAAACCGGTTTCGAACCCGGTTCAAATCGGTCCCAACCAAAGGGTGTTTTCCCCTTTAAACACCGGTTTGAGAACCGGACCGGTTCTTATAAAAAACTGATTTTTTCATCAAACCCAGAACCCGGACCGGTTTGAAAAAAAAACGGTTTATCCATGTCTATATCAGAGCAAGTCAATTCGTGGGGATGGCGACAAATCCAAACAAGGTTGATGCTGCTGCGACGATTGACAATGTTGCACAGGAAGAAGGAAGACGTGGTCGGGAAAGAACACGACAAGGAGTTGGGAAAAAAGGCAAAAGCGTGTCCAAGGATAGGGCCTTGGAAACACGATTTGGGGACATAGAAAAAAGCACAACCGAGATGGGTTTGCAGGTCAACGACACACTCGAGCAACTTGATTCGTTTGGCAACAATTTTCTTGTGCCCCGAGAAGACTTGAAGTTGGTTGTCCAAGTACTCTTCAATGAGGTGATGGCAATGGTTAAGGAGGAGATCGCTAAGCTGCGTCGAGACATGGAGGAGTTGTTCCAAGACTGCCATAGAAGCTTGATTGGGTTAGAGGCCAAGGTGAATGAATGCGGCAAGACCTCGGTTAGCATGAGTAGGGATGCTAACGCTTTCGCTCCTAAGGTCAAAGTCCCTAAACCAAGCCCATTTGAAGGCAAACGTGAGGCAAGGGCTGTTGACGACTTCATTTGGGAAATAGAGCGATACTTGGAGGGGTTGGCATTGTGGACGATGCGACTAAAATCAAGACGACCACAATGTACCTGAAGGATACCACGATTTATGGTGGTGTCGTAGACACGCAGATGTCGAGCAAGGTACGTGCACCATCAATACTATGGCTTAATTTAATCGGGACGTTAAAAGACAATTCTATCTGGTAAATGCTAAACACGAGGCAAAGAGTCGGCTTCGTAAACTCAAGCACAAAGGGTCAATTAAAGAGTGTGTAACTGAATTTACTACTCTAACTTTGGTAATTCCGGATCTTTCGGATGAGGATGCCCTGTTTTACTTCCTGGATGGGTTACAACCCTGGGCAAAGACCGAATTAGAGTTCCGCAAGGTTGAAGATCTAGCTTCAGCCATTTCCGCTGCTGAAAGTCTACTCGACCTAAAGGAGGTTCGACCATCTAAACCAGCAAATGAAAAGAATAATCATGAGCATAGTAGGAGAGTCAAGTGGGATCAAAAGCGAAGGAAAGATGCACGTAACGCCACTAATCAAGATGATGGGTGTTTCATTTATGAGAAACAAGGACATATTGCCCGGTTTTGTCCGAAGAAGGCCAGCCTGCACGCGATGATTGACAAGGAAAAAGAGGAGGATCAAGAGGCACGACTTGGGGTAATACAACTCCTTAACTCTATGGGAAAATCGGGGCTAGGAGAGGCACATGGGCAAGCCATGAAAGCGAAGAGAACGCCTAAGGGACGCAAGAGGAGGACTAGAAAACGTACCAAAGGCAAGGCGGATGGAGAACCACAAGGAGCTAAGTGCAACAGATGCACTAGCAAGTCGGGGCAGTAGTGGCAAAGGAGGATGCGACGAACCCGACTGTAGACCCAAAAGCCATTGGGCTTCATTTCGTACACATGGAGATAAATGGCGTGCCAACACGAGCCATGGTTGATACGAGAGCAAGACACAATTATGTTGCAAATGATGAGGCAGCAAGACTCGGGATCAAAGCGACTAAGGAGTTGGCATGGATCAAGGCTGCCCCTAACTAATTGAAGGTATGGTGGAAGGGGTCAAAACCAAGATCGGGGACTGGGAAGGCACAATGGACTTATCAGTTGTTCCCACGGACGATTATAAGTTGGTGCTCGGGATGGACTCTCTCGCAGGTACAAGCCATTCTAGTACCATTTATGGATACTCTATGCATAATGGATGGTGGCCAAATGCGCATGGTAAAAATGGAGCGTGACACTAAGCGTCAAGGTAAAATGGTGTCAATCATGCGACTTGTGTTCGGGACCAACAATAGACATGAGCGTGACGTGACTAAAGAGAGTGGGTCAGACACCACTAATGATGCATGACGAGGGCGTCGTGAATTTAGGTGGGGGAGAATGTCAAGACCAGCATATAAATCAGCTCAAAGTGCTCATTTATCTGATCATAAGGCAACATTTTCAGGCTACACAAAGGTAAAACTCAACAGCTCGAGCTCGGCTCGGTTCGAAATTATTTTAAAACAAGTTTAAAGGAGCTAAAAGCTCGGCTCGAGCCATAGTTGTTAAAGCGCCTAGGCACACTCAAGGCGCATAGGCCGAGCCCGGAGCCTAGGCGCAAGGCGCATAAAAAACGAAAGCTTTTTATAATTAGGCGCATAGTATAAAATCCATTTTTTAGGGATTCTAGACATGTTTTAGGCTTGTTTAGGGCTACTTTAGGATGTTTTAGGGTTGTTTAGGACTTTTTCATGACTCATTTAGGATGTTTTAGAGGTTTATGAAACTTTTAGCCTGAATTTGGCAGGAAATCAGCCCTGATAGTGCGCCTCAATGCCTAGGCGCGCGCCTCACAAGGCGCAGCGCACTTGGTGCGCCTCGAGCCTAGGCGTGCCTAGGCGCACGCCTAGGCACGCTTTTGACAACTATGGCTCGAGCTCGCTTTGATAGCTTAAACAAGCCAAAGCTCGGCCACATTAACAGGTTTCTGACATCATATTGATCACTTTTTTACGGTCATACTACTTCGCTGCATATTACCACAACTTTAGGTGGTGATCTACCATTTGTTTTTACTCGTAAGTTAACTTACTGGTATATATTAGAGGGTAAGCGTTTCTTAAACCTTTTTTTTGTGGTAAATTCAAATTTTCAGAGTAATAATAATAAAAGAAAAATCAAGTTATATGTATCATCTACGTTGGGGGTGGTGTTAAAAGCAACTCTAGGAACCATTCATCATACTTGAAGTAACCCAACAACACATAAATCATAATGAAAAAGATATATTGGTCATAGAAGAAAATAATAAAGTTGAAAACTGGTCCGGACATCAACCTCAAACCAGTACCTGATATTCTCATCAGGCTTATTTTTACCCATTGCTACTAGGCACAAGACCCAACTGAAAACCGAAAACCGAAGCTAAAAGTATCAACCAACCGCCGCATATAACACCCTTCTTTCACACACGAACAAAAAATACCCATCCCCTTAACAAGACACAATCTTTGAAACATGAGAAATCAGTACTTGTAGTCCTTAACATGAAGGCTCTCAGTAGCACCCTCAACTGCAGCACCACCTTGGTACTTCCCAAGTGTTGCCTCGGAGTTAGCCTTGCACCGAGTAAGGAACGCCTCCTGAGCCTTCTTCACATTCTCTTCTTTCCCGCCCCATGCCTTGAGAGTGCTCTGTTGCAGGGCACGCCCGAACGAGAAAGTTAGGCTCCAGGGCTTCTTACCCTGGTACTGGTTGATTGCATTCAGGTTCAACGTGGCTTCCTCCTCACTTTGACCCCCTGACAAGAACACCACGGCTGGGACTGCGGCTGGCATGGTTCGTTGAAGGGCGCGGACGGTGTACTCGGCCACGACTTCAGGTGCAACCTTTTTCGAGTCAGATCCAGGTGTCACCATGTTGGGTTTCAAAAGAGTACCCTCAAGAAGCACGTGGTGGTCGTTAAGTGCCTTGTAGCAAGCGGCTAGAACACGTTCGGTGACATCAGCACACTTGTTGATGTCGTGAGGTCCGTCAACAAGGATCTCCGGCTCGACAATTGGGACAAGCCCGTTCTCTTGGCATATGATGGCGTATCGGGCTAACCCGTTAGCGTTTTCATTGATGGCTAGCTGAGATGGCTCGTTCGGGCCAATCTTTAGGACCGCACGCCACTTGGCGAATCTGGCACCTGCTTCGTAGTACTTGGCACATCTCTGGGCTAGACCATCGAGCCCTTGGGTAGTGGTCTCACCGTTGGTTCCAGCAAGCTCGACTGTACCCTTGTCAACTTTGATTCCAGGGAGCACATTAGCCTCCTTCATCACATCAACAAAGGGCTTACCTGAAACAATTACAGGAAATTTATAAACAAAACGCACCAAATATATGTGGAACTCTATTAGCATTTGGATTATGGGTTGCAAACAAGCAGATGTCGAGCAATTCAAGCTCGGCTCAAAAAAGCTTGAAACGAGCCGAACTTAAACGAGCTCGAGACCAAGCGCACTATTTATATACTTTATATTTAATATATCAAATATAGATTTAAATAATAATAATTTATATTTATAAAATTGTTAAAAAATGATTAAATTGTACATAAAACAATAATAATATAATAATTAATATAAATATAAATTATTATTATTTAAATATATATTTGATATATTAAATATAAATTACCTATGAGCCGAGCTCGAGCTTTTATAATTTAAACGAGCGCGAGCCCTACCCCTAATTTTGATCCCAAAAGCCGATTTGTGATGGATGCACGTAGCAAAAAAAAAAACTATTTATAGAACATGTTCCAATTGTTTACTTTTAAAGAGTAAAATATAAGATTGATCAGATTTGTTCAATTGATTGTTTAATTTATTCAAATACTCAACGACATTGCTCTATACCTAGTCAGATTTGTTTAGTCAAATTTAAAAAACTCAGATCCATTGCAACCGATGGTCTATTTTTTTTTAAATATTATCGAATCAGATCACATCACACAACAGATCGCATCATATTAAAATGAGGGTGGTTAAGAGGAAAGATGTAAAGAAATAAGAGATTTAAAAATAATAATAATACCATCAGCAGTCTTCTGGTAAAGAGTTTCTTCAAACAAAATGATACCACTGAGGTATTGGAGGGCACCAGGAGTGCAAAAGAGAAGCTCGCGGAGCGCTCTCCTGTTCGACTCAACGTTCTCAACATTGATACTGGAAAGACGCTTTCCGATGGTACCGGTTGATTCATCAGCAGCAAGAATACCCTTCCCAGGTGTACCAATGTATGTAGCATTGGCAATAAGCTCATCTGATCAACAACAACAACAATCATCATCACATATTATTATTATTAACCTTTACTACACAATAGTTATTATCACCTACACAATATATAATCATTAATTGAAAAACATCAAAAGTAGATGAGACAATAACGAATCATATAAGATTAAATCCATAAATAATAATAATAATAAGGCAGAATATGGATCTGGAATCAGGTCTTGGGCGCATCAACCGTTGTCCGAAGTTGAAGCGGAAGGAAAAATCAAAGAGCAAAATAACGAAAACTAAAGATAATTTTTTTATTGAATATTTGTAGGGATTTTACAAGAGAGGGTTTAAAAAACAGACCCTACAGTCAGATCTTTATAAGCATCTTAATAAAAAAAACGAAGTTTGAAAGAACATAAAAATACTAGAAAGAGAGAGCAGGATGATAACACTATGAATTAAATAACAAATCGAAACGAAAACAAACAAGAAGGAGGATAAGATTACCAGCGTACTTTCCCTTGTAGCAAGACATGGTTGGTGAGATTTGAAAAAAAGGATGGAGAGGTTATAGAGAGGAAATGATAGATATGATACGAGAAAGCGTTGTAGGTTTAAGGGTTTATATATAAAAAAATAGAGAGAGATGTAGAGATCGGAATTCTCGCTGGTTTTCTTTTTCTCCAAGTTGTTACTTGTTTTCTAAAACCGCTTTCAAACCCGGTTTTTACCTAAAATCTTTTTTTATTTGCTTTTCTTCTACTCCATTTTCTATTGTATGATTCCATATATTTTTTTTCTTTTTCTTTCTTTCTTTTTTTTTTTTTTTTTTACTTTATGATAGTAAAATTGTATTTCGTATTAGAATTTAGTTATTCTACAAATAGGTTTTAACATTTAAATGGATCTTAACCTCAAACATAAAGTATAAATTTTTTTCATCTTTGATTTTAATCTTGAAATTTAAAAAAGAAGAATCGTATATTTACTCTAGAAATTATAGAGTAAAGTAATTCCTATAATTATATACTTTTTATGTACATGCTTGAAACAAATGAAAAAAAAAAATAAAAAGTAAATCCATCTTCACTTATCATGTTTAAGAGTTTACACTTTTTTTTTTTTACTTTTCACTTCAAATGTTTAGCGAACGTAACACCTATTTTTTTACCCTTCATACATAATATTTTGAACCAGATCAAACTCCCTTTTTTTTTCTTCTTTCAAAAAGCTCTTGCCTTCATTAGCCCAAACTAAAATGCTATATTTTTTATACGAGTAGAGTTTTATTGCTTCACATTTCCAATTGAGTTTGTCTACCAATTGTTATGAGGCAAGCGAGACTACAAAAGGGCTTTGAGAATGTACGGATGTATGAGGGACTAAGTAGAAAGTGGCTAATAAGTGGGTGATGCTTGTCGAGATGCTTTGAAGAATTGCTGAAGAGATATGTACTCGCGTATGCGCACGGTCCCACATCTCGACACAAGCCAGCACACTACGCTGACGTGGACTTCTAGAAGCCTGTGCATGAGACCTCGTACGTGACAGCTGCCATCTGACAAGGAAAAGGACACACAGCCAATCAGAGGCGATTATTCCCTGCTCCATGATCTCCTGCAGGTACGAGGTACAGAAAATGACATAAAGGACAATCACAGGACACGTGGACCAATCGTAGAGCGACAGCGCCAACAGTGACAACGGTCGGCGATCGTACAACCAACTGTCATTCTTTCTCCAGCCAATCACAAACAACCTCAGGGGCCTATAAACACCTCTCTCCATCCCAGGAGAAAGGGTATTCAATCTTCAACAGAGTGATTATCAGAGAATTCAGCATATAGTTGAGAAGGATAGATTATAGTTGAAACGCTGTAACGATCTTATATTTGAGTATTGTATTGTATTGTCCGAACAATCATTAATAAGAATCATATATTTATTTGTGCTCTTATATCTGGATTGTTATATTGGTGTTTCTTCATTGGCGCCATCCGTATTTCGAGCATATTAGAACAGTAACTCTAAAAACTTCCACAATTGTCCTTTCCTGGTGGTAACTCAAGCACCGACGCTGCTCAGGCACGTACCGGCCAGCTTGGGAACACCACCGAAAGTCAACAAACTGATCCAGATGTCGGTCTTAACATCACTTCGTCCTCCGGGACCAGGCAGACCCCATCTTTCCACTTTGCTGTAGGCAACAACCAGGCTTCCCCAGCTGAAAATGTCGCGCCGATGGTCAGTCCGGAGGTGTGGTATACACAACAGAAGGAAGCTCTGAGGTGTGCCCACATGTAAAAGCTCAAAGAGCAGCAACTAAGGGAAACCACCCGCGTGCTGTCCTACGGTGATGGAAGGCCCTCTTCCACGTCTGAGGGGCCATTAAGAACCGCAGGACACAACGGTGGAAGCAACTTTAACAATAATCCAACATGGAGGGAAGACTCTGACGAGTCCCAAAGTCTCTTCAACCGCGACATTAGCCAGCCCTTGACCAACACTGTTGATCGAGGACACTTATTGAACGGTGAAGATGACCTCACGCAACCTCATTATCCTCCATCTTTCAGTGAGAAGTCAAAGTTCACTCCGCACATTGCGCTTACTCCACTGCCACCAAGAACAAATATTCCTAGCACCTTGGGAAAGTTTGACGGCACAGGCGATCCTGATGACCATTTGTTAAGCTTCGAAGTGGCAGGGAAATGCGCAGGGTGGAGCCTACCAGCATGGTGTCACATGTTTGCGCAGACACTCACGGGTGCTGCGCGAGTATGGTTTGACAGCCTGTCTAATGGTAAGATTCACAGCATCAAGGAGTTCACCGACAAATTCTCTGATCATTTCAGCCAAAACTGGCAGATAGAGTGTGACTCCACAAATATCCTCCAAGTTCGGAGGCAAGACAACGAGTCAATCGAAGACTACATCACACTACATCACAAGGTTCAACCGAGAAGCTCTACAGATCGGCTCCATTGGATTTGAACTCATGAAGGCAGCCTTCAAACAAGGTGTGCCATGTGACCCATTGATTCGCACCTTAGCTGGTTGCACAGGAATGCCAAACACATGGGAAGAAATCATGCGAGGCGCCAAGAACTATGCAAAAACATAGAGAGAGCTATCAGTCTGGAACAGGGTGCAAGCCCCGCAATACACAGACGCGCAAGCCCAAGCCGTGCGCAATAGAAATACCAGGCATGATCGAAAAAACAGAGGTTCTGTCTGGAACAGGCTTCAAGGAGCCGTCCCAGCAGACAACAAACCCACAGAAATCTCAGAGTACAGGGGAAACACATCGTCAGACAACAAGTCAGGAAGGCGACACCACAACAACTTGATGCCTTTAACAAAAACACCAGTGAAAGTTTTGGCGACAAAGAACATTGATCTCCCCGCACCAAAAGTCATCAAAAGAAGAGAGGGTTTAGACCACAACAAGTTCTGCACTTATCATCAAGACATAGGTCACGATACTGACAAATGTTATCAACTCAGACAAGCCATCGAGGACGCTCTGAAATCTGGCAAGCTCGGACATCTGCTGCAAAATGTCGAGCGCAAGCAAACTGCTGGACCACCCCCAAAAAAGATCAAGAACATAAGCATGATGATCCAAAATGACGGACGCAGGCACCGGAAGCGTAAAACCGAGAATGTCGCGGAGTGGAGGGAGCAACAAGTATACTTCCCAGTAGTCAAAGGCAGACCTTCTTCCACCCGTGCAATCATTGTCACTGTCCTCTTCGATCACTACCGAACCACTCGCGCATTCATGGATACAGGAAGTAACTCCGACATCATATATGAGAAGTGTTTCAACTTGCTAGACGACGAAGACAAACAACGCATGCGCCCCATAAACTCTCCGATCATGGGATTCTCAAATGAGGCAGTAACTCCTCTTGAAGAAATCTCCTTTCCTGTCACCCTGGGAGCGCATGGCCGCTCAAGAACCGAGGAAGTCACCTTTCTTGTTATTCCAGCAAAATCCAAATATGACATCATCTTGGGACGTGACTCCATGGCAGCATACAACATGGTCACCTCAACAGTCCATGACACCATCGGTTTTCCCACCCCAAATGGTGTGGCAATCGTATTGGCCAACAGAGAATGCACCATGACAACAGAGTCTCATCCAGCAAAAATGTTGAAGCCGTGCCCGCGCACAGAACCAGAGAAGTGGATCCTCAACCCGAATTTCCCAGAGCAAACAATTACTTTGGGACCGGCTATCTCTGAGAACATCCGGGACTACCTTAAACAGCTGCTTAGAAGAAACATGGATGTATTCGCGTGGCAACCATCAGACATGGTGGGAGTCCCGAGAGAACTCGCCCAGCACAAGCTAAACACTTACCGCTCGATGGAGCCCATCGCGCAAAAGCGCAGAAGCATGGGCGCGGAAAACACACAAGTAATGAACGAGCAGTTGGGCGAGCTACTGAAAGCTGGAATCTTAAGAGAGACAAGATATCAAACATGGGTCGCCAACCCAGTAATGGTCAAGAAGAGCATTGGTGGTTGGAGGATGTACGTGGATTACACTGACCTTAACAAAGCGTGCCCAAAAGACTGTTACCCCCTCCCGGAGATCGACCTTAAGATCGAATCCCTAGCGCCTTTCAGATTTAAGTGTTTCTTGGACGCCTACAAAGGCTACCATCAAATTCAAATGGCGCTAGAGGACGAGGATAAAATAGTTTTCAGGACTGGAAGTGTGTGTGGACGACCTATTCATTAAGAGCAGAGAAGAGGATCAGATGCTGAAAGATATCGAGGAGACTTTCAAACACTTAAAGGAGATACACATGAAACTCAACCCAAGCAAGTGTGCGTTTGGAATGGAAGAGGGGAAGTTCTTAGGAGTAGTTGTCACTAAGGATGGCTTCCGCCAAAACCCTGAAAAGATCCAAGCTATAGCGCAAATGCCTTCCCCATCAACCTTGAAAGAGGTGCAAACGCTGAATGGGCGCCTGGTGGCAATAAACCGCTTCCTATCGCATCATGCAAGAAAATCTATACCATTCATCGAGACGCTAAAAAGTTGTCTGAAGAAAAACCAGTTGAAGTGGACCACTGAAGCAGAAAAAGCATTTCAGGACATGAAGGCATGTTTGATGGACTTACCAACGCTTAGTGCCCCACCCCCAAGGGAGCCGTTGACGATGTACCTCTGCACAACGGAAAAAGCAGTAAGCGCAGTGCTAATGGTTGATCGAAAGTTGGTGCAAACACCCATCTATTACATTAGCAGAGTCCTAACAGATGCAAAAACAAGGTACACGACTATGGAGAATTTGGTGTTGGCATTTGTACATGCCTCGCGCAGACTGCGCAGATATTTCCAAGGCCACCCAATCAATGTGCTGAGTGATTACAAGCTGAACAGTGTCCTGTTGAAACCAGAGTTGTCAGGCAGATTGGTAAAATGGGTCACCGAGTTAGGTGAACACACCATCTTCTACAAGACCCGCCCTGCCAACAAAGGACAAATCCTACCAGACTTCATAGCCGAGGTACCACAACAAAAAAATAGGGGAATGCAAAGCGAAGCAAGACCCATAACCAACGTGCGACGAGAAAGCCATATGGAATCTCTACACTGATGGGGCTTTGAACGAAGACGGCGCAAGCGCCGGCATTAGAATCGTCAGTCCTAAAGGCGCGGAATTCACAAACGTAATCCGGATCGAGTTCAAAACTACAAACAATGAAGCCGAATATGAAGCCTTCCTTGCAGGACTGCGCATTGCGCAGAAGCTGGGTGCTAAACACATCTTTGCGCACGTCAATTCAATTTTGGTTGCGGGCTAGATCACCGGGAAGTATTGAAACATCCCAAAATTTGTCAAATAATGATCTAGTAGAAAATAACCAACCGGATTTTGTGGGTTAACCATCGGCGAGTTTTGACGCACTAGACTTGATTTAATAGGCTTAGGGGACCCGGTTTATACCTTTTGAGATGATCTTGGATACAAGACACTCGAAACAAGAGTACACGGACCTTGGTGTTATTTAAGGAATTTAGTTTTGTTACTTTGGGAACAAGTTGATAATGGACGAGAATGGAGGCGCCTATGCGTAAATATTTGTTTCATCTTCCTCCTTATATATAAAAAAAAAACCCTACAACGGTACACTTCGTCTCCAGCCGTAAACACAAAAGAAATGCCTCCATCTAGCCTAAGGTAATCCCTAAGTCGATCCTAGTTCATAAACTTGGTTCATAGATCGATGGAAACTGTAACCTTGGTTCCCTTTTCGAATTCAGAAAGCATTCCATTGTAAGTAGAAATCTAGGAGTACGATCATTGTCCTTGGTGCGAGTTCGGAATTCGATCAGCCGCCACTACAAACACCACTGGGTTATTCGCCAATCATGACTTAACCGTTTGATTCGGTTTCTCGTCACGTTTATAAATACCATGTTCTGCTCGTTTTCGGTTACCCAGCATTCACCTATTTATTCCCCTCATGTAAAAAAAACAAAAATCTGTGATTTAAGTCCTACTACCGTCGCTAGTGCTTCGGCAAGCCTCTCCGGTTGCAAACCAAACACCACTGGAGTGGTGCCTGGTATGGTGAGGTCGGTAGCGGTGGTTTTGGATGTTGCTGTGGAGGCGAGAGGGTGTTTGTGATGGGTTACGACAATGATTGGCTCGGTGGCGTGCGGCGATGATCTAGGTGGCGTCGGTGTACAGTGGTGGTGTGCACTTGTAGCTTTGCGATGCCTATGCATGGTGGGGTTATGGTGATGAGGCGATGTCTATGCATGGTGGTTAAGGGTTATGGTGTTGATTAAAGATGTGACAGTAGGTAATTATGGGTATGTGTGGTTCTAATTTCATGATAACTTGATTTCCATGCATGGTATATTGTTGTGGTTGTTACAAAGCACATGAAGATCTTTGTTGGCCATGCAATTGACGTCTTAATATTTCTGGTTGTGTATGGGGTTTTATAATATTGCACATATTATCTTAGTTTGACTATGGATAATATTAGAGACCCGATTAGGGACTTGATGAACCCGAGTTCAGGTGGTGAGGATGAACCATGGGAATTATGCTTTGGTCCTCGTCCGATGGCACTTCTCTAGGGTCATCAAGCTCGTTGTGAAGCGGACAATAAATATGATTTCGTGGAAGTGCAGTTCCTGACGGTTAGCACGTGGACATGGAAGCTTTGCAACCTGTGAGTTCTTGCGCCCACTCTTTTAGTTATTATTTTTCTAAATGTTTTTGGGCTGATGTGCATGCTAAACCATTATTTTTATGAAGTCACAAAATATTTTTATCAAGTTATAAATATTTTTGTGTGCAAATACATATTAGCTCATACATATTTTTTTGTTATAAAACGTAAGTGGACGGAATGCGTCTAATGCGTTATTATATGGTTTGAGTTATATGTGTCACTAGAAGTGGGATAGGCCTGCTCTGATTTATGGCATAGTTTGTCATGGTTGTCACATAGTTTGTCTTATGTGTTATTAAAAGTGGGATAGGCCTGCTCTGATTTATGGTATAGTTTTTGCTATGGTTGTCACATAGTTTATGCCTAATGTGCTATTAAACGGTTTGAGTTATATGTGTTATCACATATAAAGTTATAGATTGTTGTTTTGATTAAAGTGTGGCTAAAGTTTTATTTAATAAGCGAAATGCGCTTAATGTCTTGGCCACGTATTTGAAACCTTTCTTGTTAGATCAGACTTTGTCTTGATTGTTACTTGTTTAGGTTATTTGGGTTATTTTATATACAAATAGACTATGTTTGATGGCTACCTGATATGTCGAACTGAGCTACGACGGAAGTGGGATATGCCTGTTCTGATCTCTAGTCTTGGTTTTGAGTCATGGTTGTTACATATTATATTTCTTTTGTGTTATTAGAGGTGGGATATGCCTGCTCTAATATTATAACCTAGCTATGACAGGAAGTGTGATGTGCCTGCTCTGATTATTAGTTTTGGTTTGAGTCTAGCAAGCGGAATGCGCTTAGATAGACTTGATTGTACTTTGTGTTTATAGGCGGTATACGCTTATAATATTTGTTAATTAAAGTTTTGAGATAAATAGGCGGATTTCACCTATCCTAGACTTTGATTTTTGTTTTGCTTGGGGAAAAACAAATTAGCGGATTGCGCTTATTGTTAACTCTGAGGTTGAGGTATTTTGTTAATTCTTATTTTGACAAAATACTCGTTTATATAAATTTATAAAACTTGAACTCGGACAGCGTAGCTGACTTTTGCATACACGTTAGATTGATTTCAGGTTAATAGAGAGATGGATGGATGACTGCTTGGCGATGCGAGAAGCTACCTGGCAATTGAAGGCATTTCTAGTTGAAGACAACTTTGTTTACACATGATAAATTATAAGTTCGAGTTACAATTGAATAAATATTTTCATGTGTTTTGTATATCGTATTTTAATTGATTTTCCACTGCGTACACTTTGATTCAAACATACTCTTTCAAAAGAAAATTTTACTCGTGTTTTTGGATATTTGAGAATCTTAACCCAACTGTTTGATACCGGTTTTGCGGGTCTTACAAGTTGGTATCAGAGCAATAGTTTAAGAGAATTGGGCAACCTTAATGCTTCGACTTAAACTGAAAATGGGACCGAAACTAGAAATGTCACTACGGGTAGCTACACGCCAAGAGGTAATCCTTTAATTTTGAAGTATCACGATACATTTTCCATTTAAATGCTTAATGGCATATGGTGATATGTGAGAGGTTAATTCCTTTAAATTTTAAGGTAGTACTGGAAGTTTATCATTTAGTGCATAAAATGCACAATATGTTAGGTGGGACTATTTTCCGTTGAATGCTTAATTATACAAAGTGTTAAATGGGAAGTCAATACCTATATGTTTAAAGTATGCTAAGGTATTCCTTGTCGATTTCTTGACTGCATTTATCGGTAGGTAGGAATGTTAATGGCATTGTGATATAAGGTAGGATAGAATGCCCTCCTTTGATGATAAAAAGCTTGAGGTTGGATATTATATTAATATCTTTATTCTTTGAAGTATGCAAGAACATTATTCTTTGAATGTTTATTTTCATCTCGTGGAAGGTAGAACCCTAGTATGACCGTGTTGGGAAACGTTTAGAACATTGTTGTAGCGTAGACAACCGATCCCACTTGATCAACGTTATTGGTGGTCTATTGTTACCTTTCTGTTCTGAGTTGTAACCTAAAATGATTATATGAATGTTCTGCCTTGTGGATTAGAACAACAATAGAAGGCTATTCATCTGTACCTATAGTTACTGTATACTTAGCAGGTTACCCGTAAAACCTCACATTTGGCGATTCCCTATCCAAGTAGATTCGAGGACGAATCCTTTTGTAAGGGTGGTAGACTTGTAACATCCCAAAATTTGTCAAATAATGATCTAGTAGAAAATAACCAACCGGATTTTGTGGGTTAACCATCGGCGAGTTTTGACGCACTAGACTTGATTTAATAGGCTTAGGGGACCCGATTTATACCTTTTGAGATGATCTTGGATACAAGACACTCGAAACAAGAGTACACGGACCTTGGTGTTATTTAAGGAATTTAGTTTTGTTACTTTGGGAACAAGTTGATAATGGACGAGAATGGAGGCGCCTATGCGTAAATATTTGTTTCATCTTCCTCCTTATATATAAAAAAAACCCTACAACGGTACACTTCGTCTCCAGCCGTAAACACAAAAGAAATGCCTCCATCTAGCCTAAGGTAATCCCTAAGTCGATCCTAGTTCATAAACTTGGTTCATAGATCGATGGAAACTGTAACCTTGGTTCCGTTTTCGAATTCAGAAAGCATTCCATTGTAAGTAGCAATCTAGGAGTACGATCATTGTCCTTGGTGCGAGTTCGGAATTCGATTAGCCGCCACTACAAACACCACTGGGTTATTCGCCAATCATGACTTAACCGTTTGATTCGGTTTCTCGTCACGTTTATAAATACCATGTTCTGCTCGTTTTCGGTTACCCAGCATTCACCTATTTATTCCCCTCATGTAAAAAAAAAATTTGTGATTTAAGTCCTACTACCGTCGCTAGTGCTCCGGCGAGCCTCTCCGGTTGCAAACCAAACACCACTGGAGTGGTGCCTGGTATGGTGAGGTTGGTAGCGGTGGTTTCAGATGTTGCTGTGGAGGCGAGAGGGTGTTTGTGATGGGTTACGACAATGATTGGCTCGGTGGCGTGCGGCGATGATCTAGGTGGCGTCGGTGTACAATGGTGGTGTGAACTTGTAGCTTTGCGATGCCTATGCATGGTGGGGTTATGGTGATGAGGCGATGTCTATGCATGGTGGTTAACGGTTATGGTGTTGATTAAAGATGTGACAGTAGGTAATTATGGGTATGTGTGGTTCTAATTTCATGATAACTTGATTTCCATGCATGGTATATTGTTGTTGTTGTTACAAAGCACATGAAGATCTTTGTTGGCCATGCAATTGACGTCTTAATATTTCTGGTTGTGTATGAGGTTTTATAATACTGCACATATTATCTTAGTTTGACTATGGATAATATTAGAGACCCGATTAGGGTCTTGATGAACCCGAGTTCGGGTGGTGAGGATGAACCATGGGAATTATGCTTTGGTCCTCGTCCGATGGCACTTCTCTAGGGTCATCAAGCTCGTTGTGAAGCGGACAATAAATATGATTTCGTGGAAATGCAGTTCCTGACGGTTAGCACGTGGACATGGAAGCTTTGCAACCTGTGAGTTCTTGCGCCCACTCTTTTAGTTATTATTTTTCTAAATGTTTTTGGGCTGATGTGCATGCTAAACCATTATTTTTATGAAGTCACAAAATATTTTTATAAAGTTATAAATATTTTTTTGTGCGAACGAAATACATATTAGCTCATACATATTTTTTTGTTATAAAACGTAAGTGGACGGAATGCGTCTAATGTGTTATTATATGGTTTGAGTTATATGTGTCATTTGAAGTGGGATAGGCCTACTCTGATTTATGGCATAGTTTGTCATGGTTGTCACATAGTTTGTCTTATGTGTTATTAGAAGTGGGATAGGCCTGCTCTGATTTATGGTATAGTTTTTGCTATGGTTGTCACATAGTTTATGCCTAATGTGCTATTAAACGGTTTGAGTTATATGTGTTATTACATATAAAGTTATAGACTGTTGTTTTGATTAAAGTGTGGCTAAAGTTTTATTTAATAAGCGAAATGCGCTTAATGTCTTGGCCACGTATTTGAAACCTTTCTTGTTAGATCAGACTTTGTCTTGATTGTTACTTGTTTAGGTTATTTGGGTTATTTTATATACAAATAGACTATGTTTGATGGCTACCTGATATGTCGAACTGAGCTATGACGGAAGTGGGATATGCCTGTTCTGATCTCTAGTCTTGGTTTTGAGTCATGGTTGTTACATATTATATTTCTTTTGTGTTATTAGAGGTGAGATATGCCAGCTCTAATATTATAACCTAGCTATGACAGGAAGTGTGATGTGCCTGCTCTGATTATTAGTTTTGGTTTGAGTCTAGCAAGCGGAATGCGCTTAGATAGACTTGATTGTACTTTGTGTTTATAGGCGGTATGCGCTTATAATATTTGTTAATTAAAGTTTTGAGATAAATAGGCGGATTTCGCCTATCCTAGACTTTGATTTTTGTTTTGCTTGGGGAAAAACAAATTAGCGGATTGCGCTTATTGTTAACTCTGAGGTTGAGGTATTTTGTTAATTCTTATTTTGACAAAATACTCGTTTATATAAATTTATAAAACTTGAACTCACTCAGCGTAGCTGACTTTTGCATACACGTTAGATTGATTTCAGGTTAATAGAGAGATGGATGGATGACTGCTTGGCGATGCGAGAAGCTACCTGGCAATTGAAGGCATTTCTAGTTGAAGACAACTTTGTTTACACATGATAAATTATAAGTTCGAGTTACAATTGAATAAATATTTTCATGTGTTTTGTATATCGTATTTTAATTGATTTTCCGCTGCGTACACTTTGATTCAAACATACTCTTTCAAAAGAAAATTTTACTCGTGTTTTTGGATATTTGAGAATCTTAACCCAACTGTTTGATACCGGTTTTGTGGGTCTTACAAGTATGAAGCTAAAGACTCCTCAATGATCATGTACCTTCAACGAGCGAAAGAGCTCATGAATAATTTTGCAAGCTGACGCTCGACCACATCAGCCGCAATCAAACAAAGCCGGCGGACGTTCTAAGCAAAATGGCATCCACAAGTTTTGGCCATTTAGCAAAAGAGGTCTGTGTTGAAGTCATGAAAGAACCGTCCGTTCCACCTAAAGAAGTTCACGTCATTCAGACAGGTGTTGACATCTAGATGACCCCGATAGTGTCCTACCTCATCACCGGCAAACTCCCGGATCAACGTGCAGAGGCCAAGAAGATACAACACAAGGCTCTACAGTACCAAATGCAAGATGGCGTGTTGTATCGAAAGTCCTATCTTGGGCCATTTTGAAGTGTGTAGATGCGGTCGATTCGGACTACTTGGTTCGAGAAATACATGAAGGAATATGCGGGATACACGTAGGGCCGCGCATGGTAGTGGTGAAGATCATGAATGGGGGATACTATTGGCCAGGCATGCACTTGGATGCGCTAAAAATCATCCGCCGCTGTGATTCTTGCCAGCGCTATGCACCCAATACCATGCGCCACAAGAACAAACTGATACCAGTAACCTCCGCATTGCCATTTCAGAAGTGGGCTATTGATATTGTGGGACCGTTTCCGATGACAACAGGCAAGAGAAAGTACTTAATAGTCGCCATTGACTATTTCACAAAATGGGTATAAGCCAAGCCACTTGCAGAAATCACAGCCAAGCAAGTGAAAAAGTTTATTTAGGAGTTTATCATCTGTCGTTTTGGCCTACCTATGACAATCGTCACGGATAACGGGACCCAATTTGCGGACAAAGGTTTACTCAAGTGGTATGCAGACCTGCACATCCAACCAATCTTTACCTCCGCCGCGTATCCGCAAGGCAACGGCCAAGTGGAGCGCGCAAACCGCAAGCTTGGTAGAAGGCATCAAGTCAAGACTCGGAACAAAAGGGAAAGCCTGTGCGGAGGAGTTACCGAGTGTGCTATGGGCAAATCGTACATTAACAAAAACGAGCACCGGTGAAACCCCATTCAGCTTGACTTCTGGCTCGGAGGCAGTGATACCAGCAGAAATTGGGTGCCCGTCTACAAGAGTTCTTTCAGCAAGCCACACCAACAATGACACTGAGTTGCGCCTAAACCTGGACCTGCTAGAAGAGCACTAAGACTTTCCAGCTGTAAGAGAAGTAAATTACAAAAAACAGCTAGAGAAATACTACAACACCAAAGTCAAACTCAACGCCTTCAAGACAGGGGACTTTGTATTAAGAAATAACGAAGCCAGCAGCGCGATACCCCAAGGGAAACTGGCACCTACTTGGGAGGGACCATACCGCATCACGGAGGTCCTCTGTAAAGGAGTTTACAAACTGTCGACTCTGGAAGACAAACTTGTCCCGCACACATGGAATGCAGCGCAGTTGCGGAAGTGCTACATGTAGTTGATTTTATGTTTGTAATGAAGGTTGTTTAGCCATTTAATCGAATGAATACACCAAACCTTTTGTTTTAAACATCTGTTTCACTGTTATTTATTCACGACATATACATGAAGTCAACGACACCATATATAGAACAAACCCTAAAACTAAAATTGCATGGTTAAGATGCAATTGCCTAAACGCGCAGTGCATAGTTAAAATGCACTGCGCACGCTAAACGTTGCATAGTTAAAATGCAACGTCCTAAACTAAACATTGTATGGCTAAGATACAATGTCCAAACTAAACATTGCATGGTTAAGATGCAATGTGCCAAACTAGAATTGCATGGTTAAGATGCAATTCCCTAAACGCACAGTGCATAGTTAAAATGCACTGCGCACACTAAACGTTGCATAATTAAAACGCAACGTCCTAAACTAAACATTGTATGGCTAAGATAAAATGTCTAAACTAAACATTTCATGGTTAAGATGCAATGTCCCAAACTAAAATTGCATGGTTAAGATGCAATTCCCTAAACGCGTAGTGCATAGTTAAAATGCACTGCGCACACTAAACGTTACATAGTTAAAATGCAATGTCCTAAACTAAACATTGTATGGCTAAGATACAATGTCCAATCTAAACATTTCATGGTTAAGATGCAATGTCACAAACTAGAATTGCATGCTTAAGATGCAATTCCCTAAACGCGCAGTGCATAGTTAAAATGCACTGCGTACACTAAACGTTGCATAATTAAAACGCAACTTCCTAAACTAAACATTGTATGGCTAAGATACAATGTCTAAACTAAACATTGCATGGTTAATATGCAATGTCCCAAACTAAAATTGCATGGTTAAGATGCAATTCTCTAAACGCGGTAGTTAAAATGCACTGCACACACTAAACGTTGCATAATTAAAATGCAACGTCCTAAACTAAACATTGTATGGTTAAGATACAATGTATAAACTAAAAATTGCACTGTTAATTTGCAACCCCTAAACTATGCAGTATATGGGTAAGGTACAATGCGCAAACCAACCAACCGCCACATAGTAAAAAATGCAAACAATCAAACAACCTACTCAAAAAGTCATCACAAACTATGCTACAAACAGTGAAATGGCAATGGACACATGATCATTTAAGCGCATCTGCAACGAAAACAAAGACATTGCAACAAAAACTGCACACGCAGATTAAAAATTCAAATTACGTTGTCTAAGCAACCAAATTAAACACATAACATCTGTTAAATGAGTTAACATTGTACTTGAGAAATTACAAAGACAATAAGACAAAACCAGGAGGGACATCAAACTTTGAAATCAGACGAAGCATCACTATACTCCTCCTCCTCCTCAGAGTCTGTTAACTCTAACTTTTCACTTGCCTCATGTGGATCACCCCCAGCCTCCGGATCCTTCGACACCTTTTTCATCGCGTACTTGTCTCAACCCATAGTATGTAGGTTATTCTTGGTGGCTAACGGCAAAATCAACCAACGCCAGATTCAAGCGATCATACTCCGCAGCTTTCTTGTCAAGGACGACGTCAAGGTCTTTATTATACAACGCGAATTGTTCAAGCGCCTTGCCATCTTTTGCATGCTGGTAGCCCTCTAGGAACCCTGCTTTGCGCCCAACAAGCTTCGCAGCAGCGTTGACCGCTGCCTGCAAAAATAGAAGCCAAAACATTTATTACAACACAACAAGCGAGAGTGACGAGAAATCTAAAATCGAAGATCAAGGCAAACCTCGGGGACGCAACAATTGAGAAACCACTCACGATCCTCGTGCGCTAGACGCGCCTCTTCACGGGTGTCCAACACCTCTCCCTCAAAATCAGCATTCTGCTGCTGCAACACCAAGTTGAGATCCTCCACCGCCGCTTTCTCCTTCTACAACTGAAAAATCTCAGCATCTTTCTCCCTCAACCTCTCCTGGGCTTCAACCAGAGCATCGTTACACTACTTAAGAACACCCTCCAAGCGTAAGATCTCTTTAGACGCCTTGCTATACTTCTACGTCGCATCATTCTCTCGAGCCGCCGCAGACTCTAACCTTTTGTTGGTTTTGGCGCAAGCCTCAACCCACTGCTTTTCCCTCTCGGAGAGGTGATCCTGAACTTTATCCCTCTCCTCGCGGAAAGTGACGGCGTCCCATTTCGCCCGCTTCAGCTCATAACCCAACATGTCACGCTCCTCACAAACTTCCTTCATCTTCTGATCATAACTATCCCGCTCATGGGTCAAAGACCCCCACTGACGAGCAATCTCAGCTGAGGTAGATAACATGTTCGTGACGCTCATAACATGATCGTCCAAAAGCTCGTTGTGCGGGCGAGTAGCCTGGTGCACACGCTTAGCTGGGGGGATAAAGTTGGCCAAAACCTGGCGACAGTTCTCCAAATCTAAAAAACGAGCGTCCGGAGTCAGCGCCCAACCAGGAACAAATGCTCCACCTACACTGACCCCACCCTCAAACTTTGACGCCCCAGAAAAGCAGCCGACTGGCTCAGCAGTCACCCTCTTCTCCTCAGAGTCACCTTCAACATAATCTAAACCTCGCCCATCACCCTCACTGATGTCAGTCGGCGAAATCCGACCAGTATCCATCTCCAAACCCTCCGGCTCTTTAGAGTCTGTCAAATGGATGGTAGCTGGAGATGCTTGGGGTGTAGGTTGGCGGGGGGTGATGGCGCCGACGGTGTAGGTCGGCGAGGAGGCGGAGACTGTGGCGGTGGGTCGTTTTGTAATGAGGACTAGATAGGCGGAGTAGGGGGACGTGTCTCCGGAGAAGGAATCTTCTTTGTCTCAGTCGGGCTGACTGTAAACCCTCAGCAAATACAACAGTACCAACACAGCCGTGCGCACCCTCTCCCATCAAATCAGCTGCGCATGAAAAATTAAGTAAATAAATGCCAAGTGTAAAACAAAGAAACAACATAATGGAAAAGTAAGATGCACGTACCAAGCAAACTGTCCTCAGCACTGTGGACAAGTTCGTTCAACTTCACTTTCTTTCCAGCTGGGGACGACAAGCTCCCTGATCCATCATTTTCCACTGAGCCACGCTGAGACTTAGGATGCCTAGACCACTTCTTTTGCGGAGTGTGCTCAACAACAGGCCCAGGCTTCGACGTGTCCATTGCCAAAGGCTTTTGTACAATGACATCCTTCGCGGCCTCAGTGGACCCAGCAACAACGCCTTCTTGCACAAACGCATTTGAAAGTTCAACGTAGTTGCGTTCAATGGGATTGTAAAATAAAACTATAATCTTCACCTCCAGAGCCGCCATCATCCTTTTTCTTTGGGTTGCGCACCCTCTGGACAATGTACTCATCTGTTTCAGTTTCTTCACCACTGTCGTCCACCACAAAAACAGGAGAGGGCACCTTACCACTACCGCCTGCGGACGACACACGCGAAGACGAAGATAAGCGCGAGTCAGATGACTCGTCACTTGATATGACAACAAAAGGGTACCCCGTCCGCATAAACATATTAACGGGAGAAGGATTGAGAAAACACAAAGGAGACTCACCTGCTTCTTTACTAGCTAACTGAGGCACTTCTCTAGACTGCGCAGGCACAACCTCCAATGGGCGCAACAAATTGTCCCACGCCTTCTCCAGTACATAAAGCTCATTATCAGCCACTGGCTCAAATGCGAAACCCATGTTGTCACCACCAAGTAAAACATGGTATAAACTCTGCACCACTGCAACAATGCCAAAGCAACTGAGTTAAGGACAAAAGGTAAGCAATAACAAACAAAACTAAGTGCGCGAAAAGCCACTAACCTTTACCGTCCTCAGTCAAGCGAGGGTTGCGCCCCTCCACATCATACCTCAAACTCATCCCTTCCATTACCAACGCCGTCTCCGGCACAGAGCACACGTCCACAGGATGGCTCGTAAAGGTCTTGAACCACGCCTGATCCTTATAATCAATAAGTGTCACTTTCCTAACTCCCTCCTCAGGATCCAAGCAGCCCATTTTAAAAAGAATAACACCCTCATTGATCCAAAAGAACTTAGGTTTTCATTCCCTAAAACTCTTTACACCAGCTCTCGCGCAGGCGGAGACACCACTACGTGGGCGGCAAGAAAGCCAGCTCTCTACAAAGCACAGACTATAAAACACATAAAACATGTCTACGTCGGGTTCAATCTCTTGGGCGTGACAGCAAAACTCAAAGAAGAGTAGTCAGGACATTAAACACGGGTGGATCTGGGTCAAATGAGCACCCACCGCCTGCAAAAAGGTCCCTAGAAACCTAGTAATCGGAATTCTGAAGTTACAATATTTAAAGTAGGCAGCGTACACCCCAACCTTCCCAGGCGGGGGCTGCAATATGGTCTTCCCTGGAGCAGGCATCTCCACACCATACGATGAGGTCAGGCCGTACGCCTTCCTAAACTTTTTAAACTCATCGCTAGTCCAAACCGCCGTCACTTCACCTACGAGTGACGGCCCCTTCTTCGAACCATCGTCCGATTTCCTACTGCCCCTACGCTTCTTCTTCGGGATATTGACAAGGCCTTCCATTTAGTAAAAACCATGGATCTCCTAAATATTGAGAAGAAATTAGAGGCAGGGACGAAAATTTTTGAAGGAAAGTTTAGAGAAAAATTTTGGAAATCTTGATCAAAAGTGTGAAGTAAGGAAGGTGGAAAGAGGGATTAAATAGGGTGAAGCCACGTCTCTCTGACAGTTATAGTCGTGTGGCACGATCAACGAACCAAAAAACGACACGTCAAAGAAAGAGAAAAAGGGGTCGCTTAAAACGACAGCTGGGACACACCACGCCTCTGACAAAGTACAACCGACAGAGACTTTTCGGCTACCAACCTTGTTGATGCACTATTATATGGACGTCACTATCGAATAGACTAGGGTTGAGTCTTGTATTGTGTTACATGAGTCAACCCTAGTCTATTCGACAGTGACGTCCACATAATAGTGCATCAACAAACCTGTCGTTTCACCTACGCGCCCTGATAGTTTTGATGTGAGCATTAATTACTGACGTGCGCCATATTCCCACTTGCAAAAACACAGCGCATCTGGCGCAGTTTACCAAAAAAGAGCACCGATAACCCTCGCAACTACAATTTTTCTTTTCTCTAAGTCCAGCATCCTGCACGCTGCGCATACAGAATACTAGACTAGGGGGACTTGAAGAGATATGTTGTAGAGGAGAGAATTCGACACGAAAACAGGATTATACGATCATACAAGTTGCTAAACCAGGTGCGGAAACCCTAGTTCAGAACAAACTGAAGTAAACTCAATCAAAACACAATCAAGATCATTTTAAATGCTTTTCATAGATTAACTTGTTCAATTAAACCTTTACAGACTGATAATAGTTAATCTAGACCTCAAACAGATAATCTCTAACCTCTCAAGAACACACACACAAAACACACACTCTCTATGAATTGTTTTACATTACAAAAACTCGATTTCTATTTATAGCCACTGTTCCTTCGCCCAGACTTACTGGTCGAAGATAACAGATTTCCACATTCGCCCAGTAGACTGGTCGAATGTGTTCTTCTGTGTCTTCCTGATTCTTCCTTCGTCCATGACAATCTTCCTTCGTCCACTTCTTTACTTCATTCGCCCCTTCTGATACACATTTGCCCATTAACACATGTTAGTATCTAATCATTAGTCGCAAAACGGCATCTACAAACTCCCCCTCGACTATTGATTAGATCTTTTTCTATCTTCATCCATGGCTTTGTTCAACAGCTTGATTCTCAGAATACTCTTCTGCTCTTTCGTCATTTCCGGCTCTAACTTTCTTTTAACCGGCTTCGACACATTCGCCATCTTAACTTTCTTACCAAGCTTTCCTTCTAGATTGCTTCCAGCATTGATATCATAAGCAAAGCAAACACCCACAACTTGTGTGTATTTCCTTGCTTGATCTGTGTCATTAGGCTCATGATGAATCGGATTATAGAATAACATGATGATGTCTTCGAAGGTGCAATTGATCAGCCACATAGGATCAAATACATGCACATGCTTGTATTTATCCTTTCCATCTCTCAGCACTATCACAGCTTCTGCTTTTCTCCAATCATAATACCAAAATATGAAGTCAGCACTGAAGTGTTGAGGCATAGGCATCAAAGGAATCTTCCTCATAACTTCAGGTGCCTTGTATATCAAGGTAACCCTTTTCAGCTTGGTTCGAGGATCAGTATCCCTGTGAACTTTCCTCCGGGGATACTGAGGCTTGAATCTATTCCACTTCGTCCTACTCTCCCAAACCAATTTGTCTGCACACCAACCGACGTGAGTATTATTCACTGAAGCGCCAGACATAGGGAATCTGCATAGATCTCTAACCGCCCAGTACGGTAGAGTTAGCAAATCAATGAATCTGTAGAAGTACAAGATTCCTGATTCCCACTTAGCAGCTAAGCACTTCAGCCTGCTCAAGTATGTCCACCCAAGAGCTCTTCCTCTGAACTTTGCATTATGGAACCTGTAGAAGTTTCCTTGAGCTTCGGGTTTTGGTCGGTTTTCATCCATCAATCTTAGTTTCTTCAAGTACTCTTTCAACTCATCAGACTTACTTGAAGATTCTGGCACATCAGCTCCAAGTACTTTTTCAACAAATTCAGCACTTCTTTTTCTTGCCTTTTTCCTTGCAAACGTATTATGCCTTTCTGTAAAATCAGGAAACACCACGTCTTCATCATTTTGTCTGAAGTACTGTGGATATTCCTCGTGTGTAATATCCTCAATCTCAACTTCCTCAAACTCAGGGGTTTCTTTATCATCAGAGTGAGTTCCAACATCCTTTTCAGGAATAGGTGGAATCGACTCATCAACAATAAACTCTTCAAAAGTTTTCCCTACTCTCTGTGCAAGACCATCCAATATCTCCTTTGCCACAGAAGCAGGTACTTCCCCCTCTTCAAGATCTGGATCGTTATATTCCAACTCATAACGCATATCATCTGTTTGGAATATTTCTGCAAAACGACCTGTGAACTCAATGGTCCACTCTCTCTTTTCTAACATATCTTTGTAAACTTGTTTTGCATCATCAGATAACAACCTCACCTTCTCGTTCCAGAACACAGTCTCATCATCTACATTCTCTCCCTTCTGCTTAGAACTAGACTCACCAGTGTCTTTCTTCTTCTTAGAAGGTGGTCTCTTCTCAAAAGTAAACTTAGCAGTATCATCTCCTCCATCATCATCATCACTGCTACTACTATCATCATCTTTTTGACTTCCTGACCCTTCAGCATCATCATCATCATCATTGTTATCATCTTCATCATCATTCTTATCCGATTCTTCATTCTCATCATCATCCTCATCCTCCTCTTTATCAGATTCGGATGGTTCAAAGTCTACTTTCTCAACTTCTCTCTCTTCATCTTCTTCACCCTCCTTCAGCTTGGGTGCAGTGTTGTATAAGTCATTTATCAGATCACTAAGGCGTTTGTTTTCAGCTTTCAACTCCTTATTGTCTTCTTTGATTGCCTTGTATCTGTTCTTGTTTCTCAGAACTTTACCTTCAAGCTTCTGATTCTTTGCTTCAAGCTTCTTTACCTTCTCATCTATTTCATCTTGATTGGTTTTAGAAGCAACAACTATCTGAAGCATCTTCTCTTCATTCATCTTAAACTTGGCAATCTCAGCTTGTTGAGCCACAAGCATCTTCATCATATCATCCATTCTTTTGTTCATCTGCTTCATCACTTCATTATCCACAGTGACCTTCTTAGACTTGGATTTAGACTTAGATGGCTCATCCTCAACTTCTTTTCCCTTCTGAGGCTTAGTAAACATGTTCAGAACATTATCCAGTGCAATATTGAACTGCTCCACTGGTAATGTTGTAGCCTCCTTAGTCTTTTGTTTCTTTGCAGCTGGTGAAGATTGTTTAGATGATGTTCCAGCATCCGGTAATCTTTTTCCCTTCAACAGTAAGTTCAACTCCTTCTCTCTGAGTTGCTTAGTGCTTGTCTTTTTAGCCATAGACTTGTGTTTGGGCTTGGGCAAATTCACAACAACTGTTTCACCCTCATTCAATTCATCCAGATTAACAGTCAACACTTCATCTACAGCATCAATAGATTGCTTTCCCTTATTAGCTTCTTCTATTGATCTGTTCAAAGATTCAGACTCCCCAACCAAAGTGGCCTTTTGTTTGGTAGTCTTAACATTCTCAGCATCCGAATCCCATTGTTCCTCAGTTTCAGTCTCCTCAGAATCAACAGATTCCTCATCTACCAAACCTGTCCCCTTCTTGGCAGTAGTCTTCTTCCTCACTGCTTTTTGTTTTGAAGTTCCCTGCTCTGTCTTTCCCTTGCCCTTCCCTTTGGCTCCGGGATTGACAACTTGCCTCTTCCTCTTTGTGTTTGCATCAGCATACACAAGTGGATCATCGTTATCACTATCACTGTTAGGATGTCTTGCTAGATTCTTTCCAGGATCCTCATAATCCTCTCTAGCCAAAGCTCCGAATAACCTTCTGTAAGGTGGTCTTTCATCTTCAGGTATACCTTTGTAACCCTTCATTCTTGCTAAAGTTCTCACATTCATATGATCCATGTTAAGTATCTGTGTTGGATCTTTCTTCAAGTGTGGATATTTGTGATCGAAGATCATCATCAGAAATCTTGGATAAAGCATAAAGTACTTCTTCTTCAATCCCTTCAACATCTCCAACATGTGATCTAGTATCATTCCAGCAACGTTAAATGGCTTATTGAGAGTCAATGCAACCATTAACGAGCTTAAACTCTTCCTCATCACGTCATAACCTCCACTAACACATCCAAATACTATCAAAATGACGTGAGCAAAATACTTAAACTGCACGCTCAGCTTGCTTTTATACATAGAACCATCAGTAATCGGTCCTTTGTATTTCATTCTCAGAAAACATGCCTTCTGTTCAGTCCAGGAAAGTTCTCTTGGATCCTCACTTGTCTCAAACTTGATCTGGAGTGCTTCTCTAATGTCAGCTTCAGTAATAAACATCTCCATTCCCTGAATCTTACTACGGATGATAGTCTGATTATCAAAGTAATCATATCTGGCATTGTTATAAAAATCCTCAACTATATCCTTGTAGATAATAGTTGGAGTTGCCAATGCATAAACCACTCTACATCTCTTCAAGAACTTAATAATCTCTGTAAATTCTACATTCTTCTCAACATCACCAAGATATGCACAAACGTTGTGAGTCTTCTCAAACGGCCATTTTGTACCGCTTGATGATCCTTCTTCTTGTACTGTCTCTGGAACAGGATCAGTCACTGTAGTATCCACAGGAATATCAGCAGTTGATTGTTCTTCAGCCATCTGAAATGAAAAATCAAAATAAAACGTCAAAACACAAAATCGTCAAAAATTCAAATTTTTAGGTTTTTCAAATTCCACATTCGCCCATTACACACTGGTCGAATGTAAAGTTTTGTGGCCGAAGGAGAAAATTTATGGTCGAATGTAAAAAGTTTTGAATAAAAATGTTCATTCGTCCATTATAGTGTTTCCTTCGTCCACAATTTCTACCTTCGTCCAAACAGTGACCCGAAGATGAATACTGATTCAATCCCAAAATTTGAAATTTTATCAAACATGTTAATGACCCTTAATTTTGATTCTAATCTGTTCTAAGATGACCGATTAAACTTCGTGCATCATCAATTTCAATTATCATTCATTTTACATCAGTTTTTAAGCATAATTAGGGTTTTTATACTTCAAACAATCAATCAAGCAATTTAACAATGTTATAACCCTAATTCTTGAAACATTCTCCCCCTAAAACTGATGTGGAATGATTTGTTATCAAAAATAAACATTAAGAAACATTCAAACACCATGAAATCAAAACCCTAAGTCCGGTTAAAAATCGAACGATTCCGGCTTGAATCTGGATCCATTACCTGTAATCTTTACACGAAAATGATCAGTGATAAACAGGGATTAAAATGCACAAGCAGAGGAATTAAAAGCAACAAGGTCTGGTATGATGAAAAATTATTGAAAACGTGGAACTGTTTGGTCGAACCTGTCTTGGTGTATTTATAAGGTCCTACCTTCGTCCGTTCTATTTGGACGAATGAACAATATGTTCACATTCGCCCCTAATGAAAGGCACGAATGTAGACATGTTCTACCCGAAGGTGGAATTTAACAAAAAATGCCACATTCGTCCAGAATAAAACAACCCGAAGGAGATAAATTTCCACATTCGTCCACAATGAAGGGCGAATGTAAAAATGGAAATTTGAAAAATTTTGCCAAATTACAAATTCGAATCCCGTTCAACATTTTTCAATCCGTTAAGCATCCAAAACACAAAATTTCACATTTAGAATGATACAAAGCCTAGATGGTGGTGTCAAATCTCAGAAATTGACTATCAAGCATCCCCGGTTATCAAAAATAAAGCAGAAATGCAAAAATTTTGGATTTTTCTGAAATTTTATCAAAACACACCTAAAATCTTTTTGGATTTTGTATCTTTTTGACATTAAAAGTAAATTGCAACAAATAAAATGCATCAAAGTAAATGAAAGCAGTAAACATTTTGTGAAATCCGGTCAGAGGATCATATCAGTTTTCTGAGAAATCTGATCACAGCGTTGATCTTCTTGTTTAATATTATCATTAGAAACAGTATGTGATACGGCAATTGCTGATATTGTGGTCCACGTAAGCTCACATGCAGACAATTACGCAATGCTTTAAAATGATACGAGTTAGGTGTATTAGACTAACACGATGTGGTGCCCACACACACGACATACTCCCGTATCAAGTAATTGCACAAAGCTTCGTCGTAACGCGTGATTATGCCAGAGTTATCCGTAAAAGTTACAAAGTATATAGCACAGAGGTGTACAGGTCAGCAAATGAATGCAGCAGAGTAACATGTGCGTATACACTAGGTTGAGGCTGATATTAATCACTGATTTGCATCAGATGACCAATACGATGTAATAATGATCTATGATCAATTAAAACATAAAGTTCCTCAATTCGGTAACTTCCGGTTTTGGCAATTAAGCTCTTTAAGCAAATATTCTGATAAAACTAGGTCCGTAAATCAATACGACAAAAGTTTATCAGAATATCCCGGATAACCATAACATAACGACCCGAAACCTCAGAATTTGGCAATCCTCTCAAACGAAATTACGGTACTAAGACCATATGCCCATGAGGTGTTCAGCCACGAACGCGTAGTTCGTTATGTTTGTATCACTAATGCACGCAATATTTAGTCTACGAAGCCTATCAGCATATCACACGTAATCAACACACGCCTCATAAACTATACAATTCTTTAGCCTGTATCAAATTCCCACTGATGTACTATCATTTCCTCTGTTTTACCAGGAAATCATTTTTGTTTTTCTAATTTTTAGGTCTTTTTGAATTTTATAATGTTTTTGGTTTTTCTGAAAAATGGCTCCCCCTAAAATAAAGAACATATTTTTGGATTTTCATTTTTCTTAAAAACAAAACAAAAACAAAAGTTAAAAGAAACAATCCACTCGAAAGCATCAACTTCTTTGAGGATTTTACAATCCCCTCGAAAGCATCAACTTCTTTGAGGATTATGAAAGTAAAGAGAAATTCCCAATTAGCAAAGAGAAATTCCCAATTAGCAAAATATAAAAACTAAAAACTAAAAAACGATAAACCGAGGTGCCGATTAGTCCTGTTTTTCCTTTATATTATTTACTTTTAAAAGATATTCAAAACGTGAACGATCAAAAGCTTTAGTAAACAGATCTGCACGTTGGTAGTCAGTGTGTATTTTGATCATATCGATCAATTCCTTAGCGTAACAATCACGGATAAAATGATATTTGATCCGGATGTGTTTCGCTTTAGAATGATTGTCCGAATTTTTAGTTAATGCAATTGCGGCTTCGTTGTCGCAGTAAATAGGAGTTTTTAGAAACTGCAAACCGTAATCCACCATTTGTTGTTGAATCCAGAGTACTTGAGAACAGCAACTCGAGGCTGCAATGTACTCGGCTTCACAGGTAGATTGCGCTACGGAAGTCTGTTTCTTGCATTGCCAGGTGATTAACCTGCTCCCGAAAAACTGGCAACCAGCTGTAGTAGATTTGCTATCCTTGTCACAGCCGCCCCAATCTGCATCACTAAAAGATATGAAATCAAAATTATCATCATTAGGGTACCAAAGTCCTTTTGAAGGACAACCCTTCAGATATCGAAGGATACGCTTGACCGCCGTCAGATGACTTTGTTTCGGCTTCGATTGATAGCGGGCACAGAGACACGTTGCGTACATAATATCTGGTCGAGACGCCGTCAAATACATCAGAGATCCGATGATTGCTCTGTATGTAAAAGGATCCGTCAGCTCCCCCTTAGCGTCCACTCCAATCCCGTGATTGGGTTGAATCGGGGTATCCATTGGCTTTGAGTCCTCCATCTGGAACCGGCTCAAGATGTCGGAGACATATTTCGTCTGGTGAATGAAGATCCCGTCGGGTCTTTGGTCCACCTGCAAGCCTAGGAAAAACTGCATCTCCCCCATTGCGCTCATTTCGAACTTTTCCTGCATGACAGATTCAAAATCCCTGCATAAAAGCTCGTTAGTTGAACCAAAAATTATATCATCAACGTATATCTGTACTAGAAGCAAGTCATCTCCCGTCTTTTTCGTAAAGAGGGTGCAATCGACGAGGCCGCGCTTAAATCCTTTGTTGATGAGGTATGTACTCAGCTCCTCATACCACTGCCTCGGAGCCTGGTGCAAGCCATAAAGAGCTTTGTTCAACACGTAGACCTTATCCCGGTGGATTGGGTCCTCAAAGCCTGGTGGCTGCCCGACATACACCTCTTCCTTGACTTTCCCGTACAGAAATGCGCTTTTCACGTCCATCTGGTAAACTTTGAATTTCTTATAAGAAGCAAACGCGAGGAACATCCGAATAGCTTCGATTCGTGCTACCGGTGCATAGATCTCATTATAATCAATCCCTTCGATTTGATGGAAACCCTGCACGACCAATCTGGCTTTGTTCCGAACAATTACCCCACGATCATCCTTCTTACACTTAAACACCCATTTGGTGCCAATCTTTTTCCTATCCGGCGGCAGATCTGTGAGCGTCCAAACTCCTAATTTCTGGAATTGTAATAACTCCTCCTGCATAGCTTCAACCCAGGCATCATCCTTCAAAGCGTCCTTGTATGTCCTTGGCTCTACCTGCGACACATAACACGCAAACGACCAATCATTTTGACTACCAGATTGTTGAATTTTGGCATATAAAGCTAAAGCACCAAAACTCTCTGGCGTATTAACGCTTTTAAGCTGCCCTCTGGTCATAACACTACTTCCAGGATCACCGATAACTTGCTCCAGCGGGTGAATACGGTGAATCCGAGATTCCGGATAATCAGGTACTTGCACTCCCGTCTGAACAGTCAAGTTCTCTACAGCATCCAGATCATGACCCGTATTTGATGATGAAGCCACATCAGAAATTGGAGTTGGGTTCACTGGCGGTGCCTCCTGTTCTTCAGCTTGATCAAGAATAGCTTCTTCAAATTGTTCATCTTCAGATTCTGAAGTGTCTAATGAAGTTGAAGCCTCTTGAAAAATCTCTTCTTCTTGGATAGGAGCATTGGTATCATTAGAAGCTGGTAGGGGGTTCACGGTGATCGGACGCACCAACGGTGAAGTTGTTGCATTTTCACACTCATAAAGTAATCGAATAACAGCTTCTTCAACCAAGCTATCTAGATTGAATGATTCAAAGAAGTCTTTGTAATCAAACATCCAATCAGGACCCGTGCCTTGAAGATTTTGAGTATATCGTTGAACTTCCACGTTAGCCCAGTCTTCCACACGACGAGTTCGCTTGTTGTATACCCGTTTGAGTGGGGTTGCATATCCAACAAAGTAACCCTCCTCGGCTTTAGGACTAAACTTTTCGCTTGGATTCAACATAGTACAAGGCGCCCCGAAAGGTTCTAGATACTCTAAGTTCGGCTTCCTTCGGTGTAACAGCTCATAAGATGTTTTTCCAAACTTCTTCACTGTTAGAACCCGATTTAGTGTGTAGTTTGCTGCATAAATCGCCTCGTTCCAGAACATTACCGGAAGATTTGAATCAGCAAGCATTGTTCTAGCCGCTTCAATTAGAGTCCTATTCTTTCGTTCAGCAACACCGTTCTGTTGAGGGGTGTACGGAGCCGAATATTCATGATGTATCCCTTTGTTTTCACAAAGTTCATCCATCTTGGCATTTTTGAACTCCGTCCCATTGTCACTCCGAATTCTCTTTATCTTCACATTGTAGAGATTCTCCAATCGAGTGAACAGAACTTTTAGATTGATAAAAGTGTCGCTTTTATTCTGCAAACACATCACCCATGAAAATCTTGAGTAATCGTCAGTGACGACTAAACAATAAAGCTCTCCAAGATGACTATGGCGCTTGACCGGTCCGAAAAGATCCATGTGCAATCGCTCTAGTGGCATCTCTACAGAGTTAACCTTTTTCACTTTGTGGGACTGTTTGTGTTGCTTCCCCTTTTTACAACTCACACACTTGTCATTCAAATGGAAATGTTTCACATTTACTCCCTCGACAAGTCCATTCCTCACAAGTTGATTCATTTTCTTCAGATGAATGTGCCCCATTCTTCGGTGCCACATTATCGATTCTTTCTCAGTCGCCTTGGACAAAAAGCACGTTATTTGCCCCTGTGATGTCATCGCCTTGGACATATCAAGAATATATAGATTGTTGACGCGAGGTGCCTTCAACATTATCCACTCTTTAGGAATTGTAAAGCCCGGTTTCAAGATATAGCAGGATTTGTCATCAAAATGCACAGTAAATTTCTTGTCACAAATTTGACTGACACTCAACAGATTGTAATCTATCTGCTTCACATACTATATACGCTCAAAACTCACGATCCCATTGCTCACACTCCCTTCCATCGTGATATATCCGCCCTTGTTTCCCGCAAACGCTACATACCCTCCATTGATATTCTTTACGTCGAACAGCAACGCAAGATCCCCTGTCATGTGGCCTGAAGCTCCACTATCAACAATCCAAAGACTGCTAATAGGGCCAGCTGAAGCTCCCTGCACACAAAAAGTAAATCATTTAGTGCTTTCGGGGGACCCAAGCCTGAGTCTTGGGTCTTTCAACATCAGGTTTAACAATGACATTTTCACAAACATTTTTAACAATATTTTGATCAATCTTTTTCTGGTTGCTCAAAATTGTTTCCTTTTTCTCATTCACTTTTGAAGATGAGGCTCCTGGAGTACCATTGGATGACCAAGATTGTTCAGTCCTTTTAAGGATACGAATCTGAGATTTTGGGTTCTCAGTCGGTTTCTGAACATTGTTAGCAAATGTAACTTTCTTGGTAACCTTATCTGATTTAACAGACTTAGGTCCAACATTCGATTTGACAATTGGTTTTGGTGGAACCTTTTGCCTATCAACTGTTGAATTCACCACAGGCTTTCTCCACGAGTTTTCCATTGCAATCCGATTCCTTCTATCATAGTGCATTGGACGAGTGTTCCTCATTTGAAAATGGTTTTGATTATAAAACGGTTGTGGTTGTTGAGGAACAACTCTCCTATGAGGTGGCACATAATGATCAATCGGCTTTCGCATAGAATTCCTCATTTCAACTTCGTGCCTCTTGTGCCTTACATATGGGCACTGAGCAAGTAAATGCCCGCGTTCCCCACACTTAAAGCACGCACGGTACTCTTCAAAAACATTTGGAGCGTTTGGTTGAGCAAATGATCTAACCGGGTATTGATCATTATACTGTTGCTTCCTTAAACTCTCAGAGAGTGGCCCTTTTGAGTAAGTTGGCTCATTGAAACCATTAGCTCTGTTTTTGGGTTTAACAAACTCTGTGACATGGACCTTTGGTTCTTGAGGAACATCCAAGTACAACTTTTTCAACAAAGCTGGTGGAATTTCATTTGTTCTCTCATGTTTAGGAAACCAAATAGTACTTTCTTGCCAAATCTTTTCAATTTTAGCATAATTGGCATTTTTAATTGGAAAGTCCTCGTCAGAGATGATCTTATCGGATCCTTCCATCCGATAAAACACCTTGACAGGTTTGTCACATTGTTCGTTTTTCTCATTCTTTTCAAGATCTTCCTTAATCACATTAAGATCTTTCTTCACAACATTCTTCTCAGATTTTTCCACATGATGAACATTTCTCATTGGAACAATTTGAGATGATGAAATTGGTTCATTTGTAATGATGTGATTTTCTTTTGGAATATCACATACATTAACAGTTTGGTTACAACCAATCTCATCACTCTCTGTATCTGAGTCAACACTTTCAGCAGTAACACCCTCATCATTGATTCCCAAAATCGGTCTAACATCGGAATTTGGATCACCAACACTTGAAGTGTTAGATTCATTTTCCGATGCTGAATCAGATTTTACCGAACTCTCCGGTGTCACTGAGTGACAATTATGGTTTTCAAAAAGAACCGGAGATGGTACAGCCCGATAGTTGGTTGTTTTGTCATCAATGATATGGTCTACCACATAAGCCACATTTTTGTAACTTTCCAACTTTTTGTTTATCTTTTCAGCAAAGCATTTGATGGCGGCCATTTCTAACTTGGTGTTTTCAATTTCATTAATGTAGTTGTTAATTGCCAATTGTTTTAAAGACAATGTGTTTTTCAAGTCAGAAATGTCCTTTTTGTAGCCATCTAATACTTTGTTAAAAGCATTCAACTCTTTGCGAGTAGATTGACTGTTCATGATAGCACTATCACGTTGAATACGGAGTTGTTTAACCTCCTCAGTCAATCTATCACATCCACCACAATATTTTTCACTAGTATTATCAGTATTACAAGCAGAACTTACAGGTTTTGGTGGGTCAGTCATGGCCATTAATGCGAAATGAGCTTCCTTTCCTGCAAAGAATCTGGAATAATCAATCTTTGTGAAAGCATCATCTGCAATGCATGACTTCCTAGTCATCAGAAAATCTGCTTCTGCAAGTAACTGATCAATATCTTCATCAAGAGAATTAACACTAGCTTCCGTATCTGAGTCACTGTCTGAATCAGAATAAACTGATTCACACTCCTCAGGAATGTCAGAAACAGTATCAATCACAACTCCCGAATTAGTCTCTTCATTTTCAACTTCAACATTAACCTCAGAATCAACCTTAACAGGTTCAACATCACCATCCATCTCTGCCTCCGACTCATCACTATCAACTTCAGTTTCAACCTTCTCCTCTACCATCACAGACTCTTCAAGATCAACCTGATAGGCAACACACGCCACATTTCCCCCAGTGGTTATCTCCTCAACACCTATCTGAATGCTCGACCAGTCAAACCTCTCATCTTGTTGGGTAACCAATGCTTGATTGGTATTCTGTTGTTCAGCTGGTGTAGTGATTGGTATGACTGTTCGGTTAGTATTGTTTGGTGTTTGGTTTTGTGTCTGGTTTGGTGTGGTTGGTTGTCTATTTTGGTTGTTGTTAAAGTTGTTTTGACGGTTTTGGTAGTTGTTGTTGTTGTTTTGGGAAGAAACTTGGTTTTGGTTTTGTTGTTGACGGTTCTGATAGGTAGCATTAAATGGATTTCTGTTGCCTTGTTTCGGTGGTTGTGTGCATTCACGTTTAAAGTGACCTTTACCCCCACAATTAAAACAAGTCACTTTCTCCTTATTAAACCCGTAGGTTGTGTTAGGAGAAGTACCCAAGTCGGTTCTACCTGTTTTCTCAATAAACTCCGTTGCTCTTCGCATTATGCTCGCAAATGCCCATTGGATGTCAATGAGTTCCATTTCCTCCTTATCAATCTGTGCATAGTCTTCATTGGTCAAGTTATTATTACCAATTTGACTAGCAACTAAACCATTATAGGAAGAAACCATTGCTGAGACTAAAGCAATGTGTTGCTGAGCAACTTCAACTGTCACATTTCCAAGATTGGAAGTTTCCAAAACCACAGTTGGTTGATTAGGTTGGTTCATTGGTTGTGGTTGAGTTTGACCAGCAGTGTAAAAAGCTGCTTGTTGTTTTGGTGAGAATGGTGGAATGTATGAATATTGGTATGGAATTTGTGGTTGTGGTTGTGATAAAGATGAAGTTTGTTGATGGTAGTTAATGATGGGTGATTCTACAGCATTGGATATACAAGCAACATGTGGTGTGACTAGCCCTCCTGAGCTTGTACTCACTGGAATTGAAGATCCTCCAAAATACAGATTTGGATTCTGAGGAATCTGTGCTCTCCTAGCCTTCCTCTTTTCTTCCAACTCTTTGTTCTCCAGCTTCTCAACGAACTCTTGAAGAGACCAGTATTGAAAAGCATCCTTCTCCTTCAGAACATCCACATGCTGATCCCAGTTAGGTGGTAATGCTTCAGCAAATTTGTCCACCTGTTTAGCCATAGGGATCTGTACACCATAGCTAGACAATTCAGATATTAAATGATTATATCTAGGAGTTAGTTCTTTTAATGTTTCATTTCCAACATAAGAAAAATTCTCAAACTCCTTAACAAGTTCTTCCATCCTCAAATTCCGAGTCTTCTCATTTCCATCATGCTTCCTTTTAAGCATATCCCACAAAGCCTTAGAAGTTGTACACGTCCCAAACTGATGCAAAAGATCATTGGTAATGGCTTGCGTCAGTTGAGAGAACGCCTTCTTTTCCACAGCAAACTTTTTCTTCTCATCTTCCGCCATGCTCTCCAATGGCACTGGTTCACCCGTGTTCTCCAGAACTGGTGGTGTGTATCCTTTAGCAATCATGTTCCATGCTTCAGCACCTTCTACTCCCATGCCTTCCAAGTGTATCTTGAACTTTTTCTGCCACTGATTGTATTCCTGAATCTCCATGAGCTTCGGTGGCCGAGTCCCGCTACCTGAAGACAAATCATTAATCAGTGTGGAAATAGCATTAGTAGTTTGAGTGTTTACCACCGCTGCTGCTACTCCCCAGTAGTCAGACTGTGGTACTGTAGGTGCACTCTGAGTCATGTAGTTAACCGGCTGCGAAGACTGTGTGCTCGTCTTCTGTGCTGCCACTGTCCATGGGTCCATCACCTGCTGTTGTGGTTGTGTAGTTGCTGGTGTAGGAGTAGTCTGATAACGCCACATAGTCACGCACTTCGAAAAATTCAACACTTAGAAAAATTTTACCAAAAACTATTCTAGGTTCGTCCACAAAGCTGTCAGGTTCGTCCCTTTTGTCTTAGGTTCGCCCAAAACACTTTCACCCGAATGTAGAATTTCACTAGAAGGTAAAAACTCACAAACTCTTCCTACGTTCGCCCGATAAACTCTACGTTCGTCCGTTTAGGTTTCACCTTCGTACCCCCGATGAATCGAAGGAACAAAAATCTGCCCGAATGTGAAAAATTCAAATAAAAACCACTAGGTTCGTCCGAAATCAACTTCGTTCGCCCAAAAATCTACTCACATTCGCCCTAAAACACACACATTCGCCCACAACTCTCAGGTTCGCCCATATCTCTGTTTTGAAAAACGGTTACACTTTGAAAAACGGTTATTTTGATCTCTGATTTTCAAAAGTTTGTGGATTTGATTGATCTTAATCAGGTTATGCTTCGGAGATGATTTGGAACAACTTTAATACTTGGAATTTTGAATTTTAACCACAAAATCACCTCTAATTGTTTCAAAAACACACAAAAACCATTTTTAGTTGAAAACAGATGTGAATTGATGAAAATTATGTTCAAATCAGCTCTGAGTTTATCAATTTGTTGTTGTATGATCCTCTACGCTCTGATACCACTTTGTAGAGGAGAGAATTCGACACGAAAACAGGATTATACGATCATACAAGTTGCTAAACCAGGTGCGGAAACCCTAGTTCAGAACAAACTGAAGTAAACTCAATCAAAACACAATCAAGATCATTTTAAATGCTTTTCATAGATTAACTTGTTCAATTAAACCTTTACAGACTGATAATAGTTAATCTAGACCTCAAACAGATAATCTCTAACCTCTCAAGAACACACACACAAAACACACACTCTCTATGAATTGTTTTACATTACAAAAACTCGATTTCTATTTATAGCCACTGTTCCTTCGCCCAGACTTACTGGTCGAAGATAACAGATTTCCACATTCGCCCAGTAGACTGGTCGAATGTGTTCTTCTGTGTCTTCCTGATTCTTCCTTCGTCCATGACAATCTTCCTTCGTCCACTTCTTTACTTCATTCGCCCCTTCTGATACACATTTGCCCATTAACACATGTTAGTATCTAATCATTAGTCGCAAAACGGCATCTACATATGTACCCATACATGCGTAAGGCCCCACATCTCGACACAAGCCAGCACACTGCGTTGAGACCTCGTACGTGACAGCTGCCATCTGACAAGGAAAAGGACACACAGCCAATCAAATGCGATTATTCCCTGCTCCATGATCTCCTGCAGGTACAAGGTACAAAAAAGGACAGAAAGGACAATCACAGGACACGTGAACCAATCGCAGAGCGACAGCGCCAACAGTGACAACGGTCGGCGATCGTACAGCCAGCTGTCATTCCTTCTCCAGCCAATCACAGGCCACCTCAGGGGCCTATAAATACCTCTCTCCATCCCAGGAGAAAGGGTATTCAATCTTCAACATAGTGATTATAAGAGAATTCATCATATAGTTGAGAAGGATAGATTATAGTTGAAATGCTGTAACGATCTTATATTTGAGTCTTGTATTGTCCGACCAGTCATTAATAAGAATCATATCTTTATTTGTGCTCTTATATTTGGATTGTTATATTGGTGTTTCTTCAATTACTTTGTGTGATTTCGCTCCTTTTTGTTGTTGTTCTAGTGGACCCATTGATACTCATGTTAAAGATACAATTTATTTGTGATTTGTGGTTTGGTGCTAGTTAGTTGTTTAACAAACTCTCAGGTTGACTTACTTTCTCAAATAAAAAGTAATTATTATTTGAAAATATTATTTAAGGCTATAAATAACTCACAAATGAAATAACTTATTATTATTATTATTATTATTATTATTATTATTAATATTAAGTTCTATCAAATAAGTAAATACTTTGAGCATCTTCAATGGAAGGAAGATGGCTCGTCCGGATATGAGGTGGTGACAAGTGAAAGAGAGAAGTAAGTGAGAGAGAGAATGGAGAGAATGAGGTGGATCAAGGAACTTCAATTGTTTTAAATATGCATCTACTAAATAGGGAGGGAGGAAGAGAGAGAATGAGATGAAGAGGAGAGAGGATGGTGAGTTGAGGTGATGTGACGACCTGAGTTGGTTAGAGATGCTCTTAGGCTACACGATGTGGTGATGTAGAAATAGATCGTGGAGCCCTTCCACGCCAGCCCACTACACTGTGGCTAGCATGGAGCAGGGCGTGGGGCACATCACATAAGAATTTCCACCTACGTAGGGCAAAAGCTTTACCTGACGTGGACGGTTGTGATTCGTCAACGGTTAAAATTTTATTACCATTTGGAAATAGCTGTTACCCAACGGTTAAAAAACTTAGTTTCAACTAAAATATTTAATTTAATTTGTGTGTATATATATTCAACATTTTACTTATTTTTAATACATGGTTCCCCTTCTTCCCACTTGTATTTTTAAAAGAACTCAACCGAACATGAATCCCAACAACTGTGAGTACGACCTAAACCACCCAGATGGCCTAGGCGTGTGACAATCGGCAAAAATCCAGATATTATCCGTACAGTATAATGACTATCAACATAATATCGGAGACTATGTATCAGATGCAACTGGTGATAATTAGATATCTTTAGGAAGGTATTAGCAAAGTGCGAGTATTTTTAAAAGATTTATAGGGAATCTTAGGAATTTTCGTATCGTTTAGTCATAAGTTACCTAGATTGAGCATTGGTAGACCCGTTTAACTTTAGAAGGTCTAATTTTGACCTGCAATGCTTGGTTGAGCATGAAATGATATTTTAAGGATGGAAATATTATTAGAACTAGTGGAGTTTATAATTAGTGGTTTTTAAATCGTCTAAGTCTAGTAATTGCGCGGTATAGAATTGAAACGCGAAACTGAGACCTGGTACGGTAGGGAAACCTCTAATATAACTAAATTAACTAAAAACGGATGTTTTTAATTGGGGAATTCTAGGAGTAGCCAAATGGGTAAAAACCTTGATTATTTGGTATATTGGGGTTTATATATATATATATAGGTAAAGTATATGGAGGAAACCCTCCTTATTTGGTAAACTCTGGAAACTCTGACTTCCCAACATTTTTTTTTTGAAAAAATAGGGTATGTAATATACATGTTTTTAAGCATTTTGAGCCAAACAAATCGAAAAAGCGCCGAACGGTTTTTTTTTTTAAATAAAAAACGTGTACTGTTTACATATAGTTAACACATGGTTAACACCTGTTATTAGCGCTTAACATGTGTTAGTCAAAATTTTATTTTATTTTTTTAGAAAAAACTACTCGGCGCTTTTTTAATTTTTTTGGCCCAAAATGCTTAAAATCATGTATATTACTTGCCCTATTTTTTTCAAAAAAAAAAATTATTGGGAAGTCAGAGTTTCTAGAGTTTACCAAATAAGGAGGGTTTTCTCTAGAACCATTCCCTATATATATATATATATATATATATATATATATATATATATATATATTTATATATATATATATAAAATACCCAACCCCCTCCCCATAACAGGTCGCTACCCATCCCACCCGAATAATATTATTATTAAGTTAAATTTATGAATGATTATTATTATTGTTATTATTGCAATTTCCAAGTAATTATAACATAACACACTCCAACTCTTCTCACTCTTACACCATAACCTACACACACACAAAACTCTTCATTTTCCTTCTCTCTGCCTCTCCTCATAACCGTAAACCCCTCTACCCCCTTATTATCATCATTTTTGATCAAATCTTTCACAAAACATGCATGAATCATCAAGTCATGAACTGTTTTTAGTGATTTAGAAGCAAAATCTTTCAATAATCCAAGAATTTTAGAGCAAGAAACCCTTTTCTCGAGAGCTTTTGAGGTACGTTTCTTGAATAAAAATTTTACTAAAGATTCTTATTATTTTCTATTTTGTTCAAGTTTTCACCAAACAATCAAAGATTTTGAAATGGTTTTGATAAAACAAACAAAGGGGATGAGAAAAATGGAAAATGGTGATGCAAACATGTGTGTATGTGAACCGTATATGTGTGTGTATAAACCGTGAGTGTGTGTGTGTGTGTGAATCGTGTGTGTATATGTATGTGGAATAGATTGTTTTTTTCAATAGATGGTTAAACCTGCTTAGATCTTGTGATTTTTATGACATGGAAAGGGGTTTTCTATAAGATTATGAATCTGAATTAAAATGAAGATTTGATGTTCTTGATGGTTTAAATAAAAGGTATAGGAATGAGTCTAGTAGAAAGTAGCTTGTTTGATTGCTGGGTTTATGTGCATGCAATGATTCATGTTGAGATTTGAATGATATTACACTTATTTCCAGATCTGATTGTGATTAAGTTTTAAGGGTTTTCCTAAGCTTGATATAGTTCAAAGCAAGTTTGAGTAGGATCTACACGCTTGGGAGACCTTGCATGTATGATCAGAACTTGTTTTTCGGCTTAAAACACCAAAATACAAGCTTGTGAAGCAATTATTCTAAAACTGATTTAGAGCAGGTTTCTGTAGTTTTATTTTGATGCAAAACAAAGTGTGATAAAGTGAATATGAATGACCTATGTTAAAACCCTAGGTATATTTGCGAAAAATGCGCAAAAATGTAGGTTTTCGACAATTTGTACGCATTTAGGACACCCAATTTCAGGTCTGATGTAAAACAGCTTGGTTGGAGCCAAAATGAGTATAAAATTCATTATAAAATGAGCAAAATCTAAAATTTAACCAGTCGTCAAAGTCACCATTGGGTCTATCGGGTAAAGGGTAGAATATGTATCTTTTGATAAACTAGGTTAAGAAGGTTTGGTGAAATACTTGATTAGACTTAGAGTAATTGCTAAACGACCCTATAAACATTTAGGGCATAGTTTGGTAAAAGAGTTTGACTTGGATTGGAAGATTTGTGGTTTGCTGCATTGAGGTGAGTTTCACGACCCCTTTTCTTTTAAATGTTTTTTAATGTTTTTACAAATCGGGGGATTAACATGCTTGTATAATGAGTTAGACTAGAATTGTAGAACACTGGATGGCCTTAGGTCGGTGCCTCAGTGGGTACGTTTTACGTGACACCCGTTCCCCTTCGGGAGGACACTTTCCCTGCACTTGTTAATCATTAGCTCTTGGTTAGAGCCCTAGTTTATGTTAGTAGATCTATTGGGTTGACGCCCCCTTTCCTACTTTAGACAAGGTCGCACTGGAAGGAACATAATCTTCAAAACATTCCTCTTGGAGAGGTCACCCTAGGAAGAAAGTTATGGTTTGATTAGGAGACTTTGGATATATCATACTTGTTGGACATAGCTAGTCTACTTGGTTCTCTTTTAGTAATACTTATCATACGCTTTCGTTAAACTTTAAAGTTTGTTTATTACTTTTAAACCCGTGAACTCGCCAACTTTTTGTTGATGTTTTTAAGCATGTTTTTCAGGTACTGATGCGTAGGGATTTAGAGAGAGTGGGTTTAGCAGGCACTACGAATGGACATGATGTTGGGACCTTAAATTATGAAATCGATGTTTTTATCTTTAATAAATTGTAAAACACTGATTATGTACTTTCGCTCCATCTTGGCAATGACATGTTTTTAAACTTTCTTAGACCGGAAACTTAAATGTGTTTGGCTAGAGGGTGGTTGCAAGATGTCCATACGTACTCACAAGTGATTTGCTAGACTTTACGGTAACAACTTCTGTTACCTCATGACTTGCATTCCGTTGTGCACTGTCGGGGTGTGACAGAAGTTGGTATCAAAGCAAAGGTTATAAACGATTAAAAACTTTTGATCTATGTTATAACCTTAAGGATTTTAATCTCTCTGGATAGGTTACTCATATTTCTGTCTTTGTATTCTAGCTATGTTGGTATAAGAAAGGATGATAGCCAAGATGTAGTATTCGCAATACCCCAAACAATTAGCATATATCACGTAGAATGCATTAGAAATAGTATATAAGAATACTCATGTCCTTAAGATGTACTATTAAATGTGTGTGTGTGATTAATTATATTATAGCATATAATTATATACTTATTAAGTATGAATACTGCTTGTCGCAGATTATGGCTTCGTCAAGCACCCGTTTCTCTAGTACTGAGAAAGAGCCATCACGAGTACCACACGTTTCTGAGGCAGTACCAGTAGCTTTGGAGGATAACGACCTATGTGACACCCGCCACTTAGCCAGGTTAAAATCCGTACACTTTCTAGTCAACGTTTAATTTTACATGCATTATTTATGACATTCTATATGCATAAGTCCCCCGAGATAGTCTAGCAATGTCTGACAAAGTATAATTTCACCTGTATCAACGAATCTTGGTGACACAAGTCTATATGTTTTCAAGTGATTTTCCAAAATCATGTTTGGATGCCCATTTATTCCATAACACAATGGGAAACATCATGGATTTTTATGTATAAAAGCCTAGTAGTTATTCAACTAGCATACTTACACATATGTGAATATGTGTACACAACACACACATATATGTATATATATATGTATATTTTCGGCATATATATATGTACAAGAATACAAGAAACTAGTTAACATATTTACATTTAGCACTATATATTCTTTTTGTTACATCTTAGTTAAACTAACTAGTTCTTTATAAACTTAACCATTTTTGGTGAAACAAGTGATCAACACTAGTATTTATGAAAACTACTAGCCCAAAATGATCACCACCACTTAGTTTAATGTCTTACTTTTTATTAAACACTTGGAACATCATCAATGTAGTGTCATGTCTTATTATTCTTTCTAAGAGTATTAAATACAAGATTTGGTGGTTTAACTATATAAGGTAATATTCCTTAAACACCTAAGATCAAGAATGTTGGTTTACCCCAATTGTTAAAGATCACTTTTCCTTCCCCTTTCCTTTCTTTTTTCGGCTGACCCCCCCTGCCTATCATATTATTATTTTTTCTAATCCAACACATGCTTGTTTAAACCTCTAAGAATCCCCATGTGTCGCCACATTAACTTTAGTCTTATTAAGATAAACATCATCATGGAAGTGTAGTCAACCATAAGATGTGATTAAGAGCCATGATATGCTAGTAAGATTTGAGACAAAAGCAAGATCATTAGCCAAACATAGTAAGATTCCTTAATCACCAAGAACCATGAAAGATCATTACCACATTTGGAGACACCTCCCTTCCTTGCACCCTCCTAACCGTCGCCCCCCTATGTCCCTCTAATTCTTTTTTTTAATCATGGTCAACCTCTATAATCACATGTGCTTATTAGTTCCATAAGTTGACATCCATGTGTGGTCAATCATGCTTAGAATCCACCCAACACCAACACAAGATTAGTCACTTCCCATGACATGATTTAGACATTAGATTTGTCACTAAGATATGGAACATATGGAGATTACTAGCCTAATAAGGAAGGATTCTCTAATCACCCAAATCCATAGAAGTTGACTGTGACAATACGGTTACTAGGCCCAAAATTTTTCGCGACTAAAAACTAGAATGACGAAGAAATAATAAATACTAATATTAAAAAGATAAGAATGAGTATTACACGCGAGTACTAGTTATGAACTTGAACCCGAATAATTATTTAAAGAATATTATTATCCAGAAAATACCCGTTACACGACCGAACTGGCACCCGATAACGAACCCGTTGTGTCATGGCGATTAGTCACCATGGGACACATGGCACTTTGGCCATGTGCCCCATGGCATATTATTAGCATAACACATAAACACTTATTAGGTTATAAACCCCTTGTCACCCAAGACTTTTATAACACACACATACACACATATGGAGAGCAGGGAGAGAGAATGGTGGTCTGCCACCATCACAGCGGCGGAGCAAGGCGGAGCTCCGGCGAGTGTTCCAGACGACGACCCACCACCCAACCCCAAACCTCCTGATTATACACACATCTGTACGAGAGGGAACTGTAGAGAGAGAGACGAAAGAGAGAGACAGATCTGAGAAGCAGAGAGAGAGAAAAAGATGAGAGAGAGGAGATTGGAGACAGAGAAAGCAGAAAGAGGAGAGAAAGAGACACTAGAGGAGAGAGAGAACCGGTAGAGAGAGAGTTGGGATGAAAGAATCAGAAAGGAGGAGGAGCCACGGTGGTCTAAGGCGGAGCGACGGCGGTGGTCTGGGCTTCTGATTAGGGTTACGGTGGTTCCAAGGGATTATCGATGGTGGTTCACGGCGGCGGTGGCTGAGGCCTGGATTCCGAGTAGGGTTTTGACTGATTTGGTAAGCCACAATGTTATTCATTAAGTTTCAGACCAGATTATTGGTAATAAGCTTGGCAACGGTTGTCATATGGCAAGTTGGTGACTGTTATGATAATAATGATTGTAAGACCAGATCTGGAAATCAAAGGTTGTTAGTGATAGATATGGTAATGGTATGGTTTGAATGGTGATTGTTGGGAAGAAGAAGAGTCAAAGAGCCGAGTCAACTCTGTTGACTCGGTCAACAAAAGTCAACAAGCAGAAGACTCGGTCAACAGAAGAAGACCCGAGAGGTATAAGCGAGAACTCAAACCATTTTAGCATTTTAGGATACTATTTGAGAGGGTTATCGCGTGTGGGACCTCGACTCGTATTTCGGATCAACTTAGCTATATAATTCTAAATATAACTAGACATGAAAGAATGTTGAGTAACTTAGTAGTTGAGTGTTTTTGGAATTTCGGACAATAGAGTATGATGATGAGATATAGGGACTTTGGACTTTGGACTTTGACGCCTTAAAACATAAAGAACTACCAAAGAACAATAGACATCTTGACAATATAACACTTGGAACTATTGATACGAAACTAACGGTACTTAATCAATGTATTATTGATAACGAATTGATCATAAGAACATGATAGTGAAACAGGATATACATTAGACTTCAAGTCTCTTAAACGGGACATTGGACATAAGATAAATAATGCGGATATTAGTATAACTAGTTATTATACGGCAATTGGAACTTGAAGAACTATATGAACAACATAACATAAATATCGGCTATTTAGTGACTCGTATAACATAAGATGATGAACTCGATACTTAGATGTTGGATTAAGGACCTAAGTGTGCCCACACGTGTAACCACGATCTTGGTTACACGCGCTAATACTCGTGATCATGATAGTACTTGGCATACGATGAATAGACAGATTCAAGACACTGGATACCAATATTATGCAACCAAAGGTGAGTCCCGTGTACCACTCCCCTTTTTCTGTTTTACTGTTTTTGGGGTGAATACATGCTTGCGTGTGTTTTATAAAATGGTAGTGATGTGACAAGATACTTGGCTGCTGGATATACTTGACACTCATTAACTCAGAGGTGAGCCGACTTAATATATGGGTAGTACTACTTGGGGAAACCCCCACGCAAAGTGGACTCGGGACGTAAGGGCCCGGGAAACCCTCCACGACGGTTATGGAACCATTGCGGCATATATTATGCCTTGTAGATCTATAATAGCAGTAGATAGATCTAGTGTTAGGGTTGAGGTGTTGCTTGTACATCACGTGTGTTAAACTTTGTAAACTGGTTTTGATATGATAAACTTGTTTTGGATCCACTTGATTATTTACACGGACTCACCAGTATGATTACTGACCCGACTCTTTTTAAGCATGTGTTCAGGTACTGCATTCGGATGATTTTGGGAGCATACGGATTATGTTCGTTTGTTAGCTAGTAACGGATTAGAGATATGTGGATTAGAGATTGGATCGACTACGGTTTACATTGCTTCGACGACCGCCGCGTCTCGTCCCTGCTTAGTTATTAGTTAATTTATTTTACTTGTGTACTTGTATTTTTGGATCATAAATTGTAATAACAAATAAATATTTGTTATCGTTACTTCCGTTGTGCAAGTCTGTTACCCAACTGACGTAACGTCCAGCCCCCTCCTGGTCGGGTTGTTACAGTTGGTATCAGAGCAACGGTTGTGGCGAAATAGGATATCTCCAGATATCCTATTCCACACCAGGACAACTTAGAGAACTTAGCGTTTAAGGCTCTAAGATTACCTAGCTAGGAAATGCCTTGGAAATACGTAAGACTGACAAAAATAAGAAACGGAATAAGTTGGAACTTGAGTACCTGAACACTAGAATGCTTACAGGGACTTAGAACCAGTTTGACTAGTGAACGGACTTTGTGTGATATGTTAAAGATGACTACGACGGAAACTATTAGGACAATCTTGTGAGGTAAATTGACGATTACACTTGAATTCACGTAATCGTGAATTTACAGGCACGCGAAAGTTCTAAGAAATCCGAAGAGTCGCCGAGAATTTTGGGTAGTAACCAGGATGACGATGAACTTAAGTGTAGAAACGGACTATGATAGAGTCGTAAACGAATACGTGATAAACTTGATTGACTATGGTTAAGGCTTCGAATTGAACACATTTGGTATGACTAGGCATATTACGATAACGGATCATGTTAGAAGTGTAAACAAGAATACGATAGGCTTGCGTGCCGTAATAAAGATTGTGAACTTAAATTAGATGATATAATTGATATATTTTGAAAAGTATGTATATAAATATATATGAGCATCACTGACTACGCTAATATTTATCGTCTTAAATTATGTGTATATATATATGCAAATATATATGCGTGTATGAACCTACATAAACGGTCTTATTGTAAGTAATTTTTCTAACCAAATTGTGAGTTAACCATAAGAATTAGGTACTTCACCAAGTTTTGGCGCAACAAGTTGAAACAGGCCAAAATGCCAAGGCGAACTTTGAAAGACTTAGCAAATGCATAACACGTAAGTTTCCTTCAACCGATTAGTTTTAACCATTGTAAGATTAATATTATAGAGATAAGTTGAATTGTAGACCAAAGGTAAGAAATTAAAGCCATGGATCCTAAGTTATTCCATTTAAATTTGATTAATAACAAGTTTGACAGGTTTAAGTCAAGTATCGTGTGTAGAATTCGTAACCATATAACAAGTGCTAAGATGGTTCAAGAACATTAAATGGAAAGACGGCGACCTAGACTCAAGTACGTAGCAAAAACCTGACCATCCAAAGTACACACTAACCGGTGACAAACTAGGAATGCACGCTTCAAGAGGTATTTTAAGGTTTAACACATACACCATCTTGTTGATTACCCATGTTGACCATAGATAATCGCCAAAACCTTCATACTAGTCCGGTAGCCTTTTAATTAAGTGATGATTTATTAGAATAAAACATGTGGATATATAAATAGGTAGGCGCCAACGGGGGGAGTGAACCCGGATACGACGGCACGTACGTTTGTATCAACAAATCTAAGATTCAACGAGATCATTAAAAGTTACAAATTCTTCTAGCAAAATAAGTTTTGACCAACATAGCAAACGTCCCAAAAGGATTATTCTTACCCGCTAATCCGATAAGTTTAATTTCCAAATAGTTGTCGTCCATTAATTATGCGATACATGTTTAGGTATAGATTAAGTTTTGCATTACCAATTTAATCGAAAATAAGAAATTAAGACATTAAGACATTGGGTTCTAGAATGTTTCATTCAAGGTTGATTGATACCGATTTCGACAGATTTAAGTTTAGTATAATATGTTGGAGTCGAAGTTGTATAACAGGTTTTAAGATGATTCGAGAATATCAACGGAAAGGAGGCAACCTAGACTCAGGAATGACGCAAATATACGACCAACCATTGTCTTCGCCAAAACGAGAAGACTAGGAATAAACGCTACCAAAGGTACTCTTAAGGATTAATACATGTCCCGCTACCTTAAGCCTCTATGTTATCCTTAAGAATAGTGACGAAATCTTCGGAGTAGTTTTCATAAACTTTTAAGCATAATGACAATATATCCGTAAGAAACATACTAGACTTATATACGGTAGGCTCTAACGGGGGGAGTAAGCCCAAAAACGACAACAATTAAACATAAGACGCGTCACGTATAGGCGATACCACTAAGACCTGACAGATCGTTATAGTTTACAATTTATTTCGTAAGAAAAATCTTTGGAGATAGCGATTCGATCATACGACAAACTAAGGTATAAGGTACTAAGCAAAAGTAGTACGCCAATAGTGTGTTTAAGCTCTTGAGTAGCTAACTTTTCTATGTTCATTGACACCACCTGTCATAGAAATTTTAAAGCTTTAAGAATTCAACGATATGGTTGATGGTATAGATAGAATTAACCACAATATTAGGTATAAAAGTTAGCAAGAAAAGTGTAGAAACTTTAAGATAGAGTCTTATATAAGACCCCTATTTTGGAAAGTTTAAGAGACACCAGGATTTAGATTTTAAGAACTAGTGACTACTGTAACATATGTAGGACTTTCCTATTAGGTACATATAAAATATGTTTTTCTACCTTGTTTTTGGGGAAATATTTTCAGTACGTTTTCGAGGTTATCATAGGTGTGGTGGGTTGGCTGCGGTACACCCTATATATAAACACCTACGGTGCATCGAAAATGGTACTGGGAATTAAATCAAAAACAAACCATAATATGTCAAGCGTTTAAATAATTGTTTAATACATGGTAAGAGGGTTGGTATGGACCCACAAAGATTTATGAGTAAGTTTAAGAAAAAGATTATGTATATACAAGTACTTAGACCTGGAAGTTGAATCCGAGTATGAAATATACTGGATTTCAACGAGGGATAGCCCGAAAAGAATTCCGGGGACGGAATTCCTGTAACGGGGGGAGAATGTGACAATACGGTTACTAGGCCCAAAATTTTTCGCGACTAAAAACTAGAATGACGAAGAAATAATAAATACTAATATTAAAAAGATAAGAATGAGTATTACACGCGAGTACTAGTTATGAACTTGAACCCGAATAATTATTTAAAGAATATTATTATCCAGAAAATACCCGTTACACGACCGAACTGGCACCCGATAACGAACCCGTTGTGTCATGGCGATTAGTCACCATGGGACACATGGCACTTTGGCCATGTGCCCCATGGCATATTATTAGCATAACACATAAACACTTATTAGGTTATAAACCCCTTGTCACCCAAGACTTTTATAACACACACATACACACATATGGAGAGCAGGGATAGAGAATGGTGGTCTGCCACCATCACAGCGGCGGAGCAAGGCGGAGCTCCGGCGAGTGTTCCAGACGACGACCCACCACCCAACCCCAAACCTCCTGATTATACACACATCTGTACGAGAGGGAACTGTAGAGAGAGAGACGAAAGAGAGAGACAGATCTGAGAAGCAGAGAGAGAGAAAAAGATGAGAGAGAGGAGATTGGAGACAGAGAAAGCAGAAAGAGGAGAGAAAGAGACACTAGAGGAGAGAGAGAACCGGTAGAGAGAGAGTTGGGATGAAAGAATCAGAAAGGAGGAGGAGCCACGGTGGTCTAAGGCGGAGCGACGGCGGTGGTCTGGGCTTCTGATTAGGGTTACGGTGGTTCCAAGGGATTATCGATGGTGGTTCACGGCGGCGGTGGCTGAGGCCTGGATTCCGAGTAGGGTTTTGACTGATTTGGTAAGCCACAATGTTATTCATTAAGTTTCAGACCAGATTATTGGTAATAAGCTTGGCAACGGTTGTCATATGGCAAGTTGGTGACTGTTATGATAATAATGATTGTAAGACCAGATCTGGAAATCAAAGGTTGTTAGTGATAGATATGGTAATGGTATGGTTTGAATGGTGATTGTTGGGCAGAAGAAGAGTCAAAGAGCCGAGTCAACTCTGTTGACTCGGTCAACAAAAGTCAACAAGCAGAAGACTCGGTCAACAGAAGAAGACCCGAGAGGTATAAGCGAGAACTCAAACCATTTTAGCATTTTAGGATACTATTTGAGAGGGTTATCGCGTGTGGGACCTCGACTCGTATTTCGGATCAACTTAGCTATATAATTCTAAATATAACTAGACATGAAAGAATGTTGAGTAACTTAGTAGTTGAGTGTTTTTGGAATTTCGGACAATAGAGTATGATGATGAGATATAGGGACTTTGGACTTTGACGCCTTAAAACATAAAGAACTTCCAAAGAACAATAGACATCTTGACAATATAACACTTGGAACTATTGATACGAAACTAACGGTACTTAATCAATGTATTATTGATAACGAATTGATCATAAGAACATGATAGTGAAACAGGATATACATTAGACTTCAAGTCTCTTAAAAGGGACATTGGACATAAGATAAATAATGCGGATATTAGTATAACTAGTTATTATATGGCAATTGGAACTTGAAGAACTATATGAACAACATAACATAAATATCGGCTATTTAGTGACTCGTATAACATAAGATGATGAACTCGATACTTAGATGTTGGATTAAGGACCTAAGTGTGCCCACACGTGTAACCACGATCTTGGTTACACGCGCTAATACTCGTGATCATGATAGGACTTGGCATACGATGAATAGACAGATTCAAGACACTGGATACCAATATTATGCAACCAAAGGTGAGTCCCGTGTACCACTCCCCTTTTTCTGTTTTACTGTTTTTGGGGTGAATACATGCTTGCGTGTGTTTTATAAAATGGTAGTGATGTGACAAGATACTTGGCTGCTGGATATACTTGACACTCATTAACTCAGAGGTGAGCCGACTTAATATATGGGTAGTACTACTTGGGGAAACCCCCACGCAAAGTGGACTCGGGACGTAAGGGCCCGGGAAACCCTCCACGACGGTTATGGAACCATTGCGGCATATATTATGCCTTGTAGATCTATAATAGCAGTAGATAGATCTAGTGTTAGGGTTGAGGTGTTGCTTGTACATCACGTGTGTTAAACTTTGTAAACTGGTTTTGATATGATAAACTTGTTTTGGATCCACTTGATTATTTACACGGACTCACCAGTATGATTACTGACCCGACTCTTTTTAAGCATGTGTTCAGGTACTGCATTCGGATGATTTTGGGAGCATACGGATTATGTTCGTTTGTTAGCTAGTAACGGATTAGAGATATGTGGATTAGAGATTGGATCGACTACGGTTTACATTGCTTCGACGACCGCCGCGTCTCGTCCCTGCTTAGTTATTAGTTAATTTATTTTACTTGTGTACTTGTATTTTTGGATCATAAATTGTAATAACAAATAAATATTTGTTATCGTTACTTCCGTTGTGCAAGTCTGTTACCCAACTGACGTAACGTCCAGCCCCCTCCTGGTCGGGTTGTTACATTGACTTACCTAAATTGTTAATCACTTTCCTTCCACCTTCTCATCTCCACCTCTATATAAGGAGGCCTTGGGTGCGCATTTCACCAAACCACAACTTCCCTTGCTCACTCACTCTACTCCAAACACACACACACAACACCAACATTAGGAGCAACCTAGGAAGCACTAGCATTTTGCCTCCCATCTTGGATCCACTAGGAGGTATAAACCTTAACCTAGTTACTTCTTTACTTTATTAATTTACACATGGTTCACCTTAGTTCCTAGTAATTATTTACAATAAAACAACACCATAGATGGTAGTGTATGTGTGTATGCGTATGAATGTATGTTTGTGCGTGGATATGCATACACATGTATGTATGCGTAACATACATATGTATGTGCACTTGTGTATATGCGTATGTATAGAAGTATAAGAAGTTAAGTATCATGTTACTTTACTTAGGTAGTGAAAACAAAGTCCATTTGTATATACACATACATATGCGTGCGTGTATATATATATATATGATGTATGTGTATGTGTAAAGCAAACTCATAAGCATAGATAGAGATGTGTATGGACTACCAAGATGCATATGTATATGGGTATGTATGTACAAGTGTAGATTCCTTAGACATCCCTATATATGGTTATGTGTGGAAATACACATATGTATAGATATAAGTATAGATACACGCATGAGTAAATATGAATACATGTGAAGATAATATTTGAGTATAGTAAGGATCAATGTGTTTATGAACTAAACAACTATTTTTCAAAAGGAACATATACTTTATGGAAAGTATCATATGTTGGAAAATAAGATCTATTTTCTTATACAAACTATTATTTTCAAATAATATATAGTTGTCATCAAGAAAAGCTAAACTAACATACTCTAAGGATCGGGTGAACCACGAGTACCAAAGATTACATATTTGTATAAATCTAGGTACCATGTATGTATATAGGACGAGATATCTAGTTATCGGACATACACTTTTGCTAGACTACACGCGGACTTGAGGTGAGTTCTCACGGCCCCTTTTTATTGTTTTATGTTTTGGGGAAAAACATGCATCATTACTCGTTTTTAGAATGAATTCCTAGCCGACCGGTGTACATGAGACGATGTGTATAAGAGTACTCGCTAAATCCCTCGTATATTAGTTTATCATAACCATTAACTATGGATATAGCCAGAAACGCATGAATAGATCTATTGGGTTGACACCCCCACTCTCGGTTAGTCGCTCTAACTGGTATATGATATATGATATATGAGAGTGCTTGCATTTCTTTTATGACGATTCATTGCATTGATATGCAATGTGCGAGGCACCACTCGTCGAGGTTTGGTTATGAACTCATGATGGTTTATCATCATTGCTACTAGCTAGGCAATGATGGGTCATTCCAGGAATTCATTAAACTTTTCATTTTACAAAAACCCGTGAACTCACCAACATTTTGTTGACAAAGTTTTCATGCATGTTTTTCAGGTAACTAAAATCATGGATGGAACTTGGGAAACGATTGGGCTCACATTCACGACCACCACACAACGTGTCTTTAAAACTTTTGACCCCGCTAAGGGTTTTAGACTATATCTTGTGAAACTTGTTGTCGTTGAACACGTGTGGTATTTTTATAAATAAATAAAAATGAATAGTTGCTCATATCTTGTACTTGAAAACCTTTCGTGGTTACACCTCGTGTTTCCGCCTAGGCGGGGTGTGACAACTTAAACGTGCCAGGAATAGGCTGGTTGGTTGAGCGTGATGATGAGGTCGTAGTGGCGCTGGTAGTCGATGAACCTAAGGTTATGGTACCCGCTAGTGTAGAGCCATTGGTCGCACCTATTATTGGTCCTAAGTCTGCTGAGATAGCGCCCCTTACTAATGAGGCTACACATAAGAGGCCATTAGACATAGAGAATCAGCCAGCTCCTGCAAGGAATAAGTGTAGATCAGAGGCGAGACGTTGGGTTTGGTTTCCACAGAAATTAAGTATATGGGCAGATATAGAGGGTATACCCCGTACCTATGAGCAGGGTGGGCCCTCATCTCCTACTAGTATTCCTACATTGACAGGTGAGCCAGTAGCACGTACTGTAGTTACTTTGGCGGCACATGGGGCTAGTACAGATATCAGGATTACTACACTTCAGGGGAAGTATGTTAGAGTGGATATGAGGGCGGATTCTTTACAACATCGAGTGGATGGATCGGAGCATATGTTAGATGGTTTGAATGATAAGTTTGAGTGGGTTCGAGACCATGTGAAGGTAGTGGATGGTCAGGTTGGTCCCTTGGATGATAAGGTGGATATTTTGGATGGTAGGATTACTACTTTCTAGGAGGATTCAGTGATTTATAGCGGTGCTCGCGATCAGATGCGCTACCGTATTGAGTGCCAAAAACTTGATGTGCTAAAAGTAGTTTAATAAAAATAACTAAACTAAACCAAAAACTAGACACTAAGTAATACTCTAGACACTCTAAAACTAAACTAGTGACAGGCAAGTGAACCTATCGACTCTAGTATAGCTAAAGTAAGTCCGGATATCGAACCCACGAGACTCTAATAGAAAACGGTAATTAGACTCGAAAACTTATCCTAAAACTGAAATAAAAAGATTTGTTATTTTAAAAAGGGGGGGTTTTACTAAAAACTAAATTGCAATAAAATAAAGATTAACTAAAACTAGAATTTACTGCACTAAAGACGCAAACTGAACTGAACTGAATTCAAAGGATGGTGAAGGTACTACCTAGGTTAGAATCCTACTCATGACTGACGAACTTCTATGGTTATGGAACTAGCTATGGAACCGGGATATTCGGATACTAAACTTACAGGATAAACTAGAGGACCCTCAACCCTTCTCAAGGAGAAACCTAAGGTTACCTATAAGCCGTTAAACTACCGATTGAGAGGTTACCCTTACAGGCTTACCTACTCTGATGATAAAGTACCCGCTAGACAATATACCTTACAGCGCGAAAGCCTCACTACACCAAGAGTGCAAGGGGTAACTATAGAAAACCTGACCTGACTCGATACGCAAGTAGTGGTAAGGAAACTAGGAAGATCTTCTTACAAAGCATCTAGATCTAGCAATTTAACACCCTAGACATATCGACAATCCCGCACCTTACAGCTATTGGAATTGAAAGAATACCTAGAACTACCCAATCAACAAAAACCACTCCTATGGAAAACACTAGCAATTTATCATAAACTAGTTGCTAACACACAGTCCACAACCTAACACGCATTCATGCATGAAAGACATTCACAAAAACGCATGTGGAGTAAATAATTATTAATTGAACAAAACTAGGTACGCATATACACCAGATCAAAAATAATCAAAGTCTTTACTAAATCATCAATCCATAGTCAAAGTTCCAAAAACCATAAAAATATTCAATCAATCATGAGTATTCATCAAAACCTAAGTAGTAATAAAAGTTTAGCAAAGAAACATGTTCAAAACAAGAATAAAATCAGTTCTAAGTTCATGAAACATAGTTTGCAATTCAAAAGAACAAAGGAATGAAGAAACCGAATGATTAACACCCGAAACTCTCGATCCCAATGCTCAAAATCTTGACCCTTGGCCTTTCTCTCACCTCCTAGTGCTCCAGAGCAACTTTAGTTCGTCCCAGGTGATGATCAATTCGAATTATGGCCGTCCTAGGGTTTTTAAAATCGAAATTGGGCAAAAAACTAATTTTTTTCACGATTTTACACCCGTCACGTAGCGTGACGGGCTTCAGATGATGTCGTCACGTAGCGCGACCAGATTCAGGATCAGGGGGATCCGACACGTCGCGTGACCAGATGTGCTCTTTCCCGTCACGTAGCGTGACGAGACATAATTTTTCATTTTTTTCTTTTTTCGACTTCCCAATCAACCGCGACTCGTCCGGAGGCTCGGTTTTTCTTGTTTAAGCTCCATTTTACTTCCTTTCTTGCACGGACTCCTGTGCAACACAAAATACTAAATAGAATACGAAAATACCACAAAAACGACACAAACTGACTCGAAAATAACATAAACTATAGACCGAAAACAGATGTATTTTGCAATACATCAAGAGGTTAGAGTCGGATTTGTTGGTTATGCAGGGAGATTTTCCAGAGACGCAGAAGAAGATTGACGAGAAAGACAGTAAATGGGAGGAGATGGCGGCTGGTATGATTGGAGTAGCATTGTGATGGTGGCTGAAAAGAGGTATAGTGAGTTTCACGGCAATGGCTACTGTGGTGTTGATGTTCATGGCTACTATGCTTCGTGGAGGTAGGATCCCATGAGTTGTTTTGTTATGATGTTGTCTATGGGCATGTTAGGCCCTATGTTTTGATGAGTCCTGTAGGACAACCTTATTTGGTGACAGTTGTTTTCCCTGTTTTCTTTGTTGTTTATTTGAATCGCACTAGAAAATATGTATTTTGGTTGGATGATCTTTTATGGACAAGTACTTTTGATTATTATCTTTAAGTTTGTTATTATTATGGTTGATTTTCTTTTGTTTGGTTGCTACTCGTCAGTGGTACATGAGTTGTGGAATTATTTTGTACATATGAATGTCATTTGGAATGATATTTAGAATACGACATAATTAGTTTCTGAAATAAGTAGCTTATTTCTTATATATATATATATATACATATATTCATCTAGATATATAGAAAAGGAAAGATAGCACCCATATCGAAAGTGAACGTTGAGGCATGAGACTTTTCACTTCCTATTTCGCAGAGCAGTTGGCTAGGATGATAGCTCAACAAATAACGTTTGCCCTGGATCAGCGCAAGACCAACCCAGAGGTCGGTGGAAGTAGAGTTGATAACATGTTAGGTGGTGGTATTCTAGGTGGTAGCAGTTCACAAAGTCGTGGTACGATCGAGCTTGGACTAGGAGGAGGTTTTCATGTTGGAGGTTCATCATGTAAGAACGTTTGAGATTGGTTCTAATGTCTCACGAAATGGTTACTTTGATTTTTATATCAAATAATAACTGTTACGTGTCTTTACAACATAGGAGAGCCTGAGCTGGGTTGTGATCATAGGACGTTTCTGTCTTATCACCCCAGTACTTTTTCAGGAGCCGAAGGTCCATTGGAAGTTGTCAAATGGATCAAGGAAATGGAGACAGTCATGACGACCAGTAACTGTTCCACTTCTCAGAATATTAGGTATGCTGTGAGTTTTCTTTGAGATGTTGCTGCTGCATGGTGGAATATGCAAGTTCGAATACTGGGAAGTAGTGTGGCATGTGGTATTTTGTGGGATGAACTGAATGAGATGATACTGAAGGAATATTGTTCCCGCAGTGATATACGAAAGATTGTAGCCAAGTTTTTGTCACTTACTATGGAAGGAGCAGAGGTGAAGGCTTACTCAACAAGATTCAGTGAATTGACTAGTTTTATCCCGGGATTGTTTACATCAGAAATTGTTGTTGTTGAGCACTATACGAGGGGTTTGGTACCTCAAGTTAGGGATATGGTAATGTCTCTTGAACCAGGTCAACATCCGTACGCATTTCATTTGTTATTGTCATTATATGTGCACATTTAAACATTTTCTTACACAAATACCACACCCCCCCCCGAAGTCTAGTGAAGCATGAGTTAATCAGAAAACTCAACAAAGATCAACCGTTTATTCATACAACACCCGGAAAATCACCAAACAAGCACTTAATGCGGTTACCCTACTCTAACACATGGTAATCTCTCTCTAACACATGTATACGAATCCTACATAATGACATATGTTAACCTATAAGAGTTAATACCCCCCCTAACATATGATAGCTTCCTAGCAACACATGTGAACATATTAACCAACTACCTTATGATTCACAAAATACATGTTAATATCGTTATCAAAACAAGTCAAGGTGCTTTCCTACATGAGTAATCGACCCTAACCAATAAATACTAGCTCTCTAATCAACATACATTAGGTCCACATGAAATATTGTCATCAGCCATGGATCTATGCCTTACTAACAAAAGACAAAGACTACCCGAAACCTAATTCTTATATATATATATATATATATATATATATATATATATATATACTACACACACATGCGTATACACATATGTACACATAAGAGGTTCATGAAATGTCACTTTCCATCTACTTCCTACTCCTTTCCTTGACCAAGAAAACTCACACACACATCTCACTTGACAAGCTATCCTACATATACATACATATCACACGACATAGGACAAACCACAAGAGACAACTCCTTACACTAACAAATAGCCTTCCAAAACCTTGTCAAACTCCATGCCTTACACTCAACATTCCTCATTTGTTTGTCTTCTTTGGGCCGGAAAATAAGAAGCTTGATATGGACACGAATAGTCACCCTACTTACACTATCTTAGAAGTCTACAAATCACCTAGGAGGCCATGAGGCTATGACATTGGGAGGATCGTCTGGGAAGCCACTCTACACACGACGCGTAGTTGGTTGCTATGGGTGTACGCATCCGGGAGTTGGAGACTCATGCGGAGGAGGCTGAGCGTGGGAGGCTAGCTATAGCTTTGGGGAGAGCAGAGGCAGATAGACGCATCGAGAGCTTGGAGAGGAGGATGACAGAGATGACCCAGGGCTTGCGAGACGCGGTCGTTGCTTTAGCTGCTACCTTTCCATCTTCTTCTTATTCTTAGTGTACTTTGTGGTTGTATGTGATGTTACTCTTAGTTATGTTGCCTTATTATGAACTGTTGTTGTGATATTTTGGTAGTTTAAAAACAATTTCAGTTCATCCGCCCGTCTTTTATACTAAAAGTTATGTATTTTGGGATTATGTATGGCTTATGTTAGTATGTTATTTAACATTGTTCTATGCCGTCAATTCTTTTGTCTTGTGGTTGTAATTGATTTGCTATACGTGGTTATATTTGATTGTTACATTTGTATGAACAACAATATATACAAAATATGTGCCTCACACATTTGATATGCGTCATATTAGAAGGAAATCATGCAAACCCGACAATCTGCACGAACCAACGATGGCGAACCATTATGTGACATCCGTCACCTTCGTCTTTCATCTAATTGACAATAATAGTCCTTCTAATATTTCCATTATAGTCGCTGTAAGTTTCGTCGTTTTCAAATTTAATTTTAGAGCGAACTAAAATTTTATCATTTATGTTTATTATGGATCGGGTATAAGTTTTAATCAAATGCGTATGTTGAAACGTTTTCGATATGGATTTTATAAGTAAAATTTAAGTATTATAAAGATTTAAAACTTTTAAGTTAAATAAGTTAACTTTAGTTAAGTTTTATAAAAGAAAACTTAACCGAATTATAATATAAATAACAAAGTTAAGGTTAAGGGACTGGTTTTGCCAATATCTGAAAGTAAAAAAAAAAAGAAAAAGAAAATTTTCCCTCCTCTGGCCACGGTTTTTCCGATCGGACCTTTGCCGCCGGCGACCGATTCCGACCACTTCGGCATCGCTATTAAATGCTCTTTAACGTTCCGTTTTGTACCGTTTTCGTTTCTCCTTAAGATGTAACTGATTTGCGACCGTTCTTAGCGCATTTAAACATGTTTTAGCTGGGTTTTAATTTGTCATTAATTCGGTAACGATCGGAAAAGTTTAAGGATGTTATTGGACCGGTTATACACGATCTTCATATAAAATAGTCACCTTATTCGCTTTCTGCACTCTCTCTCGTTCCAAACAACACATGAAACCAAGCAAATCATCCTGAAAAGCTTCTTAATTTTCGGTTATATGTTTCAGACTTGGCGCCCTCGTTTTCAATGTCATAAACCATTGTAAGTCCAAATTTTCTTGCGCCATTTTGTTCCTTGAACGTTTCTGATTAAAAGCCCCATGGTTTTGATCATCAAATCTGTTGAATCAAATGGATTATAGAATCTAGGGTTAGGGTTTAGTATGGTTAATTTTGGGGAAGAAGATGAAGTTTGAATATTATATAAATACAATTTTAAATTAAAATTATTAACATAATTTCTTATGTTGTAGTGGTGGAAAAACATATTTCTTGACTCAGTGGGTCTGGGTTCGAGACCAGATGCCCACGTTTTTTTTATGCTCTTTTCATTTTTTTTTTGTTATTCAAGATAAATTAATAATTATTTATAATACATATAAACTTATAATATTTATAATAAATCCATTTCTGATGCAAAAATTATGAAAATTTAGGTGTAGTTTTTTGACACCTCATAGAAAATTATCATATTTTTATTTTCTGGAAAACGTTTATTTTTATATTTTTACTGAAATAAATTGTTTTTATTGTAATTAATTGATTAAAAATTCGTTTTTAATGATTTTAAGCTCAAACTTTTTGGGAAATTATTTCTAGTCATCATGAACTGAATTAAAAATTATCGGTTCAGAAAACTTTCATTTTTATTAATTTTCCTATTTTTAAACATTTAAACACGATTTAATCTTATTAAATCAGTTTTAAATATAAATAAGTCTATAAAAATTATGGGAAAATTAGTTTCATTGATTTACATCAGAAAGCATCCATTTTCTATAAAAATAACATTTTTGGATCATATCTTGTATTATTAGTCTTATTTATGTTAAATTAGACATAATTAATCATTTATTTATTTATACTATATAACATCTAATTTATAAATAATTTTCTTATAAAATAGAGATAGTCTTATGTTGAAAGTCTTTATTATCATTTGTTGGTAATTCATAATTATTTATTTCAATATTTATGATTATTGTATTTATTTACAATAATTAGTTAAGGTAATTAAGTAATTTATTTTGTCTTAATTATTCTCACATATTTCGATCTAAATATTCACTTGGTAATAATTATATTACCTAAACCACATTTACAAACTTTGGTATATTATTTTTAATATACAACTTTTATATTAATTCGACTTATCATAAAAACTCCAATTCCCCAAATCGACTTAGCAAATTCTAATGCCTTAGACCCTAGTTACCTTAGACTCTTAGACTTTTCCTTTATTAGCATTCTATTACGTTATAGGTTGAGTTCCTCGGAATTCCCATTACTTAGCTCACTACCGCTTAAGTTGGATTGCTATTGCAAACCGTGAGTATATCTTTCCCCTTTTTCGTTTTACTTTTTGGGGCTATACATGTACCTATAACAAATTACTGTTTCTTTACATTAAGTGCAATTCTCATGTGTGTTTGCTTTGTGTTATTTGTATCTATTGCTTGTCAAACCATTAACCGTTTACGGCCTAGCATTTCAATGAATAGTACTATGGTATATACCCCTAGGGACTCTGTTGAGAGACCTTGGTCATTGCTATGTGTTTCATATTACTGTCAATAGCGCAATACTATATATAAATTTCATTTCATTTTTGAGGGTTGGTTTGTCTGATACTATACATAATTGCAAACAGTATACAACACATGAATTGCGAAACTTTTCTTATTATATGTATTCAAAACAGGGTATGCTCACCAATACATTTTTGTATTGACCAAATTATTTTCGTACATGTTTCAGGTTCTTATGAGATGACTTTTAAGCTTTTGGAATTTTACTTAGATTTTTGGATTCATTGTATTTTTGTTAGTTGGCATTTAGAATCGTTGTATTTCAATTCAATGTAATAAACTATGTAATCAATATATCAATATTTTCACTTTTAGTCCATGAGCTATTGAACAATCGTCACTACGTGACACCTCGATGTTTCCGCCATCGGTTGGGGTGTTACAGATTGGTATCAGAGCCATGGTTATAGGGAATTAGGTTATTAGAATGCCTTTTAGCCTAGTCTATAACTAAGCTTACTTTCATGAGTCCTCTCGTGTATATTTCTCTTATTTCTTATACTTTCTATCAAGATATTTTCGCTATGATCCTTTCTCGTTGTTCTTTCGGTATTTTGCTTGGAAAAGAAGACACTCGTATTTCACAAACGAAACGATATCACCAAGTTAGGAGTGACATCCATACCTTGGTGATTAGTTTCACTCTTCTATATATTCTACATCTTTGGGATAAATATCTTTGAGATAGGAGTGATACCCACACCTCAAAGAGTATTTCCTTTAAAAAGAAACTTAACCACTAAGCTGGGAGTGATAACCTTAACTTAGTGATAAGTTTCATTCCTCAATTGTTTTCAAATTTTGAAATACATCTTTGAGTTAGGAGTGAAATCCACATCTCAAGGACCTATTTCTACATCTCGCTTTAAAGTCTCGCTAAAAGTTTTGAAATTTACCAGTGACGGGGTATGTGCAATCGGGAAGGATGACCATTTACTCATAGGTTTAAGTACATTCCCCATAAGTCACTAATAATATTTCACTTTCTTTGGCTAGTCATTAGTTTCGTTAGAAATATTTTCAGTATCACATTCCATTATTGGTATACTTTTCATTTGCTTTTTGAACTCTTATCATAATTTTCTATAATGAAGTTATTATCTCTTTTGAGTTTTTTTTCCTATTAATAACTATCGCTATTAGTGCATTTTTTTTCCGTTTTCTGTTATTAATTCTTATGTTTTGTTTAACATTTGGATTTTAAGTTCCATCACCTGTTGTTTTATATACTCATTGATCGTTCGCTTTTCATCAACATTACTAAAACTCCAATGCACTATTTTATCGCATTAAAACTTACATTATTTCGTTTATGTTTCGTGATTTTCATAAAGCATCATTTCTATTGTCCAAAAACATTTTCCCATGGCATAAATTTTTAAGTTTATTGTTTAACCATTGATCACACCTTGATTCTTGAACGTTGCACAGTTAAACACGAATGTGGTTTCAAACTTATTTACTCATCTTGTTATTATCATCATGCTTACAAATGTACTCGATCGATGTCACAGTATATCTCTAAACTACTCCCTTGTGTCTCTACAAAATACACAACATCATAAATGCCTATCTATTCAACACTCACTAGTACACTACTCTCTAAAGCGATTACCTTAGCAATTTACCCTATGTCGTCATCTCATAAAAGCACAAAAAAACCCAAGTACCCAGCTTTAGAGAAACTTATTCACCTTATGCCAGGTTCTTATGAGATGACTTTTAAGCTTTTGGAATTTTACTTAGATTTTTGGATTCATTGTATTTTTGTTAGTTGGCATTTAGAATCGTTGTATTTCAATTCAATGTAATAAACTATGTAATCAATATATCAATATTTTCACTTTTAGTCCATGAGCTATTGAACAATCGTCACTACGTGACACCTCGATGTTTCCGCCATCGGTTGGGGTGTTACACATTATCGGCCACTCCCGCTGAGCTGGCTAGAGTGATTGTTGAGGCAATTGCTCAAGATGACGCTGCTCGACCCGATAACAACGGAGGCTCAGGAGGTATTGGTTGTCGACGGGGAAGCGAAACGGATAACGAAGTTGACAACCCTGTTCGGGGATGTTCGTACAAAACTTTCATGGCTTGCAAACCATGGAACTTTCGAGGTACCGAGGGTGCCGTTGGAATTGTTTATTGAGTTTAAAAGACTGAGTCCGTTCTTGACAACAATGGTTGCTCCGAGGACCAGAAAGTGAAGTACTCTACTTGCACTTTCCAAGATGAAGCCCTCACCTGGTGGAATCTTCAAGTTCAAACCATGGGTAGAGGCGGCATACAATCTCACTTGGGCCAATCTCAAGGCTCTACTCATGGAGAAATACTGTCCTAGGAGTGAACTGCCAAAGCTGGAGGCAAAATTCTAGAATCTTTCTCTAGTATATGCTAAGGTGACTGCTTACACTACTCGCTTCCATGAGCTCTCTCGACAACTTCCTCACATGGTCACGCAGGAATACAAGAGAGTTAAGCGGTATATTTGGGGTTTATCTCTCAAGATTCGAAGCATGGTCACTGCGTCTGCACCTACCACTATCCAAGCTGCCGTTACACTAGCTCACAGTCTGACCGGCGATGTTGTTCATAAGGGTTCGTTGAACCAGAAGGTTGCAGTTGCTAGTTAGAGTTCCAGAGACAAGAGAAAGCGATTTGACTCCAAGAAGGGTAAGAACTCACCCCACAAGCGCCAAGAAACTATGAAGGTTTTTGCTGCCGCTGCTGCTGAGGAACCCAAACGCAAATACAACGGGCCCCATCCCTATTGAAGTAAATGCAACTACCATCATGTTGGCACATGTGACAGTATCATGTGTAAGAACTACAATCTCCGAGGTCACCAAACCCCTAACTGCAAGGCCAAAGCCACTAACACTCCACCTGCCAAGAACGAGTGTTTTGAATGTGGTGCAATAGGACATTTCCGCAAGGACTCACCCAAGCTTAAGGATCAAGCTCGCGTTTGAGCGTTCGTGCTGGGAGCCGATGAAGCATGCGATGATCCGAATGTGGTTATGGGTACGTTTCTCCAGAACAACCATTTTGCATCGGTACTGTTTGATTCAGGCGCTGATTTTAGCTTTTTGTCGATCGACTTTAAGAATTCACTTGGGTTAGAATCAAGTAAGTTGGACACACATTTTACCATAGAGTTAGTCAATGGTAAGTTAATTTTGTCTGAATAAGTTGTTAGGGATTGTGTTCTGGGTCTTGGTGATCGTGCCTTTCGCATTGATCTGCTGCCTATTCAGTTGGGTAGTTTCGATGTTGTCATTGGTATGGACTGATTATCCAAACATCTTGTAGTGATCGTCTGTCACAAGAAATTGGTTCGTATCCCCTTGTCCGATGGTGAGAATCTTTCGATTTGAGGAGACCGCTTTGGAGCTACTCTTCGAGTCATATCTTGCATCAAGGCGCAGAAGTGTTTACGGAAAGGTTGTGTCGCGTTTCTAGCACACATCGTTGAACCGAAAGCCAAAGATTGGAAAGTCGAGGACATACCGGTAGTGCGAGACGATCCCGAAGGCTTTCCAAAATATTTTCCTGGACTCCTACCTCCACGGTAAGTTGAGTTTCGCATTGACCTAGTCCCCAGAACTGCTCCAGTAGCTCGCACCCCGTATCGACTAGCACTGTCCGAGATCAGGAATTGTCTAACCAGTTGCAGGAATTGTTGGACAAAGGATTCATTCGCCCTAGTTTCTCTCCGTGGGGAGCACCTGTCTTGTTCGTGAAGAAGAAAGACGGAAGTTTCCGCATGTGCATCGATTACCGGGAGTTGAACAACCGGACCATCAAGAACAAGTATCTGTTGCCAAAGATAGATGATATGTTTGACCATCTGCATGGTTCCAGCTACTACTCAAAGATCGACCTGCGTTCGGGTTATCATCAGTTGCGGATCCAGGAAGACGACATTCCGAAGACTGCATTCTGAACTCGCTATGGGCATTATGAATTCTTGGTTATGCCATTTGGGTTGATGAATGCTCCTACTGTCTTTATGGATCTTATGAATCGGGTATGCAAACCCTACCTGGACAAGTTTGTAATTGTCTTTATAGATGACATCTTGATCTACTCGAAGGATTTTAGAGTTGCTCAAAAATGGGAAGTTGTTTGCCAAATTCTCGAAATGCGAGTTCTGAATTCGAGAAATTCATTTCCTCGGTCATGTGGTGAACGATAAGGGTATACAAGTTGACCCCACAAAAATTGAAGCCATCAAGGATTGGGCTGCGCCCAAGACACCAACCGAAGTGCGACAATTTTGGGATTAGCTGGCTACTACCGACGGTTCATCGAAAATTTCTCTAGGATTGCCCATTCACTGACTGTCTTAACACAGAAAGACAAGAAGTTCGATTGGGGAATCAAGTAGGAGAATGCGTTCCAGGTCCTAAAGAACCGTTTGTGCAGTGCTCCGATTCTTCCCTTCCGGAAGGTACTGATGATTTCGTGGTTTAATGCTATGCTTCACATCAAGGTCTTGGATGTGTACTCATGCAAAAGAATAAGATCATTGCATATGCGTCCCGGCAACTCAAAGTCCATGAGAAGAATTACACCACCCATGACCTAGAGTTAGGTGCAGTGATCCTTGCCCTCAAGATTTGGAGGCACTACCTTTATGGCACTTGGTGCACTATTTTCACTGATCATAAGAGCTTGCAACACATCTTTAATCAGAAGGATCTGAACATGCGGCAACGTAGATGTGATACCCCACAATTTCAGGTTCTTACTTAACTAAACACTACTTACTTGTACTTACGTTTCATGCATTCTACTTAACTAGGGTTAGTTAGTAGAGTCATTCGTTGCACAGTTATAGGTTAATAACTGCATGAAACGGTAATTATCCACGTATACAAGTGGGGAAACCCGAACGTTGATGATTTGGTGAGATACGACTATTGTGGACGTACATGGTGATATTATGTGTTAATACGTGACTATATGAATTTACATGATTAAACGTTAACGGGTCATTAACCGGGATGGGACGGACCGGGATCCAAATATGTATGATAAACGTTTATGTGTATTTTGAATATTAGTATAAGGGATATTAATATTTAGAAGTTGGTAGTATTGTAGAATAAAAGAAAATAAAAATTTTAATATTAGGTCTCCCCGCGATACGCGGAGGGAAAGGATATTCCCCGGTGGCCCGCGAGGGAATTATAAAATCTGATGGGTTCTCGGGGACGCCGCGGTACGCGGGGGAACTGAGAAATCCTCCTACGGTCCACGGGGGAGCCAACTACATGGAAAACAAATTTAAACCTCTTTAAAACGATTTTGAGCCCTATTCTTCTCATAAACACAACCCTAATCATCCCCTACAGCCTAATTAAGAAAATATCAAACCCCAAACACCTGCTAAGGCTCAAGAACACCATTCGGGAAGCTTGGAGGCTCTTTGGTTGGTGATTTTGAAGTGCTTTCGGTATAACATTCAACCTTTTATGTTTTAATCTTCTCTAATATGTTTTAACCTTATAATCAAGTTTGTCCAGGTCTGAAACACTTTTATAAAGATTAAAACTTGATGATTATAATGAGTTAATGGATTAAACATGATATTATGTGATGCTTATTGTATTTATTGCATGATATTGCACGTTCTTGATGTTTAGACTTCTAGGGTTTATGATTGATGATGTTTAGCATGTATTTTGTATCATGTTATGTCTTGTAAATGTTGTATGATGATTTTTGGGTGTTGTTGATCGATTATATGCGTATATGAGTAGTTTTAATTGGAGTTTATGCATATTTAAAAGCTAGACAGAATGTTAAAGTCGACTTGTAGGGTCTGTAACGTGGCTTCAAAGTGTTTGTTTTGATGATTTCTTTGCATGAACATGTTGTACAAGGTCTTAGCTTTTCATAATGGGCAAAATCATCTGTTTTGGATGTCGTTTGATAGGTTTCTGGGATTTTCTTTGATTAAAGGTCATATCAGATTTTCGGATTAGTAAATTGGGTCAACTTTAAACGACCATAACTTGAGTTTTACAAAGAGTTAGATTATGAAATTTGGAAAATAGGTCAACATTGGAATAAATTGACGTTTCCAAGTGGATTCATCCTGTTTGGATGAATACAAAAGTTTTGGGAATTTTTCTTCTAATCTGATCTGTTGTGAGTATTTTCTGGACATAGGTGTATTGTATGCTTTTTCATAATTTTTGTGTATGGTTGTGTCACAAAATAAAAATATGGACTTGTTCGGTAGACACCCTGGAATATTCCGTAAACGTTTGGGAGTCTAATTCATTGGATAAGTATTTTTAATAAATTGGTTTTCACAGCGCATGATCTGTCCTAAAAACGCAGATTATGTAATGTACGCTTATGTGGCTATTTGGAGTCTTGTATGACTTGTAATTGACGTGAACTTGTCTGAGCACTTACATGAGGTGTATATGAAGTGCATAACTAATGTTAATCATACCGTTCACAAATGGGTTCGTAGGGTCTGACCTCTTAGTATTTAATCCAAATCACTTACAATTAATTTTTAAGAAGTCAAGTTACAAGCACACGATGAGGGAAAAGGCTTTCAAAGTGAATTATGAGCATAATCAAATACCACTTAGAATTAATTTATATTATAGAAAGATGAATTACCCTTAAAAACTAGTGTACATATGCATTGTATGTTGTATAATAAGCAATTATATATATATATATATATATATATATATATATATATATATATATATATATATATATATATATATATATATATATATATATTAGTTTATAATAACCTCGGGCTAGTAAAATCTTTAAAGTCAATGACTTTAATTGGTGAATAAATGAGTGTCTAACTTCCCATGTTAGTGTCAGCAGCAATGAGAATGCCATCCTTGTGTTTCATCTCAATCACGGATGTATCACTAACATATGGATACCTGTTGCAAACGAAGTATGATTTGTAACATTATACTATATAGCGAAGTATGATTTGTAACATTATACTATATTTTTTGCATAATACATTACCGATAAAATATACTCACTGGGTCCTTTGAGAATCTGTTCAAGTGTCAAACAAAATCACAACCACAAAAGAAGTAAAAACAATTAGAAAGTAAAGGAATTACCTTTTGGTTGCATAAGTTAAACAGAGGAATCAATGCTTGTTTAAAGAGGGTTGAAGATAAATAACATCATCACCATCTGGCGTCATATAATCATTCCTAATATCGGACCGAGCCAAATCAAATTTATATGCAATACCGAACTCACAATGCACATGCTACAAAGCAAAGCAAATAACAATACGTGCGTGAAAAATAAAAAGATCATGAGTATATCAACATATCTCTATAGAAACTCATATAAGGTTTTCAATGTATGTGCAAAATATTTATTATATATGGGTATGAAATGTATGCCTACTTGTAAGAATCACTCGGGTTAAAATTTCAACTAGCAATCAATAATCTTGAATCAGGCATAACCCTACAAACTCGGGTTGGCCTTCTCCCATGAACCGTATGACACGCCACCACATCCGTCGAAAATAGGAGCCCACAACCAAACTGCCTTGAATGTTGCTTTTGGAACCCATGGTTTTGCGGGAATGGGTGGTCGACGCACCGATTCCATATATCTCTCTCACCCGTCCCGATGTATCTCTATCTAGATCGCGTGTAAATAATGCAATGAAGAGCAATTCTAGTAAACGAAGTTAGCAAAGTGAGTATATAAAGGTAGAGGATTGACTATACAAAAGGAAGGAACGGAAGGGATTTGAATTTTTGTGTTTATGAATGAGGGTTACATATTGTAAGGGATATAAAGTGTGTATTAGACAATTATACTATTAACATTATGTGTTGTACATGAGGAGCATAAAGGGAAGAAATGACCAAAAATTGAAGATTTATGAAGATATCCTTCAACTCCCATCTTAAAAATTGTGTGAAATTACCTTATTGGACACATTTGGTCCTTAATAAGGTAACTAGTACATTACTCCGCATGTTGCGGTGGTTTTTAGACGTGACTAAGTACGTAAAGGTAACCCAAGTTAAAAAATAATATTTTTTTTTACCAAAATGTTAATATATAATTAAAAGTATTTGATACATAAATCAGTATATTAAGTTTTCTTTTAGTTAGTTGTAATATAGAGAGAGAAGGAGATAGAATTATTGGGAACAAATACATATGTTATATGAGCTTAGACATCATGCTTTAGAGAGTTATACAATTCAACAAACCAAAAAAAAACACAAAAATGTCCAATTACTACACTGTTTATAAGCTTCAACAGCATTTGTTATTATATGTAACTAGCTTATACCCCGGGAGCGTCCCGGGGTTGAAAAATCTAATATGACGTAATAAAACATAAGTTTTTATTACTAAGAATCCTTTGTAAACAATCAACCATTTCAAGATTGTATCATCAACAAAGTTTCTTATCTGAAGAATTACCATCTTTGCCATTGAAGTTAAAATCATGATCTTGGTTTTTATACATGGGACTGAAAATCTATATAAAAATACCTTATCTTGGAAGGTTGCATGGACGTTTTCTAAACCTTTTGAGCCTGCAAATTATCGTATGATACCAATTTATCTTATTAACTACATTCAATATCGCGATGATGATGATAGTTTAATATTTTGCAAACCAACACTATACGGGCAAACTTATATAATGAAAAAAATATGATATTACTACGATTGTACCTTGCATAGAAGCGTGTCTTCCTCTTGTGACCTTTTTTTAAAATCAAAATTTTAATAAGTAAATATCAATCAAATCCAAGTATAATAACATACCTTAATAAAGAGAATAATGGATCATAACATAAAAATATAGTAAAAAACCAAAGAAAACACATGTAACATTATTGCATACCGTTTTTTTGCATTATCTTGTAGTTTTATCCTTAAACATAGATGCAATAATAGCCCAACTGCACATAACACTCATAAATTTTATTAATCCAATCATCAACAGATTTTCAAAAACTTAAACATGATTTAAAGATATATAATCCTACTTGTTGGTTCCATGGATACCAATTTGTTGCTTCAATATATCATCTTTTTGAACAATTAACATCCCACAATTTTATCAAACAAAAACATCATACATAAAACTTCACATCAGCTAAATGTTAAATCAATCAATCAATCAAAACAAACCTCTTGAGACCAAGACACTATATGCCTCTCTTTCCGGCTTCTGCACTTCAACCCCTCCATTATTATTATTATTATTATTATTATTATTATTATTATTATTATTATTATTATTATTATTATTATTATTATTATTATTATTATCATAATCTTTCTTCTTCTTCTTCATATCCTAATCCCCATTTTGCTAGTGGCATTTGAACTCACGGAAACTGCTGAACCTTTACTTGTCCTGCTCATGAATTAGAGCACTTGGTAATGTAGCATACAAATAGTATAATAACATTATTACTAACTACATACAAATTGGTACAGTAAAAGAATGAGCATAAATATGCATGTATGCGCGCATCTTACCCGGTGGTGTAAGCACTCATTCCACTAAAATTATTGCTAGCTTCTGAAACTGCGTCATCATCCAGTTCATTTATGGATCTCTCATCAGCCCGAAGCTTAGCCGCAAGCGATACGCAACAGTAAGTACACCACCCCAATTATTAGAAGATCGATAAGATTTTAAAGCTTTTTCTAGATTATTGCAACATAAATATGTAGTAGCAGCGTCTTCAAAGCATTTGATATTGCTCAACTGATCTCCCCATACACAAAATAAATAATAATAATAATAATAATAATATTAATAATAATTAATATCATATTACCTTTGATGGCTCTACGGTTTTAATGATGGAACAGTGAAGTATATCTACAGATTTGAATTTCATTTTAATGATTGATTGAAAAAGCACGTCGTTTGAATAGGAGAACATGGGAAGGCAACAGACTTTTGATTAGGGTGAGCATAATGGTTTTTAAGTTAAAACCCTAGCTAATGTGGGTTTTAAATTATTAAAAAATTAATTACACATAGATGCCACATGGCACACTCAAGGGGGAGAATGCCTCTTTGAGTGTCATGTCATCAAAATTGCTTTGGTTTATTATATGTATAGATTCTTATAGTAAAATTGGATTTAAAAGTTGTTTATGTTCCAATCCAACCCACATTTTACCACCTCTAGCTATGGAAGAGACGGTTTAAAACAAAAGAAGTATTGTAATAACTCATTTTTCCATATGGACCTGAAACAGGTCTTTCTCAATGATATCCAACAGTGCCTACAAAGATTATCAAAATTGCAACATACATTAGAACATGGATAATAAACTAATAAAAGATGTCAGGCCACAAGATATAAGCATACCTTATGTTGTGCTTGTTCAGAACCCTGTGCTCAATGTTGAAGCCTAATAGAACCATCAAAGCATTGTTTGTTCTTATTAAATAGATGTGTAGAAGGATTCAATGAAAGCTTGGGTTTTATTGAAATTGAATTGGGGTTTAGTTAGGTGTTATGAATAGGGGTTACATGTTGAAATGGATATGAAGTTTGCATTACACACATATACAATGAGCATTATATGTTGTACACAAGGGGCATAAAGGGAACAAAATGACCAAAGATTGAAAATTTGTGAAGGGACTCTTCAACTCCATCTTAAAAATTGTGTAAAATTACATTCATACGCACATTTCTTTCTTAATAACGTAATAGAGATAGAGATATAGATAAGCAAAATTTAAAGCTTTCAGGATCGAATCCCATAGCACCACACCGGTTTCTTCTTTCAAACCCAAGCGGTTATTTTTTTGGTGGAGCGTGAGATTCGAACCTGAGACCAAACCCGGACAGAAACCCTCCAAGGAAGTAAACATTCCCATCTCGCTGGAGATCATTGGCAAAAGCTTTCGGTTATTAAAGTTGTCTCAATAATTTTGTGTATTTTTATAACAAGCTATTATTTGATAATAAAAAAAAAGTAGAGCATGTTTATTAATCGTTTCCTAAATAATATATCGACCAATTAATATCTAATCTGGTTTAGTCTAGATAATAAAGGAAAAGAAACATGTTAAGTAATTTTTAAAAAAAGAGAAAAAGAAAAGCGGTTGAAACAAGAGGTACAAAACAAGGGATGAGAAACCAGAACCTCACATACACAACTCACGTGGTTTGGGTCTTAGGGATACAAACGTGCTTCACCCCAACCAAGATTCACATTTAACATGAAGGTCTACAACTACCTTTTTGAGAACATTTCAATACAAGCCATAAAATATGGTGGGTTAATAAGTTTTTAACTTTTATCAACCAGAAATGAGTATTAGCATTCGATACTGGGTACCGGTATCAAATCGATAGATTTCAGTACGGTATTCGGTAGTCGTTTTTCCAAAAAATTAGTATTGGTACCGGTTCGGTGCTAATACCATATAAATAGAGCAGTTTGTAACGAGTACCAATACCACATCGATAAATTCAGTATCCACTTATTAAAAAATTTGATATAGTATTCTTGGCATCAGTACCGGTGGTACGTTACTAATCTCATCCCTAGCTAGCAGCCTAGCACCATCATAGTCGCATTTTATTTTTCACAGCATAACATAACAAAACTTGTATGTCGAAATGACTAAAAACTTTTGGAAATAACAAATTGGTCATCTTCATGGAATTGGGTTAAGCATAAATCATACTAGCATTTAAATTAAATACTTGAATTTCATTAGCATATCAATGTCATTTGATATGGGTAGGTGGAAAAAAAAAACATGTTTTGATGTCCGAACTAAAATGCAAATACTCGAATTTGATTTATGCATCATTTAATATGAAAAGACAAAAGATATATTTGAGGATATATGAATTTTATATCATTTAATTGGGAAAAAAAATGTATATTGCAGAAATATGCTAATCTAAAAGGGTCATTTAATAAATGGTATTAGCATATATTGGAACTAATTTGTAGATGCGTTTTTGCGACTAATGATTAGATGTTAACATGTGTTAAGGGGCGAAGGAAGAAAGAATGGGCGAAGGTGAAATAGGCAATGGACGAAGGTATATAGAAGTGGACGAATCTGGAACAGGGCTAATACAGAAGACACATTCGACCTTACAATATGGGCGAATGTGGAAAAGCTTACATTCGACCAATGAAATGGGGCGAATGTGCAGCTGCTATAAATAGATTTTGGGTTTTTGTAATGTTAAGCGAGTCATTGAGAGTGTGTGTTTTTGGTGTGTGTTCCAGAGAGGTCTGAGAGTGATAGTTTGTGTTCTAGATTAACTATAATCAAGTTGTAAGCAATTATTTGAAAGAGTTAATCTATGAAAAGCTTTTAAAATGACTTTGATTGTGTTTTGATTGAGTTTATATCAGTTTGTTCTAAGCTAGGGTTTCCGCACCTGGTTTAGTAACTTGTATGATCATATAATCCTGTTTTCGTGTCAAATCCTTCCTCTACAAAGTGGTATCAGAGCATAGACGATCATACAACAACAAATTGATAAATTCAGAGCTGATTTGGACATTATTTTCATCAATTCACATCTGTTTTCATATAAAAATGGTTTTTGAGTGTTTTTGAAAGAATTAGAGGTGATTTTGTGGTTAAAATTCAAAATTCCAAGTATTAAAGTTGTTCCAAATCATCTCCGAAGCATAACCTGATCAAGATCAATCAAATCCACAAACTTTTGAAAATCAGAGATCAAAATAACCGTTTTTCAAAGTGTAACCGTTTTTCAAAAGTGAATTATGGGCGAACCTGGAGTGAGTGGACGAATGTGTGAGTTTTAGGTCGAAGGTGAGTGGTTTTGTGGGCGAACCTAGAGTTTTTAGGGCGAACCTAGAATTTTTCATCTGAACTTTTTACATTCGGTTCATATTTTTCACCCTCGGGACATCGGGCGGACGAATCTGAAATTGAAACGGTCGAACCTAGGTGATTGTGGACGAAAGTAGAAGAGTGTTTGTGAGTTTTTACATTCTGGTGAGATTTCACATTCGGGTTAGAGTGTTTGGGCGAATCTGAATCAAAAGGGACGAACCTGAGCACATTTTGGGCGAACCTAGGATAGTTTTTGGAAAATTTTTCTAAGTGTTGAATTTCTCGAAGTTCGTGATCATGTGGCGTTATCAGACTACTCCTACACCAGCAACTACACAACCACAACAGCAGGTGATGGACCCATGGACAGTGGCAGCACAGAAGACGAGCACACAGTCTTCACAGCGGTTAATTACATGACTCAAAGTGCACCTCCAGCACCACAGTCTGACTACTGGGGAGTAGCAGCAGCGGTGGTAAACACTCAAACTACAAATGCTATTTCCACACTGATTAATGATTTGTCTTCAGGTAGCGGGACTCGGCCACCGAAGCTTATGGAGATTCAAGAATACAATCAGTGGCAGAAAAAGTTCAAGATACATTTGGAAGGCATGGGAGTGGAAGGTGCTGAAGCATGGAACATGATTGCTAAAGGTTACACACCACCAGTTCTGGAGAACACAGGTGAACCAGTGCCATTGGAGAGCATGGCGGAGGATGAGAAAAAGAAGTTTGCTGTGGAAAAGAAAGCGTTTTCCCAACTGACACAGGCAATCACAAATGATCTTTTGCATCAGTTTGGGACGTGCACAACTTCTAAGGCACTGTGGGATATGCTTAAAAGGAAGCATGATGGAAATGAGAAGACTCGAAGTTTGAGGAAGGAAGAGCTTATTAAGGAGTTTGAGAACTTTTCTTATGTTGGAAATGAAACTTTGAAAGAACTAACTCCTAGATATAATCATTTGATATCTGAATTGTCTAGCTATGATATACAGATTCCTATGGCAAAACAGGTGGAAAAGTTTGCAGATGCATTACCACCAAACTGGGATCAGCATGTGGATGTTCTGAAAGAGAAGGATGCTTATCAATACTGGTCTCTTCAGGAGTTCATTGAGAAGCTGGAAAACAAAGAATTGGAAGAAAAGAGGAAGGCTAGGAGAGCACAGATTCCTCAGAATCCAAACTTATACTTTGGAGGATCTTCAGTTCCAGCAAGTACAAGCTCAGGAGGGCTAGTTACACCACATGTTGCATGTGTATCCAATGTTGTGGAATCACCTATCATTAACTACCAACAACAAACTTCATCTTTATCACAACCACAACCACAAGTTCCATATCAATATTCATACATTCCACCATTCTCCCCAAAGCAACAAGCAGCTTTTTACACTGCTAGTCAATCTCAACCACAACCAATGAACCAACCTAACCAACAAACAGTGGTTTTGGAGACATCTAACCTTGGTAATGTGACTGTTGAAGTTGCTCAGCAACACATTGCATTAGTCTCTGCAATGGTTTCTTCCTACAATGGATTAGTTGCTAGTCAAATTGGTAATAACAACTTGACCAATGAAGACTACGCACAAATTGACAAGGAAGAGATGGAACTCATTGATATTCAATGGGCCTTTGCGAGCATAATGCGAAGAGCAACTGAGTTTATTGAGAAGACAGGTAGAACAGACTTGGGAACTTCTCCTAACACAACCTACGGGTTCAATAAGGAGAAAGTGACTTGTTTTAACTGTGGAGGGAAAGGTCACTTTAAACGTGAATGCACTCAGCCACCAAAACAAGGCAATAGGAATCCATTCAATGCTACCTATCAGAACCGTCAACAACAAAACCAAAACCAAGTTTCTTACCAAAACAACAACCATCAAAACAACTTTAATAACAACCAAAATAGACAACCAAACACACCAAACCAGACACAAACCCAAACACCAAACAATACTAACCGAACAGTCATACCAATCACTACACCAAATGAACAACCGAATACCAATCAAGCATTGGTAACTCAACAAGATGAAAGGTTTGACTGGTCGAGTATTCAGATAGGTGTTGAGGAAATCACTACTGGGGGAAATGTGGCTTGTGTTGCATATCAGGTTGATATTGAAGATTCTGCGACGATGGAGGAGAAGGTTGAAACTGAGGTTGATAGTGATGAGTCTGAGGCTGAGATGGATGGGGATTTTGAACCTGTTAAGGTTAATTCTGAGGTTAATGTTGAGGTTGAGAATGAAGAGACAAATTCTGGAGTTGTGATTGATACTGTTTCTGACATTCCTGAGGAGTGTGAATCGGTTTATTCTGATTCAGACAGTGAATCGGATACAGAAGCAAGTGTTAATTCTCTTGATGAAGATATCGATCAGTTGCTTGCAGAAGCGGATTTTCTGATGACAAGGAAGTCGTGCATTGCAGATGATGCTTTCACAAAGATTGATTATTCCAGATTCTTTGCAGGAAAGGAAGCTCATTTCGCATTAATGGCCATGACTGACCCACCAAAACCTGTAAGTTCTGCTTGTAGTACTGATAATACTAGTGAAAAATATTGTGGTACATGTGATAGATTGACTGAGGAGGTTAAACAACTCCGTGTTCAACGTGATAGTGCTATCATGAACAGTCAATCTACTCGCAAAGAGTTGAATGCTTTTAACAAAGTATTAGATGGCTACAAAAAGGACATTTCCGACTTGAAAAACACATTGTCTTTAAAACAATTGGCAATTAATAACTATATCAATGAAATTGAAAACACCAAGTTGGAAATGGCAGCCATCAAATGCTTTGCTGAGAAAGTAAACAAAAAGTTGGAAAGTTATAAGCATATTGCTTATGTGGTAGACCACATTATTGATGATAAAACAACCAATTATCGGGCTGTACCATCTCCGGTTCTCTTTGAAAACCATAATTGTCACCAAGTGACACCGGAGAGTTCGGTAAAATCTGATTCAGCATCGGAAAATGAATCTAATACTTCAAGTATTGGTGATCCAAATTCCGATGTTAGACCGATTTTGGGTATCAATGATGAGGGTGTTACTGCTGAAAGTGTTGACTCAGACTCAGAGAGTGATGATACTGGTTGTAACCAAACTGTTAATGCATGTGAAATTCCAAAAGAAAATCACATCATTACAAATGAACCAGTTTCATCATCTCAAATTGTTCCAATGAGAAGTGTTCATCATGTGAATAAGTCTGAGAAGAATGTTGTGAAGAAAGATCTTAATGTGGTTAAGAAAGATCTTGAAAAGAATGATAAAAACGAACAATGTGACAAACCTGTCAAGGTATTTTATCGGATGGAAGGATCCGATAAGATCATCTCTGACGAGGACTTTCCAATAAAAAATGCCAATTATGCTAAAATAGAAAAGATTTGGCAAGAAAGTACTATTTGGTTCCCAAAACATGAGAGAACAAATGAAATTCCACCAGCTTTGTTAAAGAAGTTGTATTTGGATGTTCCTCAAGAACCAAAGGTCCATGTCACAGAGTTTGTTAAACCCAAAAACAGAGCTAATGGTTTCAATGAGCCTACTTACTCAAAAGGGCCACTCCCTGAGAGTTTAAGGAAGCAACAGTATAATGATCAATACCCTGTTAGATCATTTGCTCAACCAAATGCTCCGAATGTTTTTGAAGAGTACCGTGCGTGCTTTAAGTGTGGGGAACGTGGGCATTTACTTGCTCAGTGCCCATATGTAAGGCACAAGAGGCACGAGGTAGAAGTGAGGAATTCCTTGAGAAAACCGATTGATCATTATGTGCCACCTCATAGGAGAGTTGTTCCTCAACAACCACAACCGTTTTATAATCATAACAATTTTCAAATGAGGAACACTCGTCCAATGCACTATGATAGAAGGAATCGGATTGCGATGGAAAACTCGTGGAGGAAGCCTGTGGTGAACACAACAGTTGAGAGGCAAAAGGTTCCACCAAAACCGATTGTCAAATCAAATGTTGGACCTAAGTCTGTTAAATCAGATAAGGTTACCAAGAAAGTTACATTTGCTAACAATGTTCAGAAACCGACTGAGAACCCAAAGTCTCAGATTCGTATCCTGAAAAGGACTGAACAATCTTGGACACCCAATGGTACTCCAGGAGCCTCAACTTCAAGAGTTAATGAAAGAAAGGAAACTGTTTTGAAAAATCAGAAAAAGATTGATCAAAAAGTTGTTGAAAATGTTTGTGATAATGTTACTGTGAAACCTGATGTTGAAAGACCCAAGACTCAGGCTTGGGTCCCCCGAAAGAACTAACTGATTTACATTTTGTGTGCAGGGAGCTTCAGCTGGCCCTATTAGCAGTCTTTGGATTGTTGATAGTGGAGCTTCAGGCCACATGACAGGGGATCTTGCGTTGCTGTTCGATGTGAAGAACATCAATGGAGGTTATGTAGCTTTCGCAGGAAACAAAGGTGGATATATCACAATGGAAGGAAGTGTGAGCAATGGGATAGTGAGTTTCGAGCGGATTTCGTATGTGAAGCAGATAGACTATAATCTGTTGAGTGTCAGTCAAATATGTGACAAGAAATTTACTGTGCATTTTGATGACAAATCCTGCTATATTCTGAAACCGGGCTTTACAATTCCTAAAGAGTGGATAATGTTGAAGGCACCTCGCGTCAACAATCTATACATTCTTGATATGTCAAAGGCGATGACATCACAGGGGCAGATAACATGCTTCTTGTCCAAGGCGACAGAGAAAGAATCGATAATGTGGCACCGAAGAATGGGGCACATTCATCTGAAGAAAATGAATCAACTTGTGAGAAATGGACTTGTCGAGGGAGTAAATGTGAAACATTTCCATTTAAATGACAAGTGTGTGAGTTGTAAAAAGGGGAAGCAACACAAACAGTCCCACAAAGTGAAAAAGGTTAACTCTGTTGAGATGCCACTAGAGCGATTGCACATGGATCTTTTCGGACCGGTCAAGCGCAAAAGTCATCTTGGAGAGCTTTATAGTTTAGTCGTTACTGACGATTACTCAAGATTTTCATGGGTGATGTGTTTGCAGAATAAAAGCGACACTTTTATCAATCTAAAAGTTCTGTTCACTCGATTGGAGAATCTCTACAATGTGAAGATAAAGAGAATTCGGAGTGACAATGGGACGGAGTTCAAAAATGCCAGGATGGATGAACTTTGTGAAAACAAAGGAATACATCATGAATATTCGGCTCCGTACACCCCTCAACAGAACGGTGTTGCTGAACGAAAGAATAGGACTCTAATTGAAGCGGCTAGGACTATGCTTGCTGATTCAAATCTTCCAGTAATGTTCTGGAATGAGGCGATTTATGCAGCAAATTACACACTAAATCGGGTTCTAACAGTGAAGAAGTTTGGTAAAACATCTTATGAGCTGTTACACCGAAGAAAGCCGAACTTAGAGTATCTAGAACCTTTTGGGGCGCCATGTACTATGTTGAATCCAAGCGAAAAGTTTAGTCCTAAAGCCGAGGAGGGTTACTTTGTTGGATATGCAACCCCGCTCAAACGGGTATACAACAAGCGAACTCGTCGTGTGGAAGACTGGGCTAACGTGGATGTTCAACGATATACTCAAAATATTCAAGGCACGGGTCCTGATTGGATGTTTGATTACAAAGATTTCTTTGAATCATTCAATCTAGATAGCTTGGTTGAAGAAGCTGTTATTCGATTACTTTACGAGTGTGAAAATGCAACAACTTCACCGTTGGTGCGTCCGATCACCGTAAACCCCCTACCAGTTTCTAATGATACCAATGCTCCTATACAAGAGGAAGAAATATTTCAAGAGGCTTCAACTTCATTAGACACTTCAGAATCTGAAGATGAACAATTTGAAGAAGCTATTCTTGATCAAGCTGAAGAACCAGAGGCACCGCCAGTGAACCCAACTCCAACTTCTGATGTAGCTTCATCATCGAATACGGGTCATGATATGGATGCTGTAGAGAACTTGACTGTTCAGACGGGAGTGCAAGTACCTGATTATCCGGAATCTCGGATTCATCGTATTCACCCGCTGGAGCAAGTAATCGGTGATCCTGGAAGCAGTGTTATGACCAGAGGGCAGCTTAAAAGCGTTAATTCGCCAGAGAGTTTTGGTGCTTTAGCTTTATATGCCAAAATTCAACAATCTGGTAGTCAAAATGATTGGTCGTTTGCGTGTTATGTGTCGCAGGTAGAGCCAAGGACATACAAGGACGCTTTGAAGGATGATGCCTGGGTGGAAGCTATGCAGGAGGAGTTATTACAATTCCAGAAATTGGGAGTTTGGACGCTCACGGATTTGCCGCCGGATAGGAAGAAGATTGGCACCAAATGGGTGTTTAAGTGTAAGAAGGATGATCGTGGGGTAATTGTTCGTAACAAAGCCAGATTGGTCGTGCAGGGATTCCATCAAATCGAAGGGATTGATTATAATGAAATCTATGCACCGGTAGCACGAATCGAAGCTATTCGGATGTTCCTCGCGTTTGCTTCTTATAAGAAATTCAAAGTTTATCAGATAGACGTTTATCCTACTGATGACAGTGTCTGTAACCGTTTCTGTAGTAATACGAATCTGTGATGACATTGTTATCGCTATATTTCTGTCTCGTCTCGAACATCCCGTCTGAAACGAGTTGTTTACGCGTAATCGATCCGCGAGTTCGGTCCCTAACCGGATTCTCAGTTGGTATCAGAGCCGTGGTACCGATTTGAACGATCTAACAGTCGTTTGAATCAATCACAGCTCGTTTTTACTGTTTTCAGACGTAAAATTCAGATTTTGATTGAAAGGTTGAAACCCTAGAAACCCTAGATTCTTAATTGAACCCGAAATCATGTGATTTTTCCATGTTTTTGTGAATTCGAGGGTTAGGTTTTCATTTCCGCACCTTTCTGAACAAGTTTCATCATCAAATTCAAAGGATTAGAGTGATTGTGGACTGATTTGAAGAAAATATTGATCAAGAACACGTTCAGTCTGCACATTCGCCCCTTTTTGAAAGTCGGGTGGGCGAATGTGGAATGTTACTGGGCGAAGGTAGCAGTTTTTGGACGAACGTGGAGAGAAATTGGGCGAACCTGGAATTGTGTTATGACAATTTTCACATTCGGGTGACAGATTCCACATTCGGTTCGTCGGGCGGGCGAACGTGGAATCATAGTGGACGAAAGTGGAATTTTTGGGCGAAAGTGGGAAGCTTTAGTTGATATTCTACATTCTGGTTATTATTCTACCTTCGGGTCAATCAAAGTGGGCGAACGTAGAGGTACCAGGGGCGAATGTAGAATTTTAGTGCCTAAATTTGCTGAAGTTTTTCGGAAGAATGGTGATGAGGTTTACCCAAATTTGCTGAAGAATTGATGATGATGAAACAGTTTTAGTGTGGGGTAGTCATAAGAATCAACAATATGATAATCAGATTCAAATGACTATTATGGGCCAAAAACAGAACAGATTTTTATTCCGCATGAAGAGAACAGTCAACCCAGTTCCTGTATGTTTGAAGGAACTTGTTCTGAAGAATTGTTATGAAGAAGGAAATCAAGTTTGAGATTTCAATGTTCTGAAAGTAATGAGGTATCCTAGTAGGAGTCATGTGGCACGTAGGTTCAACGAAAGTTTCAAGTGCTGAAAATTTTTGATGGCTTGATCCACTCGTCTACGGCTTGTATTCTGCCGAACAGATGAAGTTACTCAAGAACATGATTGATTTATCATACGGGATCTCAGAGAAACTTGGTGAAGCATCAGTCAAGGGGGAGATTGTTGATGTAATGATGTGTCTGATACTTCAACAATCATTGACTGAAGATGCTAGGAAAAGAGATGAATGTGAAGAGAAGAATGTGTTAATGCAATCACAGTCAGCACAGATGAAGAATTTCATAGAAATACTAATGTTCAAGTGGATTGTTGTGCACATAGTCACATTTGAGATGATTAATTGGGTACTGACAGTTAGACTTCTCCAGTTGGTGTGAAGGGTGATGCAAAGGTTAAGTGCAGATATGAGACGTAAATTAGTGGTGGTATCTACGTGTTATGTTGAATATCTGATCGGTCAGTATGGAATCCTTCTAGTAGGGGTCTTATCAGGCTAGTTGGGTTGCGCGTGATGTACTTGGTCAAGATGACATCCCTGGGTATTGATGCTACGAGACTGCAGTGCATTACATTGTCGACTTCACATTGGCGTAACTAGGTGATCTGGAGCAAATGATATACGTGGTCTAGCTGACTTCCTGCGTATTGATGCTGAGGGTCCGTAGTGCATTACTTGGTCGGTTCACGAAGGATATTGTATTTCTAACTCAATGCAAAGGTGCATGTATTGAGGGGGAGACCTGTGATTCTGATGTGTTGATGTGCAAGAGATTTGTGGATTCGCCAGCAACGTCCAAGGGGGAGATTGTTGATGCACTTTCTGTGGACGTCACTATCGAATAGACTAGGGTTGAGTCTAGGTATTGAGTTACATGAGATTGTGGTGATCCATAAGGGCATTTTATGGATCTGACGCATTTGTAAAATATAGGACAAAACACTGAGCCAGGTTCGACCTAAACATACTGGGCGAATGTGGAAGTTTTCCACATTCGACCATTACAAATGGGCGAATGTGGAAATGCTCCACATTCGACCATTCAAAAGGGGCGAACGTGGAACTGGTGTTTTGGACTATAAATAGCAATCTCATGTGTTATTGATCATTTGGTGATTTGAGCTGGTACTTTGAATGCTCTCAAGGGGGAGGTTATGCCCAACCTCCCCCGGCCACGAGATAGACGTTTATCCTACTGATGACAGTGTCTGTAACCGTTTCTGTAGTAATACGAATCTGTGATGACATTGTTATCGCTATATTTCTGTCTCGTCTCGAACATCCCGTCTGAAACGAGTTGTTTACGCGTAATCGATCCGCGAGTTCGGTCCATCGGCACCTCGGTTTATCGTTTTTTTTTAGCTTTTAGTTTTTATATTTTGCTAATTAGGAATTTCTCTTTGCTAATTGGGAATTTCTCTTTACTATCATAATCCTCAAAGAAGTTGATGCTTTCGAGGGGATTGTTTAATCCTCAAAGAAGTTGATGCTTTCGAGTGGATTGTTTCTTTCAAATTTTTGTTTTTGTTTTTCAGAAAAATCAAAAATTCCAAAAATATGTTCTTTATTTTAGGGGGAGACACTTTATCAGAAAAACCAAAAACATTATAAAAGTCAAAAAGACCTAAAAATTAGAAAATCAAAAATGATTTCCTGGTAAAACAGAGGAAATGATAGTACATCAGTGGGGATCTGACACAGGCTAAAGAATTGTATAGTTTATGAGGCGTGTGTTGACTATGTGTGATATGCTGATAGGCTTCGTAGACTAAATATTGCGTGCATTAGTGATACAAACATAACGAACTACGCGTTCGTGGCTGAACACCTCATGGGCATATGGTCTTAGTACCGTAATTTCGTTTGATAGGATTGCCAAAATCTGAGGTTTCGGGTCGTTATGTTATGGTTATCCGGGATATTCTGATAAACTTTTGTCGTATTGATTTACGGACCTAGTTTTATCAGAATATTTGCTAAAAGAGCTTAATTGCCAAAACCGGGAGTTACCGAATTGAGGAACTTTATGTTTTAATTGATCATAGATCATTATTACATCGTATTGATCATCTGATGCAAATCAGTGATTAATATCTGCCTCAACCTAGTGTATACGCACATGTTACTCTGCTGCATTCATTTGCTGACCTGTACACCTCTGTGCTATATACTTTGTAACTTTTACGGATAACTCTGGCATAATCACGCGTTACGACGAAGCTTTGTGCAATTACTTGATACGGGAGTATGTCGTGTGTGTGGGCACCACATCGTGTTAGTCTAATACACCTAACTCGTATCATTTTAAAGCATTGCGTAATTGTCTGCATGTGAGCTTACGTGGACCACAATATCAGCAATTGCCGTATCACATACTGTTTCTAATGATAATATTAAACAAAAAGATCAACGCTGTGATCAGATTTCTCAGAAAACTGATATGATCCTCTGACTGGATTTCACAAAATGTTTACTGCTTTCATTTTACTTTGATGCATTTTATTTTGTTGCAATTTACTTTTAATGTCAAATAGATACAAAATCCAAAAAGATTTTAGGTGTGTTTTGATAAAATTTCAGAAAAATCCAAACTTTTTGCATTTCTGCTTTATTTTTGATAACCGGGGATGCTTGATAGTCAATTTCTGAGATTTGACAACACCATCTGGGCTTTGTATCTTTCTCCAAGTGAAAATTTGTGTTTTGGAAGCTTAACGGATTGAA